>OY728147.1:601748224-607016964 GCA_963277665.1 Viscum album
TTTTTTTTAATCCAAAAATGAAAGAAGTGAATGTATGTGCTTATTTTTATAGAAAATTTTTCCCTTCCCCTTTTTATACATCATACCATATGCAAATGTGATAATTAATTCTAACCAACACAAATACCCAATATTTAACTTATGTTTTCTCTCGATGTGTTTAAGAGCCTAATGATCATAATGAGTCATGAATTATTTATTATAATATATATATATATAGTACACTTAATAATTTATATAATTAATTATAATAGGTAAATTAATTTATAATTTGGCCATTTTAATTCTCAATAAAATATTAAATGTTCATTCTATTGTGGATGTGTACCCCCACCAATACCAATTCCACATGTGTCATTGAAATACTTATAGATAATTCCATATTTATGGATGGAATGAAGGGGTGTTTGGTGGATAATCACTTTGAGTGACTTTAAATCATCTCTTGAGTCATCACCCATGTTCTTAGGGACATTCTTCTTTTTCAAAAAATTCAATTATGTAGCTATTGTATGACGATTTTCACAAAAATCCTTTAAATTCATGAATGTACATGGCCACATCATAGCTATCCAATTTATGTAGGTGTTTTCCAAAATTTAATGTCTCAAATATTCTCAATATCTCCCTTATCTTCATCACTATGTAAAAATAAAATCAAGCAAGAAATATTTTTTTAGGAAAATTTCACACATTATAATGATTCAAAAAAAATTCCTTTCTTAACACTAACAATTTTTTTAAGCGATCTACATGTTCATTAAACTTCATACTATAAACTAGGTTTTCATCAAGTTAAAATACCAACAAATGTATAAAGTATCTATGCAATTATTCGTTAAACTCCGAATTGTTCTAGGAAACAACTTCAGAACAAATGGAAAGACAAATTGTTTCTAATGTCAATGTTTTTTTGAATATGTATTTTTCAACTCACTTGATTCTGTCATCCTAGTTTGACGGTAGCAACATATTAAATCTTTATTTGGAAAATATTAGATCCATTTAATTCATATATCATATCATGTACCCTAGGAATAGGATGAAGATACTTGACCATGATGTTATTGATGTCTATAATGTTAATTCATACTCTCGGTGCTCCATCCTTCTTGGTCACCAATAGAACTGGTTGAAATTTTTTAATAAGTCTCCCTCTGATATATCCAATGTCCTCTAACTATTAACATTAACATTGAATTTATTCGTTCCAATCAGGTTGGTTCGATATGTTGGGTGTCTCATTTCTGATAATCTGGGTATGCAGTTAATTTGATTTTGAATACCTATAATTTGTGTAAAATTCTATGGTACCTCTTATAAATGAAATCATCATACTTCTGCAAAAATTTATGGAAAAAATTTATTAATGACTATAGTTACATAGTATTTAGAAACTCCTATTTTACATCAGTTCTATGAGGGTTTTTTCTGAAAATAATGGTTCCTTATCCTAACACATTTTTTCCAACATAACCCTTTTAACCTCTCTCAAATTTTTCCATCATGGTGTTTCTTTTCTCTCCATTTATTTTACTCTCTAATTTTATCTTTTTCTCTAATTCACTCCATATTCAACTTCACACATTTATTCATCATCCAACATTTTTTCTTCTATTAGAAAATACGATATTCCAACATCTGTTTGGGAACATTGGGATGAGGATTATATATTCATCTCAGAGTACAAAAAAAGTTAATTTAGGAAACCATTATGTTTAACATGCCGATAATATTTCCACAGTAATATGAGTTTCAAATTAAATTACTTTATCAATAAAAATAAAAAAACTACATAATTTTACTTACTGATAGAGAACAAGATCATCACATGTTTTGTGACCTTTAGTTTTATCAATTATTTTAATGCCGATGTAGATATATATGTTAGTGCATCAATATTGTGAGTCCCAAATTCTCCACTACCTTGCTCCTAGAAATATTTCTTCAAATTCCTCTATCTATAATAACATTATATACCTTCTTGAAGATAATATATCATGAATGTAAAAGATTATCATAATTCTATTTCACTCTAATGGCCATTTGTGAATTTCAAACTATCATAAAGACAAGAATATCACCATCTTCTGTAAATTTTGAATTATCAATTTCTAGAGATTTCTATTTTTAATCTTTTGATATCTCTCCATTAGCATCCCATTATCTATACATGTTAATGGTTATAGTGGGATGGTTTTGACATTCACTAATAATGTGACACCTTCCATGAAAATTGAATCATTGAATATCCCAATTCATTTTTTGGTTATCCCCAATAGTAGTATTCATATGTGAAAGAAATAAATTTTCAATTTTTTGATCAACTACATATTTATGTTTTGATTATTCTCTAATATCCATCCTTGAGATTCACAATGGATTAAAAGGGGTTGTATTTTTCCTCAGTTTTCTCATCCATTTCATTTTTTTTCAATCTTGATGGCTTGGTGGGAAAATTCTTGTATATCTATATGGTTGTAAAACACCATATGAACAATGATATACTTATTGATCCCATTTAAAGTCGTTGTCATGAAATCCATTGGTTCCTCCTCAATGATATATAGAGACCTTTAAATTTTAATCTCTTTATAGTGATAAACAATACTCTTACTCTCATGGGTGAGGATATAATGTTTTTCATAGAGATGTTAATGGTAGTGTGAGGAATAAATATTGCCTCCAAAATGAAAAATAGATTTTGTCCCAGGAGTTTATGGGATATACTCAATATATAGCCTTATAATTTTTGAATTTATCCCACCAATTTAAAGCATAATTAGAAAATCCGATCGAAGAAATTATGCCCATTTTCTCCTGAAAATATGCATGTCATTAAAAGAAATTCTCAGCCTGCGTCTCCCACCCCATGTATGCTTATAGATCACAATTTCATTAAATGAATGGGAACATAACCTTAATACCCCCATTCATGCCAACATAATTTGGTATCCTTTACCCTCATTTAGTTTACTAAATCCTATTCCATAATTGATTGAAATCCTTAAACACATTATCAATGTTCTATCCTCTTTCATGATTTGGAGGAGATGTGGTGATGGATCACATAATAGGTATCCAAAAATCATCTTTACACTTGGTTGATTCTTGTGGTTTTAAATCCTATATTTTATAAGCTCTAACATCCTATCAAGATACATATTGAGATATCTCACCAGAGATTGTATTTAGAGTTATGTTGATTCTGATATGAGAGAACTACATTGGCTTCCTTCTTCTCTAGAATGAGAAATTATATTCCCACTAATTTCTACTATGATGAAAAACTATAACACAATCACACACATGGTAATAAACACACAATTATACACACACAGTAACACAAGTGATGATTCAATCACACATAGACACACAATGATACACACATTCACAAAAAAAAAGGATACAAAATAAAACACATAGGATGTACACATACAAGTAAAAAAATATGTAAACACTCTTACACACATAAGGAAACACACACACACATTTTCTAAATCCTTACATACATAAAATTTCACACTCAAATGCTGAATATGTTCACACCCACATGCACAAGGATACATATTCAAGAATATTTTTATTTCCCCCCACTAATAATTATCAATTAAAATTTCCAAGCCCCTATAAAATAAATTACTTTATAAGGTGATTTAATGGTAAAAATCATTTACATGACATTATTATGAAATTTTATGGTTTAATATAGCCTATTAGTGTTGTGAAGGGTTATGAAACAGTCAAGGGTGGAAGAGAGGGTAGAAAATATTTGTAAAGGCTGAAAATGATTGATGGGTGTAATAAAGGGGTGATTTAATAATAGTTTGAGACAAAACAGTATCATTATGATCCTAATAAGATATTGTGATAAAGTTAAATGATTGAAAAAAGTGGCATATGTAAATAGAAAGTGGTAATAATGTAAAACACAATTAGATGAAAAAGTAATTATTTCTTATCCTTTTAGTCTTTTTTGATTTCTTAAATATCCACAAATATATTAATTCTTCTTATATTAAATAGGATTATGAATTAAATATATTAAGTAAATTTTTTATATAAATATTAGAGTTAAATATTTTATTCAGGACTTTGAGAAGCGCAAAATGAATTGATAATATAATTCAACGTTGTGGGATTTTTTTAGATAAAAATCATAAATAAAGAATGAAATGAAAAATCAAGATGTATGAATAATTGAAATAAAGTAAAATAATTTAATATTACACACAATAGAAAAATTATTGATATTTTTAGAAATTCAATATAGTATTCAACCTCTTTAATTTCCTTCATGTCATCAAGTTATACAAACTTAACTCTTCTACATGATAATTAAACTAAGTGCCTTCAAATGTGTTTCTGTCAAATTTTTTATGGTTTTTATGGTTGAGGATTTCGTATTTCTATGAATGAGGGTTCTAGGTTTTTTGGGTGCTATGATTTGAGTGTTCTCGGGGGGGTAAGGGTTCAGGGAATTTTTAGGATGATTTTTAGGGGTTTTCAGGGTTATTTTTTGGAGTTTTTTGGTTTATGGATTTATGGGGCCAAGGGTTTGTAGTAATTTACTTATGGTTTAGGGTTTTTTTGTTTCTGATGGTTGAGGGTTTTTTTGGGGTTTAATGTTGGGGTTTTTTAGCGATGAGTGTTTTGGGTTTTTTGTGTATGAGGATTTAAGGTTGTTTAAAGATGATAGATTTTTTAGAATGGTGTTTTATCTTTTTTTGGATCTGAGGATGATCTATTTTTGGGTACAGGGTTTATGATATTTTTGTGATGAATGTTAAGGGTTATTTTGGTGTCTGTGTTATTGGTTTTTTGGGGCAGATGTATTATGGTTTTTTGGGGATGATGGTTTATGGCCTATTGGGGATAGAGTTTGAGAGTTTTTTTAGATTAGGGTTAAGGTTTTTATGGGATGATGGTTTAGGGGTTTGTGGGTATGAGTGTTGAAGTTATTTTGGAGAAGTTTGAGGGGTTTTTGATGTTGAGGGTTGATGATTTTATTGTATATGAGGTTTTAGGGTTTTTTGTGATGAAGGTTTGTGGTTTGTTGTACTAGGATTTATCATTTTGGGTAGAGGATTTAGCTTTTTAGGGAATGATGGTTTTAGTGTTTTTAGTGCTAAGGTATTATTTTTCTATGGATGGGGGTTTCATGTTTTTTTTGATTGAGGGTTTAAGGGTTATTGGAATAGTGGTTTTTTGGTTTTTGGGGTTTCTGATTTTAGTGTTTTTGGTATATAGATTTAAGGGTTTTTGGGACATAGTGTCTAGGGGTGTTTTTGTATGATGTTTTAGGGTTTTTTGGGATCATTGATTCAATTTTTTTTGGTGAAGAAGTTTAATTGGATTGCCGGTATAGGTTTGAGGGATATTTGCAGATGGAGGTTTGGGTTTTTATGGGGATATGGGTTTAGATATTTTACCATCTGACGGTTGAGAGATTCATTGGAAGGTGGGGCCAGGTATTTCTTTATGAGGGTGGTGTTTTTTGTGGATTTTGTTGAGTGTTAATTGTGAATGAGGGTTGAGGGTTGGTAATGGTTGATTGTTTAGGGTTTTGAGGTGTTAACTGTTTATGTTTTTTAGGGTATGGGGGCTGAAGGATTTTTGGGGCTAAGGATTGATAATTTTTTGGGGATGAGGGTTCATGTTTTTTGGGGGATGATGCATAAGGGGGTTTTTTGTCTATGAGTGTAAGTTTTTCCTGTAGAAAAATATTTAGGGTAATTTGGGTTCAGAGACTATGTTTTTTCGGTCGAGGGTTGAGGGTTTTGGGGATGAAGTATAATTTTATTTGGCAAGTGGTTTATGATTTTTTAAAGCATGGTTTTGGGTATTTTTGGACTAGGGTTTACTATATTTTGGGAATAAGGATGTATGGATTTGTGGTACTATGGGTTTAGTGTTTTGAGGATGTGCATTTAAGAGGTTTGGGGGATCTTGTCTTATATTTTTTGTGGATGAGGGTTTATGGTTTTTTGGGTTGTGGTTTAGAGGATTTGGGGGAATATGTTTGTGGATTATTTGAGGTTTAGGGTTTATGGGATTATTATGTACAGAGGATTATAGTTTTTTGTGGAAAATCATTTTTTGATTTTTTTGTAGAGGATGTTTTATGGTTTTTTGGTGTAGTTTATAGTGTTTTTTGGGATGTGGGTTTGGGGTTTTTGTGGATTTTGTTTTGATTTTTGGGGTAAGGGTTTATGGTGTTTTTGGATTAGGGTTTAGTATTTTATGAGGATGAGTAATTATTTTTTTTTAGTATGTGAATTATATTTTTTTTGGGTGTGGATGAGGTAATTTGGTTTTGGGGATGTTGTTTCAAATTTTTTTTGGGATGAGGGTTTAGGGTATTTTAACAATGAAGGTTTAGATTTATTTTGGGATGATAGTTTATGGTTTTTTGGAGTTGAGAGTTACAGTTTTTAGGGAAGATGTTTTTTGGTATTTTGAGATTAAGGGTATGTAGTTTTGGGGGGGGATGAAGGTATAGGGTTTTTGGGGGAATATGGTATTCAATTTTTTTGATTGGGGGTTTTTGGTTTTTTTCAGGTTAGAGTTTTGGGTTTTTTTGGGGATGTCGATTTAATATTTTTCAGGGTACATGGTTTTGATTTTTTATGTGGATAAGGGTTTATGGTTTTTTGGAATTGAATGTTTAGGCTTTTTGTGGTTGATGAATTATGTTTTTAGGGTTGCTGATTTAGGGTTTTCTAGGGATGAGTGTTTATGTTTTTGGGTGTTGAGGTTATATCATTTTATGAGGATTAAAATTTAGGGTATTTTTGGGATGAGGTTTTGTTGTTGTACGGATGACGTTTTATTGTTTTTGTTGATGCATGTTTAAGGTTTTATTTTTTGATGAGAGTTATGCTTTTTTGGGATATGGTTTTACTATTTGTTAGGGATGAGGGTTTAGAAAAATTTGGGATATAGGGTTTAGAATTTTTTGGGTATGAAGGTTTAGGGTTTTGGGGCGAGGTGATTAGAGTTTTTTGGGGGATGAGGGTTATGGTTTTGGGAGGAATAGGGTTTAGGGTTTTTAGGAATGAACATTTTGGTTTTTTTTGTGGATAATGTTTAGGGTTTTAAGGGGGTTCATTTTTTATGGTTTTTCTATAGCATAGGGTTATGGTTTTTTAGAGATGAGGGTTTTATGTTTTTTGGTATGACGTTTTTAGGTTTTTTGGGATGATAGTTTAGTGTTTTTTTTGTTCTGAGGGATTAGGGATTCCGAGGGATATGAGTTTAGTGTTTTTTGGGGATGAGTATTTTTTGGTGTTTTAGGTTTTAGGGTTATTTCATGAGGATGGTTTTGGGTTTTTTGGAAGGATTTATTATTGTTTTCCGGTTTAGTTTTAGGTTTTTTGGGTGTTGAGGCTTTATAATTTTTTTCCTGGGGGTTTAGATTTTTTTTGTGGGTGAGGGATTATGATTTTTTACTGCTTTTAGTTTTGGATTTTGGCATAATAGTTTTAGTGTTTTGAGTGATGAGGGTTTACGGATTTTTTTGGGATAAAGGCTTAGGGTTTTTTAGGATACAGGGTTATTAGTTTTTGGTGATTAGAGTTTCAGGATTTTAGGGATGATGGACTAAGGTAAATTTATGGGTGAGTTTTTATGGGGTTTTATGGTTGATGGTTTATCAGTTTTGGGGGATGAGGGTTTAGGGGTTTTAAGGGATGACAGTTTAGGGTTTATTGTGGATGAGGGAGTTTTTTTTGGGGCTGAGTGATTTGGTTTTTTTTGTATGAGTGTTTCATGTTTCCTAAGAATAAGGTTTTAGGGTAACATAGGGCTGTCCAGTTTAGGTTTCCTTTGGTCTTATTTATTGGATTTTTTTGTGAATTGGTCTTTTGGGTTTTTGGCTCTCAAGGATTAGGGTTTTTTTCATGGAGGAGGGTTTCTAGTTTTTGGGGGATGAGTAATTGTGGATTTTTTTGGATGAGTTTTATTGTTTTCATGGGAATATTGGGTTAGGGATTAATGTGGATGACAGTTTTAATTTTCCCTTGTATTGAGTGCTTAGGGTTTTTTGGGGAATAGAGTTTACGTGTATTGGTGTTTGATGGGTTAGGGTTTTCAAGGGATGAGTGTTAAGGATAGTTTGCGGATGAGTGATGAGAGGTTTTTAGGGATTATGGTTGAGGGTTTTGGGTAAAAGTGTTTAGTTACTTTGTGGGATGAGGGATGAATTTTTTATGGGTTTGTTGGTTGAGTGTTTTGGGGGGTTGAGGTATGATGTTTTTTAGGGATAAATGGGGAGGGTTATTTTTGGGGCTGAGCGTTTAGATTTTTTGGGGAAAAGGGTTCAGTGATTTTTTTGGGGCTGAGGGTTGAGTAATTATAAGATTAGGGTTTAAGGTTTTTGGGGCTGAGGGTTTGTATTTTTTCAAGAATGAGGGTTTCATGATTTTAGTGGTAGATTGTTGAGGGATTTTTGTGGATGAAAGTTTTGTTTTTTGGGGATGAGGGTTGAAGGTGTTTTAGGATGAGGGATGAGGTTTTTTTAGTTATAATTTTTGTGTTTTTTTCCGGAGGGCTTATGATTACTTTTTTAATATGGGTTTAGGGTTTCTTTGTCAGAGAGTTCAGAGTTTTTTTGGGGATTATCAATGAGGGGTTTTTTGGATGACGAATGAGGTTTTTTGGGGGATAAAATCTGTTCGTTATTTAGGGATTAGGGTTGAGGAAGATTTCCGAATGAGTGTTGATTTTGTTCTAGGTTTTAGGGTTGTGGGTTTTTTGGAATCTAGGGTTGAGGGGTTTTTGTGGATATGGGTTGATGATATTTTAGGGTGAGTGTTTTTGGTGTCAAGGACTGATTTTTATTGGGCATGACTATTGAATTTTTTTTAGCAAAGGGGTTGTGGGGTTTTCATGGATGAGGGGTGAGGGATTATTGGTGTAGAGGGTTTAATGTTTTTGAGGATTAGGGTATATGTTTTGTTGTTTTTTTGAGATTGAGGGTTTTTTAGGATGAATGTTTAGGGTCTTTTTGGGGTGAGGGTTTAGGGTTTTTAGGGATTGAGTATTTAGGCTTTTGGGATGGATGATTTGGGGTGGTTTTTTTCCTAGGGAATAGGGTTTTGGGGTCTTAGTGTATACTGCTTTTTTAGGATTAAGGGATTAAGGATTTTTGGGGGCTTATAAACAACCATTTTTAATTGAAAAGGGTTATGTTTTTTAGGGATAATGTCTTAGGGTTTAATAGGGTTGTGGGTTGAGTGTTTTTTGTGGATGAGGGTTGATATTTTTTTGTGGCTGAGGGTTCATGGTTTTTTAGGATGTTTGTTGAAGTGTTTTGGGGGATATGATTTACGAGATTTTGGGGTTGAGGGTCGAGGGATTTTTGGGAATGAGGGTTGAGTGTTTCTTGGGTCTAAGTGTTAATGGAATTTGGGTTTGAGGCTTTATGATTTTTTGGTTTAGCAAATTTTTGGGGTTTCTACGATAATGTTCGATTGGTTTTTAAGGTTGATGGTTTTTAGAGGCTGAGGGTTAATTGTATATTGGGATGCAGGTTTATAGTTTTTTAAGTGATGATGGTTGATGTTTTTTGGACTGAGGGATGAGGTTTTTTTGGCACTAAGGGTTGAGGGTTCTTTTTGGATGAGGGTTGGGGTTTTCTTGGGTGAGGGATGGGGGTTCTTTGGGGATGAGGGTTTGTGATTTTTTAAGATGAGGGTTTTGGGTTTTTTACATGAGGTTATATGGTTTTGATTGGACGAGGATTGAAGGGTTTGGGGTTGAATGGAAAGAAATTGTTTTGGTGCTAAGGGTCGAATTTTTCTAGGGCTAAGGGTTTTTTATTTTTAGGAAAAGGTTATGAGACATTGTTTTGGATAAGGGTGGAAGAATTTTTTGGCCATAGGATTTATGTTTTTTTAAGAAGGTCGGGGTTTATCTATGACTAAAGATTTAGTGATATTTTTTTCTTGGGGTTTAATTTTATTTAGGAATGAAGGTTTTCAAATTTTGGGGTTGTGTTTTGAGGGGTTTTTGGGCTAATGGTTTAGGATTTTTCATGACTGGGGATTGATGGTTTTTTTGGTGATTAGTTTATATTGTATTTTTTTGACGAGGGATTATGTATTATTAGTCAAGTGATTAGATTTTTTTGGGATAGAAGATTACATATTATCAATATGGGGGTTTTGGGTATTATTAGTATGAGGTTTCATGTTTTTTAAAGATGAGTTTTTAGGTTATATGGTGGATGAGGGTCTATGGTTTCATGGGATATAGGGTGTAGGATTTTTTTGGCATTGAGGGTTTGAGTTATTAAGGATAAGATATTAGGGTCATTGGGTGGGTGGTTTAATGATTTTTGGCTGAAGGTTTAGGATTTTTGGGGGATATGGTTTCTTAATTATTTTTGGGTTAGGGTTTAGGGTTTCTAGGGATAAGGGTTTTGGTTTTCATGTGATTAATTGTTTAGGATTTCCTAGGGATGAGAGTTTATGGTTTCTTGGGGAAGATGGTTTAGGATTTCATTATAATGTAGGTTTAGGTTTTGTTTGTGATTAGTGTTTAGGGTTTCATAGGAATGTGGGTTTAATAGTTTTTGAAGTTAAGGGTCTAGTGTTTTCTTTGATGAGGGTCTAGGGTTTCTTAGGTTTGTTTGTATAGGGTTTTGTTGGGTATGATGGTTTTGTTTTTTTGGGGATATGAATATATGTTTTCTTGGGGATAAGGTTTTATGGGTTCTTGTGGCTGAGAAATCAGGGATTATTTTTTATGAGGATTTAAAAAATTTTATGCTTTAGATTTTATCATTTTAAGGGGTTGTTGGTTTATGGTTTCGTGGGACTGAGGGTTTCGAGTATTTTGGGGCTGAGGGTTTGTGGAATATTTGGAGTTGATAATTTAAGGTATTTTGGGTTGTGGTTTTTGGGTTTTTTGAATCATAAAATTTGGTGTTTTTTGTGGTTTTCGGTTTATGGTTGCTTGATGTTGATTGTTTAGGGTTTTTTTGATGTTGAGGGTTTCATGTTTTTTTGGAATGACAGTTTAGATTTTTTCATGGTTTGGGTTTTGGGTTTTTTGGGGCTGAGGTTTTTTATATTTTTGGGGTCGATGGTTTAGGTATTTTTTGGGATTTGGTTTCAGTTATTTTGGGGGTGGTGGTATATTGTTTTTTGTGGATGACGGTTTAGGTATTTTGGGGATGAGTGTTTAGCCTTTTTTTTAGAGATGAGGGTTCAATGTTTGTTGGATAAAGGGTTTAGTGTTTTTTGGGATTATGTTTTTGGATGTTTTTGGGTTCAGAGTTTGGGAGGGGTTATGGGATTATTTGGAGTTGATGGTTTTGGGTTGTTTGTGGTTGTGGGTTTGGTGATCTTTGTGGCTGGTTTTAATGGGATTTTGGGGGATGGGTGTATAGGGTGTTTTGGGGATGAGTGTTTAATATTTTTTGGGGGCTGAGGGTTTATTATTTATGGATTTTAGGGGATGAGTGTTTAGGTTTTATTGTGTCTCAAGGTTAAGGTATTTTTGTGAGGTTTTATTGCATTTTTTTATGATGGGGGTTTTGGGTTTTTTGTTTTTATTTGTTTAGGGATTTTTTTTCTGATGGGTTACACCTTTTGGTGGATGCAAGTTTAGAGGTTTTTTGGGATAATGTTTTGAGTTATTTCTTAGATGAAGGATTAGGATTTTTAGTGTTATGGTTTTAGTGTTTTTCGGCAATGAGGTTTTATTTTTATATTTGGTATAAGGGCGAATTGTATATTGTGGATAAGGGTTTGGGTTTTTTTTTGTTTTAGGGTTTGGGGTTTTTGGGTGGAGTATTTTGGGTTTTTTTGTTATAGGGATTTTTGGGGATGAGGGTTTGGTGTTTTCTTGGATGAGGGTTTATATTTTTATGGGATTAGAATTTATGGGTTTTTTGGATGAGGAAATGGTGTTTTTTGAGGTTATGGGATTAGATATTATTTGTGCTATGGGTTTAGGGTATTTTGGGGACAACGGATTGGATATTTTAGGGGATAATGGTTTAGGATTTGTTTGGTTTAGGGTTTAGGGTTTTTTTGGGTTAATGTTTGGGATTTTTTGGGGTGGTCGGATTTGTGATTTTGGGGTCTATGGGTTTGGGGTTTTTTTGGGATGGGGATTTTTTTTTGGAAAAGATGGTTTATAAAGACTATGGGTTGAGGGTGTGGGTATTTTGGGTGGTACGGGATTGGGTTTTTTTTTCAGGATCAAGATTTATTTTTTTTGGGAGTAGAGAGATTAGGTTTCTCGATTCCTAAGTATTGTTGTTTTTTAAGTTTTTCTAGGTTTTTTTATTGTTGAGGGTTCAGTGTTTTTTCCTATTAGGGTTTATGGTTTTTAGGGGCTGAGGTATTGGTTTTTTTAGGGATGAGGGATATATGATTTTGAGGGATGAGAGTTTACATTTTTTTGGCCTGATGGTTTAAGTATTTTTAGGGCTGAGGGTTTATAACTTTTTGGGGATGAGGGTTTATGACTATTTTTGGTTTGAGGGTATAGTTTTTTTGTGTTGATGGATTAGAGGTTATGGTTTTTTTGCTGATGATTTAATATTTTTTGGTTCTAAGGGTTTAGAGATATTTGGGAAGAAGTGCTTTATGTATTTTGGGGATAAGGGTTAAGGGATTTTGTGGGTTGAGGGTTTTGGGTATTTTGTGTCTTAGTGTTTTGGGGTTCTTGGTTTTCAAGGATTAATATATTACAGGGATAACAGATAAGGATTCTCTTTGTATAAGGGTTTATGTTTTCATAGGGTGAATGGTTTTTTTGTTGAGGGTCTATGATTTCTTGGGTTTGAGGGGTTATTATTTTAATTGGGATGAGGGTTTAGAGTTTTCTATTGTCATTTTTTATGGTTTTTGTTGGGATGGATATAGGTTTTTAGGGGACTAATGTTCAATGTTTTGGGTGCATATGGTTTAGATTATATTGGGGATGATGCTCTAGGGTTTTATGGTGCTGAGTATTTAGGGTTTTTTGGGACAGAGAGGTTAGGGTTTATGGGGCATAGATTTTTTCATTTATTGGAGTTTAGGGTTAAGGGTTTTAGGTTATTTGTTAAGGCTTTTTTATGGATGAGGTTTTATAAATTTTTGTGCACGAGGTTTTAGTTTTTATTTTCCCCAACTGTTTATTGATTTTTGGGGACGAGGGTTTAATGTTTTTGTGATTGAGGGTTTAGGTTTTTTGGTGGTGATGTTTTATTATTTTTTCAGTGGATGATTTAGGGTTTTGGGGGGTAGAGGGTTTAGGGTTTTTTGGGGCTATGGGGTTACGTTTTCTTAGGGCCCTAGGATTTTGTTTTTTGGATCTATGGGTTTTGGGTTTTTTATATATAGGTTTTCGGATTTTGAGGATGTGTTTTTGGGTTTATTGGGGATGGGGGTATATGGGTAATTGGGGTTCATAGTTTTGGGTTTTGTGGGATGGATGGTTTAGGATACATGGGTTTAGGGTTTAGGGGTTATTTCAATATGTTTTTTTTTTGTATTTTGGGGATGAGGGTTTAGTGGTATTTGGGTATCATGGTTTTTGGTTTCTTTTGGAATATGGTTTGATGGTTTTTGTGGCTATGATTATAGGTTTTTTTGGCCAAGGGATTATGGTTTTATGTGGATGTGTGTTTGGGGGGTTTTGGTGTGAGGGTTTTTGATTTTTAGGGAAGAAGATTTAGAGTTTTTTGGGGCATAGGGTTGAGGGATATTTGGGGATGAGGGTATAGTGTTTTTTGGGATTGAGGTTTTATGCGTTTTTTGGGATGATGGTATACTTTTTTTGGGATGAGAGTTTATGGATTTTGGGTATACTAAATAGGGGCTTTTGGGATGTTGATTTTAGATGACTTTTAGGTTTATGTTTTTGATTTTTTGATGATGGGGGTTTTAGGTATTTTACATATGATTATTTAGAATTTTTTGGGATTGAGGTTTTAGGGTTGTTAGGGGCTAAGGGATTCGGGTTGTTAAGGGATAAGGGTTTATGGTTGTTTGGGGTTGAGGATTTAAGGACTTATGAGGTTGAGGGTTTAGGAATTTTTGAATTTGAGGGATTAAGGTTTTTTTGGGGATGAGGGCATAGTTTTTTTTGGTGATGAAGGTCAAGTGTTTTTTGGTGATGAGGTGAAATGGGTTTATTTTGATATGGGTGTAAATATTTTTTTGGTGGGGGTCTATAGTTTTCAAGGGTTGAGGGTGTTGTCTTTTTTTGGGGTTGTGAGTCTTAGGTTTTTTAGGGATACAACTGTTGTGTTTTTTTGGGATGAGGATCTTGTGGTTGTTGGGGACGAGTCTTGAGGGTTTTTTGGGATGATAGTCATAGGTTTTCTAGGGAAGAGGGTTTGGGATTTTATGGAGCTCAAGTACTATAGATGTTTGGAAGTAATTGTTTAGGGATTTTATATATTAAGGGTTTATGATATTTTAAGGATATGGGTTTTTGGTTTTTTTTGGGCATAAAATTTATTGGAGAAGAGGGTTTCGGGTTTTTTGGCCACTAGGGATTATTTGGGGTGGGTGAGGGTTTAGGATTTTATTGTATGATAGTTTTGGGGTTTTCTAGTGTATGGGATTGGGGATTCTGTGGATGTGGTTTATTTAGATATGAGGGTTTGGGGTTTTTTGGAGATGCGTTTTTAGGGATATTTTGTTCTAATGTTTTAGGTTTTTTTTGGGATGTGGGTTTCGGGTTTTGAGGGATGGGGGCATATGGTTTTTCTAGAACTGTCAGTTTACGATTTATTGGGGGTTAGGGATAATGTTTTTAGGGGATGAGGGTTATGGGATTTTGGTTATGATGAATTTGGGGTTTTGGGGTTTGATGGGTTTGTGTTTCTTTGGACTTGGGTTTTATGGAATTTTTTGGGGATGGCGGTCTAAGGTTATTTGGAGATGATGGTTTAGGTTTATTTAGGGAGGTGGGTTTATGGTTTTTTAGGTCAGAGGAAATATGTTATTTTTTGGTGCTGAGGGATTATTATTTCTAGGGTTTATTGTTTAATGGTTTGGGGGACTAGGTCTTATGGTTTTTTGGATATGGGTTTATGGTTTATTATGATGAGAGTTTAGGGATTTTTGGGGATGATAGTTTTTCATATATTGTGGTTAAGGGTTTAGAATTTTTGAGGGTGAGGTTTTAGGGGTTTTTGTAGAAGAGGGTATAGAAGATTTGGTGTTGTGGTATTATGGTTTTTTAGGGATGTGGGTTTAGGTGTTTTTGGTAATGAGAATTATGATTATTTGGACTTAGTGTGTAACTATTTTTTGGTGCTAAGGGATTACATTTTCTGGGGCGTGAGGGTTTATGATTTTTTGGGAGTGGGTTTAGGGTATTTTAGGTTTAATGGTTTAGGGTTTTTTGGGGCTATGTGTTTTGGGTTTCATTGGGATAGTGTTTGGGTTTTTTGTGGGTGGACGTTACACTATTTTTTAGGGTAGAAGTTATTCATTTTTTGGGGGATGAGGGTATATATTTTTTGGTGCTCATGATTTAGTGTTTTTAAGGGAAGAAGGTTTATGGGTTTTCAGATTAAAAGGAATATGTTTTTTTGGGACTAATGTTTTAGTGGTTTTGGGGATGACGGTTTAGGGTTTTATGGGGATTATATTGTTGGGTTTTTTGGAGATGTGTGTTTAGGGTTTTCTAGGGATGAGGGTTTATGGTCATTTGTGGATTAATTTATTTTGGTATTTGGGGTAATGTTTTATGGTTTTCTAGTCATAGGGATTAGGTTTATATGGGGTGTAGGTTTAGTGGATTTTAGGGAGGATTATTTAGTTTCTTGTGTATAAGGGTTTATAGTTTTATCATTTTAGAGTCTAGTGGTTTTTGGGGATGAGGTTTTACAATTTTTCTGTGGTTGAGGGTTTATTATTTTTTGGGATAGAGAATTTTCTGTTTTTTAGGGATGAGGTTGTAGGGTTTCTTTGAGACGAGGGTTTAGGGTATTTTGGGGATGATAGTAAATGGTTTTTTGTAGCTGAGGGTACATGGTTTTTTTGGTGGATGTGGTTTTAGTGTTTTTCAAGGAAGAGTTTTTTCAGTTATTTTAGGATTAAGGTTTATGGTATTTTTAGGGTTGATGTATTAGGTTTTTTTAGGGTGGAGGGTATATGGTTTTTAGGGGTGAGGGTTTAGGATTTTTGATATGATGCTTTAATATTTTTATTTCATAGGGTTAAGTTTATTTTGGGTCTATGAGTTTAAGAATTTTGGGGATAAGGGTTTATGGTTTTTTTATCTGATGGGTTATAGTTTTAGAGGATAAAGGTTTTGGGATTTTTGGGGTGAGGGTTAATTTTGTTTTGTGAATGAGGGTTTATTATTTTTTATAAATCAGGGATTTATGATTTTTGAATTTAATATTTGGGATTGTTTTTGGAATGAGGTTTTTAGGTATTTTTTGGATAATGGTTTAGGGTTTTTTCGGGAATAGGGGTTACGTTTTTTGGGGCCTGAGGGTTTAGGGTTTATTTGGAGAATTGGATTATTGTTTTCTCGGGCTAAGGGTTTAGGTTTTATGGTTTTTTGGGGATATTGGTAGGGTATATTTTTAAAATGAGGGTTAAGGCTTTTCTAAGAATGAGCGTTTATGGTATTTATGGTGCATGGTTTAGATTTTTTATGGATGTAGAAATTATGTTAATTAGGGGTATGGCTATAGGTTTATTTGGGATTAGGATAAATTGTTTTTTGGTTAGGGTTTATGGTTTTTTGGGATAATTATTTATATTTTTTGGGGATTAGGGTTTAGGGTTTTTTGGAAGAAGGGTTGGGGAATTTCAGGATGAGGGTTTTAGGAATTTTTATGGGAGGATTTAGGGTTCACTAAGGATGAGTGTTTAATGATTAGATGTTGAGGGTGTAGGAGTTTTAGGGGATGAATGTATAGAATTTATTTGAAAAGATGTGTAAGGGTTTTTACATAATATGATTTAGAATTTTATAGGGTGAGGGATTTGGGTTATTTAGGTTTGAGGTGTTAGGATTTTTTTGTACATTTGGTTTAGTGTTTTCTAGGAATGATTGTTTATGGTTTTTGGGGGAATAGGTTTTTACAATTTTTTCAGATAAGGGTATTAGGGTTTTTGTGCATGAGTTTTTATTGTTTTAGGGGGATAAGGGATTTGGTGTTTTGGTTTGACATTTTAGGGGGTTTTGATGATCATGGTAATGGGTATTTTGGGGTTTTTGTTAATATGTTTTTTAGGATACATTTTATAGGGATTTTGGGGATTACGTTTCAATGGTTTTTAGGTCTGATAGTTTTAGTTTTTTGGCCATGGTGTATATGGTTTCTTTGGTATAATAGTTAATGGTTTCTCAGGGAGAAGGGTTAATGTTCTCTTAGGGAAGAGTGTTTAATTTTTTTTAGGATTTGGGTTTTGTGTTTTTTTGGGGCATATGGTTTAGGGTGTTTTTAGAGATTAGGGTTTCTGATTTTTTCAATTGAGGGTTTTTGGGTTTTTATGGATGAGATTTTGGGATTTATTAGGGTTTAAATAATAGGGATTTTTTAAAATCGAACGGGTTTTATTATTTTTAAATGAGAGTTTATGATTTTTGTGGGTGAGGTTTTCAGGTAACAGGATTTTGGGATTTTTGGGGTTGAGGTTTTAGAATTTTTTTAGGGTTGAAGGTTTAGGGTTTTTTGGGTATGTGGGTATAGTTTATTTTATGGATGATTGTTTAGGAATATTTTTCCCTGATGGTTAAATGTTTTTATAGTATTGGTAAATGGTTTTTTGGGTCTAGGGGTATATTATTTTTTGGGGCTAAGGGATGAAGGTATTTTTGAAGATGAGGGTATATGGTTTTGGGGGGTGAGGGTTTAGGGTTGTTTGGGGTTATGGGGTTATTTTATTTCATGGACGAGGTTTTATTATTTTTTAGGGATTATATATTAGAGTTTTTTTATTAAAGGATTATGTATTTTTGGAGATGAGGGTTTAGTGTATTTTGTGGATATGTTTTAGGGTTTTTTTGGGATGTGGGAATATAAATTTTTGGGGGTTGAGGGTTTAGGGATTTTTAGGGTATTTTGATTATGGTTTTTTGGCGATAAGGGTTTAGGGTTTTTTGAGCCTAAGGGGTTAGGGTTTCATCGGGATGAGGATTAGGTGTTTCTTGTACTTAATGGTTATGGGTTATCTAGGGATTAGAGTTTAGGGTTTTTTAGAGCTTAAGGTTTAGATTTTTCATGGGATTGGGTAATATGATTATTGTGGATGACATTATATTTTTTTTTGGGTTGATAATATTGGGTTTTTTCAGGGTTGAGTGTTTATGGTTTTTGGGGAAATTGATTTTGTAGTGTGTGGGAATTACTATATAGGTTTTTTGGGGGTAGATGGTTTAGGGATTATGGGTATGAGGGTTTCAAATATGTTTTGTGCCTAGGGATTAGAATTATATTAGAATGAGTGTTATGTGTTTGGTGGATTATTGTTTATGGGTTTTTGGGGATGAGGATCTAGGGGTTATTGGGATTGATAATTCAATGTTTTAGGGTTTAGGGTTTATGGTTTTTTTGGGATTCGGGTTTATGGTTTCTTATGTTTGAGGTTTTATTGATTTTTTGGGAAGGATGGTTTACTATTTTTAAAAAATGGTTGTTTAAAATTTTGGGGGGATGCGGGTTTAGGGTTTTGGGGGGCTAGGGTTTACGGTTTTTTTATGTGGGTATAGGTGTTTTTTTGGGATGAGGGTTTATGAGCTTTTAGGGATCATAAATTAGGGTATTTTTGTGTTGATGTTTAAAGTGTTTATTTGGGGTTGGATGGTATTGGGTTTTTTGGGGACACATGTTTTAGTGGTTTTGGGTATTAGGGTTTATTGGTTTTTGTGTTTGAAAATTTTGGATTTTTTGGGACATATTGTGTATATTGTTTTTTTCTGATGAGGGTTCAGGAATTCCTGGTGATAAGGGTTCCTATTTTCAAAGTGGTAAGCGATTATTATTTTTTGGATGATGGTTTGGTGTTTATGGTTTATAGGGTTTATGGTAATTAGGGATGAGGGTATAGCGGTCTTTGGGGCTGAGGGATTAGATTTTAATCGGATGGCGGTTTGTGGTAATTTTTGGGGTTGATGGTTGATTTTTTGGGGTTTAGGGTTTAGGGTTTTTTGGTTCTGAGGTTTTATAGATTTTAAGGGTGAGTGATTATGATTTTTTTGGGAATAGGTTTTACGGTTTTTTGGGGCTTACGGTTAAGGGTTTTTTTTCCTATTGGGGATGTTGGTTTTTTAGGGATGTGGGTTTAGGGTATTTTTTCGCTGAGGGGTATGGGATATGGGAGGATGAGGGTTGAGGGTTTTTTTCAACTAAGGGTTAAAAGTTATCTAGGGATGTGTGTTTATTATTTTTTGAGGTTGAGGGTTTTGGGTTGTTTGGGTATAAGGGTTTTGGGTTTTGGAGGAATATGAGTTTATGTTTTTGTTATTATGAGGGAATAGAATTTTTTGGTGATGGGGGTTTAGTGTTTTTTTTGTCAATGAGGGTTTATATTTTTTTTGTTCCATGGTGTGAACTATGTTTTTGTGTGATGTTTTATCTTTTTTGGGTTCTAGGGTATAGATTTTTTTGGTACTGAGTGTTATGTTTTTTTTGTCTGAGGGTTATCATTTTTTAAGGGTGATATTATATGGTTTTTTGTGGATGAGGTTTACATTTTTGGTTTAGGGATTCTTTTGTCTAAGGGTTTCTGGTTTTTTGGAATTGAATGTTTAAGGATTTTTTTGACGGTCATTTGGATTTTCATCAGGTGACGGTTTAGGGGTTTTCATGATACAGGTTTTGGGTTTTTTCTGCCCACGAGAGTATGGTTTTTTTGGATTATGGTTTATGTTTTTTTGGGTAAATGTTTTGGGGTTTTTTGGGAAATAATTTTATAGTTTGGGGGTGGGGGTTTAAGGGTTTGTAGGATATGTTTTTAGAGGTTTTGGGGTGAAGGATTTAGAGTTTATTTTATGCATGACCAATTTGGATTTTTTTTAAGGATGTGTGTACAGGTTATTTTTGGGAAGTGGTTTTAGTGTTTTTTGGATCTGTGGGTTTATTATTTTTTAGGGTTTATGATTTGGGGATATTAGGGGCTTAATGATTAGTGTTTCTAGGGGATAAGGGTTTACAGATCATTTAAAAATGATTTCTTATGGTTTTTTAGTTTTGGATTTGGATTTTTAGGGACAAGGTTCAATAATTTTTCAAACATGTGTTTTAGTATTTTTGGTGAAAATGTTTTGGATTTTCTGTGGTTGAGGGTTTGGTAATTTTTTGAGTTTAGGGGTTATGGTTTTTTTTATGTTTGGTGTATAGGGATTTTAGGCCAATGGGTTTTGGGTTTATGGTTTTTTTGTCCTGATGTTTTAGTTTTTGTAGGATGAGTGTTTAAGGGATTATGGTAATGGCGGTTTATAATTTTTGGGCACTGAGGGATTAGGGGATTTATGGATGAGGAATTGGGGGTTATGGTTATTTGGGGATAAGGGTTCAAATGGAATGTGGTCTGAGGTTTTATTTTGGATGGTGTGATAGTTTTTTCTGGATGAGTGTTTAGTTTTTTAGGGGGTTTATAGTTATGGGTTTATTTGAGGTTGTGGGTCTATATAGGTTTGAGTCAAAAGGTTGATTTTTTTTAGGGATGATGGTTTGTGTTTAATTTACGGATGACTGTTAGGTTTTTTTTGAGATGAAGGTTTACTTCTTTTTCGGGGTGGGGATTTTGTGTTTTTAGGTGTGGAGTGTTTAGGTTTTTAGGAGATGAGGGTTTTTGGATTTGGCATATGAGGGTTTTTGTTTTTTTTGGATGAGGGTATATGGTTTTTTTGGATTAGACTGTTGATTATTTTAGAGGATAAGGAATAGGTATATTTTTTGGAGTTGAGGGTGGTGGTTTTTATTGGATGGGGTTTTATGGTTTCTTAAGATAGAGGGTTGATGGTTTTTGGGGAAGAGGGTTATGGTTTTTTTTTCAAATAATGGTTGAGGGTTTTTTTGGGGCTAATGGATGAGGGATTTTTTGGAGGTGATGTTTTGGAATTTTTGGGGATGAGATTTTTTTGGTTTTTTTTTTGAGGTTTTATGGATTTTTGGGGATGAGAGTTCATGTTTTCCTAGGGACAAGGGAAAATGAATTTTTTTGGGGAATAAGGTTTAGTGTTATTTCGGTTGAGGGTTGAGGTTTTTTTTGGGATGAGTGTTTATAGTTTCATTGGGATGAGGGTTGACAGATTTCTTGGATCGAGGTATTAAGGTTTCATGAGGATGAGGGTAAAGGGTTTTGGGGGTTGGGGGTTTAGATGTTTTTGGGGATGTGGGTTTGGGGTCATTAAGGATGAATGTTTAGGGATTTTGTGAGTTAATAGTGTATAATTTTTTATGGATGAGCGTTGTGGATATTTTTTGGGATGAGGGATGATGGTATTTTGGGGCTATGGGTTGAGGTATTTTTAGTGTTGAGGGTTTAGGGATTTTTTGGTGATTAGTGACTATGGTTTTTTCCAGATGAGGGATTTTGATTTCTTATGGATGAGGGTTTGTGGTTTTTTGTGAATGAGGTTTGAGAGTTTTGGGGGGATAAATGTGTATGGTTTTAGGGGGAAGAGGGTTGAAGGTTTTTTGTTCATTATTGGTATAGGGATTTATGTGGCTTCTAGTTTAGGGTATTTGGGTGTCGAGTGTTTTTGTTTTTGGGGGAAGAGGGTGTAGTGTTTTTTGGTGTTTAGAGTTTTGGGTATTATGTGACCAAGTGTTTAGGGTTGTTCGGAGCTATATTTTTATGACATTTTCAGTATAGTGGGGTTATGGTTTTTTGGGTATGAGGTTTTAGGGATTTTTCTTGATTAGGGTTTAGTGAATAATTTTGATGAGTGTATAGGGTATTTTGGGAAATGGGGTATAAGATTTTTCGGGATGATGGATTAGTTTTTTTTTTGGGTTCTAGGTTTTATGTTTTTTGGGGGGTTTTGGGTATATTGTTTTTTTTGTTTTTAGGGTTTCTGATTTTTTATTGATGATGGTGTAGTTGTTTTGGGATGCATGATTTGGGTTTTTTCCAAAATATATTTATTATTATTTTCAAAGGGCTTTGGGTTTTTTTGTTTTGAGGATTTGGGGTTTTTTGGGGGCTAAGGGTTTATATTTTTCAAATGTTGAGTGTTTAGTGGCTTTGGAGAAGGGTGTTTTTTGTGTCTCAGGGATTAGTGTTTTTTGGGATGAGGGTTTAAGGATATTTGGGTCTGAGGGTTTTGGGAATTTTGGGGCCGACTGTTTTGGGTTTTTTGGCGATGAGGGTTTAAGCGTATTGGGAAATAGATTTTATGTGTTTTTGGGGAAGGTGGTTTACAATTTATTTTGAATGAGGGTTTAGGGTATTTTTGGTTTAAATGTTTAGTGTATTTTAGAGCTGATGGATTAGTGTTTTGGTGTGCTAAGGGTTTAAGATATTTTTCGGCTGAGTGTTTATGGTTTTTGGGGGGTTGCATTATTATTGTAATATGGGGAGGATGTTTTAGTGATTTCTAGGGTTGAGTGTTTAAGGTTTCATGTGAATAGTGGTTTAGGGTTTCTTGGTCAGAGGGTGTAGTTTTTCTTGGGCATAAGGATTTATTGATTTCTGGGGAAAATGGTTGCGGTTTTTTTGGGGCCAAGAGTTTAGGGGTTTTTGGGGATGATGGTTTATGGTTTTTTGAGAATGAGGAATTAGGGTTTTTAAGGGATGAGGGTTGAAGGTCTTTTTGGGCTATGGGATTTGGTTTTCTTGTGTGTGTGTTTTGGGGTATTTTGGATCTATGGGTATAGGAATTTTGGGTACTATAGGAATAGGGTTCTTTACTGCCAAGGGATTTGAAGATTTTTGGTTAATGGGTTTGGGGTTTTTGGGGGAAGGGATTTAGGGTTATTTGGGGATTTGGGTTTTTAGGATATTAGGGAGTATTGTTTTTTGGAGATGAGGTTTGAATGTTTTTTGGATTTGAGTGTTTAGTGTTTTTTATGGTGGAGGGTTTTGGGTTTTTTTGGGTTGGTGGGTTTTAGGATTTTTTAGTATAAGGGTTGAGGGATTTTTTTGGATCATGGTTGAGGGTTTTTTGGGGCCTAGTGATGAGGTTTTTTGGTGATAAGGATTGAGGGTTTCTTTTTTGGTATGTGTTTAATGCTTTTTGAGGATATGGGCTTTCGGTTTTTTGGGGTAATGATTTTTAATTTTTGGGAGAAAAGGGTTTTCATGTTTTTGGTGTTGAGGGTTTAAGGGAACATAAAGTTTAGGATTGATAGATTATTTGGATCGGGGTTAGGTTCTTTATTTGATTTATATTTTTGGTTTTTTTGGGGATAAGGGTTTACACTTTTTAGTGCTGAGGGTTGAGTATTTTTTAGGGCAGAGGGTCTAGGATTTCAAATGGATGCTTTTTGAGGTTTTTTGTGTCTTAGTGTTGAGGGTTTTTAGGGGTGAGAGTTTATTGTTTTTTGGGGTTGAGTGTTTCTGATTTTTTTGGGGTTGTGGGTTTAGATATTTTTACAGTTGGGGATTGTGGGTTGTATTTGATTGAGTGTTTTAGTGTTTTTTGGAAGGATATTATTAGGTTTGGGGTTCAAGGATTATGATTTTTAGGGAAAATTTTTTATGTTTTCCTGGGGCTAAGGATTAATCAAATTCGGTGGATGAGTGTTAAGGTTTTCTTGAGGTAGTGGCTTTATGGTTTTTGTGTGTGACAGAATATGGTTTTTTGGTATGAGTTTTTTGTCTATTTGGGACTGAGTTTTAAGGGTTTTTTGGGAGATAAGGGATTAATGTTTCTTGAGGATGAGGGTTATAGATTTTTTTGGGATGAGAAATGTGGGATTAATATTTGATTTGGGTTTATAGTTTTTTGGGGATGGAGCTTTATATATTTTTTGGAGATGATGTTTGAGATTATTTATGGTGAGGGGTTTAAGGATTTTTTTCTTATTCTTTTGGGATTTTTTGTGATCATGGTTAATTTTTTTGGCCATAAGTGTTTATGGTTTTTTGGTGATCTATTTTTACAGTTTTTTGGGGATGAAGATTTATGATTTTTTGTCATTGAGAGTTTGGTATTTTTTAGAGATAGGGTTTTATGGTTTTCTATGTCAAATGGTCTAAGGTATTTTGGGACTAATGAATTATTATTTTTTGGTTGAGGGTTTAGGATTTCTGAGTTCGATTTTCATGGTGTTGGGGTTTAAAGTTTTATTAGGGATGAGGTTTGAGTGTTTTTTCAAGAATGATTATTGGATTATTTTTGTGGTTGAGAGTTGAGGGGTTTTTAGTGTTGATGTTTGAGTGTTTTTCGGGATAAGGGATGGTGATTTTTTTGAACCTGATTGTTAAGGGTTTTCTGGGGGGTTAGGGTTTAGTGTTTTATTGGTGATAGATGATTGTTGTTAATTTGGAATGAGAATTTTGTTTTTTAGTGGTGATGGGTGTGGTTTTTGGGGATGCCTTTATAAGGTTTTTTGGTCTTGATGGTTCAGGGTTTTCAGAGAATAGGGTTTTGGGTAGTTGGCGATAAGGATTTATTAATTTATAGGCTCGTGGTTTGAGGGTGGATAGTTCTTTTTGGGATGAGGTTTGATGATTAATTGGTTCTATGGTTTGAGGGTTTTTTGGGGCTAAGGGTGTAGTGATATATTGGGATAAGGATAGAGGTTTTTTTTCTACTGATGGTAGAGGGTTTTAGGGCTATGACTTATGGTCTATAGGAACTGATTGTTGAGGGGTTTGGTGGGTGGGGATTTATAGAATGTTTTGGGGATGAGGTTTCAGGGATTTTCAGGGTTGAGGGGTGATAGTTTTTTAGGGTATAGGTTTGAGGAATGAGGTTTTTTAGGGCTAAGGGTTCGGTTTTTTGGGTTGATGATTATGGGGTTTTGGGTGTTGTGGGTGGAGGGTGTTCTGGGGATAAGGGTTATGTGTTTTTTGTGATGAGGGTTTTGGGTGACATGGGTAGAATATTTTTTTGTGATGAGGGTTTATGTTTTTTATTTTGAAGAGGTTTTAATGTTTTCTGTGGCCAAGGGTTTATGGTTTTCATGGGATGAGGGTTTTTCATTTTCTTGGGTTGAGGGTTTAGGGATTTTTGGTAAGTGGTGTTTGGGGATTTTTGTTACTGATGGTTTATTATTTTTTTGGCTGAGGGTTTGAAGTTTTTTGGGGATGTTGTTTCTGGGTTTTCGGTGCTATGGGTTTAAGATTTTTTGGGGCTGAGAAATTTTGGTTCTTCATGATTGAGGGTATAGTGTTTCTAGGGGTTGATTGATTTTTTAGGGATGAGGGTCTACATTTTTCTGGGGTCGAGGGTTTTCATTTTTCCTGGGATGACGGTTTGGGTTTTAATGGTTTAATTGGTTTGTGAATTATTTAGCCTAAGAGTTTGTGTTTTTTAGTGATGTGTGATTATGGTTTTTATTGGATGAGGGATTTTGTTTTCGGAGTCTATGGGATAGTTTATTTTTGTTTTGATGGTTACAGTTTTTTGGAGACTGAGGGATATGGGTTTTTAGTGGATGATTGTCTAGGGTTTTAAAGATGTGGGTTTGTGGTTTTCTTGTGACTAAGTGTTGAGGTTGTTTTTGGGTTGAGGGTTCAGGTTTTTTTGGGATAGTTGGTTGAGAGTTGTTTTGGGATGAGGAATGAGGGTTTTTTGGGGGATGACGGTTCATGGATTATTGGTGTTGATGGTTGAGAATTTTTTGGGGATGAGTGTTTAGGGTTGATGGATTCATATGGCATAGGGATAAATGTTAATTTGGCATGTTGGTTGATAAATTTTTAGAGTTAAATATTTTTTGTTTTTAGGGTCAATAGATTATGTTTTTTTAGGTCTGAGGGTTTGGTGTTTTTTGGGGCGTAGAATTTATGGGGTTTTAGGGATAATGGATTTTGGATTTTCTGAATGTGGGTTTGGGATTTTTTTTAGGGCAGAGGATTTAATGTTTTGAGAGATTATGGTTAATTATTTTATGCTATGGAGGGTTTAGTGTATTTTGGGGTCAAGGTATATTGTTCTTTGGGTTAGAGGGTTGGATTGTTACGATAGATGGGTTTTTGTTTTTAGGGAATATGGTTTTGGGATTTTTTGTGGATGAGGGTTCAATGATATTTTTGGTTGAGTGCTTTTTGTTTTATTGGAAATAGGTTTTATGGTGGTTTGGGGAATAAGGTTTGGGGTCTTCATTGTGCTGAGTGTTTGAGGTTTTCTGGAGTTGAGGGTTTTTTATTTTTTAAGGAGAAATGTGTTAGGATTTTTGGGGATGAGTGTTTAGTGATTTTTTGGGGAATGAGATTTATTGTTTTTTAGGGATAAGGTTAACGAGTTTTTAGGGGAATAGTGTGAAGGGTTATTTAGGGTAAAATGTTTTTGTGTTATTTAGGATGAGGGTATATTTGGGGATGGGATGATGGTTTTGGGGGTTAAGGTATTGGGGATTAATATTTATGAGAATATATTATTATTTTGAATGAGGAATTAGTGTTTTTGGTGGATGATGGTTTAGGGAATTGGGGGGCTAGGGGATTATGTTTTTTGAGGGTAAGGTTTCACTGTTTTTTTTTGGGATAAGATTTTATGATTTATTTGGTGTTGTGGGTGGGTAATTACTTGTGGTTTATGATTTATGGGTTTTTGTGTCTATGGATTTATATTTTTCTCAGGATTAGGGTTTTTAGATTTTTGGGGATAAGGGATTATGGTTTTTTTTAATTAGGGATTAGGTTTTATTGGGGTAGACTGAATTGGGTTTTCTATGGAGGAGGGTTTAAGGGTTTATGGGGATGAGGGATTATGGTTTTGTTTGACTAAGGGTTTATGGTTTTGTGGAGGGGGATTAGGGGTTTTTATGGAGAGGGTTTAAAAATTTAGTGGACGAGGGCATTCAGTAAATTGGTTATCATGGTTTATTGGTTTTTGGGGGTCAGGGTTTAGGGTTTTTTCAGTATGAGGGGTTAGTGTCTTTTGGGGGATTCTGGTTACTGTTTTCTATGTTAGAAGGTATAGTTTTTTTGGGATATATATTTATTTTTGGTGGTTTAGTGTTTTTCAATTTTTGGGATAAGTTTTTATGGTTTTTTGGAGGTGGGGGTTTTATTTAATTATGATGATTTTTAGGGTTTTTTGATTTGGGGGAGTTCACTTATTTATTTTCTGTTTTTTGGTTTTATGGGATGGGGGTTATAGATTTTTAGGGCTTCAGGTTTAGTGTTTTCAGGGGCATATGGTTTTGGGTTCTCAATAGAAGGGGGTTTAGGGTTTTGCAGGGCCAGGGTTTGGGGTTTTTTCTTGTTGTGGGATTGGGATTTTTTTGGGCTCCAGAGGGATTAGTGTTTTCTGGGGATAATATTTTTTGGTTATTGGGGTTTTTTATTTTGGGGTTTTTTCTGTATAAGTATTTAGATTATTTTGGGGTTGATATTTTAGGTTTTTCTGTCATGGGTTTGGGAGTTTTGGGTACTGATTCACGGGGTTTGTGGGGATAATGATTTGGGTCTTTATGGTTCTGTGGGTTTAGGATTTTTTCAGAGTTTAGTTTATTTACGGCGATGTATTCATGGTTATTTGGTGCCAAGTTTTTAGAGTTTTATAGGGATGATGTTTTAAATTTTTTAGTAGACGATGGTCTATAATTATTTAGGGATGAGGTTTTAATGATTTGTTCAGATGAGAGTTTAGGGTTGTCTCGGGAAGATCTTCTAGGATTTTCTTGGAATAAATTTTTAGGTTTTTATAGGGATTGGGGAATAGTTTTTTTTTTGGAAATTAGGGTTTAGGGTGTTCAAGTAATATGTTTTTAGGTTTTTATAAGGATAAGGGTTTAGGGTTTTATGTGTACAAAGGTTTAGGGTTTTATGGGGATAAGGGTTTAGGTAATAGGGTTTTCTACTACTGTGGATTTCGAAATTTCTATGGTAGAGGGTTTGTGGTTTTCTAAGGTGGAGGGTTTGGGGTTTAATTGGGGAAATTGTTTCTAGTTTCCTAATAATGAGGTTTTAGGGTCTTCAGGGTCTATGTGGTTAGGTTTTTTCATTGGATCAATGTTTTCAGTTTTTTATGGCTATGTGTCTCATGTTTTCTAGGGATGAGGATATAACTTTTAATGGGGATGTGGTTTTAGGGATTTCTTTGGATTAGGGGTAAGGTTTTTATAGGGCATTGGGTTTTTGGTTTTCTTGGTATAAGGGTTTTCAATGGATAAGGTTAAAGATTTTATGGGGAAAAGGGTTTTTGATTTTCTATTTCAAATGGTTTAGGTTATTCTAAGGATGAGGGATTAGGGTTTTAATTCACTGAGAGTTTTGGGTTTCTATGGCTGACGATGTGTGGATTTATGATGATGGGTGTTTATAGGTTTCTAGGATATGGTTTTTTGTGGCCCTAAAAACAATTTTTTCAATTACTGAAATTTAAGTATTTTCTAGGGTGTAGGATTTATTATTTTTAGGGGCTGAGCATTCAGGTTCTTTAGGAGAAAATGGTTTAGGTTTATTTGGGGCTAATGGGTAGTGATTTGTATGGATAAGGGTCTACAATAATCAAAGTATTAGGGTTTAGTTTTTCTAATCATAGTGGTTTAGGGTTTATTATGGTTATGTGTTTAGAGTTTATTAATGAAGATATATTACTGTTTTTATGTGTAACATATTTTAGGTTTTCATGGAATAATTAATAAGGGTTTTCTATGTTTTAGGGAATATGGATTTTGAGGGATAACAGTTTCTGATTTTCTAGGTATGAGGGGTTTTTCTTAAGGCTCAGGGTTTTGAGTTTTCTAGGACTAAGGGTTTTACGTTTTCTAGATCTAAGGATTTATGGTTATTTTGGTAGTGGGGATTTATTATTTTCTAGAATTTAGTGTTTAATGTATTCTAGGAAGGAGGATTTAAGATTTTTGGGGGGATTAGGGATTATGGTTTTGGGTGGTGAGGGTTTAGTGTTTTCTTGGGATGATTTTTTAGGTTTTTTGGGGATTTGGTCTTAGGTTATTAATAGAATAGGGGTTAGGTTTTTTTGGGTATGAGAGTTTATATTTTCGGTGGATTAGGATTTATTGTTTTCTAGGGATGAGGGTTCCGTATTTTCTTAGGATGAGGTTTTCTGTGTTTTTTGTTATGAGGTTATGGGATTATTTTGGATAAGGGTTTTGTGTTTTCTGGGGATGAGGGTTTAGGGATATTCAGGGTTGTGGAAATAGTGTTTTCCTAAGATGACGGTCTAGAGTTTTTTGTGAATAAAGGTGTAGGGTTTTATCTGCATGACCATTTATGGTATTATAGTACTAAGATTTTAGGATTTTATAGGGTTGTGGGTTTTTAGTTTTCGAGGGATAAGGTAGTATGTATTTCAAGGACTCAGGGTTTAGGATTATATGGTGTTGACGATTTATGTTTTTCTATGTATCAGGGTTTTTGTTTTCTATGGATTTGGTTTTCTTGGTATTCTAGGGTGGAAATTTTAGGGTTTTCTAGGGCGATATATTTTTTGTTTTCTTTTGTAATAGAGTTCATTTTTATGGGGATGACTGTTGAAGGTTTTTGTGGCTTAGGGATTAGGGACTCTGGGGTTTAGGATTGAGGGTTTTCTAAGGTTGATGATTTAGGGTTTTCTTCTATAGAGGGTTTGTGGATTTCAAAGGCTAAGGGTTTAGGGATTTCTGGGGTAGGGGTTTATGGTTGTCTGAGGTTGAGGGTTCAAGTAATTTTGATGCAAATGGTATGTGCGATTCTAGGAATGATTGATTCTGGTTTTCATGGGACAAGGGATAGGTTTTTCTCATGTAGTGTGTCTGGGGTTTTATCTATATAAGGGATTTATGTTTTCATGGGTTGATGGTTTAGTGTTTTCTAGGTAAGAGGGTTCATTGTTTTATAGTGCTGAGGGTTCATGGTTTTCATTTGATTTGTGTTTAGGTTTTTTTGTAAAGATGGTTCGATGTTTTATGGTTTGGAGTGTTCTATGGATTTAAACAGAAGTGTTCAGTTTCACAAGGATGACTGTTTGGGGAATTTTGTGCTTACTTTTTAGGGTATTGGTGATGTGGGTATGGTTTTTTGGGGGGATGAGAGATAAGGTTTTTTGTGTGGAAGAGTGATTTGTGTGATTGGGACTAAGGGTTCACGGATTTTTATTGCTAAGGTCATGGTATGTTCTGGGGATGAGTGTATAAGATTTTATATTGATGTGGATTTACTGTCATTAGGGAATATTGTAGTGCATTTTTTGTGGTTGATGGTATTTGGGTATTTTGGGGATGAGGTATTAGTGGTTTTTTTATGAGGGTTTAGGGTTTTGGGAATGATTGTTTGGTGTTTTTTTGGAGAAGTTTTTATTGTTTTGGGGGATGGGGGATTAGGATTTTTTGGCGATGGGCTTTGGGGTTTTTTGGGATTATGGTATATGGTTTTTTTGGTGATGAGATTTTATATATTTTAACGAATGTGGGTTCACTGTTTTTTGGTGCTGTCAGGTTATGGTTTTTTGTGGATGAGGTTTTAGTGTTTTTGGGGATTGGAGTATAATATTTTCTAGGGCATGGTGTTTTAGGTTATTTTGGGAAAAGGGTTTAGTGTTTTTTGGTGATGATGGTTGAGATATTTTTGTGGATTATTTTTGTAGTATTTTTGAAGAAAATATTTGAGGTTTTTTGGGGACGATTATGATTGTTTGTGGGGCTGATGGTTTAGGATTTTTAGGGTTAAGGATTATTTTGGTGTGTGGGTTTAGAGTTTTATCAGGGATGTGGATTGACTATTTTCTGGGGGTGGGGTTGATGGAATTGATAAAAAGGGTTAATGTCTTTTTTGTGGATGACTGTTGTGGGTTTTTAGGGATGATGATTCAGGTGATTTTGGGGATGGTGGTTCATGTTTTTTTATGGTGATTGTTACAAGGGTTTAGGGAACTATTTGGATGAGATTAGTGGTTTTTTCAGACAATGTATTTAGGTTTTTTGTTAGATGAGTGATTAGGGAGTTATGGGGATAATGCTATAGTATTTTTTAGGGGATAATGTTTTAGTGTTTTATGGGTATGTGGTTTTAGGGTTTTTTGTGTGATGAGGGTATGAATTTTTTTGGGACTATGGGTTTAGGGTTTTTTTAGGGAAAAGGGTTAAGGGTTTCTAGGTTTGAGGTGTTTGGGTATTTTTGGTTGGTGGTTTGGGTTTTTTGGGTTTGATTGTTTTGGGTATTTATGGATGAAGGTATGGGGTATTTTCTGGATGATGGTTTTTTATTTATTGAAGTAATGGTTTTAGGGTTTTTAGGAATAGGGGTTTAGGTTTTCTAGGGAATAGGGTTTTGGATTTTTTGGTGCTATGGGTATGCAGTTTTTTAGGGCTGAATTTTTGGGATTTTTGGGGCTGAGGGTTTAGGGATTAGGGGGGTGCAGGTTTAATGTTTTTTGGTTCTGAGGATTTATTTTTTTATTGTTATGAGGTATTAATGTTTTTTATGGCTGAGTGTTTAGTGTTTTCTGGGTTTGGGTTTAGCTGTTTTTGGTTTGAGGGTTCATAGTTTTATGGGTGAGTGTTTATGTTTTATTGGGATCGAGGGATTAATTTTTTTTGGGGATGGGGGTATAGGGTTTTTTAGGGCTACTGATTTATTGTTTTTCGGGGTTGGGTGTTTGGTGTTTTATTGTTTTTCGGTTTAGTGTTTTTCAGGGATGTGGGTTTAGGATTTTTTGGGGCAATGTGGTTATTGTTATTTCTTGCTGTGTGTTTGGTGGGGTTTGGTGATGATGGTTTAGTTTTTTTGTACTGATTTTTTTTGTGCTAAGGTTTTGGGTTTTTATGGATGATTGTTGAGAGTTTTTGTGAATAAGGGTGGAGTGATTTTTGGTATTAGGGGTGACGGTTTTTGGGTAAAAGGTTTAATGAGTTATTCAGGCTGGGGGTTGAATTTTTTTGGGACTATGTGATGAGGGATTTATTGTGAATGTGGGGTGACTATTTTTGGGGGCTAATGGTTTAGGAAATTTATGGTATTAGGTTCAGTTTTTTCATTTTATAAGGATTTGGGCTTTTCTGGCATAAAGGGGTTTGTGTCCCATAGGGATTAGGGTTGATGGTTTTTGGGGCCTGGTTTGATGGTTTTCTAAGAACGAGGGTCTATTTTTTAAGGGGTTGAGGGTGTAGTGTTTTTGGGTATATGTGTTTAGGTACCTTTTGTGATGAGGGTCTAGGTTTCAGGTGATGGGTATTAAGTGTTTATTTTTTCTAGTGGTTTAGGATTATTGGGGATGGGGGATTAGGTAATTTGGGGGTCTTTTGGATAAGGATTTTTTTGGGGATGACAGTATAGTAATTTTTAGGATGAGTGTTGATGGTTTTTTGGGGGAGGACTATTGTGTGTTTTACAGGGATTTGGGTTGGAGATTGTTTGGGACATGAGTTGATTGGTTTTTTATGCTAAGTGTTGATGGGTTTTTAGAGTTGATCTTTGCAGGTTTTTTGGGGTTGATGGATAAGGGTTTTGATGGATAAGGGTGAATTGTTTATTTTGGGGTGGGTACAATATTTATTTGGGTATTAGTGATTGGGTATTTGTGGGGATGAGTGATTTGGGATTTAGGGGACAGTAGGATTAGTTTTTTTATAAGGCTGGATTTTTAGGGTATTCTGGGGATGAGGGTTTTTGATTTTTATGGTGATGAGAGTTTTGGGATTTTTGGGGTTTTGGGTTTTTGGTTTCATGTTTTCTATGGTATATGTTTTAGAATTTTCTAGGGAAGTGGATTTAGATTTTAATTAGGCTTGTGTTTAGGGTTATATTGGGATACAGATTTATGATTTTAAAGGTGTTGGGGGTTTTGGGTTTTCTGGGTTTGAGGGATTATGTTTCTCTTGGGTGTATAGAATTGGGTTTTAGGAGGTTGTGGTTTTAAAATATTCATGGGTTGAGGGTTTCTGGTTCTATGGTAGACGGATTAGATATTTTCTAAATGTGGGGGTTTTGAGTTTTTCTAAGGATGGGTTTTGGAGATTTTGTGGAAATGAGGGTCATTTACTTTTTAGGGATGGAGTTTAGGGTTTTAATGGGTTGAGGGTTTATGGAATTATTAGGATTATGTTTTAGATTTTTCTAGGGATCAGATTTTATTGGTTTTTTGTTGTGATATTTGATGGTTTATTAAGGCGGAGGGATGAGTATTTTTTTTATGCTGAGGGTTTATGTTTTTCTTGGGATGATGGATTATGGTATTTTGGTTATGAGGATTTAAGGAATTTTTGGGATAAGTGTATAAGGATTATTAGGGATGATGGATTAGGTTTTTTTAGATGAAGATTTAGAATTTTTGGGATGAGGATTTAGTGATTGATGTTTTGGGTTTTTTGGGGATGAGGGTGTATGGTAATTTAGGGACGAGGTTTTATGGTTGTTTTGGGATGAGGGTTTTGAGTTTTTTTGGGAAAATGATTTATTTTTTCATGGGAATTATGGTTTAGGGTATTTTGTGGCTGAGTGATTTTTTTGGCTGAGTGATTATAATTTTATAGGGAAAAGTGTATGTGGTTTTTTGTTCTTGGATTATATATTTTCTTGCAGCTATAGGTTTTTTTTTGCGGTGTTGGGTTTATTGAATTTCTGGGATAAGAATTTAATTTATTTTGGGCTTAAGGGTTTATGTTTTTCTGGACTAATGTTTGAGTTTTTTAGGCATCCGGGTTTCGTGTAATTTTTGTAGTTGGGGTTCGACGGTTTCTAGGGTTGAGGTTTGAGGGGATTTTTTTTGGGTGTGAGTTTCTAGTTTTTTGGGGTCGTGGGTTTAGTTTTTATTGGGGAATAGGTTTTAGTTTTTTTGCAGGGATGAGGGTTTTTTTATTAGGGTTAGGGTTTTTTAGTTCATATGGTTGGGGGTTTTTGGCGGATATGGTTTGAAGGATTTTATACGATGAATGATTTTTTGGTACTGAGGGTTTAGGGTTTTTCATGGAATATTGGTAATGATATTTGGGGAGGAGGTTTTAGTTTTTTGGTCTTGAGGATTGATGGTTTTTTATGAATGAGGGTGTATAGTTTTTTTGGTGATAAGGGTTGAGGTATTTTTTAGGGATATGGGTTTAGGGGTTTTGGCCCCAAGGGTTGGGGGCTTCGTGGGTTGAAGGTTTTGCGTTTTTTGACTAGATTATTTTGGGTATTTTGGGATACGAAATGATTGATTTCCTTGGATTGTGGTTGGTGTTTTTTTGGATATTTTTTGATGTTTTAGGGATAATATTTTATACCTTTTAGGGGTTTGAGTGTTGAATATTTTTGGAATAGGGTTAGTGTGTTTTGGAGATGAGGGTTTAGGGTATTTTTGGAGAGGAACACTTATAGTTTATTATTATTAGGGTTTATGGTTTAATGGGGAAAAACGTTTTACGGTTATTAAAAATGAGGGTTTATTAAATTTTTTATGAGTGTGTAGATGTTTGTTTGACTAGGTGATTTGGTTTTTTATTAATGATTTATGTTTTACTATTGTTAAGGGTTATGTTATTATTAGGTCTAAGAGTTTATGTATATTTGGGGATGAGTGTTTTTTGGTATTTGGGGGTAGAGGGTTTGTTTTTTTTCTGGATGAGGGTGTACGGGTTTTTTGGGGATGGGGGTTTTGGACTTTTTGGGGATGAGGGTTTACTATTTTTTAGGTCTGACAGGTTTGGGTTGTTTGGAATAATGGTTGGGGGGGGGGTTTCTATGTTTAGTGGTTAGGGGTTTTTTGGGGAAGAGGTTTTTGGCTTTTTTGAGGTTGACTATTTTTGGTTTTTTGTGGATAAGGGTTTAGGGTTTTTTGGTGCTGATGATTTATGATTTTTGGGGATGTGCATTTAGGTTCTTTTTGGACTAGGTGTATATTTTTTAAAAACTGATGGTTTTAGAGTTTTTTCATGTGATTGTCCATAGTTTTTTAGAGTGAGGGTTTGTGTATTTTTCAACTAATAGTTTTAGGATTTTTTTGATTAGTGTATAGGGTTTTTTGTGATGATGGGTTGAGGGTTTTTTTGGAATGATGGATAATGGTTCACTGGGATGAGTGTTTTTTGTGGATGATTGTTTATTGTTATTTAGGGAATAGGGTTTTTTAGGGATAGGGTCTAAGCTTGTTTTATGTTATTGAGTTCAGTATTTTTAGGGATAATAGATTAGGTTTTTGTTTGGGGATGTGATTTTTGAGATTTTATGTGCTGTGGTTTAATATTTTATTTCGATTGAGTGTACCGTGTTTTTGGGTTTGTTTGTATAGGGTTTTTGGGGCTGAGAGTTTATGGTTTTTTGGTGCTAATGGTTTTGAGTTTTTTGGGTTGGATCATTTTGTGTTATTAGGGATGATGTTTTTGGTACATTAGAGGAAGAGTGATTATGGTTTTAGCGGGATTATGGTTTAGAGTTTTTAAGGCTAAGGTTTTAGTTTTTTTTGTTCTTAAGATGAAGTGTTTTTTTGGAAGAGGTTATGGATTTCTTGAGGGTGAAGTTTCAGGATTTTTAGGATAAGTATTTAGGGGTTTTGGGGTTAAGGATTTATTATTTATTATGTATAAGTATTGAGGTTTTTTTGGAAGTGAAGGATTATTGTTTTCTACAGGTTGAGGGTTTAGTGTTTATTGTGGATGACAGTTTTAGGTTTTGTGGGGTTAAGGGTTTTGGGAATTTTGGGGAACAAGGGATTACAGTTTTTTCTAGGGCTGAGGGTTAGGATTTATGGGGTTTGATTGTTTTGGTTTCTTTGAGGATGAGGGATTATGGTTTTTTGCTGAGGGTTTCGTGGGTTTTTGGTGTTAAGGGTTGTTTTTTAGGGGATAATAGTTTAGGGTTTTTTGGGAATATGGATATAAGAATCAGTTGGGTTTTTGATTTTGTATTTGTTTGGGTTGAGGTTATGGGGTTATTTTGGGGTTCAGGGTTAACGGGTTTTTCATGAATGAGTGTTTCGGGTTTTTTATGGCTGGGGGTTTAGATTTCATACAGGTAAGGGTTTTTGATTTTTTTTTTCATTCTAGTGTTTAGGGTTATTTACGGTTGCAGAATCATGTTTTTTGGGGAAGAGTTCTTAGGATTTTTCGATCCAGAAGGTTTAGGTTATTTTCTTCTTTTGTTTCATCATTTCTTGGGATTGATGGTTTTGCGTTTTTAGGGTTGATGGTTTAGGTTATTTTGGTGGGGTTAATGATTATTTATTTTTGGCGATAATAGTTTAAGCATTTTTTTTTGGTAATGAAGGTATTTTTATTTTTCAGGCTAAGGGTTAAGGATTTTGGGGGATGATGTTTGGGATTTTTTTGGCTAAAGGGAAGGAAACTCTTTCGGGATAAGTGTTTTAGGGATTTTTGGGGAATAGGGATGAGGGTTTTGGGGGATGAGGTTTTTTGGTTTTGGGGGGTAGAGGGATTAGTGTTTTTTAGTGTTGAGGTTTGAGGTTTCTATTGATTTAGGGATTAGGGATTTTTGGAGATGATGGTTTTTTTGGTATGAGGTTTTAGGTTATTAGTTGTGGGTGGTATGGATGTGGGATTTTTTAGGAAAGTGGATTTAAGGTTTAGGGTTTTATGGATTGTGGTTTTTTGGGATGACGATTGATATTTTTTAGGATGAGGGCTTTCAGTATTTTGGAAAAGATGTTTGAGGTTTTTTTTGGAACATGTTTGAGGGTTTTATGTGGATAATGGTTTATGGTTTTTTGGGATGAGGGTTGATGGTTTTTAGGTTGAGGTTTTAATAATTTTTAGAGCTTAGGGTTCATATTTTTTTTTTCTAATGGTATAGTGATTCTGGGATGACGGTTCTGGGATTTGGTGTTCAAGGTTTAGGTATTTTGGTGCTCAGTGTAGATAATTTTTTATGATGAGGGTTTATGGTTATTTGGAGGTGAGGGTTGAGTGTCATTTTTAGGAATTTTATTGAGATATTTTTATTAGTGTGGGTGGAGTGTTTTTAGGACTGAGGTTTTAATATTATTCTCGTGGAATATGGTATAGGGTTTGTTTGGGGTTGAGGGATGTGGGTTTTTTGGGGATGATTGTTGAAGATATATTGGTTCTTAGGGTTCAGGGATTTGGGGTCATGATTGATCATTTTGGGGGGGTAGAGGGTTAATGTTTTTTAGGTCGAAGGTTGATTTTTATAATGGTTCCAAGGTTTGAGTATATATATGTCGATGAGGGTTAAGGGTTTCTGTAGATGATAGTTTATAATTTTTGGGGAGTGAAGGTTTAGGGCTTTTTTGGTGATTATATTATTGGATTTGTTGGCAAGAGGTTTGAGGGTTTTCTGGGGACAAGATTTATGGTTTTTTGAGCTAAGGGTTAAGGGTTTTTAATGGAAAAGGGTTTAGGGTTTTTTAAGGTTGAGGGTTCAGTGTTTTTAGAGGTCAAGGGTTGATAGATTTTTAGAGATGATGGTTTAGGGCTATCAGGGGATGAGGATTTAATTTTTTTCAATCTTCGGGTATCTGGTTTGTTATGAATGATGGTTTATAGTTTCTTAGGTAATAAAATTTAATATGTTTGGCTATGTGTTTAGTTTGTTTTGTGTCTTAGTGTTGAGGGTTTTTTGGGATGGGGGTAGAGGGATTTTTGTGGATGTAGGTTGACAGGATTTTTGGATGAGGGTTTATGGATTTTGGGGTTGAGGGTTTTGGGGGATTGGGGTGGAGAAATTAGGGTTTTCAAGGGGATTATGGTTGATAATGTTTTTAGGCCTGAGGGTTTAGGGTTTTTTGGGATAAGGGATTTGGGTTTTTGGGGGATGACGATTTAGGGTTTTTTAGGCATGAGGGTTGAGGCTTTATGGGGGGGTGATGGTTAAGGTGTATTTGGGGATATGTTTTTTTATTTTAGTAATTTGGTTTTATTATTTTATTGAAATAAGGGTTTAGATTTTTTTAGGGATAACTGCTAATGATTTTTTTAGGGTTGGGTTTTAAGAGTTTTTTTGGGGATGTGGGTTAATTGTTTTTTGGATGAGTGTTTACCATTTTTTAAAGATGTTGGTTTAGGTTTTTTATTTTTTTTTGTTTACTCTGGGATGACCAATGATAGAATTTTAGGTAAGAGGATTTTGAATTTTAGTGTTGTTGTGGTATTAGGGTTTATGGGGCTAAGGGTTGAAAATTTATTTAGGGTTGAGGGTTGAAGGTTTTTTTGGGGCTAAGGTTTCATGGATTTTTGTGGAAGAGGTATGAGGTTTTTTTAGGTCTGAGGGTCTATAGTTTCATGGGCCTACGGTTTTATTGTTTTTTGGGTCTAAGGGTTTAAGGTTTTTGGGGATGAGGGCATAAGGGTTTTGGGGCATTGTGTCTAGGGTTTTTTGGGGATGAGGGTTTATGATTTTTTGTGCTGATGGTTTAGAGTTTTTATGGTAGATATTTATAGTTATTAAGGGTGAGGGTTTAGTTTTATTTTTGAGAATTTGGTTTAGGGTTATAGGGGTTTGGGATTTATTGTATTTTGTGCAAAAGGGTTTAGGTATATTTGTGGAGGAAGGTTGATGGTTTTTTGGTGATGATGGTTTTGGGTTTTTTGGGGTTGAGGGCTGGCTATTTTTTAGGGATGACAGTTGAGGGTTTTTTGTAGTTTGGATCGATAGTTTTTTTGCTGTTGGTATAGGGATTTTTTAGGAATAAGGTTGAGATTGTTTTGGGGAGGTTGTTTTTATGTTTTTTATGGATGAGGGTTTCTATTTTGAGGGGCTGTGTGTTTAGATATTCCTACAGGCTAATGAATGATAGTTTTTTTGGGGTTGGGTATAGGGTTTTTTTGGGACTGTGGATTTATGGTTTTGGGTATATGTGTTGATTTTTTTTGGGGATAAGTGTTCCATTATTTAGGTTGAGTGTTTATGGGTTTTTTGGGTTGAGGGTTGAGGTATGTTTTTGGCTCAGTGGTTTAGGTTTTTGGGGTGAGTTATTTGGATTTTTTTGGTAATGGAATAAGGGGTTTCAGGGAAGCTGGTTTTTTTATGGATGTGGTTTGTGGGTTTTTTTCATGGGGGTGAAGGTTTTTAGTTGAAGAGGATGGAGTTTTTTTGTATATGGGATTATGGTTCTGGGGGATGAGGGATTATGGTTTTTGAGGATGAAATTTTAAGATAGTTTTTGGTGTGGGTTCATTGTTTCTTGGTAGTGGATTTAGGGATTTTTTGGCTAGATGGATTTTTAATTTTTGGGTACTAATGTTGATTTTTTTTGGGCTGAGGGTGTACAGTTCTTTTTGGGATGAGTGTTTTAGGTTTTTTTGTTTTTGAGGGATAATGAATATTTTCAATGGGGATTTATGGATTATTATAGACGATGGTTCGAGTACTTATTGGGGTGAGGGTTAAGTGTTTTTTTCGACTATGGGTTTAGTGGGTTTTTCTATAGGGTTTATTGTTTTTTATGGATGAGGGGATTTTGGGAGTCAGGGTTCAGTGTTTTTTGGGGAAGAGGGCTGCCAACATTTTAGGGATGGGTGTTTACAGTTTTTTGGGGGAGAGGGTTTAGGTATTTTTGTGGGTGAGGGTTGAGGGTTTTTAGGTTTGAGGTGTTATAGTATTTTTAGATTGATGGTTTAGGGATTTTTAGTGGGTGAGGTTTTATTGTTTTCTGGGGCATTTGGTTTATGGTTGTTTGGGTTAGAGGGTTTAGTGGTTTTGGGGGAATATGGATTAAGAAATTATTAATTTAAGTATTGAGGGTTATTGGGGTTAGGGTTTTATGGGTTTTAGGGGATTAGTCAACATGTTTTTTCTAGGGATGGAGGATTATGATTTTTCTGGATGGGGTAGAGGGTTTTTTGGGGTGAGGGTTTTTAAGTCATGGTGTTTTTTGGGATGATGTTTTTTGGTTTCTTGGTGCATAGGGTTTAGGGTTTTTTGGGGATGGGGGTTTTTTAGGGTTGAATGTTATGTTTATTTGGGGTTAAGGGTTTAATGACTGTTAGGGATGAGTTTTTATTTTATTTTTTTCATCAGGGTTTAGGGTTTTGATGGGATAAGTTATATGGTTATTTGGTGATTGTGGTTAATGGTTATTTGGGGATGGGTGCTTTTGATTTCTACGGATGAGGGAATACAGTCCCTAGGGTTATTGAATTGAGTTTTCTCTTATAAAATCAGTGATATGAATTGGTCTCCTAATTCATACAGAAGAATAAATATATTAATGTTAAAAGAAAAAATATAGACATGATGCGTAAAAGGATTACACCATTAGGGATTTAGTGGAATACAAGACATGATTTAGAGAAATGAAACACGAAAAAGAACAGTGTCGTCAGTGAGTGCCTTAAAGAGTAGTCTCATAGGTTATTTGAAAGCTGAGACTCCCATGCATGCTTTGAAAACATCATAGACTCCTAGTATGAGGTCACCCATCAGAACCACTAATTCCTTGTCATTCGAACCCAGACAGTCATCCTCCCCTCACATATCTCTGCTCAGGAACTAAGACCTCTAGCCTCTTTTTCTAATCATCTTTTCTATCTGGATACATTTTTCACTAATTCACATCATATTTTCTTTTATGAAAAATTTTTAGGGATGAGGGTTTAGGGTGTTTGGGAGATGAGGTATTAGGGTTTTGTGGGAATGAAGGTTTAGGGATTTTGGGGATGTGTGTTTAGGGAAATTTGGGGCTAAGGGTACAGGGTTTTCGAGGCTGAGGGATTAAGATTTTTTTAGGATGAGGGTTGACTGTTTTTTGACCCGATGGATTAGGGTTTTTGGATTGAGGGATTATGTAATTTTGTTTTTGTTGTTTAAGTATTTATGGGGAGAATTATTAAGTGGTTTGTGTGGATAAGGATTTAGTATTTCTTGAGGATGTAGATATTGGGTTTTTGGGATGATTTATTAGGGAATTTTTTGTCTTGGGATTAGGGATTTCTAGGGATGAGGGTTTAGTGTATTTTTCGGTTGAGGGTTTAGGGTTTTTTGAAAGTGGATTATCTGATTCTCAAAAATCAAGTTTTAGGGTTTTTTGGGATAATTTTTTAAGTTTTATTTGGGAAACGAATTTATGGATATTTGGGGTTGAGGTTTAATGGGTTTTTTGGGAATAATGATTTGGATCTTTTGGGGGAAGTGGGTTTAAGGTTTTTTTGGGGAGAGTTTTTTAGGGCATAGGGATGAGGGTTTTGGCGGAAGATGGTTTAGATTTATTTTGGGCTGAGAGGTGAGAAGTTTGTTTTTATGGTTGAGGGTTGAGGTTTTTTGGGGGATGAGGGCTGTGGTTTTTTGAAGGATGAGGATTGATATTTTTTGGGGTGGAGGTTTTTGGGTTTCATATGGTTGAAGGTTGAGTATTTTATGGGGTTGAGTGTGTAGGGTATTTTGGGATGATAGTTTCGGGGGTTTTGGGCTCATAGTTTATCAAAAAAATTATATTATTTTTGTGGGTATTTTAGGGTTTAGTGTTTTTCATTTTTTGTGGATGAGGGATGAGGGTTGAAGTTTTCTCATAGAGATGTAGGTTTATGGTTTTTTGGGTGGATGTTTTTGTGTTTTATTGGGATGATGTTTTACGGTTTAGGGTTTTTTGGTACTATGGTTTTAAGAATTTATTTGGATGAGGGATTAGGATATTTTACCGCTGATGGATGAGGATTATTAGGGGTTGAGGGATTTTTAGGGATGTGGAATCTTGTTTTTTTAGTCAGAAGTTGACTGGTTTTTAGGGTTGAGGGTTTATGTTTTTTAGGGATGAGGGTTGAGATTTATATATGTCTGATGGATTAGAGGGTTTTTGGACTCAGGGTTTAAGGTTATTGTGGATGAGTGTATTGGATTTATTGATGTATATTGTTTGGATTTTAGGGATAAGGGTTTAGGTTTTTTTATGCTTAGGGTTTATGTTTTTTTGGGATTAATGTTTTGGTTTTTTAGGGTAAGGATTTAAGTATTTTTGCGACATATGGTTTAGGGTTTTCTAGTTATTAGGTTTTAGGTATTTTTTAGACTAAGGGTTTGGGTTTTTTCATGGAGGGGGATTTTTGGTGGTTGAAGTTGAGGGTTTTTGTTTTTGGACGTTTTGGGAGTTTTGACGTGATAGTTGGTGGTTTTTAGGGCTAAGGATAGATTATTTGTTGGCATTTAGGGTTAAGAGTTTTTTAGGGGTAAGTGTTGAGGATTTTTTGGTTTTATGGTTTTGAGTAGTTTGGGGATAAGGGTTTTTGTTTTTTTGGGGATGAGGATTATGATTTTTTTGGGGATTGGGGTTGTTAGTTTTTTAGGGTTGTATTTTATGGGATTTTTTTGGATTAGGGTTTAGGTTTGAGGTTTTTTAGGGGATTAGAGATGAAGGTTTTTTGGGAATAAGAGTTGAGTTTTTTTGTTGTTGGGTATTGTGGGGTTTTTAGTCCTTAGAATTTCATGTTTCCTATGGATAATGGTTTAATGTTTTTTGGAAAGAGGTTATACAATTTTCCTTTCTTGGGGTAAGGGTTTTTTGGTGATGAGGTTTAAGGGATATTTAGTGCTGAGGTATTATGGTATTTTGTGGATGATCAGTATGGTATTTTCGTTTGGATGGGGGTTTAGGGTTTTTGGGTATGATGTTTGTGGGTTTTTTGGGGATGATGTTTGATGTTTTTTTATCTAAGGGTTGAGGATTTTTTTGGGTTTTGTGGTATATGGTTTCTGATGGATAAGTGTAGGTTTTTTTGTGTATGATAGTTTATAGTTTTTTTGGGATGAGTGTTTAGGTTTTTTTAGGGTTTAGGGTTTTTTTGGGGGTTGTGGGATTGGGGGCGTTGGGGTTTTTGGATTAGTGTTTTTTGGGGAAGAGGGATTAGGTACTATGTGGGACTATGGGTTTATGGATTTTAGGGGATAATTCTTTAGGGTTATTTTGGGATGAGAGTTAGGGGTTTTTTCAGGCTGAGTGTTTAGTATTTTTTAGGCCTGTGGGTTTAGGGTTTTGGGGGATAAGTGTTGATGATTTTGGTGCTAAGGGATTATGATTTTTTTTCATATAATGGTTGTGGAATTTTTGAGGAATATGGTTAAGGTGTTTTTAGGGAATATATTTTTGGGTTTTGGGGATGCAGTTTGGGATTTTTGGGGGGATGATGGTTTATAATTTTTTGACTATGATGAATTTTTTTTGGGGGGGCTGAGGCTTTAGGGTTTTCCTAGGTGGATGGTTTATCCTATTTTGGGGGTGATGGTATTGGTATATTTCGGGTGAGGGTTACTTTTTTTGGGGGTATAGGGTTTTGAGTATATTGGGATATGGTTTTATGGTTTTTTTGTTGTGTGTTGAGGGTTTTTTGGGATTTGGGTTTATCGTTTTTTTAGGATGAGGGTCTAGGATTTTGGAGGGATGATGGCTTAGGGTTTTCTGGAGTTGAGGGATTCATTTTTTTCATGATGAGAATTTATCATTTTTTATTATGAGGGTTTTGGACTATTTGGGATATGGGTCTACATTTTTTTCAAATGCATGTTTTGGATATTATGGGTTGTGGGATTAGGGGTTATGAAGATTAATGTTTAAGGATTTATAGGGCCGATATTTCATGGAATTACAAGTCTGTGGGTATAAGGTTTTATGGGGAAGAAAATATATGGTATTTAAGGTCTATGGTATTTGTTGTTTCTCCACTAAGGATTTCAGATATTTGGGGGCTAAGAGTATAGATAGTTTTTGGGATGTGTATTACAGGGTTTTTGTGGATATGAGGGTTTTATATTTTTGGTGATGATGTTTTACGTTTTTTGTGGATTAATATTTTTTTGTTTTAGGGTGATTTTTAGGGTTGTCTAGTTCAAAGGGATACTATTTTTCTAGTAATGGGTGATAATATTTGTTTTTGCGGCTGTGAGTTTAGGGGATTTTCATTCTAAGGGTTTAGGGTCTTTGGGGTATAAGGGTTTACTGTTTTCGTGGACTAAGGGATGAGTGGTTTTGGGGGATGAGGGTTAAGGGTTGATTTGGATGAGGGTTCCAGTTTTATGGAGATGAAGGTTTGGGGTTATTTTTTGATATGGTTTTTGGTTTTGTTAGGGATTTGGGTTTTTGAATTCTTTGTGTTGAAATTTTTGTGTTTTTGTGGTGGAGTATTTAGTGTTTTTTGGGGAAGGGGCTATGGATTTTTTGGGGAAGAGATTTTTGGAGTTTTTGGGAATGATGGTTTAAGGGTTCTATAGATTTTATTTTAGGGTTTTTTTATGATGGTTTTTAGAAAACTAAGAATGATGGTTTATGGGTTTGGGGGACTTGGGGATTTGAGTTTTGGGTTTTGAGGTCCGATGTATTAGAGTATTTTTAGAGATGAGGGTATTGAAATTTTTTGGGATGTGGTATTACTATATTTTTAGGGATGAGTTTTCTATATTTTTGTGGGTTGATGGTTTAGAGACATTTTGAGATTAGGTTTATGGGTTTTGAGGGTATGTGTGTTTATGGGTTTTTTGTTTTAATGGTTAAGTGTTTTTGGGGGGATGAGGGTTTTGGATTTAATGGGGATGTGGGTTTAGGATATTTTGAGGTTATTGGTTTGGTGAATTTTTTGAAAAAGTGTTTTGGGTTGTTTTGGGTGATGTTAATGGTTTTATAGTGAGAATCATTTTTGATTTTTTGGGGGCTGAGGATTTAAAACATTTTGAGGATTAGGGTCTTGGAGAATTCATGGATGAAAATTTAGAGTATATTTTTACTATGGGACTGGGGAATTATAGGGCTTATAAATGGGTGTTTATTTGGAAAAAGGGTGTATGGTATTTAGGGGAATACGATTACGATTTTTTTGGGATTTTGGATTATTGTTTCACGGTAGTTAGGGTTGAGGATTATTTGGTGATAAGGATTATTGTTTCCTATGGGTGGAGGGTTTATGTTTTTTATGGATAAGTGTTTAGGTTTTATTCAGGATTTGTTGTGTGGTTTTTTTTGTAGAATTTTCAGTGTGTTTTGGGCTTGAAGATTTTGAATTTTTTATAGGATTAGGGTTTAAATTTTTTAGGGGATGTGTGTTTTGGGTATTTGGGGATGATGGTTTATGGGTATTTAGTAGTGAGGGTTAAGATTTTTTTTGTGATATACGTCTAAGGATTTATCGGGGGCTGAGTGTTTATGTTTTTTAGGGATGGGGGTCTATATGATTTTGGGGAATATTGTTTAGGGTTTTTTTGGGAAGTGGGTTTATGAATTTTTGGGCTTCCAGTTTTATGTTATTTGGGGAATAGGGTTTGGGGTTTTGGTAATGATGGTTTTGGTGTTTTTTGGGCTGAACCATAATGGTGTCTTGGGATGTGGGTTTTGGGTTTTTAGGGATGAAGATTTATGGATTTTTTAGGGCTAAGGGTTAATGATTTTTTACGAATATAGGATTAGGGTTTTTAGTTATAAGGGTTTAGGTGTTTTTCGGGAGGCTGGTTTAGGGATTTTGGGGAATAGAGTTTATGTTTATTTGGTTCTGATGGATTAGGTTTTATAAGGGCTTATTATTTTTTGGGAATGCGGGTATAGGTTTATTTGATGATGGTTTAGGTATTTTAGTGCTTAAGGTTTATGGGTTTACTAGGGAATGTGGTTTTAATGTTTTAAAGGATAAGAATTTACAATTTTTTAACTAAGGGTTTTTGGTTTTTTGGGATAAGTTTTTTTTGGTTTTGGGGATGAGAGTTTAGCCTTTTCTAGGTTATAATTTTATATTTTTTGGGGCTATAGGTGAAGGGTTTAATAGTGTTAAGGGTTTAAGGTTTTAGGGGATAATGATCTTTTCATATCTGGGGATAATGGAAAATGGTTTATTGGGGTTTTAGGATTACTATTTTTTGGGTTAACTATTTTAGTATTTTGGGGACTATCGGTGTAATTTAATAGATTTAACTCAAGGATAATATTTCTGGGATTCATGAGAATTTTTTTCTGAACTTTTATTAGAATTGGACTGGACTACACTTTAGGGAATAAAAAAAGGTTGACCACAACACCCATAGATGGTTCAAAAAATGATATATCAACATTTAAAAGGAAGATAATTCATTATATATCTATAAATCAAAGCCAAAAAATAAATAAATTCATCATTAAGAAGGAGTCTTGCTACTCTTGTTAGTGTCATAATTAATTATCAACTGAAATTTTTATTTGTTATTTTTTGGGTGGTCTATAAATGTTTTTTTAATTTTTAATTCAATATGGGTCATACTCACACATTATTTTTTCTTTAAAATTTGATCCATCTCTATTAAAATACATATAATTGAATCCTATGAATTTTGGGGCATTTTGTTAACATTCATGCTTTATCTTCTTACATTATCCCAATTTTTTTCATGCATCTCCAATTCTAGTGAATTAGTATTTAAATATGGAGAATACTTATTATATGGTGTATCATTTAATCCCATATCATTTTGAAACATTTCATTATTCCATTTTTCACTTACACGATTCATGTTTACGCGATTCATGAGTTTGGTATCAGAGATGTCGTTCCTATGAGTATGTTTTTCCTCATTCTTCTTATATATATCTAGTAAAAAAATATTCTAAATGATACTAAAAATGGTATTATAATCATCTTCTCCTTTTGAAATATACAACCTACATCAACAGTCATAATGTACAAAAAATAGTGAGATACATGATCAACAATTGAGGGCATGATGACATGATTCTATTCCCTCACAATGGAATCCCTAACATCCATCTCTACATAATAACGTCAATCTAGAACAATACTATTATGATTATACAAATGGTGATGATTCCCCTGATCATAGGTAGATATTATACTAATAAGGGATAATAATGAAAATTAAATATTATTGAATATAGAGGATCTGGATATTGACCGGAGTATAAATAAAAATGTTTTTCTACATTACTTAAGAGAAATAGACCAAATATTTGAATTTCTTAATTTAACCACAGAGAAAAAGTGAAAGGTAAAAAATATAAAATTTAATGATAACACAACTTCTTTGTTGGAAAACTTGAGGAAAAAGAGGGATTGTAGTTTGAAAAACAAAATATGATTATGGTAGAAGATAAAAATGATTCCAAGAAGTTGATTATTGTTTGAGAAAATAGAAAGAGTATTACATCCAATTGAAAAGATTATCAAATGGAGGTAAATTAGTTTATGATTAAATATGTGATTTTGATCATTTATTTATGTGATTTGATGTTCCTAAATACATATATAAAATGATATTATGTTTTTTAGTAGATTAGATGATAAAATTTCACATTTAGTATAGTCACACCCATTCGGTTCACTTGATGATGTTTCCAAGATATAAATCCTTATGGAAAATAAAAAATGGACCTCACAGAAACCAATTCTCATGATATAGAATATATGTACAAATTTTTATAAATGTATATCTTCTATTAAATATGGATTTGGGGATTAGGAACTTGGATGGAAGAAGTTGTTGGATATTGGGCATGGGAATTTTATAAAAAACCAAATAGAAAATCCTACTCTTCCAAATGTGGGGATCAAAAGTTCTTCAAATTTCATGGGTATAGACATTTTCATTCCAATTTTTCTAAAATAAAATGATTTTTATAAATAATTTCATAGTGATTATAATGTAAATGAATGACGATAAACAATGTGGTGAAGAATCTGAAGATGAATATAATGTTGTGGAAGAAGCTTATGGGTGTAACCATCATTTTCAAAAAAATCAATATCTAATCATTTCTCCTGAAGATCAATCTGAAAACAAGTTCCAATCTCATTGAACCCTAAACCAACATTTATAAATAGTGATTACTTGTAGTCAAATTTGTAAAAATAGTACATAAATAACACTAATAGGTAAATTGAACCTTTGAAAAATGAATCATCTTCTGTTATATAATATAACATGTTTTACCAACGAGAGAACACTTTATGTCAATAAATATGTTCTGATTTAATTTTTAATTAGAATGAATAATTTTGAAGTGGTATTGTGTAATTTTATTCCAAGGGATAATTTTTATTTTTTTGGAAGGGATTCAATGTTTTATAGGGAACTAAAATAAGATGGGAGGATGAAAACATATTCATTCAGAAAAGGAAAAATAATATTACACATTCTCATTAATAGACTTATATGATTTTTTTAAGAAAAAATTGTTCCAAACGATCCCAAATGTAGAATATTTATTAATAAAAACCAAATTTAGAATGAAATCCCTGAACCAATGCATGTTTTTTATTTATTTATGAACAATAATTTATTCCATGAGGAGAATAGTTTTCACCATCTATTGTTTCATTCTATGATTGATCTATATTGTGATAGCTATCCTAAGGATATTTCATGTGGATTACTTACACTTTGAATAATTTAACACCATATCAACCTTGTACCATGATTAAAATTTCCTAATAAACTATAATATTAGTGTAATCTTGAGGAATCAATTGAATTATAGAATCAATTCGATTAATAGATGGGTCATGTATTTATGAGTCCTACCCTAATCTTGTGTCCCATTCCACAGTTTTTGGAGGGTGGGAAGATGAAACATTTTAAAACATTTTTGATAGTATAGCTATCATAAATATCACATTAAAATAAAGGTTCCATATTAAATGAATCAATAATATTCTTGATGTATTACACTGGTCAAAAATATTTATGAATTATGATCATCAGGGTGGATACCACAATAATCTAATGAAGGAAGGGGAAGAGTGGAAAACAGTAATCCAAACCATAGAATGATTTTTTAGGGGTTGGTCATGCCAATTTACCTCCCAAATGTTCATAAAACATTCATGTGACCCATTAGTGAATTCCAAGAACCATTTATTAGAATTTGTTTTATTATTTATGTGGATAATATTTTGATTTACAAAATGGATGTGGGGATTCATGTGGATCTATATCAGTTGGTATTTTTACTTCTATAGGAAATAAATGTATATGCAAAAATAAGAAAAAACAGGTAATAATAAATGAATTTTTTTCTATTGGGATATGTAGAAACAATAGATGGAAACATTGTGGGCCAATTTAATGTAAAATAATGAATATTATGGGTAACATTGAAATGCATGAAAAAATAAAATAATTTTGATGTATAGGTATATTTTTATCATCACTTTTTTTCAATTTTAGCAGTATCATAGATCCCATAACAAAATTCATGAAAAATTAGAAATTTTAGTGTTTAAAGGTGGAAAACTAAGAATTATAAATCCTTTATAATTTATTATTTGAAGAACCAATTTTTGAATTATCATATTTAGATCAAGTAAATGAATTGGATTTAGAAGAAAGTGTTGTTCATATTAGTGTTGTTGTCATCCATATAAATCATGAGATTTAATATATTAGTAAGAATACTAATGAATCAATAATTAATTAGAGCATAAAAAAAGGATTTAATACCACTGTGAGAAGACTATATCATTTGTCTCATTAATTGAGGCCTAAATAGTTTTTACTTCATTATTAACTTTATGAATTATGATTTATTAGTTGACAAAACAATATGATTTCAAGGAATGAAAATTGGGTGGAATACTATTAATAATTATAATTCATTCCAATATAAAAGAGTAAATATAACCTAGTGGTAGGGGCTTTATCATGATGGTACATATTTCATACTATTCACTATAATCTAATTCATGGATTTTAACTTTTGAAAGAGGATTATCATCATTCAATAGAGTTAAATAAATCTTTAATCTGCTATCGAAATGAATTTATGAAGATTATTCCATGTAGGATAGGTTTCTCTTTATAGAGAAAAGTATTTGTGTTCTAATGGGTAATTATATGGTATATCTCATCTATAATACTCATAAAGGATGAATTGCTGTAAATTTTGGCACTAAAAACACTTTAGAGAAACTATAGGTGAATTAATACTACCCAAATGTGCAATTATATGTCCATGAAATTCTATGAAGTTGTAGAAAATTTTAAAGAGCAGTGAAATATTTGAAGCCTTGTTTATAAAATTTATTACTTATTCTAGAGTAGCCATGGGAAGATCATATAATGGATTTTATTATAGAATTACCAATGTATCAATGAAAAAATTAAGATATTTGTTGTGTTCATGGAAATCCTCACAACATTGTTTTAGATATATAAACTACATTTCTCACCCATTTTTGGATGAAATTATCAGATAAATTCGTTATGTTTCTTATTTTCATCATTTCCCTTCTCCCCCAATCTGATGGGAAAATAGATGCTATGAAATGAACCTTTGGATCTATTCTAATTTCATTTGTGAATAATAATATGAGTACTGGAATTTACAGTTGGACAATCTAAATTTGAATACAATAGTTCTCCAAGTACTACTGCATGACAATATTCATTTTATATAGTTTAAGGGATCAATCCAAACACACCTATTGAAACATTTGATCACTTCAAAATTTTTAGGTGAATATTGATGTTTAGTACAAAAAAGGTAGATGACGAATATTTTTGAATCTATTTAGAATAATATATATAATTTTAATGAGGCAAAAAAGGGGATATCCAACAATCAAGAGATGTATGCCATTTGAAAAACTCGAGACAATGTGTGGATTCATGATCAAAAGGAGAAATTTCCCTAAAAAGAAATAGAAATATGGAACCATGAGGTGATGTTCCAATCAAGAAACTTTAATTAGTGTGAAAATTTTCCTATTTCATAAATCATTCCTATGATTTTGGTGTCGTTTTTCCAATTTCCAACATATGGGTATTGTATAGACAAATTGAAGAAGTATATTCCACTGATTTGAGGAAAAATCCCCTCCATCCTAGTGGTTATTATGTAGACAAATTTAAACCCTTAGATAATAATTATGGGATTGATATTATTTTTTAAAACTATTTTTAATTTTATTTTGACCAATACACAATTCTTTCAATTCAACACAATGGGGGGGATTAAATCACTTATTTTCTCCAAACTGAAATATACACATGGATAAGTAAATAAATTAATAACAACACACTAATGTGGAGATAAGACAAGAATTAATGAATCATTAAGAAGGAATCAATATTATTCATTTGACAAGGTCAATGATTATCATGGGAATGTGGATTTCGATTTTTGTATGACCATTGTGTACCCCCATTCGATGAAATTCCATTTGGATAATTTCTATCAATTTATTTTTTCATTATAATTTAATTTAGCTAATTGTTAATGGTTATATATGAATCTTATTCATTTTTATGATTTCTAGGAATCTTTGTTTGTTTAGCCTATCCCCTTTTTCAATAATTAATGGTGTATTCAATTCTAGTATCATAGTCATTATTTTCATAAAACCAATGGAGGATGGAATTGAATTTATGCCCTGGTCATTCTACTATTTCTCAATGTTACATCTTCACTTACTCATTGTGTTCTTCTGGGGACACATTTAAGGGTTTTTTGTTTTTCTAGGATATGGGCTTAGTTTTTTTGATGATGATGGTTAAGGGTTTTTAGGGATGTGGTATATGATTTTTTGGGGTTGTGGGTTTTTGTTTTTTTAGTGATAAGGGTTTTGGGTATTTTAGGGAATAATTGATAAGATTTTTTTAGATGAGGGTTTAAATATTTTTTTGAGGAGTGTTTTGTATTTTGTTGGCTTACACTTTAGGGTTTTTGTGGTTTTGGATTTAGGTTTTTTTGTGGATGAGCGTTTCTGGGTTTTGGGGGGGATAAGGGGTGATGTTTTTATGTGGTGAGGGATTAATGTTTTGTAGCTCATTTTTTAGTGTTTCATTGATTGAGGTATTAAGGATTTTAGGGGGTGTGGGTTTAGGGTTTCTGGGGATGATATTTTAGTGTTTTATGGTGATGATAATTGGGGTATTTTAGGGATGACGGTTTTGGGGTTTTCTGGTTGTGGTTATGTGGTGGGGGGTACGGATGAGGGTTTAGGGTTGTTTAATGCTTGGGGTTTGTGATTTCTTATGGCTGAGGGTTTTGTTTTTTTGCGAGTATGGATTCATGTTTATTTAGGCTATGGGTTTTAAGTTTTTCAGTAATGAAGTTTTAGGGTATTTTACGCCTGGGGTTTACGTTTTTTTTGGGATGTGGGTAGGGGGTTATTCTGTGCTAAGGGTTAAGGATTTTTCAGTGGCAATGAAAGGAGATTTTTTGGGTTGCGGGTTAGGTATTTGTTTGGGAATAGGGTTTATAATTTTTGGGTATGAGTGTTTATGGTTTTCTATTCCATAGGGTTTGGGTTTTTTTAGGCATAGGTTTTAGGTTTTTCGTGATGAGGGTAGGGTTTTTTGGGATAATGATAGGTTTTTCTGTGCTAAGGGTTGTTTTTTTGGGGATGGGGTTATGAATTTTTGGTGTATGTGGGTGTAGGTATTTCAGGGATGAGGGTTTTATGTTTTTGGGCATGTCTATCTGAGGGTTTTTTGAGATTACGGTTGGTGTTTTTTTGGGTTGGGGGTTGGAGTTTCTTGAGAGTTAAGGGTTGAGGGTTTTTAAGTGGTGATGATTGAGGGTTTCATAGAGATGGGGGTTTAGGGGTTTTTGGGCTCAAGGTGAGGGTTTTTTTGGGTTTCTGGTATGAGGGTTTATGGTTATTTTTCTTTGAGGGTTGATGGACTTTTGGGGATGATGGTTGAGGATATTTTGTGTTTACAGGATGGGGATTTTTGTGGATAAGGGATGATGTTTTCTGTGGACAAGGGTTACATTTTTTGGGAAGATGGTTGAGTTTTTTTACAACTAATGGATTAGTTATTTTGGGGTGACGGTTTAGAGTTTTTTGGAATTACGGTTTTTTGGGATTAGGGTTTTTTGGGATTTGGGGCTATGATATTGAGGGGATTTGAGTTTTTGGGTTTTCAAACGATGAGGTTTTAGGTATTTTGGGTATTAGGGTTTAGGGTTTCTATGTGTGAGGATATAGGGTTTTATAGGGATCAGGTTCTAGAGTTTTGTGGGGAATCAAATATAATATTGTTGGGGGATCTAGATTTTGTGTTTTTAGGGGTGGGTGTTTATTGTTTTATTAGGATGAGGGTCTAGGTATTTTTAGGGCTATGGGTGTAGGGGCTTCTTTTGAACTGAATATTTAAAGAATTTTCAGATGATGGTTTATGAATTTTTTAGGAATAGTGTTAATAATTTTTTAGGGTTAGATTATTGTTTTTTAGGTTATAGGTTTTATTATGGGATTATGGTTGGTTTTTTTTGAGAATATGTGTTGATGTTTTGAAGGATTATGTTTTAATATTTTTATGGACTTGATTGTTGAAGTTTTTTTAGGAATAGGGTTAGGGTGTTTTTAGATGAGGGTTTTCCGTGTTTTTAGGGAGGAATGATTTTTGTTTTTAGTAATAGGGTTTTGGGGTGTTTGCGGGAAAGCGTTTAAGGGTTATTAAGGATGAGGGTTTTCTTATTTTTTTTATGAGTGTGTAGGGGTTTTTTTGAATAGGTGATTTGGTTTTTTGATTGAGGATTAATGTTTTACTATGGTTGAGGTTTATTGCTTTATTAGGACTAGAAGTTTATAGATATTTGGGGATTAGTGTTCTATGGAATTTTGGGGTAGAGGGTTTGTGTTTTTTGGGGATGAGGGTGTGCTTTTTTTGGGGATGGGGGATTTGGATTTTTTGGGGATGAAGGTTTAGTATTTTTGGGCATGAGGGTTTTGGGTTTCTTGGGATAACAGTTGGGGGGTTTTCAATGATTATGGGCTCGAGTTTTTTGGGGGATGAGGTTTTTGGATATTTTGAGGTTGACTATTTTGGGTTTTTTGGGATGAGGGTTTAGGGTTTTTTGGTGGTGAAGATTTATGATTTTTTAGGGATGAGGATTTAGGTTCCTTTTCGGCTAGGTGTATATATTTTTTACACTGAGGGTTTTTTAGTTTTTTTCATGTGATGGTCCGTAGATTTTTTATTGTGAGGGTTTGGGTTTTTTTGCAACTAATAGATTTTGGTTTTTTTGGATGAGTGTTTAGGGTTTTTTGTGATGATGGGTTTATGGTTTTTTGGGATGAGGGATAATTGTTCATTGGTATGAGAGTTTTTTTGTAGTTGACGATTTATTGTTATTTAGGAAATATGGATTTTTTGGGATATGTTCTTAGGTTGTTTGGTGTTAGTGTGTTTAATGTTTTTGGGGATAAGAGATTAGGTTTTTTTAGGGGTTGTGGGTTTTGAGATTTTCTGTGCTGTGGTTTAATATTTTATTTTGGATGATTGTATCAATTTTTTGGGGTTGTTGGTATAGGGTTTTTGGGGCTGAGAGTCTAGTTTTTTTGGTGCTAACGGTTTTTAGTTTTTTGGGTTGGAGCATTTTGCGTTATTTGGGATGAGGTTTTGGGTACATTAGGGGAAGAGTTATTATGGTTTTAGCAGTATTATAGTTTAGAGTTTTAGGGCGGAGGATTTAGGGTTTTTTGGTGCTTATGTTTTCGTGTTTTTTTAATGAACTTTTAGATTTTTGAGGGTGAGGTTTTAGGGTTTTTAGGATACGTGTTTAGGGTTGTTTGGGGATAAGGATTTATTATTTAATATGTATAAGTATTTAGGGTGTTTTGGAATTAAAGGATTATGGTTTTTCTAGGTTGATGGTTTAATGTTTATTGTGGATGAAAGTTTAAGGTTTTCTAGGGTTAAGGGTTTTGGGTTATTTGGGGGACAAGGGTTTACATTTTTTTGGGTTGTGGGTTAGGTTTTATTGGGTATGAGAGTTTTGGAATTTTTGGGATGAGGGGTCAGGGTTTTTTTGTTGAGGGTTTCGTGGTTTTTTGGGGTTAAGGGTTGTTTTTTGGGGGATAACAGTTTAGTGGTTTTGGGGATAAGGATATAGGATTGATTGGGGTTTTTGACTTTGGATTTTTTTCGGGTGAGGGTATGGGGTTATTTAGGGGTCTAGGGTTAATGGATTTTTTTTTGAATGAGTGTTTAGGGTTTTTTTATAGCTGGGGGTTTAGATTTTATACAGGTATGGATTTAGGATTTTTTGCATTCTAGTGTTTAGGGTTCTTTGTTGTTGCAGGATCACATTTTTTAGGGATTAGTTCTTAGAAATTTTCAGGCAAGAAGGTTTAGGGTATTTTTCGACATATGGTTCATCATTTTTGGGGGATGATGGTTTTGGGTTTATTGGGGATGATGGTTTAGGTAATTTTGGTGGGGGTAAGGATTATTTATTTTTGGGGATAATAGTTTAATCATTTTTTGGTAATGAGGGTATATATATTTTTCAGGCTAAGGGTTGAGAATTTTGGGGGATGATGGTTTGGGAATTTTTTGGGTAGAGGGATGGAAATTCATTAGGGATAACTGTTTTAGTGATTTTTGGTGCTACGGGATGAGGGTTTTTGGGGGTGAGGTTTTTTGATTTTTCGGGGGCAGAGGGTTTAGTGTTTTATTAGTGTTGAATGTTGAGGTTTGTACGGATTTAGGGATTATTGTTTTTTGGAGATGATGGTTATTTTGGAATGAGGTTGTAGGGTATCAAGGGTGGTTAGTATGGATGTGGGATTTATAGGAAAAATGATTTAGGGTTTTGGGGTTTATGGATTGTTGTTTTTTCGGATGATGGTTGATATTTTTTGGGATGAGGGTTTTTGGTTTTTTGGAAAATATGGTTGAGGGTTTTTTTGGGGACAATTTTGAGGGTTTTTGTGGATAATGGTTTAGGGTTTTTTGGGATGAGGGTTGAGGGTTTTTAAAGTTGAGGTTTTGATATTTTTTATATCTTAGGGTACATATTTTTTTTGTTCTAATGGTATAGAGTTTTTGGGATGACGGTTCAGGGATTTGGGGTTCAGGGTTCAGGTTTTTTGGGGCTGAGTGTTGATAATTTTTTATGATTAGGGTTTATGGTTATTTGGAAGTGAGTTTTGAGAGTAATTTTTAGAAATTTTATTTAGATACTTTTATTAGTGTGGGTTGAGTGTTTTTAGGGATGAGGGTAGAATATTAATCTCATGGAATAGGGTTTAGGGATTTGGGGTTATGATTGAGCACATTTGGGGGTTGATGGTTAATGTTTTTCTAGGATGAAGGTTTATTTTTATTATGGGTCCAATGGTTGAGTATTTTTTTGGTTGAGGGATATGGCTTTTTAAAGATGAGGGTTTATAATTTTGTGGGAAAGTGGGTTTAGGGATTTTTTGGGGATTGTAGTTTTGTATTTTTTTGGTAATAGGTTTTAGGGTTTTCTAGGGACGAGTGTTAAGGGTTTTTTGAGCTAAAAGGTTTAGGGTTTTTCACGGTATAGGGTTTAGGGTTTTTTAAGATTGAGGGTTCAGTGTTTTTAGAGGCTGAGGGTTGATAGTTTTTTATGGCTGATGGTTTAGGGTTTTTAGGGGACGAGGCTTTAATTTTTTCCCGCTTAGGGATTCTGGTTTCTTATAAATGATGGTTTATGGTTTCATAGGGAAGACAATTTAATTTTTTTGGCTATGTGTTTACAATATTTTTGTGTCTGAGGGTTGAATATTTTTTGGGTTGGGGTAGAGAGATTTTTGGAGATTAGTTTGATGGGTTTTTTGGATGAGGGTTAATGTATTTTTGGGGGGAGGTTTTTGGGGGTTTGGGGTGAAGACATTAGGGTTTCATAGGGTATTATGGTTGATGGGGTTTTTAGGCCCGAGTGTTTAAGGTTTTATTGGGATAATGGATTTTAATTATTGGGGATGAGGGTTTAGGGTTTTTTGGGCATGACAGTTCATAATTCTTGGGGTATAATGGTTAAGTTTTATTTGGGGATATGTTTTATTGATTTTCTAAAAGTGTTTTTATGATTTTCCTGGAATAAGGGACAATAATTTCTGAGGGATAATTGTTAAGGTTTTTTTTGGGTCAGGTTTTAAGGGTTTTTTGGGGCTGTGGTTTTATTGTTTTTTGGATGGGTGTTTAATTTTTGTAAGGATTTTGGTTTATGGTTTTTATTTTTATTTTTTGGTGTTTACTCTAGGTTGACAATTGATATATTTTTAGGTAAGAGGATTTTGGAACTTTTTGTGGTTGTGGTATTAGTGTTTATTGGGATGATGGTTGAAAATTTATTTGGGTTTGAGGGTTGAAGTTGTTTTAGGGGCTAAGGTTGCATGGATTTCTATGGAAGATGTATTACGTTTTTTAGGGCTACGGGTCTGTAGTTTCATGGGTCTGAGGGGGTTTTTGGGGGTTTAAGGGTTTAAGGTTTTTTGGGATGAGGGTATAAGGTTTTTTTGTGTCATTGTGTCTGGGGTTTTTTTGGGGATGAGGGTTTATGATTTTTTTTTGATGAGGGTATAGTGTCTTTATGATAGAGTTTTTATAGTTATTAGGGTGGAGGGTTTAGGTTTTTTTGAGAATATGGTTGAGGGTTACATGGGTTTGGGGTTTAATTTTTTTTTGGAAAAAATTGTTTGAGTGTCATTGTGGAAAAAGGTTGATGGTTTTTTGGTGATGATGGTTTTGGGTTTGTTGGGGTTGAGGGATGAATATTTCATAGTGATGATGGTTGAGGGATTTTTTAGATTGGTTTGATGGTATTTTTGGATATTAGATTAGGTTTTTTTGGAATATGTTTGATAGTTTTATAGGGATGATTGGTTTTTGTTTTTTAGGGCTGTGGTTTTTTGTTTTGGTGCACTGTTTGTTCATATATTCCTATAGACTAATGGCTGATAGTTTTTTGGGGGTTGCGCTTCGGGTTTTTGGAGAATATAGATGTATGGGTTTTTGGGTATATGTGTTGATTTTTTGGGGGGATAAGTGTTCAATTATGTTCGGAACAGTGTATCTATTTTTTTTGGATGAGGGTGGAGGTATGTTTTTGGATAAGTTGTTTAGGTTTTTTTGGGTGAGGTATTTTTGAACATTTTAGTAGATCGTTAATGTGATTTTAGGGAAGGTGGTTTATTGTTTTTTTGGATTATGGTTTTGGGTTTTTTACATGGGGTTCATGGTTTTTAGTGGATGAGGGTTGTGTTTTTGTGTTTGGGATTAGGGTTTTGGGGGATGAGGGTTTAGGGTTTTTGAGGATGACAGTTTATGATTTTTCTTGGTGTAGGGTTCTTGGCTTTTTGGCAGAGGGTTTAGTGATTTTTGGTCTAGATAGATTTTTTATTTTGGGTTTTAATGTTGACTTTTTTGGGATGAGGGTGTACACTTCTTTTTGGGATGAGTGTTTAGGTTTTTTTTGTTTAGGGATAATGAATTCCTGCAATGGGGATTTATGGATTTTTACAGACGATGATTCGAGGTCTTATAAGGGTGAGGGTTAAGTGTTTTTTTTCAACTATGGGTTTAGTTGGTTTTTCCAGAGGGTTGATTGCTTTTTATGGATGATGGTATTTTGGGACTGAGGTTTCGATGTCTTTTAGGGAGAGGGACTACATCATTTTATGGATGAGTGTTGTCATTTTTTGGGGGAAGAGGGTTTAGGTATTTTGGGGAGTGGGGGTTGAGGTTTTTTTAGGTACGAGGTGTTTTGTTTTTTTGAGATTTATGGTTTAGGTATTTTTAGGGGGTGAGGGTCTATAATTTTTTGGGGAATATGTTTATGGTTGTTTTGGTTAGAGGGTTCAGTGGTTTTGGGGGCATATGGTTTAGGGAATTCTTAATTTAAGGTTTGAGGGGTATTTGGGGTTGGGTTTGAGTCATTTCAGGGGATTAGTCAGTATGTTTTTTTGGTGCTGGCAGATTATGTTTTTTTTGATGGGGTAGAGGGTTTTTTGGGAGTGAGGTTTGAGGTTTCTTTAAGTCATGCTGTTTTTTGGGATGATTTTTTTTTTTGATTTCGTGGGGCTTAGGGTTTAGGGTTTTCTAGAGATGGGGGGTCTATTGTAGAATTTTATGTTTATTTGGTGTTGAGGAGTTAATTATTGTAAGGGATGTGTTTTTAATTTTTTTCTGGGATGAGTGTTTTGGTTTTTGATGGGATAAGTGATATGGTTATATGGTAATTATGGTTAATGGTTATTTTGGGATGGGTGTTCAATATTTCTAGAGATGAGACAATGCAGTCTTTAGGGTTATTTAATTGAGTTTTCTCTAATAAAATTTGTGATATGAATTGGTCACCAAATTCATGCACAAAAAGGAATTAATTAATGTTAAAATAGAAAATATAGACATGAGGTGTACAAAGATTACACCAGTAGAGATTTTGGGTAATACAAGACATTATTTAGAGAAATGAAACATGAAAAAGAGTAGTTTCATCAATGAGTGCCTTCAAGAGTAATCTAATAAGATGTTTGAAAGCTAAGACTCCCATGCAAGCTTTGAAAAAATCATATCCTCCCATTGTGAGTTCAGTTGTTAGAACCAGTAATTCCTTGTCATTCAAACCCATACCATCAGCCTCCCCTCTCATATCATTGCTCAGGCACTATGACCTCCAACCTCTTTTTTAATCATCATTTCTATCTAGATACCATTGTTACTAATTCTCTTCATTTTTCTTTTTATTCAAAATTTTTAGGGATGAGCGTTTAGGTTGTTTTGGGGATGAGGTAATTGGGTTTTCTATGACTGGGGGTTTAGGGATTTTGGGGATGTGTGTTTAGGGAATTTTTTGGATGGGGTTATAGGGATTTCATGGCTAAGTGATTTGAATTTTTTAGGGATGAGGGTTAAATATTTTTTGACCCGATGGATCAGGGTTTTTGGCATGAGGGATAATGTAATTTTGGTTTTGATGTTTTAGTATTTATGGGGAGAAGTATTGAGGGATTTGTGGGGATAAGGATTGACGGTTTCTTGAGGATGTGGATATTGGGTTTTTGGGATGATTTTGTAGGGATTTTTTTGTTTTAGGGCATAGGGTTTTCTTGGGATGAGGGTTAGTGTATTTTTCAGCTGAGGGTTTAGGGTTTTTGGGAAGTGGGTTGTGTGAATTTCAGATACCATGGTTTAGTGTTATTTTGGAATAGTTATGAAGGTTTATTTGGGAAAATATTTTATGGTTTTTCGGGGATGAGGTTTAATGGGTTTTTTGGGAGAAATTATTAGGATTGTTTGGGGCCGGACGTTTAAGGTTTATTTGGGTTGAGTTTTTTAAGGACATATGGATGAGGGTTTTGGGGGAGATGTTTTAGTGTTATTTTGTGATGAGAGTGAGCGGTTAGATTTTGTGTCTAAGGGTTTAGGGTTTTTTGGGGATGAGGGATGTGGTTTTTTGGGGTTGAGGATTGATATTTCTTGGGGTGGAAGGTTTTGGGATTCATAGGGTTGAAGGTTGAGTATTTTATTGGGTTGAGTGCATAGGGTATTTTGGGATGACAGTTTAGGGTTTTTTTGGCTCATAATTTATCATTATTTTTATATTATTTTTTAGGGTATTTTAGGATTTATTGTTTTGGTTTTTTTTTCAGATGAGGGATGAGGGTTGAAGTTTTCTTTATGATATGTGGGTTGAGGGTTTTTTGGGTAGATGTTTTTGTGTTTTATATGGATGAGGTTTTAGGGTTTAATGATTTTTGGAACCATGGGTTTAAGTATTTATTTTGATGAGGGATTAGAATATTTTACGGCTGATGGATGATAGTTTTTTGGGGTTGAGGGTTTTTTAGGGATGTGGAATCTAGGTTTTACCATTGGCGGTTCAATTTTTTTTACGATTGAGGGTTGAGGTTTCTCAGGGATGATGGTTGACAGTTATATAGTTCATATGGATTAGGGGGGTTTTGGACTGTGGTTTTAAGGTTATTGGGGATGAGAGTATTGGATTTATTGGTGTATATGGTTTGGGTTTTATGGCTAAGGGTTTAGGGTTTTCTAGGGATTAGTGTTTAGGGTTTTATGTGGATTCATGTTTAGGGTATTTTTAAGGTGAGGATTTAAGTATTTTTTGGAAATAGGGTATAGGGTTTTCTAGTGATTAGGTTTTAGGAATTTTTTGGACTATGGGTTCGGGGTTTTTCATAAATACATATTTTTATTGGTTGAAGTTGAGGATTTTTGTTGTTGGAGGTTGTGGGATTTTTGAGGTGATAGTAGGGGGTTTTTAGCGATGAGGATAAATGATTTATTAGCATTAATGGTTTAGAGTTTTTAGTGCCAAGTGTTGAGGATTATTTTGGTTTATGGGTTTGATTTGATTGAGGATAAGAGTTTATGTTTTTTTAGGGATGAGGTTTATGAGTTTTTTGGGGATTGGGGTTGTGAGTTTTCTCGGGTTGTCTTTTTAGGTATTTTTTGGGACGAGGGATTCGTTTTGAGGGTTTTTATGGGATTATAGAAGAAGGTTTCTTAGGACTATGGGTTAAGTAATTTTGTAGTTGGGTATTGTGGGTTTTTTAGTCCTTAGAATTTCACATTTTCTATGGCTTATGGTTTAATGTTTTATGGGGAAGAGGGTTTAGTGTTCTCTATTCTTGGGGTAAGGGTTATTTGGTGATGAGTTTTAAGGTATATTTAGTGATGAGGGTTTATAGTATTTTGGGGATTATCATATGGTGTTTTCATTGAGATGGGGTTTTAGGGTTCTTTGTGGATGATGTTTGTGGGTTTTTTTGGGATGATTTTTGATGTTTTTTTAATCTATGGGTTGAGGTTTTTATTTGGTCTAATGGTATACGGTTTTTGAGGGACAAGTGTAGATTTTTTGTGTATGATACTTTATAGTTTTTTTGGGCCAAGTGTTTAGTATTTTTTTAGGTTTGAGGGTTTTTTTGGGTTTGTGGGATTGGGGGCTTTGGTGTTTTTGGATATGTATTTTTTTGGGACAAGGGATTATGTTTCTTGGGGGGCTATGGGTTTACGGATTTTAAGGGATATGACTTTACGGTTATTTTGGGATGAGGGTTAGGGGTTTTTTCAGGTTGAGTGATTTGTATTATTTCGGGCCTGTGGGTTTAGGGTTTTAGTGGTTGATGGTTGATGGTTTTGGGTGATAAGGGTATATGGTGTTTTTTTTCAGATGAGGGTTGATAAATTTTTGATGCATATTGTAATGGAGTTTTTTAGGGAATATATTTTAGGGTTTGGAGATGAGTGTTTGAGATTTTTTGGGGGATGATGGTTTCAGATTTTTTGATGATGATGATTTTGATTTTTGGGTGGGATTAGGGTTTATGGTTTTCATTGGTGGATGATTTATGGTATTTTAGGGGTGATGGTATTGGGAGATATCGAGCGAGGGTTATGTTTTTGGGAGTATATGGTTTCGGGTATAGTGGGATATGGTTTTTTGGTTTTTTGGGGTTTAGTGTTGAGGGTTGTTGGAGATTTGGGTTTATCATTATCATTGGATGAGGTCTAGGGTTTTGAGGTGATGATGGATTAGGGTTTTCAAGAGTTTAGTGATTCAGTTTCTTTCATGATGAGGATTTAACATTTATTATGGTGAGGGTTTTGGCTTTTTTTGAGATACAGGTCTTGGTTTTTTTTCTAATGTGGGTTTTGAATTTTATGTAGTTGTGGGAATAGGGGTTTTTAAGACTAATGATTAAGGATTTATAAGGCCAATATTTATTGAATTATAAGTCTATGGGTATAAGGATTTATGGGGAATTAAATATATGTTATTTAAGGTCTATGTTATTAGTTGTTTCTCCACTAAGGATTAAGGATATTTGGGGGATAATAGTTTAGAGAGTTTGGGGGTGGTGTATTACGAGGGTTTTTTGGGTATGAAGGTCTTATATTTTTGGTTATGATGTTTTTGGTTTTTTTGGATCAATATTTTCTGTTTTATGGGTGATTTTTATGGGTGTCTAGTTCTAAGGGATACTATTTTTCTATAAATGGGTGATAATGATTGTTTTTACGGCTATGGGTTTAGGGTTTTTTCATTCTAACGGTTTAGAGTCTTTGGGGGATAAGAGTTTAGTGTTTTTGTGGACTAAGGGATGAGTGGTTTTGGAGGATGAGGGTTAAGGGTTGTTTGGGATGAGGGTTCCAGTTTTTTGGTGATGAGGTTTTGGGGTTATTTTTGGATATGGTTTTAGGTATTGTTAGGGATCTGGGTTTTGGGATTCATGGGTTTTAAATTTTAGTTCTTTAGCAATGGAGTGTTTAGTGTTATTTAGTGAAGGGGGCTATGGATTTCTTGGGGAAGAGAGTTTTGGGGTATTTGGGAATGATGGTTTAAGGGTTCTATGGATTTCATTTAAGAGTTTTTGGGTATGATTGTTTTTTGAAAACAAAGAATGATGGTTTATGTGTTTTGGGGATTTGGGGATTTGAGTTTTGGGTTTTGGGGGAGGATGTATTAGGGTACTTTTAGTGATGAGGGTATTGAAATTTTTGGGGATGAGGCAATACTGTATTTTTAGGGATGAGGTTTCTATGTTTTGTGGGTGGATGGTTTAGAACCATTTTGAGATGAGGGTTATGGGTTTTGAGTGTATGGGTGTTTAGGTGTTTTTAGTATTGATGGTTTAGTGTGTTGGGGGGGGATGAGGGTTTAGGATTTAATGTGTATGTGGGTTTAGGATTTTTTGAGGTTAAGGGTTTGAAGATTTTATTGAAAAAATGTTTTTGATTGTTTTGTGATGTTTATGGTTTTTTGTGAGAATGGTTTTTGATTTTTTGGGTCTGATGTTTTTGGACTTTATGAGGATTACGGTCTAAGGGATTTCATGGATGAGAATTTAGAGTGTATTTTCAATAAGGTACTGGGAAATTATAGGGCTGATAATTGGGTGTTTATATGGACTAAGGGTGTAGGGTATTTAGTGGATTAGGGTTTAGATTATTATTGGGGATGATGTTTTGTTGTTGCATGGAAGTTAGGGTTTAGGATTATTTGGTGATGGGGATTTTTGATTCTTAGGGGTGGAGGGGTTATGTTTTTTATGGATAAGGGTTTAGATTTTTTTCAGGATTTGCTGTTTGGTTTTTTTGGGTAGAAATTTATGTGTTTTTTTGGGTTGAGTGTTTTGAATTTTTTATGGGCTGAGGGTTTACAATTTTTAGGGGATGAGGTTTTTGGGTATTTGGGGATGAAGGTTTATGGGTATTTAGTATTGAGGGTTAATATTTTTTTTTGATATAGGACTAGGGTTTTTTCTGGGGCTGAGTATTTATGTTTGTTTTGGGATGGGGGTATATATTTTTGCGGGGAATATGGTTTAGGATTTTTTTGGGAAGTGGGTTTATTAATTTTTCGGTCTGAAATTTTATGTTATTTGGGGAATAGTGTTTGGGGTTTTGGTAATGAAGGTTCTGGTGATTTGGGTCTGAATCATAAGGGTTTTTTGGGATAAGGGTTTTGGTTTTTTAGGGATGAGGATTTATGGATTTTTTTGGCCTGAGGGTTAATGATTTTTTAGGTATATAGGATTAGGGTATTCAGTTCTAAGGGTTTTGGGGTTTTGGGGAGACTGGTTTAGAGTTTTTGGGGAATATAGTTTATGTTCTTTGGTGGCTAAGGGTTTAGGTTTTATAAGGGCATAATATTGTTTGAGAATGAGGGTTCAGGATTTTTTGGATGATGTTTTAGGTATTTTAGTGTTGAGGGTTTATGGGTTTATTGGATAATGTGGGGTTTATGTTTTAAAGGATAAGAATTAAAAAAAATTAACTAAGGGTTTTTTGTTTTAGGGATAAGGGTTTTTCGTTTTGGGGATTAGAGTTTATACTCTTCTAGGGGATATTTTTATATTTTTTGGGGTTGTAGGTTAAGGGTTTTATAGAGTTAAGGGTTTAAGGTTTTAGGGGATAATGATCTATTCATATTTGGGGATGAGGGATAATGGTTTATTGGGGTTTTATGTTTTCTATTTTTTGGGTTGACTATTTATGTTATTTGGGGACTATAAGTGAATTTTAATAGATTTAACTCAAGGATAATATTTATGGGATTCATAATAATTTTATTCTGAACTATTATTAGAATTGGATCGACCTACACTTTTGGGCATAAAAAAAGGTGAACCACAACACCCATAGATTGTTCAAAAAATGATATATCAAAATGTAAAAGGAAGTTAATTCATTATAGATCATTAAATCAGAGACATAAAATAGGGAAATGCATCATTAAGAAAGATACTTTCTACTCTTGTTACTGGCATAATTATTTATCAAGGGAAAGTTGTATTTGTTATTTTTGGGTGGTCTATATGTTTTTTATGAATTTTAATTTAATATGGGTCATACTCACACATTATTTTGTCTTTAAAATTAATTACATCTCCATTACAATAATTATAATTGAATCCTATTAATTTTTTAGTATTTTTTAAACATTCATGCTTTATCTTCTTCCTTTATCCCAAATTTTTTAGTGCATCTTCACTTCTTGTGAATTTGTATTTAAACATGGAGAATACCTTGTAGATGGCGTTTCATATAATCCCAGATCATTTTGAAACATTTCATTTTTTTATCTATCACTTACACGATTCATGTTTATGCGATGCACCAGTTTGGTTTTAGAGATGCAGTTCTTATGAGTATGTTTTTTCACATTCTTCTAATTAATATATAGTAAAAAAATATTCAACACGACACTAATAATAATGTATTACAATCCTACTCTCCTTGTGAAATGTCTCACCAACATCAATAGTCATAATTTACAATAATTAATGAGAAACATGATCATCTATTGAGAGCATGCTGAAGTGATTTTGTTCCCTCACAGTGTCATACCTAACATCCATCTCCACATAATAACTTCAATATATCACAATACAATTATGATTATACAAATGGTCATGATTCCCATAATTCATATGAAGGTATTATAATAATAATTGAAAATAAATATAATTAAATATGATTGAATTTAGAAAATATGGATATATAATGGAGTATAATTAAAAATGTTTTTCTACATTTCTTATGAAAAATAGAACAAATCTTTGAATTTTGAAATTTATCCACATAGAAAAAGTGAAAGGTAAAAAATATAAATTTTAATGATAAAGAATATCCTTTGTTGGAAAACTTGAGGAAATATAGGGAATGTGGTTGTAAAGACAAAATATGATTATGGTAGATGTTAAAAATGATTCCAAGAAGTTGATTTTTGTCTGAGAAATATAAGGAGTTATACTTCCAATTGCAAAGATAGTCAAATGGAGGTAAATTAGTTTATGAGTAAATACGTGATTTTGATAATTTATGGATGTGATGTGATGTTCTTGAATACATGTATCAAATGATATCATGTTTTTTTTGGTAGATTAAATGATAAAATTTTACATTTTGTGTGGTTGCACTCATTCTTTTCACTTGATGTTGTTTTCCAGATAGAAATCCTTGTAGAAAATAAAAAATGGACCTCACAAGAACCAATTATCAGGATATAGAATATATGTATAAATTTTTATAAAGTTTTATCTTCTAATAAATATAGAGTTGGTGATTTGGAATTTGGATGGAAGAAGATGTCAGACAGTGGGCATGGGAATTTTATAAAAAACCAAATAGAAAATCCAACTCTTCCAAATGTGGAGATCAAAAGTACTTCAAATTTAATGTGTATATTCATTTATAGGCCTATTTTTCTAAAATAAAATGACTATTATAAAAAATATAATAGAGATTAAGAATTTAATCAATGAGGAAAAACAATGTGGGGAAGAATCTGAAGATGAATATCATGTTGTGGAAGAAGCGTATGGTTGTAACAATCATTTTCAAACAAACTCAATATCGAATCATTCCTTCTGAAGATCAATATGAAAACAAGTTCCAATCTCATTGAACCATGAAACAACATGTATACATAGTTATTATTTGAAGTCATAGTAGTAAAAATAGTTCTTAAATAACACTAATTGGTAAATTGATGTTTTGAAAAATGAATCATCCTCTGTTATATAACATAACATGTTTGAACAATAAGAGAACACATTATATAAATGAATATTTCTTATTTAATTTTTAATTATAATGAATTATTTTGAAGTGGTATTGTATGACGTTATTCCAAGGGATAATTGAGATTTTTTGGAAGGGATTCAAAGTTTTATAAGGAACTGAAATAAGATAGGAGGAAGAAAACATATTTATTCTGAAAAAGAAAAATAATATTACACATTATCATTAAAACAGATATATTATTTTTTATGAATTTTTTTTCCAAATGATCCCAAATGTATAATATGTATTACTAAAACCCATATTTAGAATGAAATCCATGAACCAATGTAGGATTTTTTTTATTGATGAACAAGAATTTATTCCATAAGGAAAATGGTTTTTACCATCTATTGGGTCATTCTATGATTGATCAATATTGTGATAGTTTTCCTATGGATATTTCATGTGGATTACATACACTTGGAATAATGGAACACCGTATTGACCTTGTTCCATGATTTAAATTTCCCAATAATCTATAATATGAGTGTAATCTTGATGAATTAATTGAATTATAGAATCAATTGTATGAATTTATGGGTCGAGCATTTAGGAGACCAAGCCTAATCTTGTGTCCCCTTCCATAATTATTTGAGGGTGGGAAGAGGAAACATTTCTGAAATATTTTTATAGTATATCTATCAAAAATATCACTTTAAAATAAATGTATCCTACTCAATGAATCACTAATATTCCTTATGTATTACATTGGTCAATAATATTTTTTAATGATTATCACCAGGTCAGATACCACCATATTCGAATGAAGGAAGGGGATAAGTGGAAATCAATAATCAAGACCATAGAAAGATTTTTTAGGGGTTGTTCATGCCATTTTACCTACAAAATGTTCCTAAAACATTCATCTTACCCATTAGTTAATTCCAATAACCATTTATTAGAATTTTTTACTATTTATGTGGATGATATTTTGATTTACAAAATGGATGTGGGGATCCATGTGGATCTACATTAATAGGTATTTTTAATTCTATAGGAACTAAATTTATATGTAAAAAATAGAAAATAACATGTTTTAATATATGAAATTTTTGCTATTGCGGTAAGTGGAAACAATAGATGGAATCATTGTGGCCCAATTAAATGTGAAATAAAACATATTATAGACAACCATGAAATCCATGAAAAAAATAAGAAATTTGTATGGTTTGGTATATTTTTATCATCAATTTTTTTCAATTTTAGAAGTATCATAGATCGCATTACAAAATTCATAAAAAATTGGAAATTTGATTCTTTAAAACAGAAAATATATTAATTATAAATCCTTTATAATTGGATATTTGAAGAACCAATTATAGAATTATCATATTTAGATAAGGTAAATGAATTGAAATTAGAAGATTTTTTAGTTCATATTAGTGATGTTGTCACCCATATAATGCATCATATTTCTTATATAACTGAGAAGAAGAATGAATGAAAGAATAATTATTGCATAAAAAGGAATTTTACCCCATTTTCAGAGGCCTAGATCATTTGTCTCATTATTTGAGGACATAATAGTTTTTACTTCATTATTAAGTTTATTAATTATGATTTATTAGTGGGAAAAACAATATGTGTTCAAGGAATGAAAATTGGGTGGAATACAATCAATAATTATAATTCATTTCAATATAAAAGAGGAAATATAACCTGGTAGTAGTGGATTTAAAATTATGGTACAAATTATGTACCATTACATATAATCTAATTCATGTATTTTAACATTTGAAAGAGTATTATCATCACTCTATGGAGTTAAATAAAATTTCTATCTACTAACAAAATGGATTTATGAGGATTATTCCTTTAATGATAGGTTTCTCCTAAAGGGAAAATGTTTTTGTGTTCACAAGTATAATAATAGGGTATATCTCATCCATAAAACTCATAATAGATGAATTGATGTAAATTTTGGAACTAAAAACACTTTGGAGAAACTATGGGTGAATTAATACTACCCAAATATGCAATTATATGTCTATGAAATTATATGAATTTATAGAAAATTTTAATGAGGAGTGAAACATTTGAAGCATATTTTAAAAAATTTATTACCTATTATGGAGTAGCCTTGGGAAAATCATAAAATGGATTTTATTATAGAATTACTAATAGATAAATGAAAAAATTGAAGAGATTTGTTGTGTTCCTGTAAATCCTCACAACATTGTTTCAGATATTTAAACTACATTTCTCATCAGTATTTGGATGAAATTATCAAATAAATTAGATATGTTTCTTCTTTTCATCATTTATCATCTCCCTCAATCTGATGGGAAAATAGATGCTAGGAAATTAACCTTTGTATATATTCTAATTTTATTTGTGAATAATAACATGAGGTATTGGAATTTATAGTTGGACAAGCTAAATTTGAATACAATTGTTCTCCAAGAACTACCGCTTGACATTATTCATTTTATATAGATTAAGGGATCAATCCAAACACACCTATTAAAAATTTTCATCACTACATAATCATTAGGTGAATATTTATGTTGGGTACCAAAAAATTAGATGACGAAGCATTGTGAATGTATTAATAAAATATAAAATTTTAATAAAGCAAAAAAGGGGAGATCCATCCAGCATAAGATGTATTCTATTTGAAAAACAATAGACAATGTGTGTATTCGTGTTCACATGGAGAAATGTCCATAAAAATGAAGAGAAATATTGAACCATGAGCTGAAGGTCCATTCAAGGAACTTCAAAGAGTAATAAAATGTTTCTATTGCATAAATTTTTCATATGATTTTGGTGGAATTTTTTCAATTTCCTACATAGGGGTATTGCCTCCACAAATTGAGGAGGAATATGCCACTGATTTGAGGGAAAATTCGCTCTATCCTAGTGGTTATTATATAGAAAAATTTTAACCATTTGATTACAATTATGGGATTGATAATATTTTTAAACATATTTTTTATTTTAATTTACCAATCCACAATTCTATCAATGTAACAAAATAGGGAGGATTAGCTCACTTATTTTTTTCCAAATTGAAATATCCACATGGATAAGTAAATAAATTCATAACACCCCAATAATGTAGATAGAAAACAAGAATAAATGAATCATTATGAAGGAATCAATCTTCTCCCTTTAACAAGGTCATTAATTAGCATGAGAATGTGGTTTTTGGATTTTTTTTTTATATGACCTTCGTGTACCCCCATTCCGTGAACTTCCATTTGGATAAAATTATATCAATTTATTTTTTATTTATAATTTATTTTACCTCATTTGTAATGGATACATATGAATCTTTTTAATTATTATGATTTCTATGAATCTTTATTTGTTTAGCCAGTCCCCTTTTTCAATAATTAATGGTGTATCTTAATTATAGTATCATAGTCCTTATTCTCATATAAATAATTGAGGTTTTAATTTCATTTAGTCCATGGTTATTATTCTATATCTCATTGTTACAACTTAATGTACTCATTGTGTGCTTCTGAGGACACCTTTAAGGGTTTTGTGTCTTTTTGGGATATGGGTTTATGATTTTTGATGATGATGGTTTAGGGTTATTAGGGTTGGGGTATATGATTTTTGGTGGTGTGGATATTTGTTTTTATGGTGATAAGGGTTTTGTGTATTTTTGAGAATAATGGATAAAAAAATTTCGGGTGAGGGTTTACAGGTTTATTTGTGGAGTGTTTAGTCTTTTTGAGGTTTACAGTTTATGGTTTTTGTGGTTTGGAATTTAAGATTTTTGTGGATGAGCGTTTCTCGGTTTTTAGGGGATAAGGGGTGATGTTTTTATGGGGTGAGGGTTTAATTTTTTTTATCTCATTTTATAGTGTTTCATTGATTGAGGGTTTGGGGATTTTGGGGGATGAGGGTTTAGGTTTTTTGGGGCTGAGATTTTAGTGTTTTCTGGTTATTATAATTGGGGTATATTTGGGAATAGGTTTTAGGGTTTTGGGTTTGTGGTTTTGTGTTAGGGGTTAGGGATGATGGTTTAGGGTTGTTTTATGAATGGGGCTTATGATTTCTTATACCTGATGGTTTTGGTTTTTGGGGATGATTCGTGTTTCTTCAGGGAATGGGTTTTTAGTTTTTTATTGATGAGGTTTTAGGGTCTTTTACGCCTGAGGTTTAGGTTTTTTTAAGAGGGTTCGGGTTTTTATGGTGCTATGGGTTGGGGATTTTTTGGTGGTAATGAAATGAAATTTTTTTGGGTTGTTGTTTAGGGATTTGTTTGGGAATATGGTTTATAATTTTTGAGTATGAGTTTTTATGTATTTCTATCCCATAGGGTTTGAGTTTTTTTAGGCATAGGTTTTAGGTTTTGTAGTGATGAGGGTAGGGTTTTTTGGGAAGATGATAGGTTGTTTTTTTGGTTCTGAGGGATGTTGTTTTTTTGGGGATGGGGTTATTAATTTTTTGTGGATGTGGGTGTAGGGATTTTAGGGGTTAGGGTTTTATGCTTTTGGGGATTGTGTCTGGGGGGGTTTTGGGATTAGGGTTGGTGTTTTTTTGGGTTGAGGGTTGGAGTTTATTGAGAGTAAAGGTTTGAGGGTTGTTTAGTGGTGACTATTGAGGGTTTCATGGAGATGAGGGTTTTGGGTTTTTGGGGCTCATGGTGTCAGTTTTTTGGGTTTCTAGTATGAGGGTTTATCGTTCTTTTTCTTTGACAGTTGATGGGATTTTGGGGATGATGGTTGAGGGTTTTTTGGGTTTACGGGATGTGGATTTTTGGGGCTATGGGTTGATGGTATTTTGGGAACAAGGGTTAAATTTTTTTGGGATGACGGTTGAGTTTTTTTTACAGCTAATGATTTAGGTATTTTGGGGTGAGGTTATAGGTTTTGTGGAATTAGGGTTTTTTTGGATTAGGGACTATAATATTAAGGGGATTTAAGTTGTGGGTATTTCAAAAGTTGAAGGGTTTAGGTATTTTGGGGATGGGTTTTAGTGTTTTTATGGGTGAGGATATAGGGTTTTATAGGGATCAGGTTCTAGAGTTTTGTGGGGAATCAAATATAATATTATCAGGGGATCTAGATTTTGTGTTATTTAGGGGTGTGGGATTATTGTATTTTCAGTATGAGGTTATAGGTATTTTTAGGGCAGTTGGTGTAGGGGGTTTTTGGAATTTAAAATTTATGGATTTTTTGGATGATGGTTTATGGATTTTTAAGGAATAGTATTTATGGTTTCTTATGGTTAGTTAATTATTTTTTAGGGTAGAGGGTTTATGTATTTTTGTTGATGATGAATCGTTGTTTTCATGGGATTTGGATTTTGTGTATTCTGGTTTGATTGTTTTTGGATTATTGTGGATGAGGATTTAGTTTTTTTTGTGACTCAAGGCTTATGGTTTTTTGGGTATGAAGGTATAGGGTATTTGGGAGCTGAGGCTTTAGGTTTTTTAAGGGATGGGGTTCTAGTGTGATTTGGGGATGAATCCATAGGGTTTATGTAGACAACGGTTAATATATTTTTTGGAATGAGTATTTTGGGTTTTAGGGGATAAGGGTTTAGGGTTTTTTCTAGATAAGGTTAAGAATATTTAGGGGATGAGGATATATGTTTTTTTGGGGGTTGACAGTTTAGGTTTTTCTTAGGATGTGAGAATTCTTTTTTCTGGGGATGAGGTATTATGGAATTTTTGGATGATGATTTACCGATTTTTAAAGATTATGGTTTATGTTTTTTTGGTGTGACGGTTAAGGGATTTTTATGGATTTGGATTTATGGTTTTTAAGGATTATGATTAGTGTATTTTGAGGATTAAGGTTTAATTTTTCTGATAAGAGTTTCGGGTTTTCTTGGGTAGAGGTTTTGTTTATTTTTTTGGATAAGTATTTTTGTATTATTTGGGTGAGGATTTAGGATATTCTAGGAATGTTAGTTTAGTCTTTTTTGGGGATTGTGGGATAAGTTTCTGTGGGATGAGGGTTTAGGGTTTTAGGACAATGAATTTTGGGTTTTTGTACTATGTATTTTGGGTTTTTAGATAAAATAGTTTAGGGTAATTTAGGGATGATGGTTTATGGTTTTTTAGGGAATATGGTTAAGGGGTTATTGTGGGATGAGGGATTAGGTATTATGGGTGCCGATTGGTAGGTTTTTTGGGCCGAGGGTTTAGTGTATTTCTCGGGATGTGGGTCTAGTTTTTTTGGGGATCAGGGTATACTATTTTCTCTGGGCGAGGGATTAGTCATTTTTCAAGAAATGGGTTTTGTGCCTATTGGGGAAAATCTAATAGGATTTTTTTAGAATATTGTTTTTGGGATTTTTTTTGACTTAGGATTTAGGGTTATTTTGGGATGAGGGATTAGGGTTTTTTGGAGTTAAGGGTTTAGGATTTTTTGGGGATGAAGGTTAAGGGAATTTTATAGATGATGGTTTAGGGTTTTTTGGGATTGAATTTTTAGTGATATTTGGGGTTTAATTTTAATGGTTTCATAGTTTTTAGGGTCTATGATTTTTTTGGGGATGACAGTATAGGGTTATTTTGGGTAGATGATTCACAGCTTTTTGGTGGTGAATTTTTTTGCTTTTTGGGGCTAATGGTTTTGGAATATTTGTAAATGTTATATTTTTTTTAGGAAAATGTTTTCGAGTTGTTGGGGTGAAGGTATATAGATTTTTTGGTGGATGAATTATGCATTTTTGGAGTTGAGGATTTATGTTTTGTTGGATATTAGATTTTGTGTTTTTGGGGCAGGGCTGGTAGTTTATTGTGTTTTGGGGATAAGGGTTTGTTGGTTTTTTGGGGGGATAAGGGTTTATCATTTTATTGGGATTAATGTTTTGTTATTTTTGGGGATGAGGGATTAGGGTTTTGTTAGGGTTTAATCTTTTATTTGATGGATTATGGATTAGTTTGATATATGAGTTTAGGGTTTTGGGCGATGATGTTTTAGGGTTTTTTGGGATGATGATTTACATATTTTTAATGAGGGAATTTGGTTTTTTGGGGATCTGGGTTTGGGTATTTTTGGGGTTGATGGTTTTGGGTTTTCGGGGAAGCTGGTGTATGGTTTCTGGGGGATTAGGGTTTAGGGTTTTTTGGGGATATGGGTTATTGGTATTTTCAGTTGAGGGTATTGTAATTTTTTATACTGGTGGATTAGGGTAGTTTGGGGATGACTCTATTGAGTTTTATGGGATTAGTATTTAGGGTTTATTTGAGGATTTAGTTTTATGGAATTATGTGGATGTGTGTTTATGGTTTTTGGGTATGATGTTTTCAGTTTTTTTAGAGATGATGGTTCAAGGTTTTTGGGGAAAGGGATTTTGTGTTTTTTGGGGAGAAGGGTTTGTGTTTTTTGGGGATAAGGGATTAGGGTTTTTTTAGGATGAGGTTTGCGGGTTTATTATGGATGAGGTTTTACTATATTTTTGAGATCAGGATTGGTGTTTTTTGGGATCAGGGTTTGGTATTTTTTGTGGAAATTTTTTTTCGCTTTTTTGGGATTGAACATTTGGGTTTGGGGCTGAAGGCGTAGTTTTTTATGCCCATGGGCTTAGGGTTTTTTAGAGAAAAAGGTTTAGGTATTTATGGTTCATGAGTTTCAGGTTTTTAGAGATATGGGCTTCCTTTTTTAGTTGAGGTTTGGGGGTAATTTAGGGCTGATGGTTTGGTATTTTTTGGGGTTGAGGGTTCTGGTTTCTTGTGGTCGGTGGAATTGGGGTTCTTTGGGACGGTGGAATAGAAGTTTGGGGATGATGGTGTCATGCTTTCCTAGCATGAGGGGGGTGTTTTTTTGTTAGGGTTGTGGGTTTTTTGTTGTTTTTGGTTGAGATTTTTATGATGTTTTATGATTTTCTGGGGTTTATGGTGTATAGTTTTTGGGGTTGAGGGTTTATTGTTTATTGTGGATGTGGGTTTCTGGTTTTTGGGACGATGATTGGGGTGTTCTGAGGGATGGTTATATCAATTTATGTTATGAGGATTTAGGTTTTTTATGGATGAGGGTTAAATTCTTCGTTTTCAGGATGATGGTTTGTTTATTTGGGATAGGGTATGGGTGTTTTGGGGGATGATGGTTGGGGTTTGTTATTATGATGGTTGGTGTTTTGGGGGATATGGGTTGGGGGTTTTATGTGTATAAGGGTCGGTAGGTTTTTGTGGCTGATGGTTTGGATTTTTTTAGGGGCTAGGTAGTGGGGGTTTTGGGGTGCTATTTCAGTATTTTGGGGATGAAGGTTAGGGTATTTTTAGAGTTGACAATTGGTGGTTTTCTATGGATGAGTGGTAGGGTCATTTGGAGTTAGAATTTGGGTTTTTTGGGGGGTTGAGAGTTTTCATATTATTGTGGATGAGGGTTGATGGATTTTTTGGGCTGTGGGTTGATGGTTTTTCAGGGTTGGGGTTGAGGATTTTATGTGAGTGAGGTTGAAGGTTTTTTAGGGACGAAGGTTGGAGTTATTTGAAGTATAGGTTTGATGGTTTTTTCATGATTATATTTGAGGGTTTTTTTGGGATGTGAGTTGGGATATTTTTGGGGGTTATGGTTATGCATTTTTTGGGGATGTGGGTTGAGGGGTTTTTTGGGGAAAATGGTTTATTTTTTTGGGTTGGGGGTTGAGGGTTATTTGGACTGAGGGTCAAATGATTTTGGGTATAAGGGTTTAGGATTAATTGGGGATGATAATTTCATGTTTTTTGTTGATTAGTGTATAGGTTTTTTGGTGCCATGTGTTTAGTTTTTTGATGTATTAGGGTATAGGGTTGTTTGGGTCTAAGGGTTTAGGGGTTTATACGGATACGTGTTTAGTTTTTTGTGTGGCTGAGGGTTTTGTGTTTTTTTGGGATCAGGGTCTGGTTTTTTTAGGTTGGGGGTTTATATAATTTTGGAGATAATGGTTTTTGGTTTTTTAGGGATGATGATTTATGGTTCTCTAAGGATGGGGGTTTAGAATTATTGGGGGAGTAGTTTTTTTTGGCATGGACATTTGGTTTTTTGGTTATGTGGGTCTATAGATTTTTGGGAATGATGGTTGATGATTTTTTATGGATAAGGGTTTAGGTTATTTTGGTGTTGAGGGTTTTAGGTTTTAGTGTTGAGCGAATTGGTTTTATTGGGTATCAGGGATGAATAGTTTTTGGTGATGAAGATAGATGGTTTTTCTGGTAGAGGGTTTATGGTTTTCTTGGGTCTGAGGGTGTTGGGTTTTTTCAATATTATGGGTTTTGTGTTTTTTTGGGTAAGAGTACTTATCATTTATTAGGGATGAGGGTATACAGTTTTATGGTGTTGATAGTTTTTTGTGGCTGAGGGATAAATTTTTTGGGGCTGAGGGTTTAAGGTTTTTTTGAGATGAGGGTTTTTTTTTGGATGATGGTTACTAGTTTTTTGGGTATTAGAATAAGGGTTTTCTGGTGAATATGTTTTTAGGGATTTTTTGGGATTATGGTTTTGTGTTTTTAAGTGAGATGGTATATATATTTTTGGGGCTATGTGTTATTGATTTTGGAGATGAGGTATTAAGGTTTTTTAGGATATGGGTGTTGGTATTATTAGGGATGATGGTTTATAGTTTTTTTATGGATGAGGATTTAGTGTATTTTGGGTAGTGGATTTTAGGTTTATTGGGCAATAGGGTTTATTTTTCTACGGAATGAGGGATTATGGTTTTGGTGGCTGTGGGATTTTAGTTTTTGGGGTTGAGGGTATTGGGTGTTTGGGGATGAATGTTTAGGATTTGGGGGGTTGGAGATTTCGGTTTTTTGGGGTTTAGAATTTATTGGTTATTCAGACTGGGGTATTAGGTTTTTTGGGTTAAGGGTTGATGGTTTAGGTTTATTTTGTGGATGAGGGTGTAGGGGGTTGTTTAGGATGAGGGTTTAGGGATTTTTGGGGATGAGGATTTATGGTCTTTTGGGGGTGATGGATTTTGGATTTTTTGGACTAGGATTGCAGGTTTTTTGTTTCTAAGTGTTCAGGGTTATTTTGGGATGTGAATTTAAGGTTTTTTAGCAGCTAAGGGCTTAGCATTTTTTGTGTATAAGGATATAGGTAATTTTAGGGATGAGGTTTAGTATTTTTTGGGACATATTTTTAGGGGATTTAATGAATGAAAGATTTGGGTTTCTGTGGACGAGGGTATAGGATTTTTTTGGCATTATGAGTTATGGTTATTTGGAACATTGTTTTTGGGGTTTGTTAGGGGTTGAGAGTTTATAGTTTTTTCGGGTGAAGGGTTTATGGTTATTTGGGGCTGAGTGACTATGGTTTTTTCGTGATGATTATTTAATGTTTTTATGGATGATGGTTTAGTGTATTTTTAGGAAGGGGGTTTACCATTTTCGGGTTCTAGGGAATAGGATTTTGAGAAATTTATGTTTTATAGTTTTTTGTGGATGAGGGGTTAGGGTTTTTTTTGGATGAGGAGTTAGGTTATTTTTTGATATGAGGGTTTATGATTTTGTGGGTCCATGGTTATAGGGTGATTTTTGGTTGAGGTTTATGGGTTATCTGTGTATGAGGTTTTATTGTATTTTCATATTAGGATTTAGTATTTCTTGGGGTGGAGGGTTTAGGGATTTTTCTGTCTGAGGTTTTAGGGTATATTAGGAATGAGGGTTTAGGGATATTTGGGGATGACTGTTTAGGGTTCTATAGGGATGCGATTCTTGTTATTTTTGAGGCTGAGGTATTATTGTTTCTTGGGGTTGAGGGTTTAGGGGGTTCTTTGGAAGTTTTGTTGGATTTTTTTGGTGTTTTGGGTTTTGGGTTTTTTATGGATGAAGGAATATATGTTTTTTGGTTGAGTGTTTATGGTTTTGGGAGGGTGTCAGGTTTTATGATTTTTTAGGGCTATGGGTTTATGGTTTCTTGGCACAGGGGGTTTAAGATTTTTTTGTGTTTAAGGTTTATGATTTTTAGGTAATAGGATTTAGAGTTCATTGTGGATGAGTTTTTAGGGTGTTTTTGATTGAGGGTTTAGGGATTTTGTGTCTAAGGGTTTAGGGTTAATTGGTGTTGAGGATTTTAGGTTTATTTGGGTTGAGGGATTAGGGATTTTTGGGGTTGTGGTTTAGGAATGTTTTGGGGTAGAATGTTTAGAGTTTCATGGGGATGAGGGTTAATGTTTTTTGGGGGTGAGTGTTTACAGATTTAGGGATGAAAGTATTGGTATTTTTTTCCTTGGGATTAGTGTTTTTTTGGTGGTGAGGTTTTAATATTTTTTATGGATGAACAATTAGGTGTTTTGGGGGATGACGTTTACGGGTTATTTTTGGGAAGATAGTTTTGGAATTTTAGGTGGAAAAGGATTACAATTTTTGGAATCTGATTGATTATGGTTTTTTGGGGATGATTGTTATCATTTTTATGGGTCATTGTGTTTGCGGTTTGTTGGGGATGGTGGATAATGGTTTTTTAGTATGATGATTCATAGGGTAATTGGGGCTGAGGGTTTTTTGTTATTTGGGGATAAGGGTTTCTTTTTTTTTGGGACGATGAATGGGGTTTTGGGGGATTTCAATTTATATTTTTTTGTGGAAGAGGGTTCAGAGTTAATTATAGATGAGATTATAGGGTTTTTTAGGGATGATAGTTGAGAGAGTTTTTGGGATTGGGGGTTTATGTTTTATTTTGGATGAGGTTTTCTCTGTTTTTTTGGGATTGATGATTTTACAATTTTTATAGGGAAGGGTTTAGGCTCTTTTGGTTGTAAAGGATTAGGGTTTTAGGGATTAAGTTTTATTTATTTTTTGGGGATGAGGCATTAGAGTATTTTGGGGAAATGTGATGAGGGTTTTTGGGGCTGAGGATTGGGGATTTTTTAGTGTAGAGTCTTATTCTTTTTCAAAGCTACGGTTTTTATCTATTTTTTTGGAGGTTTTCTGGTTTTATATGACTATATGACAAAGTTTTTCTAGGTATGATACATTCATGTTTTTTGGGATGAGGGTTGTGTGTTTTGTTTTTGGTTTTTTCGGTAATGGGTTTTTTATGGGACATGTTTTAGTGTTTTTGGGTATGTGGGTGTGTAGTTTTATAGGGATGGGGGTTTCTTGGTTTTTTTGTAATTTTGGATTGGATTTTGTGGGAGGTTTTGTTATGGTTTTTTTGGGAAGAAGGTATCTTGTTTCTTGTGACTCATGGTTTTGGTTTTGTGGGGCTGAGGGTTAAGATTTATTTTTGGGATAGTGTTGGGGGTTTATCTAGGTTTATGGTTATATCTGTTTTTGGTATAAGGTTTATTATTATTTTTGGATGAGTGTTGAAGGTTTGTTGTGGCCGAGGGTTGGAATTTTTGGGGATATAATTATAGGGTATTTTTTGCTGGAAGGTTTTTTATTGGGATATGGGTTAGGGGTTTATGGATAAGATTTGAGGATTTTGGGGGTGAAAGTAATTTGTTTTTTCATATGAGTGTTTCGGATTTTTTGTGCTAAGGGATTCATAATTTTTGGGAATTGGTGTTGGGTTTTTTATAAGGGCCATTAGCCTTTTGGGGCAGTCTTTTGAATATTTTTAGGGATGAGGGTTGATGTTTTTTTCAGTTGATGGTTGAGCGTTTTTTTGGTTTGAGAATTGTCGGCTATTTGGGATGTAGTGTTGAGTGCTTTTAGGGCTGATGGATTGGGAGTTATTTGGTGTTGAGGCTTGAGGTGTTTTTGGGGATATGTTTGAGGGTTGTTATCAGCATAGGGATGAGTATTCTTTTAGGGTTGAGCCTTTATGGTTTTGTGGGGATAAGGGTTTAGGGTTTTTTTGTGAATGAGGCTTTTTGGTTTTTTGTCGTTTGGGGTCAACAGATTTTTTTTATGAGGGTTTAGGGTTTTTTTGAGGAAAATGGTTTAGTCTTTATTAGGGTTTTGGGTTTTGGGTTTTTTGGATTAGTGGTTTAGGGTTTTTTGGGGATAAGTTTTTATTGTTATTTAGGTATAAAGGTTTTGAGTAATTTGTGGTTAAGGGTATTCGGTTTTTTTGGAAAGAGGGGTTTGGGATTTTTGAGGTAGAGTGTTTTTGGGTCATTTATTGATAAGGGATTAAAGATTTCAGGTAGAGGGTTTATATTTTTTGGGGGGATGAGTTTTTTGGGTTATTTGGGGAGTTGTGTCTATGGTCTTCATGGATGAGGGTTTTGGGGTTTTCAGGGCTTAGTGATTAGGGTTATTTTTAAAGTGGTTTTAGGGGTTTTTTAGGATGCAGCTTTTGATATTTTTCGTGATGAGGGTTTGTTGATGTTTGAAGCTATGGGATTATGGATTTTTGGGATTGTGGTTTTAGATATTTTTGGGTATTAGTGTTAATTTTTTCATGAATTGATGATTTATGGTTTTTTGGGAAAGAGGTTTCAGGATTTTAGGGATGACTGTTTAGAGTCTTTTTAATAGGACTGGATGGGTTATTTTGGTGGCTGAGGGTATAGGGTTTTTTATTGAAGAAGATTTGGGTTTTGGGGGATAATGGTTATGGTTTTATTGGGTGTCGGGGTCTAGGGTTTCTTGGGGATGATGGATTATGTTTTTTGGGTTGTGGGTTTAGGGTTTTCGGGGATGGGGGTTTAGGGTTTTTGGGGGTTAAGGATTTTGGGTTTTCGGGGGTGATGGATTATGGATTTTTCGGACTAGGCTTGCAGGTTTTTTGTGGCTAAGTGTTCAGGGTTATTTTGGGATGTGAATTTAGGGTTTTTTAGGGGCTAAGGGATTATCATTTTTTGTGTATAAGGATATATGTTATTTTAGGGATGAGGTTTAGTATTTTTTGGGACAAATTTGTATGGGATTTAATTAATGAAAGATTAGGGTTTTTGTGGATGAGGGTATAAGATTTTTTTGGCATTATGAGTTATGGTTATTTGGAACATAGGTTTTGGGGTTTGTTAAGGGTTGAGAGTTTATAGTTTTTTGGGGTTAAGGGTTTATGGTTATTTGGGACTGAGTGACTATGGTTTTTTTTCGTGATGATTATTTAATGTTTTTATGGATGATGGTTTAGTGTATTTTTAGGAAGGGGGTTTACCATTTTCAGGTTCTAGGGATTAGGATTTTGGGAAATTGATGTTTTATAGTCTTTGGGGGATGAGGGATTAGGGTTTTTTTGGGATGAGGGGTTAGGTTATTTTTTTATATGAGCTTTTAGGATTTTTTGAGGCCATGGTTATAGGGTGATTTTGGGTTGAGAGTTATGGATTATCTGTGTGTGAGGTTTTATTGTATTTTTATATGAGGATTTATTATTTCTTGGGGTGTAGGGTTTAGGTATTTTTCTGTCCGAGGGTTTAGGGTATATTAGGAAAGAGGGTTTATGGATATTTGGGGATGAGGGTTTAGGGTTCTATAGGGATGATATTCTTGTTATTTTTGAGTCTGATGGATTATTGTTTCCTATGGTTGAGGGTTTAGGGGTCTCTTTAGAAGTGCCGTTAGGATTTTTTGGTGTTGTGGGTTTTTGGATTTTTGGGGTTTAGGGTTAATTAGTGTGAAGGATTTTAGGTTTATTTGGGTTGAGGGATTTGGGATTTTTGGGGATGTGGTTTAGGAATGTTTTGGGGTTGAGTGTTTAGGGTTTCGTGGGGATGAGGTTTAATGTTTTTTGGGGGGTGAGTGTTTACAGATTTAAGTGATGATAGTATTGGTATTTTTTGGGGGATTAGGGTTTTTTTGGTGGTGAGGGTTTAATATTTTTTATGACTGAGCAATTAGATGTTTTGGGGGATGACGTTTATGGGTTATTTTTGGGAAGATAGTTGTGGAATTTTAGGTGGAAAAAGATTAAATTTTTTGGAATCTGATTGATTAAGGTTTTTTGGGGATGATTGTTATCATTTTTTTGGGTAATTGTGTTTACAGTTTTTTGGGGATGATGGATAATGGTTTTTTTAGGATGATGATTAATAGGGTAATTGGGGATGAGGGTTTTTGGTTATTTAGGGATAAGGTTTTCTTGTTTTTGGTGATGATGAATGTGGTTTTTTGGTCAATCAATTTAGATTTTTTGTGGAAGAGGGTTCAGAGTTAATTATAGATGAGAGTTTAGGGTTTTTTAGGTATGGTGTTTGGAGAGTTTTTGGGATTGGGGGTTTATGTTTTATTTAGGATGAGGTGTCTCTATTTTTTTTGGATCTGAGGATTTTACAGTTTTTTATAGGGGTTGGTTTAGGCTCTTTTGTTTATAAAGGCATAGGGTTTTTAGGGATGTGGTTTTATGGATTTTTTGGGGCTGAGGCATTAGAGTATTTTGGGGAAATGTGATGGGGTGTTTTTAGGGCTAGGGTTGGGGATTTTTAGTGTAGTGTCCTATTATTTTTTAGATCTATGGTTTTCATCCATTTTTTTGGAGGTTTTTTGGTTTTATACAGTTATAGGACAAAGTTTTTCTAGGGATGATACATTCATGTTTTTTGGGATGAGGGTTGTGTGTTTTGTTTTTGGTTTTTTGGGTAATGGGTTTTTTATGAGACATGTTTTTGTGTTTTTGGGTATGAGGGTTTGTAGTTTTATAGGGATGAGGGTTTCTTGGGATTTTTGGAAAGTTGGTTAGGATTCTGTGGGGGGTTTTGTTATGGTTTTTTTGGGAAGAAGGTATCTTGTTTTTTGTGACTCATGGTTTTGGTTTTTGGGGGCTGAGTGTTAAGATTTATTTTTGGGATAGTGTTGGGGGTTTATCTCGGTTGATGATTATATCTATTTTTGGTAGAAGGTTGATTTTTATTTTTTGATGAGTGTTGAAGGTTTGTTGTGGCTAAGGGTTGGCATTTTTGGGGTTATAATTATAGGGTGTTTTAGGGTGGAAGGTTTTTTATTGAGATAGGGTTTGGGGGTTTATGGATAAGATATGAGGATTTTGGGGGTGAAAGTAATTTTTTCTTCTCATATGAGTGTTTGGGGTTTTTGTGCCAAGGTATTCGTGATTTTTGGGAATGGGTGTTGGGTTTTTTATAAGGGCTGGTAGCCTTTTGGGGTAGTCTTTTGAATATTTTATAGGGATGAGGGTTGAGGTTTTTTTCGGTTGATGGTTGAGGGTTTTTTTTGGTTTGATAATTGTTCGCTATTTGGGATGTAGTGTTGAGTGCTTTAGGGCAAATGGATGGGGGTTTATTTGGTGTTGAGGCTTGATGGGTTTTTGGGGATAAGATTAAGGGTTGTTCTCAGCATAGGGTTGAGGATTATTTTGGGGTTGAGCCTTTAATATTTTTTGGGGCTAAGGGTTTAGGGTTTTTTGTGAATGAGGCTTTTTGGTTTTTTGGGGTTCGGGGTCAACGGTTTTTGTGTGATGAGGGTTTAGGGTTTTTTTGTGGAAAATGGTTTAGTCTTTATTAGGGATGCGGGCCTTTGGGTTTTTTGGATTACTGGTTTAGGGTATTTTGGGGATAAGTTTTTAGTGTTATTTAGGTGTAAGGGTTTTGGGTTATTTGTGGTTAAGGGTATTTGGTTTTTTTTGGAATGAGGGTTTTGGGATTTTTGAGGCAGATTGTTTTGGTTCTTTTATGGATAAGGGATTACAGATTTCAGGTAGAGGGTTTATATTTTTTGGGGGGATGGGTTTTTGGGGTTATTTGGGGAGTTGTGTTTATGGTCTTCATGGATGAGGGTTTTGGGGTTTTCAGGGCTTAGTGTTTCGGGTTATTTTTAAAGTGGTTTTAGTATTTTTTGGGATGTGGGTTTTGATATTTTTTGTGATGAGGGTTTGTTGATGTTTGAAGATATGTGATTATGGATATTTGGGATTGTGGTTTTAGATATTTTTGTGTCTTATTGTTAATTTTTTTCATGAATTGATGATTTATGGTTTTTTGGGATAGAGGTGTCAGGGTTTTAGGGATGATGGTTTAGAGTTATTTTAATAAGGCTGGATGGGTTATTTTGATGGTTGAGGGTATAGGGTTTCTTATTGAAGAGGATTTGGGTTTTGGGGGATAATGGTTATGGTTTATTGGGTGTCAGGGTCTAGGGTTTTTGGGGGCTGATGGATTATGTTTTTTGGGTTGTGGGTTTGGGTTTTCAGGGATGGGGGTTTAGGGTTTTGGGGGGTTGAGGATTTTGGGTTTTAGGGGGTGATGGATTTTGGATTTTTTGGACTAGGGTTGCAGGTTTTTGTGGCTAAGTGTTCAGGGTTATTTTGGGATGTGAATTTAGGGGTTTTAGGGGCTAAGGGCATAGCGTTTTTTGTGTATAAGGATATAGGTTATTTTAGGGATGAGGTTTAGTATTTTTTGGGACATATTTTTATGGGATTTAATGAATGAATGATTAGGGTTTTTTTGGATGAGGGTATATAACTTTTTTTGGCATTATGAGTTATGGTAATTTGGAACATAGGTTTTGGGTTCTGTTAGGGTCTGAGAGTTTATATTTTTTTGGTGTGAAGGGTTTATGGTTATTTGGGGTTGAGTGGCTATGGTTTTTTTTGTGATGATTATTTAATATTTTTATGTATGTTGGTTTAGTTTATTTTTAGGAAGGGGGTTTACCGTTTTCGGGTTCTAGGGATTAGGATTTTGGGAAATTGATATTTTATAGTTTTTGGTTGATGAGGGATTAGAGTTTTTTTGGGATGAAGGGTTAGGTTATATTTTGATATGAGGGTTTAGGATTTTTTTGGTGCCATGGTTATTTGGTGATTTTGGGTTGAGAGTTATGAGTTATCTGTGTATGAGGTTTTATTGTATTTTCATATGAGGATTTATTATTTCTTGAGGTGGAGGGTTTAGGGATTTTTCTGTCTGAGGGTTTATAGTATATTCGGAAAGAGGGTTTGGGGAAATTTGGGGATGGGGGTTTAGGGTTCTATAGGGATGAGATTCTTGTTATTTTTGAGGGTGAGGGATTATTGTTTCTTGTGGTTGAGGGTTTAGGGGTTTCGTTGGAAGTTCTGTTAGGATTTTTTGGTGTTGTGGATTTTGGTTTTTTTAGGGATGAGGGAATATATTTTTTTTGGTTGAGTGTTTATGGTTTTGGGAGGGGGGCAGGTTTTATGATTTTTTAGGGCTATGGGTTTATGGTTTCTTGGCACAAGGGTTTTAAGATTTTTTTTTGTTTAATGTTTATGTTTTTTAGGTAATAGTATTTAGAGTTTATTGTGGATGTGGTTTTAGGATGTTTTTGATTGAGGGTTTAGGGATTTGGTGTCTAAGGGTTTAGCGTTAATTGGTGCTGAGGATTTTAGGTTTATTTGGGTTGAAGGATTAGGGATTTTTGGGGTTGTGGTTTAGGAATGTTTTGGGGTTGAGTGTTTAGCATTTCATGCGGATGAGGGTTAATGTTTTTTTGGGGATGAGTGTTTACAGATTTAGAGGATGAAAGTATTGGTATTTTTTTATGTGGGATTAGAGTTTTTTTGGTGGGGAGGGTTTAATATTTTTTATGGCTGAGCAATTAGGTGTTTTGGGGGATGAAGTTTATGGGTTATTTTTGGGAAGATAGTTTTAGAATTTAATGTGGAAAAGGATTAACATTTTTGGAATATGATTGATTATGGTTTTTTGGGGATGATTGTTATCATTTTTTTGGGTCAGTGTGTTTACGGTTTGTTAGGGATGATGGATATTGGTTATTTTAGGATGATGATTCATAGGGTAATTGGGGTGAGGGTTTTCGGTTATTTGGGGATAAGGGTTTCTTTTTTTTGGGAATGATGAATGGGGTTTTGGGGGTTTCAATATAGATTTTTTTGTGGAATATGGTTCAGAGATAATTATAGATGAGAGTTTAGGGTTTTTTAGGGATGATGGTTGGGTGTTTTTGGGATTGGGGGTTTATGTTTTATTTAGGATGAGGTTTTCCCTGTTTTTTTTGGGATTGTGGATTTTACAGTTTTTTAAAGGGGAGGGTTTAGGCTCTTTTGGATATAAAGGCATAGGGTTTATAAGGATTATGTTTTATACATTTTTTGGGGATGAGGCATTAGAGTGTTTTGGGGAAATGTGATGGGGGTCTTTAGGGCTGAGGGTTGGGAATTTTTTAGTGTAGTGTCTTATTCTTTTTTAGAGCTATGATTTTCATCTATTTTTTTGGGAAGGTTTTTTGGTTTTATACGGGTATAGGACAATATTTCTCTAGGGATGATACATTCATGTTTTTTGGGATGAGGGTTGTGTGTTTTGTTTTTGGTTTTTTGGGTACTGGGTTTTTATGGGACATGTTTTAGTGTTTTTGGGTATGAGGGTTTGTAGATTTATAGGGATTAAGGTTTCTTGGGTTTTTTGGAATGTTGGTTAGGATTTTGTGGGGGGTTTAGTTATGGATTTTTTGGGAAGAAGGTATCTTGTTTTTTGTGACTCATGGTTTTGGTTTTGGGGGGATGAGGGTTAAGATTTATTTTTGGGATAGTATTGGGGGTTTATCTAGGTTGACGGTTATATCTACTTTTGGTAGAAGGTTGATTGTTATTTTTGGATGAGTGTTGAAGGTTTTTTGTGGCTGAGGGTTGGAAACTTTGGGGTTATAATGATAGGGTGTTTTATGGTGGAAGGTTTTTTATTGGGATAGGGGTTGGGGTTTTATGGATATGATTTGAGGATTTTGGAGGTGAAAGTAATGTTTTTTCTCATATGAGGGTTTGGGGTTTTTGTGCTAAGGGATTCATGATTTTTGGGAATGGGTGTTGGGTTTCTTTATAAGGGTCGGTAGCCTTTTGGGGCAGTCTTTTGAATATTTTTTAGGGATGAGGGTTGAGGTTTTTTTTGGTTGATGGTTGATGATTTTTTTTGGATTGAGAATTGTCTGCTATTTGGGATGTAGTGTTGAGTGCTTTTATGGCTAATGGATTGGGGGTTTTTGGTGTTGAGGCTTGAGGGGTTTTTGGGGATAAGTTTGACGGTTGTTCTCAGCATAGGGTTGAGGATTCTTTTGGGGTATAGCCTTTAAGGTTTTGGGGGGATAAGGGTTTAAGGATTTTTGTGAATTAGGATTTTTGGTTTTTTGGGGTTCGGGGTCAACGGTTTTTTGTGATGAGGGTTTAGAGATTTTTACGGAAAATGGATTAGGATTTATTAGGGATGCAGGTTTTTGGGTTTTTTAGATTAGTGGTTAAGGGTATTTTGGGGATAAGTTTTTAGTGTTATTTAGGTATAAGGGTTTTGGGTTATTTCTGGTTAAGGGTATTGGGTTTCTTTGGAATGAGGGTTTTGGGATTTTTTAGGCAGAGTGTTTTGGGTCTTTTATGGATAAGGGATTACAGATTTCAGGTAGAGGGTTTATATTTTTTTGTGGGATGGGTTTTTGGGGTTATTTGGGGGGTTGTGTCTATGGTCTTCATGGATGAGGTTTTGGGGTTTTCAGGGAATAGTGTTTATGGTTATTTTTAAAGTGGTTTTAGGGGTTTTTTGGGATGTGGGTTTTGATATTTTTTGTGATGACGGTTTTTTGATGTTTGAAGCTATGGGATTATGGATTTTTTGGTTTGTGGGTTTAGATATTTATGGGTCTTAGTGTTAATTTTTTCATGAATTGACTATTTATTGTTTTTTAGGCAAGAGGTTTCAGGGTTTTAGGGATGACCGTTTAGAGTTTTTTTAATAAGTCTGGATGGGTTATTTTGGTGGCTGAGGGTATAGGGTTTCTTAGTGAAGAGGATTTCGGTTTCGGGGGATAATGATTATGGTTTCATGGGGTGTCAGGGTCTAGGGTTTTTTGGGGCTGATGGATTATGTTTTTTGGTTTGTGGGTTTAGGTTTTGGGGATGGGGGTTTAGGGTTTTTGGGGGTTGAGGATTTTAGGTTTTAGGGGGTTTATGGTTTAAGTTATTGGGGGGTGAGTGTTGATGGTTTTTTGGGGATACGATTTTAGTGCTTTTGAGGATGTGGTTTTATATTTTTTTGTTGCAAAGGGTTATGTGTTTTTTTGGGGCTATGTGTTTAGATTTTTTAATGAATAGTTTTTTAGGAATATCTGTATGAATGATTAAGGTTTTGGGGGATGGGTGTTTAGTGTTTTTTGTGTATAAGTGTCTGTGGTTTTTGGGGATGATAGTTTCGGTTTTTTAGGATGAGGGATGAGAGGTTTTTTCATCTGTGGTATAACTGTTTTTTTATGATGGTTGGGGATTTTTCATGCATGAGGGTTCAGGATTTTCTATGGTTGAGGGGTGAGGTTTTAATAGTGATTAGGGTCGAGGGTTTTTTGGGACTAAAAATTAATTTTTTTGGGGGGTTAAGCGTTGAGTGTTTCTTCAGGTTGAGGGTTATAGGTTTTTTGTTGCTGATGGTTGAGGTTTTTTTAGATAAGGTCTTAGTATTTTTGGGGTTTTCAGGATTTGGTTTTATGGGGCTGAGGGTTTAGGTTTTTTTTAGAGCTATGGGTTTTGGGTTTTGGGGATGAGTTATTAAGATTTATTTGGTGAATAGGGTTCAGTTATATTTTGGTCTATTGAATTAGGTTTTAGAGGGTAAAGGAATATTGATTTTTGGGGATGATATATTAGGGTTTTTCAGTTCTTACGGTTTATGGGTTTTTAATAATGAGCTTTTATGGTTTTTTAAGGTCTAAGGATTTAATTTGGGGTGTTGGGTGTTTATGCTATTTTTGTGCTGAGCGTTTGGGGTTTTTTGGAGCTAAGAGTATAGGATTTTATGGGGTTGAGGGAATATTAGTTTGTGGCGCTAAGGGATTAAGTTTTTCTAGGATGAGGGCTTACGGTGTATTGGGGATGGGGCTTTTGAATTTTCTGTTTGACGGTATAGGTTATTTTGGTGATGGGGTTTAGGGTTTTTTAGTGATGGGGGTACAAGATATTTTATGTCTTACAGTTTTAATTTTCTTGGTGCTGATGGTTTAGTATTTTTTTCGGATGGGGGTTAGTGTTTTATTTGGATAATGGTTAGTGTTTTTTTGGGTCCAAGGTTTTACTGTTTATTGGTGCTAAGGGTTTATTTTTATTTTCAATATATAGTTTAGAATATTTTGGTGTTTATAGTTAATGGTTTATGGGTGGTGAGGGTATATAATATTTTTGGTCTAAAAGTTTACAGTTTTTTTGGGGGGATATAGGTTTAGGGTTTCTATGATGTCGTTCTATAATTTTTTGTTGGAAATATTGGTTTACAAATTTTTGGGTTTGAAGGTTCAGTGTTTTTGGGGTCTTGATGGTTATGTTTTATTGTGGAATATGGTAAGTACTTTTTGGATTATGATTTATGGGTTTTGTGGTTGACTGTTAATATATTTTAGTGTGAAGAGGATATAAGTTTTTTTGGGGATGAGGGTTGAGGGTTTTTTAGTAAATAAGTGCTTATGTATTCTATGGATTAGGGTTTATGGTTTTTTGGGCTGATAATTTAGTTTTCTGAGGATGTTATTTTAGTATTTTTGTAATTTTATTGTTTAAAGTTTTTTTGGGGTTGATGTATGAGGTGTTTTTAGAACTAAGGGGTTATCAATTTTTGGGGATGATGGTTGATATATTTTTTGGGATGTGGATTGATTGGTTTTTTAGGATGTGGGTTTAGGGTTTTTTCGAGATGGGGACTCTAGGTTTTTCATATGGTTTGGGTTTTTTTGGGGCTGTAGAATGAGAGTTTTTTGGGATAATGGTTGACGGTTTTTTTTGTGGGTGAGGTTTTAGAATTTTTTATTATTGTTTATTTTTTGGGGCCTGATGGGTTGGGTTATTTGGGGTTCATGGTATAGGATTTTTATGGGGAAAATGATTTATGGTTTTTGGTGGCTTAGTTTTAATGATATTTGAGGTATATGTGATTAGGATTTTGGTGTTGATCGATTAAGGTTATTTTGGACTAAGTGTCAATTGTTATTGGGCTAAGGGTTTAGGGTATTTTAGGTTCTTAAGAGTTAGTGATTTTTTAGGAATAATGATTTTGGTTTTATAAGGGATAAGATTTTTATGTTTATTAGGGGAGAGGTTTTTGGGTTTTTTCTATGAGGGTTTAATTGTTTTTGGTGCTCAAGGATTGGGGATATTTGGGGATGAGTATTTATGACTTTTTGGTCCTGAGGGTTTTGGATTTTTTGGTGCTGAGGGTGTAGGTTGTTTTGGGGATGAGAATTTATGGTTTTGGTGGATGAGGGTATAATATTTATTGAGTATGTGGGTTGAGTTTTTTGTAGATGAGTGTTTAATATTTTTTGTGGTTGAGGTTTGAGAGTTATTTAGTGCTCCAAGTGGAGGGTTTTTTTTGGGCTAATAGTTGTGGGGTTTTGGGGTTGAGGGTTTTGGGGATTTGGGACTGATGTTTATGGTGTTTTGGTGTTTATGGGAGAGGGTTTAAGGTTTTTTGGTTTTTTGGGGTTAGGGTGGTTTTATGATTAGGGAAATGTTTTTAGGATAATGGTTTAGTGCTCTTTGGGGTGATGGTTTAGGGTTTTTTTGGGGCTATGAGTTAAGGATTTCATGGGGATTAGGGTTTATCATTATTTCAGGCTGTGAATTTAGGGATTTTTTGGATTGAGTTTCATTAGTTTAGAGGTCTAATGGATGTACAATGATGAGGGTTTAAGTATTTTTTGGGACTCATGGTATTGGGAGATTGGGGTTTAGTGATTTGGGATTTTTGGGGCTAAGAGTTTAGGGATTTTAGGGCCTATGAATTGGGTTTTTTGGGGGGGATTTGGTATTACATTTTTTTATAGATGAGGGTTCAAGGTTGTCTAGTTATGAGAGTTTACAGCTTTCTAATAATATTTAAGTGTTTATTGAGGATGAGTGTTTATTTTGTTTTGTGGGAAAGAGTTTATTAATTTTGGAGTTGTGGGTTTTGGTTTTTTGGGGGTGATGATTTTGGGTATTTTAAGGATTTGGATTTTAGGGTTTTGGAGTTGAGGGGTTTGGGTTTCACTGGTTGATAATTTAATGGTTTTGGGGATTAGGTTTGGGGATAATTTATTGGGTTGTTTGGGGAAGAGTTTTTAGGTCATTTGGGGGATAATATTTTAGGGTTTTTTGGCTCTAGGTTTATGGTTTTTTGGGAATGAGCGTTTTGGAAACTTTGTGGATGATGTTGTTTGGTGTTTTCAGACTGAGGGTTTCAGATTTTTGAAGTTAAAGAATTAAAAATTATTAAAGATAGGTGTTTATAGTTTTTTTTGGGATTAAGGATTTAGTGTCTTCTGTTGATGAGGGTTTATTATTTTTTTAGTGAGGGTTTTTGAAATTTTTTGTTTTGATGGTTTTGGGTTTTTATGGAAGTGGGTTCAATGTTTTTTGGGTATGAGGTATATGATTTTTTGCTGGTGAGGGATTATGGTTTTTTGGGGATGAGGATTTAGGTTTTTTAAAGGGATGTGTGTTTTATGCTTATTACTGATGAGGGTTTGGGTTCTTTTTTAGTTTAATGTTTAGTGATTTTTTGGTACTGAGGGTTAATGGTTTTTTCTATGGATGGTTTAGAGTTTTTTTGGCACTTTTGGTTTATATTTTTTTATTATTGAGGGGTTAGGTTTTTCTTGGAAGAGGTTTTAGTATTTTTTCGAGATAAGGTTTTTTCTTTTTTGGTGGATGAGGGTTTGAAGGTTTTTTGGGGGAAGAGGGATTAGGTTTTTTGTGGATGATAGTTTAAGGATTTTTAGGGATGAGGGTTTATGGATTTTTTAGTTAGATAGATTTGTTTTTTTGTGGATGAGTATTGAGTGATTTTTGGTGCTGAGGGATTATGATTTTTGGTGGTGATGAATGAGGGTTTCTTGGAGTGGAGGATTGATGGTTTTTTGTGAATGAGGGTTGAGGATTTTTTTTGGACTGATTGTTTTTGGTTATTTGGGGGAGGAGTGTTCTGGGTTGTATGGGGATGAGGATTGAGCAGTTTTTGTGGCCAAGGTTTGAGGGTTTTTGTGGAAGAGTATTTAGATTTTTTGTTTCTTAGGATTTAGTGTTGTTTGGATATGAGGGAATATTGTTTTTTAGGGTTGGGGTTTGGTGTGATTTTGTGTTAAAGGATGAGATTTTTCTTATTTATGAGGGTTTATGGTTTTTAGAGACAAGGGTTTATAATTTTTTGGGTCTAATAGTATAGAGATTTCTGGTACTAAGGTTTTTCAGTTTTTTGGGTTAGTGGGTTTAGGGTTTTTTCACATTGATGGATTAGAGTTTTTTTGGGATGAGGCTATAGGTTTTGGGGAGATTAGTTTTTAGAGTTTTATGAGGATTGGGGTTTTCATTGAGCTATGGTTTTACTATTCATTAGGTCTAATGGATTATGTTTTATTAGGATTTTAATTTATGTATTTTCTGGGATGATAGTTGAGGGTATGGATGTATCATGGATGAGGTTTATTTTGGATGTAATGGTTGAATGTTTTTTTGGGCTGAGGGTCTTTTAAGAGAGTGTGTTTTGTTTTTTTAGGGATTCAACTTTTTTTTCTACGCATATGGGATATGGATTTATAATTTTTGAGGGTTGAGAGTTTTTTAGGTCTAAGGGATGGGGTTTTATGGAAATTAGGGTTGAGATTTATTGGGATTAGAGGATTTATTTTTCTATTGGTTTTTAGGTTTTTTCAGGTTGTGGGTTTAGGTATTTTTGTGGATGAGTGGTTGGGGTAATTTGGGGTTAAGGGTTAGTGTTTTCTGGGGGTTAAGGGTTTATAGTATTTTGGCCTAAAAACTTATGATATTTTCTATATTAGGATTTATAATTTCCTGGGATTGATTTTTTTCAACAATTATTGATTAGGGTTTTCTAGGTTAATGGTTTAGGGTTTTTTGGATAATGTTTTAGTGTTTTTTGGGGTTGAGTGTTTTTTGGGGGTTGTGGTTTTAGGACTTCATGGGGTAGATATTTTATTATTTTTTGGGGTGATAGTGTAAGGTTTTTTGGGGATGAGTGTTTATGGATATTTGGTTTTAAGGGTATAATATTTAATGTGTCTGAGAGTTTAGGGGTATTGGGGTAAATGGGGTTAGTATGTTTTGGGGATAAAGGTTTAGTTTTTTTATTGATGTGTTCCTAAAGTTTCATGTCTTGAGGTTTTATGTCTTTTGGGTCTAAGGGGTGAGGGTTTTTTGGGATTGGGTGTTCATGGATTTTATTGGCTAAGAGTGGATGTTTCTTAGGTATCAAGGATGACTATTTTTGGGGGTTGAAGGTATATGTTTTTTTTGTGGTTGAGTGTTCAATTTTTTTGGCAGTTGAGGGTTCAAGGTTTTTTGGGAATGAATGGTTATGGGTTTTGTGGGATAAGTATTTTTGGGGGTTTTGGATGAGAATTTTGGAATATGGTGGTAGAGAGGTTATTGGGGTTTTGTTTTCTTAGGGATTAGTGCTATATGAGGATTATAGAATATGTCTTATTGGGCTAAGGTTATAGGGTTCTTTGGGGCGTATAGTTTACTATTTTTTGGGATGACTATAAATGATTTCATGGGGATAAGGGTTCATGAATTTTATGAACTAAAGGATTAGAGTCTTTTTTGGTAGCTGGATTAGGTTTTTTATGGATGATGGTTTATGGTTTTATTTGGATGAGTGTTTACGTGATTTTAGGGATAATTTTTAAGGGGTTTTGGTGCTAAGGGTTTATTGTTCTTCGAGGATAAGGGTAAATTGTTTTTTGGTGTAGAATGTTTTCTTTTTTTGGAATGTGGGATATTTTATTAGGGTTTTTAGGGATTAGGGTTTATAGACTTTTATGGATGAGTGTTTGGAGTTTCCTAGGTCTGAGTATTTAATTTCATTGGACAACTATATAAGGTTTATGTGTGGATAAAGATTTATCATTATTTGGGACTGAGGGTTCACATGTTTATTTGATATTAGGATTTAGGTTATTAGGATTTAGAGTATATGTTTTCTTGAGAATTATAGTCTAGTTATTTTTGGGGATGTGGGTTTTGGATTGTTTGGCTATGAGGGATTTGGGTTTTTAATGTCTGAGGGGTTAGTACATTCTAGGGATGAGGTTTTCGTTTTTTAGGGATGTGAGATTATGATTTTTTGGGTATAAGGATTTATGGTATTTTATATATGAGGTTTTATGGGTTTTAGTATGGGGTTTTATGTTTTATTGGGAATGAGGGTTTAGTATTTTGGGATATGGTTTTAGGGTTTTGGGTATGAGGGTTGGACATAGGGTTATGATTTATTTTGGTATTGAGGTTTTCATGTTTTTGTGGGTAAGGAATTGGGGTTTTTTTATGATTAGGGATCAAAGCCATTTTGGGATGACAGTTTTGGGTTGTTGATGCAGAAGGTTGAAGATTTTTTGGAGACAAAGGTCTTAGGTTTTTGGTCAATCATTTTGGTTTTCTAGGGATGAGTGTTTATGGTTTTGTTAGGGATGAGGTATAACTATTTTTTGTCTTAGGGTTTATGTTTTTTTAGGTATGTAATTTTATGTTTTTTTTATGTAGAGTGTTTAGTGATTTTTGAAACTGTGTGTTGGGGGATTGTTGGTGTTGAGGAATGATGAATTTTTTGTACTGGGGGATATGCATTTTTTGGAGTTGAGGTTTAAGGGTTCATTGGGAATGAGGTTTCATGGTTTGTTATGGATGAGTGTTAATGGTTTTTAGAGTTGAGCTTTACATTTTACGGGGGATAAGGTTTGAGATTTTGGGGATTAGGGTAGAGGAAGTTTTCGATGTGTGTGTAGTGTTTTTATGAGGTTCTAGGGGTTTTTTTCACTAGTGTTTTGATGATTTTTAGGGATGAGGGTTCAGGGTTTTTTAGGGTTGAGGGTTTATGGTTCCATTGGTGTGAATGATTATGGTTTTTTAGGGATGAGGGTTTATGTTTTTTTTTTGTGATGAGGTTTTAGTGTTTTTTAGGGATGTGGGTTTATGGTTTTTTGGGTTGAGGGTTTTGGGTTTTATGGGCTATGTATGTAGGGATTTTTTGGAACATCGGGTTTAGGTTTTTCTCGTGTTTATATTTAATGGGTTTTTTGGTATTGGGTTTAATGGATGATTTGGGTGAGCATTTAGGGTTTTCGTGGCTGAGTGTTTATGTTATTCGGGTTAAGGGATTAGAGTTTTTTATGGATGAGTGTTTATGGTTTTGTGGGGATTGTGGTTTATAGTATTTCAGGGATACAAGATTAGTGTTTTTAGGGTGGAGTGTTATGTATTTTTAGTGATAAATGATTATGGTTTATTAGGGTTGAGGTTATATGTTTTATTAGGTATTACGGTATAGTGTTTTATGGGGTAGAGGGTTCAGGGTCTTTTGGGGTGAGGGTTTAGCTGTATTGTGGGATGGGGGTGTATGTATTTTGGGGATGAGGTTTGTGTGATTTTTTTAAATGATGGTTTTGGGGTTTTTGAGGATGGGGGTTTTGAGGATTGGGGGAGAATCATTAAGGATTTTTTTTGTATTTGGATTTATGGTTTTATGTGTGTGGGAAAAACATTTATAGGTATGGGGTTTTATCATTTTATGGGGTTGATGGTTTATGTTTCATTGTGGATGAGCGTTAAAGGTTTTTTTAAGGATGATGGTTCAAGGTATTTGGGGTTTAGTGTTTATTTATTTATCTTATGAGTAATTAGGGTTTTTTGGTGAGGGTTCTAGTGTTTTGTGGGGATGATGGTATAAGGAATATGTTTTCTTGTTAAATGGGTTTTGGATTTTTTGGTGAGGATATAATTGTTTTTTTGGTGCTTCTCTTTTAGGGGTTCTTGGTTTTGAGGGTTTGGGGGGTTTGGGGGATGAGTGTTTAGGGGTTTTAGAGATGGTGATTTGGGGTATTTTGTGGATGGGGGTTTAATATTTTGGGGTTTTGTGTTTGGTATTTTTTACGGTTTAGGGTTTAGGGGTTTTTAGATATGATGTTTTATTGGTTTTCATGGATAATTTTAAAGGTGTTTTTGGGAATGAATATTTAGGGGTTTGGGGGGATGAGTGTTTAGAGGGGTTTTGGGGTTTTGGGCTTGAATTTTAGAGATTTGTGGTACTGATTGATAAGGGGTTTTTTATAGAAAATTGATTAGTGTTTTTATGGAGATAACTTTGTGGTATTGGGGTTGAGGGTTTTAAGGTTTTAAGGATGCAGGTTTAGTGTTTTTTTTGGATGAGGTTTTTGGATGTTTTGGTATGTTTGTAGATTTTTTAGGAATGAGGGTTTATGGTTTTTTTGTCTAATAAGTTCGGGCATATTTGGGATGATGGTTTTTGGTTTTTTATGGTTGAGGGTTATGCGAATTATGGGGTTTTGGGTTTTCTGGTTTTGGGGCTTACTGTTTAGGGTTTTTTTTGGAAAATTTGTTTAATTTTTTTTGTGGAATGGTTTAAGATTTTATTTGGATTTGGGTTTCGGGGTAATTTGTGATGGTGGTTTATTATTTTTTTGGTTTGATGGTTAGGGTTTGGGTAATAAGTTTCTTGCCTATTTTTGATTAAGGGTTTTTTATTTTTTTTGTGAGGGTTTCAGGTTTTTTGTGGCTATGGTTTTAGGTTTTTTTGGGGGGCTGAGGGTTTTGGTTATTCTAGGGATGGGAATTTTGGATATTTTCAGGATAAGGGTTTACTATTTTATTGGATATGGTGGTTTTGGTTTTTCTGGGGATGAGTCTTTACTTGTTTTTAGTGATGATGGTTATGTGGTTTTGGGGGTTGAGGGTGTAGATTTTTTGTGATGAGGGTTTATGGTTTTTCGGGGTTGATTGTATATTAATATTTATGGTCGAGGATATAGGTGTTTTGAGGTCATAGGTTTTAGGGAGTTTGTTGGATGAGGGTTTATGTTTTTTTTGGGTTGTGGTTTCTTGGGGTTTTATGGATGATTGTTTAGGGTTTCATGCAACTGAGGGTTAAGTGTTTTTTGTGAATGGTTTTTTAGTTTTTTTAGGTCATAGGAGTTTATGAATATTCGAGATAAGGGTTGATGTATTTTTGGATTATTTTTTAGGGGTTTTGGGGGATGATGTTTTAGTGTTTTTTATGTTTTAGGGTGCAGAGTATTTTATGGAAGAGTGTTTAGTGTTTTGGAAGCTAAGGGTTTTGTTGTTTTTGGTAGTGGGTTTAGTGGTTTTTAGGGTAGAGGGTTAAATTTTTTTTGGTATGATAGCTTCATATTTTCTGGGGTTTAGGGGATAGTGTTTTTTGGTACTAAGGTTTTAAGTTTTTTAGGGATGTTTTTTCAGGGTTTTGTTGGGGCTTAGGGATTAGGGGTGTTTGGGGATATGGTTTTAGGTGTTTTTGGGGATAATGGTATATTTTTTTTGGATGAGGGTTCATCATATTCAGGGGATAAGTTTATTGGGTTATTTGAAGATGAAGGTTTATGGTTTTTAGGGATTATGGTTTAGGGTTTTCAAGGTTTAGTTTTTAGTGTTTTTTATGGGATTGGGGTTTTTGGTTTTTGTGGTAGAGGGTTTTGGAATTTTTAGGCTATGGGTTTAAGGGGTTTTGGGTATGATGGTTTAGGGGTTTGGGGGAAGATGGTTTTGGAATTTTTTGGGAATAAGGGATTACCGTTTTTGGGGATGATGGTATAGATTTTATTTAGTGAGGGATTTGTTTTTTTTAGTTTGAGTTATTAAGGTTTTATTTGAATTGTGGTTTTATATATTTTAGCTCTGATGTTTCAAGGATTTTTAAGGAATTGGGTTATAGGGTCTTTGAACTATGGGTTCAAGGTTTTGGGGAAGATGGTTTAGTCTTTTTTTGGGTTTAGATTTTTGATTTGGTTGGGTTTGCAGCTAATGGTATTTGTATTGAGGGTTTATGTTTTTTGGTAGATGGGGTTTTAGGGGGTTTTGCTGCTGAGGGTTGACATTTTTATATCCTGAGAGTATAGTATTTTTTGGGGGGAGGTATTATGGATTTTGGAGATGAGGGTTTAAATTTTGATGTGGTAGAGAGTTTTGGTTTTTTTGGGTTTGTGGGTTTATTGATTTTTTTTTTTGGATGGGTGTTAGTGTTTTTTGAGACTGAGGGTATAAGAGATTTTGAGTATATAGTATAGGGGAATATGGATATGGGTTTTCAGGTTTTGGGGTTTTATGGATTAGTGTTTATGTTAATTGGGAATGGGGGATTTGGGGTTTTTTGGATGATGGTTTAAGAGTTTTGGGGATAATGATTTAGGGGTTTTAGGGGATAAGAGTTTATGGAGTTTTGGGCTGTGTTCTTGGAGTGTTTTGGGGCTGGTGTTTTAGTGGATTTAGGGGTTGAGGGTATACTATTATTGGGAAGAGGGTTTTATTTTCTTAGGGATGAATTATTAGTTTTTCTATGGGGGTATATTGTATTTTGGGGTTTTGTATTAATGTATTTTTGGTGTTGAGGGTTTTTGGGTTTTGGGGCTAAGAGATTAAGGGTTTGGGGGAATGCAGGTTTTAGGGTTTTTTGGGGTTTCATGTATCGGGTCTTCCAGGAATTAGGGTTTAATGTTTTTTGGGGATGATTGTTTCCATTTTTATTTGGGATGAGGGTATAGAGATTTTTCGGATGAGGGTTCAGTGGTTTTTTTCTACGGTTTATGGTTTCCTGGGGCTGAGTGTTTAATGTTTTTTTGAGAATATGGTTTTTGGGTTATTTGGGTATAGTGGTTTACTATTTTCTGGAAAGGGGATAATAGATTTTTTGGATATAAGGGTTTGGTGTTTTTTTGGGAAGTGTCTTTAGGGTATTTGGGTATGATGATTTCATTTTTTTAGGGATATGGGTTTAGGGTTTTTTGGGATTGATGTTTAGGGGATTTTGGAGATAAGGTTTTTGGGGTTATTTGGGATGAAGGTTTTGGTTTTTTTAACGTATCCTGGTTTTGGGTTTTGGGGGATGTGGGTTTAGAGTCTTATGGTATGAGGGTTTATGTTTTTTGGGGGTAAGGGTATGCGTCCATTGGGTGAGGATTTATAGTTATTCTTTTTTGGGAAATTATGGTTTTGGGGGGATGAGGGTTTAGTGTATTTTGGAGATATGGTTCAATGGTTCTTGGGAATGAGGGTCTAGGTTTTTTTGGGATGGGAGATTAGGGTTTTTTTATTAATGATGGTTTATGTAATTTTGTGTCTGAAGGTTTAGTTTATTTTGGTATAGAGGATTTTTGGTTTTTTGGGGATAAGTGTATAGTAGTTTTGGGATTGATAGTTCTAGGATTTTTTAGGTTGAGGTTTTAGGGGTTATTGGTGCTATGTTATCTGAGTATTTTGGGGATTAGGGTTTTTGGTTTTTCAGGCTGACGGATGAGTGTTTTTTTGTCTAATTGTATTTGGTTTTTGAGGTATGACTGTTTGTTATTTTTTTGCTGCTTGGGGTTTTGGGGATGATGGTTTAGGTTATTTGGTAGCTCAAAAATTAGGGGATGTTTCATCCAAGTGTTTGGTGATTTTTAGGGATGACGATTTAGGTTTTTGGGGGTTGAGGGTTTATGGTTTTTTGGGGGGGTGAGGTTTTATAGTTTTTTTGGGGATGATGGGAAAGGATTTTTTGGGTAATAGAATAACATTTTATAGGATTTTGTTTATGGTTTTATTGTGATGAGGGTATTGTGGGTTTGGGGAAGTGTGTTTATAGTAATAATTTGGTGGGGTGTTTATGCTATTTTTATTAGGGAATAGGGTTTTTTGGGGTAGAGGGTTTTGGGTTTTGGGGGCTGAGGGATTTTGGGGTTTTTGGGCCTTGGGGTTGATGGAATTTTTGGTATGAGGGACTCAACTATTTTTTGTAGGGGGTTTTGTGTATTTTGGGGATATGGGTCCACAGTTTTTGGGGGATATGAGTTTTAGGGTTTTTGTGTATGACTATTTTTTGTTTTTTCATAAAGATGGTTTAGGGTTTTATTAATGAGGTTTCATGGGTTTTTTGATTTTTTGATTTTTTGGTTTTATAGCAGAGCGATTTGGATTTTTTAGGGAAATTAATTTAGTGGTCTTTAGGGATGTGTGATTATGGTATTTCAGGATTAGGTTTTAGTGTTTTTTTTTGGGTCTGGTGGTTTAGGTGATTTGGGGACGATGATTTAGTGTTTTTTGGGACTAAGGTTTTAGGGTTTTGGGGGGTAGGGGATTTAGAGTTTTCTAGGGATGAGGGATTTGAGGTTTTTGGGTATATGAGTAATGTGGTTTTGGGGGCTTTGGGATTATTGTTATTTGGGGATATGGGAATTATTTTGGATGAATTTTTGGGGTTATTTGGGGAAGAGTCTTTTTGGGTATTTTGGCATTTTGGTATTGTTGTTTTTTGGGATGTGGGTTTATGTTTATTTTTTATGAGTTTTTTGTATTATTTGGTGCTTAGGTTTTATAGTTTTTAGTTGTGGGTTTATGGGTTTGAAATTGGGGATTTTCGGGGATGAAGGTTTGGTGGTTTATGGAAATGAGGGTTTATGATTTTCTGGTGATGAGGGGTTTTTTTAGGAATGTGGTTTTTTGGATTTTTAGGAAGTCAGATTAGGGGTGTTTGAGGATAGGGGTTTAGTATTTTTTGTTTGTATGAATACAGGATTTTTGGTGTATGAGGATTTATGGGTTTTGTGCTGAGTAAATAGGGGTTTTCAGGGATAAGGATGTATGGTTATTTAGGTATGATAATTTTTGGAGTTTTAGGGTTGAGTATTTTGGGGTTTTAATAATTAAGGATTTGTGTTTTCAGGATTTGAACATAGTTTTTATTTTGGGAAAAGGGTTTAGGGTTTTTTGGGTTGGGGGATTAGGTTTTTTAAGGCTGATGGTTTAGGGGTATCAGTGATGAGGGTATGAGGGTTTCTGGGTGGTGCATGTTTTTTGGGATTTTGTGGGATGATGGTTTAGGTTTTCTAGGGGATGAGGTTCAAGGATTAAATTAGGGTGAGTTTTATAATATTTGTGGATGTAGTTTTATAGTTTTATAGTGTTTAGGGTTTAGGTTCTTTCGGCCTAAGAGATCAATGTTTTTTGGAGGACGGGTTTAGGATTTTTTGGGGCTGAGTGTTTATGATTTTTTGAGATGGTGGGTATAGGGGTTTTATGGGATGGGTCATTATGGATTATTGAAATGTGATTTTAGTGGTTTTGTAAATATGGGATTATCATTTCCTAAGGATTATGGTTTATGTTTTTTCTGGGATGAGGTTTTAGTGTTTTGTGGGGCATAGCCTTTAGGGTTTCTTTTGGAGATGAATTTTTAGTGTTTTTTGGTGATGAGGGGTTGTGTTTTCAGGGGGAGGGGTTTAGGGATTTTAATATCATAGGGATTATGGTTTGTTGGGGATGTTGGTTTAGGTATTTTTTTTAGAGGGTTTAGTGTTTTTTGGGCTATTTGTTTAAGGTTTTTTGGGGATGAGAGGTTGAGATTTTTTTGGGGATGATGATTTTTGGTGTTTTGGGGAAGATGATCTAGAATTTTTAACTAAGGGTTTAGGTGGCTTTGGGGATGAGGGTTTTGTGACTTTTAAGGATATTTATTTACATTTTTCTATTTTTTATAGTTATGTTTTTTTAGGGAAGAGGGTATAGGGTCATTGGGTCTTAATGACTGTAGTTTTTTAGGGATATGAATTTTGGGTTTTCTGGTGATGATCGATTAGGGTTTCCTAGGACTAAGGGTAATGGTTTATTTTGTGGATGATGGTTTAGGGTTATTTGGAAGAGATAGTTTTGGGTTTAATGGGGGTGAGGGTTTATGGTTTTTTGGATTGGGGATTATTATTTTTTCAAATGAGGGTTTAAGAGTTTTTTGGGTTGAGTATTGGGAAAATTCTGGGCCTAATGGTTTAGCATTTTAGGGGAGGATGGTTTAGGGGCTTTTGGATAAGGTTTAGCGATTTTTGGGATAAGGGTTTATGTTTTTTGAAGTCTATGGTTTTAAGGGTTTTTTTGGTAAATATTTGATGGGTGGTTTGGGTCTGAGGGTTTCGGGTTTTTTAGGGAAGATAGTTTAGTGTTTTCTTCGGTGAGTGTTTTGTGATTTATGGTGTGGTGGGTTTTGGGTTTTTTTGGGTTGGTGGGTATTTGTTTTGGGGGATCATTGTTTAGGGTTATTAGTGATTATGATTTAGGGTTTTAATGGATGATGGTTTAGAGGTTTTTAGGATAATGGTTTAGGGAATTTTAGGGGATGAGGGTTTCGAGTTTTTTTGGGATGATGAATTAGTCTTATTTAGGGACAAGGGTTCAGGATTTCTGGTGATGATGTTTTTTTTGGAGTTTTGGTGATAATGGAACATGGTTTTTTGGGGTAAGGGTTATCATTTTTTTGGAATATGAAACTATTGTTTTTTTTGGGAGGAGGGATTACGGTTATTTTTGGATGGTAACTTATAGTTTTTTGGGGATAGTGGTTTATGGGTTTTGGGGATGAGGGTATTTGGTTTTTTGGGGCTGCGGGTTCAGGGTTTTTTGATGGATGGTTTATAGTACTTTTTGGGATGATGGTTCATTTTTTCTGGATGAGGGTTTTAGGTTTTTTAGGGCTGAAGGATTATTGTAATTTATGGATGAGTGTTTAGGGTTTTTTGGGATGAGGGTTTGGGGTATTTTGGAGACTGATGGTGTAATATTTATAGGGGATGAGGGTTTATAGTTTATTATGAGAGATGGTTTAGGGTTTTGAGCTATGGTATTACTGTTTTTTAGGGTTTGAGGGTTCAGGTTTTTTAGGTGTTGAGGGATTATGGATTTTTTGGCATATTTTTTAGGGCTTTTTTGTGGTGGAGGGTTTAGGGTTGTTTGGGGCATAGTGTTTGGGGGTTTTTTGATAGGGGTTTAGGATATTGGGGGAGAGGGTTTATGATTATTTGGGGATGAGGGGTTAGGGTTTTTTGGGATGAGGTTTTAGTTTCATTATGACTGAGGGATTATGTGTTTTTTGGGATATGGGTTTAGTGTTTTTTTGGAATTTTTTATTTGGGTTTTAGAGATGAGTGTTAAAAAATTAATTTGGTATTAATATTTTTTTGGGTTTAGTTTTTATAGTTATTTTTGGGAAAAAGGATTAGGGTTTTTTGGGGCTGTGGGTTTTTGGTTTTTTAGGTTTGAGTGTTTAGTTTTATATAGGGTTGTGGTTTTAAGGTTCTTATGGATGAGGATTCAGGTTTGATACAGCTAAGGGTTTTAGGTTTTGTGGGGATAATGTTGATATGGATCAGATTCAACCCAAAGATAGTAATTTAAGTCTTAAAAATATATTTATGACCTATTTGTATTTATATTGAACCATCCATCATTTTTTGGAACCCAACACAGTGATGTTCAAAAAACCCTTATTTAGGGCCCATAATATCATATGAAAATTTAAAAGAAATGATATTCGTTTCATCTCATTAAAGAAGGGAATAAACATAGAGAAATCATCATTAATATGGAATCATGAAAGTCTAGTTTCTGAGGTCAACATTTAGAAATTGATAGTTTTTTGTACATTTTATTATGACCATTGAGTGACCCCATTCATTTTAATTTAATTCGGGCCAGTATACTCATATAATTTTTTCTTTTTAATTTAATTTTTCATTATTTTTTGGGATACACTTGAATCCCACAAATTTTGAAGGTTGATTTTAAACATTTATGCTTTTTCCACTTCCCATTGCATTGAATTAGTGGTTTATATCCATTAAAGGTGAAATTGTATTTAAGAATGAAGAAACCATAACTAGTGGAATTGCCTTTAATATTAGGTACATATACTAAATTTTACTATTCCATTGCCAGTTACTCGTTTTGCGATTACAGTGATGCATTAGTTTGTTGTCAATGTCATGTTTCCTATAAGTATATTCTGCTACATTCTTCATAATAATCTATAGAAAAAAATACAACCATGTTTCACATAAAAATAATCCTATACTCCTCCCACACTATAGGAAGTCAGAATCGTGTGGATATAATAATTAATTACTTTACTAAGTAACATGTTAAAAAATTGAGAACATGATTATATGATTCCCTTATACTGTTATGGTGCACCTAAAATCTATCTCTTTACTACATGTATATATTGTCACCATTTTATGAATATCATACATATAGATAATATTCTTGTGATATAGAGGTGGATATATAAATAAACATATAAAATGAATATATAAAAATAGTATAGATGATTGACATTCAAGATATTGATGAATTTATGAATCTGGATGATTTTATGGATTTTATATGGGGTATCAAATGATTCTTTAAATTTAAGATTAGTTTTGATGAGATGATGTTAAAGGAATAAATTATTATATTTAAATATTTTTCATCTCTATTATAATAAAATAATAAGAAATAATTGTAACATAATGGGAAATTAAATATTTTCACAACAGATATATTGGAAATGATTTTGAGAATATTATTTATACCAAAGATTTATAACCAAGATCTTTAATTCTTAATGTATTTCCTCTGAAAACAAGACAAATCTTATGAAGAGTACATTCCATAGATTGATCATTTAACAATGTGATGTGATTTTCTATAATACTTGGTGAAAATTATTTCAAGGATATTAGATGGATTAAATGTTGATATCTTACCTTTAGTGTAGTTACAAACATTCTGTTCACATGATGATGTTTGCAAGATGGATATCAAAGAAGAAAATGAATAAAATACTCAAATAAACCAAAAAACATGATATATAATACATGTACATATTTTTATAGAGTTATTTCTACAAAAATAATATTTTTTTTCTTTGGATATGGAATTTTGAAGGAATTCAATGTTTTATAATGGGAAAGAGAAGGCTATAGGACATCTACAGTGAAATTTAACCTCCATTGAATGTTAAAATCAAATGTGATTCATCTATAATGTGTAGGTTTTTTTAAGGATAATTTCCTTAAAAAATGAGTTAATACTATAAATGATATTGAATGGATAGATATTGTAATCAATTAGGATGAACATGGTGTTGATGAATCTGAAAATTATTATCTTGTTTTAGAATATGTTGATATTAATATCATGATTGTTCGATGAAGAGTTTTTTAATCCTAAATCTACAATAAAAAATATCACTGATAAAAATATATTTAACGTCATTTCACCTTATATTAGAGAGTATTAATGGTTATTTTTGGTAGTAGTGTTTTTACATTTTTTATTTATCAACACAAGTAGGGAAAATTAACCTTCTAATTCTGAATCATCCTCAGTCATACAAAATGAAATGGTTGAACAATGAGGGTACAATTTTAGAAGAAAAGGTACTAATTTATTTCTATATTTGTAAGATCTTAATTGATGTGGTATTTTTCAGTTTAATTCGTATAGATTCCTAAAATTTGTTGATGGATTGGACATTTTAGTTTATTGGGGAATTGAAATATGATGGGAGGAAGAAGGCATATTCTCTCTGATATGTGGAAAATAATATTATATATTCTTCTATGAATCCCTCTTATACTCTTCAACAAAAATAATTTTATAATATCCCAATGGTATCCTATTTAAAAATAATACTCATATATAGAATGAAATCAGTAAAAATGTTTTTTATTATTTATTTGTTGTATAGAATTTATGCCATGGGGATAAGTTTCATCACTACCTTATAGCTTGTTCATTGATATAATAATATCATGATGGTTTTTTAATGAATACATTGGTGGATTTCCTCCCATTAGAGGAATTGATCTCCAAAATTAACTTGTATTTGGTGCATAATTTCCTAATAAACAATCATATTTGAGTAATCATGATGAATCAATGGAATTAGAGAAGAAGGTGAATAAATTAATGTATCGATGCTTTATAAGACCAATCATGAGAAACAATTATATTTCATCTTTATTGTCTATATAGGATGATAATACCTATCAAATATGACTTAATAGTGTATAAATAATTAATATTACAATCAAATATAGGAATCCCATTCAATTAATCGATTATATAAATAATGAATTACATGGGAAATAAATATTTTGGGCAGGGGATTTATGGTTTTTTGGGGTCGTACTTTTAGGTGTTTTGTGGTTGATAGTTTAGGTTTTTTTTATGGTTTTGGGGTTTTTTTGGTGTTGAGAATAGGATTTTGGGGATGGGGGTTTCGGGTGTTTTTTGGGGCTGAGAGTATAGTGTTTTTTAGGGAAGAGGGTTTTGGTTTTATTTGTGCTGAGGGTTTTTTGATTTTTTGGGTGAGGGTATAGGGTTTTTCTAGCTTAGAGTTCAGAGTTTTGGGGGTTGATTAGAATACTTTTTTATAGGGGATGGGATATTTATTTTATTCGGGGCTTGAGTTTAGGTTTATTTCAACCTAAGGTTTTTAGTTTTTTGAGATATATATTTAGGGTTTTTTTTGGTTTGATTGTTTAGTGTTTTTTGGGTATGAGGGTTTAAGATTTTTTGGGGATAAGAATTTATTATTTTTTGGGGTAGAGTAAGTAGGTTTATTTGGGGTACAGGGTTTAGGATTTTTTGGGAATGTTTAATTAGGGTTTCTTAGGGATGAGGGTTTAGGGTTTTTTAGTTCATAGGGTTTCGGATTTTTTGGGGATGAGTATTGAGGGTTTTTTAGTGATGGGAGTTTTGTGGTTTTTTAGGGGATGAGGGTTGAAATTTTTTAGGGATGAGATTTGAGAGTTTTGTGGATGATTATTTAGATTTCTTTGGGACTAAGTGTTTTGTTTCTTTTGGATTGGATGGTTTATGGTTTGTGGTGATAGGGGTTGTGGGTTTTTTTGGCTGATGGTTTAGTGTTTTCTAAGGCTATGGGTTTAGGGATTTTGGGGATGAGGGTTTAGGGTTTTTTTAGGGATTAGGGTTGAGTTTTTTTAGGTATAATGATTTATGTTTTTTGGGTTTGAGGTTTTATGGTATATTGGAGTTGGATTTTGACGTTTTTTTGGGTTTAGGGTGGGGTTATTTTTGTGTTGAAGGTATATGGTTGTTTTTGGGATGAGGGTTTAGTTTTTGTAGATGAGGGTTATGGATTTTTTAGGTTTGTCTAGTTAATGAATTTTGTGGCTTGGGGGTTTAGGTTAATTTGGATGATGATTTATGGGATTTTGGGATTCGGTTTACTGCTTAGTGTTTTCTCATGATGAGGGGTTTGGCTGTTTTTGGGATAATTGTTTTGGGTTTTTTTGGACTAGGTTTCAGGGTTTGTTGGGGTTGAATGTTTAGGTTTTTTTGGGTAGGGGAATGCGGGCTAATGGGGACCGAGGGTTGTGGGGTTTTTTAGTCTTTGGGTTTATTTTATTTTGGTGTGATGGAAGAGAATTATTGTGGGTTTTATGGTTTAGGGTTGTTGGGGGATGAGGGTTGAGTGTTTTATGGATGACGGTTTAGGGTTTTTTGGGGGTGAGGTTGAGGGTTTTGGGGATGAGGAGTTAGGATTTATTCCTGTTGAGAGTATGGGGTTTTTCTCGACTGAGGTTTTATGGTTGGTTGGGGTGTATTGTTGGGGGATTCTGGGGTCTGAGGGATGAATTTTTTTTTGGAATGAGGGTTTTGGGTTTTTCAATGATCAGGGTTGAGGGTTTTCCTCAGATCCGGGTTGAGGGTTTTGGGGGATGAGGGTTTTGGGACTTTTGGTATGTGTGTTGATCTTGAATTGGGATAGGTGTTGAATGTTTTTTGGTCATAAGAGTTGACTGTTTTTAATGGTTGATGGTTGGAGTGTTTTTGGGATAGGGGTTGATGGTTTTGGGGGCTGAGCATTGAGGGTGTGTGGTGACATTGGGTTGAGGGTTTATTAGGATTGAGGATTTTTTTTGTTTTTGGGGATGAGGGTTGTGGGTTTAATAGTGTTGATTGTTGAGGGTTTTATAGGGAATAGGGTAAAGGGTTTTTTGGTTTTGAGTATTTTTTTGGGAATGAGGGTTTATGGTTTTTTAAGTCTGATGAATTAGGGTTTATTGGGGTTGTGGCTTTAGATATTTTGGGGATAATGGATTAGGGTTTTTTTCTAAGGGTATAGGTTTTTTGGGGAAGATAGTATATGTTTTTTTTCTAAAGGGTTTATGGAATCATGATGTTAGGTTTTGGGGTTTTTAGGATGATTGTATAGGGCTTTTTAGGGTTTGGGTTTTATGAATATTTTGGTAATTAGGGTTGAGGATTTTTTTAGGGAAGATGGTTTAGGGTATTTTGGGGATAGGGGTTTAGTATTTTGGGAGTTGAGGTATGTGGGTTTTTTTGGTAATGAGGGTCCAAGGTATTTTGGGAATGAGGGTTTTTTTGTTTTTTAGTTAAAGGGATGAGGGTTTTTTGAAGAAGAGGGTTATTTTTTGGGTTTGGGTACTGGGTTTTTTGGGGGTATGGGTTTAGGGGTTTTTGGTGTGGATGGTTTTGGTTTTTTTGGGGATTAGTGTTGAGTGTTTTCTAGGGACCTGGGATATGGATTTTGGTGGCTGAGGGTTTAGGGATTTTTCAGTCTAATAGTTGACTATTTTTTGGTATAAGTGTTTAGGGATTTTTAAGGATGAGGGTATATTTTTTAATGGATGAGTTGTTATGGTTTTTTAATACAAGGGATATAGGGTTTTTAGGGACGATTGTTGTTGTTTTTTTGGGTCAATGGGTTGAGTGTTTTTAGGGGTTCAGTTGTGTGTGTTTTTTGGGGATGAATGATGATATTTTTTAGGGATGAGGGATGTTGATTTTTTTGTGGTTGAGGGATAAGGGTTTTTTGAGGGTGAGTATTTTTAGTTTTTGGTGGATGACGGTTTATGGTTTTTTAGAGTTGAGGGTTTCAATATTTTTGGCTGATAGTATAGATATATCTAGGGGTAATGGCTTAACATTTTTTGGTGGTGTGGTTATAGGAATTTCTAGGGTTGGGTGTTAATTTTTTTCGGCGATGATTGTTTCGGTTTTTTTGGGATGAGGGTTTAGGGAATTTTGGTGCTGAGGGTTTAGTTTTTGTAGGATTTATGGTTTATTGTTGTTAGGGTTAAAGGTTTAACGTTTTTTGGGTTGATAGTTTGTGGTGTTTTTTGTCTGAGTGTTTTGTATTTTTTGGGATTAGAGATTAAGGATATTTTTCAGAGTTATAGGGTTTTTTGGGAGTTATTGTTTCAGAAATATTTTTGGATATGTTTATAGGGATTTTTGGGATGAGGGTTTATGGATTTTTGAGGAAGAGTGTATAGGGTTTGGGGGTTAGATTTTGTGGTTTATTATGGTAGGGGTATAAAAGTTTTGTGGGATGAGGTGTTGAAACATTTTGAGGCTAACTTTTTAGGGATTATTTGGAAAGTGTTTTTAGTATTTTTTTTTGATGAGTAAATTGGTTTCTTAGGGAAAAGGAGTTGGGTTTATTTGGGGATTTGGGTTTATGGTTTTAGGGAGATGAGGGTTGAATGTTTGTTTCGGAAGAGGGTTGAGGGGTATTGGGGGATGATGGCTTATGGTATTTTGGGAATGAGGGTTTAGGGGTTTGTAGGGGTGAGGGTTTAATTTTTTGGATGAGTGTTTATTAGTTATTGGGTATAAGGGTTAAGGTTTTCTGGGGATGCGTGTTTAGGGTTTTATAAAGGTAAGGTTTTAGTGTTTTGGGGGATGTGTACCTGAACCTAATCCCCATAAAAAACTAATCTCTTATCCCCACAAATATCCAATAGTATTTTAATTAAAAAAAACTATACCCCATTTCAAGAAAACCCTAAACCCACATGCCTAAAATTCCATAAGATATCTTCCCTAGAAAAAACTATGCACCCATCCTCGAAAAACCCTAAATCTTCATCCATCGAAATCCCTAAACCTGGATCCCCTGAAATAACCTAACCCTGTTCCATGAAAATTTCTCTTCCATCATCAATATAAAAACCAAATCAACAATTCCTCGAAAACTATCAACCCGCATCCGCAGAATTACCAAAACCTGTATCCCTAAAATTCCCTAACCCTCATCGTCAAAATACCCTAAAACCTATTCCCTAGAAAACCATAAAAAATAATCACTAAAAAACTATAAAAACTCAACCCATGAAAATAATTAACAAATAGACCCATATATCACTAATCCCATATCCTAGAAAACCCTAAATCCTGATCCATATAAAACACAACACCCTCATCCCCAAAAAACAGTAAACCCTGCTCCCATGAAAAAAGAAAACCCTAATTACAAAAAAAACCTATGAACTATGTACCTGAAACACTAATACCACATTTCCAAACCCCCATTTAATAAAAATAAATCATTATCTATAAAATCCCTAAAATCTTAGTCCATGAAAACACAAAAACAGTATCCCTCAAGAACCATATTCATATGCCCCAAGAAACCTTAAACCATAATCCTCAAAAACCATAAACCTTCATCCTCTTAAATCCACAAGCCCCCAGCCTTAAAGAAACCTAATACCTTATCCCTATAAAATTATAAAACCTCATCCCTAGAAAATGGGAAACCCTCATCCCAAGAAAAAGATAAAAAATTATCCGTAGAAAACTAAAATCCCTCATCCCCAAAAACCAATAAACCCTAATCTATGGAAAACCAAAGACCCTTATCCCATTAATACCCAAACTCCCACCTTATAAAACCATAAACATTCATCCCTTGGAAATCCCAAATCCATATCCACAAAAAAACCTAACAAAACATCATAAAAAACCACTAATCCCTTAAACCAAGATAACCAAAAATAAACATCCCTAGATAATACTAAGCCCCTAGAACCAAAAAACCAAAACCATCAACCACATTAATCAGTAAAACCTTATACCATGAATCCCTAAACTATAATCCTTAGAAATACTTTTACCCTCTACCCAAAAAATATTTTGATCCTTAACTCTAGAAAACCCTAAACCCGCATCCCCAAAAAAACCTAAACCATTAACCCTAGAATATCCTAAATAAAATAACCTAAAAAACCTAATAACTCAGATACATAAAAACATAAACTCTCTTCCCCAAAAAACCATAAAAACTCATCCCCATAAAACTGAAAATCCAGAACCAAAGAAAACCCAAAACCCTCATCCCTAGTAAGTATCATACCCTCATCCCTAGAAATCACTATACCCTCACACTAATTAAACTCTTAACACTCATTACTAGCAAATGAATTTTTCCTTGAATTCCAAATTAGGTTTTCCATAGAAAACCCTATGACCTTAAACCCATAACACATCAAACCATAATACAAATAAAACTATAAACCCTAATAATAATAAACCCTAATCCAACATCCTAAGAAAAACTTAACCATCATCCACAAAAAATCTTAAATCCTAACCCCATGAAACCCTAAACCCTCAGTCATAGGAAACCCTATACCCTTAGGTTCAAGAAAAGATTAACCCATATCCTATGAAAACACTAAACAATAATATATATAAAACAATAATCCCTTAAAAAAAGAATCCTAAATCCTTATCCACAGAACACTACAATCCCCAATCCTTAGAAAACCTAAAACACTCTACCTAAGAAAACCCAAAGCCCTCATCCCTAGAATACCAAGAACATTGATCCCTAGAAAAACATAAACTTTAATCCCCATCAGAACCTTAAAACCTAGCTGTAGAAAACCCTAAAATTTATTTCCAAGAAAATTCTAATCATTCATCCCTAGAATATAATAAAGAAACATCTAGGGAACACACTAAACTGTCATCCCTAGAAAACTCAAATTCTTAGCACCATAACACCCAAAAACATCTTCCCCAGAGTACCCTAATTACATAGGCCCAAAAATAAAAATAACCACATCCCCATAAAAACCAATTCAATTTCGGATTAAAACCCTAAACACTCATGCCCATGAAACCAAAAACCCTCACTGCAAAAAATACCAATACCCAAATCCGCAGAAATCTCATAACCCTTATCCCATGAAAAACTAAAACCCTCACCCAAGAAAACAATATAATCGTCCAAAAAACCTTAAACCATCATCCTATGGAATCCCAAAACCATCAGTACCAGAAAACCCAAAACCTTCATCAATAGAAATCCCTAAACCCTGATCTATTGAAAAATATAGACTTATAACCCAAAAAATCACTAACCACTCATCCCAAAATAACCCTACATTCTCATAGACAAAACAACTCTATACCCTCATCCGATGAAAATAGTAACCCATCAAACTATGGAAACCGTAACCCCTCAACCAATGACTTCACTAAACGCTCATCAACAAAAAACTATAATCCTTATACTTATAGAATCTAAAACCTTCTACCCAAGAAATCAATTATCCCTAGAAAACAGTATATTTATTGTCCTATAAGACCCAAAACCTTCTACAGAAGAAAAACCAAAACAATCATTCCCATAAAACCTGAATCCCAATGTCCTAGAAAAACATAAAAACTTACCCCATAAAACCCTATTCCCTCATTCCCAAAAAAACCTAAACCATCAACCCCAAAAAATCAGATAAAGTTTTCATAAAAACCCAAAACCCTCATCACCAGATAACATAAAATCACATACCTATAAACCCATAAACCGAAAAAATTAAAAAAACCTAAACCCACAGTCTTAGAAAACCCAAGACCCTCACCCATAGAAAAACAAAATCCCTAATACCCATAAATAACTAAAACCTCCACCCAAAAAAACCAAAAACATAGTCCCTAGAATACCGTAAACATTCATCCATAGAATACCCTAAACACACTTCCTTGGAACCCATAAACCCTTATCCCAAAAAAAATACCTTAAACAGCCTCCTCAAATAAAACCCAATCCCTAAAACGCATAAAACTCTTAACCCTAAAATGAAAAAACCATAAAATCTCAACCCAAAATAAAATTATAAAAATCGAACAAAAAATTCCAAAAAACCATACACATAAATAGACCTAATCATTCATCCCCCAAAAACCCTAAAAACATATCACTAAAAACCCCAAACCCAAAACCCCGGAAATCCATAAAACCTCTACCCCATAAAACCCTACACCATAAGCTCCATTAAAACATAAACCCTCCAGCACAAAAAACTCTAAACCATCATCCATTGAAATCTAAAAACACGTATCCCTATAAAACCCAAAACCCTATGCCCTAGAAAACATTAAATATTCTTCCTTAGGAAACATTAGTCCATCATACCCAAAATTACCCTAAACATTGAGACATTGAAAATCCTAAACCGTCATCCCCAAAAAACACTAATCCATTAGACCTAGAAACCAATTAATCCTTCTCCATTAATTTCTATAAACCCTCTTCCATAAGAATATATAAAAAATTATCCCCAAAAAACACTAAATAATCTTCAATAGAATACAATAAACTATAATCACCATAAAACTCTAAACCTTATACCCTAAAAAATAAAAATTACTCTACCCCACAATAGCCTAAACCCTCATCCTCAAAAACCCCAAGCCCTCGACCTAGAAAAACATTACCCTTCATCTTCATGAAAAATCCTAATATGTAAACCACAAACAAAACCAAATCCCTAAGCCCAAAGAATATAAATACCCAACTTTTAGATACATGTTATTTACATAATTCATTAACAAAATATTATATTAATGAACTAGAATGATATTTTTAGGTCTAGTATAATGTAAATTATGTACATATTATATGAATATATTTATGATAACATTAACATAAAAATATATCAATTCCATTCATAGATAAATTTTTATTCCATAATATGTCACATAACTACATGTAATTTCATAGCGAAACTCATCAAAAGAAAAGGGTGAGAATAATGATTTGTAAGGTGAAAACAAGGAAATTGGACATGAATGATAATCATGTATAATAAATTAATCATATAATTATAGATGATTCATTATTACATGAAAAATAACATGTAAATATGGAAAAAAACATAAACATAATCCATTGATAAGCATATCACTATTGTTTTTCACCATGGTATCATATAAAATAATTAATAACATTATTCACCAAAGTATCGTTAAACATTACCTCAATAGAAATTATTTATTTATCGAATGAATTGGATATAAATAAAAAAAATCCATTCATATGTATTATTTCATGGGATTCACATTGATAAAAAAATTATTTCATAAATAAACTAATGAAAATTAATAACTTGTTTTATAAAAAAATCATTTAATACAAAATGTCGTAAAATGTGTGAAAAAAATAATTTTTAATCACTTTAAAGGGAATATGGGTTTATTACATATAGATACCCACCTCAATAATATATTTTAATATATATTTTAATACACATGGAATGTATTTGGTTATTAATTGTATTTTAATTTCTCATGCTGAGAAGATAAATTTCAGTAAATTAATTTTATAGCATGGTGATTTCAATTGTTGATAATAGAAATGAAATAATGGGAGGGAATGAAAGTTTCTCATGGGTAAAAAAATATTTTTATAGTATATAGTTTGAGAAAATACCATGATTTAAATTAAATCATCTATACAATTAAAATACACATAATAATGACATACATAAATGGAAAATGAGAGGTGGAGATTTCCCTTACCATTAACAGTTGCTTCCCAAATAATGGGGGAAAATATTGGATCAAGAAGTCAGAATGGGGAAAACATGTAGAATATTTATATATGGTAAATTGGATGAACTATTTCTCTTATCAATTTGGAGTAGAGATGTAAGGGGAATGGGTGATATCTATACATTATGAGTGGTGGTATTTAAAGGATTATGCATAGTTTTTTTAATATATAATATTACCACTTATGATTATAATGATTTAAATCCATTTTCTAAAGAATAATAAATATTAGGAGAGTATGATTGGATTTTCAAGTCCTACCAATATAGAACCAAAAATTCCTTCCATCATAATTAATTAAAATAATACAATAATTAGAAATAATTTAATAATACAATTTTTAGATCAAAAAATGAAAACTGTTAATTTCTAAACAAAAATTAATATTTTTAATATTTATAAAGTCAATTTTATACTTAATAAAGGTTATTTTGATTAAATGTAATGTTTCATACATTTTTATATCATTATAACATATTGATGATGTCATAAAATCTATGTGCTTATAAAGTGGAAATTTAATCATTTTCTCCAAAAAATTAACTTTGTCAAAAAATGTCTAAAATTTAACCCTATGATAATTCTGATATGATTAGTAAAAAATGAATATTATATCATGAAAATAATTTTTTATAAATGATGATTATATCATTGATATATAAAACATTGTACTAATAAGAATTCAAAATTTAATTGAAAATATTATTCTGACCATTATGAAAATTACTTTGGGCTTTGTTAAGGTATTTTATCATTAAAAAAATATAAGACTATATAATGAAGTAAATATTTATTTAAATACTCTAATAAAATATATTTTTAATATAATAATATTAGATCTTTAAAAATAATCATATTTTGATTATTTAATCATTCTTACAATCAATTAAATGTGTCTACGCAACAAACAAATAAAAAAGACCCATTGTTTTGTTAACAAATGGATGTAATATTGAACAACCATATTATCTGAAGATAAAAATGGTAGAAAATAATATTTCTCTATAAACACACATTTATTACTAGAAATAATCAATCACTTTAATTCAAATAAATTTTTAAATCATTTCGAAAGGAATATTATTTTTTAACCCTATATTTCTCTATTATAGTGTTGTTCATGGTTACGATGATTCTAGAGGACTGATGAGAACGAAAAAAATTATATTATAGTTTATTTATCCATTATTTTTATCAAATTTTGTTATTATGTATAGTTATATGAATTTTTTTATAATGAATTTGACATTATTAAGTAAAGAGATAATGTTTTATTGGTTTCTACATTGTTTTTTATCCATTTACTATTTATGGTTGAAATGTTATTCTCAACCAATGATGTATAATGTTTCATGAAATATAACAAAATATTGTTGTTATATTATTTAAAAACAAAAAATAATATTTAATGAGGTGTAATAGATCGAATATTAAACCCTGAATGTTTTTTGGTCGGTAAATTCTTCCCAATTAAAGTTGTTTTATCCTCAAGATTTCAACTCATATTCTCATTTGAGAATATATGTTTTTACTTTTGTCACATGTTTGACACTGGTTACTAAATTTAATATTCATATTTATGATTTCTACATAATACATTGATAATGTGAGTTTACTTATTTCAATGATCATTGACACCATTTTATATGATTTTCACCGACTTATACTCATAAGTTAAGACATTATCAATATGTACAACATTTATATTTAGTACATGTGACCAAGGTAGATGGTAAATTAATCATTTGGGAAAGGTGGGTTTATTTCCTTCTATTATTATTTTCATATCAATCATTTTCTTATCCATGAAGATAGGGCCTTTCATAATCCACATCATGGATAAAGTAGCATGTTCATTTTTGCTAAGAGAACCGTCAACCTTATTGCCAATTCTAGAATCATAGTGAATAAAGATATCATATTATTTTATTGTCTATAACCATATTCTCTAATTCACGTCATGAAACCTCAATATGAATATCTAGTATAAAATTTTTGGCCCATGTATATTGCACACTTCCCCTATATAGACATTTCCACCTTATCATTAATGTGAGGTTTGTTACAAGTAAATCCTCAATAGAAGAGAACCCTAAGACCTCATCCATGAATACCCATAGACCATTAGAACTAGATAACCATAGGACCTCATTACTTGAAAAAACTTATATTGTCAGCACAAGAAAAAATAAATTCTAATCCACAAAAAATAGACCTCCAGGCCTAAGAAAACCCTAGACCCTCAGCACTAGAGAAAACTTGAACATCTACCCCAAAAATTAATAGACCCTAACCTATTGACAACCCTATACCATCGACCACAAAATACCCTAGACCATCAGGGGATTAATACCCTAGACCCTCAAGCGTAGAAAACCCTAGACCCTTAGCCCTGAAAGACCCTATACACGCAGCCCTAGGAAAACCTATACCCATAGTCGAAGAAAACTATAGATCATCTACCCCATGAATCCCTAGACAATCTTCCCTAGAAAACACTAGACCCACATCCCTAAAAAACAATAGATCCTCATCCCTAAAAAACGCTTAACCATCAACCCCAATGCACCCTAAACTCTCATCCCTATATAACCCTATACACTATTACATAGAATGAACTAAACCCTAAACCCTTGAAAACATAAAACCATAATCCCATGAATGCCCTAAAACCCCAAACAAAATAAACCCTAAATCCATCTAAAATAAATCGTAAACTAACAACCCTAGAAAAACCTAAACCCTATGCCTTAGAAAATCCCTAAACCTTCCTCCCTAAAAAACCCTAATCTTTTAGCCCCAAAACCCAATACCCCTCACCCCTAGATTACACTACACATTCAGCCACCAAAAAACATAAATCTGTTGCATCAGAACACCCTAAAACCCTTTTTCATGAAAAATAATATTCTCTCATTATTAGAAAACACAAAACTCTTAGTCCTAGAAAACCCAAAACCCTCATCCCTAATAAAACAAAGAACTTTAACCCAACAAAAGACAAAAATTTTATCCCTAGAAAACCATAAAAAATGTCCCTATAATCCCCTAAACCACCATCCCCAAAAAGACCTTAAGCCCACAATTTGAGAAATGCATATACTATCTTCCCTAGAAACACTAAACCCTAAGCCCCAAGAAATCCCAAGTCCTTTTCCCTAGAAAAACCTAATCCTTTATCCCTAGAAAAAACTCATCCATCGACCATAAAAATCCTAAACCATCATACCAAGAAAACCCTAAAACATCATCCCCAAAATCACCAAAACCTCACCCTGAGAAATCCCTAATCCCAACATCTAGAAAATACATTGCCCCCACACCCTGAAAACCGTAAAACCACAGCCTTAGAAAAAAGTAAAATCTCATCCCATTAAAATATTAAATCATCATCCCCAGAAAACCATAATCCCCCATCCCCAAAGAAACATAAAACCCAATTTCATGAAATCCCTAAACCCACTACCCATTAAAACCCTAAACTATTAACCACAAAAAACCTAAACAATAAAACCCCATAAAAACCTATAACATCATCCACCAAAACACTATACCCTTATACCTAGAAATCCATAGATCCCATGTTGTAGAAAAACCTTCACCATTATCTTGAGAAATCACAAAACCCTCATCTGCTAAGAATCTATAAACCCCATCCCATGAAAACCCAAGATGAACTTATACAAACAACTAAGACACTCATCCCATTATAACCATAAACCTTTAATCATCGAAAAACCTATACCTACACCCCCAGAAACCCTTAGATACATAGACCTATAATACCCTTGACCCTCATCATGAGAAATTGATAATCACATATCCCTAAAAATCCCCTAATCTCTCAGACCAAGAAAACCCTAATCCATTTAACCCAATAAACCCTTTTCCCTCATCCCTATAAAAACATAAAACATCAGCCACCGGAAACCATAAGCCCTCAGCCCTAGAAAATCTCAAACCCATAGCTGTAGAAAATCCGAGAAAATAATCCCAAGAAAACCATACACCCTCATCCTTAGAAAACTATAAATCCTCATCCCCAAATAACCCTAAAACCATAAATCCCAAAATCATTAAATCATTACCCTAAGAAAACTATAAACATTAATCAATAGATAACCATGAAAAACTCTTTGAAAACCCCAAATCCCCAAAACACGAAAAATATAAACCCTTTGATCCTGAAAATCCTAAAACATAAGTCATAGAAATACCAAAACCTTAAGGCCCAAAAACACCTAAATCATCATCCCCAAAAACCCCTAAACAATTTGACCATTAAAAAAATACACCATAATACATTGGATACCCTATACCATCTACCATATAAAACGATAAAACCTTTCCATATTGAACTTTAAACCCTAATCCCAAAATAGGCTAAACCCATATCCCATCGAAGGACTAATAAAATCACCCCCCAAAACCCTAAATCCCAAACATAGAAACTCGAGACCCCCATCCCCAGAATAACCTAAATCCTTAAGCATATAAATCATGAAACCCTCAATCCAATAAAACTCTAAACCCAAAACCATAGAAAATCATTAAACCTCAACCCCCCCCCCAAAATAAATCTAGATCCCTAGAAAACCATAAGAACTCATCTCAATAAAATCATAATCCCTCAGCACCATAAAACCCTAATCCCCCATCTGTTGAAATCGCTAAACATTCATCCCCAAAAAATTAGAAATGCACATCCTAGGAACCCCTCAACCACATAACCTGAACAAACCTAAACACTAATCCCAAGAAATCCAAGAAACCTCATCCCTATAGAACACAAATCCAATGGCCAAAAAACCACTATTCCCTCATTCTGGAAACCCCCACAACCCACATCCCTAGAAAATCCAATCCCTAATCCCCAGAAACCAAACACCATCAACCCAATAAATATATAAACCCTTTGAACCATAAAATACATAACTCTCTACCCTAGATAAAAAATAACCTTCTTCCCCAAAAAAAAGTAAAACATCCTCAATAAAATAACCTAAATCCCCAACTATAGATAACCCCTAACGAAAACCCAATAAAACCCTAAATCCACTACCCCATAATACCATAAAACATATTCCCCAGTAAAATCTATACCATTATCACCAAATAACATGCACACTCATCACAAAAAAACACAAAAACGTTAGCCTATAAAAAATTAGTTCCCATCCCCTCTTTCATACAAAAACCTAGAACATAATCTATTGAAAACCCAAGATCATAATGCCCCGAGAACTCAAAATATTATTCCCCAGAAACCACTAGATTTTCATCCTTCAAAACCCATATTCCCTCAACCATAGAAAACCTAGAAACCTCATCCATAGGCAACCCTATACACATAGCTCTAAAAAACCATGGAACCTCATTGGAAAAAATAGCTAGATCCTCATCCCCAGAAAATACTAGACACTCCACCAAAGAAAACACATGTCCTTGAGACCCAAAAAAATGTAGAATTACAACTCCTAAAAATCTACACCATCAAAACAAAAAAACCATATACCTTCATCCCAAAATGAAATTCAACAACATCATCCCTAGAAGTCAATGTATACTTAGCCATTGGAAAACTAAAACCCTCAACCATAGGAATCCCTAAACCCTGATCTATAGAATCATAAAAACACTCATCCCTATAAATCATTAAATATGTATCCCTAGAATTCCCTAAACCCTTATCCATAGATTAACCAAAACCCTCATTCCAAATAAAACCAATTCATTACTCTTTTGTGAACTATAAACCCTTATACCTAGAAAACCAAAAATAATAAATCCTAGAAAATTCGAAACCATTAAACCAAAATACAATATGCCCTAATCCCAAGAGAACCATAGAACATAACAACATAAAAATCAGTATGCTATGCCCAAAAAATCCACCACCTTGAGTCCATGAAAACCCTACACCCTCAGGCCACGAAAATAGTAGACACTCATCCAGAGAAAACCCCTGACCGTCGGCCCCAAAAAACCATATACCCTCATCTCCCTAAAATCATAGACCCTTATCTCCCAAATACCAAGACCCCCAGTCCTTGAAAACACAACACACTCTTCCTCATAAAACACAAGACCCTTGGACCATGAAAATTATAGACCCTTTGACCTAGAAAACCCTATACCATATGCCCCAAAAGATAATATGCCCTATAAATAAAAAAACCTTAAAATTCATCTCTAGATAACACTAGAACATTAACCCCACGAAACCCTTGACCATTACCCCTATAAAGCCATTGACCCTCGACACAAAAAATCCTTGAAACCTCAACTCTAAAAATCCATACAACCTCAAACAGAAAAAAAACTAAACCCTCATCCCTAAAAAACCCTAAACACTCATCCGTAGAAAACCAAAATCCATTAGTCCTAGAAAAACCATAAAATATCATCCCTATGAGTCACTAAAACCTCAGCACAAGAAATAACTAAACCTTCATCCCTAGAAAACACTAAACCATCTGACACCAAAATTACTAATTCATAATTTCTAGAAATCCCTAAATCCTTCGCCCTATAACACCGAAAAACCCACAATAAATTTTAGCATTCGTCCATAGAGATCCCTAAACCCACAACCCTAGGAAAATATACTCTCTTATCCCTATAAAACACTAAATCATTAGGATATAAAATCCTAAAATCGCACCATAATAAAACCCTAATCCCTTAGCCATATAGAATCATAATCCCTCTATCTAACAAAACCCATGAACTCTAAGCCATAGAAACACCCACAACCACATCCCTATAAAAAACCTCTGCACCCAAAACTCTAAACCCTCCAACCCAAATAACCATATAATCTCAACCCCAGAAAACCAAAAACCCCCATTCCCTAAAAACCTAAAACACTCATCACCAGAACAACTTAAGAACTTAGGTCCCTGAAAACCTACAAAAATCACCCCAAACAAACTTTCACCCTCCACCATTGAAAACCATAAACCCTCATCCCAAGAATAATTTAAATCCCCATAAAAAACACTAAAAAAAACATCCCCAAAATCCCTATAACCTCATCCCATGAGAACCATATAAAATCAGTCCCAAATAACCCTAATACCATTCCATATATAACCCTAAACCATAAACACTATAAAAACCAAACCCCTATGCCCCATAAAACCAAAATTCCTCAACCACATAATACCATATAGCCAATGTCCTAGAGAAACCAAAATACGATATGTAGAAAAACCAAAACCCTCGAACCAATAAAACCTTAATACCTCATCCATTCAATAACATAAACCCTCATCCTTTTAAAAAATGAAATCCATATCTCCATAAAATCCAAAACATTCATCCTTGAAATTAATAAACCCTCTACACTATAAAACCCTAAATATTCGTTCCATAAATCCCTAAACCTTTAGTCTTAGAAAATATCAAACCCTCCTTCCTAGAAAACCAAACACACTCTTCCCTATAAAAACTTATACCCCATTCCTAAAAAACCCATAACCATCATCCCTATAAAATCGTACACCCCATTCCTAGATAATCAATGAAACTCTTCAATAGAAACCCATATAACCTCTTCCTCATATAGATGTCAACCCTCTTCCCAAAAAAACCATAGAACCTATGTTCTAGAATACCATAACCCCTCATCCATGTAAAACCCTATACTCTCAACCCTAGAAAAACCTAATCCCAAAACCCCATTAATCCTTATGGTCTCATTCAATGAAAAAACTAAATATGCATCTCTAGAAAACTATAAACCCTCATCCCCATAAAACCATAAAAAATAATACCTAAAAAACCATAAACCCTTATAAAAAAACCTTAAACCCTATACCAGAAAATAGCCTATACACATATCCCCAAAACCCCCTTAAATGTCAGCCCAAATAAAAACCTACACCCTCAACATCAACAAATCCTAGAAACTCATCAATAAAAAAACCTATACAATCGTCCAAAAAAAGTATTGGACACTCAACCAAAAAAACCATAAAATCACATCCCCCAAAAAACCCTAGATCCATAGCCCCAAAACCATAAACCATTAGGCACCAAAACCCCTACACACTGAGCACCAAATAACACTAAATACTTATAACCAAAATACCTTATACCCACATCCCCAAAAAACTATAAACAAATCCCCCTAGAACCCTAAACCCACATCCCCAAAACTCCAAAACCCTCATCCCAAAAAAACCATGATACCCTTTCCCCCAAAACACTACACACACAGCCCCAAAAAACACTAAATAATCATCCCTAAAAAACCTAAATTCTCATCACCAAAAAACCTCAAACCATTGTCCCAAAAATAAATGTACCATAATCCCCAGAAAACCTCAAACCCTCATCAATATAAAAACCAAAACCCTCAACCACAAAAAAAAACCTAAAACCTACATCCCCACAAAACCCTAAAACCCAAGACACCAAAGTCCATAAAACCACATCCCCAAATATCCCTAAACCCTTCACACCAAAAAACCCTAAACCATTATCCCCAAATAAATGTAAACCCGTATCCCCAAAACACACTAAACCCTCTGTCGAACAAAATCCCAAAATATTCAGCCCTGAAAACCCCTTAAACCCTCATCCCCAAATAACCGTAGACCATCATTCCCAAAAAATCTAAAACCCCATACCCATAAAACTAAAAACTCTAATAAAAAACATAACCCCTCCCCCCCCCAAATTACAAAAATACCATACTAACTATTCCCCCAAAAGTCATTAAACCTTTATCCCAAAAAACCCTAAACTCTATCCAAATATCCTAAACCCATAGCCCCTGAAAATTCTAAACCCTACGACCCAAATGAAATAAATATATCATCCCCAATAGAAGTAAAATCATAGACCCAAAACCCTTTAAATACTCGGCATGAAAGAACCTAATGAATCACCCCTGAAAACCCAAAACACTCGGCCCAAAAAAATCATGAACCTGTATCTTCATAAAAATAAAAAACCCTCAAATATAATGATATGTCAATAATAATCCCCAAATTCCCTAAAACCTAAGTGCAAAATGACCTAAAGCCTCATTCTAAAAAACATGAAACACTCAAACCAAAAAAATACATAAACACTCAACCTAAAAAATTCATAATCCCCCATCACTAAAAAATCCAAAACATTAAGAAATGTATATAGAAGAACTAAATCAGTAAGTGAATATGGAATAAAAAATGTATCCAAATTAACCATTCCAAATGAAAACACCACACTCCATAGTTTCTCTATTCATATAAAATAATTCACTAGAACTAGAGATTCCCCAAAAATTCCAAGAAAAGGGAAAAGGAAATACCATAATTCACACAAAGATTCAAATTTTAATGGATTCACATGTAACCATTTTTTAGGAGTGAAAAGAGATTATAATTAAAAAAAGTGATTTTCATAACCCATGTAAAATTACATTACATGGTGGTACTCAATGGTCACATAAAAAGTCAAAACACACATTTTCAAGATTAATAGTGTCCCCATAAACTAACATAGTTGGTTTCTTGTTTAATGATGTACTTCTCTATGTTCTCTTCCTTATTCAATTGTATTATAAAAATTTCATTCCTTTAAAATGATTATATATCATTTTGGGCCCCAAATAAGTGTATTGTGGTTTACCATTATGTTGAATTCCATAATGTGTGGGATTGACTAATTCTATTATCAATCAGGCGTGAAATTTGTATTAAGAACAAAAGTATTATCCATGGGTTTAATCTCATTAATATCATTACCTCTTGGAAAGAGAAAATTTTCCCTAAAATAAATGGCATCATATTCATCAATGTATTGAGATAAATACCCAATGAATAATGTTATTGAAATGCAAGAAAAATCATTGACTAAATAAATATTATATTAATTATTTATTTCATGATCAAGTGACATTAATGGAACATCATATTTTGGTACAAAAAATCCCATCCTTTAGGAGGATAATATATCCTTAAAATGGTGACTCCATAGTTTATCTTCTGTTTTGAAAATAATAATCTTTCAATGCTTGTTATGTAACGTTTTATGTAATTTCTTATGCATATCTATTTGATCTTGAAAAAATTCATGAAGAATCTCATATAAATTTCCAATTTCTAAGTATCAATATTCACCTAAAAATCATCTGTAAATGAACACAATTATAAAGGATTGATTAAATTGATGTGATATATTCTTTCAAATTGGGAATGTGTCGTTGTAGCACTTGTAGATCTTATAAATGAAAATTCAGCTTATGAAATCTATAAATAGAAGGGTCTAATATTCATTTTCATCAATTTTACCAAAATATTTACCAATAATGGATTTTTATCGTCCATTTACACAAAATTTTGAATGTGATGGGAAGAGATAAAAATAATCTTTATATAAAATGTATCCCATAGTTTCCTCTAAATAATGGTTGAGAAATTTATTGTATCAACACGAAACAATGTTTTGTTAATTTGATGAAGGAGAATAATCACATTCAAAAAAATCCTTACAATGTATTTGGTAAATCCATAATTCACTCCATGTAGAAATTGTCCCATGGTTTGGTAATTGGGTGTATAAATGATTCTTGAAATGACTCTTTTACCATTGAAATGACTCACATCTCAAAATAATTTTCCAGTAATATGATTGTATCTTTGAAATAAGAAATTATCCTTTTGTTTCTATATGGTTTTATGGATTCCAAAATTACCAAAAAGTACTCTTTCATGAGTCTCTTGTATAATAATGTCCATGTATTTAATCATTGGGTGACAGAACATGTTTCTCTAGAATTGAAAACCATCATCCATCGAATGATCATGCTAAAATACATTTATAAATTTCATTAAAGATTAATTTAACTCCATATCATGTTGATAGTCATCATTCATAAATATATGTGCATATATTCCAGAATTCCAGGATAGGGTCCATGATATTTATGAAATTATAAATAAAGTGATGATAAAAAGATTCAAAATCATGAATTCTCATTACTTCTATAATGAATTCTAATGGTTTAATGTACATGATTGTATGTACCATTGTTTAAATCACCATGATACCTCCTTTGGATTCTACATATCCCCTTAACAACACTTGAATTGAAAGGAACTCATACATTTGTAACACTTATTATAGATTATGTTCCAATAGAATGAAAAATACCTAAAAAATATGACCCTCATTGCTCTCTACATCCTTACTGTAAAAAAATACCACCCAAATTAACAATAAAAATCATCAAAATAGATGGTTTTAAGAATTAATTCATGACTCTCATGAACATAATAGGAGCATTTTAGAGGCCTAATTTCATGAACAACATGTCAGGACCTGACCCAACGGTGCTCGAGTTGCGACTCCCCAAGACTCCCTCCAATAGGCCAGGGGCTGGCGAACATCACCGAGAAGGCTATCACACACAAGGGAGGCCTTAGCCTAAAGTACCTGTACACACGCACCCACATATACCTTCATGAAATAGTACAAAGATTTATAAAACTGAAAAGTAAATGCATTCATACATCTATCCCAAACTAGAGTACAAAAAAAGTAAAAAAAAAGAAAAATAGGGCCCACAATTTTTTTTTTCAAAGTGTCCAACCTCCTCAGAAGGAGGGAAAACACTACCAATAGAACTGCCGGTAAGCTACTCGGCACATCTCCAGTAAACACACCGGTCAAACCTTCTCACTAAGCTCTGCATGCTCCAGTTCCTCCTGGGACTCTGTATAATGGCATGTGGTCTGCGCAAGACACAAACATGTGCGGGAAAATCCCATGTAGAGGTGAGTATAACAATACTCAGTAGGCACCCCAAAAACCCAAAAAAAAGATAGAAACTAAAAATCAATAGTCCGATAATCTCAGCCAGAGGGAAACCAGAAGAGAGAGAAACTCCATCTCATGACCATCCTTGGATAAACACAACTTGTCAGCTCAAACGAGGTGTATTCACATACATACACCTTGAACATCTAGATATACTCAGTTCACGCACCAAGACACATGAGGTATCGACCTCATCACCAGAAACGGATGACAACCAGGAGATCAAAATCCACGATCATCATCATCCCAGATGACACCCGTTGGAGAGATACACACCATCGGCTTCCACAAAAACATCTCTGATGCTCACCCGAGAGATCACGCTCGTTGAAGAATGTCACTGAGGAAACTTTTCTGAGACAACAATAACATCAAACTCCTCGGATGGGGGATCAATCCTAGGGTACACTAGGGGATACTAGAACCCACACTGGTATACGAAGATCTCACAGATAAGGGATCACTCCGAGGGTCTGCTGGGGGATACCACAACCCGATCGGGCATTCGACAGAACACGTCACTCAAATAGAGGATCGTCACCCATTTCACAAAGGTCATGACGATACCGAAACCCTATCTGGCACATCTCATGCTGTAGGGGATCGAACTGATGATGACGCAACCCTATAGAAACCACATGCTGAGTAGGGGATCGTATAACCATGGATACAACAACCCTACTATAAACCTCATGCTGAGTAGGGGATCATATACCCGACGATGCCAAAATCCTTCTGAGCACAACCCACTACATAGAGGATCATATTACCAATGATGACACAAACCTTATGGGGTTAACCTACTAGATAGGGGATCACCGCCTGTGGATAGCGGTCACATCGATACTAAGAACATGATCTAGGGAAACGATGCTAGAGGAACCCTCTTTGGGCCCACCGAAGGTATGCCAAAACTCTAACAAATTAAACATCCTATTGAGAGGATCACAAGTCTATAATAAGGTTGTGATGCTATGTGAACCCTCGTTGGAATGAACCAAGAGAGTACCCTCAACCACTGCAGGTCCAAACGTCGCTAACCTGAGCGACCCACCACAACGCAACCCACGCACCTCCAAGGCTGATACCGAGACCGCCATCGTGATCCAAGCGGAAAAACACACGGGATAGGCTATTTACTCGCCTGAAATTCACAACCAGTGAAAAATGCACTATTCACCATAGCTAGCCTGTGCAAGGCCCACACAACGAACCATAAACTCACCATGTGGATCTTAAAACAATGATCCCCTTGGAAAAACACACAGGATCCACTATTCATTCGTCCGAAACGGAAACCCGGTGAAAAATATACTATTTTCCGAAGCTAGATCAGGTGGGGCCCACGTCTCGATCTAGAAACTCATTGAACGGATCTCCCCATTACGATTATCTCGAAAAAACACACAGGATCAACTATTCATATACCAAAATCGGACTCCTGGTGAGAATGTTGTGTTTCTCCAAAAACACCCAAAACAGGCCTCATGGGGCCCGCAACCCAAACTCAGTCCAAACAGTCGGAAACCATCAAGAATATTCTGCCACATCCTCAGGTTCTCAACGACACTGACGACACGTCAATTAGATGCTCTGGGTAGAAGATACAATGGCCTGAAGTCGAATAATAATAAAAATTATTATTTTATTGGACGTTTCATGCTCCAGGGCCACGATCCCAAAATTTAAAACTCTCAAACCCACACTGAAAGGTTTGCCTCATCTCAAGGTTTTCATCTCCGCAAAACGGTATGCAAATCTGACCCCTAGATTGCATGAAACGGGGGTTTTAAAACCCCTGTGTAATAAAATGTGGTCGAATCGGCCTGGGCCGGCCCGCACCGGCCGACCCGGCCACTGCCGCCCCGGGCCCACCCTGGCTGATGGCCCTCCGCCGCCTGGCGCTCTGCACTGCCGCGCTCCGCTGTGGACCTTCTCGGGCCCCCGTGGGTCTTCCGGTGTCGGCGCCTCCATGCCTGCGTAACTTCAGCGGACCGCCGGGGGCAACCCTGAAGCTCGATCTGCTGAGGATCTGCGCAGAATACGGACGATTTCGGCTCGATTTGGTGACAAAACGGATAAGGGAGGTGAGAGTTTGTCCGCTGCACGTAGAAGGTGAGGGAGGGGGTTGATTAATTTTTAATTTTTTTTTTAATTCAAATCTCCATTTAAACCCCATGAACATGCCTCCCACCTGGCACCTGGCGCCGATGAAAATTATGTTACTCCTATGGTAAACAAGCCATTCTGAATGTAATGACGGACTCATAATTGTGGTCTAGGATCCCGTTCAAGAGTTATTCAAGCCGGAACTTGTAAATAAACTTTTCAATTTATTTACAAAAATTCCCCCAGTGGCTTTTCTCATAGTAGGCCCGCACAAGCAATGTTTACACCCTTCCTAGGGAAAACGGCACGTTCCGGACACAACTGCGCCTTCAGATTCTCATTCAGAGCTACCTATTAGAAGATAACACATCCGTCACATGCATATTATAAAAATACTTAATATTTTTATAAATTTAATTCTAGGAACACCGAGGCTAAGAATCACACGCCATCTTCGCACCTAGCTCGGGAATTATTCGTAGAAATATTCCAAAGTCTGACAAGGCCAAAACCTAAGTCTCTACACAACCACTAAATAAATAATCCTTTTTTGAATGTGGGTTTTCACTCATCCTCATAATTTATTCAAATCTTGTTGTATCCCCACCAATGATTATCCGTCAAAATTAATGACAACCTATGTAATTCATCAATCATACCATCATGTGTTGAAATGGGATTCCTTTAATTGATGGGAATACTCTTGATAACTCTACTATCTACACATACTTGATACATACCATATTTCTTCCTTATTAATAATATTTTAATAGATCGCAGTCTCTTGATTTCACTTATAAAACATCAATCCATCTATTTATCAACTTTTTTATACAATTACTTTTATTCTATAGGATTACATATATATGCTATATTACTAAGAAATTTTGCATCTAATACAAGATAAATCTAGCATTGAATGATTCTAAGGGGTGGTAATCTACCAAGAAGATCATTAGAAAAAAAAATCACGTCATTCCTCAATTTAAGAATAAGATAACATATGGTGACCCATATTTTCTAAATTGAATGAACTCTACATTATAAAGAATGAAATTAACTACTTTTTATGGATTTATTTCACTACATGAACCTTTTTGATAAATAAACTACCATTCTGATCTTCTGGAACTAATTGTTCATCATGAATCTAGGTTGAATTCCAACGAGAAAGTGTAATATTATTTTCTGCAGATTATAAATAATATTCTTTTCCTTCTCCCATATTATTTCATTTCGCTATCAAAATTTCATGTCCCTCCCAATAACATGTTGCAAGAAACCATAGGAATAACATTTTAAAATACCTCTTCAAGATAGTTTATACTATTGTAAAATTAAATCATAATCTATTTGTTGAATTGATGTGTTCTCCCTTTATTCAACCATTGTAGTCTATATGACTATGAAAACCATAAACCATATCCTATAACCTCACCCCCATAAAAACCTAAACCCTTATCAAAAAAATAACCAAGAACATCATCCCCAAAACAACCTAAAAACATATGCCTAAAAAACATTAAACAGTAATCCCCCAAAATACTAATAGCCCTGGAAAACCCTATACACTTTGATTCCAAAAACCATAAACCCCCATCCCTATAAAAACTCTAAAACCGTAACCATAGAAAACCCTAAAACCTAATATACAAAAAAAATACTAAACCCACATCTCTTGGAAATTGTATACCCATAGCCCTAGAAAATGTTACACCCTCTGTCCAAAAAAAAACACTAAACCCTTATCCCTAGAAAACCATATACCCATAGTCCTTGAAAACCCTAAACACTTTGTCCAAGGATCCCTAAACTTTTATTCAATAAAACTATAAACATTCATCCACATAGAACCTAATAAACTCATTCATATAAAATTTAAAACACTTATCCCTAGATATCACAAAACCCTTAGCCTATGAAAATCCAAAACCCTTTGCCCCAGAATACCCTACACCACAATCACTAAAAAACCGAAACACTTAGACCCAGAAAACAGAAAACCCTTAGCACCCAAAAAACTGAAAAACCACATCCCTAAAAAACTAAAAAGCCCCATCCCCATATAACACCTAACCCTCAGACCCCAAAAAATGAAACCCGTATCACCAATACATGAAAACCTCATCCCAAAAAACTAGAAATCTTCAACCCCAAAACACCAAACACCATCATCCCAGAAACCCCCTATACAATCACCACAAAAAACCCTAAAATAATATCCCCCAAAAAATCCAAAACCCTCATCCATATGAAACCCTATACACATAATACAAAAATACCAAAAAAAAAATTCTCCAATAAAAACATAGATCTTCAGCCCATAGAATCCTAAAGTATCTTTACCAAAAAAACTCTATCATAATCCCTAAGCCATAGATAACCCTGAACCCTCATCCCCATAAAACAATAAAACTTAAACCCTAGAAAATAGAAACCCTCGTCCCCTGAAAACCCTAAACCCTCAGTCCTAGAAACCCTTAAAACTGCATCCCTTGAAATCTATAAACACTAATCCCCAGAAAACCATAAACCGAAAGCCATATAAAACCCAAAAACCATAACCTAAGAAGAATGAAACCCTCTATACCATAATAAAACAAACCCATAGATCTCAAAATTCCAATACCTTTATCCCCAATAAGCACTAAACTTAGAGCACTAGAAAATCCTAAAACATCATCCCTATAAATCACTAAATAGTCAAACCTCGAAACAAAACTATCAGCACCATAAATACAAAATCTTTTAGCCTATGAAATATCTAAACACTCAACCACATATAGCCTTAAACCCCCATCCCAAGATTACACTAATCCCTTATCCCCAAAAATCTATAATTTATTTGCCCCATAAAACCAAAAACCATCAATCCTAGATAAATTTATATCCTCATCCAAATGATAACCTAAACCCTTATCTCTATAATACTAAAAATCAAATTCCTTAGAAAATCTTAGACCCTCATCCCTAGAAAACCTTAAATCATTGACCTCAAAAAACTATAAATCCTCAGCCACAGAAAACCCTAATCAATAATCCCAGAGAAACCATAAAAATAGACTCTGTGAAATATATATCTTCACAAAAAAACCCATAAACAATTATCCATGGGAGACCCTTAAAACATATAAAAGATAAACAAAAAACCATTGGCCCTATAAAACCCTAAATCCTCTATCCTAGAAAACCCCATACCCTTAGCCTATGAATACAAAAAACCATCTTCACTTCAAAAAACTCAACCCTCATACCTATAAAACCATATAAACTCATCCTTAGAAAACAAAAAACCTTCAACTGATGAAAAATTAAAAAATAAGCCCCCTATAAGACCCCAGACCCATTTCCTTAGAAAACCCAAAACCATCATCCCCCAAAAACCAAAAACCCCTATCCCTAAAAATAAAAAAACCCTCATCGATAAAAAACCTTATACACTATATCCCATAATAAACTAAACCATTATACCTTGAAAATGATAAAACCACATCCCCAAAAAACCCAAAAACCATCGACCATAAAACCTGAAACCCTTATCCTAATAAATCCCAAAACACACAGACCCAGAAATCCCAAAACCATTAGAGCCAGAAAAACCTAAACCACTAAGCCCAATGTACCCTAAATCCTAATCCCCTTTAAATCCAAATACCATATCACCAGAAAACCATATAACTCCCCACTAAAAACCCTAAACCATAATTGACAGAAAACCCTAAACCCTTAGCCCCATAAACCCTAAAAACCTTCTTCAAAAATCCCTAAACTGTCATCCTAAAGAAAACTCTATAACACAGCACCAAAAACCAAAAACCCCCTTCTCTAGATAACTGTAAACCCTTGCACCAAGTAAACCCTATATAGTCATCCCCAATAATCCCTATGCTTTTTTGTGATAAACCCCAAAAATACTCATACATAGAATATCCTAAATTCTAATCTTTATATATCCCCAAGCCCTCATACCCATAAATGTATAAAACATCATTTACAAAAAAATCCTAAATCATTATCCTGTGAAAACCATAATGCCTTAGCCCAAAAATCCCCAAAAACCTAACCATTAGGAAACCCATAAACTGCACCCTAGAAAACCCAAAAACATAAACCAATTTAGACCATATACCATGGACCAAAGAAAATTTTAAACCCACATCCCCAGAAAATATTATACCCTCATATCTGGAAATCGAAAAAACAATAGCCCTAGAAAACACTAAACCCTCATCCACAAAATTTCTCAACTCCTAGCCCCAAAGAACACTAAAACCTATTCCCTATAAAATAATAATCTCATATGCTCAATACCCAAAATCTTCATCCCCAAAAATCACCATAGCATAAACCCAAAAAAAATCCTAATCACTCAACCCTAGAGAACCCAAAATAATTGGCTTCAAAATACTATAAAACCCCATCCAATGAAAAACCTAAACCCTTTTCCCCATATAATCCTGAAAAATCATCCCCATAAAAACCTATACATCATTACTAGAATATCATTAACTACCAAACTAAGAAAAACATAAACCCTGAACCTAAATAAACATGAACCCTCAACCGGACCAAAACCTAAACCATCGTCCCCAAAATACCCAAAACACCCATACCTAGTAAACCGTAAACCCTCAACCCTTGAAAACCCAAGATGTTCATCCCTAGTTAATTCTAAACCCATATCCTCATAAAAATATAAAACTTAAACCCAAGAAAATCCTCATCCCTTATCACCAGAAAACCAAGAACGATGAGCCGTCAAAAACATGTATTTATTAGCCTAAGAAAACCCTAAACACTAATCACTATAAAACCCTAAATTTTGATTCCTAGAAAATTATAAAACCTCAAACCTATAAAAACCAAGACCCATAGATCCAAATAATCCTATATCATCATCCCATGAAAATCATAAAAACTCATCCCCATAAAATAGTATACCCATAGCTGTAGAAAATGATAAATCCTATCCCTCTAAAAACCATAAACCCTATGCCCCAGAAAACCATAATCCCTCATACCAATAAAACAATAATACAATATCCTTATAAAATCATAAACCCTAAAAACCTAAAAAACCTAAAACCTAAACACATGAAAACCGTACAACCTCATCCCTAGAATACCCTAAATCTGTATCACTATAAATAAACCAAAAATCTCATCAATAGAAATCCCTAAACCCCAATCCACACAAAACCCTAAACCTTATTTCCCAAAAACTATAAACCCTAACCACCCGACATACCCTAAACACATAGGCCTAAAAATCCATACACCCTTAGACCTAGAAAAACCTAATCCCATAGTCCTTGAAAAACAAAAACCCACATCCCCATAAATCCCTAAACCCTCTTCCACACAAATCCCTAAACTCTCTCCCAAAAAAATCCTAAAATTTCAACCCCACAAAACCCTAACCAATCATACCAAAAACCACATAAACTATATTCCCCAAAAATCATAAATCAATCTACCCAAAATTACCCTTAAGTTATCAGCCACAAAAAAACATAATCTCAAACACCCCAAAAACCCTAAACATTCAACTTGAAAACCCTAAAACCATAGCTGAAAAATACAAAACAAAGAGAGACAAAAATCTCTAAAAACTCATCCCCGTTACCAATAAAACCTCATCCCAAAAACCATAAACCCCCACCCCAAATATCCCTATACAATAATCCACCAAAATCTATATACTTCCAGCACCAAAAAACACAAATCCCTAAGCCCCAAAAATCCCTAAACCTTCATCCATAAACACCCAAAACCATCATCTCGAACAAATCATAAACCATCAACCCCCAAACTGTAAACACTAATCATTAAAATACAATAAATCCTATGCTCTAAAAACCTCGAAATATGTATCCCCCAAATAGACTAAACCATTGGTTGTAAAAACCCCTAAAAACTCTGCCCAAAATATAATAAATCATCAAACCAAAAAAACCTAAACCCACAATCCCAAAACCCCTATAACATCACACAAAAAACCTTGTACCTCAATACCTATGAAACTATAAACCCACATACCCAAAAGACCCAATTATGTGATGCCTAAACAACCCTAAAAACTCAACGTAAAAAGACATAATCCTTAATCCCCCCAAAAAACCTAATCATTCATCCCCAAAAATGATAGACCTACTTCTTAAAAAAACATAATCTCTCACCCACCAAATAAAATAAAAAACACTTATCCCCCAAAACAAATAATCCCACTGCCCCAAAAATTAATAATCATGTACACCAAATATCCCCTAAACCATCACCCAAAAAATCCTATACCTCCATCCCCAAAAAACACTAAACCCTTATTATGGCATCCCGACATTTTATAACATAAACTTTCATTACATTACACAAAATGGAGGATCTTTAAGGTTTAGTGTCTTGGAAACCAGGAACATAATACATGAAAACAACATAAAAAATTCTTCTTAAACACTTGAAAGGATTCTCCTTAAGTTCATCCTAGGTTCATTACTGCATCTCATAACCTGGGGAAATACATCAAAAGAAAGGGTGAGCAGAAGGCCCAGTAAGGGAAACAAGCAAAAATTTTTACATATGAACTTGATATACATCAATAAAGTCATGAAAAGAACTTTAAGGCATGAGAATGAAATCATGAGGCATATCATAATAAAAATAAAATTTTTCATAACATAAATATGTGGCTACATAATTTAACATAGACAATCATGAACATATCACCAAGGTCCATCCCCAAGGTTTCATTTGAAAATTACCAAGGTTATTCACCAATGTATCGTGAAAATTGTAATATCTAGTGGTTACATCATTACCCAATGCATTGGAGCGCTATCACGGCGCACCCTTAAATTTTACTTTATTATCATGTGAGCCACATATATCATCATCAAACATTTCATAAATGACCCATATAGCATAAAATAAATGGGTTTCATTTCATAATCATAACGTTTTAAAAACTGCTTTAACGACATGATCTTTACGTCACTTTAAACCCATGAAAAGGGAAAGCGGGTTTCATGTATGTAAATCCCAGAATTTAAAATAGAAAATTTTGATATATATGTGAATACCCCTATAGAAATAAGAGCCTTGAGTATTCACTTAATAACATAAAATAATTTTGAGATAAAGAGGGAGGAATTTTGAGACGAAAACTATGCAAGATAATGTCTATGATACATGGTTTTAGAAAACATTGAAAAGAGAGGGGACATGGGTCAAACATTCATAAATGACCCATAAACCAGTAGAGGGACAGAATATAAGGGATTTTAGAACATGGTAATGAAATTTGAAAATATACCATATGAAATTAAGAAAATGAAAGGAAGACAAAAATAAGATTTCTCTTATGAAAATTCGGCAGCCTAACAGCGTTACATAAACTTCAACCAAAAATGAATTGATGAGATCAAATAGGGTCTCTCATCATATGAACATAAAAGATCAGTATGATAGATATAGAGATCATACCCTAACATAACAAAAAGGAACATGAAATAATTGACATGAAAGTAGAACTTCAAAACAAGAAGGGTGAAGAACCACTTAAAAATTCGGCAGCCAAACGACGCCACTTAAAACATCAAAAATACTAAATTGAATAGATCAAATGGGGTCCCTCATCATATAATCATAAAATATCAGTATTATATATATATATATATCATACCCCAACATAAGAAAAATTAACTTGAAAGAATTGACATGAAAGTAGAACTTCAAAACAAGAAGGGTGAAGAACCACTTAAAAATTCGGCAGCCTAACGACGCCACTTAAAAGTTCAAAATACTGAATTGAAGAGATCAAATGGGGTATCTCATCATATGATCATAAAAGATAATTATTATAGATATTTATATCATGTCCCAACAAAACAAAAAGGAACATTAAAGAATTGACATGAAAGTAGAACTTCAAAATAAGAAGGGTGAAGAACCACTTAAAAATTCGGCAGCCTAATGACGCCAGTTAAAACTTCAAAATACTGAATTGAAGAGATCAAATGGGGTATCTCATCATATGATAATAAAAGATCATTATTATAGATATAGAGATAATTCCCCAAAATAACAAAAAAAACTTGAAAGAATTGACATGAAAGTAGAACTTCAAAACGAGAAGGGTGAAGAACCACTTAAATATTCGGCAGCCTAACGGCGCCACTTAAAACATCAAAATACTGAATTGAATAGATAAAATGGGTTCTATAATCATATTATCATAAAAGATAATTATTATATATATAGAAATCATGCCCAAACATAACAAAAATGAACTTCAATGAATTGACATGAAAGTAGAACATCAAAACGAGAAGGGTGAAGAACCACTTAAAAATCCGGCAGCCTAACGCCACTTAAACATTCATAAAATGAAATGATGAGAGTAAGAGGGGGTCTCTCATCATATGAACATAAAAAGGACACTATAATGAATATAAAAGAACATCCTCCAACATAAGAACATGGAGCATAAAATAAATGACATAAAAGGGGTCACTTGAAAAGAAAGAGAGAGGTCGGATCCCTTACCTTAAAACGTAACTCTTAAAACTCAATGGTTTGGACCTTAAGGGCTTGGGGGCACCTTGGTAGGACTCCTTGAAAGGTAAAGAGACCATAACTTCATTGGGGGAGAGTTGGGAGTGAAAAATAAAGGAGGAAAGGGTGGGTATTTATAGGGAATGTGGGGGGACAAGGCATTAATGGCCAAGGGACACCTCACATGTGCTTTTCTCAAAACCATGTGCTCTCCCTTGGCATTTACCATGGAGTTAGGCCACATGGGGCCCCAAAAACAAAACTTCACCACCCTTGGCCGGCCAACCCTTAAAATATCTCATGACATCATCATGACACAGTTATGTTGTCATTAAACATACTGAAACCCTAAAACTGCATTTTTACTATTCACTAAAAATTCAACTTTCTCAGAAAGATCCCAAAATTTCACCTTAACCAAATATCAATGCTCTAATTTAAAAAATTAACTCCATTTTATAAAAATAATTTTCTAAATATTTTTCATTTATTTTTTAAATAAATACACTATTCACCGAAAATTCATTTTTTCTGAAAAAACCCCAAGAATTACCATAACATAATATTGGTGCTCTGAGTTCAAAAATGAAATCCATTTTATAAAAATAATTTTCTAATTATTTTTAAATATATTTTTAATTAAAAAAACACTATTCACTTGAAAAAACTAATAATTGAATAAAAATTTATGAAACTGTTATTTAACCATTTTATTGAATCGCATTACTTAATCAAGGTGCTTAGATTATATTAATAATTTCTTTAAGTGATATTAATAATCCATTTGGACACATTACTAATCCTAATCATAAATTCACTATTCATAATTTACTATTCATCACAAATTAAGTTGATCTTATTAGACTCTAAATTTGGTACTGAACATAATTGTAGAAGACCATTTTTCGAAAATCATTACACATTTTTAATTATTTTATGTTTACTTAAACATTTTTAAAATATCCATTTTCTAAAATTCATCAAAAATATGCATACTATATTTATCTGGTCATTTGAAAATTCATAAACTTCATCCTAAGAATAAATCCCAATTTTTATTTAAAACAAAGGATTACACAAGGCAGTTATGGTCTCCTTACATAGCCCCTTATCACACTAGCATAGGAACTAAGTGTAAGGTGTGCTAAGGTGAGAGAATCTGAGGGAGGCTTGGCCAACATCGCACGAGTAGTAATTTCTATCAGTTTGAACTTCTCGCGAAGGTGATCCCGTTCTGGCTTCACACGATGAAGTTCAACTTGGGTTTGGTCCAAAACAAAGCCCAGTGGTGCTACCTCCTTCCCAAGTTCAGTTATATGGGCTTCGATCGGTCCAAGACTACTGGGTGAGGCCATCGAATCTTCTTTCTATATTAATTAACCAAGATTACTTTTATTTAGAGACAATAATCAAAACGTTTAGTTTCTAGCGGTCATATTGACCAATGGTCATATAACAGTCAAAACCCATCGGTCTCATTTTAATTATAATCATGTAATCAAATGAAACATTTTTGTTGAGTATAAAAAATTAAATAACGCACAAAATTAAGAAACAAGATTTATTCAAAATTTCGGGTTGTTACAATCTTCCCCCATAAGAAATTGCGTCCTCGCAATTTTTAATAATTTTGTTTTGAAATTTAATTGAATGTACCACATCGAAAAAGGAGTCCGTGAAACTATTACTTTAAAAGAAAGAATGGGAAGTACAAAGGTCACCTGAGTTAACCCACACTAGGATTTTATGTAGGAAAACATGGACATGGAGGAGAAAACAAAGGGTCATGTTCTGAGGGAGAGTGATAGAAAACATGATTAGGAGAAAGTTAACCATAAGAAAATCCCAAACTTATGATGTGTGTAAACTGTCTTTGATTACCTAGTAGGAAACGTAAGCCAACAACGTTTTTGTTTTACATTCCTTTTCATAATTTTGAGGAATTAATTTACAACATAAAACAAAAACATAAGAAAATATACCTATCTTCATGTAGAGTTTCATCCATTAATAAGTTTTTACCCAAAAATAATCTTTTCTCCAAACTATGAGCATTCAAAACTACATGGTCTCATCAAAACACAAGAATCATCTTCTAGAGAATCACATAATCCACAAAACATTAACTATCTATTTCTTCTATCTTTATACATTATCCCAAAAACAGAAAGGGTAAGGTAAAACAACTCTTCAAAATGAAATAATCCCATAGGAATGGAAACCACTTTTAAATCTTCAAATTTCTATCGTACTACCCAAAGTTCATCATAGACCATTTCATAAATAACGGTCCTTAAAATTCCTCAAAATAAACCAAACTAAGATTGAAACCCAAATAAAAGAATGATTTGATAACATATTCGTCCAAAATAAACTTCATTTTTCATCTCCAAACAACATCAACCAAACCTAAAATCTTATAAAAAAAGTAGCTAACCTAAACATATTTTCCCCAAGATAGGTTAATCATTTTCATAAGTAACCTATATTACCATAATTTCACCTTAAATTCATCGATTCTTCAAAATATATGTCAACCTTACTCCTCAATGAAAATACCATAGTAATCTATTTACCTCGATCAAATAGGGTCCCCAAAATAGTGAACTTCTTCCAAAATAATAATCATCTTTTAATCCCCTAATCATCTTTTTCATATTAATACAGAAATCATAGCATTTCCTATCACATTGGTTGTTGGGACATGTTCTTCAATTTCCCGCCATTAACTATGAAAAGAAACTATAATTAGGGGCTTAAATACTTATCCAATAATCATGAAAATAAACTTAAAGCATATAAGGATAACTTGTAGAAGAAAAGTATACCCTAACTTTTGATCCCCTAGGTTCCCATCCAGGTTATCCATGATCATATATTCTTATGTTAATCTTTATTTTATTTTATCGTTGTTCCTTTAACAATGGTTCATACTAAGCTTATGAATTTACCAAAGCATATCCCCAGGGAGTGTCGTAACCAAGAGTGCAGCAAGGCCCATTTTCGTGTACCAGTTCCCGTTAGAGTCTAGCTCAAAGCGGTGTTTTCGGGTTTTACCCCTATGTACATCTGTGCCAGAGCCACCTCTACCAGCTCGTATCCAGACAGGGATGTATTTTCTTGGAAACCCATTACTCAATACTCACCAAAATTCTAGGAAGATTTCCTATATATAAGATTTTCTATAGGCTTCTTCATAAATTTTTCATATCATAATTTCCACAAATAACTAAACCATCCTTTGATACCAGCTATGGCATCCCACCTTTTTATAACATAAACTTTCATTACATTACACAAAATTGAGGATCTTTAAGGTTTAGTGTCTTGGAAACTAGGAACATAATACATGAAATCAACATAAAAAATTCTTCTTAAACACTTGAAAGGCTTCTCCTTAAGTTCATCCTAGGTTCATTACTGCATCTCATAAACTGGGGAAATACATCAAAAGAAAGGAAGAGTAGAAGGCCCAGTAAGGGAAACAAGCGAAACGTTTAACATATGAACTTGATATACATCAATAAAGTCATGAAAAGAACTTTAAGGCATGAGAATGAAATCATGAGGCATATCATAATAAAAAAAACATTTTTCATAACTTGAAGATGTGGCTACATAATTTAACATAGACAATCATGAACATATCACCAAGGTCCATCCCCAAGGTTTCATTTGAAAATTACCAAGGTTATTCACCAGGGAATCGTGAAAATTGTAATCTCTAGTGGTTACATCATTACCCAATGCATTGGAGCGCTATCAGGGCGCACCCTTAAATTTTCCATTATTATCATGTGAGACACATATATCATCATCAAACATTTCATAAATGAACCATATAGAATAAATTAAATGGGTTTCATTTCATAATCATAACGTTTTAAAAACTGCTTTAAAGACATGATCTTTAGGTCACTTTAAACCCACGAAAAGGGAAAGCGGGTTTCATGTATGTAAATCCCAGAATTTAAAATTGAAAATTTTGATATATATGTGAATACCCATATATAAATAATATCCTGGAGTATTCACTTAATAACATAAAATAATTTTGAGATAAAGATGGAGGCATTTTGAGACGAAAACTATGCAAGATAATGTCTATGATACATGGTTTTAGATAACATTGAAAAGAGAGGGGACATGGGTCAAACATTCATATATGACCCATAAAACAGTATAGGGACAAAATATAAGGGATTTAAGAACATGCTAATGAAATTTTAAATTATACTATATGAAATGAAGAACATGAAAGGAAGACAAAAATAAGATTTCTCTTATGAAAATTCAGCAGCCTAACAGTGTTACATAAACTTCAACCAAAAAAGAATTGATGATATCAAAAAGGGTCTATCATAATATGAACATAAAATATCAGTATGATAGATATATAGATAATACCCTAACATAACAAAAATAAACTTGAAAGAATTGACATGAAAGTAGAACTTCAAAACGAGAAGGGTGAAGAACCACTTAAAAATTTGGCAGCCTAACGGTGCCACTTAAAACTTCAAAATACTGAATTGAAGAGATCAAATGGGGTCTCTCATCATATGATCATAAAAGATCAGTATGATAGATATAAAGATCATACCCCAACATAACAAAAAGGAACTTGAAATAATTGACATGAAAGTAGAACTTCAAAACGAGAAGGGTGAAGAACCACTTAAAAATTCGGCAGCCTAACGACGCCAATTAAAACATAAAAATACTGAATTGAAGAGATCAAATGGGGTATCTCATCATATTATCATAAAAGATCATTATTATAGATATAGATATCATGCCCCAACATAACAAAAGGGAACTTGAATGAATTCACATGAAAGTAGAACTTCAAAATGAGAAGGGTGAAGAACCACTTAAAAATTCGGCAGCCTAACGGCGCTACTTAAAACATCAAAATACTGAATTAAAGAGATAAAATGGGGTCTCTCATCATATGATCATAAAATATCATTATTATAGATATATAGATCATGCCCGAACATAAAAAAAAGGAATTTTAAAGAATTTACATGAAAGTAGAACTTCAAACAAGAAGGGTGAAGAACCACTTAAAAATTCGGCAGCCTAACGGCGCCACTTAAAACTTCAAAATACTGAATTGAGGAGATCAGATGGGGTCTCGCATCATATGATCATAAATGATAATTATTATAGATATATATATTATGACCCAACATAACAAAAAAGAACTTAAAAGAATTGACATGAAAGTAGAACTTCAAAACAAGAAGGGTGAAGAACCACATAAAAATTCGGCAGCCTAACGACGCCACTTAAACATTCATAAAATTAAATGATGAGAGTAAGAGGGGGTATCTCATCATATGAACATAAAAAGTAAATTATAATGAATATAAAAGAATATCCTACAACATAAGAACATGGAGCGTAAAAGAAATGACATAAAAGGGGTCACTTGAAAAGAAAAAGAGAGGTCGGATCCCTTACCTTAAAACGTAACTCTTAAAACTCAAAGGTTTGGACCTTGAGGGCTTGTGGGAACCTTGGGAGGACTCATTAGGAGGTAAGGAGACCAGAAATTAGTTGGGGGAGAGTTGGTAGTGAAAAATAAAGGAGGAAATGGTGGGTATTTATAGGGAGAGTGAGGGGACAAGGCATTAATGGCCAAGGGACACCTCACATGTGCTTTTCTCAAAACCATGTTCTCTCCCTTGGCATTTACCATGGAGTTAGGCCACATTGGGCCCCCAAAACAAAACATCACCACCCTTGGCCGGACAACCCTTAAAATATATCATGACATCATCATGAAACAGTTATGATGACATTAAACATACCGAAACCCTAAAACTGCGTTTTTACTATTCATTGAAAATTCAACTTTCTCAGAAAGATCCCAAAATTTCACCTTAACCAAATATCAATGCTCTGATTTCAAAAATGAACTCCATTTTATTAAAAAAAATTCTAAATATTTTTTATTTATTTTTTAAATAAATACACTATTCACCAAAAATTCATTTTTTCAGAAAAAACCGCAAAAATTACCATAACATAATATTGGTGCTCTGAGTTCAAAAATGAAATACATTTTATAAAAATAATTTTCTAATTATTTTTAATTACAAAAACACTATTCACTCGAAAAAACTAATACTTGAATAATAATTTATGAAACCGTTATTTAACCATTTTATTGAATCACATTACATAATCAAGGTGCGTAGATTATATTAATACTTTCTTTAAGTGATATTACTAATCCATTTGGACACATTACTAATCCTAATCATAAAATCATTATTCATAATTTACTATTTATCAAAAATTATGATGATCTTATTATACTCTAAATTTTGTACTAAACATAATTGTAGAAGATCATTTTTCAAAAATCATTACACATTTTTAATTATTTAAGGTTTACTTAAACATTTTTAAATATCCATTTTCTAAAATCCATCAAAAATATGCATACTATATTTATCCGGTCATTTGAAAATTCATAAACTTCATCATAAGAAGAAATCCCAATTTTTATTTAAAACAAAGGATTACACAAGGCAGTTATGGTCTCCTTACATAGCCCCTTATCACACTAGCATAGGACCTAAGTGTAAGGTGTGCTAAGGTGAGAGAATCTGGGGGAGGCTCGGCCAACATCGCACGAGTAGTAATATCTATCAGTTTGAACTTCTCGTGAATGCGATCCCGTTCTAACTTCACACGATGAAGTTCAGCTTGGGTTTGGTCCAAAGCAAATCCCAGTGGTGCTACCTCCTTCCTAAGTTCTGTTAGATGGGATTCGATCGGTCCAAGACTACTGGGTGAGGCCATTGAATCTTCTTTCTATATTAATTAACCAAGATTACTTGTATTTAGAGACAATAATCAAAACGTTTAGTTTCCAGTGGTTTTATTGACCAATGGTCATATAACAGTCAAAACCCATCAGTCCCATTTTAATTATAATCATGTAATCAAATGAAACATTTTTGTTGAGTATAAAAAATAAAATAACACATAAAATTAGGAAACAAGATTTATTCAAAATTTCAGGTTGTTACACTTATCCCCAAAAAATTTTAACCTCCATCCCCCAAAAACCATAAAAACTCATAAAAAACCTAGAACCCTCTGTCTGAAAAAAACCATACACCATATTCCTAAAAATACATCAACAATAAGATCATAAAAAACCTAAACCCTAATCCCAAAAATACACTAACCCTCTTCCCCATGAAACCCAAAACTCTAATCCATAGGAAACCCTAAAACATAAACCCATGAATACCTAAAATCTCATCCACATAAAACTATAAAACCTTATCCAAATGAAAACCTAATATCTCATCCCATAAACCCTTTGAACCCAAAATCCAAACCCCTTAGGCTCAAGATATCAAAACCTCTTCTCCTTATGAAAATTAAAATCCTCATCCCCAAGAAACCATCAACACTCTTCCCCAAAAAACCATAGAATCTAATCCCCACGAATCTCAAAACTCATATCCCAAGGAAACCCTAAACACATAGTACCAAGAAAACCTAAATCATAAATCCCAACAAATATTAAACCTTTTTCCCCATGTAATCCTAATCACACATCCCCAAGAAATAGTAAAACATTATACCCATGAAACCCTAAACCCCCATTCCAAAGAAACCCAAAACCCTCATCCCCATGAATCCATACAACCTCTCCCAAAGAAACCCTAAACCATCAGCCTTACGTAATACTAAACACTCTTCCTTAAGAAACCCTAAACCCTCTTCACAATATCCAATAAAAAATCTGTCCAAATATAACCTAATCCCACCTCCCTAAAAAATCATTTACCCTTATCCACAAGGTTCCCTAAACCCTTATCCCCTAGTAACCCTAAACCCTAAACCCTATAGAATACTAAGTATTGACCCTCATGGAACCCAAACCGCTCAACTCTAAGAAACCCAAAAACCTAATCCCATTGAAATCCTAAACCATATACCCTATGAAACCCTAAAACCTCATCACCAAGACACCCTTAACCCATATTATAATGAAACCCAAAAACATACATCTCAAAAACCAATTAAACCATTTCCCCAATTAACCCTAAACCCTAATCCTCAAGAAAAACTAAACCATCATACCCAAAAAACTATAATATATCAGAAAAAAAACTTAAATCACTAGCCCCAAAAAACATAAACTTGTAAACACAAAAAAACCATTAACACTTAAACATAAAAAATCCAAAACTTATAGCCTCCAAAACCCTGTACACATAGCCCCAATGAGCCCTAATACTTCTAACCCCCAAAAATAAATCCTTATCCCAAAAAAACCCTACACCATATGAGAAAATAACCATGAAACCTAAAATATAAATAACCCCAAAACCATAATCCCCAAAAAATCTATAACATATTCCCTAAAAACACTAAACTCAAAGCCAAATAAAATACCTAATCCCTTAGTATCATTAAATCCTAAAACCTTCTACCCAAAAAACCATAAAACATAATCCCTAAAATCAGTTATCAATAAGACCCAAAAAACCCCAATGATCATATCATCAAAAAATCCAAATGCATAGCCCCAATAAAATAATCATACATCCTGAAAAAACCCTAATACCTATGTTAAAAAAGCCCCCATCCACCTTATTCTAATAATATCTTATCCATCAACACCAAAAATCACTAATACCATATCGATAAAAAATCATAAACACCAAGCACCCAAAACATTACACACTCATACCAATATCCATAAAAAACTCATTTTAAAGAAAAATTGAACCATCATCCCAATAAAAAATAAACCATTATTCCCAAAATACACTAATCCCACATCTCGCAAATGCCTCTAAACTCTAAAATATAAACAAAAAGTAGACCATAAACCCCCAAAATTATAATCCCTCAGACATGAAAAACCCTAAACACTAAGCCATCAAAAACCTTAAACCATAAATATTAAAAATATTTAGGGATTACGTTTGTTTAGGAATTAAGGATTTTAGGGATGATGGGTTATTGTTTTTGGGACCTACGAGTTTAGGGTTTTTGGGCCTAAGGTTTAAGAGTTTTTTTAAGTGGCGGGTTTTTGGGTTTTTGGGAATGAGGTTTGTTGTCTTTCTGGGAATGAGGTTTTTGTCTTTTGGGACTAAGGGTTGGGGGTTTTTCGTAATAGATATATTATATTTTTTTCAAGATGTATGTTTGTATCATTTGGGGATAAGGGATTTGGGTTTTTTGGGACTCATGGATTTGGGTTTTTTTATTAGGGTATAGGGTTTTTGTGGGGATGCGATTTTCGGGTTCTTTGTTGAGGAGGGTTTATTGATTTTTAGAAATGGTTTCAGTGGTTTTTGAGGATGATGGTATAGGTTTGTTTGGTTTTGAGAGTTTTGGATTTTTAGGGTAGAGGGTTTAGGCTTTTTCAAATAATGGTTAAGTATTTTTTGCGACCTAGGTATTGGGGTCTTTTAAGGTGGAGGTTTTTGGATTTTTTTGTGTTGTTGGGTTTAGTTTTTTTAGGGATGAGGGTTTTGGTTTTCTAGGGATTAGATATAGGATTTTTTATGGATGGGGGTATAGGGGATTTTTTGGGAGAGGTAGTGCTTTTAATTGTTTTTTGAGGTGGATGGTTTTAGATATTTTTGGGGATGAGGGTAAATGGTTTTTTGTGATCGATTGTTTATATGTTTTGTGGTATGAGGAATTATTTTCCTTTGGGGGATAAGGGTTTAGGGATTTATTTGGAAAACATTTTTTTATTTTTTATGGATAAGGGATTAGTTTTTTTAAGTATAGTGTTTTTGGATTTTACTGGTCTAAGGATTTTGGATTTTTGGGGTTAAGGGTCTAGTTTTGTCTGTTTTTTCTATCAAGGTTTCAATTTTAGTAGGGGAATGGGTGTAGGGTTTCTTGAGGCTATGGTTTTTGGGATTTATGGAGACGAGGGATTAAATGTTTTTAGGGTAATGAGTTAAGTGTTATTTGGGGAAGAGGGTTTGTAATGTTTTTAGGGTAGAGGGTTTAGTGGTTTTTGAAATCGAGGGATTGGTTTTTTAGTGATGAGGGTGTGGGGGTTTTGGGATGATTGTTTAGGGTTATGGGGGGTGATGGTTTTTTGTTTCTAGATGAGGGTTTCAGGTTTCTTATGATGTAGGTTTATCATTGTTTTGGATGATGGATAGGGTTTTCAGAGGCCGTGGGTTTAAGGGGTTTCAGTACCAAGGGATTAGTGATTCTTTTGCCGATGTTTGATGGTTTTTTGGACAAAATATTTTGGTTTTATTATGGAACACGGTTTATTTTTGTCTTTGTTCAATGGGATAGGGTTTCTCAGGGACAAGGTGTTATGTTTTTTAGGGATGAGGGTATGAGGTTTTTTGGGGATAACAGTATAGGGTTTTGGTGGGTTTAGGGTTTAATATTTGTTTTGGTATGAGGGTCTACTGTTTTATTGGGATGATGTTCTATGGTTTTTCGAGCAAATATCTAAGGGTTTTTTGAGGCTAAGGATGTAAGGTTTTTGGGGTTTATGGGTTTATAGTTTTTCTGGAAAGGGTTTCTATTTTTTATGGTTGGAGGATTGGGTATTAATGGGGGAGAGGGTTAAAGGGGTTTTTAGTGTAGAAGATTTAGGGTTTAATGGGGATGATGGTTTTAGGTTTTATGTATTTGTGGGTTTAGTTTTTGTTGGGTAAAAGGGTTTTGTTTTTTGGGGATAATAGTTTAGGGTTTTTTAGGGATGAGTGTATAGAGATTTTTGAGGTTATTAGTTTAGTTTTATTTTGGGTCTAAGGATTTACAGTTTTTGAGGGCTGAGTGTTTACGTTTTATCATGGAAGAGGGTTTTGGGTTTTTTGGTTTCTTGTATATTAATTCTTTAGGTGAGAGTTTAGCATTTTATATGGGATGTATGTATAGTGTTTTTTGGGGATACATGTTTTTTTGGTATTATGGTTTATTGTTTCATAAGGATGAAATTTTTTGGGTTTTTAGGTGTTAGTGTTAACAGTTTGGGCCACTAATGGTTTACGGGTTTTTTAGGATTTTGTATTAGGGATTATGGGTGTTGATGGGTAAGAGTTTATCGGAACAAGGCGAATAATGGTCTTTGTGGCGGAGGGATTAGGTATTTTGGGGATGTTGGATTCTTTTTATGGGCTGATGGTTTTGGATTTTTAGGTGATAGGATTCATGGGTTTTTGGGGCTTATGGATAAAATATTTTAAGTATTAGGATTTTTTTAAGAATACGGTGTAGGGTTTTTTGGGACTAATGGTTTATGGATTTTTTTGGGCTGAGGGTTTATTGTTTTTTGGGGCCTACGGTTTAGGGTTTTTCGGTATTAGGGTTTTGGGGTTTTTTATGGTTGAGGGTTCAATGTTTTTGTCACAAATGGTGTAAAGTTTTTTGGGACAACGGTTTATAATTTTTGGAGGTAGAAAGATTAGTGTTTTTAGGGGATATATGTCCAGGGGTTCTCGAGGCTGCGTGATTAAGATTTTTTTAAGTAAAGTATTAAGTGATTTTTTTCATTACAAGTTTATATTTTTCTTTCCTAGGGGTTTAGTTTTTTCTAGGGATGGTTTTTTATGGATGAGGGATTATGGTTTTAATGGGATGAAGGATTTGGGTTTTTTGGGATGGAGGGTTTAGGGGTTTTCAAGGATGAGGGTTCATGGTTGTTTGGGGATGGAGTATTTTATTTTTTGATGCTAACATTCTATTTTATTTTGGGTCTAAGTGATTATAGTTTTCTGGGATTTGGATTTAGTTGTTTTATTTCCAGTGCTTTTGGGTTTTTTGTGGCTAAGGGTTTATGGTTGTTTGGACTTTAGAGTATTTGGGTTTTTTGGGCCTATCAATTAGTTTTCTTTGGGGTGAGGGTTTACGGTTTATTATGGTTGATGGTATAGGGTCTTTTGGGGATGAGGGTTTAATGTTATTTATTGATGATCGTATAGGGTTTCTTTATAGTTAGCCTACATTTATTAAATGACTATTATAAAATTTTTATCATGAAAAAAATTAAAGCTATAAAATTTTGGATCAAAAATTTTAGTGTCATGGGAAAATTAGTCTCATACATAACTTTTAAATAAAAAAACATACAAATTTATTAAAATAAATTTTCATAATACTTATAAAATATAATTTTCTCATAAGTACAATTAATCACCTAAGGATATAATACAATGAAAAGGGGTGAGCTGACAGCCTAGTAAGATGATGAATTACATCATGAATCGATATAATGTCCATGAAACAAATAATCATTAGAATTTCATAATTATAAGATAATAACCAACACCATGGTTGAAAATTGTGATAATATAATGGAAAGTATCCTTCCATATAAATGAATCATCTTGTCATAGTGGTAAAATTCAACACATTGATGTGAATAAAGCTAGGTCATGTTCACTCCTAACATATGTGGGTAATCATAACATCATCATTGTGAACAAAGCAAGAATCATGTTAATGCATATTACACATTATCTCATGATATAGATAATATTACCCAATTCATTGTAGGGATGTATAATTTTGGACCCACCCATTTCATCATAATATTTACATAATCATCCATTCCACATTGAATGCATAACAACCATAGTTATAAAATAATCCCAAGGGTGAGAATGGTTTTTATTAGGATTTCATAAAGAATACATTCATTAATAAATTTTTTTTATCAAAATTAATAAGGTAAATTAAAATTTTAAATACAAAATCATTAATCATTAGTTGATAAGAAGAATTTTTTGAGGGGTAAAAGAATTGTTTTTCAAAATAAAATCACTTTTAGAAAAAAAAAATTCTATGAATATTTTTTTGACATGGAAGGAGCATGTATAACCTTGAAAGAAAAATGAGTGGGAATTTGAAGGAAATAATATGAAAATTTATATTTTGTAATATAAGATAAGGAAACTAATGGAATTGGGTTCGTGGATCCCCTTACCTTAATTCAATCATTATTTCGTCGCTTTGGGGCCTCTTGAATAATATTCACAAATTTATTAAAACATTGATCTATATGTGGATTATTTTAATGTTTACCACTGGTTAACAATTATAATCATGTGATTATATTTATTAATTTTTTTGGTAATATGGTTTTCTTTTTTATATCTTGTCTGATTTAGAACATTCACGTTTTGTCTCAATTTCGTTATTTTTTAATGAAATTTATACATTAGTATAATTAGTTCCAAAATATTATAATATATATAATTACATTATTATATATTATATATAATTAGTACTATATATACATGATGATGTTCATAAGTGTTGACATGGAAGTTACTTAGTAGGTGGTTAGTCATCCTTTGATGGAACATTTTCGGTAGAACGGGAAAGTGATATTTGAAATTTATATATATTGTAAATATGGTTCATACTGTAGGTTAAAATAATTAATATAATGTTATATTATTGCATAATTAATCATATATGGTTTTTATGTGAATGTCAGTGTGAATAAAGAAAGAGAAGAAGAATAAATAAAAAAATTAAGAGTTAATTAAATCTTACTTAATCCTCGATATAGATTATCTTGTTTGACAATAAAATTCCAATTAATTTTGGAGTTAGATTATTCTACAACATACCTAAGTTTCATAATGGGATCGAGAGGAAGAATATTTTAGATGTTATCCTTTGTAAATCGGTGGTTTAGTGGTTTTCCAGGGGGTTGGGAGTCTGGCTATGTGTAATTGATGAGAGGGATATTTTTAGAATAAAATATAAAATCAAATAATATTTCAACGGTAAAAAACGTAGTAGTGAATTTTGTACTGTATAAATAACATATATATATATATATAATATAATTGTTTTTTAAACTTGAAACCTCTTAATAATTATAAATCATTAGTCTATTAATACTGAATGTTGAAAAAATGAAAATTTGTTATTTTTGGGGTATCACTTTTGACATTAGGTTTTGGAAAATTATTTTTTGTTTTATAATTTGTTTTTATTATATTTTTAAGACTAATTTATGCAATTAAATTTATCACAACCAAATATCATGTAAGAAATTTTTTTATAAAATTTTTAAACTATGAATAATGTAATTCATGATGCACTAGTTATGGGAAAAATGGTATAATTACTATTCACATGAAAGTTCAAAAATTTCATAAAATTTCCAAAAAATAAAAATTAGAATATTCTTACATGTTGATTTAAAAAATGACCTTGATTTTATCAAAATAAATTTCTATAGTTGTTAATATTTTTTAAAATATATAAATTTTAACTTTTATGAAATACATTAAAATTCAGTTTATTAAAAATGTGCTCCTATTTTAATTGAGTTTTTTAATCATGATTTTAAATTTATTGTCTTATAATATTCCTATTTACATAAATTAATAATTATTAATATTTTTTAAATTAAAAACTATTAAATTGATGTAAAATTACTATTTGAATAGTTTTTTTACTCTTCCCATTGGGTTAAATTCTATTTCGGACGATCATGTTATTATTGAAACAATCACATTACTATTAAAATGGTCACATTACACCTATAAACACTTTTACATTCCATCATTCATTATTACACTCAATTCATATCAATGTTCTATATTTCCATATTCTATAATATTTATTGTTTTAATAATATATTTTATATTTCTATAGTGTTTATAGTGGGGTGGTAATTCTAGTAGATTGGGGCAATCCATATTTTCCCATTTTAGGTTTTCTAATTTATATTTCTTTTTCAATTTTATTTTTTGTAATTTTAATTGGTTTCATTGTGGATTAATGTAACAGTATAATTTATGAAATAATGTTTTGTTAGTTTCTTTGCATTTATAATCTTATATAATATATTATGAAACACATTAATTTCAAGAGACAAATATCATACATAAGCTATAGATAGATAAATTATTCCCCATATATAAATTACATTCTAGAAATTCGAAATCATTTAATTGGTTGAAATTATGTGGTGGTATTTTTGTTTCATTGTTTTTTAAGGGTCTCATGTCGCCACTATATACTTTTGGTTCCTCTAAAACACATTGATATGGTGATTTTTCTAATTGAATATATCATTATATAGACATTATAATGATTCCATAAACATCTCTTCATAAGAATGTTCATTCTATAGTTATACCACCTATGGATATATAATATGTGAGGGATAATGTATGTACTTCTCATGGGTGATACATGGAATATATAATAAATATGAATCATATATAGTGGATGTGAAATATGATTGACCACTTCTCATATTTGGTCAAGGATATCAACGGTTCTAATGTACGTTGGTTCAGGCTTTCCTTTTATTCCAAACTGCATGAAGTCCCTTCGACGGCTATTAGTAAAAATAAATTTTTGAATTTAAGAAGATATTATATTTTATTGAATGGAATGCACATTCATTGTCACCGATTGAAAAATATCAATTTCATACAGTTTTATTTCAATAACATCATCCTAAAAATATAAATTTTTACATTGCTTCCGAAAATAATCTTCATATGGAGTCTCTGAATACTCGAGTGGAAGCTATTATATAATGATATCTCACTGATGGGGGGATGTTGATCCCATCCATCATTGAATTCCATTTAGAAGTCTCATAGCATGTCATTAAGAGTATGATTTTTCAATTAATATTTCCCTTCATTTTAGGGGTGATAGGTCATGATGAAATTCGTTTAATTACTCAAATAATATTTATTACTTCAAAAAAAAATGAGATGTCTCCTTGTATCGTGATCAAAGTCAATCAAAAGTTGACACCAAAGTCACCTCACCAATTTCTTCTAATATGAAATAGAATGATCATGTGAAAATAATCCCAAATGGATATAATGTTGGAATCCATGGTGAATCAATCCATCACAACCCATATCACATTGTTTCCATTTTATGTATTTGGGAGATTAGTGGAAAATGGAATTGTGTCATTCAACCATTTCCAGGTGGGTATAGGTAGTGGCTTCTTTTTCCATTAGGTCTTTTATTGCTCATATTTGACTTTCTTCCATACTAAACACACTGGTATATAATCAAAAATATCATTCTTCATGTTTTCTCACCAGAAGTGTTTTAAATGATCTGGTACATCCTATTACTTCTTTTAAAGATATAGAATGTTTTTATATGTGAATTATCAAATATCTCATTTTTTATCTCAGTTAATGAAGGAAGAGAAATCCTTTTTCCAAAAATAACCACCCATCATCATTGATTTGTAAATCAAGTATCTTACCTTTATATACTACAATTACCTTTTTTAGCACTAGATAATCCCTTTGTGAATCTCTAATCTTCAAATGATAGATGATTGTGAAATCATTTAGGAATGGTATGATGTATTCCCTTATGTTATTATCCTAAGCTCAATCCTTTACATATCATTAACGGTATGTTCTTTCTCAATATTCATCATCGATAGATTAGAAGGTTCATTACAACTCAAAGAATCTTCTAACCTATTCACCATTCCCTTATGGTAGTTAATAGAGAAATCATGGTTTTTGATCAACTCTTTGTATCTTCTTTAACACATGCTGAGATCCTTCTATGTTAATATATACATCGGACACTATTGCTCAGTTTATATATATATATATATCAATTTTAACCATATAGGTTTTGATGAAAAACATTCGGAGTAAATATCACAACCACTAACTTTAGATCATGTGTTAGGTAGTTATCCTGATGGATCGTCTACTATCATGAGGTGTGGGATATTACATTATTATTTTTCATGACTACACAACCCAATAATTTTCTTAAAGCATCATTATATATCACAAACCCATCTCCAATTATTATCAGTATATGTACATGTGAAATGATTGGCCAATTCATGAGACCTTTAAATAATTCCTCACATTTTTCCATCCAAACAGACTTTATATGTTTATGTGATAACTTAGTTTGTGGGATAGAAAATCAAGAGAATCTTCTAAAAAATCATATGTAGTGCCTTGATAATAAATTAAAAAAATGGATCTCCCAAACAACAGTAGGTATGGACCATTCATTATTTTTTTTCCTTTTTATTTTTCTTTAAAAATTCTCTCAATTCAAATAACATGTCCCATGAATGTGACTTTCTGCATCGAAAATACACACTTTAGGAAAAAGCGTACTTTTCATCCTTCCATAGTGTTTCCACAAAAATCCATATATTCTCTTCATGTTACTCTTTTCTCTTGAAGTAAATGAGAATATCATCAAAAAAATACAACAAATTTTTCTGCGTTGATTCTAATGACAGTAATCATGAACTCCATGTGGACATTACTAAGTATTATGGGAATCACAAGAACTAATAGTGTAGATACATTAAATTGAAATTATTCTTCTGAATATATTCCCTATTCACCATAAGATTATGATATCTAGATTGAGGATCCTCCCTTGAGATGTATTGAGCACCTCATTATTGATCGATAAAATCATCAATCATTTATATAGGGTATATGAACATTATGGGGATCTTTTTGAGATCCTAGTAAACGATACACAACCACATTTATCCATTTGTTTTTTTAGATAGTGCACTGGATCCCCCCATGTTACACCCTGAGATTTTATGATAAATATATGTTTTTCTTATGTTATATGCAACAACAAAGGAATCTTTCACTATATGCAACACTAGCTTGGCTTGCTTTACACACAAGAGAATCCTTCCTCGATAGCTTGCGTTGTACGCAATACTGAGTTTCACTAAACAATGATATGTTATTAAAATATCATATAAACTAGACATTATAAAGATTATTACCCACATTCTTAATTTTATATAACATTATAATTCATCTTATATATGATATGAGAAAAAAAATCAATTTTCGGATAAAAGAAATATTTTTTTCAAAAATACAGTTTTTCCACCTTTTGATGGTGCACCTATTTTAAATCTAATTTTTCAAAAGATTATGAGTTCAATTTGAAAAAATTAAAATTATTCTTTTTAATCCGCATATAAAAATTTACATTGGAATAATTTTTTATACTTTTCTGATAACTTTCAAATTTTGATGAATAGTAAAAACATGCTAAATTTTTCTTAAAAAAACTTTTTTTCATCAAGATAATTTATATGGTTAAATTTGTAAATTTAATTATTTTAAAGTATAAATATAATATATTCTTACCATTTAATACAATTTATGTCATTACCATTATTGTTACATTGATTTCATAGGTAAAAACATTTCAATCTTTGACAATGTTTTAACTTTTAAAACATGTTTTCTTAAAAACAAGATTAATATAAAATTAATTACTGAAACTTATGTGTTATGAATTTTAAAAAATTGATTCTATATTTGGATTAAGTGGTTCCAATTTATGTTAATAGTTTACTTTCCTTTTTTTGACATTATGAAGAGTAACTATGGTAATTTTTATTTACTGCAGTTAAAGGTAAATCAGATAATTAAGGGTAAAAATTAGATTATAAAATTACCCTACCACCAGCCAAAATTTTATTGGATGAATAAAAGTCGACCCATATCAACTAAGGGTTGGAATATATTTGTTTCATGGACTATTGACCATGAAAATAGTATAATTATAATTAAAACCAATGAAAGTGACAACATGTCACTCTCTTATATCTTATTAGTGTAATAATTTTAATTTAATGATAAACATCATTAAACCTCAAATATATATTTTATCCAGAAATATAATATAATTATATACATAATAAAAATTTATTTAGTATTTTTAGGGATTAAATAATTATCATTAATGATGACACAATAGTGATGTAGAAGTTATTTTATTGATTGAAATATCAAATAAATGGTTTTAAAAATATTAAAATAAATATTATATGAACTAATTAATGTTCTAAACAAATTTTATAGATGAATATGACTTATTATGAATCAATTAAATATATTTTTTTGAATATATTCTATGTTTGGATTTTATTTAAATGCAAATAAATGAATTGTGTTAGAATTGAAACTATTGTTATTTTATAAAAATAACATATTATAAATTTTTTTAAAAATCAAAAAAAAATATTTAAAAATTATAAATTGAAATTTATATGGTCTAAAATTTCATAAATTATCCAATTATGGACAATTCAAAACACATAAGTAATTATTTATAACAATTTAAAATTTGGAATATTATTACCCCAAATAAAATTAAATAGATTAATTAAGGATAAATCAATTTGATATGGTCTAAATTAAATTCCCAACATGTATAAATTTTATTGGTTAATGATAATACAACCATATATTATCACACCTTATAATTGAGTCATTTTCTGGGGTTTTGACGTGGGGTTTGAATTTATTATAAATTATTATTTCTTATGTTTCCAAAGGTGCCCCTATCCTCCCTTATAAAAGGGCACCTCCTCCATCTCCTCCTCACAACATTTTGAGCCATCAAGATCATGAAAACCCTATCCATTTCTCTTCTACAATTCCCTAGAAACATACTAGACGTTTTGGTCTTATTCAAAGACCAACTTTAGTTCCCTAAGAGGAGGTTTAGAAGAGGTGTGTTGAAGAAGAGGTAATGTACTATACCAATTCTTTCAAATTTATTTCTTCTTCTAATTTATATTATTTTTTTTGTTTCAGTATAATGTAATAACATCAGTATCACTCATATACTGATATGTATTTATAAATATGAAACAACTCTATTTCATCTTCTATCCATCCTATGGAAAACGAAATCACCACACGTGCGTACGTATGGAATACCGTCTCCACGCCATGGTGTAATCTGTTTTCCTCCACCACCTTACTTGGATGGGTATAATGGTGTAAATAATAACTATATATGATTATTATAACAGGATAATAATTCTGAGATATTCTATCATCCACTCCAATACCATTCAATAATTATGTGAATGATATCGTCGCTCATGCGTACGTACGACTTACCGTCTCCACAACGTGATGTGATTCGTTCTACATGATATTCATTAAACCATGATTATATAAAAAATTGAGTTTATAAATATGATATATATTATACTAATACCCTTCTTTAAATGATATATCTATAACCTAAAAAGAGGAATAAGAATTGTTTCGACATAACACGCATAAGAACATAAAGCAATGACCACCCGAATAACAAGTAGAAATAAAATATTACAAACAAGAAGATAAGAATATGACCATATAGATATCATAAAATTTAATATAATTCTGGAATAAGTCAATTACATTATTTAAATTATTATATATGAGTTTCAGATACGCATAAAGCATATCGGACTTAAGGTAAGGGATAATCACGCAATCTCAATTTTTATCTGAGATTGATTATACTTCAGTATTTACTGGGGAATATTTATCATCCACATAGATGTCTCCTCAATATGTAATATTATCCCTCTAAAATTTTTTAAATCAAATTTTACCTATTAGTGAATTTTTAGTAAATGATATGAAAGTAATCTTTTGTCATTTTCAGTATAAGATACATTTTGACTTTTCCAGCCAAAGTACGAGAACAATGTTTTTTAACTTATACAGCATGAATGGATTTTTATGATTTCATATAAAATTATTTCCCTGAAGCTTCCTTTACATGTTCTCAAATTTATTTTCAATTAAATTCTTTTATTTTAAAATTGTATGACATTTTTAGAAAGGAAAAATGTCTTTGATGAAGAAAGGATATTTTCCTCACGAATGGAGTTCAAGTGTTTTATCCAAATTATTTTACATCTAAGATTATATAGGGTTATATTTCTATCCATATTATTACATTGATTTGATTATGATGTGATGGAATTGTTTTTATGAAGTCCTTTATCGTATATGGATTATGTTATGATGGCATAATGTTTATGAACCCTATTTTTATTACATGGGTTGTTATATGATGTATGAATTAGGATTTTGTGGCACACATAAGAATGGATTCATTATGAGATGGGTGAGACCTATATCTCCCTATAATTCATTGGTTAAAGATTTATATCTCATGAGATAGACATGGTTGGAACAGCAAGTTAATCTGGTTTAGTGATACATGACTGGAATGAGGAGTAAACTCGGTTCAGTAATGGACTTTGTCCGCTATGATGGTCTTAGCAATGAGTCTTGACTAATATGAAATGATTTTCTATGATTATGTTGGTATGCCACAAAGTTTCATGTTTTATGTTATGATTATTGGGATTATGTTTCACTACTATGATGTATCCCATGTCATGATATTATGATCTCTTTTGCAGGTTAAGGTTTTCAAAATGTTATGTTCTTATGAATATGCTATGATTGATATTTCATTTTTTTACCCTTACTGAGAATTTTAGCTCACCCTTTTATGTGTTTTCTTTTCCCCGGGTTAGGAAGAAGCGTATTAAGTAGGATATGCCAAAATGTACTCTAGATATGATGAAATAAGTAGGAGACAATATATATGATTTATGAACCAGTTGTTTATGTTTCCTAGTTTCTAAAGACACTATACCCATACGGTCCTACCATGGTTTTTTTATATGTTGTAACAAGTATACTTCAATTCTGAAGTCATAACAATGTATGTAAAGTATGGGTCGTTATAGTTGGTATCAGAGGAAAGGTATAGTCGACCTATGGAATCTAGGATGTGAAATCCTTAGTAAGAACCCTTAGGATATGTCTTAGCATTGAACAAAATATTAGTGTTTTAGAATTGGACATGAATAACCAATGATAAGACCTAAAGTGGGAAATTTTATTCCTGATTATGTGGGTTTCCTGTTATAATTAGTGTTTATCACATTATGCTTCCTGCTCTTAGTCAATGGATGGAACCCGAAGGAACCATGTTAATGCTGAATGTGATGGGAAATGCAATGATTGTCCCCCTGAGCAACCAAACGTTACGGGAGCTAGAATGAAAAAACATGTATTCAAGATCACACAACTCTCTCAAGCTATGAATCATGCAGGACTTAAAAACGGGAAATGGAAGGAGAAACATTCTTTTGAATCCTTCATGAGGGAGCGTCCACCTTCATTCAACGAGTCTTCTGATCCATTAGTTCCTAAAAATGGATTAGTACCACTAAAAAGATATTTTCAGTTCTATAATGTTCTAAACAAGATAAAGTTATCTTAGCAGTATATCTTTTGGAAAGTGAATCTGATCAATGGAAGAATCTTATCAAGTATACGAGGCAAAGAGATGAAATTTAGTCCATGTAATGGGACGAGTTCAAGAACTTATTTTTCAACAAGTAATTCCCTCATATTCTTCTAACAAAGATGGAGATGGAGTTTCTTGAACTAAAGAAAAAGGTTGATAAATCGATTGGTACCTATAAAGAAAATTTTTCAAGACTTTCGAGGAACACTTCTAGAATTATTATCCAACATGAGAGTAAGATCGATAGATAATTTAGTGGCTTAAAACCAAGTCTTCGAAGGGTGTTGGCCAAAAGGGACTTCAATAGCTATGACGAAATTGTTCAAAGTGTTCTCAAGCTTAAGATGGAGATTAGTGTATCCCATCAGTCATATGGTTTTGATAAGAAGAGGAAAATGGAATTCAATGGAAAATATAAAGACCGCACTGAAAAGAATATGAGTTCCATTATGCTCAAAATGTGGAAAGAAACGTGGAGGTAAATGTCTTAAAGGGAAAAGTAAATGTTTTAAGTGTGGGAAAGAAGGTCATCGGGGAATTGAATGCCGTAGTGATGGGAAAAAGATGTCTAGCGAGGTGAACAAAGAAAAGGCTACACAGAATTCACCTCTTACACTTCAATGTCACAAGTGCAAGAAAATGTGACATTATTCCAATCAATTCCCTAATACAAGGGTTGTTGATGATGAAATGTGTCAACAAAATCTTATGGCTAAAGGCAAAGGAAGGTCACATGAAATTTCTATCGGTGATGTGGAGTATGATAACGAAGTGGTGAAAGGTACACATAACATCCACTCTAAAGTAGCAAATCTTTTATTTGATTCTAGATCCACCCACTCTTATATTTCTGAAGAATTTTCTAAGGCTATAACCATATTTCCGCATCAATTATATATTGAGTTAGCTGTGAAAACCCTTAATGGCACAACAGTCACATCAAATGTTTACAATTCTTCTCCCATTGTTGTTTGTGGGAAAGTTCTTCCTGGAAATCTTGTGATCCTTCCTATAGTAGAATATGATGTTATTATTGGAATGGATTGGATTTCGTTATATAAATATCATATCAATTTCCAAAGAAGGGAAGTCACATTTCATATTCCTGATCAATCTGTGATCATCTATCGATGCATGTATGAACATAACCATCCAATGTAAATTTCTTCCATCTTATGGGTCTTGCTTCCAATAAATGAAGGTTATTTATCTCAAATGGTTGTAGAAAAACTCACGATTAATAATATTTCCATTGTAATGGATTTTGATGATCTCTTTCTAGATGAATTGCTAGGTCTTCCACCAAATTGTGATGTTGAGTTTTCAATAGAACTCATAGCAGGTGCTATACCCATTTCAAATATACCTTATAGAATGGCCCCAATTGAGTTGCAGGAATTGAAGAAGAAACTCCACGATAATCTTAAAAAGGGATTCATACGCCCTAGTGCATCACGTTGGGGAGGACCTGTTCTGTTTGTTACGAAAAAAGATAGAATAATGAGACTCTTCATTGATTATCGAGAACTTAACAAGATCACTATCATGAAAAAATGCCCTCTCCCACACATTGAGGAATTATTTGACCAACTACATGGATCTCAATACTTTTCCAATATTGATCTTCGTTCAGGTTATCTTCAAATTAAGGGTCTAAAGGGAGGATATACCAAAGGTGACTTTCCCTACAAGGTATGGACACTATGAATTTATAGTGATACCATTTGGTCTTACTAATGACCCTTCTATATTCATGGATCTAATGAATAGATTCTTTAGAGACTATCTTGATCAGTTTGTGGTAGTCTTTATAGACGATATTCTTGTCTATTCAAAGAGAAAGGAAGAACATGATGACCACTTGAGAATTGTATTAAAGACCCTAAAAAGGAGTAACTTAATGCCAAATTTTCCAGGTGTGAATTTTGGATAAAAAATTTTCATTTTTGGGTCACATAATCTCAAAAGAGGGAATATCTATGGATCCAACAAAAATAGAGGTTATCAAAAGATGGTCGAGACCAACAACAGTAACTGAGATCTGATGTTTTCTTAGTTTGGTTGGATATTATCGATGTTTTGTGAATTTTTTCTCAGTATTATAAAATCCTCTCACAAATTTGACTCGAAAAGGAGTTGAGTTCGTTTGGACGGAGGAGTGTAAAGAGAATTTCAATGAGTTAAAAAGAAGGTTATCCAGTGCACCTGTGCTCGCACTGCCTTGTAGTGGAGAAAGGATTGTGATCTACTTTGATTCATCCAAGAATGGATTGGGGTGTGTTCTCATGAACAATGATATTTTGATAGCTTATGCCTCAAGATAGTTGAAAATCCATGAGAAAAATTACCCAACTCATGATTTGGAGTTAGCTGAGGTAATCTTTCCATTAATGATTTGGACGCATTATCTTTATGGTGAAAGGTGTGATATTTATACTGATCATAAAAGTTAAAGTATATTTTCACAAAAAAGGTGTTGAATATGTGCCAAAGAAGATGGTTGGAGCTGATTAACGATTACGACTGCTCAATTCATTATCACCCTGGGAAAGAAAACATGGTGGCAGATGCATTAAGTCGACAAGACCATGTTGGCTTATCCATGATGAGGATCACAAAAGATCCAATATTTATGGATTTAAAAATGTTGGATCTTGGAATTATATTGAATGGGGAAAAATCATATCTTTCTCAAATGAATTTTCAACCATCTATACATGTGAATATTCATGAGGAACATAAAAAAGATATAGAGTTACAAAAGAAGGTGAGAAATGTTCCTGAATTCCACATTGATTATGGTAAAATAATAAGGTTAAGGAATTAGGTTTGTGTTCCTCCCATCCTAGAAATAAATAATGATATATGGGATGAGACTAATAGTTCTTCATTCTCTATTCACCCTGGAAGCACGAAGATGTATAGGGATCGGAAAGAGTGCCTTTAGTTGAATTGCATGAAAAGAGATGTTGCTAAATATGTCTCTCAAGGCTTGGTTTGTCATCAAGTTAATGCTAAGAGACAGAAGTCTGAGGGGATGTTACACCTATTACCCATAACGGAATGGAAATGGAAAAACATAAATATGGACTTTGTCACTAGACTTCCTAAAACATCCAAAGGAAATAATGCTATCTGGGTTAAGTTGATCATCTTATGAAGTCGGCACACATCATTGCAATTAGAGAAGATTTATCTCTAGATCAGCATTCCAGGATATTTGTAAAGGATGTGGTAAGATTGCATGGAGTACCACTTTCAATTATATCTGATCGGGATCCGAGGTTTTCCTCGATGTTTTGGTGAAGTCTGCAGCATACTCTAGATACAGAGTTGAGTTTCATCACTTATTATCATCCTCGGACAGACGGTCAGTCTGAGAGGACAATTAAAACTCTATAATACATGTTGAGAGATTTCTCTATGGATTTCATAGGTGGTTGGGATCAACACCTACCTTTGGTGTAATTTTTTTATAATAATAGCTTTCACTCTAGTATTCAGATGGATCATTATGAATCTCTCTATGGAAAGATATGAAAAACTACAACTTGCTGGGATGAAGTTGGGGAAAGAAAGCAATTAGGACCTGATCATGTTAATGAGATGGCAGAAAAGGATTTATCTATTCAAAAACAAATAATATTAGGTCACAGTCGAAAAAAATGTTTTGTTGACAACCAAAGAAATGTCCTAGAGTTTGAAGTGGGTGATAAAGTGTTATTACGAATATCACTTTGGAAGAGAGTAATGATATTTGGAAAGAATTACAAGCTGATACCTAGGTATATTGGCCTTTTTGAAATACTGGATCATGTTGGAAAGGAAGCTTACCGATTGGAACTTCCACTAAATCTCTCTCAAATTCATGATGTGTTCCATGTATCTCTCCTGAGAAAGTACATACCCATTCTTTCACATGTATTAATCTCAGAAGTTGTACTACGGGAGAAACATATTTCATATGAAGAATAGCCGATAGAGATTCTAGATCAAAGTGAAAAAGTTCTACGAAACAGGACCACTCACTTGGTTTAAGTTTTATGGAGGAACCACCAATTAGAAGAAGCTACATGGGAACTTGAGGATATGATGAGGGAGAGGTATCCACATGTGTTTGTTACGAAGTGACGAATTTCAAGGGATAAATTCATTTTAATGTAGAATGTAAAACCATGATATTTTATGATAAATATATATTTTTTCTTATGTTTTATACAACACCAAAGGAAGCTTTCACTACACGTAACACTGGTTTGGCTTTCATTACACAAAAGAGCAACCTTCCTCGATAGCTTTCCTTGTACGCAATACAGAGTTTAACTAAATATTGATATTTTATTAAAATATTATATAAACTATATGTTATAAATATTATTAACAACATATTTAATTTTATATAACATTATAATTCATCTTACATATGATATGAGAAAAAATAAATTTTTTGGATAAAAGAATTATTTTTTTAAAAAATTCAGTTTTCCACCTTTTGATGGCGAACCCATTTTAAATCTAATTGTGGAAAATTTTATGAGTTCAATTTGAAAAAAAACTTTTTCTTTTGAATCAGGATATAAAAAAATACATTGGGTAAATTTTTGATACTTTTCTGATAACTTTCATATTTTGATGAATAGTAAAAAGATGCTAATTTTTTCTTAAAAAAAACTTCTTTTCATCAAGATTATGTATATGGTTAAATGATGAAATTTTATGGTTTTAAAGTATAAATAGAATATATTTTTACCATTTAATAAATTTTTTTTCATTAGAATTACTTTTACATTGAATTCATAGGTTAAAACATTTCAATCTTTGACAATGATTTAACTTTTAAAACCAGTTTTCTTAACAACATGATTAATTTTAAATTAATTACTGAAACTTCTGTGTTTTTAATTTTGAAATATGGATTCCATATTTGGATTAAATGGGTTTAAATTATGTTAATATATTACTTTTATTTTTTTGACATTATGAATAGTAACTACGGTAATTTTTATTTACTATAGTTAAAGGTAAATCGGGTAATTAAGGGTAAAAATAAGAGTATAAAATTATTCTACCACCTAAGAAAATTATATTGGATGAATAAAAGTTGACCCATATCACCTAAGGGTCAGAATAGATTCGTTTCATGGACTATTGACCATGAAATTGATATAATTATAATTAAAACCAAAGAAAGAGACAACATGTCACTCTCTTATATCTTGTGAGTGTAATAATTTTAATTTAGGGATAAACTTCATAAACCCTAGAATATAAATATTCTTCAGAATGATAATAAAATTATCTACATTATTAAACTTTATTTATAATTTTTATGTATTATATAATTATCATTAATGATGACACAATAGTGATGTAGAAGTTATTTTATTGATTGAAATATCAAATAAATTGGTTTAAAAATATTAAAAATAATATTATAAGAACTAATTAATGTTCTCCACAAATTTTCTAGAAGAATATGAAATATTAGGAATCTATTAAATATTTTGGTTTGAATATATTCTCTATGTGGAATTTATTTAAATGAAAATAAATGAATAGTGCCAAAATTGACACTATTGTTATGTTCTAAAAATAACATATTATAAAATTGGTTAAAAATCACAAAAATATTTATAAATTATAAATTGAAATGTATATGGTCTAAAATTTTATAAATTATCCAATTATGGATAATTCAAAACAGAGAAGTAATTATTTATAACAATTTAAAATTTAGATTATCATTACCACTATTAAAATTAAATTTATTAAATAAGGATAAATCAATTTGATAAGGTTTAAAATAAATTCCCAACGTGTCTAAATTTTATTGGTTGATGAGATTGCAAAACTATATCATCTAATCTTATAATTGAGTCATTTTTGGAGCTTTTTATGTGGGGTTTAAATTTATTATAAAATAATATTTCTTATGTTTCCAAAGGTTCCCCTCTCCTCCCTTATAAAAGGGCACCTCCTCCCTCTCCTCTTCACAACATTTTGAGCCTTCTAGATCAGCCAAAACCTGTCTATTTCTCTTCTACACTTCTCTATAAACATACTAGTGTTCCTGGTCTTCTTTAAAGACCATCTTTAGTGACCTAAGAGGTTGTTTAGAAGAGGCGTGTTGAAGAAGAGGTAATATCGTTTACCGATTCTTTCAAATTTAATTCTTTTTATACATAGTCTTATTTTTTTTTGTTTTATTATAATGCAATAACATCAGTATCACTCAGATACTTATATGTTATTATAATTATGTAAAAACCCTATTTCACCTTCTATCAATCCTACGGAAAATGAAATCACCGAACGTGCGTACGTACGGAATACCGTCTCCACGCCGTGGTGTAATCTGTTTTCCACCACCACCTTACTTGGAAGGGTATAATGGTATAATGATTAACTATATATTATTATTATAACATGATACTAATTCTAATATATTCTATCATCCACTCTAAATCCATTCAATAATTATGGGAACGATATCGTCTCTCATGCATACGTACGGCTTACCGTCACCACAGTGCGATGCGATTCGTTCTATAGGATATTCAGTAAACCATGATTCTATAAACTAATTAAATGATTAAATCTGATATATATTATATTAATACCATTCTTTTAATTATAAATCTATAACCTAAAAATATTAATAATAATTTATTCAACAAAACAACATAAGAACATAAAGCAATGAACACTCGAATAACAAGTAGAAACGAAATATTACTAATAAGAAGATAAGAATATGACCATATATGATATCATAACAATGAATGTTATTATTGAATAATCCAATTACATTATTTAAATTATTATACAGGAGGTTCAGATACGTACAATGCATATCAGACCTAAGGTAAGGGAAAATCTCGCAGTCTCAATTTTTATATAAGATTTTTTATCCTTAGGTATTTACTGGGGAATATTTATCATCCACATCCATGTTTCCTCAATATATAATATTATCCCCCTACAAAATTTTGAATCCAAATTTACCTATTGGTTAATGTTTAGTAAAATATATGAAAGGAATCTTTTTCCGTTTTCAGTACGAGATACTTTTTGACTTTTCCGGACAAAATATGAGAAGAATGTTATTCTAACTTATACGGAATGAATGGATTTTTTTGTATTCATAGAAAATTATTTCCATGAAGATTCTTTTACATGTTTCAAAGTTTATTTTAAATTTACTTCTTTTAGTTTAAAATTGAATGACATATTGAAAAAGTAAAATGTATTTGATGAATAAAGGATATTTTCCTCAGGAATGGAGTTCAAGTGTTTTATCAAAATTATTTTCCATATAAGATAATATTGGGTTCAGATTCTACACCTATTATTACATTAATTTGATTATGTTATTATGGAATTAATTTTCTGAAGTCCTTTATCATAAATGGATTATGATATGATGACATGATGTTTAAGAATCCCATTTTTATTACATGGGTTATACTATGGTGTATGATTTATGATTTTGTGGCACACATAAGAATGGTTTCATTTTCAGATGGTTGGGACCTATATCTCCCTCCAATGCATTGGGGAATGATTTATATCTCATGAGATTGACATGGTTGGAACGGAATGTTAATCCAGTTCATTGATACATGAATGGAACGAGGAGTGAACTGAGTTTAGTAATGGAATTTATCATCTATGATGGTCTTGGAAATGAGTATTGACTAATATGAAATGATTTTCTATGATAATGTGTGTATGACACAATGTTTCATGTTTTATGTTGTGATTATTGGGATTACATTTCACTACTATGATTTATCCCATGTCATGATATTGTGATATCTTTTGTAGGTTAAGATTTTCAAAATGTTATGTTATTATGAATATCATATGATTGATATTTCCTTTGTTTACCCTTACTGAGCATTTGAGCTCACCATTTTGTATGTTTTCTTTTCCCCGGGTCCAGAAGAAGGGTATTAACAAGGATATTCAAAAAGAGACTCTAGATATGATGAAATAAGCGGGAGACAATGTAGATGATTTATGAACCAGTTGTTTATGTTTCCCAGTTTCTAAAGACACTATACCTATGAGGTCCTACCATGATTTTGTTATATGTTGTAATACGTATGCTTAAATTCTAGAGTAATAACAATGTATGTAAAGTATTGGTCATTAAACCCCATGGAGATGACCAAGAGAGTTTGAAATATTTGTTGAAATTCCTTTTTAGAATATTATTTAATCCTCATGTTTAATTATAGCTATCCTGTAGGAGCATTTTTTATATATTAGTTGCTCGAGGAATGAGTATTATAGGGAAATCTACACCATGATCTGGGGGGATTTCAGGTAAATCTCTGTGAAATACATCACTTTTTCCATAAAAATTGAATTTATTCCATTTTAATATGTTCCATTAAAAAAACCATTTGGAAATTGTATGCTTCTTCACAGGTTATCATCACCCAAACCATTATAGTATTAAACAAAGAAAATTCATGATCATTCATGCATTTATATAGGGCATTGGATCATTAATAATTTGAAAAGTTATTCTATTTTCTGGATAGTTGATTTGTGATCTAAATATATATAGCGAACCTGGGCCCAATATAGCATCTAATTCCACCAATGGTAGATTAAGATATTCACGTGAAGAACCTTCTCATATATGCTTACATGAGAAGAGTGCAACACATGGGTTGTAATTATTGAAACATTGGGTTTTTTATATATTTCTCTACATCAAGGGGTTAGTTGTTCGATACAATAATTCTTTCATTCGTGAATGATATAAAGTAATTCATAGAACAAGAATATAATAAATTAGTTTACATTCTTGGTGGAATATGATGTGTACCTTATATGACATCATTTTTATGGTCCACTATAGTGGAATTGATTTCATAATCTCTCCCATTCATCATTGGATTTATTGGTAGTTGATGTTGATTACTAGCAACGATCCATGGTTTAGTATATATTCTTGCATATTTTCATTTGTTCCTATAGTTGAAGCATTAAACCATTAGTTGTGTATTTGATGGTTCCTTCCTTTCATCAATCGTTTTGGTTTTCTTCTTCATGTCTCTTTGATGGTCATGATCTCGGTGTCCTTCTCTACTACACTTGATGTCTTTAGCCATACTTTTGACATAATTGCCATTTCATTTTATCCATCATTCATTACATGTGGGTTGTTAGTTCCAATTTCCATATTTTTTCATGTGACACACTTGATTAAAACTACATTCATATATTGTTATCCCGATTACAATAATACCATTCTCTAAACACCATATCTACTTTTAGATAAAATAAAACCACTTGTTCATAACTTCAAAATTCGATAATAGATAGAGACTTTCAAAGGATTCGTTTAAAACCAATTAAGATTCTATCTATTTTTATATCTTTTTTAATAACAAAACCTGAGGCGTATCTTCACACCTTGTGAATTTTTACTCATATTCTATTTTTGATTCAACTTCTTTTATTCTTAATCTATTCGAGTTCTATATCTATATTTTCTTCAAGAGTTAGAGGGAAATATGGGATAATAAAAAATTAATTAATGACTTCCCACTATATATTCATCATTTAAACCTTCGTGTTGGGGTTATTTATCAATACCCACCATTTATTACCTTCTCTATATAAATAATAAATGACTAAAGTCACCTTATACTTCTCATAATACTGGATCAAAAAGGTGATATTTTCCATTGAATTTACACCACATTATGTAACGAGTGGATTTGAAGATCTGGTAAATGTTAGTGTTTATTATAATATAAAGGTATCTATGTCTATATGATACTTCGTGAGGGAATGTGGGGATTACACATGTCCAGGTTATTAATCATAGCCCTGAGACAACTGTTTAATAAATTCCTTGTTTTTTTTGAACTCCACCTCGCACGAAATTGGGGATGTCATTAAGGAAATAATTTAATTACAAATAGCATGAATTGATGGGCTAGTTTCACCTAGTTCCCACCATTTTATAAAATATAAACAGTTTAACAAAAAATAAGTCAAAATTTCACGGATAAATAATTTATTCTTTTTCACAATTAATTTTAATGGATAATCATATGGGATCCCTATGGTCATCCATTTTCTAATGCAATGTTTCATGGATATTTACATATATTTATTCATATAAAAAATAATATCAGTAATGGTTTCAAATAAAAATTCCAAAATTAAAAAAACCAAACTTGATACCAACTATAGTGACCCTAGTTTTTGTACATGACTATTATATAATTTATAGGAAAAAACATAATATCGACACAATCCTTTATGCAAATGTTTATTATCATAAGAAAATTAGGCATATACATAACTTTTAGATAATAAGAATAAAAAATTATTTAAATATATATTCTTTTACCTTCTAAAATATCACATTTTCCTTTGTACATGTTCACCTATGGATATCCATTAATGTAAAATGGTGAGCTAAAATCACATTACGTGGATGAATAGGGGACATTAATCAATATAACATGGGTTAAAATTTTAATAATAATCATATCATAATCATAATATCAATGTCTGCCTAATGAGGGAAATATGTGATAAATTCATATAATGTAGAAATTCATTAAAATGAATCACCATGTCATAGTTCACAAATACAACACATATTTTTGAACAAGAATCATGTTCACCCATCAAAGATGAACTTAATAATTAAATCATAATTGAGAGAAATTATAGAATCATGTTCACCAATATATAACATTATCTATTGAGAAAAATTACATCACCCAATTAAATGGATGTATGTATATTTCCAGGACCACGTGTAAAATCAAAGTATTTACAAAAATGAATCACATCATATAGAATGTATACTCATCATACTTATGAAATAATCCCATAGAAGGAAATGTGATTTATAAATATTTCATAATGAACATTTTACTTAATAAATAATTTGGTTATCAAAATGAATAAAGTAAATCACATAGGGACCTCAAACATCATTATTCTTTAGTGGATATGAAGCATTTTAAGTTCACTGAAATATAATGTTTTGGAAATTAAATTCACTTAAAAAAACTTTTTTAAAAAACATTATGAAATTTTAGGAACATGTATATCCCAAAAATAAAAGGGAATTTACATTTTATGGACATAATATTAACTTTTATAATGTGGAAGAGAGGATAACCTAATGAATGTAATTTGGTTAAAGAATCCCCTTACCATAATTACCTTTTTATTTTGTTACTCTTGCAGTACCAGAATAATAAAAATAGATTTATTAAAATATTTTATCCAAAAGTGAATTATTTTAATTTTTAAAACTATTTATACATTATAATAATTTTATAATATTTTAAAATTTTCTAGGTTATAGGGTATTCATTTTGATATCATGCTTTAAAATATCTTGTTTTTCTTTATTTTTTCGATTTTGTTAAATATAGTTTAATCCGTTTTATAATTCATTCAATTAGATTACAATACTTATAATTAAATGATTATATATTATTTATTACTCATATTTACTATATATGGTAATGGTAATAAGTGTTTTCTAAAAAAATTCACCATAGGTGGTTAACCAACCTTTGGAAGAACATTGCCAGGAGAGTAGGAAAGTGATTTTTAAGATGTATATATAATTTAAATATTTTTCATCATATTGGTTTAATAACATTAATATAATTTTATAATATGTAATATTTAATATTATAGGGGTTGATTCTGAAAGGGGAGGTGAAAAACGAAATTGAAGTAGATTAACAAGAAATAAAAAATGTATGTGTTAATTGAAATATATATAATCCATGGTGTAGCTTCTCTTGATCGACTCAAAAATACCATTTATGCTTGGAGTTGAATTACTCCAGAATGTCCCTAAGGATCCTAATGGGATTTAAATGATGGATTTTAGTGGATTATACGACTAATAAAGTGGGCTATGATTACTTTTCCTTGAGGAGTGGGGTTATTTATACTTGAGAGAAGTGCATTTTAGAGAAAAATATTAAATAGAATTATATAAAAAAGGTAAAACCTGTAATAGTGAATTTTTCATAATATAAATCATATATAAATTTAATATTATGGTTTTTAAGAATTTAAACCACCTTATAATTGTGATTCATTAGTGTATTAAAATTTAATGTTGAATAAAAAATTGTAATTATATAGGTTTTTTTTTGACATTAGATATTTAAAAATTCTCTTTAGTTTTGGAATTTATGATTATTTTAAATTAATAAATAATTAATGATATAAAATTTTTCTTGGCTGAATATTAATTACTACAAATTATTATGTCATAATTACATTATGAATGATATAATTTATGATACATCAAATATGTGAAAAACAATATTTTTACTAGTAACCTTAAAATTAGTGTATTTTAAATAATTACCAAAAAAATATCAACCTTGTAAAATTTCAACATGATGATTTCAAAATTATATTCATTTTATCAAGACAAATGACCACAATATGTAATTATAATTTTTGAAATAAAATCATCCCTTTTATGAAATACCTAAACATACATTTTCTTAAAATTATTTTTATATTTTCAATGGTTTTTTAATCCTAATATATATTTTCTAGGTATTATAATATTTATATTTAATTATAAGAATCTTGATAAATTTTAGTTATAAGAAAATTTATAATTTTGAGTTAAAATTAATATTCCAAAGGCCAGGTCACTATTCTCAATTGCTAGTTTACTATTGAAATGGTCATAATACTACTCTAACATTAACATTACATCCTCTAAATACCTTTTCATTCCTTCATTAAAATTTTCAACTCAATTCATCGCATGGTTTTATATTAAATTTTTATTTCATTTATGATTTTTTAACTAATGTTTTGTTACATTATTTTCTATTGACAGTGGGGTTAATGATTTAATTATATTAGGGAAATCCAAAAATTCATATATTTTATTTTTTATTTTTTTACTATTGGAATGTATAAAATTTTAAATGATTTCATTGATGACTAATTTAGTAGTATCTATTTATGAAATATTATTTTCTCTATTTCCTTATCAATAAAATTGAATATATTCTATTATAAAGAAAATTTATTTTAGGAGACAAATATCATTTATTATGTTTGGGTTATTAAATTTTTTGGAATCATGGCATAAGGTTTTCTTGTAGAAAAGTTTTAGGTTTACTTGGGGCATAGGGTTTTAGTTATTTACGGTCTGGTGGATTACGGTTTTTGGGGATGATGTTTTAGGGGTTTTGAGGATAATAATTTTGGGATTTTTGAGGATGAGGGAATAGGGTTTATCAAGGATGAGTGTTTATTAATTTTTTGGGATTAGGGTATATGTTTATTTTAATGATGAAAGATTATGTTTTCATTGGGCGGATGGTTCATTTTTTCCTAGGTATGAGGGATTGGAAGTTTTTTGGGCTGAGGTTTTAGGGTTTTATGGGATGGAATATTTAAGGAATTTTGTTCATACGTATTGTTTTTAAGGGATCAGGGTTTAGGGATTTTGGGGATGATGGTTTTTGTTTTTTTGGAGTATAGGGTTTAGGTTTTTTTGGGGAATGAGGGTTTAGGTTTTTTTTTGTTTAGGTATTTGGTATTTTTTGTTGGGGTTTTAGGGATTTTTCTGACTGAGTGTTTAGGAATTTTTGTGTGATTTGGTTAATGATTTCTTGGGGATGTTGGATTAAAATTTTTTGTGCTTGAGGGCTTGTGTTGTTTTGGGGAATAGGGAAAAATTAATTTTTTTGGTAAGTGCATATGTTTATTTAGATTTGTGTACTTAGGTGTTTTTAGTATTTTGGGCATAAGAATTTTTGTGTTTTAGGACTTATTTTTTTAGGGATGAGTGCTAATTATTATTACTGATGAAGTATTAATGTTTTTTATGGAAAGGGGATTTGGGATTTTTGGGTTATAGGGATTACAATTTGTTGGAGCTAGAGGATCATGGTATTTTGGAGCTGATTCCTAAGGGTTTTTTGGGGTAGATTACATACGGTATTTTGAGAATAAAGGATTAGAGACTTTTGAGGTTATTGTTATAGGGATTTTGGGGCCTAAAAGGATTTATTTTTGGGAATTATGGGTTTTTTGGAATTGGGTTTAGGTTTTTTTGAGGATGAGTGTAGATGATTTTTTGGGGTTGAGGGTTTCAGGTTTTTGGGCCAAATGGTTTTTTGTATTTTCAAAATGAGGGTATAAATATTTTGGGGATGTGTGGTTGTGGTATATTAGGATGAGGGATGGGGTCTTTTGGGGTGGAGGTTTGGGGTTTTTTGCAGATTAGGTTGTGGGGGTTTTTTGGATTATGGTTTGAAGCTTTTTGGGGAAGGGGTTTTGTAGATTTTTGGGTTGGGGGTTATTGGTTATTTGGGTATTTGGTTATAGGATTTTAGGGGATTAGGTATTTGGTATTTTTAGGGATATTGGATGGGGTTTTTTAGTATAGGGGGTTTTGGATTTTTTGGTGATGATAGTTTATGGATTTTCTTGACTGATGGTTTATGCATTTTGGAAAATAGGGTTTAGGTATTTTTGAGGAATATGGATTATAATTAATTAGGGATGAGTGTTTTGGGTGTAATGGTTCTATTAGTTCTATTGGAATAGTATTTATTATAAATACAGAGTAGGGAATTTTTGGGATGGGGGTAAATGTTTTTCATGGGTTGGGTGGTTTATGATTTTATGGGGTGAAAGGTTTTAAATTTTTTTGGGTTGAGGGTTATGTGTTTATTGTGGATTTGGGTTTTATACTATTCTGTATAATAGTCTAGGATATTTTGGGATGATGGTTTAGGGGTTTTTACAAATGAGGGTTTGGGGGTTTAGGGGAATAAGGGTTTAGTGGTTTTTATCGATATGGATTTTTGGTTTTCTGGGCTAATGTTTTAGGGGTTTTATGAGCTTATGGGATTAAATTATTTTAGGGATGATGGTATGGGGTTGTCAGGTGCTTATGTTTTACTGGTTTTTGGGGCTGATGAATTAGTGTTTTTAGGGTTTGAGGGATTATGGTTTTTTGGATGAGGATTAAGGGGTTTTTAGGATACGAGATTATGGTTTTCTTTGTGAGTGTGTTTAGAGTTTTTTGTGTTTGAGGGTATAGTAGTTTTGTGGTTTTTGGTTACATATTCTTTTAACCTATGGTTTTAGGTTATCTAGGGGAAAGTGTTAAAGTTTTTAGGGAGCTATGGGAGTTGAGGTTTTTGGGGATGAGGGTAGAAGTGGTTTTTGGATTTGGGTTTAAGGCATATTCATGAGGAGGTTTTATGGTATTTTTGGGATGATGATTATGATTTTTTTTGGATGACAGTATAAATATTTTTATGGTTTAGGGTTTGGGGTTTCATAGGGTTTAGGGTTTAAGGTTTATTATGGATAAGGGTTTTTGTTTTTTAATGGGAGTGAGTTTAGTGTTTTTTTAGGTAGAGGGTTTAGGGGTTTGGAGGATAGAGGTATTAGGGTATCTTAGGGTCATGGGTATAATATCATTTGGAGATGAGGGTTTAGGGTTTTTTGGGGGGGGGCGATTATTGGGCAGTTTTTTGTTGATGTTTTATAATTATATGGGGATTGGGTTTATGCGTTTTTTTGGGATGATGTTTTATTCTTGTTTGGGTATGAGTGTTTAGGATATTTTGGGGGATGTGGGTTTAGTTTTTTGGGGGTTTTGGTTCAAGGTTTTTTCTTTATTGTTTTTTTATGTTATTCAGGGATAATGAGTTATGGTGTAAATGTTCTGAGTGTTTTGGGTTTTTAGGGTTGTGGGTTAAGTGTTGTAGGGGATAAAGGTTTTATTTCTGGTTTTATTTCATTCAAATTGTTTAGGTTTTATCAGGATGATGGTTTAGGTTCATTGGAATAAGGGGATACAATTCTTTTGTTGGAGTGTTGCATGTTTTTTTGTTGAAATGGTTTTATTTTTTTTGAGGGATGGTGGTTTATTTTTTGGGGGGGATTATGGTTTAGTGTTTTTTGTGGTTGATATTTTAGAGGGTTTGGTGCTGTGTGTTTATGGGTTTCTGATCCTGACGGTTTTTTTGGGGATGAATGTTTATGGATTTTGGGAAAAGGGATTAGTGTTTTTCAGGGATGATGGTTTAGGGTTATTTGGGAATGAGTGTTTATATTATTGTGGGGGATGAGGGATTTGGGTTTTGGGGGATAAATGTTTATGGTATTTCTAGAATTACATTTTATAGTATGTTAGGGATGACTATTTATGTCCTTATGGGAATAAGTTATAATAGTTTTTTTGGATGGTGGTTTAATGGGATTTTGAATTAGGTCCTAGGGTTTATTTGGGGAAGAGGTTTTATTTTTCTGGATGAGGATTTATGGGTATATAAGGTTTAGGGATGAAGGATTTTTGGGGGATGAGAGATTATGTTTTTATAAGGATGTGGGTTTAGTTTTTTTAGGGATGATGGTTTATAGTGTTTTTGGATGGGGGTTTTGGATTTTTTGGGGCTAGGGTTTTTGGGTTTTTGGGTGCTGGGGGATTAGGGGTTTTTTTGGATGCTAGTTTATATTTTCTTTTGGATGATGCTTTAAAAAATTTTGGGATGATATTTTAGGATTTTGGGGAGATGACATTTATTATTTTTTTTGGACTTAGAGTTTAGGATTTTTTCAGGATGAGGGTATAATTTTTATAGTGGTGTGTTGTTAATTTTTTTAAATGATGAGGGATTAGGGATTTTGGGTATCATGGTGTTGGGTTATTTGAGTCTGAAAGATTGTCTTTTCTAGAAAATATGGATTTGTGTTTTTGGGGATTATGGCTTCGGTTTATTTTGCATTGGGGGTTTATCATTCTTTGGTGCAGAGTGTATAATGTTTCTTGGTGTATAGGGTTTATGTTTTGGGGGTGTGGGTCTAGGGTTAGTTGGGTCTAAGAGTTTCTAGTTTTTTTAGAAAATCTATCAGGAGTTTTTCAGGATCATGATTTTGGTGTTTTTCATAGTGAGGGTTTTTGGGTTTTTTTGGAAGAGGGTATGGGGTTTTTAGGGATGAGAGATTAGATTTTTTTGGGGATGAGGGTTTATTGGTTTTGGGGATGATGTTTTATGGTTTTTCGGGATAAGGTTTTTGGGTTTTCGTGTGGGCTTAGGGTTTATGTTTTTTGGGTATATTCATTTATAGTTTTTGGGGATGAAAATTTATTATTTTTTATGATGCTTTTTTAGTGTGTTTTTGGTTTTTGAGTTTTGGGTTTGGGAGATAAGGGATTATGGTTTTTTGGGATATGAGTTTAGGGATTTTTTGATGAGGTTTTAGGGTTTTTTGGGGTTGAGGTATTAAGATTTTTTATAGTTGAGGTTTTATATTTTTAGAGAAGAATATTTATAGTTTTTTTATGATATTTCATTGTTTTGTTTTGTAGAGTTTTGTTGTTTTTTGTTCTGCAATATTAAGTTTTTGGGGATTAGGTAAGATGATTTTTAGTGATGCGGGCTAAGGTTTTCATAGGGATGTGAGTTTAAGGATTTTTAGGGATATGTTTCAATAATATTTTTTTGGTAATGAGTATATTTTTCTTAGTTTTGGGGATATAGGCCTCTATGGGGGTTACGGTTTAGAGTTTTGATGGGCTGAGAGTTTCGGTTTTTTGGGTACAAGGGTTTAATAATTTTTTGGGATGAGGGTTTCTGTTGATTTTTGTATTTAGGTATTAGGGTTTCAAGGCTCTGTTTTTAGGGTTTTTTTGGGGAATAAGGGATTATTGATTTTATTGGGATTATTTTTTAAGTGCTTCTGTCGGTAGGGGTTTAGGATTTTTTGCGGATGAAATTTTAGGGTTGTTTATGGATATGTATTTAGTGTTTTGAATCTAAGTGTTTAGGATTTTTTATGTATACACATTCAATTTTTTTTAATGCTGATGGATTATGTTTTTTTGGGCTGACTGATTATGAAAATTATGGGGATAAGGGTTTTGGAATTTTATAGGGTTGTCCATTAAGTGTTTATTTGGGATATTGTTTTTGGATTTTATCCTTAATGGTATATTTTTTTTGGGAGGAGGGTTAGGATTTTTTTGGGGTGAGGTTATAATGTTTATTTCTATTGAGGATTTTGGATTCTCTGGGGAATATGATTTTTTCTTTTTTGGGGATGAGGGTTTTTGGTTTTTAGGGGATAAGTGTTTATGTTTGTTTAGGGACGAGGGTTTAGGGTTTTTTGGCGCTCACCTGTTAGTGTTTTTTGGGGTATCAGGTTTTGGGTTTTCTGAGGGTATGTATTTGCCTTTTTGGGGGGCTAAGTGTTGTGGATTTTTTTTATTAGGGTTTAGGAGTTTTTTGGTGATGGGTATTTATGGTTTTTCTAGGACTTATGGTTTATGGTTTTTTTGGGGGATGATGGTTTGGGATTATTTATGTTTCAGGGTCTATGTGTTTTTTAGTGCTGAGGATTAGGTGTTTATTGTGAATAAGGTTTTTTGGGATCATGGATCAGATATTTATTAGGCTGAGGGTTTATGGATTTCTGGGGTGAGGGTTTTAGAGTTTTTGGTGCTAATGGTTTCGGGATTATTGGGTATGATTGTGGTATGGAATAGATTCAACTGATGGAGAACACTTTTTGGACTTGACAAAAATTTTAAGCCCAATATTAATCTGAATTGGATTAGAAAACACTTATTTGAATCCAACAAAATGGAGGGAAAACACTTATTTTAGAACCAAAATTAAATATCAACATGTAAAATAAATAAATTTTTATGAAAACATTAAATTTGATATATATAATGGTTAAAATAATCATTATCAATTAATCCTGCTACATTAGTCTATGGGTTAATTAATTAGCATGAGAATGAAATTTTTATTCATTTCTGTGAAAATTGAGTTCCCCCATGACTTCAAATTCAATTTAGATCATTAAAATAAAATTATATTGTACTAAAAATTTATTTTCACACTTTTTAAATGGTAACACATGAATCTTATAAATTTTGATTATTTTTGTACTATTTTATAACATTAAACTCATATTGTTTCCTTGTTTTGGTGTTTCATCTCCAATTAGGGTGACATAGCCAATAAAAATGAAGAAACTATGGAATTTATTGTTCCCTTAATGCCTTGACCATTTAGAAACATTTAAAATGTGACCATCATTACTCATTTCATGCCTCCACCGACATATCAATTTTGTATTAGATTTTTTGTTCTTATGAGTATATTATGTTACATTCTTCTTATTGACATCTAAAAATTAAATTTTCCTTAATCTATTATAAAGAATATCTTCTACTAATATTATCCCTAGAAAATTTCCAATGTGGAGCTGTAGTTGAAAATTAGCACAATTAATGAGTAACTTGATCAATTATTCAGATCATGAAAACATGATTCCCCTCTACTATAGCAGCGTCCTTGATGTATGTCATGATATAATTGGCCCAATATAGAACCATTTTATTAATTTCATAAAAATTGAGATTATTCCACGGATATATTGAACATATTGAAAGTATAAGAGATGATGATTATATTGAAAGTGGTTTAAGAATTGATATTATATATTTTGATGGGGTTTTAAATCAAGATGGTTTTCTAGATTGGCTGTAGGAAATTTGATAATTTTTTGAACATATGAATTTTTTTACTGAGAATAATTGATAGTCAAAAGTTTTAAGTGAAATAATCATTTATCTCAATTGTGGGAAAATATTATAAAATAATGGAAATATGATGTGAATGAACAATATGATCATGGGAGAAGTTGAAAATGATATTGAGAAGAATATTGATAACTGAGGACTATAAGAAAGGAATTTATTTAAATATACATTACATGAGATAAGGAGAATTTTTTCCATGTTTATATTTCGGTGTTATGTTATTCATTTATTTGAAGTGATGTCCAAGAATACAATGAAAAAATGATTATACTGATTTTGGGTGAATTTAAAAAAATTAAATTCCGCAATTTGTTGAGTTGAAACCAATTTGATAATGACATGAGGTTTTTATATTGGTAATAAAATTGGAAAAGAATAATAGAACAATATATGAACTAGTTATAATATAATTTTTTAATATAAATGTTGTGTTGGTGATATAGAATTTGTAAGGAATGATATCTAGAAAAATAGGGAAAGAGAATTCAATGGAAGAACTAAAAGGAAACTTAAACTCATTTGAATATTTAAATTCAATGTAACTCAAATTTCATTGGTATGGTCATTTTTTGTCCACCCACCCTATCCATAGAAATATAACTATTTTGAAGATTGAGTAAATTGAATAATAAATTGAGGGTGATGAACATGGTTGTGACAAAGATGAAAATGAAGATCATGTTCTGGAGTAATTTAATGTGGGAAAATCTTTTTTGTGTAACAAGTATTGAAAGATCAAATATTCCCTAATGGAGATCAATGAAAATGATTTCCCAAACTCATTTCACCAGAAATAAGTGAGTATGTGTGGTGTTATTGAAAGTGTGATTTTTAAAAAAATGTTTCTTCAACCACACTGGGGGATAAATTGAAGCTTCCATCACACTATCATCCATGGTCCTATAAACTATATTGATTGAAAAAATCAAAACATAAATTCAATCCAAAGAACAATTTTTTGTTTCATTTATCATTTTTATTAAATAAAATAATGAGTTATTTTATGATATGGTTTCTAGTAACATGTTTTTATGAAGGCCTTTACAATTTGATATGGAAGTTTATTTTAATTACAGGAAGAATATATATTCTTTATGATATAGTTAAATGTACACTAGACATTCTCATTTGAATCCATCCCATATTCTTAGAGATATTTATTTTTCAAAATAGCCAAAAGGATTCCTCTTTATCAAAAAAAAGATAATGTGAAGAAACAAATTCATAATAAATAGCATACTTTTTCATTATTGATGATGGAGTGTTAATTCGAAGAGATTAATAGTCATCACTATAGATTATCTCATTCTTTAATTGATAAATATCATGATGTTTTTCACTAATGATATTCTATGTGGATTGTGACCCTTTGGTGGCATTGAGCACCAGATTGATCTTGTATGTGGTGCATAATATCCAAATAATCTAGAATTGCAGTATAATCAAGAATAATTAATTAAATTATATATGAAAATCAATGAATTTGAGTATAAATTAATTATAAGGGCCTGGATTATCACATTTTTTGTCCCAGCAATATTGGTTCACATGAATGTTGGTAGGTTTTTCAATTCTATTAATAATAAATCTATGAATATTACTTCCATTAAATATATGTATCCAATTTCATGAAGTTATGGAATGATATATGTATTAAATGGTCCATTAATCTTTTTAATGAATTAAACATAGAGTGGATAAGACCATATTAAATTGAATTGTATGAGTAGAAAATGTTATTAAAAACCAAAGGAATATTGTTTGAGTGTTTAGTAAGTCCACTCAGCCTCTCATATTACCATAAAAAAATTCATTCAACCCATAACAAAAGTATTGAACCCATTTATTGGTATTTATGGAGTGCTTTATACAGTCATGTTTTTTATTTACAACAAGGATGTAGAAATACATGTGGATTTTAGTTTATGGGTATTTGTAATTCTGCGGGAACGATATATTTTTGGAAAGCTGGGAAATTTATATTTCCTTTCAATAAATGCTTCTTTTTGGTTAATGTGGTATCAAATAAGGAATCCCAGTAAACCAATCAAAGATAGAATTAATCAAGTATGATACACCACAAGGTTCAATTACAGAATTAAGAAGCTGACATGGTTTAGAATCGCTATATTATTTCTTTTATTCTAGTTTGAGAACTATCACAACATCCAACACTGATTGCTTTAAATATGATAAATTTGTGTTGTCAAATGCAGTAAATGAACCATTTGAAATCATTATTAAATGGTTATGTGAAGAACCAATTTCATCATTTCCTAATTGCGATAAATTCTTTGTTGTGGAGTGTGATAAATGTGGCTTTGGAATTACTTCTTTTCTCATCCAACTCAATTGTACCGTTTCATATTTCAGTGATATGTTTAATGATTAATAGAGAAATTAAAAATCCAATGAGATATAATTTTATTAAATTTCTAGATCACTTGCCCATTTTTCCTGTTATTTAAGACCATAATTTCTTTTTAATTATTATGTCCATCAGGAATTGAGATTTATCAATGGTACACCTCAGCTTAGTTTGAGTTATTCAGTGTGATTGGAATTCTTTCAATAAGTCCCATTTGTGTAAAAATATAATAAGGGGAATGATAAACTAGTGGATGTTTATTTATCTCAATGGAATTCATTTCATATACTTTTAGATGCTTAGTTTTTTGGATTTATTCTTATAAAATATGATTATCAACATTATATGCTGATAAATTCTATTTTAATTCAATTATAAAATTCTTTTTTAGAAGACTATTCTATAGAATATTGTTTTCTCATCCACATAACCATGTTATATGTTTCAAACGGTAATTATGGGGACTTTATCATGTGGGAAACACACAAAAGAGGAATTGTTGCTGATGTTGGGATCCACAAAACAATTGAGACACTAAAAGACAATTTATTATAGTAAATTTTGCAATTAGACATCCATGATTTATTTCAAGATATGGTTTATATCAAAGGAAAATGGGTCATTTGAATAATATTTTTTATAATATATTACATATTCTAACATTTCTATGGTAATATTATAGAATGTATTTCTATTTGAATTTACCAAATAATTTTTAATAATTGTTTTTAGATATATTTTTCCCCTTTATTGAATTTCTGACCACATTGTATTATATAAAGAGACAAAATTTCTGTTCCAAATTTTTAGAGAAAATTATGGAGGATATTTTGAGAAAATATAATATTCATCACTTCCCATCACCATAAAAATGATGTAAAGGTGGATGTCACCAATCATACATTTGGAGCTACACTATGAGTATTGTTGAATAATAATTTGAGTGATTTGGATTTATAGATTACACAATCATAATATCCATATAATATATATTATAGTCCAACCACTATTCATTCAATATTGGATGTGGTTTATGGCATCAATAAACTAACTCTTGTAGAATTGTGTTCATTGATACATGTTTTTAAGGGTTAATGTTGATGTAGACCAGAAATCATTGTCGATAGAGAAGTTTTATGAGTCTATTTGATCTAAAATTGAGATGCCTAATGAAGCATATATGTGCTATGATAAAAACTATTAAATTAATTCCATTTCCCATAATGTAGAAAAAGTGTGGATTCAATTTTTCAATGACAGATTTACGAATTAAAGAATGATACATATGAGACCACGAGATGAATATCATTGAAAGGTACATGAAAAAATACGAAACAATGCCTATAATAAAAATCTATTAATTAATTTAGTTTTGTTTCTATAAAATTTTACATTTGGGATTTATCAGAAAAAAATTAAAAACATGATTCCATGGATTTGATGAAAAATTACATATAAGGATGGGGGAATGATATCGATCAAAATTTCCACAAGGAGAATATATTTGGGAATAAAATCAATTTTTAGCCCAAGTATTATTCGAATGGGGAATTCCCATTCATTTTGGAATCTAACAAAATTATAGACACAGATAATTAATTGAGAGCCTGAAACGACTTATCCATATGGAAATGGAAATAAATTTTTAGAAGTTCCTAAATAATGATAGATAATATTGGGAATACAATAATTATGAAAAATTCAGACTACTTATTTTAATTTAGTAAATAATTATCTTGGGAATTTGGTTATATTTATTTTATATGACATTTTAGTGTCCTCATGTCCGTATATTTAATTTTAATCATTATACTCTTTTTATTTTGTCCATATAATGAATTTTTAGTCCTCTATAATGGTTACATGTGAATCCTATGAAATTGAATCTTGTTTAAATTTTTTTTTCCTTTTGCCTCTTCCCAATGCCCAGATTTGGTGGTAAATCGCCGTCGATGGTAACATAGTATTTAATGTTTTAGAAACATTAGATGGTGGTGTTGATTTTATGTCTTAGAAAAGTAGCTACATTTCACTATTTTATCTTATGTTACTAATTTCATGCTTCTGGAAATACCTCATGGGGTTTGGGAAGATTTTTTATTGTTTTCATGGTGATGACAGATTATGGGTTTTGGGTATGGGGGTTTGTGTTTTTTTGGGTTGTGGCTTTTCTATTTTTAGGAAAATATGGATTATGGTTTTCTAGCGATGACTGTTTTGGGGGTTTTCAGGGTCAGATTTTAGGGTTTTATTGGGAGGTGTGTTTGGGGTTTTTCATACTCAGGGATTAGTGTTTTTCAGGATAAAGGATGATGATTTTTTGGTGTTGATTATTGAGGTTTTTAGGGTTATAGGATTATATGTGTTTAGGGATGAGGTTTTAGGACTTTTTTGGGGAAGATGGTATAGGGTTTTTGGGTGTTTTTGGTTAAAGGTTTTTATGGGGATCAAGGGTTTAGGGTTTATTGAGGATGATGTTTTAGGGTTTTTAGGGAATTTTGTTCATTTTTTTTCAGGGATGAGGATTTAGGTTGTTTTTTGGCCAAGGGGTTAGTTTTTTTAGGGTTGAGGGTTTAGTGATTTTTTGGCTGAGGGTTTAGGAATTATTGGCGTAGAGGGTATTAGGAAATTTTGGGCTATAGATATTGGGTTTTTGGAGTTATAGGGATTAGGGTTTTGGAGGCTCAGTGTTTAGGTTTATTTGCGGCCACAGGTTTAGGGATTCATAGGGATGATTGTTTATGATTTTTTGTGATAAGGGATTTTTGTTTTTTGGGACTGTGGGTTTATGTTTTTTTAGTGATGTGGAGTTATTGTTTTTTGGTTTCAATGACTTAGTAGTTCTGGGATGAGGGTTTTGGGACGTTTTTGGCTGAAGGTTTAGGGTCATTTAGGTTGTGGTTTTAGGGTATTTTGTAGATGAGGGTATATGGTTTTTAGGGGCCTAAGGTAAAGGGTTTTTTGAGACCATGATTATTTGGTTTTTGGCTCAGAGTTAGGGTTTGGAGGGGAAAGAGTTAGTGTTTTTTGTGTCTATGGGTTTTTGTAATTTTGTTGCTAAGATAATAGGGATTTTTTGGTCCAATGGTTTAGGTCTTTAAGAGGATGAGTGTTTATAGTTTCTTTCATTGATGTTTTACTATTCTTTTCCATGAGTCCCTCTAATTTTTGGGAAAGAGGGTTTATGGTTTTATAGGGCTGAGGTTTTAGGTTTCTTGGCCTGTTGGTTTGAGGGATTTTTCGCTTATGAGATTTGGGTTTTTTTGGAGAGGATGTTTTCTCATTTTTAGGGGCCGAATTATTCTTTTTCATTGGGGGGAAGAGGGTTCACGTTTTTTAGGGCTTAGGGTTTAGTGTTTTTCTGGGAACTAAGGGTTTATGTATTTTTAGGGCCTAAGGAATAGGTTTCTTTTAGTATGGGGTTTAGGTTATTTGGGATAGGGGTTTATAGTTTTTTGGGGATAAAGTATTAGGTATTTTTGGGACCATTGGTTTATACTATTATGGGGTGTGTTTTTTGGGGAATATATTTTATAGTCATTTGGAGATGAGGGTATAGGGTTATTAGGTATGATAGATTGGTGTTTTGGGGTATGAGTGCTAAGAGTTTTTCTAGGATGAGCATATAATATTTTTTTAGTATGGGGGATTATGGTTTTTTGGGATTATGGCGTATCTTATTATATGAATACAGGTCCATAGTTTTGGGGGATGATGGTTTTAGGTTTTTTTCATCATGGAGTTTAGGGATTTTAGGGGTTATGTGTTATGTATAGTTTGGTTTTGTGGGATTAGATTTTTTGAGAAATGAGGGTTTTTTCGTTTTTTGGGAAGGATCATTTGGGTACTTTTATGGGTCAATGGTTTAATATTTTTTAGGGAACAGGGTTTAATGTTTTGAGTAAGAGGGATTAGGGTTCTGGGGGATGAGGTAAATGGTTAGTTTTGGGGTCTTTGGGTTTATGGTTTTTGTGGATAGAGTGTTTTGGATTTTTCTAAGATAAGATTCTTTGTTTTTTTGGGGATTATGGATTATGGATTTTTTGGACTGAGAGTTTATGTTTTTTTGGGGACATAGGTTGGGGGTGGGGAATGAGGGTTTAGGGATTATTTTGGATCAATTGTTTATATTTTGTTTTGGATGAGGGTTACATTTTTTTAGGGATAATGGTTTAAGGATTTTGGAAACTCAGTGTTTATGGTTTCTTTATGTTGAGGGTTTAGAGTTATTTTCTATTGTGTGTTTAGAGTTTTTGGGGTTAGGGTGTAGGGTTTTCATAGTGCATGTGGTGTAGTATTTTTTATGTTTAATAGCGTTATTGTTTTGTGGGGATGAGTGTTTTAGGTTTTTTGGGGGGCTGTGGTGTGCAACTTTGGGTGACTAGGGATAACTATTTTTTTAGGATAGGGGTTTAGGGTTTTCTTTGAAGGAGGTATTATAGATTATTTGGGATGCTGAATCAATGATTCTTTTTTGGATTAGAGATTTTCTTTTGCTAATGTAATTATATTTCTATCTTAGTTTAAATGGTTTTTTAGGGATGGTTATTTTCGTTTCTTGGAGGTTTGAGGGTTTATTGTAATTTGGGGATGATGGTTTGTGATTTTTGGGGGATTGGGGTTTATGATTTCATGGGACTGAGGGTTAAGTGTATTTTAGTGATGAGGTTTTTTGGTTTTTATTGATGCCTAAGGTTTAGGATTTTCTAGGCATAGGGTTTAGGTTTTTCTGGGGATAGGGGATTATGTTTTTTTTGGTCTAATGATTTATCATATTTTTGGGATGAGGGATTATGATTCATTTTAATTGTGGATTTTGGGTTTTTTTGTTATGAGTGATTATTTTTTTATGGTTTAGGATTTATTCTTTTTTCAAGACAAGGATTTATGGTATACTGGTGTTTATGGATTTGTTATTTTTTGGATGATAGTTTAAGATTTTTGGGGGCTGAGTGTTTAGTGATTTTTACGGCATATGGTTTACAGTTTCTTGAGGCTCTGTGTTTATCATTTCGTGGGACTAAGGGATTATATTTTTGGGCATATGGATTTTTTATTCATTAGGGATGAGTGTTTTGGGGCATTGGGTATGAGGTATTGTAGTATTTTGGAGATTTTGGTTTCTATTATTTAAGGGTTATGGGTTTAAGGGTTTTTAGGTTGTGGGATTATGGTTTTTTTGGTATGAGTGTTTATGTTTTTCTTGGATACAAGTATTTAGGGTTTTTCAGGTTTGAGGGATTAGGGTTTTTTGGGGATGGAGATTTAGTTTTTTTTTTGATAAAGGTTTTGAGTTCTTTAGGGATGATATTTTAGTGATTATTGTGGTAGTGTGTTTTTATTATTTTTGAATGTGGTTTTATGGTTTTTTATGGATGATTATTTTATGCTTTCTATGGAAAATGGTTTATGTTTTTTTGGATGAGGATTTTTGGTTTTTCGGATTGAGTGTTTAGGTTTTTTTATGAGGGTATAGGTATTGTTTGGGCTCAGTGATTAGTGTTTTTTTTGTGATGAGGGTTTATTGTTTTTTTGGCTGAGGTCTTTGTATTTTTTGTTCTTTGGTTTTAGGGTCATTAGATATGTGGAATTAAGGCTTTAGGGAATGGTGGTTTAGTGTTTTTTAGTGATGGGGGTTTAGGGATTATTGGGTTTGATTGTTTAGGGTTTTTGGAGTTTTATAGATTTATAATTTTTTATGGTTTTGCATTTTTTTTTTGTTTTGGGGGTTTTGGGTTTTTTACTGCTATGTGTTTATGTTTTTTTGGGGGGTGATGGATTGGTTTTATTTGATTGGGGTATTATGGTTTTCTACAGTTTATAGATTATATTTTTTATGGATGATGTCCTAATTATTTTATTGAGGGATTAGTTTTTTTTTTGAATATGGATTATGGTTTTTTGGGGATAAAAGAATTATTTTTTGGGGGAATATAACATGGGGTTTTGGGGGATAAGGGATTATGTTTTTTCTTGATGTGGGATTTGGGAGTTTTGGGGCTGAGGAATTTTAGTTTTTGGGGGATGAGGGATCTTGGTCAATTTGGGATGATGGAATAGGTTGTTTTTGTGGATGAGAGACTATGTTTCATTTCCTAAGGGACTATTGTTTTTTGGTGATTAAGGATTAGGGTTTATTGGGGATTAGTGCATTGGGTTTTATATGGAATAGAGATTAGGGTTATTCTGGATGGGGGAATAATATTTTGTAAGGAATTCAATTTAGATTTTGTTTGTGAAGAGGGATTAATGTTTTTTTAGGATGATGGTTTCAGTTTTTTTATGAGTGATTCATGTTTGTTTAGGTTGGGGGCATATGGTTATTTGGAAAGTGGGTTTAGGGTTATTCCAGGATGTGTATTTGCGGTTATTTTCTGGTAGTGGAATTTGGGTTTTTTGAGGCAGAAGGTGTGGGGTTTTTTGAGTATGAGTGTTTTGGTTTTTAGGGGATGTGTGTATGGTTTGTGTTGGGGATATATGTTTAGAAGTTTCATGGGGGGATAGTTAGGGGATTTTTTAGATGAGGGTGTAGGGTTATTTAGGTATTAGTGTTTCATGTTTCTTAGGGTTGAGTGTATAAGATATTTTGGGGATGTATGTTTTGGTTTTTGGGGTTGACTGTTTTGTGGGTTTTGGTGCTGAGTTTTTTTAGTATTTTTGGGATTAGTTATTGCGTTTTTATGGGGATATGGTTTTGGAAATTTTTGTTTATAATTTTTTGGATATTTTTTGGGATGAAAAATTCGTAGAATTTTAGGTATAATGGTTTTTATTTTTATGGGGATGAGGATTTAGGGTTTTGGGGCTGAGTGGATGTGTCTTACACCATATTAGGGTTTCACGATTTTTTGGGATGATGGTTTATAGTTTCTTTGGGATGAGGGTTTGGGGTTTTTTGTGCTGAGGGGTTAGGATATTTTTGTTTCTGAGGGTGTATATTCTTATGTTGATGTTGATTAAGGGATTTATGGGAATGAGTGTTTATTGATTTCAATGGGTATGAGTTTTGGTTTAATTGGGGTTGACTGTTTAGTGTTTTCTAGGGAAAACATTTTAATGTCTTATTAGGATGAGGATTTAGGATTTTATAAGGGTGATGGTTTTGGTATTTCAAGGGAATAGATTTTAGGGAATTCATGGGATAAATATTTATGTTTTTTGGGATGAGTGATCAAGATTTTCTTATTTTTTTGATAGGTATTTTTGGGGCTGAGCATGCAGATCATTTCATGTGGTGAGGGTTTAGTGGTTTTTGGATATTAGTGTTTAATTTACTATTGTAATTTTAGTTGATGGTATTTTGATCTATGGATTTTATATTTTTAGGAATTGAGGATATAGGTTTTTCTTTGTATGTTGTTTTAGTGTTATTTTTAATATTGTTTTTTGGGTTTTATTAGGCTAAGGGTTTTTTGTTTTCTGGAACATAGTGTTTGGTGTTTCTTATGGATTGGTGTTTATGGTTTAATGGGAATGAGGGTTTAGGGTTTTCTTTGGATGAGGGGTTTTTTTTTCTAGGGATGAGGGTTTAGTACCATCTAGGAATTTTTAATTAGGGTATTCTGATGTCGAGTCTTTTTTTGTCTATGTTTGAGGATATTGGGTTTTTAGGGGTTGAGGGTTTAAGGATTTGTGGGGATTAGGGTTCTAGGTTTTCTGAAGTTAAGGGATTAATATTTTTTGGAATGAGGGTTTACAGTTTTCTAGGGCTATAGGATTAGTGTTTTTTGGGGATGTGTGTTTAGGGTTTTCTAGGGATGAGGCATTATGGTTTAATTAGGTAAAGCATTTATGGTATTTTGGGATGAGGATTTATGGTTATCTAGAGATGGGGTTTTAGGGTTTTCCAGGGTTGATTGATTTGGTTTTTTTGGTCTCAGGGCATAGGGTTTTGTGGGGTTAAGCATTTGTGGTTTATTTGGGGTTGGGTTTTGGGTTTTTTAGGTATAATGGTTTATTATTTCTTGGTGTTTAGGGTTTCATATTTTATGGGGTTAAGAGTTTATTTTTTTGGAGGCTTGGTGTTTAGGGTTTTTAGGGATGAGGGTTTTATAGTTTTTTTATGTAGAGGGTTTATGGAAACATTGGGTTTAGAATTCATGGATTTTTTTTGATGAGGGTTTATTTTTTTTATGGTTGAGTCTGGAGTGTTTTTTGGGGCCTAGGGTTGGGTTTTTTTGGGGATGATGATGTACTATATTTAGGTATGATGGTTTATTGTTTAATGGGACTATGGGTTTAGGTATATTTGGGGGATAAGGGTTTAGTTTTTTCTGGGTTTGAGGGTTTATGGTTTATTGGACCAAAGGTTGTAGGGATTTTTTGTTCAAATGGTTTATGTTTTATTATGGATTGGGATTTATGGGTTTTCGGGGCCATGGCTATATGGTTTTTTCATGAGCAGGGATTAGGGTTATTTGGGGATTATGAATTTTGTTTTTTATGATGGATTATGATTTTTTGTGTTTGATGGTTTTGGGTTATTTTGGGGATGGGGTTTGAGAGTTTTTTCAGACTACATATTTAATGTTTCCAAAATGAGGGTTTGGGGTTTTTTGGGAATGAGGATTCTATGTTTTTAAGGATGTGGGTTTATGGTTTTTTTCAAGATTTGGTTTTTGGGTTTTTGGGGCACTCTATTTATGGTTTTTGGGATGATAGTTTAGGGTTATATATGAGGTGGATTTAATGTCTTTGGTATAAATGGTTTAGGTTCTCTTGTAGATGTGGTTTTATGGTTTTTTAGGAATGAGGGATTAGGATTGGTTGGGGATGGGGTTTTGGGTTTTTTGTGAATGAGGGATTAATAGTTAATGGGGAAGAGGGTTTTGGTGTTTTGGGGTTGATGGATTAGTTTTTTGTTTTGATGTTTTAGGGTTTTTTAGTTTCAGGTTTTAGTAGTTTTGGGGGTTGATGGTTTAGGGATTTTTTGGGGCTAAGGGTTTTCGATTTTTTAGGAGGAGGGTTTTATGTTTTTAGGGGATAATGGTTTTGGGTATTTTATTGCTTATGGGTTATGTTTTTTTGGGTTTGAAGGATTAGTTTTTTCTAGGGATGATGATCGAGGGTATATTAGGTGTGATGAATGAGTGTTATTTTTGGATGAGGGTTTAGAGTTTATTAGGGATGAGTGTTTTGTCTTTATTTTGGGTAAGTGTTTTTAGAGTTTTTGTGGATGAGATTCTATATTTTTTCGAGGAAAATCGTTTTAGGGTTTTTTGGGAGTAAGGATTTAGGATTTTAAGGGGCCTTGGTTTTGGGGATTCTTGGGGGATGAGGGTATTTTATTTTTTGGGGGGAAGATGGTTTATGTTTTTTGGGGCTAACGATTGATTGTTTTTTGTGGATGAGTGCTGGGTTTTTTATCATGACACTTTAGAGGTTTCAGAGGCTAACAGATTATATTATTTTGGGTCTGAGGGTATAGTCTCTTTTGGGTATGATTGTTTATGTTATTTATGGATGATGATTAAGGATTTTTGGGGCTGAGTGTAGTTATTTTTTTACAAAGGGATTAGGGAGTTTTTTTTTCCAATGTTAGAGGGACATTATTAATGAGGGATTGGGATTATTTTTCAGTTGAGGGGTCATGGATTTTTTGGGATAAAGGGTTATTATTTTTTGGAATTTTGTTTTTGGGTTTTTGGTGATGACGTTTTATGATTTATTTGGCTGAGGGATTATGTGTTTGTTATGAAAGGGAATAACATTTTTGTGATTGAGGGTTTACTATTTTTTGGAGAAAAGTGTTATGCTTTTTTGGGGTATTATGGTTTTTGAATTTTTAGGAATTGGATTTAGAAATCCTTTGGGGTAATGTATTAGTGTTTTTTTTGGGAAGTATGTTTAAAAAAATTGGGCTTTAGGTGGATTATTTTTTACTGAAAATGTTTGAGGTTTTTTTGGGGATGATGGTTGAGGGTTTGTTGGGCCAGATGGTTGAGGGGTTTTTTGAGAAAGGGTTTTCGTTTTTTAGGGATAATGTATTATAGTTTTTTTGAGGGTTTATGTTGTTTGGTTCGGAAGGATAAGGGATTTTGGGGATGATTTTTCAGGGTTTGACCCGGATTAGGGTTTACGGTTTTTATTTCATTAGTTTTTTTGGTTTTGTGGATGATGTTTTAATGCAATTTGGTGGTTGGGGTTGATTTTTTTTAGGTTTCTAGGGTTTAGGGTTTTTCTAATGAATGATTAGTGTTTCTTGGCCTAGGGTTTACTTTTTTGGTGATGAGTGTAGTTAGTTACATCAGGATGAGGGATTAGGGTTATGGTGGGTAAGGTGTTAGGTTTTATTTCAGGGTTTATGGTTGATGATTTTTTTAGTTTGATGTTGTTTTTTGGAACTGAGGATTGGAGGTTTTTTATGACAGTTTACGTCTTTCTAGATATAGAGTATAATGTTTTTTCAGCTAAGGGTTTAGAGTTCTTAGTGGGTAAGGGTTTAGGGTTTTTTTGGGAAGAAACATTATTGTTTTCTAGGACGGAGGGTTTAGGGATTTTTTTGGATGGTGGGTTGATGGGTTTTTATACATTAAGGGTGAGTTTTTTTTTATTTGACGAATTTTTTTTCATTGAGTTTTAGTTGTTTTGGGTATACAGATTAGGATTTTATTCGGTATATCACTTTTGGATTTCCTAGGGCATACAATTTTGTTTTTTATATGGGTATGAGGTTGTAGGATTTTCTAGTGATTAGGTTTTTTGGTTATTTTGGGATTAGGGTTATGGTTTTGTTGGATGAGGTTTCATGGTTCTTTGGGGTGTAGGGTTTAGTTTTTTGGTTTAGGGTTTCTTAGGTATTAGGGTTTAGGGTTTTTTGGTGTCAATGATTTAGGTATGTTTTGGGGATGGGGGTTAATGGTTTTTTGGGGTTGAGATCATTTGGGGTAGTTGGTTGAGGTTCTTTGGGGCTAAAGTTTGAGGTTTTTATGTCGATGATGGTATGAGGTTTTGTTAGGGTTGATATTAAGTTGTTTTATGGGGATTAGGTATGATATATTTGAGTGGGGGTTTGAGTATTTTTATGGTTTTAGAATTTAAGGATTTTTGGGGATAAGGGTTATGGTTTTTTGAGGTTGACGTTTGAGGGATTTTGGGGGCAGTGGGATGTGTTTTTTAGGGTTGAGGAATTCGTGTTTTATGTGTCTTTATGACAACCCTACTTTTATTACAAAATTAAACATGATTTATTACATAAATCTTCACTTGATACAACAAAGAATATCATGAGGTTTAGTGTCTTTGGGGCTTAGGATCATTACATAAAAACCTGAAACATGAAATATAACATCTTTATTGAAAACTTCCTTTACATGACCACTACATTCCCTCATACTTGGCATTGGATGGGATAAACTGAGGACATGCATTAGAAAAGGGTGAGCTATAAAGCCCACTAAGGGAGTACACATGTAATAACATGAGGAGTACAATACATGATAGGAAATAGGCATATCAATAGAGCATAACAGAAACATGAACATAAAGGCATGATAACGCATGATAATCACAACATGGAAATGTGGCAACAACACTTAACATGGAATTAGCATGAGCCAAGGCTCATTGCACATGGAGCATGAGTAATTCCTCATTTAACATAAAGCATGTGTAACCCTCGTTGCACTTGAATTAGCATGAGTCAACACTCATTTCACATGACGTATCATGATACTATACTTTACCCAATGCATTGGGGCACTATAAGGGCGCACCCTTCTTAAACATTTTATTTCATGCATAACTGTGCCACATGGATCATAAAACATGGATTCATAAAACATAATCATTTATTCCATGATAAAGAAATTTATAATTCATACATGAAACATTGTAATCAATATTTAAAGGTTCATAAAGGTGAATACCCTTGATGGAGAAATGGGCATGGTATTCACTACACAATGGCATTGGCTTAGAAAATCGGTGCGATTTCAGCAGCGTAACGACGTGATATAAGAATTCATAAAAATGGTTGATGAGAGAGAAAGATGTTACTCATCATATTTACATGTAATGGACAGTAAGGAGGTCATATACATACATGTCCCAATAATTGTAATGGAGTTTATATTCATGATACAAAAGTATTGCTTGAATGTAAATGAGGAGAGAAAAGTTCCTTTCGGAATTTCGGCATAGTAACGGGTGTACATACGAGGCATTTAATGTAAGACCCAAGACTTTTATGTTATATAAATCATCAAAGGAATATTTTTCTACACACAACACTTGCTTGTCTTGCTTTACAAGAAATCACAAGCTTCCTCTATAGCTTGCGTTGTACGCAATACCGAGTTTCACTAAACAATGATATACTATTAAAATATTATTAAAACTAGCAGTTATGAATAGTAATAACCACTTTTTGAAATTTTATAAATTTTATTTTTCAAAATGGATTTCATTTTTGGATTCGTAATATTGAAATTAGCCTAGGGTGAAATTTTGGTATTTTTCTGAAAACTTTCAATTTTTGATGAATAGTGAAACCACTAAGTGGTAGTAAAAAAAACTGAATTTTACATAAAACATAATTTACCACTTCTGTGAGTGGAATTTCGAAAATCTAAGAGACACGGTTGATTTCAGTAAGTAAAATGTGGTTCAATGAGATGAAAATAATTTTTTTGGTGAATAGTAACTTTTTACTTTTTTTTACCACGGTTAAAAGTAAATAGGGTAATTAAGGGTAAAAGGTAATTATTATTACCCTAACACATGTCCTAATTCTATTGGACAAGTGCAATTTGACCAAAAACAACCTTAGGAATAATATATGACCATTTAGGCCCACTTGGATTAGATTAGGACATTTATTATTAATTTATTTAAAGAAGGGTTAAAATAGTTAAAATCAAAGTTTAGTAAGTAAATCATTTTTAATATGGAGTTATACATAAGATAAATTCTACTATAAATATTCATTAGAAATATAGAAAGATTTCCGACATAATGGTATTTTATTTGTAATTTTTATACATTATATAATTTAATTTATTTATGACAAAATGATGATGCAGTAATTATCTTATTAATGATATATTGACATAATTGATGTTATAAACACCAAAATAAATGTAATTTGAGACTTTTTATGAATTACACTAATTTTATAGATTAATATGACATGATATTATTGATTTAATTAACTGTTTTTGAACTAATCATTCTGTTATGATTTTCACAAAAATTAATTACTAAATAGTGTCAAAATTGACATAAAATAGTTTTTAAAACAAATATTATATTAGTAATTGTTATTTTATTCCTAAAAATATAAGGTTCGGCCAAATTACTTAGATAAGGTTTTATATATTAATAATAAAAAACTTGGGGTTCTTTTGGCTGCTTATAGTAAGTTTATTAACCTTATAGTATAAGAACACAAGAAGACACGGTAAAAGTAAAATTATTTAACTTAATGTTAAATCTACATGATAAGGTTAAAATAGGAACCTAAACTTGTCTAAATTCTATTGGATGAGAGTATTTCGACCCATACCCACCTTAGCCTCGAAATAAATCAATTTGGAGCTATTTAAAACCGAAATTGACTTTATAATAAAATAATATTTTTAGTTATTCCAAAGGTGCCCCTCTCCTCCCTTATAAAAGGGCACCTCCTCCCTCTCTTCCTCACATCACTTTTAGCCTTCAAGATCGGCCAACCCCTGACACTTTCTCCTCTCCACTTCCCTAGAGACATCCTAGAGGTTCTGTTATTCTTAAAAGACCTATTTTAGTGCTCTAAAAGAATGTCTCCAAGAAGCACTTCAAAGAAGAGGTAATGTCTGTTACCGATTCTTTCATCTTGATTTCTTCTTCCACTACTTCTTATTTAGTTGTTCCATTATGAAGTAATAACATAAGTATCACTCATATAATGATATGTTATTATAAGTATGAAAAAACCCTATTTCACCATCTATCCATCCTACGGAAAAAGAAATCACCGCACGTGCGTACGTACGGAATACCGTCTCCACGCCGTGGTGTAATCTATTTTCCACCACCACCTTACTTGGATGGGTATAATGGTGTAAATAATGACTATATATGACTATTATAAAGTGATACTAATTTTGAAATTGTATAAATACACTCCAATACAATTCCACGATCATAGGAATGATATCATCACTCGTGCGTACGTACGGAATACAGTCTCCACGATGTGATGCGACTCGTTCTACATGACCTTAATTTAATAATGATTATATAAATGAATTGAATGAATGAATATGATATATATTACACTAATACCATTCTGGAAATGAGGTATCTATAACCTAAAGAGAAGAATAAGAATTTATTCGACAAAACATGAATAAGAAAAAAAAGTTATAAACACCCGAATAACAAGTATCAATGTAATATTACTACTAAGAAGATAAGAATATGAACAAATATGATATCATAAAAATAATTATGATTCTGGAATAAGTCAATAACATTATTTAAATCATTATACAGGAGGTTCAGACACGTACAAAGCATATCGGACCTAAGGTAAGGGAAATATCATAATCTCATTTTTATCCGAGATTGTTTATACTTTGGTATTTACTGGGGTGTATTTTATCATCCACATCCACGTTTACTCAATATATAATATTATTTCCATCCACCTATAATTGTTTAAATCCAATTTTACCCTTCGGTGAGTTTTTAGTAAAAGATATGAAAGGAATCTTTTGTCGTTTTTCATACGAGGTACTTTTTGACTTTTCCGACAAAAGTACGAGAAGAATGTTTTTTTAAACTTATACAGCATGAATGGATTTTTAAAACATTATTTCCATGAAGCTTCCTTTACAAGTTTTCATGTTTATTTTTAATCAACTTCTCTTACTTTAGAATTGTATGACATGTTAAGAAAGGAAAAGTTTTTTTGAAGTAGAAAGGATTTTTTCCTCAAGAATGGAGTTCAAGTGTTTTATCAAAATTATTTTCCATCTAAGATAATATAGGGTTCTGTTTCTATCCCTATTATTACATGGATTTTATTATGCTGTGATGGAAATATTTTTATGAATTTCTTTATCTTGTATGAATTGTTTTATGATGTCATGTTGTTTAAGAATCCCATTTTTACTACATGGGTTATGCAATGATGTATGATTTATGATTTTTTGGAACACATAAGAATGGTATCATTATGATATGGGTGGGACCTATATCTCCTTCCAATGCATTGGTTAAAGATTTTATATCTCATGAGATAGGCATGGCTGTAATGGTAGGTTATACCGGTTCAGTGAAACCGGACGGAAACGAGGAGTGAACTCGGTTCAGAAATGGACTTTGTCCACTAAGATAGTCTTGGAAATGAGTCTTGACTAATAAGAAATGAATATCTATGATTATGTGTGTATTCCACAAAGTTTCATGTTTTATGTTATGATTATTGGGATTACATTTCACTACTATGATTTATCCTGTGTTATGAAATTTTGATCTCTTTTGCAGGTTAAGATTTCCAAAAGTTATGTGCTTTTGTATATGATGTGATTGATATTTCTTTTGTTTACCCTTACTGATCATTTGAGCTCACCCTTTTGTATTTTTTATTTCCCCAGGTCAGGAAGAAGGTTATTAAGTAGAATATGCCAAAAAGGGACTCTAGATACTATGAAATAAATGGGAGGAAAAGTCGATGCTTTATGAACCAGTTGTTTATGTTTCCCAGTTTCTAAAGACACTATACCTATACGGTCCTTTCTTAGTTTTGTTATATGTTGTAATAAGTGTTCTTCAATTATGATGTAATAACAATGTATGTAACGTATGGGTCGTTATAGTTGGTATCAGAGGAAAGGTATAGTCAACCTTTGGAAACTAGGATGTGAAAGCCTTAGTAAGATCCATAAGGATAAGTCTAAGCATAGAAAACAATATTAGTTTTTTAGAAATGGCCATGAATAACCTAGGATAAGACCTTAAGTGTGAAATTTTATTCTTGATTATGTGATTTTCCTATTATAATTAGTGGTGCTCACACTATTATTCTTGGTTTTAGTCAATGGCTGGAACGTGAAGGAACCGTGTTAATGAGGAATGTGACGGGCAATGTAATGATTATCCCCCTGATCAACCAAATGTTATGGGAGCTGGAATGCAAAATCTTGTAGCCATGCTCACACAACTTTCTCAAGCTATGAATCATGCAGGACTTCCATACGAGAAAAGGAAGGAGAAACATTCTGTTGAATCCTTCATGAGACAGCATCCACCTTCATTCAGCGGGTCTACTGATCCATTAGTTGTTGAACAATGGATTAGTACTACTGAAATGATATTTTCAGTTCTTCAATGTTCTGAGCACGATAAAGTCATCTTAGCAGTGTATCGTTTGGAAGGTGATGCTGGTCAATTGTGGAATCTTATTAAGAATACGAGGCAAAGGGATGAAATTGAGTCCATGGAATGGGACGAGTTCAAGAACTTATTTTTCAATAAGTACTTCCCTCGTATTCTCCAAAAAAAGATGGAGAAAGAGTTTCTTGAACTAAAGGAAAAGGATGATGAATCTATTGGTACCTATGACGCATATTTTACAAGACTTTCAAGGTATGCTTCTGGTATTATTATCCAACCTGAGAGTAAGATCGATCGATTCTTTAGTGGCTTAAAACCAAGTCTTCGAAGGGCCTTATCCATAAGGGACTTCAATAGCTACGAGAAAATCGTTCGATGTGCTCTCAAAGTTGAGATGGAGATTGGAGTAACCCATCAGTCATATGGGTTTGATAAGAAGAGGAAAATGGAATTCAAAGGAAAATCTAAAGAGCACACTGAAAAGAAGATGAGCTTTCCCTTATGCTCAAATTGTTGAAAGAAACATGGAGGGAGTTGTCTTAAAGAGACAAGTAAATGTTTCAAATGTGGAAAGGAAGGTCATCAGGCATTTTAATGTTGTGATGATGGGAAGAAGATGTCTAATGATGCAAACAAAGGGAGGGATACACAGAATGAACCTACTACACTTCAAAGCTTCAAGTGCAAGGAGATGGGTCATTATGCCAATAAATGCCCAAATCCAAGGGTTGATGATGATGGTCGATGACAACAAACTCTTATGTCTAAAGACAAAGGAAAGTCACATTCAATTTCTATCATCGATGTGGAGTACGATAACGATGTGGTGAAAGGTACACTTACCGTCCACTCTAAAGTAGAAAATGTTTTATTTGATTTTGGATCCACCCACTCCTTTATTTCTGAAGAATTTTCTATGGGTATCACCGTATTACCTCAACAATTAGATGTTGAGTTAGCTGTGACAACACCTAATGGCACAACAGTCACATCAAAAGTTTATAATTCTTCTCCGATTGAAGTTTGTGGGAAAGTGCTTCCTGCAAATCTTGTGATCCTTCCTATTGTAGAATTTGATGTGATTCTTGGCATGGATTGGCTTTCTCTACATGGATCTCATATCAATTACCAAAGAAGGGAAGTCACATTTCATATTCCAGATCAATCTATGATCATCTATTGATGTAAGGATGAACATAACCTTCGAGTGGAAATTTCTTCCATTTTATGGGTATTGATTCCACTAAATGAAGGTTATTTATCTCAAATGGTTGGTGAGAACCTCACGATTAAGAATATGCCCATTGTATGGGAGTTTGATTATGTCTTTCTGGAGGAATTACCGAGTCTTCCACCGAATCGTGAAGTTGAGTTTTCAATAGAACTCGTACCGGGTGCTTTGCCTATTTCAAAGACACCTTATAGAATGGACCCAATTGAGTTGTAGGAATTGAAGAAGCAACTCCAAGAGAATCTTGATAAAGGGTTCATACGCCCTAGTGCGTCACCTTGGGGAGCACCTGTTTTGTTTGTTAAGAAGAAAGATGGATCAATGAGACTCTGCATTGATTATTGAAAACATAACAAGATCACTATCAAGAACAAATATCCTCTCCCATGCATTGATGACCTATTTGACCAACTACATGGAGCTAAATACTTTTCCAAGATTGATCTCCATTCAGGGTATCATCAATTAAAGTTCAAAAGGGAGGATATACCAAAGATAGCTTTCCATACAAGGTATGGACACTATGAATTTATAGTGATGCCATTTGGTCTTACTAATTCCCCTGCTATCTTCATGGATCTAATGAATAGAGTCTTTAGAGACTATCTTGATCAGTTTGTGGTAGTCTTTATAGACGATATTCTTGTCTATTCAAAGAGCAAGGAAGAACATGAAGATCACTTGAGAATTATATTAAAGACCCTGAGAAAGGAGTATCTTTATGCCAAATTTACCAAGTGTCAATTTTGGCTTCAAAAAGTTTCATTTTTGGGTCACATAATCTCAAAGGAGGGGATATCTGTGGATCCAGCAAAAACAGAGGTTATCGAAAGATGGTCGAGACCAACAACAGTAACCGAGATCTGAAGTTTTCTTGGTTTGGTTGGATATTATCGATGTTTTGTAAAAGATTATTCACGATTATCTAATCTACTCACCAAGTTCACTCGGAAAGGAGTTAAGTTTGTTTGGATGGATGAATGTGAAGAGAATTTCAAGGAGTTGAAAAGAAGGTTATCCAGTTCACCTGTACTCACACTGCCTTGTAGTGGAGAAAGGTTTGTGATCTACAGTGATGCATCCAAGAAGGGATTGGGGTGTGTTCTTATGCAAAATGATATGGTGATAGCTTATTCCTCACGACAGTTGAAAATACATGAGAAAAATTACCCAACTCATGATTTGGAGTTATCTATGGTAATCTTTGCATTAAAGATTTGGAGGCATTACCTTTATGGTGAAAGGTGTGATATTTATACTGATCATAAAAGTTTAAAGTATATTTTCACACAAAAGAAGCTGAATATGCGCCAAAGAAGATTGTTGGAGCTGATTAAGGATTACGACTGCTCAATCCATTACCACCCTGGGAAAGCAAACAAGGTGGAAGATGCATTAAGTCGACAAGACCATGCTATTTTATCCATGATGAGGATCATAAAAGATCCAATATTTATGGATTTACATATGATGGATCTTGGAATTATAATGAAAGGGGAAAATCTTATCTTTCTCAAATGAATGTTCAACTATCTATACATGTGAAGATTAAAGAGGCACAGAAAGAAGATGTCGAGTTACAAAAGAAGGTGAGAAATGTTCCTGAATTCAACCTTGATTGTGATGGGATAATAAAGTTCAGGAATCTAGTTTGTGTTCCTCCCATCCTCCAATTAAAGAAGGAGCTGCTGGATGAGGCTCCTAGTTCTTCATTCTCTATTCATCCTGGAAGCACGAAGATGTATAGGGACCTGAAAGAGTACTTCTGGTGGGATGGCATGAAAAGAGATGTTGCTGAATATGTCTCTCGATGCTTGGTTTGTCAACAAGTTAAAGCTGAGAGACAGAAGTCTAAGGGTATGTTACAACCATTACCCATACCCGAATGGAAATGGGAAAACATCACTATGGACTTTGTCATATGACTTCCTAAAACATCCAAAGGCAATAATGCTATCTGGGTCCTAGTTGATCGTCTTACAATGTCTGCACACTTCATTGCTATTAGAGACGATTTCTCTCTGGATCAGCTTGCCAGGATATATGTAAAAGAAGTGGTAAGATTGTATGGAGTACCACTTTCTATTATATCTGATCGGGATCCGAGATTTTCCTCGAAGTTCTGGCGAAGTCTTCAGCATACTCTGGATACAGATTTGAGTTTTAGCACTGCTTATCATCCTCAGATAGATGGTCAGTCTGAGAGAACAATTCAAACTCTAGATGATATGTTGAGAGCTTTCTCTATGGATTTCAAAGGTGGTTGAGATCAACACCTCCATTTGGTGAAATTTTCTTATAATAATAGCTTTCACTCCAATATTCAGATGGCTCCTTATGAAGCTCTCTATGGAAAGAAATGCAGGACTCAAACTTGCTGGGATGAAGTTGGGGAACGAAAGCTATTAGGACCCAATCTCGTTGATGAAATGGCAGAAAAGGTCAGATCTATTCCACAACACATAAGAGCAGCTCAGAGTCGACAGAAAAGTTATTCCGACAACCGAAGAAAAGACCTAGTTTTTGAAGTGGGTGATAAAGTGTTCTTACGAATATCTCCCTGGAAGAGGGTTATGAGATTTGGAAAGAAGGGGAAGTTGAGCCCTAGATATATAGGTCCTTTCAAAATACTGGATCATGTTGGGAACGTAGCTTACCGATTGGCGCTTCCATGGAATCTCTCTCAAGTTCACTATGTGTTCCATGTATCTCTCTTGGGAAAGTACATACCTGATCCTTCACATGTACTCAGCTCAGAAGTTGTACCGCTGGAGCAAGATCTTTCTTATGAAGAACAACCGATAGAGATTCTGGATCGTAGCGAAAAATTTCTACAAAAAAGACCACTCGATTGGTGAATGTTTTATGGAGGAACCACCAATTAGAAGAAGCTACATGGGACCTTGAGGATATGATGAGGGAGAGTTATCCTCATCTGTTAGTTACAAAGTGACGAATTTCGTGGGCGAAATTCATTTTAAGGGGGGTAGAATGTAACGCCCGAGGCTTTTATGTTATATAAATCTTCAAAGGAATATTTTTCTACACACAACACTTGCTTGTCTTTCTTTACACGAAATCACGACCTTCCTCGATAGCTTGCGTCGTATGAAATACCGAGTTTCACTAAACAACGATATACTATTAAAATATTATTAAAACTAGCCGTTATGAATAGTAATAACCACTTTTTGAAATTTTATAAATTTTATTTTTCAAAATGGACTTCATTTTTGGATTCGTAATATCGAAATTAGCCTAGGGTGAAATTTTGGTATTTTTCTGAAAACTTTCAATTTTTGATGAATAGTGAAACCACTAAGTGGTAGTTAAAAAAACTGAATTTTTCATAAAACTTAATTTTACCTCTTATGTGAGTGGAATCTCTAAAATATGAGAGACACGGTTGATATCAAAAAGTAAAATGTGGTTCAATGAGATTAAAATAATTTTTTGGTGAATAGTAACTTTTTACTTTTTTTTGCCACGGTTAAAAGTAAATAGGGTAATTAAGGGTAAAAATGATATTATTATTACCCTAAAACATGTCATAATTCTATTGGACAGGTGTAATTCGACCAAAAAAACCTTAGGAATAAAATATGACCATTTAGGCCCAATTGGATAAGATTAGGACATTTATTATTAATTTATTTAAAGAAGGGTTAAAATAGTTAAAATCAAAGTTTAATAAGTAAAAAAAAATTAATATGGGTTTATACATAAGATAAATTCGAATATAAATATTCATTAGAAAGATAAAAAGATTTCCTACATAATGGTTTTTTATTTGTAATTTTTAGAAATTAAATAATTTAATTTATTTATGACACAAAGATGTTGCAGTAATTATCTTATTAATTAAATATTGACATAATTGATGTTATAGACACCAAAATAAATGTAATTTGAGACTTTTTATGAATTACAGTAATTTTATAGACTAATATGACATTTTAGTATTGATTTAATTAACTTTTTCCAAACTAATCATTCTGTTATGATTTTTACAGAAATTAATTACTAAATAGTGTCAAAATTGACATAAAATAGTTTTTAAAACAAATATTATATTAGTAATTCTTATTTTATTCATAAAAATCTAAGGTTAGGAAAAATGACTTAGATAAGGTTATATATATTAATAATAAACAACTTGGGGATCGTTTGGCTGCTTATAGTAAGTTTATTAACCTTATAGTATAAGAACACAAGAAGACACGTTAAAAGTAAAATTATTTAACTTAATGTTAAATCTACATTATAAGGTTAAAATAAGAACCTAAACTTGTCTAAATTCTATTGGATGAGAGGATTTAGACCCCGCCCCACCTTAGCCTCGAAATAAATCAATTTGGATCTATTTAAAACTGAACATTTCTTTATAATAAAATAATATTTTTAGTTATTCCAAAGGTGCCCCTCTCCTCCCTTATAAAAGGGCACCTCCTCCCTCTCTTCCTCACACCACATTGAGCCTTCAAGATTGGAAAAACCCTGCCACTTTCTCCTCTACATTTCCCTAGAGACATCCTAGAGGTTCTGGTCTTCTTAAAAGACCTATTTTAGTTCCCTAAAAGGATGTCTCAAAGAAGCACTTCAAAGAAGAGGTAATGTCTGTTACCGATTCTTTCATCTTTATTTCTTATTCCACTTATTCTTATTTAGTTGTATCATTATGAAGTAATAAAATCAGTATCACTCATATACTGATATGTCATTATAAGTATGAAACAACCCTATTTCACCATCTATCCATCCTACGGAAAAAGAAATCACCGCGCGTGCGTACGTACGGAATACCGTCTGCACAGCGTGGTGTAATATATTTTCCACCACCACCTTACTTGGATGGGTATAATGGTGTAAATAATGACTATATATGACTATTATAATTTGATACTAATTATTAAATAGTATACATACACTCCAATACAATTCCACGATCATAGGAACGATATCATCACTCGTGCGTACGTACGGAATACCGTCTCCACGAAGTGATGCGACTCGTTCTACATGATCTTCATTTAATAATGATTATATAAATGAATTGAATGAATTAATATGATATATATTACACTCATACCATTCTGTAAATGAGTTATCTATCACCTAAAGAGAATAATAGGAATTTATTCGACAAAACACGCAAAAGAACAAAAAGTTATAAACACCTGAATAACAAGTATCAATGAAATATTACTACTAAGAAGCTAAGAATATGACCAAATATGATACGATAAAAATAATTATGATTCTGGAATAAGTCAATAAAATTATTTAAATCATTATACAGGAGGTTCGGACACGTACAAAGCATATCGGACCTAAGGTAAGGGAAATATCACAATCTCATTTTTATCCAAGATTGTTTATACTTTGGTATTTACTGGGGTGTATTTTATCATCCACATCCATGTTTCCTCAATATGTAATATTATTTCCATCCACCTACAATTTTTTAAATCCAATTTTACCCTTCGGTGAGTTTTTAGTAATTAATATGAAAGGAATCTTTTGTCATTTTTCATACGAGGTACTTTTTGACTTTTCCGACAAAAGTATGAGAAGAATGTTTTTTTAACATATACTTCATGAATGGATTTTTAAAACATTATTTCCAAGAAGCTTCCTTTACAAGTTTTCATGTTTATTTTTTATCAACTTCTCTTAGTTTAGAATTTTATGACATGTTAAGAAAGGAAAAGTGTTTTTGAAGTAGAAATGATATTTTCCTCAAGAATGGAGTTCAATTGTTTTATCAAAATTATTTTACATCTAAGATAACATAGGGTTCTATTTATATCCCTATTATTACATGGATTTTATTATGTTGTGATGGAAATATTTTTATGAATTCCTTTATCTTGTATGAATTGTTTTATGATGTCATGTTGTTTAAGAATCCCATTTTTACTACATGGGTTATGCAATGATGTATGATTTATGATTTTGTGGCACACATAAGAATGGTATCATTATGAGATGGGTGGGACCTATATCTCCCTCTAATGCATTGGGTAAAGATTTTATATCTCATGAGATAGACATGGATGTAACGGTAGGTTATACCAGTTCAGTGAAACAGGACTGAAACGAGGAGTGAACTCGGTTCAGAAATGGACTTTGTCCACTAAGATAGTCTTGGAAATGAGAATTGACTAATAAGAAATGATTCTCTATTATTATGTGTGAATTCCACAAAGTTTCATGTTTTATGTTATGATTATTGGGATTACATTTCACTACTATGATTTATCCCGTGTTATGAAATTTTGATATCTTTTGCAGGTTAAGATTTCCAAAAGTTATGTACTTATGTATATGATGTGATTTATATTTCTTTTATTTACCCTTACTGAGCATTTGAGGTCACCCTTTTGTATGTTTTATTTCCCCAGGTTAGGAAGAAGGTTATTAAGTAGAATATGCCAAAAAGTGACTCTAGATATGATGAAATAAATGGGAGGAAAATTAGATGCTTTATGAACCAGTTGTTTATGTTTCCCAGTTTCTAAAGACACTATACCTATAAGTTCCTTTCTTGGTTTTGTTATATGTTGTAATAAGTGTGCTTCAATTCTGAAGTAATAAAAATGTATGTAAAGTATGGGTCGTTATATTTAATGAAAGAGAAAGGGGTCTCCCATCAATCAAACATGAATAGGGTAGTATGAGGGAGGTGCGATTCCAAACCCCAACATTCATAATTGAAATTAAAAGGGCGATACAACTTAAAGAAAATTGACAAAAATGAGAAAGGAAGAAAAACCCATTACTTGGAAGTTTGATTCCAAAGGCTAGAGAGATGCTTGTGACAGGCTTCCTGGGAGCTTGGGGGACCTCGGAGGGATTCTAGAGAGAGTTGGGCCGAGGTTGGATGGACTCCAATGGCTTTGAGTGAGGATTAATTGGGAGCATGGGTGGGTTTATATAGGAAAGGTGAGGGAATTCTTTATTATTTAGGTTTGGGTCTCCTTACATTAAATTAATCCAAACCACAAACCATCCTATAGTTTTTCCCATGGTTTTTGGAAAAGGGAAGATGAAAACAATATTTTATATGGCCAAAGTCCAAACTTCTTAAAATATTAGGGTTGCTTATTTGGAGGTGAGTCACACTCCCATGGAAATTAATTTAAAAAGGCATGGTGTTGAATAAGTCTTGGGGGTCCATTAATGCTTTGAAAAGTAATTCAAACAAACACAAAATCAAATTATTTTAATGCTAAATCATATATTGGCCGAACATAAAGATTATTTTATTTTATTACATCACTATTGAGTCATTATGACATCATAAAACACATTATATATTTAAACGGTATTTAATTTTTACCCAAAAATTTGACTGTCTCAGAAAATTATGAAAAATTCACCCTTGGATAATTTCGACGTCCTGATTCCAGAAATAACATTTATTTTATCTAAATAATTTTCTAAATGTGTTAATTTTTACTTTTAAAATAAAAACCGACATTTATAAAAAATAAACAGGTTTTGACAGAAATGGCTTAAAACCCATAATAAAAATTAAAATTGCATTCATTAAATTATAATATCATTTATATTTAATAAAAAATAATTTAATAATAAAAATAATATTTTATTAATATATTATTTATTTCAAAAATTTCTTAATTTAATAAAATAGAAATCTTAATTAAATAATATCTATAAACACTATTTGTACTTTAAAAACTATTTACAATGTATCAAAAATGACTATAAATTATATTCATTATTATATACAAAAAATTATGTACATGAACATAGTACTACTTATTTGTTACATAACTCCTTAAAACAGCCGCATAAGACCTAAGGGTAAGGTGTGCGATGGTGATAGACTCTTGGGGTGGCTTGGATTACATCGCTCGAGTGGTAATTTCAATCAACACCCACTTTTTCCGTAGACGGTCACGTTCGATCTTGACATGATGGAGTTCAGCTTGGGCTTGGTCAAGAGAAAAGCCCAAAGATGCCACCTCTTTTCCGATCTCTGACAAATGGGCTTCGTATGGGGAAATTCTACTGTATGAGGCCACCGCTTCCTTTGTTTGAGTAAATTGGATTTGTTGAAGTCCTATATTTATACTAATCATGTGATCACTGTTCAACGGATATATTAGCAATGGTCAAAATTATTATCATAAAACCAATGAAGTTGGAATTATATAAAAACATTTTATATAAAGATACATTTGATAAGATCAAGAGGGATTTTCCATTAATGAACCTTTGGGTCGTTACAGTCTTAGGGTTTATGGTTTTTTAGGGATGTGGATTTAGGGTTTTCTAGTGCTACGGGAAAAGTGTTTTTTATATATGAGGATTTGTTTGTTATAAGGAGGAGGTATTAGGTATTTTTTGGTATGAGGATTTAGATATTGTTGGGTCTAATGGTTGATGGTTATTTGGTGGTGAGGGTTGATTTGTTTTTAGTCTAAGGGGATATGGGTTTTTAGGGATGAAGGTTTTTTATGATATGTGTATAGAGTTTTTTGTGTTTGAGGTTTGAGGGCTTTTAGGGATAATGGTTTATGGTTTTTTAGGTTGGGGATGTAGAAATATTTAGTGTATGAGGTTTACGGTTTTTGTGGATATGGTTTGTGGGGATTTTGGGGCCAAGGGTTGTGGGTTCTTTAGAAAATTTGGTTTTGTTGGGATAATGGATGACGTATTTTTTTGGGTTTGAGTTGATGGTTTATTGGGGTTGAGGGTTTTGGGGATGATGTTTTCAAATTTATTAGAGCTAATCTTTTCAGAATTTATGGGGATGAGTGGTATGGTTTTTTTGGGTAGGGGGTTTAGTTTGTTTTAGGGATAATGAATTAGGGGTTTTTTCGGTCTGGGGTATATTTTTTTTGGAGAAGAAAATTTAGTGTTTTGGGGGCATAGTGTTTAAAGTAGTTTGGGATTGAAAGTATAGAATCTTATGGGGATGAGGTTTGATGGTTTTTTGGGGTGATAGATGTGGTTTTTTATGAGTGTAGGGTTGTAAATTTTGGGATTTGATATTTTGAATATACAAGGGATTAGGTTTTAAGGTTATTTATGGATGATTATTGATTTTTTTTGGGAATATCTTAATGTTTTTTGGGGATAGGGGTTGTTGTTTTTTTGGGATAATGATGTAGTGATTTTTGGAGCTGAGTAATGAGGGTTTTTTTGGGCTTATGGTTGAGGGTGATTTGGGGTTAAGGGTTTAGGGTTTTTTGGGGTCGATTATTTAGTGTTTTGGGATGAGGGGTGATGGTTCTTTGGGTATAAGGGTGTATGATTTTTTGGGATTGAGGGATGAGTCCTTTTCGCGGTTATGGTTGAGGGTTTTTTAAGGATAATTAGTTAGGGATTGTTGGTGGATAATAATTTAGGACATTGAGGTTATGTGAGATTTGTGATTTTTTTATGATGAGGGTTGACTGTTTTTTGGGGATGAGGGTATAGGGTTTTTACTGATGAGGGTTTTGGGTTTGGGTGGTATAGCTATTAGGATTTCTTTGGACTGAGGGGTTAGGTCTCAAGAGTAGGATTATGGGTTTTTTGGTTTTGGTATTATAGATTTTTAGACCCAAATGTTTAGGTTTTTTTGGGGAAATAGTTTTTAGGATTTCATGGGATGAGGGTATGGGTGTTTTTGTGTATAAAGGTTTAGGTATTTTTGAAGATTTGGGTTTAGTATTTTTGTTCCCTAGAGTAGAGGTATTATGATTATGGGGGTTGATTTTTTTCTTCTGAAAATATTTATGGATATTTTTATGGATGATCTTTTAGGATTTTTTTGAAATTATATATTAGGGATTGTTAGTTCTGAGGGTTGAGGTTTTTTTGGACAAGGGTTGATGGTATGTTTGGGATATGGTATTATATATTTTGGGCATCTAGTTTATTGTTTTTTATGGATAATGGTTGAATATTTTTGGGGGTTACAATTTTTTTTATGTGGATTTAGGTTTTTATAGGTTATATGTTTTAGTGTTTTTTGGTTCTCTGGTGTTAGGGTTTTGTGGACTTGGGTTAAGTGTTTTTTTTGTAATGATGGTTAATAGTTTTTTGGGGATGAGGGATGAGGATTTTTTGGCACTGAAAGTTTATGATTTTTTAGGGAATTGTTCTTAGGTTCTGGGGGGTATGAGGATTCTTTCTTTTTGGGATAGGGATTAGATTAATTTTGGGCATAGGGTTCTGGGTTTTTAAAGGATGAGAGTTAAAGCATTTATTTGGATGCGGTTTGAGGTGAATTTAGGGATGAGAGTTTTTTAATTTTTTAAAATGAGGGTTTAGTTTTTTGTGGGTTTTTGCTTTAAATTTATCTTTATGATTGGTTTTTTATAGTTTTTGGGGATGATCGATTAGGGTTTCATGGGGATTTGGTTTTAGGAATTTTTAGGGCTAAATGTTATGTGTTATTTGGGGTTATGGTTTTAGGGTTTTCTTGGGATGATGGTTAGTGGGTTTTTTTGGGCTGAGGGTTTAGGGTTTCATGGGGATGAGGTTTGGTAATTTTGGGATATGTTTTGAGATTTTTTAAAGTTATTAGAATAGGTTTTTTTTGGTATGATGGTTTACGGATTTATTCGGTATGATGGTTAAGGGTTTTTTGGGGCTGAGTTTGAACAATATTTTGTATAAGGGTTTATCGTTTTTTTGTATAAGAGGATTCAAGGTTTTATATGGTTAATGGTTATGGGTTTTTTAGGTATAGGGTTTAGTGTTTTTTGAGTCTGAGGGTAGTGGGTTTTGGGAGATCAATTTTTATGGACTTTTGGTGTTAAAGATTGCGGTGTTTTGTTGAAATGGGTTCCATGTTTTTTTAGCGATGATGGTTTATATTTTTTTAGTTGAGAGTTTAGTTTTTTTTTTCAGATAATGGATAATGTTTTATTTAGGAAAAAGGCTTTGTGTTTTTTGGTTGAAAGGTTCTTGGTTTTTGGTATGATTGATTAGGGGTTTTTTGGGCAGATCGTTTTGGGGTTTTGGGGTCATAGCATGTAGTTTTTATTTTGGATGAGGCTTGAGGTTTTATTTGAGCCGAGGGTTTAGGGTTTTTGGTTTTGAGGATCGTGAATTTGTTGGGTTCTATGGGTTGAGTGATTTTTAGGGTTGATGGGTGAGGGAGTTTTGGGGATGAGGATGGAAGGAGTTTTGCTGCTGAGGGTTAAGAGTTTTTTTGGATGATTTTTTGGGGTGTTTTTTAGGTATTTTGACGAGACTTCTTTATAGATAAGGGATTAGGATTCTATTTGGATTGAGGGTTTAGTGTATTTTGTGGATGTGTAATTATGGTTTATTAGTATTGAGGGTTTTGGGTTTTTTGGGCTTTGAGGGTTTCATCTTTTTTGATGATGAGGGTTTATGGATTTTTAAGGAAGTCAGTTTTGGGTTTTTTGGGGGATTAGGGTTTAGGGTTTTTTTGAGAATTAGTGTTTAGATTTTTTGGGTTTTGTGGTAAACAATTTTTTTGGGATGACCATTGAGGAATATTTAGGGATATTATTAATGTTTTTAGAGATTAGGGATTAGGTATTTAAAGGGATGAGTGTTTTTATTTTTTTGGGGAAGATGGTTTTGGGTTTTTTTGGTCCAAAGTATGGGGGATTTTTGTGGTTGAGTGTTTAGGGTTTTATGGGGATTTGGGTTCAGGTATTTTTTAGGATGTGGATTTTGGGTTATATATGAATGAGTATATAGTATTTTTGGTATAGTATTTAGTGTTTTTTGGGGTAAGGTTTTTGTGATTTTTTAGGATGAGCGAATAGGGGTTTTTTGGGGCTGAGGGGTTATATTTGTATGGGAATCATGGTTTAGGGTTTTTGGGGCCTAGAGTTTAGTGAATTTTGGGTGAAGGTTTAGTGTTTTTTGGGACTAGGGTTTACGACTTTTTGGGATTAGGGTTTTTTATTTATTTGGGATGTAGGTTTAAGGATTTTTAGGGCCAAGGGTTTTAGATATTTTTGGATGAAGGATTAAGGTTTTTTGTGACAAAGAGATTAGGGTATTTTAGGATGAGGGTTTAGGGTCTTTTAGGATTGAATATTTTGGATTTTTACTAGTTTGAGGGTTTATGGTGTTTTTGATCAGTGTATAGGGATATTTGTGGTTAAGGTTTTAGGGGGGTTTTATGGGATATGGATTTGGGTTTTTTGTGTCTGTGGAGTGTAGATGGTTTTTGGGGTGAGTATTTTTGGTTTAGTTGGGATATAGTTTTGTGGGGCTATGGTTTTTTTGTTCATTTAGGGCTGAGAGTTTAGGGTTTTAATGGGATGAGATGTTAATTTTTTTTAGGGATGTTGGTTTAGGTTTTTTGAGGCAGAGGGTTTATGGTTTTTTGGGTATGAGGGTTTTGTAATTTTTGGGGGTGCAGGTTTAATTTTTTTGGGCTCCTAGTTTTGGGACATTTTGTGCCATGTGATTAGTTTTTGTAGTTTTAGGGGCTGGGGGTTTTTTCGGATAGGTTTTCTAGGGTTTAGGGGATGAAGGTTTAGTGTTTTGCGGGCATAAGGCATAGAGTTTCTAGGGGATGAGGGTTTATTATTTTTTGGATATTTCTTATGATATATTTGGGCAATAAGATTACGGTTTTTGGGGGATATTGTATAGTTTATTGGGGGACTATAGACTATATTTTTCTTTGGGGTTTATGGTTTATTAATTATTGGGGTTTAGGGATTTTGGTTTTTGTGGGATAATGGTTCAGGGTCTCTCGAGGATGATATTTTAGGGTATCTCATTGATTAAGTGTTGAGGTATATTTGGATGATCAGTAAAGGATATTATCATATGAGGGTTTGGAATTTTCTATGGATAGGGGTTTTAGTTTTTATGTGGATTTGGGTTTAATAATTTTCCATAAGAGTGTAGAGTTTTTTTAAAACTGTGGATTGGTATTATTTTGGTGCTACAGGTTTATTTTTTTGGGGTAAGGGTTTAGTGTTTTATCTTGCTAAGGGATTAGTATTTTTTGTAGATAAAGGGTTTCAATTTTATTGGGTTGATATTTTATAGTTTTTCAAATATGAGGGATCATGATTTTTTGGGCAAACAGTTTATGGTCTGGGGTCATGGTTGTGGGTGATGTGTTTAATGATTTTTGCGTATGATGGTTTAGAGTTTTTTGGGCTCTGGGTTTCAGGTTTTTTGGGGATGAGGGTTTATATTTTTTGGAACTGAGTGCTTAGGGGTTTTTAGGGTCGAGGATTTTTTAGGCCAAGGGATTAGGGTTTCATTATGTCCATTGGATTAGGATTTTTTGGGGTTGAGGGTTTGGGGTTTTTAGGGGAATGGTTTTATGTTATTTTTGGGCTGGGGGATTAAGGATTTCTGTCTGTGATGGTTTATGATTATTTAAGTCTGATGCTTTTGGGTATTGGGGGAGGAGGATTTAGGTTTTTTGGGGATGGGGGTATATAGTTTTTTGGGGTCTAGGTTTAGGGTTTTGGGTGGACTAGGGTTTAGGGTGTTTTGGGAAATATTGTATACAAATTTTTGGGATAATGGTTTTGGGTTTTTTTGGTATTCGGTTTTAGATATTTTTGGGACCAATGGTTTATGTTTATTTTGTGTAGAGTTTGTTGTGGTTTTGTGGCTATGGGTTTTGGAGAAATTGTGTTTGTTTATTTTGGGTGAATTGTTTAGGTCTTTTAGGGGATTAGGGTAATTTGTTTTTAGGGAAAAGGGATTATTAGTTTTGGGGATGAGTTTTTGGGTTATTTGTGCCTAGGGGTTTAATGTTATTATGGGATGTGGGTTTATAGTTTTTTTGGGGATAATGGTTTAGGTCTTTTAGGTCCTTAGGTTTTGGGTTTTTTGGGTTTAATGGATTATGATCCTTTGAAGACTATGAATTTTGATTTTTTAGGGCCAACATTTTTATTTTTATTTTGGGGGATGATAGATTAAGGTTTTTAGGGCCTGTGTATTAGAGTTTTTCAAGGCTGAGGGTTTGGGGTTTTTTTTGGCCGAGTGTTTTGGGTTTTGGGGAAGAGGGTTTAGGGTTTTTTGTTTTTTGGGATAGGGGTTTTGGGTTTTATTAGGTTGGAGGGAAATTTTTTCTCAGTCAAGGGTTTAGGTTTTTGTGGATTAGAGATTAGGGTTTTTTGGGGATAAGGGTTTAGGTGGTTTTGGGGGATTTGGGGTTAGGGTTTTTTGGGGACTCAATTTTAATGTTTTGTAGGTATAAGGCATTAGTGTCTTCTTCTTATTAGAATATATAGTATTATAGGGTTGAGGGGTTATGGTTTTTTGGGAAGAGTGTACATAATTTTTTTAATCATAGGGTTTGGGGTTTTATGGGGATAAGTATTTTTGTGTATTTGGGGATGTAGGATTAGTGTTTTTTTAGGGATGTCGGTTTATGTTTTTTGCAGATGAGGGTGTATCATTATTAGGTAAAAGAGATTATGGTTTTTTGGGGGTGAGGTATTAAGGTTTTATGGGAATGGCGGTTTTGGATTTTCTAGGTATGAGGGTTTAATTTAATTTGGGGATAAGGGTATAGGTTTTTTGGGGAAAAAGGATTGGGGTATTTTAGGGAATAGGGTTTAGGTTTTTTGGGTGATGAGGATTTAAGGTTGTTTTGGGGCTATGAGGTTAGTTTTTTAGGGTTGAGGTTTTGGTGTTTCCTTGGTTTGAGGGTTTAAGGATTATTGGCGACCAGGATATATAGGTTTTTAATGTTCAAGGTGTGGCTATTTGTTGGGAAATAGGTTCAGGGTTTTTTTTGGGGGGTGAGGAATTGGGGATTTTGGGTTCTCATAGTTAATTTTTATTTGGGACTGAGTGTTTTGGGATATGTTCTACTAAGGATATATGTGGTTTTTGGGATAAGTTTTTTGTGTTTTTAAGAGTATAGATTATTTTTTTATGGCACATTGGGTATAGGTTTTTCAGTGTCTAAGGGTTTTGGGATTATTGGGAAATGAGGGTTTAGGTTTTTAGGGGATGATGGTTTTGGGAATTTTAGAGATTAGGATTTAGGGTTTAGGGTTCTTTGCGGGAAATGGATTGTGGTTTTTTGGGTATAGGATTTTATATTTTCTAGGATCGAGGGGTCATAGTTTTTTGATTATTAGTTTTCAGTGTTTTGGGGTAGAGGGGTTTGGTGTTTTTTAGGATAGATGGTTTTGGGTTTTATGGATGAGGATTTAGTTATTTTTGGAGGTATGGGTTTCAGGGTTTTGTGGATGAGTGTTTGGGTTTCTTTATAGAAGATGGTTTATTTTTTATATTTTCTTATGGTTTAGAGTTTTTAGGGGATGAGGGTTTCACATATTTTGGGGACAAGGGTATTGGATTATTTTTGATTCAGTGATTATTGAATTTTGGGGATGAGAATTCAGTGTTTTTTTGGAGATGAGGGGTTAGCTATTATTTGCACGATCGGTATATTTTTTTATATAAGGGTTTAATAATTTTTTCTGATGATTTTTTATGGTTTTCATGGGTATCAGGGTTTATGGTTTATTTTTATTAAATATGTTTTGTTTTCTGGGGGTGTGGGATTAAGATTATTTGTGGATGAGGTTTTATTGTTTATTGGGGTAGAGGTTTTAGTATTATTATGGGATGAGTGTTTTTGATTTTCAGGGCTTATAGTTTATGATTTTTTGGGGGATGGGGGTTTAGGGTTATTTGGGAATATGGTTTAGGGTATTTTTTGGACTAGATATTAGGTTATTTAGTGCTTGAGGTTTTGATTTGTCATGATGAGGATTTTGGTTTTCTTGGATCCAAGTGTTCTGGGACTTTTAGGGATGGGTGTTCCTGTACTTTTGTGTAGGATATTTTATGATTTTGGGGGTTGAGGGTTTTATATTTTTTTGGTTTTCAGTTTTTAAGATATGTTAGGATGAATGTTTAGGGTATTTTGGGGCTATGGGTTGAGGGTTTTACTGGATATATGGTTTCAATTATTTTTGTGATAGAGGGTTTAGAGGATTTTATGGATAAGGGGTTTTTGGATTTGTGGGATGAGGGATAAGGGTATTTTGGGGTGTTGTTTGAGGGTTTTTTAGGGTCATTAGATTAGGGATTTTTGAGTATATAGGTTTACAGTTTCCTGGGGTCGATGGTATGGGGGTTTTTAGAGCTGAAGAATTTGGGTTTTTTAGGGATACGGGATTAGGGTTTTTTTGGGCCGAGGGTTTACGGGTCTTTGGAACTGACTATTTTTGGGTTTTTTGGGCCAAGGGATTAGTGTTTTTTAGGATTTATGGGTTTATGGTTTTTTAGGATGAGTTTATAGGGTGTTTTGGGGAAGAGGGTTTAGATTTTTTTGGGGATGAGGGTGTTGTGTTATTTGGTACTGGGGGATTAGGATTTTAGGGGGTTTAGTATTTATGGTTTTTTTGGGACGAGGGTTTTGGGGTTTTGGTGATGCATGATTGAGGTTTTTTTGGTTAAGTGTTTAGGGATTTCGGGGGATGAGAGATTAGGCTGTTTTGGGCATTAAGATTTAGGTTTTTTTGAGGAAAAGGGTTAAGGACTTTGTTTCAGATGAATTTAGTGTTTTTTGGGACATGTTTTTTGGTTTTTTATGGATGTGTGTTTAGGGGTTTTGGGTTATGGGATTTAAACTATTTTGGGGATGTGGTTTTAAGGTATTTTTGAGCTAAGGGTTTATGGTTTTTTGGTGCAGATGATTTAGATATTTTTAGGGCCGATGGTTTAGGGTTTATTAATGTTAATATTTCATGGATTTTTTGGGGTTGAGGATTTAATGTTCTTTGGGGGTGGGGTTTAAGTTTTTTGGGAGCAAGGGATTTTTGTTTTTCAAGTTGAGAGTTTTGGTTTTTTGATGTAATGAGTTCTGTTTTTTGGGGTTGAATGTTTAGGGTTTCTTAGGGATAAGGGTTTAGATTTATTTGGGGATGTGGGTTCAATGATATATTTGGGATGAGGGTTTAGGGTTTTTTTATGATGGTTTACAGTTTATTATGGCTATGTATTTTTTAGTTATTTATGTATTCGTTTATGTTTTTTGGGGATCGGGGTTTACGTGTTTTTTGGGTTAACTGTTTCTTATTTTTTGGGCCTTAGGGATTATGATTTTTGGGTTGTGGTTTTAGTTTTTTATAGTGTTGATAATTTAGGTTTTTTTTAGCGATAATGTTTTATGGTTTTTATGGATGAGTGGTTATGGTTTTTGGATGATTTTTTTTTTGCATTTATTGGGTATTAGGATTAGGTTTTTTTTTATGGAAATTTATGTGTTATTCTGTTTGAGGATTTAGTATTTTTCAGGGATGAGGTATTAAGGATTTTGGAGAGTATAGTTTAGGTTATTTTTTGGTTGAGGGTTTAGTGTCTTAGGGGGATGAGTGTTTAGGGTTTCTTGGTTTTTAGGGTTTAGGGATTCTTGGGGTTGAGGGTTTATTATTTGGGGGGCAAGGGTGTTATGGTTTTTTGGGGGTCATGTTTTAATAATTTATGGGGTGATGTTTTTAGTGTTTATTTGTGCAAAGGGTTTAGGGATTTTTGGGGATTAGGGTGTAGGTTTTTTGGGTCTATGTTTTTAGGATTTTTAGGAGATGAGAGTTTATGGTTTTTCGGGGATCTTAGTTTGTGGTTTCATTAGGGGTAGGGTAATCATAATTTTGGGGAAACTGTTTTAGCTTTATTTGGGTCAAGGTATTATGATTTTTTGGGTTTGAGAGTGAATTTTTTTTAATTATAGTATAGGGATTTATTGGGAAAATAATTTATGTTTTTGGGGGTAGAGGGTTTAGATTTTTTTGGGACATATGGAATATGGATTTTTTAGAGATGAGGATTTTTTCTTTTATAGTGATGAAGGTTTTCTATCCATAGATAAATATGTTGTTGGGTTTTCAAGGCTGGGTGTTTGGAGTTTTTTGGGGATGATGGTTTAGGGTTACATTAGGGTACATGGTTTACTATTATTTAGGGGATATGATTTGTTGTTTTTTAGGGATGATGGTTTTCTGTTTATTTGAGGGTTGTGGGTTTCTAGTTTTTTGGGGATGAGGGTTTTGGGTTTTTTCAGATGTATATTTTATTTTTTGGAGCATAGTATTTTTTGTTTTTTTTTGACATGAGGGTTTATTATTTTATTGGATGATGATTTGGGTTATTTTTAGAACTAAGGGTTTGAGATTTTTTGGGGAAAATGTTTTTGTGTAATTTTGTGGATGAGGGTTTGTATATTTTTATGGTTGATGGTTTGTGGTTATTTTGGGGATGAGAGTATAGGGTTTTTAGGGAATATAGAATAGTGTTTTTGGGTATGAGGTTATAGGGTTTTTTTGGGGGATGAGGTTTTAGTGTATTTGGGGCTTATTGTTTAGTGTCTTTTGGGGCAGAGTGTTTAGGGTTTTTTGGGGATTTGGGTTAAGGGTATTATTGGGATGAAGTATTAGTATTTCATGGGGATAATGGTTTAGGGTTATCTGGGGTGAGGGTTTATGGTTTTTTGGGGTCGAGGAAACATGGAATATTTTTGACGAGGGTTTAACGTTTTTTGGGCATAGTGTTTAGGTTTTTTTATGTATGAGTGTTTATGTTTTTTTTGGAATTTGGGTCTACATTTTTTTTGATGCTGAGGTTATAGGGTTTATTGTGGTTAATGTTTTGAGTATTTTTAAGGACAAATGTTTTGGGTTTTCATGGCGGAGGGTTTTGTGTTAGTTAGAGATGTGGGTTCAGCGGTGTTTGGGGATGGTGTTTTAGGGTTTTTGGGTATGATTGTTTGGGGTTCTTTTGCAGATAAGGGTTTTGGGGTTTTTTGGGAATGAGGGTTCAATGTTTTTTGGGGATGAGGGTGTCTGGTTTTTTGGGGTTATGGGTATTGGGATTTTGGGGGCTATGAGTTCATCTTTTTTTGGTCCTGAGTGTTCGGTGTTTTTCTAGGGTTGAGAGTAATGGTTTTTTAGGAAGCGGGTTTAGAGTTTTTTTAGGGACAAGGGAATGGAGTATTTCTTGGATGATGGTATGGTGATTATGATGGGATGTGTGATTGGGGTTTTTTGGGGGGTTTTGGGATAATAATCTCATGGGTTTGAGGGTTTAGGATTTATTGCGGTAGAGGGTTTGGGGTTTATTGGGGATGAGGTATTATGGATTTTTGTGCCAGGGTATTTAGGGTTTTATGGATGAATTTTTAGGGTTTATTATCATTAAGGGGGTCATGTATATTTGGGGCTAAGGGTGTAGTGAATTTTGGGGTTGTTGGGGTAGGTTTTTTAGGGTAGGGGGATAGTGGATTTTTTAGAAGATGGTTTATCTTTTTTGGGGATTGTGGATTATGGTTTTTGGGGACATTGGTTTAGGGTTTTGGGGGATGAGTGTTTATGGATTTTTGGTGATAATATTTTTGGGTATTGTGAAACTCAGTGTTTAGGGTTTTTTAGGGCTAAGTGTTTATGGTTTTTTTGGGGTGAGGTTTTAGGTTTTTTTGGGAATATGTGTTTAGAGAATTTTGGAGAAGATGATTTCTATTTTTGAGGGCTTAGGGTTTTGGTTTTTGGGGGATTATGGTATATGGATTTTTAGGGATCAAGGTTTATTTTTTATTGTGCATGGGGTTTTTTTGTTTTCTGGGAAGAGGTTTTAGTGTATTTATGTTGAGTTGGTTTAGTGTTTTTGGGGATGAGTTCTTTAGGTGTTTTAGTGATGAAATTTTTTGGGGTTTTCGGGATGAGGGATTTTTTGTGAGGGTTTATCATTTTTTAGGGACAAAGATTTTTGATTTATTAAGGAACACAGTTTTGGGTTTTTGGGGAAAATGATTTGGTTTTTTTGGGTGATGTGTTCAGGATTTTAGGGATGGGGGTTTAGTATTTTTTGGGATGAGGGTTTGGTTTTTTATGAGGGTAATGAGTTTTTTTTCATGATAAGGGGTTTTGGTTATCTGGTGTTGATTTTTTATTGTTATTTTTGTGAATGAGGTAAAAGGGTTTTTGGATAGATGATTTAGAGTTTCTTAGGAATGATGGTTATGTTTATTTAGTGAATTAGGGTATAGGGTATTTTGGGGGTAAGGTTTTTGGGTTTTTAGGGCTGTGGGATTTTAGTTTCTTGGTAATTAGGATTCAGGTTATTTTGGGGATGTGTCTCTTGGATTTTGTGGGTCTAAGGGTTTGGGGTATTTTGAGGCTGAGGGTTCGTAGATTTTTTTAGGCTGATGGTTTTGATATTTTTGGTGCTAAGTGTTTGGGGTTTATTGGGGATGGTGATTTTGAGCTATTTTGGGGATTAATATTAAGGGGTTATCAATGTTAAGGGTGTGGGGGTTTTTTGGAATGGGGGTTTTGGGATATTTTGTGGGTGAGGGTATAGGGTTTTTAGGGTTGACTGTTGTGCGGTTTGGTGAACTAGTGGTTTATGGTTATTTCTAATACAGGATTAGTGTTTTTTAGGATTAGGGATTAGGGTTTTTCAGAATGAGGGTTTAAGGTTATTTGAGGATGTGGGTTTTAGGGATTTTGGGATTGAGTTTTTAGGGTTTTATGTGGAATAGTGTTTAAGGGATTTTGGGACTATGCGCTTATGTTTTTATGAGGAATACGGTTTAATTTTTAAATTTTTATGAGGGTTATTTTGGATTGAGGTATTTGGGTTTTTTGGGCCAAGGATTATGGGTTATTTGGTGTATAGGGATTTGGTTTGTTGGTATGAGGGTTTAGAGTTTTTTAGGGATAAGGGTTTAATATTTTTTGGGGCTAAGGGTTTTTTATTGTTGGGTATGAGGTAATAAGTTGTTTTTGGGATGATGGTTTATGAATTTTTAGGGAAACTGTATTTTTATATTTGGGGATGATGTTTTTGTTTTTGTTTGGGAAATGGTTTCAAGTCATCGGGGGATTGGTTTTTAGTGTTTTGGGGATGAGGGTTTAGTTTTTTTAAGGATGAGGTTTTTCGGTTTTTTAGACCTATGGTTTAGCAATGTTTAATAGTGAGTTTAGGGTTTTTTTGGGATGGTGGATTTGATTTTTACTGGAAGAGGATTTTGGGTGTTTCGACGCTGAGGGATTAAGGTTTTTTGGGGATGAGGTTTTGGGTTTTATTATGATTGAGGGTTTAGTGTTATTTTGGTTTTTAGAGTTTAGGAGTTTTGGGGGCCATGGGAATAGAGTTATTGGGGATATTTATTTTTTGGAATTTTGGAACTGAGTTTTATGTTTTTTAGGGAGAAGGAATTATTGTTTCTTAGGTTTGAGTGTTTAGGGGTTTTGGGGTAAAGGGTTCAGGGTCTATTGGGCAAAGGGTTTAGTGGTTTTCCAGGATTAGGTTTTCTTGTGGAGGTTTTGGTTTCTAGTTTTCTGGAGATGAGGGTTTAGGGTTTTTTCGATAGAGTTTGTAAGGTTTTTTGTGGTTTAGGGATTATGGTTTTTTGAGGATAAGGGTTTAGGATTTTTTCGATGAGTGTTAAGATGTTTTGGAAGCAATGTGTTTTGGGTTTTTTTGGGCATGATGGATTAGGGTTTTCCTGAGATCATAGTTTAAGGTTTTTTGGGGTTGTGGGTTTGTGGTTTTTTGGAGATGAGGGTTTAAGGTTTTTTGGGGATTATGGTTTATGATTTTTTTTCGATAAGGTCTTAGGGATTTCTATGGCTGTGGGTTTATTTTTTTATGAGATGAGGGTTAGGAATATTTGCGGTTGGGTTTTTTTTGGGGTTATGGGACTGAGGTTTTAGAGTTTTGGGGGGCTGTGGATATATGGTTTTTTTTGTTATGCTGTTTTAGTTTTTTTGTACATGAGGTTTTAGGGGTTTTTATGATGAGGGTTTAGGGTTTTAGGGGATGAGTGATTACTGTTATTTGGGACTATGTTCTTAGGAGGTTTTAGGGATAAGGTTTTAGTTTTTTTAGGCTGAGGGTTTATGGTTTTTTGGGTAAGAGTGATTATGGGTTTTTGGGGAAGAGAGTATAGTATTTTATTGTTATTTTATTTTGGAGTTTTTGTGGGTTTCAATGTTTAGTGTTTTTTCGGGCTACAAATTTCAGGGTTTTTGTTACAGAAGGATTTTGAATTCTTGGGGATAATGGTTTAGGATTTTTTGGGTAAGGGTTTAGGGTTTTATCATAAAGAATTTGGCTTTTTTGGGGATGGTGTATTTGGGTTTTTATAGAATTATAATTTTTAGATTTTTGTTTGGGTTTTGAAAATTTAGAGGATGGGTGTTTTTGGTTTTTTAGAGATGAGGGTATTTGGTTTTTAGGGATGATGTTTTTGCATTTTAGAACTGATGGGATGGGGTTTCATTGAGAAATGGTTTTCAAGGTATTTATGGTTGGCATTTTAATCCTTTTTGTTGATATGGGTTTAGTGAATTTTGGGAATGAAGATTTAAGGGTTTTTCTATGGATGAGAGTTTTTATTTTTTTGGGTGATAACAGTTTCAAGTTTTCTGGGGGATGAATGTTTTTGTAATTTTTTTTGTTGGTGGTTTTGGACTGTTATATGATAAGGGTTTTGGGTTAATTAGATCGTAGGGTGTATTTTTTTGGGGAAAAGGGTTTAAGATTTTTTGTTATAGGTTTTTTTATTCAATTTATTGTCTAGGGATTTTTATGGGTTTCATGTTTTATGGGGAATATTTTCTTGGTTTGTTTGGTGATGGTGTTTTTTTTGGGATGAGGGTATGATGTATTTTATGGATAAGGGTTTAGGGGTTATTGGGGTTGTGTTTTTAGTGTTTTTTTTCTATTAATGGTTTTGTGTATTTTTGAGCGTCGGGATTTACAAATTTTTTGGGATGAGGGTTTTTTTAGATGAGGGTTTATGTTTTTTTTTTGTTTTACTTGTACGATTTTTTGGGGTTGAATGTTTTGGGTTTTTTGGGTCTATGGGTTTGTATTTTTTTGGGGATGTGGGTTTAAAGTTATTTGGGGACGAGGGTTCATTGATATTTAGGGCTATAAGATTATGATTTTTTATGGATGGGTGATTAATGTTTTTTTGGGATGTGGATTCAAGATTTTTTTAGGATGATGTTTTATGGATTCTTGGTTATGAAGGTTTAGGGTTCTCAACGCTGAGGGTTTAGGGTTTTTCTTCCATGCCATTATGGATATATGGGGTATTGTGTTTTGGGACTTCTAGGGCTGAGGGTTTAGGGTTTTCTATGGATGATAATTTAGGGTTTTGAGAGGATGAGGGTCTAGGTTTTTCTAGGGATGGCAGTTTTGGGTTTTATGGGGATGAAGGTTTATGGTTATCCAAGGAAAAGGGTATATTTGGTTTTTTGATGCAGTTTTGAGGTTCTATATAGCTGAGGGGTTATGGGTTTTTTGAAGATTATGGTTTATAGTTTCATGGGGATTATGTGTTAGGGAATTATGGGGCATAGGTTTTATGGTTTTTAGGGCCGAGGGTATAATTTTTTTGAAGGAGGGGTTTTGGGTTTTTAGGGGATTTTTATTATTTATTTTTCAAGGATGCGGCTTTATGATTTATGGTGGATGAGGGTTAGGAGTTATTTTAGGGTGAGGTGTTTTGTTTATTTTGGAATATGTGTTTAGGTTTTTTTTTGGATGAGGGTTTGGTGTTTTATTCATTTGGGGATATAGGTTTTTTGGGGTAGAATGTTTGGGATTTTTCTAGGCTGACAGTTTTTGGATATTGCATGATGAGGGTTTTTTGTTTTTTAGGGACGACAGTTTGTTATTTTAAGGGTTTTTATGGATGGGGGTTTATTTTATTATTTATAAGGGTTTTTTATTTTCTTAAGTTACAGTTTTGGTGTTTTTTTGGGGGGGAATCATTGCATTTTTTTCAATGAGGTTTTGGCGGTTTTGTGGATTAGGTTGAGGTAGTTTTTTGATATTTGGATTTAGGGTTTTTTGGCAATGATGGTATTAATTTTATGGGGATGTGGGTTTGTGGTATTTTGTGTATTAAGATTTGGGTTTTTTGGGGGCTAATGATTTAGCTATTTTTGGTCTAATGGTTTGGGTTTTTTGGGGATTAGGGTTTTTGTTTTTTTGGACTACGATTTAGGATTTTTGGGGGCTAAGTGTCTGGAATTTTCTAGGCATGAGGGAAATGGATTTTTAGGATAAGGTATTAGGGTATTTCTAGATTATGGTTTGGGGTTTTTTTGGGTTGAGAATTTGGAATTTTTTATTGATGGGATTTGGGAGTTTTTAGGGATTTAATTTTTTATGTTTTTGGGGAAGAGTGTTTTTGGATTTTTCGGGAAGAAGGTTTGTTGCATTTAGGGGATGAGGGTTCGGGATTTTTTGTGGGTGAAGATTTTGGGGGGGAAGTGAATTTGGGATTAGGTTTTAGGGTTTTATTTAACCTGGTGATTGGGGTTTTCTTGGGCTATCGTTTATGCTTTTTTTGGGTCTAATGGTTTTTGTTTTTTGGAGGCAGTGGGTTTGGGGTTTTTTGGTCGAGGGTTTAGGTTTTTTAGGGATAATGGTTTTGTGTTCCATAGGTATGATATTTTCAGGTTATCTAGGGATGAGGGTTTCATTATTTCTATGGTTTATTTTATATGGTCTTCATGGGATGGGTTTTTAGGGTTTTATTGGTTTTAGGGTTTAGGGTTTTCTAAGGTTGAGGGTTTAGGGTATTGTGTTGGGGGTTTATATTTTTTTGTTGTTGACTGTTATGGTTTTTTTGGGGTGACTATTTTGGGATTTTTGTGTAGGGGATATATGATTTTGAATGTTTTTGGAGCTGAGAGTTTTTGTTTTTATTTTTGATGGTTTAGGATTATAGCTGGTTAAGGGTTTTGGGTTATCTGGGACAGATGTTTTACAGTTTTGTTGGGGCTGATGGTGTTGTGTTATTTAGTACTATGGATTTCTGGATATAAGGTATGAAGGTTTAGGAATTTTTTTTCTGAATATTAACATTTTTTTGGGATGCAGACTTTGGGGGTTTTTGGGTTGTGAGTTTAGGTTTTCTTGGGGTTGTGTTTTTTGTGTTCTCTAAGGGTGAGGGTTTATGGTTTTTTGGTTCAGAGGGTTTAGTGTTTTTTCGAGTATGAGTTTTTAGTGTATTTTATTGCTAAGGGTTTAATGTTTTTTTTGTATTGAGTGTTTTAGGTTTTTTTGGGAATGAGGGTTTATGGGTTTTGGGGGGATGATGGCTTACTGATTTTTTGGGGTCATTGGTTTAGGGGTTTTTAGGATTATGGTTTGTGGTTTCTATGGATGGGGTTTAGGGTTGTGTGGGGACGCGAGTTTAGGGTTATTTGTGGATGAGTGGTTATGTTGTTTATGTCTAAGGGTTTAATTATTTTTATAGGTGATGATTTAATGTTTTTTGGAGGAATAAGGATTATAGTTTATGGGGTATAAGGGATTAGTTTATTATTGGGCTCAAGGTATTTTTGTGGGGCCAAGTGTTTAGTGTATTTTGTGGATGAGGGTTTTTGTTTTTCCAGTGTATAGGTGTTAGGGTTTTGGGGTCTGGGGTTTAGGGTTTTCAATGGAGTAACACATAGGGTTATATGTGGTCCGAGGGCTTAGGTTTTTTTGGGTAAATTGTTTAAAGTTTTCATTGACTAAGTGTTAAGGGATTTATGAGGATGAGTGTTTAGGGATTTCTAGGGAAGGGAGTTTAGTTTTTTCTTGGGTGAGGGTTCAGTGTTTCTTGGGGATGGGGGGTTTATCATTTTCTAGGGCTGATGTATTAGGGATTTCGAGTTTGTGAGTATAATATTTTTTGGGGATGAGGGTTTAGTTTTTTTAGGTGTGAGGGTTTTTGGATTATTTGGGTTGAGGTTTGAGAGGTTTTGGGGTTAAGGGTTTTGGAAATTTTTAGGGATGAGGGTTTTGGGATTATTTGGGATGAGAGTTTATGGTTTTGGGGGATGAGGGTGTAGGGTTTTTCAAGGATGAGAGTTTAGGGTTTTTATAGGGAAGTTTTTAATATTTTTTTAGAATAAATATTTTGGGTTTTCTGGGGCTAAGTGAATTGTTTTTCTAAAGATGAGGGTTTAGGTTTTTTTAGTGGGATTATGAGGCTAGGATTGTATGGTTTTTTGGTGCTAAGGTAGTTGAGTTTTATGTTCCTAAGGGATTATGTTTCTCAATGGCTATGTTCTTAGAGTTTTATAGGATATATGGTTTAGTATTTGGTGGGGTGATGGTTCGAGGTTTTATGGGATGTGAATTTATTATTTTCTTGGTTGTGGGTTTGGTTTTTTTGGGCTGATTGTATTTTTTTTATGGTATGGGGATTTAGGGATTAATGGTGTTGAAGGATTTTGGTTTTTTGTCCAAAAGGAATTATTTTTTATAGGGATGTGGGTTTATTTATTTATTAGGTGAAAGTCAGTATTTTTCAATTGGAAAGGGTTTAGGGTTTTCTTGGGATGAGTATTTTGTGGTTTCATGGGATTTGGGAATAGTATTTTATGTGGTTGAGGTTTTAGGGTATTCCATGGATGATAGTTTATGGTTTTATGGGGCTGAAACATTATTAATTTTTGGCTGATGATTTAGGGTTTTCTGGGGAACATGATTTTGGGTTCTCTAGGCCATGAATTTTGTGTTTTCTAGGTATTAGATACTTTCTATTCCTAAGGATGAGGTTTAGGTATTTCTAGTGTTAAGGAATTGGGGTTTATTAGAGCGATGGGTTTTATGTTTTTGGGGAATTTAGTTTAAATTTTTTTTAAGGTTGCTTGTTGATGTTTTTTGGGATGAGTGTTTAGGGGTCTCTGGGGGTGAGGGTTTAGTTTCTTTTGTGGCTGAAGGAATATGTTTTTCCAAGAATGAGGTTCTTTCCTGTCCTATGAATAAGTGTATAGGGTTTTCTGGGGATGAATATATAGATATTTCTAGAGATGAGCATTTATAATTATGTACAGATGAAGGGTTATGGATTTTCGGGGGAAATGGTTTTATGGAATTTTTGGGATGACGGGTTAGGTTTTTTAGAGAAGTGTCTATGTGTTTTCTAAGGATGCGGGGTTATGTTTTTATGTTACTAAAGTCTTGGGGTATTCTAAGGCATATAGTTTTGAGTTTTATAGGGATCAAAGATTGGGGATTTTAGCAGTTGAGGGATCTCCATTTTTTATAGATGAGGAATTTTACTTTTCAAGGGATGAGGGTTTACATTTTTCTTGAGATGGGGGTTTTGGGTTTTCTATAGATGAGGGTTTTGGGTTTTCAAGGTATTATGGATTACAGATTTATGGGGGAAATGGTTTAGGGTTTTAAATGGATGGGGGTTAGGTTTTAATGGGGATGACGGATTAGAGTTTTTTGAGACTACGATTTTAGAATTTTATGAGGCGAGGGTTTAATGTTTTATGGGGATCAAGGATTTAGGGATTATTGTGGCTACGTGTTAAGTGTTTTATAGGCCCTAGGGTTTAGGGTTTCTCTAGGGTTAATGGTTTTGGGTTTTCTAGGATATAGGGTTTAGGGTTTCCTTGGGATGATATTTTAGGGTTGTCTATGATATAGGGTTTAAGGATTCCTAGGGATGTGGGTTTAGGGATTCAGCTAGTCATATTTTTGGGTTTCATGTGGTTGAGGGTTTATATTTCTTGGGGATTATTATTACAGGTTTCATGGGGCTATGGGTATATTGTCTCATGGGGTTAAGTGTTTATGGTTTCCTAATGTTGAGGTTATAGGGTTTTCTAATGCGGTGGGTTTAGATATTTTTCTATTTGAATGCTTGTGGGTTTTGATGGATTAGGGTTTGGGGATTCTAGGGATGAGTGTTTATGGGTTTCTAGGGGTTAGGTTTTAGGTCTTTTTAGGTATGATATTTTTCGGGTTTTGTTGGTAGGGGGTTTCATATTTTAAGTATTGTGGGTTTAGAGGCTTTAAGGAATGAGCTTTTATGGGTTTTTGAGGCTAATAGATTAGGGTTTTCATGGTATGAGGGTTTAATTTTTTTTTTGCAATGAAGGAATTTGGTTCCGTGGGGATGAGAATTTTGGGTTTTGGTGGTGCGTTTCAGATATTTTTTGTGTTTTGGGTTTAGGGTTTTTTGGGGCTAATGGTTTGGGCATATTTGATACTATGGTTTTTGGGTTTTTATGGATGTGGGTCTATGATTTTTTGGGGAAGATTTTTTATCTTATTTTGGCGATGAGGTTAATGGTTTTGGGCGTATGAGGCTTTAGGGTACTCTAGGGATTAGTGTTTAGGGTTTTTTTGGGGATGTGGGATTAGATTTTGTTCAGTCTGAGCAATTAGTGGTTTTGGGAGAATAAGTTTAATGATTTTTCTTGGTCATTGGGTTTGAGTTTTTTGGGGCTGGGAGTTTTGGTTTTTCAATGGCTTAGGGTTCTATTATAGCTTGGTGTGAGGGACTATTTTCTTCTTGGGGTGATGGATTAATGGTTTTATGGTTCCAAGGATTTATGAATTTTATTGTGACGAGGTATTAGTGTTTTATGGGGATGTGGGTGTAGGTTATTCAATGGATGATGGATAATGTATTTCTAGCATTGATTTCATAGGTGTTTTTGGGAACAAAGATTAGTGTTTTTTAGGGATCATCGCATATGTTTTATGCGGGATTAGTTTTTTGTGTATTTTTGTTATGGGGTAAAGGATTTTCTTGGGATGAGAGATTAGGGTTTTATGAGGAAGACCGTTTATGGATTTTTTTTTTGGATGAGGGTTTTGGATTTATTGAGGATAAGTGTTTACCATTTATTGGGGAAGAGGTTTAAGGGTTTTTTCTAATTGATTATGGTTTTTTTGTAGATGAGTTTTTATGGTTATGGTGTGATGAGGTATTAGGGTTTATCTGGGTTTAGGTATTAAGGTTATTTTGATATGAGTTTTTTTATTTAGGGGTTTTGTGGATGAGGGATTGGGTATTTTAGGGATGTAGGAATTTGGGGTTTTGGGGTTTTCAGCTTAGGGGGTTTTATGCTAAGGGCTTAGGTATTTTAGAGATTAGGGTCTATGGGATTTTTATATTGAGGGTATATTTTGTTGTTGAGGATTCTAGGTTTTTGGGGGATCAAGGTTTTGGTTTTGGGGATGAGGGTCTAGGGTTTATAGAGGATGAGTGATTTGGTTCTTTTGGGCTGTGCGTTTTCGGTTTTTTTTTGCGATAAGTTATTATATATTTTTGAAGTTCAGAGTTTAGTTTTAATTGGGATGAGGGATCTATGGTTGTGGTGAAGAGGGATTAGTCTTTTGGGGGATAATGGTTTTGTGCTTTTTGGGAATGAGGATTTATGGTTATGGGGTATGAGTGATTAGGGATTGTTTGGGATGAGGGTTTATGGTTGTTTGGGGATAAGGGTTCATGGATATTTGGGTATGTGGGTTTAGGATTTTTAGGGCTATGTTTTTATTATTTTTGTTTATTGGGGTATATTTTATTTTTTGGGATGAGGGTTTTGGGTTTTGGGTTCTGCGGGTTATGTGTTTTTCGTGGATGGGGTTTTTGGATCTCAATGGATGAGGGTTTAAGGTATTGTGTAGTTGAGTTTTAATGGTTTTGGAGGGTATAGTTATATGAGACACACACGGTGGACCGATCTTCATATTGTAGGGCGACAGATGTAGGATACGGTTTGGGGCTAAGTGACGGATAATGGGTATGGATACGGATGCATGTAGTCAATAAACACTATAAAGAGTGTGATCTACTACATGGAAAACACACACAAAGGAGGGATGTGATAGCCAATCCACACAATAATGCACTTGGGTTGAGGCATGGAATTTGGGGCATTGTGATCTTGGATCACCAATTTAACTTGTAGATTGACAAGGAATGATTGCACAAGAGAAAGGGAAAAAACAGGGACAATCCTCACACAATGAAGAGAAACAAAGCATATACTCTCAAGTAATTATTGAATGAAAATACAATTCCATGGGGTGGATATTTATATCCAGTGGTGATACAATAGTCAAGGGTCTAATACCCTAAGGTCATAAAGGCTAAACCTACATTGTCTTCTTAAAAGTCAAAAAGATAAACTCTAACAAATACTTTTGGAAATGTATCATACAACTTTCCAACCATATCCCATAGGATTTGACATTGAGTGCATAGCCCCCTAAATTTGATATTGGGGTCCAATGATGCCATTTTTAGAATCCTCCACGTGGGAAAGACATCCAAATTCGTGCACCCATGTGGGCCAAGCTTTAAGAATCATGTTTGGGCTAGAATAAATGAGATAATAGGCCCATTTGTTCCATACATGCAAGGAAAGATCCATTGGATCTTTAATGAAGAAAGATGGGATCTCATTGTAGCATTGAGACTCTTTAATATCCATCGCATCAATGGACCTGGAAAATCCAATCCCTCCTCCTCCGCAATCAACATGCTGCCTTTAACATGGTTCACATCATCCTCCCCCACTTGAAAAGGAGTCGTCCTCGTGTCTTCATTCTTTTCACCCCAAAAAATAGAATGATCAGAAACATTGAAAGTGTCCCATACACCATTCTCACTTGGAAAATAAATCTTATAAGAATTTTTTTAATCATCCTGATCGCTTGATAAGGTCCATCTCCTCTTGGAATGAGTTTTTAGTTCTTCTTGTTAGGAAATCTCTCCTTTCGTATATGAACACAAACTAAGTCCCCAGGATCGAACAACACTTGTTTACAACCCTTGAATGCATTATCAACATATTTCTGGGTCATCCGATTGATATTTTTCCTTGCCTTTTCATGGAGTTGTTTGATGAATTTAATGCGCCCTTTCACATCCATATTAGTTACTTCCTGTAGAGTCAAAGGAACTAGATCAATAGGGTAAATATGGTTAAAACAGTAAACAATTTCAAATGGAGAGTATTTAGTGGTGGAGTTCTTGGACCTATTATATGTGAATTCCATATGTGGCAGACACTCCTCCCAATTCATGATATTCTTCTTGACAATTTTTCGTAGAATGGATTATACTGTCCAATTCACCACCTCCGTTTTCCCATCGGTTTGTGTATGACTAGTAGTGGAAAAAATTAACTTCATACCAAGTTTTATCCATAGTATCTTTCAAAAGTAACTTAGAAATTTTGTGTTTCGATCTGACACAATCGTCCTTGGAATTCCATGGTGTTTGACTATTTCCTGAATGAATAGTGTTTCAATGTTAGTGGCATCATCTATTTTGTGACATGGAATAAAATGTGCCAGTTTAGAAAACCAATCCACCAAAACAAAAATTTAATCTCTCCCCCTCTTGGTTCGTGGTAACCCCACAATAATGTCCATTGATATTTCCTCCCACGGGGTGTTGGGGATTGGGAGAGGAATATATAGTTCATATGGGTTCAGTTTGAATTTGGCTTTATGGAAGACATTTCACTTTCCCACAAATTTCTCAACATCTCTTGATATCCTAGGCAATTAAAAATTCTCACTATGAACACCTAGATTTTTTGCATAACCAAAATGCACCCATTAAGCCACCCGAATGTGACTTATTTAGTAAAATTAAACAGATATGGAAATTGGTAATTCAATGCTAATCCATCCAGAATAAGAATCCATTATATAAATAGAACTTTTCCCAAATAAATCCAAGATTACAATTTTCATAATGATCTCTAAAATAACTTTCATTGGTATATAAATCATTAATGTATTCAAAACCAATTATTTTGTAATCCAACAAGAATAAAAGTGAATATCGATGTGAAATTTCATTAGCCTCAATATTTTATTTACCCTTTCTATACATGAAGTCATATAGAAAGTATTCAATTATTTCCATCCATCAACCATGTCTCCTATTTAGTTTATTTTGTCACCAAAGGTATTTAAGAGCCACGTGATCAGAATGGTTCCCAAATTCATTAGGCCAAAGATAGTGCTGCCATGTCTCTTGTACTCTAATCAATTCATAAAACACCGTATCATATGTAGCATAGTTTAGTGTTGGTCCATTTAACTTCTCACTAATGAAAGAAATAGGCTTACCTTCTTGCATGAGTAATCCTTCAATTCTAATTCCACTTGCATCACATTGAATTTCAAAGGTCTTATCGATGTCTAGAACTACATGTAGAGGGGCATGGGTGAGTCTCTCCTTATGTTCATGGATGGAATTCTCTTGAGTTATCACCCATTTTAAAGGAACATTCTTCTTTGTCATTTTCTATAACGGTGTTTCTAGTGCACTGAAGTCCCTCAAAATTCTAATGTAAAAACTAGCATTCCCATGAAAACTTCTTACCAGTCCAATGAAGGATGGAGTTGGACATTATTGTATTACATTGATCTTCTCAGTGTCCACTTCAACACCGTTTCTGCTCACAAAAAATCCAAGGAAAAAATTTTTATCGATACAAAATTCACAGTTATTTATTTTTCCAAATATGTTTTCCTTCCTTAACTCCAATAAGACTATTCTTAAGTTATATACATGTTCAAGCAATGTCCTACTATAAAAAAATGTCATCAATGTAAACTACCAAAAATTTTCCAATATAGTCACATAAGACATGATTCATTAACCTCATAAATGTTATAGGTGCATTGGTGAGACCAAAGGTCATGAAAACCATTCATAGATTCCATGTTTTATCTTAAATATATTTTTACTCTTATGTCCTTCTTTCATCCAAATTTGATGGTATCTACATCATAGATCAATTTTTGAGAAAATAGTTGAACCATTTAATTCATCTAGCATAACATCTAACCAAGGGATATGATGATTATACCTAACTGTGATGTTGTTGATGGATCTATAGTCAATGCACATTCTCTATGTTCCATACTTATTTGGTACTAGAATCACTGGTACGGAACAAGGACTAAGGGTATCTCAGACATATCCCACATCTAACAACTCTTTAACTTTCCTTTGAATTTTTTTTGTCTCTTCCGGGTTGGTGTGATGCAGGGCGGTTTGGTAGTGAGGCTCCAGGAATGAGGTAAATTTGATGCTCAATACCTCTAATGGGTGGCAAACCTAGTGGCAGCTCTTCAGGAAGGACATCATCATACTCCATAAATAAGGACTCGACAACATTTGGAAAAGGGGGTAAGTAGTTTGAATTTATAAGAATCTCTTTGTACATGAGTACTTGGAGGGTTTGATGTGAAAACAAAGATTCCTTAACCTCACTATTTTTTGCCAACATCACACCTTTCTCTTCTATTGAATTCTTTTTCCCACATTATTTTTTATTTCTATCATGTTCTTTTCTTCTCCCATTTTCTCTCTTTCCCTCATTCTCTCCTTTTCCATTTTCACTCTTTTTTTCCTCATTGCAGTTTTTTTTCATTTCTCTGAAATTGGGATCTTCCAAAATTTTCTTGGGGGACATGGGGATGAGGGTTATATGCTCCCCCTGAAGTTCAAATGATTGAAGATTCAAGAAACCATCATGAGTAACATACTGATCATACTCATATGGTTGTCCAACCAACAAATGGCAAGCAATCATAAGAACAACATCACACAAAACCTCGTCTTTGTACTTACCAGTGGTGTACAGTACCTTAACTTGCTTGAGACCTTCATCACCATGAAATCATCCAACCACTGAAGTTGGTATGGATTTTGATGTCTCAAAGTATGTAGTCCCAAATTCTCCACCAAATCAGTTTTTGCCACATTACTGCAACTTCCCCCATCAATAATAACACTACATTCCTTCCCATTGATCTTGCATCATGTATGGAAAAGGTTATCTCACTGTTCCTTCTCTCCAATGGTCATTTGTGAACATAAAACTCTCTTAGTGACAAGAATCTCACCGTCTTCTTCAAATTCTCCGTTATCAATTTCTTGAGATTCTTCCTCCTCCTCTTCTGAGCTCTCTCCATTAGTCTCCCATTATCCATACTTATTTATGGTCATGGTGTACCAATTTGGTCACTCACTATCAATGTGTACCCTTCCTTGAAATTTGAAACACCGAATATCTTGCTTCCTTGTTTGGTTCATCTAAAAAGTAGGTTTCTTAGGTGGAATAATTACCTTGTCACTTTTTTAATCAACCAAATCTTTTGCCATTGATGGTTCCCAAATATCCTTCCATGGATTTCTCCATGGTGTGAAAGGGGTAGTGGTTTTCCTCATGTTTCTCTCCTTTTGATTTGTTTCCCGATCTTGTTTGCTTGATGGATCATATCTTGTATTTTTACAAGGTGGTACATCTCTACTTGATTGACAATCTACCGATTAAGCCCATGTAAAAACTGTGCCATCGTTGCCTCCAGATCCTCCTCAACATTTGTCTGAATCATGGAAATTTTCACCTTCCTGTAGCAATCCTCCATGGTATTACTCTATTAGGTGAGCCTCTGAAGATTTGTTTGGAGATATATATGTTATTGTGAGGGAACAAATAACTTCTTCATGGAACACTTCATGTCTTACCATCTTTGGATAGGATATCCTCTATATCAGGCTCTCTACTTTTGAACACGATACCACTATATTAATGCATAATCAATGAATTCAAGGGCTGTTAGTTTTTCCTTTTCCCCTTCAGAATAGGTATGACATGAAAACACCTACTCGATCCGCATCCCCCACTCCATGTATGCTTCATGATCACTTTTCCCTAGGCAATAAAGGACATTCACTTTGATGCCTCCAAGTAGGTAATCATCATGTGGTCTCTTTTGGACTCTTTTAGGTTGTGGGTACAACCTACTCCTTTATGGGACATCATCAAGATCATATTTAAAGGTAACCATATCCTCCTCCATGAGGTTGGGATGACGTAGTGCTGAAGCATGTCGTGGGTCACCATGGAACATCCTTGGTCTTGGTTTATTCTACAATTCATAGATCCTCTAATGTAGCACTTCCAACATCCTATTAAGAAGCTTCTTGAAGTGGCTCACCAAAGATTTCATTTGTAGTTGTGTAGCTTCAGGTGCGAGGGATCTACTTCGACTTCCTTCATCACTAACATGAGCAATTTTCTTCCCACGATCTTCTGCCATGACAAGTTACAAAATCACAAACAATCACTGGGGAGGACACACACAATGATACACACTCAGTCACACACATGAGATGTACACACTCATGCACACAAGATGTACAAACTCATGCACACAAGGATTCACACTTTCACATTCATGACACACACACACACACACAGAAACACTTACACACACGATATGTACACACACACACACACACTGATGTACACACATACGCACACAACATATTTGTTTTTTCTTATTTATCTCCATTCTCAACACTCAAATAAAATTCAAAGCTCTTATGAAATATAATAACTTGTTTGGGATGATCACGTGCCACCAATCCTTCCCCAATAAAGGCTATTTTTAGGGATATTTTAACACAACCCACTTGAGTGGTAAAGGGTCAAGGGTGAAAAGAGGGTAAAAATATGGGTAAAAGGGTGGAAATTGATAGAATTTTGTGGTATGGGGGGGGGGGGGGGTTCCCGATTGTGCAAGATAAGAAAAATTAATAACAATATGAGCCAAATATAATATGGAGATGAAGTAAAAAGATGGAGAAAGTGATGTACGGAAATGGAATGTGATAATAATGTAGTGCATAAAGAAGTAATTTTATCCGTTTTTTTTCTATTTTTTTGGGGAAAATCTCCCCAAAAAGTGTGGTGCTTGGAGTTTTAAAGCACAATATGATTGAAGGTGGAGCAAAACAATTTTTTGGAATTATATTGAATAAATGACGTGCTTAATTTTCAGAATCACAAAATGATGAGTTGAGAGAATTTGATTTTTTTGATTTCTTTTCCAGATACGAATCGTATATAGCAAATAAAACACACAAAGAAGGTGAATGAGAATTTTGATAAATTTAAAATAATACAAGCTTGCACAAAATTGGCCAATTTAAGAGGCTTTTAAGAGAAAGTATTTTTTTGGAACGGTTAATAATATTGAAGGATAAGGTGGGTAATGGGAAAATGTAATATAAGTGAAGGGATAGATGCCTACCATGTCAATCGGAGCTCTGATACCAATTGATATGAGACAAACAGTGTGGGCCATTATTTAAGGTGTTGGGTGGCGGATGTAGGATATGGTTTGGGGCTATGTGGCAGATAGTGGGTATGGATAGAGGATTCAATTAGTCAATCAACTCTATAAAGAGCACTACCTATGACTTAGACAACACAGTCAATGGAAGGATGTGATAGCCAATCCACACAATAGTGCACTTGGGATGAGGCATGGAATTGGGGGCTTTGTGATCTTGGATCACCAATCGAACTTGTATATTGATAAGTCAATAATGAAAAAGAGAATGTAAAAAAAAACTGGGACAATCCTCACACAATGGAGAGAAACAATTCATAATCTCTAAATTAATACATGAATGAAAATACAGTTCCATGGGGTGGCTATTTTTAGCCATGGGGAGATAAAATTTTCAAGGGTGTAATATCCTAATGTCATAAAGGTGAATCCTACCTTGTCCCCTTAAAATTCAAAAAGATAAATTCCAAAAATGACATTGGAAAAATTAACATAAATCTTTTCAACATAGCCCACCATATTTGACTTTGGTGTCCTAAGATGCCAATTCTAGAATTCTGCATGTGGGAAAGGCATCAAAATTTGTGCAACCACGTGGTCCAAGATTTATGAATCATTTTTGGGCTTGATTAAATGATATAATAAACCCGTTTTCTCCATCCATGCAAGGAAAGATCCATTGTACCTTTAATGAAGCAATATGGGTGCTCATTAGAGAATTGATCCACATTAATCTCCCTCATGTCATTGGAACTTGAAAATCCATCTCCTCCTCCGGCACAATAGACTTAGTGACTGTAACCCGGTTCTCATCATATTGAGTTTACTTTTATTTGTTTATGTGGGTTTAGTGATTTTTGGTGACTAGTGTTTAGGTTTTTTGAAGGATGGGGGTTCAGGATTATTTGATTATAAGTTTATAGATTTTGGGGGGATGATGGTTTAGTTTTTTTAGACTTCATATTTAGTGTTTTTTGGGGATGTGGAATTCATTTATTTTCATATAGGGTTCAAGGTTCATTTGGGATGAGGTTTTAGGGGGGTTTAGGGATGGGGTTTTACTGTTTGTTTTTAATGAGGTTTTAGAGTTTTCATGGGATTGGGTTCTTTGGGTTATTGGCGGATTAGGGATTAGAAATTTTTTGGATTGTGGTTTTGGGTTTCCTGGGGTTGAGGGTTAAGGGGTGTTTTGTTTGAGGGTTTAGAGGTTTTTCGGAATGAGGCTTTTAGGTTTTTTAGAATGAGCATTTAGAATTTTTGGGGGATGTCGTTTTTGAGTTTTTTTATAGTTGAGTGTTTAAGGGTTTAGGGGATTTGGGTATTAGGTTTTTTTGGATAATGGTCTAGAGTTTTATACGGTTGATGGTTATGTTTTTTATATGTACAAGGGTTTAGGTTTTATTCTTGTTGATGGTTTATAATCTTCTGGGGATGTGGTTTTAGGGATTTCTATAGCTATGGGATTATGTTTTTCTAATGTGAGGTATTTAGGGTATTCTAGGACTGTTATTTTAGCATTTTTGGAGGATAAGGTTATATTCTTATATAGGGAAGTTGGTTTAGGGTTTCTGGGGGTTGAGGGTTTTGTGATTAGGGTTTCCATGGGATGAGGTTTGTGGGATCCATGTGACAGAGGATTAATGGTTTCCTGGGGCTATGGGTAGAGGGTTTCCAAGGGTATAAGGTATATGGTTTCAAGAGGGAAAGGTATTATGTATCTGGGTATTGAGGTTTTATGGTTTCTTGGGTATAAGGGTTTATGGATTCATATGTTTTGGTTTTTAGGGTTTTCTATGGCTAAGGGTTAATCTTTTTCTAGGAAGGATGGTTTAGGGTTATTTGGTGATGAGGTTTATGATTTTGGGGGTTGATGGTTTAGGGGTTTCTTGGGATGAGGTATGGTTAATCTAGTGAAATTAGAAACGGGGTTTCAATGGGTGGGGCTTTAGGGGATTATGGGACAGAGGGTTTTTGGGTTTCTATAGAAGAAGTTTTACGGTATTTTGAGGTTATGAATTTTGGGTTTCTTTGTGTATGAGGATTTCTAGTTTTTTTGGGGCTTAGGGTATATGGGTTATTAGGGATGAGGGTTTGGGAATTAATGATACTGATGATTTTGGGTTTTTTGGGGTTGGGGATTTAGGCATTATGTGGATTAGGGTTTAGGTTTCTTTAGTGCGTAAGCTTTATGTTTTTATGCGAACAATGTTTTGGGGTTTTTAGGCTGTGGTTTGAAGGTTAAACTGTTTTAGAGATTTTGGGTTTTTTATTTTTGAGGGTTTATGGGTTTTCGTGGTTGAGGGTTTTGGTTTTTCCGATTATGATTATTTAGTGTTTTTTGGGGAAGAGTTTTATTAATTCTTGAGGTCGTAGGTTAAGGGTTTTTTGTCTGAGGGTTTTGGATTTTTGGGGCTGAGGTTTTAGAGTTATTACGGTTATAGGGTGTAGGATTTTTTTACTATTGATATATGGTTTAATGAGAATTAGGGTTTAGGGGTTTTGGGGTGGAGGTATATGGTATATTTGGGATGAGGTATAGTATTTTTTTCCATAAAGGGTTTTTAGTATTATTGGGATGATGGTTTAGGGGTTTTTTGGGTTGAGGTTTTAGAGTATTTTGGGGATAATGGTTTTTGATTTTTTGGGGCTTAGGGTTTTGGTTTTTATGGGTATGAGGTATTAGGGTTTTTTGGTGCTGTTGGAATGATTTTTTGGTGCCAAGGGATAGAATATTTTTGGGTTGAGGGTTTAGGGATTTTTATGGTTGATATTTTTGGGTTTTTTATTTCTGGGGTTTTAGGGTTTTATGGGGATGATGGTTTTAGTTTTTTTGAGGTTTCAAAATTTTTTTATTGTGAATGAATGTATTTAATTTTATGAGAATGATGGTTTAGCGTATTGGTGGTTGAATTGTTTAGGTTTGTTTTCCTTTTAGGTATTTTGGTATTTATGGTGAAATATGTTTAGGGTTTTTTTGGGGCTAGGGTATATGATTTTTCTAGGATATTTTTTCATTGGGATGAGGGTTATAGTTTTTTTGTAATGATGGTTTAGGTTTTTTGGGGGATGAGGGTTTCAGGTTTTTGGGGAATATTCATTAGGGTTTTTTCTAATGAGGTTTTAGGGATTTTTTTGGCTAATGGGTTTTTTTCAAGTATGAGGGTTGATATGTTTTTGGATGATGGTTTACATAGTTTTCGGTTAAGGGATACAGTTTTTTTGGGCTTTAGGGTTTTTTTGTGATGATGGGTTTTGTTTTTTTGGGGAATATGGTTTAGAAGTTTTTGGGAATGAGGTTTTTAGGTTTTTTTGGATGAGGGTTTTGCATTTTGTGGATTAGAGTTGATGTTGTTTTGGTTGAGGTGTCAGTTTTTTCTCAGTTTTAGTGTTTAGTGTTTTTGGTGGATGAGGTTTTAGGTTTGGAGGGGGAGGGTTTATGGTTTATAGTGCTGATGATTGAGTGTTTCATAGTTATATCAGTTTGGAGGATTTTTAGGGATGAGTATTGATGGTTATTTGGCCCAAAGGTTGAGAATTTTTTGGGGATTTGGGTTGAGTTTTTTGTGTGGTTGTGTGTTTAGGGTTTTTTTAGTCTTATGATTAATAGTTTTCTAGGATTACATTATAGGGTTTATTGGAGATGAGGGTTTAGGTTTTTTTAGTGACGGTGATTTGATGTTTTTTGGGCTGATGGTCTAGGGTTTTTTGGGGATAAGAGTTTATTGAATTTAGAGCTATTTTAGGGGTTTTGTGGTTTTAGGGTTTTGTGTTTATTGGGTTTGAGGATTTTACATTATATGGGGATGAATGATCAGTGGTTTTGTGTTGAGGGTTGATCATTTTTTGGCTGATAAGTGTTTAGGGTTTTTTGGTGCTATGTTTTTGAGTTTTTTTATAAGGGATTTGTATTTTTTGTGGTGAAGGGTTGTGGATTTTCTGGGTCTATGTTTTGATATTTTTTAGGTAATGGATTGATGTTTATTTGGGGCAATGTGTTGAGGGTCATTTTGTTAACAGGGTTTAGGATATTTTGTGATTAGGGTATAGAGATTTGTGGGTTCATGAGTTTAGAGTTATTTAGGTCTCAGGGTTATTACATTTGGGGATGTTGGTATATTGTTTTCTGTTGTTGATGGATTATGGTTTTATAGGGCTGAGTATTTATAGTCGGCTGGATATATTTGTTGAGGGTTTATAGGATGAGGGTTTTGCGTTTTTTGGTATGGTTGTTTCAGGGTTTTGGGATGATGGTCTAGGGTTTTTTGGGCCGAGGATTTAATGTTTTTAGTGGCTGAGGGTTCAGGATTTTAATGAATGAGATTTTAAATGTTTTGGGATTCTGGGGGTACAATTTTTTTAGGGATAAGAATATAGGGTTTTAGGGGAATAATTAGTATGTTTTTTAAGGAATAGGGTTTAGGATTTTGGGGGATTACGATTTTGGGTTATGGGGGATAAGGTATTAGGGTTTTTTGGGGATTAGGGTTTACTGTTTTATTCACTGTGGGTTGATAATTTTTTGAGGATTAGGTTTGTTGGTTTTTTTGGGGCTCATGGTTCTTTTTTTTCATATAGCTATGTATTGATGGGTTTTTGGGATGAGGGTTTATGTTTTTATGGGATAAGGGTTTTGGTTTTTTGGTGGCAGTGGGTTTAGGGTTTTTTCGGCTGAGGGTTAAGGATTTCATTTGTCTAGTGTTTTATCTTTTTTGGGAAAAGGTTCTATGGTTGTGTGAGGATAAGGGGTTATGTTTTTTTTTGGCGATATGGTTTTAGTATTTATTGGATCCGGTTTTATGTATATATTTTGGAAAGAGGGTTTATGATTATTTGTAGAAGAGGTTTTAGGGTTTTGTTGTATAAGTGTTTATTGTTTTTTGGGGTATATGGTTTATGGATTTTCAAATATGAGGGTTTAGGGTTTTTGGGGTTGAGGGGTTTTTTTTATGGATGAGGGTTTACTGTTTTTTTTTGTGGGTCTATGGTTTTTTTGGGATAATGTTTTAGTCGTTATAGGGGTTTAGGTTTTAGGGTTTTTTAGGGATGAATATTAGAGATATATTGGGGATGATTATTGGGGTTTTTAGCGGTTGATGATTTGAGGTTTTGGGGGAGTGAGGGATTGTGGTTTAATAGGTATGATGGTTGGGTGTTTCTTGGGGTAAGGTTTTGGTGTATTTTAGAAATGAGGGTTGGGTGTTTTTTGGCCTAATGATTAAGGGGTTTTTACTACAGATGATTGGGTATTTTTTTAGCTGAGGGATACAGTATTTTTTTTGCTGAGGGTTGGGTGTTTTTTTGGACTGATGAATGTTTTTTATACTATTGTGAGATTTAGTTTTTTGGAAGGAGGTTTGTGTAATTTTTCGTATGAGGGTATGGGCTTTTTTGGGGATGAGTGTTGGAGGTTACATAGGGATGCAGTTTTGAGGTTTTTGAGGACGCGGGTTGGGGGTTTTTCGATGTTGATGGTTAGGGAATTTTTGTGGATGAGGGTTCATGTTTTTTTAAGGATGGGGGTTTATGGTGTTGAATTTTTTGGGTATGAGAGATTATTGTTTTTTATGTTGATAATGGTTTATGGTTTTTAGGGATAAGGGTTTAGGGTTTTCAGGAGGGTGAGAGTTATGATTTTTTAGGGAAAATTGTATAGGGTTTTGGGGGGATAAGGGTTCAGGGAATTTTGGGACTGAGAGTTTTTGATTTTTTTGGGGATTATGGTTTTGGTTTGTTGTGTTTGAGGGTTTTGGGTTTTTTTGGGATTATGAATTAGGATTTTTTTAAATGAGGGATGGGGGCTCTTTGGGGATGAGGTTTTTGGGATTTTGGAGCTAAGGACTTGGTTTTTTAGTGAACAATTATGGGCATTTCATAGGGAAATGGGTTGGTGGTTTTTTTGGGTATGAGGGATGGTGGTTATTTTAGACTAAGGGTTTGGGTTTTTTAAGGATTGGGTTTTGGGTGTTTTATGGGATGAGTGTTGGGGTTTTATGGGGGATTTTTTGGGAATAGGTTTTACAATTTTGGGGTGATGAGATTTTCATTTTTTTAGGATATGATATTATGATTTTAATAGGGATATGAGTTTAGATTTTCTCAAACTTATGGTTGACTGTTTTTTGGTTATGAGGGTTGGGGGTTTTTTAAACTGAGGGTTGGGGTGTTTTGGGAATGAGGGTCGGGGGTTGGTTTAATTTAGGATAATATTTTTGTGTTTTTTGGGGATGAGGGTCATGGGTTTTTTATGGTTTAGGGTTTGGGGGTTTGGGGGATGAAGGTTAGAGTTTTTGTGGAGCTAATGGGTGGGATTTTTGGGTAATGTGTTATTGTGTATTTCTTGAGGGTTATTTATTTTTTTGGGTGAATATTTTTGAGGGTGTATTGATGATGAGGGTTGAGGATATTTTAATTATGAGGTTTGAGGGTTTTTCTGTCTGAGGGTTGAGAATTTTTTAGGGATAAGGGTCAGTGGTAGCTTACGGGTTAGGGTAGTGGGCAGTTTTCAGTTGAGGGTTGACGATTTTTTCATGGTAAGGAATGAGGCTTTTTTTAACACGAGGGTTGATGGTTTTCTGGGGGTTTAGTATTGAGGGTTTATGGTGATCATGGATGAGGGTTATTTGTTTATGTTGGTTGAGGTTCTTTTGGGGTTCAACATTTGGGTTTTTTTGGGCTAAGGGATGAGATATTTTTTTTAGATGGATGTATGTTTTTCAGGAATGGGTATTGATGATTTTATGGGGTTGGGGATTATCTAGGGATGAGGTTTTTCCAGGGAAATGTGTTGAGGGTTTTCTAGGTATGACAGATTAGGATTTTATAGGTATGAGAGTTTCGTTTCTTCTAGGGCTAACAGTTTAGTGATTATGAGGATGAATTTTTAGTGTGCTTTGGGATTACGATACATGGTATCATGGGGATGGGTGTATCGGTTTTTTGGGCTAGAGTTTTTTGGGTTTCATATGTGAAGTATTTATGGTGCTTATGGGATAATGGTTTTTGTTTTTTGGGTGATGAGGATACAACATTATTTATGGATTAGGTTTTAAATAATTTTTTACTATGGTTTGAGAGTTTATTGGGGATAAAGGGTGGTAGGTTTATAGGATTATTCTTGGGGGTTATTTGGTGCTGAGTGTTGAGTTTTTTTGGGAGTTCTGGATTCATGATTTTTAGGTCATAGGGATCAAGATTTGTGGGGATAATGAATTATGTTTTTTTTCTAATAGTTCATGGTTTTTTAAGGATAAGTGTTTTTGATTTTTTTGGGATGATGGATTAATGGATTTTTTGAATGAGGGTTTAGGGTTTTCTAATGACAATGTTTTAGGTTTTTTGGGGATATGGGATTAGGGTTTTTTGGGGGTATAAGGTTTAGGGTTTTTTAGAATGAGGGTTTATATTTTATGGGGGTTGTGGGATTAGATTTTTCTAGAGATGAGTGTTTATTGTTTTCTTGGGCTATGGGTTATGTTTTTCTAAAGATAAAAATTTGGTGTTTCCTTAGGATTAGGGTTCAGGTTTTTCTAGGGATGACATTTGATGTTATTCTAGGGATGGGGGTTGATCGGTTTTTTTGATGGGGATTTAGAGTTTTTTTTCTTACGTTTCATGTTTTATTGTGAATTGGGGTCTAAAGTTTTTGGGGGATGAGGGTTTATGGTTTCATGTGGATGATGGTATAGGGTTTGATGAGGATGAGGGTATACTGATTTTGTGGGATACGAATTAGGGATTGTTAGATATAAGGGTTGAGGAAATTTTGGGTTTTGATGGTTTAGGGTTTTTGGAGGGATGAGGATTTATGGTTTTTTGGACTAAGGTATTAGGGATATATGGGATAATGGTTTAGGGGTTTCTTGAATAGAAGATTTAGGTCTTTCTTGGGATGAGGTTTAGGGTTTTCTAGGGATAAATGTGTAGGGTTTTTTGAGTCTATGTGCATTGGGTTTTCATTACATCCGGGTTTAGGTTTTCATTGGGATATTGTTTTAGGGTTTGTTAGTAACAATGAAAATTATTTTATAGTCCTCGGGTTTTATTGTTTGATGGGGATGGCGGTTTATGGATTTTTCGTGTTTTGGTTTATGGTTCTTTGGGGATGAGGGGTTTTTTCAATGGATGAGGGTATAGTGTTTTCTAGGGATGATGTTTTGGGTTTTTGTGAGGTAGGGTGTTTAAAAAATCATTATATGGGGTTTAGTATTTTCAAAGGCTCCGGTTTTTGGTTTTCTGAGGATATGAGTTAATCCTTTTTTAGGATGGGTGTTTTTTTGTCGCTATGGGTTTAGGGAGTTTTGGGCATCGAGATTACAGTGTTTGAGGGATGTGGGATTCTCATTTTGTTGGACTAAGGGTTCAAAGTTTTAGGGGGATGATGGATCATGTAATTTTGGAGATGTGGGATCATGGATTGGGAGGACAAGTGTTCATTGTTTCTTTAGTGATGAGGGTTTATAGTTTTTTGGGGATGATGGTTTATGGAATTTTTTGTATGATATAAAAGTGATATTTGGAGATTAGGGTTTTATTTTATTAGGATAAATGATTTTGGTTTTTGAGGGCCACAGTTTTATGGTGTTGTGGGGATATAGATCCAGGTTTTTGGGGGTTGAAGGTTCAAGGTTGTTTTCAGAGATGATGGTTAATGGGTAATATTAGGTAGTGGGATAAATGTTTTGTTGGTCAAATTGTTCCAAGATTTTTGTGGCTGAGGGATGATTGTTTTTTGTGTATGAGGGTTCAGGGTTTTTTTGGGTTTTGAGCATTTAGGTTTTTTGGTCTTTAGGGTTTTTATTATTTTGGGGAAGTGGGTAGATTGTTTTTTGGGGATGAGGTTTGATTATTTTTATGGTATGTGGGTTCATGAAATTTTGGGGATTTAGGTTTAGTTTTTTTGGGGATGAGGGTTCATGTTTTTGTATGGCTAAAGGAACAGGGTTTCAAGGGGCTGAGGCATCAAATTTTTCAGGGCAGGGGGTTTGGTGTAACACCCCAAGATTTCATAGTGTGTTATTCAATAACTTGCACTACACGCAACACTGAGTTCAATTGCACCATGACTTACCAAAAAAAAATCCATTAAAAGAGGTCATGAATAGTATTAACTAAATTTTAAACTTTATATAATCCTTATAATTTTAGAATCCATATTATGAGTTTCTTAGTCATAATGCAAGAACAGATTCATTTTCAGTACTGCACTTTTATCAACTTTTGATAGTGAAACCTTTTTAAATACAATATTTTAAACTTTTTGACTAAATGGAGACATCAAAAAATTTAAAATGAAATATCCCAAGCTTCCACGGTACGCTTTCCTTTGAATAAAACAGTAGCGTGTGTTGTACGCAACTTCGAGTTCTAACACACCGTAACCAATCAAACTAGCTGTTATGAATAGTAATACCTGCTTTTTGAAGTTATATATATTTTATATTTTAAAATGGACTTCATTTTTGGATTCGGAATATCAAATTTAGCCTAAGGTGAAATTTTGGTACTTTTCGGATAACTTTCATATTTTGATGAATAGTGAAAATTACTAAATTTTAATTAAAAACAACTTTTTTAATAAAAATAATTAATAGTGATAAATTATGTATTTGAGTGGTTTTAAAATATATTTAGAATATATTTTTACTATTTAATATAATTTTGGTCATTGGACATAATTTTACAATTAAACCGAACATAAACAAGTGTCAATCTTTTGATAGTTATTATCTCTTAAAAACACGCTTTTTGTTTTGACAGCGGGAATTAATTTTAAATTAATTTCTGCCACTTATGTGTTTTGAATTTAGGAAAATGGATTCCATATTTGGAATCAGGATGTTCAAATTGTGTAAATAGGTAACTTTTATTTTTATACATTTTGAATAATTACTGCGGTAAATATTTTATTTACCATGGTTAAGGGTAAATCCGGTAAATAAGGGTTAAAAAATAATATTATAATAATACTAAATTACCCTAAAACATGTCTTAAACCTATTAGTTGATACATGGTCGACCATGGGAATCTTTGGGTCTATTTTGGGACCCCATGGATCCACTTGTAAGTGATAATGACACTTTATTTTAATTAAGTTAAAATGAATACACAAGCATATATATTTTAGAAAAAAAATTGTTACATAGGGTTATATATGTTGGATTTTAGATTATAAATATTCATTAGAAATATAAAAAGATTTCCTACATAATGAAATATTATTTATAATTTTTATACATTAAATAATTTATTTTATTTATGACACAAGGATGATGCAGTAATTACTATAATAGTGAAAAATTAACATAATTGATATTATAAATACCCAAATAAATATAATATGAAACTTTTAATGAATTAAACTAATTTTCTAGGATAATATGATATATTAGGATTGATTTAATTGACTTTGTTCGAAGTAATCAATCTGTTATGAGTTTCACAAAAATCAACTATTGAATAGTGTCAAAATTGACATAAAAGAGTTCTTAAAACAAATATTATATTATTAATTGATATTAAATTCCTAAAAATCTAAGGTTCGGCCAAGAGACTTATATCAGGATAGGTTAATCATTAATGGACCACTTGGGGGACTCTTGGATGTATATAGTAAGTTTATTAACCATATTATATAAAAATACAAAGAGACATTGTAAAAGTGAAACGAATTAACTTAGAGTTAATACTTAAAGATAAGGTTAATATAAGTACCCAAACCTGTCTAAATTCTATTGGTTGAGTGGTTTTCGACCTATCCCCAGCTTAGCCTTTTAATAGTAAACTTTGGAGCCATTGGAAACCGAATATGAATTTATTAAAAATTAATATTTCTAGCTTTTCCAAAGGTGCCCCTCACCCCTCTTATAAAAGGGCACTCCTCCTTCTCATTTCTTCACACCTTCAAAGCCTTTTAGTTCGGCCAAACTCTGCCCAAATACTCTCCCAACATCCCTCACTAAAACCTAGAGGCCTTAGTTTGATCAGAAAGCCAACCTAAGGAGCCCTTTTGATCAAATCAAAAGGAAGAACCCGAAGAAGAGGTAATGATTTCACCACCCTTTTCTAAGTTCATTTCTTCATCCACTTCTTCTTCCTTTGTTCTTACCATTCTAAAATAATAACTCCAGTATCTCACATATACTGTGATGTTATTATAAGTATGGTACAACCATATTCAGTATTCTATCCACCCTTTGAATAACATGTCACCATACGTGCGTACGTACGGCTTACCGTCTCCACGTCGTGGTGTAATTGTTATTCAATATAATATTATTTGGATGGGTATAATAATGATGTGTAACTCATGTAAATAATAAATATAACATGTTAATGATTCTTTATATATGATATACCATTCATTTATATATTATTTTAATATCAAAAGAATGATATTGTCGCTCGTGCGTACGTACGGACTACCGTCTCCACAAACGCGATGAGATCCATTCTCCATCGTAACCATTCAAGTATAATTATCATTTGATGATTTAAAAATTATTTTTAAGGACTAGATATCATTCTGGATAAGAATAATATACAACAACCATGGCTTATGTAACAAAACATATAAATAAAATGAGTAAGTTAACACCCGAAACGACGATAATTCTAAGATATTATTAACAATCAATGTTAAAAGATCATATATGATATCATATTATTATATATGATTCTTGTATAATTTAATAACAACTATTTCACCATTATACAGGAGGTTAACCTACCCCAACCAAGGAAAAGTACAAGGTAAGGGTTTACTTTACAACCTCTTCATTATCCAAGGTTGTTTATACGTAATAATCTACTGGGATCTCTTTATCATCCACATCCATGTTTCTTAAAAATGTATTTCAAAACATTTTTACTATTACAATAATATGGGTTAAAGTCATTTATACCCTTGTTTGACTTTTTATAAGAGGTTTATAAAGGAATCTTTCCGTCCTTTTCAAAACAAGGTCCTTTTTAACCTTTTCGACAGAATTGAGGTAAGAATGTTTTTTTTAACTTATACGGCAGGTGCGGTTATTTTACGCCGTTATAAAATCTTCAAAGCTTTCCTTACAATCTTATAAGAATATTTTCAAAGAAAATGTTTTATTTTATATGGATCTTAAATGATTTCAAAATAAAAAGAGATATTTCTTTAAAAAGAATTTTGATTTCATCTATGTCAACATCCTTTGATGGATTTTACGCTTATTTGAAGTTGATTTATTGTAATACAAAGCTTCTATATTGTATTGAAAGTTTTGTGATATGTTTGACTGTGGATGTGCTATTTTTATACCATTCATAGTTTATGGTGAAAGTATTGACATTTCGTATGCTAGTTCCAATAAGAATGTCTATGTTATATTTCAATCTTTACTTCATATGAATGTGTTGGACAAGTATGTTCCAGGTTGGGGACTGGTTAAAGTAAGCCCTCCAGGTTGGGGACTGGTAAAAGTAAGCCCTCCAGGTTAGGGACTGGTAAAAGTAAGCCCTCCGGGTTGGTGTCCGGTTATTAGAGGCACTCCGGGTTGGTGTCCGGTTATTAGAGGCACTCCGGGTTGGTGTCCGGTTATTAGAGGCACTCCGGGTTGGTGTCCAGTTATTAGAGGCACTCCGGGTTGGGTTCCGGTTACAGTTAGCCCCAAGGTCTTGGGACGAGGCCTTGAAAAGTAATTAAAGTTTAGCATTATGCATTCCAACATTATGAAAGTGGTTATTGATTTTTGCATGTGATTATTCGATTAGTAGAATATCCATGTGAATAAGTAAATGGCATTATTTCATTTTATTTATTCCATACCATGTTGAAAGTTCATGTTTAAAAGGCTTTTGTTTTAGTTATAAATTGCCTTAAGTGTTTATGCTTATTTATGAAAGTTTCCGCTATATTGTTATCCTTACTGGGCATTTGAGCTCACCCCTTTTCTATGTTTTATTTTTCCCAGGAAGTGAAGATGTAAGTTATGAATGACCTACAGGGATATTATGAGGGGATTATAGTGTGGACTGTGGAAACATTATGTTGTTGTAGTAGTTTTTCATTTTATGATGTAATGTAAAACTTATGAATATATCTAGTGTTTCCAAGACTACTAAACCAATCGGTCTTTCGAGATTTGATCTTTCTTGTGATCATGCCAATGTTACGAAGTAATGCACCGACTCTGGGTAGCTGGGGTCGGGGTGTTACAGTTTGTATCAGAGGAAGTTTAGTACAAACCTTGGAAACTAGATTTAGATAAACTCTGATTAGAGCATGTAGACCTAAGATGAACTTTGAGGATTAGTATAGAAGAACTTCCTAGAATTTTGGTATTGTAGAGATTTTGTGAGTTTTCCGAGCAATACATCCCTGTCTGGATACGAGCAGGTAGAGGCGGCTCTGGCACAGATGTACCTAGGGGTAAAACCCGAAAACACCGCTTTGAGCTAGACTCGAACGGGAACTGGTACACGACAACGGGCCTTGCTGCACTCTTGGTTACGACACTCCCGGGGGATATGCTTAGGATAACTCTCATTTTCTTTACAAATAATTATGAAGGGTTTATGAGTATATACTTCCTCAAAGAAAACATTTTTATGATTATGGATTATATCCATAAATAGTTCAATTTATGTTAAGTGTTTTATAAGTATGGGATTATGTATTTTGATTCATAAACTGATCTAGTTTATGCCATTGTTTAGAAATGGCGCCCAGTAGAAGGAATGAGAACTCCAGAAATACACATGATCCAAAGAGAAGGAGGGATCATATCTTTCATGGTCTAAAGCTAGAATTTATAAGAGAAATAGTCTCCCATGTATTATCATCATATGAAGAAATAATATCATAAGTAAAGAGTTTACTGAGTCCTATGGCTTTGAAGGGAAGCAAGAGAAGAAAAGGATGGAAGAGAGAAAGATGGATAAAAGTAAGAGGGAAAAGAAGAATTTTCCCATATGTGGTAACTGTGGAAAGAAACACCCTGGAACTTGACTGAAAGGAATGGGAGTTTGTTATAAGTGTGGAGGAAAAGGGCACAAAGTACGTGACTGCAAGGGTAAGAAAATGGTTTCAAATGTACAATGCTTCATTTGCAAGGAGTTTGGACACTACGCGAGCCTATGTCCCAGTCATCAGACTATGCCTCAAATGATGTTATTGGATAATAATCAAGTTATGATACTACCACATATGAAGAGGAATGATTAGAGTTCTTATGTTGATTATGTCAATTGAGTGTTGTATCAACAATGTACTTGTTATAATAATTATGGAGTATATAAGGATTGTACTGCAGTACTATTTCATTAAGGAATTGAGATTATGTGGAACAAAGAAAAGTGACTCAATAGCAGGATAATTTTTTTGAAAATATATGGTTGAGAGAATGATAAACCATAATATGGTTCTGATACCGAGGTAGTGATTTTAGAATAATACATGATTGATTTGGATAAATTATATTGGATATTCCTGACTACCTTGAAACTGATTAATGATTTGTATATTCCATTATTTTTGGGGTTTAAAACATTTTTTTGATTGATGAAGTATATCTAGCATTCTATATGGAATAAGGGAGCATGAATGTAATCAATAAAGAATATGGTAATTCAGGATGTTTCAGTGTATTAAAAGAATACAAGATGAAGGTATTCATATGCTATTACGGGGTAAAAAGGATCTACATTATGTTTACCTTCCTTATAAATGTTGGACTGTGAGTTTGGACAGAAGTATTTTGGATAGTTCTAGTTTGGATTATTTTGGATTACCATAAAAGGAAAACCCGGAGGTCGGGCGGCAACCCGTCGCGTCCAGCAAGGCTGCGAGACTTGAACCCGCAACTGAAGGGCGACAAGGGTGTATCACTTACCACTGGCCCACGAGATGTCCTGGATTAAATAATGTAGTTTTTTTAAAAGATCTGGTAGATGAATTATAATCTCATTTATTTTGGAACCCTGTGCGAATAGTATAAATAGAAATTTTTTTTACGTTCTATTATCTTTTAGAGTGAAAGATGAGTTTGTGGTAGAAATTTATTATTGGATAAAACTCTAATTATAATGTAATTATATCTCCTTATGATCTTAGCCAATCTCATAAATAAATTCATCAACATTAATAAAAGGAACTTAGAAGAAAAATGTTGTCCTAGATGGTACCTTAAATCATCACTAATTTATGGCTTTGGGATTGTTGGCCTTCTCATAGCCATGTTCTCTACCACTCTCCATCAGATAATTGATGGTTAGATTTCTCTTCCATATCCATATTTTCCTACATGGAACCCTAGTATGTGTTATTTTCGGTAATCTTCATACTTTCCACTCTTTATTTTAAATAGAGGCCTCATTAATTCATTTTTCGATGTGGGATTTCAACTAAGATATTTCGAAACGTCAAAAATATGTTATCCCAATATCCTATATTTTGTTGAACCGATGGTACTTCAAATCATCATAGATTGATCAGTTTAAGGACCTCAATTTTATACTTTTTGTGATTGATGACCTCAATCACTACCTATAAATATTTACGTTTTTCCTCCAATTATATGTCTCTAATTTCCACCAATGTTCTCCTAATAAAGATCATAATTTGGTGGTGACCCTTTGATTTCTCTTTTCCTCATATTAAGACTAAATTTTAGTAACCCAATTTCCGATGTGGGTTTTCCCACAAATATATTTTCTACTTTCAACCTTTTATTTTTGAAGAACAATTTCAAATTGCGAGGATGCAATTTATTGAAGGAGGGGAGAATGTAACACCCCAAGATTTCATAGTGTGTTATTCAATAACTTGCACTACACGCAACACTGAGTTCAATTGCACCATGACTTACCAAAAAAAAGCCATTAAAAGAGGTCATGAATAGTATTAACTAAATTTTAAACTTTATATAATCCTTATAATTTTAGAATCCATATTATGAGTTTCTTAGTCATAATGCTAGAACAGATTCATTTTCAGTACTGCACTTTTATCAACTTTTGATAGTGAAACCTTTTTAAATACAATATTTTAAACTTTTTGACTAAATGGAGACATCAAAAAATTTAAAATGAAATATCCCAAGCTTCCACGGTACGCTTTCCTTTGAATAAAACAGTAGCGTGTGTTGTACGCAACTTCGAGTTCTAACACACCGTAACCAATCAAACTAGCTGTTATGAATAGTAATACCTACTTTTTGAAGTTATATATATTTTATATTTTAAAATGGACTTCATTTTTGGATTCGGAATATCAAATTTAGCCTAAGGTGAAATTTTGGTACTTTTCGGATAACTTTCATATTATGATGAATAGTGAAAATTACTAAATTTTAATTAAAAACAACTTTTTTAATCAAAATAATTAATAGTGATAAATTATGTATTTGAGTGGTTTTAAAATATATTTAGAATATATTTTTACTATTTAATATAATTTTGGTCATTGGACATAATTTTACAATTAAACCGAACATAAACAAGTGTCAATCTTTTGATAGTTATTATCTCTTAAAAACACGCTTTTTGTTTTGACAGCGGGAATTAATTTTAAATTAATTTCTGCCACTTCTGTGTTTTGAATTTAGGAAAATGGATTCCATATTTGGAATCAGGATGTTCAAATTGTGTAAATAGGTAACTTTTATTTTTATACATTTTGAATAATTACTGCGGTAAATATTTTATTTACCATGGTTAAGGGTAAATCCGGTAAATAAGGGTTAAAAAATAATATTATAATAATACTAAATTACCCTAAAACGTGTCTTAAACCTATTAGTTGATACATGGTCGACCATGGGAATCTTTGGGTCTATTTTGGGACCCCAGGGATCCACTTGTAAGTGATAATGACACTTTATTTTAATTAAGTTAAAATGAATACACAAGCATATATCTTTTAGAAAAAAAATTGTTACATAGGGTTATATATGTTGGATTTTAGATTATAAATATTCATTAGAAAGATAAAAATATTTCCTAAATAATGATATTTTGTTTATAATTTTTATACATTAAATAATTTATTTTATTTATGACACAATGATGATGCAGTAATTACTATAATAGTGAAAAATTAAAATAATTGATATTATAAATACCCAAATAAATATAATATGAAACTTTTAATGAATTAAACTAATTTTCTAGGATAATATGATATATTAGGATTGATTTAATTGACTTTTTTAGAAGTAATCAATCTGTTATGAGTTTCACAAAAATCAACTATTGAATAGTGTCAAAATTGACATAAAAGAGTTCTTAAAACAAATATTATATTATTAATTGATATTAAATTCCTAAAAATCTAAGTTTCGGCCAAGAGACTTATATCAGGATAGGTTAATAATTAATGGACCACTTGGGGGTCGCTTGGATGTATATAGTAAGTTTATTAACCATATTATATAAAAATACAAAGAGACATTGTAAAAGTGAAACTAATTAACTTAGAGTTAATACTTAAAGATAAGGTTAATATAAGTAACCAAACCTGTCTAAATTCTATTGGTTGAGTGGTTTTCGACCTATCCCCACCTTATCCTTTTAATAGTAAACTTTCGAGCCATTGGAAACCGAATATGAATTTATTATAAATTAATATTTCTAGCTTTTCCAAAGGTGCCCCTCACCCCTCTTATAAAAGGGCACTCCTCCTTCTCATTTCTTCACACCTTCAAAGCCTTTTAGTTCGGCCAAAATCTGCCCAAATACTCTCCCAACATCCCTCAATACAACCTAGAGGCCTTAGTTTGATCATAAAGCCAACCTAAGGAGCCCTTTTGATCAAATCAAAAGGAAGAACCCGAAGAAGAGGTAATGATTTCAACACCCTTTTCTAAGTTCATTTCTTCATCCACTTCTTCTTCCTTTGTTCTTACCATTCTAAAATAATAACTCCAGTATCTCACATATACTGTGATGTTATTATAAGTATGGTACAACCATATTCAGTATTCTATCCACCCTTTGAATAACATGTCACCATACGTGCGTACGTACGGCTTACCGTCTCCACGTCGTGGTGTAATTGTTATTCAATATAATATTATTTGGATGGGTATAATAATGATGTGTAACTCATGTAAATAATAAATATAACATGTTAATGATTCTGTATATATGATATACCATTCATTTATATATTATTTTAATATCAAAAGAATGATATTGTCGTTCGTGCGTACGTACGGACTACCGTCTCCACAAACGCGATGAGATTCATTCTCCATCGTAACCATTCAAGTATAATTATCATTTGATGATTTAAAAATGATTTTTAAGGACTAGATATCATTCTGGATAAGAATAATATACAACAACCATGGCTTATGTAACAAAACATATAAATAAAATGAGTAAGTTAACACCTGAAACGACGATAATTCTAAGATATTATTAACAATCAATGTTAAAAGATCATATATGATATCATATTATTATATATGATTCTTGTATAATTTAATAACAACTATTTCACCATTATACAGGAGGTTAACCTACCCCAACCAAGGAAAAGTACAAGGTAAGGGTTTACTTTACAACCTCTTCATTATCCAAGGTTGTTTATACGTAATAATCTACTGGGATCTCTTTATCATCCACATCCATGTTTCTTAAAAATGTATTTCAAAACATTTTTACTATTACAAGAATATGGGTTAAAGTCATTTATACCCTTGTTTGACTTTTTATAAGAGGTTTATAAAGGAATCTTTCCGTCGTTTTCAAAACAAGGTCCTTTTTAACCTTTTCGACAGAATTGAGGTAAGAATGTTTTTTTTAACTTATACGGCAGGTGCGGTTATTTTACGCCGTTATAAAATCTTAAAAGCTTTCCTTACAATCTTATAAGAATATTTTCAAAGAAAATGTTTTAATTTATATGGATCTTAAATGATTTCAAAATAAAAAGAGATATTTCTTTAAAAAGAATTTTGATTTCATCTATGTCAACATCCTTTGATGGATTTTACGCTTATTTGAAGTTGATTTATTGTAATACAAAGCTTCTATATTGTATTGAAAGTTTTGTGATATGTTTGACTGTGGATGTGCTATTTTTATACCATTCATAGTTTATGGTGAAAGTATTGACATTTCGTATGGTAGTTCCAATAAGAATGTCTATGTTATATTTCAATCTTTACTTCATATGAATGTGTTGGACAAGTATGTTCCAGGTTGGGGACTGGTTAAAGTAAGCCCTCCAGGTTGGGGACTGGTAAAAGTAAGCCCTCCAGGTTAGGGACTGGTAAAAGTGAGCCCTCCGGGTTGGTGTCCAGTTATTAGAGGCACTCCGGGTTGGTGTCCGGTTATTAGAGGCACTCCGGGTTGGTTTCCGGTTATTAGAGGCACTCCGGGTTGGGTTCCGGTTACAGTTAGCCCCAAGGTCTTGGGACGAGGCCTTGAAAAGTAATTAAAGTTTAGCATTATGCATTCCAACATTATGAAAGTGGTTATTGATTTTTTCATTTGATTATTCGATTAGTAGAATATCCATATGAATAAGTAAATGGCATTATTTCATTTTATTTATTCCATAACATGTTGAAAGTTCATGTTTAAAAGGCTTTTGTTTTAGTTATAAATTTCCTTAAGTGTTTATGCTTATTTATGAAAGTTTCCGCTATATTGTTATCCTTACTGGGCATTTCAGCTCACCCCTTTTCTATGTTTTATTTTTCCCAGGAAGTGAAGATGTAAGTTATGAATGACCTGCAGGGATATTATGAGGGGATTATAGTGTGGACTGTGGAAACATTATGTTGTAGTAGTAGTTTTTCATTTTATGATGTAATGTAAAACTTATGAATATATCTAGTGTTTCCAAGACTACTAAACCAATCGGTCTTTCGAGATTTGATCTTTCTTGTGATCATGCCAATGTTATGTAATAATGCACCGACTCTAGGCAACTAGGGCCGGGGCGTTACATTTGGGTTTTTTTGGGAAGTGTTTTCAATGATTTTTAGAATGAGAGTTCAGGATTTTTGGGGGGCTAATGGTTCAGGAATTATGGATATTAATGTTTTAGACCATTTTTGAACTCAGGGTACATGCTTTTTTAGGGATGAGGTTTCATGGTTTTATGATATTGAGGGTTCAGGTTTTTTTCTACTGATAGGTGTTGTTTTTTTTTGGGTATGGGGGTTAACAGTTTTTTTGGATGGGGGTTCGAGGAATTTTGGAGGAAATGTTTCATTATTTTTTAAGGTAAAAGTGTAATGAGTTTTTTTATGGATGAGGGTTCAAGGTTTTTTTGGGCTGAATGTTTAGGGTTTATTGGATTGAAGGTTAAATGTATTATGGGGATGAGGGTTTAGAGATATTAGGGGATGGGGGTTTAGTTTTTTGGGGGGATGACGCTCATGGTCTTTTACATGATTTTGGTTCAGGTTTTTTGGGGCTATGAGTAAAAGTTTTGTTGGTAATGAGGGATCGTGTTTTTTGGGACTAAGGGATCAATGTTTTTTTGGGGATGTTGTATTTGGGTTTTCATGGAATGGATGTTCAATGTTTTTTGGAGAGTAGGGTTCATTATTTATTAGGACTCAGGGTTTATTGATTTTTTGTTCACAGGGTTCATGTTATTTTGGGATGAGGGTTCATTGATATTTTTTATGAGGTTTTATATTTTTAGGGTTAAGTGTTTTGGTTTTTTTTTCATGCTGTGTATTCAAATTTTTTTGGTGATGATGGTTTAGGTTTTCTAGGGTAGGGTGTTCGATATTTTTTAGGATTGAAGGTTCATCAATTTTGGGGGATTCGTGTTGGTATTTTTTTGGGAATATATTTGAGGGTTTTATTAGATAAAATTTTAGGTTATTTCATGGATTGGGATCTTGGTTTTTATTTGGTGAACATTTCAGGGTTTCTAGGGATGAGTATTTTGGGTTTTTTGGTTCTTTTGGTTTAGGATTATTTGTGAATAAGGGTTTAGGGGTGTTTAGGGTTTAATGGTTTAGGCGTTTTTGGAATTGGGGATTAGGTTGTTTTGTTTATGAGGGATTTCGGGTTTTTGGGCTCATGGTTTAGGGTTTTGGGGTGGTGGTTAGATGGAATTTTGGGGTTGATGGTTGAGTTTGTTTTTGTTATTGAGGGTTTAGGATTTTTGGGTATAACTTTTTCTTATTTATTAGTGGTACAGTTTTATAGTGTTTTGGGGTTTAGGGTTTAGGATTATTGTGTCTTTTGTCTTAGGGTTTAGAGGGAAATGTGTTTAGTGTTTTCGGGTAAAAGTGATAAGTTTTTTTGGAACATCGTATAGGTTTTATTGGAGTTAAGGATTGAGGGTCTTGGGGGTTGAGGGATATGGATTCTGGGTTGTTTATTGTTACAAGTTTATGTTTTTTGGGTGCTTTGGGTTGAGGTATTTTTGGTGATGATGGTTGATGAATTTTTTGTGATGAGGGTTGAGGGTTTTTTCTAGATGATGGATTTGGGATTGGTGGGAACAATTATTTAGAGTTTTTGTTGCTATGGTATTAGGGTTTTTTTGATCTATGGGTTTAAGATTCTTTGGGTCTGATGGATCAATGGTTTTTTTGGGACATAGGTTTCAATGTTTTTAATGGATGAGGGTTGAGGGTTTTTTGGGGCAAAGGGTTAAGGGTATTTTTGGTTTTTAGAGGGTATGATTTTTTTTATAGCTAATTATTTGGGGGGGAATATGCTTTCGGGATTTTGGGAATCGTGTTTCATGTTGTTTTGGTTCTATTGGTTATGTTTTTTTGTTTTCTCATTTATGCTTTGTTGGATTTGGGGGATTTGGGTTTCTCAGGGAATATGTTTTAGGTTTTTTGGGGGGATAATGGTTTATAGATTTTATAGTTTTGAGGATTTAATAATTTTTGGGTCTTAGTGATGATTTATTTATGGGATATGGTTTGAGGGTTTTTTAGCTATGATGGTTGAGGATTCTGTTTTGATAATGTTTTAGGGTTTTTTGGGATGATCGTTTATTCTTTTTTGGTGGTAAGGATGTGAGTTTTTTTGGGATGAGGGTTGTGGGTTTCTTTTGGATGAGGATTTGAGAATTTTTGGGGTTCAGTGTTGACGATTTCATTGATTTTGATGTTTGAGGAATTTGGGGGGATTAAAGTTGATGGTTATTTGGTACTAGGGTTGAGGGTTTTTTTAGGAAATTGGGTTATGGGTTCTTTAAGGTTGAGGGTTTAGGTTTTGTTGTGTTTCAGGGTATAGGGTTATTTTTCAATAAGGTTTTGGGATTTTTTGGTCATGGGGCTTAATGTTTTTGGGGGCCAAGGGATTAGGGTATTTTTGGGAAGAGGATTTTGGTTTTTTGGGTATACACAATTAGGTTTTTTTCTAAGGTTTTTGGGTTTTTTGGGGTTAATGGGTTATGGTTTTGGTGGGATGAGGTTGAGTTGTTTTTTTGGTTTAGGATTGAGAGTTTTTTGGGGATGTGTGTTGAGGTGTTTATTTTGCTGATAGTTTGGCATTTTGGGGGTGAAGGTAGAGATTTTTTGGAGTTGAGGATTGAGAGTATATTAAGATAATTTTTGCTGATTTTTTGGGGTGCATGTTGAGGGTTTTTAGGGATGTGGGTTTAAGTTTATTCAGGATGAATTTATATGGTTTTTTAGGGGTGAGGTTTATTTTGGGGGTTGAGGGTTTATATTTTCTGGTGCTCAGGGTTGAGTGTTTGGGGTATGATGGTTTTGGGTTATTGAGGAAATACGATTAGGGTTTTTTAGAGGAGTGGGTTTTGGGTTTTCAAGGGATTAGGGTTTATGATTTTTAGTGGTTAGGGTTTATGATTTTTTGGTATGAGGGTTTATGTAATTATGGGCCTGCTAAGGTTTTAATATTTTTGGATTTGGGGATTTATGTTTTTTAGGAATGATGGATTAGTGTTTCATAAGGATCGGAGTTTATGGTCTTTTAGGGATGAGGGTTTATTGTTTTAGGGATTGCATGATTATTATTTTTTGTGGTTGAGGGTAAAATTTTATTTGGGGATGAGGGTCTTGGTTTTTTTATGGGGTTTTGGGATTTTCTGGTTGTAAGGTGTAAGATTTTTTGGGGTTGTGTGTAGAGTTTTTTTGGATAAAGGTTTATATTTTTTAGGTAGAGAATTGTGGGGTTTTTAGGGATTTGGGTTGTGGTTTTTTTAGGGATGATGGTTTATGGATTCATGGGAAGATGGTTTTGGGTTTCATGGGCTATGTTTCGATTATTGTTTGGGGATAACAGTTTAGGGTTTTTTGGGATGAGGTTTGGGTGTTTTTTCATTACATGTGTTGTGAGTTTTTTTGGGGCTAAGGGTTTTAATATTTTTTTGGTTGACAGTTTATTGTTTATTTTGTTCAGGGGATCAATTTTTTCTGGATAATGGTTCATGGTCTTTTGGGACTGAGTGATTAGAGTTTTTGGGTTTTACGGGTTCATGGTTTTTTTGGGGTAGAGGGTTCATTGATTTTTTGGAATGATGGTTCCATATTTTTGGGTTCTGAGGGACTAGGGTTTAATAGGATTTAGGGTTCATGAGTTTTTAGTATTATGGGATGGTGGTTTTCTTGGGACGTGGGATCTTTCTTTTTGGGGTGATGGTTTACAGTTTTTTGGGAACTGTGTTTGTGATTTTATTCTCAGGTTTTATAAATTTTTTGGTCTCTGGGTTTAGGATTTCATGGGGTTGAGGGTTTATGATTATTTGGGGTTGTGGGTTTAGGGTTTTTTATGCTACAAGATCGGGGTTTTTTGGGGGTAAGGATCCAGTGTTATTGAGGTTTGAGGATTCACAGTTTTTCATGGATTTGAGTTAAGGGTTATTTTTAAAAGAGGGTTCTGAGTTTTTAGTAGTTGAGAGCTCATGGTTTATTGTGGATGATGGACTAGGGTATTTTAGGGCTGTGGGATCATGTTTTTTTAGGATGATGTTTTAGGGATTTTTGGATGATGGGTTTTGTTTTTAGGCAAAGGATTTGGGTTTTTTGGGTCAGAGGTTTCAAGTTATTTTTTGGGATGATGTTTTAGGGGGTTCTAGGGATGGGGGTTTAGGGTGTTTTGGGACTATGTGTTCCTGGTTTTTTGGGGATGAGGGCAATGACATTTTTTTGGGATTAATTTATTGGAATTTTTGGTTGATGGTTTATGTATTTTTGGGAATGTGGGCATTGAATTTTTTAGGTACAAGGTTTGAGGGTTCATTGATTATTAGTTGATAGGGTTTTGGGGGGCTAAGGGTTTATGTTTTTAATGTGGATGAGGGTTTAGAGTTTTTTGGGCATATAGTTTAGTGTTTTTGGGGGCTTAGGGTTCAGGGTTTTTTGGGCTATGGGTTCTAGGATTCATGGGGATTGATTTTATGGATTCTTAAGGGTACATGTTTATAGATTCATGGGTATGTCAGATTAGGGTTTTTTGGCGATATGTTTTAAATATTTTCTAGTGCTTAGGTTTTATGTTTTTATGGGGTTGAGTGATTATGGTTTTCTAGGAATGTAGATTTTATTTTTCTGTGGGTGACTATTAAGTTTTTTCCAGGGATAATGGTTTAGGAATTTCCGGGGATGAAGTTTTATGGTTTACTAGGGGTAAGGGTATAGGGTTTTTTGTGACTAAGGGTAAATGGATTTTTAGGGGTAAGGGTTTAGTGTTTTTTAGGGATGAGATTTTAGGGTTTTCTTGGGTAGATGGATCAAGGTTTTCTTCAGATAAGACTTTAGGATTTTCTAGGAATGATGGTTTATAGATTTTTAGGAATAATGTATTGTAGTTTTCTAGGTCATAGTTTTTAGGGTTATATAGTTATGGGGGCTTCCAGATTACTAGGTTAAGGGGTTTACTAATTTTTGGGGATGTTGTTTTATGGATTTATTGTGTTGGGGTTTTCAGGATTTCCCATACATTGGGAATAGGGTTTTTTGAGGTTGAATGCTTAGGGATTTTTGGGGAATGGTGTTTAGATTTTATGGTAATGGTGGTTTTGGGTTATCTATGTATAATTTTTCCGGGTTATGTAAGAATGAAGGTATAGGTATTGGTTGATTGTTCATGGGTTTTTTGGGGATGATAGTTTTTTTATTTTTGGATGAGGTTATAGGGTATCTTTTATATGGGGTTTTTGGGATTCATGTCTATGGGGGTTCTGGTTTTTTTGGGGCTTAGTGTTCTGGATTTTATATGGTTGAGGGTTTGGTTTTTTTGTGGATCATTGTTTCGGGTTTTATGTTGATTATTCATGTTTTTTTGGCTGATGGGTTGAACTTTTTTAGAGATGTTGGTTAATAGTTTTTTGTGGATGATGTTTGATGGTTTTTAGGGTTGAGGGTTGAGGGATGAAGGTTTTTTTTGGGGCTGAGTACTGAGGGATTTTAGGGGATCTATGTTGCGAGTATTGTTGGTTTAATGTTGAGGGTTTTTTCGGTATGAGGTTTTATAGAATATTAGGGCATATGGTTTAGGGTTTTTGAGGTTCTAGAGTTTAGTTTTTTGGGTATGTGGATTGAAGGTTTATTAATGAAGTGGGTTGATGCTTTTATGGATATATAGGTTGAGGTGTTTTTAGGGATGAGGTTTTATGTTTTTTGGGAACAAGTGTTGTGGGTTTTTTGGGGACAGTCATTTAGTGTTTTTTGGTACTGAATGTTGTGGGTTTATTCAAGATGAGGTTTAATGGTTATTTGGGGCTCATATTTATGTGTGTTTTGGGGATTATTGTTTAGGTTTTATTGTGGATGAGGGTTTGGGGTTTTTTAGAGGTGACTATATAGTGTATTTGGGTTGAGGGTTCAGGTTTTTTTGTGTTGTGTGTTGAGTTTTTTTTTGATGAGTCTTGAGAGTTTTTGGTTTGATGATTGAGGGTATTTTATGGCTAAGGGATTAGATTTTTTGGATTAAGGTTTTTGGGACAAAGGGTTGGGGGATTTTTATTCTTGAGTGTTTAGGGTTTTCTAGTGCATGGGAATATGGGTTTTTCGGGAAGATGATTTTTTGTTTTTGAGGACTGGGGGTTTATTCATTTGGGGGATGAGGGTTTAGAGTATTTTTTCAGTTATGATTGAATATATTCATATTATGAGTGTAGATGGTTTATTGGGGCTGATCGTTGAGGGGTTTGGGGATTTGGGTTGAGGGGTTTTGGTATGAGGGTAGAGGGTCTTTTGGGGATGTGGGATTAGGGGTTTAGGCTATTGAGAGTTAGGTTTTGTTTTGTAGTGGGTTTCTGAATTTTTAGGATTTAGGGTTAAGGGGTTTTTTCAAGATGAGTGTTTCAGGTTTCTGGGCCATAGATTTTAGGTTTTTCTACGATGGGTGTTTAGGCGTTTTCACGCTAAGGCTTTAGGGTGTTTTTGATGATATCTGATGGTTTTTTGGGAATTTGGGTTGATGGTATTTTTGGGATGAGGGTTGAGGGGTTTTGGGGGTTTGAGGAATGATTGGTTTTTCAGGTTTAGGGAACATGGTTTTCTGGGGCTAATTCTTTAGGTTTAATATGTTATGAGAGATAGTGTATATTTCTGTATGAGATTTTAGGATTTTAGACATGACTATAGATGGTATTTTGGGGATAATTTCTTGGTTTTTATGGTATATAGGGATGATGGTTTTATTTTAGGAATAAATAATGGTTTAGGGATTTTTTGGGCGGATGGTTTAGTGTTTTTTGGGGATGTATATTTTGGGGGTTATTTGATGATGGTTTAGGGTTTTTTGATATGAGGGTTTATGGTCCTTTTAGAATGAAAATTTAGGGTTTTTTGTGTGGTGGAAATTCATTTTTTTAAGTGGATTTACAGTTGTTGGGGCTGTGTGTTGAGGGATTGATGAGGCTTTAGATATGGGTTTTTGGGATCTATGGGTTTAAGGGTTTTTTTGGAAAGAGTGATTCGGGTTTTTTGTGGATGGGGGTTTAGTTGTTTTTCCTAGGGTTTTAGGGTTATTATTGGATAATAGTTTATTATAAGTGGCGATATGGGTTGAGTAATATTTTTTTATGTGGATTTATTGTTTTTGGTGGATAATTGGTTTAGAATTATTTAAGACAGGGGATTATTTTTATCATACTAACCGTTTATGGTTTTTGGAGATGAGAATTTTGGGTTATTGTGGATAAGTGACTAAGGATTTTTGATGATTTTTTGGATTTTTGGATATGAGGGTTTCATTATTTTTATGGAAGAGTATTTTGGATATGCTTGGTTGAAGTGATTACATATTTTTTATGTTAAGGGCTTATTGTATTTTAGGGGTGAGGGTTTAGGTTATTTCAAGGATAATGGGTTAGTGTTCATTTTGGCTATGTGTTTTTTTTCGGGGTTGGGGGTTAATGGTATATTTGACATGATAATTTTAGTTTTTTTGAGGATTAAGTTTTTGGGTTTTTTTGGGTTGAGGGTTTTCATTTTTTTGTGAATGATTGTTCAGGATTTAATAGGGGTGACGGTATAATGTTTTTTTCATGTTAAGGGTTTAGGTTTTTTAGGAACATAAAGTTTAGTGTATTTTGGGATATTGGTTTAGGGATTTATACTGTTGATAGTTAAGGTTTCATGAGATGATGGTATAGGGTATTTTGGTGTGGAGGGTTTGGGCTTTTTTTGGCATGAGAGTTTGGGGTTTTGTAGGGATTATGTTTTTGGGGTTTTGGGGTAATGGTTTAGGGATTATTCGGGAAAAATTATTAGTGTTTTATTAGGGCTAACATATTAGGGTTTTTTGGATTATTGTGTTGGGATTTTTGGGTTATAGGATTTTAGGTTTTTGGGGATGATGGTTAAGGATTTTTTGTTATTGGGGTTTACTGTTTTAGATATGAGGGATTGGGACATTTTTTGTTGAAAATTGTTCATGGTTTTTTTGGGATAAATGATAAGTTTTTATTGGTTTGATATTTTTTTGATTTCTTATTATAAGGGTTTTTCATTATTTGGGGTGGAGATAATAGTGTTTTTCTATTTGGGTTTAGGGTTTTTTCCAGATGAGTGTTTAGTGTTTTATTAGTGTGATGGTTTAGGGTTTTTTGGGGATGAGAGTATAGGGTTTCTTAAAGATAGGGTTATGAGATTGGTGGTTTATGGTTTCAAAGTTTTGAGGGTGTTTGGTTTTATTTAGATGAGGGATTATGTATTTTTTTGGATTAGGGTTTTGGTTTTGGGGGGATAAGTGTTTAAGAAATTTTGTGGTTGTTGATTTTCTATTTTTTTGTGGTGAGGGTTCTGGATGTTGGGTGACTGAAGGATTATGGTTTTATTGTGTTGTGGTTTAAGGGTTTTTTGGTGTGGGGATTTTTCTTTTTTTTGGGGCTATGTGCTGAAGAGTTTTTTGGGGAGAAATATTTGGTTTTTTTGGGGATGAGAGTTTATGTTTTCTTTTTGATGATGATTTATGTAAATTTGGGGATTAGGGATTAGGTTTTCATGGGATGATGGTTTCGAGTTTTTTCTGGTTCAAGGTTTATGTTTTATCGAGGCTATGGTATTGTGTCTTTTTTTGGAATAGGCATTAGTATTTGTTTGGTTCGAGAGATTAGTTTTATTGGAGATGAGGTCTTACTATTTTTTGGGTTTGGAATATTTAGGTTTTTAAGGGCTACGAGTTTAGGGATTTTAGGGAATAATACTTAGTGTTTAGTAAGGATGAGGAATGAGGTTATTTTGGTGATTATTTTTAGGGTTTATTATGCTAAGTGTTTTGGATTTTTTTGTGGATGAAGGTAAAGGGTTTTGGAAGGAATAGTGCAGAGGATTTTATGGGGGATAAGGGTTTTGGGTTTTGGGGGGTTAAGGGATTAGCTTATTTTGGTGCTGAGGGTTGAGGGTTTTTTGGGGATAATGGTTGAAGATTATGGGTGGTGAGTGTTGGGGAATTTTCAGGCATAGAGTTTACACTTTTTTGGAGAAGTGTGTTTATGATTTTTTCAGATGATGGTTTAGGGGTTTTCTAGGGTTGTGGTTTGAGGGTTTTTTTGTTATGAGGGATGATCGTTTTTTGGGTCTATGGGTTAACAGTTTTCAAAATATGTTTGTTTAGTGTATTTTGGGAATTAGGGATTTATGGGGTTGAGTGTTTAGGGGTGTATGGGGATTAGGGTTTACGGTTTATTGGGAATAAGGATTTATAGTTTTTTTGGGTTGATGGTTTAGGGGTTTTTTTGCGCTAAGGGTTTAAGGGTTTATAAGTCTTGATGGTTTATGGTTTTTATCAGCTAAGGGATTAGGGTTTAGTGGATGAGGGTGTAATATTTAATTGGGATGAGGGTGTTTATTTTTTGTGATAAGGATTTAGGTTTTTTGGAAATGAGAGTTTTTGGTTTTATGTGGCTATGTCTATATGTTTGTTAGACCGATGGTTTAGGATTTTTCAAGATTATTATTGTAATGACATGCCAATTCTCATTGTCTTGAGGGTACAACGAGTTGTTACATGGCCTTAAGAGACATCCCCAAGGTTCCAATGTCTGGAAATAAATGCTGAAGGGTTTCAAATACAAGTAGAGAATGATTTACCCTTTTTGAAGTAAACACATAAACCTACCAACCATAACCAAACATTCACTATAGGATGCGTGAACAAACGAAAGACAACTCAACAACTTCATGTATCTCACAAACCCATAAATCTAAGCAACATCAAAAGAATAACCAAGTGTCAATGTACATAGCATATAAACTACACTGGACTCTCCAAAGACCTCAAGACTCCATGCCCCACAAGATCTAATCTCCAAAATCTCCGAATAGCCCAAACATCACGAGGTAGTGCTAAACATGTTTGAAATGTTACCTTTGACCATGTCCCAGAATATAGTATCGACAAAAGCACCAATGTGCCAATTTAGGGGTGAGTATAAAACTCATTATGTTTTCCCCAATGACATCCCTACTCATTCTACTAGGATATATGAGTTAGACACAATTATATAATAGAGTTTATATAATTTAATTTCTCAAAAATAGTTTATAACTAAATATACACAAGTTTACAAAACCATTCCTTGACAAAATCATACAAGTGAAATTGAAACCAATTTTCATAGCAAGATATATTTCCAGAAAAAACAACAGAAAAATCGTTACAACCATTTCAAAATTTGTTTTATCACCATACGCAATCATTCCTCAAACCCATGCAACCAACAATGCATGCCACGTTATGACAGTTCCATAAGCATGAGGGGTTTCTCATTGATCTAATAAGGCGTCACAAGGAAATTTTTTCCCTTGTTCCATTAACCCTTTGGCACTGAGATCAAGGTCATATTTCAACCATGCCATGTATATTCAACACACCACATATTCCCAACGATCATGCCAAAACAACCCTTTCAATAAAAATACATTTTAATTGAGAACCATTTTTTCCATAACCATTTAAATTCCAAACCATTACAATAAAACTCCATTTTTATTGAAAACAATTTATATTGAAAATATATTTTTCATCAATAATTTAGAAATTTAAAAAAATCCATAATTTAAAATCATCATTTTAAATTCATGAAACTAAACCCACTTTTGAACATTATTCACCAAGATCATGCAATTTCACAAAAACCATATATCATCACAAATGAAAATTTTTCCAAGAATTTCCCAATAAATAAACAAATTTTAATCTAATACAATAAATTCTAGAAAGTGGAGTTGAGAGATAAGCCACCTACCTAGAGGGTTTTGACGAAACATTGACAACATATGAAGAACGCACAAGAAAGAAGGTTGAATCTCCATGAATGGCCTTAGTTCTATTATCTTAGAAAGATCATGAATAAAAATTGAATTATATGGCATCCAAAAATGTAGATCTAACCACTATAGGTTCAGATCATAGAAAAAATGGATTTCTGATAAGTAGATCTAAGCATATCTAAGAAAACATGACCCATCAGAAATGTATGGTGACATACCTCAGGAATCTGACTCGAAATCACCAAGGGAAGGCTCTAAGTTGGCTTCAACTCATGTGGGGATGGTTCTCCAGAATTATAGGGCGACTAATCTCGAAATAGGGGAATTTTGAAGCCAAAACGAAATATATAGAGAAAAATGAGTAAGCTCCTAGAAAGTAGGATCTTGATTTGACCTCTGTGTAAGGTTTGACCACATAGTTTGGGACAACCGTGTATGGATCGTGTGACCATCATTTTGGTCCCAACAATCCTTAAAAAACCTCCAAACATTCCCCTCCTTCACATTTACCCTTTTTATTGAAATTTTTTTTATGGAAACATCCCACTTTATGGAATCACCCCACTTTATGGAAACAACCCACTTTATGAAAACACCCCACATTATGGAAACAACAAACTTTATGGAAGAAAAAAACATTATAGAAACACTCAAATTTATGGAAACACTCTATATTATTGAAACTGGAGACAAATATGCTTGAAATGATGTTTTCACTCTTAGTGGGAATTCATTCCTCTATAATTCATGTCATTCTCATCTCATTGGCTAAACCCATGACATTGAGATTTTAAAATTCTAGAAGTGTCTAGAAACACTTATTTACCCAACTCCCAGGTTACTTGAAGTTCAACATAAATGGGTTAGCAACATCCTTTTATTCTATAAATTTCATGTTCCAACAATCTAACTCCTTTCTAATATTCCCACCCAAGGAATAGACAAGGTGGGATTTCATCGCTAAAACTAGGAACATAGATGACTACTAGTTAGGCAAGGAACAAACAAACTGATACGATTTGTAAGGGGTTTACAATTCTCCTTTTCTTGAGAGTAAAATGGGTCATTATGAGGCCTTATGCGACATCCCCAAGACACCCCTGGCCGTCAATAAATGATGGAGGTTTTCAAATACAAGTAGGGGAAAATTTACCCTTTAATAAATAAACCAATAAAACTACCATCCTTAACCAAAAATTCACTATATGATGCATGAACAAATGAAAGAAACTCAACAACTTAATGTATCTCACAACCACATAAATGTAAGCAACAACAGAAGAATAACCAAGTATCAATGTACACATCGGAGAAACTACATGGGACTCTCCAAAGACCTCAAGAATCCATGATCCACACGCTCTATGATCCAAAATATCCGAACAGCCCAAACATCACAAGGTAGTGCTAAACATGTGTGAAATAATACCTTTTCCCTTTCCATAGAAGATAATACCTACATGAGAACCAATCTTCCAAAGAAGGGGTGAATATAAAACAAAGTAGGTTTTCCCTAATGAATTCCCTACTCACGCCACTAGGATATAAGAGCAAGAAACAATTATATAAAAAAATTTAAATAAGAAAAATTATCATAAAAAGTTTATAACTAAATATAATCATGTTTCAAAAACCATTCATTGCCAAAAATAATACAAGTGGAATTGAATCCCATTTTTCCAGCAAGATATTTTTCCAGAAAAATAACTAAACAATCTTTACAACCATTTCACAATATCTCTAAATTAGCATACCCAACCATTCCTCAAATCCATGACAACAACCTTGAGGGATAAATTATGAAATTTCCATACTCATGAGTGGTTTCTCGTCGATCTACCATGTCATCACAAGGTAATTTTTTCCAATGTTTCATTAACCCTTTGGCATCGAGCACTAGGTCATATTTCAACCAACCTTGTGTATGAAATTACCATGTGTCATTATAACTTTGGAACTAAGAATAAGGTAATATTTCAACCAATCCCCATATATTCAACAAACAATATATTCTAAACGGTTTTTCCAATACAACTCTTTCAATAAAAACACTTTTTTATGGAAAACCATTTATGTAAAAACCATTTCAATGCCAAAACATTTAAATTCCAAAACATTTCAATAAAAATCCATTTTTATTGAAAACTATTTCCGTTGAATATATCTTGTCCACCAACAATTTTGAAATTCTAGAAAATCCATAATTTAAAATCATCATTTTAAAATCATGAAACTAAACCCCCTTTTGCACAACTATTCACCAAGATCATGCAATTTCAAAAAAAAACAATAAATCATCACAAATGATCATTTTTAAATTAATTTTACAATAAATAAACCAATTTTATTATAATACAATCAATTATAGAAAGAGGAGTCAAGAGAGATCCCACCAACCTTGAATGTTTTGATGAAACGTTGACAACAGACGAAGAACGCATAATAAAGTAGGTCGATTCTCCAAGAACGTCCTTAGTTCTCTTACCCTAGAAAGATCACAACTCAAAATTGAATTATTTGGCATCCAAAAACGTAGATCTACCCACTATAGGATCAGAACTAATACATAATGGAGATCATATAAGTACATCTAAGTAGATCTAAGAAAACATGACAAATCCAGAAAGAATGGTGCCATACCTCAAGAATCAGAATCGAAATCCCCAAGGGAAGGATCTAGGTTGCATACAACTCATGTGGGGAGTATTATACAATATTTTAGGGAGATTAATATCTAAATAGGGGAATTTTGAAGGAAAAACGAAATATATAGAACAAAAATTAGTAAGCTCCTAGAAAATTGGATCTAGATTTGACCTTCGTGCAAGGATTGACCACACGCTTTGGGACAACCATGTATGGATCGCACGACCATTATTTTTGTCCCAAAACTCCATCTAAAACCCCAAAAAACCCACATCCTTAAACATTACACATTTTATGGAAAAAAAATTTTATGGAAACATCCCACTTTATGGAAACACCCCAATTTATGGAAACAACCCACTTTATGGAAACACACCACTTTATTGAAACAACCCACTTTATAGAAACACCCAACATTATAGAAACACCCTAATTTATAGAAACTATACATATTATGAATTCTTTATATATTATGGAAATTCTCTATTTTATGGAAACTCACTATTTGATGGAAACTCTCTATTTTAAGAAAACACCCTATTTTTTTTTAAAACCCAATCAAAGACACACCAATTATAAAACATGAGGAAAGGGGTTATATACCTAAAACAGGGGTTACTAGAATTATATTGGTTTCATGAAGATGAGGGTTTATATTTTTTTGGTGGAATAGGTTTTAGAATTGTTTTGGGGAAGAATAGTTATGTTTTTAGTGTGTCGAGGGTTTTGGTTTTGTTGGGGCTGAGGATTAAGGATTTTTTGGGATAATCTTTCATGGAATTTTTGGGATGAAAATTTAGTTATTTTTTGGGATAAGGATTTAGTATTTATTAGGGATAAGTTTTTAGTGTTTTTTGAGGATGTGGGTTTAGTTTTTCCTGCTAAGAGTATATGTATTTTTGGGGCTAAGGGTTTAGGATTTATTTAGTGGATGGGGGTTTACTATTTTTATTACTAAGGGATTAGGGTTTTTTGTGCCGGATGGTTTTGGGTTTTTTGTGGATAAGGGTTTATGTTTTTTTCTATATTAGGGTTGACAGTTTTATGGGATGGGGATTTAGGGTTTTATTGGAATAAGGGATGAGTGTTTTTGGGTGTGTGGGATTGGGGTCTATTAGGGATAAATGTTTAGGGATTTTTTTTATGAGGAATTGTTTTTATTGCGGACTATGGGATTATGGATTTTTGTGAAGAGGGTTTTGGATTTTTTTTGGGGTTGTAGGTTTAGGATTTTTGGGTATAAGTGTTATTTTTCTTTGATGAGGGTTTATAGATGTCTAGTTTGGATGGTTTAGATATTTTTGGGGAATAGTGTATATGGTTTTTTTAGGATTAGTGTTTAGGTGTTTTTAGATTTTGGGGTATAGTTTTTTTAAGACGGTTTACCACTTTTTAGGGACAAGGCTATGTAGTTTTTGGGGTTGTAGTTGATGATAATTTAGGGGTTGAGGGTTTTTTTCTTCATATGGATGAGGTATTTTTGATTTTTTGGGTGAGGGTATATGGTTTTTTGGAGATGAGGGTTGAAGGTTTTTTTGGGGATAAGGGTTGAGGAATGCTTGGGGAAGAGGTTTTTGGGATTTTGGCTTAGTTTTTAGGGTTTCTTTGGGAAAATATTTGTTGGTTTTTTCTAGGTAGGGGGTTGATGTTTTTTTGGTGATGATGGTTCTTGGTTTCCTGGGGCTCATATTTGAGGGACATTGGGGGATGAGGGTTTAGGGTTTTTTGGGGGAATAAGGGTGAGGGTTTTTAGTGGTGAGGGATGAGGATTTATTGGGGCTTATGGTTGATGGTTTATTGGGATAAGGGTTTAGAGGTTTTGGGGGATGGAGGTTGAGGGTTGTTTTGGGTTTAGGATAAGGGTTTTTTTTGTGAGGATTTAGAATTCATTGGTATTATGGTACTGGGTTTTTTAGGCGAAGGGTTTAGGGTTTTTGGGGATATGGGTTTAGCATTTTTTTTGGGATGTCAGAATACGGTTTTTTGTGGATGAGTATTGGTGGTTTTTGAGACCAGGGCTAGGGTTTTCAGGACTCTGAGTTGAGGTTTATTGGGAGATGAGGGTTTAGGGTTATTTGAGGATGAGGATTAATGGTTATTTAGAGATGAGGATTTATGAAATTTTTTGGGGGATGAGGTTTTGGATTTTTTTTGTAGGAAGGTTTATGAATTTTGGGGGATATGGGATGAAGGTTTATTTTGGATGAGGGTTTATGGTTATATTGTGATGAAATTCTAGGGATTATTGGAGATGAGGGTTTCATATTTTTTAGGGCTGAGTGATTATTATTTTTTGGGCATGAGGGGTTAGGGTTTTTGTGTGGTTGTGGGTTTATTGTTTTCTAGAGTACAGGGTTTAGGGGTTTTTTAGGTGATGGTTTAGGTTTTTTTAGGAATATTTATTTTCGGTTTTTAGGGATGTGGGTATAGGTATTTTGTGTGTTTGAGGGTTTAGGGTATTTTGGGAATGATGGTTGAGAGTTTTTTGGGGTTTGGTGTTGAGGGATTTTTGGGGTTGAGTGTTGAGGGTTTTTTGGGTTTTAGGGTTTATGATTTTTGGGTTAAGTGTTTCATTTTATTCAACATGGTTTACAGTTTTTGGGGATATGTGTTTGGGGTTTATTGGAATTGAGGGTTTATAGATTTTTGTATATGAGTTTTTATGGTTTTTTGGGGATAATTATTTTGGAGTAATTATTGGGATCATGGTTTAGGTTTTTTTGGGATTAAGGGTAGATTCTTTTTTCTGGTAGAGGTTTTACAAATTTTTGTGCCTAATGGTTTTTTTTTATTAAGGCTAAGGGTTGAGATTTTATTTTGGGATATTGGTTTATAGTTTTTTTGGGATGATGGATTATGGTTTTTTAGTGCTTGTGTTTGTTGGATTTCTAGGGATGATGTTTTATTTTGTTTTTTTAGGGCTGGTGGTTTTTCGTTTTTTTTTTATGTGGTTTTGTTGTATTTTGGGGCTATTATATTAGAATTTTATTGGGGTTGTAGAGTTAGATTTATTTGTTGATGGTATGGGGTCTTTTAATTCAAATGGATTAGGTTTTTTAGTCTAAGGTTTTTTTATGTTTTTGGGGTTGATTTTGACTTTTTTTGGGGGTACTGGATTTTAGTGATAAGTGATTAGGGTTTTTTGGATGAATGATGTGGGGTTTTTCACCACGGTTTTTCCGTTTTCTAGGGATAAGGGTTGATGGTTTTTGGGGGATGTGGGTTTTTGGTTTATTGCGGAGGAATGATTATTTTTTTGGGGATGAGGGTATAAGGTTATTAGAGGATAAGGGAATATAGTTTTCGGACTAGAGGGTTTGTTGTTGTTTGGGTCCAAGTGTTGAGGGTTTTATGGTTTAGGGTTTAGGGTTTTTTATTAATGATGGTTTAGGGTTTCTTAGGGAGAGGGTATTGTGCTTATTGGTTCATTGTTTATAGTTTTTTTGGGGTTTAGGGGTTAATGATTTTTGGGTTTGTGTGTTGACGGTTTTTATAGATGTTGGTGTGGGGGTTTTATAGGCCGGGGGTTGAGAGTTTTTTTAGATTTTGGGGGGAGGGTTTTCTTGGATGACTGTTAAAGGTTTTTTTGGGTATACATTGAGTGTTCTCTAGGGCTGAAGTTTGTGGATATTTTAGTGATGAGGGTTGATGGTTTATTGGGTAGAGGTTTTTGATTTTTTTTGATGGTTGAGGGTCTTTTAGGATGAGGATTAGGTTTTTTTTGGGGTAGAGGGTTGAGGTGTTTTTTGGTGGATTGTTTTGTGATTTTGGGGATCATAATAATGGGATTTTGGGGGTCGAGATTGAGGTATTTTGGGGAAGAGTGTTTAGGATTATCTGGGACTGAAGGATGACGGATTTTTGTGTCCTATGTTTTATGGCTTATGGGGATGAGGGATTAGTTATTTTCTGGGATGATGGTTTAGGGTTTTTTTCCTAATGTTTACATTTTTGGGGGGTGAGTGTTTAGGGTTTTTTTGACTGATGCATTCAGATATATTATGGTTATCTATATATGGGTTTTTCATATGATTTATGTTACTTGGGGTGTTGGGTTTAGAGTTCTTTGGGGTCGAAGTTCAATGATGTTTTTGGGTTGAGGGTTTTGGGTTAAAGGTTTTTAGCGGATTTGGTTTTATGGTGTTTTGATGCTAACGGATTAGGTTTTTTAGGGGCTATGGTTTTATAATTTTTTGGGGGGTTAAGGTTTTAGGTTATATTCGGGATGAGGCTTTAGAGTTTTTTGGGAACATGGTTTATTGTAATTTTGTGTTTAGTTCTTTTCATTTTTGGGGGATTGAGGGTTTATGGTATTTATTATTTTAGGGTTAATCATTTTTTTGATTTGAGGGTTTTGGTTTTATGGAGTTTACATGTTAACTATTTTTTTGTAGTGGAGGGTTTAGGGTTTTTTTGGATTTGATGGTTTAGACTATTTGGGGGATAACAGTAAAGGGTAGTTTAGGGCTCAACGTTTAGAGTTTTTTGGGGATGCATATTTATGATTTTTTGGAGATGATGGTTTTCTGTTTGGGGGATTAGGGCTTAGGTTTTATTTGGGAATGAGCACATAGAGTTTTCTATGGTGGTGGGAATGAGGTTTTCTGGGGAAGAGGGTTTAGATGTTTTTGGTATGAGTGTTGAGGGATTTTTTGGGCATTAGAAATTAGGGTTTTTGTGTCAAAAGGTTAAGTCTATTTAGGGATAGAGGATTCAAGGTTTTGTGGTTGATAGCTTAGATTTTTTTTGCCTATGGGATTAGTGTTATTTTGGGATGGGTGTTTATTGTTTTTGTTGATGAGGGTTGGGGATTTTGTGGGATAAGGGTTTTGGGATTTTTGGTGATAGGGGATTAGGTTTTTTCAGAGGCTGTGAGGGTTCTGATTTTGTTGTTCTAAGGCTTTAGGTTTCTTCAAGATGATAATTTAATGTTATTTAGTATATGGGATTATGGTTTTTATAAGGGTTTTGGGTTATTTTTCGATGAGGGTTTTATGATTTTTAGGGATCATGATTTAGTGTTTTTTTGGGATAAGAGTTTATACATTTTCTATATTAATGCATTAGGGATATTTTAGGGGAGAGTGTTTTTGGTTTTTTAGGATTAATGTCTTAGGGTTCATTATGGACTAGTATCTAGTGTATTTTTTGTAAGGGGTTATTGTATGTTTGAGTCGAGGGTTTTAGTTATTTTTTGGAATGAGGATTTTGAGTATTTTCAAGTTGAGGGTTTTTTGTTTTCTGGGACTAATTATTTAGAATTTTATAGGCCCAATGGTACTGTTTTTTGAGGGTATAGGGTTTATTGTTTTATGGAAATATGGTTTTTGGGTTTTTGGGGGATGATGGTTTAGGGTTATATGGGGATGAGGGTGTATAGTTTCCTAGGATAACTGTTTAGTGTTTTTTAGAGTTAGGGTTTGGGGTTTTCCAGAATAGAGATTTAGGGGTACTGTGGGGATTAGGTTTCGAGGGTTTTGGGTTCATTATTTAGGGATTTTCAGGTCTAGGAGTTGAGGGTATTATTTGGGTTATTGGATTGGGGATTATTTGGCTTAGGGTTTTGGGAATATTGTGGTAGAGGGTTTGATTTTAATTTGGGGTGTGGGATAATTGTTTTCTACAGGGGGGTGGTGATTTGGGATCATGGGACTGAGGGATTCATTTTTTGGGATTACGGTTCTTGGTTTTTTTGTAAAGTAGGATTGTCGATTTTTGAGCTAAGAGTTTACTTTTTTTAGGGATTGACATTTTGGGTTTTTGGGGGCTAAAAGAAAATGGTTTTTTGGGGAAGTGTGTTTTGGGTTTTGGGGATGAGTTCATAGGTTTTTATTGTAATGATGGGTTTTAATTTTTGAAGATGAGGTTTTATGGCTCTTGGGGATGATGGTTTTTGATTTCATTGGTTTATGGTTTTTTAGGGTTGACAGTTTATAGTTTTTAGGGATGTGGGTTGAGGGTTTTTTTGGGGATGGGTGTTTAGGGTTTTTTTGGAAGACAATTTTTTGTATTTTGGGACGATGGGTTTCATGTTTTTTGTTTTTGTGGTTTTATGGTTTTTTTGGATAAGGGGATTGGTTTTTCTAAGGAGGTTGGTTCATGGTTTTTTGAAGATGGGGGTTTATGGTTTTTTTGAGCTAAGGAGGTGGTGTTTTGGGGTTGAGGGTTTATGTTATTGTCAGGAAGATTTGTATGGTTTTTTTGGTCTTAGTGTCTGTGGGTTTTTAAGGGTATGTATTTACTGAGGATTAGATTTTAGTGTATTTGGTTTATAGTGGTCTGAGGGTTTAGGGTTTTTTTAGGATAAGTGTTTATTTTTTTGGTGTTGAGATTTTGTGTTTTTGGTGAAGCTGGTGTGGGGCTTTATAGTGGATGGTTTATGATTTTAGGGGGCTGAGTGTTTAGGGTTTTTTAAGTATGGATTTTGGTGTTTTATGTGGATGAGGTATTCTTTTTTTTAGGCATGAGGGTTTATTGGTTTTTAGGACTATGGGTTTGGGGTTTTCATAATTTACTGTATAGGAATTTGTGGTGCTATAGGTTTATGATTTTTTGGGTATGATTTCTAGAGAGTTTTGTGGATGAAGGATTAAGTTTATTGTGGATGATATTTTATGTTTTTTATGGGATTAGGGTATATGATTTTTTGGTCAAAGGGTCTTGGGTTTTTGGGGTGAGGGTTTATTATTTTGGGGTCTAAGTGTATAGGGTTTTTTGGGGCTTTGGGTTAAGTAATTTTTGTGGGTGAGGGATAAAGTTTTCTGGGACTGATGGTTGAGATTTTTTTAGGGTTGTGGGTATTTGTTTTTTTATAATGGTTATGGTTTATTTAGGTATGATGGTTTATGGGTTTTCCAGATGATTATTTTGGGGGTTTTGGAAAAGCATGATTATGGTTTGGTCGGGATCATGGATTAGGGTTTTTTGGGTTTGAGGGTTTACATTTTTTTGGGGATGGGGGATTGTGGTTAATTGTGGTTGTGTGTGTATTTTTTTCTGGGGACTTGGTTTTATGTTATTTTTGGGCTGATAGTTTTGGTTTTTTTTGGTAAATGGATTTTTTATGTTTTTTGTTAGTAGAGATTTATTTGGGTCCATGGTTTTCGGTTTTTTGGTTTATAAATTAGGGTTTTGGGGGGCTGAGGGATAATTGAATTTTTTGTCTAAGTGTATGGGGGTTCTTTTAGGCTGAGGGAATATGTTTTTTTGGGGAGGAGGGTTTAGGGTTTTTGGGGATATGATTTTTTTTCGTTTTTTGGTACCAAGAGTTTTCGTTTTTTGAAATAATGTTTTGGGGTTTTGGGTAAGAGGGTATGGGGATTTTTTGGGATGAAGGTTTTGGGATTTCAAGGGATGAGGTTCTGGGTTTTTTTGGTTCCATGGTATTGGGGTTTTACGGGGATAGTGGTTTTGGATTTTTGTGTGTAAGGGTTTATTAATTTTTAAGGATTAGGGATATATTTATTTATGGATGAGTGTTTGGTGTTTTACGGTGATAATGGTTTGGGGTTTTTTGGGGATGAGGGTTTTAGGTACTTTGGTGTTGAGGATTATGGGTTTTTTGGGACTAAGGATCTATAATTTTTTGGGGCATAGGGTCTCTATTTTCGTGGGACTATGAGTCTATTTTTTCTTGCTTGAGTGTTTATTATTTTTTCAGTTGGTAGCTTTGATGTTATTTCAGGTTAGGGGATTAGGGTTATTTTGGGAAGAGGGATTAAGGTTTTTGGGGGTCTAAGTGTTCTTTTTGGGGATGAGTGTGGTGGGTTTTTAGTGATTAGAATTATAGATTTTTTAGGGTAGAGGTTTTTTGGATTTTTAGGGATGACAGTTTGTTGTTTCATGGGGATTTGGGCTTAGGGTTTTCTAGGGTAGATTGTTTAAGGTTGCATATGGTTGAGGGTTTTTTGTTTATTTGGGACATGCGATTATGTTTTTGTAGGGGAAAGATTTTGATGTATTTTAGGGGCGAGCGTTTAGTATTTTTTGGGGTTGATGGTTTGGATTTATTAAGGAAAATGGTTTTGGGTTTTTGGGGTTACGGTTTTAGGATTTCTACTGACAAGGGTTTGGGTTTTTTTTTGAACCGATAGTTTTTTGTTTTTTCTGGATGAGGTGTTATGGTTTTTCTGGGGTTGAAGAATTGTTTGTTTTGGGGATGAGGGATTAGGTTTTTTATGTGTTTCGTGTTTATGGTATTTTGGGATGTAAGGTTTATAGTTTCTGTTGTGGAGGTTTTTTAGTTTTTTTGGGGCCATGGGTATACAATTTTTTTAGGTCTAGTGTTTAATAATTTGGGAATGTCCATTGAATTTTTTATGGTGATGATGGATTTCTGTTTTCTAGGGCTGAGGGATTATGGTTCTTTCGAGTAGAGGGTTTTCATTTTTTTGGGACTGAGGGTTTATGATTTTATGGGGATAAGGGATTAGTGTTTTGTAGAATGTTTATGGGGTTTTTTTGGATAAGGGTTTGGGGTTTTGGGTAGTGGTTTTGGTGTTTTTTTAGTTCGATGGATTAGGTATTTTGGGGCCGAACGTTTAGGGTTTTTTTGGAACTAAGAGTTTAAGTTTTTATTAGGCATAAGGATTGGGGTATTAGGGTATGAGGATTTTGGGTATTTATGTATTTTAGTTTTATGTTTTTTTGGGATTTTGGTATTATGTATTTTGGTGTAGAGTTTTTTTGTGTATTTTTCAGATGACTGATTTTGGATTTTGTGGGATATGGGTATATGGTTTTTTTAGAGATGGTTTTTTAAATTTTTTTGGTTGAGGTTTTATGTTTTATTATAGATGAAATTTTATTGATTTTTTTGGTTTATTTTTCTTGGATTTTTAAGAAGGAGGGTTTATGGTTGTTGATGGCTAAGTATTTATTGATATTTTGCAAGAGGGACTAGTTTTTTCAGGGGGTTGGGATTTAGTGTTTTTAGAGAATGAGGATTTTGGTTTTTATAGGGATTAGCTTTTACTGTTTTAGGGCCTTGATTTTTCTATTTTTTGTGGATGAGGGTTTGTTGTTTTTTGGGGAAGAGTATTTTCAATTTTTTAGGGTTGCGTTTTTTGGTTATTTATTAAATTTTCTTGGATTTCAGGTTATAGGGTTTATGGATTTTTCGTATGATAGTTTTTGGTTTCATTGTTTTTAGAGAGTAAAGTTTTTTGGATAAGGGTTTGGACCTTTTGGGGATAAAAATTGGGTGGAGGGGTTCTGAGGTTTTTTGGAATTTTGGGGTTGAGTGTTTGGGGGTTTATTTTAAATTTAGGGTTCAAGGTTTTTTGTGTCTCTTGGTTTGGGGTTTTGGGGGGTAATGGTTTAGTTTTTTTTTGGTATGAGTTTTTATGGATTCATTGACCAGAAAATGTTATTTTTTCACTGCCAAATATTTATGGAATTTAGGGTTTAGGGTTTCAGATTGTTGGGGTCGAAATGATTATTTCAATGTGGGATTATGTTTTAGGGTTTTTTGGAGATGAGTTTTTGGGTTCTTTTTGGATGATAGTTTGGGGTTTATGGGGTCATGGGTTTCAGGTTTTTTGGATTTGGGGGATTATAGATTTCATGGATGAGGGTTTAGTGAGTTTTTTGGATGGTGGGTTTTCAATTTATGGCTAATGGTTCTTTGTTTTAGGGTCTGAGTGATCATGGTTTTTTGTCTTAGTTGTTAGATTTTTTTAGGGCATAGGGTTTTTGGTTTTGGGGGGCTAAGGGTATAGGGTTCTTGGGGCCAAAAATTAAGTGGGTTTTTTTGCTAAGAGTATAGGTTTTTTTGGGATTATGGGTTTTTTGATTCATTGGTTTTGGTGTTAGGGTTTTTGGTGATTGAATATTGAATGATATTTTGGGCTGAGTCTTAATGTGTATTTGGTGTTGAGGAATTATGATTTTTTTATAGAGAGTTTTTTTTTGGGTTGAGCATTTAATGATATTTTTGGATATAGGATTAATTATATTTGAGGCTGAGGGTTTTCGGTTTTAGGGATTTGGGTTTATGGTTTTTGAGTTTGAGGTATTAGGGTTGTTTATGGATGAGGGTTTCGGGTTTTTATGGAGAAGATATTTTTTGGTTTTTGGGGGATTAGTGTTTTGGGTATTTTCAGGAATGATTCTTTATGGATATTATTATTGAGGTTTTATGGTTTTGGGTGGTTAGGGTTTATGTTGTTTTGGGCCTGGGATTAGGTTTTTCTAAAGCCAAATTTTGGGTGTTTTTCAGTATAAGGGTTTCATGTTTTTTTAGAGTTGAGTGATAGAGATTTTTTTTACTAAGGGTTAATGTTTTTTTGGGATGATAGTTTAGAATTATTGGATCCGAATTTTTAATATTTTTTAGGGTATGCGTGTCTACGGTTTTGGGGGTTGAAGATTTTCAGTTTTTGGGTTGAGGTTTTACAGTTATTTGGGGATGAGGGTATTGGGTTTTTTTGGGCTGAGGGTATATGTTTTGGTGGGAGAAATGATTGGGGTTTTTTGAGTTTTAGAATTTATATTTTTTGGGGACAAGGATGCATGGTGATTGGTTTTTAGGGATTCAGTTTTTTTGGGATGAGTTTTTATCATTTTTTCAAGGAGAGGTTTTGGGTTTTATTGGGGCTATTGGTTTAGGGTTTTTGTGTGCAGAAGGTTTCAATTTTTTGGCCTGAGGGTTAGTTTTTTTATGGGAAATGGTTTTTGTGTTTTTTAGTTCCTTGTGTTTGGGTTTTTTTTTGTTAGTGTTTGGGTTTTTATAGGGAAGGGGGTTAAGGTTTTTTGGGGATGAGGGTCTAGTTATTCTTAATGGTGAGGGTTCGAGGTATTTTGGGACTAATGATTTTGTCTTTGTTAAGGAGAAGGGATTAGTGGTTATGGGTGTTTAGGATTTAGGGTTTGGGCGGGGGATGAGGGTTTAAGGTTTTTATAGCAGGGTTATTAGGGTTTTTTGGAGGGGCAATGGATTGATGGATTTCTATGATCGAGGGTTTATGGGTTTTTTAGTTTAGGGTTTTGGGTTTTGGGGTTATGGGTTTGTTTTTTTGGGACTGATGGTTTATTGTATTTTTATGATGATGGTTTAGGGTATTTTGGGGTTGAGTGTTTAGGGTTTCTAGGGATGAGGGTTTAGTTTTTTTTCTAGTTAGTTAATTTTGATTCTTGGGAATGAGGGTTTAGGGTTAATTTGGGTAAAGGCTTTATGGTTTTCTTGGGGGGATGGGTTAGGTATTTTTGGGGATATGGTTTTAGTTTTTTATTGTAAATTTTGGTTTATGTTATATTAGGGATGATGGTTTAGGATTTTGGTGGCTAAGGGGTTTTTATTTTGTGTGGATGAGGGTTTAATCTTTATGGGGATTTGAGTTCATATTGTCTTGGCTGAGGGGTTAGGTTTTTCTTGGTAGTGAAATTTTAGTTTTTCAAAATTAGTGTTTAAAGATTTTTATTCATGTGGGATTATGGTATTTTGGTTCAGATGGTTCAGGGATTTTTCAACTACGGGTTTAGGGTTTTTCAGTGCTAAGGGTCTTGGGTAATCTAAGGCTGTTGTTTAAGGTTTTCTGAGGCCGATGAATTACTATTTTTGAGGGATGTGGTACTAGGGATTTCATGGGATATTGGTTATTAGTTTTATAGGGATGAGGGTTCAGGGTTTAATTTGGATAGGGGATTAAGTTTTTTGGGGACAAGTTATTAAGTATTTATGTTCTTGAGGTTTTAGTGTTCACTAAGGCCAATGGTTTATGGTTTTCTTTGGGTAAGAATTTAGTGTATTATAGGGATGAGGTTATATAACAATCTAGTACTAAGGGTATTTCCTTCCTAGAGATTAGGGTTTTGGGTTCTTAGTAAGGGGGGATTAGGTTTCCTTGGGATTAGAATTTGGGTATTTCATAGGATGTGGGTAATGGTATTCTATGGATGATGCATTCAGGTTTTTTGGTGTTAATGGTTTTGGGTTTTTTGGTGGTTATGTTTTAGGTTTTTTAGGGTAAGGGTTTATTTTTTTCTTGGGATGACTGTTTAATGTTTTATTGGTCATAGGTTTTAGGGTTTCGTAGTGCCAACACTAGAAGATATTCAATGGTTGATGTTGTTGTATTTTATACGGCTGAGGGTTTATGGATTTCTAGGCATTTGGGTTAACATTTGTCTATGTATGAGGTTTTATGTTTTTCTGGGGATTTTCTTTATTTTTTTCTAGGAATCATTTTGTAGGGTTGTCTAGGGTGGAGGGTTTAGGGTTTTATTATAATAAGGGTTTAGGTTTTTATATGGATGGGGGTTTTGGAATATAGGATTTGGGTTTAAGGTTTTCTTGGGATGAGGGTGTGAGGATTTATTAGGATTGCGGTTTAGGATTCTCTCGGGATATGTTATTATTGGTTTCTTTGAATATGGGATTAGATTTTTGTATGGATAATGAATTAGGGTTTTCATTGGATGAGGGTTCATAGTTTACAATTTTCTATGGAGGACAGTTTGGGTTATCTGGATATTATGGTTTATTGTTTAATGGGGATGAGAATTTAGTGTTTTTTGAAGATGAGGGTTTACGGTTTTCATAGGAAGAGTGTTTAGGGGTTTTGTGTCTCGAGTATTTTTTTTATTGTGGTTGAGGGTTGAGGGTGTCTTGGGGTTGGGGATTTAGGGTATTTTAGTTCTATGGGTTTAGGGTTTTCATGGGATGAGGGTTTTCGGTTTTCTTTGGAGTAGGGTTAAGTGTTCTATATGGTTCAAGGTTCTTGGTTTTATTTGGTTGAGGGTTTACAATTTTCATAGTGATGGGGATTTATTTTTACTTGGGGATGAAGGTTTTGTTTTTTTTTTGTTTCTGTGGATTTAGGGTTTATTTGGGTTCAGGGATGAGTATTTTTAACGATAAGGTTTTAGGGTTTTGGGGTTGTGTGTTTTGGGTTTTTTGGTGATAAATATTTAGGGTTTCTTGTGGATGAGGATGTAGATAATTATCTAGATAAGGGTTTTGGGTTTTAGGGAGCTATTGGTTTATTGTTCCTTGTAGCCTAGGGTTTATTGGTTCTTGGGGATGTGGATTTAGGGTTTCATGGATTTGACTATTTACGACTTCTTATTGACAAGATATAGGGTGTATTGTGACATAGGGTTTATGGTTTTATAGGGATGAGGGATTAATTCTGGTTTAGCCTAATGGATTATAAGACAATAAAGATTTGGGTTTAGGTTATCTTGGGAATGAGGGCATACAGTTTCTCCAGAATGACTGTTTAGGGTTTCATTGGGTAGATGGTTTATGCATTCTATAGGAAGAGGGTTTAGGGTTCGTTGGGGATGGAGGTTTTTTTGTTTCATTGTGCTATGGGTTTAGGGTTTCATTGAAACATGAGTTTAGTGTCTCATGGGGTTGATGGATTGAGTTTTCATGGAATTGATATTGTATGGTTTCATCTGGATGAAGGATTAAAGTTTCTTTGGGATGAGCATTTAGGATTTCTTGAGGAAGAGAGTTTAGTGTTTCTTGGGGATTCAAATTTATGGTTTATTGGGGATAATGATTTAGAGATTATTGTCACTGAGAGATTTGGGCTTCTTGGGGATGATAGTTTAGTGTTTCTTGGGGATGATGGTGTAGGGTTTCTTATTGCTAAGAGTTTTGTGTTTCATGTGGATTATGGTTTCATTGAGAATAGGTTTTAGGGTTTTTTCGGGATATGAGTTTAGAGTTTCTTACAGCCATGGGACTAGGGTTTCAATAGTCTGATGGTTTAGTATTTCATTGGGATGTGGGGTTAGTGTTTTTTGTGGATGAGGGGTTAGGGTTTTTTATTTCTGACAAATAAGTGTTTTTTGGGAATGAGGGTTTAGGTTTTTTTGGGATGAGTGATTATGGTTTTTTTCTGATGACAGTTTATGTTAATTTTTATGGTTTATTGGTGTTTAGGGATGATTGTTTTGTGTTTTGGGGTATATGGTTTAGGGTTTTTTTGGGGATTATAGATTTAGTATTTTGGAGATAAGAGTTAAGGGTTTTGGGGATAAGGGTTTATGAATTTCTAGGGATTAGAATTAGGGTTATCTAAAAGGGTCCTATATAATTTTATTGATTAGAGATATTAGTGATTTTATTCGATGAGTGTTTAGGGTTTTCTTGATCTAAGGGTTTATGGTTTTATAGGGATTAGGATTTTTAATGTTATGGAGATAAGAGTTTATGTTTTTTAGGGATATGTTTTTAGGGTTTCTTTTGGATAATGGTTTTGGGTTTTTTGCGGATAATGGTTTAGGTTTTCATAGGACTAACATTTTAGGGTTTCATGGGGAAAGGGTTTTATGGCTTCTTGGGGATAATGTTCTATGATTTTCTTAGGATATGGGTTAATTAGTTTCATTGGAATGTTTTTAGAATTTATTGAGGTAATGATTCTATGGTTTTCTAGGGATGTAGGTTTAGGTTTTTATGATAATTATATTTGAGGTTTTTTTGAATGAGGGTTTTAGGGATTCTAGGGCTAATGGTTTTGGTATTTCATAAGATGAGTATTGATGGTTTTATAGGGAGGGACTTTTAGGGTTTTCAAGGATTCATGTTTTGAATTTATTTTTCATTAATGTTTATGATTTCTTATCTATTAGGGTTTAGGGTTTCTTGGGGTTAATGATTTAGGGTTTCATGGGGTGAGGTTTTAGTGTTTTCTAGGATGGAGGGTTTAGTGTTTCATAGGGATGCGGGATTTGGGATCATTGGATCTAAGTGTTTATAGAATCATTTTGATGAGTGTAAGGGGTTTCATGGGGATGACTATTTAGGATATCAAAGGGGTAGAGGGTTTTTGGTTTCTATAGGAATAGGGTTTAGTGCTTTTGGGTATGAAGTTTTAGGGTTTCCTTGGGTTGAGGGAATAAGGATTCTTTGGGATGTGGTTATATGGATTCTTGGGTGTAAGGGTTTAATATTTATTGGGGCTATGGGATTAAGGTTTCTCACTTTGGAGGGTTTAGGTTGTCTTGGAGAAGATGGTATATGGTTTACTAAGGATGTGGGTTTTGGGATTCATGGGGATGAGGTTTATGGATTCTTAGGGATGTTGGTCATGGGTTTCTTAGGTTTGAGGGTTTTGGGTTTTTTAGGGATAAAGTTTTAGAGTTTCCTATAGAAAAAAGTTCTCAATTTCATGGGGATATGGGAATAGGTTTTCATTACTATTATGGTTTAGGGTTCCTTTTGGATGAGGGTTTATGGATTCATGAGACTGTGGGAATAGTGTTTCAGGGGGTTGTGGGATTGGTGTTTCATGGGGATATGCGATTTTGGTTTCATAGGGATGATGATTTATGGGTTATGGGGGATAAGGATTAGTGTCTATTAGTTTTGAGGGATTATGTTTTTTGGGGAGACTGTTCATGTTTTTTTCATGCTGAGGGATTAAATTTTTTGGGAACAATTTTTAGGTTTCATTAGGGTAAAGAAATTAACTTTTTGGTGATTTTTTTATGGTGAATTTTTATGCTGTGATTTTATGGTTTTATATGGACTTGTTATAGGTTGTTTTGGGGATAACGGTTTATAAATTTTTTGGGATGTGATTTATGGATTTTTTTGGGGGATGAGAATTAAGGTTCTCTCTATTTTTGAAATTACTACTTTTAGGGGATGAGGGCTCTTGTTTTTCTAGGGTATAGGGTTTAGGGTATTGTGGTTCTATGGTTTTTTTGTTTCCTTAAATGTATTGTATAAGGAAGTTTGGGATTGTGGGTTCATGGTTTTTCTTGTGGCTGAGGGTTTAGGGATTCATATGGAGGATTGTTTCAAGTTTCATATTGTTGAAATTTTACAGTATATTGGGGTTGAGGAATTGGGGTTTCATGGATAAATGTTTTTGGGGTTTCTTATAGATGAGGTATTACTATTTTATGGTTCCAAGGATCAATGGGATTAGAGATTTTATGGATAATGGTGTAGGTATTTTTTTAGTCTAGAAGGGTTTGGATTTTCTATGATAGAATATTTAGGGTTTTATAGGGGTGAGGGTTTAGGGTATCAATGTCTGAGGAGGTATGGATTTCTAGGGATTAGGGATTAGTGATTTCTAGGGATGATGGTATTGGTATTTCATTAATTATTGTTGCATGTTTCATGGGCATGTGGTTTTAGAGATTATTTTGGATATCATTTTAGGGTTGTTTTGGGACAAGGGTTTAGGGATTGTGGGGGATGAGGTATTAGCGGTTCCTAGGATTGAGGATTTAGGGTTTCTTAGGGACGATGTTTTATGTTTTCCAGGGGTTAAGGGTATATTTGTTCAATGGTATGAGGTTTTATGTTTATATGGGGAAGAGGGTTTTGAGTTTTCTAGGGATGGGGGTTTAGGTTATTGGGGGGTTGTGGTTTTTGAGATTTATAGGGCAGATGGTTTAGTGTTTTCTAGGACCTAGGGTTTAGGGTTTTCTTTGGATGAGGGGTTATGGATATGGGGATTATGATTTAGTAGCTTAGGGGGCTTTGTGTTTAGGGTTTTCTACAATATAGGGTTTAGGGTATTTTGTGTTTCAGGGTTTATTATTTTTTGTTGCATAAAATTTTGAGTTTTTAGGGTTGAGGGTTTATGGTTTTTTTGGGGCTGAGGGTGTCTTGTTTTCTAGGACTACGTATTTAATGATTTGGTGGGCTGATGGATTGTGTTTTTTTGGGGAATTAGGGTTTTTGGTTTCTCATGTGAATGTATTGTTTTTTTTCTAGGGAAGAATGATTAGGGTTTTCTTGGGAATATGATTTTTGGTTTCTTAGGGATGATGGTTTAGTGTTTTCTATGTATATAGATTTAGAATATACTGGGTCTGAAAGTGTTGGGTTTCCTTGGGATGAGGGTTCATTGTTTTCTGGTGATGGTTGTTTTGTATTTCTTAAGACAACATGTTTAGGGTTTTTGGGAGTTGAGGGATTTTGGTTTTATTAGGATGACGGTTTGGGTTTTCATGGAGATAAATGATTAGGGTTACCCTTTGCAGAGGGTTTAGATATTTCTAGGGTAGTTTGTCTTGGGTTTTAGGGGGTAGGGGTTTGCAGATTTATAGTGTTCATTCCCTTGGATTTTCTAAGGATGAGGGTTTAGGGTTTTATGGGATGAGTTTTAGGTCTTTATGTGGATGAGGGTTGGTGATTTTATGTGGATAATGGTATATGGTTTTATAGAGATTGGGATTTTGGGTTTTCTAGTGGTTTTAGTTTATGGTTTTTATTTGGGGTTTTAGGTAAGTGTATTTATATTATTTTGGGGATGAGGGTTTAGGGGTTTTTGGGTTTTTGGGTTTTGGTTTTTTCAGGATTTTTATTTTTGGTTTTTGAGGATGATGGTTTGGGATGTTTTGGGGATGATGTTTTTTTTTCAATTATACATGGTCTTTTTTTGGATTGATGGTTTGCGGTTTTTTGGAATTTAGGGTATGTAGTTTGTTTATGGATGAAGGTTCAGGGTGTTTCCATTACTATTTGGGTATTTTTAGTTCAGTGTTTTTTTGTTTTTTTTTTTGGTTTGAGTGTTTGATTTTTTGGGGGGTAAGTGTTTGGGATCTTTTGGAGAAACATTTTTGGGGTTTTTTGGGATGAGGGTTTGGGGTTTCTTGAGGATTAGGGTTTGGAGATTATTATGAGAAAGTGTTTGGTTTTTTTGGGGATGAGGGGTTATATATTTTTGGGGATTATGGTTTTCATTTCTTTTAACTTATGGTTTGGGTTTTGTGGTGATGAGGAATTAAGGATTCTTGGGTATGATGACATTGGGTTTTTTAGATCTCCGAGTTGGGGGTTTGGGGTCTTTTATGCATTAGGGTTTCTGGTTTTTTGGGGATTAGGGTATGATTTTTTTGGGCTAGGCTGTTTAGGGTGTTTTGGGGATGAGGGTTAATTTTATTATGGAGATAATGTTTTGGGTTTTTTTGGTTTGAGGTTTCAATATTTTTTGGGGAAGGTGGTTTGGTTATTTTGGGATGATGTTTTAGGATTTTTGGGGGATGAGTGTTTATGGTTTATTTGGGATGAGAGTTTGTGGTTTTGGGGGGGTGAGGATTTCAGGTATTGTAGGGCTAAGGGTTTAGGATTTATTGGGGATGAGGGTTTAGTTTTTTTGGGGTCATCACATTTTGGGATGTTTATTTTTTCGGGTTATATGTTTTTTTGTTTCCAATGATTTCATAATTTTAGTGTTTGATGGTTTATTATTTACTAGGAATAAGGGTTTAGGTATTTGGGGTTTAGGGTATATAGTTTTTAGTGTTGAGAGATTCATAATTTATATGGATGAGGGGTTATGATTTTTTTGACTAAGTGTTTTTTTAGGGATGAGTGTTTATTTTTTTTGGGAGAGGGATTATAGTTTTAAAGGGGCTAATGGTTTAGAATTTTCTAGAGCAAATGTTTTTGGCTTTCTTTGGAGCTATAGGATAACGGGTTTTTTGTGGTGAGGGTATATTATTTTGTGGGGATAAGAAATTCATTATTTTTGGAATGATGTTTTATGGTTTTTTTCATATGAGGAATGTTATTCCATGGGGGGAAATATTTAGTGTTTTGTATGGATGCGGGTTTCATGTGTTTTGGGATGAGGTTTTAGTTTTGTTTGAGTTTTTTTGGTTTTTTGGGGCTTAGGGATTATCGTTTTTTTGGGGATAAGTATCTATGTATTTTTTATGATATATGGTTTAGCGTTTTCCATTTCCTAGAGTTTTATGTTTTTTGTTGGATGAGGATTTAGGGGGTTTTGGATAAATTTTATTTTTTTGGTTTATGTTTTGTGGTTTTTTGGGGTTGATGGTTTATGATTCTTTAGGCAGAAGGGTTAATAGTTTTTTGGGTCTGACTATTTGTGGTTTTTAGGTTCCATGAGTTTTGGTTAATTTGGGGTTGTTCTATTAGTTATTTTGGGGGATTTTGTTTTGAGGATTTCTAAGGATGATGGAGCATGGATTTCGAGAGCTGATAGTTTGATATTTTTTGGGGAGGAGTTTTTTGTGTTATTTATTGTCCTATTATTAGGGTTTTTCATGGATTAGGGTTTTTTGATTTAGGGAATGAGTGTTTGGAGTTTTTGGGGATAATGGTTTCTTATTTTTTTGGAATAGCGGTTAGGATTGTTTAATATTGGAGTTTAGGAATTTTTTGTATTGAAGGTAAAGGGTTTTTTTAGAAACATGGCATTTTGATTTTTTTCATGTTTAGAGTTTATTTTTTTTTTGGACTTTGTGTTAATGGTATTTAGGGCTGATGGTTTCATATTTTTTTGGGATGAGAGTTTGGCTTTCTTTTGGGACACAGTTTTGAGGTTTTGTTTGGAATACTGATTTAGTGTTTTTTGGGGATAAGGGATTTGAGTTTTTTGTTAATAAGAGATTAATGATTATTGGGGATGAGGGGTTATGTTTTTTTATGGGTGAGTGTTTAGGGTATATTGGGTATAAGGTTTTTGTTTTTTGGAACTGGGTGTTAATATATTTCTTGGACTGAGGGACTAAGGTTTTTTTGGGGGATGATGAACTTGGGATTCTTGCTAAGGGATGGTTGTTTTTATGGTAGAGGGTTAGGGAATTATTTTATAAGATGTTTTCAGGTTTTTTGGGAATTTCAATTTATATTTTTTGGGTGACAAGGGTTCACTGTTTTTTTGGGTTTAGGTATCATTGATTTTTATGGCGAAGGGTTCAAGGGTTTTTCGGTGTTGAGTGTTCTTGGTCATTTTGAGGATGAGAGTTTGTGATTGTTGATGCTGATAATTTAGGGTGTTTGGGGTTGAGGGTTCATGTTTTTATTCTACAAGAGGTATGTTTTATTTTAGTTTTGAGGTTTTAGGTTTTTACTGAGGTTTCATGGTTTTTTTGGAAGAATTTTTGGGGTTTTAAGGACTGATGGATGGGTGGTTTTTGGAGATGGAGGTTTTGGTTTCATTTTTTATGTGGTTATGTTCATGGATTTTTATATATGTGTGTTCATGTTTTTTTGGTCTGAGCGTTTTGGGTTATTTGGAGGTTAGTGATCAAGGTTTTTTTTGAACTTGGGGTTCAAGGATTTTTATGATTGATGGATCATGGATTTTTGTGGCTAAGGGTTTATGGTTCTCTATAGATTGTTGATCCTGGTATTTTGGGATTGAGTTTTCTGGATTTTTTAGGGATGAGGGTTCTGGGTTTTTTTGGGCTACTGGTTTATGGTGGTTTGGGGAATAGGGTTAAGGGTTTTTTAGGCTGAATGTTCCAGTTTTTTAGGGATGAGGGTTCTAGGATTATTGGGTATGATGGTTTAGGTATTTTCTGGTTAATGGTTTAAGATTATTTGGGGATGAAGATTTAGGGTAACATAGGGATAAAGGTTCAGGAGGTTTTGGGGATGAGAGTTCCGGGTTTTTTTAGTTGATGGTTTTGGGATTTTGGGGCTTGATAGTTCATAGTTTATTAGTGCTTAGGGTTTATTGTTTTTTGAGGTAGACGGTTCAAGGATTTTAGGGTCTATGGTATCTGGTTTCTGGTGGTGAGGTTTTTTAGTTCTTTTACGGGATGAGGCCGTAAGAATTTATGGGATAAGGGTTCTTAGTTTTTATGAGGATTTTGGGCTTTTTGGCATAGTTTGTTCTCAGTTTTTTGGGGATGAGCGTTCATGATTTTTGGGAATTGAAGGATCCCATATATTTAGGTATAAGGGTTCAATATTTTTTTTACTACTAAGGGTTTAGTATTTTTTTTGGGATGAGGGTTCATGATTTTCTGGGATGAGGGTTTAAAATTTTGGTGTTGAGGGTTTAGTTTGTTTTGGGGATGAGGGTTCAAGGTTTATTTCTAGATTATTGTACATGATTTATTTGGGAAGAGGGTTGAGGTATTATTATGGATGAGGGTTCAAGGTTTCTTTTGGATAAGGATTCGTTAATTCATGTGGATGAGGGTTTGGGGATTCAGGGCTCAATGGTTTATTGGTTTATTGGGAATAAGGGTTCAAGGTTGCATTGGGATAAGGGTTCACTATTTCATTGTGATGAGGGTTCCCTATTTCATGGGGATGAGTGTTATGGGTTTCATAGTGATATAGGGATCGATGTTTCATGGTGGTGATGTTTTAGGTTTTCCTAGGGATAAGTGTTCAATGTTCCTTTACAGTGAGTGTTCAGTGTTTTTTATGGTGGAGGGTTCGCTGTTTTATGAGGCATAGATTGAATGGTTTTTTAGGGCTAAGTGATCATGGTGTTTTGGGGATAAGGTTTTTGAAACACTAGGTGATGAGAGTTTAGGGTTTATTTGGGCTGAGGGTTTATGATTTCTTAGGGATTAGGATTTAGGGTTTATTGAGGATGGGGGTTTATGGTTTCTTGGTTTAGAGAGTTTAGGGAATCATGTGGCTGAGGGCCATGGTGTTTTTTGGTCAAAGGATTTATGTTTTATTAGGGAAGAGGGTTTTGGGGTTACTATGGATTAGTGTCTAGGGATCTATAGGGATGAATTTTTGAGGTTTCATGGGTATGGGGGTTAATAGTTTCTATGGGTTTAGGGTTTAGGGTTTCTCAAAGGTGAGGTTTCAGTGATTATTGGGGATAATGTTTTAATTTTTCATTAGGATGAAGGTTCAATGTTTATTAGGGATGAGTGTTCCTAAATTCATGGGGTAGAGTGTTCGAGGTTTCTTGGGGCTAATGGTTCAGGGTTTATTGGGGATCAGGTTTCAATGTTTCTTATGGATGAGGATTCATTGATTCTTAGAGATGTGAATTTAGGTTTTCTTTGGGATAATGATTCAGGGTTTCATGAGTTTCAGGGTTACCGATTTCTTAGGGATTATGGATCACATATTCTAGAAAATGGTGGTTTAATGTTTTCTTAGGGAGGATGGTATAGTTTTTATTTTTGTTGATTTGATAGTGTTTCATTAGGATTGTGGTTTATGGTTTTAGGCTAAGGGTTTTGGGTTTCATAGGGATTAGGATTCAAGGTTTCTTAGTGCTGAGGGTTCTAGGTCTCTTGGGGATAACAATTTAAGGTTTCCTTTGGGAAAAGGGTTCATGGATTATTTAGGAAGAGGATTAAGGGGTTTTTGGTATTGTGGTTCATTGTTTCATTCGTATGTGGGTTTAAGTATTCATGGTGATGAGAATTTAGTAGTTCATGAGGATGGGGGATGAGGGTTTCCGGAGGCCCAATGATCAGGGTTTATTTGGGATGAGGGTTAATCATTTATTGAGGTTGAGGGTGGAGGTGTTTTTTATTTTGGGGATTCAGAGTTTGATGTGGATGAGGGTTTTGGGTTCTATGTGGAAATGGGTTCTGAGTTCGTAGGAGTGAGAGCATAGGGTATCATAAGGATGATAGTTTATAGTTTATTGGGGTTGTGTTTCTAAGCTTTCCTTTGGAAGATGGTTTAGGGAATAATTGTTCTAATGGGGGTGAGGTTTAATAGATTTTTTTGGTTTTAGGGTTAAATTTTTTCATTGGGATATGTTTATGGGGTGTGTTAGGGGATGATGATTATGGTATTATTGGGAATGAATGTTTTGGGATATTAGGCCTTATATTTTATGGATTTTTAAGCTGTAGTATTAGGGGATTTCTGGAAAACGGTTTATCGGTATTTATTGGGATGGTATAAGGTTTTTATGGCCAATGGTATAGTGTTTTTTTGGGGTATGCGCTTTTTTTATTTTATTTTTTGGTAATAGATTATGTGTTTAGGAGATTATAATTTAGGGAATTTTAGGATGTGTTCTTAATGTTTTTTGGGGATATTTTTTTTTTGGATTTTAGGTATAAGATTTTATGGGTTTCTATGGTGGGGGTTTAATGGTTTTATGGTATGAGGGTTTAGGGGTTTATGGAGATTATGGTATATGGTATTTTGTGTTATTTTATATAGGTTTTTAGGGATAAGGGTATAGTTTTATTTAGGGATAAGAGTTTAAGGTGTTTTATAGTTGATGGTTTTGTAGTTTTGTGGTTAAGGGTTTAGCTGATTTTGGGTATGAGGGTTTAAGTGTTTTTTGGATAATGGTTTATGGTTTTTTTGAGAGGGTTTTAATGTTTTGGGACTGAGGGTTTAGTGGTTTATGGGGAAAAATTATATATTATGAGGTCTATGATTTAGGGTATCTTGGGGATTATGATTTATGGTCATTTGGTGATTAGGGTTTAGTATTTTCTAAGGATAGGTGTTTAGTGATACTTTGGATTGAGAGTTTAGGGTTTTTTGGATGTCAGTTTAGTTTTTGATTGGATATCCATTAGGGTTTTGGGGGGATGACTGTCCATTGTTTTTTTGGGTGAAGGGATTGGATTTTTTCTGGGAAGAGTGCTTAAATCATTTCTAGTGATGCGGGTTTGAGGATTTGTAGGGTCAAGGTTTATGATTTCTAATGTCTAACAGTTTATGGTTTTTTGGTGATGTGGGTGTAGGGTTATCTTGGAAGGATGGTTTGGTGTTTATTGGGTTATAAGGTTTTAAATTATCATTCGATGATGGTTTGTAGTATTTTGATGCTGGGGGCTTATCGATTTCAGGGGATGGGTATGTTTGGTTTTTTTGGAGTATGGTATAGTGTTTAATGGGAAGAGAGATTAGGATTTTATGGTAATTAGAGATTAATTTTTTTGGGGCTTAGGGTTTAGTATATTTTAGGGTTGATGATTATGTCGGTTTTTGTGTCTTATGGTTTAGTGTTTTCCCGGTCTGAGGGTTTAGTGTTTTCTAGTGTTGGGGTCTTAGTGTTTTCTGGGGATAAGGGTTTGGTTTTTCCTTGGGATGATGGTTTATGGTTTTTTGATGATGGATTAGGGTTATTTCGGGATATGAGTTTAGGAGGGTTCTGTGGATGGATGTTCCTAGTTATTGGGGATGAAGGTTAAGAGATTACTAGTAAAGAGGGTTTTGTGTCCCTTGGGTATGAGCGTAATGGTTTTCTTGGGGAAATGTTTTATTGTATTTTGGTTCTGTTGGTTGAGAGTTCCATGGGTAAGGGTTCACGATTTTTTGAGTCAAGGGAATGAGGAATTTTTTGGTGTAGAGTTTAGGTTTTTTTGGAGATTAAGATTTTGGGTTTTTTGGGAATGAGGATTCTTGGTTTTTTAGTGATAATGGTTCAATGTTATTTTGGGTTGTGGGATCATTGTTTTTGGGGTAGGTAATTTATTTTATTATGGCGATGAGGGTTTAGGGTTTTATAGGTTTCAAGGTTCAATTCATTTTGGGATGATGGTTTAAGGTTTTTTTGGTACTGATGGTTTAAAGTTTTTTTGGGATTGAGATTTTACTGTTTTCTAATGATGTCAGTTTGGGGTTTTCTAGGGTTGAAGGATTAGGGTTTTTTGGAGGCTTGGGGTTTTGTGATTTATTTGGTTGATGTTTAATGGATTTATGAGTGTGAGGTATTAACATTTTACATGGATGAGGGTTTATGGTTTTCTAGGATTCTGGTTTTATGGATTTTTGGGGTTGATGGTTAAGAGTTTTCTATGGATAACGAATTATAATTTTTGGTGGCGGATGGTATGAGGATTTCAAGGGATGTGGGTTTAGGTATTTCATAGGTTAGTGATTTAGGGTTTCCTAGGTCTATATTTCTATGCTTTTTGGATGAGATTTTAGGTAATTCTAGGACATTGGGTTTATATTTTTATAGGGATAAGGGTATAGGATTTTCTAGGGATGAGGGATTTTGATTTTCTGGGGAATAATGTTTAGGTTTAATTTAGAATTTTTTATTAGGGTTTTCTTGGGAAAAGGGTTTAGGGTTTTCTATGTATATCATAATAGGAGTTTTTTGGTGATTTTGGTTTAGGGTTTTTTAGCGAATAATGATTTAGGTGTTCTTTGGAAGGGGGTTTATGGTTTAGTGGGATGATTTTTTATTCTTTTTTGGGGATGAGTGTTTAGGGTTTCCTAGGAATGAGAGTTTATTTTTTAAGGGGATGAGGATTTATGATTTTGTTGGAATGAGAGTTTATGGTCTTGTTGGAATGAGGTTTTTGGGTTTTGGGTTTTTTTGGGTTTTTGTGTTTAGGGTTTTCTTGGTTTGATGTTTTGGTGTTTTTTAGGGAAAGAGATTTTGGTTTTCATGGTACTGATTTGTTTAGAGTTTTATGGGTTTTAGGTTTTAGGGTTTCCTAGGAATGGTGGTATCGGTTTTTCTGGGGATATAGATTTGGGATTTTCTTATTATGATGTTTTATATTATAAAATGGATATGGGTTTACAGTTTTTTGGGATAAGGTTTTAGGGTTTTCCATGGCTGAGGGATTAGGGTTTACTATGGCTATGGGTTTAGTGTTTTTTTTGTTATGGGTTTATGGTATTTTATGAATTAATTTTTAGGGTTTTCTAGGGATGAGCTATTCTAGTTTTCTATATATGATTGGTTATGGTTTTCTACAGTTAAGGGACTAGTATTTTCATGGGATGTGATATTAAGGATTTTTACGGATGTTTTCATATAGTTTTTGGTGATTATTATTTCGGAATTTCAATGGAGAAGTTTTAGGGTTTTAATGGTATAAGGGTTTATCATTTTCTTATGATTAGGTTTTAGGGTTTTTTGGGGATGAGGGATTATTTTATCCTGGGGTGAATGTTTAGTATTTTATAAAGATTATTCTTTACAATTTTCTTGGAATAATGATTTAGGGTTTTGGATGGATGAGGTTTTAGTGTTTTTTGGAGCAGAGGGTTTAGGGTTTTATGGGGGTAAGTGTTTATATTTTTCAAGGGATTTGGGTTTATCATTTTCATAGGTTGAGGATTTTGGGTTTTCTATGGATATGGGGTAGTTTATTTCTTGTTGTGATGTTTTAGGGTATTTTATAGATGAGGGTTTATGGATTTCTTGGGTTTTGGGTTTAAGGTTTTTTATGGTGAAATGTTTAGTGTTTTTGGGGAATGAGGGTTTAGGGTTTTTTGGGTTAAGGTAATTTTTTTTTGGGAAAAGGTTTTGTGGTTTTAGTGTTTTATTATTTTGATTTATCTATGATTGTGTGTTTAGGGTTTTTTAGGATAACGATTTACAGTTTTTGGGGCTAAGGGTTTATAGTTTATCCGGATAATGGTTTAGGGTTTTACAGATATGATTATTTATGTTTCTCTTGGGATGATGTTTTGGGGTTTTCGTGGGATGAGGGTTTAGGTATACCAATGGATAATGTTTTAAGGTTATCTAGGATTGAGTTTTTATGTTCTTTTTTTGAAGATAATGGGTTAGGTTTTTCTGGGGAAATGGTTTTAGGATTTTCTTGGGATGTGGTTCTATTGTTTTCTCAGGCTCATGGTTTAGGGTTTCCTTTGGCATATGGCTTATGGTTTTCTAGGAATTATAAATTGCGTTTTTTCTGGGGATGAGGGTTATGATTATTTGGTACTCATGAATTACTATATTATGGTTCTTAGGGATTATGAGTTTTGGGGTTGTGAGTTCAGTTTTTTTTGTGGAAGATGGTTTATTGTTTTTAGGTTGAATGTTTCAGCGATCTCTTGAAGAGTGGTGTTTTGGTTTTTTTGGGATGAGGGTTTAAGATGTTTGGGGGATAGGGTAAAGGGTTTATTGGGATTTGGGGTGTAGGGTTAATTGAGGATGAGGTTTTAGTGTATTTTGTAGAAGAGGGTTTATTTTTATAGGGTTTAGGGTTTATGGATTCTTGGGATGTGTGTTTAGTCCATTTTTAGGAAGATTTATTAGGATATTTTTGGATGTGTGGGTAGGGTTTATTTTGATTTAACGGTAAATAGTTTTTGGTGCAATGGTTTTATGGATTTTTTGGGATGAGGGTTTTTAGATTTTTGGGACCAAGAGTTAATGGTTTTTTGGGACTGAGGGTTCTGAAATCCTGAGCACTGATTAATTAGGGTTTTTAGGGGTTGAGGGTATAGTGTATTTTCAGGATAAGGGTTTAGGGGTTTTTTCCTATAGGTTTTGTGTTTTTTGTGGATGCGGTTTTTTTTGTTGGATGAGGGGTTACAATTTTTGGGGATTTGGTATTAGGGTTTTGGGTGCTGATGGTTTTTGGATTTTCTGGGATGACGATTTACAATTTTAAGGTACTTTGGTTTTAGGTTATTCTAGTGATGAGAGTTTAGGGTATTTTAGGGAGTAGGTATTAGGTTTTTTTGGGTATGAGGGTTTATAGTTTTTTTTTCATATGATCGGTTACTGTTTGATAAGACTATTATTTTAGGGTTCTTTTGGGAATAGGTTAAATGTTTTTAAGGAGATAAAGGTTTTCATTTTTCATGGGATAAGGGTTTTGGGTTTCATGGGAAAGTAGTTTCAGGTATTTTGGCATTGGGGTATTAGGGTTTTTAGGGGATGTAGTTTTAGTGTTTCTTCTCATATTGATTAAATTTTTTGGGACATAAGGGACTAGGGTTTTGTGGCCAGAGGGATTAGGTTTTTTGGGGGATGAGTGGTTAGGTTTTATTTGGGATGAGGGTTTAGAGTATTCTAGGGATGAGAATTTTGGGTCCTATATGGAGGAGTGTTTAGTGTGTCATGGTTTTGGGGGTTTAGGGTACTCTATATATTGTGGTATAGGTTTTTCTAAGGTTGGGGGTTTATGGTTATATGGGGATGGAGGTTTAAGTTTTTATGTGGATGAGGTTTTAGTGTCTTCTAGGGTATATGGTTTAGGTTTTTCTTTGTCTGGTGGTTTTGGTTATTCTAGGGCATAGGATTTTGATTTTTTTGGGGGTTGAAAGTTATGGTTTTATGTGGATAATGGTTTTTGGATTTTTGTGGCTGAGTATTTTGGATTTTCTATTCCAAGGGTTTAGGGTTTTTTGGGGATATTGGTATACGTTTTTCTGGATCTGTGGGTTTATGGTTTTTTTGTTGCGGTTGTTTAGCCTTATTTGGGGGAAAGGAGTTTTGGAGTTTCCAGGGTTAGCGGTGTTGTGCTTTTTGCAGCTATAGGTTTAGGGTTTTCTCGGGAACAGGGTTTAGGGTTTTATTGGACTCAGGGTTTAGAAAATATTTTTAATGTTGAGGGTTTATGGAATCCATGATCGGATGGTATATTTTTTTCTTGTTCTAAGGATTTATGGTTTTTTGGGGATGTGGGATTAGGGTTTTTATTGGATTAGTGCGTAGGTTTCATTTTATAAGAGGGTTTAAGCTTATTGTGGGATAAAATATTTGAGTTTTTATTGTATAGGATTTACTGTATTTTGGAGATGAGGGTTTAGGGTTTTTGGGTCTGAGGGTTTATGTTTTTTTCGATATGAGGGTGTAGGGTTTTTTTGTAGTCTACAGATTATGATTTTTTAGGATGAGGGTTTATGGTTTTTTGAGTCTAGTTGTTTATAGTTTTTTTGGATTGAGTGTTTAGGGTCTTTTGCGGTAGATTATTTTTCAAATATTTTACTGTGAGTTTTGGATTTTTGGGAATAACAGTTTATGGCTTTTTAGGGATGAGGGTTTTGGGATTTTTTGGGTTGAGGTTTTATGGGGTTTTTGGTTCAGGGTTTAGTGATTTTTGGGGGGAAAGGATTTAGGGTTTTATAGGTATGAGGGTCTAGGTTTTTCTGGGGATCATGGATTATGGTTTTTTGGGGTTGACTGTTTAGGGTTTTGGGGAGATGAGGGTTTATTTTTTCGGATATAGGGTGTGTTTTTTTGGTGTGAGGTTTTTAGGTTATTTTATCAATTAGGATTTACTATATTTTTGGGTTATTGTTTATGGTTTTTTAGGGTTTAATGTTAATATATATTTAGTTATAAGGTTTTATAGCATTTAGGGTTAAGGGCATAATGTTTTTTGGGGTTGTGGGTTTAATTTTATTGGGAGGTGAGGGTTTAGGGTTTTATTAGGAAAAGGGTTGAGGGTATCTTAGGGGTGAGCGTTTAGGGATATCTATGTTTGTGGGTTCATCGATTTATGGGTATGAGGGTTTATGGAATTCTATGGAAATGACATTAGGGTTTTTTGGGGATGGGGTTTATTGTTTTCTATGGTTGAGGGATTAGGGTATTCATGGGATGAGGTATTTTGGTTTTTTGGCATAAGTGTTTTGAATTTTACAGGAATGAGGCTTTTGGGTTTTTGGTGCTATGGATTAGGATTTTTTGGGCCTGAGGGTTTAATGTATTTTTAGGATGGGGTTTTGGGTTACATAGTAATGGGGTATTATGAATTTTTTAGGGATGTGATTTTCAGTTTTTCATTGGTCTGATTGAATGTGAATTTTTTAGGGCTAAGAGTTTAGATTTTTTTTCGAGATGAGTGATTACGTGATTTATCGGGCTAATGGTTTATAGTTTTGGGGAGGGGGTTTAGGGTTTTTTGAGATTGAACGTTTAAGGTTTTTTAGGGGTGAGTGTTTTGGGTTTCATTGGGATAATTGTTTAAAGAATTATTGGGATGGGTTTAGGATTTCTAGATATATGGGTTTATCATTATTTAGAGGGTTTAAAGTATTATGGGGATATGGGTCTAGGGTTTCCAAGGGATGGGGCTTTATAGTCATCTATAGATTAGGGTAATAGGTTTCCCATGATTGATTGTTTACTGTTTTCGGGAGAGAATGGATTAGTATTTTTCTACGGCTAAGGGTTTAGGGATTTCTAGGGTTGAGGATTATGGTTTTTCAAATGTTGAGGGTTTAGGGATTTCTATTGTGGTGGGATTAGGTTTTCTAGTGTCTAGGAATTAGGATTATATTGGGTTATCTGCATATGGTTTCTAGGTCTATGGGTATATCACATTCGAGGGTTGCGGGGTTATGGATTTCTAAGGTTAGTGCTTATTATTTTTTATGGCTAAGGGTTTATGGTTTTATTGTTTAATTGTTTTTGGGATCTATCGTGTGGCGGTTTATTGTATTCCTTGGATGGGGGTTTAGGGTTTTTTTGGAGCTGAGGTATTATGGTATTCTAATGATGGGGTTTCGGTTTTTTTAGATGGGGATTTATGATTTTCAAGGGATTTGGGTTTATTGTTTTCTATGGATGCAATTTTTGGGTTTTCAAGTGTCGTGGGATTATGGTTTATAGGCAAAAATGGTTTACTGTTTTATGGGATTGGGGGTCTAGGGTTTTCTGGGGATATGTGTTTATGAATTTCTATTGCTGGGGTTTTAGGGTTTTCAGTGTCTCATGGTTTAGGGTTTTTTGGGGCTCTCGGTATACATTATTTTGGGGGTCGGTGATTTTTTTTCAAGGGTTGGGAGGTCATCGATTTTTGGGTCTTGAGTTTTATGGATCTCTAGGACATTATATATTGGTTTTCCTTTTTCTTTGGGATTAGTGTTTTCTTGGGATGGGGATTAGGGTTTTTTATGGATGGGGGTTTGGTTTTTCCTATTGTAGGTGTTTTAGGGGTTTTAGGGGTTTTGTGTTAATAGTTTTTAGGGGATGGGCATTTTGGATTTTCATGAAATGAGGTTTAATTATTTAATTAACCTTATCTTTTTTGTATTTTTTATGGCTGAGGGTTTACGGTTTTCTATAGAGAAGGGTTTAGTTTTAACGGTGTTAATAGTTTAGGGTTTTCAAGGGATGGGGGTATAGTGTTTTATGGGGTGAGGTGTTTAGTTTTCTTAACGATGTGGGTTCATGAATTTATAAAACCGGGTGTTTATGGATTTGGGGTACAAGGTTTATGGTTTTATGGGGATAAGTTTTTATATATTTCTTGTGATGAGGGTGTTGGGAAATATAGGGATGGGGTTTTTGGGTTTTCTGGGGATATGGGTTCTATGTTTTCTTGGGATGTGGGTTTAGTGTTTTAAAGGGTGGAGGGTATAGTGTTATTTTAAGATTTCTTCGTTGAGTTTTCATAGGATGAGGGTTTATTTTTATAATGGATGAGTATTAATTTGTTTGGGGATGAAGGTTTTAAAATTTTTGGGCTAAGGGTTTATGGTATTCTTGGGATTCTTGGTTAGGGTAATCTGTGGGTGAGGGTTTAATTTTTTCTTGGGATGAAGGTATATTGGCATCTAGGGATAAGGTTTTAGGGTTTTTAGGATGTCTCTTTAGGGTTACCTAGGGCTATGGGATTTTAATTTCCTATGTTTGAGGGTTTTGGGTTTTTCATATCTGAGTTTTTATGGTTTTCTGTGCCATTGGGTTTATTGTTTTCAAAGGATGAGGGTTTAACATTTTTTGGAAGAGGGTTTAACATTTTCTATTGCGGAGGGTTTATGTTTTTCAAGGTATAAGGGTTTAGTTTTTTGGGATCTTAGTGTTTAGGGATTTCGGGTCCAAGTGTTTATTGATTTTTTAGGATGAGTTTTTGGGGATTTCCAAGGAGACAGGTTTTTTGGTTCATAGGGTTTGCTATTTTTTAAGGTTGATTTTTTAGTTATTAGTTATTTGAGATTAGCGTTTTGCGGGTATAATTGCTCGGTTTTTTATGAGATTTTGGATTTCGTGGGGACAAAGAGTTTCGGATATTTTTTGTCTAATAGATTTTATTTTGTGGGGGTGATGGTTTGTGGCTTTTTAGGGCTGAGGGTTTATGTTTTGTTAGATTAGGAATTATGGTTTCTTGGGGATGATGTCTTAGGGTATTTTTGGGTTAGGGATTATGGTTTTTTGGTGATGATGGTTTAGGGTTTTTTTGGGGTTTAGGGTATAGTGTTTTCCAGGTGGGGGTTTTGTTTTGTTTTTTGGATTGAGTGATTAGGTTTTATTTGGGCTCAGAGGTAAGGGTTTTTTTAGGGGATTTTGTTTTTGGGTTTTTTAGGGTTGTTGGTATAAGGTTTCCTAAGGCTGAGGATTTAGATTTTTTGAGGATGAGTTATTAGTGTTTTCGAGGGTTGAGGGTTTTGGTATTTTTATGGATGTGGTTTTAAGGTTTTTTGGGTATGATGGTTTGGGTTTTATAGGGATTATTATTTATGTCTTTTACGATGGAGACATTGTGGCATTAATAGGGGTGAGGATATAGGGTTTATTTGGGATACTAGTTTAGGGGTTTTTTGGGTGAGAGTGTATTTGTTTTTTTGTTAAGGGTATAGTATTTTTTTAGGGATAAGGGTTTCAGGTTTTTTTGTGGCTGAGTGTTTTCTTTTATTTTGGGATGGACGTTATTTTGGGTTATTTGTTTGGGGTTTTTTGGGGATGAAGGTTTATGGTTTTTTGAGATCGATGAATTTGGGTTATTTTTTGAATGATGGGTTATGAGTTTTTTTTTAATAGGGTTTTAGGGTATCTTGGGGATGAGATTTGAGGGATTATTGGATATGGTGTTTTGGGATTTTTTTCAACTAAGGGTCATGTTTTTATTAGAGTAGTGATATTGGGGTTTTTGAGGATTAATGGTTGGTGTTTTTTTTATCGATGATTTTTTTGCCTTTTTGGAATGATGGATTCTTATTTTTTGATTTTTTGTTTTTTGTTTTTTATGTATGAGGGTTTGGGGGATGGGAAAAGGCATGTTTAGGGATTTTTGGGGTAGGTTGTTTAAGGTTTTCCGTTGATTAAGGGATACATTTTTTGGCCCCGGGGGTTTGGGGTTTATTAGGGCTATGGGATTATGGTTTTTGGTTCACATGGACTAGAATATCATGGGGTTGAGGGCTAAGGGTTTTTTTATATCTGAGAGTTTAGGGTATTTTGGAGAGGAGGTTATGGGTTTTTTTGGTATGATGTTTTTTGGATTTTCATTCTAAGGGATTGAGGCTTTTTGTTGTTGAGGGTTTAGGGTATTTTGGGGATGAGGGTTTGGTGTTTTTTGTGGATGAGGATATTGGGGTTTTTGGTATTATAAGTTTGGGGATTTTGGGTGATTTTGGTTAGGTGATCTATGGGACAAAGGTTTTAGTGATTTTTTGGGATTATGTTTTAGAGAATGTTGGGGTTGTAGGATTGGTGTTTTTTGGGGGGTATAGGGTTGAGTTTTTTGGGGATGAGGTTTTTGGGGTTTTGGGACCATGGGATTCGGGTTTTTTTGAGGTTTATAGTTGAGGGTTTCGGGGATGTGGGTTTAGGGTTTTAGAGCTTAGGGTTTTGGATATTTGGGGATGCGTGTTTGAGGTTTTTTTAGGGATGTTATGTTGGAGTCAATTGGGGCTGAGGGTTTGTGTTTTTTCTAGTATCTGTGTTTGGGTTTTATAGGGATGAGGATTTATAGTTTTTTTGTGTTTAAGTAATTAATGAGTTATTATGATGATTGTTACATGTATTAGGGGATGAGTGTTTTGGTTTTGGGGGGATGTGGGTTTGTGGTTTTTTGGGGATAAGGGTATCCTAGTTTTTGAGGATAGGGTTCTTGGGTGGGGTTGCTGGGTTTCTTGGGTTTTTTTGGGGTGTGGGTATTGGGTATTTGAAAGATATAGTTTTTTGGTTTTTTAGGACTAATGTTTTTTCGAAATTATAAGATGAGTATTTGGGATTTCATGGGGCTGAGGGATTAAAGATTTTTTGAATGAGGGTTTTGAATTTTTGTGGACAAGGGTACAAGGTTTTAGGGATATTGTCTATGGTTTTTTTGGGCGGACAGTTTTGTGATTTTTTGGGTTTGAGGGTATGGGATATTTTGGATGATGATTTTTATTTTTTTGGTATAAGGGTTTCTTGGGGGCTATGTGATTATTGTTTTTTGGGGCTCTAGATTTTTTTTGCTGAGAATTTAGGGGCTTTGGGGATATAAAGATGGATTTTGTGGGGCTGAGTATTCAATATTTTTTGGGGGTGAGTCTTAGTCGTATTTGGGGATGAGGGTTTAGGGATTGTGGGGATATGTTTACTGTGTATTTTGGACCAAGGGAATTTGTATTTTCGGGGAAAAGGATTTTGTGTTTTTTTGGATGATCTTTTGAGGGTTTTTTTGTGACTATGGTTTTTGGTTTTTTTATGGCTTAGGAATTGTGGGTTTTCTAGGGAATATTTCTTGTGGTTTCAAAGGCATAAAGGTTTATTTTAATTTTGAACTAAGGGTTTGGGATTTCATGGTGCTTAGTTGTCATTCAATTTAGGGATACTGTTTTGTTTTTTTGGGACTAAGGGTTTGGTGATTTTTTGGATTATGGTTTATGGTTTTTTAGGGTTTAATGTTTTGGTATTTTTTTCTTGTGTTTATGGTTTCATTGCGATGAGGGATTGAGGATTTTGGAGTTGTAGGTTTGGGATATTTTGGGGAAGTGAATTTAAGATTTTTGGGGACGTTTTTTTAGGATTATTATGGCTAATGGTTACAGTTATTTTGGGATTAGGGTTATGAGATTTTTGTGACTACGAGTATAGGGTTTTCTATTGCTAAGGGGTAATAATTTGTTCAAATTGATTGTTTAGGATTTTTTTAAGATGGGTGTTTTGTGATTTTAGGGCTATATGTTTTTTGTTTTTTGGGGCATAGGGTTTTGGGATTTTTGGGGCTGAGGATTTATGGTCTTCTAAGAACGAGGCTTTATGGTTTCTTATTCATGATGTTTTTTGGATCTCTATGACTGAGTGTTTATGATTTTTTTGGTTGAGGGTTTTTTTTCATGGGATGAGGGTTTACAGTTTTTTTTATGAGGGTTTATGGTATTCTACTGATGAAGGGTTGGGGTTTTTGGGGGATGAGTGTTTAGGGTTATCTGAGGATGACTATTTACATTTTCATTGGGTATAGGGTTCTTAGTAATTTAGGGATGATGAAAGGGGGTTTGTGAGGCTGGGGTTTTATGTATTTTGTGGCTGATGGTATAGTGTTTTCTAGAGATGAGGATTTATTGTTTTTTGGGGTAGACATATTAGGTTTTTATAGTGATGAGAGATTAGAGGTTTCTAGGGATGAGGCATAGGATTTTCTTGGGATGTGAGACTCTGGTTTTTTAGAGAAAAGGAGGAAAGCTATTATATGGGTAAGGGTTTTCGGTTTATTCAAACCGAGGGTGAAGGGTGTTACAGGTCTTAGTGTCTATGATTTTTTAGGGATGTGGGTTTTAGTATTATGGGGTAGAGGATTTATCATTTTATGGGGATTAGGGGATACTGTGATCAAGGGATAGAGGATTAGGGTTTCTGGGGCTATGGGTTTTGGGATTTATATTGTTTAGGTTTTATGTTTTTCTAGGGTTGTGATTTTAGGTTTTTATGTAGATGATTTAGAATGGTTTTCAAGGTATCATGGTTTAGTGTTTTCTAGGGTTGATGTTTTATAGTTTAATGAGGCGGTGGTTTTAGGATTTTCTAGGGATTTAAATTTAGGTTTTTCCTATTAGGATCTATTAGGGTTTTTTGTTGCTAGGATTTAAGGATTTAGGTTTATATAGGGATGGGGGTTTTGTATTTCATATGGATAATAATTGGGGTTTTATAGGGATGATGGATTAGTGATTTTTTGGGTTCTTTTGATTTAGGTATTTATTTGGATGAGGGTTTAATATTTTAAGGGGATTTGGATTTTATGTTTTATTGGATATAGGGTTTAGGGTTTTCTTAGATAGAGGGATTAAGATTTTCTGGGGACTGAGGTATATAGTTCTCTATAGGATTTGGCTTTGAGAATTCATTAGGATGAGAGTTTAGGGTTTTATGGGGATGATGGTTCATTTTTTTATAGGGATTGTGGTTTAGGTATTTTTGGGGTTGTGTTTATAGGATTTACTAGGATGAGGGCTTATTGTTTTCTCGGAATAAGGTTTTATAGATTTATATTGATCTATTTTTAGGGTTTTCTTGGGCCATGATTTTAGGTTATTTTAGATATGATGTTTTATTGTTTTTTGGGGTTGAAGCTTTATTATTTTTTTGGGGATATGGTTTTCATTATTTTTTAGGATAAATGTTTATGGTGTCCTATGACTGATGTTTCATGTGTTTCTGTATATGGGGGGTTTTTGGTTTTTTGGAATGGGGGTTTGGGGGTGTTATAGGGATAAGGTTATTTGGGTTTCTAGGTCTGAGGGATAAGGTTTTTTCTAGGGAAATGAGATTGGGGTTATATAGATTAATTAGATTTTTTTTAATTGGTATGTGGGTTTGGGATTTTCTATTACAGATGTTTTCTAGTATAATAGATCTCAGGGTTTGGGTTTGATAGTGCTGTGGAATAAGTGTTTTCTGGGCTATGAGAATGGGGTTATTTTGGGGATACAGGTTTTGGTTTTTCTAGGGAAGAGGTTTTCAGGTTTTCTAGCCCTAAGGGTATGGGGTTTTATGGAATTTACGGTTTCTTTTTTTCTCTAGATAAGGTTTTTATATATTTCTAGGATTATATTATGGGTTTTTCTAGGGAGGAGGGTTTTGGGTTTTATTGTAATGATGGTTTGTGATTTTTCGGGGATAAGTGTTATTGTTCTTCTATTGCTAAGTGTTGAGATTTTATACATCTGGGTTTTTTAGTTATTTAATGATTAGGTTTTATATTTTAAATGGGATATGGGTTTTGGGTTTTGGGATTATTCTTGTTTGAAATATTCTAAGGTTGAATTTTTGTCCATAGGCTTATGGTTTACAGTTTCTAGGGATGAGGGATTGAATATTTCTAGGGTTCATGCTTTTATGTTTTTTCATGTTGAGTTTTTGAATTATTTTAGGGATGAGGGATTGTGGTTTTTTTACGGGCTGAGGGTTCAGGGTTTTTTGTGGCTATCAGTTTTCAGTTTTTTGGGGATCTAGTTTGCACATTTCTAGGGTTTAGGGTTTGGGGATTTCTAGAGATGTGGGTTTTGGGTTTTCTTGGTTATGTGGATTATTATTTTCTATAGACCATGGTTTAGGTTATTCTGAGGAAGATTGTTTAGGTTTTTATTGGGGGAGTGTGTAGGGGTTTTAGGGTTGGAGGGTTTAGGATTTTTTTGATACATTGTGTTAATGGTTTTATCATGTTCATTGTTAGGTTTTTTTGGTGATGTGGATCTAGGATTTTTTAGGTTTAATGGTATGTGGTTTTCTATAGGAGAGGGTATATGATATTTTTGGGGTTGAGGGTATAGGAATTTCTAGGATTTTATGATGATGAAGGTCTTTTTTTCTACGACTAAGGGTTAGCGGGTTTTTGGGGATGTGGTATTATAGTTTTATATAGAATATGGTTTAGGGTTTTATTGGACATATCATTTAGTGTTTATTTCATAATTTGGTTTAGGGTATTTTTGGGACTGAGGGTTTAGTGTTTTTTGGGGATGAGGGTGGATGGTTTTCTATATTATATATATTAGAGCTCTCTAGTTATGGGGTATTCTTATTTTTTGTGGGATGAGCTTTTAGGATCATTGTGGGTGAGGTTTTATGGAGTTCTAGGGATGCTATTATAGGGTTTTCTAGGGTTTTTAGTTTAGGGGTTTTTAGTTCTGAGGGATTATGTTCTTCTAGGGTTGAGTGTTTGGGATCTTATGGTACTGGGGGTCTATTTTTTTCTGGGGCTAGTGGTCTACTGTTTTATGGTCCTAATGGATTAGTGTATTCTAGTAATGAGGGTTTGGGGATTTTTTTTGCTAATGGTTTAGGGGTTTCTGGATATATTGGTTTAGGGTTTTACTATAATATGGTCAACGAGTTTTTTGATGGAGAGGGGTTGGTGTTTTTTAAGGATGAGTGATTAAGGTTTTCTTGGGCAGAGGGATTATGGACTTATGGTGCTGTAGTTTTATGGTTTCCTAGGAATGAGGTTTTAGGATTTTATGAGGATAAGGTAATATGGATTTATATGGATGCAGGTTTAGTATTATCGTGGGATGAGGTTTCATTGTTTTTTAGGGTTGTTGGAATATTGTTTTTTTGGGCTATGGGTTTTGATTTTCCTAGGATGAGGGTTTAGAGTTTTTGGGGCATGAGAGTTTAGGGTTTTCTGGGTCCATGGGTTTATTGTTTTCTCGGGATGAGGTTTTTCGATTTTCAAGGGATAAGGTTTTTAGTTTTTCATGGTTTAATGTATTAGGCTTATGGGCTATGGGTTTTGATTTTCCTAGGATGAGGGTTTAGAGTTTTTGGGGCATGAGAGTTTAGGGTTTTCTGGGTCCATGGGTTTATTGTTTTCTCGGGATGAGGTTTTTCGATTTTCAAGGGATAAGGTTTTTAGTTTTTCATGGTTTAATGTATTAGGCTTATCATTGGATGGATTGGTTTAGGGTTTTCTGCGGTTCTAGGATTTGGGTTTTTTAGGGATGAGGGTTTTTGGTTCTGTCATGATATGTAATTATAGTCTTATAGAGACGAGGGTTTATGTTTCTTTTAGATGTGGGTTTTATTGTTTTCCACTGAATTAGGTTTATGGTTTTAGTGGAATGTGTGCTTAGTTTTCTGAGGATCTGGGTTTTGGGTTTCTATGGGTTGAGGGTTTAGGTAATTTTTTTGGCAGATTAGTGTTTTCTATGTATGATGGTTTATATTTTTCTAGGCCTTTGGTTTTTTTGTTTTATGGGTCTTAGAGTGTAGGTTTTTAGGGTATGGGTCATAGAGTTCTAGAGATTAGGGTTTAGGTTATTTTGTGCATGATGTTTTTTAGGGTTGAGTGAATAGGGATTTCTATCGTTGAGGGTTTAGTCTTTCAAGGGGATGTGGTTTTATTATATTGTATGGAAGATGAATTTTTATTTTTTGGGTATAAGGGTCTTGTGTTTTCTTGGGATGAGGTTGTTGAATTTTATGTGGCTGATGGTTTAAGGATTTATATGGTTGAGGTGGTAGAGTTACTTTGGGGGCCGAGGGTTAAAGGGTTTCTTAGGGTGAAGGTTTATGATTTTCATAGGATGAGGATTTAGGGTTTTCTGGGGATGTGGGTTTATATTGTTCTGGATATAAGTGATTAGGGTTTTCTTTGGATGGAGAATTATGGTTTTCTAGGGATGAAAATTTATGGTTTTCTAGGTATAACGTTATAGGGTTTTCTTGGGTTGAGAGGTTAGGTTTTCCTTGGGATGAGTGTTTAGGTTTATCTAGATAAAATGATATAGAGTTTTCTATGGATTAGGGTTAATGTTTCTCTTGGGATGAGGATTTTGGTTTATCACGGGCTGAAGGTTTACAGTTTTCTATGGATGCGGGTTTTGGGATATCTAGGGATTAGGGTTTTTGTTTTCTTGGGAAGATAATTGTGGGTTTTATGAAGATTAGGGCATATTATTTTCTATGGATGAATGTATAGGTATTTCGAGGGTATAGGTTTTTGGTTTTTCTGGGGATAAGTGTTTATAGTATTTTGGGCTAGATGGTTTATTGTTTTATAGAGGACATGATTTAGATATTTCTTTTGATTATGGTATAGGATTTTATGGGGTTTTTATATTAGGGTTTTCTTTGGGAATAGTGTTTTATAATTTCATGGTAGGAAGGCATTGGGTTTTATGGGGATTAGTGTCATGGGATATCTTGGTATTATTTTATAGGGTTTTTTAATGATGATATTGTACGGTTTTTTGTGAGTGAAGGGACTGGACAGGGGGTTTACTATTTTTTGGAGAGGAGGGTTTAGTATTTTCTAGGGTTGGGATTTTAAGGGTTTCTAAGGATGAGGGTTCGGGGTTTTCTATGTTGAGGGTTTATAGTATTCTTGGGATAATGAATTAGGTTTTTCATGGGTATATGTATTTGGGTTTTATGGGGTTAATGGTTCATTGTTTTTTGGGGATTAGAGATTACGATTTTTTGGGATGGGGGTACTGTGTTTTCTGGGGATGAGGGTTTTAGGTTTTATGGGGCTAATGATTAGGGGGTTTTTGTGGTTTAGTGTTTGGATTTATATTGATCAGATCTGGATTTTATATAGATGATTTTTGGGATTTTCGAGGAATAATTTTTTGGGGTTTTCTAGGGATGAAGATTTAGGGTTTTCTAGCCATAGAGTTTTGCATTTTCTAGGGATGGAGGATTGCAGATTTCATGGGATTAGGGTTTGGGGTATTTAGAGGAAGGCAGATTGGGGTTTTCTTGGGTGAGGGACAGTGGTGTTATATGGATAAGTGTTTGGGGTTTTCTCTGGATAAAAACGTGGCATTTTCTAGGGATGAGGGTTTTTGGTGTTCTTGGTGTGAGGATTTTGGTTTTTATGTTGATTAGGGTTTTTTGGATTTCTAAGAAATATAGTATGTGGTTTTCTAGGTCTAAGGGTATGGTGTTTTTTGGGGAATAGGGTTTGTGGATTTTTGTGGAAGAGGGTCTGTGTTTTCTCTGGATGAGGGTTTATAGTTTTCTGGGGCTGAGGTTTTTGGGTTTTCTAGGTATTAGGGATTCATTGTTTCTTAGGATTAGGGATTAGAGATTTCTAGGGCTGATGTTTTATTTCATTTTAGGACAAAGGGTTTATGATTTTAGTGCAAAGAATTTATGGTTTTCTATGGCTGATGTTCAATGATTTTTAGGGGATAAAGGAGCTGTGTTTTCTGAAGATTGGGTTCTGGGGTTTTCATAGGATGAGGGTCTTGGATTTTTTGGGGTTAGGGTTTAGGGTTGTATCAGTTTGAGGTATTATGGTTTTTTGGGGAACGATGGTTTATGGATGTCATCGGATTAAATTTCATGATTTTCTTTGGGGAAGAGGGATAAGGATTTTTGGGGCTCAGGGATTAAGGTTTTCTGGGACTATGGGTTTATGGTTTTCTGTGGTTGAGGGATTAGGGTATTATGTTGCGGAATGTTTAGTGTTTTCTATGGAAAAAGATTTAGGGTTTATAGTGCATAGGGTATATTGTTTTCTGGGGATAAGGTTTTATTTTTTTTTCTATGGGTAGGTGTTTTGATATTTCATGGGTGGAGGGATTGGATACTCTTGGGGATAGGCATTTAGGGTTATCATGCGTTAGGTTTTTGGGGTTTCATAGGGATATAATTTTAGGATTTCATAGGAAAATTTTTTGATAGTGTTATTGAAATGGGGGTTTAGGGGTTTTCAGTATTGAGGGTTTGTGGTTTTTTGGGTATTAGCGTTTTGATTTATACTGTTGAGTGTTTAGGTTTTTTTTGTTATGAGGGTTTAGGTTTTATTGGGGATTCATTTTATGTTTTTTTCAGAAATAATGTAATTGGGTGTTTGCAGCTGAGGGTTTAGGGTTTTTAGGCATTGGGGAATATGGTTTATTGGTGATGAGGATATATGGTTTGTTTTTTATGAATGTTTTAGGTATTATGGTAATGAGGAATTAGGTTTCATTATGTGTGAGTATTTTTTTTGGTTGGTATGGTAATGGGTGTTTTGGGGATGAGGGTTTTCTTTTATTGGGGATGAGTTTCATGGTATCATTGGGACTGAGGGATTATAGTTTATTGGTTATGACTTTTAGGGGTTTTTTGGATGAATGCATATGGTATTCTAGGTCTAACATTTTAGGGTTTTTTGGGGACAAGGATTAGTGTTTTACTGGGACGTGAGTTTAGGGTTTTCTAGGGATTAGTGTTTATAGTTTTCTGGTGAAGGGGATTTGAATTTTCTAGGGTTGAGGGTCTATTTTTTTTTGGATGAGGGTTTTGGGTTTTTATTTGGTTTTGGTTCAAGTATTTCTTTGTATGTGGGTCTAGGGTTATCATAGGATGTGGTATTAGAGTTCTCAGTTTTATATGGTTTAGAGTTTTTTGGGTTAAGGGTTTGGGATTTTTCAGTGATGAGTGTTTATGATTTCTGGGGTTAAGGGTTTAGGGTTTTTTTAGATAAGGGTTTGGGGTTTAATGGGATTTAGTTTTTATGTTCATTATTGGAAAAGGGTTTACTATTGTCTCGGGTTGAGGTTTTAAGGTCTTTTTAGGCTCGTGTTTTATGTTTTTCTTGTTATTATTGTTTATTGTTTTTTGGTGTTTATGTTTTGAGGTTTTTTGGGACTGATTGTTTTTATTAGTGTATATGCTTTTTTTTGAGTTTTAAGGTTTTTTTGGGGTGAAGAGTATATAGTTTCTTGGGGTTGATGGTTTATGGTTTATGGAGGATGAGAGATTAGGGCTTATGTGGTAATAAATTTATGGTTTCATAGGTATTAGGGTTTAGGGTTTCTAATTGTTGAGGATTTACAGTTTCTTATGGATGAGGTTTTAGTGTTTCTAGGTTATATGATATCAAGGACTCTCAATGTTTTGGGTTTGGTTTTTTTGGTGCTGTTGGATTAAAGGTTTTCATGGATGACTACATAGGGTTTTTTGTGGTTGGGTGTTTTGGTATTTTTAAAGATGAGGTATAGATTTTTTGGGTAGACAATTTAGGGTTTTTTGGGTTTGAGATTTTATAGTTTTATAGGGATGAGTGATTAGATATTTTTGGTATTAGTGTTTAGGGTTTTTTTTGGAATGATAGATTAGGGTTTTGGGGGATGAAGGTTTAGTGATTTTCGTGTTTAGGGTTTAGGGTTTATTTGGAATGAGGGTTTATGGTTTCATGGGGTTGAGGATTTAGTGTAAATTGGGGATGAGGTTATATGGTTTCATAAGGATAAGTGTTTAGTGTTTAAAGGTTCATGATTTATTGGGGATTAGCATTTAAAATTTTTAGGACCTAAGGTTTACAATTTTGGGGGGTTAAGTATTTACGGTTTTTTAAGGATGAGGTTTTGTTTTTCTGTGGATGAGGTTTTAGTATTTATGTTTATTAGGGTTAGGGTATTTATTGGTTGGAGGATTTAGTGATTTTTGGGGATTATGGTTTGGCATATTTGGGGAATATATTTTTTTGTGTTTTTAGATCAGGGTTTGAGGTTTTTGGTATGAGGTTATAGGTTTTTTGGTGATTAAGGTTCTATTTTTTTTTCAGATTAAACATTTTTATAATTTTTGGGGCGGAATGTTAAGTGTTTTTTAGGTATGTGGTATAGTGTTTATTGGGGATGATGTTTTAGTGTTTTTTTGTACTATGCATATTGGGATTTTGGGTATTAGAAATTAGGGTATTTTTTGGATTGGGGTTTTTTTGGTTTTTTAGTTTGTTGATCTATAATTTACATGGGGATGAGGGATTAAGGATTTTCGGGACTAGGGGATTAGATATTTTGTGGATAAGGGATTATAATTTTTTGGGGATTTTTATTTAGAGTTTGTGGAGTGATTTTTATGGGGTTTTGGGGGGATAAGGGTTAGGGTTTTCATGGAAATGAGGGATTTTGTGTTTTTTGGTTTAAGAGCTTAGGGTTTTTTTGGGGCATATAGTTTATGGTTTTGCAGGGAAGAGGTTTTAGGTATTTTTATGGAGGGGGTGGGTGGAATTAGGATTTCATTGGGATGAAGTAATAGGAATTTTGGAGGTGGTGGATTAGGGTTTTATGGGGTTAAGTGTTTACGGTTTTTATGGATAAGGGTTTAGGGTTTTCTTGTTGATTAGGTTTGGGTATTTTTTGGGCTGATTGCTTCATGTTTTTTGTGTTGTGGGTTTAGTTTTTTTTCAGGTATGGGTGATTGGGGTTTTTGGGGGTGATGCTTTAGGGGTTTTGGGGAAGAGAGATAAGGTTTTGTGTTTTATAGTTTAATATTTTCTAGGGATGAGGGTTTAGGTTATTATGGGTTTGAGGGTGTAGCTTTTTCTGGGGATGAGAGTTTAGGGTTTTATTGGGATGAGATTTTAGTGTATTCATGGGTTTAGGGTTAAGGGTTACCTTGGGATGAGGGATTAGGGTTTTCCATGTATGGGGGTTTTGAGTTTATTATGGAGGAGGGTATAAGGTTTTATGTGGATGTCGGTTTAGTGTTCTTTAGTTCTAAGGGTCTTTGTTTTTCTAGGGTAGTTGGTTTAGGGTTTTTTATACTACGACTTTAGGGTTTTTTAGGGCTATAGGTTTATGTGTGTTTTTGTGTGGAGGGTATAGGTGTATCTAGGGATGAGGGTTTGTGATATTTTTTTGGGAATTTGCGTTTATCAATTTTTGGGTCTGGGAGTATAAGGCTTTTAATGTTTTGGGTTAATGTTTTTTGGGGATATGTGTTTTGTTTTTATTACAGGGTGATGATTTAGGTCTTTTTATGGATGAGGGTTTAGTGGTTTTTAGATCATGGGTTTAGGATTTCTTGGGATGAAAGTTTATAATATTTGTGGGATGTGGGTTGTGGGTTTTTTTATTCAAGGGATAAAGGTATTTACGGCTAATGGTCATGGTTTTTTGGGGTAAAGGGTACATTGTTTTCTAGGATTGATGGTTTAGGTTCTTTGGGGGGATGATATTTTTAGGTTTTTAGGGATTAGGGTTTTCTATTTTTTGGGGGTGAGAGTTTAATGGTGTTTGGGGAAGAGGGTTTGGGAGTTTTAGGACATAGGTTCTAGGGTTTATTAGGGATGGCGATATAGGTATTATTTTGATAATGGATTACGAATTATTGGGTCTAGGGTTTAGTTTTTTGTGGTAATGATGGTTTTGGGTATTCTGGGACTAAGGGTTTAGCGTTTTCTTGGATGATGGTTTTGGGTTTATTTAGAATGAGGGTTTAAGGGTGTTTGGATATAAGGGTTTCTAATTTATTCTGAATGAGGGACTATGGTTTATTGGTGATAAGGGATTGTGATTTTTTAATGATGTGGGTTTATGATTTAATTGTGAAAAAGGGATTAGATTTTTTTGGTGCTGAGGGATTAGAGATTTTTTTGGTTGATGGTTTTTTGGAAATTTGGAGCTAAGGGTTGAGGGGTTTTTAGGGATGTGGGTTTATGGTTGTTTGGTTCAATGTGTTAGTAATTTTTATGACTTAGTGTATATTATTTTTTTGGTTGATGTTTTTTTCTTGGATCTCTAGATTTAGGGTTTTTTGTGATCGGGTTTTAGTATTGTTTTGGGGGGTGTGGGATTAGGGTTTTTTGTGGTGATGTGTTAATGTTGTTTAGTGATGCAGGTTTAGGGTTATTGCAGTTGAGGTTTTAGTATTTTCGTGTTTGAGGATTTAGAGTATTGTGGGGTTTCAAATTTATGATATTTAAGTGAATATGGTTAAGAGTATTTATTACTGGGGGTTTATGTTTTTTTTTGGGGTTGATGGTTTATGTTTTATGGGGATAAGGGTTTACGTTTTTTGGGGATCATTGTTTTGATAATTTTTGGAATGAATATTTAGGCTTATTTAGGGATAAGGAATTATAGTGTTTTAAGGTTTCATGGTTTTGGAAATTTTGGGGATTTGGGTTTACGGTTCATAGTACTTAGGGTTTTGTATTTTCTTTAGGGTTCAGTATTTTTTGGTTTTGATGATTTTAGTTTTTTTTGGAAAAAAGTTAAAGTAGTTTTGGGTATAAGGTTTTAGTGTTTTTAGGGACTAACGGTTTAGGTGTTTTTATGCTAAGAGGTTTTTATAAATTAGGGTTAATTTTTTAGTTTTTTGGGGGGCTAAGGGTTTAGGGGTTTTGTGGCCTAGAAGGTTTAGGGTATTTTGGAGTTAAAGATTTATGGTTTTTTATCTATAAGGGTGCATGATTTTTTGGGTTTTTTGTTTAGGGTTTCTAGAGATAAGAATATTGGATTTTTTGGTGAGGGTTTTGGGTTTTACGGGGTTAATAGTTTAGGATATTTTTTGGAAGAGTATTTAATGTTTTTTATGAGTGTTATGGGTTTAGGTGGATTATGGTTTAGGGTTTGGGTTTATAGGATTAGATATATAAGGGGATGAGGGTTTTGGATTTTTTGGGTATGAGGTTATGGGTTTTTTTTCAATGAGTGTATAGGGTTTTTCTATGTAGTGGGATTGAGGTTTTTTAATGTGGGTTAAGGGTATTTCATTGCTATGTTTGATGTTTTTTTAAGGGGCTAAGGGAATAGGTTTTTTAGGGATGAAGGTTTATATTTTTGTGGTACTGATGGATAATTGTTTTTCAAGATACAGTTTAAGAGTTTTTTAGTGATGACTTTAGGATTTCTGGGTGAGTGTTTATTGATTTATAGGGATGAGGGTTTAGGTATTTTTGGGTTTAGGGTTTATAGTTTTGTTGGGGTTAGGGGTTACTATTTTTTAGGGATGAGGATTTAGGATTTTTTTGGATGAGGGTTTACGGTAATTTGGGGCTATGGGATTAGATTTTTTTGTGGATGAGGGGCTAGGTATTTTGGGGAATGGGGTTTCAAGGTTTTGTGGGGATGAGATTTTAGTGTTCTGTTGGTCATAAGATACATGGTTCTTTGCGGATGAGGGTTTAATTTGTTTGGGGATGAGGTTATAATTTCTTTTTTATCTCAGGGTTTATGGTTTTATGGGAATGATGTTTTAGTGCTTTTATGGGTTGAATGTTTATGGATTTTTTGTGCGGTATTTTTAGGATTTTTTAGGTATGAGGGTTTATTTTTTCTTGGGGTTGAGGGATTTTTTTTAGGGAAATGGTTTGAGGTTTAATTGGATATGTTAATAGGGTTCTTAGGGATACATGGTGAAAGTTTTTTTGGTAGAGGTTTAAGGTTTCTTAGGGATAAGGGTTTTGGGCATCTTGGGGGTGATTTTTTTTTGTTTTTGAGACTAAGGTTTTAGGGTTTCAGCGGATAATGGATTTGGGTTTTCTCGGATGTAGGTTTAGGGATTTTTAGGCCCTCAGTTTTAGGTTCTTCTAGGGAAGACTGGTTAGGGTTTTATCAGGTGGGGAGTTTAGGTTTTTCTGGGGATAATTGTATAGGTTTTTCTAGGAATGAGAGTTTATTTTTTTTCTCCGAATGAGTGATTGTGTTTTATCAGAGATGTTGGTTTACGATTTTATGGGGAAGAATATTTAAGGTTTTTGGGCGATAAATTTTTATTATTTATTCTTTCTAATGGTTTAGTGTTTTTTGTAGATTGGGGTTTATTGTTGCCATGAGCTAAGGGTTTTGTGTTTCTAGGGGATAAGGAATTATGGTTTCCCATTGCATAATGTTTATTATATACATAGAACAAGGTTTTATGGTTTCATATGGGTAAGGTTTTGCATTTTTCTGGGGATTAGGGTTTAGGGTTTCTTAGGGATGACGGTTTAGAGTTCCTTGGGTTGTTTGATTATGGTTTCCTAGGGATGATGGTTTATGGTTTCCAAGGGTCGAGGATTTAGTTTTCACTAGGACTGAGTGTTTATAGATTCCTATGGATGAGGGTTGATAGTTTCATGGGGATTTTGGTATAGTGTTTCAAGGGGAATATGGATTAAGGTATACTAGGGATGAATATTTAGGGATTTTTGGGGCTAAGGGATTAGGATTTTTTTGTTGTCGATGTCATATTGCTTCCCGGGGCTATATGTTTAGGGTTTCATTGAGATGAGGGTTTAGGTATTCCTATGGTTGATGTTTTAGGGTTTCGTGGGTCTTAGGTTTATGGGGTTTGGGGGATGAGGGGTTTGGAGTATTTAGATCTTCTTTTAGCTATTTATGATGTTGAGGGTTTACGGTTTTCTCAGACAGAATATTTGTGATTTTTTGGGGCTTAGTGATTAGGTTTTGTGGGTAAGATTGTTTATGATTTTTTAGGGATGGTGGTTTAATGTTTTTTGTGGTGATAGTTTATGGTTTTTTTGGGTTGAGAGTTTAGGGTTTTCTTGGGGATGATGGTATTGGGTTTTTTGTGGATGTGGGTATAGGGTTTTTAAGGGTTTTGGGATTTTTTCAGTTGATGGTTTAGAGTTCTTGGAATATTGTGTTTATGATTTTTTATGCTTGGAGGTTTAGGGTTTTTTGGGAAGATGCTTATGGTTTTTTCAAGGGATGTGGGTTTTGTGTAGTTTGGGGATAAGTGTAAAATGTTTTTTGGGGATGATGGTATTGATTTTCTCTAGGGATGAAGGTTTAGCGTTTTTTTTGGGGTAAGTATTTTGGGTTGTTTAGGGATATGGGTTTTGGGTTTTTTTGGGAATATGGTATATGGTTTTTTAGGGATGAGGGATTATGGTTTCCTTGGAATGATGGTTTAGTGTTTTTTCGGGATGAGGGTTTTGAGTTCTTTGGTTATGGGGGCTTTTGGTTTATTATGGTTGGGGATTTACTGATATTTGGGCATTGAGTTTTAGGTTTTATAGGGCTAAGGGTGATTAGGTTATTAGGGGATGAGGGTCTACGGTTTTCATAGGATGACGGTTTAGAGTTTTTTGTGGTTTAGTGTTTTGGTTATATAAAGATGATAGTATATTATTATATATGGATCATGGGTTTAGGTTTTTCTGGTGTGGTTTGTTTAGGGTTTTCTAGTGTTAAGGGTTTGGGATTTTTTATGAATGAGTGATTAGCATTTTTTTGGGAAAACAATTGTGGGTTTCCTATAGATGAAGGTTTAAGGATTCATGGGGAAGAGAATTTAGGGTCTCTATAGTCCGGGGGATTTTGGTTTTCTATAACTAAGGTTATAGGGATTAATGGGGATTAGAGTTTAGAATTTCCTAGGTCTATATGTTTAGATAGCCATCAAGGGAAGGGTTTAGGGTTTCTTCTTTATGAATGTTCAGTGTGTCTTTAGGGTTATGAATTATAGTTTTCTATGAATTAGGGATAAAGTTTTCAAAGGGAAGAGAATTTTTGTATTCCTAGTGTTGAGGTATTATGGTTTTATAGTGATGAGATATTAGTTATTTGGGTGGATAGGGGTTTAGGTTTTCCAGGGGATGGTGGATTAGGGTTTCATGGGGATGAGAGTTTTGGGTTTTCTTGGGAAAATGATTTAGGGTTTTCTAGGGATCTTTGTTTAGTGTTCCTTGGGGATGATGGTTTTGGGTATCATTTGGTTGATAGTTTAGGCGTTCCTGTGATAAGGGATTTGGGATTTAATGGTACTAGGGTTTGGGGGTTTTGGGGATACTAGTTTAGTGTTCTATATTTATTAGGGTTTTCGGGTTTTTAGGGAAGTGGTTTTTGGGATTTTTGGGGAAGAGGTTTAGGGTTTATGAGGATGATATTTTATAGTTATTTTGGGTTGAGTTTTATGGATTTAGGAGGATATGATATTAGTTTTTTTACAACTAAGGATTTATGGTTTTTTTGTTTGCTTAATAGGGGTTTTTTGGTGATTTGGATTTAGAGGTTTTTGGGGTTTAGAGATTTGGGTTTTTTGGGGTGAGGGTAAAGTGTTTTGGGTTTATTGGGATTGAGGTTTATTTGTGGATAACGATTCAGGGATTTTTGGGCTAGGGATTTGGTTTTTTACTAGTTCGGGGTTTAGTGTTTTTGTGGCTTTGGGTTTAAGGTTTTTTGGGTTTAGGGTTTAAGATTTTTTTGGGTAATAAGGGATTTCTATTTTTAGGGAATAAGATTTAGGGTTTTTTACAGATGAGGGTATAGGGATTTTTGGGATGTGGGTGTAGGTTTTTTTAGGAGTCAGGGTTTACATTTTTTATTGGAAATGAGGATTTAGGGTTTTATTGAGACTGAAGGTTATGGATTTTGGTGATAGGGGATTAGGATTATTTGAGGATGAGGATTTAGGGGTTTTTAATGGTCTTATTGGTTTACATAGGGCTAAAGGTTTAGTGTTTAATAGGGTAAGGGTCTAGGTTTTTGTGACAAGGGCGTAGTTTTTTCTTAGGAAAAGGGTTTAGTATTTTCTACAATTGTGATTTTATGCTTTTTAAGGACTCATGGTTTAGAGTTTCCAATGATTGATTATTTACTATTTCCATGGGATGAGGGTTTAGTTTTTTTAGTGTAAACGGATAAGGTTTTCCTTCGGATGAGGTTTTAGGATTTAATGAGGGTTAGCGATTAGGATTTCTTGGGAATGAGGTTTTATGGTTTCCTATTACTAATGTTTTTGGACTTTTTTAGGATGTGTGTTTATCTTATATTGTAGGTGAGGGTATATGTTTGTCATCACATTAGTTTTTATGGTTCCATGGGTTATTGGATTTATGTTTTCATGGGTTTCAAGGTTTATTTTTTTCTAAGGTTAGTGTTTAGGTGATTTTGGGATACAGGTTTAGACTTCTTTAGGGATGAGGGTTTTACCGGTTTTGGGGGATGTGGGTGTAGGATTCTTAATATGACAGTGTACGAGTTTCTGGTTTGAGGGTTTATGTGTTGTGGGTAGATGATTTTATGTTTTTATAGGGATATTGGTATTGGGTTTTCTAGATATGAGGTTTTTGGGTTTAATTGGGATTACTATTTAGGTTTTTCAGGGTCTGAGGATTTGAATTTTCTAGGGATACCATTTTAGTATTTTCTATGGATATAGGATTAGGGTTTTCTTGGAATGTGGGTCTAGTGTTTATTTGTTTTGAATATTTAGGTATATTTGGCAATAAGGGTATAGGTTTTTATCTGGTTATGTTTTAAGGGATTTCTAGGGATAAGGTTTTAGGGTTCACTCGGGCTGAGGGTTTAGTTTATTCGATGGATGAGTGCTTATGGATTTCTGGGTACATGGATTTATAATTAAATGGGGATGAATGTTTTGGGATTTTATAGAGATAATTGTTTATGGGTTTGTGTGTATGATGGATTATTTTTATCTAGGACATATGGTTTGGGGGTTTCAAGGGATGATGGTTTTGGGTTTCTAGTATGAGTGTTTACAGTTTTCTAGGGTAGATTGTATTGTGTTTTCTATGGACGTGGGATTAGGTTTTTCAGGTTTTATGGTTTAGTGTTTTTTTGTGGTTTTGGGATTATGAATTTTTTCTATTGAGGGTTTAGGGTGTTATACAGTTGAGGATTTTTATTCAGGAGATGAGAGAATTTGGTTTATAGGGGTGGATGGTTTTGGGTTTTCTAGGACTGAGGGTCTAGTGTTCTCTAATGTCTGAGGGATTAGGGTTTTTTGGGGATGAATATTTGTTATTTTTTACAATTTAGGGTTTATGGTTTAGGGTTTTATAGGGAGTATATTTTATGGTTTTCTTGGGATGAGGGTATAGGTTTTTCTTGTGATGAGGGTTTATGGTTATATGGTGATGAGGGATTAGTGTTCTCTAGGGATAAGGGTTTAGTGTTTACTGGGGATGAGGGATTATGTTTTTCTAGAGTTTATATTTTGGACATTCAGAGGATAAGGGTTTAGGGTTTTCCAAGGCTAAGAGCTTATGGTTTCAAGGGATGAGGGTTTAGGCTTTTCTGTGATGGTGGTTATAGAGTTCTCTAGGGATGAGGGTTTCTGGTATTTTTCAGCTGAGTGTATATAGTGTTTTACCCCTAAAACATCATCCCAAAATAACCTTATTCCCTGAACACTGAAAAAAACTAACCCCTCTTCTCCAAATAAACCTTACTCATTAGCTGCAAAAACCCTCAGCCATTATCCCAAAATATATGTAAACCCTAACCACTAAAATCCATTGACACTCAGGACAAAATTTAAATCAACCATTAACCATAATAAACCAAAACCCACAGCACAAAACAACCTAAACCCTCAACCACAAAAAAACCTACCCTACAACCGTAACACCAAATAACACTAAAACATCATCCCTAAAATCCCTAAACTATCAAGACTGAAAATCCCTAAACCCCCATACTAAAAAAATAACCCACATATAAAAAGAACCTAAACCACCGCCCTAAAACCCTAATATCTCAACCAAGAAAACCATCAACCATAAACCCCAACAAACAATGAACCCTCATACCCAGAAAAACATAAACACTCATCCCCTCAAAACCCAAAACACTAATACCTAAAAAACCATCATCCATATGATCTAGAAAACAATCATCCCCTATCCAAAAAATCACTAAAAACTCATCCCAAAAAAATCATCAACCATTATCCCTGAAAATCCATAAACCCTCATCACCAAAAAAACAATAAAATCATCACCCCAAAAACACTAAATCACCAACCAGAAAAAAAAACAAAACACTCCACCCAAAACCCCATAAACCAATAACCCTAAATAACCATAATCATTCAGCAAAAAACCATACAACCCCATCCCCAAAAATTGGTATACCCATAACAATAAAATATACAATGAATTCATCCCCAAAAATCCCTATAACCTCAAACCCATAATACAAAAAACACATTGACCCAAAAAAATCCCAAGCACTCATCCCCCAATTCAACTAATCCCTCATCCATGAAAATGTAATCCATCTATTGGAAAAACCCATAACACACCAAATACAAAAAACCATAATCCCTAATCACCATAATACCATAATCAATAATCCCCAAACAACCATAAGCCCACACACCCAAAAATCCTATACCCTCAACCAAGAAAACCATAACACCACAGCCCCAAAAAACCCTAAACCCTCAGTCACGAAAACCATAAATCCTAATCCCAATATAACCCTAGACCCTCAGCCAAAGAAAACCTGAACCATCAACACCAAAAAATCCTAAACCATCATCTATAAAAAAACTATTTTGGCTCATCCCCATGAATCCTGAACACCTCAACCCCAACAAAAAGGCTGATCAGTTATCCATAATAAACCCCAATCCATTTTCCTTAAAAAACATCATATGGAATCCCCAAGAAACCATAAACCCTCATCCTCAAAAAATCATGACACTCCGAAGAAAACATTCCTAACACACTAAAAAACCTTAACTAACCAACCCATGAAATAATGAACCCTCAAACCCAAGATACCCTAAATAATCAACCCCAAGAAACTCTAAATACTAATCACTATGAATGAGTAATCCCTCAGACCAAGAAATTCTAGATCCCTCATCCTTATGAAATCATGGGCACTCAGCCACATAAAACATTGAAACCGCTTCCCCATGATTACCTGAAACCTCGGCCTCGAAAAACCCATAAGCCTCATCCCAAAAAAAACATGAAACCTCATCCTAATGAAACCTTATTCCCTCATCCCTATGAAAATATGACCCCTATATCCCTAGATAACCCTCAAGAATAATCCCTAGAAGAACCTATACCCTCATAATAAGGAATATAAAAACCCATAATCCCAGTGAAACCTAATCCCTTAGCACTATGAATCTCCAAACCCTTAGCCTTTGGAATACCTAAACCCTTATACCTAGGTAATATTAAACCCTCAAACCAAGAAAACTATCAACCCTTAGAACAAAACAATCCTCAACCCTCTAACCAAAAAAACATCAAAACCTCAATGAATAAACTAGAAACCCTCATACCTAAAAATATCTAAACCCCTAGGCCCAAAAAAATAAATCCTTAGAAATAGAACCCTTAAGCCCTCAACCCCCCAAAATCCTAGAACCTTATCCCCAAAACACCCTAAACCCTTAGCCTCAAAAAAATCATCAGCACCTAAATCCCATAAACTAGCAAATTGAGAAATCCCTAAAACCTCACCACAAAAAAACATTAAACCCTAATCCCAAAAAACCCCAATCATACAGTCCAAGAATCCCCTAACCCAATTCCACAAATCCCCCCATAATAACATCCCCAAAAAACATAATCTTGCATCCACATAAATCCTTATACCATTATCCAATGAATACCCTAATTCCTTATCCCTATGAAACCCTAAACAGTTATCCCTAGAAACCATTGATCCCTAAACACCTAAAAAATCTAGTACCTTAACCTCTAAAACCCATAAATTGTCAACACCAGAAAATAAAAAACACACATCCCCAGAAAACCCAAAGCAATGAGTCCATAAAATCCGTAACCCTCATCCTAGAAAACTATAAAAACTCGACCATAGAAAAATCAAAACACTCAGCCATAGAATAACTAAATTATAAATCCTAAGAAAACCCTAATCCCTAAACCAAAATAATAGAAAACCATCATCCCAAGAAAACAAAAAACCCTCAGCCCAAAAAAACCTCAAATGATAAGCCTATGATAATAAAAAATAATCAACCCATAAAAAACCAATAAACTCATAACCAGGAAACTATAAATTCTTAGTTCCAAAAACACTAAACCCACATTCCTATAAAACCCTAAACCATTATACCATGAAAAACCTATACCCACAGAACCAAAAAACCCTAAAACTTCATTCTCGGAAAAATATTAACAATAATCCCTCGAAAACCCTATAACATCATATTAAAGAAATATATAATTTTATATCCATATTAAACCATCCTCCTCATACATCTAAACTCTAAAATCATATCCTTATAAAACGCTAAACCATCAGACCTAGAAAACGTAAAACTATCAATCCTAGAAATATCTATACCATTATAATAATGAAACCATAAACAATATCCGCAAAAAACCTTATTCCATAATGCCTAAATAAATATAATCTCCTAGACCATGAAAACCCTTGACCATCATCCCTATAAAACCCTAAACCATTATCCCTAAGAAATCATAAATCCATAGACCTAGTAAAATCATTAACCCTAGGAAATCGAAAAACCCTAAACATTCTAGTCCAAAATATCCTAAACACACTTCCCTAGAAAAACCCAATCCCTCTACCCAAATTTTTTTTCTAAAACCTCAGCCTTATTAAACTCAAAACCCTCGGCACTAGAAATCCTAAAAACCACTTTCCCATAGAACCCTAAATTGTTAGATTATGAATAACCTAAACCCATTGATATAGAAACAATAAACACTAAACCATGTAAAACCACAAACCCTCCACCCCAAAAAATTTAAACCGACATCCTTAAAAAACCTTATCACTCAGACCCAAAAAACCTTACACCCATAGCTCAAAAAAACACAATAACCATATCCCGAGAAAACCCACAACCCTCATCCCCAAAACCCATAATCCCTCATTCCAAAAATCTCTATACCATCATCCCTAAAAAAACTCTTAACCAACATTCATAGAAATCCTTAAAGCATTAGTCCCAAAAAACTCTAATCCCTAAACCCCCCAAAAAACATGAACCCATAGCCATAGGAAACCCTAATTCCTGAACCCTATAATTCTTTGATCCCTCACCCCCTAAAAATTTTGAATCCCCCCCTGTCAATAGAAAACCATAATCCCTTAGCCCTAGAAATACTAAAACCTTATCCCCAGTAAATCTTGAACCCTCATACCAAGGAAACATCGAACCCTTTGCCTCAGAATATACTAAATCATCATCCTATAAATCCTAAAACAATCAATTATTGAAAACCCTAAACCCTTAGCCCTATAAATAATTTAACCATCATCCCCAAAAAATCATTGAATCATCTTCCGTTGAAAAAACTATAACCCCAAACCAAAAAAAACCCTCAACCCTCAACTCCGGAAAACCAAAAACCCTCACCCCAATAAAATCTATCAACCCTTATCCATACAATAAAATAAACCTTCATCCCTTGAAAAATATGAAACATGAGACCTAGTCTTCCATAAACCCTCGCCCACTAGAACCATGAACTCACAACCCCTGAAAACCCTCATGCCTCCTCCCAAAATCACCTCATCCCCCAGAATTAAAAACCACTCTATCTTTACCACACAAAACACTAAGCGTACTTCCCTATAATTAACTAAACTCTCAACCCAAAAAAAATAGTAAACCCTCAGACACAAAAAACTATAAACCTTCATCCATAGAAAAAATTAAACTATATGTCCTAGAAAAATGTAAACCCTCTTCCCAAAAACATTGTAAAACCTCAACCCCATTAACCCATATACCCTCATACCATGACATACCTATATTGTCGAACCTATAAAACCCATTACCGTCAGTACAATAAACCCATAAAAACCCTAAAACATTATTATCAGAACCCCTATACAATCATTCCTAGAAAACCCTAAATATTTTTCCCTCAAAACCAAAAAACCTAAACCTACATACACCTAATCCCACATTTCTAGAAAACCCTAAACCTTCCACTTTATGAAACCATAAACCTTTAGCCCCCCAAAGCCCCATATCTAAGCCCCGAGAAAACCTAAGCACTTATTCCCATAATATCCTAAATCCATTGCCCTGGAAAACCCTAAATAGTCATCCTTGGAAACCCCTGAACTCTAATCCCTAGAATCCCATAATCTGATATCCATGAAAATCCCTAAAACCTCATCCTTGGAAAACCCTAAATTCTAATCCCAGAAAATCCTATACCTTAATCCCTAGATACCCATAAAACCATACACCCAAAATCTGTTAATCCCGTAAGAAAAAAACCTCAACCCTCAACCCCATAAAAAATGAATCCCTTATCCCTAGAAATCCCTAAATTCTCATCCCCAAAAAAAACATGAATCCCCCAGTCCTATAAAACCCTACACCCACAACCCTAGAAAAACCTAAACCCTAGAACAAATTAAACCTGAAACCCTTAGCCCTAGAAAATCCTAAAACATCAACCCCAGAAAACATTAAACCCTAATCCCAAGAAAACCCTAAACCCTCATCATCAAAAAACCATAAACCCAAAAACTAATTATACCCTAATACCATATCCCCATAAAATCCTAGACCCTCATCCCTAGAAAGACCTAAACAATCATCCCCAGAAAATAATAATCCTCAAGAACCAAAAAACCCTAAACCCTCATCCCTAGAAAAAACAAAACCCTCACCCCTATAAAACTCAAAACCCTCATCCCTAGTAATACCAAAACACATTACCCTAGAAAACCCTAAACCCATATTAATACAAAACCTTAAAAACACATCCCAAAAATTCATAAACCCATATTCCAGAAAAAACGTAACCATCAACACTAGATGAACTTAATCTATCAGCACAAAATATCTAAAACCCTCCTCCAATAAATCGTTAAACCCTTATTCACATAAAAAAATAAACCCTCTTCACCAAAAATCTAAAAACCCTTACCCTGTGAAAATCAAAAACCCTAATACTTAGAAAATCATAATACCAAAACCCAAGAAATCTATACACCATAATCTATACAATACTCATGACCATCGTATCAAAAATTCCCTAAACACTCATTCAAAAATTCCATAAACCATCACCCCAAAAAACCACTATTACCTCATCCATAAAAAAAATACACAACACAAGAATAACATAAAACCTCATCCATAGTAACTCCATATTGCTCAAAACATGAAAACTGTATACCCTCATCCCCAAAAAACACTAAATCCTCATACTACGAAATCCTATACCCTTCCCCTAGTAAACTCTAAACCCTCAAACCAAGAAAACCCAAAATGATTATCCCAAAAACCGTTAAACTCATATCCCAAAAAACAATAATCTTTTATTACCAAGACCCATAAAAACCAATCCCCCTATAAAATTATACCGTAATACACAAAGATCCAAAAACTATCAGGCCCCAAAAAAAATATCCAACTATCAAAAACAATAAAACCTCACCCCAGGAATATCTAAACCCTCCACCATAGAAAATCCTGAACCCACGGCCATAGAAAGTCCTAAATCATTATACCTAGTGAACACTAGACCCTAATCCACATAAAACCATAAACCCATATCGAATGAAATCCCTAATCACTTAGGCCCAGAAAACACTAAAACATCTTCCACAAATAACCCAAAACCCATAATCCCATAAAAACCTGATCTCTTAGTGGTAGAAAAACCAAACCCCTCATTACTAGAATATCCTAAACCCTTAACCATAGGATTCACCAAACCCTCTACCTAAAAGAATCCAAGACATTCATCCCTATAAATCCCTGTACCCTCTTCCCTAGAAAACCATATATACTAAGATATAGAAAACCATAAACCCTCATCCAAAGAGAATCCTATACACTATACCCTAGAAAATCTTAAACTATCATACCCATAAAACCATAAATCTCTAGCCCCAGAAATCCCTTAAAAATCAAACCCATAAAACCCCTAAACCTCATCCAAAGTAATGATCAAATAACATAGTTCCTGAAAATCATAAACTATCATCCCTAGGGAACCCTAATCCCTTATCCTCGGAAAACATTAAACCCTAATCCTTAGAAATCATGAAACAGTCAACCACTGATAACCCAAAACACATAGGCCGATAAAACACTAAACCATTTGATGAATTGAAACATAAAACCACATACCAAGAAGGCCTTGAGACATCATACCTAGAAAACCCTAAACCCTCAGTCACAAAAATATCAAAATACTCAACCCTGGAAAACCTAAACCACTCATCCCATGAAAACTCTAAACCCTTATCATGAAAAAACCCTAAACACAGAACCTCATAAACCCTTATACCTTATCCCTATAAAACCCTAAACCCTCATCACTAGAAATCCCTATACCATCATCCCTAGAATATGCTAATCAATAATCTCTCGAAAATCGTGATCCCCCATCCACATTAAAACCTGAACCCTTATTGGCAAAACCCTCAACCCTCATCCAAAAAAAACCCTAATCCCTTATCCCTAGAAAACCAAAAACCCTCATCCCTAGAAAACTCTATACCCTCATCCCCAAAAAAACACTAAACCATCATTGATTGAAATCCTTGAACCCATAGCCCAACAAAACCCCAAACCATCATCCCCTAAAATCCCTAAACCATATTCCCTGTAAATCCTTGAACTCACTCCACCTAATATCCCTGAACACCCAGAAAAAAATTACCCATGAATCCTCATCCAAAAAAATTCCTAAACCCTAATCCCCATAAACCACATAACCTTTATCCACATATATCCCTGATCACTCATCCCCATAAAACACTATCACCTTATCCCTAGAAAAACATGAACCATCATCTACAAAATACCCTTAACCCTCAACCCTAGAAAACCAAGATCCTTCATCCCCAAAACCCTATACTCATGTCCCCGAAAAAACACTGAACCCGTATCCATAAAAAACCTATATACTCATTCACAAAATAAATTAAACCCTCATCCTAGGAAACCCATAGACCATAATACCTAGAAACACATAAACCCTCCAACCATAAATACATAAATCCCCATCCCCATCAAATTGTATGCCCTCATCTGTAGAAAACAATATAAATTCATTCCTAGAATAACCAATACCCTCATGACTAGAAAACCCTAAAACCTCATCCATATAAAACACTAAATCTTCAAACCATGAAACCCTAATACCACAACCCCAAAAAACAAAAACCACTTAGCCTCAAAACCCATAAACCCTTATCCCAAGAAAAACCTAAACACTAAACCATAGAAAACTCTAATCCCTCATCAACAGGAAAACCAAAACCCTATTCCCTAGAAAACACAAAACTCTCCGCCCCGAAAACCCTAAACCCACATCCCTAGAAAACTATAATTTCTATACGCCAGAAAACACTAAACATTCATCTTTAGAAAACTCTAAACCCTCATCCCCGTAAAACCATAAACCCTCATCCATGAAAAACTATAATCCCTAATCCCTAGAAAGCTCTAAACCCTCATCCCCATTAAATCCTAATTCCTAATCCCACAAAAAACATAAACCCTATATCCATGAAAAACCTATACCATCAATCAGAAAAACCTAAATCATCATCCCTAAATTATCCAAATCCATATTCCCTTGAAAACCTAAAACACTTATCCACAAAATAAACTAAACAATTATCCATAATAAACCCTATACCGCAATCCCAAGAAAAACATAAACCCTTAACCCCATAAAAATTAATCTCTATAACATAGAAGACTCTAAATCCCCATCACTTGAAAACCCTAGACCGTTTGTACATGAAAAACTTGTACCCTCAAACTTTGAAAACATTAAACCCACAACCCTGAAAAAATATAAAAACTTATCCCCATAAAATGTTTAATAATCATCTTAAAAGAACCCTAAACCCCCATCCCTTGAAAAACTAAACCCTTTGTCCCATAAATCGCTAAACTCAAAGTCCTAGAAAATACTAAACCCTCATCTCCCAAAAACCGGAATCCCTCATCCCCAGTAAACCCAAAACCCACATACCATGAAAACCAAAAATTTTCATCCAAAGAGAAATCTAAACACCCAGGCCTAGAAAACACTAAATCCACATCTCATGAATACCCTAAACCCTAAACCCCCAAAAAACCTTCATCCCATTAACCAAAAATAACTAAATCCACGGTATAGAAAACTCTAAACACACTAAATAAGAAAAACCTAAACCATCAACCATGGAAATACCTAAAACCTCACCCCTAGAAAACCATAACCCCCACACACTATATAATACCAAAACCTCATCCCCGATAATAGTAAACCATCATCCCCAAAAATCTCTGAACCATCATCAATAGAATTCCCAAAACCCTCATCCCCAGAATAATTGAAAGCATCAATGCCAAAAAAACCCTAAACCCTCATCCCTAGAAAAAACTAATTCTTCATCCCTAGGAAAACCGAAACCCACATCCATAATTTTTTTTACCATAATACTTAATAACACCTAAAACCATAGTCCCAATAAACTATGAACCCTTATCAATAGAAAACCCTTAAAACATTTCCCCCAAAAAATGAAAAATCTCATCACCATAAAACCCTAAACTCTCATCCATAGAATTCCAAAAATAATTTTTTATTAGAGACCCATAAAATCAAATAAAAAAATAAACACTCAACCCCAAAACCCTAATCTCTTATCCCTATAAAACAATAATCCCTAAGATTAAGAAAACCCTAAACACTCATCCCAAAAAACACACAATTTTCATCCTCAAAAAACTCAACACTCTCGTCCCCAAAGAATCCATAACCCTTATCCCCAAAAAACCATAAACCAGACACTTAAAAAAACCTAATCAGTGAGGTCCAAAAATCCATAAACCCACTTCACTATAAAATGTTAAACCCATGAACATAAAAAACACTAAAACCTCAGTATGAGACACTCTAAAACGTTATCCAAAAAACCCTAAACCCCCATCCTAATAAAAACATAAACCCTCATCCCTAGAAAACCCTAAATCCTTTTCAAAAAATAACCTAAAACCATGAACCCCAAATATAAAAAAACCTCATCCCAAAAAAACGCAACACCCACAGCCACAAATAAACCTTAACACTAGAAACTAAACACTTTTTTATAAAAACTATAATCCCTCGTCCACATAAAACACTAAAACATCATCCCAAAAAACCCCTAAACCTTCGGTCCCATATAATATTAAACACTCATCCCTAAAACACGATAAACACTCATCATTAAAAAAAACACCTTAACACTCATCCCTAAAAAACCCTAAACCCATAGTCATCAAAAAAGTTAAACCCTTGGCCCTAGAAACCCATGATCCATCACCCTAGATAATTCTCTATACCCTAATCCCCCAAAACCAAAAAAAACCTGATCCCCAACAAACCAAAAAACCTCATCCCAATGTAATCAAATACACTTAGAACCCAAAACTATAAACCATAATACACAAATGAAAATAAATACACATCCCAAGAAAAATCTAAACTACCATCCTGAAAATAACCTTAATCTTTAACCCCCTAAAACCTGAAACCCTCATCACCATAGAACCCTAACCCATATTCCCCATAAATCATTAAGACGTTATACACACAAACCATTAAACCCACATCCCCAAAAAACCCTCGACCCTCATCCTTAGAAAATAATATATTATCTTCCAAAACCCCTCCTTAACCCTCATTCCCAGAAAACCCTAAACCATAATCCCCAAAAATCCATATACCCAAATCCCCTAAAGATTAAAAAAACATTGCTTAAAGAACACTATATAATCATAGACAGAAACCATAAACTATCCTAAAAAATCCCCAATACTCTCTACATTTTAACCCCTAATCACATATCCATAAAAACCACAAAACCATCATCCTCAGAAAAACCAAAATCATAAATCTAAAAAACCCTAAAAAATACTACAAAAAATACTCTTGAGATACAAACCCAAAAATTTCAATCCCATAAACATATAATCCCCTAAACCCTATGACCTATAAAATCCTAAACCCTCATCCCAAAAAAATCATATACCCACATCCAAAAATCACCAAAAACGTCATCCAAAAAAATGAATCATTTTCTTTAAAAGCCTGAAACAACCATCCCCCAAAACCTCAAAATTGTTACCTCCAAAAAACCCCTAAACCCTTAGCACCAAACCCCCTAAACTCTCATCACTAAAATACATACACTCTCAACAAAAAAACCCATAAAAATCAATTCAAAATTCCCAAAACCCTTGGCCCCAAAACCCCAAAACCATAAGGCACAAAATCCCCTAAAAACTCAGCCTAAAAACACTAAATTCTTAGCCGTAATAAAATATAATCCCTTATCCCCAAAAAACCATAAACGATCATTCCAAAAAATAGTAATCCCATACCCCCAAAAAATAAAAAACTCTCATCCCAAAAAACCAAATATATTGAGACCTAAAATTCCATGAACCCAAAAAAGACAAAAACGCATCCCAAAAAATCATAAACCCTCACCCCAAAAGAAACAATGAACTCTCATCCCTATAAACACCATGAAACCTTAGCTCTAAAATCCTTAACCTTAATACTCAAAAAAATCATAACCCCTCATCCATAAAAACTCATAATCCCTTTGGCCAAATAAAACCCAAAACCCCCATCTCCAAAAAATTATAAACCCAAATCCTAAAAAACAATAAAACATCATCCCGAAAATTTCATAACCCTGGATCCCCCAAAACCCATGAACCATTAGCCCCAAAAAATATAAACCCTCAACTCCAAATTTCCCTAAAACAACATCCCCATGAAACCCAAAACCCTCAACCAAAAAAACCATAAACACACATTTCAAAAAAACCATAAACTCTTAGAACACAGAAATCCTAAAACCTCATCCATAGAAAAATCTAAACCCTCATATCCAAGAATACCTATACCCTCATCCCCATTAAAAAAATATACTCCACGCCAAGTCCCTTATACCCTCATCCAAAATAACCAAAAACCCATAGCCCCAAGAAAACCTAGATCATTAGAAACATGAAACCCTAAATTATTCACCCCAAGAAAACATAATCCCAGAGCCCCCATATATCCTAAAATTATTCGAACGAACCTCAAATATATGAAATCCTAAACCAAAAACCCCATGAAACCCTAAACGACCATTCCCATCAATTTTTAAACCCTAATCACCATGAAACATAAATTTATCAGTCCCATGAAACTATAAACCCTCATTGCTAGGAAAATCTAAACAATCACTCCTATGAAACCCTAAACACTAATACCCATGATAACTTAGACCCTCTTCCCCATGAATCCCTAAACCCTCATCCCTTTGTAACCCCAAACCCTTATCCCCATGAAAACCTGAAACACTGATCTCTAAGAAGCATTAAACACTTAGATAAAAATATTATAAACCATAATCCCCAAAAAAAATACTAAACCCTCATCCCTTGGAAAATGTAAACCCTCCTCCCCAAGAAACCCAAAAAAACATCAGAACTAAGAAATAGTAATCCTTCTAACGAATGAAACACTAAACCCTCATCCCCAAGAAAACCTAAACCCTTATCCCAAGGAAACCCAAAACCATCATCTCTATATAACCCTAATCCCCAAACCCCAATAAAATGAATACCTTCATCTCCAAGAAAACCTAAAATATAAGGCTAAATAAATCCAATACCCTCTTCTTCATGAAACCCTAAACCCAGATCCCTATGAAACCTTAAATCATAATCCCATAGAAACCCTAAACCCTTAGTCCATAGAATCCATAAAACTGTAATCACAATAAACCATAAATACCCAATCTAATAAACCATATACCCTACAGACCATGAAATGATAAAACTGCCTCCCTATGATTCCCAAAACCCTAAACCCTAATAAACCCTAAACACATAGCCATAATAAACCTAAAACACCAATCCCAAAGAAACCATAAACCTAAATCTCCATGATTTAGTAAACCCAATTCCTGGGGAGACCCTAAAACCTCAGATAGAAGAATCCCTAAACCATCATACACAATAAACCTTAAACTCACATCCCCAAGAACCCCAAAACCCTCAACCTTATGAATCCGTAAACCATATGGCCAATAAATCCATATACCCTCTTCCCCAATAAACTATAAACCCTTATCCCCAGGAAACCCTAAATCCATCCTACCAAGAAACCTAATACCCTATGCTCTAAGAAAACCAGATCCCTCATACCAAGGAAACCGTGAATTGAAGGCCTCAAGAAAACAAAAGTCCTAACCATTAGAAATCCATGAAACCTAATCCATAATAAAACATGAACCCTAATGACCTTGAATCATATAACTCATATCCCTAAAAACCCTAAACCCTCATACCAAAGAAACACTAAACCCTCATACCAAAGAAACACTAAACCCTCAACCCCAATAACCCTGGATAGTACACCCCATGAAACCCTAAGACTAATACCCAAAAAACACTGAACCCATAACCCTAGGAAATCATAATCACCCATTTTAATAAACCAAAAAATATATCCCTAAAAAACACTGAATTAAATTTCCTATTTAACCCTAAATTATCAACCCTAAAAAATCTCTGAACCCTCATCCAAAAATTACCTTGAACCCTTAGCATAAAAAAAACCTTTTACCCTGATCCATAAAAATACATAAACCCTCATCCCTATAATACCTTGAAACCTAATTCCTAAATACCCCTAAACCCTTGGCACCAAAAAAATTGAACTGTTAGCTCCAAAATAACCCTCAACACTCGATCCCGAAAAACCATCAACCCTCATCAATAAAAAAAACCTTAACACCCATCCTCAAAAAAGATTGAACCCTCATCCCCAAAAAACTATAAACCGATATCCTCAAAAAAACCTTCACATAAATCCCCAAAAACACTTGATACCAAACCCAAATAAAAACATAAACTCAATGAAAAAAACATGAACCATCAACCCCGATATTCCATAAAACTACCACATTATAGAACCCTAAACCACCATCCCCAAAAAACCCAAAACCCAATACCCCAAAAAAACCCACGATTCCACGAAAAAAAACTAAACCCACCACAGCAATGAACCACGATCCCTCATCCCCCACAAACCCTAAACACTCTTCCATAAAAAACACATGAAACTTATCCAAAATAAACCATGAAACCTTAGCCACAAAAAAACCCTGAAACATATTCCACAAAAACCTTGATTCCAAACCAAAAAAGGACCTAAACCCTTGACCCCAAAAAATACATAAACCCATAGAACCTAAAAGAATTTAACACTCATCCACAAAATACCCTAAACAATCATCTTTAAAAACCATGAACCTTAGATCGCAAAAAACCAAGTGCACTCATTCCTCAAAAAAAATTGAACCCTATTTTACAAAATAACTTGAAGCCTTAACCCTAATAAAACATGAACACTCTATTCCAGAAAAATGTTGAACTGTCAACCCCACCAAGACATGAACACTCAGCCACAAAAATAAATAAACCCTCAACCCCATTCAACAATGAACCCTCTTCCCAAAAAACATGAAACCTAATCCCTAAAAAATAATAAAACCTCAACCATAAAAAATGATTCCATTCAGCACAAAAACCCTAAACCCTTTTCAAAAAATGCACATAAAGATCAGACCCAAAACCCTACATTTCGGCCCTAGAAAACCCTAAAATGCATCCCCCAAAACCCCAAAACCCCCATCCTGAAAAAACTATAAAATGGGACCCTAAAAAACACTAAAACCTCATCCACAAAAAAAAATAAAACCATTAGAAACAAAAATCCAAAAACCATGATCCAAAAAAACCCAACCCTCATACCTAGAAAAACAAAAATCTTATCCCCCAAAATTAATTAACATGAAGCCCTAAATAACCCTAAACCCCTTTCCCCCAAAACTCCCCAACCCTCAACCAAAAAAATTTTAAACTATATCACAAAAAAACACTGAACCACTATCACAAAATAACCTCAAACCTTTAGTCTAATGAAACTATAAACCCACATCATGAAAAATACATAAGCTCCCATCAATATAAAACAACAAACCCTCCATCACAAAAATCCTAAACCCTCATCCCCAAAACCAAAAATCCTTAATCCTCAAATAATCCCTATCCCCCATCCAAAAATATCCAAAAACCATATATCCTAGAAAAACGTCATTTCTTATCCCTAAATAACCCCTAACCCAAATTCCAATGAAGACACAAACCCTCACCACCAAATAAACATTAAAATACTCATCCCCAAAAATACAAAGAACCCTCATCACCAAAAAAACCCCAATCAATGAGACCCAAAAAAACAAAAACCCTTATCCCCCAATAATCCGAAAACCCAAGAAAACACAAAACCCACTTCCCCAAAAATCCAAAACAATATCATCACTAAGAACCTCTAAACCCTCAACCCCAAAAAACGCTAAACCCTCGGCACCAAAAAAACACGAAGACTTAGGCCCAATAGAATACTAAACCTTCATCCCATAAAAATCCTGAACCCTCATCCTATAAATAACTGTCAACCCTGAACCCCAAAAAACCCTCAACCCTTATCCATAAAATAAACTAAACCCTAATCATAAAAAAACTATAAACCATCAACCCCATACAGATTAAACCCCAATACCATAATATAATAAAATCATCATCCCTAGAAAATATCAAACCCTCACGCGATGAAATAAAAAAAATCCACTCCAAAAAACCAAATCATCATTATCAAAAAAACCCAAAATCTCCCCCCCAAACTAAACCCTCATCCCTACATATCCCAAACCCTCAACACCAAAAATCTTATATCCTATGTAAAAAATCCCTCTTCACCAATAATCCCCAAAACAATTATCCTCAATATTCATTAAACACTTATCCTTAAACAATTGTAAAAAAATTAGTCTCAAAAAATACTAATCCAAAATACCATAAATTAGCGATACCTTTTCTCAAAAAAAAAACCCATACACCTATCCCCAAACTCTCAACCCTGAAAAGACCTCTATTCTCATCCAAAAAAACAATAAACTCTCATCCCAAAATAAACCCTAAACCCTCATCCCTAGAAAACCCTAAATGATCATACCCAAAAAACCTTAAACATTACATCCTCAAAATACCATAAATTGATAGCCCTAAAAAACAATAAACCTATATCCCTAAGAAAACCATAAACCCTAGCCCAAAAAAATCATATCCTCATCCCATATTAATAATATACTCTCTTCCCTAAAAACCAATCATCTCTAAAACCCTATACACTATTCCCTAGAAACCCAGAAACCCCAACCCCCCAAAAAAACTAAAACCTCTACCCTAAAAACCATTAATCCCTCAACACTAAAAATACCTAAATAATTAGTATAAATAAAAGATTTCCCCTCATCATTAAAACCCCAAACCCTCATCAGAAAAATTATAAACCCTCAATTGAAAAATTATCATAAACACATGGCCCCAAAAATCATAAACCTCTAGACCCAAAAAATCAAAATTCCTCATCCCTAATAAAAAATCCAAAACCCCAAAAAACCGTAAAACCTAAACCTCAAAAAACCGAAAACCCACGTCCCAAAAAAACCCCAACCCCTAAACCCTAAACAAACCCAAAAACATCATCCCCAACTAACACTAAACACTTAGCTTTATATAACTATAATATTTCAAACCTAAAAACCCTAAACCCTTATCCCCCAAAAAACACTAAATCCTCATCCCCAAAAAAACCCCAAACCCTCAGTCCCAAAAAAACTCCAATAATTATATCCCAAAAGACACCAAGTCCTTATCCCCAAATAACACTAAACTATAGACCCCAATAAACCATTATCCCTCAAATCGAAGAAACACCGAACCAACATCCCAAAAAAAATACCAACCATCATCCCAAAAAAACCCAAGACCCCTATCCCAGAAAATTTAATCTCGAGACTTAAAAAACCCAAAAGCATCAACCCAAAAAAATCCTAAACACATAGCCCCAAAAAACCTATACCATTGGACCAGAAAACCCTACATCCTTAGAAATAAAAATTTCTTGGCACGCATCCCGAAAAATTCATGAACACTCATATTTAAAAAAACATAAACCCTCATCCATAAAAATACACAAAAACCTACTCTCCCAAAACTCTAAACATTGATCACCATAAAACAAAAAATTCAAGGTCCCAAAAAACCCCTACACCAATGTCTACAAAAAACATTAAATCCTCAGACCCAATAAACACTAAAAGCTCATCACCCAAATCCAAAAACAAAAGCCCAAAAAATCCATAAACTGTCTATCCTAAAAAACCCTAAACCCTTGGTTGTAAAAAACCTCTTAACCCATGTCCACCAAAACCTTGACCACACTACCCAAAAAAATCTGAACACTCGTCCACAATAAACCTCAGACTCCAAACCTGAAAAACCCTAAATGTAATTCCTCAATAAACCCTAAATCATCATCCCTAAAAAACCATGAACCATATTACATAAATAAATAGGAACCCTCAGCCCCAAAATAGCTAGAACTTTCTTCCTAAAAAAACATGATCTCTCAGCCCCAAAGTACCATGAACCCGAACCTCAAATACACTTCAACCATCAGCATCAAAAACCATGAACCCTAAACTCCAAAAAAACCACAACATATAGTTCCAAAAAATATTCAAAACGCATCCACAAAAAACATTGAACACTCATCCCCAAATAACATTTAACCCTCATCCCCAAAATCGATACACATATTGCCCTAAAAAACAGTAAACATCGGACCCCAAAAAAAACTGAACACCCAAACCATAAAACATAATCTACATGAAAGAAAACATGATCCTCCATCCCCAAAATTCCATAAAAATATAGAACCCAAAAACCCTAAGCCACCATCCCCCCAAAACCCTGAACACCAATCCCAAAAAAAACCCTAAACCCCAGTAATAAAAAAAGTAAACATGTTGCACCAATGATCCATGGACCCTGAACACCAAATAAACTAGAACACTAATACCTAAAAAACATGAAACTTATCCCTAAAGACCCTGAAACCACAACCCAAAAAACCTATAAATTATAATCCCCAAAACCCCAATCCCATAACCTAAAAGTCCATTAACCCTCGACCCCAAAAAACAATAAACACAAAGAACAAAACATAATTGAACACTCATCCCCATAAAAACATGAACCCTTATCCCAGTGCCATAGTGAACCCTCGTATAAAAATATCTTTACCCCTCATCCCAAAAAAATCATAAACCCTCATCCGTAGAAAACCACAGCAATCAGCCCGGAAATACCGTGAAACCTCATCAGGAAAATACACAAAAACCACTGCCCTATAATCCATGAACCCTAGGAGCCAAAAAACCTAAGAATATATTCCTAAAAAACTCTAAACAATCATCCCAAATAACCCCAAACCCTATCCCCAGAAAAAAACTAAAGCCTCATCCTAAAAAAATTAAACATTCTGCCCCATAAATCCATAAACCCTATGCCAAAAAAATCACAAACCATTATCCCCAATAGGTCCTAAACCCTAGTCACTAAAAAATAGTAAACACATGGCCTTAGAAACCCATATACCCCGAGAACCAGAAATTTTAAAACCCTCAACCAGAAACATTATAAACAATTATCAAATAAAACACTAAACCCCCATCCCAAAATAAACCCAAAACCTCAGTCTAAAAATACCCTAATCCACTTGGACTAAAAATTAATAAAATCTCAGCTATTTAAAACACCAAACCATGAGTCCTAAAAACACTTAACACACATTCCCAACAAACACAAAACCCTAAACAACAAAAAAACTCAAACCCCCAACCCCAAAAATCCTGAAACCCTCTACACAAGAAAACACTAAAATTATCAGACCCATATAACCAAAAAACAAAATCCCCAAGAAAAAAAACTTCATCCCAAAATAAAACTTCAACCACTGAGCCCCCAAAAAAACTATTATCCCCCCCCCACGAAAAACACTAAACCCTCAGCCCCATAAAACCCAAAACACACATCACAAAAATCTCTAAAATATCATCCCAATGAAACATTAAACATTAGACCCCAAAATACATAAACCATTTCACAAAAAAACCTATAACCTAGGCCCAAATTTTTTTAAAACCTTCGCCCAAAAATCCTTAAACTGTCATCCAAGAAAAAAGGTCAACCCATATCTCTTAAAAACCCCTGGACCCTCATCAATAAAATAAACTAAACCCTAAAAACCAAAAAACTATAATCCTTCAACCCTATAACACTAATCCCCAATTACAGGATAACCCTAAAAACTTATCACTAGGAAATCCCAAACCCTCACAAAAAAACCAAAAATATTGTCTCTGAAAAACCCTAAATTTTCATCATCCAAAAAAACCAAATCCTTTAGCCTCAAAAAACCCTAAACCCTCAGCCTTAAATAAACCCAACCCCTCTTCCCCAGAAACCCTATACTCGCTACAATAAAAAACCAGTCCTGCACCCATAATAAACGACCAAAAACACATACATAAAAACCCTTAATCTTAATTTCCAATAAATCATAACCACTAAATATAAAACAATAATAATACCAAATACCCTAATAATTCTAAATATATTACCACAAAAAACCCCACATAGTTATCCCCTAACCCTCAGCCTCAAAAAAACCAATATCCCAAAACCCAAAAATCTATAACCCCTCAGTCCCCCAAAAATACTAATCCCTCAACCCCAAAAAACCTTAAACTCACTGTAGAGACCCAAATCCTGACGTACATGGACATTAAATTACTTTTTCGGAATACTTAATACATAACAAAAACCAACACTCAACGGACCGTAATAGTTTTGTGTCTTTGGAAACTCGGAATATAATCTTCTTATCTTGTTGAAACATCTTCAACATCTCCCATAAAGATCATCATTTTTTTTCTTACCTAAAACCTTTCTTTATATCCTAGGGAAAAGAAAACATATAAAGGGTGAGCCCAAATTCTTATTAAGGGTAATTATAAAGAAAATAAAACAAACCATATACATTTTAACTTCAAAACATGAACATAATATTTAAACATCAAAATCTTGAGAAATGACATAAAACATGGTAGTACATAAGGCATAGATTATAAAGAAACATTAAAAATGATAAAATAGTATGGGAATAAAACATGTAATTGTGGAAACCATTAAGCACATGTTATGATTTCCATAGAAGCCAAGGCATTTCTGCCAAGGTCATCTTAGAGGAAAAAGTCTTTTTCTCAATCGAGTTCACTCCTCGTTCCAGTCCTGTATCACTGAACCAGATTAACTTGTCGTTCCAGCCATGTCCATCTCATGAGATGAAAATCATTACCCAATGAATTGTAGGGAGATATAGGTCCCACCCATCTCATATTGAAATCATTCTTACATGTGCCACAAAATAAACATAATTCATTCATCATAACCAAAAGAATAAAATGGGTTTCATAAACATCATCCCATCATAATGTAATCCATATAAAAAATGGATATCATTTCATCATTAGAAGAATAAAACCATGTAAATAATAGATAAATTATACTTGAAACATAATCATAATGTCATCTTATATGGAAAATAGTTATGAAAAAACACTTGAAATGAATTATTGAGGAAAATATCCTTTCTTCTTTAAAATCATTTTCTTTTCACAAAATTCCACACAATTTTAAAAGAAAAGGATTTTATTGAAAATAAATATTAAATAATGTATATTAAACTTCATGAAAATAAGTTGTTATGAAACCGTAAAAAATCCATTTATGCCGTATAAGTTAAAAAAAAGACATTCTTACCATAATTTGTCAGAAAGGTTAAAAAGGTCCTTATTTGGAAAATGACGTAAACATTCCTTTATAAACTTCTAATAAAAAATAGAACAAGGTTATAAATTACTTTAACCCATATTCTGTAAAATATTAAAAAAAAATTGAAATACATTTTTAAGAAACATTGATGTGGATGATAAAGTGGTCCCAGTAGATAATTACATATAAAGAACCTCGGATAATGAGGAGATTGTGATATAAACCCTTACAGAAATATTTTTGTAAATAAAATAGATCACTAATGTGTATTCACTATAAGGTCACATAAAAAATCATACATACATGATATGATATAAAAATTCATTTCTCACATATTCAAATAATGACCTAAACAGAAAGAGAAGATCAACCCAAAGAACGGAAATTGGGTTAAGAAGAACCCTTACCTCGTGTCCGACTTCACTCCATCGTTCTTTAACCTCCTGAATAATAAACCAATGTTAATTTCTAATTTCTTAATAACTTTTTTCAAGTATACTTTTCTTTTTATATCACTTATTACCATGTTATAATCATTATGTAACCATTTAAGTTAATAACGTTCGTTTTGTCGATATTTGGTACTTGAGTCAAAAATGGACTTCTTATAATTACATGTCGTTCATTCCATCAATAGTTCATTATATCCATAATAATATTCATGATTTAGATATCATATATAGAATATATATCCAGAATATACTTGTATTTATAACAGTACATAACATTTGGAGGTAAGAAATGAAATGCACCATTCGTGGAGACAGTAAGTCGTACATATGCTTGAACGCTACTTTCATTTCTATTTCTTATTTTAATGAAAATAAAACATACTGATACATAGATATATTATAATTCTACTATAATATCAGATATAATATCATTAACTCTATCCTTTATACATCCTAGATAATGCATTAACGAGTCACATCACTTTAAGGGGGCGGTAGTCAGTACTTCCTCAAATGAGATTATCGTATTTACCCACTATGGAAACCATAAAGGCTTGCTATAATTGGGAAGTACAGAAGCATAAGGAAATCATAAACATAATATATATCATATATAAGCATAGTTCCATCATAATGTCCACCATGAGAGGCGGTAGGAGATAATCGAACAATCATCATTTCGGGAGGCGTTAGTTTTCCATCCATAGAAACATTATGTTCTTCATCCATTAGATGGTGATGTGTGTAAGTGTAGTTAGAATACATATCATAAAAACATCCTAGTATATTTAGTATATTGGTTTTGTTACAAAAGAAATGAATAATAAGATTTTTGGGGTTGTAGGAGTAAAATAAAAGAAAACAATTTAAGAGAAATTGTTACCTTTAATTTTGGTAACTATCTTTGGATTGAATCAAAGGACTTCTTGAAGTGCCTTATGCCTATGGTAAGGCTTCTAGGAGGAGGAGAGGGATGTAGAGAGATTAATTTGGAAGTTTTTGGATGATCCAAATGGCTTGATATGTGAGTGTGATTGGTTAGAAGTGGTCTCCATTTATATGGGGGAGGAGGGGCACTTTAGGAAAGTGTGAAAAAATTATTTTATAATATAATGATATTCGGTTTCTAATGGTCTAAAAATCATTAAGGTCAAAGATAAGATGACTCATATTCTAAATAAAATCATCCAATCTGGATTGGACATGTTTTTGATAATAATTTAATCATTATATTTAAATTTATTTAAATCATTTATTAATGAGGTAAATACTGCATCATTATTGTGTCATAAATAGTTTAATTTATTTGATGTCTAAAAATTATAAAAAAAAACAACATGATGTAAGAAATATTTTAGCTTTCCAAATATTATTTTAGTTGAAAATAATACTTATATAACACCATATAAATATTAATTATTAAAATATTTTTTTAATGTCAATTTTTTCTTCACATTAAATTAATTAATCTAAATTGTCATTTTCACTCCCAAGTGGCTCAATGGGGTCCAAAAATCGACCAAAAGATTCCCATGGTCGTTAATGACTCAAAAAATAAGGTTTGGAAAAGTGTTAAGGTAATTTTAAATTATTATAATATTCTTTTTACCTTGAATTACCATATTTACTTTTAACCTTGGTAAATAAAAGTCAAAAGTTACTATTCACCAAAAATTATTTTCATCTAATTTAACCACATTTTACTTCTTGATAACAACCATGTATGTCAGATTTTTGAAACTCAATTCACAGAAGTGGTAAAATTTCATTTAAATGACAGTGTCTATTTTTTAACTACCAGGAAGTGGTTTCACTATTCATAAAAAATTGATGTTTTTAAGAAAAATAACAAAAATTCATCCTAATCAATATTTGATATTCCGAATTCAAAAATGGTATCTATTTTTCCAAATTCAAAAAATATAAATGGAATTAATTAATTTCAAAAGTAATTCCCATTATCAAAACAAATAGAGTGTTTTTAGGAAACAATAACTATCAAAAGATCGACACTTTTTTATGTCCAATTTCAATGTGGAATTAATTCCAATGACCAACATTGGATTAAATGGTAAAAATATATTATAATTACACATTAAAACCAATTAAAAGGATAATCTAGCCATATAAATTATTTCTATGAAAAATTTTGTTTTTAATTAAAATATAGCGTGTTTTTACTATTCATTAAAATATGAAAGTTATCAGAATAATATGAAAAATTCATCCAAATTAAATTTTTATATCCTGATTCCAAGGAAGAATTTTATTTTGTCAAGTTGAACTTATAAACATGTCAAAAACTAGATTTTAAATGGGTTCTCCATCAAAACGTGGCAAAACATCATTTTTTTAAAAAATACTTATTTTACCCGAACAAATTATTTGGTTCTCATACCGTGTTCTAGAAAATATGTAAGATTAATAATAATGTTATAAAATTAAAAATGTATTTAATAATATACATAACAGCTAGTCTATAATAATATTATATCAATATATCGTTGTTTAGTGAAACTCGGTATTACGTACAACACACGCTATCGAGGAAGGTCGTGATTGCGTGTAATGCAAGACAAGTCAGTGTTGCATGTAGTGAAAGACTCTTTTGTTGTTTCCTATAACAAAATACTACCATATTTCATTTATACATTTAATATATATATATGTACACTCAATGTGGCATAGAAAAACTACTATAAAATGAACTTGAAATTGTGTGTAACACGATCCAAGAATAGTATTGCATATACTGCAAGCTAATACGGTGTTCTATATAGAACAAGCTAATTTTGGTGTAGTGTACGACACAAGACATCAATGATATTAAAGAGAATAATTCTCTTAAAATCTCGAGGTGTTACATTCTATCCCCCTTAAAATGGATTTCAACCTCGAAATTCATCGGGGTTATAAGGGGTTCACTACTTGAAAGTTTCTTTCATAGAAACCCACATCGTAAAAAATAGTAAAACTTTATTTTAAAAAGGAAAGTTAGAATCATAACAATCACAAAAATTAACTCAGCACTGTGTTTCCACATAGGACAAAATAGGTGAAAATATCGATATGGAAGAGACACCTAACTATCTTGTTCTGATGGAGAGTGGTAGAGAACATGGCTATGAAAAATCCAACAATCACAAAGCCATAAATTTGTGATGATCTAAGGTACCGTCTGATTCATCGGATATAAGGACACTAGGAAAACATTATTGGTGTTCAATATCATTTCCCTAAAGTTGAAATTTTTGAATTAGAAGAAATACTAACTTGATTTTGTTACATTTTCACTGTTGTTTGTGCCTTGCACAATTTACACTTCATCTCATAAAGAAATGAAGATGAATTTGTCATTCATGAAGTGTTATAAGATCCTGTGATAGAATGACAGGTCATTCCATCTATCTCAAACATAAGATTAGCAAAAGTTATATACATAAGTCAGTCTATGGTGGGATTAATCATATACGGTTCCTAAAATTGACTTATACTTCATCTATCATACCGCTTAATAAAATAATACTAGTTTCTAATAACCAGGGACTTCTTGTAGGCCAGTGGTAGGTGATAAAGGCCTATCGCACATCGGTTGTGGGTTCGATTCCCACATCCATGTCCGACGCGACGGGTTGTCACCCGTCCTACGGTTTGTCCTTTTTTTTCTAAAACTACATTATTATAACATTCGCGAAATAATATCTAAAAAAAGTTCTATCCTTAAACAATACTAACTTATGTCCAACATAATCCATTCTGATATTTAGGCTTATCTAAAATACATCTTTCCGATTACTAGAAATTTCATCTACCGGGCACGTGAATTCCTTCATTTGTCCCCCATATATCATTACATATATCTTGTTTTTAGTCACATTCCAAACATGTGAATACCTTAATCTTGTATTCTTTTGAAAAATGAATACTCATTTAAGCTTATGAATTCAGTTAAAAGTTAACACATTCCACATACCAAAATCCCAAAAATTCTATATACTCAAACCATGATATCACTTAGTCCTTATATCAATCATGAGCTCAATAATATTATCAAACATTGCATTATCTCCTTATCCCTTCATTATGTGCATATCATCTATTTTCTAAAAATATTACAATCACTTTTCATGGTTACCGGTACCATATAATTATTGAAAACCAATACATATATATTCCAAAATTGCACAATACCATAAATGAGATTTCATGATACTATTTTGAAATCCCATTACATAAAAACTTAATCATTCCACAAAATCATTTTCATAATTAACATCACAAATAGAGATCGCATGTGACTTCCCTTTATCCTTTTCCTTAATAGGATTCTCACATTGATCATCATTAACCCTTGTATTTTGGCATTGATTAGCATAATGACCCATTTCCTTTCACTTGAAGCATTGATGTGTTGGTGGGGCATTCTCTGTGGTCTTTTATCTATTCACGTCATTAGAAACCTTTTTCCCATTAATTCGGCACTCAGCTACTTGATGACCTTCCTTTCCACACCTGAAACATTTTCTAGTACCTTCTAGACAATCTCCACCATGCTTCTTTCCACATGTTGAACATAAAGAAACATTCACCTTCTTTTCTCCAATGTTCTGAGGTTTTTCCTTGAACGCCATCTTTCGTTTCTTGTCAAAACCATGAGATGGATAAGTTACCCCAACTTCATGTCCTACCTTGATAGCACAACGCAAAATTTCTTCACATCTACTCAAGTCTCTTATAGCTATTTACCTTCGATGACTTGGTTTTAAGCCACTGAAAAATCGATCAACTTTACTTTTAGGTTGGATGATAAAACCAGATGCATACCTTTCATGTCTTGTAAAATTCGCTTCATATATACCAACAGATTCATCATCCTTCTGCATAATCTTAAGGAACTATTTTTCCATATTTGTTCGAATAATACGAGGGAATTACTTACTGAAAAACAAGTTCTTGAACTTGTCCAATTCCATTTATTCAATTTCATCTTGGGGCGTTGTATTCTTAATTAGAGTCCACCACTAGTCTGCTTCACCTTCTAAATGGTAAACAGCTAGAATTAATTTATCAGGTTCTGAACAACAAAGTAAGGAAAATATCTTTTCAATGGTACTGATCCATTGTTCAGCAACAAGTGGATCAGAAGTCCCATTGAATGAAGGTAGATGTTTCCTCATAAAGGACTCAATAAAATATTGTTCCATTCTATGATCATTTGAAAATTCAGAATGATTCATTGCTTTTGTAAGTAGAGAAATAAGATTTTTCACTCCATCTCCAATGAAATTTTGTTGTTCAGGAGGACAATCATTGCATTTTCCATTACATATATCAAAACGGTTCCTTTGTGTTCCAGCCACCGTCTAAAACCCAAAAAGAATAGTGTGAGAGGCAAAGATCATGCTCGGGAAAAAAACATAATAAAGGGGGATTACCTTCAATATATAACATCTTAGGGTTAATTCTAAGATTGTTACAGTAATTCTAGGACTATAACATATACATATACTTATCCTTAGGGACATCCCTAGACATAACTTAGAAATATCTCTAGGTGTCTCACTAAAGTTTTCACATCCTAGTTTCCAAAGGTTAACTAAACCTTTCCTCGGATACCAACTGTAGAGACCCGAAGCCTAACGTACATGGACATTACATTAATTTTTCGGAATACTTAATACAAAACAAAAACCAACACTCAAAGGACCGTAATAGTTTAGTGTCTTTGGAAATTCAGAATATAATCTTCTTATCTTGTTGAAGGATCTTCAACATCTCCCATAAAAATATTCCTTTTTTCATACCTAAAAAATTTCTTTATATCCTGGGGAAAAGAAATCATATAAAGGGTGAGCTAAAATGCTCAGTAAGGGTAAGCATGGAAAAAATAAAACAAACCATATACATTTCAACTTCAAAACATGAACATAATATTTAAACATCAAAATCTTGAGAAATGACATAAAACATGGAAGTATGTAAGGAATAGATTATAAAGAAACATTAAACTTGCTAAAATAGCATGGGAATAAAACAATTAATTTTGGAAACCATTAAGAACATGTTTTATTTCCATAGTAGCCAAGGCATTACTACCAAGACCATCTTAGTGGACAAAGTCCCTTTCTGAATCGAGTTCACTCCTCATTCCAGTCCTGTATCACTGAACCAGATTAACTTGTCATTCCATCCATGTCTATCTCATGATATATAAATCTTTACCCAATGCATTTTAGGTAGATATAGGTCCCACCCATCTCATATTTAAATCATTCTTACATGTGCCACAAAATAAACATAATTCATACATCATAACCCAAATAATAAAATGGGTTTCATAAACATCATCCCATTATAATGTAATCCATATAAAAAAATGGATATCAATTTATCATAATAAGAATAAAACCATGTAAATAATAGACACATTATACTTGAATCATAATCCTAATGTCATCTTAGATGGAAAATAGTTTTGACAAAACATTTGAAATGAATTTTTGAGGAAAATATCCTTTCTTCTTAAAAATCATTTTCTTTTCAATAAATTCCATGAAATTTAAAAAAATGATTCTATTGAAAATAACTATAAAATCATGTAGAGTAAACTTCATGAAAATAAAGTGTTATGAAACCGTAAAAAATCCGTTCATGTCGTATAAGTTAAAAAATACATTATGACCTTAATTTTTCAAAAAGGATAAAAAAGTCCTTGTTTGGAAAATGACGTAAAGATTCCTTTATAAACTTCTTATAAAAAGTCAAACAAGGGTATAAATAACTTTAACCCATATTCTTTAAAATATTAATAATGTTTTGAAATACATTTTTAAGAAACATGGATGTGGATTATAAGGAGGTCCTTGTAGATAATTACGTATAAACAACCTCAGATAATGAGGAGATTGTGATATAAACCCTTACAAAAATCTTTTTGTAAATAATATAGATCACTTATGTGTATTCACTATAAGGTCACATAGATAAATCATAAATACATGATATGATATAAAAATTCATTTCTCACATAATGAAAGAACAACATAAACAGAAAGTGAAGATCAACCCAAATAATGGAAATTGGGTTAAAAAGTTCCCTTACCTCATGTCCGACTTGACTCGATCATTCTTTAATCTCCAGAATAATAAACCAATGTTAATTTATACATGCTTAATATCCCTTTTCACGTTTATTATTCCTTTTATATCACTTATTACCATGTTATAAACATTATGTAACCATTTAAGTTAATAATGTTTGTTTTGTCTATATTTGGTACTTGAGTCAAAAATGGACTTCTTATAATTACATGTTGTTCATGTGGTCAATAGTCCATTATATCCAGAATGATATTCAAGATTTAGATATCATATATATAATAATACATCCAGAATATACATGTATTTATAATAGTATATAACATTTTGAGTTAATAAATGATATGCACCGTTCATGGAGATGGTAACCCGTACGTACGCATGAACGCTACTTTCATTTCTATTTATTATTTTAATGGAAATAAAACATAATTATATATAGATATATTATTATTACAGTATAATATAATATATAATATCATTAAATATATCCTTTATACATCCCACATAAGGAATTAACGAGTCACATCACTTTAAGTGGGTGGTAGTCCACACTTCCTCAAATGAGATTATCGTATTTACCCACTATGGAAACCATAAAGACTTGATATAATTGGGAAGTATAGAAAAATAATTAAATCATAATCATAATATATATATCATATATAAATTTTGTTCTATCATAATGGACACCATGATAGGTGGTAGGAGATAATCGAACAATCATCGTTTCGTGAGGTGTTAGTTTTCCATCCACAGAAACATTATGTTCTTCATCAATTAGATGGAGGTGTGTGTAAGTTTTGTTATAAACCATATCATAAAAACAGCCTAGTATATTGAGGATACTGGTGTTGTTACAAAATAAAGTAATAAAAAGATTTTGGGTTTTGGAGTAGTAAAATATATGAAAACAATTTAAGAGAAATTATTACCATTAATTTGGGTAACTCCCTTTGGTTTGAACCAATGGAATTTTTGAAGTGCCTTCTTCTAAAGTTAAGGCCTCAAGGATGATGATAGGGATGTAGGGAGAATAATTTGGTAGAGTTTGGAGGATTAAAATTCCTTGGGAGGTGCGTGGAATTGGTTTGAAGTGGTCTCCTTTTATAAGTGGGGGAGGGGCACTTTAGGAAAGTTTGAGAATATTATTTTATAATATAATGATATTCGGTTTCTAATGGTCCAAAAATCATTAAGGTTGAAGATAAGATGACTCATATTCTATATAAAATCATCTAATCAGAATTGGACATGTTCTGGATAATAATTTAATCATTATATTCTTATCTATTTAAATCATTTATTAATGAGGTAAATACTCCATCATTATTGTGTCATAAATAATTTAAATTATTTGTTGTATAAAAATTTAAAAAAATACCATGATGTAGGAAATATTTTTATCTTTCTAAATAATATTTTTAGTCGAAAATTGGACTTATATAACACCATATAAATATTAATTACTAAAATATTTTTTGTTAATGTCAAGTTTTTATTCACATTAAATTAATTAATCTAAATTGTAATATTCACTCCCAAGTGGCTCAATGTGGTTCACAAATTGACCTAAATATGCCCATGGTCGTTAATGACCCAAAAAATAAGCTTTTTACAAGTGTTAAGGTAATTCTGAATTATTATAATATTCTTTTTACCTTCAATTACCCTATTTACTTTTAACCGCAGTAACTAAAAGTCAAAAGTTACTATTCACCAAAAATTTTATTCATCATATTGAACCACATTTTAATTCTTGATAACAACCATGTATGTCGGATTTGTGAAACTCAATTCACAGAAGTGGTAAAATTTCAATTAAATGAAAGATTCTGTTTTTTAACTAACACTAAGTGGTTTAACTATTCATCAAAAATTGAAGTTTTTCCGAAAAATAACAAAAATTCAGCCTAAGATATATTTGATATTCCAAATTCAAAAATGATGTATATTTTTTGAAATTTAAAACATAGAAGTGGCATTAATTAATTTTAAAAGTAATTCCCGTTATCAAAATAAACAGCGTGTTTTTATGAAAAAATAACTATCAAAAGATCGACACTTGTTTGTGTCCAATTTCAAAGAGAAATTAATTCCAATGGAAAACATTGGATTAAATGGTAAAAATATATTATAATTACACTTTAAAACTAATTAAAAATATAATCTTACCATATAAATTAATTTGATGAAAAAAGTTGTTTTTAATTAAAATATAGCATGTTTTAATATTCATTAAAATAAGAAAGTTATCAGAATAATATGAAAAATTTATCCAAATTAACCTTTTATATCTTGATCCAAAGGAAGAATTTTATTTTTTCAAATTGAACTTATAAGCATGTCCAAAGCTAGATTTAAAATTGGTTTTCTAGCCAAAGGTGTCAAAACTGCATTTTTTGAAAAATTCTTATCTTACCCGAAAATTTTATTTGGTTCTCATACCATGTTCTAGAAAATATGTAAGATGAATAATAATGTTATAAAATTAAAAATGTAGTTAATAATATACAAAATGGATAGTCTATAATAATATTATAACAATATATCGTTGTTTAGTGAAACCTGGTATTGTGTACAACACACACTATCGAGGAAGGTCGTGATTGCGTGTAATGCAAGCCATGTCAGGGTTGCGTATAGTGCAAGACTCCTTTGTTGTTGTGTATAAAAAAATACAACCATATTTCACTTATGCAATGAATTTATATAAACATATATATATACACTCAATGTTGCCAAGAAAAACTACTATAAAACGAACATGAAATTGTGTGTAACACGATCCAAGAATAGAATTGGGTATACTGCAAGCTAATATGGTTTTGCATATAGAAAAGATAATTTTGGTGTAGTGTATGACACAAGACATCAATGAAATTAAAAAGAATTATTCTCATAAAATCTCAGGGTGTTACACTCTCACCCAAAAAAGCCCTAAACCCTTTGTCCCCAAAATAATCTAAACCCATAAACCTAAAAATCAGTAATCATTCCCCCCAAAAGAAACTAAAACCCTTGTCCCAAAAAAACCTAAAGCATATCCCAAAATAAAATGATCTCCCTTCCCTAGAAACCCCTCATCTCTTAATAGTCTAAACACTCATCCCCCAAAACCCCAATCCTTGAAGCCAAAAAAATATAAATCTCACCCCTAGAAAACCCCAATCCCTAAACACTAAAAACCCATAAATACTCAATATCCAAAAAAATTATAATCGCTTAACACTAAAAAATCCTAAACCCTCATCACAAAAACCTAAACCCCAACTAATAAAAAAAATAAACACTCATCCCCAAAAAACATAAACCCTTAGCCACAAAAAACAAAAATTCCTCTTCCCCCCCAAAAAAACCAAAACCCAAAACCCCAAATAAATTTAAACCCTTGACCCTAAAACAAAATAAACCATCATCCCAAAAAAACCAATACCCTTCGACACTAAAAAGTATCCAGACCATAATCCTTATAAAACATTAAACACACATCCATAAATAAAAGTATTATCTCCTCCCCAAAAAACCCTAAACCCTAATCTCTAAAAAACCTCTAAATCCAAAACCCCAAAAAACCCAAACCATTGGACCAAAACAACCATAATCATTCATCCCCCCCCCCCAGAACCCCAATTCCTCATCCCTAAATAACCCTAATCACTCAGCCCTAAAAAAACATAAACCCTCAACCCCAAGAAACCCTAAACCCAAGTCCTCCCCCCCCCGAGAATATAAGCCATTATCCTCAAAAGTCCCAAGACCCTTAGGCCAAACAAACCAAAAACCTTGGTCTAAAAAACCCAAAACCCTTATGTCAAAAAACCATAAACATAGACCCAGAAAACATCAACCATCAGCTGAAAAAAAATCCCTTAGCACCCTAAAAATTCTAACACTCATTCCCAAAAAATCATGGACTCTCATTTTCAGAAACCCTATACCCTCCTCCCAAAAAATACATGAAAACCAAGTCCCCAAAAAACATCCATCCCCATAATACAACCTAATCCCTCAAAAGACCATACACCCTCATCCAAAAAAATCATAAAACCTGCATCCCAAAAAAAATCAAAACCCTCATACCCAAAATCCCTAAATCTCCATCACCAAAAAACCCTAAACCATCATTCCCAAAAAAACCTAAACCCTCAATGGAAAAAACCCTTCACCATGGTCATAAAAAACACTAAACCCTCAACCCCATAAAACCCTAAACCCCCATTCACAATGAAACCTGAACCCTTACACCTAAAAAATTCTAAATCCACCTCTCTAAAAAACGAAAAAACCTTATACCCAAAGAACTATAAACCCTCAGATCCAAAAAATTTATACCTCATCAGAAAAAAACTAAAACCCAAATTCATAAAAACCATAAATTCTCACCAATAAAAAAACCCTAATCCCTAATCCAAAAAAAACCATTATACCCTCATACCTAAAAAAACATTAAACCCACATCTCCAAAAAAACAAAAATGGTCATCCCACAAAACAAATAATTCTATGACCATTAAACCCTAAACCCTATCACATAAAAAACTCTAAACCCTCATCCTCAAAAGACATTAAAACCTCAAAAAAACTAAAAACCCTCAGCCCAAAAAATCCTTCATCCCCAAATCCCCAAAACCCTCAACCCAATAAAACCCAAACCTTATACTCTAAAAACCTTAAACCCTTAGTACCAAGAAACCCTAATCACATATCCCCAAAAAATATAAAATGTCATCCCAAAAGAAACATAAATACCCAACACATTAAAACTCAATCCATTAGACCCAGGAAAATACTAAACCCATTGCACCAAATACCCCTTCACCCCTACACCCTGAACACCCAAATACCCTAAACACTCATAAATTAAAATTATAATCCCTTATCACCCCGAAAAAAAATAAATCACTCATAATAAAAAATTGTAAATGATCATTCTCTAACTAAATCCATTAAACAAATGCCCAATAACCCTTATCCCTATAAAAACCCTAAACACTCATCCCCAGAAAATCTTAAACCATTTTCCCCAAAAAACACTAAACCCTCATTCCAAAAAATCCCTAAACACTCTACTCCAAACACAACTATACCCTCACCCCCAAAACCCTAAAAACTCAGCTCCAAAACACCTAATACAATTATAACTAAAAAAATATGCCCTTTATCCCAAAAAAATATCATTAAACCAAAAAATCCTTGAACCGACATCCCCAAAAAAAACTATGAAACCATATCGATAAGAAAAAATAAACTCTAATCTCTAAAAAAATCAAGAAAATAATCCCCAAATAACCTTGATCCCATGGCAATAATAAAACCAAAAATCACATCCCTAAAAACCCAAAAAACCTTCATACCCAAAAAATTGAAAACCCTCAGCCCCAAAAAACCCTAATCCTTCACTCCCAAAATAACCAAAACACATAGCTCCAAATACCTAAAAATCTCTCCCAAAAAATCATCCAACCCACTTCCCAGGAAAACACAAAACCATTGCAACTAATAACCACAAACCCTCAACCCAAAAAACCTTAAACCGTTCACCACAAAAAAACCCTAATCACTTTTCCCAAAAATACCCTAAACACTAATCTAAAAAACCCCAAATCCTCTACCCCTAAAAACCATAATACACAATACAAAAAAATGCTAAATCCTCATCCCAAAAAGAGCACAAAACCCTTATTCGAAAAAAAAGATAAATCCTTATCAAAACAACCTAAACCATTAGTCCTAAGGTAACTAAACACTCTACCCCAAAAAGTACTAAAACATTAAACCCAAAAATCTGTAAACCGTATACATTAAAAAAACCCAAAACACTCAGACAAAAAATACCTAAACCATACACCCTAAAAACCCTAAATCATCTTCCCCAAAAACATTTAACTTTCAGCACAAAAATCCATAAACCTCATCCATGAAAAACCATAAGCTATTAGACCCAAAAACCCTAAACACTTAGCCTCAAAAATACCTTAAAAACTACATAAAATTTTTCTAAACCCACAACCCTTGAAATCCCTTATTCTATTCCCTCAAAAAACCCTAAATCCTACCCAACATAAATCATGAAACTCACTTACCAAAACAAGATAAAAACTATGCCCCAAAAAACCCAAAACCCAAAACCCAAATAACTCTATTACCTCACCACAAAAGAAACTAAAACCACAGTCGAAAAATACCTCTAAACCCTAACACCCAAGGAATCATTAATACTCTGTCTAAAAAACACTAAACCATCAACCCAAGAAAATAAAAAACCGTCAGACTCAAAAATCCACAAAACCTAATACAAAAAATATCCTTAACCCTCATCCCCAAAAAAATGAAACCCTTCCTGGAAAAAACCCCAAAAACATCGACTTGAAAAATCTCAAACTTTCAATCAAAATAATAACCCCATAGAACTAAATAAATCAAAATCCATCATCCCAAAAAACTTTACAACCTCATCCCTAATAAAATCATAGTCCATCATCCACAAAAAACCAAAATCTTTGAAATAAGAAATTTGTATATCGATGGCCCTAAAAAATCCTGAACCCTTACCTACAAAAAAACCAAAAACCAAAACACAAAAAAACTATAACCCATTGCCCAAAAAATTCAAAACCCTCATCCCAAAAACACTTAAAACCTATGCCCCCAAAACACGTAGACCCACATCCCCAAAAAAGGCATAAAACCTCACCATAAAAAATTCAAAACCCTTATCATAAGAAAATACAAATCCCTTAACCGTAAATATCATAATCTATCATCCCCAAAAAACCCATAATCCTCTTCCCCAAAATCACAAAATCATGACGCCAAATAACTCTAAACACACATCCCCCAAAAAACCCCAAGAACATCATCCATAATAAACGCAAACACCATAACCCAAAAAAACCCTAAACCCTCAGCCCCAAAAAAATCCTCAATTCAAAATAACTCCAAACCATCTACCCCAAAAACCATAAAAAATTAGCCTAAAATCACCCTCAACCCACACATCACAAAAACCCTCATCCTTAAACCCTCAAAAACCCATAATCAAATTCTAAAAAAAACAGAAACACTATGTATCTAAAAACCCCGGCCTATTTCTTGAGAAAAACCATACACCCTCCTCCATAAATAACCCTAAAACCTCATAACTCAAAAAACATGAACCCACTTCCCCCAAAACACCATAAAACCCCAACCACGGATCCCAAATACCCTCAACCCTCATCCCTAAAATATCCTTCTGCCCTCATGTCCAATACCCCACAACCCTTATCCCCAAAATTGCTCAACCCCCTAACCTAAAAGCAAAAAAAAAAGTCATCCCCAAGAATCCCTCAACAATCATCCCAGAAATACCCAAATTATTCATCCCTAATAAACCCTCATCCCAAATCCATGTAAAATCATAAATGAAAACCAACAAAAAACACTCATCCCAAAGCTGCAAAAATCCATTGACAGTGAAAGAAAAAACCCCCTAAACCCTCTTCCCCAAAAAATAAGAAACCCGCATCCCTATAAAACACTCAAAACATTACTCAAAAAACCCTAAACCCTCAGGCTCATAAAAAACTCAAAACCTGTAGCACCAAAACACCAAAAACAATTATCCCCAAAAAACCCCCAATCCTCTGACCAAAAATCCTTAAACCTCATAAAAACCAAAAACCTCTTCCCTAATAAAACATATAACTTGGAACTAAAATACCATAAACAATTTCCCACCAAAAATCCCAAAATCATCATGCCAAAAAATAATAAAATCTCGGCCCTAAAGCACCATTATCCACTTCTCCACAAAACCCCAAAACCCTCATCCCCAAAAAACACTAATCCCTTAGACCTGAAAAATCCTGAAATACTCATCCCCAATAACACCCAACTCCTACCATATAAAATCTTAAACACCCATCCCTAAAAATACCTAAAACCTCATCCCCTAAAAACTATAATCTATTAGCACGAAGTTACCCTAAACAATCATCCCAAAAAACCATAAAAAACCCCCAAAAAACACCAAATACTCATCTCGAAAAGATTATAAAACCCAATCCCTAAAATGACCCAAACATTAATCCCCCAATAAGAAGATAACCTCATACCCAAAAAAACTAAAATTTCATCCAAAAAAATACCATAAATCCCCCTCACCAAAAAACTCTAATCCTTGAACTCCAAAAAACCATTTAACCTCAACCACAGAAAACTCTAACCCCTCATCCCAAAAAAAACATAATCCTTTATCCCCAATAATACCTAATCCAACATCCATAAATAACTGTAATCCCTCAAACCCAAAAAACCCTAACCGCTTAGCAAAAAAACCCCAATCTCTCAGCCCCCAAAACACAAAACCCTAATCTAGAAACACCCTAAACCCTCATCCCCCCAAAACACTGTACCATCAGCCCAAAAAATCCCTAAACCATAATCCCAAAATATTCCTACACCCTCTTCCCCAAAAATGACAAAACCATCAACCCCAAAAAAATCTAAACCTATTGTCCCAAAAAAATCATAATCACTCATCGAAACAAAATCCCCATACCCACATCCCCAAAAAACTTAAACCTTCAACCTTGAAAATCCCGAAATGCTCAACCCTGAAAAACCCAAAAACCACTTTGAACAAAAAAAAATACCTAGATGCCAAAAAAAACACCAAACCCTCAACCCTAGAAAAACCAAAACTGTCATCCCCAAAAGACATAAAACCCTCATCTATAAAAAACCCTAAAACCTCCTCCCTAAAAAACCCAACCCCTATGCTTAGAAAACCCATAAACCATTGGCCCTAAAAAACCCAAATCACTCACCCTCTATATAAATTGAAACCTAGACCCCATAAAAACAAAAATACCATCCCAAAAAAACGAAACACCCAACTCTAAAATACCCTAGACACTATTCTTAAAAAACCCAAACCCATATCCCAAAAATACAATAAAACCTCATCCCCAAAAAACAAAAAACCCACAACACCAAAAACTTGAATCCCCTATCCCCACGAAACCCTAAACCCTCAGCCCAAAAAAACCTCAATTTCTCATCTAAAAAAACAAAATCCTTCACCAATAATCAACCACAAACCCTCTTCTAAAAATAACCCTAAAACCATAACACCAAAATTTCCAAAACACATTCCCCCAAAAAACCCAAAACCATTGAGCCTAAAATACCCCAAATCAAGATTACCCAATACCCTAATCCACCATTCCAAATAAAATTAAACCCTAAAACCCAAAAACCAAAAAATAATTTACCAAAAAAAAATAAAACCTCGGCCTCCAAATAATATCTAATCTTTTGGCCCAAATACTCCCAAACCCTCAATGCCAAAAAACCCTCAAACTATTTCAAAAAACAACAACAAAACCTCCACCCCAAAATTACCTAAAATCTCAACGCCATTAATTCCAAAACATTTAAACCAAAAAAACCATAATTAGTCATCCACAAATAACCCCAAACTCTCACACCAAGACCCAAAACCTTATATGAACAATAATCCCTTAAATGATATGCCCATGAAAAATAAAGAAATATCATCCCCAAAATCCTCAAAACCATCATACATAAAATATATAATACCATCATATTCAAAAAACACTAAACCATTATCCCTAAGAAAACCCCTAATCTTGGAAAAATTAAAGGCCCTTGGACCAAAAAACCCAAATCACTTATCCTTAAATAATGTTAAACTCTCAACCCCAAAATACCCAAAATCCTCATCCCCGAAAATCCATAAACAACCATCACTAAAAAAACATACACCAACAACCAAAAAAATCCCAAAACCATATCCTAAAAACACTAAACCGTCGGCCCCAAAAAACCCCAATCACTCATCTGAAAAAAACACATACCCCGACCTATAAAAAAATGTAATACCTCTTCCAAAAATAACCCCATACACTTATCCCCAAATAAGAAAAATGCTCGACCCAAAAAAATCGAAAAACCATGAGCCTAAAAAATCCCAAATATAGGACCCCAAAAACACTAAACCAATATTCTCAAGAACCTCAGACCCTCTAATAAAAAAACTATATCATAGACCCAATAATGCTTTAAAATTAAACCTAAAAAATCCCTAATCCTTGGGCCCCAACTGACTCCAAAACCTCAACCCCTAAAAATACACTAAACCCCAATCTAAAAAACACCAAACCCCCTAACCAAAAATAACCAAAACACTCAACATAAAAAAATACCAAACATTCAGCCCCAAAAACCCCCAAATCATGGGCCTAAAAGCTTCAAAATCTATGCCCCAAAAACATTATACCATAATTTTGTAAAAACTCTAAACCCATAGACCCAAAAAAACATAAAATAGAAAACCAAATATGTCCCTAATCCCTCATCTATAAAAATCATGAAACCCTAGACCCCCACAACCCCAAAACCATAATACCCAAAAACCCTATTACTTTATCAAATAATACCCCAAACCCAAATACCAAAAAAAGGAATCCCTCATCCCCAAAAACCAAAAAACTTATGCCATAAAATCCCTTAAATACTAATCAAAAAATACCATAAACCCACATCAAAAAAAACCTAAACCCTCATCCCTATAAAACCATAATCCCTCAATCCTAAAAAATCCTCACCCATCAACCCCAGAATACCCTCATCTTTCATCCCCAAAAAACCTCAAATGACATATCCAGAATAAAAAAACCCCCCAAACCACAGACCCCCAAAATCCATAACCCTTGGAAATAAAAAACCCTAAAACCTCAACCATAAAAAACCCTTAACAATCATCCCCAAATAACTCCAAACCCTAATACCCAAAAACCAAAACCATAATCCTGTAAAACCATAAACCCTGAGTCCCTTATAGCTCTACACCCTCAACCCCAACAAATCCTTAACCATTAATCCAAAAAACCACTGAAACCTCATACATAAACAATACTTAAAACCGCAACCATAAAAACCCTAAATTCAGATCCCCAATCAATAATAAACCATAATCCCTATAAATAGTAAACCATTATCTCCCAAAATCCATAAACCCTTAGCCCCTAAAAGTCCAAAACATTCTAGCCCAAAAAACCCTAACCAATCGCCCCCAAAAACCATCATCCCTCATCCTATAAAACATTAAACCCTAATCACAAAAAAGCATAAATACACTAAAAAACCCTAATACATGACAATAAAACACCCCATACACCATCATTCACCTAAAAATCCAAGACTATTAACCTAGAAAACCCTAAACCCTTATCCCCAAAAATCTATAAAAACTCATCTCCAAAAAATTCTAAAACATCAACCATAATAAGAACTAACACTTCATCTTTAAAAATCCTTAAATCCTAAGTCACAAAAAATCCTCAAAGCCTCATCCCCCAAAAAAACCTGAAACCCGTAGCCTAAAAAACATTAAACCCTCAACCAAATAAACCTAAACCCTCATCCCCGATGAAACTTGAAAACTCATTCCTAAAAATCAAAACACCCATCCCCAAAAAATAATAATTCCTTATACCATATTCCCTAAATAACCAAAATACAATTATCAAAAATGCCTATACCCAATACACAAAATATTATTATAACTTCATCAACAGTAAACCTAAAATGAAATAACCACCAAACTACAATCTAACATCCCTAACTACCCTAAATCCAAATAAAAAATTCAAACTGCCACCTTAGAAACCCCAATAACTCATCCCACATAAACCATAAACCCTCACATCCAAATAACACATAAAACACATCCCCTAAAAACATTATTCCATAATCTAAAAAAATTAAATTCCTCACCCCCAAATCCCTAAACCCTCAACCCCACAAAACACCCCAATCACTAAGGAAAAAACCTAAATCCCAAGAACCAATGGACCAAAAAAACTCAACCACAAAAATACCTAAACAATCATCCCCAAAAAATCCTCAACCCTCAAATACAAATAACCCTAAACCCAAATCTCTAACAAAAAAGGCCTCAAACCCCATAAACCCTATACCCTCGGCCCTAAAAACCCTTAATCCACCATCCCCATTAAAAAATAAATTACTATCCTCAAAAACACTAAAGCATAAGCTCCAAAACCCTTAACCATATTCCATAAAAACAAAATCAACCTAAAACCCTAAGAAATCATAACCCTTATGACCATGGAAATGCAACACCCTTATCCCAAATGAACCTAAATCATTGTCCCCAAATAAACCTAAACCCTCTTCCCCATAAAATACTACACTCTCTACCCCAGAATGTATAAACACTCATAAAAAAAATCTTAAAAACCTCATCCCTATAAAATCATAAACCCTCAACACCAAAAATACTTAAAAAGTTATCCACCAAAATCCTATACTATTTCCCCATCAGTCCCAAAAACCTCATCCCCAATAAATCCTAAAAACTAAGCCCAGAAAAAACATGAACCCAAAAACCTAATATACTATAAACACTCATAACCAAAATTCACTAAACACTCAACTTGAAATTTCCCTAAACCGTTTTTGAAATCAATCCCTATACCCGGATCCTTAAATAAGTCTTGATCACAATGAAGAAAAACCATAAACCCTCTTCCAAAAAATTCCCTAAACCCCCTACCCCAAAACACATAAATCCACATCCCTAGAAAACAAAATAATTCACACACAAAAACCAAAACCCTAAGACCCATGAATCCCCAACTCTTGGCTTCCAATCACTCAAACCATCTCCCCAAAAATATCCCAAACCATTCGCCACAAAATACATCCTAAAAAATCAACCCATTATCACCCAAAACCCTCAATATGAAAAAAATACCCTAAATCCTCAACCCTAAAAAAACCTAAAACCTCATCCTAAAAAATTTCTAACCCCTCAACAAGAAATCCCAAATCCCCTATCACTAAAAACCGTAAACATGTATCCCTAAAACCCCTAATTGCTCAGTACTCCAGCCCCTTAAACCCTTGGACGTAAAAAGAACAAAATTGTTGGCCCCAAAAAAACCCTAATCCCTTATCCCAAAGACACCATAATCCCTCCATACCTTTGAACATTAAACACATAGCTCTCAATAAACCCTAGACACTCATCCCCAGAACTAATTAAACCAAATACCCAAAAATTAAGACAAAACCAACAACCAATCATAATATAAACCCTCATCCACTAATAATCCTAAACCATCGTCAATAAAAAAACTCAATACAGTCATCCATAAAGTTACCTAATCCTTTATCCACAAAAAACCATAAACCTTATACCCAAAAAACCCCAAAACCCTCAACCTCAGAAAAAACAAAAACAACATCTCCAGAAAACCCTAAACCATCATCCACTATAAAACCATAAAGTTAATCCCCAAAAATATCATAAACCCTTAGTCGCCAAGACCCTATTTCCATAGATAAAAATACATCATAATTCAACACCCCCAGCCATCCTTAAACCCACATCCCCAAAAAACCCCAAACACTCTCCCCCGAAAAAACCTTAAAAATGTATCCCCAAAAAATCCTAAACCCTAATTAATAGAAAACCCTAATCCCACATCCCCAAAAATCTCCAAACCATCATCCCTGAAAAATAAATAAACATACATCCCTAAAAAACAAAAAACCATTAGCCCTAAAAAAACAATAACCCACAACCCTAAAAATCCCTATAACATCCATCGCAAAATATGGAAACCATTAGACCTAGAAGAGCATGAACATTATGAATTAGAAAATCCAAAAACTTCATCCCCAAGAGACCTTAAAAATTCAGCCCCATAAAACCCTAAACCCTCTGCCTTGGGAAACCCTACACCTATAACCCTAGTTGACCATAAACCCTCATAAAAAAAACCTAAACCATCAGGCCGGAAAAACCCAAAACCAATATCCCAAGAAAAACCTAAAACCATATCCCTAGAATATAGTAAACCCCCTTACCCATAAAAAAATAAACCCTCAACCACTAAAAAACACTCAACCTTCACCATTAAGAATCCATCAAGATTCTTCCCCACAAAACCTTGAAACCTCAGTCGAAACAAACTAAAACCCCACTACCCAATAACCCCTCTTCCATACACCCAAAAAAACCATAACCCCTTAGGCCCACAAATACCACAACACTCATCCAAAAAACCCATAGACCTTATCCACACAAAAAAGAACCCCTATACATAGAACAACTTAAACCTTCATTCCCACAAATCGCTGAAACATTATATGAAAACAACAATAAAATAACAACCATAAGCCCCCCAAAAAGGTAAACCCTCAACCCCAAATAATCCTAAACCCACAACACTAAAAAATCCTAAACCCCCAGTGCTAAAATCCTCTAAACCCTCAGCCTCACAAAACAGTAAACTAATATCCCCAAAAAAATCTTACCACCTTATCCCAAAAAAACTAACCACATATCCCAATAAAACAATAAACACCAAAACCCTATAATTCTAACCATATGTTTGAAAAATACATCTACCCACATCCCTAAAAAACCACAACCCAATCCCCAAAATCCTTCATCCATCATCCCCCAAAAAATTCAACCCTTATCCCCCCAAAACCCTCAACACTCAACTCCAAAAAATCCTTATCCCTCAGAATAAAAAATCCATCAACCCTCACCCTAAATAAAACCTAGACTCTAAGAACCAAATTACCCTCTAACCTCAGCTATAAAAAACTCCTTGAACCAGAGCCCCAAAAACAACATGACCATCATCCCCCAAAAAATAATAGACCCTATCCCAAAAAAACCTACACCATCAGACCACAAAAAATCATAGACCCTTATCCCTCTAAAAACACTAGACCCTCATCCCCAAAAACTGAAGACAATAAGCCCCCAGAAACCTAAAACATCAGTTTTAATACACCATAGACACTCATCCTTAAACAATGCTAGATCTTAATCCCCAAATAAACATAGACCCTCATCCCCAAAATTCCTTAGACTATCATCCCCAAAAAAACCTAGACCCTCAACCCTCAACCATCATCCCAAAAAAATACAAGAACCTCATCCCACAAAACCATAAACACTTATCCCCAAAAAAATTATATACCCTCAACCCCCAAAACAATAGACCCTGCAGCCAAAAAAACCCAAGACCCTTAGAACCAAAAACAGTATAAACCCTCATCCAAAAAAGACATAGACCCTCATCCCCAAAAAAGATAGACTCTCAGCCCCAAAGTACCTATACCCTCATCCTCTAATGACCTATATTCTCATCGCCCAAAAACCCTAAACCCACAACCAAAAAAAAAAATCCAAAAAAGACATTTTAAAAAATATATATATAATTTCCAAACTAATATAAAACATAACCTCATCCTCTAAAAACATTAAACCCTCAGCAAAAAATTCTATAACCTCATCCCCAAAATACCCTTAATCCACATCCCTAAAATCCTTAAACGCTCTCCCCTAAAAAAACCTAAAACCTTAGCTCCAAAATACCCTAAAACCCATCCTCAAAAAACCCTAAACCATAATCCAAAAAATACACAATATCCCCTGACACAAAAATACTTAAACACTCATCCCCAAATAACACATAAAGCATGAGATCATAAATAAAAATAAAACCTCTTACATAAAAAACACTAAAAACACAACCTAAGAAACAAAAACCATTCCCCCAAAACCTCCAAAAACCTAAACTAAAAAAATATTGAATTATCCGCCTAAATATCTCAAAACCCTTAAACCCGAAAAATTGTAAAACCCAGCCACAAAAAACCCAAATCTCTCAAACTCAAAAAACCCTAACCCTCATCCCCAAAATATGTCAAGACTCATTCCCAATAATTATAATACCTTATATACAAAAACCCTATTCCATCATCCAAAAAACGTAAACCATTTTGCCCAAAAATCTATAATACCTCAGTCCCCCAAAACACTAAATCCTCATCCCCAAACAACACTAAAATCTCAGCCCAAAAACACTATAACATCAGCCCCGAAAAACCGTCAAGTGTCATCCAAAAAAATAATAAAACTATATCCCCCCAAACCCCTAAACCAAGTGCCATAAGAAAACCTAGACCCTTAATAACCCAAAACCCCCAAACCCTCATCCTAAAACTCCCAAACTATCTAATGTATTACCATAAGCTTGAAATGAGTATGTGACGATGGAATAACAAAATGTACTAAAACGAGTGAGGTATAAAAGAAACACCACCCACTAAGGTTTCTAAAATAATTAACATTAAGTCAACCCCTATGGATATGAACCCCAAATTCCTACAAAAGGGAAGAGGCTAAAGTAATAAAGTGTTACAATAACCATCAGAGTTATAAGGATTCAAGTGTAAACCTTAAAAATGAGTGAAAATACATTATAAAGTCAAATTAATGTAACATAAATCCCTTAAAATATATTAATTGGGAAATGGGGAAATTAAAGATCACATAGAAGGAGGAAAAAAATTTACCATGCCAATTAATGACCACTGTATCTAAAGTAGTGAGATTACTTCTTAATGATATCTGTCTCCATGTTCCCCATAATTTTTATTGTTATTCTACAAATTTCATCCCTTATCCATTTAGATATTTCATTTTGTTTTCTAAATGAATTTTTTTGTGGCCCACCATTGTGTTGGATTCCAGAAATTGTGAGGTGGTCCTATTTAAATAACAATTGGGATTAAAATTATTATCAATCCCAAAAGTATCCTCCTTATGTTGAATCTAGTCAATACTATTACCTCCACTTTGGATAAGACTTTCCATTAATTCCATGGAATAATATCCATAAATATTTGGAGACAAATACCCAATGTTGAACATTGCTTAAATTGAACAAAAATAAATTTCCAAATTGATCTTTTAGGAATTATTTCCCAAATTACCATGTTCCTTAAATAGTTATTATTATCATGAGCCTATATTTCTATTATTATGGGATGAAAATCACCTATTTTGATGGTAAATCCCAAATTTTTCATAGGTTTTTAAAAGTTACCTCTTTTTGTGCCTTTTAGATTTCTTCTTATATTCGTTATTAGACTTTTCTATTTGAGATTCAATAGATTTTTTATCCTTCTTCATCAGATTTACCTTATTCTTTGATTCAATAATCCCTTAAAAATTATAAGACAAATAAAAAATCCTATAGTAGTTTTTGGATTAATTGCATTAACAACATTTAATGAATAATATCATGTGGTACTATGTTGAGATCTATTGTATGAAAATGTATCTTCTTAAAGATGTAACTCCCCATCTCTGATATAATTTTTCACCATTTTCTTCAATTTATTTTACAAATTATGATTTTAATATCTATTATAAAATCGTATTTAGGGAGATAATAAGTGATTACAAGAGCCTTGTGTTGAATTTCCCACATAATATACTCTAAAAATGGCAGATAAATTTATTATCACTATCTGCAATAATTCTATGGGGAATGACATGAAGGCGAATAATCTCTTTGAAAAAAAATTCTATCTGAGTTTTTGTCAAATCTAGAATTAACTCTATGTTGAGATATTCTCATTTCTTCTATAGATAATTTAATGATGTGTATAAATCAGTCTTGAAATTACTCATTACTCTTTGACATGTCCTACATCTTGAAATAATTCCTTGGATATTAGATTGCATATTTTATTATAAGAAATGATCTTTTAATATTTTCATGGTATGTTTATTCCAAAATAAATATAAATCCAACCTTTATGAGTATCACATATAAGAAATCATTTTTAATTACCCATTAGAATACAAAACCTATTTCTCTTGATTATTATCACCCATAGCACACAATAATCATCCAAAAATCTATTTTTCCATTGTATAAAAATATAATTTAACTCCATATCATGGTTATAATCCTAAATTATTAGATGATATCCATGAATTAAAAAATCTTGAATGTATGTAATTTATACAATTGAGATAAATCATTTCCACCTATTTTTCTTTACACTTCTTTTATTTTGAAAAAATGAGTTTGATTTTTATAATTCCAAACAACCCTCATGCCAGGAACTCATATTATGATGACCATTGATGAATCTCAATTCCTGGTGGTCATAATGAAGAAAAATATTTTTTGGTATCAAATAATGATACAAATTATATAGGGATATAAAAATCGAATAAAATTCTATATCATAGGTTATATAATTTCTTCTTGAATCATTCAACCTCATGCTAAAATATAAAATTAGGTGATTTATATTGATTGGAGATGTGTCAATCCTAACTCCATATGCATCTCACTATATATCAAAGGTTTGATCAAAATATGGAAAATCAAAAATGGATGTTCACATAAAATTTTATTAATGATCTAAAAGGTGTTATACGCTACCTTTAACAACTTAAAATTCCCATTTTTCTAGTATTCAGTGATGGTTTCCATGATTTTTTTGAATTATGAAACAAAACAATGATAAAAATATATAAAACCATGAAAAGTACATACATTTATGATGGATTTCGATGCTATATCAAACTTGATAGCCTCCAACATTAAATGATACACAATGATTCCTTCTTTAGATACCACATATCTCTAAAAAATAGTTTGTTTGAAAGGGAATCAGGCATTTCCATGTTTCAATATAGGTATTTTTTCCACATAATTTCCAATATATGATGTTGATGACCCACATAGATCTCAAAATCCTTTATGTAAATCAATATATTATCTATATAAAGAGAAAAATATTTACTAATAAATTGTTTTAGAATATTGTTTATTATTTCTTGGAATGTAATAGGACAATTCGAAAGGTCGGATGTCATGACCAACCACTAAAACAATACACCTTGGTTTTTAAAATTCATTTCCAACTCATCCCTATACTTCATATAGTAATGGTTGTATCAAATCTATGGATAGACATTCAAAACAATTTATTACCCATGTAATTCATTAATCATAACATTGATTTATTGAATGAGATTCTAGTATTAGATTGTAATATTATAGATAACTATACTATTAATTTAAATTTTATATGTATCACCATTCTTCATCGCCAATAATTATGGAATAGAACATTGGATCGTGATTTTTCATATAAATATTGATCCATAAATTTATCCAATTGCATCAGAAATTCCTTTTATTCCTCAGTATTACACCAATATGCAGGTTCATTAGGCAATTTCTTATCGAGTTCAATATCAATATAATGTTCAGTTCCTCTAATATGAGGTAATTGAAATTTAAAATATTTTTGAAAAACATCATTATATTTATCAATCAATGAATGTGGTAACAGTTGGTGATGATAGTTTTGCACATGGAAATAATTATCCTCCATCAATAAAGAAAAGAATACTTTGGATTCTGGATTTCCTTAACCACTTTAAATTTATTGAGAATTATGTCACATTTATGATATTTTGGAATATATTTTTCTTGATGAATCAGGGGTGTCTTGAATGGATAATATGTATACCTGTTTTCTCTATATTAGAAACAATATGTGTTCCTTATCCCATAATATTTTTCATCCATTTCAAAATAACCACTCAAGAAAAATGACAATTTATAGGCATCTATACAAATAAAATTTCTAAAAAACATCATAAATATATTTCATGACAATTAAAAATTATATTAGAACCATTCTTTACATAATTTTACTCCCTATATTCCACTGTTTCATTTTGTATGACTGAGTATCATTCTATGTTGGATGATTCAATTCATATACTAGTACTGTTGAACAAAACTTTTTAAAACTCCCACTAATAATAATCATCTTTAATACATTAGGATTTATTATGTATGGATTTTAGAGAGTTTTATCTAATTAATCTTCTTGAGGGAAGACCGATTCTTTCCAAACCCAATATATCACAAGAGTTTTAACCACATAAACATCATCCATTTCCTGATATTCATTTAATGATTCTTCACAACCATGTGCATAATATTTGATTTCCCTTTCAAACCCTTCAATCTCCTGTAATGTAATTATTTTTTTTAATGAAATATTCATGAAAATTAATATACACATGACATTTGAAGTATTCAAAATTCCGATATTCAAAGATGTTATATTTTCCTTTTTTGTGTCCAATATCCTTCTCTTTCCAACTATACAACATATTGTCCCTTCGAAATAACTTATCCCTAAATCCAAATTAATTAGTAGGTATACCATTAAAAAAATATTCATCTTTAATTTAATTTATGAAATACAGAGCCTTTGAGAACCACATTTTCATTTCCACCTTGATTACCAGCTTGAAAACATCATCATTTGAACAGAATGGTTGTAACTCCACTAAATGTGAAGTTTATTCACTTAATCCACCCAAAAAATGAAAAAAAATTCTCCATGAATTCTATAACATCACATCACATAAATAAATGATCAAACTCTTGAATTTAATCTTCACCCTATTTATCTCTTTTTCTAAATATATGAATTTGAAAATAAATCACTTTTTATAAATTTTGGGATGAAAACAACTTCTAAAAATATTTTTCAAAATCCTCCCTGAGTGTATTTTTTCATTTCCATCTTATTCAAATTGATTCAACAGATACCAATCTGATGCATAGTAATTAAATTTCTGAACTTCTCTCTTGCACTTTTTCTCATATGAATAATTATTAAATTTAATGAATCACTGGATTCCCAACATCCAATCTATAAAATCATTGTGAATCCTACACTAATCAAAATATAGAATGGAAATCATAAATCCACTTTCAATTTCTTTAATTTATATTCTACATTGTATATCAACTTATGAATCATTGGAATCATATCCATTTGTACAATCATAAAAAAATATTGGTGATTGATATATATTTTTATAGATTGATGTCATTATCAATTTATTGTGGGAGAGGAATCATATCTTCATGCTCTCAACAATTGATAATGATACAAACTGGTCTGAGAAATTTTTAATTGCAGCTACACTAAGGATACTACCTGTGGAGTATGAGTTTTTGAGGATTCTAATTTTCAATCTATACTGGTGATGTTTTTTCTAGAGATTAATAAGAAAAAAGAGGTTAAACAAACTCAATGGAACCATAGCTTGAATAAAAATGTGACGCATCTCTGAATGAAAAATGAGTAATAAATGATGTAATAGTGAAATATATTAGAATGAATTCGGTTTAAAGGTAACACCACCTATCTAGGATTCTTCATGATTAATGACTAATTAATCACCAATAGAAATTCATCATCAATTCTGAGCAAAGGAATGTGCCTAATGAATTACTGATTCACAAAAATTATCAAAATTAATAGAATTAGAGTGTATCTATTAAAAATAATTGAGAATAAACTAATTATAAAAAATAATTTGACTATAATGACATAAATTGAATTAAAATTAATAGGGTAACTCAAAGGTTGCATTTAAAGCATAACACCCACATTTTATTACTAATTAATGCCCCCTAACTAAACTACTGAAATTCATTCTTAATGATGCCTTTATTCATGTTCTCTATACACTATGATGTGTTTAATTGAATTTTATTCTTTTTCCATGTGGATAATTTATTTTGGACCCTAAATAAGTGTGCCTTGGCACATCACTTTGTTAGATGAAAAAATGTGGGTTGATCCAATATAATAATAATAGGTCTTAAATATTATCAGAATCAAAATAGTAGACTCCTTGGACTGAATGTTGTCAATATCACCCATAATCCCAAAAAACATAAACACTCTGGCTAAAAAATAAAACCATTAACCATAAGAAAAACAATTATCTTCCAAAAAAAAGATAAAACCTTATCTTTAAAACCCATCAAACCTCATCCTTAAAAACCCAAAAACCCTCAACCCCTAAAACCCTTAAACCCTCATCCCCCCAAAAACCCAAAACCCCCAACCCCCTAAAAACAAAACCCTAATCACCATAAAAACCGTTGATTATAATCCTCAAACATCCCTGAGCACTAATACCTCTAATGAAAAAAACTATCATACCAAATATAACCCAATCCCATAGCCCTCAAACCCCAAATACATCGCCCACCAATACCTAAACCCACATCACCAAAAAATAATAAACCCTCAGACTAGAAAAAACTTCAACACACAACCAAAAAAATAATCCTTGATCCCCAAACAACTATAAATTGCAATCCCTTAAAAATCACAGACACTTATCCCCAAAAAAATTATAAACCCTTATCCCAAAAAACAATAATCTCTCAGCCCTAAAAAATCCTAATCACCAAAACCCAAAAAAACCTAAATCCATAGCTACATAAAACCATAAATATTCATCCCCTAAAACCATAAATTATAATCCCCATAACAATCTAAACACTACTCCCAAGAAAACCGGAAACCCTGATGCCCAAAAAATCCATAAACACACCTCCCTAAAAAACCGTAAACCCTAATCACTAAAAACCCCAAACCCGCTGCCCTAAATATCATTGAACTATCATCCTCAAAAAAAATCCTCATTCCCAAAAACCCTAAATTATTTTACCCAAAAAAACATTAAACCCTCATCCCTAAAAATGGCTAAACCCTCATCCCCCAAAAACCATAATTCCCCAGCCACAAAAAAAGTATAAACCTCGAGACCCAAATAACTGTATGTCATCCGCCCAAAAAACACTACACCCATAATAAATAAAAACCAAAAACTCATCCCAAAAATACATAAAACTCATCCCCCCAAAACTATAAACACTCATCCCAAAACCCCATAAAACCTACTTCCCAATTAGACTTGAACCCTCATCCCTCAAAAATAATAAACTTTCATCCAAAATAACACATAAATCATCAACCCCAAAAAACCCATAAACAATCATCCGTAAAAATCCACTAAACCCTCAACCCCATATAAGCCAAAAAAAATATACATAAAAACCATAATCACTCATCCCCATCAATCCTTAATCCTTCATCCTTGAAAAACTCTAATCCCTAATCCCCAAAAATCTGAAAAATTTATACCTAAAAAAACACACAGCCCTCCAAAAAAAATCTTGTACCCATAGTACCATCAAATGATAATCCCACAAACCCAAAAAATCCTAAACATTCATCCCCCAAAACCCATAAGGACTTATCCCCAGAAACTCCTAACACATAGCCCTAAAATCCATAATCCCTTAGCCCCATAAATCCCATAATCCATGATCCCCAACAACCTGAAACGCTTTGCCCCAAAAATTAGAATACCATCATCCCCAAAACCTATAATTACTTTTATACATAAAATACAAAACCCTAATCACCTATAAAATATAATCCATAATCCATAAAAATCTTCAAACCATTATCCTTAAATAACTGTAAACCCTGACCCTCATAAAAACCCTACTCTTTAGCCCTAAAAAATGATAAAACCGCACAGAGAAATGAAAAACCACAACCCCATAAAACAATAATTCTTATTCCCCAGAAAACAAAAAAACCACATCCCTAAGAAACCATAACCCTCATCCTAAAAACCAACTAATCCCCCATAAATATAAAACCCTAAATTCATAGCACAAAAAAAAACATTATTCCTCATCACTAAGAAACTATAAATCCTTGGCCAAAAAAATCCTAAACCAAAATCCCCAAAAAACTATAACCACTAAGAACCAAAACACCTAAGCCCTCATACCCAAAAATTCATAAACCCTCTTATTTAAAACCCCATAAATTTTATGATTCATAAAAACCTAAACCCTCTCCCCAAACCCCCTAATACCTCCAACCTAAAAAACACCTAAATAATTTTCACCAAATAATACTAAACCCCCAGCAACAAAAACCCCTAAACCCTCATCCCAAATAATTTTTGTGGGTGTTTATTTTTACGGTTAAGGGTGAGGTAGTGTTACATTTTTGTTTAGGATATAGGTGTAATGTTTTGAGGTTAGAGTAAGGGTTATAGTTTTTATTTATGTTGTTGTGCTTCTGTTTATTTTAGTGTTTAGGGTGAGGTATTTAGATTATAATATTGATTTAAGAGTAAGTAATGTGCTTTAGATTTAATTTTAAAGGTTAATTGTGAGGTTTTGGTTGGTTATTTGGTATAGATATTATAATTAGGTATTAGGGTAGAGGGGCTATCGTTAGGTGTCTGTGTGAGGGTTGATATCATGGGTGTTTAGGGTTTACAATTCAAGAGTGAGGTACGATGATAGTATTTAGTTTCAAGAGTTTAGTTTGTTTAATAGGATTAGTTTTGTGATACATGGCTATATTTAAGGGTGAGGGTCAGGGCTTGGATTCATGATTGATTGGTTTAGTGTTTAGATTTCATTAGATAGGTAAGAGTTTTTTTGGGTTTATATTTAATTTTATGTTAGTGGGTTAGATAAAAAATAGTTGGTGGTATACGGGTAATGTTTAGTTTAAGGGTGAAGGTTTAGAAATTTTTTTATCTGGTGAGGTATGTATATGGTTCAGTTTAGAGGAGCTGGTTTAGATTTTTTATTGGTTTTTTGTATGATTAGGTGGGTTTTACGTATAAGGTTTAGGGATGAGGTTATGAGAGGAATTCATTTAGGGTAGTTTTGTTATGTGTAGGGGTGATATAAAGAATTAGAATTTAGATTTTGTTTTGTTATTATAATGATTAGGTGGTATAGGTATATTTAAGGTTTATTTTTAGAGGTATATGTTTCATTTTATATTGGGTTGTCTATATGATTTTCTAGGGTTTATTTTATGGTTTACGGGTGAGCTAGTATTAGGTTGGCCTTTAAGATAGAGGTTTATTTTTAGGGGTTGGTTTGGGGTTGTGGTTATTGGTTCTAGGATTATATATTAGGTTGTAAGAGTGAGGTGGGGTATTAGTTTATGTATACAGTTCAGTTTATGGTTTTGGAATAGTATTAGGCCATGTGAAATGTTTATGAATTGGGGGTTGTGTTTAAGTGTGGATTATGATTAGGGTTTAATGTGATATAGAGAGGTTATATTTTATGTTTGAATGACAGGTTTATGGTTTAGATTTATTTTTTGTGTCTAGGGGTGAGGTATGGGGTTAATGATTAGGATTAAGAGATAGGTTTGGGTTTTAGGATTAGATTTATATTTTTTTAATGGTGGGTAAAAAACTGAACAATTTGAGAAAACCTACAAACCAAAAAAAATCAAACTGAAATTTATTTTTTGGTCTTGTGGTTTTGTTTTTCATGTAGAATAAATATCCCCTTATGGTTTGTGGTTAGATTCAGGTTCTCAACTAAATTGAACTTATTAAATTGAGTCACTCTAATTTTAAAAACACATTTATCAAATGTTTTTAGATAAACCCATATATCAATTCCATAATTCAAAACCTCATTCAAAATTTATTTCTATAAACTATTAAAAATAAAATATTTATTTCTATGACGTGTCAATTGTAGTATTATTTCGCAATGTTAACGGTTGTGTATAAATTTATCCAATAAATATAAAATTTCATGACTATATCTAATCACTTTTTCGATAATGAAATAACCAATTTATGTTTTATTGGTAAACACCTGTAAAACCAATGATAAATACTAAATAGCCACATAACCAAAATAAAAATAGTTAAAGAACGCTACATCGAAACACCATTATGATACCTTTGAAAGTGGTTTCCACAATTCTCTCTATTAACCTAATGTTGTTACCTTGAAATACCCATAAATTATGTTCCAAATATAGTACATTGATAAAAAACCCCAGCAACCAATAAAAACAGAACACCCTCAATTAATGAACACCCTTGGTGACATCTATTCATTATACCCAAAAGAATTCTTCAACTAAACAAACAAATTACCTAGACACATTATTTGTAAGAGATCCACTCTATAAGTTGAAACACAAACATACAAATCACAAATATATATATAGAAAAATAGATATTTTTTTTCTACCAGACTACGGAAAACCCAAAACCAATGTAGAATGAAACCCTTCTCCTCCAAAGACCACTAAATCCAAATTCATTCAAATAGAATTGAATGACTGAAAGACAATTAAGAACAATAAACCCAATATATAAAAGTCCTCAAAATTTAAAAACCACCAATTAAAAAAAATTCAACCCTTAAAGGTCCATCATCATTATCATTAACTCTCTTTTTTCCATTAAATAGAAAAAATAGAAGCTTGCATCTTGAAATCAACTAGAACACATCAGTATTTTCAGTTTCAATGACTAAAAATTGAACATAAATACTCACCAATTCTATTTCATCCTTTTTAGACACATCATTTGATACTATATGATATATGAGACAATGATGTAGTAATTCATAACATCATGCATCCAACTGTCATGATGTACCATTAATCTAATGATTCATGACTATTAAACCCACAAACATTATCAACTATAAATCATCTTCCCTAGAAAGTGAATATACCAAGAACTATACATCATAGGGAGATAAAAATATTAAATTCCACTCAAAGATGCGAGAATCAATTGAAAATAACCATAGATTCGATCGAATAGGGAACTCAAGCGAGTCAAGACTATCATGAACCAAACCAAATACCCAGGACACTAATAATTGAGCTAGTAATAACATGAAACAAAGTGAATATCGGCTCCCCATGTGGTAGCTACTACTTATAGGGTATTAGTAAATGGATCCAGTGAAATAATTCTCCAAAATAACAAAAAAAATAGTGCAAGATAAAATGGAGTGTAATAACTATTCCAAACACTCCTCATGTTGAAAATATTAACAAAAGAAGTTAGATAAAAATAAAAATGTAACACGTTATATGAAATATTACACAACATCCATCAAGTTGAAAAAATGATCTTTTTGAAATTGGTGGATCATATCTCTGCTGGTCACCACTATCACCCATGTTTCCAAGATCAATAACGTCCACCACCTCCAAGTGGATATTTTTTTGGAAATTGAATAACACAATCAATATATTCTCGATGGAAATGGTTGTGTCTGAGCTAGAATCCTAGCCTTTTAGAAAAGAAATTCCCAAACCAGTTCAAATAAAATCTATTTTCTCTTCAATTCAAATAATGATAATAGATAGAAAATCATTTCACATTTTCAATGATTTTTTTTCAAAATTGATATATATAACGAATGTCAAAATATGATTAAATTATCATTTTATCATACATAGAATAGCGTGGGTAATATATTCTTATAATCACTACCATGTAATAAAAATGTCAAAATTATGAAATATATTTATATTCTTTAAGGATCATTAGTTTCTAGAACTAGGATCCAATAAATACATAGTAAATCATCAGGGCTCAATGTATGTCAACATGTCCTTAAATATTAGGCCATTAAGATAACCAATAAACACATCATTAGAAAAATCATGCCAAATTGGGATTAGGTAGAGTTTTCATCATCAATCAATTTTTAATGAGTTAGAGTCCTAGCATGATTTTACCAATCCCACAATAACATCACTGTATTACATGTTCGTTAAATTAATCATTTTAAATAAAGTAAAAGTCTAAATTCCAAAATTAAGTTTCAATATGTCATTTATCCTTAAAAACTTAATAGTAAGCTTTCAACAAGTTAATTTCATTCAATATTATTTTAATTTAAAACATTTTACCAAGGATAAATATAAAATAATTTCATAAAATCAATTAAAATTTAAATTTATATTCCCTAAATTCACCCAAATTACCAAATCCATAAAAAATTGTTTTATTTATAAAATTTATTCTTTTTAAAATCAAACAATAAATACAATAAATTTATTGAAATAAATTTAAAATAAATTTCAAATAATGAAGGAAAGTAATTGTTTCAATTATAGAGAACCCCCTTATGGAACCATGTACCTTAATTCACAAGATTACTCAATCACCCAAAACCAGATCCACCAATGAAGAGTTGAAGGAGTAGAAGGCAAATGTGGAATGCATGGAATTAAAATCTATCAAATAATGTTTTATAACCAATAATTACTTGAAGATTCATCACCCTTAAATTATGATAATAGATAATAATGGAGGACTCCAAGGGAAAGGAAAACCTCATACCATAGAGAGATTAAATTCATCCACCAACACATCAACCATTGAAGAGAAGGGGTTCTAGAATAATAAATCCTCTCTAGAGGGACTCAAAAAGCAAAATGGTAAGATTATGATCGATTTTTTGTTTTTTAGATTTTATAAATGGGTTTTCAAGACATTGATTTTGATTTATGGGGTATTAAATTTTTTTTGGTTTCCTAGGTTATGCCACACCATTAGAAATAATTTTTCACCCTTACTGGGCCTATCAAGAGCACTAGAAGCTTAGGATACATGGTTAGAAAAACTATATGCCAACTGTGTGCTCCCTTAGGTAGCACTAGACAAGGATTTATGGTCTGAACACACAATTTGACAACCATATGTCAATCATGTGATCCTAACTATCCATAGCCACATATTTTTGGAATATTTTTTGTATTGTGGTTATCCATGTTCCCCTTCTAGATAATATTATCATGGGACATAGTTTTCTTGGATGAATGACATAATTTTTTCTTAGTCTTGTTACAGTCCTGAATTTCCCCAAAAAACATCCTAAAAATTAAAAAAATACCTAAAAATGAATGCAATTCTGATCAAAAAAATGGTGATATATTTTTTAAAAAACAAATGGAAATTTGGTATCATGATAATAAAATCTCCTCAAAATTAATACTTTATTCCCCATGAAATCATGTCATGAAGACTCTATGAAAAAAATTAAGAACTCAATGCTCTCTCATTAGAACCTCACACTCCAATGTCTCATTAAAATTGGAACAATGTCCCCAAAACAGAGGAACTACAAATATGGACATACCAAAAACAACCATCATTTTAAAATCAATAATCCATATTGGGTGTATAGTCCTTGAAGGTTAGGAAAATTATCAAGTTTCTCTGATATCTAAACATGAGATGTATCAAAGAGACACATTCTATTAAGCGATAGATGGAACACATTAGGCATTTAATTTAACTAAGCTAGAAATTTCAAATGATAAGACACCATTCCAATCCACTCAACAAACTCAAATTGCCCCACATTTTTCTTTTCATTATTTCTCTATTTTATAATTCATCGATATACTGATTAGGCTGGATTTATAGAAAATAACTTTTCTAAAAAATAAAACACCCATGGGAATCATGTTGTTCATTATAGTATTTAAAATTTCATAATGTCATCACTGTTCTCTAATAAACCATAGAAATTTTTTTTGTCATCTCATGCACATAAAATGATCCATATAGATATGTCTCCCCAATATCTACACAAACAGCAAAGACATTATTGGGATGATATAAAATTATAAAAAGGGATCCAACCTGATGGAATAAGTATAACCTTTGCAATAAATAACTCAACTATTAAAAAGTTGTTATCTCAATCTCCACCTGAATCGAGAACACAAGCACAAAACATGTTTTCAATAATACGTATTACTAATTCTATATGGCCATCAATATATGAATAATATGAGACGTTCATACTGAAATAGGATCCCATTAACTCTTTTATTCTGGTTAAATAATATGATGTGAAAGAGTCATCCATATTATAAATAGTAATACAAGAAAATATATAAAATTATCCAATATTATGTATATACCTACTTCATAGGTCCTCAAAATTGATTATATCTTGAACGGGGATGATGTGATCTGATTAGTCAGTCGATTGATCACAACCAATTTTAAAATATTCTTCCAAGGGGTATGTGGGTATCTATATATGATAACCATCAAAATCTCATCCCACATCCATATTATAACTAGAAGGGGATGGAGTAATCATGAATGTATTATATTTTCATCCTTGACCAAATGATAGGTATAATAATGAGAGAATAATTTTAAATGTATCATCTCATACTAAGCCAACATAATAATCACCATATGTCATAAAATAATTTCATGGTTCCCAGGTGTACTGCCAACTTGTAAATATGGATATCCCCCATCATAGCTTTTCTCATGGGATATTATATGACATAACAGTTTTGGAAACATATATTACCTAGAAGAGATAATGACCACTCACTAATGGTATCCCACCCTATAAAGAGATTCCATCATTCCATGGAACTTATAATCATGTAGATGCAACAAAAGAATCATCGAAGAAGATATATGTTCATATGAATTATTGCATGAACAACGTTTAAATCATTAATTTGTACTCCCAAATATAGGAGAGTGATGATATCCATTAGATTCTAGTATATGGAGGTTCCTCCAGGTCATGGGTTAGAAGTTTCCTTCTAAAGATGTCAAAATATTCCCCATAAAAAGGGTTAATGCAATGTAGAAATCAGAATAATATAGGTACTCCACCCATCACCAGTTATAGATATTCAAATCATTTTTCGATAAGATATATGTCTTGATTTTGTGATCAGAATAAATGAAAATCCTTTATCTAAAAAGGTAATGTTATGAACTCCTAAGAGCATGAATCACTGTAGTGAGTTCAAGGTCATGAGTGGGATAGTTCTTTTATTTTTTCTTAAGATTTTAGAAACCATCATTCACTATGTGGTCATAATATATGAGAATGTTTCCAAAACAGTAAAATTATGTTTAAAAAAAGACCACATATCCCCACCTAGCCTCCATAAGATTCAATATTTAGTCCTAAGTCCAAATGTTCTTAAATTAATCAAAATAATTATGGAATTTTAGATAGAAATTATGAATTACCCTATTTCGAGTGAGGGTAGTCATTCTAGAAGTCATCGTTGATAAAGATTTGACAAACTGGTGTTAATATTCCGCTTTACCCAAGAATATCTAAATCACGAAGAAATTACATGGTTTCCCCCATGTTATAACCACCTTTAGCTTCTTTGTATCAACTAAAATACCCTGATTTGGACCATTTTCCTAGGAACATCACTTTTATAATATATAAATCACATTTTTATATCATTTCAAAAATTTGGTGGTATCTAAAAATTTCTAGAAAGAATCATAGATAATGCACATGGTCTTTCTTTATCTTAGAGTAAACCTAGATATCATAAAGAATACCCTCATGAACAAATAGAGATGCACATGTAACATCCTATCATCAGTTCTATGAAAATACAATTGCATTGATAGGACAAAAGACATTAAAATGTACTCATAATGGCCATACCTAGTCTAGCTGGTGATATTCACGGTATCAAATTCAAAGATTCTCAAATGGTGATACCCATACCAAAGTCAGTCTTTGATAACAATTTCTACCCTATGAACCAGTTAAATGAATAATCAGTCCCAGAAAAAAATATTTATTCTTTACAGTAACTATATTTATATTTGAGTAATCAACACAATGATGAAATGTCCCATCTGCTATATTTTCAAAAAAAAATTGGATCTTCCCAAGGAGACACACATGGTCAAATGAATCCTTTTCCAAAAAATAATTAATCTTATTCTTTAGGTCATTAAATTCAATTAGGTACTTACAGAAAGATGGAATACATATTGGATGGGTTCCTATAACTAATTCCATAGATTACTATACCTCTCACACCACTGGAAAGAAAAAAAATTCAAATAGAAGCACATCAAGAAACTCAGTTACCAATGGGGGAATATTACCAATAAAATATTATTTATTCGTATAAAAATAAGGCTCATATATACCAAATCTAAAATATGAGATCTAGATCAACTCGATCTCGAGTCCCATTCTCCATGAAAAAACATGGCACACCCCATTGAGGGTAGTAATGAAGACCTTGATAAATGTCAATCATTTAATATATTATGGATAATCATCTAAACTGTTCAAATAATTACATGGAGAGTTTTCACGTCAAAAACTAGAAATTAATAACTTTGGTCGATCTCTGATAAAGGGAAGAAACATGTAGGGAATCATATACCTCATTCTCTATTCATTCTGTGGGTTGTAGAAGATCCCATCACATAAAACATAAAATTAATATAAAGGATTAATTTGTTCAAATTAAGAGTCAATATAAAATATTGAGATACACCAGTATCAAATAAAATAGTCAATAAAGATAACACAATAGTGATGTTACCTCAAACTATCCTTGGACCCAAATCAACATCCTCTAGAGAAACTTTCACTATATGGAGACTTTTCATTTTGAATTCCTATTGATGGAATCTATTATTTCGTAAAAAATATGATTGAATTGAACTGCCTTTAGGTGAATTGAGAATATGGATTATTTGGAATGATTGTGTTATTTTTTGTTATAATACTCATTATTGGATACTTTTATTTATTTTATTTCATGAATTTTTATTAATGAAATTTCAAAAATTATTATCATTAATATTCATGCATATTTTTTTTAAAAAAAGGTGGCATTGGAAGACACCAGTGGGAGCCTCTATTTACAGTCTCTGATGATAAAAACTATATGTGTTTTTCTATATATAAAATATGGATACATCCTTTTTCATATCACAATGGTTATTTTCAACTTTAACAACTATGTCAACTAGGCGGTCCTCAATAATTTTTATTTCTCACTATTACTGGTTTATATGTGAAATTTTCTACTAATGGAAACACTAAAATTCGAAACCAAACAATATAATTGATAATATGAAAAGATATATTTCATATAAATATATTTATAGGAATAAAGAGTATATAAAATTATTTTAAATTTTTTGAATTAAAGTATTTCATGAACATTAATAATTGGATTAATATTATTTAGATAAGATAGAGAATTATAGATATGTATTGTTGATATCAATCCAATATAATTTTATTTTTATTTCCATGAACATAAATTATTTAATTAATATCATCAAAAAGTGGGAATTCCTTGACAATATTCCATGGAAAGAGGCATATATAGGTTATCAAATATTGCTTTAGTGGCTTGTAGATCTGACCGACGACAACTTCAAGTAGCCATAATTTCATTTTTAAAATATCAAATTTTTTAAAAACATTTAATAGAGTGTGATAACCAAGGAGAAAACAATAATATTTGTAAAATCCTTAAAAAACATTATTATATTAATTTTTGACATTAATGGAAAGAGATCCCATCAATTTGAATTATGGTATGGTACGAATAAAATTGACATTAAAATCATATGAGATAAATAGACTCACTAAGAGATAAAGATGAATAAATAAACATTTTGTTATTTTATTCAATTTTTAAAATGAGTATAGTCTATCATAATGTTTCACTAATATCTTCCAAAATTTTTGTCTTCATCATAGGTACAATATTGTGTAGTGTATCTATGCCAACTTTTCTATGCGTTAAAGTGTTTACCCCAATGAATCTAATGAAAATGGATGTGTATGGTTAAACATAATACTCATGACCATTCTATCTGACCAAATCTTTTATTTCATTACTATTTGACATAATAAATTTTGATGATACCGTCACAATGTGATTCTCCTTCATTTTCTGAGATATAATATCTTTACCTTGTACTATTTATTTTGTATAATGATTTGAAATATTTTGTTCCTTTGGATTGGTTGATTCATCAAGTGGATAAACATAATATTTACTTGGATTGGGAGAAATATCATGTGTGGAAGACCATATTTGTAGAAGTAGTTGGATATTTAATTTATATTTTATAAATATTGTAGTAAACAAATTATATTATGAGGTAACACAATGTACAGTAAATAAATTAAACATATCTATTGAACACTCTTTGATTATTTAAGTATTTTGGGATTTGAACTCTCTATCGAGAATAAAAATACCGCATTATGGTCCACTAAAGAATATAAAAACTTATATATATTGGTACTAACATGAATAGATTGTGGCGTGCTAATGAAAATTCACCCTCAATAAACTATACATAAGACCTTGTAGTGGATTTTAATTATAATAGAATAATTATTGTATTCTATTTCTAGTACCTAAGACATAAAATACATGTACTACTACCAATAGAATTATGAATGCTTCATATGTACACCCTTCCATAATAAATTCCTCATGCATAAATCCATGTTCTTCATTTTTAACTACATTCCTATTATCTACCAATTATCATAAAAAAATCTAAACATGGAATGTTGTATAATCCAAATCCCATTTTTTGATTGATAATTCCAATGTTTTATATATTCTTGTGAATTTCATTTCAGTCCTTTTTACTAAATCTATTAATACCTTAGTCCACGAGAAGAAATCCACAATTTTTTATGGAACTATTTTTACCATGACAATTATAATAAACATATAACCATTAATTATATGAAAATTATAAGATAGTACATGTCCACTTAGTCCCTTAGCTAGACATAAAATCCTTTCTAAAATTTATTTTTGATTTCCATATGATTCATTAAAAATATAGTCTTTATACAACCATATATGCTTATGATTATATATATTTGATATCCATATTTCATCTCTATATGGATTAAAATGATGAGGAATTACATTTTGGGTGTCACCATATAGAACATAATAAAAAAAATATACATAATGAAAAGGTGAGTCAACTCACACTCAGTAATGGTTATTGCGACAACATATGTTCTAGAATTTCTTCCTCATAAAATATTACCATTGTGTTGAGATTTTGGGAAATCAATGTTATCAATATCATTATGGTTGGTAGTGTAGAATTCAATAGAATCCTAAAATATATTTTTATATACAAAACAACCTTAAATATGACATTGATTTTTGATGTATTCTTTACAAATTGTCATTTATTGTTTAATGGGTAACATCCATATATAATGTAAAGGACCACATTGACTCCATTATCAAAACAAGTGAACCATCAAGTAAAAAATCCCATGGACCATTATACCAAATAATGTGGGTAAGAATAACATCTCTAATTCAATTAATATGATAGTAATTTCCTTTTCCACTGTTGGAAGCTTCATTGGGTGTATAACATTACTGAATATAGTTTGAAAATAATTAATAGTAGGGATATTTTATTTCTAACATTTTTATGTAGAATGCAACAGAAAACTAGTGACATTAAATCTTGCATAAGTAATTATAGACAAGTGATTAAGACTTTTGATAATAAATCAGTCATTTTTACAATATATTTGATATTTTACGAATACCCCTTTAGACCCATTACATAATTTGGGATGTTTTAAAACAAAAAAATGTCACTTTGTTAAAGAGTATATGTTATGAGTTGATGAAATATCTACCTTTCACCCAGTATCAGTGCTAACACTTTTGTGATCCCTGTATTAATAATGTTGAACCATGTGTTAATGTCATCTGTTTTTTATGACTTTAGTAATGTTCCAATGAAACAATAACTTTCATTTTTTTAACGTGCCTGACTTCAAGAAGATTTATTATATAAAAACAATTCCAAAATTGTTATTAAAAAAATACATTTTCCAAATGGTTTTCATATGAGTTTCTGAAAATATTTTACATAAAATGGTGAAAATATACTTTTCTTTCTCAAAATATCAATCTCCTACAAGTAGAAATTACATTTAACAATCATGTGTATTATCGATGAATGATGTTGTCTAGAATTCGTGTTTATATCATTCCAGAAAAAATGTGATGTTATAAGAAAACATATAAGGAATATTTCAAACATACTGAGTGTTTAAATTATTACAGAATGAGACACACTAGAATTAATTTAATGTTATATCCTAATAAATTTCAATAAGAAATAATTTCAGTTATCATCCCATACAACATAAATTCCAATGTGAAATCTTATGTTATATAACCATAACACAACTTTATACATGAATCACACATTAATTTTATACCACCGATCAATGGTGGATTGTAAATATCAATTTCATTACCTGGTTTTATTATCATGAGATAAAAAATAGGGAACATAATTTTTTTCCTTCAAGCATAACCAAGTTATGTTATAATTTACAAGAATAATTTTCCATGTTTATTAGTGTTACTATGTTCAAAAAAATGATTCATTACATATATATATTTTGAAAGGCATAGGTTTATTGGATTTTTTTCCCAATTCTTGATACAAATGATTAATTTTTATCTAGTGAGGAGATTCATATGGTTGATGATATTTTACATATAGAATTTTTGTATGTGCGTTCCACATAAATATCTATAATGTCTTGTCACTTATATATAGGAACTAAAACCATGGAATGAATGAAATGAATTGTAAAAAAATTATATAAAATTGATTCATCTTTCATGTACCCTAAATCACCATACATAGAGAAAGTTTTATGTTATACAGGGTCCATGAAAAATAATATAATGTCATTTGGATAGGAAAAAATTATTTTATAGACCATACCCATTGAAAAAAGTATATGTTTAACATCATCTATTCATCATGCAAGCTCGTTATCTTTTGATAGGATTTAATTCATGAGATAAATTAATTTAGTAAATTTAGTATTACTCCATCCATTATCATATTTCAAATTATATGGCTTTAGTATGGTTGATAATGTTATATATTTAGTACAGTCTGTAATCAATGGCGTTTTCCATATCTCTTTAACATATCAAAAACCATTGGGCAAACATAAATCTCAACGTCAAAATTGATTTTTATTTCTTCTATATTCTCTTCATCATCTATTAAACTTGTAATCTTTTCCTTGATATAACCATTATCAATATTCACACTTATAATTGAGTGAGATGATCCATAAACTACAATGCCATCCCAGTCATTGGAAACATTCAATTTTTTCCATGTGTTTACTCTAATTTTCAAAACATTGATCTATTCGATGATAGATCAACTATCCTTATGACTCTTTTAGACTAATTAATCATTAATGACACCAAAGTAAATAGAAACCAAGTATTTAAGAAGGTACAATTGTAAGAGTTCTTCTAATCATGATGATAAATTTAACCATATCTTCATTCTATTTTTATGAGATTGGTATCCATCCATTTTGGATTCATATACATCCTATTTTAATAAATTATATTTAAATTTAATAATAATAAATAATGAAAAATTTTATAAGGGAATTTATTCTTGAGTGGTTAATCTTTATACACAAATGCATATCGTAATCATATTTGAAATACATTATTATTCTATAAAATACTTGATAAAATGTTTGAAGTGGAATATTTGTAAGAATAAAAATCATAATAACCCATATTTTTTTATTCTAATAAGACAAATTCTTAATTCATTCTATTTTTGGGATGAATTGATCAACGGTGATAATTCAATCTTAATAACATTCAATGTATACATGAATTGAATGGATTTCAATAACTAGATATGTAATAGGGTATATATCTTAATATTTCACTATGAAAACATATATCAATAAAAATTATTTAATTTTATCAATGTATATGAACTATAAAATGGCATAATGTTTCATAATCCTTTTTAATGAATAATTTTAAATTTAAAAACACATATTACAATGAAAGAATAAGTTGTGGAAACATGTTTTAGGTTCATTAAAAAATCATTTATTGGCCATTTGAAAATAGCCTTGGAAAATTTTTTCATTGAAATACTCATAGAATTAAAACATAAAAAGATGAAAAAATTAATGTAAATTTTCCATAAACACATAATAACATTAAAAAAAAACTCAAAAATTTTACATGAAACATCTAATTGCTCAAACATAATGTTATATATTTACATTCCATCAAAATCATCTGAAAATAAAACCCATCGATTCTAAACCTAACGGTTGACATTTTAAATCTAATATATTTTCACAGTCTCATCAGATATTCCCCCATTCCTGCAAATAAAAACCACATATGCATCATGTTAAAAAATCATTCAATTTCATTAAATAAACATATATTTTGAAATAAATTAATGGGTATAAATCGGTCCAATGTGATAAAACATGGAAGGCATAGAAGACAAGGAAAGGAAAAAATGATAATAATTACCTCCATAACAACATTAAAGCAATAATCTCAAGTAGTTGGAAATGGTTGTCCATGTTTAGATTATTACTAGGGGTATTGCACCTAGCACTCTTCATGAAGAATAACAAAAGAACATGATGAATATGCATAAATTTATTTTATAAATACAAAAAACACACAATTTAAATATCATTCATTTAGTTTGGAGGGTTTGGATTTGTCCAAAATGTAACATAAGACCCCAATAGAGAATGGGTTTCATGGAAAGATTGAACGACTTGATGAAAACCATTTCTGTTATGGTTATTTTAAAAGAATGGAAAGAGGTTTGTTAGTGCTAATAAGAAGTGATGATAAAAGATACGTTTATTAGTGTTAAAACAAACATCTCTTTTTTTATGAGTGTTGATAATGTATGGACTTAGGAGATCTCCTAAAGTTTGTATTTTGAGAAACATACAAGTTTATAAAAATTTTAAACAAAATTTTAAAAATATAATAAAATACAATAATATAAACAAGAATAACAAAAATTTAAAAAATTACATTATAATTAAAAATAAAAAATTTAAAAAAGTTATAAATTAAAAATAATATTATAAATTAATATGTCATATTGACTAAATAAATAATATTAGTTAAATAAATTAAAAATATATAAAATATAGTATGTAATATTAATGAAGTGAATTAAATACTACTAGAAGTGAATAAATATTTACATAAAAATGAATAAATAATAATAAATAAATTTAAATAATAAAACCTTACAATAATTTAATAATTCAAAATGAAAATGTTATACTTGAATAAATATTTAAACATATAATTATTAAAATAAAAATAAGTAATTATTAATTATATAGATTTCAAATATATTAAAAAATTTAAATATAAATAAATAAACTTTTAAAGATAAATAATAAAAATGATTAAATTGTGTAAATAAATACTGATTAAATATTATAAATTAATAATGAAAAATATTATTAAAAATAAATAGGTATTAAATTTTATATATATTTATAACTGAATAAAAGTGAAAAATGATTATTAATTAAGAAATAAATTATTCTAAAAAATTATAAAGACTAAATTAATAATTAAGTTATCAAAATTATTTATATATTAAAATGATTAAACATTATAATAAAAATAAAAATTACAAAAAAAAACATTTTAAAACAAGTTTTTTAATAATGTGCTAATTAATAATAAAAACCCATAATTATATAAATGGTTAAATAAAAATATATTAAAATAAATTATATTTATTAAAATTACTAACATATTAAATTACTAAATTTTAATATTTAAAAATTAATAAATAAATATTATCATTGATTGCATTACAAAAATAATAAATGAATTGAAATTTAAAATGGGTAAATATTAAAAATGAATAAATTATAAGAAATTTTTTTAAAAGGAAAAATATTAAAAATAAATAAATAATATTATATGAATAAACCACACATTCATACACATAAAACACATGAATATGCATACATACACATATATATTCATACAAGCACAAGTATACAAACACACACACAAACATACACTGACTTGTTTATACATACACATACATGCATGCATGCACATACTGGCGTACAGAAACATCAACATACATACAAATCCATGCATATACATTAATATATATATATATATATATAAGTACATCATCATGAAAAATTCTTATGACATTATCTTCTTTATGTGACCCCATGGGACACTGGTAATACCTTAGTTTCTATCCTTGCAGACTATAGGTTATTTCCCATTGTTGTAACTTATCATACAATTGACTACCTCTATAGGCAAAAACATGTTATTTTAATGATATTTTTCGACACTCACACACAGCATTGAAAACATCATTGGTGGCCTCCCATATTGAAACTACTCTAAGAAATGAAAAAAAATAAAGGATCACCATTTTGAGGGACACAAATAGCATTAATAAAGGCTACACTACTGTAGTGTGTTGTTAAAATTATAGTCCACCATATTAGCAATGGGTATGAAATTTCATAATTTAAATGAAGTAAAAATTTCCCCAAAAAATGAAACAAACATTATATAATAGTCATTTAAAACTTTTTTATGTAAAATTACATTAGCAAGTACAATTTGTAACACACACTCAAAAATATCAAAGCATTCATTGTTGTTAGCACTTGACCCCCTCTAAAAAAAACTCATGATCATGGTATCTGTTGCCGAAAAAACAATCCCAACTCAAATAATTGAATCCACTTGTTTAATAAAAATTTATTCTTATTATTGGTACAATAATGAAATAAATTAAACATAAAAATGAATGAACACATCAATAAATGTATATTTAAAATAAATAGACACATGTTTAGTCATACCAGCCACTCTATGCATCATATTGAGGAATGAATGATTCATATATTTAAAAAATGATTTAGGTATCTTTTTTATAAAATAACAAGGCAATATAAATTTTTATTATAATTTTTTTAGTATGTTTACTATATTTTTTACTAAAATTTTGTTTTAAACAGAAAATATCAAATTTGAGCAATATCAGTCACATATTTTGTCCGTTTGATGTGAAACTAATTCCAAAATTCCAAAATTATCATTAGAATCATTTTCCTAAAGTATCATGTGAAATTAGGCATGTTTCTTTTATTTTTTCATTGATTGAAAAATTCATTGAACTAAAATGTCAATTTTACACTCCTAACAGACACAATGAGTCATTCCCAGAACAGTGTGTAATGGATTGAGCTGAAGATAATTCCTAGAAATTAAAAATTATATTTGGATTATTTTCTTAGAATATGAAAAAGTAAGAATTTGTTTTATCAGTTTTGATTATTTCACATGTCTTTTAAGTAAAATTTAAAATTTAAATATAAATGCACATTTGGAAACATACCTGTCACACTATTCATCTAATTAATGTATAGCTAATTCAAAAAAATTATAAATGTGTTATGGATCACTAACCTAAAGTATAACAATATATAATTTTTTTTCTTAGTTTTGAATATTTCACTTGTATTGTTCACAAAATTATCATTTGATGATGTAAGCACACACTTTGATTCATACTGATCACATCATGTGTTACATTAAATTGAGTCTGATTTCTACATGTAAGAAATGTCTGCATAATTTTTTCCCAACTGTATCATGACAATCCAAGCATATTTTACTGGTTTTCAGTGAGTAATTTATTTAACTAACCACTAAATATAAGACTCATAAGTGAGACTTTGATACATATTAGGCACACCTTGTTTTATACTGTGGTGCATCTAATATCTACACTTCTCAAATGGCATAGGGATACATATCTTTAAGTATCAAAATTATTTGAATTTATTTTTCATGGTTTTGAGTATTTCACGTATCTTTCTTACTAAAATTTTAATCGTAAATAAAGAGACAAACTATGAGTAATATTGGACACACCGTGTGTCAGATAGAGGTACATATGATTTTTATAAGTCACAAATGAATTTTGTATCCTCTTCTAAAAGAATAAAAACAATCATAAGGTGTATTATTAACTTTTAGTACGTCACATAACTTTTTTTTAAAAAACATACCATTTTAAACTGATAGTAGACATATTGGGAAATATTGGTCACATCATGTGTCAGTTTTATGGGAGACTAATTCTTGAATGTTGCAAATGCCATAGGAATATTTTTCATGAAGTATCATGAAAATCCAAGTACATTTTCATAGTGTTTAGGGAGTAACCCACATTTTGAATGAAAATGTTAATTTTAAACTAATAAGGGACACATTGAGTCAGGTTAAGAGCATCATGTATTAGATGAGTTAGGGATAATTCCTACACATCATAATTGTCTTATAGATACCTTTCCTAATGTTTCAATTCTATCTAAATGTGTTTTCTCTATTTTTTGTATATCACAATTCTTTTTTACTAAAATGAAAATTTTAAATAACTTTTCCCAAATGGATTAATACATGTTACACCATACCTGGGACGGAGTTATGTGTAATTCCTACACAAAAAAAATGAATTATTGATTTCTTTCCTAAAGCATAATTCATTTTCTCAGTTTTCACTATGTCACTTGTCTTGTTTACTAAAATGTCATTTTAAAGTAAAAACATGAACTTTTAGTCATACTAGACGCATCATGTGTTGGATTGATTTAAGAAAAATTCATACATTTCATAAATGACGTAATAATCACTTTTCATAATCATGAAGAAAATATGAGTTTGTGTTTTGGGTTTTCAGGGAGTGACACACATTTTGAACTAAAATGACAATCTTAAACTGATAATGAGTAATTTGAGTCGTACTGGGAGAACCGTGTATCTGATTTGGGTGTGGTTATTTCCTATACGTTCTATATGATATATGGATAATTTTAATAATGTTAAAAAACAATCTTAATGTGTTTTAATTGTTTTTAGTATGCCACTTTTTTTATTTACAAAAATGTAAATTTCAAATAACAAGAAACAACTAGAGTCATACCATCCACAATATTCATCATACAATTTTGCGGACAATTAATATATATTAGAAATTAATTATGGATAATTTTTCAAATGTATCAAAATAATCATATTTTATTTTCTCAATTTTGAGTATGTCACTAATTTTTTTTACGAAAATATGTTTTTAATCTGTAAACTCACAGTTTATGTTATACCAGTCATATCATGTGTCGATTTTTGGTGTGACTAATTTATACTAGTCAAAAATTACATATGAATTATTTTCCTAATGTATCAATACAATATGTGGGTCATTTCTTTTTTTTGGTGAGTAAAAGTTTTTTTTAACTAAAATATGATTTTAGATTGATAACATAAACTTTGAGTCATATCAGGCACACTGTGTATCAAATTGAGGTGTGACTGATTCAAACAAGTAAAAATGTCTTATGAATCATTTTCATATTTTATCAAAATAATATGATTGAGATTTGTTTTCTTTGAGTATGTGAAATGTCTTTTATACAAAAATGTAAATTTTAAATAAAAAAAAGACAATTTGAGTCATATTGATCACACCATGTATTAAATTAATGTGTGACTAATTTCTATAGGTAAAAAAATATTTATTGATTATTTTCCTAATGAAAAAAAATCCTAATATGTTTTATTATTTTTGATTATTTCACTTCTCTTTTTATGAAAAATATAAATTTAAATTAAAATCAATCACTTTGAGTCATACCAGTTGCAAAATGTATTGGTTTGACATGGGAAAAATTTTTAGACATCAAAAAATCACTTCAGAATTACTCTTATTGTGTATCAAGACAATCATACCATATTTTCTCAGTTTTTAGTGACTGACACATGTTTTGAACTATTATATCAATTTTTGACTAATAATGAAAAATTTGAGTAATACCGAACACACTGTGTTCCAGATTGGGGTGTGGTTGATTTATACATGTCATAAACGACTTATGGATATATTTATTTACATATGAATAAAATAAAATTGTGTTTTCTTTTTTTTTATGTTGTACTTTTCATTTTTACAGAATCGTCAATTTTAAATAAAATGACGCCCCTTGAGTCATATTAGTCACATTGTGTGTCAGATTGAGGTGAATGATATTCCTACATGTTATAAATGAATTATAAACCATTATCCTACGGTATAAAATCAATATTAATATGTTTTCTTAGATTTATATATGTGAATTTTACTTTTAACAAAATTTTCATTTTAAAATAAAAACACACACCTTATGTCATACTAATAACATCATGTGTTGGTTTTATGGGAGACTAATTCCTACCCACCAAAAATTACATTAGAACAGTTTTATTAATAAATAAAGACAAAATGAATGTGTTTTATTAGTTTTATCAAGTGACACATGTTTTGAAAAAAAACTCAATTTAGTATAATAGCAGACACATTGATTTATAATTGGCAATACATGTAATGGATTGAGGTTTAACTGATTCCTACTAGTCAAAAAGGCTAATGGATCATTTAAATGAAGTATAAAAAAAATCCAACTGTGTTTTCTAAATTTTGAGCATGTCACTACAGTTTTTTATTAAATATTTAATTTCAATCGAAGAAACATACTTAAAGTCATACTGGTCACATTGTGAATTTGAGTATGGTGGTTCTAATTAGTACATGATAAAATGGACTGTGGATAATTTTCCTAGTGATTCAAAATAATATGATTTTATTTTCTTACTTTTCAGTATGTCATGTGTATTTTTTTACTAAAATTCTGTTTTAAACAAAAAAAACACTTTAAGTCACACTTGTCACATCATCTGTCAGTTTTACATGAGACTGATATATACACATCAGAAATGACTTATAAATATTTTTTCTGATATATCAATAATATTAGAGATTTTGTTTCTCATTTTCAGTGAGTGACACATGTTTTGAACTAAAATTCCCAATTTAGAGTAATAATAACCACTTTTAGTCACATTGAGAACACTTTTTATCAGATTGATTTGAAATGGATTCCTAAAAGTCACCAATGACTTATAAATCATTTTAATAATTTATAGAAGACCATTATATGGTATTTTTTTATTTAGTACATCCTTTTTATTTTTTAATTGACTAAAAATTGTAAATAAAATGACTCAATTTGAGTCATAAAAGCACGTCGTTCATAAGGTTAAGGTGAATATAATTCCTTTATATCACAAATATGTTCAGGATAATTTTTCAAATTTATTAAAATAGTCCAAATGAATTTTCTCATAGTTGAGTATGTCACATTTGTTCACTAAAATCTAATTTTAAGGTCAAAACCCACCCATTTAGTCATACTAGTCAAATCATGTTTCTGTTTTATGTGAGACAGACTCCTACATGTCAAAAATAACATAATAAATTTTTTTCTAATGTATTAATATGGTTTGTTCTTATTTCTGTGGTTTTCAGTTACTAACACATGTTTTGAAATGAAAATGCAATTTTGGGATGATACCAGAAACTTTAAGCCATACCTGAAACATCATGTATTGAATTGAGATGTGGATAAAAAAACACATTAGAGATTACATTTGGATTATTTTTCTAATGTATGAAAAAATATCTTCTTGTTTTCTAATTTTTGATTTTCCCTTTTTTTAAAATATCAATTTTAAATGAAATGAACTAGTTGGAGTCATACTGGTCAGACCGTGTGTCATATTTATGTGTAGCTAATTTATATACATGGAAAATGTTATATTTATCATTTTATTAATGTATCAATACATTTTTAAATTTTTTATTCATTTTTATTATGACACCTTTCTTTTTTACTAAAATTTTATTTTAAAATATAAAAACACACTTTGAGTCATTCAGGTCACATTGTGAATCGGTTTGATGTCAGCCTGATTCCTATAGGTCAAAATTGATTAGTGAATAATTTAACGAAAGTATCAAGACAAACCAAGTGTATTTTTATGGGTTTTAGAGAGTGACACATGATTTTAAACTAAATAAACCATTTTAGACTGATAACAAACACATTGTGTCCTACTACGCACACCGTGTATGAAATTGAGGTGAGGTTAATTCATAAACGCCAAAAATTTATTATGTAACATTTTCAAATAGTTTAAAAACAATATAGATTTATTTTTTGGTTTTTGAGTATGACCCTAGTCTTTTTCACTAAAAAACAATTTTAAATAAAAAATATAGGCATGGAGTCATATCAATCACCCTATGCATCATATTAAGGTGCGACTGATTCCTACATGTAAAAAAGTATTTACATAATTTTATTAAGGTATAAATAAAATCTGTAAATGTTTTATTTTGTTTGGGTTTGTAATTTTTCTTTTTTATTTTAAAATTTCACTTTTAAATTAAATCAGGGATATTCAATCATACAAGTCACATTAAGTGTCAGTTTAACTTGAGTCTAATTCATGGACATCAAAAATGAATTATGAATTGTGTTAATAAAGTAAAAAAAATAAAATATGAGTTTTTTTCATGATTTTTAATGATAGACCCATGTTTTGAACTAAAATTCCAATTTTTTAAAGATAACTGACTCTTTGAATCATATCGGGAACAAAATGAATAAAATTTACGTACTAAAGATTCTTACATGTCACAAATGGCATATGGTTCTTTTTACTAATATATATAAATAATATTAATTTTTTAATCTTCCTTTAGTATGTTAGTTATCCTTTTAACAAAAAATATAATTTTATATAAAAAGATATAATAATGGTCATGTCATTCAACTATTCATCGGATTGAGGTGTGGATAATTCATAAAAATCAAAAATTACTTATGGATCATTTCCTTAAAGGTTACTGAATGTCTAAAATAGTTTTCACAATTTGTAGTATGACACTAAACATTTTAGTAAAATTTTCGTTTAAACTATAAATATGCACTTTGAGTCATACTGGCCACATCGTGTGTTTTTTTGATGTGAGACAAATTCCAATACATCAAAAATTATTTATAAATAATTTTCCTATGGATCAAGAAAATATGAGAATGTTTGATCAGATTTCAGTGAGTGACAGAAATATTGAAATATGCTTATTTTAAACCAAATAATGCGAACATTTAGTCATACTGAAAACACAGTGTTTCAGATTGAGGTGAAGATAATTTCTATATATCACAAATTAATTATAGAAAAATTTTAATGTATTTAATCTATATGAATGTGTTTTCTTCATTTTTTGTATTTGACATGAATTTTGAACCAGTGTGTTAATTTTAAACTAAAAAATAAACATCAAATCATAATAGGGATAAAATGATGAAAAAATGAAGTATATAAATAGTATTAAGTCACCTCTTCATGATTTATTTATGAATTCTAATAATATCTTTAGTTACCATTAGTTTATAAACAAATATATTCTATCCTTCGAAATATGAGGATTTTTGATGGTCCAAGAAGTGTTAAAGAAATATAAATAAACAATTTGCTAATATATATTTTAAATGATATTGTAATAATCAATGAAAATACCACTTTTCAGAAGATATTTTTTTATGGAATATGATATCATTCATAAAATTTTAATATTAATAACAAAAATTTATTGCATTATATTGTTTCCTACACTATAGAATAATTGAGAGAAATCAGTAATTTTTTTACATATATGTTTTTATAGACAAATAATTTTATATATACCCCTAATACTTATCCACTTATAGAATTCATTACTATCCTTGATGTCATGGACTATCCTCATTTCATGATTTTGAAGATATATAATCAACACCAAATAATAATATAATTTTCATTAAAAAATAATATAAAATGTATAACATAATGATTTTCTATAAAATGTTGTAGGTAGTGTATTATATATTGATAATTTTCATAATATGTGGTTTGTTTTTTGTGTATCAAAATAATTAATCCACAAAATAAATAATTCAGTATCAAAATTTATTGCAATGCTTGACCGTTTCTACAAAAAAATATGAATAATTAATGAAAGGAATTAAATTATCTTTGGTATGATTAAATTGTAGTGTTTCCCTTGGATCATGGGTATTAATAAGATAATGTCATCTATATGTTTCCTTTTTATCAATGTCTCTAGTTTTAACCACTATTGAATCAAATTTATTTCCTACTAATGATTATTCTTTTGTAGTAGTTATGTGAGGACTAAAGATTCCAAATTTTTGTTCATAGAGAGTTCCATTCAAATAGTATTGACAGATATGCCTACAAAAATATTTAATAGAATTTACTCACAATTATAACTATAGATATACTATTTGAAATATAAATCAAGAAAGAATGTCTCTTGTATACATTTATAATAGAGTCTCATAGCCTTTCTTGAGTGATAATTTCATTAACATTCTCTTGAACAATATAGTCTTTAATGGATTCGTTATTCATCTGTTCACAAAAAATAATTTTGAAACTATCAACAATTTTTATGACTTGTCTACATAAACCTTTTATTTTAATTAATATGGATGTTTAACAGGTGGGTTAATGTTAATTTCTAATGTTTTTATTGTTTTTTTGATCATTTTTACATTTTTATTCAACCTTATATTTCACCCGTTCACTTTTATTTTATATAATTAAATTCCTCAATTAATGCATATTTTAAATAATTGTATATTTTTTTAATAAAAAAATAAATTAAAAAAGAATAACTCTTTGTCGACATGTATTTTTAAAAGATCATAAGTCTATTAAATGAGGGTTCTTATATCATGATGAATCCTATGAACATCCCGATCATTTTGTGAAATAGGTAGCTTAGAGGAACCCTCATGGACAAAATGAATGCCCACTATCACATAACTTATTGGATGCTATTTACTGTGTAGATTATCTCCTTGGATACTGTATATTATACCCCTCACAACAAGGTTATGGGTGGTTGTAGCTATATATAAAACAAAATTAGTTTCACCGTGTAGAATATCTATACAAGAAATGTATCTGTGTCTTCATGACTCAAAACTCATAGAAAAATTTATGATAAAAATTATTAAATCTTATGTGACTTCCATTGAGAGGAATGTATTACCACAATAATGGTGGTGGTGGGGGTCTTCAGGTAGTGTTTTTTGTTTTTTATTCCCTTGGACTCCATCCCCTTAAATTTAAAATAACCAAGACTACAAATTATGTTTTTCTTATTGAAAATATAATAATGAAATCAATTGTTCCATTTTATTATCATTATCACCTAATTAATTTATTTTCTCAAAATAAGTTCATGTGACACCCCAAAACCCCCACCTCTGACACTACCATACTAATCTAGTCGCTTCGAGGGCACTGACTGTAGATGTTAATTGGGAACATTAGACAATGATACTTATTTACATGTTGGATAAAATATATAGGAAATTATATTGTAATTTTCATGTTCTACAAATTTAAATTAAAAAATTTTGTTATTATGTCATACACACTCCTTCCTTCCAAGCATTTTATATTTTTTCATTAGTCTCCGATCATTATTTACACAAGGCTGTTTCTATTGAACATGAAATGGGATTGATATGGATTTAGATTTTGATTAGTAAATATACATATAAATAATGAAAATTATTTATGTTGTTGTTATATGTCGCATAAAATTATAATTTTATATTTAAAATACATACCATTTCTCAAGATAATTTTACATCATCATTGGTTTATGGTAGGGGAATGTTGGTTTGGATGTATGATTCTTATTTTACCACTCAATTGTTATTTGATAAATTAATTATTTTTGAAAAAGATATTAACATACATATCTTAATTCAATTTAAAACCAATCACAATGTTCCAGAAAATTTGTCACCTTACAATGACCTAAAAATGCTTTCCACATTTGTTGGTTTATCAGGAGTGCATACAACTATGGTGGGTGCGAGATTATTTTACCTTCCACATCATAGATATGATAGATCATAAGAATTGTTTTTGAAAGTCTCTATGAACCATTCTAGTTAGCATTTATATATATTTTATTCAGCACTCATCTACTATAATTTCATGTTGTATAGAAAAGTTCATGGTTAAGTCAATGATTCATTATATTTTCTTCTAGTATAATAATGGAAGTATATCATAATTTTACCCTCGTGTCTTCCTAATTAGTTCTTTAAACATAGGCACAACATTATTCAATTAATCAATTTCAACTAGAATATGAAATCAATTTTTTGGTCCAATGTAACTACTGAACATGACTTATTGGGTTTAACAAGTTGATCACATACATTCCATCTGACCTTGAATATGATTCTTTTTCCATTGAACCTAAAAAAATTTCTTAACACTCTCCGGATATGGCCCTGTTATTTTTCTGGGACACTGGTTTTTCACCATCAACCATTTCCTTATATTCCACATTACCAACATGATGTTCCCCTATAATGGTAGCATCAACATGTGAATAATTCTTTTTATTCCTCTTAATTGGGAGCATCATCATATTGAGAAACCTATTATTCCCTATGATTGGGTTCATCAAGATGTGAAGAAATCATTATGTACAGAATTTTTTGAACATTTAATTTTCATTTGGTAAATGCATAAGTGAAAATATAATAATATAACATAACATTATGTATATTAAAAATATATATATAACGTAATTATTCAGCTATCCTTTTTTAATGTTTGAATTGATTTGACCCCTCTATCGATTATTAAAATCCCTTTATTGTGGTATCCTATTACATAAAAGACCCTTTATACATTGGGACTTCTAAAAATTGAATTTTCCCCAATTGAAGGGTCATCCATAGTTGTATTGAAAAATGACCATTCATTTTTTTTGGTCAATAGATTAATGACCACTTTCTGTTTGTAGAATGTAAGAAATAAAATACATGTACTGCATGTGATTCCATTATAAAAGATTCATCATTATACCCTTAATAATGAAATATAACATCACAAATCCAAATTCATCTATTTTTACTACACTAATATTATCATGCCACATGCATTGAAAAATCAGATCTTGAAACATTGTATAATCCAACACCATGATATTTTTAATGATTCCAAAGTATGTCCTACTACAATAAATTGGATTTCTATCTTCAATAATATATACATGTATCTCTTAAACCACAATAGTTTGTCAAATATTTTTCATGGTACTATTTCCATTATGGTCATTTGTATAGAATATCTAACAATTAATTACAAAGTCAGTCTTTGGTAATATATTTACACTTGTACTTCTAGCTATCCATCGAAGTCATTCTGAAATAGATTTTGGATTTATAGTTATGTCTAGAAAAATGTTTTCATAATTCATACCTCTAAATTGTGGATTAAATATATTTTGAATCCATATTTGATCCCTTGATGGACTCAAATTCCTAAGATGTATTTTTTGGGTTTCAATATATGGAACAACCTCTTAACTGTTATGAAAAATTTATATGTGAGTATGTGCCTACTCTATATAAGTAATTATGTCAACATAAATTTCATAATCCCATCACTCATAAGCCTCCCAGTGTGATGAGATTTTGGTATACTAATGACTTGATTAATAGATAGGTATTTTTATAGAATTCAACAACATCCTCAAAAAACATACCAATCTATAATGCAACATTTTGGTTGACTTCAATTTTTGACAAACCCTTTCAAAATCCTCAAATACAATTAAATGGTGCACATAGATCTATAATTTATTGGAACACCCTACTGAGTATCTCATTCCATGTTAAACTTCAGGGGAACATCATATCAAAGAATTATGGTGGGATGAGCATATCCAATTCACATAATATGGTTTAAAGTTCTTTTTCCATTGTTGGAAATTTCACTAGATATATAAATTTGATTAATTTATCTTCAAAAATTAAATATATATTGGTTAATGTATGATGAATATTCATTGGGAAAATGTAATGTAAATATAAAAGCAGTATATCATGCATAAAAATTTGACAATTGTCTGATATCGGAGAATTTAATATTTAATTAGTTTTCGACATAGTATTATTGATATTTTATAAATACCCCACTAGAACATTTACTTCATTACAAAAGTTTCAAAATTAATATCTCTCTTCTTGGAATGTCTGTAAGTAGCTAGGGGAAGAAAATTCTATTTTTGGCTCTTCACTTCCATTAACTATTAATGTATCCCGATGTAAATCATTTAAAACATAGACAGAAATTTATCCTTTTTTGAATGTTCATTTAGTAATATTCCAATTAAACTATCATATACATTTTTTCAAATGCATAACATCGTGGAAATTTTTGACAAAGAAACAATTCTAGAACAAGAATTCAAAACAAAACTGAACACTTTATCCAAACGTTTTTAAAGTTTTCCTTAAAAATTACAAAAATTAGTTTCCATTTAATTTAATTTATCCAACCATTTCTCACCTGTTAGTGGTGGTAGTGTATTAACATCTTCTAAAGATCCATCAAATTATTTTCACCCTATTTTTTATTTATTTCACGGGGTTAGAAATATATGTAGTCCTGGAAATAAATTTATATATTAATGATTGAAGCTAAATAGTTTTTTATATTGTTCACAAATGGTCCACCCTTGAGTCATAATAAATCCATATCATAATAAATTTCCCTATGAAGGAAATCCATTTATCTTCCTGTATAACATGGCACTGAATAGTAAAATTTCATTTCTATAATTGTCATACAACATAACACCAGAATCCCACAGTAATTTCATATATTTGATCAATGAATCCAAATGAAAATCAATATCATTACATATTTATTTTTTTCCTCATATAAGAATTTATAACTATTGTATTTCTATTTCATTAATGGTGTAACATTATAATTTTCCAACATAACCATCCATGGAATATTAGTACTGCATAGAAAACTAAAATGAATCACACCATATTTAGATAGTGTAAGATGAATATCTCTCATATCATTTCAAATTTTTTTGTACTGATGATTAGTTTTCATCCATATATGAGAGTCCACGAGGTGGAAAAGTATCCAATATTTTATTATTTTGTCCGCATTCCATGTCAACTGCCTTGATGTCTCCTCACTTCCATAAAAATTCCTAAATTGTTGAATGGTTTGAAAGTTCCATAAAATTTCAATTGGACTTTATTGATTTTTAATATATACAGAATCACCACCCTTTAGGTATTTTTTATATGATTCATGTTCCTTGTTAAATAGTATATAGTCATTTGGATATGTATGTGTTCTTTTAGAGGTAGGTTTTGGACGTAGAAAAAGTGTAAGATGGCAGTGTACCCAATATTGAAAAATTGTCATAATTGATGATTAATCCGGGAACAATAGGATGATGAATGTCATTATCCACAGAATTTAATCAAAGATAAAAGAAAAATGAGGGAACCTAGAATTGAGAATAGGGGATTATCAAAATTTGTTTATAATTAACTTAATTTAATTATAAAATTACCTCCAAGGTGTTTCTTTCTTCGTTGATGCGTCTGACCATGGGTTTGAGGTGAGGCTTCATTGCAATGTATAATCCAAGGATATGAATCCTCTAGCGATGATCCACACATGCTCCCCGTATCTCTTGATGTTGCCGAAGGTGTCTCCAGATGCTAGTGTGGAAGAACCTTGCACTTGCGATGTCATCCTTCGATCACCTTGATAATCGCTACCAATGTCTTCTCCTTGATCCGGTGGAGGAGTATCTGTCTTGTTTAGGAGAGAATTCTTGGAGAGGGAGGAGTTCTCTAGGCTCGAGATATTTTCTAAATGGTTTTTTTGCACACAACAATTGGTTATCCAGAGGAATGACCCCTAATCTTAAATAGGGAATAATAACATAATAGAGAATTTAATTCACTAGGTAATAATAAATAATTTCCACAGATATTGTTACGTGATTTATTATTCCATGTGAAAAAAACCTTGTAAAATAATAATAACAATGCTATTATTTCCATGAAATGTTCTTAATGAATTTTGTTCACCTTCTAAAAATAAATAATTTTCTCAAGAGTCGTTACATAATTTATTATTCCATGTGAAGGCCCCATATGAAATAATAATAGTAATGTTATTATTTCAATGAAATGTGCTTAAATTTAAGGTTATATTTAAATATTATTTAACCAAATAATATTTAATATTATTTCTCACTAGACCCATAACATGGTTTTCTAATTATCTTCAATATATATTGGTCCTTGAATAATGACTATTTATTTATTAAATAAATCTAACTACATTATTCACGGATAAATAAATATTATGTCAGTAATATATTATCTTGAACAACTAGAGACAAAATAAATGTGATATGGAATACATGAATAATTATAAAACCAAAACCAGGAATAATATTAATTTATCATGTTAAGTAAATAAATTATTTAACTATGATACTGGCCACACTTAGTGTGTGACCCTATTGGACTTTCTCTCATTGGCATTAGGTTGGCTTGCCTGAAGTCCAAGATTACTGTCTAATGATGTGTCAAGGCTTCCAAGATAAGGAAAGTGATGTTACAACTAGATTTCACCTCAAATGGAAAATTACCAGGTATATAATCCCTTTGTCCCAATATCACCAATCAAGTGAGTTGAATACAAGTTCCATCAACTCATGTGCTCAATTTCTAATTCATTGACTTCTTGATTTTTATAAATCCTATGGAACAGCAAGGGAATTAATTTATATAATATATATCATATCAATAATGGTATTTATTTATCTACATCCGTATAAGTGACAAATCCCATCTTGCATTATTCATTAATGAAATATTACTCGTGTTGCACCCAACATATCCTCCCTCACCATGAACATCTCTCATAATTGTTTTCATAAATACATATAACTATTAGTAATAATCACAATGTCTAAGGACTCATACACACGTCCTCAGATTAGAACATCCAATCACACTTATGAATGTGGATTTCTTTTTTGTGGGTCATTTTCTTATAATATCCTCCTAGATATTACCAAGGGCCCACACCATGAGAAGATGGATCAATGTTTCATGAGTCCCCAACCCTGATAGCATGTATCATTCATGTCCCTTAAAAAGATATCATCCATCTATAGTAAATATATTCAATAATAGTTTCATGGCACTTTTGAGTTCTCATCATAGCAGGTATCCACTATGACCTTTTAGTATGACAGCAATTCATAGGACATTATCACATACTATGTCACATATAAGATCAATCATGATGTGATAAAGAGTTTATAAATATGCATCCACTGAATACATGATTGTCATAATGTAAAAAAGATTTTGTCTCTAGGTCACCAACTCAAGCCAACTCCCACTTTCACTAGTGCCAAATACTAACAAAATTCAGTCAATTAGTTCTCACATGATATTCATGCTTCTACTAATATTTACCTTTAGTCAAGTGGTCCTCTACATTCTATTATGTGCTCAATATTCTCACTGAAACATCACCCCTATGAAAGAAATCCCTCAATAGGTGATACATTCAGAGTATGTTCTTTTTATGTTGATGTGACCTTGGATCGATTGAAAGAGACACCACTGCAGTATTATAACAATACAATGTAATGGGATCTATACTACTAGGAACCACATCAAGATATTGGAGAATGTTTTCAATCTAGGATAATTACTTGGATACCTCAAAAGCCTCTATATATTCGGGCTCCATTGTAGAATCAATGACAATTTTTTTCTCTGAACTCTTCTAGCTCATATCTCCTCTGATGAGATAGAAAACATATCATGATTATGACATAAAATCAATCAGATCTGTCTGAAATCTAGAATTAGCATACCCACTGATGAAAATATCCTTTTCTCCTCCACACACAAGGAAGATATCCTTATTTCTTCTAATATACATATGGATAGACTTGATAGTTGTCCAATGTTGTTCTTGTGGATCTTCATGACATTTCCCTACCACTCTCAGTGCATTGGTAACATCATGTCTGGTACATAACATGGAATACATGATAGATCATATCACTGATGCATATGGAATCTTACTCATCCTATTATTCAAAATGTTGTGTCTAGGGACAAATTTTATTTGACATAGGTATACCATGTGACAATGGAACCAATCCCTTCTTATATTGTTCCACAAAAAATCACTTTAGTATCTGCTCAATGATTGTAATTTTACATAGTCCAAGTAGCCTCCTGGATCTATCACGAATGATCAAGATCCCTAGAATTTGGGCTACTTCTCCTAAGTTCATCATGAATAAGAATTTATTCAACCATTCCTTGATTGTCTGCAAGAATGGTATGTAATTTCCAATTATCTATATGTCATCAACATACACAACTAGGATGAAAACATTATTCCCATTAAAACTCTAGTAAACATATGGCTCACATTCATTCTTAATGAAACCAAATTATCTTATGTCTTCATCCAATCCGATATTCTATGACATGGATGGTTTATTTAATACATTAATGGATCTTTGCAACATTCATACCCTTTTAGCATCACCTGGTGTCAAAAATCCTTCTAGTTGTGTCATATAGACATCTTCTTGAAGGTTCCAATTAAGGAAAGCGGTTTTAACACCCATATGACAAATCACATAGTCATGGAAAACTGCTTTGAAATTTATGATTCTTATGGATTTGAACATAGAAGATGGTGAAAAGGATTAATCATTTTCAATTACTTGATTATTTGTAATACCTTTATCCACAAAACATGCTTTATATGTACTAATATGCCCTTCCATGTCCGGTTTCGTTTTGAATACCCATTTACACCCAACAAAATTTACATCAACAGGAACATTGACTAGAACCAAGACTTGGATCTTATACATGGGATCAATCTTAAAATTCAATGCTTCTATCCTTCTTGTAGCTTCAAATATATTTGAGACATCCTTATATGAGATAGGTTTATTATTTTCCAAAAATAATGAGTCATCATCTTTAGTTACAAGGAAAGCATATCCCTCTAGTTCTCTTACCTCTCTTGTGCTCCTATGTAGTAGTTGTGGTTCAAGGACTACCTATTCCATTAGGACCATTTATACTTGTTCCTATACCAAATATTATGTATCTTTAGCATCAGAATAATTTAATTAAATCTTTATCTCACTATCCCTTTTGAGGATGTGATCCCACTCAAGAAAGATAGTTGATCTGCCAATAATACCATTCTTTTCTGAGGGGTTGTATAGTTAATATCTGTTTGATTCCTTGTGAAACCCTATAAAGATACAATTTGTGCCATAGGGTTCTATTTTATTTTCTGATAATGCCTTAACCAATTACTCGCATCCCCATACACATGTATGTGACAATATGGGTTTCTTTCCACTCCATTGCTCGAAGGGAATCCCATTTTCCACCTTAGTTGGTACTTGGTTTAATGTGTATTCTATACTTTGTAATTCATTATCTCCATAATGATAATGGGAGATCTTCATGACTCAAAATCGACCATACCATTTCTAACGTGGTACGATACCATTATTCACAAACACCATTCCACTATGGTGTATAAGGTGGATGAGTTGATAGAGTATCCTAGACTCTCGTAAAAGGTCGATGAACTCTTGGTTGTGATATCTTCCACCTCAATTCGATCGAAGATTCATTATATTATTACAAAGTTGATTCTCTAATTTATTTTTACCTCCTTGAATTTCTCAATGGACTCATACTTATAGCTCATTAATTAGAAATGTCCATATCTACTCAAGTCATCAGTAAAAGTAATTATATATGAATATATACCTCTAGATTCTACTAGAAATGTTCCATACACATTAGTGTGTACCAATCCTTGAAGATCTATGTACTTTTCACCCTATCCACCAAATGGTGGTTTTGAAATTTCACCTTGTAAACAAGAATGACATTTATCGTGTTCTTTTTGATTGGAAGAGCTTAAATAACTATCTTGAAAGAACATTGTCAGGTGATCCTCATTTTGATGACCAAGGTGGTGATTCCACAATTGGGTGTTGTATGAGTCATGGGAACTTGATTCGTTATCAATTTCCAACACTTGGTTCATGAAATTTAATACAAACAGACTGTTATTTAAATACACCATACTATAGATTATGTTGTCCTTATAAAATTAACTACATTTATTTATGAACATGAAAATAAATTCATTTCTATAAAAACTCAATACAGAAATTTTTTTTCTGGTAACACTAGGTATATAATAACAGCCATGTAAACCCAAAAATCATTCCCCTCAATAATGTGAGGTGGAAATCACTAATGGAAAGAGTAGCCAACCTTGCACTAATGCAATATTGAAGATCCACCTATCCATTGGATTTTTTTGAAATAAAAATTGTCCTTACATTTGAATACATATTTAATCCCCAAAAGATATATGTAATACCCAATATGTATAAATGGAAATATTTCACTTGATAACGAACACACCTTTGGCTTCCCCTTGCCTCTAGGTGTAGTTCATCTTCTATTGGCCTAACTTGCCACATGCAAATCATACAGCCTCGTTTTCCTTGACCTGGCTCTTGATCTTCTTCTTCTTGGTTGGAATGTTCTTGGAGGATTTATATTACATATAAATCATTATCCGCTCTATTAATGGTGAACTACTAAACAATATTAATATTTTAAAGCATCGTTTTTCTGATTATGAGAATAATCTTAAGAGTCCATGAGCTTAGCCTTATATTGGTCTAATTATAGAACTTGTAATATTTATAATTTCACACCAACGTATAGTTATTATAAATTTAGTTTTTTATAAAAAATAAAATAATGTTTATGTTAAAAATATATTTATCATAGATTATATTTCTGATATTGTTTCTTAGATAAGATCTTGAAATGTGTCCTGACCTCAAGCATTAAATATCGAATAGAGGATGCCTTTTACATTTAAAGGTAACATTCATCACCTAAACACACAAACTCATATAAGAAAATATTAAATATATATAGCATGAAAAAATGAAAAACATAATCAAATTAATCCATAAACATTGAAAATGAGAGTCATTAATTGAGACAAATATGGATCATTTGATAAATTATTACATTCTCAATTAAGAAAATTATAAAATTTAAGATAACTAAAAGGTGAATATTTTTCTGATATAGGCATATAGTGTACACATACAAGTTATTTAAAATGCTTCAAATTTAACATTACATTTATGATTATATAACATAACCCACTTGAATGTATGGGGAATAGTTGGTGTTTAAGTTATAAAGAATTATATGCTAGATTTGGATGTTTGATGAAATTAAATAGTATAATATAAAATTCTATTTTTCATTAGGAGAAGATATATTAAAATTCATTAATAATTTTTTAAATTGAATAATTAATTAAAAGTACATAAAAAACATGTTGGATGAAATGATTTTTTAATAAATAAGAGGCTAAAATAAAACCAAATATCACTATAATTAAATGTATTCACTGTGATTAAAATAAAATAGTATATTAAATTAAAAAAATAGTGGGAATTACAACTTATATATTGAATTCAAATCACAAATTTTTAGTTTCTAAAAAAACAGTGTAGGGAAAAGAAGTTAGTGAATTTATTATTTTTGAAAATAATGTATTGATACAAATATAAAATAATTTTTTTCTATATACTATTAATCAAGGAGTATAACGAGAGATGTTTTGATTCACATGGGGAAAAATAGTGAATGGTGGGGAGTGAGATTGAAGGAGATAATGGAATATAATGGTTATGGAGTATCTCGATGGATGAAATGAATGAAAGGATAGATTCTAGGAAAACATTGAAGGGGATGGTGACATGTATATTAGAAAATAATATAGTTTAATGTAATTGATGAAAATGATTTTAATAATAATAGAATCACTAAAAAACTAGGAAATTTGGAAAAATCATGGAATGTGTATTTAACATATTTAACATTAATTGGAAATTTCACATTATACATATACCAATACATTTGAATATTTTGAGGAATCTATTTTATTTTTTATGAAAAGTGAAAAAAATAGTTTTTATAGTGGTGATATTTATCATTAAACATATTCAAATAAAAATATAGATGTTAATATATGATTGTAGTAGAATACTAATAATGTACGTGCATGGAATAAATTTAACGGCAATTTTTCTATTTCAGAAAAAATCAGCATAATTCATCTATATAACAAAACATGTCTACAATATTGCTAATTATAAATGAAATATTCAAAATATAATGAAAATTTTAATAAATCATACCTTAAGGATATGCTAAGATTTGACTGTGAACATTTGATATTACATGTCTAACTAATGTTGATTTCTTGCTAAAAAGTTGAATTGTTTTCATAGAGCTATAGGAATCACATTAATTGGAAGTTGTTCCAAATGATACATTTTAAATTACTATATACATCATAGGTAAATGTCTGTTTTTTTTAAAATAAATTGAATATTCACATATTGAAATATCATAATTAAATTTACCAAAAATATTTTCAGTCAAATATTTCATGTAATATTATTAATGGTTGAATAAATATTATCGATTAATGGAAGGAAACTATAATAATAGTTATTGAGGGAGGGTACCTGTTAATGTAAGAAAGACTTAGTTTCTTTGTAAATTATAAATTTTCTTGACATGTATCGCACATCATAGGTGAGAGAAAAATTATATTTGGAATAAAAATAACATTAAATTTATTAGGGAGAGTTGAAAGGGGTAAAGCATCAAAGAAATGTTTAATATTATAAATATTTTTTTTAAATATATATTTGAAAAGAATAATATATATTTGATTTTATGGAATGTTTTCTATCCAAGTGTTATTTTTTGTTTTATTTCAATTTTCTTGTCACGAAATCTATTATGGAAGGTGATCATTATCTAATGAAAGATTTTTTTAATTAAGATATTCAACGCTGATTGTCATATATTAGTAAATAATTTGGGAATTACAAATGAAAAAGTCTAATAAACACAATATTTATTGATATAATTAGTAATGTCACCCAACATGAGTTTTATGATCCATGTATGTGGATGGGGTTATATCCATATGAATGATCGGAAATTTTTTATTATATGAAAGCATAGAAATAAAGTAGTTGATATAATAGAAATTACTATATTAGTAGTAAATCAAAATGAAATCAATTATGAATTTTAAATATATTATTCATGTTAAGATAAAAAACATATTTTCAAAACTTATTTCTTTTTCAAATTCGTTATTATTAATTGAAATATTTCAACTTTAGATGTTGATTTGTAATTAAAATTCTTATGTGAAATATTTGGAATGATGTAATAATAATTGAAATGAAATTATTATATTAAACCATATAAATTGATTTTCCATATTGAAATTATAAAATTGGAAAATAATGGTAATATAAATCATAAATATTGAATAATACATCAAATGTATTTTTTTTTATAAATCAACTCATAGTACATCATATAAAATGAATTTTATATTGAAAAATACCAGAAAAAATACAATTAATTAATATATGTATGTACAATATGAATAATACACAATTACATTATTGATATATCTAATATTTTTAAATATGATAATGGATATAAAATATTTTTGTGTATATTTTTCTTGTATAATATAAACATTGAAAAATAGACATTATACAAAGTATGTATATATTTTGAGAAAGTATCATTATATTATATGATATTGAAATATGTCATTTTTTTTCATAAATAAGAGGGGATGATATTTTTAAAAAATAATATTGTTTATATTATAAATAACATAGGACTAATAAAAATTAAAAATAAATCCTGACAATATGTAAAATTGAAAACATGTTCTAAAACATGTAGTTTTTTTGTATAAAATGTATTTTTTTAATTTATTTTGTTAAAGATTATACAAATAATTATACAAATAAACCATATGAAAATCTAAATCAACATTCAAAAACAAAAAAATTTGAAAACCTATTTTAATATTTCTTCTTAAATAGAAAAATGATAACATTAACCTTAAGCTTGCATTAACATATATATAAATTAAAAGAGTGATAAAAAAATAATATAATGATAAAGTTACGATTCTTCCATATAATGAATTCAAGAGATATAATATACACCAGAAAAACCAATACATATGAAACCAAAATTAAAATAATAATTAAACTGAAAAATTAAAAATTCCAATTACTATCATAGTATGTTGATATAAAAATAAAATAGTAGAGGGGACTAATATTGTTTTATATGAGATGAGGTAATTCATTAACAAAAAAAATACAAATTAATAATATTTATGTTCAACATAAGAAAACCAAATGAAACTAAAATGGATATAATCCTATGAAGCGGAGAGGTAGGAGGCTGGATGTGGCTGGAATACTGAATTTTGGGAAAATGGAATAAGAAAGAAAAATTAAAGTATGAAATGTATTATATTTGAGGTGATAGATGAAAATTAAATTACATAATTTAGTATAATTATAAATATTTTTATAGTAAGAGTTTATAAAAATAATAGATATTAAAATTATAAATTCTTAATAAGAAAAAAATAATTATTAAATATAATAAAAACAATATTGCAAACTAGATATGGTTATTCTCAATATAACAATTTTAATAAGCATAATATGGATATTAAATTTTATGAAACATGATATTAAATTTTATAAAATATTACTCAACATGTCGAATTATAATTGTTTAATACCACAAATAAATGATAATTATGTATTAGTGATTTATTATTATATTTTTACCATATTTTAAATTTTGTATAAAATGCCTGTTCTGAATAATGTGCATATTACATATTGAAATTTATTATTATTCTCTTCCTTCATAATATATACATTATTATATACATACTAGTGCTCAAAACCCAAAATAGAGGTTATAATATGGAAATGAATATTTCATTTAAAGTGCACACACGTTTCATTGTTGAAATGTTAATGATTTTTTTTTGAAAATGAAAAATATAGGAGTAGATTGTATCTTATTTATTATAGTCAAAAAAAATGTATTACCAAATTCTTATACTCATTTTTTAGAGCATAAAATTCTATTACTAGAAAGATCCTATAAAAAAGTGGAACTAAAAATTAATATTTCATAATTGTATTGTTTTTTAATATAACTATATGACTATAATACCTATATTTTTCAAGAGTTTTTTGTAATTATATGATTTGACCATAACATTATGAAAATAACAAAACTATTGAGTTGATTTTATTTAAGGTCTAATGATGTAAAAAATTTATAAAATGAACACCATAAATAAAAGTATAGTATGACTATGGGTACAAGAAAATAATGATATTCAATATTTTTTACATATATTGTAGTAGGGAAAATAATATATTATATCAAATTGAATATAAATAAAAAAAATATACCAAAAAATGATAGTTTTTTTAGAAATAAAATAGAATTGTATATGGGGTTCAAATTTGGTATGGGTAACAATTAAACAGTTATGAATTTCGGAGACATATTATTATAATGTATGTATTGGAATTACAGTATTCAAATAAATGATATGGAATGATCATTTACTCAATAAATGTACTTTGTATAAATGATATATATATTATACATTATGTAGAAAAATTTAATGGTTATCTATGAATTAGTATTATATACTGCTATAATGGAATAAGAAATAGTAATGAAGCTATAGCCTACTATTTAATATATTAATGAAATCAATTGAATGTAGACCAATGAATGAATAAAGTACCACCATTGGAAAAGTAACAATCATAGAAGATAAAAATTTCATACAACATTGAACATTGATCTTATTTCATTGAGGAAGATAAATATTTTGTATTTTTGGCTATGAGGGAGAAATATTAGAGAAAGAAATTGATGTTCTGGAATGAGATAACATGTTAACTGTAATCAAAATTGATGCCAGGAATGGGAAATGTTATTTTATTTTTGGGAGAAAATAATGGGGTATGGGATGATGGATATGGGAAAATGGAGATGTAGAATCAATGATGGGAAAGGGGATAAAAATGAGGATTCAATAACATGATAGTGTAGGTGGGGAGGCAATGTTAAGGATTGTGAATTTGAAAATGAGAAGAGATAAATGAAAATTGGAAGCAAGAAAAAAATACACAGAGGTTACACATGTATGTGAAAATATAATTATTACTATAATTATAAATATGATTATAATTATTGAATAACTATCACATAAATTTCAACCTCTTATGCATTTTTCTTGGGAGACATACATGTCAATATAAAACATTATTATTTAAAAAATCCATTTATCCAATTTAAATGTGAATATGTTTTACTAGTGGAAAATGAATATATTTTAAAATAAAAATTATAAAATATATCTTGAAATTATAAAAATTAATTTAATATTAAATGAAACAATAAAATTTCATTTTAAAATTAAAAATTTATGATAAATATTTTATACATAATACATAACCTTTGTCTAAAATAGATCACATATCCAATTCTTTTGAAAATATTATTTATTTTAAATTTCAGTAAATATTGAAATCTAATTTCATAAAATTTAGACAGAAAAAAAAATTAAAATAAAACAAATAGATTATATCTATTGTCACTATTGCAAATAACCATTATACTTCCCCACTACTAAATAAAAATTAGACTCTCCCTTTTTAAATTTACCATCATCACCGATCCTTCATTCTCACAATTCATGATTTCTAGGTAACTTATTTTATCCTATACCCCTTTTACTCTACAAAAGACAAACACAATATGTTTATGTCTCATAATCTATTCAACCTGGATGCCCTTAGATTGGAACCTTCTTATTTCAGACCATCAAAAATTCCAATATCTATAAGAAAAACATTTAATAAACATATACAACAAAATTTCCTCATGAGCATATTTTTTCATCTCTCAAACCTATATTAGGTCTATAAAAATTCATTATAGGTTTAAGAAAAATATTAAATCATCAATAGATTCACAACCACTGTTCTAGCCCTCAACAATATTATGGAAAATATAATCATTAATTCTCCCATTAACAAGCAGTGTGATCCTTCCAAGAACACACTTAATGTCCATATGCATCTTGGAAGTAAAATTATTAGTTTCTATAACAATGGAATTGAGGTTCTTATTAATGTTGATAAAGAATATGTTTTTATCTTCCACTACTAATTTTTTAGAATCTATTTACGAGTTTAATTTATATCATTTTTTGTAGAAGATGATTGGATGATGAAGTACTGTTCTTACTGAATGGTCATGAATCTGTATACATGAGTTTCTTTTGTATATATACATTTATTATATTATGGGTATTTCTTATATAGAAATTATTTAATATAGGAGTGATATTTAACTATATATAACAAACATGTCCCTTGGATTTGTTTTCACTTTCCCTATTTATTGGAATAATTCATTGTTCAGGTTTTTTACAATCATATTGATTTGTTGTAAATTTTTTGGTTTTCAGGTAGGCCTACTTATAGTATCGGGTCAAGTGTTCTTTAATAGGTAATGGTTGTGAATTTCTTCTCTATTTATATCATCTATTTATAAACATTTTATTCTCTCCTAAAAAATTATTATGTTATTTATTTTTTGGGTTATCTAGTGTTAAATTCTAATAAACAATTTCATTTATACCATTTCCATCATATAATAACTTCATTTCCTATTTTACAACAAAAAACATATTTGTGGGATTGGTAGGTTCTTCTTCAATAGTCGGGGATTATAATAAAAATTAATTGAATTTCCTATAAATATTTTTTTCTATTTTTTAGAGGTATTTGTGAATGGTCAATCGATATATATTTTTTATAAATATAGAAACGAACCAACAGGATTTAGAAAATTTATGTCAAACACAACCTCTACACTGAATCTTGTTAAAATTGTTTTTGTAGACACTTAGAATTGTTTCAGTTTATCTTTTTTCTATTTTCAATATGAAATAGTGTTCACTTTAATTATTTAATAAAATTATTGATGTAAAAATATAATCCTATGAAATTTATTATCTGAAGGATATGTTTGTAAGTTGATATCTCTTTAAATTTATTACTTGAGGATTTAGTTGTATCTCCCTATATGAACACTCAATTTTTTGGATTGAATCGATTGAGTGATATATATCAGGGGAATCATGATATTGGGGAGAAAATTTCACACAAAAATATTTTTCATAATCTAGATGAAAATTTTTATGTGATATAAAGAAGAATAAAAAAATCATCTTTCTCGATTTTTATTGTAGGTAAAACCTATAATGTTGAGGACTAAAAATCCTAGGATCAACTCTAATATATTAACTAAAAAATTAGTGAGTATAAATTTCAGGTAAATTCCCAAACATGAAAGTTAATGATTATGTAGAAAAAAGTGAACACAACCTGATATACCTATGTATTCTCTCCGAAAATCATCTTGATCAAAACAAAATGCTCAGTTATCCATCTATGTAGACATCTCACCCTTTATTGTGGAAATATCATTATAGTAGGGATATTTATCAGAACATGTCTTTTCCTTTATCCTTATTATGGAACCTAATTTTATTTCTCTCCCATGATCTCGTTATCATGATGTACTATTGATCATAAACCAGGAGAAGCCACCTAATCACCACTATTAAGAAGAAATTCAATATATAGCTTCGATCATCAATCACATTCCCACTGTTTTCAACCTATTCATTAATTACATGCTTCATAAGATAAAGATGAAGCATTATATGCCTCATTCCACTTAGTGGACCACATCTTGATGGTCATTGCAAGCACATCTCCATGAATAGAACTAAAGGGAATCGTTTTCATCATACAAAAACATGATATTGTATAATATTATAGAGAAACCATGTCCATGTATCTAATTAATGAATTCAATATCCCACTATCCCTCCACTAAAATTATGAATAACACATCATTATTATTTATAGAAACACGTCTATTAATGTTGAGTAAAATATATCCAGTAATTAATATTCATTTCTTTAATAACTTTTTGGAATCTCACTGACATATTTATAAACAAGGTAATTTATATTAATGAAGTACATATAATATCTTCTTCTTGGACATCAAGAGACCTGATCTATGTGGATGGTGATACTAATTCTATTGATGGTGATCATGAAAAATAATGAAACTTGTTAAAATAAAATATTGATGTAAATTTAGTGGATCATAGTTCTTGGAACCCTAATTCTTTCAACGGTCAATGAATATGAGGTTTCCTATCACTTTTTTATGCCTAAATATTAATATATTTAATTAATTAAGCCTACTCAAATTATTTATTTTATGATATTTAGGAAAAACTATTAAAGTGGGATACAACTATGTTTATTTTCTTGAAGTTTGGTTTCTAGTTACCAAACTATATCGTCCATTGGAATTAGAGTAAAATTCTATTAGAACTGATATTTTTTTATTTCATTGTTTTCTATTAAGGAACAAAATGTTTACAGTTTTATTTCTATGAGTTTTATTTCCTTTTTATAATATCTTTGACACATGTTATCATCCTAAATCTCGATAATAATAGAAATATATGATTTTAGATTAATGTGTAAATCATCAAATGAAACACTTTTAGTTATTATTTATTTCCTTTTATCCATTTTTTATCAAAAGTATTTTTTTATATGAATAAAATTTTAAAAAAAATTATTTAGTTCCATCCCATATGTAAATAGTTGGGTGAGTAGATGAATATTTGGGGCTCCAATTCACATGGTTAACTCTTCAGTTTGTGTATTACACAATTTTTTTTACATGTTTCATAATTTGAATTAACCATGTATGAAATACAATGATTGAAGTAATTTTTTATGATATGGTGTTCCTTACATATTATAACCTTTAATTTCCTTGTATGTTATCATCCTTAATACCTAAATACCATAGGTCAAGGGATGGGGGTAGGTATATGAATGTATGGGTGTAGGTGGGTAGGTGTGTAACGTGGTTATGTGTGGGTTTATTGAAGGGAGTCGGTTGTGGGAGTATGTTTAGGGAAATGGTCTGGGGTTGGGTTGGATTAGGGTTAGGGTTGGGGTTAGATTTTGTAATCGGTAGGTTTTGTGGGTTAGGTCTAATGGGTATTTTGGGGTGGTATGATTATGATTTGTGGTATTGGGGTTGGTTCAGGGATAGGATTTTTGGAGGTGGGGGTTAGGATTAAGAATGGTTTGTAGGGGTTGGTTTAGGGAAATGTTTGGGGGTATGTTTAGAGGTTTCAATGTAGTTGGGGGTGGTTTATTGTTAGGATGGGGGTACCTTTAGGGTTGTGAGTGTAGGTGGTGTTTGGTTTTGGGATTCAGCCTGAGGATTTCCGTTTGGAGCGGGGGGTATCTAGGCATAGGTTTAAGAGTAGTGGATAAGTAAGAGGGTTGGATTAGGGCTAGGGTCAGGGGGTGGTTTGGGAATGTGAGTGTAGGTGGGGGTGTTGTTTAAGGATAACATCAGGGTGTGTAGGGATAGGTATTATGATGTAGGTGGTTGGGGGTAGTTTTAGGAAATGGCGGGGGTACTGTGTGATAGATTTGGACTAATTTCGAGTATATTATGTGGTGTAGGATTATGGTTGTGTGCGTGTGGGGGGGGGTTAGGGATAGGGATGGGGGTAGGATTAGGTTTTTGGTTGTAGGTGGGGTGTTTTAGGGTTATGATAGAGTGGGAAGGTTGCGTGTGTAGGTTTAGGACTGGGGGTGTAGGGGGTTGGATTATTACTATGTCCAGGGGTGGTGTTCTAGGTACAAGGGGGAAGGTGGGGGTAGGATTAGAACATTATGGGGGGTATCATGTTGGTTTTTGGATAGTATTGGGGGTAGTTATAGGGTTGTGGGTGTAGGAGGGGGTTTTTCCAGTCAAGGGATGGAGGGGGTTTAGTGCCAATGTCGAGGGGTGTAGGTTTAGGAATGTGGGTTTAGGTGATTGGTTGGTTCAAGGTGGGGGATGGGAGGTTATGGGGTTGATTAGGTTTAGGGTTTGGGTGGTAGGTTTGGTGTGATATGGTTTAGTGGGATAGGTGGGGGTAGGACTAAGAATAGGGGGTGTCAGGGTTGGTTTATGTTGGGGTTGGTGGGGGGTTTAGTCATGTGGTTGTAGAAGGGGGTAGGATCAGGTATAGATCAGGAAGTGTATATGGAGGTTGGTTTATGGATATAGATGATCGGTTAGGTGGGAGAAGGTATAAGATGGGTGGATTAGAGGATTTTTTAGGTCTAGGTCTATGGGATAGTTTTAGGGTTACGTTTCGGTTGTTTAGGGGGTTAGTTAATGCTATGACCTGGGGTGTAGGGGGTTGGTTTGGTGAAAGCATGACAGGTGGGTTTAGGGTCGTGGTTGTATGTGTTGATTGGTTTTGGAATAATTCCTAGTCTGTAGGTGAGTTTGATTAGGGTTGTAGATGTAGGAGGGTGTTCGTTTAGGAATACAGATGTGGTCTATAGGGGTTTGGTTTAGGGATGGGGTCAAGGGATGGGTTTTGGATGTTTGGAGGCGGGGGGTAAGTTTTTGGATGGGGTCGATGGTATAGGTTTAGGGATGTGGCTTTATACTATTGGGGTGTTGGTTTTATTTCCTAGAGATGAGGGCTAGGGGGGTTTTGTTTTAGGATTATTAGGGTTAAGGGTTGATTTAGGGATAGTTATGGGTGTATGGTTTTTTTAAGACTAGGGTCAGTGTTGGTAGGTTTAGGGATGAGTTTTTCTGTGGGGGTGGGGTTGGATGATGGTTTAGGTTTAGGGACAAGTGGTGTAGGGGTCAGTTTAGGGCTTGGGTAAAGAGGGGTTGGTTTAAGGATAGGGTCGGGGGTCTATTTAGTTTTGTGAGTTTATATGGGGGGATTGGATTAGGCCTATGACCGGGTTTGTAGGGGTGTTGTTTTAGGCATATGGTTCATGTTAGATTAGGGTTGTCGGTGTGCATTGGGGGTTGGTTTAGGTCCAGATAAGGGGGTAGGTTTGTGATTGTGGGTGTAGGGGTGTGGTTTAGGTATAGGGTTAGGGGTGTGTGGGGGGTTTTCTAGGGATATTTATGGGGGTGGGTTTAGGGATGTGGGGGTAGGTGGATATGTTTCGGGCTAGGTTTGGGATGTATATTTAGTGTTGTGGGGGTAGGGGTTTTGTTTTCTGTAAGGGATGGGTAGTTTGGTGTGTTGGTTTAGGGAAATGGTCAAGGGGTTTCTTTAGGGATATGGGTGTAGGTGGGGTGGTTTAGGTCTTTCTCCAGGGGTTATATTTTGGTAGGTTTAGGTTTGGGGCCAGGGGGATGTTTTGTGTAGGTGGGGTTAGTTTTGGGATAGTTATAGGGGGTAGAATAAAAAATTTAATCAAATAAGATTATCTATAAAACAAAGTGTTTGACCAGTCATTAGCTATCTTCACTGTTTCCCCTAGTTTAGTCCAATATTATAACTTCAATCTATTCTGTGATACATTATTTTCTTCCAGATCCTCTAAACTAATTAGTTTGGAAAAAAACAGTGTAAACAAAGACAATGGATTTGCGAAAGGTCATATGAATTATCTTTTTCAAACACGATGAACTCTTTCCCTTCATCATCATACTTTTTTTTCAAATGATTTGTATCCATCCATTTTCAATTGATATCCAACCTATATGATTTAGTAATATTAAAATTTAACAAAATAAATAATAAAAAATTATATGATCTTATAACCATCATAAGTTCAATATTAGTGGATCATTTAAGATACATGAATCAAATTTTCAAAGATAATAAGAGACAAACGATGCGTAATGGTATTGTATTATAGTGGTGGAAATAATAGATGAAACAAAATCAAATATATATGCAACGTAAAATGAATCTAATTATATTATCACATATTGAAAAACACATAGATCAATGATGGATTATGTAACATTTTACTGTGGAATTACAACAAGAGGTAGGAGTTACTGTTTATTCATTGAATCCCTTAGTAAGTTGAGTGAATGGTGGTGTTTCAGTGATAGTATTCTTTGAAGATGATGTTGATCATTTTTCATATGATGAAAATGTTGATAGGGACAAATCACATTCTCTTGAGAACCCACCATTTGAAAAAACTCTTGAATTTTATTCCAACGATTTAATTATAATGGGATAATGTTTTGAAGATATTGGAATAATTTAACAATAATATAATTGGGGTTTCATGAATGAATCAAATTTAAACAATTGACAAGGCTAGGATGAAGTGTCAAGGAACAATAATGAAAAATTTCATAAATATATATAGAATCAGTACTCATATTTGGAACACGTATTTTATGGAGTGTTAGAGAATAAGAAAAAGTATTTATATAAATTTTCATTAGTATGATTTTAATTTTCATATATTGTACCTTTCACTACAAAATTACAATTTTTCATGAAAATGAAATTGATAATGAATATAATTTAAAAAAAATATAAAATAAGAAGAAAAATTACAAGATATGAAACACAAATTATTCCCTCATAGATATTTGTGAAGAAATTATGAAAAATAAAAATCATTTATTAGTTTTCTATGTTTGATAGTGGTAATGATGATACTGATGTTGAAATATTTAGTAATTTAGAGGAAGGGTAATTGATATAAAATGTGAACGATGTTGAGTTCCATTGTGATAAAGATATTAGGAATTAAAATAATTAAAAAATATTAATGATGAGTTCCCAGTGAGATTAACATATTTTCATAACAATGAAAATACTAAATGGATTTTGCTTATTTTTTCTGTTAATGAATGAAATTGGAAGAATTGTTTTATTTTAATCCATTAGAGTAGGAATAATACTTCAAACATGGATTCTTCTCCCTCTCGTTTGAAGATTCATCCAATACCTGAATCCAAAATTACCGTAGGTTATAGAAGGAGTGGGAATGTTTTGGTCCTCACCATTTTTTCAGGGAGAAATCTCACATACGATAAGTATCCAACACCTAAACACTCATAATCATTCCAAATGCTATATTGAACTAGGTGATATCCAACTAGTGTGTATTGGTGTTGTAATATTATATATTCATGGGGGAGGTTACAAGTCATTCAAATCATCAGGGAACAAATTGAAAACATCAAAAGATGAACTAAAATGATGAAATCTTAAACGAATTATAATAATTCACATATCATGGGACTTAAATGTGCCGTTTCCACTTATGAAGATAACACTACGGTGAGGGAGTGCTATGGAGAGGGTTCATGATGGCGAGGAGAGGGGTGTGGAGGGAAAGCGGTGGTGAGGGAGACTAATGGTGAGAAAGAGATATATATATATATTATGGGAGAGAGAGTAATGGTGAGGTTTCTGTTCTGTGAGAGCATGAATGACATGATAGAATCGGGTTGGATTGGGATAAATTTATATGACAATGATTGGTTTTATCATTACTTCTAAAAAACCATTGTTAAATATATTTTCTCACCACTAAAATAATATTCCCTCATAAAATCCCTCATTATCAGTTCTTTTCTAACTTCTCTAAAAATATATATAATTATTTTAATAATATAATAAATATAATTAAGAAATTTGAATGTAAATAATTATAAAAAATAAAATTGTACATAATGGTATGTTAATATTTATATGATTATAAATATATTTAATGAAATGTAAATATTTATTTATAATTTCAATTATATATAAATATAATTATATATAATTATGAAAAATAATTATTATTTATATAACTAAAAACATATAATAACAATTGTGAATTTCTATTCATAAGTATAATTGTATATATATATTTAAACATATAATAAAAAAATTATTTTTTGAATATTTGTTTATAATTATAGATATATTTATGTAAATATAAATATTTATAAAAATAGTTATATTTATATAATTATACATATTTATATAATGGTATATATATTTAAAAATATATAAGTATATAAAATTATTAATATAAAAATATATATTTATTATTTAAATAAAACATTATTATTTATAATTATATATATATTTTTTTTTAAAAATTACATATATTTATTCAAAATAATATATATATTTATAAAAAAAATATATTTTTTATAAAAATATATATTTTCATAAATATATATTTTTATATAACTATGTATATTTATATAACTATATATAGTTATATAATTAGATATATTTAAATAATTATATGTATTTAAATATTTATATATATATTTCTAATTATTTACATATTTATTACTATATAAACATATATATATACACACATAATTATAATAAATATATTAATTTTAATTTTCTAATTATTTAAATATATAATTATTTATTTAAAATTTTATAACTACTTTCTAAAAAATATATATGTATATTTATAATTATACATATAAATTGTAATAATTATAGTAAATATTTGTTTTTAAATATATTTATACTTAAATATAAATATATTTCCTTATAAAAAACTATTTACATATATATTTTTATAATTAATTTTTTACATTATTAAAAAAAAATATAAACATAAATGTATGAATGTTAAAAATGAGTAAAATTGAATAACTAAAAATGATGAGACTTCAAAAAAAATGGATATGAGTTTTATTGATTATATACACTATTAAAAAAATTTAAAATCCATATATATTAAAATATAAATGAATACATATTTTAAATATTAAAAATAATTAAATAAATATGTAGAATTTTTTTAAAAAAATTATAAAAAATATCATAAAATAATAGATATAAAAAATGAAATAATAAATTAATATTAAGTGAGATAATATTAAAAATTATTATATAAAATTAAATAAATTACAAAAATATTATCTTCTTAAATTAATAACAATATTAAGAAATATCATTTTAGGATATTATTATTATAAATTTCATAATTATTTTGATTGTTACAAAATTACATATAATATTGAATAAATACAAATTACTTAAATTTTAAACATATTAAAATAATGTTTTTCAAAATATAAATATGTACATATATTGAATAAATACACATGTACACATGATCTATATCTATGAAATCACATGAACATGTGCATACATACACATACAAACATCTTTACACAAGTATACATACTTCATTCACATATATGCACATAGACAGTGATATAAATATATAAATTCAATGTTGTTGAGGGATTACCAGAGTGGTAAAGGCATCTCCTAATCTTGCATCAATCTTGAGTTCTAATCTTGGTGGCCTCGAATATCGGTTGGCAGGTGGTGATGTAGGCATGACACATGCTTGGGGACGTAAAAAGGTGGTGACACAGGGAGGTCCCAAGCGTGGTGGCGCAGGTAGTATGATGTAGGAAGGACATTGCATTGGGCCTTCGGTCATGTTTTGGGCCATTTGGGCTTTGTAATGGGTTTCATGCCCACTGGACGTTCGGGTCATGTAGTTTGTAAATAAGGTTTGATTGGTGGGTTATTCCTTTGGGGGGGCTATGACATACCTTTCGGACCAATGTGTGTAGTGTTTGTTTTCTTAATGTGACTATGCACCAAGAAGATAATATATATATAATGGGTACCTTTTATCAATGCTTTTTCTTGAATTGATAAAAGGAAAAATATCAGCACTTTTTGAAAGTACTTATAAAAGATTCTGCTTTTTCAGTGCTATTTGTCAGGCATTGATAAATACCAGCACCGATTATCATGATATTATTGTGATATATACATATTATTATATAAATCATATTTAAAAATATATAAAAATATATAAAAATATAAATTTTTCATTGTTCCATTTCTCAGCTCCAATAAAAATGTTGATATAGAAGTCTAATATCGGTTGTAAAAGAATCATTGAAAAAGATAGTATTTTATTTGTTCTTTTTAGCTCAAATAAAAGGTACATTCATAAGTTCTTTTAGATAACACTAATAAAATTTTATTCCTCATCAGTATGTTTTTAAGTGATGAGAGACAATTGTACTAAATATTAATGATTTTTTAGTATCGAGATAAAAGAGAATGTGTGGGGTCCCCATTTTCTTCATAGAATTATAATTTAACACTAAAAATACTAATTACAATTTTGTTATGTGGGGGAAAGGTAAAAATTAAAAATAAAATCTAAACAAAAACACAAAGATAAATAAGTACCAGGGGAGAAACAAACTCAAGACCACCATGAGATGCCACTGGGATGTAACCATCATATATCATCAACCTTGGGGAAACTAATAATAATAATAATAATAATAATAATAATAATAATAATGACAACAAACAAAACCACAATGGTCATTATGATTATGATGAAAATAATAATAATAATGTATATTTTCTTGTTAATTCTCCATTTGAGTAAACTCCTATTCATATCCCATTAAATTTAAATACCCAAAAATTCAAATAACCATCTGTTTACTATATTTAATTGATCCTTTCAAATATCAATTATTTCAATGGAAAAATATGAATGTCTGATCCCTTTTGTATAAAACATTGTTAACAACATAATTTGATAACCATGATTATCAGCTTCTCTGTAATATTGGATAAGCATGTGTTCTAATATTTCATTAACAGTGTACAATAAATGTTCATTACCAATGATTTTAAAGAAAAATATTGTTTACCTACCATTAATTATAAAATATATAATTTTATTTACTATATATCATAGAGTTACATTCTCAATTAATGAGACATCTGCCAAATTATTTAAAATGATTCTCAAACAATCATGTTTTTGTGTTTAGGATTTTTTTTTTCTGAGGGCTTAGGTTTTCTAGGACTGATGGTTTATGTTTTCTTACCATGTGTGTTTTATATTTTGTATGGTTGAGGGATGATTTATTTTTAATGCTAATGGTTGAGGGTTATTTGTGGCCAATGTTTAAGGGTTTTTTGGAAATAATGGTTTAGGTTTCTATAGGGATAAGGGTTAAGTGTTTTTAGGGTAGATGGTTTATGGTTTTTCTTTTAAGGGTTGATGGTTTTTTGGGGATTAGGGATGAGAGTTTTTTTGGGGTTTTGTTGAAGGGATTTTGGGGTTCATGGTAAAATGTTTTTTGGGGCAGACTGTTTATAGTTTTTTTGAGACTGATAGTTGAGGTTATTTTTATTATGTGGTTTGTGGGGTTTTTTTGGATGAAAATTGTGTGTATTTTGGTTTGAGGTTTCAGTATTTTACAAGGTTGATTTTTTATGGGTTTTGGGGGCTAAGGGTTTAGTTTTTTTGGGTCCAACTGTTGAGGGTTTTTTTTGGGATGACATTTGATTATTTTGTGGGGCTAAGGGATCATGGTTTTCAGTATTTAGGGTTTAATTTTTTTTGGGCCTAGGGTTTCAATATCACTGGGGTTAGGTGGTCAGTTTCTCGGGGAATGAGTGTTGAAGGATTTTAGGGGTCATTGTGTGGGGGTTTTGGGGACTAGGTTGAATGTTTGTTTGGGGTTTAGGGATATGGGTTTGTTGGGGATGAGGGATGAGTATTTAGTCGATGAGGGTTGATTGATTTTAAAAATTAGGGTTCAATGTTTTTTAGCGTTTTGGGTTGGGGTTGTTTTTTGAAAATGGTTTTTTGGTGTTGAGGGTTCATGGTTTTTTTGGGTTAGATTGTCGAGGGTTTTTGGGGATCATGGTTTTGAGTTCTTTGAGGTCTGTGTTAATTATTTTCTATGACTAAGGGTTGGGCTCTTTTTGGGGTTGAGGGATTATGGTTTTTTGGGATAGAGGGTTGAGCGGTTTTTGGGGATGAGTGTTTAGGGGTTGGGGGTTGAGGTTTTATCATCTTTTGGAGTGTTGGGTTTATGTTTTTTCAGTTCCAAGGTTTGGGTGGTTTTTTGGGGTTGAAATTTTAGTGTTTTTTGTGCTCTGGGTTGAAGGAATTTTTGGGATGAGGGTATAGTGTATTTTGGGGCTATGTGATGAGGGTTTTTTTGGGGCTCAGGATTGATCATTTTTTAAGGTTGATAGTTTTTTCATTATGTGGTTTATAATTTTTTGGGATGAGGTTTGTTTGGGGTTAAGGGTTGGGGTTTTTTTGGGGATGATGATTTAGGGTTTTTTGGGGATGATGGTTTTGGGTTTTTTGGGGATGATGTTTAATGTTATTTTGGTGATGTGGGCTGAGTATTTTGGAGGGATGAGGGATAATGGTTTTTTTGAGATGGGGGTTAAAGTTTTTTTAAGGTGGATGGTATGGATTTTTATGGGGATGATGTATGATGATTTTTTTTGTGGCTGAGGGTTTAGTAGTTATTACTGGAGAGGGTTTGGGGGGTCTTTCGAGCTGATGGGCTATGTTTCTTTTGGGTATAGGATTCAGGTTTTGGCTGAATAAGGTGTATGGTACTTTCGGAATTATGTTTTTGGGTTTTTTGGGGCTGGGGCTTGAATTTTTTATTGGGATTTATGTTTATGGTTTTTTGGGGGTTGAGGGTTGAGGTTCTTTTAGGGATGGGGTTTAAGAGTTTTTCGGGGGAATCATTGGGGATTTTTGGGGCCGAAATATTAGGGTTTTGGGAGATAAGGATTTAGGTTATTAGGAATGATTGAGGGAGGTTTTTTGGAGATGGGTGTGAGGTTATTTTTGGTATTAGGGTTGAGGGGTTTGTGGGGATGAGGGTTGACTGGTTTTTATGTCTATGAGTTTAGAATTTTTGGGGAAGAGTGTTTTGGGGTTTTATGGTTAAGGTTTTATTGTTCAATGGGGTTGATGATTGTGGGTTTTTTTCAAGATTAGGATACAATGTTTAGTAGTTATGAGGTTTTCTTGTTTTTTAGGTTGAGTGTTGATGGTTTTTGGGATGAGGGTTTCATTTTTGGGGGGATGAGGTTTTAGACTTTTTTGGTACATTTGGATGATTGTTATTTAGGGTTGAGTGTCTATGTTTTTTTGGGATCAGGGTTGAGTGTTTATTTGGGGTGGGGTTTTTGGGATTTTTGAGGTAGATTATAGAGGTTTGAGGGTTTTCTATGGATGAGGGTTGATTATAATTTGGTTTTGTGGATTGATAGAATTTGGGGATAAGGGTTGAAGTATTTTTAAGGATGAGGGATGAGGGTTTTTTAGGTTTAATTTTTAGATATTTTTTGGGCTGGTGGTATCTCATTTATTTTTATGTAAATTGAGAAATTTCTGGGGTTGAGGGTTTGGGGTTTTTTATGGATGATGTTCGGGGGTTTTTTGTAATATAGGGTAGAGAGGATTTTGGGTATGAGCGTTTTGGTGGTTTTAGGGTTAAGGTATTATTTTTTATTGGGGATGAGGGTTGATGGTTTTTTGAGATTAAGATTTAGTGCTTTTTGGGGATGAGGGTATACTATTTTTTTGGGTTAGTGTTGATTCTTTTGGGTATGAGGGTTTTGTTTTTTTTTTTGTGATGAGTGTTTAGAGTATTTTGGGACATTTCGTTGAATGTAATTTAGGGTTGAGTGTTTACATATTTTTTTGGATGAGGGTTGAGTGTATGTTGGGGGGAGAGGGTTTTGGATTTTTGAGGTATACTGTTGAGGGTTGAGGGTTTTTTAGGTATGATGGTAGATAATAATTTGGTTTTGAGGATTGATGGAATTTTGGTATAAGGGTTGAGGGATTTTTAGGGTTGAGAGTTGATGGTTTATTTTCGGTTAATGTATAGGGTTTGTTAGGTTTGGTGGTATCACATTTTGAGGATTTAAATTGAGCATTTTCTGGGTTTGAGGGTTTGGGGTTTTTTATGGATGAGGTTTGGGTTTTTTTGTAATTTAGGGTTGATAGTTTCTTTTCTATGAGGGTTTAGTGTTTTTTATCTTGTGTTGTGGGATTGTTTGTTATGAGGGTTGATGGTTATTTGGGTTGTGGGTGGTGTTTTTTGTGGTTGATGGTTATGTATTCTTTGTTATAGTATAGGGTCTTTGTGGATGATAGTTGACGGTTTTTCGGTAGAGGTGTTATAGTTTTTTAGGGAATAGTCTTAATGTTTTTTGGTCTAGAGGCTTGAGGGTTTTATGGGGATGAGGGTTTAAGGATTTTTTTGCTGAGGGTTTGGGGTTTGGGGGGAAGATGGCTGAGTTTATTTTGGTTTCCTGGGTGGAAGGAGTTTTTTCAAGGGATAGGGGGTTGAGAGTTTATTGTTTTTTTGGGCTGATGGTTTAGGGTATTTTTGTGGTTGATGGGGATTATGGTTTTTTGGGAATGAGGTTTGATATTTTTGTGGATAAGGAAATAGGTTTTTGGGGGGATGAGGGTTGAGGGTTATTTGGTTATTGGGTTTGGGTGTTTTTTGGGCCCATGGATTATTTATTTTTTGGGGAATCAGTGTTTAGGGGTTTGTAGGGATATGGTTTGAGATTTTTATGGGGTTGAATTTATATGGTGTTTCGAGGTTAAGGGTTGGAGATTTTTAGGGCCTTATGGTTGAGGTTTCTTAGGGAATATGGTTGTGTGATTTTTTAGGTGGAGGGTTTATGAAAATTTTGGGATGAGGGTTGATGGTTTTGGGGAGATGATGCTTGACAATTTTTTGGGACTCAAGGTTTAGGGTTTTTCATGGATGACATTTTTGGATATTTTGGGACTGAGGTTTAATTTTTTCAGCTAAATGTTGTGTTTTTTTGGGCTGAGGGTTGAGGGTTTTTTAATGGGATATGAGATTAGGGATTTTGGGGGATTAGGGATGAGGGATTTTTATGTTCTATGTTTTTAGGGTTTATTGGGGAAGATGGTTTAGATTTTTTGGGGTTTAGAGTTTAGAGTTCATTGGTTCTAATGGTTAAGTGTTTTTTTGTTATGAGGTTATTGGGTTCATTTTTAAAGGTTTTAATATTTTTTGGGGATTAGGGTTGAGTATGTTTTAGGGATGAGTATTGAGGGTATATTGGGGTTGAGGGTTCATTGGGGAAATAGAATGATGGTTTTTTATTCTGAGTGTTTATTCTTTTTTGGGGATAATGGAATAGGGTTTTTTATAGCCAAGGGTTTAGAGTTTTTTGGGCTGTGGATTTAGGGTTTTTCATGGTGCTTAGGATATATGGATTTTTTATGCCAAGGTATTAGGTTTTTTTGGTGACGAGGGTTGAGGTATATATTATATAATGGTTTTAGGTTTTTTTGGAAAAGAGGGATTATGATTTTCTATGAAAGAGAGTTGAGGGTTAATTATGGAAGTGTGCTTAGTGTTTTTTGGTGATGGTGTTGAGGGTATTTTGAGGATGACAGTTTTTGGTTATTTGGGGAAGATGGTTGACAATTTTTTACTTTGTAGGGTTTATTTTTTAGGGGTATGAGTGTGGGGGTTTTAGTTATTCGGGTTGATGGGTATTTTGGGCTAAGGGTTGATAGTATTTAGGGATGATGGTTGAGGGTTCTTTTGGGGTTTAGGGTTTCGGGTTTTTGTAGATGAGGGTTTCTAGTTTATTAAGATGATGTTTTAGTCTTTTTTTGGTTGAGGTTAAGGGTATTCATGATTGAGTGTTGAGAGGATTTTAGGACTGAGGTTTTAAGGTTTTTTTGGCATGATAGTTAAGGGTTTTTTTTAGGGTTGTGGTTTTTTGGGTCTAAGGGTTGAAGATTATTTAGGGATGATGGTAGTGGTTTTTTGGTGGTGGAGGTTTATGGTTCTTTTAGGGAAGAATTTTGAGTGGTTTTAGGGGTTTAGGATAGAGTTTTCATCAGGGTTGGGGGTTGGGGGTATAGGGGAATGAGGGTTTAGGGTTGAAGATTTTTTAGGGAAAGAGTTTTAGGGTTATTTGGGGGCTATGTGTTTAGGGTTTTGGGGTTGACCGTTTTTTGGGGATAAGTGATGATGGTTTTATGGGAATGAGGGATAAGTGTTTTTTATGGGGGTTGAGGGTTTTGGGGAAAGGGTGTTGATTGTTTTTGTACCTTGGGGTTGAGAGTTTCTTGGGGGTTTTGGGGGGATGAAGTTTGGGGTTTCCTAGGGATGAGGGGTGACAGTTTTTTTTGCATCAATTGATTGATGTTGACTTTATTTTGGGGATGAGTTTTGTGGGATTTTTTGTTTTATGGTTTGAATGATTTTTGGGATGATGGTTTATTGAAATTTGTGGATATGGGTTTAGGGTTTTTTGAGCCTGAGGGTTTTGTGTTATTTGAGGCTGAGGGAATATGGATTTTGTAGCACCATTGGTATAGATAATTTTTGGGGCCAACTTTGGATGATTTTTTTGGGCTGAGGGCTGGGTTTTTTTTCTGGATGAGGGTTTAGGGATTCTTTTAAGCATTGTTTTTAGGCTTTCTGCCTAATGGTTTAGGTTTTTTATTGATCTTGAAGGTTTAGGGTTTTTTTGCGGATGATGGTTTAAGTTTTTTGGGGTTGGTGATAGAGGGATTTTTGGGGCTTAAGATTTTATATGATTATTGCTTTAGGATTTAGGGATTTTACGGGATCTGGGATTACGGTTTTATAGGGATGATGGATTAGGGTTTCTTGTGACTGAGGGATTTTGGTTTTTTGTGGATGAGGAATTACATGTTGATTGGTCTATGTGATTTGGGTTTTTTTATTGATCGAGATTATGGTTTTTTTGGATAATGGTTTTGAGTTGTTTATAATTGTTTATTTCTATTTTTGGTCGTGGGATTAGGGGGTTTTGGGTTGAATGAATAGGTTTTTTTCTGGTAATAGGTTTTATGGATATTTGGGTTTTCTGGATTTTGGTATTTTTTGCTGATTTAGGTTATTTTTTGGCTAAGGGGTTAATTTTTTTATGGTTGTGGGATAAGGGTTTTATGGGGTTATGGTTTAATTTTTTTTGGACTAAGTGTTTAGAATTATTTGGGATATATTGATAAGATTTTTTTGGGGTTTGAGTGTTTATTGTTTTTAGAGGTTGAGGGTTGAGGGTGTTTTGGGACTGATGGTTGAGGGTTTAGTGGGGTTGATGGTTGAGGGTTTTTGGGTGTGGTTTTTTGGTTTTTTTGGGTTAGGGTTTAGGGATTTTTTGGATGGGGGTTGAGGGTTTTTTGGGGATGAGGGTTAAGTGTCTTTTAGGGGAAATGTTTGAATGATTTTTGGGGTCGAGAGAAGACATATTTTTGGGACTGGGGATTGTGGTGTTTTGGGGGTTTAGAGTTGATAGTTTTTGGGGGATAATGGTTTATTGGGGGTAAGTGTTAAGGGTTTTTCATTGGGGGTGAGGGTATTTGACTATGAGGGTTGATTGATATTGGGGGATGAGGGTTGAGTGTTTTATGGATCATAGGGTTTGGAGGTTTTTTGAACACAAGGATGAGGTTTTTTTGGTGTTGAGGGTTGAGGGTTTTTAAGACATAATGATTAGGGTTTTATGGGATGATAGTCTATCGTTTTTGGGGGAAGTGATTTTAGGGATTTATGGGGAAATGATTTAAGGGTTTTTTGGTCCATAGTGTTTATGGTTATTTGGGGACTAGGGTTTGGGGTTTTGGGGGGTTGGGCGTGTTGGATTATTTGGGGGCGATGGATAAGAGATTTTATGTATTATGGTCGATGGTGTTTTGTGCTTAGGTTTGAGGGTTGTCTGGGGCTGAGTGTCGATGGTTTTTTTGATGTGATTTGGGGTATTTTGGGGGCTGAGAGTTGTTTGTTTATTTGGGATGATGGTTGAGGGCTTTTGGGGTTGATTGTTGAAGGATATTTGGGGTCGTGGGTTATGTTATTTTTAGGGATAAGGGATAATAATTTTTTAGGTCAGTGGCTTTAGTGTTTTGGGGATTAGGTTCATTTGGGGATAAGGGATGAGGGTTTCTTTGGGATGAAGGATGAATCTTTATAAGAAAATGTGTTGAGGTTATTTTTAGGATGTGGGTTTTTCACATTTTATGGTGAGAGCATTGGGTTCTTTGGGGTTTAAGGTTGAGATTATTTTGGGGATGAGTGTTGAGAGTTTTTTGGGATGGGGGTTTCTTGGGGATGAGGATTTTTTGGGGATGAGGGCTGAGTACTTTTTGTTTGTAAGGTTTGAAGGATTGTTTGGTCTATTTTTTGAGTATTTTTTGTGGTTGAGGGTTGAGGATTTTTTTTGGATGAGGGATGAGAGTTATTTAGGGATGTAGGGTAATATGATTTTTGGATGAGGAATTTGTGTTTTGGGGATGAGAGTTTTTGGTTTTGGGGATGAGGTGATATTTGGAGGATGGGAGTTCATTGTTTTTTGGGGACTATTGTTTAGTAGTGTTTTTGGGGATCACGGTTTACTGTTTTTTTGGGACTAACAGTTTGGGGATTTTTGGGAATGGGGATTTATGGTTTTTGGGACTCAGTGTTTAGGTAATTTTGGGGATGGCAGTTTAGGATTTCTTGGGGATGAGGGTTTTTGTTTTTGGAGGATGAGGGTTTAGGGCATCGTAGGGCCAAGGGCATATGGTTTTTTCAGGGTGAGGTTTTAGTGTTTTCTATGCCTAAGGTTTTAGGATTTTTCGGGATGAGGGTTTATTTTATTGAGACCAAGTGTTTAGGGTTTTGTTTGGGTTTTGGCTTTAGGATTTAGGGTTTTTTGTGTCTAAAGGTTTTTAGTTTTATGGGGAGGTGGGTTTATTATTTTTGGGGTCCTTGGTTTTTTTTGGGCATAGGGTTTATCATTTTTTGGGGCTATGTGTTTTGGGTTTTGGGGAACTTATGGTTTATGGTTTTTTGGAATGAGTTTTTTTTTTGTTTTTTTGGGGATGAGGGTTTATTAATTTTTGGGACTCAGTGTATATGGTTTTATGGTCCTGATGGTTTATAGTTTTTTTGGAGATGAGGGTTTAAGGTTATTTGGGGTAAGTGTTTAGGGTTTTTTATGGCTAAGGGATTAGTTTTTTTTTTGTTTTTTGTTTATTCATATTTCATGTTGTTGAGTATTTAGGATTTTTGGGGATGTGGTTTCAGTTTTTTCATGGGTTAATAGTTTATGGTTTTCTAGGGCTAAGGGTTTGGTATTTTCAAAGGATGTTAATTTAGGGTTTTCTAAAGATGTGGGCTTAGGTTTTTCTAGTGGTGACCATTTAGGGTTTTTGGAGATGGGGGTTTATGGTGTTTTGGGAATGAGGGGTTAAGTTTATTTGGGTCTATGTGTTTAAAATTATATAGGGATTAGTGTTTAGGGGTTTTGGAGGTTTAGAGTTCAAGGTTTTCTATGGTCGATGGTTTTTTTGTTTACTCTTTCTAAGAATTTAGGGTTTTCTAGGGATAAGAGTTTAAGATTATCTAGGTAGATATTTTTAGTGAATTCTTACGTTGAGGTTTTAGGGTTTTCTGGGGTGAGGGTTTTGGGTTTTTCAAGGCAATGTGTTTTGGATTTTATGTGGCTAAGGGTTTATTATTTTTTGGGAATGATGGTGGATGGTTTTTTATGGTTTAGTTTTATGGTTTTTCAAGTATGTGGGATTATGGTTTTCTAGAGAGTAGGATTTTTTTATGGGGAAGGTGGCTTATGTTTTCAAAGGATGAGGGTTTTGGGTTTTCAGGGAATTAGGATTTAGTCATTTATAGGGAAATGGGTCTAGGTTTTTTTAAGAATGTATGTTTTATTGGGCCTGAGGGTTGACACTTTTATGGGAAAAAGTTTTTATGGTTTTTATGGGTTAGTGAGTTACATGGTGATGAAAGTTTCTTAATATATATGGGCTGAGGGTTTTGCGATTTGTTGAGGATTATGGTTATGTGTTTTCTAGGATGAGGTTTTAATGCTCTTTTGGGGTTTCAGAGTTTAGTTGTTTTTGGGGTTGAGCATTTAAGGGTTTTTAGGTCTATGAGTTTTTTTTGTTCACGGTGTTGAGGGTTTAGTTTTGTGGGGCATAGTTTTTAGGTGGTTTAAGGTGTGAGGATTTAGGGATTTTCAGATTGGGGGTTTAGAATATTATAGGTATTTGGGTTTATGGGTTTTGGTGATGAGGGTTTTGGGGCTTTGGAGGATGAAGATTAAGGGGATTTTTGGGGTCAGGGGTTTAGAGTTTTTTGGGGTCAGGGATGAATATTTTCGGGGATATGGGTTTATTTTTTTTACCAATAAGGGATAGGGATATTTGAGGCATACGGTTTAGGATTTTGGTGGAAAATGTTTTTGGTTTATATTGGGGAAAATTGATTTGGTTTTTAGGGGGATGAGTGCTTAATTTTTTTGGGATAATATTTTTGGATGTTTATGGGGGTTTTTTCTTACTGGTTTTGGGGAATGATGGTTTTGGGTTTTTTGGGGGGTGGGATACTGATGTTTTTTGGGGTATAATGTTGTAGGAGTTTTGGTGGGTGAGGGTTTATCTATTTTAGGGGATGGGGATTGGTAGTATTTTAGGACAAAGGGTTAGGATATTTTGGGGCTAAGTGTTCAATGTTTTTTGCGGATTAGGGTTTTGGGTTTTATTGGTGGTGAAGAATTATAGTTTATTAAGGCCTAGTGTTATTTTTTTGGGTGATATGAAGGTTTAGATTTATATTGGAGTATAGTTTAGGGTTTTTTAGGGGTGAGTGTTTATCCTTTATTGGGGTTGAAAGGATATTATTTTTTTGGGGAGCGTTTAGGGTTTTTATGGACTAATTATTTAGGGTTTTCTATGAAATTTAATTGATGTTTTTTTATGATGATTGGTTAGGGTTTTTTGGTGATGAGAGATTTTGGTTATTTGTGGTGAGTGTTTATAATTTTTTGAGAATATGTGTATAGGGGTTTTTAGTGCTAAGGGATGAGGGTATTTTGGTTTTTAGGGTTTTCCTCTGGTTGAGGGTTGAGGGTTTTTTTCAAATGAGTGATTAGGGATATTTTTGTATTAGAGTTTAGAAATATTTGGATTAGGTTCATTGTTTTTTTGGAGTTCATTGATTAGGGTTATTTAGGAATGTGGGTTGAAAAGATTTGGATGATGAGGGTTGAGGGGTTATCGGGCAGAGGGTTTAATGGTAATTAATCCGATATTTGGTGGGCATGGGTTATGGGTTGATGTATTTTTTGGATACGGATTGGGGGTTTTTGGACGAGGAATCATTTTTTGAGATTAGGGTTGAGTGACATTTTGGGTGAGAGTTTATGGTTTCTTGGGGAAGACTGTTCAATTTTTATTAGGGTCAGTGTTTAGGGTTTTTGGGGGCATTTATTTTAAGGGGTTTTTTAGGGTTGAGGGTTTCTTGGGAATAAGTTTGAGAGAGTATTTTATATGAGGTTTTTTGGAATAAGTATTTATGGATTTAGGTGGATGAGGGGTGAGTTTGTTTTTGTGTCTGAGAGTTAAGGAGTTTTGGGGATTAGGGTTGGTGGTTTTAGGGGCTTTGGGTTTAGGGTTTTTTAGAGCTAATAGTTGAAAATTTTTTGAGATGAAGGTTTAGTATATTTGGGGGAGGCTGGATTAGGAATCTTTTGGGGATGAGAATATTTGGATTTTGGGGTTTGGGTTTAATGGTTTATTTTCGAGGAGGGTTGGGAAATTTTTGGGGATAATAATTTAGGGTTTTTTATGGATTAGGTTTGAGGTTTGTTTTTGGGATAAGGTTTAAGGGTCTTTTGGGTTTGATATATGTGAATTTTTTGGTGGGTTGTGGGTTGAGTCTTTTTGGGGACTGATGTATGGGGTTTTTCTGTACATCATGGTTATGGTGTTTTGTGGAAATAGGTTGAGGCTTTTTTTGGGCTGAGGGTTGAGGATTTTTTGTGGTTTCGGTTGAAGGTTTTTATGGGGAATGTGTTGAGCTTTTTGGGAGATGAGGGTTTAGGGTTTTTTGGAATGAGGGACTATAGTTTTATCAAGGATAAGTTGTAGGGTTTTTTGGGCACAACGATGATGGTTTTCATAGGATTAGCATATAGGGATATTTGGGGATGTGTGTTTAGAGATTTTTGGTGATGAGGGTGTAGGGTTTTTTGGGGACAATGGTTTAGGGTTTTTTGGTATTATGTGTTTAGGTCATTTCTAGGATAATATATTAGGGTTTTTGGGGAATAGTTATGATTATTTACTAGGGGAAGGGTTATGGGGTATTGGGGGATGGGTGTTTAGGTATTTTTTGAGTTGAGGTTTTTTTATTTTTTGTATCTACAGGATTATGGTTTTTTGGTGTTGAAAGTTTATGATTTTTGGGGGATAGTTTTATGGTTTTCTAGGTGTTAATGATCAAGGTTTTACTAGAGTAAATGGTTTATAGTTTTTCAGGATGATGGTTATGGGTTTTTAGGGATATGGGTGAATGGTTTGTTGGGAATAAGTGATTAGAGTTTTGTGGGGCTGAGTGTTTAGTGTTTTTTGGTTTTGGGGGATTTGGGTTTTTTTTGGAGATTTTGGTTTAGTGTATATTATGGTTGAGTGTTTGGGTGTTTTTGGGAATGAGGGTTTAGGGGTTTTATTTGGTGAGATTTTAGTGTTTTTTTGCGCTGAGGGTAGAGGATTTATTAGGGTGGGGGTTGAGTATTTTTTGGCACCGAGGGTTGAGTGTTTTTTGGGGTGAGGGTTGGGGAATTTGATTATGGCTTAGGGTTGAGGGTTTTTATGGTATATACATTGAGGTTTTATTTGGTATGATGGTTTATGTTTTTTTAGGGATGTTTGTTTTGGGTTTTTTTTAGAGTGGGTTGATTGTTATTTGAAGTTGAGGGTTGAGGGTTTTTTTGGTGATGAGGGTTGAGGGGGTTTTGGGGATGAATGTTAAGGGTTTTTGGTGATGTGGATTTAGGGTTTTAGGGGATGAGGTTTTAGGGTATTTTTATGAAGTTGTTTTAGGGTTTTTGGTTGCTAAAAATTGAGAATTTTTTAGGCAAAGGGTTGATGGAATTTTCTAGCTATGTTTTTTTGGTTTTTTAGGGGCTGATGGTTGATGGTTTTTTTGGGGCTGAGTGTTTTGAGTTTTTTTATCATGGTTTACTGTATTTTGGGGTTGGTGGTTTATAATAATTTGGTTTGATGAATTATTGTTTGATTTGGAAAGGGGATTAGGGGTTTTTAGCACTATGGATTTTTAATTTTCATGGGAATTGGGTTTACGGTTTTTTTGATCCATAGGGTTTAGTGTTTTTTGGGATTATGGATTAATGTTTTTTTGGGACGTGGGATTCTGTTTATTTGTGTATGTGGGTTGAGGTTTTTTTGTGGCTATGTGCTTATGGTTTTTTTTGGTTCTTGATGATAAAAGTTTTTTGGGCTTGGGGAATAGTATTTTCTGGGGGGGTTAAGGGTTTATGTTTACCTTGTTCATGGGAGTTTAGTTTTTAATTGATCTAATGGTTTAGTGTTTCATATCGGGATAGTATAGGGATATTAGGCTAAGGATTAGGGGGTTTTATTTCATAATGATTAATATTTTTTGGATAAGGGTTGTGGGATAGTTAGAGTGAGGTTTTAGGTTATTTAGGGCAGATTGTTGAGGGTTTTGGGGGATGAGGGTTTAATGTTTTATTGGGATTGAGGGTATTGGGTTTTTTAGGGATGAGGGTTTATGTTTTTTTTTCACCAAGGATTTATTTTTTTGGACTAAGTTTTCATTTTTTTGTAAAGGGGGTTTTCATAATATTGGCGCTGAAGTTTTAGGGTTTTTGATGTTTTAGTATTACTTTTTTTGGGGGTGAGGTTTTATGTTTTTTTGGGGGTATGGGTTTAGGGTGTTTTTTGGGATGAGGATTGGGGGTTTTTTGTCCCTGAGGGTTGGTGGTTTTCTAGGGATAAGGGTTGAGGTTTATTTTGGGATGTTTTTTGAGAATTTTTTGTGAATGATAGTTTCGGGGTTTTTGGGGTTGTGGGTATACGTTTTCTGGGGGGAGAGTGTTGAGATTTTATAAGGGACTATTTTTATGGATTTTTAGTGATGAGTGTTTAGGTTTTTGGGGATGAGGATTTAGTGATTTTTTTAGAATGAGGGTTTTGTGAATTTAGGTTTGTGGGATTTGGGATTTTTGGTAATGAATGATTTTTGTGGAAGAGTGTTTAGGTTTGTTGGGGGATGGGTGTTAAGTGTTTTATTGGGATGAGAATTTATGGGATTTTAAGGCTGAGGGTTTAGTGTTTTTTCTGAGTGAGGTTTTCATATATTTTTTGGCTAATGGTTTATTGGTTTTTTTGGGTGAGGGTTACATGTTTTTAGTATTGAGGGTAAAGGGTTTTTTGGAGATGAGTTTTTATAGATTTTTGGGGCTCAATGATTATGGTTTCATTTGATTGATGGTTTTGGGTTTTTTGGCACTAAGGGTTTAAAGTTTTTTGGTATTAGGGTTTTGTATTCTTTGGGGATGAGACTTTAGGTATTCAACTGTTGAGGATTTTATATTTTTTCATGATGATTGTTATGGGTTTTTCTTTAGTGAATAGTGTTTGGAGATTTTTAAAAAGTGGGTTCAATTGTCTTTAGTGATGAGGGTTTTGGGTTATTTATATAAGGTATTAGGTTATACTTGGTGTTTCAGGTTTAGTTTTTCATAGGATGAGGGTTTATGATTTTTTTAGGGTTGAGGGTTCATGTTTTTATTGGGATGAGGGTTTTGTGATTCTTTTATGTGTAGGTTTATGGACTTTTAGGGATGAGGGTTTATGTATTTTTGGCTTGAAGGGGTAGGGTTTTCTATAGCTGAGGTTTTAGGGTTTTTAGGCAGAGTGTATAGTCTACATTGGGTATCTGTTATGTTGATTTTTTTGGTAAGAGGGGTTTGGTTTTTATGTCTTATTATAAATTGGTTTTTGGGCTTGTGGTTTGTGTTTTTTGGGGAGGAGGGTTGTGGTTTTTTATGGATGCGGCTTCAGGTTATTTTTGGGATTGAGTGTTTAGAATTTTTTGGCACCAAGGCTATTGGTGTATTTGGGGATGTGGATTATATTTTATTATAGATGATGGTTTATGGTTTTGTGGGAATAAGAGTGTAGATTTTTTTTGGGGATGATTGTTTTTGGAATTATGGGTCTGAGGGTTTAGGGTTTCTTAGGAATGAGGTTTGAGTGTTGTTTGGGGCCAAGGGTTGAGGGTTATATGAGGCTAAGGGTTGAGGATTTTGGGGGGATTAGGGTTGAGGTTTTTTTGGGGTTGTGGGTTTTGGTTTTTTTGGGTTTAGGGTGTAGGATTTTATGGAGATAATGTTGTATGGTTTTGGGGCATAAGATCGAGGGTTTTTATTGGATAAGGATGTTGGGGGGTTTTTATCAGGATGAGGGGCTAAAATTTTTTGGGATCGGGTCTATGTTTCTTTTGGGCTTAGGTCAAGGGTTATCTAGGTCTGAGGGACTGGTATTTTTGGGGTTTATGTGTCTAATATTTTATTGGGATGCGGGTCTAAGGTTTTTGGGGATGAGGGTATGCAGTTTTTTGGGGATGAGGGTTACAAGATTCTTGGGGAGGTGGGTTTAGGTTTTTTGGGTCTGAGTGTTTATGGTCTTTTGGGGCAGATGGTCAAGGGTTTTTTTGGGGATGAGGGTTTTGTATTTTTGGGGGTTATGGTTATAGGGTGTAATTGAGATGAGGGTCCATTTTTCTATAACACCCGAGACTTTTATGTTATATAAATCATCAAATTAATCTTTTTCTACACACAACACTTTCTTTTCTTGCTTTACACGAAATCGCGAGCTTCCTCGATAGCTTGTGTCGTACGCAATACCGAGTTTCACTAAACAACGACATACTATTAAAATATTATTAAAACTAGCCGTTATGAATAGTAATAACCACTTTTTGAAATTTTATAAATTTTATTTTTCAAAATGGACTTTATTTTTGGATTTTTAATATCAAAATTTGCCTAGGGTGAAATTTTGGTATTTTTCTAAAAACTTTCAATTTTTGATGAATAGTGAAACCACTAAGTGGTAGTTAAAAAAACTGAATTTTTCATAAAACATAATTTTACCGCTTCTATGAGTGGAATTTAGAAGGTCCGAGAGACACGGTTGATGTCAGTAAGTAAAATGTGGTTCAATGAGATGAAAATAATTTTTTGGTGAATAGTAACTTTTTACTTTTTTTACCACGGTTAAAAGTAAATAGGGTAATTAAGGGTAAAAATGATATTATTATTACCCTAACACATGTCCTAATTCTATTGGAAAAGTTTAATTCGACCAAAAACAAACTTAGGAATAAAATATGACCATTTAGGCCCACGTGGATTAGATTAGGACATTTATTATTAATTTATTTAAAGAAGGGTTAAAATAGTTAAAATCAAAGTTTAATAAGTAAAGCATTTTTAATATGGAGTTATACATAAGATAAATTCGACTATAAATATTCATTAAAAAGCTAAAAAAATTCATACATAATGGTATTTTATTTGTAATTTTTAGATATTAAATAATTTAATTTATTTATCACACAAAGATGATGCAGTAATTATCTTATTAATGAAATATTGACATAATTGATGTTATAAACACCAAAATAAATATAATTTGACACTTTTTATGAATTCCACTAATTGTTTAGATTAATATGACATGTTAGTATTGATTTAATTATCTTTTTTCGAACTAATCATTCTGTTATGATTTTCACAAAAATTAATTACTAAATAGTGTCAAAATTGACATAAAATAGTTTTTAAAACAAATATTATATTATTAATTGTTATTTTATTCATAAAAATCTAAAGTTCGGCCAAATGACTTAGATAAGGTTATAGATATTAAGAAAACAATACTTGGGGGTCTCTTGTATGTATATGGTAAGTTTATACACTATATAATATAAAAATACAAAGTGACATGGTAAATGTCAATCTAATTAACCAAGAGTTAAAACTAAAATATAAGGTTAATATAATGACCTAAACTTGTCCAAATTCTATTGGATGTAAGTATTTAGACCCATACATAACTTATCCTCGAAATAAATCAATTTGGAGCTATTTAAAACCGAACTTGACTTTATAATAAAATAATATTTTTAGATATTCCAAAGGTGCCCCTCTCCTCCCTTATAAAAGGGCACCTCCTCCCTCTCTTCCTCACACCACTTTGAGCCTTCAAGCTCGGACAAACCCTGAAAATTTCACCTCTACACTTCCCTAGAGACATCTTAGAGGTCCTGGTCTTCTTCAAAGACCAATTTTAGTACCCTAAAAGAAGGTCTCAAAGAAGCACTTCAAAGAAGAGGTAATGTCTGTTACCGATTCTTTCATCTTTATTTCTTCTTCCACTTCTTCTTCTTTAGTTGTTTCATTATGAAGTAATAACATCAGTATCACTAATATACTTATATGTTATTATACGTATTAAACAACCCTATTTCACCATATATCCATCCTACGGAAAAAAGAAATCACCGCGCGTGCGTACGTACGGAATACCGTCTCCACGCTGTGGTGTAATCTATTTTCCACCACCATCTTACTTGGATGGGTATAATGGTGTAAATAATGACTATATATGACTATTATAAAGTTATACTGATTCTGAAATATTATACATACACTCCAATACAATTCCATGATCATAGTAATGATATCATCACTCGTGCGTACGTACGGAATACCGTCTCCACGATGTGATGCGACTTGTTCTACAAGATCTTCATTTCATAATGATTATATAAATGAATTGAATTAATGAATATGATATATATTACACCAATACCATTCTGGAAATGAGGTATCAATAACCTAAAGAGAAGAATAAGAATTTATTCGACAAAACACGCATAAGAACAAAAAGTTATAAACACCCGAATAACAAGTAGCAATGAAATATTACTACCAAGAAACTAATAATATGACCATATATGATATCATAACAATAATTATGATTCTGTAATAAGTCAATAACATTATTTAAATCATTATACAGGAGGTTCGGACACTTATGGGGCAAATCAGACCTAAGGTAAGGGAAATATCACAATCTCATTTTTATCCGAGATTGTTTATACGTTGGCATTTACTGGGGTGTATTTTATCATCCAAATCATTGTTTCGTCAAAATGTAATATTTATATCCTTGTACAATAGTTTATATCCAATTTTACCCTTCGGTGAGTTTTTAGTAAAAGATATGAAAGGAATCTTTTGTCATTTTTCTTACGAAGTACTTTTTGACTTTTCCGACAAAAGTACGAGAGGAATGTTTTCTTTTAACCTATACAGCATGAATGGATTTTTAAAACATTATTTCCAAGAATATTCCTTTACAAGTTTTCATGTTTATTTTTAATCAAATTCTTTCAGTTTATAATTGTATGACATGTTAAGAAAGGAAAAAAAATTTGAAGAAGAAATGATATTTTCCTCAAGAATGGAGTTCAAGTGTTTTATCAAAATTATTTTCCATATAAGATAATAAAGGGTTCTGTTTTTATCCCTATTATTACATTTATTTGATTATGTTGTGATGTAATTATATTTTTATGAATTCCTTTATCTTATATGAATTTTTTTATGAAGTCACGATGTTTATGATTTCCATTTTTATTACATGGGTTATGCAGTGATGTATGATTTAAGATTTTGTGGCACACATAAGAATGGTATCATTATGAAATGGTTGGGACCTATATCTCCCTCCAATGCATTAGGTAACGATTTTATATCTCATGAGATAGACATGGCTGGAACGGTAGGTTATACCGGTTCAGTGAAACAGGACTGAAACGAGGGTGACTCGGTTCAGAAATGGACTTTGTCCACTAAGATACTCTTGGCAATGAGTCTTGACTAATAAGAAATTATTCTCTATGATTATGTGTGTATGACAAAAAGTTTCATGTTTTATGTTATGATTATAGGGATTACATTTCACTACTATGATTTATCCCATGTTATGAAATTATGATCTCTTTTGCAGGTTAAGATTTCCAAAAGTTATGTTCTTATGTATATGATGTGATTGATATTTCTTTTGTTTACCCTTACTGAGAATTTGAGCTCACCCTTTTGTATGTTTTATTTCCCCAGGTCTAGAAGAAGGTTATTAAGTAGAATTTTCCAAAAAGGGACTCTAGATATGATGAAATAAATGGGAGGCAAAGTAGATGCTTTATGAACTAGTTGTTTATATTTCCCAGTTTCTAAAGACACTATACCTATACGGTCCTTTCTTGGTTTTGTTATATGTTGTAATAAGTGTGCTTCAACTCTAAAGTAATAACAATGTATGTAAATTATGGGTCGTTATAGTTGGTATCAGAGGAAAGTTATTGTCAACCTTTGGAAACTAGGATGTGAAAGCCTTAGTAAGAACCCTAAGGATAAGTCTAAGCATAGAACACAATCTTAATGTTTTAGAAATGGCCATGAATAACCTAGGATAAGACCTTTTGTGTGGAATTTTATTCTTGATTATGTGGATTTCCTATTATAATTAGTGTTGCTCACACTATTCTTCTTGGTTTTAGTCAATGGCTGGAACCCGAAGGAATCGTGTTAATACAGAATGCGACGGGAAATGCAATGATTGTCCCCCTGATCAACCAAACGTTATGGGATCTGGAATGAAAAATCTTGTAGCCATGCTCACACAACTTTCTCAAGCTATGAATCCCGCAGGAATTCCAAATGAGCAAAGGAGGGAGCAACATTCTGTTGAATCCTTCTTGAGACAGCGTCCACCTTCATTCAGCGGGTCTACTGATCCATTAGTTTATGAACAATGGATTAGTACTACTGAAAAGATATTTTCAGTTCATCAATGTTCTGAGCATGATAAAGTCATCTTAGCAGTGTATCATTTGGAGGGTGATGCTGATCAATGGTGGAATATTATTAAGAATACGAGGAAAAGGTATGAAATTGAGTCCATGGAATGGGACGAGTTCAAGAACTTATTTTTCAATATGTACTTCCCTCGTATTCTCCGAACAAATATGGAGGAAGAGTTTCTTGAACTGAATGGAAAGGATGATGAATCTGTTGGTATCTATGAAGAAAATTTTACAAGACTTGCAAGGTACGATTCTGGTATTATTATCCAACCTGAGAGTAAGATCGATCGATTCTTTAGTGGCTTAAAACCAAGTCTTCGAAGGGCCTTATCCATAAGGGACTTCAATAGCTACGAGGAAATTTTTCGATGTGCTCTCAAAGTTGAGATGGAGATTGGAGTAACCCATCAATCATATGGGTTTGATAAGAAGAGGAAAATAGAATTCAAAGGAAAATATAAAGAGCACACTGAAAAGAAGACGAGCTTTCCCTTATGCACAAAGTGTGGAAAGAAACATGGAGGGAGTTGTCTTAAAGGGACAAGTAAATGTTTCAAATGTGGAAAGGAAGGTCATAGGGCATTTGAATTCCACGATGATGGGAAGAAGATGTCAAATGATGCAAACAAAGGAAGGGATACATAGAATGAACCTACTACACTTCAATGCTTCATGTGCAAGGAGATGGGACATTATGCCAATAAATTCCCTAATCAAAGGGTTGATGATGATGGTCGACGTCAACAAACTCTTAAGGCTAAAGACAAAGGAAAGTCACATTCAATTTCTATCAGCGATGTGGAGTACGATAACGATGTGGTGAAAGGTACACTTACCATCCCCTCTAAAGTAGCAAATGTTTTATTTGATTCTGGATCCACCCACTCCTTTATTTCTGAAGAATTTTCTAAGGATATCACTGTATTACCTCAACAATTAGATGTTGAGTTAGCTGTGACAACCACTAATGGCACAACAGTCACATCAAAAGTTTATAATTCTTCTCCGATTGAAGTTTGTGGGAAAGTGCTTCCTGCAAATGTTGTGATACTTCCTATAGTGGAATTTTATGTGATTCGTGGCCTGGATTGGATTTCTCTACATGGAGCTCATATCAATTGCCAAAGAAGGGAAGTCACATTTCATATTCCAGATCAATCTATGATCGTCTATCGATGCAAGGATTAACATAACCTTCCAGTAGAAATTCCTTTCATCTTATGGGTCTTGATTCCACTAAATGAAGGTTATTTATCTCAAATGGTTGGTGAGAAAATCACAATTAAGAATATTCCCATTGTACGGGAGTTTGATGATGTCTATCCAGATGAATTACTGGGTCTTCCACCGAATCGTGAAGTTAAGTTTTCAATAGAACTTGTACCGGGTGCTTTGCCTATTTCAAAGACACCTTATAGAATGGCCCCAATTGAGTTGCAGGAATTGAAGAAGCAACTGCAAGAGAATCTTGATAAGGGGTTCATACGCCCTAGTGCATCACCTTGGGGAGCACCTATTCTGTTGGTTAAGAAGAAAGATGGATCAATGAGACTCTGCATTGATTATCTAGAACATAACAAGATCACTATCAAGAACAAAAATCCTCTCCCGTGAATTGATGACCTATTTGACCAACTACGCGGAGCTCAATACTTTTCCAAGATTGATCTTCGTTCAGGGTATCATCAATTAAGGGTCAAAAGGGAGGATATACCAAAGACGGCTTTCCGTACAAGGTATGGACACTATGAATTTATAGTGATGCCATTTGGTCTTACTAATTCCCCTGCTATCTTCATGGATCTAATGAATATAGTCTTTAGAGACTATCTTGATCAGTTTGTGGTAGTCTTTATTGATGATATTCTTGTCTATTCAAAGAGAAAGTAATAACATGAAGATCTCTTGAGAATTATATTGATGACCCTTAAAAAGGAGAAGCTTTATGCCAAATTTACCAAGTGTGAATTTTGGATTCAAAAAGTTTCATTTTTGGGTCACATAATCTCAAATAAGGGGATATCTGTGGATCCAGCAAAAACAGAAGTTATCGAAAGATGGTCGAGACCAACAACAGTGACTGAGATCTGATGTTTTCTTGGATTGGATGGATATTATCAACGTTTTGTGAAAGATTTTCATGATTATCTAATCCACTCACCAAGTTGACTCGGAAAGGAGTTAAGTTTGTTTGGACAGAGGAATGTGAAGAGAATTTCATGGAGTTGAAAAGAAGGTTATCCAGTGCACCTGTTCTCACACTTCCTTGTAGTGGAGAAAGGTTTGTGATCTACAGTGATGCATCAAAGAAGGGATTGGGGTGTGTTCTTATGAAAAATGATATAGTGATAGCTTATGCCTCACGACAGTTGAAAATACATGAGAAAAATTACCCAACTCATGATTTGGAGTTAGCTGCGGTAAACATTGCATTAAAGATTTGGAGGCATTACCTTTATGGTGAAAGGTGTGATATTTATACTGATCATAAAAGTTTAAAGTATATTTTCGCACAAAAGGAGATAAATATGCGCCAAAGAAGATGGTTGGAGCTGATTAAGGATTACGACTGCTCAATCCATTACCACCTTGGGAAAGCAAACAAGGTGGCAGATGCATTAAGTCGACAAGACCATGCTAGTTTATCCATGATGAGGATCACAAAAGATCCAATATTTATGGATTTACAAAGTATGGATCTTGGAATTATAATGAAAGGGGAAAAATCATATCTTTCTCAAATGAATGTTCAACCATCTATATATGTGAAGATCAAAGAGGCACAGAAAGAAGATGTCGAGTTACAAAAGAAGGTTAGAAATGTTCCTGAATTCAACCTTGATTGTGATGGGATAATAAAGTTCAGGAATCAGGTTTCTGTTCCTCCCATCCCTGAATTAAAGAAGGAGCTGCTGGATGAGGCTCATAGGTCTTCATTCTCTATTAATCCTGGAATCACGAAGATGTATAAGGACCTGAAAGAGTACTTCTGGTGGGATGGTATGAAAAGAGATGTTGCTGAATATGTCTCTCGATGCTTGGTTTGTCAACAAGTTAAAGCTGAGAGAAAAAATTCTAAGGGGATGTTACAACCATTACCCATAACTGAATGGAAATGGGAAAACATCACTATGGACTTTGTCACAGGACTTCCTAAAACATCCAAAGGAAATAATGCTATCTGGGTCATAGTTGATTGCCTTACAAAAACTGCACACTTCATTGCTATTAGAGAGGATTTCTCTCTGGATCAGATTTCCAGGATATATGTAAAGGAAGTGGTAATATTGCATGGAGTACCACTCTCTATTATATCTGATTGGGATCCTAGATTTACCTCGATGTTCTGGCAATGTCTTCATCATACTCTAGATACAGAGTTGAGTTTCATCACTGCTTATCATCCTCAGACAGATGGTCAGTCTCAGAGAAAAATTCAAACTCTAGAAGATATGTTGAGAGCTTGCTCTATGGATTTCAAAGGTGTTTGGGATCAACACCTACCTTTGGTGGAATTTTCTTATAATAATAGCTTTCACTCCAGTATTCATATGGCTCCTTATGAATCTCTCTATGGAAAGAAATACAGGACTCCAACTTGCTGGGATGAAGTTGGGGAAAGAAAGCTATTAGGACCTGATCTTGTTGATGAAATGGCAGAAAAGGTCAGATCTATTCAACAACACATAAGAGAAGCTCAAAGTCGACAGAAAAGTTATGCCGACAACCGAAGAAAAGACCTAGAGTTTGAAGTGGGTGATAAAGTGTTCTTGCGAATATCTCCCTGGAAGAGGGTTATGAGATTTGGAAAGAAGGGGAAGTTGAGCCCTAGATATATCGGTCCTTTCGAAATACTGGATCGTGTTGGGAAGGTAGCTTACCGATTGGCGCTTCCACCGAATCTCTCTCAAGTTCACGATGTGTTCCATGTATCTCTCCTGAGAAAGTACATACCTGATCCTTCACATGTACTCAGCTCAGAAGTTGTACGGCTGGAGCATGATCTTTCTTATGAAGAACATCCGATAGAGATTCTGGATCATAGTGAAAAAGTCCTACAAAACAAGACCACTCGATTGGTGAATGTTTTATGGAGGAACCACCAATTAGAATAAGCTACATGGGAGCTTGAGGATATGATGAGGGAGAGGTATCCTCATCTGTTTGTTACAAAGTGACGAATTTCAAGGGTGAAATTAATTTTAAGGGGGGTAGAATGTAACACCTGAGACTTTTATGTTATATAAATCATAAAAGAAATATTTTTCTACACACAACACTTGCTTGTCTTGCTTTACACGAAATCGCGGGCTTCCTCGATAGCTTGCGTCATACGCAATACCGAGTTTCACTAAACAACGATATACTATTAAAATATTATTAAAACTAGCCGTTATGAATAGTAATAAGCACTTTTTGAAATTTTATAAATTTTATTTTTCAAAATGGACTTCATTTTTGGATTCGTAATATCGAAATTAGCCTAGGAAAATTTTTTGGTATTTTTCTGAAAACTTTCAATTTTTGATGAATAGTGAAACCACTAAGTGGTAGTTAAAAAAAACTGAATTTTTCATAAAACTTAATTTTACCGCTTTTGTGAGTGGAATTTAGAAAATCCGAAAGACATGGTTGATGTCAGTAAGTAAAGTGTGGTTCAATGAGATGAAAATAATTTTTTGGTGAATAGTAACTTTTTACTTTTTTTTACCACAGATAAAAGTAAATAGGGTAATTAAGGGTAAAAATGATATTATTATTACCCTAACACATGTCCTAATTCTATTGGACAAGTGTAATTCGACCAAAAACAACCTTAGGAATAAAATGTGACTATTTAGGCCCACTTGGATTAGATTAGGACATTTATTATTAATTTATTTAAAGAAGGGTTAAAATAGTTAAAATCAAAGTTTAATAAGTAAAGCATGTTTAATATAGGGTTATACATAAGATAAATTAGAATATAAATATTCATTAGAAATATAAAAATATTTCCTACATAATGGTATTTTATTTGTAATTTTAAGACATTAAATAATGTAATTTATTTATGACACAAAGATGATGCAGTAATTATCTTATTAATGAAATATAGACATAATTGATGTTATAAACACCAAAATAAATGTAATTTGTCACTTTTAATGAATTAGAATAATTTTTTAGATTAATATGACATGTTAGCATTTATTTAATTATCTTTTTTCGAATTATCATTCTGTTATAATTTTCACAAAAATTAATTACTAAATAGTGTCAAAATTGAGGTAAAATAGTTTTTAAAACAAATATTATATTATTAATTGTTATTTTATTCCTAAAAATCTAAGGATCAGAACAATGACTTAGATAAGGTTATATATATTAATAAAACACAACTTGGGGGGTCTCTTGGATGTATATGGTAAGTTTATTAACTATATAATATAAAAATACAAAGTGACATGGTAAATGTCAATCTAATTAACCAAGAGTTAAAAATAAATGATAAGGTTAATATAATGACCTAAACATGTCAAAATTCTATTGGATGAGTGGATTTCGACCCATCCCCACCTTAGCCTCGAAATAAATCAATTTGGAGCTATTTAAAACCGAACATGACTTTATAATAAAATAATATTTTTAGTTATTCCAAAGGTGCCCCACTCCTCCCTTATAAAAGGGAACCTCCTACCTCTCTTCCTCACACCACTTTGAGACTTCAGGCTCGGCCAACCCCTGCCACTTTATCCTCTCCACTTCCCTAGAGACATTGTAGAGGTCCTGGTCTTCTTCAAAGACCAATTTTAGTGCCCTAAAAGAAGGTCTCAAAGAAGCACTTCAAAGAAGAGGTAATGTCCGTTACCGATTCTTTCATCTTTATTTCTTCTTGCACTTCTTCTTCATTAGTTGTTTCATTATGAAGTAATAACATCAGTATCACTCATTTACTGATATTTTATTATAATTATGAAACAACCCAATTTCACTATATATCCATCCTACGGAAAAAGAAATCACCGCGCGTGCGTACGTATGGAATACCGTCTCCACGCCGTGGTGTAATCTATTTTCCACCACCACCTTACATGGATGGGTATAATGGTGTAAATAATGACTATATATGACTATTATAAAGTGATACTGAGTTTGAAATAGTATACATACACTCCAATGCAATTCCATGATCATAGAAACGATATCATCACTCGTGCGTACGTACGGAATACAGTCTCCACGATGTGATGCGACTCGTTCTACATGATCTTCATTTCATAATGATTATATAAATGAATTGAATGAATTAATATGATATATATTACACTAATACCATTCTGTAAATGAGGTATCTATAACGTAAAGATAAGAATAAGAATTTATTCGACAAAACACGCATAAGAACAAAAAGTTATAAACACCTGAATAACAAGTAGCAATGAAATATTAATAACAAGAAACTAAGAATATGACCATATATGATATCATAACCATAATTATGATTCTGTAATAAGTCAATAACATTATTTAAATCATTATACCGGAGGTTCAGACACTTACGGGGAAAATCAGACCTAAGGTATGGGAAATATCACAATCTCATTTTTATCCGAGATTGTTTATACGTTGGCATTTACTGGGGTGTATTTTATCATCCACATCCATGTTTCCTCAATATGTAATATTTATATCCTTATACAATAGTTTATATCCAATTTTACCCTTCGGTGAGTTTTTAGTAAAATATATGAATGGAATATTTTGTGGTTTTTCTTACGAGGCACTTTTTGACTTTTCCGACAAAAGTACGAGAAGAATGTTTTCTTTTAACTTATACGACATGAATGGATTTTTAAAACATTATTTCCAAGAAGCTTCCTTTAAAAGTTTTCAAGTTTAATTTTAATCAACTTCTTTTAGTTTATAATTGTACGACATGTTAAGAAAGGAAAAGTGTTTTTGAAGTAGAAAGGATATTTTCCTCAAGAATGGAGTTCAAGTGTTTTATCAAAATTATTTTCCATCTAAGATAATAAAGGGTTCTGTTTTTATCCCTATAATTACATTGATTTGATTATGTTGTGATGGAATTATATTATTATGAATTCCTTTATCTTATATGAATTGTTTTATGAAGTCACAATGTTTAAGATTCCCATTTTTATTACATGGGTTATGCAATGATGTATGATTTAAGATTTTGTGGCACACATAAGAATGGTATAATTATGAGATGGGTGGGACCTATATCTCCCTCCAATGCATTGGGTAAAGATTTTATATCTCATGAGATAGACATGGCTGGAATGGTAGGTTATACCGGTTTAGTGAAACAGGACTGAAACGAGGGTGACTCGGTTCAGAAATGGAATTTGTCCACTAAGATAGTCTTGGCAATGAGTCTTGAATAATAAGAAATAATTCTATATGATTATGTGTGTATGCCACAAAGTTTCATGTTTTAAGTTATGATTATAGGGATTACATTTCACTACTATGATTTATCCCATGTTATGAAATTATGATCTCTTTTGGAGGTTAAGATTTCCAAAAGTTATGTTCTTATGTATATGATGTGATTGATATTTCTTTTGTTTACCCTTACTGAGCATTTGAGCTCACCCTTTTGTATGTTTTATTTCCCCAGGTCAGGAAGAAGGTTATTATGTAGAATATGCCAAAAAGTGACTCTAGATATGATGAAATAAATGGAAGGCAAAGTAGATGCTTTATGAACAAGTTGTTTATGTTTCCCAGTTTCTAAAGACATTATACCTATACGGTCCTTTCTTGGTTTTGTTATATGTTGTAATAAGTGTGCTTCAACTCTGAAGTAATAACAATGTATGTAAAGTATGGGTCGTTATATTTTTTGGCTGGGCCACATTGGAATGTTTTTGGTGTTGTGGGTATTTTGTTTTTTGGGGATCTATGTGTAGTGATATTTGGGGTTAAGATCCAGGGCTGTTTTGGATGAGTGTATATAGATTTTTGGTTTTTTTGTTCTATGGTTTTTGGGGTGTGGTTCTATATTTTTTGGGGGTAAGATCATTGTCTATTTTTGGGGTTGAGTGTATAGGGTTTTTTTGGGATTAGGTTTTATAGTTTCTTTTAGATAAAGGTTTTATCTTTTTATTTCCGAGTGTTTAGGCACTAGTGTTTTTTACGATGATGGTCTGGGTTTTTTTTGGTGACTATCTTAGGATTTATGGGGATGAGGTTCTATGGGTTTTTAGGTCCCTAGTTCTAGGGATATTTTGCGCTAAAATTTTTTAGTTTTTGGTGCGAAGCGTTTAGAATTTTTTTTGGCATGAGGGTTTAAGGTTTTTTTGGGATGTGGGTTATGGGTATTTCTTAGGGATGAGGGTTTTGTGTTTTTTTTTGGTAAAAGGGTTCATGTTTTTTCTAGGTCTGTGAGTTTTGGTTTTTTTGGGATGATTTTTTTGACTTAGTTTTGGATTAGGGTTATCTGTGTTTTTTGGGCGATGTGTTGATTGTTTTTACGGGTGGGGTATAAGGTTTTTCTAGGGATGATGGTTTTGTGTTTTATGGGGATCAGGATTTAGGGTTTTCTGGGGCAGTGAATTTATGGTTTTCTTGGGATGAGGATTTAGGGATTTCTGAGGTTGAGGTATTATTTTTTTCTAGTGATGCTAGTTTTGGATTTTCTAGTGTCAGAATTAAGGTTTGTTTTGGGTTTAGGGTTTAGACTATTCTTGGTATGAGTGTTTAGTGGTATTTGGGGATATGGTTTTAGGGTTTTATGGCTCTGAGGTTTTTTAGTTTGGTGGGGATGATAGTTTAGTGATTTTGGTGATTGGATTTTATGGTCTATTGGGATGAGTATTATGTGTTTTTTAGGGATGAATATTTACAGTTTTATGGGATTGAGGGCTTAGGGTTCTTTTTGGGATTAGGGTTCAGGGGTTTTATTGTAAAACCCCAATATTTTGTAAATAAAGTTTATAAGAATTTACTTGATATTTTTGATTTTTTTTACATTAGGGAACATAGAATATAATTTTTTGTTATTATATAAAATAACTATTTTTGGATTATGTTATATGATACCACAAGTTATGATTACGATATACGCAACAACGACTTGGATTGTGTTACAGGAAACACTGGGTTTCCACAAAACATCAATTTATTATTAATATAATTATAACCAAGCCAATAAAAATAGTAATATTAATAGTAATAAATACATTTAAAATATTATTTGTAAATATTTTATATAATTAAATCATATTGACAATGATGAACAATATTTTTGGTAAATTCTTTATATTTTTAAATATACTATTTTCATAAATGAACTACTTTAATTTAATTCTATGGGAATATTTTTTAGACACTTGGAGAAATTTAATTGGATAAAATAACATTAAATTTTAAATTCATAATAACAAAATTTAATTACGGAGAATTATTGGGATTTTTATGAGAAGTTTTATTTTTTTCATTAAAAGTGAAAAATACCGCATTGTAGTTAAAAACAATGTTTTAAATTAAATAATTATTATATAATAAATTGTAATTTAATGTCACAATATATAAAATATACATATATTAATCCAATTTTTTAAATTGGAAACATTTTAATATTATTGTTAAATACAAAAACAAATTGATCTTCTGAACGCTCTTTTTACCCACCATCACTTCACGTTTACAGGATTAGAAATAATCTTAATTTTTCCACTTATGTGAATTGAAATTTGAATAACATACATAATGTTTTGTAACTAGAATGATATTTTTATTCTAATTTGTTCAAATTCATTTTTTGGTGATTTGTAACTGTAGTAAATATTTTTTTACAATAGCTAAGTGTAAATTTGGTAATTAAAGGTAAAGGTAATATTATAATATTATAATGTCACCATAACAATTTTCCTAATTTCGTTGGATAAGTGTATTTAGGAAAAAATAAAACTTAGTCCAAAATTATGATCTTTTTATGAAACTTGGTTAATAATATTTCATTTATTATTATTTTTTAAAGTTAGGTTAAAAATTTCTTTCTTATAATTTTAATAAATAAATAATTTTCAATATAGGGTCATAAAAAAGATAATTCTACTATAATTTTTAATTTCAATGATAATATACCTATATTATTCATGATAATTTACTTTTAATTTATAGATAATTAGTAATTTAATTAAATTCTTGTATCACAATGATCGAGTCATTGTTTAATTAATAGAAATATAAAATAAATGAAGTTAAAAATATTTTAATAAATCTAATTTTACATAATTAATGAAAAAAATAATTATATAAGTTACATAAACATGTTAAATAAATATTCAAGGTTTTATTTATAAGGTATAATTTTTTATGATATTTTTAAAAATAAAACTGATAAATAGTATCAAAATTTTCATAAATGATACATTAAATAAATAATATTTTATTAAATAATGATAAATTAATAAAAATATATAATACATTAGACTAAATATAAGAAGGATAAATATTTTATCATTTATCCACTTGGGGTTCATTTGGAATTACAGAGTAATTAAATTAACCCTAAAGAGTAAAAAAGGAAACTTGTCCTAGTAATAGGTAAATGGTTTAAGTATTGGTTATATCTAAAATATAATGGTAATAATGTGACCTAATCATGTATAAAGATTATTGGTTGATATTATTTTGACATATATTTATTCAAGATTCGAAATAACTAATTCTGGTTCCATTTTAAATTTAAAATTAATTTATATTATTTTAATATTTTTAGAGTTTCCTTAAATTCACGTCCCCACTCTTATAAACAGGAACCTATCCTTATCATTTATTCACACATATAATGCCATTTTCCTAAAAAACCATATCCCATTACCAATCCAAGGATCACTCTTTTCATCCAAGAATCATTCCTTTTTTCATAAATCTATCCAATAAAGTCCACTTGTGAATATCAAAAAAAGATTCCTGAACAAGAGGTAATGTTCTTCCATGAATGTGTTTTTATTTTATTCATAGAACCACCTCACTTATTTTAAATTCATGTTTATATAATAAAATATTATCCTAAATTTAATGATATTTTATTACATATAGGTTATTTCCTACACTTACACACACACACCCATCTAATAGGTAACGAACGTACCGTTCTTGTGTACACTGAATTACATCCTCAAAAAACGATATTCTTCTTTACACCATTACCACCTCTCTTATGTGGTAATTATGGTGGAAACTATATTCTATTAAATTAAATATATGATATTTATGATATTATTTTACTTATACAAAGATAATATCATGTCTACCTTTTTACAATCTTAAATTTTGACAAAAATGATAATGTCACTCGTACGTATGTATGGATTACCATCTCCATGATGGGATGTGATTCGTTCTCACCAACATTTCATGGATTGTAATAAAGATAAATATTTATGATTATTTATGATTCATATGAAATAAAATGGTAATATAATGATAACTTATTATTTAAATTCCATTCTTTTAACCTGACATGAAAATAGAAACAATATTCATGCAAATGTATGACTTACTATCTCTATGAACGGTGAATTCTATTTCGTATAGCTATATTTTATATTATTTTTATAAATGTTTATATTAGAAATATATATGATATATATGTAATTTTCTACTTTATTGAAATAATTAAATCATGATTTATGTATGAGGATCATGAATAAAAAGTAAAAACACGTATGATAAACAAAGAAATTATTTTTTGAAACGTTTCGTTACATGTAAATTATTAATAAATGTATAATAAATGGTCACATTATAATATTATATGGAATTATTTACATATATATATGAATATTGTTATGTGATAAATGTACAATAAACATATACTTATTTTATTGGGCGGTTGTATGTGTACAATGAAAGTCAATACATAAGGCGAAGGATTTTTGACTCACCATTATTTCTATGAGACACAAGCCATATACAAAACATAATTCTTATAGATAGTGTATATATTTTCCATAAATTTATTTTATTAGTCTTATCTTGATGATTATGGTATTTTTATATCCTTATAATTTTCTTTCTTTCATGGGGCATGTGATTTTTCTGATATCCAGTGATAATTATTTATTTCAAAAACTCTTCAATATTTATGATTGTTTCATTTTAGGTATCCTTTGAAGAATTATTATCATATATGAACATTTTTACAAAAAAAATATTTAATACGTTATTATAAAATTATTCTATGGATGTTTAAAGTCATTTTTACCCATTTTTTCTTTTTACTACACGGTATGAAAGGAATCATTCTTTCATTTTCTATACAATGAACCATTGGACATTTTATCAATTGTATGAGAATATTGTTATATTTTAAATTAAATAAAATGAATGTATTTTTATAATTTAATTACACAATATTTTAATTATTCTTACCTTTTAATATTATAAACCTATTTTAAAGGATAATGATTTCATTTAAAACTATGCATCATTTTAAGAGAAGAAAACATTTTCAAATAACAAATGTTATTTTACTTAAGAATTTTCTTCTAGTGACCTTTCCAAATTATTTCCCATATATGATGAAAAATATTGTTGTTACTCTAGATATTCTAGAAAACGTTCAATTTTTACAGTAATATTTTTTCAATGAATGGTTTACGTTTTGATGTCATGATATTTATGAAACCAGTTTCTCTTTTAGGAGTCATATAATTTTGAAACCCACTTATTTTCACAGGTTATGCATTTGATGAAAGGATTCTAAATCATTTCATTGTTCCATATGTTATGATATGACTACATGTTTATGATATCCATTTTTTTCATGGTTAATGATATGATTGTTTATGATGTTGTGGATCATAGATGTATGATTTCATTGTGAGATGGGAAGGACCTATATCTCTACATAATGCATTGGGTAATGACTTATATCTCATGAGATAAAATAATATGGTCTTTGGAGTAATCCCTAATGACTAAGATTGACCTGGGAGTTAACACAGAATACGAATGTGGTATTCTGTGTGAGCCTATACTACTAAGTTGGACATAGAAGGGATTCCTTGACTAATATGGAAATCACTTTATATGCCTATGTGTCTTCTATAGTTCCATGTTTTATTCCTATGTTATGATTTCATGTCTAATGATATTTATTTACTTATGATTCATGTCTTTTGAACTGACAGTATCTTTATTCCATTTGTCATGTTTACGATATATGATATTCAAGGTACGATATTTTATTGTTATTATCATCTTATCATACCCTTATACTAATGTTATGCTTATGTATCTCTTTTTTTACCCTTACTGAGCATTCGAGCCCACCCCTATCTAATGTTCCATTTCCCCATGTTATGAAGAATGTTTTTAGGAAGGGGGGGTATTTTTATAAACTATAAAATTTTTCACCATGTTCTAATGATTTTATCCAGTGATTCCAAAGAAACTATAATATTACGTTCATTTTCCATATGTTTGTGTAACGTATTAATAATTCCCATGTTATGATTTCATGGCTCATGTTATTTATTTCCTTATTATTCATGCCTTTTGAACTACCAATATCTTTTTTTATCCTCATTCTAAGTCATGGGTTTAGTAAGGGGATTGGTAACTATATTCATGGGGGGAATTACAGGTTTAATAGATGGAAATAGTTGATTTAGAGGAGGGGGAGGGTTTAATATTGTAGGAGGAGGAGGTTGTGGAGAGGGGGAGGAATTGGAGAGGTGCGGATGAAGGGTGGGGTAAGGTAACGGGATGATTATCAAGATCATTTGGTTAATGGCATAAACATGTCGTGAAATTATATGATGTGTATTTGAGTACATTATGTGTAATTTTAGAATATAAAATTTTTCATGTTGTGGCCTTTTTACCCCTTAGTGGACCTAGACCAATACAATTTGATTGTTACATGCCATAAATTTTTCTAATTTAACACTATCATATTCTAGACTATGTTGAACTATCCTAGGTTTCCACATAGTCATCGCTTGTGTTACGTTTGAGATCTTGACTCCATAGTGATTAGATGAATTTTAAAGTGATGAGACACTCCTCATGGAATGGTTCCTGATAAATCTTCAATATCTGACTATTGACATTGAATGGTGGTTCTCCTCCTTTTGGAATATTAATGGTTCTAAATAGTTATATTTGTATGAAAATGAATGTTCCCAACCATCTTTATTAGATATTCCAATGAAATAGTTTTAATTGGGACTAAAATAATAACACATTATTCCCTTGTACAAAAATTTATCATGTGATGCACTGATCAAGCCATTTCATAGCTTTCACTTTAATTTTTTTTTCATTTTCATATGAATACTTTCTTATCTCTTCTCATTCATCCAACATGAGAATACTAAATTCCTTAACATTTTTGAGGTCTAGGTTCAACTTCTTAATTTCTAGTACGAGCGATGTTCTGATTCTAGGGGTAAATGGAATTGATTTACATATTCTAGTTGGAAGGGAGTGTCAAAAATGGTTGTTTTCTATGGATTTTGGTACACATAGATTTAATTATCTATCTTTAGGCTGCAATTATTTTGATTTGTGCTTACAATCCTTTCTTGGGTTTTTAATGACATGTTTGAAAATTCAACATTCCCTTATTTTCTTCTGATGTTAAGGAGTTCCTATGTTATAGACGATTGCATACTTTCCAATTAGTCCTTTAATAGTAATATTGCTAAAATGTTTTTCTAAATCTCTATTGAGTAGAAAGGGAAGTTTGAATCCTAAAAAAGAAATATTTATGAAACCCAAGAATACTTATTTTGTATCATGATTGGTAGCTTCATCTTCCACCAATTTTGAGAAAATGAATACACAATTAACGATATCAGACATCCAATTTGAATTAAATAATTTCTTCAAGAAATACACTCCCAAAAAATATAATATTTTAAAATACATTATTTGGTTTCAGGGAATATCATTTTGTTCTCAATGGTTCCAGTGTGTTGGAACCAATAATAGCTCTAAAAATATCATGCATCATGATGGAATGTGGCCTAGAAGAGTCGAAATTGTATAATTTTTACCAATTTTCAATATTTTCAATTATTCCCTCTAGTTGGTGAAGTGTAAAAAATTTCTAACACAAATTGGATCTCATATTCTGGTATGAAATGCCACATTAAGCAATCAGCTAAGTGCTTATAATGTTGCATCTTGTCACATAAGTAGTTTGAAGAATCAACTAAAAATATTCTCCTTTGCTGGTAAGAGTGGTATATGTAAAGGGATAAAATGAATACATAGTTTACAATATAAGAAAACCATAGTCATACATTATTTTTTATGCTAAAAATAGTTTCATTGGTGATGTTTCCCTCAATTTCCAGATTATCATCATTCTTAATGATGGGTAGTGGTAGTATTGATAGATTATTTGTGAAACCAATCTTAGTCCATTTGGTGTCTTTTATAATGATGTAAAAATATTTTATCAATAGAATACACAATGTCGTTTTTGGATTGGCATCCTTTATACTCATAAAATATTTGAGGGAAACATGATCAGTGTAAATCACCATTGAAAAGTCTACATAGGAACAAAAAATTTAAAGGGAATATATAACTACTATCACTTATTTTTCAGTGGATGTGAAGTTTAACTGAGAATCATTCAATTTTTTATTATCATAGAATATGGGGAATGAAATTTGATTGAACCGCTGCTTATGACATCCCCTATGGTGATGTCTCTTGCATCACACATTAACTCAAAGAATTTACCCATGTTCGATGTTATCATGATAGTAGTGGCCAATAATATTTTCAATAAAAAGATGAATTCACTATCATAGTCATTATTGAACACAAAATGGGTATCCATTACTAACATGTGTTTCATAACATGGGAAAAAAACTCAAAAAAACATTCAAAAAGAGATGGTTGAACCCCGAATGGCCTAGAAAGGTCTTTATACATTAAATCGATATGGGATTAGGTAAATCATTTATAATTTGGGAATTTAATGGATTAACATCCATTCTATTCATGGAGATTTTGTTTCCCTCCTTTAACCATAATGAGTAATTATTACCAGTTCAAAATTAAATATTTTTCATTACAGTATTGCAGGACTAGTTGATGATTTTTTAAGAATACATTAAAAAGTCCTCTAAAAATGAATAATAATAATATTAATTCAATGAATTTATCCTTCATTTCAGAAATATATATGTCATAGGGACTTTTAAGGTCATTATTTTACTACACATATACAATGACATGCATATGTAGGAAATGGATCTTAATGGATATGTAAATGATGATTTGGATTAATCAGTTGGGTGAAATAAAAACTGATTATATCTAGAATATCCATACAGGAAATAGTATAATTCATATCCTCTGATTCTCAACAACATATGATCTTTGTATTGAAATGAGTTATTATATTTCTATGTTTTTTTATTTATGTTACTATAGTCCACACATAATTTTCATCTAGTGATGGTGTGATTAGAGATCAGTTAATCCATTATTTCGACATAGTTATTCATTTATTTAGTGAAAAAAAAATTATTGGTGGTCAAAATAATGAACTATTAATTTTGGAACTTTCACAAGGTTGAAAACAATTTTCATCACTTAATATGAATATAAGACTCTCATGATTATCATAAATCAATGAATTCTGGGTTTCTAGAAATTTTTAGTTTAGGATAATGGGAACATATCATTCTTCTTAAATGTCCAAAATGAGGATGTCTACTAGGAAAAAGAATTTACCAATTTTTATTACAACATCCTTGAGAAGAACTCAGAGATACATAACTAATCAATGAAGTAATTGATATGAATCTCAAGTTTTCTTGTGTCACTTGGGTAAATAAATTTTATATACACTCATTTTCATGAGGATAATGTTGGCTCCTATGTAGCATAGGTCTCTTCTAAAGATTCATTATACATTGGTGCATGGAAATTAAAAACTACATGGATATATCATTTTTTGTGGAATTATATGATGAGAAATATCAATGAATGATTCATATAGGGAAATGACTACTATGACTTACATTTTCCACATGTAATAAATTACATTCTTGATAAATTTTCCTTTGGTTGTATTTTGGGAAATATCTTCATTAGATAGGTTTTTGACGTCCATCTGCTTGAACATCTATAAATTTCTCTTTAATCCTTCATTCTCAAATTCATTCATGGAATGGGAGAGGTGTTTCTTATGTTTTTTATTCAATGTATATGTCCTCTATTGGTTTCCCTTGTGTCATAGATTTTTTAGGAGGTGGTAAATCTATAGGTTTCCCTTGATCATTTTTATTCACTCATTCATTTCCATCCTTATTAATAATTGTTGCAGGTTTACTAGGATCGTTGGATTTTTTCTATACTTATATGCATGTTTTCTAAAAATCCATCACTTTTCCACTCGTTAATACCACTATCATTTCCTCTTCCTTTGAATATGTATCATTTTACTAGGTTGTGACCCTATAAATCTATCATACAAGGTATTTGATATTTGAACTATTTGACGATCAAAATATTATTGGTTATACCATTAATTTTTCATTTATTATTCCTAGGTGTTAATCCTATGGTTATCCTTTTGAACTATGGTTATGATATGATTCACCATATTTGACTGAAGGGGTGTGGCTGGTTGTGCTAGTCTTTGCGAAGATGGATGAAATTGTTGATGTCCTTTATGAGGAAAAGGTTTTTGGGGTACTCATTGTGGTTTCCTGGGAACATGATTCCTAGGTGGATAGACATGTGGTCCATGGTTCAATAGTGTTGATTTAGAATTTCACTACAGGTAGTACCTTTGACTATTTTACGACAGCTGTTGATTTGGTCTATATTGATAATACTATTGTGGTTGCAAGTAATGTTTTTTTCTTATTTTAATTAACATAATTACAATCATGGATTATTTATTCATTCAATCCACTATTGTTTCATTTATATAAAAATTGGCCACCACATATTAAAAAGGATTAAATAACTATTATAGGTGTGAGAGGGGGATGTGACACAGTAGGTAGTTGAACGGGATCCATCTTCATTGTAAGAGAGTTTACTTTTATATCTAGATGGTAATTCACTTTAACATTGTGGATTTCTTTTTGAGGTGGTCCATGACCACTATTCCTCATATTTGAACTATGTGAGACCTCATCCATAATTATTAATCCTTCATCCGGTGTTTTCAACAATACACCACCATCATTGACAACATCTAATACTACGCGAGAAGTTGGTTGGAGACCTTGATATATGGTTTAAAGATGGAGCCACACATCAAGTCCATGGTGAGGGAATTTTGTTGTGTGTTATTTGGAGAACCCCTAGGAATACCATGCTTTTTGTACATCCATTCGAGAAAAATATTGGATTTCATTCCAATGTTTTCGAGTCCATATAGTTGGAAATTATTTATTCATAAATTTATTTCCTAGTTCATATCTAGTCATAATTTACATAGGAGCATGGATTTTTATACAATCCTTATTTCATACACACAAGGATAAAAAAAATTGAAATATGATTTCATTAGAGGTTAGTCCCTATTTACGTACGCTATCAATGTATTCTAAGAAGCTAGAGATGTGATCCTGGGTAGCTTCTATTTGATGTCTATCAAACTGACCCGTGTTCCGAATCATACCCACAAGTCCAGGATTGATTTAAAATGTATGTGATAGTATATGAGAGCACTCAATACATGGTGTGGAACCACTAATAGACAACAACTCATAATCCATAATTTTTTTCTCTAGGTTTAGGGGTTTATCTTCTTGACGTTCTAGTGGAACATTTTACATGAGGGGTGGGTTGGGACCTTCATATTATTGTGTTCTTCCATACTTGAACGAGAGTAAGAATAAATGTTCCTTTTGAATTTAGGAACTAATCTAAGAGATTCATGGGCATCACGGATCCTTGAACGAGTCTCTGGGATGTGAGTCATGAACAAGGATGAATGGAAGAAGAAGAAAATTGCATTTTTAAGAAAAAAATAATGAATGAAAATAGAAAATAGGGATGGGTTGGTAAATCACATGTTCAGTCCAATGATTCCTATGCTAATGTAAAATCAAAAGATCCATAGAAACAGTTTAGAAAATTTACACTCCCACATGAATTATTTAAATAACATGGGCTATGGTAATGTTTTAATTTATTTTTATCCCACAAAACACATTCTAAAACTATATTGTAAATATGTAGTGTGGGTTCAATCCCATGACTAAATATAGGCTGAAAAGGAACCACGGAATTTAGAAACTGTATATAACATTCCTAAAAAATTCACCTTGTTTGTTATTTACATAATTCTACTAAGTTAAGTTTAAAATTAATAAATAATATAGGGATATGAGTCAATTTTTGGGTTCAAATAAAAAGGATAAACTTTTTCCTAGTAGGGTATAGTTGTAGTGATTTGGCTGTTAAGTATTGTATATTGCACCAGTTAATTATGGTCAAACAAAAATTATACAGCAAAGATGAATCAATCCCTTAGACTCTATATAGTTAACAAACTAAATGTGTTATGACATACTTCTATGATCATAAGTGTCACATAATAATGGTCATACCCTTCTCTACTCAAATCATATTAGGATTGATCATTTAAACATACTACAGTTAGGATTACCTAAAATAATTGAATAAAAAGATATTATATAACTAGATTACCAGCCATAGTGTTACCTAGTTATGATTTATAAATTCAACAAGTTCATAACACCTCTACTCACTTCCCTCACCATAAGCGGTTTAGCCTCTCATGAATGTAATAATCAAGATCAAAGAAACAATTCCAGATATGATCATAATATTTATTAAACAGTTGAAATACTACAATTTTTAGGAAAAAGATCATGAACCCCGAAATTCACAATCAAAACAACTAATAAACTAATCAAACGCATACATGAAATAGTAAATATAGAAAATGTATGTTGAATAATATTTGAACAGAAACAGAAATGGTAGGAAGATGTCAGAATGGTAAATGACAATTAATGAAATGAGGAAAATGTGTTTAGAAATCAACGGAACATGGATTTAATAAAAAATATGAAAAGAATTTTTATAGTTTATTTGAGAGGGAAATAAGGGAGAATATGATAGATAATAAATGAAAAATGAAATGATAGAAAGTTATACACTATTCCCCATGCTCTGGAAAATAAATAGTTGGGAAATGAAATGAGGTGTAGAGTTCTCACATTGTGTAATTTCTATCCATGGAATTGTTCATGTATATTTGATCTTGTAAAAAACATTGACTGAATCTACTGTATTGAGAGTTTTTAATAATCTCATGATGTGTGTTGGGAACTCATGACATGATTAGTCTCACGAACTGGTCATTAATCGTGATGTTTTCCTTGAATCTTAAATGATGTGTATTGGAGATACTTTTATGTAGTCATTTCATGACTTGTAAAATATTCATGAACTTATTCATATAATTTTAAATGCTGTGAATGATTCCTATATGTTTTTTTATGAGATTCAAAATGTGTAATGTCCACTTTTGGCTAGTTTCCATAACATTTAAATTGTAATCTTGGAAATACAGTCACTACAATAATAAAAAAATATCTGGTAAATTACGAAATAAAAAGTTCATAATCATTAATTAAATAAATATAAATGTGTATAGAAATTTTAACTTTTCATTGGTTTATGTTTTTTGGGGATGAGGGTTGAGGGTTTTTGGAGGCTATAGATTGAGGGGTATTTTCATATTAATGTTGTGGGATTTTGTGGCTGATTTGTTTTTTGGGTTTTTGAGGTCGTGGGTCCATGGTTTTTTAATGATTAGGTTCCTGGTTTAGTTGGGGCTATGTGTTTTTGGATTTTTGGAAAAAATGAGCTACATGCATTTGGGGATGTGTGGTTATGGGTTTTTTGGGGATGAGGGTTTTGTGATTGTTGGAGCTAAGGGTCAATGATTCTTTGGGTATAAGGGTTGCCGAATTTTTGGTGTTGGGGGAACTGGGATATTTTTTATAAGGGTTGTGGGTTATTTGGGATTGATGGTTGATGTAATTCTAGTTATGATGTATCATTGTATTAGGGGATGAATATTTATGGTGTTTTGGGGCAAGGTATTGAGGGATTATTTGGGCTGAGGGTTGTGGGATTTTTTGTTCTTTGGATTGACATTTTTGGGGAAGCGGTTTTTGGATTTTATGGGGTTGAGATTTAATGTGTATTCAGCTCTAAGGGTTGTGGGTTTTTTACATATGAGGGGTATTTTGGGACTTAGGTATGAGGGTTTTTTGGGGCATATAATTTAGGTGTGTTTTTTTGTAGATGAGGGTTGATGTTTTTAATTGGGTTCATATTTATGGGTTTTATGGGGATGAGGGTTGATTGTATTTTGGGGTTGAGGGTTGATGGTTCTTGGGGGATGAGTGATTATGTTATTTGGGATGATAGATGAGGGTATTATATGTATAATGGTTTATGGGTTTTTTGGTTATAATGGGGTTTTTAGGATGTGGTTTTATGGTTTTATGGGTATAACGGTTCATGGATTTTAACGGGCTGTGGGTATATGAATTTTTGGAGTGTGGGGTATGGTTTTATTGTTGAGGGTTTAGTTTTTTTGTGTATGAGTGTTTAGAAATTTTTTGGATGGGGGTTTAGAATTTTTTTGGGGATGAGGTTTAGTGTTTTTAGGGGTGATGGTTTGGGGTTATATGGCGATGAGGGTATTTGGTGTTTTTGGGGCTGTGGGTATATGTTTTTTTGTGTTCAGGTTTCTGGTTTTTTAAGCTAATGGTCTAGAGTTTTTTGGGGAATATGGTTGAGGTTTTTTTTGAGGATGAGGGTTTAAGGTTATGGGTCTAAGATTTTAGGGTTTCTTTGGGATAAGGGTTTATTTTTCGGGGTTATGTGTTTAGTGTTTTCAGGGATAAGGGTTTAATGGTTTTTGTGCTGAATTTTTAGGGGTTTTGGCACATAGGATATCTTCTTTTGGTTTCAAATTGTTTAGGTCTTTTGGGGTTAAGGTTTTCTTGTTTTATGTGGTCAAAGATTTACTTTATTTGGGGATGTGGGTTTATGGTTTTCTGGGATTGGATGTTGAGGGGTTTTTGAAGATGAGTGTTGAAGGTTTTTGGGGATGATGCTTTTAGATTTTTTTTTGGGTGGTGTGTTTATAAATTTAAGTGAAAACGGATTAAGTTTTTTTGGGGGAAACAATTCATAGTTTTCATGGCTGAGAGTTAAATGTTTCTTGTGGATAAGTATTCAAGGTTTTAGGGGGTGAGGGTTCATATTTTATTCAGGTTGATGGTTATGGGATTTTTAGGGATGACTGTACATTATTTTTGAGGCTTGATGATTCATTGTTTTCTTGGGAATGTGAATTCATACTTTTTGGGGGATGAGGTTTTAGTGTTTTTTGGGGATGAGTTTTAGAGTTTTGGGGGATGGTGTTGTAGGGAATTTTGGGGTTGAGGATTCAGGGTTTTCTATAGATGAGGTTTTAGGGTTTTTTGGGGCTATGTTTTTAGGGTTTTGGGGGATGAGGGTTCATGGTTTTTTTGGGATAAAGGTTTAGGGTATTTTTCGAGCTGTGGGATTAGGGGTTTTAGGGCGGATGGTTTTTGGGATATTTTTGGATGATGAGTTATGTTTTCCTGAGGATGATGGTTTAGGTTTTTAAAGGATGGGAGTATGATTTTTTTGGTGAGAATGAATAGGTTTTTTTTTAGTTTGAGAGTTTTGGGTTTTTTGAGGCTATGGGTTTACAGTTTTTTTGGGAAAGGGATTTAGTGTTTCTTTAGGGCTATGGATTTAGTGTTTTTTAGGGATGAAGGTTTAATGATTATTTTGAATTGAGGATTTAGTAATTTTTGTAGCAGAGATTTTTTTGTAGAAAAGTTATTATATATTATTTACATTGAGGGTTATTTTTTTTGGGACTCAGGGGTTTGAGTTTTTTGGGGATAAGGGATGAGATTCTTTTTTTGGGATGAGGGGTAAGTTTTTTTGTTGAGGTTCTAGGTATGTTTATGGGATCAAAATTTTTGTTTTTTTGTGTATGAGAGTACAATGTTTTTTAGGGATAATTGTTTTGGGGGTTTTGGAGATGAAGTATGAGGGTCCTTCAGGGAAGAGCGTATATGGTTTCTAGGGACTAGTGGTTTTATGGGTTTTTTGATATAAAGTTTGGTAGATTTAGGGGGATGTGGATTTAAGATTTTTTTGGGACGGGGGTTGAGGATTTTTTAGGGTAAGAGTTTAGGGTATTTTGCGGTGAGGATTGAGGATTTTATACGGGTGATGGAGTAGTGTTTTATGGGGAAAGGGATAAAATATTTTTTTTGTTGAATGTTTAGGGTTTTGGTGGGATTAGGGTTTAGGGTTTTCTGGGGTTGAGGATGTATTTATTATTATGGATTAGGGTTTCTTATTTTTGTAATTATGGTTTATGGTTTTTTTTCCAAGGGTTTAGGGGTTCTAGGGATGATGGTTTAGGTTTTTTTACCACAACGATTTTTTAGTTTTTATAGTTGAGGGATGATTGTCATTAAATTCTAAGGGTCGAGGGTTATTTGGGGTAGATATTTAAGTGCATTTTGGAGACAGTGGTTTTAGTTTTTTAGGGCTAAGTGTTTAGTGTTTTTTGGGGGCTAGGGTTTATGGTTATTTTTTTAGGGTTGATGGTTTTGGGGATTTTCGAAGAGGGTTTTGGGTTATTTGGGTTGTGGGATTTCATGGGATGAAATTGTTGGATTTTTTGTTCTATTTTTTGATGATTTTCAATGGTTTATCATTTAGGGGTTTTTGGAGATGAGATTTTAGGTTTTTTTGTGTCCAACGGTTGAGGGTTTTTGGGAGATGAAGTTTGATGATTTGTTCGAGCCAAGGGATCCGGGTTTTAGGGATTTATGGTTTATTTTTTTCGGGCTAACGGTTGCTATTTCATTGGGGATTTGGTGTACATTTCTCATGGCTGCGTTTTGAGGTTTTTTAGTGATTATTGTGAGGGGGAATTGGGGATTAGGATTTAATGATTTTACGAGGTTTAGGGTAATGGGTTATTTAGGGTTGATGGTTTATAGTTTTTGAGGATGAGAGTTTATGGAATTTAGGGATTAGGTTTGAATGTTTTTTAGGGATTAGGATTGAGGGTTTTTTGTGCTAATGGTTTTTTGGTGTTGATTGTTTATGGTTTGTTGGGGAAGATAGTGGAGGGTTTTTTGGGGACCATGGTTTAGAGTTTTTGGGATTTTATGTTAATGGTTTTGTTTTAATAAGGGTTTTGGGTTTTTGGGGTTGAGGGATTATGGTGTTTTAGGGAATAGGGTTGAAGAGTTTTTTGGGTAGAGGGTTTATTGTTTTTTGTGGATTATGGTTTATCAGTTTTTGGGGTTGGGGTTTATGGTTTTTCAGGTACGAGGGTTGATTTGTTTTATTATGGATGAAATTTTCGGGGGTTTTATTGATAGTTGTTGATATAATTTTTGGGATGAGAGTGTAGGGTATTTTGGAGCTCAGTGTTGGTGGTTTTTTGGGGCTCATGATTGACAGTTTTTCAGGATTGAGGCGTTTTCCAGGATGTATATTATGATTTTTTTCGGATGAGGGTTTTTTGCGATTGAGTGTTGAAGGTTCATTTAGGTATGATGTTTTAGGGTTTTTTTGGGATGACGGTTAAGATTATTTTGGGGTTGTGGGTTGACGCATTTTGGGGGATGAGGGTTGAAGGTTTTTATGAGCTTGGGGTTAACGTATTTTTTAGGGTGCATGGATTGGATTTTTATGGGTATGAGGGATACTGATTTTTTTGGGCTAAGGGTTTTGTTTTTATTACTATATAGTGTTTGGTGTTTTTTTGTAGTAGATGGGTTCTGTTTTTTTGGGGATTTGGATTCAGTGTTTTTGGGGCATAGGGTTTATGGTACTTTGGGAATGAGGGTCTAGGGTTTTCTAGGGCTAAGGGTTGATTTGTTTATTGTTCTATGGTTTTAGGGTTTTTTGGGGCTATGGTGAGGCTTTTTAAGGATGGAATTTAGGATTTTTTTTGGGAGAATAATTTAGGGTTCTTTTGGCTAAGGGATTAGGGTCTTTTGGGGCTAAGGATTTAGGTTATTGTGGATGATGGACAGATGTTTACTAGAGATGAGTATGAGGGTAATTTTGGGCAGAGGGTTGAGGGTTTTCTAGGGTTGAGGGTTCATTGTTTTTTATGTTTGAGAAGTTAGTATTTTTTGGGTAGAGTGTTATGGGGTTTTTAGGTTTGAAGTTTTATTGTGTACTGGGAATGAGGGTTTATGGTTTTTTTGGAGATTAGGATTTAGTGTTTTTTGGGGAAGAGGTTTTAAGGTTTTTGGGGTGACTGTTGATGGTTTTTGGGATGGGGGTTTCTTTTTTTTGGGTTGAGGGTTTAGAGTTTTTGGGGACAACTATTTTAATGTTAGATTGGGTTGAGTGTTCTTGTTTTTTGGATAAGGGTAGATTTCTTGTTGAGGGTGAAGGTTTTTGGATTTTCGAGGTAGATTTTGAGGGTTGAGGGTTTTCTGGGGATGGGGGTTGATGATAATTTGGTATTTAGGATTGAAGTAATTTGGGGATAAGGGTTGATGGATTCATAGGGATGAGGGTTGATGCTTTTATTGAAATGATTGCTTAGGGTTGTTGGGGGCTGTTTGTATCCCATTTTTTTTGTAAATTGTTCATTTTCCCGGGTTGATGGTTTGTTGTTTTCAATGGATGAGTTTTGGGAGTTTTTTTTTGTAAATAAGGCTTGAGTGTTTTTTGGATGTGAATCCTAAGGGTTGTTTTGACTTTGGTTTGAGGGTTTGTTTGGTATTATGGTTTATGATTTTTGTTCTAAGGGTAGTGTGTCTTTTTGTGGATGATCATTATGTTTTTTATGACAGTTGAGTGTTTTTATAGATGATGGTTGAGGTTTTTTTTTGTAGAGGGTTTAGGGATTGTTATGGAAGAGGGTTTCTAGTTTTTGGGTCTTGAGGGTTGAGGGTTTTTTGGGATGAGGGTATATGGATTTTTTTACTGAGGTTTTGGGGTTTGTTGGTGCTAATGGTTGACTATTTTTTGGTTTCAAGGGTGGAATGATTTTGTTGGGCGGGGGAGGGGGTTTAGAGTTTATTGTTTTTTGGTGATGAGGGTTTTGAGTTTTTGGTGGTTGAGGGATTATGGTGTTTTGAGGATGAGGGTTTAGATTTTTGGGGCTGAGGGTCCAGGGTTTTGGGGGATGATGGTTGAGGGTTGAGGGTTATTTGATGATTGGTTTTATTGTTTTTTAGGCCTCACGGTTGATATAGTTATTGGGGAATCAGTGTTTAGGAGTTTGTTGGGTTGTGGGTTGATATTTTTTTAGGGATGATGGTGTATGGTTTTTCGAGGTTGATGATTGAGGTGTTTTGGGGCGCTCATGGTTGAGTGTTTTTATGGAAGAGGGTTGAGTGATTTTTTAGGCAGAGGGTTTTGATGTTTTTTGGGATGAGCCTTGATGGTTTTGGGAGATGATAATTGAAATTTTTCTAGGTCTGAGGGTTCAGTGTTTTTCTAGGATGATATTTTTTGGATTTTTTGGTGCTGAGGGTTGATGTTTTTTGGGGATGCGAGTTGAGTGGTTTTTTACATCTAAGAGTTTTGGTTTTTTTAGGGACAAGGTTTTAGGGTTTTTTAAAGGATGAGTGTTCATGGATTTTTGGGTCTGAGGGTTGAGGGTTTATTTGGTGCTATTTTTTTAAGGATTATTGGGGAACACAGTTTATGTTTTTAGGCGTTGAGAGTTTAAGGTTCTTTGGTGTTAAGGTTTATGGTTTTTTTGGTAATATGGTGGAGTGTTTTTTAGAATGAGGGTTTATCTTTTTTTATTGATGAGGTTTGAGGATATTTTGTGATTTTACCTCTTGGATTTTTTGGGGTGCAACACTGAGGGGTTTATTGGGGTTGATGGAATTGTGTTTTTCGTAGAGGGTTTTACATTTTTTGGGGATGGGGGTTGAGGATTTTGTAGTGATGTGTATTGAGGGTATTTTTGTGTTTAGGGTTCATTGGGTAAGAGGGATGAATTTTCTTATGATGAGAGTTTATTATTTTTGGGAATGATGGATTACTATTTTTCAGTTCCGAGGATATAGTATTTTAGGGATGATGATTTAGGGTTATTATTGGTGCTAAGGATGTATTGTTTTTAAGTGCGAGGGATAGAGTTTTTTGGTGCTGAGGGTTGAGGAAATTTTTGGATATAGGTTTAATGTTTATTGGGACCGATGGATTAGGGTTTTAAATGATATAGAGTTGAGGTTTCTTTATGGATGTGTATTTATGGTTTTTTTGTGATGGGGTTGAGTGTTTTTTAGTATAATGGTTTCATGTTATTTGGGAATGAGGGATGATGATTGTTTATTACGTAGTGTTGAGTTTTTTATGGGGATTAAGGTTAAGGGTTATTTATTTCTACGAGTTGATGGCTATTTTTAGCTAAGGGTTGATGGTTTTATAGGGTTGGGGGTTGAGGGTTTGTTTGGGGTTAAGGGATTAAGGTTTTTGTGGATGGGGATTTCTAGTTTTTTTATGAGGTTTTAGTACTTTTGTTGGTTGAGGTTAATGGTTTTTAAGGTTCAATTAAGAGAGAATTTTAGGAATGAGGGTTGAAGGATATTTGGGCATGTGGGTTGTGGATTTGTTTTTGCTAAGGGTTGTGGTTTTTTGGCCTGAGGGTTAATGATTATTTGGGGAAGAGTGTACTGAGTTTTTTTGGGTTGAGTTTTATCTGTTTTTAGGGGAGAGGGATGAGTGGTTTTGGGGGTTGAGGTTTGTGTGTTCTTTAAGGTTGGGGGTTGGGGGGTTTTGGGGCATGAGGGTTGAGGGTTGATGACTTCTTAGGGATGAAGGTTTTGGGCTATTTTGGGACTATTGGTATAGGGTTTTATGTTGTTGAGGGTTATTTTGGGATAAGTGTTGAGGGCTTTTTGGGAATGATGCCTAAGGGTTTGTTGGGGACGGTGGTTGAGAGATTTGGGGGATGATGTTTGAGGGATTGTTTTCATGGGGTTGATAGTTTCATGGGGAGTTTTGGGGGATTATGTTTTATGATATAATGGGGATAAGGGGTGAGGGATTTTATTGGTCTGTGGGTTGAGGTTTACTGTATTTTAGAGGCTTAGTTTTGAGGGCCTTCTCTTATAATGCTTGATTGATTTTTGGGATGAATTATTGTGGATTTTTTGGGATGTGGGTTTAGGGTTTTTTGAATCTGAGGGTTTGGTGTTATTTTAGGGTGAGGGCTTATGGATTTTTGAGGCCAATGGTTGAGATAATTTTTTAGGACAACTTTTGATGAATTTTTGGGGTTAAGGGAAGTGATTTTCATTAAGGATAAGGGTTTAGGGTTTCATTAGAGATGAGGGTTTAGGTTTTTTTGTAAATTTGTTTAGGGTTTTTTATGATTAAGATTTATGGTTTTTTTAGGATGAAGGATGATGGTTTTTCAGGGATGGGGGTTGAGGGGTTTTTGGGGCTCTGGGTTTATGGTTAATTGGGGATAAGTTTTTCTGGTTTTTTTTTGGGAAGAGGATTTATGGTTATTTTGTTCTATGGTTTTATTTGATTTTAGAATTCAGTGTCTTGGGTTTTTTTGGGGAGAGGTTTGAGGGTTTATTGTGTCTAGGGGTTTAGGGTTTTTTTGGATTGAGGGTTGAGGATTTAGGGATTTTATGGGTCGAGGGGTTAGGGTTTTGGTTGATGAGGTATTAGGTTTTATTATGACTAGGGGATTTTGGTTTTCTGTGGATGATGAATTACATGTTTTTTGGTATAAGGTAATTGTGTTTTTTTAGGGATCAGGATTATTGTTTTTTGGGACTAATGGTTTATGGTTGTTTTTATGCTGATTGTTTATGGATATTTTTCGCTGTGATATTAGGGATATTTTGGTTAATATATTAGGGTTTCTTTTTGGAACAAGGGTTTATTGATTTATTTGTTTTTAAGATTTGGGTTTTTTAAAGCTTATTAATTTTTTTTGGCTTTGGGTTTAATTTTTTAGGGCTATGGGTTAAATTTTTTATGGGGTTAGGCTTTAATATTTTTTTGGAAAAATTGGTTTAAAATTATTTTGGATTTATTGTTTTTCATTTTTGGGGTTTGAGTGTTCGTAGTATTTAGAGGTTGTGGGTTGAGGGATTTTTGGGGCTAATGGATGTGGGATTAATGAGGATGAAGGTTGAGGGTTTTGGGATAATGACGGTGGTTGATTTTTGGGGTGAGGTTTTAGGGTTTTTGGGGGATGAGGGTAGAGGGTTTTTTGTAGAGGTGATTTGAGGGTCTTTTAGGGAAAATGGTTGAATGATTTTTTGGGAATAGGGTTGATGGATGCATGGGACTAAGGGTTGAAGTGTTTTGTGGGATGATATTTTATGGGTTTTTTGGGTTGAGGGTTCAATAGGGATAAATGTTAAGGGTTTTTTATTAAGGTATGCGGGTTTTTTAGGATGAGGGTTGATGGATTTTTGGGGAAGAGGGTTGAGGTTTTTGGATTATAGGTTTTATGGGTTTTTTGAACTTATTGTTGATGTTTTTTTGATGATGATGGTTGAAAATTTTTAGGGAATGGTGTTTCGGGTTTTATTGGTTGAGAGTCTATTTTTTGGGGGGGTGTGGTTTGAGGAATTTATGGAGAAATTGTTAAAGTGTTTTTAGGGCCATAGGGTTTATGATTATTTGGGGATTAGGGTTGAGGGTTTTGGGGGGTGGAGGTGATGGAATTTTTTAGGGTGATGGATAATGGATTTAAAGGATTAGGGTCGATAGTTTTATGGTTCTTAGATTCTAGGGTTGTTTGGGGCTGAGGATTGAGGGTTTTTTAGATGTGGTTTGGGGGTTCTGGGGGCTGAGAGTTGGGAATTTATTGGGGTTGATGATTGATGGATTTTTTGTGGTTGAGTGTTTAAGGATATTTAGGGATATGGGTTTACTTATTTTTAGGGATAAGGGTTGAGGGTTTTTTAGTACATAGGATTTAGTGTTTTTTTGGGTTGAGCTTCATTTAGGGATAAGTGTTAAGGGTTCCTTGGGGATGAATGATGATTTTTTAGAGGCTCATTTTTTAGGGGGTTTTTGGGATGTGGGTTGTTTACATTTTATGGTTGAGGTTTTAGGGTATTTTGGGGTTTAATGTTGTGATATTTTTGGGGTTTAGTGTTGATATTTTTTTGGTGATGAGGGATTATTAAGGGTGAGGGATGATGTTTTTTGTGTATAAGGGTTGAAGGTTTATTTAGTCTATGTGTTCAGTGTTTTTTGGGGGTGAGGGTTGAGGGGTTTTTTGGATGAGGGATGAGTGTTATTTGGGGATGTAAGGTAATGTTTTTTTGTATGAGGGTTTTGTGTTTTAGGGATGAGGGTTATGGGTTTTGGAGCTGAGGGGATATGAGTATTTGGAGGATGAGAGTTTTTTTGGGGGGGGGGGCTGAGGGTTTAGTAACGTTATTAGGGATCATGGTTTAGTGTTTTTTTGGGACTAATTGTTTGGGGATTATTTGGGTATAGGTTTTTTTGTATATTTTGGGTTTCAGTGTTTAGGTTATTTTAGGGATGAAGGTTTAAGGTTTTTTTTGGGATGATGGTTTTGATTTTTTGGGGGATGGGGGTTTATGTTGTCATAGGGCCGAGGGTCATTGGTTTTTTGAGTATGATAGTTTATTGTTTTTTTACTAAGGGATTAGAAATTTTGGGATGACGGTTTAGTTTATTGGGTCAAAGGGTATAGGGTTTTTTGGGGTTAGGGGTTTAGTATTTTTTGGGTCTATAGGTTTTCGGCTTTTGGGGATGAGGGTTTAGTGTTTCTATGGGGCTTTGGTTTTTTCGGGGGCACAGGGTTTAGGGTTTTTTAGGTCTAAAAGTTTTGTGTATTGGGGGACTCATTGTTTATGTTTTTTTTTTGTGATGAGGATTTTTTAGAGGATGAGGTTTTATCAATTTTGGGACTCTGTGTACAGCGTTTTTTGGGTCTGATGGTTTAGATTTTTTTGGATATGAGGGTATAGGGTTTTTTGGGGATTAGAGTTTAGTGTTTTTATGGGTGTGGGTTTGGGGTTTTTTTATGGATTATGATTTTTAGTTGATGAGGTTTTAGGATTTTTTGGGATGAGGTTTAATGTTTTCATGGGATCTAGGTTTATGGTGTTCTAGGGATACGGGTATAGGGTTTTTAAAGGATGAACATTTATCGTATTCTAGGGATGTGGGATTAGGGTTTTTTAGGGGTTAGTGTTTGGGGTTTTGGTGATGGGGTTTTAGGGTTGTGTGGGGATGAGGTTTAGGGTTTTTTGGGCGGACAATTTATAATTTTATATGGATTAGTGTTTATTGATTTCTGGGGTTGAGTGTTTATGGTTTTCTATGCTCGATTGTTTATGTTTTACTCATCCTGAGAATTTAGAGTTTTTTGGGGATAAGGGGTTAGGATTTTATGGAGTGATGTTTTATGTGAATTCTTATGTAGAGTTTTTAGGTTTTTTTGGGTTGAGGGTTTGGGTTTTTCAAGACAAAGTTTTTAGTATTTTATGGGGCTTGGGCTTTATGGTTTTCTTGGAACGAGGGTGGATTGTTTTATATTATTAGTGGTTAGTATATTTAAAGTATGGTGTCTTAGGGTTTTCTAGAAACTAGGGTTTTTGTTTTTATAGGGTTGTGGGTTTAGGTTCTCTAGGGATGAGGGATTTTGGTTTTCAGTGGATTAGGGTTTTGGTGATTCTAGGGAAATGGGTTGATTTTTTTTGGGTGAGGTTCTAGGGTTTTATGGAATAGATCATATAGGGTTTTTTGGCTGAGGAATTCATAGAATTATTTTGCTAAGGGTTATGTGACTTTTGGGGAAGACTAATTAGGTTTTTTATGAAATCATAGGGTTTTTTAGGGATGGAGTTTGGGTTTTTTTTGTATGAGTGATTATGTTTTATTGGGCCCGATGGTTGAGGGTTTTATGGAACTAAGGGTTTATGATTTTTATAGATTAGGGATTAATGTTATTTGGTGAGGTGGGTTTTTTATTTACAATGGGTTGAAGGATTTGGGATTTATTGGGGATGATGGTTAAGTGTTTTTTAGGATGTGTATTTAAGGGTTTTTTTGGGTTAAAGGCTTAGTGGTGTTTGGGCCGTATGGTTTAGGGGTTTTTAGGGAAATGGGTTTTTTGGTTCATGGAGTTGTGGTTTTAGTTTTTTGGGGATTAGTTTTTAGATATTTTTAGGTGTGAGTTTTTAGGTATTTTTCAGACTTAGGGTTTAGGATATTCTGGGGATTTTCATTTGTGGGGTTTGGTGATTAGGATTTTGGGGTTTTGTTGGATGTGTATTAAGGGGATTGTTTGGGTTAGGTGTTTAGGGTTTTTTTTATGGTGAGGTTTTATTGTTTTTGGGGGTGAGGGTTTTCCTATTTTTCAGGGATAAGGGATATGTATTTTTGGGGATGAGGGTTTAGGGTTTTTGTGGAAGAAGATTTAGGTTTATATTGGGGCTTATTGATTTGGTGTTTAGGGGGTAAGGGTTTAATTGTTTTGGGGGATGAGGTTTTTGGATTTTTATGGGGGTGATTACATAGTGGTTTTTGCGGTTGATGGTTTATCTTTTTTTTGTCTAGTGATTGAGGTTTTTTGATGGATTATGGTTTTCCAGTTTTGGGAGGTTAGAGTCTATCTTATTTGGGTGATGAGGATTTTTGTTTGGGGCTGAGGGTCAAAAATTTATGTGGCTAATTGTTTAATGGTTTTTGGGGATTTGGGATTTGGGATTTATCGGTGCTAAGGGTTTATGTTTTATTAAGGAATATGGTTATTTATTTGGGTGGGATGAGGGTTTAGAATATTTTGGGGAGGAGGGTTAAGGGTTTTTTGGGGTAGAGTTTTCATCCTTTTTGGGGTTGAAGGGATAGGGTTTTTTGGGTGAGAGTTCTTTTTTTTCCTTGCAATATTTTTAGTGTTTTTTGGGTAATAGGATTGAAGATTTTTTTGATGACTATTTAGTATTTTTTTTATTATAAGGGATAGTGGTTTTTTGGGATGAAATTTTACATTATTTGACGAATAATGGTTTAGGGGTATTTATGATGAGTTTTGAGGGTTTTGGGGGGTTTATGGATTAATGTTTTTTTGGTGGAGTGTTGAGGTTTTTTTAGGTATGAAGGGTTTTGGATTCTTATGGATGACTGTTTAGAGATTTTTAGTTTAGGGTCATGGTTATTTAAAGTTTAGGATTTAGGGTTTTTAAGGGATGATCGTTGAATGAATTTGGATGATGAGGGATGAGGGGTATTTGGAAGAGGGTATATGGTTTTTTTAATCCTTCATTTGGGGGATTTTGGTTGAGGGATATTTGGGATGAGGATTTGGGGTTTTTTGGCTAAGGAATAATGTTTTGTTGGGGATGGGGGTTGAGTGATTTTTCGGGGTCAGTGTTGAGGGTATTTTTGGGATGACCAGTCAATGTTTATTCGAGTTAGTGTCGATGGATTTCTAGGGTTTTGTGTTTAGTGTTTTTTTTTCTTTTTTGAGGGTTGAAGGATTTTTGGGGGAAATGTTTTAGGGCATTTTGAGTATGAGGTTTGATGGTTTTTTGGGATTGTTGGTTTTGGTATTTATGTAGATCAGGGATGACTGTTCTTTTTTCTTAGATTTAAGGGTATTTGGGGATTAGGGTTGAGGGTTTTTTAGGGGATTTGGGTTGGGAGTATTTTAGTGCTGATGGTTGAGGGTTTTTTGAGATGGCGGTTTAGTATTTTTGGGGGAGGATAGATTATAGTTTTTATGGGATGAGGGTTTTTGGTTTTGGGGGATAAGGATTGAGGGTTTTTTAGGGAATTAGTTTGAGGTTTTTTTGGATGAGTTTTGAGGGTTTTATGGTTTTAATATATCTGGGTTTTTTGGGTTTTAGGACAGGGTGTTTTGGGGGGATGTAGTTTGAGGCTTTTTTGGGACTATTGGATGGCGTTTTTTGGGCTTGGAGGTTACCTGGTTTTTGTGGCAGCATATTGAGTGTTTTTTTGGGCTGTGGGTTGAGGGATTATTGGGTTTGAGGGTGGATGGATTTTTTGGTGATGAGCGTTGAGATTTTTTAGGGATGAGGGTTTATGGATTTTTTGGGATGTGGTTATAGGGTTTTTTCAAGGATAAGTGTGGAGGGATTTTAAGGGATCAAGGATGATGGTTTTCTTGGTATTATAGTATAGGTATTTTAGGGTATGGGGGTTTAAGGATATTATGTGATGATGGTTTAGGGTTTTTGTAGATGAGGGTTTAGGGTTTTTTGGGATATAGGGTTTAGGTGTTTTTTGGGATGATAGATTAGAGATTTTTGGGGTATAGGGTTGAGGATTTACAACAGGAATGGGTTTTGGGGTTTTGAGCGCTAAGTGTTTAGGTATTTTTGGGGTTGAGTTTTATTTATTTTTTGGGTCTAAGGGGTTAGAGTTTTTCAGTGTAGATGGTTTAAAATGTTTAAGGGATGAGGGTTTAGGGTTTTCTCCAGATAAGTGCTCAAGAATTTCTGAATAAAATGGTTTACAGTTTTGGGGGATGAGGATTATGGTTTTTTTGGAGATAAGGTTGAATGGTTTTTTATGGATAAGGGTTTAGTGTTTTTTTGGGGATGAGTGTTTATTTTTTTTGGTGTTGAGGGTTTGTAATTTTTTAGAGCTTTGGGTTTAGGGTTTTTAGGTTTTTGTGTTTGCAGTTTTTTGAGGATGAGGGTTTAGTGTTTTGGTTGTTGGAGAGTAGGGATTATTTCTGCTCGAGGTAGACGGTTTTTTTAAAGTAGAGGGTTGAGGGTTTTTTGGCACTGAGGGTTCAATGTTTTTGGGGTTGATGGTTGAGTTATTTTATTATGGCTTAGGTTTGATGGATTTTATTGTCAAATAGTGGATCTTTTATTTGGTAAGAAGTTATATTTGTTTTTGGGGATGTGTGTTTGTGGTTTTTTTGTGTAGTGGAAGGAGGGTTTTTTGGAGTTTATGGTTGAGGGATTTTTTTAGATGAGGGTTGAGGGTTTTTTGGGATGAGTGTTAAGGGGTTTTTTGGGATATAGATTTAGGGGGTTTTGGGGATGAGGGATTACAGTTTTTTAGGGTAGAGTGCTTAGAGTATTTGGGGGATAAAATTTGATAATTGTTTTTGGCAAAGGGATGATTTAATTTTAAAGATATGTGTTTAGGTTTTTTTATGGAGGATTGTTGAGGGGTTTTTCTTGGGGAAAACTGTTTAGAGTTTTTTTCTCAAGGTTTAGCATATTTTTGGGCTGACTGTTAATATTATTTTCTACTTCAAGATTTATTGCTTTATTTTTATGAAGTTTTAGCAGTTTTCATCGCAATGGATTTTGAATTTTCTATTGAATGTGGCTTATATTTATTTGGTTTAGAATGTTTTTAGTTTTTGGGATAACGGATTACTGTTTTTTGGGGATGAGATTTTATGGTTTTATGGGTAAGTGGGTTGAGGGTTTTTTGTGACTATGGACCTATGGATTTTTGGGTATGAGGATGATATTTTTTTTATGCGGAGGGAAATCAATTATTTTTAGGGTTGAGGGTTTACATTTTTTGTGGATGAGGGTTTAGTTTATTCTTAGTCTAAGGATTTCAAGCTTCTTAGGGAAATAATATTGTGATTGTTTGGATGAGGTTTTGGGGTTTTACTTCATAAGGCTTAATCATTTTGTGATAAGGGTTGTGGGTTTTTTAGGGGGAGGTTTTTGGTCATCTTGAGAAGATGGTTGAGGGTTTTTGGGGTGGATGCGGGTTTAGGGTTTTTTTTAGAATTGAGGACCTAGGGTTTTTTAGGGTTGAGGGTATATGTTTTTTTGTTCCTTTGATTTATAGTTGTTTTAGAACTATTTATTTCTTGTTTTTTGGGTAAGGGGTGTACATAATTTTGTGGATGAAGGTTTATGTTTTTTTTAGTTTAAGGATTAGTTTATTTTTGGGGATGAGGTTTTATGGTTTTTTGGGGATTCATTTTTATGGTGTTTCAGGGATAAGGGTTGAGTGTTTTTTGTTTCTCAATGTTGGTAGTTTTTTGGGGATAAGGGTTGAGTGTTATTTTGGGATGAGGGTTGAGCGTTTTTTGCGAATGACAGTTCAGGTATTTTTAGTGTAGTGGGTTAGGGTTTTTTGGGGGATGATTGTTGAGAGTTTACTAAGAATAATTTTTATGGATTTTTTGGGATTAGTGACTCGTGTTTTGTTGGTAGAGGATTTATTTTTTTTTTGGGATGAGGGTTTAGGGATTCTAGGGTTTTGCGGTTATGTATTCTTGGTAATGAGGGTTTTTAGTAGATTATGGATTTGGGTTTTTTGGGGGATGGGTGTTTAGGGTTTCTTAGGGATGAGGGTTTAATGTTTTTTAAGACTTATATTTTAGTGTTTTTTCTTAGTGAGGGTTTTAGGTATTTTTTGGGTGAAGGATAATTGTTTTTGTGCTAAGGGTTATAGTTTGTAGGTTTAATGGTTTATGATTTACAAAAGATATGTTTTTACAGTTTTTTACACATTAGGGAATAGGGTTTCTTTTGATTAATTGGTTTTGTTTTTTGGGGCTAATGGTTTAAGTTTTTGGGGGCTTAGGGTTTAGTAATTTTGGGGTCTGAGTGTTTTGGTTTTCTACTATTGAGGATTTTTTTAGGATGATAGTTAAGGGTTTATTTTAGTGAAAAGTGTTTTTAGTATTTTGAGATGTGGGTTTAGTTGTTTATGATGATGAGTGTATCTAGTTTTTTATATAATTTTATAGGTTATATTTTTTGCTGATGGTTTAGGTTTTATTAGCGTGAGGATTGATTGTTTTTTGGAGTTTAGGGTTCAGGTTTTTCAGTTGCTGTGGGTTATAGGTTTTTTTGGATATGAGGGTTTATGATCTTCTAATGATGAGGGATTCAAGATTTTTGGGTATAGGGGCTGGGGTTTTCTAGGGATGAGGTTTTATAATTTATCAGCTAATTATATTGGAATCTTTTGGTATTTTTGATGGAAATTCATTGGGAATGAGGGGTTTGGTTTTTAGGGATTGTGGTAAAAGTTTTTTTGAGGTTGTGGGTTGTGTTTTTTTTGGGTAGGGGGTTGTAGGTTTTTTAGGGATGAAGGTTTTGATTAATTATGGGGTTGAGTGTTTAGAATTTTTTGGCATTGAGGATATTGGTATATTTGGGGATGTGGATTTTTTTGAGATGATGAATTATTGTATTTGGGGGGGTATGCATTTAGGGTTTTTTGGGAGTGACTATTTTGGGTATTTGGGGGTTGAGGGTTTTGGTTTTTTGGGGATTAGGGTTGAGTATATTTTGGGGCTAAGGGTTGAGGGTTTTTTTGGATGAGGGTTAAGGATTTTGGGGGGAGGAAGGTTGAGGTTTTCTTGGGGGATATGGTTTTGGGTGTTTTGGGGCTGAGGCTGTAGGATTTTTTTGAGGTAAGGTTTTAGTGGTTTTTTTTTCAGTACATGGTCATGATTTTTTATTGGATGAGGGTGTAGGGGGTTTTTTCTAGGGATTAGGGTCTACTAATTTTTTGGTATCTGGCCTATGTTTCTTTTTGGCTCAGTTCATGGGTTATCTGAGTCTGAGGGACTATTATTTTTGGGCTTTAGGGTCCAATGGTTTTTTTAGGACAAGGTTCTAGTGTTTTTCAGTGTGAGGGTATACGATTTGTTGGGGATGAGGGTTAAGGGTTTTTTGGGTTGTGGGATTACATTTTTTGTGTCTGAGGGTTTTATTTTTTGGGACAATGGGATTAGGGTTGTATGGCAATGAGGGTCTATTGCTCTTTGTGGCTGGTCTATAGGGGAATTTTTTTGGGTTGTGGGTCTGCTATTTCTTGGGGATCAGGATCTAGGGATTTTTTGCGTGAGGATCCAGGGTTATTTTGGATGTTTTTATAGGTATATGTGGAGTTATTGATCTATGTTTTTTTATGAGGTGTGTGTCTATGGTTTTTAGGGGAAGATATTTTTTTATTTATTTAGGGCTGAGGGTATTTTTTTTGGACTAGGGTATAATGATTTTTAGGATTGAGGTTTTAGGTTTTTTTGTGTGAGAGTTTAGGCACTAGTGTTTTTTATGGTGATGGACAGAGTTTTTTTGGGAGAGTGTCTTATGATTCTCGGGGATGAGGGACTATGGTGTTTTGGGGCTCTGGTTCTAGAGATTTTAGGGACTAATGATTTTAAGTTTTTGGTACGAAGTTTTTAGGGATTAGTTGGGATTGAGGGTTTAGTGTTTTTTGGGGATGTGGATTGTGCGTATTTCATAGGAATGAGGGTTTTGTGTTTTTTTGGGAATGAGGGTTTAAGGTTTTTGTGGGACTGGGGGTTTAGGTGTTTTGGGATGATGGTTTTGGTTTATTTTGGGATTATAGTTTTGGTTGTTTTTTGGTCTGAGTGTTTACTGTTTGTATGGGTGAGTTTAATGGTTTTTTTGTATATGAGGGTTTTGGGTTTTATGGGGATATGGATTATTGAACTCTGGGAATGTGGGTTTAAAGTTTTCATGGGATGAAGGTTTTGGTTTTTCTGAGAATGATGTTTTAGTTTTTTCTAGGGATTCTAGATTAGGATTTTATAGGATGATATTTTTGGGTTTTCCAGCGTTTATGTTTTATACTTTTCTAGCGATGAGGGTTTAGTGGTTTCGTGGGATAAGGGTTTAGGGATTTATGGTACTGAGGGTTTATGGTTTTCTAGGGATGATGGTTTTGTGATTTTGGGGATAGGGGTTTAGGGTCTTTCAGTTTGAGGATTATTTTTTCTAGGGATGAGGGATTAGGGTTATTTTGGGATGAGGGTTTAGGGGTTTTTTTGTAAAACCCTGATATATTGTGAATTACTTTTTTATGATTTAATTTAATCATTTTGATATTTTTTACTTCACACAATACTAAATAAGTATTTTTTTATTATATAAATGAACAATGTTTGGAATATGTTATACGAAACACCATGTTATGCTTGCAATATACACAACACCAACATAGCCCATGTTTCAAGAAACACTTGGTTTCAAAGAAACATCAATTACTTGTTAATATTTTTAAATCCAAACTTTTAAAAATATTAATATGAATAATAATAGATAATTTCCAAAATTATGTTTAATGGTTTTACATTACTAAATCATATGTATAATGATGAACACAATTTTTGGTAAAATGTTTATATGTTTTAATATACTATTTTATTCAATGAATAACATTTCATTTTCTTCTTTGAAATATAATAAAATTAATTTTAGACATATGTAGAAATTTAATTTGGTAAATTAACTTTAATTTCTTAATTCATAATTCCAGAATTATCTTAGAGAGAATTTTTTATATTTTTCAGAGACATTTCATTTTTTATGAAATGTTAAACATACTACATTAAAAAAAACTCTATTTTTCATTTAAATAATTATTATTTCATAAATTGATCTTTAATGTCACCATAGATCAATGTTATATTTATTAATCCAATTTATTTAATTAGAAACATTTTACTATTGAAATTGTATATATATTCTTTTTGATGTTTTGAATATTGTTTTTACCCGCCTTCTAGCCACGTCTACAAGATTAGAACTAAACATAATTTCTCCACTTATGTTAATTGAAATTTGAAAAAAAATACATACATGGTATTAATTATTATTATATTTTGATTATAATAGGTTCAAAATCATTTTTTTGGTGATTTCTAACTGGAGTAAATTTTTATTAACCTTGGTTAAGTCTAAATTGGGTAATTAAAGGTAAAATAATATTATAATATTATGATGTAACCATAAAAGTTTTCTTAATTTTATTGGATGAGTATATTTTGGAAAAAATAAATTATAGAAAAAAATTAGGATATATTTAAGACACTTGGATAATAATTTCTAATTTATTATATTTTATTTATAGATTTGTTTAAAATTTATTACTCATAATTTTAATAACTTAATAAATTTTAATGTTGGGATATGCATAAGATAAATTCATCTATAAATTTTAATTTGTAAGATAGTATACTTATCTTAATCATGTTAATTTATTTTTAATTTATAGTTAATATACACTTTAATTAATGCCTTGTATAATAATTATCGAGTAATTGATTAATAAATAGAAATAACAAATAAATGAAATTAAAAATATTAAAAAAATATTATTTAACATAATTAATGAAAACCATTAATTATATAGGTAACATAAACATGTTATAGATATATTAGGATTTTTATTTATAAGTTATAAGCTACTAAATATATTTTTAGAAATAAAACTAATAAATATTATCAAAATTGGAATAAATGAAGCATTAAATAAATAATATTTTATTAACCTATTTTAAATTATTAAAAATATGTAATTAGTAAAAATAAATAATATAAGGTTAAATATTTAATTTTTTATTCACCTAGGGTTCTTTTTTGTATGTTTATTGTAATTATATTAACCCTAACGAGTAAAAAGACAACTTGTCGTGGTAATAGGTAATGGGTTTATGTAAGGGTTGCATATAAAATATATGGGTAATAATGTGACCTAATAATGTATAAAAATTATTGGTTGATATTATTTTAACATATCATCATAATATATTTGAGATAACTATTTTTTAATCCATTTGGAAAAGAAAATTATTTTATATTAATTTAATATTTTGATAGTTTCCATAAGTTCCCTTTCACTCTCTTATAAATGGACACCTCTCCTAATCATTTATTCACACATCAAATTCCATTTCCACTAAAAAATCTATCCCATTTCCATTCCACATATCAGTCTTTCCTACTTAGAATCATTCCTTCTATCATAAATCCATCCAAGTAAGGCCTTTTGTGAATATTAAAAAGATGTTCCTGAAGAAGAGGTAATGTTAGTCAACAGACATTTTTTGTTTTAACTTTTTCATTGAAACACCTCACTTATTTTAATTTTAGTTTTATTTAATAAAATCAGTATCCTAAATATAATTAGAGTTTTTATATGTATTTTTCTTCTTACACGTACACACATCTTCATCTAATGGGTTACAAACATAATGTTCGTGTGTACAGTGAATTGCATCTCCAAAAAATGATGTTGTTATTTAAACCTTTACCACATATCCTGTGTGGTTATTATGGTGGAAATTATATTTTTTAAAATATATAGATGATATATATGATATAATTTTTTATATATATTGATTATATCATTTATACATTTTTATAATCTAAAAGATTTACAAAATGATACTATCACTTGTGTGTATGTACGGCTTACCATCTCCATGATGTGTTGTGATTCATTATTCACCTATATATTATTTATTGTAATACTGATAAATATTTTAAAATATATATGAGTTATATTACATAAAATGGTTCTATAATGAATATATATCATTTAAATGTCATTCAATTAAACTGAATAGAAAATGGAAACAACATTCACACGTCCATACGACCTACCGTCTCCATGAACGTTGTATTCCATTTCATATAGAAATAATTTATAATATTATTATAAATGTTCATATTCATAATATATATGATATATAAGTCATTTTCTACTTTATATAAATAATTAAATCCAGATTTATGTATTAGAATCAAAAATGAAAAGTTAAAACACGTATGATAAACAAAGAAACTATTTCCTGAAACATTACTCAACATGGGAATTATTAATAAATGGATAATAAAAGGCCAATTTAAAATATTATTTGGTATTATATATATATATATATGAATATGGTTTTATGATAAGTTTATAATAAACATATACTTATTATATTGGAGGATTGTACATGTATAATGAATACCAGGACATGAGGAAAGTGATTTTTGTCTCACCTTTATTTTTCTTTGAGACACATGTATTATACACTACATGATTATTCTATGTGGTGTATATATTTCCCAAGAAAGTATTTTATGAGTATTATATATATGTTTATGGTATTATTATATCCTTATACTTTTCATTCAACAACAGGGAATTTCATTCTACTGATTTCAAATGTTAATTATTAATTTCAAATTCTCTCCAATATTTGGGTTTCTTTCGTTTTAATAATCCTTTGGGGAATATTTATCATCCATGTCATTTCATTAAAAAAATTATTTAATAATTTTTTTTACTATTACCCTATGGATGATTAATTTCACTTTTACACATTTTTTTTATTTTTACTACATGGTTTGAAGGAAATCATTCATTTATTTTCTAAATAATGTACATTTTGAGATATCCATAAAAAGTAGGAGAAGATTATTTTTTCATTATACAATATGAATGGATATTAATGATTTCATGACACCTTATTTTCATGAATCTTACCTTATATAATTATAATCCTATTTTCAAAGATAATTATTTCTTTTTAAATTTTGCATCATTTTAGGAGAATAAAACTTTTGCAAAAAGGAAAAAATATTTTCCTCAGGAATTGACATCAATAGATAATTCAAAATTAATTCCCATATAAGATGAAATTTGTTGTTTTTATGCAAGAATTTTAGGTAAATTGTCAATTTTTCCATTAAAATTATTTCTCTAAATGGTTTAGGTTTTGATGTATTGATTTTTATGAAATATGTTTCTCTTCCAGGGGTTATATAATTTTGACACCCATTTCTTTCCTGGGAAATGAATTTGATAAAATGGTTTTGAAACATGCCTTTATTCCACAAGTTATGATATGATTATTTTTTTATGACACACATTTTATTTCATGGGTTATGATATGATTATTTGTGATCTTGTGGAACACATATGTATGATTTCATTATGAGATGGGTGGCACCTATATCTCCTTCCAATGCATTGGGTAATTATTTATATCTCATAACTTGGAGTAATCCTTGACTACGAAGTTGTACATGGGATTAAACACATACTACCAATTTGGTATAGTGAGTGAACCTATAATAATAAGATGGATATAGACGGTATTCCTTTCTTATTATAGAAATCATTTTATATTCTAATGTTTCTTCCATAGTTCCATGTATTATTCCAACGTTATACTTTAATGGATCGTGTTCTTTATTTCCTTATGATTCATGTCTTTTAAACAGTGAATAACATTATGACATATCTCATGATTATGATCTTTGATATGTAAGGTATGATCTTATATTTTTATGATCATCATATCATACCCTTATACCCATGTTATTCTTATGTATATCTTTTCTTTACCCTTACTGTGAATTTGAGCCCACCGCATTCTTATGTTTCCTTTCCTCGGGTTATGAAAAAATATTTTAAGAAGGGGAGATGTTTTTTGAAAATTAATGAACATTCATCATGTTCATAGTATTTTCCCCATGATTTCAATGACACTAAAATTTTACGGTCATTGGCCATATGTTTATGTAACATATTAATTATTCAAAAAAAATTAATTTAGTGATTTTGTATGAAAATAGATGGTTGATATAGTTCGATTCAAAGAGAATGATTCGTCATACATTGGAAACTAGGATGATAAAACTTTAGTGAGATCCAAAGGGGTATATTTACGTATTTTTCTAGTTATATCACTAATGATAAGTTTAAGGATGAGAAAAAATTATAAGAAAATTTCATGAAATTTTTTAAAAGGATATAGTGAGTGTATTCCTAGAAATAAATCTCTATCTAGATAATAAAAGTGGATGTGGATCTAGTAAAAATGGATCTATGGATATCAACATTTCCATGGTATATCAGGACCAACTCAAACATAAATGGATACAGGACAATGGGCCTTACTGCACACCTACATTGATAATTCCAGGGGATATTCTAAAGGAATCCACAAAATATTCACGAACCATCATTAAATATTTTAAAAAAATTGGTCATAAATAAACTAGTATTAAAATTTTGATGTTTTAGATAATAATTAAATCCCTTTATTATGTGGTTTTACAATTTTTATTAGTGTTACTCACACTATAACTATATTTTTAGTCAATGGAGTGAACCATAATGAAGTGGGTTAACATTAAATGTGAAGAACAATTTTTTTGACTAGCTATTAAATGGAATTATCCCTGAAGTAAAAGAAAATGTGGATATTACCAATATGATTTAATAGAATATGATAAAGAAATTATACAATAACTGACTGTAGAACTCACCAATGAATAGAAGGAAGGTGTTTTCTATGAGTCTGGGTAATGGTCATCATAATGAAAAGAAGATTCATTTTACATCCAATTGAGTATGTGGTAAGAAAAACTAAAGGAAATGTCTAAAAGGAATAAAATTATTCTTTGATTTTGGAAAATAACAACACAATTTCAGTAAATAAAAAAATCTATGAAAAGTTTTATTGACTCATTGGATGAAAATATTGGCCACTATAAGGTATTATCAATAGTTTAATGTTTCATGTGAGTAATTAATGTAAATAATTAAAACCAATTTCATATGAAGAAATATCCCAAAAGAATTCATTACGGTAGTAAAAGTAATGTTTTTATTAACTATGATTACAAAACTACCGATGAAATGTGAAAGGAAAGACGTATTATGTAATAGGATGAAGTAGCCATGTTATTTAATTAAGGATCAAGTACCATAATTTAAGTGTTAATGTATTTTTTATTGATATATCTATTTGTTTAGATTCATAAATTATGAAATATATATATGGATATTATTTTTTCACTAAATGTTTAAAAGAATATATTGAACGATTCTGATGGAATAGACAAGTTATTTAATGACATGATGACATTTTTATTATATGAGAGGTAAACTTGATGTATTATGTATTCCACAAAAGTAAAGTAATTTTGTTTCAAAAAAATCATGTGTTGATATATATTTTTGTTGATGGGTTTTATGGATTTTTATTCTGATGGTTTAGGGATTTATTGTCTAGGGTTTAGGATTTTTAGGGACTAGGGTTTTGTATTTGTTGGTGCCTAGAGTTCCAATTTTTTTGGGATGAGTGTGTTTGGTTTCATGGGGTTGAGGGTTTTTAATTTTATGTTGATGATGGTTTAATGGTTTTTTGGGTTGAGGTTATATGTATATTTGGGGGATGAGGGTATATGGGTTTTACGGATATGGATTTTGGGGTTTATGGTGAATATGGTTAATTGTTTTTTGGGGCAGAGTGTTTACGGTTTTTCAGGCCAAGTATTTAAGGTTTTTGTTTGGGTTGAGGGTAGAGGTAAATTTTTGGGTTGAGGGTTTATTGTTTTCTAGGGATGAGGCTTCAGGAGTTTTGTAGGATGAGGGTTATGGGATTTTTGGGGCTAGTGGTTTACAGTTTTTTTGGGTGAGATGTTAAGGTTTTTAGAGATGTGTGTTTATGTTTTTTTGGAGCTGAGTGATAGGTATATTTGAGGCTAATGGAATAGGTTTTTAGGGGAAGAGTTATTTGGGTTTTTAGGACTGATGGATTAGGGATTTCGTAGATGAGGTTATAGGGGTGTTTTGGGATGAGGGTTTAGGTTATTTTGGGGGAGATTTTTTAGTATTTTTTGTTCTCTATGGATTATATTGTTTTGGGGATGACTATTTAACAGTGTTGTGGATGATGTATTTGAGGTCATTGGGGTAGAGATTTTAGGTGTTTTGGGGATGATAGTTAAATGTGTTTTTCGATAGAAGGTTTTTTTTTGGGTATAGTGTCTAAGGTTTTTTGGGGATGAGGGTTTAGGTTATTTTCGGGATTTTGGTTTTGGGGTTTTTTTTGTTCCGTATGGTTTATGGTTTTTTGTGGATGAGGTATTGGTTCTTTTCGGGGATGTGAGTTTAGGTTTTTTGGGTTGGGCAGTTTTTTGCATCTCGAGGTTAATGTTTTTTTGGTGGTGACGTTGTAGGGTTATATATAGTGAGAGTTTAGTGTTTTTAGGATATAGATTTTATTTTTTTAGAGATGTGGGTTGAGTGATTGATGGGGATGAGTGTTTATGGTTTTTTGGGGTAGGGATTATGATTTTTAGGGGTATAAAGTTTACCATTTTTGTGGATGAGGGTTGAGTTTTTTTAGTGTTAATGGTTGTGGTTATTTTGATACTAAGGGTTTAGGGTTTCTTAGGAATGATTGGTGACGATTTCATGGAAATGATTGTTTAGTTATTTTTTGGATAAGTGTTTAGAGTGTTTTAGGTACGAGGTTTATGATTTTTGGGGGTTAGAGGATGAGGATTTTTTGGGCTATGGGTTGGGGTTTTTAAGGCTTGGTGGTTGATGAATTTTTGGGAACTGTGTTAGGGGTTCCTGTGGAAGAGGTTTTACGGTTTTGGGGTGGAGGTTGTTGTATTTTTTGTGTTGATGGTTTAGTGTTTTCTAGGATGAGGGTTGGTGGGTTTGGGGGTTTATTATTTAGGGTTTTATGGGGTTAAGGATTGATGGATTTTTGTATTATATTTTTGAGGGATTCCATTCATATTCAATCCCTAAATGGATTTTGTTATGATTACATGAGTTTTATTAAACCTATTTCTCTTTCATGGGTTATATGATTTTGGGACCCACAACTTTTTCTAGGTTATGCTTTTGATGAATTGATTATGAACCATGTATTTATTCCACATGTCATGATATGATTACATGATTATGAAACCAAATTTATTTCATGGTTTATGATATGATTTTTTATTATCTTGTCACACACAAATGTATGATTCCATTACAGGATGGGTGGGACCTATATCTCTCTCCATTGAATTGGGTAAAGTTTTATGTCTCATGAGATTGACTAATATGGTCTTTGGAGAAATACATAACTACTAATATGTCAATGGGAGTAATCCATGACTACCTTGATGGTATGGGGAGTGACCCTATACTACAAAGGTGGCCCTGAGAGTGACGCTTTGACTTCTATCAAATTCATATTATATTCTTATTTGTTTTCCACAATTTCATCTTTTATTCCTATGTAACTATTTCATGGTTCATGTTCCTTATTTCTATATGATATATGTCTTCTTAATTTCCAATATCTTTAATCCATGTCCCATGGTTATGATCTTTGATATGCGAGGTATGGTCTTCTATTGTTATGATCATCTTCTCAAACCCTTATTCTCATTTAATGCTTATGCATCTCTTTTGTTTACCTATATTGAGTATTATATCACACCAATTTATTTATGTTTCCTTTCCCCCAGTTGTGAAGAAATGTTTTAGGAAGGGTAGATATTTTTTAGAATCAATGAATATATTCCACTAAGTAAAAATATTTTTCCCATGATTCCAATGAAACTAAACTATTACTGTATTTGGGTGTGTGTTTGTGTAATGTATTAAGTATTCCCCAAAAGTGTTGTAATGTTATTGTACAAAAGGTGAGGGTTAATATATATGTTTGGCCTACGTTTTGATGGTATTTTTGATCATGAGGAGTTTGGGATGTATTGGATAAGGGTATAGGGTATTTAGGCATTAAGGTTTTCTATTTATTATTTATTAGGGTTACAATTGTTTTTTGGAATGTGGTTTTAGGGTTTCATGGGGTTGAGGGTTTAGAATTTTTTGGGATGAGGGTTTAATAATTTTTTGGGCTTGAGGTTATATAGTTTTTTGGGGATGAGGTTTTAGGGGTTTTGGGTTGAGGGTGTTTGGGGTTTATGGGAAATATGGTTTATGGTTTTTTGGTTCATTTTTTAGGATTTTTTGGATGAGGGTTTAGGGGTTTTGTGTTTGAGGGTATAGGGTAATTTTGGGATGAGGGTTTAACTCTTTATGAGGATCAGGGTTTAAGGGTCTTGTGGGATTAGGGTTATGGTTTTTTTAGGCTAAGGGTTATTGAATTTTTGGGTTGGGGTTTTATGGTTTTTTAGATATGTGGGTTAAGAGTGTATTGGAGCTTAATGATAGGTATATTTCAGGCTAATGGTTTTTCATTTTTTGGTGTAGAGTGACTAGGGTTTTTTTGGGGTTGATGGATTAAGGTTTTTGTGGATGAGGGTATCGAGGTGTTTGGGATGAGGTTAAAGTTTTTTTTGGGTGATGTTTTAGATGTTTTTTGGGATGATGGTATAAGATATATAGGGTATAACAATTTAAGGGTTTTATAGATGACTGTTTAGATGTTTTTGGGTTTGAGAGTTTAGGTGTTTTGGTGATTATGGTTAGTAGTTTTTTTGGACATAAGGTTAATTGTTTTGGGAAGAGACTTCATGGTTTTGTAGGATTTAGTATATAGGTTATTTGGGGGGGAGGGATTTGGATTTTTTAGTGCTATGTGTAAATGGATTTTTTGGGATGTTGTTTTACTGCTTCTGGGGGATGATGGTTTTGGGTTTTTTTGTGGTTGAGGGGGTTTTGGGTCTTGGGGTAAAATTTGTATTGGGGGTGAGTTTTTATGGTTATTTGGGATGGGATTTTAGGGGTTTTGGGGTATGTGTTTGGGGTCGGGGGTTGTGTGTCATGTGGGGATTAGTGTTTTGGGTTGTTTTGTATTAGGGTTTATGATTTTTAGGGGCTGAGAGTGTTCAATTTTTGGGGGATGAGGGTTTAGTGTTTTTTTGTGCCAAGGGTTTAGGTTTTTTGGGATAATGGTTTACGGTTTCATAGGCCTATCTGAGGATTATTTTTTTGAGATGAGTGTTTTGGGTTTTTTATTAGGGTTTACTGTTTTTTGGGGATAAGGGTTGAGGGTTTTGGGGGGTCAAGGATTAGGGTTGTCCATGGCTATGGGTTGGTGTGTATTTAGGTTTGGTGGTTGTGGAGTTTTTGGAAAGAGTGTTATGATTTCATGGGGAATATGTTTTATGGTTTTTGGGGTAGATGGCTGAGGCGTTTTCCAGTTTAGGGTTTATGATTATTTGTGTTGTGGGTTTGTGGTTTTTTTGGGGTTTAGAGTCTAGGGTTTAATGGGATTGAGGATTGATGGATTTTTGGTTGAGAGTGTTGAAAATTTTTTGGGGTGATTGTTGAGGGGTTTGGGGTCTGTGGGTTTAGGATTTGTTTTGGGATGAGGGATAAGTGTTTTTTGGGAATGAGGGTAGATAATTTTTTAGGGCCAGGGTTGATGGTTTTTTTTAAGTGAGGGATGAGATTTTTTTGGGGAATTTAGATGAGGGTGTTGGTAGATGAGGGTGGAAGGTTTTTCAGGATAATGGTTTAGTGTTTTAAGGGGATAAGGGTTTTGGTGTTTTTCAGAATTATGGTTTATGGTTTTGGGGGGATAAGGATTTATGGATTATTGGGTTCGAGGGTTGAGGGTTTTTTGGGGATGATGACTGAGGATTTATTTTGTGTTCATGGTTTAGGAAATTTGGGGATGATTTATGAGGGTTTTCTATGTTTTACAGTTGAGGGTTTTGGGGGGTTGTGGGTTCTGGTTTATCTCAGCATGATGGTGTGTGGTTTTTTTAGGTATACGTGGTGACTATTCATTTGTGGATGAGGGTTGATGATTTTTTTGGGGATGTTGGTTCGTTTTTCATGGGTCTTTGGGTTGAGGTTTTTTTGTAAAATAGTTCTGAAGGGTTTTTTGGGGTTGAGGGTTCAACGTTTTATGAGGATGATTTTTTTTTGACTTTTCAATACTGAGGGTGGTGAATTTTTTAGGGCTTGAGGATGAGGGTTTTTACGGGGAAGAGATATTATTGTTTTTTTAGGGCTGAGGGTTTGCGTATTTTTGGGGATGATGGATTATGGTTTCTTGGGGTTGTAGGTTTATTTTTTTTATAAGAGGGTTTAGGGTATTTACAGGGTGATAATTTAGGGTTATTTGGGGTTGAGGATTCATTATATTTTGGCTTGAGTGTTTTAGGTTTTTTAGATTGAATTTTTAGGATTTTGAGGACAAGGGTTTAGGGTTATTTGGTGCTACATGTTGAGTGTTTTTTTATATAAGGATTTATGGTTTCTCAAGATTAGTGTTGATGATTTTTTGAGTCCATGGATAGAGGGTTACATCAATATGAGGGTTGGTGTTTTTTGTGGGGATGTGATTGAGTGTTTTTTGTCACTGTGGGTTGAGGGTTATTTGGGGAATGTGTTGATGTTTTTCTGTTGTATGGTTTCAGGGGCCTGGGGGTTTATGGTTTTCTTGAATAGTGGTTTAGGATTTTTTTTGGAATATAGGGTTTATGATTTTTGGGGAACTAGTGTTTAGTTGTTTTGTGGAATGGTTTTTTGGGTCATTTATAGATGAGGGTTGTGAATTTTTTGGGCTTAAGGGTTGATGATTTTTTCGGTTACGTGTTTATTTATTTTTTGGGGAATGAGGGTTCAGGGTCTCTTATGGTACGGGATTCATGTGTTTTGGGGCTCAAAGTTTAAGGTTTTCTGTGGATAAGGGTTAAAGGTTCTTGGGACTGAGAATTTAGGGTTTTTGGTGTTGTGGTTTAGGGATTCTTTATGACTGATGGTTCTAGTTTTTTTGGGATGAGGTTGTAGGGTTTATTGGGGATGATTCTTTATTATTTTTATGGCCGAGGTTGGGGGTTTTTGGGGTAATATGTATATTGTTTTGGGTGGTTGCGGTTGATTGTTTTTGGGGGATGTTGGTTTATTGTTTTCTGGGGAAAAGGGTTTAGTATTTTTGGTGTTGTGGGTTTGGGGTTTTTTTGGGATTATGTTGTAGGGTTCTTTGAGGTGTAGATTTAGGGTTTTGGGGGATGAGGGTCAATGTATTTCTGTATTGATGGTGTAGAATTTTTCATTATTGATGGTTTAGGGTTTTTAATGTGGAGGTCCTAGAGTTTTTTTCATACTTAGGGTGTAGGGGTTTTTGGACTGAATGAATTTTTTTCAGGGGGCTAAGGGTCTAGTGTATTTTGGGCCTAAGGGTCTAGTGTTAATTGGGGCCGAGGGTCTACGGTTCTTTGGGTATGAGGGGTTAGGGTGTTTAGGATAATGTTTGAGGTTTTTTGTGGCTGAGTGGTTATGAATTTTTGAGGATGATGGTGTAGGTATTTTTTGGGGATGTTGGTATATAGTTTCTTGTGGTGGTGGGTTAAGGGATTTATGGGGATTAGGGTGAAGTGTTTTTTGTTAGTGGGGCTAGTGTTTTTGGGGATGTGGGTCTATGGGTTTTTTTGAACTCATGGTCTATGTTTTTTGGGGGGTTGAGGGTCTATGATTTTATGTGTTTGAGTGGATAGGGTTATTAGGGATGTCTGTATAGCTTTTGGGGTGCTCTAGGACTAGTTAATTTTTGGTATTAGTGCTATTAGAACCGAGATCTTTATTTCAGTTATGGATCTTGATTTTGGGTTGTTTTTTTTTTGAAAAAGTAATAAATGGGAAAATTTCTAGGTACACGCCATATACTTCTATGTACACACTGTGTAATCAGTTTCCACATATAGCCGCGTACTGGCCATGTACAACCATGTACATGCCTGTGTGATGACCTGGACAAACCGTTTAAGTCGAGGATAGTTGTGACTAATACACATCGCGTAAAGTTAATCAAAACACCCAATGATTTTCTTTTTATTTGATAAATTAGAGCCGAGTTGCATCTCATCTTCAGAAACACATTCTTCTTGAAGTGGTTCATATAGGATCGCGATGGAAGGGTTGATTATCTCCAATCCCCTCCCGAATCTCCTTCTGAGCTCCGATCGAGACCCCGTTAGGTGCTTTGGAATCCCACTGGTGAGTTCCAAATTCTCCTAGATCATTTCTTCCAGACTCTTCCTCTCTCATGGGTTCTTAAAGGTTGGGTTTTTTTCTTCTTTTTGTATATCTACACCACTCTAGGATGATTCAAGGGCCCATGTTCATGTTTATCAATCACGAGACCTCGAGGTATGTGTTTTGTGCCTTTTGTTGTTCATATTTGGATTATATATGCTCTAAGTGATAGATACCCATGGTTGGGGTATTTATTGATTTTTAATTTAACCTTATTATCCACCGCTATTTTTAATTTAAATGATAAAGGTTATTTTCTTATGCATAAGGTTATATACCATGTTTTGAGGACACCCCATGGGTGGATTTATCTTCTTTTATGGCCATTTGGTCTAGGATACCTTTAAGGAAAGCCTTGTTTTCCATGCCTTTTTTGGATGGAGTGTGATTGATTATATTTGAAATAACATTGATATAAATTGTGAATGTTTGATCAAGTGGGATTGGACTATGAGAGATTCACAAAGGGGTTAGACCATGGGAGCTACCAAGGTGGTCCTTTGAATCTTATTGTTGGACCCAATGACATTGATCGTGAGAGCTTTCATGTGGTCCTTTATAGCTAATTCATGTTTTTTTGACCTAGTGGTATTGACCGTGAGAGCTAGCCATGTGGATGTTTGTAATTAATCTATACTATGTGGGACATAAGGGGTTAACCTGTGAGAGATTTCCTATAGGGTAATTATATATTAAATTGATGTTATGTTAGACCATAGGGGTTAGAATGTGAGAACTTTTCCATGGGGTCATTTATGAATTATTGGGTGATTATGAGAAGTCTTTTAAGCCAAAGTTAAAGCATGGACTCCATCTTACTAGATTGTTTATTTGGTCTTATGAGACATATGTAATTTTTTTTTGGTTTTACACAGGGGGATATAGATCTTAGGATAGATCAAAATATTAAATGATTAAATGGTTGTCTAATAAATGTAAATGAATGTAATTTAAATCTATAAGATTGTTTACATTTGATTACTTTCATGTTTATATATTTATTTTTCTATATTGCCTACTATATATATATTCAAGAATAGTTTGGAATAGATTTTTTGGTGGTTTCCACCTAGGATTCATCTCACGGCCAATTTAGTTCCTGATTTTAGACCCAAAAAGAATATATGGTTGCAGGTATAGATAAGGGAAAGTTCCCTTCTTCATCAGGTACTAGATTGTTTTCAGAGCAGGAAAGAATGGGACCAAGATGAGGCTTGTGATGCTGTTGGATTTTTCTATTTCTATACATTGGTTTTCTTATTCTATTTCCATCATTGTGATTTGTTTTTCTGATTTCTTATACAAATTTTACATTCATCATTTATATATATAAGCTTTAGTTTTTTTATTACTTCCATTCATCCATTTTTTACTTCTATTGTATGGTATTACTACTTCTGTTATTGGTTACTAATTTTTTCCACTTTGTATACTCATTCAATGATGGAATAATTTCCCCAATATCACACTTGGCCCTCACCTCTACTTGGAAGCCTCTGGCTCTTGGGAAAATGTGCTTGAGGTCTTGTCACCGACCGGATTCGGGGAAACTTTGGGTGACAACCAGATCTAGGACATAACACAGTGGTGTCAAATGTTGTTTACTTTTATGTTTTTATTTAATATTTTGATCCAATAGATTTGGATAGGATAGAATATGTAGTTGGTAATAAGCTATTTCTGGGAGTAGCTAACCCCTGAATAGGGAAATGCCACGTTACCTCGAATATTGATTTTTTTTGGTTTTGTAATTGTTACAGCTGATTTGATTTCACTGTTGGGTGATTCACTTATTTGGTGTTGTTCTGATTGATATCATTGTGTGTCTATTTATATTTCAACCCAATGAGATGAGGGTATGCCATCGCATGCATCATATAGGAACTTTCTAGAGATCACATGTCATGCATTCTTGTCATGCAATTTAGGGTGCATCAATGATTTCATTTTGTTGTGAAAGATGTAGTGTTAGATATGCATGTTGTTGTGATAGATTAAATGAAATAATTACCTGTTATTTTGATAGGGTATTAAAATATATAATGTTTCATTTGGATAGACGCCAATATTTCGTCCCTAAGGTGTTATGGGTCCTCCTGGATCAGAAATTATGTGATCATGTTGGATCTTTAGTTGAATTCTGTTAACATGAAATGATTAAGGATGTAAAACATTGATTTTAGGGGAGTATGGGCTCTCACAGATTGGAACATGGCATTCCTTGGAAATTTTTTAATATTTTTCGGGTTTTGCAGAAGTTTCATAGGATTGCTATCTAGAAACCCAAACAACATGGTGTGTGATGTTATGAACACATGCCACGTGTCCTTTTGTTCTGGAAGGATTGAATTTTCTTAAGTACATGTCGTGTACCAAATGTACACTCTGTGTATTTCGTGATCGTGTGAATGACTGTGTGAGTAGTGACACGGGGTTTCGTAAACCTTCATGGAACAAACCATGTGGTTGGGGCACACGTCATGTGGTAATCGACCGTGTATCGGACCGTGTGAGTAACGACACAAGTGGATGAAACTTTGGTGGTACATGCCATGCCTATAGTGTGTCAGCCCTGTAGTGTTACACCAGGAGAGAATAGTGTAGTTCTAGACATGTAGAAGAATTTGGGGCAATAGGTAATATTCATGTACATGTTGTGTCTTAGTAGGAACACGTCGTGCATATGGGGTGTTACATGACAATGTAGGCAGGAGTGCACACACATGTTAAATCTTAAGGGAACACGATGTGTAGTGGTTCTACATGCCGTGTAACCCTATTTTGAAAAAACATGAATTTTTTACTTCTCTTGTTCAATACATGCACTTCTATGTTGTAGTTCCTTAATCCAAAACGGATGTGTGCACTTGACATTAGAGAGTTATTCCACCAAGAGGTCCTCCGATTGTACACAAGGAACTATGTGATAATCAGACACAAATAATTGTAGATCAAGAACTACCATTTAATCCTTCTATCGTGCCCGCCTAGGAACCAATAGTTATACAAGACGAAGGTGCAGATGCATAGTTCCATGAAGGTTTTATGAGGATGATGCAGACATTTTATGGAGCACCACATTCTGCCCCGACTATGAAAGAATTGATGTGGGTGTTCCAAAAGTAGAATCTTGCCACCTTCTCTGGGGATAAAGGACCTCAGGCTGTAGATTCCTAGTTGGAAGCCACAGTTTTAATCTTTGAGCCTCTGGAGACACCTCCGGAGAGGAGGGTGAAGCTCATGACTTACATGATATGTCATTCGTTCAAGAGATGGTGCAATGTTATCTCATAGGTAGAACATCATCAGGATATGGATTGGAAAGATTTTAATAGGACCTTATATAATTACTTCTACCACGAGGCGTTGAGGGACGATCGATCCCAACAGTGCATGAATTTGGAGTAGGATCACTTTCATTGATGGATTACTCTTCTCAATTTATAGAGATTCCACACTTCACACCTATTTTTGGAGGTGAAGAGTTATCACTGGTTAGGAGATTTAGGGATGGTCTCAGTTATGACCTTTGATCACAAGTTAATGTTTTCAGGTTGACTTTGGTGACATTTATTTTAAACAAGGAACAGATAACTTTGTGTAATCTGAGAGAGTTTGGAGCAGTGATCCATGTCAGTTCAACATCCTCAGATGGTACACCAACGACTGAAAGCTGGAAGCACAATCGATATTTTTACTCAAGTAGCCATGTAGGGTTCTACCAGTATGGAATAAGTGGTAATATGAGACCACATTACCCAAGGGACCTAGTGGAGTGTTGAACTTTGGGAAATATGGCACACATTCCTCATTTTTGTAATAAGTTTTCACTAGTAGCGAGTGAGAGTGGATCTGTCATGACTCCATGTTCAGGATAAGGACCACAAGTTTCTCATCAGTCTACAAAATTGGGGTTTTTCAAGCTAAGGAAGTGGTTATGACCATGGTTTCTAGATGACATGTTCTCAGTGGCATATGGGTGGACCAACTCTGGGTAGCCTAGCAGGGAAGCAAGTCTATGCTACATGTTAGACATTTAAGATTTAATAGGCCTAGAAAGAGTAGAATCTTGGACCCTCTATAGTTACAGGTATGATTCTAGTTTCCTCAGTTTTAGAATCTTCTATTTTAGATACAGAGTGTTAACATAGATTTATATCTTTTTCCATTGTGGATTTCCTTGGGCTCTTCATCTTTACTTCTAATGACGTTATGATGCTAGAAACTCTATCGGGGATTAGGACAACTTGTGTACATCAGTGCAAGCAGTGAACTCTTGAGGTTGGTGGGTGACATTTCTTATAGGACCTCTATGTATTAGAGATGACAAGATTCTATAGATTTCTCGGAATTGACAGGTTGATCTTCCTTCAGACCTGTATTGACTATTATTATCATAGGTTGAGATATACTTCACCGGAGGGAGGATCTTTTCTACAAAAGGGTGAATGGGATTTCCAGGTGAGTAGAGCAGGATCCTAGAATCATGGGTTTGGAGGAATTACAGACAAAATTTCTAGTGTATATCTAGATGACCAGGGGACTTCAAAGTTTAAATTTTCTCCAGTGGTGCATCATTTCAGAGATGTATTTCCAGATGAATTTTTAGGTTTACCACTGGTGAGAATGTATATTTCTCTATTGATACTATGAAAGGAGTGGCACTAGTGTTTATTCCTTTGTATAGCACAACTATAGTAAATTAATAGAGGCTCAAAAAGAAGTTAGAGGAGTTGACGGGAAGGGGTTTCATCCATCCCAGTTCTTCTCCTCAGGGTTTGCTTGTTCTTTTTGGGAAGAAGGAAGAGGTTTCCCTTAGAATTTGTATGGATTATCGGATTCTGAACAAATTGATGGTCAAAAATGGGTATCCCCTATCAAGGTTAGATGGTCTATTTTATCATCTACGAGGATCCATGGTGTTATCAAAGATTTTATTGAGATGAAATTATCATTAGTTGCGCGTTAGAGCATTAGATATACTTATTACAACCTTTCGGGGTAGGACTAGTTTATAGGAGTATTTGGTTATGCTGATCAGTCTAAAGAACACATTGGCTATTTTCATGGCACTGATGAATCGAGTGTTCCATCCTAACTTGTATTCTTTCATGCTAGTCATCATGGACGATATATTGGGGGTTCTCTCACACCAGACATGACCATGCCACCCATCATGAGATCATATTGAGTAAAATAAGGGAGAATTAGGTATATTTAAAGCTATCAAAATGCCACAATATATGGATAAGATTCATTTCTTGTGTAATGTTATCATAGAGACATGATTATTAGTAGACCTATAGAATGTGATTGCACTAATTTCCTGTGAGAATCCAAAGAACATATTTGAGTTATGGAGTTTTTTTGTCTAGTTTGTTACTACATACACATTATTCCGGACTTATCAATCCTAGAAACGCCACTAAAAGGCCTACTATAGATAGGTGTGACATACTTGTGAAAAAATTCCATCATTTCAGCCTTTTAGAAGTTGAAATAGAGATTGACTTTAGCACCGATACTAATTTTTAAGGATCCAGGAAAGAGTGACATCGTTTACTACAATACATCGGGCATCAGGTTGGGAATAATGATTATATAGGGGGAGGAGTCCTTGCGTATGGGTCCCAAAAGTTGAGGTAACATGAGAGGAATTACCCAATCCACAATATTGAGTTGGATACAATTTTTCATTCTTTCCAATGTTGGAGATGTTATCTTTTGGGAGAGTGTTTTGTGGGACACACTGACCATAAAATCATCATATATATATTTACCCAATGAGATCTATATTTGAGACAATGAAGGTGGGTTGTGTAACATTGGTATTTTGACATTGAACTTGCCTATATACATGGGAATGGTAAGGTAGTGGTTAATTCTCTCAGTTGGAGGACACAGATACATGCAGTTCAGGAGGCCAGTAGTGAGTGGAAGCTTATGACTATGTTCTATGAGTTGTATTTTGAGGTGCATTAAAGATAGGGGTATGTGTTTCTTTCTTATATAGATGTTACCTCAACTCTACTGGATCAAGTGTGAATGAGAAAGAAATCATATTCCAAAGGCCTAGTCCAATGGGAGAGTGTGTCATGTGAGGACGCTTCTTCAAGGTGGACCGTAGGTGATGCTGAGGTTTTTTGTTTTCATTTATGCATATGGGTGTTAAAAGACATATGCAAGGCACTATTGACGGATTTCATGGCTCAGAATTGATAGGTCATCCTGGTGTCACCATGATCTATTGAGATATACATCTTTAGTATTGTTGTCCAAGCATGAAGAGGAATGTACATGTTTTTTTATAAGGTGTTACAATTATTAGCAGTTAAAGGAGTAACACCAAAAATTGAAAGGGATTTTAAATAATTAAACCATACTCAAGTGAAAGTGGAATTATTTCATTATGAATTTTCTGACAGGTTTACAGAGGTCGCCTCGAGGGAATGATTCGGTTTGGGTTGTTGTTGACAGACTCATTAAGGTTTCACATTTATTTCCGATCAAGGAAACCAACAGTGTTGATGAGATTATAAATTTTTACATCTAAGAGATTTTATGTTTTATCATTTTAGAAAAGGATGCCTGATTTACTTCTTTTGTATGGAAGGGACTACATAGGGCATTAGGTAAACAGGTACATCAAAGGACAACTTTCCATCCCCAGAAAGATGGCTAGTCTGAGCATACGATTCAGGTTTTGGAGGGCATGATTTGAGCATGAATAATATATTTTGGGGGGTCTTGGAAGAGACACATAACCCTAGTGGAGTTTTCCTAAAATAATATTTTCATGTGATGATTCATATGGTACCTTATGATGTTTTGTACGGTAGGCCATTATGATCTCCCATATGTTGGATGGAGGCCGGAGAGGTAGCTATTATGGGACCTAGTATTTTTCAGGAGACCATTGAGCACATGGAGTTAATTCAAAAGAGGACGTATATGGCACTGTCTTGTCATATATCTTATGTTGATCGATGAAGATGGCCTCTAGAGTTTGAGGTCGGAGATCAGGTTTTTCTACATGTCACACCATGGTTGGAACACAATAGGATTAAGAGATAGTGGACTCTTTCACTAAGATATGCCGTGTTGTTTGAGGTTTGGGAGTGATTCGTACCAGTTTCCTATCAGTTTCTTTTACCTCCGAGGTATCGACTATGCATGTTGTCTTTCATATTTCTCAGCTACAGTGCTACTTTTCAAGCCTGTCTCACGTTTTTCAACCAGATGAGGTTGAGTTGGAGGTGAAAGCATCCTTCGAGGAGCACCATTTTAGTATTGTGGATCACATTCATAAGGTCCACTGTTGCTGGTCTGTTCCTCTAGTATGGGTGATGTGGCTGCATGGGAGAGTTCATGATGAGACTTGGGAGTGGGAGACAGAAATACGATCATAGTGGCTAGATTTGTTGGTAGATTACTTTTAACCACCAATGGATGGGAAATTTGGTGATAAATTTCTTTAAGGGGGAGGTTTTTAAGAACGTGGAACTTCATTTCAGATATGGATCTTGATTTTGGGTTATTTTTTAGTAAAAAAAAGGAAATTATCAAGGTACACACTGTGTACTTCTATATACACTCTGTGTACTTAGTTTACACATATAGCTATGTAGTGGCCATGAAACGGCCATGTAAATTTTCATTTGATTACTTGGCTGAGCTGCATAAGTTAGGGATGGTTGTGGATAATACAAGGCATGTACCATTAATGAACACATTGTTTACTTTTCTTTTTATTTGATAAATCAACATGGGGTCGCATCTCATATTTTGAAACCCCTTCTTCTTTAAGTGATTCGTATAGGAGAATGATAGAAAATCCAAAAAACTATGAACCCCTCCAAAATCTCCATCCAAGCTCCGATTGAGTCATCTTCTACTGCGTTGTAATCCCACCGATGAGTTTTAAATCCCCCTAGATCCTATCTTCCGGATTCATTCAATTTCATGGGTTATTCAATTTTATTAATTGTTTATATTTTTGTAGATCTATACCGTTCTAGGTTGATTAAAGGGCCAATGATCAAGTATATCTATCTTGAGACATCGAGGTAGGCAGTTTGTGACTTTTGTTTTTTGTCTTTGGATAGTATATGATTAATGTACCGCATACCATGGTTGGGGTATTGCATGAAATGTAATTTAACTATGTTATCAACTTCTATGGATAATTTAATTGATAATGGGTAGTTGCTTTTGCGTAAGGTTATAGACCTTATTTATTCGAAACCTCATTTGTGCATTTGCCTTGTTTTTTTGGTTTATGGTCATTTGGTCTAGGTTTCCTGTTAGGATTTCCCTGTCTTACTTTCCTTGATTAGGATGGAGTTAGTTCTATTATATGTTAAATTCATGTGATATGAATTATGAATGATTGACCAAGGGGGATTAGACTGTGAGAGATTCCCAAAGGGGTTAGACTGTGAGAGCTTCCCAGGTGGTCATTTATATATTATTTTCGGACCCTAGGAAATTGATCATGAGAGATGAAAATTGGTTGTTTATATCTTATAGATTGTATTTTGACCATGAGGTATTGACATGAGAGATACACATGTGGTTTTTTGTAATCAATCTATACTAAGTGTGAAAAAATGTGTTAGACAATGAGAGATTTCCTAGAGGGTCATTGTTTACTGAATTGATGTACTATTAGACCAAATGGGTTAGAGTATGACAGTATTTCCAAGGGGACATTTATGAATGATTGATTTATTGTGATGATTCTACCATGTCTAAGCACATTCTAGGACTCGGTCTTACTAGATTGTTTAGATTGTCGTTTAAGACATTTGTTTTCTTTTTTTTACACATTGGAATATAGATCTTATGATAGATATCAATATTACATGATTAAAAGGATTAATAATAAATTTAAATGAATTTAATTTAAAACTTTAGGATTGTTTACTTTAGAGTAATTCTCATATTATTTCTTCATTTCTTCATATTACTTGAATTATATATTCACTAATAATTATACATAGATCCTTTGGTGGTTGGATACTGGGATTCATGTCACACCCAATTTTGGTTAGTATTTTGGACCCAAATTGATTATATAGTTACAAGTGTAGATAATGGAAAACTCCCATCTTCATCAGTTACTTGATTGCAATCAGAGCAGGAGGGCATGGGACCAAGTTGAGTCATGTAATGCTATTGGAGTTACTATTTCTATGATTTGGTTTCTGTATTATATTTCAATCATTTTTACTTGTTTGGATTCTTATTTAGACACTTGTGAAATGGATCATTTATATATATATGATCTAGTTGATTTATTAGTTTCATTCATCGTCTGTTTATTTATGTTCTATGGTATTACTACTTCCACTATTGTTTACTAACAATTTTGAAATGTGCATAATCATCCAAAGAGGGTATAGTTTTCCCAATATCACACCATTTTCCTCGATACTAGTCAGTAGCCTCTTGTATTTGGGGAAATGAGCTTGTGTTCAGGTGACCAACTAAGTTCAGAGTACCTTTTTGTGCACTCGAATCTTGGATGTTACAAGTGTTTTTAGTTTATTTGGGTTAAGGGTATATGGGTAGTTGGGGAAGAGGGATTTAGTTTTTTTCCGGTTGAAGGTTGATGATTTTTTAAATATGTGGGTATATAGAAATTTTTGGTTGAGGTATTATTTTTTATAGGGTTTAGGGTTTATATTTTTTGGTTTGACTGTGTATATTGATTGGAATGAGGGTTTTGGATTTTTCATGGCTGAGGGTTTTAAGTCTTTTGGGTTTGAGTTTTTAGGGATTATTTGTGGTTAATGGTTTAGCTATTTTTAGGGCTTGGGGTATCATGGTTTTGGGGATAAGGGAATAAAATGTTTTTGGGTTGATAAATAATGGTTTTTTGGGCTTAAGGGTGTAGGGTTTTTTTAGGATGGTTGAGGGATTATTGGGGAAAAGGTTTGACGGTTTTTTTAGTTGATGAGGGTTGAGAGTTTTTGAGGAAGAGGATTGAGGGTTTTTGGGGTTGCGGGTTTAGTTTTATTTTGGGATAGGGTTTATGTCTTTTTTAGGAAGGGGGTTTAGTATTTTTAGGGATGAGTGTTTATTTGTTATTTGTGATGATGGTTGAGAGTTTCATAGATTTTATGGTTTACAGTTTTTTAGTGTTGAGGGTTTATAGCCTTTTAGAGTTTAGAGTTTATAGTTTTACATGGTTTATGGTTTAGGGTTTCATGGGAATGATGGTTTTTTATTTTTTGGGTTTGAGTTTTAAGGTGTTTTGGGTTTTTTATAGATGAGGGCTTAAGCGTTTTTTGGTTGAGGATTCTTGTTTTTTTAGGGTAGATGATATTTGATATTTTGGGGATGAGGGATTCATGTTCTTAGTGAGTATGAATTTATAGTTTTTTGGGGATGAGGGTCAAGGGTTTTTTGGAATGTGGGTATAGGATTTTATTTGTGGTGCGGACTATGGTGTTTTGGGACTGTGGGTTTAGTGATTTTTTAGGCTGGGTGTTTTGTGTTTTTTGGCACTGATGGTTTTGGTTTTATTTCAATTTCGTGTTTATTTTTATTTGGGTGTGTGGGTTTACATTTATTGGGTTTATGGTTTATTGTTTCTAAGATATGTGTATTTAGGGTATTTTGTGGGGGAAGGAATAGGGTTTTTTTGGGACATGGGTTTAGGGTTTTTTTGGAATAAGAATTTAATTTTTGTTGGGACTGAAGGATTATTGTTATTTAGGGATAATGGTTTTTTGTTTTCTAGTGTATGGGTTTGGGCTCTTTTATTATTGAGGTTTTACTGTTTTTTGGATAAGGTTGCACAATTTTGGGGGGATGATGGTTAAGGTTTTTTTGGAGCCATGGGGTTAGGGTTGTTGGTGATGTTCTATAGGATTTCATGGGGCCTAAGGTGTTTTCCATTAGGGATGATGGTTTAGGGTTTTTGGTTGATGAGGGTTTATGGTTTTTTAATGCTAAGGGTTTAAGGTTGTTTTGGGCTAAAATTCTATGTTGTTTTCGGGATGAGGTTCTAGGGAATTTATTGGCACTAAGGGTCCAGAATTTCATAGGGATCAACATTAAGGGTTTTTTGGGGGTTAGGGTATAAGAATTATTGGAGCTCAGGATCACGGATTTTTTAGGGTGGAGAGTGCAGGGGGGTTTTGGATGAGGGTTTAGGGTTTTTTGGGGTTGAGTGTTTCGTGTTTTTTATGGATGAGAGTTTATTGTTTTTTTGTGATGAGGCTCTATGGTTTTTTTGGAGATGAGGGCATAGGGTTTTTCTATGGATATGGGTTCAGGGTTTATTGAAGATGAGGGTCTATGATTTTTTATGGTTGAACGTCTAGTTTTTATTGAGTGGGTGGAGTTGGGATTTGTTTGGCTAAGGGACATTGATTTTTTTTATGTTGAGAATCATGGGTTATTTTGGGATGAGGGTATAGGGGTTTTTCAGTGTTTTGGTTATATGGTTCTTTGGTTATGAGGTTTGTGGGTATTTTTGGGATAAGGGTTTAGGGGGTTTTTTAGTGATGAGTGTACAAGGATTTTTGGGGCATAGTGTTTATGATTTTTTTGGATAAAGGTATAGGGTTTGTTAGAGCTGTGATTTTTAGGTTTTTGGAGGCTAAGTGTTTAGTTTTTTGGGGGATATAGAATCAATTTTTTGGGTTGAGGGTTCCGAGTATTTTTGGAATGAGTGTTTAGACTTTTTTGAATATGAGGGATTATGGGTTTTTAGTGATGAGGGTTTTTGAAATTTTAGGAGTGGGGGTATAAGGTTTTTTTGGGGGTATGGGATTAGTGATTTTTTTGGTGATGTTTTTGGATTTTTTGGTGGAGGTTTGAGGATATTATGGGGATTATGGGTTAGGGATTTTTAAGGGCAGCTGTTGATGATTTTTTGTTGTTGTCGAGGGTTTAGGTTTTTTGGGGTAGAAGGACTGTGGTTTTTTGGGGCAGTAGGTATATGGTTTTTGGGGCAGAGTATTTATAATTTTTTGGCCTAATGGTTTAGGGTTTTTGGGTTAGAGGGTTAATATTTTACTGGGGGTTAAGGTTTAGGTTTTTTTGAGCAGATAGTTAAGGAGTTTGGGGGATGGGAATTTGTTTGTTTTTTGGGTTGAAGCCATAGGGTATTTTTGGTGCATAAAATTAATGGTATTTTTGGGATGAGGGTTGATTTTTTATTTGGGCTAAGGGTTTAGTGTTTTGGGGTGGTGAGGGTTTAGGGTTTATGTGGATGAGATTTTTTTGTGGATGAGGGTTTTGTTTTTTTGGGTTAATTATTTTGGATTATGGTGATGAGTATTGATTGTATTTTACATCTACATTGTTAGGTATTTTTATAGGGGTTTATTATTTTTTCGGAAGAGATGGTATATGGTTTCATGGTGCATCATGTTTAGTGAATTTTTCATCTTTCACTATGTATTTTTATGTGGATGAGTGTTTAGATATTATTGGGACTGAGGGTTTAGTGGTTTTTTGGGGCAAAGTGTTTAGGTTATAATGAGTATGGGAGTTTATGGTTTTTTGTATGAGGGATTGCAGTTTTGGGGATAAGGATATTTTTGTGGATTAGGGTTTAGTATTTTGGGGGTCTAATGTTTTGGTTTTTTGGGGTTAGGGATTTAGGGTTTTGTGAGGCTTAGCGTGTATAGATATTTAGGGATGTGGGTTTTGGGTTTGGGGATGAAGGATTAGTATTAATTTGGGGATGAGGGTGTAGTGTTTTTAATGGATGAGGGTCTATGGTTTTTCCAGGATGAGGGTCTTGTGTTTTTTGGGGATAAGGGTATACAAATTTTTTGTTGATGAGGGTGTTGGGTTTTTCTTCCTTAGGGTCTTGGTAGTTATTGTGGGTTATGTTTTAGGGATTTTTTAGGCAGAGGGTCTACATTTTTGGGGAATTAGGAATTATGGTTTTTAAGGTATGGGTGTTTATGGTTTTTTGGGATTGACTATTCTGGGATTTTTGACCAATACACAAGGGTTTTTTTGGGTAGAGGATTTGGATTTTTTGTGGGTATCATTATGGAGATTTTCTTTTAATGTGGGTTTATGGATTTTTGGGAATGATTATTTAGTATTTTATGGGATAAGGTTTTTGGTTTTTCAGGAGACGAGGGTTTAAGGGTTTTTATGATTCTGAATTTATGGTTTCTTAGGACCAAGGATATCGAGTTTTTTTATGGCAAAAGGATTATGGTATTTGTGGATAAGGGTCTAGGGTTTTTCAGGACTATGTTTGTAGGGATTCCTGGGGATAAGGTCCCATCTATCTTTAGGATTATGGTCATGAGTTGTTTTGGGATAATGCTCAATTTTTTTGGGATGTTGGTCTTCGGTTATTTTGGTCTAAGGATCGAGGGTTTTTTGTGCTGATGGTGTAGGTTTTTTTTAGCTAGCAGTCTAGAATTTTTAGGGCTAAGGGTTTAGAATTTTTTGTGGTAAGGTTCACAAAAAATTTTGGGGATGAGGGCTATGGTTTTTTAGGGATATGGGTCTAGGATTTCATGGTGATGTGGGTTTTGGATTTTGGGGGTGAGGATCAATGATTTTTTGTGGTTGAGGTTCTATAGGATTTTTAGTTTTAGGGTTTAGGGGTTCTTGGGCTACATATATTTGGTTTTCTGGGTCATAGGGTCCAGGTTTATTTAAGGTAGATGGTCTAGGGTTAATTGGGGTAGAAGGTCTTGGGTTCGTGGGTGCAATAGATTTTAGTTATTTTAGGGATGAGGTTTTAGGGTGTTTTGGTGGTGGGGGACTAATGTTTTTTGCGATAGATTATTTAGGGATTTATATGTGTATGGGTATAGGATTTTTTTTGATGTGAGCGTTTAGGTTTTTTGCGGGATGAGTGTGTAGTTTTTTAGGGTGATGAGGCATCGGGGTTTTTTATGGTTATGGGATTATATTATTTATCGTATGAGGTTTTAGCCTTTTTTGTTAAGTCAATAATCTATCTTATGACTTTTTACATTCTTTTATGTTTTCAAAATCACAAAAAATGTTTCCCTAACGATTATTTTATTTCACTAATGAAATTAATTTTCTTTAACCATAAATTACTTTTTTAGGTTATTCTTATGGTATTTATATTACCTTAAAATTATTTCTCATAAGACCAAATTTCTTTAAGAATAATTGGATCATTATTCTAAACAACAAAACCATACTGATTCTTAGAATCCATGTCTCACTTTTTTGAGACTCCGAATTCTCTAAAATTCCATCTCCAAATTCTTTGAAATAGAGACGTCAAATTACCTGAAATTCGAACTCTGAATTCTATGAAATTCAGAATAAAAAAATCACTATTATTCATAATCTAAATTCCTCATAATTCAGACATCACATTCCTCTGAATTTGGACTCTGAGTTCTTTTAGAATCAGACTCTGTTTTTATACATAATTAGACTCTGTTTTCCAATAATCTTTGAGTTTGATTATTCATACTTTTTAATGTTATATTTACATTCATAATTTTTTTTGTTCTAATATTAGTGAATTATAGTTTTCATAAGTTACATAAAAATAATAAAATACTTTCTTATATGTTATATTTTTTACACATGGTAATATTAAAATGAAAAGACATCGTACAATCTGTTTCTAACTAATCGTTTACTGAGTGACACCTATCCAAGTCCCTCCTATATTTTAAAAAAAATATGACAATTGGAGGAGGATTCGACCATAGAATTTGTTTCCTATAAATATGAGATAATTTTAATGAGATCTGTATCAGTTGAGGATCTTAGATATTACATGATCTGATGTGATTTCTAGAGAGAGAAATACTTTCATGCCATGTGTGTTTTCTGAACATCTTGTTCAACCATTAACAGCTTGTTCATCTTTGTAAAAATCTAATTTTTGATGTCTATAATCAAAGGATTTCCGGGATATGAATATAGAGTTTTTGACTACTTTAATGTTTGTGGACTTCCAGGGATAGAAAGATAGAAGTCATGACAACCTTAAAGTCCTAGGGCTTGTGGGGATAGCAAGGAAAACTCCAATATTATTATCGAGGGATTAACCTAGTGTGGTTAAAAGAGATTTTCTTGAATGTATTAATCAAGATACCTTTATCCATGTTTGTTGGATACCCTTCTTCTAAGGTTAAAATATTTCCTACATGTGTACTTGTTGTTGTTTAATGTTTTATTTTATTTTTTGTATTTTTTTATGGAACAAAGTGTAACATTCTTATACAATCTTGTAATTATAAATACTATGATAAATATGATTCTATATGCTGTAAGGTAGAATCCTTATCAATGTATAACCTACTTAATGATTCTTATTTTTAACTTTTTTAAGTTTAGGATTCTTATAATTAGACCTAGGCCCTTCCAATTATCCATTTATGTAAGAACCAAATGGGGTTATTGAATTTACATTTTTTATAATTTTTAAACATATATTTCATTAATGTTAAAAGAAAAGGTTTTTATACTTAAAATTTACTCCCCTTTGTAATTGGGAATATTAATCTATTTGGATCCTACAATTGGTATCAAAGAAAGTATCTGAAATAATTATACTTATATATAAGTTGTTTTATTGCTTAAGTGTTCTTGCTCAGCCTTTCATGATTAACATTTCATGCTCATGGGGTTCTTAATTTTTTTTATCATTGTTTGTAAACGTTTACTATTAAAAAGTGTTGTGGAAAAGATATTTTCTTCATATAGAATAGAAGGTATAGATATTGGTTCTGATGACAACCTTAATCCTACTAGACCATGAATATTTGATGGTAATGATTTTGAATACTAGAGGGATATGATGATGAATTTTTTTATAAACATTGGAGTAGACTACTTTTTTATGCTCACTTGATATTACTAGATTCCTAACTAGGATGTCAGAACCTTCACAGATCAAGAAAAATAATAATATCAATTAAAATACAATACACGAAATACATTGTTTTCTTCTATGATAAGGAAAATATATAGTCAAATATCTTCTTGTGAAGCTACCAAATATATTTGGATGAAACATGAAGTTATGAATTTTTGAACTTCTAGAGTGATAGAATCTAGAAGATCAATGTTACGAGATGAATATCATGGATTCTTATTTCCTTATAGAGTACCTTTTTGCAATGTACAACAATGATTTATGACCATTTTCAATAGTATTCGATATAAGGGAGAGAAAGGTATTTATGACGATGTTCTTAAGGAAAATATTATTGACATCATGCCTAATGAATGGGAATCTAAAAGTAAAACTATTGATTAATATAGGAATGTATCAAACATTACTCTTGATGAGTTATTTGGATTTTTTATTCAACATGAAAGAAGAATGAAGATAGATGCAGATTTGAACAAAAATATGAATGGAAATGAAATGGAAGGTTTCACTACTACATCTAAACCCAAGACTTTGGGAAGTTTAACTAGATCAAAAGATAAGAAAGCTATTGTTATATCTGAATCACATGAAAGTGAACAGTTTGATATTGAATAAACAAATCTAACTAGATGGATGAACAAGATTGTTGGAAAGAATGATTTTCTGTATAGATATAAGAAGAAATATGGGAAGGACATGAAATATTATGACGTAACATGTTATGAATGAAAAATGGTTGGACACATCAGACCTGATGTTCTTATGCTTAAGAGAAAATATAGAATGGTAAATTATTCTGAAAGGAACAAAATGATTAATTACAAATCTAGGTTTATGAAAGTCATGAAAGCTAATGAAACTTGGATAGCCATTGTTGGTGACTATTAATATTAATTATCAAAATATGAATCTTCTGGTCAAAAGAATATTTTTCATTTAGCTAGATTACCTACTGAAAATCATATCTTTGTGTCTATGGTACACAATACTGAATCTGTAACCAATATTTCTTTAAATGATAATTTCAATAATAAAAATTATTATGAATATTTAGATGATGAATCTTCCTCATCATATGATAAGACATTTCCTTCATTTGAATAAGTTTATATATTTGATAAATAACTTTAGAATGAAAATTTTTAGATAAAAAAGAAGTTAGAGAAAGAAAATTATTAAATTTATATTTTAACAAAAAAAGCATCAGACATTTCATATGATCTTGACAAAAAAACATTTGATTTTGAAAATATTTCTAAAACCTTTATGGAAGTTAATTCTAGGAAGGGATAACATTCTACAGATCACGAAAATGTTATTTCTAAGAAAATTGTTTTAGAGAATAACTCAATTTCCAAAACTAATGACTATAAGGATACGAATTTATTCTTTAGAATAAAATCAAAAAAAAATCCCTTAAAGAAAAATTTATCAAATATTACTTCAGGATGAAAAGAATTTGATAAAATGTATTCACAACTTTGTTCTCTTATTAATTATTCAATATTTGGTTATACTCACTCAAAAACTATTCTTAGTAATAACTATTTTGTTACCCAAAGTGCTCATTTTTTCACCAATTTTCAATGTGGTGGTAATTCAATGAAAAATTTATCATTAAATAAAACCAAATATTTAGGATTTCATAAGGCCTATTTTTCCAAGAAAATGTGGATTTCAAAGATTTTGCTTTCTGAAATTTCATGATATAAGAATGTTTGGATTCCAAAAGTCTAAGTCATTTATTTTCTAGAAAATAAAGTATGTACCAACAAAAATATTTTTTACATGGATAGTGGATGTTCCAGAATCATGAATAGTAACAAAACTTCTTTGAAAAGATTATCAAGGAAAAAGGAGGAAAACCAAATTTGGGAGATAAAGCTCATGGAGAAATTGTTGGTATAATTAACATTGTTCTTCTTGGAAAATCGTAATTTCCAATTTATTTGTTTTATAAAGGTCTCAATAAAAACCTTATAAGTATAAGACAATTATATGATGAAGGATACCTTGTGAATTTTAGGAATGATAAATACTTAGTACAAAATTACAAGGAAGTGTTTATTCTCTCTAACCATATGCATGAGAATTTTTATACACTGAACATAGAAAACCTTAGGATCTAGGATCTACCTTTCCTTAGATCAATTAAATATCAATATTGGTCATGACATAGAAGACTTGGACACTATAACTTTAGAAGCCTATGAAAACTCTGAAAGAAAATACTTCTTAAGGATCTGCCGAATCTTAGATTTGATTCTTAAAAAGTATGTGACCCATCTCAATATAACAAGAAACATTATTCAATTTTTAAATTAATCTACAAATTCTCAACTTCTGATGGATTACATCTAGTGCATATGGAACTTTTTGGTGCAACAAAAACTTGAATTATTGGAGGAAAATACTTTGTATTTTTTTAGAATATGGTTACACTAGATTTTTGTGGGTCTATTTTCTAGAAAAGAAATCTAATGGATTTTACTATTTTAACAATTTTAGAGACTATGTTAAAAATTGGAGAAACCATCTATTGATAACTATTCATAGTGACCATGTGGGAGAATTTCAAAATTCAGATTTTGAATCTTTTTTGTAGTAAGAAAGGCATTACACAAAACTTTTCATCCCCAAGAACTCCTCTATAAAATGGTTTTGTTGATAAGAAAAAATGGAATTATCAAAGATATAACTAGAACCATGTTGAGTAAATATTCAATTGAAAAACACGTTTTTGGCTCAATCTCTTAGTAATGATTGTTATCCTATAAATCGAGTTTCAATTTGAACTTTTCATAAAAAAGACCCTTATGAATTGTGGAATGGTCAAAAACCTAATGATTCTTACTTCAAAGTATTTGGATGAAAAGTATTATTTTTTAATAATAAATATAAAATATATAAATTCAAAACCAAATCTGATGAAGGAATTTTCTTAGGCTGCTTCACACTTCTAAGGATTATAGTGTTTTTAACAATAATTATTGTAAAGATGAAGAAATAGGGCATGTTTAATTTGATGAAACCAAACCTTTTTTTAAACCACCCCAACCTACATCCATGGATGTGTTTTAAAAAAATAATTATCAACCTTTGATAGAATATTCTTCTAATAAGAAAAATACTCATGAAAATGTTTCTGAATAATTTACACTAGAATATTTTCTATCTTTTGTTGATAAACAGGCGTTACCAAACCCAAATCAGTTATTTCTTAAGAATTATCCCAATAGTAGAATCCTTGGTGATATAAATCAACACATAATGACTAGAAGTACTTTAGGAAATGAATTATAAAATCTAGCATTTATTTCCAAATGAAAACAAAAAAACAACTGAGGAAGATTTAAGTGATGATGATTAGATTGAAGAAATACTGGATAAACTAATAGAATTTGAATGAAAAAATGTCTAGACCTTGGTTGACTGACCTAAGGAAAGATATGTAATTGGAGTGAAATGGGTCTTCAAAAATAAATGTGATGAAAATATAATCATAGTAAGAAATAAATAAATATTATTTTCTATGTCTATAACAACAAGAAAGAATAAACTATGAATAAACCTATGATCTAGTAGGTAGACATGAATCTATTCATATTCTACTTTCTTTACATCATTATTTAATTTAAAAACATTATCAAATGGATGTAAAGTGTTATTTCCTTAATAGATATTTTCAAGAGGATGTTTATGTTGAACAAAATCTTGGATTTGTAGACAAAAAAATACTGAATGTGTTTTTAAACTTACTCAAGATTTATATATTCTTAAACAAGCCTCTAGAGCCTGGTAAGATATACTTACAATATTTTTGTTACCAAATGATTATGTTAAGGAAAAGGATGATCCAACTCATTTTATAATGAAATATAATAATTTTTTTTGATTGTTCAAATTTATGTTGATGAAATTATATTCATATCATATCATAAATCATTAACCAATTCATTTGATAATCTCAGGAAATCTGGGTTGGAAATGAGTGTGATGGGTGAGTTAACATTTTCCCTTGGTTTTCATATTTCTCAAAAACTAGAAGAAAATTATATATCTCAACATAATTATATTAAATATAATCTTAATAATTATGTATTTGAAAACACTAAATGTATAAGTAATCTAATCGGCACATCAAATTCTCCAAATCATGATGAACACGGGAAACAAGTAGATCAAACATCTTATAGAGGTATGAGTGGAAGATTATTATACTTAACATCTATTCATCCAAACATAATGTTTTTAGTATGATTATTTGTATGATATCAATCTAATCCAATGGAATATCATTTAAAAGTAGTGAAAACAATTTGTTACTATTTAAAGGGAACCATGGATTTAAGACTTTTTTATTCTTCTGGAAAATATTTTGTTTTAAAAAGTTTTTCAGATACTGATTTTGCTGGATGTATAATGGATGGAAAAGGTACATTTTAAAATTTTAATTTCTTAGGAGATACATTACTTTCTTGGTCACTCAAAATTTAACATCAGTAGAACTTTCCATTGTTGAAGTTGAATATGTTGCAGCTGGAAGTTGTTGTGCTTTAGAGTTGTGGATGCAACACACACTCAAAGACTATTACATGAGTTAATAAAACACAAATATTTTGTGATAATACACATTACATTTACCTAATAAAAAACCCTACACATCACTCTCATGAAAATCACAAAGATATTAGGTATCCCTTTCTTAGGGATTACACACTTAAAAGAGATATTATTTTATAATTTATCCGAATGAAATATCAAATTGATGACATTTTTACAATATGTTTACCCTCTAATAGATTTGAATAAATTAACCAAAATTTATGAATGATTATAGTAAGTTAGTCTAATATATTACCTTTTTTTAAAAACCTATCTCCTAACATTTAGTTACTTCTTTTAAAAGGAGTGTACATTTGATTAATTTTTCAAAAAATAAATTCTGGAACCTAATAATTTTTAAATTTTTTCGGATCCTAAAATTTTATTTACTTAGTAAATGTTTACAGAATCTATGTTCTTTAATAAGAACCATACCTATTTGGAAAATTCTATCATAGCAATCCATAAGGTATGTTTCATTATATAAATCTTTGTAATTGTCTTATTACATGTTGGTATCTCAATCTTGTTATAAGAAAACCTTATCAGATTCACTTTACTTAAATATGATTTTCCCTTAAAACCTCAAAAGATCTATATATGAGAATCCTTATATGGAAAGTATGTCCACTATCATATCAGATCAAATTAATTTCAACCCGTGTATCTATCTGGAAATTTAAATCATCATTGTGAACACTATTTAAAGGGACCTCGATCTCTCATCACACATTGACTTTCTCAAGATTGTGTGTCGAGGCTCTTATGCTATTTAAGTCTAATGTTATGTTTTCTCAGTTTTCTTACATTACAAAATAATCTTGAAGCTTATCTTAAGACTCCAATGCAGTATTAATATAGAAAACAACCAAAGGAATGGATATTGTTTTTTGAGAGATTAGTATGTCAGATTTTCACTGTGAAGTGTAATTATTTTATTGTAAATATTATCAAGATGAATGGATGGGAAATTGTTTGAATTGCCAAATAAAAGAATCAAGATCTAGTCTATCTGGAACTTGTAGTTGAATTCTATGATTAAGTATATTTCTATGAACAAGGTGGAAGAGAAATGTTTATGTATAGTAGCTATTGGAAATTTTACTCTCTATCCTTAAACAAGGCGGCAAGCATCTTAGATTTTTTTATGAATGTGAAGTTATTCTATTCTCACACCGGTTACCCGACAATGAATAAAAAATTTTAGAAATTAAATCCTTCGAATTCCTCAGACTCAATAATTTCAAGAAACCCAGGATTTATCATCTCTCAACAAACCATATATTGGTTTCCTTATGGATGCAATGATTTTTTATCCCAAAATGGGTGATAAAGATTAGCTTAAGATATGAGATTTCTTTCTATTATATTTCTTTGAAAATATACGAAAGATAAACATGGTGATGTATATCCTTCTGACAATATCGAACATAAAATGTGGTAACATTAAGTCTCATATTTTGAGGTATCAGTAATCATCTCAAAGATCCCTTTCATATGTTTTGAATCATTCAGAATACTCAATTCATAGAAGGCTATGAATTTCAAAATCAATTTGCTCAGTGATGATACATTAAGAATAATGGATATAACATTCAATGTTGAATCCAGAGGTTTTTATGATCTCCCTTATAAGGAAAATCAGAATTAGGCTAAGAAATATGATGATGCTAAACCTTCAATGAAAAGAAAGACTGAGGAGCAGGAACCTCAACCAACTGAAACCATTATGTAAATTCCATCAGAACCTCCTAAATTGTAGAATAAAAAGACTTTTTCTAGTGATTTTTCTGATATGTGTAGGGAGAAAAAGATGAACAAAAAATAATGTAATCCAATCTTTTGTCTTTATCTTAAAGAGGAAAAGGACTTATGGATAGCTGGAGCTGAAAATATTGGAAAACAAGAAAAAGATAAAATGCATATGGAAAAAGAATTTAAGTCATATCTTGTTTAATATTTGTTAAAGGATGTTGAGAAAGCCTCTAAAAAAATTCAAGTACCATAATACTTCTTGAACTAAGCTTCAGTTCTAGAACCAATGGTTGAAGGGGAACAAATTCTACAAGAGGAAGAAGAAAAAGAGGAAGACAGTGAAGATGTGATTATAATGGTTGAAGAATATTTTGATAAAGAGTTTCTTTCCGATAAACTCTCAATAATAACTTCACTAGGCCCATCCACCAAAATTATATTAGATAAGGGAAAGTGTATTTCTAACGATGAAGAGTATGTCAAAAAAATCAATTCTATTGGAGAAAGTGAGGGCAATGATGAAATCGTTTAGGAAGATGAATAAAATGTAAATGTTCTAAAAATATATTGATAGGTTGCTAGTTCTGTTGAAAAGGCTTTTACTAAAAGGAATCTAGGTCTCTTTGATACACCTTAGAAAGGTGATGTAATTGAATCATTAAAGTATAAGTATGTTGAAGAAGATAATGACACCCATCCAGGTAAAGATGTTTTAGATTCAAAGTCATCATCTATGGGACTTGATATTGGGGTGAAATATTTTAATAAGCTTGTTTATTCAAACCTGTTATTTCAAAATATCAAATCCGAGCGACAACTAATTCAGAAAACAGTGAACCTAAAGACATATTCAATGAATTTTTTGATGGAAAATCTAATCATGAAAGAAAGGGATTTCAAAACCATCATGATCAACTACGAATCTCATATAATTTCTTACAAGAAGACGAAAACTTGGTCAAAATCAGTAGTTTATGATCAAAATATTGTTGGTGATTATATGGATTTAGCAAAAGGGAATTTCATCAAGACATTAGATAAGTCCACAAATCATTCTAAAAGGATAAATCAAGAGAAATCAGCATGGATTAAGGAGGATAGAGATCATTGTAGCAAACTTAAATATATTTCAATTTCCCAAAAATAGAGAAAAATATAACATAGATTAGTTAACAGAGAATGTTAACTCCCTAGAAGAAGTTATCAAATTGCATGAATAATGAATTCAGTCCCTCGATAAGAAGAATAAAGATCACGAAGAGTTACACAAAATGTATCAAGAATATCATAAAGTGATAAAGAAGATGAAGGCCATCCATAAGAATCATATTCCAAAGAAGATGAAGGATGATTGATTTTAACTCGGATCTTTTGTTGTAACAAAACATTTTGTCCAAAGATAATGAAATGAATTTTGTTATACCATGTTTCGCATGAATTTTTTTCCTAACCTTTCAGGTACACAATTTCCCCCTTCAATCCATTTTGAAAATCACAAAGGGGGAGAAATGATTAAATGAAATATCATTTTAAGGAGGATTTTACCCAAGAGAATAAATTTAATATGTAAGGGGGAGATCAGTATTATAAGAAAACGTTCATAAGAAAAGGAATGTAATTTTCAAGACAATTACTTATGTCAGATATTATAAATCTTAAGTTGGTAAAACCTAAGGGGGGGTAATCTGTATTTGCTAAGTCACAAATATAAGGGAGGTATGTTTTTATTTCAGACATAATATTATTTTTCAAAAAGTAGTTTTTTCTTTCATAATAGGTGGATATTGTTATGTTATTAAGCTATCTTATGAATTTTTCCATTCTATTATATTTTGAAAATCACATAAACTTTTTCTCTATATATCATTTTCTCCCTTTAGGTATATTTATTTTGTTTAAACATAACATACTTTTCTAGGTTAATCATAATGTTATTTACCTTAACATAACCTTGTTTCTCATAAGATCAAGTTTCTTTAAGAATAATCATATCCTTATTCTATACCTCAAAACTGTAAATATTCTTACAATCTGAGTCTCATTTTTTTCATTATCCAAATTCTCTGAATTTCAGACTTCGAATTCATCAAAATCTAGACTCTAAATTACATGAAATTCAATATATGAAGTCTTTGAAATTCCAAACCTGATTTCTGTAAAATTAAAACTCCAAATTTTTATGAATTCAGACTATAAATTACTCATAATTCGGACACCAATTTTTTCTAAAATTAGACTCTGTTTGTATACGTAATTGGACTCTGTCTTCCAATATACCTAGAGTATGATTATTCATACATGTCAATGTTATATTTTTAATCATAAATGTTTTGTTACATATTTATCTTATTCTTGTTTACTTAAGTTACATAAATATAAATAATATTTTCTTACATGTTATATTTTCATACATATTTTTATATTAAAATGAAGTAATGTCGTAAAATCTATTTCTAACTAACTGTTGGCTGAGTGAAACCTATTCAGGTCCCTCTAAGATGGAAGGAAAAACATGTCTTTTGGAGGAGGAGCTGACCTTGATGTTTTTTCATATAAATAGAATCCCATTTGAACAATCTCCATATCGATTGATGATCCTTGATATTACATTAAATGAAGTGATATCTAGAGAGAGAAAGACTCTCATGCCTTGTGAAATCTATGAACATCATGTTCAACTATGAAAAACTTTTTCAGATTTGTGGGAATCCATTTGTTGTTGTGTACAATCGAGGGACACCAGGGATAAGAAGACAGATGTACTGATTACATTAATGTTCGAGGACTCCCAGGGATAGGAAGTCATATGTTTCTGCTACCTTAATGTTCTAGGGATTTCATGGATAGCAAGACAGACCTCAATTTTGTTTTCGATGGCATACCCTGTAGTAGGTAAGACATGCTTTACTGAATGTATAAATCAAGGGACCTTTATCCAAAGTTGTTGGATACCATTCTCTTAAGGTTTAATGTTTTCATACATTGTTACTTTTTTTGTTTGATGTTTTATTTCTTCTGTATTTTTTTAGAGAAAGAAACCTTAATTTTATTATACTTTATTGTACTTATACATACTATGATAAAAAAGAAAATATACTCTTTAGGGTAGAAATTTTCTCCATTTGATACCTAATTATGCATTCTTAAGATTAACTGGTTTATGTTTAGGTTTCTTATAATGTGACATGGGCCCTTACAATTATCCTTTTAAGTAAGAACCAAAGTGGGTTTGTGAGTTTTCATAGTTTAAATTTTTTAAAAGTATATTTCAATTAGGATAAAAGAAAAACTCTTTAAAAATATAATTCAACCCCCTCTTGTTACTGAGCATCTTCATCTATTTTGATCTTTAATTTTTTGGAACTAAGGGTTTCAGGTTTTTAGGGAAGAGGGATCAGTGTTTTTTATAGATGAGTGTACATAGTTTTTTGGTTTGAGGGTTTAGTGTTTTTTTATATTGTGTGTTTCGGTTGTTTTGGGGGATCATTGTTGTGGGTATTTTGGGATAGTGGGGGTATACTTTTTTTAAAAGAGTTTTTTGGTGCTAAGGGTTTAAGGATCATTGTGGAGAAGAGATCAGTATTTATTTTGTGGTTTTGGGTATTCAATTATTTTTTGGATGAGTTTCTAGAACTTATTTGGACTAATTGTTTTTTTATTTGTAGAATGGAGGGTACATGTTTTTTTTGGGGCAAGGGATTAGGGATTTTTTAGAGTTTATAGTTTAGAGATTTTGAGGGATGAATGTTGTTTTGGGATGAGGGGTCAAGGGTTTTGGGGGGCATAGTTTAGAGGGTATTATTGAGCCATAATTTGAGGGTTTGTTAGGGATAAGGATTTATAGTTATTTGGGATAAGGGTTTATATTTTTTAAGTATTAGTTTTTATTGTGTTTTAGGGGGGTAGTTTTAGTTTTTTTTGGGCTAGGTGTTTAGGATTTTTTTGGGGGGAGGGTTGAGGATATTTTGGGGTTTAGGGGTTAGGGATCTCTAGGGAGGAGGGAGGAGGGTTTGTTGGTGATGGGAGTTTAGTTTTTTTTTCTATATAGGGTTTTGTATTTTTTAAGGATTCTGACTTTTAGGGATGCGAGTTCAAGGTTTTTTTGGAGCATACAGTTTTGGATTTTTAGGGATTTGGGTTTGGTCTTTCCTTTGGATGAATATTTAAAGTTGTTTGGAACTAAAGGTCTAGTGTTTTTTGGGAAGGGTTTAAAGGGTTTTAGTGGTAAGGGTTTAGAGGGTTTTTTAGGGATGATGTTTAGTGTTTTTTATGCTGAAGGATTAGGTTTCTTTATAGATGATGGTTTAGTTTTTCTGAGGATGTGGTTTTATGTTTTGGGGGCTTTGGGTTTATAGTTTTTTGAGACCTAGGGTGTAGAGTTTCTTTCAGCTATGGGTTTAGGGTTTTCAGGATGGGTGTGTTGGGATTTGGGGGATGAGGGTGTAAGGTTTTATAGGTATGAGGGTCTATAGGTTTTCTAGGGTGAGAGTTTGGGGTTTTTATGTTCTAATGGTCTAGGAATATAGGGGGCTGAGTTTTTAGGGTCTTGGGGGATGATGGATTCATTTTTTTTTTGGGATGAGGGGAAATTTTTTTTAGTGGTTAGAGACTATGGTTATTTGGGGGTAAGGATTTAAGGTTTTTGGGGATTCTGGAATATAGTTTTTTTTGGGATTGTGGCTTATGGTTTGGGGGTGGTGAGGGTCTATGGTTTTTTTGTTCTGAGGTCTAGGGTTTTTTTGTGGTAGTGGATTTAAGATTTTTTGGGGGATGAGGGTCTTGGATTTTTTTTGGATGAGGATCTAGTGTTTTTTTCAGTTGAGGGTCAAGGGTTTTTTGTTGGTAAGTGTAAATGATTTTTTTCATGCTAAGGTTCTTGGGTTTCTTGGATGATGGTCATGGTATTATTTTTGTGTGGTCTATGATTTTCTCAGGATTGACGGTCTATAGTTTTGGGGGAATGAGGTTTTCAAGATTTTTAGAATTATAGGTTTTTTGGTTTTTTGGGAATTAGGGTCCAAGTATTTTTAGGGTTGATTTTTTAGGGTGTTTTATAGACGAAGGTCTTGGTTTTATGGGTCTAATGGTTTGGGGTAATTACGGACTGATGGATTTGGGTCTTTTGGGGATAACAAATTTGGGTTTTTAAGTGCTGAGTGTATAGGGTTTATTGGGATGAGGGTTTTGATTTTTTTGAGGATGAGGGTCTTTAATTTTTTTAGCTGAATGTTTGGGTTTTATTGGGGATGAATGTATATGGTTTTTTTGGGATTAATTTTAAGGGTTTTGGGGATTAGGGTTTGTGTATTATTAGTTACGAGGATATAAGTTTTTTAGGGAATTTTTTTGTGGATGAGGGTTCATGTTTTTTATGGATAAGGGAATTTTGATTTTACGATATAAGGGTTTAGTGTTTATGGGGGATAAGTTTTAAATTTTTTCTTGAGTATTAGGTTTCAAGGATTCTTTTAACCTAAGCGTTGAAGGTTTTATGCTGCTGAGGGTTTAGTTTTTTAATGCAGAACATTAATTGTTATTTGGGGTGAGGGTTTAGTGGATGAGGGTTCATAGCTTTTTTTGGTAAGTGGGTTTAATGTTTTTTATGGATTAGGGTTGAGGGTATTTTGGGGTCAATTGTTCATGGAATTTTGGGCCTGGGGGTTTTTGGGAGAGATGGTAAGGTGTTTATTTTGGAAATGAGGCATTATGTATTTTGGCGCCGAGTGTTGAATGTTTTTGTTGCTATTGGTAGATTGCTTATTGGGGAAGATGGTATTTTAATTATTGAGTTTGAGTATTTTTTTTGGGAAGATAGTTGAGTGTTTTTTAGATATGAGGTTTGATGGTTTTTTTGGATGAGTTTTAATGGTTTTTTAGCTGAGTGTTCAGGGCCTTTTGGTTTTATTAGGGGATGATGGTGTAAGGATTTTTATTGATTTTGCGTTTTTTGGGTTCAGGGTTTAGGGTATGTTAAGGATAGGAGTTGTGTTTTATTGGTGTGGGATGATAGTTTGGGGGATTTCGGGTTGATGGTTCTCTAGGGTTAAGGGTAAGGGTTTTTTTTGGGCTGAGTGTTGAGGGTTTTTAGTGGATGAGGGTTCATTGTTTTTGGGAGCTAAGGGCACATGGGTTTATGGGTCTTAGGGTTGATGGTTTTTTGGGGAATGATGGTTCAAAAAAAATTCGTTCATAGGGGTTAATGATTATTGGTGCTGAGTGTTCATTAATATGTGAGTATGATGGTTCTAGATTCATTGGAGATAAGGGTTTAGGTTTTTTTGGGATGACTGTTCAGTTTTTTTGTGTGAGAGTGTTCATGTTTTTATTTGTCATAACAGTTCTTGGTTTTTTGGGGTTGAAGGATTATGTGTATTTGGGTTTGAAGGTTGAGGGTAATTTGGGGTTCTGTGTTAAGGGTTCTTTGAGGATTTGATTTGAGATGTTTTGGGGGTTAAGTGTTGTTGTTTATTTAGGGCTAAGGTCTTATTGTTTTTTTCAGTTGGGTTTGAGTGATTTTTAGGGATGTGGGTTGAGGTTTTTTCATGGTTGAGGTTTTTTTGGGATGACTATTTTGGATTTTTTTTAGGGATGAGTTTTATGATTTTTTAGTCGGATGATTGAGGTTTATTAAGGATGAGGATTTAAGGGTTTTCTGGGTGATGGTTAATATCTTTTTAGAAGATTTTTTAATGATTTATGAGGCTGATGGTTTATGTTTTTTTTTGGGATGGGGGTTTAGGGTTTATTGGGGAGTAGGTTATATAGTTTATTTGGGAAACAAGATTATTTTTTGTGGTTTTAGGTTTAATAATTTTTTGTGTTGAGGGTTTAGGGTTTTTTAGGTATGGGAATTTAGGATTTTTGGCGGTTGATGGTTTAGTGTTTTTTTGGGCTAATGGTTTTGTGTATTTTGATTTAGAGGTTATAATGTTTTTGGGGTCCATGTATGTAGGGTTTTTTCTGAGGTTTAATGGTTTTTTTGGGTTGAGGGTTTAGTGTGTTTTAGGGAAGAGGGATATTTTTTTGTCGTTGTAGGATTATTATTTTTTCTGTTGTTGATCATGTAGGGTATTTTGGGAATATTGTTTTATGGTTTATTTGAAATGAAAATATAGTGTTTTTTGGGGTTTAGGGTTTACAATTCTATGGGGCTAAGAGGTGAGGGTTTTTTAATGTTCAAGGGCTGGGATTTTCGGGGCTTGGGATTCATGTATTTTTTGTTCTTTGGTTTTATAATTTTTTGAGGTTGAGGGATTATTTGTTTTTTGTGATTTTTGTTTTTTTGTTTTTTGAGGATGACAACATAGTGGTTTTAGGGATGATAATTAATATTTTTTAGGCTTATTATTTAGTGGTTTTGGGGTGAGAAATTCAGTATATTTAGAGATGTGAGTTTGGTGTTTTTTATTGATGATATATATGTTATCATGGTGAAATTTTTAAAATTTTGGGGGATGAGGGTTATAGTTTTTTATCAGCATTATTTTTTTTCTAAGATTGATTATGGTTCTTTGGGGATAGTGGTTGATGAGTTTTTGGGCTTCCGAGTTGAGGGTTTTGTAGGTATGATGTTTTATGGTGGTAAGGAGAAGAAGGTTTGGGTTTTTTGGGGGATTAGTCTTTAATGATTTTTGGGGATGAGGGTTTTGGGTTTGGGGGGATGAGGGTTTAGGGTTTTTTGCGGGTTAGGGTTGAGTGTTTTTTTGGATGATGGTTGACGACTTGTTGGGGATAATGTTTTTTAGGATTGAGGGTTCTTTAGAGATGAGGGTTTAGTATTTTTTGAGGTTGATGGTTGAGGGTTTTTTGGGGCTGAGGGTTGATGGTTTTTTGGGGGTTGAGGTTTGATGTTTTTTTATAGTAGAGGGTAGATAGTTTTTTTTCATCTGATGTTTGATAGTTTTTTTATGGATGAGGGTTTATGGATTTTTGTGGATAAGGGTTGAGGTTTTTTTGGAGTTGATTGTTGATGGTTTTTGTGGGATAAAGGATTTTGGGTTTTAGGCCTATGCTAGAGGTGTTTTGGGGGGGTTATGGGTTGATGGTTTTTTGGGTTTCATGGTTGAGGTATTTATTATGCTGAGGGTTTTTTGGGAAATATGGTTGATGTTTATTTTGGGATACGGCTTGATTATTTTGGAGGTTAGGTTTTTAATATTTCTTCGGATTTGGGTTGAAGGGTTTTTTTATTATGTGGGTAAATGGTTTTATTGGGCTGAGAGTTTAGGGGTTTTAAGGGATTAGGGTTTAGGGTTTTTTTAGGTTGAGAGTTGAGGGTTTTTTTGGAGAAGAGGTTTGAGCGATTTGTTTTAGATTAAGATTGTTGTTGTTTTTGGGTTGAGGATTGAGGTTTTTTATGGGAGGAGGGTTGTGTGTTTTTTGGGATAAGTATTTAGGGTTTATTTTGGGCTGAGGCTTTAGAGTTTTTTTAGGCATTAGATTTTTTGTTTTTATTTGGATAAGAGTTTAGTGGTTTTAGGAGCTGAGAGAATATGGTTTTTTGGGGCTGTGGGTTTGCGTTTTTTTGGGTTTATGGTTAATGTCTTTTTGGTGTTGGGGGATTATGTTATTCAAGGGATAAATATTGTGGATTATTTAGTGGTTAGGTTTGATGGGTTTTCCGGGATGTGGGTCGAGAATTTATTGAGTTTGTGAGTTGAGGGTTTCTTGTAATGAGGATTGATGATTTTTGGGGATGAGTGTGGACTGTTTTCATGGATATAGGATTAATTTTTTTTTGTTAGGGTTTATGGTTTTTTGGAAGAGGTTTTAGTGTTGTTTGGCTATGAGGATTTAGGGGTTTTTTTGGGTGACAGGATTTTATTGTTTTTTAGGATGAGTTGTTAGGGTTTTCTACGGACAGGGGTATAGGTTTTTTGTGGTTGAGGGGTACAATTAATTTTTTATATATTTTTAGGATCTTTTATGGCTGAGGGGTTATGAATTTTTGGGGGTAATAATTTAGAGTTTTTGGGGTTGTGGGTTTAGGGCTTTTTTGGGATTGAGTTGTAAGGGTTTTTTCGGCTGATGGTTTTTTTTTGTGTTGTTGTTTTAGGGTATTTTGGGATTTGGTTTTATTGTTTTTGGGGCTATCGTTATAGGGTTTCTTGGGTTGGGATTAATGTTTTATAGAATGAGGTTTTAGAGATTATATTAATCGAGGGTCTATGGTTTTTTGCTGTTATTTTTTTTTGGGCATTGGGTTGAGGGATTTTTCGGGAGAAATGTAAATGGTATTTTGGGGATGTGAGTTTTTTGGGGAGGATTATTGAGGGGGTTTGTGAGGATATTTAAGGTTTTATTAAGCCATGATTTGAGTGTTTTTAATGTTTAGGGTTTATGGTTTTTAGGGTGTTTGTTCTTGGTTTTTTTTGGCTTACAGTTTAGGGTTTTTTGGTGCGGAGGACTCAGATTTTTTTGGGGATGAGGGTTCAATGTTTTATAGGGTTTTTGGTTCTATTTATTTTTGGGATGAGGGTTTACGGGTTTTGGGGTAGAGAGTTGCGGAACCATTGGGGATAAGGATTTAGGGTTTTCAGTGGTTAGAGATCATGTTTTTTGTGACGGGGTGTAGGGATTTTTGGGAAAAGTGTCAATGGTATTATGAGATAGAGTGTTTATGGTTTTTTAGAGATGAGGGTAAGGGGTTTTGGGGGTTGAGAGTTACAGGATATTTATGGAATATGTTTTAGTGTTATTTTGGGGCTTTAGGATTCATGGATTATTGGGGAAGAGGGTTTAAGGTTATATGGGGCTGGCGGTTTCGTGTTCTATCCAGATGATGGTTGACAGATTTTTGGGGATGAGGGTTTAGGGGGTTTTAGGGAAGAGTTTTTACCATTTTTGGGGTTTAATGTTCATGGTTTTCTTGGGTTGAGGGTTCATGGTTTTTTAGGGATAGGGGTTTAGGGTTTTTGTAGGTTTTGTTTTTATAGTATTTTTTGGGTAAGTGTTTTGTGCTTTTTGGTAGTAAGGGTTTAGTATTTCTTGGGGCCAAGGGATTTTGGGTTTTTCAGGGATAATGGTTCATGGTTTCAAAGGGATGTGGGTTCATCATTTTTTAGTATGATAGATCAATTTATTTGGATATGAGGGTTAATAAAAAATTGAACCCTCTTCCCTAAAAAATCACAAAACTCTCTTCCCCACAAAATAAATAAACCCTAAACACTGGAAAACCCTAAAACAAAAACACCAAAATAACCTTAAACCCTAAGCACCCAAAAAACCCTAAACCCTAATCCAGATAAAACCATAAACCATATTCCTCAAAAAACCCTAAACAGTCATCCCCAAAAAAGATAAATATACATTTCCAAAAGACATTAAACCCTTACCCGAAAAACCACAAAACTGATATCCCCAAAACCCTATAACACACAGCCCTAAAAACCCTAAACCATAATACCTGAAAATCCTAATCCCATGACCCAAAAAACCCCTAAATATTCAACCCCAAAAACCACTTAACCCACAAAAATGAAAACCCCAATCCCATAGCCTTAAAAAAATTTAATCCATATCCCAAATAAAACCCTAAAACTATATCCCAAAAAACCATAAACCCTCAGCACCAATAAAATATAAATCAACATCCCATTCCGAAAAAAAACATAATTCCTCAACCCCAAAAATCCATATACCCCTTTACCAAATACCCATTGAAACTCATCCCCAGAAAACCTGTAACCTCATCCCCAAAAAATCATAATCCTTCCTCTCTCTAAAACACTAAACCCATAGACACCAAATCCTCAAAATCCCCAACACTAGAAAACCCTAAAACAAAATACCCAAAAAAATCCAAAACACTTAGCCTGAAAAAACCATAAACCTTCAGCCACAGAAATCCCCTGAACTCTGACACCCCAAAACACCCCAACCCACATCCCCAAAAAACACTCAACCCCCATCCCAAAGAAATCCTAATATGTCACCCTCAAAGATCCCTAAACTCTTATTCACTAAAAACCCATAACCCCTCATCCACAAAAAACCCTCAACTGACAGACACCAAAATCCTTTTACAATGGCAATAAAAACCCTAAACCAACAGACCAAAAAAATACTCACAATAAAAACCCTAAACCAACAGACCAAAAAATTACTCATCACAAAAAAACCCTAAACCCTCATTCACAAAAAACCTAAACTCTTGGCCCTAAAAATACACTTTACTCTCTATCCCCTAAACCCCAAAACACTCTATCCCATTAAACCTAGACCCTAAAAACCAAAAAACACTAAAATCTCTCCTCCAAAAAACCATAATCCCTTATCCCCCAAAACCACTAAATCCTCTACCCCCAAACACAAAAACTGTCATACCAGAAAACACATAAACCCTAAACCCCCAAAACCACTAATCCATCATACCTAAAATACCCAAAACCAATATCCAAAAAAAACATGAACCCTTATGATAAAAAATGAATAAAACATCGGGCCCAAAGAAACCATAATTCATAAGACCAAAAAACATAATCCCTCATCCGAAAAACCCTATACCATCAGACTAAAAGGGAACATAAACCCTCATCCCCCAAAAAACCAAAACCCTCTTCCCAAAAAAAATTAAAAACCCATATCCCTATAAATACAAAAAACCTCATCCACCAAAAAACTCTAAATAGTCTCACCCAAAAACGCTAAAAGAAATTCCACAAAAAACCATAAGCACTTAACCCCCCAAAAACCCAATTACCTCTACTCCAAAAACCCTTAAACCCTAATACCAAAAAATATTTTACAATTATTTCTAAAAAAAGGTACAAACACAACTACAAAAACCCTTAAAACTTATCCCAAAAAACAAAAAACACTCCTCCCAAAAAAATACGAAACAATCATAACTAAAAAGACATAAATCGTCAACCAAAAAAACCCTAAACCCTAAATCACAAAAACTGATAAAATCTGACCCCTAAAAATAATAAACCATAAACCCCAAAAATCCTTTAATCTCATCATGAAACTCTCTAAACCGTCATTCGAAATACCCCTAAAACCACAAAACTAAAAAACCCTAAACCATCATCCCTAAAGATAAAACTAAACCAATTTTCCCCAAAAAACCCTTGACCCTCATCCCCAAACAACCCTAAATCTGCAACCCTAAAACTCACTAGACCATTAACATCACAAATATAAAAACAAACATAACCAGAAACCCTAAAACCCTCATCCCCATGAAGAAAAAACACATACCAAAAAAATCTAAAGCCTCCTACCCAAAAACCCAAACACCCTCAGGCCCCAAACCATAAAAACTCATCCCCCAAAAACACTAAACCATTATTCCCAAAACCACTAAAAGTGAATCCCCATAAAACACTAAACTGTTATGCCTAAATAACCATAATCCCTTAATACCAAAAAACACTAAACCCTCATCCCCATAAAACCAAATACACTACTACTCATAAACCAAAAACCCTCATCCCCAAAAAACCCTAAAACCTCAGCCAAAAAACCATGAACCATTAGCCCCAAATAAACCCTAAACCATTGGAACTAAAAAATCTTAAACCATCATCCCCAATAACCATAATCCCTCATCCAAACAAAACAAAAAAACCACTACCCAAATAAACCAGAAACATTAAGCTTAAAGAACCCTAAACACAGAAGCCCAAAACCCAATAAACCATCATCCTCAAAAAACCCAACAACCTTAGGAAAAAAACATTAAACCATCACCTCTAAAAAACATAAACACACTTCCCCAAAAATCATTAGACTATCAATGTCAAAAAAACCCCCTTAAACTAGATCCCCAATACACCATAATCCCTCCTCCCAAAAAAAAAACGAAAAACCATCACCCCACAAAAACCATAAACCCTTATCCACAACCAAACCATGAACCCACATCCCCAAAAATCCCAAAAAACTCTTCCCAAAATACAGTAAATACTATTCAACTAAAATCAATGAACTCTCATCATCAAAATCCCTAAACTCGTGCAGAAAAAAAGCATGAAGCCTTATCCCAAAAAACCCTAAGTCCTCATCCGCAAAAAAATATCATACCACAACCCAAAAAGGCATGAAACCTGATCACCAATAATCATTGAACCCTCAACTAAAAAAACCATCAAACATCATCCCCATAAAACCAATAACTATCAGCACAATAAAACCCTTAATGCACAGTCCCAAATACCTATAGTCACACAAACCCATAAATACATGATCCATTAGCACTGAAAATGATCAAACCTAAACCCCAAATATCAATGAATCCTTAACCACAAAATTCACTTAATCCTCTGGCCCAAAAAATTCTAAAAACATATCCAAAACTATCCTCAACAACATCTTAAAGACACCATGAATCCTAGTCTTCAAAAACTATCAACCCTCTTCCCAAAAAAACCCTAAACCCTCATCCCCAATATACCATGTAATAGGAACCCAAATAATCCTCAACACTCATCCCCATGAAATGATCAATCATAATCTCCAAATATCCATAAATTCTTATCCCCAAAAAACATCAACCCATAGTCGCTAAAACCCTAATCCCTCATCCCCAAATATCTCAAAACACTTGTCCCCAAAAAACAATATATTATTATCCGCAAAAAACCTTAAACCCCAAGTCCAAAAAACCACTACTCACATCCTCAAAAAAATATACATCCAAAAAAAGAAAAACCCTTAATCCTCATACCCAAAAAAACCCCTCAAAACATATCCTTTAAAATCCAACAGCCCTTTTCCACCAAGAATCCCCCAACCCTCACCCAATGAATACCTAAAAAATTGTAAATATAAAACCCTCAACCCCTAGCCATAAAAAGCCGCTAAACTCATCCACAAAAACCATGAACATTAAACATCAAAAACCCTAAACCCTCAACCCAAAAAGATTCAACCATTGTCCTTGAAAATCCTTGAATATTAATCCATAATAAATATTCAACTCGGAACCCCAAATAACCCTAAACCATATAATAATAAACCAAACACATTATCCCCAATAAACCATCCATACTGAGTATGATAAAACCCTCAATGTAAAAAAAACAAATCCTCCAAAGAAACCCAAACCCATGTCACAAAAAAATTCTTAATCAGCAGAAATTAAATTTCCATTACACCTAGTCCAAAAAGGCAATCAACCATCAACCCAATAATAAATCAACCATCATCCCCAAAAAACCCTGAACCCTCAGTCGAAGAAACTCTAAACCCTGATATCTAATAATAACTTAAACCCTCATCCATAAAAACGGTCATCCCTCATCCCCAAGAAACCCTAACCACCCACCCACCCCCACAAACATAAATCCTCATACCCAGAAAACCCAAAACCCTCATGGAAAAAATCCATTAACACTAGAACAAAAAAACCCACAATCATTACCACTAAAAATCCTTCAAACCATATTCCAATAAAAACCCTAAACTCTCAACCTAAAAAATCCATAACGCATTAGCCCCAAAAAATTCACATCCACTATCCCTAGAAAAAAAATCATCCCTCAACACCAAGAAACCCACAGCCTTGTACCCCAAAAAACCCTCAAACCACATCCAAATAAAACTTTAGCACGCATCCCCAGATAAACCCTACACCATCATCCCCATGAAATATCCTGAACCACATACTCAAAAACCCCTCAACCCTCAACCACAAAAAACCCTAAACCCTTAGAAAAAAACACTAAACCTTGATCCCCAAAAGAACCAAAACCCACATCACTAAATAACCATAATCACTCATCCCCAAATAATTGACATCACTCCTCCCTTAAAAACGCTAAACCCACATCCTAAAAAACATTCAAACCCCTACACAAAAAGTCCTAAACAATCAACCCAGTAATCCAAAAACACTCTACCCTACAAAAAACTAAACCCTCAACCAAAAAAATACTAATATATTATCCCCAAAATCCATAAACCAATATCCCCTAAGAAACCTAAACCATATTTATCAAAAAATAAATAAATCTAATCCTCAAAAAACCCAAGAACATTAGACTGACAAATCAATAAATCTTAATCCCAAAAAACCTCAACCCCATCCCTAATTAACCCACCACACTATATGGAAAAAATCAATCATAACCACTAAAAACCATCAAACTTATTCCTTAAACCCTAAAACCCATTAATATAATCTGAATGGATCAAACAATACTCATCCCTAAAAAATATTCCACCCAAAACCCCCAAAAAACCCAACACTCAACCACAAAAACCCTCAATCCCTAGTATATAAAAACCCTCAAACCACAGTAAAAATGTCACTAAATGCTCAACCAAGAAAATCCATTAACCATCATCCCAAAAAAACCCTTAACTCTCAACCCCCAAAAATGTGAAATCCTCACCCCCCAAAAAACCTCAATCATTATCCCAAAATACCCTCAACCCTTGTCCAAAAAAAACCATAACCCTAAAAACCATCAGCCATCATCTAAAAAAGACCCTAAACCCTCATCCAAAAAAACACAATGACATTTGATTTAAAAAACTATAAAACAACATCTAAAGAAACATATACCTTCATCCCCCCCCCCAAATCTTGAACCCTCAATCCCAAAAAATCCCTTAAACACCCATCCCCATAAATCCCTAAACCATCTAACTCAAACAAACTATAAACATTTTTCTCAAAAAATCCTTATACCTATACCCCAAGAAACACTTGAAGATAAAAAATTCCTAACAACACTCAACTAAAAAGCATAAACCCTCATCCTGAAAAAATCATAAATCCCCAAACCCCACAAATATTAAACTCTTAACCCTAAAAAACCCTATACCCTATACCCTTGAAAACCCTAAAACCTCGTGCTAAAAACCACTAAACCATCTCCCCCTTGAAACCCTCTACCCCAAAAAACCCTTAACTCCCAGACCAAAAAACTATACCATGATCCCCAAATAACCATAATCCCATAATTTTCAAAAACTAGTAAACCCCCATTTCCAAAACCCCTAAACCCTCATCCGAAAAAACCATTGAACCCTCATCCCCAAAAAACCCATAAACCCTCATTCCATAAAAAACTAAACTATCTGTAACAAAAAAAACAAAACAATCATTAACAAAAATACATAAAAACTTAGTTTCAAATAAACATAATCCATCAACCATAAAACACAGAAAACCCTCACCCAAAAAAACTATACCTGTATCCCCCCAAAAAATTATTATATATGCAGTGCTAAAAAACAAAAAAAATCACAGCACCAAATCCATAAAACCCACATTCCAAAAAACCCTCTAGAACCTGAACCATCTGAACCCCCAAACCCCCACCTCTAAAAAACCATCATCTCATAGCCCTAATGAAACCATAAAAATACATCACCAAAAACCCCTAAAACCAATCCACCCAAAAAAATCCCCTCAACCCTAATATACTAAATCCATATCCTAAAAAATACATAGACCCACAACCCAAAAAATACCATATACGTAAAACCCATATTACTAGAATCCCTCATCGCCAAAAAATATAAACCATCATCATCATATATCAACAAACACTAATCTATAAAACCTCCAAAATCCTAGACCCAAAAATAGTTAAACCAGTATCCCCTATATATAATAAACCCACTTCCCCAAAATAACAAATTCATTAGAACAAAGTTGCTAAAACCTTTTCTTTAAAAACCCATAACACCTTTTCCTTCAACAATCTGGAACCCTCATCCCTGAAAAAACACAAAACTCTCTACCCCAAAAAATCACTAAAACCTAAAAAAACTAATCTATATCCTCCAAAAAAACCTAAAACAAAAATCCCAAATCCCTAAAACATGAGCCCCCAAAAAACCCTAAAACATCGTCCTCAAAAAACACTAAACTCTCAGCCTCAAAAAAACTTATCAGTGTTTTTATGGTTTTGTTTTTTACTATTTTTTTGGGTCATGGAATTATGGTATTTTCTAGCAGAGGGTTTACGTTTTTTAGGGGATTGGTTTTTATATTTGTTTTAGGTTTTATAGTTTCTTGGGGTATTAGGTTAAGGTTTTGGATCTAATTGTTTATGGTTTGTTTGGGTTTTATGATTTAGGTATTTATAGGGATAAGTGTTTAAGGGTTTTCGGGAAATAGGTTCATGATTTTATGCAATGAGGATTATGGTTTTCTTCCGGGGTTTTAATGTTTATAGGGGGATTAGGGTAATATTGGGATAATGGTTTAGTGTTTTTGGGTATGAGAGATTATGGTATTTTTTAGGATGAGTTTTTAGTTGTTTTGGGATATGGGTCATGAATTATTTGAGTTAATTGTTTATAATTATTTGGTGTTTAGTGCTTAGGGTTATTTCAGGTTGACTGTATAGGACTTTTTTGGGGGAGGGATTATAGTTTTTTGAGGATGTGGGTTTATTGTTCTTTCAGATTAAGGTTTATGATTTTGGGGATTTATAGTTTATGGTTTTATAGGGATCATTTATAGTGTTTTGGGGGTTAAGTGTTTTGAATTTCTTATAGATGAGGGTATACATTTTTTGGGATGTGGGATGATGGTTTTTTGGGGTGATATATTATTTTTTAGGGAGATGAATCTGTTTTTAATGTGGATTATATATTGTGGTTTTCTAGGGTAGATTGTGTTGGGTTTTTTGGGTTTGTTGCATATGTTTTTTTGGAATGGGATTTTAGGGTTTTTAGAGGTTGAGTTTTTAGGGGTATTAGGGTGTGGTTTATTTTTTATTTGAGCTGTGGGATTTGGGTTTTCTTCATTGAGGGTTTCAGGTTTACCTTTACCAAAGGGTATTATGGTTTTAGGGATGAGGGCGTATGGTTTTTTTTGAGGTTGTGGGTTTTTATGGGGATGAGGGTTTTGGTGTTGTTAGGGCTAAGGATTTAGTGTTTTTTGGGGTTAGATTTTTGGGTTTGTTGGGATGATGGTTGATGTTTCTTTGTTAATGATGTTTTAGGGTTATTTGTTGATTATTATTAAGGGTTTTTGTATATGATGGTTTAGTGTTGTCTAGGGATAAGGGTTTTTTATGTTCCTAGCTAACAGTTTAGTTTTTCTAGGGAATATGATTTATGATTTTTTGGGACTGAGGGTTTAGTGTTTTTTTTGACATGAGGCTTCTGTATTTTTATGAATGATATTTTAGTGAATTTTGGGGATAAGGATTTCATTTTTTAGGAAGTTTTAGGTATGTAGATTTTAGGACTGAGGGTTTTGGGATTTTATTGGATGAGATTTTTGTATTACTAGGGGTCATGGTTTATGGGTTTTAGGTCTAATGTTTTATGGTTTTTTCAGGGATGAGGGTTTGGGGTTTTTGGGGATGGAGGTATAGTGTTTTTTGGGGGGAGGGTTCAAAGATTTTGGGAATTATGGTATAGGGTTTTTTAGGTCAGGGGATTTTGTGTTTTTTGGGACCAAGGGTATATAATTTTTTGGGGCACATGGTTCTGGGTTTTTTGGGACTGAGTGTTTAGAGTTATTTTTGGCCGAGGATTTACTGTTTTTTGTGCAATAGTTTTATTTTTTGTGGGGGTTCAAGGATTAGGGTTATTTGGGATACGTTTTTAGGGGTTTATTGGAATTAGGTATTAGAATTTTTTTATAGTTCTGGTTTTTTGGTCCTGAGGGCGGACCGTTTTTTTGGGATGAGGGTTTACTATTTTTTGGAGTTGAGGATTGAGTTTTTTTTTTGGTTTGGGGATTGATCTTATTTTGTGCGTAAGAGTTAATGGTTTATTTTTGGATGATGGTTGTTGGTTTTCTAGATATGAGGATTGGTGTTTTTTCTATGAATCATGAGGGTTTTTTGGGATGATGGTTGATGGTTTTTTAGGAATTATGGTTGATGATTTTCTAGGGAAGAGGGTAGAGGGTTTTCTAGAGCAGAGGGTTAGGGGTTTTCGAGGCTGAGGATTGAGGTTTTTCTATGAATGTGGATTGAGGGTATTCTAGAGAGTAGGGTTTATGGTAATCTGGGGTAGAGTTTTGTTGATTTTTTTGGGGATTATGGTTGTGGGGATTTTTAGGCTAATGTATTAATGGTTTTTAGGGTTGACACCTAGGCTTCATTGGGGATGAGGTTTAATATATTTTTTGGGCTAGGGGTTTAGTGTAGTTTTGATATTATGTTTTAGGAATTCTTGGGGATAAGTGTTTAGGGTTTTTTGGTGATGAGGGTTTATGGTTTTATGTGGATTTGGGATTAGGGTTTTTTGGGGAAAGGGTTGAGGTTTTTTGTGGGATAATGGTTTTGTGGTTTTATAGGGATGATGGTTTAGAGTTTTTTGGTAGATGACTATTTAGGGTTTTTTGGGGCTGATGGTTGGGTATTTTTTGGGGTTTGGGTTTTAGGTTTTTTGGATTGAGTTTTGAGGGTTTTTTAGGATAATTTTTCAGGGACTTTTAGGGATGAGTGTGAGAATTTTCTTAGTGCCAATGGATGGTGGTTATTTGTTGATGAGGGTTTATAGTTTTGTTGAGATATGTTTTTTGAGTTTTTAGGGGCTAAGGGTTGAAGGTTTTTTAGGGATGAGGGTTCTTGGTTTTGGTGGATGAGGGTTACAGTTTTATTGCGACTGAGTGTTGAACAGTATGAATTGTACATAAAAATAGTGGGTTTCAAACCTTTTATCACATGTTAAAAAGTTGACTATTACCAAGATTTTTATCTCACCTCTTTCATTTTATTTAAATACCAAGGGTTTGCTGATGAATATAAGTCATGAGAATTAAATAGTGGAGTCAATTGTGGATCAATAATAGATAAATGTTCAGAATTATTGTAGCATACATAGTTGATTCTCAAAGACACAGAAATTTTGGTTCTGGGGATTGTTTTTTTATTTTGATATGAAATGTTTATTTGATGAAAATGATTTAAAATAATGATTTTTTATAACATTAATCACAATTGGTATAAATTCTAGTTTTTAAATAATTATTCGTTAGCAAAAATTCTAGTAGTATAGTTTCTTGCACCTTGATATATCCTTTCCCCTCTAGGATATATCACTAAGGGTGAACTGTGGATCTCATGGAGAACCAAATCACACATCCGCAAAGGAACATATATCCTAAATAGAAATAATAACTAATGTTAGTTTTAACTCTCTAATATTTTATCATATATTTCTCTATAATTATTTATGTAACAAAAATCATTACATTTTAAAGAACCATGATATACAATTAAAATATTATTATTTAATGGTATAATTATTGGCTAAACATTGGATTGGAGGGTTTGAATTGGAAAAAAATTATTATGATATAATATTTTTTAAATTATATGAAAAATAAATTCATTTTCTTTCTAAATTAATCATAAATAAAAATAATAAAATTTACCCTCATGGATTTTTTTCACAAAAAAAATATTTTTTATAAGTTTAATGTGTTTTTATTCTAAAAAATTAAACTAATAGCTATCAGTGAATTACTTTATTGAAATTTATAAGTCATTTATTTGATAACATATATTAACATTCATATAATGTATTTTCTTGGAATGGGATAAGAATAAATATAATGTTGCGCTTAAAAGATGTGTATCTTCTCTAAATCTCCTCATATTGTGTTAATGAGTCACCCAAATTATGGTAGAATAGTTGTGTGTCTTCTCTTTAACAATTTTTAGAATATTCTAGGTGACATCAGTGACCAGAACATGCATATTTTCTTATTCTATTGTTGGAGAATTTGTATGGGCCTGATCTTTTCCTCCATTTCATATAGGTATATACCGATGTTAATCGCATCAGTGGGAAATGATATGTGTATTCCCTATATTTTTTACCAAAATATTCTTGGTGATTTCTTTTAATAATACAAGAGTATACCGACAAGCTTAGTAAATGTGAAAAAATGTGTCCTCTTGCTCATAGTTTGCCACCATATTCAGTTAGTGGGATTATTTGGAGGGTATAGATGTAGGGCCATGTTCATGGTTGATTGTTCACTACCCTCAGTGGGTTTTTCTGACTTCCTAGGTTTGGGAGACTTAGGTCAGACTCCTGAGGTAAACACACACATCATATAGAGGTTTTATTGCTTTGTAGCATTGGTGATGGTGAATGCTAGAAGGAGCCCTTTGGAGGGTCCCTTATGCTATCTAGATGAGTCCATCAGTGACCTCTTGATCAACCTCCCTAGATAAGGGAGGAACATGTTATTTCCTTCCATGGATATGACTATGAAATGGTTTGAGATGGAAACTATTTACAACAAATTATGTTCCACTAGTCATTGTTGTTTAGACATCTAGTAGGGATTTTTGAGATTAATGTATTTTTGAGATGAATGTATTTTTTAGCTTCCTCTAAAGATGGAAAGGTACCATTTAGGTGTGAATCCCAAACCTGTGAATTTGAGACCCAATGTTAAGGGTTCAAGGTTGATAATAGAGCCCAAGTTTTAAATGAGGATCCAAATTGTTCAGTAGTCAAAGAATATGTGATCTTAAAGTAGTAAAATGTCATTTGGATCAAAGGGGGTTCTAGTTGAAAGTGCCAGAATACTTATGATAAACATTTACAAGAAATCCTCATGAAATTAGCATACCAATGAATAAACACATGTATAATCAATTGTATCGGATCCATGTTTTTCCACATTTCATATTTTGAGAGAGAAAAAGGATCCTAACATTTGGGTGAAACATGAATTTTGTTTAAGGTTCCATTTTAGGTTCACCATTTTTGTTTCCAACTAATTTTATTAGTGAGTATATGATTCGTATCACATGATTAGGCTAAACCACATTCCCATAATCCTCTTATGTTTGGCCTCTATACTGCCTACTAGGTTCCAATTTATATAACCAAAACAAAATAACAAAAGGATCACTCTTTAGTCATCAAAAATCTCGACTACCAATTCAAACACAGGATTAAATGGAATGATGTATACCACACTCGAGAAATCAAGTAATAAAATGAAATATCATAAATCATAAAAAATTCCTAGAAGGAAACATGTGAAATCATGAAAATGTTAGGACATGGAAATGTTTGGTGGAAACTATGTGCCATACATGTTACAGATACAAACCAACCGTTCTCATATTTGTTCAACACATCAACAATACTACTACTCATGGTACGATGATGCATCATCACCCTCTCCACCTCCATCTCCACTACCTGCTGCCACCTATAAGAACATTATATTGAAAATTAAATATTGTTTCATATTTATAATTAAACCTAAAACCAATAAAAGTTTGTAAACTAAATGATTTTGATTTTTTGTGATTTACCTTCCCACCACTAATAGATGCACTACCACTAGGGGCATATCTGCTCATATACTGACGTATTTCAAGAAACTCTTTCTACAAAGTAGATATCTGATCCCCCTACTGGTGAGCTGTGTTTCGTAGAGAAGACACCTCCCTCTGAGCATCTTCAGGTATGAAATGACTATAACCAAGAGTAGATGCAGCCGGAATCCCTGGTGGCCTACCAAAGGCCTCAAATGGTATGGGTACCAAACCCATCCCCCACACTCTACCAGGATGCTCCTTCCCAAGGACTTTAGCAACCGGGTTATCCTCGGAGACTGAGTAGGACTGCCCAGGATTGGCATCCCATATTTCTTTAATTTTTACCTATAAATCAAATATCAATATATATTAACACAGTAAAAACTGATAATAAGTTATTATCATAAAAATTGACTTCATACCCCAACTTCTTTGGCAGGCTCATTAACAAAACTTCCATCTGTTTTTTTATGAACCACCAGCCACAGTTCAGTTCGGGATGCTTCATGCCCTAAACTCTGTGGCTGCATTAAACAAAGATAAATCTATAATTAAATATGTTAAATATATAATATTTTCTTATAAATATTAAATCTAATTAAAATATTACCAATGACATTTGACCTCTAGAAAAGCTTTTTGAGCCCGCAGTGTGCGGGATGACTTGCTTTACCCGGTGTGATGCATTCTATCTTGGGAGATCCTAAAATAAATAAAATTCAATTTAACAGTAATGTATTTAATTTCATCTCCTCTTCATATACATATATAGATGTAAAATGAGTATAATATAATAATATATATTTCAATACCATCCACTTCTCATCACGATGTCTATCAACAAAAATATTCCACAGTTCTTTCGGTACCCCACTGGGTAGCTTCTCATACATTTGTTGCACGGTCAATGAAGTATCGTTGACATCACACCACAAAATCCATTTGAAATCTTTCCATTTTTTACCAATATTTTTCAATGTCCACTTCCGTGATATCACATCAGCAATGGTAAAGTAGAAGAACATTTGTATACAGAAATTCATTTTGAACATATTTGTAACATGACATTAAATTAAACCATAAAGTAATACAATTACCATTATATGAGAATCAGAAACATCATTTTTCTAGTTTGGAGTCATATGCCTCTAATCATCATTTGAAATAGGTAGGGAAATGGGTTTTGCTGCGAACTAACCTATAATCTGGCCATGTAACCCCACGACGTCATTTGTCGGGACCCCATAAGAATCAAATGGCACGACTATCTTCTTGCCATTCATGTTCCAAATAGCTGAACTTTTTATGTGTTTTTACACGGTTGCATTTTTTCATCTGAAATGAGAAAACAATTTCTATAAACAAAATGCAATAAATTTATTTAATTAAAAAAATTTCCTACGACTGTGACACTCCATAATGTCTATGATGAACTGGAAGGGGCGTGTCGCTGCCCCACTGCTGAGGTTCCTGTAGGGGCAGTCGAGGACTCATCCTCTAATGAGACATCTATAGATGGTGTCAGAGATGGTGTAGGGGGAGATGGTGCATGGGTGTAGGCAGCTGGTGCCTTAGATGCAGTGGGGATAGACAGATCGTCATCTGTCGCAGAACTAGATAAAATAGTGTACCGCTTCTTCCTTGGCATTCCTGTCATTTAATCAAATAAAATTAAGTTTAGAATATATATTTCAAAAAAATTATGCAGAAAAAAAATTTTAAATGATAATAGATTCCCAACACTAACAAAAAATATATATATAACAATGATAATGAATGACTGCAGAAATGAATCAAGTGGTTGTTGAATGAATAATTAATTGTACATACAATCATTTTCCCCTTCAATCATGTCCGTTTCATGCCCCATTTCTTAATCCACTTCATTCATCCTTGCTAGACTAATATTTTCAATATCCTGATGGAAAAATAATTCTACTTCCTGTTGTTGATGAAATTCAATTCTAGAGGTCAAATCTTCCACTTCATCACCCATATCATACAAATCTCTTTGTATTATGTGAGTAACTACACTCCACCCTTCATCCACAACATCATTCACATAATATACCATTTTTTCTTGCGATGATAAGATATATGGATCATGCATTTCATGATCACCAACATCCATCAAGCGACAGAAGTTTACAGAAGTAAATTGCAATGAATCTCTTTTAACACCTCTATTAATATCGACCCATTTTAATTTGAATAAAACAACAACAAAAATGCTCGTGGTAGTTTAATTCAATAATATCATGCATCTTTCCATAATATCTCACTTCATAAAATGTAAATATACCACTATTATGTGTTTTCAAACCCACTTCTCGATCGACTATACGAAATATAAATCCATTCACATTATAAGTGTCAGACTTTCTTACTTTTTTTATAGGACCTCTAGCAAGAAACATCAAATCTTCTGACAAGTCTACTTGAGTATCAGTATACATGATCTAAAAAAAGAAATATAATTTAATAGATTTAATAATTGTATGTGTCAAACTAATATTCATATTTTTGTCAATATTTATAAACATACACGTCGTGAAAACCATTCTACCTGCTCTTTATTCACAGCTTTCGATATATCTTTCTCATTTCGTGTTCGGCCTTTCATTCATCTCTTTGTTTGTATCCTAAACTCTTCAATAAATGGATCTGCAATTTCACTATTCTGCTACACATATCGATGTGCCTGTAATAATTCCAATTCTTTTAGTGTCACATATGAGGTCCTCCCAACTGATCAGCCAATAGCAGGAATTTTTTTGATTTCTGATGTATTTTAGATTGTGTTGATGTGTCGTCAATGCGTCCAACTCGATTAAATCTTTTCTCAATATTATCCAAATATCTGGAACAAAAGGTGAGACACTCCTCAGCCAAATAGACTTCAGCAATAGAGTCTTCTGGTTGATATTTATTTTTCATGTATGCTTTCAAATGACCAAGATATCTATGAAATAAAATAATAATATTATGCATTTATTTAAATTCCAAAAATTATTTACTTAACAGGAACATATAAATAAAATACCTCTCAATTGGATACATTCATCGATAATGAATGGGGCCTCCTAATTTAGCTTCTTCAAACAAATGCACAGTTAAATGCATCATGATAGTAAAAACCGATGGAGGAAATATCATCTCCATTGCTCAAATGGTCAATAAAAACCTATCATGGATGTTGTCAAGCTGAAATAGATGTAGATTTTTCCACATAATTGCGTAAAAAATGTGCAGAATTTGAGTACAACAGCAGTATCTTTTTCAGGTAATAATGTACGCAATGCCAAAGGCAGTAACTGTTATAACAAAATATGTGAATCGTGACTTTTCAATCCATATAACCTACGATTCTTCAAGTCAAAACACCTCAAGATGTTACTCGAATACCCATCAGATACCTTCACATTCTTTAAAATTCGAAGGCACGTATCTTTATCCCTATTATTCATTGAAAAAATGACTGGAGCATACTTTTCATTCTCATCTGGCCAGAGATCACGTTTTATGCTCATTACTTGTAAGTCTTTGCAAGCATTGAGATGATCCATCGACTTTTCATGCTCATTATGTAATGTGAAAATTAAATTATCACATACATTCTTCTCAATATGCATCACATCAAGATTGTGGCATAACAAATTAAATTCCCAATACGGAAATTTGAAGAATATACTTTTTTTCTTTCATTGTTGCGTTCTGATTTCACTTGATGATGAAATTCGCACTCGTTTTTCGCTATCATTGAAATGAAGAACCTTCCCAAATTCTATTTTAACATTTTCATGTTGTGTCAATATTTCATAACTGGTTAACAACTTTGGTGGTGGTCTACGATCAATGGAGACAAAATTAACACTTATTTATTCTTCCAAATAGATTTTTCGTCATTAACACCTCTAGGACATTTCATAAGTGATATAATGTTCAAGAAAAAGTCCTACTACAAAACAAAATACCATCACTGTAAACTAACACAAATTTTCCAATATATGAACTTTACATGATTCATTAACCACATAAATGTGCTAGATACATTGGTGAGACCAAAGGGCATGACTAACCATTCATAAAGTCCATGTTTTTCCTTAAATGCAGTTTTCAACTCATCTCCTTCTTTCATCCTAATTTTATGGTATCCACTTCTTAAATCAATTTTTTAGAAAATAGTTGAACCATTAAATTAATCTAGCATATCATCTAACCTAGGTATTGGATGATGATACCTGATGGTGATGTTTTTGATGGATCTACAGTCAACGCACGTTCTCTATGTTCCATCCTTTTTTGGTACTAGAAGCATCGGTATAGCGTAAGGGCTAAGACTATCCCTGAAATATCTCACATCCAACAGATGTTGAACTTGCCTCTGAATTTCTTTTGTCTAACTAGGTTGGGCAATATGCATGGAGTTTTGGTAGTGATTTTCCAGGTATAAGGTCAATTTGAAGCTCAATACCTCTAATGGGTGGCAAACCAAGTGGCTCCTCTTCGGGAAATACATCTCTGAATTCCTGCAACAAAGATTCAAATACTTTTGGCAAAGTAGATGTTTAGATTTTAGTGTTCAACATCACCTCACTGTATATAAGTTCTAATAGATATTGCTGAGAAATAAAAGCTTCCATAACCTCACTCTATTTTTCCAACATCACACATTTCTCTCCTCTCAAATCTTTTTCTCCTCTTGATTTTTATTTTCTCTCTATTTCTTTTCTTCTCTAATTTTCTATTTTCCCCTCATTCTATCCTTTTTAATTTTCTCTCTTTTTTCCTCATCACTCTTATTTGTTCTTTTCTTTAAAAATGTGATCATCCAAAATTTTCTGGGGGGACATTCATTGAGGGTTATATGATCCCCTTAGAGTAAAAAAGAGTGACGATTCAAGAAACTACCATGAGTAACACGTCAATCGTACTGCCACGGTATTCCCAACAACAAATGGAAAGCCTTCATCGGAAAAACGTCGAAAAAAAACTCATCTATGTACTTAACAATGGTGAAAAATAAAATAACATTCTTGGTGACATTCAACTCACTTCAATCATTTAACCACTGAAGCCAGTACAGATTTTGATTCCTCGAAGTTGGGAGTCCCAACATCTCCACCAACTCAGTGCTCACCACATTGCTACAACTTCCCCCATCAAAAATAAGACCACATACCTTCCCATTGATCTTGAATAATGTATGGAAAAGGTTCTCTCACTACTCCTTTTCTCCAACAGTCATTTGTGCACTTAAAACTCTCATAGTGGCATGAATCTCACCATTTCCACAAATTCTCCATTATCAATTTCTGGATATTCTTCCACCTCTTCTGATCTCTCTCCATAGGTCTCCCATTATCCATACTTGTGGATGGTAATGGTACGCCGGTTTGGGAACTCCCTAGAAATGTGACCCATTCCTTGAAGTGTGTAACATCGAATATCCCGATTCATATTTTGGTAAGCCTCGAAAGTAGGTTTCTTAGGTTGAAGAATTACCTAATCACTTTTTCGATCAAACTCATATTTTCCATTGATGGTTATCCAATGTCCTTCCTCATATTTATCCATGGCATGAAATGGGTTTTGGGTCTCCTCATGTTGCACCTACTTTTTATTTGTTTCTCAATCTTGGTGGCTTGGTGAATCATATCTTGTATTTCTATGTGATGGTACATCTCCACTTTATAGACAATCTCCCTATTGTGCCCATGTAAAAGCAGTTCCATGGTTGCCTTTGGATCCTCCTCAATGTTTTCTCAAATCATGGAAATTTTAATCTCTTTGTAGTAATCTTCCCCACTTTTACTCCCTTGGGTGATCCACTGAAGTTTATTGTGGAGATCTCAATGGTAATATGTGGGAACTAACCACTTCCTCATGGAAAACATCATTTCATTCCATGTGTTGATGGGATTTCCACCATATATAGTCCTATCCTTTTTCATTTGATCCCACCAAATTAAATCATAATCATAAAATTCAATGGAATCAAGTTTGGCCATTTTCTCCTCGGAATATGAATAGAATGAAAAGACCTACCCGATCTACATCTCCCACTCCATGAATGCTTGAAGATCACTATTACCTTGAAAAGAGGGAACCTTCACCTTGATCACACCAAGTAGGTCATCATCTTGTTGTCTCCTTTGTCCTCCTCTAGTTTATTGATACAACCACCTCCTTTGTGGGACATCATCAAGATCATGTTCAAATTTCACCATCTCCTCCTCCATTTTGTGGGGACGACATGGTTCTGGAGCACATCGTGGGTTGTCATATATCATCCTTGGGCTCAATTTATTCTCCAATACATCAATCCTATCATGTAGAACTTCCAACTTCTTATCCAGAAGAATCGCTAAGTGGCCCACCAAAACATTCATTTGGTGTTGTGTAGCTTTAGGTGCGGGAGAACTATTTCGACTTCCTTCATCGCTAACATGTCCAATTTTCATCCCACGATCATCTTCCATGATAAGTTTTGAAAACAAAAACACACACCGGGGGGAACACAAACAATGATACACACTAAATCACACATGCGAGATGTACACACACACACACAATATATAGACACCCACACACACAAGGATACTCACTCATGCACGCAAGATATACACACTCATAGCCACAATATGTACACACACACACGCACACAAAAAGATGCACACACTCACACACACAAGAAATTTTTTTGCTTATTTCTATCCACTCTCAACACTAAATTAATATTCCAAGTTCTTATGAAATATAATACATTATTTCGAGTGATCAGATGCCCCAAATATTTCCCCGATCAATATTGTCTTGAGGGATGGTTTAACACAACCCGCATGAGTGGTAAAGGGTAAAGGTTTAAAAGAGGGCATAAAATGGATAAAGGGTGGGTGGAAAATTGGGTAGAAAGGTGGTATTTGGGTTATTTCCAATTGTGCAAGATAAGATTAATTGATTAAAATATGAGCCCAAAATCATATGTGGATGAAGTATATTTATGGAGAATGTGATTTTTGGAAATGTAAAGTGCTAATAATGCAAATCACGATGATGAGGTAATTGTATCCACTTTTTTTCTTTTTTTGGACAAATATACAAGAAAGTGATGTTCTTTGAGTTCTAAATAACAAGATGATTGAAGGGAGAGTAAGACAATTTTCTTTGAAATCACTCGAAAAAGGATGTGCATAATTTTGAAAACCACAGAAAGATTAGTTGAGAGAATTTTATTTTTTTGATTTTTTTCTGGATACAAATCACATATAGAGAATTAAAGGCAAAAATAAGATAGAAGAATAATTTAATCAATGTAAAAATATTTCAATCTTGAACAATAAAATACAATTATTAAGGTTTTTAAAAAAATAAGGAATGATAATAATGGTAATGGACACTACTAAATTAAATGAAGGGATATATTCCTACAATGTCAACCAGAGCTATGATACTAATTGATGTGAGATGAACGAGGTGGATTGATCTTCACGGAATAGGGTGGTGGTTGAAGGATGCAGTTCGGGGCTAAGTGGAGGATGATGGGTACAGATAGTGGATGTAATTAGTCAATCAATTCTATAAGGATAGAGACCTACTACTTATACAACCCACTTAAGGGAGGGATGTGATAGAAAATCCACAGAACAACACACTTGGTTTGAGGAACAAAATAGGGGGATTTTTTATCATGGATCGCTAATCTAGCTTGTAGATTGACAAGGAAAGAGTACACCAGAGCAATGGGAAAATTCGAAACAATTCTCACACAATAGAGAGAAACAAATAATAATCTCTCAATTAATTCTTGGATGAAAATACAATGCCATGTGGTGGCTATTTGTATCCAATGGGTGATAAAATAGTCAAGGGCCGAATACCCTAATGTCATAAAGTCTAAACCTACATTGTACCTTTAAAAGTCGTAAAGATAAAGTCTAACAAATGCTTTTTGAAAATTATCATACATCTTTCTAACCATTTCCCACTGGATATGACATTGAGTGAATAGCCCAACATATTTGACATTTTTGTCCAATGATTCCATTTCTAGAATTCTCCATGTGGTCAAGGCATCCAAATTCGTGAAACCATGTTTTCCAAGATATAAGAATCATGTTTGGGCTTGAATAAGTGAAATAATAAGACCATTTTCTCCATCCATGAAAGGAAAGATCCTTTGGGCCTTTAATGAAGCAAGATGGGTGCTCATTTCAGCATTGAGCCTCTTTAATCACCCTCGCGTCATGGGACCTTTCAAATCCAACTCCTCCTACTACGCAATTGACTTGGTGCCTTTTACATTGTTCTCATCAATTAGGGTTCGAACCTATTGTTTTTTAGTTTCTAAGGGATTAGGGTTTTCAGTATTAAGGGTTCAATGTTTTTTGGGGGATGATGCTTGAGGTTTTTTTCTTGGGATGAGGGTTTGGGTTTTTATAGGGATGAGTATTGAGGGGTTTTTTGATGATGGTTTACTGTTTATTTGTTGTGAGGATTTTAGAGGGCTATAGTATTCTTGGGGATGAGGGTTTAGGGGTTTTTGGGAAATGTGTTTTTTATTTTTTGCGGTGGAGCGTTGATGGATTTTTTTGCTGAGGACTTACGATTTTTGTGGGAAATTTCATGTCGGTTTTTTGAAGCTATGTGTTGAGGGTTTTTAGGTGATGACTGTTAAGGGTTTTTTGGGGATGAGAGTTGAGGGATTTCTATGGATGAGGGTTTAGTGTTTTTTGGGGATGAGGGTTTGGTTTTTCTGGGGATTAGAGTTTAGGTATTTTGGGGTTAAGGGTATACGATTTTTTTGTGGCTATGGGTTTACTATTTTTTGGGGGTGGGGGATTAGGTTTTTTAGGAAGATGGTTTAGGGATATTTGGGTTGAGTGTTTTGGGTATTTTTGAGGGTTCCGGGTGCAGTGAAAGCATGTGGGTAGATGTGCCCACTTGGCTTTTTGTCATTAACAATGATCAATCACGGATCAAAACGATGATAAATTCCAGTCTCCACGGATCGAATCACGGAAATGGACAAGGAAAAGGAAAGTCCCGGAACCACAAAGTAGGATCGTTACAGGTTGATTATAATTAATTTAATTAATTGAAAATAAATACCTTTTGGGTGTTCTTTCTTCATTGATGTTCTTGATCCCGTTTTGATGTGATTCATCGTTGCGTCGTATAAGCCAAGTGTTGACTTCCTGTTGTGGTGATCCACAGGTGTACATCGTATCTCAGGACATTGCCAAAGCAGTCTCCGGGTGCTAGCATGGAGAAAACTTTGCTTGTGTTTTCCGCCTTAGATCGTCTTGATCCGATGGAAGAGGATCTCTCTCAGTCTTGAGAGCGTTCTTGGAGGAATAGGTTCTTTCGGCCTTGAAATAATTCTACAGACTTGTTGTGCACAACGATTCTCTTGTGTTAGAAAAGAGTTAGGGTTGTGAGGATATTTATAATCGAGTTTGAGGTTGTAGAGTTATGACAATAAATAATTGCATTATGCATTTCATTTATTTCATTAACTCTTATTGAAAACCCCCACGTCGAATAATTAATTTCTTGACATGCGCTCATGCTGATTATAATAAATATCATTTAATAAAATAATATTATATCCTCAAAATGACGACTGGAAAAACTACAGGGTGTGTAATAATAAATACATGAAGTGTACATGTTTTTCATTGAAAACTACATGGCGTGTACATTAAATGTAAATGACGTGTACATATTGTTTTCATTTATTCATTTCCTTTTAAAAATGAAAACTACATGGCGTGTACATTTTATAATACACGACATGTACGTTTTTTCAAAATAAAACTACACAGCATGTAATCATTGATACACGACATGTACTTGTTTTATTTTATTCTTCCTCCAACATTAAAACAATTTAGGCTTCCTGGAATAATTATTAAACCACGTACGATAATAATAATTATTCTAATTGAGATACTTGAATACACATTGTGTGTGACCCTCTAGGCCTCTTTCTCATTGGCATTAGGTAGGCTTGCCTAAAGTCAAAGATTTCTGTCTAGCAACGGGTCAAGGCACCCAAGTGAATGATGTTGACGATTCATTGACGTATCATCACATAATAACGCTAACTGTGTAATTTAATCCATCTGTCTCAATATCTCATCAAGCAGGTTTCATGGAAGTGTCATAAATCTATATGCTTGATCCGTCGTTCTTTTACTACCTGAAATAAACTCGTCATTTACACCATGGAAAGGGAATTTAATACGACAGTTCTATTTCAATCAAAGGGCCGAGATATCAACTTCCATAAATGGAAGAGACACATCCTTCCTCGACTTATCCATTAACAACATGTCACTCATAACGCACACAACGTACCCTACTTCCCACCAACTGTTAGCGTGACGGTTTTCGTCAGTAAATCTAAGTGCCCGAGTCATGACATGTGTCAATGATAATCTTCCAGTCCAAGGATCATTACACACGCTCGTAAATAGCAATGTCCGATGACACCAAGACATGAAGAATTGCTATTGGTGGGTCTGTTCTCATCATCTCCCATCTTGGATATTACCAGGTGTGAACTCCATGAGAGAGAGTATTGTCTTCTTACGAGTACTCACACATGACGGTTTGTATACTATGTGTCCTATCATAGTATGTCATCCAACCGCATAACTTTATTTAAGAATATTGTTATAGGATTTCAAGGTTCTCATCATAGCGGGGATCTTCCATGACCTTATTATTGCAAAAAATATTCCAGGACATTATTATATTATAGTCATGTAGAATAATGAACAATATATATGTCACGACCCGACCCTACCCGGGCTCGAGCAAAAACTACCCCAAGCCCGCCTCCATAGGCCAGGAGCTAGAGACCAAGGCCAAAGGCAAAACAACTCGGGGAGGCCTTTTCCTAAGAACCTATACACACACACACACGCAACACACTCAATGAAAAAGTGCAGAGTAAAAATAAAAGCAAAGAACCAACTACTATAAAGTAACCACAAGTGCATCGACCTCTAAATACAACAAAGAAAGTGCTTAAGGTAAACTGAAAAAAAAAACGGAAAGGGGAAAACATATGCCCAACCAGAAAGGGTGCCACAACCCGGCAATAGGTAAACAAAAGAAAAACAGTTGGAAGGGTCCCCCACCTGGAACCCATCTACGACCACCGCACGCGGTCCAAGCTTCATAACTCTTAAGCTCCACTGAAGTCATGACCAACCTAATTGTCATCTTCTAGGGCAAACAAAGTGCTGGAAAAGCCCATGCAGGGGTGATTATAAAAATATTTAGTAGGATACCCCGAAGGCTTGAGGGAGAAACAAAGAAGGTACAGAAGGGTGAGCAGTAGATTGAACAGGGAAAAGTAAGGAGTACAACCGAGAGTGCAGTAAATAGTAACAGTAGAGAGTCCATCTCAACCCAATAAGAGAAAGGAGATAGACTCGTCCAAACACAAGTAGATGGAAACGGTGAGAAGTTGAACTTCTCATGGAGTCTTCGCTACCGACAACCGGAGAGTAGACTCGTCCAATCGCGAGAAGCTAGACACAGAAATCACGTGTCATACCCCATGAGTCTTCACCTTTCCTGGAAAGAGAGTAACCAAAACCCAATGAGTGGGTACTGGAACAAGGTATATACATATCCATAAGCTCAATCAATAATCCCAAACAAGATCATAAGGGGATCTCCATCCCCTAGCTCAGCCCAAGAAAGTGAGTCTCCAATAGTCCCAGAAGTAAACACCATCGATGCCCAACATCCCACACATCTGCCCCGAACTGCAAGTCAAGGGGCTCAAATCATCGCACCTGAAACTATCCGCTTTGGGAGGCACTAACTCACCCACACGGTTTTAGGTCGCGTCGCAAGGACGCGTCTCGGTGGAGAAAGTGCCCCTCGTCCTTGAGAGTTCTGAGGGAATGTCAAACCACCCCTCGTCACTGACCCGTAGTTGAGAGGTCTCCTCAAAGTCGACAGGTGACCCCCAGCCCAGCCCCGCTGGAGGGTAATCCCTAGAAGTAGATGGGTTCCCACTGGGGGGAGACCTGGCAAGAGTCGACAGGTGCCACACTGCCCAGTCCTGTAAAAGGGTAATCCACTGGAGGGCAACCTGGCTAAAGTCGTCAACATGTCCCAATGCCCAGTCCTGTAAAAGGGTACTCCACTGGAGAGAGGCTCAGAACCGTCATCGAGGACTACTTCCCAGCCCAGCTGGAGGTAAACTCGGCCTCAGGGGCCACTTCCTAGCCCATCTGGAGGTAAACCCGGCATCGGGGACCACTTCCTAGCCCTGCTGGAGGTAAACCCAGAACTGCTCTGGCCATACCTACTGGATGGTACTGATCGGTGAACACCACTGTACTGGCCACCCCTACTGGATGGTAACCCACTGGCTATCCTTGCTGGATGGTAACCCACTGGCCATCCCTGCTGGATGGTACCGCACTGTCCATCCCTGATGGATGGTACCGCACTGGCCATCCCTACTGGATGGTACAATGTAATAACACACAATTTTATAAGATATATTCTTTCTAATATCTTTCATATCTTCTGTTGTGCGATACACCAAGATTATCTTGCGCTATACTTGACACTGTATTAGCTTGCAGTATACGCAACACTATTCTTAGATTGTGTTACACACAATTTCAAGTTAATTTGATAATAGTCATTCTACGCAACATAGAGTATATATATATATATATATTCAATGTATAAATGAAAAAATGGTTGTATTATGTTATAACAAAACAAAAAAGGAGTCTTTCACTATACGCAACCCTGACTTGGCTTGCATTACAAGCAATCAGAACCTTCTTCGATAGCGTGTGTTGTACGCAATGCCGGGTTTTACTAAACAACGATATGTTCTTATAATATTATTATTAACTATCCATTATGAATAGTATTAACTATATATTTAATTTTATAACATTATTATTCAGCTTAATCATTTTCTAGTATGTGGTATAAGAACAAAAAAAAAATCGGGTAAAATAAGTATTTTTCAAAAAATGCAGTTTTGCCGCCTTTTCATGGTGCACCCACATTAAATCTAGTTTTTGACATGTTTATAAGATCAATTTTACAAAATAAAATTCTTCTTTTGAATCAAGAAATAAACCTTTAATTTGGATTAATTTTTCATATTATTCTGGTAACTTTCATATTTTAATGAATAGTAAAAACACGCTATATTTTAATTAAAAACAACTTTTTTCATCGTAATAACTTATGTGGTTAAATTATAATATTGAATGTTTTTAAAGTATAAATAGAATATATTTTTACCATTTAATATAATGTATGTCATTACCATTGATTTTACTTTGAATTCGTAGGTTAAATCAATTCAATCTTTTGCAATGTTTTAAAGAAAAACCCGTTTTCTTTCGACAACGAGATTAATTTTAATTTAATTTCTGCAATGTTTTTGTATTGAATTTGGAAAAATGGATTCCATATTTTGAATCATTGGTTCCAAATTATGTTAATAAGCTACTTTTTATTTTGGGCTTTATGAATAGTAACAACAGTAAATTTTATTTACCATAGTTAAAGGTAAATTGGGTAATTAAGGGTAAAAATAATATTATAAAATTATCCTAATACTTGCCTTAATACAATTGGATGATTATAATTTGTCCTAAGTCATATTTGGGTCGAAATGGAATCCATTAGAACTGACTTGGAGGTGATTAAGATCTTTAGTTTATTTTATTTAAAGGAATGTGAAATATGTCTCCCTCAACTTCAATAATTAAAGTATTTTTAATATAAGTTTATATAGAATATAAATTCTGTTATAAATACTCATTTGAAAGATAAAATGTTTTTCTTTATCATGGTAATTTATTTGTAATTTTTAATAGATATTTAATTAACTTATTATGTTATACATTAATGATGCAGAAATTATTTATTTAGTAAAAAATCAATAATATAGTTTTTATTGAAATATTAATACATATAAAAAGGCACAAAAACAGCACAAAACTTATTATTAGTGTATATATAAACACTAATCATCCACTGGCCGAATTTTGGACTATTTGGATCCTTATTATGGCGATTATGACACTTATATTATTTTATTTTAAATGATGCCAAGGTTGTCACCTTCATAATTTAATAAATATAAAAATTTAAATATTGCGATTTTAAGATGATAAATTCGATTAAAAGTATTATTGTAAATTTAAATAGATTTATATTCATAATAGGATTTTATTTTTAATTTTTATGAAACATATAAGTATATTAAATAATTATACAAAAATGTTGTAGTAATTATTTTATTAAGAGACAAACCAAATAAATGGTTTTAAAAATAATAAAATAAATAATATATGAACTATTTAATGTTCTCCATTAATTTTCTAGATACATATGACCTTTTATGAATCTATTAATGCTTTTAGTTCAAACATATCTTTTGTATATATTTTATTTAAATTCAAATAAATTTATAGTGTCAAAATTGACACTATTGTTATTTTATAAAAATAACATATTATAAAATTTTTTAAAAATAAAAAAAATATTTAAAAATTATAAATTTAAATTTATATGGTCCAAAATGTTATAAAGAATCCAATTATAGGAAAATTCAGAACAAATAAGTAATTATTTGTTATAATTTAAAATTTAGAATTTTATTACCACAAATAAAATTAAATTGATTAAATAAGCATAAATCAAGTTGATAATGTTTAAAATAAATTCCTAACATATATAAATTTTATTGGTTGATGAAATTACAACCATATATCATCTAATATTTGAATATGAGTCATTTTTGGATGTTTTTAAGTGGGGTTTTATTTATTATAAATTAATATTTTTATGATTTCCAAAGGTTCCCCTCTCCTCCCTTATAAAAGGGAACTTCCTCCCTCCCTTCCTCACTCCAATTTGAGCCTTAATTCTCGGCCAAACCCATCCAAATTTTATTCTACACTTCCCTAGAAACATCCTAGAGGTCCTGGTCTTCTTCAAATACCAATTTTAGTGCCCTATGAGGAGGTCTCAAAGAGGCGCTTCAAAGAAGAGGTGATGTCCGTTACCGATTCTTTCAACTTTATTTCTTCTTCTACTTCTTATTCTTAATTTGTTTAATTATGAAGTAATAAAATCATTATCACTCATATAATGATACGTTATTATAAGTATGAAACAACCCTATTTCACCATCTATCCATCCTACTGAAAACAAAATCACCGCACGTGTGTACGTACGGAATACCGTCTCCACGCCGTGGTGTAATCTGTTTTTCCAACACCACCTTACTTGGATGGGTATAATGTTGTAAAGAATAACTATAAATAGTTATTATGACATCATACAGATTATGATGTATTTTATCATCCTATCCAATTCAATTCAATAATTATGGGAACAATATCATCGCTTGTGCGTACGTACGGACTACTGTCTCCACGACGCGAAGAGATTCATTCACCATGTTAACAATTTAAGAATGATTATAAAGTATATATAAGAAATAATAATGAAATATATGAAATTAAAAATCTACTGAATTTATTTATATATATATATATATGTATGTCATCTACTTAATTCCATTCAACTCAATAAGGAAACGAAAACAGCGTTCATGCGTACGTACAACCTACCGTCTCCATGAACGGTGTATTTCATTCCTTTTATCGATCTATAATATATATATGTATATATAAATCATGTTTTACATTCTGTAATTATGTAAATCATGATATAAGTAATAATATCAAGAACGACAAGTCGAAACACATACGATAAATTAAATGATTTTTACCCAAAATGCTGCTTTAAATAGAATTTACAAAAGAACCGGTAATATAAAGTCATAAGTGAAACATATATGATATAATAACAATGAATATGATTCTGTAATAAGTTAATGACATTATTTAAATCATTATACCGGAAGTTCGGATACGTACGAAGCATATCGAACCTAAGGTAAGGGATAATTTTCCAAATCTCATTTTTTTATCCGAGATTGCTTATACGTAAGTATTTACTGGGGTTATTGTTATCATCCATGTCCATGTTATCTAAATGCTTTTTTATGTATGTTTAATGTCCTTTTTACCCATTTTGACTTTTACCCAATGGTATGGAAGAAATCTTTCTTTTATTTACCCTACAAGGTACTTTTTGACATTTTCGACAAAAGTACGAGAAGAAGGTTTTTTTAACGTATACAACATGAAAGGATTATTACGGTTTTATAAAGCCTTATTTTCATGAAGTTTAACCCAAATGATTTCATGGATATTTTCAACAAAAATCATTTCTTCTAAAATTTCATGACATTTTGTGAAAAGAAAATGATTTTGAAGAAAAAAGGATATTTTTCTCAAGAATTCATTTCAAGTGTTTTATCAAAACCATTTTCATCTAAGATGATATTATTTCAGATGTGTATGTTTCAAGTATCATGTCTCTATGATTTACATGGTTTCACTTTTCTTATGATGAAATGATATCCATTTGTTTTATATGGATTATGTTATGATGGAACGATGTTTATGAAACCCATTTTATTCATTGGGTTATGATGAATGTTTTAAGTATATTTTGTGGCACAAGTAAGAATGATTTCATTATGAGATGGGTGGGTCCTATATCTCCCTCTAATTCATTTGGTAAAGATTTTATATCTCATGATATAGACATGGCTGGAACGGAATGTTAAACCGGTTCAGTAATACAGGACTGGAATGAGGAGTGAACTCGATTCAGAAAGGGACTTTGTCCACTAAGATGGTCTTGGCAGCAATGCCTTGGCTACTATGGAAATCATATTATGTGATTAATGGTTTCCACAATTACAAGATTTATTCCCATGCTATTTTATCATTATTAATGTTTCAATATGATATATGCCTTACCTACTTCCAAGATTCATGTATTTGCTGAAGATTTTGATGTTTAGATTTGATGTTCATGTTTTTGCATTCAAATGTTTATGGATTGTCTTATGTTTTCTATATTTACCATTATTGGGAATTTGAGCTCACCCTTTATATGTTTTCTTTCCCCAGGATATAAAGAAAGGTTTTAGGTAAAAACAAAAGGGGAAGATATTTATGGGAGATGTTGAAGATCCTTCACAATGATTAGAAGATTATATTCCGAGTTTCCAAAGACACTAAACTATTATGATCCTTGTGTGTCTGTTTTTGTTATGTATTATGTATTACTCAAAAGTGATTTAATGTCCATGTATGTCAAGCTTCGGGTCTCTACATACAACCTCTTGGCCAGCCCTGCTGGAAACAACCTCCCGGCCAGCCCTGCTGGAAACAACCTCCTGGCTAGCCCCGCTGGAAACAACCTCATGGCCAGCCCCGCTGGAAAAAAACTCCTGGCTAGCCCCACTGGAATCAACCTACTGGGTAGACGATCAGTGTCTTCGTAATGTGTTGGTCACACCGAATTCACAAGAACTATACCAGGGAACTTGAAGCACCCCTGTCGGCCAAACCATCGAGGATAAAACTAGGGGAAAACCACTCAACCCTACTGGTCGTAACCATCATGAACATGACCAGGGGAAAACTCAACCCTGCCGGTCAATAGATGAGAACCGAGAACCATATAGGTTGCAAGAGGCTAAAAGTATGTAAAGCAGAACACGACACGCACATGGGGCCCACATGACGTGTGACCCCAAGTCAACCCCAACCAAGTGCACAAAACATTCTCAGGTACCAATATCCACATGTACCTTATAGCATTCTCGCATTCTCCCAGAGAATACCATGTCTCCATCCAAAAGGTTATTATGCTCATGAAACCTAACGTCAACACGAAGGGTGTCAACGTAACAACTCCAACTTGCCACCTCAACGGCTTAGGCACGACTGACCACATCTCCTCAAGTATTCACTTCAATCTCCCAAGAGTGAACACAATCACACACATATGGTTTCCCTACAAACACTACATGAAGAACCACCACCGGTACACCTTTCATATATACAAAATTAATAAGATCACGCAAGAGGATATGCTTGCCAGAACAGATTACACCATTGCAATACTCGCGGGAAAAAATGTGAGATAGACTACTTACTCGCCTCCAGCGGATATCCGACGGAAAAGTCTCCAACACCGCCTTATGCCCGAACGACGTCGCGTGGTCCCAAGCCTCGGCCCCGAAAATAGTCAGGCGCATCGCACCATTGTGATCTCCTCGGAAAGACACATCAAAAGGACTGCTCACATGAGTGGAATACATATCCAGATAAAAAGATGCATTCTGACATACCGAACATGAGTGGTGCTGCATGGGACCCGCATCCCAGTCCCAAAGCGATGCCAACGGATCGCACCGTTGTGATCCTCTCAGAAAAGTACACAAGTATGAATAATAACTTGTCCAAAATGGACACCCGGTGATAAAGCTGTAAAATCACCATCAACTCCCAAAACGACTCTCATGGCGCCCGCACCATCATCCAAAATTAAAGCGGGCAGATTGCACCATTGAAATGCCCTTAAAAACACCCAGGATTGAGTGCTCGCACGCCCTGAATGGACGTCCGATGAGAAATTTGTAAAGCGTTGCCCGCAGCTCAAAAGACGGGTCATGGGGCCCATTCATAAACTCCAGTTTCAACTCCTGAAACCACACTGGAAAACTCCACCTCGGCACCAGGGTCCCAACACCACTAACGGCGCTGAAAACGGACGTCAGATGTGTCTGCGCCGCCCAAAACAAGAACTCCTAGAAAAACGCTCGTCCACTTAACATCGTGTTATGCCCCGAGCCCCTCGTCTCAGGAATTAAAATTTTCTATGACCATCTCAAAAAGTACTCCTCATCGATACGGTTTCACAGCCGAAGACGACATGCAAAACGGACACCCGTAGCGGAAATTATGGGCGTCCGAGTCGAGGGGGAAAAGCCCCGTGGATTGGACCGGCCAGGGCCGTCCCTTCCGCCGACCAACCTAAAGGCCGGTCGCTTCTTCCACGTGGAGACCCACCTTTGGCAGGTCTTGGTCTGGCGGTGGGGTCACATAGCGCAACCCTCGTCTCCGCTCTGTGCCGCTGAGCGCCCCTACTGGCACCCGCTCTCCGCCGCCTTGAGCCCCGACCGACTCCCTCACTAGGCCTTCACTGCCTCGCACCTCCGCCTGGCCTCGTGCCACCGCCGTCGTAGCATGTTCCGCTGCCGTCTGCCGCCGCGCTGGCTCGCCGGAACACCCCAAAACCACCGGAAACACTCAAAAATCCACAAACTTTGACGAATGACTATGAGCTCCTCAGAACTCAGATTTTAAATCCGAAAGATGTGTTGGAATGATCAGAATATATAATAAATGACCATGGGATTATTTCTATTATCAAAAAATAATTTGATGCTATAATTTGGATTCAAAGATGGGTTCGGGATTTAAAACTCAAACGAACACCGCCTACCTCAATGGGCTTCGCCCGAAGCTTCGTCGTCGATCCGCCGGAGATGTCGCGCCTCGCCGGGGCTGTCGCTCCACGCCGGAGAGGTAGAGGAGAGGAGGAGTTCCTAGTTGAGAGCTCCTTCCAGGGGGTGAACAAAGGGGGAGAGAGAGGGGGGGTTAAGTGTTTAAATAGAACACAATTAACCACCCTCCCGTCGGCCCGAACCCAAACTTCCGGCAGGGTCGAGATTAAGCCTCCATTAGGAAAAACACCACCTATCGAGCACAACAGCGGTCTCAGAATTTTAATTTGAGGTCCTGTTCAAAAGTTATAATATTGAACGTCTGAAGCCGCTAAATTGTGAGAACGCCCCTGGGGCCATTTTTTACAGACGACCCGTGCCCGCTAAACATACACCCCTCTTTAGGTAAACGATATGTTCTAGACTCAACGGTTCCCTCAGTTTCCTAATCTGAGCCACCGTTTATGAGATAATTGAGTTAAGCCATTAAACGAATAAATTAATTATTTAATTTATCCGTTCCACGCTCCGATAGCGAGTGAGGGGTCCAAACGTCCCACGCCGACATGTTTTATGTCATTCCTAGGGTAATCAACCCATTCCGGACCCATCTGTACACTCAAACTTCTGATCTGGAGCACCGAATAGAAGTTATCCTATTTATTTGGTTTGCCTAGTGTGAATGTACAGAAAATTTAATTATGGCCACACTTGGGCTCGAAATCGCACACCGTCTGAAGGCATCGCTCTGGAATAATATCGAGAATATTGAAAAGTCATTTATAGAAAAAAAACCATGTTCTTACATCATTCCCTTCTTCATGCTTTTCGTCTCTGAAAAGAAAAACCAGGGAACAACCCAGGGTACTAAGCCCGCACCTGGCTATCCCGTACCCAGAAAAACTCTTGCACAATTCTGCGTCACTGCACACAGACCAAAGGATTTGTTCTATTCACTCGATGTTTTCCCTCTCCGATGACATGCATATAATCATGCACACTTCTTCTCAGGTGAGTCACGTGGGAGACGTCTTGCACCCAATCCAGACTTTGGGGTTAGGGAAAGGTGGTAGACAACCTCTCCATCCCTTCGCAAGGTCTCAAACGACCCGAAGGCTCTCAGGGGTAGCTCACCTCCCCGAACAAACCCCTACGTTGCATGTTCTGACTGGAATCACCACTCGCACCTGGAACAAGACCCGGTGATTCCCTCTTTCAGAATATCCATACGGTGAAACACCCAATGATATATGGTCACGCAAGATTTCACAATCTATGTCCCACAACCAAGACCCTCTTGCACACTTAGAAGCGAAGGAGTCAACAACATCGGCTAAAGAGAAAGGTTCCATGCCTTCTACTCTACTGACACGGGGTTACACCGACGCCATGTGTCACCCTTGTAACACATCAAGCAAGGAGTGGGGAGAAAATCATTTCACACACAGAGTCTAACAATTCTAATGCAAAAAAGTCGAAGAGCTGTAGAGCGTACCACTTATCACCTCATGCTCTGCAGGATCGTAGACATCCAAAGCTCATGGTTGTCCGCTGCCCCGCTTTCGGAGCCTGATGTGGACTGCTTAGTGGTGATGGGAAGATATTGTAAGGTATTCCTCCACTTCCATCTCCTCTAGCTCCTCTGCTAGCACCACCTCTCTGGGTACTACTCCGATCATGGTGCTGCCTCCGTTGTGGTGGTGCACCTGCTACCTGCTCGATATTCTCAACATGCCTGGTCGGGCAGTCACGCGCCATGTGACCTTGCTCATCGCAAGAATAACACCGACTCTCTCTAGGCTGCACTGGTGCCCTCCAGCACCATTATGGTGTATGACCATGACCCTGAGTCTGGTTTTCAGGAATCCATCTGCGTCAAGGTTCTTCTTGCTGACACCCACTAGCTGAGGTAGACGTCTCGGCTCTATCATGCCTTCTGGCACCACCAACTGTAGATCTTGACAGGAAGCTCATTGTCACCAGCACCTTCTCTAGTACCTCGACATAAGTGGGAATGCCTAAGGTTACTATGACAGCATGGATTTCCCTAACTCTTTCCTCCAATATTACATCAAGTCTAGCAAGGGCTACCTCTCATGATGTAATATGGTTAAGTCAACCTGAAACCTTTCATAAGGTCTTCCTTTATAAAAGTAAGTGTCCCAACAAGGGTTGGTCAAACACATAGTTTTATTGTGTCTTGCCCTTAATCAGGTAACGGAAGGCTTAGTCTGACATTATATGGTATTGAGGGATTTTAATCTTTTATGCATAGTTTCACATTATCACTTTCTTGTTAATATTAAGTGATTCTTGATTAAGTGATTATCCATGGTCTGATAATGTTTACTCATAGTCCGGTTTTTCTTTTATTCCATCTTTGCATGCTTGTTTATTTCATTAATTATATGATCACGACAACACATACATAATAAATAAACCATGCAATCGGACAGAAATAAAATAAGATGGCATGATCATGAGCTTCTATTGGTTAGCTTATCTAGCAGTTTGATAAGCTAACCCTGACCTAGGGAAAACACCTTGAACCTGATGGTTCTTGTTTTGAATCTCTCACATGTCCACCTTCGTATCTTCTTGGGTTGGTTTAGACTCAACTTCATATTTCGAACCATCTCCTCTATCTTGGGAGATCCTTCGTTACATGGGATTTACATTAAAGAAACCATAGGCACACATGCCCTACATTTTATTGGAAGAAGGCTCCCCGGCCAACGAATTTAAATTAAACAAATTTAAATGAAACCATACACACATACAAAGGGTCTTTGGTCTAGCTCATGATCATCCATAGCATGCAAAGACATTTACGCATATTTAGAATTCAAATTCTTTTAATCCTTCTATTATTTAAGATAAGTCTCACTTGAATTAAATTAATTATGATCTTATAATTAATCAATTATTTATCTTAAATTCCTTTCTTAATTTCCTTGAGATTCTTCTCATCCATATTCCTTGTACTGGTCTTTGTACTTTTGGAGGAAACCTGGTGAAATTTCTAGAATGTACACGGTGTGTAGTTTATATTTACACAGAGTGTATTTCTTTTCACCTTTTATCCAAAGTACACGCAAGGGGCTTTGGCGTGTTCTATTTACTTTGGAAATTATGGCGTACACGGTGTGTAGATAAAACATACATGATGTGTACTTCCTTGTTACGTGGTAATCAGTCTGGAGATCTCGTGTACATGGTACGCGGCTTCACTTTTGTACACGGTTTTATTTGGGCCGGATTGGACTACATGGCATGTTGCTCCAACATACATGTCGTGTATTCTGGTTCCCACGTGCCGTTTAATTCTGGTCAACATGGGGTGTCAAATACTTAGGTGTAATCAATTTACACGACGTGGTTTGGCAGACCAGTACAGGTTCATTGAACCTAAGTACACAACATGTAGTTTTTATTACACGCTGTGTATTCCCATGTCATACAGACAGAAAGAGCGGCTCCTCCAGATGAGATCCTCATTTTTATTTTAATCAAAATTAAAATTAAAAGGTTGTTTCTGTGATATGAATCGAGAAATGAAGGAGGAATAATAGATCTCGTTTATTCAGATTAATAGAAAAATTTATTTTGAATTGAATCAAATATAAATGCATAAATTATCAACGAAAATTAAATAAATTTAACCAACATTTTAACCACCCTCTGATACCATATGAAGGATCCGGGCACAGCAGAAGCGCGTGGGAGGATGTGACCACTTGGATTTTTGTCAATAACAAGGATCAATCTGGGATCAATACGATGATAAATGACAGTCACCACAGATCTAATCATAGAAATGGAAAAAGAAAAGGAAAGTCCTGGAACCAAAAAGTATGATCATTAAAGGTTGATTATAATTAATTTAATTAATTGAAAATAAATACCTTTTGGGTGTTCTTTCTTCGTTGATGTTCTTGATCACGTTTCGATGTGATTCGTCGTTGCGTTGCAGAATCCAAGTGTAGACTTCCTCTTGCGGTGATCCACATGTGTACCTCGTATCTCGAGATGTCGCCAAAGGAGTCTCCAAGTGCTAGCATGGAGAAACCATTGCTTGTGTTTTCCACCTTAGATCGTCTTGATCTAACGGAAGAGGATCTCTCTCTGTCTTGAAAGTTTTCTTGGAGGAATAGGTTCTTTCGGCCTCGAAATAATTCTCCAGAATTGTTGTGCATAATGATTCTGTTGTGTTAAAAAAGATTTGGGGTTGTGAGGAAATTTATAATTGATTTTGAGGTTATCGATTCATGACAATAAATAAACGCGTTATGTGTTTCATTTATTTCATTAACTCTTATTAAAAACCCCATGTCGAATAATTAATTCCTTGACATGCTCTCATGCTGATTATAATAAATATCATTTAATAAAACAATATTATATCCTCAAAATCCCGACTGGAAAAACTACACGACATGTAATAATAAATACACGGCGTGTACTTGTTTTTCATTGAAAACTACACGGTATGTTCATTAAATGTACATTGAGTTCATATCTTTTATTCATTTATTCATTTCCTTTCCAAAATGAAAACTACATGGCGTGTACATTTAATAATACAAGGAGTGTACTTGTTTTCAAAATAAAACTACACGGTGTGTAATCATTGATAAATGGCATGTACTTGTTTTATTTTATTCTTCCTCCAACATTAAAACAATTTAGGCTTCCTTGAATAATTATTAAACCACGTATGGGAATAATCTTTATTCTACTTAGGATACATGAATACACTTAGTGTTAGACCCTCTAGGTCTCTTTCTCGTTGGCATTAGGCGGGCTTGCCTAAAGTCCAAGATTACTGTCTAGCAATGGGTCAAGGCACCCAAGAGAATGAAGTTGAGACCGCATTGACATATCACCACATACAAACACTTATAGTTTAATTTAATCCCTTTGTCTCAATATCTCATCAAGTAGGTTTCATGGTAGTGTCATAAACCTATATGCTTGATCCATCGTTCTTTGACTACCTGAAATAATCTCGTCGTTTAAACCATGGCCATGGAATTTAATGCGACAGTTCTATTTCAATCAAAGGGCCGAGATATCAACATCCATAAATGGAAGGGACAAATCCTTCCTTGATTTATCCATTAACGACATGTCACTCGTGATGCACCCAACATACCCTACATCCCTCCAACTTCCTGCGTGATGGTTTTCGTTAGTAAATCTAAGTGTGCGAGTCATGACATGAGTTAATGATAATCTTTCAGTCTAAGGTCCATTACACACGCTTGTAGATAGCAATGTCCGATGACACTAATACATGAAGAATTGATATTGGCAGGTCTGTTCTCATAATCTCCCATCTTGGAGATTACCAAGTGTGAACTCCATGAGAGTCTTGTCTTTTTACGAGTACTTTGACATGAGGTTCTGTATACTATGTGTCCTATCATAGTATGTCATCCAACTGCAGAACATTATTTAAGAATATTGTTATAGCATTTAAAGGTTCTCATCATAGTGGGGATCTTCCATGACCTTATTAATGCAACAAATATTCCAAGACATTATTATATTATAGTCATGTAGAACAATGAACAATATATAATAAGTGAACATTCATTTAATCAAAGTACAAATAGTTGGTTCTCAGGACACCAACCCTTACACTTTTGGGGCTACGTTTTTAGGGTATTTTGGTGGAAGTGATTTTAGATTTGTTGGGAATTTGGGATTAGAGTTTTTTTAGGGATAGTGGTTTAGGATTTTTTTGAATGTGGGTTTATGGGTTTTTAGGGATGAGGATTTAGGGTTTTTTCCCAATGAGTATCAGGTTTCTGTTTACTATGGGTTTATGGGTTTTCATGGATAAGTGTATAGGGTTTTTTTTTGTGGTATAATTCATTGGTTTTTCTATTGATGATAGTTTAGTTATTTTTCGGGATTTGGGTATATAATTCTTTAATGACGCATGTATAGATTTATTAGGGTTGATGTTTGTTGGGTTTTTAGCGTAAGGATTGGTTGTTTTTTGGGATGATAGTTTTTTGGGGCTGTGGGTTGAGGTTTTCTTTTGACATTGGGGTAGATTTTTTTGGATTTCTTGATTCAGGTTTTTATTGTGTTTAGGGTCAGGGATTGTGGGGTTTGAGGGGTTATGTTTTTTTTTATTTTGGATGGGGGTTTAGGTCCTGTGGTTTCCTGGGTTAATGGGGCTATGGTTTGGGGTTTTTAGGGATGATGGATAAGGTTTTCTTGGGGAATATGGTTTAGTGTTTTATGGGGATGATGGTTGAGGGTCTTTTGGGGAAAAGGGTTGTTGGTTTCTTGGTGTTGAGGTTTTTTTTGGTTTTTTGGGGATTAGGATTAAGGGACTTTTGGAGCATAGGTTAATGGATTATTAGGGATTATGTTTTATTTTTATTGTGGGATAAGGTTTTATGTGTTTTTAAGGCTGAATATTTAGGGTTTTGGGGTTGAGGGTTGAGGGGTTTTGAGTCTGTGGGTTGAGGGTTTCGTAAGATTTAGGGATGAGAGATTATGGGAGATATGGTTTGATGGTATTTGGGGGGAAAGGGTTTATGGTATTTTTGGGATGATGGTATAGTGTTTCTAGAATATTAGGTATGAGGGATATTTTAGGGATAAGGTGTTAGGCCTTTTTGGGGTTTCGGGTTCAAATTTTATAGGTGATAATGGATTTAGATTTTTTGTGTTTTTGTTAATAGGGTTTTTTGGGGCTAAAGATTAAGGTATTTTTGGGGCAAAAAATTTATGGATTTTTATTTGGATTTAGGTTTTTTTGGGGTTTAGGGTATTAGGGTGTTTTTTCCAAAGGGTGGAGTGTTTTTTACTACTATGGGTTGAAGTTATTTTCAGTATAAGGGTTGAGGGTTTTTTTGGGATGTGGGTTTTTGGATTTTTATAGATAAGGGTTATGTTTTTTAGGGCTAAGAGCATAGGGTTTTTTGGGGTCATAGGTTTTAGTGATTTTTGGGGTTGATTTTTTAGGTTTTCTAGGGTATGAGGGTTGAGGGTTTATTGGGATAAGGTTTTAGGGTTTGAAGGGGAAGAGGATTTAGGGTCTTTTCGGGATAGGGTTTAGTGTATTTTGTGGAAGTGTTTTTAGAGATTTTTGGGATGAGGGATTAAGATTTATTGGATCTCAGTGGTTAGGGAATTATGGTGCAGATGGTTTCGAATATTTTTGCGCTCTGGGTTTTGGGTTTCGTTGGTTTGAGGTTTAATGGCATTCCCATTTGGGTGTTTATTGTATTTTGGGGTTCAAGGTTCAAGTATTTCTTTTACTGAGGGTTTATGGTTTTTTTGGGATTCACTATTTAGGGTTTTCTAGGGATTATGTTATAGTGTTTTGGGGGATAAGTATTTTGGATTTATTTGGGATGAGGTTTTAGGGTTTTTAGGAATAATGATAGAGTTTTTTTGGTACATAGGATTAAGTATTTTTTTGAGTCTATGTATTTTTTTATTTTAACTGTTGAATGAGAGATTATTTTGGTTTTAGGGTTATGGTTTTTATGGATTATTTTTGTTCTTTTTTCAGTGCTATTGATTCAAGGTTTTTATAGATGAGGGATTAGGTTTTTATTGGAATGTGGGTTTATGGTTTTTTAGAGTTGCTGGTGTAGGGTATTTTCGGGATGAGAGTTTAGTGTTTCTTAGATATGGGGGTTTTCTTTGCTTCTTGACTAAGGTTTTAGGGGTTTTAGGGTAGAGGGTTTAGATTTTACTAGGGATGAGGATTGAATTTTTATTGGAGATGAGGGTAGGTGGTTGTTTAGAGCTAAGGGAATAGGGTTTTATAGAGATTAGGGTTTAGGAAATTTTCCAGCCAAGGGTTTAGTTTTTTTGGGGGGATGAAGTATAATGTAATTTTTGGTGATTAGGGTTTAGTGTTTTTTGGGACTTAGGTTTTATGTTTTTTTTTGGGTCTTAGTGTTTAATAGTTTTTTTAGGATGAGTGTTTAGGGTGTCATTGGAAAAGGGTTGACTGTTTCAATTATGAGGCTTTAGGGTTTTGGGGGATCAAGGTTTTGGGTAATTTGGAGGTGGGGTTTTGTGAGTTTTTGCAGATGAGGGTCCATGGTTTATTGGGGTTGACAGCTTATTGTTTTGGGGGATAGTATTTTATCTTTTTTCAGAACAAAGGATTTTAGGTCGTTGGTGATATTAGTCTAGGGTTTTGGGCTAGGGTCTAGGTTATTTGGGGCATTGGGTTTGGGTTTTTATATGGTTGAGGATGGTGTGTTTTTTTTTTGTGTGGGTTTTTTGGGGATGAATGTTGAGGGTTATTTGGTGTAGAGGGTTTATTTTTTTAAGCACACGTGTTTATAATTTTTTCAGTTTTAGGATCTAATTTCTTTTTGGGATGAATGTTAAGAATTTTTTTAGGGTGAATTTATAGTGTATTTTTTATAAGGATTTATGGTTTTCAGTGATAGTGGGTTTAGCATTTTTTTGGCTGATATTTTAGATATTTTTCAAGATGAGCTTTTAGGTATTTTTGGGTTGAGGGTATGGATTTTTTGGGGGTTAAGGGTTATATGCTTTTTGGGGATGAGATTCGGTTGTTTTGGGGCATATCGGTTGTGAATTTTATTGGTGATGAGGTTTTGGGGTATTTTGTGGCTGGAGATTTGGGTTCTTTCGAATGAGGGTGGGGGGTTTTGGGGTTGAGTGTTGAGGGTTTTGGGTTTTTAAGGGTTTATCATTCTTTCTAGATGAGGATTTTAGTTTTTTTGGGGGAGGGTTTATGATTATTTTTTTTGTAAGGGGTTGATTGTTTTTGGGGCTGAGGGTTTAGGGTTTTTTTTGGGTGACGGTCGAGGGTTATTGGGCATGTGTGTTGATATTTTTTTTTGGGAATGAGAGTTAGGTTTCTTTTTGGGGTTATTGTTGATAATTATTTGGTGTTGAGTGTTGAGGGTTTTCCACATAAAAGGGTTGGGGTTTCATTATGGTTAAGCTTTGGGGTTTTTTAGGGATGAGTTTGTAGAGTTTTTTGTGGATATCATTTGATTAAATTTGTTGGGGGTCAGTGATATTTTTTTAAGGCCATGAAGTTATATAATTTTTTGTGAATGAGGTGTGCGGTTTTTTGATGATGAGGGTTGAGGGTTTTTGGGGGGTGTGGGTTGAAGATTTGTTGAGGGCATTCAGTTTACTATTTTTTGAGGCTAAAGTATTTTCAAGGATTATTGTGGAAGGTTTTTTGAAGATGAGGGATTTTTTTTATTTGGGGTATGAATCATGAATGTTTTATAGGGTTGAGAGATTAGTTTTTTTATGAGTTCTTTTTCGGGTCTGAGGGTTTTGGGTTTTTTGTGGCTAGGTTATTGGGTTTTTGTTTTTGTGGGTTTATGTTTTTGGGTTATAAGATTTTCTATTTTTTGATATGTGGGTTTTGGGATTTTTGGGGATAATTTTTTTATGTTATTTATGTATGTGTGTTTATGATTTATTTGGGATGAGGTTATATATTTTTTATGGATGAGGGTTTATGAGTTTTTTTTTTCTTCTGGTTTTGGGTAATTTATAGTAAAGGTTTATGGTTTTTTTTGGGATAAGGGTTTACTCTATTTTGGGATGTTGGTTTATGGGTTTGGAAGATAGGTTTTGGGGTTTTTTCATTACGAAGGTTTATGGTTTTGTGGGGGTATGTGTATTTGGTTTTTGTGGCTGAAAGTTCGAGTTGTTTAGCATGAGGGTTGATGGTGTTTTTTGGATAAGGGTTGACTATTATTTTGGAATAGGGTTGAGGGTTTTTTGGGTATATGGGTTGATTGTATTTTCTTTTTTAGGGTTTCTTATACACTGGGTTGATGGTTTTTTTCGGGATAATGGTGGTGGATTTTTATTGGGCTGAGGGTAATGTCTTTTTCAGGGCTAAGGGTTGAGGGTTTTTTATGATTAATTATTAGTCAATTTGGGGTGTGTGGTTTCAACCAGTTTTAGGGATATGGTTTAGTTATTTTTTTGGGGATAAGATTTCATGAGTTATTGGGGACAAGGTATGAGGGTTTTGGGATTTTTTGTGCTGAGGGATGAGAGTTATTTGTGAATGAGGTTTGTGGATTTTTTGGGATGGGGGTTTAGAGTTTTTTGGGAAATATTGTTGATGGATTTCCAAAAATAAGGGTTGATTGATTTTTTGGGGTTGAAGGATTAGGATTTTTTTGGGCATAGGGTTGATAGTTTTTTTACTCAATTTTGAGGGTTTTTTTGTGTGGATGAGGCTTAAGGATTTCTTAATATTGGTTTTAGGGTTTTTTTGGGATATAAATTGGGGTATAATAATGTAGAGGGTTTCGAGTCTTTTGGGGATATGGTATTAGTGTTTTATGGGGTTGATGTTTTATTGGGTATGAGGGTTGTGGGTTTTACACAGCTCATTCATGATGTTTATTAGGGTTTTTGGTTTTGGGTTTTGTGGTGATGATGGTTGGGTGTTTTGTGGGGACAAAAATTGAGGGGTTTTTTTGGGCTGAAGGTTATGTTTTTTTTATGTATTAGGGTTTAGGGTTTTAATGGGGTTGCGAGTTCATGATTTTTTGTGGATGAGAGTTTCAGGTTTTTTAGGGATGGGGTTAATAGTATTTTGGGGATGAGGATTCATCATTTTTTTGTGAAGAGGGTATTAGATTTTTTCCGGTTGATGTTTCAAGGTTTCTGGGGGATGAGGGTTAAGGGTTCTTTATGGTTGAAGGTTTTTGGGATTTTGTGGATAAGGGTTAATAGTTTTTTTAGCATAGAGGTATCATGGGTTTTTTGGGATGGGGGATCATGGTAGTTTTGTGTTGAGGGGCCAGAGATTTGAAGATGAGTTGTTGGGGTTTTTAGTTTCAAGTGATCATGGTTTTTTTAAAAAGATTGAGGTTTTTTTAGGGATTAGGGTTTACTGCCTTATGTGGAAGATGGATTAGGTTTTTGGGGATGTGGTTTCAACATTTTTTATAGTATATGATTCATGTTTTTTGTATGTTTTCAACATTTGTTTATGTGTTGATTAATCAAGAGTATTTTTGGATGTGGGTTCATTGTTTTTTGGTGATGAGGGTTCGTGGGTTTTTATGGCTAATGGTTTTGGGTATTTTGGTCAAAGGGTTTATTTTTTATGGGGTTTGAGGGTTCAAGTGTTTTTTAGCAGGAAGATTAATGGTTTTTTTGGGGATGAGGGTTTAGGGTTTTGTGTGGATGTGGTTTTATGGTTTTCATAGTTGAAGGTTGAGGTTTTATTATTGCTACGATTTTATGGTTTTTTAGGGGAGATGTTTGAGGATTTTTTAGGGTAGAGGGTTTTGGGTTTTTTAGGGTGAGGTTTTTTAGGGTTTAGGGTTTAGGGTTTTTTGGACTGATGATTTAGGGTATTTTTTTATAAGGGTTTAGTGTTTTTTGGGGATGACTGTATATTTTTTTGTGGTGATGAGGGAATTGATTTCTAGTGGTTAAGGGTTTATTGTTTTGTCAGACAATAGTTTATGGTATTTTGGGATGAGAATTAGGGTTTATTGGGTGTAAGGGTGTATGGTTTTTGGGAGATGAGATTTTATGGTTTTTTGGGTATTAGGGTTCATGTTTTTTTGAGGCTATGGGTTCATGGTTGTTATGGGATGGGTATTCAGGTTTATTTGAGGATGAGGGTTCAAGGATTTTGGGGGCTAATGGATATGTGTTTTCTGTAGTTGGGGTTTTAGGTTTTATCTATCTTGGGTGCTCATGGTTTTTTTGGGGATCATGGATTCAATATTTTCGGTGATAAGGGTTCAAGAATATTTGGTGATGAGGGTTCATGGTTTTTAGTGAATAGGGATGAAGGTTTTTTTGGGGATGAGCATCCTCATTTTTTTCAGATCAGGGTTAGTTTTTTTGGGGAAAATTTATTGAGTTTTTTTGGGACTAGGGGTTCATGGTTTTCTTGGGTTGATGGTTACAGTTTTTTAGGGAATACATTTCATGGTTTTTAGTGAATAGGGTTTAGGGTTTTTAGGAATGGTGTTTTAGTGTTTAATGGGGATGTAGTGTCACAAATTAATGGGGTTGAGGGGTCAGAAATCTTTATGGAAGAGGGATTAGTTATTTTTTGATGAGGGATAATGAATTTTTGGCCATAAGTGATCCTTATATTTTGGGGGTTGAGGTAATATGAATTTTTATGGATTGGGGTTGTGAGTTTTTGGGGGATGAGGAATTATGATTTTGGGGGATTTAGAGTTCAGGGTTTATTGGGGTTTAGGGTTTTTTTTGCAATGGGGGTGAGTGTTTTGGGATTTTAAGGGTTGAGGGTTTTTGATTTTTTGTGACTGAAGGTTTAGGGTAATGGGGGATGATGGTTTTTTGTTGTTTAGACTTTGAGTTTCCTGTTCTTTGGGATGAGTGTTGAGTGTTTTTTCAGAATTAGTGTTCATGATTTTTTGGTGATAAGGGTTGACAATATATTTTAGTATTTGAGTTTAGGGTTTCTTTGGGTTGAGGCATGATGGTTTTTGGGGCAAGGGGATTTAGTGTCATTTGGGGTTGAGGCTAGATGAATTATTAGGGGTATGGGTTTATGGTTATTTGGGACAAAGGGTTGATGGATTCTTATGGAAGAAGGTTTAGGTTTTTGTTGTCTAAGTGTTGAGGATTTTTTTAGGCTCATGGTTGAGGGTTTTTTTGGGACAGTGGTTAGGTTTTCATGGGGCTATGTGTTTTGAGATTTTATGTGGCTATGAGTCAAGGTTTCTAAGGCTATATGTTTATCTCATTTTAGAGTTGAGTGTTTAGGGGTTTTTAGGCTGATGGAATGAGTCTTTGGGGTTAATGTATATTTATGGATAGAGGTGTGTTTGTTGATGAGGGTCTTGTGTTTTTTGGGGGATGTGTTTTGTATTTTTTGGGGAGGAGGGTTGCTGGATTTTTTTGACGAGGGTTTATGTTTTTTGTGGGAATTTTATTGTTGGTTTTTTGAAGCTATGCGTTGAGGGTTTTTTGGTGATGAGTGTTAAGTTATTTTTTGGGATTAGGATTGAGGGATTTCTTGGGATGAGGGTTTAGTGTTTTTTGGGGATGATGATTTTGTGTTTTCTAGGGATGAGGGTTTATGATATTTTTGGGATATGTGTTTAGGATTTTTGGGGGTTGTGGGATTACTATTTTTTGGCGGTGGGGGTTTATGGTTTTTTTTGGAAGCAGTTTTAGGGATATTTAGGGTTGAGGGTTTTGTGTATTTTGGGGTTGAGTGTTTAGGGTATTTGTGGGAAATGTTTTTAGATTTATTGGGGATTTGGGATTAAATCTTTTTTATGATAATGGTTTAGGGATTTTTTGGAATGTTGGTTTATTGTTTTTAAGGGCTAAGGCTTTAGGGTTTTGGGCTATGCATTTTGGGTTTTTGGTTACTATTGGTGTATGAGTTTTTATGAATAAGTGTTTTGGGTTTTTTGTGGTTGAATGTTTTCATTTTTATATTGATGAAGGATTAGTTATTTTTGGGGCTTATGGTATATAATTATTTGATTATGAATATCTAGAATTAATTGGGGTTGAGGTTTGTTTCCTTTTTATCATAAGGATGGGTGGTTTTTTTAGATGATAGTTTTTTGGGGCTAAGGGTGGAGGTTCCACTGTGACATTAGGGTAGATTTTTTTTGGTTTCTTGATTTGTGTATTTATTGTTCTTAGGGTTTGGGTTTTTGGGGTTTGAGGCTTTATGGATTTTTTCTGACTGAGGGTAAGGGGGTTTTTGTTTTTTGGGTCCTTGGGTTAATGGGGATATGGTTTGGGGGTTTTTATGGATTATGGAAAATGGATTCTCAGAGAATATGGTTGAGTGTTTTATGGGAATGATGGTTGAGGGTCTTTTGGGGTTAAGGGTTGTACGTTTTTAGGTGTTGATGGTTTTTTGGTATTTTGGGGAATAGGATTAAGGGACTTTTGGGGCCTAGGTTAAGGGATTCATGGGGATAAAGGTTTATCTTTATTGGGTGATGGGGGTATTTGTGTTTTCAAGGAAGAAAGTTTAGTGTTTTCGGGTTGTGGGTTGAGGGGTTTTGAGTCTATGGGTTTAAGGTTTCATAGGTTTGAGTAATGATTGATTTTAGGAGATGTGGTTTGATGGTATATAGGGGGAAAGGGATTATAATATTTTGTGTAAAATGGTATAGTGTTTTTAGAAGATGAGGGATGAGTGATTTTTTAGGGATGAGTGGTCAGGTTTTTTTTGGTTGAGGGTTAAATTTTTATTGGCGATGATGTATATAATTTTTTTTGTTTTTTAGGAGGGTTTTTTGGGATAAAGTTTTAGGGTTTTTTGGGGATAAAAAATTATGGTTTTTATTATGTTTTTTAATTTTTTATGGTTAGGGGATTAGGGTGTTTTGTACTATGGGTGGAGTTTCTGTACGACTATGGGATGAAGGTATTTTTGGGATGAGTGTTGAGGGTTTTTTGGGACTGAGGGTTTTTGGTTTTTTATAGAAAAGGGTTAGGTGTTTTAATTCCAAGTGCCTAGAGTTTTTGGGGGTCTTAGGTTTTTGTATTTTTTGGGGTTGAGGCTTTATGTTTTCTGGGGGATGAGGGTGTATTGTTTTTAGGGGTGAGGGTTTAGGGTTGTAAGTTGAAGAGGCATTAGGGTATTTTTAGGGATATAGTTTAGGTTATTTGGGGGATGAGGTTTTAGAGTTTATAGGGCTTAGGGTTTGGGGTTTATTCGGTATTGGGAGTTAGGGTATTTAGGTGGAGAGGGTTTAATATTTTGTGGGCTCTGGGTATTGGGTTTGCTAGTGTTGAGGTTTAATGGTTTATTAATTTGGGTGTTTATGGTATTTTGGGGTTTAGGGTTCAGAGTTTTTTGGGACTAAGGGTTTATGGTTTTTTTTGGGGTCTGTGTTTATGGTTTTATAGGGATGATGTTTTAGGGGTTTTTGGGTTTTGTATTTTGGATTTATTGGGGAAGAGGGTTTAGGGTTTTTAGTAATAATGAGATAGTCTTTTTTGCGACAATAGATTAAGTGTTTTTGTGGGGCTATGTATTTATTTCTTTCATTTTAACTACCAGTCTAGGGATTTATTTGGTTTTATTGTTGTGGTTTTTATGGATGATTTTTGATGTTTTTTCAGTGCTGTTGATTCAAGGTTTATTAGAGACGAGGGCATAGGGTTAAATGGGAATGTGGGTTTATTTTTTCTTAGGGTTTATGGTTTAGGGTATTTTGGGAATGAGAGTTTAGTGTTTCTTGGTTTTGGGGGTTTACAAATTTTTTTGACTAAAGGTTTTGGGGTTTTTCTAGGTTGAGAGTTTAGGTTTTAATAGGGTTGAAGATTTATCATTTATTGGGTCTGAGGGTTGGTTGTTTTTTAGAGCTGACGTTTGAGGGTTTCATGGGGATGAGGGTTTTGGATATTTTTAGGCCAAGGGTTTCGTTTTTTGGGTGGATGAAGTATAAGGGTATTTTTGGGGCTCAGGGTTTATGGTTTCGGGGCTTAGGTTTTAGGTTTTTCTAGGACTTAGTTATTAATGTTATTTTGTGGTTAGAGTTTATGGTTTCTTGGGTAGAGGGTGTAGTGTTTATGTGAAGAGGGCTTAGTGTTTTTTGGGATCATGGTGTTGGGTTTCTTTGAGGTGAGGTTTGGTGATTTTTTTGTTGACGAGATCCATGGTTTGTTGGGGTTGATAGTTTATGTTTTTGGGGGATTTTATTTTAGAATTTTTCAGAACAACGGATTTTAGGTTGTACGAGGATATTAGTCTAGGGTTTTTTTGGGTGTAGGGTCTAGGGTTTTTGTGGATATAGGTTTGGGTATTTATATGGTTGAGGATTGAGGTTTTTTCGGAATGAAGGTTTTTTGGGGAAAAGGTTGAGGGTTTTTGGGGTATAGGGTTTTTTGAAGATGTGTGTTTATAATTTTTTCGGTTTGAGGGTCTACTTTATTTTTGGAATGAGGGTTTAGATTGTTTTTAGGGTGAAGTTAAGGGTGTTTTTTGGATGAGGATTTATGGTTTTTGGGGATAGTGGGTTTTGGGATTTTTGGGGCTAAGATTTTACGGATTTTTTGAATGAATGTGTAGGGTTTTTGGGGATGAGGGTATATGATTATGGTAAGTTAATGGTTATGTGTTTTCTGGGGTTGATATTTGGTGGTTTTGGGGCATGGGGGTTGTTGATTTTATTGCTGATGTCAGTAAGGGGTTTTTTGTGGCTAGAGATTGGGGATCATTCGAATGAGGGTGGGGTTTTGGGGTTTTATACTGAGGGTTTTGGGTTTTTGTGGGTTTATATTTCTTTCTAGGTGAGGGTTTTGGTTTTTTTAGGGTGAGGGTTTAAGATTATTTTTGTTGTATAGGGTTGATTATTTTCGGAGATGAGGGTTTATGGGTTTTTTGGGTGATGGTTGAGGGTTTTTGGGTATATGTGTTGATATTTTTTGGGATTAGAGTAAGGGGTTTTTTGGGGATGAGTGTTATTAGTATTTTGGTGATGAGTGTTGAGGGTTTTCAGTATCAAAGGGTTGGGGTTTATTTGGGGCTGATCGTTGGGGGGTTTTTACCTATGAGGTTATAGATTTTCTTATGGATATCAATTGAGGAAGTCATTTTGGGATCATAGATAATTTTTTTATGGCCTTGAGGTTTTAAAATTTTATGTGAATGAGGTGGGATGTTTTTCTTTCATGAGGGTTGAGGGTTTTGGGGGGATGCAGGTTGAAGATTTTTTGGGCTATCAGTTTAATATTGTTGAGCTTGAGGTTTTTTTCAAGGCCATGGGTGGTTGTTTTTTTGGGGATGAGGGATTATTTTGGGGGGGGGGAAGAAATTTGAATGCTTTTTAGGGTTGAGATATTTTTTTAGGATGATATTTTTTGTCTGGGGGTTTTGCGTTTCATTATGGATGAGGTTTTAGGGTTTCTGTTTCTGTGGGATTATGTTTTTGAGGAATATGATTTTGTATTGTCTTGAAATGTGGGTTCAGGTATTATTGGGGATGAGGTTTTCAGGTTATTGATAGATATGGGTGTATGTTTTTTGGGGGATTATGTTGTAAGGTTTTTTAGGGATGCGGTTTTATGAGTTTTTTAGGCTTAGGGTTTTTGGTTTTTTATAGAAATTCTTTATGGTTTTTTTGGGATATGGGTTTACTCTTTTAAGGGTTGAGGGTTTTTGGGTTTGGGGGATGAAGTTTTAGGGTTAATTCGTTCTGACAGTTTATGGTTTTTAGGGGGTATGTTTAGATGGTTTTGTGGCTGAATGTTCAAGTATTTTGGCATGAGGTTTGTTGGTTTATTGGGGATAACGGTTGACCATTTTTTTGGTAGAGGGTTAATGTTTTTTAGGGATGTGGTTTGATGGATTTTCTTGTTGAGGTTTTTTCCAGAATGAGGGTGGATGGATTATTTTGGGCTAACTATTGTGGATTTTTTTGGTTTGAGGGTAAAGGGTTATTTAGGCTGAGGGTTGAGGGGTTTTTTAGGCTTAATAATTATTCATTTTTTGATATAGGGTTCAACCTTTCTTAGGGATGAGGGTTCATGAATTTTTTGGGATAAGGTTTTTTGTGTTTTTGGGGCCAAGGGATGAGGGTTTTTGGATTTTTGTTTCTATGTGATGAGAGTTATTTGTGATTGAGGTTTGTGGTTTTTTTGAATGAGGGTTCAGGGTTTTTTCCGGATTGATTGTTGAGGGATTTTCAACAATGAGGGTGGATTGGTTTTTTGGGGTTGAGGTGTGAGGATTTTTCTGGCCTGATGGTTGATTGGTTTTTTGACTTTGGGTTGAGGATTTTTTGTGGAAGAGGCATTAAATTTTTTTATTATTAGTCTTAGGGTTTTTTGTGATGAAACATGGGGTGTAATAAAGTTGAGGGTTTCGAGTCTTTTGGGGGCAAAGTTATTAGTGTTTTACGAGGTTGATGTTTTATTGGGGATGAGGGTTGAGGGTTTTTTGGAGGTCAGGCATGAGTTTTTTTAGGGTTGTGGGTTTAGGGTTTTGTGGATATGATTGTTGGTGTTTGGGGGGTGGGAAGTGTTGAGAGTTTTTTGGGGATGAGGTTTCAATGTTTTTTAGGGCTTAGGGTTTCAGGTTATATGGGGTTACAGGTTCATTCTTTTTATGGAAGAGAGTTTCAGGTTTTTTGGAGATGAGGGTTCATAGAATTTTGGGGATAAGTATTCATGATTTTTTGGAGATGATTGTATCATATTTTTTTGGGTTTAGGGTTCAATGTTTTTGGGGGGTGGGGGTAAAGGGTTCTTTATGGTTGAGTGTTTTGGGTTTTTGGGGATAAGGGTTCAATGTTTTTTAGCACAGAGGGATCAAGGGTTTTTGGGGATGAGGGATCACTATTGTTTGGGGTTGAAGGACAAATGATTTGGAGATGACAGGTTAGGTTTTTTAGTTTTAAGTGATTATGGTTTTTTGGGATATAAGGTTTAGGGTTTTTTATGGATTAGGGATGACTGCCTTTTGTGGGAGATGGTTTAGGTTTTTGGGGATGTGGTTTTAGGGTTTTTTTACAGTAGAGGATTCATGTTTTTTTGGGTAAGGGTTAAATTTTTTTTTAGTGGATAAGGATTTAAAAGTTTATGTGGGATGGGTGTTCATGGTTTTTCAGTGATGAGGGTTCATGGTTTTTTTGTGGCTAAAATATTTGTGTAATTTGGTTAGAGGGTTTGTTTTTTATTGGGTTTGAGGGTTCTGGTGTTTTTGATCGGGACAATTAAGGGTTTTTTGTGGATTAGGGTTTAGGGTTTTGTGAGGATGGGGGTTTATGGTTTTTGTAGCTGATATTTATGGTTTTATTATTTCTAAGGTTTTATGGTTTCTTAGGGGAGAGGGTGGAGGGTTTTTTATGGAGGAGGGTTTTTGGGTTTTTTAGGGTGAGTGTTTTTTAGGGTTTTGGGTTTAGGGTTTTTTTGGACCGATGATTTAGGGTATTTGGTTCTGAGGTTTTAGGGGTTTTTGGTGATGAGTATTTATTATTTTTTGGGGATGAGGGACAATGTTTTTTTGGGAATAAGGTTTTATGGTTTTTGGAGACATTAGTTTATGGTTTTTTGGGATGAGAGTTAGGTTTTATTGGGTGTTAGGGTGTATTATTTTTTTGGGCTGAGATTTTATGGTTTTTTGTGTATTAAGATTCATGTATTTTTAGGGCTATGGGTTCATTTTTTTTGGGGATGTGTGGTCAGGATTATTTGAGGATGTGGATTCATGGTCTTTTGGGGCTGAGGGATAAGATTGTTATATAGTTTAGGGTTTAGGTTTTATTTGTGTAGTGTGTTAGTTTTTTTTTGGGAAATCATGGTTTCTTGTTTTTTGGGGATAAGGGTTCAAGAATATCTAGGGATGAGGGTTCATGGTTTTTTAATGATAAGGGTTATGGTTTTTTGGGGATTAGAGTCCTAGTTTTTTATGGGATCAGGGTCAGGGTTTGTGGGGAAAATGTATTGAGTTTTTTTGGGTCTGAGTGATCTTTATTTTTTTGGGTTGATGGTTAGGGTTGTTTATGGAATATGTTTCATTGTTTTTAGGGAAGAGGGTTTAGTATTTTTTTGGAATGTGGGTTTAGTTTTTTATGGGGATGATGGGTCAAAAATTTGGGGGTTGAGGCTTTAAGGTTTTTTGTGGTAGAGGGATTAGTTATTTTGGGATGAGGGATCATGATTTTTTGGCATTAAAGGATCCTTGTATTTGGGTTCTGAGGATTCATGAATTTTTATATAATAGGATCATGGGATTTTGGGGGGTGATGGTTTCTGGTTCTTGGGGTGATGGTTTATGTTTGTTTTCCGCTATTGGATCTGTGTTTTTTGGGGATGAGGGGTCAATGTTTTTTGGGGATGATGGTACATGGTCTTTTTAGTGTTGATGGTTTATTTTATATTATTGTATTAGGGTTCAATAATTTTTTTCGGAAATATTTCAGGATTTTTTATACCTAAGGGGTCATTGTTTTATGTGGATGATGGTTCAGGGTTTTTCTAGGATGAGGATATAGTGTTTTGGGAGGATGAGGGGATAATGTTTTTTAGGGATCAGGGTTGTGATTTTTTTGGGGGATGAGGGATTATGTCAATTGGGGCTTTAGGGTTTTGGTATTATTGGGGTTGAAGGTTTTTGGTGTTTTAGGGGTGAGGGTTTTGGGTTTTTTATGGTTGAGGGTTTTTTGTTTTTGTGACTAAAGGTTTAGGGTTTTTGGGGATGATGGTATTTATTTTTTTGGACTTAGGTTTAGGGTTATTTGGGATGAGAGTTGAGTGTTTTTTTTCAGAATTTGGGTTTTTCTTTTTTAGGGATAAGGGTTGACAATATATTTTATTATGAAATTTTAGAGTTTTTGAGGTCTAAAGCATGAAAGTTTTTGTAGCAAGGGGATTTAGTGTCATTTGGGGATAAGGATAGAGGATTTTTTGAGGGTGAGGGTTGAAGGTTATTTGTTAATAAGTGTTGAATGATTCTTATGGAATATGGTTTAGATTTTTTTGGGCTCTGGGTTGAGTAATTTTTTAAGATAGTGGTTAGGGGGTTTTTGGATATGAGGGTTTAGGGTTTTTTTACAGATGTTTTTCTATTTTTTCTAACTGATATATTATGTTTTTTGTGCAATAGGGAAAATGTTTTTTTGTGGGTGTGGGTTAAAAGATTTTTGGGGATTAGGGATTGGTTCTTTTTGGATAAGGGTTGAGGTATTTTGGGTAGTGGGGTGGGTGTTTATTTGATGTTGAAGGATTTGGGTATCTTTATTCTAAGGGTTGATGGTTTCTTTGGCCAAGGATTTAAGGTTTTTTAGTGATTAAGGTTGTGGGTTTTTTAGGCTAAGTGTTTAAGGTTTTTTGGGGATTAGTGTTGAGGGTTTTGGGTAAGAGTGTTTATGGATATTTTCATATGATGGTTGAGGGATTTTTGGGGCTGAGGTTTGATGGTTTTTGAAGTTTGAGGGTTGATTTTTTTTGGATTAGGGGTTCTGGGTTTTATTGATCTATGAGTTGTGTGATTTTATGGCTGATGGTAGACTGCTTCTCTTATTGTGTGTGTTATGGATTTATTTGGGTTGGGGTATTATTTAATTTTATATTTGATGTTTAATAAAAAAATTACAAGGGTTTTACATTTTTTATGTTGAGGGTTTTTTAGGAGTTTTTTTGAGAGTTTTGGGGGTGAGGGTTGAGGGTTTTTTGGTGTTGTAGGATAACTGCTTTTTGGGGCTGATGGTTGATAATATTTTTTTGGTTATGGTTTGACGTTTTTTTGTGGATATAGGTTGAGGTTTTGGGGGGGATTAAGGTTGAGGGTTATTTTAGGGTTTAGGGGTGATGGTTTTTTTAGTGCTCAGGTTTGAGGGTTTTTAGGGTTAGGGATTATGTTTTTTGGTGGATGAGTTTTTAATAGGGCTGAGTTTATAGGAATTTTTGGGACGATTTTTTTTTTGGATCAGGTCGATGGTTTTTTAGTGATGATGGTTTATGCAGTTCTTTGTATGAGGGTTTAGGATTTTCTGGGATGAATGTTTAGATATTTTTGGTACTGAGGGTTTAGTTATTTTTGGGAATGGTAGTTATGATTTTTTTAGATTTTAGGGTCCATGTGTTTTTTCTATGGGTTTAGGATTTATGGAGAATGAGAGTTAAGGGTTTTTTTGAGTGGTGAGTTATGTGTATTTTAATAAGGAGGGTTTTGGGGTTTTGGGTTCCAAGGTTTTAGGGGTTTAGGGGATTAGCGTTTAAGTAATTTTGGGTTTCTTGCAGTATGAATTTAATGGGTTGTGGGTTTAGGATTTTTTAATGATGAAGATTTATTTATTTTTGAAAATGAGTTTTTATGGTGTTTTGTGGATGATGGTATATGGTTTGTTTGATATTGGTGTTTGTTTTTGGTTTTTTGGATGTGGGTTTATAGTTATTTGGGGAAAATATTTGAGTGGTTTTTCTATTTATGTATTAGGGTTTTTTTTGGAATGAAGGTTAAGGGTTTTGGTTTTGATGGTTTAGTGACTTATTTGGTGTAGGTTTTAGTTTTTTTGGATGAGTTTTGAGGGGTTATGAGGGCTGGGATATGACGTTTTTTTTGGGAAAAGTGTTGATCTTTTTCAGGGGTTGAGGGTTGAGGGTTTTGGGGATTATGGTTCCTTGATTTTTTGGGATGAGTGTTTATGTATTTTTACACTATTTTTTGATGTTTTTGGTGACGATGGATCGGGTTTTTGTGGGATGAGGGGAGAGATTTTGTTTGTGGCTTCAATTTGAGGATTTTTTGGTTCCAAGGGTTGAGTTATTTGGGGGATAAGGGTTGAATGTTTTTTATGGCTATTGGTTGAGTGTTTATTTGTGGTGAGATTTATGTTTTTTTGTAGAAATTATTTTTTGGTGTCTATTTTTGATGGTTTTTATGGGTTTGGGTTTATAATTTTTTGGAGATGGGGATTCATGGTTTTTTTGGGATGATTATTTTGGATTGTTTTGGGGATGTGGAATTTGGGTTATTTGGGGCAATGGGTTGAGGGTTATATGGGGATATGGTTTTAACATTTTTGGGGTGGGGTGAAGGTATTTTTGGGATAATGTTTGTGGGTTTTTTTGGGTTGACTGTTTAGGGTTTTTTGGGCCTGATACATTATATATTTTTGGGATAGAGTGATTTTGGTTTGTATGATTTGAGGTTTTATGATTTTTTTTGGGATGAAGGGAGAGGGAATTTTTGGGTTATGAGTTTATGGTTTTTCTGGGACAGAGGGTTCATAGTTATTTTTGGGATGATGTTGTTTTTTAGTGATACACTGTGAGGTTACATTGGGGTTGAGTGTCTTCAGTTTTTTGTGGATGATGGTGGATGGTTTTGAGGGTTGGGGGTTTAGAATTTTTGGGGGATTAGGGTTTATTATTTTCTAGGGATAAGGGTCGAGGGTTTTAAGGGTCCAAGGGTATAGGGTTCCTTGGGGATGCAGGTTAGGGTTATTTTGGTATGAGGGTTTAGGTTTTTTTGGGATGAGGGATGGGGGTATTTTGATTTTGAGGGTTGATGGTTTTTTGTAAAAGTGTGTATAGGTTTTTTTGGGCTACGGGTTGATTTTTTTTAAGATCGGGGGTTGAAGGTTTTTTTGGAATAGGGTAGACAATTTTTTAGGATAAGGGTTGATGGTGTTTTAGGATGTAAATTTTTATATACTAAGGGATTTTTTAGGGATGATGGTTGATGGTTTTGAGTTTTCCTTCGAAAGGGTTCTGGGTTTTTTGGGGATGGGTGTTTTGATTTTTCTATATCTTGGGATTTTATGGTCATATGGGGATAAGGGATTAGGGTTTTATGGGCATGAGGGTTTAGGGACTTCTAGGTATGTGGGTATATAGTTTTCAGGGGATGAGGGTAAAGGTTTTTCTTATTATGAGAGATTAGGTTATTCTAGGGTAATGAGTTTAGTTTTTTTTCTGACAGTTTTGGGATTTCATTAGACAAGGGTTTAACGTTTTCATCTTATGATGGACTATCATTTTAAGGTCGTAAGGTGTTACTTTTTCTAATGATTAGTGATTATATTTTTCCTGGACTGATGGTTTATGTTTTTCTATTGATTAGGCTTTTGGGTTTTAAGGGGGTAAGGTTTTAGGGTATTATGGGATTGAGAGCTTAGGTTTTTTTGTGGCTTAGGGGTTTCGGTTTTTGGGTATCATGAATTAGAGTCTTCTAGTGATGAGGGATTAGGGTTTTCTAAGGCTTTGTGCTTTGGTCTTTTTGAGGAAGAGGATTTGTTGTTTTCTAGGGCTATGAAATTAGTCTTTATTAGGTATACAGATTTAGGATTTTCTATGGCTAAGGATATATTAATTTAGGGGGATCAGGGTTTATTATTTTACAGTATTGAGGGTCTATACTTTTTTATTTCTTATGGTGTAGGTTATTTTACAGATGAGGGTTTATGGTTTTTTTGGAATGAGGAATTAATATTTTCTTTGACTGAGGGATTTGTTTTTGTTGAATTCTATTTATGTAAATATAGGGGTGAGTGTTATGGTTTTTAATGATCACGATTTAGTGTTTTATGTGGATTAGGATTTAGGGATTTCTAGGGATAAGGGTTTAGGGATTTTTGAGGCTGCAGTTTTTGGGTTTTTTTGGGGATGGTGGTTATGAGTTTTCTAGGGTTGATGGATTAGTTTTTTCATGGGACATGTGTTTCGGTTTTTCTGGGGATGAGGGTTTAATGTTTTCTAGAAAAGAGGGTAAACTATTTTATAGGGACAAATGTTTAGAGATTTTATGGTTGTGGTTTTGGGTTTTTTTAATAGGATTTTGTGTTCAATTGGTCTCAGGATTTACATTATTGTGGGGGTGGGTATTTAGGGTTTTATCTGGCTATAGGTTTAGGTTTTCCTGGGGATGAGGGTTTAGTATTTTTGGAATAATTGTTTAGGTTTTTCTAGTACTTAAGGTGTTGTATAATTTAGGGATGGTGGTTTGGAGTTTTCTAGGTATTAGGGTTTAGGGTTTTATAAGGATTAAAGTTGATGTTTTCTGGGGATCAAGATTTTAGGGATCATAGTTTAGGGTTTTCTATAGCTCTGAAAATAGGGTTTTCTAGTGCTGAGGGTTTAGGGATTTATATGGTTTAGGGGTTATGGTTTTTTATAGAATATTGTTTAATATTTTATAGTAATAATGTTTTAGGGGATTTGGGGGTTGAGTAATTAGGGGTTTATAGGGATGAGGGTTTATAGTTTTCATGGGGTGAGGATTTAGGGGTTTCTTGAACTGATGGATTTCTGGGGATGATAGACTTGTTTTTAATATGAATGATGGTTTTTGGTTTTCAAGGGAATAGTGTTTAGGTTTTGGGTGATGAGGGTTTAGTGTCTTCTAGTTCTAGGATAGGGTTTTCTAAGGTCAGGGTTTAGGGTTCTCTATGGTTTAGGGTTTAGGGTTTTCTCATGATGAGGGTTTAGGGTTTTATGGGTATGATGGTTTGTGGTTTTAGTTTAGTGATTTAGTGTTTTCTTGGGATAGTGGTTTATGGTTATCTTTTCCTTGGGGTATATGGTTTTTTGGGGCTATGAATTTAGTTTTTTAGTGATGGGTGTTTACTGTTTTCTTCACTGACGGTTCATGGTTTTCATGGGATGAGATTTATTTTTTTTTGGTTGATGATTTAGGGATATATTTTGATGAAGGATTAAAGGATTATTGGGATGATTGTTTAATGTATTCTAGGGGTGAGGGTTTAGGATTTTCTAGGTTAAAATTTATGGTTTTCTTTGTCTAAGTGTTTTGGGTTTTATAGGGATGTGTGTTTAGGGGTTTCTAGGGATGAGGGTTTATGGTTTTCTAGGGATGATGTTTTAGGGGTTTCAAGGGATGTGGGTTTTGGGTTTTCTTTGTATGAGGGTTTTTTAGGGTTGATTGTTTTTTGGTTATATGGTTCTATTGGGTTGGGGGTTGAGGGTTCAATATTTTCTAAAGATATGGAAAATGTGTTTTCTGATGTTATGGCTTAGGGTTTCCTAGAGATGGGGGTTTAGGATTTTTCCGGCTGGAGGTAATTTGTTTTTCTTGGTTTGAGAGTATATGTTTCTCATGGGATAATAGTTAATAGTTTTATGGGGGCTGAGGGTTTTTGGTTTTATGGGGCTGATGTTTTAGTTATCTATGGGGTTGAGTGTTTGGGGTATATAGGGAATTGGGTTTGGGGTTTTGTGGGGATGGCAGTTTAGGGGTTTGGGGTATAGGGGATATGGGTTTTTTTGGGTCTACGGTTTTAGGGTTTTGTGGGGTTTACAGTTGAGGGTATTCCAAGGATGAGGGTTCTAGTTATTTTGAGGATGACGGTTTTTGATATTATTAGGATAATGGTTTGGTATTTTTTGGGCTTAATATTTTATGATTAATTAGGATTAGGATTTTGGGTTTTTTTGGGGTTGAGGGTTTGGGGTTTTCTTTTGATGGGCTTTTGGTTTTTTTGGGATAAGGGTTTGCGGTTTAATTTCACCAATGTATTTGTGTTTTTTAGGCTGAGGGTATGGGGTTGTTTGGGGATGAGAGTTACGGTTTTATGGGGATGATTATTTGGGGTTTTTTGGGTTGATGGTTTTGGGTTTTTGGTATGTGGGTTTCTGGATTTTTGTGGCTCATAGATTGGGGATTTTGGGGGATTATTGTTTTTTGTTTTTTTTTTGGGTGAGAGTTTTTGTTTCTTGGGGAATGTTGTTTGGGATTTTATATGGGAAGAGGGTTTTGGGGTATTTTTTGCAAGAGGTATTGGTTTTTTTATGGATGAGGGTTAGGAGTTTCGTGGGGGAAAGTGTATGTGGTTGTTTAGTAGGTTTCAGTATTTTTTTTGGGGATGAGGGTTCGAGTGTTTTTTTATGGGGGTTTGGGGTTTTTAGGAGATGATATTTTACTATTTTTTGGATGAGGTTTTGGGGTTTTTAGTTCTAAATGTTTAGGTTTTTGGGATGATAGTCCCAAATTTCATAGGCTACGGGTTTCACGTGTTTATGGATGAGTGTTTTGGGATTTTCTGTGCTCAGGGGTTTGGGATTTTTGGATTTGGGGGTATTGGGGTTTTAAATATCTGGTTTTTGTGTTAAGGTTTTATCATTTTTATGGGAATTAGGGTTTGGGTGTTTGTGGGTTTAGGGATTATGATATTTTTGGGATGAGTGTTTAGAGTTTTTTGGGGACTACGGTTTATGGGTTTTTTGGGGCTGAGTGATTAAGATATTTTCGGGTTGAGTGTTTATCATTTTTTTCATTATGATGGTTTAGTATTTTTTTAGGGGATTTTGGGTTTTTTGGGGCATAGGGTTTTGGGTTTATGGGAATTGTGGTTTTGGGTTTTGTTATGGATTTTGTTTTATTGTTTTTTTTCTAGATGAGGTTTTGACAATTTTTAGGTATGGATGTGTATGATTTTTATGGATAAGGGTTTTGGATTTTAGAAGGATAAAAAACATATTTTTGGGGGATATAGTTTTATGTATTGTAGGGGTTGAGGGTTTAAGGTTAATTGTGGCTAAGGGTTGATGTTTTTTTGGGGCCACAATTTTACGGTTTTTGGGGGATGAGGGTTTACAAATTACTGGGGATGAGGGGTTATGGTTTTTTTAGTTGAGGTTTTAGGTATTATTGGGGATGGGGTTTATGGATTTTGTGGTATCAGGGTTTAGGGTTTTTTGGGGCTGATGATTTAGGGATTTTTGGGGCTTAGATTTTAGTTTTTTGGGGGCTACGTGTCTAGGGTTTATGGGGATGATGATTTAAAGTATTTTTTGGGGATGAGGGTTTAGGTTTTTTGGGGAAAAATGTTTAGGGTTTCTTAGGTATGAGGGTTTACAGTTTTTTCTGGTTTTGGGTTTTATGATTTTGGTAGTATGGGTTTTGTGTTAGGTGGTTCTGAGGGTTTAGGTTTTTTAGGTTTTAGGTGGTGGGTATTTAAGGGATGAAGGTTTATAGTTTCTTGGGTAATTGGGTTTAGTATTTTCAAGGAAAAATATTTATGAGTTATTTGGGATGTTGAATAAGGTTTTTTAGGGATGAGTGTTTAGGATTTTTGGGGGTTTTGAGTTAGGGGATTATTTGGGGTTAGGGGATTATGGATTCTTAGGGCTATATATTTTGGGTTTTTTTTACTGACGGTTTAATGTATTTTGATATTGATGGATTATGGTATTTTTTTGGATAAGAGTTTACTATATTATAGTGCTGAGGGTATCGGTATTTTTCAATAATGTTTTACAGTTTTTTGGATGATGGTTTCTGGTTTTTTGGGAATGAGGGTTTAGGGTTTTTTTGGGGTTGAGGTTTTAGGATTTTTTTGGGCTAAGGGATTAATGTTTTTCGGGGTTGAGGGTTTTGGGTTTTTTTGGAAATGGTGTTTTAGGGATTCATGGGGGTTAGGTATTTGTGTTTTCTAGGGATAAGGGTTTATGGTTTTTTTGTGGAATGGAGTTTATGTTTTTTGTGAATGGGGGTCTAGGATTTATGGCTGTTGGAGTTTAGTATTTTTTTCCTCGGATATGGTTTTTTTTGGTGATGTAGGTTTAGTGTTTTTTTGTGAATATGTGTTTGTGTTTTTTTGGATTAGGGTTTCTGGTTTTTTAGGGATGATGGGGTGGGAGTTTTTAACATTGGTTTTAGGGGTTTAGTGGAAGTGGGTTTATGGTTTTTTAGGGAAGATGTTTGATGGTTTTTTGGGGGATATGGGTTTAGGGTTTTTTGGGGGCTGTGGGATTAGTTATTTTTTGGGTATGAGGGATTAAGGATTTTATAGGGCTGAAGGTTTTCAATTTTTTAGGGATGTGGGATTACTATTTTGGTGGCTGAGGGTTTTGTGTTTTTTTAGTTTGATGTTGTATGTTTTTTTGGGTTGAGTGTTTAGGATTTTTTTAGGCTAATTGCTTACATTTTTTGGGATTATGGTTTATGGATTTATAGGTAATTTGGGTTTAAGGACTTTAGGGACTTGGTTGTAGGGTTTTTTGTGGCAGATGAATTATAGTTTTGAGGGGATGAGTGTTTAGGGTTTTTTTAGCATTTCTAGAAATTTGGGCTATAGTAACAGTTTGAAACTGTTTCTATAAGCCCAAAAATTGTTGTGATAGATTATAGCCATGGTTCAATGAACCATGGATGGTTTTGGTGTGGCTATAGGCCTTGGCCTATAACCAGTGTTTTGAAACCATGGTGAAAACCCAATAGCCACAGATTCAACCATGGATAAAAGACTATATCCACGGTTTGAACTATGGATAAAGCCTACATCCATGGTTTGAACTGTGGATAAAGCCCAATATCGACAGTTTCAAACCATGGCAGATGCTCAAGACAGAAATTTCCTATATCTGTGGTTTGGAATCATGGCTATAAGTATTTATCCACGGTTTGCAATTGTGGCTAAATGCTTTCATTTTCATAAAAAAGCCCCACCCTTTCCTATACACTGCCCCCCCAACCCCCTTGCAGCAGCCCACCAATTCCCTTCCTAGATATCCCCCACCCCACACTCCCCTTGCACAAGCACCCCACCCCCTTGTAGAATACCACCCCTCCTAGACAGCCCCCCCACCCCCTTACAGTAGCCCCCACCCCACTTGTAGCACCCCCACCCCCTTACAGCAGCACACCACACCACTTGCAGCAACACCCGACCGCCTTATAGCAACCCACCACTCCAATTCGTGGACAACCCCCTCCCCCTGCAGCACCCGCACCCCCTTGCAACAGCTTCCACCCCACTTGCTGCAGCCCAACATTCCCCTTGTAGCACCCCCATAGGCAGTAGCCCACCATTCCCCTTCTTGGACAACACAACCTAGACACCCCTCATAGACACCACTTGGAAACCCACCTTGGACAACCCCTGGACCCCCCTGGACACCCCATACACACCCCTAGACACCCTCCACCAGACCCCCTGGACACCCCCACCCCCTGGACAGCCCAGTTAGACACCACCTGGACACCCCCACTTGACACCCCCATTGGACACACCCCGTGGATAGTCCCACCCCATGCACACGCCCTAGACACCCTCCACTGGACCCCCCTTCCCCTAGACACCCCATGGACACCCCACCTCTTGTACACCCTTCACTGGACCCCTTGGACACCCCCCCCTTAGACACCCCCACCTTAGACACCCCCACCAGACACCACCTAGACCCCCCCACCCCCCCCCCCCCCCGTCCCTGAACTCCGCCCCTTGGACACTCCCTAGACCCCCTAAACACCCCACCCCTTAGACAACCCCATGCATTCATATACATGCATATTAAGAAAAGGAAAGAAGATAAAGGAAAAATAAAAACTATAAAGTAAGAAAATGTATACAATATTTTTTCAAAAAAAATATAAACTTACATGATTCAAAAGTGAAAACTTGGGGATAAACTATCCAAAAATAATACAAAGTAATGTCCATAAGATCAAATATTGCACACATATAAGTAAAATAAAAATCATTTATTCGGCAAGCATGGTGCATGATAAGTCAATTTGATTAAAAACACAAAAAAAATTGTTACTAATGTCTTGATAACAACGGTATAAAATTACCATTTACTTCAGAATTTTATATTCACGTCAATCCAAGTTGCAAGTTGTAGAGGAAAATCAATTGCATCAGCTATGTTTTGTTGTTGTTTCTCTATATAACATTCATACATATCCTGCATAATAATACAATTAATCAAAATCAACAAATGATCTAAAGGAAAAAGCCATCAAGAATCAAATACAGGAAACCAAACTCTCTTTTAAAGAGGATTTAAAACAACATAACCCCCCCCCCCCCCCTACATAGCCTCATTTGCACCCCCCTGCACAGCCCCCTTACACCCCCTGTCCCATTGCTCACCCCCCTGCCCACCTGCACATCCCCTTACACACCACATGCACCACCTCTATTGGACACCCCCTACACAACTGCACCCCCTCTGCACACCCATTGCACCACCCATGCTGCACACCCATGCCCACCTGCACAGCCCCCCTTGCACACCCCCTAAACATCCCTTTCAGCCCCTGCAATCCCCCCTAGCACCACCCCTACTGGAAAACACCACCACCCCCTTGCACCACCCCAGCTGTACTGCACTTTCCACCCCCTGGACAGACAACCCCTGAACATCACACCCCACTGGATAGACACCCCCCTCGAACAACATCCCCCCCACTGGACAAACACACCTTTGACAGCAACCCCCCTAGACAGACAACCCCCTGCACACCCTTGCCCATAAGCCCCTATCCCCATTCACCCCCCCCCCCCATTGCACACCTGCACATCCCCCTGCACACCCTTATTGGACACCCCTTGCACCACACCTTCTAGACACCCTCCTATACACCAATGCCCCCTGAACAGCCCCCCTTCACCCCAATGAAAACCCGCTTTCACCCCCCTAAAACATCCCTTTCACCCCCCCCCCCCCCCCCACAGCCCCTTGCACCCCCATTAAACATCCCTTGCACCCCCTACATAGCCCTCCAATATGTTGACAAATTTTGTAATGAATACGCAATTCCTGATGAGGAAAATGTACAATTTAAAAAAGGATGTTATGGTTTCTCTAGGAATTATAGATATCATACATCGTAATGTTTCTAATCATTTTCTCTTTTTAAAATATAAAATGTGATTTAATTGCATGTTTTCTTTATCTTTCCCATAAAAACACTACTAGAGTTTTATGTTTGGTTGTGGTATTGGTTCAGATGTCATGGGGAAATTTGAAATGAAATCCAAATCGGGGATTATTGGGGAAGTTGACGTTGTTTTATAAGCTAGATGAGGATGAAGTAAATTATAAGAAGATGACAGATCCTCTAAAATTTGTGATTAAGAACAACACTTCCAATATTAGTATTAAATAGGTAAGACAAAAATAACATTTCTTAAAATTCATATTCCCATTGAGTACTTCTTACCTATATCATGGATTTAAATGTGAAGAGAAATTCCATAATGTTGAAATATCATAAAAAAATCAATAGAGGAGGTCAGAATTTGTGATGTTCTAAAGTGGAAGATGGAACTTTATGACGAAATTTATAATCTATGAAAAGGTTATGTTCTATTTGATTTATTTACTCCTTCCATATTGAGTAAAATTATTAATTTCATGTCAGTGGTGATGAAGGTAACATTGTATTGGATTGTATATTTAGAGAATAGTGTGTGGTGGTGTTGCACTAGGGGAAGGTGAGTGTCTAATAACTACTAAGACATTATTGTAAAAAGTATTTGAATGTTTTTTCATACTATATGAGAGTAGGTTGGGGCTGATGATGTGTCTCCATTGGAACTGTTGACTTCTATATTCTTCATCATCCACTAATTGAATTGGTCATATCCTACAATTATTTGACACATTTATCATTCAATGAACACACCAATGTAGTTTGAACTGTAGGTCAAAAAATAGTTTCCAAGATGATTTTCATTTGAAATGTTACAATAATGTATTTGATTTCCTGATTTATGTATGTGAAATATATTCATAAAACTAAAAAAAATATTTTCTCAAGAAAAATACAGGGATAGTAGAGAAGAAGAAGATAACTCTCATGGTCATATCTCAGGAGCCTTATGATCTGCAACAAGCATTAGGTGGTGAATGAGTAACACAATTATAGTACAAAGTGGTTCTCTGATGGGGATATAAGAACCTAGTGACAGGTGGATCCATGTAGTATTCATGAACTATTTGGTTTAGTGATTGTTGCAAGATTATAATTTTTCTATGAGAAACTGTAAGTCAAAAAAATCTTCTGATATGCTTGTGGTGTCTCAAATAAGTGAAGAAAGGGTAAGGATTATAATGGAAAACATTAATTCAATAATGTCAAGCAAGATATATAAGAAACTACCTGTAAGGAAATAGTGGGAAAAGAAGTGAGATATAAGGACTTCATAAATATATGTGATTGGTGTGTCAACTATACTTGATAAATGATACATAACTCCAATACCAACCTGATAAAAAGGATAATATTAATGATTACACAAACATAATATAATCCAAATGATCTAGAGAATTAGTAATATAAAGGACACCTACCTCAAATGATAATCCATAAATTGATCACAAGATTGTAACAACCACCAATGATCCTTCTATCCGCCGTACCATTCATGAATACATATGAATCAAATAAAAAAAACATTCTAAAATTAGAACTACAACCATTATAATTGATTCTAAAATCCCTATGTAATATACTGCACTCAGGAAACAAGTCACATGTGGGGTCAACTCTAGAAACCCACCCAGACCTAAGAAACACAAAAATATAAAAAATTTCAACCCAAAATAACATAAAATTTCATCAAACATCATGAAAAACAATAAATAAATCCACTTATTAGTTCACCTAAACTCAAATGGAAATTAATATTAAAATTTATGGATTTATAAGTCTCCTCTATATGCCGCACATGAAATCCCTATCATATATAAGTGATCCCACCATGGGTTCAAACAACAAAACATCCACAATTTTAATTAAAAATGTGGATATAAACTAAGTTATATCCTCAAATGTATCTTTATATTGATTCATTTTATTGTTATATGGGTACATTAGTTTTCTTTCTTCAATTAAAGAAGTTTGTTCTCTTTCATCATGGAAATGATACCTATGGGATCATGGGTGATTTGGTATTTTTTAGTATAAACATAACTGATCATCCAAAATGTTGGGAGTATGTATTTTAGTTTGATGGTTGGAATGTGGAGATAATATAAGCCCCATCCCCACCCCCTGCACCCCCACCTGCATCCTCCCTGCCCTTAGCACCCACCAAACCACCTGCACCCCCACCACCCACCTACACCCCCCTACACCCCACTGCCAATTCAAAAGATGACGATGCAATTGAGGGATATTGTTTGTAATACTCATAGAAGTTCACCTCATAAAGACAAATTAATGTATCAAAGAGATCCAAATGAATCATCAAATTTAGCGTCATTCTTGGAATTAACATTTATTAAAAATATTAACCTACATTGAATAAAAAAAATATGATTTAATGGTAAAAAATGATTTATTTTGAATAAATCGACACGTGGTCTATTCAAAATACCACATCGCCATACTTTTTTTCTATTTTCATTTTTAAAAAATCATAAATGAAGATTAAAAACAGCACAAAAAAATTGAAATGTTAAAATAGAAATTGAAAACAAAAAAATACTAACAACCAAATCAAACCACCTAATCCTTTTACCTTCATGAAGCCTCCACACCAAAACCTATATAGAGATTCAAACAAATGGGGGAATTAGATGATAAAAATTTCTCATTACCCAAATCCAATGTTGAACTCACTGTCATCAATGATGGTGGATTGAACCGGCCTCGTCATAAGAAACCACCTGTAAGGAAATAGTTTGAAAAGAAATGAGATATAACGACTTCTTATATATATGTGATCAGTGATGATAAATAATACATGTATCCATTACCGTTTTAGATTCTATAATTCCTTTCTATTATTACACCAATATCATCATTTAGTCACTCCCGTTAAACTGATAATTTATGGTGGTCATGTCAACACAAAACAGCCACAAACACACGCATTGTTCATCATAATATCAATGATTGTTGCTTCAGTACATGCATAAAAATGGAAATAAAAAATCCTATGACTCATGTAACACCCACTCCCCTGGATACCCCCCCCCCTCCTAGACAACCCCCTGCAGACCCCCCTATATAATTGACACCCCCTTCTTGGACAGACCCCCCCCCTCCCCCTCTATACCCAATCCCCTTGGACACCCCCACCATCCCTCCTGAACACCCCTCCCCCCAGTACCCCCCCCAGACACCCCCTCCTTGCCAATGTATCTATTAACACCCAACAACCCTCTTCCCCCATCACACCCCCTACCCCCCCCCCCCCACCCCCACCTTCACACCCCTCCCCTACTCTGAGCACACCCCATGCCCCCAGCCCACCACTACCCCCACCAGCACACTCCCCCCTACCCCCAACATACCCACTGCCCCCTACCCCACAACCTGGACACCCTCCCCTGCCCACCCCACGCACCCCCTAAAGGAGTTCAACATGAAGAAAATTTTTTAGAGACAACTGTTCATATTCCTGATGAAAGACCAATTGTTAATATGCCTAGTGTTTAAACTGTAGATGGAAGAGATAAACCGGAGGTGGATCATCAATCAATGGAACCAATTATCCTCAAACCACTTACTAATGGATATCTAACTGATGATGTGGTTATGGAAACTGTTGATCATTCTCATATACTACCTATTTGATCACCTCCTCTTATTGTGCATGAGAAATCACCCTATATTAGTAAGATCTCATAATTTTATAAAATGTAATATTTTTCCTCTGATATTATAAATGTGTTTGAAATTTTTTGAGGAGATTATAATGAGATGAAACCGGAGTTAGAATATACCAATTTTTAGATTAGTGAAATTAAGAAGTACTATATTCCCAAGGTTGATTTTGACATGTTGGATGTGTGAATGACTACCCAAAGTAATGTTTTAGGCAGAGGGAATCTACCTTTACCTCAAGGCATGTTGCTTATGACGAGGAAAACTCTAATCTTCCTTTTCTTCACTGGCACACATATGAAACCTCTCATTTATATAAGGACACCTAGCCCCTATGTACATATTGTCATGGCCAAATATTCACAAGGGGGTCCTTAGATACATGTTTATACTTGCATATACCCTATTACACATACACATGTATGAAATTATTATATCTATATATATGAAAAACTAGCCCCAATATGTATATTCATACTTCCATGAGTGAATATATATAAAGAGTTAAATTATATATGTATATGAATACCTATTAATACACAAGTAAGCCTTTGTCAATAGAAACTCAAATCCATCTCAAAGAAATCCAAAAATGCACCGCAAAATATAAGAAACCCAAAAATCACAAATTCAAAAATTAAAATTGGGCCAAAGAATAAAAACAGAATAATCCTTACCCAATTCCGATGTTGAACTCACTGTCATTAGTGGTGGTGGATAGAATCAACCTCGTCATACGAATCCACCTATAAGAAAATATTGGGAATAAGTGAGATATAACAACTTCTTATATATATATATATGTGATCAGTGTGTCAACTGTACATGATAAACGATAGATTAATCCATAACCAACAATGAAACAATAATATATAGATTGTTATGTACATCCCAAAAGTAAATAACATAATTTTTAATAAACCAATTTATTTTTCCAACAATGCCTTCAATTTCCTATAAAAAATAAAAAATCACCAAAATAAGGGAATAAAGTAAACATCCATCAACTCTTAATAAACCACATTATTTTTCAAAACCATGTCTTGTTTATCAAATGAAACAATTATCTTAACTGAAACTTATTCATGAATATCAATTTAGTTAAATGAGTAGAATTAAGAAGGCATATAAATGCAATTTAAAAAATTCTTGAATGAAAGAGGCTGAGAGAGGGGCCTACCTCATAGGAGGTAAGCCAGACTTGGTGCTTGACACTTTTATCAGTGAAAACTCTAAGCTACTCCATCCATCCTTCAGATATATGCACTTTTTCATATACATAATGAAGCCATAACCCCTATGTACGTGTCTGCATGGCCTTGATCATGCACAAGAGGTTCCTTATATATATTCTCACATGCATAAGCCTGTTATCACCCACACACGAATTCATTTTCCATATATATACATAAACACACCTAGCCCGTTATATGTAATTGGACGACCATGGGTAGACAAACATATAACGAGAGAACTTATTTTATATATATGGTTACCTATTTATACGCAGCGAGTCTCCTTCGACAAGTTGCTCAAATCCACTTCAACAAGATCCAAAACACATTTCAAAAATATAGGAAACCCAAAAATCACAGAAACAATAATTAAAATTTGGCCAAAGAATAAAAACGAAAGAAACAATACTTGAATCTGATATCAAAATCACTGCCTTTGATGGTGGTGGATAGAACCAACCTCATCATAAGAAACCACTTGTAATGAAATAATGGGAAAAGAAGGGATATATATAGATTTCTTAAATATATGTGATTGATGTGTCAACTACACATGATAAATGATACATGACTCCAATACAAACCTCATAGACTATTGTATTCCATTAACCGTTATCTCAAAATTACTAACAATATTCTCATAACATCATTGATTCCTATTAATATCCACACAAAAAATCATCAAATGTATAAATTTCTTTCTCAACAAATCAATAACAACATATTCAATATTTAATAATCTTCATTAATTTTTTAAAAAATTCTGTACCATTTTCTATATTAACTATTTGGCATCACAATATTTTTCAGTGTTACCTTTTGAATGTAGATTCATACTTTGATTAATCATTCAAAACATTTGGATTATTATATTATATCAACTTATTATCATCATTAAAGTGGGACTTCTAATATATGAATATTTATTTAAGGAAATAACCATAAGGATGAACTTATTCCTTTATTACTTTTCTCTTCTTCATGCATCACCTTCACTTCTGAATATATTTAATTTACTAATAATTAATAAAAAATAAAATACCGATCATTACAATTCATTTATCTACTTCCTTCCCTCGTGTTGGATTTTTTTTTCAATTCTCATTTTGATTCTAATGTCAATATTATTCTCATTTTCTCACCCCAATATTGAAAATAAGTACAAAGTCACTTTTATCTTCATATTTTAAGGTTCTTAGGAAATGGAATATGACACTCACCTTTTTCTATAATCATTATTTGCATTTCATATTATCCCCGTTATCTTCTATATTATTAAGGGTAAAACCCATTTCTATTGATAAGAGGATGACATAACATATCATATGTTAATGGGATATAAATTATACTAATCTATGTCAAAGTGAGAAAATCTCTATGTATAAAATAAGAAAGATTAATCTTGACATTAATGTTATACATAAAAAATGAAACATGTGATACCAACTTAGAAATATGCATTCATGCATGTTTCAAAAGATATTCTAATTATCTCATCCTTAATAGCACCTTTGACTGTCAAAAATTTTAACATATGAAATCTCATCACCCAGATGTACGACATGAAGAAAATAAACTCTCTAATTTTCTATAATCTTAGTTCATTCACGTATGCTTAATGAATATTTATAATAACAAATTATATCGTGTTCTAAATCATTATATTTACATGACATGTTGTTATATTTTTGTTTTTCAGTCTCCCCCTGCCCCTTTTCCCCCACTTTCACCCTCCCCCTACCCCTTGCACCCCACCTCCACCCCCCTTGTACCCCACATGCACCCTCCCCCTACACCATTCACCCCACCTGCACCCTCCCTTGCACACCCCCACCTGCACCCTCCCCCCTACACACCCCCAACCTACATTATCCCCCTGCACACCCCACCACATGCACCATTCCAAAACCCCTTGCACCCCACATGCAACCCCCTTTCACCCAGATTCACCCCCTTCCCTTCCCATGGCACCCAACCTACTCACTCTTCCCTGCACCTTGCACCCCACCTGCACCCTCCCCCTTGCACCCCGCCTACACCCTCCCCACATGCCCCTTGCTCCCCACCCACTCCCCCTACACCCCACCTGCACCCTCACCCTTCACCTTGCACCCCACCTCACCCTCCCCTGCACGCCCTCACCTCCACCTTCTCCCTTCCCCATTCACCCCACCTACACCCTGCCACTTTCCACCCACCTGCACCCCCTTCCCCTTGCAACCCAACTCTAGCCTCCCACTTTCCCCCACCGTCCCCCTTTAAGAGTAGTACACCAAGATAGTTGAAGTGTAGATACCCTTACATGAACTTCAAGAAATTGATGATGGATCCTTTTTACTAGTTTAAATTCCCTTCCAAAAATTAATTTTTGATTTTTCCTCAAAATAGATCAACCATATACCTATTCATTATATGGAAATATTTCTTTAATGAAGTTTTTACTTCTATTTTTAGCCTCACTGAAGTGGAGAATAGTGTTTCCTAGGGAAGGGGATTTGAATTTTTTGGGGAATATGGTTTCATTTTTTTAGTGTTATGGTTATGGGGTTATCTAGGGGTGAGGGTTGGGTGTTTTCTAGGGATGTGATATGGGGGTTTTCTAGAGTTCAGGGTTTAGGGTTATCAGGGGATAAGGGTTGGAGGTTTATTATTGATGAGGTTTTAGGGTTTTCTTGAGATGAGGTTCTATGGTTTTTATGGATGAAGGATAGTGTTTTCTATTTATTATGTATTATTTTTTTCTTGGGATGAGGAATTAGGTTTTTATGAGGCTGAGGTTTAGAAATTTTTGTGTTGAGGGTGTCAGGTTTCCTGGGTTGAGGGTCTATGAATTTATTGTGAAGAGTTTTTTGGTTTTCTTTGGATGAGAGATTAGGTTTTTCTAGGGATACGTGTTTTGGATTTTATTATGTAATGGGTAATGGTATTTTTGGGGCTAAGGGTTTGGGGTTTTATGGTGATCAGGGTTTGGATTTTCATGGGCTCGGTGTTTGGGGTTTTCTGAGGATGAGAGTTTAGGATTTTTTGGGGATGGTTGTTTGTGGTTTTATCAGATTGAGGATCTAGGGTTTTCTAGGGACCAGTGATTAGTGTTTTCCTAAGATTAGTGTGTAGGATTTTCTAGGGATAATGATTTGGGGATATTTAGGGAATATGGTTTATGTTTTTTTTGTGCTAATGGTTTAGGGTTTTCCGGGTCTAAGGGTATCGGTTATTATGGGGATTAGGGATTGGAGTTTTCTGGGATGATGTTTTCTTAATTTATTGGGATGTGGGTTTAGGGATATTTGGGGACGAGGGTTTTAGGTTTTCTACTGATGTGGGTTTATGGTTTTGGGGGGAATAGGGTTTAAGGTATTTTGGGGTTTTGTAACTTGGTTATTCAATGAATGAGGGTTAAGTGTTGTCTTAGGCAATGTGTTTTGGTATTCAAGGGTTGAGGGTTGAGTTATTTCTATAAAAAAAATTTAGGGATCATCAATTATGGTTGTTGGGGCTAGTGGTTTAGGGTTTTTTTTGTCTAAAGGTTTTTGGTCTTATTGGGATAACAGTTTAGGGTTTTTTAGGATGAGTTTTTTTGATTTTTTAGGACTGAGGTTTTAGGGTTTTTTGGGGATGAGGATTTTTGCTTTCATAGGCTGATGGTTTAAGGATTAATGGGGATAATGCATTTAATTTTTTTAGGATAAGGGTTTATGTTTACTTAGGATAAATATTAAGTGTTTTTGGGGGAATAAGTTAAGGATTGTTTGGAGTTGTGCGATTATGATATTTTGAAGATGAGATTTTGGGGTTTTTTGGGATGAGGGTATAGGGTTTTGGGTCCAGATGGTTTATTATATGGGGGGATGAGTTCTTGATGTTTTTTGGTGATTAAGGGTTAATTTTTTTCTGGATTAGGGTTTGGGGTGTTTGGGGGGGGGGGTTCTGTGGGACATATTGTTTAGTTATTTTGGAGGGTTTGTGGTTCTTTGTCCATGAGTGTTTAGGTTTTTTGGGGGATAATAATTTTTTAATTTATGATAATGATTTTTTTGGGTTTGTTAAGTATGAAGGTTTAGGGTTTTGGGATTAAGATATTGCGTGTTTTTTGGGATGGGGGTTTAAGGTGATTTTGGTCTAATAGTTTTCACCTTTTGGGGATGTGGGTATAGGGTTTTTGGGGATGAGTGTTTAGGTTTTTTGGGGGATGAGGTATTAATGATTTTTGGGGCAGTGTGTTTATTGTTTTTTGGGGGATGAGAGATTAGGTAATTTTTGAGATAAGTGGTTAGAGTTATTTGGGGATGAGGTTTTGGTTTTTCTATGTCTAAGAGATTTAATGTTATTTGGGTATATGAGTATTGTGTTTTTTGAGGGTAGAGGGCATAGGTATCTATGGGGTAAGTGTTAAATTTATTTAGGTTCAGGGTGATTATGGTCTTTTTGGGTTGAGGTTTTAGTGGTTTCTTGTAAAAGGGGGCATAATGTTTTCAATGGATTACGGTTTAGGATTTTGTAGGTATTATTGTTTAATGTGTTATGAATGCTATGGGTCCACTATTTTCTTGGTCCAGGGTCTTAGGTTTTCCATGGGATGAGGGTTTAGGATTTTATGGTTTTTAGGATTTAGTGTTTTTTGGGACTGTAGTATTACAGTTTAGGGATGTGGGTAAAGTACTATCTGGGGATAAAGGTTTGGGAATTTTTATGGATTAGGGTTTTAGTTTTTCTACTGTTAATGGTTTAGGGTTTTCTGGGGTTGAGGGTTTATGGTTATATAGTGATAAGAGTTTGGAGTATTTTGGGGTCAAGGGTCAATGGATGAGGGTATAAGAATTTCTAGGGTTTATGTTTTATGGTTTTCTAGGTCTGATGTTTTGGGTTTCGTGGGTTTGAGTGTTTATCAGTTTCTATAACTGAGAGTTTAGAGTTTTCTGGGGTTGAGAATATTAGATTTTCTATGGATGAGGGTTTATGGTTGAGGGTTATCTTGGTATGAGGGTTAAATAATTCTTAATGATGGTGTTTTATGGTTATTTGGGGGTTAGGGTCTTGGGTATTCTTGGGATGGGGTTTTTGGTTATTTATGGGATGCGGGTTTTGGGTTTTATGGGCTTGATGTCTTGGATTGTTTCAGTGAATGGTGTTTATGTTTCATTGGGTGAGAGAATTTATGGGTTTCTGGTGTTGAGATTTTAGTTTTATCCTATGATTAGAGATAAGGTCTTTTTGGGTTGAGTGTGTATGGATTTTTTGGGATAAGGGTTTATAGATTTTTAGGACTAGGTGTATAGGGTTTTTTTGGACTAATCACTTTGGATTTCATGTGGGTACAAATTTTGTGATTTCAGAGGATGGGTGATTATTGTTTTTGGAGGCTATGGGTTAAATTTTTGGATAATGAGGTTTTATTGTTTTCTAGGGCTGAGGGTTCATGGTTTTTTGGTGATGAGGGATTAGGTTTTTCTAGGATAATGATTTAGGGATTTCTTGGGACGTGGGTTTAAGGTAGTTTTTGGAAGGGGGATTATGGTTTTCATGGGGAATTGTGTTTTATGTTTTTTATGGGTATAGGGTATATGGATTTTTTGTGCTAAGGGGTTATTTTTTTTGGGGAAAAGTGTTTTGGGGTTTTTTGGGATGGTGCTTTAGGGTTTTTTTGGTTGATTGTTTTCCCATTTTGGGCCTTAGGGAATAGGTTGTATTGGGATAAGAGTTTATTTTTTTAGATCTAAGGGTAAAGGGTTTTTAGGGATAAGTATTTAGTGTTTCATGGGGATAAGGGTTCAGGGTGTTTTTTGGATGACTGTTTTGGGTGATATTTAATGAGGTTCTTGGGTATTTTGTGTTTGAGGGTTTTGGGTTTTAGGGAAGAAATTTTAGAATTTATTGGGTATCCAGGTTTAATATTATTTGGGAGCTATAATTTTAGAGTTTTGGGGGATGAGGATTTTCATTTTATGGGGATTATAGTTTAATTTTTTATGGTTTAGGGTTTATTGTTTATTGGTGGTGGGGGTTTGGGGATATTTGGTGCTGATTGTTTAGGGGGTTTTGGGGATAAGGGTAGGTTTTTGTATGAGGATTTAGGGATTTTATCGGGTGACTGGGTAGTGGTGTTGGTACTAAGGGATTAAATGTTTTGGGGTTATGTGTTTTCTATTTTTTGGGGATGAAAGTTTATGGGTTTTGGGGACTATGGGTTATAGTTTATCTTGGTGGAGGGATTAGTGGTTTTTTGTGGCAATGGATTTTGAGTTTTTGGGGATGAGATTTTAGAAAAAATTTTTGCCAAGGGTGTAAGGGTTTTTTGGGCTCAATGTTTTGGGAATTCTAGGCTGATGAGTTATGTGTTTTATATGGATGAGGGAATAAGGTTTTTTGGGAATTGTGGTTTACGGTACTCTAGGGTTTATAGTTTAGGGTAATATAAGGATGATGGTTTAGGGTATTATGGGGATGAGGGTTTATGGATTTTTGGTGTTTAGTATTCAAGGGTTTTTAATGGTTGTTGGGTCAGTGGTTCTTTAGGAATAAGAGTTTAATTTTTTTTGGGGATATAGATATTGATTTTCTTGGGGATGTGGGTTTAATGGTTTTCAAGGATTAGTGTTATGTGTTTATTGGGAGGAGGTTTTATAAAATTTTTAGCTTGACAGTTTGTTATTTTTTAGTGATGTGGGATTAGGATTAATTGGGACTATGGGTATTGGGTTTTCAAGTGTTGCAGGTTTAAGCATTTTGGGTTATGAGGATTTAGGGTTTATGGGGCATGACAGTTTATGTTTTTTTGTATGATGTTTCTGATTTTTCTAGTGGTGAGGTTTTCTGGTTTTCTAGGGCAAAAGGTTTAGCATTTTCTAGAGCATAAGGTTTTTTATTTTTTGGTGGTTAGGGTTTAGGGATTTTTGGGGGTTTGGATTAAGGGTTTTCTATGGATGAGGGTTTAACATTATATGGGAAATGGGTTTTGGGTTTTCTAGGGTGTATAGTTTATGGTTTTTTAGGGATGGTGGTTTAGGGATTTATGGGGATGACTGTTTAGGGTTTTCGTGGGATGAGTGTTTATGGTATTCTTTTATGAGGTTTTTGGGTTTTAGAGGTTATGGGTTTTTGTTTTTCTAGATCTGAGGAATTTTATTTTTCTAGGGATGTTGGTTTATATTTTTTTGGGATGTGGGTTTAGTGTTTTTTTGTGGATGCGGGTTTGGATTTTTTAGGAATTGGGGTTTTTTGTTTTCTACAGATGAAAGTTTATATTTTTCTAGGGATAAATGATTTGGGTTTTCCAGGTATGAGTATTTGGGTTTTTTTAGGATTAGGGTTTTGGGTTTTGTGGGACTAAGGTTTCATGGTTTAATAGGGCTAAGGGTTTAGTTTTTTCTATGGCTAAGGGTTAGGGTTTTCTGGGGATAACAGTTTTGGGTTTTCTAGGGATTATTGTTTTGGGTCTTCCATGTATGAGTATTTAGGGATTTCAAGGATGATGGATTGGTTTTTCATAGTGGTGATGGTATGGGGTTTTATGGGGATGATGGGTTATGGTTTTAGGGGATATTTCTTTGAGATTTTTTGGGGATGAGGTTTATGGTTTTATAGGGATGAGTGTTCTTGGTTTTCTAGGTATGAGTGGTGTGAGATGCTCTGGGTGGTCCAATCTTCATGGCATGGGATGGTGGTTGAAGGATGCAGTTCGAGGCATATTGGCCAATGATGGGTAAAAATAGTGGATGTAATTAGTCAATCAACGCAATAAGGAGCGTGTCCAATAACATTGACAACACAATCAAGAGATGGATGTGATAGCCAATCCACACAACAACGCACTTGGGTTGAGGCATGAAATTGGGAGCTTTGTGATCTTGGATTACCAATCTAACTTGTAGATTAATAAGGTAATAATTCACAAGAGCAATTGAGGAATTTGGAACAATCCACACACAATGGAGAGAAACAAATCGTAATCTCTCAATTAATTCATGGATCAAAATACAGTGACATGGGTTTTCTATTTATAGCCAATGGGTGATACAATAGTCAAAGGGTTAATACCCTAAAGTCATAAAGGATAAACCTACCTTGTCCTCCGTAAATTAAAAAAGATAGATTCTAACAAATACTTTTTGGAAAATTAGAACATGACTTTCCACCCATAGCTCACCAGATTTGACTTTGAGTACCTATCCCACCAGATTTGAATTAGATGTCCCTAGATATCATTCGAGAATTTCCATGTGCGAAAGGCTTCCAAAATTATTGCAAACATGTTTTTTGGAATTTATGCATCTCATTTGGGGTTAAATAAGAGTGATAATAAGCGCATTTTCCACTTCCATGCATGCACCTTGGGTTTGGGCCTTTTAATGTAGTGAGATGGCCTTCCGTTGCGACTTGGAGTCTCTTTAATCATCCTTGCATAATTAGGCCTTGCAACTCCAAATTTTCTCATTCCATCAAGTTGACGACATCTACTGGTCTTATATCATCCTCTCCCTCTTGAAAAAGAGTCATCCTCGACTCTTCATCATCTTATTCCAAATAAAAGGAATGATTTGAATAATTGACATTAAAAATAACTTTGTACTCACCTTGCAATGTGATCTTGTAATCAATTGTATCAAGAACTATGTCTGGTCCATCTCAATGCATCTTGATCATTGACGTCCATTTCATTTGAAGCCTTTCCAACATATTTTATTTCCCATGTTTTTGGTTAACATGTTATTTCCTTCCATGTTTCTACTTTCCTACAAGGGAAATGAAACTTGTTCAATATGCGTAGGGATGTTAAATCCAAAAGTTCTTCCATATGGAAAAATTGAGTTTTAGAGGGATATCTCTTTTTATAAGATGACTCTACATGAGGTAGAAACTCCTTATAATCCTTTAGACACTTTATTCTATTAATGGATCCTTGATTTACTTTTATCTCTCTAATATGATGTAGAAAAGTTGTGCCTCCTCAAGAATGACTCCATCACACACCTGTGACAAATACTTCACAATATTTATAAATGAAAATGATAAGTCGTTATTGTTCAGCATCACTTCTTGGTACATAAGTACTAGAAGGTTTTTCTCAAAAATCAAAGCATCTTTAACCTCTAACTTCTCTATCATCACATTTTTCCATTCATTTACTTCTGCTTTCTCTATTGATTTTTCATTAAACTCAATAACCCTTATTATCCCATTATCACCTCTCCCCTCATTCTCTCCTTTTTATCTTTTACTAATTTTTTCTTGATCACTCATTTTTTTCTTTTCTATAAAAATTTGATCTTCCATATTATGTTTTGGGGACATTGGGTTGAGGGTTATAGGTTCCCCTTATGGTACAAAAGAGTGATGCTTCAAGAAACCATCATGAATAACACGCCGATCGTACTACCACAGTCGACCCAACCAAAAGTGACACTACATTATATGAACAATGTCACATAATACCTCATCCTTGTATTTACCAATGGATAACAAGACCTTCAACTGTTTGGAAACCTTTAGATCTACAAAATAATTCAACCATTGAAGTTGTTATGGATGTTGGTGCTTTAAGGTTACGATCCCCAACTTCCCCACCAACTCGGTGCTCGCCACATTGTTATAACATCCCCAATCAATGGAGGAACTGCATACCTTCCCATTGATTTGGAATTGAGTATGGATGAGGAACTCTCGTTGTTCCTTCCCATTAAACATCATTTGAGCACTCAAACACTTCCTTGTGATGAGAAGAGAACCTTATTCCAAAAATTCCCCATTATAAATTTTCAAGGAATCCTCCACCTCTTCCTCCGAGCTCTCTCCATCTGTCTCCCATTCTATATAATTTTTGATAGTCATGCTGCACCAGTTTAAGAACTCACTAGCAATGTGACCCCTTGACATTTGAAACACTGAATATCCCGATTCCTAGTCTGGTTAGCCTCAAAAGTAGGTTTCTGAGGTGGAAGAATTACCTTGTCACTTTTGTGATCAACCACCTATTTTTCATTTGATGTTTCTCCAATCACCTTTCTTGGATTTATCCATGGAATGGAAGGGGTAGTGGGTTTCCTCTTGTTTCTCCTCCATTTGATTTGTTGCTCGATATTGGTGGATTGATGTATCATATCTTGTATTTACACATGGTGGTATATCTCCACTTGATCGGAAATCTCCCAGTTGATCTCATGTAAAATACATGCCATGGTTTCTTCCAGATCCTCCTAAATGTTTTCCCGAATAATGGAAATTTTCATCTCCTTATGGTAGTCTTCTACACTCTTAATCCCTTGGATGAGTCATTGATGTTTGTTGCAGAGATCTATATTGTAATGTGTGGGAACAAACTACTTCCGCATGAAGAAATTCAGGTATTCCAAAGTGTTGATGGTACGTCCACCATATCTAGACCTCCTATTTTGTATATGATCCCACCATATTAATGAATAATCAATGAATTCAAGGGATGAAAATTTTAACTTTTTTTCTCCTCGGAATATGTATGGCATGAAAACACCTGGTTGATCTACATCCCCCACTCTATGTATGCTTCAGGATCTCTTTCCCCTTGAAAGAAAGGGACCTTCACCTTGATCCCACGAACTAGGTCATCATCATGTTGTCTCTTTTGTCCCCCTCTAGTTTTTTGGTAAAACCTCTTCCTTTGTGGGAAATCCTCAAAATCACCATCATGGTATTCCATCTACTCATCCATGATATTGGGGGGACGGGGTGTCGAAGCTCACTACAGGTTATCATGGATCATCCTTGGGCTTGGTTGATTATCCAGGTTATCAATCCTCTCATGTAGCACCTGCAACATTCAATCAACAAGATTATGGAAAATGCTCACTAGAGCTTGCATTTGGAGTGGCAAAGATTCCGATGCGGGATACCTACCTCAGCTTCCTTTATCACTAGCATGAACAATTTTCTTCCCACAATATTTGGCCATAATATATTACACAAACAAAAACACACAGTGGAAGAGGGGACACACACAATGATACACACTCACTCACACATGAGATATGTACACACAAACACACAAGATGTACACACTCACCCACACAAGGATATACACTCACACACACAAGATATACACACTCACACACAAAAGATGCAGAAACACTCATGCACACAACAACTTGCATACACTCACACATAAAGGATATTTTTTTTGCTTAATTCTCTCCACTCCAAACATTCAATTCAAATCCCATCTTCTTATGAGATATAATACCTTGTTTGGGTCATCACTTGTCAATAATTCTTCCCCAATCAAGATTGTGTGTGGGGGGGGGGGGATGGTCTAACACACCCCACTTGAGAGGTAAAGGGTAATGGGTAAAAAGACGGAAGAAAATGGATAAAGGGTGGGTGGAAAAGGGGCTAGAAAGGTGGTATTTGGGTTTTACTCTATTGTGCAAGATAAGAAAAATTAATAACCATATGAGTATAATAAAATATTGGTATGATGAAAAATGATTGAGAAAGTGATGCATGAAAAGGAAAAGTTCAAATAATGTAAAGCATGATGATGAAGTAATTGTATCTGCTTTTTTTTTCTTTTTTTGTCAAATCTCCCCAAAACGTGTTGTGATTGGAGTATTAAAGCAAAATATGATGAGTGGAGAGTAAGAAATTTTTTTATTGAAATATCTCAAAGTAAAGGATGTTCTTAATTTTGAGATGCACAAAATGATGAGATGGGAGAATTTTATTTTTGTTTTTTTTAGATACAAATCACAAATAGTGAATTAAATGCGAAAAAATATGGATGAACAATTGACTCAATGTAAAAAATATTTTAATCTTTCACAAAAAAGGACAATTTGGGAGGTTTTCAAATAAAATATTTTTTTGAATGGTTTCATAATAAATAATGATGATAAGGGTAATAGATATATGGGATAAAAGAAGGTGATAGATGCCTACCATTTCAACCAGAGCTCTGATACAAACTGATGTGAGATGCTCGGGGTGGCCCAATCTTCATAGCGTAGGGTGGTGGTTGAATGATACAGATCGGGGATATGTGTATGTTGATGGGTACAGATAGTGGATGCATGTAGTCAATCAACTCTATAAAGAGTGCGGCCTACTACATAGAGAACACACTCAAGAGAGGAATGTGATTGCCAATCCACACAACAACACACATGGTTTGAGGCATGTAATTGGGGGCTTTGTGATCTTGGATCACCAATCTAACTTTTATATTGACAAGGAAAGAATGCACAAGAGCAAGGTAGAAATTCAGAACAATCCTCACACAATGGAGAGAAACAATGCATAATCTCTCAATTAATTATTGGATCAAAATACAATGCCATGGGGTGGCTATTTATAGCCAATAAGTGATACAGTAGTCAAGGGACTAATACCCTATAGTCATAAAGGCTAAACCTACCTTCTCCCCCTTATTGAAAAAAAGATAATGTCTATCAAAGAATTTTGGGGAAATTAGCACATTTCTTTCCACCCATATCCTACCAGATTTGACTTTGAGTAACTAGCCCACTGGATTTGACTTTGGTGTCCAAAGATATCAATCAAGAATTTCCATGTGAGAAAGGATTCCAAAATTCCTGAAAACATGTGTCTTGGACATTATAAATCTCATTTGCGCATAAATAAGAGTGATAATAATCCCATTTTCCACTTCCAGGCATGCACCTTGGGTTTGGGCCTTTTAATGAAGTGAGATGGGCTTCCGTTGGGACTTGGAGTCTCTTTAATCTTCCATTCATCATTGGGCCTTGCAACTCTAACTTTTCACATGCCATCAAGTCATTGAAATCTGCTGGATTCATATCAATGAGTGTTTGGGGTTTTTTTTGGATGATGAATTTGGGTATTTTTCATAGGGTTGGGGTTTTTGTTGGATAAGGGATTGGGGTTTTGGGGGGTTGAGGGTTTAGAGTGTTCTGGGGATGATGAATTCAAGTTTTTATGGTAGAGGGTTTTAGTGTTTTTAACGACGAGGGTTTAATGATTTTTCAGGATGATGGTTATGGGTTTTTTGGGGCCTAAGGGTTTTTTATTTATTTTGGGGGTGATGGTATATGGTATTTTGAGACTTAGGGTTTAGGGTTTTTTGTGGAAGAGGGTGTGGGGTTTTTTTGTGGATGAGGATGTATGATTTTTCATTACTGGTGGTTTAGGGTTTTTTGGGGATACGGGTTTAGTGGTTATTAGGGCTATGTGATTATGGTTTTTTGGATATTGAGGTATTATGGTTTTTGGGGTCTCATGGTTTAATATTTTTTTGGGATCAGGGTTTTTATATTTTAGGAGAAAGTGTATGGAGTTTTTTTGGGATGATGGTTTGGTGTTCTTTGGGGCTGAAATTTTCTTTTTAATTTGGTGATGGGTGTTCATTATTTTTAGTGAATAAGATTTAGGGTTTTTCTGGGATGAGGGTTTATATTTTTTTAGGGATAAAGATTTAAGGGTATCGGGGTATATGGGTTTTGGGATTTTGGGGGATGATGTATTAGGGGTTTTGTGGGATTAGGGTTTATGATATTTGGATATTGAATGTGTTGGGATTTTTGGGGCTTCTAGATTAAGGGTTTTTCATGATGAGGGTTTATGATTTATTTGACTTTATGGTACGGGGTTTTTGGGGTTTATGTATTGTTGTTTTTTATGAGGGTTTGGGTTTTTTTTTGGTGTGGTTATTTTCCTATTTTTTGGGTCTAAGTGTTTAGTGGTTTTTTGGGAATATGGTATGGGGTTTTTTGGGGCTAAAAAATTTGGGTTTTTTGGGAATGAGTGTTTTTTTTTTCAATAGAGATTTTTTTGATTTTTTTTGGATGGGGATTTAGTGTTTTATGAGGATGAGGGTTTAGATGTCTTCTTAGGTCAATAATAATAGGTTTTATGGGGATGAGGGTTTTGGTTTTTTTGATATGTGGGTTTAGGGTTTTCTGGGGCTGAATTTTTGGGTTTCTCTAGGAATGAGGGTTTATGGTTTTCTAGGGATGAGGGTTTATGGTTTTTTCAAGATAATGGTTTATGTTTTTTAGGGGATAAAAAATAAAGGTTTTTTTGGTTATGGGGGTTTAGGGTTATCTATGTTTCAATTACAGTTATACTGGTATTTTAGTTTAAGGTATTCTTTTGATGATGGTTTAGGGTTTTCTAGGGATGATTGTTTAGTTTATTTAGGGGGTGAGGGTTTAGAGTTTTCTATGGATGGTGGTTTAGTGTTTTCTAGATATATGTATTTATGGATATTTGGGTTTTTTAGGTTTTCATTGGCTATGTGTTAAGTATTTTCAAGTGGTGAGGGTTTATGGTTTTCTAGGGATGAGGGTTAAGGGTTTTCAAGTGGTGATGGTTTAGGGTTTTCTTGGGAAGAGGATATATTTTGTTCAGGGGATGAGGGTTTATGGTTGTATGTGGATAACAGTTTAGGGTTATCATGATATGATGATTTAGGGTTTTCTATGGATGTGGGTGAAAGGTTTTCTATGGATTTGGATTTAGCATTTTATGTGGATTATGGTTTAGTTTTTTCTTGTTCCAGTGGTTTAGTGTTTTTATGGGGATTAAGGATTAGTGTTTTTTCAGATAAGGGTGTCGGATTTTTCTAGGGATGAGAGTTTGTGGCATTCTAGGGATGATGGTTTCGGTTATTTTGGGGGTGAGGTTTTTTTATTTTCAAGGGATAAGTGATTATACATTTCTATGGTTTAAGGTTTATTATTATTTAGGGCTAATATCTTAAGGTTTTATGGGGTCTAGAGTATCTTATTTTATTTTCAAAAGGGTTTAGTTTTTTCTACATACGAGTGATTAATTTTATCTAGGTATGTTTTTTGTAGAATTGAAGTGATGATTGTATATGGTTTTTTAGATCGAGAGTTTCTTGAGGCTATGTTGTTGGGTTTTCCATGGTTGATTGTTTATAATATTTTTGGGGTGGGGGTTTAGTGTTTTTTGGGTCATGGATTTAGTGTTCTATATGGCTAATGGGTGGGAGTTTTATAGGGTTCATGGTTTTGGTATTCTTAGTATTTAGGGATTAGTGTTTTCTAGAGATGAGGGTTTAGGGATTTCAATGGATTAGGATTTGAAATTTTATTGGGATGAAGGTATGTGATCACATTGGCCGAGGGTTTGGGGTTTTTGGTGATGAGTATTTGTGTTTTCTGGGATTGAGGGTTTTTGGTTTTCTAGGGTAGACCATTTTGTGGTTTCTTGGGTTGTGGGTTTATGGTTTTATGGGGTTTGGGGATTAGATTTTTCTGTGGAAGATGGTTTTGCAGTTTCTGTTGCTGAGAGACCAGGGGTTTATAGGTTGAAGGTTTAGGGTTTTTTGGGGATGATGTTTTAAGTTTCTATGTTCTTATGGGTTAATGATTTTGTGAGGATTAGGGTTTAGGGATTTCTAGGTATAAGGGTTTGGGATTTTTGAGGTCTGAGGGTTTTTTATTTTCCACGACAAAGGGTTGCATGTTTTTTTTTGGGTTTGTGGTTTTAGGGTTTTGACCGGTTTAGGGTTTAGGGTTTTATGGGAAAAAAGGTAGGGGTTTTTTGTGATGAGTGCCTGGGGTTTTCATAGGGATAAGGGTAAGGGTTTTCTAGGGCTGATTTTTTGGGGTTTCAAAGAATGAGGACATTTGGTTCTCCTTGGGTGAGGGTTTGGGGTGTTCTATCGATGAGGGTTTGGGTTTTCTAGGACTGAGGATTTGGGATTTTCTAGGGTCCAGAGTTTGGGGTTTTTTAGGGATGAGGGTATGGTTTTTTTGGTAACATATGGTTTGGAGTTTTTAAAGATGTAGGTTTGTGGATTATTTGGTATTACAGTTTGTTATTTTGGGGGCTGAGTGATTGTGGTTTTTTGGGGATAACATTTTTGAGTTTGTTTGGGATGAGGGTTTGGGGTTTTCTTGGAATAAGGGATTGGGGATTTATTGGGTGGAGGGTTATGGATTTGGGGGTATAAAGGTTAATAATTTTTGGGTACTATGGGTTTGAGGTTTCTTAGGGATGATGGTTCATGGTTTATTGTGCCAAAGGGATTAGGTTTTTTTCACTTATAATTTTGAGTACTCATGGGGCTAAGAGATTAGTGTTTTATAAGGATGATGGTTTTTAATATTTTGGGATTTGAGTTTATTTTTTTGGTGTGAGGATTTCATGTTTCTTCAGGATTAGGGTATACGGTTTTTGAGGATTATGGTATAGGTTTTTGGGCTGAGTGTTTGTGATTTTTTGTGTTTGTGGGTTTTGGGTTTTTTTGTGGCTAAGAGGTTAGGGTAATTTTCTCTATAGTTTTTGTGATTCTTGGGGGATATGGTTTAGTATTTTTTGGGGATGATTATTTAGTGTTTCTGGGGGTGATGGTTTAGGGTTTTTAGGTAGATGGATTATGGATATTTGGGATGAGGTTATAGGGATTTAGGGGATGAGGGTTTAGGGTTTTTTGGTTCGAAGGGTTTAGGGTTTTTTGGGGTTGATGGGTTGGATTTGTTCAGGTTGAGGGATTATGGATTTTTTTGGATGATGGTTTAAGTGGGTTTTAAGCTGAATGTATAGGTTTTTTTTAGTATAAGTGTTTAGGGTTCATTACAGATGAGGTTTTAGAGCTTTCTAGGGGTGATGGTTCAATAATTTCTTAGGATGAGGGTTTAGGGTTTTTTCAGGGTAAGGGTTCATGGTTTTCTAGAGTTGGGGATTTAGTGTTTTATTTGGATAAGGGACTAGGGTTCTAGGGGGGGTAGTTTTTAGGGTTCTCTATAGTTTATAGTTTAGTGATTTATAGGGTTAAGGGTTTAGTATTTTATGATAATAATGTTTTACGGAGTTCTAGTTTTGGTTATTTAGGGATTTATGGATATGGGGTTTGGGGTTTTCTTGGGATGAGGGTTTTTCTTTTTTGGGGACTGAAATTTTACATTTTTAAGTGGTTAATGGTTTATAATTTTGGTGGCTGTGGGTATATGGTTCTTAGGGGATTATGTTTTAGGTATTTCTAAGGATGATGGATTGGTTTTTTTCAGGCAAAGGGTTTATGTTTTTTAGGGAAAAGGATGTTGTGTTTTTTAGGGAAGACAATTTAATGTTTTTTGGGGATGAGGGTTTTGGATTTTCGGGATATGAGGCTTTAGGGTTGCCTAGGGATGAATGTTTAGGTTTTTCTAGGGATGGGGGTTTAGGGATTTTTTGGGGATCAATATTTTGTTTTTTATTGGGATTAAGGTTTAAGGTTTTCTGGGTCTTAGGGTAAGGGATTTTAGGGATGAGGGTCTAGGGTTTTTAGCGGGGTTGCTAGAATTTTCAGTGATAGAGTATTAGGTTTTTTTGGGGTTGAGTGTTTATAGTTTTATGGGGTAGACTATTTATGATATTTTTGAGAAGAGAGTTTATGATTTTAATGGGTTGAGGGTTTATGATTTTCTGGGGAATACTACTTACAATTTTTTAGGGAAAACTGTGTATGGTTTTTTGGGGATGAGAGTTTGGAGATTTATGGGGTTTAGGGTTTAGTTTTTTCATGTAAGAGGTTTTAATTTTTCTAGGGACCTGGTTTAAAATTTTCAGTTGCTAGGTGTTTATGATTTTTTGGTGACGAGCTTTTAGGTTTTTCTTAGGAGGGTTTTCTTAGGATGAGGGTGTATAGTGGTATAATACTTTGGGTTTAGTATTTTCTATGGACAATGGTTTATGGTTTTATTGGGTTTTGGGTTGATTGTTTATTTTTTGTGTTTATGGTTTTAGATTTTACTATGGAGAGGAGTTCAGTTTATACTAGGGAAGGGGTTTTGGTGTTTATGGAGATGGGATGAGGTTTTATGGTTTTATATGGATAGTAGTTTGGATTTTCTAGGGATTAGGGTTTGGGTTTTTTGGTTCTATAGGTTTGGGTATTTTTGGGATATAGGCGTAGGGTTCTCTGGGGTATGGAATTTATGGTTTTTCTGGGATAAGGGTCTTGTGTTTTCTATGGGTGAGGGATAAAGAGTTTCAATGTATGAGGTTTTAGGATTTTCTTGGGATGAGGGTATTGTGTTTTCTAGGATGAGGCTGTAGAATTTTCTAGGGTTGAGGGTTTATGGTGCTCTAAGGCTAAGGGTTAATGGTTTTAGGGGGTAGTGGTTTTAGGATTTTATAAGTAAGAGGGTTTGGGATTTTATTGAGTTATGGTTTATTGTATTATTGTGAATGAGGGTTTTGGTTTTTGTGTGGTTGGGGGAATGGGGTTTTATGGGGATGATGGTTTTGGGTTTTATAGTGATTTTGGTTTGGAGATTTCTATGGATGAGGTATTGGTGTTTTCTAGGGCTGAGGGGTTGGGATTTCCTAGGGATGAGGGTGTGGGGTTTTCAGGCGATGAGGATTTGGGGTTTTATGTGGTGTGGAATGGATGTTTTCTTGGGCTAGGTTTTTTGCTTTACATTATTGAATTTTTATGGTTTTCTTGGGATGAGGGGTGGGACTCTTTGTGGATGAGGATTTGGGGTACTGAGGGTTGACATTTTGTGGTATTTTGGTATTGAGTGTTTTTTGTTTATTGGAAATGGGGTTTTTGGTTTTCGGTGGATGGGGGGTTGGGGTATTTTGGGGATATGGGTTTGTAGTATTTTCCAGCTATGTGTTTGCTGGTTTATGGGGGATGAGGGTTTTGGATTTTGGGATGATGAGGGTTTGAGGCTTTTTAGGATAAATTCTTAGGGATTTTTTTCGAATCAAAGTCTATGGTTTTTTGGTATTGATGGTTTAGGGTTTTTTGATAATGAGGTTTTAAGGATTTTTAGGGATGAGGTTTTAGAGTATTTTTTGGACTAATTTTTTTCATTTCTTATTGTTGAGTGTTCAGGGTCTTTTATAGTTGAGCGTTTAGTGTTTTGTGGATAAGGGATTATGGTTTTGCAGGATTAGTGATCAATATTTCTTTTGGAGAGTGTTTAATGATTCTAGGGATGATGGATAAGGGTTATTTGGGGATGTGGGATTTGGGTTTTTTTGTTTAGAGTGTTAAGGGTTTTTAGGTATGAGGGTTTTTGGATTTGGGGTATGAGGGTTTATTCCTTTTTGGGGAAGAGGTTTTAGGGGATTTTTAGGGTATGGGTTTATGGTTTTTTGGGTTGAGGATTTTTTGTTTTTTTTGGATGAATGTCTGGGGTTTTTTGGGATAAGAGTTTATTGTATATTAGGGATGAGGGTTTTGTGTTTTTCTAGGATGGGGGTTTAGTGTTTTTTGGGATTCATGTTTAGGGAATTAGGGGGATCAGGATCTAAGATTTTTTGGATATGATGGGTTAGATTTTTTGGGGATGAGGGTTTATGTTTTTGGGGGCTGAGGGTTTAGGGTTATTTTGGTTGATGGAATGGGGTTTTCTTTGGAAGAGTGTTATTTTGGAGGATTAGGGTTTAGGGTTTTCTATGTATGTGGGTTTATGTTTAATTTTTTTTGTGGCCATGTTTTTAGGGTTTTGGGGATGAGGTTTAGGGTTTTTGGTAATGAGGGTTCAAGGTTTTGTAGGGCTGTGGTTTTTGGGTTTTCCAGGTCTGATTTTTTAGTGCTTTCTACGGATGAGGATTTTGAGATTTTCTTGGGATGAAGGATTAAAGTTTTCTCAGAATGAGGTTTATGGATTTCTAGGGCTATGGGTTTAGGATTTTTTTGAGTCTAATGGTTTAGGGTTTTCTGAGGATGAGGGTTTAGGTATTTCTAAGGGTGACGGTTTAGGGATTTTAGGGACTAATGGATTATGTATTTTAATGGGATGGGGGTTTAGATTTTTCTTTAGATGAATGTTTTGGGTTTATTAGTTATGTGGGTTTAGGGTTTTTTGGGGTGGGGATTTGGGGTTTTCTAGGGAAGAGGGTTTAGTGATTTCTGATGAAATGGGTTTTGGGATTTCAGGGGAGGAGGGTTTAGTACATTCAATGAATAAATTTTTAGGGTTTATTGTGGATAACAATTTAGTTTTTTCTGGGGCTTGGGGTTTATGATTTTTTTCGGATGATGATTTAATGTTTTTGGGGGATTAGGGTTTAGGTATTTCTAGAGATGATAGTTTATTGTTTTATGAGGATGAGGGTTTAGGGAATTTTGTAGATGAGGGATTAGTTTTTTCTAGGGATAAGTGAGTAGGGTTTTAAGGGTATAAGGGTCTCGGTTTTTCATTTAGTGATGGTTTATAGTTTTTTAGTGCTGAGGGATTTTGGGTTTCTGGGGCTGAGTGTTTAAGGTGTTTGAGGGTTGGTGGATTACAATTTTCTCGAGATAAGATAATAGGTTTTTCTAGAGATGATGGTTTATCATTTTATAGGGATTATTATTTATAGTTTTTTGGGATTATGGATTTAGGTTTGTTTGGGCCAGAGGGTTTTGGATTTTATGTGGTTGAGGTATTAGTTTTTTCTTAGATGGGGGTATAAATTTTATGGCTAGGAGTATAAGTTATTCTTGGTATAGGTGTCTTGTGTTTTCTAGGGATGAGGTATTTGGATTTTTTTAGGGAGGAGGGATTCATGATGTTTAGCGTTTAGGGTTTTCTGGGATTAAAGGTAGAGAGTTTTTTGGGGATGAGGGTTTAGGGTTTTCTGTGGTCGAAGGTATAGGGTTTCATATGTCTTAGGGTTTATATGTTTTTGGGTAGAGGGTTTATATTTTACTATTTTATGGTTTTCTAGGGATGGGGATTTACAGATTTATAGGGATGCAGGATTAGGGTTTTCTTGGGTAGAGGGGTTGGGTTATTTGGTCTGGGGGTTTGTTTTTTCAGGGGCTAAGGATTTTTGATTTCGGGGGAAAAAGAATTATATTTTTCTATGGATGATATTTTATAATTATATGGGACTAGTGGATTATAATTATCTGAAATAGAGGGTTTTGGGGTTTTGGGGGATGAGGGTTTAGAGTTTTTTGGGGACGTGTGTTTAGTGTTTCCTATGAAAATGGTTTACTGTTTCCTTGGGAAAACTGTACAAGGTAATATATGGTTGATTGATGAGGGTTTTTGGGGATGAAACAATATGGATTTATATGGAGGAGGTTTTGTGGTTCTCTACGGTGATGGTTTGGGTTTTTATAGGGATAAGGTTCTCATAATTTGTGTTGTTTAAGGTTATTGGTTTTATAGGGATTGGTTTTTATGCTTTTCTAGGGAAAACAAAATTGCCTTTTCTAGGGATGAATGTTTTGGGTTTTTCTAGGGATGTGGGTTTGTTTATTTCATAGGATGATGGTTTTGTATTTTCTATGGATAAGGGACTATGGTTCTATATTTTTGGGTAGTTTGGGGTTTCCTATAGATGAGGGTTATGGGTTTTCCAGAGAGGAATTTTTAGGATTCTATGGGGTTCAAGGGAAGGGTTTTTTAGGGTTGATGTTTTGGGGATTATACTACTAAGGGTTTGGGGAAATTGGGGATGAGAATTTGGGGTTTAATAGGGATAAGGGGTTGGTAGTTTAGGGGATAATTATTTTCTTATTTTGAGGATGATGGTATGGGGTTTTTTAAGGATGGCTTTTTGGGGTTTTGTGGGGATGAGGGTTAGGGGTTTTTTTGGGGACCATGATTTTCCATTTTTCAGGCTGAGTATTTGGGTTTGTCTGGGTAGATTCATTAGTTTTTTGGGAATACAGGTTACATATTTTTTAGGTTTATGGATTACTGTTTTTTCAGCTTGTGGGTTTAGGGTTTTTTGGGACTGATGATTTAGCATAATTTGGTGCTGATGCTTTGGGGTTTTTTCTGGGATTGGGGTTTGGAATTTTTAATGGATGAGGGTTCTTGGTTTTTGGTGGATTTGGGTCTAGAGATTTTTGGGGATGAGGGTTAAGGGTTTGGGTGGGGTGAGGGTTTAGTGTTTATTGAGGATGAGGAATTATATTTTTTTTGGGATTAGGGATAAGGGTTTTTTGGGGGATGAGAGTTTAATGTTATTAAGGGCTTCGTGTTTAGGATTATGTTGGCATCTAGGGATTATTTTTTTCTTGGTCTGAGGGTTTTTGGATTTTTTGGGATGAGGGTTTAGTGTTTTTTGAGGCTAAGGGTTTAGGATATTTTATGGAGAGGATTTTTGGTGTTTTGAATAGGTTCATGGGTTTTTTCGGGTAGAGGGCTCATTGTATTTATAGGATTATTGTTTATGGTTTTTTGGGGCTCAGGGTTTATGAGGTTTTTATCAGGGTTTTAGTTTCTTCTATTTTTGGGTTTAGGATTTTTTGGGGGTGAGGGTATAGGTTTTTTTAGGGAGAAATAATTTGGTTTTTGGGGGGATAAGTGTCTGGGTTTATTGCGGCTGATGGATTCGGTTTTTTTGGGGCCAAGGGTTTAGTATTTTTTTTGGCTGAGGGTTTATTGTTTTTTGGGATGTGGGTTTTGGATTTTTTTTCATTTTATGGTTTATCATCTTTAAGGGATGAGGATTTGTGGGTTTTATAGGGAAATTTTTTTTGGGGTTTAGGGTTTAGGGTTTTGAGATTCTTGTTGATGTGGGTTTTGGATTTTTTTGGTTATGGGGTTGTTGGTTTTTGGAGGGTTGCATGGTTAGAGTTTTTTTGCAGATGAGGGTCTATGGTGTTTTTGGATAATTTTTAATGTTTTCTGGGGGATAAGGGTTTATGGTTTTTTGGGTTTAGGTTTTAGGGGTCTTCTTGGGTTGACATTTTCGGGAATTTTGGCTCTGAGGGTTGCAGTTATTTTACGAGTAAGTGATAAGGGTTTTTAGGGCTGAGGGTTTAGTAGTTATTGATATTATCTTTCAGGGTTTATTAGCGTTGAGGTTTCATGGGTTTTTGAGGTTGAGGTTTTAGGGTTTTTTGGGTACGATGTTTATTGTTTTCTAAATATGAGTGATTATGGATTTTTTGGGATGAGGTTTTTGGTTTTTTTGGCCTGAGGGTTTATGTTTTTTTATTGAAAATGGTATAGCATTTTGGGGCCCTTTTTTATATAGTATTTTTTAGTGTTGAGAAATTTGGGAATTTTTTGGGGGTGATAGTTTACTTTGGGGGGGGGGGTTGGGGGTTCAAGTATTTTTAAGGATGAGGATTTACATTTCTATATCTAAGGTTTTAATGGTTTTATGAACTAGGGATTTGGGGATTTGGGGCTAATGGTTTAAGGTTTTGGGGGATGAGGGATTAACGTTCTTTTTGGGAAAATGGTTTATGGTTATTTAGGAGTGATCATTTAGGGGGTTTTTGGGATGAGTGTTTATTGTGTTTTTGGAATATGTATTTTTTTTTTTAGGATGAGGGTTTGGGGTTTTGTGGTGAAGAGGGTTTGTGGTTTTTTGGGTATGAGGTTTTGGGAATTTTATTGGAAATGATTTTTATTTTTTCTGGGCTAAGGGTTTGTGTTTTTTTGGGGATGAGGGTTTAAGGGTTTTTGTGTTTATTATTTTTGTTTTTTGGGGGATGAGGGTTTTGTATTTTTAGGGATCAGTTGTAAATGATTTTTCGTGATGAGGGTTTAGGTTTTTAAATGGTGAAGTGGTTAGATATATCTAGGCCAACGTTTTAGAGATTTCTATGTCTATAAGTTTAGTGTTTTCTAGGGATGATGATTTTGGGTATTCTGGTGTTGGTATTTACGGTTTTTAGTGGGATGAGAGTTTTAGGTTTTGGGGGTTGAGGGTCTAGGGATTTATGGGGATTAGTGTAATGGATTTTCACGGGTTTTGGTGTTTATTGTTTTAGGGGGTTAATGGATTAGTTTTTTCTAGGGAAGTGAGGTTAGGGTTTTCTAGGGATGATGGTCTACTTCTATATGGGGCAGTGGGCTTAGGTCTTTCACATTTGGAGGGATTAGGGTTTTCTTAAGATGAGGGTTAAGGGTTTTTTGGGGATGAGGGTTTAGAATTTTATGGGGAATATGGTTTAGGGATTTTTAGGTGTGAGAGATTAGGGATTTATATGATAGAGGGTTTAGGTATTTTAAAGGATGAGGGTTTACGATTTTTTGGGTATGAGGGTATTGGTCTTTCTCATGATTAGGGTATAGAGTTTTCTAGGGTTGAGGGTTTAAGGTTGTATGGGACTGACAATTAAGTGTTTTCTAGGGATTAGGGATTAGGATTTTCTATGGGTGATGCTTTATTGTTTTATGCAACTATGTTTTTAAATTTAAATATAGAAAAGGGTTTGGTGTATTCTTAGGATATGTGTTCAGGGATTTCTTGGGATGCAGTTTTGGGATTTTTTGATACTAAGGTTTTAGGGTTTTCTAGGGATGATAGTTACGGGGTTTCTAGATATGAGGTTCCTATGATTTATAGGGATGATAGAATAGGGTTTTATGGGGATGAGTGTTTAGTTTTTCGTGGTTGGAGAGTTTATAGATTTTTGGGATGTGGGTTTTGTGTTTTCTAGTTGAGTGGGTTAAACATTTCTTAGGGTTTCGGTTTCATGTTTTCTTGGTTTGATGGTGTGTCTTTTTCTAGTAATGTGGTTTTGGGTTTTCTTGTTGATTTAGTTGTAGGCTTTTCATGGTATGAGGGTTTAGTGTTTTTATATTCTACATTTTTAGGGTCTTTCTGGGCAATGAGATTAGGGATTTTTGGGAATGATGGATTTGGGATATTTGAGCTAAGTTTTAATGATTTTTTTGGACTAAAGGGTCATGGTTTTATAGGGAGAATGATTTAGAGATTCTTGGGGCTTGGTGTTTAGGGATGTTTTTGGATGGGGGTTTAGGGTTTTATATTATTTGGGGTATCGGTTTTTCTAGGTTTGATGGTTTATGGGTTTCAGGGGCTGAGTGTTTGGTTTTTTCTTGAGGTGTGGGGTAAGTGTTTTCTCAGGATAAGTGTTTTTTAATTTCTAGGGCAGATAATTTTAGGATTTCTAGGGCTGGGGGTTATGGGGTTTTGGGGAGATATGATTATGGTTTTCTAAGGATGATCATTAATGGTTTTCTTGGGTTATGGGGTTATGTTTTTCCACAGATGAATATTTCATTTTTTCGAGGGATGTTGTTTTATGGTTTTCTGGGGAAATGGGTATGGTGTTTTCTAGGTCTATAAGTTTACTATATTTTGGGGATGGTAAATTAGTGTATTCATTTTCTAATGGTTTATGGTATTATAGGGATTTGGTATTATGGTTTTTTTATGAGGGTACCAAGTTTCCTAGAGCTGAATGTTTAGGATTTTTTGGTTTTAGGGTTTATGGTTTTCTTAGGAAGAGGGTTTGGGGTTTTCACGGGATGGGTGTTTATGGTTTTCAGGGTCTAAGGGTTTGGGTTTTCTTAGGTACAGTGTGTGGGCTATGGGGATGAGGGTTTAATGTTTTCTGGGGATTAAGGGTTTATGGTTTTCAAGGTTTGATGGATTATGGTTTTTTTGTGGATAATGTTTTAGGATTTCATGTGGACGAGGTTTTATGGTTTTTCTCAATTGAGGCTATAGGGTTTTCTAAGAATGTGGGATTCATGTTTTATGGGGATAATCATTTATAGAATTCTAGTGATAAAGCTATAGGTTTTTCTATATCTATGGGTTTTAGTGTTTTTGGGAAATGATTTTTAGGGATTTATAGGGCTACATGATTATGTTTTTTAGGGAATGAGGGTTTAAATTTTACTAGGTAAGAGTTTTTGAGGTTTTCTAGGGATGGGTGTTTGTTTTTTTGTAGGGGATGTGGGTTTTTGAAATTATGGGTATGACTATTTGGGGATTTCTTGGTCTGAGGGTTTAGTGTTTTATGGATGTATGGGTGTATGTTTTTTTGGTAATATTGGATTAGGGTTTTCTTGGGTGAGGATTTTGGGTTTTATGGGGTTGAGGTATTATAGTTTTAGGGATAAGAAATTGGGGTATTCTAGGGTATATGGTTTACGGTTTTCTATGGATAAGGGATTGATGATTAATGGGTCTGAGGTTTTAGTATTTTTTGGGGATGGGGGTTTTAGGATTTTTTCTTTTTGAGGGTTTAATATTTTCTAGGGATGAGAGTTAATGGTTTTATATGGTTGAGGGTATTGGGTTTTTTGAATATGAGGTATTATGGTATTCTTGCATTGAGGTATTAAGTATTTCTAGGATTCAGGGTTTAGTGTTATATGAGGTTTAGGAGTTATAGTTCTTTAGGGTGGTTGGGTTTGTTTTTTTGGGGCATAAGTGTTTTGGGCTATGTAGGGTGAGGGTTTAGATTTTTGGTGTTGGGGGTCTAGGAATTTCTAGGAATCAGGGTATTACATTTTCATGGGTTTGGTGTTTATAGTTTTTGGGTGATAGTGGATTAGGGTTTTCTGGGGAAGTTTTTTAGGGTTTTATAGGGATGATTATCTATGATTATATGGGGAAGTGGATTTAGGTATTACACAATTGAGTGGATTAGGGCTTTCTTAAGATGAAAGTTAATGTTTTTTTTGGGGATGAGGGTTTATAATATTATGGGAAATATGGATTCAAATTCTTTAGGTGTGAGAGATTAGGGATTTATTTGATAGGGGAATAGGTATTTTATTGGATGAGGGTTTAAGGTTTTTTGGGTATGAGGGTGTTGGGTTTTCTCATTATTTTTTGTATAGAGTTTTCTAGGGTTGAGGTTTTAAGGTTGTCTGGGGCTGAGGATTTAGTGTTTTCTAAGGATGAGGGTTTAGGATTTTCGATGGATAATGGTTTATGGTTTTATTAAACTTTGTTTTTGGGTTTCTCTATGGGTAAGGTTTTGGATTATTCATGGGATAAGTGTTCAGGGTTATCTAGGGATGCATGATTAGGATTTCTCCGGGACTCAGGTTTTATGGTTTTCTACGGATGATGGTAATGAGGTTTCTAGATCTAAGGTTTTAGGGATTATGGGGATGATAGAATAGGGTTTTATGGGGATTAGTGTTTATATTTTTCTAGGGTTTAGGTTATATGTATTTTTGGGGATGTGGGTTTGGTGTTTTCTAGTTATGTGGGTGAAATTTTTCTTTGGGTTGGGGTTTGGTGTTTTCTAGGTTTGATGGTTTGGGTTTCTCTAGTGATGTGGTTTTGTGTTTTTTTATTGATTTAGTTGTAGGGTTTTCTTGGGATGAGGGTTTAGTGTTATTTTATCCTAATGTTTTATCATTTTCAGGATCTATGGTTTTATTGAATTTCAAGGATGAGGGATTAGGGATTTTTGAGCTAAGGTTTTATGATTTTTTTGGACTGAGGGTTCATAGTTTTATAGGGAGAATGATTTCTAGATTCCTAGGTCAAAGGGTTTTTGATTGTATTTTTAATATTTTTAGGGTTATATATGAGTGTGGGTATGGATTTTTCTAGGGTATATGGATTAGGGATTTTGGGGTCTGGGTGTTTGGTATTTTCTCTAGGTGAGGGGTTAGTGTTTTCTCATGATGAGGGTTTTTTATTTTATAGGGAAGAAAATATCAAGTTTTATAGGGCTGAGGGTTATGGGGTTTTTGGGCCGATAGGTTTGAGTTTTTATAGGGATGATCATTAATGGGTTTCTGGGGTTATGTTGTTATTTTTTTCTATGGATGAATATTTAGTTCATTCTAGCGATGAGGTTTTAGGGTTTTCTAGTGAAGAGGGTTTGTTGTTTTCTAGGTATTCCATTTTACTATATTCATGGGATGGGAAATTATTGTTTTCATTTTCTAATGGTTTATTGTATTATAGGGATGTGGGTTTACAGTTATTTTTGTATGTGGTTACTTTGTTTCCTAGTGCCGAAGCTTAGAGATTTTTTTTGGTTAAGCTTTTATGGTTTTCTTGGGAAGAGGGTTTAGGTTTTTCACAGAATGATGGTTTATGGTTTTCAAGGTTTAAGGGTTTGGGTTTTCTTTGGTGTAGTGTTTGGGATATGTGGATGAGGGTTTCGGGTTTTCTGGGGATAAGACATTATGGATTTCTAGGGTTGATGGTTTAGGGTTTTTTGTTGATTATGTTTATGGATATCTAGGGGATGAGGGTTTAGGATTTTTTTCTCTTTTGAAGCTGTAAGGTTTTTTAAGGGCAGGGGATTCAGGTTTTATGGGGCTGATCATTTATGAAATTCTAGTTATAAAGGTATTGGTTTTTCTATATCTATGGGTTTTAGGGTTATTGGGAAATGATTTTTTAGGGATTTTTAGGGAAACATGTTTATGTTTTTCAAGGAATGATGGTTTATGGGTTAATAGGGAATAGTGTTTAGGGTTTTCTAGGGATGGGTGTTTTTTATTTTGTTGGAGATGTAGGTTTTTCAAATTATGGGTATGATAATTTTGATATTTCTATGTCTTAGGGTTTAGTTTTTTATGGACCTATGGGTGTATGGTTTTTTTGGTGATATTGGTTTAGTGTTTTCTAGGGCGAGGATTTAAGGTTTTTTGGGGTTGAGGTATTATGGTTTTTAGGGATGAGGCATTGGGGTATTCTGCGGTATATGGTTTAGGGTTTTCTACGGATAAGGGTTTGAGGAATAATGGGACTAAGGTTTTGGGATTTTTTGAGGCTGAGGGTTTTAGGAAATTTTTCTGTTGAGGGTTTAATGTTTTCTAGCGATTTGAATTAATGGTTTTCTATGGTTGATAGTATAGGTTTTTCTGAATATGAGGTTTTAGGGTATTCTTGCATTTCTGTTTTAGGATATTTTAGGTTTTAGGGTTTTGGGTTATATGAGGTATTTAGGGTTTTCTGGGGTAGATGGGTTAGTGTTTTCTGGGCCTAAGTATTTAGGGATTTCTTGGGTGAGGGTTTAGAATTTTGTTGGCCTAATGTTTTTGGGATTTATGGGGATGATGGTTTAAGGTTTTCTGGATATTAGGGATTGGGGTTTTCTAGGGTAGAGTAATTATTGTTTTCTGGGGATGAGGGTTTAGGATTTTCTTGAGTTGATGGTTTGGGGATTTCATAGGGAAAGGTTAAGGATTTTTTATGTATTAGGTTTTACGTTTTCCTAGGGTGAATGGTTTGGGGTTTTATGGGGTTGAGTTTCTAGGGGGTTTGGAGATGAATATTTAGGGATTTCTGGGGGTAAGGTTTTGGGGGATTTTGGCCCTCAAGGATTAGGTTTTCTGGTGATGATATTGTAGGGTTTTCTAAGGAGAAGGGTCTACAGTTTTATTTAGATGAGCTCTTAGGGTTTTCCTTGGATGTGGGATTCAAGGTTTAACAGGGATAAGGGGTAAGGGTTTCCCACTCCTAAGGGATTAGTGTTTTCTGAGGGTTAGGGTCTTGCAATTTTTATGGTTGAGGGTTTTGAATTTTTTGGGGTTGAGGTTTTGCTATTTTCTAGGGATAATGGTTTATGATTTTCAATGGTTTAGGTTTTATGAATATTAAGGTCCTAGGTTTTAGGTTTTGGTTAGGCTAAAGGATTAGTGTTTTCTTGGACTGAGGGATTATATATTTCAAACGCTAAGGCTTTAGGGTATTATATGATCAAGGGATTTTTCTTATATTTGATAATATATGATTTTTTTGGCTTAGATTTTAAGGTTTTATAGGGATTATAGTTTATTATTTTAGACAGAAGAGGGTTTAGGGTGGTCCAGGGTTGAGGGATTAAGTTTTTCTATAGAAGGGGTTTTAGGATTTTATGGGTATGTGTATTTAGAGTGTTAAGGTAGTGAAGGAATAGTGTATTTTGGGGGTGATGGGTCAGTGTTTTTAGGGACGTGGGTTTAGGGTTTTCAAGGGATGAGGGTTTTGGGAATTATTTTTATTAGGATCTTCTGGGATGATGGTTTAGTTTTTTCTGGAGATAAGAGTATATAATATTCAAGGGAGAAGGGAGCAATATTTTCTTAGGGTGATGGTCTTGGATTTTCAAGTGTTAAGGCTTTATGGTATTCTGGGTATGAGGGATGAGGATTTATTAGAATAAGGTTTCAAAAATTTTTGGGGCATGCATTTTAGTGTTTTTTTTTTGTTGAATGTACTTGGTTTTTTAGGGATGAAGGTTCACACTTTTTTAGGAATGATGACTTAGAATTGTATGGAAATGACAGTTTTGGGTTATTTGGGGATGATTGTTTTTGGTTTTTTGAGGTTGAGGAATGATGGTTTTTAATCAGAATGAGGGTATATAGTTTCTATGGGATTTGGTTGAGGGATTTTTTTTTTGAAATGTGGTTTTAGATTTCAATTTTGTGATGAAGTATTAGTGTTTTTTGTAGGTAAGGTTTTAGGGTTTTTTTGGGATGGGGGATTCGGGTTTTTAGGGATAAGTGTGTATAGGTTTTTATGGATGATGTTTTAGGGGTTTTAGGGTGTGAGGGTTTAGGTTTTTTTTGGTATGAGGGTATATGGTTTTTAGGCTGAGCATTTTTGTTTTCTTGTGGATGAGGGTTTAAGGATTCATCAGGCTGATTGTTTTTGGTTTTTTAGGAATGAGGTGTTAGGGTTTTTTTTTATTTTTATGGATTAGGGTTTTTGGGTATAGGGGTTTAGTGTTTTTGAGTTGTGGTTTAAGGGCTATTTAGGGATGGGGGTTTTTAGTTTTTTCGGGATGAGGGTTCATATTTTGGGGGGATGGGTCTGTAGGATTTTTGTAGTAGGGAGTTTATGGTTTTTTTATGGAAAATGGTTTAGAGTTTTTTTTTCTCATGTTTTTTTGGGGAGGAAGGATTAGAATTTATTGGGACTGAGTTTGTAGAGTGTTATGGGGTTAATGGTACTGTATTTTTTAGTTCTGATGAAATAATGATTTTTAGGGCACAGTTATTATTCTTTTATGTGGTTTTGTGTTTAGTATTTTATAGGGAAGTAGTTTAGGGTTTTCCATGGCAGGGATTTTAATGGTTTTAGGGGATTAGGGTTTATGTTTTTCTAGGTATGGTGTATTAGGGGATTTTTCGGATGTGAATGTTCAGTTTTCATTGGATGATGTTTTAGAGTTTTTTCTGTGTGTAGGTCCAGTGTTTTATGGGGATTTTTTAGTTTCTTATAGGGTTGATAGTTTATGGTTTCCCAGGGAAAAGGGTTGTGGGTATTCTTGTTATGAGGGTTTAGTGTTTTATGAGGGTGAGTGTTTATGGTTTTCTTGAGAAGAGGGTTTAGGTTTTTTTTGGTCTAAGGGTTGAGTGTATTTTGGGGATAAGGGTTTTGGTTTTAATGGTGCTAATGGTTTTGGGTTTTCTAGGGATGTGGGATAAGTGTTTTCATGGTCTCAAATATTATGGCTTCCAAGGGATATGGTTTTACATTATTCACTCTCATAGCATTTTGGTTTTTCTAGGGTTTGGGATTTAGGATATTCTAGGGCTGATGGTTTAGTTTTTTCTATTTGCGAGGGTTTTGGATTTTCTAGGGATGAGGATTTAGATATTTAAAGGAATGATTGTTTAGGGTCTTATCTTGATGGATTTATATGTTCTTCTACAGCTTTGGGTTTGGGGTTTTTCTCGAACATTTTTTTGGGGTTTTTAGGGTTGAGGGATTAGGGTATTTAGGGGCTGAGGTATTTGGGTTTTGGGGGTGTTGTGGTTTTGGGTTTTCATGGGATGAGGGTTTAGAGTATTATTAGTATGAGAGTTAAGGGGTTTATGGAGATGATTTATTAGGGTTTTCAATGGTAATGTATTTAGTGATTTCATAGGATCTGTGTTTAGGTTTTTGTAAGGTTGAGTTTTGTGGGGTCTTTGGGTTGAGGGTTTTTGAACATATAGGGATAAGTGTTTATGATTCTATTTGGGTGAGGTATTTGGAATTTCTTGGAAATTGATTTTATGTTTTTCTTGTTATGATTGTATATTGTTTTTGGGGATGAGTTTTTAGTGTTTTCTATAGATGATGGTTTAGGGTTTTCTGGGCCAAATGGTTTTGTGTTTTCTAGTGGTGAGTCTTTTGGGTTTTCTATAAATGAGGGTTTAGTGTTTTATGGGTTTTTATTCTTGTGCTTTGGAGGCTCTAGATTTAGGTTTTCCTCTTGATGAGGGTTTAAGGTTTTTTGAGGTTATGGGATTATGTTTTTGGGGGGATGACAGATGATTGTTTTTTTGGGCCCAACATTTAGAGTTTTTTTTTGGGGATTATGGTGCAGTCCATTGGGATGAGGTTTTATGGTTTTTTGGTTCTAAGGGTTTAGGGTTTTAGGTTTCAGGTTTTAGGGGAATTTCGTGATGTTAGTGGAGGTTTTTTGGGGTTGAGGTTTTATGGATTTTTGGGCCTGTGTCTTTTTGGTGTTTTTGGGCTGAGGGTAGATAATTTTTCTTGGAAAGGGGTTAAGATTTTTTGCTGGTGGGGGTTGAGAGATATTTTGGATAGAAAATTTTGGGATATTGGGACTTAGTGTTGAGGTTTTTTCTATCTTGAGGATTTAGTGGTTTTAGGGCCATTATGTGAGGGTTTCATGGGCTGCAGGTTCATGGTTTATTAGGGGTGAGGGTTTATGGTATCATGGGGTTGTGAGATTATGGTTTTATGGGTTATAGAGAATTATATTTTTTTGGGATGGGGGTTTAGTGTTTTCTATGACTGAAGGATTAGTGCTTTTTATGGATGAGGGTTTAGGATATTTTAGGATTAAGGTTTTTGGTTTTTTGGATATTAGGGTTTAAAGTTGTTTTAGTTGAGTATTTAGAATAGTATGGGATGGGGGTTGAGGGTTTTGGTTTTTTTGGGGTTTACGGTTTAGTATTTTTTAGGAAATATGGTTTACTATAATTTATGTATTAGCGGTTTGTTTTTTCTTATGGTTTAGCGTTATTTGTTACTGAGGGTTTAGTGATTTTTGGGGATGAGGTTTAATTTATTTTATAGGATGTGGGTTGATTTCCTTTTGAGTTTGAGTGTAGTGGGTTATTTTTGGATTTTAGGGTTTATTATTTTTAGGGTATTAGAGATTAATGATTTTTAGGTTTAGGGTTTATGGTTTTTAGGGTATAAGGGTTGGGGTTTTTTAGGGCTGACCGTATAGGGGTTTTTTGGAATGAGATATGAGGGTTTTTTGTTGTTTAAGTGGGTTCAGACTTCATTCATATTTAATATTTATGGTTTATTATTTTTTTGGGAAGAGGTTTGAGGGTTTTTAAGGGATGATGGTTTTTGGTTTTTTGGGATAATGGTTGGGGGTCTTTGGTTCCTATTGTTGATTTTTTAAGGGCTAGGAGATTAGGGTTTTTTGGGATAATTATTTTCAGTTTTCTCATCTGAGGATTTTCAAGTATTTAGGGATGAGGGTTATGAATTTTGGGGTGATAAAAGCTAATTATTATTTTTTTGTAGGGTATAATGATTTTTTAGATGAGGGTTTTATGGTTTTTTGGGGATGTTGGTTGAGATTTTTTTGAAAAAGGGTTGAGTATTTTTATGGCGGGAAGTTAAGGGTTTTTTGGGATTTTTGTTGAGGTTTTTTGTGGGATAAGGGTTTAGGTTTTTGAGAATTGAGGATTGAAGGATTTTTTGTTTGTATTTGGGAATGGTCATTTGGGGATGAGGGTTTAAGAATTTATGGGGATGAGAGTTTATAGATTTTTGAGGCTGAGGGTTGATGGTTTATTTTGGCTTACAGTTTATGCTATTTTCAGGAAGAGGGGTGAGGGTTTTTTGGAATGTGGGTGGAGAGGTTTTTTCTGTGAGTGTTTAGTGAAATTTTTGGATGAGATTTTAGGGTTTCTTATGTATGATAATTTATGGATTTTTGGGGCTAGGATATTGATTTTTTTTCGAGGATAATGGTTGAGGGGTTATGGTTTTTTAGGGAATCTTTTTTTGGGATTATCAGGGAAGTAAATAGTAGGTTTTATGGGACTAGAGTTTGAAGGGTTTTTTCTGTGGATTTAGTGTTTGGGGGATGAGGTTTAATGGGTTTTCAAGATAATGTATAAGGGTTTTGGGTTGAGGGCTTTGAGTTTTTTGGATGAGGATTGTGGGTTTTTTGCAGAGGCTTTAGGGTTTTAAGGACAAGGTATTAGGTATATTTTTTTGAGGGAATAGGTTTTTTTGTGGATGATGTTTTAGGTTTCTTTTGGATGAATTATTATGTTTTTTATAGATTAGGGTTGAGGATTTTTTTATGTGGAGGGTTTAGGAATTTCATGGGGTTGAGGGTTATTTTGAGGGATGAGGGTAGAGGTTTTTTTGTTCTTAGGGATGAGGGTTTTCTATGGATTTTTAAGGGTTTATTACTCTTCAGGGTTGGTTTTTTTTGGGGTGGAGGGTTTGGTACTTTACGGGGATGGAGGTTTAGGTTTTTCTTACGTTGAGGGTTTAGGATATTTTTGGGAAGAGGGTTTTTTTGATGCTGAGGTTTTGTTGGGGCTGAGAGTTATGGATTTTTTGGTGGGTGAGCTTTGAGGTTTTTGTGTGTCAGGGAATAGGATTTAATGGGGATGAAGATTTTGTGTTTTTTAGGATGACAGTAGTGATTTTCTTGGGGATTAGTGTTGAGGATTTTTTAAGGTTTAGGGCTGAGTGTTCTTTGCAGCCAAGGGTGGATGGTTTTCTAGGATGAGTATTTATGTTTTTTGTGGGATGAGTGTTTTAGATTTTTTGGGGATGTGGTTTTTTGGATATTTGGTGGTAGGGGTTTAGGATTGTTTTGGGGATGATGTATGTAGGTTTCATGGGTCTGATTATTTAGATTTTTTTTTCGGGATGATAGTTGACGTTTTTCTTGGGTGATGGTTTGAGGGAATTTTGGAGAGGAGGATTGGGAGTTTTTTGGTGTTTGTGGATGAGCATTTTTTTGGGATGAGAATTTAGGGGTTTTGGGACTGATGATTGAGTGTTTTTTGCATCTATGTGTGTATGGTTTTTCAAGGATGTCTGTTGAGGGATTTTTTGCGGAAAATGGTATTGGGTGTTATAGGATGATGTTTCAGATTTTTTTGGCTAAGGGATGAAAATTATATAGGGTTTAAGGTTTAGTTCTTTTTTTGGATGTACTGGGTTTTTTGGGATAAGGGGTGATGGTTTTTTTGGGTAGTGTGGTATTTTTGGGATGGTGGTTAATCATTTATTATGTCAAAGGGATTAGGGTATTTTTTTGGAATGGGGGTTTATGGTATTTTGGGATGAGGTATGAGGGTTTTTTGTGGCTAAGGGATGAGGGTTTTTATGGATATATGTTTTTTTATTTATGGGGCTATGTGATTATGGATTTTTGGGGTTGATGGTTGAGGGTTTTATGGAACGAGTTTTTATGAGGTTTTTTTTTGGGATTAGTGTTATTTGTGGTGGAGGGTTGAGGGTTTTGTTAATTATGGTTGATGGTTGTTTTTGGGTTGAGGGTTTAGAGTTTTTTGGTCCTACAACTTTTGTTTTGTTTTGTAGATACGCGTTTAGGGTATTTTGGGGAATAGTTTTTATGGTTTTTTGGGGATTATGGATTATGGTTTTTTTGGGGAATGTTTTTAGAATTTTTTAGGGATGAGGGTTCAGGGTATTTTTGGGACTGATGAATTAGTTTTTTTGGTATGGTTTTTGATGTTTATTTGGTATGGGGGATGAGAGTAATGGTTTTATTTGAATGAGGGTCCATGGTATTTTTGGGATAAGGTATTAGAGGTTTTTGGTGCTGAGAAATTTGGTTTTTATGTGCATGGGTTTAGGGGTTTTGATGCTGATGTTTTTGATTTTTTTTAGGATTTTGGGTACAATATTTTCATAGATGAGTTTTTTTTTTATTTTGGGGCTTATGGAATGTGAATTTTTGGTGTTTGGAGTTTAGGTATTTATGTGTGTAGGTGTTAAGGTTATTTTTGGTGCTATGTGTTTTGGGTTTTTTGGGTCTGAGGGTTGAGGGTTTTTTTGGGCTGATGTTTGAGTGATTATTAAGGATACAGTTTGGTCTAATATTGGGATAGAGTATTGATTGTATTTTGGGTATGAGGTTTTATGGTTTTTTTGGGATGAAACTTAATAATTATTGGTATAGGTTTTTGAATATTTTGGGGATTGGGGTTTTGAATTTTTTTGGGTCTAATAGCTTTGGGTTTTTTTGGCCTCTGGGTTGAGTTTTTTTTCATTATTATGGTTTAGTTTTTTTTGGATGATGGTACATAGTTTTTGGGGCTAATGATTTATGGTTTTTAGGCCTATGAGTCTAGGTTTTCTTGAGATGAGTTTAGAGGGTTTTTTTGGGGGATGATGGTTGTGGTTTTTTAGGAATGAGGGATGAGATTTTTTTAGGGTTGAGGGTTGATGGTTTTTATGGATGAGGGATAAATGTTTTTTGGGAAGAGGGATTAAGGTTTTTGTTAATGAGATTTTAGGGTTTTATGGAAATTATGTTTTATGGTTTTTTATGGGGTTTCACTAGTTTTTTTGGTTTAGGGGTTTGGTATTTTAGAATCTTAGTATTTTGGGTTCTTTAGGTTACAGGGATTAATGTTTATTAGGGCTAAGAGTTGATGGTTCTTTAGGGCTGAAGGAATTGGGTTTTTGGGGGAAGATGTTTTTGTTTTTTTTGGGCATGAGGGTATAGGGGTTTTTTGGTTGATTTTTTAGGGTTTTTAGGGAATATGTTTATAATTTTTTTGGGATATTGCTTTGTTGTTTCAGGGGGCCAAGGTTTTTTGGTTTCTTAGTGAAGAGTATTTTTGGTTTTTTTGGGCCTTGGGTTTAGAGTGGTTCAAGGCCAAGGGTTTTAGATTTTCTAGTAGTGTGTTGTTATTTTTTTGTGGGATGAGGGTTGTGAGGGTTTATAGTTCCTTGAGGTTGAAGGATGGTAAATTTTTTGGGGTGAGGGTAGAGTGTTTTTTGGGTATGCTAAACCCTCATCCCATAAAAATGTTAAATCTTATAACCTATAAAATCCTAAACCCCAATCCCCATAAAACCCTAAAATGTCATCCCTAGAACACCCTAAACAATCTGACCATGAAAACCTAAAGCCAATAGACCAGGAAAATGCTAATCACCTACCCCAAGAAAATCCAAAAACCATTATCCATAGAAAATACTAATACATTTTCAATAGAAAACTATAAACCCTCATCCCGAAAAAACCAAAAAACCTCGGCGCTATAAAACCCTATAAAATATGCACCAAATATCCCTAAACCCTAATCCCCTTAAAAACATTAAACCTAATCCCAACAAAACTAAACCCTCATCCATAAAAATAACTAAACGTACATACACAACAAAAATTTAAACCCTCATCAACTAAAAACCCCTAAAATATCATCACTAAACCCCGCTATAATATAATCCATAATAAAACCTAATCCCATAGTACAATAATACCCTAAACTCACAAAACTACAATCATTATAAAATCATTCAAAATAAATAAACCCTTAGTCCCAATAACCCTAATCCATCATATCCAAAAAACCCAAACCCCTTACCCCAAAAACCCTTGAACCTCACCCCCCAAAAACCCAAAGTCCTCATACTCATAAAACAAAAAACCCTATACACCCAAAAACCTGAAACTCTATTCCCTAAAAAAACTAAACCCTCAGTCCCAAATTACCATGAACCCACTTCTCCCTAAAAACCATTTACCCTCAACACCAATAATCACAAAACAATAACCCTTAATAACTCTAAACCCTCTTCGCAAAATACCCATAATCCCATTGATCCAAAAACATGAAAGCCTCATACCCAAATAACCCTAAACCCCCATCACAAAAAACCTGAATCCCAAAACCAAAAAACTATAAACCCTTACTCCCCAATACCACTTAATACTTATCCCAATAAACCCTTATCAATCCACAGAAAAAACCTAGTCCCTTATCCACAAAATACCATAAACCTTGAACCTCCTAAAAACCAAACTCCCCTAGCCAAAAATCATAAACCATCATTTGAAAATAACTGAGACCTTTTTCCCCAAATTCCTTTATACCCTCATCCCAAAAACCTAAATCCTTACCCCCAAAAACCAAAAACATCATAAAAAAACCATAAACACTTAACCTTAAATGACTGTAAACCTCATCCCTAGAAACCCTGGAAACCATAACCCAATAAATAAATAAATCCCCTACTAGAAAAATACAAAATCCCCAACCCTAAAAATCACTAAAACCATATCACCAAAAAACAATAAACCCACAACCCCAAAACCCACGTCCCTAAATTCCCAAACCATTACCCAAAAAACCCTATACAAGTATCACTAAAAAATCCTAAATCCTAAACCCTAGAACCCTAAAATTATCACCCCAAAATTCTAAAAAACCCTCAGCCTCCAAATTTTCCAAAACCTCATCCAAAAAATACTTAACCCAAATCCCCAAAAAATCCAAAAATCAAAACAATAAATAAACCATAAACCTTACACCACAAATCCATGAACCCTCAGACCCAAAACACAAAAACCATCAACCCCAAAAAACATAAACAATAGCTCCAAAATAGAAAAAATCATCATCAGCAAAAAACCCTAAACACCCAGGCCCAAAAATCCACAAACACATAGCCATAAAATATCTGGAAGCCTTTTCCCCAAAAAACCATAAACCCACAACCCCTTAAAATTAATAAACCCTAATACCTAGAATAAATTGATCCCTCAGCCCCAAGAAAACCAAAACACTCATACACAAAGAACCCAAAACCCTTATCTCTGAAAAAACCAAAAACCCCAGACCCTCATCTTCCAAAAAACCTAATCCCTCAACCCAAAAATAGAGAAATAATCATCTCAAAAAATGATAAAACCGCAGCCCCAAAAAATCTTAAACCCTTAGTCCCAATAAACCCTAACCCGTGAGACCCAAACAACCCAAAACCCTCATCACAATGATATCCTGAACAATCATCCCAATGAAAGCCTAAACCCTTAGCCCTAAGAAACCCTAAAACCTCCTCCCTAATAAAAGGTAATCCCTAAGAGCCATGAAACCTTAAAACCACATCCCAAAGAAACCCCAAACCAAATAAAATTTAAAAAACAAATCCTATTATGTTGAATATCAAAACACCTCGTCCAAAAAATAACCCTCAACCCTACAACCCTAGAAAACCTAAAAACTGTATCCCTATAAAACCCTAAAACAAGATCCCCCACAAACCAAAAACCTTGATCTCTAAGAATCATTAAACCCTCAACCCTAGAAAACCATAAACCATCATCCCTAGAAACCCATAAACTCCCATCCCCAAGAAAACCTAAATCTAATTCCTAGAAAACCGTAAATCCTCATCACCCGAAAAACCAAAACCATTAGCCTCGAAAAACCCAACACTATAATCCCTACAAAACCCTAATCACTCATCCCCATTAAACCTTATACCCCCATCCCCAAAAAACTCTAATGTTTTTTCCCATAAAACAAAAAAACACAACCCCTAAAAACCCCAAACCCGCATCCCCATAAAACCATAATAACTGATCCCCCAAAAACCAAAACACTGAACCAAAAAAATATCTAAATCCAAAGCCCCACAAAACCCTAACCTCCATTCCCACAAAAAACCCAAAATCCTTAGGACCAAAATCTCCTAAAACCTCATCCCAAAAAAACCATTTCCCCCCAAAATAGTAAATCATAATCACCACAACACCCTAAACCCTCATCCCAAAAAAACACTAAAACCTCTTCCATAAAAAACCTAAACCCTATGACACAGAAAACCCTAAAACCTCTCCCCAAAACACATATAATTTCAACCCCAAGACCCAATGATCCTCAAAACCTAAAGAAAAAAAATTCTCATCCATAAAAAAATGAAACCATCATCACCAAATAACATAATCCCTCACCCGTAAAATCTAATGTCTCTCACCACCAAGAAACATCAAACCCTTATCCCCAAAAAACATCATTCCTAGAACCCCCAAAACCCAAAATCATTATACCCCAAATAAATCTAACAAACATACATAAAAAACCAATTCCATCATCCCCAAAAAGTCCAAACCCTCATCCCTCAAAACTACCAAACCCTAAAACCCAAAAATCCCCAAACCCTTAGCCGTCAATACCCCAAAACCTCAGCCCCCAAAAAACCCAAATCCTTATGAAAAAAGAAATCCCATATAGTCAACCCCAATAATATTGATACCCTTTACCCAAAAAAACCAAAACCCTAATCTCCAAAAAAATCCTCACCACAAAAATACCACAATCCCTTACCCCCAAAAAAAATCACAGCCCTAACAAACCTCAAATGCATATCCCAAAAAATACCAAACTCTTTTTCCCCAAAAAAACCACAAACCCTGAATGGTAGAAAACACCAAACCCTTATCCCACAAAAACCCTAAAACCACATAAAAAAACCTTGGAACCTCATCCAATGAAAACACAAAACCTTAATCCCCAGAAAACCCTAATCCCTTAGCCAAAAAAATCTCAAACCCTCATTCCTAATGGACCCTAAACACTCATACAAAAAACACCAAACCCTAATCACCCATAAACACTAAACCCATAGATAGAAAATCACAAAAAAACTTAACCCTTAAAACCCTAAAGCCTAATCACTTAGATCCAAGAACCTCATCCAAAAAATTCACAAAACCCTCTACTACAAGAAAACCGCAGAAAACACAAAATCCACTTCCCAGAATTCCCAAAACCATCTGTACCAAAAATCTAACACCCTTAACCCCCAAAAAACCTAAAACCTCAACAAAAAAGATCATCAACCCATCATCCCAAATAAAACCTAAATCAATTTCCCTCGAAACACCAAAACTCTAGGATAAAAAATTCCTCAACACTTGTCCCCCCAAAACACTAAAAACTCTTCCACAAAAAACCTTAAACTATTTTCCCTATAAAACCCTAAACACACAACCCCAAAACCTTAAGACTGTAACCCAAAAAAAAGATAAATCCTAAGCCCCAAAACCCCAAAACCAACATCAAAGCATTACAATAAAAAACACCTCTCCAAAAAACCTAAAACACTCAGCCTAAAAAAACCCCAAACCCTCAACCTAAAAAAACCTCAATCCCTCATCCTCAAAAGTTCACAAACCCATATAACTAAAAACACCATAAACATCATCCCAAAAAAACCAATCCATCATCCACAAAAACTCGAAATACATCATACCCCAAAAACCCAGAACACTCTTCCACATAAAATCGGAAACCCTCAATCCCAAACAACCCTAAACCCTTAGTCTCAAAAAACCCAAAACCTTCATCACCAAAAAACTCCAAACCCATAGCCCCAAAAAACCCCAAAAAATCAACTCTAAACCTAACCAAAATCCTAAACCCTTTAAGACATTAAATAATTAGCACACATAAAACCCAAACACCAATACAAAAAAATCACAAAACTTATGTCCCAAAAATCCCAAACCTTCAACCCCCCAAAACCCCAAATCCTCATCCTAAAAAATCCTAAATACTCCGCCTCAAAAAATGAAATTATTAGTCATAAATAATTTAAACCCTTAGAAAAAAAAACCCCAATACCTCGTCCTAAATAAATCCCAAAAACATTAGACAAAATTAGATGAAAACCCCTCAAACTAAAATAAAAAATAGCCCTCAAACGCAAAAAACCATAACCCCTCAGCACCAATAAAAGCTAAATCCTCTACCACAATAAAATATTATACCATCATCCCCAAAATATCTGAAACTATCATCCCCATAAAAAAAACTTTTAGAATGATAAAACCCTAACCCTCATCCTATAAAAACCCTAAAACCCCATCCTAATTAACACTAAACCGTCTTCCTCATGAAACTATAAACATTCATCCCACCAAAACTGTAAACCATCCTAACATAAATTTTATAAACCCACAGCCGAAAAAAATCCTACAGCCTCATACCAAAAAACATATACCCTCTCCCCTAAAACCCATAAAACCTCAGACCCAGTAAACCCTAAACCCTCTTCCCAAAAAAGACTCTAAACCCTCATCCCCAAAATTCCAGAAACCCTCATCCCCAAAATAACCAAATTTATAAGCCCCAAAAAATCCATAAATGCTCAAACCCCAAAAAACCCTAAAGCCTTATCCCTATAAAACCCTAATACCTCATCCCCAAAAAAACCATAAACCCTCATCCCCAAAAAACACTAATTTCACAATCCAAAAAAAACACAGAATCCTGTGCCCAAAAAAACCAAGAACCCTTCTCCTTAAAATTCCATAATCCCTCACACTGATAAATAAAAAACCCCAATGAATAAAATATATAAATCCTTCATCCCAAAAGAACCCAAAATACAATTCACAAAAAAACATGAAACACTCATCATTAAAAAACACCAACCCTCAACCCCTAAAAAGAAAAACCATCACCAAAAAATAAAAATAACCCTCATCCCCAAAAAACTCCAAACAATTATCCCAACAAAACCCAATCCATTGGTCCCTATAAATCCCAAATCATATGTCCTAGAAAACCACAAACCCTCCAACCTAAAAAGAATCAGACCATCATCCCCCAAAAAAATGCCAAACATTCATCCCCAAAAAACACCAAACCTTCTTCCCAAAAATCCCATGACCCTTATCCCTAGAAAAATCCAATCCCTCAGCCCTAGAAAAACCAAAACCCTTATCCACAAGAAACACCAAACCCTCCACCATCAAGACTCCAAACCATTATCCCTATAAATCCCTGAACACCCAGCCCCAAAATCCCCAAACACTCAACCCCAGAAACTCCAAAACCACATAAACAAAAAACACAAACCCTAATCCCAAAAAAACAACAAAACCTAAGAACTAGAAAAACCCGAATCCCTTAGATCCAGTAAACCCCAAACCCTTAGCCACAAATAACCCCAAACCCATTTCCCCAAAAAAATCCCAACCCTTATCCCCATAAAACTCCAATTCCTCATCCCAAAAAACCTGAAACCCTCAACCCTAATAAATACCAAAACCATAGTTCCAAAAAACTAAAGGCCTCTACTCTGAATCACCCAAAACCATCAACCCCAAACACCCCAAAACACACAAAAAAACAGTAATCCCAAATCCCAAACCCCAAAAAACACCAAAAAATATTCCCTAAAAAGAGATAAAACCTCATCCCAAAAAAACATGAATTTTACATCTCTAAAAATCCAAAACACAGATCTTCAAAAAACCCAAAATAATTATCCCCAAAAAACAGCAAACCCTCAACCCAAAAAAATCCCTAATCCCTCATCTCCAATAATTATCATACCCTCTTCCTCAAAAAAACCAAAACCCTTAACCCAAAAAACCTATACCCTTATCCTTAAAAACACTAAACCCTCAGCCCAAAAAAAACCCGAAACCCTTTATCAAAAAATTTATTGTAAGATTTATGAAAAAAAACTTGTAAACCCTTAGAACCAAAAACACCAAACCCTCATCTATGAAAAACACTAAACCCTAATCCCTATATAACCTAAAATCCCAATTCCCCCCAAAAACTAATCCCTCAACCCAAAAAAAACTGTATTCTCTCATCCCCAAACATTCTTAACCATCGTCTCAATAAATATATAAAACTCAGCCAAAACACTCCAAAAATATATCCCAAAAAACCCAAAAGCCTCACCCGAAAAAAAATCCTAAACAATTATCCCCAAAATCTCAAGTCCCTCTACACTAAAAAACTCAAACCCCTTATCCCCCAAAATCCGTAAACACTCACCAAAAAATTATCTTAAACCCTCTATCTCCAAAACCCTATACCAAATCCAAAAATACCATAAACCACCCAATCTAATAAATCCATAAACACTCACCCAAAAAATACCCTAAACCCTCATTCCAAAAAACATAATCCCTCAGTCCCAAAAAAAACCCTAAACCCTCGTCCCTAAAAAACTCTAATCCCTCAACATAATATACCATTTACCATAATCCAAAAAAAATGATCACCCCTATTATAGTTTAAGCCCTCATCTCTAAAAAAAACCAAATTCCCAACAAACCCATAACACATTGTCCCAAAAAGACACAAATAGTTAGCCCAAAAAACCCAAACCCTCAGCTCCAAAATACCAAAACCCTCAGCCCCAAACAATCCCAAACCAATATAACCAAAAAAACCTAACCCTATACCACCAAAACCTCAAAACCCTAGACCCCCAAAACCCCCAAAAACTTTCTCCCAAAAAAACCCTCAAACCCTCTCTTCAAAAAACCCAAAAACTACATCGCCCAAAAAAACCAAATGATCATCCCCATAAAACTCCAGACCATCAACACCTTAAAACCCCAATCCTAAATCCATAATAAAACCAAACCCTCATCCCCAAAAAATAACAAACCCTCACACCCAGTAAAAAAATACCCTCATCCCAAAAAAACCCAACCCCATATACACAAAAACCTCAATCACAGATACCCAAAAATCACTGAACCCTTATCCTAAAACATTCCAAAATATTTCCCCACAAAATCCCCTGACCCTCAATCCCCCAAATCCCCAATCCCTCATCCTCAAAAAAACCCCAAACTCTCTAACCCAATGAAACTCAAACTGTCTTCCTCATAAAACCCCTAATCACTTAGGCACCAAAAACCCAAACATACATCCCTAAAAAATCCAAAACTCTCATACCCCTAAAACCACAAATTGTTAGTCCCAAAAAAACCTAAACCCCCATCCATAAATATCCGCAAACACTTGGCTCAAAAAATCCCAAACCCTCACCTCAAATAAACCATAAAACCATTTCCCTAGAAATACACATAACCCTAATCCCCAATATTTCACAAACATTGGGCATCATAAAACCCAAAACCCCCATCCACATAAAAACTGTAAACCCTTATCCCTAAAAAACCCCAGGAAAATAGCACCTAAAATGAGTAAACCCATAACACCAAAAAAAATATAACATTTATTCCCTAAAAACCTACACCCCCAATCACCAAAAAACATAAACTACTAGTAAAAAAACCCTAAACCCTCTACAAAATAAAATCTTAAACCATTATACTCAAAAAACCCAAAAACCTTGGACCAAAAAACCCTAAACCCGAAGATAAAAAAATCAATAAACACTCATCCCAAAATATCCATAAACCCTCATCCCAAAAAACCCAAAACCTAAAATCAAAATCCCATAAACCATCGGTAATATAAAAACACAAAACCATTAACACTAAAATAATCTAAACCTTAATCTCCAAAGAACAGAAAAAAATCATCCCTAAAAAACAGTAAAACCTTATCCACAAAAAAACCCAATACATTGATCTCAAAAATCCATTAACCCCCATCCTCAAAAAACAATAAAAAATATCCCCCAAGACGATATTCCCTGGGAAACAAAAATCCCCAATCCTAGGCATCAAATACTCGAATCCCTTATCACCAAAAAATAGAAACCCCCAGCCCCAGTAATCCCCAAAAACACATCCCCAAAAATCCCCAGTCCCATAACCCAATAAAACCTAATACCTCAACTACAAAAACACAAACACTTAGACACAATAACCCAAAAACACTAATACCAAAAATACAACATGTACTCAACCCCAAAAAACATTATACCCTCATCCTTGAAAAATCCCAAAACCCCATTCGAAAATACCCAAAACCATTTCTCCAAAATAACCACATAACCAATGCATAAAACCCAATATCATCAACCCCAAAATACCCCTTAACCTCATCCTAAAAAACCAAACCATTGAACCTAAAAATACCAAAACATAATATCCAAAACCAAAACCCTTACCCCTAAAACCCCCAAATCCTATTCCCCAAAAAACCCAAACCCTTATCCCCAAAACACCCCAATCCTACAGCGCCAAAACCCTATAAACATTTGTCCCATAAAACCCAAAACCATCATACCCAAAATAGCACTAACCCACAGCCAAAAAAATCACAAAACCACTGCCCCATATATAATTAATCCTAAAAAAGATAAAACTATATACAATCACCAATAAAAAATCCCAAATTCTCTTCCATAAAAATCCAAAAACGCTAATCCATAAAAACCCCAAACCCACTTCCACAAAATCGCAAAGCCTCATCAGGAATAATCCCAAATGCTTAGCCCAAAAAACCCCAAGAAACTCAGGCCCCAAAAAACCAAAAATCAAGCCCCAATAACCCAATCCCTAAGCCTTCAAAAATTCAAAACCCTAAACCCCAAATAATCCCAAATCATCATACTTAGAATAACAAAAATTCTCCAACCCAAAAATCAATAAACCAATAGCCCCAAAAAGTAAAATACCTCAACCACTAAATTATAAAAACCACATCCTCAAAAACCCAAAATGCTTTTCCCTAGAACACCCTAAACCATAATCCCCAGACAAACCCTAAAAACTCCTCCATAAAAATTCTATTCCCCCATCCAAAAAACCAAAAACACTCATCCAAAAAACATTAATCTATGAGCCCCCCAAAAAACTATCCCATCATCCACAAAAAACCCTAATCCCCCTGCATAATAAAACCCTAGACCTAAATCCCTAAACACCATTAAATCATCATCCCCAAAAAACCCTAATCCCATAGAACTAAAAACATAAATAATTAGTACCAAAATACATAAACCATCATACCCATAAAACCCTAAACCCAAATACCCAAAACAACTAAACCCACAACCACAATAATACAATAACACCTCAGTGAAAAAACAAACTAATCACTCTGTAAAAAAATATCTAAAAACAAGGCCCCAAAAAATCTTAAACCCCAAACCCAAAAAAAACCCTAAACCATCATCCCTAGAAAACCCTAAATCATTAGTCCCAAAAAACCCTAAACCATCATCCAAAAAATATCTATAAACCCAGAGCCCAAAAAAATAAACCCTCATCCCTGAAAAACACCATACCACCATACATTAAAACCCTAAAACGATTGAAAAAATTAACCCCTTATCGAAAAACACTAAACCCATATCCCCAAAAAACCCTAAACCATCAGCCCCAAAAAACTATAAATACCAAGATCTAGAAAAACTAAACCCATAGCCCTAAATAAACCTAGAACCTCATCACCAAAAATCCTATAAACCCACCCTCAGAAAATAAACCCCCTCCCCAAAATCTCTAAATAGTGGCCCATGAAAACTATAAACCCGCATCACCAAATACCCCTAAACACACATACCAAAAAAAACTAAACCCTAAACCCCAAAAAACAAACAACCCTATGCCTAAAAAACTCTAAGCTCATAGGATTAAAAAAACCCTAAACCCCCACCTCAAATACATCCTAAACCCCAATCCCCATAAAAACCCTAAACCCACTGCCTTGAAAAAATTTCAAACCCTCAACATGAAAAATATTAATCTCTCAGCCACATGAAAAAAACCTAAATGCTCATCTCTCGAAAAACATAATCAAATTTTTTCAAAAAACATTCAACCCCATACCCCAAAAAAACCTAAACCATCATCTAAAAAACCCAAAACCATGAGAAAAAAACACACGTCCACAAAAAACATTAATCCAGTGGTTCAAAAAAACCTAAAACCCTATTCCCCATCAATAACTAAATTGAAAACCCCACAAAACAATAAAACCTTGGTACCAAAAAACCCTAATCCCTAAACCCTTATCACAAAAAACCCTATTTCCTCATCCAAAAAATTGAAAAAACCCACATCCCATAAAAATCATATTTTCCCATAAAAAACAATTCTATTATCCTGAAAAAACAATAAACCGCCAACCCCAAAAACCCAAAAACCATCTTTCCTATAGAACACTAATCCCTCATCCCACGAATCTCTAAATTTTAGGCCCCTAAAACTCTCAACCCATATATCTTAAAGACCCCAAACCCTCAACTCCAATAAACCTAAACCCTTATCCAAATATAAACAATCCTTCATATATAAAAACCCACATACCCTCATCCTTAATAACCACAGACCGTAAAAAAAACCAATTACCTTTTAATTAAAATAACCTCAACCCTCAACCCCAGAAACCCCAAACCCTTATCCCCAGAAACCCATAAACACTCGGCCCCAAAAACATAGAAACCTCATCCCCCAAAAATCCAAAACCCATAGAACCAAAAAAACCCTAAAAGTATATACCCTAAAAAACCTAAACACGCAATACATAAAATAAATAATCGCATAGCTCAAGAAAATAGTAAACCCACATCGACCAAAAACCCTAAAACAAAAGGGCTAAAACCCCTAAACTGAAGTCCCCATAAAACACGAAACGCTTAACTCCAAAATAACATAGATCTTCTACCCTAATATATATATATATATATATGTGTGTGTGTGTGTGTGTGTGTGTGTGTGTGTGTAATTCCCAATAATCCTTAAACCCACCTCCCTAAAAACCATTAACCGTATACCCAAAAAAACCGAAACCCCTAGACTTATAAATCCATAAACCCACGAACCCGAAAAATACTAATCCCCCATCCCTAGAAGAACTTAATCCTCATATCCCGATAACCCCAGACCCTTATCCCAAAAAACCACAAAACCCCATCCCTAAAAACAATAAACACATACAAAAAACACCCCAAAACCTTCAACCCCAAAAAACTAAATCCAATATTCCAAAAGTCCCAAAACCATTATCCCCAAAAAACACGAAACCCATATAATCAAAAACCTAAAACCTCATCCCTAAAAAACCACAATAACTCATCCCAAAAAACCCTAAACACTTACCATAAAAATAAAAAAACACTAATCCATAAATAAATTTAAATCCTCAGTCCTAAAAATTATAAACATCATCATCAAAATAACCTAACCCCTCATATCCTAAAATCCTTAATCCATCACAAACACAAAAACCTAAACCCCAGCCCTAAAAACCATTCCCCCAATCTTAAAAAAATCTTAATAACTCAACCCCAAAAAAATCAAATACCTAATCTACAAAATACCCTAAAATGAAATCTCTAAAAAAAACCCAAAACATTCATCCCCAGAAAACCAGAAACCCAAATCATCAAAAAAAAACCTAAACCATGATCCCCAAAAAACCCTAATTCATCATCCCTAAAAAATCCCTAAACAACCACTCCCAATAAACCCTATAAAATCTTCCAAAAAAACCAATTCCCATTACCCTAAAGTTTCTAAACCCTTATCCCTAAAAAACTAATCCCTATTCCCCAAATGACCCTAATACACAAACCAAAAAAATCTCTAATCGCTCATTCCAAAATATTCTTTTCCCTCATCACTAAAAAAACCACAAAATATTTCCCCAAAAAATCTAATCCCTCATCCCCTTGAAACCATTGACCCTCAAAATCATAAAAATAATACCCTCAAACCTAAAAAATAGCAATCCCTCATCCCAAAATATCCCTAATAACTCAACACTAAAAAACATAAACGCATAAAGTACCTAAAACCCTAAACCATAAGAGCCAAAATACGCATACCCTCACCCCAAAAAAACCCAATTCTTTATCCATAGAAATCACTATTCCCTCCACCCAAAAAATCCCTAAATCATTTTCCCAAAAAAAAACCACAAACACTTACTCCCAAAAAAACACTAAACCTTTATCCCAAATATAACTTAAACCCTCATCCCTAAAAAATACTAAAACCTCATTCCAAAAAACCAAAACCCTTAGTCCCAAAACCCCAAAACCCACTGCTACAAATAAACCTAAAACTATATTTCCAAAAGTCCTAAACAATCCACCCAAAATACCCTGTATCCAACCCCTAAAAAGGAATTAACTCCCATCCATAAATAACATAACACCTCATCCTGAAATCCACTAAACCCAAATCCCCTAAAATTCATAAAACTACATCCTAAAAAACGGTAGATCCTAAACTCTAAATAAATTTCTAAAACCTCATTGTGAAAAATCCATAAACCATTTTCCCTAAAATCCATAAACCTACAGCACCAAAAAAACACTAAATCCTCAGCCTTAGAAAACCCTAAACACAAGACCCAAAAAAACCCTAAACCCATTGTTTCAAAAAAAACTAAAACCCAAAAACAATTTTAGCACTCAGACCAAAAAAAAAACAATAATCCAACCTCACCAAATAACCTTGAAAACTCATCCCCCAAAAAATCTAAACCCTAGTCCCTAATAAAAACTAAACCCTCACCCCCAAAAACCCTAAACCCACATACCAATAAACCCTATACACTCGGTCACCAGAAACTCTAAACACTCATACCCCCAAAACGCATACCCCCTCAAACACTGAACTCTCATCCCTAAGAAACAATAAAAATTTATTTTTAAGAAATCATGAATAATTAGTATTGGAATTTATAAACCCTCAGCCCAAAACATATATAAACCCATAAACTCTCTGTCCAAAGATATCTAAAAAATTAATAGAAAACCTCATAACCCTTAGATCCCAAAAAACAAACCATCAAGCCTAAAGAATCCAATACCCTCTAACAAAAACGTCAATAAAGCCTCATCCAACAAAAAAACTATACCCTCGACACTTAACAATCCAAAACCATCATCCCACAATTTCCCAAAAACCGTGACCATAAAAAAACCCAAAATTCATATCCCAAAAACCCCACAAATCATCATCCACCAAAACCCTAAACCCTCAGTCCCAAAAAATACCAAACCTGTATCCCCAAACAACCCTAAATCCTCCGACACAAAAAAACCTAGACCCTCATACGCAAAAAAAACATAATGTAACATCCCCAAAAAGTACTAAAACCTTATCCAAAAATAACCCTAAACCAGTATCCCTAAAATAATAATTAAACCCTCAGCCCCAACAAACCAGAAACTCTCAGCAACAAAAATAATAAAACCCATATCCCTAAAAAACACTATTCCCTAATCCCCAAAAAGTATTAAACCCTATGTATCTAGAAAACCATAAACGTGCATCTCCAAACATCCATAACACCTTGACCAAAAAAACTATAAACTCTCATCCACAAAAAATGATAAACCACCTCCCAAGGAACCTTAAACCCTCAAACATAAAAAAATAAACCCTCATCCAAAAAAAAATTGAACCCTTATCAACAAAAAAGAAAAAAACCTCAAACCCAAAATAACCCAAAATGCTCAAGCACAAAACTTCTAAACCCTTATCCCTAGAAAACCCAAAACCCTCCACACCAAAAAAAACATAAACCACCATCCCAAAAACCATAATATCTGATAAGAAAAAAAACATCATCCATATAAAATCATTACTACTGGGCCCCTAAAAAAGTTATACCCTTGTCCCCAAAATATAATAAACACTATACCAAATAACCCATAATCCATCCAACCCAAAAAACCCAAAATATATCAACTCCCAAAACCAAAAAACCTTAAAACTTATAAAACACCTAAATACATATCCCCCAAATCCCTAAAACCAAAACCCAAAAAATGATATTCCTTAATCGGTAAAAATCCATAATCCCTCATCCCCAAAATTTCCAGAACCATTATCCCCAATTACCCCTAAACTGACATCCACCAAAACTCTAAACCCTTAGCCCCGAAGACCCTTAAACCTTTAGAACCTCATCCCTAAAACAACTAGACCCTCATAATAAACCCCTAAAACCTTAATCTATAATAAAACAAAAAACATCATCCATGAAAAAAACTTGAACCCTTATCCCCCAAAACCCATAAACACAAAGTCCCAAAAATTTGCAACCCTTATTGCCATAAATTACACCATGATCCATAAAAAAAACTCTATACCCACTACATAATGATAACTAAATAGTCATACTTGAAAACCCCTAATCCATCAGCCATGTAACCACTAAACCCATAGCCCCAAAAAATATAAACCCTAACCCCGAAACAATTCTAGGCCCTGACCCCCAAAAAAACATAAACTTGCATTCCCATGAAGACTTATCCACTCATCATAGAAACCATTAACCCTAATCCCCCCAAAACACTAAACAATAATCCTTAGAAAACACTAAAACTATAACCTCAATAAACCATAAACTCTATGTCCAAATTATCCCTAATCAATCACCCCCAAAAAACCCAAACCCATAGTAAAAAAACTAAAACCCTTAGTTCCCAAAAACACTAAAACCTTCATTGCAAACAACCCCAATCCCTTAACCCAAATAACCCTAAAATGTCATCCCCAAAAAACCCAAAACCCTCATCCCCTAAAAAACCTAAAGCTATTTTCCCCGAAAACATAATCTCTCATCCTGAAAAATAGAAAATGGTTTCCCAAATAATCTATAAACCCTCATCAGAAAAAAAAACCCTAAACCCTTGGCCCAAAAAAAAAAATTAAACCCCCAGTCCTAAAAAACACTAAACACTCAACACAAAAATACTCGAAACCATTGACCCCAAAACACCTTAAAACCTTATTCACTAGAAACATTTAACCCTCATCCATAAAAATCCATAGACCCTTATCCCTAGAAATCCCTAAACACATGTCCCCAAGAACCTTACACCCTCATCCCTGAAAAACAGAAAACAATCAGGCTAAAAAACCCAATTACCTCAAACTAAAAAAACAACATTAACACCAACCCCAAATACCCTAGAATATGATCCCCTAAAATACATAATCCCCCATCCAAAAAAACACTAAACCATAAATTTTAAAACCCCAATCTATCATCCCTATAAAACCATGAACCTTTTTCCCCAAAAAACACAAAACCTCTTCCGTTAAAACCCAAAACCCTTATTCATAATCAGCCTTAAACCCTCATCCCCATGTAACACAAAAACATAATCCCAAAAATATCTATATCCCTCATCACCAAAAAAACCCTTAGCACCCATTTCCCAAAAAAACTAAACCCTCCCCCCAAAACCAAAATCCCACAACACCACAATAACCAATAAACATATCAACCAAAAACTGTAACCACTCATCCACAAAAAAACACTAATCACCCCTCCCTAAAAAACCAAAAACCATCATCCCCCAGAATCCCTCAACCCTCATCACCAAAAAATAATAATCACTCGACCCCTAAATACCCCAAACCCTAATCCACAAAAACCCTATTCCCTCATCCCCAAAACACTAAAACCTCATCCCCAAAAAACCCAAAACCCAAATGCACAAAAAACCTCAACAAACATCCCCAAAATACCATAATCCATCGACCACAAATACCCAAAACTCCCATGGAAAAATACATTAAACCCTCATCCATTAAAAACCATAAACCCTCAATCCTAGAAAAACATAAACCCCCATTACAAAAAAAAACATAAACCCTCCCCCCCAAAAAAACCCTAAACCCTCGGCCCCAGAAAAAACTAAACCATCATCAACAATAATCATATACCAGGAGCCCCAAAAAACTAAATCATCTTCAAAAAATGACCCTAAACCTGAATCCATATAATACCATATACCATTAGTCTAAAAAACTCTATACCATCATTCCCCAAATCTATAAACCCTCTTCCCCCAAAAATACCTAAACCATAAGCCATATAAAAACACAGACCCTCTGCCCAAAAAAACCTAATCCCTCAGTCCCAAAGCTACTGTAAACCCTTGGACCACAAAAATGGATAACACTTATCCCCAAAACCCTTAACCCTTATCACAAAATAAACCAAAACCCTCTCCCCCAAATAAACCATAAACCTTCTTCCCCAAAAAATCATAAACCATCATCCCCCAAAAAATAACTCTTAGCCCCGAAAAACTCAAATCTCTCACCCCAACCCCAGAACCCAAATCTATCAACCAAAAAAATCACTATCCTCCTTCCCCAACAAATACTGAACGCAAAAATCAAAAAATAGAAAAATGTATCTCTAAAATACCTAAAAACATAGTATGAAAAAACCATAAACCCTTAGCCCCGAAAAACCATATAACCATAAACATTCGATCCAAAAAACCCCTAAACAATCAGCACCAAAAAACCCATAACCCATAGTCTCAACGAACACTAAACCCTTAGGCATAAAAAATAAAAATGTTCTAATCCCATAAACCATAAACCCAAATCTCCAAAATACCTAAACCCTCAAAACTAAAAACCCCTAAACCATCAGTTTGAAAAAACCCAAGACCACTAACCCCAAAAAGACCAAAACCTATATCCCCAAAAAACCCAAAACCCTCTATAAAAAACAGCCTAAAACCTCCACATCATAAAACACTAAAACATCCACACAAAAAAACCATAAAACCTAATCCCCAAAAAATAATAAACCCCACCTAAAAAATCATAAACCCTCATAAATAAAAACCCTAATCCCATAGATAGAAAAAAAATTAAACCCTCATCCCCCAGATACCGAAAACCCTTAACCTCAATAAAACCTAAACCCAAAATCCCAGAAAATAGTAAACCCTTGAATAGAAAATTCCCTAAACCCTCATCCCACAAAAATAGTAAACCCTAAGGCCCAAAAAACATTGATGGATCAGTTTCTTAAAATTATAAACCATCATAATCAAACTAACATAAATCATCATCCCTAAAATACCCTAAACGCTTCACCCAAAAAACCTGAAACCAACTTCCACCCAAAAAAACTAAACCCTCTACCCTAAGAAACAATAAAACCATATCCACACAGAAAACCTAAAACCATACCCTAAAAACCCAAAACCAACAACCTCATAAAACCTAAAACACTCAATCCCAACAAACCATGACCCCTAATCGCCCAAAAATCCAAAGCACTATTTCCCAAAAAACCCTAAACCACTAGCCCAAAAAGACAGCAAACAATTCGCCTCAAAAATACAAAACTCTCATCACAAAAATACTCAAATGAATCATCACCAAAAAAACCATAAACCATCATCTCCAAAATATAATAAACCCTTATCCCCACAAATCTAAAATTCGATTTACCTATAAAACCAATAAACAATCAACCCCCAAAAAATAGTAAATCAATCCAATAGAATTTCAAAACAGTTATTAAAAAAATCACTAAACCCTAGTCCCTAAAAAATATTAAACCATATATCCTAAGAAACTATCCACACACTGATAAAAAAATCTATACACATATCCCAAAATACCAGTGAACCAAAAAAATCCTATGAATTTATTAAAGAAAACCCCTATACTCTCTTCCCCAAAAAATAGAAACCCTCATACCAAAACACCCTAAATTATAGGCCCAAAAAAACATAAACCCCTCATCTCCAAAATAGATATACCCTCATCCCCCAAAACCCCAAAACCCTTAAAACTAGAAAATGCCTATATTTTATCCCAAAAAAACCTCACACCCACATCCCCAAAACCACCAAAACATTGATTCCCACAAAACCATAAACACTTAGACCCAAAAAACCCTAAACCCTCATCTCTAAAAAAATTATAAACCCTATGAACCAAAACCAATAACTCTCAACCCCAAAAAACCCAAAACCTCATCCTAAAATAAAAACTAAACCATAATCCCCAAAGGACATAAACACCCAGCCCAAAAAAAAAACTAAACCCATTGCCCCAAAAAACACTGAACCCTCATCTTGCCTAAACCCAAAACCATAATCCCTCAAACAAAACCCTAAAACCTATAAACCAAATAACTATAAACCCTGCTCCACCAAAAACCCTTTAACCATAGCCCCAAAAATTAATAAACCACAAGTTATGAAAACCCCTTTACACATATTACTAAAAAATCTGAAACCCTAATCCCCAAAAATACATAAACCCTTAACCCCAAAATACCCTACACACTCATCCCTAGACAACGATAAACACTCATCCCAAAAAACACACTAAACCCTCGTCCCAAAAAAACAAAAAACCCTCATTCACAAAAAAAAACATAACCATAGACCATAAGAAACAATAAACAATCAACCATAAAATTCCCTAAACCCTTATCCCAAAATAACCACAATCCCACAAACATAGAAAATCACCAAACAAAAGGCCCAAAAAATGCTAAACCCTTATCCCCATTAAACTCGGAACCCTCCACCCTAAAAAACCTCAAACCACTGACCCATAAATCCAAAAACCATCATCCCCAAAATCCCTAAACACTAATACTAAAAAATAAAAGTCCCTTATCCCAAAAAACACCTAATTCCTATGAAACCGAGAACACATAAGAACACATCCCAGAAACCAAATAATCCCTTAACCCCAGGAACACATATAACCTCATATCCAAAAATTTCTAAACCTGCATCTCTAGAAAAAACTAACCCCTAAGCCCTAAAAACACTAAACACTCATCCCCCAAAAACCATAAATTATAATACCCTAAAAACCCTAGACCCTCATCTCAAAAAGACCCTAAGACCTCAGCACCAAAACCCACTAAACACTCATACCAGAAAAACACTAATCCCTCATCCCAAAACCATCTAAATGGTATTCCATAAAAACCCCTCCTCCAGGGATCAATCTAAAACTTTTACCCCAAAACATGGAAACCCATAACCCCAAATAATTCTAAATTGTTATCTCCAAAAAACTATAAACCCAAATCCCCCCAAAACCCTAAATAATGAGTCCAAAAATTATCCCAACATCCTTCCCCAGACTACAATAAACCTATATCCCCAAAAAACCCTAAAAAATACGAAAACTAATAGCCCACACCACATCCCCAAAATACCTTAAAAACTTATTCCTAAAAAATAGAAAATCATTATCCCAAAAAACCATAGACACAAGATATAAAACCCGTAAATCATCTTCACCAACAAACCATAAACCGTCATCCCCAAAAAACCCTAAATCGTATGCCTCAATAAATCCTAACCCCTATAGTCTAAAAAATCTTATCCTAAAGCATTAAAAAATCTTAAACCATCTTTGCCAAAAAAATATTAAATATAATCTATAAAAACCCTATACAATAATCCCTAGAAAACCTAAATTATCGGACCCAAAATACACTAAATACTTATCCCAAAAATACGCTAAACCCTCAGTCCCAATAAACCCTATACTCTCAGCCCAAAAAAACTATAAACACTCATCCCCAAATAACCTAAATCCACATCCTCTAAAAACCATGATCCCTCATCCCCAAAAATTTCTGAACCCTTAAGAAAAAATAGAACTATATCATTAGTTCTAAAAAATTCTAAACCAGAATCCCAAAAACCCATAAAGCATTTGGACCAAAACCACATAATACACAACCACAAATAACCCTAAACTGTTTGTTGTAAAAAACCCTAGACCCTCATCCCCAAAAAAACATAAACCCTCATTAACAATAATCCTTAAACCCTTATACCCATAAACCTATAACAATCATATTCAAATGACTATAAACCCACAAACTAATAAAAACCTAAACCCTCAACACCAAAAATCCGAAAACCCTTAGCCCATAAATCCTGAAATCATCTCCCCCAAAAAACTCTAAACCCTTAGCCCAAAAAAATTAGAAATTACCATCTCCATGAAAACCTATATTGTTATCCATAATATTTCCAAAACCCTCATCCTCAAATAATTTCAAACCATTATCCCAAAAAACCCAAAATTAATTCCCCAAAAAACGACAAACCATCTTCCCCCAAAAACCCTATATTCACATAAAAGAGACAAAAATGTTTTCTCAATAATACCCTAAATCCGCAGACACAAAAAACCCTAATCTCTTTGTCCAAAAACCTCAAAACCCTTAACCCACAAATACCATAAACACTCAGACATAAAAAACCTTTAGTCATCATCCTTATAAACCCCAGACCAACAACCCCAAAATATCTAAAAACAATAATCCCCAAAAAAATCATTACCCTACAACCCCAACAATCCTAAAAACCTATCCCAAAATACTATAAACCTTATTCCCTAAATATTTCAATAACTAAAACATAAAGATAAAGAATCCCTCCAACCCCAAAAAATACCAAATCACTCAAACACAAAATATAATACCCCCAACACTAAAAAACCTAAACACTCAAGCCCAAAAGATACCACGCCCTTATCCCCAAAAAACACTATACCCCAAACCCTATGAATCACAAATCCCATTTGCTCCAAAAAAAACCCCCAAACACTGAGACCTAAAAACAAATAGACCCAACGCTCCCAAAACCCAAATCTCTATGTCCAAAAAAACCAACTACTAAGCTAAAAAACCCCAAAACCATTATAATGGAAAAACATTAAACCATCATCCCAAAAACCCTGAAACTCTCAGCCCCAAAAATTCCCAAACCCTTACCCCCCAAAAACATAAAACATATTTCCTATAAAACTATAATCCCTCATCCCCGAAACACCCAAAACCCTCAATCCAAAAAAACCTAAACACTCATACAGAAATCACATAAACCATCTTCCCCAAAAAAACCAAAACCATCATCCTTGAAAAACAGAAACCCCCTCACTAAAATATCACAATCCCTTAGCCTTATAAAAACCCTAAATACACATCCCAATAAAATCATAATCCCTCCACCCAATAGAAACAAAAACTATCACCTTGAAATTAACCATAACAATTATCACCCAAAAATATCCATCCCTCAACTACCAAAATAACGTATACCCCAACCACAAAAAACCAAAAAAACTCATCCCAAAATGCATAATTAGCACAAAAAACACCAACACTAAAATCCAAGAAAACAATATCCCTCAGCACCAAAGAACCCCAAACCCTCAAAACCAAATAAACAAAGAACCCTCATCCATGTAAATTTTCTAATCCATCAACCCCTAAAATCCCTAAACCCTCAGGCCCAAAAATCCCCTAAACCCAAAACCCAAAGAATGTTGACACCCTATCCCCAAAAAACCACCAAAACCAAATCCTTAAAATTAACACAACCCCATCCCCCCAATAAAACCAATCCCACAGTCCATGAAAACCCAAACCATGAGGCAAAAAAATTCCATTCACTCAGCCAAAAACCTGAAACCACCAATCCAAAAAAAATCATAAACACTAATCCAAAAAAAATCATGAAGCCTCAACCAAAAAATTTCTTAATCCATTAGATCAAAAAACCTAAAACCCTCATCCCCAAAAAAACATAAATTATCATCCCCCTAAAACCCAAAACCTTCATCCCCAAAAAACCCTAAAATCTAATCCCTGTAAACCCTAAACCATCATCCCTAAAAAAATATGAAACCTTCATCCCCAAAATACCATAAACCCTGATCCAACACAATCCAAAAACCCTGGGACCAAAAAAAACAAAAAATTCAGCCCTAAACAACCATAAACCCACAACCTCAAAAAATTAAAAAAGAACAACCCCAAAAAACTATAAAACCATACCACTGAAAAAAAACACTACCCTAGAGAAAAAACCCTCATACCACCTAAAACCGATACTCTTATCCAAAAAATACTACAAACCATCATCCCAAAAAACCCAAAACCATTAGCACGCCAAAACCCCTAACCCTTGTCTCCAAAACCCTTACACCGCCACCCAGAAAATCTGAAAAACATAATTTCCAAAAAAACAAAACCCTCAACCCCAAAAAACCCTAAACTCTCATCATAGAAAACCCAAATCCTCATAAAAAAACCAAACCCCCGTCCCCAAAAACCCAAAGCAATTATCACAAAAAAACATAATCCTCATCTCCAAAAAATCCAAATCCAAATCCCCATGAAAACCCCCATACCCTCATCCCTAAATATCAGCATTCTCTTAGCCTAATAAAACCTGAAAAATTCATTCCAAAATAAACCAAAACCCTCACATACAAAAAATACCATACTGTCAACCCCAAAAGTCCCAAACCCTCATCCATAAAATAACCCGATAACATATGCCCCCAAGAGGCCCCTAACCCTCAGTCACATGAAACCCCAATCCTTGTATCCCAAAAAACACAACCCCTCTTCAACAAAAAATCCCCAAACCCATAGAAAAAACCCCAAGCAGCAAACCACAAATAACTCCAAACCCTCTTCACAAAATAACCCAAACCCTCACCACAAAACCCCCAAACCCTTAGTTCCAGAAGACCCTAATTCCTAGTCACACAAAAACACTAAACACTCATCACTAGTATACACATAAATCCATCCCCATAATACCCAAAACATTAATCCCTAAATACCACAATCCCACACCAAAAAAACCACTAAATCATCATCCTTATAAAATAGGAAACCCCCATCTATAAAAAACCCCATATCGTCAACCCAAAAAACCCCAAACCTTCACCCCCAAAAAAACCCCAACCCTCGACACCAAAAAAAATCCCATTCCCTCATTCCCTAAAAAACCCCCAACCCCCGACCCTAAAAACCATATACCCTTATCCTAAACAAAACCCCATACCCTAAACCCAAAATAACTATAAAACCTCCACCATAAAACACATAAAACCTCAACACCAAAACACCAAATGCTCATCCCCAACACTTATAATCCCATAGACCCATAAAATCCTAATCCCTCATCCATAAAACTTCCTAAACCATATCCCCAAAACAATATATTATCATCCCTAAAACACCAAAAACGGTTATCCCCATAATATCATAACCCCTCAGCTCAAAATAACCAAGACCCCCATCCACAAAACCACTAAACTCACACCCATGAAAAATCATATACCACCATATCCATTAAATCCTAACCTCACGTTCATAAAAAACCACAAAACCTCATCCACAAAAAACTATAAATCCTCATCCCTAAAATACATAAAACCCTCATCCTTAAAACACACAAACCCTCATACCCATAATACACTAAACCCTCACCCACATAAATCCAAAGTCCCTCTACCCAAAATTACCAAGAGCCCTTATCCCCAAAAAACCCAAAACCATCAGCCTGAAAAAAGTCATAAAAACATATCCCCAAGAAACCCAAAACACTCAGAACAAAAATGGAAAACCCTCATAACAAAAACATAGATCAATAACCCATAAAAACCTAAATCCATTATCTCTGAAAACACAGAACCCACATATCTAAAAAACCATAAACACTCATTTTCAAAATCAATATACCATTAGGACCAAAAAACCCAAACCATCAGCCTCAAAAAAACCAATAACTCAGCTACCCAAAAAACCAAACCCATTCCACCAAAAAACCCAAACCATCACCCCTAAAAAAATCAAACACTCGGTCCCAAAAAACACCAAACATATATCCCCAAAAATTAAAAACCCTCACAAAAAAAATAAATCCTCAGCCCCGTAAAACCCAAATCACTCATCCCCAAAAATCATCAATCCCTCGTCACCAAAAAAACCCAAATCCATTTTCCCTAAATACCTCAAACCCTCATCCTCCACGATCCTAAAAAGAATTATCCCACCAAATAAACCAAAAACTCATCACTGAAAAACCCAAAAACTGTATCCACAAGAAACCCCAATCCATATACCCCAATAATAACCAAACCATAATTCCCAAAAAAACACAAACACTCAGTCCCAAAAAATCAAAAACCCTTATCCCCCCAAAACCCCACTTCCAGGAACCCAAAAATCTAAAAATAGTCAACCCAAAAAAACAAACATTCAACTAAGAAAACCCTAAACCCTAATCTCTAAAAACCCAAAACCCTCTTCCCAAAAAACAAAAAATCTTCACCCTCTTAAATCTGCAAAAACTCATTCCAAAAAAATCTAAAAACATTTTCTCCAATAATCCCCTAACACTTAGCCCCCAAAAAATTTGAAACCCTTTTCCCAAGAAAACCTCAATCCATCAGGGAAGAAAACTCAAATCCCATAGTCCCCAATATACACATAAAATTTATCCCAAAAACTCTTAAAACCTCATACCCAAAAGACAATAAACCCTCAACACCAACAAAACTATTAACCAACATTCACAACAACACCCAAAACAATTTTCCCACAAAAACACTAACCCCCTGTCCCCAAAAATCATGTATCCATCATCCCCTATCCGTAAACTCTCCTCCAAAAAAATCTTTAGAACCAAAGAACCCTAAACCCTTATTCCCAAAAAACCCTACACACACATCCACAAAAAACCATATACCCTTTTACCAAAAAAACACTAAACCTCTAGAACAAAAAATCTACAAACACTACACCCCAAAAAATCCAAACACCTTAATCAAATACTCTCTAAATCCTTATCCTCAAAAAACCTAAATTATTATACCTCAAAAAACACTAATCCATTAGTCTAAAAAATCCAAAAAACCACTTCCCCAAATAATAGAAAACCTTCATCCCCCAAAATCCACAAACCGTAGTACAAAAATAACAAAATCCATCATAAAAAAAAATAACTTACACTCTCATCCCTAAGAATTTTCGGATCCACATCCAAAAAAATCCACAAACCATCCACTATCCCCCCATAAAAACTTCAAACCGTAAGAAACAAAATCCCATAATCTCGTCCCAAAAAAATTCCAAACCACAGACAAAAAAACTTGTACCCTCATTGCTAAATAACCAAATCCCTTATTCCAATAAAAACCCAAACCACCACACCACAATTCTCTAAACCATTAGCCCCAAAACAATTAAACCCTCGGCCTTATAAAAGCCAAAACACTTAGCCAAAATAACCCCAAATCCAAACATAAAATATCCCCAAACCCATTACCTAGAAAAACCCAAACCATCAACCCAGAAAACCAAGAATTATCATCTATAAGAACACTGAAACACTTATCTGTAAAAAACCCCTAAACTTATGCGCCTAAAAAATCACCAAACCCCCAATCGGCAATAATAACAAAGGCTCATCCCCAATATACTCCAAATTATTAACCCTAAAAAAATCTGAACACTATGTCCAAAAAACCACCAAACCATAATCCCCAACAATTCCCAACCCCGTATGAAAAACAAATCATAAAACCTAATCCTTAGAAACCCCCAAACCTTCATAATCATATATCCTCAATCCCTTTTCCCAAAAAAATCAAAATCCCAGCCCTAAAGAATTCATAACCCCCATATTAAAAAAACCCTAAACCCCTACCCTAAAAAATACCTTAAACATCATCCCAATAAAACCTAAACCATCATACCCAAGATATCCCAAACCATTATCCATAAAAAAACCTTAATCCCTCAGCCACAAAAAAACCATAAACCATGATACCCATGAATCCCTAAACAATCACCACTAAAAACACAAAACCCTTTGAAACAAAAACCCTAAAAACTCATCAATGAAAACCCCTAAAAACAAGGTTCTAAAAACCACTAATACCTAAACACAAGAAACCCAAAACCATCTTTTCCAAAAAATCTACAGACCTCCGTCCCCAAAACGCCACGAACCAGCTACCCAAAACCCCTTAATTTCTCTATCCCTTAAAACCCTAAACCCTTGACCCAAAAAAGCCCTAAAACTTTATCCCCCAAAAACCCTAAACCCTAATCCTCCATAAATCATATAACATCAAACACAAAATTCACTAAAACCTCTAACCAATAAAACATAATCACATTTCCTAGAAACCCCTACACCCTTTTCCCATAAAACCTGAAACCATCATCCCTAAAAAATACTAAAATCTCAATCCCAAGAAACCTAAAACCCTCATCCCCAAAAATCCATAAACATTGAGCAACAAAACACCCAAAACACTCATCTCATAAAACCCGAAAATTTCCCCCCGAATAAATCCTAAACATAAAGCATTAATAAAACCTAATCTTATGGAACAAAAATCCCCCAACCCCAATCTAAAAAAATCAGTAAACCCTCATCCAAGAAACCCAAAATCATTGGAATCAAAAAAAAATCCTAAACACTCATCCCCAAAAAACAATAAACCCTCATTCCAAAAAACAAATAAACCCTTGGACCCAAAAAATTAAACCAATAACCCTAAAAAAACTTAAACCCTGAACCCACTAATCCTAAACCCTAAGCTATAGGAAACCCTAATCCATAATCCAAAAAAACCATAATCTCTAGGCCTGAAAAGACCATAATACCTCTACAAAAAACCCTAAACATTAACCTTATGAATCCATAAACCCTCATCCACAAAAAAACTATAAACATTCAGCTAAAAATATCCTATGACTCCAGAAAAACAATCCCCTAAGCCTCATGCTCCAAATAACCTAAACCCCTACCCCATAAAATCTTAAAATAAAGGCCTCTAAATACCCTAAACATGTCTACTCAATAAAACAATTAAATATCAACCCTAAAATCCCTTAACCAATCTCTATAAAAATCTTATACCTACAGTACCAAAAATTCCAAAACACAAAGACACAATGACATAATGACCATCAACCACTTAACCCAACAAATATAAAACCCTTGACCCCAAAACACCATAAACCCTTATCCCAAAAAACCCCACATATCTCGGTTCTAAATTATCATCAACCCCCATCCCTAATAACCCTAAACCCTAATCCCCAAAATCCCTAAACCCCCAAAAAACTCTAAAACCACATACCCATAAGTCATAAACACTTATTCAAAGAAAACCTACCCACTAGCCCTATAAAAACCCTAAACCATCACCCAAAAATAACTCTAAATACCCAATACCAAAAAAAAAAATAAGTCAATTTTCCCCAAAAAACATAAACGAGGATAAAAAAGCCTAAACACTAACCATAATAATATCCTAAACCCTCTTCCCCGAAAAAACACAGAAACCTCTTCAACAAATAAACCTAAACCTAAGGGAAAAAAATATATTAACTCCCCCTACCCCATGAAACCCTAAACAGTCATCCATAAAAAACCCTAATCCCTTGAATCAAAAAAATCCAAAACACTGGACACAAAAATATCATATACCCTCAGCCCCAATAAATAAAAAACCATATCCCAAAAAAATCTAAACCCACAACACCAACAAAAATATAAACCAAGGGCCCCATAAAAAACCTAAATCCTCATCACCAAAAACCCTAAAAAGTAATCCCCAAAAATACATAATCCATAAACACTAAAAGCCCCAAAATCCTTGTACCCAAAACCATAATACAATGGCCCCAAAAAACCATTAACCATAACACAAAAAACCCTAATCCTCAGTCACCAATAAATATAAAACCCCTATGCGAAAAAACCCTAATCACTCAACCCCAAAAAGTCCTAAACCGAGGGACCCAAAAAACCAAAAAAACATTGTCACCAAAAAACCAAAAATCATTAAAACCAAAAAAACATAGACCCAAACCAAATATACCTAAATCATCATCCATAAAAACCTCAAAACCCACAACACCAAAAATACCAGAAAACACATCCACAAAAACACTAAACTCTACGATATAATAATCCTAAGACATTTAGACACAATAAACCCTAAACCCTGAGATCCAAAATACCCTCACTCTTATCCCAAAAAAACTGTCACCCCTCAGCACCAAAAAACCTCAATCCTCATCCAAACAAAAACTTAAACCCAAAGCTGAATAAAGTCATACACCCTCATACCTAAAATACTACTATCTTATTTATAAGAAACACAAAACACTAATCTCCCATAAAAATTTACAGAAACCTATACCCAAAAACACTAAAATCTCAAACACACAAAATACTCAACCCATAGCCCTTCTACCCAAAAGACCATAATACCTCAACCCTAAAAAAATCACAACCATTATCCCCAAAATACCCACAACCCTCATCCCCAAAAAATATTCAAAACTCATCCCAAAAAATAACCTCAACACCCAAACACACTCAATCCTCACCCTTGAAAAAACAAAACCCTCATCCCCAAAAATACCTCAATTCTCACCCAAAACCCTCAATTCATAATCCCTAAAAACCGTCAACCCTCAGCACAAAAAAAAATTCTCAACCTATGATGACCTAGCCATTTCATATATAAATATTACATAAAATTATATGAATATTCAATAAAATACATAAAAAACACAAGGATAGTAATATTTTAACAACTTAAATGACTACAATCCACAATATGCTTATTTAATGACATATATTTAACATCTCCCAAAATGATCTTCCAACATTGTACTCCACATAGACATACCCTACATAAAATATTAACCCTAAAATTCAGATAAAAACATAATAAAGGGTGATCTCATATTCTCAAAGAGGCTAAACATAAGAGATGTCAATGAATCATTAAACATAACATGCGAATATGGGTATTAGAACAAAAACTAATCATTTAAAAAATGTGACCTTCATATCATAGGTTATAAAAATAATTCATGTAATAAAGGTTTACATTTCACAAGACTTGAATAATAACAAAATAAATGAACCATTTGATCATAACATTGGAATAATAACGTGAATAAACATAAGCAAATATAACCATGAATGCGTTTAAATAGTAAAAATGTCACTCATTAAGTTAAGGACATGTAAGAGGGGCCAAATATATCATTGATAACATGAAATCAGGCTGATTTATAATATTATGAATATGAAATTGTGTCTATTAATATCTTTATGGGCATGAATGAAGGTACACATATAACCTTATTTATATGAATTAAATTCAATTCATAACCTTATAAACACAAAATTATGTCCATGCATAACCCGATGGACACAAATACGGGTCCACACATTTGTTTATGGGAATGACATAAGGTCCACATATAACATCGTGAACATGAAATAATTTTCACAAATAACATAATTATATCAAAAGATATCCATATTTACCCAATTCATTTGAGGCAGATATAGGGCCCAACTGTCGAATAATGAAAATCATACATCTAGGTGCCACAAGATCATAAAACATTAATTATATCTAAACCAAAATAATAAATGGGTTTCAAATAAATTTTAATATATCATAAACTATGGAAAAATAATTGGTATGGTAATCATTTCATCATTTCATCATAGCATATCCAATCATAAAAGAAGATGTTTTTATAAGCATTTCCCCATTGAGTAACACAGGGAACATAAACCAATTTCATAAACATCTTATCATCATACACATAAAGATAATAATTATAGAGAATGAATATGGAGGTTATAATTGGACCATATCCCCAGTAAATATTTTGTCACATCAAAGGATGTAATCTTAGATAGAAAATTATTTTGAAATATCAAAGGGGATATTTCATGAAGAAAATTGATTTACCCCTTTGAAAATAATTTATTAGAACCTAGAACATTTTTAAAATAATTTTATTTTAAAATAAACCTAGAAACATATAAATTAAGTTTTTTTAAAAATTATAAAATTCATGAAGAAAATATCCTTTCAATTTTTAAAAAAATTTATAAAACGTAAAAATTTTTAAATTAATTTTATTTGAAAATTAATTCGTAAAAATATAAAGGAATCATTAAATATAATTTAAAAAATTTCTTCACAAATGTTGTAGAAATCATGGATAATATAGATAATGGGTTTTCAATTGATATGGGAAATAATGTAAATTTTTCTTAAACACATGTTTTTAAAATCATGAGTACATTAAGAGAGGAAAATGAAGGGAAAAGTGTATTATAAAGTAATAAATAGACTAATATAAAAAAATGTGTGTCATTATGATATGGATCATTAAATTAAATCATTATAATCATAATCATGAACAATATTGATAAAAAATGTTATTGTAATGTATATCCCTTACAACATTGTTTACATTTCAATAGTATAAAATGTGAAATAATGATTCTAAAATTGATATATAAAACCCAATATATTTCAATAGAATCATCATAATAGAAAATATGGGCATTATATACACCACATTATATAAATATTTGGTGAATGTGGTATGTATCTCATTTATATAAAAAGTTTGATGAATGTCCCTTACTACTTTGGTATCTATTGGATTGTAATCCCCATGACATAATAAAATTAAATGAAACTTTTAAACATCATTAAGATGATTATATACATAATATAAAATTTCAATGGGGGAAGCACACACCTCATAGTATAAGGTAATTTAATATCATAACATATGTTCCAATAAATATTAATTTATAAAAATTTCTAATAACATAAATCTTGACTTCCTACTAACATGTTCGACCCTCCTACATAATAAATATATGATTATTTTTTTAACTATTTGAATATATATATATATATATATAATACCATAAATGGTTTAATAATGTTCTTTTATTATTATTTTAATTAAAATTACATCTGAAAATTGTGTTTCAGGTAATTGATGCTACGTTTTTTATGTATTTTTTTATTTAGTATTTTCAGTCCTATTACATTTATCATGGATCCAATATGTCCAGAACGAAAATAATTTTATTAATATCTTCAATTATCATTATAAAAAAAATTAGTAATCTGTGAATGTTATAGAAAGAAATATGAATTGCACCATTCAAGGAGATGCTAGGCCATACATACAAATGAACGCGACTTTCATTTTTTCAACAGTTGGAATGAAAGAAAAGTAAAAAATGTGTGTTTTACATAATCATTATCATGTAATATATAAAAAACATTAATCATTAATTTTAACCCTTATTACCTAAAATGTAAATCCTATGTAAAAACGAGTCACATGACTTCTCAAGGTAGTAGTCCTCTATACACACAATTGACGTTATCGTATACCCCACATAATGAAAAGTTAAAAAGTAAAATATGATAAATTAATAAAAAGTGTATAATTTTATTAAAAAACAATATATATATATATATATTAAATTAATCATTATATAATATCATGATATTTGGTTGTGGAAGATTAATCACATTGGTTCATGAGGTAATAGTCCTCTTAAACGTGATGAACAATTTTTTTTCACATTTGAGGGAAGAGGAGATGTATATTGCTCCTGGAAATTTTATAAAAACAATTTCATACATGTAAGATATTGTGTTTATTATATAATCAAGGTTTATTATGAAATTATGCATGTGTAAGAAGATTCAAAATAAAAATCCACATTTTTGATTAATACCTTTTCTTCGGATAACCTCTTTAGGTATTCACGGAAAGACTATCTAGGATAGATTTCTCATCAATAAAGAGGATCATGGACATGTGGAGTTATTTAATTGAGGGTTTTTATTAGTTAATTTATAATCCAAAATTATAATGCTGTGTGGAGAGGATATGGGGAGAGGAGACCTTTCATAATTAAGGAATGCAACCCACTTGGACGGTATGTGGAAATTTCTCAATGTATTTCATAATGATTATGGAATTCCATGTAAAAAAATAATCTAAACTAAAATATATTAGATATTGGGATTTTATAAGGTCTAAATATGTCCATATAGTATTACTTATACAATATTTAATTTAGAACATAACATTATATTTTTTGTTAAACCCTGGGTAAACATGTTTAACCATAACCTTAGTAACTAATAGTTAATTTATCACTATTCCCTGTGAAGAAAAATTAAGTTGACCTTATAAGATAATATTAGAAAATATTAATACAATTATTTAACTCATTTTGACCATTTTAAAAATTATAATCAGTATGATTTAATTTAAAATAAAACTTATATGGACTTCAAAATGTTGTTTTCCAAAGTGAAACTATCCATAATTTTAAAGCGTTGTAACATAAAATGTAAAATTTAAATTGATTCCAATAAATTAAATTTTATTAATAAATCTATAAATAGAATTATGATATTTTTAATATTATATTATATTTTTTACAATTTTAATTTCTTTAAAATAAATGGAAATTCATTATAAATGTATTATTTTTAATTATTCACTAAAGTAGTGATCTCATTGAAAATTATTTAAAATTAATTAAATTAAATTTTAAACATGAATAATTAAAATATAATGTTTTTTTTGTTAAATAAATTTCAAAACCTGATAAAATTTAATTTTAAATAAATCCTTAATACGTGATGAAACCACTTTTTTTAGAGAAAAATGTTTTTATGTATACTACTGGATTTTATTCTATTTTCATGAATATTTTCTTAAATCAATGATAATAATTTTGAATTAATATATAAATCATATATTTCATAAAATTAATTCACTAATCTTTATTAATTAATTTCATTAAGAATAAATTCCTTTATGGGTATAAAAATAGTCTTTTATAAGAACACATTACGTTTATATTAAATTAGTTAATATTATAATTTATAAATAAATTAGTTTCAAATAATTAATTTTTAATATATGTAAGCCATATTTTTATAATACCATTAATCATATTAATACCCTCTAATAAAAATTATAGGTGATAATAGTCCTATTAAATAATAATACTTATAGTATATAGATATTTGTCTAAATTTAGTGTTTCATGTAAGGAAACCTAAACGTGGTGCTACATAAAACACAAAATACTAACGAAATTAATTTTCTTCAAAAACAAATCATAAAAACATTTGGGTTTCCAAATCCTTATCATAAAAAACCATTTATCCAATGTCCGATAAAATCCTAAACATTTATAAAAAACTCCCTCAACCCTCTTCCCAATAAATCAATCAACACTCAGAAAAAAATCTCACATCCCTAAACCCCATAAAATCTCAACCCACATATCAAAAAAAACCCAATCCCAAGAAAAACATGACCTTAAATCACATAAAACCCTAAAACAACATCCCTAAAACATCCATTAACCATTAACCCTAAAAACCACAACCCCCTGAACCAAAAATTCATCATCCCTAATCCCCCCTAAACCCTCAACCCTCATCCCCAAAAAACAAATAATCATCAAAAAAGAAACCCCCAAAAAAATCCATAGTCTAACCTGAACATTATTCCCCAAAAATTCCTTAACCATAAACCCCAAAAATCCCGGAACAATCATCCCCAAAATACGCTCAAACTTCATCCCCAAGGAATTATGAACCCTCATCCCCAAAAACCTAAATCCTCCTCCCAAAAAACCATAAACCCTATCTCCAAAAACCCCAACACCCTTGAGCCAAAAAAAAATTAATCCCTCATTACCAAAATAAACTAGATTCCACATCCCTAAATATCCCAATCCTCCACCCCAAAAGCTTAAACATCCATCCCCAAATAACCCAGTTCACTCATCCCCAAAACCCAAAACTGTCATCCCAAAAATATCAAAAACCAAAAACCCAAAAAATTAAACCCTTATTCACTAAAGAATACTAAATCCTCATAAATTATAAAATAAAGAACCTAGGGCCCCAAAAATCCATAAACCCTCACCCCTAGAATGATCATCCCCATTTCCCAGCCCCTAGAAACCTTGAATTACCACACCCAAAAAAACCCTGAACCCTCATCCATCAAAATATGCTAATCCCCTATCATCGAAAACCCATCTACCCTCATCCCTAAAAAACCCTAAACTTTTATCCATATAAAATCTTATCAATCATCCCCCAAAAACACTAAACCCCTTCCAAGAAAAAACTGATTCCCTTACCCCAACAAACAGTTAATCTTTATCCCTAAAACCCTAAGCCCTCATCCAAAAAAACCATCAACCATCATACCCAAAAAATCATGAACCCTCATTCAATCATACAATAATGTCCCATCCCAAAAAAACCTAATAAACAAACAAACCAAAACCCTCATGCCCCCAAAAATCATTTAATCCTCGGTTGAAAAATCCCCCATCCAACAGTCCCAAAAAAACCATTAACAGTCATCCCAAACAACACTGAACTCCTAGGAAATAAAAAACCCTATACAGATAGCCCTATAAAAACCAAAAAACATATGAAAAACCCTAAAACCTATTACCCAAATAATCTAGAACCCTTAGTACTAAAAAATCATGAACCCTCATGCCTAAAAATCCCAAAACATTCATCAACAAAAAATCCACAAAACTCATCCCCAAAAACCCTATACCCACTTACCATAAAACCTAGAACATTACTCCCAAAAACATTAATCCCATAGCCCAAAAAAAACTACAAAACCTGAACTAAGAACCCCGAAGCCTCATCCCAAAAAAACTCATTACCCCAACCCAAAAAATACCCTCACCCCTTGACACAAAAAAAATCATTCAACACTCATCCCTAAAAAACTAGGAAATCTCAATCCTGGAAAATATTGAACCCTCACCCCCCCAAAAAATCCCTGAATACACATTCTAGAAAAAACCATATGCCTCAAAAAAAATACCTAAACCCCCATCCCCAAAAATCATGGAACTATTATCCCAAAAAATCATGATCTGTCATACCGATAAAACACTGATACCATAGTGAAAAAACCCAGAACCCTCAACCATGAAATTCATGAAACCTAAAACCTCAAAAAACACAAAACCCTCAACCCCAAAAGACCCTACACCCCATTCCAATAAAACATTCAGCCTCAACCCCGAAAAATTATAAATACTTGGCCCCAACAAACACTAAACCATAAACCCCAAAAAACCATGAAAACACAGCTCCTATTCACCCTAAAACATCATCCCCAAAAAACACTAAAACAGTACAAAAATCCATAAACACTCAACACCTAAAAACCCCCAACCCTCAATCCAAAAAAAACAATGAAATAAATGTTACAAAAGACATGTAACCCCATAAAAACAAACCCTATACCCTCAGCACAAAAAAAACATGATCCCTAATCCCTTAAAATCCATGAACCCTCAATCAAAAGAAAAACCCTAAAACATCAACCTAAAATAACATTGAACCCAATTAACCAAAAAAATATGAACACTAATCCCAAAAAATAAGATAAACCATCTTCCCCAAATAACTGATAACCCTTATCCCCAAAAAATAATTTAACCATAGACCCAAAAAAACATGAACCCATATCACCAAAAAACCATGAACCCAAATATTGAAAATACCATAAACTTCCAACCATAAATTTCCCAAACACTAAACCACAAAAAAACAATTAATGCATACCGAAATAACCCAAAACCCTAATCACAAAAAATGAACCCTTTTCCCCAAGAAACCCTAATCTCTCATCTAAAAAAAAATAAAACCTCATCCCAAAATAAACCCTCAACCATTCACAAAACATAACCCTAAACCCTCTAACTTAAAAACCATGAATGTTGATCCTTGAAAAACCCTAAACTCTCAATAAAAACTCCATAAACCCTCAACTAAAAAACCCCCTTGAACCCTCATCCCCAAAAACTCAGAGCCCTCATCCCCCAAAAACTATGAACCCTCAGCACTAATAATTCCTAAACCCTCATCCTAAAAAAATGCTGATACCTCATCCCCAAAAAACCTTGAACCCCTATACCCCAAAAAACTAAAACTATATAACTGAAAAACTGTGAACCCCAATCAAAAAAAACATTAACTCTAATTCCCAAAAAAAAAAACGAACCCTCATCCCCAAAAAACCCCAAACCTACAACCCCTTAAAACATTGATCCATTATGCACAAAACCCTAGAAATTAGATCCCCCAAAACCCTTGAACCCTTATCCCCAGAAAACTCAGAACCATATCCCTAAAAAACCATTCATCCAAATCCTCAAAATCTCTATACCCTCATCTTCAAATATACACAAACCCTTAGTCTTAAACCAACCTTTATAACTCTTCCTCGTAAACTGTAAAAACTTCCTCCCAAATAAAAACATGCAACCCCCATAAAAAAACCTAAAACACTCTATCCCAAAACCTATAACACTCATCAACAAAAAAACTATGAACCCCCCAATCCAAAATCCCTTCTCCCCAATGAACACTAAACCCCTAGAACTAAAAAACACTGAATCCCTATAACCAGAAAAACCTGAACCGTAATCCAAAAGATACCATGGATAGTCATCTCTAACTAACACTGAATTTTCATCCATTAAAATCATTGAACCCTTAACCCCAAGAAACATGTACAATCATCCCTAAAAAACCCAAAACCCTCATCTGCAATGAATCCTGAACCATCATCCCTATAAAACATTCAACTGTTTCCCCCAAAAATCATTGAATCATCAGCCCCAAGAAATCTTGCCCCTATACACCAAAAAACCCCTATACAACCATCCCAAAAAACCATAAAACTAAAATCCCATGAATCCTTAAACCCATTTCCCCATCCCCGAAACACCTTAACCCTTAGTACTAAAAAAAACCTTGAATCATCACTCCCTTAAATCCCAACACCCTTATCCTCAATAACCCCAAACCCTCTTACCCAAAAAGCCTTAACCCAAAGTCCTAAAAATCACTAAGTCCTTATAACTAATATTAGTCAACCTTTAACCCCCCAAAAAAACATTCCTAATCCCCAAAGAAAACCTAAAAATTTATCCCACAAAATACCAAAACCCACATCCCCAAAAAAGCATCAACCCACAGCCCAAAAAAAAAATCAACCCTCAAACACAGAAAAAACTCATCCCTTAACACCAAAAACTCTCAAACCTCAGCCCCAAAAAACCATCAACCATCATCCCAAAAAACACTTTAACCTCGGTCTAGAAAAAAATCCTCAACTGTCATCCCCCAAAAAACCCAAAACACACAACCCAAAAAAAACCCTAAACCCTAATATCAAAAAAACCCTAATTCCTTAGCCCCAAAAATCCCAAAACATTCTGCGCAAAGAAAATCATAAACAATATTCATAGAAAACCCTCAACCTTCAACCTAAAAAACAAAAAATTCTAATCCCCCATAAACCCTAAACCCATAGCTGTAAAAAATATGAAATCCTCAGAAAAAACCTCAACCCCAGTAAACCCAAAACCCACATCCCCCAAAAAAATCAACATTCCTCCCTAACAAACCCTAAACCCTATGCCCTCCCCAAAAAAACCACATCCCAAATAAACCCTACATTTTTTTGCCCCAAAAAACCATAAACCCTTATCCGTAAAAAACCCTAAACCCACCACCCTAAAAAAACTACCCCACCAAAAAATAAAATAAAAAACCTCGTCCCCAAAAATCCATAAACTGTTAGAAAAGAAACCCTAAAACATCAATCCCAAAATACCCTCAACACATATCCCAATATATCCATTAACCAACATCCCCATAAAACACTCAACCCTATTCCCCAAAAACGTCATCCCTCCACCCCAATATACCATAAACCCTCATCCCCAAAAAAACCCAAAACCCTCAATCCTAGAAACCCCAAAACCTTTTTAAACAAAACCCAAAACTATTTATCCCCAACAAACCTTGGACCTTAGATTAAGAAAAACCCTAACCCCCCATCCCCAAAAAACATAATTCATTATCCCAAAAGAACCCAAATCCCTCATTCCCAAAGAAACCCTAGAGACCTCAACTACAGAACCCTAAACCCTCCCTTAAAAAATCCTCAACCCTCATCCCCAAAAAATTCCAAACCCTCAGATCATAAAATCAATAAATTTTAAACCAACAAAACCACTAAAATCAAAGACTCTAAAAACCCTAAACTCTTATCCCTAAATACCCTCAACACTCAATTATATAATATTATCACCCTTCGGCCCCAAAAAACATAAAATGTCATCTCTAAATAAGGGTCAACCCTCATCCATACATAACCTTATTTCCTCATCCAAATGTTCCTTAAACTTTCACCACTAAAATGATGAATATACTCATCCCCATAAAACCCTAATACAAATCCCCAAATAACCTTCAATCCTGACACATAAAAAACCCTCCACCCTCATCCATAAAAAACCCTCACTCCCATCAAAAAATTCCCACAACCATCAGCCCAAAAAAACCTAAACTGTCGGTTCTAAGAGAACCCAAACCCTCACCCCTAAAAATCCAAAATTATCATCCCCAAGAAACCCAAAAATTTATTCTCATTGAAAAATTATACGCTATGACCCAAAATCTATAAACCCTCATCCACAAATGATTCTAAACCATTTGGTCAAAAAAACCCTAAAACCATAAACCCCCAAAACCCATAAACCATCAACCCCCAAAATTATAAGCCCATAATAGAAAACAATCTATAAACCATCATCCTCTAAAACCATAAACCTGTTCCCAAAAAAAACAATAGAATATCAACCCTGAAAAAATCTAAACCACTATCTACAAAAAAACCTAAACACTTATCCCCAAAAAACCAATGACTCATATCCCCCAAAAACCCAATTCCCTCTCCCCTAAAAACCCATATTCCCTTAGACCCAAAAAACCATAAACACTTGGTCCCAAAATACCCTAATAACTTATCTGCAAAAAACCATAAAGCCCCAATTTTAAAAAACCCTAACCCTCACTCTCCATACCCTAAACCTTGGGGCCCATAAATATTTATACCCTCAACCACATAAAACCATATACCACCAACCCCAAACAACTATAAACCCAAAAAAAATAAAAAACCCAAAAACCCTCTACCCCAAAAAATACTAAAACCTTATCCCAAATAAATCTTAAACCCTTAGAAGAAAACATAAATGCACATCCTCAAAATACCTAAATCCTCCACACCATAAAACCCAAAACAGTCATCCCCCCAAAAAAACCATCAACCCTTAGCCCAAGATAATCTTAAAACCACAAGCCCAAATACCCAAAATAAAATCTTCCCCAAAACATGTATACAAGCATACCCAAAATAATCTTAATGTATAGCCAGAAAAATACTAAACCCTCCACCAAAAAAACGAAAAAGATTATCATAAAAAAATAATAAACCATTTGCACAAAAAAATACATATACACTCACCACCAAAAACATGAAACCCAAATCTGCAAAAAAATATTAGACCTTTTGTGCCTAAAAACAAAAAACACTCAAACAAAAAAACACCTTAAACACACAACCTCCAAAAACCCTAAATCGTTGTCCCCAAAAATCTCTAAACCATCAACCCAAAAATATTGTAAATTATCTGCCGAAAGAAATCCAAAAACCACATTTTCGAAAAACCTAAACCCCCATCACCAAAAAAATCCTAAACTGTCATATCCAATAATCCATTCAACCTTAACCATAATAACATTAAACCCTCAGTGCCAAGGAACCCTAAACCCAAAACCTAGATAATTTTAAACCCTCAACGTAGATAAACCAAAACCAAATGCCCACAAAAATCATAAACTCTCAAACCTCGAACACCCCTAACCCTCACCCCCAAAAAACTATAATACCTCACCCTGATTAAATCATAAACCCTCATGCCCATAAAAAAATACTTATCCACATAAAATCCTAAACCATCATAACCAAGAAACCCAAAACCCTCAAATCTGGAGAATCGTACACCCTCATACTAAGAAAACTATTGAACCCATGCCCCATAACTACCAAAACCATGGAAAAACCTAAACTATAAACAAAAAAACCTGAATCATAAAGATTTAGAAAACCCTAATCCTTTAATCCTAGATTATCCTTATCCCTCTTCCCAAGAAAATCCAAATTCTCATCCTAGAAAAGTCTAAACCCTCATCCCCACAAATCACTAAACCCTCATCCTTGAAAAACCCTATAATATCTCCCTCATATAAACATATATCCTCATCCTTAGAAATCCAAAAACCCTGATTACAAAAAATTCTAGGAACCCACATCATTAAAAAACCCTAAACCCATATCCCCAAAAAACCCTATACTCTAATCCCTATACAACCAAAAACTATCACCCTAGAAAACCCAAAACCCACTTCCATTTAAAGCCCTAGACCATCAACCCTAGAAAACCATAAACCCTCTAACCTAAAAACCCAAAACCCTCATCCCCCTATAAAACCAAAAGTAAATACATATAAAACCTTAAACCATCACCCCCACTTAATCCCCATAATTTCCAAATCCCTCATCCCTAGAATACCATAAACACTCAGAACAAGAAAAGAGTCAACCACCAGTCAATGAAATCCAAAAACACTCATTGCCAGTAAATAATGAAACCTCATTTATATATAACCTTATACTTTCCTCATTATAAATCTTTAGTACCCTGATCATAGAAAAGCCTAATAACTTATCCCTAGACAACCATTAACACTCATCCCTGAAAACCCTAGACCCTCACCCTAAAAAATGCTAAACCATGATGCTAGAAACCCGTAAACCCTCTGCACCAAAAAATCCAAAATATTTTTCCCTACAAAACCCTAAAAACTATTCCATAGAATTACCTAAACCCCTATACCTAGAAAACACTACACCCACATAACTAGAAAAAACTAAACAGTCATCCCAAGAAAAACCTAATCCCTTAAGCCATAAAAAAGATAAACTATCATCCCCAAAAAATCCTAATCCCTTAGTAAAATAAAACAATAATCATGAATCCCTTGGAAACCCTAATACTATAGTCATATGAACCATAAACCCATAGCCATAAAAAATAGTATACCCTCAACCATAGAAAACCCCAAACCCTCAGCCTCTTAAAACACTAAATTAGCATCCTATGAAAACCATAAGCCCACAAACCCAAAAAAAATAAATCATCATCCCCTAAAAACCCAAATCGCAAATCCCCCAAACCCTAAACCCTCACCCCTAGAAAATACAAATTTCATAGAAATAGAAAATAGTTAACCCCGATCTCCACAAAATTAAAAAATCCTTTTCCCTATAAAAACCTAATCATGTAGCCATTGAAAACACTAAACCCTCATCCATAGATAATCACTAAACCATCATCCCAAGAAAACTCTTAACCATCTTCCCTAAAAACCCCTATCACTCATGACCAGAAAACCCTAAACCCCTATCCCTATAAAATCCTAATCACTCACCCCCAAAAACCCTTATCCATTAACCAAAAAAATAGTACCCTTTACCTCAAAAAAACATTAAAACCTCATCTACATAAACCCCTAATTTCTCAGACCCCTAAAAACCCTTATCCATAATAATACTAAATCATCAATCACGAAAACCCATACACTCCAATACCCAAAATACCCTAAAAAAATCCCAAAACACCATAACCCTTATCCCCAAAAATCAATTTATCCACATTGTTAAGAAAACCAAAACACTAAGTTGCATTAAAAAATAAATAATTTCCTCAATAAAACTATAAAACCTCTTCACTATAAAAATGTAAAACATCAACAAAAAAACCTTAAATCCTCATCCCCAAATACAACTAAACACTATGCCCCCAATAACCCTATACCCTCAACTCCTAAACAACATAATCATTAAGAACCAAAACTCATATAACCAACAGCCCCAAAAAAACCCAATAACATCATCCCTTAGAAACCCTAAACCATCATCAATAAAAAACATAAAACATCATCCCCTAAAAAGACCAAAATCACTCACCACCAAAAAACACCAAACCCTCATCCAAAATAAACCCTAAACACCCACCCCAAAAATACACTAAACCCTAAACCCCAAAAACCCTAAACCCTCATCAACTCAAAACACAAAACCCAGTCCCAAAGATCCTAAAACCTCTATCTCCAAGAACCCATAATCCCTCATTCATAAAAACTATAAAACCACTACCCAAAAAACCCTAAATCATATGTTCCAAATAACCCAAACCCATATCCCAATAAATCTATAACCACTAATCCTCAAATAAACCATAATAATCATCCCCCAAAAAACCCTAAACCCACAACACCAAAATACACTATTACCTCAACACAAAAAACCTCATCCCCAAAAAAACCTCAACCCATATCAAAAAAGAACTCTAAAATCCATTCCTAAAACCATATACCCCATATTTAAATAACCATAATCTCTCACCTAAAATAAACCCTAAACTCTTAGCCCTAAAAAGGCTAAACCTTCAACCCCAAGAAACCATCATTGCCCATCACTAAAAAACCGTAAAACCATAGCCCCTAAAAGTTGTGACCCACATCCCAACAAAACAATAAACACTAATCCCTTAAGGATCCATAAATAATTGTTCGAAAAAATACAAACCAACAACCCCAAAGACTATAACCAATCAGCTGTAAAAAACCTCATCCCTCAACCCCATAAAACCTTGAACCCCTTGTAAACCCTAAAACCACATCCCCAAAAAACCTTGAACCATAAACCATAATATATTGCAAATAACTAGAAAAAAACTATAAACTATCAACCATCATCTCTAAAAAACCGGTAACCATCGTACCCCAAATATCCTTAAGCCATATCCCCAAACTACTATAAACCATCAGCCCAATAATCTCAACCCTCATCCCCAAAAAACCCTCCACCCTTATCCTAGAAAACCCTATAGAATCATCCATATAAAATTGTAAACCCTCCAACATTAAAAAACCCTAACCCACATCCCCCCAAAACCCTCAACCCTTATCCCCATAAAACTTTAAACCATCTATCCCAAAATAACGTAAATAGTTATCCCCTTATAACTTTAAACAGTCTACCAAAAAAACCATAAACACTCTACCACAAAATACCTCAACCCATAGCCCTAAAAAACCTCAACCATCATCCCAAAAATACCCTCAATCCTAATCAATAATAAAATATCAACACTCGGCCCCAAAAATCCCTATACTATATTCCCCAAAATAGGATTTTAACCACAACCACAAAAATAAACCCCAAAACTATCATCCATCGACCCCAAATAACCATGAAACTTATCCCCAAAAATATCTCCTTCAACACCAAAAACCCAGAAACCGTAAGAGTAAATAAATTGTAAACCTAAGACCACATAAAACCCTCAACCCTCTTCCCTCAAAACCCTCACCCTTCAGTACCAAAATACCCTAAATGCTCAACCCGAAAAAACATCAACCCCAATTTGAAAGACCCTCAACAATTAGAACCTAAAAAACTAAACACTCTTCCAAAAAGACACTTAACCATAAAATAAAAAAACACTAAACCCTCCACCACAAAATAACATAATCCCTAATCCCCGAAAAATCACTAAACCATCATCCCCATAAAACAATACACCCGTTTCCCCAAAAAACCCTAAACCCTCACCCCAAAAAACACTAAAACATCTTCCCCAAAAAACCACAAACCATGATTCCTAAAAAACCAAACCCATAAACACCAATCAAAACATACCCACTCCACCCAAAAAAACCATTAACCCACATCCCAAAAAACACAAAACCTTTTCCCCCAAATTACACTAGTACCAAATCCCTAAAAAATCCTAAACCCCAAGTAGAAAAGAACTATATATACTCTCACCTAAAAAACACTAAAACCACATTTTGAAAAAAAAATCTAAACCCTCATCCGAATAGAACCCAAAATACTCTATACTAAAACCCCCAAAAATCAACTATAAAAAACCCTAATCCCTCATCCTATAAAATACATCAACACACAACATCAAAAAACCTAGAAACCTCATCCCAAAAGAATAAATACCTGAAGCCTCAAAAATCCTACAACCATAACCTCAAAAACCCCTAAACCATTAGTACCAAAAATCCCTAATACCTCAAAACCAAAAATACCTCTTTTCCAAACCACTAAAAGACACTCAACCCCCACCCAAAAAAAATCAGATACCCTTAGCCCAAAAAAAAATCAATCCTCGACACTAAGATACCCTCAACCCACATCCCAAAAATATAATAATCCCCCAAAAAAAAAATACCCCAACCCCCAATAAAAAAATAACCCTAAACCCTCCTATTAGAGAAACTATCACCACTCTGCAGAAAAAAACCCGCAACCCTCATCCCCAAAATCCCCTCAACCTTAAGCCTCAAAAAAATCCTCAACCCTCAACTGTAAATTATCTATAAACCCACAGCATGAAGAATACCCTCAACCATTATCCCCAAATAAACATCAACCCTTCTACCCCAAAAAACCATCAACCCTATGCCCCAAAAATAAATCAACCCTCATACCCCAAAATAACTTCCAGCAATATTCCAAATAACCATTAACACATGACCCCAAAAAACCCTCAACCCCAGCCCTAAAAATTATTAACTCATATCCACAGAAAACCCAATCCCCATGTCCCTAAAAAAGTTAAACCCTAATCTCCAAAATACCCTAAAACATAAACCTTAAAAAACCATATACCCTTGTCCCTAAATAATCCCAAAACCCTCAATACCAAAAACCCTCATCCATCAGTCCTATGTAACCCTACACCATCATCTCCCAAAATTATTAATTTGTTGCCCCAAAAAACCATACACCTCATAACCAAAAAAAATTAAACCCATATCCTAAAAAAATATCTAATACCTCAATCCCATAAAACCCTCAACCATTAGGACTATAAATACCTTAACATAAATCCATAAATTGCCAAAAATACTCAACCTAAAAAACACTCATCCTTCTACTAGAAAAACCCACTACCCTAATCCCCAAAAAACCCTCAACCCTCTTCCCAAAAACCATTAACCTAGATCCCACTGAAAAACCCTATACCCTAATCCAAAAAATCACTAAAACCCAACTACCAAAACAACCTAAACCCTTAGTCCCAATATTCCAAATTCATCAACCCTAATAAACCATAAACCCTAATTGCAATACCATTAAATTATCTTCCCAAAAAAACCCTAAAACCTCACACCCAAAAATACCTCTACACATTGTCCCAAAAAACCATAAACATTGAGCCCCATAATCCCTAAAACGTTAGAACCAAAAAACCCTAAAACAACCGTTCTAGAAACCCAAAACCCTCTATCCCAAAAAAACCCTAAACCCTCAGCCACTCAAAACATTAAATCATGAACCCTAAAAACCATTATCCCTTAGAACCATATACCCTTAATACATATCTACAATAATCCCAAAACACACATCCCAAGAAACCCTAAACCCCTATCCCCCAGAAAACATAATCCCAAGGCCCCATGAAACCGAATAATGTTATCCCTAATAATCATAAACCCTAAGTGAGAAAAAAACTAGAACCCTTAACCCCAAAAATTCTAATCCCATGTCCCTTAAAAATCTCTATACCCTCAATAAACAATAACCAAAACTATAAGACCCAAAAAAACTAAACACTAATCCACAAAAAATACCTAATCCCTCACACCCAAAACACATTATACCATAATCCCAAAAATAATTTCTATCCCTAAAACCCTAAAAAACCATTTACACGTAGCCTCAAAAAATCATTAAGCATGAGCCCCAAAATCTGTAAACTCTTATCCTCATAAAACACTTAACCCCCATCCTGAAAAAACCTAAAACCTTAGAAGTAAAAAACCTCAAAACCCTCAACACCAAAAAACTACAAACACTAAGCCACAAAAACACTCCAAACCCTCATTTCAAGAACATCTTAAACCCTCAACCCCACAAATATCTAAAACATCATCATAAAAAACAAAACCCATATCCTTAAAAATATCCTTACCCAAAATACAAAAAAACCCTGAACCCTCTTCTCAAAAAATACATAAAGCCTTTTCCCCAAAAAACACGATCCCTCATACCAAAAAAACATGAACTATAATTCCAAAGAAAAAAACAAAAACAATATCCCCCAAAACACTTATCCCCCATCCACAAAAGACCACTGCAGAAAAACCCTTGAACCATCCCTCCTAAAAATCCATGATTTGTCCTTCCCTATGAAATCACAGAACCATCACCCAAAAAGGAATTAAACCATTATCTCTAAAAAACCTAAACCCATATTGATAAATACCCTAAAACTCAGAAAAAACCATAAACCCTAAAACCCTAAAACCTAAACCCTCATCCACAAAAAACATGAAGCCTTATTCCAAAAAAAACATGAATCCTTTACCCTCAACGAAAGCATTTACTCTAAACCCTTAGCCTCAAAAAAGCCAAAACCCATGTCACAAAAAACCCTAAAACCTAAAAAAATCATTTCAAAGAAAACCCCAAAACCTCACCCTTAGAAAAAAACTAAAACTATATCATTAAAAAATCCTAGACCCTAATCCTGAAAAATCCAGTGACTCTCAAAATCAATAAACTCTATCCCATCAACCCAAAAATCCCAAAACCCTCAGCACCAAAAAATCCAAAACCCTCATCCCCAAAAACCGTAAACTCAAATTGATAAATAACACTAAACCCTCACCCCTAGAATACACAAAAACCTACCCCCTTACAAAACAAAAAACCTCAGAACAAAAAAACCTATACCCATATCTATAAATAACCATAAATCCTATTTCCCTAAAAAAACCTAGACCTTGAGTCCCAAAAAACTGACAAATACTTATCTCCAAACACCCTAAACCCCCATCCACAAAAAACCCAAAACCATCTACCCCAAAAAAACCAAAACCTTTATCCCTAAAAAACCATAAACCCTTATTCCAAAAAATCTAAATCCTTATCCCCAAAAAATCCTAAACCGACATCCCCACAAAAAACCAAAATCATCATCCATTAAAACCCCCAAACCATCACCCCCAATCAACCGATAACCCATAGTACCCATAAAATCATTATCTATCATCCCAAAAAATAACTCCTAACCCTCAACCAAAAAAAATCCACAACCATAAAACATAATGAACACTAAAACCTCATCCTTACAAAACCTTCAACCCTTAGACTCGTAAAACCCTAAATTGTTATCCAAAAAAACCATATTCCCACAACCGTAAAAAAACCCATCAACCCTAAATATATACAAAACCAGATTATCCTATGAATCTGAAACCATCAACCCTAACAAACCCTCAACCCACTGCAGAAAACCTAAAACCAATATCTTCTAAAAACACTAAACCCACAAACCCAAAAAAACCAAAAACCGTAGACCTAATAATTATTAAACACTCACCCCTAAAACCTAAATCATTCTTCCCCCAAAAACCAAAATCATTCACCCAAAAAACTCCAAATACTTATCCCAAATAACCCTAAAATTACGCAAAAGGCGCTAAACATTCAACACAGATAACACAAACCACAAACCTGCAAAAAACCCACAAAACATAGCACCCAAAACCCTCTACCCTCAGACAAAAAAAACCATTAACCCTCATCCCCAAAAAATCATATACCCTTATCCCCCAAAACCCAAAAAACAAAGCCCCTTACAACCATAAACCCACATTCAAACAAAACCTAAAACCTTAGACCCAAAAACTCCTAAACCCTTATCCCCAAAAATCCCTATACACATATCCTCAAAAACCCAAAAAAAATCAGTAATTAAAAACAATCAACCCTCAACCTCAATATATTTTAAACCCTCATCCCCCAAATACCCTAAACCATCAGTCCCAATAAACCCTAAACCCTCAACCTCAGAAAACCTAAAAAAATCAGTCCCAAACAATCCAAAACCTTCATCCCAAAAAACTCTAAACACAAAGTTATAAACCCTAATCCCTTAAAAAAACTGCAAACCCTCACCCCATGAAAACACTAAATTCTAAGACTAAAAAATACAAAAACCCCATCCCCCCAAAACCCTAAAGTGTGATCCACTAAACATCAAACCATCATCCACAAAAAACCCTCCACCCCTAGCCCAAAAAAAAGCCAGCACCCCTCATCCCCAAACATTCCTCAACACTCATCCCTTAAAAACCTGGAACACTTTTCTTAAAAAAAACCTTTATCCCAAACCCCACAAAAACCCCTATCCACAAAAAGGATTAAATTGTAATCCCGAAAACCCTAAACCATCTGCCCCAAAAGAACATCAAATCTTATCCCAAAAAAACCATCAACACTCAGCCCAAAACATCCCTAAAACCTTATCCCAAAAAAACCTAAACCCTCATATGCAAAAACAACTCTACCATAACCCCCAAAAAACCCAAAATACTTTGCCCCAAAAAACAATTAACCCACATCCCCAAAAAATACTCAACCCTCAAACACCAAAAAACATAAACACTATTTCCCAAAAAAAACCCTCATCATTCTAACACAAATAACCTAAACCCTCATCCCCATTATGTTTCAACCCTTGAATAAAAAACCCCTTAACCATCTACCCAAAATACCTTTAATCCACATCCTATAAAAACTATGAACCTGCAAACCCAAAAAAATCCTCAACCCTGACACAAATGAAAACCCAAAACCTAATTTCCAAAAAAAACCTCCATCCTTATCCACATAATAAATTCATCCCTTAGTCCAAGAAACACACTCGACCCTTATCTCCCAAAATACCTATACACCCAATCATAAAAAACTATCCAACATCAGCTACAAAATACTGTCTACCTTCAACCCTAAAAATCCAAAACTCTCATCCATTAAAAATACTCAACCATAAATAGAAAAAACTAATAATCCCTTATCCCCAAAAAAATAAACCATCATCCCATAGAACACTAAACCATCTTCCTAAAATCCCTCAACCCTCATCCAAAAAAATCACTAAACCCTAAATCCATGAACCCCTAGTCCCTTATCCTAAAAAAACTTCAACACCCATCCAAAAAAAAATCCTAAAACCCTCATCACAAAAAATATAATCCTCCATCCCAAAAAACACCCAAACCCCATACCTATGAAACCCTTAAAAAACCAATGTCAAACCTCATCCCCCCAAAACCATCAACTATCAACTCCAAATTTCCCAAATCCCACATCCTTGAAAATTAGTACAACATCCACCCCAAATAACACTAAAAAACATAAGACCATAAAATCCAAACCTCTAGAAAAAGATACAATAAAACCCTAAAAACATCAAACCTCAGCCAAAAAAAAACATCAACCCTCAAAACAAAGAAATCTTGGACACAAAACACCATAAAACCCTAAATCCTCATCCCCAAAAAACCAAAACCCTCATCCCCAAAAAACCAAAACCCTCATCACCAAAAAACACTATACCATCATCCTCAAAGTCCCAATTCCCTATTCCCCAAAAAACACTAAACCCTAAACCCCAAAAACTCGTAAACCATGATCTCTAAAAACCATAAACCCTCAGTCCCAAAAAAACACTTAACGCTTAACCCAATAAAAACCTTAACCCTCAGTCTAAAAAACCATTAACCTTATTCCCTAAAAACATCAAAACCTTATTCCCCAAAAAAACCTAAACCTTAAACCCAAAAAACATGGAAAATATTCTCCCAAAAAAATAAATCAATATCCCTAAAAAACCCTTGACTATCATCCCAAAAAATCCCTAAAACCATAACCCAAAAAAACCATAAACCTTTATCCCCATAAAACACAATACTTTTACCCCAAAAAACCATAAGTCCTTATCCCAAAAAAATCTAAACACTAACCCCTAAAAAACCAAAAAATTCATCTTCAAAAAAACCCTAAACCCTTAATACAAAAATAAATAACCCCAAAACCCAAAAACCCTCATCCTCACCACCAAAATACCCTTAATCTTCATCCCCAACTAATCCCAAACCTTCATTCCCAAAAACACCTCTAATCACCAAAACCCATTGACCCAAATCCCCTAAACACCATCAAACCTCATCCCCATAAAACCCTCAAACAAAAATCCCAAAAAACACTATAACTACAGCCCTAATAAACTCTAAACTTGTAGATACAAAAAACCATTAAACCCTCATCCCCCAAACAATCATTCCATAGAATAACAAAACTATCAACCCTAAATCCTGAAAAAATCCCTACTCCCTCAACACCAAAAAATTATCAACCCTCTTCCCCAAAAAATATACACCATTATCTATAAATAACTATACCGTAATTCATAAAAAAAACACCAAAAACTTTGTCAACAAAAAACCTTAAAACCCCTATCCAAATAGAAACCATAACCCTCATTCACAATAAAAAAACCCCAAACACTTAGCCCCATAAAATCCTAAACCCTCTACCCAAAAATACCTTGTACCCTAATACCCTAAAAACCATAAAAAATCAACACTGAAGAACTCTAAAACCACGTTATAATAAAACACTAAACCCATAGAACTAAAAAAAACACTCATAGATCGTTCCTAGAATACTATAAACACTCAGTCAAATAATTACCTAAACCCTCATTTAAAAAACCATAAACCCTCATCACCCAAACACCCTTAGCTGAAAAAGTCACTCAACCCTCTAACAAAAAAACCCTAAAACCTTGGCCAATAAAAAAAGTAAGCCCACGACCCTAAAAACCCTCAACAAAAAGTCCTAGGAATCCCTCAAAACTCAATATAAATAAACTGTAAATACTCGTACCAAGAAAACCTCAACCCTAATACCCAAAAAATATGTCATCCCTCAAAAACAAAGAACCCTAGACAGTCAGCCCAACAAAATAAAAACACATAGTCCTAAAAACGAAAATACTTATGCAAAAAAAAACCACATAACCCAAAAAACCACTATGACTCAGCCCCAAAAAACATTCAAACATCCCCCAAAAATCACTTAACCCTTTCTCTAGAATGATCTAAATCCTAATAGATTAAAACCCCAAAACCCTTATCCTCAAATATCTAAAAAACCTCAACTTAAAAATCCCTAAACCCTCAACCCTAATAAATGAAAAACCAACATCCCAAAAAACCCTAAACCCTAAGCTCAAAAAACACTAATCCTTCATCCGATAAAAACCCTATTCCATCTTCCTTAAAAAAATAAAACCTCATACCCAAAACACATAAATTTTTATCACTAAAAAACATTAACCCTATATTCCAAAAATAAATAAACATAATCCCCAAGAAAATCCTACACCCCCTCCCCGAAATATATCTAAACCCCCAACCCCAAAAAAACCTCAAACCACAACCCGAAAAAACCTAAACCTTTATCCTCAAACAACCCTAACACAACTACTACAAAAAACCTAAACCCTAATACCCATAAATCCTCAACCCTCATCTACAAAACCATAAATCCTATTATGAAAGAAACCCTCAAAAATTATACCCTAAATTATTTATATACGCTCACAGGATCAAAATATGATTTGATATTTCTCAATTACATGAGGGGGTGGGTGAATTGTAGGATAAAAAATATTCATTTTAATCCATTCAAAAATCAATGTTTAAAATGTTAATCAAGATGGATTCACAAACCCACATTAGTTCTTAACTAAGAGACTAACTTACTTATGATTCAAATAAAGAAACATAAGACAAATTTTCTTGGGGAATGATTTTTCCTTAAAGCGTATAGAATATTATTTATCAAAGTATGCAAGTATAATAATGTTATACTTTTTTATTTAACAAAATGCAGTGGAATTAAAACCGGTGACAAAGACAAGTAAACATATATATGAAATATTTTAACCAAATGATATGGTTATCCAACAACCTTTGATAAAGGTCCCTTGATTTATAATTTCACGAAAGTCTATCATACCCACACTAGGGTAATCCTTCCCTACTAACATTGGATTCTGTCATTATATCCCCACAATCCCTTGATCACTATGGTGATTGGAAACTCTATATTCCATTTCCCAATAAGACCAAGATTGTACACAATAGAAATCAGAGTCACACTATGCATGTTGAACATGTTTTTCACAGCCTGAACAAGGTGTTCATAGCTTGCGCAAGGTTTTAAAAACATTTACACAATGTAGGTTTTAGCAGAGCTCTCATAGAATATCCTTACATCCGACACTTCAAAATGTCTTTCAAACATATCAAATGTCTAGGGAATTTATAGGAAAAGGCCCCAATGGTCTGTTACCTCCTCCAATAGTTATAATTTTGCTTAAATATCATAGGGACCTGTACATGTGTGACTCAACCACCTGATAGATAAAAACAGATTGTTCAAAATCATTTCATATAAGAAAACATAGGAAACATTATCATTGAGAGAAGCAAAAACATGTAAGAAATAATTTTCTACATTTAACAAACATAAATATAATATGATGTAATAAATATGGATAAATATGTCTGAATGAATAGTAACTTTATCAAAAATGAATAATCAAAATCTTGGAATGTCAGGAATTGTAGGCTAAGAATATGGATAAATAGATTCTCAAATAATAGTGAATCAAATTCTAAATTTTGATGAATTCATAATTTATTTATGATAAATTTGGGGTTTGATTTCAGAAGAAATCATAGTGATATTTCAAGAGAAATAGTAGTTTTCTTTTAGAAGAAATCGGACACTGATTTCAGAAGAAATCAAACTCGGATTTTAGGGGAAATAAGAGTCTGATTTTTGAAGAAATCAAAGTCGGATTTTAGGGAAAATTGGAGATGGATTTCATAAGAAATCAGAGTCCTACAATAGGAGAAATTGGAATCTAATTTCATGATAAATCGGAGTTTGATTTCAGAATAAATCACTGCCTGATTTTAAAAGAAATCATATTCTGATTTCAAAATAAATCAGAGTTTGATTTATGATTAAATCAGAATTGTATTTCAAAGGAAATATGGGTTTTATTTTAGGAGAAATTAGAGTCTTATTTTAGAAGAAATCGAAGTCCAATTTCATAGGAAATCAGTTTCTAATTTAAGATGAAACCATACTCTAATTTTAGAAAAAATTAGAGTTTGATTTCAAAAGAAATCGGAGTCTTATTTTAGCAGAAATTAGATTCACAATTATGGGGAAATAAGATTCTAACTAAATGTAAGATTTTATCATAGATAATGATCTTGTTTTTGGAATTAATAAATATAAGGTTAGTCTTGGATTAGGAAAAATTTATATAAGACAGTGAAAACCATAGGTAAAGTCAAAAATAATTTCAAAACAAATAAATTTTCCTTAATAATAAAATTCTTAGAGAAAAGTAATTTTCTGTATGAAAATGTGTTTTTAAACATATAAATATAATGGAATGGAAAAATAATAAGAAAAATTATCGAATCCACAATCTCCCCATTTCTGGAAAGTAGAAACAACATCTTGTAAAAGAATATAATGAAAAAGGATTTTGATTTTTTACTTTTAAAGGAAATACTTAACTCTCTTTTTCTATGACTCAATGTGAATTTTACTAGCTGCCCCTTAAATTTTTAAATAACTAAGTATAATATTATTTTTTCCATTGATAAATTACCCTATATTAATTAATAATTTATTATTTTATGTAATCTCCCACTTATTAAAGAAACATCTTTCTTAATATTATTTTTGATCATTCATTTCTCCCAACTTTTTTATTATCAAAAAGAAATAGAGGGAAAGAAAAAAAATTGTACCTGAGAGGTAAGGAATATACAATAAAAAACAATATACAGATAATAAATTTCCTTAATATAGAAAAAAATTTACAAGGAAAAATATAAATAGTATAGGAAGTTAAGGAGAAATCATTCACCCTTATTCTTCACTTTTTCTTGCTTCTCATGATCTTAAACATCTTCATTCATTAAGACCTTCTCTTCAGTAAGGTCTAACCCAAAAATAGAATCACCGTATTTTTCTTTCTTCTTATTCGCTCTCCATTTGGATACTAATTCATTAGATAATGTCTTTCATTTCTTCGGCTTTGGTGGAGCAGATAATGACTCAGGTACTTGATCTTTATCTTTCCGTTCTAGTTCTTTTTATTTTCTTTTCATTGTGGTTTTTTGGGAACATTCTCTTACTTCATAATTCTTCCCAACATATTGATATTACTTATTAGGAAGTTCAAATAACTCTACTATATTATTACTAAAACCAATTTTCATCCTTCTTAGTGTATCATCACTAAGAAACATAATCTTGAAAACTCTAGCCTTTGAGATGCAGGAAACTTTTAAGGATTATATGATCAAGGAAATGATCTTTGACAAGATCACATGATACATTATAATATGAGACTTGATGATTCCATTATTGGTGTTTCTGATGATCAAAATAATATATGCGGTGAGGTTTATCATCTTCAGATTCACTATGAAATCCACTAAGAAGATATCACATTTCTTAAGGGAATCCTTATCTCCCTTTCTCAAAATGAGCAAACTGTTCAACCATAGGGATAGTAATCTATAATTTATTGAAAGATGAGAAATCTTTGATGACTTTCCATATGTTTTTAATGAATAAATATATCTTCCTCCTTGTTCATAAAAATAAAATGTATCATAAAATTCTATTAGAAGATGAGGATATATCATATCTTGATTATTTGGTTTTTCAATGCAAAGACTTTCCCAATAATTTTTAATTATGAATTTATAAATCAGAGAATCATACTTTAAAAAGAAATTTGGATCCACAAACATTTCTCTATAATTTATCGAATCATTGAGTTCCTTATTGGAGGCTATCAGAGATTTAAAGGAAATATCCAGAGACATTTTTATCTTAAGGAAATAAGTAAAACTGAACGGTGTATTTGAAGAGTGCTAAAGATTCAGTTCTAAATCACTGCAATAACCGATGTGGGAAAGGAATAAGAATTTATTTATATAGGCTAAACGGTGATGGTTCATATTCCTAATTCAATCCAACAATTGAGATTACTTTTATCTAATCTTAGAGTTTATATCAAAGATGAAGACGGATTTATAGGTTTTGATCATTTGGGGTTATAAGGAAAAATTTGATTTAAGGAATGTGAATCTGATAACGTTTTCATAAAACAAGATTGAAATACCCACATGTAAAAAAATGAAATTAAAAATATTTATGTAATGAAAAATTCCTTTTGGATTTATTAGAATGATTTGTTAATTTTTATAATGTTCTTCTCAAAGAAAATATGTTCTGAAAATTTTCATGAGGTAAAGAAAAAAGTTTATGATCAAAAAATTTATGATTCCAAAAAAAATTGAAAAAGGAAATATAGAAAAAATATACCTATATACTCCCCCTATGAAAATGAGTATTTTAATGTAAGGATATTGTTTTAATAAAAAGTTAATAGGGATGATTTCCTTACATTTATCATTCCTAACTTTTGTTTAAGGTATTCAAACCAATCAAAGGGTAATGATTTTTTTTAAAATGTCAACATATTGGTCTTGTGTAAGATAAATTGAAGAATGATATCTCCTTTAAGTGTCTAATCCCTAAGAAAGTGATTTCAAATATCTATGTGTTTTCCATGAGAGTGATGTGAGGGGTTTTTTCTTTAGGTTAATGGAACTATTATTATCACACATTATCTGTGTTTTGGTAAAACCCTTGCCATAGTCTGTGAGTGTGTGTTGCATCCACAACACCTGAGAACAAAAACATCAAACTCCAACCTATTCAGCTTCAAAATGGAATGTGATACTGAGTTTTTGTTTCATGCATGACCAAGAAACAAATTAATATCATAATAAATTACATTTTTGGGATATAATTTTCTTATCCATTCTACAACCACCAATGTTTGAAGATGAAAAAAAAATTAAATTTAAATCAGTCCTATATGAATAGAAATGTCTGAATTCCATGTTTCCCTTTAAATAGTGAAAACATTTACTGCTATTTAAATGGGATAATTTTTATTAGATTTAAATCTTTCACATTATCATACAAAAAGCATTAAGTCTATATGACTAGCTATTATGAATAATAAACATCCTATCATACCTCTAAAAGATGTTTGATCTACTAGTTTACTAGCATCATCAAGATAAATAGTGTTTAAGGTACTATATTGAGTAATTATAATTTTAGTGTTTTCAAATCCATACATCTTAATTAGATAATTAATAAAAACATGTTGAGATTTATATGTTCCATCGGGTTTTTGAGGAATTTGAAAACCAAATAAAAAAATTAACTCACCCATCATACTCATTTCAAACTCATGTTTCATAAGATTCACAAATGAATCTATTAAAGATTTTTGATATAATCCAAATATTATCTCATCAATATAAGTTTGAACAAACAAAACAATTTTCTCATCTTTCTTTATAAAAAGTGTTGGATCAACAGTTCTGTTAGCATAAATTTTTTAGTAACAAAAATCTTGTAAGTCTATCATACCAGGCTCTAGGGGATTTTTTAACTCCATATAAGGCTTTGATAAGTTTGAAAAAAAATTGGATATTTTTTCTCTTCAAAAAAATGACGTTTTTTAATATAAATACCTATTGAAAATATTTTTTAAGGAAAAAACACATCACATTCATTTGATAAAGATTAAAACTAAATAATACTGCAAAGGCTAGTAGTATACAAATAGATTCATGTCTTGCTATTTGATCGTAGGTTTATTCATAGTCTATTCCTTCTAATTGATTATATACTTTATCAAATAATAATGATTTATTTCTCTAAATGATTCCATTTTCATCACATTTATTTCTAAAGACCCATATTACAATAATAATAGAAGTTTCATTTGGGATTCTAACCATGGCCTAGACTCTGTTCCTTTGGAATTCATTTAGTTCTTCTTGCATGGCTTCAATTCAATCATCATAACCTAAAGCTTCATCATTCATTTTAAGTTCTATTTGGGAAAGAAATTATAAGTGTTCTACTTCATTTATTTAATAACTTCTATTCCTTACATGATAATTTACATCACCAATGATACTATCACCTGGACAATTCTTAAGAAAAAACTGTTTTGGGTTTCGCAAAACCTTTTCATCAATATATGGTAAAACATCTAATGTGGTAATTCTTTAGAAACAATTTATTGACTATTTTCCATTTTGAAAAATTATTCCATAAAAGGTTTATTATCAGTTTTTTAGAACACATTTGAGGTTGTAGGTTGGGGTTGTTTAAAAAAAGGATATGTTTCATCAAATATAACATTTAATTTTTCATCAACAGTAAACGAATTTTTGTGGAAAACTCTATAAGCCTTATAGGTAGTGGAATAGCCTGTGAAAACTATTTATTTGGATTTAGGAGAGAATATATCTAAGTTATCATTAGTATTCAAGATGAATACATTGTATACAAATTCATTGAAGTAAGAAACATTAGGTTTTCGACTAGTAAATAACTCATAGAGTGTTTTATTATAAAAATGTTTGATTAAAAAACAATTTATAGTATAGCATGTAGTACATACCGATTAAGCCCCAAAATTTTTAACAATAGAATATTACCTCAACATGGTTCTAGTTATTTCATGAAGAATTCGATTTATTCTTTCAACAACACCATATTTTGAGGAGTTTTTGGAGTAGAGAAGTTATGAGTAAGGACTTTCTTACTACAAAAGCCCAAAATATAAATTTTTTAATTATCACACATGATTACTATGAATAGTTATCAATCAATGGTTTTTATAAATTTTAACTTTGGATAAAAAATATTAAAAATAATAAAAGGCTTCATATTTCTTTGATAGAGAATAAAAACATGTAAATCTAGAGTAATAATCAAATAAAACAAATACGTAGTATTTTTCTCATATAAATCTAGTTTGTGTTGGACTGAGAAGATCCATATGCACTAGATATACTACATCATATGTAGATACTTCATTATGTGATTTAAATCTGCACATATGTTGCTTTTAGGGTTGACAAGGATCAAATTTTTTTTAAGAATCAAATATATGATCTGGTAGATCCTTAACAAGTCTTTTCTTTGATAGTTTTCATAGGTTCCTATGGATAAAGTGTCCTAGTATTCTATTCCAAAACTATTATTGATCTTCCATTACACTAAGGCATGGTAGGTCTTGGATCCAATGGTATTCAAAGATATGTGCATAAACATTATTATGCATATGGGTAGAGAGAATAAACTCTTCCTTGTAATTTTTTACTAGACATTTATCATTCCTAAAATTCAGAAGGTAACCTTCATCTCATAATTGGATTATTCTTATAAGGTAGTTCTTAAGGACTTTAACAAATAAATCATTTGAAATTAATGATTTTCCAAGAAAAATAGCATTACCTATATCAAAAATTTCTCCTCGATCATTATCTATAGACATTACTTTTCCTCATTTCATCTTGATAATCCTTTAAAAGAATATTTTGTTACTAGTCATGTGTCAAGAACATCTCATATCCATGCACAATGTATTTTTGTTTTCAATTCCATTATTTTCCTGAAAATAAAAAAGTTAGACTTTCCAAATCCAAACATTCTTTGATTTGGAATTGTTAGAAAGTAAATTCATAGGTATCCACATTTTCATAGGAAAGTAAGATTTACAAAAAACTAAGGATTAGGTTTTATTTAAACAAAAATTCTTCTCTCAATTTCCATCACATTGAAACTTAGTGAAAAATATAAAAATTTGGGGAAGAAAATAGTTATGACTAAAAATAGGTTTTGAATGAGAATAAAAATATCCAGAGCTATTCCAAATAGGAAGAAGTTGTGAATACATTTTTTCAAAACTTTCATTTCCATGCATAAAGTTTGAAAAATGTTTTTTATAGAAAATATTTCAAATTTTAGTCAGCTGAATAAATTCATATCCTTGTAGTCATTAGTCTTAGAATTTTAGTTAGTCTCCAAAACATTTTTCCTAGAAATAAAATTTTCAAGATCCTTAGAATGTTAATCCGTCTCAAAATTAACATCCTTATGGTATTTGGAAAAATTATAAATTTCAAGTTCTTTCTGATAAATATATTTTGAATGATCTAATACTTCTTTTGTTATAATAGATATCATAGAATTTTCATTCTCTTAATTTTTTTTCATAAAGTCCTCATTCTCATGTAATATAGAAAATCTGGAATCTTCTTTTAACTAAGGTAAGGTATTATCTTCTAATGAAGGATATTCTTTATCTGAAGACTAATAATATTCTTCATTAGGACAATTAGAATTTAAATATATATTGGTTAAGGATTCATCTATATTTACCTTAGCCACGAGACATTGAGATTAAATATGAATTTTGTCTTTAAGACCAATGTTCTTCCTTCCAGAAGATTCAATATCAAAAGATTCATATGAAGAGTTACCAACAATGGAACTCCTGGTGTCATTTTCCTTAAATAATTTCTTATAATTAAACTTGTTATACTTCTTCTTGTTTTTTTGAATGCTTATCCTTTCTATATTTTCTCTTGAGAATAGGACAGTCTAGCCTAATAAAACCTACCCTATTACATTAATAACAAGTCACATCTAAATATTTATTATCCTTTCTATCTTTTTTCTTATATATGTATTGAAAATCTTTCATTACCACAATATTTTTCACCCTTCGAGAAAGATTGGATATTTCATTATCATAATGATCACCGTCACATGATTCTGATATAACAATAGAATTATTATCTTTTAATCTAGAAACTCTTACAAAGTCTTGGATTTCATATGATTTAATTTACTAGTGAAAGAAACATTTCAATTACCATTATTTTTCGTGTCGAACTTTTTATATCTCTTCAATATTGTATCATGTTGTTGAGTGTTCCAAATAACTCATCAAAATTTATGCTAGATACTTTACTATTCTCATAAATAAATTTCCTTTTATATTTCCATTCATTGGGAATGATATAAATTATCTTGTACACATGTATGTCATCATCAAGTACTTTTTCACCCATATATTAAAGACTATTGACGATAGTCATAAATCATTATTTCCTATTACATACTTGTTATCGATAAGGAAATATAAAACCATGACATTCATCTAAAAGAATAACTCTTCCTATTTCTATCACATTTAATGTTCCAAAGTGTATAACATAAAATTTCTTCCAGATACTATTAGAAGCATCACAAGTGGATATTTTACTATAGATATTCCTAGTCGTAGATCATAAAAGAGTATTTTGTACCCTTTAGTTGATATTCTTGTTTTTCCTGATTTGTGAATTTTTGGATTTCCTTTTCTGTAATATTGTAGTCTCTAGTTAGCATAACAAAGTTTTCAATGCTGGTATTGATAATAAAATTATTCATTTAATCTCTCCAGTATTCGTAATCATTTCCATAAAATATTAGAGGTCTTGAAGAATTTATATTTACTATAGAACCAACATTCATTTCATTAATTCTATAAGAAAATACAAAAGATCTTTTCCACCAATAAGATTACTATAAAATTATTACATAAAAAGAAAATATTTATGAAAAACTTGAAGAAGTAATGTTAAGAAATGAATGATAAGAAGGAAAACATATATACATGTATAATTATTTAAAAGTCCTCATATAATACCAATTTCAGGATTGAAATAAAATATGACATTGCTTAATTAAAAGATGGGGTTGAATAGTAGGACTAAAACCTCTATTTTTATTCGCAAGAAAGTCTATGTTTAGAAATGTTAAATAAGATGGATTCTCAAACCCTATTTAGTTCATAGCTATGAAACTAATGCTCCTAGGATTTTTAATAATGAATCCTATAAAGAAACAAAAAAAATTCATAGGGAAAGATTCTTCCCTAAAAGTTTATAGAATCTTATTTATCCAAGTATACAAGTATAAGAACGTATAAGAAATTTATAATTTCTTTCTCTACAAAGATGTAGTAGAATTTAAAACATGTAACAAAGAAAAATAAATAAGTATAGTAAGTGTTTTTACCCCAAGAGAAGGGTATCCAATGACCTTGGATAATGTTCCCTTGATTTAATAATTCTAGAGAGTCTGTCATACCCACAACAGGGTAAGCCCTCAATAAGAATATCAGAATCTTTATTGCTATCACTACAAGCCCTTGATTTATAAGGTGATCGAAACCATTGTATTCCTACCCCCATAAGCCCTCAGTTGTACACAAAAAGAATCAGAATCACAATAGGCAGGCTAAAAAAGTTGTTCACAATATCAACAAGTTGTTCACACCATTCACACAAGGAAGGTTTGAGCAGAGATCTCACAGTGTATCAGCACATCCAGCACTTCTCAATGTGTGTTGAACACTTCAAATTTTTGGGGGTTATTTAATGGAAGTGGTTTCAACTGTTGGCTCCCTCCTCTAATAGTCATAATTTTACTTATATCTCAGAGGGATCTTTAAAAGTCACACTCAACCAACGGTTGGATAAAAACATATTTTACAACATATTTTCTAGTAAAAAAAGTTGGGAAACAATATCATTGTGAGAAAAAATAATATGTATGAAAACAATTTATTTTTAAGAAACATAAGTGTAATAAGATCTGATAAAATTGGAACAATATGTTATGAAATAAAATTAACAATAAAAAACAAATAATCATATTATTGGAATATTAGGAATCAGAGTCAAGAATATAGATAAATAGATTCTAAATTAGTAGATAATGAGAGTATAAATTAAAATAAATTCACAATAAAATTTATGATGAATTTGGAATCGTATTTCAGAATAAACATGAGTCTGATTTTAGGAGTAATCAGAGTCTAATTTCAGGAGAAATTAGAGTCTGATTTCTGGAGAAATCGAAGTCTGATTTCAGGATAAAATGACAAACATAGGTAATATAAAATACTTTTATAGGAAAAGTATTTTTTTCTTAATAAAATATTTCTTCGAGAAAGATAATTTTCTTTAAGAAAAAGTGTTCGTGATTTTAAAAACATAATGGAATGGAAAAGTCATAAGGAAACTTATTGTCTTAACAACGCATCCCCCAAAACCCTCATCCCTCATCCCTTAAAACACACACCCCTCAACCCCCAAAAACCCTCAACCCTTCACCACAAAAAAACCCAAAAACATCATCCTAAAAAAACCATCAAATCTAATCCCCAAAAACCCTAAACCCTTATCCCAAAAATACCATCATCCATCATACCCAAAAACCCAAAAAATACTACTCAATAAACCCTCAACCAAAAAAATACTTCAACACTAATCCCCAAATACCCTAAACCATTATCCCTAAAAACCCCTCAACTATCACCCCAGATATCCATAATCCATTTTTCCTATAAAAAATAATCCCACATCCACAAAAAACACCTCAAGCCTAAACCCTCATCTAAAAAAACACTCCACTCTCTACCGCAAAAAACCCTAAACCATTATCCCCCTATAAAACATCAAACCTCATGAATACAAAAACATCAACCATCATCCCCAAAAAACCATCAACACTTACCCACAAAAAAAATCAACCCCCAACACCAAAAAATCCTTAAAACACCATCATAAAAAACATTCAACCCTCTTCCCTAAAAAACTCTTAACCCTAAACCCCCCAAAAAAACTCCTCCCATAGCACCCCAAAAAACCTCAAACCCCTCCCCAAAATCCCAAAACCATAAAAAAAAATTAACCCTCAACCCCAAAAACAATCAAACATTGGAATAATGAGACCATCAACCCTTATCCCTAAATAAACATCAACCCTCAACTCGAAAACCCCTCAAATCTCATTCCCAAAATACTATGAACACTCATACCCAAAAAATAGACACTCATAACCAAAAAAACTAAACCCATAACACCATAAAACTCTAAACCTGCATCCCTAAAAATTTATATAGCCTTGGCCACAAAAACACCTAAACCTTGATCCCAAAAAAAACTTAAACCATTAGTCCCAAAAACACGAAACCCAAAGAATCAAAAAACATGAAACTCTCTTCCCCAATTAACCTTAACCCTCAATCCCAAAAAAACACTCATCCCTGAACCTTAAAAACCCATAAAACCTCTCCCCACAAAACCCTCAACACTCAACCCAAAAAAACTCAACCCCCATCCCCCAAAAAATATATAACCACATCTCCAAAAAACCATGGACCCTTAGACCCAAAATACGAAAACCCTTAGAGAAAAAAAAATATCTAAATCATTAACTCCCCAAAATGAAAAATCCTCATCTCCAAAATATCCAAAAACCTCAGCCACAAAAACACACATCCCCCAGCACTATAAATACTTAAATTCTCATCCCCATAAAACCCAATGCCCTCGACCCCAAGGATCCCTAAAATAAATTTCCAAAATCCAATAAAGATTCATCCTTAAAAAAACCTAAAATCAGAGCCCCAAAATACCATATAAAATAAAAAACAACAAAACCCTCTTCCCTCAGCCCCCCACCCCAATCCTTATCCCTAATTAGTAAAAACCCATTAACCTTATCCCAAATAAACCATAAACCCTCATCCCTAAAAAACTCTCATCCATCATCCTAAAAACCCTATATCTTCATACTTAAATGACTCAATAAAATTAACACTAAAAAACCCTCAACCTGTATCCCCAAAAAACCATAAACCATAAACCCCCAAAACCCTCAACTATTGGCCCAAAAAACCCTAAACCCACATTACCAATAAACCATTAACCCTTAGCATAAAAACCCTAAACCCTAAAACCAAAAAACAAAAAACTGTCATCCCAAAAACAATCCTTATCCCCGAAAAACCATAATACCTCATCTTCATAAAACATTAAACACTCAAGCCCAAAAAATTCTCAACCCTCATCCCTAAACAAATTAAACCTTGGCCCCAAAAAAACATTAACCATCTTCCTTAAAAAACCCTGAACCCTCAGTAAAAAACAAACACTCAACACTCAAACCCACAAATCTATTAACACATTACCCCAATAAACCGTCAACTATCATCCCCAAAAAACCATCGAACAATAGCCTACATAAACCCTCAACACTCATCCACAAAAAATCCATAACTCGCATCCTCAAAAAAACCCTAATACCCTGAAAAAAACCTAAACAATGTGTCCTGAAAAACCCACATCCCTCATCCCAAAAAAATTGAACCATTATCCCCAAAAAAACCTCAAACACCATACCGGAAAATATCTAAACTCTCATCCCCAAAAACCCTCCTTCCACATCCCTAAAAACTCATCATTTTTTATTCCAAAAATTTCCTAAACCATTATCCCAAAAATAATATTATCCCTCATCCCAAAAAAAACATGAGCAAAAAAACCATTAGCCCCAAAAACTTTCAACCCTCATCCCCAAAAAACCTACAACCCTCAGGGATGTGTTATTATTTATTAAATTATTAAGATAACAATAATGATGAAGTAATATTTTTTTTATAGTGAAATATGCAAATAATAAGTTATTTTTAGTTATTTTTCCTTTTTTATATAAATTTTAATTTTGTTAATTAATCATTAGAAATGTTTAAATATGTTTTAATGTCTTGATTAATTTTGTGGTAAAATAAAGAAACCTTAAATTATTCATTAATTAGATATTAATATATTATTTTATATTTTTAAAATATTTTATGTGGTTGTCTTATTTCAATAGTCTATTTTTATTGTTTTTATAGAAACAATGTTTTTTTACTTATTATATATAAAAATCAGATAATTTGAATATTTCCATTCTTTTTTTATAATTTTTTAATAAATTTAATTTTAATTTTATTTTCAATTTAGGCAATCATAAATTTTATTCATGTTAGAATTTATTTCTGAATTTTTGTTGTTTCTATTATACATTTAATTATTTTACTATTTTTAATTTCATAATTTTTATTTATATTGAAGGGGATAAATTAATTTTAAGTTGTTTTGATGCTACATAAGAAGACACTCCTTAGCACACATAAGATAATTTTGAGAAAGGATGTGTGTAAAAAAATTCAATTATATTGGCCAGCACACCACTGGAATAAGATATGTAATCATTCTAATAAGGGAAATTGTATCAGATTTATAAGAGTAGAAAAAGTGCAAATCAGAACAACTAAACATACACTTCTTATGAGTTAGTAAAAAAATACATGATTATCTTGGGAGCTCATAGGATACTTTAAATATTGTGTGCATAAGGGAATAATTTTATAAAAAAATTTATCTTAAGATGTTATTTTATAAAACATTATTTTTTATTATTTTAAAACTGAAACCAATGCTCCACATGGAAGCTTAATGAAACCACTACTAGAGGCCTATGTTGAAACCAGATCCAAGCCATGATTGAAGGATTCTATTTAACATAGTTTTAGATGTTCCAAAAAAATAGAGATTGATTCCATGATTGATTAGGTGATTTCAATTGAAGAGGAAGAATGCCACTGGACAATATAGTTCGAAGAGGGAAACAATGACCGAGATCTAGATGAGTTTTTAAACTAATGACCATGTATCCCACTAAGCCTAAAAATCCATTGAACCAACATGAACTTAGTGCTTATTGAACTATCCATATCTATACTGAAGACTAAAATAACTTATTACTAAATATTCAAATACTATTTTAAGATTAATGGTTTTATAATTTTATGAGGATGATAAACTAGGTCATGAAATTTTTTTAATGAACTAGTTTTATTTTATTTGAAGAAGATAAACTCTCACATTATGTCATCACCATGATACCTATTCCACATGATGATTTCTAAATAAGTAATGTTTCCTCATATAATACCATGTCAAACCATTAAATTCATTTTCCAATATTGAAGAAGAATTGATTTTTGATCTAGTTTCAGTCAAATCAGATGAACCATTAATTTGATGAATTGTTTTTTGGTCCAATGATTTTTTTTTAATTTTTGGATTGTAAACATTTCATCATTTCCTTAAAATTTGATGATGAGGAAGACTTAAGTCCACATCTAACCTACCAAATATGATTTTTCTATTTTTATTTTATTGAATAAGATGAGGTTTTTCCTTCAATCCACCCATACTGATGATGTTTTCTTTCATTTTCTAGGATATGATTTGTTTTTGTTTATATTCAAATGAGGTAAGGACCATGAGTATAACAATGCACTAGCATGCGACCTGATCATATGAAAACTCTTTTGTGCTAAAACCCAAAATAGTTTGACTTTTCTAGTGACATTTTTGTAGAGGATTATGATGTTTTCAAAATTTTTCTTACTGGTCTAGATAAATTGATGTTTAAAACTACTAACATGTTGAACTATTTTTATTTCAGAGATTTTATAATGATATAGGAATAGTAATTGTTGTAAATAAGATTAACTCTCTAATATGTATGTAACAAAATAAAGGCATATGGAGTGACTAAAACATGGATGAAAATATTATTTGTTTCTTTCAAAAAAATCTAGAAATATTCATTTTGGAGACAAACTATAGAGTCACATACATTTATTTTTGTTGGTAGAGTGTTGTGAGAAAAAACAGATAATTTTCTATGGAGCTAATTCTACCTCAAATTCTAATAAATATTTATATTGAAATATGATCTAGATACATAGTGATGTTAGGAATAATTTATATTATCCAAAAAAGTGGTTTCTCAGGTTGATTTCTTTCAGATTTTTTACCGTTATTTAATATTAAAAATTTAATTCTATGAAGAATATTCTTCTTCGAACTGTGATTTTTATTGTTTATTTATTTTTTCATTTAATTTTTCACATTTCTTTAATTTTTAGTATTTCACATTTATGGTTGCAGTGTTATGTATTCTGAATAAAAATTATTAATTAAATCGAAGAAATTTTTTGAATTAAATTATATATCATTAAATTGATGAATATACAATCTATGATTTTCAGTACAGTGAGCATCAAATGTATCATTGTTCTTTGTGACTATTAAGAGAATAGATCAATTCATATATGAAGAAGATTTATTTACATTATTTTGCTACTCTACTCAAACTATTAAATTTAATAAGATGAAATATTTGATACATACTTATTTTCATTGAGAGAGTTATAGTTGGGAAAGTCGTCTAAATCTATAAATAAATATTATCCGCAAAAAGTATTGGGTAGGAAACTGTATTCTTCAATCATTTCAATTTATTATTCCTTGATACATTAAATTATCTTATTTTTCTTACATTTATTTATTCATTGAGATTATAAATTAGAATAATATCATTTATAGAATTATTTTACTATAAAAAACTAAAAAACATAGAAGAAGAAAGTAAAAAAACATGAAAGAATACTAATAAGGGAAGTATTGTTTAGATACATCATTTCCTACTGCTATATTTCATTAATTAGGTTAAATATATAATAATGGTTATTATGTGATAGAAAAAAACAACTTAAATTATTGGAACCACTTCCATGGAGGATTCTAATGGTTAAAAAAAATGAAAGTACATAAAATGTTCATAATTTTTGAAAACTAAAAAGTAAAATTTGTCATTAAATGGTGTGAACAAATTCTTCTTCATGAACATAAACAACAGAGAAATTTTAGAAACTAAAAACTATTATAAACTTATTAATATAATATTTGAAATATAATAATCAAGTTTTATCAATTTATAATAAGGAAATGTTAAATTTTAAAACATGAAAAACGAATGAAAGTTTCCTTAAAAAATAAAACTATTAAAAATAAAGTAACCATGAATGAACGAGGAAAACTAATAGATTTTAGTACTCATAACGTTGAAAACCAAAACAAATCTCTGTATAACCTGACATTTCTCATGGTTTTTATTCTAGATCATGTGTGATTCATCATTTTCCAAATTTTATGATCTATAGAATGAGGATCCTCATAAGAATCCACAAGAATTCAAAAAGGTTTTTATTTCCATGAAACACTAATGATTTAGGGCTACCTAAAAATGAGTCCATTGTAGATTTATATAAATTAATAGGTAAAAGGGTGTACTTACTTATCTTAATCAACTACAATGCAGATTTTTCACCAAGAGAAGAAGATCATTGTAGATAATTTTCTCCCATCCTCTAGAACTACCTCATTGATAAAATGTATATGTATCATTAAGAAGATATATGGGGATACATTAAATGAGTACTAGTTAGAGTTTAAAAATATTTCCAATAGATTTCAACACCATTATATTTATGAATAACTTTTTATCCCATATTTTTATGAACAATTAGTTTTCTTGATTGGAGTTTGATTGTTGCTGTAATTAGAGGATCATTAGTTGATAATTATCTAGTAGATATATGTAACCTCTTTTTAAATATGGTCTAAAATTTACAATGATTCGGTACATGAAGAGTTATCCTAGTGAAACCTTCTATTGAAGTGTCTACTTCTAATTTTGATAGTAGCCGAATTGGGAGATAGCTTAGTGAACTAGCTAGCTTGATAAGGTTGATGATCTATATATCTGCAACTTCACAATAGAAACCAAAATGGATCTATCATATTCAAATTTATTATGGAGTTATTTTGGATAATTATCATATTAGTGATCAATTATATAAAATTAATGATGGACTAGAAGCATTTATTGGTCCGTTTCTACAAAACATTTTTTTAAAAACCTATATAGCCTATTCCAAAACGATAATTTTCAGTCATAGAATTTTCAATATAATCAAAATTTTAACTAGTTATAGAATTACAAAAATATTAATTTTATTATGATTAATTATCAAACAAAATAAGATTTACATCCACTAAATTTTGATCATCATCCTATGTATAATAAAAAAATCTATTTAGAAACCAAGCCAGATAGATTTCTTCAATCATTAATTATCAAAAAAAATAAATGAAATCAAACTAATCAAAATAATTGAATCAGTCAATGAAAAATGGAAAAAAATAAATATGATTTTTATTAATAAAATAAATATATATCTACAAAACAAGTTGAACAAATGGGTGAAATGAAAATTTAAATCAGTGGTCTGAATAATAAAAGAAGCAGTAATTTACTACATAAATATTAATTAAACTGGAGAGTATGAGAGAGTGTTATTGTAATAATTTTGAGAATTAGAACTGACATTCAAATAAACAATGCTGAAAATGATGAATAATTACTTAGGAATAACATATCTACTTCATAAATAAATAAAATTTTACCAGATGATGTTTCAAAAACACATATTATACCTGTATTATCACATATGGAAAATGAATCTACTAAACCTATTTTAAAGTCTTCAGAACATGTCAATGAGATTGGTATCCAGACACATATAAAATAATAAAAATAAGTAAATCCAAACTAAAAGAACCTATATCGGTTATAGAATATTGTTGGGCTCTCTCAATAGGAAATGAAAAGATTGCAAGAGATTGAAATTTTATATGGTGCCACTACATTTACCTTTTCTAAACCCACATGTTAAAATTTTGTTAAAACTAAAATATAAAAATAAGTACTAGAAAATTTTATAAAATTATCAGTTAATATCCATTTTTGGATTCATTTAAATATATCACTCATTATGCTAAATTTCTTGAGGAGATGTTCCCTGAAATAAAGATGTTTATGTGATGTGGTAATATTAATATCAGGAGAAATGTTTCTTCCATGATCAGATATTCCCAAACTATAAAATGGGAAGATGCCTTTATGTGTTTTTTCAATGAATCGTTAGTACTCATTAAGGTTTTTATGATATGGGGTTTTAAGATCTTCCAAGAATGTTATGCCTTATTCTATTTTTTTCATGTATGCATGATAGAGAAAATAAAGAGTCGTGTATTTTCATATAGCTTACTAAAAGGATATCAGTAAACATAGATGGAGTTATTTAAGATGTGATATTAATGTTTAAAGATTTTGTTTTTCCTTGTGATTTCTATGTGTTATATATGGCGAGAAGTGTATTTATTTCACATGTAATATCAAATTTAGGAAGACCATTATTGAAAAATATTATGGCTACAATAAATGTTCAAAAAAGAACCTTTTCAATAGTGATTGGAGTATATATGGAAACTTTTCATCCCTATGAGTCAATGAACCACCATATGGAAACAATTTCACCATTCTAAGATAATATTATTGAAATGTTTTCCATAGTGTTGCTTCTTTATTTTATTGATGATACAGCCTCTTGATTCTATTGAAAATGATATTTCTGCCGAAAATGAATATGTTGGAATTGAAAATAGTGAAATCAACTGTAGCAATGAATCTAAAACTAAATCCCTTTTTTGAAAAATTGGAGGCTATATTTGAATTTCTAAATATGAAATAAATGATTTTTTTTACTGATATTGATAGAGTAATATATTATACATTTACAAAATTTCTCATATCTAGTAATAATTCTAAAAAGATATGAATTAATTTATGAAATTGATATTTAAATGAGTAAAATTAAATTGAAATCAATTCATAATTCGGTCAAAAAGTGACATCATTTTTTTGAAACTAAATCTGAAATTTCTTTTGTGGCTGATATATTTTTATTTTATGAAAATTATTACAATTCTATTATTAGACATTATCATTCTTCTTTTATTGGTGTCATTTATTGGTCGAAATTTCTATTGAATATCACAAATAACCAATTTTTAGAGTAATTAAATCCAACAAAACATGGTCATAAACATTTACCTAAAAATTTGAAAATTTTCTTTCATAGAAGACTGAAAAACCCCCCATAATTTAGTTAATAGTGGGTTATCCAATGAACAACAAAAACAACATATAGGGGCCTATAAAAATAATATATATGTCATAGGATGGTTTTTATATTATTTATATAAAAGTATTCCTTCAGTGTCGATGTAAAAGGTTGTGTTAAAAAAATTCAAACATGTTAGGGAATTTCAAAGGAGATTGAATCCAACACATATCAAAGTGGCTAATAATGAATTAACTACGTTAATGTATGCTTGAATAATTTGATCCATTTATAATAGATGATTGGTATGTTTCATTCATATTTTTCATAAAAGGGAGGATTTAGTGTTTTCAAAATTAAATTTGTAGATTTAGTACCTTCTTTGTATTCCAACATGATTACGGTTTACATTTATTATAGTTAGGTGAAGTTAGTGATTGGGAAGGAACATATTACCTTTTTGATTATTGATAAATTCCATAAATGGATATATTCTTAATCTCATTACTTATTCTTATATAAAAATTCTAGATACATTCATATTGAAATAACATTATAGGACCAGGTCAAAAAAAACTTTTACACGTTATTATGGTACTTTTTCTGATTGGTGAATGCCATTTTGACTCTGAATATATCTTCCCACCATCAAAATATATTTTCTTAGCATTTTTTCCAAATTTATTGATAATTTAATGGAGGTTGTTATCAATGATTTTACTATGTGGGGTTTTCCTTTTGAGATATTTTGAGGGGTTTGGGATTAGGTCTTATAAAATGAAATAAGATGATCATTGTTATGAATTTTGGTAAATTACATATAATGGTTCAATGTTTAATTTTTAATGGTCATGAAATTTATGGGAATCTAATTTTATTTGAAAATTATAAGGTTAAAATTATCAAATCATTTTATTTTTCAATTATTATGAATGATATTATATTATTTCATATCCATGTTCAATTTTATAGAAGTTTCCTAAATACATTTTGAAAAACTACATTTCTCTTCACCAAATTGATTCAGGAAAATATTCCATTTGTATTTTATGATCCTTGTAAATAGTCCTTTAAAGAACCAAAATAGAATCTTGTTTCCCTACTATTGGTTCATCCACTTAACTAGGAAATGTATTTTTGTTGATGATTGATTTGTAATAATTATATTTAGTAACTATTCTAGGGAAGAGTGTGGAGAAGAGATCACATGATATTACTTATTCTTCTATAACTCAAGATGCATTGAAATCTAGTTACACCACAATTAAGATGGAATTGATTTTTTTAATCATAATTTTAGGAGATATCTTATGGGATCTAATTTCATGGTTGTCAACGATCATTATGATATTTGATATATCAGGAAGAATATATAATCAGATACAATGATGGTAAGAATGATCTTGTTAATAAATTAATTTTCTATAGGATTTCATTATTGGAATGTAAGTGATAACCCCATGGTTGATCATTTTAGTAGGATACCTAATGATTTCTGTCAGGAAAATTCCCCATTTAAACTTGTTATAACATTTTTTACCTTGGGTGATATTATATTCAGATACTATTCACATGGGAAAATGGTTTTCAAACACTGTGAAGTATATAGATTTTATAACATTTCTTCCTGGTTTACAAAAATAAAGGTTCCAAAATAGATTATATTTAAAAGGCAATATATTTGGGATGATCATTAACTATATAAAATGGGATGTGATAAAATTTTTAGAATATGTTTCCCAAATTTTGAAATGTCTTTATTTATAATCTTTTATAGATTGTGTTATGGAGGCCAAATTGGTTCATAGTGGAATATCATAAAAGATCTAGACATAGGTATATATTTCCATACCATTTTCATATATTCTCTTAAGTATTTTGGAAAATATAATTATTTTAAATTCTATTGTAAATTTCAACAAATAGGTGAGCCTCCACAAACACCATTTCCTTTTGTGGATTCGTAGATGCTTGAGGAATGGATTTTATAGCCCCTTTATAAAATTTATTTCATATTATTACATCCTTTTTGTGACTGAATATGTGTCAATATAGAATTATATTATTCAAATATGAAATGATGATGATATAGCGGTGTCAAAAAGTTTCAAAATAAACTTGTTTTGTTGATTTGGGAAGCCAAAATTTATCCCAAAGACCAATGTACTCATTTCTATAATAAATTTTGTGAGTATATTATGATAATATATGTGGTTAGTTATAATGTAACTACACCCTTCCGTCCCATTTTAATAGAATGGATTATGTATGAAACATACATATCAAACATATTCTGGGGAAAATTGTTAATTAGAACATGAAATATTGGAAAAAATGCTTGAGGATACTCTTTGAGTGTACATAATGGCCTCATCCAAAAAAAAATCCTCAAACATCAACCAATAAAACTTTTAACCCCAAAAAACCCTAACCCCCCCCCCAAAGAAAACACTCAACACTCAAAACTAAAAAACATCAAAACAATCATCCCCATGAATACCATAACCCTCATACACCAAAAAACCATAAACCCTTAGCCATAAAAACCAAAAAACACCAATCCAAAAAACACATTAAACCCTTCACCAATAAAACCTCAACACTCATTCCCAAAAAAACCATATAACATTAGGCCATAAAACCCTCCACACCCAAGAACAAAAAACCATCAACCTACACTAAAAAAACATCAAAACCCATCCAAAAAATGCTCTATGCTCAGCCATAAAAGAATCCCTCAACCCCCAACCCCAAAAAACATCAAACCATCAGATCTAAGAAAACCTCAACCCCTAACCCCAAAAAATTATAAATTTTCAACCCTAAAATATTCTAAATCATCCAGTCTGAAAAAGAGATAATCATTGGTGTTGAAAACCCATTAACTATATTCCCTTGAAAACCCAAAATCCACATTCACATGAATACCTAAACCATCATACCTAATAATATGGAAATTCATTACCCCAAGAAAGAATAAATCCTCATGCACAAAAAAACCTAAACCCTTATCCCCCTAAATCCCTAATCCCTTTGCCCCAGAAAAACCAAAATCATAAGCCCCAAAAAAGCCTAATCCCTATGCAACAAGAAACCCTATACCCTTAACCAAAAAATCCTAGACCATTATCCCTATAAAACCCAGAATGATTTTCCCCAAAATTCACAATAAGATCATCTGAAAAAATCCTAAACCCCAATCCCTAATATAATAATAATACTTTTCCCCCAAAAACAATAATCCCCCAGCCCCAAAAATACATAAATCATCATCCCCAAAAATCCATCTACCCTCATCCCCATGAAAAACTAAATCCTCATCCCTGAAACCCCTAAAAACAAAATCCCAATGAAACCTCAACTATCAACCACCAATATTACCCAACACTCATCACTTATCCCTCATCCATAAACAACCCTAAACCATCAACACCAAATAACCCTCAACCCTCATCTCTAAAGAAACCTTAAATCCATAGATGAAAAAAAACCCATCAACAGTCATCCCCCAAATTGAATCAACCCTAAGTTCAAAAACAATCAACCCTTAGGCCAAAAAATACTCAACAATCATCCTAAAAAACCGTAATCCATCAACCAAAAAACTCGTAACACTTATCCCCAAAAAAACATAAACCCTCGTCCCAAAATATTATAAACCATCCATCCCAAAATTCCCTGAATCCTAAACCCTAAAAAACCCACAACCCTCATCCCATAAAACTATAAACTCGTAGCCCTAATAAAATCAATGACCCTAAACAATCATATAAAGAAACCCTCCACACTCGATAAAAAAATCATAAACACTCTGACCTTATAAACCTTAATCCCTCATCCAAACAAAACCTAAACCCCCATACCAACAAATTATAATCCCTCATAAAATGAAAAACAAATCCCATAGACACAAAAAACTGTTAACATTCAACTCCAAATAAAGAAAAACACTAATCCCCAGAACCCCCTAAAACCTTATACCCCCCAAACCCCTAAATCTCCAGCCATAAAAACACTATTTCCTCAGACCCAATGAAATATAAACAATCATCCCCAAAAAACCCTCATCTATTGGAACTACTAAACCTCACCCAAATCCCCCTAAAATTCCTCAAACCTCAGTCCAAAAATTCTCTCAACCCCTATCCCCAAAAAACCATAATCTGACATCCCTAGATTCCCTCAACCCCCAGACTAAAAATTACTTAAATCTTAATCCTAAAGAAACACTCTAATATCTCCCCAAAAAAAACACTAAACCATCCACTATATAAAAACTAGTAAAACCTCATCCCCAAAAAACCTTCAATACTTAACACAAAAAATATCAACCTATAGAAAAGAAACCTAATCCCAAAACCCAAAAAACAACTAACCCACAGAATAAAAAAAATACTCAACCCTCAACCCCAAAAATACATAATTCATCAGCACCAAAAAAACCCTAAACCCTAAACCCCAATGAAACTGTCAAACGCTCAGGCCCAAAGATCCGAAATTCCTTAAAAGAAAAACCTCAATCCCAAAGGCCTGAAAAACCCTCAACAATAAGCCCCCAAAACCCCTAATCTCTAAACCCCCAAAAAACACTCAACCCTCAACCCCAAAAAACAGGCACCCACTAAAAACCCTAATCACGAGCCCTAACAAAATCCTCAACCCTACGCACTAAAAGACCTACACACTCATCCCCAAAAATTATATATATAAAAACATGTAAAACCCATTAAAACTCATACCTAAAAATACACTAAACCCTAAAACCCCCAAAAATCTAATATCATATTTACAAATAGCCCTAATCCTTTATCCAAAAATCATCCTCAATCCTCTGTCCCGAAAAACCCTAATCTCTTTTCTCCAAAAATCCTCAACCCAAACCACAAAAAAACCTCTACCCTATCAACCAAAAACACCTCAATCCTAATCATAAAAATCTCTAAACCATCAACCATAAAAAATTCCATTAACATCATTCCCAAAATATCCTATACCCACACACCCAAAAACCCTTCAATACTCAAACCCAAAATCTCTAAACCTACAGCCCCAAAAGACCCTAAAAATAATCCCCAAAAAATCTTAAACCTAGATCCCCAAAAAACCTAAAATAATAACCCCAATAAACACTATAGTCTTATCCCCAATAAAACCTCAATAATAAATACAAAAAAACCCACAAATTTCAACACCAAAAACATTTCAACACCCAGCCACAAAAACCCCTCAACCCGCAAAGCCAAAAAAACCATCAACCCTTGTCCAAAAACCCTCGATGCTTAACAACAAAAAACCCTCATCCATCAACCCCAATAAACCCTAAAATCTCAAACCCAAAAAAATATAAATCCTTTAAAACTGAAAACAAAAAACACTCATCACCAAGAAAACGTATAAACTCAATCTAAAAAACCACTAAAATATATGCCCAAAAATCCTAAAAACATATCCCCCCAAAAAACCCAAAAATCCCTCAGACCTAAGAAACCATAAACCATCATCCACAAAAACCCAAAATCCAAAAAATTATAAACCCATAGCCCAAAAAGACTATAAAAACTTTTCCCCAAAAAACCTAAACACTCATCCTTAAAAAACATGAACCCTCATACCCAAACAAACATAATACATGGTCCCAAAAAAATCATAATCCCTCATCCCAGAAAACCATAAACCCTAAGGCCATGAATCCCTCTAAACCCTCATCCCCCAAAACCATAAATTAGCTTAAAAAAACCCTAAATCATCATCCCAAAAAACCTGAAATCTTTTTCCCCAAACAACCTGAATCTAAAAACTCCAAAATTCCCTTAACCTTTTAGCCCCAAATAATCATCAGTTCTCATAAAAAATATACCAATAAATAATACTCCCTAAAAACTATAATCCCTCAGCACCAAAGAACCCTCAATCCTCAAAACCCAAAAAACTACACACTCATCCCTCAAAAAACCTAATCCCTCAGCATAAAAATACCATTAACCCTTAGCCAAAAAACCCACAAACCTCATACCCAATGAAACCTTAAACCCCAAACCACCAAAAACCCTCAACCCTCATCCCCAAAAAACCATATACCAATAACTCCACAAACCCATTAACCTATATCCCCAAAAACCCTAATTCGTCTTCCCCAAAATACCTTATACTCTCATCTTAAAATAACCTTCCACCAATGTCCCAAAAAAATCCTAAACACTCAACAAAAAAGTCCATTGATCCCTCATTCCTAAAAACCTGCAACACTCTTCCCAAAAAACCATAAACACCCATCTCAAAAAAAATCCTTAACATTTTCCCACAAAAAAAACCTAAAACCATTATCCTCCAAAAAACCTCAACCCTCATCACCATAAATCCATAAAAACTCATTCCATAAAAACCCCTCAAGCTACATCCAAAAAACTGTAAATTTGTATCCCCAAATGCATGATACCCTCATCCCCAAAAAAACTTTTTCACTTATACATGAAAAGTTCATTACCCTAATTCCAAATAAACACTACACCCTCATTCCAATAAAATTGTAATCATGTAGAAAGAAAAAAACATATACCCATAGTCTTAAAAAACCCTAAACCATGGCCCCCAAACCCCCTTTAACCTTATTCACAGAAAAATTCTAAACCCACATCCCCAAAAAACACTAATCTATTATCCCCCAAAAACATAAAACCCTCAACCCAAAAACACCATAAAACCTTAGTCTCAACAACCACTCAACACCCAGCCCAAAAAAACCCACAACCATCATTCCCAAAAAACCCAAAAACAATCAATCCTAGAAATAATAAACCCTAAACCGTAAAAAAACCTAATCCCCTAACTCCAAAAAACCTACGACCCTCAACCACAAAAAACCTAAAACTAATTCCAAAAAACATACTAACCCTTTGACTCAAAAAAACATAAACCTTTATCCACAAAAAACTAAATCTCACATTCCAGACAAATATAAAACCTCAACCCCAGAACCCTAAATCCTCATCTCCAAAAAACCACAACCATTATCCCCAAAAAACCCCTCAATCATCAACCTATAATACCCTAACTCATAAAGCCAAAAAATCACTATACCCTCACCACCACATAAAATAATCATATAGCTCCAAAAAACCCTAAAAATAGAGCACTACAAATCCTAAAATCTAAACCCCAAAAAATATAAATCCACACTCCAAAAAAACCTCAACCCCAACCCAAAAAAATACCTCTACCCATCCCCAAAAACCCATAAATAGACATCCCCAAATAACCATGAAAACTAACACAAAATTGAAAACCCTCCTTTCAAAGAAACCCTCAACCCTCTGCCACAAAAAAACATCAACCCTCATTCCCAAATGACCTAACACCTCATCCCTAAAAACCCATAAACATTGACCCTAAAAATCCATATACACTCATATTCCAAAAATAATAAAACTTCAGCCTTGTAAAACACTAAAAACACTTTCCATGAATATTTTCAACCCTAATAAAAAAAACTTCTCAATCCTCATCCATAAAAAAATCTTTAACCATTATACCCAAATATCCTAAATCTTCAACCCTGAAAAATCCCTAACACTTAGCCCTAAATAACCATCAAAACGTTATCCAAAAAACCATCAACTATCAACCAAAAAATACAATCATATATAATAAAAAACAATTTATAATCATCCCAAAAGTTCAATTAATTCATTGACACCAAAAACACTCAAACCACATCCCCAAATAAACTTGAACCCACATCCCCAAAAATACCCAAATCAAGGGCCCCAAAAAATCCCTCAACCCACATCCCCATAAAAACACTTAACCCCATGTCTAAAAAACCCCCAACCATAAACAACAAAAATCCCTCAACCACCAGCCAAAAAAACTGTTAATCATATTCTTAAAAAAACACTAAACCTGCATCCAGAAAAAATCACAACTGTTAGCCCAAAAAACCGCAACCCTCATCCCTAAAAAACCCTCAACCCTCACAATAATAAAATACTAAACACCCTAACCAAAAATTCCTCAACACTCAATCCAAAAAAAAACATATACACTCAGAGATAAAAAACCCTAAACCCTCATCCACAAAAAACTCTCAACACTCAGCCACAAAAAACCATAAACCATCTTCCCCAAAAAACATTCAATCCTCATCCCTATAAACACCCCTAAACCCTCATCCTCAAAACACCATAAAAACTCAACCCCCCCAACTCTTAACCTATATCCCTAATAAAATACTATACCCTCTTACCTAAAAAACCCTCAACCTGAAAATCCATTAAAACCTGAACTCTCATCTATAAAAAACCTGAACCCATATCTCAAAAAACCCACCAACCATCAATAAGATAAAACAGACAACCCTTATCCCTAATAAACCAACAAAACTAATCCCCAAAAACTCTAAAACCGCATCCCCATAAAATCCATAACACAAATCCAAAATAAACTTACCCCTTGGCCCAAAAAAACTCAACCCTCTACCCCAAAAAATCCAAAACCCATAGCCCCAAAAAACTATCAACCCTCTACCCCCAAAAAATGAAATCCATTAACACCAAAATACACTCAACCATCAGTAGAAAGAAAGCATATAACCTCAACCTAGAAAAAAACTCAACCCACAACCCCAAAAATTAATGAACCCTAATCCCAAAAAACACACAACCCTTAACCCATTAAACTAAAAACCCTTGGAACCCAAAAAACAGAACCCTCACCCCCAAACCCTCAGCCCTAAAAAACCAGTAAACCCTAATCCCTAAAACGCATAAACAATCATATCAAAAAACCAATAACTCTCATCCTAATAACCTCTAAAATGGTAGACCAAAATAACCCTATACCCTCAGTCCCAAAAATAATGAGACCCTCATCCACGAAAAATGTAAACACTAATAAAAAAGAACAAAACCCCATGTCCCAAAAAATTGTAAAAAATAATCCCAAAAATCCATTAACCCCAAGGCCAATAAATAAATCCACACGTAATAATAAAAAACAATACACACTTATCAACCAAAAAACCTAAAACCTAAACCCTACACCCCAAAACCACTAAACCCTCAACCCCTAAAAAACTAAACCAACATCCCCAAAAACCCTAAACACCAGACCCCAAAAAACACTAATGACTTATCCCCAAAATAACATCTAACCTTAACCCTAAAAAACATCACCCCTCAACCCTCATCCCATAGAACCTCCAACATTAATATGGAAAAAACACAACATTTATTCATAAAAACACAAAACAAATAACCCAATAATCTAAAAACAATCATCCCCAAAAAATGTTTCACCCTCATCCCTAAAAAATCATAAATCCTTATCACAACAAAACTCTAAACCCACAGCCCCATTAATCCACCTCTCGTAACCCATAAAAACCCCTAAATGCCCATCCAAATGAAACCAAAAACCATATCCCCAAAAAAAGAAAAATCATCAAAAACCCTTAAACCATCATCCCCAAAAATATATTAACCCGTATCCCCCCAAATCCATCAACTGACATTCCCAAAAAAGCTGCAAACCTCATCACTAAAATATTCTCATCCATTAGCACTAAAAAACCCTTAACCCGAATTTTAAGAATACCCTAAACCCTCATCCCTATAAAACCCTTAACACTCATCCACAAAAATACCATAAACCCTTATCATCATAAAAACATAAAACCATAGCCTCATTGTCATAAACCCTCATCCCTGAAAAACTTAAATCCCCATCTCATTAATACCCCAAACCCTCATCCCCAAAAAATTCTAAAATTATTTCACCAAAAAACCCTTAACAATCATCCCTAAATAACTCTTAATATTCATCCTCAGAAAACTATCCACCCTATTTTAGAAAAAATCCAAAACCTTTAGACCATAAAGCCCATAAACTCTAATCTCAAATATATTCCAATAACCACAATCAAGAAAATATTAATCCACCAACGGAAAAAAAACCTTAAACCCATATTCCCAAAAAACCCTAAAACCTCTACAAAAAAACCATAAACTATTGTCCCAAAACTACCTTAAACCGACACCCCTCAAAACCCTAAATCCTCATACCCAATGAATCACAACTTAATGCCCTAAAAACCCAGCAAGACATGGCCTAATAAACCCCTCAACCATTATACCAAGAAACCTAATTCTTTCAACCAAAAAAATATAAATTCTTAGCTCCAAAAGAAAACATCAACCATATACCCAAAAATATACCTCAATCTTCATCCCCATAAAAACATCAACCTTCAGTCCCAAAATACACCCAAACCCTTTTCCCAAACAATCGTTAAACCATGAGCCCCAAAAAACCAAAATGATTATAACCAAACTACTGTATACCCCATGAACCAATAAACCTTTAACCAATAGCCCCAAAAACCCCACAACCATTATCCCCATGAAAATACACAATCCTAAAGACAACAACCCTTATCCCAAAAAATACTAATACATCTACCCCATAAAAACCGATCCCTCACCCCCCAAAACCATAACCCTCATCCCCAAAAATCCCTCATACCTCAGAGTCCAAAATACTATCAACCCTCTCAACACAATACCATCATTCCCCTCCAAGAGAAAACTGTCAACAATTGTCCCCAAAAAACCCATTACCCTCATCCCCCAAAAACTATCAACCCTCAACCCAAAAAACAATCATTGCTCATACATATAAAACCACTTAACACTCAACCAAAATAACTCAAACCTCAGCACAAAAAATCCCCAAATCTCAACCAAAAAAACCTAATCCCATATACCTAAAAAGTACAACCCTTAGTCACTAAAAGAAATAGAATTTTAGTCCCAATAGTGCCTCCATCAGATTCCCTAAAAAACCCTCAACTCTTATCCCTAAAATACCCTAAACCCTTATATTCAATAACCCTCAACCCTCGTGCACATAGAACCCTAACCCCCCCCCCCAAACCCTTAAACCATAACCCCAATAACCCTTTAATCCATTTCCCCAAAAATCTCTAGACTCTTAGGACCAAAAACTCTAAACCCTCATCCAAAAAACCACTAAACTCTCAGTCCCAAAACACCCCCACCCTCATCCAGAGAAAATATTCAACACCCATCCCCAAAAAACCATAATCCATAATTGCCAAAAAAATCTCAAACACTAACCACATAAAACCCTCAAATATTAGACCCAGAATAATGATAAACCCTCAACACCATAAAACCTCAACTCTCTTCCACAAAATCCATCCAACATTAGTCCAAAAAAAACCTAAATACTCAACAACAAAAAAACATAAAATCACACCCCCAAAAAAATTATAAATCCACATTCCCAAAGAAGCCAAAACTATCATCCCCAAAAATACAAGAACCATTTGACCCCAAAAACCCTCCACCCCTGCCCCAAAAATCCCACAACCTTTGTCCTAAAAAATCTTCATCCCAATGTCCCAAATAATCCTAAACTCATAGCCCCAAGAAACACAAAAGTAACATCCTCAATAATAATATAAACTTATAGGACCAAAAAAACCTCAACCCTAATCTAGAAAAAAGTAAAACAACTTTCATAATAACCTTAAACTCCATCATAAATAAATGTTTACCCCTCATCACAAAAAAAACATAAACCCTTAGCACCGAAAACACATAACTTTTTCCCCAAATAAACCCTCAACCCTTATCAATAAGAAAACCCCCAACCCTCTATCCTAAAAAATCATAATCCCTAGACAAGAAATAACCCTAATTCATAAGCCGCTAAAAACCCTAAAATCAAACCTAAAATCCTTTAACCCTTACCACAAAAAACCCACACACAACAGTTCAAAAAAAACCCTAAATCATCAAACACCAAAAAAACCTAAACCTTTATCCCCCAAAATAGTCACCCTTCACCTAAAAATAAACCATCAATCGTTCTTTAAAAAATTCCATAACCATTATCCATAAAAAACCATAAATCCTCAACCCAAAAAAATCCTTAACCCATATCCCATTAAACCACAAAAATATCATCCAAAAAAAACCCTCAACATTCTATCACAAATGACCATAAACCCTTATCCCTAAAAAATCCAAACACTCATCCCCAATTAACACTCAACCATTATCCCCAAAAAACTTATAAACCCTCATCCCCCAAAACACTATTCCCTCAACCCGCAATATCCCACAACCCTAAACCCTAAAAAAACCTCAACCAACATCACCAAAAAACCATAACTTCACACACAAAAAACCACAACATTCAATGCCAAAAAACCCTAAACCCTTAGTACCATAAAACCCCCAATCCTCTTCCCCAAAAAACACTCAAACGTAATCCCAAAATAACCCTAAACGCTAAGTTATAAAAAAATATAAACCAAATTTCCTAAAAAACAATAATATCTACCCCATAAAACCCAAAACCTCATCCCTAAAAACACTCAACCATCATCCCCCCAAAAATAATCCCTCATCCACAAAATTCACTGAACTATCATCCCAAAAATATCGTTTAAACGTATCTCTGAATTACAGTAGTCCCTCATCCCTAAATAAACAATCTCCCTAATCCCTAAAAAACCCTTAACCATCTACCCCAAAAAATCATAAATCTGAATCCCAAAAAAACATTAAAACCTGATCAACCAAAAAACCTAAACCCTAAACCCAAAAGAACCATTAAAAATTAGCCCAAAAACCCTAAAACCATAACCCTAAAAAAATCAAACCATATTCCATGAAAACCTAAACCCTCACTCCACAAAACAAAAAAATCATTAGAAGAAAAAAATTCTTCATCCTCAGCCCCAAAAAAACCAAATCCCTTATCCACAAAAAAAACTAAAGCTAGAACCCCAAAGAGACCATAAACCCTCATCCCAAAAAAAACCTCAACCCTCAACCCAAAAAAACCTAAAACAAATGCTACCGAAAACCATAAACCCTCTTCCCAAAATATCTATAAACCCTCAACCTGATATAAAGATCAATACTCATCCCCTAAAATACTCTAAACCTTCATCCCTAATAAATCGTCAACCCTCATCCATAAAAAAACCCAAACCCATGACCCAAACAAACCATAAAACCCCATCCCAAATAAACCCTAAACTCTTTTCCCAAAAATCCATTAACCCACATCCAAAAAAACCCAAAAACATCATCCCTAAAAAACTAAAAAACCCAATTCCCCAAAAAATGATAAACCTTAAGCCCCAAAAATATTCAAACCTCAGTCCCAAATAAACCATAAACATTGTCCCAAAAAATAAATAATCCATAATCCTTAAAAACTGTAATCACTCAGCCCCAAAAAACGTGAACCTTCAACCTAAAAAGATCTCTATCCTCAAAACCAATAAACCATCAACCCACATCCCTATGATACCCTCTACTATGATCCCCAAAAAACTCTCAACACTCTAAATTAAAAAATTGTTCACCCCATAGGATCAATAAAATACTAATCCCTAAGAACCATAAAAAACCTCAATCCTAATCTCTAAATGCCATAAAGCATCATCTAGAAAACTACCTATACTCTTAGCCCCAATAAACACCAAACCCTATGCCTAAAAAAATCTAAACCCTTGTCCGCAAAACAAATCAACCCTAATCCCTAGAAAAAACCACAATTGTCCGCCCAAAAATTTCTCAACACTTCTCTAAAAGATACCACATGACTTATCCCCCCAAAACCATCAAACATCATCCATAAAAATACCTAAAAGCTCACCCCAAAAATCCCTCAACCCGTGGCCCCCAAAAAAACCTCGAACCTATCCCCCAAAACCCTATAACCTCATCCCAAAAAAAAACAAATGTCCCTCAAAACCAAATTACCCTCATCAAAAAATACCAAAATTCTATCCCCCTAAAACCCCTCTTAACTCAGCACAAAAAAACCATCGAACAACATTCCCAAGAAACCCTAAACCATCATCCATAAATAACCATAAATACTCATCCTAAAAATTTATAATCCCTCATCACCAAAAAAACCTCAACCCGTAGCCCCAAAAATTCATCAACCATGATCCCAAACAAACCCTAATACCTCATCACCAAAAAACCCTTAACCCCTAACCTTAAAAAACCATCAACAAATATCCCCAAAAACCCTAAACCCTTATCCACAAAAACCTATTTACCATAATCCCCCAAATAACCACAACACTAAGCCCCATAATCTCTAACACATATACCAAAAAAAACTAAACCCCCATTTTTAAAAATCTGTAAGGAGAAATCCTAAAAGAACCCTAAACCACTAAAAAATGTCAACCCTTAGCCCAAAGAAACCTAAAAATTATCCCCAAAAATGTATAATCCCTCATACCACAACAAACATGGAACCCTCATCCCTCAAAAAGCTTTGTCCCCTAGCCCAAATAACTCTCATTCATCAGCTACAAAAAAACCCTCAACCATCATCCCAAGAAATCCTTCAACCCTCTACTGAAAAAAATCACATCCATCATAACCAAAGGATGCTCATCCATCAGTCCAAAAAATACCCCAATACTCATCCTTATAAAACCCTAAACCAAAAACTCTAAAAATCTATAAACCCACTGTCACAAAAAAATTCCCACATCCTTAGTTCGAAATAACCATCAAACTCCAAACTACCACAACCATAAATAATAAAACCATCAACCCTATACCCCAAAAGCCTTCAACTATTGGCTTTAAAAAGAAGTAAAGCATCATCCACCAAAAACCCTAAAACGCCTTCCTAAAAAACACTCAACCCCCATTTCCAAAATCCCTCAACAACCTACCATGAAAACCAAAAACTATTATCCAAAACAATCCATCAACCCCATCCAAAAAAACTATCAATCCTTATCCCATAAAACTCTTAACCATCTGCCTTGAAATCATTGAAACCTTATATGAGAAAACCAAAACCTCTTAACTAATAATCACTAAACCATAGTCCCAAAAAAATCATACAACATACAAAAAAACACTCAATCCCATCCCCCCAAAACCCCCAACCCTATAAATATCACAAATCCCATCCCCTAAAAACCCTCAACCCTCTCCCCCAAAAGATACTAAACCCATTGTTCTAAAAACCACCCAACCACCTTCCCTAAAAAAACCATAAACCACCATCCCTAAAAATTATAAATCCTCATCCCCATGAAACCTGAAACCCTCATTCCCAAAAAACTATAACACCTCAGCCCCCAAACCATTAACACTCATCCTCAAAAAACCATAAACAGTTTGACCCAAAAATCCCTCAAACCTTTTCCCCCAAAAACTGAAACCCTAAACCTTCATCCCCAAAGAACCCCCAAACCTAATCCAATGAAAACCCTCATCTCTGAACAACAAAATTTCTTATACCCTCATACCAAAATACTATAAATCATCATACCCAAAAACCCATGATCCTTCAGCCTTAAAAACCCTAAACTGTTAGTCCCCCAGAAACCCTCAACTATAATCTCCAGAAACTCTCAACTGTCATCCTAGAAAAACGAAAAACACTTAATCCCAAAAAACCCTCAACCCACACACACAAAAAACCCCATTCCTCAGACCCAAAAATCTCCCGATTCCCAACACCAAAAATCCCTCTAACCATAGCGCCATATTCTCTTAACCATTGACAAAACAATATCCTAAAACCTCAGCTTAAATAATTTTTCAACCCTAAGACCCAAAATACCCTCTTATCTCATTCCTAAGAAACCCTAAAACCTTATCCCTAACAAAACATCTTCACCAAGCCCTAGAAAATTCTCATTCCTGAGCCCCAAAAAACTCTAAACACGTATCCCTATAGAACCCCCAACCCTCGTCCCCATAAAGACCTCAACCATGATCCTAAAAACCCTTATCACTCAAACATAAAATACCTTAAACCCTCATCCCTAAAAACCCTCATCCAAAAAAACATAAACCCTACTCAATTAAAAAAATTAAACCCTCAGAATTAAAAACCCATCAATACTCTTCCCCAAAAGGATAAAACAACATCTATCAAAAACCCTAAACCTTCTGCCCCAAAATACACAACCCACACCTCCAACAAACCCTTATCCCTCATCCCCAAATAACACTCAACCCTTATCCCAAAAAATACACAAACCCCTTATCCCCATAAAACACTAATACCTTGACTCTTAAAATCCCTCAAACATAGCCCCAAAATACCTAAAACCATCATCCCCCAAAAACCATTCAATCCAAGACAAACAAAATCACATACCCTCATCCTTAGAAAAACCACAAATATAATTGCGAACAACCCCTCAACCATCACCAAAAAAATTCCTAATCACAGATCCATACAAATTCCAACACCCTTGACCGAAGAAACCATCAACCATCATCCCTGAAAAACCATAATCCCTTTGGCCCAAAAATCCCCACAACCCATATCCCCAAATAACCCATAAAACCTCATCCCCAAAAAACCCTCATCACTCATCCCCCAAAAAACCATAAACCCTCGTCCCTAAAAATCCTACACTATAAATACTAAAAATCCCTAAACCTCAAGAAGAAAACCCTAAACCCTCATCCCCAAAAATAATTTAAACCTCAACCCTAAAAAAAATAAACCCATAAATCCAAAAACCCCCCAAAACCTCCCCTTCCAAATAAAACTAAACCATAAGGTCTAAAAAACTCTAATCCATCAACATACAAAAATGTTAACCCAGAGTGACCTAAAACACTAAACTATCAATGCCAAAAAAATCCTAAACCATAAACATAATAAATCAGTGTTACCTGAACCCCATAAAACACTAATCCATCATCCACATAATTCTTTAAACCTAATGTAACAAAGAAACATAACCCCCTATCGACAAAAAATACTAAACTGATTTTCTAAAGAACACCTAACCCCACTTCCCTAAAAAACTATGAAAACTGAATACAAAAAATCCTAAAACCACATCCACAAAAACCATAAAAATTCATTCCTAATAAAAATCAACCCTCATCCCCAAAAAACAATCAAACCTCACCCCCACACCCTTAATGGACATTAGGAAGATAAACCTCAGTCGTTGGCCCCAAAAATCCTTTAACACTCTTCACCAATAAATCCTCAACACTCATCCTCAAAACCCTATTCCCTCAACCTCAAAAAATTCACCATCAATCTACCTTGAAAAACCATGATCACTCATCTAGAGTTAACCCTAAACCCTTTTCCCCAAAAAACATAATCCCTTATCTTCCAAAATCTGTGAACAAAGAACTCCCAAAAAACCCTAAAACTAGAGCTCCAAAAATATCTCAACCCTCAAACATTAAAAAAAAATATACCCCAAGACATTACAAACCATAAATCCTCTACCCTAGAAACACAAAATCACTCATTTCAGTAAAAAACCAAAACCCTAATCCCTAAAAAAACATAAATTATCAACCCAAAAAAAAACCATCAACCATCACCCTAAAAAAACCATAAGCTGTCTCCACCAAAAAAAACATGAACTATCACCCAAATAACCCTAAAACCTCAACCCCTCGAAACCCTTAATCGTAGACCAAAATTAAACTGAATTGATATCTCCAAAAAGACCATGAACTCCCAATTGAAAAAAACCCTAACCCCTAAGACCTAAAAAGCCTTCAACAACCGACCCTAAAATACCCTCAACTCTCACCCAAAATTACTTAAAACTGAACCCCAAGAAACCCTAAAACCAAACCCAAAATACCCTAAACCCCCATCCACAAAAAACCTTCCACCCCTCTCTCCAGAAAACTCTAAACTAGTAGCCCCAAAAAACTCTTAACCATATGACCCAAATAAAACTCTACCCTTATCCAAAAAACACCCTCAAACATCTTCCCCAAAAAACTAAAACTCATATCACCAATAAATCCTGAACCCTCACTACCAAAAAACCTATCAACACTCAACACCAAAAAACCAAAACCACACAACCAAAAAAACACTAAATCCTCACTTATAAAATCTATAGACCCACATCCCCAAAGAGAAGTAAAATATCTTCCCAAAAAAACACCCAACCCTCATCCCCAAAACATCTTGAACAATCATCCCCAAATAATCATATACTCTAATCCCTAAAAAACCCATAAAACTCAGAAAAATAACCATCAACCATAATCTACAGAAAACTAAAATCCCTAAGCCTCAAAAACATTAAACCCCCATCCACAAATATCCCTCAACTGTTATACCCCCAAAACCATCAACTATCAGATCCAAAAAAAACCTGAAAAAGTCCAGTAAACTCAAAACCCATATAAAAAACGTCGAACACTCATTCCTAAAGAACCTTAAACCCTCATCCCTATAAAATCATCATCCCTCATACTTATAAATCCCTAATCTGCCATCCCCCAAACAACCAAGACCCCTGAGCCCCAAAAAACACTAAACAATAGGCCCCAAAACCTAATGTGAAATAACCCCCAAGAAACCATATAACCCCATCTGACAACAACACTCAAACCTCAGCCTCCGGAAACCATAATCCCTCAGAACCAGAAAAACACAAATCCCTCAACCATTAAAAATCCTAATACCTCATTACCAATAACTCCAAAAACCTTTATCCCAATAAACACTCAAACATATTCCCTAAAAACACCCAATACCCATATCACCCACAACCCTCAAACAGTAGCCATGAAAATCCCTCAACCCTCACAATGCAAAAACCCTCAGCCCTCATCTCAAAAAAACAACCATAAGCCCTAAAAAACACATCCATCATCTCCAAAATTCTCTCAACCCCCATCCACTACAAACCCTAAACCTTATTCCAAAAGAAACATAAAATCCTCATTTATCAAAAACCATATACTATCAACCCAAATAAAATATCCCATCATCGCTAAAACCATAATCCCAAGGACCCCAAAAACCCACATCCCACCGCTGAAAAAAAAACACTAAACCCTCAGCCCCAAAGAAAACTCCTCCTAAAAAATCCTTTGTCCATAAACCCTTAAAAACCCAAAACCCTCTTCCCCTCAATCCCCTAAACCCTCATCCCTGAATACCCTAAACCCTCATCCAGAAAAAATAGTCATCCTTCAACCAAAAAATGATCAACCATAAGTCTTTGAAAGTGCTTGAAGTTCCACATGAGAACACCCAATACCCTTATCCCAAAAAAACCATGAAACTATATCCCCAAAAATTCCTTAACACTCATACCATAAAATCCCTCAATCCACATCCCAAATAAACTCTAAAACCATCAGTCATAGAAAAACCTCTACCCTCAGCACAAAAAACCCCAAAACCCTCAAACATAACATAACATAAACCTCTAACAACAAAAAACACTTAACAAAATTCCCTCTAAAACCCCTAAACCTCTTCCCCAAAACACCCTAAACCCTAAGCCCCAAAAAACCGCATTCCCAAAACCATTAAATCCTCATAAAAACACTCAAAATCATCCCAAAAAAACAACGAACACTTAGCCCCGAAAAACGTGAACATTCATACCCAAAAATCCTTGAAACCTCATCCCAAGAAAACCACAAACACACATCAATAAAAAAAATAATAACACTCACCCAAATAATCCTTGTACACATTGGCCCAAAAATCCTAAACCATAACCCCAAAAAATTCCAACAAAACACCCCAAAAAACAATGAACCATCATCCTAAAAACCCATAAACCCACAATCCTAATAAACCTAAATTCCTCCACCCAAAAAAAACCCTATAAACTAGACACACAAAATCCCATTACTGTAATTCCTAAATTACAATAAACCATCATCCCCCTAAAAAACATGAAGTCCTCATTCCTAAAAAAAACCTAAACCCACGTCCAAAATAAAAACTGAGTCGTTATCCTCAATAAAACCTAAACCCTCAACCCTAAAAAAGGCAACCCTCAGGCCCAAAAAACCTTAAAACCTCCAAAAAACCAATAACTCAGCCCCAAAAATACTTATACCTTCAACCCCAAAAATACCAAAAATCCCAGAACCAAAAAAAACCAGAAACCCTGTCAACAAATAAAACCAATTCAATAATTATAAAAAAATCCTAAAACCTCAACTAAAAAAACTAAACCCTCATCCCTAAAAACACTAAATACTTCTCATGTAAAAACATTAAAACCTTATCCCCAAAAAATCCAAAATCCATTGTCCTAAAAAACCTGAACAGTCATCCAAAAAATCATAAACCCTCATACTAATAACACATTAAATGCTTCAACCAATAAATACCTAAACCCACACCTGGAAAACCTACAAACCTCAGGCCAAAAAAAACTATTCCCATAGGTAAAAAAACCATAATCTCTATACCCAAAAACACCTAAACCCTCAGCCCAAAATTTCATAATCCTTTAGCACAAAAAATCGGTTTACCCTCTACCCCACGAAAACAACAAAACCTCAACCTCAAAAGACAATAAAACTGCATACCCAAAAAAAACCACAACCCTTGTCCCAAAAAAATCTCAACCCTAATATATATAAAATTCTCCACCATTATCCCCAAAAAATCGTAAACCACCAACACCTAAAACCATCACCCTATTCCCAAAAAAACCATCAACACTCATCTGCAAGAAACCTAAAAACATTATTCCCAAAAACTGAAAACATTTAGGCACCAAAAACCCTCATCCATCATCCCCCAAAACCGAAACCCTTAGCCCCAAAAAATCCAACTATTACACCACAAATCAGAAAACCCTAAAACCCCCCAAACCCAAAGACTCGATGATTAAAAAACCCCAAACACATAACTATAATAAAATGTAATTAATATACCTAAAAAACATCATAATTCATCCCCAAAAAACTATAAAACTCATATCTAAAAAATATTCAACCCTCATCCTGGAAAAAACATAAACACTGATCCTAAAAAATATGTCAACACTCATCCACAGAAAACCATCATCCCTCAGACCAAAAAACTCTCAATTGAAATCACTAATAAAAATTCAATAATCATCCCCAAAAAAATTCAATCCTGATTCCAAAAAACCCTAGACCCAGATCCCCAAAAATATAACAACCCTGAGAACTATAAAACTTACCCATTCTGACATTAAAAATGTCATCTATCATCATTCGTTGTATACTATAATATCCCAAACATTTCTTGGAATATATCATTCTAATTTTAGGTACATGTTTTTCCATTATTTATAAAAATTTTCTTGGTTTTAATGTTCGGTGTTTTGGGTTAAAATTTGATGTTTTGAGGGGTTTTGGATAGTGCATGATTGGACCAAGATTTTCCCTAACCATGTGCCCAGCCCCTGAAAATCATTAACCCTTAAGAAAGTGGGTATTTCATGGTTGGATAAATTTTTTTCAATCTGTCCACTCTTTTAGGAGTAACCATGTGACACCCCACATTGTGGCGCATGTATAGGTAAATCAATTCATCCAGTATAAGAGTTTATTCCTGCAAGATTTTAAACCTGAGAAAATTATATAAAAATACCATAAACATAGAATTCCCCGAAATATGACCCTAACTCCTACCAAAATGAGTTATCAAATTATTAGTGGCTCTCGAAAAATTCATAAACATACATCCTTCATTCCTAGAGGATCAAATCCTATATAGAAGTTCTACAACACTCCACGTAAGAGGATCTAATACTAATTAGTTTCCTCTCCCTTTCATGTCATTCTCTCATTCAATGAAGTGTTTTTTTTCGCAGTTGGTATTATATATTCAAGGATCAAAGTATCATTATTCATTTGATCTTCAATTTATGTTTTCATCTGAATCATGTTCTTCATCGTGTTATTGATCGTTTTTCTTAACATGGTATTTTATTTTCAAGCATTTGATACAAAAGATGAGTTAGGTGGTATAAATTTAAAATACCAAAGTCTTGATTTAAATTCCATTTTGGTAATTGTGAGATTTGTAATTCCCATGATTAGGTAAATGTGTTGATTAGTGATTTTATTTCATTGAATTTCCAATAAATAATGGTTGGGTTTAAATTTCAGAATTTGAAATTTGTGTAATTGGATTAGTTAATTGTTTAATTAATTAATGGAATTGATGTGATTAATTAATTGTAAAATTAATTAATGGAATGATTGGATTATGAAATTTTTAAATTGGATTAATTAATTTATGAATTAAAAAATGGAATTACATTATTATTATAATATTGAATAGTATTAATTATTTGTTAAATTTATTAATGGAATGATGTGATTAATGATCTAATTTATGGAATTAGGGGATAATGAAATTTTTTGAAATAGATAAATTAATCATTGAATTAATTAATTAAATGACATGGTTAGGAAATTTCTGAATTAGAATAATTAATTGTTGTACAAATTAATGGAATGATGTGATTATTCAATTTTTTAAATTAATTAATTATTTAAAAACTTAATTAATGGTTTGTAGTGATACATGTGAAATTTGGATTCATGTGATTTTATGTTACATGTGATATTGTGTTACATATGAAATTGTGATATTTTGATTGATTGGTAATCATGTTTTGGACATGGTCTGATACAACAAAATCCCATAGTGATATATTTATAAAATAGTGTGGGACATGGAATGCTGCATCAAATGCTTATAGTGATAAATGAGTTTTAGACACAAACAACTACTTCAAAATCCCACTTGTGTGATTTTTTTTAATGAGTGCCAGACCCAGACTGCCTCTACAAAATCCAACTTGTTTGATTTTTTGATAAATGAGTTTTAGGTCAAAAACATATTCTTCCAATATCCATGGGGTCCTAGATATGGGTATCTAGGCCCAAAATGTTGACAATTGAATATGGTTCCAATTGAACACATTTTGGATTAATTTCAGATAATAATTGATAAACACAGTATTGTGAAATGTGATGTCCCTTGGGGATATTTTAGAATCTAGCACATGCTGAATAAGTTATTGTTGGTTTGGGTGTCCTCAAGAACCCAAGAGTTATGTGGTGCAATAATGAGAAACTGAATAAATATAATCTATTTACATTATTGATTTTATTTTTTTATTTATACAAACACATAAACTGTTATTGAGTGGCTATTGTTTTAGACACTATTTGAGGTGGCCTATTGAGATGTACTCACACCCTACTAGGGTTTCCAGATGAGTACCTAAATAGATTTCTTGTTTGAAAAATAGGATAAAGTCCTGGAACATGTGTTATATGGATGAAATTGGATGGATCATGGATAAGGGAACTAGATGTGATCAAGTACTCACACGGGAGTTATGTGTGACCTTATTTAATTTGGAATTTTCATATTGATACTAGATACAAATTGGATATGAAATATCTACTATTTGGTTTTGGATATTATATTTCTGGTGTTGGTCATCGTGTGGTAGTGGTTAGTTTTTGTATTGGTTACATGTTTTGGTTCATCTTAATTACTTATGATATTGTTCTACCTTGATAAAGAGGGTATATTCTTCCCATGATTGATATTATACCCTCACTGTTAGTCGGTGGTATATGTCTTAAGAGGATGTGAGCTTGAGGTCATATAACTAACTGGCATGGGCCGGTGATGTGTGGCACCTGGATAAGGACATCACAACATTGTATCAAATCACTTTTCTTCTCTCTTTTTATACATTATTATAATGTAGAGAAAAAGAATCAGATGATTCAGGTTTTATTTATGTTCACATACATGGGAGTTGATGGTTTATGTATAATGTAAAAATCCATATACATAGGGTGGGGTTACTATTGTTGATGTTTGTTATTACAGTTGGATGTTATTTCCTTAGTTTGATGCAGTTTTTTTAAATGATATTCATTTCTTAAATTTTATACATTTTCACTCATGGCATGATATTTTTTGTGAGTTTATCATGCATGAAAAATTAAAGGAACTCAGTAACTATTTTGACATGCATCATTTTTAGGCATGCAAGAAAAATATGGTTTTGGGGAATTTGTTTAAATTCAAAAGTCTTTCCAAAGCTGAGTAATTAAATTGTGAAAGTATCCAAATGAAAAATTAAAAGATATAAACTGATGGAAAATGTAAACAATGACTGTGTATTTTGAAAATGGAATTTGATATTGTGTTTACCCTTTGTTAAACATGACCAAGATATAAGATGGTTATGGGTAGTGATAGTTCCACAATTTTGACCATTTGGAATAAAGGGGGAAAGACTTGATATGGATTACATTTAATCCCTCATACATTTAGTGCTTTAGTTTTATGTTATGTGACCAAATACATTTGTTTGGAATTATAGACATACGCCACTATTATGATGTTAGTTAAGAGGATGGAAGGAGGTTATGGATGGAAATTTTTCACCAAAAATGGAACCTGAGGCCTAGATAGTACTGGGTGGGGAATTGACAGATTATTTTGGTTAGAAATTTGCTCTCTTAATGCAATTTATGGAAAAATACATGGGGTGGTTTGTGAATATCATTCCTGATATAACATTGGATATTAAATTGCAGTACCCTAAGACCATTACTAGAGAGGGTTTACCTAATATAGCTGATTCCTGGATTGTGTGTATATAGGCTATAATTGACCAATTGGATACTCATTTTAATATGAAATTAAAATTTTATTATTACATGTTATGTCTTCAAGAATTTCATTAGTTATGGATGGAAATCTGGAGACTATGGAGTGAAAGGAATTTCAGGAGAAGGTATAAGATATATTTTATCTAGAGACACCCTGGAAAGAGAGAGAATATGAGTTCGTGAGAATGACCTAGGGGAGTATGTCCATTATGGAGTATGATAGACGCTTCCCATATTTTCAGTGCTTTTCTCCAGTTTTGGTATGAGTTGTGGGTAGTTCAGTAAAATGATTTCGGGATGGACATAAATATGAAATAATATCTTTGGGGAATATTATCATGACGAAGATGTTTTCAGTAGTGGTGAATCATGATCTCGTATTTTAAGGGAACGTGAATGAGGATTAAAGTGGAAGATAGGTGGTATTTGATGGTTTATCTATAAGTAGGAATTATGAGAGTAGGAAGTATTGTTTTGATATCATTAGCAAGAAAAGTGGAAATCATAGCTACAAGGGGAATTTTCAGTTACTCATGATCATATCAATGTTCTATGTCACCAGTGTGGTAGTTTGGGAAGCTTACAAATATGGTTCCCCCTAACCACTGGTATAGTGTTGATCATATGGATATATGTATAACCAAAAGAGGTTCTATAGGAACCCAGAACATATGGCTAATTATAGAGAAGCTATGCCGAATCAAAGTATGTGAAGGGGATCTTCTACACTGTACAAGTTATTGTGTTTTATTTATACTAGTTATGTAGGTCAGGGTAGTTTATGTGGTAAATATTTCCAAGAGCTCCCATACCCGCAAGGTGGAGAATCTTAGGGGACTCATTCTTTATGATATGGAAAAAAGGTTAGAAAGTTTCATGTAGTTTAGGCTACAATTATAGATAGCAAGGTCGGTCCATACATAATTATAGTTATTATTATTTTATATTCCACACTAGATAGAACATTATTTGACATTGGTGCCTCTAATTATTTTATATCATCAAAACTTGTGAATGGTTTGAGAATAATGTTGAACTACCTTTATAGGGTTTTGATGATAAATACCCCATTGGAAGTATAATCAAGGGGCATCTATTTGTGAAATTGGTGTTCTATATAGGTAGGGGGTGTCCTTTTCTTTGAAATATTATCATAAATGTCATTTTTGGATTTGATATATTTTTTGGTATGGAATGGTTAGTATTGTACCAATCCCAATAAATTATTACCACATGATATTAATTTTTTATGTCACCTAAGGGGGACAATTATATCCATCATGAAGAATAGGATATCCAAGAGGAACGTGCAAGTCCAATTCATCAAAAACTACAACAGCTTTCCAACCTAGTTTCTTCTCTATTTTGGAATGATGATGGTGCTAAATATTTTTTATTTTCACTTGTAATGGACCATTATCAAGATGTTTCTCGTAAATAATTCTCAGATATTCCACCTAAGAGAGATGTGGATTTTACTATTGAGATCATATAGGGGATGATCCCATCTCTATTCCACCATATATAATGGAACATACATATTTTCATGATGATAAAACTCATGTAGAAGAGTTGGAGGATAAATGATTTATATATCTATATTTATCTCCATGGGGGTACTCCAGTCTTGGTTGAAATGATTTCCAATGGGATCATTCTCATATGTGTTGATTACCGAAAGATGAACCAGATTTCTGTAATTAACTTGTATCCTCTGACATGTATTTGCAATCTAATTTACCAGTTGAGGGGAGCTTGTATCTTCTCAAAAAAAGTTATATTAGGGTATCATCAGTTGATAGTTATATCATATGATATATTGAAGATTTCATTTAGAAGCAGGTAAGGTCTTTATGAGTTCTTCATGATATGATTCATTTAAATGAACACACCAGCATTTGTTTACCACCTCGATGAACTAAATCATCCTTCCTTACATGGATCATTTTGTGGTTGTATTTGTAGATGACATATTGGTCAACTCCAACACTCATGATGATCATTCCCAACATTTTGACATTGTTCTTAGTACATTGAGAAAAATTGTCAATATTCTAAGATATCTATGTGTTAGTTTTGGATTGATCATGGACTCTTAATGGGTCAAATAATCATGGAGGAAGGTGTGTTAGTGGACCTAGATGGGGATTAAAAAAATTTTATTAGGAGCATACCAATATTTTTTTCCATTGATTTATGGAACTATAATGTTATTATTGAATGATCATAAAGGTCATTTCCCATTTCACCGCACCACATTCAGGTTTGACTAAGTATGTGAAAAAAAATTGAATGATCTGTAGAAAATGAGAATGACTTCCAATGGTTAAGGAAGTGCTAGAAAATGACACCAATATTTATTCTAACTAAGCCAATAGAGAAGTATACATTGTTTTTAGATGGTAATAGAGTACGACTTGGAGTAGTGTTGGTGTAGGGAGATCCAGTTGTGACATATAGGTCTTAATAATTGAGGCCGCATTAATGGAAATACCAAACACATGACCTCATGATAGCTATATTGGTTTATTATTTGATGTGTTGGTGGTATTGTCTTCGGAGATAGATTTTTTACGTTGTATAATAATCACAAGAGCTAAAGTACCTATTTTCACATCAGGATTTGAATCTCTGGAAAAAGAGAAGAATTGAGTATAAGGAACCATTCTATATTTATCTAGAATATATTCCAATGAAGAAAAACAATGTTGTTGATTATTTTAGTAATAATTCACAAACTCGGACAGATCAGGAGTCTAGTGTTTAGTGCAAGATGGTGACATTACTGGAAATGATGTATCATGTGGTTTCAGTGAGCTGGGAGAAGATGAATATCATATGTTTTTAGTAGATTATACACTTTTAAGATGGATCTCGGATTGGAATAATGAGAATCCAGAAATTTTTTCCATGGGGAAAAGCCTCATAGATTAAGAGTAACCTTTATATTGGACCACAGATGATGATGAGATCATCAATGTTAGGAGTCAGTTTGTTGTGATTATGAGCATGTTATAGGAGATGGTGCATGAATTTCAAACCTTGAAGTGGTTGGTATATCAAGGTATAACCAAAATTTATCATGACTTATGCCAATAGTTTCTTTCATCCATGAAATAAGAGAGACATGGGTTTGTGACATGATGTTACACATTTCAATAGGTGAAGGAACAACATCAATGACATGGTGGTTTGTTATAGTAATTTCCCATTTCAGAATTAAATTGATATGTTTTCACGATAGAAATTGTGGTGGCTCTCCTAAGGATGCCTTGGAAGAACGACACTATTTGGAAGATTATGGACTGATTGTCAATGGTAGCACATTTCTTCTCAGTATGAGTGACTTTCTATGTGGATCTACTGGGATACAAATATGTTTGAGAGATATTTATCTACATGGGGTGAAATGAAGTTTTATTTCAGACCAAGATGCATGTTTTACATCATGCTTCTAGGTGGTCTTGTAGAAGATCCTCTATATAGTTGTTTAAATGTGTATGGTATTCTAACAACATATCGATTTGAATTCATAACATAAAATATGGGTGTATGGTGATATGCTTCAGGTGTGTTTCTTAGATTTTGGTGGGTCTTGGAAGAAGCACTTATCTTCTGTGGACCAATAACATAAATTATGAGGAAAATATTAAGATGAAACCATAAGAGGTTCTTTATTATAGGAAATGTGTATCACCTCTATGTGGGAGGTTGGCATGTAACTCATATTAATTGGGGTTGTTTCTCTTCTAGAAGACATTATAGTAGATTTAACAAATTCAGATGTGTATGGCTATGTAACAGAGTTGAAAATTCATATTCTAATATATGTTGATGAGAACAAGTGATTTTAGAGGATATCAATGTATTTATTGAGGTGTCACCTAGATTGGGTCCCCACATTATATGGATATACGGAAAGCTGGATCCTGGGATTGTTGGATTATTTTAGGTTGTAGAGATAATTAGGTCGGTGGTGTACCAATTATCTCTTCTATGGTGGTATAGTGTTATGAATTATGTTTATCACATGTTATGGATTTTTAATAATCCCCTAGACCCTTATCATGTAATATATGTGAATGATATTGAGCATTAAATCAATGACTCCTTTGAGGATCATCAGATACTTATGTCGGATCACAGTGAAAAAGTGTTATGGGGAAACGTTATGATGGTTGTTTTTGAATTGTGTTACCAAGGACATGTTCAATAGGAAACATGGAAGAGATAATTAGATATGATGTATTAGTGGCCTAATTATTTCTATTCAGAATTTTAGGGATTCTATGGATTAAAACTCGAGGACAAGTTGTTATAGGTGGGGAGATTTTAAGATCTTGGATATTTACATAGATGTCTCAGGTTCGTCACCTAGTATTATTTATCCTTGTTTTGAGATTATGTTTTGGGATTTATCTTTTTATATAGGTGGAATTTTTTTTATTCAGGATTTGGTAAGTGCATGGTTGGAACTCAGTTTTCCAAAACTGGGAGCCTTGCCCCCAAAAAATCATGCACCCTTGAGATAGTGTGTTTTTCTTGGTTGGCGCACCATTTGTAAAATGGTTCTCCCTCTTAAGAGTAACCATGAAACCCCCATTGGTGAGGTGAAAGGTTTTTCCACATAGTTGGGGGAAGATTTTCACCCTGTATAAGAAATCATTCATGAAGGATTTTTTACACCTAAAAATTATATAAAAAATATCCAAACCACCATAGTTAACTAAAAATAGACCCCAAGATGGACCTAAAGGATTTATATCATTTTTATGGCTCCCAGATGAATTCTTTATCCTTTTCACTGTCGTTCCTAGAAAATCAAAATCATGATTAGAGATCCAGTCTACTCCCTGCAAGAGAATACCATCCTAATTTGTTTCCTCTATCTTTCACATTATTCACCCATTCCATGAAGGTGTGTTTCCACTGTTGGTATTAGTTCTAGATCATGGTTTGATGGATATTTACCTTTTTATCTTTGATTTATGTATTGATATAGTTATTTTTCTTCATGGTGTTCTTGATTGTTTGGCTTAATTGGGACTTCCATTGGTGTGTGTTCATCACCATATATGAGAAAGGTGGTCTAAATCGCATATTCAATAGTCATCATTTAAATTTCATTTATATAATGGTGATAATTTCAATTCCCATGACTGGGAAATTTTATTGATGTTTGATTTTAATTAATTGAATTTCGTTGTGATAATAGGTAGGAATAAATTGTTGAAATTTAAATTGGTGGAATTGGAATGGTTAATAGTTTAATTAATTAATTTAATTCATTTGAATAATTAAAAGAAGAATTAAATAATTGAATTATTTTGATTATGAAATCATTGAATTAGGTTAATTAATTTTTGAAATAATTAAGGGAACAATGTGATTAATTAAATTTTGAATTAAATAATGGAATGATTTGATTATGAAATCTTTGAATTAGATTAATTAATTTTTGAATTAATTAAGGGAATGATGTGATTATGCAGTTGTTCAATTTATTTATCAATTTTTGAATTATTGTATGGAATTATTTTATTAATTAATTGATAAATTAATAAATGGAATGATGGGATTATGCAATTTTTGAATTAGATTAATTAATAACTGAATTAATTATGGATTGATGTGAATATGAAATATTTGTGATGTGTTAATTAAATGTGGAATTAATTATTGGAAATACATGATAATTTAATTTTTGAAATGGATTAATTAGTTTTGGAATTAATTAATGGGATGTTTTGAAAAAAATGAAATTATGATTCATGTGTTTTCTTATGCATGTAATATTGTGATACATGTGAAATTGTGATATTGTGATTGATTAATATTCTTGTGTGGGATGTGATCTACTGCATCAAAATCTCATAGTATAGATTGATAAATGATTGTGAGACATGGTCTTCTACATCAAAATTGAACATTAATAATGAGTGTGGGATATAAATTTCTGCATCAAAATCCCACTTGTGTGGTTGTGTGATAATGAGTGTGGGAAAAATATTTATACCTAAAAAATCCATATCTTATGATTATTTGATAAATGAGTTATGGGTCATGGACTGCAACAGAAAATACCCAAAGTGTCAAAGGGAAAATGATATAGGTAAAAAAATGTTGGTGTTGGACTATGTTTCCAGTTGACAAAAATATGAATTCAATAGAAATATTAATTACTAAACATGGTATTGTGACATGTGTTGTCCCATAGGGATTTATCAAACTCAGTTATAGGCCTAAACATGTATTTTCTGGTTTGGTGTCCTTAGGAACCCATGAGTTATTTGATTAATAATGATTAATTGAATAAATGTAAATTATTTACCTTATTTTTTTATAATCTTAATACATCTTCATAAACTATTATTTAATGGATATTATATCATATTTCATTAATGGTGGCCTAATGAGTTATACTCACACCATACATGGGTTTCCAGATCGGTACCCTAAAAGAATTCATTTTTATAGGAAATGATTTTGACAAGGGACTAGTATTGGAAGCATGAGTTGGGATAGAGCACAGATGAGGGAACAATACCTGATTCTGGACCCACATCAAAGTTGTCTCTGTCTTTATTTATGTTTTGTTTTCATAGTGGCACATGAAATTTATATTTCATTACATATCTACAATTTTGTTTTGATATATTATATTTCATATTTTGTTTATCATGTGATAGTTGTTTTGTTTTGTTATTGATTATATATTTTGGTTGTTTTTATTTCATTCTTATATTGTGCTGCTTTGATAAAGAGGGTATATTATCAACATGATAGATATTAGACCCTCAATTCTAGTTGGAAGTCTCTGGCATATGAGGAGGCATGCTTGAGGTCATCTAATTTACAGTCTTAGGGAACTAGTATGCAGCACATGAGTTGGGATGTTAAAAATACTCTCAACCCTCAGCCACACAAAACACACAACCCTCATCCTCAAAAACCCATAAATCCTCAACACAAAAAACTGCTTATCTCCCAGCCTGAAAAAAGCCTTAACCCTTAGCTTCAATAGAAACTTAACACCACTGCCCAAAAAAATCCTAAACCATCAGCCCCAAAAATCCTTATACACATATCTAAATAATTAATATATCCATCAGCTCTATAAATACCCTCAACCTTCATCTCCCAAAAAACCATGAACCCAAAACACCAAAAACACCTCAACATCCATCATAAAAAAACCCTAAACCATCAAGCCAAATAATCTCAACCCCATAACTACATAAACCTCTACCCTAGTATAAAAAACACTAAACACACACCCCCCCCCCAAACCCTCAACCCTATTTAACAAAAAACCCTAAACTGGAAGAACATAAAATCCCTCAACCCCCATCCCTAAAAAACCATCATCCCTGAGCACAAAAACCCTAATTCCTTAGACCCAAACTACACTAAACCCTCAACCAAAAAAAACCCAACCTTCATCTAAAAAAAATCATCAACCCTTATCCATGACAAACCCTCAACCATAAAAACTAAAACACTATCACCCATATGCTGCAAAAAAAACCTCAACCCGCACATCTAATAACCCCTCACCCCTATACCCCATAAAAACCCTTATAAAATACAATAAACTCTTATCCCCAAATAAAATTCAACCATTACTCCCAAAAAATAAGTCCTCGTCCCTAAAAAACCATAATCCCTTATCCCCAAAAAACCATATTCTATATCTCCAAAAACCATAAATCATAAGTCATAAGAAACCATGAAAACTAAAACTGATGAATCCTTAAAACTTCATCCCTAGTTAACCCTAAATACTGAAAAACAAGAACCATTGAACCATCATCCCCAAGACACCTGAAACATCATCCACAAAAAACCCTAAACAGTTATCTTGAATAAAACCTAAACCCAAAGTCCATGAAAACCCTAAACCACCATCCTCTGGAGACCACAATCCCTCATACCCCAAAAAACCCTAAACCCTCATCCTCCCAAAATACCTCAACCCTAATCCCCTAAAACCCATAAACACTCAGTCCTAAAAACTACATTAAACATCAACCATAAAAATAACTAACCCCTAAGCCCTAAAATATCCTAAACCTTTATCTGTAAAAAACTCAAAACCTTCAATGCCTGAAAACCATAAACCCTCATCCCCAAAAACCCAAAACCATTAGCTCTAAAAAACAAAAAAAAATCATCCCCAAAAAACCCTTACCATGGGACCCAATAAACCCTAAACCCTTATACCCATAAAACCCTAATAAATCATTAATGTAAACCCCAAAACAGAAGTCACAAAATACCTGAAACCTTTAACACAAATAAATCAAAAAACCATATCCCAAAGAAACTATAATCCCTCATCCACATAAAATACTAAACCCTCAACCCTCAAACCCTATACCCTAAGCTCCAAAAACTCAAAATCTCCATCCCCAAAAATCACTAGACCCATTTACATAAAAAACATATACCCTCTCAACCCTCCCCCTAAACCCTAAACCATCATCCCAAAACACCCATAAATCCCCATCCTGAAAAACCTGAAACCCTTATTCCCAAAAATCCCTATTCCTTTCCCCCTTTAAAATGGAAAACCTTCTTCTCCAAAAACCCCCTAAATTCTCACCCCTAACAAAATATAAACCCTCAACCCCTAAAAACCTTAAACATGCATCCCTAAAAAACAATCCAACGTCTACCATAAAAATTGCTAAACCCCCAACCCCAAAAATCTTGAATCCTTTGTCCCAAAATAATCTAAAACCATCATCCCTAAAAAAACCTTGATCCTTCAACCCCTAAAAATCCTTTAGAACTCTGCTGCTAAAAACACTCAACCCTAATCTCAAAAAAACCATGAACCCTCATCCCTAAAATACACTAAACCCTCATCCAGGAAAATACATAATATCTCATCCCTAGAAAACCATAAACCCTCCAAACTAGAAAACAGTAAACCCTTATCCTTAAAACACCCGAAATGCTCAGCCCCTGAAAACCCTGAACCCTCCAACACAAAAAACCCTAATCCCTCATCCCTATAAAAAATTAATCCCCCATCCATAAAAAATCCCCTATCCTATGAATCCCTTATACCATAATCCCAAGAATACCCTAAACAATCATCATCACAAACCCCTAAACCCTCATCCACAAAAGACCCTAACCCAAAAAACCGAAAAACCCCTAAATACATTTACACCAAAAACAAAAAAACACCATCCCCAATAAATTCATAAACCCCTTGTCCTAGAAAACGTGACAATATCACCCCCCCAAGACTATAAACTATCATCCCAAGAAAAGAATAAACCCTAATAGGTGGGAAACACAAAACCATCAAACCCTAGAAACCATAAAGACTCATACCTAGAAATACCTATTCGCACATTCCATGAAAATCCTAAAACCTCATCCTAAGAAAACAATAAACCCTCATCCCAATAAAATATTATACCCTCTGCCCCAGAAAACCCTAAACCCTCTGCCCCTAGAAACCTTAAACAATCTGCCCCATAAAACCATAAAACACTAACCCCAAATAAATGGTAAACCATCTTTCCCAGAAAACCCTAACCATTATCCCCCATATAACATTAACCCCTTTCCTTTGAATAGCCATAAATCCTTTTCCCTAGAAAACCCTAAAAATCATCCCCAAAAAACCCCTTAACCCACAATAGGGGGAAACCCTAAACCCTTATCACTAAAAAACTATATTTCCACATCCCCATAAAAGGATAAAACCATATCCTCTAAAAACCCAAATCCTCATCCCCATAGAACCCTAAAAAAATATACCCTAGAAACCCCCAAACTCTCATCCCTAGAAAACCAATTACCCTCACCCCCAAAAAACCTCAAACACATTTCCCTAGAAAAACTCAAACCCGCATCCCCAAAGAAAACTAAAACCTCATCCCCTAAGTACCCCAATCCCCCATCTCAAGAAACCACAAATCCTCAAACCCTAAAAACCTTAAATGGTCACTCATATAAATCTATAATCCATAAATCATAGAAAAACTCAATCCATACCCCCAAAACACCCAAAATCTAGAACACTATAAAACTCTAAACCCAAAAACCATGACAACACTAAACCCTCACCCAAAAACACCCAAATCCCAAATCATTAGAAAAATGTAAACCCTAAATAGTAGAAACCTTATACACGCATCAATAGAATATCCTGAACACTCATTCCTTGAAAACACTAAACACTCATCCCCAAGAAACCTAGAAGCTTAATCCTATAACAACCTAAACCCTTATCCCTAGAAAATTTGAATCATTCTCCCCTTGAAAACACAAAATCCACTACCCAAAAATAACCCAACCCCTAAACCCCAAAATACCACAAGTAGACATCCCCCAAATACCCTAATCCCTCAACACAGATAAACCCAAAACCACAACCCTAGAAAACACTATACAATCAACCCCAAAAAGCCCAAAAAATTATACCAAAAAAACACTAAAGACTCATCCCTAAAGAACTAAAATCCCACAACCACTAAAAAAATAAATGCATCACACACATAAATCCCTAAATCATTACACAAAAAACCCCAAACACTCTACCCCACAAAACCACTAACCCAAACCTTATAAAAAATAGAACACATTCCCATAGAAAAACCTAAACACTCATCCCTATAAAACCCTAAACCATATGAAATACAAAAACCTAAGCACTGATCCATAAAAAATACTAAATCCATAGCCCCAAAAAACCATAAACCCATACCCTGAGAATACTCTAAACTATGGGGTCCAGAAATCTATAATATCTCTGCCCTAGAAATCCATAAACCCACATCCCTAGAAAACCAAAAACCCATATCCCGAGAAACCTGTAAACAAACAGCCCCAAAAAACCCTAAATTTTCATCAATAGAGAACCCAAAACCGTAGTCCATTGGAAAAAACCTCCATACTTTGAAAACCAAAAACCCTCACCTCAAGAAACTGTAAACCCCTTACCCAATACAACCATAAACCCTGAACCTTATAATAACCCAAAACCTCATCACGAGAAAAAACAATACACAAATCTATAGAAAACCATAAATCCTCATCCCTAGAAACTCATAAATTCTGAGTGTTAAGAAACCCTAAACCCTCAGCTGAAGAAAAACCTAATCCCCTAGACCACAGAAACCTGAAATAATCAGCTGTAGAAAACCTAAATCCCTCAACCCTTGAAAAAAAATACCCTCATCCCTAAAAACACTAAACTTTCAAACCTAGAGAACACAAAACCCACATAACCAGAAACACCAAATCCCTCATTATAAGAAAAACCCCAAACCCTAGCCCCTAGAAAACCCAAAACACTCATCCCTAGAAAACCAAACACCCTCATCCATAGAAATCATGAATCCCCCCACACTAGAAAACTCTAAACCATCATCCCCAAGAAAATGGGAAACTGTTTACCCCATAAAACCATAAAACCACATCTCTAGAAAACTCTAAACCCCTATCCCAAAAAAACCATAAACCATCATAACATGAAAACCTTAAACCCTCAACACATGAAAACCAAAAACACTCATCCCTAGAAAACCCCAAAAACATATCCTTAAATTCCCATGAATCCTTATCTCTATAAAACATCGAACACTAAATCCTTGTGAAACACATACCCTCATCCCCCAAAATATGATAAAACCTCATCCCATGATAACCTTAAATACTCAAAAAAAAAATAAAACACTAAACACATATCCTCAATAAACACTAAACCATCTTTACCCTAAATCCATAAAACCTCAGTCTCAAAAAATGTAAACCTCAATACCTAGAAATTCCTAAACCCTTATCCTTAAAAAACCCTTAACCATCAGCACTAAAAAACCAAAAAACCTACTCATAGAAAGATCTTAAAGCCATATCCCTAGAAAACCATAAACCCTTTTCCCCAATTAACACTAGAGTCTCATCCCTGGAAAACTGTATGAACTCAACCATAAAAACCCTAAACCCTCACCCTATAAAATCTTAAACCCACACCCCTTGAAAAACCATATCCCATAACCCGTAAAAACACAAAATCCATACCCTAATAAAACCTAAACCCTCTCACCAAGAAAACACTAGACCCGCATCCCTATAAACCATACACCCCCATCCATTGAAAACCATAAAACCTCATCCATATAAAATCATAAACTATTATCCCTAGAATACCCTAAACACAAATCTATAGAAAACCATAAACATGTGGCCCTAAAAACACTAAACCCTAATTCTTAGAAAACCCCAAACCCAAACCCCAAACAACACTAAAATATCATCCTTAGAAAACCTAAACCCTCTAGAGCAAAAACCCCTAAACCCTAAGAAGAAAAAGTTCCATCGGAGGAAACTACCATAAATGCTAAACCCTAAAAAACCTCAATCCCACGGAACCAAAAAAACATAAATAATAATCCAAAAAACCATAATCCCCAATCTTCAAAAACCTAAAGCCCTCATCCCAAAAAAACCCAAAACAGATTTCCCCAAAAAACCATAAACCATAATCCCTAAAAACCCTTAATCGTGTAGCAATGATAACCAAAACCATCATCCCCAATAAACCCAAAACACAAATCACTAAAAAAAATTAAACCCTAATCCCCAAAAATTCTAAACCCCTCATTCCCAAAATAACACAATCCCTCATCTTAAAAAAACCTAAACCCCAATCCCCCAAAAACCTCAAACCCCAAACAAAAAAAATATACTAATCCCCCCACCTTAAAAAACTCTAAACACTCAGATCAAAAGTATGCTAAACTCTAAGCCCCAAAATAACCTAAACCCTCACACCCAAAAAATTGGAAAACAGATTCACAAAAATTTCTCTACCCTCATACCAAATAACTCAATATACTGAACCACCAAAAAACAAAAATATTTAGACCCAAAAAACACTAAACTCTCTTCCTCAAAATTCCCGAAAAACATGGACCCACTAGACCCAAAACCCTTATCTCCAAAAATCATCAAACCATTTTCCCCAAAAATCCCAAAACCATCAGCCCCATAAAACCCTTAACCCTCAAAAACGAAAAACCTTAAACCATTCGCACAAAAAAAACTGTCATCTCAAAAAATCCCTAAAACCTCACCCCCCTATAAAATTAAATCCTCAAATACAAAAAAAATATACATACTCATCCCCAAAAAAACCAAAACCCTCATCCCCAAAAAATCATAATCCCTCAACCCCAAAAAAATCCTAAAACATGATCCATACAAAACATTAAACCCTCATCCACTAATAACCCTATAACCTTTTCCCCAAAAATTCTATAACCCTCAATCCAAAATAACCATAAACCCAAAAAACCCTAGACACTCAACACCCAATGACCCTAAGACCTCATCCTTAGAAAACACTAAACCATCATCCCCCTAAAAAAATCATAATCACAAAGCCCCAAAAAACACTAAATCATGTTCCTCAAAAAACCCTAACCACTCATCCCCCAAAAAAACCATAAACCACAACCACAAAAAACCCCATTTCTCATCCCTAAAAACCCATTATAACTCATACCCATAACCCATGAACCCTACAACCTAAAAATCAATAAAACTACCTCCCTATGAAATAATAAACCCTCATTCCCAAATAAAAAATAAACCCTCATCCCCAGAAAATCTAAAACCCTCATCCCTTGAAATTTATAAACTATCATCACAAAATAACTATAAAACCTCATCCCCAAAATCCCTAAACCCTTATCCAAAAAAATATAAAACCCTAATCCCCAAAATACTCTTTATCACCTTCAATAAAAACCATAAATCCTATGCTACAAAAACTAGAAACCCTTATCCACAAATAACTTATACCCTCATCCCAAAATAACCCGTAACCAAATCCCAAAAAATCCCAAAAAACCATACCCACTAAAAATCCTAAAATCTCATCCCCAAATAACCCTACACACTCATTTCCCTAAAAATAAAAAATCATAATCCAAAAAATACTCCAATCCTTCAGCCCCCAAAAAACCCCAACCCCCCAGCCCCCAAAAAACCCAAACAACCACATTCTGAAAAAGCACAAAACCCAAAGCCACAATAATCAAGGAACCCTAACGCCCCCAAAAAAACCCAAAATCGTAGACCAAAAAAACAACAAACCCTCATCACCAATTATAACCCAAACCCTTATAGAAAACACACCTAATCCCTAAAAAATATAGAAGTGTCTGTTCCAAAAAAAATCAAACCTTATTCACTAACAACTGTAAACCCTCAACCTCAAAAAACACTATTACCGCAACCACAAAAATAAAAAAAACCATGAGTCATAAAAAACCTAAAACCCCATCCCCCAAAACACCTAAACAATCATTTCACAAAACCATAGTACCATATTCCCAAGAAACACTCAATGAAACCTAAAAATTCACCCCCAACAAACCCTAAATGATCATCCGAAAAAAAGAAGAAACCATCATCGCCAAAAACTGTAAACCCTTGTCCCAAATACAACAATAAACCCTCAACCCCAAAAAACAAACTAACCTCATCATGAAAAAAACTACACCATCATACCCAAAATTTTGATAACCTTCGGCCCAAAATTCCCTAAATCCTCATCCTCAAAAAAACCTAAACCCTATTCCAAATAAACTTAGACACTCAGTCTCAAAAAAACATTAAACATCATCCCACAAATACCCTAAACCCTCACCCCCATAAAAATATACAACCTCATACCAAAAAAAACAATACCTTTAAACCCAAAAAACACAAAACACTCATCTCCTAAATACCCTAAACTATCACCCCTAGAAAACACTAAACCATTATCCCTAAAAAACCCTAAACACGCATCCATAAAAAACCTGAAAACCATATCCCAAAAAAGCCTAAAACTTCACCGTTAAAAAACCCTAAACTGTAATCCCCAAAAAACACCTATACCCTCAAAAACAAAAATTACCTAAACCCTTAGTCCTAAAACACCCTAAACCCTCATCCCCAAAAAACACTGAAACCATCATTCCAAAAAATATTTAATCCTTATCCCTAAACGAACCTAAATTGTCATCCCAAATAATCAGTCATAAAAAACCATAATACATCGACCTGGAAAAAATAAAAACCCTCATCCAAAAAATCATAAAAATTATCCCAATAATTCCAAAACACCAATCCATAAAACCACCAAAAACCCGTATACGCATAAAACATAAAACATAATCCCCACAAAACCTAAAACATGTAGCACCAAAAATACATAAACCATCATCCACTTAAAATAGAAAAAAAAATTCCAAAAAATCACCAAATACTCTCCCCAAATAACCATAAACCCCTAGTCCCAAAATACCATAAACACTTAGCCTTAAGAAAACATAAAATATCATTCCAAAAAAAACCCTAATAACACCGCATGAAAAAAACCCAAAACATATTAAGACCGAAAAAATATAAACCCTAATCCCCAAAATCCCTAAAACCTCATCCCAGAAAAAACCTAATAACTAAGCCCCCCAAAACCCTAAACACTCATGCCTAGAAATCAAAAACATTCAGCCCCCGGAAAAAACACCCATCCCCCCAAAAAACCCTATCCCCCTAAAAACCATAAAAACATAGCCCTAAAAATGCTAAACCCCATGGACCAAACAACCTAAACCCTGTCAAAAGAAAAACCTAAAATCCCTAAAAACCTTATAACCTCAGCACTAAAAAACAGATACACTCATCTCCCAAACCCCCCTAACATTCAACTCAAAAAAAAGAAGCCTACCCAAAAAACACTACACCCTCTTCCCATAAAACCCCTAAACCCACATCCCAAAAAAACTATAAACTACAAAACCCATGAAAATCAGATCCCTCAGCCATAAAAAATAAGACTCTCTTTTTTCAAAAAACAATAACTCTGTAGCCCATGAAAACCTAGTCCTACACCCTTTAAACATCCAAAAACATCAACAACAAAATAAAAAAACATCAGTCCCAAAGAATTATAAACACCATCCCTAAAATTCCCTATACCCTTAGTTAAAAAAACGCTAAAAATCCCTAGTCCCACATCCAAAAAAATCTAAAACCACAACCCCAAAACAATAAAACATCAACCAAAAAAACTGAGAATAAAGAAATATAATTTCCTAATCCCCTAAAGACCCAAAACCGTCATCCCAAAAAAATTATAATCCCACAACCCCAAAATACCCAAATACATCTATCCCAAAAAAACTAAACAAACATCACAAAAAAATGTCATGGCTAAAAATCCGTAAACCCTTATCCACTAATAAAGCTAAAAACTCATCCAAAAAACACTAAACTGAAATCCACAAGAAACCAAAAACACTTATCCTCACTAAAACTAAGACCATCGTACCCAATAAACCATAATCCCTCACCCCAAAAAACCGTCAACTCTTATCACCAAAAAACAATTAACACCCATCCCCAAAACACCCTAAACACACAGACCAAACAACCATAATCCGTCAACCCCTAATAACTGTAAATCTACGTCCCCACAAAAAACTAAATCATAAGAGCCAAAAAAACCTAAACCATCATCCCTAGAAAACACTTTACCCAGTGCCCCAGATAAATCTATACCCTCATCCCCAAAAAAACACTATACCTTTTTTATAAAAAAAGCACATATCCCAAAAACAATCAATATCCCATAGCCACACAATACCCAAAACCCCTTCAACAAAAAAATAAAGTCCAAAAACCCTCATACCCTAAAAAACCAAATCACGAATCACTCAAAAATCAAAAACCCATGCCCACCAAAACCCAAAACCATGAGCCCCAATAAAAAATCTTATCGTGAAAAAACAAAAAAAAAAACCGGCCTAAAAAAACCCAAAACTCTCAATGCCAAAAAACTGTAACACATAGTTCCAGAAAACCATATACCCTTAGCCAAAGAAACCCCAAAACCCTCTACGCCAGGAAAATCCTAGGAATAATCACCAAGAAAACCCTATTGGCTCATCCCCCCAAAACCTTGTACCCTTATCCCTATCAAACCCAAAAACCATAGCCACAAAAAAAACCCTAAACCCTTAGGCCTAAAAATCACATATCCCTCAACACCAAGAAACATATAACCCTTAGTCCCAATAATACTTAAACCATAAGCAATAATAAACTATAAACCCTAATATAGATATAATCATAAACCTGATTCCATAAAAAAAAGAACACCCAACCACAAAAAACCCCACAAACAAAATCCATAAAAAACCATCAACTATTGTCCAAAAAAAACCTCAACCCAAAGCCAAAAAACCCTCAACCCTCATTCCAAAAAAAAGACACAATCCTGGGCCCGTAAAAAAATTAATCCCTTTCCCAAAAAACCCTATATCCATCCAATAAAACAATAAACCTTCATCCCAAAGAACCCAAATCACTTAAACCCCACAAAAACCCTAAACCCTCATCCTCAAAAATACATAAACCCACTTCCCCAAAAAAACTCTAAACCCGTAGCCCCAAAAAACACTAAACCCTCATCCCCAAAAAATCTATACATACAACCCCAAAAAACAAAAAACTCTATTCCCAGAAAAAACCCTAAACCCTTAGTAAAAAAAACTCAAACCCTAATCCCAAATTAACTATAAAACCTCAGTACCAAAAATACCTAAACCCTCATCCCAAAAAAACCCTAAAACATCTGTCCAAAAAATACAAAAAACCTCAACCCCCAATAGAAAATAAAATCTCAACCCTATAAAACTCTAAACCCCAAGCCCAAAAAAACCTAACCCTTCATCCCTAAAATACCATAAACCATAAACACCAATAACCCTTATCCCCAAGTCAAAGAGACCATAATCCATATTCCAACTAAATCCCTAAACCCTCATCCACTAAAACCCTCAACCATCATTATTAAAAAACACTCAATACTCATCTCCCAAAAACCATCAATGTACGGTCCCAAAAAACACATAAACCTCACACCAAAAACCCTCATACCTCAACTCCAAGACACGATAAACCTTCATCCCCCAAAATTCCACAATCCCTCATCCCCAAAAAACCCTACTCCCTCTGAACCAAAAATCTAATCACTCTGCATAAATATACCCTCAAACATTATACCTAATAAACTCTAAACATTCATCCCCAAAAACCCCTCAAATGACAGCTATAAAAAACTATAAACCCTATGTCTTGTAAAATCATAAACCCTCATAAAAAAATAAAAAAATTCCAAATCCCTAAAAAAATAGAAAAACCCAGCCTTAAAAAAACCCCAACCCTCATCCCCCAAAACCTGAAACCCTTCTCCCAAATAAACCCTAAACCCTTATCCACAAGAAACCCTCTAACCTTATCCCCAAAAAACCATCAAACCATAGAAACAAATAATCTAAACATTTTTTCCCCATAAAACTATAAACCATCAACCATAAAAAATCATCAAACCTCATCCAAAAATTCCATGAACCCTTTTCCATAAGAAACCCTTAACCCACATCCCAAAAAAAACTAATCCCGCCACTCTAGAAATCACTCATCTCTCATCCCTAACAAACCATAACCTTTCATCCCTTAAAAACACATAACCCTCAGTAATAAAAAAATAATGAAACCCTTAAAACCAAAAAACCCTATAGTTTTAGGGAAAAACTCTTAAACCCTCAACCCCCAATAACCCTAAACCTTTATCATTAATAAAACACTAAAGAATCTAACCCAAAAAACTATAATCCCCTTACCCCAAAACCACTAAACCCTTAATCCCCCAAAAACACTAAATTATTTTCCCCCAAACCCTTAAACACTCATTCCCTAAAAACCCTAAACCCTAAACCCAGAAATACCTAATCCCCAAACCCCAAAAAATCACTAAACCCTTAACACTGAAAAATCCTAAACCCTCATCCCCAAATAATACTAAACCCCTTAACACAAAATACCCTAATACATCTTTCTCAAAAATACTAAAGTATCATCCCCCAAAAACCCTAATCACTTTTCTAGAAAACTACTCTTCCCTCATCCATAATAAACCCTAAACTCTCATCCCCAAAAAACATGACCCCTCATCCTCAAAAAACATTCAAACCTTATCCTAAAAACCTTATCACATTTCCATAAAAACCTATAAAACTTTATTCATGAACAACCCTAAACCATTTAACCCAAAACACTAAACCGTCTTCCCCCAAAAAATACGTAACCCTCCCCCCCCAAAACTAAACCTTCTATTCCAAAAATCCCAACCCTCATCCCCCATTCCCAAAAAAACCAACCCCTATTCCCAAAAAACGCTAACCACATAGCTAAAAAAACCCCTCATACCTCACATATAAAAAGGGTTAACCATAAACCCAAAAACTCCATCAATCATCTCCCCCAAAAAACCCTCAACCATAAGCCCTTGGAATCTAAAATCAATCAACACTAAGAAATTGAAAACACTTAGCCCTTTAAAACACCATACCCTCAAGAACAAAAAATCATAAACCCATAGCAACAAAAATTACAAAACAATCAACCCTAAAAACCCCAAAACCTCATCCACCAAAAAGCGTAAACCATCATCCCTAAAATCCAAGAATCTACAACCTCAAAAAACACAATACTTCATCAACATTAATTATTTAAACCTCATTCCAAAAAAGCTTACACCCTCTTCCCTAAACACCCTAGAATCACAACCCCAAAAATACCATAATCCCTTTTCCAAAAAAACCTAATCCTTATCCACAAAATCCCTAAAACCACGTCAATAAAAAACCCTAAAGAATCTACGCCAAAAAACCCAAAACACTCATCTGAAAAAACCCTTAAAACATCATTAATAAAAACCCTAATTCATAAACACCAATAAAAATTAAAATCTCACCACCATGAAACCATAACCCATAAGTATAAAAAACAATCTACTTTTAGACCCCAACCCCACAACACGCATCCCCAAAACAACCTCACCTTTCGGTCTCAATAAACCAAAACCCCCAGCCAGAAAAAAACCATCACCCTCATCCCCCAAAATTACAAATTAATTAATCCCCCAAAAAACAAATCCCTCAACACTAAAAACCCTAAACCCTAATCCCCTAAAAACATTGATCATACAACACCAAATTACCCAAAACCCTCACACAAAAACCAAACCCTCAGCCCCAAAAAAAACTATACCCTCATCCTGTAGAAACCTTTAAACCATATACACAAAAAACCATCTACCCTTTGCCCCAAAAAAATCCTCAACCCTCGCCAAAAAAACCATTGACCCTCGTTCCCATAAAACTCTCATCCCTCATCCTTAGAAAAGAATATCCCTCTGCCCAAAATATTCATCGACCAAGAGGCCTAAAAAATATCATCCCTCCTGCCCATAAAATACTCAATGATCAGCACCAAAAATCCATCAACACTCATCCCTATAAAACATTATGTATCATCCCTAAAGAACCCCAAACCCTCATCCTCAAAAAAATTTCAACACTCTAAACCTGAAAAACTAAATGGTCAGTTTCAAATTATCTAAAAATCTCAACCCAAAAGCACTAAAACCTAATCCCAAAAAACCTCTATACCATCAGCTAAAAAATCATACACCATATTCCAAAAAAAATCCCAAACCATCTAGAAAAAAACAATATCCAACATCAAAAAAACACTAAACAGTCATCTCAAATACATCCTAAACCATCGACCCCAAAAAATTATAATCCCTTATACCCAAAACCATAATTAATCATTCAAAACCCCTAAACATTCATCCCCAAGAAGTCCTAAACCCTCATCAAAAAAACATAAAATCATCTACACTAAAAAAACCTAACCATCATCCCTGAAAAAAATAAAACATTATCCTCCAAAAACTCCAAATCGCTCATCCCTAATAAATCTTAATCCCTCATCCCTAAAAAACCAGAATCCCCTATCATCAAAAAAACCCTCAAAAATAAACAAAGAAACCCTCAAAACTCAGCCGCAAAAACCCGTCAACTGCCATCCCCCCCCCAAACCTGAACCATAATCCCTAAAAAACCCCAAACACCCAGCCCCCCCCCCCCCCAAAAAAAACACTAAAACCTCATCCAAAAAAACCCTAAACCTTCATCCCGAAAAAACGCCAAATACTCACTCCCAAAAAACCATAAAACAACAAAAAACAAAACCTCAAAACTCATATCCAAATAACCACAACCCATTTCCGCAAAACGCCAACCCATATCCCAAAAAAACATATCCCCTAAACACTTACCCTACAATAACCCTCATCCAACACCTTAAAAATACTTAAACTATCCTAAAAAAATTCTCAACTCTCTCACCATAAAACCCTTAATGCTTTTCTCTAAAAAAGCCTCACCCTCATCCCAAAATAACCCTCTACCATTAACCATATAAAAAAACACTCATCCCCAAAAAACATCAATCGATAGCACATAAAAACCCTCAACCATAATCCCCCAAAAATTATTATCCATTAAACCTAAAAACAAAAAACCCTTGGCATCAATAAACTCTCATCCCTCAGCCCAAAAAATCCGTAGACCATAATCCATCAAAATTACTAAGCCCATAGCCCCAAAAAACCAAATCTATCATCCCCCAAAATATAAAACCATCATCCCCCAATAACCAAAAATCTGTATCCTTAAAAACATAAACACACATCCCCAAAAAAATCAAAAACCCTTAGCCCCAAAAAACCCTAATTCATCTTCTCCAAAAAACATAAAACAAATAACCTCAAAAAACCCTAATACCCCAAAAAAACCAAAACACTTATCCAAAGACACCCATAACCGGCAGCACCAAAAAACCCTATACCATCATAAAAAAAACCATCATCACTTATAACTAATAAATTCACAAACCTCATCTTTAAAAATCCCTAATCATTTAGCCCAAAAACCCTCATCATTAATCTCGAAAAACCCTAAGCCCGTATCTCCCAAAAAACCATCAAACCATATCCCCAAATTTACATAATCATTTATACCAAAAAAGAATCTCTATTCCCAAAAAACCCTCAACTATTATCCTATATACCCATAAACCATTATCTCTAAAAACCCATAAACTCTCAACCCCAAAAATCATCATCCATAAAAAAAATAGACCTCAACCTTCATCCCCAAAATGCCTCAACCCTTATACACAAAAAACATTAAACACTAAGCTACTAAAAAACCTAAAACTGAATCCCAAATAAATCATAAACGCTCATTCCCAAAAAAACCTCAACTCTCAGTCCCAAGAAAATATCAGCCCTCTACACCAAAAAACTAAAAACCCTCTAAAACAAAAAATACTAAACCATCATCCCCCAAAAGTCCTCAATTATCATCCCCCCAAAACCCTCAACCCATCTCCCAAAAAAACCCAAAACACGCAACCCTAAAAAACCTGTTACCAAAAGCATGAAACCCCAAAAAAACAGCCTCAAAAAACACTCAACCCACATCCCCAAAAAATATTTACCCTCGTCCCAGACAAACCTCAAACCTCATCACTACAAACCCTCCACCATAAGCCCCCAAAAATTTATCATCCATCTTCACAATATACACTAAAAACTCATCCCAAAAAATCCATTAATCTTGATCCCCAATGTCTGCTCAACCTTTATTCTCAATAAAACCAGTATCCTCATCCCAAAAAAAACCCTTAACACTCAAACCCCAGCCCTATAAAACCATAAACCCTTTTCCTTATAATTCCCTAAAAATTGATCCAAAAAATTCATAAAACCCAAATATCTAAAAAACCCTAACCACAACCCTCAACTAAGAACAACAAAACCCTCATACCCATGAAACCATCAACCCTCAGCACTAGAAACCCTCAACCCACACCCCAAAATATCCCTCAAACCTCAATCCAAAAAAATACTCAATCCACAACCCCAAAAATCATAAATCCTCTTACAAAATATCAACAATAAATAATAATCAATGCTCATCCCAAAAAACCCTAAAATCTCAACCCCCAAAACCATAAACCCACAACCACAAAAAAACACTTAATTTTCATCCTTGAAAAACTATAAACCCTCAGAAACAAAAAACATTCAACAGTAATACCCAAATAACCTAAATTATCATAACCAAAAAAATAAACCCCATCCACTAAAAATTATAAACTCAAATCCCCAAAAACACAAAAACCTAAATCCCCAAAATAACTAATCCCTAAACCAAAAAAATTCATCAACCCTCAACAACCAAATTTACTCATCCCTCATCCACAATATTTTCTTAACCCTCCTTCAAAAATAACCCTAAAACCTTATCCCCAATAAACCTCCACCCCATCCCTAAAAACCCATCAACCCTTATCCTTAATGCACAATCATCCCTCAACACAATAAATATAACTACCTAGACTTTATGTACATGGATATTACCTTATTTTTGTAGAATGCATAATATATTACACAAACAGATTCCCAAAGACAATATTAGTTTAGGTCCATTGGAAACATGAAACCCAAGACTTATTGTACAATGATAGATCTTGAATGATTCAAATAAGGATAGTCCACATTAGTAAACCTACCTAAAAATTTCTTCATTATCAATGAAAATGAACATATTAAAGGGCCGAGCTCAAATGCTCATTAATTTTAAACAATTGAGATATGTAAGCATAAGCATTAGCATAATGTTATTATAATAATATCATAACATTATAAAACCATATCATGAATATCATAGATCATAAATATATAACATGTAAAAAATATTTACAGTTCATAATACAAGAATCATTTGTAAATCAGCAACATACTCCATGATATAATAACATAGTAATAGGGCATGATATTTGTGAAATACACATAATCATAGAATTTAATTTTTCAATGATAAACACCAAGACATTCATTGTTTGTTAGGATTATGATAACCACCCATGTACCAATATTGGGATTGGTATGACCTCTGATGTGGCTTCTAGTTTTAGGCTTGGGATCAACACTCAGGTACCCTCTAATTGCTGGGTTAGGATGACTTCTAGTGTACCCTTTGATAACATTGAACATTTATTATTACCCAATGCATTGGAGGGAGATATTGGTCCCACCGATAAAAAATAAAATAAATATATATATGTTCCCTACGTAGATAAATCATATCATAACCCATATAAGAAATTAGTTTCATAAACATTTTGTAATATTAAATTGAATGGAAACCTAATTCTTAAACATCAATCAACGATAAATGTATAATTTTCACTGAAATAATAAGAATAATACCCATGGATCATATATCAAGTAAAACATCAAATAATGTTATCATAGATGGAAAATAATTTTGAAAGATAACTCAAATATAATTCTTGTGGAAAATATAACATCTTTTTTATGAGTGATTATTTTTAAATGAAGGAAAATTTTAAAAGAAAAAATTTTCTTTGAAAATAACTTGTAATCATTTATATTATGCTTCAATGAATTAAATATTCATGAAAGTGATAAAATATATCCATTATATATATTTTAAAAAACATTCATTTCATACTTTTGATGAAAAATTCATAAATTACCTCATTTTAGAAAAAAAGATTCCTTTCACATCGTGTAGTAAAATTGGAAAAAATTGAGCGAGTTGGTTACCTTAAATAAAATTCTATGTAATTTATGATAACTTGTATTCATGGTTTTTTAATTTTAAAAAATTACTTATCACATCATGAAAGTTCTTCTTCATGATGTTGTATTTGACAATGTCCCAAGAATAGTTTCCACACTAAAAGGTCATAGTAGTCCACCATTATGATGAAAAATAAATTGTGCAATGAAACTATATATATAAATATATATATTATATGGATGAATGATATCATTTTAGGGACACAAATGATACATGGTATTAGGGTAGGGGACTCATAGAACATTGAGGCACCTTCTCTTTGTGTACATCCTTGGTGATAACTAGTAGGATATTATGAGAACGAGACCCGATAGTAGGAAATCCCCATTTATAAGTCTCATTGGATGTTCATATCTACAAAAATTTTTATTGGTACTTAAACATTAAGATAATTATTAATGGATATTATGACTCATGTAATTTTATGTATTGATGAAAACTATGACAACAGATGTTTTTGGGGAGGTAGGATACATTGGATGCGTCATGTGTAATATTCTCTCAATGAATAATACAAGAAAATATGTATCCCTTCGGTTCACTAATAGAAGTTAATATCTCAGGACCTTTTATGGAAAATATATACCCTAAATAAATACATGTTCATGGTGTTATATAGGCAATATCTACTTTCTAAAAGTCCAAGAAAGATACATCGATCATATAGGTTGATGACACTAGCATGAAACCTTATTGGTTAGATATATTTTCATAAAGGGATTATATTATACTGTAAACATTCATATGATGTGACATGTCATTATGTGATTCACTTTATCCTCTATGGGTGATGTTGTCTGTTGCTAGATTCCAACCTTGGACTTGATGTTGCTATGCCTAATGCCAATGAGTAATATCCATATAGGGTCCCACACAATGTGTATCCAAAATACCAGTTAAATAATTTATTATTTAACGAGTTAAATAAATATCATTCATGTTCACGATTAATAATTATACAGGAATGCCTGATCACATTTATTACATCACTAGATATTTGAAAGAATATATTATGGAGGAATAATTAGTAAACATTGAGGGGGATTGGAGGGCCAAATTTAATGGTCTATGGAGAAATAATAATATTTAGTATTATTTGATTAATGAATATTTAATTATAAATTGCATGTTGAAAACATGTTGTGAGATAATAATAATATTGTTATTATATGAAATGGGGGTTTCTCAATGATTAATGACCTAATTAAAGGCACTTGTGCAAATTATTTTATTATTACCCAAGGGAAATAAATTTGAAATTATATATTTCACTCATAAGCCATGGGCGACCTAAGAAACACCAATTAGGTTATGCATAATGGATTGGAGAAAATATGTCATGATTAGAGAGTTCTTCCCTCTCGAAGAAAACTCTCTTGAATGAGAGAATTCCTCCTCTACTAAATCAAGGATATTGTTTTGAAGTGGTTATTAGGGTGATCAAGGGTGGATGAGGCATGCACAATGAACTTTTATGCTAGTAGTCAAAGACTCCTTCGACGACATTCAGATATTTGTAGAAATTTGCAGATCACCACTAGAGGACTTCTTCCCTTGATCTTTATAAAATAATACTTCTGCACTACAAATTGGATGATGGACACATTAATGAAGAAGGAATAATACTTGGTGGAAATTATTATATAATTAAATTAATTATAAACAATATATGTTGATCCTCTCTCTTGGTTTTGGGTTTTTATTCCTTTTTATTATTTAATTGATTCATTTCTATGGATTATGGAGTTAATTTTCACATAGATCCATGATTTTTCATTGAATATGGAAGAGATAAATGTTTGGTAACCCCCATCCAAGCATCCACTGAACCCTGAACCTACAAGTGAAATCACAGGGGGCATATTATTGTTTATAATTATTTAAATTCAATGGTGATTTATGCATTTTTTATTTAGTTTTTCAGTTAATGTCTAATCGTCCTTCAAATATGAACACACGATATATGTTTCTTACTCTATAATTTATCACAGATGTAATAGAAATGAATATTTTAATTATTAAAATATAGTCGGGGAACACATCAAGAGGTTCAAAGGATTATGCTCAGATAACACAGTAGTACATGCGGTGTAACCGAAGTTACATCACTGTAGTTTTTATTAATGCTCCAAGAGTTAATTAAGTAATTAATCAACCCATGTTCATTAAAGACACATGGAGTAGTTAATTCATACATTGCATGTTGACTGGGATAGACTGCTATATGGTCCGTCAGAATACATGCCATGTTTCCCACATGACATGGTGTGTTGTCCCTTTTAGATTAGTGTCTATCCATGTATCTCATACAAGGCATAACCGATCGGTGCCTGTGTAACATGGATTCAACAGGGCATGTGACCAACTGGACATATTGTGTACTCCAAGAATTCCAAAGTGCACCTCACATGTTGAGTCCCTAGAAGTATACTTTGTATAGAGGGTGATGGTTCTACACGCTGTGTAAATCAGATATACACTATGTGTATTGTTACTAAATTATGAATTATTAACACTCTAATATATATATATATATATATATATATATATATATATAATGTTCAGATATACATATCCTTTATAATTTTAATTACAGTTATTATTCTATAAGCATTAAAGCATGATACATTACCAACAAGCCTTGTAAATTGTGTAATCATCCATGAAGTCATCATGAATGTACTTGATAATTAATTCTTGATATATGTCACAAAGAATAAAGTGTATAAAAGTATAATACATGTGGAGTATATTTGGACAGGTATTCACCGGGTTACATCCATGATACATTTATGTACACGGTTAATTTTAAATGAAATTTATTTTTAAAAAAATTATAATGGATGATAATCTCGAGGAAATTCAGAAAAGGATTAATATAAAATGATTGATTAATTAAATATAATAATAAATTGACTCATAAGAAATTTATATTAAATAAGAATGATTAAATAATTGAATTCTAGTTTTATTGAATGACTATTTCATTACATGCATGTGGATGATCATGGGATAGACCATACCTTGTATGGGATTGGTTTCCTTATAATTTATTTTTTAATTAAATTGTTGGTCTCCATGCCTTCCCTCCTCATTAATATGTAGGGTTTGTGAGCCCATGGATTCTATTATGTAAAACCCCATTTACCCTTCACATGAGTGTGATTAAAAAATATATAATTACAGGAGATCATAAGAAAGTGGATTTAGATCAAGTAAAGAGCTTAGGAGAAACCAATCAAAGGAGATACAAAGGAGGATATGTGGAAAGCATTAAACACGAACCTTATATGGTTCAAGGTGTTTCTCCCCTAGGTTAGAAATTTGTTTATCAACCACTATAATGACTAACCATTAGAACAATATCATGATCAGAAACATTATTTTATATCTCTCAGTTTCATGGTTATTCATTATGGATGTTTTGTCGCAATCACACAATTAATGAATTAATAGGCATGCAATATGGAACTAAAAAAATTGGATTTTGGGTAAATGTTATCTAATACATGGTTAATCACTTAATCATATGCCACCTAATATTAAAAATAATGTGGAATGATAATAACTAGAAATTTACATATAAAAGATAAAATACCCCAATAAAATATTATGTCTATATAGATGTCCATTACTTCGGTTAGAATCGAACCATTGATCAAAGCACTTAGCAATCCAAAATTGGGGTGTTTTCAATAATTGTGGAATTATATTATGAGGTTTTGGGTTTACATAACTTGGTTTACATCAATGGTTGACTGCCAAAGTAGGACTTTGTGTAACCGAGAGGAAATGGTTGATGAAATCTAAATTAATGATTTCAGGATTAGGGAGTCTACTCAACTGATCAAGTGACTATGATTTAATGTATCTGAAATTTGTAATGCCTACATGAAACCATTTGAGTTACTTGAAAAGCCAATTTTGTGGTAATGTTAATGGAATAAGGATCCTTGGCACTAGAATATTGAAGAAATTGGATATTTAGAAGCCAGTGGTGAGGTCTATTGGGTTTCCATAAAATAGTGTGAGGCTAATAAAGATATTATTTACTTATTTGTCTAAATTTTATGAGATAATGTACTAAAATTCATCTCATCAGATTTTTAGAAACAACATAAAAATGACCGAAAACATATATTTATGGTTCATACTTGAGATGGGAAATCTTATCACTTGAGCAAATTTCCAATAGTGGAAATGGCACAAACATGTCATCCATCTCCATGAAAAGAAATTGTATGTTCTCGATGAACCCTTACCAGTTCAGCATGAAAATAACATGAGCGATGAATAGCTATTTCTCTATGAGAAACATCTAAATTATGTTATAGATTTTTTTTGCTTCAATTTATCATCCTTGTCCATTGAGATCCTGAAGAAACAAGAGGAAATGGATGATTTTAACACGATGTATCATCTTTGGGATCTCAAAAAAATGGTGAGATAAGAGAGGAATGAGATCTCTAAATATTTTTTCACAACTATGTTTTGAGAGTTTATGATAGGCAGGCCTCATGTAGTCAAGATTATCATATAAATTGAGCATCTGGACATCTTAGGGATTACATTACTGGATGAGTTTCATACATATCTCATAATTTCATCACATCCCAAGGCCTTCTCTAGATTACCTGAGAATTATAATATGAGAAATAATGAGAAGAGTCTATCAGAACTTATAACCATGATTCATCATGTTGATAAGGACATGGGGATTGACACACCGACCATCTTTTTGTTGAATAGAAAGAGGAAGGATAAGTCAATGGGGCCTAAGAATTATAAATAGTCTAAAGCCCCCAAAAAACCTACATCCAAGAATAATAAGATCCAAATGGAGGGAAATGAAAAGGAGGAAATATTTATTTTATGTGGCAAGTCAGGCCTTTGGAATAAGAACTGCACTGAGAAGCAATGGGAAGCCATTAGTGTGTTCATTATTGAGTGAAATATTTCTATTTCTACACATTTGAAATTAGATATATCTTTTTGTACTCACTTAGGTATAAAAGATTCAGAACAAAGTATATTTTATAATATTTCTAGATGATAGGTTGACCTGTGATCTTTTAATGGTGTGAGGATGGCTTCTCTTTCCATTTGTGACAACAACCTTTCGTTATCGACATGAATGAATTTTGTTTTGTATGATTTTTATTTTGTACCTGCTATTACCAAAAACATTATTTCAATATCAGGTTTAGAAACAAATTGTTTTATTTTCATGTTTGGAAATAAATGTTCTTCATTTTTTAAGGAAATCATATGTTATGGTATTAAAATTTTAATAATGATCTGAATTTATTAAATTAAAAAACCAAGTATTTTCAATTGAAAATGAATCATGGTCACATGAAAACATTAACACCAATATTTGGAAGCATTACCTTCTTCATGTAAATGAGATGCATTTGAAAAATCTATGTCCAGATGGTTACATAGAATATTCCAATCTAAATCCACATGATAGATTTCATGATTTTTTCAAAGGGAAAATGGGCAAACCACCATTTGGTGGCTAGGGTGAAATGGCCACAAAGATTCTATGAATGGTACCCACTGATGTGTGTGGTCCATTCCCAAAATATTCTAGTGGTTCATATTAATACTTTATAAATTTTACTGATGACTAGAGTAGATATTGATATATCTACATAATGAGGTATAATTTTGATCCCTTTGATAAATTGAAGGAATTCATGAATGAAGCATAGAATCAGCTTCTTAAAAAGATAAATAATCATTGATCTGATTGAGGTGAATAATGTTTTAAACAAGAGTTCATCAACATTATACTGGAGTTTGGGATTCTATATCAACTCACTCCACCTTATACACCACAATGGAATGGTTTTATTGAATAGAAGAATCGTACGTTGTTGGACATGGTATGGTCGATGATGATTCATGAATATCTTATATTATCCTATTGTGGATATGCATTACACACTAAGACATACACATTAAACTGAGTACCATCTAAAGTGGAAAATGGAATTCCCATCAAGCTATGGAGTATAAAGATACCTATTTTTTCAAATAAATGTGTATGGGGATGTGAGTTGTTTCTTAAGGATTTATCAAGAATCAAAATAGTACCTAGTGGGATGAAGTTATCAATATAGGGTATCCTAAGGAAACAATGGGATATTACCTATACAACCCCTCAAACAATAATGTTACTATCACCAAACAAGCTTCCTTTCTTGAGAGGGAGAACATCCTCAAATATGATATTGGGATCAAGATTGAATAAGATGAATTTGAAGCTCAAGATACATAGGAGTTGGTATAGGAACAATTTCCATAGGTCCCCATGGAAGAAGTAGTTCAGGAAACCCAATTACTATGTTGTAGTGTATGAGAGGTAAGTGACCCAGATACATATGGTTTTCTAGTCATTGAGAATGGAGACTCATTATTATTGTACAATGATGAACTACATTACTACAAGGAGGAAATAGAGAGATCAAAATCATCATGATGGTTAGAAGTTATCAATTCTGAGACAGATTCCTTGTATTACAAAAAATATTTGGTTTGTGTTGATGTGCTAGTTGATGTATAGCTTGTTGGATGTAAGTGGTATTCAATAGGAAACTAGACCTGGAAGGTAAGGTTAGTACCTATAATGTGAGGCTACTGACTAAATGGGTCAATCAACCTCAAGTAATTGACTTTGATGAAGCCTTTTCACTAGTTTCCAGGTTTAAATACATCAGAATTGTACATTCCATGACATCTGACCATGACTATGTGTTTTGGATGATGTATGTCAAAACTAAAACCCATAATGGGAACCTTATAGGAGATTTCTATATCTAAAAATAATAAGGGTCATTGCACCAGGTGATTCCAAAAGGGTTTTCAAGTTACAGTGATCCATTTATAGTTTGATGAAATCATCCAGGTCATGGACCATTCGATTTGAGGAATCCATAATAGAATTAGTGTACATTAAAAATGAATGTGAGATTTGTGTTTATAAAAGGTTTAGTTAGAATTTGTTCATTATCCTAGTAGTATATTTTTATGAAATATTAATTATTGGAAATGATATTCTAGTTTTACAGTCAGCTAAGGGCTGGTTGAACAAGTGCTTCTCTATGAAAGGCTCTCAGAAATTCAGCCTCCATTCAATGGATCATGATCAATCTTGAGAGATCCAATAGGATTATTGGACAATTGCAAACTACATATAATGTCAGGATACTAAAGTTATTTAATATGGATCAATCCTAGAGGTGATAGGTTCTAGTGTCTCATAGATTGCGTGTTTCTATTAAATTGTGTCCCCAGGGACAATAAGGGACATGGAAAATGAGTATGATCTCATATGCTTTGGCGATTATATCAATCATTTAAGTAAAGTATCGTACTAGATTTTATGTTGCCTATGCACTGAGCATGGTTGGAAGATATCAAGTAGATCTAGGAGAACTGCATTGGACTACTTTTAATGCTATCATTAAGTATCTGAGAAAAACTAAGGATATGTTCTTTTTTATGAAGGATGTGAGGGGCTTTTCATTAGAGGTTATGTTGATTCTAGTTTCAATATAGATCATACTGATCTAAAGTCCCAATCATGATTTATTTTCTATCTCAATGGAGGATCTATGAGCTGGATGAGTTAAATGAAGCCAGATGTCACTAGTTCTACAGTGGATTATGAGTACATAGAAACCTCTAATGCTGCCAAGGATGCTTTTTAGATTAGTAACTTTATCCAGGATCTTGATGTGACACCTAGCAGTAAAGAACCTCTCACATTTTATTGTGATAATACTATAGCAGTGTCTCTTGAAAAAAAAGACAAGGTCACAACAGTGGACAGAAAATCCTTCAAAAGTATCTCATCTTAAGGTATTTTCGTCAGAGAGGTGAAGTTTTAGATGAAATTGTATCCAAAAAATATAATTTAGCAGACCCCATACCTATAGACCTGACATTGTTGAAGTATGAGTGTCATGTGAGAGCTAGTGGACAATATGTTGTTAGTCGTTGGCTCGAGTTCAAGCTGGAGTTTTTTGGAGTTGAATCCCTAGAAAAAACTTCTATGTACTTTATGATGACTTATATTAATGGGTTTTTAATATTAATAAATTACGTATCAAATCATTCTTTTTCTTCTCTATTACAATTTATTTGATAATGTCCCAAGTGTATCTATCACACTAAAAGGTCATAACAGTTCCCCGCTACGATGAGAAACAGAAAGTGCTATGAAAATATTGTTAGATATATGTTCTAAGTACAGATGATATCATTTTTGGGATAGAAATGATATGTTTTATCATGTGTGGAGACTCATAGGAATTTGAAACACCTTCTCAAGGTGCACGCGCTTGGTGATATCTAGTAGGATATTATGATTACGAGACCAACAATTGGAAATCCCTAGTTATAAGTGTTAGTACATGTTCCTATTTATGGATCTGTGTATATTTCCTTAGAATTTATTATTTTTATTAATGGATATTATGTGTCATTTACATTTATGTATTGATGGAAATGGTGTTGGAATATTTTCACATTGAGGTAGGATATGTTGGGCGTGTCCCAAGTAATATTGCATTAAAGAATAATGTGAGAAAGGATTTATCACTTCTATTCACTAATGGAATTTAATAACTTAGGACCTTTTATATAAATTACATTACCTAAATAAATCCATGGCCATGGTAATCTATAGGCAAGTTCAATTTTCGAAGAGTCAAATAATGAGATATAGATCATATAGGTTGATGGCATTGGTATGACACTTATTCGGTTAGAGATGCTGTGGTAAAGGGATTGTATTATTCTATAAACGCTCAAAAGAGGTGACATTGACTTGCAATATTAAATTCTTTAACTATGGATTCATTGGTATGTTGTTAGACGCTAACAATAGAATTTAGAATTCTCTGCCAAATGAAACTGAGAAAGATGACTTCTGGGTCACAAACTAAGTGTATCCAGAATCTCAGTTAAATAATTTATTGTTTAACAAGTTGAATAAATATTATTATTTATCATTGATTAATAATTATTCATGTATGCAAGGTCACATTTGTTCCTTCAGTATTTATTCAAAAGAATATATTTTGGGTGGAATAATTAATAAATATTGAGGAGGATTGGAGAACCAAGTTTAATGGTCAAGTGAGAAATGTTAATATTGAATATTATTTGATTAAATAATATATAATTATAACTCACAAGTTTCGAACATGTCATGAAATAATGATATTTCTATTATTATTCTACATGGGGGTTTTCTAAGATTAATGAAATAATTAAATTCACTTTTGAAAATTATTTTATTATTACCCTAGTGAAATAAATTACTGATTATATTATTACATCCTTAGCATAGGTCAAGCTAAGAGAAGGAAATTATGTTGTGAACAATGTATTGGAGAAAAGATCTCAAGCCTGGAGAGTTCATACCTCCCAATGAATGCTCTTAAGAATGACAATGACCCTCCTCCGTTAGATGAAGTAGAATGCTTTGGAAGTGATTCTCAACGTGATTTAATGTAGATGATGAAACTACATGGATCTTCCAGGCTAGCACCCAGAGATTCCACCAGGAACATCTATATAAATATAGAACACATGTATTCTCGAAGAGATATACCCTTGGTCTCTATAATTCAATGATGGTGCAATGTATAACTATTTCCTGACACATAAATGAAGAAAGAATAAACATTGAAGGTAATTCTTATTTATTTAAATTTAATTATATACAATATATGTTGATACTCTCTCTTGGTTCTAGGTTTATATACATTTTTCTTATTTATTTGATACAATTTTGTGGATCATTGTTTTCATCATCACATAGATCTCATATTTTTCATTGAATATGGAAAAGATCAATGTTAGGCACCAGTCCACCCGTGCTTTTACTACACCCAAAACCTAAAAAAATGACTTCAAAATCCATAAAATAATGATTAAAATATTTTGGAAAGGTTTCCTTAATTAAATGACTATCTATTTATGATGGCCTGAGGACTTCTTGGAAGTCTGGATCATGGAAACCACCATGGGTGGCTTGTAGAATATTGAAAAACCACCAGGGGCGACTCAGAAAGGGTGTGTGACGTCTGAAAGGGTTTGGGAACCTCTGAATTAATCTGAAGTGTGGACAAAGGGTCCCTATCATAAACATTTAGCTTTCATGAAGGATGGTTGGAGATAGGCGTAGTTTAAAGTCATGCATCTGGGACATTTTTTCAAATGGAATGACTTCTACTTGTTCTCGATAATCTCGTTAGAGACGTTCTATAAGATTCAGGCAGGGTCGTGAAAGTGGTTGGTAAACTGCAACTCAGAGGATTTCTGAATCCCGGGATGGACATGGGGCTTAGAGGCCAAGAGGCGTATGGAGAGAATCATTTCCAAAGAATATATTTCCTTTGGTAGAAGGGCATGGGGCGATCAATATACAAAGCCGCTGAGGTCATGGTATGCATAGTCATCCAAAGGTGTCCTTAGGTCAATGATTGTATTCTCACGATAGCCGGGCAACTTCAAGAAAGATGAGATTCGGGACCACCAGGGGTGCATTATGAGAGTTCGGCTTTTTTTGAGTACATAGTATGGATTATGAAAAGTGGGTGCCTGGATATGGGAGAAACATCTTGGCTAAACCTCCCGGGAATGGGTGAAGTCATCCCTTCTCACGCTAATGTGAGACGGTGGTTCGTGTAGTTCTAGCATGTGCACTGAGGGGAAAAGAAAAGCCACCATTCCTAACTGAATCCATGATAGGTTTGACCATGTAGTTTAACTTCATGCGGCAAGGATGAAGGGAATTTTAAATTCTGTGCATTTTAACGTCATGTGGTAAGGACGACCTCCGTGAAGTTTAACGTCATGCGGTAAAGATGAGGAGAATTATTGAAGACACTGTGCAGTTTAACGTCCTGCAACAAGGATGGGGGAATTTTTAAATCCGTGAAAATTCTTGTAGTTGGAGGCATTTTACTGTATGTTTAATGCTTGGTCTTTGCAGCTTCACGCCAAGTGGCAATGAAACGTTCCATGCAGTTTTAATCGTCATGCAGTAAGGACATAGTTGCAAAGGCCACTCTTGATTAAAATGTAACTAGGATTGAATATCTCTGCATGACCAAGACATGGAGAGGGTTTTATGGTGTAAACAATGGTTCCAGGGCTTCTTGAATTAGGAGAGATTATATGGGGGCTCTGAGTCTGGTAAGTGTACGGGGCTAGGAAGAGTATCGCCTGAGGAAATCTTTCCTTTGGTAGACGGGTCAGGGGATATCAATATGTAGAGCCGCTAAGGGCACGGTATGCATAGTCATACAAAGGTGTCCATGGGTCGATAACATTCCACTTCCAATGGCCATGGGTGGTTATGAAGTTCCGAAATTTTTTGGGCCACAAATTCTGTCATTTGGTAAGGAAATATCTGGTCAAGTCTTGGATGTTCGTCCCTGGTTGCTGTTAAAACTCGAAGAGTTCACTGCACTAATTTATCTTGCGCATGGGGTGTACCTTTACTCCATGCATTTTAATGTCGTGCGGTAAGGACGAAGTACTCTTAGTTTAGCGGTCATAGATTTCAGACCATTGGGTGACTATTACTACAATCACCCGGAGGACAATTGAGTTAGGATGCTCTGGTAAACTCCAAACAAGTGTGACAGAAGGAGGTTGTAAACTGCAACTCTGGGGTTTCCTAGACTAGGAGATATGGTATGGGGTCTCTAAGGATGGTAATCATATAGAGCTATGAAGTGTATCGCCTGAGGAAATCTTTCCTTTGGTAGATGGTTCAGGGGATATCAATATGAAGAGCCACTGAGGGCATGGTATGGATAGTCGTACAATGGTGTCCACGGGTCAATTACTTTCCACTTCCGAGGGCCATGGATGATTATGAAAATTTGGGATTGCTCATAGCATAGAGATCGGAATATGGGGATAATGGTGTCCAATCATACATGAAACATCTTCACCGTAATTTCCCATTGAGTCAATGTAGCCTAGCCCTGACTTGATGTTTGTGGATGCATATCATCAAGTGAACCACAGGCGGATACATAGTCTAACCAGGTAGGGATACCTTGGCGACGTTTGGATGTGAGAGGGGAATGAACTTGTAAACCACTACTCCATAAATGTTTGGATCGAGAGATATTATATGGGGGCTCTGAGGCTGGTAAGCGAATGGAGATAGGAAGAGTATCGCATAAGGAAATACTACCATTGGTAGACGGGACATGGGCTATCAATATGAAAATCCTCTAAGGGAATGGTATGCATAGTCATACAAAGGTGTCCACGGGTCGATAACTTTCCACTTCTGATGGCCATGGATGATTATGAAAATCCGCAATAATCCGGGTCGCAGAGTCTGATGTATGAAGAGGATGCATCCAAATGCACAATGTGTATTCCCATCCCGTTTCGCCGTATATCTTGGGTGGGTCATGATGAAGTCAGTGCAGTTTAGTGTCGTGCGGTGAGGACGAAGATGAACCGATGTAAAAAGGGGGATTCTGTGCAGTTTAATGTCATGTGGTAAGGATGAGGGGTATATATGCATGTGTTTTCTTTTATCAGTGCCTGGGCTAGAAGATAATATCCAGGCATCGCTAAATATCTTGTGAGTGAAGGAATCAAGAAACATGTAGTTCTTTTTAGAGTACACCACGTGCAGGTCTGGTCCTTACATGGGGGGAAAAGGCATATTTATTTTTTTATTATCCGTGTAGTTTAACGTGATGCAGTAAGGACGAGAATACACCCCGCGTAGGTCTATTCCTTGCATGGGGGAAAGGGGTATTTTTAGCTTCATTTGGGGTGGTTGGGTAGGGGGTGGAATGCTGGTGTCACTACGTATCTTGCGAGGGCATGAATCAAGCCGTATGCCGTTCTTTAAAAGTTAACACACCCCGTGCAGGTATAGTCCGTACACAGGGGAAAATGGCATTTTTAATCTTCATTCGGGGGTGGCTGGACCAGGATGGGGGAGCCTAGCGTCAATATCTATCCTACGAGCGCAGGAATCAAGCCATACGTAGTTCTATTAAATCCATTTAGTTTATGTTCACGCAATGGAACCCAACAATAATTCCCAATCTCATGTGAGTAATACTCGTTGTGAGAAACAAGGAATGGCAGAAGTCCCGGTTGCGAAATGTGTGAATAGGCATGATAAGAGAAGCGGTGATGAAGGTGGTGGCTGGACCCGGTCATGGGGTTCAGGTGTCACTACATATCCTATAAGAGCATGAATCAATCCACACGTAGTTCTTTGAAAGAGGTACATCTCGTGTAGGGTTTTCCCGTACACATAAGAAGATGGAATTTGTTTTATTTCATTAGGGGGTGGCTGGGCCAGGATGTGGAATACAGGCGTCACTACGTATCCTGCAGAGGTGGGAATCAAGTCGTACGTAGTTCTCTGAAATCTGTGTAGTTTAACGTCATTCGGTGAAGATGAAATACTCTTAGTTTAGGGTCATAGAGTTTGGACCATTGGGTCTTGGTAGTTTAACGTCCTACAGCTCAGACGATAGGTGCTTTTGGTTATGCAAAATACTTCTTCAAAAATCTCTCATTCGTTGGAGCGGTAGTGAACTGCCCGTCCATGGAGATCAGGGCATATTCTACATTAGAGTACACCTTCTGTATAACATATGGTCCCTCCCACTTGGGCTCCAACATTGGAGGTTTCTTTCCGGGTATCATTGTGGTCTAGAAGACCAACACCAATTCTCCATCCATGAAAGACCAAAGAAGAACCTTTTTATTGAAGGCTCGTGCGATCCGGTTCTAATATACTTTCAGATGGTTCGAAGTCTGTAACCACTTCTAATCCAGCTATTCCAATTCACGTCACAGTTTTTCTGATGGTTAATCGTTGGATAACTAATCAAAAATGGCAACATGGAGCAAGGGAAATTAGAGCTCAATGGGCAGGAATGCTTCCATTCCGTATACTAATGAGTATGGAGTAGCCCGAGTATAGGTGGAAATTGTGGTTCGATAATCCCACAATGCATGAAAGAGTTTATATGGCCATGATTTTATACCTTTGTCTACCTTTTTCTAGAGAATGTTGGACAAGGTCTTGTTGAAAGCATCTATCTGTCCGTTGGCTACTGCATGGTAGCGGGATGAGTGGTTAGCCATGATACCATATTCTTGGTACAGTTTTTCCAATTCAGCAGAGTAGAAGTTGATGCCGTTATCTATCAGTATGGTAAGAGGGACACAAAATCTAGTGATGATATTGGATTTCACAAAGATGACAATGTTTCTTGCGCCAACTTCCTTGATGGGTATAGCTTCTTCCCATTTGGAAAAGAAGTCGGTTGCTGTGAGGATATACTTCAATTGTTTTTCCGTGGCAGGAGGAGATGGTCCCATGATGTCCATTCCTCCGATGAAAAATGGCTAGGAGTACTTGGCCTAATGAAGTAACTCTGGGGGCTGGTGAATGAAGTGGGCATGAATTTGGCAGGAGTGGCATTTTGCAGTAAAGTGATCGCAATCTCGTCCCACGATGGGCTAATAGTACCCAAGCCTTGAAACCTGATGGGAAAGCTTAGACCCCGACTGATGTGATCCACATACTCTGGCATGCACTTCAGTCATTACGGAATCAGTTTCTTCTCCATTAATGCATCTGAGGAGGACTCCATCGAGGCCTCATTTGTAGAGGACCTCTTGCTGACCCATACCCCCATACAGGACAATGCTGATTTCCCTTCTTTGTATTTTATCTCATTCAACCTTGTCTGAGGGAAGTTCTCCCCTTTGAAGTTAGTTTTCAATGGGGGTCATCCAGCTGGTGGTAGGAGCATATGGCTCTGGAACAGAACTGACTTCATTGATTTACTCGGTCTTAGTATGAAAAAATGACAATACCATTCAACGATGAGAAATACTGATAGTTGTATCATCCCAGACTAGGTCAGCTAGGGTTGTGGCCACATTAGCTAATAAATCGGCCTGGGCATTCTGAAACTGGGGAATATAGGTCAATGTTGGTTCTTTGGAGAATTCCACCATTAACCCTCAGACATGGTCCAATAGGGGAATCTGCTCCAATTTTTTAATATCATAGTAACCATTCACATTCTTGATGACCAGTTCTGAGTCACCTTTCACCTTAAGGTGCTGTATTTGTGCCTAGAGTGTGAGATAAAGGCCTGCAATGAGGGCTTGATACTCTGCCACATTTTTTGTACATCCTTCTGATAGGCGGAAGGAATATGGAAAGACAGCCTTTTCTAGGGACATAAGTATTATCCCCAAACCCACCTTGTTAAATTTGGTATCCTCCATACTATTCACTGTCGGGCTTTGGGATGCGCCATCGAAGTACATTTCCCATGATGGGAACTCTGCTTGAATCGAGAATATATCTTCATCAGGTAGCTCAACGTCTGGTGCGGTGGTCCCTGTCGAGGGGTGCTCTGCCATAAAATCTACTAATGTCTGGCCTTTTATGACTTTCAGAGGCACAAACAGGATGTCAAACTATTGCCGGATGACTGCCCATCGGGGTAGGCTCCCGGTCAGCATTGGGCGGCTGAGGATGTACTTGAGCGGGTTGATACGCAATACCAAATGGACTTCATGATGCTGCAGATAATGTTGCAATTTTTGAACTGTGAAGAAAAATGCCAAACAGTTCATCTCGATGTTTGAGTACCGAGTTCTAGCATAGATCATGGTTTGGCTAAGGTAATAGATCCTATTTTCACTACCATCATCATTTTTCTGTGTGAGGAAGGCTCCCAACGACCACTGTAGGGATATCACGTATTGGATAAGAGGTCTCCCTTCAATCGGGGGCATGAACATCGGTGGGCTTAAGAGGTAATTCTTTAGGCTATCGAATGCCTCTTGGAAATCATCTGTCCATTGGTCTGTAACACCCTTTTTCATTATCCTAGTGAAGGGAAAACATTTATGCTCCAGGTTGGCTATGAGCCGCCTAATGTAGGCCAGGTGTCCTTGGAATCCTCTCAACTCATTGAGATTGCAGGGAGGTGGTAAACCAATGATAGCCTTTACCTTTTTAAGGTTGACCTCGATTCCATGATAGCATACGATGAATCCATGTAATTTACTTGAGGTGACCCCGAAGGCACATTTAAAGGGGTTCATCTTTAGGATATATTTTCGATGTTTGTTGAAGACGGTTTTAAGGTCTGACAGGTGATCTGAGTGATGTTTGGGCTTGACCACCAAGTCATCCACGTAGCATTCGACGAATCTCCCCAGGAATGGTTTAAATGTACGATGCATGGCACGTTGATATGTGGTGCTAGTGTTCTTGAGACCAAAGGGCATGACCCTGTAATAGAATACTCCCTGAGGGGCCCTAATGGTAGTATCTTCATCATCTTCTCGGGCCATCCATATTTTATTATACCCTGAATAACTGTCCATGAAGGAGAGAGCCTCATACTCGGCCATTTCGTAGATTAATAACTCTGTGATCGGGATAGGGAAATAATTTTTCGGGAAATGCCGATTGAGATCTCTGAAATCGATGCAGATGTGGATTTGTCTGTTCTTTTTCTTGATGAGGACAATTTTCGCTAGCCATGTGGGGTTTTGGACCTCCCGAATGAAGCCTTATTTAATAATATTATCGACTTCAGTCTCTATTTTGGTCGCATGTGTGGGGTGCGTCCTTCAGAGGCTTGTTTATAGCCCTGGTGGTGTTCTGGTAGACCTAAGTGGTGCATCGCCACCTCAGGATCGAGTCCCAACACTTCTATGTAATTCTATGAAAACCCATCTTTATGTTTCTTCAAGAAACAGGTATATACCTCATGCTCCTCGAGAGACATTGATGTACTAATGAGAGTGGGCCTCGGGTCTTCCTCGGTACCCATGTTTATTTCCCTAAGCTCGTCCACAGTGGTGGAGATACCTTCCTAAAATGTGGGAGGTGCATCCTTGAGATCTTCCTTCTCCTCTTCTCCCATATTCTCATCTTCTCGATTCGACGGGGGGAGGGTTCTCGGCACTGGCTCTTGGGAGTCTGGAGGCGAGGCATTGTGGGTGTCCTCACTCTAGTATTTGCCCCCAAATTTAGGGTTATCTGTTGTTTCTACATTGTCGCTCATGACCATTGTGTCTTAAGTCATGAGGACAACTTAGTACATGTCCGGACCTGAACTCCTACTCTCAACATGGTTGATGGGAAGTACGTAGTCTCTGCCAAGTTTCATTAGGGGGTCATCAGGAACCATTTATAGACTATTTGGAGCGGAGATCTAGTCGATACCATTGATTGAAGGCTTCTTCTTCTTCTTCTCATAAAACCCAAAATCAATATAGTGTGACTCGAAGAGCACAAAAGGGGCCTTGTCAGCGTGCAATTTCCCACCTTGTCCATTGACATAATATATGATACACTGGTGTTATGATGAAGAAATTCCCATGTGCTTATGAATCCACGGCCTTCCCAGTAGGGCATTGAATGCTGTGTTCTGCTGGACCACCAGGAATTCCGAGTAGGCCACAAGGTCGGCAAAATGGATTTTTAGCTTGATTTGTCCCATTGGATTTTATTCACTCTTGTCATAACCCAACAGAGTTGTGGCTGAGGGTATTATATCTTCCTCACTATAGCCCAACTTGCGAAATGTTAGTAGGGGAAGGAGGTTAACTCCAGATCTGTTGTCAATAAAGACTTTCCGAACCTCAACATCATTTAGTGTACCAGACACATATAGTGGTTTGATGTGTCCTTGCATTATGACATATTCATCCTGGTCGATGAAGGAAATCACCACATTGCATTCAGTCATCCCAGTCTCCGTCTAGTAAATCTCGGCGGCGGATACCTCAGCATGAAACTCCTGGGGGCTGAGTAAGGATTCTATAAGTTCCTCCCTGAGATATGCAAACAAAATCAGGGAATCTTGGATTGAAATTTTTGCTGGTACTGACGCCAGCTGCTTAAAGATATCATACTTCTGCGCCAGTGGCTGACGCTTCTCCGTTGGTGGGATAGTTTTATCAGACACTTTGGGAGCTGGAGTATGTGACGAGGAGGGACCGGCCGTGGGGTCGGATGTTGACAGTTTTCCCACGTTCTGGGGACTCGGCCCAGCCGGTCTGTTTGTGCGCACTAGGCGGCTAGACACTTTTTCCCCCTCTGATGGGTATTGCAAATTGACTGGGCTAGAGTGGTTGCTTGTGGGGGAGGAGGGGAATTCTTTCCCCTGCTGAGTCTGTTGAAGGGATCTCCCATGGGTTTCCACGATATTAACGTTTTGGGTCAGGGTAAAACCAAAGGGTTGGTTTCGGCCGCGACTATCCCTCCCCTGGTATCCCCTGCTTCTGTGATTCCTCCTCCCGACTCCTCATGTTGGGAGCTCGGGCTCATAACCATACCATTCATCAGGGAATGATTCCTTTAGATGTACGATGTTGATGGAACCAAAGATTATCTCCTCATCCTGTGACAGTTCAACCTGGTCCGTTGTCTCTGATGGTGCCGTTTGGTGGGTCGGTTCCCATGGAGACAAGTTTGAGGGCATAAAATCCAATAGTGTCGGGGCTAACTTTGGCCTCGTTACGGACTTCTCCCCTTGTGCTTGTCTCCTCCCTTTTTGATTACGCCTGGATGACTTGCTCATGGAGGGTTGTGAGGCCGATATTGTTGGTTTGGCAGCATCAGGGATTGTTGGAGGTGACACCGGCTACTGTAGTTGTGCTCGGAGTATGCCCGGCGCTCGACTAATAGTTTTCCGAGTCATCCAGTCATCAAATTTCTGCCCCTTCTTGTTGGTGACTTCCTTCCACCCCTCCCCTTTGTCAGAGTCGGTTGTAGAAATATATGTCACATGTGCTCGGGGTGGTCTCAACTCGACCTGCCCGGAGTCTACCATCCTTTTCACGAGGTATTTAAAGATGAAGCATTCCAAGATATTGTGCCCCAACATTCAATGGTTGGGAAAATAATCTGTCCTATCATCGCGGCCGACTTCTTCATTCTTCCTTGGCTCTAGGAGGTGGATAAAATTCCAATTCATGGCGGCGATGAAGTAGCTGCGGACATGGTCCTCTCGGAACGAGTATACATTGAGTTGTCGTTCCTCGAAATGGTTTCCCTTTGATCCTCTCTGATCATCCCTCTTGGGCGGAGGTGTCCGCTGATATACAGGGTACCCATGAGGATTTGGTGGAGGCCTAAGCGGTGGAGCAGGCGCAGGGGCTGGCTTGAGCGTGACAGAGGATGCTTCAGCTCTAACTGCTCTTGTTGCAGGAGCCTGTGAGTCTATTCGGGACTTCAGATTAGTCCACTGCAGTGATTCTTCAATTTTATGGGAAATGTAAGAGAGATTTCGGATTCCAGTGGTGCACTCCACTAGTATGAGCGGTGTTCAAAGCTCATCCCAAAGGTTATCGATGCATATGAAAAGAATCTCGTCATGAGGCATTGGCATGTTCAGAGAGTAGGTCGGACCCTTCCATCGGGCGATGAAATCCGAGACCCTCTCGTTCTCCCTCTGTTTGGAATTCCTGAGGTCGCTGACTATTGTTTTAGGCCGCGTTGAGTTGAAGTGAAACAGGAACTGCTGTCGAAGGTCTTCCCAGCATTTTATTGAATGAGCTGGCAGATTTGTATACCAAATTAAGGAAGTTCCTTGAATGTTCTGTATGAAGCATATGAGTTTCACTACATCTTTTTGTTCTTGAGTTCCCATCATAGGGTCGCAATAAGATGCGTAGTGCATCAAATGATGTTCCGGATTTCCTAATCCATTGAAAATAGGGAATATAGGGATCCCAAAATTGGGTGGAGGAGTCCTGTTGCTCACCCAATCTGGGTAGGGCTTTCTCTCTAGCTGTACCACAACACGTCGACCTTGTATTTCTTCTAATCGAACAGTCAGTGCCTCAATGGTGTTGGTGATACCCTGGTTTACATCCTATTGGGCCCGGTCTTGAGCAGGTGTAGCCCGAGGCATTACTTGAGGATCCCCCTCGGCTGGAACCAAGGGTGCATATTCTGTTTGTGGCGCCTTCGGAGGGTTCAGACATACTCAATCCGGTTGCTTCCTGTGTGGAGGGGTGTCTTGGTAATCATCTGAACCCACGTTCAGGTAGTTGGATGGGGCCGGTGCCGCATTGGGCGGGAGCCCTGACCATGCTTCATTTTCCAGGGCAAACCTTGGTCTTTAAGGTGCACTTGGGAGTGTAAGGTGTGGTTCTTCTTGGGAATCGCTTTCAATAAGACAGTTCCTCTAGAGTACCTCAGTGTTAATCCACCTGAATTATTTCATTTAATCTTCCTATCGAGTGAATCTCCCATTGAGTGTAAGTGGCTCGTTTTTATCTTGAGAAGGAGGCGGGTTAAGGGTAACTGGTCCTTTGTTCTTATCCTTGTTGGAAGATCACTGGGTAAGCAGAGGAGGGTTAGCTGGAAGGGCAGCCATGTTTAGGGCGGCCCTCTGATTCTGGGTTTGCACACCTGATGGTTTGTTGTGAATCATAGCCTGACCAGAACCATCGTCTCCCAATCCATCCAGATTTTCATCATCTCTGGTGTCACCCATGGGATTAGCCTCTATGGAATTTATGGATGCATATCCCGGGGTGGAGGAGATGTCATCTTCCAAGTAGGAAGAGGATCTCCTGCGCCTTTTTCTAGTGTTCCCCTTCTTATCCCATGATTGATTTAGGACTCCTTGACGAAGGGTGACACAGAGAGTTCTTTGATACGTCCTTATGGTACGCCTCCCTCTTAAAGTGGATAATGATTCAAATGATGGGATAGGGCATACACCTCCTCTTCTGATTGTCCACCCTAGATGAGAAAATACTGATTCTCATGGGAGAGGTTGCTGTTGAGGATATAAAAATTCCCCAGCCTTGAGGGCTGGGGTTGGCTCTGTTCCATGGACGTTGAGTCTCTTCCCGTTTTTATTGGTCCTACGGGGGATTTTTTTTGTTAAAAATGCCCCCATCACTATAGGCTGGGGTTGACCCTGGACTACAGTAGTGGTTACTGCTATCGCTACCTGTCTGATCTTCCATACTCCTATCCAGGGGTGAAATGGATTTAATGTCGATTTCACCTATGAATCAATCCCCTCCAGGGAGGCAAGGAATGACTACTGATTGGCCTCTCTTAGGCGAGAGGCCTGTTGTATGATTTATGTGGCCTGATTTAAGAGTTCTTGAATGGATTGTTCCCATTAGGCCTGACGCTTCTAGGACTAACTCAAGGCATGTCTCTGTTGGGTGTGCCTCCTTTCCTGAATAGGGACCCCACTCGATTGCGACCTTGATTTGATGACATTGCAAGACATTATGCTAAATGGGTTCTTCTCGGTGGGGAGAGGAGTGAAACATAGAGCTCCATGTTCTCCCCATCCTCTAATATGGACTCTCGTCAGAGTATCACCACTGAGGCGGCAAAGCTGGTGTAGTGCACAAAGGTAGGCTAACTTATATGCTTCCTTTACGCTTCTCAAGTTGCGGTCGTCACGCCAAAGGAAGAGATTCTAGGTCGATGTGATGCATGAGGTATCCTATTGTCTTTATATGGTCTACATACCCATCGTAGGGTAGGAATATAGATTTAGCCGGTGGAGGGTTTTCCATATATTGGAGAGGAAGTCGTGCACACATTCATTTGAGAACTTTTTGGGTATGTTCAATTGAGAGGTGGTCATGGGCCAAAACATAACTGGTACATCATCTCTGGCCAGTCGTTTCCTCAGGTGCAACATGCTGGCATACTCCTCCACTAGTGATTCCTCTACCTGATTGGCACAACTGAGATGCTCAACGATGGTGTAGCCAAAGGCAGTGGGGATTGTAGGTGTTGAATTTTCATGTGGGTTATTCTGAGGTGGTTCACAAGATGAACGTGTCCCCAGACGATCTCTTGATTGAAGAAGGGTGTCGTTTGCGAATAGCTGGGAATATGACATGCTTGATCCCATCCTTCTGAGTGCCTCAACATATGAGGGATTCTCTGTTCTTGATTTAGTAGGGGGAGGACCTTCCAGTCGACATAATATGCCATTGTGCAAGGGACCTTTGCAATGGAGGTCTTAATGGCATGTGCTACCATTACTTCTTGACTCCTCACTGTATAGAGGACTTTTGCAGTGCATACCCGAGGAGGACCTCTAAGGTGTGTCGCAGCAAGGGGAGGACCTTCTGGCCGCGTAGCATTGTTTCGAGGAGGGCCTTCACAAAAACATCCATCATGGTGGGGATGACCATCATGGTTTGACATTCTATGTGTATCCTGGGGAGGACCTTGAAGACACATTGCGACAAGGGGAGGACTTTCTTGTTTCTTGGGGCCATTTCGGGGAGGACCTTCTCAATGGCGGTCATGGTGGTGAGTAATACCATCATAGATGCCACAATGGTGAGGAATACCATAACAGTTTCCATATGGAGAATTTCTATGGGGTACACCCTGGGGAGGGCCTTTAGAATGTACCGCAATGAGGGTAGGGTATTTTCATTGCTTGACGTCGCTAGGGGGAGGACCTCCGTTATCAGAGTGGCAAGGACTACCATCATGATCTAATGCATGGATGTGTATATTGTCGTTGCAATGTAACATCTAGGGAGAACCTTTAGGGTAGGACCCGACAATAGGATGGCCTTCTTGTCATGATGAAACGTCACTGCGGGGAGGGCCTCCATAGTTGCGACTAAGATAGAGAGGGATACTATCATAATCTGTGGTCCCACTACATCGAGAGTGTTTGTATTGTATACCCTGGGGAGGACCTTTAGGGTGGACTGCAACAAGTGGAGGGACTTCTTGCTGCTCGATCTTTTGGTCATGCTGAAGGATTCCATGACTCGCATCAAAAGAGAAGCTCTCGTGATGGATCATTATATTCCCATGGGGGAGGCCCCCGCAGGAGCCCTGGGGAGGACCTTCAGAGCTGCTGGTAGTGACCTTACGGGGAGGACCTTCTCAACTGCTACTGCCACTCCCATAATATGTTAATGGGTGGGAAGGGTTCTGAGCATTCGATACGTGCTTAGCGACATTGGGAACCCCAGTTTCCAGCAGAGAGGAGTCATGAACCCGCTCTTTATTTTCCAGATGCCTTTGGTGCATTCGCGGTGCTTTCTTATGGGGAGCGGGGACCATCTGCTGTTGATAATAGAATTCACCTTTGGGTCACTTTCCAATTGGGTCTCGTGATTCTGCTAGGATACACTGATGAACATCTTGACTTTTAGCAGGAATATATGTCTGCACTGGAGCATCCACTGTGATGGATGAGTATCCCCCAATTAGAATGAGTGAAGCTGTTCGATATGGTTGCCCTTGTATCACGGAATATGCCTGATGACCCTCCTGGGTGGAAGCAGGGATTCAGATCTGCTCTGAGGTGGATATCTCATCTCTTATATGAGTCACCTTAATTGGGGAGATGAGCTCATGGGCCCAAGTCCTTGTTGTTTCCGTTGATGCAATTACATTCTGGAAAGTCTGTAAAACATGATTTGGGATCGATACCAGCTCCTCCATCATTTCCAGGATATGTAGAGAGACATCTTTGGATGGAATGGATATGAAGGACCATTCCGGTATCGGAGTAGAAATATCTTGTTCCGGTCCTCCGGTGTTTGGTGGGTACTGATAATTCTCCCATGTCGGGGCAGGTGAACGAGTCTGCCCTTGTGCATGGATATGCCGGTTTATCTCTCTGTTTTCCACCACATTGGTATGGCGGACTTTATTTGCATCCACAGGGGGTCGACCCTACATATATTGGTTCCCCACCGTATCGAGTCAGTGGCCTTTTTTGGTAGGGAGATGTGCCAACCTATTAATTACCACCACATCTGGATAGAAGGCTTTGTGGATCGCCACCAAATCGGGATGGTAGGCGTCTGAAGCATCTGCTAGGAGCTGGTCCTATAGGCCATGGGTTTCCACCACATCTTGTTGGTGTGATTCATGAGGCTAGGTAGGGAGAAGTTATTGCTGGGTAGGTGTCATCTTGTGTGAGTAACGGGCTTGATGGAGGTCGTTGGTGATGCATGCCTGCTCATATGATGTCGCAATGTCTGGATGGTGGGCTTTGGAGGAGCGGATAGGTGTATATGCCTCCTCGCAATACGTGTCCATGAATGGCAACAGATCACCTCCTTAGGGACATGGGTGATCACTGGTCCCTGATTGTACGTTATCCGCCCTCGTCGGGTAGTCCGAGGGGTCAGAGCTCAAGGAGTGTGGGCCTAGATCCTAGGGGCGACATCCTCCTTAGCATGAGGATATAGAGTCGCGGCGTAACCGTGACAACGTCTTCCGGCAGTGGCCTTGAAGTGGAACCCCCATTCAGTAGGGATGAAGTCCTCGATGTCAACCTCATCTGCATCCCTAAGATAAGGGAGGTACGCGTTGTCTCATTCTAGTGATATAATATTGAAACGGTTTGAGATAACAATAGGACCCGTCTAGATATGCTATCGCGGGCCCTGATGGACAGGCAACCGGCGGGTCTTGGTGGATTGACGAATGTGCATGGCCACCTCCACCGTTGGGAGAGTACCGTTCAGGTGGTACTCTCATATCAAATCATCCAACACCCATCATTTAAGATGCTGGGTAGGTGACGGGGTCCTTCATTGGTGATGATGTCTGGTCATTGTGTTGGTTGAAGAATGCGTTTGTGAGTTCCTCTATGATGCAATTGCATCGAAGGGAGTTCTGATTGGTACTTGTAAAATATTTTAACAAATAAAAAAAGCACACCTGTCAATACAGAATATCATAATCCCATGCATAATTAATGACCTTTCTTGGCCCTCCTTGTGAGTTTAAGGTCTAACAGAGTAGGATTAGGTAAAATCTATCATGATTGGTTAAAGATTCACATCAGGTTCAACATTTTTGTTTTGACCCTGGTGGGTGTGGGAAGATGTGTGTTACCCGACGGTTGATTAGGGAAGTTTTAGTCCTACTTAATCACCCATATCTGGTGCACTGTTCTTATTTCCAAATGCCCAAAAGTTCCATATCCAGCTATACATGGACCTGGTTTCCAAAGGTAGGTGTTCGCTAGGTGATTTGGCTAGTGATGCTCAAGAACTCACATTGGTCGAGAGGATGGGAAATCGGGCTCATCACACCGTTTGGGGGGCGGGGGAATTACTTCCTATTCAAGGAATCTCTTATAGATTTAAGATGTATTCATTTGTTTGGGAATCTTTGGTTTATACCCAAGCATAGTATCCATGGATTACTTGTCGTGGGAAATGGGCAACTGAATGCAGAGATTCGAAATCATTTAGGCCTCAGGTTTAGCATCCCCCATTAGATTAATGACTCTTAGGAGTTTGGAATCATCGAGACGGCGCTGGTTTGAAGCTTCATAACTGGGCACTCTGGAGTGTATTGTCATCCAGGGGGATAAATAATGACTTGAGCATTTGGATCGAACTCGTGATACGAGTTTCTTATGTATCCTTGTGAGAGGAATCCGAATCCACATCGTTCAGTGCCACTTGACGGGACACATCACCATTTAAGGTCATGCAAAGAGGACCCAACCGTACAATTTAACATCATGTGGCTAGGGCTTCAGGGTGAGAGATGCCCAGTCAAATTTGGTGTGGGACGTACACCGAAACGGCCCGGAATACCCAAGGGATGTGATTTCCTAGGTGCAGATACGGTCCTCCTGGGGTCATGAGGACATGGTCTGAAAGTGACGGATGTGTATCAGACATAGATATCAAGTTTGAACCTCAGGAAGGTTTCCTACATATCCCAGTTGGTCAGGGATCATAGTCCATGTAGTTTTGGGAGATTAGGGCTTACACGTGAGAGTTGCCTATTGTTGGGATTGACCCTCGGGGAGGCCTCCGACGTACCCTACTTTAGGAGACAGGGATCAAAACCCACGTAGTTTGTTCTGTGGGGCATGATTGGGAATTATACATGGTTAGTAGATAAAATTGGGATTGAACCTCTAGGAGGCATCCTACGCACCCTACATTAGGAGATAGGGATCAAAACCCACATAGTTCATTCTGAGGGTCATGATTGGGACTTATACATGGTTAGTGGCCCGAATTGGGATTGAACCTCTGGGAGGTGTCCTGCATACCTAGTTTAGGAATCATGGATAAAAACCCACATAGTTTATTTTGAGGGGCATGATTGGGACTTATACGTGGTTAGTAGCCCGAATTGGGATTAAACCTCGTGGAGGCATCCTACGTACCCTATTTAGGAAACAAGGATCAAAACCAACGTAGTTCTTTGTGAGGGTATGATGGGGACTTATACATGGTTAGTGGCCCAAATTGGGATTGAACCTCAAGGAGGCAACCGACGTACCATTATTTAGGAGACAGGGATCAAAACCCATGTTGTTTGTTCTTAGGGCTGTCGTTGTGTAGATACTGTGACCATCACAAATCTCTAAGCCGACATGAGTCATTCTCGGTGTGAGAAAAAATAGAATGTGATAGACTTGGAAAGCCTCGCACATTCTTCCTACTGAGGGAAGGGGTGGAAGACGACGAGCATAGGAGAATCCCAGGACCACCAGGCTCTCTTTCTCGCTGATGTTGGTGGAAGGTAGAAGTCATGCAGCGGAGCAATAAACCTTCTGTGGTGAGAGGGGAAGGGCCATTGGCTTCCGATGAGGATGTTGTGGGGCTTACTCTAAGAGGGATGCCCGTCCACTCCAACAAAAGGGGAGAAGTTCTCACCTCTTGTGCTCGTCAAAAGGAAATGCAAGTGGAGTCCTCAATCCTGGAAAGTGGAGAGGTAGAATGGGGACTCCCAATCTTAGACCCTACACTACCATGGGGATGTGAAACTAGGAATGCATCGGGAACCCTCTCAAGGTATGGGAAACCCCTTTTTCCTCGCCTACCATGGGTATGTGAACTCAAAGTGGTGCGCTGATGCGCTTGAAGGTTGCATCATACGTGTCCGAAGGCTTTGGTAAAGGCCTTGGCTCGAAGCCAACTAATAGGCCAATGAAGGGATTGCGAAGTATTAGGTTAGATTGGAAGGATTTTATCTGGCTCAGGGAATGGGAACACTAAAGGAGTTGGCCGGCCACATGGGTGTATGAGGAGTGGCGCCCTTCGCGTAGGGGGGTGTTACATGGTTGGAGAGGTCTTCACATACCAGGGTGGTATGCCAAATGAGAGGCATCCCACATACCAGGGTGGTACGCAGCTTCAGGTTCGACACGAGTACCAGGTTGGTATGCGGTGGAGTCCGTGCGAGTAGCGGTGGCTAGGGGGGATGCCATTCCGGGGTTCGCCGGTTAGGGCTTCACCCGCGTTGGAGGGTGCTACGTGGTGCATTACATCAAAAAGGGTTATAGAGCCCCTGGTCGATAGGGAGTACATCCGTGGAGGGACCATGGCTCATGGTATTTTTTTATGTTTGTGGTTCACCAATTTGTTATGCATTTTTCGGTTCCTTATTAATGCATTTCTAGTTTTGTACCTGTTCTGGTTCTTGAATCGGAACTTCCCTGTTTGATAAATCCTAAGCTCTTTCCTCCAAAATCCTTCTTCTCGAATCTGATCCCCCCTTCCTTCTCCCCCTTGATGTCCTTTTATAGAGGGGGAAAGAGATGTTTCTATGGTCGTCTGACACCTTTTGTAGAGGACCATGACCAAAAACCCGGTTCCTGGATGACTCGGTCAATCCACAACTCACGGGGGGCACTGAATGCACCTCAACCGCAAACCAAATCGGTTCAGGGGGGTGCATCGCGTCCATGCAGGGCTCCACCTCTATTCCACGAACGATAGAGTACATGGAATGGGCCGGTTGGCGCGTCTCACGGCTGGGGCAGTTCATGATGGTGGACCGGCCTGGCGCCCGTCCTGCTTCGCGCCCGCGGAGGGTTTCGGCCTCTATTCTGCGAACGACACTGGTCCGTGGAGGGGGCATCATGCCGAACCGTCTGCGTACCATCAATGTTGGACCGGTATGTGGACTGGTCGGTCCTTCACCAATCATGAGTATTCTCTACATTTTCATCCAATTATATGAGGGAAATTGGGTAGAATTTTTTCTCAAATTAAGGGGATTCCCATTCTCCTTTGTGGATTTTTTCAGGACCCTACAATATGTGATGATTTATAAGGAAATTTTTTCAAAAAATTTAACATATTAGTATAATATTTTATTTTAAAAGAATTTTCCTAAAGTTAAATAATTTTCATAAAAATATATACTTAAATAATTTTAGGAAAACCTCAACCATTGTTGTCCATTTATCCACTTCACCTATTTCTCCAAAATGGAAGGTGAGTTTTTCATTTGAAAATAATTAAAAGATCAAGAGATCCATGAAATTTTATCCCATCTGTCATCAGTTATCATCTACAAAATGTTTTTACAACAGGTTATACAATATTTTTAAATCCTAATGTGGTGAGATAATAAATTATTCTCACGAACTTCATTTGATGTTTTGCATACTTTTTACGTAAATGGTTAACCTTATAACACATATGAAAGTTGATAATACAAAACATTAAAAAAATTCTAGGAAATCAGTCTTAATAATAATCCCTCATATATAAAAAAGTATCTCTCGGTTGTCAAATTCCAAACACACAAATACCATAAACATAAAGTCATTGGAAACATGGTAAAAACATAAGATACCATAAATACTTACTGAAAATATTCATGTTTCTTTATACCAAATATTAATTGATATATTTATTAAATAATTTTTTTTAAAACTTCATATATGATGATATAGACTACTTTTTCAAAAAAATATTTATTCCGTTCTAAGGTCATTGATAACATCCAATTTTCTTTATGAAAAACAATTGTTTATTTACCCAAGATAATCAATATTTTCTCTATATCATTAAAACAATAAGGGTTACTTTACCTTAAAAAAATATCACCATTCTTTTAAATAAATATTCTATGTCTTTATCACTTTCCAACATATCTTTTTCAATCATTAATGAAATCATATACTAAAAATACGAATATCTTCCATGATTCATAATCATGGAATTCAAAACTATAAAAACAACATTTATCCAATTTTATTCTAAAACCATTACTCAGGATTCATAAAATTATTATTTAATACCACATTCCTAAAATATGAAATTTTAATCATGTCTTATGGTTCCTCAATCTCAATCTGACCATGATTCTGATGTTTAATGTAAACATAACTAGAAGAACATCCCATACATTTCACAGGTCATTTTTTGTCCCCTTATCTTCAGTAGTATAACAAATACATGTACCACCATCAAGAATATCTTTATGAAATATCCACTTTTAAAATCTATTTTCTTAATTCCAAAACATTCTACATATGATAAATTCAATGTTAACCATGTTCCTTTATGTTCTTGTTACTACCTATGACCAGAAATAATAGTGTATAAAAAACCAAAGAATAAGAATAAATAATCATGAAAAATTACTTATAATATTCCTTAATAATAACACATAAATTTAAATCAATGACACAGTAGGTGTATCCTATGTTATTCATAGTAATATTCTATTCAAATCCTTCATGATGGTTTTTAAAGATTTTTTGAATTTCCAAACCATATACCTTGGGAGTGTGAAACCGGTTGTGTAGTAAGGACAATTGTCATGTACTAGGTTATGCTCGATTCAGGCCTGATGCACCATATCATAATTGTTACTCATTGGTACATCTATTCTAGAACCATGTCAACTTGAATTATCCAGATAGGTATTAATTTCTAGGAATCCAATAACTCTATCCTTTACTAAATTTCCATGACATTTTCATTCTTTCCCTTAAATATGTACTTAGAAAATCCATTTTGGTTCTCATTATGTTTTTCTCATCCAATTTTACAAATATTATCTAAAAATTAACTTTGATATTTGTTTATTATTACATACACTTTACATACATGCATATTGCATAACTTTTACAGAATACACAATACATTACACAAAAATATGCCTAGAACTATACTAGATGATCGTCTTTTCAAACATGGAATAAAAAACTAATATTCTATTGAGTGATAAAAAATTCCAAAAAATAGCATCCCCATTATAGCTCTAACCTGAATAATTTCTTGACAAAATGAGTAATGAAACAAAAGAAAATGGTGAGCTTAGATGCTCCATAAGGATAAAAAATGGAGATATGTAAGAATAAACATGAGAATAAGGGTGTGAAAACATGATCATAAAATTATAACATCATACCCTAAATACCATAGATCATAAACATGATCCATGGAATAAATATTGGCAATTCCAAATATATGAATCATAATTAAAATATGAACATAATCCATGAAATCATAAAATAAAAATAAGACAAATGATTTTTTGGCATACACATAAACATAGAATATCTTATATCAATGAGACCTAAAATTAAATTCATAGTATTATTGTTTTCGGCTACCCACCCAGATGTACCTACATCGAGCTTGGGATTACCTCCAATGTACCTTATAGATATTGGATTAGGATGACCTCTTGTGTACCCTCTTGTTACGGGCATAGAATGACACCCATTTACACATTGATCTCATAGAAAATTTATCATTACCCACTAAATTATAAAAAGATATAGGTCCCTCCAATTAAATAATGAAAACCATATATAAATATAGGTACAAAGAACCTATTTAATAAATATAATTATATTATAAATATATAAAATAAATATATTATTATATATGAAACAATATATGATTCACTTATTACTTTATATTACCTTTTTTTACCAATTCCATGTTAATGTAATGTTTCAGGTAATAACTACATTATTTATCGTACGTGTTTTGACTTTTCAATCTAGATCCTCTTATATAAATCATGAGTTTTTTATTTATATAATGTAATAAATGAAATATATATCATACATATTCATTATATAAATTATTATAATAATCTATAAAATATATACATATTAAATGGAATACACCGTTCGTGGAGGTGGTAGGTCCTACGTACGCAAGAACACTGTTTCAATTTTATTATCTTACTAAAAGAATGAAATTAAATGATATATATGTATAAATATAATAGATATTAAATTATAATTATTAATTCATATATTTCATTTAGGTTCATTAAAACCATCTTTAATGCATTCCATGTAATTTGTGAACAGATTACATCGCTTTTACGAGCAGTTGTCAACACGTCCACAAACGATGTAATCAAATTTGAAAAAAATGGAAAGTATAAAGTTAGGTGTTAATTAATTATCATAAAAGAATAAATAAATAAATAATATAATATATAACATTAATGAAGATAAATTCTATTATTATTCCCAACCATGAAAGGTGGAAATCGAAGAAAGAACTACATTGGTTTGCGAGGTGGTAGTCCACCATACTCTTGAATGATGATTCCATATCCCATTTTATGGAAGAGTGTATAATTTTAGTTCAAACCTTTAATATAAAAAATATAGGTATATTAAAGATACTGAATTTATTATATAAATAGGAAATAAAAATAATTTAAGGTATTTAATGATGAAATAAAACAAAAATAATCATTAATGAACTTTACCACCACTTTGGGTATCAGCTTTTGATTTGCACAAAAGTAATTCAATGGTTTGAATTATTCCCAAAATGAGGAATCATGGAGGAATACAGTGATTTTGTGAGATTATTTGGAAGGAGGTCGACCTATCCAAATGTGTTCTGAAGTGTGAAATGTGTAGAAGGATAGGTTCCCTTTCATAAGAGATGTGAGGGGTACTCTTGGAATTCTTCAAAGTATTACATTACTATAAATTAATTTTTACACAAAAATAGATCAAAATTTAGTTATTTAGATTATTGAATGAGGATGGGTGTAAATCCCTTCATCTAATGAATATTATACAATTTTTATTGTGTTCTTAATCCTTATCTTTTTGTTTTGTCCCTTATTTTACACTTTAAACTCATACCATTTTATCATGTAGTTTACACTTTGACGGTTAATATAATTTCAATAAAATTTAAAAATACAAATAAATGATTCATTTATGATATTTTATGACTTATTCAATTTAGTTATTTCAAATATTATATTTTTATGAATTTTATATCATATTATGAAATAATATTTATTTTAAAGTATAATTTATGTCTATTTTGATACTATTCATTGTTTTTCATTTAATGAAATATCATAACAACATGATAAAATATAACTAACACTGATAATTTATCACTAAAATTTCTAATTTATATATAAAATTAGTTTATGTAATTAATTATATAAAATTATATCTATTTTAAAATTGTAATATAATTTATTTGACATTTCCATTAAATTAAAAATTACAGCATATTTATTATGAAGTATTTAATTAAATAATTTATTCTCTAAAAACTAAAAATAATTTATCAATTAGAATTTAAATTTCATAGATTTAAAATTATTATTTATATTAGACTCTATATTATGTATAACCATGTATTAAAAATTAATTAGTTATTTAAAATATGAGTATGAAATTTTATTTTATCATAAATTAAAATATAATAAATGTTATATTCTTACCCTTGTGGATTAAAAGGATATAATTTCGTCCTATGGTTGAATGTGGTCTAAAAACTAATCCAATTAAATTAGGACAAATGATTTGGTAATTTAATATTATTATAATATTATTGTTACCTTTAATTTCCCGAGTTACACTAAACCGTGGTAAATAAAATATACTAAAATAGAAATTCATAATATCCAAAAATAATAATAATTTGATCCTATTAGACTCTAAATATCTTATTCATTACAAATTTTTTTTCCATATTTTGAAATTAAATTATATAGGCAGAAGATTATGATTAATGCAAATCATAGAGATGTGGCTAGAAGCCTATGAAAAAGGATGTTGACAACTTCAATAAGTTTTTATATATAATTTCAATATAAAAAATTGTTCCAATTACCTAAAATTGATTAATATTTGTATAATTTTATTATTTTAAGTTTTAAAAATTAATTTAATATATAAATATTATTTAACAAAAAAGGTAGTTTTCAACTAAAATGCAGGGTTTTTCACTATTCATTAAAAAATGGAACTCCCTAGATAAATCAAATAAAAAATAACCACAAGGTAATTTTGAATTTATAAATTCAAATAAGTTATTTTTTATAAAATAAAATTATAAGGTTTCTAAAAAAAATTTAATTGTTGTTCACAAAAGGACATAATAAGAAGTTCCTTTAAAAAATAGTATTTCTAAACATATAAAGACAATACCAAAAATAATATATTATTTTTTTATTTTAAACATTTACAATTGAAATTTAAAATTAGTTATTACTATTCATATTATAATGTTTTATGGCTAGGTTATAAATATCATGTTTAAATTATAATAATGTGTTGTTTCCTAAAAACTCTGTGTTGCATGTAATTCCAGCCAACTCAGTTTTGCATATAGCTTAAGCTTAAATCGATGTTCTGTACAACATAATAAAAAACTAGTGTATTTATATAATATAAAAAAAATATATTAATTTTTTTAGAGGTTCAAAATATCACGAAGATTAAATTAATTTAAAAAATAATAATTTTCAAAATCACAAGGTGTTACAAAAAAACCATAAATCCTTAGCCACCGAAATCCCTCCACCATAATCCCCAAAAAACCTAGACCCTTTATTCAAGAAAAACACTAATCCCTCCGACATGACTATACCTAAACAATCATCCCCCAAAAAACCTCAACCCTCATCCCCAAAGAACCCTAAACCATAATTACCAAAAAAAAACCCAAACACTTAACACCAAAATAACCCTTACCTCTCATACCAAAAATACCCTAAACCCTTAGCCAAAAAAAACCATAAACCCTCATCCTATAAACCACTAAACCCTAATCCATAATTAATCCTCAACTATCATACCCATAAACCCTAATCAGTCATCATTAAAAAAAGCCTAAACCAACATCCCCAAAAATTGTAAACCCTTATCCCCAAAAAATATTATACCCCCAGCCCCCCAAAAAAACCCTTATCACCCAAAAACCCTCAACTATCATCCCCAAAAAATAATTATACCATCAGACACCAAAACCCTCATCCTTCATCCCAAAACACTATCAACCATCACCCCTAAATAACAATCAATCCGCACCTTAAAAAACATTCAATCCAAAGACCCAAAATTTCCCCAACCCTCATCCCTGAAAAAAAACATCAACCTTCATCCCCAATACACACTCAACCAATGACCCCAAATAACCCTCTACCATAATACATAGAAACCCTCCTCACTATATACCAAAAATCCTTCGATCCACATCACCAAAAAATCCTACAATCCTTATCCAATGAAAACCTCAACACTCGCCCCAAAGAAACCACAACCTTCATCCCTTTATAACCCTAAACCTACTTATATATTGAATCCCAAAACTTCAATCATAAAAAACCAAATACCATCCCACCCAAATCCCGAATCTGTTTCCCAAAAAAATCCATAAACCCTCACCACTAAAAAAAATCATAAACTCTCTGTCCTGAAAAAACACAAAACAGTAGAACAAAAAAATATAAACCCTCAGCATCAAAAAATAATATTCCCTCTGCCCCAAAAAATCCTTAAACCCAATACCCTAAAAACCCCCAAACACTCAACCCCCGAAACCCTAAACCCGAGCCCAAATGAAACCCTGAACCCTCATCCCAAAAACCTGAATCTCGTTACCCCAAAAATCTCAAAACCCTCATCCCCCAAAAACATAATCATATAACCCAAAAATATCCTAAACCATCATTCCAAAAAAAACATAAACACTAATTCCCAATAAACCCTAACCCATCATCCTCAAGAAACCAAAAATCCATTAGCATTAAAAATGATTAACCTTAATCCCCCTCAAAAACTAAACCCTCAGCCATAAAATAACCTAATCCAACATCCCCAAAAACCCTAAACCTCAAAACCAAAAAACCATTTATTCTCAGCCTAAAAAACCCAAAAACATTAGCCCCAAATAAACAATAGGACCTCTACCCAACAAACAAAAATTCTCATCCCAAAATAACCCCGAACCCTTAGCCTAAAAAATTCCCAAAACCCTCAACACCAAAAAACATAAAACCATTAGCACCATGATACAAAACACCCTCAAAAAATACCTACACCATAATCCTTAAAAAACCCAAACCTCCACCCCCAAAAAACAAAAAAATCTCATCCCCAAGTGTCCATAAGCCCTTATCCCCAAAAAACACTCAAAATTAATCCTCAAAAAACCCTCTACCCATAACCTATAAAAACACTAAAACCACACCCCATGAAACTGTCATCCCTTAGCCAAAAAACCCACCCCCACCCCCAAACTCTAATTAACCTGCAACCCATCTCACCAAAAAACCCAAAATCATCATTCACAAATTACCTAAACCCTTAATCATAATGACCTATCAACCTCTATACATATATACCCTCAACCCTCATCCCCAAAGAAACATAAACTCTCATCCCCTAAAAAATCCTCAACCATCATCATAAAAAAGTGTAACCCCTCACCCAAAAAATCCCTAAACCCTCATCCTGAAAAAACCATAAATCCTCATCCTAAAAAAACCATAAAACCTCATTACAATTAGTCCCCGAAAAACTAAATAACAATACCCAAAAAGACTTTATCCTTTATCCCAGGAAAACCCAAATTCTTTATCCCCAAAAATTCCCTCAAACCCCTTCCGAAAAACCACTTAACCTGTAGCCTAAAAATCAATAAACAGTTAGTCCCAAAAAAACCCTAAACCTACAGCAAAAAAAAACCTCAACCTCAACACCAAAAAAAACTCAAAAGTAGTCCTATAAAACACCCAACCCTCTTCCTAAAAAACCTTGATCCTGCAGCCACAAAACTCATCAATCCTCATCCATAAAAACATAAAACCTCTTACCAAAAAAACTTGATACATAGACTCAAAACGCCTCCACCTTCATCCCCAAAGAACCCTCACCCCCAGCCCAAAAAACCGGTCAACAGTTAGTCCCAAAAATCACTTGACACTCAACTCCTAAAAAACCATGCAACTTGAAATGGAAAAAATGTCAGACATCATCACCAAAAAAACGGTAAACCTTTATCCCCCAAAAAACCATGAACTATAAACCATAGAAAACTTTATACACTCATCCCACAAAAAACTAAACTATCTCCAAAAAAACGTAAACACTCAGTACCAAAATACCCTACACACTAAGCACCAAAAAACTATAATCTCTTGTCCCCAACAAATAGCCAACCCCTAGACCCAAAAAAATCCCAATAAACAGCCCCAAAAATAGTCATCCCTCAACCCAAAAAAACTCTCAACACTCAACCTAAATGATCTTAAACCCTTATCTTCAAAAAAACTCAATACCTATAGCCCCATGATACTTGAAACCCATACAATAAAAACACTCAAACCACATCCCCACAAAAACCAAAACCCTCAGTCTCAAAAAACCTGAAACCCTCATTCCTAGAAACCCATAAATACTTCTATTTAAAAAAAATCCAAAACCTTAACCCCTACAAACCCTAAACCGACATCCCTGAATAATCCTAAACATTAATTTCCAAAAAAACATCTAACCTAATCACCAAAAATCAAAATCCATTGATCCCCAAGTAACCCTAAACCTTCACCCACAAAATATTATAAACCCTCTTCTATAAAAACCCACTACCAATAGTCCTAAATAACCCTAAAACATCATTCCAATAAATAAATGAACCATAAAACCACAAAAAACATAAAACAAAATCCCAAAATGACCCTCAAACCGTAGAAACAAACAACCCTAAACACTTAACTCTAAAAAAACCTTATCATTGACACCCAAAAACCATAAAACCCTCAACCCAAATAACCCTAAATCCTCATCCTCTCAAAACCCTCAACCCTTAGCCATAAAAAATAGTAAACATTAATCTTCCATGAACCCTCAACCCTTATCCCCAAAAAAACCCTAATCCTTCATCCCCAAAAAACATAAAGAACTCATCACAAAAAAATTCTCAACCCTCATCCCCAAAAAACAGTCCACACTTATCTCCCAAAAACCATAATACCCCATCTTTAAAAAAACCTAAACCCATATCCCTAAAAAACATTTATCCCTCATCCCCTGATAAAAATTACCCAAACTAAAAAAAACCCTAAACCCTCAAAAAACACTTAACCGTCATACCCCATAAAACTCACTCATCATCCGAATAAAGCCAAAAATCCACTACCCTAATAAACCTAAAACCTTTATTCCCCCAAAAACCCTCAACCATTATAACCAAAAAAACAAAATTCCCTTACTCAAATAATCCTTATCCCAAATCCAAAAAAACCCTCATCCCTAATCCTGATAAACACAACTACCCTCAACCCCAAAAAACCTAAACCCTCTTCCCTGAAAATCACTCAACCATCATAAAAACCCCAAAATCCCAAAAACCATTATCTCTAATAAAACTCAATCCTTTGCCCCAAAAAAATACTAAAAACTGATCCCAAAAAAATTCTCTAAACACTTATCCCCACAAAACCCTTCAACCCTCACCCCCCCCCCCCAAAAAAAACTCAACCCTTAGTAGTAAAAAACCCTTAGTCTCATAACCTGAAAAAACTGCCAACAATCAGTCGCAAAAAATCTAAACCATCAAACACAAAAAACCATCAACTCTCAACACCAAAATACCATCAACCATGCTCCAGAAAAAAAACTCAACCCATTTCATTCCCAAAACCCCTCAATTATTATCCAAAATATATATATACAAACTCTTCCCCAAAATATATGAATTCTAATCCATAAAAATCCTTCAACCATTAGTCATGAAATACACTAAAACCTAAATATTATAAAACCCTCTAACATTATCCCCCCAAAAACCTAAACAATCACCCCCCCCCCCCAATCCCCTAATCCCTCATCCCAAAAAAACCCTAAACCCTTAGCCCCAATAAATCACTCCAAACTCATCCCCAAAAAACCATCAACCCATTGCTGAGAACAATTCTAATTTATCATCCCCAAAAACCAAAAGACATCATACCTAAAAAAATCCATAAAACCTCAACCCCAAAAAACCATAAACAACCATCCCAAAAAATCTCTCTATACTCTTCCACAAAAACCCAAAACACTCTCACACAAAAAACTAAATCCACTGCCCAAAAATACCCTAATCCTAAAACCCGAAAAATCCCTCACCACTCAGCCACAAAATAACATCAAACATGAGTCTAAAAAAATCCCAAACCCTCACCCAAATGAAACCTCAACACTCTACACCACGAACCATCAATGGTTGGCTCCAAATAAACCCTCAACAATAATCATCAAAATGTGTTCTACCATCATCCCAGAAAAAACCTCAACCTTCTTCTCAAAAAACCCATCATCCATTTGCTTCATAAAAACACCAAACCTCAGTCCCAAAAAACAATACACACTTAAAACCAAAAAATATTCAACCCTTAACCCCAAAAAACTCTTAACACCAATCCCAAAAAAATCCCTCAACCCAAAAAAAAAGTCAACCCAAAACCACAAAACACAATAACTCATATCCCCCCAAAACAATAAAACCTCATCCCTAAAAAATAAAAAACACTAAACCCAAGAAGACCACAAAACCTAATCCCAAAAATACACTCAACCCACATTCCCAAAAATACCTTAACCCTCATCCATAAAAGAAATAAAAACCCTCTACCCCAAAAAAACCCAAACCCTCATCACTAAAAAAACTCAACCCCCATCCACAAATAACCATCAACCCTCACCCTAAAACACCCAACTCTTTGTCCCAAAAAATTAGAAACTTTAAACCCTAAAATAACATCAATACTCATCCCATAAACAACTATACTATCATCCCAAAATACCATCAATGCTCATTCCTAAAAAACATGTAACCATCTACCCCATAAAATTCTAAACCCTTAGTAATAAAAAACCCTCAAATTTCACCATAATAAAATTAACCCTTGTCCCCAATAAAACTGTAATCCATATTAAATAAAAACACCCTAACATTAGAAATAGGAAACCCTAAAAATTGATCCCAAAAAACACTCAACCATCAGCCAAAAAATTCCCATAATCTTTATCCCCTTAAAACCCTCATACCTCATCCCCCAAAACCCCTAAACATTTACCCAAAAAACCAAGAACCATAGGCACCAAAAATATCTAAATCCTCCTCCCAAAAAATACCTTAACATTTATCCCAAAAAATCATTAAACTATCATTCCCCTAAAATCCTAGGCCCTAAACCCCAAAAAATCATAGACCTTAATCGAAAAAGAAACCACATCCTTCATCCATAGAAAACCATAAATTATTATCCCTAGAAATATTCATCCCTAAACCTATCAAAAACACTTTACCCCATCCCTAAAGAAGCATCAATCCTAATCCAAAGAAAGACATAAAATCTCAACCCAATAATAATATAAACCACCAGGTCTAGAAAAACAAAAACCCTCTGCCCCAAAAAAGTTCCTGAATACTCATCCCCATAAAACAAAAAACAGTCATTCCCAAGAAACTGTCAACCCCCAAGAAAATCAAACCCCCAACCCTAATCCCAAAATATCCATCAAACCTCATCCCAAAAAACCCAACAACCCCCATACAAAAAAAAACATTCTACCCACCACCCAATATATGTAAACCCTTAGCCCCAAAACACCATCAACCCACAACATAAAAAAACATTAATTATCAATCCTAAAACTAATAAACCCTGATTTAAAAAAAACTAAAACCCTCAACCCAACAAACACTCAACCCTCGGCCCAAAAAAACACTCATCCATGAGCTCTAAAAAACCCTAAACCCTCATACCACAAAAAAACCACAAACCCTCACCTCAAATAAAACCTACACCCTTAGCCCCATATAATACCTAAAGCATCATTCCCAATAAATATTGAAACCATTGTCCCAAGATAACTATACACTGGGCCCAAAAAATTGTTAACACTCTACCCCCAAAAACCCTCTATGCTCTACTCCAAAAAACTATAAACCCTCATTCCCAAAAAACCCTCATCCCTCAACTACAAAAAAATCCCTCTACCCTCATTCCCAAAAACCGTCTACCCTTTACCCCATGAATCCCAAAACCCTCTCCAACAAATCCTCCACATCCCAAAAAACCCTTAACAATCATCCCAAAAAAAACCTCAACACTCATCCACAAAAATCCCTTAACACTCAACCATAAAATAGCCTCAAATCCCATCCCTAGAAAACCCTAAGCCAACATATCCAGAAATACCTAAACCCTTATCCATAAAAAACCCTAAACCCTCATCCTCCCCAAACCGAAACCCTCATCCCCATAAAACCCTAAATGCTTCCTCCACATAAAACCTTCTATCCTTTTCCAAAAAAAACCCTCAACCCTCAATCCCCAAAATACCTCAACCCTCAGTCATGAAAAACACTAAATACTGATCCCCAAAAAACCCCAACACTTATCCCAAAAAAAACACCAAACCCTCATCCCTAAAATATCTCAACACTTATCCCCAAATAATCCAAAACCTTTAACAACAAAAAACACTAAACCCATATCCCAAAAAACCCTCAACCCAAAAAAGTCTCATCCCTTATCCCTAAAAACCCCACAACCCTCATCTATTAAAAACCCATACCCATCGACACTAGAAAACTATAAACCATAATCCCTTTAAAACTCTAAACACTCAGCCCCAAAAAACGTAAAACCCCCATGCCTTAAGAAACCCTAAACCCTCAACTGAAGAAAAAATTGTATCCCCTGAGTCCCAAAAAACACTAAAACCTCTTCCATAAAAAACAATAACCACTAAACCCAAAAAAATTATAAACCATATTCCAAAATAGACTATAAAACCACATATCCAAAAAACCCTAACCGCTCTACCCTAAAACACCTAAACACATAATGCTAAAAAACTAAACCCAAAACCATAAAATTTATAATCTGTCACCCCAAAAAACCCTAAACAATCCACCCCAAAAAACCCTACACCATCCACCCCAAAATACCCAAATCTCTCAACCCCAAAAAATATTAAATCCTAAACCTAAAAATATCCCTCTACCCTATGTCCCAAAAAACCCATAACCCTCAGCCCCAAAAAACACTCAACCCTTTTCTCCAAAAAACCCACAACCCACAACCCCCAAACCCAGAAAACTCTAAACCCTCAATCCAAGAAAATCCAAAACCATTAGCCCCAAAAAACATTAATCCCTCATCCCAAAAAAATTTTCTACCAACATCCCCCAAAAAACCTCAAGCCACAACCCTAAAAACCCCCAAACCCTCACCACCCAAAATATATACACCCACTCCCACAAAAAACAAACTCTCAACCCAAAAAACACCCAACCCTAAGGCCCAAAAAAGACACAACTCGAATCCTAAAAAAATCACAATCAGGCACCCTTAAAAAATCATCAACCCCCAACCAAAGAATAACATAAACCATTATCCCCAAAACCCTCGACCCTCATCCCCGAAATACACATATCCATCCACCACAAAAAACCCTAATCCCTTTTCCACAAAAAACCCATAACCATCAGTAACAAAATACCCACATCATTCTCCATATGAAACCCTCACACATCATCACTAAAAACCCAAGACCCTCATCCCTAAAAAACCTAAAAACATCAACCCCAATACTAAAAAATCCATAAACCCTTAGCCCCAAAAAACAAAAAAAACTCAGCTCCAAAAAACCCTAGACCATCATCCCTAAAAAATCTAAACCCACTTCCCCATAAATCCCAAAAACCTAATCCCCAAAAACTCTAAACCATACACCCCCAACAAAACTAATCCCTCATCCCTAAAAAACCAACAAAATTCATCCCAAAAAAATGTTAAACCCTCATCCAAAAAAATCCCTAAAACACCATCCTCATAAAACCCTCCATCCTCATCCCAGTACTCATAAACCCTCAACCACTATAACTATCTCGAATAATCAATAAAAAACCCAAATACATCAGCCACAATAAACACTTAACCCTTAGCCCAAAATAAACTAAACCCCCCACAAATACCTCAACCGTCACTCCTTAAAAAACCTAAGCCCATCAACCCCAACAAAACCATTAATCCTCATATCCAAAAATTCCCCAACCCCTCCAACCCCAAAAAACACTAATCTTATGGCCCTAAAAACCAAAACACCTCATCCTTAATAAAAATACAAAACCCTCAGTCCAAAAAAACACTTAAATCCTCATCCCATGAAAATGCTAAACCCTCATGATATAAATTAAAAAATCCTCATCCCCAAAAAACCCAAAATACTCCCAAACAATAAATATAGAACCCTCATCCCTAAAAAATCATCAACACTCAGTCCCAAAAAACCTCAACCCTCAACCACAAAAAAAATCACTCCAAAATACACTCAACACTCATCCAAAAGAAATTCTAAACCACCAAAAAAACACTAAACCCACAGCCTTAGAAAACCCTATATGCTAGGACCCAAAAATCCATAAACCCTAATCCCTTATCCCTAAAGAACTATAAACCCACAACCCCAAAAATCCCTAAACACTTAGCCCCAAAAAACCTATGTCCCATATCCTTAGAAAATACTTACCTTGATTCCAAAAAAAACCTCAACCCCTTGCACAAATAATCCTAAAGACTCACTCCAAAACACCCTAAACCTTAAGATGAATAAAATCATAAACCCTCATCCCTAGGAAACCCTAAACCTTCAGCCCAAGAAAACAATGATCCCTCATCCCCAGAAAAACTAAAACTCATAGACACAAAAATCTATAAACCAGAATCCACATAAAACTATAAACCCTACAGACCATAATAACCTAAACCCTCATCCAAAAAAAACATCAAATATTGTTCCCCAAAAACCCTAATCCCTGGTACCAAAAACCTAAACACTAAACTATAATCTATAGAAAACCCTATAAAGACCTCCTTAGAAAACCCTCAAAGCATATCCTTAGAAAACAAAAAATCCTCATCCCAAGAATTATTTAAACTCTCCACCCAAGATATCCCTAAATAGTAAGCCCTAGAAACCCCTAAATTAACAACCTATAAAACACTAAACCCATAACACTATAAACCCCAAAAACCTCAAACACAAAAACCTTAAAATACACAACCCTAGAAACCCCCGAAACCCTTATCCCTAGAAAACACCAACCCTCATCCAAATTAAACAAAAAATCCTCCGCCCCAAAACCTCATCCCCAAAAAACCCTAAAACCTCATTAACAAAAAAAACTCGATTTAATAGAAGCTTATATACACTCTACACCAAAACCCATATAACCTCAACCCTACATAATAGAAATCCCAAAGCCCCAGTAACCCCTACACTATCTTGCCCAGATTCCTACAAACACTCAGCCCTAGAAATCCAAAAAACCCTATACCCTAAAGTCTGAAATCCTTCATCACCAGAAAACCCTATACACCAAAACCTCATCCCTAGAAACCGATGCATGCTCAGTCCCAAATTATCCTAAACCATAAGCCACAAATCTCTAAATCCTCATCCCCAAATAAACCCTAATCCATCATCCATGAAAACCCTAAACCACATTCCATAAGAACCCAAACCCTTTTTGAAAAAATCCCTTATCCAGTAGCCAAAAAACTAAATACTCATTTAAAAAACCAAAGAAACCTAAACCACAAACAACCCTAATCACATAATCCAAAAAACCCACAATCCATCATCCAAAAAACCCTAAACCCTCATCACCCAAAAAAATAAACCCCCATCAACAAAAAATGGTAATCCTTCTACCCCACGAAAACCCAAAACTCTAATACCCAAAAAACCATAATCCATTAACCCCTAAAAAACCCTAAACCCTCTATCATAAAAAACATTAATTCATTATACATAAATACCCTAATACTTAATCCTGAAAAAAACCCTCCACAATCAACAACAAAAAACAATCAACACTCCCTAACCCACTCAAATATGAGCCCAAAAAACCCTAAACCATCATCCCTAAAAAACCCTAACTCCTAACCCAATAAAACTGCAAGCCCTCAACCCCAAATAACTCTAAAAATTAATCCCAAAAAACCCTCAAACCTCACCCACAAGAATCCCAAAACCCTCTCCCCAAAAACCTTAAAACCTCAACACCAATAAACCACAACCCATAACCCAGTAAAACTCTAAATAGTAATCCCGAAAAAACCCAAAATCCTTTTCCCCAAAACCCTCAACCCAAAACACGAGAAACACTTGCACATCAATATAAAAAATATTTTCAACCCCAGTCCCCATAATACCCTCAACCCTAATCACAAAAAAGCTACAACCCTCTGACAAAAACTCCCTTGACCTTCAACCATAAGAAAACATAACCTTCATCCCCAAAAAACTGTTAATTCATAGGCCTCAAAAAACCTAAAAAATATCCCAAATATAGTAATCCATCATCTATAAAAACAAAAAAAACCTCCTCACTAATATGAACTCATCAATCTGTCTGAAAAAAATGGTTATGACCACAAAATCCTGGCCCCTTATCCCCAAAAATCCCTAATATCCATCCACAAAAACCCTCATCCTTAAAAAACAGAAAATATCATCCCCTAAAAAACTATAAACCCTTATCCCCAAAAAACCCTAAATAGTTATCTCCAAAAAATCCCAAAACTGCAACCCAAAAATAAGGTATTACCCTAAAAACCCCTAAACACAAAGACCCAAAAAAAATACTACCCTCAAAACCAAAAAAAAACCCTAAACCCTCATCCATATAAAGCCCTCAACCCTCATCCCCAAATAAACCCTCAAACACCATCCCGAAAAACCCCTAATATTTCATCACCAAATAAACACTCAACACTCATAAAAAAACATGAAAAGCTCATCCTCAAAAACTCCTCAACACTTATCCCTAGTAGACGATCAAACATTATTCCAAAAAACCATCAACTCTATCCCACAAAAACACTCATCACGTAGCAAAAACAAACCATAAATCATTATCCCTAGAAATACCAAAACCCTCAACTCCAAAAAACATCATCCCTAAAAAACCATCAGCTGTCATCCCCAAAAAACATCGACACATATACACAATAAACAATAAAACACTATACCATAAAAAACTATAAAAACTCATCCTAAAAAATCACAAACCCTCAGCCCCATGAAACTATCAACTCTCAGCCCAAGAAAATATTCAACCATCATCCCTAAAAAAATTAAAACCCTTAGCACCAAAAAACTTTAATCCCTCAGCCCCCCAAAAACCTCAACCCTCATCACTAGAAAACACTCAACCGGAATCCCCAAAAAACCCTAATATATCAACCCCAAAAAACCTCAACCCAAAGCATGAGAAAATAGTAATCCAATATCCTCAAAAAACATTTAACCCTAAGTCCGAAAAAATAATAAACCTTTAGCCTCAAAAAAAACCTCAAACCTATTTTCCAAAATCCATCTTCCCCAAAAAAACTCTTATCCATCATCCCTATAAACACTAAAAACATAGCACAAAAAACCCTAAATATTAATCCCCAAAATAACCTCAAGATCCATCCCTAATTAACCCAACATCATCACCCTCAAAAAACCGTAAACTGTACTCCCAAAATATTATAAACCCTCGTTCCTATAAAATACCAAAAACCTATTCCCTAGGAAACCCTAAACACTCATCCTCTAATGTCCCAAAACCCTCATAACCAAACAAACCCCCAAACCTTTCCCAGAAACCCTTAAACCCACATACTTAAGAAATTATCAATCCTCAGTAATAGAAAACCATCAACCCAGACTGCCAAAAATCCCTCAACCCATAGTCCCAATAAAAAACTCAACCCATAGCCTAAAAATGATAAATCCTCATAATCATACTCAGCCCGAATATACTGAAAATATTCTCACCGAAAAACCCTAAACCCTAAACCTAAAAAATCCTGAACCCTTGACCCCATAATTCCCTCATCTCTCAGCCTCGAAAAATCCTCAACTGTTAGACACAAAAAAACCTTCAACCCTCATCATAAAATAACCTAAAACATTATCCCCAAAAATCTATAGACCCTCATCCTCTAAAAACAATACATCCACATCCCCTAAAAGACCCTAAAAACACATTTCAAAAAATCCATAATCCCTTATCCCCAAAAACCCATTAACCCTTAACACAAAATATAACTCATCCCATGACCACAATCATTCCCAAAACCTCATCCCGAAATATCCCTAAACCCCCATCCCCAATAAAACACCACAATAATCCCAAAAAACCCATCAACCCTAACTTTGGAAATACCATCAACTGTTGGAACCAAAAAAAGAAACAACCTCTTCTAAATAAATCCCTCATCCATAATCCATATTAAAAACTAGACACATTGGAAAAAATCACTTATCCCTATAAAATAAAGAATCCCAATCCATAATCCCCTAAAAACCCATTACCCACTACCCCAAAAAACCCTGAAACTTATTCCTCAAAACCCCCAAACCTTTACCAAAAAATAATCCCTCAACACTCATACCAAACTACACAAAACACTAGCCACAAAAAAATCTAATCACCTCATCCTAAAAATATCTAAACCCTCATTCATATTAAATCTAAATCCTTAATACACATAAAACTAATCCCATATCACAAAGAAAATACACCCAAATCCCCAAAATTAGTAAACCCTCATCTGAAATAAACATTAAACCCTCATCCAAAAAAACCACCAATTCTCATATACAAAAACTAATCCCTCAACCTCAAAATACCATAAACCCTTTGCACCAAAAAATAGTCAACCCACATCCCAAAAAAAAATAAATCAACCGTCAACACTCAAGAACCTCAACCAATAGCCCAAAAAAACTATAAATCCGTAGAAACAAAAAAACAATGACAACTAAGACCCAAAATTCCCTGAATGATAATCCCCAATAAACCCACAACTGTCGGTCCCAAAAAAACCCTCAACCTTATTCCATAAAACCACAATCCATAAGTCCTAAAAATCACTCCACCCTCATAAAAAACATTCCTTAGTCTATATCCTTAATAAAACCTCAACCCTCACCTCGAATAACCCACAAACCTCATCCCTTAAGAACAGTAACCAAAATTCCATAAGAAACCCTAAATCACCACACACACAAAACTGAAAAACATCACACCCAAATCACTAAAGTATTTTCCCCAAAAAACCCTATAAATTGAACCCCAAAAAATCATTAACCCTCATGATCGAAAAAAAATAAAACCCAATCCCAAAAAACTGTATACCATCAACCCCCAAAAAACCCTAATTCATCAGCCCCAAAAAATTCCCTAAACCCAATTCCACAAAAAACCCTATACCCTAAATCCACCATCCCTAAATCCCCAACCCAAAAAATCCACAACCGTTAGCCCCAAAAACCCTTTTCACTCATCCCTAAAAATCCCAAAAACCTCATCCAAAAAAATCTTAATCCCTCAAACCCAAAATTCCCAGAACCATCATCCACAGAAAATCATAAACCTTTTCCCCCAATTAACCCTACCCCCTCATCGTTGCAATAACCCAAACCCTTTTGCTCCAAAAAACACTAATCACTCATAAGAAAAACACAAAACCCTCATCCCCAAAAATACTGAAACCAATATTCCAAGAAAACCGTAAACCTCGTAACCAAAAAAAAACCATTACCCTCATCCTTAAGGAACCCAAAACCATCATCCCCAAAGAAATAACTAACCTTCCACCCAAAAGAGCGAAAAATCTCACTCTGAAAAAACCCCTAATCGCTTATCCTTAAAAAATTCCAAAACCCTCAACCACAAAAAAACATAAAACTATTAACCCCAAAATTCCTAACACCCTAAAAGAAGACTCTACACCCTCTTCCCATACAAACCATAACCCTTATCCCCCCAAAACAACAATTCTCATCCTCAGGAGACCCTAAATACTTATTCCCAAGTAACCCTAATACTACATCACCAAAAAACCTTCTAGCCACACACTCAAAAAACCTCCACCCACATAACCATGATACGCTCAACCCTCATCCAAAAAAACCAAAAACCCCCCATCTCTAATAAATACTATACCCTCATCCCCCAAAATACTCTCAACGTTAAGTATAAAAAACCATACTCACTCACCCCCAAAATCCCAATACCCACAACCAAGAATACCATAAATCCTCCCCCTAAAAAACCATCAACCCTTAGCACAAAAACCCTTCATCCATTAGCTAGAAAAAAGGATAAACACCCAGCCCCAAAAAACCCTAAACCTTCATCCCCAAAACACACATAACCATTACCCCAAAGAAACCCTCAACCCCCCAAAAAACCTAAACCTATAGCCCTAATACCCATCAACCCTCAATCCAATAAAACCCTGAACCTATATCCCCAAAAAATCATAATCCCTCAGCCCCAAAAAACCCTAAACATGAAGACCAAAATAACTGTCAACCATCAGCCAAAGAAAACCCTAAACCCACAGTTCCAAAAAACCATCAACCCTCAGCCGTAATGAACCCTCCAACGTCTTCCCTAAAAAATACCTAACACATAGCCCTAAAAAAGACCCCACCTTCACCTCCAAAAAATAGTCCCCCAACCCCCAAAATCCCTCAAACCTTAACCCCTAAAAATACTCCACACCTAAAAACATTGAATCCTCAACCCAAAAAATGTTAAAACACGTTTCCATCATATCCTCAACCCTTAGTCCCCAAATAATCTATAACCCCATACCAAGAAACCCAAAACTATTATCCTAAAAAAACGCTAAACCATCAACCCCAAAATACCCAAAACCATCTGCCCAAGAAACCCATAAACCCTTATCACCAAAAAAAACGCAACCCCAAGACCCAAAAAACCCTAAACAATCACCCCCAAAAAACCATCAACCATCATACCAGAAAACCCATCGATAATCAACCCTGATAATCATAAACCCTCATCAGCATAAAACCCTAAACCACATACCCAAAAAACCAGAATCCCATAGAATAAAAAACACCCCAACATCATCACCACAGAACCAAAAACCATTAGGCCCTAAAAACCAAAAACCATCATCCCTAAAAATACATAAAACATTATCTCAAATAAACCATGAACCCTTATCCCATATAAACCCTAAACCCTCATCCATTAAAAATCCTAAACCCCCATTCCCAAAAATCCATCAGCCCTCAGAACCAAATAACCATAAACCCTGAGCCCAATGTAACCCTAAACCATCACCCCTTAAAAAATTTAAACCCTCCTCCATAAAACAACCCCAACCCACCTCCCTAAAATACCGTAAAACCTAAACCCCATAATTCCCTCAATCGTTAACCCCAAAAAACCTTAAACCCCAAGCCAAGAAAACCCTCAACCCTCAGCAATAGAAAAACATAAATCCTTAGCTCCAAAAAACCATTCACTCACAGCCCCAAAAAACCCTAAACACTCACCCCAAAACCATAAATACTAACCCCCCAATATATCAACCATTTTTTCATAAAAACCATAAACATTAATCACCAACACATCCTCAACTATAATACCAAAAAAACACCAAACCTTAATACCCATAAAATTCAACACTCATAAAAAAACTCCACACCCACCCCCAAAAAACCATCCACACCTATCCCACAAAAACCATAATCCTGAATCCTCAATAAACCCTAAACCATCATCCCTAAAAAAAATTTAATCCTTATCCCCAAAAAACCTATATCACCTATTTACAAAATACCCTAAACCCCAAAAAACACATAACCCTCCATCCCAAAAAACTCTCAAATCTCATACCTAAAAAATCAAAAACTCACCACCCTAATAATCCATAATACATAAACACAAAAAACCCTCAGCCCTAATACAAAAAAACCCTAGACCTCACGCCGCTTAGAAACCACATCCCGCATCCAAAAAAAATCTCAACCATAATACCAAAAAGAATCCACAATCATAAACTCAAAAAACCTAAAACCCTAAGCCCGAAAAAACACTCAACCATAATCCCAAACAAATTGACATACCTCATACATAAATAACACAATTCTCAACCCAAAAAACATTAACCTTGATCCCCAAACCCCTCAAATCCTTAGCCCAAAAAATTCCTCAATACTCGTCCCTAAAATAATCAACCATGCGTACTAAAAAACCCTAAACCACACCCCAAAAATCCTTCAACAATTTCCCCAAAAAAACTAAACCCTCACTCCCAAAAACACACATCCCTCAATACAAAAACCATTAACCCTTTTCCAAAAAAACCAAAAACCATATCCCCAAAAACCCTTGACATTTATCATAAAAAAACAAAAAACATTCCCCTATAAAATAATAAAACCTCATTTATAAAACACTCAAATCATATCCTTAAAGAAATATATACCCTCTTCCTCAAAAAACCTAAACCATAATCCCTAAATAACCCCAAACTCTCATGATTTAAATACTAAAAATAATTAATCTCAGAAAACCCTATACCCATATCCCCAAAATAACAAAACACTCATCCCAAAAAAACTCTCATCCCTCAGCCCCAAAAACCATCAACCCTCATCCCCAAGAAATCCCTTAAAACTCATCCCTAATAAACCCTCAACCCACTTCTAGAAAAAGTAATATACCCAAACCCCCAAAAAACCATATAACCTCATCCCTAAAATACCCTAAAACCTCATACCAAAAACCCTAAACCGTTAACCCAAAAAAATACATCAATACCCATCCCTGAAAAACACTAAACACTATCCCCAAAACCCCTAAAACCTGAACCCAAATTCCCAAAACCCACAACAGATAAAATCCCTCACCCCTCAGCCAAATAATAACCTCATAAATTATCATAGAAAACCCAAAACACTAACCCAATCCTCAATCTAAAAACCCTCAATTTTTATCTCCAAAAAACTATCAACCATTACTATAAAAAAATGATCAACTCTCCTACTTAAAAAAACCTTATCCATCGGCCCTAAAAAATAATAAGAAGTTTTATTAAAAAAACTGATATAGCTAATCCACAAAAAATCATAAACACTTATGCTCAAAAAACCATCAACCCTTAGCCATAAAAAATCCTTATCCCCCATTACAAAAAAATCACTCATCACAAAAATACACTAAACCGTCAACCCCAAAAAACATTATCTCCCATACCTTGAGAAGCATAAAACCTTGTCCCAAAAAAAACCAAAGCCCTATACCCCATAAAATGATAAACCTTAATCCCTAAAAACCCATCAAACATCATTCTAAAAACAACATATCCTTCATCCCAAAAAAACAAAAAACCATCAACCCTAAAAAAACCAAAACCCTTATCCCCCCAAAAAAACTCAATCCTCAATCAAAAAAAACCCTTCACCCAAAACCCCAACAAGAATCCAAAAAACTAGAAACTCTCGGCTCAAAAAACCCAAATCCTCAGCCTCGAAAAATCTTAAATCCTCATCCCAATATATCCCACAACGCCCATAACAGAAAAACTCATAACCAACATCCCCAAAAAACACTAAACCCTCAGTCCTAAAAACCCCAATAACATCAACAACAAAAATTAACCCTAATTTCCCAAAAAACCGTAATCACAAGTCCCAAAGAAACTCTTACCTCTTAGCCACAAAAAAAACTATCCCCCAAAAAACACTAAACCTTCAGTCTATAAAATCTCTAAACAATTATATGAGCAAAAACCCTAAAACCTCATACCCAAAACCCCTAACCCACTAAAAAATAAATTAAATGTAGAAACAATCCCTAAAACCTCATCCCCAAAAGCTCTAAACCTTTATCCCCCATAAAACCTAATCCCCAAAAACAACATAAACCATCATCCAAAAAAACACTAAACACTCTGCCAAAAAGAAACCTAAAACCTTATCACTAAAAAACTCTAAATGATCAATCCTAGAAAAATATCAACCCCCAGCACCGAAAAAATAATCATCCCTAAGAACCAAAAAACATCAACCCTAAGCCCCATAAACCCTCAACTTTCATCATATGAAACTATAATCCCTCAGTTCTAGAAAACACAAAGCCATTTCCCCTTAAAATCCCTCAACACACATCCCCAAAAATCCAAAAACAATAATCCCCAAAAAACACATAACCCCCAGAAAAAACCCCCAAACCATAGCAGTAATAAACCCTAAATCCTTAGTTAAAATAAACACTTAATCCCAAACACAAAAAAAATCGCATCCCACCTACAAAAAAAATTAAACTCCTTGCCCACGAAAATCGACACCCACCACCAAAAACTATCAATTATTATCCAAATAAAACAATAAACACACATTTCCAAAATTAACCAAACCCTCACCAAAAAAAACCCTTAACACTTAGCCAAAAAAATAGTCATCCATTAGCCCCTAAAAATCCTAATCCATCATCCCCCAAATAAACCCCAACCAACATAATATAAAAACCCTCAAAACCTAAACCTGAACCAAAAATAAACCCTAATTCCTCATTCCACAAAATCCAAAACCATCAAGGGCAAAATAATCCTAAACCCTTATCCCCAAAAAAATTCAAACCCTTATCCCCCAAAAAAAACCTATACTCTATCTCAAAACTCTGCCAAATAATAATCCCTAGATAACCATAATATCGTATCCCAAATAACCATAAACCCTCATCCACTAAAAAAACTTCAAACATCATCCCTACAAGACCCCTAAACACTCAGTCAAAAATGACAATAATCCCTCTGGCCAAAAAAACCCTAAAACCTAAGCCTCGAAAAACAATCAACCCTCAACCAAAAAAACACTAAATCATCGTCACCAAAAAATCAATACACATAGTTGGAAAACATCATTACCCATTCATAAAAATCCAAAAACCTCACACCCAAAATAAAATAATCCATCTAACCAAAAAAACCCTAATCCCTCAAACTCTAAAAAATCATATACTGTCATATTTATGCCCAAAAAAACTCACCACTATTCTAAAAAAACACAATCATTCATTCCTAAAAAAACCTCAATAAGTGGCCTCAAAAAACCCTAAACACTTATAAAAATAAAAAACACTAAACCATCAGCCCAAAAAATCCCCTAACCCTCAACCCCAAAATACCCTAAACACTCATCCACTCAGCCAAAAAAAACACTCCACCATCATCCTCAAAAATACCAAAAATATTGGGCCCAAAAATCCTCAACCCTAAACCCCCATAACTTGTCTACTAAAACCCCAAATAACCCTCAACCCTAATCCATATAAAACCTCAATAATCCACCCCAAAAATCCTAAAAAATCATCCCTAAAAAGCACTAAATATTAATCCATAAAAAACATTATACCGTTAGGACCAAATTAACCCTCAACCCTAATACCAAACAAACCTCAATCCTTTGCCCTAAAAAACCATGAACACTAAACCTCAATATACCCTAAACCCAGATCCCCGTCTAATATCCAACCCCTATATCTGAAAAATACCTTGATCCCATATCAAAAAGGAAACATAACCCCGAGAACAAAAAAAAGTGTCCCACAACACCCAAAAACACCCTACCCTCTACTCCATAAAACAACTCACCCTCATCCCCAAAAAGCCCTAATCCCTCAATCCAAAATAATCATTCTACCCTAATTCCCAAATAACCATCAAACCTCCCCCAATGAATCCAAAAAACCATAGCCACAAAATAACCTCAACCCTCACCCCAAAAACCCTCAGCAATCCTCCCTATAAAAACCTAAACACTCATCCCCCAAAACCCCTCTTCCCTGTAAAACATTCAAACATCATCCTCAAAAAACTAGAAACCATCACCTCCCAAAAAATCCTAAAGCCTCAACCGCAAGAAACCCCAAACCCTAATCTCTTTAAAAAACCTAAACCTTAAAACATAAAAAACTCTAAACAATAATCCCCAATAAACCTCAAACCATTTGTCAAAAACAAGCTCTCAACCCTTGGCATTAGAAAAATCTCAAACCATAGCCATGAAAAACCCACATCCCTCATTCCCAAAAAACCCACAACCCTCATCAATAATAAACCATATGTCCTTAGAAGCATAATATTCTAAACCATCATCCCTATAAAACGCTAAATAATCCATCCCAAAAAATCCCTAAACCCTCATCCGCAAAAAAATAATAACCCTTTAGCCCCAAAATTACTAAACCCTCAGACCTAAAAAACCCTAAAACTTCATCCCCAAAAAACAGAAACTCCTCATCCCCAAAAATGAATAAACCATATTCCCCATGAAACCATAAACCCCTGTCCCCCCAAAAAACCTAAACCCTCTAACTGAAAAAACCCTATACACACTGAATGCTAAAAATACCTAAACCCACAGCCACAAAAACCCCCTAAGATGTAGACCCTTAAAACCCCTAAAACATCCGCCCAAAAAAACGCTATACCCTCATCCCCAAAAAACTCTTAACCATCCTCCCCCAAAACCCTCAACCCTTAGAAACAAAAAACCCTCTACCCTCATCTAGAAAAAACTATAAACCCTCAAATAGAAACAAACCTCTACCATTATTACCAAATAACCCTCAACCCTAATTTAAAACAAACCTCCAACCCTTATCCCCAAAAAATCCACAACCCTTATTCCCAGAAATCACAAAACCCTCATACCTAGAAAACCATAAACCATAAACCATAGAAAACCATATTCAATCTTACCCAAATAAACCATCTATCATCTTCCCCAAAATAATATCAACCTTCATTAATGAAATCCCAAAACCCCCCACCACAAAAAATACATATACCTTCATCCCAAAAAAACACTAAACCTTCATACTGAAAAAAACCTCAACCCTCAACCCAAAAAAACTCTCAATCCTAATCCCAAAAAAAATTATAATCCCTCAGCCACAAAAAATCCTCAACACCAATAACCAAAATAAATTAAACCCTTAGCCCTAAAAAACACTCAACCCTCATCTCCAAAATACCCTCATCCATCATCCCTAGAAAAACCTAAACCCATTTCACAAAAAAAATAATTAACCATCCACCCATAAAATCCCACACCCTGATCCCTAAAAAATGCTCAAATATAATTCCTAAAACCTCTAATCCCTCATCGCAAAAACCCCTCAACCATCAAACACTATAACCCCAAAGCCCTTATCCAAAAAATGAAAAACCCTCTTATCTAAGAAAAACCTACCCCAAAATCCCTTAAAATCCCTATACTCACTTACCTGAAAAACTCTAAACCCCCAAAACCCATAAACGTTAACCCCCCCCTAAAGAACTGAACACATTACTGAAAAAAACTCAAAACAATAATCCCCCCAAAAAATAATCCCTTATTTGAAAAAAAATCCTTAAGTCGTCATCCCCATAAAACCCTCATCCTAAAAAAAACTCTTCAACCGTCACCAATAAAGATATCCACACTCATCCATAAACAACCTGAATACATCACCCCAAAAAACCCTCAACCCTAAATCCCAAAAAATCCTATAACCTTACTCCCACTAATCCTTCAACCCTCTGTCCCTAAAAACCCTCAACCCTCAGTGCCAAAAAAAACCATCAAACCGCTTCTCCGAAAAATCCTCAACCCCTAGCCCAAAATTACACTAAACACTCACACCGAAAAACACTAAACCCTTATCCCCAATAAAAACCCTAAACTCTTAGTCTAAAAAATACCATAAAATCTCCTCCCAATAAAACCCTGAACCACCATGTCTATCAAATCCTAAAACCTCAACCCTAGAAAACCCTATACCGTCTACACCAAAAAAGAAACAACCCTCATCCCCGTGAAAGACTCAACCCTTCGCCCCATAAAACCTCACAACTCAAACTCAAATATACTAAACCCTAATAAATAAAAAACCCTCATCCCTAAAAAAATCTTAATTCCTCATCCCCTATAAACCCTCAACCCTCATCCTGAACATACCCTCAGCACTCTTAAAAAAATTATACCCCTATCCAAAAAAACCCTAAGCATCAAAAAATAACTTAAACACCCATCCTTTACAAAGCTTAAACCCTAAGCACCAAAACCCCTATACCCTCAACCCAAAAAAACCCAGAACCCTAATCATAAAAAAAACCAAAACCCAAAATTTAATAATATCCTAAACCCACAACAACAAAAAATGATCAACCCTCACCCCCAAAAACCATAAACCATCAGAATAAAATAAATACTCAACCCTATGCCCTGAAAAACCATCAAACCTCATCCCTAAAATCACACACCCCACAGATCCCAAAAAACACCCAACCTTTATCCCCAAAAAATCATAATCCTTCAAACTTAGAAAACCAACAACAATCATCCAGAAAACCAATTAACGATCTTCAAAATACCTACAAATATTAACAAAAAATACCCTCAACTCTCATCCCCAATAACCCTAAAACCTCATCCCAAAAATTATTCTTTCCCCTCATAAGCAGAAAAGATAAAACCTCATTGCCAAAAAAATTAACACTCTTCCCTAAGAAACCTGAAACACTCAATCCCAAAAAGTTCTAGACCCCCAGCCACAAAAAACCAAAATCAATCTTCCAATGAAACCCAAAACCCTTATCTCTAAAAAAACCCTAAAAAAAATGCCCCAAAAAATTTAATCCCTCAGCTGCAAAAACCCTATACCCTCATCCATAAAACGATCATACCTCATCCCCAAAACACTCTAACCCTCTTCTAAAAACCCCAAAACCCTCAGACCCAAATAATAATATACCATCCACCCCAAAAAAACCTTACACACTCATTCCCATAAAAAACTAAACCCTCATCCCCATAATTCTGATGAACCAAAAAAACCTAAACCTATAGCCCTAAAAATCAATAAAAACATAATCCCCAAAATCCATAAACCCTCAGTCCTAAAACCCCTTAAAACTCAAACCCAGTACACCTTAAACCATTAAACCCAAAAAACATAGACCCACAACACCAAAAAACCCAAAACCATGAATTCTAATATATTATAAAACATTTACCCAAAAAAATGAAAAACAGTCACCCATAAAAATCTATAACATAATCGCCAAAAAATGAAAACCATCCCCCTTTGAAAATACTCAAATATCATCCAAAAAAACCCAAAACCCTCATACCCAAAAAACTCTATTCCCTCAACCACAAAAAACCTTAATACCTCATCCCCCAAAATCTCTCAATCACCAACCCCAAAAAACCTCATCCATCAGCCCGAAAAAATCTTAAACACTCACCTCAAAAAACCCTCAACCCTCTACCTCAAAAAACAAACAAACCTCCTACATAAAAAACCAAAACCCTATTCGCCCCAAAAAACATCAACCCTCAGCACCAAAAAAACATCTACCTTATTACCCAAAAACAATCAACACATAGAAAAAACATATCTCAACCCTGATCCTAAACACTCCAGAACTCCTATCCCCAAAAATCCACCAACACTCATCCCCATGAAACTCTCAAAATCCATCGAGAAAACCCTCATCCATCGTCCCCAAAAAAACCCTCAACCTTCAGCATAAAAAAACCCTGATCCCAAATCCCCAGAAAACCCTAAACCATCAACACCAAAAAAATAATCCACCCTTATCCCTAGGAAAACGTAAAAACTCATCCATAAATTAACTCTAAATACTCATGACCGAAATATCCTAAACCCAAGGACACAGAAAACCATTCACACCTAGCAAAAATAATTCATCAATCCTAATCCCCCCCAAAAAATACAATCCCTCGACCCCAATAATCTCTATACCCTTAGCCTAGAAAAAAAAAACCTATAACCAAAAAACCCTCATCCCTGATCCCAAAAAATACTTTTAGATTTAATGAAAAAAACCCTAATCAATCTTCCATAAAAACACTCATCCTTCTACCTTAGAAAAACCATAAACCTCAGCCACAAAAAACACTCAATCAGGTGCCCCAGAATACCCCTAACCCTCATCCTAAAAAAACCTTCTACTCTAAAGAAATGAAACCTCAACCATTATAAAAAACCCTCATTACTTGGTCTAAAAAAACCACAAATCCTTATCCCAAAAAATATGCGACCCCTACCTCAAAACCCTACACCCACATACCAAAAAATCATATTCCCTTACCCAGAAAAAATATCAAAACATTTTCCCAAAAAAATCTCTACCTTATTCCATCAACCCCCAAAACCCTCAAACATCATCCAAAAACTCCAAGAACCATCAACCCCAAGAAGCCTCAACCCTCTTCCCAAAATATCTAAATGATCAACCCAAAAAATCCTCAACAATTGGGCCCAGAAACCAGCAACACTTTGCCCCTAAAAACCCTAATCAATTAAACCCAAAAAAATAGAACAATATACACAAAAAACATTAAACCCTTATCCCTAAAAAATCATCAACCATCTTCCCCACAAAACCATCAACCTTCAGTTGCAAAAAACCCTCGTCCCTCAGCCCTAAAAATCCAAAACCCTTATCCCAAATGAAACTTGATCCATGTTGACAAAAAATTGATAAACCCCCAAATTGAAAAAACCCCCCATCCCATAGCCCCAAAAATAACTCAACCCTCAGCCCTCCCCCCCAATAGAAAACCATTGACCCAAAAAAACCTAAACACTCATCCTCAAAACGTGATAAAATCTCTGCCCCACAAAACCCTCAGCCCCAAAAAACCATAAACCCTTAGCCCCATAAAATTATAATCCCTTATCCCTAAAAAACCACCAACCCATAGCCAAAAAAACCCAATCCCACTACCTCAAAAATATACTACATACAGCACCAGAAATAGACAACTATTAGCCAAAAAAACCTCAAAACCACAGTCTCAAAAACCATCCACCATCAACCCCCAAAAACCATCAACACCCTCCCAAATAAACCCTCATCCCAAAAAAAACAAAAACCCTCAACGGCCAAAAACAATTAACACTCAACCACAAATGACCCTAAACCGTCTTCCCTAAAAACCCCAAATGTCAGCACTAAAAATCCATCAACAAAAATCACAAAAAGACTCTAAACCCTAATCCCCAAAATCATTCAAACCCTATCCCCAAAAAACCCTCATCACCCAGTACCCAAAAAGGACAAATCAGTTTGTCCCAATAATCCCTAAAACCATATCCCCAAAAAACCATAAACATTTATCCCCAATAAATAAACCCCAAACACCATAAAACACTTCACCATTAACCAAAAACCCCAAACCCATATACCTAAATTCCCATAACCATATTCACCTAAAAATCTTTATCCCTTATCCTAGAAAACACCAAACCCTCTATCCAAAAAACCATCAACCCGAAGTCCAAAAATACTATGAACACCCATCCCCTAAAAAACTCTAAAAACACAACCCCCCAAAAAACCCTAAATCTATAGCCCTAAAAAACCATAAACCCGCATAGCTAAAACACCATCAAACCACGTCCCCGCAACATCCTCAACCATCATCCCAAAAATACCATCAGCCCTTAGCCCCAGCAAAATCTAAACCCTCTGCCCCAAAATCAACCAACCCTCAACCAGTAAAAAAACATTGAACCCACATCCTAAAAAATTAAAACCCTCCAACCTAAAAACCAACTACCCTCATCTATAAAAATTCTTAAACCCTCAATCCCGAACAACCCTAAACCCACATCCCCAAAAAACCCTCAACCCTAAGCCCCAGAAACCCCTCAAACCTCAACCAGAAAACCATAAACCCTCATATCCAAAAAAACCATCTACCCCCATCCAAGAAAACCATGGAAACCCATCCCCAAAAAACCGTAAACCCTCATGGAAAACAAAAAATTAAACACCCACCAATAAAAAGCTATAATCCCCCAACCCAAAAAATCCTAAACCCTTTTCTATACAAAACCCTCCACCCTATACCCATAAAAATCATAAAAACTCATCCACAAAACAATCCTCATCCCCCATCCCAAAAAAAACTAAACCCTAATCACCAAAAAACCCTTAACACTCAGCCCCCCAAAAAACATACCAATAGCCCTGAAAACCCCTAATCCCTCTGTCCAAAAAAACCGTTACCCCTATAAATTAGAAAAATGTCCACCCTAATCCCCAAAACCCTCAACCCACATTCTAAAAAACCCTCCACCCTCACACCCAAAAAACCTTAATCACATAGAGCCTAAAAACTATAATCCTTATACCCCAAAAAACATAAAAATATTCCCTAAAAAAATAAACCTTCATCACAAAAAAATCACATTATCCTTAGCACCAAAAATCACTCAACCCTCAGCACAAATATTCCCTCACCCTTAAGCCCCCCAAAACCCCCAAAACTCATCCCCATAATATTTTCAACCATTATTCCCAAAAAACCATCATTATATAGCTCGAAATCGTCACCCTCATCCCTAAAAACGATCAACCCTCACCCTAATAAACCCTAAAACATAAACCACAAATAACACTAAGCCATCATCCCCCAAAAAAACCCTATACAAATAGCCCCAAAATGTCCTCAACCCTCTTCTTGAATATCCCACAAACCTTATCCCCCAAAATATATATAATCATCTGTAAAAAATCCACAAACACTAATCCCAAAAAACTCTCGAACCTCAGCCCAAAAAAATATAATTCCTCAACCAAAAAACCCTAGAAACATGACCAAAAATAAACCCTAAATCCTCATGCTGAAAAAAAACCTAGTCCATTATCCCCAAAAAAACCCTAGAACCTATTCCACAAAATACAAAAAAAAACATAATCCCAAAAAAACATTCATCCTTCAACCCAAGAAAACATTAAACATTATCCCCAAAAATCCCTTAACCCTCATCCCAAAAAAAACCATAAACCCACATACCAAAATACCCAAGAAATTGAGCATTAGAAAAACATAAACCATAAACCCCAAAAACCATAATACCTCAACCCCAAAAAAGACATCAATCCACATCCCTCATGACCTAAAATCCCTCAAACCATATCCCCAATATTCCCTCAATCATCATCCCCAAAAAATCCTCAACCCTTATCCCCAAACAATCCTCAACCCTCATCCAAAAAATTCTATTCCATCATACCCATAAAACTCTAAATCCCCTATCCCATCAAAACCCTCAATCCTCTCCCTAAATAAACCCTCATCCCCTAGCCCCTAAAAAACCTTAACTCCAAGTCCCAAAAATTCCTCAATCCTCAAACATAAAAAAAAATCAACCCATAACACCCAAAAATCCTCAACCATCATCCCTAAAAACTCCATCAACCTTTTTCCCACAAAAATATAATGCCTCGTCCAAAAAAATCCCTAAATCCCCATTCAAAAAAAAACCCAAACACTCATCCCGAAAACTAGAAACCCCCAATCACAAAAACCACTAAACTATCATCATGAAAACACCGTATACCATAACCCAAAAAAACTAGACTTTAATCGCAATAAATCATAATACCTAAACACCAAAAACCCATATACCCTCGAAACAATTCTAATAATAGAGTCAAAAAAACCCTAAGCCCTCACACCCAAAAAGCCCTACTCCATTAGATAAAAAAATCATAAACCCACATCCCACAAATACCAAAAACCCTTAGCCAAAAAAACCCTTAACCCACCGATCCAATAAAATGAAACTCTCAGTCTCTAAAAAACCCCAAAAACATAGACCCCAAAAACCCTAATACTAAAAAATTAATAAATTTGTCATCCCAAGAAAACACTAAACCATCAACCCCAAGTAAATCTCAAAACCTAGCCCCAAAAAACCCTCAACTATAAACCACAACCCCCCCCCCTCCCCGAAACTTAGCCCCATAAAATAGTCAACCCACACACTAGAAAACCGGAAACCCTATCCCAAAAAAACAATAGCACTTATCCCCAGAAACCCTAATCAAAGAGGCCCCATATTTTTGAATGCACACCCTAAAAAAACTATAAAATATTATCCCCACAGAAACCTACAACCCTCATCCCCGAAAAACCCCACAACCTATGTCCCTAGGAATCCCCCACCATCATCCCCAAAAAAATATTAAAATATCATCCCTAAAAACCCTCAACACACGACTATAAGAAACCTAAAATTTTATCCCCAATAAACCCTAATTACCTATCTCCCAAACCCCAAAACCTCATCACAAAAAAAACCCAAAATTATATGCCCCAAAAAACCCTCAACCCATAGCTACAAAAATCCAATACCCTCCTCTACAAAATATACTAAGAAAAATTCCCCAAAAAACCATAAAACTCATTCCTTAAAAACCCTAAACCCGTATCCCCAAAAATCCATAAACATCTATAAAAACCCTAAAGCCTCATCCTAAAAAAACTTGAACAAATCACCTCAGAAAACCATAATCCCTCTTCCAAAAAAACATCAAAACCCTAATCTTCATATTGGTCGTATCCCTCAAGCTCCAAAACCATAAAAAATTACCCCAAAATTCCAAAATCGAAAACCCCCAAAACCCTAACCATTGAGCTGAAAAAAACAAAAAACCCCCTTCAACAAACAAAACAATAGTTTTTATCCCCCAAAAAATCAAAAACAGTCATCCCTAAAACTCCATTAACACTTATCATATGAAACACAATATATAAATCTCTATAAATCCCCAAACCCACAATGAAAAAATCCCTAAACCTTTACCCCCCCCCCCCCAAAACCCTATATTTACATCCTTGAAGAAACCTTACCCCAAAACCAAAAAAAAACACTAAAACCTCATCCCTAGACAACCAAATAACCACATCCCTAAAAAAATGCTTATCCTAGAAAAAACTTAACCCCATCCCCCCAAAACAACATAAACCATATACCCAATGAAATACCAAAAAACTCATATTGAAAAAAAAAATCTATCATCCTAGAAAAACCAAAAACCCTCAACCCTAAAAAACCATAATTTATTACTCTTAAAATTAATATAACCCCTTAACCCCAAGGAACCAAAACCATCTTACCCAAAATAAACTAAAACCTCCACCCAAAAAATCCCTATACCACCATTCCCAAAAAAAACACTAAAACGAAGGCCCCAAAAACTGTAAACCCCTACTCCTTTGAAGGTAGAAACCATAAACCTTGAAAAAAACCCTAAAAACCTATCCCCAAACACTCATATACCCTTATAAATAAAAATATGAAACCACAGGAAATAAATATACCACATGACACTGGAAAAAATTTCCCTAAACCCTCATCCCCGAAAAACTGAGCACAATTATCCCCAAAATACAATGAACCCTCAGCTTAAAAAATCCCTAATCCCTAAACCCCAAAACACTGAACCCTTAGCCCTAAACAAACGTGAACACCTATCCCCAAAAAACATTGATACCTTATCCCCAAAAAAACATCAAACCCTCATCTCTAGAAAATCCTCAACATTCTAGCCTAAAAACCCCCCAAACCGTCAGCCCCCAAAAAACCATGACCAGTCAGACCCAAAAAACCATCAACCCCAATCCCAAAAAGACAAAAATATCAATCACTAAAAAAATAACTAAACCAGAATTCCCAAAAAAAAATTAGTCTCAAAAACCCTAAACCCTCATCCACAAAACCCCTAAACTCCCATCCCCGAAAACATTTAAACCCATATCCCTAACAGTTTTAAACCATTATAAAAAACATAAACCCTAAGAAACAAAAAACGCTCAATGCTAAACCCAAAAAAACTCAAAACCATCAACCTAAAAAACCCTAAAACAATACCCCCTCAAACCCCTAGACCACACCCCTAAAAATCCCTCCAACATTATGCAAAAAACCCCTCAACCATCATCCCCATGTAACCCCAACCTTCACCCCCATAATTCCATCAACCCAAACCCAAATAAACTTTAACCCTCATCCCAAAAATACATTAGACCCTCATCCCTAAAAAACCTTAATCCTCATCCCCCCAAAACACTAAAATGTCAACCACAAATAACCTAGAACCCTGAACAAGAAAAACAAAATCCCTCACCCCCAAAAAATTCTCAACCCCATCCCAAAAAAAACCCAAAAACCTGAACCGCAAAAACCCTCAACACATAGCCCCATAAAAACCGCAACCCACATTCCCAAAAAATCATCAACTGTTAGTCCCAAAAAATCCTGAACCCTCATCCCCAAAAAACCACCAACCCTAATCCCCAACAAAGACCTCTACACTTAGCAACAAAAAACCCTAATTCCTCAACCCAATAAACCCTCATCCAAAATGAACCCTAAACCCTTTGATAGATATAACCATAATAGTTCAACCATTAATAACTCTAAACCCTTATCCATAAAAAACACTAAACCCTTAGACCCAAAAAACCCCAAACCCTCACCTCCCAAAAATCTAGACACTCACCCTCTAAATACTGTTAACCATCATCCCATAAAAACTCATCTCCCCCCCCAACACTAATACCTTATCCATAGAATCCCCATTCACTCATCCACAAAAATCCCAAAACCCTCATACACAAAAATACACACTCAGATATCCATATTAGTCACAAAACCTTCACACTAAAAAACTAGTAAACCATCAAATTCCAAAGAACCAATAAATCCTTACATCAGAAAAAATTTGTAAACCCTCTGCCCCAAAAATTCAGTAAACTCTCAACCCCAAAAAAACCATAAACCCACCGGCCTAAAAAACCTAAGTATTCATAAAAACCATAAATATGAGCCCAATAAATATTAAAAACTCATAAAAAACAATAATCTCATAGATCCAAAACTAATAAAACCCACATCCCCAAAACCTATTAACACTCAACCCAAAAAATTAAAAGATCCCACATCGCCAAAAAACACAAGCCTTAAGCCCCAAAAAACACTATTCTCTAAACACCTAAAAACCTAAATACTCAATCTATATGTCCCTAAAACCAAATATGATTAAAAATCTAAAACATCATCCATAAAAATGCTATACCTTCATCCCCAAACAACCCTAATACATCATCCCCATAAAAAACAAAAATAGCCACATATACCTAAATACTAATCAATATAAATCCATAAACCCTTATCACCATAAAACCCTTAACCCCAATCCATAAAAAACCCAGTCAGTCATCCCCAAAAACCATAAATCCAAGTCCCAAAAAATCTAAACCCGCATCCCCATAAAACCCTAAACTCTCGTCCAATAAAAACCTTAAACCTGCCACCCTAGATAACCCTCGAACCTCAGCCTGAGAAAACCTAAAATCATCATCCCTAGAAGATCATAATCCTTCTACCCAAGAAATACCAATCAATTCATCCCTATAAAACCCTAAATCCCCCCCCCCCAAACTAAACCATTACCATAGAAAAAATGAATCCTTCTACCCCAAATACTCCAAAGGCCTCAGCCTCAGAAACCCCAAAACCCCCATCGCCAAAAAACATTGACCCTCATCCAATAAAAACCAAAACCCCTCATCCGTAAAATCCCCAACACCCTCATCCCCAAGAAAACCATAAAACCTCTGCGGTAGAAAATCCAAAACACTCAGTAAAATAAAAATAAAATTCCTCTACCACAGCAATCCCTATTCCCTCAGCCCTATAAAACTGTAATTCAACATCCTCAGAAATACCTAACCCATCATCACCAAATACCCCCAAACAGTCATCCCCCAAAACCCCTAAAAAAACAGACCCTAAAAACCAAAAACCATCATCACCAAAAACAAATATACCCAAAAATATAGTCCCCAGAAACCCTTAAACCCTCATTAATAGAAAACCCAATGCCCCAGAATACCCTATACTCTTAGCCATAGATAAAAATGAACCTTCATCCCTTGATAACCTTAAACCCTCAAACCTATAACACCAAAAACTCTCAACCATAGAATACCCTAAAACCTCACCCATGAAATCCCTAAACCCATAGACACAAAAAACAAAAAAATCTCATAGAAAATACAAAACCCACATCCTTTGAAAAGGATGAACCCTCATCTTGAGAAAACCTAAAAACCACATCCCTTAAATACCAGAACCCTCATCCCTAGAAAACTCTAAACCCTCATCCTCAAAAAATCCTACTCTTTCAGCCCTTGAAAACATATTCCCTTGTCACCTAATAACCCTAACACATTATACCTAGAAATACCTATATCATACTACCATGAAACCACTAAACCCTTACCCCTTGAAAATTAGGAACCCTCATCATAGGACACCCAAAACCCTCAATATAGGAAAACCCTAAACTCTTCGCCCCAAAAAACCCTCATCCTGCATCCCTCAAAACCCATAATTCCTCAATCCTAGAAAATCCAAAACCATCAGCCCTAGAAAACCCTATACCCCACCTTTAGATAACCTTAAACATCAGAAATGAACAATCTCAACCCCCATCCATATAAAACTCTAACACATCTTCCTCAAAGAAACCTAAACCCTCATGTCTCCAGAACCCAAAACCCTCATCACCAAAAAAATCATAAACCCTGAGAAATTGAAAACCCTTTCTCCAAATCCTTATAAAACACTAAATGTTGATTCCCAGAAAACCTAACTACTAAGCCTAAGGAAATCATAAATGATGAGAAATAAAAAATCCTAAACAAAGATCCCCAAAAAACCATAATACCTTAGCCCTTAGAACCCCAGAACCTGATTAACATAAACCATTTAAACCATAGCCCTAGAAAACACATAACACTATGCACCATGAAACTATAAACCCTCAGACTCCTAAAAACATAAACTATCACCATGTAAAATCATAAAAAATACCAAAAAACAATAAACCCTTATCCCTAAAAAATCATAAAATGTCATCCCCAGAAATATATAAACACTCAACACCCAAAAAACCATAATCCTAGATCCTTAGAAGACCCAAATCCCTCAAACCTAGAAAACACTAAACCCAAAACCCTAGAAAACCATAAACCATTATCCCTAAAAGAACCTAAACCCTCATCCCAGAAAACCCAAAATCATCAAGCCCATAAAACCCTAAACCCTCAGCTTCAAAAAATGCTAAACTACCATCCCTAGTAAAACATGAACCCTTGTCCCTAAAAAATCCATAAAACCTCATCCTTAAAAGACTCTAAACCCTCATCTCAAGAAGACTATAAATCCTCATCACATGAAAAAGATAAACCATCATCTTGGAAAAAACCTAAACCCTAATCCCTAGAAAACCCTAAACCCTCAGTCCGAGAAAAATGTAAACCCTAATCCCCCAAAAAAACCTTAACCATCATCCCTATAAAAACATAAAAACAAATCCCTAGTAATCTTTAAACACTCAGACCTAAAAAACTCAAAACACTTTTTCCTAAAAAACATTAAACACCCAACCCTAGAGAAAACTAAACCCACTACTCTCAAACACACTAAAACCTCCTCTCCAAAATACCCTAATCTATTATCCCTAGGAAACTGTAATCCCTCAGTATTATAATACCCTAAACCATCATTCATGATAATCATTCAACTACCATCCTATTAAAACTATAAACACTTCGCAAAAAATTTCAATATACCCTCAGAAATACAAACCCTAACCCCTCATCCTCATGAAACCCAGACCCTCAACCTCGGAAAACACTTAACATTCAACCCCATAAACCACTAAACCATCATTATAAAGAACTATAGACCCTCAAACCAAAAAAATCTTAAACCCTTTACCTTAGAAAACAAAAATTCATCACCTCCAAAAAAACACATTAAACTCCAACTCTCAAAAAACCTAACCCATTAGCCCCAAAAATCAATAAACCCTCAACCCCAAAAAAGGTAAATCCTCAGCAAAAAATACCTAAATCATTGTGACCAAAAAAACATAATCCATTTTCCAGAAGAAAACCCTTACCCTCATACCCAAACCCCTAAACAATCATATCAAAAAACCACTAAACTCCTTTCCCTAATAATCCTTAAAACCTTAGACTAAAAAAACTGAAAAACTCAACCCCAAAAAACCATAAACCTTCATACCGAAAAAAACCTAAAGCCTTATCCCTATAAAAAATTAAACCCTAAACACCAAAAAACCCTAAACCCACTAACCTAGAAATACTAAATCCATCATCCCCAAAAAAACCTAAACCGTGATAAATTGATAAAAAAATCCATCATTTCCAAAAAAAACCATAATTTCTCATCTACAAAAGAAACAAAAAACCCTCATTACCAAAAATTACTAAACCCTTAGCATGAGAAAACCATAAACCCTCATCCCAAAAAAAACCATGAATCCAGAGCCCCAATAGAACACTCAAACTTCAATTTGACAATAATAATCTATCTTTATCACCTAAATACCTCAAATCATAATCCTCAAAATAATAATCCCTTATCCCAAATAAACACTAAACCCCCAGCCACAAAAATACCCATACTCCCTGCCAAAAATACACTAAAACCATCACCCCAAAAAACCCATAAAAATCTACCCCAATATTCCGTAAACCCTAAACCCCAAGTAACCATAAAACATCATCCCCAAATATCCATAATCCCTTAATCACAAGGAACTGATATCCACACCCCCCAAAACCCTAAAATCTAAATACCAAAATATCTAAAACCTTAGGCACAAAAAACCCTAAGCACTAAGACAGAAAACCCCAAAACCCTCAACACCAAAAAAACTAAACCCACTACCCAAAAAACCATATACCCTCTCCTCTAAAACCCTTAAAGAATCCACCCAAAAAAATCCTATGCCGTAAGAAAAAACTCATTCTTAAAAAATCATAATAATAATCCAGAGAAAAACCTACAACCTCATCCTAAAAAACCCTTAACCCTCAGCCCAAAAAACCCAGGACCCACAGTCCAAAAAACCCTATTCCCTCATCCCATGAAAACCTAAACCCTCATCACCAAAAAACATGAATCCCTCATCCCCCCAAAAAACACTAATCCCTATTCTGCAAAACCCAAAAACCTCATCACTAGAAACACTAAATATATAGTCGTAAACCCCCATAGACCCCCTTACAAAAAAATATTCCAAACCTATCCACAAAAAAACCATAAAACCTCATCCACAAGAATATATATACATTATTTTCCATGAAACAATAAATTACCATCCATAGAAATTCCTAAACACCTATCCCAAAAACCTTAAACCCTCACCCCCAATCACTAAACCCATAGCACTATAAAACCATAAACCATAATCGCCAACAAAACCATAAACCCACATCACTAATAAATCCTGAACCCTTATCCATAGAAATAATAAATATTCATCCCCCAAAACCCTAAACACTCAACCCTAAAAAAATCCAAAACCCTTTAGACATATAAAACCCTAAACCATAATCCCAAAAAAATCCCTAATCCCCAATACCCCAAAACCATAAAACCTCATATAATAAATCCACAAACAGAGAGCACCAAAAAACCTTCATCCCATAGCCCCAAGAAAACCTAAATCCTCGTCCCCAAGAAAGCCTAAACACATATCCATAAGAAAACCTCAACACCAATAAACCCTAAACCCTTAGTAACCTGAAATCCTAAACCCTTAACCCAGAGAAACCAAAAAAGATCAGACCAAAGAAACCATAACCCCAAAACTAGCTCTAAAAAACATCAAACCATCATCCCCAAATACCTTAATTCCTCATACCCAAAAAATACCATACAATAGTCCCCCAAAAATCCCATACTGTTAAACCCAAAAAACTAAAATATCTATTCCCTGCATAACCTTAAACCCTCAACCAAATTAATATCGAAACCATCATTCATGAGAACCCATAAACCTTTATTCCTGAAAACCCCTTAAATCCTTTTCCAGAGATAACACTAGAATGTGATCCAAATAAATTACTAAACCCTCAGCCGTAGAAAACTCTAAACTGTCATCCTCTTAAAATACTAAACCCTCAACTGTAGAAAACCCTTATCCCTCAACAACTGAAATCACTAAACCCTTATACCTAAAAAACCCTAAACCCGCAACCCCATAATACCCTAAACCCCCGGCCTAAGGAAACCGTGAAACCTCATCTCATGTAGACCTAGAACAGTCATCCCCCAAAGACTATAAACCCCCAGTCATAAAAGTACCTAAAACACCCTCCCTAAATGAACCTAAACCATCATCCATACAATAACATAAACCCTAATCCAAAAAACCCTAAAATATTAGCCCTAGAAAACCCTAAACACTTACCCCATAATCCCTAAATCCTTAACCTCAGAAAAACCTATACCCTAATCCCCATAAAACCCTAAATCCCCCCACAAAAAAAAACACAAAACACTTATCTTTAAAATTCCCTAAACCCTCATAAAAAAAATCTAATCCAAAATCCCCAAAAAACCGTATACCCTCACCCCATAAAGACCCTAAAACCTCAACCATAGAAAAACCTAAACACACAGACCTTTAAAACCCTAAACCATGACCCCAATAAAATCCTATACTCTTATCTTGAAAAAACCCTAATCCCTCACCCCAAAAAAATCATAAACCCACAACCCTAGAAATCCCTAAATCCACATCCCCAAAAAACACTAAACTATTCCCCAATAAAACATAATCCCTTACCCCTAATAAACTCTAACCCTTAACCCTACAAAACCCTAAACCCATAGTACAAAAAAAACCCATTACACTTATCCCCCATAATACCCAAAACCATTATGCATAAAAACCCCCAAACACTAATCCTAAAAAAACTCTAAACCCTCATCCCCAAAAATCATTAAACCATCAACCCCGAAAAACCTAAACACTAAACCCCAAAAACCCAACTACCACAACCCTAAAACCTACATGCCCTCATCCCAAAAAAATTCAAAACAATGGGTCCCAAAAAACCCTAATCCATAATCCCCAAAGAACCCTAAACCCTCGTCTCCAAAAAACACTATACACTCAAACTAAAAACCCATAAAACCTAATCCACAAAAATCTGTAAACCCTAGCCTGAGAAAACTCTCTACCCTCATCCCCCAAAAAATCTTTGATTCCTCATCCCCTTAAAAACACTCAAAACCCTTATTCAAAAAACGCTCTTCCCTTATCACAAAACCCCCCCAAACATTATCCACAACTAACCCTAAAACCCTATCCCCCAAAACCCAAAATAGCCATAACTGAAAAACTGTAATCCCTCTATCCAAAAAATCCAAAAACACTCTTCCCAAATAATAGAAAACCCTTAGAATACAATCAACCTAAACCCTCTTCGCTAGATAACCCTAACCCTCATCCCCCATGAAACTGAAACCATCAGCAAAAAAATATCCTAATCCCCTATCCCTAAAAAACCCTAAACCCATATCCCCGAAAAACTCAAATGACTCATCCCTAAAAAACCTAAACCATCATCCTCGGGAAATGATAAACCCTAAACAAAAAAATAAACCGCTTCCAACAAAATCAGAACTAATCTACCAAAAAACCATAAATCCATAGCCCCAAAAAACCCTAAACCCTAAGGAAAATGAAAACATTAAACCCCCATCCCAAAAAATTTAAAATCATAGCCCAAAAAACCATAAACCCTCATCACCTTGAAACCATAAACCCTCATCCCCAAAATACCATAAACCCTCTTCCCAAATAACCCTAAACCCTCTTCTTAAAAACCTTGAACCCCAATCCCTAAACCCATAACCCCAAATACTTCTAAAACCTTAGCCCAAGAAACCCTAAAACCTCATCCCCAAATACCCTAAGCCATCATCCCCAAAATCCCTCAACCCTCTTCCCCACGAAACCCTAAATCCTCAACCTAATGAAATCTGAAACACATAGCTCAAATAATCCATTAAACATTAGTTCCATGAAACCCCAAAACCAAAAGTCCCATTAAATCCAAAACTCGTATCCCTATGAAACCCAAAACCCTCATATCTAGAAATTCATAACACCATAGATATCCCCAAAAACCAAAAAACATCATCCCCACAAAAACCCGAAACCCTCATCCCCAAAAAACCCTAAACCCCCTTCTCACAAGATTCCAAAACACTCATCCCCAGGAATCCAAAAACCCCATTCCCTTGAAATTTCTAAAAACTCACCCACATGACTCCAAAAACCCTTAGCCCTTGGAAATCATAAACCCTAGCCCCTAGAAACCCTAAACCAGTAAACAGTAAAACTAAATATTTATAAATTCCAAAACCCGTAGCCAAAAAAATGGTAATCCATCTTCCCTAGAAAACCATAAACCCTTATCCCCATAAAACCCTAAACCCTCAGTCATAAAAACCCATAACCCTCCTCCATAAAAAACAGTGGACCATAATCCAAAAAAAAACACTAAACCCTCCTCCTCATAAAACCCTTAATTCTCATCCACAAAATGCATAACCCTCATCCCTTGAAGACCCTAAACATCATCCCTATAAAACACTAAACCCTTATCCCTCAAAACACTTCACTTGCATCCCCATAAAACCCTAAACCCACATCCACAGAAACCATTAAACACTCATCACAAAAAGTCCCAATATCATTGTCCCCAGAATAACCTAAACCCTTGTACCTTGAATAACATAAACCATCACCTCTAGAACACCTAAAACACTCAACCTAAGAATACACTACACCCATATCCTAAGAAAACATTAATCCCATAGAACTAGAAAACCCTTAACACCTAGCCCCAGAAAATCAAAAAACCTCATACCTAAAAAACCATATCCCAAATCCTAGAAAAATGAAAACCATCAACCCTACAAAAACCCTCAACCCTCAACCCAAGAAAACTATTGAACATTTTTTCCAACAAACTTGAAACATTCAAACAAAAAAAAACCCCATCCCTAGAAAACCGCAAATCCAAATCGCAAAAAAACCCTAAATCCAAAGACCCATAATTTCTAAACCTCATCCCTATAAATCCCTAAACTGTCATCCAAAGGAAATACTAAACCCCCATCCATAGAAAATCCAAAACCCAAAACCCCTGAAAACACAAACCCCTTTAGCATAGAAAAAAGGTAACCCTAGTCCCCAGAAAAACCTAAATAGTAATCCCAAATACAGCTAAACCCTAAACCATAGAAATCCCTTAAACTCTGTTTCCAATAAACCACTAAAACATCATCCTTATAAAACTATATACTCTCATAACTAGAAAAACCTAAACCCTCAGCCTAAAAAACCACAATCACTCAAACCCAGAATACCCTAAATAGTCATCCCCATAAAACCCAAAACCTGCATCCCTAGAAACACCCAAACTCTCATCAACTAAATACACTAAATACTTATCCCCATAAAACACTAAAATTTCACCTCAAGAAAACCCTAAACACTCATCCCAAGAAATAAAAAATCCTACAACACCAAAAAAACCCGAACCCTTATCCCCTAAAACTCTAAAACCTTGTACTTATAATGCCCCAAAAAATCAACCATAAATGACATAAATGCTCAATATTAGAAATCCATAAACCCACATACCTAGAAAATCAAAACCTTCATCCCCAGGGAACCCCAAATCCTTTGAACCAGAAAACACTACACCCTCATCCCTAAAAATTTGTAAACCCTCTATCCCCAAAAAACCTAAACCATTAATAAAAAAACTAATCCCCCAACCCTATAAAACCCTAAAACCTTAGACTAAGGAAACCCAAAATCCTATACCAAAAAAAATACTAAAACCTATTCATTAGAAGACCCTACAACCTCATCCTCCAAATACTATAATCACTGTGCCTTAAAAAACCATAAACACATAGCCTTAAGAAACATTAAAATCTCATACCTATAAAACCAAAAATAATCAAACATAGAAATATCAAAACCCTTAACCCCAGAAAACCCTAAAACCTCACCCACAAAAAAACACTAATAACACAACCCCATAAAACCCTACACACTAAGACTGAGAAAAACATAAAACCTCATCCTCAGAAAACCCTATCAACCCAACCCATTGAACCCAAATCCATAAATGACATTAAACAATAAACCATTATCCCCAAGATTCCAAAATCCATCAACCTTATAATACCCTATAACCTCATCTCAAGAGAACTGTAAACCCACATCCCCAGAAAACCCTAAATTGTTTGCCTTCAAAAACCCAAAATCCTTAACCCTAGAAAAACATAAAACCTCTTCAATAAAAAAAAGACTACCCCCCATAAAAAACCCTTAACGCACATCCCTAGAAAATAATAAACCCTTATACTCATGAAAAACCTAAACTCATAGATCTAGAAATCCCAAAAGAACTCTCCCCTTGAAATCCCTAAACCCCCATCCCTATAAAAACCTAAACCCCCAAACCCTTAGCTCCATAAGTCAAAAAAAATATCCCATGAAAACCCTAATCCAACAGTCCCCGAAAATAGTAAACCCTAAACCCTTATCACTATAAAACCCTAAAATGTAGCCTTTTATAATCCTAATACACTCATACATGGAAAACCATGAACCCTTAGTGCAATTAAACCATAAACACTCAGTGGTAAAAAAATCTTAAACCATCAGCGCTAGGAAGAACTGAACCCTTATAACCAAAAAACCTAAATCCTCAACCCTAATAAAAACAAAAGCATCATCTCCTAGGGTCCATTAAAATTCATCACCAAGGAACACAAAACCCTAATACCTATGAAACCCGAAAATCTCATCCCCACAATGGTCTAATCCCTATTCCATGTGAATCCCTAAACCCTATGCCCAGTAAAAATAAAAAAAACCATCCCTAAGAAACCCAAAACCCAAGTACCTAGTAAATCCTAAAGCCTCATCCCTAGAAAATGATAAATCCTCACCCACAAGAAAACGTAAACCACCATCCCTATAAAACCCTAAACCCTTATCACAAGAAAACCCCAAACCCCCGAACCCAGAAATCCAAAAACCCATATCCCTTGGAATCCCCATAGCCTTAGCCCCAGGAATTCCTAAACCCATAGCCCTAGGAAACCATAAACCCTTATCCCTAAAAATCCAAAAAACCCTTATCCCCAAATATACTGAAAATCACTTCCCTAGAATACCAGAAAATAATAATCTCAGAAAACCATAAGCTTTCACCTCAGTGTAGCCTAAACCTTCATTCTCAAATAAACCTAATATATTACCACCATTTCACCCAAATCACTAATCTATATAAACCCCTAAACTGAGATCCCTCAAATCTCATTCTAAAAAAAATAAATCTCAATCCCATAAAATCATATTCCCTTATCCTTAGAAAAACCTAATCCCTCATCCATAGAAATCCATAAACCTAAAACCTCAGAAAAACCTAAACTCTAATATGTAAAAAATCCTAAACCCCCACCATAGAGAACCATAAACCCTCAAAATCTGAAAACCCTAAAACCCCAGCCCCAGAAAATCCAAACCCCTGAAATATAGAAAATCATAAACCCAAAAACCTAGAAAACAGAAAATTATAATCTATAGAAAACACTAAACCCTAATCCCCCCAAAAACAACATCCAATTTCCTTAGAAAAACCCTAGACCCTCATCCCAAGAAATCTTTAAACCCTCTACCCTAGGCACCCCTAAAACCAGAAATCCACAATACCCAAAAACTTCACCCCCAGAAAACCCTAAACTCTCAACCCTAGAAAAATATAAACCCTCAAATACTTAAAACATTAAATACTCATACCCAAAAAAATCTAATGCCAAATCCCTAGAAAACACTAAAAACTCATCTGCTGAATGAGCTAAAACCTTATCCTCAAAAAATCCGAAAACCTAATCCCCTAAAAACCCAACAGCATAATACCTAGAATGCTATAAACCCTCGTCAATGTAAAAACATTAACCTTCATCCCTATAAATCCTTAAACACTCATTCCTTAAAAGTTGTAAACCCACAGACTTAGTAAAAAATACCCTTATCCCTAGAAAACTGTAATTCCCAAGCCTTAGAAAACCCTAAACACCTGGCCCCAAAAAACCATCAAACCACAACCTAGAAAATATAGTCCCTTAGCTCTATAAACGATTACCCCATCCACCCTAGAAAACCCCTATTACCTTAACTAAAAAAACATAAAACCCTCATCCCCCCAAAATACTAAACAATAATCTTCTTAAAACCATAAACACTCATATATAGAAATAACTGATATCTCATCCCAAAAAACACTTAATGCTTAGGCCCATGTAACCCTAATATCGCACCCCAGAAAACCCTATCCCTTTATCCCTAAAAAAACCTAAAAAATCATCCCAAGAAATCCATAAACCCTCATACCAAGAAAAACATAAATCCTCATCCCTGGAAACCCCTAACCCTCATCCCAAAAACAACTAAACCATCACGCCCTAAAAACCAAAAACCCTAAACCCTTGAAAACATTATACTCGGAGCCACAAAAAATCAAAACACTCATCCACAGAAAAACAGAAATCCTCATCCTAGAATCAATAAACCCTCTATATAAGAACTCCCTAAACCGTATTCTATAAATAAACCTAATCCATTATCCTTAGAACCCATAAACACTCAACCCTAGTAACCCCTAAACCCTCAACACTAAAAATCACTAAACACTCATCCCTAGAAATCATAATGACAAATAATCAAGAAACCTCGAACATTCAACATGACGAAACCCAAAACCCAATACCCTAAGCCCTCATATTAGGAATCCCCAATCCCTAAGCACTAGAAATCCCTAAATTGTCGAACCCAAACAAAAATAATGTAGTATCCCCATGAAACCATAAACACTCTTCCTAGGAATCCCTAAAACCTCATCCATAGGAAACACTAACCTCGTTCCATAGTGATACCCTAAACCATCATGAAAATAAAACCCTAATCCCTCATTCCCTAAACCCTATTCCCCATAATACCCTATACAATCATTGCAGGAAAACCCAAAAAATGTCTATATAAATCATTAAACCCTAAGAGATAGAAAAACCAAAACCCTGCCCCATAAAACCCTAAACCCTCAGCCCATAACAATAGTAAACTCAAATCCCCAGAAACAATAAACCCTTATACATATTAAATCCTAAAACCTCTTCCCAAGAAAATCTACACACTAAACCATAAAAAACCATAAACCTCATCCCTAGAATACACAAAGTCATGTTTCTTCGATAAACCAAATTATTTATACCTAGAAAACCCTAATCCATAAACTCTAGAGAAACCTTAACCATCATCCAAATTTATCCCTAAAACATTATCCTCTGAAAACCGTATACTGTCAACCAAAAACAACTATAAACCCTTTTCCTAATGAAACCATAACCCCTCATCCCTAGAAAAATATAAAAAATTATACCTATAAAACCCTCAATCCTCATCCCCAAAAAACACTAAACCCTCTGCCCCAAAAATCCATAAACCTGCATTACCATAAAACTCTAAAACATTATCTCGTAATCCCTAAACCCTCTACCCAAAATAACCTAAACACACATCCATCGAAAACATGAAACCGTTAAACTTATAAAACCCTAAACCCTTGTCTTATGAATTCCATAAACCCTCATCCCAGGATAACCCTAAATCCACTTTCCTAAAAGAACCTAATCCCTCTTCCCTAAAAAATCCCCAAATAGTCACCCCCAAATTCATATAAATGTTTGTCACTGAAAAACACAGATCCCTTATACCCAAAAAAATCTATAACCATTGTTTCAAAAAAATTATAAACCCATAGAACCAAAAAACCCTACTGATTTATCCCCCCAAACCCTAAATCCTCATCACCAAAAACACAAAACCCTTAGCCCCAAAAAATCCTAAACACTCCTCATAATGAAATTCTAAAGCCTCATCCAAAAAATACCCTAAACCCCCAGCCTCAAAAAATAGTAAACCAACCTCACCAAAAAACACTATACCCATAGCCCCAAAAGAAACAAAACAATCAGCCCTATGAAAAACACCAATACCCTTCCTTAGTAAACTATAAAACCTCAACCATAGAACATCCTAAACCCTTAGACCTAGAAAACCCTAAATATTCATCCATAGAAAAACAAAATACCCTAAGCCCCAGAAACCCTAAACCCTCAACCCCAGAAAACTATAAAATCTGTATCCCTAGAAAAAATATTCATTCAACCCCAAAATAACTTATACCATTAACCACCAAAAACCACAAACCCTCATGACAAAAAAAATCCAAAATTGTCTTCCCTAGAAAACCATAAACCCTCAATCCCAAAACAACCTAAACCCTTAACCCTAATAAACCGTAAACCTCAAACCATAGAAATCCGTAAACCCTCATCACTAGAAAACTATAAACATTAAGACCCAAAAAACCCTAAACTCTTATCCTCAAATAATCTGATACCACAACACTAGAAATATATATACACTAATCACCAAACAATGATAATTTATCATACATAAAAAAACCCATATCATTATACTCAAAAAAACCTAGACCCTCCTACTGAGAAATATCATACTATTCATCCCCAAAAAACCATAATCCCTAAGCTTCAGAAAACTAGAAATCCTCGAACCTAGAAAAACCTAAACCCTTAGCTTTAGAAAAATCTAAAATCACAACCCTAGAAAACCCTAAACCCCGATGACGAGTAATCTAAAAACCCTAATCCCTAGAAAAATATAAAACTGTATTCATAGAAAAACCTAAACCCTCATCTCAAGAAAACCCTATACCCTCAACCCCAAGAAAAACTAAAACATCATCCCCAAAAAACTCTAATCCCATATCCCTAGAAAACCCTAGACCCTCACCATTTTTTAATCCTAAAAAATCATCCCTAGAAACCCATAAACACTCATCCCTATTCAACATGAGATCATCATCCATAAAAAATCATAAACCAACATCTCTAGAAAACCCTAAAACCTCATCCCTAGAAATTACTACACCCTAACACATGAAAACCCTAAAACCATAGTCCTAAAAAACCCTAAACCCAGAGCAATAGAAAATCCAAAACGCTCATCCCTTGAAAAACCCAAACTCTAAGACATAGAAAACCCTTCATCCTGATCCAAAGAAAACCATAAACACTCAAACCTAGAAAAATCTCTACACTCTTACCTTGAAAACATATTAGCCTCAGCCTCAAAAAACCTTAAATCCTCAGCCAGAGAAAACCCTAAACCCTTATCCCAAGAAAACACCTCAACTCACAATTCTAGAAAACAGATACCTTAAAATACCTAAACCAAAAACTACAAAAAACTCTAAGCATTCATCCCTTGAAAACCATAAGCCCTTATCTGTAGAAAACCATATACCCTTAGTGAAAGAAAACCCTCCTTCCCCATCCTTAGAAAAAACTATACCTTCAACCCCAAAAAACCCAAAAACCTAAACTATGAAAACCCAAAACCATCATCCCCATATATTCTAAAACCATTAGACATTGAAAACATTGAAACCAAGACTAAGATAACCATAATCCCACCACCCTAGGAAAAGGTAAAACCATAGCCACCGAGAAGCCTAAACCCCTAAGGTCAGAAAACCCCAAATGCCCAACCACAGAATACACTAAACCCTTAACCCCATAAAAACATAAAATCGTAGCCCAAAAACCCTAAACACCCTAACTCAGAAAATCCTAAACACTTATTCCTACAAAACCCTAATCCCTCATTCATATAATACCCTATTCCCTAATCCTAAGAAAATAGTAAACCTTCAACCCTAGAAAACCAAAAACTCTCATACCTAGAAAACCCTAAAACCTTAGACCCAAAAAATATTATACCATCACCAATAGAGAACCCTAAAACATCATCCCAAAAAAACAGTAACTCTTAGTTCAAGAAAAGACTATCCACTTATTTCTAGAGACCTTTGAAGCCTTATTCCTAAAAAAACTAATCTCGTAGCTCTAGAAAACACTAAACCTTATTCCCACAAAATCCCTGAACACTCTATCATAGAAAACACAAAACCCTCATCCCTATAAAAACCTAAACCCTCAAACCTAGAAAACCCTAAACCATCTATATAAAAAATCATTAAACACTCAACACCCAAAAACCTAAAACCCTCACCCCCAAATACCATTTAATAATTTTCCCCAGAAAAACCTAAACCATGATCCCTTGAAATCCCTAATCCCTCAATCTGATAAACCCCTAAACACATATCCCTAGAAAACCTAAAACCATCAGCCCAAAAATCTATAAACCATCATCCCCATAAAACCCAAAACCATCATCCCCAAAAAAATAGAAACCCTCAGTCATAGAATTTCTTTATCCATCAGTAAAAAACCACTAAACATTCATCCCAAGAAAACCCTAATACCTCAACACCTTTAAAACAAAAAGAATTATTCACAAAAAAACCAGAAACTATGAGACCAAAAAATACTTATACCCTCATCCCCATTAAATCCTAAACCCTAAAACCTTGATAACTATAAACCTCTAGACCCATAGATACCTAAACCATCACCTTTAGAAAAACAAAAACCCTCATCCCCAAAAAATCCTAAACCATTATCCCATGAAAAATCTAATACCTTAGCCTCAGAAAACCCACAAACCACACCCCCCTTAAATCCATAAACCGTCTATCCATAAAAACTAGAATCCTCCTCCCCAGAATATCCTAATCCCATAGACCAATAAAGCCCTAAACATTAGGCACCGAAAAACCCTATACTCATTGGCCTGTAAAACACTAAACCCTTTTCCTCTGAAAACCCTAAACCCCCTCCACTTAAAACCCTTAAACCATATTCCAAAAAAACCCTAAACCCTTATCCCCCAAAACCCTAAACACTCATCACCAGAAAAACCAGAAACCCTAATACCCAACTATCCATAAATTATTATCCCTTAATAACCATAAACCCATCACCCCCAAAATTCCTAAACTCTTTTCAAAAAAACCCAAAATCCCCATCCCTAAAAACCTTAAACACTCATCCACAAAAAACCTTGAATCCACATTCCCAAAAATCTATTAACCCACATCACTAAAAAACCATAATCCCTCATCCCAAAAATCAATTATACCCCTTCCTAAAAAAACCCATAAATTTCAGCACTAAAAACACTAAACCCTTACGCCAAGAAATCCATAAACCATGAACACAAATTGTCCCTAAACCCTCAGCCCCAAAAAACTCTAAAACCTCAACCCCAAAAAACCTAATCCCTCTTCCTATAAAACAATAAACCCTAATACCTTAAAAAACATAAACCATAATCCCCAAAAAAACTCTATATCCATATCCCCAAAAAATAGTAAACACTTCTATGGAAAAAACACTAAGCCATTGTCCCCAAAAATACCTAAAACCTTATCCCAAAAACCCTTAATCCATGATACAATAAAAAACCCTAAACCCACAACCCTAGAAACCCCAAAACCCTTAAACCCACAAAACTAAAACTTATGACCCCAGAAAACCCTAAACTATCATTCCCACAATACACTAATCCTTCAACCCCAAAAAATATAATCCATCATCCCAATAAAACACTTGGCATTCAATCCAGAAATTACATAAACCCTCATCCCCAATAATCATTAAACCCTCAACTCAAAACAAATCAAAAAAACAATTTTTCTTAAATAATGGAAAACAATCATCCTTGAAAGAACCCAATACCTCAACCCAAAAAACACTAATCTCTCATCCTCAAAATACCAATAAACCCTCATACCCAAAAGACCCTAAATCCTCATCCCCATATAACCCTGAACCCTCATCCCCCAAAAAATGATACTCATACCCACAAAACCCTTAACCCATAGCCCCGAAATACCTCAACCCTAACCCACAAACAACCTTCAATACTCAGCCCCAAAAGTCGCTCAATCCTCATCCCCAAAAATCCCTCAGCCCTCTATCCCCAAAACCATAATCCATAATCCATAATCACTAAAATACACTAAATCCTCTGCAAAAAAAAACTCTCAACCCAGAACCACAAAAAACCCTCAACCTCATAAATCACTAAAACATATTCCCCAAATAACCCTAAACTATTTGTAATAAAAAAACATCAACCCTTAGACCCAAATATCCCTTAACCATAAGCCCCAAAATACCCACTGATTACATCCCCAAAAAATATCAATCCTATTACCCGAAATAATGCGACAACCCACAACCCCATAAAACCTCATCCCTAATCCCTCAAAACACCTTAACCTCCAGCCCCAAAAAACCCCAAAACCATGGCCCCAAAAAACACCCATCCTACTACAAAAAGAACCCACCAACTCACATAACTAAAAAATCATCAACCCACAACCCAAAAAAACCTGACCCTTAACCCCCAAACCCATAATCCTAAGACCCAAAAACCCAAGAAACCTCATATCCTTAAAAACATTAACCATCCCCGCAATAATACCACACAACCCTAAGCGTAAAAAACCCCAAATCTCATCCCCCCAAACCCCCCAACACTCAGACCAAAAAAAAACAAGAAACCCTATTCCATAAAAAATCATGATATCTCTTCTATGAAAAATATGAAACCCTTAGATCCAACAAAAAATCAAAACCATTATCCCCCCAAATCCCAGATACATCATCACCAAACACCACTAAACTGTATGACTCAAAAAATACTAATCCCTCAATAGAGAAAAACTCCAACCCTCAGGACCAAACCCCTCCAACCCTGTGTCACAAAAACCCAAAAACATCATCCTAAAAAAATCCTAAACCATATGGAAAAACAAATATAAACCCTCATCCAAGGAAACCCTAACCCTAAACCCAAAAATACCTAAATCCATAGATCCATATAACCTTAAAACCATATCCCTAAAAATTCCTAAAACTACATCCTAAGAAAGCCATAAAAATAATCACCAAAAACCCAAAACACTCATCCCCAAGAACCATAATCACTCATACCCAAGAAACACTAAACCCACAGCCCTAAAAAACATAAACCCTCACCACCAAATATACCAAAACCCCAATCCTTGAGAAATAGTAAACCCTCAGCCCCTACAAAACTGAAACCCGTATCCCAAAAAAACCTAGAACTTCATCCCTCAAAACCCTAAACCATTATCTCCCAAACCATATACACTAAACCACTTAAAACCTTTAACCATGATCCCCAAAAATAAAATTACCATCAGCCACCAAAAAATTAAACCCATATCCCAAAAAAACCATAAACCCTCGCACTAAAAAAACCCAAGTCCATTAGTTCAAAAAAAACTAAACCCTTAGCCCTAAAAAATCCTAATCCTTTTACACCAAACCCAATTAACCCTCAGCCTCAGAAAACCCTCAACCATAACCCCACAAAACACTTAACCAACATCCCCAAAAAATCATTAACCCTCTAGCCTAAAATATTCTAACCCCATAATCCTAACGAAACCCTAAACCCTAAACCCCAAAAATCCCCAATAACCCAATCCCAAATAAATTATAATCCGGATTTCACCAAAAACCCAATTCATTTTCCCAAATATTCCTTAATCCTGATCCCCAATAAAACTAAAAACAAAATCCTAAAAGCTCTGAAATCACCTAATTTACATATCCTAGGAAACATATAAACCCTCTTCCCAAAACAACTCTAAACCTTCATCCCAAAAAAATGTAAACCATCAGCCAAAAAAACCACAAACCCTATTACTTTATCCCTAAAAACCATAAATACTCTATCACACACAACTACTAAACCTTTATCCCAAAAAATCCAGAAACCCTCAACACCCAATAAATTAAACCCTCTTTACCAAAAAATCATAAACCCCACCCCCCAAAAACCATAATATTTCATCCCCAAAAAACCTAAACAATAATCCTTATGAAACCCTAAACCATAATCCCCAAAAATCCCTAAAACCTCAGTGAAAAAAATCTAAAACCTCATCCACAAAAAAAACATTAACCCTCATCACAATAAACCTTAATAAATCATCCCCAAAAGCCATAAAGTTTTAGCCCCAAATAACCCTAAACCCTCAACCCTAAATTACCCTAAACACATTTTCCCCAAATCCCATAAACACTAATATTCATATAAACCCCAAAACCATATCACTAAAAACCCTAAACCAACATCCACTAAAAGCACTACTCACTAATTCCCAAAAAACTAGAAAACCATATCACAAGAACCCTAACCCCTCATCCACAAAAATTCATAATCCCTTATCCATAAAAATCATCAATACCTAAGCCCCAAAAAAATTCTAAACCATCAACCCTAGAAAATCCTAAATCCATCTCCCCATAAAACACTAAATACCCCATCATAGAAAACCCAAAATCATCTGCCCAATGAACCATTAGCTATCAACCTCTGAAAAAACTAAACAGTCCTACTGAGAAAAACCAAAACCCTCATCCCTAGAAAACCATAAACCCTCCACCCCATAAAATCTTAAACCCTTGTCCCCCAAAACACCAAAACCCTCATCCTCATATATACTAAAACACAGAGCCCCAGAAATCATAATCATTCATCCCCAAAATAACCCTAAACCCATAGACAGAGAACTCCCTGAACCATCTTCCCTAAAAATACTAAACCCTCATCTATATAAAATCATAAACCCTCAACCCCTGAAAAACCTAAACCCAAATCCCTAGAAAACCCTGAACCATCATCATTATAAAACCATAAAACCACATCCCAAGAAAATCAGAAACAATAATCAATTGAAAACCCTAAACACTTAGCCCAATAAAACCCTAAAATAATTTCCAATGAAAACCCTCAACTCTATGTATTTGAAAACCATTAAACCCCATCCCAAAAAAAAATAAACCCTCAAGCCCATAAGTCCGTAAACCATAGCCAAAAGAAAATCTAAATCTTTATAAATTAGAAACAATGAAACTTCGTTCCTAGAAAACCCTAATTTCCCAGCCAAAAAAACCCTATAACGTTTTTCCCAAAAAAATAGAAACCCTCAAACCCAAAAAAAACTCTAAACCTTCAACCTAAAAAACATTAAAACCACAACCATAGAAAACCCCAAAAACTAAACCACAATAATATGTACAACCTCATCCATATAAATTCTAAAACCCTCATTCCTAGAAAAAACAAAACCCTCTACATCAAATTACCTTAAATACTAATCCCCAAAAAACCCAAATCCCTCAGCTATAAAAAAACCCCAAAACACATACCCCAAAATACTCTGCACCCTATGCCCAAAAAATCTCTAATCCCTCGTCCCTAAAAAACAAATAACCCTCATCTCCAAAAAACCCCAAACCATCTTCCCCAAAAAACCCAAAACCCTCCAACCTAAGAAACACCAAAAACTCAACCGCAAATATCCCCAAACCATCATCCCCCAAAAAAACGATACTGTGAGAACCACAAAACCCAAAATACACAACCCTAAAAAACCATAATCCCTCATCCACATATTCCATAGACCCTTATCCTCAAAAGCATTAACTATCATCCTCAAACAAACACTATACCCTCAGCCCAAAAAACCCTAAACCCTCATCCTCAAAACCACTAAACTCACCGGCCTAGAAAACCATAAACCCTCTTCCCCTAAAACCATAAAACCATGTCCAAAAAAACTGTTAAACCCTTAGTTCCAAAAACCCTAAATCAATCACCCGAAAAAACCCATGGCCGTAATTTTAAATTACCCTTGAACCCTCATCCCCTAAAAAGCATAAACCCTAAGCACTAAAACACCACACCTTCTTCCCTAAAATACCTGAAACCTTTATCCCCAATGAACCAAACCCTTGGTCACAAATATCTATAAACCATTAGGCATTAAAATTCCACAATAAGAAATCCTAAATATCTCCATTGCCTTATCCCTATAAATCCTCAAACACATGCCATGAAAAAACCATAAACCTCAACCATAAAAACCCAAACCATCATCCCCAAAAAAACCTAAACCAATTGCGCGCCAAACCCTCTGCCGTAATAATTTCTAAATCCACATCCACAAATCCCCTTAACATTCATCTCCAAAAAACCCCTAAACCCTTATCCACAAAAACCTAAACCATAATCCCGAAAACCACTTAAACCCCAGCCCCATAAAACCTTATACCCTCATCCACAAAAAACCCTAAATCCTCATCCCCAAAAAATATAAACCCTCGGACCCAAAATATACAATAGCCACATACAATAAAAATCCTCATCCAATAATATATCAAGACCCTTATACCCAATAAACCATAAAATTCTTTCCCCAAAAAACCCTAAAAAATTACCCCAATGCCCATAAATACCTTGGATCTAAAAAAACCTAATCATTGAGCCACAAAATCACAAAAACCTCCACCCCAAAAACTCTAAATCCTCACCATAGATATCCCCAATTAAAAAACCCTAAACCTTTTCTCCCAAAATATAATAACCCCTCATCCTTAAAAATCCATAAACCCTCAACCACAAGAAACCCTGAAATCTCAGCCTCAAAAAATTATAAACCCTTATCCACAAAAAAAACATAAACCCTAAACCCTAAAATAAACTTAAAACTTTAGCCCAAAAAAATCCCTATACCATCCATACTAAATCCCCAAAACCCTCAACTGCAAAAAAACCCTAAACTCTGAGCCCTTGAAAAACCCTCAACCCTGAAAACCATAAACACTCGGCACAAACAACACCATAACCCTCAACCCAAAAAACCCTATATTCCCTCTACCCCAAAAGACCAAAACCCTCAGCCCCATAATACCTTAAACCCCCTACACAATGTCCAAAACTCTTAAATAAAAAAATCCTAGCCAAAACCCTTAATCGTTATCCCTAAAAAACCTTAAGCCTCCTTCCCCAAGAAACCCTATACCCTCAGCCCAAAAAAACTAACCCCTCATCCCCAAAAACCCTAAACCCCCATCCCCCAAAACAATTGAACACTCATACCTAAAAATAAAAAAACCTCAGCACCAAAAACCCCTAAACCCTTAGGCCTCAAATAAACTAGACCACCATACCCAAAATTCCCTAAATTATCAGCCCTAAAACCCTAAACCATAATACCAAAAACCATATAAACCCTTAGCTGGTAAAAACCCTAGACACATATTCTAAAAAACCCAAACCCTCACCACGTAATTCCCTAAACCCTTAGCCCTAAAAAACACTAAACCCTCACCCCCAAAATACCTAAAACCCACATCCCCAAAATACCATAATCTATCACACCCAAAAAACCCTAAACCCTCATCTAAATAAACCTAAACCCTCATCCCAAAAAACCCTAAACCCTCATCCACCAAAAATAGTAAACCATAATCCCCCAAAACCCATATACACTCATCATGAAAACACCATAAACCCTCAACTACAAATAATTCAAAGCCCACAGCCCCAAAAAATTCTAATCACTCAGAACCAAAATTACATAATCCCTTAGATTAAAAAAATTCAAAACCCTTAGGTAAAAATACCCCTAATACCTCATCACTAATTATCTTAAACACTGAACCTCAGAAATCGCCAAACCATCATCCATAACAATACCTAAACCACATATCTCAAAAAAAACACAAAAAACTCATCCCCAAAAAATAGTAAACCCTCTACACCAAAACCGGCCACCCTCAGCATCGAGAAACCACAAAACCACATCTAAAAAAACCCCATTACCTCAGCCCCCAAAAATATCTAGCCCTCATCCCCAAAAAACCCCAATCACTAAATCCCAAAAAATCCCAAAACACTAAGATGTAAAAAACCCCATAGAGTCATCCCCAAAAAATATCCAAACCCTTAGACTCACAAAACACCAAACCCTCCAAACCAAAATCCTATAAACATTAACCCAAGAAAACAAGAATCACTATTTCCAAGAAAACCCCAAACATTCAACCTCAGAAATACCCAAAACCTTATACCCATAAAACCCCAAATGATCATACCTAGAAGACAAAAAACCTCAACTCCACATAACCCTAAACCCTCGACCCCATAAAACCTAATACCTGCTTCCAAAGAAAACCCTCAAACCTCAACCCTAGAAATCCCAAAACCCTTATCCAGAGAAATACCTAAACATGGTGTCCCAAACATCCCACAAACCATAGCCCCAGATAACCCTAAAACTAAATCCCTAAAAAACCCTAAAATCCAAAATCCTCATCCTTTTAAAACCCTAGACCCTCATCCCCAGAAAACCCAAAATGATCGTTCCAAAATAACTCTAACCCCCATCCCCAAAAACAATAAAACACAAAACCCCAATAAGCCTAAACCCCTAGTGCTAGAAAAATTGAATTCTCATCGGCAAAAAATCAACACCCACATCACCAAAAAAACCATAACCCCCTTCCCAAACAAACCTGAAACCATTTTTACATGATAACCTTATACCCTCATCCCTAAGAAACCCTAAGCCCTCATCCCTAGAAAAATATAAACCCTCATCCCAAGGAAAAACTGAACCCTCGACCCAATAAAACCATAAACCATCCACCCAAGAGAACCCTATACCCTTATCCCATAAAAAAACTAATCCCTCATCCCGAGAAAACCCTAAATACACATCCCTATAAAAAACTACACCCTCAATCCCGGAATACACAAAACAATCAACCCTATAAATCCCCAAACCCTTAGCTAAAAAAACCAAAACACATAGCTAAAACAACACTAAAACCTCTTCCTCCAAAAAAACATAAATACTCTGCATCAAAACCCAAAAACATTCATCCCCAAAACACCACACACAATCAGTCCAAAAACCCCCAAAATACCCCAAACAACCATCCACAAAAAACCACAAAATCATCCTTAGAAACCCCACACCCTCATCACCAAAAACCCAAAACCCTCATCCACAAATAACCCAAGTCCAATAGACACAAAATACGAAATCCCTCATCCCCAATATACCCAATATGATCATCCACAAATTACCCAAAACCACCAGCACAAGAAAAACCCAAACCCTCAAACAATAAAAAACACCAACCCCTTAACCCAACAAAACACTAAACCCTTAGCACTATAAATTTTCCAAACCATCATCCCTAGAAAACCCCAAATCATTATCCCATGAAAATTGAAAACGATTAGCCCCAGATAACTCGATAACCTCATTCCCAAAAAACTTCCAAACCCTCAGCCCTATAAATTCCAAAACCTTTAGCCATCAACCCCAAACCCCTAAAACCCTTAACCCATGAAAAAACTAATACCACTCACCTAAAACCCCTAAAACTTCATAATATGAAAATCATAGACCAACATCCTTAGAAATACCTAAACCCTCATCCACAAAATAACCAAAATGCTCCTACATTGAAAACATTAGCCATTACCCATAGAAAATCAAAACCTTCATCCCAGAAAAAGATATACCCATAGCCCTAGAAAATCATAAGCCCTCATCCCCATAAAAAATTCCATAATCATAAAGAAAAACCCTAAATAAAAAAATCCAAAATCAATAAATCATCATCCACATAAAAACCTAAACCGTGAGCCCAAGAAAACCCTAAACACGCATCCCTTGAAACCCTTAACCCTAAACTCTAGAAAACCATAAACACTAATCCCCCTAAAAATAAATGCCTATATACTAAAAAACCAAAACCCTCATCCTGTGAAAACACTATCCCTCATCCTTAGAAAATTTAAAACCCTCACACCTGGAATACCATAAATTATCCACACAAAAAAACACTATGTCCTGAACACTCCAAAACCTGGATCACTAAGCCTTATAAAATTCTCTGCTATGGAAAATAATAATACTTCATTAGCCGAAGACCCTAAACACTCATCCCCAAAAAATTGGAAACAATCATCACTATAAAAAACTAAACCCCAATCCTGATGAAACCCTAAACCCTCCACCCAATGAAAACCTAAAATCCTAGCCATAGAAAACATTAAACCCTCATCACCAAAAATCCAAAAACTCTTACCCCTAGAAAAACCTAAACAATCATCCCCCCAAAAAATACACTCATCCCTAGAAGACCATAATAATTCTTCCAAGAAAACCCTACACCATTATCCCTTGAAAACCCTAATCCCCCATCGCCAGAAAATCCAAAACCCTCATCCCTAGTAAACACCATACCCTCATCCCCATATAACCCAAAAGTCTTATCCCTAGAAAACCAAAAACCATCATCCCAAAATAAACTCTTAAATGACAACCCCAAAAAACCCTAAACCATCATCCCATGAAAAACCTAAAGCCTCAAACCCAAATAATCAAATACCCTATTCCCTAGAAAACCACAAACCATCGGCACCATAAATCCCTAAACCCACATACCAATAAAATGTTAAACCCTAAATACCCATAAACCAAAAACCATTTTTCCTAGAAAATGATAAAACCATATCCCTAGAAATCCCTAAACCCACATAGACCCAAAAATCTTTGAATCTTCAACCATGGAAAACCCCAATATATCAACCTCAGAAAAATGAAAATGATCAACCCATGAAAACACCATCCCATCATCCTCAGATAACCCCAAACACCCAGACCTATAAAACCTAAAATCATAATCCTTCATAAAACCCAAACACTAAGACCCAAATAAACCCAAACACATAGCCCAAGAAAACCATAATATCATTGGACCAAAAAATCCAAAACCATAAACTCCAAATAAACCATAAAACCTTATACCCAAAAAACCCCAAACCCCAAAAAACCCACACCCTCTACTCTATAAACACCTAAAAACATATACCCAGAATACTCTCAACCCTAAAACCTAGAGAACCCAAAACAATCATCCACAAACGACCCTAAATCCTCATCCCAAAAAACTCAAATCTATTTCCCTTGAAAACATGAAACTCATTCCCAAGAAAAGTGTAATCCCTGAGTGATGAAAAACAATTTACCCTCCTCCCCATATAACCCAAAACACCCTTTCACATAATCCTTAATCCCCAAAAATCCCGAAGCCTCATCATTATAATAACAAAAACATAATCCCCTGAAAACACTAAACTTTCATCCCCAAAAAACCCTAAACCCAATTTACAGAAAAAAGGGCTAAACCCTCAGCCCTGGGAAACCCAAAAACTTCATCCCTAGAAAACATTAAACCAAAATCCCTTGAAAACCCCAAACCCTCTACCCGAGTAAACCCTAAACGTTCTACATAAAAAACCACCAACCCTAGAAAACCATAAATATACATCCCATGAAAATGTCAAACCCTCATATTCAGAAAACTCTCCCCCCACAAAAAAAAACCCATATCCCTCATCTCCAAAAATACATAAAACCTCAACCCCATAAATCACTATTTACTTAGTCATATAACTAACTGAAACCCCAATCCCAGAAAACCCCAAACACCAACCCTATAAAATAATAAACTTTAAGACCTAGGAATCCCTAAACCATCCACACCTGAAAACCCTAAACACTGAACCCTACAAAACCCTTAACCATCATCCCCATAAAATGATAAACACTAAGACCCATTAAATAATAAACCCTCACGAGAAGAAATACCTTTACCTTCTCTCTAGAATACTCTATTCCATCTACCCTAGGAAATCCTAAAACCATATCCCCAGAAATACCTCTAACCAATCCTCATAAACCCTAACGGTTGAACCCCAAAAAACCCTATACCATCAACCCTGGAAAACCCTAAAAACTCAGTTCCATTAAACACTAGACCCTGATCCCCATAAAAACCAGAACCCTTATCCCAAAAAACATTACATTCTTAAGCCCATAAAACAATAAACCCTAATCCCTTGAAAATACAAATCCATTATCCCTAAAAAACAATAATCTCTCATCCCCAAGAAACTGAACACCCATATCCCAAGAAAACCCATTAAACATAGCCCCATAAATCCCTTAACTCTAATCCCCAAAAAACCCAAATCCCTCATCCCAAAAAATACCAAAACACTATTCACTAGAAAACACTAACCACTCATCCCTAGTAAAACATAAAACATAACCCCTTTTCCCTATAAAACCATTGACCCTCATCCCCAAGAAAACTTAATCCCACATAAATAGAAAACCCTAAACCCATAGCCCAAAAAAACACTAAATCGACATCCCCAGAAAACCCTAATCCCTCATCCATAGAAAACCATAAACCCTATTCCCCATAAAATCCTAAAACCTCAGTATTAGAAATCTATAAACCCAAATCCCCATCAATACCTAATCCATCAGCACCACAAACCCTAAACTCGTATCCCAAATAAATCATAAACCCTCATCCTCTAAAAAAACCCTATAAACATAGCCTAAAAATCCGTAATCCCCCATTCTAAAAAAACCAAACACCCTCAATCCAAAAAAAAACTAATCCCTCATAGAAACAAAAATATAAACCATCATCCCCAAAAAAACCCCAAACCCACATCCCCATGAAACCCCAAACCCTCATCCATATACACCTAAAATCTGAGCCCCAAAAAATCCAAAACATTATCCAAAAAAACTACAAACACTCAACCCCACAAAACCTCAAACACAAATCCCAAAAAAACAACCAACAATCAGCCTAAAAACCCTAAAACCCTAGAATAAATAAATAATAATCCCTTTTCCTCCAAAAAACCTGAAACCTTAGCCCCCGAAAATACTAAACACTCATCACAAAAACCCCAAACCAGTCAACCCTCCCCCCCAACCCCAAAACTGTTAACCCTCAAACCATTAAACCGTCAACCCCAAAAAACACAAAAACCTAAACCCAAAAAATCACTAAACCCTCATCCCTAAAAAACCCAAAACCTGATCCCAAAAGATCCTAAAACACAAATCCCTAAAATACATAAATTTATATCCCCTAAAAAATAGAAAACCTCAGCCCCAAAAAACCCAAAACTCTCAGCCCCCAGAAACCCTAAACTACCATCCTAGAATCTATGCCCTAAAAACCCCTTTCCATCATCTCCAAAAAAAACCATAATGTTGTTCCCCCAAAAATTCTAAACACTCTTACCAAAAAACAAAAAACACTCATCCCTAAAAAAACCTAAACCATAAAACTCAAAACAACCCTAAATCATCTAACACAAAAAAACCTATACCCTCACACGAAAAATTGTTAAACCCTCATTCCCAAAAACCCTAAACCCTCATCCATAAAAACTATTATCCCTAAACCAAAAAAAACCACAATCCCTCAGACCTAGAAAACCCTAAATACTCATCGCTAGAAACCCTTAAACCTTCATCCCCAGAAAACCTTAATCCATTATCCCTAGAAATCCTTAATCCCTCATTCACATAAATCCATATACCCTCATCCATATAAAACCCTAAACCCCAAGCTCTGGAAAACTCTTCACCCCAAATCCCAGACGCCCCAATACCATTATCCATTAGAATCCATAAACCGTCAACCCAAATAAAACCCTAAACGACCATCCTAAACACTAATCCCTAGAAAACCCTCAACACTCATCACTAGAAAATCCTAAACCATAATCCCTAAATAAACCCTAAACCCACATCCCATGAAAAGACTAATCAATTAACCCGAGATAAACATAAACCCTTTATCCCTAGAAAACCCAAAAGGCTCATCCCTAGAAAAAATTAAACCCCTTCCCCAAAAAACCTTATAAACTTGTCCTATAAAATCCCTCTACCTAGATCCAAAAAACCCAAACCCTCATCTACAAAAAACACTAAACCCTCATCCAAAAATACCATAAACCCTAAACCCTAAAAAACAATATGACCTTTGCCCCACCAAACACTAATCCCTCATCCCCCAAGAACCCTAAATAGTAATCCCAAAAAAAACAAGACCCTCAACCTAAAACAATACCAGAACACTAAGGCCCTATAAACCATAAAACCCATAGACCCAAATTAAACCCTAAAAGCTCAACCCCAATACCCTAAACCATTATCCTAAGAAAACCGTAAACACTAAGACACACAAAAAAACCTAGACCCTCAGCCCTAAAAAACTCCAACCCTCTTCCCCAAAAATATCTATGTTCTCTGCCCAAATAACTAGAAACCCACTACCCAAAAAATCCCAATACCATCAACCCCATGAAACCCTTTACCATTTGTCTAATAAAAACAACACAGTTCACACCCAAAAAATCTTATACCCTAATCCATAAAATATGTAAAATCCTCACCCCCCAAAAAATCATAAACTCTCCACACCATAAACCATAAACACTCATACCAAAAAATACCCAAGCCCTTAGAACAAAAAAAATCCCAAGCCATCACCCTCAAAAACCACAAACCCACATCCCAAAAAAACCCAAACCAGTCATCCAAAAAAAATCAAAAACCCACAACCCTAAAAAACCAAAACACTCATCCACCAAAAACCCAAACCCTCATCCCCATAAATCCCTAAATCGCCGTCCCCAAAAAATCCAAATCTTTTAGCCCCCAAAACCCAAAACCATCATCCTAATTAAAAAAAACCAAAAACCCCAAGAAACACAAAACCCCCCAACCTGAAAAAACACCAATCCATCATCCCAAAAAAAATGAAATCACTAATCCCCATAAAACACAAAAACCATAGCCTAAGAAAATATGAAACCATAAACCTCCCAAAACATCAAACCCCCCAACTATAGAAATGCTCAATCCCATAGTTCTAGAATACCCCTAACCCTAGGCCCCAGAAAATACCAAACCCTCATTTCAAGAAAACCCCAAACCTTAAACCGTATAAAACACAAATCCCTCAACCCCATAAAACCTCAAACCCTCAACCATTGAAAAATCTAAATGCTAACCACCTTGAAACCCAAATCGTCAACCCCAGAAATCCCCAAACCCTTAACCCTAGAAAACAAAAATCCAGCATCCTCATAAATACCTTTACCCAAATCCCCACAAAACCCCAAACCCTCGACCCTAGATAACCCTAACCCTCATCCCTCAAAAACTATAAAACCTCATCCTAGAAAACCCAAAACCCTCAACACTAGAAAACACTAAACACTAATCCCTAGAAAATAGAAAACCACTGTCAAAATAAAACCCTATAACCTCTTCCACATAAACCCCTAAACACTCATACCTAAAAAAAATTTCATCCCTAAATAACCCAAAACATCATCCCCATAAAACCCAGACCCTCGGTCCCCAAAAAACTAAAACCCTCATCCCTAGAAACCCTAAACCCTCATGCCCTGGAAACCCTAAACCCCCATCCCATGAAAACTGTTATCCCTCAACCATAGAGAGCCCTAAAAACAAAAATAACCTAAACACACATACCCACAGAACCCTAAACCATCATATCTATAAAACCCTAAACCCTCATCCCTAGAAAACCCTAAACCGTCAGTCTAAAAACCCATCCAACTAGAGAGAAAATTTTCCCTCACCCACATAAACTACTAAACACTAATTACAAGATTAAACTAAACCCCCAAATCCTAGAGAAGCCTAACCTTCTAACCCTGTAAAACCCTAAACATTTATACATAGAATTCCCTAAACCCCCAGCACCCTAAATCCCAACAAATTCAGCCCTAGAAAACCCTAAACCCTCATACCTAAAAAAATAAGACAATAATTCCCATAAAATCATAAAACTTTAGGAATTGAGATCCATATACCCTAATTTCATCCCTAGAAAATCCAAAACCAACAACCATAGAAAAACGTAAATCCTTTTACATAGAAATCCATAAACCCTCATCCATAGAAAACAGACTACCCTCTTACCCCAAAAAGCATATAACATTATCCCTATAAAATCATAAACCCTCATCCCAAAAAACCATGAACCCTCACCCTCAAAAAACAATTAATTAATTGGCCTCAAAAATCCCTAAACCCATATCCCCAAATAACCTATACCCTCCTCCTAAAAAACACTGAAACCCTCATCCATAAATATCCATGAACCCTCATCCTCAAAAAACCCTAGAATGACATCCTGAAACACAGTATGCCCTCTTCCCCAAAAAACCATAAACCCTCTATGACAATAAAACCAAAACCCTTAGTCCTTAAAACCCCAAAAACCCTTGTCCCCATAAAAAAACAGAACCTCATCCCCAAAAAAAACCCAATCCCCCAACTTCACAAAACCTATAACCCTAAACCCAAAAAACACCAAACCCTCATCCCCATAAAAATTAAAAACCTAAGCCTGATGAAATAATAAACTCTTATCCCCAAAATACCTGAAACACTAACACCTAAAAAACACAAAATTATCATCCCACGAAACCCCTAAAACATCATCCCCAAAACCCTTAAACCCTAAACTCATAAACCATGAATCCCTCAGCACAAAAAAATCCAAAAAAGTAATTTTTAAAAACCATTAAACCATCATCCCTAAAACCCCAAACCATGATCTTCAAACACACTAATCCTCATCCATAAAAAACCCTAAACCCCCATCTTCCGAAAAACCAAACAATCACCACAAAAAAAACATGATCCCTCATCCATAAATAACCCTAAACCATCTGCCAAAAAACCATAAACCATCATCCCTAAAAAACCATATCATTGGGCCCAAGACATTTATACACCATTAAGATAGAAAATAGTAAACAGTCAGCCCCACAAAATTCTAAACCCTCAAACACAAAAAACAGTAAACCATTAGCCCCGAAAAACCTTAAACCCTCTGTCCAAAAAAACCCTAACCCCTTAAAAAATCCCTAATCCCAAAAAAAATCCAAAAACGACATCCCCATAAAATACTAATACCTCATCCCAAAATGAATCTAATCCCTCAGTATCAAAAAAACCAGAATCCCACATATCTAAAAGAACTTAATCACTAATCCCAAAAAATATCTAAACCCTTAACCCTGAAATATGCTAAACCCTTAGCCCCCCAAAAACCAAAACCCTCATCCCATCAATATATGAAACACTCATCCATAGAAAATTCACAAAATAGCTAAAAAAGCCCAAACACTCTTCCCTAAAAAACCCCAAAGAGTCTTCCCAAAAAACCCTACAACCTCAACCCTAGAACACCTAAACCCTCATGCCCTAGAAACCTCAACCACCATTTTATAATACCCTAAAGCCTAATTCCAAAAAAACCCCATTAAATAATCCCCAGAATACCCCAAACCCTCATCCCTACCAAACCCTAAACAGTCATCCCAAGAAAACCCTATACACTAATCCCCACAAGACCCCAAACTGTTATCCCTAGAAAACCCTAAACCATCACCCCTAGAAAAATATTAACTAATATCCATATAAAATTATAAATCCTCAGTCCAAAAACACTTCAACAACCATCTCTAGAGAAGGCTAAACCCTTAATCCCTTAAAAATCTATATCCTCAGCCCTAGAAATACCTAAAAGCTCATCCCCAGAAAATCATAAACCCTCTAACCTAGTTAAACCAAATTCTCATCCTAAGAAAACCATAAATATACATCCACAGAAAAACCTAAATCCCCATCCCCAAAAAATAAATGTCTTTCATCCCCAGAAAACCTTCTACCCACAATAAAAAACCATAAAATCTCATCATAGGAAATACCTAAAACCCCATCCCCATAAAAACATAATCGATTAGCAATGTAAACCCCTAAACTTTTTTCCCTATAAAACCATAAATCCACTACTATAGATAAATATAAACCCCCAAACCAAGATAAACTTTAACACAAAGCAATAAAACCATTAACCCTTTGCAAAAGAAAACCATAAACCACCATCCCCCAAGAAACCCCAAACCTTCATGACCAAAAAACATTAAACGATTATCCCTAAAAACTATAAAACCTTATAAAAAACTACAACCATCATCCCCATATAACCCCAAACCCTTAGTCCTAAAAAACATATACCCTTTTCCCTCGAAAGCTTAAATTCTAAAGTACAAAAAAACTCTAAACCCTTGGCCACATTAACTCATAACCCCCACCCCAATCTCCCTCTAATCCCTCATCTACAAAAAACAAAAAATACATAGCACCAAATAAAACTCAACCATTAAATGAAAAAAAACATCTAAACACTTATTCCAAATAAACCGAAACTCAATGCCCCAAAAAGCCATAAACCCTCTTCCTTAGAAAACCCTATCCCCTCCACCTTAGATGACATTAAACCCTCGACAAAAAAAAAACAAAAACTATATTCTATGAAATACTGTAAACTATCATACCCTTAAAAATGTATACCCACAACCCTAACCTATTAAAAACCCATATCCACAAAAATGCCAAAAACCCTCAACCCCAAAAATCCAGAAACCCTCAGCCACCAAAACCCACAAACATTTAGTCCCAAAATAACCTAAACCCTCATTCTCAAAACCCATAGACCATCATCCACAAAACCAAAAAACCCTAATCCCCAAAATACACAAAATCATCCACCCCAAAACCCCCAAAAACATCAGTCCCAAAACCTAAATTCTCTAATTTGTCAAAAAAATTAAACACACATCCCTATGAAAACACTAAACCCTCAACCCCAAACCCCCTAAAAAATCAACCCCAAAAATCTTGAATCCCATGTCCCGAAAAAACAATAATCGATCAGCACTGAAAAACGCTAAACCCCCATCCTAAAAACCCCTAAACCCCCTTCCCCAAAAAAGTGTACACCCTCAACCCTAGAAAACATAATCTCTCGTCCCTAAAATATATATTTCATCATCCCCCAAAACCCATGATCCTTATCCCAAAAAAAATATCATTGACCAACCCCAGAAAACCATATAAAATTATCCTAAAAAACTAAATAGTCATTCCCATGAAACCCTAAACCCAAAAAAAATCCTAAACCCTCAGTCCCAAAACACCCTAAGCCATTATCCCTACACAAAACCGATAACCTTAATTCCCAAAATAATACTAAACCCTCAGCAAAAAAAACCCCATAACCCCTGCCTAAAAAAACTCAAACCCACATCCCAAAAAATGCTAAATGCCCATCCCCAAGGATCCATAAAACCTCATTCCAAAAAATAAAAATTCCCAACCCCAAAAATACCTAATACATCACCCTAAAAAACACTAAACCCTCATCCCCAAAAGATCATTTATTTTCAACCCCCAAAAATACTAAACCCTTAGTCCCAAAAAACATGAATCTGTCGACCCAAAAAACTATAACCTCATCCCAAAAAAATAAAATCCCCATCTAAAAATTCCCTAAACCCATAGCCCTAAAAAATATTAATTACTAAATCACCAAAATCCTTAAACTATCATCCACAAAAAAACATAAACAATTATCCCCAAAAAACTATTAAACCACATCCCCAAAATAACCTAAACCCTCATCCCCAAAAACCCATTAACCCTCAATCACCAATAACCCTAAACAATTTGTCCAAACAAACCTAAACCCCCAACCATGGGAAATCCAAATCCCTCATCCCTAAAACAATTAATTCCCAACCATGGATATCCCTAATAACTCATCCCTATAAAATTATACATACTCAACCACATAAAACAATAATACCTCATTCCCAAAAATTAGTAATCTAAAAGTCCAAAAAAACTATACTCACTCAGCCTAAAAAACCTACCAATTCTCGCCTAAAATCCAAACACCCTCATCAAAATAAAATCATAAACCCTCCTCCCATTGAAAACCATAAACACATAGTCCATGACCAAAATAAAACATTATCTACAGAAAACCATAAACCCCCAACAGTACAAAACAATAAACCCACTCCCCTAAAAAAACCAATAATCCCATATCCCAAGAAAACGTTAAATCCACAACCCCAAAAAACCCTATAACCTCATCAATAGAAAATCCTATACTATCAGCCCCAGAAATAATAAACCCACATCCCATTGAGATGGTGAACCCTCATCCAAAAAAAACCAAAAAACCCTCAACCCTAGAAAACCTAAACCCTCATTCTTAGAAGAAGATAACAACACAGACCCAGATAACCCCAAACCATTAGCCCTAATAAATATTAATCCCTCATCCCTAGAAAACACTAATCATTTTTCCCTAGAATACCTTAATCACATACCCAAATACCAGAAGCCCCCATCCATAAAAATCCTAAAATCATTATCAATAGAAAACCCTAAACCATTTTCCTCAGAAAACCCCAAACCCGCGGTCAATGAAAACCACAAAACAATATCTCAATAAAACCTTATTTCTTAAGACCTAGAAAACCCTAAATCCTTATCACCAAAAAAACCCTAAACATTATTTATGAAAAACCCCTCAAATGATACTCCAAGAAAAAGTTGTAACCCTTATTTCTAGAATAACATAGATGATTTTCCCCTAGAAAACTATAAACTCCAATCCCTATAAAACCCTAAACCCTTAAACATATAAACCCATACACCCTCTTCCCCAATAATCCCCAAAACCCAAATCCCTAAAAACACACAATCATCATCCATAGAAAAACATAAACCCTCATCCCTAGTAAACCATATTCCCTTAGCCCCATAAAAACACCAAAATCCTAGCCCCATAAAACCCAAAACCCTTATCCCTAGAAAACCCTAAGTCTCTAACCCCCCCCCCAAAAAAAACCTCATACCATAAAACTACAAAACACTCATCCCAAAAAACACTAAACCCTCAAAAATAAAAAATTGTAATCCCTCAATCAAAAAAACTGTAAACCCTTTGCATCAAAAAAACCATAAACCCTAATCCCAAAAAACCATAAGCCCAGCGCCAAAATAAACCAAACCCTCACCACAAAATAATCTTACATCCTCCTCCCCATAATTCTGTAAACCTTCATCACCCAAAGCTGAAAATCCTCATCTGAAAAAAACCTAAATGATTAGGCCAAAAACATACTAAACCACCAGCCCCAAAAAACCATAAACCCATATTCCCAAAATACCATAAAATCTAATCCCTAAAATTCAATAGACACTAATCACACAAAATCTGAAAATCATAAACACCAAAAAACCTATACTCTCAGCCCTAAAAAAACCTAAACCCTTATCCACAAAAAACACAAAACATTCATCCCCAAAACCATTAACCCCCAACACCAAAAAACCTAAAACCTCGACAAATATTAACCCTAAACCCACATCCCCATAAAAACCAAATACTAATTCCCCAAAAAACCCTAATCCTCATGTCCCATAAAAACCTAAATCAATATCCCCCAAACCCAAAATCCTCACTAAAAAAACCATTATCCCTTCAAACCCAAAACCATAAACTATCATCTCCAAAAAAAACCTAATCCCTTATCCCCGAAACACTAATTTCTCATCCCTAGAAAACCCTAAATACTCTGTCATAGATAATCCTAAACCCTCAGTCACCTAAAACACTAAACCCTCAATACCGGAAAATAATTATCCTGATCACCAAAAAATACATACAGGCTCATTACTAAAAAATAAGAAACCCTAATACCCAAAAAACCCCAAACCATCAGACCCAAAACCCAAATAACCCCACAAACCATAAACCCCTAAAAAAACCTCAGAAACCCCTAAACCTTCCATACTATAAAACCATAAACTCCCACCTCTATAAAATAGTAAACCCTCAACCCCAGAACACGGTCGACCCTCAATCCAAGAAAACCCTAAACCCTTTTGCCCCCCAAAACCCTAAAAACTCATCCCTATAAAAACCAAAACCCTCATCCCAAAAAATACCAATACCCTAAACTATTTTCCCAAGAAAACATTATTCCCTCATCTGTATAAACCACTAATCCCTAATTCGTAAAAAAACCCCTAATCCATGTTCCCCATTAAACTATAAACCCTAATCCCTAGAAAACCATAATCCCTCATCCCTAGAAAATCCTAAACCCTCATATATAAAAATACATAACCCCGCAATAAAATAATAACCAAAACAATAATCACAAGAAATCAAAAAACCCTCTACCCTAGAAAACCCAACACCCTCATCCCTAAAAATCCCTAGACCATTAGCCCAAGAAAACACAAATCCCTCAAACCTAAGAAAATAAAAAACCTCCATCCTAGAAAAACATAATCTATCAGAAAAAAATCCCTAAAGCTTCATCCCCAGAAAACCCTAATCCATTTTCCCAAAAATAACCTAAACCCAAATTTGTAGAAAACCCAACAAATAAGTACATAGAAAACTTTATACCACCAACCATAAAAACACAAAACCCTTATTCAAAAACACCCAAAACCTTCACCACAAAAATAAGTATTATAAGGCCCTGACCACAAACATTACTTATTATTGAATTAAATGAATAATTCACATAGAAGTTCTTTTCAGGTTTAGAGTTTTAGAGAATTAGGACATAACTATTACATCTCAAAAGATTACAAAGTAGACACTTCTACTAAGTTTACATAAAATAAAAACTCTTAAAAAAACTTTTCTAGTTCCATGTTTTAGATAACATGACGTTTCCTTGTTCTCATCCTTGACCCAATTCCACATTAAGTCCTGTGAAAAAAAATTCAAAAAAAGAACTTGGGGTGATCATAAAGAGCTCAGTAAGGGATACACAAAGAAGGAAAACTGTTATATTTTCAAAACAACAAGTAAACCATGAGTGCTTTACCAAAGTAATACTTTTCACCTTTATGAAGTAGTTAAAACTCTTCACTGAATAAAATACCATTACTTACCATTTTGTAACCAAAATATTACCATAAAAACCCATTAAAGAACACATAACATATAAAGGTAACTTGAGACATAAACAAACTTAAGTGGAATAACCCTATGGTCGACTTCCACACATATCACATAATGGAATAGCCATACGGCCGACTTTCATACCCAATGCATTGGAGGTTATAATGTAACCACTCGTCCTGGTATTCACGGCACCACCCATCATATGGTTTTTCACGTAACCACCCGTAAAATGTCCAAGTACCATCATTACATATAAAATATTGAAAATATAAACATTTCAATAACAACATTCCATTTTCAATCAAAATAAGTAATTCCAAGATATTGAATTAATCAATCCATTTTCAAAAACCATTTAAAAGAGATTTTTGAATCAAAGTGTCCCATACCACTTTGAAGCTTTTAATGGAATTATAATTTTAAAACATTAATGTCTATATAAATAAATACAGAAAACCATTTTGAAAACATGGACATTAAATCTAAAGATTTATAATAATGAATCTTTACAACATTTAAAACAATATTTTTGTTAAAGAGTTTCTAACAAAAGAGAGACTCTTGAATACAAATAATTTCGGAATAACATTTAATCCAAACTTTATAATATCATGAGAATAAATGGATTAATGATATAAAATTCCAAAGGACAGTATACACACCATATAAGAGTGAATTGGTGCATAACAACAATGAATTCTCAATGGAAATGTAAATTGAGATAAAATACATTATAAAGATTGTATCCTTAAATTAAGGATAAATATATAAAATAATTATGTGTGAGAAATATAAATACACCCAATATAATTGGATATTATGTGTGAAACAATCAGAGTTCATTCCCACATAATCTTGTAAAAAAAACCAATGACATAGATATTTATCTCAATGATATGAGATTGAGCTATGATTTCTGATACAAGTTCGTCTAGATGACATAAGAATTTATCAATGAGATGATTATATGTATAAATAGTATATCCACACAAATGTTTGTGGAAACTAAAAAATAGGGATTCCAAAAATAATATTGGCATAAAAAATTAATAAGTAGAGGTTTAACCCAAATAATTTAAAGTGGGTTAAGAAGTTCCCTTACAGAAATTCGATAGCCTAACGACGTCACTTCAAAATTTAGAAAATGAGTTTATGAGAGATAAAATGGTATTTCATCACTTGGACATAAAATTTACATCAATAAGGATATAGAAGAACATATCCCAACATAATAGTATAACAAAAGATGTCTTTTAAAAAGATGAGGGTGAAAGGTTTCCTTACCGACTTGGGTAACTTTCGAAACGTACACCCCATTGAAGAAGGGTGATCAATGAATATGTAAATGCCCATAAATGAAATTATATTACACGAAGAGTATAATAATGGGAAGTACATACACCAATCAAAGGGAATGGTGGAAAATGTAGCATAAATCTCATGGGACTAAAAGTGAGATGAACAATCCCTTACGAAAATTCGGCAGCTTAACGGCACCACATAAAAATTCGAAAAAAAGATTGATGAGATCAAATAGAGTCTCTCATAATATGAACATAAAAAGTATAGTAAAAGGAATATAAAATAACATACCCAAACATAAGAAATATGATCTTAAAAGAAATGACATAAAAGATAGTACTTAAAAAGAAAGAGAGAGGTTAGATCTCTTACGAAAATTCGGCAGCCTAACGTCGCCACTCAAAACTTCCAAAAATGGATTGATGATAGAAAATAGGTTCTCTCATCATATGAAAATAAAAATTACAGTAAGAGTAATATAAAAGAACATCCCAATAATAATAAATATGATCTTAAAAGGAATGACATAAAAGAGTGTTCTTAAAAAGAAAAAGAGGGGTATGATGCCTTACCTCGGGTCCGACTTGACTCGATCGTTCTTTAACATCCTGAATAATAAACGTGAGTTAATTTCTACTTTCTTAAGAAAAAATTTCAAGTTCATTATTACTTTTATATCACTTATTACCATGTTATAAACATTATGTAATCATTTATGTTAATAATGTTTGTTTTGTCGATATTTGGTTCTTAAGTCGAAAGTGGACTTCTCACAGTTACATGTTGTTCGTGTGGTCAAAGGTTCATTATATCCAGAATGATATTCATGATTTGGATATCATATATATAATATATATCCAGAATATACATGTATTTATAATATTACATAATCATTTAGAGGTATGAAATGAAATGCACCATTCAGGGAGACGGTAAGCCGTACGGACGGATGAACGCTACTTTCATTTCTATGTCATATTATTGGAATTAAAACTAAATGAGAGATATGTATATTTTAATTACAGAATTATATTAATAATTTAGATGTAACATACATCATATATTTCCATTATATATATGTACTTATAATAGTATATTACATTTGGGGATAAGAAATCAAATGCACCGTTCATGGAGGCGGTAAGCCGTACGTACGCATGAACGCTACTTTCATTTCTATCTCATACTATAATGGAAATAAAATAATAATCATATAAAGGTATATTATAATTCCAGTATAAAATCATATATAATTACTTTAAATCCATCCTTTATACTTCCCACATATGGCATTAACGAATCAAATCACTTTGAGGGGGCGGTAGTCCGCACTTCCTAAAATGAAATTATCGTGTTTACCCACAATGGAAACCATAAAGTTATGCCACAAATGAAAAATACATAATCATAAGTAAATCATAAACATATTATATATCATAAATAAATATAGTTTCATCTTAATGGCCAACTTTGAAGGTGTTATATGAGTGTTGAACAATCATCGTTTCGTGAGGCAGAAATTCTCCATCCACAGAAATAGTATGTTCTTTAACCATTAGTTGATGGTTTGTGTAAGTGTAGCTCGATTTCTTCTTATAACAACATCCTAGTATATTTAGGATACTTTTTTTGTTTAAAAATAAATGAATGAAAATATTTTAGGTTGTTGGAGAAGCAAAATAAAATAAAAGAACACAAGAGAAGACACTACCATTAAATCGGGTAACTCCTTTTGATTTGAGCTCAATGGCTTCCTTGGGAAGACTTATGCCCAAATTGAGGCTTCTAGGAGTAATATAGAGTTTTGGAGAGACAAAATGGGAAGGGGTTGGCCGAGCCAAAGTCTTTAGAGGTGTGGTTAAGGAGGTAGAGGTGGGGGCCTTTTATAAGAGGAGAGGAGGGGAACTCTTGGAATGTAAGGAAATGTTACTTTATATTAGAATGAGTTTTGGAATTTAATGGACCCCCATTGATGTATTTAGAGGATAAGGTGATAAGGGTTCGAAATCCACACATCCAATAGGTTTTGGACATGTTTTGGTCTTATAGTTTACATTATCTTTCAATTTTATTTAATTCGTTAAATAATGAGGTAATCGCTGCATCATCATGGTGTCATAAATAATTTAATTTAGTTAATGTCTAAAAATTATAAAACAAATACCATGATGTAGGAAATACTTTTATATTTCTAATGAATATTTATTGTCAAAAAAATGACTTGTATAACCCCATTTAAAAATTGTTTTAGTAAAACAACTCATGTTTGTGACATTTTTATTTTAACATTAAATAAAAAGATATTAATGTCATTTTCCAACCAAAGTGGATCCATGGGGTCCCCAAGTTGACCCATGGATTTTATTGGTCGTCCATGACACATCCAATAAGGGTAGGACATGTTTCAAGTTCATTTCATATTATTAAAACATTATTTTTACCTTAAACTACACCAATTACCTCTAATCGCGATTAAAAACTTAAAAGTTTCTATTCACCAAAAATTATTTTAATCCCATTGAACCACATTTTAATTCATAATTACATCCATGTATGTCGGATTTTTGAATTTCAAAACCCAAAGGTGGTAAATTTTCATTTAAACGAAAAATCAGTTTTTTAAGTACCACTTAGTAGTTTCACTATTCATCAAAAATTGAAGTTTTTCAGAAAAACACCAAAAAATCACCATTAGCTATATTTGATATTCCGAATTAAAATATGATGTCTATTTTACAAAATTGAAAACATATAATTTTCATTAATTATTTTAATAATTAATTCCCGCTGTCAAAACAAATAGCGTGTTTTTATGAAACAAAATGTATCAAAAGATTGACACTAGTTTAAGTTCGATTTCAAAGTGAAATTAATTACAACAACCACTATTGGATTAAATGGTAAAAATATTATATAATTTCACATTAAAACCAATTCAAAAGATAATCTAATCATATCAATAAATTAGATTAAAAATAGGTTTTGAATTAAAATACAACATTTTTCACTATTCATTAAAAAATGATCTTTATCGAAAAAATACCAAAAATTTACAAAAACTAAATTTTGATGTCCCGATTCTAAAGAAGAGTTTTATTTGGTCCAATAGAATGTATAAAAGTGACCAAAACTATATTTAATGATGGTTCTCCATCAAAAGTTGATAAGTGGACCTTTAGTGAAAATTAGAGTATATATGCCTAAAATTGAATTCTTTTCGTATTTTAAGCCTTTATCCTTTATTGGATAAATGTAAAAACATTTAACAAACATATATATCATATTTTAGTTATTTTTATTCATTCCTGCCAATAAAACGGCTACGTGTTAACTTACATTTAAAATATTATTATTTTATTATTGGAGTGCAACTTAAGATTTCAAAGGAACTCATTGTTGCATCTTGGGTAAGCCATCAAGCATAGTGTTCCCTTTAAATTAATATAAAAATTTTATTCACAAATAGGGATAAATATAAAAATGTCATATTATTTATTTACCTGGGGTGTTACATCCTTCCCCCTTTTTGGGAATTGCGTCCTCGAAATTTTAAAGTTGGGATCGGAAACATCCTTGAAAGTCCCACATCGCAACAAGATTCGGTAAAACAATCACTTTAAAATAAAGAAAGAGAAGTACAGAGGTCACCCGAGTTAACCCATACTAGGATTCCATGTAGAAAAACATGGACATGGAGTAGAAAACATATGGTCATGTTCTGATGGAGGGTGATAGAAAACATGTTTAGGAAAAAGTTAACCACAAGAAAATCACAAACTTGTGATGGGTTAAACGGTATTCGATTCCCCAATAGGAAAAGTTAATAAACAACATTTTTGTATTATGTTACTTTTTATTGAGGAATTTATTCATAAGGAAACATAATTACTTATCATGTTTACTTTCATCTTTTATTAGATTTCTTACACAAACTCATATTTTCTCCAAAAGACGAGTATTTAGGAAGACAAGTTCACATTAAGAGTACTATAATCAACTTCTAGAGAATCGCCTAATCCAAAAAAGAGAACTATATACTTCCCATGTCTTTAGACTCTAACCAAAACCAAAACCAAAAAGGTTAGTACAAGATCTAATAATCCAGAAAAGGATAACCCTTTATAAAAAGAAAATCTATTCTTAATCTTCAAAATTTTTCCAACAAAACCCAAAGTTCAATGAGGACCATTCGATAAACAATTTTTCCAAAAAATTATTCAAAGTAAACCAAACTAAGATTGAAACCCAAATATTAGAAGGATTTAGTCACATAGTCTTCCAAGTTATATCGTATCATTTATCTCCAAAGAACCCCAGTTTCTCTTAAAGTCTTTTGTTGAAAAGTAATTAACCTAATCACATATCCTCCATTATAGGTTAATAAATTTCCATAGATAACCCAAAATCAACTTACTCTTAATTCATAAAATCATCTAACTAAAAATAATCAGTCAAACTAACCAGGGACTTCACGTAGTCCAGTGGTAGGCGATAAATACCCATTGCACTTTGGTTGTGGGTTCAATTCCCGCATCTTTGTCTGACACGACGGGTTGTCACATGGTCTGCGTGTTGTCCTTTTTCCAAAACTACATAATTCTTAAAACATTCCCCAAAACGAGATAAAATCGTCAAAAATAATCATAACATATTTTATCATCAAGATTATCTCATGCCTTTCATTTTTCATCATATCATAGAGTAACCCATAATTACTTAAAAAGTAAGGATCATATAAACCCTAATGGTTACCTTTATAATTATTACCTGAACTTCCACATCAATTGGTCATCTCGTACATGGTGCATTACAGAACATACCATGGTTCAGGTGGTTGATCATGACTCCTTGATAGTCGGTTTAGAACAACAAAGAGTTTCCTCATTGAATCCCCCATTTCATCCAGTCTCTTAATCAGAGAACCACCATAGTTTCCTTCAAACCTATTGTCACTTTGGTGCCTGCTAGATCCATCAATTCACTAAAAACATTAATGTTATTGTGAGTATATCAACAAAACCATCATGTACTAATGAGGAAGATAAACACTAAGATATACTTACTCATTCACTTTATCCAAAACTAGGACTCATTCTGAAATCCTAACCATTATGGTACTGTCGCTTATGCTTAGAGAATACCCTAACCTCTAAAGTTATCTAAACCGACCTCTGATACCAACTAGAAGTCCCTGACCATAAACATTACTTATTATTGATTTAAATTAATAATACACATAGAGGATCTTTTTAGGTTTAGTGTTTTAGAGAATTAGGAAATGACTATTACATCTCAAAAGATTACAAAGTAGACACTTCTACTAAGTTTACATAAAATAAAAACTCTTAAAAATAAACTTGTCTAGTTCCATGTTTAGATAGCATGACGTTTCCTTGTTCCCATCCTTGACCCTATTCCACATTAAGTCCTGTGAAAAACATTTCAAAAAAAGAACTTGGGGTGAGCATAAAGAGCTCAGTAAGGGATACACAGAGAAGGAAAACTGTTAGATTTTCAAAACAACAAGTAAACCATGAGTACTTTACCAAAGTAATACTTTTCACCTTTATGAATTAGTTAAAACTCTTTACTGAATAAAAGACCATTACTTACCCTTTTGTAACCAAAAGATTACCATAAAACCCCATATAAAGAACACATAACATATAAAGGTAAATTGGGACATAAACATACTTAAGTGGAATAACCCTACGGTCGACTTCCACACATATCACTTAATGGAATAGCCATAAGGCCGACTTCCATACCCAATGCATTGGAGGTTATAACGTAACACCCGTCTTGGTATTCACGGAACCACCCGTCATATGGTTTATCACGTAACCACCCGTAAAATGTCCAAGTACCATCATTACACATAAAATATTGAAAATATAAACATTTCAATAACAACATTCCATTTGCAATCAAAATAAGTAATTCCAAGATATTGAATTAATCAATCCATTTTCAAAAACCATTTAAAAGATATTTTTGAATCAAAGTGTCCCATACCACATTGAAGCTTTTAATGGAATTATAATTTTAAAACATTAATTTCCATATAAAATAATACTGAAAACCATTTTGAAAACATGTACATTAAAGTTAATGACTTAGAATAATGAATGTTTAAAACATTTTAAACGATATTTTTGTTAAAGAGTTTTTAACAAAATGAGAGACTCTTGAATACAAATAATTTCGGAATAACATTTAATCCGAAATTTATAATACCATGAGAATAAAGTGATTCATGATATAATATTCCAAAGGACAGTATACACACCATATAAGAGTGAATTGGTGCATAACAACAATTAAGTCTCAATGGAAAGGTAAATTGAGATAAAATACATTATAAAGATGGTATCCATAAATTAAGGATAAATCTATCACATAATTATGTGTGAGAAATATAAATACCCCCAATATAAGTGGATATTAAGTGTGAAACAATTATAGGTCATTCACACATAATCTTTGAAAAACAAAACCAATGACATAGATATTTAACTCAATGAAATGAGATTGATCTATGATTTCCGATACAAGTTTGTCTAGATGACATAAGAATTTATCAATGAGATGATTATGTATAGAAATAGTATATCCCCACAAAGGTTTGTGGAAATTAAAAAATAGGGATTCCACACATAATCTTGGCATAATAAAATTAATAAGTATAGGTTTAACCCAGACAATTGAAAGTGGGTTAAGAAGTTCCCTTACAAAAATTTGATAGCCTAACGACATCACTTCAAAATTCAGAAAATGAGTTGATGAGAGATAAAAAGGGTATCTCATCACTTGGACATAAAATTTACATCAATAATGATATAGAAGAACATATACCAACAAAATAGTATAAAAAAAGAAGTCTTTTAAAAAGAGGAGGGTGAAAGGTTCCCTTACCGACTTGGGTAACTTTCGAAACGTACACCCCATTGAAGAAGGGTGATACAATGAATATGTAAATGCCCATAAATGAAATTATATTACACGAAGAGTATAATAATGGGAAGTACATACACCAATCAAAGTAAATGGTGTCAAATGTAGCATAAATCTCACGGTACTAAAAGTGAGATGAACAATCCCTTAAGAAAATTCGGCAGCTTAACGGTGCCACATAGAACTTCCAAAAAAAGATTGATGAGATCAAATAGAGTCTCCCATAATATGAACATAAAAAGTACAGTACAAGGAATATAAAATAACATACCCAAACATAATAAATATTATCTTAAAAGAAATTACATAAAATAGAGTACTTAAAAAGAAAGAGAGAGGTTGGATCTCTTACGAAAATTCGGCAGCCTAACGGCACCAATCAAAACATCCAAAAATGGATTGATGATAGAAAATAGGTTCTCTCATCATATGAACATAAAAATTACAGTAAGAGTAATATAAAAGAACATACCAATCATAATAAATATGAGCTTAAAAGGGATGACATAAAAGAGTGTTCTTAAAAATAAAGAGAGGGGTAGGATCCCTTACATCGGGTCCGACTTGACTTGATCATTCTTTAACATCCTGAATAATAAACTTGAGTTAATTTCTACTTTCTTAAGAACCTTTTTCAAGTTAATTATTACTTTTATATCACTTATTACCATGTTATAAAAATTATGTAATCATTTAAGTTAATAATGTTTGTTTTGTCGATATTTGGTTCTTAAGTCGAAAGTGGACTTCTCACAATTACATGTTGTTCGTGTGGTCAAAGATTCATTATATCCATAATGATATTCATGATTTGGATATCATATATATCATATATATCCAGAATATACATGTATTTATAATATTACATAATCATTTAGAGGTAATACATGAAATGCACCGTTCATGGAGACGGTAAGCCGTATGTACGCATGAACGCTACTTTCATTTCTATGTCATATTAATAGAATTAAAACTAAATGAGAGATATGTATATTTTAATTACAGAATTATATTAATAATTTATATGTAACAAACATAATATATATCCATTATATATATGTACTTATAATAGTACATTACATTTGGGGATAAGAAATGAAATGCACCATTCATGGAGGCGGTAAGCCGTACGTACGCATGAACGCTACTTTCATTTCTATCTCATACTTTAATTGAAATAAAATATTAATTATATAAAGGTATATTATAATTTCAGTATAACATAATATATAATAACTTTAAATACATCCTTTATACGTCCCACATATGGCATTAACGAATCAAATCACTTTGAGGGGGCGGTAGTCCGCACTTCCTAAAATGAAATTATCGTGTTTACCCACAATGGAAACCATAATGTTATGCCACAAATTAAAAATACAGAAGCTTAAGTAAAACATAAACATATTATATATCATATATAAATATAGTGTCATCTTAATGGCCACCATTGAAGGTGTTATATGAGTGTTGAACATTCATCATTTCGTGAGGCAGAAATTCACCATCCACATAAACAATATGTTTTTTAACCATTAGATGAAGGTGTGTGTAATTGTATCTCGATTACTTATTATAAAAACATCCCAGTATATTTATTATACTGGTTTTGTTTCAAAATAAATTAATTAAAATAGTTTAGGGTGTTGGAGAAGAAAAATAAATCAAAAGAACACAAGAGAAGACACTACCTTTAAATCGGGTAACTCCTTTTGATTTGAGCTCAATGGAATCCTTGGGAAGACTTCTGCCCAAAGTGAGGCATCTATGAGTAAGATAGGGTTGTGTAGAGAAAAAATGGTCAGGGGTTTTCCTAGCCAAAGACTTGAGAGGTGTGGGTAAGGAGGTAGAGGTGTGGGCCTTTTATAAGAGGAGAGGAGGGGCACTCTTGGAAAGTAAGGAAATGTTACTTTATTCTAGAATGAGTTTCGGATTTTAATGGTCCCACATTGATGTGTTTAGAGGATAAGGTGATAAGTGTTCGAGATCCACCCATCCAATAGGTTTTGGACATGTTTAGGTCTTAGATTTTAAATTATCTTTCCATTTTATTTAATTCGTTAAATAATGAGGTAATCGCTGCATCATCATGGTGTCATAATTAATTTAATTTAGTTAATGTCTAAAAATTATTAAAAAAAATACCATGATGTAGGAAATCTTTTTATCTTTCCAATTAATATTTTTAGTCAAAAATATGACTTGGATAACCCCATGTAAAAATTGTTTTAGTAAAACAACTCATGTTTGTGACATTTTTATTTTAACATTAAATAAAAAGATATTAATGTCGTTTTCCTACCAAAGTGGCTCCATGGGGTCCCCAAGTTGACCCATGGATTGTCTGGGTCTACCATGACACATCCAACAAGGGTAGGATATGTGTCAAGTTCATTTCATATTACTAAAACAATATTTTTACCTTAAACTACCCTAATTACCTCTAATCGTGATTAAAAACTTAAAAGTTACTATTCACCAAAAAATTATTTTAATCCCATTGAACCACATTTTACTTCTAAATGACAACCATGTATGTCGGATTTTTGAAATTCAAAACACAAAGCTGGTAAAATTTCATTTAAACGAAAAAAATCAGTTTTTTAAGTACCACTTAGTAGTTTCACTATTCATCAAAAATTGATGTTTTTCAGAAAAATAACAAAACTTCACAGTAAGCTATATTTGATATTCTGAATTCAGAAATGATGTCTATTTTAAAAAATTCAAAACATATAAGTTTAATTAATTAATTTAATAATTAAATTCCCGCTGTCAAAACAAATAGCGTGTTTTTATGAAACAAAATGTATCAAAAGATTGACACTAGTTTAAGTTCGATTTCAAAGTGAAATTAATTCCAACGACCACTATTGGATTAAATGGTAAAAATATAATCTAATTTCACTTTAAAACCAATTAAAAAGATAATCTAATCATATCAATAAATTATATTAAAAAGGGGTTTTGAATTAAAATACAACATTTTTCATTATTCATTAAAAAATGATCTTTATCGGAAAAATACAAAAAATTTACACAAAGTGAATTTTGATGTCCCGATTATAAAGAAGAGTTTTATTTGGTCCAATAAAATGTATAAGAGTGACCAGAACTATATTTAATGATTGTTCTCCATCAAAAGCTGATAAGTGGACCTTTAGTTTAGAGTATATATGCCTAAAATTGGATTCTTTTCATATTTTAAGCCTTTATACTTTATTGGATAAATGTAAAAACATTTAACAAACATATATAATCATATTTTTGTTATTTCTATTCATTTCCGCCTATTAAATGGCTATGTGTTAACTAACATTTAAAATATTATTATTTTATAATTAGAGTGAAACTTAAGATTTCAAAGGAACTCGTTGTTGCATATTGGGTAAGCCATCAAGCATAGCGTTCCCTTTAAATTAATATTAAAATTTTATTCACAATTAGGGATAAATATAAAAATGTCATATTATTTATTTACATGGGGTGTTACAAGTATAAATCCCCATACGTAAAGAATTATTTACTCATTATCTCCCGAAACCCCCTAAACACTCAGCAAAAAAAATCTCTAAACCATAATCCTCATAAAACCCTAAAACCCATCCCCTAAAAAATGAACCTCTTACCCCAAAATCCCCCTCTACCCTAAAAACCCAAAACCCTCATCCCTAAAACACTAAAAACTCAATCCCATGACCCCAAAACCCTCATCCCCATAAAACTCTGGGCCATCAGGCACAAATAACACTAAACCCTCATCTCCAGAAAATACTAATCTATATTCCCTAAAAGCACTAAACCTTAAACACCGAAATCCATAAACCATCAGACCCAAATTCCCATAAACCATCATACCTATAAAACCCTTAACCCTAGAAAACTCAAAACCCCCTTCCATGGAAAACCCAAAACCTCATCCTATAAAATCCTAAATCCCCATCCAAAAAAATTCATTAACTACCACTCCCCAAAAAAACAAAATCCTCAACCTCATAAAACCCTATAGATTGGGCCCATGAAAACCCAAAACCCTTATCATATGAAAAAACCAAACTATTTCTACATATAAAATTTAAAACCCTTATACCTAGAAGAAACTAAATCCTCACCCTTATAAATACTTAAGTACTTGTCCCCCCCAAATCCATAAACCATCTCCAAAAGAACACCCTAAACCCTCAACCCTGAAAAAACATACTCCCTCAGTTGCAGAAACCCTAAACAGTCGATCCCAAATAAACATATACCTTCGTACCCCTCTAAAAATAAACCCTTTACTATTACAAAACCATAGTCCCTCAATTCCAATATTCTATACACCCTTAGCCCAAAAAACACTAAAAAAGTATCCCCTATAACCCAAAAACATTACCCCAAATAAACATAAACTCTAGTACCATGAAAATCCTAGACCATTGCCCATAAAAAACCTAAACACTCACCCCAAAATTCCTTAACCCTCAACCCCAAAAACCCTTATAACTCAGTGCAAAAAACTGATAACCCCTACCCTCAAATATCCCTAAACCCTAAACCTCTAAAAAACCAAAATCCCCATCCCTAAAAAAACCTAAACCCCATACACAATGAAACCCCTAAAAATTAATTTCACAAACATATAAATTCCTAAACCCCATGAAACACAAACAATCAACACAAAATAACCCCAGACACTAATCCCCTCAAAAACAAATACCATTATCCCCAAAAAAACAAAACCTGCATCCCTAAAAAACTCAAAACCGTCATTCCTAAAAAAACATAAACACTCAACCCTGAAAAAGGATACCATTTTCCCAAAAACCCTAAAACAACATACGCATAAAACCCAAAACCCATATCCCCCCAAAACAATAAACCCTCAAACCTAAAAAACCATATACCCCTTATGACAAAAATCTCTAAACACTCAGCCCAAAATACCCCAAACCAATGGCACCAAATCCCCTAAAAACTAATCCCAAAAATTCCTAAACCCTAATCCCCAAAAAATACAATATCCACAACTAAAATAACAATAATAAATCATCATAAAAATCTCATAACCCATGATTGAACCAAAATACCCCAACCTAAAAAACCCTATCCACTCAACCCCAACAAACCCTAAACCCTCCATCCAAAAATAAAATAAACCCACATCTTCCTAACACCCTGAAAAGTCATCCCCAAATAAACCCTAAACCATCTTCATTAAAAATCCATAAACCATCTATCTCAAAAAATTCATAAACACTCGGTAGTGAAATCCCTAGAACCACAACCCCAATAAATCTTAACCCTTATCTCCAAAAACACTAAACCCTTGTCTGACTAAAACCCTAAACCCATAGACTCAAAAAACCATAACCTTCAAACCAAAAAACCCTCAAACCCAAAAAACAATAAAACAACATCTATAAAAAACCCTAAACCCTTATCCCTAGAAAAACAAAACTCTTTTCCCCAAAATAACCTAATGCCATAGCACCCACAAAACACTAAACACTCATCCCCAAAAAACCATTAACCATTAACCCCTAAATCCCTAAAAACATACCCATAAAATACCCTAATCCAATATCTATAAAAATAAATAACCCTAATGCCCAATAAACCATAATACCTTGGCCATTAAAATCCCAAAACCCTAAAACCCAAATAATCTTAAACAATCCAACCCCAAAAACCTAATTTCTCAACCCTAAAAACCCTACCCCAACTCATAAAATCCATAATCCTTTTGTCCAAAAAACCCTAAATCATCTACCAAAAAAACCATACGCAATACTCTCCAAAAATTCAATGATGCTGATCCCCTAAAACCATCTAACGTCAGCCCCAAAAATCCTTATACCATCATCCTGTGAAAAACTAAACCCTAACATTTAAAAAAACTATAACGAAAAACATAAAAAAACCTAAACCCTAATCCCAAATCCACAAAACACCATAAACCATCAACCCCAAAAAACCCAAAATCCTCATCCCAAAAAAACCCTAAAACCTCATTTCCATGAATACCCTAATCCCATAGACCCAAAAATACATAAAACCTCCTCCCAAATAATACCATATCCTCAGCCCTAAAAAACCCTCTACCCTCGTCCATAAGGAACACTAAAACTGCATCCCATGAAAAACCTAAACCATCGTCCTCATAAAAATCCTCAACACTTATTTTCTAATAAACCAATACCCATATCCCTAAAATAACCTAAAACCTTTTCCCTAGAAAACCATAAACCCTCATCCTAATGAAACCCTTAGCCCCCAATCCCAAAAAACTAACTCCACCCTTATCATAAAAAACCCCCAACCCTCATTCTTATTAATAAAATCATCCCATAACTACAATAAACCCTAAAACATCATCCTTGAAAAAATATAAACCCAAATCCCCAGTAAACCACAATCTCCCTACCCTAGAAAACTCTAAACCCTCACACCAGAGAATCCTAAACCCTAATAAAAATCCCCTAACCCTCATCCATAAAAAATATCAAACCTATAACCTAAAAAAACCTATAATCTCATCCTTAAAATACCAAAAACACATATTAAAAAAAATATAAATCCTCATCCATAAAAAAAATCAACCATCAACACCCAAAAAATAGTCAACACACTGCCTCGAAAAATTGTAACCCCTTATCTCTCAAAAATCATAATCCTACAACCCTAAAAACACAAAACCCGCAACCCCATTAAATGAAAAAACCCTCATAACCATAAATCCTCGACACTCAACCCCAATAATTCATCAACCCTTATTATTAAAAAATCCAAAACCATTTTCTTAGAAAAACCCTTAACCATAATCCCCCAAAATAACTCAACATTTAGAGCCAAAAAAGTAGAACCGTAGTCACCTAAAAAACATCAACCCTCAACCCCCAAAACCCCTTATGATCCAGCCCCCAAAACCCTTCAACCCTCATACAAAAAATAATACTCTAAAATCTAACCCAAAAAATACTCAACCCTAAACATAAAAAAACTAAACCCTTATCCCTAAAAAACCACAACACCATATATAAAAAAACATTACCATCATCTGTAAAAATCTATGATTCCTCAGCTCTAAAAAAAATTAAACCCCCATCCCAAAAAAACCTTAAAACACATACCCAAAAACAATGAACCCTCATCCTAAAAAAACAATGAACCATTAGCCCAAAAAACCCCTAAAACCACAGTCCCGAAAACCAAGAACCGTCACCCCGAAAACATGAAACCCTCATCCCAAAAGTACCTTGAAATTTCATCCCCAAGAAACTCTAAACTACCACCCCCAAAAATTCATGAACACTCAACACTAAAAAACCAAGGAATCATACGCCCCAAAAACCATTAATGATCCCCTAAAAAATTGAACCCTCAATAATGAAAAAAACACTAAACAATCAACCCAAAAATATCATGAACCCTTATCCCAATATAATACTTAAAACTCTTCCACAATAAACACTAAAATAAAAAACCATTAATAACATTCAACCCACTACCCTAAAAATCCCAAATCCCCATGCCATAAAGAATATTAAATCCTCATTCTCAAAAATCCTATACCCATTGACAAAAAAACAGATCCATCATCCCAATTCAACACTAATCCCCTGTCCCCAAAAAACCCTAAAAACTAATACCATAAGAAATATAAATACTCAACCTAAAAAAACATAACCCCCATCGCTAAAAAACACTTTACCCTAATCCCCAATAAACCCTACACTCTCATCCTTCAAAAAAATGAATCCAGAGCCCCATGAACCCCTAAACCCTCAAGCACAAAAAACCCTCACCCCCTGCCCCCAAAAACCCAAAACCCTCATCCCTAAAACACCAAAAAACCTCTGCATAACAAAACACTAAACACTCAAAATTAGAAAACTGACAACCTTAGCTTCAAATTATCCTAAACCCTCAACCCTAGAAAAACCCTAAAAACTATCCCATAAATGCATGAAAACTGTATCCCTAGAAAATCCAAATTATGAAACCCAAAAACTATAATGCATGTTCCTAAGAAAACCCTAATCCCCCATACCCAAAAATCAAAAAACACTCAACCCTAGAACCATGAACATTAAATACTTGAAATCCATAACCTTGCATCCCTATATAACCATAAACCCTCAGACCCATAAAAATCCAAAACCATCATCCCTAGAAATCCCTAAACCCTAATACCTATACATCCCTTAATTCTTAGATAGATAATACACTAAACCTCTCCCACAAAAACTACCTTCATCCTTCAACCCCCCAAAACCCTCAACCCTCCCCCCCCCCACAAAACCCACAACCCTCATCCAAAATAAAACTAATAAGTCATCCAAAAGAATCCTAAAACCATATCCACAAAAAACCATGAACCATAGGTCTCACAAAACACCAACCCACATCCCCAAAAAAATTCCACCTTCAAACACAAAATACATTAAAATCACTTCCCCAAAAACCCTATAACCTTGTCCCAAAAAACATAAACCCTCATCCAAAAAAAAATCTAAACCCTAAACCACTGAAAAACCCATTTCATATCTCTAGAAACAACCAAACCCTAATCCTAAGAATAATGAATCCTATAGCCCTATAATATCCTATACTCTGATCCCCAAAAAACTACTAAACCATCAACCCCAATATCCCATAAACCCTCATCCCCAGAAAACTAAACCTCAGTGGAAAAATTCTAAAACATGGTCTCTAGAATACCTAAAAACCTCAAAAATACAAAACCCAAAATACCCCATCAAAATAGTCATAAACCCCAATGACGAAAAAGATCCTAAAATCTATAACCAAAAAAACCCTTCACCCTTTGCCCTAATAATTCATCAACCCTCATACAAAAAATATGTAAACCCACAGGCCCAAAAAATACTAACCCATCAAACCAACAAATTCATAAACCCTCATCCCAAAAAATCTGAAACCCTAAAATCAAAAAAAAACCCAAAAAACTAATACCTAAAAAACCCTAAACCGCTAGCCATAGAAAACCATTAACCCTCAACCCTAGAAAATCCTTTAACACTCGTACTAAAAAACCATAAACCCTAATCCCAAATAAACCCCTATACCTTAAACCCTCAGTCACAAAAAACCCCTAAAACCACATAAAAAACATAAACTCTGGACACTAGAAAAACTTCAACCCTCAGCCACATAAAATAATAATTCTTATGCCCAAAAACCTCAAACCATCAGCCCCCATAACGCCTAAACCCTCAGCCGCTATAAACACAAAACCTGCATCCCTAAAAAATCCTAAAACCCCAGTTCCAAATGTTCTTAAATACTTATCCCCATAAAATTATCAACCACATCCTTATAATATTCTAAACACTTATCCCCCCAAAATTCTAAAATCTTAGCAACAAAAAATTGTAAACTCATCGCACTAAAAACTGTATGCCCTCTTCAAAAAAAACCCAAAACCCTTAGGTCCAGAAATTCCAAAACCCTCGTGTGTAGAAAAATATATATCCACTTCCCCTATAAAACCCCAAAACAAATACAATAGAAAACCCTAAACCCATATCCTTAGAGAAACCAATACACATAGACACATATACCTTAGTTCCATAGACCCACCAAATCCTAACCCATTATCCCCATAAAAGCCAAAAAAACTCAACCCTACAATACCCTAAACCCTTGTCCCATGAAAACCCAAAAACATAATCTCTAAAAAACAATAATCTCACTACCCTAACAAATGCTAAACGCTTATCCACATAAATCCCTAAACCCTCTTCAAAAAAAAAACCACACATCCCTCAGCCCCAAAAAACACAAAACCCTCAGTCCTATAAAAACCTCAACCTTTTAAGACTAAAAAACCATAAAATATTTTCCACAAAAATACCCTAAACCCCCACCCCAAAAAAACCCTAAACCCTCACCCCCATAAATCCACAAACCCTCTTCCCCAGAAAAACATAAATCATCTACCCCATAAAACCACCAAGTATCATCTATAGGAATCCATCTACACTCAAATAAAAATAAATGTAATCCCTAATCCTTAAAAAATACCAAAAACGTAACCTCAAAAAACCAGAAACCTACATCCCCTGAAATCCCTAAACAATCATCCCTAGAAAACCCTAAACCCTCATCCCTTGAAAACCCTAAAACCTCTTTCCATGAAATCATGAAAACCTCATCCCCAAAAACCACTAATCTCAAAGAGAAAAAAACCCCTAAAACCTCACCTACCCAAAATAATTATAACCTCAGACCTAAAAAACCAAAACCCTGAAACAAAAATACCCTAAACCCTAAGCCCCATAAACCACCAAACCCTCACATTAGAAAACCTAAAACCCTCATCCCTAGAATCACGTAAGCCCATAGCCCCCAAAAAAATTAATCTATTTGAAAAATAAAACCCAAAACCACTTCCTGAAATAATATTAAACCCTCACATATATAAATTCATAAACTGTTAACCCCAGAAATCCCTAAATCCAAAGCCCCCAAAACCACATAATCCTCATACCTCAAAAATAACTAATCCCTCATACCCGGAATACACTAAACCATCATCCCTGAAATAATAGAAACCCTCACTTGATGAAAAACATTAAACCTAATCCTAAAAAAATAATAAAACCTCATCCTTATAAATCACTAAAACATCATCTCTAGAAAAAATTGAACCCCCATCCCTAGAAACCCTAATCCCTAAGGGCCTAAAAACACTACATGCACTACCCAAGAATACAACAATACTCATCCCCCTGAAAACATCAATCGTCATTCCCTGGAAACCCTAAACCATCATCCATTAAAACACAAAAACACCATCCCTAATTTACCATTAACCTTAGTACGGATAAAAAATTAGAAATGATTCCCTAGAAAACCCTAAACTCAACTCCCCATTAAACACTAATTACCCATCTCATTAAAACCTTAAACATTGTGCCTTGGGAAACATGAAACCCTCGGACATAAAATTTTCAAATCCCCCATCCACATAACACCCTAAATCCTCATCCCCATAAAACGTTAGACCCTCATACCTATAAAACCCAAAACCCAAAACCCTAGAAAACACAAATTTTCATGACCGCCTCCCCAAAAATTGTACCCCTCTTTCGCTGACAACGTGAGAAGGGAGATAATGACCCCAGAGTCCTGCCTCCAGTAGGCCCTGGGTTGGTGACTAGCATCGAGGGTATAACAAACACACAGATGGGAGGCATTACCTTCTAAGAGAACACATGCAGAAGAGAGAGATAAGATAGACACTAAAAAACTCCATCTCAACCAGTAAGATGAAAGAAATACCAATTAAAGATATGAAATTTCATGAAAAACCACTAAAACTAGAAGGGGAAAACTGAAAGTACCCAAAAAGGATGTAAAACAGCAGTAACCACAAGCTAGAAGAGCACTTGCAACCACAAGCTAGTAAAAACCAGCTTGATCTCCTACATTCTCCAAGTGACCTGCAAAATAGATTATATATACATAGGGTGAGTATAACAGTATTCTCAGTAGGATCATCCTGGAAGCCTCTCGTGCAAAAGTAAATGAAGCATGCTAAAGCCCAGTGAACAACCAGTGAAACTAACTTGTCACCTAAAAAGGTATATTGTGTTCCCAACCTCACCATGGATATTATCACCAAGTAACACATAAAGGATTATATAATATAATAAATAATATCAAGGGTACCCCACTACTAATTCCCAACTAGTTTTCTGATTTTCCCCAATGTTTCACATCCTATGAATGTCTCTCCAAAAAGGATTGCCCGCAGACACCTTGGTGAAGCCCCACCACATGATCCTCGTGCAACAAAATCACCACGTCCACGTAAGAAATGTAACCATGTAGTTTCTAGGATCCACCACAGCTCGCATAACATGTATCATACATCGGGTATTATACCTCAATCCATTACAACCCGTACCCCGAGAAAGGATCCTTAGGCAATCACAACCTATACACATTACACCAATAGTAGTCCATAGAAAACTATATCAAGAATATATGTGTGTGAATAACCAAAATCCATTATATCCCTCTACACACATATATGGGGAAAACTAACCAATGTTCCTTCCAACACAAGTAACTACCTAGAGAAGATAGTGGGGCCAAAGGGGGTAGTCAGCCATCCATCCTCCAACCAGAATGTTGGTGAAAACACCCCCAGGGTTCAGAATCCCCGGGGTGTCAGTTTCCCTTACATATAGGGTGGAGTAGTGTATAGAAATAAAAAAATTAAATAATATACTATACCTCAATACCACACTAGGATAATAACCTAGTCTTAGAATCAATTGTAGCAAACGTCTCTCGGAATCTAGGCTGCTACTTCTAAGACTAGGTATCTTATAAGCACACAACCATTTAAAGTGATTTAATACATTATTTCATTTCCTTTTTATCGGTTACACTTTAATTTAATTATATCTTTTAACATTAATTAACAAATAACAATTCCTCATTAAATTTCATTAGAATTACACCCAATGTCTGCTGCCCCTTTAAAATTGTAACTTGAGCATTTTGTTCCAGCAAGCTCCAACCCCATGGGTTAACATTATTTATTCAGTTATAAATTACATAATTAGTTTCCCATATTCCCATACATTCTAGAAAAACATTCTATGATACTAAACACAAGGGGGATCAACACGGTGAGTAGATGTACTACTCATCGAGTCTTTTCCGCCTATAGCAAGAGTGCAGGGCCATCCTCCTTTGATAAGATAAACACGGAAATCCCATGGAATACCCCACCAATATTTTCACCTTTTTGAAGAAGGGTAAGCAAGACCAACAGCCTTAGGCAGTGGGGAAAAGTAAAACAGATTACCAATCAAGGAAATAACAAACATCTAAACATTAACATCCAACCCATTCCATCATCACTAGTGTCCTCCTCGACACCCACGTGCATACACCAATTTGTCTCACCATAATAGGCGTCATGTGATGCCAGAACCAATAGGCCTCACTACCCCCACATATTACAAAATCCATCCAGGCTCACATCACAGCATAAGAAGAAGAAAAACAAACATCACATCAATTGACTCTTGGACCTTAAACAATCAAGAGGGTAACTCAGAACCCTTCAAAGAATTATCTTTTATCAATCCACCATTTCATTAATCAATCATGGATAAACCAATTTATTATTCATAGGTTCTATATTTGGGGAACCTAAAAATTAAGCTATCATAAATAATTAAACATGCTTACTGCACTATTTTGATTAACATCAAAATTTCATAAAAAAGAATGAGATTCATTTACATGCCTATTTATCTTTATCCAAACAATTATCAATTAATTCTGGTTTACGTTCTTTACCAATTTACATCAATAAAAAAGTAGATAAATGAATAATGAATAGATATCACACTATCTAGCAAAAAAAGAGGCAATAACATTCAATCGATATCAATTTAGCTTCCAGTTAAAATATTTATTACATAAATTCCATTGTCATCTAGTGGGATAAAACATGATAACTATACAGTTTCACATATATGAAAAGAGCTACAACAAATCCCCTACCGCAAATGGTTCTTGACGTTCCTTACACGAGAACAGTACGCACAATGGTTCATGATCACCTCCTCTCGCGACAACTGCATCCACCCGAGGATGCCACTGTACGACCACACCAATAGAATCCCAAGAAAAATCCATTATAAGCATAAAGATCACATGATATAATATGTAAATATGAAACAGGATAATATGAACCCCATAATAACAACAATAAAACATACCTTATATTGAAGATCGGTGGATACTATTTGGTTGCACTGAAACAGGGGGTGCACTTGCAGCAAGAAGAACGTTGAGGAAACCAATCCATGGTGAAAAGTTTGATCTCATGATTCCTATGGGAAGGAAGGAAAGGATTGAGAATATATCACTAGATAACAAGGAGGAAGAACAATGGAGGAAGATATCTTGTCCCTTTTGAAGATTTAATGGAGCGACGATTTAAGGTACGCTTGATTTCCCATTAAAAACATATCACATTAAACCATGCGGTTTGACCAAGTAAAAACAGCTGGAGTCTTAAGAATAATAAATTTAGCATTTATGGCCTTTCAATCATCCTTAGAGTCCTTGAAAACAAGGATTTAAATGCATTTTACATCAAATGAAATGTCAAGGGGCGAGCTGTAGGATGCTAGAAACACTGTACACCCTACCGTTCCGGAAACACTATACACCCTACCATTCTGAAAACATTGTACACCCTACCATTCTATAAATACTGTTCATGAACCTCATTATTGGAACCTCACCATTCTAGAAACACTATACACCCTACTGTTCTAGAAAAACTGTTCATGAACCTCACTTTTGCACTATTCACAATGGTCTACCATTGGAACTGTTCACCTAAGGTTATCGTTGCTCTATTCACAATTGTCTACCTTTGGAACTATTCACAAAAGGTCACCATTGCACAGTTCGCAATGGTCTATTATTGGAATTATTCACCTAAGGTTACCATTGCATTGTTCACAATGGTCTACCTTTGGAATTGTTCACCTAAGGTTACCGTTGCACTATTTACAATGGTCTACCAAAGGAACTGTTCACCTAAGGTTACCGTTGCATTGTTCACAACATTCTACCTTTGAAACTACTCACATAAGGTAACCATTTAACTATTCACAATGGTATACTATTGGAAATGTTCACCTAAGTTTACTGTTTCACTATTCACAATGGTATACCATTGGAACTGTTCATAGATAAGTCACCATGACTTCCCAGAAAACCGAATCACCATATTTTCACAAAGTAAAGGGCCAGATAGGTCTTCGAAATTACATTAGATACCTCTCAAAACATTCTCATCCTCAAGGATTCAAAACCCACCTAGAGGGAAAACAAAACAGTCTAAACAACCACCAATTGAGATACCTCGCAAAATAGAGCAATCCACAAAATGTAACAAAAGAAATCCATCTCATAAACATGAAAGGTTTAAAACCACAAAAAAAATTCATTACATGAAAAGAGTTAAACATCAAACAAATCTAGGTACTAAGAAAGTATATGCGACTCATGTTCCCAGGTACACTCCTTCATGCCACTGTATCGCCACAAGACACGAACTAAGGGGATAGAATGCCCAGACAACACTTTCTCCTTGTGGTCATGGAACTCCACAGGCCGATCCTCAATGGAAGATTAGCATCAACATCGATATATCCCCAATTGATGACATGAGAGTCATCATGAAGATAATGACGGAGATGTGATACATGGAAAACATCATGTATCCAACTCATCTATGGGGGAAGTTCTACTCGATACTCCACAACTCCAACACGAGCTAACACCTCGAAAGGCCCAACAAACCTGGGAGAAAGCTTACTCCCACGACCAAGCCTTCGCTGCCCATGATGGGGAGTCACCTTCAAGAACACATGATCCCCAACATTACACTCTAAGGGTCTCCTCATTTGAGCACCATATTATTTCTGACGATCTTGCGCTGTCTTCATCCTCTCCCAAATCACCTAAACCATGTTTGTTGTACTCTACACTAGTTCTGGTCTGAGAATTGCTGACTCTCCAACCCCAGTCTAGTTCAATGGAGAATGGAAAGGTCAGCCATACAAGGCTTAAAATGGCATCATACCGATGGTGGAGTGAAAACTATTATTGTATGTGAACTCCACCAAGGGTAAGTGCCTCATCAATGAACCTCCAAAATCAAGAACACAAGAGCGTAACATATCTTCAAGAGTCTTAATGGTTTGCTCTATCTGACCATATGTTTGAGGATAAAAAGCAGTGATAAGGCACAATTGAGAACCGAAAGCATGTTGGATACCTCTCCAAACCCTGTAGGTAAAATGAGGATATTGATCAGAAATGATCGTCCTTGGGACTCCATGAAGTCTAACCACCTCCTCCAGATACTGCCTCGACAAAAATTCCACTGATCTAGACTCCATGATCTCTATGAAGTGGGACGATTTTGTTAAAGGATCCATTACCACCCAAATAACATCATCTATTCCCTGAGCTTGAGGTACACCAGTAACAAAGTCCACTGAAATGTCCTCCCGCATCCACTAAGGAATATCTAATGGCTATAGAAGGCCACCAGGAACATGGTGTTCGACCTTCACCTTCTTGCAGACCAAAAATCAAGACACAAACAACGTTACTGCATGCTTCATCCCATGCCACAAAAATAGATCCTCAAGGCTCGATGCATCTTTGTCACGCTAGGATGAACTACTAAAGGAGAACTATGAAACTCTCTGAGAACCATCTCACACATCGCCAAAGGAACAAAAAGCCTTATGTGATAAAAAACTAGGAGTGGTTTATCCTCTGACCAACCATCAGGGGCCTCACAACAAACAACTTGGTCTCTCTATACCTCCACCTCTAGATCCCCCAACTGGGACTCTTACACCTTCTACACTAGAGATGACTATACTGTCATCTGAAAAAGACAACTTATTCCTCCAAAATATCCCATATCAAGATGTAATTCTTAAAGTTCTTCCATTACTTTCCAGGAATCACCAGATTCATGCACAACATCACTATGTGACTTTCAAATCGGTGCATCAGCTACAACATTCCCCTTTCCATGTGTATATGATATCTCAATGTCATATTCCTATAAGAACTCCATCCACTGACATTTTCGTAAGTTCAAGTCACAATGGGAGAAATCATACCTCGAACTCTTATGATCGGTGAAAACCACAAAGCGTTCTCCAATGAGGTTATGTCTTTACAACTTTAGAGTGAACACCACAGCTGCCAACTCAATATCATGGGTGGAATAGTTACGTTGATGGGGACACAACTGCCGAGATCCATAAGAAACAACTGATCTCTCCTACATCATAACACAACCTCACACCAGATGCGAAGCATCGCAAAAAACATCAAACTGAACTCCCTCTGCTGGAAGGCAAAGAACTAGAGCACTTAATAACATCTCCTTTAGATACTCGAAAGCTTCCTGACACTGATCAGTCCATATGAATGTCTAATATTTCCTAGTCAAAGCTGTCATAGGGGTCGAAACTCATGTTAAATTAGCTATGAACCTCTTGTAGTAGCCTGCAAGACCAAGGAATCTTTGTACCATAGACACAATCATGGGTGCTACCCAAGACACAAATACTTCTATATTTGTTGGATCCAAAACTACTCCCTATTGGGACACAACAAGACCCATGAAATGGACTTCTCGAGACCAAAAATCACACTTCAACAACTTACCAAATATATGATGTTGTCAAAGAAATCCCAAAACGGTGTGTAGATGCTCTGCATGCTCTTCTTCAGATGTGAAGTACACAAGGATGACGTTGACGAAAACTATAACAAACATGTCCAGGAACTCAAAAAACACAGTGTTCATCAATCCCATGAACACAGATAAAGCATTTGTCATGACGAATGGCATTACAATGAACTCATAATGGCCATGATGATAACGGAAGGCAGTCTTCGAGATATCATCATCTTTCACATGCATCTATTGATATCCTGACCGCAATTTGATCTTTGAGAACCAACTTTCACCCTTCAGTTGATCGAATAAATCATCAATCGGTGTAAGATGATAGAGATTCATTATTGTCACTTTGTTCAAGTAATGATAATTGACATAGAACCGAAAACTATCGTCAGCCTTCTTGAAGAACAAAACTATTACACCCCATGACGACACACTCAGCCGAACAAAACTCCACTATAACAGACCATAAAGCTATATACGTAACTATCCTAACTCAGAAGGGTCCATCCTATTTGTGTACACAGAGATAGAAGACGATCCTTGTTGTAGCTTGACCCGAAACTCAATTTCTTATCAAGGGGGTAATGCTAAAATCTCTTCAGAAAAGACCTCATGGTACTCTTCTACATTCCTAGTAAACGCCAACTAAGGATCCTCAGAAGAACTCAAAATCATCTCATCCTTCATGGATGATAAGGATGGAACACTTTTATGACCCATTAGAGGGTCTCGCTCGCCAAAGAACACCACCGGATCTCCATACCCATCGAAGAACAAATCCTACCTCCTGAATCAATCCACGATAGCCTACACTGAATATAACCAATCCATTTTGAAGATGACATCATATGGTTGTATTTGTATACATTGGAAATCTCCCCAAGAGAAGTGCTGCCCCAACACTAGCTCACAGTTTCTATATACTTCAAACATGTCAACTCAACATCCAATTGGCGTAGTGAACACAAAGTGCACTGGAAGCCTCTCTACCTCATGTCCCAAAGCATGGACAAGGGTATGTGATATGAAGGAGTGTTTCACTCAGGAATCAAACATGAAATACAACTAGGTAGAAAACAAGAAAAGGGTTCCTCGAACAATGTCTGGCTCGCCTGGCACTGGTAACGCCAAAACAAGAACCTGACCACAACCACCTCCACGACCTCTATGACCCTGATGAAGACCCCCACAATGGCCACACTCTGTTCTCTGAGGTTGGAGAGCAGCACATGGTTGTCCTCTGCTTGCCCCATTCTACCCTCTGCTGATCTAATGTTGGTGCAACCTGCTGCTGCTACCTCGGCTGGAACTGCCTCAACGGAGGAACCTGGAGCTGAGCACTTGGTTCACGATGACTTCCCTGAATGTTTGGGAACTCTCACTACTGAACTTGACCACCAAAAGATAAACAAGCACCTGGTCCCTTGGCATATGCCTGAGAGCTATTGCCCCCGGAGAAATGAGATGTGAAGGGATGGGACCTACCCCCGGCTGAACGAAAACTCTTCTGCCTTGAAAATCAGGAACCCCAGACCATAGATCTGCTTTGTGAGGAATCATGATGACTCCCCTCTCGTGATGACCAGGTTCTGGCCCATGTCCTCTTAACAACCTCTGCCCTTGCCAGCACCTCAAGTTATGTCTTCAGCATAAATGGGGTGACCTGGCGCTGGATCTCTGGATGCAAAGCCTCCACTAAATGCCTCACCCTAGCCTCCTCATATGGAAACAAGTAAGAAGCATGTCATAAAATGTTCCTGTAATAGATTCCAAACTCTCTCACACTGGACCTCCCCTGTCGAAGGGTAAAAAGTTTCTTGCAATTGGATGGCTTCTCAGTCGAAGAAAGAAACTTGACTCAAAACTCGTCTCAGAACTCATCCCAAGAGATTGCTAACTCTTCACGATCTTCGAGGGTCAAGGACCACCACTGCCTCACTTCTCCACACAACATCGTCACAAACAAGGATACCTAGTGCTCCTTCCAAGCATGGATCGAACTAAAGCCGATCTCGACCTCCTCTAACTAGTCCTCTGTGACTGCATCTGAAATAGAGCCCTCTTACTTCTGCAGACTCTAGCGCTGAAACTCTCAAAGTGTCTTCCTCCAAGTGTCATCTTCATCAAACTCTACCCTACGACGATCTGTTGGAATAGCTAGCTGGACATCTTCCATGTGATCTAGACGAGGACATCAACCTGGATCCATACCTATACAACAAAAATTTGTTAGGTCTCCAAATCTTGGAATATGAAAGACTCAAAATTAATTAATTAGTTGTTTTCTTTTATTCATTTTAGGTTATCCTATCCCAATGTCTACCCATTCAAACACAGGAAAAAAGAAGAATGATGCATGATCCTTTCCAAGGTCTCTATCCTGAAACTAGTATCACCTCGTTTAGTAGCCATTGTAAACTTAAAGGTCCGTACATCATATCATAGGGGGGCCCTAAATGCCTATTTCTCAGTCAGTCTCCAGTGTTTACATCACCTTATAAACATGAATGACACCATTTCCCTACCAACCCATGCAACCTCGCTTGTGCCTAACACCAATCTCCATCCTATACCTCTATCAGACCACTAATACAACTCTATCATGACCCCCTCCCCAAAAATTGTACCCCTCATAGGCAGGCAACGTGAGAAGGGAGATAATGGCCCCCCGAGTCCCGCCTGCAGTAGGCCCTGGGTTGGAAACTAGCACTGAGGGTATAGCAAACACACAGATGGGAGGAATTACCCTCTAAGAGAACACATGCAGAAGGGAGAGATAAGATAGACACCAACCAACTCCAACTCAACCATTAAGATGAAAGAAATCCCATGTACACATATGGAATTTCATGAAAAACCACTATAACTGGAAGGGGAAAACCTGCAAGTACCCAAAAAGGAAGTAAAACATCAGCAACCACAAGCCCGAACAACTCCTGCATCCACAAGCTAGTAGAAACTAGCTTGTTATCCAACATTCTCCAAGTGACATGAAAAACATATTATATATACATAGGGTGAGTATAACAATATACTCAGTAGGATTGTCCCCGAAGCCACTCGTGAAAATGTAATGAAAGTATGCTAAATCACAGTGAACAAAAAGTGAAACTAACTAATCACCTAAAAAGGTATACTACGTTCCCAACCTCCCCATGGATACTCTCACCATGGATACTCTCACCATGTAACTCATAAAAGAGTATCTAATATAATAATGAATATCAAGGGTATCCCACTACTACTTCGCCACTAGATTTCCACTTTTCCCCAATGTCGCACGTCCTAAGCATCTCTCTCTAAAAAGGCTTTCCCGCAGACACCTAGGTGAAGCACCACCACATGAACCTCGATCAAAAAACCACCACATCCATGTATGAAAAGTAACCAGGTAATTTCTAGGAGCCACCATAGCTCGCATAACGTGTATCATACATTGGGTATTATAACTCAACCCATCACGGACCATACATCGAGTAAGTATCCTCAAGCCATCACAGCCTATACACATTACACCTATAGTAGTCCATAGAAAATTATATCCAGAATATATGTGTGTGAATAACCACAGGCCATTACAACCCTCTACACACATATATGGGTAAAACTAACCAATGTGCCTGCCAGCACAAGTAACTACCAAGAGAAGGGAGCGGAGCCAAAGAGGGTAGTCAGCCATCCATCCTCCCACCAGAATGATGGATAAAACACCCCCCCATGGTTCTGAATCCTCGGGGTGTCAATTTCCCTTACTAACAGGGTGGATTAGAATATAGAAACACAAAAAGTACAGAATATACTATACCTCACAACCACAATATGGGCATAACCTAGTCTTAGACTCAACTGTAGCTAACATCTCTCGGAATCTGGGCTGATACTTCTAAAACTAGGTATCCTATAAGCACACAACCATTTAAAGAACATTAATACATTATTTCATTACATTTTAATCAATTTCACTATAAGTTAATTAATACATTAAACATTAATTAACCAATAATAATTCCCCATTAAATTTCATTAGCACCACAGCCAAAGTTTGTTGTCCCTTTGAAATTGTAACCTGAGCATTTCATTCCATCAAGCTCCATCTCCATGGGTTAACATAATTTATTCAATTATACATTACAAAAAAAACATTCTCATATTCTCAGGCATTCTAGAAAAACATTATATGCTATTAAACACAAGGGGTCTCAACACGGCGAGTAGATGTACTACCAGTCGAGTCTTTGTCGCCTATAGCAAGAGCATAGACCCATCCTCCCTTGAGAAGATAAACACGGAAATCACATGGCATACCCCACATGTCTTCACCGCACTTGGAAGAAGGGTAAGAATGACCAGATGCCTTATGAAGTGGAGAAAAGTTAAACAAATAACCAATTAAGGAAACAACAAGCATCCAAACATTAACATACAACATATTCCATCATCCATGGTGTCCTCCCCGACACCCACAAGCATACACCGATGTATATCCCCACTCTAGGAGTCAACTACTACCACAACCAATAGGCATCACTGCCCCCACATATCACAAAAGCCATCCAGGATCACATCACATCACAAGTAGCAGGAGAACAAACATCACATCAATTGGATCTTGGCCCTTAAACAATCAAGAGGGTAACTCAGAACACTATAAAAAATTATCTTTTATCAATCCACCAGTTCTTTATTCAAACTTGGATTAACCAATTTATAATTCATAGGTTCCAACATTGGGAAACCTAAACAGTAAGCTATCACAAATAATTAAACATGCTTACTACACCATTTTTATTAACATCAAAATTTCTACAAGAAGAATGAGATTTATTTACATTCATACTTATCTTCAGCCAAACAATTATCAACTAATTCCGGTTTGCGTTCTTTACCAATTTCCATCAAGAACTAATAGATAAATGAATCAATCATAGATATCACACTATCTAGAAAAATAAGAGACAATAACATTTGATCGATATCAATGTATTTTCCAGTTCAAATATTCATTATGTAAATTTCGTTATCATACAATGGGATAACACGTGATAAATATACAGTTTCAAATATAAGAAAAGATAAGAAATTAATCCCCTAACTTAAATGGTTCTTGACACTTTTTACACGAGAACAGTCCACACAATGTTTCACGATCGCCTCCTCTCGTGACAATTGCATCCACCTAAGGATGCCACGGTACGACCACACCAACCAAAAACCAAGAACACTCCATTTGAAGCATGGAGATCACATGATATAATATGGAAAGGAGAAATAAGAGAATATGAACCCCAAAATAGCGGAGATAATACATACCTTATATCAAAGATCGATGGATACTCCTTGGTTGCATTGAAATAGGGGGTGCATTTGTAATAAGAATAACGTCAAGGAAACAAATCCAAGGGGAAAAGTTTGATCTCACGATTCCTATGGGACAAAAGGAAAGGATTGAGCATCTCTCACTAGAGAACATGGAGGAAGTACAATGGAGGAAGATATATTGTCCCTTTTTATGATTTAATGGAGTGATGGTTTAAGATACGATTGATTTCCCATTAAAAGTGGTTCACATTAAACCACGCGGTTTGACCACGTAAAACCATCCCAAGCCTTAGGAATAATTAATATTTCATTTATTCTCATTGAATCGATATTAGAGTCCTTAAAAACAAGGCTTTTAATGCATTTTACATCAAAGGAAATGTCAAAGGGGTGAAACTCAAGGAAGCTTGAAACACTGCACACCCTACTGTTCTGGAAACACTGTACACCATACTGCTTTGGAAACAATGGACACCCTACTGTTCGGGAAACACTGTTCATGAACCTCACCATTGGACCCCACTGTTTTCGAAACACTATACACCCAACCATTCTAGAAACACTATTCCTGAACCTCACTGTTTAACTGTTTACAATGGTCTACCATTGGAACTGTTCACCTAAGGTTACCATTGCACTTTTCACAACGGTGTATCGTTGGAACTGTTCACAGAAGGTCACTGTCGCACTATTCACAATGGTCTACAATTGAAACTGTTCACCTAAGGTTACTGTTTCACTTTTCACAATGGTCTATCATTAGAACTATTCACCTAAGGTTACAGTTTCACTGTTCACAACATTCTACCGTTGGAATTGTTCACCTAAGGTTATCGTTCACTATTCACAATGGTCTACCATTGGAACTGTTCACCTAAGGTTAATGTTGCACTGTTCAAAATGGTCAACCTTTGGAGATGTTCACCTAAGGTTACGGTTGCACTGTTCACAATGGTCTACTTTTGAAAGTGTTCACCTAAGGTTAACATTGCACTGTTCACAACGGTCTACCTTTTGAACTGTTCACCTAAGGTTTCTGTTGCACTGTTCACAAATGGTCTACTGTTGTAACTGTTCACAGATAGTCACCGTTGCACTGTTCACAACGGTCTACCATTGGAACTGTTCACCCAAGGTTACCATTGCACTGTTCACAATAGTCTATCGTTGGAACTGTTTATTGAGGATCGTCGTTGCACTGTTCACAATGATCTACCATGGGAACTGTTCACAATGGTCTACCATTGGAACTATTCACCTAAAGTTACCATTGCACTGTTCAAAACAATCTACTATTGGAACTGTTCACAGAAGGTCACCGTTGCACTATTCCCAACTGTCTACCATTGGAACTATTCACCTAAGGTTACCCTTGCACTGTTCACAATGGTCTGTCATTGGAACTGTTCACCTGAGGTTACCGTTGCATTGTTCCCAATGGTCTACCAATGGAACTGCTCATAGATAAGTCACCACGACCCCTCGGAACACCCAAACGCCATCTTTTCAAAAAGTAAAGGACTATAGATGGTTGGGACATTACACAAATCCCTCGGTCTTAGAAACCTGTAAACCCATAATTACCAGAAAGTAGTAGAACCAAATACACAAAAAACCAAAAAGATGTATCCCTTGAAACCCTTAAACCCTCATCCTTTGAAAACCCTAAACCCTTTTTCTGAGAAAATCCTAAAACATTAGGTGTACAAATCCCTAAACCCTTAGTCCTAGAAAACCGAAAAACCTAATCACTAGAAAATCCTAAAACATTACCCACATAAAACCATTAACCATTATCCCTAGAGAACTATAAACATAGGGCCACAAAAAAATTGTAAACCCGGATCACTAAAAAGAAAAATAACAGGATTCCCTAAAAACCCTAAACCCACAACCAAAAGACACCCTAAACCCTGATCCTCAAAAAACCCTCATACCTGAGCCCTAAAAAGCTTTAAACCCATAGACCCTAAAAATACTAAAATCATTTCCCTAGGAAACACTAATACCTTATCCCAAAAAAACACTAAACACTGAGTCTACAAAAATCCAAAATACAACTCCCCATAAAACCATTAACCCCAGAAAACCAAAAACCCTCATCTCTAAAAAAAACCTAAACACCCAACCCAAGAAAACCCTAAACCCACATCTCGATAAAACCTTAAACACTCATCCATAGAATACCCTTAACCCTCATCCCACAAAAAACCCTAAACAAACATCCCTTAAAACCCTAATCCCTAAAACCATGATAATCATTTGAACTCATCCTATGAAAACCCTAATGTTAGTCCTAGAAAACAATAAACCCTCACATATAAAAACCCTACACAATCATCCCCAAAAAACCATAAACCCTCATTCTAAGAAAACCCTAAACCCTAAACCACCAAAACCCAAATATTTATGCACCATAATGTCATAAACCCATATCCCAAAAAAACATTATACACTCATATCTAGAAACCCAAGAAACCTTACCCTTTGAAAAGCATGAAACCTCATAACCATGAAACAATAAACCTTTATCCCAATAAAATAAAAAATCAACATCCCCAGAATACCCTAAACCCTCATCTAAAAAAAATCTAAACGATCATCCCAAAAAATTATATACCCTCATCCCCTAAAAATTCGATACCCTTATCCCAAAATCCCAATACTCATACCCCTAAAAACCATAAACCCTCAACCCAAAAAACCCTAAACCCTCATCCAAATAATCCTTAAACACTTATCCCCCAAAGACCATAAACCAGCATCCCCAAAAACCTTATATCCTTTCCATAAAAACCCTAAACCATCATCCCTAAAAAACACTAACCCCTCATCCTGAAAAAAGACTCGAACACCTATTTGCTAGAAAACACTAAGTAATCAGCATCAGAGAAACACATCACTCTTTCCCCAAAAAACATAAAATCTGACCCACAAAACCGAAAACCCTCATCCCCAAAAACCATAAACCATTAGTACAAAAAATCCCAAAACCAAAGCCCCAAAAAAACCTTAACCCTAATCCCAAAAAAAACATAAACCCTCATTCTTGGAATCACCCTAAGAAATAAGACCCAAAAAACAATAATCCCTCAACCCCAAAAAACACTAAACACTCGCCACAAAACACCCAAAAAACATAACCCAATTCCCTGACACATTCATCACATGAAAACCCTAGACCCTCTTCCCTAGAAAATACTAGACCCTATACTCACACCTTAACCCATAGTGTCGGAAAACCTTAAAGACTCTAGCCCCAAAACCCTAAGACATTATCCTAAAAAACCAAAAACCCTCATTCCCATAAAACCATTAACCCTCATCCCCTAAAAACCCAAAACCCCAAGCCCTATAAAATCCTAAAACCTAATGCCTAGAAATCCCTAAAACTCAACCCCAAAAAACATTAAATCAACCAATTATAAAAACCAAAAAACATCATGACCATAAAACCATAAACCCTCAACCCCATTAAGCATTAAATTATTACCCCACAAAAAAACCTAAACTCACATACCTAGAATTCCAGGTTCCCCCATACCTATAAAACCATAAACCCTTATCCCCCAAAAAAAACTAATCCCTCAGCCAAACAAAATCATAAACTCTCAACCACATAAAACAATAAATATTTTTCCCATGATGACATTAAACCCTCATTCATGGTAAAACCAAAAACCTCAACCCCATAAAAGCCTAATATGTCATCCTAGAAATCCTAACACCCATTATCACAAAAACCCTAAACATTTTGGCCCATAAAACCATAAAACCACCATGCCCAGAATTCCCTAAACCCTAATCCCCGTAAAACATTGAATACACATATCTTGAAAACCCTAAAAATCCATCCCTAGAAAACCCTAAAATCATATCCCTAGAAATACCAAAATCATCATCCATAGAAAACCTAAAAACATCATCCATAGGAAACTCCAAACACTCATTCCAAAAAAAAACTCGGAACACATATCCCTAGAAAACTTCATACCCTAAACCCTAAAAAAACATATTCTATTAGACCTAGAAAACCCTAAATGATCAACCCTAGACAACTCTAAACCCCCATCCATGTAAAACCATAAACCCTAATTCTGTAAAACCCCAATTATTCTACTGAATAAAATATCAAACCCCAAGCACCATAAATCCTTAAACACTCTACCACAGAAAAACAAAAACCATATACGCAAACCCTAATCACCATTAAACCCTTAAACACCGAAAAATTGTAAACCCTTTACTCTAGAAAATCTAAATCACTAAGCCTCAAAAAACCCACAACACTCAGCACCATAAGACACAAATCCCATAGCCCCATAAATACCCAAACCCTTACCCATAGAATACCATAAAACCTAATCCCTAAGAAAAAAAAACCCTCAAGCCTATAAAAACATAAACCCTCAATCCTAGAAACTTTTATACCCCCATCCCTTAGAAACACTAAACCCTTAACTCCATAAAACCCACAACAATATCCCAAGAAAAACCTAAACCCTCATCCCTAGAAAACCATAAACCCTCAAAACCCCAAACCCTAATCCCACGAAATCCCTTCAACATCATCCCCTAAAAATCCTAAACTGTCATCCACACAAAATTCAAAACCCTCAACACTAGAATACCCAAAACCATCATCAAAAAGAAAAATAAAACCTAAACATTTTGAATCCTTAATCCATCAGTCCCTGAAATCATTAAACCCTCATACCTATAAATAATGAAAAACTAAATCATGAAAAAACATAAACCATCATCCCCTAAAAAAGATAAAACCTCAACCCTAGAAAAACCTAAACCCATAGACTCAAAAAAACATAAACCCTTAAACCTAGAAAACCCTAAACCCAATGACCTAGAAAATCGAAAATCCTCATGCCCAGAAAACCCTCGGCCCTTTGCCTAAGAGAACCCTAAACCATCATCCTAAGGAAATACTAAACCATTATCCTATGAAAACCCTAGACCCTTATCTTCAGATACCCATAGAACCTCATCCCCAGAAATCTATAAACCATAATCTTTTGAAAACCCCAAACCATCTACTTTAGAAAACCCTAAAATCATATTCCTAAAATTCAATAACCCACAGGCCTAGAAAACCCTAAACCCTCAGTGTTGTAATTCTATAAACCCTCAACCATATAAATTATTAAAAACTCATCCACATAATACACTAAACCATAATACCCCGAATACCTTAAACACTCATCACTAGAAAACCCTAAATGCTAAGTAATAAAAAACACTAATCTCTCTACCCAATAAATCTATATCCCCTCGTCCCAAAAAAACCCTAAAAATTCTTCCCCAAAAAACCCTAAACCATCATACATAGAGGACTATAAACCCTCAACCTAAGAAAAATCTATCCCTTATCCCGAATAAACTCAAAACCATCTTCCCTAAAAAAACCTAATCCTTCAACCCCCCAAATCATAAAACCCTTACATTAAAAAAACATAAACCCTCATCCCGAAAAATCTACAAAACATCATCCCGGAATAACCAAAAACCCTCATTCCTAGAAAACCCTAATCCCTCAACCCCAGAAAAAACCTAAAACATAATATAAATAATAGTAAACTCTGAATTACAAAAACACAAAACCCATAAAACCAAAAATACCCTAATCTCTAATCCCCCCAAAACCCTACACCAACAACCACCAAAATTCTTATACACTCATCCCCAAATAACCCTAACTTATGAGCCTTAAAAACCCTAATACCACTAAACAAAAAAACCTAAACCCTTGGAACCAAAAAACCCTAATCCCCCATCCCCCAAAAACCATGATCCCTTGATGACACAAAACCCTAAACCATCATGCCTATAAAACCCAACACACACAGACCCAAAAAAACCTAAAACCTCTTCCCCAAAGAATCATAGACACTCATCTATAGAAAATCCCAAAATCCATAGAACCATAAATCCCTAAACCCTTACCCACAGAAAACAATAAACCTCACATCCTATAAACTCCTAAACTGTCGTACTTTGAAGCTCCTCAACCCCCATACCTATAAACATCTTTTCTCAGATTTCCAAATTAACCTATACTCTCATCCCAAGAAAACTATAATCCTCATGCACCCCATAAACCTAAAAAGTCATCCATATAAATCCCTCAACCCATAACCCAACAAAAAACAAAAAACACATCCCTAAAAACATAAAACACAGATCCATATAAAATCCTAAACCATCTACTTGGAATAATACTAAACCCATAGCCCCAAAAAAACCAATAATCCTCAGTCCCTAAAAACCATAAAACCGCATCCTTGTAATAAAATAAAACCTCATACCTATAAAAAAAGAAACCCTCATCCCCAGGAAAGACTCATACCTAAATCCCAAAAACCCCTCAACAATCATCGCTAAAAAGCCTCCATCCCGCATTCCTAAAAAACCTCAACCATCATCAATAAAAACACCCTAAATCATTTTACCCAAAAAAACCCTAATCATGAAAAAGTAGTCAAAACTGAACCATCATCCACAGAAAACACTAAACCCTCACCCCAAAAAACCCTAAACCCTTATAAAAAAAACTAAACTCTCACCCCCCGAAAAACATCAACACTCATCCCCATAAAATCCTAAACCCTTATCCCCCAAAAAAACTCAACCACAACACCAAAAAATCCTTGAAACTCTTCCCATAAAACCTTTAACCATCAAGGAAAAAAACCCCAACCCAAGGGACTAATTAAACCCCAATACATCATCACCCATAAATCCTAAACCCACATCCAAGAAATAACTTAACCCTCAACCACAAAACATCAAAAACCCTCATCCCAAAATGAACCTCTTATGCTCAAACACCAAAAATCCTCATCCCTTGAGCACAAAAAACTACAATCCATCATCCATAAAAAAGCATAAAAACTCATCCCAAAAGAACTAAACTCTTATCCTCAAAAACCCACATCCATCCTCACCTAAAACCAGTAACCATCATCCCTAAAAAACCATCAACCCTAGCCCCAGAAAAACCATAATCCCCTAAACCCATCAATACTCGGCCTTAAATAACCCTCATTCACTATCCCTAAATAAAACTAAACCCTCATCCCATAAAAAACCCACAACCCCCATCCCCCAAAAAAACAGAAATCCTCACCCACAAAAATAGTGAACCCCTAGCACTAAAAACCAATGAACCCTAAACCCCATAAAATTGTACAGCCTTATCCCCCAAAAATATTTAATCCTTGGCCCTAGAATAATTAATCAATAATTCCCCAAAACTAAAAAACCTCATACAAAAAAAACATGTCCCATCACCCCAAAAAACCCTAAACCCACATCCCCAAAAAATACAGAATCCTAACCCCCAAAAAATTAACCCTTAAGACCAAAAAACTATAAGCCCTCTACCCACAAAAAAACATTGATCCATCACCCCAAAATACCCTAAAAACTAATCCCCAAAATACATAGAAGCATTTTATCCAAAAAAAATTAACCCACAACCTCAAAAATCCTTAACACCTAGAATCAAGAAACTGTGAATCCTTGTCCCCAAGAAACCCTATATCGTCATCCCTAAAATAGAGGATCCATATAATTTAATAAATGCTATACCCTCATCCAAGAAACCCTAAACACTAAGACCCAAGAAAACCTAAACCCTCTTCGCCAATAACCCTTAAAAACTCAACCACATGAATCCCTCAAACCACTTACCCTAAAATACTTGACCCCATTTCCCCAAAAAAACAATGAGCCTCATCACCAAAAAAAGCGAAAACCCCGATCCTCAAAAACACTAATCCTTTTTCAAAAAAAGAAATGTATTGTCTTACCTAAAATTCATTGAAAAATCATCCCAAAAAATAGTAAAATCTCTTCCCCAAAAAACCTAAACTAAAATCCCATAAAAAAACTAAACCCTCAACTCCATAAACACTAGACACTCAGCCCCAAAAAACTGATCTCTGGTCCCTAAAAAACCTCGTCCTTATATAGAGGAAACCCTAAACACCTTTCCCCAAATAACCCAATACTATATTCCCTAAAAAAACCCACAACCATCAACCCCAAGATACCCAAAACCCCCATCCTAATAAAAAACCACAACAATCAGACCCAAATAACCCTAAACACATAGCTCCATAATACCCTAAACCGTTATCGCAAAAAACATTAAAACATCAATGCCCCAAAAATCCAAGTCTCTCAACTCTAAAAATACCTACACCATCAGACCTGTAAAACCCTAAACCATCAACCCATAAATCCAAAATACACATATATCTAGAAAACAAAAAACACTCAACCATATAAAACATAAACCCTCAAACGTAAAACCCCTAATCGACCCTCACATGAAAGAGCTAAAACCATATTAAATATACTATATACCCTTATCCCTTGAAAATAATTAAACCCCAACCCATAAAACCCTAAAGGCTCCTCCCTATAAAACCCAAAACCTTCATCCCAACAAAACCCTAAATGCTCATCCCATGAAAACCCTAAAACATCTTTTCCAAAAAAAACCTAAACACTTATCCATAACAAAGGCTTATCCCAATGCCCTAAGAAACCCTATAACCTCTCCAAAAAATAATCCCCTCCCTCATTTCCAATTAAACCCTACATCATTAGACATATAAAACCCTCAACCCCAGCCCAAAAAATTCCTAATACCATACCATAGAAAAACCTCTAGTACAAAAAATCCAAAACCCCCCCTTTTTGAATATCCTAATCTCAATACACCTGAAAACCATAAACACTCATCCAAAAAATCCCGTAATCCCTAATCCCTAAAAAACCCTAAACAGACATACCTAAAATTCCTAAACCCATAACCTTATAAATTCTTAAAACCTCATCCCCAAAAACCAAAAATCTCTCAGCCTTAGAAAATCATAAATTTCCAGTCGCAAAAAATATTAAACCCTCAGTCCCATAAAACTTGAAACCATATTCCCCAGAAAAAACTAATACTTGGTCTTAAAAACCCCTATGGACTCCTCCCCTGAATAATGTAAAAACGATCCCCTAAAAACAAAAAACCCTCATTCAATGATAATCCTAAAACCACAACCCTAGAAACCCCTAAATAGTCAACCTTAAATACCCAAAACCCAAAACCCTAGAAACCCATAAACCTATACACCTATAAGATACTAAAACCCCAGCCCAACAAAAAACCCTAACCCTCAGCGCTATATAATCCTGAAGCCTCGTCCATAATAAAATCTAAAACCTCAACCACAAAAAAATATAAAACCCATAAAATTATCATCTAAAAAAATTTCTAAACACTCAACCCATGAAAAAAACAACCCCTTATCCATATAAGACCTCAAACCCTCAACCGAAAAAAACCTAAACCCTCACCCCAATAACATAGTAAACCCTCAGCCCCAAAATACCATAAATAATATTCCCTAGAAAGCCTAGTTCTCTCAGCCAAAGAAAACCTTAAACCCATAGACCTAGAAAAACCAAAATCCTAACCTCCCAAAATCCATAAACCATATTCCCTATAAAACCCTAGACACTCGTCACCGAAAAACCTCGAACCCTCATCCCTTAAATACCTTAAACCCTTATCCTTAGAAAAATATAAACACTTAGCCCTGGAAATCCCCAAACCCTTATATCCTTAAAAACGAAAACCCTCAACCCCCCAAAAGAAAATAAACCACCATCCCCATAAAACCCTAACCCCTTATCCCTAGAACATCCTAAACCCAATGCCCCAGAAAAACCTAATCATGATGCTTCTAAAAACCCCAAACCCCCAGCCCTAGAAAACCATGAATAGTCAACCCTTGAAAATCCAATTCCCCCATCTACAGAAAACCCTAAACCCATAAATGAATAAAACCCTAAATCACAATCCCTATAAATACCTAACATGTTAGCCCTATAAACCCCCATAGTAACATCCCCTAAAAAACATAAACCATCATCTCTATAAAACAATAAACCATTATCCCCAAAAATCCCTAAAACCTCATCCCTATAAAACCCAAAACCCTCATCCCATGAAACCCCAAAAAATGTATCCCTAGAAAACCCTGAACCATCATCCCCATAACACCATAAACCTTATCACTATTAAACACTAAACCATCAGTGCCATAATGCTACAATCCATTTTCCTTAGAGAACCATAATCCATGAACCCCATAAAATTTATTCCATGATCCCAAGAAACCTAAAATCTGATCCCCAGAAAATCATAAAACATTATCCCCAGAAAATCCTAATCAGCCGTCCCCAAAAAACACTAAACCAAAAGCCCTAAATAAAAATAGACTCTAACCACTAAAAATTCCAAATCGCTTAGCCCCAGGAAAAACATAAGCCTCAAATTTAGAAAACCCTAACTCCTCAACCACATTATATTCTAGAACCTAAGTCCCTGAATACCCTAAACCATAATCCCTAGAAAAATATAAACCCTCAACCCCCAAAAAACTGAATCCACAACAAAAAAACATAAACACTCAACCCTAGAAACCACTAAACCCTTATCCCTAAAAAAATTGACACTCACCCTTGAAGAGTCTAAAACCTCATCCAAAACAAACCCTAAACCCTGGGCCCTATAAATCCTGAAACCCTTATCCGTGGAATACCATAAACACTTATCCCTATAAAACTTTAAACCATCATCCCTAGAAAACCCAAAACACCCAACCCTAGATAACCATAAATCATTACCCCCATAAAACAATACACCCCATCCCCATAAAACATAATCTTTTGGCCCCAAAAAACCACAAACCCTCAACCCCATGAAATAATAAACCCTCAACCATAGAAAATTTTAAACCCTTGTCACTAGAAATCAATAAGAACCCATCCCCTCAAAAACCTAAATCCACATCCCAAGAATTTTCTAAACCCTCAACCCTAAAAAATACTAATGCAATAAACTAAAAAACCGTAACAAATTAGCCTAAAAAATCACTAATCCAAGAGTACAGGTAAATCTTAAACCTCTATTCATAGAAAAATCTAAACCATTAACCATATAAAATCCAAAACCCCCATCAATTAATGGAACTAAAAACTCAACCCCAAATTTCCTAAACCCTCATCCTTAGAGAACCCCAATCCGTCAACCCCAAAACACTATACATCTGGCACCATAAACTCCTATACCCTCATCCCTAGATAACACTAAATCCTCATCCATGGAAAACCATTTACCCTTAACCCATAAAAACAAAATCCCTCATCCCGTAGAAAAATGTTAACCCTCAGTCTTGGAAAACCATAATCCATTTTCCAAAAATAATCCTAAACCTTATACCCTAGAAAAATATAATCCCTCAACACCTAAAAACCATTGAACATAAGACCCATAAAATCCAAAACCCTCAAAAATATAATACAATAGACCATTATCCGAAAAAACCCAAAACCCTGAGCCTCATAACCCTAAAAAAAGAACCCAAGAGAAACCTAAACCAAAAACCTTGTAAAAATATAATCCCACAACCCCAAAAACCCTAAACCCTCATCCCCTAAAAAAAAATAAGCCCACATCCCCTACAAAACCTAATAACTTATCATAAAACCCACCTAAATTCTCAAACCATGAAAACCCTGAACGACAAACACCATATAACCATTAAACCTCAATAAAAAACCATAAACCCTCAGTCAAATAAAACACTAAATCATGAACCCAAAAAATACATAAACCCAAACTCCTAGAAAAACCTAAACATCTAGCCACATAAAACCCTAAACCATCAGACCTTGGAAACCCAAAACCATTATCCTAAGAAAAACCTAAAAACACAGCCCTACAAACCCCTAAACCCTTATCCGAAGAGAAATATAAACCTACATCCCAAGAAATACCTAAACCCTTAGCCCCAAAAAATAACCTAAAACCTCAACCAAAATAAACACTAAACCATCATTCCTAATCCTAGGCCAAAAAATCCCTACACTCAAGACCCAAAGACCCTAAATACTCATCCCCATGAAACTCTAATCCCTCATAACCATACCCCAAAAACCCATAGTCTTATATAATCGAAAAAACCCATTTCCAACAAAAAAAATCATAAACCCGCATCCCCCCAATACCCTAACCACTCAACCACAATCAACCATAAGTACACATCCATAAAACTATAAACCCTTATCCAAAAAAACCTTAAACCCTCTGCCAAAAAAATTAAACCCTCATCTTTGACAAAATTAAACCCTTATACCTCATAAAACCTATATCCATGTCTATAAAATTCCATAAACCCTCAACCTTGTAGGTTTCAGGTGCAGCATAAGGGTGTGGATAGTTGTACCCAATGTTAATTTTACCATTAACAAAAATCAATCTAAGATCTGTCACGATAATAAAACACTAGATCTTTAAAATGGAATGAAGAACGAAAAGGAAATAGGGAAGTCCTGCAACCAGAGAGAGGATCATCATATGTTGGTTATAATTTATTAAATTAAAAGACTAGAATTGCCTTGATGGAATTCTCTCTCTATTGATTTTTTATTTCACGATTCAATGTGATCCATCCTTATGCCGTATAATCCATGTCTAGGCTTCCACTTTCAATGATCCACGTGTGCTCCACGTATCTCAGGATGTCACCGAAGGGATCTCTAGGTGCTAGCATGGAAGATCCTTCTCTTGCGTTGTCTACATTCGATGGTCATTAGAACCGTTTACAATGTGCTCCTCTTGATCCAGTGGGAGAGGATCTCTCTCTCGTAACATGAGTGTGTTCTTGGAGGAAAGGAATTCTCTCTATTCTTGATAGATTTCTCTAGATCAATTTTTCACAACCACAATGAATGGACCGCGTTGATGAGAATAATTTAATTGGTATTTATAATACATAGAATAATAAATGAAAACAATTACCCATATGTATTTAATAATTTCAATTAATTTTTAGTAATACCCCTTGCCTATTAATATCATTTGACTATTATTATTATCACTTGAAATGAACCCAGTGAATTACACCTAATATTATTTAATTATGTAAATAATATTATTTCTCACAAATCTATAGAAAAATTACACAGCGTGTGTATTAATATACATGGTATGTACTTTTGTTTTTCCTTTTTCATTATTTTATCCGCCATATTTATTAGAACTTAAATAATGAATATTTATTTCTTAAATAAATATCCCTACATTACTCACTAATAAATATATTATTTCACACACAATATTTTGTCTCAAATTACTACTGTCAAAATAAATGTGATTAGGAATACTTGAATAATTAATATACCAAAATCGAGAATAATATTTATTCAACTTGTTAAATGAGTATTTAACTAGGATAATTGGACATGCATAGTGTAGGACCCTCTAACCTCTTTCTTAGTGGAATTCGACATAGCCTGCCTAATGTCCAAGGTTATCATCTAGCAACACGCCATGGAACCGATAGAAAAAGAAGTTAACATAGAAATGATGTGTAACATCCTATGAATTCTTACTGTGTAATTTAATACCTTTGTATCAATTTCTCAAATCAATTGGGTTTCATGCTAGTGTCATCAACCCATGTGCTCGATTGATTTTTCATTGACATCCCAAAATTGAACTCTATCATTCATCACCATGGCCACAGATTTATTTTGGCTATATCAATTCCTTCAAATGACCTATGATATAATATTCTGTTATGGAATAGATGGGACAAATCCTTTCTCGCGTTATTAATTAATGAAGTATTACTCATGACGCACCCAACATATGCTACCTCACTATGAACATTGGGTCATCATAGTTGTTGTCAATACATCTATGTGTGCGGGTTGTAATACCCATTAATAATAATCTTAATATCTAGGGACCAATACCCACATCCGCATATAGGAACATCCAATGAAACTATGAAATCTGGATTTCCTACTACCAGGTCTTTTCCTCAAAATACCCTCCTATATATTACCAAGGGTGCACATTGTTAGAAGTTTCCTCAATGTTTTAGGAGTCCTCACCCATAATGTCCAGTATTATTCATGTCCTTAAAATAACATTATCCGACCATATATCATATATTCAAGAATAGTAGTCTGGAACTTTTGGTTTCTCATCATACTAGGGATCTTTTATGACCCTTCCATGCAACATCTATCTTTAGTACATTTTCACATGCTTTGTCACATAGTATATCAATCAAGATGTGATAAGGTTTTTATTAATATTCAAAACCAAGAATACAAGTTTATCATAAAGTAAAGAAGTAGTTGGTTCTTCTCGACCAAATCCAACAGAATCCCACAAGGAATTAAGTCAACTACTAACAATCTTTAACGCACTAGCTCTCATAAGATATTCATGTTTCTGCTGAGATATGAATTTAGAAATAGGGTCCACCACATTCAATTACATGGACACTCTACTCACTGAAACATCAAACCACTGATATAAATCCCTAAATAGGTGATACTTCTGAAGAATTTTCTTTATCTGTTGATGTGTCCACATTTCTTTTGCAAGAGCTACTAATGTAGTATTATCACAACAGAGTAGGATAGGATCACAACAACTAGGCACCACATCATGCTCTTGGACAGAGTTCCATATCCATGTGGATTCCATGGCTTCATCAAGAAATGCTATATATTCAAACTCCACTATAGAATCATCGACAACTAGCTTCATTAACTCATCCAGCTAAAATTTCCTCCGTTGAGATTGAAAACATATCCTGATTGTGATGTTAGATCATTCTGATCTGTTTGAGAACTAGAATCAGCATACCCTCTAATGACAAGCACCTAGTCTCCTCCATACACCATGAACATATCCATACTACTTCTCAAATACTTAAGGATAGTTATAACAGTACATTAATGATATTCTCTAGGTTCATCTTGATATCTACCTCCCTTGATTAGTGCATAGGAAACATCAAGCCTAGTAAATAACATGGCATAAAAGATGGATCCTATAGTTGAAGCGCATGTGATCTTACTTATCATATCCTTCTCCTGCTATGTCTGAGGACACATTCTTTTAAAAATATATAGGCCATGTGAAACTAGAACTAATCCCTTATTGGATTATTTCATACTAAATCTCTTTAGTATCTGGTCAATGTATGTACCCTAACATTTTCCATGTATCCTCTTGTATCTATCAATAATTGTCCTGGTCCCTATAATGTAGGTTGCTTCAACTAAATGTTTCATGGAGAAACACTGGTTTATCCTTTCCTTAACTGACTGTAAGACTAGTATATCATTTCCAATTAGTGATATGACATCAAAACAATCTACTAGGATAAATAACACATTCCCATGAAACCACTTATAACACATGGCTTACATTCCTTCTTAATGAAACCAATTTACTTTATGGATTCATCAAATAGAATGTTCCATGACCAAGATGCTTTCATTAATCCATAAATGTATTTCTGCAACTTGAAAACCCATTTGGCTTCACCTGGTATCACAAAAACTTACGATTGGGGTCGTATATACATCTTCATAAAGGTTCCCATTATGGAATGTTCTTTTTACATCCATTTTCTAAATCTCATTGTGATAGTAAGCTGCTATGGCATGTATGATTCTTGTGGATTTTAACATGGAAACTGGTGAGAAGGTTTCATCATAGTCAATCCCTTGATGTTGTCTGAATCCATTAGCCACTAGATTAGCTCTACAGGTGCTAACTTGACCATCAATGTCCTGCTTTCTCTTGAATACATATTTGCATCCAAAAATCATTACATCAACTAGCTCATTGACCAGAACCTAGACTTGGTTCTGATACATGGAATCCATTTCAGAATTCATGGCTTCTATCCATCTTGTAGCTTATGATCTCTCTTCTTCTTCCTTGTATGAGAGTGGTTCATCATTTTACAACAATAATGGTTCACCATTCTCAATGACTAAGAAACCAAATATCTTTGGTTCTGTTACCTATCTTGAGCTCCAACATAGTAGTTGTGTTTCTTGAACCGCTTCGGTGGGGACCTATGGAATGTGTTCATGTACCATCTCATGTGTATCTTGAGCATAAACTTCTTCTATGTACATATTTCTCCCACTATATTGTTAGAGTATGTGCTCCCTCTCAAGAAATATGGCTTTTATGGAGACAATCACTTTGTTGTATAATGGTTTATATAGGTAATATCTTTTTGTTTCATTGGGATATCTTATAAAGATACACCTTGTGCCCTGGGGTTCATGTGTGTTTCCTAATAATGCCTTATCAAATGCCTCACATCCCCATACATGTGTGTGAGAGAAAATTGGTTTCATTCCATTCCATAACTCAGAGGGAATTCCATTTTCCTCCTTTATTGGTACTCGATTTAATTTCTATAATACAGTTCTTAATGCATATACCCAAAGGGATAATGGAAGATCTACATGACTCATCATCGACCTCACTATGTCCAACAAGGTCTGGTTCCTCCTTTCACTAACACCATTACACTATGGTGTATTAGGAGGAGTGATTTTAGATTAAATCCCATAATCCTATAAAATGAAAATAAACTCTTTGTTCAGATATTTTTTACCTTCATCCAATCGAAGATTCTTTATCTTCTTACCATGATGATTTTATTATTCATTCTTGAAATCCTTATATTTCTCTATGTATTTCACTTATACCTCATTAAGTAGATATATAAATATCTACTAAAATCATCAATAAAAGTAATGAAGTAAGAATATCCTCCTTTAGATTCTACTGAAAATGGTTCACAAATATCTGCTTGTACCAATCCAAGAAGCGATGTTGCACATTCACCCTGTCCAGCGAATGGTGGCTTCATCATTTTAGGTTGTAAACAATAGTGAAATCTATCAAGTGATATTAGCTCAATAGAGTCTAAATAACCATATTGGTGGAGCTTTGTAAAAATATTCTCATTTACATAAATGATATGGTGATTCAACAACTTGGTGTTATATGAGTTATGTGAGTTTGTTTCGTTATCGATTTCAAACACTTCGTTTTTGTAATTTAATACAAACAAACCATTTTTTAAATGCTTCATAAAATGAAATATATTATTCTTGTAATAAAAAAACACATATTTCCAGACATGAATATAAATCCATTCATATCCAAACATGATACGTAAAATATTTTCTTGGAAACACTAGGAACAAAATACTTGTTATTTTATACCAAAAGCATCCCAGTTGGCAATCAAAGATGGTAATTTCCAATGGACAATGCAGCCAGCCTCATGCCATAGGAAACTCGAAGATCAACCTCTCCTCTATAAAAAAAATTCTAATTCTACTTGGTTCCTATATTTGAATATAGATTTGAACCCCAAAATATGTATCTAATAACCAATGTTTAGAAATGAAATGATTTCACTCGATAACACACTCACCTTTAGCATCCCCACTGTTCTGGGTGCAGTTCCTCTTCTAGTGGCATGGCTTTCCAAATGAAAAACATACCACCTATTATTCTTTTCCCTACCTCTGGATCAACCCCTTCTTGGAGGGACGGATTTTGGGTGTTTCAGACTGTTTATAAACCCTTGGACCATTTTGCCTTATCCTTCACTTTCTTATTCACCATAATGACTGCGGGTTTTTCGAGCTCCATGTCCATATCTACCAGGAGAATCAAGGTCATAATTTCTAATAGACTCATATCCTTATTTATCATGTTGAATTTCAAAATGAAGCTATAGATGGTCATAGGAAGTGATGATATGATGAGATCTATACACAACTCATCCAACAACATAATCCCTAAGATGTCCAGGCGTCCAATGTAACCAATATGTTTGACTAAATGAGGCCCAAATGGTGTAGACTCTTCAAGAATAGTTGTGAAAAAATAATTGGAGATGTCATATATCTTTTCTATCTTCTTCTCTTGATAGATATCCTTAAGGTGAGACATCATGTTATACGCATCCAACTTTTCATGTTTCTTCAAGAGCTTATTTGACATGGATGGTAGCATGAAACATTGGACATTTGTGGAATCATCCATATATTTCATATAAAGAGATATTTCATCTTCACTGACCCCATTTCTTGGTTCAAATAGAATAGGATCCTCCAGTACAATGAATTTCATCTCATGGAGAAGGATGACGGGTAAACGCCTCTGCCACCCCAGTAAATTAGTGCCAGTGAGAAGGTTTTCCTTCACAAGTGTGGTTTAAAATAATTTTTTAAAGCCATTTTTCTTTTCATTTCTATAAATTACGATGATAAAATATTTAGTACTTTATCATGATAAAAACAAAGACAAATAAATAAATTAATACTTATCAACCTCCCAATATTTAATCAAAATCCAATAGCCCTCACCATTAAATTCAGAATATTCTATTGACTAAATATTCTCGTGACAAGGGTAATATTTCCCTTAGCATTACTGCAACTAGGGTTGGTCAAGAAACATGAAATGTTTTAGGTAGGCATTCCAAATGCCAACTGCATTAACATATATCTCCTTGATTCATTGAGTGGACTCCCCTATCCAAAAATCTTTTTATTTTGGATTTCCTCAACCTTTGCCTCTTGGCCACACCATGTCCTACTATGGTAGTCAACCCTTGATGTGAACCAAGTCATTTCAACCAAAAACCTCGAATTAGAATTCCCTGACAATTGAAGGCACCCCAACTAGTGTTGGTCAAGCACTTGGAACTATGGTTCGATTCTATCCAAGAATATGGAAGGTTATACCGACTAAATATTTCCTTGAGATATTTTGACCTTATATTTAAAATTCAATTTATTATATTTCTTATATGCTTGTTAATATTACGTGGGATCTACATAAATGATTAACCATGTCTATGATAATATTTATGCATAAGACAATCTTATTTTAGTTCCATCTTGCATTCTTGTTTAATTCATTAATTGTGTTATAGCAACAACACTCCCAAAATATGTAATACATGAAAATGATAAAAATTAAATAAATGGAATGATCATGATCTTATTTTATGAGTTAATTTATCTACTAGTTGATAAACTAACCCATGACCTAGGGGTGAAAACATCTTGAACCTTTTGGATTTGTGTTTACATCTTTCCACCTATCCACCTATGTATCTCCTTGGATTGGTCTCACCTTCTCTCATAACATGAGTCACCTCCACTATCTTGGGACTCGATCCATTACATATTCACTTTTCTAACATGCAGGTGAGGAGTAAAATAGGGTTTTACATAATAGAAACCTTGTGCATTCATGCCATACAAATTAATGAGGAGAAGGCTTGCAAGCCAACAATTTTAATTTGAATAAATTAATTAAAAGAAACTATCCACATACAAATGTCCTAGACTAGCTCATGATCATCCATGCATGCAATGAAAAATACCGATAAATAAAACTAGAATTTGATTATTTAAACATTCTTGTTTAATATAAACCAAGATCTAATCACTTAATTATATTTAATTAATCGATACATTTATGTTAAACCCTTTTTTAGAATTTCCTTCAGATTTTAATCCATCGTAATTTTTATCAAATAAATTAATTTAAAATCATCTTTGTATGTAACTTGTAATTTGGAGGCAACCCAGTGAATTCTCATTCATAACTACCCAATGAGTCGAAATGAACATTACAAAGATGTTAAATTAAACATATATGTATGAAAAACCTATCAAGTGTTGTGTCACAACATTATGCACATCCCATGGTACACTTATCAAGGGTTTGTATAATATAATAATAAATTTTAATAAATCTATGTAATATGGATAAGTACACAAAGTGTAGTTCTAACTACACAACATGTACTATCATTCACTGTCCATCTAAAGTACAGCCCTGGGGATATGGCATGTAGCTGTTATTCGGAAATCATTGAGGTACACGGTTTTTCTAGTGGGCCACATGTCGTGTAGTGTCTGCGTTACATGGTCTCCAGCTAGGAAGGTCATGTACGGGGTACACGGTCCAACCCAAACCAGAAGGGACTACACACCATTTCCTTTGGGCCACATGGCATGTAATCCAAAAACGACATGCCACCTATTCCTGGTCTACACATGTAGTCATTAAGACTTAAACAAACTCCAATGACACGACTTGGGTTGGAGGACTAGTACTGATGCATTATAAATTCACTACGCGGAGTGTATTTCCAAATATACACCGTGTGTTCTAGTTTTTTATGGCCAAGAACCATTGGAACCATAGAATGATATCCTATGATTTATTTTAATCAATATTAAAAGGAAATATAATTTCTATAATGTGAATGAAAAACGAAATTGGAGGAACAGATCTCAAAATTTAGATTTTCATAACGATTAACATGAATTGAAACAACTATATTATTAACTGTTTAAATAATAAAAAAAACAAAATAATTATAATCAATGATATGGCCTCCCACTAATACAACTTGAAGGTTTTGGGCGCAGTATAAGCACAAGGATGGGTGTACTGAACATTAATTTTACAATTAAAAACAATAAATTTGAGATCTTCCATGACAATAAAATGCTAGATCTTCAGAATATAATGATGAACAAAAAGGAAAGGGGGAAGTCCCAAAACCCTAGAGAGGATCATCACATGTTGGCTATAATTAATTTAATTAAGAGACAAGAATTTCACCAATGGAATTATCTCTCTTTTGATGTTTTTGGTCATGATTCTAAGTGATCTGTTGTTTCATAATAGAATCCAATTACTGGATTCCTCTAGCAGTGATCCGCATGTGTCCAAATATCTCAGGATAGCACCGAAGGGATCTCCGGGTACTAGATTGAAAGAGCATTCACTTGCGATTTCCACCATCAATCACCTTGATAGCTACTTCCAAAGCACTCTACTTCATTTGGCGAGGAGTATCTCCCTCTCATAACATGATAGCGTTCATGGAGGAAAAGAAGTATCTCTTGTCTTGAGATATTTTTCTAGATCTGTTGTGCACAACCACAATGAATTTATTTTCTTAATTATAATTATGTAATTGGGATTAATAATAATTATAATAATTAAATTAAAAAAATTACCAATAGGTATTTATTTAATTCATTTAATTCTTAGTAAGACCCAAGGTCTAATAATAGTGTTTGACTATTATTATTATCACTTGACACGAACCCATCAAATTACCTCTAAAATTATTTAATTAAACAAATAATATTATTTCTCAAAAATCCCCAAAATAATGTACACTATATATATTAATATACATGACGTGTAATTTTGTTTTTTCTTATTATTTATTTACTCAACCACATTTATTAGACCTTGAATAATGGCTATTTATTTCTTAAATAAATATCACTACATTAATCACTAATAAATATATTATTTCACCCAAAATTTATTATCTCGAATAATTAGTGTCAAAATAAATACGATCAGGAATCCTTGAATTATTATTAAACCACAATTGGGAATAATATTTATTAATTTTTTTAAATAATTATTTAACTAAGATACTTGGACACACATAGTGTGTGACCCTCTTGGACACTTTCTCAGTGGCATTAGGTGGAGCCTGCCTAATGTTCAAGGATAACATCTAGCAACAAACTAAGGCACCCACATAGAATGAATTTAACACGGCAATGACATGTCACCTCCTATGAATGCTTACCATGTAATGTAATCCCTTTGTCTCGATACCTAAAATCAAGTGAGTTTCATTCTAGTTTCATCAACCCATTTGCTCGATTATTCATTCTTTGACATCCTAGAATTCAACTTTCCCATTCCTCACAATGGACATGGATTTATTTAGGCTATATCAATTCCATTGAAGGGCTTCAGTTATCAACTTTTGTTACGGAACAGAAGGGACAAATCCTTTCTTGTATTATCTATTAATTCATTATTACTCGTGACACAGACAACATATCCTACATTTCTAAGAAAAATGTGTCGTCACAGTTTTCTTTAATAAATCTAACTTAGTGAGTTTTAATACCCATTAATATTAATCTTAAATTCTAAGGACCAATACACACATCCGCATATAAGAACATACATGGACACTATGAAATGTAAATTGTCTATTGGCGGTTGTCGTTCTCATAATATCCACCTAGATATTACCAAGGCAACGCACCATGAGATGGTGCCTCAATATTTTATGAGTCCTCGCCCCTAATGGCCGGTGTTATTTTTGTAACATAAATAACATCATCCGACCATAAAACATATATTCAAGAATAGTGTTATGTCAATTTTGGGTTATCATCAAAGAAGGGATCCGCTATGAACCTTTGGTGAAACATCTATCCTTAGGAAATTATCACATGCACTGTCAAGTAGAAGAACATTCAAGATGTGATAAGGTTTTTATTAATATTAAAATCCATGAATAAATGTTAATCTTAAAGAACAAAGTAGATGGTTCTAAGCTACCAACTCCAACAAACACAAATTGGATCTAAATTCTCTTCACTAAAAAACCCAAAACCCTCATCCCTAAAAAACAAAAAACCCTATACATTATTCTGAAAAAAAACCTACACCCTCAGCCAAAAAAATTACAAAAACCACCAATGCAAAAAAAATATTATACCTATACACAAAAAAACATAAACCCTCACCACTAAAAAACACTAAACTCTCTTCCCCCCAAAAAATATTTTACCCTACACTCAGAAGAATACTAAACCCTTTGCCCCCAAAATCCCAAAAATACCCATCCATAAATATTAGTAAGCACTAAGACACAAAAACCCTAAACACTAAAGAAAAAAAAATCCATAACCCTCAGCCCAAAATAATAGTAAAACCCATCCCTAAAAATTCTTAAACCCTTATCCATAAAAAACCAAAAACCCAAATCCCCATGAAACCCTACACCATTATCACCAAGAAAAACTAAACCCACTTCACCAAGAAACCCTAAACCACGATAAAAAATAAACTCTATATCCTCAACTCCAAAAAAACCCTAAATCATCCACCCTAAAAAACATTAATTAGCTATCCACAAATAACATAAACCATAATCCCCCAAAAAAACTACACCCCAATCCTCCAACACTCTATAATCAGCCATAAAATACCGCAATCATCATGCCCCTAAACCCTATACCCTCATCTCAAAATAATTATAATCCCATGTCCCTAGAAACCCCACAACCATTTTCCCTAGAATAAAAATAAACACTCAGTCTCAGAAAAGTCAAAACCCAAAGCCCCAAAAAAACATAAAGCCTCATCACTAGAAAACCATATCCCATCATCCCTGGAATACCATACACCCCTAGCTCTAGAAAATCCTAAATAACACACCTTAGAAAACTAAAAAACCTCAACTCTAGAGAACATTATACCCTTATCCCACATAACTCTAATCTCATATCCTGAGAAAAACCTACACCCCATCCTCAAAAATCATAAACCCTCATCCCCAAAAAATAGTAAACCCCAATCCCAAGGAAATCCTAAACCCTCATCCCTAGAACTACTTAAACCCACTTCCCTATAAGACACTAAAACCTCATCACTAGAAAAATCACATCCCTCTAATAAAAAAATCCATAAACCCCCAACACCAGAAATCCATCAACCCCAACCCCAAAATACCTAAACTACAATCTTCCTAAAAAAATAAACAATCATCACCAAAAACCATTAAATATCATTATAAAAAAACCCCAAATCATTTTCCCCCAAAATGAAAAACCCTAAGAACCAATAATCCATGAAAACATAATGTAAAAAAACCTATAACCACAGTCCTAAAAATACATAATCCCTCAACCACAAAAAACACTAAACAATCATCACTAAATAACCCTAATCTCTTAGCACAAAAAAAATCCTAATTTCTCTGTCACAAAAAAAAATACCTTGGTCCTAGAAAACCATAATTCTCCAATAAAAAAACCCATAAATTCTAGCCCCAAAATAAAATAAAACCTCATCCCTATTACCCAAAAACACATAAACACAATCAACCATAATAACCCAGGCCCAAAAACCATAAACCCACATCCCAACATATACAATAAACCCTCTAACCCAAATAACACTAAACCCTTATCTCCCAAAAAAACCAAACCATCACCCCCAAATTACCCTAGACCCTCAACATCAAAAAACATCAAACCATCTGACAAAAAAATAACTAAACTCTTAGACCCAAATAACCCTACCCATTTATCCCTAAAAACCCCCAAAACCCTCATCCAAAAAACCCAAAACCATCATAAAAACCCAATCCCTCATCCCCAAAAAACCCTAAACCCTTAGCCCCAAAAAAGCCTCACACCCTTAGTCAAAAATACTCCATATCCATCCACCCTAAAAGAAGTCAACCCTAAACTTCAAAAGACAGTAAACCCTTGGCCCTCAAAAACAATAATGCCTCAGACCAAACAATTCTTAAAACATTAGCCTAATTAAATCATAAACCCTAATCCCTAAAAGAAATAATCCATTTTACCCAAATAAATTATAAAACCTTAGCACATAAAACCCTAATACCCAATCACAAAATACCCAAAAACCCATCCCTAAATACAATAAACACTAGTCCCTAAAAATCCCCAAACCCTTAACCCCTAAAAATTATTGGCCTAAAAAAACAATAAACCCCCCAAAACCCAGAACCATAATCCCAAAAAAACATCACAACCTTGACCCCAAAAAACCAAACCCCCATCCAAAAATAACCCCAAAAACTCATTCCGAAAAAAATATACAACTATCATTCCCAAAAAAAGAAAAAAATCATTGCCCAAAAAAATGGAAATCTATACCACAAAAATCCCTAAACACACAACCCTAAAATATAATAAACCATCCACCTCAAATAACCTTAAACCATTAGCCCAAAAAAACACTATACCCATGGTGCAAAAAACTCATTAACAATCAGCCGCCGAAAACTCTAAACACTTGGCGACAAAAATACCAAAACCTTCTTACCCAAAAAACCTATCACACTTCGGTCATGAAACCACTAAACCCATAGAACAAAAAATTCTAAACCCTATGCCCCAAAAAAACTAAAATAGTCACCACAAAATTAATCTGTCATTCCCAAAAAATCCCACACCCATCATCTAAAAAAACAATACCCCTAACCACAAAAATCCCTAAACCCTAATCTCCAAAATAATCCAAACCATCTTCCCAAAAAATCCCTAAGCACTCAACCCCATAAAACCCCAAAACCTGAGCCCCACATAACCCTAAAACCTCATCCTTAATAACCCAAAAATCTTGACTCCCAAAAACTCTTAATGCTTAGTATAAAAAATCCTTTAATAGTCATCCATAAAAAAACCCAAAATTTTGTACCCCCAAATATCCAAAAACCTTATCCCCAAAAACACGAAACCCCCATCCCAATAAAAACCATAAACCAAGGCACGAAAAACACTAAACCTTTAGCATAAAAAACCTTATACACACAACACCAAAAAACGTAAACCCTATCCCCCCAAAACCTAAAACATTTTCCTAGGAATACACATAACCCTTAGCGCCAAAATACAGAAAAAACTTTCATCCCCAAAAAAACACTAAAGACTCATCCCCAAAAACCATAACCCCTTGAAATGAAAACCCTAAAGTATATTCCAAATAAAAAACAAACTCCCAAATCAAAAAACCAATTCTCTCGGCCATAAAATTGAAAAAACCAAACCCCAAAATAGTCCTTATAACTCAAACCCAAAAAAATTCTAGACACTCAACCACAAAATACTAATCCCCCAACACAAAAAATATCTATTATTTTATCACCAAAAACACCCTAAACCTGCACCCCAAAAAAACTATAAACCCCATTCCACAAAAAACTGTGGTCCCTCATCATCCCCACAACCCCTAAAACCTCATCCATAAAAAATAATTAACCCTCAGTTTGAAAAAACCCTAATCCCCCATTTCCAAAAAACCCTCCAACCATCCCCATAAAAACCCCAAACCCTCATACCCAAAATAAGATAAAGTATTATCCCCAAATAACAATAAACCACCACCCCCCAAAACACTAAACCCTCATTCCCAAACAAAATTGTATCCTTCAACCATAAAAATCCTTAAATCCTCATCCCCAAAAAATCCTAGACCCTCTCCCTCCAAAAAAATAAAACATTAATTTTAAAAAAACCCTAAACCATTAATAGTGAAAAACTCTAATCCTAATGTCCCAAACCACCAAACCAGGATCCCAAAAACAATAAACCATCAGTCCAAAAAAACACAAAACCCTCACCACCAAAAAATTTTAAACCAAAATCACTAAAAATATCCCTAAACATGGAATAAGAAAAAAGACTAAATCCATAGCCCAAAAAAATCTAAAACCACATCCCCAAAACCCCCAAAACCCTCATCATAAAAAATATATAACCACTCCCTCCAAAAAACACTAAAACCATTGACAAGAAACACCCTATCACACATCCTTGAAGAACCATAAACCCACAACCCAAAATAAACTAAACCATCATTCTATAATAACCCCATACCCTCATCATAAATAATACATAAACCCTCATCCCCAAAAAAACCTAAATCATCAGCCCAAAAAACCCTACACACATAGCCCCAAAAAAATCATGAATCCTAAGCCTTAAAAAATCCTAAACACTCATTTCCAAAATCCAGATAACAATCAGCCCTAAAAAACTATTTTCACACATTCCCAAAAAAAAAACCTCAACCCTAAGCCCTAAAAAACCCACCATCTTATGCCACAAAAAAACCCTAAACCTCCGTACTAAAAAATATCCACTATTTAGTCAATAAAACCTCAAAAATCATCCCCAAAATACCATAATACCTATTACCCAAAAACCCTAAACCTACATACCCATAAAACCCAAAACACATATCCCAAAAAACACCTAAAGCCTTATCCCCAAAGAACCCTAAACTAACGTCACCAAAAAATAGTAAAAAATCATCCCTAAAAAACAATAAAACCCAATACTTAAAAAACACTAAACCCTCATCCCCAAAAAATAGAAAAACCTCATCCCTAAAAACCATAAAACCCCATACCCAAAAAACCCTATACCCTAACCCCAAAAATCCATAGACCCACTAAACAAAAAACAATACAACCTCAACCCTGAAAAACCTAATACCCTCTGCTATAAATAAATAATAGACCCTCAGTCCCATAATAGCCTATTACCGTAGCCCAAAAAAACCCTAGAACCTTATCCCTCAAAAAAAATATAGACCATCTACCCCACAAATTCTCAGTCCCTCTTTCCTAAAACAAAATTATACCTTCATCCTCAAATAACCCTAGACCCTAAGCCCCAAAATAACCAAGACCATCAACCCCAAAATATCATAGACCCTCCACACACACAAAATCATTAAATCAACATAAAAAAAACACTAAACCCTCAATACTAAAAAACCCTAGACTCTCTACCCCAAAAATAGTAAACCCTTAACAGAAAAAACTAGAGAACACTTTCCCCTTAATATCCTATATCCTTATCCCCCAAAAAACCTGACACCCATATCACAATGAAACCCTAAACCCTCATCCCCAAAATACACTAAACACACTTCCCTAAAAACCGTAAACCCTTATCACCAAAATACCCTAAAATCTTAGCACCATGAATCCCTAAACACCCAACACCCAAAAAAACCACAACCCTATGCCCTAGAGAACTATAATCCCTCATCCTAGAAAACCCAAAACCCTCATCCCAAAAAAACCCTCAACCCTAAAAAAACCTAAACCCTCATCCCCAAATTTCCTTAAACCATCAGCCCCCAAAAAAACCCTAAACCCTTATGCCCAAAAAACCCTAAACCGACAACCCCATGAAACACTAAATCCTCAACACCATGAAACTCTATACCCTCGTCACAATGAATCCCTAAACTCAATTCCCCTAATCTCATAAATCCTCATCCCCAAGAATCCCAAAACTATCATCCCTAAAAAATGATAAACCCACATCCCCAAAAATAAACTAAAACCACATTGACAAAAAATCCAAACACTCATCCCAATAAAACAATAAACATTATCTCCAATAAAACCATAATCTCTGAGCCACAAAAAAATCATAAACCCTCTAAAAAATCTTAAACCCTTTTATGGGTCACCAAAAGCATGAATTAATAAAGTGATGATGGATATGTGAAAAATAGTATAATGACCGAGGGTTAATCTCAACACCACCTCATAGGTATCTCCAAATAGAATGATTATGTGAAGATTAATGGATATGCACCCCAATTCTAAGAGAATTGAATAGTCTAAGGGATGAATGTTTCAAATAAAGAATCAAAATTCATATTATTCTCATGTAAACATTACAATGGAGTTAAAATACCTTATAATGAAAACTTTATGTGATATTTATAACCAAAATTAAATTATAAGGAGTGGCTTCACTCAAAGGTCACATAAAAATCCCAAAACCGCTTTCCCCTACTAATTAAGGTGCACATTAACTCAAGTAACAAGATGAATTCTTAATGATGTTTTTCTCAGTGTTATATCACATCAATATTGATATTATATAAATTTTCTTCCTTTTAAACGTGGATATTTCATTTTTAACACTAAATATGTGAGTTATAACCACCATTTTGGTGGATTCCAAAATGTGATATATGGTCTAATTAGAATAATATTTAGGATTAAAATTATTTTCACATCTAAAAGTATAAACCATAGGAATATTATACTCCATATAATTTACTACATGTTGGATAGGATTTTCCCTCAAATCCATGGAATTCCCTTCTTCAATATATAAAGATAAATACCCAATGATTATAATGATCAAAATTCCTTTTAAATAATCAAGTAATTTGAACTTGTTGAAATTTTTTCCACTTGGTCAAGTACCTTGAATTGACATTAAACTATTTATTCCATCATTATCATCCCTTTGGATATAAATCTATCTATAAGAAGGAAAATCGACACATTCTCCCTATGATGGAAGATAATTGCTTCTTATGTTTGTTATCTCATCTCATATATGAATCATTAGTATTCCATTTTTAAGTTCAAAGAGATTTATAAAGCTTCCTCATCTATTTTTCATTTGGTTCTGCATCAGTATTCACTTAAAAATCAAGAGGCAAGAAACCAATTCTATAGGGTTGATTGTATTGATCCTGCAAACAACATTGAAGAGGGAATGCCGAGTGGTATCCCTTATTGAATGAGAATTTATCTTGTTTATGTTTTAAATACCAATCCCTCCTATTCATCCTCACCAATTTTATTTATATAATTCCCAATGTAGGATTGGTAAATTTATTATTCCCATCACTTTGAGGTTGATGGTATGTATTGAAAAGATGCTTTAGAGCACATTTATGCCATAATTTCCTCTAAAATGGATATGAAATTTACTATCTATATATGAATAAATGATATGATTAATTCCCATAAGATCAAAAATATCTTTGAAATATAATTCACACTTTATTTTTGGTATCTACATAATGATTTTTGAAATGATACCTTCCCATGTTTTCTCATGAATATGTAATTGAGTGTATAAGCTATGCATGATATTACTCTTTTTCACATTGACATGTACTGCTTCTCAAATAATTTCGTGGAAATTAAATTGTATATTTAGATACTATAAATTATAATTTTGGATCTCCAAGGATTTTGGATTCCAAAAAGACCAGTATGCCCTCCTTCACGACTCTCTAAAATGTTCAAGCCCCTATAATTACCATCTGGGAGATACACCTTATTTCTCTTGATTATTAACCAATAATTTATAGAATAATCCACCCAGAATTTATTTCAACATTATATTAAAATTTAATTTAACTCTATATCATGTTGATTAGAATTTTTGAAATATTGAATCTATGAATTCGGGCATATAGAATGTCATGTAATTCATACCTTTGAGATAAAAAATATTCCACTACGTTATCTTGCCCCTACTTCTATTTTTGAAATAAATGATAATGATAAAACAAATACCACACAAATTTCATGTTTTTAACTCATATTCTATTGACCATTGATAAATATCATTACCTAATGGTCAGAATGAAGAAAAATCATTTTTGGTCTCATGTAATGAGACAAATGATCCAGATATCTCAATATATCCTAAAATTCATTATCATGGCTATCGTAATTTCTCTTTGAATCATAAAACATCACAATGATATATGAAATTGAATTATTTATTTGAATAAGAACATATCTAATTCCAAGATCACTTGAATCACACTCAACATTGAATCCTTGATCAAAATATAGTATTTCCAAAATTTTCACATCACATTACATTTTCGTAAATAATTTTAATTCGTCATTTTCTAACACTGACCACTAGAATTTCTAAATTTTCAAGATTTCAATAATGGGTTAAATGATAGTTCTAAAATTGGAATAAAAACGACTTTAAAAAATTTCCAATATATGAAAATTATTTAATTTGGTACTAGATTCTCATGGTGACCTGTACTTGATTGTATCCAATGTTTATTGATCCACCATGATGGATTATATAGATACTACATTTCCCAAGAACAAAACTTTCATTGAAACAAACTCACACTGCTCAAGAATTCCATATAGAAATTGTTTCAGTATAATTAAAAATTATTACTGAAGATGTTCCACATGGATCTCGACTTCCTTACATTAAATAAAATTTTTATCTAGATACAAAAAATATACTAATAAATAGATTCATAACATCAGTCAGGAATATCATGAATGTACTATGAGAATTTAAGGGGACAAATGGAATGAACAACCACTCAAATAGTCCACATTTATTTTTGAATGTCTTTTCCCACTCACCCCTACCACCATTTGAATATGGTGTCATACACATTAATGATAAACCTTCAAAAATAATGGAGACCAACATAATTCATTGACTATATAATCGATCGGTGGAATGGGATATATTTATTTGATATTAATATTATTAATATCTCTATAATCTATACACATGTGATATGAAAAAACATTATTCACTACCAATAATTTAGTAATAGAACAAGAGATAATGCTTGTCCTTATGAATTTGTGATACATAAATTCTCCACTTTCTTTTTATATTCATTTGATTCCAAACAATTGCACTGATATGTTGTTTTATTATGGAATTATGTAGTCGGTTCATGATCAATTTGGCGTTCAATACCTATAAATGGTAGTAATCTAAATAAAAATAAATTTATAAAAACATCATGATATTCCCAAATTAGTGAACATGTTTATAGATTTCCATGACTCATCTCCTAAGGGTATGACTTCTCTATAAAAAATAAGGAATATAAAATCCTTCGTTTATTGATTAAATTCTAAAAAAATTTTATTGACAAAATGGAACCCCTTGGGATTTATTAGAACAAATATTTCTAATAAAATCTGAGATTTATTAAAAAAGAAGGTGTAATATTCATTCCCTCATATCAAAGACTATATGAGTGCATCCTTAAATCATATTTTACTTCACTGTCAAACAGCCAAGGACTTCCCAATTTCATGTGACAAGCATCCATTGAAATAATATTATACCATACATCATCAAATCAGTTATTACCAATGAAAAATGAATTTGGAAACTATTTTCTTTTACTTCAAGTGTGCTTCTATTGTTCAACCATTACATTATTTATGATTGTGGATGATTTTGAGTTGGATGTTTCAATTTATCTAGTAGTATTATTGTATAAAAATTTTTATAACTCCCATTATAAATAGTAAAAATACATACCCATTAATTTTTTTTCAAAAAAAATTGGAACATGTTTTCCCATTGATCTACTTCAGTGATTATTCAAGCTTTAAAGACTCTTTTTATCACAAGCATGTTACCCACATCATATACTTCCACAACATGATTTTTATTTTTAGATGTGTCACAACCACGACCATCCTATTTGATTAAATTTTCAATCTCATCAATTTTATTTACTGTAATTATATATATGATAGGGAAGTTGGATATAAATTGAACATACCAATGACATTTGATGATTTTTTCTACATCCATATGAGTTTGGTTTTTCATTTAGTTGTTCCCTAGACTTTTTATTATCTTGGTACAATATCATGTTTCATCCAAATTCGATAACAAAAAAATTAATATATATGAATAAATTCCTTTATAAAAATATGTACCTCTATTTTAGTTCATGAGCATCGATTTCTTTGAGGTCATATTCTTTATTTACACCATTATTACTATCTTGAAAACATCACCAAGTGAAAATAATTATTGTAACTCTAGTGAATGTGTAATTTATTATTTTTATCCAACCAAAAATCATGAAATATTATTTTTGTTTTAATATAGAACATCAAATCTCATCAATTAATGATCAAACATTTTAATATACACTTAAACAGATTTATCTAACTATCATAAGATATGTAATTGAAAATAATTCTCTAGCTTATAATTCTCACACCTAATTATTCTTCTAATTTTTTTTTCAAATTATCCAATGAGATTTTTTTTATGCATCACATTCATTCTGTTTCATCATATTGTCTCACAAAATATTTTCATACTTGTAATTTTTATAAATAACTACATTTAACTTCTTCTGATTATAACAATTCATAAATTCAATGATTTTTTCAATTTCCCATAGCCAATCTAGAAACTAAAATATATTTATTCTATCATGAAAATATATAATGTAAATATTCTATCCTATTTTAATATATTAATTTTTTATTCATCTTTACATGTCCCCATCTAAACCACCAAAATCTTATCCATTAGTTTTATGATAAATTGTTTTTGTCAGATTACACCTATTATGTGCAGATGAATGTTGATTATGTCTCTGTGATAAAGGATAATCGTGTAGTCATTCCCTGAATAGTAATGAAATATTATTAGTAATTTTAATAATTGGAAACTATAGCATCTCATTGTCTATTTCACTTTGAGTAGGTTGAGTCAAATCTATTCTTTTTGAGACATAGAGGATATGTTTTTTATAGAGATTACTAAGAATAATGTAGAAGAGCTTACTCATAGGAACCATATCAATGACACCAAATGTAACGCCCCATCCCCAGTTACCCAGAGTTGGTGCATTATTACATAACATTGGCATCATCACAAGAAAGATCAAGTCTCGAAAGACCGATTAGTTTAGTAGCCTTGGAATAACTAGATGCATCCATAAAGTTTTACATTACATCATAAAAAAACATCTTGTCTTCATATCCCCTCATATTATCCCTGCAGTTCATTCATAAATTACTTCTTCATAATCCTAGGAAAAATAAAACATTGAAAGGGGTGAGCTCAGATGCTCAGTAAGGATAACATTATAGAAGAATCTTTCATAGATAAGCATAAACACTTAAGGAAGTTTATAACTAAAACAAAAGCCTTTTAAACTTGAACTTCAGAATAAAATGGCAAAGATAAAAGAAAATAATGTCGTTTACTTACTCACATGTATATTCTACTAGTAAAACAATCCCATAAAATATCAATAACCACTTTCATAATGATGGAATACATAATTCCAGACTATCATAACCACATAGCCAAGGCCTCGTGCCAAGACTACAAATAAGATTTTGCCAAGGCCTTGTGCCAAGACACTAGTCTGTCTCATGAGACCTACCGATGCATCGAGGAGCTATAGCGGGCTCCACCCGTCACTTATTAAGTCCAATTCATTCCTCATATGAATAGGTTTAAACATAACATAAACATTCATATTAAAACTAGAATACGAAATGTCAATACTTTAACTACAATACATGAATGGTATAAAAATAGCACATCCACAGTTAAACATAACTCATTTGATACAATATAGAAGATTATATTGTATCACATTAACCTCAATCAAGAATAATGAAGGATGTTGACATAGATGAAAATAATCATCAAAACTATTTGAGAGAAATATCCCCCTTTTTCTTGAAATCATTTTAAAAGTCACACTATTTGTAAAGAAGCCATTTAAAAATAGATTTTTGAATCAAAGTGTCCCATACCACTTTGAAACTTTTTAAAAGGAGTTTTAATTTTAAAACTCTAATGTTCATATAAATAAATCCTTAAAACCATTTTTAAAACATGGACATTATTGAGCAAGATTTAGATGAATAAGTCTTTAAATCATTTAAAAATGGTATTTTAGTTAGAGATTCTAACCAAAAGAGAGACACTTGATTACAAATAATTGAGGTAATAAAAATATTTTAATATCATGAGAATAAAGGGATTCATTATATATTATGTCAAAGTACAATATATACACCACACAAAAGTGATTTGGTGTATATCAACAAAGAAGTCTCAATGGAATGTAAATTGAGATGAAATTTCTCACAAAGGTCGTACCCTTAGGTTAAGGATAAATAAACGACATATTTATGTGTGATAAATATAAATACACTAAATATGATTGGATATTCAGTGTAAAACAATCAAAGAAAATTCACACGTAATCTTGTAAAAACAACACCAATGAATTGGATGTTTAACTCAACAAATAGAGAATGAGTTAAAATTACTCTTATCAAGTTCATACCGATCACTTGAGAATTATCAATGGAGTGATTATGTGTATAATAAGTATATCCACAAAAAGGGGAGTGGAAATTATGACGTAATCAAATGAATAGTGATTCCACACATAATCTTGGAGTAAAATAGTCAATGAAGTATGCATAAAGCCGGATGAGTGGAAATTGAAATCTCAAATTCCCTTATCGATTTGGTAACTTATGAAACATACACACATGAAAGAAGTATCATACCTTGATGATGTAAATACCCATAAATTAAAGTATATTACACAATGAATACAATCATGGGCAGTACACAAACACCACATGCTATAATTAAGTGGTGAATAATGGAAATCTCACGAAATTAAAAGTGAGATAAGAAACCCCTTACTTTGTAATTTTTTCCTTGGTCGAAGGTAGGTTAACCTCCTGTATAATGGTGAAATACTTATTATTGAATTATAAAAGGATCATTTACTTTAATATGATATCATATATAATCTTTTAAATTGATTTTTTAATAATATCTTAGAATTATCGTCATTTCAGGTGTTAACGGGTTCATTTTACATTATATTCTTTGTTATGTGAGCCATATTCGTTATTAATGGGATGTATATTATTCATATACAGAATGATATCAAGTACTTATATACTATTTTTAAATCATCAAATTATAATTATACTTGAATGGATATGATGGAGAATGAATCTCATCGCGTTCGTGGAGACGGTAGTCCGTACGTACGCACGAGCGACAATATCATTCTTTTGATATTAAAATAATATATAATTGGATGGTATATCATATATACAGAATCATTATCATGTTATATTTATTATTTACATGAGTTACACATCATTATTATACCCATCCAAATAATAATATATTGAATAACAATTACACCACGACGTGGAGACGGTAAGCTGTACGTACGCACGTATGGTGACATGTTATTCAAAGGATGGATATAATACTGAATATGGTTGTACCATATTTATAATAACATCACAGTATATATATGATACTGGATTTATTATTTTATAATGGTAATAAAAAATAAAGAAGAATTGGAAGCAGAAAGGAACTTGAAAAGGGGTGGTGAAAACATTACCTCTTCTTCGGGTCCTTCCTTTTGATTTGATCAAAAGGGCTCCTTAGGTTGGATTTCTGATCAAACTAATGCCTCTAGGTTGTAGTGAGGGAAGTTGAGAGAATATTTGGGTAGGGTTTTTCCGAACCAAAAGGCTTTTAAGGTGTGAATAAATGAGAAGGAGGAGTGCCCTTTTATAAGAGGGGTGAGGGACACCTTTGGAAAAGCTAGAAATATTAATTTATAATAAATTTATATTCGGTTTATAATGGCTCTAAATTTGATTATTCAAAGGTTAAGGTGGGTATAGGTCTAAAACCATTCAACCAATAGAATTTAGACAGGTTTGGGTTTCTATATTAACCTTATCTTTTAGTTTTAACTCTTAGTTAATTAGTTTGACATTTACCACGTCACTTTGTATTTTTATATTATATAGTTAATAAACTTACTATATACATCCCAGCGACCCCCAAGTGGTCCATTAATGATATACCTATCATGATATAAGTCTCTTGGATGAACCTCAGATTTTTAGGAATTTAATATCAATTAATAATATAATATTTGTTTAAAAAACTCTTTTATGTCAATTTTGACACTATTCAATAGTTGATTTTTTTGAAACTCATTACAGAATGATTACTTAGAACTAAGTTAATTACATAAATACTAATGTGTCATATTATCCTAGAAAATTAGTTTTATTCAATAAAAGTCTCAAATTATATTTATATGGGTATTTATAATATCAATTATTCAAATGTTTCACTATTATGGTAATTACTGCATCACCATTGTGTCATAAATATATTAAATTATGTAATCTCTAAAAATTATAAAAAAATATCATTATTTAGTAAATATTCTTATCTTTCTAATTAATATTTATAGTCTAAAATACAACATATATAGCCATATGTAAAAATTGTTTTGCTAAAAGATATATTCTTGTATAATTTTTTATTCATTTTCACTTAATTAAAATAAAGTGTCCCTATCACCTACAAGTCGCTCCATGGGGTCCCCAAATCGACCCAAAGATGCCTATGGTCTAACATGTATCAACCAATAAGGATATGACACGTTTTAGGGTAATTTAGTATTATTATATTATTATTATTTAACCTTTATTTACCGGATTTACCTTAACCATGGTAAATAAAATATTTACCGCAGTAATTATTCAAAATGTCTAAAAATAAAAGTTACATATTTAAAAAATTTGAACATCGTGATTCCAAATATGGAATCCATTTTTCCAAATTCAAAACACAGAAGTGGCAGAAATTAATTTAAAATTAATTCCCGTTGTTAAAACAAAACGCGTGTTTTTAAAAGATAATAACTATCAAAAGATTGGCACTTGTTTATGTCTGGTTTAAATGTGAAATTATGTTAAATGACCCACATTGTATTACATGGTAAAAATATATTCTAAATATACTTTAAAATCACTCAAATTCATAATTTATCACTCCTAATTATTTTTATTAAAAAAGTTGTTTTTAATTAAAATTTAGTAATTTTCACTATTCATCAAAATATGAAAGTTATCCGAATAGTACCAAAATTTCACCCTAGGCTAATTTAGATATTCCGAATCCAAAAATGAAGTCCATTTTGAGAGATATAATTTATAATATTTTAAAAAGTAGATATTACTGTTCATAACGGCTAGTTTGATTGGTTGTGGTGTGTTAAAATCTCGAAGTTGCGTACAATGCACGCCATTGCATTATTCGAATGGAAACGTACCGTGGAAGATTGGGGTGTTACATTCTCCCCTCCTTCAATAAATTGCGTCCTCGCAATTTTAAAAATTTTCTTGGGAATATAATGTAAAGTCCCACATCGGAAAAAGAGTCAATAAAACTATCACTTTAAAAGAAAGAAAGAGAGGTATAAAGGTCAACCAAGATAACCCATACTCGGATTCCATGTAGGAAAACATGGATATGGGTGATAAAATAAGTGTCAAGTTCTGATGGAGAGGGATAGAAATCATGATCAGGAGAAAGTTAACTATAAGAAAACCACAAACTTGTGTTGGGGCAAACGGCCATTAGTCTCCTAGTAGGAAAGTAAACGGACAACATTTCTTTGTTTTAAGTTACATTACAAAAGGACGAGGAATTCATTTATGATATTGACTAAGAACATAAAGAGATATACTTACTTTTTATGTAGAGTTTCATTATTTAATAACTTTTTACCACTAACTTATTTTTTTGAACAATGAGTATTCAAGAAGACTTGGTCACAATAAAAGAGCTAGAATAAACTTCTATAGAAATACATGATCCATGTAGGATAAACTATATATTTAACTTGTATTTAGAGATTAATCAAAACCAAAATGGTTAGTATAAGATCTGATGATCCCCCAAATGTATATTCCATTTGAGAAAAAAAATACTAATCTTAATTTCTAAAATTAAACCAACAATACCCCAAAGTTAAATAAATACCATTCAATAATAAATTTTCCTTAAAATACTTCACTACAATCCAAACTAATATTGAAACCCAAAACTTATAAGAATGTAGTCTTCCACATTAAATTGTATCTCCAAATGACATCATCTACTCTTAAAGTCACATACATAAAAGTAATTAACATAATCACATATTCTTTATTATAGGTTAATCATTTCCATAAATAACCCAAATCACTATAGATCCACAATAAAAACATAGAAAAAAAATCCACCATTACTCCTCAAATGAAATCCCATACTACTCTATTTTCCTTTGGCATATAGTGTTCTCAACAAAGCAAACAACTTCCAAAATAAAATTTATCACTTAATCACCAAATCATTTTCCTATAAAAAGGGTATTCATTTGATAAGACATAAGATCCCAAATCAAATTATTATTGATCAATGAAATTATTTAACTAAAAATAATATTCACACTAACCAGGGACTTCACGTAGTCCAGTGGTAGGCGATAAATCCCAATCGCACTTTGGTTGTGGGTTCGATTCCCGCAGCTTTGTCCAACGCGACGGGTTGTCACACGGTCTACATGTTGTCCTTTTTCCAAAATTGTATTTTATAATATTACCAAAATGAGATAAATTCCTCAGAATAACATAATTTATCCACAAATGTTATATCATACCCTGAATTTTCATCCAAAATTATAATAACTTGTAATTTCCTCAAACCCAATGATCATATAAAACCAAATGTTTATTCATAACTATATCCACAAGAGAAAAGATAATTATTCCTCAACTATCATTCTCACATGGAAAACTACAGGGTTACAAATACAAGAGAAAATTATTCCAAAGTAAACCCATAAACAAGGAGAACTAACACTTTTTAAACATTTCTCCAACAATTTATTTCCACATAGCTTCTTCTTTGACCATGAAAATATACTATAGAATAGGGTATTCACTCGGGTAATGGTCAGGTCTCCAACATTTACGACAAATGACTATAAATGGAATCTTTGGACCATTTTTATCTTCTTCCATAGTGCTCTTCATTTTTCTTAGGCAATTCTTCACTTTATGTCCTTCCTTCCCGCACGTAAAGCATTTCTTTGTGCCATTGAGACACTTTCCTGGGTGTCTCCTTCCACATTTCGTGCATGATGGAAATTGAGGATTCCTTTCTCTATGGTCTCCACTGCTGGAGCTCTTATCATTCATCACATTCCTCTTCTTTTTTGAGTCTGGGAATTGGTTAATATATATATTGTTGATCTTATTTTTGGAAAAATGATTTGGCATAAAGAAAATATCTTTTACGCCTATCAACATTCCATTTTTTTGCTCATTGCCACCACCGTTCCCACCTTGTACATCATTCTCAGAGTCACTATGACTTCCTTGGAATCTAGCCATTGACTAAAACCAGAAATCATTGTGTGAGTAATAGTAGTCATAAAGTCATTTAGAGATTAACATGTCACCATATTCTCAATTTGAAACACATTAGGATTAACCAAGGTCATTTACTCTCATCTTATATATATAATAATTTAAATCGGTTTGTAAAGAAAATGTAAATTATCCTAAGCATATCCCCCAGGAGTGTCGTAACCAAGAGTGCAGCAAGTCCCGTTGTCGTGCACCAGTTCACGTTCGAGTCTACCTCAAAGCGGTGTTTTTGGGTTTTACCCCTAGGTACATCTGTGCCAGAGCCGCCTCTACCTGCTCGTATCTAGACAGGGATGTATTGCTCGGAAAACTCACAAAATCTCTAAAATACCAAAATTCTAGGAAGTTCTTCTATACTAATCCTGAAAGTTCATCTTAGGCCTACGTTCTCTAATCAGAGTTTATCTAAATCTAGCTTCCAAGGTTTGTACTAAACTTTCTCTGATACCAACTGTAACGCCCCGTCCCCAGTTACCCAGAGTGAGTTCATTATTACATAACATTGGCATGATCACAAGAAAGATCAAGTCTTGAAAGACCGATTATTTTAGTAGCCTTGTAATAACTAGATACATCCATAATGTTTTACATTACATCATAAAAAAAATCTTGTCTTCATATCCCCTCATATTATCCCTGCAGGTTATTCATAAATTACTTCTTCATAATCCTGTGAAAAATAAAACATTGAAAGGGGTGAGCTTAGATGCTCAGTAAGGATAACATTATAGCAGAAGCTTTCATAGATAAGCATAAACACTTAAGGCAGTTTATAACTAAAACAAAAGCCTTTTAAACTTGAACTTCAGCATAAAATGGCAAAGATAAAATAAAATAATGCCATTACTTACTCACATATATATTCTACTAGTCTAACAATCCCATTCAATATCAATAACCACTTTCATAATGATGGAATACATAATTCCAGACTATCATAACCACATAGCCAAGACCTCGTGCTAAGACTACAAATAAGATTTTGCCAAGGCCTCGTGCCAAGACACTAGTTTGTCTCATGAGACCTACCAATGCATCGAGGAGCTATAGCGGGATCCATCTGTCACTTATTAAGTCCAATTCATTCCTCATATGAATAGGTTTAAACATAACATAAACATTCATATTAAAACTAGCATACGAAATGTCAATACTTTAACTACAAACCATGAATGGTATAAAAATAGCACATCCACAGTCAAACATAACTCATTTGATACAATATGGAAGATTGTATTGTATCACATTAACCTCAATAAAGAATAATAAAGGATGTTGACATAGATGAAAATAATCATCAAAACTATTTGAGAGAAATATCCCCCTTTTTCTTGAAATCATTTTAAAAGTCACACTATTTGTCAAGAAGCCATTTAAAAATAGATTTCTGAATCAAAGTGTCCCATACCACTTTGAAACTTTTTAAAAGGAGTTTTAATTTTAAAACTTTAATTTCCATATAAATAAATCCTTATAACCATTTTTATAACATGGAAATTATTGCGCAAGATTTAGATGAATAAGTCTTTAAAACATTTAAAAATGGTATTTTAGTTAGAGATTCTAACCAAAAGAGATACACTTGAATACAAATAATTGAGGTAATCAAAATATATTAATATCATGAGAATAAAGGGATTCATGATATATTATGTCAAAGTATATTATATACACCACAAAAAAGTGATTTGGTGTATATCAAAAAAGTAGTCTCACTGGAATGTAAATTGAGATGAAATTTCTCACAAAGGTCGTACCCTTAGGTTAAGGATAAATCAACGACATAGTTATGTATTATAAATATTAATACACTAAATATGATTGGACATTCATTTTAAAACAATCAAAGAACATTCACACATAATCTTGTAAAAACAACACCCATGAATTGGATGTTTAACTCAACAAATGGAGAATGAGTTAAAATTACTCTTATCAAGTTCATACCGATCACTTGAGAATTATCAATGGAGTGATTATGTGTATAAAAAGTATATCCACAGAAAGGGGAGTTGAAATTATGACTTAATCAAATTAATAGTGATTCCACACATAATCTTGGAGTAAAATAGTCAATGAAGTATATGTAAAGCTGGATGAGTGGAAATTGAAATCTCAAATTCCGTTATCAATTTGGTAACTTGTGAAACATACACCCATGAAAGAAGTATCATACCCTGATGATGTAAATACCCATAAATTAAAGTATATTACACAATGAATACAATCATGGGAAGTACACATACACCACAAGCAATAATTAAGTGGTGAATAATGGAAATCTCACGAAATTAAAAGTGAGATAAGAAACCCCTTACTTTGTACTTTTTCCTTGGTCGACAGTAGTTTAACCTCCTGTATAATGGTTAAATAATTATTATTGAATTATAAAAGGATAATTTACTTTAATATGATATCACATATGATCTTTTAACATTGATTTGTTAATAATATCTTAGAATTATCGTCATTTCGGGTGTTAACGGGTTCATTTTACTTTACATTCTTTGTTATGTGAGCCATATTCGTTATTAAAGGGATGTATATTATTCATATCCAGAATGATATCAAGTACTTATATACTATTTTTAAATCATCAAATTTTAATTATACTTTAATGGATATGATGGAGAATGAATCTCATCGCGTTCGTGGAGATGGTAGTCTCTACGTACGCACGAGCGACAATATCATTCTTTTGATATTAAAATAATATATAATTGGATGGTATATCATATATACAGAATCATTATCATGTTATATTTATTATTTAAATGAGTTACACATCATTATTATACCCATCCAAATAATAATATATTGAATAACAATTACACCACGACGTGGAGACGGTAAGCCGTACGTACGCACGTATGGTGACATGTTATTCAAAGGATTGATAGAATACTGAATATGGTTGTACCATATTTATAATAACATCACAGTATATATATGATACTGGAGTTATTATTTTATAATGGTAATAACAAAGAAAGAAGAAGTGGAAGAAGAAAGGAACTTGAAAAGGGGTGGTGAAATCATTACCTCTTCTTTGGGTCCTTCCTTTTGATTTGATCAAAAGGGCTCCTTAGGATGGATTTATGATCAAACTAATGCCTCTAGGTTTTATTGAGGGAAGTTTAGAGAGTATTTGGGCAGGGGTTTTCCCAACCAAAAGGCTTTGAAGGTGTGAAGAAATGAGAAGGAGGAGTTCTCTTTTATAAGAGGGGTGAGGGGCACCTTTGGAAAAGCTAGAAATCTTAATTTATAATAAATTCATATTAGGTTTATAATGGCTCCAAAGTTTATTATTAAATTTTTAAGGTGGGGATAGGTCGAAAACCATTCATCCAATTTAATTTATACAGGTTTGGGTTACTATATTAACCTTATCTTTTAGATTTAACTCTTAGTTAATTAGTTTGACATTTACCATGTCACTTTTTATTTTTATATTATATAGTTAATAAACATATTATATACATACAATAGACCCCCCAAGTGGTCCATTAATGATATATCTATCATTATTTAAGTCTCTTGGATGAACCTTAGATTTTTAGGAATTTAATATCAATTAATAATATAATATTTGTTTAACAAACTCTTTTATGTCAATTTTGACACTATTCAATAGTTGATTTTTGTGAAACTCATTAAAGAATTATTACTTCTAACTAAGTAAATTAAATCAATCCTAATATGTCATATTATCCTATAAAATTATTTTAATTCAATAAAAGTCTCAAATTATATTTATTTGGGTATTTATAATATCAATTATTCTAATTTTTCACTATTATGGTAATTACTGCATCACCATTGTGTCATAAATATATTAAATTATGTAATATCTAAAAATTATAAATAAAATATAATTATTTAGGAAATCGTTTTATCTTTCTAATGAATATTTATAGTCGAAAACCCAACATATATAACCCTATGTAAAAATTGTTTTTCTAAATGATATATGCTTGTATCATTTTTGTATTCATTTTCACTTAATTAAAATAAAGTGTCCCTATCATCTACAAGTGGCTCCATGGGATCCCCAAATCGACCCAAAGATTCCTATGGTCGAACATGTATCAACCAATAAGGCTAGGACACGTTTTAGGGTAATTTAGTATTATTATAATATTATTTTTTAACCTTTATTTACCAGATTTAACCTTAACCATGGTAAATAAAATATTTATCGCAGTAATTATTCACAATGTCTAAAAATAAAAGTTACATATTTACACAATTTGAACATCCTGATTCCAAATATGGAATCCATTTTTCCAAATTCAAAACACAGAAGTGGCAGAAATTAATTTAAAATTAATTCCCGTTGTTAAAACAAAAAGCATGTTTTTAAAAGATAATAACTATCAAAAGATTGGCACGTGTTTATGTCTGGTATAAATGTGAAATTATGTTCAATGACTCACATTGTATTACATGGTAAAAATATATTCTAAATATACTTTAAAACCACTCAAATTCATAATTTATCACTATTAATTATTTTGATTAAAAAAGTTGTTTTTAATTAAAATTTAGTAATTTTCACTATTCATCAAAATATGATATTTATCTGAAAAGTACCAAAATTTCACCCTAGGATAATTTAGATATTCCGAATCCAAAAATGAAGTCCATTTTGAGAGATAGAATTTATAATATTTCAAAAATTAGATATTACTATTCATAACGGCTAGTTTGATTGGTTGTGGTGTGTTAAAATCTCGAAGTTGCGTACAATGCACGCCATTGCATTATTCGAAGGGAAACGTACCGTGGAAGCATGTGGTGTTACACCAAACATAGGTATCACTAGAATAATAAAATGATCAAGTGAAGATAGATCAATAAAATTCAGTTTTATGACCATTATTTGAAGTTAAAATCATACACCAAGGTTTCCCTAATAATAAAGTCTATGTCACTATCAATGGATATGTGCCACCTATTCTAGGAAGAGGTAAGAGGCTAATGTAGAATTTTTGAATAACAATAATAAAAATAAATATGATCCAAATTGAGCTAGTATAATGGATTATAAATACATTATAAATAAAAAATAAGGTAAGAGAAATGACCTTAATCGAATTAAAGTAATTGGAGAACTCAATTGTCACATAAAAAACAAAAAAAAACAATTTATCTTGATAATTAATGACCTCACTAACTTATTTTTCAAGATTACATGTTAGAAATTTTTGTATCCATGTTTTCCCTTATATTTAATGAGATTATAATAATTTTATTCCATTACAATGTGGATAGGTCATTTTGGGACCCAAATAAGTGTGTTGTCTCCCAACATTGTGTTTGAAGACAAAATGTGTGGGATGGTAAAATTAAAATAACAATTGGTCTTAAATTTTTTTTCATGATCAGAAGTATTCTCTTTAAGTTGAATATGGTTCATTTAAAAAATAGTCCCAGAAAAACGTAAATCCAGTAGTCTTAAAAATACATAATCCTCATACCCACAAACCCTGAAACACTTAACCCAAAAAACCCTATACACTCAGCCCTAAAAACGCATGAACCATCAACCAAAAAACCCATCAGTACCAAAAAAAATTAAATAGTATTTTCCATAAAATGTAAACCCTACTCCCCAGAAAATCCTAAACCATCATCCTCCAAAAAACCTAAACCCAGACCCCAAATATCCCTAGACCCTCATCCATAAAAAAATCCCTCAACCCTAATAAACTCTAACCCTCGACCCCAAAAGTTCCTATACCCCCATCCCCTAAAACTCAAATCCCTCATCCCTAAATTCCCTAAAACCTCAATCCCAATGAAAACAAAAACCCTAATCCCTAAAAAACCTAAATCCATCATCCCTAAAAAACACTAATACATTAGGCCTTAAAACCCCAAACCCCTCATCCACAAAATACCCAAATACCTAAACCCCAAAAACCACAAACCCATCAGTCCCAAGAAACCCAAAACACTCACCCCACCAAAAAAACTAAACACTTATCCCTCTAAAACCATAATCATTTATCCCCCAGAAAACCCAAAATCTATAGCTTCAAAAAACTCTAAACCATCATACCTAAAACACCACAGACCCTCGTTATCAAAAAACCATAAACCCTCAGCCCTATGAAACCTAAAACAACCATCCAAAAAATACCCTACACCGTCAGTCTAAAAAACCTTGAAACCAAATCCCAAAAAAAATTAATAGCCCTAAGGCAAAAAAAACATAAACCCTTATCCCCAAAAAACAATAAACATTTTCCCCATAAATCAGGAAACCCACAACCCCCAAAAAAACCATAACACTCACCCCTAAAAAACCCTAAACCATCATCTGCAAAAAAAAAACCTAAACCATCATTCCTAAAAGACCCTAAACCCTATATATAAATAAATCCCAAAAACATATCCCTACATACAATAAATACTTGTCCAAAAAAACATGATACAATCAGAACTAAAAATACCTAAATCATCATTCACAAAATAACATAACCCTCATTAAAAAACCATAAAAAATCAAACAAAAAACCATCAGCCCCAAAAAAACCATAAACCCATATCCCTTAAAAAACATAACCCCAAAACCCCCAAAAAACATAAAACCTCATCTTCCTAAAACAGAAAACCCTCATATACCAAAACAAATCACTAACCACTCATCCCCCCCGAAACCCAAGCCACCCAACCCTAAAAAAACCAAAACCCTAAGAAAAAAACCAAAAAGACTCAGCCATAAATAACCCTAAACCATCAAACCCAATAAACAATGAATGGCCTTCACCAAAAAAATTAAACCATCATCCATAAAAACACTTGAAACAAAAAAAACCCTAAAACGTTAAATCTAAAATACCTTAATCCATCATCCCCAATACCCAAAAGACATCGCCCAAAAAATCTCTAAACTCTCATCCCCAAAACCCCTAAACATTCGGCCAACAAAAAATGATAACTATCAACCTCAAAAAACTCCTAAACCATGAGCCCCAAAAATCCAAATTCACTCTACCTGAAAACCCCATAGGAACACATCCCCAAAAAAACCATAAATGTAAAGCCCCAAAATACTCTATACCCTCATCCTTCAACCCCTAAACTCTCAGCCCAAAAAAATCCAAAACACCTAGTCCCCAAAAACCTAAACCATCCACCCTAAAAAACACAAAATATCCATCCCCAAAAAACAGTTAACCCTTATCCACATAAACCCTAATCAATTGACCCATAAAAATACACAAACCCTAATCCCCCAAAAAAATTAAATCATTATCCATAAAAAATACCTTATTCCACATCCCCAAATAAAACATGAATCTACATCCCCATAAAACCCTCATCCTTTTTCCAAAAAACTGTATACCATCAACCACACAAAAACCCAAACTATCATCCCAAAAAACATGTAAATCCAAGTCCCCAAAAAACTATTAATTTTCATTCTTAAAAACCATAAATCTTTATATGTAACAACTCTGAAACCCTCATACCCAAATACCCTTAATATCTTAACACTAAGAAATCACAATCCTTTAGTCCGAAAAAAAAAACTATAAAAATGTAGCACCTAAAAACCAAAACTCTCATCCCTCAAAAACCGTAAACTCTATGCCCTAAAAATCCTAATCCATTTACCTAAAAAAAATAATCCCTTATAACACCAAACCCCAAAATCCATATCAGCAAAAAACTATAAACTCTCAGTCCCAAAAAATACATAAACCTCATCCCCAAAATAACCTAAATCCTCATCCCAAATAAATCATAAACCCTCAAAAAAAATATAAACCCTAACCCCAAAAAAACTCTATACACATATCCCAAAAACACCCTAAAACCTCATATCCCAATACTATAACTCCTAAGCCACAAAAGCCCTATTACCTTAGCCATAAAAAAATAAGTACCTTTATCCCAAAATAACCTAAACCTTAAACAAAAATCCCTAACCCCTATGAAATAAAAATACATACACCATAATACACATAAAATCCTAAACCATCAGGCCCAAAAAACCCTATACCCCCACAAAAAAACCTAAACTGTATGCCCCCCAAAACCCTAAAAAAATAGCCACAAAAAACCCAAAACCATCATCCCCAATAAACCCTAAAATCACATTACCAAAAACACCTAAACACTGATCCAATGAAAACCTAAACCCTTAGCCTAAAAACCACTAAACCTTAAGAAGATAAAATTAATATACCATAATAAAAAAACCCCAAACCTATACATCAAAAAATATCTAAACCATTACCACAAAACCCCTAAACCCTCATCCCCCAAAATCTATAAACCAACATACCAAAAAACACTATAAATCCTTAGACTAAAAATTCAGAAATCATTATATACCAAAAAATCCTTAAAAACTCATCTAAAAAAATCTTATACCCTCATCCACAAAAAACCCTATAGACTTACAAAAAAACCCTAAACCCTCAAACCCAAAAAACACTAAAACAAACAGTCCTAAAAACCCTTAAAACCTCCTCACCCAAAAACCCTTTACCATCAGGTCCAAAAAACCCAACCACCTCATCCCCAAAACCCTAAACCCTTATCCCCAAAAAAATCAAGAAACTTAATCCCCTAAAACCCATAACCTCATAGCCCCCAAAAATCCCTATACACAAATCCCCAAAAAACCACATTCATACACCCTTAAAAAACATTACCCTAAACCACATAAAACCATATTCACCAAACCCAAAAAATATATACACACCCATTCCTCAAAAGAACCTAAACCCCCATCCCTAAAACGTCTTAAACCCTAAGCCCACCCCCCCCCCAAAAAAAAACTCATCATCAAATAACCCTCAAACCTCATCCCAAAAAAACACTAAAACCTGAGTCCTAAAAAATCATAATACCTCATCCACAATAATCAATACAAACAAATGTCAAAAAAAACCCCTAAACCATTTCCCCCCAAAATTAATAAAACCTCATCCCCAAAAAACCTTAACCATCTACACCATAAAACACTAAGACCTCAGCACCTAAAAAACCTAAACCCATATACCCATAAACATTTAAACCCATTGTACTCATAAAAACCTAAATAATAAACCCCAAAAAATACTATCACTCATCACAAAAACCCCTAACCCCTCACCCATAGAAAACCCTATGTCCAAAACCCATGAAAATCATAAAGCCTTATCCTAAGAAAACCCAACAACTGAAACACAAGAAAACCCTAAACCCTCACCTTGAGGAAACCTTAAACCATCATCCATTGAAAAGCCTAAACACATAGGCATAGATAAATAAAACAGTTAGTGAAATAAATACTTAAACCCTGGTTTCTAGAAAAAACTAAACACTCATCCCCATAAAAACATAATCCCTCAGTCCAAGAAACCCCTACTCTGTCATCCCCACAATCACCTAACCCATATCCCTAGATATCCCTAAAACAACAGCCCTAGAAAACCCTAAAATACATAAACCCTTACCATTTAAATCCTTATAAACTCATCCCCAAGAAACTACAATCCATCGGCCCCCATAAACCCTTAACAAACAGCGTAAAAAATCATATACACTCAGGCCCAATAAAAGTCTAATAACCTCCACCCCAAAATTGTAAAACCTCAGCTCCAAAATACCAATAACCCTAAACCACAATCCCTAAAACCTCATCCTAAAAAAATCCAATACCCATTAACCTAAAAAACACTATACCCTCATCAACAAAAATATCCTAAATCCTTATCCTGAAAAAATCACTAAGTCCTCAGCATCAAAAAACCCTAATCCCTAATCCATAAAAAATGATAAAACCTCAACACTAAAAAACTCTAAACCTCATCCAAAAAATCCCTAAATAGTCAACCAAAAAAACCAAAAATCCTCAGCTAAAAAAACACACTAAACCCTCATCCCAAAATTAACCTAATCACTCTTACCCCCAAAATAGTAAATCCCCAGACCTAAAAAACTCAAGCCCTTATCCTTAAAAAAACCAAACAAACTAAGCCCCAAAAACCCAAAACCCTCATATGAAAAATATCATAAACACACAAGCACTAAATAAACTAAAGCCTTAGAATTAATAAACCATAAATCCCTATCCCTAGAAACCCCGAAATCCTTAACCCCAAAAAATCCTAAAACCACATATAAAAAAAACCTGAACCCTGAGTGCCAAAAAATACAACACCACTAGCCCATAAAAATCCTAAACCCTCATCCAAAAAAAATTATTGAACCTCATACATAATAGACCTAAAACTACAATCCATAAAAAACTATTACCACTACCCCCCAAAAAACCTGAAACCATCATCCCCGAAAACCCCAAATACATAGTCCAAAAAAGAAAAAAAACTATTATCACCAAGAAAACATTAAACCCTCATCCATAAAATATTCTAAACCCACCTACCAAATAAACCATAAAACCTCATCCCTAATAATTCTAAATTTTCATCCCCAAAAACCATAAACCCTCACAACCATGAAACCAAAAACCCTCAACCCAAAAAATACATAAACCACTTCCCTAAAAATCACTAAACCCGCATCCCCAAAAAGCATAAACACTCCTCCCAAAAAATCTAAATTCTAAACCACCAAAAACCCTAAATACCCATTGAAAAAAATATAAAACCCACATACCCAAAATACCCTAATTCTTTATCCATTAAAAACCCTAAACCACCTGAACTAGAAACCCATAAAACCTCATAATAAACCCTAATACCCAAGCACCAAAAAACCTAAAACCCTCAACTCCAAAAAACTAAAATCCTATGGCCATAAAAAAAACTTTATACCCTTGGCCCCCAAAACCCTAAACCCTTATCCATAAGAAACATTTAACCCATAGAAAATAAGCCTAAACACTCAACGAAAAAAATTGTAAACCCTCATCCCAAAAAAATCATAAACCCTCATCCCCATAAAAACCAAAACACTAATTCATTAAAAACTATAACCACTCCAACCATAATAACCCCAAACTCTCATCCCCCCAAAACTCCAAACCTCAACCACCAAAAACACATAACCCCACATCAACAAACAGTGTCTATTCCCATAACACAAAAAAAAAACCTAAACCTTCATCCCCAACAAAAATAAGGAATTATCCCAAAAACACTAAACCCTCATTTCCAAAAAACAAATAAACCCTCATCCCAAAAAACCCTAAACGTACTGCCCCCAAAACCCCAAATCCCTCATCCAAAAAAAACTATAAACCCTAATCCCCACATAAAAGATAACTATCATCAACGATAAAACACTAAACCCACAACCCAAAAAAAAACACTAAACCTTCAACCTCAAAAAAACTCTACACCCACATCCCCATAAAACTATGATCACAATGTCTGAAAAAATAATAATCACAGAACCCCAAAAAAATACTAATCCCTCAACCCCAAAAACTCATAATCCCTCATCCAAAAGAAACACTGAACCCTTAGTCCCAATAAATGAATAATTCCCAAACATTAAAAGACACATAGCCCTAAAAAAACCTACAACTCCATCCACAAAACACACTTAAACCCTATTCCCAAAAAACCAAAAACCCCCAACCCCAAAAAACCCAACCCCTCACCCTTAATAATCACATACAATTAGAAATACTAAACTTTAAACTGACATCACCAACAATCCAAAAACCCTTATCCAAAAAAATGGTAAACCCAAATGCCCAAAAAATACCAAACCCTTATCCCCAAAAAATAAAAAATCATCCACCTCAAAAAACACCCAAGCCTCGAACCTAAAAAACCCTAAACCCTCATCCCCACAAACCCTAAACCATAATTACCAAGATTCCCTAAACTCTCATCCCCCCAAAACAATAAACCTTATGCTCTAAAAACCAAGTCCTCATCCACTATATACCCTTATACCATAGCCTTAAAACCACAATATTACCATCCCCAAAAAACCAAAAACCCTTATCCCCAAAAAATCCAAAACCATCACCCAAAAAAGAACCCTTATCCTGCATCTCCAAAACCCCAAAACACTAATACCTAAAAATAATCAAACTCCCACCAAAAAAACCGTAAACCTACAAACCCAAAAAATGTTAAAATCATAGCCCAAAAAAGGAATAATCATTAACCGAAGAAAAACCTAAACCCTCAGCCTGAAAAAAAACCTAATCTCTCATTCCCAAAAATCCCTAAACTCACAATACTGAAAAACCATAAACCCTCTGTCCAATAAAAATATAAAACATAAACCAAATAAATCCTAAACACTCACCCCATAATTACCCTATTCTCATATCCCAAAATAACCCTGATCTCAACACCATAAACCCATAACCCATTGTCCTTAGATTATCATAATCCCTCAGACAAAAAACACTAAAATCTCATCACTAAAGTACCCAAAAATCTCAGCCTTAGTTACCCTAAATCCTCAAACCCAAAAAACCAAAACCATAATCCCAAAGAAACACTAAACACTAATCCCAAGGAAACTAATAACTATTATGGAACAAATAACTTAATCCTTCATCCGTAAATAATTGTAATCACTTTTCCCAAAAAAACCAAAAACAATCATAAAAACCCCTAAACCCATAATCCCAAAAAAATGTAAACCCTTATCTCCAATAAAGACTAAAATCTCATCCCTAAAAATCCCTTAATAGAGTGCCCCAAAAATCCATAATTTATTTTCCATGAAAAAAAACCCTTAGTCCCAAAAAAACCTTAAGGTTTCATCCCCAATATAACCTAAACCCTCATCCCAAAAAAACACACACATCCCCAAAGTGCCCTAAACACTCAACCACCAAAATCATAAACCCTCAGCCCACTAAAACCATAAACCCTCAATCCCAAAAAAACTTGAACTCCCCACCAAAAAAACCTTAAAACAATAACAAAAAAACCAGAACCACCAACCACAAATGACTCTAAAAACTCATCCACAAACAATTTGAAACCCCTTTCCCCAAAAAACCCTAGATCCACAACCCAAAAATTTCAAAACCCTAAGCCCCAATAGTCCCTAAACAATTACCCCCAAAAATGATAAACACACATTCTATAATCATTCAAAACCCCCAACCCCATAAGTCCCAATAATATTATACCTAAAAACCCAAAAATCATTAGCAGGAAAAAATACATCAACCCTAAGTGCAAAAATAACAAAAAACAATCAACCCAAAACCCCCAATAAACACTTACCACAAATTTAAATATCTTCCAAAAAATGTAAACCTTATTCCCCAATAAAACCTAAACACTCAAACCCAGAAAACCCTCTTCCTTCACCCCAAAAAAAACCCTATACCCCCATCCCATAAAAAACCTAATCCCTCACCCCCCTAAAGCACTAATCTCTCGCACAGAAAGTCAGTAAACCATAATCATGAAAAAAATAATAAACCCCAATAACCAAAAAACAATAAACAATCCACATCTGCTAAACACCCTATACCTTAATCCTTAAAAACCCTAAATTTTCAGCCCCAAAAAACAATGAACCATCATCCTTAGAAAACCCTCAAATCTAATCTCCGCAAAACCCTAAATTATCATCATAAAAAACCCTAAATCCTTATCCCTATAAAACCATAAGCCATTAGCCACTATAAAATCCCAAAACCACCAACCTAAAAAACCCCAAGACCCCAACCCCAAAATACACTCATCCCTCATCCCACAATAACTTACTATTGCAAAATACCCTCATCCATCAGTGAAAAAAACCTCAACATTGAATCCCAAAAAATCTAAAATCCTTATCACAAAAAACCTTTTCGCATAGAACAAAAAACACAAAACAATTATCTAGAAAATACCCTAAACCCTCAACCCCCAAAACAATAAACCCTCGATACAAAAATACACTGAACACTCATCTACAAAACTCCTCAACCTCGATCCCCAAATAAACTCATCCCCCATCCCCAAATAACATCAACCCTCATCCCCAAAAAATCATAACATCTCAACTCCAAAAAACCCTCAACCCACATCCCCATAACTCCACCAACCCTAATCCCAAAACACCACAACTTTGTTCATCAGATAACCCCCAACCCTCATCCACAAAAAAACATCATCCCTTTAATGGGAAACAAACTCAACTATCATCCCCAAAAAACCGTTAAAACTCAACCCCAAAAATAGTCAACCATTAGCTGTAAAAAACCCTCAACCCCGAAAAACTATAGAAACCCAAGCCCAATAACCCCCTAAACCATAGACTCAAAAATACCCTTAACCCTCATCCCAATCAACCCTTCAACTCACTACCATAAAAAACACTCAACACTAAAAAACCCTTAACACTCAACTCTAAAATACCATCAACCCTCATCCATAAATAATACTTAACGCTCACCCCCAATCATTGTTAAGTGTCATCTACAAAAAACCATCAATACTCAACCAGAAAACCCCAAAAACCTCACTCCCAAAAACCCTTAACAAATATCTAGAAAAATCATTCAACCCCAGCCTACAAAATTGTCAACCCCAAGCACCAAAAAACACTCAATCTTCACCCACAATAAACCTTCAACCCTTTACCCAAACAAATCATTTACCCTAATCTCCAAAAACTACTAAACCCTCATACTCAAAATCCATAAACCCTCATGCCAAATTACTCCAAAACCTCAAACCCAAAAAAATATATGCTCACTTCAAGAAAAAACCATAAACCATAAACCCCAAAAAACCCAAACCCCAGGCTCCAAAAATCATGCAATCCTCAGACCCAAAATACTTTAAACACTCAACTCCCACAAAAACCAAACCCTTAGCCCCCAAAAAACCTTCAAGCCTCTGCCCTAGAAAACCCTAAACCCTCTTACCCAAACAATTCCTAAACCCCAACACTAAAAAACCTAAATCCTCTCCCTTAAAAATCTATAAACTTTAAATCCAAAAAAAACCCTTAATTCATAGAACTAAAATACCATAAACCATTTTCCTAAAAAATCCTATACCCCATACCCAGAAAACCATTATCCCTCAAACCCAAAAAACCCTCATCCCTAATCGTAGAAAAATCTGCATCCTTTATCATTAAACTATATTCATCACTGAGCCCTAATATCCCAACAACCCTCAGACCCATAAAAACCTCAACACTCATCCCAAAAAACCCTCAACACTATATTCTAGATACCATCAAAACTCATTCAAAAAAATCCATCAACCCTAATCTAAAAAAAACCATAAACCATTAGCCCAAAAAAATCCCTCAGCCACTAAAAAAACTAAACCGACGAACCCATTGAACCCTCAACCCTCGACTGAAAAAAATCTTCTACCCTCAGCCCCCAAAACTCCTCAACACTTATCCCCAAAACCCCTTAACTTTTTCCCAAAAAAACCATAAAACCTCAACAAGAAAAAACCATAATCCCTCAGCCCTAAAAATACCTGAGCCCTTATCCGCAAAAAATACTCAACCCTCATCATCAAAAAAATAATCCTTAAACCATAAAAATTCCTCAATGATCATCTTAAAAAACCCTCAACCCTAATCCCTTAAAATCTTTCAACCCATTCCCCAAATAAATCCTAAAAAATATACCTTAAAAACCCCCTTATTACTCTTCCCCCAAAAATCCCTGAACCCTCATCCTAAAAAAAATCCCCCACACCCCTAAAATCATTAAACCCTTATCACCCAAAACCCAAAACCCTCATCCCAAAACTATTCTAATACATCACCTCAAATAATACCACAAACCACAAACCACAACCCAAAAACCCCTGATCCATCATCCCTTAAAAACCATAAACATTGAGACCCAAAAATCCCTAAACCCATAACCTAGGAAAAACCTAGACCATCGTCAACAAAACAAAATCATATCCATTACCTCAGATATATAGTCAATGATCTTCCCCAAACATCCCTAAACCATCATCCCAAAGAAAATTTCAACACTCTACACCAAAAAAACTGCCACACACATCCCTAAAAAACCATGAATCTATATCCCTAAAAACCCTTAACACTCGTACCTAGAATACACCAAACCCATATCCCCAATGACCATAAACCCCCAACACCAAAGAAATTCCAACTTTCATCCCTCAAATCACTCAACCCTTAGCCCCAAAATACCTAAAAACTAATACCAAAAAAACCCTAGACACTTATCCTTAAAAGTCCCTAAACGCCCATGCACAAAAAATCCAAAACGCACCTCCCAAAAATACACTCAACCCACAGCCCCTAAAACACATAAACTTTCAACCCAAAAACCCTAAACACACAGCCTGAAAATAACCTAAAGCCACATCCCTAAAAATCCCTAAACCATTAGTCTCAAAAACATCTACACACTTGATCTTAATAAATACTAAATCTTTATCCCAATAAACCCAAAAACTCTAATATCCCAATACCAAAAATCCCTAAACCCTAAACTGCCCAAAATTATAATATCACAACCAAAAAAACCTAAACTCTATCCCACAAAAATCATAAATCCTCATCATTCAAATAACCTAAACCCTCATCCCCAAAAAACCCTGAGCCTAAAAAACCCTCAAAAAGCTGTTCCAAAATAACAAAAACCCTAAAACACAAAAAAATCTCTCAAAACTCAGCCCTAAAAAAACCCTAAACCCTCATCCCATAAAAAAATAAATCTCTCTTCCCCAAGAAACTCTCAACAGTTAATCCATAAAAACCCTCAACCCCCATCACCATAAAACTCTAAACATAATACCCTAAAATATTTTTCTCGTCCCAAAGAAACCCAAAAACCTAAGCCCCAAATTACCCTCAGACCCTCATCTATAAACGAACATCAACCACTAGACCCAAAAAACCCCAACCATGAGTCCCAGAAATCCCTCAACCCAAATCCTCATAAAACAATAAACCCTCAATCCTCATCACTAAAAACTACTCAACCCTCATCCCAAAATCACCCTCAATGCTCAACCCTAAAAAACAATGAACCCACATCCAAAACAACCTCACCCCCATCCCAAAAAACTGCAACCATCAGCCTAAAACCCAAAGATCCTCATCCCCTAAACCCTCAACAATCATCTCCATAAATTCTTAAAACCTCATCCCCAAAAAATAATTATTCAATATCCCCAAAAAAACCTTCTAACCACAACCAAAAAAATTAACCCTCTTCCTGAATAAATCCTAAACACTTATCCCCAAAAAACCCTAAATTCCTTTTCCCAAAACCCTATACACACTACACCAAAAAACCCTAAACATTCCTCAGTAAAAAACTGTAAACACTTAACTCCAAAAACTCCTTAACCCCAAAGTACCATAAACCCTCATCCCCAATGTACCCTAAACCATTAACCACATAAAACACTAAAACTTATCTACCCCCCAAAAACCATGAAACTTCATCACCAAAATAACCATGAACACTCAACCCCAAATAACCCTAAACACTCAGCCCCACAATACTCTCAAAACCAAACCTAAAAATTAATTCAACACTATGGCCCAAAAAACATCAATCTAGATCCCCAGAAAACCCTAAACCAAGATCCCCAAAAACCCACAAACCTCCACCCTACAAAAAACTCATCCCCCATCCAAAAAACCCCATCTATACTCACCCCCCAAAAAAACCTCATCCCTTTTACCCACAAATCCTACAACCCTCAAACCTATGAAAACATCAACACTCAACACCAAAAAACCCTCAAACCTCATCCACAAAAAAACTAATACCTAAACCTCTAAAAATACCAACCATAAATCCCAAAAAACCCTAAAACCTCATCCCCAAAAAACATGTATCCCCCAAAACCAAAATACAATCAACCCTCTCCTCCAAAAAACATCAACCCTCAACCCCCCCCCCCCAAAAAAAACCCCTCAAACCACAACCATGAAACCCCTCAATACATAGCCCCAAAAAACCATCAACTGTCTACCACAAGAAAACACTAAACCATTAGCCGCAAAAATCCTCAATCTCTAGTCTTATGAAAACCCTCATTCCACAGCACCCAAAAAATCCAAATTCCCTAAAAGCACCTAAAAAATCATCCAAAAAACCCCTAAAACGTAATAAAAAATAAATTAATACCCTTATCGTGAATAAAAACCTAGAACACTCATCAAAAAAAAATATAAACCCTCATCCCCCAAAAAAACTTAAATACAAAAAACCATAAACCCGTAACATGCACTGCCAAACCCCCAAAACCATCTTCCCCAAACACCCCTAAATACTACTAAAAAAATAACCTAAATACTCTCCCCCCAAAATTTTTAATACCCTAAAAAACCTATATACCCTCATCCCAAGAAATCTAAAATCCTCATCTCCTAAAAAAACACAAATTCATCGGCCCTAAACAATACAAGAGCCTCTTCCAACAAAACATACTACATCTGCATCTTCAAAACCCTAAAACCCTCATCTCCAAACAAAAACCCTCATACCTCATCCCCAAAAAAAACCATTAACACCAATCCCTAAGTAAATATCTTCCCTCATCCTTAATAACCAAACCATCATCCAAAAAATTCCAAATCCCTCGTCCCCCAAAATCCCCCAACCCTCAATTCTGAAAAAACATCTCCCTTAGCCACAAAAAACACTAACCCCTCAGCCAAAAAAATCATTGAACTGACAGCCACCAATTCCCCTAAACCCTAAACCCTCAACCCCCATAACCCTCAAACCTTATCCTCAAAAAAATATTAAACCCACAACCCCAAAAAAACCATTAACCCTCAAACCAAAAAATGTCAACCTTCACCCCTAAAAACACTAAACACTCAAAACCAAAAAACCATCTACCCTCTACCTCAATAAACTCTCAATCCATAGCCCAATGATCTCTCAACCCCCAATGTTGAAAACCAATAAACTCTCAACCCCAAAAAACACTCAACCCCTTAAACGCCTATTCCCTCACCTTCAAAAAACCCTAGACCCTCATCATCAAAAACCATTCCTCATGCACAAAACCCCTTACCCTCATCCCTAAAACACCATCAAGGATATTACCCCCAAAAATGTCAATCCACATACCTAGAAAACCCCCAACACTCATCTCTAAAAAATCCTCAAAATTCATCCCTAAAAAACCATCAAACATATACCTTAATACCTTTTAACCATTAGCCCATGAAAAGCCATTTTAGCACCAAAATAACATTTACATTGAGCCTCAAAAAACCATTAACCCTAATCCCCAAAAAAAATTAATCCTCAACACAAAAAAACCATCATCCCTCCTCCCCAAAAAACCTGAAACCCTCATCACCCAAAAATCCTAAACCATCATACACCAAAACCCTCGACCCCTAAAAACCCTCAACCCTCTTCCCAAAATAACATTAAATCATTAACACCAAAAAACTAAACCCAATAACATAAAATCCTGAATAACATATTATTAAAAAACCCTAATCCCTCAGCCTAAAACCCGTTAAAACCATCAATTCCATGCCCAAAAAATTCCTTAACTATCAACCCAAAAATATACTAAACTTTCAGACCAAAAAAAATTATTATCCCCAAAAAAACCCTAAATACTCTTAACCCATAATCCAAAAATAGTTTTTACTAAAAACTATAAAACCTCAACGGAAAAAATCCCTAAACCCTTAGTCCAAAAAACCCTAAACCCTGAACCCCAAAAATCCAACATCCCTAACACCAAAATATTTTCAACCCTCATCCCTAAAAAAATTTCAACCCTAATCCCAATAAAAATCATTATACCTTTTACCGAAAACCCTAAAAACTCACCCCCAAAAAACGCTCAACCCTCAGACCCAAAAACCCCTCAACCCCCTTCCCCAAAAAAACCCTCAACCCACATCCCTGATAAAAACCCATAACTCATCCCCATAAAACACCAAAACTGAACCCCCCAAAAAGCACTAGAATCCCTAAGTTTCCCACTCCATAAAAAAACGTTAAATTCCTAGGATAAAAAAACATAAAACCACATATCCAAAAACCCCTAAACACTCATCCACAAAAAACCCTTAACACACATAACGAAAAAACATTAAAACCACATCCCCAAAACAATTATTACATATCCCCAAAAAATGGAAACTATTAGCCCCAGAAAAAAACTAAAACATTTACACAAAAATCCCCTAAAACCTCATCCCATATATCCTTCAAAAAACAAACACATAAATCTGTGAACCCTTATTCAAAAAATTCCCTTAACACAATTACTAAAAAACCATCAAACCAAAAAAATCCCAAACCCTCATCCCAAAAGACACTCAACCCTCATCCCAAAGATAATAATTTTATCATCCCAAAAATACCTCAAAACTCATCCCAATAAACCATAAACCCCCATCCCAAAAAGCCCTAAACCCTGACCCCCAAAAACCTTCAACCCTCATCACCAAATAACCCAGAACCCTAAACCCCAAAAAAACCTTTAACCCTCATCTACAAAAAAAAACAAAACACTTATATGTAAGAAAACGATAAACCTTATCCCTAAAATATGAATCATTATCCTCCAACAAAAATAAATCCTCACGCCAAAAAAGGTCTTAAAACCTCGCACCCAAAATAACCTAAACCCTCATCCCCAAAAAAACCTAAACCCTCACACCAAAAAATAACCAGAACCCTTAGCTACAAAAACATCGAAACCCTCATCCCCAAATAATCCAAAACCCTCATACACCAAAAAAAAACTATGTACCCTCATCCCTAGAAAACAGAAAACCCTCACCAACAAAAAAACTCTCAACACAATTCCACAAACAAACCCAAACCATTATCCCCATAATACCAAAAACACCAAACCCCAAAAAACCCTAAATCAATGGCCCCAGAAAACCTTGATCCTTCAACCCTAGAAAAACTCTAAACACTCTGCTAAAAAATAATTGAACCCTCTGCCCAAAAATAAATCATTCCCACCACTAAAAAACCTAACCCCTCATTCCTAAAACCCTAATTTATTATACAAAAAAAAACCTTACCACACAGCCACAAAGAACCCTAAACCCTCTTCTAAAAAAATAATGAACCCTCTTCCCTAGAAATCATTGAACCATCATCCTCAAAAACCTTAATCCAACTTCCCCAAAAAACCATGAACCCATGAAAATAAAAAATATTAAACCCTCAGACATAAAAAAACGAAAAAAACACTAAACCATCAGCTCCCAGATACTCAGAACCCTCATCCCGAATAAAAAATTTGAACCCTCGCATAAAAAAACATAAAACCGCACCCCCAAAAAATACCTAATCACTAGAAACCACAAATTGAGAACCTTTATCCCAAAAAAACCATGAACTCTCATCCCAAAAATAAATCAAACCCATAGACCTAAAAAACATGAACCCTTTTCTGAAAAAACCCTAAACTATGAACCCCAAAAACCCTAATACCCACATACTCAAAAAATTATCAACCAATCTCCCCAAAAACCCAAAAACCACACCCCAAGAAACCCATAAACCTTCATCCACAAAAAATCCTAAACCATTAGAACAAAAAAACCTAAACTCTCATCCCCAAAAAAAGCCTAAACCGTCATCCTAAATGAATACATAGACCCTCATCCCCAAAAAACTGAAATCGTTAATCCCAAAAATTCTAAACACTCATCCTCAATAAACCTAAAACCCACATCAAGAAAACCTATTATCTCATTAAAAACCCATAATACTTCATACCCAAAATATCCTAAATCAGTATCCCCAAAAAACCCTAAATCCACATCCCTAGAAAACCAACAACCAACAACCTCAACAATCAATAAATCGTCAGCATGAAAAATTCCAGAAGCCTCAACCCAAAAATCCCTAAATCCTCATCAGAAAAATAACCTAAACACACATACCCAAATACCCCCAACCATAAACCTTAGAAATTCATGATCCCACATTTATAAAAAACCATAAACCTACAGCCCCAAAAAACACTGAACCAACTTACCCAAAATAACATTAACCCTCGTCCAGAAAAAAACCATGAGCCCTCAACCCCCAGAAAACCATAATCCCTCTTATTCATATGCCATGATCCATAAGATATAAAAAAACCTAATCCCCCAATCCCAAAGAAAACCTAAAACATCAACCCTGTAAACCCTAAAACCTCATGCACAAAAACCATGACACATCGCTTAGACAAAAATACTTTATCGCAGGACCCTAAAAAACCCTAATCCCTTTTACTGAAAAAACCATGATCCCTTAACTGAAAATATTTATCATCCCTTAGAAATAAAGAAATATGATCCCTATCCCGAAAAACCTTATATTCATTAACCCCAAAATACCCTAACCCTTCATCCGTAAAAAAAACTCATCCCTTATCCCTAAAAATTCTCATCCCACATCAACATAAAACTATAAACCCTAAACCCCAAAAAAACATGAACCCATATCCCCTAAAAACCCCAAACAGTTAGCCCTAAAAACCCTTGAACCCTCATCCCCAAATATACCCAAACCATCATCTTGAAAACCCTGAACCCTATTCCACAAAAAACCATGTAACCATACCCCTAAAAATCCCAATACACTTAGACTCAAAAAACCTAAACCCTCATCAACAAAAAACCCTCATCCCTCAACACTAAAAAACCCATAACCCTCATAAAAAATACTTAAACTCTCATCCCAAAAAACCCTCAATGATAAGCCCCTAAAACACTAACCCTGCTGTCCCAAAAAAACCCTCAACCCTCATCCCCAAATAACCTAAACCCTCTGGCCACCCCCCAACTCTCAGTACTAAAAAACCATCAATCCTCATCCCTAAAACCCACAACCCTCAGTCCAAAAAAACCTTTGACAATTATCCCCCAAAACCCATCAATCCTAAGACTAAAAAAACATCAGCCCTTATCCACAAAAATCCCTTAATCCTCCACCTAGATAAACCTCATCTTTTGTCACCAAATATCCATCAACCATCAGTCCCAAATATCCCTAAACCCTTAACCCCAAAAAACCCCTAAACCCTTATCCCAAAATGTCAGAACAGTCATCCCCAAACCCCTTAACCCTCATAAGATTAAAAACATAAACCATCATACCTAATAAACCATTATCACACATCCCAAAAAATCCCTAAACCCGCATCCCCAAAAAAACCATTAATTGTATCCTTATCCCAAAAAAATCCCCAACCCTCATACCTAAAAAATCCTCAACCACAAAGATCCTTTAAACCTTATCACTAAAATAAACCTAAAAAATCCTCCCTAAATACCATCAATTTTCATCCCCTAAAATCCCTCAACCGTAAGCTGCAAAAATACCTCAACCATTAGCCATTAAAAAACCTAAACCTAGCCCCATAATACCCTGAACCTTTAGCCTTAAAATCCTCAACACTCAGCAATAACAAACTCTCAACCCTCATCCCCAAAACCCTAAACTTCTAAACAATCCTTAATCATCATCCCCTAAAACCCATAAACCTCATCCCCCAGACACCCCCAAACCATATCCCCATAAAACCCCCATCCCAAATCCCCAAAGCTATGTCCACCCTTAAACAAAAAAACACTTCAATCTCAACCCAAAAAAACCCTCAACCATTAGCCAAAAAACCCTCAACACTTAAACCCAAAACCCTCATACATTATCCCTAAACAACTCAAAATGCATAAACCCAAAAAAAACCCCTCAATCCTCATATGCATATGAGCCCTCATACCACATCCCATAAAAACCTCTCAACCATGAACCCCAAAAAATCATCAATCCCCAACCCCAAAAAACTATCAACTATCATCCCAAAAAAACCCTCATCCCTCATTCCCAATTAACCCCAACCACAATCACAAAAAATCCAGCATCCCCCTTTCCCAATAATCCCTCTACCTCAATCCCAGATAAACCCCAAACCATAGTCCTAAAAACACTTTTACATAGCCCAAAAAAATGTCAACTCTCCACCCAAAAAATAGTAAACCTCTACCCAAATAACCCTCATACATCAACCAAAAAAATTCTTCTTTCCTCAACCTAATAAAACAATAAATCATCTACAAGAGAAAAACTAAAATTTCATCCCCAAATAACACAAAATCCATAGACCTATAAAACCCCAAACCCATATCCCCAAAAGTCCATAAACCCTCAACCCCAAAAAATAATAGTCCCTCATAACCAAAACCCCTGAATCCACGTCAAAAAAAATGTAACCCCTTATCCATAAAAAAACTTAAACACGTGGCCACAAAAATACCATATACTATCTATCCTAAAAAAACCAAAACCATCAGCCACAAAAAAACTAAACCCTAATCCCTAAAAAACAAAAATGACCACCCCCCCCCAAACCGTAAACACTCAAATCATGAATAAATAACCCACAACACTCATAAAAAAAATTCCCTCTATCCCAAAACCCCTAGACCCTCATCCTAAAGAAACCCTTATCAGAAAGACCAACATAGTATACATCCTTCAATCCCAAAATACCCACATCCATCAGCCCCTAAAATATCATAAAACTTCTTCCCCAAATACCATCAACACTCAGTTCCAAAAACCCTAAACCCTCATCCAATAAAACCTACACCAACATACCCCAAAAACCTCAACCCCAAGATCAAAAAAATAACCAATTATCCACCAGAAAACTATATAATCATAACCCTAAAAATCCCCATCCACATTGCCCAAAAAAATCCTAAACCATAATCCAAAAAACAATCCTCAACCCTCATCCCCCAAAAACATTCAACGATTAGCCCCAAAAAACCCAAAATGATCTACCCCTAGAAAAGATAAACCATAGCCCCAAAATCCCTTAAAAACTCCATCCCAGAAAACCTCAACCCTCATCCCCAAAAAAACAGCACCCCTAAGCCACCCAAAACCCTAACTTGTATCCACAAATAAACATCCTCTCTAAAAACCCTTCAACCCACATCAAAAAAAATCCTCATCCCTCATCACACATATACCCTAAACTCTCACCCTAAAAAAACCCTAAACCCTCAACCCAAATTAAAACATAAACAATAAACCAAAAAAACATTAAACCCTCACACCCAAAAACACCTAAACCCCCAGACAGAAAAACCCAATTCTTTAATCCACAAACAATCCATACACCCTCAAACCCCCAAAACCATAAACCATCAACCCCAAAAATCCCTTAACCCACTTCTCCTCGTAACCCTAAAACATTATCCCCAAAAACTTCTATAACCTCGAAGCTAATACTATAAATTGTTATCCTCAAAAAAACCTCATCCCTCATCAAAATAAATCCTCAATTATCATCCCCAATAAACACTCAACCCTCAGCTTACAAAAACCCTCACTCATCCAAACAAAAAACCCTCAATGCAAGAACACACAAAACCCTAAATACTTATACCTAAGAAAACCTATGCCCTAATACCCAGAAAGCCATAAAATCTTAGTCCCAAAAAACCCTAAATCCTTTAATCCCAAAAATACTCAACCCTCGTCCCCAAAAAAACCACAACCCTCTACCCCAATAAATAATAAACCTTTATCTCACATAATTTTAAAACTCTCAGCCCCCAAAAACCCTCAAAAATTAATGTTAAATTTAGTGTCTATCTGAAAGAATTTTGTGGGGAATGACATGAAGTCATACAATCTCTATGAAAAAACTCTCACGAATTCCTTATAATTCTATAATGAAATCCCTACGGAGATATTCCCATGGACACTCCATAATTGGTAATGGAGTGTATAAAACATGCATAAAATGATCCTTTTTAACATGTCCCCCATAATGAAATTATTGATTAGACATCGGAATGCATATTTCTCGGATTATAAATGAACATTTAATATCTCAATGGTAATTTAGATTCTAAAATTTTTATTAATTCATCCTTCATGAGTCCCTTGAAGATGAAATTCCATGTAATTAGACTTTAGAACACAATAATATTTTCTCTTGAAGAGAATCAGAATAATCCACAAAAAAATCCATTTTTTCATTTTATTAAAATGGAATTTAAATCCATATCATTATGATTATCCACTTTCACTAGATCAAATCCATGAATCCAAGAATATAGAATGGCATTTAATGCATACCTTCAAGATAAATCTTATACCACTAGGTTATATTTCCCATTATTATATTTTGACCCAAATGATAATGATTTCAAGAATTTAATCAAAATTACATTCATCAAACTCATCATGTGTTGAAAATTGTTATTTATAAATTATTTATTGATAGAATGAAGAAAAAACAGTGTCTCAAATAATGAGACCAATGATACAAGGATCTCACAATTGAAAAAATTTCCTTATCATAGGTGTTGTAATTATAACTGTAATTATTAAAATTCTCTATGAAAAAAATATGGGAAATATTTTATGGATTAGAATGATGATGATCCCAAATCCACTTGTATAAAAATATAATTCATGGAAATTATCAATATTATGTAATACCAATAAATTAAAATCAAAACATTTAATACATTATTTCAAATGATTAACTTTTTATCTTCAACCACATAAATTTAACATTTTTTAAGAATTCTATGATGGGTTCCATGATTGTATCGGAATTGGAAAAAAGTAGTCTATAAAAATATTCCAACCCATGGATACTCCTATATTTTATGATGGATTCTAGTGTTTCCCAAGAATAGAATTCATACACTATTGATTGATCCACCATGATTCCTTATTTGGATACAACATTTCCCGAAAACACCACATGTGTTGATAAGAACTCAAACTGCTCCAGCATTCCAAATAGATTTTGTTGTTACAGATTACCAAATACATTTTGAAGGTGATCAACAAGGATCTTCATATCCTTGTTGTAAATCATAATATCAACCTTATAGACTAAAAAAATTCTAATAAATGATTTCAAGAATTAATTCATGAGTTTAATTAATTTAATAAGATAATTTTAGAGGACTACTAGAATGACCCATAAAAACCCACCATTGTTTTTGAAATTCACATTCCAATAATCCCCTTCCTTCATTTTAATCAGGTGGTATCAATATAGGAAGATAGACCTTCAAAAAGATTGATCATCCATGTAATTCATCATGCATATTATCAACTAATGGAATTAAAATCATTTATATGATGGAAATATTATTGGTAGATCTACTATCAATACACATAAGATATATAAAATCTTTATTCCATACTAATAATGAATTAATATAACACATTCTCACACTTAGGTATATAAATCCTCAATCCTTTAACTTATTTACATGCTTTTGAAATTACATTGATTCATTAGGATTTCCAAAATGCTCAAGTTTATTGTCAATTATGTACTAGGGAAAATATAAATCAATTTTTAAATCCTTATAATGGTGGTGATCAACCTAGAAAATCGTCTACAAAAAGATAATCTTGATATAGCTCAATCAAAGAAGGATCAATTATATGGAAACCACTCATTAGATCATTAAATTACTTCTTCATCATAAATGAAGAAAAATCAAGATTTTATTATGAATTTATTTCTCTACATTAGGTTTATTGATAAATAGAATACATTTCGAATCTTTTGGAACAAATTTTCTTCACGAATATAGGATTGATAAAATGGAGCATGTGTAATATTCTTTTACCCAGATTATATAGAATAGTTGGTCCTCCTCCAATCATATTTCTCTTCTCTATCAAAATTACAAGGCCATACCAAAAATAATTGAAAATAACATATAGGAATCATATAACACAACTCCTCATCAGTATAGTTCTTAATAATGGAAAATTAAATCAAAACCTATTTCCTGATGTGATGTGTGCTCTTGATGTTCAAACATTTCAATTTCCATATTTAGGGATGATTCTGTGTTTTAAGATTCAATTAATACAGTAGTTTAATTTTTGAAACAACATTTATAAAATTAAAACTACCGATAACCACCTTATATAGTCACTGATTTATGGGGAAATGTTTGGAAGATGTTTTCTCAATGGTCTTCTAGTGGGAGGATTTGAGCTTGAGAAACTCTTCATAGTGAAATCAAGTTACTGAAATCAAGTTCTCCCACAACTTGATATTAAATTTAATAATTTTCACACCATGTCCTTCCTATATGATTTTATTTTTATTATCATAGATCTCAATTATTTAAATAATTATATTATAAGGGAAATGGGTCTGAAAATTTCCATAACCATGACATTTCAATAAATTTCATTTCCCATGATTAAAAGTGTTTGATTTTTTTGGGTTGTTTCATATCCTTCTCATTCTCTTTATCAAATTTCTTGTTCCTTACAAATTATTTATCACTATAAGTAAATATTATTAAATAAATAATACTATATAAAATGTAGTTATATTTTTGAAAATTAGTGTCGGTACATTTTTTATTATAATTTTTATTTTCAACTTTTATTGGTAGCCTAAAATCATCATCAATTTAATAGAAATGGTTCTAACAATAATGAATGTTAAATTAAATCATTTAACCACTCAGAAGTATGTCAATAAATTTATCCTTATACTATGGAATGTCACATCTCATCAATAAAAAACAAAACACATAAATGTACTCATCAATAGATTTACCTCCATGTTGCAAGTTGTGCATTCCATAATAATTCTATTGCATGAAAATATTATGATGATATTGTATACTTATATGGTTTTTTAATTTATCCCATGGGTGTGTTATTTCATTCCTGTAAAGTTCCATCAATTTATTTATATTTTATGACTAAATAGATGGATAATCATTAAATTTAGTAATTGCTACCTAGCACTTATACTCATCAAAAAATATGAAATGTAAATAATATTTTGATTTCATGAAACCAATTGTGAATGTAATTTACATTCATACACCCATTAAATTCTATAATGTTAGTCTTGAATCACCATTTCATATCATTATCATATATTCTTCTTTTATATCCAACTTTATAATGCTGGAATCATCAGAATTTGTTTGATCTTCTTAAAATGATGTCGGAGTGAACCAATTATATGGATATGGACATCAATTTCACCACTATAGTGTATAAAAATCATGTCTTTTCTCTTTAAACAATTGACCAATTTGTTGAAAATTTTGATTAATTAGTAATTTTAGATGAAAATTTGTGATTTACCAAGCATGAGGAGGACTAAAAGATCTTCTTTTGAGAGACATCTTGTAGATGTTTTTTATGATGATTAATAAGATGAATCTATCATAATATACTCGTTGACCTACCCCCATCCGCTAGCCTTATACTATACCTTTCCCCATTCGAAAACCTACCCTAGACCCTAGAATAAAACTTACCCCCAATCCTTATCCCTAAACCTACCCCAGTCACCCACACTAAACATACACCTCAGACACTCTCCCTAATCCTACCCCCAGGATACCCCCACTAAAAGTATCCCAAACCCACAACACTAGCCCTAAATATACCACCCCATCCCACAACAATCCCTAGCCCATAAACCTGCACCCTGACCCAAGACATAAACATACCCACCAACCCCCATCCCACCTCGTGCCTAGCCCTAAACTCAACCCCCATACCCTCATTCTTAAACCAACCCCCACCTCAGGGATAAAAAATCTCCCCCAACCACTACACCACTAATCCTCCATCCCAAGACCCAACCCTAAACATACCCCATTAAAACTGACCCACCCCATGATCTCATCCCATATCATATACCCAACTAACCCTCCCCCATCGTCTGTATCTCTAAACCTAACTCATACACACCCCCAACACTAACCATAAACATAACCCCAATACATATCCCTAAACATAACCCCAACCATATCCCTAAACATACTACCCGAGATAAACCTACCCCCATACACCCCCACACATACTACCCCAATCCCAACCCTAAACCTCACCCCCCATCCCTAGTGCCAAACCAACTGCCAAAAACCATGCCTAAGCTGACCACTAACTTCATTCCTAAACCTGACACCCCTATGACCTATCAAAAACCCTATCCCCTCAACCCTAGGAAAAAAACCTAAACTCAATAAGACTACCCCCCACCACCTAATCCCTACACCTACCCACCGACCCACATCAATAAACCTACCACATTATCTATCCCTGAACACCAACCCATGCCCCATATTCCTCATCCAAAAACACCATCCCTATCCCTAAGCCTACCCCAAACCCGACCCCATCCATAAACCTTCCCACATTCATAGCCCTAAATATATTCCAAACCCTTGTCCCAAAACCTATTCCACGGCCACTCCTCTCCCTAGTTAATCAACCCCTCATCCTCATACTAATTCTACCCATCCACCCCCATGCCCCTATCCTTATCCCCCTAAACCTACCACTGACCAATTCCATAAACCTACCCACCTACTCCCACAGCCCTAAACCAACCCCTAACCCTATCCCTAAACACCATCCCCCTCCCCCAATGATCTAAAACTACCCTATCCACCCGCACCCAATGACTTCAAACTACCACATCCTCCCCCCCCCCAAATAAAGAAACCCCTAGACCATCCCTAAACATACCACCTCCTTAAAATAAAAACCTCGACTGGAACCCTAACCCCCCCCCCCCCCCCCGACATTGTCAATAAACCTACCCATAAATCCTTCCCCCACCTCCCCCCTAGATGTAGTTATAAACAACAACCCCCATCCCCCGTACAAAACCTACCATGCCCACCAACCACCACCCCTCCCCCCAACAACCCCAACTCAAAACCACCACCCTAGAACAACCCTAATCATAACCCCCACAACCCCTGGTACCAACCAAATACCTACCCCCATCTCCAACGCTAAAACATCCCCCTAAAAACCAACCCCAACCCTATCCTCAGGCTTAGCCCTCAACCTACATCCCCTAGACACACCTCTAAACCTTACCCATAACTCGATCCCAAAAACAACCCTCCACTGACCCCTCCCTGATCCAACATGCCAATGTCCCCCATCATAATCTAACCTCCAGACCCCTAGACCTACCCCAAAACCCCCTCCCCCCCTCCCATGATCGCAATCCTGGTCTAAAACCTACCCCCATTCCCATCTCTAAACCTACCCCGATAGCATAAATCCAAACCTTGGCCCTTTACCCCATCCCAAACTATAAACCTACACCCCAAGCCTCACCCTAAGACTACAACCCCACCAATGATCTAATCCCTAATACTATCCCATTCCCTATTCATAAACCAACACCTACACACTATAACATCCCCATACTTACCCCCAACCCCCATCCTCATGCCCATCATGAAAACTACATCACCCCACAACTCTCACCCTATTACTCTTCTCTCACCCTCCCCCAATCATATACTTAATCATAACCCTCTTTCACTAAAAATTTATATATCCCTACATCTACCCCCAGAACCTACCTGGACACCAACCCTGACCCTATAGTAACCACCCCCACCTTACGGCCCGATCCCTACACCAATTAAATTATCCTTTCCCAACACCTACCTCCTAACCCCAATTCTTAATCCTACCCCTCTCCTAGTACCTTCTCTAACCCTATCCCTTTGAAACCTAGTCATACTATCCATATAACTAACACTCATACATCACCCCTAAACATAACCTCATGCTTAATCTCTCTTTACCCTGACCCTAGATCCAAAAACTATCCCTTGGAAACATCCCAAAAAAATACCTTCCCATCCCAAACTGTTAGACATACCACCTTTCCACCCCAAACATATCATACCCCCCCAACCCCAACCCTAAACCTACCCCCATACCCCTATACTATCCCCCTAAACCAACCCTAGGAACATTCCCAAAACCTACCAACCTAACCCCATCCCTAGACCTACCCCCATCAATTTTGCTAAATCCAAACCCCTACCCCAGTCCTCAACATATGACCCCTACCTTCCCTCCCCACATCCCCATCCCCAAACCGAGCTCCACAACCCTATCCCAAATCCTAGAACCCCACAAGGACCCACCCCTCAACATACCCCCAAGGTCAATCCCTACACCTACCCTGACCCCTATGCATAATCACATCACCCCACATCCTGACACCTATATGTACACATACCCCCAAGAAACGCCCTCCCCCAACCTCGACAATAAAACTACCCCACAACCAATACTGACCCCTCCATCCAATCCCTAAACCAAACCATCCACCCACCCCAGCCCTAGACCTACCAAGACCCTGTCCATAAACACTGACCCCCCTTTTTGATACCACTCAAACCCTCTCTATCCTAAACCAACTATCTTCCTAAAAATACCCCTCAACCACTCCTAACAAAACTTTCCCCTTGACCCCACCCATAAAACATCCTTCGGACCATGGACCTAAACCTACCCATGACCCTAGACATAAAGCTACACACCTACCCACACACATAAAGACACAAACATAAGCCATAATATATCCTTAAACCCCGACTCTCAAACCCCTATTCAAAACCATCCACTGCCACCTATCCCTACCTACCCAAGCCCAAAACATACCACCTTACACCTTCCCCTAAACTGACCTACCAGAACTATCCCCAATCCACTCCAATACCCAAAGACCTAATTCTATCTCGTATCCACCCTTTAACCATGACCTAATCCTTCCCCAACTAGGCCTGAGTACAATGTCTACCCCCAACCCATACCCCTACCATGAAAAACTATCCCCCTTCCATAAACAATAATTTTAGTCCTACCCCCAACTTCATCCCAAAACCATCCCCCATCCCTAAACAGAAACCCCCTGACCCATACTCTTTTTTGAACCCCAAAACTTTCATGACTACCCTCACCCTAAACCTTACACCCCAAACCCTATCCATATCCATAAACCTACCCCAATCCCGTAGACCATTCCATACCTGTAAATCTACCCCTAGCCATGGCCCCACCCAAAAAACCAACTCTCGTAATCCCATCCCTGGCTCAAACCCTACCCTAATCCTCATAGGCCATAGACATAAATTAATCATTTATCCCATAAATTCTACCCAACTATTAAACCTACACCATATGAAACAACCAAAAACAACCCCACTCCCTATTCATAGCCCTAATAATATCCTCAACATTTTCCCTAATCCTACCCCAATCCTTATTCCAATCCCTAAGCCCCCCCCCCCTCACACTAAAAAGTATCCCTAAACATAATCACCATCACCCCCCTAACCATAAGCCATATTCCCATTCCAAAAACTAGCCTAACCCCACACCCAACCCCATCCCCATCCCTAATCATACCCCGCCATTCATCACCCTAACACCCACACCCTTACCTATACCACTAAACCTAACCCCCAGTCCCCACCATTTTCTTAACAAAAAACATACCAACATCCATATCCCCCCGAACATCTTCCTAACACCCCCACTACCCCAACCCCCAACCATATCCCTATACCAACCACTAATCCAAATCCTTCAACAGAACCATAAACACCCCCCCTCAATCCCCCAGACAATATCCCTAAACCAATACCCCAAGTCCTAACCCTAAACCAACCCCTATACCCAGTTCTACACCTACCCCCATCCCATGGCCCTAAACCACATTCCCCCCATTGTCTATGGCCCTAATCCCACCCCCTCATGTTGGATTGGTGTAGCTCGATCCAGTTGGGCCTAATGCTTGTGGCATGCACTGTAGCATCCCTGAATACTATAGCATCTCTGATCACAGTATCAGACCTGACCGACCAACACCTAGATGCACTGTAGCAGTGCGGACTTCGGAGTCAATAGTACTTTAGCATTTTTGACAATGGTGGTTGATGTTCACTGTAGAGACACGAACATACTTTTCAAAAAAGTGATCATCTTCTCCATTTTATAGATCATTTTTGGTATATGGTTACTACTAAAAACACTCTTTATTTTTTTCTCTCGATATAGTGAATTTATTGCCTCTCTGTGGACGTAGGGTTAATCCCAAACCATGTAAATTTGTGTGTCCAGTGTCTATTTTCTTTCTTAATTCTTCTTTCGTTTCTTGTTTCCGTTATTGCGACTCCTGACGATTCCACAACGCCTCCCTCGTTCCTTAACTATACACCCACTAAATATACCTCCTCCCTTGGTCACTAGACCATAAACCTTCTACAACCCCATCCCTAGACCTACCCACATCCCTATCCCCAAACTACCCTCTAATCTGCAATCCCAACCCATCAACCACACCCACCACCATCAATAATCCAACCCCCTACACCACTAGATTTAAACAATTCAACTCACCCCTCTATGTCACACACCCTACCACCCATGAGCCTATCCTATACCACCCCCTTGACTGCTAGTCTTATGAAATACCTAGACCATGCCCTTAAACCAACCCCTAGCCCTAAAAAACCACCCACACACACCCCCGATCTTATACCTAAACTTAAATAACCCATTTCCCTAGCCCTAGTGTTATAACATCCCCCAACCCCAATAATAAACCTAACCCTTGTCCCTATTCCTACCCCGGGCCTGAGCTCATAAATTACCACCATCCTCAAGACCATGAACTAGACATAATACAAGATCCAATCTTCCCAAACCCTAAACATACCCCCTATCCTAAAAATACCCCCTATCCTAAACCTACCCCGACCCTACCCCTATACCTACTCCTCTGCGCAACACCTACCCCTGAAAAAAACCTACTCCTGACCTAAATAATTCCCCCTAATCGTAGACCTAACCAACTCTAGCCCTAATCATTCACCATCCCCTAACCCTAGAAATAAAGGAACCCCCTAATCCTAAACCTACCCCCAACCCTAATCATACACCCAAAAATAAATTAAAACCTATATACCCCCATTAAACATATCACCAACCACCGACCCTTATCCCTTTCCACAACCCTAATCATACACCCAACCCTACCTATAAACCTTCTCTTTTCCAATCAGGACATTTACCCCATCCATAAAGAAACCCCCACAATATAGTCCTAAACCTATCCCAACCCATATCCCTAGCACAACCCCTAATCCTACCCACAAAAACCTTTCACTCAACCTACCACTCCCCCTGACCCCAACCCCATTCCTAACCCCCACCCTAATCCCTAAAATTATACCTTGATCCCTATCCCATGAAAAACCCCAATACCTACCCATAATAACACCCATGTACCCCCCCCCCCCCCTCGTCCCCAACCATAGACCAACCCCTTGTCCATAGACCCAAACATACCCCCCAATACAAGATCCAAATATACCCCCAAACTGAACCCCTACCTCTAAACTGGTTCCCCCTATAGCCCTATCCTTAAACAACCCACCTACCCCATTCCATATCCCACAAAAACCTCCCCTTAACCTCATTCCTATATCTAACCGTGATCCCTTTCCCAAATATATCCCCTAAATAAAAAACCCCAACCCTCATCCTACCCCACCCCACCGCCCTCGTGCCACCAATTCATTATCTTAACCTTACCCTAAGCCCCTAGCCCCCCCCCCCACACACACACACATTAACCCTAAAATTACCCCAACACCACTGTGAAAATAATCACCCCACCAAAGAACAACCCTAAACCATCCCTCTATCACAAGACCTACCCCCACCCCCAACTCGATCACAAACCTACACCATCCCCCTTTACAACCCTACCCCAAATCTCTGCCAAGAACAACCCCACATCCCATGCCATACCCCCCTCGTTAGACACAGCTCTAATTTCAACCAACCCACCCCTAAAGGTACCAAACCCATAACATACTCAATCCTACCGCTTCCACACTCATCCAGGACCATAAACCTACCCAAGCCCCTAGCCCTATCACAACCTTAAAAAATCAACCTAGCCCTCACCCTAAACCAACCACTCCCCTGACCATATCCCTAAATCATCTCACATTGCACCAAACCTAACCCTCCCCATATCGCACCCCTAAATGTACCACATGACCCCTTTCCCTATCCAAATCCCTAATCAAACCCCAAAACCAACCACCCCCATTCATTATTGACCAGAAACTAGCCCCTAGCACCGACCATATACCCACCCTAAGACACTAGACCTAAACCTACCCCGGACCCATCCCCAACCCTACCCCTAGCCCCAATCCCAACATTTTATATCTACCCCAAGACTCCATCCCTAAACCTACCCATAGATACATAGCCCCAAGACAATTCCTAAGCCTCCCCAAGGGCCCCAAACCAAAACCATCCTCAGTTTTAAACCTACCCACCCCCTACCACTATCCCAAGACAAACCCCATTCCCCATACATACACCATATACCCTAACCCCTACCACTTTAAAACCTACAAAACAATTTCCCCTAGATGTACACCCCCTGATCCCATCCCAAAACCTACACACCAATCCCTATCCAATTCGCAACCAAAAAACCTACCCCCACCCTGACCCTCACCATAAACCCCCCACCATGGCCCTAGTCCCAAATCCCCCCCATCACCCCCTAGCACTACCCCCTCCACCTGACCTCATCCCTAAACAAACCAATAGGTCCAAAACATACCACCATGACCCCATCCCTAGATCTCCCTAGACCTACCCTCTCCCTAGCTTTATCTCTAACCTCTGTGCCACTATTCCTACACACTCAAACTACCCCCCCCCCCCACAACCCCAATCCAAAAAACCCAATCCCATGTACTTTCATCAACCTAAACATACCTTGACCACAACTATTCCGCCATTACTGAATCCCTAAATATACCACCCACCCCTAGCTATATCAAAATCCTACACCTGGTCCCTAGCCCTATCCCCAGCCCAGTCCTAGACCTAACCCCCAACCAAAACATTCCCTACAAATTCCCCATTCCCTAGTCCTAGTAGACCACTTAAACCTACCACCATTCCCTGGCCCTAAACTTATTCCCTATCACTATCCTTAATCCTACCACCAATCACACCCCCCTAAATCTTACCCCTAGTCCCTAGACCTACCCCAACCATAATCCCCAACTCAAGCCCTATACCTAACATAAACATACCACTAACCCCAAGTACCAGCCCTAGTGAATCTCAAAACATAACCCACACATCCCCCTACATCCTTGACTCAACCTAATCCATATCCCCAATCCCAATCACACCCCTCAAACCAACACCCTACCCCTATCCTTGATACAATCACTAAACCTACACCTAATTACACTACCCTACACCAAAAAACCTACCCCAAACATTGACCCTTTCCATAAACATACCCTCACCCCTAGCCTTAGAACAAACCCTAAACATACACCAGGATACTTGCCTTAACACCCAAGACCAAATCACTAAACAAAAAACCAATACACCAATTTTTACATCCCAAAACCTACCTCAAATCCACTATCCAAGATCAACCCCTATCCCTACCCCCAATGACCTCTCCCTAAACCAATCCCTCATACTTTTTCACTAAACCTACCCCTTGGCTCCTAGACCTACCCCTACACCCCAACAAGACACCTTGCTCCCCAAGACAACCCTAGCTCTACCCCATGACCCTAACAATTCCCTCCCCCAAATCTATAACCCTCCCCCTAATTCTTATACATAACAAAATCCCTAAACCAACACCCTCACCCTTTTCCTCTTTCTCTATACCCTAACCCTTTTTCTAAACCTACACACAACCTACCCCCTAGACACATACCTATAACCAACCCCCAGCCATAGCCGTAAAATGTACCCCTTACCTAGACATACCCCCACCACCAACTACATACATATACCACCCCATCCATCGCCCTATTCCTACCCATCATCCCTTAACATTCACCCAACCTACCCACCCCACCCCACCCCTGACCCAATCTATCCCCCAACCCCGAGCCCCACCCTCGTAAACCTACCCCCCAACCCTGACATATACATAAAAACCCCCACCCCTATCCCTATATCTGGACCTACCCCCTACTCCTATCCCTAAACCTACCCCCATGCCAAATCCATGTCCCCCACCCCAATCCATAATTCTAGTCCCTAAACCAATCTCTAAACACACCCTACCCTTGCCTTAATCCACTCCCATTCCCCTTAGCCCTACCCCAACCCATCCCCTACACCGACCCCTAAACCTAATCCTACCAACCCCTCCCCCTCCCCCTAACCCCAACCCCAACTCCATCCTAAACCTACCTACCTAGCCCAGTCTATAAACATACACATAGATCCAAGATATATAACATACCCTATACCTAAAAATACCCCCAACCCATTCCCCAATCCCCCACCCACCACACCCCTACACTAAACCTACCCACCATTCAATTCCCTAAACCTACCATTGGTCATAAAACTACGCCTTGTCCCCTACCCCTTGACCACAAACAATACCTTTACCATATCCGTAAAATTAGTCTCTCAATCCATCTATTTACATTAGTGATAAACCCCAAGGATGAAAATGTTAAAATTTTATTCCAAATAAGAAAATTATGTATGATAAATCAAATGGTAGGAAATAAAATAAAATTTATAGTGTTTCATTTAGATATTTCCATGTAAATATAAAGTATTATAATTCAGTAGTATTTAGCTATTCTAGTTGATAAAAATTAATGATATAATTGATTATAACTTGTATGTAACTAAACCTCATAATATAAAAATAGTTTCATTTTATTTCATACAAGGGTTATTCAAATTAAGAAACATGAAGAGAAAAAAATTCAAGTAATACACCAAGTGAAGATAGAAAAATTTTCACCTGTATCACTTTTCATAATATACTCTCCAAACTAAATAGTTTTTTTATAAATACTAATGATAATAATCATGAAAATTTTATTCCAAATAATAATATTATGTATGATAAAACCAATGGTAAAATGGAAATCAGAATGAATTTATAGGGGTTCATTAGGATCTCCCTACTTTATGATATAATTAGATTTTTCTACATTATATAGGGATTTAGGATGATAACATGTAAGTATAGAAGTTATTATAATGAGTAACTAAACCTCAAAAAAACTATTAACATTGTATAACATAATAAAAAATAAGGACATAATCACAACATTGGTTCTAATATAATGTTATTAATAGCACAACGAAATATATGGTTAGTTAAACAAAAATGAAACACTAAAAAATATCCATGGTCGTATGCTATTTTAATGCTTGATAATTTTTATTATAAAATACATATATTGAGAAGGCATTAAAAATTAATTATAGTAGTTTCTAGGCATAATAAAAATTGAATGGATGCCATGTGTTATGTAGGAATTTAAATAATTAGGGTTCCAACATCTATGTGATACTAAATTTAAAAAAAAAATAGTATTGTAACATGTTTCACTCTTTTACATGTGCATGATCAGAAAAAATCATTTCACCTTCCACTATGTGTGGTTATCATGATGAACACATTGAATTAATTGTAGGTAATACTTTAAAATTATTCACCTTATCATAATCCATGACAATAAATTGATTTTATGAAACAAAATGTATGATCATACAATGAACTACAACCAAAACCTGAATTTGAAAATTTAATGTTATTTCAGTTTAAGGAATTACCATAAGATGTTTGACTAAATATGATGATAATTTTAACATAATGATTTTAGTAAAAATGATTATGAAAAATCTAACACCTTCTTAATAAGAAAAAATAGAAACCAAAACAACGCTCAGTGTCTACATTATTAATGTTAACAAGAGGGTGTCCAAATGCAATGTTTGATATATATACACTAAAAATGTGTTGCGGTGTTTTAAAATTTATCCTATTCATTTATCAATTTAATATTCTCTATATACCTCTAAAAACTAGAAAAAAATCATTTATATACATTTAACCCTTTGAAATTGGATGGCCGGAGTATTTTATAAGAACAATTCAATCCAAAAAATGGTTTTGTGGTAAAACAAATGATTTAATTAGTGTATTAACGAACATATACAACTGATCTAATTAATTTTACTTCTACACCAAATTATAAAAAAAATAAATGGAAATTCCTTTTTAGGAGAGAATAAAATGTATACAATTAGTTGATATTAACATAGAATAAAATACAAATCAATACATATTAATCAATACTTGACCCACTCTACCATGAATCCTAACTTGGAAACCAAACAAATCATATGAAATCAGTAATTAGATAATAATAATTCATAATGAATAATTCATAGAAATCGTGAATGTGAATGAAATGTTATAGGAAATATTGGTTTTGTATTGTCAAATATCCTTCAAGAGGTCATAAATTTTAACAAGGGAGTATAAAATATAAAATAATTTTATATAACATAAAGACAATCATGGATAGATATTCAAAACTGAGTAACAAAGATACTATAACTTCTTCTATTCATCCTTTTCTTAGTATGATTGTATTTACAACACGTGAATATATTCCAAAAATTATGTACAGAAATATAGACTCCTACTTTATTGTGAAAATTTATCGAAACCCCGACATCATTGTCCAAGATGCTGATACAGATCTATCCAGGATCGATATTGACCTTAAGGGGTTTCCAAGAATAATCCTCTAATTGTTATGAGTGTTAGTGACAATAATATCATCAAAAATAATTTAGAGGTCCATGACTAGGTTATTAACCTATTTATGAAATCCATGTTTTTTTAAATGATGAATTCTTTCCTGCGGAGATAAAGTAGATATCATGGTAGATAATGATATTCTTGAGCTAATATTTCATCTAATAAGATTATTATATGTATTTTTTTGAGATGTTGTAATTATTCAGGGTCTGCAATGGGAGGGTACAGATATAGGTGGTGACCATGGTGAATGGATAGAGAGATGTGGATATAGATTTCATGACATCAAGAGTTTGAAAGGGGGAGAGGAATGGGGAATAAGATCAATAAATCTAGATTTCTTTATTGATTTATCTATGATGATAGTGATTTTAAATATGGGAAGGACAACAACCTGTTGATGGTTGGGAGAAAGCATCGACATGAGAATACAGAGGCTAAAACCCTAATGGAAGGAAACAATGGGAGGATAGTCCTATTGAAAATAATTGAATTATTATATATTTATTTTATTTTATTTTCTTTAATGTTTCCATAATATATTTTTAATCTTTAAGGATAATTTTAGCAATGGTGTAGTTTCAAATTCATATTAAAAATTTAATATCTGTATATTTTTTTTCTCAATGTTGATTTATTATAATTAAAATATATATCATTAATTGTTATGTCAAAAAAATTATTTTTATTTTTGAATTTAATATTAGTCACATTTTTTCTCATTTTTTGATATTTTTAATATGTTTGAGTGACTATAAATTTCATTGGCCACTACAGACATATAGGAAAATTTATACAAGTTAATTTGGGTTTTTATGAAGATAATTTTTTGCTTTTTAATGTTTGAATCATAGGAAAAATAATATGTTGTTAATATATATTTTATATTTCACCAATAAATATTATCATATTTATAGTAGTGCTAATTATTTAATTTCCACATACACATGAAACCTTTACTTATTTTTTCCTACTTCCAATTTTCATTTATCTATTGTCATATCAAAATTTAAAATATTTTTTATTGGATCCCCACCTTTTCTCATAGCTTCCATAACCCTCATTCGTCTCCCCTTTACCATCACTGATACTAACTCTCTCCAACCCCATATCCCACCCCCCACAACCCATTATATTCTCCTATAATAACATATCTTTTCTCGTCCTCAATTTTTGCCTCCATTCACATAAAACATGTGGTCTCCATTAACACCTTCAATTTCTACCCCTAGGGTTTCTTGCATCACCCTCAAATTTCCTCACATTACACAAAACCCTTTGATTTCATCTTTCATGGGTTTTCAGATTAACTATTATTTTTTTAATTCGGATTATCACTAATCTATGATTTTCAATACCCTCGTATCTATGTACATACCTTGAAAGTGACTCCTTTTATGAATAATATTTTTTATTTGACTACAAACTACACCATATTATTTCTTCATGTGGATATATTTTTATCACTATGGATTCCACTAGGTAATTTACACTTTCATGATGTTTTATATGAATCACCTGAATCTAGGATTATGGTTTAACTGGGTTATTCATTCAATGATATAGGTAACCCATATTTTTGGTTTCCTTAAGTTTATATTCACATCCTCATGTGATTTATGTGAAGTAATCACTCTTGCATTCATTTTTTGGATACACTTGCTTCTTTAGAGTCAACCACATCCCTCATTGTTAATCTTATAAATTATTTATCTTCCAAATATGAAGGAGTTATACGTTCATAGTATCATTCATTATTTATCTTCTAGGATTGAAACATAGCCAAATTTGGAACATTTATAATACATCGGTCTTCTTGAAATGAATTTTTGTATGATAGTATTATAAATTCTATAGGTGCATTCTTTTTTCCTATTCCATTATAATAGCATGTCATACTGTATATTATAGAACCATTACATTCATATACCTAATTCATATTATATATTTTTATGCAAACAATATTTTTAGAGTTTAATCACATTTCAAATAATTTATATGAATACAACATATGCAGTACATACATGATAAAAAACAACTTTGATAATTTTAACATTTTCATTATTACCTATATCACATTTAAAACCCTTATATCATTTTATTTTTGTCCAATATAAGGAGACCAGTTTTGATGTTTTGATATTTTTGTATTCAATTCTATAAACTAATATATTTTTTGTGCTACATTATACATTATCACATTGGAATATCATGATTGTATTGTGTCTATATTCATATTATAATTTTATTTACTATGTTAATTTCCTAACGTAGAGTTTTATTCACTAATCCTCTAATAAAAATAGTTTTACAATTTTATTCATTTCAAAAAGTGAAGATAAAATCCCAAAATTCAAAATTTTCTTGAAAAACATAGGTTTTATAGTAAAATTTATTTTATTAAATAACAATACATAAATGAATTCTATGTATTTTTCAAACATTATTTTCTAATATCATGGATAGGATGAAATTTTAAACTATTAAAAATGAGTATATGATTTTATAATTACATATTTTCTAACTAGATTATGAAAGCTACAATCTTAGTTGACAGTCTTCATTTTTTTCAAAAAATTCATTTAAATTTCATTGATTCAATATTCATGCACTATAAGTGAAATCTATTAAATATAATATACTCTTATTTAGTATTAAAAACCATTATGAATATAATAAAACTCATATTAAATGAAAACTTATCATCATACATTGAAATAGGTAATATGAAAATACTAAAAATTATTAGTGTTAAACCAAATTAAAAATATGGGAATATATAATACTGAATCACTAACATAGAATTATCATTTATTGGGGGATATAACACCTATACCTTTATAAGTTATATAATAAATTTTAAGATGTAATATTCAGTTTATTAAAATAGAATATGAATATTCTAAAAAAGTTATATGTATCCTATATAATTTTTTTTGAATGATTATAAATATATTGTAATATTTTTTTATTAATATCTAATATGTATATTTTTATTATTGAAAATTAAAAATTAGAATATCTATAATTATTTTAAAATATTTCAATCTATATATCTATTATTATACTAAAAGTATCAATTTCATTTATGTGTGTCACCTCAACCTTAATTATTTTACTACTTCCATTTTTTTTCATATTCTATTTTCCCATGATTCATCATTCTGGATATTGCCTCCCTACCACCCCTCTCATCTTCATAAGTTCATTTCCATTTTGGATTCCTTTTTTTATTCTTTTTTTTTCATTTCATGTTATAAATTTATAATTTCTAATGCTACAGAATCATCTCATCACCTAAAACATAATATCATTTCCCATCATCTATATTATTTGGATATCACTATATTAGGATAATAATAAGAATTTTCAGTTTTTTAATATGTTCTCTATTTTAATATTTCCTTTCAATATATTGGTTTTTCGTATAAATTATATCCTTAATGCATATTTATTTTTATCAATCATAATTTTCTCATTTTATAATTTTACGATTAATGATTCATTTTATGTATAAGATAATTAATCTTATAGTTTATGTAATTCTTTTTGAATTTAGGAATAAATGTTAAAATATTATATATATATATATATATATATATATATTCTAGGTTGTAGATTTAAATATTCATCTGTATTATTTTTATAAGAATTTTTAGAAACTACATGAAAAAATCCTTACAACTTACATATTCTGTATAGAAATTCTCAAGTTTTTGAACATATTCAAAATGTTAAATATGGTCAATTTTAATTTTTTTCTTACTAATCCCGTGTTCTAAATAATTTAAAAACTATTATTTTTCAATAACATCTATCCTCTATTTTGGGATACAAATTGTCATCTTTCAGTATATTTTATTTAAAAGAGTGACTTTCTCAAGGTGTACATATGGTATACACTATCCATTTTTCTATGGGCATATTTAGAATACATAATGTATTTGACAATATTGTATATCCTTTTAATAATATAAAATGTTTCTATATGTGTAAAAAAATTGATTTTATTCATATTATACAATAATATTATCTCTATCTGAATTTTATTCATTTACATGTATTATAATTTCATTTAATCATGTATTATGAGTTTTTTTTATAAAATGAACATATATAAATTTTATATTGTGTTCAATATTTAATTATTTGATACCAATTATTTTCCACTAATATTATTTCCAAAAAGATTATTTATTTATGTGGTTGAATATTATAATTTCATTACACTTCTTGCTAGATCATTCAAAAGATTTCAAGCATGAATTTTAGTTCCCATGAATCATCTAGATAATAATGATTTAAAATAATATTAATGAAGTTTTAAATGAAATATTTTTCTAATAATTGTTTTTATATCGACATGAATTATGTATTGTAAAAGAATATGAGTTTTATATATAATTAATACCAACATAGTCATTTTGGGTATATCAATTGCATCATCTTCTATGTCTTCAACTAATAAACAATTATATATCATTCATATTGATACAATGTCCTCCCCTACCAGGGCTTGGAAAGGTCATGTCATTTTCCTTTATGAGGTATATAATAAAATTGTGTATTTTTAGACTCTTTAATTTGGAATTATTTAAATTATTTCATAATATATGATAATAATTATTGATATTTTTAATGAAATATTGATTCATTAGATAAAGATAAACATCCTAATATATTTTATGAATAGAAATGCTAGGCTAAAAAATAACATAACATTCGAAAATATATCATCAAATTAAATTTATATGATTTTTTTCAAATATATATTTAGAATATTAAAAAATATTCTGATTCTATATCCATTTAAGCTTTTCCAAATATAGTAACTTCTATGTTACTCCATATATAATTATTGACTCACTTATGATGAATGACACTTTCCAATGCAATTTAACATTATAAAATAAACCAAGTTCATCATACATTAATGGGTATCTTCCCTAAATGGATATAATTATTTTTTCATTCTATTAATGGATACTATTTATTCATCCAATATATATATTACATAAACATTTTGAGTGAATAATACTATTGGAAAATTCAATTATATTATTACAATATGATTAAATTCATATTATTTTTTTAAAATATCATATACTTACCTTTTAAATTCATAGTAATTTAAAATGACTCATTAAGAACAACTTACCCACAATCATATTTTTATATCTCTATATCAACAATACAACTATATAATAAGAAGATAACATTACATAAATATGTATTGTAAAATAAAAACACTCATATACTTACCTTTTAAATTCATAGTAATTTCTCTTATTATTTGAATACATTTAATTATAAATATTTACATTATAAAAATATTTCTGTAACATTTCATTAAAAAAAAATATAACTTCTAAATAGAAAAAGTATTGGAAGATGTTGAATGTTCATGAAAAAACTATTCCAAATATAGTAATTACATGATCCATGTTCTTATAAATAAATTATATGTTTTTTCCACATTATTGTCCTATTACGTACACTATCTATAATTATATTAAACTATATGATTTCCCCCAAACACGTGCAACTATCCCCTTAAATTTTTACCTTTAATATCCCTTCCCTTTAATTTGATCCTTCAAGAAACTTCATAACCATTAGATTCCATCATTATATGCAATCTCACTCCATAAAATTTTCTATTTCTACCTGTGTGAACCCTACCCTCTTTAGTTATCCTCCTCAACTACCAGTATTGATAAAATATAACATTATGTGTTCATTGATTGATTTTTTAGCACATAAATCGTTTACTATAACATTTTATTTTTGTTCTACTCAATATTATTTAAAAAATTTGAACATTGGATATGATTTAATTCTCTATGGCTAAAAACCATATATTTTTTTTGAATTTATTATACTCATTTAGTTCAATATTTTTAAAATACATTGAGTTATTTTTAATTTTGTTTTATTATTTCCAATTATTTTATAAAAAATGCGTTTACCCTTCATGATTTCTGTTTTATGTTCTCTGCATTCTTTAATAAAATTAAAAAATAGTAAATACACTTTACAAAATCATCTCTTAATGACAAATAGAATTTTATCTTATGATATTTAATTAATTGTTTATTAAATATATAGAATATCATACTTTATAAAATTAACATCAACTATTTTTATATATTAAAGGTAGTTATGTTATGTTACTATAAAAGTAATGAGAAATTTGAAGATTTTTCAACTAAATTTTAATATACTTGATACCCTAATATCCAAAAAACTATTCAAATTTTAGATTTCATAAATTTTAAGTTTTCATTCATTTAAAATGTAATAATATATACAATGATCTATTATTAGAGAACATAATGAATCTCATTTTTTGGGAATTTTGGATTGACGTGATTGACTATGACATTTCTTCATGATATCCATAAAAAATATTTTTTGATACAATTAAAAATCTCCGATGATTAAACTAACCACTAAATTTGAAAAGTTGCCTCCATTTTTATCCTATATTCATGATTTTAGGAAACATTTCTAGATCTTGTAGAAGTGACAATATCATCAATATAATAGAAATTATATATTTAACAAATATACATAACAATTTCCTATTATAACTGAAATTTTAAAATATTCAACTATCACTCTTTGGAATTTCAACATTTCAGTTATAATTCAATTCTCTTAGGTGAAATGGAATATCATAGTTTCTCATGTTCCATTATAGATTGGGGATTTGTAAGATAACCTATTTTCCATATCTGTTTCCAAATGGATAAAAATAGTAGTATCTAACTCTTATTCCATCTCAATGATGTTATTTAAAAAACATTCTTGTATTGTGAATCAGTTTATATCATTTAATATCAGTTTCATATTTTATATTTGAAACCTACCAAACATATTTATTAATTTTTATTTATTTAAACAAATATTTTTTACATTTGTTTCAAATCTAATTCAATAGCTTAGTATTAAAATAAATTTGGCTTTTAGTGGAAAAAAATAATGACATGTGTTTATGGTAGAGTGTAATTTTAATATTTTTGAACCGCATTGATATAGATGTGTGGGTAAATGAAATACATATATATGATTAATTATCCTCAAAGGTTATTCATATAGTTCATTATATTTTATGATAAAAATTAACCCATTTCTATCTTCTTATTCTTGGGATATGTTGCTAGTCTCAATTTATGTTTTTCATTGTTCATACATTCTGCAAGGCCCCTCTCATAAGATCTCCAGTCACCAATGATCTGACCACTTTCTCCATATTTTCATTCACCCTAGTATGATCCCACTTTTGTTCATTTTTTTGAGTGTAGTGGGACATGCTTCTAAATTCTGAATGCAAAAAATATTTAGAAGAATTTATGTGGTATTTAGTAACAAATTATGAAATAATTATATAAAGAAGGGTGGTTATTATATTGTGTCTGGAAGTAATGAGATTTAGGAAGATTTCAGGCTCAGTCTAGTGTTTTTAAAATATTATGAAAAGTTTAGTTAATTATAGGTGTACTAAAAATAAAATATTTAATGTATACATCACATGTATGTCAAATATTGTTGATGAGGTATGTATCAAATTTTTGAGACTATAATTCAATATTTCAACAACTCAATGTACTCATGTTTAAACAATTATATATTATTTATATATATTTATTTAATTAAAATATCACTATTTCATTGAAATGTCAATATTAAAACATAATATTATTATATTTTTTATACTAAATAGTTACTAATTATTTATAATTATTTCATTACAATCACTTATAGTGTATTTGTTCTAACGAAAAATCCTAAATATATAACACCCATAATAGATCATTTTAAGTGGATAAATAATGCAATAGAACCCTATTATTTGTTATATTATATATAAATAAATATGGGACTAATTTTAGGAATTTTTTATTTTTTATTTTATCTAATAAATGATAATAATAACAAAAATGTTTTTAAATGTTTTATTTTCATTAATATTTATTCAATCATTCAACTCTATTTAAATATTATATTTGTATATATTTTTTATAAAAAATATTATTTCTTAGAGAATTAAGTTCCCATGAAAATTTTAAATTTCCTATTTTTATTTCACATTACACTAACATCATTATCCAATGCACTTGCTTCTACAATTATTTTTTTACCTTCTACATATATTATTCTATTCAGTTTATTACATGAAATATTTTTCATCAAGTTAAATACAATGACTATTTCATGTAGTGCATCACATCAATCATACTATTCATTTTATTACTATAGTGATAGATGTTTTCTCAATCATATACATAACTCAGTTTATGTTTTTCATGCTATAAAATGAGATTTTGTTGTGATGGAAAATTATTTTTCAAGGATTGGTTTTCAAGTATGTGGAGATGGTGTGTCCCCATTATATTATCATAAGAAGAAATTTTGTAAAATTCTATGGTTAAGGAGAATGTCAAGAAAAATTAACAATAATCATGCATTATGAATAAGGAACAAGAAATACTATGACATTATATTTGTCATGTCATTTATATGTAATTATTATTGTCATTCTTAACATGTGTTTTATAGTGATCATGGCTATTTTTCTTTGATAAATAATAATTTTCTAATGTTGAGAGGATACCAGACCACATTAAAATCATGAAGGATTGAACTAGACTTATTTTTCTTGATAAAGAAATACATTGGAATATAATTCGTGCATCGTTATAAGATTTCAAGCCTCATATACTAGAGGATTATTTTTTGGGTTCTATATTACCTAATAACACACAAATTGGAGTACTTAATGTTTAAATGAATTCATACAACTTCTGGAAATATATACACAAATTGAAAATGTTATTGGTTTTCTTGAACCAGTTCTCAATGGTTCCCATGGTTATTAATTATGCATCATTCTAGGGTCTTTTGGGATATGATAAATGATTAATGTTTATAGAATTAATATTTTTTATGTTGGTTCATTTCACATTACTGAATAAGTGGCTTGGAAGATATGGAAAATGTCACTTACTTGTATTAGTGCGGTCTTCTTTATTTCATCAAAATTTGTGTTAAATTTTATTTTTTAATAATTAATGTAAATTTTATTATAAATAATTTCTCATTTAAGAATGTTCTAGTTGATTCCATTTACATGATTTTTTGCTATAAACTGTTTCAAAAACATATGTGGAGATTTTAATGTTTCTAATTTATTTTGATCATTTTATGAATTTTTTGTTTTAATAACTCAAAATTTTAAACATATTAATATAAATTAAAAATAAAGTCTTCATGTTTTCTGAAAAAATGATTGGAATTCAATATAAAATTTTGAATTATCTATAATCACACTATCTTGTGAATTTACAACTACATACTCCCATGCATTCCATACATTCAATGCTCACATTTGAACTTTTCATGTGAATTGGTAACTATAATCCCCTATGAATATTCCAAAACCATGTTACCTTCAATTACAATATGAAAATTTTAAACTCTGTATGTGTACTAGTATATTTAGTATACCCACAACATTCATGTATTATGTAGATAGTAGGCATACAATGTTTCAAATTTCATACATGCGTATGTTTACTCTATGCTTACATTGTTTTAAATTACATGAACTTGTACATATATATTATATAGATTAATTTATAAAATTTCATAATCCCATGCTACCCATGCATCTTTGAGATTAATATTTTTAGTAGTTGTGTTGTGCATAAATTTTATATGATAATCTTCTTAAATATTTTTTACTTTGTATACCGTACGCAATTACAGTATGTATAACACTTTAACTGATTAAAAAAGGTTAATATTTATTACAATAAGAATAGAAGTTGAGTTATTATAATAATATGAACATATTGATTTTGATATTCTCAATCCTATATAAATATTCATAAGTTTTTACAATTAGACATATATGCATATTTTTAATCATTTATGCATACACTTCAATTAGTGAAATTATACAAGTATGCATGATTTTAAAGTATTTAATTACAATATTCATTGTATGTAATTACTATATTAATAACCTATGCATATAACCTCCACTAACTGTTATTTATTAATATTTCTCAATTTAATATACATTCTAGCATTTGATTCTCTTCATATTATATCTCTTCTGATATTTTTTATAAACACATGTTATTTTTATTTGTTTTATAACCATGAAAATAAATGAGAGAGATATGATAGTGTAGAATATGTGACACATGGAACTATAATGAATATTTATAATGTAGCATTCTTATAAATTTTAGTTTATTAATGTATATTTTTATGAAAAATATTTATAATATACAATCCAATGAAGATGCAGTTCATGGGAAATACACTATGTCTATAGAGATCATCTTTTACCAACACTCAAAAAGTGTGGATAAAACCCCTATCTATCATCCCCACAATGAACAAATAATGTTTCAATTTTATCAATAGCTCTATAAAACCATAGAAAATTATAAAATTTAATAATAAATATTATAGAAACAATATTACAATAAACCAATTTTAAAACAAAAAAAACAAAAAAATAAAATATTGAAAATGTAAAAAATATATTAAAAAAATATTACAATACACCATATTAGACATAAAAAAATCACATTTCAGAATCATTAAATTTATATTATACCATAATTTCAATAGAAATATTATATTAAAAAACAACTCCACTAGATTGTTGATGGATTTTAATACAAAATAATAATAATTGAAACAAATAAGAAAATAAAAACTCCAAAACATGCTTTCCCACATAACAAACTGAATATAATATAATATTATGTAACTAAAATAAATAATGTTTTTATGTAAAATTAAATAAAAAATAAATATAATTAATTTTAATATTATATTGTCCATAAAAAATTTCAAACAATGGTTTTGATCAAATGACACATTTGATTATACCGTGAAATTGGGGTAATAGATTGATCTACAAATTATTCCAACAAATTAAAAACTAGTCCAATATCATTTCAATAATCCTTTTCACTAATTCTATGTTTATTTTTTAGTTTTGAATCCAATATATATGGTATTTTATTTATTAATGATTGTTAACAATATGAATTCATACATTCCATCACACAATGAAATCCAGTCATTAAAATTATATAAGAATTATTCCTAAATATCAAAAATTAGATGAAAATAATTTCCTATGTTTTGACATCAATAAAACTCATCAGTTTTTTTTAACCCTCTATGTGTGATATGTTATTTCTTTAAAAATACAATGGTTAAATTTTACTTTGGATTATAATTATAATTAAGAGCATCAAATTGATTATCTAAAGAATCTAATTGATCAAAAATTTCCTAAGGATAAATTTATATGTTTTCATTTAAATTTGATATCGTTTTTTGGCATTGACCCCATGATGGGTGATATGTAATTTCAATAAAAAGAAAAATGCGAAAAAATACTATAGATAATTTTACGCAATCCAAGCGTCAAATTAATAATCTATTGTTTCCTATATATCAAAAATCATATAGGAATAATATTCCTATGTTTTCGTGTCAAACCAAGGTCATTTGATCAGTTCTGAACCATTGATGGATGACATAGTATTTCAATATAAATAAAATGGTGAAATGGTACTTTGGATCATGGTGACCAATATGTGCATCAAATTTATTTTTAGGCACTTCCTAAAAGAATACCAAGGATCATTATCATGAGATTAAATGAATATAAAAACACATTTTCTCAGTTTTGATCTCTTTTATGAGATTTTTTAAATTAATAACAATGATAAGGTAAAATAACACATTTTATCATGTCGATCAATTTAGGTATCATATTGACATGATGCTTATTCAAATAGATCATAATTTACTTGAAAGTATTTATCCTTTGTTTTCAAATCAATATGATCATTTTTTCTTTATTACGACCCCTATAAAAGTGAAATCACATTTTTTTAATAATTGTTAACAATATGAATCCATACATTCCATCATACTATGAAATCTAGGCCTCCAATTTATTTGTGGATGATTCTTAAAGATAAAAAATTATTTAAGGATAATTTAATAATTCTTCACATGAATATGAAGTCTTTTCATCAGGTTGTTCCTCATAATGGGTGATATTTCATATTAATATGAACAAAAATATGAAATGGTACTTTGGATCATATCGACCAATTTACAAATTAGATTGATGCAATGTTAATTTTTAAAAATTAAAAACTTTTTGAGAAATTTCATACAATGTTTTAATACTTATATGAAATCATTTTCTTGGTTTTGATCACTTTTCGGAGACCTATACTTTAATAACAACTTATATTCAGACAAACTAATTGATATTCGTAATAAATTAAAGTATAGGATTGATGTGACATTATACGTATTGATCTAAAATGACTTTAAATCCATTATCCAAATTTTTTATTATAATCTAAAACTATTTTCTTATTTTTGTACCCTATACTAGTGATTTTTTATTTCATAATATGTGCCTACAATTTTAAATAATATTTTCCATCATACCAAAAAATACATACATCTGATTGAAAATAACATGATTCATGTAGATCATAAATGAACCAAGCATAATTATCCTAAGTTTTAATGTCATTATACAGTTGTCTTCTATGTTTTGACACCATGATGGGTGATATGTCATTTTTTAAGAATGTGAAATGTAATTTTGAATCATACAGAGAAATATAATCATTAAATTAATGCATGGTCAAATCCTGAAAATAAATAAATTCACAAAATATTAATGCCCTATGATTCCATGACAATATGAAATTATTTTATTAGTTTTCCCTCTTTTAGATTATTTTAAACTTTATAAAAATATGAAGGTGAAATGACACATTTGATCATGCTGATCAACTCATCATGATCTCTATGAAATAAAAAATTAATTACCAACATTATAATAAATCACCTCTTCATAATTTTTGAAAATATTCTAATGTCGTGTACATTTCCTACTCATTTATGAACATATATAATTTTTCTTTTTAATAGGTAAACTTTTAAAAACAATTTTATTAATTAAAATATATAAACAATGAATCGATTAATAGATATTTTAAATTAATGTATAATTAACTTATGAAAAACCTCTTGGGGTTATAGTTTGTTGATGGAATGTGATACTTTCATAAATATAAAAATGTAATATCCACAATAATTTTCTTTATTTAGATTAATAAACAACATTATAATGAATAAAAATGAGTATTTCTTTTGTATGTGTTGTTTTATTGAAATATTATTATATATATCATAAAATGAATCCATGTGTAGAAATCCACAGGATTCTTGTCCTCATTCACTGACCTCATACCATAATTTTGACAGTATTTAGTTATTGTTATATAATAATAAAATTCTAATTATAACATAATATAAAACATATAATTGTATGTATATCTTTAAATGGTATATTTTAATTAATTAAATAATCATAATAGACATCACGTGGGATTGATTTTTTGGAACTCCAAGGTTTGGATCTAAAAAATATTCATTTGGAGTACCAAAATTATCTATAATGAGCATCTAGTTCTCCCTAAACAAACAAAAAGTTATAACTAATGAAAAAAATGAAAATATAATTTATATGATTTGATTTTAGAGTTTTAGCCCTGCATTCTAGACATCAATAAATGCGCATCATATATTCTTATATTTTTAAATGTTATTTCCATATAACATTTTAGATTTATTTTATGTCCAATGCTGGATTTTTAATTAGAAATGATTATAGGATTATTGAGTCAATATTTTTCTTTACAGGGTTTCCCCTTTATATAGTTGTGATTTATACTCATGTAGAGAATTCAAATAGTTATTATTTTTAATTAATATATTTGATAAATTATTTTACAAACTAATGATAAAAAATCATGACATGTATGCATTAAAAAGTGGTATTCCCATCAATTAATTCAATGTAATTACTCCTATACACTTAGTAAAAAACGATTTTATAATAATATATCCATAAATTCATTCTTCATATTCAATGTAATACATATTTTTATCAGTCAATTTTATACCGACAAGAACATATAGTGTTATGAAATGTAATTATGGAACTAGTGGGGTAAAAAGTATTCCAATAAGGTCCATTTTATTTATTATTTGATCCACTATATAATTTTTATATTACCATATATCTCCCCTTATATTTATTCATCTATAATGATATACTTCATTTTATAAATTTGTTTCAATAAATTTTAAAAGGTTTTTTATTTGAAAAAAAATTAAATGGAACAACCAATGATTGACAAGAATATTTATTAGATTAAAAAATAATTATATAAATGTTTATATAGCATGTTATTCTATGGTAGGATCCAACACATGAGGAGAAATAGGTAGCTTATTACTTGGATCATGAGCTACTTGAATCCCCACTCTCACCTAATCTTATTAGAGTTTTTTATTATATAACATACCTTCTTCTGTATTTTATAGTGCACCCCACTCAATAAAGAAATGTGTGGGTCAGGATGGATAAGAATCAAAGTAATGTTCACCCAATTGAATCTTATCATAAGAAAGTTATCAGTTGTTGATTTATTAAAATTTATTAAAAATAGATATAAGAAATTGATTACCTTGGGTACGTAAATTGGTTGAGGGTAATGGATAGCCTCAAAACTAGTGGGGTATGGTGTTTTATGTATTGGTTTTAGTCCTATTTATTGTTTTATGTGGACCCTTTAAGAATATTGTTCAATCATACTAGAAATGATAATAATTTCATATAGAGCATCTATTTATGCCTTCATGTCTTTATTTTTCTCATTTTTACCCCCTGTTTCTTTTTATTCTCAAAAAATACCCATTCATGCTCAATAAAACCTTCACCTCTAATGCAAAAATATTGTTTTATTCAATTCAATGCTATAGAATATAGTTTCTTTTGGTATAATCGATGAATATTTTTACATAAAAACTGTATATAAGACATATAGACATTAGTAGATATTCTTATTTAATTATATAATAAATTATAACTAATTATTATGTCTTAATTGCACATTATTTACATAATTTTGTTAAAATTTTCATCTAATATTTTCCCATAATTAATAACACTAGCTTTATTCTACATATAATGTCTGACTGAGTGAATTTGGAATTTTACTCCACAGTCTATATATAAACAAATGAAAATAATCATGTTTTGTTTCATTTCACAAAAAAACTATTACTATAAACTTAAAATAAATGTGATTTTTTCCGGTGAAGCATACCATAATATTATTTTATGATAGGGGTGCCATGGTTTTGATGAAATTTGATGATTTTCACCCTAACTTTTTTTTCATAAATTAACAATTTTTAATAAAAGTGAATAATATAAATAATTTCAAATAAAATATTACAAATTTTAATGAACCCAAAATGATTCATCTTCATGGGGACCTTGTAATGAATTCTACATTTTTAGTTTACAATTTCTGGATACATTGATAGTTGTGAGTATTTACATTCCCCTCAACATCCCTTACATGTTACTTTATCATATGTTTCCAAAAATATATATTAGTGTTTCTAGAGATCAATAATATAAATTTCTTATAGAAATCATTTAAAATTAATGTACTATGAAAGTGATAATGAAAAGTAAATCACTATTTCATTACATTATTTTTCATTAAAATAGAGAAACTATATCATAAAATTACTCTAAAGTACTTAAAAATTAATGTACTCATTCTAATTAGAATTTTTTTGTGTATCTATATAAATTACTAGATGTATTTGAGTTGTCTCCCAAATGTAAGTAATGAAAAATGACTTATTGGGGTCACAATTTTTTCAGCATTGCTTCAATTTAAGATTAATTTGAATGCCATTAAATATTTCATTAATCACTCTTGTTAACACAGTGGCTCTACACCAATCATGTTTTTTAAACCACTTGTTGTTGACCTCATAATAATTTCTCAGGTTTACAATCAACAATTTATTTTTTTCTCATGATTGTAAAATAAATATTTGGAGAATCAATTTTATGAATGATTAGCTAAAATATTAATTTAGATAATTTAAATACAATAGATTCTACATAATATTATGTGTAAATTTATAGTATGTGAACCAAATATTTTTATTTACATTAAAATATAATTTTATTCTATAAATGTTGAAGGGATTTAGATCATCTATTTAGTATCCAAATACCCATATTTTGGTCTCCAATTATGTACAAGACACCTTTAACATTAGAAAAATCATGAAATAATTTTGATTTCAAAATGTAATGGTAATCTTCAATTGAACTTTCACCGAACCTTATTGTTTCTTTAGTCTCCAACAGAATCATAAAACAGTTTCCCTTTGTTTTATCTAATACATAAAATAATTGATCTCCTAGTGATTCCATTATGAATAGTTCATCCTTGTACCCTTATTCATATAAATTCATCTTAAAAAATATCTTTTCATTAACTTTAACTACAATTATTTTGTAAACACATTTTTAATGAAAAATACTCACTGTAAATGTTAAATAATATAACTCGTATTTTTTTAATGATTCCAAAATACATATTTGTTTCAATATGATTCATATACTGGGTAAGAGATACATTCATTTCTTCCACTGTAAGAGTAACTGCAATATATTTTATAATAATTTTTTAATTATGTTCCTCTATTTAGAACATATGATGATTAATTATATATTCATTATAAGATAATACAAGTACGCATGGTCTTATGACTAGCCATCGATTTCATTTGTAAATTGAATTTATATTTTCAAATATCTAATTAAAAATATATTTTAAAAAATACAATAACTTTTTGATTATATGAATTTTGATGTCCATAATTCAACCCTTGATCAATTCAAATTCCTAATAATTACATTGTGTATATCAACAGACAGAGAAACCACTACTCTATTACGTAAAATTTCAAGGTGGCCTTAATCTTTTCATAATGGTAATTATAACAAAACAATTTTCTGAAATCCATTTTCCCTAATTAATTCACTAAGATATGTTATTAGGAAACAAATACTATAAACATCAAATAATCACATCATATAAAACTTAACAACTTCTTCAACAATATATCTCTTTGTAATACAACCTTCCCAAAAAATTTCATTTTTGATGTACCCTTCCAAAAATAATAGTATTCCATTCATTCAGTACATCCATTGATACTATAATAGTGCACATAAAAAGATATCTATAACCAATTGAACCATAAATTGAACCATCATATCATATAATGAGAAAAAATTAGTACAGTTCCATTTCAATTGATATGACTGTAATTTCAATTTTTATAGTTTGAATATTTTCTAGGTCTATAATATTACTAAATGTTGCTTTGAAACATAATAAAATCTTGGTTAATGTGAGTAAAACGTTTTAGGACCGAATGTAATGTAAATTATTATGCATTAAATCTTATATCAAAACATGGTAGTAATGTTAGTTTAGTCTTGTTTACTTCAAATCATTCAACGAAAAAATTTAATTATATTTGATAAGTACCCATCTTGGACCATTACATTATTTATTATTTTTAAAAACTAATATATATTCCCTAGAATGTTTTTAAGCAATTAGAGGAAGAAAAATTCATCTTTTACACTTCACTGGATCCACCTTTTTCTTTATACCCATGTCAATAATTTCCACTGTAGAATTAACTCAACCCTTTATTTTAGGATGCACATTTGGTAATGTTCCAGTAACACTATCATATAAATTTTTTTCTATGATCATGACATTAAAAAAATGTTAAAAACACAATTAAATTTTGAAAATTAAGAAAAAACTAATCACTTTTTCCAATTACATTTCATAAGGTTTTCTTAATAATTTTTACTAAAAATAGGGAGAATATCATTTAATTTCTAAATATATTTACTAAACATTAATAAAGATGGTGTTGTACCTTGTTTTTTATTCCCTTCATATGTTTTCATCCAATATTGGTATCTATATATCTTGTGTAAAAACATGAAATGTCCTAAAATCATATCCTTTAAGGAATGTTTCAACCTCACTAATTCTGCACCTTGTTCATAAATGAGACACCCCAATATTACTTTAATTATATATCAAAAAAACTATTACTAGGAATGTAATTTATCAACCCTAAAAATAAGGTTTTCAATGTTACCAAATTCAGAATACTCATGATCAATATTCCACCACTGATAAGAGTCCATTATGTGACATAAAATCCCTTCCGGAATACATGTATCTACATTCCACATTATCATTATAGCGGTTTACTCATATGAATTTACCTATATAAACCATATAATTATTTTAATGTACCATAATAATTTTGAAAGATGTGATTCAATATTCTTATATTGAACCATGCCATAGTTTTTTTTGTTTTTTTATTGATTTATAGTTCTTTCTTAATGATCTAACATTATCTGGATAAGAATTTATTCTCTCATAGATCATAAAATTGAACATTATATTCATTAAGATTCATATTTTTAACAAATAATGTCATTTTCTCCTTAGATCACACCATTCAAGATCACAAATACTCCTATAAAACTGACTTCAATCTATCCACTACAAATTTTCAAATTATATTTCATCAAGAAATTTGAAAATATTGTAAATTTAGTTAACTAATATAAAATGGTCTCTACACACAAATCATTAACATATAAATACACTTTGGAAAATCATGAATGTTATCTGAAATTTTCATTATTAATTATTAAATGTGATCCCCATCATCATGTACACTTGTAATCATATCAGATAATCCATAAATCCAAATTTTATCCAAGACAATATCTTTATTTAGTTCCCCCCATTTTTTATCCATAATTTATATATTTTATCTATTTTTTTATTGAATAAGTTTTCTTCCAACTATTTTGAACTAATTTTCCTTGATTAAAAATAATGTAAAAAAATAAAAAGGGATTGAGAAGGGTCGTATGAATGATATGTTAGAAACATGAAGAACTCTTAAACCCAATTCTCATAATCCTTTTTAATATTATTAATATCCAACCATTTTTTATTCATATCCATCCTATTTAGTTTAATAATTTTCATATTGTATAAAAAATAAGTATACATTGGGTATGTATATAATGTTTTGTCTTCAATTTCCACAAAGTATATTATATATAACTTTAAAAAGTGTAATTATAAATTTCAATACATACATATATAACATATATAAAATAATGGATATAAAATATAAATTTTATAATAAAATGTATAATATATACATATAACAAATCCTAGGTTTGAGGATGAATGAAGTCTTCTATCTTTGTGGGAATTGTTCACCTCATGTGGAGTAGGTAACTTCATGCACAATGTGATGATATAATGTTATTTATTTTCAATATATTTTTAGGATTTAAATATAATATAAACTAAAAATAATATAAAAAATTATAGATATACAAATTTGAAGGTTCTGGGTGCAGCGGAAGCGTGGTTGGGACAACACCCAATTCTAATTTTTACCATGATTAATGATTATTCTGAGATCAATACGATGATGAACGCCAGTCTCCAAAGAATATAATCAAAGATTAAGGTAATTAATAAAGTGGCCTAAAACCATTATAGAGGATCTTTGACATCATTTTTAAAATTAATTTAATTAATTTCCTAAAGAAAAATAATAGATGTATATGTGGTATTTTTCTTCGTTGATGATGTTGATTGTCAGGAATGACCCATCCCAATTATCTCGTTGCACTTGTAAGGATGAAAACTAGAATCCCTCTAGCGGTGATCCACACATGATCTAATGACCTTCGATCCACACTACTCATTCTCCAGGTGCTATCTCGGCGAATAAAGTGTATTGTGTCGGTCGTTCTTGATCACCTGTTCTTCGCCCTTGAAGAATGTCTCTCATTCTTGAGAGGGGAGAGAAGAGGATTTGAGAGAGAAAATTTTTGGCTCAACAATTCTCAATTGAAAAGGCGTGTGGTCTGGTGTATGGCACAATAGGCGTACTTTCCTATTTATATACCTGGAATTTCACTTACAATATTTAATTATATATAAACAATTAAATACATTCACGAACATAGAGAAAACCCATGCATTTAATAATAATACCGTGTCATTATTTATGGTTCCTACTTGCACAAAATTGAATTATAAATAAAATTCCATGTCGCTAAATAATATAAATGTTATTTTAATTTGTTCTAACTAGTTAAATAATTATTTACCATCTCAAAAATGATTATTTTACTACCAGTCCAACCTTAGTCCACTCGAACTCCACTTCCATTTATTGAACACTCGAATAAATAAATAAATAATTTATTATCCTAAATAAATATTTAATTTACAAACTAGTAAATAGATATTTTTTAAATGTCAAAAAAAATAAATAAATATATTTTATTTAAATTTTGTTATCATTATAACTTGAATAAACTTATTCCACAGTCTTGAGATTGATATTTATTTATTTAATTAAATTCAAATAGAATTTAACCGAGACCACCAAAAACACTCATTGTGTGACCCTCTAGAATTAATTCTCGTTGGTATTAGGTAGGTTTTCCAAAAGTCAAAGAAAAATGTCTAGAAACAAGTCAAGGAACCCAAGAGAAAGATCATAAAGTCACAAAAATGATATCCACATATGAACGCTCACTCTGTAATATAATACCTTTGTTGCAACATCTCATCAAGCAGGATTCATGACTGTGTCATCAACTTTAATGCATGATACGTCATTCTTTGACGACCTGAAATAAAATCTTTGTTACACTGTGGATATGGAATTTCACGCGACGGTTCTATTTCAACAAAAGGGCCATGATATCAACTTCCATAATTGGAAGGGACAAATCCTTCATTTACTTATCCATTAATAACATGAAACTCATGACACACCCAACGTACCCTACTTCCTGTCAACTATCTGCATGATGGTTTTCATCAGTAAATCAAAATGCATAAGTTGTGACATGTATTAATGATAATATTATAGTCTAAGGATCATTAAACAAGCTCCCAGATAGAAATATTTGATGACAAAAACACATGTCGAATTCCTACTAGCGGTTCTGTTCTCATAATCACTTATCATAGAGATTACCAAGTGAGAACTTCAAGAGAGGAATCCTCGTCTACTTACGAGTACTCACACCTCACGGTCTGCATGTTATGTGTCCCATCATATCATGTCATCCAACCGCAGAACTATATTTAAGAATACTGTTATAGCATTTCATGGTTCTCATCATAGTAGGGAACTGCCATGACCTTATCAACGCAACAAATACTCTAGGACATTATTACATCATAATCATGCAGAACAATGAACAATATTTAATAATTCATTAAATATCCATGTAATCAAAGTAAAGACAGTTGGTTCTAGGACACTAACTCTTACAAACTCCAACTTGGACTAGAACTTCCTACGACTTTCAGTCTGCTAGACCACACATGATGATCATGTCTATGTTGAGTCAAGGATTTAGTCAAGGGGTCTATCACATTGTCCTCAATGGAAATAATGCTCACATCAACTTCACCTCTGTAATAAAACTCCATCAAGAGAAGATACTTTCGATGTACGGTCTTCATCCACTGATGTGACCTTTTCTCATTTGCGAGATCCAACGTTTTAGTAGTATCATAGTACACTATGGTGATATCTTTACGGTTAGGTATCACATCTATCTCTTGGATGAAGCTTTACATACAAACTGTTTTTAGATGCCTCAGAAACTGCAATATACTCGGACTCTGCTGTAGAATTGGGGACCACACTTTGCTTTGAGCTCTTCCAGCTCACTGCACCTCCATTCAAAGTGAATATCTATCCTATTTCTGACTTCATGTCATCTTGATCCGTCTATAAAATACCATATTCATATCCTCTGATGACTAGTTCCTTATCTCCTCCATAAAAAATGAACATGTCTTTAGTACTCCTCAGATACTTTAGTATAGACTGGACTGTTTTCCAATGGCGGTCACCTGGGTCAGCTTGTTATCTGCTTACCACACTCAATGCATAGGTGACATCTATCCTAGTACATATCATGGCATACCTGAATGACCCAATCGATGATGTGTATCGATTTCTTGTCATTATATTTATTTCCTCATGTGTTTGAGAACACATTTTCATTGAAATACGAATGTCATGTGACGTTGGAAACAATCCCCTCTTGGATTGTTTCATACTAAATCTCTTTAGTATCTTATCAATGTATGTACTTTGACTTAGGGCCAAAAATATATTAGATCTAACAAGATGTATCCTGATCCCAAGAATATATGCTACCTAAACAATGTCTTTAATGGAGAAGAATTGAGTTAACCATGCCTTAACAGAATATAATACTAGTATCTAATTTCCAATAATTTATATGTCATCAATATATACTATTTGTAAAATGAATGCACTCCCACAAAACCATTTGTAGACACAAGGTTCACATTCATTATTGATAAAACCAAATTCATTTATGGATTCATCAAAATGAATGTTCCATGAACGGGATTCTTGATTTAATCCATAAATTATTTTTTACATCTTGCATACTTTATTGGAATCCTTTAGAGTAACAAACCCTTTAGTTTGTGTCAGGTTGAAATATTCAAGAAGATTCCTATTAAAGAGTACTATTTTGACATCCATTTTGCAAATCTCAAAGTCATGGAAAGCCACAATGGAACGTAGAATTCAGATGGATTTCAGCATTTCCACTGGTGATAAGCTTTCATCATAGTAAATTTCATGATGTCGTTTAAAACCTCTTTCCACCAATTGTGCCTTATAGGTACTGAATTTCCCTTACATGTCCAGTTTCATCTTGAATACCAATTTTCAACAAACAGTATTTATATCAACTGAAGGATCAACCTAAATCCGACTTGGTTTTGGTACATGGAATCCATTTCAGAATTCATGGCTTATTGCCACTTGGAAATGTCTGTGAAACTTATTTCATCCTTGTGGGTTAGAGTATCATTATTATCAATTAATAATGAGTCACCATCCTCGGTAACTAGAAAACCATAACATTCCAGTTCTCTAACCTCTTTTGTACTCCCACAAAGTACTTGTGTCTCTAGAATAGATTCTTCTTTTATTGGGATTTGTGGAATATATTCTTGTACCAACTCTGGTGTACCTTGAGCCTCGACTTAATTGAAGTCTATCTCTCTCCTGCTATCTATTTTGGAGATGTGCTCCCTCTCAAGAAATATGGCATGTCTATCCAATATAACATTTTTGTCAAAGGGGATGTATAGTTAATATTCCCATGTTTTCTTGGGGTATCATATAAAGGTATACTTTGTGCCTCTGGGTGTGAGTTTGTTACCTGAAGATTACTTAACAAACATTTCACTACCCCAAACATGTAAATTTGATAACATGTATTTTCATCCACTCCATAACATGTATAGAATACCATTTATCGATTTAGTTGGTACATGGTTTAGTATGTGTGATGTTGTTTTTAACTCATATCCCCAAAAGGATAATAGAAGACTCATATGACCCATCATTGATCTCACCATGACCAACATGGTGTGATTCTTCCTTTCACAAACACCATTCCACTAGGGCGTGTGTGGAGGAGTGAGTTGGGACATGATCCCAAACTCCCATAATTAATCAACGAATTCTGGATTAAGATATTCTCCACCTTAGTCTGAGCAGAGTTTCTTAATCTTCTTACCAAGCTGGTTCTCATCTTCATTCTTGTATTCTTCGATCTTATTAAAAGAATCAAACTTATACCCCATTAAGTAGATATATCCATATATACTAAAAACATCATTAAAAGTTATGAAGTATGAGTAACCTCCCCTTACTTAAACTGGAAATGGTCCACACACATCGATATAAACCAATTCAAGAAGTTCTATAGCCCGTTCACCTTTCCAACTAAATGGGGATTTGGCCATTTTCCCTTGTAACATGCATGACATATTCCATGTGGTTTTAGTTTGAAAGAATCTAAATATCCATCTTGATGCAACTTTGTCAAGCATTTCTCATTTACATGACCTAGCTGGTGATGCTAACATTGGGTGTGGTATGTGTGATGTGAAATATCTTCTTTATCAATTTCCATTACTTGGTTTGTGTAATCCAACATGTAAAGTCCATTTTATAAATGTTCCCTACCATAAAAAATGCTATCTTTGTAAAAGAAGAAGCATTCATTTCCAAACATGAAAACAAATCCATATGTATCTAATTTGGATACAGAAATAATGATTTTACTAACATAAGGAACATAATAAAAAACCTTTAACACCAAGATCATCCCAGTTGGAAATTTTAGGTGGTAGTCCCCGACAGCTACAACAGTAAGTCTGGCTCCATAGGCTGTTTGTAGATTTACCTCCTCTCGATCAATATTCTTGAATCAACTTGGTTCTTGTGTTTTGGTTACATATGTGAGCACAAAAATCTATATATAATACACAATTTGTAGAAACAGGTAGAATGCATTCGATAACAAATGCACCTAAAGCTTTCCCTTACTTCTTAGGCTGGGTGTAGTTCTTCTTCCATTGGCCCTCCATTCTATATGTGAAACAAACAGCCTCATGTTCTTTTTCCTTCCCTTTGATATTCCTTTTCTTGGAAGGACGTAAAGAAGATTTGGGCATAAAACATTCCCTTTCCCCTTATTAACTATAAGGACCACAGGATTTTCAGGATTCATATCTCTGTCCACATGGAGAATGAGGATAACAAGATTAGATAGATACTTTTCAATGTTGTTCATATTTAAATTAACAAAAAACTTAGAGAAGCACTGAGGGAGTGATGCGAGATCTCAAACCTTTCTGTCTTTCTCTAGTATTACTCTGAAAGAATGCATTGGAGATCTCAAAACTTTCCTGTATTTCTCTCTCCTAGTAAAGACCATGGAGGTGCTCGAGCATGCTATATGCATCCATGTTTTCATGAGACTTCATGAGCTCACTAGACATTGATGATAACATCAAACATTGAACATTGACCAAATCGTTCATATGCTTCTCAAAGACTAGAAAATCCTCATCACCCGCCTCCTTGGTAGGCGGAGTAGGTAATGATGTATCTAAAATGTAATGCTTCCGTTCATGGCGTAGGAAAGCCCAAAGGAGTCTAAAACATTCATGGAAGTTACTGTCGATGTGGGTGTTGTCTTTATCCAGAATTGATCATAGGGATACTGTGGTTGAAGAGGATTAAATTCTTATTCTATAATTAAAAGATCATATTATTAATACTTTCTTGATTACATTTTATGAGAAATAATTAATTTTATTAATTCTCCCACTATTTTATCAAGTCCCAATAACCCTCACCATTGAACTCGGAATGTCCAGTTTCCATGACATTCTAGTGGAAAGGATCCATATTCCCATTCGCATAACCCAAAAAAGGGTTGTTCAACCTATTGGAATGTATTTAGGTCGGAAAGTATTTTCCAACCCTGGGATTTCAGCTCCATGATATGTTGAGTGGACTCCACAATCCTGAAATCATGAATTTGGATTTTCTCAACTCTTGCATCCAATATTACACCAAGTCTAGTAAGGGATACTCCTCTTGATGTAATATGGTTGTGTCAACCCAAATCCTTTCATAATGGATTCCGGTATAAAAGTAAGTGTCCCAAAAAGGGTTGGTCAAACACACAGTTTTTTTTTGTGTTTTTTCCTTAATCAAGTAACATAAGGCTTGTTCTGACTTAATATTTTACTTGAGGGATTTTTATCTCTTATGTGTGAATTTCTTATTATCATAATCACATGGTTGTTAATATTAAGTGTAACTTACATATGTGATTATCTATTTCTTGATAATATTTACACATATGTATAGTTTATTTTATTTCCATTTTTCATGCTTGTTTAATTCATTAGTTATAGGATCGTGACAACAAATCCATAATGATAAAACATGAAACTGACAGAAATTAAATAAATTAAATGTAATGATCATGAGATTTTCTAATAGTTAGTTTATCCAACTATTGGTAAACTAACCTGGAACTCGGGGATAAATACCTTGAACCTTTTGTGTTCGTGCTTACAACTTCCACCTATCCACCTCTGTATCTTTTGGGATTGGTTTCATCTCGGCTCCAGCTTGAACCACCTCCATTAGCTTGGGAGTCCCATCCATTACATATTCCCTTTTTAACTCACATTTAGGTTACATGTAAAATGGGGTTTTACATAAATGAAACCTTGGGCACATAGGCCCTACATATTAATGATGAGAAGGATCACAGTCCAACAAATTTAATTCAAATAAATAAATTAAAAGAAACCATCCAAATACAAAGGTCTTGGTATAGCTCATGATCATCCATACATGCAATGATATTTAAGAATAAATAAAACTAGCAATCAATTATTTAATTGTTCTTGTTTAAGATAAATCACGCTCGAATCATTTAATTGTCATCTTTAATCAATCAATACTTTTATTTTAAACCCTTTCCAGAATTTCCATGATATTCTCATCTATAATAATTTTAAACAAATAAATTCATTTAAAATTATCATTGTATGTAACTTGTACCTTGGAGAAAACCCAGTGAATTCCTATTCATAACTACCCAGTGAGTAGAAATGAACATTACACAGATGTTAAATTAAACACATATATATAAAACACCTATCACGTGGTGTGCCTCAGGTTTACGCCCACATGATGTAACATGTATCAAGGGTTTGTATAATATGACAATAAATTTTAATAAATTTGCGTAATTTGGATGAGTACATGACGTGTAGTTCCAACTACACAGCATGTACAATTTTATACCATATATCTGAAGTACATTCTAGGGGAAACAATGTCTGAGTATACTTTAGAAATATTTGGAGTACATGAAATGTCTAGTGGGCCACACGCCATGTAGTTTCTCATTACATGGTCTCCAGCCGGGCAAGCCATTTATGGGGAACATGGTCCAACCCTATCTAAAGAGACTACACACAATTTCCATTGGGCCACATGGCGTGTAATCCAGAAACTGCATGCCACCTGTTCCTAATCAACACACCGAATCATTTAAGACATAGAAATACTCCATCACATAGCTTGGTTTGGCGGATCAGTCCGATGCATTGAATCTTGACTACATGGCGTGTACTGTCGAATACACACTGTGTTCTGGTTTTGTATGTCCAGGAAGCTTTGGCACCTCCTGATGAGATCATCTATTTTATTTTAATCAAAATTAAAAGAAATGATCATTTCTATTAGGTGAATGAGAAATGAAAGAGGAGGAATAGATCTCAAGATTCATAATTTCAGAACAATTTACTTGAATTGAAACAACAAAATTATTAAGTGCGTATGTCATCAAAAATATATTTAAATAATTATAAACTATGATGTAACCCCTTTGATACCACTTGATGGTTATGGGATCAGTGGAAGCATGGTTGGGACGACACCCAATTCTAATTTTTACCATGATCATTGATTATTCTATGATCAATACGATGATGAACGCCAGTCTGCATGGAATGTAATAAAATATTTAGATAAAGAATAAATTGGATTGAAACCTTTAGAGAGGATCTTGTACGTCATGATTATAATTAATTTAATTAATTTCATAATGAAAAATAATACCAGGATTTTAGGTATTTTTCTTTGGTGATGATTTTGATCATCCGGAATGACCCTTCTGAATTATCTCATTGTTCTTGTAATGATCCAAACTAGAATACCTCTAGGGGTGATCCACACATGCTCTGATTGCCTCCGATCGACATTGCTCGTTCTTCGGGTGCTACCGTGGAGAATCGAGTGTCTTTGTTGGTCGTTCATGATCACATGTTCTTCGTCCTTGAAGAACCTCTCTCGTTCTTGAGAGGGGAGAGAAGAGGATTCAAGAGAGAAATTTTTTCACTCAATAATTCTCAATTCACTAGGCATGTGGTGTAGGGTATGGAAGAATAGGCGTACTTTTCTATTTATATACATGGAATTTTAGTTACAATATTTAATTGAATAGAAACAATTAAATACATTCATAAACTTAGATAAAAACCATGAATTTAATAATAATACTATGTCATTATTTAGGGTGCGCCAACTTTCACAAAAAGGAATTATAAAAGAAATTATGCATCTCAAAATGATAGAAGTGTTATTTTAATTTTTGACAACTAGTTAAATAATTATCTACCATCTTGCAAATAATTATATTACTACCAGACCAAACATGGTCCAATCGAACTCCACTTCCATTTTTTGAACATCCGAATAAATAAATAAATAATTTATCCTCTTAAATAAATATTCTATTTTCAATATATTCAATAAATATTTAATAAATGTTCAATAAAATAAATAAATATATTTAATTTAATTTAATTTATGTGATCATTTTAACTTGAATAAAATTATTCCAGAGTCCTGAGAATAATATTTATTTTATTAGTTAAATTCAAATAAAATTTAACCAAGACCACCAAAAACACTTAGTGTGTGATATTGTTCGTCAGTATATCAATGTGTGTATGTTGTGACACGTATTAATGAAAATCTTAAAGTCTAAGGATCATTATACATGCTTGTAGATAGAAATATCTGATGACACCAAAACATGCGGAATTTCTACTAGTGGATTGGTTCTCATAATCTCCAATCTTAGAGATTAGCAAGTGAAAACTTCATGAGTGGAACTCTCCACTACTTACAAGTGATCTCACCTAACGTTCTACTTGCTATGTGTCCCATCATATCGTGTCATCCAACCACAGAACTATATTTATGAATATTGTTATATCATTTCAAGGTTCCCATCATAGCGGGGAACTGCCATAACCTTGTCAATGCAACAAATAATCTAGGACATTATTATTTCACAATCATGCATAATAATGAACAATTTTTAATAATACCTTAAATATCCATGTAATCAATGTAAAACTATTTGGTTCTAGGACACGAACTCTTACAGTTGTGATGGTCCCTAGAAACTAGACTAACACCCACATTATCATTTCCAAACGATGTAGAATCAATATATAATTTAAGAACCCCATGTAGATGGGATATCTATCTAACCATAATTATATCTTTGTCTCAAATTGGATAACAAATATATTTTACTTTCCATGAAGAGAACTATTCAGTTTTACATGAAACTGAAATGTAGTTTGGTAGGCTTAAATGTTTATGTAGAAACACATTATACCAGACCCAAATTATCCATGAATCAAATAAAGGATTGAAAAATATTTTAATATAGAGATAAGATACCTGCTGGGATTGATTTTATGGAATTTTTTTTAAAAATCAATAACCTCTATATAATTCTCCTTCTAACCATGCTAGACATCTTTGGCTCTAGGTAAATTCTAAATCGCATGTGAAGGGGATTTGATTTCATATATATATATATTGATCATAAAGGGTATATGGTGGAGTGATGTGTCAATAGATTCTCACTCATGGGAAAGTTCCAAAAAAATACACCCATGTAAAAAACTTAACATATGAATGACTATCAAAATCTATAGGCACTTCAAAAGATGGGATACAAAAGATTGAGGTGAGTCAATAGCGAGCCTATAGAATGTCTTGAAAAATTATAAAATAAAGGACTCCTTACTCCATAATAATTTTTTAGGCCTAATCCCACCATAATAAGAATGCTGAGATTAATATCATGGTCTATATCATCAAACAAGGAATATATAGTTTCCAAACACTATCAATCCCCATTATTATTAAAAACACCAAAACCATGTCATATTCCAAGCTTGTGATAACTGACTTCATCACCCTTAAGACATTATGATCAGTATATCAAGGTTTAAATAATATAATAAACCAAACAAAATCATTTAATCTCCAATATACTAGAGGATGTGATCCATATAAGCTTCTCTATAAAATTCCATGCCTTGGACAGAAGCCTGCATTCATAAAATCCAAATCAGAATAATACCTATTACCGAGGACCTAGGAGCTCATGGAATTTGGATTTTACAAAATTATTATTCCCAACTAATCATGAAAAGAATCATTAAAAGAAATAAAATCCTTAATACCCAATTTCCCATATTACTTTGGTGTGCATAATTTATTCCACACAACCTGGTGGGAATTATTCTTCCCATTATGGTATCCCTACTAAAATGTATCCAAATCCAAATGTAACTGATCAACAAGACAAACAAGGATCATAAAAATATTTATGATTTGTGTGGGTTTTTGTTTATAAATCCACCTTAATATGATTCACTTATCTCAATTTATAAACCCTCTTCTAATAATACTATTAAATATTCTTATCAATCATGTCGAAAATAGTGGAAAACAACATATTATTTTATCTTCCCAAAACAATGGGATGCATACTTTATTTTTAGGTGTTTTTAAACATCACAGATTCTATACATTACTTGGATATTAAATTTTTAAAATGTCCACAAACATATACAAAATGATACCTCAAATTTAGAAAGGTTCACCTACTAACTCAAATCCCATTCATAAATAGGTATTAGATTTGTAATATCTCAACATTTCTCCAACATAGACCAATTAAATAATAGGATGAAATCAATATATAAAGTAAATAGGTCTAGAATTATAGAAAACATTGTCATCATGTATCTTATTCTTATTTTAATTATATTTGATAATATAAAAAAATATATCGTTCACATGTGTGAACATGTTTGTGGAAAGACAATATCCATGATGAAGGTCATAAAAATGAATAATGATATGTGTAATATTTCCTTAAACCCATATTTTAAATAAAACTTGATAAACAAACATCATAATTCCATCCACCAATGGGTTACAGAAACTAAACCTAATAGGAATAAAGTGTAGAAATGACCATTCAACTCTATCATATGCTTTACTCATGTCTAGTTTACAATCCATCACACCAATATTATAGAGATAGTGAGCCATTACAGAATAAAAAATATCATGATAAATTATATAATTATTTGTGAAGAGTTTTTTGGGAAAAACACACTTTGATTTTGAAATAAATGGAATGAAAAATATTTTAAGGTGAATGGCCGTTATTTTTTAAAATATATTATATGTCATAATGAAAAGAATTATTGTCCAAAATTTCCTCCCTCTAGATGATTTTTCACTTTAGGAATTAGGGTAATCAATGTTTCATTAGTTTATTTAAATAAATATTTCCCTTTCTATGAATATTTAAATAGTCATATTATACTAAACCTCTTAATATGATAAATATTATTGGATAAAGGTGAATGGAACCTAGTTGGTATTGGGGGTTACTGGAATGAAACAGTGAAAGATACAAAGTGACCTCCACCTTAGTAATGAATTTTTAAGGATCATTAGTCATATAATCTATCAGTATAAGGTAGATACATAAGGTAACCTTATATAAAATAAAATATTCCCCAAAAGTATATAAATAATGCTAGAATATCAAAATAATATCATGGATTTCACTCTCCCACCTAGTAACACCAAATTTATGATTCTCCAAATTTTAAATAATGTTCTTCCAGTATCTTTAAGGAGTCGTATAATGTTTGTACAACATATTCTTTTCTCCCTATTTAATGTGTTATTCCATTTCTCAAATGAGCTAGATTCTCTGTTTACTCCAGATATTAGTTTCTCACTCATTCTTAGGAGACAAAATCTATGAGATCGTATGAGTCGATGATGGAAGAGAATTATAGTCCTTCACAGACATCTAAATATATTTAAAAATTATATAAAACATGTAGAACATATATTTTCTCCATTTATTTTGGAAACAACTCACCATTCCAATGATTAAATGGATTTTTTTGTATAGGAACTCTCCATGTGACTAGGACTACCTAAATAGTCCTCTACTTTTTTCAATATGAATTAAAATATGAATAATAAAATATCTGATTCTAGAATATCCTCTGATATGTATTCATAGAGATAACAATAGTAAAATTGTCTAAATAAAGACCTGAGAGATGGGAGACCTAGAACAGAGGGAAAATATTATTCCATTGATAAGAAACAATAAATCTATTTTGACATTATAAAATTTTTATAACTGTTGAACTTCCCAAAAACCATGTGATTTAATTACCAATTTATCCCAAAACCGAAACCCCTATATAACTAAAATCATCTTGAAAATATTCTATTAGATAAGGATTCATAAAACATCACTTCCTTTTCATTCAAGATAATAATTTTATTGAAACAGCCACTTTCCAAAAAGGATAAAAAAGTAACTACACACAATCCACATTAACTCCAAGGAATTTTATTTATCAACCCAAATGGGAAATCAATAACAGGACAAAAAGAACCACATTAGAGAGACATATTTCATAATGGTTTCTTAATTATGTTTCTAAATGTAATTTACAATTTAAAAAACTAGTTCAACTTTATATTGAAGGCATAAACCACCCACATGACCCCTTTTATAGGTAATGTCCTGTGTTTTTCAATATAGATAAAATACGAATGTTTTTGAATTTATTTCATTTACAAAAACTTATGGTTTTAAAACCAATCTTCGAAGATAATTTTCACAAGATGGGTTCTTTTAAAGTGTTAATAACAGACTTGGATAAAGGATCAAGGAGTTTACCAGTTGGTAGGATGGATTTTGGGAGAACTGGACAAGGCAGTGATGTTCGCATGGGCTACGCACGGTAAGTCAATACCATGCAGGTCATCCATGCAGTATAAAGTATGTGTCCAGTAGTTGATGCATGGTCTGCACATAGTCTACCCGACCATTAAATTCAAACCATATGGTCTACCCAATTTTTAGTTTTAGGTTAAATAATTTTAATTAAATTCATGGTTTAAAGAAATATAATTAAATGAGCAATTGGGGGATTCTTTTAATTTAATTAAGTATGAGAGAATTTAATTAAATGATGTGGATATAGAGAAGTTATTTAATTAAATTGAAATTAAATGAATAAAATTTATTTTAAATGGTGATGAGTTGGAGTCTTTAATATATTAAATTGAGATTAGTGAAATTTAATTAAATTATAGGTAAATTAGAAGATAAGGGTTATCAATGAAGGTAATTATTAAATTATAGAATTTTAAGGATGTGTAAATGAGTAGTTAGAGTTTCATTAAATTAAATTAAATCCAGAGAGGAAATTAATTAATTAATTAAAAATGGAGGCTTTATTTAATTAAATTCTACATTAAGAATAATTTAATTAGTCATTGTGAAATGGGAGATTATTATATGAAAAAATTGAGGTTGAGATAATTTTACTAAATAATGTTGATTATTTTGAGTTTTTAATTCAATAAAATTTTCTTATGAGATTTCAATTAAATTTGAGAAATTATTAAATTAAATTCAGTTGGGAAAAAATAATTAAATGATGATTAATGAGGAGTTGGGGTTTTTTTAATTAAATTGGGTTGAGAGTAATTAAATAATAATGATTTGTAAAGTTTATTTAATTAAATTTAGTTCGAAATGAATTTAATTAAATGATGTGTTAAATGTACAGTGTGGGTTTTATCTAATTAAATTCATGGTTAAAATTAATTTAATAATATGTTGAAAAATTAGTGTTTTATTTAATTAAATTATATTGAGGGAATTTAATTAAAAAATGTTGTGTTGGAGAATTTATGTAATTAAATCTATTGAAGAAAAATTTAATAAAATGATGTGTTAAATGTGCATTTGGAGTTTCATCTATGTAAATTCAAGGTTAAGATGAATTTAATTATTTGATGAAAAATAGAGGGTTTTTTTAAATAAATTGTATTGAGATAATTTAATTAAATAATGATGTGTTGGATAATTTATTTATTTAAATCCATGGGAAAATAATTTTATTAAATGATTTTCTTAATGTGGATTTAGAGTTTTATCTAATTAAATTCAATGTAAAGATGAATTTAATTTTTCGATAAAAAATGTGGGTTTTATTTAATTAAATTGTATTGAGAAAATTTAATTAAATAAAAATGTGTTGGAGAATCTATTTAACTTAATTCATTAGAGAAAAATTTAATGATGTGTAATTGGGGAGTTTTGGGTTTTATCAAAGAAGTGTTTTATTAAATGATAATAATAATAATAATAATGGTAATTATTACAATGGTTTCATTTAATTAAATTGAGGAGGGGATTTAATTAAATGATATGAGATGAAAAATTTTATTTAATTAAATTAAGATAAATGAAATTTAATTAAATGATGTGAAATTGGTGTATTATTTAATTGAATTCAAGTTTGATATAATTAAAATTAATTGATACGAAACATGGGTTTTAATTTTATTAAATTGAATGTTGAGACATTTTAATTAAATTTCATTAGTTAGAGATTTCATTTAATTCAATTCGGTTCTAGATAATTTAATTAAATGATGTGTAAATGGGAGTTTAGAGAGTATCAAAGGGGTATAATATTAAATGGTAATAATAATAATATAATGGTTATTATTATTTTTATATTAATTTTTATATTTTATATTATTATTTTTAGATTTATTTAAGAGAGAAAAAAAGGGAGGCGCACCTCTCCCTCCTACAGGGGGGTGTTATGCACCCATGGTACAACACCCATGGGTGGCGCACCACCCTCCTCTATGGATCCCTCTTCGCATGGCTATCTTCTCCTGGAGTCTTCATAGAAGATGTCTCTTTCGTCAAGGTGGTTTTGAAGATGTCTCAGGACCCATTGGGTTGTATTTAAACTACCATCGTTGAATGTGTGGTGGTTCAACTTGATTTGGTTCCCCGCCATCATTTTCCGTTAATGCTATAAGCTTGATAATTGGTTTCTCACCCTTTAAATTTGATGCTTATGGTGTATTTGAGTTTTTGTGAATTAATTGGATGTGTGTTGTCCCTTTCCGCACTAATTTTTGGTTCCAGTTATCGGTGTAGGGTTATGCGACCTATACCAAGTATACATGTGCAATATTGTGGAAGTATGTGTGCACAAGTGCATTTCGGTTTGAGTTAGAAAGCATTGTCCCAGCCAATTCCTTGAGTTGGGGTCCTCAACCTTGATTAAATTGGAGAAATGCAGTTTTTGTTGATTTACTACTTTTGGATAATTTGTATTGATAATATGGAATGAACTACCTTATGTTGAATAATTTGTTAGATTACAAAATCACGTTTTAATAATAAACCCCTCCAACCTAGGTACACTTTTTTTCAGATAAAAACATAATGCTTAGACTGATATGTTAATTTATCTTGTTATTATGTGATTTTCTATTTCTACCCTTTGAGATAATTAATTTTTGAATGAATTATGAACCAAGAAAATTGAAATTGTGATATATAATGTGGGAATTAATTATGTGGTTTTGTAGTATTTTTTGGATAATTAAATGTTGAAATTAATTTTTGAAAGATGAGATTTAGAAAGAAATAATTAATTTCAAATTAGTAATGTTCTTGAGTTTATAATATAGATAATTAATTGGGGGATTATTTATGGGATGTAGAATTGGCTATGTTGAAATAACTAATGATGGATTAATTATGTTCTTTGAAGTTTGATTAAGAAAATTAATTGTGAGATTAATTATGATGAGTTTTGATTTGGATTGGATAATTATTTTTGGATAAGAAATTATTGGATGGGAATAGTGTTAGTATGTTAATTAATTCAAGAATTAATTAATAGAATTGTGGAATTTGTTAATTGTGGGGTTAACTAAGGGTTTTTTATATGTTTAAAAAATTGTTGGATTAGTAAGGGAATGAATGTGAATAATTAATGAGGGTTTTATTTATTGAGCATGGATTAATAAATTTTTGAACTAATTTATGAATGAGAATTAGTTGCTAAAAATGATGTTATGGACAAATATAGAAGTTGGGACATAGAAATGGAATTCCTTCCCAGTTCTTATCTATGTGCTTAGATGTAAGGTGTTAGACATGGTGATCTACACCAGATTGAGAATTGGGGTGTTAACATTGAGATCTACATCGAATCAGAATTGGGGTGTTTGACATGGTTTTCAACACCAAATGAATGAAAATAAGGAATTATGAAATAAATGAGAGATGTGGGTCAAATCTGAGTTAAATGTGATTAAATAAAGAATGGTTAAGAATGATTATAATTTTGGTATAATCAAATGTTTGTATTTAGGTATGAGAAACCATGGGAACCATTGAGATAATAAATGATTAAATAGAGAATAATTGGTAAAGTGTTGAAAGATATTTATTCTTGAAAAACATTCTTGTATGATTCTTGGGCATACTCTTATTCTGGATATAGGATAAATAAGGTATTACCATCAGGTGTCCCTTTGGAACCTGTATGGGTTGTTTTTCAATTATTTAGTTCTGTTATTTACTTGTTAAATGTACACCCAAATTTTTATATTGTATTTTCTTGATTGAGCTAGACAACCGGTGGTCCCATCCTACTGAGATTTATATATCACAACATATTCAAGCCACGATTGCACTAGGGTACCTGAGTAGACTTCTTGTTTGCAGGACAATGGACCTTTTCTTGTGGATGTTACTTGTACTTGTGACATAAGAGCAAAAGACTGAATGGGAGCAAGGATGCCCATGGAGATCACCCTTGGGGGTTTAAGTCTTCTCTGTATTTCTATATTGGAATGTGACGTATACTATTTTGTTTACTTATTTCTGATATATATCACCATGAAATTTCTCCATTGTATAAATTAGCATTGGACATTTTCATTATTCGGTTGATTATTGTTTTATATATGCCAATGTTGTTGTATGAGTTTATTATCTATTTCAATTATGCACTCGTGATATGAGGGTATAGTCTCCCCACTGACTATCTATAAACCCTTGATACTAGTAAGTAGCCTCTAGAGTATGGGGAAAGGCGCTTCAGTTCTTGTGGTGACAGGTCCAGCTACCAGTTCGAGGGTAAGCCAGGTCGGTACATTACAAAGTTGTATCAGAGGTTCAGGTTTTATTTCTTTTTCCATTTCTCTTTCTGTTTTGGGTTGGTTGATGGGGGACTCAGAAAGTGTCTACGCTCATTTAATAGTTGTGCTTATGATTTATCACTACACATATGATAAATGACCATGTTTTGAAGGATGGGAATTGATTTTTATATTGTTTTTCATGATAGTTGATATGATTTCACCCCAAGTGACTAGTGTATTTTCCACTACTTATTGATTTTAGAATTTTAAATAATTTCCTTGGAATGATATGGTAATTAATGTGAATTACATGTAGTATCAAAGGCACATAGATATTCAAATGTCTTGCATATGACATTCCATGTAGTTCCATTAGTAAGATAACTGCTAATTTTTATTATGTGCCTTGAAATTCCATGTTTTGATTTGCTTTAGCATCCCCCTTTAGATAGAATGTTTTAGTGATAGATATAATATTCTATGGTGTTTATATACCATGTTACCTATTTATTATAATGTTTTACTATTGATCCAAGATTCTGTGTTATTAAATGTTTTTGTGTTACTACATATGAAAACATGCTAGAGATGTTTTGATATGTAAATGGTCACCTAAGTAGAACATGAATTTTTTTCATTTACAATGGGACCCAATTGGAAATTAAATGTTTATGGGTGCCTTATAACTTGGAAAAGGTTATCATATATTTTCAAAAAATTGAAAAAAGGGATGCTAAATTTAAAAGGTTAAATAGAAATTTGATGTGACAAATGGGATAAAAATACTAGTAGTGAGGTGTTTGGGTGCCTTAAACTTGTGTTGGGTGTTTGGGAATGAAACATGATCATTCAAATGAGACTTCTGGACCTTGGTGGGTGGGATAGGGTTGTAGTAGCTCCCGATGACTTCTCGAGGATGAGAAGTTTTTATGGTGGGTAAGTTGTAATGTCCAGTGTTTTTAGATTGCACTAAATATAAATGTTTTTGAATTTATTTTGTTTACATAACAGTTATATTCTAAAACCAATCTTCATAAAGATGATTCATGAGTTGGGTTCTTTTAATGTGTTGATAACGAGATTGGGTAAAGGCTCGAGGAGTTTTCCAATTGGTAGAATGGGATTCGAGAGAATCAAACTAGGAAGTGACGTTCACACAGGCTACACACGGTCAGTCAAAAGTAGGTGGGCCAGTCGTGCATAATAAAGCATGTGTCCAGTAGTGGATGCATAGTCTGCACAGAGTCTATCATGCCATACAAGTCAAACCATATAATCTACCCACTTTTTAATTTCAGGTTAAATGAATTTAATTAAATTTAACTTTGAAATGAATTTAATTAGATGAGTTATTGGGGGATTCTTTTACTTAAATTAAAGTTGAGAGAATCCAATTAAATGACATGGTGATTGATAAGTTATTTAATTAAATCGAGATGAAAATAATTAAATTTATATTAAATGATGATGAGTTGTAGTATTTAATATATTAAATCTTGATGAGAGGAATTTAATTAAATGATTGGTAAATGAGGAGTTGGGGTTTATCAATAAAGAGAAATATTGAATGGGAAAATTTAAATGATTTGTAAATGAGGAGTTGGAGTTTCATTTAATTAAATTAAAGAAAAGAGGAATTAAATTAATTAATTTTGAATAGATGTTTTATTTAACTAAATTCTAGGTTATGAAAATTTTAATTATTCATTGTGAAATGGAATATTAATATTTCATTTAATTGAGGCTGAAAGAATTTAACTAAATAATGTTGATGAGTTGGAGTTTTAATTTAATTAAACTGTGTTCAGTGAATTTAATTAAATTTGAGAAATTATTTAATTAAATTTAGTTGGAACAAATTTAATGAAATGATGATTAATGAGGTATGAAGGTTTTTTAATTAAATTGTGTTGAGAATAATTAAATAATAGTGATTTAGAAAATTTATTTATTTAAATTTACTTGGAATGGAATTTAATTAATTGATGTGTTAGATGTGGAGTTGGGGTTTTATTGAATTAAATACAAGGATAAGATTAATTATAATTATTTGATGAAAAATGGGGGTTTTATTTAATTAAATTTTATTGAGAGAATTTAATTATATAATGATGTGTTAGGGAATTTATTTATTTAAATTCATACAAGAATAATTTTATTAAAATATGTGTTAAATGTGGATTTAGATTTCTATCTATGAAAATTCAAGGATAAGACGTGTTTAATTATTTGATGAAAAATGGGGTTTTATTTAAATAAATTGTATTGAGGGAATTTAAATAAATAATTATGTGTTATAGAATTTAATTAATTAAATTCACGGGATAAGAATTTAATTAAATTATTTATTAAATATGGAGTCTGATTTTTATCTTATTACATTCATGGTTAAGGTGAATTATATTATTTGTGGTAAAATGGGGGTTTTATTTAATTAAATTGTATTTAGAGAATTTATTAAAATAATGATGTGTTGTATAATTTATTTAATTAAATTGGTTGGAGAATAATTTAATGATGTGTAATTGGAGAGTTTTTGGATTTATCAAAGAAGGGTTTTATTAAATGATAATAATAATAGTGGTTATTATTTCGATGGTTTAATTTAATTAAATTATGGTTGTGGAATTTAATTAAATTATGTGAGACGGATAATTTTAATTAATTAACTTATGTTAAACGAAATTTAATTAAATGATATGAAATTGGGGTTTTATTTAATTAAATTGGAGGTTAATAAAAAATTAATTAATTGATGTGAAACAAGGGTTTTAATTTAATTAAATTTACTATTGGGAGAATTTAATTAAATAGAATGAGTTGGAGATTTCGTTTAATTAAATTCGGTTGAGGAGAATTTAATTAAATAATGTGTAAATGGGAGTTTGGAGTTTGGAGTTTATCAAAGAGGTATAATATTAAAAGTTAATAATAATAATATGGTAGTTATTATTATTATTATATTAATTATTAAATTTTCAAATAGAATTTTTTATTTTATTTAAAGGATAAAAGAAGAGGGAGGGGCACCTCCCCCTCCACCTATAGGGGGCGTGACACACCCATGGTGTAGCACCCATGGGTTTCAACCCACCCTCCTCTCCTCCTACCTCTTCACGTGGTTATCTCCTCTCAGAGTCTACACAGAAGTTGTCTGTCTCTTGATGGTGGTGCGGAAGATGTCTCGTGGCCTTTTGGGTTGTATTTCAACAACCGCTACCGAAGGGGAGGTGGTTCGGCTTGATTTGGTGCACCGCCATCAATTTTGGGTAAATCTACAAACTAGATAATTGGGTTTTCACCATTTAAATTAGATTCTTATGGTGTATTTGAGTTGTGTTGAATTAATTAGAGGTGTGTTGTTCCTCAGTGCCCTAATTTTGGGTGCTAGTTATCGTTGTAGGGAGATTTGACCAATTTCTAGTACGTGATCGCAATATAGTTGAGGTGTGTGTGTGCGAGCATGTTGCGGTTTGAGTTAGAAATCATTGGATCAACCAATTCATTATGTTAGGGTCCTCAACCATTCTTAAATAAAAAATGAATTTTTTTATTTACTACTTTTGGATAATTTGAACTGAAATTATTTAATGAACGTCCTTATGTTAAATAACTTGTTAGATTACAAAATCAGGTTTTTGTAAAAAAAAAACCCTTCATCAGAGGTGCAATGCCTTCCTACTAAAAACATAATGTTTATACTGATATATTCGTTAATCTGTTATGTGATTTTCCATTTCTTCCCTTTACATATTGTCTCACTTGGGCTAAGAGATAATTATGAGTATTGGGAGGGATAAGTTGAGATAATTAATATTAAAATTAATTATGAGTTAGTGAAGTGGATAAGTTAAGATAACTAATTTTTTGAATTTATTATGTGCTATTGCAGTAATGTTTTTTATAATTAATTATGGAAATTAAATATGGAAAGATGAGATTTTGAATGGAATAATTAATTCTAAATTAATTATGTTCTTGATTTTATAATATAGATAATTAATTTGGGGATTAATTATGAGATGTGGAATTGGAGATGTTAAAATAATTAATGATGGATTAATTATGTTCCTTGATGTTTTATTAAGATAATTGATTGTGAGATTATTTATGATGAGTCCTTATTTGTATTGGATAATTAGTTGTGAAGAATTAATTATTGGATGAGGTTTTTGTTAATATATAAATTAATTGAAGAATTAATTAATGGAATTTTGGAGTTAGTTAATTGTGGGGTTAAATAATGGTTTTTTATATGTTTCACTAATCATTGGATTAGAAAGGGAATAAATATGGATAATTCTTGAGGAATTGATTATTGATATTGGATTAATTAATTTTTGAATTAATGAATGAATGAGAATTAGGTGCTAGACATGAAATTCTAGACCAATGTATAAGTTTGGACTTTTATATGGATTTTATCCCCAATAGTTATCTATGAGCTTAGATATAAGGGGTTAGACATGGCGATCTACACGAGAATGAGAATTGGGGTGTTAGACATGGAGATCTACAATGCATGAGAATTGGGGAGTTTGACATGGCATTCAATACAAAATGAATTAATATAATAAATTATGAAATAAATGAGATATGTGGGTCAAAAAAAAGTTAAATGTGATTAAATAAATAATGGTAAATAATTAATAGAATTTCAGCATGATCCATAGTTAGTATTGAGGTACGAGAAACCATGGGATCCTTGGAGATAATAAATGATTAAATATAGAATAATTGGCAAAGTGTTGAAAGTTATTTATTCTTGATAAATACTATTATATTATTCTTTTTCATACTCTTATTATCACTACAGGATAAAGAAGGTATTATTGTCACATGTCCCTTTGGAATTTGGATGGATTTTTAGTTAATTTTTCAGTTCTGTTCTTGCTTTGTTATATCTACACACTATTTTTTATATTTCATTGTCTATATTGAGCTAGAAAACCAGTGGTCTCAGCCTACATTTATGTATATCTCACACCCAATTCAGGCCTCCATTTCACTGGGGTACCCACGTAGAATTCTTGTTTATAGAACAGTATACCATTTCTTATGGTTGTTACTTGTACTTGGGAGTTAGGAGAAAATGACCAAGCATGAGCAAAAGACTGAGCGGGAGCTCAGGATACTCATGGAGATCACCCTTGGAAATTTCAGTCTTTTCTTTATTTTTGTATTGGAATGTAATGAATAATTCATTGTTTACTACATGCAAATATGTATCACAATGACATTAATGAATTGTATAACTTGGCATTGGCCATTTTAATTATATAGTAGACTATTGTATTATATCTACTGATTCAGTTTGTTGAGTTTGTTATCTATTTTCATTGTAAACTATGAATATGAGGGTATAGTCTCCCCAATCACTATTTATAGACCCTCACTACTAGTTAGTTTCCTTTGGCGTATGGGGAGATTCACTTGAGGTCATGTGGCGACTGGTCGAGCTACCGATTTGGAAATTGGTTTAGGGGTATGTCGGGTCGGGATGTTACAATATAAATAGGAAAAGGTACCTTGAAACCCAACATTAGAAGATAAAGATATCATTTCCATGCATTCCAACATGGTTTTAGATAAAAGAACCACACTACATAAGTATTTTCAATCCAAAAAATAGAGTGAATGAACCGTGCATCAGTTAAAAATCCCACGATAGTTCTAGCACATTAGATTTACTAATGAGGGAGAAGAAACTTCCCTATTTTCTAATAAAAGTAGGTGAAAAAAATATTATGAACCATATGGAAGGATTAAATGGATGAAAAAACTAGATAAAATATATCTGGTAAACTAGATGAAACAGATCTAACAAGTTGATATGACATATCTGGCCAAACATTAAATTTACAAAGCTTGAAATCAAATTAAAAGAAATAAGCCTAAAATCTGAAAAAAGATACAAATCAAATTAAACTAATGTTGAATTAGATTATATATAACCACAATGGGAGAGATGGTTATAGACCTGAATATCCAATATGCTCAATATCTATATTCGAATAAATCATGTTATGGCATCGACCATACAAAATCTTAGTTTTATCATGTAGGGAAGTCAAAAGGTAGATAAAATCCCAATTAATGTATATGTTTTACTATCAAATCCAATTAAACATCGTCGATGGTCCTGAAAAAAAATGAAAACATATGATCTTGAAGAAAACCATTGAACCATTCAATGAAAAAAATTCAAAATGATGAAACCTTGAATCCTACATAGAAATGGGATAAAATAAGACATAAAAAATTAGAAACTCAAGGAAAATATGAGAATAAATATCTCAAATGGAGGGAAGAAAATATTATATTGACTATTTTTCTATACATATATCTTCCAATAGTAATAAGAAGAAAAGAATTTGGAAAATCAAGAAATATCAATAAACAAAAAACTAAAGCACCAAAAAATGGCCTATTTATCTGAAAAAGTTAGGAAGAACCATAAATAGAACCAATTTATAAACACATAAGGGGTGAATTGTTATAAAAAAATCCGTGAAGATAAAAAAATCATTAAACCAAATGAATAATCAACTAGAAATCCATAAAAAGTATGGAATATATTAACTTTAGTTAAGAAGATTGAATGTTCCAACATAAATGGGTATAGTCACTCCAATCAAAATGGAAGAAATTTAAAAAAAACATGAAAAACATATGATAGATTGATTGAAAATCCTTAAAAACAAGTTTGTAAATTCTTACTTATGGTTCTTGATATAGATAAAATTTAACCCAAAGGGAACAAATATTAGCTTCATAAAAATTTAAAGCATAATTTTTATTCAAATTTGAATAGTTGACACCTTTTGATATCCAACACCTGGGTTGGTAAAAAAAAACGTATGTAGGGCCAAAAATTTCATATCCACCTAGAAGAGAAAATATTTTAATATAATAACATTAAATAAGAGATATAATTTTAAATATAGGAATCTTGAAGAGGGAAATTATCTACTTTATTTAATGGGTTCATTAATAAGGATGGAAAAGTTGTGTTTATTTTTTGTATGTTACCTTTGAGATTCCCAATCCATTTAATTAATTTTCAGTCATTTTATCCACTTTATTATGTATTTATATTTTATTTTCACCCCTTTTATAAGAAACACTTGAATATGATGATTTTTCAAATCTTGATGTGCATCCTTCTTACATTAGCATCTTATTTTTTCCCAGAATTAGTGGTGTGATTCCATTGATAGAGAAATTTTATTTAAACATGTTGAAACCTTGGATATTGGAATTGACATTACAATTTGTTCATTTAGATACATTTCACTTCTCATATTCACTTAATCATTTTTAGAATATGGAAAAACATTATATTGGTATTAGACATGTTGTTTTAATGAGTATGTTTTATCACAATCTTCTTATTACTCTCCACCATATCTCACAAGAGCAGTTATTCTACTCAACCGACTCCATGGAAAATTTAAAATGCATAACCACAATAAAAAATTACTAAAATAATTTAGCAACTTACTCTACTATTGAAAGGGAAGCAACATTATTCTACTCTATAAAGGTGTCCCCAACATCCCTCTCCATATAATAGGTGTAATCCAACACCATTTTATGAAGATTGTACAATTCTAAATGATTCAAGAGATTCAGTGCTGGATTTTATAATTAGATGAGATTATTAAATAGTAATAGGGTGTTGAATATTGACATTCTATAGTTTGATGGGTTTTTGAATCCTGATTATTTTCATGATTGGATGTGGTAAATAAAAAAATACATCAAATTTAATAATTTTTCTGATGCAACAAAGTGTAATGTGTACATTGTGAAATTTAAATGTTACATGTCTCTTTAGTGGGAATGTATAAAGAAATGTTGAAATGTTGTGGGAAAGAATATATACCCTCATGGGAGATGTTGAAAATGATTTTGAGAAGATGATTTATGCCTTGGAATTTTGAGTAAGAACCTTATTTCTAAATTCATAGCTTGCGATAAGGAGATAAATATGTTGAAGGGTACATATGGGAGTTTGTTAATTTATTAATGCAAACTGATCTTCCAAAGTACAAAGAAATAAATATTTAATGTTTTTTGGGAGGATATTATGATGAAATTTTACATTCAATGGTTTTACAAATGTTGTTTTCACATGATTGTGTTTAGAAGCATGTTGTCAAGTTATAAAAGTACAAGCAGACCTTGAAGACACCAGTTCTCTAGAAAAGTAATACATGTACATATTTTTAATAAGCTATTTTTTCTAACAAGTATATTATTAGTGAGAAAGAATTTAGAAAGAACCAAATACTAGAAAATGGGAAATAGAAGGCTAATGACCTACTAAAAATAAAATCCAATTTCATTGAACAAGGAAATAAAAAGTGCTATAAATGGTCATTTTCATACCAATTTCCACAAAAACAAATTATTACTATAAATATTATCAACTATATTTGAAAGGAAATCATTTAAGATAAACTTGATATTGAAGAATGTGAGGATGATGATCATGTTATGGAAGAAGATGATGTGGGAAACATGATTGTGCTACCAAGAGTTTTACAAGATCACGTATGCCCAGAATATGATAAAAGAGAAAAATTGTTCCAATATAATTTCACTAATAATAAGAAAGTATTAATGAATATTATTGATATTGTGAGAGGCATAAGTTTTTATTCAACTAAAATAGTTTATAAATTTAATCTTCTAACTAAAAATAATACCTGGTCATAAAAATTGCAATGGATGAACAATGGGAGAATAGTCCAAGTCAGAAAAAGATTCTGATTTCATATCAATTAGAACAAACAATGTTAATGAGTTAATTTTTTTATGTTATTCATATGGATAATTTCCATTTCTTTAATGGAAGGCCTTGGATGTTTGAAAGGAATCTGAAATATGATGGGAGGTAGAACACATATTCCTTCTGATCTCATGAAAAGAATATCACACTTGATCCTTCGAAGTTATCCCAAACCCTTCATGAAAAATTTATTCCATAATTTCCCAATGACTGCATGTCTATCATTAAATCTCTTGTTGAGATATAAATCCATATGAAAAGCCGTATATTTCTTTATTAATGATGTGAAAGTAATTCCAAGAGGATGATATGAATCACCATCTGTTATCTCATAATATGATTGAGTAATAACATAATGTTTTTCCTATTGACCTTCGAGGTGGATTACCAAAATTTAGAGGCATTCAACACCGATAAAACCATGTACCATGTAAAAAAATTCCTAATAAAATAGTTAATCAATATAACCCATGGTAATAAAAGTAATTTCAGATGCATGTGGAAGAACTTATGGATCGATGTTTTATAAGGCCATGAATTAGCTCATTTTCTATTCCAACATTATTGGTGCTGAAGAATGATGGTTTATATTACATTTTTATTAATAGTATATCTATCAAAAATATTGTATTTCAATATAGGTATCCCAAAACATGAAATGATGAAATCCATGGTGGATTACATGGTTCAATAATCTTTTTTAGGATGACCATTAAAGTGGATACCACAATATTTGAATGAAGGAAGGGGATGAGTCGAAAATGACTTTCATAAACAAAGTTGAATTGTTTGAGTGGAAGATCATGCCCTTATGCCACTCAAATTATCATAGAAAATTCATGTTCCAAATGAATTGTGTTATAAAATCATTTAAGGGTAAATTTACTATGTTTTATGTAGAGGATAATTTGATCTACAATAAGTATGTTGAGGTCCATGTAGATTATCATTCATAGATATTTTCAATTCTATTGGAAAAAGGTTTTATGGAATGTTAAAAATTTGTGTTTTATTTTAAGTTAATGTGGTGTAGGGGGTAGATGGGGGGATTTTTAGAGAGAGGGGGTGTCTAGGACTAGTGCATGTGTGTGTGTGTTGGGGGGGTGGTAGGCTTGTGTCGGGGGTGTCCAGGGGGTGGAGGGGGGATTTGAAGAGGGAGGGGTGTCTTTGAGGGAGGGGGTGTCTAAGGGGGGTGTTCAAAGAGGGAGGGGTCCTTAGGAAATGGGTGGTGTCTAGGGGGTCTAGGAGGGGGGGGGGTTCTATGAGGGGGGTTGTTTGAGGAGGGGTTTGTGAGGGGGGGTGGGTCTGTCCAGGGGGGCTCAGATCATAGAGAATCCATAGGGTTATTATTCTACTAGGGGGATGTTTCTTAAAATTGGAACATGTTTATGGTTTGGATTTCTTCCATCTATGAGTTTTTTTCAATGATTATAGTTTGAGGGATTTTTAGTTATGGATCGGTGGTGTATTCTCCTCTGGTGAGTTTTGTGTTTATAGGTGATGCACCTTTGGTGGATCTTATGTTTTAGTTTTAGAGGAAAAACAAGAATTTTTGTTTCTCATACACTGTCCCTTTGGAATTTGAATGCATGGTAGGTTGTATTTTAGTCTTGTAGTAGGTATTTTTCAGTCATGGTATCTTTAGAGTCTATGGTGAATCCACTTTTAGTGATTAAGGTTAATTTGATATCTACTTTTTTATGGTTACTTTATTTCCCATGCACAGTCATTTCAATTTCATGCCTCATGGTTGGTTAAAATAATTTCACATGGTCACTATATTGACTATAGATCCAACATACATTCACTTCCAGGGGTGACTAGGAGGGAGGGGGAGGGGTTTCCAGGATGAGGGAGGGGGAGGGGTGTCCGAGAGGGTGTTTATAGCTTTCATATTTATACATTTTATATATTCTTAAAGTATATTTATTTTATTCTTCCACTATTATAGGATTCATTATTCATATGGATTTTATGGATACATAACAGAATTATAAAATCATTTGTCATTCCATTGACCACACTTATTGTAATTACAATAGATGGTCTTTGTGCTTTCAAAATACAAGAGGATAGACTTCATAAAACATAATCATAAAAAAAATTAATAAAAAATGTTTCATTCTACTCTATTACTTATTTTTCATAGGTAAGTGGTGGTTGGTTTCACTCAATAATAATAAAACAGTTTGTAACCAAGGTTACACTACTATTTGTAAATTTATATTCTTCTTAACATCCCGATCTATTTTCTTTCTATTCATTGATTTTCAAGAATAGTTTTTCATCCGTATTGATGGGAATTTTCTCAAACCTGGGAATTCCTTTAATGATTGTGGAATATTTACATAAATGTTTTGGAATTACAGAATGTAGCGCAAGGATACCTGAGGAAAAGGTTTCCATCAAGGCTATATGAAGCCTGGACTTTTTTACTCTACTCTATGAGCTTCATCTCAGTTATGGTGAAATTTTCAGATAAAATTTTGGTCCAATAGTTTTATGTTTTGTCCTTTTTGATATTCAACCCTATATTTCATGTGAATGCACACATTTTTACATTTAGAGAGTATGATGATCAAATTATAAGTTTATGATTTTCCATTTTTTCCTACTCCAACAATCCTTGATAATTATAGATCCAGGTATTGATAAGCATATATTAAAATACAATTTGAATTATTACTCAATGGTAAATCAATTCCTAGTTATGTAGTCTTTTCCATATAAACCAGTTAATAGAAAAACGCTTATACATTTTAGTATATGCATGTATAAGTCTTTTTCTACAGGATATCCATTATGAAATATTAGAATTCGTCCTGGGTAATGCACTCATTCTGGGGGGGGGGGGGGTTGTACGGGGGTATATAAGGGGGTGTGAAGGGGGGTCTATCTAGGGGGGCTATCTAGGGGTTGTGCAGGGGGTTCTGTCTAGGGGGGTGTCCTGGGGGGTTTGTATCATGGGGGTTGGTCTATCCATGGGGGGTTTGTCTGGGAAGGGGGCTGTTCAGGGGGGGGGGGGGGGTAGGGGATCTGTCTATCGTGGTTTTGACAAGGGGGTGTCTATCTATGGGGGTAGGTTTGTCCAAGGGGGGTATATCTAGGTGAGGTGGGATACATGTTTCATGATTGTTTTTTGAGATGCAGATTCCAATTGATGTCATGTTCCTGAAAAATGAGATGCTTGATATCATTGGGGAAACGAAGGGGATTTTTTTTAAGACGTGGTCACCCTTCTCCAGTCTCTGCTAAAGGAGAAATCTTAGGCTGCACTGGAGGTGGTGGACATAATGTTCATAGACACCTCTTAAAAGATTGGCTAGCAGTGCTTCCAGACCACCATGGAGAATCATAAGTTCTATGGCTAGCTGAATGACTAGGTATGATTATTGTACATCCATTTTTTTACATTTTACTGAACTAATTTTGGGAAAAGATGTTTTGAGAGAAAAATGTAATGTGTTTTTTTTATGTTTTGGTATTTGATTTCAAATTTCATGGAATATTTTTGGCCTTGAATTATTTTAGGTTTTAATCTTTTCTGTTGAATTAGCATTTACAGGATCATTAACATTAATAGGAGTCATTTTAAGGATTTTGAATGCTGCCTCAAATAGGATATGTCCACTTATTATGATTTTAAACATGAATTATACATGAGTGACTTGGAGGGGGTATACAGGAGGGAGGGGGTTTCCAGGATGGGGGTGTCTAGGAGGGGGTTGTCTAGGGGATCTGGGTGGGGTCTGTCCAGTGGGGTAGTCTAGGGGGTGTCCAGGAGGGATGGGGGTGTCCAAGAGGGATTGGGGCTGCCAGGAGGTGTCTAGGAGAGGGTATCCATGAGGTGGGTGGGGGTCCATGAAGTGAGGGTATTTCCAGGGGGTCTATCTAGTTAAAGGGGCTGTCGAGAGGGGAGTAGAGGATGGATTTATATATGGGAAGGGTTCTGTTTGGGGGGGATATCCTAGGGGGAGTAGTGGGTGGATTTTTAGGGGGAGGAAGGATTCATGGGGGTGAGGGGGTGCAGGGGGTGGGTAGGGTGTGTTTTAATAAAATTGGAATCCCTATAGCCATGGTTTCAAACTATGGTTATTGCCCTGTGTGGCTTAACCTTTAGTCACTATTTCAAACCATGGATTTAGGGATTTCTCCACAGTTTCAAATTGGAGATATAGATATTTCCCTATCGCCACACAAATACTAGCCACAATTCATTAAATTGTGGATATAACATATGGCCACTATTTCTAGACTTATTTCCACAGTTTCAAACAAATGGCTATAGCCTAAATTTTTAGCAGTTCCTGATAAGCCAAAAAACATGGAATCTATTTATCTTTCATCATGAGGAGATAAATTATCATGTAAATTTTTATTGGAAATGAATTTCATGAAAATTCATTTGTTATTATCTTTGATTAAGAATCATTATTTTATGAAACAACAATTGATTTCTAATAATAGGTGAAATACATTGAAACCAGGAAACCCCTATCATAATGAAAGGATGGGTGTGTTTCAAAAGAAAAAATTGTATGTATTTTAAATCTACAAAAAACATTTATGTTACATGAAATAAAAACCTAATTATTTTCATTTTTTTATATACATATTAAGGAATATAAATCAAAATACACTTATATCCCTTGTCATGTTATTTGGAATGTGGATCATGTAAATAACGATGAGATACTAATATATGAAAATGCACAAAATGGGTGGGAATCTTTTGAAAGAGTAACATAATAAAAATTTGTTGTTATTTAAATAACTAATACATAATAGTGATTAATTTTGTCCATATTTTTTTAACCAACATAGAAAAAATAATCGACATTAGATGTATATGACTAAAAACTACTATCAGTGGCCAAGAAGAGCAGAAAAAGATATGGTTCAGTATGAGGTGTTGGTTTTGGGGTGTCACCTGAACATATTTTGACAAAAGGAATAAACTGCAGATTAATAATATGAAAATTGAAGATATTCAATGAAGACAGTCTAATTTAGAACAAGATTTTAATTGGTAGTCCAATTTGTTATAAAATGTTATTAGAATGAATCAATGAGATGAAAAAACATGAAACCCAACTACAAGATGATCTTCCTTGTCCTACACTACACACCCACCAATACCCCCACCCCACTCCTACCCACCACCCCTCCAACCACTACCACTACCCCAACCCCACCCCTCCATGTCATAAAACAACCCCAACCCCCAACCGCTCCCATACCTAAACCTCCTACCAACACGTACATCCTTAAAACAACCCTCGACTATAGCCTTACATTTCCCCAAACCTATAAACCCCACATCAAACCACACACAACCCACACACCTACTCCAAACCCCATCCACTCTCAATCATATACCTACACCCCAACCTACCAACCCATCCCTATCTGTAACCCCTACAAGACTGATCCCTCAACACTTACACTAAACCTACCCCACCCAACCCAAACCACAAACTCCCATACCCACCCCCCCCCCAATGAAAACCCTCATCCCTACCCCTATCCCCTACCTGCACCCCCACCCTCCTTCATACCCCCAAAAACATATCCCCTACAACCCCTACACCCACACTTACCCCATACCCCCCACTCTTACACCCACAACCTTAAATCCACACCATTTTCGTTGCCCAAAACCGCACAACAAAGTCTACCAACGCACTCCCATACTCCCCAACCATACCGCAACCCATCCCCCAACCCCACCCCATCCCAACCCCAACCCCACCCATTCCCCACCCCCACCCCCACCATACACCAACCAATTACCCCCAACCCCACCGCCATCTACACCCACAACACTAATCCAACCCCTGACCAAAACTCTACACCCACACTAAAACTACCCCCACCGTAATTCCTACCCATACCCTCTGAATCCCCCAGCAATACCCACCCACATCCCCCACCTCACACCCCTACCCAAACCCCCACCTCCTAAAAGTCCTAAACATACCCCCTGTCACCTACCCAATTCTCTAGGAGTTATCCCTTAACCACCCCCTACCCCTACCCATACCCCTACCTATACCCACATTTCTAAGCCTTCCCTTCCCCATCCCATACCCGACACCCCAACCAATCCTACCACCCAAATTCCCCCCCCCTAGACACACCTACCCCAACCCCATCCTCATCCCATAACCCCTATTATCATCCCATACCCCCTACCCCACACACCCACCCCTACCAATCATAACCCCCCCCCCCCCACTCAGACATACCCTATGACCCTAGCCTTATAATCCACCACCAAACATATCCCCCCAACAGTATCCTAAAGGAATAACACCCACCCCATCACCCCAACCTGTACCCCATCAACCCCCACCCCACACCATGTCCTAAACGAGCCCTGAAACATCGTTGGACCTATCCAACCCATCCCCACAAAACATACTCCCCTTGACATATCCCTAATCTAGTGTCCCATAAATACACCAACCCCTACCTTCCATCCGTACCCCTTATCTACCCCCCAATGCCTACCACCGCACCTACCCCTAAAACTACCTCCATATACTCCAATATCCATAAACCTACCCCCTCCCACAGCTCTATCCCTACACAACCCCCAACAAACCAACCCCATACCCTGTCCCTAAACCACCCCTACCCTCCCTAGTCCATATCCCTACCCCCCCCCCCCACCTCAGAACCACATGCCTAAACCAACCCCCTACTCTACCCATAAATATACATAACTACCACTATCCATAGCCCAAAACCAACCTCATACAATCATTGTTGCCCTAAACCAACCTCCCCACTTGTCACTAGCCCACCAAACCTACCCCTAAAATAAAACCCCCTCCTAAACCCATGCCCCTAAACCTAAGACTCAGTCATTTCCCTAACACCCAACAAAACCTACTACCCAACCCTATCCCAAAACTACCTAAACCCCTACACCCAAAAACCTACACCCACTCCTATCCCCAACCATTCAAAAACCCCCACCCTACCCCCAATCATAACACTACCCCCTCCCAGTCCCCCCTCTCCTTCCTAATCCTACCCCCACCTACCCCCTCATCCCAAGCCCAATAATCATAGACACCACCTAAACCCATATCCCTAAATCTACCCCACCTACACCCACAACCCTAAACCTTCCTCTGAACCTATACTTAACACCTTCGGCCTTAGACCTACCCCCTATACCCACAACCCTAGACCTACGTCCTAGAACTATTCCAAACAACTATCCACCCCCTACCACACCACACCCCTCCCAGCCGTATATCTACCCCTAAACACACACTTACCTCCGTCAGCCCTATCCCACCGATCCTACCCCCCCCCCCCACCTCCTTGCACAATTTACCAACACCCCCATCCTACACCAACATCCATAAACCAACAATCCCCTGATCATACCCTTAATCCAACCCCCACCTACACCCACATCCCTAAACCTATCCTTGACCTTATCCCTAAACCAGCCCCTATAACCCTTGAGACTATCCAAAAACCAAGCCCCAGACACCCACATCCCTAAATCCCCCCCAAACATATCCCTAAATAAACCACCATATCCCAACCAGACCAAATCCCACCCTTTACCCCCTTATAGTCCTAAACCTTCCCCCTCCAACCTACCCCCCTCAACCCTATCCCACCAATACTCCCCCTATAGCTTTAATACAACCCCACCTACACCCAAAACCACAAACATACCCACAAGACCGAGCCCTAAACCAACCCCCATCAACACCCAATTCCCTAAACCTACACCCATCCATAACCCCAAACCATCCCCCCTAAAACCCTATCCAAATTTGTACATTGCAACCTTCACCCACAACCCTATACCTACTGCCTATCCCTACCCGTAAACTAACCCCCTAACTCACCTACCAATCCAAAAATAAAACCCCTACTCCCTCCCAGTCTAAACAAACTTCAATCCTAGTCCTAAACATACCCCCAACTTATCACCCTTATCCAAATCCCAAAAACTATATCCCCATCACCCGAACTACGCCTTATCCCTAGACCAACTCCCTCCCCCATGTACACCCACAACCATAACCCTTCCCCACAAACCTAATCCCAAACCACCACCATTATACCCATATTCCTAAACATACCCCACATCCTTAGCCATAAACTAACACCTACACCCCATACCAAGTCTGAACCCAACCATTATGCCCCATAGCCCTAATCCAGCCCTCTACACCAACAAACCCTAAACCTAACGCCCGACCATGCCCTAAACCTACCAAAATACCCCTTATCCCTAACCCTAACCAAATCCCAATATCCCCCACCTACACATACATTGTTAAACTAACCCACCATCCCTAGAACTATTCTAACTCCCAAATACCATCCCTGCCCAATCCTTAAACCAATCCCCACCTACACACACATACCTAAACATACCCACATATGTAGACCTAAAACAACCTCCACCAACACCCCAAACCCTATCCTACTCCCATTACCGTCCCAAAACCATCCCCAATACACCCCCAACCCTAGATCTAAGCCCCCCCCCCTATAACTACACCCAAAAACATAATCGACCACATGGATCTATACCTAAATCAAACACATACACCCTATACCTAAACCATCCTTCCTAAAACCCATAGACCAATCCTTAATTCCTTCGTGTTCCCCCCACCCCTACACCCCCAACCTAAAATATCCCCCATACCAAACCCCAAAAAAACCCACTACTCCCCCCAACCCTATCCCTAACCCCCTCCCCACACCACTATAGCCACATCCCTTAAACTATACCCAAAAAATTCAACAAACCCCCAACTATACCCCCACCACTTCCCTAAATATACCCCTTCCCCATCCCTATAAAAAACATACCTTATCATAGTCCACATCCCGATCCATAACCTACCCCCCCCAACAACCCCCCATGACCCTAGTCCACTAACCCCCCCCCCCCCACACACACACAACTCCCTAAACCTAATCCAACCCCAAAAACACTTGATACAAAAACCTTAATACTAACCCCTAGACCTATCCATAAACCACCCCTCCAAAAGAAATTTCAAAAAACATACCCCTCAAATGTTTCTCTAATCCAACCCCTTAAACCCCTGGACCTAGACCTAATCAAACCCTCCCACAAACACCGATAGACCTAAACCTACCACCACCCCCAACACTAACCTGAAACCATCACCCAAAAAACATGTAACCCTATCCTTAAACCAACTCCCCTATACAGACAACCATTAACCTACCCTACACCCCCATCCCAAACCCTACCCACCAACACCAACATCCATAAAACTTCCCCCAAGCCATATCCCTAACAAACCACCCTACACCCCCTGCCAAAGACAAAACCTAACCCCCACGAACTCTCATATCCCTAAACCCCCCCTTGGTCATATCCCAAAACCAACCCACAAACTACACCAACACCCCTAAACGTACCCCTGGCCATAGGCCTAAACCTACCCTCGTACACCCACCTCTCGCCCCCTATCGTAGAGTTAAACTAACCCTCCACCCCACCTACACCCATTTCCCTAATCCGACCCCCCGAGCCATGCCCTTAACTAAACTACCTATAATCCCAACCCTAGTTGTAACCACCCACCACCTCCAACCCACACACACTAAATACACAACCCCAAACCATCCTCCAAACACCTACTGTACCTAGATCTAAACCAACTGCCACTTACATAGACAACCCAAAATCTACCCCAGACCATATCCCCAAACAAACCCCATATTTTACTGAGCCATATCACTAACCAAACCACCTATATTCCTCTAATCCCTTACCCTAAACCTACAACCTACACTATCTGTAAACCAACCACCATACACTCTACTCCTAAAACAACACCTCATACCCCACTCATCCCAATCATGACCCCCCGCCCCCCCAAAACCATGACTCTAGCCTTAAAACAACCCACACACACCCCAATATACTTATCCCTATGAAAACCCCACATATAATCCCCTATCCATAATACTATTTCCATCCCAATCCATAATCCCCCCCCCCCCACACACTTATCCCACTTGGACATATCCCATCAAACCATCCACCCCAGCCCTATCCCAAAGAAAACCTCGTAACCCCACTATCCATATCCTTAAAGCAACCCCACCTACAACCACAACACTAAATCTCCACCACCAAACCCTACCTCAAACCACCCATATCCCTAGTCCTGATGCACCCCCACCTAAACCAGAATTAATAAACATACCCCTGAACCTAGCCCTAATCAAACACTATAACACCCCCACAGTCCAAAACCTGACACCACATGTCACCCTCATACCTATCACAATTACCCCCGTAGTCCCAATCCCTAAACCAGCCCCAAACACCCCTAGAAATAAAAATCCACCCCAACCTCCCCCATTATCCATTTCCTTAAGTCATCCCACATGTACACCTATATCTAGGAATATACCCCCATACCCATTTCTAGAGAACCCCTCTGGCACCTACACCCAAAATCTTATACCTACTCCATGACCCTAGACGTAAAACAAAACCTTAGCATCCCACCATCCAAATCCTACCCCCTAACCCAAAATCAACCTCACTAAATCCCTTATCCCTATCCATAATCCTACCACACACCTATACCAATAGATTTAAACATACCCCAAACCTATCCCATAACTCCCCCACCTACACTCACAACCCTAAACATACCCTAACCCTAGTCCAATATAAACCAACCTACAATCCCAAATCCTGAAATTCCACCCCACATACCCCACATGTTCATAGCCCGCTGAACCACCCCTGGCCTTAGAGATTAACCATCCAGCAACCCCCAACTCCAAACCTACAACCCCAACCTAACCCTTGGACCTTACCAACAAAACCTACCCCCTTCACTATCCCTACCCCTAGTACCAACCCTAAACCATCCCCACCCCAATCCCATCCCTGAACATACATCCCTCCCACCACCTACCCCAATCACTAAAACTAACCCGGACATTTCCCTTAACCTACCCACCTATCCCCCATCCATACTATACCAGCCATTGAACCTATCCCAATAGAATTTCCGTATTAATAATGATAAAATGAAAGGACATAAAAGATGTTAAAAGTATGGACCTATGCCTCAAAAAAAAATTGGTCATGTGCTTTATTTTAAACATCATTAAATAAAGTTATCCATCATGTATAGAATAAAATTTTGAGTAATATACAAATGAATATTTAATAATGTGACATAAAAACCCAAATCATAAACTTCTCAACTAGCTAATTACATTAGTGATGAAACCTAATGTCAAAAAAATTGACCATTTTATTCATAATAAAAAAATTAAGTATGATAAAACAAATAGTGAATATGTAGTCAAAAATATTCTAAAAGGTTTCATTAATAAATTTCCATGTTATGAAAAAATAAGATATTTATAAAGTATTTAGGTATTAATAATGATACAAATTAAGAAAAAATATATTATAACAAGGAAAAACACCACAAAAAAAATTCAACATTATATACTATAATAGAAAATGAAGAAACATTAACAACATCAGTTCTTATACAATGTAACTCTTATGGCAATAGAAGATATAGGGTTTTAACCTAAAATAAAATATAAAATAGTAGTCATAGTTTAATGTAATTATAGTAATTTTTCTTCAATCTCATAAAATATAGAAGTTGAGGAGGCTCAAAAAATTATTGAGAATAATATTTATTCATATTAAAAAGTGATATGACACCTTGAATTAATTGAGCATTGTAATTATTAGGGTTCCCCAAACAATAAAACATAATTTCACAAAATTACATGATTGTAACATTTTTCCATCTTTTTCATGTTAATGATAAAAAAATAATGTCTCCTTCCACTAAATTTGGTCTCTTGATATAAATATGGAAGGAATTATATGTATCACTTTGACATTTATTAACTTCTGTATCTCCATGTTGTTGGGATTTAACACACTTAATATGGAAATAAATGTTAAATAATAGATAAATGATTCTCAACATTAATAGAGGGTTTTATCTAAACAATTATAGAGAGTTATTCATTGTTTTAATGGATAGAAAATTATATATTTATCGTATTAATTTAGATTATGAACTTGGTTTCTATATAAATGAATGTCATAGAATATTTTGGAATGATGAAAATGATTACATTATATTATACTAAGGGATAGTTGATTGAAATATCATCATGATTTAGTCCACTAAGATAAGTAAAGGGTTAACACACTTATAGTAGAATGTGAGGCATTCCAACATTGAATAGGTGTGAACCGGTAGTGGCACTAACAATGATTGGTTCTATGTGTAAAATGTATACATAATATCGGTGATCCAGTGGTATCTCTTTATTGACGATTTGAGGCCCATCTTGATGGTGAGGTAATGGGAGATGAAAATCTTTCTAGGGTCTCAAAAGAGTGTGAGGTTGACATGTGCTGAGATATATAACTGCATGGTAGTGATGTTTCATCGACAGAAGGGGGAAATTTTTTCTCAAATTGATATCTGAGAAATGTGCTTTGATCAAGATGGTTTTCAAAGATAAAACACAGGTTTATCAGAGAGTTTTTTTTATTTAGTTTATTCTATAGATTAATTGAAATTAAATTTTTGGTAATTGATTGAATTTTTTACTCTTTAATTTATTTGTTCATTTTTTAGAGTTTTCCTATAGTTTCTTAATCCTCGTCATTGGAGGTTTATTCCAAGTCACAAATAATTCATGCTAATTATTTTATTCTACATTATATCACATGAATATTTCATTAGGTTTCTCACAAATATTTTTTCATGAATTATTTTTCCAAAAATCTATATTCTCCCCAATATTTTTCACCCAATTTATTTAATCCATTATAATATGTTATCATACAAAGTGCTTCAAATAAAGCCTAAAGAAATAAATTTAAATCAATAACAATTAATAAAAATACCAATAAGATGTGAAACTCAATGGGATGCTAATTTTACCTCAATCATTTTTGTAAAAAATAATGGTGAAAAATTATACACCTTCTTAGTTGAAAAAATATAAACTAAAACAACGCACATTCTATACATAAATAATGATACCAAGAGGGTGTCTAAAAGTTGTGTTTCACATACAATTCCAAAAACATTATGATGTTTCTAGATTTATACTAAATATTTTTTGATTGACCATTCAGAAGTTGCATCTAAATTCTGAAAAAATACATATTTTTATTATATTCAATACTTTGAATGGAAATCATGGAATATTATAGACGATCCTACCAATCCCAAAGATATTTTTTTGTAAAATTGGGTTCCCTAGACCAACATTGATTAGTAATTTCGATTACCATACCATGTGTATAATGGGATATGAATAATCTAACAATTCTATTGTGTTTTAAACATTTTTATGTCCACTATTTAAATGGTAATGTTAATAGATTAATTTTTGTATCAAAATATTATTTTCAAACCTTGACTATAATGAGAACCATGAGATAATGTGAAATTAAACTCAAATATATGTTACATGGTGATGATACATTATACGAATAGTACACAGTTAATGTATGATGATAATATTTGGGGGATCATAAGGATTGAGACTTTGTCTCATGAAGTTCGCATTTTGTGATCTCTGGTAGGTGTGATCATGAGAACCAACCCTCCAATAAGAACAAAACAAGATTTGGATGTCATTGGTTTTTCCTATTTATAAGCATTTGTGTTGTTCTCCTAACTTGAAATCCTTATCAATTTGTTCCATTTTATCATGTTCTTTGATGCATGGTAAATCCATGACAATGAATTCATGATGAGGTTCTTTTTGTTGGGAGCATCATTTGTGGTATGGAATTGGTTGAATTTCCAAGATAGGATTTTTCACTTCCAAGTAGATTAAGTGATATCATTGGCCATGTTGATCCTGATGGTAGTACCTTTAATAAATCCATGTCCATGGTTGTTAATGGTATTTCCGTACAGTTAGATATACAAATAATTAAGCAAGAAAATGTTGATGACCCATGTGTGCATCATACTTTATGAGATATCAAATGAAAAAGAGATTATGTTACATAGTGTGTCTACGTAGGTTTCTTCTAGTTGATATAAATAAACATTATTTCTTTAGGATCCATGATGGGTTTCTTGATCCCGATCTTGGCATGATAATATTATTCACTAATATTGAGTTTAAGACCTATAGGGTCACACAAAATAGTCATTTAAGGATTAATTCCTATTATGATGAATACGTATATATGAAAGTGTGGGACCCACAACGGGGTCCAAGAGTTATGCATGATTTTTCGGTTAATGATTAATAAATAAATTCATTATTAGTTGAATTTAGAATAATTGAGTTTAATTTATCTAATATGAGTACTTATAATTGATCAAGAAACTACATGTAATAATATTATATGAATAACTATTTTATTTAATATTCAAGGTTCATTAAATAGTAGAAAGAATTATGAGACAAGTAAATTACTTTGGATTATCATGTAATTTGTATAATATATATTAAAATTATGTGATAAAATATAAATAAAATAAATGATACCATTAGTTTTTCATGATTATTTAATCATTACTTATTTAATTGGATGATTGATTTACCGTGGTGTGTAACCCTAATCGGTTCATTTTTACCTCAAATATATAAGTACACAAGAAGACCATTTTCTAGTGTGCAAGATAAGAAACTCATTCCAATGGATTGAGAACTCCTCTCTTTTACCACATCATTGAGAGTGAAAAAAAATATTCCCAAAAATTTATATAAGGATGTCTTCTAGGATCATAGGAACATTGTTGAGGTGATCATTGTGAAATTTAAGGAATTGTTAGTGCTCCATTATAGAACTTTGAATTCAGTGATCGGAATACAAAAAGATTCTTGAATTATGTGTTGATGATCTAGAGGTTTTATAATTAAGATCCTTCATGTAATAGTGGCCAATGATAAGCTACAGTCAAACTCACCATGAATCAAACAATGTAAACATTTTTTATTTATTTTGTTCTCATTAAATTTACCTTAGATCCTCATACCTCTATCTGTGATAAGATCACCAGAGACAATGATTTTTAAATATTTTAGTTATATTTTTTTTCGAAATTTATGGACCATTGGATCGGAATGCATTCCCTAGTACCATGAATTGGTATCAGATATATCAAGGGAATTTTTTGAGTTAAGAAAATATTAGTTTTTTAAAAAAATGTGATGAGATTTAAATTGGTCCCATTGGAACAAACCACACATTCATCCGATTTCGGATCACCCTGTTGAGGTCTATAATGTATTTTTGTTTTGGAATGAAAAATAGTTGTTTCATTTTAAAAATTGAAGAATAGTTTAATTTACAATATATTTTTTTTAATTTTAGAATGATTTTATTTTGATCAAGGTTCGACTACAACAAATTTCCTGGATAATTTTTTTCTTCTCCTAGAAGATTTCCAAAAACCCAAATATTCATTTAACTTCCAATCAACATCAACATGAATTTTTTTTTATAAATAATAAAGGCTATAATTATCCTTTTTGAAAAAAAAATTTTGGTTTTCTTACTATGAAAGAAAACCAAATATATCCAAAATAAAAATATTTCACCGATAGATTGAGAAAGGAAGAAAATTATCCATCAGAATATTTAATATTTTTTTAAATAGAGGGGGTTCTTCCAATAGAATCGTCCATGGATACCACCCACCCTCATCCTAATCCATCCATCCTTGCATTCCCCTCAACCAAGACCCATGAAAAGAACCCCTCCCTACCTCCAGGGAGACAATATTCTTAAATGATGCTCGAGACATAGGCCACAACCATGACCTACCCTCATCTAGATCTCACATCCTCCAACACTCCTCCACGTGAACCCAGATTAGGAGACCTCATTGACCCATTCTCCATCATCCATCCAAGGATGATCCCAAACCCATAGAAAACTCATCTATCCATGAAACCTGGGAGTATCCCAGACTGTGCCTACACTTGCTCATAGCAACTAACCAGCAACTCTCCCACTGTCTAAATACTATATACATTTAGATTTCTTGATTCGACTGAAGCCATTAAGTTGCGCCACTCAGTTAGTCCGCTGTCATTTCTAGACTCCGACCACTATGAGCTCTAGATACCATGATCACCACTAGACCATGAGCTTAGTCCACTATAGTAAAAACTTGATAGATATTGAGGCAGCCAACCATCAGCCTCTTCTGGTTTTCAACCAACCTCTCTAACCCAATTGATGTATTCGAGTCACAGCCACACAGGTTCATGTCACATCCATTTTGATTGGACCCCTGCAACTAAGGTAACCATTTTTTGAATCCTAATTATATTAAAAAATGTATGAATGAACCTGAAATGGATACAAATGGGTATGTCCAACCTGGAACCGCCTTCTTGGGTTCTACACGACCCACGAAGCCCATGGGTGGCTGTTTTTCTATCTAAAACGGTGCTATTCAGGATCATTCTGACTAGATAAGGGCTAGGGAATGAATTTTGGGATTGGGGGATTTTTTTATTGAAACCATAAATTAAATTATATAAATAATATAATTTTATTATTAAATTAAATTAAATGAATATTGAATTATTGGTTCAAAATAATAATCATTTTATTATTTAGAATATTTAATTTAATTTTTGGGTTAAATTAAATAAATAGATTAATTTAAATTCTGAATAAAAAATATATTAATTATCAAACCAATGAAAATAAACTATTTGAATGTTTATTTCATTTAACATATATTTAATATATTGATATTAAATTTATTTCATTTTATTTTATCAGGTATTTATTTTTCATACCAAATAGTGTTGAGAAATTTACCAAAACTATGTATGCTTAGTTATTTTATTTTAATTATTTATTACTGCATGTTCCTTTTTTAATAATTAGTTAATTTATGATGTTCTGTGAATCATTAATTTTAATTAAATATATATAAGGTAAAGCACGTTAAATTTATCAGTTGTATGTTGCACCTCGAGACCCATTCCATTCGGGAAATTATTATTGTACATTTTATGAAGATGTTGTAAGGTGTAGACCCCAGAAAGATGAGGAAATAATTCATATGGGAAATGGAAATACTAAAAGCATATGAGCTACATTAAAATTCAAGCTTCAAATCAGATTTGATTCCCCAAGGTCATCATTGATTCATTATGTTTAAATGGATCGTCCAATATTAGATGCTCAATATCATTCGATTAGTTATTTAATTAATGCATTGATTATAATTTTATGTAGGTACATTTTTCATTGAAATACAAAGAATAATAAGAAAAAAAAATCATAAAGGCATGATTAATGTTTTTGTGTTAATATTCAGTTGTGATCATGACAACATAGTATGAAAATATTAATATAAATGAATTGTATTCATCGAAAAATATAAAACCCTCATGAAAATTGGAATTTGTTAACACCTTCAATTATTTTATTCTTAACAAAACCTGGCATATGGGCGATCGTCATCCCATGTTGGGGGTACCTCTAAATAACGAGGAGTTCTCTTGAATGTGAGGGGTTTAATGAATAGATATTTTCAGAAGAAAAGTAACCAAAACTATCTTGATGCAGTATTATACGAAATCATTGTGTAAATCATATTAATGATTTTAAAAGATGAGAATTTACTCCAAAAATTAGGGAGTCATTAGTTAATGAATGTTTCCAATCAAACGCCTACTTTGAACTATCTGGTAGCGTTATAAAACAATATTTTAGACTATGAGGGGAGCCTCTAAGAATATTTTCAAAAGAATAGTCCAACTGATGGAATATTATGTTTCTAGTACATTGGGTTTCTAGAGGATGATATTCGATAATTTAATTAATCAATATAGTCTAATAGGAAACGAGATATTTTACTAATCTATTAGTATTTTTTTCTGAAATGGAATGTAATACCACATAAAAATATTGGGATTAATTTTTGACATTGTAACTGTTCATACTAGAACGAAATTCCATGAGTATTACATAAACTTTATCCATGTACTATTATATTTAATATTCAAGGTGTTAGTGTGCTAATACCTATTCAGTCGCCTCAGGAAGGGAGAGTGTGAAAAATTATTACATGGGTCTCATGTACGATTCAAATGATGATTATTTAATAATGATTTAATCTACATTCAATGTGATTTTTAGATATTACATCTAAGCATGGATGATTTTACTTGTTTTCTCATCTATGAGAATCATGTGAGGAGAAATTGATGTGAGATATGAGTTGGAAATAATTACACATGATATGTTTAAATATGAATAGAATATCATGATCTTGAAATAAATCAAATACTAATATAATTTCACCCACTATCTCTATTTTGTTCAAGATTAAAATAACAAATAGTGTCGAGGAAATGATTCATATCCATTTGGAAAATTGTTCTCCCTGAAATAATAACTTAATGAAAGATTCACCAGTTGTTCTTTTTGCGAACAAGTTAAAATATGGGATGAAAATACAAATTGAAAGAGTGATTCAAAAGGATTATTTGAAATATCCTAATAATGAGAGATGATTTTTATTAAAAAAGAGCATATTTTCTTCACTTATCATGATAGAAATATATAGATGTTCAATGGAAATGAACTATATTAAATAAGATATTAAAAACTTCTTTTTTAGGTATATTCATAAGTTCTAAGTAATGTTTATGTTATACTTTTTGGGTGTTAAATTAGAGATGTGTATCACTTATGTGTATTAAAATGTAGTAACCATGTATGTTATAGAAATTTTACCATAATTCTAGTGTGTTCTCCACGAATCTCATGAAGAGTAGTTATATGTCAGTGGCAAAAAGCATAATACTTCTAATTTCCATGTAAATGAATCAAGATGAAAATTTATTGAGTATTAAAAAAACATTTATCTATGATTTCATTTCTCTAAAAGGTGACATTATTCTAGTTCATGGAGGATTTTTGTTTGAGTTGTTTAAGTACAGAATCTATAGTTTAACAATACTTAAATCATAGGAAAATTGTGATAAATGTAAAATTTATGAATTACCTAATAAGTTGCATTAAGATGTTTCATTTTTATGTATAACAAAATGTGGATGTCAAGGATATACCCATTTATGTATTTAGACCTATTAGAGCTAAAAACCATAGGTATTATCGATATATATACTTATTTAGAATGAAATTATAAACTAATAGAAATAAATGTGTGCAAAAATCATAAAAAATTTATTTGGACAGAGATAGTGAACTATTATGTGGTTTATCTTGTAGTAAATATACTTTATAACATTATTTTATGTTAATATGAAAAATTAAAATGAAGTATTCCATTTTCATGGTCATGAGATATGAGTTTCTTTAGGCTAGAATACCGAATAATTTCTTGACAAATCATTCATCAATGAATAAATATAGAGTGGAGTAATTACTATATGAAAATTACCTTTAACTAATCATATAATTCATGTAAATAAGGATGGTAAATGAGGACTCTTACATGTTAAAATTTCTTAATATAATGTTTCATGGAGTAATTCCAAAACACACATTACTATATCCACATGAATGTTATGGTGATAATAAGGAGGATCGATGATTTTTAATACATATTAAAATTGATAAATAAAATGTAGATGGGATAAGTTCCATAACAAAAAATTTCTTATACAAATCATAATCATGATTTAATTAGAAGGATAATCATTGTTAAATACTATGCAATGAAAACACTTCTAATTTTGAATACATGCATCAACGTTTACTAATATATCACCTAATAAAATGAAAACTATAATGAAAAATGTATATCATATTAGTTATAGTATGGTATAAATTCATTATGTCATAAGAACAATTTTTTTTATAAAAGGTGTATTTTGAGGGTAAAAATTAACTTGAATTAAACAAAACATAATGTGCATCTCATTTTACATCCTAATGATTATATTGGATATTGTTGATATCCATATGATAGAATAGTAATATCCATGTTCTTGAATATATTTATATAAAAGGATGAACATATCTATTCGAAATAGTGGGAGAAATATTTAATTAGGTTGATTCAATGCTAGAGATGAAAAAATAGTTGGAAAAGTAATGAGTTCCAATAGAGGTGTGAAAAGGGGATTGTTCTAGAGAAATATAATGTGTATGAAGTTTAAAACCATGTTATTGTCTTTATATTAACAATGGTTGGTGATAAATTATTAATATAGAATAATAAACCCTTAAAAAAGTATATGGTACTTAGGTAATATTAACGAGATCAATTGAAAATCAACAATTGATTCCATGTATCAACCTATATGGGCTTATCATATTTAATACTACAGTGGTTATTCAAGTGACACTATAAAAGGATGGTACCAACCTAGAAAAAATAACCATAAATTGGTAATACAATGTTTTTATTCCAAAATCTTTTATAATTTTACTTTTCATACCTAATTTATAAGGTCATTTACTTTGAATTCGATATCAAGACCCCCAATATTGGAAGGTGTTTATACAACGCAACTCGAAAGGGTTGGTGACATAATGGAATTCCAATAAAGGGTGCATGTTATTGAAATAAAAATTAGTACTTGAATTAGAAAAAATATCACAGAATATTCATTTGGAATGAATATCTTCCATGTTTATACATTGGGTAAGTTGGAGTGACATATTTTTATGATTAAAGTGTGTTTGATAACATAACAAAATCAACTATTGGTCGTCGAGTTAGTTAAGACTAGAATTAAAACATCTCCTAGAGATTGACTTAATATAGAAACCTATGTTCTAGGGAATGATTTCGACAAAGGTATATCTAATGGTTTCTTAGTCATAATCAATTATACATAAACTGACATGGTACTGAAAGTACATGTTGGAAAAAATAAAGAAAGAATTACCAATTTCACATGACATATACCTCTCCAAGAAGACATGTATGGATCATTTGAGAGATTAATGAGGTTAGTTGAGTTCCATATGATTTTTTGATAGATCAATCACATTTTTCATGCTGTGTATAAGAAATTATATTTCCAATATATAATTTATTGTAGGAAAATGTAAGATATATCCAGGAGAAATGCATCTGATGTAGTCAAACCAGTCAAATTACACAAGAGAAAGTACAAAGGATATATATACCAGGTTTGTGGAGAGGAAGATATACTACTTTTATGGGGGGAAAATAGTCTTCCTTAGAACAATGTGACATAATAACATGTTATGGATAACGTTATGAGTTTGAGAATATCATAGAAGTGAGTAGAGTCCATACCTAAAATACTGAGTACATTGTTACTTTAGTGGAATATTTAGAAGAAATATATAATAAACAATGATTCATTCAAGATCTACAAATTGTACAAAGTGAGTACCATTTTATCATAATATAACTTATAATACTTAAAATTAATTTAATATCCATGATTTCTTGTTTTGAAATTTGAAAAAAGGATAAATAATCTAGGATGACATCTCTTGAGTAGTTTTACTCAAGGAGGTAACTTCATAGATAGTAGAATTAAATTTCCATAGAAATATGGAAGATCCATCAACTAAAGTCAGAACATAGAAGAAACATGATCTTAATCATGTGATAGATAATATGGATGTTTAGAAAGATGGCTTTAGTTCAAGTGGGAGTGTTGTAAAAGTGGGTATCTAAGACCCAAATTAATCAGAACTTTTGATTAAAATTCTATGTATACAGTGATATATGCACGGCATAATCATACCAATATAATTTAGGCATTTCTTCATCCACTATTTAAATGGAAATTTTTATAGATTATTTTTTGTTTCAAAAGGTTATAAACGATCCCCGGATATAATGAGAACCCCATGATATTGTGATAGTAATCATAAATATATTTCTATTGTCTACATAAAACATACTAACAAGGAATAATTGATGTTTGACTACAAGGTTTTTGGATCTAATAATAATTTAGACATCATCTCATTATGGTCACACTTAGTAGACATTTTATCATCCACTATTTAAATAGTAATTTTTATAGATTATTTTTTGTTTCAAAAGGTTATAAAAGATCCCATGATATAATGAGAACCCAATGATACTATGATAGTAATCATAAATATATTTCTATTGTCTACATAAAACATACTGAAAATGTGTAATTGAGGTTTTACTACAAGGTTCTTGGATCTAATAATAATTTAGAAATAATCTCATGATGATCATACTTAGTGCGCTATAGTGTGTGAGAACATAAGGACAAACCCTCTAATATCAAGACCACATGTTTTGGGTGTCATTTGTTTTTCATATCTATAATAATGTGTATTTGTCTCCAAATATGTGATCATTGTAAATGTGTTCTAGTTGATCATGTACATTGATTCATATAGAAAACCATGAAAATGAATCCATATTGAGGCAATATCTATTGGGTGCGTAATTGGTGGTATGACATTGGTTGAATGATCATGATAGGATGTCCCACTTCTGAGTTAAGGAAGTGATATATCTTGCCTATTTGATCAAGATAGTAGTACCTCTATTAAATACATTTCCATGGTAGTCAAAGGTAAATAAATCCAGTTAGATAATGAAATAATTAATATTTAAAAGGATGATGAAACATGTGTGACTCCAAATATATGGTATATATCATGATAATGAGGTTATATTAAATAGTGGGTGCATATAGGTTGTTTTTCATTGCAACAAATACTTCTTATTTCTTAGGGGTAATGATGGTTGCTATATTCCACTCTTAGTCAATGAATATTATTTATTGATATTGAGATATGTACCTACAGGGTCACACAGAATAGCTCTTTAAATATTATTCCCTATTATGATGAATAGGTAAATTGGACATATTCACCCCACCACGGGGTCCAAAATTTATCTATGATTTATTGATCACCAATAAATAAATAAAATCATTATTATTCAAGTATAGAGTAATTGAGTATCATTTTGTTAATAAAATTATTGAAATTTTTTTAAATAATACATGGAATAATATTCTATGAATGAATATTATTTTTAATATTCAATGTTCATTTAATATTAGAAAGAATTATGATTAAATTTAATTAATTGGGTGAATCACGTAATATATTTAATATATATTACTAGTATGAGATAAAATATAAATAATACAAATATCATAAATGATGAATTTAGTTCATAATGATTATTAATTCATTGCTTATTTAAGTGTATGATTGGTATACTGGGGTCGGGAACCATAATATGGTATTTTTCACATCCACTATATATGTACATGAGTGGATTAATTTTTTGTATGAAAGGTAAGAAACTCATTCCCATGGATTGAGGGATCATCCCTCCTCCATCATCCTTGCGACAGAATGTCACCATCCAATCAATTGATTCCAAGACATCATTCTAGATCGTAGGAACAAAGTCTAGTAGATCATCGTGAGGTCGAAGGAATCGTCAGAGCTCGTTGATAGTACATATAATTTGATGATCGTTGTTCATGAAGGTTCTTGAAGCATGTGTGGAAAATATATAGTGGTTCAGATTCAGATCATTCAAGTAACCATTATTGATGACAATCTTTAGTTGAATGAACCAAAAATCAAACAAGGTAAACAATGTTTATTTATTTTTATCTTATTAAATTTATGAGAGATCCTCATATTGCTACTAGGGCTTGAATCATAATAGAAGAAGAAGTTTCATTGTTCTGGTGATAATAATTTTGAAATTCCTATCCCACCAGCTTCTAATTTTCACCCCAATACCTTTATTTTTGGTGAAAAATAAAATGATTTGTTTATTATATAAATGAACAGGGTCAACAGAACTTTATAATTTCACTTATACAGTAGATAATAGAACATTTAAATTTACTAGTTTTTTTTAGGAGAGAATAAAATTCATAAAAAATATTAGAAGAATATAGAAGAAATTAAAAACCAATACCTATTAAAAAAACATGACCCGCTCCTCCAAGTATCCATACATGAAAACCAAATAATGTTCATGAAATCAATATGACAAAAATAAACATGCACAATGCCTGATTATTTGATGGATTTAAATAGAAACCCCAAAAAGGGGACATAATGGATATGTACAGTCAAATGTACCTCAAGATTTAGTAATTTAAACAGAATAAATACACGATATAAAATAAATTTAAACTTAAGAGATATAATAATGGATATAAATTCAAGACCCAACAACAATTAAACTATTTATTCCATGAATCGTCTACTTATAATTATGAACATAATTACTACTAGTTGATAAATTCCAAATAAAATAAGTACATACACATAAAAAAAATCTTATTTTTGAACATTTTTGGGAATCCCAGTGTCATTGTTATAGGGAATGGTAATGTTATTTCACGAATAAATAGTGAACATAAGGGGGTTCATGGATGGATTTCACTATTTGTTGGTAGTTTCATTGATGACGATCTTTTAAAAAATATAGTAGATGGTAGGGACATAAGTTACTATCCTATTAATGATTTAATAAATTACCTATACATAAAAGTTATATTATAGAGAAGATATAGTATTGGGGTGGAGAAGAATATTACTGAGTTGAGACTTTTTATGATAATTTAATTCAATGGTTTTCATTCCAATGTTAGAATTTTTTATGGTATGTGATGGGATTATACCAATCCAGGGGCAGCCATGGTGGATGGATTGGTAGACGGAGATTCATATTTCATGCCATATGTATTGTGAATTTGGTAGAGGCATGGGGATAGAGAGATAGAAATCATGAATTGTGAGAATAGTTGATCGGTGATGATATTGATTTTTAAGAGGGGGAGTCTGATGGTTAGTCATTGGTTAGGAGAAATTATCTACATGTGAAGACAGAGGCCGAAACCCTAGAGTTGGACGGTCACATCATAAAAAATCTGTTTATTACATATTAATTTTAAATTTTTAGATTATAATTTATATAATATTATTTTATTCATCTAAATTAATTTAAAATAATTAACAATTCCAAATAAAAAATAAAATGTTTATAGGTTCATATTTTTTTACCAAAGAGGATGTATTCTGTTTCAATGATTTGTCATTAATTAGTTAATATAAAATAGATTTTTTATTATTCTATTGAAATTTATTAACATTTTTTATCATTTAATGACATATTATATATATTTTTGTGTTGAATATTTTCATTGGTTAATCATGACACTTGATAAAATTTATACCGGAGAATTGGGTTTTTAAGACTATAATTTTTACTTTCTCATTTATGACTCTTAAGAAAAAAATCATATGTGGTTGATATTTATGTGACAGTTCACCAAAAAAATTTATCATATTAATATTTATTCTAATTATTGTATTTTCATGTACATGTAACACCTCCACATATTTATTTCCTAATTCCAATTTTCATTTCTCTCTTCTCATTTCTAGATTAATAATCCATGTTTTTGCCTCTCTACATCCACTCTTAAATTCTTGAAACCACATTTATCTCCTTTTTCTCAGATGGACCTCATAATTCCTCACTTCACACTGAGACATTTCAATTTCCCCACAACACCATTTGAAATATTTTTTTGCTTTTTTTGATTAATTTTGGTTTTGAAACAACGATTAAATCGGACATGTGATTTCCAATATCATCATCTCAATTCCCATCCCATAAAAGTGATTACTTCCACAACAAATAAAGGTGATTCAACTATAAACTCCACCATGTAATTTATTTATGTAGACCTATTTGATCACCATGGACCCCACTAGGTGATTTTTACTAAAAGTATATTTTACATAAATCCACTAAATCTTGGTTACAATTTGATTATGTTATTTTTTCCTTGGATATTGACACCCAATAATTTTTTGAACCTACAAGAGTATGTTACTTCCCTTGCATGATTTATATAACAGAAGAACTCTAATATTCATTATTGGGATTCACATTCATCTCATTCTACACCCATATACCTCATTATAAAACCTAAAAATTATTTACCTTTCACAAATAATGGAGTTCCATTTTCATAGTTGCATGTATTTTTTATCTTTGAGACTGTATATTTTCCAATGGTGGAACATTAATAATTCCTGAGTATTCATTAAAATAATTATTTCAATATTTTTTTCTACTTCCTAAAGGTGAATTCATTTTTCCTATTCATTTATACCAATATATCATAGTATATCTTACTAAACCATTAAATTCATATACAAAATGGTCATTATATGTTTTTTTATGCATTGAGTATTTATTGTGATCAATCACATTACATATATTCTATATGAATACTTTATTTGGAGTAAATTTATGATAACAAGATGTTCTGCAATTATTAACATTTTAATTATTTCTTATACCACATTTCACATACATATACTAATCTATTTTATTTCCGAAATAAATAAACAATTTTAGAAAAAAATTTATATTTATATTAAAATTAATATACTACTATATTTATCCTACTGCAGTATATGTTGAAAATTTTGAATATCACGATTGCGTTATACCCATAATCAAACAATACATTTATTTACTATGTTTATTTTCTTTCACTATTTTTTCATTATTAATCCTCAGTTAAAAACATAAAAAATGTTTTAATCCTTTCAAAAAGTGAAGAAAAATTCATAAAATTACAAAAAAATTAATTTAGAACAAATGTATTATAGTCAAATTTTTTTATTTAATAATAATATTTATACGAATTATTACATTTTTGAAGCTTTTTTCTAGGATTATTCCTACGTTGGAATGTTAAGATATAACAAATAAGGAGCTAAATTTGGAATTGCATATTTTCTGATGAGAATATTTAAGTTACAATCATCAACTACATCCTTCATTTTTTTTAAATATTTATTAACATTTCTATGACCCAACATTTATGCTCCCTAAATGAAAAATTAATTTCCATATTATAAAATCCAAATAGGCTTCAAACAATAAATATCTATATACTATAATACATATTATGAAGGCATTATATAATCATAAATTACAATACTTAATATGCAGATAAAAAAATAATTCATATTATACCAAATTTTAAATATGGAAAAATCAAATACAAAATGATTTATACATAATTATCATTAATTGGTGTATGTAAAACATATATTACAAAAAGTTAATTATCAATTTTTAAAATACAATATTTCATTTCTTAATATGGAATATGCATATTCTGAATAAGTAATATCCACATTACATACTAATATATTTAGAATGATTATATATATTTTGGGCTATTTTTTTCTAAATATGTATTATGTATATTATTTTATTATAAATTCACTATTACAATATCTATTATTTGAATAAACTCTTACTTTCAAGATATCTATAATTATAATAAATGAATTAATTCACTTATTACATGTCACCTCTTCATTAATTCATTTCCAACATCCATTTTTCATTATTATTCAATTTTCCCCAATTCATCAAGTTTTACATAGCCTCCCCACTCCCTCTCAACATCACATGTTTTCTTCCGGTTTTTATTTACTTTGGTTGGGTTTTGTTGTACTTAAATGTTGTAAATTTATAATTAATGATGATGGAGCATCACCTCATAACCTATAAGACAATATCATATCCCCTCAGCTATTTAATTTCGATATCAATGTTTTATGATAGTTAAAAGAATTATCAAATTTTTTAATTTTTTATTATTTAAATATAGATTTTACATGTATTGGTTTCTTGGGCTAAATTATATCCCTAACGAGCTGTTATACTGCAAAATCTTATCTTTTTCATTATATAATTTTAGGATTACTCATTCAATTTTAATATATGATAATTGTGGATTATATTTTATGTAATTATTTTTAAATTCCTGCATAAATGTTAATATAGTTTTTAGAATTTTCTTTTTATAGAATGTATATTTAAATATTAATCTACACTATTTTCACATACATTTTTATAAACTACATTGAAAAATCATTATGAATTAAATATTCTGTAGAAAAATAAAAATGTTTTAGAACATATTAGAAATGTTACTTCTAATAGGGTTTTATTTTTTATTTTCTATATTACTCATATGTTATCTATAAAATAAATATTGTACATTTTGAGTATCTCATCATCTCTTTTTTAGGATAAATTTTTTTAATATTTCATTATCAAATCTTGGAAAGAGTGGAATTATCATAGTGTACATACTTTATATGATTTTCATTTATTCTATGTGCATATAATTTATGAAAAATCTATATGAATACATTTTATATCCTTTCTCTAGTATAAAAAGATTCTATATATGTGTAACGCACATTTAGTTTATTTATATTATACCATCATATATTTATTATCTACACTTTTTTTCATTTACCTATATAAAAATTTCTATTTTTCAGGTACAATGAGTTTTTTTTCTAAAAAAATATATCAACACATAATGATGTCTTCAATAATTAAGATTAAGATTACTACTATTTTCCACATTTATAATTTCAAAATAGATTATTTTTTTATATGGTTTAATATTATAATTTCATTTCACTTCATTCTATATCATTTGCATAAAGTGACAGATCAATTTTCATTCCCTATTAACGTATAAGTGAGTAATATATCAAAGAATATTAATGATTTGGAAGAAGAAATTTATCACTAATTTTTTTAACTACACATAAATAAGGTATCTTAAATGTGTATGATATTCTATATATAATTAGTACCAATAAATCCATTTCATGTATATAAATTCCTACAAATACCATTATTTCAACTAATAAACAGTTCCACATAGTTCATGTGGATATAATGTTGTTTCCTAACGTTGTTCATAAAACTCATGTCGGTTTACTTTATCAAGTATATCATTAAATGGTGTGTTTATGGGATTCTTCCATTTCTATTGCATTAAACTATTTACTAATATATGGTATTCATCACTGACATTATTAATTAGGAAAACAATTCATTAGATAATGACAACCTTCCATGATAGATTTTATGACAATAATTGCAAGACTAAGGAAAAAAATAACATGTTGGTACAAAATATTGCACAAAATTGAATGTGTATATATATATATATATTCAAATACCTATTTAATATAAATATCTGTAATATTAAAAATTATTTTAATTCTGTACTTATTTCATATTTCCTAAATATTGTAATGTAAATGTCATTCCAAATATAATTTTTGGCTCACCTATGATGCATGATACATGCCAACACGAATTAGAATTAATAAATAATCCAAGTTCATCTTACATTAACAAGTACATTCCCTCAGTAGAAATAACTACAATTTCCTTCCCTTAATGGATAATATTTATTCATTCATTACATATATTACATGAAATATTTGAGTGAAAAAATATTATTGGGGAATTAAATTATACTATTTCAAATGGTATATATTCACATCATTTTTAACAAAATAAATATTTTACCTAACTTTGAAATATATAGTAAATTAAATTGAATCACTAGAAAAAACATCCACTAATTCAGATTCCTATAGCTCTATATCAACTTTTCAACCATCTACTTTGTAGATAACGTTAGGTAGACATGTAATATCCAATGGCCACATTAATATCTTATTCTTCCGTTAAAATATGATTTATTAAAATTTACATTATATTTAGAATATTTAACTCATAATTAAAAATATTATGTAACTATTTTATTATTTTTATTACTTCTGTTGATCTCATTCTAAAATAAAATAATTATTACATTAAATTTATTCCATCCACATACATTATTATTATTCTATTACTAAAATATCATAACAATAATCATATTATGTGAATAAGTTTACTCATAAATATTTCCACTATAATATAATATTTAATCTACATTTCCTAAAAATACAACATTCATCCTAGAAATTGCACATGTATTTATAAAATCCGAATATATAAGAAATAATCGATTTTATATATATTAAATACATGTTATATAATTTTTCCAAATTTCTACAAATTTACACATTATTATCCTATTACATGAACTATCTTTATTTATATTAAATTTTATTTTTTTCCCATAAAAATTTCACCATATCCATAAATGTTTCCCACTAATATCCCCTCTCTTTCACTTTGTCCATCGAGATAATCCACAACAAATACATTCCATTACATCCAGTAATATCACTCCCCAAAATTCTTTGTTTTATTCAATGCAATCTCTGCCCAATACAGTTATCCTATATGATTGATATTATGTATAAATTATAAGGTCATATGAGAATAATTATATATTTTTATGCGTAATTCTTTCATGAAGACATTATTTTCTTATTATATTTTTAATAAAATCTGAACTTGTGATTTGAATTCAAACACTGTGGTTGAATACCATGTTTTTCATTAAAATTTCATATACAAAATAATTTCAATCATTGTTATATAAATTTAATAATATTTCCATGTATTTTTTATTTCTTCTGGTTTTTGAGAAAACTTTATTATCCATCATGATCTCTCTTTTATGTACTCTGCATTTTTGTATCAAATTTAAATAATTTAAAAGAAATTTACAAAAATAGTTTTTTAATGAAAATAGAATTTTATGTTATGAAATTTAATTTCATCATGTATCAAAATATAATTCATAATCAACTAAACATCAATTTTACTATATAAAAAATGGATTTATTTTTACGTTTCTATAAATGTAATATGAAATTGAAATGATTTTCAAATATTTCTTTGTATACATTATAACCCTATATCCATAAAAATATATTCACAGTTTATTATTATTAAAATTTAAATATTAATTAAGTTGATAATTTTAGAATTTATTAAATGATTTATTCTTATGTAACATAATAACCCCCATTTCAATGGATTTTTTGATTGATTTGATTAATGTTTTCATTTCTTCAAGATGCCCATAATTAATATTTTGTAATATTAGAGGGAATGTTCATGAGATGAAACAATCCATTAAATATGAAATGATTCCTCTATTTTATCACCAATTCATGATTCTAGGACACATTTCTTGCTATTTTAGAAGTAAAAATTTCAACAATATAATTTTTGATGAATATATTTTGACCTAATGCCCAATATAATTTTCTATAATAACTGATTATACCATTACTAAATTTTGGTTGGAAATTTGTAAATATAAATTTTCTAGAATCATCCCTTAAAAAAGGGGAGCTATTTTACTATTAGGATCAATATCATAGTGAAAATAGTGATTCCTTAAAATTTGACTATTATTTGGACACTTCATCTTTAATAAATTCTTTTAACATTCTCAATAATGTTAAAAAAGTGATCATCATAGAATGTACATTATGATGACCTTATATAACAACCCTTCTCTTTATTTCATATTTAACAAGGATTTATTACATAAAAATGCACTTAATATAACCTAGAAGTTAGATATGTCTAGTGTATTTGGTGTTCAGGAACATTACATAACTACTTATAACATGAAATACACATCTTTATTTAAAGCATATTTTACATGACCACAACATTCCTTCTTACTTATCCTTGGATGGGATAACTAGAGGACATACATAAGAAAAGGGTTATCTACAAATCCAAGTAAGGTGGTAAACAAGGGATAACATGATAAATACAAACATGTTTGGAAATATTCATATCAACGGATAATAAGAGAAACATGAATATAAAGGCATGATATAGCATGATTATCATAACATAGAAATGTGGAAACAACTTAAAACATTGCATCATTAACATAATGGAGTCAGGTAAGAACCTATCACTACATGGTGGGAAAAAATATTATATAGGAATCAGGTGAACCCATTTCCTAGCACGATGTTTCATGATACTAAAAATTACCCAATGCATTGGATCACCATCAGAGCACACCCTTTATAATCATTTGAATCCTATGCTTAAGTGTGGCACGTAGACTATATAACATGGATTCATTCAACATCACCATTTATTCCAAGATAAAGGAATGTGAAATTCATACATGTAAGTCACCATTTGATATGTATGTGTGTATAATGGTGAATACCCATTATATAGAAATGGGTATGGTATTTACTATATGATAATTTTTCCATGGAAAATCACGGTGAAATTTTGGCAGCATAACAGCGTCATATGGAAATTCATGAATTGGTTTGATGAGAGAGAAAGCGGTATCTGATCCTTGAAATGTGGTATGGAAAATAATTTTATCATGTATCATAATATCACAACATGTGAAACGATATTTAGATGCATAATATAAAAGAAATTCTTGAATGGAAATGATAAAAGAGAAACCCCTTATGGAATTTCACCGTAGTAACGAGTGGGATTAAAGGATAATATGGGTGATTAATGGGAGTGAAAAGAAGATACCTTAATTTATAAACCAAATGTACATTAAGGAGGTATGGAAGAACCTATCTTAAATTAATAAAATATATTTTAAAATTCATGACATAAAAGAGGTTCTTGAAGAAAAAGGAGAGAAGGAGAACCCTTACGAAATTTGTCCATGATAACATGTTTATATAAATAATCATGGATGGGTTAATGTGAGATAAATTAATATATAATTATTTATAAATAAAATGGATTGTAATGGGAGTATGTATGAACATATCCCAAAAATATACAAAATTAAAATTAAAATACATACCACATGGGGAGTTCTTGATAAAAGTGGAAAGTGGAAGATCTCTTACATGGATGTGTGATCACAAAGTCTTAAGAGTGAAATATTGGGGGATTGGGGATTCTTGGTATCACTCTAGGGATAATATAGAAGAGTGTGGATGAGATTTATGAAGTTTTAGTAAAGAGGAATTGGTGCTTGCGTGGGTTAATATAGAAAAGATGTGGAGAATTCAATATTATTTTGGTTTTGGATTCTACACAGAAAAATATTCAAAACCTCAAACCATCCAATGGGTTGTCCCCATGGTATCTACAAAATGTGAGTGGTATACATTATTTTATAATGATAATGGATGAAGATATTAAAATATTGACCGTTTAATGTGGTGGTGAGTCATAAATTAAAAAATGATTTTAAATATCTTAAAATATTTAATAATTCTGAAAGGATTCTATAAAACAATATAATAAAAATAAAAAAAATCCTAAAATTACAATATTTTAAAAGAAAAAATATATATTTGGATGAAGATAGATTTTATATTATTTTATTACATAGCTATTTGGACATTATAATGTCATAAAACAAATTATTTACTTATACGATATTTATTTTTTACCAAAAAAATTGACTATCTCAGCAAATTATAAAAAATTAATAGTTGTATAATTTTGTTGTTATGATTCAAAAAAAATATTCATTTTATCAAAATAATTTTATAAATATGAGAATTTTCACTTGGAATATAAAATCCGATATTTATTAAAAATTTAAAGGGTTTGGAAAAAAAATATTTTTCAAAACATAATAAAAGTTACTTTTGACTTCATAAAAATCATATGATAATTAATATTTAATAAATTTAATTTAATAATAATATTTTATTAAAATATTATTTAATTTAAATGTACATTAATTCATTGGAATATATTTCCGAATTGAATTCAAATATAAACCAAAAATACTATTCGTGGTTTAGAAAAGCTTCCACAATGTAACAATAATATAATGAAAGTATATTAATTATTCAATAAAAAATAATCATTAATATAGGGTCTAGATAAATATCCCTTTATTACACCATCATATTCCCTGAGAGTAATTTTTGCGACGGTAGGGCTTTCTTGTGTCTATTCGGTGAACATGGTTTGGGTTGTTCTCTCGATGAGCTTGAACTTATCCTGTAAAAATTTTCTCTCTTGATTAAGTTGTTAGATCTTGGATAAATGGGATTCATATGGTATGATCTTACTGGTTGAGGCCATCACTTTATTATTATGTTATAAAAGGATTTTTTAAAACCCTATATTTATACTAGTCATGGGATCACTATTCGATGACTACATTATTGATGGTAATAATACATAACATTCATTTAAATACAACTCGATATAATAAAACAAAAGGATTTCATGTGTTTTCTATATCCAAAAGACATTTACAATATTGGGAATTTTATTCATAAATGTTCAGGTCATTACAACCTTTACCCCTTACAAAAGTTTTTCACCGCAATTTTGATTAACATATTATGGTGAAAACAGGTGAGGGTACTGCTCCTTTATCTCTTAAAATAGGTCTTCAGTCTTTCCTATTAGAATTTCCTTTATGTAGGAAGGTTTAATTCCTCATAATGGAGTCTATGGAATCATTCAAGATCACCTACATTCTTTACCAAAAAACACATCAAGCATCTTGAGTTATATCTATTGAAGCAGCAATAAGTCATTAAAAAGGTATTTGTTATATATAATTTTTAAATATCATCTGAACATGTTTTTTTATAAAAACGTATTCCTAATTCATCATTAGATATTTCAAAATATGGTTTTTGAATATCAGTTTTTGTATTTCTCCAAAAATAAAAATCTATAATATGATTCATATAGGCTTCTTGATGGTGTCCCTTTTTTGTAGAATCTAGAAAATCATTTAGTGATACATCATTTTGAAATAAAGAGATGAATTTGAAAACACCCTGATAGTACATCTCGTGATTATCATGGTAATAAATTTGAGAAACAATATTCTCAAATAGACAGTACTAGATCTTTGAAAGAATCATGCAATTCTAGAGGTATTGGTTTCCTCATAAAGTTGTTTCCATGTAACATGGATTTCCATGTAAATTTGATATTTGAAAAAGTTCTAAAGTCATATCATTTTGACTTTAGGATAATATCTCCAAGTAGTTATTCAAGAAGAGAGAGAATTGTTGTTCATGATCTTCCTCCTTCAATGTTTTAACTGAGAAAAATAAAATATCATTTGGGGGTTTTAATACATAGCTAATAATAATGTAAAAAATAAAACTTTGGACATATAAGGCTAAACTTTTATATTGTATCCTATCTTATGATACCCTATCTTTCAATCTAGGTTATCCATGATCTATTTTAGGACATATATTCTTATGGGATTTTTTTGTTCTGATAATAATGGCTCATAGTAAGCTTTTGAATTAACAAAATAATATCCCCCTAGAGTGTCGAAACAAGAGTTCAGCAAGGCCTGTTGTCGTGAACCAATTTAAGTGCGAGTCTAGCTCAAAGCAGTGTTTTTGAGTTTTACCCCTATATACATATGTACTAGGGACACCTTGAATTGTTCATATCCAAACAAAATATTTATTTTCTTGATAAACCACAAACTATATACTCCCAAAAATTTAAGTATTACTTTCATATACTAAGTCTATTCCTAATTCTTTCACTAGATATTTCTAATATGAATCCCAAAAATAACTAAACATATCCTCTGATACTGACTATAATAACCATCCTCTTTATTTCATATTCAAAAAAAATTTATAACATTAACATGAACTTAATAAGACTCATTATATTGAGATGTATAGTGTATTTAGGGATTAGAAACATTACATAGTAACTTAAAACATGAAATAAACAACTTTATTGAAAAATTCTCTTACATGACCACAACATTCCTTTATACTTAGCATTCCATGGGATAATATGAGTACATACATAAGAAAAGGGTGATATATAAAGACTAATAAGGGAGTAAAAAAGGCATAACATAAATAATAAAAGACATTTTAGGAAATATGAATATCAATGGAGAATTTGAGAAACATTAACACAAAGGCACGATATATCATGACTATCATAACATGGAAAAGTGACAACAACATAAAACATTACATCATTAACATAAGGAAATCATGTAAGACCTATCCCAACATAGTGAAAAAATTGCTATAATGGAATCATGTAAACCCCTATCCTAATATAATTTATAAGGATACTTAACATTTCCAAATGCATTGAAGTGATCTTTGGGTGAACCATTCATAATCATTTCAATCTCATGCTTAAGTGTTCCCCATAGATCATATAACACTAATTCATTCAACGTCATCATTTATTACATGATCAAGGAATATGGAAATAAAAATTTTGAATCACAATTTAATATGTATTTATTCATAATTGTGAATACCCTTGATAGAGGAATGGGTATGGTATTCCCTATACAATGATTTTGGCATGGAAAATCATGGTGCAATTTTGGTAGTATAACGGTGTCATATAGAAATTCATAATTAGGTTGATGAGAAATAAAGGGGTATATCACCATTTATACAAAGGCTGGATATTAGGGCGATATATAACATAATATCACAACACATGAAATATAATTTAAATGCATACTATAACAGAAATTCTTGAATGGAAATTAGAATAGTAAAATCCCTTATGAAATTTTGGCATTGTAACGAACGGGTTCAAAGGATAATATGGGGGATTAATGGGAGTAAAAGGAATATCTCATCATTTATACACCAAATTCAGTGTAATTATATATGGACTAACATATCCCGAATCATGAAAAATGAATTCAAAATGTATGACATAAAAGTGGTGCTTGAAGAAAAAAGAGAGGGAGATCACTTACTAAATTTCTGAATGGTAATAGGTATATACAAAGGATCATGGATGGATTATTTTGATTTAATGAGAGATATAATTATTTATAAATCAAATGGAGAGAAAGGAGAGTATATATGAACATATACCAACATATGAAAATTGAAATTAAAAGACATAACACATAAGGAGAGTTAGATAAAAGAGGAAAGTGTTAGATCTCATATGTGGATATGTGATCCCAAAGTTATGGGAGAAGATTATTAGGGGATTGGAGTGCCTTTAGGGGAATATATAGAGCAGATAGAATAGTTTCAATTTAACTCAAGGAGTTTTAGTGAAGAGTAATGGGTTCCTGTGTGGGATTATATAGGAATAGTGGGGGAATTATTTATTATTTTTGGTTTTGGATAGTACAAACTAAAATATTCAAAACCAAAAATCATCCCATGGTTTTCTCCAATGGTTTATTTAAAAGGTTAGTGGTGTAAATTACTTTATAAGGATAATCTCTGGAGATACTAAAATATTGACCTTTCTTTTTTTGGATATGTGACAGACTTTTAAGGAAATGATTTTAAAATTTTAAAATATTTAATAAGTCTTGGTGGATTCACTAAAGCATTATGAAATAAATATAATAAAAATAAAATTATGTTATTCTGATGCCGAAAATATATTTTCCCAAATATTAATTTTATAATTTATATTACATCACTATTTGGACATTATGTTGTCATAAAACACATTATATATTAATATGGTATTTAATTTTTACCAAAATATTAGACTGTCTCAAAAAAAAATGAAAAATTCATCATTGGATAATTAATAAATATTTATTCCAAAAAAAATATTCATTTTATCTAAATAAATTTCTAAATATGTGAATTTTCACTTTTAAAATAAAAACCTTCTTTTATTGAAAAATGACGGGTTTTGGAAAAAATTGTTCTCAAACCTTAATAAAAGATACTTCTGACTTCATAAAAATTATACGACCATTAATATCTAATAAATTTAAATTAATAGTATTATTTTATTAAAATATTTTTTATTTTAAAAATACCTGACTTCATAAAAATAATTTTTTCAATTGAATTCTTATATTTACCAAAAATACTATCTATGCTTCAGAAAAACATTTACAAAGTTAACAAAAAATAATGAAAGTATATTAATTATTCTATATGAATAAATAATCATAATTCTAGGGTATTGATACATATCCCTTTATTACACCAGTGTACGAAGTAAGAGTAAGGTGTGTAATGACGAGACATTCTCGGGGTCGTTCGGTAAACATGTTTTGGGTCGTGATCTCGATGAGCTTGAACTTCTCCCATAAATAGTTTCACTCATGGATAAGTTGTTGGATATCGTCTAGGGAATGTTCTAGGGAAAACTCAAAAATGATATATCTCTTAGAAGCTCCGATAAATGGGCTTCATAGGGTACAATATTACTGGTTGATGATGTCACATTCTTCATGAAAAAATGATTTTTAAAACTCCTATATTTATACTAGTCATGTGATCACTGTTCAACAGATATATTATCAATGGTAAGGATAATTATTGATCATTTAAATTGAATTGGATGTAATAAAACAAAAGGAGTTCATGTGTCATCTATATCCATATGACATTTAAAAGAAAGTTAATATTATTCATAAATGTTCTGGTCATTACACATTAGACCAATGATCATCTTTATAGTATGGGATAGTTAAATGTTTCAACATCCTCTACCTATAGTAAAACAAATGAATAATTATATTTTCTAAAAAAATATTCAATGAAATCAATGGTATGTTATTTCACAAAAAAATGCAGCAGGTGACCCATCTTCCCATTTTTAAAATTCAGATGTAGATTTGGTTGCCTTCATATACATTTTTACATTGTCACATATTGGTTTTATTTGGATTCATATTAAAAGATGTAAATTTAACTTTTAAATTCATATTTCACTAATTTCAATAGTTTTTTATACAGACTTGAATTTCGTAGATTAGTGAGAAACTAGAAGTGCATTATTTGTGGCAATTGGGTTCACCTTCCATTTGAATTTCCAGTTGTTGTTTGTGATCTCATGTCATATCACCTATTGTTCTGACCTAATATCACTTCAACTAATGATTTTCCCAGGTCGTGATCTATCAATGGCCACTTAGTGTTGTAAAAATGGTAAAAAATTGTAAAAATCATTTCTCTATTATTTTTATGCTAATTCATTTCTTTATATAAAGAAAAAACCTAAATTATATTTATATATTGATCATACTATGTATTTTAATTTAATTTATTAATGTTTTAATGATTCTATTTTAAATTTTTTCATGATAATATGAGTTTTGGATACTTATGTGATATGTTGTAACTCCATTTATCAATGGATTGATATACTAACTTCTTAATATTTTCCACCCTATCATGGTAAGAATCTAATTTCTAATAGGATTACATAGGTAAATATATTCCTATTCATGATTAATTATAAGACAATAAAATGTTACTCATAATTGGGTATATACAATTTAATCATTATAATTGTCCTACACTTTAATTATGGAGAATTTAAAATAAATAAGATTTATTCTATAAAAATTATTTACTTTTTTACATTATATATAATCAAACTCCATATATTTTTTCATCATCCAATTCAACATTGTATCAATGAAAGAGAAAAATTATTTTTATAAAAATTACATAATCAATGTTCATATATTTTTTCATTTATTCTCTTTTGTTTTATGTCAACAGATATAATATATACTTAACTTGTGAAACCAACATCAATATCAACTGTGAGTGATTATTCAACCCAAATAATATTTCATAAGAACAAAACAACTTTACAGGAAATCAATTAGTGTTTATAATTTATTACTATAGTCATGAAGGTTTAATATTTCACAATAAATTAATTCAAAATAATTATTTCTCTTTAATTTTTATATAAAAAAATATTTTCCTATAAATAAATTCAAATTGATTATAAAAAGTGTTAACAATTAAAAGTAGTTTTGATTAATTCTTCTAAAATTCGCATTATATTACAATAGAAACTTTTTCTATACAACTATTTCTAGTCTTCATATTAATATATTGATATGAACCTATTTATAAAGTGTTTCAAACTGGAAAACAAATTTTTTTACTACTAATGAATTTTCCATCTTTGTGAGTTTATGTAAAATTCTCATATTTTATTTTTTATTTATTTATTTTAAATAATGATTTCCATTTTTAAATTGGTTCTTCAAAACAAACCAAAGAGATAATTATTCTATAAATTATTCTTACATATATATTTTTATATATATAACCAATATAAAAAAAAATTACATTTTAACTAAAATATTACAATATTTAACCATCTCTCTATAAAACATTCAACTTATTAGTTTTAAATAATATATCTTAAGTGAAAAGATGTTATGTATTTGAAGGTTCTAAATTATATATTGGGGATTTTTTTTACATATGTTTTGATCAATATCAATTTTTATGTAGATAAAAATACATACATCCATATTTTATGCCATCTAAATATTTTAATTTACAAAAAAACATCCATGTATTATGAATTTATTTTTTAATTCAATATTAGTTAAATATTTTAAATTTAAATCCTACACATCTATTTATTTTTTATCAATTTAAAACATCATTAAATACAATATTTTTCACTTCCCATGAATGATTATACATCAATAAGAAAGGATATAATTATTTTAGTGATTGAATAATGTTGTACGTATGCTGTATAATGTACATTAAATATATTGAACCCATTTTTTTATATGTTTGAAAATATGAATTCTATATGTATTATTAATTAAATTTAGGTTCACGACATGAAAAACCTATATGTCATTCTTGTGATAGATTGTCTGATTTCACATAAATACCCAAATTAATCCAATTTCATTGGGTCTCCTTTACTACCCTTAATGCGGTGTGCCATGATTTTATATAGAGAATGGGACATGATATCTAGTCGGACTATTCCTCCGATTTTAGAGTCAGGTAATGTGATAATTTTGTTTTAATTTTATTTTAAGAAATAATCATTTAGTTTTGATCCTCTTTTAGTGTTCATTGAGTTTTCTGACATGTTTCTATTTAAGTTTTTGGGATTTCCAAAATTTGGATAAGTAGAGTTATCTATTATCATTGTTTTAGGTACCCTACATATATATATATATCCCCTCTTCCACCATAGAACTTGTCGAACTAAATGATTTAATGACTATGTTAGATGATCTTATTGGAAAAAAATTTCATTATCCGGAGTTTACATCACTTGGAAGAACCTACTATTTTTTATAATAATAATTATGGGACAATTCAACTTTTTTATTACTAAACACTCAATAGGGTTAATATAAATAAAAAATATTTTTTTCCCAAGTATTAATGATTTTTTTTTTGAAAATATGATATTGGAGAAGTGGTTATCAATGAATGTCCTTTGTTATGGTCCTCACACATCGATAATTAATGAATATGATATCTTGAAGCCTCCTTTAAGAGTAGGTATGTCCATTACAAGTACCTTATTATTCCTTTTGGTTTATCCAATGCTCCTGTATTTTTTATGGGGCCGATGAATAGTATATTCTATGAGTATTTCTATTTTTTTCATTGAGTTATTTTTGGATGATTCAATGGTTTACTCTATGTGCAAGGAGGATTATGTGCATAATCTGATATTTTTATTGAAATTTTATGAGATAACTAAATTTATGAAAAATCACTGAAAATTTGATTTCTGATATTAGAAGTGAATTTCTTGGTAAAACATGGTCTCAAAACATGTTGTTTTAGCTGATAATATATAGGTTATGACTATTTTGACAATGGAAAATCCATTTAATGTTCTAGAGATTATGATATTCTGGGGTTTAGTAGTGCATCAAATCCTGTTTTTTCAAATATTTCTCAATTTTGGCATCTCCAATGACCTCCCTTAGTCTGAATGGAGTAATGTTAATTTTGGATTTGAAATTTCATAATTTAATATATGAGATGAATTATATTTTGACTTATTCCACTTTTTGACTCTTCTATATATTGTGTAGGGCTACATGGTTTTTTGTGATGCATAAGGCTTGGGTTCGGGTGTTATTCTTATACAGGTTGATCACATAGTGGACTATGATTGGGAAAAAAATAAAAGAACTATCTAACTCTTAACCATGAATTTGATAATATGACGCATTCTTTTAGGATTTAGTGACATTACATTTTTCGAGAAATGTACACAATTTATTTGAATCAGAAAATCCAAACTTATTTCTTCACTAAGAAATATTTGAATCTTTATCAAAGGGTATGAGTGGAGTACTTATAATCATATGATTTAGACATTTCATACACCCTAAGTAGTGGGAATTTTTTTTATGATGTATTGACAATAAAAATTACAAACCATACTATGAAAGAATCATCAGAAAAGTGGAATATTATCACTCTATTCACTCTCATAAATTATGGAGTTCATATTAATGAGACTAATGTTTTACATGAAAGTATTATTATGACCGTCCATCCTATAGAGATGATTATTTGGGATCAATATTCCATTGATGAGTTTCATCGAATGAGGGACATTCATTATAGGGGTGAAAAATGCTTAGTGTTTGTTACATTATTAGGGTATCCTATGTTTTTTAGAATTGGTGTGTCGTACCTTTTCCAATTAAAAAGGATGTGATTGGGGATTTCCATAGTTCCCAGGGTGAATTACAATTAGGAACCATGAAGATGTATTATGACATGCGGTGATTATTATACTTTCAATTTATGGGAGGAGACATTACATATTTTATCTCTCATTATTTTACCTATCATTAGGTCATAGACTAGAAAAAAAATCCTCCAGGTTTTCTACAACCCCTTCTGACATCAACATGGATGTGGGGTGAGATTTTAATGGATTTAATAGTCATATGTACATGTAACTTTTGGGGGAAGAATTAAATATATGTTGTGATCAATCAACTGAAAAAATCATCTCACGTCATCCACATTTATGATATAACCAACTTTGAGATCTCTGGATGTATGTAGATACATTATATTTTCATATTTCATCAAGTTTCTTCTATTATAGTTTCTGTTATGGATACATGATTCACCTTTTTTCTTTGGAGATACCTCTAGAAGGTAATGGGATATAGGTTAGTATTAGAAGAACATATTATTTGCAGAAAGATGGAAATATAGAACTAGTAAGTTTATTGAATACATGCTTTATTCATTTTTTCTTGATTTTGTTGTTAATTGAGATGGCCACTTGGGACTAATTTAGTTTTCCTATAAGAATAGATACAATTATTCAATCATGGTGGAACCCTTTTATCCTAAAATATCTACCCATTAAAGTCTCTATTGTGTTTTGATGATATTGGTGAGACTTATCTGGTGGGACCTAGTTTGTTCCATCAGATGATGGAAAATAATTTGGTGACTTGTTATAGAATGGAGATGAATTGAAGATGTTATATATCCAATGTCGACCATCATCTACTCTCTTTGGGGTTTTATTTTTTAGACTAGGTATTTTTAATACTGTCACCCTAATTAGGTCACTGATGGTTTGTAAAATGGGAAAATCATGCTATGAGATATTTTGGGTAGTTTGAGGGTGTTGAGATTATTATAATGGAGGATTGAAATTTGGATTTTCCACCTCAGTTAATGTCAATTCATAATTTTTTTTATGTATCACAACTCAAAAACTTCCTCTTTGACCCATCACATATCTAGGTCTAGGAGGAACATGATGTGGAACACATTTTGTCTCTGACTGAGCATCCAGTATGGATTTTTGATTCAAAAATAAAGGTTCTTTGTGGGATTTCCATACCAATGGTTCGGGTTTTTTGTTGACATGGTTCATATTATTATGAGACATAGGATGGTTATCTAATAATGATATATTAGTGACATCGTATTTTTTTTCATGGAGTCTTTTTGACATGCTTTATTGAGAAATAAAGAATATATTTTGGGGATAATATAACATACCAATACAATTTTCCATATACTATTTACCCATTTTAATATAATCATTTTTTATAATATTATTTTAGGTATGTTTGGTAAAAAAATCAAAGATTTTGATGTTTTTGGAGGTATTCATGGTTGGAATAAAACTTGGGAGAACTACATGGGTTGTCCCCAGAACTGTGTTCCATATTTAGTCGATCTAGAAGGGGTGCATGGTTAGCCAAAATGCTTGACCTCCTCCAAAAATATGATTTTATGGAAAGTGGGGATCACATAGTTGATATATGGATTGTCAAATCGTGTTCTCAAGCAATGAACCATTTTCAATGGAATAGAAGGGATAAAAACATTGGAACACAATTTGTCTAACCATGTATCCTATATAGGATTAAATCTCTTGTAGTCCATTAATGGTGCATGATAAGCTGTGACATGGTGGAAAAAACAAAAAAAAACATTCCAAAATAATTATAATTCCCCCAAAATCATAATTAATGTCTTAAAAACAACATTATAAATTCTAGAAAACAACTAATTGATCCTAATCTGAATATTTAGATTTTGGTGTCTCCCTAGAGAGGATTTTTTCTTCTTCAACCCATTTCCTCTCAGATAAATCTATTAGTGGATGTAATTGATCACTCTATGTTAGGTGATTTCTAATTTTCTAGGAATCCTCCAATTATCTCCTCCTTTGATAGTGATGGATCCTCATGTCACAAGTGGTTATAAACCTCTATTTGATCGATTATAATTATATGGATTCCACATTGATCTTCCTAACCTTTTACTATTTGATGGAGATTCTTATTTAAGGAGATTGATAGGTCTTATGAATAAAGCTATGTGGTTCTGTAAGAAATTTCCCTATACATGGAACCATAATTTCCATTTTTTATATGAAATGTATTTTAATTTGATTTAAAAATATCTATTTTATTTAATTTTTTATTCAAAAGGCATTGATTTCATAAATAAAACCTTTTTAAAGGATTTTTGTAAATTGGGTGAATTTTTTTTAAAGGATAATGTAAATTATAATTTATTTGCTGAAATTATTTGAGGTTGGTCATTTAGAAAAATTGTTTAAATAAAATATGATAATTAAAGGAATGAACTTGATTAAAATAATGAATTTTTTGAAATAAAAATGACATGTTGAGACATGAATTTGTAAGTTAAACTATGATTTGATTTTAATTGAAAGAATTTACCATGATTAATTAGAGGATTGATTGAAAGTACTTCTGCTAATGGGTAGTTAGTGGGGGATTAGGGAAATAATGCTTTGACATCGACTCGCTAGTAATGGATTAATTATGACAACTCTAACTAATCCAAATTTGGAATGATTTACCCAATGAGGTTTCTATTGGTTATATTCATGGTGTGAGCCTTATAGATTTGTGCTCATATATCGAGCCATGCTGAATGACTAAGTATTGACAGGATCTAAAGTTAAAAAACTATTGAACCTCAATGCTTATAAACATTTTTATTGGTTTTTAATTGATAATAACATTATAGTGATTAAAGAACTTTTTTACTCATTCCCTTCCATTTTTATGAAATGTTAATTTTAGCCTATTTTGATATACCATCCATTATATGTTTTGAAATCAAAGTTTCAATGAAAATTATAAATTATTATCTATCCATTATCCATATTTTAAAGGATGAAATAATGGTTTTTTTTTTAAATTAAAATTTAATAAGAGATATTGGGTGTAATTTTTTTGGTTTTTTAGATCACACCCAATAATTGACTTTCATAATTTTTAGATTATGATATTTTTGGTCTATGAAAATAGAATTAACCACATGGAGGTGGAGGATGTAATTGATCAGGGGACCTTGGGTGATACTAGTCATTAGTGTAGCTATGATTACATATTGTACATATATTCTATGTTTTATCTAAACGGATGTTGTGTCATGTTTTTGGATGATGTATTACATTGTAATTTTTATATGACTTATTTTTGAACTATTTTTCCTTTTAGGAGCAGTTAGAATATATACAGTACACTATTTTATCTTCTTTTATTATAAATTAATTGTTTTTTCTTGGAATGAAATCACTACCTCTAACAATTTTTTGATTCTCTGGCACTAGCTCCAGTACATGGGGATCAGAAACACCCTTTGTGTAATGTTAGGATTATGAAATGTATTATTGCACTAGGGTATTTGGGTTCAATTCATGATATTCTTGAGATTCTTAATTCTATGATCTAATATAATCTCTTGGTATTGTCTATTGATTCTCCTATCCTTGATTGACTTTGATTGATATTTTTAACCTGTGATTTTTGATTCTTTGAATATTCTATCCAGAGTGAAGGGGATTTATGGTTGATGACATATTTGGGTTTGGATCTCTTCCATCATTCGATTAATGTTTCATCTTTATGATTAGATTCATAATGGTTTTAATTACTACATGAAGGTCTGAAATCTCATAATGTATCAGAAATTTTGTTATAACAAAGAGGAAGTATAAGGAGTAACTCTTATTTCATTTGAAGTTCCATTACTGATATGGTATAGTAGATTTAGATAATTATGATTCTATTTTCCTATTTTATATAGGTATGGAGATAATGTAAAGGGTGATGGTTCATTTTAGGGTTTAATTGTTTTTTAATTTGATTTAATTTCAATTTTTATGTCTTTTATTTTTAGGGTTTTTTGTTTTTTAGTATATTTTATTCATTCAATTCTATTGGAAACAATTTAAATGTTGTGGTGTTTAGATTATAAGGGTTTCATTATTATTTGGTTTAGGTTTTTCCATTGTTAGGTATAAATAAATTAAATAGTTTTATTTATATAGTTTGTTGATTTTTAGGTTAATATTTTCAATTACAAAATGTCTACCTAAGAATTGAGGTTTTTAAGGAATCAATTTTTTTCCATTGGATAATTCTCTTGGGCATGGTGAATTGGTGTCAATGGGGGTCTGTTTAAACTGATGGTGTTTTGTTTCATTTGGTTGGTGAGGTTTCTGTTCAATTTAGTGTATCTTTAATATCATTGATGTAGAGTTGAAAATAAAAAAATTAGGTTATTGGATTTAATTTTTAAATCCTAGAATGATGATATCTTTATTGGTTTTAGGTTTACTATTCTTTAATTGTTTTTATTTTGGTGAATTTATTTGTTTGGTATTTAACTGTTGGTTTTTAAGTTGTTCTAAATAGACCATTAAGTGAATATATTAAAATAAAAATTGTAATTGGAGAGATTATGTAAATTCTATATTGAGAGGATGAATTTATACATAATCATTGACATGGTCAAGTAATATGAAACATGACCTATTATCAAATTAAAACATTTATTCTATAAATGTGACTGAAATTACTATTTGGAAGGGGGTTTCGAAAATTGATTCAATTCATGGGTTGAGAAAAAATAAGAATTCATAATATTGATTTTAAAATTTTCGAGATTCAATTTGAATGGTAAAATGTATTGTGTAACATGAATTGAGCCACAATCCACAAGGTTCTATTCAATCCACACCACAATCCCAACCAAAAGAAAAAAACCTATTTTTTAGTTTGTTTTATTTTGTGGTTTGGTTTGGTTTTGTATGTTTTCCCCACCAAAACGAAAATAAAAATATAGACCTAAATATTAATCCTTACTCCAAAACCTAAACACTAACCATGTACTTCACCCCCAAACTCAATAATTAAATCCAAAACCTAAAAATAACTTCTTATCCTATACTCCAACCACTCTTTGTCAAACTAAACCCTAAACATAACCCCTACCCAAACACCAACCACGACCCTTAATCATACCCAAAAATTAAAACTATTCCATATCCATAAGAAAAAATCAATAAAAAACTCCACCCCACTTCACTCTTAAATCCAAAACATTAATCCTAGAACCCCCAAACCCAACACCAACTCAATCCTAAAATAGATCTGTCTAACAAAAATACAATCCAAGTAGTATCTCTCCCATTCACCATAAACATAACCCACACCTAAACCTATAGATAAATAGAAATAAACAAAACTTACACCCCAAAAATAAACCCTAAACACACCCCCACCACCTAAACTTGATGATAACCCAATGTAAATTGAAACCTTAACCCTTATCCTAACCGCAAAACATAACCCCTCTAACAAAAAACCAAACCTAACACTTCCTCACCAATAAACCCTAAACATAAACCCCACATAAACATACAGACAATCAAACATAACTCTAATACAACTCCCTAAAACTAAACCTTAAATATACACCCACAACTAAAACAAAATTATAAACCTGCATCATAACAATAACCTCCACCCATAAACCCCCAACACTTTAACCTAAAGTTATTCCTAAACCATAATCCAAAATTCAAACATCTCTACCAAATCCTTAAACCCAAACCTAACTCTCATACACCGCAACCCCAATTGTATCACATAAGCATTATCCTATAACAAAAAACTAAACATAATCTATATACTAAATTCATAAAATTAAACAATAACATCCTACCTCACTATTAAGCCCTAAAACCAAAACACCCCTATCCTCAACCATAACTCAACCTCAAAACAATAACTATATAGCCTAAAACCTAATCCTAACATCTAAACCTAAAACGTAACACCTACCTCATCATTAAACTCTACAATTAAATTTTATCGATTAACATAACACCAATATCTAACCTTTAACCACTCAACCTCACCCTTAATCCTAAAAATACCACCACCACCCCTACATAAATATGAAAAATATCCCAAAAACAAAAGACCTCTTACCAAAATAAAAACCTAACACTATTTCACCCCTAAACCTTAAATATAACCCCCACATAAAAATACGAATAACCCAACATAAATCTAAACTAGAACCTTGAAATTAAATCTTAATTATACCCCCACAATGTGAACATAATTCTATACCAAAACCATAAACTAAACTATACCCCTAAACCCTAAACATCAAAACATAACCCTCTAGCCTAAAAATAAATCTAAATACTAAACCTAAAATCTATCCTCTCTATCTCTCTCAAAATCCTAATCCTATCACTCATCCACCCCTCCCCAACAAAAACCCTTAAACAATACCATGTTACCTAAAACTAAAACTAAACTCTTAATCATAAATACTAAATCCTATATCTCTCTTGAAACCTAAATCCTCCATACCCCCTTATATGAGACAAAAACATACACCCGTGCCCTAGCCCTAAACCTACCCATATTCCAATCCATAATCCTACACCCTAAAACCTATACATACTTTCCTAAAAAAATCCACATCCCAAACCTAAAACTACCTTCGTCTCAATCCCCCAAACCTACCCCGACCTGAAACCCTATCCCCAACACTAACAGCATGACTCTAACCCTAAAGATACCCCTTTAGATAACTCTAAACCTACCCCGTCAACCTCTGGACCTACCCCGAACATACCCTCAAACCCAAAACTATGTCTACCCCTGGCCATATCCCATAAACCAATCACTGGTTCCCTAGCCCTGGCCCATTCCCCCCAATCATGGCACTAAACCCAACCCTTTCCTCAAACCTTATAGCAACCCACCCCTAGCCGCCCACCTATCCCGACCTCATCCCTATTCCTACCCCCCCTATGGACCAGCCCTACACCTACCCTAGACCCAGCCCTATACCTATCCCATCCATATTCCTACACCTACATCGAAGATCCCAACCCTAGAACAATCCTTAACCCCTATATCAATCACTAGAATTACCTACCGACCACAACCCTAGAGCCTCCTTATCCCCATCCCCCATCTACCCCATCCACAACCCTAAACCTCGCTTGACAAGATCCCTAAAACTACCCATATCCCTAGTACAAAACCTACCCATGACCCTAACAATAAACTTACCCCAATTCCATAGAGCACCCCCCCTAAAACTACCCCCAACCAACCATAACTAAACCTACCCAGACTCTATCCCTTAAACCAACCTCCAACCCCTTGCCCCGGAACTAGCCCTAATCCCCACAACCCTATCCATATACCTATACCCTCTATCCCCATTCCTCCACCAAAACCCCCATACCTAGCCCTCCAACTACCCAAACCTGATCCCTGAAACTACCTTTAACCATAGTCTTAATTCTACAAACTAGCTAATAAAAAACCAACCATGGATCCTACCCTAAACCTTGACACCATCCCTAGACCATCCATAATGTTAGCCTCAACCCTAAACCTCACCCGACACAAACCCTAACCCCATACCCCAACCCCTATCCCTACCCCCTAAACCTATTCACCAAACCTACCATTATTAAACAAACCCTAATCAAACCCTGAACATAACTCCTAAACCTACCCCAAGGTCCCAGTCCTTGCCTAAGCCCCCTGACACCATAACTGAACGTAACCCTATCCCCCCCCCCACTAAACTACCAGTATCTCTAACTATAAAACTACCAGTAGCCCTTTTTTAATAATACCACTATCACTAGACCTTTCCCCATCATTATCCCCCAACCCCATTCTTAATCCTACCCTACGACCCCATCCATAAACATACCCCTGTACCTTCCCCCCACCTTCCCTAATCTCAAGCCTTAAATGTACCCTAAAATGAGCCCTAAATTTACCCCCAGGCCCTAGTCCTAAGAATACCACTAACCCTAGACCTAATCCTACCCCCAGCCACTAGTCCTTTCCCAAACCCAAAACCTACCCCAAACCCTAGAACTCCATCAAGCACTCCACTTACCCCCAACCCTATAACTACTCCATCCCACTAGCCCCATACCTAATCCTACCTCAGAAGATAACCTCATATTCTAACAAATCCCATAGCCCTATCTCTATCCCTAATGCCTCGACATTGGCCCTAGACCTCTCGCTGGCCCTATCCTTCCACCTATATCTCTTCCTACACAACAACCCTAGCCCTATACCTACCATTTGACCACTATACCTAACCCTAAGCCTAATTCCCCCCACACCTGGCCCCATCCCTAAACCTACCACCCTGACACCATGTTTAGACATACCCCCACCTTGAGAACTAAATAGCCCCCACCAACCCCATAGTCCCAACAATAAACATACCTCTAACCCCTAGCCATATCCCCATCCCTATCCACCCAACCCTACCAATAAAAATACTCCCCAAACCTAGAATATGTCCTACCCCCATCACTGGCCCCCCACATACCCCCCAACCCCAACCCTACACCAACCCATGACCTTGATCCCTAAACCTACCCTCAACCAAAGCCCTAAACCTTCCCCAACAAAATTCGTAATCCAATCACCCAACCCTTGAACAACCCTAAATATTATCCCAACCCCCTAAACCTACCACCCAACACCAAAAACATTATCTATAGACTCTAAACCTACCCCCATCCCAAGACTTAGACAGACCCCAACCACAATGCTACACCAACACCACAAACCCATGAATTAGACTACCCCACACTCGTACCCCCCAATCCATTCACTGAAAATAGACCAAAACATCCTCTAGACCCCATCCATAAACTTATACCAACACCCAATTCAAAGCCCCCAACCATAGAAAATAAACCTAACCCTATATCTTTCTATATCTCTAAACATACCAATCATACCTAGTAGTAAACCTAGACTTCCAAAACCTACTCATACTCCCCAACCCCAAAACCAAATCACTCCCACAACAAAACTAAAACATCCCCCCTGACCCCTAGTCCCACTTCTCATCCCTAGCCCAACTTCCCCCAAACCCATTAAATTTACCCTCCAATCCCCTATATCTATCCTCTATGCCCCAACATTAAACATACCCCCACAAAACCTACCAACTACCTCCTTCCTAAACATATAAACCCCCACCTACCCATATCCCCAAACATACCCACGTCCCTAGCCACTAAATATACCCCTTACCCCATCCCTAGACCTACCCTATGCCTCTTCACTCCAACTACACCTGACCCCATCCCTAAACCTACCCCTGGTCCTAGGGCCCTTGACACTTGCTCCAAAACCTTCCCCTAGGCATAGACCCTAAACCTACTACCTTGTACCTAGAAAAAAAACCTAGCCTCACAACCCCTAAGCCTATCCCAAAACACATCCCATAACATACCCCCTCAGCCCCAATAAACCTACCATCTTGACCACTATTCCTATCCTAGGCCTACCCATAAAACTACCCCAATGAATCCCACTCCTACCCTAGTACTAAACCTAACTCACCTACATACCCTTAAACTATCCTTACTAAACCTACCACGACCCCCACTAAACCTACCCCATCCCCATCAAACCCACCCCTAGCCCCGTCCTGATCCTATTCCTCAAACCCATCACTAATGACACCCCCGACCACAGATCTAAACCTGAACTGATCTTATCCAAAAAAAATTACACACTTAAATATAGAACTATACCTAACCCAAGACCCCTAACCCTACCCCCCAAAACATACCCCCAATACCCCTGACCCTTATCCTTATAACCAAACCTAACTTCTCAAGTTATCACCAACCCTACCCCCAAAATATTTTCCAACATATACCCCTAGCCCTTGATCTACCCCCCCCCCCCACCCCACCAACAAACATGGCCCAAAACCATGGGCCCCAAAAATAGCCCAATCCCTAACACCCACCCCAACCCAATCCTAAACCTTCCCAACAACCCCAAACCTAATACCACCCCTGGACCAATGATAAACCTACCCATAGAGCCAGCCCAAAACGTACCCACACCTCAACCATAAGCCTCCACTAGTTACCATCCATAAACACAACCATTGTCCCTAACCATAATCCTACCTTAGGCCCATTACCTAAACCTACTGACAACTAATCATACCCCATACCTAATTACTAAACCTAAACCCCATATCCATAATTAACCTACCTCACCACTAAAAATACCCCATCCCCTAAAAACGTACCTCCCCCAACTAAACCTAACCCCTCCCAACAAAACCATCATCCCATCGCCAGCCATAAACCTAACCCCAAGACCATCCCAAACCTCCCCCTAACTACAACATAATCATTCCACTGACCCAAAATCTAAATCTACCCCAAAAACCTAGCACTAAACCAATTTTATAAACTCTAGTCCTATACCCACTATACCTACCCAAATCATTATTGCTAAACCTACCATAGTTCCTTATCCCTATCACCCCACCAAAAACTACACCCCTAAACCCCCATCCCATAGCCCTAGACCCATCTCCCCTAGCTGTACCGACAACACTACACCCGTCATTAGGTCAAATCATTTCTAAATTCCATTATACCAACACCCCACAACTTACCCCATACACCACAAAAACCAATCTATAAACCCATACCTATTCCCATGAAATTAACCCAAACCTACCCCTTACCCCTATACTAAATCTTCCTCAAACCCAGCCCATACAAAACTCCCCAAAATGAGCCCCAAAAAACACCATCTCTAGCCTTAATCATGCCTCAGGCCCCATACCTATAGTTACCCTGAGCCCCTATCCTAATCCTAACCACTAGACCAACCCTAATGATTTTCCACAACTATAACACAAAAACCCTTCCCGAATATCTTCCCAAACCACCCCTCATCATAGATCCAATACTAAACCTAGCTCAAAACATAGACATCATCCTACTACCTGCAACACTTGGACTATACCTACCACATCCAGGCCCCTATCCCTCCATCTAGACCCCATCCCCTTGTCCCATTCCTAAATCTACCCCACGTACAAAGATCTAATGTACCCTTCGACACCATCCATAATCCTACCCCAAACTCTATCACAAAAACATCCTCTACCCCAACCCTAATACCCTTATTTCCTAAACCTAAAATTATCCACAGCCTGACCATAGTCCTAAACTTACCCCCCATCCCCATCACTAATCCTTTTACACTCATCCCTAGCCCAAACCAACCCCTACCAAGACCCTAGCCCAAACCCCGACCATAATCGTAAGCCTTCCCTTAGTCATGGCCCTAATCCTACCCCTTGACCACTAGCACATGCCATGACTATAAACCTACCCTCATCAACCCATATCACTATCCCTGACCCAAAACATACCCCCTAACCAGCCCTATCCCTATCCCCTAACCTACTCCTCGAACCCAATCCCGAAACCACTAAACCTACACTAATTACTAAACCTACTCCATCCCTATCCCTTCCTCTATAAATAATCCGAAATCATACCAACCCTTTTCCTTTTCCACCCCAACCACCTGACCCATTCCATAACCCCACCCCGGCTCTTAGATCTATCAATAACTACCCTCCCCCACCCACAACTTTAAACCCCGCCCCTGGAGCTAGTTGTAACCATAACTTGATTTTGGACAAAATCCACATGCCTTTTTACCATGCTATAATCCCACTAACTTAGTCCTAAAACTACTCCAAACTCAACCTTAATACTAACCACCATAAATACACATAAACCTACTCCCATATTGACCATAGTCCTGAACCTACCAACTATGCCCCAGTCGTAAACGTAGACCACAAACCTAGCCCAAAACATAACCCCTGTCCAAACCCAATTCCTTCTCCAACCCATTACTAAACCTCCACTCAACCTTTGAATTGTACCCAATGAACCCGGTCCTGAACCTACAGATAGCCCAACCCCACTCCTAAACCTATCCCCATATACAATGTTAAATCTACTCTAGGGATGACTGTATCCCTACCCTACAACCATGTCCATAAACCTAACACTGTATACTCATCCCTAAACCTGTCCCAGACCATTTTCCCTAACCCAAATTAAACATACGCCTTGACCCCTATCCCTTACACCACCATTAATCATACCCCCGTACTAATTGATGACATTAAACTTAACCCCCTGTCCCTTATCCCTACTCCCTAAAAACTAAACCACCTTATAGCCCTAATAATACCCCAACCCAAGACATAATACTACCCCTAGCAATAGGAATACCCATACCATCGCTCAAGTCCTAACCCCACCCCTATCTATATCTCATCCCCAACCCTAATGTCAAACCACCCCTTCCTCATCCTCTAAGCCTACCCCTCACCCACATCTCTAATCATACACATCTCCATTCCTACCCCATAGCCCTAGCCTCCCAACACCATCATCCATAGAAACTAACCTACCCTTCTCTATCCCTATCCCTACCCCACCTCCAACCATAGACATTAATATACCTCACCCCAGCCCTACCCCCCCCTCATGGCCTGAGCCCAACCCCAATCCCCCTAGGCCTCAGCTATAGACATAACCCCATAATCCTACCCCATCCTAGTTATTGACCTACCCATGACCCAGGCCACCCCCAATCTAGCCCATACCTAATCTTTATCCCATAAAACTACACCTCATCCTTATCCCCAACACTCATTCAAAACATAACTCTCATACTGAGCCTTAATATTCCCCAACCACATGGCCAAAACTAATACATTCCTTCGTTATAAACCTTTCCCGGACCTAACCCTAAACCTACCCCTTGACCTAGATCCAAACACACCCCCAAAGCATCCCAAAACCTATCCATCATATACCTAAAAATACAGTCGACCCCAGTACTAACCCCCTCCCCTAGTCCTAAGCCACTCCCCAACATATACCTAGTCATAAACCTAACCACAACAACATCCCAAAACCATGTACCCCCAACCCATTCCCTTAGATTACCCCTAGCCCATCTATGTGCCCTACCTGCCAGACATGGGCTTAAACATACACCAACCTCATCCCTAAACCTACCCCAACTCCTAGCTCAAGCACCATCTTAATTCCTCCTCGGAACCAATATCCCATGCCCCAACACTAAATCCACCCCTAACCCTAGCCCTACCCCTTCCCTAAACATACACTGACCTACATCCATACACCCTAAACCTACCCCCCTTAACTAACCCTGGCCCAACCCCTACCACTCTAAACCTACCCACACATCCCATTGCTAAACCTAACCCCTCCCCCTGTACCAAAACTCTAAAACTACCTCCATCTCTAACCTACCATAAACTTATACCTAAAACAATATCACCTTGCCCATGACCTAGCTTTAACACCATGAATCTATCCCAAACACCCATTCGATCGACCATATCACTGACCTCCAAGCCTTATACCTAAACCAACACCACCTCAGTCCAAGACATATCCCTACCCACTAGATCATGATCTAACCCCCCCCCCCCAAACTCAACCATAGCCTTAACGCACGACCTGAACAATATCCCTAACCCCTCCACACCCCCAACGTCAGCTCTAGAACTAACCCCATAAACATGCCCCATTCCCCATCTATAAACCTACCATATCCCTAGGCATATACCTACCCCCACACTAGCCCTTCGTTGACACCTTCCCGAATCCTAACCCAAGAGTTATCCCAACCACTATAGTCCTAGATATAATCATACCTCTCCTATGGCCCTATCCTTCTCCCTAATCTCCCCACTATAGTCCTAAACCACCATTCCCCAGTCTAAAACCTCTGGGACTGAACAATATCCCAACTCTCTAAACCTATACCCCTCCTAGAACCTTCTCAAACCCTACCTCTAACCACATCCCTAAACCAACCACAAGCCTTTTCCATATGAAATGTCTTTATCCCTACCCCACCACCCTAACTCTAGATTAAACCTGGCTAAATTCCTATCACCCCATCCGTAGACCTAAATATACCCCTCAAATTTTCCCTAAACATACACTCGACCCAAGCCCTAATCCTCAAATCCTCATCTGGCACCCCATACCCTAGCCCGACTCCCCTCACCCATTCCCTAAATATACCCCTCGTCATTAGAACTAATTATCCAACCAAGAATAGAACTAATCCTACACCAAACCTATCCCCTATCGACCATGTCCTTATCCTAACACACCCTATAGACTAAACAAACTACCCCCACCTAACTCATCCTAAGCCCTAACACATGGCTATATAACCCAACCCCCAAACCGATCACAAAAACACACCCTTATCCCGAAATATAATTTTGATCATATCCATAACCCTCTATTTTCCCCAAACCTAAAATCATCATCCATAAAACCTACCCCACACACGCACCCCTAAGGAAACATGTAAACCTTACACCTGCGACCCATAAATCTAACCCTTCCCTACCAATCCCTAAACAACCCACAGACATTAGAACTTAAACTACCTCCATCCATGTCCCTAATGTGACCCACATTCTTTTCTCTACCCCCACCACTAGCCCTACCACTACACTATCCATAAACCCCATAGATCTATTCATAATCCCACTCTACCCACCTATCATATTTCTAAACCCCCTTCCCTAAAACCTACCCCTTGACTTAATGCCTAACCCACGACCATAGAAGCTTACCCCACCCTATACCAATACAACCCTAGCCCTAACCCCCCTACCCAACACTAGATCCTATCCATATAACTGATCCCTACCCCACTAGACATACACCTAATCCTTCCGCCCCATGATATCCCTAAACCAACACCAAATAAAGCTCTACCCCCCCCCCCCCCCGAACCATATCCCTACAACTAGCATAGATGATCCGAAACCTACACCCATTCTAATCCCTAAACCCCTGGGTGCTTGAATCTACAATCAACCCGGTCCTTAACCCACCTATCTCTAGCCACACCCCCAAATATGAGCCCTGACACCCTAGATTGGACCTTAACGTGCCCCCAAACTTATAACTAATTTATCCCTTAAATGTAGCCAAAAAACCATATCCCCCTACCCTAAATGTGATCCATAACATGTTATCCCGAACCCAAATCCCCCAGACCAAGAACCTCTCCCTCTACCAGATCCCAAACTCCCTTCCTTTAGACCTATTCCTACTCCCAGCCATAGAAATAATCCTACAACTCTGGATTTTACCAAATCCAACCCTCTTACATAGCCCAAACCACCATCCATATCCCTAAACCAACCACCCTATCCTTAGCTATCCCCTACTCATCCATAACCCTAAACCTACTCTATCCATAGAACCTAGAACCCGACCTAGGCCCTAAAAACCCTATCTTAATCCATAAAACTTACCCACTCTCTAGCCCTCACCCCCAGCTGTTCCTAGCACTAAATACACCAAACCCTAGAAACTACCCTTGACCGAATCCCTAATCTACATCCCATACATTGAAATATACTTACCCCTTATCCTTAGTCATAAACAAATCCATGGATCTAGAACTACCACTCAGTCCCAACCCAAAATATCCCATCCATATATTCTACCCCGATTCAAGCCATAATCCTCAGTATAATTGGTCCTAAACCAGTCTCTAACTATATCCCTAACACTCGATTAGACCTATCACTAAATTTTATCAGCCCTATAATCTAGCCCCAGACCGAAGACCTTACCCACACCCCCTTCCATATATCCTAACCCCACACCATCCCTAACCCCCTTGACCCTTGAATTAAACATCCTATGCCCAATCCATAAACCACTCTTCCCTAGATGAAAACACCCTTTCCCTAGACAAAATACCCTGACATTTTCCCTAAAAACACTACATACCTAGCCATAACCCCCCCCCCCCCCCTGTCCAGACCAAGACCTAGAACCTACCCCTGACCTGATCTCTATCCCCTACCCCTAGATGGATACCCCATAACATACCTAAAAACAGTAGACCCAAGCACGCCATCTAAAAACCCAAATACCCATGCTCTCAGAGATACCCCTAACCTATTCCCTAACCCTCATCCTTATCCCAAAACCTACCATTGCCAAATTCCTAACCCCTGAAAATCCCTAGACATAAACCGCCACCCAAGATCCTACCCATAAAACCAATCCCTGACCTCCATAATCCATAGTACCTAGCCTTAAACTTGACCTAAACCCCTAAAACCCTCAAAAAACCATCAATATAAGCCCAAATCACCCCATCCATTGATCCTAGCACCACACTAGCCCTAAACCCCCAACACTTGACCTAAACCCCCATTAACTTTCCCGAAAACCCTAGAACCTAGACATAAATCCTCCAACCCTAGACCCATCATCACTAGGCTTAAACCCAGTGGTTTTAGAACTTATCCCCCAACAAAATTCATAACACCATTAACCATAGCACTAAACATACCCCCAGTCCTTACCCTACACAGTTTGATATAGCCATAAACCCAAAAGACTAGAACCTACCCCCCTATATAGAGTCCTAACCATCCCCTACCTATAAATTGACCCCTCAATTTTCCTAAACCTACATGACAGTAGCCCCAAAACCCTGGACCATAACCTTAAACCCCTAACTGTAACCCTAAACCCAATAGTCGTATCCCAAAAATGCCAACCCTAGACCTAAACCACAAAACATTATCCATAATTCCCCTCTCCACTCGATCCTTTCCAAACTCTCACCATCTGGCCATATCCCTAAATCCCCTAGTCCTATATCTTATCCACAAACCTCATCCCTTAACCCCCAAGACTAATAACCTACCCCTCCCAAGCCCTAAACCCCAAATCCATTTCCCCAAACCATCATGAAACTATAACTTACACCTAAATTGAGCCCTAATCCCTTGTCCCTTGAACATAAACCCAGTCTAGACCTAAACCCCCTCAATCATATCCCTAAAACCCATTATTTATGCCGGAAATCACATAACCCTAGCCCCCCCCCCCCCAAACCGTAGAACCTATACCCACCCCAATCCCTTACCCCCTCACCCTAGAACCTAACCCCAACCAATATATAATCCCCTAGACCTAGCCCAAAAAACATATCCAATAGATGACCACCTAACCCAAGACCTAATTCCCCTTCCTTATCCCTAAACCACCCCCCTACCTAGGATTAACCCCCTATAATGCCCTATCCCAAAACCTTCAATCTATTGAACCTTCCCCTCAACACGAGCTACAACCCCCATCCCTATAACCTTAAACCTCCCTATCCCTAAACCCCGCATCCATAGATCCAAACTGATACTAAATCCCCCTGAGCATAGAAAATGACCTCAATAAAGTCCTAACCCCCCACCCCTAGGCCCGAGCCTTAACCCTCCCCCACCCCGACCATATAACCAATCCCCAAACCTGAATCATAACCCCCCTAGAAGTCTCAATCCATATACCACTAAACCCTAGATACTAACCCTAACTCGATCCCTACCCTGATCCTTGATATTAACCCTAACCTATCCCTAACATCTATGTTTGTTGTAATACCCCCCCCCAGCGATGACCCCTAACCCCCTGGTATGTTGTATACCTAAACCCCATGTCTCTTGATCCAACCCTGACCTAATCCATAACTTCTAGCCCTATAACATAGCCATGACCTATAAATAAACCCCTATAACCTATATTAAGACCCCCTCGGGGCTTAAAACCTTTCTTTTAACCTAATCCATAACCCCTTAACATTAGATCATATCCCCCGACTTGACCATATTCTTATACAAACCCCCTCAACCCTTACCCTATCCCCCAGCCCTTTTTCTAACCCTAACCCTTGGTTTGAACCTTGACCTTGGGCATTATCCTACCCTCAATTACTCTTTTTTACTTCAAAAAATTATATATCTTCACATTATTTTCATGGTTCTATAATGTTAATATAGGATTTATTGATGTCATAAAATGGATTTTTGGTGAAAATGATCATATTTTGAATGTTTTTTCATTTAAATAGATTTATATATTTTCCTAGATTATATTATTAAAATGAAAACTGAGGATTAGATTGGTTTCATGTTTTGAAATCATATCTCACCCTTCGTTATTATTCATACATCATCCTAAATTTTACCCCTAACTCCCTAGTTTAGCTCAATCCTTAACACTCCCATCTAAGAACCTGCCTCCAAACATGATCCCTAATCTCCCAACCATTTCCCAAAACCCCTCGACCCTAGAAGCTACCCCAACCTGAGCCCTTACCCCCAAACCAATATCCTACACCTCGAATCAATCCCTATCCCCATTCTATAGAACCTCATCCCACCCAATCTATAAACTACCTCCTCCCCATCACTAAAAAAAATCCACTTGAACCTAGACATACATCCTGGAACTATCCTACCCACTAACTCGATACCTACCTCTGGACCTATACATAATTCTACCCCTTCCTAATCGTACTCATAAAACTATACCTATACCACTGGACCTATCCCAACAATTCCCATCCTGATCCCTAACCCCCAAACCCAAGAACCTGACCTCTCCCTAGGCCTAACCCTCCCCGAACATAGAATCTACTCTCAACCTTATCATTAAACCCTTGATCCTCAAACAAACCCCCAACCCTATTACCCAACCATATAACTATCCCTCTACCCTACCCCTCTACCCTAGATCCTACCCTGACCGTAGCCACCAACCCTAGAAAATACCATCGGCCATAGAATCTACACCCTTCAATCGGACCCTAGGCCCTAAACCTAGAACATATCCCTAATAATATAACCTACATTGAACCTATAATGAACCCAACACCTCACCATCATTGACCTAGTCTCTAGAACCTAATACCCTAGTCCCTGAACCTACCATTGACTATGGCCCACAACCCTAGAACCTACCCCCAATAGTAAAACCTACACATGTTATAGAACATTCCCCCAAACCCTATCCAGAAACCATTTTGATATAGAACCCAACCCACATCTTGAGATCTAACCCCATCTATATACCCAAACCTATCACTGACCCAATCTATAAATGCCCAAACTTTGACCCTACCACCTCATCCCTAAAACCCTCTCCCATTGATAACACTAGACACCCAATCCCAAGAATCTACCCTTTAACCCTTAAACATTCCCTAAACATTTCCATAAAACCCCACCCCAACTCTATATTCTATACACCATTAGAACCTACCATAACCATATCCATAATCAATTGGCTCTAGATACAACCCCTAAGAAAATCCCAAACACTTCAGCTCCAATTCCTTTCCTCAATATTAGATCTAAACCCTTGACAATTACCCTAAACATACCACCAAATATACTCATGACCCCCCATACATTGAACCTTTCATGTCTCTCGAACCATGCTTCGACCATATCCCTAATGACTAGCTCTAGAACCAAGCCCAAGGACTGAAACCTAAACCAATATAAAACATAAAACCCTTGTTTCTAGAACCAATCAGTTAAACTATGTTCCTTCACCTTAGCGTTATCCCTAAACAACCAATCATCCATAGCCTAAATATCAATGCCTTATCTGTACCCCAAACCCTAGACCAAAACCTACAGCCTTAGACCTAGCCCCATTAACATACCCCCCATCATTACCTTAAACCCCTAAGTCTAAAACCTACACCCTCTCTAGAATATACCACTTATCATATCCATAAACCACCAATACCCACTCAAGAACCAACCCCCTCATCCTATCCCCACCCCAACCTACAACCCTCACCCTACTCCCCAAACCTAGACTGAAACCCTCATCCAAATCCCCACCCCTAACCTACCCCTAACTTAAACATCCTTAACCCCAATCCCTAGCCATCAAAACTTAGACCTAACATCCTTGACCCAATCTCTAAAACCCCAGGTCCTAGACCTACCCCCAATACCCTTAACACAAATCTTGTAACTCTCCCCCCACTCCGACATGAGCCCTATCCCACTTTCCATATCCCTAAACCCCCCAAATCCTAGAACCTACATTAGCCATTTCCTAAAACAAACCCATAATTGTATCAGTAAACCCCATGCTCAAGAACCTACCCCTAATCTGAGTCCAAAAAATGGACTTATCCATAATCCTACCCCAACCCTATCCCTAACCCCCCATCCCCATCCTAAAAACCTACGTAGACCCTAGAATTAGAACCCAATTCTTAGAACATACCAATTACCATATTCCTCGCCCCTATAACATGCCCTCGATTCGTGCACTCATCCCTAAAACCAACACTCGGCCCCAAAACGTATTCACCTCCCTAGATTCAATTCCTAGAACATACCACTAGATCTAGAATGTACCCCAAACCTAGAACATAAGCTCAAGAACAAACCCCCACCCCGCCCCGAACCCTAACCTTTGAAACCCTACACGGACCCTAGACATTACCCCTTCCCCAAACATAAGATCCTACCATGACCCAAGAATTAAATTACCTATCTCTCGATCTTACTAAAAAACCAATCCCAAGCCCCATTTTCTCTAGAACCTACCCCCTAACCCGATCCCTAACACTATTCCTTAGATATAAACCTACCCCAATGTTATCCCTAATCCCTCTATTCCAAGATACTTTAAAAAATACAATCCATTACCCTACACTGTATCCAAACACTGGCCTTATAACCTACACCCAAATAAAGCCCTACCCAAACCCCCCAACACTAGAACCTACACCTTGACATGATTCTTAACCCCTACCCATATCATTAAATATACTCCCAACAGTAGCCCTAATCCCCCATTCACTAACCCTAACCACGGCCATAGAACCTACCCAGGATCAAGTCCCCCCCCCTCTTGTATTTACCCCAAATACTACCATGACACTAGCCCTAAATCCACCATACCTAGCCATACCCCCAACCCTTGAACTTATCCCCATTTTTAGAACCTATCCCATATGCTTTCCCTAATCCCCTAGGCTCTATAACTTACCCCTGAACTGAGGCCTGACCTCCATCTATAGATACTACCTCTATAACCAAGACATAACCCCATGATGACAGTTCTAAACCTACCTCCAACCCCTTACCTAGAACCTCTCCCCAAACGAAACCCTAAATAATATTCTATATTTCCTACCCCAGCCATAAAAACTAGACATAATCTCTCTAACTCTAGAAAATACCTGACCAATTCCATAACCCCTGACACACCCCACATTGTCCCTAACCATAAATTTACCCTCTACCCAAGCACCGAACGTATCCATAAACCAATACCCACCCCAACACAAGTACCCACACTGTGACCCTATCTCTAAACCACTGGCCCTAGAACATATTGTTTTCTAAAGCCATAACCCCCATCCATATCCTTAAAACTACCTTGACCCTAGAACTAACCCCCAACCATATAACCAACTCCCAATGCTAGCCCAAACCCCTATCAGTAGAACTACCCCAACCCCAGAACATACTATCAACCCTATCACTACACCCCTCCATCCGTTGAACCTACCACTCGACCTGATCCTAAACTAAAAGTGCATAACCCTAAAACTACCCCCTACCCTAGAACTATCCTCCCCATCCCAATCCCTAATATTACACATCCCATCCCCCCTACCATTTCCCTAAACCTACCCCCAAACCTATCCCTAAACCCCCATCCTTAGAAACAACCTCTTAACTCAAGCCATAACACCCTCATCCTTAGCCCAAATCCAACCACTTTCCCTTGAACATACCCCTGACCCAATCCCTAAACATAAACCTCCCCCATCGTAATCAGTGAACCTCATGTGAAAAAAATATAATCTCTAAAAAATAACCCATATTCATATGAATTTAAAGTATTTTCGATGAAATAAAAACACATTCATAAAGTATAATGTGGTATCCATTGAGTGGAACCCTTCAATTTTATGAAAACTATCAAAATTTCATAATATATTTCACCATGAATAATATAAATACATGTATCTATAGAAAATTATAAACAATTTACAATATAATTCCTCAAGAAAAAATAAGACTATCAAAACATATATTATGAACATATGTTTCCATTCAATTATGTGCCATTTGTATTTAACTTTTATCCAAATTGGGGGGATTCCACCGTCACCTAAAGTCACTATGTTGGAATGCAACTAATAGAAAAACAATAACAGACTATAAAATGTAGTAGATAAAAATATAGTATTATGGGAATGTAGGGAAAGATTTACATAATTAAAAATTCATGTAAAGAATAGAATATTACCCAAAAAACTACAACAAAATGTAGAAATATTGAATTATTTTTTATTAATGACCAACAAAGTTGTTTACATTATTTTAATGAAATCACATCAAACCAGAATTTTTGTGCATAATTCAGATATTTGTATCCTAACATTCATGAACCATATGTATTAAACCTCAATAAATCTTATGGAGGGTTCCACCTCACCAAAAATCCATGTGATGGAATGCCATTAATAGAAAAGATATAATATCGTTTAAAATTAAAATATTTCAATCTTAAAATAAGGACACTCAATATTATATTGTGAATATTATTCAGGAATAAAATTATTTATTTTTCCATTCTTTAATGAAAATAATCATTAAAATTTTAATTTAAAAATAATTTCATGAAATAATGCATGTATATGTGTTATGGATTTTTTGGGATAGGGGTTTATAGTATTTTAGGGATGAGGGTAGACAATTTTTAGGGGAAGAGGATTGAATGTTATTTTGGGAAAAGGGTTAACATTGGGGGTTGAGGGTTTTGTGTTTCTATGGATGAGGGATGAAGTTGTTTGGGGTTCAGGGTTTAGAATTTTTTGGGGGTAATGGTAGTAGTATTTTAGGGTATGTGGGTAGATGTTTTTTCGGGGCTATGGGTTTAGTTTTTTATGGATGAGGGTTGGGTAATTTAGGGTCTTAAAGATTATTTTTTTGGGATAAAGGAAAAACGTTTTTTGGGGATGATTTTTGATGGTTTTTTAAGGTATGAGGGAATAGTGATTTTTTGGAATGAGGGTTGAGATTTTTATCGGATAGTGGGTTTTGGGATTTTTGGTCTGAGGTTTGAGTGTTTTATGGGGCTGTATTTTTAAAGTTATTGGGGCTAAGGTTATATAGTTTTTTTCGGCATCCAGTTGGGGGTTAATGATTTTTTGGTGATTGATTAGCCACTGATAGAGGTTAATATTTATTGATTATATTTTAATATTCTTGTGTTTTAATTTCCATAAAAACCAAATTGATTTCATTTTATAAATTGAACTTCATTTCTCATCCCATGTGCAATTACTGTTTAAAGTGAAAATTTGTGCCCAATCAATCATCTTTTTTTTAATAAATAATATTCATTAATTGAATATGATATTTTAGGATATTATTTACCACATTATTTGGATCATTTTATGTTGTATTATCATTTTATAAATCTTATGTGAAGGTAGTCATTTTTTCTATGGATGCCTAAATTTATGGACAAAGAATAATGGACCTTAGGCCCATCAAATAAAATTTAAGCCCCTAATTCAAGAAAATGAAGATAAATTAATAATTTTAGATATTTAATATTATGGACATCATTTAATTCAACTGAGGCTAGAGCTATTTCTTATTTTTTCAAGGAGATCCAGGGATCCTATGTTGACATTTAATTTGTGACCTAGATTTAGATTCCCATAAAGTCATCCCACTATTTTGAGCATAACATATGCATGGATTATCACATTGTTATAAAATTTTGAAATATATTATATTAAACTTGGAAGAATACATATCTCTTATATTACCTACCAATATTCATCCATATTGATTTTCAAATTCACACGTCCAAAAGGAGGATGAATTTGGTAGTTTTTTTAGTGAAAGATGAATGTTCCACTTATCACTTATTCTAACACACAATAATGACTATAAAAATTAAAGGAGAATGTATTTATTTATGTTTTATTGGCCATGTTATCCAATAATTTATATTTATTTAGATGATGGGGAATAGATTTGGCGATCCATGATTTATTCTTTAAATTTCAATTCCACACATTCATTTTGTTGTCACATATTCAATTGTTCTCAATTAGGTTTTTTGATTACATTAGTTTAATAATAATATTTTGACTTCTTGTTTTATTTTATTGTTCCTCATATAAATTATTGATTCATTATGGAGTAAATCCATTAACATAATATTTTGGGAAATTATTTATAGAATGGTGGAGTGATCATCATTTCAATGTTTTTTCTTCTTCAATTACTAATTTGGTTGACTAATTCATGCTTCCATTTATATAAAATAATAAACAGAGGGATGGGAATATAATGGAATGATAAAATAGAATATCAGGGGTATTTATTGGATTTTATTTATCATTTTAATAGTTCTTAATCATTTTTTTGATATTTTTATTCAATGATATAGCTTCTCCATTGATCTCACTAATTCTATGGCTAAACATCTTGAAATATAAAAATGATACTCTATCATGGAGTGATTAGGAATATGATCCTTAAATTATATATGATAATAGACAAAGGATAGTGGTGATATAAAATCATTTTGGGTATTTTGGATGTTTATATTCTATTGAAAGAAACACTCTCGAATTCAAGACTTTAAAAATTTTAAAATAAATTCCTTAAATCCGTCAATTATAATAAACTAGGATGAAATAATTTTCTTAAATAGAAATCAAAATCATATTTCTAAATATTTAATAATCCACTCAATTTAAAAATCATATTGGACACTTCATAGAAAATCCTCCAATGAATGTTTGTGTCTATAAGATTATTCTTAGGTCCCTGTGGACTCAATCCCTACATGTACTACAACAAATACATCCACCTATTTCATAAATTAGGGAATCACTGTAACACCCAGAGATTTTATGATAAGTATTATTTTTAATTTATTTGATGTCATGTGTTTTATGCTACACCAAGATTATCTTGTTCTATACGCAACACCGTATTAGCTTGTAGTATACGCAACACAATTCTTGGATCGTGTTATACACAATTTCAAGTTCATTTGATAATAGTCAATCTACGCAACATTGAATGTATATATATATATATATATTCAATATATAAATGAAATATGGTTGGATTTTGTTATACAAAACAATAAAGGAGTCTTGCACTACACGCAACCCTGACTTGGCTTTCATTACACGCAATCGTGACCTTCTTTGATAGCGTGTGTTGTACGCAATACCGGGTTGCACTAAACAACGATATAAGGTTATAATATTATCACGAACTAGCCTTTATGAAGAGTATTAATCACATTTTGAATTTTATAACATTATTATTCATATTATAAATTTTCTAAAACATTTTATGTAAACAAAATAAATTTTTCGGGTCAAATAAGTATTTTTCAAAAAATGCAGTTTTGCCACCTTTTTATGGAACACCCACTTTAAATATAGTTTTTGACATGTTTATAAGTTCAATTTTACAATATAAACTTCTTCCTTTGAATCAGGATATAAAAATTTACGTTGGATAAAGTTTTGATATTTTTCTGTTAACTTTCATATTTTAATGAATAGTAAAAACTCGCTATATTTTAATTAAAAACAACTTTTTTCGTCATAATAATTAATGTGGTTAAATTATAATATTGAATGGTTTTAAAGTATAAATAGAATATATTTTTACCATTTAATACAATGTATGTCATTAGCATTGATTTTACCTTGAATTCGTAGGTTAAATCAATTCAATCTTTTGCAATGTTTTAAACAAAAACCCGTTTTCTTTCAACAACGTGATTAATTTTAAATTAATTACTACAACTTATGTGTTTTGAATTTTGAAAATGGATTCCTTATTTATAATCAGTGGGTCCAAATTATGTTAATATGCTACTTTTTATTTTTGGGCATTATGAACAGTAACTACGATAAAATTTATTTCCCATAGTTAAAGGTAAATCGGCTAATTATGGGTAAATATAAGATTATAAAATTACCCTAACACCTTCCAAAATCCTATTGGTTGATTAAAAGTAGACTCATATCACCTAAGGGTCGGATTATATTCATTTAATGGACTTTTGTCCATGGAAATAATTTAATTATTATTAAAACCAAAGAAAGTGACAACATGTCACTTTCTTAAATCTTATAAGTATAATAATTTTATATTAGTGATAAACTTCATGAAACTTCGGATATAAGTAGTATAAAAAATATAATAAAATTATCTACATCATATGAATTTATTTATAATTTTTAGGGATTAAATAATTATCATTAAAGGTGACATAATAGTGATGTCGAAATTATTTTATTAAGAGAAATATCAAATAAATGGTTTTAAAAATATTAAAATAAATACTATATGAACTATTTAATGTGCTACACTAATTTTCTAGATACATATGACCATTTATGAATCTATTAAAGCTTTTATTTTGAACATATATTCTATATATAATTTATTTAAATTCAAATAAATGAATAGTGTCAAAATTGACACTATTGTTATTTTATAAAAATAACATATTATAAAATTGTTTAAAAATCACAAAAATATTTAAAAATTATAAATTTAAATTTATATGGGTTAAAATGTTATAAAGTATCCAATTATGGAAAATTCACAACAAATAAGTAATTATTTGTTATAATTTAAAATTTAGAATGTTATTACCACAAATAAAATTAAATTTATTAAATAAGGATAAATCAAGTTGATAATGTTTAAAATAAATTCCTAAAATGTCTAAATTTTATTGGTTGATGAGATTACCACCCTATATAATCTAATATTTTAATATGAGTCATTTTTTGAGGTTTTTAAGTGGGGTTATATTTATTATAAATTAATATTTTTAAGATTTCTAAAGGTGCCCCTCTCCTCCCTTATAAAAGGGCACTTACTCCCTCTCTTCCTCACATAACTTTGAGCCTTCAAGCTCGGCCAACCCCTGGAAAATTCTCTTCTCCACTTCCCTAGAAACATCCTAGAGGTCCTTGTCTACTTCAAAGACCAATCATAGTGCCCTAAGAGGAGGTTTCAAAGAGGCGTATCGAAGAAGAGGTAATTTCTTCTACCGATTCTTTCAAGCTTCTTTATTCTTCAACATCTTCTTCTTTAGTTGTTTAACTATAAAGTAATAACATCAGTATCACTAATATACTAATATGTTATTATAAATATGAAACAACCCCATTTCAGCTTCTATCCATCCTACGGAAAACAAAATCACTGCGCGTGTGTACGTACAGAATACCGTCTCCACGCCGTGGTGTAATCTGTTTTTCCACCAACAACTTACATGGATGGGTATAATGGTGTAAAGAATAACTATAAATAGTTATTATAACATCACACTAATTCTGATATATTGTATCATCCACTCCAATTCGATTCAATAATTATGGAAACGATATCATCGCTCATGCGTACGTACGGACTATCGTCTCCACGATGCGATGAGATTCATTCTCCATGTTAACCATTTAAGAATGATTATAAAGTATATATAATCAATAATAATGAAATATATGACATTATAAAGCTACTGGATTTATGTATATATATATATATATATTTATGTCATCTACTTAATTCTATTCAACTCAATAAGGAAACGAAAACAGTGTTCATGCGTACGTACGACCTACCGTCTCCATGAACGGTGTATTTCATTCCATTTATCGATCTATTATATATATGTATATTATGTATATATATTATATATAAATCATGTTTTATATTCTGGAATTAAGTAATCATGATCTAAGTAATCATATGAATAATTACAAGTCAAAACACAGACGACAAATGAAACGATTTTACCCAAAACACTCTTTAACATGGAATTTACAAAATAACGGGTAACATAAAGTCATAAGTGAACCATATATGATATCATAACAATGAATATGATTCTTTAATAATTCAATGACATTATTTAAATCATTATACAGGAGGTTCGGATACATACGAAGCATATCGGACATAAGGTAAGTGATAATTTTGCAATCTCATTTTTATCCGAGATCGCTTATACATAAGTATTTAATGGGGTTATATTTTTCATACATGATCATAAAATGTGTTTCATAAAGTGTTTAATATTATTCCATGAATTTTTAATGGCATTTTTACCCCTCTTTGACTTTTACTTTGTGTTATGTAAGGAATCTTTCTTTTGTTTACCATACGTGGTACTTTTTGACTTTTCTGACAGAAGTATGAGGATAATGTTTTTTAACTTATATGGCATGAATTAATTTTGATGATTTCATAAAACCTTATTTTCATGAAGCATCCTCTACAATATTTCATGATAATTTTCAAAAAATATCATTTTCTTTTAAAATTGAATGACAATTTCAGAAGAGAAAATTATTTTGAAGAAGAAAAGATATTTTCCTCAAAAATTCATTTCCAGTATTTTATCAAAACCATTTTCCATATAAGATGAAATTATTTTCATATGTGTATTTCTCAAGTATAATGTCTCTATGATTTATACGGTTTCACTTTTCTTATTATGAAATTATATCCATTTCTTTTATATGGATTATGTGATGATGGGATGATGTTTATGAAACCCATTTTATTTGTTGGCTTATTATGAATGATGTATGTTTATTTTGTGGCATAAGTAAGAATGATTTCATTATGAGATGGGTGGGACCTATATCTCCCTCCAATACATTAGGTAAAGATTTATATCTCATGATATAGACATGGCTGGAACAGTAAGTTAATCCGGTTCAGTGTTACAGGACTGAAACGAGGAGTAAACTCGATTCAGAAAGGGACTTTTTCCACTAAGATGGTCTTGGTAGCAATGCCTTGGCTACTATGGAAATCATAACAAGTGATGAATGGTTTCCACAATTAAATGTTTTATTCCCATGCTATTTTATCGTGATTGATGTTCCTTTATGATATATTCCTTACGTACTTCCAAGATTTATGTCTCTGCTCAAGGATTTAATGTTTAGATTTCATGTTCTAGTTTTTTCTCTCAAATGTTTATGGATTGTTTTATGTTATCTATGTTTGCCCTTACTGAGCATTTGAGCTCACCCTTTTTATGTTTTATTTTCCCCAAGAAATAAAGAAAGGTTTTATGTAAGGAAACAAAAAGGGGAAGATCGTTATGGGAGATGTTGAAGATCTTTCAACATGACTAGTTGTTTATATTCCGAGTTTCCAAAGACACTAAACTATTACAGTCCTTGTGTGTTTTTTATGTATTAAGTATTCCGCAAAAGTAATGTAATTTCCATGTACGTTAAGCTTCAGGTATCTACAGTTGGTATCAGAGGAAAGGTTTAGTCAACCTTTGGAAACTAGGATGCAAAAACGTTAGTGAGATCCCTAGAGATATTTCTAAGGTATGTCTAGGGATGTCCCTAAGGATAAGTATACGTATAGGATATAGTCCTAGAAATAAGGTAACAATCATAGAATTTAACCTAAGATGTTTGATATTGAGGGTACTCCCTATTTACTATGTTGTTTTCCCTGGCATTATTTTTTCCTCTCACACTATTCTTTTTGGGTTTTAGAAAATGGCTGGAAACAGGAAGATTCACGATAATGGAGGATATAAAAGACAATGGAATGATATTATTCATGAGCAAAGAAATGAAACGGGATTTGGAAGTCCAAAAATCGTTATTATGCCTAATCATCAATCTCATAATATGATCAATAATCTCAACTTTGGTAAGTTTCCTGACTCAGATAATAAGAGAAAGATGGAGTTTCATGATAATCACAGAGGAAAGAATGTTCAATTCCCCTCATGTAAATCATGTGGGAAGTGGCATTAGGGAGATTGTTTTAATGGAACTGGAAGATGCTTTGGGTGTGGAAAAGAAGGAAACAAATCCAGTAAGTGAAAAAGAAAAGGTTCAGTTAGCAGCATGGACAAGGATAATGGTATTGCTACGACATCAACAATGATTAGATTTTTTAAATGTGTAATGTATGGGCATTATGAAAACCAATTCCCTAAGGGAAAATCTCATAAAGAGAATCAGCATGGTCATACGCGTAGTATTTATGTGGATGATGATGAAGAGACTAGAAATGAAATATGAGATGAAATAAATGATGAAGCTCAGCTAGTGGTTTAAGAATTTAGTGGAATGATTGTATGTTTATAAAGAATAATGTATGGTACTATGGAATAAAGAATCACCTAAGGATTGTTACACTATTGTTTTTCCTAAAGTATTTGAAAGTATATGTTGAATGGTACTAGTAACCATGGAAGGTTATTCAAATATTTTTGGAAAGTAGATGATATGCGCATAATGAAGGGATAAGAAGATAATGATATGCTTTATTGTATTCCTGAGCTCATGATTGATATAAGGACGAAGTGATATCACGGTTTGAGTATATAGAATTTTTGGGATTTTGGTATGTGGAAAGAGTTAACTTTTGACAGCATTCATGTTTTCTCTAAGGTTAAATGGGTTTTTATTTTATTTTTCAATAGAATTCATGATTAAGTTGTTCACATGTCTGTAATTTGACCAACAAGATATATCTTATGATATATGGGGGATAAATGATGGAATTCACGTGATTGTTATGTGACATTTCATGTAATCATTTTATTTATACTATGAGATTGGACATAAGTATTTTGGATAACCCTAAAGATTTGAATGGATTATGTTGGACATAAGTTAGTATTGTTTAAGGATAGAACTTTTTTCGATATTATTGATGGGATGTTATAGTAATTTAGTTTTAGAAAAAGGACAACCTGCAGGATGGACGACAACCCATCGCGTCAGACAAGGCTGTGGGAATAAAACCCAGAACCGAAGTGTGACTGACCTTTATCGCATACCACTGGCCTATAGGAAGTCCCTGGTTAGTAGAAACTAGTTTATTTATTAAGCGGTATGATATATGAATTATAAGTTCATTTTTGGAATCGTATATGATTAACCTCACCATAGATGGACTTATCTATATTTGGTATCTTTTTCTAACCTTTTGTTTGAAACAGATGGAATGACCCATCATTCTATCACATGATCTGTTGACACTTCACGAATAACAAATTCAAATTCATTTCTTTAAGAGATGAAGTGGAAATTGTTCAAAGCACGAAAAATAGTGAGATTGTACCAAAATCAAGTAAGTATTTCTTCTATTTCAAATTTTTTAACTTTAGGGAAATGATATTGAAAAACAAAAATGTTGTCCTAGTGCTCTTATATCCGATGAATCAGATGGTACCTTAGATCATCGCAAATCTATGGCTTTGTGATTGTTGGCTATTTCATATCCATGTTCTCTACCACTCTCCATCAGAACATGACAGTTAGATTTCTCTTCCATATCCATATTTTCACCTATGTTCTCCTACGTGGAAACCCAGTGATTAGTTAATTTGGGTAACCGTTACGTTTCATAATTTTGTTTTTAAAGATAAGTTTTGGTATTCCTTTTTATGATGTGGGTTTCTATTAAAGAAACATTCGAATAGTAAACCATGTATAACCCTGATGGATTTCAAGGGCGAAATTCATTTTATGGGGGGAAGAATGTAACACCCCGAGATTTTATGATAATTATTTTTTTTAATTTATTTGATTTCATGTATTTTATGCTACACCAAGATTATATTGTGTTATACGCAACACTGTATTAGCTTGCAGTATACGCAACGCAATTCTTGGATCGTGTTATACACAATTTCAAGTTCGTTTGATAATACTCATTCTATGGAACATTGAGTGTATATATATATTCAATGTACAAATGAAATATGGTTTTATTTTGTTATACACAACATCAAAGGAGTCTTTCACTACACGCAACCCTGACTTGTCTTTCATTACACGCAATTGTGACCTTCTTTGATAGCGTGTGTTGTACGCAATACCGGGTTTCACTAAACAATGATATATGGTTATAATATTATCACAAACTAGCCTTTATGAATAGTATTAACCACATTTTCAATTTTATAACATTATTATTCATCTTATAAATTTTCTAAAACATTTTATGTGAACAAAATAAATTTTTCGGGTAAAATAAGTATTTTTCAAAAAATGCAGTTTTGCCGCCTTTTGATGGCGCACCCACTTTAAATCTAGTTTTTGACATTTTTATAAGTTCAATTTTACAAAATAAACTTCTTCTTTTGAATCAGGATATAAAACTTTACGTTGGATAAAGTTTTGATATTTTTCTGATAACTTACATATTTTAATGAATAGTAAAAACACGCTATATTTTAATTAAAAACAAATTTTTTTCATCATAATAATTTATGTGGTTAAATTATAATATTTAATGGTTTTAAAGTATAAATATAGCATATGTTTACTATTTAATACTGTTTATTTCATTATCATTGATTTTACCTTGATTCGTAGGTTAAATCAATTCAATCTTTTGCAATGTTTTAAACAAAAACCTGTTTTCTTTCGACAACAGGATTAATTTTAAAATAATTACTACAACTTATGTGTTTTGACTTTTGAAAAATGGATTCCATATTTATCATAATTGGGTCCAAATTATGTTAATATGCTACTTTTTATTTTTGGGCATTATGAATAGTAACTACGGTAAAATTTATTTACCATAGTTAAAGCTGAATCGGGTAATTAAGGGTAAATATAATATTATAAAATTACGCTAACACCTTCCATTATCCTATTGGATGATTAAAAGTAGACCCATATCACCTAAGGGTCGGATTAGATTCATTTAATGGACTTTGTTCTATGGAAATAATTTAATTATTATTAAAACCAATGAAAGTGACAACATGTCACTTTCTTAAATCTTATAAGTATAATAATTTTAGATTAGTTATAACCTTCATGAAACTTCGCATATAAGTAGTATCCAGAAAGCTAATAACATTATCTAAATCATATGAATTTATTTAAAATTTTTAGGGATTTAATAATTATCATTAAAGGTGACATAACTGTGATGTTGAAATTATTTTATTAAGAGAAATATCAATTAAATGGTTTTAAAAATATTAAAATAAATATTATATGAACTATTTAATGTTATACACTAATTTTAAAGACACATATGACCATTTATGAATCTATTAAAGCTTTTATTTCGAACATATATTCTGTCTATACTTTATTTAAATTCAAATAAATGAATAGTGTCAAAATTGACACTATTGTTATTTTATAAAAATAACATATTATAAAATTGTTTAAAGATCACAAAAATATTTAAAAATTATAAATTTAAATTTAAATGGGATAAAATGTTATAAAGTATCCAATTATTGTCAATTCACAACAAATAAGTAATTATTTTTTATAATTTAAAATTTAGAATGTTATTACCACAAATAAAATTAAATTGATTAAATAAGGATAAATCAAGTATATAATGTATAAAATAAATTCCTAAAGTGTTTAAATTTTATTTTTTTATGAGATTACAACCCCATATAATCTAATATTCAAATATGATTCATTTTTTAGGTTTTTAAGTGGGGTTAAATTTATTATAAATTAATATTTTTAAGATTTCCAAAGGTGCCCCTCTCCTCCCTTATAAAAGGGAACCTCCACCATCTCTTCCTCACATCACTTTGAGCCTTCCAGCTTGGCCAACCCCTGTAACATTCTCTTCTCCACTACCCTAGAAACATCCTAGAGGTCCTGGCCTACTTCAAAGACCAATCTTAGTGCCCTAAGAGGAGGTTTCATAGAGGCATATCGAAGAAGAGGTAATTTCTTCTACCGATTCTTTCAAGCTTATTTCTTCTTCAAATTATTCTTCTTTAGTTGTTTAACTATAAAGTAATAACATCAGTATTTTAATATACTGATATGTTATTATAAATATTAAACAAACCCATTTCACTTTCTATCCATCTTACGGAAAACAAAATCACCGCGTGTGCGTACATACAGAATACCATCTCCACGCCGTGGTGTAATCTGTTTTTCCACCAACACCTTACATGGATGGGTATAATGGTGTAAAGAATAACTATAAATAGTTATTATAACATAATATTGATTCTGATATATTGTATCATCCACTCCAATTCAATTTAATAATTATGGAAATGATATCATCGCTCGTGCGTACGTACGGACTACCGTCTCCACGATGCGATGAGATTCATTCTCCATGTTAACCATTTAAGAATGATTATAAAGTATATATAAGTAGTAATAATGAAATATATGACATTATAATTCTACATTATTTATTTATATATATATATATATATGTATGTCATCTACTTAATTCCATTCAACTCAATAAGGAAATGAAAACAGCGTTCATGCGTACGTACGGCCTACCGTCTCCATGAATGGTGTATTTCTTTCCATTTATCGATCTATTATATATATGTATATTCTGAATATATATTATATATAAATCATGTTTGATATTCTGGAATTAAGTAATAATGATCTAAGTAATCATATGAATAATTACAAGTCAAAACACGGATGACAAATGAAACGATTTTACCCAAAACACTCTTTAACATGGAATTTACAAAATAACGGGTAATATAAAGTCATAAGTGAACCATATATGATATCATAACAATGAATATGATTATATAATAAGTAAATGACATTATTTAAATCATTATACAGGAGGTTCGGATACATACGAATCATATCGGACATAAGGTAAGGGATAATTTTGCAATCTCATTTTTATCCGAGATCGCTTATACGTAAGTATTTAATGGGGTTATATTTTTCATCCATGATCATAAAATGTTTTTCCTAAAGTGTTTAATATTATTCCATGAATGTTTAATGGCATGTTTACCCCTCTTTGACTTTAATTTGTGTCATTTATGGAATCTTTCTTTTGTTTACATACATGGTACTTTTTGACTTTTTCGAGAAAAAGTACGAGGAGAATGTTTTTTTAACTTATACGGCATGAACGGATTTTGACAATTTCATAAGACCTTATTTTCAAGAAGATTACTCTATAAGATTTCATGATCATTTTCAAAAAAAATCATTTTCTTTTAAAATTGAATGACAATTTCAGAAGAGAAAATTATTTTGAAGAAGAAAGGATATTTTCCTCAAGAATTCATTTCCAGTATTTTTTTCAAAACCATTTTCCATCTAAGATGTAATTATTTTCATTTGTGTATGTTTCAAGTATAATGTATCTATGATTTATACGGGTTCACTTATCTTATTATGAAATTATATCCATTTCTTTTATATGGATTAGGTGATGATGGGATGATGTTTATGAAACCCATTTTATTCGTTGGCTTATTATGAATGATGTATGTTTATTTTGTGGAAAAAGTAAGAATGATTTCATTATGAGATGGGTGGGACCTATATCTCCCTCCAATGCATTGGGTAATTATTTATATCTCATGAGATAGACATGGCTAGAACGGTAAGTTAATCCGGTTCAGTGTTACCGGACTGAAACGAGGAGTGAACTCGATTCAGAAAGGGAATTTGTCCACTAAAATGGTCTTGGCAACAATTTATTGGCTACTATGGAAATCATAACAAGTGATGAATAGTTTCCACAATTACTTGTATTATTCCCATGCTATTTTATCTTCATTGATGTTCCTTTATGATATATGCCTTACGTACTTCCATGATTTATGTCTTTTCTCAAGGTTTTAATGTTTAGATTTCATGTTCAAGTTTTTGCTCTCAAATGTTTATGGATTGTTTTATGTTCTCTATGTTTTCCCTTACTGAGAATTTGGGCTCACAATTTTTATGTTTTATTTTTCCAAGGCAATAAAGAAATGTTTTAGGTAAGGAAACAAAAAGGGGAAGATTGTTATGGGAGATGTTGAAGATCTTTCAACATGACTAGTTGTTTATATTCTGATTTTCCAAAGACACTAAGCTACTATGGTCCTTGTGTGTTTTTTTGTTATGTATTAAGTATTCCACAAAAGTAATTTAATGTCCATGTGCCTCAAGCTTAAGGTCTCTAAAATCACCATATTTTGGTACTTTTTTCAAGGACCAAGTAAGTATCTTAAAAACTCACTTTGTTTTCTCACCCAAAATTTCCTTTTCTCACCCACATTTCTATTATCGTTTCCATTTTCTGGTTGTATGTATCTTGAAAAACTCAAATCCAAATTTATATCTACTCCATTAAAATTTATAAACATTACCACAACATGAACTCTAGATTGAATAAAATTAAAAATCAATATTACAAAACAACTAACATAATAAATTTTATTGATAAACCCTTGATTTATTATCACACACCTTGTGACATGTAAAATCTATGGGATGATGAACATTTAAAGGAAAAATTTCCAACCCTCTAAAGGGTTGTTCAAAATATCAAACATGGGGATGTTTTTAATTTAAAAACATCTATCTGACCAAATTTCCAGCAACATATTAAATAAATGTGTCAAAAAATGGAAAAAATGAATTTGGATGTTTCATCACTGAGATTATAACTATAAAGAATTAAAATGGTTAGGGAACCCATTCCCACTAAAGATCTCCCTTCGTCATCATTTATTGAAGAAAACTACCTCCTTCATTTCATCCATGAATTTATTGAAGGACCTACCTTTAAAATTTGGATAGCTAAATAATATCAAGGAATTTTTGAAGGGTCTTTAAATTTAAAGGAAATTTATTTTATGTATTCCCAAGAGGGTAATTCAACGTCATGGACAGAGAGTCCTGAGTATTGCTCCATTGTACATTTTTTTAAACCAAAAACATTGAAGTATTTAATATAATCGAGTACTATTAGTCTATATAAAACCCTAGAACTGAAATGAAAAATTGTTGGTTTGAATCATATTTATTTAAGGAACCACGTCCTTCTAAATTTTTTTTAGAATGATATGATTTTGATTCAAATTTAAAATATAATTTTGGAAATTTTAATTAACATAAACACAAAATTATGGTCCTTCTATCTCAACTCAAGAATATATCCATAGGCAATAATCATGATCTTTCACTAATCATTAATTTTTCTCTAGAAACCCACAATAGATTTATTATCCTTGATGTCTTAAGAAATATGACAATAGTAACTAGATCAAAAATTTATGACATTACATGGATTTCCTACTCATTGTAGAAAACATATTTTACATGACACCAATTCTAAAAAAAGAATCAATATCAATGTTATATATTTCTTAAAAAATGAAATCCTTATATTTTTTTGACATTGTATTGTATAATATGGGTTGTACAATTCTAGCTAAATACTTTAAACTAATCACTATTTGGGAGACAACTAGATTCTTCATTGTTTTTATTTTATTTTGTGTGTTTATATTTTTTTTGTTAAGGGAATTTCCATGGGGTTTACATAGTGATATAATTTCTCTTTGGTTTGATATTTAATAGGTGAGTAAGTTTATTCTTTTCAAATAAAACAAATTCCCTTAATAACTCACACATTACCATCAATCATCATTGAAGAGTTTAAATTTGACATGTGGAAAATGTGACCAATTTTTTATTGGTGTGTCATAAAATTTAAACCAGGTGGGTTTGTTCCAAGGTTTCATTTCAAAAAAAAATCTCCCCCACTTTATTTTTTATTCTAATCTCTCTCCTCTTTTATCTTCAAAACCCTAGGGTAGTATCATTCTATATTAGGGGAGTGAAAATATAGTGTTTTTAGAGAGAAAATAAGGTTTATTTTTTAAAAAATAAATGATAAAAAATTAATTTCATTGTCCTTTAATGAATAAATGTAAATTTTGAATTCTGAAAACCTAATTTCAAATTATTTTTAAAGCCTTTATTATGATCTTAATGCATGTTTATTTCCATTATCATAGTTTTTGGAATGTTTGGTTGTCCGATGTGATTTTTCACATTTTAATTTTCATCACCTTAATCAAAATTACACAATGCATGTCTATAGGATTTTTGGTGTATGTTGGAGTTCATCGTTCTGTTTCATCATTTCCTGGGGTTTGGGGTCAATTTTAGTTTAATTGGAAAATCTAACAAAAATCAAAAAATATAGTAACCATATATAGCAATGTTTTGTCCAAATGTGTGTCATATTTAATTTTCAGATCAGGAATCCATAATATTCCTTCCCAAAGTATGTCTTACATATCTATTGTATAATATTGAATTGAAAAAATATGTGGCATTTGACACATGGTGGTAGTTACACCATAGTTGTATATCCCGTAGTTATTCTTGTCATCTTTGATGTGCTTAAAAAAATTGGGAGAATAAGAAAAATGAAAATGATAAAATTGGATACTCATTAATGTGTTTCCCACCAATCACTTAGATTTTTTCCCATAGAACAAGAAAACAGGCACTGTGTTTTTTTTTATGAACAACACATCATCCTGCTTAATTGAAATGGGATGAAATGTGGCAATGAATTTAAATAGATGAATGGGATTATGGTTGGGATATTATTGTGGAAATATATTTTGTTAAATTATAGTGAATGGTTTTTTTTTTTTTTGGAATGATTGATTTTGGTGATAATTTCATGTTAAAATATATTGAAAAAAGGAAATTTGATTTCACATTTTTGAGGTACATTTTTCTTAGGAGCATAAAAACTCAATTTGATTGGGTGTTACCAGCCACATAAAGTGGATAATATTAATTTATTATATATTAATATTCATGTGTATCACATTCTATAAACACCAATCTAAATTAATTTTATAAATTTAACTTCATTTATCATCATCGGTGAAATTCCTTTTTAAAGTGAGAATTTTGGCCCAATAAATTTTCAATTTGTGAAAAATATTATTTTAATTATTTTAGTTTTATATTTTTGAATATTCTTGAAGAAATTATTAGGAACAATTTATCTTTTATTATCTTTGGATGAATTACAAGGGAAGATTGAAATTTATTTCTATGGATGCAGAAATATATGGATACTGAATATTAGGCCTTAGGAAAATCAAGTAATATTGAAGACTAAAAGTAAAGATAATAAATCTTAAATTTTAACTCCATATAGAAAAAATTATTGGTATCATTTCTTTCTACTATGTATTGAGCTAATTATGAATTTTTAAAGGAGATTCCGGGTGACCAAGTTGACATTTAATTTGTGTGCCAGATTTGAAAGCCCAGAAAATCAGCCCACTATATCGAGCATAACATATTATTGGATTATCCAATTGGAATTAAAAATATACCACTATTAGAGGTCAACTAAAAGAATATATTCCACTATTATGAACAACCAATATTCTAACATAATTATTGTCAAATTTTCACATCTAAAAGGTGGATGAATCGAGTCAATTATTCTGGTCAAAGATGAAAAGTGCACTTCTCCATTACTCTCTCACCCACATTTGACTCCACAAATTAATGGTGGAATGAATTTATTGATGGGGTATTGAACCTAGGATCCTAAAATTTTATTTTTTATGAGATTTTATTTAAGGTATTTGGAGATCCATATTTTATCCATTCAATTTTATTTGCACGCTTTCATTTTCAAATTTCATCTTAAATTTTTCACATGTATGTTTTTTCATCATTTTAATTTCACAATAATTTTTTTATTTTATTATAATATTATTATTCTTCATATAACTTTGGTACCATTTCATTAGAGAGTTAATCCATTCACATAATTTTTTTTAAATTATTCACACAATGATTGAGTTATTGTTATATCAATGTTTTATTATTCTTCAATTCCTCCCTCATAATCCTATGTCCTACTTCCATTCGTAGAATAAAATTAATTGAGGTATAATCCTATATTGGGTTTATCCAATGGAGTATCAATGGTATCGTTTCTATGTTATTTATAATTTTAATAATTCTTATTTAATTATTTTGTTGAGATTTTCATTCAATAGAGTACCATCTCATTTGATCTGACTAATTTTATTTCTATACACCTTGAGTGATAAAAATAATCCTCAATAATAGAGTGATCATAAATAATACCCCCCCCCAAAGTTTGTAGGTTGTTATCCTAAGTATAATGAAGATAAAAAATCAATGAGACATTTTGGATGTTAATACTTTTCTGAAAGAACCGCACTCAAATTATGTACATTGAAAAAATTAAAATAAATTAAATAAATCCCCCCTTATAATAACATAGGATCTACACAGTTTATTAAATTGAATTCACATAAATCTTTAAAACTTTTTAATAATTCACTAATGTTCAAACTCATGTTTTCTACTTCATATCCAAATACTCTGATGAATTTACATTTCTATATGTTTCTTCTTATCTCACTGTGGATCCGATCCCACATGTACTATAACAACAGCATATGCTTGTAGGGTAAAATTATGTATCACTAGTGTGGATGGTTGAGGTTTTTCAAGAGAATAGGATTGAAGGTTTCTTGGGACTCAAGGTTTTTGTTTTTTGTAAACTAGTGTCCATGGGTTTTTTGGGTTGAGGGTTGTGGGTTTTTTTGTGACTGAGGTTTTACAGGTTTTAAGAGATTTTGATTTCTGGAATTTGCAGGCTGGTGGTTTAAGATTTTTTGGGGTTGGGGGTTTAGGGTTTTTTTAGGATGAGGTTTCATGTATTATTTTGGTATAAGGGTTTAACTTTGGGGGGTTCAAATATAAGGTTGTTTGGGTAGAGGGTTTAGGGTTATAGTAGAATGTTTGTTTAGGGATTTTGTGTCAAAGTATTTACTGTTTTTAGGCAAGGGGATTTATTTTTTTATGAGTGTTTATGATTTTTTGGATAAGGGTTCAGGGTGTTTTGGGGATAATATTTGAATGTATTTTTAGGCCAAGGGTTTAGGTTTTTTTTGGTTGAGAGTTGAGGGTTATTTTGACATGAGGAATTAGGGGTTTTTGGTTCGAAGGGATTATTTTTTCTTGGTTTAGGATTTATGGATTCATGGTATTTAAGGATTATCGAATTTTGTGGAAGAGGGTTCATGTTTTTTTTATGTTTGAGGGTTATATTTTTTGTGGGTCAAATCATTAGGGGTTTGTTGGTATGGAGTTTCATAATTGTTGGGACTAAAGGTTGTGGATTTTATTGATTAGTGTTTAGGTTTTGTTAGGGATCAGGTTTGAGGGGTTTTTGTTGCTATAGGATTTGGGTTTTTAGTAGTTTTTGGTTTAGATTTTTTTATGACATCGTGTTTAAGTTTTTTTGTGGATGGGGGATTGTGTTTTTTTGTAAACAATTTAGTTTATTATGAGGCTAGACATTCATGGTTTTTTTGGGTCAGGGATCTGGGTTTTGGGGAACAATATGTTCAATATTTTTTATGGCTGAGGGTTTTGATTTTTTTAGTGATTCGGATTTAGGGTTTTCTCAGGCCTAGGGTTTAAGTTTTTTGGGGGATGTGGGTTTAGGGTTCTTTAGGGATGAGTGATTAATGTTTTTTGGGTATAATGGTTTATGATTTGTTAGGGATGAGGGTTTATAGTTTTTGGGGTTATGTGATTATGGGTTTTTAGGGCATATGGTTAAGGGTTTTTTGGGTATGTGGGTTTAGTATTTTTTAGGGTTGAGGGATGAAGATTTTTTGGGGCAGTGAGTTGTGGTTTTTTTGGGGTTGTGGGTAGATGGTTATTGGTGATGTTATTCAATGGATATTTGGGAATCAATGTAGAGTATTTTTTGGGTTAGAAAGAGGATTGGGGATTTTTTTGGGGGATGAGGGTTAATGGTTTTTTATGAGTGTTTGGGAATTTATTAGGCTAGGGGGTGATGGATTAGGGATTTATTGTCCTATGGGTATAAATTTTTTTTGGGGGGGGGGATGAGGGCGTTGGTTTTTTCGGTTTGACTATTTATGGTTATTTTTTGAATAAGGTTTAGGGTTTTTTGGGATGAGGGATTAAGGTTTTTCATGGATTTGTTAGGATGAGGGTTTACGGTTTTTTGGTGATGATGGTTTAGTAATTTTTGGGATGATTTTTTAGGTTTTTTGGGGGTTAGGGGTCAGGGTTTCATAGGGGTGAGGGTTTAGGCTTTCATAAGGACGTGGGTTTAAGGTTTTTTGTGGAAAATGGCTTAAGATACTTTGGGGCTATGTTTTTATGGATTTTTGGATGGGGTTTTGGTGTTTTTAGGTTCTATGTGTTTAGTTATTATTGGTAATGAGGGTTTAGAGTATGATGGGTATGAGGTTTTAGGTGTAATTTTGGCCAAGGGTTTAGGGTTTCTTAGGGATGAGGGTTTAGGGTTTTAGGGGATGAAATTTTAGAGCTTCATGGAGATGAGGTTTTAGGATTTCTTGGGGATGCAGTATTAGGATTTTTGGGGATGAGTGTTAATGGTTTCATGGGGATGAGGATTTTTTATTTCTTGGGGATGTTTGTTTAGGTATTCTTTTGAATTATAGTTAAGTTATTAAAGGTGCTAAGGGTTTAAGAATTTTTAGGCTTTGGGATTCGGGTTTTTTGGGGCCGATGTTTTTGGGTTTTATAGGGACAAGGGTTTTTGGGTTTTTGGGATCAGTGTATAGGTTTGTTTTGGATGGGGTTTTATGGTTTTTAGGGTATGATGGTTTTGGGTTTTTATGAAGATGGTGGTTTTTGATTTTTTGGGGATGAGTAATTAGCTTTTTTTGTGCGGACAATATATGGTTCTTTGGTGGGTGCAGGTTTATATTTTTTATGGATGTAGGTTTATTGTATTTTTGGATTGAGGGTTTATGATTTATTGGGGATATGGGTTAATTTTGACCTGAAAAATATATTTAATGGTTATTTGGTGTTGAGGGGTTTGGGGTGTTTGGGGATGAGTTTTTAGGTGTTTTGGGGATGATGGTTTATGGGTTTTCTATGTATTTAGGGTTTCGGTTTATTGGGGCTTTGGGGTTAGTGTTTTTTTAGGGGTGAGGGTTTAGGGATTTATGGTGATAAGGGAAGGTTATTGGGGTTTATGGTTTAGGGATTTTTGGGCTAAGGTATTAGGGGTTTTGGGGATGGGGGTTTAGAGATTTGTGCAACTGATATTTCATGTATTTATTGGGGATGGGGGTTTAGCCTTTTTTAGGTTGAGTGTCTATGTTTTTTTGGGGATGATTGTTTTGGATCATTGGTAAGATGGGTAACGATTTTTTGGGGCTGATGGTTCTGATTAGTTTTTTGGCTTACTGTTTGGGGTTCTTTATTGGTGAGTGTTTAGTGTGTTTTAGGGTTTAGGGTTTTTTGGGGGTGAGGGTTTATGGTTTTTTTGGGAGGAGTGTTTTGGGATCTTTTCCAGATTTGTGTTTAGGGTTTTTTGAGGATGAGGGTTTAGTGTTTTTTAGGATTAAGGATAAGGGGTTTTTTTGAGGAAGAGGGTTAATGGTTTTTTAGGGTTGAGGGTTATGGGTTTTTTTGGGATGAGTGTTTAAGGTTTTTTTTGGGATGAGGGGTTAGTTTTTGGGGGGGCTAGGGGTTTAGGTTTTTTTAGGGATCAGAATTTATGGTTTTTTGGGGATAAGGGATTACGGTTTTTTTGAGATGAGTGTTTTTTATCTCTTGGGTAGAGGGTTTATGAATTTTTGGTTTGTGGTTTTAGTTTTTTATGCGGTTTTATGTTTTTTAGGAATAAGGGTTTAGGTTTTTTTGTTATGAGTGTTTAGTGTTTTTATAGAAAATGGATTATAATTTTTGGGGTATTAGGGTTTAGTAGTGTTTTAGGACATAGAGTTTTTGGTTTTTAGGGCCATGTATATGGGATTTTCTTGGGGTGAGGGTTTATGGTTGATTGGTGATGAGGTTTTTAGGTATATTTTGTATGGGTGATTAGGGTTTATTGGGGATAAGTGTTTTCAGTTTTTTGGGGATATAGGATTTGGGTACTCTATGGATGAGGTTATACGATTCTTTTGGTTTTAGGGTTTCGGTATTTTGGGGATGATAGTTTCAATTTTTTTGGGGATGAGGTTTTAGGGGTTTTTAGGGTTTAGATTTTAGAGTTTTGGGGGGATGAGGGTTCAGGTTTTTTAGGCTGAGTTTTAAGGATTTCTTCAGACGGTGGGTTTATGGTTTTTGGGGGATGAGGTGTTAGGGGTTTACTGTTGAGGGATTATGTTTTTCTAGTTTTTATGGTTTATGGATTTTTGGGGTTGGGGTTTTAGGGTTGTTAGGGGATGAGGGTCTAAGGTTTTTCGGGATAAGGATTTAGGATTTTTTCGGCAGTCAATTTTGGGTTTTTGGGGGATGAGGGTGTATGGTTTTTTAGGGATATTGTCTGTGGGTTTTTTGGGTGATGAGGGTTTATGGTTTTTGAGGAAAGAGTTTTAGGTTTTCTTGGGATAAGGGGTTATGGTTTTTGGGGTTGAGCGTTTATGATTTGTTTGTGCTGAGGGTTAGAGTTGTTTGGGGATTAAGGTTTAGTTTTTTTGGGGGGGTTGAGGGTTTATGGATTTTTTAGGGATCTGGTTTTTGGTTTTTTTAGGACTACAGGTTAGTGTTATTTGGGAATGAAGGATTACAAATTTTGGGGGATTTTGGATTAGTCTTTTTAGGGATGGGGGTTTTAGTTTTTCTAAATTGTTTTCCTATGGTTTCTTTGGGGATATGATTTTGTTCTTTGGGGGATATAATTTTAGGGGGTTTAAGGGATGATGGTGCATGGTTTTTTGGATTTGGGATGAGGGTTTTTATCGATTAGTGTATAATATCTTTAGGAGCTGTGAATTTATATTTTTTTGGGGAAGATTTTTTTTTGTTTTTTATGGTCATGGGATTATGGTTTTTAGGGTTGAGTGTTTAGGGTTTTTTGGGATGAGGGATTACTATTTTTTTGGAATGAGGGTTTTGGGTTTTTGGGGGACGACGTGATGTGATATTCTTGGATTATCCTGATCATCAGGGTGTAGGGTGGAGTATGATAGTTATGGTTTGAGGATAATTAGTGGATGATGGATTTATATAGTGAATGCAAGTTGTCCACAAACTCAATAAGGATAATGATATACTACTAGGACAACACAGAAAACTGAGTGATGTAATGGCCAATCTAAAAAATTCACTTGTTTTGAAAAATTTAATTTTTATTATGTGATCTTTGGTAAAAAAATACAATATTTTGATTGAAAAGACACGAATACACACAAGAAATGGGAAAATCAGAACAATACTCACACAATGGATAGAAACAAGGAATAATTTCTTAAATAAAATCATAAATGAAAAAATATTCCCTGGGGGTGGCTATTAATTGAAAATCGGCGATTCAGTAGTCAAGTTTATAATATCCTAATTTAATTAATAATAAACTAACCTTTTCATTTTAATGTGAAATATATGATGTCTAACAACAAATTTTTTGAAAATCACATAACTTTTATCCACCCATTTCCCACCATATTTGACATTGAGTACCTATCCCATTGGATTTGACTTTTGTGTCTTTAGTTTCCTGTTAAAATATCCATGTGGGAAAGGCTTCCATGTATCCATGAAACCATGTGGGACCAAACTAATATCCATGTTTTTTATTGAATATGTTATACAATAATCCCACATGACACATACATGACTTCACATTGGTATTAAATCTCTTAATGTAGCCAGATAGGTTCTCGTTTCCACTTGTAGTATATTTAACACTCCTATAATTATTGGTCCTTACAACCCCATCACTGCACAATCCATCAACTCAATGTCATCCACGGGTTTCATATCATTATCTTCCTCTTGAAAAGGGGTTTTCATTGACTCTTCATATTCTACATCCTAATATTAATAAATATTTGAAACATTGACTTTAAAAATAAAATCATACTCACATGAAATGTGATATTTTAATGAACCATATAGAGCACTAATTATGTCCCTTATAAATATATCATGATATTTGAGATATGATTCCTTAGAAACCTCCCTAATTCATTTTTCTCATCATATTTATTATTATCTCATTTTCCTTCCATATTTTTACTTTCCTACAAAGGTAATGAAACATGATCAATAAGGGTATGGAGGAAGAATCAAAATGATGTTTCATATGTATAAAACTGAGTAATAGAGTGATCTTCCCTTTTGTAAGAAAACTCAACATGTCTTGGAAACTCATTCATACCTGTTAGAGTCCTGATTATTTAAATTGATCTAGTAATTTATTTTACGTCTATAATAGTAAAAAAATTATATTGGAGCCTCCCCAATAATGTGACCATCATACACAAATGGCATTAATTCCACAATAATTTTCAAAAAATGTGCTATGTAGTTAGTGTTTATCATATCCCCTTTGTATATAAATACTTACTAGTTTTTGAATTAGATCATTTCATCATCAACATTTCACTTCTCAATAATCATTAATTTTCATCACTCAATAAAATAACATTTCTCTCTTGATTTTTCATAAAATATAGCATATTTTATTCTCTCAATTTCACCTCTTCCCTCATTCTCTCCATTTTAATTTTCATTATTTTTCTCCTAATCACTATTTTTTTTATCACTCAAAAAGTGGTATTCCAAAATTTGAGTTGGGGGGCATAGAGATTGGTGTTATAGTTTCCCCGAGGAGAATAGAGATTGATTGATTAGAAAACCAGCATGTCTCATATGCTGATTACATTTACATAGTAAATTAATAAGTAAGCATCACACCTTCATTATTACTACATCACATAGAAGAAAATAATTATATATTCCAATTCTGAATAATTCCTCAACCTATTTTTTCACATTTAGATCACCCCAATTTTTCAACTGTTGAAGCAGGTATCAATTTTTGTGCTTCAATGTCTGGATTTCAAAATTCTCCACCAAATCTATGCTCATCACATTATCACAACTTCCTCCATAAATGATTACACTATATACCTTACCATTGATGTGGAACCATTATGGAAAAGGAATTTCCTTTTTCCCATCGCATTAGAATTCATTTGAGAACTCAAAACATGGATTGCATTGAGATTCTCACATTTATCTGTATATTCTCATTTATCAAAATTTTGGGAATTGTTGACATTTTCCTATGAGATGAATCTTTCGGTATCCCATTACATATAATTTTTTATGGGTAAGGTGTTCTAATTTGGTCTCAACTATCATTGTAACCACTTACATGACATTTTAATCATTGAATATCTGGATTCCAAAATTAGTTATCTAAAAAAGTAGTGTTTTAGGTGGAAAAAATTAACTTTTAATTTTTAAATCAACTAAAACATTTGGAATTAATGATTATCTATTCCACATCCTTGAATTTTCTCAGGGATTGAAATGGTTAGATACTTTCTTCACGTATCTCCACCTTTATTTTTCTTTCTTGGTATAGATAGATTGGTGGATTAAATGATATATCCACACATGATGGTACATAAACCCTTGATCAAAAATTTATTGATTGGTACAGTGTAAAAATAGTTCCATAGATTCCCCAATATCATCATAAATTTGTAATTGGATCCTTGAAATTTTCATCTCCTTGTAGTAATATTCAACACTCTTACTCCCTCTGGTGATCCCCTTATGTTTTATGTGAAGATCAATATGGTTGTGTGTGGGAAAAATCATATCCACATGGAATACATCAGGTCATCTCATTTTTTGATTGGAATTCTTCCATATCTATCCACCTATAATTTCATTTTATTCTACTATATTAATGAATTATACAAAAATCATTGAAATCGAGTTTGGCCTTTTTTCTCTTTAGATTAATCATGGCATGAAAACACTTGATTGATCTACATATCCCACCCTATGTATGCTTCCAAAAAAAAAAATTAGGCAAATAAGTGACCTTAACCTTAATACATTTAATGTTTCTATCATCTAGTGGTCCCCATTGTGCTATTATATGATATTGGAACAAATTCCTCATTTTTGGGACATGCACAAAATTTTTATCAATGTTATACATCTCCTCCTCTGTGATGTGGGTGTGACGTGGTGTAAGATCACGTTGTGGGTTACCATGGATCATTCTTGGGCCTATATTATTCTCTAGGTTTCTGATTCTCTTATTTTGAACTTCCAACATCCATTCAATAAGATTCTTCAATGCCTCACCAAAGCATTCATTTTGAGTTGTGTATCATCTGGTGTGGTAGATCTACTTCTATTTCCTTCCTCGCATGTTTGATAAATTCTTTTCCTATGATATCCTTCCATGATAGGTAAAAAAACACATACTAGGAGAAACACACACAATGATCTACAAACCCACATAAGAAAAAAATGACAAAAAATGATACAGACACACAATAACATGTTGTACTCACACAATCACATTAGGATACAAAAACACAAGAAAAAAATGTAAAAAATAAATACATGGGGGTACACACTCATCCACAAAATATTACTGCACTCAAACATACAATGATACACACTCACACACACACAATATTTACACCCTAACAAACACAATGATAAAAAAAATTATAGACAATATGTAACACTCACACACACAAGGATACACATTCATGAATATATATTTTTCTTATTTGTATCCAATTTTATCAATAAATTGAAATAGAAATATCATATGAAATAAATTTGGTTTTTGGGTATATACTATGACAAAAATCATTCCCAAAAAAATATTTTATTGGGGGACAGATTAACATAACTTGTATGAGTGGTAAACTGTTATAAAATGAAAATTGGTGGAAAATGGGATAACAAATATGGGTAAAATGAAGAAAGTGGTGGATGGGAGTTATAATGTCATTCTTTATTCTAGAATTCATCTGATAATAAAAATTAATAAACATTTTAGCTAAATATGATATGGTGTTGACTTAAAAATATGGATAATGTTTTTTTGGATGTTGAATATTTGAATAAATTAATGCACAAAGGGATGAAGAAGTAAGTGTATATGCTCCTTTTTTACTGTATTGTTTTTATTTTGTGTCAGCTCTCCTGAAAATGATTTTTTTCACAGTGTATTGAAGAAAAATATGATGAATAGAGACTATGAATTTTTTTAAATATGTCTAAGAAAGAATATATGCTTGACTTCGAAAGAAAAAATGAACAAATGAGTGAACATTTTTTGGGTACAAATCACATATTTGGAATGAAATTCCAAAATAAGGTGGATGAATAATTGGTTCCATGTTAAATATATAAATATTTTACACTATAGGGAGACTCTATAGGTTTTAAAATAAATATTTTTCTATATTTTTGAATGGGTGGATTATATGGATTAATAATAAGGGTAATGAATAAAAGTAACATAAGTGAAGGGATTGATGCATTCTGTGTCGACCAATGGTATGATAACAACTATTGTGAGATTCTCTAGATATCACGGAATTCATGATGTTGAGAGACAAATGATGGATATGGTTCATGGATAATTAAATAAAAATTGGTTTTTTTAGTGGAAGAAATAATAAAAAAAATCCTATACGGAGGCTGATATTCTACATAGATAACAAAATCATATGAGAGAAGTGAGGACCAATAAACAAAACAGTGCAGTTGGGTTCAGGCATATAATTTTGGGATTTTTGATTAGGGATCACTGATCATATTTGTATATTTTGAAATAATTAATTCACAAGAGAAGGGGAAAATCATAACAATCCTCACACAATATAGAGAAACAGTTCTTATTATCTCTAATTAAATCATCAATGAAATAAAAGTTCCATGGGTGTGGAAATTTATATCTAATGGGTGATTCAATAGTCATTATTTTAATACCATAAATCCATAAATTATAATACTACATTATCCATATATAGTGAAAATTATACTGGATGTAAAATAATTTTTGTGAAACTAACACATGAATTTACATCCATAGCCCATCATATATAACATTGAGTACCAAGCCCAACAGATTTGGATTTGGTGTCCCATGATTCCCATCTATAATCTATAAGTGGTAAAGGTGTCTAATATTTCATCCAACCACATTATATAATAATCATCATCATTTGTGGGCTTTAATGATAGATATGGGTAGTCTATTTTTCAAAATCATGTTTTCTACATGGGTTTGGCCATTTTGATACAATGATATAGGATATACTTGGCACTTGAATCCTCTTCAATATTCCATTAATAAATGGGCCTCTCAACTCCAACTTTGAAAATGAATTAAATCAATGTATTCCATTAGTTTCATATCATGACAGTTTATGGTTTTTTGTCATTGAGATCTGAAAAAAATGTACTTAGGTTTTGGGTTTTTTAGATTGTAGGTTCATGGTCTTTTGGAGATGGGGGTTAATATTTTTTTAATGAGCATTTGGGTTTTTTTTGGAAAAAAGTATTAGTGTTTTTTAGAGAATATGGTGTAGGGTTTTTGGGGGTGAGGGTTTATGGTCTTTGGGGATGTGGGGTGAGGGTTTTGGTGTAGTGGGTTTTCGGATTTTTTGGGCCAAGGGTTGAGGGTCTTTCGTGGATGAGGGTTTAGGGTGGTTTTGGGATGATGGTTTAATGTTTTTATGTGGTTTTATGGTTTATTAGGGATGAGGGTATAGGGTTTTTGGATTAAAGATTTAAGGTTTTCTAGGGAAGTGGGTTTTTGGTTTTTTGAACTGAGGGTTTAGAGATATTTGGGGTGTAAAGTTTAAGTTTATTAGGGTCAAGGGTTTATGATTTTTTGGGATAGAGGGTTTATAATTTTTGGTTTATAAGGATTTTGGGACTTTTGTGGATGATGGTTTCGGGTTTTTTGGGATTAGAGTTTATGGTTTTGGGGGGATGATGGTAATGGTTTTTTCAATTGAGGGTTTATAGATTTATAGGGATAAGGGTTTTGGTTTTTAGGGAAATGGTCTGATGTTTTTAGGGTATTATGATTTAGTTTTTCTTTTGTGTGAGTGTTTAGTGTTTTTTGGGGATGAAGTTTTAGGGTTTTTTAGGGATCAATATTGACTTTTTTTTTGAATGAGGGGGTTTGTTGGAGCTGAGGTTTGACGGTTTTTTGGGGATAGAATTTAAGGTTTTACTGATTTTTTGGGTTGAGGTTTTCATGAGGTGAGGGATTTATGGTTATTTATAGATGATAGTGAGGGTTTTTGTGGATGAGGGTTGAGGGTTTTTTGGTACTGAGGTTCGAGAAATATTTGGGGCCAAGGGTGGATGGTTTTTTAGGGTTGGGGATGTGTAATTTGTTGGGCATGGTGATTTGAATTTTTTGTTGCTAAGAATTTAGGGTTATTTGAGGATGAGTGTATATGGTTTTTAGGGTTGAAGTATTATATTTTTTGGGGATAGAAGTTTTGGGTTTTTTGGGGTGGAGATTATGGTATATTTGGGGATACAGGTTTATTGTTTATTAGGGATGTGGTTTTATGATTTTCTAGGGATGTGGGTTTATGGATTTTTGGGGATGATGGATACTTGTTTTTTGGGGATATTAGTTTATTTGATGTCGAGGGATGAGGGTTTTTTGGGTATGACGTTTGAGTGTTTTTGGGATAGAGGGTTGAGGGGGGTTTTATGTTGGGGGATAAGTGGTTTTTGGAGATGAGGGTTGTGGGTATTTTGGGCCTACTGGTAAATTGTGTACTAGGGTTTAGGGTTTTTTGGGCCAAAGGGTTTGGATTTTTTAGAGCAGATGATTTAATTGTTTTAGGATGACCTTTTATGGAATTTTTTTTCATTGTGTTTAGGGATTTTTGGGGATGGGTTTTTATGGATTTATTGGGATAAGGTTTTAGAAGTTTTTTGGGCTGATGGTTTAGGATTTTTTGGTGATGAGGATTTATTTTTAATTAGTGTAGATGGATTGGGGTTATTTGGGATGATGATTTAGTGTTTTTTGGGGATTCGTGTAATGGCCTGGACCTCTCCGTTCCATTACATTGGGAAAATGTGGTATTGGTGGTGTTCCGGGAGGTCAAGGTGACTTATCCCCAACACTTTTCCAAATTTCCAGTTCTGTGAACAGTATTTCCAGTTTTATGAATAGTAACGGTAGGTGAACAGTGTTCAATCGGAGAGGTTTTGTGAACAATGTTCTATCGGTGAGGTTTTTTGAACAGTTCTATCGGTGAGGTTTTGTGAACAGTTCTATCGGTGATGTTTTGTGAACTGTTCTATCGGTGAGGTTTGTGAATAGTTCTATTAGTGAGGTTTATGAAGAGTTATATCGGTGAGGTTTTGTGAACAATTCTATCGGTGAGGTTTTGTGAACAATTCTATCAGTGAGGTTTGTGAACAATTCTATCAGTGAGGTATTGTGAACAGTTCTATTGGTGAGGTTTTGTGAACAGTTCTATCAGTGAGGTTTGTGAACAGTTCTATCGGTGAGGTTTTGTGAACAGTTCTATCGGTGAGGTTTTGTGAACAGTTCTATCGGTATACTTGAACAGGGTTTCCAGAATGGTAGGTGTATAGTGTATCTAAAACGATGAAGTCCCTCGGTAACATCTGACGGTGAGGTCTATCGGTAACCTCTAATGCTGAGGTGTATCAGTAACCTCTAATGGTGAGGTGTATCTGTAACCTCTAATGGTGGGGTCTATCGGTAACCTCTAACTGTGAGGTCTATCTATATCCTCTATTGGTGAGGTCTAATGGTGGCCTTTTCTTTCCTTTGCCAAATATTGAGTATGTGAACAGTGTTTCCAGATTCCTACTGTTTCGCCCCTTTGACGTTTCCTTTGACATAAAATACATTTAAAGCCTTATATTAAGGAATCTAAGGATGATTCAAAGGCCATAAATCCTATATTAATTATTCCTAAGGTCGGGATGTATTTACATTGTCAAACCGCATGGTTTAATGCAATCCATTTTTAATAGAGAATTGAGCCAATCTTTAACTGCCACCCCAGTAAATCTTCAAAAGGGACAAGATTCATTCTCCCTTGTTCTTCCATTTTGTTCTCGGCTATGAGATTCTAGAACCTTTCAATCCTTCCTGTAGAATTTTCACAATCAAACTTTACTCCTCTGATCAGTTCTGATCTATTTTGATGCAACCAAGCTGTATCGGTCAATCTTCGACATAAGGTATGTTTTTATCTTCGTTCATTCAGGGATCATCTTCTTGTGTTTCTCCTTTCCATATTAGTATGTAATCTCCATACTTTTAATGGGGTTTTCTTGGGGTTTGGTTGGCGCTGTCGCACCGTGGCATCCTTGGGTGGATGTAGTTGTCTCGAGAGGAGGATCGTGACCCGTTGTGTGGATAAAGAACGTCAACTGTTGAGGTAGGGGATTCATTGCTTCTCTTTTATTTTACATGAAACTATATCGTTAGCATATTTTATACCAGTGGATCACAATGGAATTGACCTAATAAGTATTTGAACTGTATAAATAAATTGACATCTATCGTATGTTATTGCCTCTTGTTTTTCTTGATAGTGTGATATCTATGCCTAATTTGTTTAGCTGTTAGTTCTTGATGGAAATCGGTATGGAACGTAAACTGGGATTAATTAATAACTTTTGTCTAAAGATAAAGAGGCATGAGAAAGAATTCGGTTCTTATTGTAATTTTATGTTAATCAAATTAGTAAAGTAAGCTTGACTATTTATTTGTGATAGCTTACTGATTAGTTTTCCCGAATTTGGAATCTACATTTAATAAATTTGTAATTTAACATGGATTAAAGGAATGCTTGTTCGATAATTTCTAAAAGGGTTATGAGTTACCCTCATGATTGTTAAAGGTCCAAGACCCCATTGATGTGATTTTTTTTTTCCTGCTGCTTGTTCTGTGATGAGCCTGGATGGCTATTTTTATATGTGGAGACATGGAGACTTTTGGTGGTGGCAGCAGATGACGTCTAGAGTGGTGAGATGCATCGGTTTATGCACGTGGGTGTCGGGGAGGACACCAGGTATGATGGAATGGGATGGATGTGATTGTTAGATTCTTGTTGATTCATCGGTTGATTATCTGCTTTATTTTTTCCCACTGCTCAAGGTAGCTAGTCTTGCTTACCCTTGTTCCAAAATTGGTGGAGACACGAGGGGTATGCCACGTGCTTTCCGTGTTTAGCCTCTCAAGGGAGAATGGGTCTACGCTCTTGCTATAGGCGGTAAAGACTCGACGGGTAGTACATATACTCATCGTGTTGAGACCTTTTTGTTTAGTAGCATAGAATGATTTTATAGAATTCTTGGGAATATGGGAAAGTAATTCTTTAAGGAATAATTGAATAAATGGTGCTAACTCATGGGGTTGGAGTTGCTGGAACATAATTACACGGTTGTAATTTGGAAGGTACAGTGGATATTGGGTGTGATGCTAATGAAGTTTAATGTTAAATTTTTCATGGTTAATTAATGTTTAAAGATTTAATTAATGTACAGTGTAACTAATAAATAGGTAATGAAGTAATCTAATAAAGCTCTTCAAATGGTTGTGTGCTTATAGGATACCTTGTCGTAGAAGTAGCAGCCCAGAGTCTGAGAGATGTTAGTTGCAGTTATTTCTAAGACTAGGTAATGCCCATAGTGTGGTTGTGTGATATAATATATTGTATACTTGTTATGTTTCTATACGCTACTCCACCCTATCAGTAAGGGAAACTGACACCCCAGGGATGTTGATCCTTGGGGGTGTTTTCCCCAATATTCTGGTGGGAGGACGAATGGCTGACTACCCCCTTTGGACCCACTCTCTTCTCTTGGTAGATACTTGTGCCAACAAGCACAACAGTTAGTTTCCCCATATATGTGTGTAGAGGGACGTAATGGATTGTGGTTATTTCACACACATATATTCTGGATATAGTATCCTATGGACTACTATAGGTGTAACATGTATAGGTTGTGATGGCTTGATGATCCCTACTCGGAGTATGGGTTGTAATGGCTTGAGGTATAATACCTGAAGTATGATACATGTTATGCAGGCTGTGATGGCTCTTGGAACACACCTGGTAACTTTTGGTTGTGAGTATGGAGTGGTGCTTCGCCCAGGTGTCTGCGGGAAAGCCTTGTAGTGCACGAGGTGCAGATTGCGGTGCTTCGCCCAAGTGTCTGCGGGCAAGCCTTTTTGGAGAGAGATGTGCAGGACATGCGACGTTGGGTCAAAGCGGAAAACCAGTGGGGAAGTGTAGCGGGGTACCATTGATATTCTTTACTATATGCTATATTCTTGTATGTGTTACTTGGTGAGAGTGTCCATGGGGAGGTTGGGAACTTAGTATACCTATTTATGTGATGAGTTAGTTTCACTTTTTGTTCACTGTGCTTTAGTATGCTTTCTTTACTTTCGCACGAGTGGATTCAGGGAGGATCCTACTGAGTATACTGTTATACTCACCCTATGTATATATATATAAACAGTTTTTCAAGTCACTTGGATCAGGTTGGAGATCAAGCTGGTTTCCACTAGCTTAGGGTTGCAGGAGTTGTTCGAGCTTATGGTTGCTGTTGTTTTACTTTCTTTTGGGTACTTGCAGTTTTTCCCTTCCAGTTGTAGTACTTTTTCATGACATTTCATATGTGTACTTGGGTTTCTTTTATATTCATGTTTTGTTTCAGAGTTAATTGGTGTCTATCTTATCTCTCTCTTCTGCATGTGCTCTCTTAGAGGGTAATGTCTACCATTTGTATGTTTACTATACCCTCAGTGCTAGCCGCCAACCCGAGGCCTACTGGAGGTGGGACTCAGGGGTCATTATCTCCCTTCTCACATTGCTGACCCAGGAGGGGTACACATTTTGGGAAGGGGGCCGTGACAGATTGGTATCATAGGTATGGTTGAGGGATAGGATGGAGTTTGGAGTTAGGCACATGTGAGGCTGCATGGGTTGGTAGGGAAACCGTGTCATTAATGTTTAGAAATTTAGGTAAACACTGGAGACCGGCTGAGACATAGGCGTTTAGGGCCCCCTATGATCTGATGTACGAACCTTTATGTTTACAATTGCTACTAAACAAGGTAATACTAGTTGTAGGGTAGAGACCTAGGAAAGAATCATACATCATTCTTCATGTGCCTGTGTTTTAATGGGTATACCTTGGTATAGGTTAACCTAAAATTAATGAAAGAAAATTATAAATTAATTAATGTTGATTCTTCCATATTCTTGGTTTAGGAGCTCTAATGGTTTGTTATTTTACAATTATGGCTCCAGGTCGACGTCCTCATCACGTTTGCGCAGAAAATGTCCAGCAGGATATTCCAGTAGAACACCGCAGGGTAGAGTTTGACGACGATGACACATGGAGGAATACACTTCGAGAGATTCAGTGCCAGAGTCTGTAGAAGTATGAGGTCTCTATTTCATATGCAGTCACGGAATACTGGTTAGAGGAGGTTGAGATTGTATTTAGTTCGATTCGTGCTCAGAAGGATCACTGGGTGTCCTTGGTTATGACGATGCTGCGTGGAGCAGCGAGGTAGTGGTGGTTCTTGTTCCTTAGGGATCGTGAGGAGTCAGCGATCTCATGGGAGGAGTTCCGAGACAGGATTAGAGTCGAGTTTCTTTCTTTGACCTTGAAGGAATCCAGTTGCCAGGAGCTTCATACCCTTCGACAGGGGACCTCCAATGTTCGAGAGTTTGGAATCCGTTTCAGGAACCTTCTATGATATGCTTCAGACCTACTTTCAAATTAGGAGTCCAGGGCAAGGCATTTTGAGGAGCCTTTGCATCCAGAGATCCAGCGCCAGGTCACCCCATTTATGATGAAGACATATCTTGAGGTGTTAGCGAGGGTAGAGGTTGTCGAGAGGACTTTGTCCAAGACTGGATCATCACGAGAGGGGAATCGGCATGATTCCTCATGAAGCAGAGTTGTGGTCTGGGGTTCTCGGTTTTCAGGGCAGAAGAGTTTTTGTTCACCTAGGGGTAGGTCCCAGCCCTTCACATCTCGTTTCACTAGAGGAAGTAACTCTTAGGACTATGCCAAGGGATCAGGTGCTTGTTTTTATTTTGATGATTGTGGTCATCAGCAGCGGGAGTGCCCGACCTTTCAGAGCGGCCATCATGCACCAGGCACTACGCTTCAGGTTCCTCCGTTGAGGCAGTTCCAGCCGAGGCAGCAGCAGCCACTTTCACCAGCTTTATATTAGCAGAGGGTAGATGGGGAAAGCATAGGACATCCCCATGATGCTCCTTTTCCTCAGAGAGCAGAGCACGACTAGGGTGGTGGTCATCATCAGGGTTAGAGAGGTCGTGGAGGAGGTCGTGGTCAGCTTCGTGCTCTAGCGTTGCCAGCTCTAGGAAAGCCAGACATTGTCTGAGGTACCTTTTTCTTGTTATCTACCTTGGTGTATGTTTTGTTTGATTTAGGAGTGACACGATCCTTCATATCACCTACCCATTTCTAGGCTTTGGACTTGTGGTAGAGAGGCTTCCAGTTCCCTTGGCGTTGACTACGCCGGTTGGAGGTCAAGCTAATTTGTTTGAAGTATGTAGAGATTGTGATCTAGTGTTGGGGTAGCACCACTCTTGGGGAGATTTCCTATGTTTATGAATACAACCATATGATGCCATCCTCAGCATGGATTGGTTGTATTCGGTGCAGGCTATTGTGGATTGCTTTAGGAAAAAGGTCGTCTCCATTACTGCAGATGGAGAGAAAGTGGTGTTTTTTGGTGAGTGAGATCCTTGGATGGGTCATAGGAACCTTCCATCCTTATCATCCATGATGGATGAGTTGATGTTGAGTTCATTAGAGGTTTAGCAGTTGGCGTTTCCTATATTCGTAGAGGAGTACAATGATGTCTTTCCCGAACAGGTTGTAGCATTACCCCCTCGACAAGAGATTGAGTTTGGTATCGAGCTACAGCCAAGAGAGTCTCTTATCTATATATATCCATAATGGATGGACCCTTCTAGGTTATGAGAACTAAGTATGCAGATTGATGGTCTATTACAGTGTGGTTTTGTTCATCCATGTGTGTCACCATGGGGTGCACCAGTTTTGTTCGTAAAGAAGGCTGATGGAAGTTTTCAGTTGTGTGTCGATTATCATCGCTTAAACAAAGTGAAAATAAAGAATCTCTATCCTCTTCCATGGATTGATGATTTGTTTTATCAACTGAAGGGTGAATGTTGGTTCTCAAAGATCGACTTGCGGTTATGATATCATCAGATGCGTGTAAGGGATGAGGATATCCCGAAGACTGCATTCTGTTGCCATCATGGGAATTATGAGTTCGTTGTAATGTCATTCGGCATGATGAATTCTCTAGTTGTGTTCATGGGATTGATGAATGTTGTGTTCTGTGAGTTCCTGGACAAGTTTGTGGTGGTTTTCATTGATGAAATCCTTGTGTACTCCACATCTGAAGAGGAGCATGCAGAGCATCTACATGCTATTTTGGGAGTTCTTCGTAAACATTAGTTGTTTGGGAAGTTGTAAAAGCATGAGTTCTAGGATCGAGATGTCTGTTTCTTGGGGCATGTTGTGTCCCAATAGGGAGTAGTTGTGGATCCATCGAAGATAGAAGCAGTTGTGTCTTGGGTATCCCCCAAGACAGTTTTAGAGGTGCAAAGTTTCCTTGGTCTCGTTGGCTACTACAAGAGGTTCATAACCAATTTCTCCCGAGTTCCGACTACACTGACATCTTTTACCAGGAAGGATCAAGCGTTCATATGGAATGATCAGTGTCAGGCATATTTCGAGTATCTAATAGAGAAGTTATTAAGTTCTCCAGTTCTTTGTCTTCTAGCTGAGGGAGTTCAGTTTGATATTTTCTGCGACGCTTCGCATCTGGGGTTAGGGTGTGTCCTCATGTAGCGGAGGTCAGTTGTTTCTTATGGGTCTTAGAAATTACATCCACATGAATGTAACTATGCCACCCATGATCTTGAGTTGGTACCCGTGGTGTTTCCTCTGAATCTGTGGAGACATTACCTCATTGGTGAACGCTTTGTGGTTTTCGCCAATCATAAGAGTTTGTGGTATGTTTTCTCCCAGTGTGACTTGAACTTGCGACAGCATCAGTGGTTGGAGTTCTTGCAACAATACGACTTCAAAATATCGTATACACCAAGAAAAGTGAATGTTGTAGCTGATGCACTGAGCCAAAAGTCATGTAGTGATGTTGTGCGTGAATCTGGAGATTCATGGAGAATAATGGAAGAATTGTCATCATTACATCTTGATATGGGAGAAGTTGGGGGGGTAGAGGTTTTCTTTTTTAGATGATGGTACAATCATCCCTAGTTCAGAAGTATAAGAATCCCAGTTGGGAGATCTAGAGGTGGAGGTTTTGAGAGACCGAGTTGTTTGTGGTGAGGCCCCTGATGGTTGGTCGGAGGAAAAACAACATCGAGTGTTGTATCATGGAAGGATTTTTTCCCTTGTAGATGTATGAGACGGTTCTCAGAGAGTTCCACAGTTCTCCTTTATCAGTACATCTTGGTGTGACAAAGATGTACCGATCCTTTAAGAGTCAGTTTTGGTGGCCTGGGCTGATGTGTGCGGTTGTGGAGTTTGTGTCTTGATGTTTTGTCTACCAGAGGGTGAAGGCCGACCACCGTGTTCATGGTGGTCTTCTCCATACATTATAGATTCCTTAGTGGAAGTGTGAGGACATCTCAATGGACATTGTTACAGGTTTACCTCGAGCTCTGTGAGTAAATAATGCTATATGGGTGGTAGTGGATCGTTTAACAAAATCGGCCCACTTCATAGTGATCAAGGAGTCGAGCTCAGTGGAAGTTTTGTTGAGTAAGTATCTGGAGGAGGTGATGAGACATCATGGAGTCCCTAGGATCATCATTTCTGATCGAAATCCTTATTTTACCTCCTGGGTGTGTAGGGGTTTCCAACATGTTTTCAGTTCTCAACTATGCACTAGCACTGCTTTTTATCCTCAAACAGATGGTCAGACAGAGCGAACCATCCAGACTATTGAAGACATATCACGCTCTTGTTTCCTTGATTTTGGAGGTTCATGGATGAGGCACTTACCCTTGGTGGAGTCTGCTTACAATAATAGATTTCACTCCACCATTGGTATGACACCATTGGAAGCCTTATATGGTCATCCTTTCCATTCTCCATTGTGCTGGACTAGGGTCGGTGAGTTGGAAATTCTCGAACATGAACTAGTGCAGTATACCACAAAGATGGTTCAGGTGATTCGTGAGAGGATGAAGAAAGTGCAATATCATCAGAAATCATATGCGGATCAAAGAAGGAGACCCTTAGAGTTTAATGTTGGGGATTATGTGTTACTGAAGGTGACTCCCTGTCATGGGAAGCGAAGGTTTGTCGTGGAAGTAAGCTTTCTCTCTGGTTTGTTGCGCCTTTTGAGGTGTTATCTCATGTTGGAGTTGTGGTGTATCGAGTATCACTTCCCCCAAATATGAGTTGGATACATGATGTTTTCCATGTATCACAGCTCCGTCGTTATCTTCATGATGACTCTCATGTTATCGATTGGGTAGAGATCGATGTTGATGATGATGCAACCTTCGAGGAGTGACCTTTGGAGATCCAATACCACAAGAAGAAGGTGTTTCATGGGAGTTCTATCCCCTTATTTCATGTCTTGTGGAGAAACGGTGGCATGGAGGAGAGTACCTGGGAGCGTGAGTCACAGATACGTGCTCATACCCAGAGTTGTTTAATGTTTAACTCTTTTCATGTAATGATGTTTCCTTCATGGTTAGACCTTTCATGTTTTATTTATGAACATATTTTGTTCCTTTTGTGGCTTGCTCTCTTTTGAGAGGTATCTCGATGGGTGGTTGTTCGGACCCCGTTTCTATTTTTTTTCCTCTTTAGGTTGGTTTTGAATTCTCAAGGACGAGAATGTTTTGAGAGGTATCTGATGTAATGGCCCGGGCCTCTCCGATCCATTACTTTGTGAAAATGTGGTTTTGGAGGTGTTCTAGGAGGTCAAGGGGACTTATCCCCAACACTTTCCCAAATTTCTAGTTTTGTGAACAGTGTTTCCAGTTTTATGAATAGTAACGATAGGTGAAAAGTGTTCTATCAGTGAGGTTTTGTGAACAGTGTTCTATCAGTGAGGTTTTGTGAACAGTTCTATCAGTGAGGTTTTATGAATAGTTATATCGGTGAGGTTTTGTGAATAGTTCTATCGGTGAGGTTTTCTGAACACTTCTATCTGTGATATTTGTGAAAAGTTCTATCGGTCAGGTTTGTGAACAGTTCTATTGGTGAGGTTTTGTGAACAGTTCTACCGGTGAGGATTTGTGAACAGTTCTATCGGTGAGGTTTGTGAACAGTTCTATTGATGAGGTTTTTTGAATAGTTCTATTGGTGAGGTTTTGTGATGAGTTCTATCGGTGAGGTTTGTGAACAGTTCTATCGGTGAGGTTTTGTGAACAGTTCTATCGGTGAGGTTTGTGAACAGTTCTATCGATGAGGTTTTGTGAACAGTTCTATCAATGAGGTTTTGTGAACAGTTCTATCGGTAGACTAGAACAGTGTTTCCGGAACGGTAGGTGTACAGTGTTTCCAGAAGGGTGAATTCTATCGGTAACCTCTAACGGTGAGGTCTATCGGTAACCTCTAACGGTGAGTTCTATCAGTAACCTCTAATGGTGAGGTGTATCGTTAATCTCTAATGGTGAGGTCTATCAGTAACCCCTAATGGTGAGGTCTATCTATAACCTCTAACGGTGAGGTCTAACGGTGACCTTTTCTTTCCTTTTCCAAATTTTGAGTATGTGAACAGTGTTTCCAGCTTCCTACAGTTTCTCCCCTTTGATGTTTCCTTTGACGTAAAATAAATTTAAAGCCTTATTTAAATGACTATAATGCTGATTCAAAGGCCATAAATCATATATTAATTATTCCTAAGGCCGGGATGTATTTACTTGGTCAAACCGTGTGGGTTAATGCGATTCATTTTTAATGGACAATTAAGCGGATCATAAACCGTCACCCTGGTAAATCTTTAAAAGGTACAAGATATCATCCTCCCTTGTTCTTCCTTTTTGTTCTCAGTTAGACCCTTTCAATTCTTCCCGTAGGAGTTTCATAATCAAACATTACAACTGAGATCAGTTCCGCTCTATTTTGATGTGACCAACCTGTATTAGTCAATCTTCGACATAAGGTATGTTTTATCTTCATTCCTTCAGGGGTCATCTTCTCTTGTTTCTCCTTTTAATATTAGCATGTAATCTCCATGATTCTAATGGGGTTTTCTTGGTGTTTGGTTGGTGTTGTCATACCATGGCATCCTTGGGTGGATGCAGTTGTCGCGAGAGGAGGATCGTGACCCGTTGTGTGGATAAAGAACGTGAACTGTTGAGGTAGGGGATTCATTGCTTCTCTTTTCTTTTATGTGCTATTGTATCATTAGCATATTTTATCCTAGTGGATCAAAATGGAATTGAAATAATAAATATTTTAACAGGATAAATAAATTGATATATATTGTATGTTATTTCCTCATGTTTTTCTTGATAGTGTGATATCTATGCTTGCTTTGTTTAGTTGTTTGTTCTCGATGGAAATTGGTAAGGAACCTAAAACGGGATAAATTAATAACTGTTGGCTAAAGATAAAGAGGCATGAAAAATAATCTGGTCCTTATTGTAATTTGATGTTAATCGAATTAGTGCAGTAAGCATGATTATTTATTTTTGATAGCTTACTGATTAGGTTTCCCGAATTTGGAACCTACGTTTAATAAATCTATAATTCAAGTTGGATTAAAGGATCGCTTGTTTGATAATTTCTAAAAGGGTTCTGATTTACCCTCTTGTTTGTTAAAGGTCCAAGATCCCATTGATGTGATTGTTTTTTTCCTGCTACTTGTGCTGTGATGTGAGCCTAGGTGGCTGTTGTGATATGTGGAGGCATGGAGACTTTTGGTGGTGGCAGCAGATGATGCCTAGAGTGGAGAGATGCATCAGTTTATGCATGTGGGTGATAGGGAGGACACCAGGGATGATGGAATAGGATGGATGTGATTGTTGGATGATTTTTGATTCTTTGTTTGATTATCTACTTTATTTTTTCCCACTGCTCAAGTCATCTGATCTTGCTTACCCTTCTTCCGAAAGAGGTGAAGACACGCGGGGTATGCCACGTGCTTTCCTAGTTTAGCCTCTTAATGGATAATGGGTCTACGCTCTTGATATAGGAGGAGAAGACTCGATGGGTAGTACATCTACTCACTGTATTGATCCCTTTGTGTTTAGTAGCATAGAATGCTTTTCTATAATGCCTGAGAATATGGGAATGTAATTCTGTAATAAATAATTGAATAAATGGTGTTAACTCATGGGGTTGGAGTTGCTGGAAAATAATGGCAAGGTTGTAATTTGGAAGGTACAGTGGATATTGGGTGTGATGCTAATTACATTAAATGTTAAATTGTTCATGGTTAATTAATTTTTAAAGAATTAATTAACATACAGTGGAACTGATAAAAAGGGAATGAAGTAATCTAATAAACCTCTTCAAATGGTTATGTGCTTATAGTATACCTAGACTTAGAAGTAGCAGCCCGGAGTCTAAGAGATGTTAGCTGTAGTTGTGTCTAAGATTAGGTAATTACCATAGTGTGGTTGTGTGATATAATATACTCTATACTTTTTATGTTTCTATATGCTACTCCACCCTGTCAGTAAGGGAAACTGACACCCGGGGATTCTGAGCCCTGGGGGGGTGTGTTTTCCCCTACATTCCGGTGGGAGGACGAATGACTAACTACCTCCTTTTGCCTCGCTCTCTTCTCTTGGTAGATACTTGTACCAATAGGGACAATGGTTATTTTCCCCATATATGTTTGTAGAGGGCTGTAATGGCTTGTGGTTATTTTAAACACATATATTCTGGATATGTGTATAGGTTGTGATGGCTTGAGGATCCCTACTCAGTGTATGGGCCGTAATGGCTTGAGGAATAATACTCGACGTATGATACACGTTATGCAGGCTGTGGTGGCTCCCGGAACTCACCTACTTACTTTTGGTTGTGAGGATGGTGTGGTGCTTCACCGATGTGTCTGCAGGCAAGCCTTGTGGTACATGAGGTGCAGATTGTGGTGGTTCGCCCAGGTGTCTACAGGCATGCCTTTTTGGAGAGAGATGCGTTGGACTTGCAGCATTGGGGCTTAGCGGAAAACCAGTGGGGAAGTAGTAGCTGGGTACCCTTGATATTCTTTACTATATGCTATATTCTTTTATGCATTACTTGGAGAGAGTGTCCATGGTGAGGTTGGGAACTTAGTATACCTGTTTAGGTGACGAGTTAGTTTCACTTGTTGTTCACTGTGCTTTCGTATGCTTTCTTTACTTTTTCAAGAGAGGCTTCAGGTAGGATCCTACTGAGTATACTATTATACTCACCCTATGTATATATATAAATTATTTTTCAGGTCACTTGGAGTAGGTTGGAGATCAAGCTGGTTTCTACTAGCTTTGGGTTGTAGGAGCTATTCGGGCTTGTGGTTGCTGTTGTTTTACTTTCTTTTTTGTACATGTAGTTTTTCCCTTGCAGTTGTAGTAATTTTTCATGACATTTCATATGTGTACTCATGCTTCTTTTATATTCTAGTTATGTTTTGTTTTTGATTGGTGTCTATCTTATCTCTCTCTTCTGCATGTGTTCTCTTATAGGGTAATGCCTCCAATTTGTGTGTTTACTATACCCTCGGTGCTAGCCGCCAACCCGGGGCCTACTGGAGGTGCGACTCAGGGGTCATTATCTCCCTTCTCACATTGCCGGCTAAGGAAGGGTTCACTTTGTGGGGATGGGGTCATGACAATTAGGGTTTAGATTTATTTTCATTTCGAAGGTTTTGGTATTTTTTTGGTTGAATTTTTTTTTGTATTTTGGTGATGAGAGTTTAGGATTTTATGGGGATAAGGGTTTAGGGTTTTTTTTTGGGTTTGAGGGTTTAGGATTAATTTGGATTGTATTTTTTGAAGTATTGAGTTTAGGGTTTTTTGGTGAAAAGGATCTATGGTTTTTTGGGATAGAAGTATTATAATTTTTTGGGGTGGAGGGTTTATAGTTATTTGTGTCTAAGTGTTTAGGGTTTCTTGTGTCCATAGGATTAATGTTTTTTGGGGTAGATTATTTTGGTACACTGATGAAGTGGGGTAAGGGTTTCTTAGGGTTGAGGGTTTATAATTTTTTGGGGGTGTTTCTTCTGGGTTTTTGGTCTAGGATTTTATGTTTTATTGGAGTTGAGGATTGAAGGTTTTTTTTGGTTCTATGGGATTAAGAATTTTTAGGGGAGAAAAATTGGAGGTTTTGGGGACTGATTGTGTTGGGTGTTATAGGGGTGATAGTTTGGGGGTTTTTTGAGATAAGGATTTAGGATTTTTTGTGGATTAGGGGTTATGAATTTTTTTTGTTTGTATATATTGTTTTTTGGGATTGAGGGTTTTGGGTTTTGGGGGATGTGGGTGTAGGGATTTGTGGGCTTGAGGGATTATGGTTTATTTGAGCCTGAGATTTTATGGTTTTTTGGTGCTAATGGTATTAGGTTTTTTGGGACTGAGTGTTTATTATTTCATAATTTCGAGCGATTAGGGTTTTCCGGGTAGAGGGTTTATGATTATTCTTGACTAAGGTTCATGGTTTTTTGGGTCTGACTGTTAAGGATTTTCAAAAGACTCATGGATGAATAGTATTTTAGGGTTTAGGTTTGAGGTTTTTTTAGGGTTGATTTTGGTGGGTTTTTTGGGGTTGATAGTTTTATGCGCTATATATCTATGGGTTTATTATTAATAGGGATTGAGGGTCTCTTAGGGACCGTGTTGACAGTTTTTTTGGGGATGTTAGTTGAGCGTTTTAAGTGGGGGAGGGTTTAGGGTTTATTCTGATAAAGGTTTAGGGTTTTTCAGAGTTGAGGGTTTATGGTTTTATGGTTTTGAGGGTTTAGGGGGTTTAGGGGTTATAGTTTTCTATTTTTTTGGGATGAGGGTTTATGGTGTTGGTAGGTTTAGTGTTTAGGGTTTTTGGTGTTGCTAGTTTAAGGTATTTTGGGGATGTGGGTTTATAGATTTTTGGGGCTGGTGGTTTAGTATTTTTTGGATGGTTGTTTAGGGTTTTTGGGCATGATGGATTATGTTTTTTGTTTTCTTTTGGTTTTATTGATTTTTTAGGAAGACTGTTTATGGTATTCTTGTGGATTAGGTTTTAGGTTTTTTAGGGATGAGGATTTCGTGATTTTTATGTCTGAGTGTTTAGGGATTTTTAGGTATGAGGGTTGAGGGTATTTTTTGCTAAAGGTTTTTGATTTTTTGGGTCAAAGGGTTTAGGGCTTTGGGGTAATAGGTTTTATGGTTTTTTAGAAATTATGGTTTGGGGTTTTTTTGGGTATGAGGGTGTAGGGTTTTTGGGGCTAAGGGTTTAGGGTTTCTTGAGGATGGGATTGTAGATATTTTTGGGGAATTGTGTTTAGGGTTTATTTGGGATAAAGGTTATAGGATTTTTGGGGATGTGGGTTGGTGGTTTTTTGGTGTAGATTTATAAGGGTTTTGGTGATGAGTTTTTTGGGATTCAGGGGGATGAGGGTGATGGTTTCTTACGTAGGAGGGTTGATAGATATTTGGGGATGAGGGTAGATGGTTTTTTGGGGACGATGTTTTATGTTTTTTAGGGTTAGGGGTTGATCTATGTTTTATGAAAAAGATATAGGTGTTTTTGGGTATGAATGTTTATGGTTTTTTGGGGTTGACAGTTTTTTGTTTTTTGGTTTCAAGGTTAAGGGTTTTTTGAGGTGGTGTGTTTAGATTTTTTGGTGCCTTGGATTCATATTTTTTCATGCTAAGGGTTGATTTTTTTTTATTCTTTAGGGTTAACTTTTTTTAGGGTTGACGGTCTAAGGTTTTTTGTTTTAGATGGTCGAGGGTTTTATTGGGGATGTGTGTAGACAGTTTCTTGGGGATGATGTAGAATTTTATTTCAGCTAAGAGTTAGGTATTATTTTATATGAAATTGGTGGATGGAATTAACATGATGTAATGTCAGGATATGGAGTTATATTTCCCAATGATGCAAGGAAGACTAAAGATACTACATGTGGAAATGATAACCCATCATATTTCAATAAATTCCAAACCCTAGATGCATGAATTGAAGTGGAAAATGGGATTATTATCACTATTATTTAATCCCAAGTTAGATTTATGATGCCCAAGATACATGATTGCATGAATTTTTATAAGCCTTCCAACATGGAGATTCTAAAATTGATTATTTTTAAACCATAGTAAATCTTAGTTGGATAGTTGAACAATGTCAAATACAGTGGGCTATGGGTGGAATATCACGTTCTACATTTCAAAAAAAGTCATTGGATGCATTTAAATTTTTGTATTTAATAGGTAAAGGTAGGTATAAAATATTTTTCTTTAGAGTATTATATGTTGACTATTATATCACCCATTTATATAAATATACACATGAATGTAACATGTACTTCCTTCATTATTATAATAGGGAGCTTCAACATTGTGTCTATCCATTGAGTGAGGATTTTTTCATTTATTCCCATTTCTATTGTGAATTGTTTCCTTGTAAGTCTTTATATTTGATCCATGGTCCAAGAACACAAAACCCTCCACTTCATTCGTCAACAAAAGGAATTTCATATATAGGTTGGCCTTAAAATCCAAATTTTTTTCTAATTTTAATGATATAAGTCACACTCTATATATAGTTGGTTTAAATCATTCACCAACTATCCATACCCATCATATGAAACAAAACCATAAATCCCAACCATGATCAGCTACCCTTATCCATGATGTTTGGACCAACCCATGCATCTCACATTAGTTGATTTCAAATCTCTATATGACATGATAGTCATATATACCCTAATTCTTATTACATTAATCCATTACCATTCATTTTAATCAATATTATCCACCCATTATAAAAAACCATATAACCCATTTTCTTGGAAAACCTCCATAATTTCCCTTTTTTGCATGCTTAAAACATTTTTACACTAATCTATATATTCTGGTATTTTTTTCACATTTGATTTATGATATTTTATATATATATGTGTGTTTGTCTGTAAAATATTCATGAAAATAAAATTATGACAACCCATTGTTTTTTTCTTCTAAAAAATAATAACATTATTAATTTTAGAGATTTTATTCAAAAAAATTCTTACACTCCATTTTTCATATAGTTATTTGACACACTAAGATGAAATAATTTTATGGATATTTGAAAAAATGGTGGGATAATTTATCATCACACAGTTCTTTAAATTTTTAACCCTTTCAATTCCCATATATTTACATACCTATAATTTGTCATCATAATAATTTCATATTTGTCTCATGTTTTTATATATTTTTATTATATTTAACATTCAATAAAAGAACCCTTTATCAAATTCATCAAAAAAGTATCTCACATTACCCATATTTTCAAACCTATAGCCAACCACTACCATTTTTAATTACCTTACCACTCAAAGGGTTCATGTTAAACCATCACCCAAGAAAATCACAATTTGGGAAGAATTGGTGGAATGCCATCACCCTAAGAAATCTAATTGATTTCATAAGATCATGGGATTTTAATTGACTACTATTATTGAAGATAAATAAGATAAAACATTCTTTTATGTGTATTATTTTTCTGTGTATGTGTTTACATCTTGTGCACATGAGTTTGTATCGTTGTCTATGTGATTTTACACATCGTGTGTGTGTGAGTGTATATCCATGTGTGTGTGTGTGAGTGTGTAAATCACATGTGCATGTTTGTGTGTACTTCCAATGTCTATGAGTGTGTATCTTTGTGTGTTTTAATGTGTACATAAGTGTGTGAGTTTATGTGTATCATTGTGTATGTTTCTCCCCAATATTGTTTGTGTTACTTATCATGGAAGACGATCAAGGGAAGAGAATCGCTCAAGATAGGGATGAGGAATACGATGTATATCTTCCGTACTGGGAGCTACACAAATCTAAATATAAAATTTGGAGATCCATATGAAGAGATTTTTTGATATGATGTTGGAGGTTCTACATGAGTTTATTAACAACCAAGATATTGAAACAAGCATGAGTATGATACATGAAAAGCCACGACAAGTTGTAGCACAACGTCACCTCCACATTATGAATGATGAGTTGGATAACACTGATGATTATTTTGAGAATATCCCACATAGGAGGACTTTGTTCTAAAAACATAGAGGTGGCCATGTCATACCAAAATATAATGACATCCTTGAAGGAATTAAGGTGAAAGGACCCTCTTTTTAATACAAGATTGATCTAGAAGCATACTTACATTAGGATATGGGGATAAAGAATGTGTTTTCATGCTATGTATATTTCGAGGAGATTTTTTTTAAAAATATTTTATTTAATATTTTGATTATACTCTAATTTGGTAGGATTAAATGAAAATGTTTAGGAATAAATATGGTGGATATCCCATCAACACTTGGTATGGACTAAAGTTTTCCATGAAGAAGTGGTTTTTTCCGTCATACTACAATAGAGATATTCCCAAAAACATCAAAGGATCATATAAGTGAGTATGTGTATTAAATATTACTAAAAGGTAATGTAAATATCAATTGTCTGAGGAAAAAATTGCTACAGTATAGAGGATACCAAGGAAATAATTTTACATTTGATAAATCAAGAGATTTCTGATCAATTGGAGATGTACCATCAAGTGGAGTAAAAAGATATGATCTACCAATAAAAAAAATATGAGAAATAAATGAAAATGAGTAGAAACGTGGGGAAACCCCCTACCCCTTCTAATCCATGCAAAAATATCTGGAAGGAGATTGGAAAATGATACAATCCAAAATAGGTGGTTGATATCAAAAGAGAAAAGGTGAATTTTCCACCTAAAACTTACTTTGTTGATAACCAAAAATGAAATCAAAATATTAGATGTTTCAAATGTTATTTAAGGGACCAAATTTTAAGTTAATGTTTAAAATGGTACACCACGATCCTCAAAATCATTGATAATTTTTTATTAATTGTGAGACATCAAATCATGAGGTGGAGGATTCCCCCAAAATTTGATAATGGTGAATTTGTGGGAAAAGGTGAGATTATTATCACATAATGGGTTATTTCCTCTAAAATGATGTCCAATGAGTTGGAGAAAAGGGAGAAACATTGCTATACCCAATAAAAAATCAATTGGAGGGTATTTAGTGTTTCAATTGATGGAGGTATTTGTACCAATGTGGTGACCAATGAGTTGGTAATGATGTTTGGAATCCCGACATTGAAGCACATACATCCTTTTTGGATTTGGTGGATAAATGAATTTATAGAGATTAATGTTACAAAATAGGTGATGGTTTTATTCTCCATTGTAAAATACAAGGATGTGGTAGTGTGTGACATGGTTCCAATGAATTCATGCCATTTATAGTTGGGTAGATTTTTTCTGTACTATCAATGTGTGTGACATGATGGTTCTCTAAATAATTAGAATTTTTCACACCAAAGGTAATCAATAACCCTCATCTTGATATTGCCCTACCAAATTTTTTGAATATTTCATATTGGGTGAGAAAAAAATGTTTGATGAGGTAATTAAGTGGGAAAATTAAAAAATGAAATAATAATGGAAGAGGAGAGAGTGAGAGATGAAATGATATATTATTTAAAAAAATAGAGTTATAAAATAGAATTAATTTAGTGGAGAATTATTACAGAGATAGATAATATAGAGGTAAAATTGTCTTTGTTATTGTGTTAAAAAATCAAAGTATTGCTGTACAGTGTGGAAATACCAAACACTAACAACTTAATACCATCCTTTTAAGATATTGTGGAATCATTATCATAAATTATTTATTTTTTCATTTTTATGTATGTGCCACCATGTATTCTACCTATTATAAAGTGAAAATAAATTTAATTATCCATAAAAAAATCATCAGTATAATGGATTTGATGGATTGCTTACTATATGTAAATATTTCTTAAAAAAGGGGATATCATGCAATAATTAAATTTCATCCCTCAGGAACACCTTTTGGATTTGACCAGCATACCCATATTGATCGCGTTTCAATTCCTTTATTGGAAAATAATAATATGAAAGGTAAATGACATGTTATGAAGCACCATTAGAAATATAATAAGATCGATATGTGTCAAAAGAAATGTATGTTTAATATAATGATATATGGATATTGACAATATATAGTTCTAGAGATGATTTATTATAATATCTCACTGCAATGTCACAATGTTTTCAATTTTATGTTCAATGTTTCAAATTATTCATCATATATTGATGGAGATGATGTTGAGTCAAGGATAACACCTTTTCAACATAGGGAAGGATGATATGAAACTGATTTATGACATAAAAATAACGGCATGTGTAGGGATGGATTTAAAGAACTGACGATGCAAGGAAGATTAATGTGACTACTAGTGGAAATTTTATCCCACCTCATGGAATTAAAAGGATGAAACCCAAGGTGCTTTCATGGAAGTGGAAAACAGAATTATTATCACATGTATATAATCCCAATGAGATGCATGAATCCAAATCCACCAAGATGAATGGAATTTTTGAATCATTTCCCATCAAGAGATTCTAGATGGGAAAATTTTAACATCAAAGAAAAATATTGTAGGATAGGTAGACAATGTTTAGTATAGTGGTATATTTTAGGAGAATTATGTTCTACTTTTACAAAATGTACTTTTCATCATTAATCATTTTTTATTTTTGTGTAAATGTAGGGTAAAAAATTATGACTTCTGGGTATTAAACCCTTGACTATTGTATCACCCCTTAGATATAAATATCCACCCCCATGGAACCTTTATTTCATTCAAGATTGTAATAGGGGGGAAATGATTTATTCTCTCTATTTTGTGGGTATTGTTTCGATGATTCAACATTCACTTATAAATTATTTCATTACCCGTATATATAATATATCAATAATCCATGATCACAAATCCCCGAGTTCCATTCCACATATAACGTGCATTTCTTATGTGGATTTAAAATCTCACACCTTCCTTGAGTGTGTTTTATTTTTATTATTTCATTCTTCTTATTAAATTGGTTGACTACTTTCACCCACTATCCATACCCATCATTATAAACATATCATTGAACCTAATTATTATTCCACAAACATATTAAGTAAAAATTGGTCCACCCATGAACCTCAATTCATTTTGGGGATTATGATTTAGGGTTGTTTTATAAGAGTTTATAGTTTTTTATGGATGAGGGTTGAGGGATTTATATGGTTTTGGGTTTATTGTTTTTTATAGATGAAGGATGAGGTTATTTAGGGGGTGAATTTTTGGAGTTTTATTTCAGTATGTAGGTTTTTGGGGGTTGAGGGATGAGGAAATATTTGGGTGGAGGGTTTATTATTTTCTAGGGCTAACAGATGAAGGTTTTTGGGGTTAATGGATTATTATTTCTTGGGGATGAGGGTGGAGGGTTTTGTGTGTATGAGGGTTGAGCGTTTTTTAGGGTCAAGGGTTGAGGGGTATTTACGGATGAGGGACAAAAATTATTTGGGGTTGAGTGAAGAGGGATTTGAAGGGCTAAGGTTTGAGTGTTTTTGGGGATGAGGGTTTAGTGTTATTTTGGGGATGATGGTTGAGAGATTTTTGGGGTAGTGGGTTGGGTTTTTTTGGGATGCAGGATTAGGCTTTTTTAGGTTGATGTTTGAATATATTTGGGGTTTTAGGGTTGAGGGTTTACTATGGTATAGGTTTGAGGGTTTTTTCTGAGTGAGGGTTGCATATTTTTTGGTTTGGAGGGTTGAGGGGTTTTGGGGGATGTAGGTTGAGGGTTTTTAGCGATAAGGTTTTTGGTTTTTTAGGGATTATGGTTGAGGGTTTTTTTATGATAAAGGGTGAGGGTTTTTTTTTAGAGATGGGGGTTTGATGTTTTTTTTGGGTGATGGATGATGGATTTTTAGGGATAAGTTTCTAGGGTTTTTTTGGTTTGGGGTTTATATTATTTATGGTTAAGGGTAGAGGGTTTTTTGGTGCTGACGGTCTAGGGTTTTCTGAGGATGTGGGTGGGGAATTTTTGGGTCTGAGTGTTTATGTTTTATTTCAGCAAAGGATTTAGGTTTTTTTGGGATAAGGGTTGAGGCTTTTTTTGGGCCAAAGATTCAGTTTTTCTGTGATGATGTTTTAGGGTATTTATGGATGAGTATCAAGGATTTTTCTAGTGTTGAGGGATGGTGGTTATTTTGGGATTAGTGTAAAGGGTTTTTATTGGATGAGGATATAGGATTATTTTGAGATTAGTGTATTTTATAATTGGGGGTTTATGGGGTTTTAGGTCTTGAGTTTTATTGTTTTTTAGGGTTGGGGGTTTAGGGTTTTTTTCAGATGACGTTTTAGGGTATTTTGGTGATGATGGTTTTTTGGGGCTGATGATTTTGGATTTCCATGAGGCTAAGGGTTTAGTAATTTTTAAGGTTGGGGATTTAGGGTTTTTTTGTTTTAAGGTTTGTTTTTTTCATGTAAAAGGGATGAGGGTCTTTGGGGCCATGTATTGAGGGATTTTTTGGGGGTTGAGGGTTGAGGTTTTTTTTGGGATAATGGTTGAGGGTTCTTTGGTGTTTTCAGTTGAAGGATTTTTTGGGCTGAGGGTTTAGGGAGTTTTTGGATAAGGGTTGATGGTTTCTTAGGCTTGAGGGTGTTGAGTGTTTTTTGTGGATTAGGTTTGAGTGTTTTTTTTGGTTTAGTGTCTTTTGGACATAAGGTGTTTGGGTTTTGGGGGTTTGTGGGATGAAGGTTTCATTGGGTTGAGGGTTGATGGTTTTTTGGGGATGAGGATTTTTTAGGGAAGAGGGTTGGGCTTTTTGGGGGATAAGAATTGAGGGTTTTTTTACGCTAAGGGATTAGGGTCTTTTTGAATTGTAATTTTATGGTTTTGGGTAGTTGAGAATTTAGGGGTTTTCGGTTGGAGGGTTTATGGTTTTTTGGGCCAGTGCATGTAGGTTTTTTGGTTTGAGGGTTTATTATTTTTTGGATATTATGGATTTGGGTTTTTTTGTGGATGAGGGTTTAGAGTTTTTTTTCATTTAGGGTTTAGGGTCTATTTGGTATGGATGTTGAATGTTTTAATGGGGACGAGGGGTTAGTTTTTTTTGGGGGGGGGGGGGTTGACGATTGAGGGTATTTTTTGGGTTGCGGGTTTTTGGTTTTGGGTATTAGGGTTTAGTGTTTTTTGTGGATAATGGTATTGGATTTATTAGGAAGTGTATGTGGGGTCATTTTATGGATGTTTGTTTTTTAGTTCTAAGGGATGAGGTATTTTTGGGGATGATGGTAGACGGTTTTTTAGGGATGATGGTGGAGGGTTTATTGGGTTGAGGGTTGAGGGTTTTTTTGGATGATAGTTGAGGGTTTTTGGGGACGAGGGTAGAGGGTATTTTGGGGATAAGGGTATAGGGTATTTTTGAGATGATGTTTGAGGGTTTTTTGTGATGGGTGTTGAGGGTTCTTGGTTTCTATGGGTTTTGGATTGTTTGAGCTACGAGGGATTAGGATTTTTTGGGATTAGATTTTAGGATATTCTAGGGATAATGTTTTGGGGGTTTGGGGGATTAGGGTTGTGGGGTTTTTTTGCTGATAGTTTATGGATTTTGGGGGATGAGGGTTTTGAGTTTTTTAGGGTTGAGGTTTTTTTGGGGTTGGTGTCTCAGGTTTTTTGGAATGATGGTTCGTTGAGGGGTTCTTTGGCATTAGTTATGAGGGTTTTTTAGGGATAAGGGTTGATAAATATTTGGGCCTGACGGTTTAGGGGTTTTTTTGTGATGAGTATTAATAGTTTATTAATGATAATGATGGAGTATATTTTGGGGTTGAGGTAATTTTGGTGATGAGTGTTATATGTTTTTCATGGATGAGGATAGAGGGTTTTTTAGGACTAAACGTTGAGGGGATTTTATAGATAAGGGTTGATTATATTATGGGATCATGGTTGGTGTTTTTTGGGGCTAGGGATTCCGGATTTTTTGGGAAATGGTTGAGGACATTTTAGGGATCTATGATGATTTTTTTAGTGTATAGGGTTTAGGATTTTTTGGGGCCGGGTGTTTAGGGTTTTTTGGGAATGAGTGTATATATTTTTTTTGTGTTTTAGGATTTGGGTTTTCATTTAATTGAGATTTCTGGTTATTTTTTAGTCTTTGGGTTTAGGGGTTTTGGCATTGGTGGTTGGGTTTTTTTCAAGCTGAGGGTTGAGGGTTTTTTTGGGTTGATAGTAGAGGGGTCATTAGGCATGACCGTTGAATGTTTCTTAGGAGATGATAATTTGGGGTTTTGGGGGGATTAGAGTTGACCATTTTTTTGGGATAAGGGTTGGTGATTTTTTAGGGTTTATGAATTTGGGTTTCATGGGGATGAGGGATTACAGTTTTTTAGGGAATGGGTTGAGGTTTTTTGGGAGATGAAGGTTCAAGGTTTTGGGGGATTTGGAATTTGGAATTTCTGGGATGATGGATTAGGGTTTTTATTGATGATTTTTTATGGTTTTTTGGGTCTATGGATTGATGGATTTTTATGGATGAGTGTAGAGGGTTTCTAGGTGATGTGGATTGGTGGTTTTCTTAGGATGTGTTCTTTGGGTTTTTTCAGGTTAAGGGTTTTGGGTGTAGGGAAGATGAGGGTTGAGTGTTTTTTTAGCAGAGGGATGATGGTTTTTTGGTCCCAAGGATAAGGTTTTTTTATGATGATATTGATGTTTTTGGGGGATGAGTGTTGAGGGTTTTTTGGAGATAAGGGTCGATGGATTTTTTGGGTTGAGTGTTTTTGTTTTTTGGGGTTGAGGGTTTTTTGGGGATATTGTTTTAGGTTTTTTGGTGGTGGGGTTGAGGTTTTTGGGCCTCATGGTTGAGATTTTTTTGGTGTTGAGGGTTTTTTGGGGATAGGGTTTGAGGGTTTTTTTGGACTAATTGTTAAGGAGTTTTTGAATTTGAGTGTGGAGGGTTTTTTTGGATAGGGGTTGACTCATTTTTCCTATATGGGGTGCGATGAATTATAGTGGCTAAGGGATTATACTTTTTTATGGATGAGGTATTTTGGATTTTTTCTGGTGTAGGTTTTTTTAGGGCCAAGGGTTCTTGTTTTTTTTTCTAATGAGGGTTTAGTTTTTTTATGTCGGATTAGGTTTTTTTGGGGATGAAGGTTTAGGGTTTTCTTGGGCCAAGGGTTCACTATTTTTTGGGTATGATAGGTCATAATTTTTTGTGGTATTGGATTTATGGTTTTTTGAAGAGGATTTAAGTTTTTTAGGGCTGATGGTTTATGGTTTTCTTTTAGATGAAGGATTATGATTTTTTTGTTGATAAGTGTTTGGGGTTTTGGGGGGTTTTGGGTTTATTATTTTTTGGCACTGAGGGTGAAGGGTACTTTGGGGATGAGGTTTTAGGGTTTATTTGTGTATGTGGGTTTATATTTTTTGGAGATGAGGGTTTAATTTTGGGGGGGTGAGGTTTTAGGGGTTTGGTGGATTAGGATTGATGGTTTTTTGGGGATATCGGTTTTGGATTTTTTATGCCGAGTGGTTTATGTTTATTTTTGGATTATGGTTTTTTTATTCTAAGGGTTTGTGGTTTTAGGGGATGAAAATTTAAGGTTTATTGGGATGTGTGTTTAGGGATTTATGTGGAAGAGGTTTTATGCTTTTATTTGAGATGATGTTTTAGGGTTTTGGGGTGATGTCATAGTTATTTGTGGTAAGGGTTTAGGGTTATTTATGATCGAGGTTTTAAAGGGTTTTATGGGTTAGGGTTTAGGATTTTATAGGGATAAGGGGTTTGGGTTTTTGGGGGAACAAGGATTTGAGTTTTCTAGGGCTAAGGGTTGACTTTTTTTTGGTTGAGGGTTTAGGGTTGTCTAGGATGATGTTTTAGGGGTTTTATGGGGCTGTGCATTGATGGTGTTTTGATGATGATGATTGATTTTTTTTGGGGATGAGGGTTTTAAATGTTGTGTTTAGAGGGTTATTATGGATAAGGGATGATGGTTGTTGGGGGATGATTGTTTTTTAGTTTTTTTGGGGTGAGGGTTTTGGGGGGTTGAGGGAGTAGGGTTTTTGGGGGATGAGGGTTTAGGGTTTCTTTAGGGATGAGGGTTTTGGGTTTAGGTTTTTTTGGGATGAGGCTGAAGGGTATATTGGGGAATAGGGTTTACTATTTATCAATTTTGAGGTTTTATGGTTATTTTGGGTTGATGGTTTATAGTATTTTTGGGATATGTTTTTATGGTTTCCTGATTCCAAAATATTAGGGTTTTGGGGTCATAGATTTTATGGTTTTGGTGGGAAAATGATTATCGGAATTTTTTGGCAAAGGGTTTAATGATTATTAAGGATGAGGGTTTAGGGTTTTTTGGTACTGAGGGTTTACGGTTTTTGTTATATATATAGGTTTGTGGTTTTTTGGGGATGAGGATTTTGGATGTTTTGGTGTTATGGGTTTTGGGTTATTTATAGTAGAGAATTTATGGTTTTTTGGGGATGAGTGTTTATGGTTTTATTGTATAATGGTTTCATGTTTTCTAGGCTAAGGGTTGAGAGTATTTTGGGATAGGGGTATTTGGGTTTTTTTGGGGTTGATGCTTTAGGGTTTTGGGGACTACATTTTCATGTTTTTTATTATGTAGGATTTATTCTTATTTGGGGTCAAGGGATTAGGGTTTTTTGGTGATTGGGATTTAGGGTTTTATTGGGATGAGGGAATAGTTTTTTTTGGTTTAGGGTATAGGGTTTTTTAGTAATTATAATTTATGTTTATTAGGGATGTGGGAATTAGCAGTACTTTTGGGCTGAGGGTTTATGATTATTGGGCACTATGGGTTTAGGATTTTTCATGGATGACTATTTAGGTATTTTGGGGAAAATTGTTTAGGATATTATGAGTTTTATGATTTTTGGGTTTTTTTATGGATGAGGGTTTATGGATTTTTTAGGGATGAATATTTAGCTTTTTTGCGAGATGAGGTTTATGGGTTTTGGGTTTTCTATGGATGAGGGTTTAGGGTTTTTAGGGGATGTGTTTTTTTGGGATAGGGTATTGGGTTTTTTTGGGATGATATTTGAGGTATTTTATTGGTTATTAAGTTGATGGGTTTTTTAGTATGATGGTTAAGGTTTGGTGGGGGCTTTGGGTTGAGGGTTTTTGGCTCTATGGGGTGATGTTTTTTAGGGGTAGAGTATTGTGGGTTTATTGGGGATTAAAATTTATTATTTTTTGTGGGAATAAAGTTTAAGTATTTTTGGGATGATTGATGTAGGTATTCTGGTGCGGAGGGTTGAGTATTTTTTGGGGCGGAGGGAAGACGGTTTTTTGGGGCCCTAGGTTTAAAGATTTTGGGGCTGAAGATTTTATGTTTTTCAGTTGTGGGTTAATGGTTTTTGGGGATCTAGGTTTAGTGTTTTTTATGGATAAGGGTTGAAGGTTTTTTTATCACCGTGGGATTAGAATTTTTTGGGATTAGGGTTTAGAGATATTTTGGGATGAGGGTTTAGGTTTTTCTAGGATGAGTGTTTAGGGTTTTTTTGGGGTTTATGGTTTAGGTTTTTTTTTGGGATGAGGGCTTTAGATATTTATGGTATAGGTTTAATTAAATAATTCATGTGAGGAATTGAGGTATTTTGGGTAACATAGTATAGGTATTTTTAGGAGCCTTTATGGTTTTTAGGGATGGGATTTTTGGGTTTTGGGTGCGTGAGTGTTTAGAGTTTTTTGGGTATGAGGGTTAGGGTTTTTTATTGCTTGGTGTTTAGGTTTTTTCGGCTATGAGTGTTTAAATTTTTTTGTGGTGCATGGATTTGTTTTTCTGTGGTTGGGAGTTTAGGGTTTTATGGGGAAAATATTTATTGTTATTTATGGCTAAGTATTTAGGGTTTTTTGGGATAAGGGGGTATGGTTTTTTTCTAATAAGGTTTTTGGGTTTTTTGGGGATGATGTTTTAGTGTTTTTCATGATGAGTGTTTAGGGTTTTTAGGGTTGGTGTTTTAGGGTTTCTTAGGTATTAGGTTATAGGTTTTTTTGAGATGTGGATTTTGGATTATTGGGGGTTGAGTGTTTTAATTTTTCGGTGATGGAAGGGTTTTGGGTGTTTTTGGTGTTGTGGGTTAAGGATTTTTTTGGGATGAGGGTATAGGGTATTTTGGGGATGAGGGTATAGGGTTTTTTTAGGATGAGGGATCATGGTTGGACCATAAAAGGATTTAGGTTTTTTATGGATGAGGGATTAGGATTAATTGGGTATGATGGATTTTTGGTTTTTTGGGGATGAGGGTATTGGTATTTTTGGGGGATGAGTTTTTAGTGATTTTTTGGGTCGAGGGTTGCAGGATTATTGGGGCTGAGGGTTTAGAAATTATAATGGATGAGGGTTTTAGGATTTTTGGGGATGTGGGTTGATGATATTTTGGGGCTTAAGGTTTATTGTTTATAAGTATGATGGATTATTGGGGCTATGGATTGATCTTTTTTATGGATTATGGATGAGGGTATTTTGGGGATGTTGGTTGAGGGTTTTTTTCATACACGGTTTGAAGGTTTTTTGGGGGTGATGATTCAGGGGTTTCTTATTATAGGTGGTCATTGGTTTTTTGGGATGAAGATTTAGTTTTTTTAGGTATTATTGATGTGGGTTTTTAGGGCTAATGGTTGAGAGTTTTTTAGTTCGTAGGGATGGGAATTTTTTAGTGTTATGGATTTAGGGTATTTTTGTGCAGAATTTTTAGTGTTTTCTATGTATGGGGTTTGATGGATTTTTGGTGAATAGGGATTAGGGTTTTGGGGTTGACTATTTGTGGTTTTTTTTGGATGAGGATTGGGTGTTTTGGGGGGATAAGGGTGGAGGATTTTATTGGGTATTAGGGTTGATATTTCTTTGGGGAAAGGGGTTGGGTTTTTTTGGGTGCCGGTGGATGAGGGTATCATAGACTAATGGTTGAGGTTTTTTTAGGACAATAATGGAATATTTTTTGGGATAAAGGATTGAGGTTTTTGTGAGAATAAGGATTGAGGGTTTATTGTGGTATAAGGGTGAGTGTTTGTTGGTGATGAATATTGAATTTTTATTGGGTTTGAGGGTTGGATATTTTTTGGGGCTTATGTTGGAGTGCTGTTGTGGTTGAGGGTTGAAGGTTCTGTTGGGGTAATGGAAGAGTGTTTTTTGGGGATGATGATTGGTGTTATTTTTTGGGATGAGGGATGATGGTTTTTTTGGGATGAAGGTTTAGTCAATTTTTTTATATGTATTTAGGGTTGGTGGTATGAGGTTTGAGGGTTTATCGGGGATGATAGTTGAGTATTTTTTGGGATGATGTTTAAGGGTTTTTTGGTCCTGAGATATTAAGGTTTTTATGGGTTTAGGTTTGACTGTATTTTGGGGATGATGGCTTCAGGTTTTTTTGGGAAGATGAATTAGGGTTTTTTGGGGAATATGTTTTAGTCTTTTTTAGTGCTAAGTGTTTTGGGTTTTTGGGGTGAGGGAGTTGTGAGTCACATGGGGTGGCCTGATCTTTATGGTGTATAAAGGATTATAATGAATAAAGTTTGGGGTAAAGTGGTAGATGGTGGGTTTTTATTGTTTTTGAATGTATGGAACCAACACTATAAGGATAGTGACCTACTATATAGACAAAAAACCCGATTGGGGGATTTGATGGCCAATCCATACACCAATGCACTAGGTCTAAGGAATAGAATTGGGGGATTTTAATTCTTGGATAACCAATATAACTAATAAATTAACAAGGAATGAATAAAAAAGTAAAAGTGAAGGATGTAGTGATCCTAATGGATAGGATAAACTCTCATAGTTTTTATAATGATAATTTGAATGAGAATAAAATTGCATGGGTTGGATATTAATTGAAATATGGTGACCTGAAATGTCAAGGGTCTAATAACCTAATGTCTTAAAAATCATTCCAACCTTGTCCCATTAAATTCCAAGTATAATTTCCCCCAATAAATTTTTTTAAAAGTATTCCATGGCAATCCACTCATGTAGGATCGAAATATAGTATGAGATGCTCAATATACAAGAGGGGGGGTGAATTGTATACTTTAAAAATTCCTTTGGAACCTTTAAAGTTAGTTATGAATAACTATAGTTTCCTTAAGAAAAGGAAAGGGCTAAGTTTAACAAAGTTAAACTAAGCAAACTCACAACACCTCTAACACCGAACTAAACTTGGAAAGAGATTCCAAAAGTAGGTTCCGGAAATATGGTTCTGGAGATTGAAACTTAACAAACAATTAAAATATGAGATTCTACATTAAATCGTATAGAATCTAAATGAATCAGAGTACAAATAAGGAAGTATAATAAAGTTATACTTTCCTTAAGATACAAATTGCAGCGGAAATAAAACAAGTAGTTGAACTACAAGTAACAAGATAATAGTCTTTTAACCCAAAGAGAAGGGTATCCAACAACCTTGGATAAAGGTCCCTTGATTTATACTTTCAAGAAAGTCTGCCTTACCCACACCAGGGTAAGCCCTCGATACGAAGATCGGAGTCTCTGTCTTGCTATCCCCGCAAGTCCTCAACTTCAAGGTAGTTGGCAACCTCTGTCTTCCTCAGCAAGGAAGCCCTCGAACTTTAAGGTAGTCGGCACCTCTGTCTTCCTAACCCCGGAAGCCCTCGAATGTAATCACCAACATTCAGAGTCGCACGAATCTTTGATAGTTAATAAGAGCCTCTCTCTCTAGAATTCACTTCAACAGCATTTAAGCACAAACTCAGTCGTTTTTTCAACAACTTCGAGCTCTTTCAAATGAGCTCCTATTTATAGGTAAGGTCGGCTCCTTCTCCAACGGTCATATTTTCCTTAAAGATCGGAGGGACCTGTACACATGTCACTTAGACAACGGTTAGTTTATAACAAAACATACGACATCGTTTTATAACAAAACAAGTGTAACAGAATGTACGACATCATTTTAAACTCTAACATAAAAGTTCGGAATGGAAACTTTGGAGTGAAGGTTCGGAGTGTAAGGAACAATAGTAAGAGTAGACAAATTTTTAGAAGTGTAAGCAACATAAAAGTTCGGAGTCTAACAAAGATATTTTTCGGAGTCTTAATTAATTCAGAGTGTATAAAACAAAGATACTCAAATTCTGTTTAATAGATGAATTCAGAATGTGAATTCGGAATAGGAGTTCGTCATCAGAAATCGTAATGAGAATTCATCACCAGAATTCGTAATGAAAATTCGTAATGAGAATTCTTCATTAGAATTCGTAATGGGAATTCAGAATGAGATTTCTTCATTAGAATTCGTAATGAGAATTCTTCTTTAGAACTCACATCCTGAACCTGGAATAGAACTTAGTCAGAGTTCATATCCGGAATTCGGAATGAGACTTCCTTATAGTTCTTATCCAGAATCCGAATCCTAAAACAGAAAGATTTATATAAAAGTTTTAATGATTCCGAGAAAATGAATCTGAATCTCATACTTAAGAAAAATATGGATGAAAAAATGATAAGGATAATTTTTCTTATAAAAGTGATTTTCCTTAAGAAACCATTTTTCCTTATAAAAGCAATTTTCCTTATAAAATCAATTTTCCTTATAAAAGCAATTTTCCTTAAGAAAGCAATTTTCCATAAGATAAGGTGTTTGTGATTTTCAAAACAAGAAGGAATGGAAAAGTCATAATGAAAACCTTATTGACTCAACAATCTCCCCCTTTTTGGAAAGCACAAACATCCTTACGAAAAAAAATATTCTAAGAAGAAAGAAAAAAAATTCAGGCTTATCTCCCTTTGTTTTAAGGATATTGATGAATACGACTAACTCCTCCTTAGTCTTTGAAACTCTAAGGATCGTATTCAGATTTCCGGAGTGAAAAATAATGTCTTCTTTAATGAAAAGGCTCCCCCTTAAACAAACTCTTATTAGAGTCTTTCTTAAAGATCTTTTTCTTCTCCATCTTTGATAAACTCTTATTAGAGTTCTTCTTTTTCTTAAGGATCTTTTCCTTCTCCCCCTTTGTGATTTTCAAAAAGAATTGAAGGGAATGGAAAAACTTAACAAAGTACCTGAGATATTAGTAATGACAACAAAAGAAACAAGAAACACAACTTTCATTAAATTTGTAATGTCGACAAGAAAGAAAAAAATTACAACAAAAAGATCGGATTTGATTATTTCGGATCTTTTTCCTTTGACATGAGGCCCTTTAGAATAGTCTTGATCTTCTTTAGGTCCTTATGATCCTCTTCATCTTGCTTCTCTAAGGAAACTATTCTTTCGGATTGGGCTTCAATTATTTCTTCCTGAGCCTTCAACTTTTCTTCCTGAGCTTTCATTTTCTCTTCCTGAGCCTTCATCCTTTCTTCAAAATCGATCCGATGATCCTTTTCAAATTTCCAATTTTGAGAAACGGAATTGAGCTTCCCATTCAGATCTCTGACTTCCTGAATCCGAAAGTTCTTTTCCTCTGTCAACTTTTCTTCAAATGATGTAGTCAGCTCATTAATCTTCTTGTCCTCAGTCTCAAAGGCATCCTTAACATTATCTTGAAACTCATCGAAAAGCCTCATCTCTTCCACAGTCTTCTTAGACCAGCTTGTCATCCTCTTGCAAGATCTTTTATGAGCTTCATAACCAATAAAAAAATTTTGAACTGTGCCTCAATCTCAACGCACTTATCCATAACCATGGATACGGAGTCTGTTTTCTGATTCAATGCATGTTGGAGCATCTGGCATCTAGAGTCGATACTAGAGAAGGTCGGAATGGTTCCTACCAACTTCTTCAAAGACTGAACAACAATGTCATGCCCCAGAGAGGATGACTCCGAATCCGAAACTTTTCTAGGAGAATTTTCTTCCTCAATAAGCTCCAACTTTCTTTTAGAAGAACTACCAGCTTCCTTCCTCTTTCTTACATCTGAGCTCGGAGTCTCGGTAAGAACTTTCTTTCCCTTATCTTTTTCCGGAATTGAAACCTGTTCTGGAGATCTCTTCTCACTATCAGAGACTTGAAAAATATTATCTTCCTCATCAGCAACTTCTATATTTTCCTTCTGAACAGCATCAAGTAAAAGATGTTCTTCTTCTCTCAGATAAGAAACTTCTTCTTCACCTTTCTCTTCTTCCATTGTCGGAGTAACAAGCTTCAAAGATTCAGCTTCAGAAGTTCGGAGTGATAAGTGTTCCGAAGGAGTTCCCTTGTACTCATCTACTTGTTTTAGCACATCTCCTGTCTCACCACTTCCTTCAGCAGCCTCTTCAACTTGTTCCACTTACTCTACTTCCTCAGTATTAGTAGCAACAGCTTGTTCCGAAGCAACGGGATTTCTTCCTGGAGTCTCAGGTAGAGATTCCAGGGAGAAAGATCTCGGAACTGGAATTGTTGCTGAAACCATTTCATTGAACTTTAACAACGCTTGAACAGCCTTGGCTTCTGACATCTTCTTCTTAAGCTTCTTCTCCTTTGCTTGCTTTTCAATCTCATCAACGGTTTTCTCCTTCAAAGCCTTAGCCTCCGCAGGGTTCAATCCGAACTGCGGATCCCCTTCTTTCCTTGTTTCTTTATCTTCTCTCCACTTTGCAACAACCTCATCAGTATAGGCTTTCTTCTTCTTAGGCTTTGGAGGTGCGTAATGGACTTTCTTAGACTTAGGATCTTCTGCTTCTACTTCCACTTGTTTCAGCTTTCTCTTCCTTACCGGCTTAGAGGATTCCGGATCAGCAGTTTTCGGAGCCACTTCTTCTTGATCAGGTAGATCAATAAACATTCCAGAATTCTTGTCAAAGACTACATTAATTCTTTTCAGAGTATCATCACTTACCAACAAGATTTTACACACCCTTGGTTTAGATCTGCAATCTTCCTTGAAGGATTCAAGGCACCGAACTATCAACTTTGACAAAATTGCTGGGTACATCACGATCTGTGCTCTGAGATTTCCCTTCTTAAGATTGTCAATGGTTATGAGAATATGCTTCATGAAGTTAAACTTCCTTAGATTTATCAGGAAATCTAAGATATAGATCTCACTTTTCTTCAAGCTGTCCTTATCACCTTTTCTCGGTACAATAAGTCCTTGCACCCATAATTCCAGAATCCAAAAATTTGTAGATAGACTTGCAATTTTCGGAGCCTTATCATCAGCCAGTCCGAGAGTTTCTAAGGATTTCTCTTTGTTGAAGCTACCCTTAGAGTCCGGCAATACGTGAGAAATAAACTCAGCTTCACCTTCATAAGTTAACCCTACCAAGCTTGCAGCCTTGGTGTAAGAAAGCTTATATGTCTTGCCATACGATTTGAAAGAAAACTTCTCTCTATCATCTTCCTTAAAGAAAGAAATTGATTCATAAAATTCGACAAGTAAATCAGAATATAATTCATCTTGATTCCCGGTTTTAGATACCGCAACATCCTCCCAGCCATTCAACTTGATGTTCTTTAAGATAAGGGAATCATAATTGTTGAAGAAATCCGGATGGAGTAACCTTTCTCTGTATACTAACCACTGAGAAATAGGTTTGGTTGAAGACATTTCTTGAGAAGCTAACTCTGCAGACATTCGGATCTGAAGTCCTCTGAGAAATTTGGAACGGAGTAAACTATGGTTCGGAACGGCCTTAAAACAGAGGGGCATAACTTCAGCACGCGAAAGCTTGAAACCGATGTGGGACGAGAAATTGGGTCCCCTTTATATAGGCAACGAGATGACGGTTCACCTTCCATAATTGATCTAAAGGTTGGAATAAGCTGAGATCAGATCTGACGGTTGAAAACTTGAATCCGATCTTTTTGAGGTTTTTATTAAAACAAAGAATTAAGAAAACCATAATCCGAAAACTTAGTACAAGAAAATTCCAGCAAGTAAAATATGACTACGAAAACTTGAGGAAGGAAATCATACCTTTCGGATTGGCTTAGGAGGATTATTCGTAATGGGTAATATAAAGATGACCAAATAAAACTTTTATTACGAAAAGACAAAGTTTGCAAAATTTACTACGAAAAATTCACTATGAAAAACTCAGTACGGAAAACTCAGTACGAAAAACGCAGTATGAAAAACTCAGTACGAAAAAGAAACTAAGAAGGTTCGGTACGAAAATCTGGTTATGAAAGTACCAGTACGAAAGTTTTCCATTCCGGAAATTTTCAATACGAATACTTTCATTCCAGAAGTATTCTGTATGAAAATATCCATTCTGGAAATTTTTCATTCCGGAAGTTCCATTCCGGAAATCTTCGTTCCGAAAAATTAGAAAACAAAATTTTAAGAAACACTTTGTTAAACAATCAATCAAATGTACTCCCCCTATAAAAAGGAGTTTATTACTGTAAGGAGACTTTTTCAACAGAAAGTTAATTAAGGAAGATTACCTTACGGTTATCATTCCTTACTTCTGTTTAATATATTCAAATCTATCAGAAGGCAAAGATTTGGTGAATATATCAGCAAGTTGATCCTGCGTTCTGATAAACTGAAGAATAATATCTCATTTAAGTGTGTGATCCCTAAGAAAGTGATGCCTAATATCTATGTGTTTTGCATGAGAGTGATGTGCAGGGTTTTTACTTAGGGCAATGGCACTTGTGTTATCACACAAAATTTGAGTTTTAGTAAAACTCGGGCCATAGTCTGTTAGTGTGTGTTGCATCCACAACACTTGTGCACAACAACTTCCAGCTGCTATATATTCAGCTTCAGCAGTGGAGAGTGCTACAGAATGTTGCTTCTTGCAGGACCAAGAAACTAAAGAATCTCCTAAAAAATGACAAGTTCCGGATGTACTTTTTCTATCCATTCTACATCCACCAAAGTCAGCATCAGAAAATCTTTTTAGAACAAAATCATTTCCAGAAGTATAAAATAATCCTAGATCCATGGTTCCCTTAAGGTAGCGAAAAATTCTGTTTACTGCCTTTAAGTGAGATTCCTTAGGATTGGATTGATATCTTGCTAATAAGCATACTGAAAACATTAAGTCTGGCCGACTAGCTGTTAAGTAAAGTAGACTTCCTATCATACCTCTAAAAGATGTTTGATCTACTGCTTTCCCAGCTTCGTCAATATCTAAAGAGTTTGAGGTACCAATGGGAGTACTTATACTCTTAGTGTTGTCATAACCATACTTTTTAAGAATATCTTTAATATACTTATGTTGAGATATGTAGGTTCCTTCGGGTTTTTGAGAAATTTGAAAACCAAGGAAAAATGTTAACTCACCCATCAAACTCATTTCAAACTCAGATTTCATTAGACTTGCAAAAGAGTCAGTCAAATATTGCTGAGTTGAACCAAATATAATGTCATCAACATAAATTTGAACAATCAAAACATTTTTCTTATTTTTCTTTATAAAAAGGGTTGGATCTGCATTTCCCTTAACATAGTTATTTTGAAGCAAAAATCCAGTAAGTCTATCATACCATGCTCGTGGGGCTTGTTTAAGACCATACAAAGCTTTGGTAAGTCTAAAAACATGATCTGGATGTTTTGTATCTTCAATGCCAGGAGGTTGTTCAACAAAAACTTCCTCTTGAACATAACCGTTAAGAAAAGCAAATTTCACATCCATTTGGAAAATTTTGAAATTAAATAATGCTGCAAAGGCAAGTAGAATACGGATAGATTCAAGTCTAGCTACTGGAGCATAGGTTTCTTCATAGTCTATTCCTTCTTGTTGATTATAGCCTTTAGCAACAAGTCTAGATTTATTTCTAACAATGACTCCATTTTCATCACATTTATTTCTGAAAACCCATTTTACTCCAATAACAGAAGTTTCTTTAGGTCTTTCAACCAAGGTCCAGACTTTATTCCTTTCGAATTCATTTAGTTCATCTTGCATGGCTTTAATCCAATCATCATCACCTAAAGCTTCGTCAGTGATTTTAGGTTCTAATTGGGAAAGAAATGCTAGATGTTCTACTTCATTTCTTAAAGAACTTCTAGTCCTTACAGGTTGATTTACATCTCCAATGATACCATCACTGGGATGATTCTTAAGAAACACCTGATTTGGGTTTTGTAAAACCTGTTCATCAACATAGGGTAGAAAGTCTTCTGGGGTAAATGTTTCAGAAGTATCTTCTAGAATAATTTCCTTATCAGAAGGTTCTTCTATCAAAGGTTGACAATCAGTTTTTGAAAACACATCCGAAGATGTAAGTTGAGATGTTTTAAAAACAAAAGGATCTGATTCATCAAATTTTACATGTACTGTTTCTTCAACAGTACAAGTATTTTTATTAAAAACTCTATAAGCCTTAGAGGTTGTGGAATAACCTAAAAAAAATTCCTTCATCAGACTTTGGTGCGAATTTATGTAAGTTATCTTTAGTATTCAAAATGAATACTTTGCAACCAAAAACCTTGAAGTAGGAAAGTCTTGGTTTTCTACCATTCCATAACTCATAAGGAGTTTTATTAAGAAAAGGTCTAATCAGAACTCGATTTATAGTATAACAAGCAGTACTTACAGCTTCAGCCAAGAAATATCTAGCAATAGAATATTCACTCAACATGGTTCTTGTTATCTCTTGAAGAATTCTATTTCTTCTTTCAACTACACCATTCTGTTGAGGAGTTCTAGGTGCTGAAAATTGTGAGTAATACCTTTCTTACTACAAAAAGTTTCAAAATCTGAATTTTGAAATTCTCCTCCATGATCACTATGAATAGTTTTCAATGGAAGGTTTTTCTCATTTTTAACTTGAGCCCTAAAACTTTTGAAATAAGAAAAATCTTCAGATTTCTTTGCTAGAAAATAGACCCAAGTAAATCTGGTGTAATCATCAACTAGAACAAACACATAGTATTTGCCTCCAATACTTCCAGTTTGTGTTGGACCAAAAAGATCCATGTGCACTAACTGTAATGCATCGGTTGTTGAGACTTCACCGATTGATTTAAAACTAGATTTATGTTGCTTGCCATATTGAAAAGGATCACAAACTTTAGAAGAATCAAATCTAAGCTCCGGTAGATCCTTAACTAGTTTCTTCTTAGAGAGTTTACATAGGTTCCTAAGATTACAGTGACCTAGTATTCTATTCCATAACCAAGAATGATCTTCCATTGCACATAGACATGGTAAATCTTGGCTCCTGAGGTCTTCTAAGTTTAAGGTGTAAACATTCTCTTGCCTATTGGCTGATAGAAAAAATTCTTCCTTGGAATTGTGAACTAAGCATTTATCATTCCTAAAATTCACAAGGTAACCTTCATCACATAACTGACTTATGCTAATAAGGTTGTGCTTAAGACCTTTAACAAAAAGAACATTTGAAATTAAGGTTTTACCTAAAAGAACAATATTACCAATACCAACAATCTCTCCCTTAGCATTGTCTCTGAATGTTACCTTTCCTCCTTTCGTTTTGATAATCTTTTCAAAAAAGCTTTTGTTACCAGTCATGTGATGGGAACATCCACTATCCATGTACCATGTATTGTTGCTGGTACTTTCTTTATTATCCTGAAATCAAGAAGAGAATTAGACTTTCGGAATCCAAACTTGTTTGGATCCGAGATTTCCAGACAATAAAATTTTAGGAACCCACATCTTCTTAGAAAAGTAAGCTTTGTGAAATCCTAGAGATTGGGTTTTGTTTAAGGAACAATTCTTTGCCCAGTGACCACCACATTGACACTTGGTACAAAATGGGGCACTTTGAGGAACAAAATAATTGTTACTGAAAATAGGTTTTGCATGGGTATAACCAAATCCGGATTTATTTCTTAAAGGTCGTATTTGGGAATACATCTTATCAAAATTTTCCTTACCATGGGTAAAGTTTGATAAGCACTTCTTTAAGGAAAAAATTTCGGACTTGAGTTTTACAACCAAGTTTTTATCCTCAAAATCATTATTTTTAGAACTAGAGTTAGGATCGAAAACATTTTTATTAGAAATTACTTTTTCTAATTCTTTAGAAAGTTTATTCTTCTCAGAACTTACTTCCTCAAGATTTTTTGAAATACTTTCAAAATCAGCATTTTTCCTATCAAGATCTTTATAAAGATCTGATATCTCTTTACTAAGAATAGAATTTCTAGAATTTGCCTTATCAAGTTTCTTATTGAGTTTGGAATTCTCAATCTCAAGAAGTTCAGCAAACCTAGAGACTTCTTCATAAGTAGGTAAAGTATTTTCCTCATCAGAAGATGATTCTTCCTCAGAAGAGTTATAATATTTACTATCATTAGAATTTAAAGAAACATTGGTCAATGATTCAGCATTTCGTACCTTAGCCATAAGACAATGATTATCAATAGGTAATCTGGCTAAAAGACCAAGATTCTTTTGTCCTGAAGATTCATAGTCAGAAGATTCATCTGAAGAGTCACCACCACTGGCACTCCAGGTGTCATTAGCTTTCAGAACTTTCTTAGCTTTGGCTTTATAATACTTCTTTCTGTTCCTGTCTGAATGTCTTTCCTTCCTTTCTTTCTTTTTGAGCATAGGGCAATCTGGTCTAATATGTCCAGCTTTTTTACATTCATAACAAGTAACTTCTTCATCTTTCTTATCTTTTCTATCCTTCTTCTTATACTTGGATTGGAAATTTCTCTGTCCAGCTATCTTGTTCATCCTTCGAGCAAGATTGGCTAACTCATTTTCTGAGACTTCACTCTCACTAGATTCGGATTGGAAAATGACTTTCTTAGACTTGGATCTGGTTACTCTTTCAGGAGTCTTAGCTTTCATCTGATTTGAAGTTGTAGTAAAAGAAACAGTACCATTTCCATTCTTTTTCTTGATGTTGTCAGCATCTCTCTTCATTTTTGTTTCATGTTGTAGAAGAGTTCCAAATAATTCATCAAGAGTAATTTGAGTGACCTTCCTATTCTCATCTATAGCTGTTCTCTTGGATTCCCACTCATTGGGAATAATATCAATTATCTTGTCCACAAGAGCTTCATCATCTAAACCTTTTTCTCCCATAGACTGTAGACTATTGACAATAGTCATAAATCTTTGTTGAACTTTACAGATAGGTTCTTCATAAGGAAAATTGAAACCATGATATTCAGCTCTAAGCATAGCTCTTCTAGTCTCAATTACTTTAGAAGTCCCGAAGTGTGTAACCTCTAACTTATTCCATATACAATTAGCTGCTTCACAAGAAGAAATTTGGCTATATATATTTCTAGTCATTGAACATAGTAAAGTATTGCGTACCTTATAGTTGAGTTGATATTCTTTCTTTTCCTGGTTAGTAAAAGATCTGACTTCCTTGTCAGGAATCTTATAATCACCAGTAAGCATAACAAAGTTTTCTACTCTAGTATTAATAAAAAAAGTCTTCATACGATCTCTCCAGTATTCATAATCATTACCATCAAATATAGGTGGTCTTGTCGGATTCAGATTGTCAATTGATCCAACATTAATTCCTGCCATACTAGAAATAACTTTGCACACAAACTTGTTAGTAGAAAAAGATTCGTAATCAAAAAGTTCGGAATAAGAAAAGTTCGGAAGAATAAAGTGAGCAAGAAAAACTTGTATGTGAGTACGAGTATTTCAGAGACCTGCTATGATACCAAATGTAAGAATGGTATAGAGTAAGAGGTTTCCAACCTCTGATACCAATTGTAGGATCGAAATATAGTATGAGATGCTCAATATACAAGAGGGGGGGTGAATTGTATACTTTAAAAATTCCTTTGGAACCATTAAAGTTAGTTATGAATAACTATAGTTTCCTTAAGAAAAGTAAAGGGCTAAGTTTAAAAAAGTTAAACTAAGCAAACTCACAACACCTCTAACACCGAACTAAACTTGGAAAGAGATTCCAAAAGTAGGTTCCGGAAATATGGTTCCGGAGATTGAAACTTAACAAACAATTACAATATGAGATTCTACCTTAAAGCGTATAGAATCTAAATGAATCAGAGTACAAATAAGGAAGTATAATAAAGTTATACTTTCCTTAAGATACAAATTGCAGCGGAAATAAAACAAGTAGTTGAACTACAAGTAACAAGATAATAGTCTTTTAACCCAAAGAGAAGGGTATCCAACAACCTTGGATAAAGGTCCCTTGATTTATACTTTCAAGCAAGTCTGTCTTACCCACACCAGGGTAAGCCCTCGATACGAAGATCGGAGTCTCTGTCTTGCTATCCCCGCAAGTCCTCAACTTCAAGGTAGTTGGCAACCTTTGTCTTCCTCAGCAAGTAAGCCCTCGAACTTTAAGGTAGTCGGCACCTCTGTCTTTCTAACCCCGGAATCCCTCGAATGTAATCACCAACATTTGGAGTCGCACAAAGCTTTGAGAGTTAATAAGAGCCTCTCTCTCTAGAATTCACTTCAACAGCATTTAAGCACAAACTCAGTCGTTTTTTCAACAACTTCGAGTTCTTTCAAATGAGCTCCTATTTATAGGTAAGGTCGGCTCCTTCTCCAACGGTCAATTTTTTCCTTAAAGATCGGAGGGACCTGTACACATGTCACTTAGACAACGGTTAGTTTATAACAAAACAGACGACATTGTTTTATAACAAAACAAGTGTAACAGAATGTACGACATCGTTTTAAACTCTAACATAAATGTTCGGAATGGAAACTTCGGAGTGAAGGTTCGGAGTGTAAGGAACAATAGTAAGAGTAGACAAATTTTTTGAAGTGTAAGCAACATAAAAGTTTGGAGTCTAACAAAGATATTTTTCGGAGTCTTAATTAATTCAGAGTGTATAAAACAAAGATACTCAAATTCTGTTTAATAGAATGAATTCAGAATGTGAATTCGGAATAGGAGTTCGTCATCAGAAATCATAATGAGAATTCATCACCAGAATTCGTAATGAAAATTCGTAATGAGAATTCTTCGTTAGAATTCGTAATGGGAATTCGGAATGAGATTTCTTCATTAGAATTCGTAATGAGAATTCTTCTTCAGAACTCACATCCTGAACCTGGAATAGAACTTAGTCAGAGTTCATATCCGGAATTCGGAATGAGACTACCTTATAGTTCTTATCCAGAATCCGAATCCTAAAACAGAAAGCTTTATATAAAAGTTTTAATGATTCTGAGAAAATGAATCCGAATCTCATACTTAAGAAAAATATGGATGAAAAAATGATAAGGATAATTTTTCTTATAAAAGTGATTTTCCTTAAGAAAGCATTTTTCCTTATAAAAGCAATTTTCCTTATAAAAGCAATTTTCCTTTTAAAAGCAATTTTCCTTAAGAAAGCAGTTTTCCTTAAGATAAGGTGTTTGTGATTTTCAAAACAAGAAGGAATGGAAAAGTCATAAGGAAAACCTTATTGACTCAACAACTCATAGCCTAGAAAAATTGCCTTTGAGTACCTAGCCCACTAGATTGAACATTAGTGTCCAATGATTCTATTTTAGAATCTACTTGTGGGAATGTATTCCCAAAATTATAATATCCATGTAGGTTAAAATTAAAAGATCGTGTTTCAGTTTGAATAACATAGATAATAGAACAATTTGATATATCTATACAAGGTTAGATCTATTGTCCTTTTAATGACAAAATATGGATTCCCATTGATGTATTCTATGTCTTTAGTATCACCCGCCTCATCAGGCCTTGAAAAAATAACTATTTATCATTATAATTTGATGTGTTTCCTTCAATTTGGTTCTCATCATCCATATCCTATTGAAAATGTGTTATCCTCAACTCTTCATCCACCACTCCCAAATGGGAGAAAGATCAGAAACAAGGAATGTAGCACATACACCATACTCAAATGAACAAGTTATTTTATTATCATTGTTATTAATATTCTTGATTACTTATAATAGTCAATATTTTTGTGGAATGAGTTTTTCTTTATGATTTTTAGGAAATCATTCCATACACATATGAATCCATATTAAGTCACATGTCTCGAACAACACCATTTTTTTACCCTTGTTTTCATGTTTAATGTAATACTTAGCCTATCACTAAATATTTTTCATTTTCTTTTAATGGAGTTTCTATATAAATTTGGAAAATATTTTTCCATAAATATACAATTTTTCCTAAAATGTAAAAGTAACAATATCAATATAATAAAGTGGTTGAAATCCATAAATATTTTGAATTGGAAAATATTGATTTATATAATGTTTGGACCTATTATATGTAAACTCTAATCTAGTCATAACTCCTAAAAATTCATCATATTCTACATAATAGTTTTTAATATGAGTAATGAAAAAAAATTTATTCACCACTATAGTTTTTACATCGATATAGGTATAAATTATTCTAGAAAACAATAAATTTTACCGAATATTATTCAACATGGTATTCCGAAAGTAGCTATAAAATTTACAATGTTTATTTGAAACAATCATTCAAGAAATCCCATGATCCTCACAATTTTCTGAATGAAAAAATAAACAATATTAGTGGAATAATATATTTATGGAAAGGATTGAAATGTTCCATTTTAGTAAACCTATCCAGAAGAAAATGACTGAATCTCTCATAAATGTGGGGGTGGCATAGGTCTGACTACCTCATTAGACATTCTTTCTAACCCCTACTATGATGGGACCCAATAGGTATCACCTAGGAACCCACAAAGTACACCATGGTCCCCACAACACTATGACAACCACAATACCCCCAACCATTCTCCATAAGCAGTGGGTTGTTGAGGCTAGGTTTTGAAACCTGGACCTGCTTGTGTACCATGACCATGTAACTTGATACCAACCACTAAGCTATAGCTTAGTGGTTGGTACCATGTTATATGAGATTGGTAAAAAAGGAGGTCTAGGGTTCCAAACCTAGAATCAACAACCCTCCACTTAGGGAGATAAGTTAGGGGGTTTATGCTGTAGCAGGGTAGTGGAGACCATAGTGTTCGTTGTGGGTTCCTAGGTCACTACCTAGTGGGTACTATTATGGGAGGGGTTATAAAGAATGTCGAAAGAGGTAGTCATACACCACCCCCAACACCAATAATGAGATATCATTTATGATGTGGGACTGGAATTGGGATGAATTCCTCTGTCGGGGTCTTTCTACCCCCTCACCTGATAAGACATTCTATGTAGTGACCTATGAAACCACACCATATGCTTTTTGGTACCCGCATCCATATTACAACAACAATCACCTAAACAATATCCCCCAAAGGTGGGTTTTATAGGCTAGGTTTCTAACCATGAGCCTCTAAAAGTAGCAAACCCATGGAACTTACTACAAACCACTTGGTTGGTTTGTAGAAAGTGCCAAGGGCTTGGTTATTAAAAAGTTAAAGGGTTTGACCCCTATCCCCAACAACCCACCACTGGAGGAGACGTGTTGGGGGGATTTTTGTTACTGTAGGGTAGTGGGTACTAAAAGGCATCTGGTGCAGGTTTCGTGGTCGCTTACTAGTGGGTCCCATTAAGGGTAGGGGTAGACAGACACTGTCAGAGGAATTCACCCCTATGTTGGTCCCATAATCATAAAAAAGATCTCTTTTATGATGTGGGACAAGAATAGGGCTCACTACCTCTGTTAGATTATTTCTTCCCCCACCCATTGTGATACCCACTTGGTAGTGAACTAGGAACCTGTACAAAATGCCTTTTGGTACCCACATCGTTGTTGCATTAGCAATCCCCCATCCCTACAGCTCAGTGGTCGGTACCATGAACCATGGGGTTGGTACTTAAGGATGTCCTCAGTTCAAAACATGGTCTTAATAACCCAACATTCATTGATATGGGTTGGGTTTATTACAGTTGCAGCAGTGTTTTGGGTACCAAAAGGCATCCGGTGTGGGTTTGTAGGTTGCTACGTTGTGGGTCCCATCATGGTCAGGGTTAGACAGACACTGATAGAGGCTGTTAGCACAATGCTGGTCTCACATCACTCCGCCTCTTAGTCCATGTTAATTCAAGAACAATGCTCATTGATATATCCTTCCAAGGGTAATTAGTGATAGGAAGGGATAGGTATTATCCATTGGGGCTTGACATTGATTTTTTATTATGGAACTCAATGAGCTTTCACACAAACCTCTCAAGATCCTTAGAAATTATAGTCCAAAAAAATACATAATGATAAGAGTTAATATTTTATAAATTCCAAAATATACCATAAATCCACCAAAATGTGTTACTTTTAATAAAATAAAATAGAAAATTTTAATAGGAGTACAAATTTTTTCTACATGAAATAAGAATTTGTCATGTAAATTGAGCACATCCAAACTAATTTCGGTTTACAGTGATATAAATCTTATTAGAAGTCATTTTAAATGGAATTAAAATGTTTAATTATTTAAAAGCAATGGATTTTAGAATTCAAAAATAATATATTGTCACTTATGTGTGAAATTTCATCTATAATGATGTTTACTCCCCCCTTTTTATGCTTGATAAAAAATTAAAATGTCACAATACATTCTAGACACCATGAATTCCCCATATCTAACATACCTTTTCTAATGATGTGTTTCGGATCCTAATGATTAAAATGAATAATGAATTCTACAGGCCATTAATAATGTATCCTTGTTTATAATATTGTACACAATAAATAAAATTATTTATAATGTGGATGATAATTTAGATTTTTCCATTTAACTTCTCAAGAATATAATAAATGGGATTACAATTTTTCATTATTAATTCACCTATAACAATTCAACTTACATGAAATTCAACCTAAAAGTTCATACCAAAATTAGGGATATTAATAAGTGGTTCATGGTTGATTTTCACTTTGAGTTCCAAGAAATAATTCTCTTGATAAATCCCCCATATTAATGGACCATTATTCTTTGTCAATTCATTCAATGATGTTGCGGGTGTGACAATTTCATCACAAATATTCTATAAAAAATATTTTTTCCATGGAAACTTTATACATTCACAGTTTAGGTGTGAGTTGGTCACACATAAATGGATTTTTTTCTCAATATCTATTGGACCACCTTAACCACTTACCAAAAAACAAGGAAAATAATTTTATTTTGGAGAATATGTCAAAAATTAATTAGTCAAAAAAACAATTTCTTAACAATTTTTGGTCTTTTATTAAGTGATATACATGTTCTTACAAACTCATACTTTAAACTATAATATAATTAATGTAAACTACGAATAATTTTACAAAATATGTATGTAAAACATTATTCATTAACCTCATAAATTTTCTAGGAAAATGTTGTGAACAAATGGACTGATAACAATTCATAAAGTCCATGATTTGTTTAAAAGTGATTTTTCAATAACGTAATTAATTCAATATAATTTGTTGGCAACTACCTCATAAAACTATTTTTTGCGAAAAGAAATAGAACCATTTAACACATCTAAAATATAATCCAACCTAGGGATAGGATGTTGATACCTAATAGTTTTGTTATTCGTGGATATCTAGTTAATTCTTAATCTCTATGTTCCTTACATCTTGGGTATCTGAATAACTAGTACATCACAAGGAATAGGAAACTATTTGGTACAAACCACATCCAACAGCTCATAATCGTTACATTTATTTTATTTTTTCTCCACTAGGTTGGTGAAATAATTAGGGTTGTTTGTTAGAGATGTTATAAGTATGAGGTCAATTTTTATAATCAATAACTCAAACGTGTGGGAAATCTGATTGATTCTATTCTAGAATGAATTCATTATACTTCTTCATCAAAGACTCATCAATATTTTATATGTTTTATATTTCATTATTATTTATCAATACATAGTTGTACATCATTACTTGGAGTGTTTTCGGTGAAAATAATATTTCCATGACCTAAATATTTTTTTCCAAACATATCACGTTTATCCCCTCTCAAATTTTTTAACTCTTTATTTTTCATTGTTTTCCATTTCTTTTCCCCTCTCATTTTCACTTTTTCCTTAATTAACTTTTTCTAAAGTTCAATAATTTTATTCTCCACCCATTTTTTTCTACTCTCTCAGAATTTTATCGTCCTAAATTTGTTTGGGGACATCTGGATGAGTTTTATAGGATCCTCTCAGAGTAAAAAATAATGGTTTCATAGAAAACCATTATGTGTAACATTCCTATCATTACCCCATGGTCATCTGAATATTGAATGAAATTACATCATTAGTACAAAATTTCATAAATCCACATCATTCAACAAACTAATGGTAAAAAAGACCTTAACCTGTTTGGGGACCTTCAGCTCTCCACAATCATTCAACCACAAAATCCAGTATGAATGATGGTTCTTCAACAATGGGAGTCCTAACATGTCAACCAACATTGTTCTCACCCCATTGTCTCAAATTCCACTAACAATAATAAAACCACATAGCTTCCCATTGATCTTGTATCATATATGGAAAATGTTTCCTTTCATCTCATTCACTATATTAGTAATTTCAGACATAAAACTTTCATAATAAAAATAATCTCACAATTTTCTACAAATTTAATAAAATAAATTCCTAGATATTCTTCCACAACCTCTTCTAATATCTCACTATTTTTCTTCCATTATATATATGTGTCGATGGTCATGGTGGGACAGTTTCTTCATTAACTAGGAATTGGACACCATTCTTGACATTTGAATCACCAATTGTCCTAATTCATTGATTTGATATAATTCAAAAAATTCATACATTGAAGAATTTCCATTTCACTTTTATGATCAACAACCTATTTTGGTTTTGATGATTTTCCAATATCATTCCTTGAATTTCACCATGGGGTAAAAGAGGTAGTGGATTTCCTCATGTTGATCCTCCTTTTAATTTTTTTCTTGATAATTAGGGCTTGGAGGAGAATATCATGTATCACTTTATAGCGGTACATCTCTATATGATAAAAAAATATCCCAATTGATCATATTTAAAAACCATTCCATTTCTACCTCTAAATCCTCCATAATGTTTGATGTAATCGTGGAAATTTTTATTTCCTTATAGTAATCATCAGCACTATTACTCCCATGGGTGAGAACGTTACATTTATTTTTGAGATATCTATATTAGATTGGGGGAACAAACTACTTTGACATGGAAAAATTCATTTTGTCTCATCTATTGATGGGACATGTCCATATATAGCTCTATCCTTTTTTATTTTATCCCACCAAATTAAATCATAATAAATACATATAAGTGAATATAGATTGAACATTTTCTCCTCAAAATATACATTGCATGAAGATAATTGCTTGATCCACATCTCCTAGTCCAAGTATACATCCAGATGACTTTTTTTCATCAAAATAGGGAACAGTGACCATAATACCATGAATTATTCCATCATAATGTAGTCTCATTTAGCCTCCATTAGCTTAACAAAACATATTATTCCTTTCTTGGACATCCTCATTAGTTTCATAAATGTTCTCCATTATCTCCACCATGATGTTGTGGTGATGGAGTGCTTGACGGAATCATAGTTAACCCTAGATCATCCTCATTTATGGATGATTATACAGGTTTTCAATACACTCATTTATTGTCTACAACATTCTATCATGATGTTTCTTGAAATTTCTCACTAGACATTTTATTTGGAGTTTCAATGCTTCCGGTTAAATAGATCAAATTTGGATTCTTTTATCACTAACATGAGCAGTTCCCTTCTAGTGATCATCTTCTATAATGTGTAACATGAAAAAAAATACACATGAGGTGAAATACATACAAATATACACACACATTCACAGAAGTAAAAAAACACATAAACATTCACACACATCAAGAAACACACAAAAATCCACATGCAAGGATACATACACCACACACAAAATTTATACACACAAACACATGTATAAAATATCAACACAATTACATACAAAAAATGAAAAACACACAAACAAGAAGTAAATACTGACACAAACATGGAATCAAACACACATGAACAATATAGACACACACACAATGATACATACCCAAAAATATTTTTTCATATCTATCTCCACTCATAACACTAAATTCAAATTTCAGACACCTAAGAAATCAATTATTTTTATTGGGGTGATCATAATGAAAACACCTTTTCAAAACATAATTGTGTTTGGGGATGGTTTAGTATAACCTTTTAGAATGGTACAATGTTACAAAATGATTAAAGGTGGAAAATTGGGTAGAAAATATGGGTGTAGGATGAAAATGAATGAATGGTGTAGAAAAGGTGGGTTACAAAATTATGTATTATAAGAAAATTTATTAATAATATGATCCAAATATGATATGATTATGAATTAATATGATGTAGAATGTAGTATAAGGAAATTGTAAGTTTTAATAATATAAATCATAAAGATATATTGAAGTAACTTTATATTCTTTTTTTCATTATTATTTTTTCAAATATCCCCAAATAAATTTGTTCTTAGTGTATTTTAGGCTATGATGATTATTTAAGAGTAATATTTGTTTAAAAAAATCATTTTAAAAAAATAATGTGTTCTTGAATTTGAGAAGTACATAAGGACTAGCTGATGAATTTTTTTACTATTTTTTCATATAAAAATAACATATATTGAATCAAAGTGAGAAAAAAGATGGATGAATAATTTCAAAAATGTAATATATTTAAATATTATAAAACATAGTCCAATTCTAGAGGTTTGCCTACCGTGTAAACCTAGAATATGATACCAACTGATGTGTGGAAAATCGGGCGGCCCGATCACCATAGCATAGGGTGGAGGATGATGGATAATGATCATGGAATAATGATAGATGATGTGTTTGGATAGTGGAGTTATGTTGTCAACCAGAATATTAATGACTGTGAATAGCTTCATAGACAACCCAATAATCAAAGAGATGTGATAGCCAACCCACACAATAACGCACTTGGTTTTAGGAATGAAATTAGTGGGGTTTTCCATGGATCACTAATCTATCTTGTATATTGGCATGTTGTAATACAGAAGATAAATTGAAGAAATAAATTATCCTCATTATTGAAAGAATGAACTTTCATAATTTCCCTAATGCAAACATGAATAAAAATATAATTCCATGGGTTCTCAATTTATTGTCAAGTGGTGACCCAAAAATAAAAATTATGATAACCTAAATTCATATAGCCTATTTCTACATATTCCCATTAATGAAATAATTTCAATGTTTAAAAATTATTTTTTAGAAATTTATTACATGAATTTTCAATCATAGCACACCAAATTAAACATTGAGTATAGGGCCCAGTAGATTTTACATTGATGTCAAAAAATTCCTTTATAGAATCTCTATGTGAGAAAGGATTCCCAAAATTCATGCATCCATGGGGCCACGATTAAAACAATGTGATTATGATCAAGTACATGAGATAATAGGATAATTTCCTCCATCCATGCATGGTGAGATCCATTGGGTATTTAATGGAGGATGGTGGATTCCCTTTAAATCTTCCAACCATGTTAATATCCCTCATGTCATCGGGCCATAAAAACTCATACATATAGTAATTTAACTCAATACTATCTACATGGTTCTCATAAGAGGTGATTGAATTCTTCGACATAAGACTTTAACTCAGTTTCTTCATCATGGTTCTTAGAAGATGGTATAGGGTTCAATAGGATTGTTGGTTGAGGTTTTTTTTGTGCATGATGGTTGAAGATTTTTTTGGGCTGGGTGTTCTATATTTTTTGTGGGATGGGCATTGAATTTTTTTGCATGCTGAGGGTTGAGTTTTGTTTGTCGGGAAAGGGACGATTATTTTTTTGTAATGAATGTTTTAGGAATTTTGGGTCAAATAGTTTGAGGGATTTTTGGGTTCAAGGGTTTATGTTTTTTTGGATTAGAGCCATGTAATTTTAGTGGATGTGGGTTGAGGGTTTCTGTGGATAATGGATGGGTGTTTTTAGGGATAAGGGTTCAAGGCTTTTTTGGGATGAGGTTTTTGGGTTTTTAGGCCTTGGGTTGAAGGTTTTTTGGGTTGGGGGGTTTAAATTTTTTTGGAGTGGAGTGTTGATCATTTCTTGTGGATGAGGGTTTTTGGTTTTAGGGGTTTAGGGTAAAGGTATTTTCAGGAATGGTGTTTGATTGTTTTGTGGGGGATAAAGGTTTAGGATTTTTATAGACATAGGTTTGACATCTTTTTTGGGATGTGTGTCTAGTGTTTTTACATTTTGAGTTTTTACATTTTTCTTTCAATGAGGGTTGATGGTGTTTTGGGCTATTTGGGGGTTTCTTGGGGTTGAGTGTTGATCGGTTTTTGGGGCAGAATGTTTAGGTCTTTCTGGTTCTAAGAGTTTAGGGTTTTTTTGAGGTTTTATAGTTTTTCTATAGACATGGGTTTGGGGTTTTGGGTATGAGTTTTAAGTGTTTTTTGGGATACATTTTTAGGGGATTTTACATTGAGGGTTTCATGTTTTTTTGGTGGAATCTTTGTGTTTTTTGTAGATGATTGTTTTCCATATATTGGGGATTGGGGTTTAGGGGTTTTTTGGAATGAGGTTTTATGGATTTTTAATTACAGAGGCTTGAAAATTTTGTGGATATGAGCGTGTAGTATGTTCATGTCACAGGGTATATGGTTTTTTGTGGTTGAGGGTTTATTGTTTTTTTTTTAGATATGGTTTTGGGTTTTTAGGCCTCAGGGTTTTCGTTTATTTCAGGTTGATGTCATAGGGATTTTTATTGATGCAAGATTAGGGATTTTTGGCTGGGGTTTCAGGTTTTTTGGGGATAGGGGATTAGTGTTTTTTTTTGCATTTTAGGGGATGTGGGATTAGGGTTATTTGGTGATAAAAGTTTTATATTTTTTGTGGTAAGGGTTTAGGGTTTTCTAGGGTTGTGGGTTTAGTTATTTTTTAGGTTGTGGGTTTAAAATTCTTTAAAATGAGGTTTTAGGGATTTTTTGGGGTGAGAGTTTTGTTTTTATTATGGACGAGTGTCTATGATTTTGGGGGTTGAGTGTTTAGTATTTTTTAGGGCTTAGGTTTTAGGGTTTTTTGGCCCTAAGGATCTAGGTATTTTCGAGTTGAGGGGTTATTTTTTATGGGTTGAGGTTTTAGTGAATCATGGGGCTAAGTTATAGGGTTTTTTATAGATGATGGTTTAGGGTTATCGAAGACTTAGGATTTAGGGATTTTGGGGATAAGGATTTAGTATTTTTGGGGCTGAGTGTTTAAAGTTTTTTATGAGGGTTTATGGGTTTTTAGGAAGAGGGTTTATGTTTTTTGGGGATGAGGGTTTAATATTATTTGGGATAAGGGCTTATGGTTCTATGGGGATGAGTGTTTATGGTTTTTGGGTTTAAGAGTTTATGGTTTTTTATGGATGAGGGTTTAGGATTTTTTAGGTATGATCATTTAGGGAATTGGGGGATGAGGGTTTACTATTTTGATGGTATGGGGGTTTATATAAATTGGTGGATATGGTTTAAGGGTTTTTATGATAATGTTTTAGGTTTTCTTATAGTATAAGGTATAAGGGTTTTTGGAATCATGGTTTGGGTTTTTTGGTGCATTGGAATTAAGGTTTTGGGGGGATGAGGGTTTAGGGTTTATTAGAGATAAAGGATAGATTATTTTTCAAAATAGGGTTTTGGGTTTATTAGTCCAGAGGGTTTAGGGATTTTGGGGACTGAGGGTTTTGGGTTTTCTTGGGATCAGACTATAGGATTTTTGTAGGATGATAGTTTATGGTTTCTTGATGATGAGGTTTTAGGTTTTTTTGGATGATTATTTTAGATTTTTTTGGGAATGATGGTGTATGGTTTATCAAGATAAGGGTGTATATATTTATTTTGAGATGATGGTATAGGGTTTATTGGGGTTTAGGGTTAACATTTTTTTGGTGGGATGAGGGTATTTTATGTGGTTGAGTGTCTAGGGTTTTTCAACTTGAGGATATTAGTTTTTTTGACTCTGTGGGTTTATTTTTTGGAGGGTATAATGCTTTAGGTTTTTTTTGAATTGTGGGTTCACTGTTTTTTTGGGCTTAAGATTCAAATTTTTTTGGGATGAGGGTTTAGGGTTTTTGGGATGATAGTTTTGCATTTTTTGTGAATTAATGTTTAGTGTTTTTGGGGATGTGTGTTTAGGATGAGGGGTTAGGGTCTTTTCTGGGTTTAGTGTTTTTTGAGGAATATTGTTTAGGAGTTATCATGGCTTGAGGTTTTGGGTTTCATAAGGATAGGGGTTTAACATTTTTTTTGTTATGGGATTTGGTGTTTTTTGGGATAAGTGTTTTGGGATTCAAGGTGTTATGAATTAATGAATTCATGGGGATTAGGGTTTCCTTGGGGAAGAGGTTTTTGGGTTTTTTTGGGAATAGTATATAGAGGATTTGGGTCTAATGGTTTCAAAAAAATTGGTGATAAGATTTTAGGGTTTTTGTGTCTAATCATTTATTTTTTTGGAGGAGGGTGCAAAACCATTGTGGGATGAGGGTTTAGGGTATTTTCAGAAATGATATTTTTTATGGGTTGTAGATTTATGGGTTTTTATGATGTTTTTGGAATTTTGGGGATGAGGGTTTTTTTTTGGAATTATTTGAATATATGTTTTTCCGGTATGAGGCTTTTTTTGTGATGATAGATTAGGGTTTCGTGGGCTAAGGGATTAGGGTTTATTTTTCTGAGAGATAAGGATATTTTGTGGTTGTGGGTTGAGGTTTTTTTGGGGTTGACGGTTGAAGATTTTTTAGGGCTTGGGGTTCAGCGGTTTTTCCCTGGAGGGTTGTTTGTTTTTTGGGCATAAGAGTTCATGTTTTTCTAAAGCTGTGGTATTAGGGTTTTTTCAAACAGATTGTTTAGTGGTTTTTGGGTGCTCTAGGTTTAGGGGTTTTTTTGTTGATATGCCATCAGGATTTTTTGAGGATGAGGTTTTGAGGTTTTTTTTGGTGTAGGCATAGATTTTATTGGGGATGATGGTTCATGTTTATTCATGTTTGAGTGTTCCAAAATTTTTATGGCATGATGGTTTAGGGTTTTCTGGGGATTGGTGATCATGGTTTTTTTTGGTTGAGTGTTAAATTGTTTTTTGGTATTAGGGTTCAGATTTTTTTGGTGACGAGGGATAAATTTTCTTTTTGTATGGATTGAGGTTTTATTAGATATGTTGGTCCTGTATTTTATTGGGCTTAGGATTTAGGTTTTTTTGTGCGGGGATGGTTTAGTGTTATTTGGGGTTGAGGGTTCATGTTTTTTTGGGATTTAGATTCAAGTATTTTAAGGATAAAGGTTTAGGGTTTTTTTAGAGAAGATGGTTCCGGGTTTTTACTGGTTATGGGTTCATGGTAACTTTTGGATGAGGATGAGTGTTTTTAGGGGTTAACAGTTAAAAAAAATTGGGTTGAGGGTTCATTCTTTTTTTCTGTTCAGGGTTTACAGTATTTGGGAAAAATGTTTTAGTGTTTTTTTGGGATAAGGAATTATGGTTTTTTGGGGAGTGTGTTTAGGTTTTTATGGGTTGTGTGTTTTGGGGCTTTTCAAGATGAGAGATCATGGATTTTTATTCTAATGGTTATGGGTAATTTGGGGCTAAGGCTTCGTGGTTTTTTTGGGCTAAGGGCATAATGATTTGGGGGAAGTAGGTTCAGTTTTTTAGGGATGAGGTCTCAGGGTTTTTTGGGTCATAGGGTTCAAAGATATTTTTCACTGAGGGTTCATGGTATTTTGGGGCTGGTGTTTTTTTTTCTTGGGGGGATAAGAGTTCAGAGATTCTTAGGGATGAGGGTTTAAGGTTTCGTGGGTTTTAGGGATCATGGTTTCTTCTGGATGAGTGCTCATAGATTCTTATGTCTATGGTTTTATGGTTTATTTTAGATGATGGGTCATATTTTATTATTGATGAGGGTTTAAGGTTTATTGGGGATAAGGGTTTAGGGATTAATTGGACAATGTGTTTAGGGTTTCTGGTTGATGAGGATTATATTATTTTTATCGATGAGTTTCTAGGTTTTCATAGTGCTGAGGATTTATGGTTTGGTAGGTATAATGGTTCTTGGTTTCTTGGTGATAAGGGTTCATGGATTATAATATATGTGGATTCAAGGATTATTATATAGTAGTTTTAAGGGTTTATTAGTGATGGGGGTTCAGGTTTTCTTTGGTCCAATGGTTCATGTTTTCTTGGGGAATATTGTTTTGGATTTTAGGGGGATGAGGTTTCAGTACTTTTTTGGATTGATGGATCAAAATTTCTTATGGTTGAGGGTTCATGTTTTTTTGGGTCAAAGTATTTATTCTTTTTATGGAAGGGAGTTCAATGTTTTATGGGGATGAGGGTTTAAGGTTTTTAAGGGATGAGGGTTTAGGGTTTTTAAGGTATGGGGGTTTATGTTTTTTTTTGGGGGGGGGGGTTCAATGTTTTTTGGGGTTGAGGTTTTTGGGTTTTGGGGATAACGGTTCAAGGTTTTTTTTGGGATAAGTGGTCAGATTTTTGGGAAATGATTCGGTGTTTTTTAAGGGAGAGGATCATTTTTTTGGTGTTGGGGTTTAGGGTTTTTTGGAGACAAGGGTTTTGTGTATTTTTTAGGAAGAGGGTTAATGGTTTATTGGGGTTCTGGATTATTTTTTGTGCCCAGTGGTTATGTGTTTTTTGTGCTAAGGGATTAGGGTTTCTTTGGGGTGAGTGTCATTGTATTTTTGGGGTGAGGATTCTATGTTTTTTGTGAATGAGGGTTTATTAATTTTTGGGCCCAAGAATCTAGGTTTTATTGGGGTGATGGTCCATGGTTTTTTCTGGGATGAGGGTATATGATTTTCTATTGTTGTGTGTTTAGGATTCATGGTTGTTTGTGGATAAGGTTTCGGTTTTTTTACGGATAAAGGTTCATTGTTTTTTTTGGGTTTAAGGGTACATAGTTTCTTGGGGATATGGGTTTAGGGTTTTTTTGGGGATGATTGTTTATGTTTTTTTTGGGACGGGGGTTCATGTTTTTTTTTGGGAAGAGGGTTTAGGTTACTTTTGTACTAGGGAATCAATGATTTATTGAGCCTGAGTGTTTGGAGTTTTCTTAGTGTATATGGTTTAGATTTTGTGTGGTGGAACTATTAGGGACATTTTAGGCTATGGATGTCGGGTTTTTGAGGTGAAAGGTTCAGTGTTTTTTGGGGATGATGATACCAGGTTTTTTGGGGCTCAGGATTTAGGATCTATAGGGACTAAGGATCCTGGTATCTTGGGAATTATGGTATGGGGTTTCATAGGATTGAGGGTTTACTTTTTCATAGGGATGGGTGTTTAGGGTTCCTTGGGGGAAAGGGATTATGATTTTGTTGGGGATGAGGGTTTAGGGTTTCTTGGGTTTGAAGTTCTGGGGTTTATTGGTGATGATGATTTAGGGTCTCGTGGGGTTGATGGTTTAGGGTTCCCTATCGCTAATGGTTTTGGGTTTCTTGGGGAAGACAGGTTAGTGTTTCTTAGGTAAGAACATTTACAGTTTCTTATGGATAATGGTTTAGGTTTTCTTGTGGTTGAAAATTTATGTTTATTTTTAGCATATGATTTAGGGATTATTATGGTAGATGGTTTAGGGATTCTTGAGGATTAATTTTTTTTCGTTTCTTGGTTCAAATAGTTAGGGTTATTTAGGTGATGGTTTATGGTTTCATGAGGGTGAGTGTTTTGGGTTTCTTCTAGATAAGTTATTCGAGTTTAATGGGGATGAGGGTTGGGGTTTTCATGGGGTATAAGTTTTGTGTTTTTTAGGGATGGGGGTTTAGGTTTTCCTGGGGATGAGTTATTATGGTTTCTTTGGATTGAGGGTTTATGGATTTATAGAGATGATGGTGTAGGGAAAATTATTTGTTGAGGGTTTATGGTTTCATGGGTATTAGGGTTTCTATTTTCATGGAGCAGAGGTCTTATGGTTTCTTGGGTATGATGTTTGGGGGTTTCTTGGGGATGAGAGTTTCGGATTTTTTAGGGATCATAGTTTAGGGTTTATTAGGGATGATGGGTTTGGGTTTCTTTGGGATTAGGATTAGGGTTTCATGGGGCTAAAATTTTAGGTTTTATTTGGGATAAGATTTTAGGGTTTCTTGGGGATGAGTGTTTAGTGTTTCTTTCGAATAGTGGTTTAGTGTTTCTTGGGGATCATATGTTAAGGTTTATTGCGGAAGAGGGTTAAGGGTTTCTTAAGTCTAAACATTTAGGGATTCATGGGGATGATCATTTAGTTTTTCATGGGTATGAGGGTTTATGGTTTCTTGTGGATATTTTTTTATATTTTCACGTGACATTGGATTTTGGGTTTTTGGGATGAGTGTTTAGTTTTTCATTGTACCATGGGTTTAGGGTTTCATGGTATAGAATGTTTTGGGTTTTCTAGTGCTGAAGAAATTTTTTTATAATGAGGGTTTAGGGTTTTCTAGTGCTGAGGGTTAGGGTTTTTTTTGTTTTAGGGTATAATATTTTGGGGTCTAATGGTTCTCTGTTATATGTTGAGTCAATAAGGGTATCTTATGAATTCTCCATTCCTTATGGTTTTATCTTTTGAAAATCACAAACACTTTTTCTTAAGTTCTGCCTTTTTCTTACGTTCTTTTTTTTCTTATGATCTGGAATTGTCATTCTGTTACACAAATAGTTGTATGATTACGATTTTCATTCTGTTATACTTAAAGATGTATCATTACTATTTCTCATTCTATTATACTTACTAATGTATCATTATGATTTGTCATTCCATTATACATACAAATTAGTAATTTTGTTTTATGATACTGTATTTGTGATACCGATTCTGGTGTATAAGTGATACCGTCTTTATGATTCTGAATCTGGTGTATAAGTGATACCGTCATTGTGATACTGAATCCGGTGTATAAGTGATACCATCTTTGTGATACCGATTCTGGTGTATAAGTGATACCATCTTTATTATTCTGAATCTGATGTATAAGTGATACCATATTTATGATACCGAATCCGGTGTATAAGTGATTCTGATTTTATGATTCTGAGTCCAGAACAAATGAGATACTGGTTTCACAATCCGATTTACTTTTCCTTATGAATCCATTTTCTTAATAATTTTTTTATTAAGAATCCATTTTTCTTAATAAAGTTAGAGTTCGTAATGCATCATTCAAATGTTATCGAATTCCAAGTTTTCTTATATAATGCTCATCATTAACATAACATCTTTTCTTATACTTTAAATGATGTCGTACAATCTATTACATACTAACCATTGTATGTTTGACACGTGTCCAAGTCCCTCTAAAATTTATGGAAAATATGAGCGTTGGAGTGGAACCGACCGTCGGGAAGCTTTTCCTATAAATACAAGTTCATTTGAATATGAAAAAAACAATGCAGATAGTGGATCAACTTGATGCATGTGAAAAAGCTGTGAAGTGATTTCTATATAGAGAGGCTCTTTTAACTCTTAGTGATTCATGTAGATGTTTTGAAAAACTTGTTTGGGTGTGAAAAACTTGTTCAGACTCGCTTTGTGCAAACTCTAATCGTGCTGATCGTGGGCTTCCGGATTTGGAAGACCGAGGTTCCTATTTCCTTATAAATCGAGGGCTTCCAGGGATAGAACGACAGATACTGGTCTTCATATTGAGAGCTTACCTAGTTTTGGGTAAGACAGACTTTCATGAAAGTATAAATCAAGTAACCTTTATCCAAGGTTGTTGGATACACTTCTCTTTCGGTAAAAAGAATATTTTTGTTACATGTTTTCTATTTCAAGTTATTTTATTGCCACTATAATCTAAACATAGTTAAAGATAGAAATTATAACATTCTTATACTTTCTTATTCCGTTAATCTGATTATATTACAGATTCTATACACTTTAAGGTAGAATCTTTCATTTATGAAATTTTTTCTTTTATATGTGTTGTGTATGTTTTTTTACCTTTGTTAAACTAAACATTAATGGTTACAAATGAATTTTTGAAGAATACAGTTCACCATTCTCTTGTATATTGAGCATATAAATTCATCATTTTGATCCTACAATTGGTATCGGATAAGGCCTCTGAAATTATTATATACACATATAAGTTTTATTGCCAATGTTTTTTCTTTTTCTTATTTTATTATAAACGTTTTTTCTAATAAGTTCCGTGGAATGAAATTCCTTTTAGTATGGCAAGCGTTCATGTTGGATATCTAGATAATCTCAATCCTACTAGGCCTCCTGTCTTTGGTGGGAATGACTATGAGTATTGGAGAGACAGAATGATTACCATTGTGATAAACACAGGTGTAGACAACTACATTATATTAATTGGAGGTTATAAGATTCCTGATAAGGAACTTAGAGCCTTTAATAATCTGGAAATGGTGGAATACTAGATGAAATTTAAGATACGTAATACTTTTCTTTGTTCCATAACTATAAATATATATATAGACAAATTTCATCCTATAATGCTACAAATATTATTTGGAAGAATCTTGAAGTAACTCACATTGGAACTTCCAAATTTATCGAAACTAGAAGTGCTATGCTTAGAGTTGAGTATCACGGTTTATGATTTTCTTATGGAGAACTTGTATGTAATGTACAACAAAGATTCATGACTATTTTATACAGCTTACAATCAAAGGGTGATAATGTTTTAGATGATTAATCTCTTTTAGACAAGATTATATACATATTTCCTAACGAATGGGAATCCAAGAGAACTGTTATAGATGAAAATAGAAAAGTTTCACAAATTTATCTTGATGAATTGTTTGGAACCCTTCTTCAATATGAAACCAGAATGAAGAGTTATGCTGATAATATTATGAAGACGAATGGAAATGGAGTTGTTTCTTTTAAAACTACTTCAAATCATACGAAATCCAAGACTCCTGAGAGTTTTACAAGATCTAAATCTAAGAAGTTTGTTGGTCAATCTGAATCTAGTGAAAGTGAAACTTCAGGAAATGAATTAGACAGTCTTGCTCGGAGGATTAAAAAGATTGTTGGGCCGATGAATATTCAATATAGATACAAGATGAAATAAGGAAAAGATAAGAAAGTTGGAGAAGTGACATGCTATGAATGTAGAAGTATTGGTAATATCAAACCTGATTGTCCCTTACTTGAGAAAAGAGACAAGAAGGACATGAATTCTGAGAGATACCAGAAGAAGTTATATAGATCAAAGCATAAGAAAATAATAAAAATAAATTAAACATGGAGTGATAGTGGTGGATATTATTCTGATGATCCTTTAGATTATGAATCTTCTGAGCAAAAGAATATTGGTTTAACAGCCCACGCTCCATTTCAAAATCAATGTCTTATGGCTAATGTACGAACTACTGAATCCTAAAACAATATGTCTTTGAGTGAAAATTTTCCTAATAAAGATTTTTCTTCAGATGATGAATCTTCTTCCTTAGATAATGATAATTATTTGCCTTCCTATGATAAATTTTCTAGGTTTTCTAAGTTTCTAGAGATAAGAAATTGAAATGTTTATAAGAAAAATGAAAAAGAAAATTCAAGAGAATTTATTTTATCAAAATAAATTTCTGATCTTTCTAAACATCATGATAAGAAAATTGATGTTTTAGAATATCATTCTAAGAAACATGGAGAATCTAATTTTGAAAAGGATATGCTTTCTAAAGATCTATAAATTTATTTTTTGAAAAAGATGTTTTTGAGGATAAACTTAACTCTAAGTATATTATTCTAGAGCATTGGAATTTTGTCCTAAGACTATGGTCTGAAATTTTATCTTTGAATAAAATTCCTGCAAATTTTTCTCTTGGTAGGGAAAATTTTGACAAGATGTATTCTCAGATCTGTCCTCATGGTAAAAGTCAAGGATTAGGTTATTCTCATAAAAAAAATATTTTTAGAAACAATTATTTTGTTCCTCCAGGAGCCCCTTTTTGTACTAAATGTCAATGTGGTGGGCATTGCAAGATGAACATTTCTTTAAATAATGTCTAATCTCTTGGTTTTCATAAATCCTACTTCTCTAAAAAAATGTGTATACCCAAAATTTTATTATCTAACAATTCTAGATCCAAGCATGTTTGGATTCCAAAAACCTAACTCTTCTTTTTCAGGTCAATAAAGGAAGTACCAACAACACATCGTACATGGATAGTGGATGTTCCCGGCACCTGACTGGAAAGAAAGACTATTTCAAAAAGATTTTATAGACTAATGGTGGAAAAGTAACCTTTGAAGATAACTCTAAAGTAGATATTATTATTCAATTCATTGGAATTCAAGAACAACTTGCTGATATTTTTACAAAGCCATTATCTTCTGATAGATTTGAATACATTACAATAGAAGCTAAGAATGATCTTTGTAATGTAATCATTCATATCTACTTCTTTTTTAAATCATCTCCTAACATTAAACTACTCCTAATTTCAGGGGGAGTACATATGCTTGCTTGTTTATATTCTTTTCTTAATAATTTTTTTAAAATTGTTATCTTCATCTAAGATTTTTTTTAGAAAATTTCAGTATTGAAAATCTCGGTTTTGAAAAGTTCATAATTGAAATTTTCGGTATTGGAAATTTTGGTACTGATATGCCAGAATATAAAACATCCAAGAAAATTTTTATAATACCAAAAAACTCCCCAGAGTATTCCAAAAGGTAAATTTTCTTACCCTTTATTTTCTTATCTTACGTTTTAGTTGTTGGTTTTTCAAAATTTTAAATTCTGGTATACCTTACAACAAAAGATCAGAATTATTATTTCTTTAATCATCCTCAACCGTTAGATCAAATCAGGTTTTTTCTTCCGTTTGATTATCTTATGAAATTTGAAAGGTCATAGCCTCTTCTATATAAGGGATTCCTCATTTATAAGCACTAAACCATCCTTAATGATCTCTGTGTCGAAGCTCTATTGTCATTAATGTTTTTGTTCTGATTCCTTTGTCTCTATCACCCTGAATGACTCTGGAATCCTTAGATGACTAGATACCGAATAGAAAGGAAATAAAGTATTGGTAAATATTTAGGGAAAGGTTGGTTCTCCATACCTTCATTGAAAAATATGACTCCCTTATCTCTAAGGTGATAACAAATAATGTATAGGAAAGTGTTTTTGTGGCTAAAGAGAAAGTCAGGATATGGTTTATCCTAACCTGGTTATTCAGTTCTATGAATATGTTACTTTAATACAAAAGGATAGTAAGTATCAATTTAAGTTAAATTATTATGATAATACATATACAATACTCTATAATAAGGCAACAAATGTTCTTAACATTTCGTATGAAGGGGAACCTAATCTTTGCCCTCAAAAACATCCCAAGAGGGAAGGATCTTTTCAAAAATCCAAAGCTATGGATTATCTTGGTCTCAAGTATGTTTAGAATCTGAAGATTAAGAATCCTTCAACAAACCACAAGATGGTAGCTCTCTGAATGCAAGGATTTCTTATACCATGAAAAAGAGAAAGGAATCTCTAAAGATATGTGATATCTTTCTGTTAGAATTTCTCGTCAACATAAGGACAATAAACATTGTAAAGTACATCCTCCTCACCATCCAGAAAATAAATGGTGGATCCATCAGATCTTAGATACTTATGTATCCGGAAACTATCTCCAGAATAATTTACATTTATCTTCAAGAGTTGAATGTTTCATGTCGATCAGTCTGAAAGCAGTTCAATATTTTTTTACTTATTGATGACACTCTAAGAAGGATAAAGGTAGAGTTTTTGTAGGAATCCAAAACTTTTGAAGAAATGGTTGTCCAGAACAAGGGAGACGTTCCAGAATCTTCAAAATCATTACGCATGAAAATGAAACTTGATGAACCAGGCTTTCCAGTACCAACTTCTGATGTCCCGATATCAGCACCTCCTCCTAAAAAGAAACTAAAATCCTATTCTGATGAAATAGTTTCAAAGTGGAGAGAAATGGAAGCTACCAAAAAATAAGTAGATCCTTCATTTGTCTTATGTCCTATAGAGGCTAAGGAATTGAAAATAAAGAAAGCTGAAAATCTTAATAAATAAAAGAAGGAGAAGAAATTAATGAAAAAATCCTTGGAAGCCCAAGTTTGTCAGTCTTTACTAAAAGATGTAGAAAATAAATCTCAAGAAGTGCCTAAACCTTAATTTGTTCATAAGAAGCTGGATGTCACTCTGGAAATCCATAAATCCAAGAATTTTCTATCTTTATTAGAACCTGTTCTAGAAATAGAATATCATATTGTTCAAGAAGACTATGATGATGTTTTAAGGGAAGTGGAAGACTACATTGGAACTCCTTCGAGTTCATTCTCTAAATATGTTTCAAAATAACAAGTAGAAGAACAAGTTAAAGAAGATGTTGAAAAAGAAGTAAAAGATGAGGAAGATGTACAAGTTGAATAAGAAGAACAAGTTGGAATTGAAGTGGATGAAGAAGAGAAAGAAGAGGCTGATAATCAAGGTGGTGTAGAAGAATAGTTTCAAGAGGAAGAAGATGAACAAGTATATCTTAATGTTATCCAAGTATCTGATGATCAATCTCTTGTTCGAAATCTTTTCAAAGGTAATAGTGTTTTGGTTGCCTCATCCGAAAAAGGAAACACCTCATAATTCTTCTAAGAGAATAGAAAAATCACTCTTCTTAACTCCATGTGATGATCAGAAAGGAAAATATGTTACAGGTTTTGAATCCTCATCATCTGTTGGACATGAATTTTTCAATATATCTTTTAGAAAGTTGGTTAGCACTATTATGGTTCATTCAAATATAAATTCCTCCAAATCAAATGATGCAAGAAACTCCGAATCAAAAGACGGAGTAGACTAATATGCTTATGGACATGGTGGTCAAGCAAGAAGCAGACATTAGTAATATTTTGATAGATTATAAAGCAAAGAAGGTGACTTGTAAGAAAGTATTTAACCACACCAAAACTATCAATTAAGAGATAATATAGTTTGGTGACATAATGGATTCAAAAAATGGAGATTTTAATACTTTTGAAACCGAGTTCAACAAGGTCAAGGAATAAATATCTAAAAAGGCTAGTCAACTCAATTTTGTTGCCTGATTTGTAAGCAGTGAGAAGGAATTCGAAGTTGAATTAGAGGGAAAGTTCACTGCTCAAGAAGAAATAATCGTTTCATTAGAAAATAATAATCAAGATCAGGAGATCTTGTTAAAGATGTTTGAGGAAGATCATAAGTAAGTGTAGAAACTTAAATCCTTGATTAAGAAAATGTTCTCTAAGACGAAGGATAGATGATTTTTTTTACATTTCGATGTTTTTTTGTAATCTAAACATTATTTTACAAATTTCCATAAGATGTTTCATTCATATTTTTTTTTGAATGTATGGTTGCTTAACATTCCCTTTAAATCTTATGCTTATCCATTATTTTTTCCTCCTTTTGAAAATCACAAAGGGGGAGAACATATTTAAAGGAAGAATTTAATGAAGATATCAAAGGAGAAGAATCTATTAAGTGAAAGTATGGTAAGAAAGGATAATTTTTTAGTAAGGAGGAGCTTTCATTTAAGAAGATATTTTTATCTAAAGGGGAGTTATTTTTTGAAGAAAGAAAACCAGACACTAAAGATCAAGAATACGGTCCTTGGTAAACATAACCTAAGGGGGAGTTAGTCGTATTAATCAAAAATATCATTCAAAAGGAGAGATAATTACTTCATACTTGTTTATCTAATTCAATGTTTTATTCCTTAACAATGTTATTTGTGGTTTCCAAATAGGGGATATTTCTGAGTTAATAAGGTTATCTTATGACTTATCCATTCCTTATTGTTTTATGTTTTGAAAATCACAAACACTTTTTCTTATGTTTTGTCTTTTTCTTAAGTTATGATTTTTTTTAAAATCCAGAATTGTCATTCCATTATACTAACAGATGTATCATTACGATTTTTCATTCCATTATACTTACAGATGTATAATTATGATTTTTTATTCTGTTGTACTTACAGATGTATCATTATGATTTTTCATTCTTTTATACTTACAAATTAGTAATTTTGTTTTATGATATCATCTTTGTGATACCGATTCCGATGTATAAGTGATACCGTCATTATGATTCTGAACCCGGTGTATAAGTGATACTGTCATTGTGATACCAAATCCAGTGTATTAGTGATACCGTCTTTGTGATACTGATTCCTGTGTATAAGTGATACAGTCTTTATAATTTTGAATCTGGTGTATAAGTGATACTGTCTTTATGATACAGAATTTGGTGTATAAGTGATTTTGATTTTATGATACCGATTCTGGAATAAATGAGATGCCAGTTTCACAATCAGATTTACTTTTCCTTATAAATCCGTTTTCTGGATAATGTTTTTCTTAAGAATCTGTTTTTCTTAATAAAGTTAGAGTTGTTTAATGTATCATTCCAATGTTATTGGATTCCAAGATTTCTTACAAAATGCTCATATTTAACTCAACATCATTTCTTATACTTTAAATGATGTCATATAATCTATTACAAACTAACCGTTGTATGTTTGACACATGTCCGGGTCTCATTGAAATTTAAGTAAAATATGATCGTTGGAGTGGAACTGACCATCGGGAAGCTTTACCTATAAATGAAAGTTTATTTGAACGAGCAAAAAACAATGCAGAGATTGGATTAACTTGACACATGTGAAAAATTTGGGAATGGATTTCTAGAGAGAGAGGATCTTTCAACTCTCAGTGCTTCAGGCGGATGTTGTGGACAACTTTTTCAGACTTTCTTTGTGTAGACTCTGATTGTACTGATTGTGGGCTTATGGGTTTGGAAGATAGAGGTTTTGATTTCCTTCAAAATCGAGGGATTGCGAGGATTTCAAGATAGATACCAATCATTGTATTGAGGGCTTACCTGGGTTTGGGTAAGACAGACTTCATGAAAGTATAAATCAAGGATCCTTTATCCAAGGTTGTTATATACCCTTCTCTTTGGGTTAAAAGAATCTTTTTGTTACTTGTTTTCTATTTCATGTTGTTTGATTTCCGATGTAATCTTAACGTAGTTAAAGATAGAAATTAAAACATTCTTATACATTCTAATTTTGTTACTCTGATTATATTACAGATTCTATACGCTTTAAGGTAGAATCAATCATTTAAGAAAAGGTTTCTTTTAGAGGTGTTCTGTATATTTTTTTATCTTTGTTAAACTAAACTTTAAAGTTTCCAATGAAATTTTTAAAGAATACAATTCACCCCCCCCCCCCTCTTGTATATTGACCATCTACATTCATCATTTTGATCCTACATTATATTGGGACGAGTGCTTAGTTAATTTTTGAATGTGGGTTTTATGTTTTATGGATATGGGGGTTTAGTGTTTTGTGGTATAGGGTTTAGTGTCTTTTAAGTATAAAGAGTTATATTTCTGGGGGACTGAGGGATGAGTTAATTTTTGGGGATATAGGATTACACTTTTTGGTGATCAGGTTGTGGTTTTTATGGGGTTGAGGGTTTCTGCTTTTTGGTGATGATGGTTGGAGGCTTTTTTGGATAGAGGGTTTAGGGTTTTTTGTGGCTTAGGGTGGAGGGGTTTTTGTAAGTAGAGGGACAAGGATATTTTATGATTGATGTTTTATTATTTCATTGGTGTTGAGGGTTTAGGGTTTTTAAGACAAAGGGTTTAGGGTATTTTGGGGAAGAAGAGTTTAGTTTTTTTGGCAATGAGGTTTTATGGCTTCCCAGCGATGATGGTTTAGTATATTTTTGGGACTATGGAATAATGTTTTTTTGGGACTGAGGGTTGAGAATTTTTTGGGTTGATCATTTAGGATTATTTTGGGCTGATGTTTTAGGATATTATGGTGATGTGGGATTTGTATATTTTGGGGATGGGGGTTTAGGAGTACCTTGTGGAAGGGTCTTTATGGTTTTTTGTTATGATGGTTTAAGTTATTTTATAGATGAGGGATCAACATTTTACGAGATATGGGTTTAGGTTTTTTAGGTTTGAGGTTTGAGGTTTTGGGGGGGATGATCATTTAAGGGTTTTGGAGGATTACAAGTTAGGTTTTTTGGGGATATGTTTTTAGGCTTTTTTGTGATGGGGTGTAGGTTTTTTTGGGTTGGGGGTTTTTTGTTTTTCTAAGGATTGTGATTTGGGGTTTTTCAACTAAGGGTTTATGGTTTTTGGGGAGTGGGTATAGTGTTTTTCTGATTTTAGTGTTTGTGGTTTTTTGGATGAGGCTCTAGAGTTTTTCCGTCCCAATGATTTAGTATTTTCTAGGGTCGGGGGTTTATGGTTATTTTGGAAAAAATTATTATTTTCTTGGGATGAGGATTTAGGGGTTAATTTTGGGGTGATTGATTATCATTTCTTGGGGATGATTGATTATATTTATTAGGATTTGGTGTTTAGGGTATTTATAGATTAATTTTTCAGTTTTATTTGGGTGACAGATTAGGGTTTTTTGGGGTTAAGGGATTTGTTTTTTTAGGGCCATGGGTTATGGATTGTTTTGGGCATTATTGTTTTTGGTGTTTTATGGTTGAGTTTCTAGGGTTTTTAGGGGTTGTGGGATTCAGTTTTTTTGGGTGGATGGTTTTGTAATTGACGGATTTTAGTGTTCAGGATTTTTTACGCTAAGTGTTGAGGGATTTTAGGGGTTGATGGTTAATTTTTTTTGGGATGGGGGTTGAGTTTTTTTTTGTGCTGAGGGTTGAGGGTTTTTTGGGGGTTAAGTGTTAGGGTTTTTTTAGAGATGGGGGTTGAGAATTTTTTGGGGCTGAGGGTTGATTGGGGGGATGATGGTTTATAGATTATTATAAATAAGGGTTGATTTTTTTGGGGGGTGAGGGTTTAAGTTTTTTAGGGATAAGTTTTTATAGTTTTTTATGGTTGAGAGTATAGTTATTTTTTGGGTAAAGGTTTAATATTTTTTTGGGTTGAATGTTGAGGGTACTTTTGGGATGAGGGATTATGTTTTTTTGTAGTGCTTAGTGTTTTTTGGGGATGAGGTTTTGAAGTTTTTTATTCTGTTTTTTTAAGGATATTTAGGAATGTGGGTTTAGGGTTTTTTGGAAAGTGGTGTCGCAGTTTTCTAGGGATGATACATCATGGCATTTTGTGGATGTGGGATGTTAGTTTTTTGGGGTTAATAGTTTATTTTTGTTTGGAATGAGGGTTGTTGTATTTTTGGGGATGAGGGTTTCAGGTTTTGGGGGATGAGTGTTGATGTTTTTTCATGCTGTGGGTTGATCATTTTTTGGGGGTTGTGGGTTCAAGGTTTTTGGGGATAATGGTTGAGGGTTTATTTGGTGGCTGAGGGATGAGGGTTGATTAGAATTGTGGGTTTAGTTTTTTTGGGTCTAAGGATTGGGGATTTTTTGTGGCTATGGGTTTTAGGTTTATAAGGGCAAAGGGTTGGGGGGTTTTGGTGGATTATAGTTTCATGTTTTTTTGGAAACAATGGTTGAGGGTTTTTCAGGCTATGTGTGGAGGGTTTTATGGAGATAATGGTTGAGGGTATATTGAGATGAGTTTTTAGGGTTTTTTGGATGAGAGTTGATGGTTTTTGGGGGCTGATTTTTTATGGTTTTTTGGGTATAGGGTTGACTATTTTTTGGGGATGTGGTTTAAATGATTTTTTGGAAGAGGGTGGAGAGTTTTTTGTGGTTAATGGTAGATATTTTTTTTGGTATGAGGGTTTTGGATTTTGAGGAATGATAGTTGAGTGTTTTTTGGGCGTGAGGGTTTAGGATTTTTGTGGTTGAGGGTTTTTTAGAAAATAGAATCATTTTTTTGGTGTGAGTTATTAGGTATTTTTAGGGATATAGTTGAGTTCTTATTAAATTTGGGGGTTGAGGGTTTATTAGGGATGATGGTTTAGGGGGTTTGGGGATGAGGGTTTATGGTTTTTTTGTGTATGGGGGGAGATATTTTTGGGTTTAGGGTTCTTTTATTTTTGGGATGAGGGTATATAGTATTTTGGGACTGAGGATTTACAGATTTTTTGGTATTCTGATTTATGTTTTTTTGTGATGAGGGTTCAGTGTTTTTTTGGGGATAATTTTTTTGTGTTTATAAGAATTAGGTTATTGTATTTTTTGTGGAATAGGGTTGAATTTTTTTGGGGTAGAGAGTTTTTGGTTTTATATGGTGAGAGTTCAGAGTTTTTTAGAGTTGAGGGTTGATGTATTATTATACATGTGGGTTGAGGGTTATTTTGGGCTAAAGGATTATGATTTTTTGGGGCTATGGGTTGATAATTTTTTTGGGATGAGTGTTGAGGGGTTTTTTGGTACTGAGGGGTGATTATTTTTTGGGGGCAATGGATGATATTTTTTTGGGGGATAGGGGTTTGGACATTTGGTGATAAGTGTTTAAGAATTTGTGGATGTCAGTTTAAGTGTTTTGGGGATGGAAGTTGATTGTTTTTATAAGGAATATGGTTTAGGGTTTGGGGATGAGGGTTTATGATTTTGTGGGTATGAGGGTCTATGGTTTTTTGGGGGAGATGGTTTCAGGTTTTTTTGGGACTACGGGTTAATGAATTTATTGGGGATGATGGTTGAGGGTTTTTTGGGGATGATGATTTTGGTTTTTTTTTGGATTAGGGATTAGGGTTTTTTTGGGACTTAGGTTAGATGTTATTTTGGGGTTGTGGATTAAGGGGTTTTGGGGGATGATGGTTGAGTAGTTTTTTAGGGATATGGGTTAATGTTTTTCTTGGGGTGAGCAATTATGATGTTTTTTGTTGATGTTTCATGTTTTTTTGGGGCTGAGTGATGAGGGTTTTTTAGTGTTGTGGGTTTGTGGTTTTTTTCAGGATGTGGGTTGAGGGTTTTTTTCACTCTGAGTTTCATGATTTTAGGGATTTTTGTTAATTATTTTGAGGGTATGATGGTGAAGGGGGTTTGGATTAGTGGGTTGATGGTTTTTTGTGGATGGGGGAAGAGCGATATTTTTGGGCTCGGTGTTTTGGGTTTTATGGGGGTAATGTTTTAGGTTTTTCATTGGATGCGTTTTGATGGTTTTTTGGGATAATGATTTATGGTTTTTTGGGGATAATTATTTTGGGTTTTTTTGGTTGAAGATTTAAGGTATTATAGGGATGTGGTTTAGGTTTTTATGGGATGAGGGTGTAGGAAATTTTTTGGTTCTGAGTTGATGTTTTTTTTTGGTCTAATAGATTTATGGGGTTGAGGGTTAAGGTTATTTTTGGGGATGAGTGTTGAAAATTTTTAGTGATGAGGCTTAGTGGTGTTTTAGGGATGATAATTCGGTGTTTGTTAGGGACGAGTTTTGAGGGTTTATCGGTGGTGGGAATGATGGTATTTTTAGTCTAAGAGATGATGGATTTTTAGGGCTGAGTGTTCAGGGTTTTTTTGGGGTGATTTTTTGTGTTTCTTTGGTTCTTATAGTTGAAGGATTTTTGGGAAATGTTTTTAGTGTTATTATATAGATAATGGAATATGGATTTTTATAATTAGGTTTTATGGGTTTTGGGGAATGAAGATTTAGGGATTATTGGTTTTGGGTTTAGTTTTTTTTGTATAATGTTTCATGTTTTTTGGGGATGATGGTTTATGATTTCATTGGGACAAGGATTGAGGGTTATTTGGTGCAGAGGCTAAATGGTTTTTAGGTTTGAGGGCTGATATTTCATTTGGGAATGTGGGTTTTAGGGTTTTTTTGCATTGACTATTGATGGTTTTTTGGGGGATATGGGTTGAGATTTTCTTACTTCCACGACCTGGCCATATCTACAGCTCGATCGGACAACACCCCAAGATCGCCTCTATAGGCCTTTTGTGGAGAACATCATTGAAGTAATAACTAACATGAGGAGGAATTTTACTAAGTACCTATATACACACGGAGAAAAATAAAACTCAATGAAAATAGAATATTGAAATAGAAAATATTACAACCCCACTATAATGTAAACCAAGCATGCATGAACCTCTAGATAGTACACAAGTACACTAGTATAAACTGAAAAGTGAAGTGAAAAAATTATTTCCCAACCATAAATATTTTTTTACATGATATAATATGGAAAATTAAATAGCATAGAGGGTCTATCTCTTGAATCCCATGATACGACCACCGTACATGGTCTAATTACCCATTATACCTAAGCCCCTCTTTAATGAAGGTCGACCTATCAGTCCTCTAAATAACAGACGACAAGTGCTAGAAAAGACCATGAAGGGGTGGTTATTTATATACCCATTAGAAAAATCTAAAATCTAAAGGAGGTTAATTAAATGATATAATATATATTGAATGATAATACATAACACAAGGTATAGTGAATGAGTATACATAAACACAAAATGAGAGTGAAGGTAAACTATTCCAAACATAAGGGGCTAAACACAATGAGTATATGAAATACCATTCAAGACTTCACCACCTATAGAAAGAGAGTAGACCCATCCAACCACAAGAAGCTAAACATAGAAAGAAAAAGGAATACCCCATGCGCATTCACTTATCCTATATGGAGAGTAATCAAATACAATGTGTGGATACAAAAAGATATATATATATATATATTTATTTATTTATTTATTCTCAGTCACCAAAGTCTAAACAAGGGAGTAAGGGGCTCATTATCTCATAACTCTTCCCAAGAAGAAGAATAGAAAATTTTTATATGAATTAATTTATGTTTCCCAACATCCCATGTGTCTTCCAAGAAGTAACCATCTATGTCTAACCACAACACTTCACTCTATCACATAGTCAAGGGCCCCCCAAAATGAAGTAGATGGCACACACACTAATACTTAAAGGGAAATCTACATTGTATGTATCCATAGAGGACCTTATCCCATGCCAATGATGGGGCTCTACTCTAGTGTCACAAGGATCCATGATCGATAGGATAGGGGGGTCCCAATCCAAAGGTGTTGGGACCCACTACCCATATCAGCTGGAGGGTACCACTTAGTAGGTGTCAATGGCTTGCTGTCTAGCTCAACTAGAGGGTACCACTCAAACATCAATAAGGACCCAATTCCCAACTCTAGTGGTGAGTACTACTCAGAAGGTGTCGAGGACCTATTGCCTAACTAACCTAGAGGGTACCACTCAGATGTCACCAAGGACCCACTACCCAGAATAACAGGATGGTACCACTCAAAAGTAATCGAGGGCCAACTACCCAGCTCAATAGTAGGGTACCACTCAGAAGACATCAAGGACCCACTACCATTCTCAACTAGTTAGTACCACTCAGAAGGTATCATGTGATCCCATGGGATCACTGTCATCATCATGCACTTCCTCATTATGTGTCATGGTTGGAACATTTCATGATATAAATTGATATAAAAAACTAATGGAAAATTGCTTTCTTGAGGGGAAACACTAAATAGAGGTTACTCTCTAGCCAAATTTGAGTTCAAATGAAGGATATACATGTGTTTAAATATTCCTTTAAAAGGATCATGGGGTACAAGGTGGGTATGGGGACTCACATAGTGTGTGTTGCTCCACCGTATAACTGTGTCTCTATCTAGTAAACGGATCCATACCATGTAGTACAAGCAATTTAGGTGGAATACATGGAATGTCGAAGTAAACCAGGACCAGGTTGTGTCATATTGGCCATTATTATTTATCGGACAGTGTGATTATGTATCATACCCCATGTACAAGACCCCATGTCCATGTACATCCTCATGGGATCGCAGATGTGTACTCAAGCCATGTTCATGTAATAAATTACATTGGTTGTCCATCCTAGGAAGGGGTACACAACATGTTATAGGGATACATGATGTGGAATCCTTATCTTATATGAAACCTTAGTCGCCTCCATGGAAGGGGTACACACAGTGTATTCATCCAACTACATAGTGTGAAGTTGAGTTTCCGACCATATTTCTAGATTATCTTTTGGTACCATTAATATATCCAAAATTATTCTGATCCAGCTGTATGTGTGGCTGAAAATGGGGGATCTACTAGGAAATAACAGTTCTGGTCCACTGCTCACAAAAAAAAAAGAACTTTGTTGCATGTCAGGGTTTCGCTTTTCATTTTGAACAAACATGAACATTTCACCATTGGTGATCCATCCCTAGATAATCAAATAAATCACCCTTGAACAATTATGATCCATGATCTACTCTCGTTTTCTAATCCACTATGAATTTGTGGGTCTGGTTAGGCTAAGTACCACACCACAATTTTCAAACCAGGACTGCAACGTCCAATTAGATAGGAACACATAGAAATGAGGGAGAAAAGAAAAATACCAAAGTTTTAAGGTTAAATTCCAAGAATTCATGGAAAATAAATCATGAATGGCGAAAACATGGTTATATAGAAAAATCAAAAACCAATTTTATACCAGTTCATAGCCTCATGCTCAATCCACAATTGGCGCAGACCCATGAACAAGGGGGGATCTGCTCAGTCATTTAATTGAATGGGTGTAAAAACACCAAATGATGAGTCCTAACTAGTTTATAGAACATTCATTGATGAAGAAGTCATATTATAATTATTGAGATAATCCTTTGTGTTCATTGTCACCTAAACAGATCTGATCAAGAGTTTTGTCATATCTGACATGATCATCAAATGGAGGAAGAAGGAAGAGCAATGGAGTTTTCCCAGGGTTTATGAGGCTAACCCTAGAGAAAAAATCATGGAATTATTTCATATATATTTATCCATTTAATAAAACCGGGTTAATAAACTAATTAATCCACTTAACATACTTCCAGAGATCAAAGAGTTTTAACTGCCTAAACCGACCCATTTTTTGTCGCACCTCAAGTAAGAACCATGTTTTGGACTCAAACGTGGTGTTGGATTTTTTTATAATAGCTACCATTTATCATTTATCAAATATTATTTATTAAGGAAAATTTATTCAATTTAACAAATTTTTAATATTTTTATAAAATTAATTTTAGGAACACCAGGCCTCTGAATCGCACTCCATCTCAGCGCCTAGCTCTGGAAACATACACAGACATATTTCAAAGTCTTGAAATGAAAAAAAAGGTCACTACACCATTACCTCGATCAAGATTATTGTCCCCATAAAGAAATATAAAAAAAATATTGGGATACTAAGCCCTCAATTTTCCCTCCATCTCCTAGGAACTCTCATACACGTTCACATGCTTCCATAAAACGTGGACAATAGGCATGGTCTATCCACACAGGGTCTTCTTTTATTGATCCTTTATTGCCACCAGGTTCTCCAAAAAAGTTTCTCAATACTCTATATCCATACCAACCCAGTATATGATGTGTTTTTTTCATGTATAGATCACCTCTGTGGTGACACATGGATGAATTGTTTCACCCTCTCTAGCTGTGAGGGTTGGGATAGTTAATATGAAACCATAGAGACCTTCTATATTTTCTCGAATGTCCAAATGATCATCAAGGATATCTTAAATAGCCAATTGAACCTCTGAAATCCAAATAATGGAGTGACTCTCATGAAAATGTGGTCTCCCATCCCAAACTCCAAGGGAATATGATGGAAATTTGAATATTATTTTTGTCTACACTAGGACGTCGTTGTTATTTCATGTATGACCTAGAATTTCTCTATCATTAACAACACCCTATATGGACCAACATGATATGTCTCACCAATATCTATCAATGATAAGATAAACTTTCAGGGTCTCTCATACAATGCCTCATAAGGTTTTATGCTGATATTAGAGTGGTAGTTATTATTGTACACAAACCCTATGGTGGATAAGTGATCCTCCCTACTTCATCCAATGTCTAATAAACAAGCCCTTAGAATATCCTATGACAACATGAAAGAGAACACAATCAATCCATCAGTCAGTGGGAATGGATTTATTCACCCTTATGTGGGTCTTGAATGCTTTTTAAAGGATTTTTTACAATCATGACATAAATCACATGTCACGATCAAAGACAATAATCTATGGAACCCCATGGAGGTGAGTGATATCTCATAAAAAACTACCTCAAACACTCTACCAAACTCTTGTCTATAATAGCTAGGAAGTGTGAAAACTTCATGAGTTGTTCAAATATCACCAAGTTAGCATCAAGCAACTTATTTGTGTGCGGTATCCCTATGAAATAGTCCATGGATATGTCTTCCGACATCCACTTAAGGATACCAAGGGGATGAAACAAACCTACCAGAATAATGTGCTCATCCTTCACCTGATGAAAGGTGAGGCACCAAGAGATGAACTGAATTATTCTTTTTCTTATTACAGATCACTAAAACTACTGCTAAATGTAACTTTACAAACTTACCCAAAATGGGATTTATAGTTAGTGGAGAAGTATGGAACTCTCACATCACCTCATCCAACATCATGACTGGAACGACTCATCTCCCATGGAATAAGATGACATTATTCCCTCCTTATGTATATCCATATGGTGAGTTTAATTTTTTATAACTGATCATGTATAACCTCACAACTGATATCACCCATTTGGGATTCTCTAACAAGCTTAGGAATAGCAGGAGTCAACACCGTCAACTAAAGAAATGATGAACCCTATTACATCACTAGGGTCAGCATAAAAGTGGAAATCATCTTGAAGACTCCTATACAAAGAGATCCAAGAACATCCTACTAAATTAATATTCTATACAATATCCCTTCCCTTCAGTATAGACTAACATGAAGTCATAGAATTTCAGAAACCCCATCAAGTGTAATCATCCTTGTTTAAAGTCTCGTTATGTGAATATGTACCTGAGAATCTTGTGTTCTATGTAAACAAAAAGTCCCTCCCCTAGACGGTAGATTTACTACAAACTCAAGATTAAGACTATCACTATTAATATAGGTTGTCAATCACATAGATATTAATGTGGTGTCTTAACTACCTCGACCCGTATGGGATAACTGCAGACTGTTACCTCAACACGCAACCAGGCCTAGCTCTCGAGGCCTCAAAATAAACTACAAAATAAAATCATAATTTTGGTATTATTAACACTAAATTAATCATTAGCTTTATCATAAAATCCACAATGCCCCTTTGGAACATCACAAACAAGATAAATGGATTCCCCTTCCACATCAGGGGGTCAATGTGGCTGCGATTTTGGAGAAGCCTACCACAAAGCTCTTGTATTACCTTTCCATTCCCTAAATTTTCCCCAAATCTAACACATTATATGGTGTCTAAAAATCAATAATGACATCGATAAATTTTGGGTCCATGGAAAAATCATTCTTGGAAATGAAATTCCGATGATTTCAAACTTCATGAATCCAGAATGTGAACTTTGAGAGCATCCCATAATGATAGTTCTCTCTATGAAAATCTAGAAGCAAACTAATGTTCTCTGTATGGTCCTCCTGAGATGTACAGTAAAAAATTATGTCTTTAATGAAGACAACAAGAAATTAGTCCACTTACGGATGGAAGACCTAGTTCATCAAATCTATAAACAAATTAGTTCCATTCGTTACACCAAAGGGCATCACAGGAAACTCATAGTATCTGTAGCAACATCGGAATACCAAAATTAGAATATCAACCTCAAGTACCTTAAAAAGGTAGTATAAAGACTTTAGATTCACCACAAAACTAGATAATGAGGACATAAATCCTTAGTAAGGAATACATGTTCTTCATCGTGGCCACATTGAGGTCACAATAATGAATGAAAATTTGCAAGATCCCATACTCTTTTTATTTGAAAAAAACAGGAGCATCCTAAGGGGACACATTGGGATTGATGAATCCTTTCTCTCAAAGGTCCAAATACTGAAACTACAGCTCCCATAGCTCAATATGGCCCATCTGATAACATGCAGATGATATCATTGCATTCCAAGGCTTTAAGATGATGCAAAACTCCATCTACCACATAAGAGGTAGTCGAGGAACATCCCAAAGGAAGAAGTCTACATAATCACTAAAAACTTAAAGAACCTATATGCTTGATGGGACTACTTCAACGAGGGTTAAAAGTTCTAACTGATTGATTATGGTTTTCTACCTCCTACTCATAGAACCCACATGCCCTGGCATGCGGTCTCCCTCACCTAAAAAGAAGAATTCTGCCCCATCATCGCATAGGAATCTAGATTCTCTATGATGATAGTTGATATGGGATCATAACATGGAAATCCAATCCATACCATATACGATTACATTAGGTTCCATTGTTAGGACTAGTAGGTCCCACGTGAACCTCTCTCAACCAACAAGATAATGAATCTTCCAGCAGAAGAATGATATAGAAGAAATGTTCCTTGTAAGAACCTCAAGACAAAGGTACTATGATAGTGCCTCAACTAGGAGCTCCAGATCACACAATAGAAGTATAGAGATGAATTAGTTAGTTGCAGTTTTTCCTGCTAACACTGATGTAATAGTACAAAAAAACAGACATCATACCTATTATCACCTCATGCACTGCGGGATCATAGACATCCAAAGAATGAAGTAGTTCACAATTGAAGATTCCAACTCTCTATGCCGGAAGTGGTCCTACTGGTGTTTTTGGTGGAAGGATCATATATCAGAGTCCACTACCCATAGCTCCTACTGCTCCTCTTCTATCTCTACCTCGAATGGGGACAACATTTTCTTCCCATGAGAGATTCCAGATCCTGGTGTTTCCTCTATCAAATAAGTCCATATGCTATCTTCCTGGGATGATCTACACATCTTGTTGGGTAGTCTCATGCCATGTGGCCTTCCCATCATAAGAGTGGCACCTCCCCTATATAGGATTCCCACATCTTATGTTCTTCCTCATACCATGTGCGAGATTCTGACCACATAAAGGTCTCCCACACCGAGATCCTTGCGCTTGGTTTATACTAGGTGTTGTAGATAACTCATCTCTATGGAACCCACTATAGGATCTAGAAATATGGATTCCCTCTGATAGAAATATCTCTTCCACCAGTGCTTTCTCCAACACCCTGACATAGGTTGGGATGCATAAGGGCACTACATTGTAATGGATATCCTTGCGGAGTTAATGATTAAACATCCATTCTCATATTTATCCATCCCATATCATGTTAAAAAGTAACAGTAAAGGTATATGAACATAAAATCATACTAATCCCAAAATACCCCTCCTTTCTACTATTCTATAATCTCTTGGTTCTAGACTATACACAAACAAGAGGGGCAGTACACCTCATAGAATAGCTTGTGGATGTCAAACCATAAGAGTGTCGACTTATCATGTATATTCATAATGAGGCTCCACTACAATACATATTATCCTTCAAAAGAGATATCTTCTAGTTCAACCACATGATCCATCAATTTCCAAACAAGACTGAATTTAAAGGCTACCAACTCTAGTAAGTCCTTCACTACCTGAGGATCTATCTCTCTGGGGAACCTCAGCGTCCTCTGGTGCTAGAACTCACAGAGTGGGAAAAGTCTAAATGCATCCTAAGCCTACTCTAAAAGAATGATATGAAGCTCAATAGGTCTAATTAATACTACCTTACCATCTAGAAGAAGTGGTAATGGGATGGAACTATAATCAGATTCCTCGTCACTCATCATGTCATCATTGGGAACCTGAGATGGTATCGTGGATGGTTGCCGTCATAGAGGGATTTTTGGATGTTATCAATGATTATTGTGGTTGGAATAGAATATTTATATATATATAAAGGGGAACTAACTCAATAAGTATAATCATATATTCAATAATATATCTTTCATGTACCATTAATCCCTTCATCCAATGTCTCTCCATACTGAGTCGACAAGTATGTAGTCAAGGTCCTGGTGAACGGATACATCAGTCACTGCACAAACACTAAAATCCATTTCCTTTGATCCACATTCAAAAAAAACATTCAAACGATCCGCCTAATGAAAACCAAATCCTATTAAGGAGAAATGTACAAACAAAATCACAAAGAATGAATTTGTTCTGGTAGCAATCTGTCACAACCTGACCCTAAGAAGGGGCTCGAGATTTAACTACACCAAGAATTATTCCATATTCTAGGTGGAGGCGATGAGTGTCTAAGGAATAGATATATTGGGGAGTCCATTTTCTATGTGCATTTACACACATAGATAGCTAACTCAATGAAAAACTACAGATGGAAATACCAAAATATACAACCACTCTATAACATAATCCAAGCATGCATGAACCACTAGACAGTACAAAAGTGTGTTGGTGTAAAATGAAAAGTGAAGGGAAAATATACACACCCAAATAAAAATATTTCCCAAACTTATAGAAACTAGAAATGTAAATAGATGATAGGGTCTACCTCATGAATTCAAAGAAACTAACAATGTACGATGTCTATGAACCCAGTATCCCTATGCTTTTCTATACACATGGTCGACCTGTCTATAGTCCGTGTAAGACATAAAAGGTGTTTCCAAATACCATTTTGGGTTGAGTATTTATATACACACTAGTACACCCCGAAAGTTAAAGTGGGAGTAATAATGGATATAGTAGAAATAGGAAGGCAATGTATAGAACAAGGTATGGTTAAAGAGTACTTATCAACCAAAAAAGTGAGTGATAGTAAGATCATCCAAACACAATGGTCTAAACATAGTGAGTAGATAAATTACATTTTGATCTTTCTCCACCAATTTCAGGGGAGTGATATCATCCAACAATGGGAAACTAAACATGGAATGAATGTGGAATACCTTGCATGTCTTCACCTATCCTAAAAAGAGAGTACCAAAATTCATTGTGTGGATACAGAATTATATATATATGCTCAGTCCAAGAAGGCCAAATGAGGGAGTGATGAGTTCTCTATCTTATAACTCATCCCAAGAAGAAGAGCTTCCAATAGTTACTAGATTACATCAATGATTCCAAGCATTCCACATATATCCCCTGAAGTAATTACCCATGTCTAACCACACCACATTATTATACCACACAATCAAGGGTAAACCAACTACAAGTAGAGGAATTACACCCTAATAAGTCACAGGAGTTCAACTATATAAGTATATTTAGTGGAACTGATCCCATTCCAATGGGGGTCTCCACTCTGGTGTCACAAGGACCTATGACCAATCTGATAGGAGTTCCATTTTGAATTTTTAGAGGACCCACTATCGATATCAATTGTAGCGTACCACTTGGAAGGAAATAGGGTCCCACTACCCAAATCAACATTAGGGTACCACTTAGTAGGGGTTGAGGGCCCCCTCTTCAGCACAACAGGCATTTACCACCCGAAAGGCATTAAGGACCAACTACCCAACTAAATTGGAGGGTACCACATGGAAGCCATTGAGGACCCACTGCCCAGCTCAACTAGAGAGTACCCATCAGATATATTCAAGGAACCACTACCCAACTCTACTATAGGGTACCACCTAGAAGAAATTGAGGTCCCACTTCCCAGCTCAAATAGTGGCTACCAATCAGATGATGTCGATTACCCACTATCCAACTCAACTTGAGGGTCCAACTCAAATGTCTTTGGTGATCTAGTGTAATCACTACCATCATCTATTTTTCCCTAATCAAGTTACACGTAGGGAAAATTCCATATCATATCTATAAATTCATTACCTAGGGAACCATCAATTTATGCATGGAAAACACTCACAATAGGTTACTCACATGCCAAAATCTGAGATCAAAAAAATGTTATATGGGTGTTCAATGTTTCCGAAAAAATGAAATATGGGTACATGGAATGTGGTCCTGCTCCACTTCATGGCCATATCCATAGACAGAACATGGATCCATCCCATGTAGTGTTACTTGTAATTTAGGTGGACTACATAGAATTTCCAGGCTAACTGAGATTGGTAAGTGTCTATTTGGCGGTGTCCATGTACCAAACTTTGTGTCTATGTACCTGAACCTGTGTACTTGACCCAATATCCATGTACTTCAAAATGGGTTCCCACCCATGTACCCAAGCCATATCCCTATACTCCATCGCATAGTTTTGCCTTCTCGTAAAGGTGTAAACAGTGAGTTAGAGGGCTACATTCAGTGTCATATTTAACATTTATGAAACCATATCCATTTCTTTAGAAGTTATACACATTGTGTGTTCATCCTATTACCTGGCGAGTAGTTGGGATTCTCAACATATTTCAGGATCCTCTTTCGAATTCTTTAATCTATAGAAGATGCATCCAATTAGAACAAATCTATGGAAAAAAACAGTTGATCTACACTAAAATCATTGATTTGGGCCACCGATCATTGGATAATGGTCTCCTATGCTCATTGTGGTTTTTCCATTCATTCAGTAAGCTCCCAATAATTCCACCAATGAATATCCAGACGTGAATCATCCAATAGATTATCCATGAAACTTGATGATCTATGATCTATTCATATTCATAAATATGCTATGAATATGTGGGTCTGATCGGTCTTGGTACCACCCAAAAATTGTCGAACATGGATTTCTGGGTCTAATCAGTTAAAAACATGAAGCAACGAGGGATAAAAACACAAAACCAAAGGTTTAAGGAACAATTACAAGTAGTTTTGGACAGTCGATCATGAATGTGGAAACTGGTGTTAAATAATATAATCAATAACCTATTTTAAATTAATACATAGGATCATGATAAATCAATAATTGGTGCTTATCCATGATCAAAGGTGGAACTTATCAGTCATTTAATAAAAAGGGTGTGGAACACCAATATATGAGTCTTAACTCATTTATGAATCCTTAATTGTTGAATAACACATTAGAGAGTAATCGAGAGAATCCTTTGCATTTATAGTGTCCTGATTTAATCTAGTCTAGATTTTTATTGTTGTCTGATGTGATGCACCATTAGAGCAGGGAGGTATAGCTAAATATTTCTCCTAGGATTTATGTGGCTAACCATATAAAAATAAACATGGAACTATTCTTATATAGATATATGATGCATATAAATGGGTTAATTTATTAACATAATTAATAATTACACAACTTTACAAACATCCAATGAGGTAGGAGTCTGAATGGCCCACACCAACCCATTTTATGTCTCACCTAGGATAAACACTGAGTTCTATAATCAACTATGGTCTCATATAAGTAATCCTATATACCATTTATGATATATCTTTTCTTACATATGAATATGTGTGTGCTCAATATAAAGTATATTTAGTGCTTTAATTAAATTAATTATAGTCACACCAGGCCTCACAATCCTACAACATACCATCCCATATATTTGTATTTATATATAAATATTTGAAAGTCATAAAAGGTAAAAACCATATATCTACAATTGGGGTTGAGTGGTTAGGGTTTTTTTGGGATTGAGGGTTGAGGAATATTTGGGTATAAGGGGTTATTTATTTCAAGGGATATGGGTTTAAGGGTTTGGGGATAAGGGGTGAATATTTTTCCAATTATGTGGGTTGAGGTTTATTTTCTGTTGATAGTTAAGGGTTTTTTGGGGATGATAGTTTACTGTTTATTAGCGCTGTTGGTTTAGGGTATTTGGAGAATGATAATTTTTTGGGGCTGATGGTTTAGGGTTTTTTGTTTCCTTGGGTTTATGGTTTTTTTGTGCTAATGGTTTAGGTGATTAGGGGTTGATGATAAAAAATTTTCTTTGGGAGGGTGTATTTGGTATTTTGGGGTTTAGAGTTTCCGGTTTTTTTGGGGATGCGTGTTTTGGGATTTTGTTGGAAAAGGGTTTAGGGTTTTATGAGGATAATGAATTACTATTTTTGGGGGTGAGGTTTTAAAGGTTTTTGGTATGAGGGTTGAGGGGTTTTGGTGGATCGTGGTTAATTGTTTCTCGGTGCTAATATTTGAGGGTTTTTTGGGGGTGAGGGTTAAGTGTTATTAGGGTTTATTATTGAGTATTTTTTGTGGATGAGTGTTTAGGGTATTTTTGTTTATTAGGGTCTTTTTAGTTTGGAGGGTTAATGGTTTTCTGAGACACATGGTATATTTAATTTCTATTTTCTAAGGGTTTAGGGTTTTTTGGGGTTGAGAGATGATGAGTTTTCATTACTAAGGGTTTACTGTTTATTGGTGATGAGGGTTGAGATGATTTTGGTGATGATTATTTAGGGTTTCTTGGTGTTGGGGTATTAGGTATATCATTTATTGTAGTTTAGGTTTTTTGGGGGTTTAGGGTTTAGGTTTTTTTTGGAGATTATGGTTTAGGTTTCTTGGGGGATTATGGTTGAGGGTTTTTTGGGATAAAGAAATAGGGTTTATTGGGGATGTGGGTTTACATTTTATTAGGGATAAGAGTACTTGGATTCTTGGGGATGAAGGTTTCAGATTTCATGGGGCATAGGGATTATTTTTTTTGCAGGTGACGGTATATAGGATTTTAGGGATAAGAAATTATGTGTTTTTTGGGTTGATGGTTTTGGATTCTTAAGGGGATAAGGTTTTAGGGTTCTTTGGAGAGGAAGGTTTTAAGTTTTTTTATGGATGAAGGTTTAGGGTTTCATAGGTATAAGTGTTTCATGTTTCATGAGGATAATGCTTTATGGTTTCATGGAGATCTTGGATTATGGTTTTATAGGATGTTGTGTTTATAATTTCTTGGGGATGATGGATTAAGGTTTGTTAGTGATGAGGGTGTATGCATTATTGTTTCTACTGGTTTATGGTTTTTTGGTGTTTATGGTTTAGTTTTTTATTGGGATGAGGGTTTATGATTTAATGGGGCTAAGACTGAGTGGTATTTTTGGGGATGAGGGATTATTTTTTTTAGTTATGAGGGTTTGGGGTGTATTAGGGGTGAGTGTTTAAGGATTCCAATGGATGATTTTTTAGGGATTCATTGTGATGAGGGTTTTCTATTTATTGTGGTTGAGGGTTTAGGGTATAATAGGAAATATTGTTTTGGGTATCTTTGGGATGAGGGTTAGAGTTGTTATGGGGATGTGGAATTTTGGTTTTCTATGTTTGAATGTTTAGAGTAGTTTGCGGATGAGGGTTTTGTGTTTTTTTGGGGTTGTGGGATTTGGGGTTTTTCCTGAAGGATAGGGGTTTATTGGGGTGGATTTTTCTTCTACTTTTGGTAATATGGATTCATTTTATTATAGGAATGAAGATTAATGGGTTTTAAAGTTTGAGGTTTTGGTGTTTTTTTGGGATGAAAGATGGGGATTTTTTAGGCCAATAATTTAGGGTGTCTTTTATTTGATGGTTTATTGTAATATGGTGATGAGGGTTAGAGTATTTTTATTTCTAAGGGAGTAGAGTTTTTTGTGGATAGGGTTATTGGATTATTTTGGGACTGGGTGTTTAGGTATTTTCAAGGCTAAGGATTATGGTATTTTTGGGCATAGGGTTTGGTGTTGTTTGGGGTTTTGGTTTCAAAATCATTGGGGTTGAGGGTATTCAGTTTTGTGGGGGAGAGGGTTTTGGTTGTTTTTTTTTGTGTTACAGGTGTGAGTTTATTTGTTTCTAGTGGGGTATATGATTTATTTGGTATGGGGGATAGTGTTTTCTGGGGATGGGTTTATTGGCTGTTAGGATAAGGGATTAGGGTTTTTTGGGATGAGGGTTCATTGTTTTTTGGGGTTGAGGGTTTAGGGTATTTTCTTTCTCAGGGATTAGGGTGTTTGGGGATGTTTGTTTGGTATTTTATAAGCATTGGGTTTTAGGTTTTTTGGGGCTGATATTTTAGTGTCTCTGGGGATGAGGGTTTACTAATTTTTTTGCGTGAGGATTTAGGGATTTTCGGAGCTCAGGGTCTTAGGTGTTTTCGGAGATTAGGTTTTTGGGTTTTTTGGGGTTGAGTATTTTTTTAGGGGGATGAGGGTTTAGCTATTTTTTTGGGAGGGGCTAAGGGTTAAGGGAACTTTAGGGATGAGATTTTTGAATTGTTGGGAGTTTAGGGTTTTAGGTTTTATTAGATGTGGGTTTAGGGTTTTTCCAATCGAGGGATTGGGGTTTCATAGGTCAGATAGATTTGTATTTTTGGAGATAAGGGTTTAGGTTTTTGTAAGGATGAGGGTTAATGGATTTTGGGTATTGAGGGATTGGTGTGTTTTCAGATACGAGTTTGTTTTTTATTTTTGATTTGGAATTTAGTTTATTTTGGGTATAAGGGTTTTTATTTTTTTAGAATGGGGGATTAGTGTTTTTTTCATTCCAGTTTTATGGTTTTTTAGGGTTGAGGGATTAGGGGTGTTCAGGGTATATGGTTTTGGGTTTTTTTTGTTTATGAGTGTTTGGGTTTTTGGGGACTAGTGTTTTGGGTATTTAAGGCATAGGGTTTGGTGATTTTTAGGGTTTATGGTTTAGGGTTTTTTGGGGATAAAGGTTTAGAGTTGTTTGAGGCATAGCTTTTAGTGTTTTGGGGGTTGAGAATTTATGGTTTATTGGGGATGATGGTTTTTAGTTTTTGGGAATGAGGGTTCATTGTTTTTTTAGTTTGAACTATTATGGATTTTTGTGGATTATTTTTTAGTGTTTTATTTGGAATGATGGTTTTGGGTTTTTATATGGTTTATTATTTTAGGGCATATCATTTAGGGTTTATTAGGTAATTGGGTTTAGTGTTTTTTAGGAATAAGGGTTTAGGATTTGATTTTGTTGAGTTTCTAGGGATTTTTGGTTTTGAGAGTTTATGTTTTTTTTGGGGTTAGGTATGGGGATTTTTGGGGGTTGATGATCTAGTGTTATTTGGGTCTGTGGGTCTAGAGTTTTTTTGGCGCTGAGGTTGTAAGAGTTTTCAGACTATTTCCCTCAGGTTCTTTTGGGGATGAGTGTCTAGAAAAATGTTAGTTCTATGGTTTTATGGTTCTATGGGGATGAGGTATGAGGTTTTAATGTTATTTTCGGTTTTAGAAATTGTATTTTTTGGGAGTGAGGGTCTTGGGTTTTTGTGGATGAGTGTTTAGGGATTTTTTGGTGTTGAGGGTTTTAATGTATTTGTGTCTATTGGTTTAGGCTAATTATGGGTTGAATGTTTATGGATTTTAAGGGATTATAGGTTAGGGTTTTGGGGTTGATGGTTTAGGTTATTTTATGATGTCTTAGGGTATTGGGGGATTAATGATTAGGAGGTTTTGGGATAGGGGTTTAGGTTTTTTTTGGGATGGATGTTTAGGGTTTTTTGGGTTTGAGATTCTATGGTTTTGGGGGATGAGGGTATAGTTTTTTAGGGGTTAATGTTATTTTATTTTTAGAGAGGGCTGTTTTGGTAATTTTTTGTATGAGGGTTTATGGTTTTTTGGGGAAGATTGTTTAGTGTTTTTTTGGGAAGAGGGTTTAAGGATTTGGGGACATATGGTTTAGTGTTTTTTAGGGATAAGGGTTTAGGGTTTTGTGTGGAATAATGATAATAGGATTTTAGGATTTGAGGGTTTAGTGTTATTTATGGATCATAATTTATTTATTTATAGGGTTGAGAGTTTAGTGTTTCTTGGGGATTAGGGTTTCACGTTTTGGGGGCTATGGGTTTAGGGTATTTTGGGGTTGAGCACATAGTGGTGATTTGAGGCAAAGTGATTAGGATTTTTTGGGGCTGGTTGTTGATGGATTTTCTATATGAGGGTTTAAGTGTTTTTTGAACTTATCATTTTGAGTTTTATAGTGCTGATTGTTTATGATATTTTTGGGAAGAGACATTTCAGTTTTTTTGGGCTGATCATTTTTGGTTTTTTTGGTGATAGGGCTTTCACATTTTTTGTGGGTGGAAATCACTAGTCTTTTATGAATGAGGTTTTCTTGTTTTTTAGGATGAGGTCTTAGGTTTTTTTGGGTATGATAGTTTAGGGTTTTTCTTGTAAGTGGGTTTTCGGTTTTTTAGGGAATTGAGTTTTTGGGTTATTTTGTAGTTGAGAGTTTAGGGCTTTTTGGGGAAATGTGTTTTCGTATTTTTAAAGGATATGGGTTTAGTTTTTTTTGGTTGAGTGTTTAGGGTATTTTAAAGTAGTGGGTTTAGTGGTTTTTTGGAATTTGGGTATATAATTTTAGGGGGTTGAGGCTTAATGTGTCTTAGGGATGAGATTATATGGTTTTTGGAGTTTGAGAGTTTAGGTTTTTTTGTGTCAAAGGGTTTATGGATTTTTATGTATATGTTTCAATAATTTTGAGGATGGGGTTTTAAAATTTTGTTGGAATTAGGGTTTATGTATTTTTCTAGATTTGTGTTTAGTTTCTTTTGGGGATGAGTGTATGGTTTTTTTGGGATGAGGGTTTTGGTGTTTTGGGAGCTAATGGTTTTGGGAATTTTGTGGATAGTGGTTTACAATTTTTTGGGGATGAAGGTTTATTATTTTTTAAGGTTGATGGATTATATATTTTTTTCTAAGGCTTGAGTGTTTTTTTGAAATGAGGGGTTAGGTTTTTTTGTGGAAGATGGTTTTGGGTTTTTAGTGATGAGGGTATTGGGTTTATTTTGGTTGAGGGTATATGTTTTTTTGGATGAGTTTTTAGTGCTTTATGGGATGAGGGTTTATGGTTTGTTTGGGGTAAAAAATAATTTTTTAGAGATAGGGTTAAATGATATTTAGGGATCTGGTATTAGGTTTTTTTGTGGATAAGGGTTTAGGGTTATTTGGGGATGACTGTTAATGGTTTTTTAGTCTTTTGGGTTTACTATTTTTTTAGACTGAGTGTTTCAGGGTTTTGGGGATTGAGGGTTTTGGAATTTTTGGGGATGAGGATTTACAATTTTTTTAGATGATTGTTTTGGGGTTTTTGGGACAAGGTTTTATTTATTTTTATGGCTGTGCGAGTAGGGGTTTTGGGGGATGAGGTTTTAGGGTTTCTCCAAGATGATGGTTTAGGTATTTTGGGGCTAAGGGTCAAGGGTTTTTTAGTGCTAAGGATTTATGGTTTTTTCATCTAAGGTTTTAGGGATTTTTGGGGATGAATGTTTTGGGTTTTACTTTGAGCCGAGGGAATAATATTTCATTAATATATGGGTTTTTGTTTCTTAAGGATGATGGATTAGTGTTTAGTGGGGATGAGGGTTTAGGATTTTTTTGGGATTGAGGGTTTAATGTTTTTTTGGGATGAGTAATTAGAATATGGGGATTTTTGGGGATGTGGATTTTTTTAGGATTGAGTGTTTACTATTTTATGGGTTTTTGGTTTATAGTTTATTAGGGATTATGGTTTAGGGGTTTTCGGTTCTATGTTTGTTTCATTTTTTTCACTTAGGGCATACATATTTTTGTGGTTAAGGGTTTAGGTTTTTTTTGAGTTGAGAGTTGTGAGTTTTCTGAGGATGTGGATTATGGTATTTTGGAGTTGAGGATTTATTAGTGTTTTGGGACATGGGTTTAGGGTTATTTAGGGTTGAGTGTTGAGGGATTTTTGTGGCTGAGGTTTGAAGGTTTTTTGAGTCTAAGGGTTTATTGTGTTTTTTATGACTATTTAGGGTTTATTGTGGATGGGGTTTAAGATTTTTTTGGGATATTGGTTTATGGATTTCTAGGGATATAGGTTTAATTTTTTTGGGGCTATGTTTTTAGGGAGTTTGTGTTCTAGTTGTTAGGATGGTATGACTCTGAGTATGATATACTCTATAATACCAATCGTAGGATCATAATAAGAATGAGATTCTCAGATACAAGAGGGGGGTGAATTGTACCTTTTAAAATTCCTTTAAGAAATTTTGGGGATGGTTATGTTTTACAAGGTTAAACAAGATAATTCAAAAGACATCTATGAGTTCTAATAGCTTGCTTGATTCCGAAAAAGTGATTCCGAAAAAGTAACTTAACTAAAGTTACAAGGATTAACATTCTACCTTAAAGCGTATAGAATCTAACTATATCAGAGTACAAGGGTGACGAAGTATAAGATAGTATACTTTCGTCAACAATACAAAATGCAGTGATAAAACTTGTAACAATAAACAAGTAACAAGTAATAAGTCTTTTAACCCCAAGAGAAGGGTATCCAATAACCTTGGATAAAGGTCCCTTGATTTATACTTTTAAGAAATTTTTTCTTACCCACACCAGGGTAAGCCCTCGATACGAAGATCAGAGTCTATCTTGCTATCCCCGCAAGCCCTCAACTATCAGGTAGTTGGAACCTCCGTCTTTCTTCAGCAAGGAAGCCCTCAACTTCAAGGTGTTGGAACCTCTGTCTTCCTATCCCCAGAAGCCCTCGATTGTACACAACAACAATCAGAGTCGCACGAAGCAAATCTGCACAAGGAAAAGTTTTAACAAGCCTTTCAAGCTTTCTACATGAAGCTTGAGCGTTGATAAGAGCCTCTCTCTCTCTCTAGAAATCACTTTAGGAAGTTCTGAGCACCAAAAAATCCACAATCCCCAAAAGTCTTGAACAATTTAAAATGAGCTCTTATTTATAGGTGCATCTCCAACGGTCGGCTCCCTCCTTTAAAGGTCATATTTTTCCTCAAATTTCGGAGGGACCTGTACCTGTGTCACTCAAACAATGGTGAGTCAATAACTTAAAGAAAGCCATCATTTTTGTAATAGAACAAGTGTGGGGATAACCAAAAACTAATATTCAGAATGGAGAAAATGAATGTTCGGAATGATGAAAGTTAAATTTAGGAGTCTATTTAGAAAATTAATTCAGAGTCTATAACAATAAGATATTCAGATTCTGTTTTTTAGGAATTTGGAACCTGAATTCTGTAGAAATATGGAGTCCAAATTTCAAAGAAATTCAGAGTTTGGTTTCACTAGAATTCAGAACAAGAACTTAAAAAGTTTGGATTCTGAGTTCATGGGAATTCAGAGTCAGAACTCATAAGAGTTCGATGTTTGAATTTAGGGAACTCTGATTCAGAACATAGACAAGTTCATAATCAGAATTCCTAAGGAGAATTTGTAATCAGAATTCATCATCATTTTTCGTAATGAGAATTCCTAATCAGAATTCATCATCTGAATTTAGAGTTGAACTTCATAAAAGTTCGTAATAGGAATTTGGATTTTAACTTCATGGGAGTTCGTATCCAGAATTTAGAGTCAAACTTCATAAGAGTTCGTATCTAGAATTCAGAGTTGAACATCATGAGAGTTCGTATCCAGAACTCGGATCCTAAAACAGAATGCTTCATGTCTAAGTATTATACGATTCCGAGGTTTTAGATACGAATCCGATTTTAATACTTATGAAAAATATTGATATGAAAAATGAAAACAAGGGGTAAATTTTTTTTAGGAAGGAAATTTTCATTATGGAAGTAAAACAGGGGTAAAATGAAATTTGCCTTAAGAAAAGGTGTTTGTGATTTTCAAAACAAGAGGAATGGTAATGTCATAAGGATACCTTAATGACTTAACAATCTCCCCCTTTCATGAAGGAATGGAGAAGTCATAAGTAGAGCCTTATTGACTCAAAAATATCCTCCTTTTTGGAAAGCACAAACATCCTTATGAAAAATAATGTAAGGAATTAGAATAAATTTCTACACATTGAAATTAAAGCTTATCTCCCTTTGTTTATGGACAATGGTGAATTCGACTAACTCCCCCTTAGGCTTTGAAACTCTAAGGATTGTATTCTAGATTTATAAAATGAGATACTTCATTTGAATGTAGAATTCTTATTGATAACTCCCCCTTACTTAAGGATAGTTCTTTTTAACTTATAAATATTTCTTCTCCCTTTTAGATTTTTCCTTCTCTCTTTTGAGTTATTTTTCCTTCTCCCCCTTTATGATTTTTAAAAAGAATTTGAGGGAATGGAAAAACAATAAAGTACCTGAAACATTAGTGAATACATACAAACAACACAAGAAAACAACATTTTTATTAAGATTGAAAGTATTTTTACAAGAAATACATTACAAAAAAAGATCTGATTGGTATATTTGTCTTCTTTTTCCTTGGGGATTAGCTTCTTTATAAGGATTTTTAGCTTCTTTAACTCTTTGTGGTCCTCCTCAGCTTGCATTCCTAAGGTTTTAATCTTATCATCTTGATCCTTCAGAGCCTCAGAATGAGCCTTAATAACTTCATCTGGATTTGCAAGCTTTTATTCGATCTCAATCTGTAGATCTCTTTCCCCTTTCTAGCTTTGAGCAATAGAGTTAAGCTTCCCATTGAGATATTTCACCTGTTGATTCCGAGTATTTTGCTCAAGGGTCAGCTTTTCCTTAAGATTCTTCATCTTGGCATCCTCAGTATGAAAATTTTCTTTTACATCATTCTTACATTGATCATACTCTTCCAAGTCTTCATCAACTTTCTTTGACCATAGAGTCATTTTGCTGCATGATTTTTTGTGGACCTCATAATTGATAAGGAAATTTTTATATTCTGGCTCAATTTTCACACATTTATCCATCACTATGGATACGGATTCTGACTTCTAAGTTAAGATGTGATGAAGCATCTATCATCTGGAGTCTATTGTTGGAATGATCGGAATTGTGTCTACCAATTTTTTTAGGGACTCAACGACTAAATCCGTCCCAATGCAGATGACTCCGAATCCGATATATTTCTAGTTGAATGTTCTTATTTTATTTCCACCTGATTTATTTTAGAAGAGCCTCCGTCTTGATTTTTCCTTATTATATATTTCATGGGGGTGTCAATAAGAACTTCCTTACCCTTATCAACTTTCGGTATGGTTTCCTCATCAGGATATTCCTCCTCACTTCCAGATAATTGGATTATCTTGTCTTCATCATGTTTATCCTTCTATGCACCTTCCTCAATAAGGTGCTTTTCATAGATTTCTTCCTTAGATAATTCATTCTCTTTCTCTTCTTATTCCATGTCTTTATCTTTCTTTCCGTATTTTACTTCTTCCTTTCTAGGAGTGACAAGATTTGAGGATTTGGCCTCAGATGTTCAGAGTGGTAAATTTGCTGATGGATTTTCCTTATCATGATATTCTTCAACATTTTTAATCAGATCATCTAAATCCCCACTTTCTTCTTCTACTTCTTATACTTCTTCTTCTTATTCTTTTTCTTCTACATCTTCAACAATTTCTTCTTATAATTCTTCAACAACTTCTTTCTCTTTTGATTTTTCCAGAGTGATGAAATTCTTCCCAGGAGTTTGGTGTATTGTCTCGACAAGGAATGTTTCCGGTACTGGAATATTTTAAGAAGCTACTTCTGTGGATTTCAAAAGAGCTTGTACAACTTCAGTCTTAGACGTTTTCTTCTTCATCTTCTTCTCTTTTTCTTTCTTCTCAAGGTATTCAGTAGTCTTTTCCCATAAGGACTTAGCTTCAGCATGGTCCAATCCAAACTGAGGTTACCCTTATTTACACTATTCCTTATGTTCCCTCCATTTTGCAACCACCTCATCCAGATACTCTTTTTCTTTCTTCGGTTTTGGAGGTGCGGATTGAGCTTCCTTAGCTTTAGGTGTTTTTTCTGCCTCATCCACTTCCTTAATCTTCCTTTTCATGCCAAACTTCTTCAATGGATCTACTTTTTCAATATATTCCGGATTGGCTTCTACCTCTTCCTCTGGTAGATCATAAAACTCTTTTGTCTCCTTGGAATAATCTATATTCATTCTTTTCAGAGTTTCATCGCAAACAATCATAACTTTTCAATTCTGAGACTGGGATTTTCATGCAATATTAAATGATTCGAGACACCGAACTATCATCTTTGAACGTAAGGCATGATACATGATAATTTGGGCTCTAATATTTCCATTCTTGATGTTCTGAATTGTAACAAGTACATGCCTTATAAAATTGATTTTCCTTATATTTACCAGGAAGTCTAAGAAATATATATCACTTTTCTTGAGGGTATCTTTGTCACCTTTTCTCGGTACTAAGAAAACTTGTACTCATAGCTGAAATATCCAGCTGTTAGAAGGTAGGTTAGCAATTTTTTCTATCTTGACATTAGAAAGTCCAAGACATTGCAAGGACTTTGCCTCAATAAAACTACCTTGAACATTCGGGAGTTTAAGTGAGAAAAATTCAGATTCTCCTTCATATTCCAACCCAACCGAGCTTGCAGCCTTGGTGTAAGTAAGTTTGTAGGTCTTCCCATAACTCTTAAAGGAGATTTTTTCTCTTCCCTCTTACTCAAAGAAGCAAACTGATTCATAGAACTCTATAAGTAATTCCGGATACACCATATATTGAACACCTATCTTAGATATGCATACATCTTCCCAACCATTTATCTTAATATTCTTAGAAATGATAGAATCATACTTGAAAAAGTTCAGATGGACCAATATTTCCCTGTATACTTTCCATTTTGAGATTGGCTTCATGGTAGACATTTCTTGAGAAGTGGATTCTACAGACATTTGTATTCGAGGAACTCTGAGAGATTCGGAATGGGCTTTAAGAACTGAGGCAGAGCTTTGAGACACGAGAGCTTGGAAATCGATGTGGGACAGCATTAGGGGTCCCCTTTATATAGGCGATGGTGGTGACCTTTCAACTTCCAAAACCAATCTAATGGTTGAAAAACTCTCTAATCTGATTTGACGGTTGAAAACATACCTGCAAGGAAATTTTGAATCTGATCTTTTGAGGTTTTAAAAAAATTGGTTTTAAGAAGAAATGAATCCGAGAAATTTTTAAAAGAAAAAGAAACTACAAATAAGTAAAAGTGACTATGAAAACATAAGTAAGTAAGTAATACCTTTTGGATTTGTCTAGGAAGATTATTTGTAATAGGTGATATTCTTCTTGAAGAAAATTTGACTATGAAAAAACTAACTACAAAAAACATACTACGAAAAATTCACTATGAAAAACTTACTACAAAAAATTTTGAGTACAAAAAATTTCATTAAGAAAATTCCAAGTATGGAAAATTTTCATTACAAATGTTGCAGTTCTGAAAATTTCCATTGCAGAAGTTTAAGGTCTAAAGGATTCCATTACGAAAAATTTTTAGTTCCGAAAATTTTCATTAAAAAACTTCCTATTACGATAATTTTGAGTATGAAATTATTTCGAGAAACTAACTACTAAAAACATGTAAAACTTCATTATGAAAAAATTCCATTACAAAAAATTTCATTAAAAAAACATTTTGAAAAACTAACTATGAAAAGACATCATTATGGAAAATGAAAACATCATTACGAAAAATATGAAAACATCACTATAAAAAATATGAAAACACCATTTTGAAAAATGTGAAAACATCATTATGAAAAATGTGAAAACATCATTATGAAAAATATGAAAAAATAGTTACAGAAAATATGAAAACATCATTACGAAAAATGTGAAAACATCATTAAAAAAAATATGAAAGGCTTAAATAATAGATGTAATTGCACTATGAAAAGAAGTTTATTACTGTAAGGAGAATGGTTTACCAAGAAGTTAATGAATAAAGATTACCTCATAGTTATCATTCCTACCTTTTGTTTAATGTATTCAAATCTATCGGAAGGTAATGATTTTGTGAAAATATCATCAAGTTGATCTTGCGTTCTGATTAATTGAAGAATATTATCTCCTTTTAGTGTGTGATCCCTAAGAAAGTGATGTCTCGTATCTATGTGCTTTGAACTAGAGTGATGTGCAGGGTTTTTACTAAGGGAAATGGCACTGTGTTATCACACAAAATTTGACTCTTAGTAAAACATAAGCCATAGTCTGTGAGTGTGTGTTGTATCCACAACACAGGAGCATAGCAACTTCCAGCTGCTACAAATTCAGCTTCTGCAGTGGAGAGAGCTACTGAGTGTTGATTCTTGCAAGACCAAGAAACTAATGAATCTCCTAAGAAATGAAAAGTTCCAGATGTTCTTTTTCTATCCATTCTACATCCACCAAAGTCAGCATCTGAAAATATTTTTAAAACAAAATCAATTCCAGAAGTATAAGAGTCCTAAATCCATGGTTCCCTTTAAGTAGCAAAAAATTATTTTCACTGACTTTAAATGAGATTACTTAGGATTGGATTGATATCTTGCACATAAGAATACTAAAAACATCAAGTCTGGTCGACTAGATTTCATGTAAAGTAGACTTCCTATCATACCTCTAAAAGATGTTTGATCTATTGGTTTCCTAGATTCATCAAGATCAAGTGTGTTTGAGGTACCAATGGGAGTACTTATACTCTTAGTGTCATCATACCCATACTTTTTAAGAAGATCTTTAATATAATTATGTTGGGATATGTATATTCCTTCTAGTTTTTGAGAAATTTAAAAACCAAGGAAAAATGTTAACACACCCATCATACTCATTTCAAACTCATATTTCATTATATCCACAAATGAATCAGTTAAATATTGTTGAGTCGAACCAAATATAATTTCATCAACATAAATTTGAACAATCGAAACATTTTTCTTTTCTTCCTTTATGAAAAGAGTTGGATCTGCATTTTTGTTAACATAGTTATTTTGAAGCAAAAATCATGTAAGTCTATCATACCCAGCTTGAGGGGCTTGTTTAAGGCCATACAAAGCTTTGGTAAGTATAAAAACATGATTAGGATGTTTTTTATCTTGAATTATAGGAGGTTGTTCAACAAAAAAATCCTCTTGAACATAACCATGATGAAAAGCACATTTCACGTCCATTTGAAAAAGTTTAAAATTGAAGAATGCTGCAAAGGCAAGTAAAATATGAATAGATTAAAGTATAGCTACTGGAGTATAGGTTTCTTCATAGTCTATTCCTTCCTGTTGATTATATACTTTAGAAACTAATCTAGCTTTATTTCTTACAATGATTCCATTTTCATCACACTTCTTTCTGAAGACCCATTTTACTCCAATAACAGAAGTTTCCATAGGTCTTTCAACCAAGGTCCATACATTATTCCTTTCTAATTCATTTAGTTCATCTTGCATGGCTTTAATCTAATCATCACCACATAAAGCCTCATCAGTTCATTTTGGTTCTAATTGGGAAAGGAATGCTATATGTTCTACTTCATTTCATAAGGAACTTCTAGTACTTACAGGTTTATTTACATCACCAATGACACTATTACTGGGATGATTCTTAAGAAACGACTGGTTTGGGTTTTGTAAAACTTTTTCATCAACATAGGGTAGGAAATATTCTTGGGTAAATGTTTCAGAAGTATCTTCTTGAACATTTTCCTTATTAGAAGTATTTTCTATCAAAGGTTTATAATCAGTTTTTGAAAACACATCTGAAGATGTGGGTTGGGGTTGTTTGAAAACAAAGGGATCAGTTTCATCAAATTTTACATGTATTGTCTCTTCAATAGTGAAAGTGTTTTTGTTTAAAAAACTATAAGCCTTAGAAGTTGTGGAGTAGCCTAAGAAAATTCTTTCATCAGATTTAGGTGCGAATTTGTGTAAGTTATCTTTAGTATTCAAAATGAATACCCTTCATCCAAAAACCTTAATGTAGGAAAGTCTTGGTATTCTACCATTCCATAACTCATAAAGAGTTTTATTATGAAAAGGTCTAATTAAAACATGATTTATAGTGTAACAAGAACCACTTATTGCTTCAGCCAAAAAATGTTTAGCTACAGAATAATCACTCAAAATGGTTCTAGTTATATTTTGAAGAATTATATTTCTTCTTTCAACAACACCATTTTGTTGAGGTGTTCTGGGTGATAAGAAATTGTGAGTAATACCTTTTCTACTACAAAACGTTTCAAAATAAGAATTTTGAAATTCTCTTTCATGATCACTGTGAATAGTTTCTAATGGAAAGTTTTTCTCATTTTTAACTTGGGCTCTAAAACATTTGAAATAAGAAAAAGTTTCAGACTTCTTTGCTAGAAAATACACCCACATAAATCTAGTCTAATCGTCAACCAAAATAAATACATATTACCTTCCCCTAATACTTCCAGTTTTTGTTAGACCAAAAATATCCATATGCACTAGATGTAATGCATCAGTAGTTGAGACTTCACCGAATGATTTAAAACATGATTTATGTTCCTTTCCATATTGGAAAGGGACAAAAACTTTTGATGAATCAGATATAAGCTCCGGTAGATCCTTAACTAAACCTTTTTTGAAAGTTTTCCTAGGTTTCTGAGGTTACAGTGTCATATCCTTCTATTCCATAACCAAGAATGATCATCCATTGCACTAAGGATAGGTAAGTCTTGGATTCTAAGGTCTTCTATGTTAAGTGTGTAAACATTCTCTTGCATATTGGCAAAAGGAATAAATTGTTCCATGGAATTGTGTACTAAGCACTTATCATTCCCAAAATTCACAAGGTAGCCTTCATCACATAATTGACTTATGATGATGAGGATTTTCTTAAGACCCTTAACAAATAAAACATTTGAAATCAATGTTTTCCAATAAAAACGATGTTACCTATACCAATAATTCTCCCTAAGCATTATCTCCAAAAGTTACTTTTCCTCTTTTCATTTTGATAATCTTTTCAAAATAGTCTTTGTTACTATTCATATGCTGGGAACATACACTATCCATGTACCATGTATTGTTGTTGGTACATTCCCTATTTTCCTGAAAATAAGAAAAAGTTAGGTTTTCAGAATCCAGACTTGCTTGGATCCGGAAATCTCAGAAAGTAACATTTTGGGTACCCACATCTTCTTAGAAAAATAAACTTTATGAAATCCTAAATATTGAGTTTTGTTTAAGGAACAATTCTTTGCCTAGTGACCACCACATTGACACTTTGTGCAAAATGGGGCACATTGAGGAACATAGTTGTTGTTACTAAAAATCGGTTTAGAACTTGTATAACCAATACCGGAAGTATTACTTCTAGGTCTAATTTGTGAATACATTTTATCAAAATTTTCCTTACCTAGGGTAAAGCTTGACAAACACTTCCTCAAAGAAAATATTTCGTATTTCAGTTTTATAACAATGTTATTGTCTTCAAAAACATCTGATTTTGAACAAGAGCTAGGCTCGAAAACATTTTTCTTAGAAATTACGTTTTCTAGATATTTAAGAAAGTTTATTCTTCTCAGAATTTACTTCCTCATGTTTTTTTAAAATACTTTCAAAATCCTCATTTTTCTTATCATGATCTTTAGAAAGATCTGATATTTCCTTAGTAAGAATTGTATTCCTAGAATTTTCCTTATCATGTTTTTTCATGAGTTTTGAATTCTCATTCTCAAGAAGTTTGGAAAACCTAGAAACTTATTCATAGGTAGGTAAAGTATTATCTTAATCAGAAGGATATTCTCCATCCTAAGAGTTATAATATTTACTATCATTATAATTCAAATAAACATTGGCCATTGATTCACTTCCACTAGATTCGGAATGGATAAAAACTTTCTTAGATTTAGATCTGGTCACTCTCTCAGGAATCTTGGCTTTCATATAATTGGAAGTAGTAGTAAAAGAAGCACTACCATTTCCATTCTTCTTCTTCACTATATCAGCATCTCTCTTCATTCTAGTCTCTTGCTGAAGAAGAGTTCCAAAAAGTTCATCAAGGGTAATCAGAGTAACCATTCTATTTTCATTAATTACGGTTATTTTAGATTCCCACTTATTTGGCATGATGTCAATAATCTTGTCAACAAGAGCTTCATTATCCAAACCTTTTTCACCCATTGATTTTAAACTATTCACAATAGTCATGAATCTTTGTTGTACGTTGCATATGGGTTCACCATAGGGAAAACTAATACCATGATATTCAGCTCCATGCATGGCTCTTCTAGTGTCAATTACTTTTGAAGTTCCAAAGTGTGTAACTTCAAGTTTCTTCGACATAGAATTTGCTGCTTCACAAGATGAAATTTGGCTATATATATTTCTAGTCATTGAACAAAGTAAATTATTGCATACGTTATAGTTCAGTTGGTAATCATGATTTTCTTGATTTGTAAAGGCACTTACTTCTTTATCAGGGATCTTGTATCCACCAGTAAGCATAACAAAATTTTCAACCCCAGTGTTGATAATGAAAGTCTTCATGTGATCTCTCAAATATTCTTAATCATTACCATAAAAAATAGTTGGTCTGGTTGGATTTAGGTTATCAATATAACCAACAATTAAACCTGCCATTCTTAAGAAAATATTTTGCACACAAACATGTTAGTAGTACGAGTTTGTAAACAAGAGGAAATATCCTAATCATGAAATTAGATATTTTATCTCTAAGAAAAAATTAAATCTGAACTATATGAGTCCAAATTTGTGAATCCAAAAAAATATGAATCCGAAAAATAGATTCCGAAAAATATGAATCCGGAAAATATAATTCCAAGAATTCCCTTCTGAATCTAATCATGTGATTAATTTATATTGAACCAATCCTCTGATACCAATTTTTAGGATGGTATGACTCTGAGTATGATATACACTATAATACCAAACATAGGATCGTAATAAGAATGAGATTATCATATAGAAAAGGGGGGGTGAATTGTACCTTTTAAAATTCCTTTAAGAAATTTTGAGGATGGTTATGTTTAACAAGGTTAAACAAGATAATTCCAAAGACCTCTATGAGTTCTAATAGCTTGCTTGATTCCAGAAAAGTGATTCGGAAAAAGGAACTTAACTAAAGTTACAAGGATTAAGATTCAACCTTAAAGCGTATAGAATCTAACTATATCAGAGTACAAGGGTGAGGAAGTATAAAATAGTGTACTTTCCTCAACAATACAAAATACAGTGGTAAAAATTATAACAACAAACAAGTAACAAGTAATAAGTCTTTTAACCCAAAGAGAAGGGTATACAACAACCTTGGATAAAATTACCTTGATTTATACTTTCAAGAAATTCTGTCTTACCCACACCAGGGTAAGCCCTCGATATGAAGATCAGAGTCTGTCTTATTATCACTGCAATCCCTCAACTATTAGGTAGTCAGCACCTCGGTTTTCCTCAGCAAGGAAGCCCTCAACTTCAAGTTGTTGGAACCTCTGTCTTCCTATCCCCGGAATCCCTCGATTGTACACAACAACAATCAGAGTCGTACGAAGAAAATATGCACAAGGAAAAGTTTGAACAAGCCGTTCAAAATTTCTTCATGAAGCTTGAGAGTTGATAAGAGCCTCTCTCTCTAGAAATCACTTCAGGAAGTTCTGAGCCTCAGAAATTCCAAAAGCCCCCAAAATTCTCAAACACTCTCAAATGAGGTCCTATTTATAGGTGAGGCTCCAAGGGTCGGCTCCCTCCTCCGATGGTCATATTTTTTCTTGAATTTCAGAGTGACTGGTACATGTGTCACTCAAACAAAGGTTAGTCAATAACTGAGAGCACACCATTGTTTTTGTAATAGAACAAGTGTTGGCTTAACCAAAAACTAATATTCAGAATGGAGAAAATGAAAGTTCGGAATGATGAAAGTTAAAGTTAGGATTCTATTTAGAAAATGAATTCAGAGTCTATAACACTAAGATATTCAGATTCTGTTTTTTAGGAATTTGGAACCTGAATTCTATAGAAATATGGAGTCCAAATTTCAAGGAAATTCAGAGTCTGGTTTCACTAGAATTCAGAACCAGAACGTAAAAATTTTGGATTCTGAGTTCATGGGAATTCAGAGTCAGAACTCATAAGAGTTCAAAGTCTGAATTCAGAGAACTCGGATTCAGAACATAGACAAGTTCATAATCAGAACTCCTAAGGAGAATTTGTAATCAGAATTCATCATCATTTTTTGTAATGAGAATTCCTAATCAGAATTCATCATCCTAATTCAGAGTTGAACTTCATAAAATTTCGTAACTGGAATTTGGATTTTGACTTCATGAGAGTTCGTATCCAGAATTTAGAGTCAAACTTCATAAGAGTTCGTATCTATAATTCGAAGTTGAACATCATGTGAGTCCATATCCGGAATTCGGATCCTAAAACAGAATGCTTCATGTCTAAGTATTATACGATTCCGAGGTTTTAGATACGAATCCGATTTTAATACTTATGAAAAATATTGATATGAAAAATGAAAACAAGGGGTAAATTTCCTTTTGGAAGGAAATTTTCCTTATGGAAGTAAAACAGGGGTAAAATGAAATTTTCCTAAAGAAAAGTTGTTTGTGATTTTCAAAACAAAAGGAATGGTAATGTCATAAGGATACCTTAATGACTTAACAATCTCCCCCTTTAATGAAGGAATGGAAAAGTCATAAGGAGAGCCTTATTGACTCAACACTAGGGATATAGATTTTATTTTGACTACTAGTTATGGGTATTTTTGTCCAAGGGGGTTTTTTTTAGGTGAGAGGGTTTAGAATTTTTTTTTGATTTAGGGAATTGGTTTTTTAGGGGATTAGTGTTTAGGGTTTTTTTGGTCTATGGTTTTTTGTTTTCTAAGGATTATGTTATATTTTTTTTTTTGAAATTAGTATATAGGTTTTTTTGGGGATAAGATTATTATTTTTTGGTTAAGTGTTTGTGGACTTTTGAGGTTCAAGATTCTTGATTTTATGGGCCTGGGGGTTTGAGGATTTTTAGGGATGAGGTTTTTGGGTTTTGGAGATTATGGTTTAGGTTTTTTTGGGGAAAATAATTAGTTTGTTTTTGGGGATATATTTTTAGGTTTTTTTTGGTTATGATGGTTTTTGGTTTATTTAGGATAAGGGTTTAGGGTTTTTTGGTGATTGGGGTTTTAAGGATTTGATTAGGGTTCATGGGTATTGGGGTAATAGTGGTTCTATTTTTTAGGGATGATGGTTTACTGGTTTTGGGGATGAGGGTTTAGGAAATTTTTGGGATGAGCGTTTCTTTTTTTTAAGTTTGTGGGTATAGGTTTTTTGGGGGTATGGTTTTAGGTTTTTTTGTTGCAAAGGTATTAGGGTTCATTGGTATTGTTCTTTTAGGTTTTTTTTGGAGTTGTGTGTTTAGGGTATTTTGTGTCTTAGGGTTTATGGATTTTGGGTAATACAATATATTTGGTATGATTTTTTTTTGTTTTTTGGTGAAGTGGGTTTAGTGATATTTACACATTAGTGTTTTGGATTTTATAGGGATTAGGATTTATAAAAATTTTATGTCGATTTCAAGATTTCGAGTTCTTAGTGTTGAAGATTTTTTGGGGTTGTGGGTTTAGCCTTTTGGGGATTGAATTTTAGGGTTTTTAGGGTTTAGGGTTTAGTGTTTTTTCATACTAAGGGTTTAGTGTTTTTTGGGGATAATGTTTTATGGGATTTTATGGCTCAAGATATAGGGGATTGGGAAAATAGGGTTCAAGGTTATTTGGGATAAGGGTTGAGTTTTTTTGGGATGATATTAATGGTTTTTTAGATAAGGGTTGAGTTCTTTTTTGGGGCTCATGGAATAATGTTTTTTATGGATGATGGTTTTTTGTTTTTAGGGGATCTAGGTTTAGTGTTTTTTGAGTGTTGGGGTTAATGGAATTTTGGGATAAGGGTTAATATATTGTTGGTCCAAGTGCTGAGGGTTTTTCGAGTTGATGGTTGACAGTTTTTTGTGAGGATTGTTTAGGATTTCATGGGACTTTCTATTTAGTGTTTTTTGGGGATGAGTGTTTTGTGTTGTTTGGGGATTATTGTCTTCAAAATTTAGAGGATGTGGGTTTTTTGGTTTTTGGGTATGAGAAATGAGGGTTCACCGTGATAAGTGTTTAGGGTTTTTTTGGGATAGAGTATTTATTTTAGATGATGTTTTAGGGTTTTTTAAGGATGAGGGTTGATAGGTTTTAGGGAATGGCGGATAAGGGTTGTGTGATTTATAGGGATTATGTTTGAAGGTTTTTTTTGGATGGGGGTTGATGATTTTTCAGTGGTAAAGGTTTAGTGTTTTTTGGGGTGAGTTTATAGGGTATTTTTATGGACATGGTTTTATGGATTTTTGGGGATGAGGTTTGATAGTTTTTTGGGGCTGATGGTTTTGGGTTTTTTTGTGATGACAGTTGAGAGTTTCTTTATGGTTGAGGGTTAGATTATTTTTTTATAACGATGTATTGTTTATTCAGGATGTGAGTTAAGGTATTTTGGGGATGATGGATTGGGGTTTCATGGGGTTGTGGTTTTACATTATTTTGGGGCTGAGGGATTAGTTTTTTTTGTGGGATATGGGATTTGGGGGTTTTTTGGATGAATGATTGGATTTTTTGGTGACTAAAGTATATGTTTTTTTGTGGTGAGGGTTTTGGGTTATTTTTGGACGAGGGATGTGAGTATTTTTAGGATATGAGTTAAGGATTTCTTGAGTTGAGTGTTTAGCGCTTTGTAGGGATCATTGTTTATGGTTTTTTTTGGGATGAGTGTTTATGGTTTTTTAGAATAGCATTTAATGTTTTTTTGTGCTTGTGGGTTGAATGTTTTTTTAGGATGAGGGTTTTGGGTTTGATAAGTCTAGGGGTTTTGGGATTATTAGCATTGGGGTTTTAGTGATTTTGGGGGCTCAATGATTATGGTATTTTTTGGAATGAGGGTTTATGGTGTTTTTTGGGATATGGGTTTTGTGTTTTCTTGGGATAACTATTTCATGTTTTGTGAGGATGTGTTTTTAAGGGTTTTTTGGATGTGGTTTGAGGATTTTATGGTCTAATGTTATGTAGTTTTTAGGGATTAGTGTTGAGTGTTATTTAGGGGTGGGTGTTGAGGATTTTCTGTGGATGAGGGTTGATGTTTTTTATGGATAAGGTTTAATGTTTTTATAGGTAGAGGGTTGATGGATTTTTTGAGGTGAGGGTTGATTTTTTTGGGATGAGGGTTGAGGAGTTTTTTTTTGGAATAAGTGTTTTTGGTTTTTGGGGATTGTGTGTTTTTTGGGGTTAAGGGTTTAATATTTTTTGGGATAGGGAGTTGAGTGTTTTTTTGGTCTGATGTTTTAGGGTTTTTTGGTTTTGAGGGTATATGTTTTTTTGGATGGGGTCTTTAGGTTTTTTGGGGTAGAGAGTTGAGGGATTTTTTGTGGCATGGGATTAAAAAATTTTAGGTAGGAGGGTTTATAGTTTTGGGGGATGAGGGTTTAGGTTTTTTGGGTTTGAGGGATGAATGTTTTTTGTTCATAAACATAGAGGGTTTTTTGGGGATGTAGATTGAAGACATTTTTGCGGCTGAGGGTTGAGGTTATTTTTTGGATGAGGGTTTAGGGTTTTTTGGGGATCACAGTTGAAGATATTATGGGTTTGGGGGTTCATGGTTTTATGGGGATGATTGTTGATGATTTTATTAGGCTTAGTGGTGAGTTTTCTTTGGCACAAAGGGTAAAGGGTTTTTTGTGAATAGGGTTGAGGATTTTTCGGTGATGAAGGTTGTGGGGTATTTTGGAAATGGTTTGATGATTTTTGGGGAAGAAGGTATGGGTTTTTATTGAAATTAGTGAAGAGGGTTTATTCAGATGATGGTTGATAAGTTTTTTTTTCTGAGGATAGAGGGTTTTGGGGATAAGGGTTAATGGTTTTTTAGGAATTAGTGTTGATTTTTTTTGGGGATGATGGTTTGGGGGTTTTTTTGAGAATAGGGTTTAGGGTGTTTGGGGGATCAGGTTTGTGGGTTTTCACGGATGGGTTTTTTGAATGGGGATGAGGGTTTATTTTTTTAGGGATGAGGCTTTAGGGTTTTTGGAAGATGATGGTTTAGTTTATTTTGGGGATGACGGTTTGGGGTCATTTGGGGACAAGGGTTTAGTATTTTTGGGGAATAGGTTTAGAGATTTTTAGTGGATGAAGGTTTATGATTTTATGCAGATGAAGGTTTATGAATATTTGGGGTTGAGGGTTTTCTATTTTATGGTGCTAATGTGTTATTATTTTTTCAGATTGGGGTTTGGGGTTTTTGGATATTTTAATTTTGGGATATTTGGGGATGAGGGTTTAGGGTTTTTTTGGGAATGATGTTTTTTATTTTTTTGGGTCGAGGGCTTAGGGTTTTTTTGGGATAATTGTTAAGGTTTTTTTTCAGTCTGAGGGTTTACGGTTTTCTAAGGAAGAGCTTTTAAGGTTTTATAGGGACGAATGTTTTGGGTTTTGTGGGAATTTTTGTTTTGTATGTTTTGGGGCTGAGATTTTGGTGTTTTTGGGGGATATGGGATTGGGGATTTTTAGGGTGGAGGGTTTAGGGTATTTTGAGGTTGAGAATTTAGGGTGTTGTAGGACTTATGTTTTTATGTTTTTTTGGGATTAAGGGTTTGGGGTTTTTTTGTGGGATTGGATTTAGAGTTTTTCAAGGATGATGGTTTACGGATATTTTTGGGGATGAGGGATGAGGGTTATTTGGTGTTGGGGTTGAGGGCTTTTGGTACTATAGTGTGAGGTTTTTCAAGGATAATCATTATTGGGTTTTTGGCATGGATGATAGAGGTTTGTTTGGGGATGAGGGTTGAGGGTTTTGGGGGTTGGATATATATGTGTATTTTTGTGGTGTGTGGTTGATGTTTTTTATTGTATAAAGGTTTGGGGTATTATAGGGTTGTGGGTTGAGTATTTTTTCATATTACTAACTTAGTTTTTTTGGGGTTGCGGGTTTGAGGTTATTCAGGGGCTTAGGTTTTGGGGCTTTTAGGGATGAGGGTTTATATTTTTTATGGAAAAGGGATCATGATTTTTTATGGATGAGGGTTTATGAATTTTTGGGGATGGATGTCTACTATTTTGGGGGCTGGGGGTTGAATTTTTTTGGGGGGTTATGGGTTTAGTGTTTTCTTGGGCTTTGGGTTTAGTGTTTTGGTGTTAGAAGGTTATATTTTTGGGGATGAGGGGTTGAGGATTCTTGGTATGAGGTTTTGGAGATTTTTGGGGGTTTGGGTTCGAAGGTTTTTTTTCATTGATCATTTAAGGTTAATTGTGGTATAGGTTTTTTATTTTTTTGGAAATAGTGTTTGGGTTTTTTGGGGCTGAGGGTGTGGGGTTTTTTGTGTTTTGGGATTTTGATTTTATGTTAATTAGAGTGTCATGTTTTTTGGGGATGATTCATTAGTGTTTTTTAGGGATATGTGGTTATGGTTTTTAGGGATGATGGTTTAAGGTTTTATATCATTGGATGTGTTGTTCTTTTCCTTGACGAGGGTTTTGAGTTTTTTTGGAGATGAGGGTATTTGGGGGGATGAGGGTTTCATGATATTTTGGGTTGATGGGCTCGGTTTCTTGTGGCTTGGTGTTAAAGTTTTTAGGTTTATTGGTTGAGGGTTTTGGGGTGTAGGTTTGGGAGTTTTTAGAGTTGAGGGATTATGGGTTTGGGGTTGAGGGTGTAAGGTTTTTTAGGGTTGAGGTTTTAGGTTTTTTTGGGGATGAGTGTTTTTTATTTTTTGGACTTTATTGTTTAGGGTTTTTTGGGACAATGGGTTTATGTTTTATTAAGGATGAGGGTTTGGGTTTTTTGGGGACATAGGGTTTAGTTTTTTGGGGGGTGGAGGGTTTATGGTTTTTTGGTGTATATGGTATTAGGTTTTCCTGGGGTGTTGGGTTTTGAGGTTTTGGGGCTAACAGTATAGGGGTTTTTGGGGCTGATGGTTGAGGGTTATTTTGAGCCTAGGGTTTAGGGTTTATGGTTTTTGAGGGATTGTGATTTAGGTGTTTTTAGGTTGTGGGTATAATAATTTTTAGGGATGAGGGGTTAGAGTTTTTTGGGGATTATGGTTTAGGGTTTATTCGGGTTAAGTGTTTAGTGTTTTCTAGGGCTGAGGATTTAGTTGTTTTGGGGATGGTGGTTTGGGATTTTTTTGGAGGATTGTTTTATGTTTTCTTAGGGATGTGGGTTTATGGTTTTTTAAGGAGGAGGTTTTTTGGTTTTTATGGGTGAAGGATTATGGTATTAAGCGGAGAAGGGAATAATATTTTCTAGATATGAGGTTTTAGGGATTTATGTGGATGGGGTTTTTTGATTTTATAACTATGAGAGTCTAGGTATTTCTATGGTAGTGGGGATAGTGTTTTTTGGATGTGAGGATTTAGGGTTTAGTGGGGCTGAGATTTTGTAATTTTTTGGGGTGGATGCTATGTGGATTTTTGATTCTAAGGTTTTAGTTTTTTTTCGATGAGGGTAACGGTTTTTGGGGATCATGGTTTTGGGTTTTTTTGGGATAACGATTTATCTTTTTTGGGGGATGAGGGTATGGGATTTTTGGGGATGAAGCATTAGTTTTCTTTGGTTTTGAGGTTTCAGGATTTTTTGCTGTAGTGTTTTTAGAGTTTCCTAGGATGAGGGTTTAGAATTATTTGGGTCTAAGGGTTTTGGTTTTTTGTGCCTGTGTTTTTGGGGATTTTTGGGGATGAGGGTGTATTTTTATTTGGGAATGAGGGTTTAGGGTTTTTGGGGATGACTATTTCAGGTTTTATAGTTTGGAGGGTTTATTTTTCTATAGGTGTGGGGGTTTAGTGTTTTCTAGGGATGTGGGTTTATCATTTTCTTGGGATTTGGGATTGGGATTTTCTAGGGAAAAGGGTTTAGGGTTTTATGGGTTTTTGGGGATATTATTATTCGGTGATGTGGGTTTAGGTATTTCAAAATAAGTGGTTTAGGGTAATCCTAGAATGAGGGTTTAGGCATTCTAAAGATGACGGTATATCGTTCTTTAGGGGCTAATGGTTTACTTTTTTGATGGGGTTGAGGGATTAGGGTTTTCTATGGTGGAGGGATTATCGATTTTTAGAGATGTGGGTTTGGGTTTTTTTGGGGTTGAGCGTTTGGGGTTCTGTTGGGGTTATTATTTTAACTTTTCTAAGTTGGAGGTTTTTGTTTTTTCTTGGGAAATCAATATAGGGTTTTATGGGTCTAAGGGTTAATTATTTTCTGGGACTGAAGGTTTCATTTTTTCTATTAATGAGGGTTTACATTTTTCTAGGGATGTTTATTTATGGTTTTCATTTGATTAGGTTTTAGGATTTTCTGGGGACTATGGTTTAGGGTTTTTCAGGGAAGATAGTTCAATGTTTTCATAGGTAGATTGTGTAGGGTTTATTAGGGCAGAGGTTTTATGGATTTTTAGGGATGAGGTTTTAGAGTTATATAAGGATGAGGGTTTGTGGTTTTCTATGTTTTAGTTTTCGGGGTTTTTTGAGGAAGAGGGTATGATAGTTTATGGTTTTCATGGTCTGTGGGTTTAGGGTGTTCTAGGGATGATAATTTTGGGTTTTTCTCAAGTAGAGGTTTTAGGGTTTTATAACACTGATAGTTTTGGTTTTTTCTGGGAAAAGGGATTAGGGTATCTCTGGGATGACATATTTTGAAGTTTCTTGAAATGAAGGATAAGGTTTTTTTAGAGGATGAGGGTTTTATTTTTATTAGGGATGGGGGTTTCAGGTTATCTAAGGATGAGGGTTTTGGGTTTTCTGTGGATGAGGATTTCTAGTTTTAAGGGTTGAGGGGTTTCTAGGGTTGTGGGTTTAGTGTTTCTTGGGTAGAGGTTGTTTTGTTTTCTGGGGATAAAGTATTGAAGTTATTTGGTGTTGAGGGTTTATTTTTTTTCTTGGGATGAGTTTCTATGTTTATATGGGACTCAAGGTTTGTGGTTTTCTTGTGATTAGGGTGTTAGTGTTTTTGGGAGTTGATGGTTTAGGCTTTCCAATGAAAAGGATTTAGTGTTTTATGGGGATGAGCATTTTGGGTTTTTTAGGGTTAGAAGGGATGTGTTTTCTAGGGACAATAGTTTGGGATTTTGAGGATGGGAATTTACATTTTCATGTGGATGAGTGTTTAGGGTTTTTTGGGGTTGATGGATTAGGTTTTTATGAGGATGAGGATTCATGTTTTTCTAAGACTGGGGGTTTAGGGTTTTATATTACTTTGGGAATAAAATTATCAGGGGATTATGAATTGGGGTTTTCTAGGGCCAAGGATTTATGTTTTTCTGAGTCTATGGGTTGTGTATATTTAGAGGGAGATGGTTTAGTATTTTCTTGGGCTATGTGTTTGGTTTTTTATAGGGATAAGGGATTATGGTTTTTTGGGTATGATGGTTTCAGTTGTTTGGGGGGATATGTTTTTAGGGTTTTTATAAATATGGTTTTGGAGTTTTTTAGCGATTTGGGTTTAGGGTTTATTTTGTGAATGTGTGTTTAGATTGTTATGGGGTTGAGGGTTTCATGTTTTCTTGGGATAAGTTTTTAGGGTTTTCCAGGGATGAGGATTAATGGATTTCTTGGGAAGGGGTTTAGGTTTTTATGGGGATTTGGTTTAATGGTTTTTTCAGGATGAAGGTTTGGGGTTTTTTGTGGTTGAGGGTTCGGGTATTTCATTGTACACAGGATGGGGTTTTCTAGAGACACGGGTTTTGGATTTTGTTACGATAATGGATCAAGATTTTCAGGGACTTTAAGATTAGGGGGATATAGGGATGAGGGTTTGGAATTCTTTAGGTCGAAGGATTATAATATTTTGGGATGAGGATTTAGATTTTTTTGGTGTTGGTGGTTCAAGGTTATATTGGGATAAGGGTATTGGGTTTTGTTGTGGCTGGGGGTTGAGTGTTTTATTTGGCTCAGAGTATAAGGATTTTTGGTACAAGGGTTTATGGAATTTTATGGATGAGGTTTTACAGGTTTTGGGGGAAAATGGTTTCTGTTTTTTGGGGATAAGGGTTCATGTATTTGTTGGGATTAATATTTTGGGTATTTGGGTGTTGTGGGTTCAAATTTTATTTGGGGATGAGGGTTCTATCTTATTTATAGCTAAGAGTTCTATTTTTTTTTTGCATATATGTTTCAAGGTCGTTTGGGGATAAGGAATTATATATTTTGGGTGGGGGAATTAGGGTTTTATTGGGATAAGGGTTTAGGGTCTTGGGGGATGAGTGTTTGGGGTTTTATTGAGAATATTTTTAATGTTTTTTGTGGCTGGGGGTTTAGGTTTTTTGGGTGCTGAAGTTTGAGGGATTTTGGGGGATAAGTGTTTAGGGGTTTTTTGGTATTAGGATATAGGGTTTTTTGAGTATGAAGGATTATTATTTTTTATGGTGAGGTTTTAGGGATTTTTGGGGATGAGGTTTTAGAGTTTTTTTTTGTTTAAGTGTTTTGGGTTTTTTTGGTGAAGGGGTCCATAGTTTTTTGGGGATGACGGATTTGGGTTTTTTTGGGATGAGGGTTTAAGGTATTTTGGGGATAAGGGTTGAAGGTTTTTTTGGGATTGAGGGTTGATTATTTTTTGGAATTTAGAGTGAAACTATTTTTGGGGTAAGGATTTAGGGTTTTGTTGGGGTTGAGGGTTGATTTTTTGGGGATGTGGTTTTATGATTTTTTTGGAGGTTTGGGGGTTGACTGTTTTTTGAGGATGAGAGTATGATTGTATTTTGGGACTAATGATTTAGGTTTCTTTTGGGGTTTAGTTTTTATGGTATTTGTGGCTGAGGGTTTAGGGATTTCATGGGCTAAGGGTTTTCTGTTTTTTGGGGTGAGGGTTTAGAGGTTCTTGGGGATGAGGGTTTTGGGTTTTTTTGGGGAGGAGGTTCAGGGTTTTCTAGAGATGATGGTTTTTTTTATGGATAAGGGTAAATGGTATCTTGGGGATGACTATTCATTTTTTTTGTTGGGGGATCTTCTTTATTTGGGGTGGAGTGTTGATGGTTTTTTGGTCAAGGTGTTCCATTTTATTTAGGGAAGATGATTTTGGGTTTTTGTGGTTGGATGGTTCTAAGTTTTTTGTGGTTGATGGTACATGGTTTTATAGGGATGAGGGTTTAGGGTTTTCGGTCTTATATTTTACTGTTTTTTTGGGAAGAGGTATTAGGTTTTTGGGATTGAGGTTTTATGGTTTTTTCATATTGATGGAGAAGGGTTTTTTGGGTGTTGATGGTTCACAGTTTTTTTGAAGCTAAGGGTTCATGGTTTTTTTGGGATGACGGTTTAGGGGTTTTTTGGGGGGTTGATGGTTTTGGTTTTTCTGGGGATGTGGTATTAGGGATTGTTGGTCTGAGTGGTAATGCATATTTAGGGATGAGGGTTTAGGGATATTTGGGGATGTGGGTTTTAGGAATATTGGGAATGGGGGTTCAATGATTTTTTTTGATGGGGGTCAAGGGTTTTTCTTGGCATGAGGGTGTAGGTTTTTTTGGGAATGGGGGTTTAGGTTTTTTTTTGCTGAGGGTTCATTTTTGGGGGCGAGGGTTTTGGAAATTTTTGGGGATGAGGGTTTAAGTTTTTCTTGGTGATAATGGTATCATATTGTTTGGGGATTATGATTTGATAATTTTTGGTAATGAATTATCAGGGTTTTGGGGGGATAAGGCTTTAGTGTTTTCTAGTTATAAGTGTTCTGGGTTTTTTGGGGTTGAGGGTTTTGGATTTTTTTTGGATAAGGGGTCATGGTTTCTTAGGACTAATGGTTCAAGTATTTTTTTTAGGCTTTGGTTCACCATTCTTTAGGGATGGTGGTTCAAGAATTATTAGAGATGAGGATTTAATGTTTTTGGTGATAGGGCTATAGTGTTTCTTGGCGGTGGGGTCCTAGGGGTTTCATTGGTCTGATAGATTAGTCTTTTTTATGGATTAGTTATTGGTTTTTTAGTGGATACGGTTTTGGGGTTTTTTTGGGATTAGTGTTTCATGTTTTATGGGGATCATAGGTTATGTTTTTTTTGGGGGGGAGGGGTTCAGGGCGTAGGGTTTTTTTGGGGCTAGGGGTTTTGGGTTTTTTGTGGATGAGGGTTTAAGTATGTTCAAGGATAAGTGTTTAGTGTTTTTTGGGACTGAGGGTTTATTGTTTTTTGTGGTGAGGGTTTAAAGAATTTTGGGGATGATGGGTAAGGGTTTTCTGGTGGTGAGGGCTTAAGGATTTTTAGGGAATATGGATTAGGTTTTTTGGTGATGAGGGTTATAATTTTTTTGGAAAGGGTTTTAAGGGATTGGGGATGAGATTTTAGTGTTTTTACATGTAAGGGATTTTTTTTATGAGGTTTTATGTTATTCTAGGGTTGAGGGTTCATAATTTTTTAGGGATGACGGTTTCAGGTTTTTTAAATAGGAGGGTTTGCGTTTTTTGGGATAAGGGTTTAATGGTTCTTCTGGGATTTGGGTTTAGGGTTTGGGGTATGGGGGTTTAATGGTTAATTTTTTCTGAGGGTTTAGGGTTTTTTTGGGATGAAGGATTAGGATTTTTTGGGATGAGGATTTTGGGTATTTTAGGGATGAGGATTTATGCTTTTTGGGGATGATGGTTTTAGTTTATTTTGGAATAAATTATTTTTGGGGATGAGTTTTGAGGGTTTATTGGGTAAGTTGGTAGATTTTTGATGTTTTATTTGTGCTTCGTGTTGATGATTTCATTTGGGATGAGGGATGACATTTTTTATGGCATAGGATTGGTGTTATTTTTGGGTTAAGGTTTTAGGGAATTTTTGGGTTGGGTGTTTGGGGTTTTAGGGGGAATGAAGTTTTTTGTTTTCTATGGATGAGGGATTAGAGTTTCTTATGGATTAGGGTTGAGGGTTTTCTAGAGCTAAGGGTTGAGGGTTTTCGTGGAATGAGGGTTTAGGTATTCACAGGATGAGGGTTTAGGGTATTTTGGGGATGCAGTTTTAGGGTTTTTTGGGTCTAAGGGTTTAGGATTATTTTGTTTAGTGGGTTAATGATATATTTTAGGCTGGGGTATTGGTTTTTTATTTAGATTGTAGATTAGTGTTTTTGGTGGGCATGAGATTTAGGGTTTTTGTGTTCTTTGGGGTGAGGGTTTAGGGTTTTTTTGGGATGGATTGTCCGAGTTTTTTTGGGAAATGTGTTTAGTGTTTTGGGGGGATGAGGGTGAGGGTTTTTGGTGGATAGGGGTTGCGGGATTTTTTGGAATGGGTGCTTATTGATTTTTGGGGATTAGAGTTGAGGGTTTTTTGGGATGATGTATGACCATTTTTTGGGGATAATATTTTTGGATTGTAAATTTTTGAGGGCTGGACTTTTTTTTGGGATGAAGGGTGAGTGGTTTTTTTGGGATATAGGTTTATGGTTTATTGAAACTTGGGGTTTATTTTTTATGGGGTTGATGATTTATTTTTTTATTGGGATGGGAATTTACGGTTTTCTAAGTCAAGGTTTTTAGTGTTTTCTAGGGCTGAGGGATCTTTATTTTCTAGGGCTGATGGTTTAGGGTTTTTTGAGGACGAGGTTTTAGGTATTTGTGGGGTTTTACGTTTTTTTATGGCATGATGATTTAGGGTTTTCTAGGGATAGAGATTTTGAGTTTTATGAGGCTGAGGGTTTAGGGTTTTTTGGGGTTGAGGGAAATGGGTTTTCTAGGGAAGTGGTGTATGGGTTTTTTTTGGTGTTTTGGTTTTAGAGTATTCTGGGGATGAGTGTTTTTTTTTAGGGACAGAGTTTAAACATTTTGGCCTTTTATATTAGGGTTTTATGGTTTAGGTGGGTTAGGGTTTTTAGGGACGTTATTTTATGGTTTTCTAAGGCTTTGGGATTAGTATTATATTCAGATGTCGGTATAGGGTTTTATGGTGATGGGGATTTAGGGTTTTATGTGGATAAGGGTTTAGTTTCTTCTAGCGATGAGATTATATGGTTTTATTAGGTAGAGCAGTTATGGTTTTTTGGTGAGAGGTTTTAGATATTTTTTTGTTCATAGGGCTGAGTGTTTTTTGGAGTTAAGGTATTTTTTGAGCTAAGGGTTCAGTGTTTTCTAGGGGTTAGGGTTTTTGGTTTTTTAGGTATGAGGTTTTAGTGATTTTTTGGGATAAAGTTTTTTGGTTTTTTGGAACTGAGGTATTTGGGTTTTGGGGGGATGAGGGTTTATGATTTTATTGGTTGAGGGATTATTGGTGTATGGCGATGTAGTGTAACAATCAGAGATTTTATGAGAATTATTATTTTTAATTTCATTGATGTCTTGTGTTTTATGCTACACCAAGATTATCTTTTGCTATACGCAACACTGTATTAGTTTCCAGTATACGCAACACTATTCATGGCTCGTGTTACACACAATTTCATGTTCATTTTGTAGAAATTATTCTCCAAAACATTAAGTATAGATTTTGTTTAATGTATAAATAAAATATGGTTGTATTTTGTTATACACAACAACAAAAGATTCTTGCACTACATGCCACCCTGACTTGGCTTGCATTACATGCAATCGTGACCTTCCTCGATTGCGTGTGTAGTACGCAATACCGGGTTTCACTAAACAATGATATATTGTTATCATATTATTATGGACTATACGTTATGAATAGTATTAAATACATTTTTAATTTTATAACATTATTATTTGTCTTACATATTTTCTAGAACATGGTATGGGAACAAAATAAATTTTTCGGGTAAAATAAGTATTTTTAAAAAAATGCAGTTTTGTCGCCTTTTGATGGCGCACTGACTTTAAATCTAGTTTTTGACATTTTTATAAGTTAAATTTGACAAAATAAAATTCTTCCTTGGAATCAAGATATAAAAATTTAATTTGGATAAATTTTTCATATTATTCTGATAACTATCATATTTTGATGAATAGTAAAAACACGCTATATTTTAATTAAAAACAAATTTTTTCATCACAATAATTTATATGGATAGATTATCCTTTTAATTGTTTTAAAACTGTAATTAGAATATATTTTTACCATTTAATCCAATGTTTTTCATTGGAATGAATTTCACTTTCAATTTGGAAATAAACAAGTGTTGATCGTTTGATAGTTATTGTTTCTTAAAAACACGCTATTTGTTTTGATAACGGGAATTAATTTTAAAATTAATTAATGCTGCTTATATGTTTTTAATTTGGAAAAATAGACATCATTTTTGAATTCATAATTTCAAATATATCTTAGGCTGAATTTTTTGTATTTTTTCTCAAAAACTTCAATTTTTGATGAATAGTGAAACCACTTAGTGGTAGTTAAAAAAATTGACTCTTTCATTTAAATGAAATTTTTCCAGTTTTGTGAATTGAATTTCCAAAATCTTACATAAATGGTTTTTATCAAGAATTAAAATTTGGTTCAATAAGATGAAAATAATTTTTGGTGAATATTAACTTTTGACTTTTATTTATTGTGGTTAAAGGTAAATAGGGTGATTCAAGGTTAAAAGAATATTATAATAATTCAAAATTACCATAAAACTTGTCCTAACCTTATTGGATGAGTATTGTCTGACCATGGGCATCCTTGGGTCGATTATGAGACCCCATTGAGCCACATTGGAGTGATAATGACAGTTTGGATTAATTAATTTAATGTAAAGACAAAATTAACATTAACAAAAATCTTTTAGTAATTAATTTTTATAAGGGGATATATAAATTTTCATTTCGACTATAAATATTAATTGGAAAGATAAACAGATTTCCTACATGGTGGTATGTTTTTTATAATTTTTAGACATCAAATAAATTAAATTATTTATGAGACAATAATGATGAAGTATTTACCTCATTAATAAATGATTTAAATAAATAAGATTATAATGATTAAAATATTATCCAAAACATGTCCAATTCTGATTAGATGATTTTTTATCGACCATGAGTCTTCTTATCATTATCTTCAATTATTTTTGGACCTTTTGAAATCGAAGATAAGATTATAATAAAATAATATTTTCACACTTTCCAAAAGAGCCCCTCCTCCCCCTTATAAAAGGACACCATTTCTATCCAATTACCCACACCTCTCAAGCCATTTGGATTGTCCAAACTCTGCCCAATTAAGATCCCTACATCCCTCTCCTCACCCTAGAAGACTTAACTTAGGCAGAAGGAACTTCAAGAAGTCCTTTTGGTTCAAACCAAAGGAAGTTACCCAAATTAAAGGTAACAGTTTCTCTTAAGTTGTTTTCTTTTATTCTACTTCTCCAACCCCTAAACTATTTTTATTCCTTTCTTTTGTAAGAAAACCAGTATCCTCATTATACTAGGATGTTTTTATGAGAATTATTTGAACTAAAATTACACACACCTCCATCTAATGGATGAAGAACATAATGTTCTTGTGGATGGAAAACTAACGCCTCAAGAAATGATGATTGTTCAATTTTCTCCTGCCGCCTCTCATGGTGGCCATTATGATGGAACTATATTTATATATGATATATATTATGTTTATTATTTCCTTATGCTTCTTTACTTCCCAATTATATCTATAATATATGGTTTCTATAGTGGGTAAATACGATAATCTCATTTAAGGAAGTACGGACTACCGCCCCCTCAAAGTGATGTGATTCGTTAATGCCATATGTGGCATGTATAAAGGATGTAGTTAATGATTTTATATGTGATATTATAATGGAATTATAATATACCTATGTATCATTATTTTTTAATTCCATTAAAATAAGAAATAGAACTGAAAGTAGTGTTCATGTGTACGTACAGCTTACCGTCTCCATGAACAGTGCATTTCATTCCTTACCTCCATATGTTATGTACTATTTTAAATACATGTATATTATTGATATATATGATATGTATGATATATAAATCATGAATATCATTCTGGATATACTGAACCTTTGACCACATGAACAACATGTAATTATAAGAAGTCCATTTTTGACTCAAGTACCAAATATCGACAAAACGAACATTATTAACTTAAATGGTTAAATAAAGTTTATAACATGGTAATAAGTGATATAAAAGTAATAATAAATTTGATAAAGGTACTTAATCAAGTATAAATTAACTTTGGTTTATTATTCATGAGATTAAAGAACGATCAAGTCAAGTCGGACACGAGGTAAGGGAACTTCTTAACCCAATTTCCGTTCTTTGGGTTGATCTTCTCTTTCTTGTTTATGTCATTCTTGGATTATGTGAGAAATGAATTTTTATATATTTTCCTGTATTTATACTTTCTTTATGTGACCTTATAGTGAATACACATATGTGATCTATTTTATTTACAAAAAGATCTTTTTAAGGGATAACATTTACAATCTCGTTTTTATCCGAGATTGTTTTTTCATAAGTATTTACTAGGGTTATATTTATCATCCATGTCACTGTTTTCTAAAAATGGTTTCATGTATGTTTAAAGTCCTTTTTACCCATTTTTGACTTTTACTACATGGTATGTAATGAATCATTATTTTTTTATGTTAAGAGGTACTTTTTTTACTTTTCCAGCAAAAGTACGAGAAGAATGTTTTTTTAACTTATACGACATGAACGGATTTTTACGGTTTCATAACTCCTTATTTTCAGGAATCTTACTCTATAGTATTTAATTACTATTTTCATAAAAGTCATTTTCTTTTAAAATTTCATGTAATTTCGTGAAAAGAAAATGATTTTGAAGAAGAATGGATATTTTCCTCAAGAATTCATTCCAAGTGTTTTATCAAAACCATTTTCCATATAAGACGACATTATATCATGTATGTATGTTTAAGTATAATTTCCCTATGATTTAAATGGTTTAACTTTTCTTATGATGAAATGATATCCATTTTTTGTATGGATTTTGTTATTATGGGATGATATTTATGAAACCCATTTTATAGTTTGGGTAATGATGAATGATTTATGTTTATGTTGTGGCACAAGTAAGAATGATTTCATTATGAGATGGGTGGGACCTATATCTCCCTCCAATGCATTGGGAAAAGATTTATATCTCATGAGATAGACATGGATGGAACGGTAAGTTAATCTGGTTCAGTGTTACAGGACTGGAACGAAGAGTGTACTCGATTCAGAAAGGGACTTTTTCCACTAAGATGGTGTTGGCAGCAATTCCTTGGCTACATTGGAAATTATATAATGTGCTTAATGGTTTCCAAAATTACATGTTTTATTCCCATTATATTTTATCACGATTAATGTTCCTTTATGATCTATGCCTTATGTACTTCCAAGATTTATTTCTCAAGATTTTATGTTTTTTTAAGTTCAAATGTATTTTATCCATGTGTACCCTTACTGAGCATTTGAGCTCACCCTTTATATGTTTTCTTTTCCCCAGGATTTAAAGAAAGGTTTTAGGTAAGAAAACAAAAGGTAAGATCTTTATGGGAGATGTTGAAGATCTTTCACCACGATTAGAAGATTATGTTCAGAGTTTCCAAAGACACTAAACTATTACGATCCTTGTGTGTCTATTTTTGTTATGTATTAAGTATTCCGCAAAAGTAATGTAATGTCCATGTATGTCAAGCTATGGGTCTCTACAATTGGTATCAGAGGAAAGGTTTAGTTAATCTTTTCAAAGTAGGATTCTAAAACATTAGTGAGATCTGTAGAGATATTTATAAGGTATGTCTAGGGATGTCCCTAAGGATTAATATAACTACAAGTTACAGTCCTAGAATTATGTTAACGATCATGAATAACCTAGGGTGAACCTAAGCTATCATAGGTTAAAGAAGGTGTCATAAGTTATACATCCTATAAGTAACTTTTTATGATTATGTGGTTGCTCATTATTTTAATTGTTTCTTACACAATGGTTTCTGGTTTTAGTTAATGGAGGGAACCAGAAGGAATTGAGTTGAAATTGTATCCGATGGACAAATTGGTGATTATGAGTAGCGAAATTGCGTAATGCCTAGAGAGAAAGATATTATGATTATGCCGAATCAGACATCTCAATACATGATTAACATGATGAACTTTAGAGGTATTCCCAATTCATCAAATAAGAGGAAGATGGACTTTTATGCATGTTCACATGTTGAGGAGCATAGAGAAAGGAAGATTGAGATTTCTAAATAAGGGAAGTAGAACCTTGATGAATATATAAAATGGAGGGGAAGATGTTATATGTGTGTAGAGAAGGGTCATAGAGTGACAGACTGTTATGGAGTTCAATGTCTTATCTGTGGAGAACATGGGCATTACCCAACTCAATGCCCTGGCCTAAGAGGTTACTTATAAATCAAGGAAGGAATTATTCCATGATAATCATTGAAGAGGATGGTTTGATGTGTTTATGTATTGGTATTCATGAATAATGTTGTTGAGGTACTTTTATGGTATATTGGAATACCTATATATTGGTCCATTGTGATTTTCCATAAGAATATGGCATCGGTAACCATGAAAAGTGATTGAAATATTTTTGGAAAGAAAATGATATGCGCATAATGAAGGTATAAAGGGAAAATAATATGTTTGATAGTATTCATGAGATCATGACTAATATAAGGAAAACATTATATCATGGTTTGAGTATATATAATTTTTTGGATTTTGGTATGTGGAGAGAGTTAACTTTTGACAGCATTCATGTTTTCACTAAGGTTCAATGGGTATTCATTTTTCAATAGAATACAATATTAAGGTATTCATAGGTTTGGAATGTGATCAACAAGATATATCTTATGATATATGAGGGATAAATTATGGCATTCACGTGCTTGTTATATTACCTTTTTAGTAATCCTTCTCTTTATACTATGAGTTTGGAAAGAAGTATTTTGGGAAAGCCTAAAGATTGGAATGGATTATGTTGAACATAAGTAAGTATTGTTTAAGGCAAGAAATTTTTCGATATTATTGATAGAATGTTATAATAGTGTAGTTTAAGAAAAGGGAAAACCTACAGAATGGGCGACAACCCGTCGCGTCGGACAAGGCTGTGGGAATCAAACCCACAACCGAAGTGTGAAAGGACTTTATTGTCATGACCCGACCCTACCTGGGCTCGAGCCGCAACTACCCCAAGCCCGCCTCCATAGGCCAGGGGCTGGCGACCAGCGCTGAAGGCACAACAACTCGGGGAGGCCTTTGCCTAAGTACCTGTACACACACACGCATCACATTCAATGAAACAATGCAGAGTAAAAGAAAATACAAGAAAATAAAAGGAAAGGGCAACTGATATATATATACCACAAAGAGTGCATCGACCTCTACAAGTACAAAGAATGTTGAAGGTACACTGAAAAGGAAAAAGGGCAAAACACGCGCCCAACCAGAAAAGGTGCCACAACCCGGCAACAGGTAAACAAAATAAACAGCTGACGGGTCTCCCACCTAGAACCCAGCCATGACCACCACACGCGGTCCAAGCTCCCAAGCTCCTACGCTCCACTGAAGCCACGCTCCACCTGTCTGTCGTCTGCAGGGGCACACCAAGTGCGGGTAAAGCCCAAGCAGGGGTGAGTATAAAAATACTCAGTAGGATACCCCGAAGGCTCGAGGGAGCAACAAAGGAGGTACCGAAGGGTGAGCAGTAGTGCGAACAGAAAAGTAGAGGAGTACAACTGAAAGTGCAGTAAGAGTACAGTAAAGAGTCCAGCTCAACCCAACAAGAGGAAAGAATGTAGACTCATCCAAACACAAGGAGCTAGAAATGGTGAGAAGATGAACTTCCCATCGAGTCTTTGCTACCTATAGAAGGAGAGCAGACTCGTCCAACCATGAGAAGCTAGAAACGAAAATCATGTGGCATACCCCGTGCGTCTTCACCTCTCCTGGAAGGAGAGTAACCAAACCCATGAAGTGGGTACTAGAAATAGGTATATACATATCCTTATGCTCAATCAAGAAGCCCGAACAACGTCGTAAGGGGATCTCCGTCCCGTAGCTCTGCCCAAGAAAAGAGTAGCCAACCGTCCCAGACATAACCCCATCATCGATGCCCTGCATCCCACACGTCTTCCCTGAACCGCAAGCCAAGGACTCAATCACCGCACCTTGACATTATCCGCTTTGGGCGGCACTGACTCGCCCGCACGGTTTTAGATCGCGTCACAAGAATGCGTCTCGGTGGGGAAAGTGGCCCACGAACTTGAGAGTTCTAGGGAAAGTCGAACCACTCCTCGTCATTGCCCTACAGTCAAGAGGTCTCCTCAAAGTCAAGTCGTCACAACACTGACCCGTATAACCAAGGGTCCTGCTCCGGTAATCATGGAGGAAAGCCAAAGACTAGCCTAGTCGAGAGGACTGAGTCTGGAATGCCAATAGGTGTCCCACTGCCCAGCCCTACTGGAGGGGAATTCATAACCAGATATCGGGTGACCCACTGCCCAGCCCTGCTGGAGGGTAAACCCTAATACATCATCAGGCGACCCACTGCCCAGCCCTGCTGGAGGGTAAACCATAATAGGATATCGGGTGACCCACTGCCCAGCCCTGCTGGAGGGTAAACCATAACACATCATCAGGCGGCCCACTTCCCATCCCTATTGGAGGGTAGACCTGGAATAAGTCGACAGGCACTACCCAGCCTTGCTGGAGGGTAGACCTGGAACTAGACAACGGGCGACCCACTGCCTAGCCCTGCTGGAGGGTATACCCTAAGAGGTCGTCGGGTGACCCACTGCCCAGTCTCTGTTGGAGGGTAGACCCTAAGTGTGTCGGGTGACCCAATTCCCAGTCTCTACTCAAGGGTAGACCCTAAGTGCGTCGGGTGACCCACTGCCCAGTCTCTACTGGAGGGTAGACCCTAAGTGCATCGGGTGACCCACTGCCCAGTCTCTGCTGGAGTGTAAACCCTAGAAGTCAGTGAGCATCCCACTGCCCAGCCCTGCTGGAGGGTAAACCCGAAGAAGTCGATGAGTAACCCACTGCCCAGCCCCGCTGGAGGGTAGAACTCAGAACTGCTCTATCCATCTCCACTGGAGGGCACAACACTGGCCAACTGAACACGGAGTGGGTGTCTCGCAACCACCCAACTCCAGAACAACTCTCCCAAAATAGGTTCAGTTCCTGTTCCATCACCGGGTGTCACTATCCCTGCTACCGGCAAATCCATCGAGAGTGAAACCAAGGGAAGACCACTCAACCCTGCTGGTCAAACAAACGAGCACAAAGCCAGGGGAAAAACTCCACCCTACTGGTCAAACAAACACACATAGGGACCCTCTATGTCGCGAGAGGTCAAACTACGCAAAGAAAAACCTGGCACGCACGTGGGGCCCACACAACGGGTGGCCCCATCTCAACCCCAACCAGGTGCACAAACGTTCTCAGGTACAAACCACATGTACCTCCAAGCGCTCCCGTATACTCCCAGAGTATACCTCGTTCCAGCCCATAGGCTATCGTGCACACAGCACCCAACGTCAACACGAAGGCTTGACATATCAACTCCAACTTGCCACCTCTTCATCTGAGGCACAGCCAACCACGTCTCTTCACTCACACGGGAGTGCACGCGATCACATGCCAAGGGTTCTCTGCAAACATGACGAGAAGAACTCTCATCAGAGCGCCTTTCACATTTAACAAGATCGCGTGAGAGGCTCCGCACAACCAAACGGATTGCACAGTTATAATCCTCTCGAAAAAACACGTGAGATAGACTAATTACTCGCCTGAAACGGTCAACCAGTGAAAAAGGTACTATTCACTACAGCCGGGTCGGGTGGGACCCACACCACATCCTCAAAAAAGGTCGGGTGAACTGCACCATCACAATGCTCTCGAAAAAGCACGTCAAATTGACTTCTTACTTGCCTGGAAAGGGTATCCGGAGAAAAAGATGCATTCCGGTGCACCACACACGAGCGGTGCCACATGGGACCCACAACCCGGTCCTGAAAATCAATGAACAGATTGCACCATTGCGATCCTCTCGAAAAAGCACACAAGATAGACTACTCACTTTTCCAAAACGGTCGCCCGGTGATAAAGATGGGAAAATCATCGTCGACGCCCAAACGGCCCTCGTGGGCCCTACACCATTGTGTCGAATTAGGGCGGGCAGATTGCACCATTGCAATCCCCTTGGAAAAACATCTAGAATCGACTGCTCGCACGCCCCAAACGGACGCTCGGTGAGAAAGGCGTGAAACGCTGCACGCAGCTCAAAAGACGGACCGTGGGTCCCGCACCTCAACTTCGGCCTCAATGCCTAAAACCACCCTGGAAACTTACGCCTCGGTGCCAGGGTCCCAACGCCACTGACGGCATTTAAATCGGATGTCGGATGCGTCTGTGCCGTCTAAGACATGTTCCCCCGGAAAAACGACAAACCACTTAAAGACGCGTCGCGCATCCGCGGCCCCTCATTTCGGGAATTAAAAATTCTCAAAACCATCTCAAAGTGTTCCCCTCGACGTGAGGTCCGCGCTGCCGCTGACCGCGTGCAAAACGGACATCCATAGCGAAATCTACGGGTGTCGGAAATTCAAAGGGGGCACTCCCTTGGGCCGGATTGGCCCGGACCGGCCAGTCCGCCCACAGCCAGCCCGCGGCCCGGCCGCGGCTCCAGTTCAAGCCGCTGCGGCCAGGTGGTCATGGCCCACCACCACCGGCCGGCCGTCAAGGCCAGTCTCCTTTTCCGCAGCGACCCGCATAACGCGGGTCGCGGTCACCGCACGCGGGGTCGCGCACCCCGCGTCCCTCCTCCCTCTTCGCGCTACGCCGGTGCCGTTTGACCGAAGCCTGCCGCCACGGCGCCCTAGCTTGCCGCCACGTCGCCCGCCTGAAGCCTCCCACGCCGCTGGAGCCACCGCCTGAAGCCAACGAGCCCGAGCCGCGCCACCCGCCTGAGTAAGCCTCCGCCGCCAGCCGAAGCCCCTGCCGCCGCCGGAAACACCTCCAAACCCGCAAACTTCGGCTAATGTTTGCGGGGTCCTCGGAACTTAGTTTTACAAACCGAAACAAGCGATGGAAAGAGGAAAACTCTACTACGCCATTATGGGGTTCGTTCGAAAATCCAACCACAATTTGATAGTAAAATTTGAATTCAAGGGAGGTTCAGGAGTAAAGCCGCAACAAAAGAAAACCTCCAACCTCGCTGGGCTTTGCCCGGAGCTTCGCGTCGATCCGCCGGCATCACCGCACCTCTCCGGAGTCACCTCGTCGAACCGCCTCGCTAGAGATGGAGGAGGAGAGGGAGAGGGTTTCCACTCCAGGGAGAACCACCGAGAGGGGGGGGGAGTGTTTAAAAAATAAAACACTTAAACTACCGCAGTGGGCCCGTACCCGAAACGCCCGACGAGGTCGAGGTTAAGCCTCCCCTAGGGTAAACACCGCCTCCTGAGCACAACGGTGGTCTCAGAATTTGATTCTGAGCATCTGTTTGGATGCTATAAAATTTAACGTCTGAAGCCGCTAAATTATGAAAACGCCCCTGGGGCCATTTTTCACAAACGGCCCGCGCCAGCAAAACCTATACCCCTCCTAGGGTAAACGGCACATTCCGAACTCAATGGTTCCATCGGTTTTCCAATTTGAGCTACTTTTTAGAATATACTTGAGTTTCAACATTAAACAAATAAATTAATTAATTAATTTATTCATTTAACCTTCCGAAAGCGAGCGAGGGGTCCAAACATCCCGCGTTGACATGTTTTATGTCGTTCCTAGAGTAAACTTCCCATTCCGGACCCATCCATACACTTGGATCTCTGATCCGGAACTCCGTTTAGGATTTATCCCTTTTTATTTGTCTTTTCCAATGTAAACGCACTGAAAATTTAATTCCGGCCACTCCGGGGCTCGGAATCGCACGCCGTCTGAAGGCGCTGCTCTGGAATATCATCAAGAATATTCCGAAGTCTTTCGCAGAAAAAACTGGGTTCTTACATCATTCCCTCCTTCAAGATTTTCATCCCCAAAAAGAAAAACTAGGGAGCAGCATAGGGTACTGAGCCCACACCTGGCTTTCCATACCCAGAAGAACCCACGCACAACTCTGAGTCACCGCACACAGACCAAAGGATTGATCCGTTCACGCGAGGTTGGCCCTTTCCGATGTCGTGCACCCACTCCAGACTTTGGGGTTAGGGCAAGGAGGTAGGGTACCTCGCCATCCCTTTGCATGGTCTCAAACAGCCCGAAGTCCCTTGGGGGTAGCTCACTCCCTGGTCCAACCTCTACGTCGCACGTCGTGACAAGAATCACTGCTTGGGCATGGGGCAAGGCCCGGTGATTCCCTCCTTCAGAATATCCATATGGTGAAGCACCCAAGGATATCTGGTCATGAAAGATTCCATAGTTGATGCTCTCTTACACGCTCAAAAGGCGATGGTGTCAACACCATCGACTAAAGGAAAAGGTCCCACGCCTTTTACGTTACCAACACAGGGTTACACCCGACGCCCTGCGTCACCCTGGTAACACCTCAAACAAGGATCAGGGAGAAAAGCCTTTCACACGAAGAGCCTAAAAATTCTACTGCAAGACGTAGAAGAGTCGCTAGGGGTACCTCTCATCATCCTCTGCTCTGCCAGATCGTAAAAATCCAAAGCTCGCGGCTGTCCGCGGTCCCAACTGTCAGCTCCCGGAGCCTATCATGGACCTCCCAGTGGTGATGGGATGACCTCGTAGAGTCGTCCCCCACTACCAGATCCACCCGATCCTCTGCTAGCACCACCTCTCTGGCCACTACTCTGATCACAGCACTGCATCTGCCATGGTGGTGCGCCTGTTGCCTGCCCGAAGCTCTCATCAACTCGGGTCGGACAGTCTCGTGCCAAGTGACCTCGCCCGTCACAAGCATAGCACCAACTCTCTCTGGGCTGCACTGGTGCCCTCCGGCGCCACTATGGTGTACGACCACGCCTCTGAGTCCAGTTGTCAGAAATCCACCAGCGTCGAGCTCTTGCTTGCCGACGCCCGCTAGCTGCGGCAGACGTCGCGACTCCGACATGTCTGCTGCCACCACCAACTCCAGAACGTGACAGGAATCTTTCTTTCACCAGCGCCTGCTCTAGAACCCCGGCATATATGGAAATTCCCAAGGGTACAATAACAGCATGAATCTCTCAACGGAGACCCTACTCAAACTTCTGCGCTCGGAGGTTATTGTTACAGACCATGTCCGTGTAAAAGCGTGCACGATCTGCAAAGCTAGCCGCATACCCGGCCACCGTCATCCCTCCCTTCTGAAACTGCAGGAGCTCCTAAATCCGAACGGAGCGCAAGAAGGAGGGGAAAAACTCCTCATGTAACAACCACTAATAGTCGCCCCGCGAAAGCGAAGACTCATCAGGAAACTGAGTCACCAGACTCCACTAACGCCAAGATGCTCCACAAAAAAAAGGTGGCTGTCAAAGCCACTCTATGATCTGTCGGTGTCTGCACAAGCCTGAAAAAGGAGAACCACTGTCTCAAACCAAACCTCTGCTGCCTAAGGGTCTGGCTCACCAATGAACCTCAACGGTCTCTTCCAGTGGAACTCACAGAGCGCGCTCAACCTGCACTCAAGCTCAGCCTGCTCTGCTAAAACTATCTGCTGCTCAACAGGTGGGGGTGCTGCTACCGGCCCACCCGGAGAAAGGGCTCGCATTATGGGTCCTGGACTGTGGCCTCGTAGCTCACAGGGTTGTCGTCACGAACCAAAGCTGGTATCCTGGCTGGTTGTCTTCGCGGAGACATCCTGAATATTATCAAGGAGTGTCGCGGTCAGATGAGCATATATGTATATACCAACAACAACAACGATGGGGAGCTGACTCAAGAAGGACAGTCAAGACTCAGTCCTATGTGATGCACATACCAATTTTCCCTGCAACAAATGTTTTAGCATGCCGAGTCGACAAGCGGGTTATCAGGGTCCTGGTGAATGGATATGTCGGTCGCTGCACCATCACTGGACTCCCTGGCCTGAGAGCCACTCTTGAGACACATTAACACTGTTGTCCTATATCCCAACCAATTCCTCTTTTAGGGACGTCCACACAATGTCCCAAGGAACGAACCACCTTTGATACCACTTTGTCATGATCCGACCCTACCCGGGCTCGAGCCGCAACTACCCCAAGCCCGCCTCCATAGGCCAGGGGCTGGAGACCAGTGCCGAATGCACAAAACCTTGGGGAGGCCTTTGCCTAAGTACCTGTACACACACACGCAGCACACGCAATGAAATAGTTCAGAGTAAAAGAAAATACAAGACAAGAAAAAGAAAAGGGAAACTTCTATATATATACCACAAAGAGTGCATCGACCTCTACAAGTATAAAGAAAGCTGAAGGTACACTGAAAAAGAAAAAGGGCAAAACACGCGACCAACCAGAAAAGGTGCTACAACCCGGCAATAGGTAAAAAAAGAAACAACTGACGGGTCTCCCACCTGGAACCCAGCCACGACCACCGCATGCGGTCCAAGCTCCCAAGCTTCTACGCTCCACTGAAGCCACGCTCCACCTGTCTGTCGTCTGCAAGGGCACACCAAGTGCGGGCAAAACCCAAGCAGGGGTGAGTATAAAAATACTCAGTAGGATACCCCGAAGGCTCGAGGGAGCAACAAATGAGGTACCAAAGGGTGAGCAGTAGAGCGAATAGAAAAGTGGAGGAGTACAACTAAAAGTGAAATAAGAGTACAGTAAAGAGTCCAGCTCAACCCAACAAGAGGAAAGAAGGTATACTCGTCCAAACACAAGGAGATGGAAATAGTGAGAAGATGGAATTCCTGTCGAGTCTTCTCTACCTATAGTAGGAGAGCAGAGTCGTCCAACCATGAGAAACTAGACACGGAAAGTACGTGGCATACCCCGCGCGTCTTCGCCTCTCATGGAAGGAGAGTAACCAAACCCAAGAAGTGGGTACCAGAACTAGGTATATACATATCCTTATGCTCAATCAGGAAGCCCGAACAACGTTGTATGATGATCTTCATCCCGTAGCTCATCCTAAGAAAAGAGTAACCAACAGTCCCAGACATAACCGCATCATCGATGCTCAGCATCCCACACGTCTTCCCTGAACCGCAAGCCAAGGGGCTCAATCACCGCACCTTGACACTATCCGCTTTAGGCGGCACTAACTTGCCCACACGGTTTTAGATCGCGTCACAAGAACGCGTCTCGGTGGGGAAAGTGCCCCTCGAACTTGAGAGTTCTAGGGAAAGTCAAACCACCCCTCGTCACTGCCCTGCAGTCGAGAGGTCTCCTCAAAGTCAAGCCGTCACAACACTAACACGTATAACCAAGGGTCCCGCTCTGGTAATCAGAGTGGAAAGCCACAGACTAGACTAGTCGAGAGGACAGAGTCTGGAATGCCAACTGGTGTCCCACTGCCCAGCCCTGCTAGAGGGAAATTCATAACCAGCTATCGGGTGACCCACTGCCCAGCCCTGCTGGAGGGTAAACCCTAATACATCATCAGGCGACCCACTGCCCAGCCCTGCTGGAGGGTAAACCATAATAGGATATTGGGTGACCCACTGCCCAACCCTGCTGGAGGGTAAACCATAACACAGCATCAGGCGACCCACTGTCCAGCCCTGCTATAGGGTAGACCTGGAATAAGTCGATATGCGACCCACTGCTCAGCCTTGCTGGAGGGTAGACCTGGAACTAGACGACGGACGACCCACTGCCCAGCCATACTGGAGGGTAGACCGTAAGAGGTCATCGGGTGACCCACTGCCCAGTCTCTGTTGGAGGGTAGACCCTCAGTGCGTCGGGTGACCCACTACCCAGTCTCTGCTGGAGGGTATACCCTAAGTGCATCAGGTGACCCACTGCCCAGTCTCTACTGGAGGGTAGACCCTAAGTGCGTCGGGTGACCCACTGCCCAGTCTCTGATGGAGGGTAAACCCTAGAAGTCAGTGAGAAACCCACTGCCCAGCCCTGCTAGAGGGTAAACCCGAAGAAGTCTATGAGTAACCCACTACCCAGCCCCGCTGGAGGGTAGAACTCCGAACTGCTCTAGCCATCTCCACTTGAGGGAACAACCCTAGCCAACTGAACACGGAGTGGGTGTCGCGCAACCACCCAACTCCAGAACAACTCTCCAAAAAGAGGTTCAGTGCCTGTTCCATCACCGGGTGTCACTAGCCCCGCTACCGGCCAATCCATCGAGAGCGAAACCAAGGGGAGACCACTCAACCCTGCTGGTCAAACAAACGATCAAAAAGATAGGATAAAAACTCCACCCTGCTGGTCAAACAAACACACAGAGGGACCCTCTACGTCGCGAAAGGTCAAAGTACACAAAGAAAAATCCGGCACGCACGTGGGGCCCACAGAATGGGTGGCCCCATCTCAACCCCAACTAGGTGCACAAACGTTCTCAGGTACAAACCACACGTACCTCCAAGCGCTCCCGTATAGTCCCAGAGTATACCTCGTTCCAGCCCATAGGCTATCATGCACACGGAACCCAACGTCAACGCGAAGGCATGACGTATCAACTCCAACTTGCCACCTCATCGGCTGAGGCACAGCCAACCACATCTCTTCACTCACACGGGAGTGCACACGATCACACGCCAAGGGTTCTCTGCAAACACGGTGAAAAGAACTGTCATCAGAGCCCCTTTCACATTTAACAAGATCACGTGAGAGGATCCGCACAACCAAACGGATCACACCGTTATAATCCTCTAGAAAAAACACGTGAGATAGACTACTTACTCGCCTGAAACGGTAAACCGGTGAAAAAGGTACTATTCAACGCAGCCGGGTCGGGTGGGACCCACACCACGTCCCCGAAAAAGGTCGGGAGAACTGTACCATCGCAATTCTCTTGAAAAATCATGTCAAATTGACTGCTTACTTGCATGGAATGGGTATCTGGAGAAAAAGATGCATTCCGGCGCACCACACACTAGCGGTGCCACGTGTGACCCGCAACTCGGTCCCGAAACTCAACAAACGGATCACACCATTGCGATCCTCTCGAAAAAGCACAAAGATAGACTACTCACTTGTTCAAAACGGCCGCCCGGTGATAAAGATGGGAAAATCACCGTCGACGCCCAAACGGCCCTCGTGGGCCCCGCACCATCGTGCCGAATTAGGGCGGGCAGATTGCACCATTGCAATCCCTTAAGAAAGACATCTATAATCGACTGCCCACACACCTCGAACGGACGCCCGGTGATAAAGGTGTGAAACGCTGCACGCAGCTCGAAAGACGGGCTGTGGGGCCCGTGCCTCAACTTCGGCCTCAACGTCTGGAACCACCCTCAAAAGCTCTGTCTCAGTGCCAGGGTCCAAACGTCACTGACAACGTTTAAATCGGACATCGGACGCGTCCGCGCCGTCCCAGACAAGTTCCCTAGGAAAAACGAAAAACCACTTAAAGAAGCGTCGCGCATCCGCGGCCCCTTGTTTTGGGAATTAAAAATTCTTGAAACCATATCAAAGCGTTCCCCTCGATGCGAGGTTCACGCTTCCCCTGACGGCGCGCAAAACGGAAACTCATAGCGAAATCTACGGGCGTCAGAAATTCAAAGGGGGCACTCCCTTAGACAGGACCGGTCCGGACCGGCCGGTCCTCCCACAGCCGGCCTGCGGCCCGGCCACAGGTCCGGTTCAAGCCGCCGTAGCCAGGTGGCCACGACCCACCTCCACCGACCGGCCGTCATGGCTGGTCTCCTTTTCCGCAGTGAACGGCGTAACGCGGGTCGCGGTCGCCGCACGCGGGGTCGCGCACCCCGCGTCCCTCCTCCCTCTTCGCGCTGCGCCGGCACCGCCCGACCGAAGCCCGCCGCCACTGCGCCCCCGCCTGCTGCCGCGTCGCCCGCCTAAAGACGCCCGCGCCGCCAGAGCCCCCGCCTGAAGCCGATGAGCCCGAGCCGCACCACCCGCCTGAGGAAGTCGCCGCCGCCAGCCGAAGCCCATGCCGCCGCCGGAAACACCTCCAAACACGCAAACTTCGAAAAATTTTTGCGGGGTCCTCGGAACTCGGTTTTATGATCCGAAATAAGCGATCGAAAGAGGAAAAGCTGTACTACGCCATCATGGAGTTCATTCGAATATCCAACAACAATTAGACAGTAAAATTTGGATTCAAGGGAGGTTCGGGAGTAAAAACGCAACAAAAGAAAACCTCCTACCTCGCTGGGCTTCGCCCGAAGCTTCGCGTCGATCCGCCGGCATCACCGCACCTCGCCGGAGTCGCCTTGCCAGACCACCTCGTTGGAGATGTAGGAGGAGAGGGATAGGGTTGCTGCACCAGGGAGAACCACCAAGAGGGGGGGGAAGTGTTTAAAAAATTAAACACTTAAACTACCGCCGTGGGCCCCATACCCGAAACGCCCGACGGGGTCGAGGTTAAGCCTCCCCTAGGGTAAACACCACCTCCCGAGAAAAATGGTGGTCTGCAAATTTGATTCTAAGCATCGATTTGGATGCTATAAAATTTAACGTCTGAAGCCGCTAAATTACAAAAATGCCCCTGGGGCCATTTTTTACAAACGGCCTGCCCCAGCAAAACTTATACCCCTACTAGGGTAAACGACACATTACAAACTCAACGGTGCCATCAGTTTTCCAATCTGAGCTACTGTTTAGAAGATACTTGAGTTTCAACATTAAAAAAATAAATTAATTTATTTATTTATCCATTTAACCTTCCAAAAGAGAGAGAGGGGTCCAAACATCCCGCGGCGACATGATTTATGTTGTTCCTAGGGTAAACTTCCCATTTCGGACCCATCTGTACACTCGGATCTCTGATCTGGAACTCCGTTTAGGAGTTATCACTTTTTATTTGGCATTTCCAGTGTGAACGCACTGAAAATTTAATTCTGGCCACTCCGGGGCTCGGAATCGCACGCCGTCTGAAGGCGCTGCTCTGGAATATCATCAAGAATATTCCAAAGTCTTTCGCAGAAAAAAATGGGTTCTTAAATCATTACATCCTTCATAATTTTCATCCCCAAAAAGAAAAACTAGGGAGTAGCACAGGGTACTAATCCCACACCTGGCTTTCCATACCCAGAAGAACCCACGCACAGCTCTGAGTCACCGCACACAGACCAAAGGATTGATCCATTCACACGAGGTCGGCCCTTGCCGATGTCGTGCACCCACTCCAGACTTTGGGGTTAGGGAAAGGAGGTAGGGTACCTCTCCATCCCTTTGCACGGTCTCAAACGGCCTGAAGGCCCTCGGGGGTAGCTCACTTCCCTGGTCCAACCTCTACATCGCACGTCGTGACAGGAATCACCACTTGGGCAGGGGGCAAGGCCCGGTGATTCCTTCCTTCAGAATATCCATATGGTGAAGCACCCAAGGATATATGGTCACGCAAGATTCCACAGTTGATGCTCTCTTACACGCTCAAAAGGCGAAGGAGTCAACACCATTGACTAAAGGAAAAGGTCCCACACCTTTTACCATACCAACATAGGGTTACACCCGACGCCCTACGTCACCCTGGTAACACCTCAAACAAGGATCCGGGAGAAAAGCCTTTCACACGCAGAGCCTAACAATTCTACTGCAAGAAGTAGAAGAGTCGCAAGGGGTAACTCTCATCATCCTCTGCTCTGTCGGATCGTAAAGATCCAAAGCTCGCGGCTGCCCGCGGTCCCAACTGTCAGCTCCCGGAGCCTATCGTGGACCACCCAGTGGTGATGGGAAGACCTCGTAGAGTCGTCCCCCACTACCATCTCCTCCCGCTCCTCCTCTAGAACCACCTCTCTGGCCACTACTATGATCATGGCGCTGCCTCTGCCGTGGTGGTGTGCTTGCTGCCTGCTCGAAGCTCTCAGCAACTCGGGTCGGGCAGTCTCGTGCCAAGTGACCTCGCCCATCACAAGAATAGCACCGACTCTCTCTCGGCTGCACTGGTGCCCTCTGGTGCCACTATGGTGTACGACCACGCCCCTGAGTCCGGTTTTCAGAAAGACACCTGCGTTGAGGTCTTGCTTGCCGACGCCCGCTAGCTGCGGCAGATGTCGCGACTCCGACGTGTCTGCTGCAACCACCAACTCCGGAACATGACAGGAAGCTCTCTCTCACCAGCGCCTGCTCTAGCACCCCGACATATGTGGAAATTTCCAAGGGTACTATGACAGCACGAATCTCTCAGTGGGGACCCTGCTCAAACTTCTGAACTCGGAGGTTATCATCATGGACCAAGTCCGAGTAAAAGCGTGCACGGTCTTCAAAACTAGCCGCATACCCGGCCACCGTCATCCCTCCCTGCTGAAACTGTAGGAGATCCTGAATCCGAATGGAGCACAAGCAGGAGGGGCAAAACTCCTCATGGAACAACCACTGATAGTCGCCCGATGAAAGCGATGACTCATAAAGAAACTGAGTCACCAGACTCCACCAACGCCATGATGCTCCACAAAAAAAGGTGGCTGCCAAAGCCACTCTCTGATCTGTCGGTGTCTGCACAAGCTTGAAAAGGAGAACCACTGTCTCAAACCAAACCTCTGCTGCCTGAGGGTCTGGCTCACCACTGAACCTCAACGGTCTCTGCTGCCGGAACTCACAGAGCGCGCTCAACCTGCGCTCAAGCTCAGCCTGCTCTGCTGAAACTATATGTTGTTCAACAGGTGGGGGTGATGCTACCGGCCCACCCGGAGAAAGGTCTCACATGATGGGTCCTGGACTGTGGCCTCGTAGCTCACAGGGTCGTCATCATGAACCAAAGCTGGTATCCTGGCTAGCTGTCTTCGCGGAGACATCCTGAATATTATCAAGGAGTGCCACGGTCAGATGAGCATATATGTATATACCAAAAACAACAAAGATGGGGAGATGACTCAAGAAGGACAGTCAAGACTCCGTCCTATGTGATGCACAAACCAATTTTCCCTACAACAAGTGTCTCAGCATGTCGAGTTGACAAGCGGGTTATTAGGGTCCTAGTGAATGGATACGTCGGCCGCCGCACCATCACTGGAATCCCTGTCCTGAGAGCCACTCTTGTGACACATTAACACTGTCGTCCTATATCCCAACCAATTCCTCTTTTAGGGACGTCCGAAAAATGTCCCAAGGAATGAACCACCTTTGATACCACATTGTCACGACCCGACCCTACCCGGGCTCGAGCCGCAACTACCCCAAGCCCGCCTCCATAGGCTAGGGGCTGGAGACCAGTACCAAAGGCAAAACAACTTGGGGAGGCCTTTTCCCAAGTACCTGTACACACACACGCAACACACTCAATGCAACAGTGCAGAGTAAAAGAAAATACAAGCAAAGAAAAGGAAAGGGAAACTGCAATATATATACCACAAAGAGTGCATCGACCTCTACAAGTATAAAGAAAGCCAAAGGCACAATGAAAAGGAAAAAGAGAAAAAAACGTGCCCAACCAGAAAAGGTGCCACAACCCGGCAATAGGTAAAAAAAAGAAACAGCTGATGGGTCTCCCACCTGGAACCCAGCCATGACCACCACACGCGGTCCAAGCTCCCAAGCTCCTACGCTCCACAGAAGCCACGCTCGACCTGTCTGTCGTCTGCAAGGGCACACCATGTCTGGGAAAAACCCAAGCAGGGGTGAGTATAAAAATACTAAGTAGGATAACCCGAAGGATCGAGGGAGCAACAAAGGAGGTACCGAAGGGTGAGAAGTAGAGCGAACAGAAAAGTAGAGGAGTACAACTGAAAGTGCAGTAAGAGTACAGTAAAGAGTCCAGCTCAACCCAACAAGAGGAAAGAAGGTAGACTCGTCCAAACACAAGGAGCTGGAAACGGTGAAAAGATGAACTTCCTGTCGAGTCATCACTACCTATAGTAGAAGAGCAGACTCGTCCAACCATGAGAAGCAAGACACGGAAAGCACGTGGCATACCCCGTGCGTCTTCACCTCTCCTGGAAGGAGAGTAACCAAACCCAAGAAGTGGGTACTAGAACTAGGTATATACATATTTTTATGCTTAATCAAGAAGCCCGAAAAATGACGTAATGGGATCTCCATCCCGTAGCTCAGCCTAAGAAAAGAGTATCCAACAGTCCCAGACATAACCCCATCATCGATGCCCAGCATCCCGCACGTCTTCCTTGAACCGCAAGCCAAGGGTCTCAATTACCGCACCTTGACAGTATCCGCTTTGGGTGGCACTAACTCGCCCGCACGGTTTTAGATTGCGTCACAAGAACGCGTCTCGGTGGAGAAAGTTCCCCTCAAACTTGAGAGTTCTAGGGAAAGTCAAACCACACCTCGACACTTACCTATAGTTGAGAGGTCTCCACAAAGTCAAGCCATCACAACACTGACCCGTATAACCAAGGGTCCCGCTCTGGTAATCACCGAGGAAATACACAGACTAGCCTAGTTGAGAGGACTGAGTCTGGAATGACAACAGGTGTCCCACTGCCCAGCCCTGCTGGAGGGAAATTCATAACCCGATATCGGGTGACCCACTGCCCAGCCCTGCTGGAGGGTAAACCCTAATACATCATCAGGCGACCCACTGCCCAACCCTACTGGAGGGTAAACCATAATAGGATATCGGGTGACCCACTGCCCAGCCCTGCTAGAGGATAAACCATAACACATCATCAGGTGACCCACTGCCCAGCCCTGCTGGAGGGTAGACCTGGAATAAGTCGACAGGCGACCCACTGCCCAGCCTTGCTGGAGGGTAGACCTGGAACTAGACGACGGGCGACCCACTGCCCAGCCCTACTGGAGGGTAGACCCAAAGAGGTCGTCAGGTGACCCACTGCCCAGTCTCTGTTGGAGGGTAGACCCTAAGTGCGTCGAGTGACCCACTTCCCAGTCTCTGCTGGAGGGTAGACCCTAAGTGCGTCGGGTGACCCACTGCCCAGTCTCTGCTGGAGGGTAGACCCTAAGTGCGTCAGGTGACCCACTTCCCAGTCTCTACTGGAGGGTAAACCCTAGAAGTCAATGAGCAACCCACTGACCAGCCCTGCTGGAGGGTAAACCCGAAGAAGTCGATGAGTAACTCACTGCCCAGCCCCGCTGGTGGGTAGAACTCAGAACTGCTCTAGCCATCTCCACTAGAGGGCACAACACTGGCCAACATAACATGGAGTGGGTGTCGCGCAACCACCCAACTCCAGAACAACTATCCCAAAAGAGTTTCAGTGCATGTTCCATCACCGGGTGTCACTAGCCCCGCTACTGGCCAATCCATCGAGAGAAAAACCAAGGGGAGACCACTCAACCTTGCTGGTCAAACAAACGAGCACAAACCCAGGGGAAAAACTCCACCCTTCTGGTCAAACAAACACACAGAGGGACCCTCTACGTCGCGAGAGGTCAAATTATGCAAAGCAAAACCTAGTATGCACGTGGGGCCCACACAACGGGTGGCCCCATCTCAACCCCAACCAGGTGCACAAACGTTCTCAGGTACAAACCACACGTACCTCCAAGCGCTCCCGTATACTCCCAGAGTATACCTCGTTTTAGCCCATAGGCTATCATGCACACGACACCCAACGTCAACGTGAAGGCATGACGTATCAACTCCAACTTGCCACCTCATCAGCTAAGGCACAGCCAGCCACATCTATTCACTCACACAGGAGTGCACGCGATCACATGCCAAGGGTTCTCTGCAAACACGGCGAGAAGAACTATCATCAGAGCGCCTTTCACATTTAACAAGATCGCGTGAGAGGATTTGCACAACCAAACAGATTGCACCGTTATAATCCTCTCGGAAAAACACTTGAGATAGACTACTTACTTGCCTGAAACGGTCAACCGGTGAAAAATGTCCTATTCACCGCAGCTGGGTTGGGTGGGACCCACACCACATCCCTGAAAAAGGTCGGGTGAACTGCACCATCACAATGCTCTCGAAAAATCATGTCAAATTGACTGCTTACTTGCGTGGAACGGGTATCTGGAGAAAAAGATGCATTCCGGTGCACCGCACACAAGCGGTGCCATGTGAGACCCGCAACCCAGTCCCAAAACTCAACGAACGGATCACACCATTGCGATACTCTCGAAAAAGCACACAAGATGGACTACTCACTTGTCCAAAACGGTCACCCGGTGATAAAGATGGAAAAATCACTGTCGACGCCCAAATGGACCTCGTGGGCCCCGCACCATCGTGCCGAATTAGGGTGGGCGGATTGCACCATTGAAATCCCCTCGGGAAAACATCTAAAATCGACTGCCCACACGCCCCGAACGGACGGCCGGTGAGAAAGGTGTGAAACGCTGCACGCAGCTCGAAAGACGGGCTGTGGGGCCTGCCCCTCAACTTCAGCCTCAACGCCTAGAACCACTCTTGAAAGCTCCACCTCAGTGCCAGGGTCCCAACGCCACTAATGTCATTTAAATCAGACGTCGGACGCGTCCGCGCCGTCCAAGACAAGTTCCCTCGGAAAAACGACAAACCACTTAAAGACGTGTCGCGCATCTGCGGCCCCTCGTTTCGGGAATTAAAAATTCCCAAAACCATCTCAAAGCGTTCCCCTCGATGCGAGGTCTGCGCTGCCGCTAACGGTGCGCAAAACGGACACCTGTAGCGAAATCTATGGGCGTCGGAAATTCAAAGGGGGCACTCCCTTGGGTCGGACCGGCCGGTCCGCCCACAGCCGGCCCGCGACCCGGCCGCGGGTCCGTTTCAAGCCACCGTGGCCAAGTGGCCATGGCCCACCACCAATGACCGGCCATCAAGGCCGGTCTCCTTTTCCGTAGTGACCCGCGTAACACGGGTCGCGGTCGCCGCACATGGGGTTGCGCACCCCGCGTCCCTCCTCCCTCTTCGCGCTGCGCCGGCGCCGCCCGACCGAAGCCCGCCGCCACGGCGCCCCGGCCTGCCGCCGCGTCGCCCGCCTGAAGCCGCCCGCGCCGCCGGAGCCACCGCCTGAAGCCGACGAGCCCGAGCCGCGCCACCTGCCTGAGGAAGCCGCCGCCACCAGCCGAAGCCCCTACCGCCGCCGGAAACACCTCCAAACCCGCAAACTTCGGCGAATGTTTTAGGGGTCCTCGGAACTCGGTTTTACAAACCGAAACAAGAGATGGAAAGAGTAAAAACACTACTACTCCATCATGGGGTTAGTTCAAAAATCCAACAACAATTTGACAGTAAAATTTGGATTCAAGGGTTGTTAGAGAGTAAAAACGCAACAAAAGAAAACCTCTTACCTCGCTGGGCTTCGCCCAGAGCTTCGCGTCGATCTGCCGGAATCACCGCACCTCGCCGAAGTCACCTCGCCGGACCGCCTCGATGGAGATGGAGGAGGAGAGGGAGAGGGTTTCTGCGCCAGGGAGAACAACCAAGAGGGGGGGGGAGTGTTTAAAAAATAAAACACTTAAACTACCGCCATGGGCCCCGTACCCGAAACGCTTGACGGGGTTGAGGTTAAGCCCCCCCTACGGTAAACACCACCTCCCGAGGACAACAGTGGTCTCAGAGTTTTATTCCGAGCATCCATTTGGACGCTATAAAATTTACCGTCTGAAGCCGCTAAATTACAAAAACGCCCCTGGGACCATTTTTCACAAACAGCCCGCGCCACCAAATATTATACCCCTCCTAGGGTAAACGGCACATTCCGAACTCAACGGTGCCATCGGTTTTCAAATCCGAGCTACTATTTAGAAGATACTTCAGTTTCAACATTAAAAAAATAAATAAAGTAATTAATTTATCCGTTTAACCTTCCGAAAGCGAACGAGGGGTCCAAACATCCCGCACCGACATGTTTTATGTCATTCCTAGGGTAAACTTCCCATTCCGGACCCATCCGTACAATCGGATCTCTGATCTAGAACTCCGTTTAGGAGTTATCCCTTTTTATTTGGCGTTTCCAGTGTGAACACACTGAAAATTTAATTTCAGCCACTCTGGGGCTCGGAATCGCACGCCGTCTGAAGGCGCTACTCTGGAATATCATCAAGAATATTCCAAAGTCATTCGCAGCAAAAACCGGGTTCTTAAATTTATCGCCTAACACTGGCCTACTGGAAGTCCCTGGTTAGTAGAAAATAGTTTAATTATATTCAGCAGTATGATATATGAAGTATAAGTCCATTTTAGGAACTATATATGATTAATCGCACTATAGATGGACTTATGTATATTTAATAACTTTTGCTATCCTTTTTTTTGAGATAGATGGAATGGCCTATCATTCTATCGCATGATCTGCTAACACTTCACAGAAGACAAATTCCACTTCATTTCTTTAAGAGATGAGGTGGAAATTGTTCAAGGCACGAAAAACAGTGAGTATGTACCAAAATCAAGTAAGTATTTCTTTAAACTCAAAAAAAATTATTCAACATTAGAAAAATGATCTTGAAAACAAAAAATGTTTTCTTGAGGCTCTTATATCTGATGAATCAGATGGTACCTTAGATCATCACAAATTTATGGCTTTTTTATTGTTGGCTTTTTCATAGCCATGTTCTCTACCACTCTCCATCAGAACATGATGGTTAGATTTCTCTTCAATATCCATATTTTCACATATGTTCTCCTATGTGGAAACCCATCGATTAGTTAATTTGGGTAACCGTTGTGTTTCATAATTCACTTTTTAAAATTAAGTTTTAGTATTCCTTTTTACGATGTGGGTTTCTATGAATGAAACATTCAAGTAGTAAACCATTTATAACCCCAATGAATTTTGTGGGCGAAATTAATTTTAAGGGGGGTAGAATGTAACAACCTGAGATTTTATGAGAATTATTCTTTTTAATTTCATTGATGTCTTGTGTTGTATGCTACACCAAGATTATCTTGCGCTATACACAACACAGTATTATCTTGCAATACACACAACACTATTCTTGGCTCGTGTTACACACAATTTCAAGTTCGTTTTGTAGAAATTATTATACGCAACATTAAGTATAGATTTTGTTTAATTTATAAATGAAATATGGTTGTATTTTTTTATACGCAACAACAAAGGAGTCTTTCACGACACGACACCCTGACTTGGCCTGCATTACACGCAATCACGGCCATCCTCAGTATCGTGTGTAGTATGAAATACTGGGTTTCACTAAACAATGATATATTGTTATAATATTATTATGGACTAGCCGTTATGAATAGTATTAACTACATTTTGAATTTTATAAAATTATTATTCATCTTACATATTTTCTAGAACATGGTATGAGAAAAAAGTAAATTTTTTGGGTAAAATAAGTATTTTTAAAAAAATACAGTTGTGCCGCCTTTTGATGGCCCACCCTCTTTAAATCTAGTTTTTGAAATTTTTATAAGTTCAATTTGACAAAAATAAAATTCTTCCTTGGAATCAAGATATAAAAATTTAAATTGGATTAATTTTTCATATTATTCTGATAACTTTTATATTTTGATGAATAGTAAAAACACGCTATATTTTAATTAAAAACAACTTTTTTCATCGCAATAATTTATACAGTTAGATTATCTTTTTAATTTGTTTTAAAGTGTAATTAGAATATATTTTTACCATTTAATCCAATGTTGGTCATTGAAATTAATTTCACTTTCAATTTGGACATAAACAAGTGTCGATCTTTTGAAAGTTATTGTTTTTTAAAAACACGCTATTTATTTTGATAATGGGAATTAATATTAAAATTAATTAATGCAACTTATATGTTTTTAATTTGTAAAAATATACATCATTTTTGAATTCAGAATATCAAATATAGCTTAGGCTGAATTTTTCGTATTTTTCTGAAAAACTTCAATTTTTGATGAATAGTGAAACCACCTAGTGGTAGTTAAAAAAACTGACTCTTTCATTTAAATTAAATTTTTCCACTTCTGTGAATTGAATTTAAAAAATACGACATACATGGTTTTTATCATGAAGTAAAATGCGGCTCAATAAGATGAAAATAATTTTTGGCGAATAGTAACCATTGACGTTTTATTTACTACGGTTAAAGGTAAATATGGTGATTCAAGGTTAAAAGAATATTATAATAATTCAAAATTATCTTAACACCTATACTAACCCTATTGGGTGAGTATTGGACGACCATGGGCATCCATGGGTTGATTTTGGGACCCCATTGAGCCACTTGGGAGTGATAATGACAATTTGGATTAATTAATTTAATGTAAAGACAAAATTGACATTAACAAAAATCTTTTAGTAATTAATTTTAATAAGTGGCTATATAAATTATCATTTCGACTATAAATATTCATTGGAAAGATAAAACTATTTCCTACATGGTGGTATTTTTTTTATAATTTTTATACATCAAATAAATTAAATTATATATGACACAATAATGATGCAGTATTTACCTCATTAATAAATGATTTAAATGAATAAGATTAAAATGATTAAAATATTATCCAAAACATGTCAAATTCTGATTGGATGATTTTATTTCTACCATGAGTCATCTTATATTCATCTTTAATTATTTTTTGACCTTTTGAAACCGAATATAATTTTATAATAAAATAATATTTTTACCCTTTCCAACAGAGCCCCTCCTCCCCCTTATAAAAGGAGACCATTTCTATTCAATTACTCACACATCTCAAGCCATTTGTCTCATCACACCTATTCCCAATTAAGATAACTACATCCCTCTCCTCATCCTAGAAGCCTTAACTTAGGCAGAAGGCACTTCAAGAAGTCCATTTGGTTCAATCCAAAGGAAGTTACCCAAATTAAAAGTAACGGTTTCTCTTAAGTTGTTTTCTTTTATTCTACTTCTCCAACCGCTAAACTCTTTTTAATCCTTTATTTTGTAACAACACCAGTATAAACAATGTACTAGGATGTTTTTATTATAAGTATTAGAACTAAACTTACACACACCTCAATCTAATGGATGAAGAACAGAATGTTTCTGTGGATGGTAAACTAACACCACACGAAATGATGATTGTTTTATTTTCTCCTACCACCTCTCATGGTGACCATTATGGTGGAACTGTATTTATATATGATATATATTAGTTTTATGATTTCCTTATTCTTCTTTAGTTCCGAATTATATCAAGACATTATGGTTTCCATAGTGGGTAAATACGATAATCTCATTTGAGGAAGTGCGGACTACCGCCCCCTCAAAGTGATGTGATTCGTTAATGACTTATGTGGGATGTATAAAGAATGTAGTTAATGATTTTAAATATGATATTATACTGGAATTATAATATACCTATGTATCATTATGTTTTAATTCCATTAAAATATGAAATAGAAATGAATGTAGCGTTCATGTGTACGTACGGCTTACCTTCTCCATGAACGGTGCATTTCATTTCTTACCTCCATATGTTATGTACTATTATAAATACATGTATATGCTGGATATATATGATAAATATGATATATAAATCTTGAATATCATTCTGGATATAATGAACCCTTTACCACATGAACAACATGTAATTATAAGAAGTCCATTTTTGACTCAAGTACATAATATCGACAAAATGAACATTATTAACTTAAATGGTTACATAATGTTTATAACATGGTAATAAGTGATATAAAAGGAATAATAAATTTGAAAAAGGTTCTTAAGAAAGTAGAAATTAACTTTTGTTTATTATTCAGGAGATTAAAGAACGATCGATCCAAGTCGGACACGAGGTAAGGGAACTTCTTAACCCAATTTACGTTCTTTGGGTTGATCTTCTCTTTCTTGTTTATGTCATTCTTGGATTATGTGAGAAATGAATTTCTATATATTATCATGTATTTATACTTTCTTTATGTGACCTTATAGTGAATACACATAAGTGATCTATTTTATTTACAAAAAGATCTTTGTAAGGGATAACTTTTCCAATCTTGTTTTTATCCGAGATTGTTTATTCGTTAGTATTTACTGGGGTTATATTTTTCATCCATTCCACTGTTTTATAAAAATGGTTTCATGTATGTTTAAAGTCCTTTTTACCCATTTTTGACTTTTACTACATGTTATGTAAGGAATATTTCTTTTATTTACATTAAGAGGTACTTTTTTTACTTTTCTGGCCAAAGTACAAGAAGTATGTTTTTGTAACTTATGCGACATGAACAGATTCTTACGATTTCATAATGCCTTATTTTCATGAAGATTTCTCTAAAATATTTAATGACTATTTTCATAAAAATCCTTTTATTTTAAAATTACATGGAATTTTGTGAAAAGAAAATGATTTTGAAGAAGAATGGATATTTTCCTTAAGAATTCATTTCAAGTGTTTTATCAAAACCGTTTTCTATATAAGATGGCATTATATCATGTATGTATGTTTCAAGTATAATTTATCTATGATTTAAATGGTTTCAATTTTCTTATGATGAAATGATATCCATTATTTTTGTATGGATTATGTTATGATGGGATGATGTTTATGAAACACATTTTATACTTTGGGTAATGATGAATGATTTATGTTTATGTTGTGGCACAAGTAAGAATGATTTCATTATGAGATGGGTGGGACCTATATATCCCTCCAATGCATTGGGTAAAGATTTATATATCATTAGATAGAAATGGCTAGAACGGTAAGTTAATCCGGTTCAGTGTTACAGGACTGGAATGAGGAGTGAACTCGATTCAGAAAGGGACTTTGTCCACTAAGATGTTCTTGGAAGCAATGACTTGGCTACTTTGGAAATCATATAATGTGCTTAATGGTTTCCACAATTACATGTTTTATTCCCATGATATTTTATCACGATTAATGTTCCTTTATGATCTATTCCTTATGTACTTCCAAGATTTATTTCTCAAGCTTTTATGTTTTTTTTAAGTTCAAATCTATTTTATCCATGTGTACCCTTACTGAGAATTTGAGCTCACCCTTTATATGTTTTCCTTTCCCCAGTATTTAAAGAAAGGTTTTAGGTAAGAAAACAAATGGGAAGATCTTTATGGGAGATGTTGAAGATCTTTCACCACGATTAGAAGATTATGTTCTAAGTTTCCAAAGACACTAAACTATTACGGTCCTTGTGTGTCTATTTTTGTTATGTATTAAGTATTCCGCAAAAGTAATGTAATGTCCATGTACGTCATGCTATGGGTCTCTATAGTTGGTATCAGAGGAAAGGTTTAGTTAACATTTGGAAACTAGGATGATAAAACATTAGTGAGATCTATAGAGATATTTATACAGTATATCAAGGGATTTCCATAAGGTTTAGTATAACTATAGTTTATAGTCCTAGAATTATGTTGACGATCATGAATAATCTAGGGTGAACCTAAGCTGTCATAGGTTAAGGAAGGTGTCATAAGTTATACATCCTATAAGTGACTTTTTATTATTATGTGGTTGCTCATTATTTTAACTGTTTCTTACACAATGGTTTCTGGTTTTAGTTAATGGAGGGAACTGGAAGGAATTGAGTTGAAATTGAATCTGATGGAAAAATTGGTGACTATGAGCAGCGAAATTGCATAATGCCTAGAGAGAAAGATATTATGATTATTCCAAATCATACATCACGATATATGATTAACAAGATGAACTTTAGAGGTATTCCCAACTCATCAAATAAGAGGAAGATGGAATTTTATGCATGTTCACATGTTGAGGAGCATAGACAAAGGAAGATTGAGATTTATAAATAAGGGAAGTATAACCTTGATGAAAATATAAAATGGAAGGGAAGATGTTATATGTGTGGAGAAAAGGGTCATAGAGTGACAGACTATTATGGAGTTCAATGTCTTATCTGTGGAGAACATGGGCATTACCCAACTCAATGCCTTGACCTAAGAGGTTACTTCTAAATCAAGGGAGGACTTATTCCATGATAATCATTGAAGGGCATGGTTTGAAGTGTTTATGTATTGGTATTCACAAATAATGTTGTTGATGTACTTTTATGGTATATTGGAATACCTATATATTGGTCCATTATGGATTTCCATAAGAATATGGCATCAGTAACCATGAAAAGTGATTGAAATATTTTTGGAAAGCTGATGATATGCGCATAATGAAGGTATAAAGAGAAAATAATATGTTTGATAGTATTAATGAGCTCATGACTAATATAAGGAAAACGTTATATCATGGTTTGAGTATATAGAATTTTTTGTATTTTGGTATGTGGAAAGAGTTAATTTTTGACAGCATTCATGTTTTTACTAAGGTTCAATGGGTATTCATTTTTCAAGAGAATACAATATTAAGGTATTCACATATTTGGAATGTGATCATAAAGATATATCTTATGATATATGAGGGATAAAAAATGGTATTCACGTGCTTGTTATATGACCTTTTTAGTAATCGTTCTCTTTATACTATGAGTTTAGAATGAAGTATTTTGGAAAAGCCTATTGAATGGAATGGATTATGTTGAACATAAGTAAGTATTGTTTAAGGCAAGAAATTTTTTTATATTATTGATAGAATGTTATAATAGTGTAGTTTAAGAAAAGGGACAACCTACAGAATGGGCGACAACCCGTCGCGTCGGACAAGGCTGTGGGAATCAAACCCACAACCGAAGTGCGACAGGCCTTTATCACCTAACGCTGGTCTACAGGAAGTCCCTGTTAGTATAAAATAGTTTAATTATATTAAGCAGTATTATATATGAAGTATAAGTCCATTTTAGGAACTATATACAATTAATCTCACTATAGGTGGACTTATGTATATTTAATAACTTTTTCTATCCTTTTGTTTGAGATAGATGGAATGGCCTATCATTCTATCGTATGATCTGCTAACACATCACAGAAGAAAAATTCAACTTCATTTCTTTAAGAGATGATGTGGAAATTGTTTAAGGCACGAACAACAGTGATTATATATCAAAATCAAGTAAGTATTTCTTTAAACTCAAAAAAAAATTCTTCAACATTAGAAAAATGATCTTGAAAACAAAAAATGTCGTCCTAGTGCTCTTATATCTGATGAATCAGATGGTACCTTAGATCATCCCAAATTTATGGGTTTTTGATTGTTGGATTTTTCATATCCATGTTCTCTACCACTCTCCATCAGAACATGATTGTTTGATTTGTCTTTCATATCCATATTTTCACCTATGTTCTCCTATGTGGAAACCCAGTGATTAGTTAATTTATGTAACCGTTGTGTTTCATAATTCAATTTTTAAAATTAAGTTTTAGTATTCCTCTTTACGATGTGGGTTTCTATGAAAGAAACATTCAAGTAGTAAACCATTTATAACCCCGACGAATTTTGAGGGCAGAATTCATTTTAAGGGGGGTAGAATGTAATAACCTGAGATTTTATGAGAATTATTCTCTTTAATTTCATTGATGTCTTGTGTTGTACGCTACACCAAGATTATCTTGTGCTATACACAACACCGTATTAGCTTGCAATATACGCAACACTATTCTTGGTTCGTGTTACACAAAATTTCAAGTTCGTTTCATAGAAATTATTCTACACAACATTAAGTACAAATTTTGTTTAATTTATAAATGAAATATGGTTGTATTCTATTATACGCAAAAAAAGGAGTCTTTCACGACATGCCACCTTGACTTGGCTTGCATTACACGCAATCGCGACCTTCCTCGGTAGCGTGTGTAGTACCAAATATCAGGTTTCACTAAACAACGATATATTGTTATAATATTATTATGGACTAGCTGTTATGAATAGTATTAACTACATTTTGAATTTTATAACATTATTATTCATCTTACTTATTTTCTAGAACATGGTATGAGAACAAAATAAATTTTTCGGGTAAAATAAGTATTTTTAAAAAAATGCAGTTGTGTCACCTTTTGATGGCCCACCCACAGTAAATATAATTTTTGATAGGTTTATAAGTTCAATTTTACAAAATAAAATTCTTCCTTGGAATCATGATATAAAAATTTAATTTGGATAAATTTTTCATATTATTCTGATAACTTTCATATTTTGATGAATAGTAAAAAACACGCAATATTTTAATTAAAAACAACTTTTTTATTTCAATTATTTATATGGTTAGATTATAATTTTAATTGGTTTTAAAGTGTAATTATAATATATGTTTACCATTTAATCCAATGTTGGTCCTTGAAATTAATTTGACTTTGAATTCGGACATAAACAAGTGTCGATCTTTTGATAGTTATTGTTTCTTAAAAACGCGCTATTTGTTTTGATAACGGGAATTAATTTTAAAAATAATTATTGCCACTTATATTTTTTTAATTTGGAAAAATAGACATCATTTTTGAATTCAGAATATCAAATATAGCTTCGGCTTAATTTTTCATATTTTTCTAAAAAACTTCAATTTTTGATAAATTGTGAAACCACTTAGTGGTAGTTAAAAAACCCGACTCTTTCATTTAAATGAAATTTTGCCACTTCTATGAATTTAATTTCAAAAATCCGACAAACATGGTTGTTATCAAGAAGTAAAATGTGGTTCAATAAGAGGAAAATAATTTTTTGTGAATAGTATCTTTTGACTATTATTTATTGCGGTTAAAGGTAAATAGGGTGATTCAAGGTTAAAAGAATATTATAATAATTCAAAATTATCTTAACACTTGTAATAACCTTATTGGATGAGTATTGGCCTACCATGGGCATCCTTGGGTTGATTTTGGGACCCCATTGAGCCACTTGGGAGTGATAATGACAATTTGGATTAATTAATTTAATGTAAAGACAAAATTGACATTAACAAAAATCGTTTAGTAATTAGTTTTTATAAGTGGCTATATAAATTATCATTTCGACTATAAATATTCAATATAAAGATAAAACGATTTCCTACATGGTGGAATTTGTTTTATAATTTTTAGACATCAAATAAATTAAATTATTTATGACAAAATAATGATGTAGTATTTACCTCATTAATATATGATTTAAATAAATAAGATTATAATGATTAAAATGTTATCCAAAACATGTCCAATTCTGATTGGATGATTTTATTTCTACCATGAGTCAACTTACATTCATCTTTTATTATTTTTGGACCTTTTGAAACCGAATATAACTTTATAATAAAATAATATTTTCACACTTTCCAAAAGAGCCCCTCCTCCCCCTTATAAAAGGAGACCATTTCTATCCAATTCATCAAACCACTCAAGCCATTTGGCTCATCCCACATCTGCCCAATTAAGATCACTACATCCCTCTCCTCACCCTAGAAGCATTAACTTAGGCAGAAGGCACTTCAAGATGTCCATTTGGTTCAAACCAGAGGATGTTAACCAAATTAAAAGTAACGGTTTCTCTTAAGTTGTTTTCATTTATTCTATTGCTCCAACCCATAAAATCTTTTTAATACCTTGTTTTGTAACAACACCAGTATCCTAAATGTACTAGGATGTTGTTATGAGAATTATTCTATCTACACTTACACACACCTCCATCTAATGGATGAAGAATATATTGTTTCTGTGGATGGAAAACTAACGCCTCACAAAATGATGATTGTTTGATTTTCTCCTACCACCTCTCATAGTGACCATTATGATGGATCTGTATTTATATATGATATATATTAGGTTTATGATTTCTTTATTCTTCTTTAATTTCTAATTATATGATGACTTTATGGTTTCCATAGTGGGTAAATATGATAATCTCATTTGAGGAAGTGCGGACAACCGCCCCCTCAAAGTGATGTGATTCATTAACGCCTTCTGTGGGATGTATAAAGGATGTAGTTAATGATTTTAGATATGATATTATATTGTAAATATAATATACCTATGTATCATTATGTTTTAATTCCATTAAAATAAGAAATAGAAATGAAAGTAGCGTTCATGTGTACGTATGGCTTACCATCTCCATGAACGGTGCATTTCATTTCTTACCTCCATATGTTATGTTCTAATATAAATACATGTATATTCTGGATATATATGATATATATGATATATAAATCATGAATATAATTCTGGATATAATGAACCTTTGACCACATGAACAACATGTAATTATAAGTACATTTTTGACTCAAGTACCAAATATCGACAAAATGAACATTATTAACTTAAATGGTTACATAATGTTTATAACATGGTAATAAGTGATATAAAAGGAATAATAAATTTGAAAAAGGTTCTTAAGAAAGTATAAATTAACTTTGGTTTATTATTCAGGAGATTAAAGAACGATCGAGCCAAGTCAGACACGAGGTAAGGGAACTTCTTAACCAAATTTCCGTTCTTTGGGTTGATCTTCTATTTCTTGTTTTTGTCAATCTTGGATTATGTGAGAAATGAATTTTTATATCTTATCATATATTTATACTTTCTTTATGTGACCTTATAGTGAATACACATAAGTGATCTATTTTATTTACAAAAAGATCTTTGTAAGGGATAACTTTTCCAATATTGTTTTTATCCGAGATTGTTTATTCGTAAGTATTTACTGGGTTTATATTTTTCATCCATGTCACTATTTTCTAAAAATGGTTTCATGTATATTTAAATTCCTTTTTATCCATTTTTGACTTTTACTACATGATATGTACGGAATATTTCTTTTGTTTACGTTAAGAGGTACGTTATTGACTTTTCCGACCAAAGTACAAGAAGTTTGTTTTTTTAACTTATATGACATGTACAGATTTTTACAGTTTCATAATGCATTATTTTCTTTAAGATTTATCTATAAGATTTAATGAAAATTTTAATAAAAATCCTTTTCTTTTAAAATTGCATGGTATTTTGTGAAAATAAAATGATTTTGAAGAAAAAAGGATATTTTCCTCAAAAATTCTTTTCAAGTGTTTTATCAAAACCATTTTCTATATAACACGACATTATTTCATGTATGTATGTTTCAAGTATAATTTCTCTATGATTTAAATGGTTTCAATTTTCTTATGATGAAATGATGTCCATTTTTTTATGGATTATGTTATGATGGGATGATGTTTATGAAACCCATTTTATACTTTGGGTAATGATGAATGATTTATGTTTATGTTGTGGCACAAGTAAGAATGATTTCATTATGAGATGTGTGATGCCTATATCACCCTCTAATGCATTGGGTAAATATTTATATCTCATGAGATAGACATGGCTAAAATGGTAAGTTAATCCGGTTCAGTGTTACAACACTGGAATGAGGAGTGAACTCGATTCAGAAAGGGACTTTGTCCACTAAGATGGTCTTGGTAGTAATTCCTTGGCTAATATGGAAATAATATAATGTGCTTAATGTTTTCAAAAATTACATGTTTTATTACCATGCTATTTTATCATGATTAATGTTCTTTTATGATCTATTCCTTTTGTATTTTCATGATTTATTTCTCAAGATTTTATGTTTTTTTTAGTGCAAATGTATTGTATCTATGCTTACCCTTACTGAGCATCTGAACTCACCCTTTATATGTTTTCTTTTCCCCAGGATTTAAAGAAATGTTTTAGGTAAGAAAACAAATGGGAAGATCTTTATGGGAGATGTTGAAGATCATTCACCACGATTAGAAGATTATGTTCTGAGTTTCCAAAGACACTAAACTATTACGGTCCTTGTGTGTCTATTTTTGTTATGTATTAAGTATTCTGAAAAAGTAATGTAATGTCCATGTACATCAATTTGTGGGCCTCTACATGTGGTTTTAGATATTTTTGGGTATTAGGTTTTAAGAATTTTTAGGGTTGAGGTTTTAGGATATTTTTGGGATGAGGGATTATGGGTTCTTATGGGTGGGGGTTTAGGTGTTTTTGTTAATGAGGTTTTTGGGTTTTTGATAATGAGGCTATGGGGGGTTTACGTTTTTTTTGGAAGTGGGTTTCTTGTTTTTTTCCATTCTGTGTATAGTTCTTTTTTACGGCTCAGGGATTAGGGTTTCTTGTAGGTAAGTGTCTTTGGACAGGTTTGATGGGATAGTTTATTTAATGGCTGAGGGTTGAGTGTTTTTCTAGAATAAGGGTTGAGGGTTTTTGGGTCTCATTGTTTATGGTTTTTTTGGGTTTGTGGTTTGAGGATTTATTTGGGTAATGGTTGATGGTTTTTGGGGATGAGAGTACATTGGTTTTTGGGGCTATGGGTTGATGGTTTTTGTTGAATGACGGTACAATGTTTAATGGGGATGAGGGTTAATGGTTTTTTGGGGTTTAGATTTTTTTGTTTTTTGGGGATGAGGGTTGATGGTTTTTTGGTGCTGAGGTTTGAGGTAAATTTTGTTGAAGTGCTTTTTTGGGGATGAGGGGTTGGGTTTTTTTGGGGGAATATGGTTGCAGGTTTTTTGGTGTTAGGGTTTATATATTATTAGTAGTAAGTGTTGAGGGGTTTTTGGGGGTGAGGGTTGAGGGTTTTTTCAAGCTGAGGGATGGGGGTTTCAGGTGTTAGTGTTTATATTTTTTTGGGATAAGGGTTGATGTTTTTTGTGGGTGAGGTTTTGAATTTTTTGAGATAGAGTATCAATGTTTTTTAGGGATGATTATTGCGATTTTTTAGTGCATGAGGGATGACAGTTTTTTGGGGATGAGTGTTGAAGGTTTCATTGGTTTGTGGGTTTATTTTTTTTTGTAGTTGATGTTTGATGTTTTTTTATGAGGGTTGATGGTCTTTTAGCGTTAGGGGTTTTTTTTTGGAGTTGATTGGTCAATTTGTTTTTGGGATGAGGGATTAAGGTTTTCTGGGAAAGGGGTTTTATGGTTATTGGGATTATTAGTAAAGAGATTTTTGTGGGTGGGTTTTTTGATGTTATTTTGTGGTGAAGGTTTTGGGTTTTTTGGGGATGAAGGTTTAGGATTTATTGGGGTTGAGTTTTTATGGTCTATGGGGTTTGAGTGTTTCCGGTTTCATGGGGTTGTGGGTTTTCAGTGTTTAGGGAACAATGATTTAAGGGTTTTTTGGGGATGAAGATTTATGGATTTTTGGGGTTGAGGGTTTAAAATTTTTGGGGAAATATAGTCTTTTTGTATGATCAAATACTATTTTTGAACTAATCGTAGAGTATTTTTCGGTGTTGAGGGTTTTGGGTTTTTTGGGATGAGGGCTTAGGGTTTTTTAGGGCGGAGATTTTTTGGTTTTTTGGGGTTTATTGTTATTTTTTGGGATAGAGGGTATAGATTTTTTTTGAGATGTAGGTATAGAGGTTTTTTTGGATGATGGTTTTTGTCACTTTTTAGATGAGGGTTTAGGTCCTTCTTAGCAGAGGGATTAGTATTTTTCTTAATGATTGTTTTATGTTTTTTATATAATATGGTATACGGGTTTTTTCAGCCGAGGGATGTGGTTTTGGGGGGTATATGGTTTATGGTTTTTTTGGATGAGGGTTTACTGTTTTTTATCACATATGGTCGAGAGATTTTATGGGGATGATGGTTTAGAGTTTTTAGTGGAAGAGGGTGGTGGGTATTTTGGGACTGATGGTTTAGGGTTTCTGTGGTTTATTTTTTATAGTTTTTTGGGGGATGTGTGATTCAGGATTTTTTCGAGATGAGGGTTTAGGGTATTTTGCGGATGAGGATTTATGTTATTTTAGGGGTGAGATTTTAGTGTTTTCTTGGGTTTTAGGGTTTATGTGATTTAGGGTTGAGGATTTTGGTTTTGGGGGGATGAGGGTTCAGTATATTTGGGGGATTAAGTATTTTGGTTTTTGGGGTTGTGGATTTTGGGTTTTGGGGGCATGAGATTGGAGACTTTATCAGCGTATGAGGGATTAGGGTATTTTGGGAATTTGTACTGTAGTTTTTTAGGCCTAAGGATGGGGGTTTTAAAGGGATGAGGGTTTGGGGTGTTTTTCGATAGAGTGTTGTGTTTTTTTAGGGATGAGGGTAGAGGTTTTTAAGGATGTGTATTTTTTATGGATGGGTGTTGGGTGATTTGTTGTAGATATGGGTTTGTGGAGGGTTTTGGGTTGATGATTTTGGGAATTGATGGTTTATGCCTTTTTTAACTAAACAATTATGTGTTTTTTATACATTATCATTTATTGCTTATTTTGATGAGGTTTGTGTTTTTTTTTGGCGATATGTGTTGTGGGATTTTTGGGAATGAGGGGTTCTTGGGGATGAGTTTTTAGGGTTTTTGGGGTGAGGGATGAATAATATTTGGCACTAAGTGTTGAGGGTTTTTTTGGGGAAGAGGGTCTGTGGTCTTATCTAGATGAGGGTAGATTGTTTCTTGGGGTTGAGGGTTTGGGGTATTTTGGTTCTTAGGGATTTGGGGTTTTTTGGGGTTAGGGTTTTGGATTTTTTAGGGATGAGGGTTTTGGGATTTTGTGTGATGAGGTTTTAGGGGTTTTTGAGGGTGAGGGTTTAGGTATTTTAGGGAATGAGGGTTTTGTGGTTTTGGGGATGAGGGATTATGGGATATTGGGGTAGAAGTTTTGTTGTTTTGGGGATGAGGGTTTTGGGTTTTTAGGGTTGAGTTTCTAGACTAATTGGGGCTTAGGGTCATAGATTTTTTGGGATGAGAGAGAAGGATTTTTTTTGGGTGTGAGTGTTAAGGGTTTAATGGGGATTAGGGTCTATGTTTTTTTTATGAGGTTTTAGATTTTAGGGTTCTTCTTAAGCCTCATGGTTTAGGATTCATTCGGGCATCGATTTTTGTTTTTTTGGGGGGATGAAGATTTAGATTTTTTGCAGTATGAGGGTTTACATTTTTGGGAGATAAGGGTTTAAGGTTTTTTGGGATGAGGGTTTCAGGGTTTTAGGGTTTATTTGTGATGATAGTTCAACATTTTTTGGATGTTGTTTTAGTTTTTTTGTGGTACTGGTGGTTGATGATTTTTATGTCTTAGGGTTTAGGTTTTCTTTGGGCCAAGGGATTAGGAATTTTCATGGATGAGGGTGTAGGGTTTTTTTGGGAATGGGGCTTTAGGGTTTTTTGGGATAAGGTTTTAGGTTTTTTTAAGATTACATGTTTAGGGTTTTTTGGGGTAGGGGTATTTGGGTTTTTTGGGACTAATGGTTGGGATATTTTTGGGGATAAGGTTTGATTTATTTTTGGGGATGAGGGTTGAGGTCCTTTTAGGAGCTAGGGTATAGTAATTTTTGGGTATAAGGGTGAGGTTCTTTCGGGGGTGAGGGTTTATGGATTTTTGGGGTTGAGGGATGACTATTTTTTGGGGATGAGGGTATAGGGTTGTTTTGGGCTATTTTTCTGGGTGTTTTTAGGGTTGTGGTTTACATTTTCATTATGAGGGTTCAATTTTTGTGGAGTTAGGTATGGATAATTTTGGTGGATGAGGGTTTATGTATTTTTAGGTAAAAGGATAGATGGTATTTTATGGTGAGGTTATAGAGTTCTTGTGGGATAATGTTTTAGTGCTTTTGGGGATGAAATTTTATGGTTTTTTTGTGATGTGGTCTTAGGGTTTTTTTTCTAAGTGTTGACAGTTGTTTATGGTGGAGTGTTAAATGTTTTTGGGATGGGGATCTAGGTTGTTTGTGAAATGTGTTGAGGGTTTTTTGTGGAAATTGGTTCATGGTTTCTTGGAAATGAGGGCATAATGTTTTTGTTGCTTAAGATTTAAAGGTTTTTGGGGATAAAGCTACGAGGTATTTGGGGATGAAGTTGTATGTTTTTTTGGGAATAGGCTTCATTGAATTTTTGGGATGGGAGTTAATATTTTTTGGGGGGAAAGGGTTAAGGGTTTTTTTGTGATTGGGTGTTGTGTGTTTTTTACAGTTTAGGATTCCTGGTTTTTTAGGGCCAAGGGATCATGGTTTTTTTTAGGATATGGGTTTAGGGTCTCTTGGAGAGGAGGGTTCATGTTTTTTTTCATTGAGGGATTCATTGTTTTTGGGGCTGATGGACTGGTTTTTTTCTTGATTGATTAGGTTTTTTGGTGTGATGGTTCTTGGTGGGGGAATAGTGTATAGGGTTTTCTGTGCACAAGGGATCATTGTGTATTGGTTTGAGGGTTCATGGATTATTTTTTGATGTAGGTTTAGGTTTTTTGGTTATGTGGGTTTGAGTTTGATTTGGGATGAGGGTTTAGTGATATTTTGTTCAAAGGTTTAGGGTTTTGTGGGGCTGATGGTTCTGGGATATTCATTGGTTAGGGTTTATGTTTATTTGTGAATGATGATTCAATATATTGGGATGAGTGTTCAAGGTTTCATGAGCACGAAGGGTTCAAGGATTTGTTGGGATGAGGGTTCAAGTTTTTTTTAATTGGGATTTATTATGTTTTGTGGATGAGGGTTCAAAATTTTCTTGGGATGGGGATTTACTGTTTTTGTGGGGTGGGGGATTATGGTTTTTATTTTACAGAGGATTTAGGGTTTTTTGGTGATGTTTTTTTGGGTTTTGGAGATAATGGTTTAGGGTTTTGGGGGATTGGTGATTATGGTTTTTTGGGATATGAGGGTTTAATTAATTTGGGGATGAGGGTTCAGGGTTTCCTGTGCTTTGGGATTTAAGGATTTTTATGGATGAGGATTTTGTTTATTTGGGGGTGAGGATTTTATGTTTTTTGGAATGATGGTTTAGGATTCGGGGAATTGGTTTTACGATTTTTTTGGGCTTAGGTGTTAGGGATTTTTTGGGAAGAGAATCAATGGATTTTCAAGATTGGGGTATTAATATTTTTTTTAATCGAGGGTTTAATGTTTTTTGGTTATGTATTTTTTGTGGTTTTTGGGGATGATGGTATATGGTTTTTTTTGCGATGTGGAATTAGGTTATTTTATATTGGTTTAGTGTCTTTTATATATGGGTTTAGGGTTTTTGGGGGATGATGGATTAGGGTTTTTTAAGGATGATTGATTGGGGTTTTGTTGGGACGACCATATAGGGTTTTGTGGGGATTAGTGTTTTTGGGTTTTTTCGGGGATGAGAGTTTAGGATTTATTGTTGGCTAACGGTTTAATGTTTTTTAGATAAGGATATAGGATTTTTTTTTGGTTGGGGGTTTATGGTTTTTTTGATATGAGGGTTAAATATTTTTTAGGCATGGGGTTGAGGGTTATATAGGGTTGACTATTATTTAGAGATGAGTGTTAATGGTTTTTTAGGGATAGGGTCAATGTTTGTTCTGGTTACATGCTGTGGTTTTCTGGGTAAGGGCATTGTGTGTTTTGTCTTCGCTAGGGGTGTGGTTTTTCTTTGGATGAGGGTTAAGGGTTTATAGGGCATGATGGTTTTTGGAATTTTGGAGCTGGGGGATTGGGAATTTCCGGGCTAAGGGTTTAGGGTTTTCAGTGGCTAAGGGTTTAATGATTCTTAAGGATGAGGGTCAAGGGTTATTTAGGGCTATGGGTTGAGGGTTTTTTTGTGATTTAGGGTTTAGGGTTTATTTGTGCTAAGGGTTTTAGATTTTTTTGGACTGTGGGTTTTGGGTTTTTTTGGGATGGGGTTTTAGGGTATTTTTTGGAGTTCACATTTTTGGGTATTTTTGTAGTTTGGGTTTAGGTTTTCTAAAGGATTGGGGAATAGTGTTTTGGTGGGGCTGGGGGTTTAGGGTTTTATTGGGTATGGGGGTTTAGGGTTTGTATGGATTATGGTTGTTGGTTTTTTTGGGGCTGATGGTTTAATTCTTGGTGGATAAGGGTTTTGGGTATTTTGGGGTGTGGGAGGAGGGTTTTTTGGTAAGGTCCATGTGTTTTTTGGGTCTAAGTATTGATGTTTTTGGGGATGTGGGTTGATACATTTTTGGGGCTGAGTTTTGCAGGTGTTTAGGTTAACGATTGATAGTGTTTTAGGGATGAGGTTTCTGGGATTTTTAGTGATGAGTGTTTAGGGTATTTTCATACTATGGTCTTAGGGGTTTTGGGGGGATAAATGATTATATGAGGATGGTAGTTTAGTGTGCTTTTCTATGCTAAGAGTTTATGGATTTTTGGGGTTTAGTGGTTAGGTTTTTCATGGGATAAGGGATTATAATTTTATGGGGATTAAGGTTATGGGTTTTATATGGCTGGCATTTTAGGGTTTTTTTGGTCTAATTGTTTAGGGATTTTTGGGGATTATGGTTTAAGGATTTATGAGGATGTGGTTTTGAATTTTATAGGGCTGAGTGATTAGGGTTTTCTACAGTTGTGTGTTTAGGGTTTTTTGGGGTTGTGGTTTAGTGTTTTTTGGGGCTGTGGTTTAATGTATTTTTAGGGATAGATGTTTAGTGTTTTTGGGGTTGGGGGTTTAGGGTTTTGTAGGGCTTGGGGTTTTGGGTTTTCTAGGTCTCTAGGATTATAGTTTTCCATTTTTGGTGGATTAGTATTTTCTTCAACCTTGGATTTTTGGTTTTTTATATATAAGGATTTAGGGTTTTTTGGGGTTTATGGTGTAAGGATTTCATGGTTTGAGGTTTTAGGATTTTCAAGGCCTTTGGTTTTATGGTTTTATGGAATCAGGTTTTAAAATTTGATATAGCTGATGGATGAGTATTTTTTGGATCTAAGCGTTTATTGTTTTTTTGTTGTGAGTGTTTTGGGTTTAATATGGATTAGGGTTTAGGGATTGTCAAGGAAGAGGGTTCATGGATTCATTGGTCTGAGGATTTTGGGGTTTCCGAGGATTGGGGTTTTTTATTTATTGGGTTAAGGTATTTTTGTAGGGTGTGAGAGTATAGAATTTTTTGGTGATTGGGATTTAGGGCCTTTTTGGGATTAAGGTTTATGTAACACCCCGAGACTTAAGAATATTTTTCATTTGGAATAAATTTAATTTCATTGCAAGCATGTTTTATAAACAACACCATGTTCATATTACATTGCATAGAACACTGAGTAAGATTACGTTACAAAAAAGTGTGAAATCATTCGATAGGTTGCGTTATTCTCATCACAATGTTTTACTGAACAACATTATATTATTAAAATATTATTATATAATATAATAAGATATAACACAATTATGAAATTACCTTTTATGAATATTATTAAATAAATTATGAAAATATATTGTTAAAATAAATATAATATCAATTAGTTAGATACCAATTAATTAGAAATGAAAATATATACTAGTTGAATATAAAGAGATATTTTATTTTTATGCTCTGAAATTTTATTTTTCATAATAAATTAAAATAATTAAATTTTTTCTATGATATTAGGTAAATATACATGTTATATATATAATCAAATATTTTTTATGTTCATAAATTAGATTTTATATCATATGATATGAACAAACCAAATTTTATGCATAAAACGATATATTTCTAAAGGCAGTTATAACATTTTAATGGTGAACCAATTTTAAATATAATTTTTAACACATTTAGAATTATTATATGAAAAAATACTATTTTTCTTTAAAGGTGACATATCAAAATTTAATTTGGATGAATATTTTATTTTTTTATGATAAGTTTCATATTTTGATACATAGTAAAAAAATACAAAATTTGAATTGAAATCATCATTTTCATCAAAAAAATAATATATGGTCAAATTATATTATATAATGGTTAGAAACTATAAATAAGTTATTTTTTATCATTTAATATAATGTCAGTCATTGGAATAAATTATACATTGAATTTTTATATATAAATGTTTCATTATTTTTCATGTTTTAAACTTTAACAACATGTTTTTTTTACCCATTCAGCCTGATTAATATTTAATTAATTACTGAAACAAACATATATTTTAATTTTTTTTAAAAATGGATTCCATTTTTTAATCAGTGGGACTAAATTATGTATATTGGATTATTTTAATTTTGGGTATTATGAATAGAGACATTAGTAAATTGTTTATTAATATAGTAAAAGGTAAAATAGGTAGTTAAGAAAATAAATAATATTATAAAATTACATTAACATTTTCCCCAATTTCATTTGATGAGTGTGATTCTACGAAAATAATTCTATGGACGAAATTATACCCTTTTAAAGATACTTGGGCAGGAATATGAAATTTATTATATTTTATTAAAATTTGAGATAGAAATGACATAATCATATTTTTAATAAAATAATAATTTATAATATAGGGTTATAAAGATTATAAATTCTACACTAAATAGTAATTTGAAAGCTAAAAATATTATATTCATCATTGTAACTTATTTTTAGTTTTTATAGAATTATAGTTACCATAATGGCACACACAATGATGATGTAGTAATTGTTTAATTAAAGGAAATATCATATAAATTATATTAAAAATACTAAAATGAATATAATTTAAATTAATTAATGTCCCCAACAAATTTTTAAGGTAAATATGAAATGTTTGGAGTATATTAAATTCTTTGGTATGATGTCATATTTTTTTTTTGTATTTTCATTAAAGAAAATGTTGTGAATAGTGTCAAAATTGACACTAAAGATATTATATGAAAATAGTATTTTATTAAATTAATTAAAAACAAAAAAATCATTAGAAAGTAGAAATAGATTTTTATAAGGTCTAAAATTTCTTATATTATTCACTTATGGAATAATTAACCTATAAATGTAATAATTGATAGCCTCTTAATATTTAAAAATTCATTACCAAAATTAAAATTACAATAGATAAATTTAGTGTAAATTATAATTATATGGTTTAAAATAAAACCATAAATTGTAAAAACAAATTGAATAGTATTATACCATTATAACATTAAGATCTAATTGGTGTTTTTAATGTACATTGTTCCATGAAGATAACTTATATATTATTAAAATTCAACGAGTGTTACAAAATATCACTCTTTTGTTTTTAGTATATTTTGTATGTCCACATAGGGATAGAATCAATCTATGAATGAATATAAATGTCCATTATGATTTAATTGAAATTAATTTCATTTTATAAATTAATTTTTAATTTTTATAAGTTATATTATTACCTTAAATGTTTCTTCTATTCTAAAACAATAATTACTTATTTAATAAAATAATAAAATATTTGATTTTAATAATACAAATTTTTATATATTTTGGATTAGATAATATGTATAACAAAATTCATAAATATATTAGATATATTATATGTCTTTGAAGGAATTATATTTGAATTCCAACTTTTCATTGATTTATTTGAAGTAAAATTAAATAAATATTGTTAAATTTGAAAATTATGATTTCTTATTGAATTAATTTATTATTAAATTATTTGAAAATAAATAAAGTAAAACAATCACAATGGGATAAGATATGGTCGAAAATATTTTACCCATTTCATTTATATCTAATTTTATTGTTTTTCACCGGATTTGATTTATTATATTTTAATATTTTGAAGATATTAAATAGTTCCACTCAACTCAATTATAAAAGGGAACCTCCTCCCTCACATATTCACACCACATTGAACCTTGTATCTCTATTATACCCTGACCATTTCTCCACCAATGATTCTTAGTTATGTTATAAAGGTCCTAGTCTTCCAAAAATTTCAACTGTAGTGACCCCAAGAGGAGATTAAAATGTTGTCCACCGAAGAAGATGTGATTGTTTTACCAATTCATTTCAAGTTATTTTCTTCTTCTACTTCCTATTCCTATGTTGTTTCCAAAACAAATTAATAACTATAGTGTCATATATATGATAATATTTTATTATGATTAGGGGAAAACCATATTTCTTCTCTTATCCATCCAATGAAAAAAAATATCACCATGCGTGCATACGTATGACCTACCATTTCCACGCCATGGTGTATTTTTCTCATCCCCAAATTATTTTGATGGGTATAATGATGAATATGATGGATATGAATAAAATATATGAAATTATTTATTCAATATAATTTACATTTCATCATATTCCTTACCCCTTTATCGTTATGGAAATGATAGAGTTGTTTGTGTTTACGTACGACCTACCATTCCCATGACGCTATTGGATTTATCATCCACATTAACCATTCAAGAATGATTATAAAAATGTATATAATGAATTAATATGAAACATATTATATAATAATTATTATGTAATAATATATATATATATATATGATTTAATTTCTTTCATTCCATACTATAAGAAAACCGAAACAGCGTTCATGCGTACATAAGGCTTACCAACTCCATGAACATTGTATTCCATTTCAAGTATCTATCTTTAATATATTTTTATATAATGAATATATATAATATATAAATATTTTTTTACATTGTTAATATAATTAAATCATGATCTATGTATTAGTATCAAGAAGAACATGTCAAAACATGTATGACGAACAAAATGGTTATTACCTGAAATGTTGTTTTAACTTGGAATTATTTATAAATGGGAAACATAAAGTCATAAATTAATCATATATGATATCATAAATATTATTATGATTATTTTAAAAGTTAATAATATTTTTAAAACCACTATAAAAGATTTTCATACATGTATGGATGGAATCATACCTATGTTAAGGGTTAATTTCGCAATCTCATTATTATCTAAGTTTGTTTAAACATAATTATCTATAGGGGAATATTTATCATACATGTCCTTGTTTCGTAAATATGTGATAAAAAATATTATTAAAAATATTATACAATTTTTTAGTTTCATTTTTACCCATGTTTTACTTTTTATAAAATGATTTGAAAGGAATATTTTTGTAATTTTTTATACGATGTACTTTTTGTCTTTTTAAACAAAGTACGGGAAAGTATTTTCTTAAACATATAAAACATGAAATTATTTTACTTTAATCATGAAACCCTGTTTTTTAGTATTCCATTAATATATTACATGAATCATTCCATTGAAAAGTATTTATTTTAAAATTATATACCCCTTTCTAAAATAATTTCAATATAAAAAAGTTTCTTCTCCCAAGAAGTTTTAATTACTTTTATTAGATTATTTTCTCTATATGAACTTAATTTTTTGGATTTAATGATTAGTCTAGATAGATTTATTTTGTACCATATAATATTGAATGGTTCATTATATGTTTAACTATGGATTTTCTATTATGATACCATTCATGGTTTATGGTTAATATATTAACATTTCATATTCCATTACCAAGACGAATGTTTAGGTTGAAAATGATTCACCCTTTTCATATGAATAATGAGTTAGACTTAGTAGGTGATAGGAGGGGCCCACAATAGCACCTCAATGCATCGGTAGGTCTCATGAGAGAAAATAGTTTTGGTTTTTACCTATTTATGTATGGTTTCTTGGTCGAAAAATTTATTGTATGTTTATGATGTAAGATATTATGCATTCCCCCATTAAGAGATTGGTTATTGATATTACATGAAATTATTCAACAAGTTGAATATCCATGTTATTATTTATAGGGAGTTATTTTATTTATTATTTCCATATTATGCTCATGATGAAGTTTAAAAGGATTTTTTTGTTACATATGTTGCCTTAAAATTTTATTCTTATTTATGTTAGATTCTGTTGTAATATTTACCCTTTCTAAGAATTTGTGTTCACCCCTTTCATATGTTTTATTTCCCCCTTGGATATAAAGATACATATTATGATTGATATGTAGGTCTAATATAGGATAATGATGATATTCCATGGATTCATTATGTTGTAGTTTATATTTTTAATTGTTATGTAAGGTTCAAATTTATAATTTATTTTCCATGACTGTAAAACTAATTAGTACTTCGAGATTTCACACATGTATCAATGTCAATGTAATTAAGTAATGAATAGATTCCAAAATATTGGGTTTGGTGTCCTTACAATTGGTATTAGAGGAAGTTTAGCAGAAACCTTTGAAACAAGATTTTGAAAACATCGATTAGGGAATATAACCCTAAGGATGGCATTTAGTATAAGTATAGAAGAAAATATTCTAATTTATGTAAGGTGGATATTATGAGGGTATTTTTAGAAATACATCACTGTCTAGTTACTAAAAGTGGATGTGGTTCAGGTATACATGTACCTAAGAATAACAACTTTTACAAGGCATTCATAGCCCGACACGGTGTAAACTATTACATGAAAATGTTTCATACTACACAACTGGTTTTACACTCCTGGGGGATATTCTTCCGATAATTCATATTTTTTGTAAAAAATTATGAAATATGTCCCCAAATAATCCATATTAATTATTACGAGACTAGATACAGAAATGTTTTTAGATTTATGATAATTATTTTTTGAGTTTTGGGATTATACATTATGATATGATCTAGCGTAGTGTATGTATTCATTTATAAATGGATCCAAGTAGAAGTAAAATTAACCTCACTGATGCACGTGATCGAAAAATAATGAAAAATGATATCATTCATGATCTTAAACAAAAGTTCCAAGGGAAATAGACTCCCAAACAATCTCATCATATGACGACATAGTGTCATGTGATACTAGGATATGTTAAGAGTAGTACAATTATTATATATTTAGAGGGAATTATGTGAATAAGAGGAAATATGGGGAAAATATTGATAAAGGGAAGAAGGGAAAGAATTATTTTTCCACATTTAATAGTTGTGGAAAGAAACACATTGGTACATTCTTAAAGGAAATGTGAGTTTGTTATATTTGTGGATAAATAGGACACCATGTTAAATATTATAAGGGAATGAAAGAAAATTTCAATGTAAAGTTATTCCACTATAAGGTGATAGGAACTATGAAAATTAATGTCTCATGCATCGAAGTAATATACCCCAAAATAGGCTAATACATCGTGGTCATGTTTATGATACTACCACAGATGAGGGGAAATGATTAATGTGTTTATGTTTGGATTAATGAATTATGTCATTTGAGTATTTTATCAATGATGTACTAGTTATATGAATTATAGAATACAATAGGCTTTTAATACAATAAAATTTCATTAAGGATTTTAGATCATATGTTGAATGGTACAAATGACCAATAAAAGTGACTTAGTAGCATGATATTTTCTTTGGAAAACATATTGTTGAAGGAAATATAATAATTAATATGTTACTAATATAGAGATATAATTTCATAATAGAGATATGATTGGTGTGGATACATATTTAGGTTGGAATGTATTGCGTTGAACTTTAGATATTATTAATTGAGGTTAATGTATGATTTATTGGGTACTATGTGTTGGCATATTTAATTTTGGTAAATATTTTAAAGATAAAGGAAATACTTATGAACCATATGATTCATAAAATATTTTTCAAGAATTAAATTAAATTTAGAAAATCAATATATAGTTATATTAAATTAATTGTAAATATATAATTTTACAATGAAATAATGATATTATGCTTCATCAAGTAATTATTTCTTCTCATGAAAAATTATTCGACTCAAGGAAAAGGATATAAGAAGAAAAAATGTTAATTTTTTTTGAACTGATGGTATTTTAAATCATCATATATTTATAGATTTTTGGCTCTAACATTTACATTGACCATTCACATGTATATGTTTTGTGACCTCAGTCACTCCCTATGAATAATTATGCCTCTCATCATATGTGTACATCTATATGCTACTAATTTTCTCTAAAATAGAGACCTAGTTATATGTTATTCGAAGTGACCTTTGTACTTATCATTTTCTCTTATCAATAAGAAATTTCATTAACCCTATATCTAACATTTATTTCGCAGAAAGTAATATTTAATTACCAACCTTTGATTTTCTAATTACAATTCTAAATTAGGTGGATGCAATTTATTGAAGGTGGGGAGAATATAACACCACATGACATTAGATTTTTTTAATTTAGAATAAATTTAATTTTGTTTCTAAAATTATTTATATGAAAAACCATGTTAATATTACATTGTAAACAACACTAAGTTATCTCAAGTTACACAAAAGAGTGACTTTATTCGATCGCTTGTGTTATACGCAAGACCGAGTTTTACGGAACTATAATATATTCATAATATATTATTATTTAATATAATAAGATATAATAAATCCATTAATTTAGTAGTTACCTATAGTATTAACTATCACATAAAAATATATCATTTACATAAAAACAAGATGAATTAATTGGGTACTAATTAAATAGAAACGGTAATATAAACCAATTTAATGTAAAAGGAATATTTTTATTTTAAGCATCCAATGTGATTTTCCTTAATAAATTGAATTTATTAAAATTATTCAATGATATTAATGAAATATATATGTTATAAATTTAATCATTTATTTTTTATATTCATCCAATAAATTTTATAGGCATTAGATATGATCATTCACATTTTTATGCATAAAGACCAATATTTTTTTAAAGGTTGTTCTACCGCCTATTAATGGGAAAGTAATTTTAAATATATTTTTTTAAACAATTATATTTTTCATATGGAAAAATAAATTCTTACTGTAAATATGTAAATCAATATTTACTTTGGTTTAATTTTTGGTATTTTTTATATAATTTTCATATTTTCGGGAATAGTAAAAACATTACTAAATTTTAATTGAAAAAAACTAATATAATAATAATAAATTAAAATGAAAAATTATATTATATAATGGTCTTAAATTATAATTAAATTATTTTTCTATAATTTAATCTAATTTATGTCATTATAATAAATTTTACATTGAATTTAGATATAAAAAGGATTCAATATTTTTCATGTATTAAACATTGATATCCTGTATTGTCACCCGGTCAACATGATTGATATTAAATTAATTATTGCATATTATGTGTTTTAAATATTTAAAAATGGATTCCATATTCTGAAAAAAATGGTCCAAATTATGTAAATAGTTTTCTTTTACTAATGGGAATTATTAATAGTAACTTTAACATTTTTGTTATTAACACGGTAAAAGGTAAAATGAGTAATTATGGGTAAAAATAACATTATTATGTTATCCTAACATTTGTACCAATGTCATTAGATGAGTGTTTTTCATCCAAAATAATTATTAGGCCGAAATTATAACCTTTTCAGTCCACATGGGTTAGAATATGTCATTTATTATGTTTTATTTAAAGATAAGTTGAAACTGTCATACACATATTTTTTCAAACAAAATCATTTTTAATATAAGATTATAATGTTTAATAATTAGATTATAAATAGTAATTTGAAATATAAACATATTATACTCATCATAATTATTTATTTTTAATTTTTTAGAAATCAATAATTACCTTAATGTCTTATATAATTTTGGTGTGTTATTTGATTAATTAAAACAAATATCAAATAAATGATATTAAAAATAAGAAAATAAATATATTATTATTTAATTAAGGTGACCCACGGATTTTCAGGTGAATATAAAATGTTAAGTGTTTCTTAAATGGTTTGTTTCAAAGTTATATTTATGTTTGGATTTTATATAAAGACAATGTTGTGAATAGTGTCTAAATTGACACTAATGATATTATATAAAAAAAATTATATAATTAATTAAAAATCATAAAAATAATTATAAATTACTTAAAGAATATTAAAATGTCTAAAATTTCATATATTATCAATTTATGGAATATTTAACTTATATAAGTAATAATTGATAACCTCATAATATTTAAAATATTTTTACCACAATTAAAATTACAATTGATTATTTAAGGTTACATCCTAATTATATGGTTTAAAATAAATCCAAAACATGTCAAAAAATTAATATATGAATGTTATTCATCTATTATCACTTAAATATTATATTTTAGTTGTTTAACAATCATTATTTCTCGAAAAAAACTGATATATTATATAAAGTCGAAGATAGTTACAAAATATCAGTCTCTTTTAATTAATATTATTTATGTTTCTAAATAAGTAAAGATTTGAATGAATATAAATGTTTATATTGATATAATTGAAATTATTTTCACTATAAATATTTATTTTTAATTTTTACAATTCATATTATTACTTTAAAAGTTTCTTGAATACTAAAACTATATATATTTAATTAACAGAAAAATAGAATAATTGATTTTAGTAATATTATTTTTGATATATTTTGGTTTAGTTAATGTTTCTATCAAATTTAATTTATTTATAATCTATAATATAGATGGTTAAAATAATTATATTCTAATTTCCACTTTTTTACGATGTATTCAATGTCAAATTAAATGAATTGTGTTAAATTTTACAATCGTGATATCTTATTGGCTTAATTTATTATTTCATTATTTAAAAATCCAAAAATTTCAAATAATAAAATTCAGATAAGATATGTTCTAAAATATTTTCCTCCACTAATTTTTATCTCATTTTTATGTTTTTGACATTAGAATATCCTTATTATATTATAATATTTGGAAGATTTGCAAAAGTGCCCCTCACCTCAATTATAAAAAGGGAATCTCCTCCATCGATTCCTCACACCACATTGAGCATTATAGAAAGACCAAACCCTAATATGCACAGAATTCATAGTAAATTTATACAATTTATGGTCTTCCAAATAGACCAACCCCACTTTCCGTAGGAGTTGATCCAAAGGAAGTCCATCGAAGATGATGTAATTGTTTTACCTATTCATTGAAGTTATTTTTATCTTATACATCCTCTTACTATATTGTTTCAATAATAATGTAAATAATTATGTATAATATTTATTTTGTTATTTGGATATTATTATCACTCAACCATATTCTTCCTTTTATCCTTCCTAAAAAAATATCACCATGCGTGTGTAAATACGACTAACTATCTCCATGACATAGTGTCATTTGGTTTTCAGAAACAATTTATTTGAATGGTTATAATTAAGAATTTAACAGATCTAGATAATATATATGACATGATATTTATTGTTTATAATTAACATACCATCCAATGTCTTACCACATTACCATTAAGGAAATGATATCGCCACTCGTGCGTATATATCACATATCGTATCCATGATGCGATGAGATCCATCTTCTACCTTAATCATTAAAGAGGGATTATAAAAACATATATAATAAAAAAATGAGAAAATATTACATAACTATTATAAAATAATTATATATATATCTTTTATATTATTCCATTCAACATGATAAGAAAAATGTAAACAACGTTCATGCGTAGACAAGGATTACCGTCTCCATGAATGGTGTATACCATTTTACATATATATCATTTAAATATATTTATATAAATAATATATATGATATAAAAATTATAGTTTACATTCTGGAAGTATGTAAATAATGATCTATGTAAAATTATCAAGAATTACAAGTCAAAACATGCCAGATAAAAAAAAGGCTAATAACTGAGATGTTTCTTTAACTGGGAATTGTTAATAAATGGGTAATATATAGGCATAAATTAATCATATATGATATCATAAATATTATTATCATTTAGTTACAATTTAATAATATTTTATGAACCACTATATAGTATTTTCTTACAAGGTTATTTGGTACAAGTTATGAATCAAATATGATATCATAAATATTATTATTTCCATCAATCCCATGAAACCCTAAACACTTCTTCCCCTAAACCCTAAACCATGAACCCAAAAATCTCCCTAGAAACACATTCATAAAATCCTTAAACCATTATCCCCAAAAAACCATTTACCATAATCCTAATAAACCCAATCCCATTGCCTAGAAAATTGTATACCATTAGCTCAAAAAAATCCCAAAACCCCCTTCTCCATAAAACTCTAAACCCTCAACCCAATAAATCATCATGAGTCAACCCCCAAAAACAACAACCCCTTCACACAATAAAACCCTAAACCCTCATTTCCAAAAATAACCTCCACCCCTATCCCTCATCCCTGGAAACCCATAACAAAATGTCCTAAGAACCCCCAAATTAATCACCCCAAAACCCCTCAAACCACAACCCCAAATATCCCTATACACTTAACCACAAAAAACAATCATAACAAATCCAAAAAATTTCATATACCTTCACCCCCAAAAAACAATCAACCTCAACCCCCAAAATCCAAAAATCCTCTTCCCCAAAAAACCCCTCAAAATTAATACCCAAATCACCGTAAACCCTATTCCCTTATAAACACTCAGACAAAAAAAAACACCTCAACCCTCACCCACAAGAAATACTAAATCATAATCCCTAAAAAACCCAAAACCTTAATCCCTAAAATAACATAAGCCCTCATCCCCATATAACATTAAAGATTCAGCACCAAAAACGCTCAACCCTTAGCCCCAAAGAAATCATATACCCTAAAAACCAAGAAATCATCAACAGTAAGCACCAATAAACCCTCTACCAATTTCTCTAGAAAAACTCTAAACCATGAGCACTAAAAAAACATAAATTCATAGTCCCAAAAAACACTCATCCCTCATCAAAAAAACAATAATCCTCCATCCCCCCAAACCCTAAACCCTTAGCCACCGAACCCCATAAACCCTCATCTTCAGAGAAACCCTAAACCCAAAACCATGAAATCCATAAATACTCTACCAGGTAAATCCCAAAACACTAGATGAAAAATATCCTAAACCCTCACCCCCAAAACACTAAATTGTCATCCCAAAAAACCCCTTAAACCTCAACCCTAAGAACCCTATACCCTCTGTGCAAAAGTAAGTTAAACTTTAATGATCTCGCCCACAGTATCCTAGAGTCAGTACCTTACATTATTGAATTGGATTCAATACAATTGTTGAATCTCAATAGATTGATCAATTTATAATTCTTGGAAAATAGAATGCAAACATGATCCTTAAATTATAATTCAAAATATTAACAACAATATAGAGAATACATTGAACATTATGATTATCCTTGCATAACTCTGCATATTAGTAAAAACATTTATATTTGAATCCTGGGGAAAAATGAATCCTATGAAAAGGGTGAGATCAAATGATTAGTAATAGAAACAATACAGCTGAGGAGATCATAAATAACCATAATCATTTAATGCAAGGTATATAACTGAATCTTGATCCTTTTAAACATAATATAGTCCATAATATGGAAATAATATATCAAATAATTACATATAATCATTCACATGGATATTCTACTACTTGAATAATAACTTGAAATATCAATAACAAATCTCATAATGAGGTAATGCATAATGCGGTAAATCATAAACATATCGTCAAGGTTTTGGCCAAAACACCATACATAATTGGGTAAACCCAAAATCTAATGGTCTCATGGGACTTGTTGATGTGTCAAGGGGCTAAAGCGGACACAACCCGTCACTTACTAATTATAATAAATTCATCATATGAAAAGGGTAAAAAATAATCAAAATAATCATTTGTATTAAAACTTATATACAAAATGTTAATACATTAACCACAAACCATGAATGGTATAAAAATAGAACATCCACAGTCAAACATATCATAAACCCTTCAATACAATATGGTAGATAATAAATCAAGATCAATTAAAGATAAAATCCAACAAAGTATGTTGACATAAATTAAAATAATCTAATAAATTAATTATTAACATCATTAGAGATTTACCACTATTATATTGAGTTTATTTTAAGAAGGTTCGTGCAATTTTGAAAGATAAATTTTTTATTAAATAGAATCTTGAATCATTTTAAAAGATTCTTCAAAGAAATATGGCATCATGATTAAGGTAAAATACATTATTACCATATAAGTTAAGGAAAACATTCTTCTCATACTTTGATGAAAAAAGACCAAAATTATGTCATAATAAAACAAAAAAAATATTACTTTCAAATCATTTTATGAAAATTAACACATACCTTTGGTCTAATGGTTGAGGTTATTTTGGGCCTGAGGGTTGAGGGTTTTATTGTGCGAAGGGGTTGTGGTTTTTTGGGGTTGGCATTTGATGTTTTATTGGGTCAAGGGTTTAGAGTTTTATTGAGAAGGGGTTTTAGGGATTTTTTGAGCTAATGGTATATGGGTTTTTAGGTTGAGTTATTAGGTTTTTTTCAGGATTATGGTATAGGGTTTATTAGGGATAAGGGTTTAGGGATTTTTAATGATGTGGATCCAGGGGGTTTTGGTTTGATGGTTTAGGCTTTAGGGGGGAAGGGTTTAGGGTTTCATGGGAATGATGGATTAGGGTTTATTAGGGTTTATTAGGGTTATGATTTGAATGTTTTTTGGGTTTTTGGGTTTTTGGTTTTTTGGGGTTGATAGTTCAGGGGTTTCTAGAAATGAGGGTTATGTTTTTTTGGGGTTAAGGTTTTAGTATTTTTTGGGGATGGCGGTTTATGGTTTTTGGGGATGAGGTGTTAGGTACGTTTTGGCTGATGGTTGATGGTGTTTTGGTTCCTATGTTATAGTTTTTTTCTGATGAGGGATTAGGGTTTTCTATGGTTAAGTGTTTGGGTTTTGTTATAATTTAGGGTTTTTTATGCATAAGGGTTTAGAGTTATTTGGTTATTGAGGTATAATGTTTTTTGGTGTGGAGCATTTAGCGTTTTTTTTTCAATGAGGGTTTAGGGAATTTTTAGTTGTGGGTTTAGGGTTTTTTATGGTTGATGGTTTTGGGTTTCTCTTGTTGAGGGTATAGGGTTTTTTTTCAAATGAGGGTTTAGTTTTTTGTGGTTGATGTTTTAAGGCTATTTGGGTTAAGGGTTTACTTTTTTTATGAATAAGTGTTGACTATTTTTTGGGTAATTGGTTTTAGGGTTTTTTGGGATGAGGGTTAAGGTTATTTTAGAACAAAGGGTATAGGGTTTTTTTGGAGATGATGGTTTTTGGTTTTTTGGGGCAGAAGGATTTCTAAATTTTGGGGAAGAAGTATTGGGAATTTTTTGGGCTGTGGGTTTGCGGATTTTTGGGATGGGGGTTTTAGTGTTTTTTAGAGATGAGGGATTTGAGTTTTTTTTGGGCATGCGTATATTTTTTTTTGGGGATAAGGGATTAGAGTTTATTGGGTGACGGTTTTGAGTTCTTTAGGGTTGAGGGTATAGTGTGTTTTAGGGATGAGGGTTTTTTGGTTTTCTAGGTTTGAGGGTGTAGGGTTTTTTAGGGGTGAGGTTATAGGGTTTTTCGAGTCTTAGGGTTTAGGGTTTTAGGGATTAGGGTTTAGTATTATTTGGGGATGTGCGTTATGAGTTTTTCGAGGTAGATTCTTGAGATTTTTGGGGGATTAGGGTGTACAGTTTTTAGGGATGAGGGTTAGTGGTTGGGGGTTTAGTGTTACGGGTTGGGGGTTTTATGTGATTGAAGGTTCATGATTTTTTTGGTAATGTGGGGTGGGGTTTATTTGGAAAGTATGTTTTGGGTATTTTGTGTTATAGGGATGATGGTTTTTTGGGGATGAGTTTTGGCGGTTTGTTGGGGCCATGGGTTTAAGGTTTTTTTGGGCTATGGGTTGGGTTTTTTTGTGGATGAGTGTTGAGGGTTTGGTGGATATGGGGTTAAGATTTTTTTTGTTCTAATTGTTTTTTATTTTTAGGGTCAATGGTTTTTTGGGGATGACTATTTATGGATTTGGGTATGAGGGTTTGAGATTCCTTTTGGATGATGGTTTAGGGTTTTTAGAAGGTAACGATTAATGTTTTTTGGGACAATCATTGAGGGGTTTTTCTAGGGGTGAGGCTCTTGGGTTGTCTGTGGATGAGGGTTGATTGTCTCTTGGGGCTGAGGGTATGGGATTTTTTGGGGATGAGTTTGTATGGTATTTGGGGTAGATAGTTTAAGATTATTTGAGGATATAGGTTTAGGACTTTTTTTCAGAGGCGGGTGTAAGCTTATTTGGGGAATAGAGATTAGTGGATTAAGAATATGAGGTTTTTGGTGTTTTGTGTAATGAGTGTTTAGGGTTTTTGGGGACGTGTGTTTACAACATTTTAGAGATGAGGGTTTATGTTTTTTGTTCTTCATGGTTTGGGGTTCTATTAGGATGAGTGTGTACGGAATTATAGGTCCAAGGATCTAGGGTTTTTTTTGTGATGAGGGCCTATGTATTTTTAGTGTTTATTATTCAATGTTTTATTGGGTTGTTGATTTAGTTTTTTAAAGGTTGATGGCTGGGTGTTTTTGGGTTTTTGGATTTCTAGCAACTCTAATGGACTTTTGGGGATAATTTTTATTTTATATATAGGTCTGAGTGTTTAGGGTTTTTTCAGGATATGGGTTTAAGGGATTTTGGGATGTGGGTTTAGGTATTTTGGGCCTCAGGATTAGGGGTTTTTATGATAGTTTAGGTTTTTTCTAGATGAGGTTTTGCGGTTTTTGGGCGCTAAAAATTTAGGGGTTTTTTGGGAAAAGGGTTTAGATTATTTTGGGTCTAAGGGTTTTTGGTTTTAAATGGATGAGGATTTCATTTGGTTGAGGTTTCAAGGTTTTGTGGCATAATGTATTAGGATTCATTGGGCCTAAGGGTTCATGGTTTTTTCTTGTGAGGGTATATGGATTTTCTAAGGTTGAGTGTTTAGGTTTTTTGTGGATTAGGGTTTAGGGTTTTCTAGGGAAAATCGTTTACTATTTCTTACAAATAAGGGTTTAAGTTTTTCTATATCCTAGGGTTTAGTGATGTCTATAATATGGTTTTAGGGTATTTTAGATAATATATTTGAGTGTTTTTGGGGGCTGAGGGTTTATGGTATTTTATAAATTAGGGTTTGGGTTTTTGTAGGGATGTGGTTTTGGGATTTTTTGGGATGAGGGTTTAAGGTAGATTATGGTATATGATTAATTATTTCTTGGGTTTGAGGTGTTAAGGTTTTTTATAATTAGTATTTAGTTGTTTTTTGGGCAAAGGTATGAGTATTTTGTGGATAAAGGTTTCGAGGTATTTTTTGGGTTGAGGTTTGAGCATTTTTTGGGTTTGAGGTTTTTGGGTTTTTTTTATGAGATTAGAGGGGTTTTGGAGATTTGGTTTTACTATTTTATGGGGATTATGTTTGAGAGACATTAGTGATATTTCTTTGGAGGTTTTTGTGTAGAGTAAAGTGGTTTTTTGGTCGTATGCTTTGATGTTATTTTTGGGATAAGGGTTTTTTGTGGCTGGGTGATTAGGGTTTTTCGGTGGTGATGGTTCATGTTTTTTCAGAAATGGGGGATTAGGTTATTTGGGGTTGAGTATTTAGGGTTACTTTGGGATGATTGTTTACATTATTCTAGAGGATGAGGGTTCATTATTTTTTAGGTCTATGGGTTGATGTTTTTTTGGGTCACATGGTTGATGTTTTTGGGGTTTTTCGTCTTAGGGTTAAGGGTTTTTTGGGGCTGGGAATTTGTCATTTTTTTGTAGATGAGTGATCAGTTATTTATTTGGATGATATAATAGGGGTTTTGGGACTAATGGTTGTGGGTTTTTTCGGGGCTAATGGATTAGGTTTTTGGGGCTGAGGGCTGAAACTTTTTATAGAAGTGGGTTTCGAGTTTTTTGGGGATACAATTTTTTTTGGGGAGGAGAGTCAATATTTTTTTAAGGATGAGGGTTGAGGGTTTTTTTGGGATGGGTTTGAGGGTTTTTCAAGGATAATAATTTATGAAATTTTCCAGGATTATCCATATGGTTTTATTATTAAGGATTTTTGAGGCCTTTTCAGGGCATATGGGCCATGGTTTTTTGGGGGCTGAGGGTGGAGGGTTATTAGGTGTTGATGATAACGTTTTTTGGACCATGGGTTGATTCCTTATTGGGGACTAGGGTTTGAGAGGTTTTTGGGATAAGGGTTTATGGTTTTTTGTGGTAGGGGGTTTCATGTTTTTTGGGATGATTATTTATTGTCTTTTGGGGATGTTGACTTATTTTGTTTTGGGCTAGGAGGTTTATTTGTTTTTGAATGGGGGTTAGGTTTTTTTTAGGTTTATTATTTATAATATTTTGCGAATGAAGGTTGAGTATTTTTTTTGGGATAAGGGTTGATCATTTTTTGGGGATGAGGGTTGATGATTCACTTAGGGATGAGTGTATAGGGTTTTTTGGTTGAGGTTTGAGGGTTTATTTGGGATGGGTTTAAGGTTTTTTTTGGAATAGGTTTTATTGTTTTTTGGGTCTTAGGGATTATAATTTTTTGTGACTGAGAGTTAATAGTTTTTGGGTATGGCGTTGAGGATTTTTATGGGATTAAATTTTAGAGTTTATTGTGGTGGAGGGTTTATGTTTTTTTGGGGATGATCATTTATTGTGTTTTGGGCGTAAGGTTTATTGTTGTTTGTGCCTATGGGTTTAGGTTTTTTTTGGTTGAAAATTTTAGGGGTTGTTGGGGTTGAGGGTTTAGTGTTTTTTAGGATGATGGTTATGGGGTTTTGGGGGGATGAGGTTCGATTGTTTTTTAGTGATGATGGTTTATATTAAATTTGGTTATATTTTTTATGGTTTTCTAGGGAAAAGGGTATATTTTTTTGGTGGATATGGATTAATGGTTTCTAGGGTGATTGTTTTACATTTTTTTGGGACTGTGGGTTATATAGGGTTTTCTATTAAGGTTGTGGGTATATTGGGGAAGATAATTGAGGTTTATTGGGGATTTGTGTGTTGGATTTATTAAGTCTATTTTTTAAGGTTTTTTAGAGATGAGTTTTGAGTGTTTTTTCATGCTGATGGCCGAGAGTTTTTTTGGGTAAATGTTTTTGGGTTAGTTACAATAGATGGTTTAGAGTTTTGTGGTTCAGGGTATGGGGATCTCTGGATAATATGGTTTATGATTTTTTGGGGAAATTTACTTATAGTTTTGGGGAACTTATGTATTAGGTGTTTTTGCATTTGAAGGGTTTTGGATTTATTTTTTAGGATGAGTGATTACGGTTTTTATGGTACTAATGATTTGGGTTTTTTTGAGACTTTGGATTTATGGTATTTTATGGATGATGGTTTAGATTATTTTGTCGATGTTATAGAGCTTTTGGGGAAGTTGTTTAGTGTTTTTTTATAATTTATTATGTTTTTTAAGGCTGAGAGTATAGGAGTTTTTTGGGGCTGATGGTTTGTGTTTTTACTGGGATAAAGGTGGTGGATTTTTTGGTGATGAGGGTTGACATTTTTTATGGTGATGGTTGATGGTTTTTTTGTGAAGGTCGATGGGTTTTTTGGGATAAGGGTTGAGGGACTTTGGGGGATGGGGGTCTAGGGTTTTTTGGGGATATGAGATAATATTTTTTGGGGATGAGTGTAAAGGTTTTAATTAGGGTCGAGGGTTTATTGTTTTTTAGGGATGAAAATTTTCGGTTTTATGGGGATGAGGGTTTACGGTTCTATTGGATGTAGGTTTAGTGCTTTGGTGCTGAGGGTTTAAGGTTTTTTGGGGTCGAGGGTTCAGGGTTTTGTGGGGAAGGGTTAAGGGTTTTCTTGAGATGGGCGATTAGGATTTTTGGGGGTTGAGTGTTTGGGTTTTAAGGGACAATGGTCATGGATTTTTTGTGGATAAGGAATGATAGTTGTTGTTGGGGGAGGGTTTATGAACATTGGGGTTTGATGGTTTGGGTTTTTTTGGGATGGATGTTGGGTGTTTTGGGGGGGTTTAGGGTTGAGATTTATTTGAGGATGAGGGTTTAGGTTTTATTTTTTGTTTCTAATTATTGTTTTTGTTTTTTGATTGAGGGTTTATGGTTTTTTAGGGATGAGGGATTTTAGTTTTTTGGTGTTGAGGGTTTAGTATTTTTGGGGACTAACATTTTAGGTATTTTGTATCTTTGGGTTGATTGTTTTTTTAGACTAATAGTAGTGAGTTTTATATGGATGAGGGTTTAGGGTTTTTTGGGGAAAACAGATGATGATTTTTTAAGGACAAGGGTGGAGAGTTTTTTTTCGATGATTGGTTATGAATTTTTGGGGAAGAAAACTGGGGGTTTTTTGGGGATGTAGTGTGAGGATTTTTTATGCTAAGGGTCTAGGGTTTTGGGGATCAAGGTTTAGGGTTTTTTGACGCTAATGGTTTTGAGTTCTTTGGGTGAGGGTTTAGTGTTTTTTAGGGTTGTGAGTTGAGGGTTTTTTAAGGGATGTGGGTTTAAATTTTTTTGAGATTATGGTTGAGGTTTTTTTTGTGGATGGGGGTTGATGGTTTTTTTGGGGATGGGAATTCACTTTTTTATGGTGGGGGGTGTTTATGGTTTTTTGGGCAGATGGTTGAAGGCTTGTTGGGGCTAAACATTTACAGTTTTTTAGGGATAAATGTTTTTGGTTCTCTAGGGATGATGGATTTGAGTTTCTTGGGGATGATGATTTAGTGTTTTTTTGCTTTAGAGTTTAGTCATTTTTGGGGCTGATGGATTTTTGTTTTTTAGGGATAAGGGTTTAGTGTTATTTTTAGGGATGAGGGTTTAGGGTTTTTGGATTAGGGTTATCTGTTTTTAGAGAGACGGGTTTAGGGATTTTTTTCAATAATAGTTTCGGGATTTCTAGGGATGAGGGTTTTGTGTTGTAGGGGATGGTGTTTTATGGGTTATTTTGGGATGATGAAATAGAGTATTTTGGGGAATTTGTAATAGAGTTTTTTTGGATAGAGTATTTAGCAATTTATGTAGATGAGGGTATATGTTTTTTAGGGATAAAGATTTTGGATATTGATGGGATGTGGTTTTTGGGTATTGTGGTTATTAGGGTTTATGGTATATCTTTGTGAGGGTTTATGTAACTTTTTGGTGTGTGTTTTTTGAGGATGAAATTTTGTTGTTTTTTGGGGCTGAGGGTTGAGGGTTTCATGAGGCTATGGGTTTAGTGTTTTTATTTTGAGGGCATAGGGGTTTTTTGGTTGAATTTTTAGGGTGTTCTGGCGTAGGGGTGAGGTTTGTTTTCGGCTGAAAGATGACGGTTTTTTAGGGCTGAGGGTATTGGGTGTTTTGGGGATAATGGTTTATGGTGTTTTGGGTTTGGGGGTTTAGTGGTTCCTGGGGATGAGTTTTTAGAGTTTTATGGGGTTGAGAGTCCATGGTTTTTTGGACTAAGAGTTTATAATTTTATTTGGCTTGGGTTTAAAATTTTCTGGGGTTGAGGGTTTAGGGGTTTTGGTTATGATGCCTTAGGGGTTTGGGGATGAAAGTTTAGGATTACCTAGGGCAGATGATTTATGGTATTTTTGGTCTAGGATATAGTGTTTTATGGGGCTGGTAGTTGAGGGTTTTTTGGAGATAAGGGTTGTAGGTTTAATGGTGTAGAAGATTTATTGTTTTTTGGGATGAGGGTTATGGGTTTTTTGGGATTGGTGATGAGAGGTTTTTTTGGAAGAGGGTTGTGGTTTTTTTGGGCTGAGGGATGAATCTTTTTTGGTGATGAGGGTTGAAGATTTTTTGTGGTTTCATATTTATGATTTTTTAGGGCTAGGTGTTTGGTGTAGTTAGGGATAATGTTTGATGGTTTCTATGCATGATGGTCTATATTAATTTGGTACCGAGGATTAAGGTTTTTTTGGGATAAGGTTTTCGTGTTTTTTAGGATGGGGTTGAGGTTTTTTTACTAAGGAAATTACATTTTTGGGACGAGAGGGAGGGTTGGGTTTTTTGGGGGGATGAGGGCTGAGTGTTTTTTGGGGACGAGGGTTGATGGTTTTGGGGGCTAAGGGTTGATGGTTTTTTGGGCCTATGGATTTATGGTTTTTTTGTAGATGAGGGTTTTGGATTTTCTAGGGATGTGGGTTTTGGGTTTTGTTTTGTAGAGGGTTTTGGGTTTTTGGGGGCTACGACTGAGGGTTATTCTGGATATGGGTGTATTATTATTTGCTGCATTTTAATGAGGGATTTTTGTGACTTTTGGATTACGGTTTTTGGGGATGAGGCCTGTCTTTTTTTTGGTTGAGGGTTGAGATATTTTTTGGGTTCAGGGTTGAGGGTTTTTTATGGCTGTGTGTTGAGGGTTTTGAGGGTCTAAATACTTATATTTTTTGGGGATGAAGGGTTAGGTAATTTGTGGCTGTTGCTTTAGGGTTATTTACAGCTAATATATTTGGTTTTTTGGAGTTGATAGTTTAAGGGTTTTTTTGGGATTGGGGTTTTCTTTTATTTGTGGCTTAAGGGTTAGGGTTTTTTTGGTGCTGAGGGTTTATGTTTTGGGTGGATAATGGTTTAGGGTTTTTTTGGGAACATGTTTTAGAGTTTTGGGGGATGCGGGTTTATGGTTTTTTTGGAGTTGAGGGATTATGGCTTTTTTGGGGTTTACGATTATGGGTTTTTTTGGCGATGAGGTTTGAATATTTTTTAGGGATTATGGTTTATAGATTTCTTTTCTTGGAGTTTGACGTTTTTTTGAGGGTGTGGGTTTTTATGGGATGATGGTCAAGAGTTTTTGGTGTTGAGCTTTGTGCTTTTTTGGGGGTTTACGGTTGATGTTTTTTCTTAGTATGGTGGTTTAGGGTATTTTGGGGTTGAGAGTTTAAGTATTTTATGTTTTTGTTTTAGTGTATAATAGTGATGAGAGTATAGGTTTATTTGATGCTAAGGGTTGAGGTATGTTGGGGTAGAGAGTTTATGGTATTTTGGTGGATAAGGGTTTAATATTTTTTGGGGCCGAGTGTTGAGATTTTTTATGGATATGGTTTTAGGGATTTATTGGGATAAGGGTTTTTGGGTTTTTTGGGGTACAGGGTTTAGGGTTTTTATGGGGATAAGTATTTATAGTTTTGAGGGGGGATAAGGGTTTACCATTTTTTCAATAAGGGTTTAGGGTTATTTGGTTGAGGGTTTAGAAAATTTTCAGCCTAAGGGTTCATGTTTTTCTGGGGGATTAGTGTTCATGTTTTTTAGGTTTAAGTTTTTAGGGATTTCAAGTGCAGAGGGATTATGGTTTTCTTGGGATGAGTGTTTAGGGTTTTCTAGGGAAGAAGATTTAGGATTTTTAGGGAATAATTTTTAGGGTTTTTTGGGTTAAGTTTTAGAGTTTTTTGGGAGTAAAGGTTTATGGTTTTCTGTATATTAGAGTCTATGGTTTTTTTGGGTCTAAGGGTTTAGAATTTATTAGGGAAGAAATTTTAGTGTTTTGGGGGGCTATGGGTTTAGGGTATTTTGGTGCTTGGGGTTTTTGGGTTTTTGGGTATGAGGAGTAGGATTTTCTATTGATGAAGTGTTATGTTTTTTATGGCTGTGGGTTTGGTGGTTCTTTTGGAAAGAGGGTTTATTTTTTTCTAAGGATGGGGGTATTGTATTTTTTGGGTATGAAGGATTAGGGGTTTTTTCAGCTAAGAGTTTAGGGTTTTTTGGGATGACTAGTTAATAATTTTTTTGAGCTGAGGTTTTATGGTTTTTTTCTAAATTGGCTTTATATGTTTTTGTTATGATGTTTTTGAGTTTTTTGGTAAGGTATTTTCAGTTTTTTATGGATGGATGTTTAGGGTTACTTGGGTATTTAGTTTTAGGGGTGTGGGGGGAGAGAGTTTAGGGTTTTTGGGGTTGACCAGTTTGGATTTTTGTGGTTGTGTGTTTTTTTGGAATAAATGGTTTAGGGTTATTTGGGCATAATATGTTAGTATTTATTGGGTTTAAGGGTTTAGGTATTGTTTTATTATGGTAATGGGTGTTCAGGGGATGATGATTTTGGTTTTTTATGTTTTGGGTGTTTTGGGTTTTTTGGGGATGAGGGTTTATAGTTTCTTATGGATTAAGGGTTTTTTGGCGTTATGGTTTTATGATTCTATTATGGATAAGGGTTTTTTGGTTTTTTGGGGTTTATTGTTCATGTTTTATTATGGATGGGGGTAAATGGGTTTTTGGTGATAAGGGATTAGGGTTTTGGAGGGTATAGTTTTAGGATTTTTTGGGGATAAGGGTTTAGTGTTTTTTTACTAGGGTTTTTGGATATTTTGGGGATAAGGGTTTAAGAGTTCTTTGGGGATGGTGGTTTAATGTTATTTGGGTATGAGTGTTATGGAATTTAATGGGATTACATTTTAGGGGGTTTTGGGAAAGAGGGTTTAGGGGTTTATGGGGATAATGGTTTAAGGTTTTTTGGGCTGAGGTTTTTGGTTATATTGGGGTTGAGGTTTTTGGGATTTTTGGGGCTGATAATCAAGGTTTTTTTGGGTTTAATGATTTGGGTTTATTGGGTATGATGTTTTAATATTTTTTGGGTATGATAGTCTAGGGTTTTTTGGGGATGAGGATTTTTTATTTTTTGGAGCTCAAGGTTTATGAATTTCTTTTGGGAAGACAATTTAGAGCCTTTTGGGGATGCGGTTTTTGGATTATTAAGGGATGTTAGTATATGGTTTTTTGGGGAATATGGTTTAGGGTTTTATTTGAAAATGGATTATGGTTTTATGGGATTATGGTTTAAGTTTGTTTTGGATGAGGGTTTAGTGTTTTATCTGGATGAGGGAATATGGTTTTCTTTGGTTGTTTATTTACTGTTTTATAGGTTTCAGGGCGTAGGGTTTCCTAGGAATGAGGGTTTTGGTTTATCTAGGGATAATGTTTTTTGGTTTTTTGGGGATGAGGTATTAGGGATTTCTAGGTCATAGATATTACATATATCTAGGACTGAGGGATTAGTGTTCTATCAAATTTAGTGTTTATGGTTTTCTAGGGATAAGGATTTTGGGTGTTTTGGATATGGGTTTATGATTTGTTAAGGATGATGGTTTTGGGTTTTTTTAGAGAGTATTTAGCATTTCTTGGGGTTGAGGTTTTAAGGATTTTAGTGGCTAAGGGTTTTGGGTTTTTTCAGGATGAAAATTTATTATTTTTTAGAGTTGGCAGTTTAAGGTTTTTTGGGAATTATTGTTTAATGTATTTTAGGGATGATGTTTTATGTTTTTCTTGGGATGCATTTTTATTTGGGGTAGGGGGCTGAGGTTATATTGTTTCATGGAGCTGTGGGTAATTTTTTTTTGGGAATGACGATTAAGGGTTTTTTTGACATGGGGTTTATCATTTGTATGGATGTGTGATTTGGTATTTTTTGGATTGGTTAATAGTATCTTTTGGGGATAAGGTTTTATGCTTCTTTGGGTGTTGGGTATTAAGGATGTTTAAAATGAGGGTTGAGTATTTTTCAGTGATGAGTGATTGGGTTTTTTTATGAGGGTTCTGGGTTCTTTGGTATAACAGATTAGGGTTTTTCATGGCTAATTATTTAGTATTATTCAGGGTTAAGGATTCAGGGTTATTTGTTGTTGAGGGTTTAGTGTGACATAGATTTTAGTGTGTTGGGTTTTTTGGGGTTGAGCGTTTACAGGTTTTTTGGGATGAGGTTTTTGGGTTTTTTTTGATGGATTTGTGTTTTTTTAAGTATGATGATTTATGGTTTTTTATGGATGAGATTTTTTTGAGAGTTTTTTGTGATTTATGAATGATTGTTTAGGATTTTTTGGGGTATATGATTTAGTGTTTTTGGGGGATGAGGGTTCTGAGTGATTGGGGATGACTGTTATGGGTTTTATGGGGCTGAGGGTTTAGGGTTTTATTGTAGATATGGGTTTAGTGTTTTTAGAATTCATGGTTTTTGGGGATTCAAATTTAGTGTTTTTAGGGATTAGGGTGTTGGGTTTTTTTGGATTTATGTTTAGGGGGTATTGGGGATGTGTGTTCAGGGTTTATTGGTGTGAGGAGTTAGGTTTTTTTATTGTTACGAGAGATTAGAGTTTTTTAGGGCCCTAGGTGTAGGGTTATTTATGGAAAAAGATTTTGGTTTTTTTGTTGTTGTGAGTTTAGGATTGTTTGGGTATGAGGGTTTCGGATTTTTTGGGGTTGTGAGTTTATGATTTGTTGTGAATGAGGTTTTAGGGTTTTTTGTTGAAGATCATTTCAGGTTTTTTGGGGATGATAGTTTAGAGTTTTCTATGATTCAGAGTTTAGGGTTTTTTGGGCCTCGGGGTTTACAGTTTTTTTGGGATGAGGGATTACATTTTTTGGGGGAGGATAATTTTTTGGTTTTATGAATGAGAGTTTAGTTTTTTGTGTGAAATGTAATTTTGTTATTTTGGAACTGGTGGCATAGAATTTTTTTGATGGATGAGGGTTTATTTTTTTGGATGAGGGTACTGGATTTTATAGGGATGGGAGTGTAAGGTTTTTCATGGTGAAAAAATAGGGTTTTTGGGTCAAGGGATTTGGGATATTTGGGGATGATGTTTTGGGATTTTCAGGATGTGTTTTCGGGATTTTCATTCAATGTGGGTTTAGGATTTTAATGTTTAAGAGTTATGTGTTTTTGGGGTATTTAGTTTTAGTGCTTTTTTGGGAATAAGGGTTTAGGGATTTTGGAGATGAGGGTTTGTGGTTTTCTGGGGCTTTTTTTATACTGATTATTGGGGATCATGGTTTATATTTTTTGGGCTAAGGGTTTGTGGTTTTTTTGGGTTATGGGTTTAAGTTTTTTTGTAGTTTAGAGTTTTGTGTTTTTTTGGTTATGGGTTTATAATTATTATGGTAATAAGAGTTTAGTGTTTTTGGGTCATGTGGGTTAAGGGTTTAATGAGACTATGAATTTAGAGTTTTTTAGGGATAAAGGAATCAGTTTTTATAAAGGTTTAGTGTTTAAGGTCTTATGTGGATGAGGGTTAAGGTTTTTTTGGTATAGGGGTTTATGTATTTTTTGGTATGATGCTTCAAGATTTATTAAGGATGGGGGTTTATGTTTTTTTAGGTATGACGGTTTAGGGTTTTTTTGGATGATGGTTTTTCATTTTTTTTGGGGCTTTGAATTTAGGGGTCTTTAGGGGTGAGGTTTTAGGTATTTTTCAGTTGTGTATTTTTGTATTTTGGGGGATGAAGGTTTGAGTATTTTCTGTCATAAATGGTTTATATATTTTTGGGGATGAGTGTTTCAGGTTTTTTGGGCTAATAGATGAAGGTTTTTTGGGGCTGAGGGTTGAGAAATTTTTTAGGAGGAAAATTTATGGGTTTTGAGGATAAGGGTTTAGGTTGTTTTTTTATTTTGGTTTAGGGTTTTTGGGGATTTAGGATTAGTTTTATTTGGGGAACAGTTTTAATGGTTTTTTTGGAGATTATGATTTAGTTTATTTTTGGGATGATGGTTTAGTGTTTTTTTCGAGATGTGTGTTTTTGGTTATTTGGGGATGAGATTACAGGGTTATTTAGTATTCATGGTTTGGGATTTTTGGGGGATGAGTGTTTAGGTCTTTTAGTGGATGAGTGTTTATTGTTTATTAGGGATGAGAGTTTATTTCTTTTATTGGTTGAGAGTTTAGGGATTTTTTTGGGGATGAGGTTTTAGTGATTTTTTTTATGTGGGTTTTGGGATTTTTGGTTCTAAGGATATAGGGTTTATTGGGTATGAGGGTATAGATTTTTTTGGGGATGAGGGTTTATGGATTTTTGGGATGATGGTTTTGGGTTTTTTGGGAAAAGAATATAATGTTTTTTGGGATGAGGGTTTAGGGATTTTGGTTGTGGGGATTTAGCATTTTTTTGTGTATTAGGGTTTAAGGTTTTTTGGTGCTAGGAGTTTAGGAATTTTTGGGGTTGATGGTTTATGTATTTTGGGGATGAGGTTTCACGGTATTTTTAACATATTAGGTTAGGGTTTTTAGGGTATGTGGGTTTAGGGAATTATTGGAATTATGGGTTAGGATTTTTTGGTGTGGATGGTTTAGGGTTTGGGGGGATCTGGGTTTGGAAATTTTTTGGGCCAAGTGTTTTTTGATTTTTAAGGATGAGGAAACACATATTTTTTGGATGAGGGTTTAGGGGTTCTTTTTGGGATGAGTATCTAGGGTTTTCTTAGGATGAGGGTTTTGGGGTTTTGGGGATGAGTGGTTTGTGTAATTTGAGGCGGTGGCTCTAGATATTATTTACGAAGATGATTTTGGGTTTTTTGGTAGAAAATTTACAATTTTTTGGGGGATTAGGGTTTGGGTTTTATTTTGTTATATATGTTTTGAGATTTTTGGGAAGACAGTTTTTAGTTTGTTGGGTATGAGTTCTTTGGGGTTTTGGTGATATGATTTTAGGGTTTTTTGGGCTAATGGATTCATATTTTTTAGTTGTGGGGGTTTTTTGTCCATATGAGGCTAAGGGATAATGCGGGTTTTGGGTATAAGGTTTTAGTAGTAATTGGGTTTCAGGGTTTAGGGTCATTTGAGGAAAGGGATTGGGTTTTTTTGTGGCTAAGTGTTTATATATTTTTTGGATAAATTGTGGTGTGTTTGTTGAGGTTGAGGGTTCAGGGTTTTTGGGGATTAGAGATTGTGGTTTTATTGTAATATTTTTTATGGTTTTTGGGATGAAGGATGAGTCTTTTTTGTAAATAAGGCTAACAGTTTTCTGGGGCATAGGTTTCTTGGGATAAGGGTTTATGGTTTAATGGGGTATAAGGCATAGTTTTTTGGGGACAAGGGTTGAGGTGTTTATAGGGATGAGGATATTTAAATTTTTTTAGGCTCAAGGTGGATTTTTTTGGGTTGAGGGTTTAGTATTCTCTAGGAATGAAAATTAAGTGTTTGGGGATGAGGGTTTAGGGTTTTCTAGTGCCGAGTGTTGTGGTTGTTTTGGGGAAGATGGTTCTGGGTTATTTAGGGATGATGGTTTAGGGTTTTTTGGGATAAAGGGTATGTGTTTTCTGTGGATGAATATTAAATGTTTTTTTGGGGTTGAGTGTTCAGGGGTTTGGGGTCGAGGATTTATGTTTATTGGTGGAATGTGTTGAGGGTTTTTTGGAAAAGGTTCAATGAATTTTTAGATTATATGTTCTAGGTTTATTGTTGACAAACAGGGTTCTGTTTTTTGGGGGGTATGATGGTTCATGGTTTATGTAGATGAGGGGTCATGATATTTTGGGGTTGAGGGTTAACATTATTTTGGAAAAAGATTTAGAATTTTTTAGGGTCATGGGTTTTGGTTTTTTTTACGGCTAAGGGTTTTGGTATTTTTGGGGATAAGGGTTTATAGTTATTTGGGTCTGATTGTTGAGGATTTTTAGGGCTGTGGGTTCTGAGATTTTTGGTGTTGATTTTTTAGGGTCATTTAGGGTTGAGGTTTCAGTGTTTTTTGGGATTCAAAATTATGGGTTTTTTTGGAGATGTGGGGGGGGTCAGATATTTTAGTGTTTTTCGGGGATGGTGGTCTATATTGTTTTTGGGAAGGGGTTTAGTGGTTTTTTAGGATAAGGAGTTATGGTTTTTTGGGGATGAGGGTTTTTGGTTTTTTTGGTAAGAGGGTTTTTTGATTTTTTTGCTGTAGGGATTAGGGTTTATTAGGGTTTAGGTAATAGTGTTTTTTTGGGGGATTATGGTTTAGGGTTTATCTAGGTCTACGGGTTTATGATTTTTTTGGGATGATGGTTTAAGGAAATTAGGGATGAGGGTTTAGGTTATTTAGAGATGAGATTTTTGGAGTTTTAGAGATGAGGGTTCTATGCTTTATCTGGGATGAGGTTTTAGGGATTTTGTTGGATGAGTGTTTTTAGTTATTTTGAGTTGAGGGTTTATGGTTTTTGGTGCTAATGTTTTACAATTTTATTTACAAGGGTGTCACGTTGTTTGGGGTTGAGGGTTTAGGGTTTTTCTAGTTTTGTGGTTCTAGGTTTTTTGGGGGAGTCTGTTTTTGGTTTTGGGGGATGAGGGTTTAGAGGTTTTTATTGTCATGTGTTACAATTATTGGTAGTTGAGAGTTTACAATTTATTTTCATAGAGGGTTTTTGGTTTTCTAGTGCTAAGGAGTTTTTCTACAGGGGTCAAGGGTTTCTTGAGGCTAATGATTTTTTGTGTGTTCAGATTATTTTTATGGTTTTTTGGGACTTTGAATTTATGGTTTTTTGGGGATGAGGTTTTATATTTTTTATGGGATTTGGATTTTTGTTTTTTGGGACTAGTTTTTAGGGTATTTTGGGGCTAAGAGTTAAGGTTTTTTAGGGCTCTAGGTCTAAGGTTTTTAGTCATGAGGGTATACTATTTTTTGGGGATGAGGGATTAAGTTCTTCTTATTGCTGAACATTTATGGGATTTGGGGATTAGGGTTTAGTGTTTATTGGGATTGAGGGTTTTATGTTTTTTGGGGCTAAGGGTTTATGGTTTGTTTGGGATGTGGGTTTAAGGTTATTTAGGGATGATGGATTGGGTTTTTTTGGGATGAACGTTTTGTGGTTTTGGTGGATTATTGATTAGGGTTTGTTGGGTTGAGGGTTCACAGTTTTTTAGGGAATATGGTTTAGGATTTTTTGGGATCTGTATTTTATGGGTTTTTTGGGGATGAGGGTTTAGGGTTTTTTGGGGTTGAGGGTTTATGAATTTATGGGGATGAGGGTTTACGGTTATTTGGGGATGACAATTTATGGGTTTTTAGGGATTAGGCTTTAGGATATATTTTGGGACGAGTGCTATTTTTTATAGAGTTATGTGATTAGGGTTTTTTGGTGTTGTGGGTTCAGAGTTTTTTGGGGATAATGGTTTAAGTGTTTATGGGGATGATGGTTTTTTAGTTTTGCAGAGCAGATGGTTTAGGGTTCTTTGGGGCTGAGAGTTTGTGGTTTTTTGAGGCTAAGGGTTTAGGGATATTTGGGACAAAGGGTTTATGGTTTTTTGGGTGAGGGTTTATTGTTTTTAATTGTTGACCAATTATATTTTTTTGGGGATGAAGTACTGTGGTATTTTGAGGATTTTGGTATAGGGGTTTCTGGGGGATGAGTTTTTTGGGGTTTTTGGTTATGAGTGATTATGTTATTTTTTTAGCTGATGGTTTTCTATTTTTTTGGGTTTGAGGATTTAGGTTATTCGGTTCTCAATGTTTAGGTTTTGTTTAGGCTGAGGGTTTAGGGTGTTTTAGTTCTTGGGGTACTGGGTATTTTGGGGCATATGGTTTTGGGTCTTTTAGTGTTGAGGTTTTAAGGTTTTTTAGGGATGATGGTTTATGGGTTTTGGGGACTATGGGTTTAGGGTTTTAAGGGGATAAGGGTTTATTGTCATTTAGGGATTAGGGTTTAGCATTATTGGGGTTTGGGATTTTCATTTTTCTAGGTATCAGGTTTTAAGTATTTCTTGGATTATGGATTAGTGTTTTTTGGGGATTAGGATAGAGTGTTTCTTAGTGAATGGGTATTTGGTTTTTGGGGTAGAGGGTTCAAGTTTTTATGGTGATGAGGTTTAATGGATTTTTGGGTTGAGGCTTTAGGATTTTTTTGGGACGAGGGATATTTTTTTTAATGGCTGAGGGTTTAGGGTTTTTTTGGGCTGAGGGTTTAGAGTTATTTTGGGATGAGGATTTAGGGTTTTTAAGGGCTTTGGGTTTAGGTTTTTTTAGAATGAGGTTTTAAATTTGGGGGGGGGGCTGATGATTATGGTTTATTTAGGTACCCAGTTTATGATTTTCTGAGGATGATGCTGTAGGTTTTTTATGGAAATGTTATTTGGGATGTTTTTGCTAAGGGTTTTTGGTTTTTTTGGGATGAGGGTTTATAGTGTTTTAGGGTTGAGTGTTTAGGGTTTTGGGGATGGGGATTTAGTGTTTTGGGGATAATGTTTTAGGGATTTTTGTGATGAGGGTTTAGTGATATATGGGAATAAGTGGTTGGGATGTTTAGGCTGTGTGGGATTATCAAATTTTTAGGGATGAGGGTTTATGATATTGTAGGGGCTCTAGTTTTAGGATTTGTTTATATGATTGATAGTTTTTGGGGATTAGGGTTTAGGGATTATTTCTGTTGAGTTTTCTGGGTTTTTTTAGATGACTATTTCGGGTTTATTTTGGAGATAGTGGTTTATAGTTTTTTGAAGACGGGTGTGATATATACCAGATTCATCCCAAAAATAATATTTTTTCGCTACAAAAGAATTTTCGTATCAATTGTAATTTGGAATGGACTTTCTCATACTTTTTTAATCCAACACAATGTTGGGACACGAAACAATTATATGGGCCTAAAATGATATATACCCAAAAAAATGAAACTCATATAGGCACAATAATAAAGAGAGATAAAATTGATAAAAGAATAATTAATAAAGAATATTTATTCTTTAGTGAGTGGAATCTTTAACTAGCATGGGAAATTAGTTTTTTTGATTTTTATGTGACCATTGAGAACCCGAATACCTTTTATTTCAATTTGGGTCATTAAATTGACATTATTGTCATTCATAATGTATTTACACTCCTTTATAATGCTTTCAATTGAATACTATGAACTTTTAAGCGTGTTGTGGTACATGTTTTCATTAGGATCTTCCTTTTGAAAAATTATTTGGTCCATCTACATTTCATGTGAATTAGACTTTAAGAGTGATGAAATCATAGTAGTTATTTCCCATAAGAAATAGGCATTTGGGTATACTTCACTATTCCATATACCACATATTCATTTCATGCATCTGATGATGCATCAATTTGGTATCAGAGCTGAAGTTTCTATGAGTTAGTTATACCACATTATTCTTCTTAATATCCCTAAAAATCCTCTCCGCCACATCTCTCAATATTTGACTATTATTGATAATGATCCTTATAAAATAGAGAACATACATCAATAGTCACAAATTATTCAATTTAGTGAAATTTTTTTCCAATATTTGAGAGTGTGCCGACATGATTCTCTTTGACCATAGTGGTGTCCCTAACATCCATCTCTATATAAACTGTGAAATCTCTAACCGTTTTATTAGAATTATTCAAATTGATATGGTTAAATTGATTTAGAGGTGAATATGAAAATAATAATAGATAATGATTATAATAAAATAGTATTAAATATTTAAAATCCATATTTTGATTGGAGTATAAATCTATATGATATTCTAGACTGATAGTGATAAATCAAATGATTCATTGAATATAAGAATTGTTAAAATAAGATGGCGTGAAAGGTTTAAATTTATAAATTTAATAATAATTCATCTATTTGGTGGGGAAATATATAGAATTATTTTCAAGGTGGATGTACAGACCAAATATGTTCATGGGAGATGTTGAAAATGATTTTGAGAAGATGATTTTTTTCCTGAGAATTATATGAATGAGCATTACATATAAATTTCTAGATTGTGATAAGATGACAAATCAAATGAAGATCACATTCTGGATTTTGAACATTTATTTATGTGAAGTAATTTTACAAAATAAATGGAGCAAAACATTGCATATATTTTAGGTACATTAAATGAATAAATTTCACATTCAACTATTCACTTGATGTTATTTTCATGTCTAAAATCATACAAGAAATCAAAATGTGGAAATCAAAGAAATTATTGATATTGATATATAATAGAGAGTAAAATTTTTTAAGAGGTGTTTTTTCTAAGAAATCATGAAATGGTGGTATGGAATGTTGAATGAACAAGATATAGGATAGAGAGAATGATAATTTTATAGATCAACCAAATTAAAATTTCGTCTCCTTTGAATGTGGCAATCAAAAGTGCATCAAATGACATGGGTATGGTCATTTTTAGGCCAAATTTCCCGAAAAATAAAATTTTTACTATAAAAGTGATCATCATGATTGAAATGGAAATCATGGAGTATTAACATTGTGATGAATAATATTAAAATCAATATCATGTTGTGGAAGAATCTTATTTGTATAACATACTTTTCCTATGAAGTGTTTTTCATGATCATATCATTCCTCAAGAAGATTAATGAGAAAACATGTTGTAATATCATAAACAAATAATTAATTAATATTTTTTTGTAATTATTGGTATTGGGGGTTGTAAAAATGTTTCTTCAATAATTATGGAGGATAAATTGAATCTTCTAACATAAAACCATTCTTGGACATACAATCTATAATTTTTGAGAAATAGAAGAACACATAAAGTCAAAAAAGGTTATGATTTCATTTTCCATTGGAAAGGACTATGTTGTAGAGGTATTGTGATTTCATTTATATGGATGCATTTCAATTTTTTGGGATGGTATTTGATGTTTTATAAATAAATTAAATATTATGGGAGGAAAAAACACATATTCTTTCTAATCATTAGAAAATAATATTACACTTTATATTTCAAATAAATCTTATACTCTTCATGAAAAATTTGTTCCGAAAGAGCCTAAACATATCCTCATTATTAATAATACATAATATAGAAAAAATCCATAAAAAAATCATGTTTTATCTTTATTGATGATGGACAATTCATGACTTGATGAGAATATTCGTCACTATCTGTTATCTTCTTCTATGATTGCTGAATATCATGATTATTTCCCGAATGATCTTTTAGGCTGATTAACACCCTTTATAGGTATTTAAAACTAGATTGATCTTGTACTAAGTTCTCAATTCTAGGTTAAAATTTCATTTCAATGTAATCTACCGCAATAAAATGAATTAGAAAATAATGTGGATGAAATGACGGATCAATTCTTTAAGAGTCCAAGAATAATCCCATGATATTATGTATTGATATAGGTGGGGGATATTTGATGGTACGTATTAAATGTATGTTTATAGTAGATTTATCAATAATATTAAAATAAAATACACTTATCAAATTCCATGCCTCAATGATATGATTGATGAATTGCATTTTCAATAGTATTTTTGATTGTTCATCTTCAATTTGTATACCACTATATTCGAATGAAGAGGATGATTGGAAAACAATACTCCAAATAAATGATGTGTTGTTTGAGTTATTGTTCATGAAATTTGACCTCTCAAATTCTCCATGTACATTCATACGACCCATGAATAATATTCAAAAATAATTTATTGGTAATTTTTTTTGATGATTTGTAGATGATATTTTGATTTATATAAATGATGTGTAGAACCATGTGGATCATCTTTGGAAAGTATTTTGTATTTCTCTAGAATTAAATATATATTAAAATACATAAATGTACTGGTTCTTTTCAATGAATGGGGTGTTATTAGGATATGTGGTATCAATATATATGCAACATGGTGTAACAATAAAATGTGGAAAAATGATTTTCAATCCACAATCTAAATCCACCAATTAAGTATTGATTTTTTATGTTATGGAATATTTTTATAGTCGATTGATTTCTAATTTCAGCACCATCATGGTAACCATAACTGAATGACTAAAGACATGGACATTTTATTGGTCCAAGGTAGAAAATGATTCATTTGAAATCGTTAAGAAAATTTTATGTGAAGCTTTAATTTTGGGATTAACTGATTTTTATCATGTCTTTGAATTAGATTGAGATGAAAATGGATTTAGTATTGGTCTTGTTGTTATACAAAGAAAGTGTATAACATCATATATTTTTTCTAATATTTGAATGATTAGAAGAGGTATTAGAACATCAATGACAAGTAATTTTATGGGATTTTGAGATCCCTAGATCATTGGTCTCATTATTTGAGACTAAAATAGTTTTTTCACCATAATAATCATTAGGAATTGAGATTTATAAATTTTAAACACAATATGATTTCAAGGAATGAATAGATGGTGAAAATATTTAAATCAGTCTAATTTGTGTTAAACTATCAGAAGGTTAATGATAAATGGGTGGAATATTCTTTATATTAGAGGTATATATTACATCCATTCTAGATGATCTAATTCATGGATTTCAAAATTGGAAAGAGGGTTATCATAAATTATTGAGTAAATTCATTTTTTAATCATAAGATAAAATGGATTTTTTTAAGGATTATTATTTTAATGATGGGAATATCTTCAATAAAAAAATTTGTGTTTTCCAAATTGAAATTATATAGAATTTATCATTATATAGACTGATGAATGATGAAATACTTATAACATTGGTATCTATAAAACCTTTGAGAAAATAATGAAGAATTACTAATGGACAATGATGCAATCATATACCATGTAATTTTTTTAAGGTTGTCAGAAATGTCAAAGAGAAAATAGTCATTTGATGACCAGTTTATAAACTTTATTACCTATATAAGTATAGCCAAGGGTAGATTCTATAATTTATTTAGTTATATAAATAACTATTCGTTAGTGAGATTTTTTTTCAAAGAGACTATTCACCTTCATAGAATTCCATTCAACATTTTTTTGGATAGAGACTAAATTTCATAACCTTTTTTGAAAGTAATTATTTGGTGAAATTTGGTTTGATTGTTATTTTTAGCACTTCCCATCACACATAAACTGATGAGATAAATAATTTTACAAATCATAACATGGGATCTATATCCAGAAAATTAGTGGAAAATTTATGAGAGAATGGTATTTACATCTTGCTCATGACGAATTTACAAACATCATATATCTATATGAAACCCTTGAAAATTATTTATTTGAAGTAGAGTACAGATTTAATTTAATCACTCCTATAGAATTGCGTTAATTGCATCATGATTATTTGGTGAATATTTTTTAGGAGAATAAGGTAAAAAAAAGAAGGAGCTTCTTGAATATATTTTATATCAAATAGAGATGTCCAATTAATCATGAAGCAGACGAGCTAACTGGCATTAGAGTTAGAATATTTTCCAACCTAGAGACTATGTTAGTATTTACCTTAGAAAGGAGATATTTTTATCCAAAAGGAAATTAAATAAGTAACCCTTATCTAAAGGTCCATTTAATGCACTGGAATGAGTGGGAAACAATTCCTACAATACCGATTTTCCCTATGATTTTGGTGGGTATATCCAACATTCATAATTTTGGATTTATCCACATACATTGAAGAAGACAATTTTATGGATTTTAGGGGAAAAACTCTTTAACACAGAGTGAATGATATGGATTAAATTCAACCCAAGGAAAATACTTTTGGACTTGAAATGAATTTTTAACCCATTTTTTATTTGATTTGGACCAGCCTAAACATTTTTGTATCTAACCTAATTTCAGGCCACAACACACATATTTTGGGCCCAAAATGACAAATCCACATTAAAAATTAAGAAAATTAATAACATCCCATTAAAGATGAGGGAAAACATGGAAAAAGTATCATTATTATGAAATCACACTACATTATTTAGTGAGATGATTAATTTGAATGGAAATGTGTTTTTTGTGCTTTTTATATGAACTTTTTATACCCCAAGAATTTTCATTGCATTAATGACATTACTAAAAATTTATTTTAAATTTATAAGATATTTTCAATCATTCATAATGGTTACACTTGAATCTAATGAATTCTGAAACTTTTGGTGAAGATTTATTGCTTTATCCTCTTCCATTTTCTCAGAATTAGTGGTCCATATACAATAATAGTTAAATAGTCCTCAAGCATGGAGAAACTATGGAAGGTGTAGTTACCATTGTGCCTTATTTATTCATCTATATTTCTATATTCCATCTCCAATTACTCATTTACTGCTTCTGAAGACATGTTAGAGGGTTAATGATTTTTTATAGTTAAGGGATTAGATAATTTTTGGGATAAGGGTTTAAAGATGTTATGTATATGGTTTTAGTGTTTCTAGGGATGAAGGTTTAGTGTTTTTTTCAATCTGAAGGTATATGGTTATTTTGGTAATACAATTTGTGGTTTTTATGGTGTGACTGTTTATGGTTTTTTGGGAATTAGGGTTTAGTGTTTTTTAGGGTATGGGGTTTAGGGATTTTTGGGGATAATTTTTTTTGGTTTTTTGAGGATATGGTTATAGGGTATTTTTGGGATGAGGGTTTAGGTTTTTTTGGCATAGGGTTTTCATTTTATTGGGGTTGAGAGTTCAGGGTTTTTTAGCCTGAGTGTATTTGATTTGTTTGGGCTTTGGGTTTTGGATTTTATTAATTGAGGTTTAGGGATTTTTGGGGATGGGGTTTTTTTTGGGATGTGGTTTTATGGTTTTATGTTGGTGACCATTAGGGTATTATATGTGATGTGGGTTTTAGTTTTCTAGAGACGATGTATGACGGTTTTGGGTGTTTGGGGGGTTTGTTTATGTTTTTTTGGATTGATAGTTTTTTAGGATTTTTTGGGGGGTTGATGGATTGGGGTTTTTTGGGTCTATGGGGTTATGTATTTTTGGGGTAGAAGGATAAGGGTTTTTTAGTGATGATAATTTAGTGTATTTGAGGTCTAAGGGTTTATGGGTTTTTCAGGATGAGGATTCGGGGTTTGTGGTGCTACGGTATGTATGATTTTGGGGGCTCAGTCTTGGTGTTTTTATAGGGTTTAGGGTTGGGGATTTTTTGGGGATAAGGGTTTTGGGTCTTTTAAGGATGAAGGATTAAGTTTTTTTGTGCCGTTGGGTTAGGGATAATTGGGGATTTAGAAAATAGTGATGGTATTTTTTTGGATGAGGATAGAGGATATTTTAGGGATGTGGTTTTTGGTTTTTTGGGATGTGGCTTTAATGTTTTGATGGGATAAGGGATTGGGTTATTTTGGGTAATTGGTTTGGGGATTTTTTGGGATGTGGGTTTGGGATTTTTGGGATGAGGGTTTTGGTGTTTATTGGGATAAGAGTTTTTGGTTTTTGGTTGAGGGTTATGGTTTTTTGGGGCCGAGGGTTTAGGGATTTTTGTGGTGGAGGGTTTAGTGTTTTTTGTTCTATGGGTTAGGTGTTGTTTGGGTATTAGGGTTGGGGGGGGGGGGGGGTTGGGGCTGATGGTTTATTTTTTGGGGGATGTTGGTTGGGGGGTTCTGGGTATAAGGGTTAATGATTTTTTAGGGATGAGGGTTTAGGGTTTTTTCAATGAGTGTTGATGGAGTTTTTGGTCTATGGCTTGAGGATTTTTTGGGGATGAGGGATGATGGATTTTCAAGGGTGAGGGATGAGTTATTCTTAGGGATGAGGGTAAAGGGATTTTTGGGGTTTTCAGTTGAGGTTGTTTTGGGGGATGTGGTTTGCGGTTTTTCAGGGGATTGATGGTAAAGAAAATTTTTAGGGATGGGGGTTTAGAGTTTTTTGGGTTTAAGGGTATTTAGTTTTTTAGGGATGATAGTTTAGGGTTTTTTGGGGATATAGGTTCACCCTTTTATGGGGCTGAGAGTATATGTATTTTTTAGGCTTGAAGGATTAGGGTTTTTTTAGGGTTTTTGGGTTTTTAGGGATGTGGTTATATGGTTTTTGGGTCGTTGGTATAGGGTTTATTTTTTGTTTCAGGTTTAGTATTGTTCAAGGGATCATAGATTTTTTGTTTTTAATACTTAGTTTTTAGCTTATTTTCGAGATGAGGGTATAGGGATTTTGGGGGATTAGGGTATAAGTTTTTTTGGAGCCCAAGGTTTAGAGTTTTGGGGGAAGAAGGTTTAGATATTCTTGAAATGGGGGTTTTGGGTTTCTTGGTATGAGGTTTTAGAGTTTCTTTTTAAGGAGGGTTTAGGGTTTTTGGGGATGAGGGCATTGGGTTTTATGGGGATGAGGGTTTAGGTTTTATGGGGGATGATGGTTTTGCACTTGTTTTTTATGATTGTTTTGGATTTTTTTGGGTGAGGGTATTAGGTCTGCATAGGGATAAGGGTTTACTGTTTTTATGTATTAGGATTTAGGATTTTTTGGGGGATGAGGGTTCAGGTTGTTTTGGGGTTTAGGTATTTTTGATTTTTATGTCTGAGGGGTTAGAATTTCTTGGGGATGGTAGATTTGTATATATTACTGAGGAGGGTTTAGCGGTTTCTGTTGTGGACATGGGTTAATGTTTATTGGTGGTGAGTATGTAGGTTTTTTTGTCATTGGGATTAGGGTTTTTTCAGATGAGGGATTATGATTTTTTTGGGCTAAGGGATTAGTGATTTTTGGGGATGATGGTTTAGGGATTTTTTTGGCCTGAGGGATTTGTGTTTCTTTGGGGATGAGGGTCTCAGGTTTTTTGGGTATGAAGATATAGTGTTTTTTAGGAATGAAAATTTTGTGTTTTATGTGAATGTTGGTTTATTTATTTTATGGATGAGGGTTTATGGTTTTTTGGTGATTAGTATTTTGGGTTTTTTATGATAGTTTATGGTTTTTCGGGTATTAGGGTTCATGATTTTTTTGGGATGAGGGTTTTGTATTTTTTGGGGCTGTAGGTTTAGAATTTTTGGGGATTATGGTTTAAGGTTTTGTTTTGGATTACGGGATTAGGGTTTTTTGAGGATGAGTGTATTGGGTTTTTTAGTACATATTTTTTTTTAATATTTTGGGGCTAAATGGTGAGTGATTTTTTATACTGAGGTTTTAGGGTTTTTTTGGGTACGGTGTTTATAATTTTTTCAGGCATAGGGATTAGGGTTTTTATGATCTGTTTGTTTATGGTTTTTGGGGCTAAGGTTATAGGATTTTATCTGGCTGAGGGTGTGGGAATATTCTATCTAGTTATTTTGGATTTATTTTGAATGAGGGTTTACTATTTTTTTGGTAGGATGGTTTACTTTTTTTGGTGGAGAATTTATTATTATTTTGGGATGAGGGTTTATGGGTTTTCTATGGATGAGGGATTAGGGGTTTTTGGTACCTATGGGTTTGGGGATTGTTGATTCTAATGTTTTAGGGAATATGGTGCTAAAGGATTTTATATTTATGGACATAAGGGTTTAGGGTTTTCTATGGCATAGGTTTATAGTTTTTTTACGAAGAGGGTTTAGGGTTTTTTGGGGTTTAGGGTTTAGGATTTTTCTTGGGTGAGGTTTATGGTTTTATGGGGGTGAGTGTTTAAAGTTTTTTGGTGATGGGGGTCCATTCATTTCATGGGATGTGGGTATAAATTTTTTTGGGGTTGGTGGATTAGGGTTCTTTTGGGGATAATGGATATTGTTTTTTGGGGTTGATGGTTTATGGTTTTTTCTATGGTTTTATGGTTTTTCAAGAGTTAGGGTTTATTTTTTGGGGGATGAGGGATTATGTTATTTTAGTTTTGATGGGTGAGGGTTATATTGGATATGGTTTTAGGGTTTTTTGGGGATGATATTTAAGGGGTTTTTCGGATGGGGGTTTAATATTTTTAGGGTTTGAGGGATCTAGGTTTTTTATCACGGAGTGTTATGTTTTTTGGGGCTGAGTATTTGGGTATTTTTTAGGGATTAGAGTTTATGTATTTTTAGGATGAGGTTTTAGGGTTTTTGGTGGCTGATGGTTTAGGTTTATTAGTACCGAGATTCTATGTTTTTTTGTGGTTAAGGGATTTGGGTTTTAGGGGAATCTGGGTTTAGAGTTTTCTATGGATGTGAGTTCAAGGTATTTTGGGGATGTGGGTATATGGTTTTTTGGGGGTTGAGGGTTTAGGGTTTTTTGTGGATGATGGTTTCATATTTTTTGGGGAAGAATATTGTATGTTTTTTTGGGAAGTATCATGGTGTCTTTTAGGGCTATGGGTGTGGGGATTATTAGGATTGAGGGTTTTGGGATCTTTTTGGGATGGAGGATTTAGGTTTTATGGGGGCTGAGCATTTAGGGTTTTGGGGGGGAAATGGTATAGATATTATTTGGGATGATGGTTTAAGAAATTTTGGGTTCAGTTTTTAGTGTTTTTGTGGGATAAGTGATGGGGGATTATTGGGGATGATGGTTGGGGGTTATCTCAGGCTAAGGGATTGGTGTTTTTAGGGGATAATGGTAAAAGTTTTTTTGGTTGAGGGTTTCTGGTTTTTTAGGGTTACGGGTATTATGTTTTTTGGTTTAAGGGTTTAGGGATTATATCGGATAAGAGTATCATGTTTTTCGGCGCTAAAGGTTGGGGATTTCTTGTGGATAAGGTTTGGAGATTTCTTAGATTCTGGGTTGGGGGTTTCATAGATGATTCTTTAGGGTTTCTTAGGGGTGAGGGTTACTACTTTTTTGGGATGACTATTTTGGGTTTTTTGGTGATATGGGTTGGGTTTTTTGGGGGGATGACAGGTTGGGAGATTTTGGGTGTAGGAATGTTGGTTTTTGTTGGACGAGGGTATATGGATTTTAGGTAAGTGGGTTAATGTATTTTTGGGGTTGAGGGTCTACTTTTCTTTATATGGTTTTGGCGGTTTGGGGGTAAGGGTTGGGTTTTTTTTATGACGGTTGGTGGTTTTTTGGGAATGTGTGTTTGGGGTTTCTTGGGGATAAGGGTTGGTATTTTTTGGGATGAGGGTTTGGAGTTCTTTGAGGCAGGTGATTGGGGGATTATGAGGATGACTGTTGGGTTTCACTAGGGCTGAGGGTTGAGGAATTTTCTGGATGAAAGTTGAGGGTTTTTATGGATGTGTGTTAGGGTTATTTAGGGCATAGAATTGGGTTTTTTAGTGTGGAGGTTTGGGTGATTTTTATGGTTGAGGGGTGGAATTTTTTTGGGCTGAGGGTTTTGTATTTTTTGGGGTTGGGGGTTGAGGGTTTTTTGGGGATGTGGGTTGAGGGGTTTTACAAGATGAAGGTTCAGGGTTCATTTTTGATGAGGGTTGTGAGTTTTTTGGGCCTGAGGGTTGAGTTTTTTATGGGGCTGATGGTTGAGAATTTTCTTTGTCTAAGGATAGAGGCATTTTTAGGCCTAAGTGTTTAGTTTTTAATTGGTATGAGGGTTGATTGTTTTTTTGGATAAGGGTAAAGGGTTTATTAGTATATCAGTTTAGGGTTTTTGGGTTGAGGGTGGACGGTGTTTTAGGATGTGGATTCAAGGATTTTCGTGCATAGGATTCATGGATTTTTGGGGTTGAGGGATCAATGTTTTTTTGCAGATGAGTGTATAAGGTTTTTGTGACAGAGGATTTAATGTATTTTGGGATGAGGGTATGTTTTTTTAGGAATTATGGTTTAGAGGATTTAGGAATTATAGTTTAGGCTTTTCTCAGTAGGAGGGTTTTGAATTTTTGAGGCTGAGTGTTTTGGGTTTTTTCGAGTTGGATGTTTATGGATTTTAATAGCTCAGTGTTTACTATAAATTTGGAAAAGGATTAAAAAAATTTTGGGTTGAGGGATTATGAGTTTTAGGGGATGAGGGGATATGGTTTTTAAGGGACATGGGTTTAGGTTTTTTGGGTGGAGAATTTAAGGATATTTGGGGATTGGGGTTGAGGGTTTTTTATGATAAGGGTTTAGTGGTTTCTAGGAATGAGGTTTTAATGTTTTCTTAGGATATGGAATTATTGTTTTTTGGGAATGAGGGTTGAGGGCCTGTTGGGCCTAATCAATTTATATTTTTTGGGATAGGGTTTGAAAATGTTTGGGCGATGAGTTTACGGATTTTGGGGGTTGAGTGTTCCGTGTTTTTCATGGATGAATGTTAATGGTTTCATGGTGCATAGAGTTTATGTTTTTTTAGGATGTAAGATTTAGTTTTTTGGGGATGAGAGTATAGTGTTTTTTTCGTTTAGGGTTTAGGGTTTTTTAGGGATAATGGTATAGAGTTTTTTGGAGCTACGAGTTTATGGTTTTTGAGGGATGCGGGTTTACAGATTTTTTAGGGTTTAAGGTTTTTTTGTAATTTTCATGATATTGGTATAAGGATATTTTTGGCTATGGGTTTAGGTTTTTTTTGGAGATGATGGATTAGGTTTTTTGGTTCTGGGGGTTTAGGATTTATTTAGGGATAAGTGTTTAGGGTTTTTTAGGCTCTAGGATAAGGGTTTTTTAGAGTGGATGGTTTAGGGTTTGTTGGGAGTAAGGTATTTTGATTTAATGGTGATGAGGGTTTATGATATTTTGGGGCTGAGGATTTAGTGTTTTTTGGGGATGATGTAATATGTTTTGTTGGGGGGTTTTGGTCTTCCATTTTTTGGGGATGAGTGTTTAGTTATTTTTGGGGTTTAGGGGCTATGTTTTTTGGTACCTAAAGGTTTATTTTTCTCAAGGGGATAGTGTTAAGGAAATTATTTGTATAAGAGATTATGATATTTGGGGTTCAATAATAATGTATTTTTTGAAATGAGGGTTTAGGTTTTTATGGTGATGAAGTTTAAGGGGGTTTTCAAGATGATTGTTTTGTGATTTTTGGGGATGCTTAATGTTTTTTTAACTGATGGTGTAGGGAATGTTTGTCTTTGAGGATTCATGGTTTCTTTCTCTAAGTGTTAAGGTATTTTGTGTCTTAGGATATATGGGTTTTTGGGGTTGAGGGTTTTTGGGTATATTTGGGATGAGGTATTAGTGTTTTCTTGGGGCTAAAGTTTTAGGGTTTTTTGCCGCTGATGGTTTAGGATTTTTAGGATTAATGTTATGTTTTTTAAGGGTAAAGGGTTAGGATCTTATAGGTATGAATATTTTGGGGTTTTGGGGGATGATAGTTTAGGTTTTTTCTGGTTCATGGGTTTATTGTTTTTTGGGGATAAGGGTCTAGGATACATGGGTTGAGTGTAAAGAGTTTTTTGGGGTTTGTGTTTTGATTTAGTGGTTTTTGATGGATTATTTCTTTTGTATTTAAGGTGGAAGTATATTTTTCTCATAGTGGTTTTATGGTTTGTTTGTTGAGTGTTTATGGTTATGTCGGGATAAGGGTTTAATCATTTTGGGGGTGGAGGGTTTAGGGTTTTTTAGGTATATATGTTTAGGGTTTTTTAGGGTTGGTGGTTTAGGGTTATTTTTTTATAATTTTTAAGGGTTTTTTGGGGAAGAGGGTTTAGGGTTTCTTGGGCCTGAGGGATTAGGGTTTTTAGGGGTAAGGTTTTTGGGTAATTTGGTCTAAGGGTTTGGGGTTTTTTGGGGTTTTGGGTTTAGTGTTTTTTTTATGAGGGTTCATGGATTTTTGGGGATGATTGTTTTGTGATCCTTGTGTCTAAGGATTTTGGTATTTTGGGATATTAGGGTTTGGGTATTTTTGGACTGGTGGTTTATGGTTTTGGGGGCTTATAATTTATGGTTTTTTAGTGATGCGATTTTAGGGTTCTTTTGGTTTAGGGTTTATGGAATTTTTTGGTTTGAGGTATTGGATTTTTTTTGGTTTGATGGATTAATGTTTTTTAGGTATGAGAGTTTATTTTATTTTGAGGGTGTATGATTAGGGTTTTTTTTGGACTGATGCTTCATTGTTTTTTTGTCTGAGGGTTTATGGTTTTTTGGGGTTAGGTATTTGGGTTTTTAAGGGGTGAGGGTTTATGTTTTATTTATGAACTATGAATCAAATGTTATTTGTGGCTAAGGGTTTATGGTTTTTTAGGGTTTAAGGTTTAGTATTTTTTAGGGATAAGGGTTTAGGGTTTTTATGGGTTGAGTATTTCGTTTTTTTGGGGCTATGGTTTAATGTTTTATTAGGGGTTTGGGTTTATGTATTTGGGGAAAGAATGTTTAAGGGTTTTTAGGGCTAATGGTTATTTCTTGGGGTGGGTGGTTTTTTTTGTAGATGGTTATATTAAATTTTTTGGGGACTAGGGTTTATGTTTTTTTCGAGACAAAAGATAAATATTATTTTTGGGAAGAGGGTTTCTGGGTTTTGGGGACCATGGGATTATGGTTTTGTGTCGAAGGGGGTTTTAGGGTTTTTTGGGTTGCGTGTAAAGTGTTTTTATACGGGATTCTGTATTTTTTAGATGAGATTTTAGTTTTTTCGGGGGATGAGGGTTGCATGTTTTTTGGGGAAAGGATTAGGGTTTTTTATGAATTTTTATTTCTTTTTTTGTTTAGTATAATGGTTTATGGTTTTTAGGGGTTGGATGTTGGGGGTTATTTAGGGATGAGGTTTTTGATTTAAAAGGGGTAGAGAGTTTAATGTTTTTTCGAGACTGAGGGTTTAGGGTTTTTTGGGGATGATTCTTTTGTTTATATTGGGGCTAAGGGATTATGGTTTTTTAGGTATTAGGGTATAGGGTTTTTTGGGGATGAGGGTTTTTTATTCTAGGTGGATAAGGGTTGGTTTTTTTTGGGATTGATTGTTGAATTTTTTTATGGATGAGTTTGGAAAATTTTCCAAACTAATGGTATTAGGTTTTTTGGGGGATGAGGGTTAATGGTCTTTCAGAGATGAGGGTTGGTGGTTTTTTTTAAATGAGTTTTATGTTTTTGGAATCAAAGGGTTGAGGTTTTCTTACTGTTTTGGGTTCTTAGTATTTAGTGATATGGGTTGGGATATTTTCGGGGTAATGGTTTATGATTTTTTAAGGAAAAAGACATATTGTTTTTTTTGGATGATGGTTTTATGTTTTCAATGGATGTGGGTTAGGGATTATTAGGAGGTATTTCTAGGGAATTTTATGGACATGGGTTTCAAGTTTTTTGATTCCTAAGGGTTTGGGTTTTGGGTCAGAGGTTCTGGGAATATTTTGGGATGAGGGATAAGGGTTGAGGATTTTTAGGGATGAAGGATGTTAGTTTTTTGGGCTGAGGTTGGAGTATATTTGAGGATGAAGGTTGGGGGTTTTGGGATAAGTTTTTGGTGTTTTTTGGGTATGAGGGTTGGGTTTTTTGGTGTATGAGAGTTGTGGTTTTATTATGGTTTTGGGTGGGCTTTTTTAAGATCAGGTTTATGGTTTTTGGGGATGAGGTTGGGGTTTTTTGGTGCTGAGGGCAGGGTGACTTTTTTGAATGAGGGATGGTATTTTATAAAGTATGAGGGTATTATATATTTGATATTAATGGTTGACTTTTTTTAATATGATGGTTGAGGGTTTTTTTGGGGATCAAGGTTGAGGGTTTTCCATTAATGTGTGTATTTTGGGGCTAAGGTTTGAGGTATTTTCGGGCCAAGGGTTGAGTTCTTATTAGGGATAAGGTTTGAGTTTTTTGGGGATCTCAATGTTGAGGATTTTTTTTGTTTGAAGGATTAATGTTATTTGTGGTTGAAGTTTGAGGGTTTTAGGGTCTCATGTGTTATTATTTTTTTGGGACTCATTGATGATTATTTTTGGGCGATAAGGGATGATATTTTTATATATTTGTGAGCTCATGGTTTTTTTGGGGTAGGGGTTATTTTTTTAGGGGTTGAGTGTTGTGGGTTTTTTTCTGCTGAGTGATTAGCATTTTTGGGACGTGGTTTTGGGGTTTTTTGGACAAGTTTTTAGGGTTTTAGAGTGAGGTTTTATGGTTTTTAGGTTCAGGGTTTAGGATTTTATGTGGATTAGGGTTTTGGGTTTATTGGGGATCTGGGAGGAGGGTTATTTCAGGATGAAGGGTTATTTTTCTCCGAGGATAATGTTTTTGGGGGGGTTTTGGGATGAGTATTTAGAGGTTTTTGGGATAATGGTTTATGGTTTATTATAGATAAGGGTTCGGGTTTTTTTTTGGAAAAGTGTTGAATGATTTGTGGGGGAAAAGGTTTATATTTTTTAGGGGGGAGGGTTCATTGTTTTTTGGCATTGGTATTAAGGATTTTTGGTGCTGAGTGTCTTGGGTTTTGTGTGGATGGGGGTTTATAGTTTTTTGGGTCTGAGGGTTCAGAGTTTTTTATGGATGATAGTTTAGTGGTTTATGGCAATGATGGATTATGGTTTTCTAGGGATAAGGGATTAAGGTTTTCATGGGGTGAGAGTTTTGGTTACTGGGGGGCTGAGTGTTTAGGGTTTCCTAGAGCTGAGGGATGATTATTTTTTTGTAGATGATTATTTAGATTTTTCTAGGGATGAGGATTTAGGGTTTTCATGGGAGGTTCATTTAGGGGTTTATAGTGACGAGGGTTTTGTGTTTTTTTGGGACCGAGAGTTTAGGGATTTTGGGGTTTGTGGTTTAGTGTTTTTTTGGTGCTGAATGTTTTGTGTTTTTCTGGGGTTGACTATTTAGTGTTTTTAGGGTTGTGAGTATTGGGTATTTTGGGGCTGAGGGTATTGGTATTTTTAGGGATAAGTGTTTAGGGTTTTTTGAAGATTAAAGTTTAGGATTTATTGGGGCTCATAGTTTATTTTTTTGGGTTGAGGGTTTAGGTTTTTCAAGGATGAGGGTTTGGGGTTTTTGGGGATAATGGTTTACGGATTTTTTTGTGGATACGGGTAGAGGGTATTTTGGGGATGACTTTTTGGTGTTTTGGGGGGAATCGAGCTTATGGTAGCTTGGTTCCAAGGGTTTTGGGTTCATAATTTTTTTTGGATGAGTGTTTTGGGTTTTCCGTGTAGAAGGTGTAGTGATTTTTTGCAGCTAAGTGTTTAATGTTTTTTGGGGATGAGGGTATAGGGTATTTTTTGTGGATTATGGTTTAGTGTATCTTGGTTTGTAGGGTTTATCTGTATTTTGGGAATAGGGCTTACTTTTTTGGATGAGGGATTAGTGTTTACGGGGGTAAGGGTTTAAGGATTAATTGGTTGGAGGGATTAAGGATTCCTGGGGTAGAGGGTTTAGTGTTTTTTTGGGGAAGGAATTTTACAGATTCTTGGGGATGAGGGTTTTAGTTTTTGGGGGGAAGAGGGTTTTGGGTTTTTTAGTTATGAGGTTTACAAGTTTTTTTTTGAGGTTTTAGGGTTTTTTGGCTAATTGATTAGCCTTTTTTATTGGATATGGGATTAAGAAATTTTTGGGTTGAGGGTTGAGTGTTTATATTAAAGATGAGTGTTTATGGATTATTGTAGATAAGGATTTTTGGTATTTTGGGATTGTGGATTTATTACGTCCTTTGGGATGTGGTTTTGGGGTTTAATGAGACCAATGATTGAGGGTTTTTTAGCCATGTTTTTTGGGTTTCATGGGTCAGATGTTTTGGTGTTTTTGGGGCTATGTGTTTAGGTATTATGGGGAAATATTATTTTTAGTTTTTTGGAACGGGTTTTAAGGTCTATTATTTTAGAGGGTTTAGGGTATTTTGTAACTTATGGTTGACTATTTTTTTAGGATGAGGGTTTATGGTTTTTTATGGTTGATGGTATATGTTTTTTTAGAATATATTTTATAACATTTTGGGGTTGAGGGTTTACAGTTTTTTATGGCTTAGTTTTTATGGTGTTTTTGGGTTTAAGGTTTATGAATTTTTTGGTCAGAGGGTTTACAGTTTTTTGGTCGTAATGGTAAAAAAAATTTGTATATTTTGGTTTCTATATTTTTAGGTAGGAATGTTTAGGGGTTTTTTGTGGAATGTGTTTAGGGATTATTGGGGATGAGTTCACTAGTACAAGAATGACCTTTAGAGGCCGCCAATTGGCGGCTGCTATAGATGTCCTTGAAAAACCTATAGCGGCTGCCAAATGGCGGCCGCTATTAAATTTTAATTTTTTTAAAAAAAAGTCAATTATACATTAATATACAAAATAAATCCCGGCTGTCATCTTCCAAGCTCCGCATCCATCATCACATATAACTGCATAACAAAATTTAATATCAAACTTAGTACCGAATAAAACCTAGAAAACAAATATTTAACTTCAAACTTACTGTAACAGATCTAAAGTATTTGATTTTCAAAATAATATTCATAAATTTGATTACCGTTTTATAAATTTAAAATCATTAATTCTATTGTTCTAATTGGATTGTTGTCCTGTGATTTCAGGTCAATCCGATGTCGTTCGCTAAGAGTTTGAACGCTAGACGCCAGTTTTGGCCGTTTATGACACTAGAACGGCATTCCCGATCACCGCGAGCACACGACACATCTGATTGATGTGCCTTCTGCTCGACCACATCACAATTCACTCACCCTTTGATGTCGTCCGATTTCGGGCCATTCGGACATCATTCGGCCAGTTTGGACCCCCCCACGCGCGTTTATCAAGCGCGCGTAATGCTTAAAGAACGCATAATGAGCCCTACCGCGCAGACTGCACGTCCTATTGATGTGCCGTCTATGTGGGAACGTCGCGAATAATAATTGTATTGTTGTCCTGAGATTTCAGGTCAATCTGATGTCGTCTGCTAAGAGTTTGACTGTTAGACGCCAGTTTTGGCCGTTTATGACACCAGAACGGCGTTCCTGGTCACTGCGGGCACACTGCATGTCCGATTGACGTGTCGTCTTCTCGATCACATCACAATTCACTCACCCTTTGATGTCGTCCGATTTCAGGCCATTCGGACATCATTCGGCCAGTTTGGACCCCCCACGCGTGTTTATCAAGCGCGCACAACGCTTAAAGAACGCATAATGAGCCCTACCGCATAGACCGCACGTCCGATTGACGTGCCATCTACGCGTGTACATCGCGAATAATAATTTTATTGTTTTCCTGTGATTTCAAGTCAATCCAATGTCATTCGCTATGAGTTTGACCGTTAGAAGCCAGTTTTGGCCGTTTATGACACCAGAACGGCGTTCCCGGTCACCGCAGGCACACGGCACGTCCGATTGACATGTCGTATGCTCGACCACATCACAATTCACTCACCCTTTCATTTCGTCTGATTTCAGGCTATTCGGACATCGTTCGTCCAATTTGGGACCCCCCCCCACGCGCGTTTATCAAGCGCGCGCAACGCTTAAAGAACGCATAATGAGCCCTACCACGCAGACCACGCATCCGATTGACGTGCCGTCTACACGTGCACATCACGAATAATAATTGTATTGTTGTCCTATGATTTCAGGTCAATCTGATGTCGTCCGCTATGATTTTGACCGTTAGACGCCAGTTTTGGCCGTTTATGATACCAGAACGGCGTTCCTGGTCACCGCGGGCACGCGGCACGTCCGATTGATGTGCCATCTACTCGACCACATCACAATTCACTCACCTTTTGATGTCGTCCCATTTCAGGCCCTTCGGACATCGTTCGGCCAATTTGGGACCCCCCACGTGCGTTTATCAAGTGCGCGCAAAGCTTAAAGAACGCATAATGAGCCCTACCGTGCAGACCGCACGTCCGATTGACGTGCCGTCTGCGCGTGCATGTCGTGAATAATAATTTTATTGCTGTCTTGTGATTTCAAGTCAATCCGATGTCATACGCTAAGAGTTTGAGCGTTAGACGCCAGTTTTGGCCGTTTATGACACCAGAACGGCGTTCCCGGTCACCGCGGGCACACGGCATGTCGGATTGACGTGCCGTCTACTAGACCACATAAAAATTCACTCACCCTTTGATGTCGTCCTATTTCAGGCCATTCGGACATCGTTCATCCAGTTTGGGACCCCCCCACGCATGTTTATCAAGCACACGCAACGCCTAAAGAACGCATAATGAGCCCTACCGCGCAGACCGCATGTCTGATTGACGTGCCGTCTGCGCGTGCACGTCGCGAATAACAATTTTATTGTTGTCCTAGGATTTGAGGTCAATCTGATGTTGTCCGCTAAGAGTTGACCATTAGACGCCAGTTTTGGCCGTTTGTGACACCCGAACGGCGTTCCCAGTCACCGCGGGCACACGGCACATCTGATTGACATGCTGTCTGCTCAACCACATCACAATTCACTCACCCTTTGATTTCATCCGATTTCGGACCATTTGGACATCGTTCGGCCAGTTTGGGACCCCCCCACGCGCGTTTATCAAGCGCGTGCAATGCTTAAAGAACGCATAATGAGCCCTACTGTGCAGACCGCACGTCCGATTGATGTGAAGTTTGCGCGTGCACATCACGAATAATAATTTTATTGTTGTCCTGTGATTTCAGCTCAATCCGATGTCGTCCGCTATGATTTTGACCGTTAGACGCCAGTTTTGGCCGTTTATGACACTAGAACGGCATTCCCGATCACCGCGGGCACACGACACGTCTGATTGATGTGTTGTCTGCTCGACCACATCAAAATTCACTCACCCTTTGATGTCGTCTGACTTCAGGCCATTCGGACATCGTTCGGCCAGTTTGGGACCCCCCACGCGCGTTTATCAAGCACGCACAACGCTTAAAGAACGCATAATGAGCCCTACCGCGCAGACCGCACGTCCGAATGACATGCCGTCTGTGCGTGAACATCAAGAATAATAATTGTATTGTTTTCCGGTGATTTCAGGTCAATCTGATGTCGTCCGCTATGAGTTTGACCGTTAGACGCCAGTTTTGGCTGTTTATGACACCAGAACGGTGTTCCCAGTCACCGCGGGCACACAACACGTCTGATTTACGTGTCGTCTGCTCGACCACATCACAATTCACTCACCCTTTGATGTCGTCCGATTTCGGCCCATTCGGGCAACGTTCGGCTAGTTTGGGACCCCCCACGCGCGTTTATCAAGCGCGCGCAACGCTTAAAGAACGCATAATGAGACCTACCGCGCAGACCGCATGTCCAATTGATGTGATGTCTACGCGTACATGTCGCAAATAATAGTTTTATTTTTGTACTGTTATTTCAGGTCAATCCGATGTCGTCCTCTATGAGTTTGACCGTTAGACGCCAGTTTTGGCCGTTTATGACACCAGAACGGCGTTCCCGGTAACCACGGGCACACGGCACGTCCGATTGACATGCTGTCTGCTCAACCACATCAAAATTAACTCAACCTTTTATGTCGTCCGATTTCGGGCCATTCGGACATCGTTCGGGAAGTTTGGGACTCCCCCCCCACGCGTATTTATCAAGCGCACACAACGCTTAAAGAACGCATAATGAGCCCTACCGCGTAGACCACACGTCCGATTGATGTCCCGTCTATGTGTGCACGTCGCGAATAATAATTTTATTGTTGTCCTGTGATTTCAGGTCAATCCAATGTCGTCCGCTAAGAGTTTGACCGTTAGACGCCAGTTTTGGCCTTTTATGACTCCAGAACGGCGTTCCTAGTCACCGTGGGCACACGGCACGTCCGATTGACGTTCCGTCTTCTCGACCACATCAAAATTCACTCACCCTTTGATGTCGTCGGATTTCAGGCCATTCGGACATCGTTCGGCCAGTTTGGGACCCCCCACGCACGTTTATCAGGTGTGTGCAACGCTTAAAGAACGCATAATGAGCCCTACTGCGCAGACCGCACGTCCGATTGACGTGCCGTCTGCTCGTGCACGTCGCGAATAATAATTTTATTCTTGTCCTGTGATTTCAGGTCAATCCGATGTCGTCCTCTATGATTTTGACCTTTAGACGCCAGTTTTGGCCGTTTTTGACACCAGAACAGCATTCCCGGTCACCGCGGGCACACGACACGTCCGATTGACGTACCGTCTACTCGAACTCATCACAATTCACTCACCCTTTTATGTCGTCCAATTTCAGGCCATTCGGACATCGTTCGGCCAGTTTGGGACCCCCCCACGGGCGTTTATCAAACGCGTGCAACGCTTAAAGAACGCATAATGAGCCCTACCGCGCAGAAGGCACGTCCGATTGACGTTTTGTCTGCGCGTGCATGTTGAGAATAACAATTTTATTGTTGTCCTGTGATTTGAGGTCAATCCGATGTTGTCCGCTAAGAGTTGACCGTTAGACGCCAGTTTTGGCCGTTTATGACACCAGAACGGCGTTCCCGGTCACCACGGGAACACGGCACGTCCGATTGATGTGCCGTCTACTCAACCACATCAAAATTCACTCACCCTTTTATTTCGTCCGATTTCGGCCCATTCAGACATCGTTCGGCCAGTTTGGGACCCCCCACACGCGTTTATCAAGCGCGCGCAACGCTTAAAGAACGCATAATGATCCCTACCGCGTAGACCGCACGTCCGATTGACGTGTCGTCTGCGCGTTCACATTGAGAATAATAATTTCATTGTTTTCATGTGATTTCAGGTCAATCCTATGTCGTCCGCTATGATTTTGACTGTTAGACGCCAGTTTTGGCCGTTTATGACACCAGAACGGCGTTCCCGGTCACCGCGGGCACACAACATGTCCGATTCACGTGCCATCTGCTCGACCACATCACAATTCACTCACCCTTTGATGTCGTCTGATTTCGGGCCATTCGAACATCGTTCGGCTAGTTTGGGACCCCCCACGCGCGTTTAGCAAGCGCGCGTAACGCTTAAAGAACGCATAATGAGCCCTACCGCGCAGACCGCACGTCCGATTGACGTGTCGTCTGCGCGTGCACGTTGCGAATAATAATTGTATTGTTTTCCTGTGATTTAAGGTCAATCTGATGTCATCTTCTATGAGATTGACCATTAGACACCAGTTTTGGCCGTTTATGACACCAGAACGGCGTTCCCGGTCACCGCGGGCACACGGCACGTCCAATTGACGTGCCGTCTGGTCGACCACATCACAATTCACTCACCCTTTGATGTAGTCTGATTTCGGGCCATTCGGACATCGTTCGGCCAGTTTGGGACCCCCCCCCCCCCCACGCGCGTTTATCAAGCGCACACAATGCTTAAAGAACACATAATGAGCCCTACCGCGCAGACCGCACTTCCGATTGACGTGCCGTCTGCTCGACCACATCAAAATTCACTCACCCTAAAAAGATACAAATATTGAAAGAGTTCTTGGGATTCTCCCAAGAAACAACTGTCTGGAGTTTCTCTCCATCCACTGACACACCTTCCTCTGAAATTATTTGACCCAATAACTATACCTATATAATTAATAAAAAACTGACATATATATAGCTTGACGTATAGTCAATAAGTGTAATCTGTATGATGTCAATATGTTGGGTATGATCATAATCACTCTTGGAGTGCACGAAGATGTCATCCACAAATATTAAAACAAACTAATCTAGGTAAAAAGGAAAATTATATTCATCAAGGATATAAAAAATTCTAAAGAATTCATCAAGACAAATGAAATTACCTCATGCATGGGGTTCATTGTCATCTGGATCACCAATATCACTGTGATGTACACCAGATGTATTCGGAGCCTACAATATATATCAATATTATATATCTTAAACATATCAATAAAATTTAATCTGAGTATGGTTTGTATTATTGTTTACCTGTGGCGCCACTTGTTGCTTCGTCATTTCATCGATACATGATGACATCTGTGACAACCTCTCCTTATAATCTGCACGTAACTGCTGAAACTGTGAATCAAAATTGCGCTGCATATCCTGCATGGAAGCATCTATCTCAGCCTGTGTGCACATCCCTGACTCTCTACATGCCCTCATCACATCTTCTCTAACAACTGCACGTCGTGGGACACCACCTCCATAAGTCAAAGAATAACCATGACTGTCACGCCCCACGACACGGTGAAATATTTCATCTCTACGCATAGTACTACGACGTTGCTCCTCTGGTAACTCTGCTAACTGAGCGTCAAACTGAGCCTATAGCATATAATGAATCAATGAACAAATATACATAATTTATATAAAATAAAAAATACATTTATTAATTAATGAATAATTTTCTTACTATAACACCCGCAACATCGGGATCACCCCCCTACGAGTCCTCATCCATATGGACATCCGATCGATTGGCTCGCCGCATTGGTGTAACTATAATAAAAGGTTTCACCATGTTATACTACAATATTTTTAAAATATGAATGAAATAGTGAATTCTAAACTTACATCATGTCTGAGCTGTTGTGACACATGTCGAGTGCCAAGTCTGGAAGGCGTGGCCTGCATCGCCCGATTATGTGAATGACGAGCAGACTCTGTCTACATTCAACGTATTTACTTAATAAACATTTGAAAAATTATTCATTTATAGAATAAAAGTAATAAATCTTACCATCGCTGCCTCACTCGACCAAAAAACAACCAAATCCTGCCACTATACAGGATGAATGCCCGGAGGGACTCACTGTAGAATGTCTGGCATACCCGCAAATGGTGTCCAGTGATCTCTCTTCACCCTTGACTTGTAATCCTTCCATAATTTTCTGCATTTTGACATACAAACAGCACGAAACTCATCTGGACAGGATGTCAAATTATCCTGTTAAAAATTTTGTCAGTAGATGGGACAATAATAATAACAATATCATGAAAAATTAAACATTGAATTTACCTGAACCTCCCTCCATAATCTGTCCATCGTATCCTGAGGGAAAGAACTCCATTCACGAGTCGTCAGAGGGAATCTGTGTGAGTCTCGTATCATATACCCAAACTGACGACTCAATGCAGTAGCACCATCTCCAACTGGATGAAATGTGTCATCAAATAACACATCCAATCAGGCTCCAGAATTCCAGGATCGAACCCCTCTACTAGGACCCCTGCGTCCACTGGAAGAAGCAATAGATCCTGATAAACATAAATTCATAATTCAATTACAATATAAATTAATTATTAGAAACAGTTAGGGAAATATAAAAAGAAAATTGCAATCAATTCATTTAGAAAAATAAAAACATACATACCAACAACATCAGGTGAACCACTGTGACCACCCTGTGACATACCTTCATTAAAAGAAATTATAGTTAAATCAAGCAATTTTTATACATATATAACTGATAAATATTTTTACAAATAATAAATAGGAATATAATTACAATTTCCACTAATCATGAAAGTCTATCGTATCTCCTTCAACCGTCTCTCTGGTCCATTGTATATCATCATCTCGTACAGCTACTGTTGTTTGGTCAAGTGTTTGATCAGGAAATGCGACAACTTCAGGTTCCTCTTGGTCAATCAGAAAAACCCCTCTTTTAGACATTTTCACTACAACTTTCCAATCAGAATCAATGCCGACAATGTAAACTTGTTCTGCCTGTGATTTCAGTATGAAGGGCTCATTGCTAACCCGGTCATCTTTATATAGCATATTGTTAAAGTTTACTAATGTAAATTGGAAGTTATCAACTTTCGTTCCACAAACTGGATCGACCCAATCACACCTTAACAATATGTGTTTTAAGCCACGATCATAAATAACCTCAATAATATCTCTCAACAATCCATAATAATAACCCGCACCAACAAAAGAACAACCAACGCCACTATTTTGTCTGGATCGGTTCATGTCAACATCGCTAATACGAAATCGGAATCAGTTATCATCAAAAGACTTGTAGCAACGAGCTGTAATAAATGGACCATCAGCTAGTTGGTTGAGTTCTTCACTCACATGATGGGTTAAATCACGTAACTTTTGAATCTGAAAATTTCACATATATAGTTTAATGGATAAAGGATTGTGAGAATACAACTTAGTTGCGCTATAAAAATATTAAATCAATTATACATACATGAGTCTTGAACCACTCATGAAATGTGTTGAAATGATGTTTTTGGATTTGATACTCAGTTGCATGGGGCCTTTCACGTTTTAACTCAGCGATATGCATCCTAAATCACAACACAATATAAGGTAAAAAATAAAAAAATATATATAAACAAAATACACATCAACTATGAAACTTACTGCATCAATGGCATAACTGATAGAGTGTTGTACAACACATATCGATGAGCTTGAACCCACTCGTCGTTCCACATATCAAATTTTATTCCTTCTCCAATTGGACCCTCTTCAGTCTGGGACGGTTTATCTATCTTTGTTTCAACCTCATCAATATATGAAGCACAGAAATTAGTACACTCATCCATTAAATATCCCTTGGCAATTGATGCTTCTGGACGAGCTTTGTTGTGCACATAGCGTTTCAATGTATTTAAGTATCGCTATATTGGATACATCCACCTGAACTGAACGAGACCGCTATCAATGACTTCACCAGTTAAATGCACGGTCAAGTGAACCATGACATCAAAAAAAGACGGCAGAAAGAGTTTTTCTAGGTGACATAGTGCAAGTAAAATCTTATCCTGTAGCTTTTTCAAATCACTCATGCGATGATTCCTAGAACAGAGGTGTCTGAAAAAATTAGAAACTCCAATCAACGGCTCAACAACCTGGGAAGGTAAGCAATCACGAATTGCTATAGGAATTAACTGTTGAAGCAGTATATGATTATCGTGACTTTCCAAACCCTGTAATGTCATGCTCGTCATATTCACGCGCTTCGAAATATTAGAGCAATAACCATCTAGCACCTTAACAATCTTCAAAATTGATAGAAATGTTTGTTTCTCTTTTTTACTCATTGTGTACTGTGCAGCAGGAATGTATGCCTAATTACCTTCACCCAGCTGTAAATGTAAAGGTTTTCTCAATCCCATTTCTTGCAAATCACGTCGAGCATTAGCACTGTCCTTTGATTTCCCATTGATGCCCAAAATGGTGCACAAAATATTATCACATACATTTTTTTCAATGTGCATCACATCTAAATTATGTCTTAAAATATTATATTTCCAATAAGGAAATTCCAAAAAAAATACTTCGTTTCTTCCAATTATGACTTCGCTGTCTATTTGCAGCAGGAAGAGAAGGCAATGCAGGAACCAATAAATCTTGAAAATCATACATTGTACGGATGTTTTCTTCATCAAGTTGTGCACAAATTTCAACCCCAGACAGTATTTGTGGTGATGGGTCAAACTCTCTATTCCCATCAAACGATACACGGTCTTTTCTGAACCTGTGCAATGGAGGAAGAAAGCGTCTGTGACCAAGATATGCCCACTTTCTACATTGCTTAAGCCATATAGATTTCTTACTCTTATTACAACAAGGGAAAGCAAATTCTCTTTTTGTACTCCAACCTGATAAGTTAGCATACGCTGGGAAATCATTAATTGTCCATAACAAAGCGGCCCGAAGTCTAAACATTTCATTTGCTGCAGAGTCAAAATTCATTACACCATCGGCCCAAAATTCTTGCATCTCATCAATCAAAGGTTGCATATAAACATTGATTTTACCACCAGGTCCTCTCAGTCCATCAATTAGAATTGACAGTAACAAAAAGGTTTCTTTATACATACCCATGGGGGAATGTTTTATGGAACCAACACCACTGGACATGTACTATGTGTCGCACCAACCATGGACCTAAATGGGTTAAAGCCATCTGCTGCCAAACCCAGTCGAATATTATGATCATCTCAGGAAATGTCTGGGTGTCTCTGATCAAACTCTTTCCATGCCAATGAATCTGTCGGGTGAGTTAATTTATCAACCTCTTTCTTTCTCCCTGAATGCCAAGTCATAAATTTAGAAATTTTAGCAAACAAGAAGAATCTCTTCAATCTCAGTTTCATTGGGAAATAACACATCTGTTTAGTGGAAACTTGTTTCCCTTGATTCAAGACTCTCCTAGGAAGAATCTGACTACCTTGATTAATCTCATTGGTCTTCCACATGGATTTATAGCAAACAGTACAATTATTTAATTGCGCATTCTCTTTTCTGAACAACATACAATTATTGCGACATGCATCAATTGTATCATATGTAAAACCAAGATCATCGATTAACTTGTGAGCTTGGTAGAATGACTCCGGAATCTTCACTCCAGAAGGGAGTACCTCCTTCAATAATACCAACAACATGTCGAATGAGGTGTCTGGCCACTAGTTCAAGGACTTCAGGTGTAACAATTCAACGATAAACGACATTTTACTAAATTTAGTGCATCCAGGATATAATTCAATACGCGCATCGTCAATAATTTCAAAGAATTTCAATGCTTCTCCATCTGCAGAAGAACGAGGATTACTCAATCCAATGTCGTCATTTACGACATTACTGTCTTCAGATTGAAACTGATGCATCATATCATTCATCATTATGTCCATTGGATCAACTGTTCCCGAATCAACATTCATATGAATATTTTCTGAGCGATGACATGAAACAGAATCTTCACCATGACGCGTCCATGTCTTATAGTTTTTCAAAAACCCATTCAAAAACAAATTTTCTCTAACACTATCTCGTTTGAAGAGATATCTATTTTCACATTTTCTACATGGACAACTAATCATATCGCTTGGAAATTTGTTGGTGAAATCCATAAATTGCTTAATCCCCTCATAATATTCAGATGAAAATCTATCTTGCATATCAATCCAACTCCTATCCATATCTGTAATTAATAGAAAGAAAAAGTGAAATATCTTATTTAAATTCTAAAAAAACACATATCATTGGAATTTAAATACCAAATTTGGATAAAAAACATTACCTGCGGAGGACTCAACCATGAGTAACGGGGTCTGACTCGATTGTGGATCCATGAGGGCACAGTGAATTGACGACAGTGGTTCGATGACCGGACTCGAAAGGAGCGGAACCGTTGGACTGCGTGGAGGGTTCTACACAGCGGGGCACAATGGACCGGAAGGGTCCAACGGAGGCAGGAGGACTTTCCCGAGGGATGCAGCGGGGCCGCGAGGGAACAACGGTGGCGGGGCTGTCCAAAGGTGCAGCGTGGGCAGAGGTGGGGGTTGCTGGGTCGCGGGGGTTTCGGGGTCACGGGGGTGCAGCGCGGAGGCAAGGCAGTGGGGGTCACCGGGGTGCAGCGCGGGAAGGGGGTGTCGGGGTCACGGGGGCGCACCGTGGAGGCAAGGCAGTGGGGGTTGCCGGTGGCGCAGCACGGAGGCAAGGGGTTGTGGATTTCCAGGAGGTCGCTGGGAGGTTGGGGGCGCACGGAGGTCGCTGGGAGGTCACCGGGTGGTCGGGGTCACCGGGAGGTCGCCGGCAGCACGGAGGCAAGGGGGTGGGGTCACGGGGGCACACCGGGGGTTGCCGAGGTCGCCGAGAGGTCGGGGGTCTGGGGTCGGGGTTGACGGGGGTCGGGGTCACCGGCGGGGTCGGGGTCGTCGGGGGTCGGGGAGGGTTGCCGGGGGTCGGGGAGGGTGGTCGGGGGTCGGGGAGGGTGGCCGGGGGTCGGGGAGGGTGGCCGGAGGTCGGGGTCGGGGAGGGTCGCCGGGGGTCGGGGTCGTGGGGTCAGGGAAGGGGGGGTCGCGGGGTCGGGGAGCGGAGGGAGGGGAGGGAGGGGAAATTAGGGGTTTTTTAGGAAAAATTGCAGTGGCCGCCATTTGACGGCCGCTGTTGATGGTATTAGCGGCCGCTATAGAATCCCCACCTCCAAACCCAGATTTTCTAGTAGTGGTTTATAGGGTTTTGGGGGGTAGTGTGTAAATGTTTTTTTGAGGAAGAGTGTTTAGGGTTTTTTTAGGAAGAGGTTTTATGTTTTTTAAAGGGAATTTATTAATTTTTGGGTTGATTGGTTTTGGATTTTGGGTTTTTTTGGGTTAGTTTTTTTTGTTTCTAAGGTTTTATTATTTTTTAGATATGGTAGTTTAATGTTTTTTGAGTTTAAGGGTTTAGGGTTTTTTGGGGATGCGTTATTAGGGTTTTGGGGGATAAGGGATTTGGGTTTTTTACTGATGGGGGTTTCAGTTTTTTGTCTGTGTAAGGGTATATGGTTTTTTTATGAGGGTTTATGGTTTTTTGCGGTGAAGGATTTATTGTTTTAATGGGGAATATGGTTTATATTTTATTGGGTTTTGGGGTTTATGGTATTTTGGGGCTGGATGTTTAGAGTTTTTGTCGGGATGAGGGTTAGGCTTTTTAGGGATGATGGATTAGTGATTTTTTGGGATGATGGTTTAGTGTTTTTTGAGTATGAGGGATTAGGTTTTTTTGGGAATGATGGTTTATGGTGTTTTGGGATGAGGTTCTAGGTTTTTGGGGTGATGGATTATTATTTCTTGGGTATGAGGATTTTTTTTTCATGAATGAGGGTTTAGTGTTTTCTGGAGAGGAGGTTTAAATTTTTGGGATTGAGGGTTTATTGTTTTATGGGACAAATGTTTTATGATTTTTTGATGCTATGTATTTAGGGATTTTTTTTACCTAAGGATATGAGGATTTAGTGTTTTTGTGGGCTTCAGGGATTTTATTTTTTAGGGATGAGATTTTAGTGTTTTGGGGATGAGGGTTTAGGGTTTTTTTGGCTGAGGAATGGGGATTTTATTAGGCTATGATTTTGATGTTTATTGGGGTAGATGTTTTGATATTTTTTATGGTTGCAAGTTAAGGGATTTTTAAGGCTATGGGTTCTAGGTTTGTTGGGTATGAGGGTTTACAATTTTGTTTCACGACTGAGGGTTAATGGTTTTTTGGGGAGAAGGTTTTTTAGTTTTTTGGTGCTAAGGGTTTAGGATTTATTGTGAATGATTGTTTTAGGTTTTTAAGGATTGGGATTTAGGGTTTTATTGTAGATTGTTTATGATTTTTGGGGATGATCAGTAAGGGTTTTGGGGATGAGGGTTGAGGCTTCTTAGGGGCGGAGGGGGTAGTGTTATTTTGGTGGAGGATCTAGGGTTTTTTGGGGATGAGGTTTAAGGGTTTTTTTCGGGTGGAGGTTTTTGTGTTTTTTGTGGATAAGGGTTCAATTTTATCTATGTCTGTGGGTTTAGGGTTTTTTAGTCTCTTGGGTTTAAGGACTTTTGGGGAGTGTTTAAGAGTTTTTTGGGGATGTGGGTGTACATTTATTGGGATTTTAGGTTGTAGGGTTATTTAGGATAGATGGTGTAGGGTTTTATAGTTCCAAGGGTTTGGGTTTTATTTTTTTGAGGTTTTGGGGTTTTAGGTTGATCGATTAGGGTTTCTGGGGGTTTAGGGTCAAGTATTTTTTGGGGATTGAGTTTTTTTTGGATTTGTGGGTCCATGTGTTTTAATCTTTTGGGACATGTGATTAGGGGTTCTTGGTCTCAAGGTTTTTAGTTTTTTTGATGGATTAGGGTTTTGTGTTTTTTCAGGATGAGGGTAAATATTTTCTAGGGGTTGTGGGTTTTGGAGTTTTGGAGTTTTTGGGCTATAGATTAAGGGTTTTTTTGGGCGCAGATTTTAGGATTGTTTAGGGATGAGTGTTTTCGGATTTTGGGGGCTGAGGGTTGAGGAATTTTTCGGGTCTGAGTGTTTATGGTTTATATTGGTTAATATTTCGGGTAATTTGGGGATGTGTGTTTGATGTTTTTGGGGAGGAGTGTTAGGTATTTTATGGTGATAAGGTTTTAGGGTTTTTTTGGGATTTGGGTTTGAATTTTTTTGGGGATGAGGGTTTAAGGATTTTGGGTGTTGGGGGCATTGTTTATTTTTTGTTATGATTTTGGGGTTTTTGGGGGTATTTTATTTGGGGAATATTTTTTGGTGTGAGGGTTTATGTTATTTTGGGGATGATGTTTTGGGATTTTTTAGGCTTGATAGGTTATGGTTTTTGGTGCTAAGGGTTTAGGATATTTTTGGGATGACAGTTTATTTTTTTTATAGTGTAGGTTTTATTTTTTTTGATGAGGGTTTGAGGTTTTTTTTGGATAATGGATTGGGTTCTTTGGGGATGATTGTTTATAGTTTTTGGGGCTAGGGGATTCATTTTTTTTCATTGTGTTTTGGGTTTTTTGTGGTTAAGGTTTTTTTGTTTTTTGGGGATCTAGGTATGTTTTTTTATGGATGAGTTTTTACAGTATTTCAGGAATGGGGGTTTAGGTTTTCTAATTCCTGGTGTTTGGGGTTTTTTGGTGTATAGGGGTTTTACTTTTTATGTGGGTGGTTTTGGGGTTTTTGGGTGAGCGTTTTATTTTTTGGGGGAACAGGGGTTCAAATTTTCCAGGGCTATGGTTTTTAGTATTTTTGGAACTTCAGGGTTCACTGGGGGTTAAACATCTATTATGGTTTAGAGTTTAGGGATTTTGGGGGAATATATTTTTTGGTTCTTGGGGGATGAGGTATGGGAGTTTTGGTTCTAAGGTTTTGGAGTTATTTTGGAAAAAGTATTAGCAATTTTTAGGCCAAGGGTGACAATTTTTCTGGGTTTAGGGTTTAGGGGATTTTGGGGTAGAGGGTATTGGAATTTTTGGGGATGAGGGTCTAGGGATTTTGGGACTCAGGGTATTTTTTATTTTAGGGATGAGGGTATAGTTTTTATTGGGCTAGAGGGATTAATATTTTTTTGTTGAATGAGGGTTTATGGTTTCATTGGGTTTAGGGGTGAATATTTTTTGGTTTGAGGGTTTAAGAAAATTTCGGGATAAGGGATTAGTTTAATTAAGGGCGATGGGTTTGGGGTTTTTTAGGCCTGAAGGGTTGGGGTTTTTGGGGAGGACATTTTGTAGTATTTTGGGGTTTGGGGATTTTTTTTGGGAAATAGGGTTTATATTATTTTTGGGGCTAAGGGTCTAGGGTTTTATAGGGATTAGTGATTTGTGATTTATTAGGGCTAGGTGTTTGATTTTTTAGGGGTGATTGGTTTAGGGTTTTTTGGGGTAGAGGATTTGCTGGATTTTGTGGTTATGGTTTAGAGTTTTTTGAAGTTTTTGTTTTATGGTTTTTTTGGATGAGGATTCAGTATTTTTAGGTCTAATAGATTAGTGGTTTCTGGGTTTGGATGTTTAATTTATTTAGGGAATACAGTTTGGGGTTTTTGGGGATGAGGGTATCAGATTTTTTTTAAATTAGGGTTTAGTTTTTTGGGGATAAGTTTTTAATATTTTTACTATTGAGGGAGTATTTTTCAGCCAAGAGCATATTCTTTCTTTAGATTGAGTGTTTGGGTTTTTTATGATAAATGTTTTGGGTTTTTTGGGGAAACATTTGTAGGGTATATGGGGGTTGTGGGTTGAGGGGTTTTTTGGGGGGATGAGGTCTTGTTTTTTGTTTTGTTTTTTGTGACAAATGGTTTAGGGTTTTCTAGGAATGATTGTTGAGTGTTTTTTGGGGATGATGTTTTATTGTTTGTTTGGGCTAACCGTTGAGGCGTATTTTTGGGAATATGGTTAAGGGTTTTAAAATCTGATATTTTATGTATTGTCAGACCTAATGGTTTAGGGTTTTTTGGTGTTTAGGGGTTAGTATATTTTGGTTATGAGGGTATTGGGGATTTTTATGATGATGTTCTAGGGTTTTTTATGAGGCTAATAGTTTATTTTTTTTTAGATATGATGGTTGATAGATTTTTTAGGCAGAGGGGGATAATTGTTTGGGGGAGAGAGGGGTTTTTAGTGATGAGGGTTTAGGGATTTTTAGGGATGAGGGATTAGTGTTATTTTGGGATGATGGTTTAGGGTTTGTTTGGGACTCTTGTTTGATGGTTTTTTTTGTATTTTAGTGGTTAGGGTTTCTAGGGTTTGGGGGTTGATGGTTTTTTTGTTGAGGATTGCGGGTTTTGTGGATGAAGGTTGAGAATTTTTTTAGGGGATGAGGGTTAATTGTTTTTTGGGGCTGAGGGTCAACTGTTTTTTGTAGCTCTGGTTTGGTGGCCTTTTAGTGCTATGGTTTGAGGGTTATTGGTGTTGAGGTTTGAGGGGGGTGGTTCTTTAGGTTGTTTGGGAATGAGGGTTTAGTGTCATTTGATTCTTAGGATTAATGGATTTTAGGGATTTGGGATTATGGATTTATGGGGACAAGTGTATTGGGTAATTTATTGCAAAGGAGTTTGGGTTATTTTTGGCTGAGGGTTTTGGGTTTAGTTAGGTATAATTATCGAAGGTTTTTTTCAATGAATGGTGTTTTTTTTGGATTTTTGTGATGAGGGTTTTGGGTTTTTTTGAGGATGTAGAATTTTTTTAGAATGATGGCTTAGGGTATTTTGGGGCTTTTTATTTAGGAGTTTTTGGTGATGAGGGATTATTATTGTCTGAGGATTAGGGTTTAAGGGAATTTGGGATGAGTATTGTGTGTTTTTTGGGGTTATCGGTTGTAGAATTTTTAAGGTTGGTGGTTGGGGATTTTTTGGGATGTGGTTGAGTGTTATTTTGGATGGGTGGCAAGTGTTTTTTGTTATGAGGGTTAAGTTTTATGAGGTTGAGGTTCTTTTGTTTTTTTCCAAGTTTAGGGGTTATTTTTTCATGATTTGGGGTTATAGGATTTGATGGTGATGGTGTAATGTTTTTTGGTGATGTGCATTTATTATTTTTTGGGGATGAGAATTTACAGTTTTTTGGGGAAGAGTGTTTATGGTTTTTTGGGGCACAGGGATTAGGGGTTTTTTATGGATGAGGGTTTATGGGTTTTTTTGTTAAGGTTTGTGGGATTAAAGGTGTTGTGGGATTTGGGTTTGTAGTGGATGAGGGTTTTGGGGTTTTGGGGGTTTGGGGATTATGGTCTTTTGGGGAATGGGGTTTAGAGTTTTTTGGGAATGAGGGTTGATGGTTTGTTAGGGATGATGGTTTAAGGATTTTTTGGTTGAAATTTTATGGAATTTTATGGGGTAAACATTGTGCGGATTTTTGGAAATAATGGATTGATTTTTTCCCGGATGGTTAGGGTTTTTTGGGGCGTGATTTTTGGGTGATTAGGGTTTATAATGTTTTTGGGTTGAGGGTATCTGGTTTTTTTGGATGGGTGATCAGGTTTTTCGTAGATGAGGGTTTAGGGTTTGATCTGGATGATGGTTTAGGGATTTTTGGGGCTTTGGGTTTAGTGTTTTTTGCGGTAGAGGGTTTATGAATTTTTGGGCATAAGGGTTACATATTTTTTTCTGATGTGGGATGGATTTTTTGGGGGATGAGGGATTAGGGTGTTTTTGGGCTAAGGTTTTATGGTATTTTTTGGATTAGGTTTTTGGTTTTTTAAGAAGAGGTTTTAGGATTTCATGTGGTTGATCATTTATGGTCTTTTGGTCAAGGGTTTAGGGTTTCTTAGGGCTGATGGTTTATGGTTTTTCCAGGGTTGATAGTTTTTATTTTATTGTGTCTAAGAGTTTAGGGGGTTTTTTGGAAGTGGGTTTATAGTTTTTTTGGTTCTAGTGGTTTAAAGTTGTTTCATGATGAAGGTTTTGGGTTTCTGGGGGATGAGGTTCTAGGTGTTTTTAGGTATGAGGCATAAGTTTTTTTTTCAAGCCTAGGGATTATGGTTTTTAGTAGATATGGTTTTAATTTTTTTTGTGGGGAAGAGATTTGGTGTTTTTGAAGAGGATTTAGGGTTTTTGGGATAGTAGGGTTTATGTTTTTTTTGGGGGGAGGGTGTATGGTTTTTTGGGGATGAGGGTTTAGAGGTTTTGGGAGATGATAGTTTCGGGTTTTAGGGAATGAGGGTTTTAGGGTTTTTTTAGCATATATTTTAGGGTTTTATGGGGCTGAGGATTTAGTAATTTTTTGGGGATGGTGGTTTTTTCTTTTTAGGAATCTGTGTTTTGGGATTTTTTGGGCGAAGATTGAAGTGTTTTATAGGAAAAAGGGATTAGGTTTTTTTATGGATTCGGTTTTATGAATTCTTGGGGATAATGTTTAAGGTATTTTGGCAATGAGGGTTGACTGTTTTTTATGGATGAGGGTTTATTGAATTTTAGTCTTGTGGGTTCTATATTTTTTAGGGATGGGGATTTTCTATTTTATGGGGATGTTGGTATATTGTTATTTGGGGATGGGGGATAACTGTATTTTGGGTTTAGGATTTACGGTTTTTGGTTATGGGGGTTTAGAGTTTTTTGGGGAAGGGTGTTTATTAGAATTTGGGACTAAGGTTATGGGGTTTTGATTGTGATGAGGGTTTGGGGGTTTGGGGATTATGAATTTTTTTACAGGCTTTGGTTTTAGGGAATTTTGGGGTATATGATTTATGTTTTATTGGGGGATAGGGTTTATGTGTTCTTTTGGATGAGGGTTTTTAGTAAATTGTGGATGAGAGGTTAGAGTTTCTTTGTCATTATGATTTAGGATTTTTTGGTGCTAAGGGTTTAGGGGTTATTTGGTATTAGGGCTTAGGTAAATTTTGGTTTGTAGGTTTTGGGTTTCTTAAGGATGTGGATTTTGGGTTTTTAGGGTGTGATGGTTTATGGTAATTTGGGGATGAGGGTTTAGAGGATTTTGAGGGAGGGGGTTTTGGGATTTTTTGGGTTAAGGGTTTTGGTTTTTAGGAATTTAGGGTTTATGGTTTTTTATTATATTGACAGTTTAGAGTTTCTTTGGGTTTGATGATTTAGTTATTTTTTTGGCCTTGTGTTTAATAATTTTTGGGTTGATGGTTTAAGATATTTTGGGGATGATAGTATTGGTATTTTGGGGTTGTGAGTTTAGGGTTTTTTTGGGATAAGGGTTTACATATTTTTGGGGATGAGGGTTTCATTTTTTTTAGGGCTCAAAATTTTAGAACATTTAGGGATCATGGTTTTGTATTTATAGTGGGGTGTAGGGATTCATGTTTTTTGAGGATGAGGGTTTAGTTATTTTTTGGGTTGGGGGTTATATGTTTTTGGGGATGAGGGTTTAGTGTATTTTTGGGATAAGGGTATTTTTTTCAAGGATGAGGGTATTGTTTTTTTTTCTGGGGTTGTGGTTTTATGGTTTTTTTGGATGTGTGTTTTTTTTGGGGATATGGATTTTGAGTTTTTTTTTTATAAGGGTTAAGGTTTTTATGAATAAGGGTTTAGATTATTTTAGATATGAGGGATTCGAGTTTATACAGGTAGAGGGTTTTGATTTTTTTCAAGGTAGAGGGTTATGGTTTTTTTCACAGATTGGTTAGGGATTCTGGGGACTGAGTGTTTATGGTTCTATAGTTAATGGTTTAGGGTTTTTGGGGATGATGTTATAAGGGTTTTAGGGCCAAGGGTTTAAGGTTTTATAATGATAATTTTTTATGAGTTTTTTTGGGTTTGATTTTTTAGGGGCTTTTGGGATGATGGTTTTTTTGTCCTTGGGGTTGAGGGTGTAGGGTTGTTTGATTCTTGAAATGTATAGTATTATTTGGGATGAGGGTTTAGGGATCTTTATGATGAAGGAGTTGGGTTTTTTGGGGGAAGGGGTTTATTGTTTATTTGTTCGGAGGGTTTATATTTTTTTACATGTGAGGGTTTATGGTTTTTTCAGGTGAGGGTTTATCGATTTTGGGTATGTAGGTTTCTGGGTATTGGGGTTGAGGGTTTATGTATTTATTATTTATGAGGGTTTAGTGTTTTTTGGGATTAGTATTAAGGGGGTTTTGTGGTTGAGGGTTTGCAGATTATGGGGGATGATGGTTTGTGGTATTTTTTCTACTAAGGTTTTAGGGATTTTGGGTCTATGGGTTTATGGCTTATGGGGATGAGGGTTTAAAAAAAATTGGATAAGAGGTTAGGGTTTTATTGGAGAAGAGGGATTACGGTTTTTTTGGGATGACTGATTTGTTTTTTGGGGTTTTTTGTTTATAGTTTATTGTGGACCAAGTATTAGGTGGTTAATGGGATGGTGGTTTTGGGGTTTGGGGGGATGATGGTTTATGGTTTTTTATGTAGAGGGTTTAGGTTTTGTTAGGGATAAGGGTTTTTGGTTTATTTTGTGATAAGGGTTTATATATTTTTTGGGATATGGGTTTCAGTTTTTTTGGGGCTAAGTTTTTAGGGTTTTTTGGAGCTGTAATTTTAGGTTTATTTGGGGATAATAGTTTAGTGTTTTTTAGGATAAGGGTGTAGGGTAATTTAGGGATTATAGTAGAAGATATTTTCTAGCTGGGGTTTAATATTTTTTTGGGGTTATGTGTTTAATGGTTTTTAGGGATGGGGGTTTACATTTTTATGGGGAATATGTTTTAGGAGTTTTGTTTTGGAATAGGTTTTATGTATTCTTTCGGTAGAAGGTTCACAGTTTTATAGGGAGGAGGGTTTTGGGTTTTTTTTGATTACATGTTTAGTGTTTTTTTTACGGTTTAGGGTTTTTTGGGATGAGGTGATAGGGATTTCAAGGGTGTGGTTTAGTGTTTTTTGGGTAGATCAAATATGCTTTTTTTGGGATTCATGGATTAGGGTTTTTTGGGGTGTAGATTTTAGGGATTTTTGGGATGACGGTTTTGAAATTTTATAGGATTGGGGTTTAGATTTTTTTTGGTTAGTCTTTATTATATTTTTGTTTTGAGGGTATATTTGTTATTATGGATGAGAGTTAGGGTATATTGGGATTAAAATTTTACGATTTATTAAGGATGAGGTTTTATGGAATTTTTGGTTGAGGATTTAGGGTTTTTGGGGGATGATATTTTAGAAGTATTGTGGATGAGGGTTTATAGTATTTGGGGTTGAGGTTTTTTGTTTTTTGTGATATGGTTTTAGGATTTTATGGGGAATAGGTTTTATGGTCTTTTGTGTTAGGGATTTAGGGATTTTTGGGACTGAGCGTTTAGGTATTTTATGGGTTCAGTGTTTAGGGTATTTTAGGGAGGAGGATTAAGGGTTTTTTTGGTGATGAGGGTTTTGGATTTTTGGGGTTGAGTGTTTAGGGATTAATGGGGTCGAGGGTTTAGGATTTTCTGGGGTGATAATTTCAGGTCTCTCAGGGAATAGGGTTTAGGGTTTTTTATAGATGATAGTTTAGGGTTTGGGGGGATGAGGCTATAATGTTTTTTGGGGATGGGGGTTGAGAGGTTATTTAAGGGATGATGATTGAGGGTTTTTTGGTGATGAATGTTTTAGGTTTTTTGGGAATAAGTGTTTTAGTTTTTTTGGGGATGATGGTTGCAGGATTTTTTAGAATTGAGATTTTTTGGAATTTTCATCCCAGAGGGTTCAGGGGTTTTTTGGGTATTGTGTTGTGGGTTTTTTTGGTTGATGGATTATGTATTTTTAGAGATCATGGTATAGGGTTTTTTGGGGATGAGGATTAGGGATGTTTTTTGGGAAAGCGGGTTAGGGTTTTATGGTGTAAGAACCTGGATCTTCCTTTTAGTTATGTTTCCTTTTTCTAGTGTTTATGAGGAAAATGTGGAGTTTACTGAAATATCCTAAGTACACACCATGTACATTATGAGTACATGTCATGTACTTGGTTACCACATGTAGCCATGTGCTGGCTGTGTAGCGGCCATGCACACGACCATCTGGGGGTGACATGGAGTCCACCTGAAGCTGGGCTCAATAACCGAAAGTACACACCATGCACTTTCTTTTTTTTTCATTAAACGCACCCAAGATGTGTTTGATAGACAGAACCTCCTTCTTCTAGGTCTAGTTTGTCCGAGAGCTTCTATACGGATGTGATCTTTCCCCGAGCCCCGAGCCTCCTTCTGTTCTCTGTTTCGACCGCTGTGGATTGTGTTGGGATTTCCTCGGTAGGATCTTCCTTCTGCTTGAGCTTTGTTTCTTGATTCCTCTTCTTTCTCATGTTATCCATATTTGAACATTTTAGGAGTTTTTTTAGATCTACGGTGTTCATGGGAGATTCAAGGCTTTAAATTCACGTATAGAGATCTCCCAACACCGAGGTAGGTGCTTTGTGTCTTTCTGTTGAAATTATTTGAGTTATATGTGAAAAATCACCAATACCCATGAATGGGGTATTGCATGTTTACCGTTTGAGCCCACTTGTTTGCCTCCTATGCTTGTATGCTTGATTAGAGGTTAACTAATTTGTGAATAGGGTGAATTACTATGCTTTGGAGGTTTTACCCAGGCATGTTTTGATTGTGGCTGTTTGGTTTTGCTTAGACTGTTAGGCTGCCTTTTTTACCCGTGCCTAGTATTGTAGGATGGTGTGACCGTTGTTTTGACATGTTGTTGTTATAGACTTCTAGTCAAGTAGTTATTGAGGATTACTTTGGCCGATATGAATTTATATACTTGTTTTACTTACACAGGGCTATGAGAACCTGGTGTAGTGGACCATAGAGAGAATGTACGTAAGGGATTCTCTAGAGTGTCTGTTTTACTATTACGATTTGAGGCCATAGGGGGAATTGAAGTAAGTTCTACCTCAGAGTGTATGTAGTTACTCAACGCAGACCAAGGAGGAAATGTGAATTAAGTGCTTCTCTAGAGCGCCTTTAGTTACTGATATGAGACTATATGATGTATTAACATTGAGTTCTTCCTCAGAGAGTTAGTGCTTAAGCTGAACTAGAGGGGTTAGACTGAGTGTACTGCCCAGAGGGTTGCTTGTGTTTCTAGGTAAGACCAGAGGGGATATGCTGTGAGTACATCCCAGGGGGTTAACTTTTGTGTTTAGCTACTTTCTTGAGTTACTAGGTAGGACCAGTGGGGATAGGCTGTGAGTTCATCCCAGAGGGTTACCTATTTATGATTACCTTCTTTGTTTAGCTGTTTCTTGATATATGAAACCAAATTAATTGAAACTGTGAATGGTTCATAGCTGATTGCTTCCTTGTTTAATGCTTTCTGTACATATTACCGGCCATATATTCACTGACTATTAGACACAAGTCTTGTGGTGGTTTCCTACTAGGATTTTGTCTCACACCCTATTTGGGCCATGATTTGGGGCCTAAACATATTATATTGTTTCTGGTCTATATAAGGGAAAGTTCCCTTCTACTTCATGTACTTGATTGCTGTGGAGCTAGAGAGCATGGGACCAAGATGAGGCTTGCAATGCTGAAGAGCTGTTATCTGTTTTCTTTTGTACTTGGGTTTAGTATTGTTTTTATTCCATCATTTTGATTTGTTTGGATGATTTCCTAGACATATGTATCATGCATCATTTATATATGTGTGTGTGTGCTGCAGTTTATAATATTTTAGTCCTTTACTATTTAATTTTTTATAGATTATTACTTCTTCTACTATTGTTATTGTTCTCTTTTATTGTGTTACTCTACCAATGAAGGAATAGTTTCCCCGCTAACACCCCTATGTCCCTCATTGAAAGTAGGAATACTCTGGCATTTGAGGAAATGCGCTTGAGGCCATGTGACCAACTGGGTATGGGGTGTCTCTGGGCGGCCTCTGGAACCGAGATGTTACAAAGTGGTATCTGATGGTTCTTTTCTACTTGAATTACAGTTTAGAGCCTATAGTCATGGATAAGATGGAATAGGTACTTGGAAAAAAGATGTGCCCAGGAGTAGGTAACCCATGTACATGGAAAAGAAAATTTACCTCGTTAATGCAATTTTCTGATTTTGAAAATATATAGTTAATTTTATTTTCACCATTGGGTGACTCACATGTATTTTGCTATTATTGTTAATGTTATTGAGATTCAATTTCGGTTGCAACCCGATGAGATGATGGTATACCATCTCATGCATCGTATAGGAACTTGCTAGAAATCACATGTCATGCATTCTTGCCATTCCATTTAGGGTGAAGTAGTGATTGCATGTTGTTGTGATGTGTGATGTGTAGAATATGCATGTTGTTGTGATATATGCCTTGATAAAATACCTGCTATTTGATTGGTTATTGTTTGGTTGATTTTTTTTCAAATGAATTCCAAATTTTGGTTCTTGAGGGGTTATGGGCCCTAATGGACTGAAATTTGGTGGATCATTGACTTGTGTACCTTGTTTATAACATGTTTAAGATGCCAATCTTTGATTTTTGGGGATTATGGTCCCTCACTAATAGAAATTTGGATCCTTGATGTTTTCTTAGTGTTTTTCTAGGTTCTGGAGAAGTTTCTGAGGCTAACTGTCCAGATAACCCCAGAATACACACCGTGTAGTTTTGAATACAAGCCTTGTGTTCTTCTGTTCGGGAAGAAACTGTTTTTCTTAAGTATTTGTCATGTACTATATGTACATGACATGTAGTCTCTAACCAGGTAAAAGGCCATGTGGGAAGAGACACGGCATAGGGAAATTCTTGTGGGAACACACCGTGTACTGGTTGTACAAGCCGTGTTGTGTTGACCCTGTGTCCGCCCATGTGACTAACAACACAGATGGATAAATCTTAAGTTATAAAAGCCGTGTCCAGTTTGAACATACCGTGTAGAGTATTCCCAGATCAGGACATGTAACTAACAACACGGGTTTGTGAAATTCTTCAGGTACACGCTGTGTCCGTCTAGAACATGCCGTGTAGTTTCAGCCATGTATCCGCCCGTGTAACTAACAACACGGGTCAGGGAAGCTCATCTAGTACAGGTCATGTTTGGCACTAACATGTCGTGTAGTCTAGGGTTAGGAGAACCGTGTGGCCTAGATGTGTAAGGGAACTCAGGCAGGGGAAGAGCATTCAAGTACACGTTGTGTGTAAGGACAACACGCTTTGTATGGGGTATTACCCGACCATTATTGGTAGAAGTACACACCCATGTGAATTTCATAAATAAACACACCATGTAGGGGTTATACATATCTTGTAGTCATGTTTTTTAAAACATTAATGCTTTATTTCTCTGATTCCCTTCTTACTCTTCTGTTTTTCTGTCCTTGATGATCCTGATCTAAGGTGAGTATTTGACCTTGCAGCATCATGCCATCAAGATTTCCTCCAGTAGTTTTCCATTTGAAAGGCAGTGATCAGACACCAGAAATGGTTGATCAGGTACTACCAGTAGATCCTCTAGTTTTTCCAGTCTTGGCACCGGCCATCATTTCGGATGAAGGTGATGACACACAGTTCCGAGAGGGCTTTATGAGGTTCATGCAGACCTTCTGTGGAGTATTGTATCATGCCTCGTCTATGGTAGAGTTGACACAGGTCTTCCAGCAGCATCATCCTCCCACCTTCACAAGGGAAAGAGGACCCCAGGCTGTAGAGTCATGGTTAGAACCCATGATTTCAATCTTTGAGCACCTAGAGATGCCTCTAGAGAGGAAGGTGAATCTGGATACCTATATGCTTCGGGATTCTGCCAAGAGATGGTGGGATGCGATCTCACGGGTGGGATGATAGCAGGTTATGGCCTTGGATTAGTTCCAGCGTGCCTTTTATGACTACTTTTATCCAGACACTTTGAGGGGAGATTGAGCTTGAGAGTTCATGAGTCTGGAGCAGGGTACTCTTTCTATTATGGAGTATTCCTCTATCATTAACGAGCTGTAGTTCTTCACGCCTATTCCATAAAGTGATGAGTTATTCCTGGCAAGGAAGTTCGCGAATGTTCTCAGGCATGACATCTGATCATAGGTGAACATCTTCAGGTTGATTTATTTCACATTTATCATCAACCAGGTGCTGATCAAAGAGCAAAATATGAGGGATTCTGGAGTTGCGTGCTAGGGTGGCTCATTACTTGGATTTAATATTCCTCCTACTGATAGCAGGAAGCACCGTAGAGAGTCACTGCACAAAGATCCTTGGTGAAGAGAGATATCTTCTGGTATCTCGGTGGTGTGCTACCAGTGCGTAAAGATCTGGAATACAAGGCCAATTTTCCCAAGAGAACTAGTTGATTGCCGATCTTACAGCAACATGGTTCATATTCAGCATTTCTTTTAGATCTTTTCACCTGAAGGTGGTGATAAGAGTTCTTTTATGTATCCTCAATCAGGAGCAGAACCACATGTTTCTCATCAGTCTGGGAACTGGTGTTCTTTCGACTGTTCCAGCCAAGGTGGAGGTCGTGGTTGTGGTAATTAGTCACTAGTCTTTCAGTGACAACAGGATCAGCTCAGAGTGGTCAGGCAGGGTCATAAGGTCGCGGTTTAGGTCAGAATTTTGCAGTGGAGCAGACCTAGCATGAGCAGGATCATGGAACCTCTACAGTTCGAGGTACTATCTTAGTAGCCTTAGTTTTGGCTTCTACTCTTTTTGATATAGGGGCTTCCCATAGCTTTATATCTATTGCTATTTTGAAGATCCTTGGTCTCTGCATCCTTTATTCTACTGATATCATGACTTTAGTCACTCCATTGAGGACTAGAACCACTTTTGTACGCTAGTGTAGGGAGTTCCCTCTAGAGGTTGGTGGGTGTCATTTTTTTATGCGGCCTCTATGTCCTAGAGATGATAGGCTATGATGTCATTCTCAGAATGGACTGGCTAGTTACCTTCCAGGCAGTCATCTACTGTTATCTTCGTAGTGTGAGTTTCACATCACTAGAGGGTGGATCTTTTCTTCATAAGGGTGAATGGGATGTCCAGGCGAGTAGGGCAGGACCCGAGCATCATGGGTTGGGAGGAGTTATTGCCCAAATTTCTAGTCTATATGTTGATGTCCAGGTACATCATAGTTAGAATTTCCTCTAGTGGTGGGTCATTTTAGAGATGTATTTCCAGAGGAATTTTCAGGTTTGCCTCCAGAACGAGAGGAGGACTTTTCTATTGATTTTGTGCCATGGGAGGCACTGGTGTCCATTCCTCCTTATTGGATGGCTACACCAGAGTTGTAGGAGCTCAAGTAGTAGTTAGAGGAGTTGCAATAAAAGGGTTTCATCTGACTCAGTACTTCTCCTTGGGGTTCACCTATCCTATTTGTGATGTAGGTGGATGGTACCCTCCGACTTTGTGTGGATTATCAGAAGTTGAACCAGTAGATGGTCATGAACCAATATCCTTTACCAAGGAGTGATGATCCCTTTGATCAGCTTTGAGAAACTCAGTGTTCTCGAAGATTGACTTGAGATCAGGTTATCATCAGTTGCATGTTAGACCTACTAATATACCTATCTCATCTTTCTGAATCAGTTATGGTCTATACGAGTATATGGTTATGTCGTTCGGTCTCACGAACACGCCTTTAGTTTTCATGGAACAGCAGAACCATGTGTTCTATCCATACTTGAATTCCTTCATGGTGGTTTTCATGGACAATATCTTGTTGTATGCTCACACTCAAAATTACCATGCCACACATCTTGAGATTGCTTTGAGTACACTAAGATAGCATCAGTTATATTCTAAGATCTCAAAATGCCACTTTTGGATGGATCAGATTCACTTTTTGGGTCATTTTATCTCAGATACAAGAGTATTGGTAGGCCTAGAGAATGTGAGAGCAGTAGTTTGTTGGTAGAATTTGAAGAATGTCTTTGAGGTACGAAGATTTCTTAGGTTGTATGGATAATACAAACACTTCGTACATGACTTCTCATGCTTGCAACACTACTGACGATCCTAACTAAGAAGGGTGCAATGTACTTGTGGTCAGACTCTTGTGGTTCAGCCATTCATGAGCTGAAAGAGAGGATAAATTCATCACTGATACTAGTTTTTTCAGAGCTGGGAAAGAGATATATTGTTTACTGTGATGCTTCATGTATCATTCTAAGAGTTTTTCTTAAGTAGTGAGAAGGAGTCATTGTGTATGGGTATCATTAGTTGAGGCCACATGAGAGGAATTACTAGATGTACAATCTTGAGTTGGTGGCAGTTGTTCACGCTTTACACTGTTGGAGAAATTATATTCTAGGAGAGAATTTTTTGGTTTTCACCGATAACAAATTTCTCAAGTACATATTCACTCAGTGTTATTTGAATTTGAGATAGTGAAGGTGGGTTGAGTACCTTCAGTCTTTTGACATTGAGCATGCCTACACGCCTGGGATGGGAAACACAGTGGAAGATGTGCTAAGAAGGAGGACTCAGATACAGGCAGTTTAGGATTCCAGCAGTGAGTGGAAGCTTATGGATCTATTCTCTGAGATGCATTTGGAGGTGCATGACAGACAGGGGCAGGAGTTTCTTCCTTTTGTAGCTATTAACTCTTCTCTACTTGATCGAGTGTGAATGAGGTAGCTATCAGATCCAGAAGGCCTATTCTTACGGGAAAGTGTGTCAGGAAAGAACCCTATTCATGGATGGACAGTAGGTGATGATGAGATCTTGGGTTTTCATGGGTGTGTATGGGTGTGAACGGACATATGCGAGGAGATGATGCGGGACATTCACTCCTTAGTTTGGGAAGTTCATCCTTGTGTCACCAAGATGTATCGTGAACTACACAGCCAATATTGGTGGCCATGTATAAAGAGAGATGTTGCTGGTTTAATGTTAAAGTGCTCCACCTATCAGCAGGTGAAAGCGGAGCATCAGCGACCAATAGGGCTTTTGCAATAGTTTCCCATTCTTGAGTGGAAGTGTAATGAGGTCGTGATGGACTTCGTGACTGGTTTTCCAAGGTCACCTCGAGGGAATGATTTAGTATGGGTTGTCATTGAAAGACTCATGAAGGTTTCTCACTTCTTTTCGATCAAGGAGACCTTAAGTGTTGATGAGATTGGATGGTTGTACATAAATTATATTGTACATTTACATGGAGTTCCACACTCCATTTTTTCAGACAGGGACAGCCATTTTACTTCTTGGGTCTGGCAGAGGCTATAGAAGGCTTTGGGTACACATGTACTTTTGAGTACAACTTACCACCCTTAGACTGATGGCCAGTCTGAGCGAACGATTTTGGTGCATGTTGATATGCTGCGAGCCTACATCCTTGATTTTGGAGGTACTTGGGGGAAGCACTTACCTATTGTGGAGTTTTCCTACAACAATAGTTTTCAACAAACTAATCAGATGGCACCTTATGAGGCTTTGTATGGAATGTTGTGCTGATCACCCTTATGTTTGATGGAGGAAGGAGAGGAATCTATGATAGGACCTAATCTTGTCTAGGAGACCACAGAGTAGATAGAGTTGATTAATAAAAGGATGGATTTTGAACAGTCTCGACAGAAGTCATATGTTGAACGATGCAGACGACCTCTAGAGTTCAAGGTCGCAGATCAGGTTTTCCTGCTTGTCACACTGAGGTTGGTACATAGATGGATCGGAAGATAGGGTAATCTTTCAACGAGGTATGTCAGGCCATTTGACGTGTTGGAGATAGTTGGGTCGGTTCCCTATCAGTTGCAGTTATCTCAGAGGTACCAGGATATGCATGACGTCTTCCACATTTTTCATCTTCGACTTTACTTCTCAATCCCATCACCTGTTTTCAAACCTGATGAGGTTGAGTTAGAAGTGGAATCATCTTTTGAGGAGCATCCTATCTGGATTTTTGATCGAAGTATGAATGTTCTCCATGGTCGGTCTATTCCTCTGGTTCGAGTGCTATGGAAACAAAGGAAAGTGCAGGATAAGACTTGGGAGAGGGAGGCTGATGTACGATCATAGTGGCTGGAGCTGTCTGGGGTTTCTTCTTCTATGCCACCTTACTAGGGAAATTCAGGGATGAATTTCTTTATGGGGGGAACTTTTTAAGAACCCAGATTTTCTTTTCAGGAATGTTTTCCTTTTTCTAGTTTTTTGAGGAAAAAGAGGAGTTTTTAGAAATTTCCTAAGTACACACTGTATAATTTATGAGTACACGTTGTGTACTTGGTTACCGCGGGTAGCTGTGTGCTGGCTATGTATTGGCCAAGCACACGGCCATGTGGGGGTGACCTAGAGGCTACCTAAACCAGGGCTCAGTAATGGCAAGTACTCACCCTATAAGTCAAAACTACACTCCATGTACTTTCTTTTTTTTCCTTTAAATTCATCGGGTTCTCGCCTGACAGATAGAACCTCCTTCTTCTATGTGTGGTCTGTCTGAGAGCTTATGTACGGTTGCGATCTTTCCCCATGCCCCCGAGCCTCCATCTGTTCTCTGATTCATCCATTATCGATAGCCTTGGGATCACCTCAGTAAGCTCTTCATTCTACTTGAGCTTTGTTTCTTGACACCTCTTCTTTCTCAAGTTATCCTCAGTTGAATGTTTTAGTGGTTTTCGTAGATCTATGGTGTTCATGGATGATTCGAGGCTTGAGGTTCATGTATAGAGATCTCCCAACACCGAGGTAGGTGGTTTGTTCATTTCTGTAGAAAGTATTTGAGTTATATGTGAAAAATCAAAAATACCCATTAACAGGGTATTGCATGTTTACTATTTTAGCCCTATTGTTTGCCTGCTATTCTTTTATTATTGATTATAGGTTAACTGATTTGTGAATATGTAGAATTGCTATGCTTTGGTGTTGTTTCCCATGCATGTTTTGATTGTGGATGTTTGGTTTTTATTAGCATGTTAGGCTGCCTTGTTTACCCATGCCTATTATTTTAGGATGGTGTGACCGTTGTTCTGACACGCTGTTGCTATAGACTACTAGAGAAGTATCTCTTGAGGTCTACATTGGTTGATACGGGTTGATATACTTGTTTGGCTTACACAGGGCCATGAGAACCTATTGTAGTAGGCCATAGGGAGAATGGAAGTAAGGGCTTCTCCATAGGGTCTATTTTACCATTACGATGTGATACCATAGGGGGAATTGACGTAAGTGATTCCTCAGAGTGTCTATAGTTCCTCGACGTGGGCCACATAGGGAATGTGATGTAAGTGATTCTATAGAGTGCCTTCAGTTACTGATATGAGATTATAGGAGGAATTAACAACGAGTGCTTCCTTATAGAGTCTATGCTTAAGCTGAACCAAAGGGGTTAGAATGAGTGTACTGCCAAGAGGGTTGCTTGTGTTTCTAGGTTGGACCAGAGGGGATCAGATGTGAGTACTTACCAGAGGGTTACCTTTTATGTTTAGTAACTTTCTTGAGTTTCTAGGTAAGACCAGAGGGGATAGGTTGTGAGTACTTCCTAGAGGGTTACATGTTTGTGATTACCTACTTTCTTTAGTTGTTTCATGATATATGAAACTGAATGCATTGAAACTATGGATGGTTCAATACTGAGTGCTTCCTTATTTATTTCTTTCTGTACTTATTACCTGCCATATATTCACTAACTATTAGGCACATATCTTGTGGTGGCTGCCTACTGGGATTTAGTCTCACAACCTATTTGGGTCATGCTTTTGGGCCAAACAGATTATATTGATGTAGGTATAGATAAGGGTAAACACCATTCTTCTTTAGGTAATTGATTGTTGTGGATCTAGAGAGCCTGGGACCAAGATGAGGCTTGTGATGCTGAGAGCTATTAGCTGTTTTATTTTGTACTTGGGTTTAGTACTACTGGTATTCACACATTCTGATTTATTTGGATGATTTCCTAGAAAAATGCATCATGCATCATTTATATATATATATATAGAAATATATATATATATATATATATATATATATGTATGTATATGTATATATATATATTTGTGTGCTCCAGTTTTTTATATTTCAGTCTTCCGTTGTTTACTCTTGTATGGATCATTACTGCTTCCACTATTGTTATTGTTCTCTTCCACTGTGTTACTCTGCCAATGAGGGCAAAATTTCTTTACTATCACACCCAAGGCCCTTGCTTCTAGTCGGTATCCTCTAGCATTCGGGGAAATGCGCTTGAGGCCATGTGACCAACCGGGTATGGGGCACCTCTGGGCGGCCTCCAGAACCAGGATGTTATAATGTGATATCAAAGGATTATTTTCTTCTTGAATTATTGTTTGGAGCATATAGTTAGGGATAAGGTAGAATAGGTTCTTGGTAATTTTTTGTGCCCGGGAGTAGCTAACCCGTGTATAGGGAAAATCCGATTTACCTCGTTAATGAAATTTTTTGATTTTCCAAATATACAGTTGATTTGATTTTTACCATTGGGTGACTCATATGTATTGTGCTGTTATTGTTGATGTTATTGAGATTCTATTTCTATTGCAACCCGATGTGATGATGGTATGCCAACTCATCTATCATATAGGCAGTTGCTAGAAATCACATTTCATGCATTCTTGCCATGCCATTTAGGGTGCATTAGAGATTTCATGTTGTCGTGATAGATGTTTTGTAAGATATTCATGATGTTGTGATAGATTCCTTGATAAAATACCTTCTATTTGATTAGGTGTTGTTTTTTGTGAGGTTTTATTTGAATGAATTCCAAACTTTGGTTCTTGAGGTGTTATGGCCCCTAATGTACAGGAATTTGGTGGATCCTTGACTTGTTTACCTGGTTTATAACATGTTTAAGATGCCAAGATTGATTCGCAGGGAGTACGGGCCCTCACAGTTCAGAATTTGGCACTTTGAGGATGGTTTTAGTGTTTTTCTAGGTTCCAGAGAAGTTCTTGAGGCTTGCTATCTGGTCGTGTTACTAACAACACAGGTCTGCGAAGCTCTTATAGTACACGCCGTGTCTGGAACTAAAATGTTGTGTAGTCTAGGGTTAGGAGAACCGTGTTTCATAGCCGTGTATGGGAACTCAGGCAGGGGAAGAGGATTCAAGTACACGTTGTGTGTGAGGACAACACGCAGTGTATGGGGTGTTACACGACCAATATTGGCAGAAGTACACGCCCATGTGAATGGATTAAGGAAACACATCATGTAGGGGATATACATGTCATGTCATCGTGTTTTGTAAAACATTAATTCTTTATTTCTCTTGTTACCTTCTTCCTCTTCTAGTTTTCAGTCCTTGATGATCCTGATCTAAGGGGTGCGCTTGACCTTGCAGAGTCATACCGCCGAGACATCCTTCAGTAGTTCACCGGTTGCAAGTCAGTGATCAGACACCAGACATGGATAATTAGGGACTACACATAGATCCTCCAGTTGTTCCAGTATTGGAACCAACCGTCATTCTAGACATAGGTGTTGATGCACAGTTCTGAGAGGGAATTATGATGTCCATACAAACCTTACATGGAGTACCGCATCCTACCCCTTTAATGGCAGAGTAGAGGTGGGTCTTCCAGCAGTAGCATCCTCCCACCTTCTTAGGGGAATGAGGACCCTAGGCTACAGAGTATTGGATAGAAGCCATGCTTTCTATCTTCGATCACCTGAAGATGCCTTCAGAGGGGAGGTTGAAGCTCTATACCTATATGCTTTGGGATTCGGACAAGAGATGGTGGGATTGATCTCACAGGTGGGACGCCATCAGGTTTTGACCTGGGATGAGTTCCAACATTCCTTTTACAACTAATTCTATCCGGAGACTTTGAGGGCCGATCAATCCCGAGAGTTCATTAGTCTCAAGTAGGGTACTCTTTCTGTTATGGAGTATTCCTCTCTCTTCATCGAGCTGCATCGCTTCACACCTATTCCCGGAGGTGTGGAGTTATTCCCGGAAAGGATGTTCGAGGAGGGTCTGAGGTACGATATCTGATCATAGGTGAACATCTTCAGGTTGACTTATATAAGTTCTATCATGAACCATACACTGATCAAGGAGCACAATATGAGGTAATTTGGAATTTTGAACCATGGTGGCTCGACCTCTAGAGTTATTATTCCTCCTACTGATTGAAGGAAGTGTTATAGGGAGTCTTCGCATGGAGATCCTAGGAGGCGAGAGATATCTTCCGGTAGCCAGGTGTTGTGCTACTAGTGTGGGAAGAGCAGGCATACGAGGGAACTTGGACTAAGAGACCCAGTGGGGTGCCGATATTATGGAAATATGGTTCATCTTCAATGTTTATGTCAGATTGTTTCACCAGCTGCGGGTGACAGGGGTTCTTCTATGACTCCTCGTTCAGGAGCAACACCACCAGTTTCTCATCTGTCTAGGAACTGGAGTTCTTCCGGCCATTTCAGCTAAGGTGGAGGTCATGGATGTGGTAGTCAGTCACTAATCCTTCAGCGACAGTAGGGTGGATCCACTCAGAGTGGTCAGGTAGGGTCATAGGGCCGCAGTACAGGTTAGACTTTTGTAATGGAGCAGACCGAACTGGAGTAGGATCATGGACCCTGTACAGTTCGAGGTACGATCTTAGTAGCCTCGGTTTTAGTTTCTGCTCTTTTCAATATGGGGGATTCCCATAGATTTATATTTGTTTCTATTATGGAGATCCTTGGTCTCTGCATACATTCACCTATAGATATCCTAATGTTAGACACTCTGTTGGGGTCTAGAATGACTTGTGTACATTAGTGAAAGGAGTGCCCTCTAGAGGTTTGTGGGTATCACTTTTCATGGGACCTCTATGTCCTAGATATGATAGACTATGATGTCATTCTCAGAATGGACTGGCTAGTTCCCCTCCAGGCAGTCGTCAACTATTATCATCTTAGGGTGAGTTTCAAATCATCAGAGGGTGGATCCTTTCTTCATAAGGGTGAATTGGATGTCCGGGAAAGTAGAGTGAGACCCAAGCATCATGGGTTTGGAGGAGTTACATCCTAGATTTCTAGTCTATATCTGGATGACTAGGGGACTTCATAGTTAGACATTCCTCCTATGGTGGGTCGTTTCATAGATGTCTTTTCAGAATTTTCTCCGAAGCCAAAGGTGGAATTTTCTATTGAGCTTGTGACTGGAGCAGAATCGATGTCCATTCCTCCTTATAGGATGGATACACCAGATTTGCAGGAGCTCATGAAGTAGTTAGAGGAGTTCCATGCAAATGGTTTCATCTGAACCAGTCCTTCTCCATAGGGTTCTCCTGTCTTGTTTGTTAGGAATGCAGACGGTACCCTCCAACTTGGTGTGGATTAACGAAAGTTGAACCTGTTGACATTCAATAACTGATATCCTTTACCATGGATTGACTAACTCTTTGATCAGCTTCGAGGAGCCCGGTGTTCTCAAAGATTGACTTGAGATCCGGTTATAATCAGTTTCACATTATCATATTTGATATACCTCTCCCATCCATTCAGAATAGGTATTCTCTATATGAGTATATGGTTTTTCCATTCGGTCTCATGAACGCACCTGCTGTTTTCATGGCACTGATGAACTGAGTGTTCCATCCATACTTGGATTCCTTCGTTGTAGTTTTCATGGATGATATCATGGTTTACTATCACACTCAACACGACCATGACACACATCTTGAGATCCTTTTGAGTAAACTTTGAGGGCATTAGTTATATAATAATCTCTCAAAATTCCACTTTTGGATGGATCAAATTCACTTTTTGGGTCATGTTATCTCAAAGATAGGAGTATCAGTAGGCACCGAGAAAGTGAGAGAAGTAGTTTCATGGGAGAATCTGAAGAACGTATTTGAAGTAAAAATCTTTCTAGGGATGGCTGGATTCTACAAATGCTTCATACATGACTTCTCATGCTTAGAATCACCACTGGAGAGCCTAACTAAGATGGGTGCAAAGTTCTTGTGGTCAGACTCTAGTGGGTCAGCCTTTCAGGAGCTGAAAGATAGGTTGGATTCCGCACCAATACTAGTTTTTCCAGATCTGGGAAAGAGATATATTGTGTACTATTATGCTTCAGGTATAGGTCTGTGATCTGTGCTTATGTCGGGAGATGGAGTCGTTGCGTACAGGTCTCGTCAGTAGAGGCCACATGAGATGAATTACCCGATGCATGATCTCGAGTTGGCGACAGTTGTTCATTCTTTACAATGTTGGAAACATTATCTTCTAGGAGATCATTTTGTGGTTTTCACCGACAAAAAAAGTCTCAAGTACATATTCACTCGGCGTGATCTGAATTTGAGATAAAAAAGGTGTGTTGATTACCTTAAGTGTTTTGACTTTGAACTTTCCAAGACGCCTATGAAGGGCCACACAATTGTTGATGCGCTGAGTAGGAGAACATAGATAACGGCAGTTCTGGAGGCCATATGTGAGTGAAAGCTTATGGATATGTTATCTGAGATGCATTTGGAGGTTCACGAAAGACATGGGCATACGTTTCTTTCATTTATAGCTATTACCTCTTCTCTACTAGATCGAGTGAGAATGGGGAAGCTATTAGATTCTGAAGGCCCAGTCCTATGGGAAAGTGTGTCAGGAGAGAACCCAATTTCTAGATGGACAGCAGGCAAGGAAGTGATCTTTCATTTTCATGGGCGCATATGGGTGTCTATAGACATGAATGAGGAGCTGATGTGTGACATTAATTCCGTAGTTTGTACAGTTTGTCCGGGTGTCACCAAGATGTATTGTGATCTACATCGCCAGTATTGGTGGCCAGGTATAAAGAGATATGTTGTCGATTTCGTGAGTAGGTGTTCCACCTGTCATCATGTGAATGTGGAGCATCAGTGAACATCAGGGCTTTTCTTGCAGATACCCATTCCCGAGTGGAAGTGGAATGATTTCACGATGGACTTCGTGACCGGTTTACCAATGTCACCTCGAGGGAATGATGCAGTATGGCTTGTCATTTACAGACTCACGAAGGTTTCTTACTTCATTCCAATCAAGGAGACCTTTAGTGTTGATGAGATGGGACGGTTGTAAATTTGTTTGATTGTACATTTATATGGAGTTCCACAGTCCATTATTTCAGACAGGGACTCATGTTTTACTTCTTGAGTCTGGTAGGGGCTATAGAAGGCTTTGTGTACACATGTACTTTTGAGTACAGCTTACCACACTCTGACAGATGGCCAGTCCGAGCGTGTGATTCTAGTGCCTGAGGATATGCGGTAATCATGCATCCTTCATTTTGAATGTACTTGGGAGAAGCACTTACCTCTTGTGGAGTTGGAATACAATAATATTTTTTCAAGAAACTATTCAGATGGAACCTTAGGAGGCTTTATACAGATGGCCATGCCGAACACCATTTTGTTGGCTGGAGGCAGGAGAGGCAGCTATGTTTGGACCTCATATTTTCCAGGAGACCACAAAGCAGATAGAGTTGACTCAGAAGAGGATGGATACTGCACAGTCTCAATAGAAGTCATATGCTGATCGACGGAGATGACCTTTGGAGTTCGAGGTCAGGGATCATGTTTTCCTGCGTGTCACACTGAGGTTGGGACACAGAAGGATCAGAAGATAGAGTAAGCTTTTGCCAAGGTACGTCGGGCCATTTGAGGTGTTTGAGAGAGTTGGGCAGGTTGCCTATCAGTTTCAGTTACCTCAGAGATACCAGGCTTTTCATGACCTCTTCCACATTTCACAGCTTCAATGTTACTTCTCAGACCCATCTCATGTTTTCCAACCCGAGGAGGTTGAGTTGGAAGTGGATTCATATTTCGAGGATCATCCAATCCGGATTTTTTATTGAAGTAAGAAGGTTCTCCATGTCTGGTATGTTCCTCTAGTATGAGTGCTATGGTAGCATGAGCAAGTGCAGGATGAGACTTGGGAGATAGAGGCTGATGTACGATCGCAGTGGCCAGAGCTGTTCGAGGTTTCTTCTTCTACTCCACCTTACTAGAGAAATTTGAAGACGAATTATATTAAGGTGGATGTTTTTAAGAACTCGAATCTTCTTTTCAGGTATGTTTTCCTTTTTCTGGTTTTTTGAGTAAAAAGAGTAGTTTCTAGAAATTTCCTAAGTATATGTCATGTACTAAGTTACTGCGGGTATCCGTGTGCTGGCCGTGTAGCGGCCATGCACACATCCATGTGGGATTGACCTGGAGGCCACCTAATACAGGGCTCAGTAATGGAAAGTACACATGGTGTTCTTCAAAAGTACACGCCGTGTACTTTGTTTTTTTCATTAAACACACCATGGTCATGTCTGAGAGAAGGAACCTCATTCTTCTAGGTATAATTCATTTGAGAGATTCTTTATCGCCACGATATATTATCAAGCCCCCGAGCCTCTGTCTGTTCTCTGATTCAACCGTCGTCGATTGCATTGGGATCACCTCTTAAGCTCTTCCTTCTGCGTGAGCTTTTTTTCATGATTCCTCTTCTTTCTCAAGTTATCCTCAGTTGAATGTTTTAGGAATTTATGTAGATCTATAGTGTTCTTGGGTGATTCAAGGATTTAGTTTCATGTATAGAGGTATCCCAACATAGAGGTAGGTGGTTTGTGCCTTTCTGTTGAATGTATTTGAGTTATCTGTGAAAAATCACCAATACCCATGAGCGGGGTATTGCGTGTTTACTATTTTAGCCCTTTTTTTTCCTTCTATGCTTGTATTCTTAAGTAGAGGTTAACTGATTAGTTAATTGGGAGATTTAAAATGCTTTGGAGGTGTTTCCCATGCATGTTTTGATTGTGTCTATTTAGTATTGAAGGATGGTGTGACCATTGTTCTGACACGCTGTTACTATAGGCTGTTATCCAAGTACTTCTTGAGGTTTACTTTGGCCGATACGCGTTGATATACTTGTTCGACTTACACAGGGCCATGAGAACTTGGTGTAGTATACCAAAGTGATAATGGATGTAAGAGCTTATCCAGAGTGTCTGTCTTACTATTATGATATGATACCATAGGGGGAATTGATGTAAGTGCTTCCTCAGAGTGTCTGTAGTTCCCCTACATGGTCCACAGAGGGAATGTGACATATGTTCTTCCCTAGAGCAGATCTAGTTACCAATACAAGAGTATAAGAGGAATTGACGGTGAGTGGTTCCTCAGAGAGACTATACATATGTTGAACCAGAGGGGTTAGACTGAGTGTACTGCACAGAGGATTTCTTGTGTTGCTAGGTAGGACCAGAGGGGATAAGTTGTCTGTACTTCCCAGAGGGTTACCTATTTGTGATTACCTACTTTGTTTAGCTGTTTCTTGATATATGAAACTGAATTCATTGAAACTATGGATGGTTCATTGATGAGTGCTTCCTTGTTTATTGCTCTCTATACTTATTACCTCCCATATATTCACTGACTATTAGGCATTGATCTTGAGATAGTTGCCTATTGGGATTTAGTCTCACACCCTATTTGGGCCATGGGTTTGGTCCGAAACAGATTATATTGATGCAGGTATAGATAAGAGAAAGATCCCTTCTAATTCATGTATTTGATTGTTGTGGAGCTGGAGAGCATGGGACCATGTTGAGGCTTGTGATGCTGAGAAGCTGTTATATATTTTCTTTTGTACTTGGGTTTAGTAATATTTTTATTCCAGAATTGTGATTTTTTTGGATGGTTTCCTTGACATATGAATCATTCATCAGTTATATATATGTGTATGTTCTCCAGTTTATTATATTTCAATCTTCCACTGTTTACTTTTTTATGGATTATTACTGCTTCCACTATTGTTATAGTTCTCTTCTGTTTTATTAGTCTGCCAATAAGGGTATAGTTTCATTGCTATCACATCCAAGGCCATCGATGCTAGTCGGCGTCCTCTGGCATTCGGGGAAATGCACTTGAGGCCATGTGACCAACTGGGTATGGGGTGCCTCTGGGAAGCTTCCAGAACTGGGAAATTACATATGGGGCCATGGGTTATGGGTTTTTAGGGGATTAGGGTATATTATTTTTTTGGATCAGGGGTTGTGGTGTTTAAAGGAATGAGGGTTGAGGGTTTTTTGGGATGAGGGTAAAAGTTTTTTTGGGGGTGATAGTTTATGGTTTTTTGGGAAGATGGATTGGGGTTTTTTGGATATTAGGGTATAGGGTTTTTTGGAGTTGATGGTTTTAGGGTTTTTGTGGATGAGGGATTATGGTTTTTGGTGGCTATGGTATTGGGGTTTTTTGGGGAAGGGGGGATAGAGTTTTTTTTGTACATGAATTTCTTGGGGGTTTTTTTGGGTAGAGGATTTAGTGTTTTTGGAATGATGTTATTTGGTTTTTTGGGGCCGAGGTTCTAGGATTTTTTTGGGATACGAAATTATTCTTTTTGGGGATGAAGTTATATGTTTTTTTATAGAATTGGGTTTGGAGTTTTTTTGGGCTGAGGGTTTGGAGTTTTTTTTGGTTGAGGGTTTTATGTTGTTTGGGTCGACAATTATAGGGGGTTTAGGGTTTGAGGGTTAAGGTTTTTCTTATGATGATGGTTCTTTGTTTTTTTGGACATGAGGGTTTAGTATTTTTTGGGGAAGAGGGAATTTTGTTTTTTGGTGATGAGGTATTTGTGGTTTTGGGGCTGACGTGTGATAATTTAATGGGTTTGACAATTTAGGGTTTTTGGGGTCTTGGATTATGGGTTTTAAGGGCCAAATCTTTCATGTTTTGGGGTTTACAGTTTAGGGTTTTTTAGGTATGAGGGTCTCAAGATATTTGAGGATGAGGGTTTTTTCATTTTGGTAATTTAGGTTAGGTTTTTTTATCCTGTGTGTTTTTGTTTTTTGGACATAGTGTTTAGGGTTTTTTGGGGTTTCGAGTTTAGGGTTTTTTGGGGATGATGGTTTTGGATATTGGTGGGTATTGGTAAAGGGTTTTGGGGGCTGAGGATTTAGAGATTTATGGTGTTGAGGGTTTAGGGTTTTATATGGTAGAGGTTTTATTGTTTCATGGGGATGTCAGTTTATATTTTTCTAGTGATGTGGGTTTAGATATTTTTAGGGATGGGGTTTAGGGATATATGGGGCTATGGATTTAGGGTGTTTTGGGGGATGATGATATAGGGTTTTTTGTGGCCTAAGGATTTGTGGATTTTTTTGGAAGGATGGTATAGTTCTTATAAGAGATTAGGGATTATGGTTTATCTAGGGTTTATGGATCAATGTTTTTTGTGGCCACTAGTTATTTTTTCTTATGGATAATGGTAGATGAGTTTTGGAGATCATGTTTTTTTGTTTTTTGGGAATGATTGTGTAGAGTATTTTAGGTTTTATAATTTATGTTTTTTGATCTAAGGGTTTATTATTTCATAAAGCTGAAGACACAGTGTTTTTTGGGCTGAGGGTTTAGTATATTGGTTGGTATATTATTTCGGTTTTTTCTAAGGGTATAGGGTATTTTGGAGAAAAGGATTTAGGATTATTTTTGGGTGGATGGTTTATGGTTTTTTGAGGGTTTTGGGAATTTATATCATATGGGTTTCATGCTTTTTGGGGTTGAGGGTTTGGTATTGTTTGGGGCCTAGGATTTTATGTATTTTTGGGATGAGTATTTGGGTATTTTGGGGGATGTGGGTTTAGGGTTTTTTAAGCTTGATGTCTTGGGGTTCTTTGGGTGGATGATTTTTGGGTTTTTTTGGGGCTTAGTGTTTAGGGTTATTTTTGGGACTTGGGTTTTAGGTTTTTTGGGTATGAGGGTTCAGTGTTTTTTTGAGGATTAGGGCTTACTGTTTTTTGAGGATTAGGGTTTTGGTATTTTTGGGGATGATAGTTTATGATATTTTTTGGGGTGGGAGTTTATGATTTTTTGGGTCTAAGTATTTGGTGTTTTTTCAGGATGATTGTTTAGGGTTTTTTTTGGAATTTTGGTTTCGGGTTTTTGGGGGATGAGTGTTTGGTATTATGTGGGGTCACAGTTTTAAATTTTTTTTGGGGATGAGTGACTGGCATTTTTTGTGAAACAGGTTTATAGTTTTTTGAGGTTGCAGTTTTAGTGTTTTTTTCTATGGATTTCGAATTTTTGGGGATCCAAGGTTATAAGGTTTTTATGAATAAAGGTTTTATTGTTTTGGAAAGAGGAATTTAGGGTTTTGGGGATTAGAAGTTATATATTTTTGTCTCTGAGGGATTCAGGTTTTTTGTATTTGATGTTTTAGTGATTTTTTTGGTCTGTGGGTTTAGGTTTTCTTGGGGAATATAGTTTAGGGTTTTCTGGGTATGGGGGTTAATTATTTTCTATGTTTAAGGATTTAGTATTTTTGGGCAGAGGGATTAATTATTTTTTTGGGATTTCGATATTAGTGTTTTATAGGGATAATGGGTTTTTTTGTTTTCTTTTGATGGTTTCGGGTTTTTTTGGGGCTAGGGGATTGTGTTTCTTGGGGATGATTGTCTAGGGTTTAGGCATTTATTGGATAAGGTTTCAGGGATTTTTAAGGATGAGGTTTTTTGATTTTTTTGATGATGTGTATTTGTATTTTTTGTGATGAGGGCTTATAGTTTCATGAGGCTATGGTTTGGGAATTTTATGGTTTAGTTTTTAGGATTCATTGGGGGTGTGGTTTTTTGTTTTTTCGGGACATAATGTTTATAGTTTTTTAGTTCCACGAGATATGGGTTTTTGAGGCTGGGGGGTTTGGGTTTGTTTGGTGGCTGAGGATTTAGGTTTTTTAGGGATTAGTGTTTAGGGTTGTTAGGGATGTGTGTTTATGTTATTTTGGAGATGTGGGTTTTGGGTTATTGTGGATGAGTGTGTAGGTATGTGTGGGGCCGAGGTTTTTCTATTTTTTAGTGATGAGGGTTTGGGATTTTTTCAATCCTTGGTTTTTCTGATTTTTTGGGGAAGGGGATTTTTTGTTTTTGTGCATGTGGGTTTTTTGATTTTTGGGGGTGAGATTTTTGTATTAATTGTTCTAATGTTTTAGTGTTACTTTTTTATGAGATTTTAGGTTCTTTGGGGGATAATGGTTAGGGGTTTTTTGGACCTAGGGCTTAGGTTTTTTTTCAAGGATATTCTATTTTTCTAATGAAGATGATTTATTTGTTTTTTAATGATTAGTGTTTAACGGTGTTTTTGGACTGAGAGTTTATTTTTTTTAGGGACCCAAATTTATAGTTTTTTTGGGGATGGAGAATTTGAGTTTTTTTGGGGGTGGGTTTTTTGGTTTCATGGACCGAAGGTTTATGGTTTTTTGGGGATGAGGTTCTATGTATTTTTGGGGATTAGCGTATATGTTTTATTTAGAAATGTGAGTATATAGTTTTTTGGTGCATATTTTTTTGGATTTAGTGTTTATGTTTTTTTGGGTTTGTGGGTTTTGATTTGTTTAGGAATCAGGGATTAGGGTTTTTTGGGTTGCGTGTTTCATGTTTTTTGGGGTATAGGGTTTAAGGTTTTGTGGGGATGCAGATTATGGGTTTCCTGGGATCAAGGGTTTGGGTTTTCATGGAACTTAGGGTTTAGGTTTTCATGGAGCTGAGGTTTTATATTTTTCGGGGGGAGGGATTAAGGTTTTTAGGTGGTGAGGTTTTTTAGGTTGAGAATTTAGTGTTTTTTAATGAGGGTTTTGTGATATTTTGGCGCTGTGTATTTAGGATTTTTTCGGGTTGAGGGTTTAGTGTTATTTTGGGCTAAGGGTTTAGGTTTTTTTATGATGTAGGTATATTGTTATTTGGGGAAGAGGTTTTAGGGATTTATAGGGATGAGATTTTATGGTTTTTTTGGGTCTGGGGATTTAATATTTCTTGGTTATGAGGATATAAGGTTTTTTAGGGAAGATGGTTTAGGGTATTTTTTGGAGGAGTATTTAGGATAATTTTTTGATATGGGTTTAGGGTTTTTGGGAAGAGTGTTTACGGGTTTTTTAGGGAATGAGGTTTTATGATTTTTTGGGGATGAGGGTACTATTTTTTTCATGGATGATTATTTTGGGATAAGTGTTTTGGGTTTTTTGGGGCTAAGGGTTTAGGGTTTTTGGGAATTTGTACTGAGGATATTTAGGGTAGTGGAATTACAGTTTTTTGGGAGTGAGGAATTATGGTCTTTTGGGGATTATGGTTTTGTGTTTTTTTGGGTAAGAGCCTTAGTTTTTTTTAAGCTAAGGGTTTAGGGTTTTTTGGGGGTGATGGTTTTGGGTTTTCGGGGATGAGGGTTTAGGGTTTTTTGTGACTGAGGGTTTGAGGTTTTATTGGGTGGAGGATTTAATGTTGTTTGGGGTTGTGGCTATATTGTGTTTTTGTACTGTGGATTTGAAATTTTTTAGGAATGAGGGTCTATATTTTCTTAGGGATAAGGGATAATGTTTATTTATAGTAGGGTGTTTAGAGTTTTTCGGATGATGTTATAGGGTTTTTAGGGATTATTTTTTACTATTTTTTTGAGTAAGGGATTATGTTTTTTTGGACTTAGTGTTTATGTTATTTTTGGATGAGGGTTTAGGATTTTTTAGGGACATGGTTTTTGGGATTTTATGGGCTTAGTGTTTTGAGTTTTGTGGGGATGGGGGTTAAGGGTTTTTTGTGGTTGAGACTTTATTGTTTTTTGGGGTATTCATTTTAGGGTTTTTTGGGAAAACGGGATTAATGTTATTTGGGGATGAGGGTTTAGGTTTTTTTGGGACATAGGGTTTAGGGTTTTTCTGGGGAAATGGTTTTGGATTTTTGGGGATTACTATTTAGGTTTTTTTTGGGATGTGGGTTATGTATTTTTGGGGTCTTTGGTATTGGGGTTGTTTGGGATGATGGATTAGGTTTTTCTAGGATATTGGGTTTGGCATTTTTGGGACAAAGGGATTGGGATTTTTGGGTACAAGTGTATAGGGTTTTTTTCCAGAAATGGTATTGGTTCTTTTTGGGAATGAGGGTTTAGAGAATTATAGGGATGAAGGTTTTGGTTATTCTAGGAAGGAGGGTTGTGGGTTTTATATGGAAGGGTGTTTAGGTATTTTTACTAATGTGGGTATCTTTTTTTAGCTGAGGGTTTTTGGATATTTGTGGATAAGCATTTGTTTTTTTTGGGTTGAGTGTTTATGGTTTTTTGGGGATTAAGTATTATGGATTTTGGGGATGTGTGTTTGTGGTTTCTTAAAAATAGGGTTTAGGGTTTTTTGGGGGTCTGGGTTTTTGTTTTTTGGGGATGAGGGTTTTAGTTATTTAGGGGTGAGTGTTTTGGGTTTTTTGGGGTTGACGGTTTATATTTTTTGGAGATTATGGTTTATTGGTTTTTGGTTATGATATTTTATATTTTTGGGGGATGGGGATTTATTATTTTTTAGTAATGAGGGTTTCAACTTTGTAGGGGTCGAGTATTTAGGGTTTTTTGTGTATAGGGTTTGTTATTTTTTATGAACATGTATTAATGTTTATTGGGGACAAATAATTTGGAATTTTTGTGGCTAATGTTATATGTTTTTCTGGGTATTAGGTTTTATTGTTTTTGTGGAAGAGGTTTTATGGTTTTTTAGTGATGAGGGTTTATGATTTTTTGGATATGAGGTTTTTCATTGGGGGGGGGGGTTGGGGGCTATGGTTAAAGTTTTCTCTCAGACATGGGGTTTTTGGGTTTATGGGGCTGGGGGTGTCGAGTTTTGGTGTTGATAGTCTTGGGTTTATTGGGAATTTTGGATTTAGGGTTTTTTTGGGATTATAGTATTGAGTGTTTAGAGGCCAAGTGATTGGGGGTGTTTTAGGGATGTGGGTTTAGGTATTTTTGGTGTTTAGGGTGTAACGGGTTTTGGGGGTGAGTGTGTAGTGTTTTTATTGGTAGAGGTTTTAGGGAGTTTTTTTGTGGTGTGTTCAGGTTTTTAGCTACAAGGTTTTAGGGTTTTATATGGCTCGGTGTTTATGTTTTTTTGAGGGTAAGGGTTTACAGATATTTTTGGCTAAGTGTTCAGTTTTTTTTTGAATCAAGGGATTAAGGTTTTTTAGGACAAGGGGTTTATAGTTTTTTAAATGGTTTTTATACTTTTTAGGGATGAGGTTTTAGGGTTTTACAAGGGATGTATGTTTCAGGTTTTTTGGCCGAGCATATATATTTTTTTGGAAAAATACTGTTTTTATAGTCTATGAGTTTTGGGTTTCATGGGACCACGAGTTTAGGGTTATTTAGGGATTATAGTTTTTTATTTTTGGGATCTAGAGTTTGGGGTTTTATGGGATCCATTTTATAATGTATTATAGGGATGAGGGTTTATAGTTTTGGGGGCAAGATTTGATGGGTTTTTTGGGGTGAGGGTTCTTGGTTTTTTTGAGGTATAGAGTTTAGGGTTTTTTAGGGATGAGGTTTTAGAGTTATTTGTGGATAACTGTTTTTTTTTTGTTTTTAGAATGAGGGTTTAGATGTTTTTTAGGATAATGGATTAGTGTTTTGTGGGGTATATGGTTTAGGTTTTGTTTGGGTCTTATAGTTTTGGGATTTTCAAAACTAAGGGTTTAGGTTTTTTTCAGGCTGAGAGTTTAGGGTTTATTGAGGTATAGGGTTTTTTGGGAAGAGGTTTTAGAGTTTTTTAGAGTTAATGGTTTAGTATTTTTTGGGGAAAAGAAGATATGGTTTTTCAACGATATTTTTGTAATTTTTGGGGTTAATTTTTTATTCTTTTTTAGGTTTTATGTTTTAGGGGTTATTGGGGTGAGGGTTGGCGGTATTTTGGATATGAGGATTAGGGTTCTTTTGGAAAAAAAGTTATATGGATTTTTTTATGTTTGGGTATTTAGGGTTATTGGGGTCATGGTTTTAATTTTTCTTTAGGGTTTAGGGTTTAGGGTTTTTTAGGGCTTATGGTTTTGTTTTTTTTAGATGGAGGGTTTAAGAATTTTTTGGGACCAGAGTTTATAGTTTCGCTTGGGCTGAGTGTTTAGGGTTTTTTGGATTGAGGTTTTAGAATATTTTGGTTTTTAGGGTTTAGGGTTATTTGGGGATGGGGATTTAAGGATAAATGGAGTAGTATTTATTTAATTTTTTTTGGTTTTAGGGTTTTAGTGTTTTTTGGTGTAGTGGGTTTAATGTTTTTTGGTGTTGAGGGTTTTGGGTTTTTTGGGGATGATATATTATGTTTATTGGGACCAAGGGTTTTGGGTTTTTTTAGATACTAGTATTTTTAATTTTTTGGGGATGAGGGTTTGGGTTTATTTCGGGCTGATGGATTAGGGTTTTTGGGGATCCAGATTCATTGATTTTTCAGTGATACGGATTATGGTTTTTTGGGATGAGGGTTTTGGGTTTTTTGGAGATTAGGGTTTGGGGTTGATGTTTCAGGGATTTTTGGGATGAGGGTTTAACTATTTTTGGGGATAAGGGTTTGGGATTTTGTTTTTGGGAATATGGTTTATAGATTTTTTGGGGGGATTAGATTTTATATTTTTTGGGGGGATGAGGGTATAAGATTTTTTTGGGATCACGTTTTTAGGGGTTTTGGGACCGAGGGTTTTGTGTTTTTTGGTGCCGAGTGTTTATTTTTTGGGGGGGGGATGATGGTTTAGACTTTTTTGGTATAATCATTTGGTATTTTTTTTTCAACATAGGATTTTTAGTTATTTAGGGATGTGGGTTTAATATTTTGGGGGGCTGAGAGTTTATTGTCTCTTGAGGCAAAGAATTTAAGTATTTCTGTGGATATTTTTATGGGTTTTTTGGGATGTGAGTCTTGGTTTCTTTAGGGGTGATGGATTTGGGTTTTCTATAGATTCATTTTTTATAGTGCTGAGTTATTAGGGTTTTTTCATCAGGAATGTTAATAATTTGTGGGGGATCATGGTTTAGTATTTTTTACATTTGAGTATTTATCTTTTATTGGGGCCTAGGGCTTATGGTATTTAGGAATTTGTTTTTAGGGTTGTTATTTTTTTAGGGATTATCATTATTTGGAGTGAAGGATTTGGGGTTTTTTTGGAAGATTATTTATGGTGTTTTGGTATTGGGGGTTTTGGGTTTTTTGGGTTTGAGTGTTTTGGGTTTTTTGGGTATAAGGGTTTAGGTTTTATTTGGGCATATGGAATAGTAATTTTTGGGACATGTTTTTTTGGGTACTATGGATCAAGAGATTAGGGTTATTTATTATCTAGAAGTTAGGTTTTTACTAGGGTTTAAAGTTTAGGGTATTTTAGGGAAATGCATGTATTGTTTTTTGGCCCAAGGGTATATGGTTTCTCAAGGCTATGGGAATATGGTTTTATATGGTTGATTGTTTAAGGTTTCATGGGGCTGAGTGCTAACAGTTTTTTGTGGCCTAGGATTTTTTGTTTTTTGGGTTTTAGGGTATAGGGTTTTTTTGGCCTGAGGGTTTAGTGTTTTTTAGGGATTAGGGTTTAGGGTTTTCTAGGGATTTATATTTAGTTAATATTGGGGAAGTGGGTTTAGGTAATATTTCTAATGATGGTTTGGTGTTTTTTATGCATAAGGGTTTAGTGTTTTTTGGGGATGAGTGTTTAGGGTTTTTTCGGCTTTCTATTTATCAATTTTTGGGGTAGGGATTTTACATTTTGTTGGTGGTTAGGTTTTAGGGATTTTGGTGTGTGAGGGTTTATGATTTTTTGGGGATAATGGTTTAGGGTGTTTTGGGGATGAGAGTATATGGTTTGTAGGGATGAGGGTTTAGGGGTTTTCTTTGTCCAACAGATCAACATTTTTTGGGATAAGGGTTATTTTCTGGTGGGATATGGACATAGTATATTTTAGTGTTGTTAGTTTTGAATTTTAGGGGGTTTAGGGAATTGTGTTTTTTGGGGAAAAGCGTTTAGGGTTTTCTAGGGATGAAGGTTTACATTTTTTTGGGAAGAGGGTTTAGGGTTTCTTGGGGATGTGGGTTAAGTGTTATTGGGGATTGAGGGTATAAAGTTTTTTCTAGAAGAGGGTTTACTTTAAATATGCTGAGGGTTTAGGTATTTTTAGAGCATTTGTTTTAGGATTTTCTACGCTTAGGATTTAGGGTTCTTTTAGGAATTTGGTTTAGGTGTATTTTTGGGGTTATGGTTTTGTGTTATTAAGGTTTGAGTTTTTATGGTTTTTGGGTGGAGAGGGTTTAGGTTTTTTTGGTTCTAAATGTTTATCTATTTTTCTGTCATTGGGTAAAGGGTTTTTTGGGGCTGAGGGTTTAGTGTTTTTTGATGCAGAGGGTTTATGGTTTTTGATGGGTGAGGGTTTAGTGTTATTTGAGTAATATTGTTTATGGATTTTTTTGGTTTGTAGTTAAAGGTTTTTTGTGATGAAGGGATTAATATTTTTTTAGGATCATGATTTTATGTTTTTTGTTGGTGAGATTTTAGTGTTTTTCAGGGTTGGTTGTTAGGTGTTTTAAGGGTTGAGCTTTATAATTTTTTTAGGGTCTAATAGTTTTTTGGGTTGAGGGTTGAGGTATTTTGTGAATAAGACTTTAGTGGTTTTCAGGTATGATGATTTTGTTTTTATTCGGGTTATGCGTTTATAGATCTGTGTGGGATAACAATTTAGTTATTTTTTGGTGATGGGGGTTTTAAGTTTTTTGGGGATGAGTGTTTTGGTTTTTTTGGGTCTATTAGTTTATGGTTTTTTGGGTTAGAGGATATAGGGTAATTTGGCTGTGATGGTTTTGTGTTTTTTAGGGCTGAGTATTGAGAATTATTTGGGGTTAAGGATTTAGGGGTTTTTAGGAATGAGGGATTAGGGGTTTTAGGTGCTATGGGTTTCGATTTTTCTATAATGATGGTTGAGTTTTTTGGGAATGAGGTTTTTAGTATTTTTAGGGGCTGAGGTTTTATGGTTTATTAGGGATAAGTGATTAGGATTTTCTAGGTATGTGGGTTTTGGATTCATTAGGGAAGTGTTAATTGGGAATCAAGGGGTAGAATGATTATGGTTTTTGATGTTGAGGTTTTACATTTTTTATAAATGTTTATATTTTTTGGGGATTATAGTTTCGGATTATTTTGCGATGATATTTATGGTTTCTTTAGGGAGAATGGATTTTTTAATTTTGGGGTTTAGATTTTAAGGATTAATGGGAATGAGGCATAGTGTTGTTTTGAGATCACGATATATGTATTACTGAGGATGAGGATTTTGTGTTTTTTAGGGATGAGGCCTTTGGGTTTCTATGGGGCGTAGGTTTTTTGGGTTTTTGGGGCTAAGATATTAGTGTTTTGGGGGTTAAGGGATTAGGGGTTATGTGCCAATGTGTTAGGTATTTTTTGGGGTGGTTGGATTTGTGTTTTCGTGGGGGATTAGGACTATTGGAATTAGGGGGATGATGGTATTGGGTGTCATGGGTATTAGGGCATATAGTTTTTGGGGGATGAGGGTTTAAGTATTTTTTGGGGTATAGGGTTTTGAATTTATTGGGATGGAGGGTTTTTTATTTTTTGTTGTTGAGAATTTTGGTTTTATAATGGCTAAGTGTTTTGGTGGTTTGGGGATCAGGGTCTAGTGTTTTTTGGGGATGATAATTTAGTGTTTTATTGGGAAATGGGTGTAAGGTTTTTTGGTACTAGGGATTTGGGGTTATTTGGTGAAGATGTTTTGGATCTTTTGGGGATTAGGGTCTAGGAATTTTTTTGGGAAGATGTTTTAGGGTTATTTAGGATAGACTATTTAGTTATTTTTATGGATGAGGGTTTCGGTTTTTTTTAGGATGAGGGTTTACGTTTTTATAAGTATGATATTTTAGGGTTTTCTTAGGTTGAGTGTTTAGTGGTTTCCAAGGCTGTGGATTTTATATATTATGGGGATGAGGGATAAGGTATTTTTATAGATAATGGTGTACGTTTTTTTGTTGAGGTGAGGGTTTAATGTTTTTTAGGGTCAGGGGTTTTGTTTTTTTTTTGGTTTTGAGAGTTTAGGGTTTTAAGGGGATTAGAGATATAGGGTTTTATGGAACTAAGGGTTTAGTATTTTTTGGGGACGAAGTTTAAGATTTCTCTAGTGATGAGATTTTAGGTTTTTCTATGGATGAGTGTGTAGGGGTTTATAGGGTTCCGGATTTATGAACATTATGAAGCTAAGGGTTTAGGGTTTCTTATGGACAGTGGTTTAGTGTTTTTTTAGGGATTAGTGTTTACGATTTTTTTGGGATGAGAGTTCGTAATTTTTTTGGAGTGAGGGGTTTGGTATTTGTTAAGGATGAGTATTTTAGATTTAGGAATGAGGGTTTAGGGATTTTAGACATATGAATTTTGAGTTTTTTTTGCTAACATCCTAGGGTGTTTTGTGGTGGGGGATTATATTATTTTGGGGTTGAGAGTTTAGAAATTTATGGGTAAGGTGGTTTAGGGTTTTTTAGAGATTAGGTTTTAGCTAATTTTTTTGGGTTTGAGGGTTTGTAGTTTACAAGGGATAAGTTTTTAGGGTTTTTACAGTTTTGGTTCTAGGGTTTTTACTGTCGAGGGATTAGGTTTTCTTGGAAATTAGGTTTTAGGATTTTTATTGAGATAACGTTTTTTGGATGTTTAGGGATCCAGGTTTCAGGTATTTTTGTTAGGGTTTATATATTATTAGGGGATTAGATTTTAGGTTTGTTGAGACTGGTGTTTTATGTTTTATGGGGGGAAAGGTTTTAGGGTTTTGGGGGAAGATGGTTGTTTTTCTTTGGGACTAAGTGTTTAGAGTGTCTTGGGGGGTGAGGGTTTTTGTTTTTCTAAGACTGAGGATTTTTGTTTTTTTATGGATGAGGGCTTAAAATTTATTGGTTATGAGGTGTTTTTTCAATGACTAATGGATTAGGGTTTTCTTGGAGTTTTAGGTTAGATTTTTCAGGGGATAAATGTTTGGGGTATTCAGGGGATGAAAATTTATGGTTTTATTGCAAGAAATGCTTAGTGTTTTCTGGTTCTGACAGTTTTGGGTTATCTATTTATGAGGTTTCAATGTTTTCCAGGGAAAATTGTTTAGTTTTCTTGGTTTTTTTAGGGTTTCTTAAGGATGTGGATTTCATATTTTTTTGGGATGAGGTTTTCTATTTTTCTTTGGCAATGGGTTTCGGTATTTTGGGGAAGTGGGTTTTGGTTTTTTTACAGAATAGGGTTTAGTGACCAGTGTATTTAGGGAAGGGGGATTATGTTTTCCTAGGTATTAGCATTTTGGGTTTATTAGGGACGTATTTTTGCCACATTTTTGGGGATGGTGGTTTAGTTTTTTTGGGGTATGACGGTTTAGTGATTTTTTTTGAGGGTTTAGGATTTATTAGGGATAAGGGATTCGGTGTTTGGGGGATGGAGGTTTGGTTTTTTCAGGGATTATTTGTTTAGGGTTTTATAGTTATAGAGGTTTAGGGTCTTCAATAGATTAGAGTTTAGTATTTTTGGGGGATGGGGGTTTATTGTTTTGGGGGATGGGGTTTTAGAGTTTTCTAGGGATGAGAGTTCAGGTTTTTCTTGGGAAGAGGGATTAGCTATTTTTCGGAATAAGTGTTTATTATTTTCTAGGGATGTGGATTTTGGATTTTATAGGGATGAGGGTTTAAGTTTTTTTTGTTCTAATGGATTATGGTTTTTTGTGGTTGCGGGTTTATTGTTTTCTGGATTTGTGTTTTAGGGTATTTTAGAGCTGATGGATTATGTTTTTCTAGGGATGAGGATTTAGTGTTTTATAAGGATGAGAGTTTTGGGGATTAGGGTTAATGGTTTTCATGGTTTAGGGTTTAGGGTTTTATTGGGATGAAGATTTAAGATTATTAGGGGTAAGTTATTAGGATTGTCTTGGGTTTTGTGTTTATTGGTTTCTAGTGACGGGTTTTAGGTTTTTTGTGGATGGGGGTTTAGTTTTTTATAGGTATGCATGATTATTTTTTAGGGTATAGGGTTCAGGTTTTTTATGCCTATGGTGTTCAAATTTTATGGTCTTAGGTTTTAGAGTTTTTTGGGGACGAGGCTTTTGGGTTTTTATGGGGATCATGGTTTTTCATTTCCTAGGAAGGAGGGTTTAGGGTTTTCTATGAATGGGGTTTGGAATTTTCTAGGGAAGGGGGTTTAGGGTTGTCCAGTTCTTGGGGGATATGGTTTTTTAGGGTTCAGTTTTTATGGTTTTCTTGGGATTTGGTTTTACATTTTTAAGGGGATTGGGGTTTAGGGTATTCTAGGGCTGTGGGATTAGTGTTATATGGTAATTAATATTTATGGTTTTCTGGGTGATTGGGGTTTAGAGTTTTTTTCAAATAAGTGTTTAGGGTTTCTGTTGATGGGTTATTATCATTTTCTAGGATTCTTGATTTAAGGTTTTCTTGTGCTAAAGGCTTTGGTTTTTCTAGTGTAGGGGATTTAGGGATTTTTTGTGGATGTGGGTTTAGTTTTTTATAGGACTTGAGGTTTGGGGTTTTCAAGGTTTGGGGGATTAGTGTTTTCTAGAAATTTGGGTTTACAGTTTTCTTAGGTTAGCTATTTCGGGTTGTTTGGGATTGTTGTTAGGATATTCTGGGGATGGTGGTTTACAGTGTACTCGGGATAGGGGTCTAGCATTATCTGGGGACATGGTTATGATTTTCTTGGTATTTGGGTATACTGTTTTATGGTGAAGAGGGTTCTGGGTTTTCTGGGACTGGGGGTTTAGGGTTGACTATTTAATTGGTTATTGGGTTTTTTGTTGAGGAGGGTTTAGGGTTTTCTTGGGATGATTATTTAGGGGTTTCTAGTTATGAGGTTTTCATGTTTTATAGTGCGGAGAGTTTATGGCCTTATTGGGAAGTTGTTTTAGGGTTTTTTGGGACTTTGTTTTTGACATTTCTAGGAATGAAGGATTTGTGGATTTGTGGGATGAGGGATTACGGTTTTCTATGGTAGTGGGTTTATATTTTTCTGGGGATGAGCGTTTTTTTGGGGCTGAGGATTTAGGATTTTCTTGGGCTAAGAGATTAATGTTTTCCTGGGATGAAAGATTATGATTTTTTGAGGTTGAGGGTGTTGAGTTTTTATGACTGAGGGGTTCGAGTATTCTGGGGATGATTTTTTATGATTTTTTTTATTGTGGGTATAGCATTTTTTGGGGCTCATGGTTTATTGTTTTTTCGTGATGCGGATTTATGAATATCTAGGGTTAAGGTTTCATGTAATTCTGGGGAAAAGGGTTTTATTATTTTACATGTATGAGTTTATAGGATTTTCTGGGGTTATGAGTTTATGGTTTTATAGGGATAAGGTGTTATGAATTTATATTGACGAGGATTTAAGATTTTATAGGGCTATGGTGTATTGGTTTCTCTAATGATATTGGTTTATGGTATGGATGAATGTTTATTAATTTATAGGGTTTATGAAATATGTTTTTCTAAGGCTCAGGGTTTAGGGTTTTTTAGGTATCAAGATTTATGGTTCTTTAGTGGTGTTAGATTAGAGTTTTTGGGGGCCGTGACATTTCTGTTTTCTTAGGATGATTGTTTAGGGTTATTTGGGGATGCATTTTTAGAGTTTTCTATGATTTAGGGTTTTTTTAGGGGATGGGGGTTTATGGTTATCCTAGACTGTGTGTTTATGGTTTTTTGAGTTTGAGTGTTTAAGGTGATATAAAAATGAGGGTATCGATTTTTCTTGGGATGAGGGTTTATGGATTTATGGAGATGAGGGTTTTTGTTTTTTTGGGATGAAGGTACATGGTTTTTTGGATAGGTGGGTTTAGGGTTTTTTAGGGCGTTAGGTTTAGGGTTTTCTGAGGCTGATTGTTTTCGGTTTTCCATGGATGAGGGTTTAGGTTGTTCTGGGGTTTACAATTTACGATTTTCTTGGGGATGAGGGTGTAGTGTTATTTTAGGCTAATGATTTATAATTTTTTGGGGATGAATTTTTAGTGTTTTATAATTATGGGGGTTTGAGGTTCTCTGGGGCTAAGGGTTTATGTCTTTCTAGGGATTAGGGTTTAGGGTTCTTTGGGGATATGGTTCGGGGATCTTTGGGGCTGAGGGTTTTGGAAATTCTAGGGCAGAGGGTTTCAAGTTTTCTAGGGATGAGGTAATATGAATTTCTAGGGATAAGGGTTTATGTATTTATGGGTATGATGATGTAGGGTTTTATAGAAATGAGGGTATAAGTTTTCTTGGGATGAGGGTATAGGGTTTTCTGGGGATGGTGGTTTAGGTTTTTTTGGGGACAAGGGTTTATAGTTTTCAGAGGCTAATGATTTAGGTATTTCTAAGGTTGAGTGTTTAGGGTTTTATAGGGATTTTTTGTTTTTATGGGGTTGAGGGTTTAGGTTTTTCTGTGGATAATTGTTTTTTTATTTCTAGGGATGAGGGATTGGGGTATTCTATAGATAAAAGTTATGGGTTTTTATGGTAGATTTTTTAGGGGTTTTTGAGGCTCATGGATTTATATTTTTTGTTACTGAGAGTTTATGGATTTTGTTGTTTAAGGTTTAGTGTTTTAGGGGATTAGGTTTTAAGTATTATTGGGGCTATGATATTAGGATTTTTTGGGACTTTGGGTTTATGTTTATTGGGGTCGATGGATTGCGGTTTTCTAGTTCTATTGTTTTTGGGTTTTTTGGGAAATAGGGTGTAGGGGTTATTGAGACAAAGTTTTCAATATTTGGGGGGATGAGGGTTTTGGATTTTTTGAGAATACAAGTTTTTTGATTTTTTGGTCAAAATTTTTAGGGTTTTGGAGATGAGGGTTTGTGGTTTTTTGGGGAAAAGGATTAATGGTATTTCAAGGATAACGGTGTAGGTTTTTTCTGGATAAGGGTTTTTTGTTGATGTTTTTTAAGGATATGGGATGATGGAATATTGGGGTTAGGGATTTATAGATTTTTATAGATGTGGGTTAAGGGTATTTTGAGGCTATGTGATTTTTGGTTATTGAGGATAAGGTTTTAGGGTTTGGGGGTTTAGGGTTTAGAATTTTTTTGGGAATGAAGGTTTAGTTTTTCTAGGAGATGATGGTTTATGTTTTTTTTGGTGAAGAGGGTTTAGGGTATCAAAGGGATAAGGTTTTAGTATTTTTTGAGGCTGAGGTTTTTGTGTTTTATGAGACCGAGGGTTTAGGTTTTTATATAGATAAGGGCATAAGGTATTTTTGGGATGAGGGTTTATGACTTTGTGTGGCTGATGTGTTGTATTTTTCTTTGTCTAAGTGCTTCTAGTTTTCTAGGGATGAGGGTTTAGTGTTTTCTATGGATTTGGGTTTATAGTTATTTGGTTCCTTGGGTTTAGTGTTTTCTGGGTTCAATGTTTTGTTGTTTTGGGAAGCTAAGGGTTTTAGAATTTTTGGGGTTTAGGGTTTAGGAATTTTGGGTGAATAGGTTTTATGGTTTTTTTGGGAATGTGGTTTTAGGGTTTTTCATGGATAAGGGTTTGGGGTTTTGAGAAGTTATTTTTCTATGTTTTTTGTGGTTGAGGGTTCCAGGTTCATTGGGGAATGGGGTTTTAGATTTTTTGGGATGAGGTTTTGGGGTTTGTTGTGGATGAGGGTTTTCTTCCTTTTAGATATAAGGGTATGGGTTTTTTTTACTGTTGGTTTTTCATATTTTTTGTTTACATTATATTGATATTTTGATATGAGGGTTTACATTATATTGATGTTGAGGGTTTAGAGTTTTTGGGGGATGAGGTTTGGGGTTTTTTGTGGCTGAGGATTTTTGGTTTTTTGTGGTAGAGGATTTTGTTTTTTTAGTAGAGAGTGTTTTCGGTACTATGGGGATGGTGGTTTTTGGTTTTTCAGGGAAGATTATTTAGTTTTTTTTATGATTGTTGAATTTTTTGGGGGATGTGAAATAAGATTTTTTAGGGAATATGATTTATTTTATTGGTTGAATGAGGGTTTGGGGTTTTGGGGGGTTAAAATATTTGGGGTTTTGGGGGTGAATGGTTTAGTGTTTTTAGGGGATGAGCAATTTTTGGGGCTGAGGCTTTCCTGTTTTTGGGGTCGAAGGGTTTGGTGATTTTTATGGAAGAGGGTTTTGTATTTTTTATGGGATTAGGGATTAGAATTTTGTGGGGTGGGGGTTTGGGGATTTTGGGAGTATGGGTGGGGTTTTTTTTCTACTGATTGTTTCGGGATTTTTAGGGATGAGGGTTTGGAGTATTGGGGGCTGAGTGTTTTTGATTTTTTGGGGCTGAGGTATGGGGGTTTTAGATTCGAAGGGTATAGGGTTTTTTGGGGGATAAGGGTTAAGGTATTTTTTCGGCTCACGATTTAGGGGTTTTTAGTGATGAGGGATTAGGGGTTTATAGGGATAATAGTTTTTCATTTTTGACGAGGGTTTAGTACCTTTGGAGGCTAAGGGTTTATGGTTTTTTTGGGTGATGAGGGATTAGTTTATTTTTGATCTAAAACTTATTGTTTTTTGGGACAAATGATTTCGTGTTTTTTGTTACTAAGGGTTTAGGGTTCTCATTGGAATAGGTCTTAAGGTTGTTTGGGTTGGAGTTTTTTGGTTTTTTGGTGGGTTGTGGGTATAGGGATTTTTAGTATGAGGGTTAAGTGTTTTTTGGGGATGAGATTTTATGTTTTTTTTGGAGGATGAGTGTTTTGGGTTATTTTAGGATAAGGGTTTAGGCTTATTGAGGTAATGCGTTACAGTTTTTTGGGGTGGAGAGTTTTGGGTTTTTTCGAGATTAGGGTTTATGGTTTTTTAGGGATATAGGTATAGCATTTTTGGCTAAGGGTTAAGTATTTTATTGGGGATAGGGGTTTTTTTCAAGGTCTATGGGTTTAGGGTTTTCCTACGCTAGAGTCTATGGTTTTCGATTGTATATGTCACAGGTATTTATTTGGATAAAGGAGGAGGTTTTTTGGGGGCAATGAGGGTTGAGGTTTTTTTTGGGTTGATGGTTTAGGGTTTTTTCAGACTACAGTTTTTATTTTTTATTATTTATTTGGAAGAGGGTTTATGAGTTTTTTAGGGTGAGGGTTTAGTGTTTTTAGGGGATGAGGGATTTTGTATTTTTGGGGATGAGGTATTAGGTTATTTTTTTGTTGAGGTATTAGGATTTTGGGGGGCATACATTTTAGGGGTTTTTAGGGATTTGGGTTTATGATTTTTTAGGATCAAGGGTTTAGTGTTTTTTATTGGTCTGAGGGTCTTGGTTTTTCTAGGGATGGGGGTTTTGGTTTTTTTGTGGATGAGAATTTCTAGTTTATTGGGAATCATGGATGAAGGTGTTTTGGGGCTTAGTGTTGCGGATTTTTTGGGTTATGCATTTAGTTTTTTGTATGGGGGAGGGTTTGGTGTTTTTTTGCGGCCAAGTAGTTATGGTTTTTTTTTGGAATGATGGATTTTGGATATTTGGGATCATGGAATAGGGTTTTTTAGGGATGATAGTTCTGTGTTTTTTGGGGATGATTATTGAGTGTTTTTTGTGGCTAAAGGTTTATGTTATTTTTGGTTTATTATTTAGGGGGTTATTAAGACAAGATTTTAGGTATTTATGGGGTGTTGGATTTAGGGTTATATGATGCTGATGGTTGAGGATTTATTGGTGCTGAGGGTGGAGGTTTTTTGAGGATAAGGGTTAAGTTTTTTTTGGGTATTGGGATTATGGGTTTTTTGGGATGATGGATTTTTATGTTTTGGGTCGAGGGTTGAGTTTTCATTGGCTGGGATGGTTCTTTGTGTGTGTTTAAGGACTGAGGTTTTGGGGTTTTTGGGCGATATGGGTTTATATTTTTTTTGATTGAGAGATAGGTTTTTTGGGGGATGAGTGTTTAGGGTTTTTTTGGGAATAGGATTTAGGGTTTTTAAGGAATGAGGCTTAAGGGAATTTTGGGACAGTTTTTTTAGGGTTTCATGGGGTTGTGGGTTGATGGTTTCATGGGATTAATGATTGAGGGTTTTTTTGGGCTAAGGGATTAGTATTTAATTTCGATTACGATTTAGGGTTTTTTTTGGTTGAGGGTTGAGTGTTTTTTGGGGTTGAGGGTTGAGGGTTTATTGGGGAAGAGGGTTTGGGTTTTTTGGGGTTGATGGTAGAGTGTCTATAAGGGGTTAGTGATGAGGGTTTTTTAGGACAGGGGTTGAGGGTTTTTTGGGTTAACGGTTGAGGAGTATTGTCTATGAGAGATTACTGCTTTTTGGGGATGAAAATTTTGATTTTTTTGTGATAAGTGATCAATTTTTTTTCAGATTTTTAGGTGTGGGTTTATTTAGGCCGAAGGTTAGGTGGTTTTTTGGTATGGGGGATTAGGTTTTTTATAGGAAATATGGTTATGCTTTTTAGGGTTAAGGTTTTAGGATTTGTTTTTGGAAAGGGTTTAGGGTTTTATAGGTTGAGTGTTGATGGTTTATTGGGGAGAGGGTTTATTGGGGTAGAGGGTTTACGGGTATGGGGGAAGTTGGTTGGGGGGTTTTGTGGTGTGGAGGGTAGAGTCTTTCTGGGGCTTAGGGTAGAAGATTTTTTAGGGGTGAATGTTTTCTTCGTAGGGGAAGAAGGTTATGGGGGGTTGATGGTTTTGGGGATAAGTGTATCGTGTTTTCTGGGCATGAGGGTTAATGATTTTTTGGGGATGAGGGTTTTGGTTTTTTGGTGCTAAGGGATTTCTATATTTTGGGGATGAGGGATTAGGAATTTTGGTTGATTAGGGTTTAGGGTTTTTTGAGGGAGAGGGATTATGGTTTTTTGGGTTTGAAGTTTTAGGTATATTTGGGGATGAGGATTTTGATTTTATAGGTTACAAGGTTTGAGGTTTTATCTAGGGTTTATTTATTTTTAGAGTTTTGGGTTTTGCGTTTTATGATGTTGATGGGTTTAGGTATTTTTGTGCTGAGGTTCTAGGATTTATTAGTGTTCAGGGTTTTTTGTTATTTGATGAAGGGCGTTAATGTTTTTTTTGGGTATGTAGATTTAGGGATTTTTGGGTATAAGGGTTTAGATTTTATAGGTTCAAGGGTTTGGGGATCTTTTTTGGGTCTCAGAGTTTATTAATTTTTGGGGTGATGATTTAGGTTTTTTTGGGATGATTTTATAGGGTTTTTTTTTGTTGAGGGTTTAGGGTTTTTATGGCGGATGGTTGAGGTCTTTTTGTAGATAAGGGTTTATGATTTTTTTCAAGTATGAAGGTATAGTGGCTTGGGGATGAGGGTTTAGGGTTTTTTGGTAATTAAGAATTTGGTTTTTTGGGTCTGAGAGTTCTAGGTTTTATATTGATAAGGGTTTCATGTTTTTTTCGGTTGAGGTTTTATCATTTTTTTGGGCAATGTGTTTTCAGGTTTTTTGGTTTGAGGTTTTAGGGGTTCTATAGTATGATTGTTTATGGGGTTTTAGCAGTGAGGGTTTAGGGATTTATTGGGATAAGGGATTAATTATTTTGGTTTATAGGGTATTAGTATTACGGGATGGGGTTAAGGTTTTTTGGGATGAGGGTTTTGGATTTTTGGTGATGAATTATTATGATTTTTGGGTCTTGGTTTTAGGGTTTTTTTGGGGCTAATGGTTTTGGGTTTTTTCAGATGAGGGTTGAGGGTAATTTCAACAAGGGTTTTTTGTTTTTTTGGGATGGGGGTTTTGGATTTTTTTTTTGTGGATGGGTGATAAGGATTATTTTGGGATGATAGATTATGGTTATTTGGAGATTAGGGTTTATGGTTTTTTATTCTGGGGGTTTAGACCATTTTTGTGGATGAGGGATTAGGGATTTTTGGGGATGACAGTTTAGGGATTTTGGAGGAGGTTTGTTTAGAATTTTTTTGGGTTGAGGGATTAGTATTTTTTGGGGATGAATGTTTAGTGAATTATAAGGATGAGGGTTTCTGATTTTTTGGGGATTATGGTTAAATGGTTTTGGAATGAGAGTTTAGGTTATTTTGTGTATGAGGGTTTACAAGTATTGTGGATTAAGTTTTTTTTTATGGAATATGGTGAATGTTTTTATAGTATGTAATTTCCAGTATTTGGTGGTAGAGGGTTCAAGATTTTTTTAGGATGGGAGTTCAGTATTTTTGAGGCTCAGGGTTTATGATTTTTTTGGGATGATTTGTCATGGAATTTTGGGTCTCAGGGTTTAATTTCATTTTATGGAACATGGAATAAGGTTTTATAGGTCCAAGGGATTATTGTTTTGGTTGATGGGGGATTCTGGTTTCTCAGGTGATGTTTAGAGTTTTTCTTAGGATGAGGGTTTAGGGGTTTTTTAGGGATGAGTGTTTAGGGGTTTTTGTGCTATGAGCCTAGGGACATTTTAGAATTAGGGTTTTGGGTTTAGGGGGTGCAGGGTTAATAGTATTTTGGTTCTTAGGTTTGAGGGTGTCTTGGGGACGAGGGTTTAGGTTTTTGGAGACTAAGGGTTTAGTTTTTTTGGCGGTGAGAGTTTAGGGTGTTTAGGTATGATGGTTTTTGGTTTTTGGAGTCTATGATTTTAGGGTTGTTTTTTTGTATGAGGGATTCCAGTTTTTTGGGGCGGATGAATCAATGATGTTTTTGGATTAGTGTTTTTGGGTTTTTAGGGATGAGGGTTCAATGTTATCTTGGGGATTATGATTTTACGGGTTTTTTGGAACTAAGGGTTCAAGGTTTTTTGGGGCTGATGCTTCAGGGTTTTTTGGTATTGACCATTGAGGGTTGTTTAAGGATGAACATTTAAAAATTTATGGTGATTATGATTCTGTTTGTTTTGTTTTCAAGGTTCATGATTTTTTTGGGTTGAAGGATTAATATTTTTTAGGGATCAGGATTATGGTTTTTTGGGGGGCCCACCATTCAATGATATTTTTGTCTTAGGGTTTTTGGTGTCTTAAGGATAAGGTCGTAGGATTTTTCTGGGGAACAAGGATTGTGGTTTTTTATGGATGTGGGTTGAATTTTTTTTAGGTTTGTAGGGTTAGTGTTTTATGGGATGTGGGTTTGAGGTTATTTGGGGATGAGGTTTAGAGTTTTTTGGTGCTAAGGGTTTAGGGTTTTTAGGGATGATGGTTTGGGGTTTTTTATAGATGAGGATTGAGGTGTTTTTTTAGGAAGATAGAAAAGGGTATTTTGTGTTTGAGGTAACATTGTTTTTTTGGTATAAGGGATCTTGTCTTTTGGGGGATGATGGTTAATGATATTTTTGGGATATATGTGGAGGTTTTTTTTTATGATGGTTTAGATTTTTTTTTTGGAAAAGGGATCAATGTTTTTGGGGGCTGAGGGTTAGATGTTTTTTGAGGCATAATGTTTAGGGTATTTTTAGGAATGGGTTTTATGTTTTTTGGGGCTGAGGTTTTAGTGTTTTATAGGGATGAGTGTTCTAGGTTTTTTGGGTCTAAGGTTTTATGATTTTTTGGGTCTAAGGGTTTATGTTTTTTTCGGGCAGCGATCATACAATTTTTTATGTATAAGGGTTCAAAGTTTTTTGTTGTTGTGGGGTTAGGGATTCATGGTGATGAGTGTTTAGTGTTTCTAAAGGATGAGGGATCATGGTTTTCTTGGGTAGAGGATTCACTCCTTTTTACATATCATGATTCATGGTTTTTTGGGTATTATTTTTTATGGTTTTTTTAATTATAGGGATGAGTTTTTTTGGGGCTCTGAGTATAGGTTTTTTTTATCCGGGTAGTATGTATTTTTGACTTAGGGTTTGGTATTTTTTGGTCTTAGGTTTTTGGGTTTTTGGGTTATAGGGTTAAGGGGTTTCTAGGTGATAGGGTTCATCGTTTTCTATATGGTAGGGTTCAGGATTTGCTTTTTCTGATTTCATATAGGTTTTAGGGATGATTGTATAAAATTTTTGGGGGATAAGGCTTTAGTGTTTTTCGATAAAGAGGGTTTAGGTTTTTTGAGCACGAGGGTTTATGTTTTTAGGGAAGAGGTTTTAGTTTTTTTTTGATTGAGGGGTAATTTTTTAGGGATGAGGGGTTAGGGTTTTAGGGTAGTGGGTTTAGTGTTTTTTGTAGCTTATGGTTTAGAGGTTTTGAGGTAATGGGTATAGTATTTTTGGGGTATGTGCTTAGAAATATTTGGTGCCAAGTGTATAGGATTGTTTGGTTTTGGGGATTTTGGTTTCTTGTGGATAAGTATTGTAGATTTATTTGAGGAGTTGGGTTTAGGGTTTATTTGTGATGTGGGTTTAGGGTTTATTGGGGCTACAGTTTTATGGATATTTGAAGTTAAGGGTCTAGTGGTTTCTGGGGATGAGTGTTTAGAGTTTTTGGGGGATGGGCGTTTAATAATTTTTAGGGCTGAGAGTTTTTGTTTTTGGGAAATAGGTTTCATGGTTTTCTAGGGATACAGGTTCTATGTTTTTTTATTGGGATGTGGTTTCTATGTTTTCTGGGATTTATTGATCAATTTTCTTAGGGATGTGATATCATGGATTATTTGTGTGGGAGGGTTCAGGTTTTTCATGGGCTGAAGGTTCATAATTTTTTTGGGATTAGGTTTCTAGATTTTTTTAGCATATATGGTTCAAAATGTTTTAGGGGTCAGAGATTTGGGTTATTTTGGGTTGAGGGTCAAGGGTTATTTTTGGTTGAATGTTCAGTGATTTTTTTGGATGAGGGGCCCTATTTTTTATGGAAGAGGATTTTGGGTTTTTTATGCTATAGGTTAACATTTATTTGGGGTAGAGGGTTTAGGGTTTTTAGGGATGAGGGTTTTGGGTTTTTTTCGATGTGGGGTTAGGGATTTTGGGGATGAGGGTTTCATATTTTTTGGGTTGAGAATTCAGCATTTTTTGGGGAGTGAGTGTTTAGGTTTTTTTTGTGATAGTTCATTGTATTTTTTGAATCTGGGTTTATGTTTTTTGGGTCTATGTGTTCAGGGTATTTTGGGGCTAGGGGTTCAATGTTTTTTTGGTGATGGGTGTTTAGGGTTTTTATAGGGTAAGTGTTCATGGTTTTTTGGGTATGATGTTTTGCGGATTTTTGGGGATGGGGGTTATGTATTTTATGGGGATTAGGTTTGGGGTTTTCATCATTTGATGGAACATGATTTTTTTGAGGATGAGGGTTTAGGGTATTTTGGGGTTGAGTGTTTGTCATTTTTTTGGGCGATGGTTTCAAGGTTTATTAGTGCTAAAAGTTCATTTTTTGGGGCCAATGATTCATTTTTTTTAGGGTTTAGTGTTTTTTGTGGCTGTGGATTCATGCTTATTGGAGGAATAGGGTTCAGGGATATTTCTTATTGAGGTTTTAGGGTATTTTAGGTCTGTGGGTTCATGGTTTTTTAGTTGAAAGTTCACGATTTTTTGGGTAGGAGGGTTGAAGAATTTTTTGGGGATAAATTTTAAAGGTTTTTTATTGAAATGATTTGATGGTTTTTTAAGCTATTGCATTACTTTTTTTCTTTCCATGAGTGTTCATGGTGTTTTGGGTCATTGGGATCACTTTTTTGGGGTATGAGGACTAATACATTTTTTGGAAGAGGGTTCAGGGGTTCTGGGTATGAGGGATCATGTATTTTTGTCACTGAAGATTTAGGATTTTTTGAGAAATAGGGTTTTATTGTTATTTAGCTTTGAGGAAATAAAAATTTTTGGTGATAAGGATTCATGTTTTTTTGGGAAGATAGTTCATGTTTCTTGGGATAACCATTTAGGAATTTTGGGGGGTGAGGATTCTAGTTTTTTTTGGAACCCAATGTTGTGGGTTTTTCAGAGCTAAGGTTTTATTGTTTTTTGGGGATTGGGATTCAGGGTTTTATGGGGATGAGGGTTCATGGTTTTTTTGGGGATGAGGGTTCCTGGTTTTTTGTAGTTAAGGGATAGATAATTTTTGTGGATGTGGGTTCATGGTTTTTCAAGACTGAAGGTTTAGGGTTTTCTAGGGCTGAAGGTTTATTGTTTTTTTGGATGAGGGTTAAATATTTTTTGGGATCCTAGGGTATAGAGATTTTTATTTCATTGGGTTGAGTTTTTTTTTGAGTATGAGTGTTCTTAAATTTATGGGGTGGAGGGTTTAGTGTTTTTTGGGGCTAGGGGTTTAGGGATTGTTTGGGGAAAAGTGTTCAAATATTTTCTGGCTGAGGTATTTTTTATTTGGGGTTCAATGTTTAGTGCTTTTTGTGGATGAGGCTTAGAGGTCTTTGTGGGATAGGTGTTTAGGATTTTTTTGTGATGAAAATTTTTGGGGTTTTGGGGGTGAGGGTTGACTATTTTTAGGGGATGGATGTTGAGGGGTTTGGGGGGCAGAGGGTTGAGGGATTATTGGGGCTGAAGTTCTAGGGTTTTTTGGGTATGAGGGTTTATAGTTTTTTCGTGACGAGGTTTGATCATTTTTTGAGGATTAGGGTTTAGAGTTTTTTTGGCTAAGGTTTTAGTATTTTTTGGGCTAATGAAGTCAGGGTTTCCCTTGGCTAAGTGATTGGGGTTTTTTGGGGATGAGTGTTAAATGTATTTTATGGTTGAGGGTTTATGGGGTTTCAGGGATGAGGGTTGAGGTTATTTTGGGGATGATGGTTTAGGGTTTTTTGGGGATGAGGGTGTAGGGTTTCTTGAGGCCAGGTGCTGAGGTTCTTTTGGGGAAAGTGCTTTTGGGTTTTTTGGGGAATAACCTTTTAGTGTTTTTTGAGGTTGAGGGGTGAAGGAGGAGTCAGTTGTTGGTTTATTTTGGAATTAGGGTTTATAGTTGTTTGGGTCTAAGGGTAGTGTGTCATCTAGGTACATGGTTTGTAGTTTTTGGGGGATATGTATTTAGGTTTCTCTCGTTATAAGGGTTGAGGCATTTTGGGGGATGGGGGCTTACTCATTTTTTGTTCTCATAGTTTATAGTTTTTTAGGGCTGGGGGTTTAGGGTTGTCGGTGGGGGGGTTGAGGGTTTAGTGTTTTGGGATATAGATTTGACAGGTTCTTGGGAAATGGGGTTTAGGTATTTTTTAGATAAGGGTATTTTATTTTTTGGGGATGGGGGTTTTGGAATTTATTGGGGATAAGGGTCCATGTTTTTTAGGGATGTCAGTTTATAGTTTTCTAGGGATAGGGGATAAGTGTCTATTTTGAATTGAGGATTAAGGGTTTTTATGGTTTAGTGTAGATTTATTTTTTAGGATGAGGGTGTTGGTCTTTTAGGGCAGATGATTTTCTATTTCAGAAGGTAGTAGGTTTTTTTGGTTAAGGGATGAAGGATTTTTGGGACTGAGTGTTTATGGTTTTTTTGGCCTATGGTATTTGGGTTTTGGGGGATGATTGTTTTGGGTTATTTGGTGCTGAATGTTTTGTGTTAATTGGGGATAAAGTGTTAGGATTTTCTAATGTTGTGGTTTTAGGTTTTTTTTATATTGAGGGTTTAGGGTTTTCTTTGATCTTAGGGATTATGTTTTTTTTTCATTTAGGGTTTAAATGACTGTTTAAGGAGGGTTTAGGTTCTATTTTGGATGAGGGTTTAGTGTTGTTTTAGGTTAGGGGTTTAGGGTTTTTTGGTATTAGGGTTTAGGTTTTTTTTCAATGATTATTTATGAATTTTAGTGATTTAGGTTTTTAGGTTTTTTTTAGCTGAGGGTCTAGTATTTTTTGGGGGATAAGGGTAAAGGTGTTTTGTGATGAGAGTTTTTGTTTTTTTTATGATTTATGGATTAAGTTGTTTTGGGGATGATGATTTTGGGTTTTGGGGGTTGAGGTTTTTGGTTTTTTCATGGCTAAGAGTTTAGGTGTTTTTGAAGCCGATGGTGTTGGATTTTTTGGGGATTAGTGTTTTGGGTATTTTTTGGTTGGGTGTTTGGGGTTTGATGGGGGTGTAGGTTTAGGGTTTTTTGGGATGAGGGTTTTGGATATTTTTGTTATATATGATTAGGGTTTTGGGGGATATGGTTTTATGGTTTTTATACTAAGTTTATATGGATCATTTGGAATGAATGATTATGTTTTATTAAGGATGGGGGTTTAAATATTTTGGGGCTAACATTTATTATTTTTTGGGATGAGGGTTTATGGTTATTTTGAGATGTGTATGTTAGGTTTTTGGAATGATGTTTTACGGTTTTTAGAGTATGAGTGTTTAGGATTTGTTTATGAGGATGGTTTATTGTTTTTTGGAGCTGAGGGTTTATGGTTTTTTGAGGATGAGAATTTAGGTAATTTTTGGGACTTGATATTAGGGATTTTTTTTGTTACTGAGGGATTTAGGAATTTTGGGGATAATGGTATAAAATTTTTAGGGGGAAGAGGGATTAGAACGTTGGGGCTGAAGGATTGAGGTTCTCTATGGCTGATAGTGTATGGTTTTTGGTGATGATAGTTTGTGGTTTTTTAGGATAAGGATTTGGGACTCTGGGATTAGTGGTTTTTGAGTTGACGGTTTTGGATTTTTAGGTATTGTGGTTGAGGGTTTTTTGGGGAAGATAGTTAAGGTGTTTCTAGGGATGATGGTTTTGGGTTTCTTGGGGTTGAGGGTTTAGGGTTATTTGGGGATGATGGGTTACAGTTTTTGGGGGATGGGGTTTTAGATAATTTTGGGGCTTAAGGTTGACATTTTATTAAGTCACATGGTTTTGGGTTTGATGCAATTAAAGTTTAATATTTTTGGGGGGATGACGGTTTAGAGGTTTTTGGTCTAAGGGTTTAGGGTTTTTTATGTTGTTTTATGGTTTTTAAGGGATGGGGTTTAGGGATTTTTGGTGTGCAGGTTTAGGTATTATTTTCTATAAGTGTTTAGAATTTTGTAGGATGAGGATTTTGGATTTTTTGGGTCAGAGGCTTGAGGGTATCTTGGAAAGGAGGGTCTTTAGTTTTTTTATGCGGGTTTAGGGTTGTTTTGGGAAAATTATATAGTGTTTTTTTGTAACTAACGATTGAGGGATTTTGGGGGATGAGAAATTAGAGGTTTATGGGGATGAGAGATCATGGTTTTTAGGAGGGATGAGGGATCTGATATTCATGGGGATGAGGCCTCATGTTTTTTTTGGATTGGGGGTTTGGTGTAATTTTGGAATGAGGGTTTGTGGTTTTTTGGGGAATATGGTTTAGGTTTTTATGGGCCTAAGAATTAAGAATTTATATTGTTTGAGTTTTAGGTGTTTTTGGGGGATGTGGATTCAATTTTTAGGGCTCATGGTTCTAGATTTTTTGGGGTTGACAATGTATGGTTTTTTAGGACAGAGGGTTTATTGTTTTATGGGCTTTTGGTTATGTTTTTTAGGACTCATGTTTTCACGTTTTTTTGAATGAGTTTTTAGGGATTATTAAGGCTTATTGTTCTTGATTATTTTGGGCTCAAGGATTTAGGTTTTGTTGGGATGATGTTTTATGGTTTTCTGTGGATGAGGATTTTGGTTTTAAGGGGTTTATGGTTTATGGATTTTGGGGGATGGTGGTGTAGTGTTTTTTGGGGATGTGTGATTTTGAATTTTATGTATCATGTTTTACGGTATTTGAATCTTAGGAATTAGGGTTTTGGGGTTGGGGGTTAGCGTTTTGGGGTTGAGGGGTCAGGGATTTTGTGGGATGAGAATTCAGTTTTTTTGTTGACAAGGGTTCATTATTTTATAGGGATGACGGTTTAGGGTTTTTGGGATGAGGATTCAGTTATTTTTGGGACTAAAAGTTTAGGGTTTTTTGGGGCAATGGGTTTGTGATTTTTTGGGCCTTAGGGTTTAGGGTATTATTGTTAAAAAATTATGGGTTTTTAAGGGATGTGGTTTTAGGATTTCATATGTTTGAGGGTAGAGGGTTTTATGGGAATGTGTTTTATGGTGTTGGGGGTGATAAGGGTTTAGGATTTATTGGTTCTTATGGTTTATGGTTTGTTAGGGATGAGGGATCATGGTTTTTGGGGGCTGAGGGTTCATAGTTTTAAAGGGAATAGGGTTTTGGGTTTTTCGGGGGTGAGGGTTTTGGGTTTTTTAGGGACGAGGATTCATAGTTTTTTGGGGATCATTTTTAATGGTTTTTCTAGGTCATGTGTTAAGGGATTATTAGGGATGAGGGTAAAGGGTTTTTTTGAACCAATTGGTTCATGTATTCTTCTGTTTCGGGGATCCATGATTTTTTTTATAAGGGTTTAGGGTTTTTTGATGCTTTGGTTTCATTGTTTTTTGGGGCTTAGGGGTTAGGGTTTTTCAAGGAAGGGGGTTCATAGTTTTTGGGGTTAGGGTCCCAAATGGTTTGGTGTATCGAGTTTATGTTTTTTTAGGGACATGGTTTTAGGGTTTTTGGGGATGATGTTTTAGAGTTTTCTGGGGAAAAAGGTTTAGTTTTTTTGTCGTAGGGTTTAGAGTTTTTTGGTGGTGTGGGTTTAATGATTTTTGGGAATGAAGGTTATAGTTATTTTAGGGTTCTCCATTTACAGTTATTGGGGTTGAGTGTCTACTGTTTCATGGGGCTCAAGGATTAGGGTTTTTTGGGGATTTGGGTTTAGGGTTTTTTGGGATGAGGTTTTATGGATTTTTGGTTCATATGGTTAAGGATTTTTTGTTGTTTAACATTTAGGGTTTTTTGGGGTTGAGGGTGTAGGGTCTTTTGGGTATGTGTGTTTTGGATTTTTTGGGATGATGGTTTATGGTTTTTGGGCCTATGGGTTTCAGGATTTTTGGGGCTAATGGTGTAGTGATTTATGGGTAGAATGGTTAAGTGTTTATTATGGTTGAGGGTTTCGTGTATTTTGGGGAAGTGGGTTTTTGGTTTTTTTGGGTAGAGGGTGTATGGTTTTTTAGGATAAGGGTTCAAAGGGTTTGTGGGTTTCCGGCTATGGGTTATTTAGGTATATGGGATCAGGGTTTTTTAGGGATGATGTTTCAATTTATTTTGGTTCTAACAATTTCAAATTTTCTAGGGCTATGTGTATTGGGATTTTATGTGATGAGGGTTTAAGGGGTTTCGGGGCTGAGGGTTCAACGACAATTTTGGAGTAGAGAGTTTATTTTTTTAGGATGACGATCTAGGGTTATTAGGGGTTGATGATTCAGGATTTTGTGTCTAAGGGTCTAGGGTTTTTTGGGTTGATGATTTGAGGTTTTTTGGAATGGATTCCAGTATTCTTGGGGAATATGGTTAATGGGTTTTGTGGCTTAGGTGGATGGGTTTTGTAAGGCTATGGATTCAGGGTTTTTTTGGATGGGGGTTTAGGGTATTTTGGGGGTGATGGTTCAGTGATTTTTTGGGTGAGTGGTTAGGTATTATATGGGGTGATGGTTTAGGTTATTTTAGCGATGAGTGTTCATGGATATTTCAGGTTCTGTATTTCGGGTGTTTTGGGTATAATGGTAAAAGATATTTTATGTGTTGAGGTTTCAAAGTTTATTGTGTTTGAGGATAAATGTTTTTTTGGGGTTGAGTGTTAATTTTTATTATAACATATGGCTTCAAGGATTTTTTTGGGGTTAAGATAAATTGGTTTATTACAGCTAAGGGTTTAGTATATTCTGGGGATGATGGTCAGGGGTTTTTTAGTGATGAGGGTTCAGGGTTTTTGGGGGATGAGGGGTCAAAATTTTTTGGGGTCAAAGTAAAGGGTTTTTTGTGGACAAGGTTTCTAGATTTTTTGGGGGCTAAGGGTTCAAGGATATTTTGGGTTGAGGGTTTTGGGTTTTTTTGGGATGGGGTTTTATAGATTTTTTAAGGATGAGTGTTAAGAGTTTTTTTGGGTTTGATGGTTCAAGTTATTATAGAGATAAGGGTTTAATGTTTTTTGGAGTGAGGGTTAATTATTTTATTGGGATTAGGGATAATGGTTTTCTAGGTAGGAGGATTCAGTTTTTTGGGATATGGGGACGGAAAATTTTATTGGATGTGGTTTTGGAGTTTTTGGGGATGGGGGTTCCGGGATTTCTTGTGGATAAGGGTATAGTTCCTTTAGGGATGAGGGTTTAGGGTTCTATTGGTTGGAGGAATCAAGGTTTTTTTAATCATAGATTCCATTGTGTTTTGGTGATGATGTCTTTTTGGGCGGGGTTTCAGTGTTTTTTAGTGTTCATGGTTAATGGTTTTTGGGGGCTGATGGTTCATGATTTTTTGGGGATGAGGGTACATCATTTTTTGTGGGATGAGTTTTTACATTGTTTTTGGGAATGATGGTTTAGGGATTGTAGGGGAGGAGTATTCATGGGTTTTAGGTCTGAGGGATCATTTTTTTGTGTATAATGGTTCAATGTTTTTTTGGGACTGAGGGTTCACTGTTTTTTGGGATGATGGTTCTTTTTTTGGATGTGGGTTTATAGTTTATTATGATGATTTACGGTGTTTTGTCTGATTTTTAGGGTATTTTGTGGACACGGTTTTATGAATTTATATATATTAGGGTTCATCGTTTTTCAAGAATAGGGTTTAGGGTTTTTTGGTCTGTTTGTTATGGTTTTTTAGTACTAGGGACCAAGTATTTTTTAGGATGATTGTTCAGAGATTTTTGGGTCTGAAAGTTCTTGGTCCCTTTAGGCCGAGGGTTTAGGGATTTTTGGGGACAAGGGTTCATGGTTTTAAGGATTTTTGATGATGAGGCTTCAGGGATTATTATGGAATAGGGATTAAGGGTTTTTGGTTTTGATGTATTTGGGATTATTTGGAGATAAGGGATAAAGGTTTTAAGGGTGATTGTTTAGTGTGTATTTGGGATTAGAGTTTCATGTTTATTGTGTGAGGTTTTAGTGTTTTTAGGGTGAGAGTTGAGGTTTTTTAGTGATTAGGGATCAAGGTTATTTGTGGTTGAAGGATATGTTTTTTTATAGACGGTTCAGGGTTTTTTTGGGATGAGGTTTCAAAGATTTTTCCTACTAAGGGATGAGGTTCTTTAGATGATGATGGTTCACGGTTAGTTGGGGATGAGGGTTCATGGTTTTTTTGAGACATGGTTTTACATTTTTTCTGTCTTTTTATTTAGGATATTTTAGGGATGAGGGTATATGTTTTTTTGGTAGAAGGTTCATGATTTTTTAGTGTTTAGGGTTTATGGTTTTTTAGGGTTGAGAGATTTTGGTATTTTGGGGCATAGTGGTTAGGATAATTTGTGGCATAGTGTTTACGATTTGTTTGGTCCAAGGGTTTGGGGTTTTTTGAGGTGGAGAGTTTTGAGTTTATTGAGATTGACAGTTAAGGGATATTCAAGGCTAAGGGTTATAAATATTTTGGTGATGAATATTTAGTGTTTTTTGTGGACCTAGGTTCAAGGTTTCTTGGGAGTGAGTGTTTTGGGTATTTTAGGGATTAGAATTTAGTGGATTTTAGTAATGAGGGTTTAGGGTATTTTATTGGATTAGGGTTTCCTATCTTTTGGGAAAGTGGTTAATTGTTTTCTGGGGCTTCGGTTCTGTGATTTTTAGTGGTCAAGGTTCAAGGTTTTTTTTGGATGAGGCTATAGGGTTTTTAGGGGGTCAGGGTTCATGGTATTTTTTGGGTTGAGGGTTTATGTTTTTTTGGGGCTTGGGGTTTAGGATATTTTGGGAATGAGGGTTGAGGGGTTGTTAGTTTTTTTGCAGAGGGTTTAGGTTTATTTAGGATGTATGATTTTAGGTTTTTTGGGGGGAGTAATATTTTAGGGTTTTTTGAGGATATGGTTAAAGGGTTTTTTTGGATATGGTATAGGGTTTTGGAGGATAATGGTTAGGTGTATATGGGCCTAAAGGACTATAGTTTATTCTATATGTGGGTTTAGGTGTACTGTAGATAGGGTTTAGGGATTTTTGGTGCAGGGGGTTTAGGGTTTTTTGGGGATGGGGGTTTAGAGTTTTCTATAGCTAAATGTTTAGGGATTATTGAGGCTGAGGGATTTCAATTTTATGGCGATGAGGTTTTAGATTTTTGGGGATTAAATTTTAGAGATTTATAGTGATATGGGTGTAGTTTATTTTTCAGATGAGGGTTTATATTTTTTTGGTGAAGCGGGATTAGTATTTTTGGGGGATGATGTTGTAGGGTTTCTGAGGGTAGGGGTTTTAGGTTTTTAGGGGGAATGTTTTTTGGGTTTTTTGGGGCTGTGGGTTCACTGTTTTTTGGGGAAGTGGGGATAGTTTTTTTTAGGGATGTGGGTTTAGTGTTTCATGGTGCTGGGGGTTTGGTTTTTCCTGTGGTTAATTTTTTATGGTTTTTTGGGGATGAGAGTTTAGTGTCTTTTGGGTCTTACAGTTCATGGATTTTTTGGACAAATGGTTTAGGGTTTTGGGGATTGAGGGTTGAGAGATATTTGGGGTTGAGGGTTAATATTTTTTGGTGGGATAATAGTCCACGATTTTTGGGGATGAGATGTTAGGTTGTTTTCAATGTGTGGGATTAGTGTTTTTTTGGGGAAGAGGGTTCACAGGATTTTAGGGATGGGGGTTCAGAGTTGTTTTGGGCTATGAGATTATAATTTTTTTCTATGTGGTTTCATGGTGTTTCTCGGGTTAGGGTTCATCGTTTTATCTTTTTGAACGATCATATTTTTTGGGTGATGGTTTATGGATTTTTTATGTCTGAGGGTTTTTTGTTTTTGGGGTAGTGTGTTCAAGGTATTCAGAAGATAAGGGGTCACAAGTTCATAGGGATGAGGATTATATGGTTTTTGGGGTTCAGGGATTCAGGTTATTGGGGGGTGAGTTCTTAGGTCATTATTAGTGCTGAGGAATCAAGTTTTTTGGGGGTTGAAGGTTTTCAATTTTTTCCATTGAGGGTTCAATATTTTTTTATTCTAAGGATTTGGAGTTTTTTGGGGATCAGGGTTCATGTTTTTTTGGGGGGGAAAGGTTCAGGGTTTTCTGGTGATGAGGGTTCAGATTTTATGGGGGTCAAGTTCCAGAATTATTTCGGTATAGGTTTATGGGGTTTTGGGGATAGTAGTTCATAGCATTTTTTGTATAAGGTTACAATGTTGTTTTGGGTTGAGGGTTTATCGTTTTGGTGGGTTCAGTGTTCAAGGTTTTTCTAGGGCTAAGGGCTCATAGTATTTTGTGGATTAGAGGTGATGTTTTTTTGGGTTTGATGGTTCAATTTTTATTGGGGATGAGTGTTTTGGTGTTTGGGGGATTAAGGATCTTTTTTTAGGATTATGGATAAGGTTTTTTTGTGGCCTAGGGTTAATTATTTATGGGTATAAGGGTTTAATTAATTTTTGTGTAGAGGGTACAGGTTTAATTACTATGGAGGGTTCAAGGCTTTTGGGGCTTGGGTTTTTTGGTTTTTTTGGATGAGGATTATGGGTTCTTGAGGAATGAGGTTTCATCATTTTTTGGGGTTGAGGGTTCATGGGTTTTTTGGGTTGAAGGATTATTTTATATAGGGCTTAGGATTAAGTGATTTTTGGGGAACAAGGTTCTAGTTTTTTGTAGCTGAAGGTTCATGGTTATTTAGGGCCAAGGATTTTTTATAAATGGATTCATGTATTTCTGGTGTTGTGGTTTTTTTTTTGTAATTAGGGTTCATGGTTATTTGGTGACGAGGTATGAATATTTTTTGGGGTTGAGAGTTCTATGTTTATGGAGAATAGTGTTTAATATTTTTTAGGGATGAAGGTTTACTATTTTTTGGGGACATGGGTTTAGGGTATTTAGTGATTTATGGTCAATAGTTTTTTAGGGAATACAAATGAGGGTTTTTTGTGGTGGAGGCTTCATGATTTTATGGGTCATATAGTTCTATATTTTCTAGGGATGGGGATTTTGGGGGTTTTCAGGGATAAGTATTAATTCGTTTTTTTGGATTGGGGTTCAATGTTTGTTAGTGTTGAGTGCTCAATGTTTTTTGGATATGAGCTTTCTAGATAATTTTTGGGTTGAGGGTTCATTTATTTTCTGGTTTAGGGTTCAAGGTTTTTTGGGTCTTAGGGGTTATGGTTTTTTGGGTCTAGGGGTTCATTATTTTCTAGGAATGAGTGTTTTCATTTATTTTGGGCTGAGGGTTCAGGGTTTTTTTAGGGTGATGGTTTATGGTTTTTTTGGTATGAGGTTTTATAAAATTTTGGGGATGAAGGTTCATTATTATTTAGGTATGAGGTTATAGGGTTTATTTGGGTGATTTGATAGGTTTTTTGGTTCTAAGGGTTCATTGTATATTTTGGTTGAGGGTTCAGGGATTTTTTGGGGGATGAGGGATAAGGTTTTTTGGGGATGAGGGTTTAGAATTATTTGTGGAAGAGGGTTCAATGATTATTTAGGATTAGGGTTTAGGTTTTATTAGGGATGAGGGGTCATGATTTCATAGAGTTGTCATTCTAGGGTTTCTTAGGGATGGGGGATCACATTTTCATAGGACATAGGGTTTGGGGTTTCATGGGGACAAGGGTTTGTGTTTTCATGGGGTTGAGGTTTTAGTGTTTCTTGGGGATACGGTTTGAGTTTATAATGGGGATCATGGTTGTGGGTTTTATGGGGATGAGGGTTCTTGGTTTCGTGGTGCCTAGGCTTCTTGGTTACTTTTGTCTAAGGGTCCACTGTTTCTTGTGTCCTATGGTTAAGTTTTTAATGAGGATAAGGGTTCATAAAATATTTGGTATGAGGCTTTAGGGTTTTGTTGGGGTCGAAGGTTTTTGGTTTAAGGGGTCTTGGGGTTTAGATATTCATAGGGATGAGTTTTTATGGTTTCATCGGTATGTGGGTTAGGGTATCATGGGGCTGAGGTTTTAGGGTTTATTTGGGTTGATGAGTTGGGGTTTTTGTGGATAAGGGTTCATGGTTTTTTAGGATGAGTGTTTAGGGATTAATAGGAAAAAAATTGTAGGGTTTTATGTGGTTTAAGGGTCATGGTTTTTTGGGTTTTATGGTATAGGGTTTTTTGTGATTATTTTTAGGGTTTCGTGAGTATTAGCGTATAGTGGTTCATTTGGCTATGTTTTTAAGGATTTTGGGGCCTCATGGTTAATGTATTCCTATGGAGAGGGTTTAGGTATTCATTAGGATGCAGGGTTATGGTTTATTGAATATAAGGGTTTAGGGTTTCATAGGGATGTGGTTTTATGGATTTTTGGGGTTGATGGTTTAGGTTTTCACGGGGTTGTGTGTATAGTGTTTACTGGTGTCGGGAGTTTTGGGTTTCATAGGGTTGCAGGTTTATTATATTAGGTGGATGAGGTTTTAGGGTTTCATGGGATTGAGGGTTTCTATTTTATTGAGTCTTATTGTTTAGGGTTTCATAGGGCTAAGTGTTTATGGACTCTCATGGTTGATTGTCTGGTGATACTTGGGGTTGAGGTTTTAGGGATTCTTGGTGGTGAGGGTTTGTGGATTAATGGGAATGATGGTTTAGGGGTTATTATTGATGATATTATATGGATTCTTCATGATGATGATTTTGAGTCTCTTAGGGATTGTGGTTTATGGTTTTAGATGAGAGGGTTTTAAGTATCATAAGAAATATGGTTGAGGGTTACTTATATATGACTGTTTAAGGTTCCATAGAGCTATGTGTTTAGGGTTTCATAGGGTTGAGGGTGTGGGTTTTTTTGGATGAGTGTTTAGGGTGATATGTGGTTTAGGGCTTTGGGTATTTTGGGGATGAGTGTATAGAGGTTTTTTTAACAAAAGATTGAGATTTTTGTGGAGAGAGTGTTTAGGGTATTTTTAAGTTGATAGTTTAGGGATTTTTTGTGGTGATGGCATAGGTTTCACTAATACTGAGGGTTTATGGGTTTTAGGGCTGAGGGTTTAGTGATTATGTGGGGCTGAGGGGATAGGTTTTTCTGTTGATGGGGGTTAAGTGTTTTTTGTGGATGAGGGTTTAGGTTTTTTAATGAGGGATTAATGTTTTCTAGGCATAATGATGTAGTGTTATTTATGGGTGAGGGTTTAGGATTTTAGTAGGGATTATGGTTTATGATTTTTTGGTGTTGAGGATTAATGGTCTTTGGGGTTGAGTGTTTATTTTTTTCTAGGGATGAGGGTTATGGAATTCCTAATATAGAGGGCTTAGGGTTTTATTGGGAAGAGGTTTTAGGGTTTTATGGGGATGAGGTTATTAGACATTGGGGTATGAGGGTTTACAGGTTTGTGGGGATATGGGTATAGGGTTATTTTTGGTTGAGGTTTTATGGGTTTTGGGGCTAACGGTTTAGATTTTGGGGGGTTGGGAATTTAGTGGATTTGGATTTTGATGGTTTTGGGGCTTTTGGGATTAGTGTTTATAGTTTTAGGGGAAAAGGGCTTAGGCATATTTGTGTGTGAGGGTTTAAGATTTTTGTGGGATGAGGGTTCAATGTTTTTTGAGGCTAAGGGATTATAGTTTTTTTATGATTATGGATTATGGTTTCATGGGGATGAGGGTTCATTGGTTTTGGGGATGTGGGTTTAGGGTTTTTTTGGGGATGCGTTCTTGGAGTTTTGGTGGATGAGGGTTCCTGGGTTTTTTTGTAAGAGGGATTTTGATTTTTTTTGCTGATATTTTAGGGTTTTTTTGGGCATACTATATAGTGTTTTTTTTGGTTCTCTGTGTTTCGATCTATTGGGGATGGCATTTTCAGGTTTTGGGGCTCATGGTTTAGTTATTTTGGGGGTGATGGTTTTGGATTTTAGGGGATGATTGTTTAGGATTTTATGGGAATTAGGGTATAATGGTTTTTAAGGAAAGTTATTAGGGGTTTTTTTGGATAAGGGTTTATGTTATTCTGAGTATGGGGGATTGGGGAATTTTTCGGATGATTCTTTATGGTTTTGGGGATGATGGATTATTATTTAATGGGTATGTTATGACAACCTTGATTTTATTACAAACATAAACATGATTTATTACATAAACCATTCAATTGATACAACATGGATTAAAGAGAGGTATAGTGTCTTTGGGGCTTAGGATCATTAAATAACAACTTAAAACATGAAGTACAACATCTTTATTTAAAACTTCCTTTACATTACCACTACATTCTCTCGTACTTAGCATTGCATGGATAACCTGAGGACATGCATAAGAAAAGGGGTGAGATATAAAGCCCAGTAAGGGAATAAACATGGAATACATGAGGAGTAAAATACATGTTAAACAATAGGAATATAAATAGATCACAAGATAAACATGAACATAAAGTCATGATAAAGCATGATAATCATAACATGGAAATGTGGAAACAACACTTAACATGAAATTAGCATGAGCCAAGGATCATTGCACATAGAGCATGAGTAAATCCTCATTGCACATGAAGCACGAGTAAACCCTCATTGCACTTCAGTTAGCATGAGTTAACACTCATTTCACATGATGTATCATGATACTATACTTTACCCAATGCATTGGAGCGCTATAAGGTCTCACCCTTCTTAAATATTTCATTTCCCGCATAAGTGTGCCACATGGATCATAAATCATGGATTCATAAAAAATAATCATGTATTCCACGATAAAGGATTGTGAAATTAATACATTAAACATTATAATCAATAATTGAATGTTCATAAAGGTGAATACCCTTGATGGAGAAATGGGTATGGTATTCATTACACAATGGCATTGGCTTAGAAAATCGGTGCGATTTCGGCAGCGTAACGGTGTGACATAAGAATTCATAAAAATGGTTTATGAGAGGGAAAGGGGTTACTCATCATATTTACATGTAATATATAGTAAGGAGTTCATATATATTCATGTCCCAACAATTTTAATCGAATTTATATTCATGATACAAAAGTATTGCTTGAATGTAAATGAGGAGAGAGAAGTTCCTTTCGGAATTTCAGTATACTAACGGGTGTACATGGGAGGCATTTAATGAGAGAGAAAGGGGTATACCATCATTCAAACATAAATAGGGCAGTATGAGGGAGGTTTGAAACCATACCCCTACATTCAAAATTGAAATTAAAAGGGAAAAACAACTTAAATAAAATTGGACAAAAATGAGAAAGGAAAAAACCCTTACTTAGAAGTGTGCTTCCAAGGGCTTGAGAGAGGCTTGAGAGAGGCTTCTTGGGAGCTTGGGGAACCTCGGGAGGATTCCAGAGAGAGTAGGTCAGAGGTTGGACGAACTCCAAAGGCTTTTAGTGATGAGGAAGTTGGAGCTTGGGTGGGTTTATATAGGAAAAGTGAGGGAATTCTTTATTATTTAGGTTTAGGACCTCTTATATTAAATTAATCCAAACCACAAACCATCAAATTGTTTTTGCCCATGGTTTTTGGAAAATGGAATAGGAATGTAATATTTTATAATTCCAAAGTCCTAAAATCTTAAAATAATGGGTTTGTTTATGTGGAGGTGAGTCACACTCCCATGGATAATAATTTAAAAAGACAAGATGTTTAATAAGTCTTGAGGGGTCCATTAATGCTTTGTAAAATAAATCAAACAAACCCAAAATAACATTATTTTAATTGAAAAAAATATATTGACCGAAAATAAAGCTTATAGTATTTTATTACATAAGTATTGCGTTATTATGATGTCATAAAACACATTATATATTTAAACGGTATTTAATTTTTACCCAAAAATTTGACTGTCTCAGAAAATTATGAAAAATTCACAGTTGGATAATTTCGACGTCCTAATTCCAAAAATAACATTTATTTTATCTAAATAATTTTTGAATATGTTAATCTTCACTTTTAAGATAAAAATTTACATTTCTCAAAAATTCACGGGTTTTGACAAAAATGGATTTCAAACATTAATAAAAATTACAATTGCATTCATAAAATTATAAGATCATTTATATTTAATAAAAATTAATTTAATAATAATAATATTTTATTAAAATATTATTTAATTCAGAAATCCGTTAATTAAATAAAATATAATTCTTAATTAAATAATAACTAAAAACACTATTTGTAATTTAAAAACTATTTACAATGTATCAATGATGACAAGAAATTATATTCTTTATTACATACAAAAATAATGTACATGAACATAGTACTAGTGACTTGTTACATAACCCCTTAAAACAGCCGCATAAGACCTAAGGGTAAGGTGTGCGATGGTGACAGACTCTTGGGGTGGCTCAGATAACATCGCTCGAGTGGTAATATCTATCAACTTCCACTTTTCCCGTAGACGGTCCCGTTTGAGCTTGACATGATGAAGCTCAGCTTTGGATTGGTCAAGAGCGATGCCCAAAGATGCCACCTCTTTTCCGAGCTCCGACAAATGGGATTCGTATAGAGCAATTCTACTAGATGAGGCCATCGCTTCCTTTGTCTGAGTAAATTGGGTTTGTTAAAGCCCTATATTTATACTAATCATGTGATCACTGTTCAACGGCTATAAAAGCAACAGTCACAATTATTAACATAAAACCAAATAATTTGACATTTAATATAATCATTTTATATAAAGATACATTTAATTAGATCAAGTGGGATTTCCATTAATGAAACTTTTTGTCGTTACAATATTCCCCCCTTATGAAATTTCGCCCTCAAAATTTCTTTTTCCCACACTAAAACAGATGTGGGTAACTCAGCTTCATCATGTCCTCTGATTCCCAAGTCGCTTCTTCAAACTTGTGGTTTTTCCACAACACCTTGATGAGGGGAATTGTCTTATTTCATAGAACTTTTTCTCTATGATATACGATCTTCACTGGTTGCTCCTCATAAGAAGGATCATCCTCCTACTGTATGACCTCAGAAGAGAGTACATGTGAAGGGTCCAGTATGTACTTCCTTAAGAGGGATACATGAAATACATCATGTACTTTGGCCATGGTAGGTGGAAGTTCTAGTCGATGGGCCACAGCCTCGACCCGATCAAGAATCTCAAAGGGGTCGATGTACCTTGGACTTAACTTCCCTTTCTTTCCAAACCTCATGACATTCTTCCACGGAGATATGTGTAGAAAAACCATTTCTCCAACTTTAGGTCTCATTGATGATTATCTGCATAACTCTTCTATCAACGTTGGTCTGCCTTGATATGATTCTAAATGGTTTTCACCTTCTCCACCATTTCCTCGACCATTTCTGGTCCAAGAATCATACGTTCACCGACCTCAACCCAACATGATAGTGTTCTGCACCTTTTCCCATACAAGGCTTCATATGGTTCAATTTGGATTCTTAAGTGGAAACTGTTGTTATAAGAGAACTCAACTAGAGGAAGATGCCGATCCCATCCTCCTTTAATGTCCATTAGTATTCAGAGCATGTTGAAGACTCTTCCAAAACATAGAGGTGAATATTGGATCTCAGTCAGACACAATAGATAGTGGTAATCCATGCATCCTTACCACTTCCCTGATATATATATATGTTCCATTTGATCCAATGATAAATCCTCCCGAATAGCAATGAAGTGTGAAGTCTTTGTAAGATAATCCACAACAACCAAGATTGCATTGTTGTCTTTGGATGTACTTGGAATTCTGGTGACAAAGTCCATGGTGATGTTCTCCCATTTCCATTCTGGTATTGGCAATGGTTTCATCATCCCCTTATACTTCTGCCTCTCTGCCTTCACTTGCTGGCACACCAGGCACTTTGATGTATATTCAGCGATCTCCTTTTTCATATTATCCCAAAAAAAGTTTTCTCAGAGATCTCAATACATCTTTGTGCTCCCAGGGTGAATCGAGAAATTTGAACTATGTGCATCATCCAAAAGTTCCTTCTTCATCTCCAAACATGATGGAACACATAGCCTTTTCCCAAATTGCACAATTCCTTCTTCATTAACATTAAACTCCGAGGATTAACCTTTTTTTGATAGCTTCCACTTTTTCCTGAATTCCTACATCATCCTTTTGAGCATCCTTTAGCCTTTCCAAAAGAGATGGTTGAGAAATAAATTGTGAAAGGATTGATGATGTCCCCTTCTTTATGATTCGCATGTCCTTCTTTATCATGTCTAAGAAGATTGGATCCTTCTCAAATCTCATCATTGATAGAATTTATGGGACCTTTCTACTTAGGGCATCTTCCACCTTGTTCCCTTTCCGAGGGTGGTAATGTATTGAGAAGTCATAATCCTTGATGAGCTCTATCCATATTCTCTGGCGCATATTATGCACTTTATGTGTGAATATATATTTAAGACTCTTGTGGTCAGTATATATCTCACATTTCTCCCCATAGAGATAATGCCACCATATTTTCAAGGCAAAGATCACCGCCGCCAACTCCAGATCATGCGTTGGATAGTTTCGCTCATATATTTTCAACTGTCTTGAGGCATAGGATATCACTTTATCATTCTGCATCAGCACACAGCCTAAGCCCTTCTTCGAAGCATCACTGAATACCACAAAAGGTTCCCCACTTGTGGGTAAAGTGAGCACAGGCGCAGTGATGAGCCTCCTTTTCAACTCCTTAAAGCTTTCTTCACAATCATCACTACAAGAAAACTTTACTCCCTTTCGAGTTAGCTTGGTTATGAGGGTTGGACAATCGTGAGAAATTTCTCGCAAATCGTCGATAATATCCTGCTAACCCCAAGAAGCTACGGATATCTGTTACTGATGTTGGCCTCGACCATCCCTAAATTACATCTATTTTGGAGGGATCCACATATATCCCATTACTTGTGATGATATGGCCCAAGAATGAGACCTCCTTCAACCAGAATTCACACTTGTTGTACTTTACATAGATCTTATCCTTGCACAAAGTCTCTAATACAGTTCTTAAATGATTCTCATGATCCTCCTTGGTTTTGGTGTATATTCAAATATCATCTACAATGACTAAAAAAAATTTCTAGGGTAATCTCTAAAGACTCTATTAATCAAGTCTAAGATGATTTTTGGAGCATTAGTGAGTCCGAAAGGCATTACTATGAATTCATAGTGCCCGTATCTTGTACAAAAAGTAGTCTTGGGGACATCTTCCTTCTTCACCCTTACTTGATAATATCCCGACTGCAAATCTACCTTGGAGAAGTATTATGCTTCACACAGCTGATCGATCAAGTCATTGATCCATGGTAGAGGATACATTTTCTTTATCTTGATTTTGTAAAGTTCACGATAATCAATGCAAAGTCGCATTGACCCATCCTTCTTCTTGACGAAGAGGACTGGTGCACCCCATAGTGAAGCACGTGGGCATATAAACCCTTTATCCAAATACCCTTGTAGTTGTTTCTTCATATCTTCAATCTCTAAAACAACCATTCTATATGGAGTCTTGGATATTGGTAGAGCCCCTGGTATAAATTCAATTGAGAATTCAATATCTCTTCTAGGAGAAAGACCAAGAAGTTCCTCGGGAAACACTTCAGTGAATTCCCTCACAATAGGAATTTATTCAAGGATGGTTTCATCCTTGGAATCAATCATCTGAGCCAGATACGCGTGATCATATGGTAGTAATATCCATTCTTGAGATGATGGAGCTAAATGAGATTCATCTTCCTCCTTACAATTGTAAAGAATCGGGGGTCGATTCTATATATGGAGTGTGATTTCACTCTCCCGACAATTTATGTTGGCTATATATAAGGAAAGCCAATCCATGCCAAGAATTGCATAAAATTCCACTATAGGGAGTATGATGAGGTTCTCCAGGAAATTCAATCCACATATTATGACAGGGGAGGACTTATATTCATGGGATGCAATGATTGACCCATTTTCCGTACTCACTAACATCATCACTTCCATGATTTTTGGTGGTGCTGGGATTGTTCTACTAAATTTTTGAGATATAAAAGAATGCGTAGAACCTAAATCAAAAAGTACATTCACTATTATTCAATGAATAACTAGCGTACTTGTCACTACTTTGTTGTCAGGGTTCACTTTGGCAGAAGTGATGGCAAAAGCTCTTCCTTGCTGCCCTGGAGGTTGTTGGTTTCCTCCGAAAACCCTTGTATTTGGGCACTAAATTGCAAAATACCCTGATTCTTTGTAGTTGTAGCAATGAAAAATGTGTTGAGGTTCTAAGGGAGAGTTACTCTCCTCTATCGCAATCGCGGGTCTTTTATGTCGATAGTTAACAGCTAGGTTCCCTTCTCTACCACACCTATAGCATTTCCTCGTCCCCTTGAGGTAATTTCCAGGGTGCTTCTTTCTGCACTTTTGTCAAGTGGGGTGCTGGATCTTCTTAGCACCATTGGATTTATCCATCAGACCACCAGCATTGAAGTCCACCTTATGCTTCTTTTCCCCATGATACCCCTGTGATTCCTTGATCTCCATTTCGACCTTGAGGGTACATCAGAAAATTTCCTCATAGTTGTCGAAGTCACGGATCGCTAATTCTTTCCGCAGGCTGGGCTTCAGCCCACCAAAGAAGCGGTCAACCTTGCATTCAGGGGTAACGACAAAGCCAAAACAGTATCGTGTAATCCTTGTGAAGTTTTCCTCATACGCTCCAACATATTCTTCTTCTTTTTGGTAGAGGTAAAGGAAGTCCCTTTCCATATTAAGCCTAAGGGTGCGCGGAAAATATTTATCGAAAAACATCTTCCAGAAATCCTTCCATTCCAACACCTCGATCTCCTCCTCGGGCTTTGTATTTTAAATCAACGTCCACCATTGATCAGATTCACCCTCCATAAGATAAGCCGCCCGGAGAACCTTCTCTTGTTCAGAACATTGAAGTATGGAGAATATCATTTCAATGGAGTTGATCCATTGTTCAGCGATCGTGGGATCGGATGATCCACTAAAAGTAGGAGGCCTTTGTCTCATGAAGCTCTCGATAGAGACTTTCTCCTTCTTAGTGGGTTTTGGACATTCCTCTTGACCCGTGATTCTATTCAAATCTTGAGTTAGCTGAGAGAGAAGCATGAAAAAGTTCATGATTCCCACTCCCATTGGATTGGGCATCTCATTAGTACAATCATCACACTGATTTTTGCATCGGTTGTTAGCCTGAGTCCTCCTATTACCGGCCATTGGCTAGAATAAAAGGAAAATTAGGGAGTAACACATAAAGGGTAATCCAAAGACAAAAGTTGATGACTTATAAATAAAATTTTATTTCTTTAACTCATGAATCTATAGGATTTAATCTAGGATTTTCGTGATCTACTTTATAACATATATTATTAGGGGTTTTTTATTCCCTTAATAAGGGTTCATACTAAGCTTGTGAATTTCCCAAGCATATCCCCCAGGAGTGTTGTAACCAAGAGTTCATCAAGGACCATTTTTGTGCTCCAGTTCCCATTCAAGTAAGCTCAAAGCGGTGTTTTTGGGTTTTACCCCTTGGATACATCTATGCCAGAGCCTCCTCTACCTGCTCGTATCCAGACAGGGATGTATTTGATTGATAACCCACTTACTCAATACTCACCAAAACTTAGGGATGTTTTTATTGTACTTAGTCTTGTATCTAAGGATTTACTAGGGTTTTCTAATCCTAATCGCAAAAATAACTAAACCTCCCTCTGATACCAACTATGACAACCCTGCTTTTATTACAAACTTAAACATGATTTATTACATAAACCATTCACTTGATACAACATGGATGATCGAGAGGTCTAGTTTCTTTGGGTCTTAGGATCATTACAAAACAACTTAAAACATGATTTACAACATCTTTATTGAAAACTTCCTTTACATGACCACTACATTCCCTCGTACTTAGCATTGCATGGGATAACCTGAGGACATGCATAAGAAAAGGGGTGAGCTATAAAGCCCAGTAAGGGAATAAACATGGAATACATGAGAAGTATAATATATGTTAAACACTAGGAATATAAATAGAGCACAAGATAAACATTAACATAAAGGCATGATAAATCATGATAATCATAACATGTAAATGTGGAAACAACACTTAACAAGGAATTAGCATGAGCCAAGGCTCATTGCACATAGAGCATGAGTAAATCCTCATTGCAAATGAAGCATGAGTAAACCCTCATTTAACTTGAATTAGCATCAGTCAGAACTCATTGCACATTATGTATCATGATACTATACTTCATCCAATGAATTGGAGCTCTATAAGGGCTCACCCTTCTTAAACATTTCATTTCATGCATAAGTGTGCCACATGAATCATAAAACATGGATTCATAAAACAGAATCATTTATTCCATGATAAAGGAATGTGGAATTAATACATGAAACTTTATAATCAATAAGTAAAATTGTATAAAGGTGAATACCCTTGATGGAGAAACGGGTATGGTATTCACTACACAATGACATTGGCTTAGAAAATCGATGTGATTTCGGCAGCGTAACGGCATGACATAAGAATTCATAAAAACAGTTTATGAGAGAGAAAGGGGTTCATCATCATATTTAAATGTAATGGAAATTAAGGAGGTCATATAGATACATATCCCAACAATTTAAATTGAATTTAGATTCATGATACAAAAGTATTTCTTGAATGTAAATGAGGAGAGAAAAGTTCCTTTCGGAATTTTGACATAATAACGGATGTACATGGGAGGCATTTAATGAAAGAGAAAGGGGTATCCCATCATTCAAACATAAATATGGAATTATGAGGTAGGTGAAAAACAATTCCCCAACATTCTAAATTTAAATTAAAAGGGCAAAACAACTTAAATAAAATTGGACAAAAATGAGAAAGGAAGGAAAAAACCTTTACTTGGAAGTGTGCTTCCAAAGGCTTGAGAGAGGCTTGAGAGAGGATTCTTGGGAGCTCAAGGCACCTTGGTAGGATTATAGAGAGAGTAGGTAAGAGTTTTAATGAACTCTAAAGGCTTTGAGTGAGGAGGAAGTGGGAGCTTGGGGGGTTTATATAGGAAAGGTGAGGGAATTCTTTATTATTTAGGTTTGGGACCCCTTATATTAAATTAATCCAAACCACAAACCTTCCTATGGTTTTTGCCCATGGTTTTTGGAAAAGGGAAGAAGAAAACAATATTTTATAAGGAAAAGTTCCTAAATTATTAAAATAATGGGGTTTTTTATGTGGAGGTGAGTCACACTCCCATGGAAAATAATTTAAAAAGACAAGATGTTTAATAAGTCTTGAGGGGTCCATTAATGCTTTGTAAAATAAGTCAAACAAACCCAAAATCACATTATTTTAATTAAAAATATATATTGTCCGAACATAAAGCTTATAGAATCTTATTACATCACTATTGGGTCATTATGATGTCCTAAAACACATTATATATTTAAACGGTTTTTAATTTTTCCCAAAAATTTGACTGTCTCAGAAAATTATGAAAAATTCACTGTTGGATAATTTTTACATCCGGATTCCAGAAATAACATTTATATTATCTAAATAATTTTCTAAATATTTTAATTTTCACTTTTAAAATAAAAACTGACATTTCTCAAAAATTGACGGGTTTTGACAAAAATGGCTTTCAAACCATAATAAAAATTACAATTGTATTCCTAAAATTATAAGATCATTTATATTTAAAAAAAATTAATATAATAATAATAATAATAATATTTTATTAAAATATTATTTAATTCAAAAATCCCTTAATTTAATAAAATATAATTCCTAATTAAATAATAACTAAAAACACTATTTGTACTTTAAAAACTATTTACAATGTATAAATGATGGGAAGAAAGTATATTCATTATTATATAAAAAAATAATGTACATGAACATAGTACTAGAGACTTGTTACATAACCCCTTAAAACAGCCGCATAAGACCTAAGGGTAAGGTGTGCGATGATGACAGACTCTTGGGGTGGCTCAGATAAAATCGCTCGTGTGGTAATCTCTATCAACTTCAACTTTTCCTCTAGACGGTCCCGTTCGAGCTTGACATGATGAAGCTCAGCTTGGGCTTGGTCAAGAGCGAAGCCCAAAGATGCCACCTCCTTTTCAAGCACTGACAAATGGGCTTCGTATAGAGAAATTCTACTGGATGAGGACATCACTTCCTTTTTCTAAGTAAATTGGGTTTGTTAAAGCCCTATATTTATACTAATCATGTGATCACTATTCAACAGCTATAAAAGCAACAGTCACAATTCATAACATAAAACCAAATAAGTTGACATTTTATATAATCATTTTACATAATGATACATTTAATTTGATCAAGTGGGATTTCCATTAATGAAACTTTGGGTCATTACATATGTGGGTTTGGTGTTTTTGGGATGAGGATTTTGGTGGATTTGGAGCTGAGGTTTTATGATCTTTGGGGATTATAATTTAAGAATTTTTATGGATAAGGGTTTATAGTTTCTTGGTTATGATGATTTATGGATTCATAGGGCTTGTGGATTTGAGAATTTGGGCATGAGGGTGTTTTGTTTTTTGGGGATGAGGATTTAGGGATTTGTGGTTGTGGGTTAATGGTTTTTTGGGACTAATGTTTTAGGATATTTTGGGGGTTAGGTTTTATGGAATTTCTAGGATAAGGGTTTTGGGTTTTTTCCAATTAAGATTTATGGTTTTTTTGGATTGGGGGAGTAGGCTTTTTTGGGGGCTAAGTGTCATTTGTTTTTTGGACAGGTTGTTTAGGTTTTCATTACCTAACTTTTTGTGGTTTTTTGTGGATGAGAGACTAGAAGTTTTTGGTATGAATATTTATGTGATTTGGTTCTAATGGTTTAATGTTTTATGTTGATGAGTGTTTATAGATTATTGGGGTAGACTTTTTAGGGTTTTGTGGGATGAGGGTTTATAGTTTTTTTTTGGATGGGGGTTTCCAGTTTTTGCTGTCTATAGTTTTATGGTTTTTTGGGTGTAGGAGTTACAATTTTTTTGGTTCTGAGGATTTATGGTTTTATAGGGGTGAGGATTTCCATTTTTAGGGGGATTCTGGTTTTGGTTTTTTTGGGTTAATGGTTTAGGTTTTTCTATGGATGGGGGATTAGGGTTTTTTGGTGGGTGAGGGATTATGGGTTTTGGGGATTAAAGTTTAGGGTTTTCAGGGCAAGAGGATTTAGGGATTTTGTGATTATGGTCTACAGGTATTTTGGGAAGTATATTTATGGGTTTTGGGGTGGCGTGATTTTGGTTTTTAGGGGCTGAGGAGTTTGGGTTTATTTGTCCTTTGTGTTTAGGGTTTTTTAGGACTGTGGGTTTTTTATTTTTTGGGTTTGAGAGTATATGAATATTTTTTGGTGAGGGTTTTTTTTATTTTCTGGATTAGGGTTTAGGGTTTCAGTGTATGAGGTTTTACGATATTTTATGTAAGAGGGTTTAGGGAATTTTAGGCTAAAAGTGTAGGGATTTGTTTTATAATAAGGGTGAATTTTTTTGTTGATGTTTTAGGTATTAATTGTGATGTTGGTTTAGGGTTATTTTTAGAGGAGGGTGAGTATTTTTTGAATTTATAGTTTAATGTTTTTTGTGGTTAAGAGATTATAGATTTTTTAGGGCTGAGGGGTTTGAGTTTTTAGGAGGCTTTGTGTTTTAGTTCTTCTTAATCCTGAATCATTTTTTGGGGATGTGGTTATAGGGTTTTCTATGTTTTAGTGTTTAGGGTTTTTTATTTGTATTTAGGATTTTCTATGTGATGAGGGTTTATGGTTATGTGGGGATTAGGGTTTAGGTTTTTTTAGATAAGGGTTTTGTTTTTTTAGTATGACGGTTTAGGGTTTTTTTATTAATGGTTTAGTGTTTTTAAGGGATTAGGTTTTTGGGAATCATTGGGATATATTTTTTGGGGTTTTTAGGATAGTGTTATAGGAGTTTTGAAGGATGATTATATAATATAGATTGGGGTTTAGGGTTTAGGGTTTTTGGGTATAAAGGTTTAGGTTTTTTATGGCTAAGGTTGTAGCATTTTTGGGCTGAGGGGTTTGGGATTTTGGGTGTGGGGATATAGGGTTATTTGGGGATGATGAATTGTGTTTTTTTGGGGGATGAGGGTTTATGGTTTTTGGGGTTTATGGTTTTATGTTTTTTACACCTATGGGTTTAGGATACTTTTTTGTATAATGGTATATGGTATTTTGGGGATGAGCGTTTGGGTTTATTTTGGGATGAGGGTTTAGGATTTTTTAGGTTTGTGGTTTTATGTTTATTTTGGGTAAAGGGGTTATGGTTTTCTATGGAAGAGTGCATAGGTTATTCTATAAATGAAGTTTTAAGGTTTTTGGGGAAGCTAATTTAGGTTTTTTATGGATGAGAGTTTATATTTTATTGGGAATGTGGGTTAATGGTTTTTTGGGGATTAGGGTGTACAGTTTTTGGGGTTGGGTGTTTATGATTTTTTGAGGTTGAGGTTTCATAATTTTTTGGGGATGAGAGTTTAGGGTTTTTTGGGTTTTGGTTTTAATGTTTTTTTCTCATGTTATAGTTATTTTTATGGTCTGTGTTTAGGGTTTTTTTGGACATAGGGATTAGTGTATTTTGTGTTTGATGGTTTAAGATTTTTTGGTGCTGGGGTTTCGGGATTTTTGGGCTCAAGGTTTAGGGTTTTTTGATGATGAGGGTATTAAGATTTTGGGACTGAGGGTTTAGTGTTTTTTGAGGCTTAGTGTTTAGTAATTTATTAGGGTCATGGTCTAGGTTTTTTTGGACTAAGGGTTTTGGGACATTTTTAGTAGTGGGTTTTGGGGGTTTTGGGGATGAGGTATTGTGGATTATTGGGGATGAGTGTTAAGGTTTTTTGGGATGATTTTTAATATATTTTTTGGGTTTGATGAAATATGGTTTTTTTATATTGGAGTGTTTAGGTATCTTGGGGCTATGTTATTAGCATTTTTAGGGTCAAAGTGTTAAGGTATTTTTTGGGTTGAGGGTTTATGGTTTTTTGGGGATGAGGGATTACGGTTTCATGGGTAATATTTTTTGGTTTTTTATGGATGAGGGTTCATGGGTTTTTTGGGTGATGGGTTATGGTTTTTTGGATGTGTGTATATTGTTCCATGGGTTTGGGGTAGAAGCGTATTTTGGGTATGTGGGTTTATGGTTTTTTGGGATGATGGTTTTTAATTTTTTAGTCTGTGGGTTTAGAGTTTTTTTGGGCTCATAATATAGGGTTATTGGGGATTGAGGGTTTTTTGTTTTTGGGGGATGAGGGATAAAGGGTATTTTGGGGCGCAGGGTTTTGGTTTTCTGAGGGTGTGGGTAAAATATACCATATTAAACACAAGAGGAATAATTTTGGTCTTGGGAATAATTTTATTCCCAATATAATTCAAATTCAAAAATAATTTTTTTTGGAAACTAATGAAATTGTGGCCAACATCACACTTAGTTGGGTCCGAACATGAAATATCCCCAAGGAAAAGTATTAAAATTCGAATCCACACATTAAATATGGGAGAGAACATGGAAAAAATCTTAAATAATATAGAATATCAATAATTTAGTTATTGTGGCCATTAATTAGCATTGAAATCTTGTTTTCAGCTTCTTATTTGACAATTGAGGGCACCCATGATTTGTAATTTTATTTGGGTCATGAATATAACATTATATTATATTTATAAGGTATTTTCATTACATGTTAATTGTTATAATTCAATCTTAAGACGTTTGAATCATGTTGTAAAAATTTCTTTCTATATAATATTCTATTTTTCTAAAAATGGTGGAGTATCTCCATTATTAAAGTGTTAATCTTTAATCATGGTGAAATGTTGGCTGGTACTTTTGCCATTAAGAATTATAAATTCTACTATATTTCATTATTCAATATTCACTTACTTATTTCATGCTATCAGTGAAAATTCATTTTGGTACTAGAGCTTTAGTTTATTAGAGTATTTTCTTCTACACTATTCTTATTAATATTCATTAAGAAAATATTCTCTTTTGTGAATCATAAATTAAAACCATCTTATCCTCCTATTTAAAGGGTAAAAGAAACACATAACTATAATCACAAATTAATTAATTTAGTGGTAATCGTAGTTTACTATTAGGAACATGATGAATATAATTTATCTCTATAGTTTTGGAATCCCTGATGTGCATCAACACATTAGGGACAATATCCTTCTCCATTTTATGAATATCATAAAAATGGTTATGATTACAATGATTTAGATGAGGATAAGAGAAGACGGAAAGATGAATATGATGTGGAATGAGGGTTGATGATTGAAATTATAAATTTTGATAATAGTATTAATCTATATTAATTTTTGGAACGGATAATGAAACAAAAAATAATTCTAAGAATTTAATAATTTTTCCAATAAGAAGAAGTGGAAGGTAGAAATTCTGAAATTTAATGATTAAGAATATATTTGGGGGAAATATGATGAAACATTGGGAACATAATTTGAAACTAAATATAAAGTCGGGGTATATGATGAAAAATATTTTTGAGATGATAATTTATGAATAAGAAATATAATAATTATATTTATTTATGAATTCATAGATTTATACATAGAAATAAATCTATTGAAGAGTACATTGGGGAGTTTGATCACCTATTGATGTGATGATATTTTCCAAAAACCAAGGAGAAAATTATTGCATGATTTTTGGTTGGATTAAATGATGAAATTGAACATTCGGTGCAGCTATAACAATTATATTAATTTCATAATGTTTATATGCCTGAAATGAAGGTGGAAAAGAAAAAGAGTGACTCAAAGGAACCCATTCTCATGAACTACAACAGAGGTACATAATTTTATTAAGGAAATTTTCTAATAAATTCTATATTGGTGATAAGTTATTTGGAAGAAAAATGGTACAAGGTAAATATAAAGAGAACCTTATGGACCAACTAAATTTAAATCCAACTCCTTTGATCGTGGGAATCAAAAGTGCTTAAGATTTCTTGGGTATAAATATTTTTAGGGAATGTTCACTAAAAATAAAATTATTACTTTAATGAAGTCCAATGATATTGAAAAGTAAATTAAAGAATATGAAAAAGTATGTCAAGAATAGAAAAATGATGACCATTTCATAGAACATGCTGATGTGTGAAAATTTTAATTCAACGAAGAGTTTTCCAAACACAAATATCCCCTAAAGATGATCATTGAGAGAACATGTTCCAACCAAATTGTAGCATAAATCATCTATTAGTAATTATGATTACTTATTATGGTTGTGATGAAATTTTTTTCGTAACACTATTGGATATATTAAGTCATTCAACTCAATATAATCCTCCTTCATACAAACTACATTGGTTGAACTATTTGAGAATACATCAAGTTAACCAAATAGTTTTTTCTCTCATTCCATTAGTAAAAAATATTTTGATCAGGTATTTTGTGATGTCATTGCTATGAATTATTGACACGTTTTTTGGGAACACATTGGTAGTTTGATATGGATGTATAATGTTAGGGAGGAATATTTCATAATCTTTCTAATCATGGGAAAAAACAGTACACTTTCCCTAGTGAATTCATCCATGTTTGTTGAATTTTTTTCTACCAAATGTTCCCAAAGGAATCAACATTGTCAATACAGATCATGTAGAGAAATAAATTGATAAAACAATATTTTTATCTTTTTTTATTATGGAGAATCCATTCCATGAGGAGATGGGTCATCACTACCCATTATATTATTCTTTAATTGGGGAATATCATGATGTTTCTTCCTAATGATGTTCAGTGTGGATTTAAAAACATTAGATACATTGATCATGAAATTTATATTTTACTGAATACACAATTTTTTAATAATATAGAATATCATTGTATTCCTGAGGATTCAAAGGGAATTCAGAATAAAGTGGATGAATTAATGGATCAAGGATTTATAAGGCCAAGCCTGATCTAGTGTTCTGTTCTAGAATTATTGGTGCCAATAGATGATGGTATATTTCCCATGTATATTGATTGTAAAGATATCAAGAACATTTCCATAAATTAAAGTTATCCCATTCTATGAAAAAACAAAATTCCAAATGAATTACAAAGGTCACAAATCTTTTTGAAGATTGATCATTAGATTGGATACCACCAAATATGAATGAAGGGGATGGGTGGATTTTTTAAAATAATCAATGACATTAATTAGAAATACAATTAATTCCCAACAAAATTTATTAAATCCAAAAGATTTATAGTTGAAATCATGAGGTGTAATGCACTTAAACTAAAAATATATACAGATTCAAACTGATGAAGAAAAGACCCATACAGAAAATGGAATCCTCTAACATGCTACACCTTCGCACAAAAGGACCTCCTAAGACTACCAAATCCAATTCTATAAAATGAGTTGTCTGTAGGTCAACAATGATGCCTCCAAAGTGAAGGTATGTATCTAGAACCCTTTGAAAAATCCCAAAAGGGCAGGACATCCTAGAGTGTTGAAAGTGTAATCTGTTGTCTCAAAGCCAAGAAAAACTGAACACATTTCAATTGCAACGTATTGAAGGAGAGGTTCACAAAAATGGAATGAAAAAACCAGGTACACTGCAATACATATTTCTAGTAACAAGTGGATTGTTTGTGTGGTTGGTCATTCCATTCAGCCTCTCAAATTCTCATAGTATATTCAAAATAATCAATAGGGATGTTATAAAACAATTTATTAGTAAATTTATTAATTTTTTATGGATGATATTATTATTTATAATAATAATTTATAGATACTTGAGTAACATATTCTATAGGTATTTTGAAATATTTTGGAACAAAAGATATACAGAATGATGGAAAATATTGAGTTATTTTCAACATAATTGGTGTTTTGGGATATGTGTTATCAAATGAATCCATTATTGTGGACCAATTAAATATATAAGAAATAAATTCCCAACCACAATCAGAATCAATAACTGAATAAAATAGATTTCTTGGTCGGGTATGTTTTTATAATCTATTGGTTTATAATTTTATCATGATAATGGAAACCATCATAAATATTTGAAAAAATGGATATATGAGGGGTAAAAAGAAAAAAATGAGTCATTTTAAATCATTAATAAATTGTTGTGTGAAGTAACATTTTTTTAAATCCCATATTTTGATCAAACCACTGGTGCAAAGTCTGATGCAGGTGGAGTTGTGATCAATATCATTACCATCCAAATAATGCATCGCATTTCATTATTCTGTGAGGAGTTTAACAATTCAAGGAGGAATTATTGAACCTATATCAAGGAATTTATGTTTTTTGCGAATGCCCAAGATCATGGAAATAATTTATTGAGACCAAAATAGTCTCTTTATCATTCTGACTATCATGCATTCAAATTTACCAATGGTCAACAGAATTTTAATTTGAGGTGTTAAGTGTGTGTGTGTGTGTATTTATTTCAATCATTATAATTTGTGTCAAAATACAATAAGGTGAAATATAACCTAGTGAATGATTCCTTAACTCAAATCTATGCACTACATACCATTCTTGATGATCAAAATCTTGGATTTTAGCTTATGAAATAGAATTATCAACAAGATATGAATATAAATTATATTTTAATGTAGTGTAAAATTGGATTTATGGAGGAAAATTATGTGAATGATATTTTTATTTTCAATAGAAATAATTTCTATGTTTTAATGGGTAATTATAGAGAATTTTCCAATCGAGAGTATAAGGATGGAGGAAATTATGGTAAATTTTTTCATCCAAAACCCATAGATATATAAAGGATAATTTATACTAAAAATCTGAAATCATATTTCAATAGAAATATTTTGATATACTGGACATTTCATAGAGCAGTGAGTCATTTGAAGCCTGGTTTATACATTAAATTTATTATTTTTGAGCATCCATCAGAAGATGTCTACATGGATTTCATTATAGTGTTACCAAAGTCATAGTGATTATTATTTTCAAATATATTGTTCACATTCATGTAACTCATCAAAAAATTGTTTAAAATATAAAAAATATGTTTCTCATCAATTTTCATAGGACATTATTGTTGAAATTGAGTATCATGGTCCGTTTCATATTATCCCATCACCCTCAAACTTCATGGAAAATATAAGATACCAATGATACTTATGTAACTATTTTATATAAATTAATGAAAAATAATATGAGAGATTAGGATTTACATCTTTCACAAGTTTAATCCTCATAGAAATGATCTCCATGATCAAACACGCGAAATTCACCATTTTATATTGTTTAAGGAATAAATAAAATCATTTCCTCTAAATCTTTAATTGAATATTGAAGATGAGTAGGAGGTAATACTGATAATGATTATTCCTGACAATATTAGGGATAAAATTGATATTTTTAATTAAGTATATAAGAGGAGAGTGGAAAATCATTGAATGAAATCAGTTTTCCAACCTACAGACAATGTGTGTATTCACCATTGCCAAAGTGATTTCAATCCAAAATGAATTGCATGGTGGAACTATGAGTTTATGGTGTATTCAATGTAATTTGACAAGTGGGAAATAATACCTACGAGATGGATTTAACATTTTATTTAGGGGGTTCAACATTCAATATTGTGGATTAATATCTATATATCACAATATAAAAAGAAATATATTTTAAACAAAATACTCTCCAGCATATTTGGAATGAAATAAATCAGATTCAATTCAAGGAGATTTATATTTTGAATGATATTAATTTTAATCTAAAATGTAATTAAAATTGGACTAGTCCATAATATTTGGAACCCATTTCCATGATGGGTCACATAATAGTTATTTTGGGGGGAAATGACTTATCCACACGGAAATGGACAGAAATTAATAATAGTTCATGAAATAAAAGATATAACATAGAGAAATGAATCCTTTAGAAAGAATCATTCTTCCTTTTTTAGTGGGGTCTATATTTATCATATGACGGTTGATTTTTTTTATTTAAATTTTTTTTGCCACCATGACGTATGATTTTATTTGGGTCATTACACTCACATTATTTTGTCTTTATAATTTATAGTCACTATTTTGTAATGATTATGTAGAGACCCAAATCTTGACATACATGGACATTACATTAATTTTTTAAAATACTTAATATATAACAAAAAATAGACACACGAGGACGGTAATAGTTTAGTGTCTTTGGAAAATCAGAACGTAGTCTTCTAATCATGGTGAAAGATCATCAACATCTCCCATAAATATCTTTCCCTTTTGTTTTTCCTACCCAAAACCTTTCTTAAAATCTTGGGGAAAAGAAAACATATAAAGGGTGAGCTCAAATGCTCAGTAAGGGTAAGCATGGATAAAATAAAAGAAATCATATACATTTGAACTTAAAAACATGAACATAATTTTTAAACGTCAAAATCATAGGCAATGACATAAAACATGGCAATAAATAAGGCATAGATCATAAAGAAAAATTAATCAAGTTAAAATATAATGGGAATAAAACATGTGATTGTGGAAACCATTAATCACATGATATGATTTCCATTGTAGCCAAGGCATTGCTTCCAAGACCATCTTAGTGGACAAAGTCCCTTTCTAAATCGAGTTTACTCCTCGTTCCAGTCTTGAATTACTGAATCGGATTAACTTACCATTCCAGCCATGTCTATATCATGAGATATAAATATTTACCCAATACATTGGAGGGAGATATAGGTCCCACCCACCTCATAATGAAATCATTCTTATGTGTGCCACAACATAAACATAAATCATTCATCATAACCCAAAGAATAAAATGGGTTTCATAAACATCATCCCATCACAACATAATCCATATAAAATAAATGGATATCATTTCATCATAAGAGAAGTGAAACCATGTAAATCATAGATACATAATACTTGAAATATAAACATATGAAATAATGCCATCTTATTTGGAAAATGGTTTTTCTAAAACACTTGAAATTAATTCTTGAGGAAAATATCCTTTCTTCTTCAAAAATGATTTTCTTTTCACAAAATACCATGAAATTTTAAAAGAAAAGGATTTTGCTAAAAATAGTAATTAAATCATATAGAGTAATCTTTATGAAAATAAGGAGTTATGAAACTTTAAAAATCCATTCATGTCGTATAAGTTAAAAAAAGAATCTCCTCGTACTTTTGTCGGAAAAGTCAAAAAAGTACCTCATAACGTAAAAAAAAGAAATAATCCTTACATACCATGTAGTAAAATTAAAAAATGGGTAAAAATAACTTTGAAAATACATGGAACCATTTTTAGAAAACAGGGACATGGATGATAAATATAACCCCAGTAAATACTTACGAATAAACAATCTTGGATAAAACGAGATTGGAAAAGTTATCCCTTACCTTAGGTCGGATATGCTTCGTACGTATCTGAACCTCTTGTATAATGATTTAAATAATGTCATTGACTTATTACAGATTCATATTCATTGTTATGATATCATATATGGTTCACTTATGACTTTATATTACCCATTCTTTTGTAAGTTCCATGTTAAAGAAGCATTTTGGGTAAAATCGTTTTATTTATCGTACATGTTTGGACTTGTTGTTCTTGATATTATTACTTATATCATGATTTAATTAATTACAGAATGTAAAACATGATTTATATGTAATATATATTCATCATATACATATAATGTGATAGATCGATAAATGGAATGAAATACACCGTTCATGGAGACGGTATGTTGTACGTACGCATGAACGTTGTTTTCGTTTCCTTATTGAATTGAATGGAATTAAGTAGATGGAATAAATATTTATATACATAAATCTAGCATCATTATTATTTCATATATTTCATGACTATTTATTGTATATACTTTATAATCATTCATGAATGGTTAACATGGAGAATGAATCTCATCGCGTCGTGGAGACGGTAGTCCGTATGTACGCATGAGCAATGATATCATTCCCATGATTGTGGAATTTTATTGAAGTGTATGTATAATATTTCAGAATAAATATAATATTACAATAATAATATATAGTTATTTATTTACACCATTATACCCATCCAAGTAAGGTGGTCGTCGAACACAGATTACACCACGGCGTGAAGACGGTATTCCGTACGTACGCACGCGCGGTGATTTTGTTTTCCGTAGGATGGATAGAAGGTGAAATAGGGTTGTTTCATATTTATAATAACATATCAGTATATAAGTAATACTGATTTTATTACTTTATAATGATACAACTAAAGAAGAATAAGTAGCAAAAGAAGAAAGAAACTTGAGAGAATCAGAAGAAGAGATTACCTCTTCTTCGGCGCACCTCCTTTAAGCTTCCTCTTAAGGAAGTAGAGTTGGTCTTTTGAGAAGACCAGAACCTCCAGAATGTTTCTAGGGAAGTGTAGAAGAGGAATGGGAAGGATTTTTCCGAGCTTCAAGGCTCAAAAGGGTATGAAGAGAAGATGGAATGGGTGCCCTTTTATAAGGGAGGAGAGGGGAACCTTTGGAAAAGCTTAAAATATTATTTTATAATAAAGTCATATTCGGTTTTTAATATCTCCAAATTTATTTATTTCAAATATAAGGTGGGTATTGGTCGAAATCATCTCAACCAATAGATTTTAGACAGGTCTGGGTCATTATATTAACCTTATCTTTTAGGTTTAACTCTTAGTTAATTAGATTGACATTTACCATGTCACTTTGTATTTTTTTATTATATAGTTAATAAACTTACCATATACATCCAAGAGACCCCCAAGTGGTCCTTAATGATACACCTATCATTATATAAGTATATTGGCCGATCCTTATATTTTTAGGAATATAATAACAATTAATAATATAATATTTGTTTTAAAAACTATTTTATGCAAATTTTGACACTATTTGGTAATGGATTTTGTTGAAAATTATAACAGCATGATTAGTTCTAAAAAAACTAATTCAATAAATACTAACATGTCATATTAACCTATAAAATTAGTGGAATTCATAAAAAGTCTCAAATTACATTTATTTGGGTATTTATAACATTAATTATGTTAACATTTAATTAATAAGATAATTACTGCATCATCATTGTGTCATAAATAAATTAAATTATTTAATGTCTAAAAATTATAAATAAACTCCCATTAAGTAGGAAATATTTTTATCTTTATAATGAATATTTATAGTCAAATTTATCTTATGTATAACCCTATATTAAAAATGATTTAGTTATTAAACTTTGATTTTAACCATTTTAACCCTTCTTTAAATAAATTAATAATAAATGTCCTAATCGAATCCAAGTGGATCTAAATGGTCATATTTTATTCCTAAGTTTTTTTGGGTCGAATTACTCTTATCCAATAGAATTAGGACATGTGTTAGGGTAATAATAATATCATTTTTACCCTTAATTACCCTATTTACTTTTAACCGTGGTAAATAAAAGTAAAACATTACTATTCACCAAAAAATATTTTAATCTCATTGAACCACATTTTAGTCCTTGATATTAATCGTGGCTCTCAGATTTTAAAAATTCAATTCACAGAAGTGGTAAAATTTCATTTAAATGAAAAAGTCAGTTTTTTAACTACCATTAAGTGGTTTCACTATTCATTGAAAATTTAAGTTTTTCAGAAAAATACCAAAAATTCAGCTGAAGCATTATTTGATATTCCGAATTCAAAATTAATTTCTATTTTGAAAAAATCGAAACATATAAGTGGGATTAATCAATTTTAAAATTAATTCTCGTTATCAAAACAAATAGCATGTTTTTAAGAAATAATAATTATCAAAAGATTGATAGTTGTTTATATCTAATTTCCAAGTGTAATTAATTCCAATGACCAACATTGGATTAAATGGTAAAAATATATTCTAATTACACTTTAAAACCAATTAAAAAGATAATCTAACAATATAAATTATTTTGATGAAAAACGTTGTGTTTAATTAAAATATAGCGTGTTTTTACTATTTATTAAAATAAGAAAGTTATCAGAATAATATGAAAAATTTGTACAAAGTAAATTTTTATATCCTGATTCCAAATAAGAATTTTATTATGTCAAATTGAACATATATACATGTCAAAAACAAGACTTAAAGTGGGTGCGCCATCGAAAGGCGTTAAAACTGTATTTTTTGAAAAATACGTCTTTTATCCGAAAAACTGATTTTGTTTTCATACCTCATTCTAAAATGAATTATAATGTTATAAAATTCAAAATTTAGTTAATACTATTCATAACGGCGAGTTTATATTATTATAATAATATATCGTTGTTTATTGAAACCAGGTGTTGCGTAGTACACACGCTATCGAGGAAGGTCGCGATTGCATGTAATGCAAGCCAAGTCAGGGTGACGTGTAGTGCAAGACTCCTTTGTTGTTTTTTATAATAGAATCCAACCATATTTCATTTATACATTGATTATATATATATATATACACTCAATGTTTCCTAGAATGACTATTATCAAAAGAACTTGAAATTGTGTGTAACACAATCTAAGAATAGTGTTGCGTATACTCCAAGCTAATACGGTGTTTCGTATAACACAATATAATCTTGGTGTAAAATAAAACACATGACATCAAATAAATTAAAAAGAATACTTATCATAAAATCTCGGGGTGTCACATTCTACCCCCCTTAAAATGATTTTTTCCCTCAAAATTCATCTGGGTTATAAATGGTATACTACTTGAAAGTTTCTTTAATAGAACCCCACATCATAAAAAAGAATACCAAAACATAAAATTAAAAATTAAATTATGAAACGTAATGGTTAACCAAATTAACTAATCACTGGGTTTCCACATAAGAGAACATAGGTGAAAAATATGGATATGGAAGAGACATCTAACTATCAAGTTCTGATGGAGAGTGGTAGAGAACAAGGCTATGAAAAAGCCAACAATCACAAAGCCATAGATTTGTGATGATATAAGGTACCATCTAATTTATCAGATATAAGAGTAATAGGAAAACATTTTGGTTTTCAAGATCATTTCCCTAAAGTTGAAGAATTTGACTTAGAAGAATACTTACTTTATTTCGGTACAATATCACCATTGGTTGTGCCTTAAACAATTTCCACTTCATCTCTTAAAGAAATAAAGTTTAATTTGTCTTCCGTGAAATGTTAGCAGATCATGTGATAGAATGATAGGTCATTCCATATATCTCAAAAATAAGGTTAGAAAGATATATATATATATATATATATATATTAGTCCATGTATGGTGAGATTAATCGTATATGGTTCCAAAAATGGACTTATACTTCATCTATCATACCGCTTAATATAATAAAACTAGTTTCTACTAACCAGGGACTTCCTGTAGGCCAGTGGGAGGTGATGAAGGCCTATCGTACTTTGGTTGTGGGTTTGATTCCCGCAACCTTGTCTGACGCGACGGGTTGTCGCCCGTCCTGCAGGTTGTCCTTTTTTTCTAAAACTACACTATTATAACATTACCGAAATAATTACAAAAAAAGTTCTAGCCTTAAACAATACTATCTGATGTCTGACATAACCCTTACAATCATTAGACTTATCCAAAATACATCTTTCCAATATCATTGTATACAAAAAAATTATTACTGGAAAGGTCACATAACAAGATCATGAATAACATCATTTATCATACGATATATCTTGTTGGTCACATTCCAAACATTTGAATTCCTTAATCATGTGTTCTCTTGAAACAGAAATTACCATAGAACCTTAGTGAAAACATGAATTCTCTCAAAAGGTAACTCTTTCCACCTACAAAAATCCCAAAATTTCTATATACTCAAACCATGATATAACTTTGTCCTTATATCAGTCATGATCTCATTTCATTTTCTCTTTATCCCTTCATTATTCGCATATCATCTTCTTTCCAAAAATATTTCAATCACTTTTCATGGTTATAGGTACAATAAAATTATTGAAAACCACAAGAGACCAATACATAAATATTCCAATATTCCACAGTACTATATATAACATTATTTTGGAATCCCATTACATAAACACTTAATCATTACACCACATCGTTGTCATATTCAATATTTCCAATAGTGATCGCATGTGACTTCCCTTTTTTCCTTTGCCTTAAGTGGTTTCTCATGTCGATCATCATTAACCCTTGGATTAGGGCATTGATTAGCATAATGCCCCATTTCCTTGCACTTGAAGCATTGAAGTGTTGGTGGAGCGTTCTCTGTAGTCTTTTCTCTATTCGCGTCATTAACTACCTTTTCCCATTACATCAACACTCAACTGCTCGATGACCTTCTTTTACACACTTAAAACATTTTCTAGTCCCTTTAAGACAATCTCCACCATGCTTATTTCCACACTTTGAGCATAAAGATACATTAATCTTCTTTTCACCCTTGTTCTAAGATTTCTCCTTGAACTCCATCTTTCATTTCTTGTCAAAACCATGAGATGGATATGTAACACCAACCTCAATTTCTACCTTGATAGCACAATGTATAATTTCTCCATAGCTACTGAAGTCTCTTATAGCTAACTCCCTTCTAAGACTTTGTTTTAAGCCACTGAAGAATCGTTCTACTTTACTTTCAAGTTGGATGATAAAGCCAGATGCATACCTTGCAAGCCTTGTAAAATTCGCTTCATATATACTAACAGATTCATCATCCTTTTTCTTAAGCTCAAGGAACTCCTTTTCCATATTTGTTCGAAGAATACATGGGAAGTAAATATTGAAAAACAGGTTCTTGAACTCATCCCATTCCATGGAGTCAATTTCACCTTGGGGCCTTGTATTCTTAATTAAAGTCCACCATTGATCTGCTTCGCCTACTAATCGGTAAATAGCTAGAATGACTTTTTCATGTTCTGAACAGCGAGGTATGGAAAATATCTTTTCAATGGTACTGATCCATTGTTCAGCAACAACTGTATTATAAGACCCACTGAAAGAAGGGGGACGTTGCCTCATGAAGGACTCAATAGAATATTGTTCCCTTCTCTACTCATTTGGAAGTCCAGAATGATTCATAGCATGAGTAATTATAGCAATAAGATTTTTCACTCCATCTCCCATAACATTGGTTTGTTCAGAAGGACAATCATCGCATTGTCCATTACATTGATCAACACGGTTCCTTCAGGTTCTAGCCATCGTCTAAAACCCAAAAGAATAGTGTGAGAGGAAAAAAATCATGATAGGTAAAACAACATAATAAAGGGGAAGTAACTTCAAATTCTAACATCTTAGGTTTAATTCTAAGATTGTTACTGTAATTCTAGGACTATAACCTATACTTATACTTATCCTTATGGACATCCCTAGACCTACCTTAGAAATATCTCTAGGGATCTCACTAAAGTTTTCTCATCCTAGTTTCCAAAGGTTTACTAAACCTTTCCTCTGATACCAACTGTAAAGACCCAAATCATGACGTACATGGACATTAAATTACTTTTACGGAATACTTAATACATAACAAAAAACATAAACAGAAGGACTGTAATAGTTTAGTGTCTTTGGAAACTCTGAACGTAGTCTTCTAATCATGGTGAAAGATCTTCAACATCTCCCATAAAGATCTTTCCCTTTTGTTTTTCTTACCTAAAACCATTCTTTAAATCCAGGAGAAAAGAAAACATATAAAGGGTGAGCTCAAATTCTCAGTATGGGTAATAATGGATAAAATAGAAAAAATAATATACATTTGAACTTAAAAACATGAACATAATGTTTAAACATCAAAATCTTAGGCAATGACATAAAACATGGTAGTACATAAGGAATAGATCATAAAGAAAAATTAATCATGATAAAATAGAATGGGAATAAACCATGTGATTGTGGCAACCATTAAGTACATGATATGATTTCCATTGTATCCAAGGCATTTCTGTCAAGACCATCTTAGTGGAAAAAGTCCCTTTCTGAATCGAGTTCACTCCTTGTTCTAGTCATGTATTACTGAACCGGATTAACTTACCATTCCATCCATGTCTATCTCATGAGATATTAATCATTACCCAATGCATTGGATGGAGATATAGGTCCCACCCATCTCATAATGAAATCATTCTTACGTGTGCCCCAACATAAACATAAATCATTCATCAGAACCCAAAGAATAAAATGGGTTTCATAAACATCATCCTATCATAACATAATCCAAAAAAAACAGATGTCATTTCATCATAAGAGAAGTGAAACCATGTAAATCATAGAGACATTATACTTGAAATATACACATATGAAATAATTCCATCTTATATGGAAAATGGTTTTTCTAAAACACTTGAAATGAATTTTTGAGGAAAATATCCTTTCTTCTTCAAAAATAATTTTCTTTTCACAAAATGCCATGAAATTTTAAAAGAAAAGTATTTTGTTAAAAATAGTCATTAAATCATGTAGAGTAAGCTTCATGAAAATAAGGCGTTATAAAACCGTAAAAATCCGTTCATGCCTTGTAAGTTAAAAAAACATTCTCCTTGTACTTTTGACGGAAAAGTCAAAAACGTACCTCATAACGTAAACAAAAGAAAGATTCCTTACATACCATGTAGTAAAATTCAAAAATGGGTAAAAAGGACTTTGAACATACATGAAACCATTTTTAGAAAATAGGTACAAGGATGATAAATATAACCCCAGTAAATACTTACGAATAAACAATCTCGGATAAAAACGAGATTGGAAAAGTTATCCCTTACATTAGGTTCGATATGCTTCGTACGTATCTGAAACTCATGTATAATGATTTAAATAATTTCATTGAATTATTACAGAATCATATTCATTGTTATGATATCATATATGGTTCACTTATGACTTTATATTACCTGTTCTTTTGTAAGTTCAATGTTAAAGAAGCATTTTGGGTAAAATTGTTTTATTTATCATACATGTTTGGACTTTTTGTTCTTGATATTATTACTTATATCCTGATTTACTTAATTACAGAATGTAAAACATGATTTATATGTAATATATATTCATCATATACATATATATATGATAGATCGATAAATGGAATGAAATGCACCGTTCATGGAAACGGTAGGCCGTACGTATGCATGAACGCTGTTTTTGTTTCCTTATTGAATTGAATGGAATTAAGTAGATGAAATACATATATATATACATAAATCCAGTATCATTATTATTTCATATATTTCATGATTACTTATTATATATACTTATAATCATTTATGAATGCTTAACATGGAGAATGAATCTCATCGCGTCGTGGAGACGGTAGTCCGTACATACGCACGAGCGATGATATCATTCCCATGATTGTGGAATTGTATTGATGTGTTTGTATAATATTTCAGAATAAATATCAATTTAAAATAATCATATGTCGTTATTTATTTACACCATTATACCCATCCAAGTAAGGTGGTGGTCGATAACAGATTACACCACGGCGTGGAGATGGTATTCTGTACGTACGCATGAGCGGTGATTTCATTTTTTGTAGGATGGATGGAAGGTGAAATAGGGTTGTTTCATATTTATAATAACATATAAGTATATAATTAATACTTATGTTATTACTTTATAATGATACAACTAAATAAGAATAAGTATAAGAAGAAAGAAACTTGAGAGAATCGGAAGAAGAGATTACCTCTTCTTCGACGCACCTTCTTTAAGCTTCCTCTTAAAGAAGTAGAGTTGGTCTTCTAAGAGGACCAGGACCTCCAGAATGTTTCTAGGGAAGTGGAGAAGAGGAATGGGCAGGGTTTTTCTGAGCTTAAAGTCTTAAAAGGGTGTGAAGAGAAGAGGGAAGGGGTGGCCTTTTTATAAGGGAGGAGAGGAGCACCTTTGAAAAAACAGAAAATATTATTTTATAATAAAGTCATATTGGGTTTTTAATAGCTCCAAATTTATTTATTTAGAAGCTAAGGTGGTTATTGGTTTAAATAATCTCATCAAATATATTTTATACTGGTTTGGGTCATTATATTAATCTTATCTTTTAGTTTTAACTCTTAGTTAATTAGATTGACATTTACCATGTCACTTTGTATTTTTATATTATATAGTTACTAAACATACCATATACATACAAAAGACCCCCAAGTGGTCCATTAATGATACACCTATCATGATATAAGTATCTTGGCCTAAGAATATATTTTTAGGAATATAATAACAATTAATAAAATAATATTTGTTTTAAAAACTATTTTATGTCAATTTTGACACTATTTGATAATGGATTTTTGTGAAAATCATAACAACATGATTAGTTCAAATAAATCTAATTCAATAAATACTAACATGTCATATTAACCTAGAAAATTAGTTTAATTCATAAAAGTCTCAAATTACATTTATTTGGGTATTTATAACATTAATTATGTTAATATTTCATTAATAAGATAATTACTGCATCATCATTGTGTCATAAATAAATTAAATTATTTAATGTCTAAAAATTATAAATAAAATACAATTATGTAGGAAATATTTTTATATTTCTAATGAATTTTTATTGTCAAATCTATATTATGTATAACCCTATATTAAAAATGTTTTAGTTATTAAACTTTGATTTTACCCATTTTAACCCTTCTTTAAATAAATTAATAATAAATGTCCTAATCTAATCCAAGTGGACCTAAATGGTCATATTTTATTCCTAAGGTTGTTTTTGGTCGAATTAAACTTATCAAATAGAATTAGGACTTGCTTTAGTGTAATAATAATATCATTTTTACCCTTAATTACCCTATTTACTTTTAACCATGGAAAATAAAAGTAAAAAGTTACTATTCACCAAAAATTATTTTCATCTCATTGAACCATATTTTAGTCCTTGATATTAACCGTGTCTCTCAGATTTTCGAAATTCAATTCACAGAAGTGGTAAAATTTCATTTAAATGAAAAAGTCAGTTTTTTAACTACCACTAAGTGGTTTCACTCTTCATCGAAAATTGAAGTTTTTCAGAAAAATACCAAAAATTCAGCCTAATCATTATTTGATATTCCGAATTCAAAATTCATGTCTATTTTACCAAATTAAAAACATAGAATTGGGATTAATTAATTTTTAAATTAATTCCCGTTATCAAAACAAATAGCGTGTTTTTAAGAAATAATAATTATCAAAAGATTGATATTTGTTTATATCTAATTTCAAAGTGAAATTAATTACAATGACCAACATTGGATTAAATGGTAAAAATATATTCTAATTACACTTTAAAATCAATTATAAATATAATCTAACCATATAAATTATTGCGATGAAAAAAGTTTTTTTTAATTAAAATATAGCGTGTTTTTACTATTCATTAAAATATGAAAGTTATCAGAATAATATGAAAAATTTATCCAAAGTAAATTTTTATATCCTAATTCCAAAGAAGAATTTTATTTTGTAAAATTGAAAATATAGACATGTCAAAAACAAGATTTAAAGTGGGTGCGCCATCAAAAGGCTGTAAAACTGCATTTTTTGAAAAATACTTCTTTTGTCTGAAAAAATGATTTTGTTTTCATAACTCATTCAAAGATGAATTATAATGTTATAAAATTCAAAATTAAGTTCATACTATTCATAACGGCTAGTTTATAATATTATAATAACACATCGTTTTTTAGTGAAACCAGGTATTGCGTACTACACACGCTATTGAGGAAGGTCGTGATTGCTTGTAATGCAGGCCAAGTCAGGGTGACGTGTAGTGCAAGACTCCATTGTTGTTTTTTATAACAGAATCCAACCATATTTCATTTATACATTGAATATAAATATATATACACTCAATGTTTCATATAATGACTATTATCAAACGAACTTGAAATTGTGTGTAACATAATCTAAGAATAGTGTTGCGTATACTGAAAGCTAATACGGTGTTGCGTATAACACAAGATAATCTTGGTGTTACATAAAACACATGACATCAAATAAATTAAAAATAATACTTATCATAAAATCTCGGGGTGTTACAGGTTACACTTGAATCCTATTAATTTTGAAGCTTGATATGAAACATTCTTCTTTTATCATCAACAATTTTCTTGGAATTGTCGGTGCATCTCCACTATTTGTGAAATAATCATTATGATTGATGAAACCTTCACAGGTGTAATATACATTGTTCTAAAGACCCTACTGTTTACATTACTATTACATCCTTTTTAAGATAAACAACATAATAACGGCATAATCTAGGATCTAAATGTTTAGTGTTTGGGAGAATTATCCTCATACATAACTTGTACATAAATATTCATAAAAATTTATTTAAATTATTCATCATTATACTTCTAAAATACCACATTCTCATTATTACATATAATCACGAGGGGATATACTTAAATTAAAATGGGTGAGATAAAATCCCTGTTAGATGATAAATAGGGGACATGTATCAATAAAACATGGGTGAGAATTATAATAATAATAATATCATATGTATGAGATAATAATAAATGGGAGGAGGTAAACATGTGATATTTTCATGAAATTTGGAATTTCATTAAAAATGAAACATCATTTCCTAGTGGTAAAAAACCACACATAGGGTTAATGAAATCTTGCAACATGTTTATGTATAACATATTTTTATAATAATAACATCATCATTGTGAGAAATGAGAAGACCATATTCATAGATATTACTCATTATATAATGAGATATATAACATTACCCAATGCATTGGAGGGATATATAATTATGGACCCACTCATCACATCATAATAATCCCATAATCATTATTCTTTGTTTATGAAATAAGACATGAGGATTCAAGGATTTGTTTTGAATAAAAGTCTTTTTTCAAGATCTTGGTAAATGGAAAAAAATCATGGTGGAAACCATGTATATCCCCATAGGATAATGAATTAATAAAAAATTTATATTTATTTAAAATAAATGTAATATCAAAATGGAAATTTATGTAAAATAGGGAAAACGCAAATGAAGGGGGTTGGGTTCGAGAATCCCCTCGCCTTAATTCACTCTTTATTTCTTCCCTTATGGTCCTCATAAATAATAAATATTTTCTTAAAAAAATTGATCCATAAGTGAATTATTTTAATTTTAAAGAATTTTTATCAATTATATTCATTCGATTATATTTCTTAATTACCTTTCTTATAGGGTTGTGATTTTTACATCTTGGTTTACATAAAAATTTCCAGTCTTTCCTTTATTTCTCTTTATTGTTAAATGAAATTTTAACATTATTATAATTAATTACATAATATAATAACACATATAATTTCATGTTTATTTATAATATATAATCATTAATATCTATCCATGATTATTTCTATAAGTGTTCATATGAAAATATCTCTATAGTTGGTAAACCAACCTAAGATTATACTTTATCCAGAAAGTGGGAAATTGAATTTTTTGATTTATATATAGTTAACATGAAACTAAAATAATGTTAAAATCATTAATATAATGTTAAAATAAAACCTAATTAATCATATGTGGATTTTATTTTATATTGGGTTGATTAAAAGAAAATTAATAATAACAATAAATAAGAAAACGACTTTATTGAAACTTACATAGTACTCAATGTAGTTATCCTATTTGAAACAAAATCTCCCTTGATGATTTGGGTTGGAATACTCTAAAATATTCCAAAGGATCATAAGGTTACTCAAGGGAAATATTTCATTATATTATAGTCTTTATAATGTGTGTAATTAGTCATTTTCTTAGGGGGAGTGGGGTTATTTATACTTGAGGTGAGGGCAATTTTAATAATAATATATCAAATAAAATATTATATAAAAGGTAAATGTTTTTATAGTAAATTTTTGGCTATATAAATTATATATAAATATAATATAATGGGTTTTATTAATTTTATCCTCTTTACATTACGAATTCTTTTTTTTATTAAAAAGGAATTTGGAAGGAATGAATAATTATTATAAAGAATAAATTTTATTTTTAGCTTTTGTAAAATGAATATATTATTTGGAATTGATGTTTATTTTATTTTAATGGCTCATTTTGGAAATTAAAAATACCATGACCAATATTTAAGATCTATAATGTAATATTTCATTATTATATCATGAATGATTCAATTTAAGATACACTAGTTATGTGAGAAAGAGTATTTTTACTAATCAATAGAGAATTGAAGTATTTCAGAAAATTTACAATAAAATATACCATAGAAAATATTGATGGAATGATTTTAAAAATAATTTTCATTTTACCAAAACATATTTATAATATATAAATATTAATTATTAATATAAAAATAATGACATTTATGAAATACTTAAAAATAGTTTATTAAAAACATGGTTATATTTTCTTTCAGTTTTTTAGTCATGTTATTTTTTGGAATTATAATTTTTATATATAATTTAATTAATCATGATATATATTTTTTACATAAAAATTTATTTTTTTGCGTTCAATTATTATTCTAAATGTAAGGATATTATTCCTAACAGTCATATTAAAAACCTAAAGCTCAGGTTATTATTAAATGTCACATTACTAATACAAAAGTCGCATTACCTCCTCTAAAATACCTCTAATATACTTCCTTCATTATTCAACTCAATTTATCTAAAGGTTATATATTTCAATTTTATGTTATTTTCAATTTTTTAATAATGTTTTTTTATTTTCTATATTATTGGAAATGAGGGAGTTGATTCTAGTATATTGAGGCAATCCATATTTTCCCATTTTCGTATTTCTATTTTAATTTTTTTTCAAATTGTAATATTTGGAATTTAAATTGGTTTCACTAAGGATTAGTGTAATGTTATTTATTATGAAGTAATTTTTTCTCAATTTTTATATGTGTATAATACAATATATTAAATTATAACAATGATTTATTTCAAGAGAAAAATGTCCTTTATAAAATATAGTGTGTTACATTATTCCCCATTTATAGATATTTTCCTTTAAATTTAAACTCATATTCTTATTTGAGAATAGGTGATGGTACTTTTGTTTCATTGTTTCCTTTAGTTTCCAGGTAACCTCTTCATACTTTTTAATCATCCAAAACACATTCCTAAGGCGAGTTATCATGTTGAATATAAGTTTATCTCTATGGTCCATCATTTTTAAGGGCTACATATCATATGAGAGCTTGGTCACCAATTTTAAAACCTATAGATTCCGTACATGTGAGATATTTGTTATGTACTTCCTCAGGAGTGAAACCTAGAACATGTCATGAACATAAGCCATATTTGGTTGATGTACAAGAGTATAGGTAATTTCTCATATTCAGTCATGGATATCAAAGGGTCCAATATACTGTGGGCTAATCTTTCTTTTATTTCCAAACTACATGACTCTCTGCCATGGTGATATTTGAAGGAATACATCATCTCGAACATCAAAATTGTAGTCCCTTAGACGATCACAATAATAACTCTTTTGTAGATTATAAGAAGAATTTATGTGTTTTTGGATGGACTGGACCATCTTTTTCATATATTTTACAATATCAAGTCAATTTACCTTTCATTCCCCATCATCATCCAAATCAATTGGAGTTATACAAAGCATCCCATTAAGAGATTAATATGAATCCATTTGAACACATTAGTGGAATATATTATTATATGAGATATCAAAAAATGGGGGATGTTGATTCTATCCACATTTTGGTTCCATTGAGAAGGATCATATCATTTCTCATTAAGAATGTTAATAGTCCTTTAAGATTAGCCATTAGTTTTGTGCTGAAAGGTCATGATGAAATTCAATTCAGTACTTGAAGAATATTGACGACTTCTCAAGATATTAGATGTGAACCTTGGATCATGATTAGAGAAAATAAAAAGTGGAACCCCCATAACCCTTACAAATTCCTTCACATATATCTTGGAATGTTTTTCAAGAGAGAAATATTCCTGAATAGCTATAAATTGGCCAGTCATGGTGTGTTGATCCACCACAAACCATATCAAATTGTTTCCTTTGTATTTCTTTGAGAGACTAGTGAAAATGTATATGGTTACATTATCGCATTTCTACATGGGTATAAATAACGGTTTCATCATCTCTTTGGAATTAAGTCATTCTGATTTAACATTCTAGCATATCAAACTCCATTATATGTACTCCTCAATATCCTTATTCATGTTTACCCACCATAAGTATTCTCATTGATCATGGTACATCTTGGTACATCAAGGATGGATAGAGAATGCCAATATATGCTTATTATAAAATAACTAATTCATTATCGAAGGAGATGAATGGAGAAAAAACATCATTACAATCCAAATCAAACCATATAAATTAATGTTGAACAACTATATCTTTGTTTACATTACTACATTACCATTATTTTATAGTTGTAGATTAGCCATGTGTGCCTACTTGATCTTCAATTGGATAGATGGTTGAAAAATAATTTGGGAAAGGTAGGATTTATTCCATGCCATTATGATTTCATTATCTAATCATTGAATATTCATAATTATAGGGTCATTCTCAATCCAAATCATGGATATATTATATGGTTCATCTCTTCTAATAGCATCAACTACCTTGTTCTCCATTCCTCGATTATAGTAAATAGTGTATTTATAGTGATTTATCATCTATTAACATCTCATTTGACACATGTTGGGATCATTATATGTGAATATATTCATTAAACTCTTTTTATTAGTATATATATCACATATTTCACCTTATATGTAGTGTCACTAAATATCCATTATGAATATCACAACTATTAACTCCATATCATCTTTTGGTTTGTGAATCTCATGGATATTCAACTATTCTGTGGCATAGGCTATAACATTATCATTATTCATGAGTAAACAACACATTCCTTTCATAGTATCGATGATATACATCACAAAATATTCTCCACTTGTATGTAGTTCATGGAATGGAATAGTTATAATCCTATTCAGGATCTCCTTGATGCTTTCCTCAAATTCTTCAATATAGAAATACATTAACCCATTCCATGTTAACATAGTTATTGGGCTAGAAACTTCTGAAATATTCTAACAAAATGTCTACAGATCCCTATTAATCATCATAAACTACTGATTTCCATCACAATAGTGGGTTTGGACCATTCCTCAATTGCCTGTCTCTGAGGGGTCCACAAAAATTCCCATACATGATATCATTTTCCACTAAAATTGGCCTGCTATATAAAAAATTCACACTTTTTAAAGTTAGCATATATATTCTCCATCATTAATGATTCTAGAAAAAACCTTAAATGCTCTTCATTTTCCTCCATTATTTTTTATTAAATTATAATATCATTAATAAACCACCCCACAATTTTTTCAAGGTATTCTCTACAGATTCTATTCATAAAATCTATGAATATATTTGGAGAATTATTATATTCAATGTGAATCATGATGAACTCATAGTTCTCATAACTTGTATGAAAATAATTATTATGAATATATTTCCTCATCACATTCATTTGATGTTAACCAAACTGAAGATCCTCCTTGAGATGTTCTGATATCATCAAAGTTGATCAAACAAGTCACCAATATTTGTAAGAGGATATATTTTCATTATGGTGATTTGTTGAGAACCCATTAATCAATCCATATCTTCATTGACCCATTGTTTTTCTTTACAAAGAACACTGGAACACCCTAAGGTGATGCACTAGGGAATATTAGCCCTTTTTACAAATGCTCTTATAGTCTCTTCTTTAAATCTTACAGTTCAATTGGGGAAGTCTTTTTGGGGAATTTTTAGATAGGTTTGGATCTTAGTATGAGATTTTTTCAGAACTCTAAATCATAATCTTGGGATAGAATGACTAAATTTTTCAGATATGCATCATCTATTCCCTAATAATTGTAATTTCTTCTACGTTGACAAATTCCATTGACTCAAACATTTTGGAAATGTATGATTCTTTATAGGGTTTTAACACCGATACCGTTAATTGATTCCCAATTAGAGATTCAGGATCTTCCATGCATTTTTAGAGATTAACTAGAAGGTTTAGATTATAAATAGAGATTTAAATTTCCAAACAGTTGATGTGTTCTATATATAATGAGAGCCAATCCATTCCCAGTATTGTTTCAAAGTCCCCAAAGGTATGTATTATGATATTAACTATAATATTATTCCCACAAACACATATAGGATAAGTAAAAAAATGCTTGGGTAAAAATGTTTACAAAACTAGGTGTTTTATTGATCTTAATACATCAATAAACCATGTAATATATATAAAAATTCTTTCAAACATCAAATATTTATAAGTATTTCATAATACTATATTCAAATAAAATATATTCCATTACTTAGTTATTATGAAGTGTTCCTTTTATGAATTCATTTTTCTGATCCACTTCAGCAGTAGTGATGGAAAATGATTACCCTTAATCCATTTTCTTTGTTAGTTACTAATATTTATTAAAGGCATGGAACCCCAATTAAGTGAATTGGATTTCATAATTCACTTACTCATTATAGTTGAAGCATTGAAACTTTGGTGGGGAATTAGGAGGTTCCATACATTCCTCCGTTATATAGGTTGATTTCTTCTTGTATCTTCGACATTCATGATCTTGATGTCCATCTCTCCCACAATTGAATCATTTTACCATATCATTGGGAAAATTCCCATAATGTTTCTTCTCATATTTTTTACATGTGTGTGGTTTAATCAACTTTGTTCATTTTTAATTTTTCCCAGTAGATTGAAAATCCATTCTCCTCTTCTAACCTCGATTTTCAAAGCACTAGTCTCCACACATCATATGTACATTGATAGATCATTGATACACTTATTCATTACTCCCAAATTCTCATATAGATAGTTTATTTTTCAAATGTGGTTTTAAACCCCTAATGAATCTATATATATTTTTATCAAAGATGATAACAAAACATTATGAATATCCATAAATCCTTGTGATGTTTTCTTAATATGTTGCGATAGATTCACCTACCTTTTTATTAAACTCTATCTATCCTCTATCCATATTTGGTAAAATATTTCATGGTAAATACTTATTAAGGTATATTTTCTTTAAGTCTCTACACTCTGTATCATCCATTTCATACATATAAATATATTTATTTATAAATGTAATTCATTGAATAACTTCTCTGTCAAAAAATTAAATAGAAATAGTATCTTTATCCTTCTCAGAAAAATTGATCAAATAAAATATCTTATCCATTGAGTAAACCCACTATTTAGTGATATGTAGATTTGAAGATCCACTAAATTTTGGGGGTTGTTTCTATATAAATGATATAAAAAATATTGGTTTCATCTTGGTTGAAGGAAATTTTTCCACACTATTTTAGTGATTAATAATATCATAAGAAAATTAGGTGATAATTCCCATGAAAACTGGAACTCCACCTCCAATAGAAATTGGGATGTTGTTTAGGAAATAATTTTGTTGTCCTCTACATGGGTTTCTATTTGGTTTCTCCTGGTTCACAAAATTTTTAAAATTTAAATGGGTAAAAAAATTAATTCGAAAAAGTTTAATAAATTTTTTTCATATTTTTCACAATTAACATTAAAGTTATATCTTATGGGGTGACAATGTATATCATTTTTCTAAAATAATGTTTCTTGGATTTTTATAAATACAATGTCATATCCTAATTATTTTCAATAATATTTTCCAATCCTAATTCAAAAATTAATTAAAAAATTATCGTATACCAACTATATTGATCGTAAATTTCTATTTTACTACAACATTATTTATATGATACACAATATAACATTGATAAAATACATGATTCAACTATTTAGTGTCTTGGGAAAATTATTCTCATACATAACTTGTACATAATAAAACATAATTCTTTTTAAAATTATTATTCTTAATCCTTCTAAAATATCACTTTCTCCATAGAACATGTAATCACATGAAGATATATATCACTGAAAAGGGTTGATCTAAAAGAACAGTAAGTTGATGAATAGGAGTCATGAATCAATATAACATGGGTGAGAATAAAAATATTATTTATTACATATGAATAGAATCATCATCAAAAACTTTAGGGAAACATTTGATAACAAAATTGAATATAGAAAGGAATAAAATTTAAACAGAATATAATAGTTCCCAAATACCACACATAGTTTTGAATAATGTAATCATAATTTTCATGATTAACAAATGTACATAACCATAAAATAATAATTTTGAACAAATTTAGTATCATGTTCACTCATATTACAGATTTTCTCATGAGATAAACTACACTACCCAATGCATAGGAGGGCTCTATAATTCTGAGTCCACCCTTCAAATAATAAAATTTATATAATCATCCATGCCACATAGAACATATAAGAATCATAGTCAAGAAATAATCAAAAAAAATGGATTCACATAGATTTCATTAATCAAACATTTATGAATAATATATTTGGTTCCCAAATTAATAATAGAGATCATAAGATTGAATAAAAGATCATTTTTCTATTGATAAGATACAACACATGAGGGGTTGAAGATGTTTTTCAAAAAGAAATGTTTTCTAGAAGATCATTGAATTTTTCTTTTAAGTCAAGAAGAAAAACATCTATATCCAGAAAGGATAAAGGAAATATTATTGAAATTAATTTTATTTAAAATTAATGTAATATCTATACTGAAATTTATGAAAAAAAATGAAAGCTAAAGAATATTATTTGGGTTCGAGAATCCCTTTACATTAATTCTATCTTTAATTTGTCTCATTTACCTCATGAATAATAAACCAAGATTTATTAATCATTAATACAAATTTGAATTATATTAAATTTTACCATTATTTATCCATTATATTATGGTGATAATATTTCATAATTTTTTTGGTTATATGATAGTTATTTTGATATCATATTTTACATAAAAGTTTCTCTTTTCATTGATTGCACGATATTGGTAAATGTAATTTATACACAATTATAATTTATATCACAAGATTATAATTGAAATAATAAGATTTTTATATATGTTATGTAAAATTCATAATATTTTTCCATGATTATGTTTATATGTTTGTACATGGAAATGTATTTATAGGTGTTTAACCGACCTTTTAGAGGATACAGTCGGTAGAGTGGGAAATAGTAGCCTAAAATTAATATATTTATTAAATATTAATCATAAATTAGGATAACATCATTAATATAATTTGAAATAACTTCATAATTTATTTTATAAGGTTTGGTTTTTATATAGGTTTTGAAAAAGGATATATAATAATAAGAATAAATAAAAAGGAAGAGTAAATTGAAACATACTTAATCCTCAGCATAGCTTCTCTTTTACAACACTAAAACTATCCTAATGTTTGGAGTTTGATTACTGTACAACATTGCTAAATATCCTAATGGTATTGAGTGGAAGAATATTTATACAACTTTGGATTTGGAATGTGTGGTATGAGTTGGTTTTAAATGGAGGTTGTGGGGTTATTTATACTTGGGGAGACGGTTAATTTTAGAATAAAATAATAAATAAAATAATATGCCAGAGGTAAAACTTTTAATAGTAGATTTTATAATATATAAGTAATATATAAATATTATATACTAGTTTTTATTACATTAACACTTCATAAAATTTTATTTTATTAGTTTTTTAAAATGAAAATTGGAAAGAATGAAAATTTGTAATTTTAAATAATCACTTTTTACTTTAGGTTTTGGAAAATTATTATTAGGTTTGGAATTTATGTTTATACTATTTTAATGGCCCATTTTTGAAATTTAATATTCAATAGATGTAAATCAAGTTATATATAGGATTATTTAATTATTTCATCAGGAATATTTTAATTTGTGATACCCCGATTATACGAACAATATAAATTTTACTATCCACATGAAAATTTATTTATTTCAGTAAATTACCAAAAAATCACCAACATAAAATTTAAACATTTTTATTTCAAAAATTTTATTCATTTTATCAAAATAAATTTCTAAAATAGCTAATTTAATTTATTAATATAAAATATACGAAATTTATGAAGTACATTAAAATATTGATTGTTAAAAATGTGATCTTATTTCTTTTTGTTTTTAATCATGATAGTTTTTTTGTACTATAATATTTATATTTTATTAAATTAATCGTGATTAATTTTATTTAAATCACATATTATTATTTTTGGATAAAATTACTATTCCAACAGTCATCTAATGATTTCTAATGGTATGGTTACTATTTAAACATGCACATTATTATTCTAATGATCATGTTAACTACAACAAAATATCTCTACTTTCCATTATTAATTATTTACCTAAATTTCTATCATGGTTATATAGTTCCATTTTCAATAATTTTGATTTGTTTATAAATATTTAGTTTCTATTATTTAGTGTTGGCAGTGGGGTTGATATTTTTAGTAGATTAGGGCGATCCATATATTTACATTTTAGCATTTATATTTTATTTTTTTTTCAAATTATAATTATTGTAATTTAATTTTATTTCTAGGATGATTAATTTAATAAAATTTATTAATTAAATAAAAAATTTTGTTTCTTTTTGTGTGTAATACTATATAGTTTATTATAACACACATATATTTCTAGAGAAAAATATCATTCATAAATTATGGGTTGTTACCAAAATGCCTTTATCATACAATTATATTTCACAATTTTATCATCCCATACTCATTCTTTCTTCTATATAAACACTAGAGGGTTTAGGATTTATTAGGAAAATGTGTATAAGGTTTAATGGGGTCAAAGGATTATGTTTTTTAGGGATTATGATTTAGAATTTTTTGCATGTTAGGGTTTAATGTTTTTTTGGGATTAAAATTTCTTGGTTCTTTTTGGAAATGAAGGAACAGGTTTTTTTTGGGGTTTAGGGATAATTTTTCTTGGGGGATTTTGGCTTAAAATTTTTTGGAACTGATTTTTGGGATTTTTGGGTATGTGGGTTTATGATTTTTTGGGGCTGAGTATTTAGGGGTTTTTTTGGGCTTGATAGTATATTTTTTGCGAGGATGAGGCTTTTGGGTTTCTGGGGGCCAATAGTTGGGGTTTTTTGTGGTTTAGGGTTTAGAGTATTTGGGGAAGTGGGTTTAGGGTCATTTTGAGCTAGTGGTTTGATGTTATATAGGGATTAGGGTTTAGAGTTTTTTTGGGATGGGGGTGAAGGGTTTTTGGGGGATGAGGTTCTAGGGTTTTTTGGGGATGAGGGTATGCGGTTTTGGGGATGACGACCAAGTGTTTTTTGAGTAGAGGGTGTAGGGTTTTTTTAAGAATATGGTGTATATTTTATTTCACTAAGGGTTTATGGGTTTTTTATTTCTTATGTTATATATTTTTTGGGGGATGAGGGTTATGATTTTTTTGGGTCTAATGGACTATTGTTTTTCATTCAGGGACACTAGGGTTTTTTGGGGATGAAGGTCATGGTTTTCTCAAGGTTGTGGTTCTGAGTTTTTTTAGGCTATGGAACTACGGTTTTTGGGGTTGAGGTGCTAGAGTTTTATAGGGAACATGGTCAAGGGTTTCTTGGGGCTGATGGTCTAGGTTTTTAGGGGTCTAAGGGTTAGGTTTGTTGGGTCTTAGGGTATTTTTTATTTTGATAATGCGGGGTTTTTGGGTTTTGGGGATGATATCCTAGGTTTTCTTAGGTATAGAGGATTAGTTTTTTTGGTAGAAAATGGTCTAGGGTATTTGGGGGATGAGGAAGAGGTTTTTTCTATGAGAGTATAGGGGTTTTTTGGACTTAGGGTCAATGTATTTTTTTGAAGAGGGTCTAGGGTTTTGTGGGGATGATAGTGAAGGTTTTTTCTATGAGGGTAGAGGGTTTTCTAAGATATCCTTTTTTCGGAGGAGGGTCTAGGGTTTTTGGGGGATGAGGGTTTATGGATTTTTGGAGAGCATGGTCTAGTGGTTTTTTTGGAGTTGAGGGTATATAGTTTATTTGGGCCAAGGGTCTAGGTATATTTTTGGATAATTGCCTATAGTTTTTCTAGGGTATAGAGTCTGGGGGGGGGGGGGGGTTCGGCTGATAGTCAAGGTTTTCTCAGGTAGATGGTTAATATTTTTTAGTGTTTAGGGTATAGTTTTTTTGGGTATGATTGTTTAGGGTTATTTTAGAGATGATTGTTGATGTTTTTTTTTCTTTTCGGGAATAGGGTCTAGGGTTTTTTGGGGGTTGATGGTGTAGGGTGTTTTAGGGATAAGGGTCTAGGTTTTTTAGGCATGAGTTTTCTCGTTTTTTTGTTTGAGGGCCTATGGTTTTTTGGGGTTGCGGGTCCAGTGTTTTCTTTGGATGAGGTTCCATGGTTGTTTTGGGATTTAGGGATGAGGATTTTTTGGGGGATGAGTGTCTATGGGTTGTTTTTGTCGGATAATATATGGAATTTTTATGGAGATGGATAGGTTTTTTGGTACTGATGGACTATGTTATTTTGGGGATTAAGGACATGGGTTTTTTTTGTCTATAAGGGACTATGATTCTTTTGGGGATGAGTGAATAATATTTTTTGGGGCTGTGGGAGTAGGGTTTATTTGGGATGAGGTCCTAGGTTTTTTGGGACTGAAGTTCTAAAGTATTTTCAGGCAAAGGGTCTATGTTTTATTTGGGCTTAGCATTTATGGTTTTTGGTGTGGATAGTCATGCAATCTTTGGGAATGACTACATGGTGTTTTTTATGAGGTACCAGGAATGTTTTTTGGTTGAGGGTATAGATTTTTTTAGGGATGGGTGTCTATGGATTATGGGAAGTGAGGTTCTTTTTTGTGGAAAGAGTGTCTATCATTATTTGTTGGCGAGCATCGATTGTATTTTGTCTTTATGTGTATACAGTATTTTGGGATTAGGGTATATGGTTTTTATGGGATTCAGGAGAAATAGATTTTTGGTATGGGGGTCAAGGGTTTTATGGGTCATGGTTTATAGGGTTTTCGGGTTGTGAGTAAAGGGTTTTTTTGTGGATGAAGGTGTATGGTTTTTTGTGGATGATGGCCTTGGGTTTTATGGGTTTTATGGAATTATTTTTATTGTGGTTCTTGGGGTTTTGTGGTATGTGGGTGCATGAATTTTTTTATGAGGGTCTAGGTTTTTATGGATAAGGAACTATGGTTTTCTATGGCTGGAGGTATATGGTTTTATTGGTTATATGGTATTCTATTTTTAGTGGTTGATGCTCTCATTGTTTTTCTAATCATCTATGGTTTTGGGGATAAGGGTTTGGGTATTTTTGGGGTTCCGAGTTTAGGGGTTTTTAGGGATCATGTAGGTTTTTTAGGTCTGAGAGTTTATAATTTTTTACATATTAATGTTTAGTTCTTTGTTAAGGATGATGTTTTAGGGAATTTATGGACTTAGGGTTTAGGTTTTTTGGAGGATGAGGGTTTTTCAATTATTGGGGTTGAGTAATTATGTTATTTTTTACACAGAGGTTTTATGGTTTTTTGGGTATGAGGATTTATGGTTTTATAGGGATAATGTTTATTGTTATCTAGGAAAGAGTATCTAGGGTTTTTTGGGACTGAGGAATTAGGTTTTTTTATGGTTTAATCTTTTTCAGGTCTAGGGTTTAGGGGTTTATTGGGTCATAAAGATTACAGTTTTCTTGGGTTGAGGTTTTTTAGTTTTTTGGGGTTTCGGTTTATAGTATTTTTAGGTTGTGGTTTTAGGGTTTTTTGGGTGGATGGTTTATTTTTTTGGGTTGATTGTTTCAGAGTTTTTTATATTAAGGTTTTGGTAAGATGGTTTATCAGCTTTTGGACTTTACATTTAGGGATTTTTCGGCTGACATTTTATATATTTCTGGGGATGAGGGTTCTGGATCTTTATGGGGTTGAGGTATTAATGTTTCTTCATGATTACGTTTGAGGTATTTTTGTGGATGAGTTTTTAGTATTTTTGGGTTTGATGTTTTTTTTAGCTTTTGGGGATAATAGTTTATAGTGTTTTGGGGAGAGGGTTTATAGTTTTTTGGGGTTGTGGGTTTAGAATATTTTGGTTGAGGGTTTCATATTTTGTGGGGCTGAGGGTTTAGGGTTCTTTGGGAATGAGGGATTAGGTTTTTTTGGTCTATAGAAATAAGGTTTTTGGGGGCCTAAAAGTTTATGGTTTTTTGTGGTCAATGGTTTAGTGTATTTTTAGGATTAGGGATGAAAATTTTATGGGGGCCATGGGTTAAGGGTGTTTTTAAAGAGAGTGATTAGTATTTTTTAGGGTATGGGTTTCATGTTTTTTTGGTGGAGTTTTTATGGTTTTTTTAATAGAGGGTTTATGGTTTTTCTATGGTTGAGCATTTTATTGGTTTTGGGGTTCTATGTTTAGTTTTTTTCTAAGGGTTTAGGTTATATTGGAGATGATGGTATAGTATTTTTTAGATATGGGGTTTTAGAATTTTTATTTGAGGGTTTAGTGTTTTGGGGGTTGATGGATTTGATTTTTTGGGGGATGAGAGTATAGTGGTTTTTTTGGGTTGTGGGATTATATTTTTTTGGGATAAGGGTTTATGGTTTTCAGGATATGATGGTTTAGACTTTTTTGGCTGAGGATTTAGGGTTTGTTGGGGCCAAGGGAATATGGTACATTGGGGATGAGGTTTTATAGTTTTTTTCATTAACAGTTTTAGCATTTTTTTAGTGGTGTGTTTTGGTTTTTTTGGGATGTGGGTTTAGGGGTTTTTTGGGCTGTGGGGTTAGGTTCTGGGGGGAATAGGTTTATTGGGTTATTTTGGGTCGTGGGTTTATCGGTTTTTAGGGATGGATGTTTATATATTTTTAGGGATTGATAGTTTAGGATTTTTTGGGGCAAGGAGTTTAAGGTTTTTAGGGATGAGGCTTTAGCTTTTATTTGGTTTGATGGTTTATTGGGTGTGAGGGTTTGGTTTTTTTTGGTTTTTAGGGTTTAGTGTTCTTTTTATTTGAGTGTTTAATGTTTTTATTGGTGAGGGTTTAGATTATTCTCAGGGGAATGGTATAAGGTTTTGGCGGTTGATGTTTGGGGGTGATGGTTTTGTGTTCTTTGAGGATGAGGGTCTAGTTTTCTTGGAATGAGGGTTTGGAGTTTTCTTGGAATTTGGTTTGGTGGTTCTCAATATGAGGTTTTATGTATTATAATGTTTGAGGTTTTTTTAGATTTTTTCACTTAGTGATTTTAGGTTTTTGTGGATAGGAGGTTGCGGTTTGTCCATGGTAAGGGTTAATTGTTTCTTGGGGATGAGGGTTTATGGTATTTTTGGAAGGATGGTTTAGGGTTCTTGGGGATGAGGGTCTAAGGATTTTTTGGGATGATGGTTTAGGTTGTTTTTTGGATAAGGTTTTAGGGGGTTTTATGGATGATTGTTTTGGGGGATTTGGGGTTTAGGGTTAATGTTTTTTGGGGATATTGGTTTAGGGTTTTTTTGGGGAAGAGTGTTTGTGTTTTTTTTGGTCTGAGGGTTTATGATATTTTGGGGAAGTGGGTTTAGGCTATACAAGGGTTATGTTTTAGGTTTTTTTGGGAAGAGATTCTATGTTGTTTTGGGATTTATTATATAGGGTTTATTTAGGGCTCGGAGTTTAGGGATCATTGGGGATGAGTGTTTAGGGAATTTTAATGATGCAGTTTGAGTCATTTTTTGGGAAGAGGGTTTAGAGTTTTTTGGTTTTGAGGAGTTTAGGGTTTTTGAGGATGTGTGTTTAGGGGTCTGTAGGGATGATGGTTTAGTATTTTCAGGGATTAGGGACTAGGATTATTTGTGGTTAAGGGTTTGTGGAATATTGGGTCTCATGGTTTAGGAATTTTTTAAGGATGAAGGTTTAGGTTTTTTTGAGGAACATAGTTGATGGTTTTTTAATGGGTGAGGGTTTATGATTTTATAAGTGTTGTGTTATTAGGGTTTTTTAGGGGTTGATGGTATTTTATTTTTTGGGGCTGAGGATTTAGGATTATTTTGGAATGATAGTTAGGGATTTGTTAGGTATAAGGTTTTCGGGTTTTTGGGGGCTTTGGATTGGGAGTTTTGGGGGATAAGTGTTGGGGGTTTTGGGGTATAGGATTGTGGTTTTTTGTGGATATGGGTTTTGGTTATTTTTGGATGATTTTTTGTGGTCTTAGGGGATGATGGTTTAAGGCCTTTTGTGGTATAGGGCTTATAGATTATTAAAATTATATGGTTATTTGGGTCTTAGGATTTATGGTTTTTTGTGGGTAATGGTTTAGTAATTTTCTAGAATTTTGGATTAGGGTTTTTGGGGACTGAGAGTTTAGGGTTTTTTAGGATAATAGATTAGGGATTGTTTAGGATGAGTGTTTATGTTTTCTAGTTCGTAGGGTTTAATTTTTTTTGGATGAGGTTTTAGGTGTTTTTGGGACTGAGGGATTTGAGGTGTTTGGGGCAGAGGGTTCAGGGTTTTTTGGGGTAGAGGGTTTCTGGTTATTTAAAGCTGAGGGATGGGGGTTTTTTGGGGCTATGTTTTTTGGGGGGTTTGGATGACAGTTACTTGGGGGGGGAGGGGGGTTTCTTGAAAAATCTACTTTTGGGGGATGAGTGTTGTGATTATTTTATAGTAGTGGGTTTGGAATTATTTAGGTGAGGGTTAGGGATTTTGGGGGAAGACGGTTGGGTTTTTTTGGAGAACTAGGTTATGTTATTTTAGGGGATGAGGGTTAAGTTTTTTTTTGTACCAAGGCATGGAATTTTTCCAGAATAAAAATTTAGTATTATTGGGTGATTTGGGTTTATATATTATTGGGGTTCAACGATTATGGTTTTTTTATGAGGGTTTAGGGTCAGTTGGGGTTGAGGGTTTACGATTTTTGGTGGATAAGGGTTTATTATTTTTTAGGGATGGGGGTTTGGGGACTTTTTTCCAAGGTTTAGTGTTTTTTGGGGACTAGGGTTTCAGGTGTTTTTTTAGGATAAAAGATTATTATTTTTTATGGATGGGGTTAAGTGTTTTTGGGACAAATTTTTTATTTTTTTATGGTTGAAAAAATAATGTTTTTTGTGGAAGTGGTTTTTGGGATTTTTTGCACAAAGGTTATAGGGTTTTTTTTAGGCTGAGGGTTTATGTTTTTTCTGGTTTCTTGGGATTTAGTGTTTAGTTTTCTTTATATAAAGGAGTTTTGGGTTTTTGGGTGAAATGAATTTATGGTTTGTTAGGCATAAGATTTAGTGTTTTGGGGATGAGAGATTAGGTTTTGAGGGATGATTGTTTAGGTTTTTTGGGGGGATGAGGGTTTTGGGTTTTGGGGGGAAGGGGGTTTAGGTTTTTGTTATTTTTTAGGGTTGTGGTTTATTTTGGGGTGAGGGATGATTGTTTTGGAGGCTGAGGGATGGGGTTTATTGGGGATTAGTGTTGGGGGTTTTTTGGGTAGAGAGTTAGGGTATTTTTGGGCCCGTTGGTGGTTTTTTTATGATGGTTTGATGTATTTTGTGGAAGAGGGTTGTTTTTTTTTGATTTATGATGTAGGTTTCTTAGAGATGAGTGTTTTGGGATTTTGGTGTATGTGGGTTTTGGGATTTTTTCATCTTATCATTTTGGGTGTTTGAGGAAAATGGTTTAGTGTTTTTGTGGATGATGGTTATATTACTTCAATGGGTTCTAATTAAAGAGATTTTAGGGTGGAGGGTTGACAGATTTTTGGGGATAACAGGAGGGGGGTTTTGGTGGATGAGGTTTAAGATTTTTTGGGGGATGAGGTTTGGGGTTTTTTTGTAGTTTAATGTTGGGTTCTATTCATGTATAACGGTCGGTGGTATTTTTAGGCTTTGGTTTAGGGGTATTTGGGGCCTAAGGGTTGAGGTTTTCTTATGGTTGAGGGTTGTGAGTTTTGTGGGGATTTTAATTGATGGTTTTCTATAGATGAGGGTTGGGTGTTTTTTTGTGGCTGAGGGTGGATGATTTTCAGGGGCTGCGGTTTTTTTTTCATTCCTGGGAAAAGGATTTTCTGTATTAGGGGTCTGAGGGTAAAGGATTTTTTAGGGATTGGGGTTTAGTATTTTTTTGAGGATGAATGATTCTGGTTTCAATGGGTGAGGGTTTATGGATTTTCGGTGCTGAGGTTTTAGGGCTTTCTAGGGATAGGAATTTAGGGTTTTATTTGGAAGAGGTTATAGTGTTTATTTGGACGGCAGGTTTAGGAATTTTTAGGGATTAGGTTTTCGGGTTTTTTGGGATTAGGGTTATGTTTTTTTTAGATTTGAGGGATAAAGGTTTTTGGGGGATGAGGGTTGGTGGTTTCTTAGGCGTGAGTGTTTATAGGTTTTTGGGTTATCTACTTATGGTTTTTGGGTCGTGGGTTTATATATTTTTGGGCTGATGGATCAATATTTTCTTAGATTTAGGGTTTATGGTTTTTTAAATATATGGTTTTACATTATTTTTGGGTCTTTGGGTTTAGGGTTTTTGGGGATAAGGGTATACATGTATTTGGATGATGTTTTAGTGTGTTTTGGAATTGAGGTTTTTGTGTTATTAGGGAATAAGGTTTTACGGTTCTGGGGGCCGAGGTTTTAGGTTTTTTTAGGGATGGGTGTTTATGGATTTGTAGTTTTGATGGTTTTTTTGGGATGTGTTTTAGGATTTTCTAAGGATGAGGGTTTAGGTTTTTCAAGGGTTTAGTGTTTAGGGTTTTTTGGTCTTGGGGTTCTAGACAGCGTGTTTAGGTGGGTTTTGGATGACGGTTCGAGATTAATTGGGGAAATGTTTATAGGTTTCATTGGGTATTAGGGAATAGGGTTTATTTTATATGAGATATTACTATTTTTAGGTCAGTGTGTTTAGGGTTTTTGGGGATGAGTGATAATGGTTTATTGCTGATGAGAGTTTACAATTTTATTAGATGATTTTTTTGGGATTTTTTGGATGAGATTTTTTATTTTTTGGGGGAAGAAGGATTAGGGTTTTCAGGGGATGGACATTGGGGAATTGTGTGGATAATGATTAAAATTGTTTTGGTACTAAGGTTGTATGGTCTTTTAGATCTGGGGGATTAGGTTTTCTTTGGGATGAGTGTTAAGGGCTATTTTTAGGTTGAGTGTTTAGGGTTTATTAGGGTTGAGGGTTTACTGTTTTCCCTGTTTGGGGGGTTCATGGTATATTTGGAAATGATATGATGATTTTTTTTGGGCTAGGGATATCTGTTTTTGTTTTTGGAGATGGGGGTTCTAGGTTTTTTGGGACGGAGAATTAAGGGTTTTCAAGGAGAGATGGTTCAATTTCTTTTGTGAGGAGGGTTCGGGGTTATTTATTGTACTGGTTTTTAGGTATTTTGTGGCTATAGGTTTAGGGATTTTTGTGGATGAGTTTTTGTGGATTTTTTGGGCTTATGGTTAGGGTTTTTATGGTGTTGAACATTAAGAATATTGGACATGATTTTTTAGAATTTGTTTTGGAGTTCATAGTATATGGTTTTTTGGGTAAAGATTCACTGTTTTTTATGCTGAGTGTTGAGGGATTTTTGGGACTTAGGTTTTAGGGTTTCATTGGGCTGAGGGATTATGATTTTTTAGGATAACGACTTATGGTTTTTTGGGGCTATTGGTTCGGGGATTTTTTGGGGCCGAGTGTTAATGGATATTTAGGGATTAGGGTTTATGTATTTTTTTAGTAGAGGTTTTAAGGTGCTTCCAGTTTGAGGTTTTTTGGTTTTTTTAAGATGAGGGCTTGTATTTTTTTTCTGGGGGTTTGGGGTTTTACATTTCTAAGAATGTTTTGTTTTTTGGGATAGGGTTTCAGGTTTTTTGATGGGGGTTTACAATTTTTTTTATGAAGGTTAAGAACTTTTTGGATAATGGTTTAGTGTTTTTAGGGATAACTGTCTTATATTTGTGGGTAATGAAGGTTTTGGGTTATTTGCAGATGTGGTATCATGGTTTTTTGGGGATTAATGTTTAATAATTTTTATGGATGATGGTTTGGGGTTTTTTTTGAGATGAGGGATTATGATTTTTTTGGACTGAGGATTTATGCTTATTTAGAGCTCAATGATTTTGTTTTTTTTGGAATTTTGGGTTTATGGTTGTTTGCGGATGAGGGTTTAATTTTTATGGGAAAGTTTGTTTCGGGTAATTTGGGCTGAGGATTTGGGGATTTTTGGGGCCATGTGTCTGGAATATTTGGGTGACAAGGGACTAGGGTATTTTTTATTTATGAGGATTTAGGTTTTTGGGGGGAAGTGGGATTATGTTTTTTGGGGATGAAGTATTAGGTTTTATAGGGCTGTGTGTTTTTGGTTTTATGGGGCTGGGGTTACTTTTTTGTAGAGGATAAAGGTTTAAGGGTCTCTGGGGTTGAGGTTTTGGGGTTTTGGGGGATTGGGGTTTAATGTTTTTTGGTATGTAAGGTTCATAGTTCTTTTGGTCCCTATGATTATTTTTTTTAGGAAGTGTGTTTTGGGATTTTGTGGCCTAGGGTTTTGTATTTTTTTTATGAGGTTATAGGATTTTTTTTGTGAGGTTTAGTGTTTTTTCAGTGGAGGTTTTTTTGTTTTTTACGTATGAAGTTTTAGGATTTCTTGGTGTTTAGGGTTTAATGGGGATGTTGGTATAGAAGTATTTTGGGATTTTGGTTAGGATAATTTGAGGCTTAGGAATTAGAGTTTATTAGGTGATGGTTTTTGGAATTTTTTATCCTAGTATTTATGTTTTTGTGGGGATGAATGTTTTGGGTTTTTTGGGTTGGAGGGTTGGTGGATTTTCAGAAAGTGGTTTTTTGTATTTTACGGGATGAGTGTTTAGTATATTTTTGGTTTAGGGAATGGGGGTTTTCTTGGCGCTGAGGATTTAGGGTTTTCCTGTGGATTATTATTATTAATGATTCAATGGTGAGGGATTTGGGTTATTTGGAGCTGAGGGTTTGAGGTTTTGGGTGCTGAGGGTTTTTATTTTTTTGAGAATGAGGGTTTAGTATTTATTATGGAAGAGTTTTGGTTCATTTATGGGATTAAGGTTTTATCGTTCTTTGGGTATGATGGTTTATGGTTTTTGGGGGATAAGGGATTAGGGTTTTCGGCATAATGGATTATGGGTTTCGGGGATGAGGGCATAGATTTTTAATGTGATGAGGGTTTTGGTTTTTTGGAATGAGGTTTTGAGGTATTATAAGTCTAAGGGTTTATTGTTTTTTGGGCGATTGGGTTTACGGTATTTTGGGTTGGTGAGTTTTTGGTTCCTAGAGATGAGGTTTTAGTGTTTTTCTAGGGTTGAGGGTTGATGGTTTTTTTGGTACAGAGGTTTTTTAATTTTTTGATGATGGTTGTTGGGTTTTTTTCAAAATAGGTTCTAGGTTATTGTGGATTACAGTTCTAGATTTATGGGGATGAGTTTTTATGTTTTTTTTGGGATGAGGGTTTGGAGATATTTGTGTCCTGTAGATTTGGGGGTATTTTTTGGGCGATGGAATACGGTTTTCAATGACACAGGGTTTAGGTTCTTATTGGACTGATCCTTCAAAGTTGTATGAGGTTGAGGGTTTAGGTTTTTTAGGGCTGAGATTTTAGGAGTTTTTTGTAGAGGGTTTATGTTTTTTTGGGGCATATGGATTATTCTTTTCTAGGGATGAGTGTATAGTGTATTTTTGGTTTGCAGATATAGGGGTTTTGGGGTCGAGGGTTTATGGATTTTTGGATTGAGGGTGTAATGATATATGGATCTGATGGTTTATAGTTATTTGGATAAGGGTGTATAATTTTAGGGGAATGACGTTTCATGGGTTTTGGGGTGTAGGAATAGAGTTTTTTCTTGCTGAATGTTTTATGTTATTAGGGGATTAGGATTTCTGGTATTTTGGAGCACTAGGTTTACCATTACATGGGGTTGTCAGTTTTTTATTTTTTGGGGATGAGGATTTAGTGGTTTTTGGGGTAGATGGTTTAGGTATTTTTTGGATTTAGAACTTATGATATTTTGGGATGAGGGTTTAGGGATTCTCAGGTGAGGGTTTTGGGTTATCTAGGGATGAGGATTTTGGGATTCTGGGGTTGAGGGTTTAGAAATTTTTAAATAATACCTAATTTTATTACCAGGCTATTTCATCATTTTTTAAGTTAAATAACATAATAAGGATAAAATCAAGGATAAAAAATTTTCGTGTCTTTGGAAAATTTGGCTCATACATAACATGTAAATAATAAAAAATAAATAATTATTTAAATATTTATTCATTATCCTTATAAAATCTCACATTATGTTTATTACATGTAATCACCTTAGGATATACATCAATGAAAATGAGTGATATAAATTCCTAGTAAGAAGATGAATAATGGACATGAATCAATATTAAATTGGAGAGAATTGTAATAAAAACCAAATAATAAGAATAAGATAATAATAAAAATCAGAGGGAAATATGTGATAAAATCATGGAATGTGGAAATGCATAAAAAATGAAATATCATGTCATAGTGGTCAAATACCACACAAAGTAGTAAACAAATCTTCCACCATATCGATTCATAACATATGTCCACAATCATAAAATCATCATTGCAAAAAACATTCATCAAGTCAATACATTTTACAAATTATCTCATGAGATACATCACATTAAAGAATGTATTGGAGGGATTTATAATTTTGGTCCTACCGGTCACATCATTACATTTATATAATCATGCATGCAACCTAGAATTTATATTAATAATTGTTAAGAAATAATATCAAGGAATATAACATCTTTCATAAGGATTTTGTAAAGAAAACATTCATAAATAAAATTGGTTCTCTAAATTCATAAGTGAAGACATAGTTTGACATAAAACATCATTATTATAGAGTGGAAAAGAATCATTTTAGCAGAAGTAAAATATGTTGTTTTGGAAATTAAAATCAATTTTAAAATAAGATTTGTTATATAATTTTTACCATTTTAGGAACATTTATATCCCTAAAGAAAAATGGAAATGATATTTTAAGGAAATAATATAATTATTCATACTATGGAAGATAGGATAAACCAAATAAGGGAATTTGGTTTGAGATTCCCTTTACCTTAATTATTTCTTTTTTTTTTGTCTCTTTTGTGCTGCCTGAATAATAAATATACATTTATTTAAAAAAATTATAAAGAAGTGAATTACTATAAAGTTAATTAATATTTATAAAATATTTTTATTTTATTATCTTTCTTAATTTACATGGTTATAAGTTAGTCATTTTGATATAACATTCTACTTAAAAAAAAATTTCCCTCAATTTCACTATTTTGTTAATTGTAATATATACATTAGTATAATTAATTACATAATATTATAATACATATAATTAATTGATTATATATTTTATATAATTCATAATATCCATTTATAATTATGATTATGTTTTTTGATAATAAAATGACTTTGTAGGTGTCTATCCGACCATTAACGAGACATTATCGAAAAAGCGGGAGAGAGAAGTTTGAAATATATTTAAATATAGTTAATATTATAATTATTTTTTGTTTAAATCATTTATATAATGTTATATTACAACATTATTTATCTTATAAGTTTTATTTTAAAATAGGTATTGAAAATAGAAAGAGAAGAACCAGAAATATATAAAGGAATTTTTTTATCAAAATGTACATATTCCCGGGTGTAGCTTCTCTTGTACGACAATGAAACCCCATTTACATTTAGAGTTAGATTACTCTAAAACATACCTAAGGTTCATAATGGGATTTAGATGAAAGATTTAGGATTTTTTTAATTTCTAAAGTGGTAGATGAGAGGTTTTCTCTGGGGATTATTTATACATGAGGAGAGGTCTATATTTAAAATAAAATATTGAAAAAATAATATATCAATGGTCATACTCATTATAGTGAATTTTTAACATTATAAACCATATAAAATACAATATAATGAGTTTTAACCTTTTAAACTCTTTATAATTTTAATTAATTATACTATTGAAAAGGAATGTGGACAGAAAGCGAACTTATTATATTAAGGAATCATTTTTTACATTAGGTTTTGGAAAAAATCATTTTAGGTTTGGAATTTGAGATTATTTTATTATAATGATACATTTATGAATTTTAATATAAAATTTCCATTCCTCAATATCTAAAAATCATTAGTTCATTATAACATCAGGTATTATGTAGTTAAAGATACGTCAGTTATGTGAAAAACCGTATTTTTACTATTCATCGAGAAAATAATGTATTTTAGAAAATTACCAAAAACTCACCATTGGACAATTTAAACAAATATAATTTTGAAAATGATATTCATTTTAAAAAATTAAATTTCAAAAATAGGTAATTATTATATTTAGTATAAAAATTATATCTTTTTTGAAATACATTAAATTAAATTTTATTCAAAATGATCTTATATTTTCTATGAGTTTTTTAATCATGATATTTATTTCAAGGATTTATAAAATTTTTATTAAATTGAATGGATCTTGGTTAATATTATTTATATGGAATTTTTTTTTGAGGAAAAATTACTATTCCAATGTTCATTTTACTATTCCTAATGGCCAAGTTACTATTCTTAATGGCCATGTTGCTATTCTAAACATTAGAGAAATATTTCTTCAATCACGTCACCTCAAATAAATATATCTATATTCCTTCTTTCATTTTTTAACTTAATTTCTCTAAATGTTTTGAAATTTAATTTTCTATAATTTTTATTGGTATACTAATATATATTTTCATTTCTATAGTGTTGGTAGTGGGGGGATGATTATAGTAAATTGGGTGGGAATCCATATTTTTCAAGTTTAGTTTCTCTATTTTATATTTTTTTACTCATTTTAATTTTAGGAATTTTAATTGGTTTCATTGATGATTAATGGTCAAATATTTATTAACAATTTTTTTCGGTTTCATTACGTTCAAAAAAATATATAGTATATTTTAACACACTTTTATTGCCAAAGAAAAATATTATATATAAACTTTGGATTGTTACATAATTCCCAAAATTATAAATTTTATCCTTGAAAATTCTACCCATATCATTGGTTGAAAATATTTGAGGGTAATTATGTTTCAATGTTTCATATGGTAACCATATTTCCTCTTTATACTTATGTTTCCACCACAAAACATTGATAATGTGAGTTTTTATTTTGTGTATAACATTGTCTCTATGTTCCATGATCATCACCAGCAACTCTACTTATTAGTGGCCATTATCCATATGTTCCACCTCTATATTTAGTACATTTCAATGATTAGTTAAGTACTTATCAAGGTGTGATTAATGGAATACATCATTATCATGATCCATTTATTATGGATATGATAAAAAATAGGGCAATTATTTTATGTGATCAAGCATCTAAAAGGGACTAACATACCTTTTTCAAATCATACATTTCCTTACAAACTGCATGACACTCATCTATGGTGAAATTCATAGGAAAATTATATCATCTAAATCGGATTCCATGTCCCTATGATAGTTATCGGTATAGATATTTAACAAAATCTGATATTCTTTTATACGTTTTGGATGTATTGATCCTCCTTTTTCATATCATTTTCATGATTAGATCCATGTATATTCATTCCCCAACTTCATCCAAAAAATTTGGGGTTCTACATTTCTTCCAAAAAAAGAGATTTATATTGATCCATTTGAATATTCTAGTAGTAGCTATTGATATATTAGAAATCAACCAATAAGATATGTTGATCACATCCACCATTGAATTTCATTGATCATGATCTTATCATGTCCTCATTTTTTTGAATTGTCCCTTCTGTTTATCCTTTAGTTTGAGTGATAAGAAAATATGAAATTCAATTTAGTACTCAATTCGTGAGGAAGAATTATTTATAATTCAGATGTGATCCTTGGATCATGAGCAGAGATGATAGAGAGTCGTAGCCCATGTAGTAAGATAAAATTTTCTACATTTACCATGGAATGGTTTTCAAGAAAGTAATATTCCCAAATAGTGATAAAATGGGAATTCATGGTGAGTCAATCCACCACAACCGATATAGAATTTTTTCATATGGATGTCTTCATGATACTGGTGATAATATCCATAGTTACATTATAACATTTCCATGTTAATAAAGGAACATGTTGAATCATCCCATTGTAATTTTTCCAATATTCTTCAACTTATAGACATAACAAAAACCTTGAGAAATAATCTTCAATACCCTTCTTTATGTTGTCCCTCTGGAAGTTTTATCAATTATCATGGTACTTTTGGGTACTTCAATGATGTATTGAGACCGGTGAGCTATATGTATTATCCAGTTTAATATTATTTATAATAGATAGTGAAGGAACACAATACCTCATTCCAAATGAAACAACTCCGTCATCAATGTTGGGGAACTCTTGAAGCTTCCTTTCCTTTACATATTTCACTTTTTCTGTAGCTCCTTACCATCCCTTTGTGCCTCCTTGAACTTATCATGGATAAATGATTGGGAAATAATTTGTGAAATGTAGGATTTATTCCATAACATTATGATTTCAAGATATATCCTTTGCATGTACATAATTATATGGTCTTTCACAATCTACACCATGAATAGTGTAGTTGGTTCTTTTCACCCAAGAACATAATCTACATTGCTCTCCATTCCAAGATGGTACTAAATAGGAAAATCATTGAATTTTATTAGAACTGACCTTCTAAATTGAGGTATGTTGCGATCATTTTGTGTGAATATATACATTATACTATAATGATCAGTATATAGGGAACACTTTTCATTATAGATGTAATTTCACCAAATGTTTAGAGGGAAGATCACAACTCTTTACTCCGGGTCATGTTTTAGGTAGTTATTTACATAGATATTCAGTTTTTATAAGTTATATGTTATCAATTTATAATTAATCATGAGTACACAACCCAAACTTTCATTGAAGCATCACAATATATCATAAAAACTACTCCACCTAATTGTTGTTTGAGTACCAGTGTAGTTGATAGCCTCTTCTAGAGCACCATAAATCTTTCCCGACATTCTTCCATCATTACATACATTACCCATTTCTATGTTAACATAGTTACAGGGCTAGAAAATATTGATAAATTTCTCACAATACACAGGTGGTACACAACTAAGACAAGAAAACTACAAATATTTGTGAAACCAATGGGTCTGATCCATTCCTCAATTTCCTTTTTCATTAATTGGTCCACAAAAATTCTATCACTTGTGATCATGTACACCATGAATGTGACTTGCTACATCCAAAAGTCAAACTTTATAATCTTATCATACATTTTCCCTTTCTTAATGAATCCATCACAATCCTTATAGTCTCTTCATATTCCTCCTAGATCTGGGAGTAAATGAGAATATCATCAAAAAAAATACTGTCTTTTTGACGTATTCTATAAAGTCTCTATTCACCCAACCCATGAGGATTTTATGGGATTTAGTAAGTCCTAATGGAACCAATATGAAATCATAATGCATCTACCTTGTAAAAAAATGAGTCTTCTAAATATCTTACATCTCCACCTTTAATTTTTGATATCCAAAATATTGATATGCCTTTGAGAATTACTAGGCTCCCCATAGTAGATCGAACACATCATCAATACATGTAATGATATACTTTTTTATTATATCAATCATATTGATATCCCATTAATAGATACATAGCCAGATGAATCAATAATTTCCCTTTACAAAGGGAAATTTAAACACCTAAGGTGATGCATTAGGGGATATGGATTATTTTTATAGATTCCCTTGTAAATAAAAAATTAACTCTTATAGTTCTATTGAGGCCAAAATTTAGTTTTATTTTGAGGTAGAAGTAGCTCTGGCTACAAAATAAATTTAGAAATCTACCTCATGAATTGATGGATGTTTGGGTAACTCTTAAAGAAATAAATCAATGTATTCCCTAATAATGGGTATTTATTCTAGGTTGATAGCTCTATTTGACTCAACTATTTAGGCAAGGTATGTTTTTTCTTAGGGTATCAACACCCACACTATTGAAGGATTATCCACAGAAGATTCATGATAATCATTTAATTTTTATAGTATCATTAGATGGTTTAGAATATGAAAACAGACCTCATTTTCCCAAAAATGATATGTGCTCAATATAGTAAGATTCAATTGATTCCTAGAATATACTTGATGTCAACCAATATATTTCATATGATATTAGATGGAATAATCTTCCCACAAATTATTACAGGAGAATATTACATCACTTTTTTTGTAAGGATCTAATAACTATGTGTTTTTATAGATAACTGTACTTAAATGTATCAAAGATTTCATTCAACATTTATAGAAAAATTTCATGATAGAAAAAAATTAATTTATCAAGAATAAAATAAAACATTTTCCAAAATTTAATGAATTTGAATTGTACCTTGATTGACTTCATTATAATTATCATCTTTAAAAGTAGTGATGTAATAAGCATTCCCTTGATCCTTTTACATTGGTGTTTTCTAATGTTGATTATACTCAAGGAACTATAGATTAGTGAACTATATTTAATAGTTCCCTTTATCCCTATATTTTTTATATTGCAGAAAGGGTGGTATATTAGTAGGTCACATCATTTCCTCTATCATGTTGGGTGTATTATTCAGGAATCTTTGACATTTGTGATCCTGATGACCTTCTCCCCCACACTTAAATAGCTTCCCACTCCATTTGAGATAACCGCAATGATCTTTCTTCCATAATTTTTTGACATGTGAGTAGTTGTATACTATTTCCTCCCTTTTCATTTTCCCACTGTCTTTAAACTCCATTCATCTATTTTTATCTTAATAACCATGGAACCATTCTCCAAACTATAACTCTAATATGAAATAACATCTTTCAACATCTACATATTTCTTAATGTGTCATATAACCAGATACTATTGAAGGTGTTGTTTTAAACCGCAAGAGAATCTATTTATTTTTTTTGTCTATTGTTAATGAAAATACACAAGGTGTTTCTTGAAATCCTTGTGATGATTTCATCTTATGTTGATATAAGATTGACGTTCCTTTCCATCTTGATCTTTGAATTCTCGATATGTATTTCTACAAAAAGATTTAGGAAAATAACTACTATATTATATTTTCTTAATATCTCCATAATCTATCTCTTTAATTTTGTCCTTTGGCTAGTTTTCTTTATCGACGTTCACCATTGATTATCTTCTATGTATAAATGATAAATAGATATAGTCGCCTTCTCCTTCTCAGAATTTGGATCACATGAAAGAACTCCTCTAATGAGATAACCCATTATTCTTCAAAAAGTGGATCATAATATCCACTAAATTTTTGATTGACTTTAGATCACATAGGACTAAATGTCTAGTTGATCCTTATTGTGAGAGGGTGAATGTTCCACATAATCTCGGATATTATTCATATCTTAAGACAACTGGGTATGCCATACCATTATTATTTTGAATCTACCACCATTTTCATTGGACACTTCATTCATGAAATCATTGGATCCCAATGTTTATCCTTTTCCTGAAACAAGGTTTCTTGGATGTTTACTTATACTTAGTATTTTCCTAAAGGTTTTCCATAATGATTTATAATAAAAATTTAATAATTAACTAAACCTACCTCCGATACTAACGATAGCGAACATAATTTTCTTACACAACTATTTCATCATTTTAATATGAAAAACATAATATAGAAACAATCAACGACCCAAAAGTTTACAGTCTCGGGATAAGTAGGCTCATAACTCACATGTACATAACAAAAAATCAAAATTTATTTAATTCCTTCATCTTTATCTTTATAAATTCTCACATTATTTTTAGTACAAGTATTTGGTTGAGGATATACTTCAATGAAAATGGGTGAGCTAAAAACCCAATAAGAGGGTGAATAAGAGACATGAATCAATATAACATGGGTGAGAACAACAACAATAATCATATAGATAGAATAAGATCATCATCAATATCATGAGACAAACATTCCATAAATGCATGGAATGTAGAATTACATAAAAATGAAACATATTGTCATAGTGGTCAAATACCACACATAGTTGTGGACAAATCTAGTTTCATGTTCATGCATAACGAATGTGTATAATAATAAAATAATTTTTTTAACAAATTATAGAATCATGTTCATGAATATTACACATTATAACATGAGATACATAACATTATACAATTAATTTGAGTTCTTTATAAATTTAGGCCCACATGTAAAACATAATATTTACATAATCATGAAATCCACATAGAACATATAACAATCATTGTTATGAAATAAACCCAAGGAATATAATGGGTTTCATAATGATTTTAAAAAATCATGAATTAACTTTTTTTTCTAAAAATTAATAAGTTAAATTATACATGGTCATAAAACACCATTATTCTTGAGTGGAGAAGAATCATTTTATATACTGTAAAATACAATGTTTTGGAAATTGAAGTCACTTTAAAAAAATATTTTATCAAAAAAATTTAAATTATAGGAAAACATACATCTTTGAAAGAAAAGGAAAATAAATTTTAATGAAATATTAAAAACATTAATACTATCTAAGTGAGGATAACCCCAATAAAAGAATTGGGATCGAGAATCCCATTATCTTAATTCCCAATTTATTTCTTCCCTTTTGTGCCTCCATAATATGAATCATTGATTTATTATAACCTTGATATAGAAGTAAATTATCTTAATTTTCACAACCAATTATCAATTATATTAATTTGATAATATTTCATAATTTCATTGCTTATAAGTTCATATTTTGGATATTATGTTTTACCTAAAAATTTCCCATTTTGCGTCTATTTTGATATTTTTTTAAGTGTAATTTATACAATTGAGAAATTAATTACATATGATTATAATTAATATAACTACATGATTATATATTATATATGCTTAATAATATCAATAAATTGTTATTGTTAATATCTTTTGACTTGGCCATGTCTCTGTAGGTGATTAACCATCCTTTGACAAGACATTATCGGGAGAGCGGGAAAGGGATGTTTGAAATATATATATATATATATAGTAAATATGGTACATAAAATAGGTTAACATCATTATTTTTATTATATCATACTACCTAATTATTATTATATGGGTTTTTTGTGAAATGTTTTATGAAAAGAGAAAATAATATGAAAAAATAAAAAAGGAATTATTAATTAAGAACTACATAATCCACTATATAACTTCTTTTGTAGGACACTAAAAATCCATTGATGTAAGAAGTTTAATTATTTTATAACGTCCCTATATATCCTAATGGACTTGAGAAGATTTATTTTTTTAGAGTTATGTCTTTTCCCTATTTGGGATGAGTGGATTTCCAAGGGGGGGGTTATTTATACTTGTGGAGAGGGGTATGCTAAGAATAAAATATTAAAGAAACTAATTTTTAAAATGTTAAAAAAGTAAGTGATTTTTTAAAATATAAATGATATAAAAATATTACTTTTTTGACACATTAAAAATAAATAGGGTTATAATTATTAGTTTATGAAAAAGGAAAAACAAATAATGAAAAAAAAATGTTTTTTATGGAATCTCTTTTGACTTATAGTTTTGGAAAATGATTTTTTATTTTTCAATTTTAATTTTATTTTATTATAATTAATAATTTATGAAAATAAATATATCATGGACAAAAATAAAATTTTATAAATTATTTGGTCATTATTAGATCCTGATTGATGTAATTTTTTATATACCAGTTGTGTGGAAAAACTATTTTTATAATTCACCTGAAAATTTGTGTATTTCATTCATTTTCCAAAAACATTCCTTTGAAAAATTCAATGTTTTGATTTAAAAAAATGATATGAATTTTATATAATAAATATTTTAAAATAGATAATTATTATTTTATTATAGAAATTATGATATTTATGAAAAAATTTAAAATATAGTCTATTAAAAATTATTTTATACAGTTATTTAGTTTTCTAAATCATGTTATTTAGTTTTTGCCTTATAATATTTATATTTACATAAATTGACCATGATAATCAACATTTATATCAGTATTTATTATTTTGAAAAAAACTTACAATTCTAATGGTCGGGCTACTATTCCAAACAATCAAGACACTATTCCAAATGGTTAGTTTACTATTCAAATGGTAACAAAAGTATTCACATGGCCACTTTTCCTCATATAAATACCTCTATATTCATTCATTCATCACTCCATTCAATTCCTCTAAAGGTTATATATTTCCATTATCTATAATGTTTATTAGGATACAAATATTTTTTTCCTTTTCCATAGTGTTGGTAGTGGGGTGATGATTCTAATAGATTGGAAAAATCAGTATTTTCCCATTTAATCTTTTTTATATTATATTGTTTGTCTAATTGTAATTATTGAATTTTTAATTTTATTCATTGATGATTAAGTTAATAGTATTTATTAGTAATATAATTTTTTTAGTTTCTATATGTTTATAATACTATATAGTTTATTGTTACAAACATTTATTTCATGACAAAAATATAATTGGAAATATTTTGGTTGTTACATTTTAGGAATGATGGCATTGTAATTTTTGGTGCTACTGTTTTATGGTTTCGTCGGGAAACGGTTTGAGGGTTTTGGGGAGAGAAAATAGGGTTTTCTAGTACTAGGGTATTAATTCTCTTTTGGGGACAAGGTATTTCCATTTTTTGGATTGAGGATTTGGTTTTTTTCTATGGATGAAGGTTTAGGATTTTATGGGGATGTGGGTTTAGGGGTTTTAAGGTTGAGGGTCTTGGGTTTTTTGGGGATGAGTGTTTTCAGTTTTTTGGGGATGAAGGTTTAAGGATCATTGGGAATTGGGGTTTAATTTATTTTGGGTTCAATGTTTTGGTGCTTTTTTTTGTTTTGGAGGGATTAAGGTTTTTGTGTGTAGAGGGTTTATGATTTTTTGGGAATGAGGGATTGATGTTTCTATGCCTAGGGCTAAGTGTTTTTTAGGGAAGGGAGTTTAGGCTTTTTTAGGGATAAGGGTTTCAAGTTTGTTGGGGATGGGGATTTTGGATCTATTTACGGAGGAGGAAAGAGGGTTTTTGGTTGCTAAGGGTTTAGGTTTATTTTATTGATAATGATATAGGTTTTTTCAGTGACCTGGGTTTCATGTATTTTGGGGATGAGGATTTCATGTTTTTTTGGGATAAGGATCTATGATTTTTTGGGAGTGTGGATTTTAGGTTTTTTGGGGATGTTGGTTTTGGGTTTTTTTTTGGTAATGAGGGTATCATTTTTTTGGTGGTGAGGGCACAATGTTTTTTCAAGATAAGAGTATGGGATTTTTTGGGAGTGGGTTTTGGGTTTTTTGGGGTTGTGGGTTTCATGTTTTTTGGGGATAAAGGTTTATGGTTTTTATGGCTAGGAGATTAATCGTTTTTGGGGATGAGGGTGTATGTTGTATTCATACTGTGGTTTCAGGGTTTTTTGGATATTTTTTTGGGTTTTTTGGTGCCAAGGGATCATGTTTTTTGTGTTTTACGGTTTATGGTTGTTTGGGACTAAGGATTTTTTAGTTTTTTGGGATTTTATTTAGGATTTTTTGGTATTAGGTTATAGTTTTTTTATGATGAGGGTATATGATAATTGGTGAAAAGAGTTTATATATTTTACGGATGAAGGATATGGGTTTATAGGGACTGATAGTTTAGTATTTTTAGACAAAGGGTTTAGAGTTTTTTGGGATGAGGGTTTATAGTTTTTTGGGGGGAAGGGTTTTGGTTTTTTTAGTGATGTGTGTTTGTATTTTTTTTAGCTGAGGGTATTTTGTTTTTGGGGGATAATGGATTATGGTTTTTTGTGGCTATGATTTTATGGTGTTTTCGTATTTGGGTTTTGGGTTTTTGGGGGCTAAGGGTATAGGTTTTTGGGGCTATCAGTTTATATTTTGTTATGTATGGGTGTTTTTGGTTTTGTGGATGACAGCTTAGGGTATTTGGGGCCGAGGAACTGGGATTTTTTTCCATGGGTTTAGGTTTTTTCAGGAATCAAGGTTTAAAGTTTTTTTGAGAGAAGGTTTAGGGTTTTTTTGGGAGGAGATATTTTTTTGGGGCTTGGTGTTTTTTTTGGTGCTGAGTGTTTTATGGGTTTTTGGGGAGGTGGGTCTATGAATTTTTTGGTGTAAGGATTTTGGGGTTTTGGGATTAGGTTTATGGTATATTTGGGGTTGAGGGTAAAGGGATATTTGAGTATTAGGGTATTGGTTTATTTGGTGATGATAATTTGTGATTTTATTATGATAACAGTTTAGTATTTTTTGTGGGATGAGGGTTTATGGTTTTTGTGATTGAGGGTTTAGGGATTTTTAGCTGAGAATTTATGGTTTTTTGGGGTATAGGGTTTCTAGTTTTTTTTAATTGAGGTTTTTTTGTTTTTTAGGATGAAGGTAAAGGATTTTTTTGAGATTAAGGGTTTTAGGTTTTTTGGTGATGAAGGTTTAGGGATTTTGGGATTATAGTATAGGGTTTTTTATGGCTATTGATTTGGGGTTTTTTGGGGTTGAGGGTTTTAGGTTATTAGGGATGGGGGTCATGGTTTTTGGGGGCTTAGGGTTTAGGTTTTTTGGTCCCAGGGATATAGTGTTTTTTGCGGTTAAAGGATTAGGATTTTTTATGTGTGAGGGTTTAGGGTTTTTTTGGGGGATGAGGGTTTGTGTTTTTTTATCCCTAGGGGTTTTGGGATTTTGCGGGATGGGTTTTAGGGTTTTTTGGGGGATGAGGGTTTGAGATTTTTTTAGGTTGAGGTTATATGTTTTTTGGTGGAACATGGGTTAGAGTTATTCATGGATTAGGGTTTAGGGTTTCATGTGGATATGGGTATAGGGTTTCTTGGGAATTAGGGTTGGGATTTTCTTCGGGAAGAGGGTTTTTGGTTTTTTTGTGACATTTTTTTTGGGTATTTTTTAGATCCAATGGTTTATGGATTTTTGGGGTTGTGGGTTTCAGGGTTTTTTGAGATGAGGGTTTTGGGATTGATACATCTAATAATTTAGGGATTTTTTGGGCCGATGGTTAATGACATTTAGAGCTAATGGTTTCAGTTTTTTTGGGGATGATGGTATAGGGTTTAATGGGTCATGGTTTTGGATATTTGGGGTTTTAGGGTATTAGGTTTCATAGGATGTATATATTCACTTTTTTCAGATGATGGATAGTGATATGTTTCGAATGAGATGTTTTTCTATTTTGGGGATGAGTTATTATTGCCTTTTAGTGCATGAGGTCAATATTTTTTTGGTTCATTAGGTTTGGGAATTTTTGGGGTTGGGGATTTGTAGTTAATTAGGGTTAATGGTTTGGGGTTAATTGGGATGAGGGTTTTGGGTTTTTTGGGGTTGGGGGTTTAGGTTTCTTAGGGATTAAGGTCAATGGATTTTTGGGGCATAGTGTTTATGTTTTTTTGGGTGAGTGTTCAATAATTTTTAGTGATAATGGTTCAAGGTTTTTTTGGTTTGATTTTTTAGGGTTTTTGGCTATGAATTTAGGTTATTTTGGGGTTGAGGGTTTAGATTTTTTGGGATGAGGTTTTATGGTTTTTGGAGTATTTGTGTTTTGGATTTTTTGGGATTAGGTTTTGGGTTTTTTTGGGATGAGGTTTTATGGTTTTTTGAAGTCAAAGTTATGAGGCTTTTTGGGGATGATTTTTTATGGTTTTTTCAGTTTTAGTGTTTTTGGATTATTTGGGATAAGGTATTATTTATTTGGAGGATAATTTTCTAGGATTTTATGGGGATTTGGGGGTTAGGGTGTTTTGGGATTAGGGTTTTGTATTTTTGTGGTTAAGGGTTTGGTGTTTTTTTTTGGGATAAGGCCTTAATGTTTATTGGGGTTGAGGGTTTTGGTTTTTTGGTGGGTAAACATTTAAGGGTTTTTAGGACTAAGTGTTAATGATTTTTGGGGGATTAGGGTTTATGGATTTTTGAGACAGATGGTTTATGTTTTTTTGGGGCTGAATGTTGATCTTTTTTTGGGTGCATGATTTATGGTTTTTTGGGACTAAGGGTTCATTATTTTCATTGGATGAGGGTTTACAATTTTTAGGGATGCGGTTTGTGGTTTTTGGGGGATAATAGTTTTGTGTTTTTAGGTCTTGGGGTTTAGGATTTATGATGTTTGATGGTTTAGAGATTTTTAGGATAGGGGTTTATGGTTTTTTTTTTCTGTTGATGGTTTTAGAGTTTATTAGTGTTTACGGTTTTTTTTTCTTAATGGTTTTTCATTTTTTTTATTTAGAGGTATTATGTTATTTTAGGGATAAGAGTTATGAAATTTTGGGCTAGTAGTTTAGGGATATTTTGTGTTTATGTTTTAGTGTTTTTTTGGGAAAGAGTATTAATGATTTTTTTTTTGGAATGAGTGTTATGGTTTTTTGGGGAAAAGGGTTTAGGGTTTTTAGGGACGAGGGTTTTTGGTTTTTTAGGGCTAAGGGTTTTGGTGTTTTAATAGATGAGGTTTTAGGGTTTTTAAGAGATAAAGGTTGGGTATTTTTTCATGAAGGGGGTATGGGATTTTCTAGGTTAGTGGGTTCAAAGTTAATATTGGGTTTATGGTTTAGGGGTTTTCGGTGAAAAGGTTTAAGATTTTTTTGTAGAAGAGGGTTTAGGGATTTTTTATGGAGGAGATTTCAGGGTTTTTTGTGGATGATGGTCTATATTTTATTTTTTGGGATATAGGGTTTTTTGTTTTTTGGGTGGATGGTTTCTGCACATTCAGGGCAGTGGGTTTGGGTTATTCAAGAGTCTAAGGTTTATGGGGCTTTAGGGGTGAAGGTTACAGTTTTATAGGGAAAGGTTTTAGGGTTTTTGGGGAAGATGTTATAGGGTTTGTTAGGGATGAGGTTTTATTTTTTTGGGGGGGGGGGAATGGTTTTGGGATCATTTGGGTATAAGAGTTTATATATTTTTGGGGATGAGTGTTTGGGTATTTTGGGTATAAATTTTTAGGGTTTATTGGGATAAGGGTTTAGGGTTTTCATGGACATGAGTTTTGATTATTTGGGGCTTAAGGTTTACTATTTTTCTAGGATGAGGGTTTAGTTTTTTTATGAATTAGGATTTAGTGTCTTTTGGGGTTGAGAGTTTAGGGTTTTTTGGGGTGAGGTGTTATATTTTTTGGGGTTTGAGGGTTTAATTTTGTTTGTCTGATTATTTTAGGTTTTTTTGGAATAATAGTTTAAGGATTATTTTTCTTTAGGGGATTGGGTTTCTAAGGGAGACTTTATTATGGGTTTTTTCTAAGATTTTATGGTTTTTTGGAGACATGTGGTCTGTGGTTTTTTGGTCCCAAAGGTTTATGGTTGTTTCAAAATGATGGTTTAGGTTTTTTTAGATATGAGGGTTTATATTTTTTTGGGGATAATTGTTTATGGTTTTATGGGGTGCATGGTTCTGTGTTTTTTTTGTAAGGTTTTAGGGTTTTTTGTGGATAATGGTAGTGGGTTTTGAGGTAGAGGTTTTAGGGTTTTTAGGTGGGGGTTCTATGATTCCTAGGTATAAGGGTATAGGTTTTATTTGGGATGAAGTTTTATGGTTTTTATTCTCTTATGTTTTAGGGTTTTGAAATCCAATGGTTTGGGGTTTCTAGGTGATGAGGGTTTAAGGATTTTTATGGATGAGGGTTTAGATTTTATTTAGTTTGATGGATTAGGAATTTCTAGGAATGAGGGTTTTGGGTTTCGTGTGGTTGAATGTTTAGATTTTGTTTGTTGTTGGTGGTTTTGGGTTTTTGGGGCTTGGGTTTTTGTTATTTTTTAGAATAAGGTTATAGGGTTTTATGGGGCTCAAGGTTTTGGGTATTGGTGGCTAATGGTTTAGGGATTTTTAAGAATGAGTTTCTATATTTTCATAGGTATGGGGGTTTAGTGTTATTTGAGGATATGGTTTTAGGTTTTTTTATGGATTAGGGTTTAGTAGTTTATGGGATGAGGGTTTAGGGGTTTTTTGGAACTATGGGTTTAAGATTTTTTGGGATGAGGGTATAGGTGTTTGGGGATTGGGGTTTTGGATTTTTGGGGATGAGGGTTTTGTGTTTTTTTGGATATATGGGTTTAGGTTTATTTTGGAAATTATTTTTTATGTATTTTGGGGGGGTTGGGATTTAGAATTTTTAGTCTGGAGGGTTAGGATTTTGGGGATGATGTTTTATGATTTTTTTGTGAAGGGATTTTTGGGTTTTTTAGGGCTACAGGTTTTAGTGTTTTTTGGGATTGAGGGTTTAGGGTTTTTTTGGGGCAGATGGATTTTAATTTTTTATGGAAGAGGGTTTAGGTTTTTTTGGGGGTTGAGGGTGTTTTTTATTTTTGGTGATGAGGGTTTTGGTTTTTTTGGGATAAGGTTATATGATTTTTTATCGATGATGGTTAGGTTTTTTTAGGGATGAGGTTATTGGGTTTCATGTGGTTGAGGGTTCCTAGATTTTTTGGGGATGAGGTTTTATGGTTCTATATGGTTCAGGTTTTAGGGTTTTCTAGGGTTTTGGGTTTTTTTTGGGGGGGGGTTGAGGGTTTGGGGTAATATGGGGCCGATGATTTAATGTTTTTTGTGTTTATTGTTTTGGTTATCCTTGGGATGACGATTTATGGTTTTTTGGGGATGAGGGTTTAAGGTTTTTTGTGCCTGAGTTTTTATGCTTATTTGAGATTGAGGGTTCAAATTTATTTGGTGTAGGGTTTAGGGTTGTTTTGGAGAGAATTTTTTTTATTTTTTTGGGTTGGTGTATGGGGTTTCTATGTCAAGGGTTCTAGGTTTTTTACAGTTTAATGATTATAGTTTATTGCAGAATAGGATTTAGGTTTTTGGGTGAGATGGTATAGGGATTTTTGGGGGGACGATAGATTTTTTATTTAGGGAAGAGGGGGTTAAGGGTTTTTATGGATCATAGGGTTGGGTTTTTTTTGAATTAGTGTTTAGTTTTTTAGGGGATGAGGGTTTATTCTTTTTTGGGATGAAGGATTGCATTTTTTTTTTGTTTTGAGGGTATCTGGTTTTTTAGGGATAATGGTTTTGTGTTTTATAGGGATGAGGCTTTAGTGTTTTGGGGTTTTATTGTTTATGATTTATGGGTGTATAGTGTTTGGTGTTTTTTGGGGCTAAGGTTTTAGTGTTTTTAGGGAAGATATTTGGGTCATTTTTTCGGTCAAGAGTTTAGTATTTGTTTGGGAGGGTATTGGTTGTTTGGTGTTGAGGATATATTTTTTGGATGAGTGTTTAGGGTTTTTTGGGGCCGAGGTATTAGTTTTTTTGGTCTTGAGAGTTTTGGAGTTTTATTGGGACAAGGGTATAACTATATATGGACCTTGGGTTTTGGGTTTCTTGTTTTTAATGTCATATGGGTTTTATAGATGATGGTTGAGGTTTTCCAGGGATGATTGTTTTGGGTTTTTTTGAGGGATGCAGGTTTAGATTTTTTAAGCAATGGGTTTGATGTTTTTTGGGCCTGATAATCTGTTGTTTTTTGAGGGATGACTGTTTAAAATTTTATAGTATTGAGGTTTTAGGGTTTCTTAGGGTCGTGGTTTCTATTATTTTTTAGTGCCAAGGTTCAGGGTTTTATGGGGCAATGTTTTGGGGTTTTGGTGGATACAAGTTTTGTGTTTCTTCCGGGATGAGGGTTAAGGGTTTTTGTGGATGAGGGTTTAGAGTATTTTGGGGATAAATTTTTTGGGTTTTTTTTTATGAGGATTTTCGGTTTTTTATTTCTACGGGTTTATGTTTTTTGGGATAGATAATTTAGGGTTATTTGGGAAAAAGAGTTTTTTGGGGTGGTGAGTGTTTGGGTTTTTTGGGTATTAGGGTTTATGGTTTTTCTCTACTAAGGGTTTAATGTTTTTTTGAGATGAGTGATTCGGCTTTATTTTAGGATGAGGTTTTATGGTTATTTATGAATGAGTGTTTACGATTTTTTTTGGTTTGATGGTTTTGGGGTTTTGGGTGTAGAGAGTTTAGTATTTTATGGGGCCTATGGTTTAGGGGAATTATGAGAATGTGGGTTTAGATTTTTTTTGGGATGAGGGTTTTGATTTATTAGGGATGTGGGTTTAGTGTTTATTGGGCTATACATCTAACAATTTTTTGAGGATGTGGGTGTTAGGTTTTTTAGGCTATGGTTTTAGGGGTTTATTCAGGTTGTGGGTTTTTGGGGCTTAGGTTTGTGGTTTTTATATGCTGAGCGTTTAGGGTTTTTTAGGTATGAGGGTTTAGGGTATTTTAGGGATGAGGGTTTAGGGTTTTCTATACTTAAATATTTATAGTTTTGTAGATGAGAGTTTGTTATTTTTTGTGTGGTTAAGGGATTAGGGTTTTTCTGGATGTGGGTTCAGGATTATTTTAGGACTAAAGTTTTTGGGTTTTTGTTGTTTAGGGATTACGATTTTTTGGGTTGAGGGTTTAGGATTGATTGGGGTTAAGGTTTTGGTGTTTTATGGAGGTGAGGGTTTAGGGTTTTCTATGGCCATGTGTTTCAAGTTTTTTTAGGATGGGGGGTTTAGGGTTGTTTGGGGATGAGGTTGTTGGATTTTTTGGGGTTGTGGGGTGGGTTTTTTTTGTAATAGGGTTTAGTTTTTTATGAATTTTTGGCATTTTATTGGGGGTGATGGTTTCAGGATGTTGAATCAATGAGACTATGGTTTTTGAGTGTGGGTTTGGGGATTTATGGGGTTAAAGGTTTCAGTTTTTTTGGGAAGACAGTTTCAAGTTTTTTTGGAGATTTGGGTTAAGGGATATTTGGGATAGAGGGTATAGGTATTTTTTAGGGATGAAATTTGGGAGTTTTTTTGGAGGAGTATTTGGGTTTTTTTTGCGTTTGAGGGTATCGTTTTTGGGTTGTGGGATTAGGGTTTTTAAGGTTAAGGGTTTATAAAGTAATGTGGCTGAGGTTTGGCGGTTTTTTATGGATGAGGGGATATGGTCTCATGGGGATTATGGTTTAGGGATTTTGTTATGGGTTTAAGGATTTCCTTGGACCAAGTGTTTACATTTTTTTTAAAAATTTGGGTTTAATGTTTTTGGGGTTTTGGGTTTTTTTGGGATCATTATTAAGGGTTTCTTTGTGGATGATAGTTTTGTTGTTTTTAGGGTTGAGGGTTAAGTGTTTTTTGGGGATGAGTGTTTAGGGTTTTTTCAGGATGAAGGTTTACATAATTTTGAGCCGATGGTTTTGGGAGGACGGTTTAAGTATTTTTAGGGTGAGTGTTTTTGGTTTATTGGTGATTAGAGATTCAGGTTTTTAGGCTAAGTGTTGAGGTTTTTTATGGATTATTGCACAAGGTTTTATTGTGGTACAAGGGTTTTGGGTTTATTGGGGTTGAGGGTTTTTTTTTTATTTTTGGGACAAAGGTTGTAGGGATTTTTTGGGATGAGGTAATGTGGTTTTTTAGGATGGGTGTAAGGTGTATTTTTTAGAGAAGATAGTTTTAGGTTCTTTTGATTGAGGGGTTTAATTTTTTTCGAGGAAGATGGTTTACTAGTTTTAGGGATTTGTTTTAGGGGTTTTTGGGGTATATGGTGTTTGGTTGTTTAGGATGGGGGTATAGGGATTTCTGGGAATGAAGGTTTAGTATTTTTTGTGGAATGATTGTATAAAATGTTTTAGGGAAACAGTTTAGGGTTGTTTCAGGATGTGTGTTTTGGGATATTTAGGGCTTGGTGTTTAGGGTTTTTTGGGGATGAGGTTTAGAGATTTTTAGGGCTACGAGTTTAGGCTTTTGGGGGTTAAGAGTTTTGATTTTTTGGGGGTAAGGGTTTATGGTTTTCTGGACTAATTCCTAAGGGTTTTGAGGAATATATTTCATTTTTACAAAAAAATTTGAGTTTTTTAAGGATTTGGTGTGGGATTAGCAATTCATTTGTGCATAGGAATTATGGTTTTTAGTGATGAGGGTTAGGTGTTTATGGGGATGCAGATTTGATATTTCCTGAGGGTTTGGGATTTATTGGGGTTGATGGTCATGGGTTTTCTAGTGTATTTTGTATATTCTCTTTTGGGGATGCAGATTTAAAACTTTCTATTATATAGTGTCTCGGGTTTTTTAGGGATTAAGGTTTTGTGTATTTTGTGGCCGAGGGTTTAGAGTTTTTTGGTGTTTAGGGTTTTTTGGATTTTGTAGTTGAAGGTTTATGGTTTTTTTCTTGGCTAAAGTTATAGTGTCTTTTGGGATTGGGGTTTTAGGATTTTATGGGGGTAAAGTTTTAAGAGGTTTTAGGGATAATGGTTTAGGGAATTATAGGGCTGAGGGTATGGGTTTTTTTTTGGATGAGGTTTTTTTTTGTGATGTGGGTTTAGGGTTCTATAGGCTAGAGGGTATATGGATTTTTTAGGGATTTTGGGGCTTTTGGGGTAGTGTTTTTTTGGGATATAGTTATATGGTTTTGGGGGGATAAGGGTTTAAGAATTTTGGGTTTGGGGGTTTGAGATATTTGGGGATGAGTGATTGAGGTTTTATTGGGCTGAGGGTTTATGGTATTTTAAAGATGATGGTTTGGATTTTTTTTTTGAGTTTTAAGGTTTACAATTATTTCAGATAGAGGGTTTGTGGATTTTGGGGGGAAAGGGTACAAGGTTATTAGAGAAGTGGGTTTTGGATTTTTTTTCAGGGTTTGAGGGTTTTTTGTCGAGGGTTTGGGTTTTTTTGGGCTGAATATTTAGTTTTTTTTGTGGTTGAGTTCTGAGCCTTTTTTGGAGCTAAGGGTTTTGAGTTTTTTGTGGTGGAGGGTTTGGGGTCTTTTGGTTATGGGGTTTAGAGTTTTTATGGGTAAGGTAGTTGATGTAATTTTGTGACCTTGGGTTATGTGTTTTTTGGGGAAGTAGTTTATGTTTTCTTGGGAAGAGTTTCTGTGGTTTTTTAGGGATTATGATTTTTCCTTTCTAGGGCTAGGGTTTAGGTTTTTTGGGGAAAATGATTATAGATTTAGGTGATGAGGGTTTGGGGGTTTTGGGGGATGAGGGTTTTGGTTTTGTTTAAGGAGAGTTTTTAGGTTTTTTGGTGATGAGGATTTATGGTTGTTTGGTGATGAGGGTTTTGTGTTTTTTGAGGCTAATGGTTTAGGTTTTTTTGGAGCATGGTGATTATAGTTTTCTGAAGCTCTAGGTTTAGGGTACTTGTTAGGGGCTGAGGGTTTAGGGTGTTTTGGGGGATAAGGTTTTAGTGTTTTGGGGTTGGTGGTTTAAGTAATTTTTGGTACTATGGGTTTAGTGTTTCATGTGTCCATGGGTTTTGTGTTTTTTGGACCATGGTTTTAAGGTTTTTTGGGATGGGGAATTACTGTTTTTTGGGCTAAGGGATTGGGGTTTATTTGTCTTAAGGATTAGGGTTTTTTTTTGAATAAGGGATTTTGGTATTATGGGGATGAGGGTGTGGGGTTTTTTGTGGCTGTGATCTTGAGTTTTTTCTGGATGAGGGTTTACTATTTTTTGTTCTGATGTTTTAGGGTTTATTTGGGAAATTTTTTTATGGTTTTTTGGGGATGATGGTTTATGTTTTTCAGGATATTGGTTTTTAGGTTTCATTGGAAGTGAGGGATTATTGTTATTTAGGGTATAGTGTTTAGGGTTTTTGGTGGCTTAGGGTTTATGTAATTTTGGGGTAAAGGGTTTATTGGTTTTTAGATTAGAGGGTTTGGGTTTTTTAGGGGAAAGCATTTAGGGTTTTCTGGGGATGATGTTCTACTATTTTGGTGGGATAGATTTTCAGTTTTTTGGGGATAAGGGGTGGGGTTTTTTTGGTTGAGTATTTGAGACTTTTGGTGAATGAGGGTTTATGATTTATTGGGATAAGGGTTGGATTTTTTTGGTTAAATTGATTTATGAAATATTTGGGTCCAAGGGTTTAGGGATTTTTGGGGCTGAGTATTTATTGTTTTTTGGACCAAGGGTTTATTGTTATCATTGGGGATATTGTTTAGGGTTTTTGGGATTGATATTCTATGGATTTTTAGGGTCTAGGACTTAGGGTTAGTTGGTGCCATGGGTTTAGGGTTTTTTGGGGATAAATTTTTATTGTTTTTTTGGGATGGGGTTTAATGATTCTTGGTGGTGAGGGATTATGTTTTTTGGGGATGGGGGTTTGGGGTTTTTTGGCCTAAGTGATTTTTCATTTTTGGGGCTGAGAGTTTGTGTTTTTTAGGGCTGGTGGTTTAATATTTTTTAGAGATAGGTGTTTAATTTTTTGTGAAAAAGAGTTTAATGTTTTTTCATGTTGAGGCTCTACAGTTTTCTTGGATTTTATTTTTATTTATTGGGGGGATGAGGGATAAGGGTTTTTCTAGCTGGGGATTTTGGACTTTTGAGGGATGGAGTTTAATGATTTATTTGGGATAATTGTTAGGTTTTATTAGGGAAAATTATTTAGTATTCATTTGGGGACAAGGGTTTAGGGATTTTTGGGGATGATGGTTTATATTTTTTTTGGAACAGGATTTAGGTATTTCTTGGGGACTATTTTTTTAGTGTTTTGGGGGGTTGAGAGTCTTGGATTTTTTTAGAATCGTTGACTTAGGGTTATTTTGGGCCATGGGTTTAGGGTTTTTAGGGATAAGGATTTATGGTTTTTTAGGGATTAGGGTTTATGGATAAATGGGGCTGAGAGATTAGGTTATTTTGGTTCTTTGGGTTTGGGTATTTTGGGCTAAGGTATTTTGGTTATTTGTAGCTTTGGGTTTGGGGTTTTTTAGACAGGAATTTTGAGGTTTTTTGGGTTAGGGTATGGGTTTTTTGGGGGATGAAGATTTTTGTATTTTTTAACTGGTTATAGTTTTTTTCAGATGGTTTCGGGGTTTATGGGACTAGGTGTTGAGTTTTTTTTTTAGATGATTATTTGGAATTTTTTTAGGAGAATAGATTGGTTTTTTTGGGATGCGCTTCTACAATTTATTTAGGGTTGAGGTTTTGGGATTTTTTGGAAGAAGGATTTGGGTTTTTGGTGGATGAGGGTTTACTATTTTAGGGGGATAAAGTTTTTATATATTTTAGGGTTGGGGATTTGGTGTTTTCAGGGATGAGTGTATAGGGTTTTTTTGGAAAATAGTTTAGTGTTTTTGGGGCCAATAGCTTAGGGTTATTTTTTTCTTCTAGGATTTGGATTTTTTTAATTATTATGGTTTAGGGTTTTTCCATAATGAGGGTTTATGGGTTTTTAGGGATTAGGGTATATGTTTTTTAGGGATAAGGGGTTATTTTTTTTTGGGGAAGTGGTTTTAGGGATTTTTGCGTTCAGGTTTTATGATCTTTGGTGCTTAGGGTTTAGGATTTTTTGAGGATGAGGGTTTTACGATATTTGGGGCTGAGGACTTAGGTTTTTTCTATGCTAAGGGTTTTGGGTATTTTGGGGCCATTCAGTTAGGGGAGTTTGTGGATGAGGGTTAAGAGATTTTGTAGTCAAAGATTTTATGTTTTTTAAGGATATGGGTCTTAGTTTTGTTGGCCAATGGTTTCTCATTTTTTTGGGATATGGGTTAGTATTTTTTTGGTGATAAGGGTCTAGTGTTTTGGAGGGATTCAGCTTTAGGGATTATTAGGGATGAGTTTTATAGTTTTTGGGGGTATGGGATTTGAAGTTTAAAGGATTTTAAATTAGGGTTATTTTGGGAATGGTTTTAGAAAATTTTTGGGAAGATGTTTTGGATATTTTGGGGGTAGAGGTTTTGGAGATTTTTGGCACTGAGAATTTAGGTTTTTTTTTGTTAAGGATTTTGGGTTTTTCAGAATGAGGTTTTAGTATTTTATGGGTATGAGGGTTAATTTATTTTTTTGAGATGATAATTTAGGGTTTTTTGGGGTGAGGTTTTTATGTTTTTTAGGGTTGAGTGTGTTTGGGTTTTTAGGGATTTCTGTTTAGTATATTAGAGGTCCAAATATTTTTGTTTCTTGGGGATGAGAATTTATTGTTTTTTGGGGTTGATGTTTTATTGTTTTTTAAGAATAAGTTGTTTGGGTTGTTTTAAGATAAGGTTTTAGGTTTTTTGGGGGATGATATTTTATGTATTTTCGGTGTTGAGGATTTGGGGGTTTTTTAGATGAGGGTTTGTGGTTTTTTAGTGCTGGATGTTTATGATTTTTTTGACCTAAGGGATTATGGTTTTTTGGGTTGGTGGGTTTTGGATTTTTTTGGGACAAGGGTTTATGTTTTTTTGGATGAGGGTTCAGGGTTTTTTAGGGATGATGGTTTAGTTTTTTGGGGTAGAGGGTTTGGGTTTTATGTGGATATGGGTTTTGTGTTTTTTAGTGCTGATGGTTTTTGTGTTTTTGGGCTGAGGGGTTTCATAGTAATGGGGATGGGGGTATAGGATTTTTGTAGGATGGTAAATTTTGGTTTATAAGGGCCGATGGTTTATGGTTATTTGGGGATTAGGGTTTATGGTCTTATTCACATGAGAGTTCATAGTTTTTGGTGTTGAGAGTTTAGGTTTTTACGTGTCTAAGAGTATATGGTTTTTTTGGGAAAGAGGGTTTAAGGTTTTTTTTTGTTGCAGAGGGTTTTTTGGTATTTGGTGATGAGGGTATAGGCTATTTTTGGGATAAGGGTATAGTATTTTGGGTTTGAGGGTTTAGAGATTTTATGGGTGAGTGTTTTATATTTATTATGGATGAGGTTTTAGTGAATTTTTTGTGATGAGGGTGTAGGGTTTTTGGGTGCTGGGGGTGTAGAGACCCTTAGCTTGACATATATGGACATTACATTACTTTTTCGGAATACTTAATACATAACAAAAATAGACACACAAGGACTGTAATAATTTAGTGTCTTTGGAAACTCGGAACATAATCTTCTAATCGTGGTGAAAGATCTTCAACATCTCCCGTAAAGATCTTCCCCTTTGTTTTCTTACCTAAAACCTTTCCTTAAATCCTGGGGAAAAGAAAACATATAAAGGTTTATCTCAAATGCTCAGTAAGGGTAATCATGGATAAAAAACATTTGAACTTAAAAAAACATAAAATTTTGAGAAATAAATCTTGGCAGTACATAAGGCATAGATCATAAAGAAACATTAATGGTGATAAAATAGAATGGGAATAAATCATGTAATTGTGGAAACCATTAAGCACATTATATGATTTCCATAGTAGCCAAGACATTTCTGCCAAGACCATCTTAGTGGACAAAGTCCCTTTCTGAATCGAGTTCACTCCTTGTTTCAGTCCTGTAACACTGAACCGGATTAACTTACCGTTCCACCCATGTCTATCTAATGAGATATAAATCTCTACCCAATTAATTAAAGGGAGATATAGGTCCCACCCATCTCATAATGAAATCATTCTTACTTGTACCACAACATAAACATAAATCATTCATCATTACCCAAAGTTTAAAATGGGTTTCATAAACATCATCCCATCATAACATAATCCATACAAAAAAATGGATATCATTTCATCATAAGAAAAGTGAAACCATGTAAATCATAGATAAATTATACTTGAAACATACATACATGAAATAATGTCGTCTTATATGGAAAGTGGTTTTGATAAAACACTTGAAATGAATTCTTGAGGAAAATATCCTTTATTCTTAAAAATCATTTTCTTTTCACAAAATGCCATGCAATTTTAAAAGAAAATGATCTTTATGAAAATAGTCATTAAATCATGTAGAGTAAGATTCATGAAAATAAGGCGTTATAAAACTGTAAAAATATGTTCGTGTCGTATAAGTTAAAAAAACATTCTTCTCGTACTTTTGTCAGAAAAGTCAAAAAAGTTCATCTTAATGTGAATAAGAGAAAGATTCCTTACATACCATGAAGTAAAATTCAAAAATTGGTAAAAAATACTTTAAACATACATGAAACTATTTTTATAAAACAGTGACATGGATGACAAATATAACCCCAGTAAATACTTACGAATAAACAATCTCGGATAGAAACAAGATTGGAAAAGTTATCCCTTAAAAAAATATTTTTGTAAATAAAATAGATCACTTCTGTGTATTCACTATAAGGTCACATAAAGAAATTATAAATACATGATAAGATATAAAAATTCATTTCTCACATAATCCAAGAACGACATAAATAAGAAAGATAAGATCAACCCAAAGAACGGAAATTGGGTTAAGAAGTTCCCTTACCTCTTGTCCGACTTGACACGATCGTTCTTTAATCTCCTGAATAATAATCCAAAGTAAATTTCTACTTGCTTAAGAACCTTTTAAAAATTTATTATTCCTTTTATATCACTTATTACCATGTTATAAACATTATGTATCCATTTAAGTTAATAATGTTCATTTTGTCGATATTTGGTACTTGAGTCAAAAATGGACTTCTTATAATTACATGTTGTTCATGTGGTCAAAGGTTCATTATATACAGAATGATATTCATGATTTGTATATCATATATATCATATATATCCATCATATACATGTATTTACAATAGTACATAACATATGGAGGTAAGAAATGAAATGCACCATTCATGGAGACGGTAAGCTGTACGTACACATGAACGCTACTTTCATTTATATTTCTTATTTTAATGGAATTAAAACATAATGATACATATTGATAATATAATTCCAGTATAATATCATATATAATATCATTAACTACATTCTTTATACATCCCACATAAGGCATTAAATAATCACATCACTTTGAGGGGGCGGTAGTCTGCACTTCCTCAAATGAGATTATCGTATTTACCCACTATGGAAACCATAAAGTCTTGATAAAATTGGTAAGTAAAGAAGAATAAAGAAATCATAAACATAATATATATCATATATAAATACAGTTCCATCATAATGGCCATCATGATAGGCGGTAGGAGAAAATCAAACAATCATCGTTTCGTGAGGCGTTTGTCTTCCATCTACAGAAACATTATGTTATTCATCCATTAGATGAAGGTGTGTGTAAGTGTAGTTCGAATACTTTTCATAACAAAATCCTAGTATATTTGGTATACTTTTATTGTTACAAAATAAAGGATTAAAAAGAGTTGAGGGGTTGGAGAAGTAGAATAAAAGAAAACAACTTAAGAAAAATAGTTACCTTTAATTTGGGTAACTTCCATTGGTTTGAACCAAAAGGACTTCTTGAAGTGCCTTATGCCTAAGTTAAGGCTTCTAGGTTGAGGAGAGGGATGTAGGTATCTTAATTGGGTAGATTTCGGACGATAAAAAATGGCTTGATAGGTGTGAGGAATTGGATAGAAATGGTCTCTTTTTATAAGGGGGAGGAGGGCCTCTTTCGGAATGTTTGAAAATATTAGTTTATTATAAACCTATCTTCGGTTTCAAAAGGTCCAAAAATAATTAAAGATGAATATCAGATAACTCATGGTTTAAATAAAATCATCCAATCAGAATTGGACATGTTGTGGAAAATATTTTAATCATTATAATCTTATTTATTTAAATCATTTATTAATGAGGTAAATACTGCATCATTATTGTGTCATAAATAATTTAATTTATTTGATGTCTAAAAATTATATAAAAAAATACCACCATATAGGAAATATTTTTATCTTTACAATTAATATTTATATCTTAAAATATAATTTATATATCCCCTTATAAAAATTAATTACAAAAAGATTTTTGTTAATGTCAATTTTGTCTTTACATTAAATTAATTAATCCAAATTGTCATTATCACTCCCAAGTGGCTCAATGGGGTCACAAAATCGACCCAAGGATGCCCATGGTCAGACACTACTCATCCAATAAGGTTAGGACAAGTGTTAAGGTAATTTTGAATTATTATAATATTATTTTAACCTAGAATCACCCTATTTACCTTTAACCACAGTAAATAAAAGTCAAAAGTTACTATTCACCAAAAATTATTTTCATCTTATTGAACCTCATTTTACATCTTGATAAAAACCATGTATGTCGGATTTTTGAAATTCAATTCACAGAAGTGGAAAATTTTCATTTAAATGAAAGAGTTATTTTTTTTAACTACCACTAAGTGGTTTCACTATTCATCAAAAATTGATGTTTTTTAGAAAAATACCAAAAATTCATCCGAAGCTATATTTGATATTCCAAATTCAAAAATGATGCCTATTTTTCCAAATTAAAAACATATAAATGGAATTAATTAATTTTAAAATTAATTCCCGTTATTAAAACAAATAGCGTGTTTTTAAGAAACAATAACTATCAAAAGATCGACACTTGTTTATGTCCAAATTCAAAGTGAAATTAATTCCAATGAACAAAATTGGATTAAATGGTAAAAATATATTCTAATTACACTTCAAAACAAATTAAAAATATAATCTAATCATATAAATTATTGCGATGAAAAAAGTTGTTTTTAATTAAAATATAGCGTGTTTTTACTATTCATCAAAATATGAAAGTTATCAGAATAATATGAAAAATTTATCCAAATTAAATTTTTATATCCTGATTCCAAGGAATAATTTTATTTTGTCAAATTTAACTTATAAATATGTCAAAAACTATATTTAAAGTTGGTGCGCCATCAAAATGCAGCAAAACTATATTTTTTGAAAAATACTTATTTTACCCAAACAATTTATTTTTTTCTCATACCATGTTCTAGAAAATATGTAAGATGAATAATATTTTTATAAAATTCAAAAGGTATTTAATTATATTCATAAATGCTAGTCCATAATAATATTATAACAATATATCATTGTTTAGTGAAACTCGGTAATGCGTACGACACACGCTATCGAGGAAGGTCGCGATTGCATGTAATGTAAGGCAAGTAAGGGTGGCGTGTAGTGCAAGACTCCTTTGCTGTTGAATATAAAAAAATACAACCATATTTCATTTATACATTAAAAAAAATCTATACTTAATGTTGCGTGGAATAATTTCTACAAAACCAACTTGAAATTGTTTGTAACACAAGCTAAGAATAGTGTTGCGTATACTGCAAGCTAATACGGTGTTGCGTATAGTAAAATATAATCTTGGTGTAGTATACAACACAAGACATCAATGAAATTAAAAATAACAATTCTCATAAAATCATGGGTTGTTACATTCTACCCCCCTTAAAATGAATTTCGCCGTCGAAATTTGTCGAGGATATAAATGGTTTACTAGTTGAATGTTTCTTTCATAGAAACCCACATAGTAAAAAGGAATAATAAAACTTAATTTTAAAAAGTGAATTATGAAACACAATGGTTACCCAAATTAACTAATCACTGGGTTTCCACATAGGAGAACAAAGGTGAAAATATGGATATGGAAGAGAAATCTAACCATCATATTCTAATGGAGAGTGGTAGAGAACATGGCTATGAAAAAGACAACAATCACAAAGCCATAAATTTGGGATGATCTAAGGTACCGTCTGATTCATCAGATGTAAGAGCATTAGGACAACGTTTTTTGTTTTCAAGATCATTTTTTTAATGTTGAAGAATTTTTTTTAGTTTAAAGAAATACTTACTTGATTTTGGTACATTCTCACTGTTTTTCGTGACTTGAACAATTTCCACTTCATCTCTTAAAGAAATGAAGTTGAATTTCTCTTCCGTGAAGTGTTAGCAGATCATGCGATAGAATGATAGGTCATTCCATATATCTAAAAAAAAGGATAAAAAAGTTATTAAATATACATAAGTCCATCTATAGTGAGATTAATCGTATATAGTTCCTAAAATGGACTTATACTTCATATATCATACTGCTTAATATAATAAAACTAGTTTTTACTAACCAGGGACTTCCTGTAGGTCAGTGTTAGGCGATAAAGGCCTATCGCACTTCAGTTGTGGGTTCGATTCCCACAGCCTTGTCTGACGTGATGGGTTGTCGCCCGTTCTGTAGGTTGTCCCTTTTCATAAAATACACTATTATAACATTCTATCAATAATATCAAAAAATTTCTAGCCTTAAACAATAATAACTTATGTTCAACAGAATCCATTCCAATCTTTAGGATTTTCCAAAATACTTCTTTCCAAACTCATAGTATAAAGAGAATGGTTACTAAAAAGTTCATATAACAAGCATGTGAATACCATCATTTATCCCTCATATATCACAAGATATATCTTGTTGATCACATTCCAAACAAGTGAATACCTTACTATTGTATTATCTTGAAAAATGAATACCCATTGAACCTTAGTGAAAACATGAATGTTGTAAAAAGTTAACTCTTTTCCACATACCAAAATCCAAAAAATTATATATACTCAAACCATGATATAACTTTGTCCTTATATTAGTCCTGAGCTCATGAATACTATCAAACATATTATTTTCTCTTTATCCCTTCATTATGCGAATATCATCTACTTTCCAAAAATATTTCAATCACTTTTCATGGTTATTGATGCCATATTCTTCTGGAAAACCACAATGGACCAATATATAGGTATTCCAATATACCATAAAAGTACCTCAACAACATTATTATTGAATACCAATACATAAACACTTCAAACCATCCTCTTCAATTATTATCATGGAATAATTCCTTCCTTGATTTATAAGTAACCTCTTGGGTTAGGGCATTGAGTTGGGTAATGCCCATGTTCTCCACAGATAAGATATTGAACTCTATAACAGTTTGTCACTCTATGACCCTTCTCTCCACATAGATAAGATCTTCCCATCCATTTGATATATTCATCAATGTTCTTCTTCCCTTATTCAAAAATCTCAATCTTCCTTTCTCTATGCTCCTCAACATGCGAACATACATAAAAGTCCATCTTCCTCTTATTTGATGAATTGGGAATACTCCTAAAGTTCACCTTGTTAATCATGTATCGCGATGTCTGATTCGGCATAATCATAATATCTTTCTCTCTAGGCATTATGCAATTTCGCTGCTCATAGTCACCAATTTTTTCATAGGATTCAATGTCAACCCAATTCCTTCTGGTTCCCTTAATTAAATAAAACCAAAAACGATTGTGTAAGAAATAGTTAAAATAATGGAGAACCGCATAATCATAAAAAGTCACTTATAGGATGTATAGCTTATGAAACCTTCTTTATACTATGATAGCTTAGGTTCACCCTAGGTTATTCATGATTGTCAACATAATTCTAGGACTGTAACCTATAGTTATACTAAACCTTAGGGACATCCCTCGACATACCTTATAAATATCTCTAGGGATCTCACTAATGTTTTAGCATCCTAGTTTCCAAAGGTTAACTAAACCTTTCCTCTAATACCAACTATAGAGACCCATAGCTTGACATATATGGACATTACATTACTTTTTCAGAATACTTAATACATAACAAAAACAGACACACAAGGACCGTAATAGTTTAGTGTCTTTGGAAACTCGGAAAATAATCTTCTAATCGTGGTGAAAGATCTTCAACATCTCCCATAAAGATCTTCCCCTTTGTTTTCTTACCTAAAACCTTTCTTTAAATTGTGGGGAAAAGAAAACATATAAAGGGTGAGCTCAAATGCTCAGTAAGGGTATGCATGGATAAAATACATTTGAACTTAAAAAAACTAAAAATCTTGAGAAATAAATCTTTTAAGTACATAAGGAATAGATCATAAAAGAACCTTAATGGTGATAAAATAGCATGGGAGTATAACATGTAATTGTGGAAACCATTAAGGACATTATATGATTTCCATAGTAGCCATGGCATTGCTCTCAAGACCATCTTAATGGACAAAGTCCCTTTTTGAATCGAGTAAACTCCTCATTCCAGTCATGTAACACTGAACCAGATTAACTTACCATTCCAGCCATGTCTATCTCATGAGATATAAATATTTGCCCAATTCATTGGAGGGAGATATAGGTACCACCCATCTCATAATGAAATCATTCTTACTTGTGCAACAACATAAACATAAACCATTCATCATTACCCAAAGTATAAAATGGTTTTCATAAACATAATCCCATCATAACATAATCCATAAAAAAAATTGAAATCATTTCATCATAAGAAAAGTGATACCATGTAAATCATAAAGAAATTATACTTGAAACATACATACATGAAATAATGCTGTCTTATATGGAAAATGGTTTTGATAAAACACTTGAAATGAATTCTTGAGAAAAATATCCTTTCTTCTTCAAAATCATTTTCATTTCACAAAATTACATGAAATTTTAAAAGAAAAGGATTTTTATGAAAATAGTCATTAAATATTGTAGAGTAAGCTTCAGGAAAATAAGGCATTATGAAATCGTAAAAATCTGTTCATGTCATATAAGTTAAAAAAACATTCTTCTCGTAATTTTTCTGAAAAAGTCAAAAAAGTACCTCTTAACGTAAACAAAAGAAAAATTCCTTACATACCATGTAGTAAAAGTAAAAAATGGGTAAAAATTACTTTAAACATACATGAAACCATTTTTAGAAAATAGTGACATGGATGACAAATATAACCCCAGTAATTACTTATGAATAAATAATCTTGGATAAAAATGAGATTGGAAAAGTTATCCCTTACAAAGATATTTTTGTAAATAAAACAGATCACTTATGTGTATTCAGTATAAGGTCACATAAAGAAATTATAAAAACATGATTATATATAAAAATTCATTTCTCACATAATCCAAGAATGACATAAACAAGAAAGAGAATATCAACCCAAAGAACAGAAATTGGGTTAAGAAGTTCCCTTACCTCGTGTCCGACTTGACACGATCATTCTTTAATCTCCTGAATAATTAACCAAAGTTAATTTATACTTTCTTAAGAACCTTTTTTAAATTTATTATTCCTTTTATATCACTTATTACCATTTTATAAACATTATGTAACCATTTAAGTTAATAATGTTTGTTTTGTCGATATTTGGTACTTGAGTCAAAAATGGACTTATTATAATTACATGTTGTTCATGTGGTCAAAGGTTCATTATATCCAGAATGATATTCATGATTTATATATCATTAATATCATATATATCTAGAATATACATGTATTTATAATAGTACATAACATATGGAGGTAAGAAATGAAATGTACCGTTCATGGAGATGGTAAGTTGTACGTACACAAGAATGCTACTTTCATTTCTATTTATTATTTTAATAGAATTAAAACGTAATGATACATAGGTATATTATAATTCCAGTATAATTTCATATATAATATCAATAAATACATCCTTTATACATCACACATAAGGCATTAACGAATCACATCACTTTGAGGGGGCGGTAGTCCGCACTTCCTCAAATAAGATTATCGTATTTACCCACTATGGAAACCATAATGGCTTAATATAATTTGGAAATAAATAAGAATAAGGAAATCATAAAAATAATATATATAATATATAAATACATTTCCATCATAATGGCCTCCATGAGAGGCAGTAGGAGAAAATCGAACAAACATCGTTTCGTGAGGCGTTAGTTTTCCATCCACAGAAACATTATGTTCTTCATCCATTAGATGGAGGTGTGTGTAAGTGTAGTTAAAATACTTCTCATAACAACATCCTAGTATATTGAGGATACTGGTGTTGTTACAAAAGAAAGGATTAAAAATATTTTAGGGGTTGGAGAAGTAGAATAAAAAAAACAACTTAAGAGAAACAGTTACCTTTAATTTGGGTAACTTCCTTTGGACTGAACCAAAAGGACTTCTTGAAGTGCCATCTGCCTAAGTTAAGGCTTATATGGTGAGGAGAGGGATGTAGGGATCTTAATTGGTCTTAGTTGGGACGAGACAAATGTCTTGAGAGGTGTGATGAATTGGATAGAAATGGTCTCCTTTTATAAGGGAGAGGAGGGGCTCTTTTGGAAAGTGTGAAAATATTATTTTATTATAAACTTATCTTCAGTTTCAAAAGGTCCAAAAATAATTAATGATGAAGATAAGATGACTCATGGTCGAAATAAAATCATCCAATCAGAATTTTACATGTTTTGGATAATATTTTAATCATTATAATCTTCTTTATTTAAATCATTTATAAATGAGGTAAATACTGCATCATTATTGTGTCATAAATAATTTAATTTATTTGATGTCTAAAAATTATAAAAAAAATACCAACATGTAGGAAATATTTTTATCTTTACAATGAATATTTATAGTTGAAAATATAATTTATATATCTCCTTATAAAAATTAATTACTAAAAGATTTTCGTTAATGTCAATTTTGTCTTCACATTAAATTAATTAATCCAATTTGTCATTATCACTTTCAAGAGGCTCAATGGGGTCCCAAAATAGACCCAAGGATGTACATGGTCGAAAACTACTCATACAATAAGGTTAAGACAAGTGTTAAGGTAATTTTGAATTATTATAATATTCATTTAACCTTGAACCACCCTATTTACCTTTAACCGCAGTAAATAAAAGTCAAAAATTACTATTCACCAAAAATTATTTTCATCTTATTGAACCAAATTCTAATTCTTCATAACAACCATGTGTGTTAGATTTTTTAAATTCAATTCACAGAAGTGTCAAAATTTCATTTAAATAAAAGAGTGTTTTTTAACTACCACTAAGTGGTTTCACTATTCATCAAAAATTGATGTTTTTTTTAAAAATACCAAAAAATCAGCCTAAGCTATATTTGATATTCCGAATTCAAAAATGATATCTATTTTTCTAAATTAAAAACCTATAAGTGGCATTAATTAATAATATAATTAATTCTCGTTATCAAAACAAATAGTGTGTTTTTAAGAAACAATATCTATCAAAAGATCGACACTTGTTTATGTCCAAATTCAAAGTGAAATTAAGTCCAATGAACAACATTGTATTAAATGGTAAAAATATATTCTAATTACACTTTAAAACCAAGTAAAAAGATAATCTAACCATATAAATTAATGCGATGAAAAAAGTTGTTTTCAATTAAATTATAGCGTGTTTTTACTATTCATCAAAATATGAAAGTTATCAGAATAATATGAAACATTTATCCAAATTAAAATATTATATCCTGATTCCAATGAAAAATTTTATTTTGTCAAATTTAACTTATAAATATGTAAAAAACTATATTTAAAGTGGGTGTTCCATCAAAAGGTGGCAAAACTGCATTTTTTTAAAAATACTTATTTTACCTGAAAATTTCATTTTGTTCTCATACCATGTTCTAGAAAATATTTAAGATAAATAATAATGTTTTAAAATTCAAAATTTAGTTAATAATATTCATAACGGCTATTCCATAATAATATTATAACAATATATCATTGTTTAGCGAAACCCGGTATTGCGTACTACAAACGCTATCGAGGAAGGTCACGATTAAGTGTAATGGAAGCCAAGTCAGGGTGGCATGTAGTGAAAGACTCCTTTGTTTTTTCATATAACAAAATACAACCATATTTCATTTATACATTAAACAAAATCTATACTTAATGTTGCGTAGAATAATTTCTACAAAATGAACTTAAAATTGTGTGTAACACGAGCCAAGAATAGTGTTATGTATACTGCAAGCTAATATGGTGTTGCATATATCACAAGATAATCTAGGTGTAACATACAACACAAGAAATCAATTAAATTAAAAATAATAATTCTCATAAAATCTTGGGTTGTTACAGGGGGATTAGATTGTTTTGGGCTAAATGAATGTATTATTTTGGGGTTGATTATTCTGGCTTTTTTGGGCAGAGGGTTTAGGTTTTGGGGGGTATATTGTTCACTGTTTCTAGTGGATGAGGGTTTACTATTTTTTGGGAATGTGTATTTAGGGTTTTTTGGGGCTGACAGTTTAGGTTTTCTAAGGGGGAAGAGGGTTTAGGGATTTTTAGGATTGAGTTTTTAGGGATCCTGGGGGATGAGGGTTTATAGAATCGTAGGGATGAGGGTTTTGGGTTTTTTGGGGTTGTGGGTTTAGTGTTTTATGGGGCTGAGGTTATTGGGATTTTGGGGCTACTATTTTAGTGTTTTTTTTGGAGGAAGGTAAAGGGGTTTTAGGAGTGAGGGATAGGGGTTTTGGGACTGAGGGAATAAGGTTTTGGGGGGATGAAGTTTTATCCATTTTTTGGTAGAGGTTTTAGTGTTGTTTGGAAATGTGTTTTTAGTGTTTTGCGGGGGGTTGAAGGACCTGGGTTTCCTGGGCTGAGGGCCTAGAGTTGATTGAGGATTGATGTTTTGGTTATTCTGGGATATTTTTTATTTGTTTATTAGTGATTATGGTGTAGGGTATTTTGGGGATGGGGGTTTAGGTATTATTGTGGTTAAGTGTTTGTGTTTTTTGTTGATGAGGTTTTTTTGGTTTTTTGGGAAGATGGTATAGGGTTATTTTGGAGATGAAGGTTTTAAAGTTTTTATGGTAGAGTATTTAGGTTTTTTTTGAAAATAATGGTTTAGTGTTTCTTGGTGTTGTAGGTTTAGTGATTTTTTTGGGGGATGAGGGTTTTGGGTTTTTTAAGGATGAGTGGTTTGGGTTTTTTGGTGCTATGGCATTTGGATTTTTTGGGGAAAGGGTATAGGTTTTTTTTGTTTTTAGGGTTTATGTAATTTTTGGGTCAATAGTTTGTGGTTTTTATGGCTTAGGGTATGGGGTTTTTTTAGTGAGGTTTTCTTGTTTTTTGAGGTAGAGGGCTTAGAGGTTTTTTGGACCAACGGCTTTTGGTTTTGGGTCTGTGATTAAGGTATTTTGGGTTATGAGGGTTTAAGGATTTTTAGGGCTACTGGTTTGGTGTTTTCTTCACCTTGGGTTTAGAGTTTTTTGGGGATGAGTGATGAGGGTTTTGAGGGTATGTTCTTCGGCTTTTTTTGTGCCACAGTTTTAGAGTTTTGAGGGGTCTATTGTTTAAGGATTTTTATGTCAAAGGGTTTAAAAAATTTTGGGGTAAGGGTTTAGGATTTTTTGGGATGAGGTTTTTGGATATTTTGAGGCTGAGGGTTTGGGGTTTGTGGGCATAAGTGTTTGGAGATTTTTAGGGTTGATGGTTTGGGGGTTTGGGGAATGGTTTTGGAGTTATTTAGTGATATGGGTTTATGGTTCTTTTACTAACATATTATGGTTTTTTGGATTATAAATTATCATTTTTGGGGAAAATGTTTAATGATTTTTGTGTGTTTCTGTTTTGGGTTTTTTTGGGGATGGTGGATTAGGGTTAATTTTGGATCATTGTTTATGGACTTTTAGGACTGAGAGTGTTAGGTTTTTTTGGGATAAGGGTTTAGAGTTTTTTAGGCTGAGGGTTTTGGGTTTTTAGGGGATCTGTATTTTGTGTTAATTAGAGTGAGGGTTTAGGCTTGTTTGAAGACTAGGATATTATTTTCTGAGGATTATTATTTTGTGTTATTTTGGGATGTGGTTTTATGGGTTTTATCTCATGGTTTTGGATTTTTTGGGTACTAATGGTTTAGGTTTTTTGGAGGCTTAGGATTTAATTTTTTTTGAGATGAGGGTTTAGGGTTTTTTGGCGATGAGTGTTTATATTTTTTAGTGTTGTGAGTATTGGGATTCTAGGGATGATGGTTTTTGGGTGATTGGGTATGACTGTTTAGGGATATTTTGGAATTAATGATTAGGTTTTTTTGTGAATAAATTTATAGGGATTCTCACTATTGTGGTTTTTTAGTTTTTAGGGTCATGAGTTTTGTGTTTTTTGGGGAATGGGCTTATGGGTTTTGTGCCTAAGGGTTTTGGGTTTTTGGGGGAATTGGTTTTAGGGTTTTTTAGTTCGAATGGTGTATTGTTTTTTAGGATATGGTTTTAGTGACTTTTGGGTATAAGGGTTTTGGATATTTTGATGCTGAGGTTTATGGTTTATTAGTGCTAAGAGTTTAGGGTTTTAATTGGGATATGGGTTAATAGGATTTGAGGATTAGGGTTAAGGTTTTTTGGGGGGCTAAGGATTTATGGTTTTTTGGGTCTGTAGGTTTATGGTTTATTGGGGTGAGTGATTTGGTTTTTTTAGTGTAGAGTTTGGTGTATTTTGTGCCTTAGGTTTTGGGGATTTTTTGGGGTAATGGTTTCTGATTTTTTTGGTTGGGGGTTTAGGGATTTTTGGGGATGATGTTTTTGGTTTTTTGGTGATTAGGGTTAATTGTTTTTTATGGATGGTGTTTTGGGGGTTTTAGGGTGGAGGGTTTGGGTATTTTGGGGATGAGGGTGTAAGGTTGTTTGGGACTAAGTATTTAGTGTTTTTAGGGAAGATGGTTTGGTTTATTTTCTAGCTTAGCGATTATGGATTTTTGGGGATGATAGATTTGGGTTTCTTAAGACTAATTTTTTTTTTTGTTTTTTTGGGGATGAGGTTTTTAGGTTTTTCGTGGATGAGGGTATAAGGTTTTTTGGTGTTGAGGGTATAGGTTTTTTTGGACTGAGTATTTGGAGTTTTTTTGGGATGTGGGATTAGGGATATTTAGCATGAGTGTTTATGGTTTTTGGGGGTTGTGGGTTTATGGATTTGGGGATAAGGGATTATGGATTTTATAGGTTTTATGGTTTATGGTTTCCTTGGAATATAGATAGGGGTTTCAGGGGAATAGGATTTGGGGTTTTCTTGGGATAATGGTTTGGGGTCTATGGGACGTAGGTTTTAGAAGTTTTGAGGCTAAGGGGATGGGTTTTTTAAGGATGATGGTTATGGTTTTTTGGGTGGCCAATGGATTGGGGGTTTTGGGTTTTATGGGGATGAGGTTTTAGGGTATTTTAGGGATCATGTTACAGGTTTTTCAGGCCTTATAGTTTTTGGGTTTTCATGGTCGAGGGCTTAGGTTTTTTCTATACTGATATTTCTATGTTTTTTAGGGTAGGGGGTTATGAGTTTTTTATGGAAGGGGGTTTGATGTATTTGGGGTCTATAAGTTTAGGGTATATTGTTTTCAAGGGTATAGGGTTTTTAGGGTCAAGGGATTAATGATTTTTGGGGTATAAGTTTTAGTTAATTTTAGGGATGATGGTGGAGGGTTTTTTGGGATAAGTTTGTTTCATTTTTTTACATTGATGGTTTTGGGTTTTTTGTGGGAGATGGAATGGGGTTTTTTCGGGGATGAGGGTTTTGGTTTTATCAAGGATGAGGGTTTAGTGATTTTTGGTATAGTGTTTACAGTTTCTTATGGACAAGGGTTTAGTGTTTTTTGGGGATGATGATTTAGGGTTTTTCTGGGATTACAATTTAGGTGTTTTGGGGATGAGAATTTAAGGTTTATTAGGGCTGTAGATTTATGGTTTTTTGGGGGTTAGGGTTTATGTTTTTCAATGGAGGAGGGTTTAAGGTTTTTTGGGATGAGGGTTTATATTATTTTTATGAAGCGAGTATAGGGTTTTTTGGGGGCAATAGTATTAAGGTTTTTTTGGGGTGAGGTTTTAGATTTTTTTCGTATTGGGGGTTATGGATTTTTTTGTGACAATGTATTATGGTTTTTTTGGGATAGTGGGTCTTCCATTTTTTGAAGTGAGGGATTAATGTTTGGGGGGTGAGTGTATAATGTTTTTTGAACTGAAGTTCTAGTGTTTTTTTGGATGAATACCTATTGTTTTTTTGTGTTGGGTGTTTAGGGTATTTTGGGGATAAGGGTTTAGGGTTTTCTTGGGCTAATGGTTTAGTTTAATTTGGGGTCAATGGTTTGGAATTTTTTTTGGATAATGGTTTTTATTTTTTTAGGGTGGGTGTTTAGGGGTTTCTGGTTATAGGGATTATGTTTTTTTGGGCTATGATTTTATGTTCATTTAAGGGATAAGGTTTCACGTTTTTTGTGATGACGGTTTAAGATATTTTTGGTGTATATGGTTTATGATTTTCTTGGGACTGAGGGTTTAATGTTTTTTGGGTTATAGGGTATTGGGTTGTTTTGGACATCGGTTTCCATGGATTTTGGGGATGGGTATTTCGAGTATTTCTAGGAGAAGGGTTTATGATTTTTTGGAATTAAAGTTTTCTGGTTTTCTTCAATGAGAGTTTAGGATATTTTTATGATGGTGTTGGTTTTTTAGGGATGGGGATTTTGTGATTTTGGGGGAGGTGATTTTGTGTTTTTTTGGGGTATTTGATTTTTGAAATTTTAGGATTAATGGTTTTAGGTTTCTTGGGTGTGAGGGTTTATGAATTTTTTGTGGTGACGGTTTAGGGGTTTTATATCTAAGGATTTATGGTTTTGTTTCAAATTGAGGGATTATGGTTTTATTGGATGAGGTTTTGGGCGTTTCTAGGGCTCAGGGATTAGGGTTTTTTAGATGGGTTTTTATTGTTTATTAGGGTTGAAATTTTTTTTAATTTTTTTGTGGATGTGTGTTTTGGGTTCTTGGGTTAAGGGTACAAGTTTTTTTAGGATGAGGGCTTGGGATTTAATAGGAGTGAGAATTTAGGGAGTTTTGGGGTTGAGTGATTCCGGGGTCATGGGGATGAAAGATTAGTGTTTTTTTGGGTTTGGTGTTTAGAATTTTTTGGGGATGAGGTTATAGGGTTTATTAGGGGATTAGGGTTTGATAATTTGTGTTTCAGAGGGTTTGTGGTTTTTTGGACTTAGGGATTATCTATTTTGGGGTTGATGGTTCATGGTTTCTTGGGACAGAGAGTTTCGGGTGTTCTGGGTATGAGGATTTTGGGATTTTTGGGGATGAAGGTATTGGTCTCTATAGGCTTATAGTTTTTTGTTTTTAGGGTAATAGGTTTAGGATTTTGGGACAAGTGATTAGGTTTTTTGGTGATTAATGGTTTAGGATTTTTTTTGGTGTAGAAGGTTTTAGATTTTTTTGGTATTACAGTTTATGTTGTTTTCGTGTAGATGGTTTAGGGTTTTCTAGAGTTGAAGGATTATTGTTTTTTGGGACATATGGATTTTAGTTTTTTGGGGATTAGGGTTTAGGTCTTTTGGTTTGGAGGGTTTAGGGTTTTATGGGAACTAGGATTTTGGGTTTTTTTGGGGGTTGGGGTTTAGATTTTTTGGGGTTGTGATATATGTGTCTTTTGAGATGAATGATTGGGGGTATTTTGGGATAAGTATTTTTTTTGTTTATAGGGGTTAGGTTTTATTGTTTTTCAGTGATAGGGGACTAGTGATTTTTGCGTTAGGAGTTGAAGGTTTTATATGGACGAGGGTTTCTTATTTTTTGGGGTCGAGGGTTTCTATTTCTTGGTTTGATTGTTTAAGGATTTTTTAAGCTGGGAGTTTTTGTATTTTTTAGGGATAAAGATTTTGGGTTTTTGGTTTTGAGGGTATTTGGGTTCTTTTGGGATTAGGTTTTAGGGTTTTTTTTATGAGTGTTTGTTGTTTTCTTCTTTAATGTAGTTATGAATTTTGAGGGATGTGGGTTTTTGATGTATTAGGGCTGACGGTTTTGTGTTTTTTGGGATGAGGATTTAGTTTTTTGTAGGATGAGGGTTTAGGTTTTTTAGGCTGAGTGTTTTGGTTTTCTCGGGGATGAGGGTATATATTTTCTTGGGGATGACGGATTAGGATTTTTGGGGCTGAGGATTTGGGTTATTTTGGAGAAGAGGGATTATGGTTTCTGGGGGATAAGGGTTTTGGGGTTTTAGGGTATATGGTTTTTTGGGAATAAGGGTTTATAATATTTTAGGCCTATGGGTTTATGGTATTTATGTATTGAGGGTTTCAGTTTTTTTTTGGGGTTGTGGATTTAAGGTTTTTGGGGCTGAGGTTTTACGGTTTTTTTGTGCTAGGGTTTTAGGTTTTTTTGCGACCGAGGTTCTAGGGTTTCTAGGCATCCGTCTTAAAGGTTTTTTTGGAATGGAGGGTTTCAGTTTTTTGAGGGACATAGGTTTTTTTTGGGGATGAGGTTTGCTTGTTTTTAGGGGATGATTGATTATATTTTTGTGGTAGTTAGTGTTTAGCTATTTTTTTAGAATTGTTTTTTGTTTTTTTGGTGTCGATGGATTAAAATTAATTTGGGTTGATGGATTAGATTCACTATGACTTGGGGATTAGGGTTTCTTTGGGGTTATGGATTTTGAGTTTCATGTGGTGTAGGGATTACTTTTTTCTTGGGAAAAGGTTTTAGATTTTTTTGGGATGATGGTTTATGTTATTTTTTCATCCAAGGGTTTACAAGTTTTTGGGTGAGGGTCATGTATTTTTTTCTATGTGTATAGGCTTTTTAGGGTAAATACATTACTATTATCATAGGCTCTGTGTTTAGTTATTTTGGGGGCTGAGGATTAAGGGAATTTTGGGGAAGAGGTTTTAGGTTTATTTAGGAGTAAGGGCAGTGGTTTTATCATGTGGAAGGATTAGGGTTTGGGGGATTAGGGTTTAGTGTTTTTCAGGGGTGATTTTCTAGAGTTTTCATGGTATGAGGGTTTATGGATTTTTGGGATATAGTGTTTATGATTTATTTGGGAAGTGTGATTGGTGTTTTTGGAATGATGGTAGATTGTTTTATAGGGCTATGGGTTTATGGTTTTTTGGGTTTTTGTGATTTTGTTTTTTTTTATAAGATTATTGGGTTTTTTGAGGATAAGATTTTAATGCATTTATGTGCTGAGGTTTTAAATTTTTCTAGGGATGAGGGTTAGGATTTTTTTTAGGTTTGATAGATTAGGTATTTTATGGATAATGGTTTAGGGTTTTTTGGGGGATAATGGTTTAGGGTTTTTTGGTGTTGAGGGTTTAATTCTTTTAGCTGAGTGCTTACTTTTTGGGACATAAGGTATACATATTTTTCTAAGTGACAGTTTGGTTTTATTTGTGAATAGGGTTATGGTTTCATAGGTATGAGTGTTTAGGTATTTGGGGGGATAAGTGTTATAGGGTGTTTTGGGGCTTAAGGTATGGTGTTTTTTGTGTTTTGGGGATTTGGGTCTTCAAGGGATGAGATTTATTGGTTTTTTTGTGCGGAGGGTTTTATGGGTTTCCAGGATGAGGTTTTATGGTTTTTTCGAGATGGGGGATTTGTGTTTTTTGGGGGGGATGATAAATTTGGTTACATTAGTGATAAGGGTTTATTGTTTTGAATGGATGAGTGTGTTGGGTTTTTTGGGGGAATATTATTTTAGGTTTTTTTTGGAAATTAGGGTTTTTGATTTCTTGGGGATGAGGGTTTAGTGTTTCTTGGGGATGAGGGCATGTGGTTTTCTTAGGGTGATTTTTAGGGGTTTCTTGAGAATGAGGGTTTTAGGGTTTTTATGGGTAAGGATATAGGGGTATATAGGGATGAGTGTTTGAGTTTTTTTAGGTTTAAGGTTTGGGGTTTTATGTAGCCTATGGTTTATTGTTTTATAGGGTTGAGAGTTTAAGGTATTTTTTGTGCTGAGGTTTCATGGATTTTTTGGGTTGAGTGTCTAGGATTTTTTGGGAAAGAGGTTCTAGGGTTTTTTGGGGATGGGAATAAGATTTTTTTTGGGATAAGGGTTTAGGTTTTTTGGGATGAGGTATTATGGTCGTTTGTGGATGAGGGTTTGGGTTTTATAGGTTTGATGTTTTTGGTAGTTTTGGGGATAGGTGTTTATAGTTTTTTTGGATCGATGGTTTAGGGGTTTTGTGTAAGGGGGTTTAGGTTTTTCTATGGATGATGGATTAGTGTTTTTAAGGCCTAAGTGTTATGGGTTTGTATGGATGATATTTTAGGTTTTTTTGTGGATGATGGTTTAGGAATTTAGGGGGAGGAATGGTTTAGGGTTTTTTGGGTCTTTGGCTATCTATTTTTTGGGGATGATGGTTTATAGACTTTAGGGGTGGAGGATTTATTTTTTATTGGGCCTGATGGCTTAGGGTTTTTTATGGAAGAGGGTTAGGGGTGTTTTGGGCTAATTGATTAGGATTTTAGGGGAATATATTATTTTATTTTATTGAATCTGATTGCATAATGCATTATTATGTGTGAGTATATAGGGTTTGTTGGTGATGATGGTACACATTTTTTGGGGGATGATGTTTTAGGGGATTTTTTTGAGGGTATAAGGATATTTTGGTCTAACTATTTTCTATTTATTTGGGTTATGGTATCTTGTTTTTGGGGCCAATAGTTATATATTTTTCATGGGATAAGTGTTTAAGGATTTTTGTTGATGATTGTTTACAGTTTTCTGAGGATGAGGGTTTGTGGTTTTTTATACTAAGGGTTTGTGGTTTTTTTGGTTGACAGTTTAGGGTATTATATTTGTGATGGGATATTGTTTTTTTGGTTGATTGTTTTGGGTTATTTGGTGATAAGGGTTTGGAGTGTTTTGGGATTGATGGTTAGAATTATTTGGGGCCCTGGGTTTAGTTTTTTTTTGGCTGAGGGTGTAGGTTTTTGTAGGTATGAGGTTCTATGGTTTTCTCGAGGTGATGGTTAAGGGTTTTTTAACGATGGTGATTTTGTGTTTTATATGGATACGAGATTAGGGGTTTTTAGGGATTATGGTTTTGGTTTATTTGAGGATGAGGGTTTTTATAATGAGGGTTTGGGTTATTTGAGGATGAGGGTATAAGTTTTTTTGGGCCATGGGGTTTATGTTTTTTGGGGATGAAGGCTTGGGGTATTTTTGGTCTGAGTACTACATATTTTTATGATTAAGGGTATCAATTTTTTTGGGGAAGAGGGTTTGATTTTCTTGAGTCGGTGGTTTGCAATTTTTTTGGGGTATGTGGGTTTTGGGTTTTAGGGGGGAGAGATTTGGGTTTTTTAGGACCATGGTTTAGGGTTTTGGGGTTGTGAGTTAGAGTTTATTTGGACATAGTTCTTAGGATTATTTGGGGATTTAGGTTTTAGTTTTTTGTGTTGTGGGATTATGAATTTTTTCCATTGAGTGTTAGGGGATTTTTGGGGATGTGGGTTTAGTGTTTTTTTAGGATGGTGGTTTAGGGTATTTAATGGATGAGGGATTATATTTTTCTTTTGTTCAATATTTTTGGAATATGGGGTTGAGGGTTTAGGGTTTTTGGGGTTGAGGGTTTAGGATTTTTGAGGGCTGTGTATTTGAATATTTTATGTCCAAGGGAATTAATTTTTTGTGGTAGTGGTTTTATAGGTTTTTAGGGATAATGGTCTAGGGTTTTTTGGGGTTGAGGAATTGTGGTTTATTGTGGATGAGGGTTTAGAGTTTTTGGGGATGAGGGTTTAGTGTTTTTTGGGATACGGGATTCAGGTTTCTAGGGGATGAATTTTTAGGGTTTTTTATTGATGATGGATTATGGTTTCTTGAATGTTATTGTATACTATGTTTTGTGGATGGAAATTTAGGTTCTTTTGGGGAAGATTATTTTTGGTTTATTTGGATGTGCATTTATGGTTTTCTGGGGATGATGGTTTGGGGATTTTTTGTTATTGAAGGATTTGTTTTTTTTTTGGGATGAGAGTTTGGGATTTTTTAGGGCTGAGGCATTTGGGTTTTTTGGGGACAAGGGATTATGGATTTTTGTGTCTAAGGCATTTGGATTTTTTGTTGAATGATTCATGTTTTTTTTAGTTGAGTGTTTGGTATTTTTTTGAGGATGAATGTTTATGGTTTTTGTGGACCGATGGTGTAGGTTTTTTAATGGATAAGTGTTTGGAATTTTAAGCAGATAAGTGTTTGGGTGTTTTCGGGGATGAGTTTATCGTGTTTTATGGGGTTGAGGGTTTTGGTTTTTTGAGTTTTGTGATCTGTTGGTTAGAGTGGATACTCAAGAGGGGGGGTGAATTGTGTTCCTATTAAAAATTTCTGTTAAAAATATTTATATTGAAATCCCCCAATTTAAACAACAAGCTAAACTATAGTGAATTTGTAATACATTAGAGGTTCAGTTAGGTTCTTAAGAGATTGATTAGTTCTCAGTAAATCTAATATGAAGATTAGATTAGCTTTTGAAACTAACCAACTAGTTTAAATTAAATAGTAACACTTTCTAGTTTAACTATCAAAGTAACTTTAAAATAGATTTATATTTAAAGTAATTTTCAGCAGAATAGAAAATAGTTTAATCTAAAATAAGATGCACTGCAGTTTTAACCAATAGGTTCAGTATCAAGCTGAGACTTATTCCTCTTGAACAGTTTATATAAAACATTGATCCACACCCTGGATCGGGGTTTACAACAGTACTCAGACTGTCCAGGTCCGTAGACGTCTACCACAGTTCTATGTGGGAAATCAATAATAACAATTTCTCACAGGCTGTCCAAGTCCTCAGACCTCTACCACTATCCACAGTGGGATACAAGAGTGTAAGGCAATGATTGAGTGAGGATTTATAAATCCTCTAGTTCCTCTTAGGAGTTAGTGTGTGTTCAAACAGAGAGGATTACTCACTGCTTGTAATGTACAGAAAAGAAATATTACAACAGAGAAAGAATGTAGAGATGAGTTTAGAATGCTCTTGTGTGATGTCAATGTAGTTCTGGACTCCTTTGGATTGAAGAAGATGATGCTTTGAGTCCTCCTCTAAAATTTGTGTGAAAAAACAGAGTGTCATGATTCTGCTTGTGTTCTACATGAGGTTCAGTTGAGTGAAGATGTTCTTTAGGCTTCAAGTATCCTTTGTGTGTTCAGACGTGTTGAGTTACATGCAGTGTGCCTTTGTTTTGAAACTTTTTCTCAGTATCTTCTTCGCTCTTGTGCTCACTGCCTTACTTTTCGTTTCTGTATCACGCTTCATGATTCTTGGTCACACTTGGCTTTTAACTTGGAATTTACATGTTGGATCCTATAGTTTTCACGTGTTCTATACCTCGTACCTCGTACTGTATGACGATATTTCTACAAAGAAATATTAATTATGTCAGTGAATTAAAGTCATATAACATGACGGTTAGAAATTAAATTGAAAGACGACAAGAATAGTTTAAGAAATACTGTCACAGTGAGTCATGGAAATGATGTCTCCTTCACACAGTGTCTAGGTTGATCACGGTGTCTGAGTGTCACAGTGTCTCGCTGTCATGGTGTCTCGCTATCACGGTGTCTCATTCGTGGTGTCTAGCTTCATGATGTCTGGCTTCACGGTGTCTACATCACAGTGTTTGGCTTCACGGTGTCTGGCATCACGATGCCAGAAATACATAACCAGTGGAAGACTCACGGTGTCTTAGACTATTCAAAGTAACTGGGTTCGGACATAGATAATTATGATAATAGAAAGGATTCGATTTAATTATTTGTCAAAGAAGGTATTGTGGGAGTAGATTAAAGATAGTATAAAGTAAGTAAACTGAATATAGAGAAAATAAGATATTTAGTAAAAAAATTAAAGCATGAGAAAACTTCAATCATTAATACACATGATTAGATATGATGTATAAGAGTTAACTAGATACCATAAGACTTGTAATTATATACATATGATTAAATAAGATTTGTGATCATTAAAAAATGACTAAAACATGAGGAGTCCAACAATATCCAACTTTTTGAAGATCACAAATCATATACTGTTGATGTGTATATTACATTCAACTATAAAGAGAAATTTCTAACACAATATATAGAAACTTCTCCCCCTTTTGGGATTATCAAAAATATGATCTAAGATTAGTCAAAAAGGTTCACAGTCCATTAATAGGAAATAAGTGACAGTACAACAAAAATATCAATACAAAAACAATAGCATCCCTATCAAAAAGAGTAAACATTGTTCTTCTTCAAGGGCTGGCCTTCTCTTTGCCTTTTGTTATAGCAGAAGAAGAAGCCATAGGAGTATTGGTTGAGGTAGAAGAATGAATAGAAGTGCTTGATAAAGAGGGTAATGTAAGGCCTTCAAAGACTAAGGGAGCCATGGTAGGAGCAGTAGAATATCTAGGGAGTTGCTGATCAAGAATCACAGGCCTGGTCTGAATGAGTGCTCGGCCGACAGACATGGTGGTTGAGGCTAGGGCAGAGGTGAAGGTAGGAATCCCAAGTCTGAGAGGTACAACTGCTGGAGCAACAACGGCTGTACTCTAAACATGAAGATAGGGCCGGAGGAGTTTTATGAAGTCTGTAATGATCTCTCCACCATACTACACAGATTTCTCCAAATCTTCATTGTTTTCCATAATCTTGTCCAACAAACGAGAAAACTCTGTGAGTTTCTAGACTTGGTTCTTGAAAGCTTGAGTTACAAAAGGAATCCGTAGATTTTCTACAAGGTACTTAAAATGGTTTGTCATATCTGTCTTGGAGAAAATTCTTTTGAAGTAGAAATCCACTTTCTTGGCAATCTCTTGTTGAGCATCATTAGCAATTTTGTAGTGGATTTGTACTAAGTCAAGAAATCTATCACTATTTTTGACTACATCAGATAAAGAAGCCACATTAATGCCACTGAAGAAATTCTGAAGCTCTTCCATAACTACATATTTGAGCAGATCACTATCCAAGGAAGGTTTAGAGGATTTACTAGATGCTTTGACAGTTGTGGTCATAGATTTTTGTTGATTCATCACTTTTTGAATACATCATGTGTACTCATTAGTGAGTTTATTAATGTTAGAAACAATCTCTTTCATTTACTTCACAATTTTCTTGTTTTTTTCAGCAATATTTTCATCTAAGGATGCAAGATACGTTTGAATATGAGACACACCAACTTGTGGGATTTGAGGAGCAGCAGGTTCTATAGGAGAAGCAACAGATTCAGATCTCAAATGAAACTATCTCTGCATGTCTTCAAACAAACTTCTTAGGGACTTAACCTCATTATTGAGTAGCCTATTTTCAACTCTTACCTATTGAATCTCATGGAGCATCATAGGTTGTATTTTCCAAAAAATCTTCTCCAACAATAGTGAGGAATCTCTCTCACTTAAATTTGTCACAGGAAGAGGTTGGGTATTTATGAGTTTCTCAACTCCAGATAAGAGAGTATCTCCAAATTCATTGAAATCATCCTTACTCACAAAGGATGGCTATTCAGATAGGGGTTCAGGTGTAGGAACTGGTACAGGCTCAGGTTCCTTCTCAAGTGCAAAAACAGAGATTGATTTCAACTAAAATAGGGAGGAAATATCAAGCCCGGTTGCTGTAACATGTTGAGACTCATTAACATCATAGAAACTAGGAAATTTGTACTGAGTGTCTACAGGACTTCACTCAGTTGTATGTGAGGCTTCAATAGACTCAAGATTTGGGTTTTTCTCCTCCTCAATAGGTACCTCCTTCTCAGAATTGAGAGGCTTAGCAGCTTGGTCTAAATCCACATACTGAGCTCTGAGTTGCTCACTCATTTCTTGTCTATCCAGCTAAAAATCTTGCACCATCTGTTCTTCAGAATAAGGTATGATTTTAGGAATAGATTGTTCCACAGGTATTTCCTCAAGATTGAACTCTTGAAAAATAGGTAACTATTCCAATATAGGCTCTTCTATTGTAGGCTCTTCCATGACATGCTTTTCAGAATCATTTTAAACGGATTCTGTTACAGCCTCGGGTTGAGTTTCCAAACTAAAAACTTCATTAGGAGTAGGGACTTCTCCTTCAAGAACATCATGATAAACAGTAGTTCTATCATCCTCTACAACAACAACCTCCTTAGGTGGCACTTCAGCCACTTCTTCCTCTTCTTCTGAATACTCAACAAGCTCATATGGTTCCAAACCATGATCAGAAATGTCTTTCGGTCTCGAGGGATAATCCGCGGGATTGAATTTCAAATATACCTTATCATTTTCTTCCACCCATTCCTTTTTCCAAGGATTCCTATTTATCTTCATTCTCTTGATGGTGGATTTTGAGAGATAGTACTCATAGTCCATAATTACTTCCACATTAAGTCCAACCACACCTTTTTCAATGAGAATGGTTGATATAAGCCGAGAGTAGAACATAGAAGTGGACTTGGATGTGACTTTGATCAACTCACACATGTGGTGTATGATATACTTGCACAGGTTGATCATATGTCCATTTTTCTTGAGGTGAATCAAAAACACATCTTGATACTTTAACACAACAAAATCAACTTTTCTTGGACTTAACAAATTCTGTACAAACATAAACAGATGCCTTGTTTCTCCATCTAATTCATTAGAAATGGCTCTTCTTTGGGTCCCATTTCTAGTTAGGGTTTTCAGGGCATCTTCTAAATCAAATAAATTGGTTGAAGGTGGAGGTACTCTTTGATAATCCTCAAAAATGCCCTCATGAGGTATCCTAAGGAATGTAGCCCATAACCTCAAAGAGAATGAGCATCTTTGCCCATTGACCCAGCTTCTTACAACATATCTCTCGCCAGAATCAAATGAAAACTCTACATAATGGTAAAATTGAGCCACTAGTCTAGGGTAGATGGGTCTATCCTCTCTTGAGAACCATTCTAACCAACCTTGTTGTTCATACACTTTCAGTACCAGCAACATACTATATAAAAGCTACTTGGGGAAAATTTCTTTCTCAGGAACAACACTATAGTTTATGAGATTCGGATTTAAAGGACCTTCAGGTGCCAACATAGGGGAAATCTTCTTCTTCTTCGAGTTGCGCTTCTCAAGTTTCGATGATCATGGACGCTTCATCCTTGGAATTCACTGACGGTTCGAGTGAGAGAATGGTTTCAAGGGTGAATAAGGGTTCAAAAATGGTAGGTAAAAGAAACCTCGAGTGAATAATCGAGCGATATTTACATTGTTTTATCATTTAGGAATGTCAAACGTCACAAAAATAAAAATGCGGGAAAAATAAAAGCGGTTAAATAATAATTACCGCGATAAGGATTAAAAAAATAAGATTTTTACGGTGAGACTGTGACTGGTCATTATGGTGAGACAGTGAGTGATCAATACAGTGAGACAGTAAATGAGTTTCACGGTGAGACCATGAGTGATCTTTTCAGTGCGTGTTATGGTGAGATAGTAAACATTAGACCGTAAGTACAAAGTGCTAATGGTGAGACCATAAACATAAGATATTGTTACTAAGAAACTGTAATCATGAAACAGAAAAGTGTAATACAGCAAGATATCAAACAGTTATACCTGAAACAGTAAAAAGAAAGGTCTCTATTTGAGATTTATCATGCCTAGTTCATGTATGATGTAGTCTATTCTCTCATAATTTAATGGTTTAGTGAATATATCAGAAAGTTGATATTCAGTACCAATGAATTCCAAAGTGATATCATCTTTTTGATAATGATCTCTCAAAAAGTGATATCTAAAAACAATATATTTTTTCCTAGAATGTGAAAAAAGATTATTTAGGATTTTAATAGAACTTGTGTTGTCGCAATTTATATGTACATGCCTAAATTGATATCCATAATCTAGTAAGGTGTGTTTCATCCACAAAATTTGTTCACAACAACTGCCATCAGCTATGTATTCAACATCTGCAATAGATAATGCTACTGAATTTTGTTTCATAGTACACCATGATACTGGTGACTTTCCTAAAAGGTGACATGTTCCAGAGGTGCTTTTTCTATCTAACGTACATCCACCGAAGATAGCATCAGAGTAACTAACTAATTCAAATGATTGTCCTTGAGGATAGAATAGTATTAGATTGGGTGTATGCTTGAGGTTTTTGGAAATTCACTTTACAGCATTTAAATGAGATTCCCCAGGGTTTGCTTGAAAACGAGCACACGTACACACACTGAACATAATATCAGGATGAATAGTTGTTATGTAAAGTAAACTTCCAATCATTCTTCTATAAGTGATTTTCTCAACATATTTTTCATCTTCATCAAGATCCAACTTACAAGTGGTACTCATGGGAGTGTCACTACATTTTGTGTTATCCAATCCAAAACGTTTCATAATATCCTTTGTATATTTACATTGATTTAAAATAATACCATTTTCAATTTAAAAAACCTAAAATCCAAGAAAATATTTGAGTTCTCCCATTAAACTCATTTCAAATTCATTTTGCGTCATTTTAAAAAAATCAACACATAAATAATTCTTTGAATATCCAAAAATAATATCATCTACATATATTTGAATAACTAAAACATCATTAGAAACTTATTTTATAAAAAGGGGAGGATCATCTATTCCTTTTGTAAAACCTTTGCAAATAAGAAAAGTAGTCAATCTATCATACCAACCTCTTGGAGCTTGCATTAAACAATATAAATCTTTTGATAGTTTAAAAATATGATTTGGAAAAATGAGTGTTTGTAAATCCAGGGGGTTTGTCAACAAAAACATCTTCAGTTATATACCCATTAAATAATAAACTCTTAACATCCATTTGATATAGTTTGAAATTCAAATGTGCAGTATAGGCAAGCAGAATTCCGATGGCTTCAAGTCTGGCTAATGGAGAAAAGGTCTCCTCATAGTCAATTCCTTCTTCTTGATTATAGCCTTGTGCAACTAGTCTAGCCTTATTTCTATCTATGTTACCAGCTTCATCAACTTTATATCTAAAAATCCATTTGGTGCCTATGGTGAAAGTGTCCTTAGGTCTGTCTACTAATTCTTAGACTTTATTTCTTTCAAATTGATTTAATTCTTCTTGCATAGTCATCACCCAAAATTCATCATTCATGGCATCATTGATATTTTTACGTTCAAGCTGTGAAAGAAAGTCTTGATGTTCAACCTGATTTCTTAGAGAAGCTCTATTTTGTTTTTCTCTATCTAAATCTCCTACTAAAACATCTAAAGGATGGTTTTTAAGGGTCCTTGTAGGTCTATAAAAGATAGGTCTAGAGATTTCTGTTTCATTTATAGGTTCGGGTTCAACATAAGCAGATTCTGGAACATTTCCGGAACTGGTTGTCTTAACAACAGGTTCACTATTCTTGTCAATAAGTTTTAGAATGGACATATCTTCTTCAAGATTTTCAAAAGGGGTCTTAGGTTCATGTGTATTGGTTTCATAAAATTTTATGTGTACAGATTCTTCTACACATTTGGCTCTCTTATTGAATACTCTATAGTATTTACTTGATATCGAGTAACCTAGGAAAATTCCTTCATCACTTTTGAAAGAAAATTTGTCATGATTATCTTTAGTATTAAGGATAATGACTTTGAAACCAAAAACTCTAAAGTAGTTAACCATAGGCTTTCTATTATTCCAAATCTCATAAGGGTTTTTTTTAATAATTGTTCTAATCAAGACTCTATTGATAATGTAACAAGTTGTATTAATAGCGTCAGCCCAAAAGTAAATTCTTAAATCATATTAATTGAACATTTTCCTAGAAAACTCTTGAATATTCCTATTTATTCTTTCTAATATACCATTATATTGAGGTGTTCATGGAGAAGAGAGGTTGTGCCTATAGCCATTTTGTGTGTAATAAGATTCAAACTCTCAATTTTCAAACTCATGACCATGATCACTTCTCATTGTTTTAATACTAATTCCACTAAGGTTCTCTACATACTAGGAATATTTAATAAAGTATGAGAAGGCTTCACTTTTGTGAGCTAGAAAATATACCCAAGTATATCTAGAAAAGTCATCTACAAGAACAAAAACATAATGCTTCCCATTTAATCTAGAAACTCTAGATGGTCTAAATAAATCCATGTGAACCAACTCGAGAGGTTGAGAAGTTGAAAATTCTTTCTTTGATTTAAAAGAAATTTTATGTTGATTTCCCTTTTGACAGGGATTACAAACATTATCATCTGGGAATTCAAGTTTAGGTAGGTATCTATATAAGTTCTTCCTAGTCAGTTTTCTAAGTGAGTGTATCTTGCACTGTCCTAATCTTCAGTTCCAAAGCCAAGATTATTTATGAGAAGCATTTAAACAGGTAATATTTTTCTTAGCTAAAGAATTCTAATCTACAACATAAACACTTTCATTTCTTAAGGTAGAAAATACTAAAACATTTTTATAATAAAAAACATTATAAGAATCATTTTCAAATTTAACATTGAAACCATCATCACACAATTGAGAAATGATTAAAAGATTATACTTCAGTCCATCAACAAATGAAAAATTAGTTATTAAGATTGAATCAGTGTTACCAATCTGGCCTAAGTTGATGATCTTCTCTTTGGAGTTATCCCCAAAGGTGACATATCCTCCACCAACATTGATTATGCTTTTGAAGCATGAAAAATATCATGTCATTTTTCTTTAGCATCCACTGTCCAAATACCATGTCTTCCTACAAGAAAATTTCAAGCTAGTTTCCTACAAAAAAAAATTTATATATAAAATAATTTAGGTACCCAGATTTTCTTGGGTCCAGACAGGTTAGCAAGCAGAACTTTTGGAACCCATATTTGTCTAATGGGTCTCTTATACTTAACATAATCAAGATATTTTGATAGATAAACTTTTTTGATCTATAACTATGTGAATAGCTAGTTGAGGCATAGGAATTTTTGTTGAGTCAATAATGTTTTCCTTATGACTTTTCTATTCCTTCTTGTTTTGAAAATCACAAACACCTTATCTTTAAGGAAAATTTCTTTTATAAGGAAAATTGATTTTATAAGGAAAATTGCTTTTATAAGGAAAATCGTTTTTGTAAGAAAAATTATCCTTATCATATTTTCATGCAGATTTTTCTTAAGTATGAGATTCATATTCATTTCTATTTTCTCGGAATTGTTTTAAACTTTGATATGAAGTATTCTGTTTTAGGATCCGAATTCTGGATAAGAACTGTAATAGAGTTTCACTCCGAAATCCAAATGATAATTGTAATAAAGTCTCATTCCGAACTCAGGATACGAACTCTAATTAAGTTCTACACCAGATTCAGGATACAAATCCTCATAAAGTTCGACAACGAATTCTCATTATGAATTCTGATGATGAATTTTCATTCCGAATTCGCATTCCGAATTCACCTATTAAACATAATCTGATCATCTTTTTTTTATACACTCTGAATTTATTTATACTCCAAAAATTATTTTTGGTTAGACTCCGAACTTTCATTTTTTTTATGCCTTTATATTTTGTCTACTCTTTATTATTATCCTTACACTCCGAACCTTCACTCTGATGTTTTCATTCCAAACTTTTGAGTTAGATTTTAAAACGATGTTGTACATTCTGTTTCACTTGTTTTGTTATAAAACGATGTCGTCTATTATGTTATAAAACTAACTGTTTGATAAGTAACACGTGTACATGTCCCTCCTATTTTTAAGGAAAATATGATCGTTGGGAAGGAGGCCGACCTTACCTATAAATAAGAGCTCATTTGAAAGATCTCGATACAGATGAACAACTTGGTTTTGTGCATACATGATGTTGAAATGATTTCTAGAGAGAGAGTCTCTTATTAACTCTCAAAGCTTCGTGCGACTCAGAATGTTGGTGATTACATTCAAGGGATTACGGGGATAGGAAGACAGAGGTTGCCAACTACCTTGAAGTTGAGGGCTTCCTTGCTGAGGAAGACAGAGGTTGCCAACTACCTTGAAGTTGAGGGCTTGTGGGGATAGCAAGACAGAGACTCCGATCTTTGTATCTAGGGCTTACCCTGGTGTGGGTAAGACATACTTTCTTGAAAGTATAAATCAAGGGACCTTTATCCAAGGTTGTTGGATACCCTTCTCTTTGGGTTAAAAGACTTATATCTTGTTACTTGTAGTTCTACTACTTGTTTATTTTCCGCTGCATATTGTATTGTAAGGAAAGTACAACTTTATTATACTTCGTTACATGTACTCTGTTTCATTTAGATTCTATACGATTTAAGGTAGAATCTCATATTGTAATCTTTTGTTAAGATTCAATTTCCGGAACCATATTTCCAGAACCTACTTTCAGAATCTCTTTTCAGTTTTAAGAAAGTTCATAGGATTTGAAGTTTATAACTTCATTCCTTATTCCAAGTTTTCATTTGATATTAGAGGTGTTGTGAATTTTCTTAAGTTTAACTTTGTTAAACTTACCCCTTTCCTTTGACTAAGGAAAACACAGTTATTCATAACTAACTTTAAAGGTTCCAAAGGAATTTTTAAAGTATACAATTCACCCCCCTCTTGTATATTGAGCATCTACATCACTATTTCGATCCTACAATTGGTATCAAAGCAGGTTTCTAAAATACTTATACTCACGAATAATTTTTTCGTGATCATTTTACCATTCCAAACTTTCCCATTCCAAACTTTGTTATTACGAACTTTTTTCTACTAACAAGTTTGTGTGCAATGTTATTTTAAGTATGGAAGGAGTCAATGTTGGTTCCATTGAAAATCTAAATCCAACAAGACCACCAATCTTTGATGGTAATGATTATGAGTACTGGAGAGACTGAATGAAGACTTTTGTTATCAATACTGGAGTGGACAACTTTGTTATGCTTACTTGTGATTATAAAATTCCCGACAAGGAAGTCAAAACATTCACTAACCAGGAAAAGCAAGAATATCAACTCAATTATAAGGTACACAATACTCTACTTTTTTCAATGACAAGAAATATATATAGCCAAATTTCTTCTTGTGAAGCAGCTAATTGTATCTAGAAGAAGTTATAGGTTACACACTTTGGAACTTCTAAAGTGATTGAGACTAGGAGAGCTATGCTTAGAGCTGAATATCATGGCTTCAACTTTCTTTATGGTGAACCAATCTGTAAAGTTCAACAGAGATTTATGACTATTGTCAACAGTCTACAGTCTATGGGAGAGAAAGGTTTAGACGATGAATCACATGTAGATAAAATAATTGATATTATTCCCAATGAGTGGGAATCCAAAAGAACAGCTATAGATGAGAACAGGAAGGTCACTCAAATTTCTCTTGATGAGTTATTTGGAACTCTTCTTCAACATGAAACCAGAATGAAGAGAGATGATGAAAACATCAAGAAGAAGAATGGAAATGGTACTATTTCTTTTACAACAACATCAAATCAGATGAAAGCTAAGACTCCTGAGAGAGTAACCATATCCAAGTCTAAGAAAGTCATTTTCCAATCCGAATCTAGTGAGAGTGAAGTCTCTGAAAATGAATTAGAAAATCTTTCTCGTAGGATGAACAAGATAGCTGGCCAGAGAAATTTCAATCTTAGTATAAGAAAAAGGACAGGAAAGATAAGAAAGATGGAGAAGTTACTTGTTATGAATGCAAGAGAGCTGGACATATTAGACCAGATTTCCCTTTGCTCAAAAAGAAAGAAATAAAAGAAAGGCATTCAGATAGGAACAGAAAGAAATATTATAAAGCCAAAGATAAGAAAGTTTTGAAAGTTAATGACACTTGGAGTGCCAGTGGTGGTGACTCTTCAGATGAATCTTTTGATTATGAATCTTTAGGACAGAAGAATCTTGGTCTTATAGCCAGATTACCTATTGATAATCATTGTCTTATGGCTAAGGTACGAAATGTTGAATCTTTGATGAATGTTTCTTTAAATTCCAATGATAGTAATTATTATAAATCTTCTGATGAATAATCCTCTTTTGATGAAGAAAATACTTTACCTACTTATGAGGAAGTCTCTAGGTTTGCTGAACTTCTTGAGATTGAGAATTCCAAATTCAATAAGAAACTTGATAAGGAAAACTCTAGGAATTCTATTCTTGCAAAAGAGATATCAGATCTTTCTAAAGATCTTGATAAGAAAAATGATGATTTTGAAAGTATTTCAAAAAATCTTGACGAAGTAAGTTCGGAGAAGAACAAACTTTCTAAAGAATTAGAAAAATTAATTTCTATGAAAAATGTTTTCGAGCCTAGCTCTAGTTCTAAAACTAATGATTTTGAGGATAAAAACTTGGTTATAAAACTCAAGTCTGAAATTTTTTCCTTAATGAATTGTTTATCAAACTTTACCCATGGTAAGGAAAATTTTGAGAAAATGTATTCCCAAATACGGCCCTTTAAGAAATAAATCCGGATTTGGTTATACCAATGCAAAACCAATTTTTAGTAACAATTATTTTGTTTCTCAAAGTGCCCCATTTTGTACTAAGTGTCAATGTGGTGGTCACTGGGCAAAGAATTGTTCCTTAAACAAAACCCAATCTTTAGGATTTCACAAAGCCTACTTTTCTAAGAAGATGTGGGTTCCTAAAATTGTATTATCAGGAAATCACGAATCCAAGCAAGTTTGGATTCCGAAAGTCTAATTATCTTCTTGATTTCAGGAAAATAAAGAGAGTACCAGCAACAATACATGGTACATGGATAGTGGATGTTCCCGGCACATGACTGGTAACAAAATCTTTTTTAAAAAGATTATCAAAACAAAAGGAGGAATGTTAACTTTTGGAGATAATGATAAGGGAGAGATTGTTGGTATTGGTAGTATTGTTCTTCTTCGTAAAACCTTGATTTCAAATGTTCTATTTGTTAAGGGTCTTAAGCACAACCTACTTAGCGTAAGTCAGTTATGTGATGAAGGTTACCTTGTGAATTTTAGGAATGATAAGTGCTTAGTTCACAATTCCAAGGAAGAATTTATTCTCTCAGCCAATAGGCAAGATAATGTTTACACTTTAAACATAGAAGACCTCAGGAGTCAAGATTTACCTTGCCTTAGTGCAATGGAAGATTATTCCTGGTTATGGCATAGAATACTAGGTCCCTGTAATCTTAGGAACTTATGTAAACTCTCTAAGAAGAAACTAGTTAAGGATCTACCGAAGCTTATATTTGATTCTTCTAAAGTTTGTGATCCTTGTCAATATGGAAACCAACATAAATCTAGTTTTAAATCAACCGGTTAAGTCTCAACAACTGATGCATTACAGTTAGTGCACATAGATCTTTTTGGTCCAACACAAACTGGAAGTATTAGAGGAAAATACTATGTGTTTGTTCTAGTTGATGATTACAACAGATTTACTTGGGTCTATTTTCTACCAAATAAGTCTGAAGATTTTTCCTATTTCAAAAGTTTTAGAGCTCAAGTTAAAAATGAAAAAAACCTTCCATTGAAAACTATTCATAGTGATCATGGAGGAGAATTTCAAAATTATGATTTTGAAACTTTTTGTAGTAGAAAAGGTATTACTCACAATTTTCAGCACCTAGAACTCCTCAACAAAATGGTGTAGTTGAAAGAAAAAATAGAATTCTTCAAGAGATAACTAGAACCATGTTGAGTGAATATTCTATTTCTAGACATTTCTGGGCTAAAGCTGTAAGTACTGCTTGTTATATTATAAATCGAGTTTTGATTAGACCTTTTCTTAATAAAACTCCTTATGAGTTATGGAATGGTAGAAAACCAAGACTATCCTACTTCAAGGTTTTTGGTTGAAAAGTATTTATTCTAAATACTAAAGATAACATACATAAATTCGCACCAAAATCTGATGAAGGAATTTTCTTAGGTTATTCCACAACTTCTAAGGCTTATAGAGTTTTTAATAAAAATACTTGTATTGTTGAAGAAATAGTACATGTAAAATTTGATGAGTCAGATCCTTTTGTTTTTAAACCACCTGAACCTACATCCTCAGATGTGTTTTCAAAAAATGATTTTCAACCTTTGATAGAAGAACCTTCTGATAAGGAAATTGTTCAAGAAGATAATTCTGAAACATTTACCCCAAAAGACTTTCTACTCTATGTTGATGAACAGGTTTTACAAAATCCAAATCAGGTGTTTCTTAAGAATCATCCTAGTGATAGTATCATTGGTGATGTAAATCAACTTGTAAGGACTAGAAGTTCCTTAAGAAATGAAGTAGAAAATCTAGCATTTCATTCCCAATTAGAACCAAAAAGCACTGATGAAGCTTTAGGTGATGATGATTGGATCAAATCCATGCAAGATGAACTAAATGAATTCGAAAGGAATAAAGTCTGGACCTTGGTTGAAAGACCTAAGGAAACTTCTATTATTGGAGTAAAATGGGTTTTTCGGAAATAAATGTGATGAAAATGGATTCATAGTAAGAAATAAAGCTAGACATGTTGCTAAAGGCTATAATCAGAAAGAGGGAATAGACTATGAAGAAACCTATGCTCCAGTAGCCAGACTTGAATCAATCCGTATTCTACTTGCTTTTCCAGCATTCCTTAATTTTAAACTTTTTCAAATGGATTTGAAATGTGCTTTTCTTAACGGTTATGTTAAAGAGGAAGTTTTTGTTGAACAACCTCCTGGCTTTGAAGATACAAAACATCCTGATCATGTTTTTAGACTTAACAAAGCTTTGTATGGTCTTAAACAAGCCCCACGAGCCTGGTATGATAGACTCACTGGATTTTTTGCTTCAAAATAACTATGTTAAGGGAAATGCAGATCCAACCCTTTTCATAAAAAAAGATAAGAAAAATGTTTTGATTGTTCAAATTTATTTTGATGACATCATATTTGGTTCAACTCAGCAATCATTGACCGACTCTTTTGCAAGCCTAATGAAATCTATGTTTGAAATGAGTATGATGGGTGAGTTAGCATTTTTCCTTGGCTTTCAAATTTCTCAAAAACCAGAAGGAACCTACATATCTCAACATAAGTATATTAAAGATCTTCATAAAAAGTATGGTTATGAAAACATTAAGAGTATAAGTACTCCCATTGGTACCTCAAACTCTTTAGATCTTGATGAAGATGGGAAACCAGTAGATCAAACATCTTTTAGAGGTATGATAGGAAGTTTACTTTACTTGACAGCTAGTCGACCAGACTTAATGTTCTCAGTATGCTTATGTGCAAGATATCAATCCAATCCTAAGGAATCTCACTTAAAGGCAGTAAAAAGAATTTTTCACTACCTTAAGTGGACTATGGATCTAGGATTATTTTATACTTCTGGAAATGATTTTGTTCTAAAAAGATTTTCTGATGCTGAGTTTGGTGGATGTAGAATGGATAGAAAAAGTACATCCAGAACTTGTCATTTCTTAGGAGATTCATTAGTTTCGTGGTCCTGCAAGAAGAAACATTCTGTAGCACTCTCCACTGCTGAAGCTGAATATGTAGCAGCTGGAAGTTGTTGTGCTCAAGTGTTGTAGATGCAACACACACTCACAGACTATGGCTTGAGTTTTACTAAAACTCAAATTTTTTGTGATAACACAAGTTCCATTGCCCTTAGTAAAAACCCTGCACATCACTCTCGTGCAAAGCACATATATATTAGCCATCACTTTCTTAGGGATCACACACTTAAAGGAGATATCATTATTCAATTTATCGAAACACAAGATCAACTTGATGATATTTTCACAAAATCTTTTCCTTCTGATAGATTTGAATACATTAAACAGAAGTTAGGGATGATAACCGTAAGGTAATCCTCCTTAATTAACTTTCTGTTGAAAAAGTCTCCTTACAACAATAAACTCATTTTTTATAGGGGGAGTACATCTGATTGTTAGAATAATAAATTTTTTCAAAATTTGTTTTCAAAGTTTTCGGAACTAAAATTCTGGAATGGAATTTCCGGAACTACAATTTTCCAGAATGGATATTTTCATATAGAAAACTTCTGAATTAGAAATTTTCATATTGAAAACTTCCAGAATTGAAAATTTCGTACTGGTATTTTCATAACGGGATTTTCATACCGAATATTTCATAAAGATTTTTTTTCTCGTTTTCAAATTTTATGTTGATTTTTTTTCGTACTGAGTTTTCCATACTGAGTTTTTTTTAGTTAGTTTTGTGAACTATGTCTTTTCATAATAAAGATTCTTTTGTAGTCAGTTTTATATTACCTATTACGAATAATCTTTCTAAGCCAATCTGAAAGGTATGATTTCCTTACATAAGTTTTCATAGTCATACTTTTCATGCTGTCATTTTCTTATATTTTTTTTCGGATTATAATTTTATTAGATCTTTGTTTTAATAAAACCTCAAAAAGATTGGATTCAAGTTTTCATGAGAATTGGTTTTCGACCGTCAGATCTGAGCTCAGATTGTCACAACCGTTCGATCAACCGTGGAAGATGAACCGTCATCTCATTGCCTATATAAAGGGGACCCAAATAGTTGTCCCACATCGGTTTTCAAGCTCTCGCGTCCCGAAACACTGCCTCTCTGTTTTAAGAGCGTTCTGAACCTCATCTTTTTCCGTTCCAAACCTCAGTTTTTTCCATTCCGAACCTCATCTTTTTCCGTTCCGAACTTCTTAGAGGTCTTCAGATCCGAATGTCTGTGGAATTAGCTTCTCAAGACATGTCTTCCTCCAAACCGATTTCACAATGGTTAGTTTACTGAGAAAGGCTGGTTCATCTGGATTTCTTCAACAACTATGATTCTCTTATTTCGAAGAACATAAAGTTGAACAGGTGGGAAGATATTGTTGTGTCCGAACCAGGGAATCAAGATGATGTTTTTTCAGAGTTACTTGTTGAATTCTATGAAACAGTTTTCTTCTTTAAGGAAGATAATAGAGAGAAATTTTCTTTTAAGTCTTATGGCAAGACTTATAAACTTTCTTATACCAAGGAAGCAAGCTTGGTAGGGCTGACCTATGAAGGAGAAGCTGAGTTCATATCTCACGTTTTGCCTGATTCTAAAGGAAGCTTCAACAAGGAAAAAGCTTTGAAAACTCTCGGACTCTCAGATGAAAAAGATCCAAAGATTGCTAGCTTGTCTACAAATTTCTGGATTCTAGAGTTGTGGGTACAAGGTCTTATCGTACCGAGGAAAGGTGATAAAGACAGTCTGAAGAAGAGTGAAATCTATATTTTAGATTTTCTGATAAATCTAAGGAAGTTTAACTTCATGAGGCACATTCTTATAACTATTGAGAATCTTAAGAAAGGAAATCTCAGAGCCCAAATTGTAATGTACCCAGCAATTTTATCAAAGTTGATAGTTCGGTGCCTTGAATCTTTCAAGGAGGTGTGCAAGTCTAAGCGAAGGGTTTGCAAAATTTTGTTGGTAAGTGATGATACTCTTAAGAGGATGGATGTGGATTTCAACAAAGAGACTGGTGGGTTATTTGATTTCCCAAATCAAGAAGAAGCGGTTCTGAAGGCTGCTGAACCGGAATCATCTAAGCCAGTAAATAAAAGAAAGTTGAAAGAAGTTGCAGCTGAAGTACATAATCCAAAATCTAAAGAAGTTCAAACAGCACCTCCAAAACTGAAGAAGAAGAAAGCATATCCTGATGAAGTAGTTGCAAAGTGGAGAGCAGATAAAGATAAAAGGAAATAAGGGGATCCGCAGTTCGGATTGGATCATGCGGAAGCTAAGGCTTTGAAGGAAAAGACAGAAGATGAATTAGTAAAACAATTAAAAGAAAAGAAGTTCAAGAAGAAGACGTCAGAAGCTGAGGCAGTCCAAGCTTTGTTAAAATATAATGAGTTGGTATCCGGAAGCATTCCAGTTCCAATATCTTCTCCTTGGATTCTCTACCTGAGACTCCAGGAAGAAACCTTGATTTTCTGGAAGATATTAGATCTGAGCATGTTGAGCAACTCGAGCAGATTCAGCAAGTGGAAGAGGAAGAAGCAGTTGCTGAAGGAAGTGGTGAAACTGGAGATCTATTGAAATAAGTAGATGATTATAAGGGGTCACCTTCGGAACATCTATCACTCTGAACTTCAGAGGCTGAATCCTCTAAGTTAGTAACACCAGGGAAGGATAAGAATGAGGAATATGTTGTTAAAACGTTGTTGATGATGTTATTCAAGTATCTACTAGCGAGTAGAAAACTCCAGATCAAGAATCGATTCCGAAAAAGGACAAGGGAAGCAACCCCTTGTTGATACTCTGAAATCAGTGGCAAGAAAGAAAAGAGAATTTGGTGATTCGTCTAAAAGGAAGTTGGAGCATATTGAGGAAGAAAAATCTCCAAGCAAAGTTTCAGATTCAGAGTCATCCTCGTTGGGACATGACTTTGTTGTTCAATCATTGAGGAAGTTAGTGGGTTCCATTCCGACCATCTCGACTATAGATTCAAGATGCCAAATGCTCCAACATGCTCTGAATCAGAAATCAGATTCTGTATCCATGGTTATGGATAAGTGTGTCGAGATAGAAGCTGAATTCAAATCTTTTCTTATTGGCTATGAAACCCACAAAAGATCTTGCAAGAGGATGATGAGCTGGTCGAGGAAACTGTAGAAGAGATGAGGCTGTTAGATGAATTTCAAGACAATGTTAAAGATGCTTTTGAGACTGTGGACAACAAGATAAATGAGCTAACGTATTCCTTTGAAGAGAAGCTGAAAGATGAAAAGAACTTCCGGATTCAAGAAGTCAGAGATCTGAATGAGAAGCTGAATTCCGTTTCTCAAAACTGGAAGTTTGAAAGGGATCATCGGATTGAGTTTGAAGAGAAATTAAAGACTCGGGAAGAATAGTTGAAGGCTCAGGAAGAAAAGCTTAAAGCCCAAGAAGAAATGATTTAAGCTCAATCTGCAAGAATAGTGGTCTTAGAGAATCAAGCTGAAGAAGATCATAAAGACCTAAAGAAGATCAAGACTATTCTTAAGGGGCTCATTTCGAAGGAAAAAGATCCGAAATAGTTAAATCCGATATTTTTGTTGTATCTTGCATTCATTAAAATTAATGAAAATATTGGTTGCTCATCTTTTGTTATTATTACTAATTTTTCAGGTACATAGTTTTTTTTTCATTCCCTCGAATTCTTTTTGAAAATCACAAAGGGGGATAAGGAAAAGATCCTTAAGGAAAAAGAACTCTAATAAGAGCTTATCTAAGGGGGAGTTTTTCATTAAAGAATACTTTCTTATTCATAATGAAATATCACTCCAAAAATCTAGAATACGATCCTTAGAGTTTCAAAGCCTAAGTGGGAGTTAGTCGTATTCATAAATATCATTAAAGCAAAGGGAGATAAGCCTTAATGTTTTTCTTTCTTATTAGAATTTCTTTTTCGTAAGGATGTTTGTGCTTTCCAAAAAGGGGGAGATTGTTGAGTCAATAAGGTTTTCCTTATGAATTTTCCATTCCCTCTTGTTTTGAAAATCACAAACACCTTATCTTTAAGGAAAATTGCTTTTATAAGGAAAATTGTTTTTATAAGGAAATTTTCTTTTATAAGGAAAATCTTTTTTGTAAGAAAAATTTTCCTTATCATATTTTCATCCAGATTTTTCTTAAGTGTGAGATTCGGATTCATTTCTATTTTATCGGAATTGTTTTAAACTTTGATATGAAGTATTCTGTTTTAGGATACGAATTCTGGATAAGAACTATAATAGAGTTTCACTCCGAAATCTAGATGAGAATTGTAATAAAGTCTCATTCCGAACTCAGGATACGAACTCTAATTAAGTTCTACACCAGATTCAGGATACGAATCCTCATAAAGTTCGACAATGAATTCTCATTACGAATTCTGATGACGAATTTTCATTCCGAATTCTCATTCCGAATTCACCTATTAAATAGAATCTGATCATCTTTGTTTTATACACTCTAAATTTATTTAGTCTCCAAAAATTTTTTTGGGTTAGACTTTGAACTGTCATTTTGTTTGTGCCTTTATATTTTTTCTACTCTTTATTATTTTCCTTACACTCTGAACCTTCACTCCGAAGTTTTCATTCCGAACTTTTGAGTTAGATTTTAAAACGATGTCGTACATTCTGTTTCACTTGTTTTGTTATAAAATGATGTCGTCTATTCTGTTATAAAACTAACTGTTGGCTAAGTAACATGTGTACAGGTCCCTCCGATTTTTAAGGAAAATATGACCGTTGGGAAGGAGGCCGACCTTACCTATAAATAGGAGCTCATTTGAAAGAGCTCGATACAGATGAACAATTTGGTTTTGTGCATACATGCTGTTGAAATGATTTCTAGGGGGAGAGTCTCTTATTAACTCTCAAAGCTTCGTGCGACTCCGAATGTTGGTGATTACATTCGAGGGCTTCCGGGGATAGGAAGACAGAGGTTGCCAACTACCTTGATGTTGAGGGCTTCCTTGCTGAGGAAAACAGAGGTTTCCAACTACCTTGAAGTTGAGGGCTTGCGGGGATAGCAAGATAGAGACTCCGATCTTCGTATCGAGGGCTTACCCTGGTGTGGGTAAGACAGACTTTCTTGAAAGTATAAATCAAGGGACCTTTATCTAAGGGTGTTGGATACCCTTCTCTTTGGGTTAAATGACTTATATCTTGTTACTTGTAGTTCTACTACTTGTTTATTTTCTGCTGCATATTGTATTGTAAGGAAAGTATAACTTTCTTATACTTCCTTACTTGTACTCTGTTTCATTTAGATTCTATACGCTTTAAGGTAGAATCTCATATTGTAATATTTTGTTAAGTTTCAATTTCCGGAACCATATTTCTAGAACCTACTTTCGGAATCTCTTTTCAGTTTTAAGAAAGTTAATAGGATTTGAAGTTTATAACTCCATTCCTTATTCCATGTTTTCAAATGATATTAGAGGTGTTGTGAATTTGTTTAAGTTTAACTTTGTTAAACTTACCCCTTTCCTTTGACTAAGGAAAACACAGTTATTCATAACTAACTTTAAAGGTTCCAAAGGAATTTTTAAAGTATACAATTCACCCCCCCCCCCCTCTTGTATATTGAGCATCTACATCACTATTTCGATCCTACAATTTTCAGAACTATAACTAGCAGCATACTGTCTAGATTTAGGAATAAATTTATTCTTTGTAATCTGTCTTTGTCCTGGCTGATAACCTAAACCAGTAGTATACATTGGTGCTACTTGTTTTCTTAGAATTTATGTTAGAGTGTTCTTACATTAGTAAATTTTTATAAATATTTCATGAGTTTCTCATTAGACAATTTCAGTTCAGTATTCTCTTTGAGTAGTTGAGCGTTCTTTTCCTTTTCTACTTCAAGTGCAGATTTAATAGTGCTAGCTAATGCATGAAGTTTTTTTAAGGCTTTATACTTGACTATCAGCTCATTGTAGGTATTTTCTAGCATGTAACAGTATTCAAATAATTCTTCACTAGAAATGTTTTCAGAAACAAAATCAGAATCATCTCCAGGATAAAAAGAGTTTAAAGTAGGAGTATCTAATGTTACCTTAGTTGTGCTTGCCATGAAACACATATGATGTTTTTGATATTTTTCATCCTGAGTGGAATCAGAATCACTTGAACTATTTTCTGAAGCACTCCAGATTACATTCATAGCTTTCTTATATTTGTTTTCCTTGTACTCATATTTTTTCTTGTACTTTAACTTTAGACAGTCATCTTTCACATTTCCTTTCCTCGTTCATTAGTAGCAGACTATGTCATCACTTTTATCATTCTTTTTACAATCCTTCTTCCAATGACCTTTATTGTCATACTATCCATTGTAATTATATTTTCTAAAAAAAATCATTTTTCTATATAACTTCGTAAATCGGCTGGCTATCTGAGCCATTTTAGCATCACTGTCAGATGCACTATCTTCAATACTTGAACTATCACTTACAACTTGAATTTTCTATTTTTCCTTGATTTTTGAAGCAGAGGTCTTGAAGGATACTAATTTCTTTCTTGGTTCATCATCATCTTATTTTTTTACCTTAAATTATTCTTCATACATCATCAACTTACCAATGAGTTCCTTGATAGGGAAAGCACTAATGTCACAAGATTCTCTAATTGAAACTGATGTGCCTCTCCATCTTTCTGGAAGGTATCTGATGATTCTCATAATCTGATCCTTAGATAGAAAAGCCTTTCCAAGGGAGCTCATTATATTTACAATTTCATTGAACTTGAGATACATGTCAGAAATAGGATAATCAGGATTCATTTTAAAATTATCATACTTAATTGTATATGTATTTTTTCTCATTTCCTTAACATTGGTTGTTCGCTCATAAGAAATAGCCAAAGTATCCATTATTTCATAAGTAGTCTTACAAGCAGATATTCAGTTAAATTCTTTATCTCTTAATGCACAAGAAAAATAATTCATTGCTTTATAATTATTATTTTAAGAAGCTTTAGTAGGTTCATCCCAGTTAGTTCTGACAATTTTGGGAAACTTATACTGAGTCTCTATAAAAGTCCAAATTACAAATCCCATACTTTCTAAATGAATTTTCATTTTGATTTTCCCTTGGGCATAATTCACACAATTAAAGAAGGGTGGCATGTTGATATCTACACATTCTAATCTATTATCCATAATAAGATTTTAGAAAATATATTTAAAGGGATAAAATTTAGAAATAACAGAAATTTTGAGATCTTTAAGATACAACTAAAATCACAGTTGAAAACTTTTCACAAACAGAGAGTTTTGAAAAACTTTTAACAACCTCTGATACCAAATTTTTTTCGGAGTGGATACTGAAGAGGGGGGTGAATTGAGTTCCTATTAAAAATTTCTGTTAAAAATATTTATATTGAAATGCACCAATTTAAACAACAAGATAAACTGTAGTTAATTTGTAATACAGTAAAGGTTTAGTTAGGTTCTCAAGAGATTGATTAGTTCTCAGTTAATCTAATCTAAAGATTATATTAGCTTTTGAAACTAACATACTATTTTACAATAAATACAAAAACTTTGTTGTTTAACTATCATAGTAACTTTAAAGGAAGATTTATATTTAAAGTACTTACAGCGGAGTAGAAACTAATTTAAACTAAAATAAGATGCAAAGAAGTTTTAACCAAGAGGATTAGTATCAAGATGAGACATAGTCCTATCAAATAGTTTATATAAAACTTTGATCCATACCCTGGATCGGGGTTTACAACAGTGCTCAGATTGTCCAGGTCTTCAGACCTCTACCACAATTCTATGTGGGAAAGCAATAATAACAACAGATCACAGGCTGACCATGTCCTCAGACCTCTACCACTATCCACAGTGGGAGACAAGAGTTTAAGGGATAGATTTATTGAGTATTTAGAAATCCTCCAGTTCATCTTAGAAGTCTGTGTGTGTTCAAACAGAGAGGAGCACACACTGCTCGTAATGTAAAGAAAAGAAATATCACAACATATCAAGAATGTAGAGATGAGTTTAGAATGATCTTGTGTGATGTCAATGCAGTTCTGGACTCCTTTGGATTGAATAAAATGAATCTTTGAGTCCTTCTCTGAAATTTGTGTGAAAAAATGAGTGTTGTGATTCTGCTTGTGTTCTCTGTGAGGTTCAATTGGGTGAAGATGTTCTATAGGCTTCAAGTATCCTTTGTCTATTAAGTCGTGTTGAATTACATGTAGTGTGCCTTTGTTTTGAAACTTCCTCGTAGTATCTTCTTCTTTCTTGTCCTCAGTACCTTACTTTTCATTTTTGTATCACGCTTCTTGATTCTTGGTCACACTTGGCATTTAACTTGGAATGTACATGTTGGAGCCGACATGTTGCATGTGTTCGGTACCTCATACCTCTTACTATCCAATGATATGTATACAAAGAAATATTAATCATGTCAATGCATTAAATTCATCAAATATGACCATTAGAAATTAAATTTAAAGATGAAATAATAGTTTAAGAAACGGTGTCATAGTGAGTCATGGAAACGACTTATCCTTCAGACGGTGTCTGAGTGTCACAGTTTCTCACTGTCATGGTGTCTCGCTATCACGGTGTCTCGTTCACGGTGTCTGGCTTCATGGTGTCTGGCTTCACGGTGTCTGGCTTCACGGTGTCTGGCTTCACAGTGTCTGCTTCATCGTGTCTAGCTTCAGGGTGTCTTGCTTCACGGTGTCTGGCTTCACTTTGTCTAGCTTCACTATGCCAGAAAGACATAACCAGGGGCACACTCACGGTGTCTTAGACTATTCAAAGTAACTGGGTTCAAACTTAGATAATGATGATAATATAAAGGATTAGACTTAATTATATGTCAAAGAAGTTATTGTGCGAGTATATTAAAGATAGTATAAAGTAAGTAAACTGAATATAGAGCAATTAATATCTTGCATGAATTTTCATAAAGCACGAGAAGAATTTAAACATAAATACACATGATTGGATATGATGTATAGGACTTAACTTGATAGAATAAGTCTTGTAATTATATACATCTTATTAAATAATATTTGTTATCATTAAAACATGATAAAAACATTAGGATTCCAACATGGTCTAATATTTTTTTGTATTGATTTTTTGGGGGTTTTAATCTTTAGGTATTAGGGAACCTTAGGTATTTAGTTAGATGGTTTTTTGGGGTCAAGGATTTCAAGTTATATAATAACGATAGTTTTGGGTTTTTAGGGAAGAGGGTTAATTATTTTTTTGGGGTTGTGGGTTATTGAAATTTTGGGTTTGAGCGTTTAGTGTTTTTGGGGGATGAGGGTTTGGGGATTTTTTTAGTAATAGGGTTTATATTTTCATTCACCTAAGGAATTATAGTTTTTTGGGTCTGAGGGTTTAGTGTTTTGTTAGATGAATGTTTGGAGTTCAGGTTTATGGTTTTTTGGGGTTGAATGTTTTGGGTTATTTTTACTGAGGGATTATATTTTTGTTGTTGTTGATTAAGATGTTTTTAGGGCTTAGGGTATAGGGATTTTTTGGTCTATGGGAATATAGTTTTTTTCCGATTAGTGTATAGGGTTATCTTGGAATAGGTTTTTAGTGTTTTGTGGGAATGGGTGTAAAGGGTTTTTGGGGAAAGAATTTCTTGTTTCTTGGGGCCATATTTATAAGATATTTTGGGGAGAAGGTTTAAGGTTTTTGGTTTGTATGTTTTAGGGTTTTCTAGGGATGAGGGATTAGTGATTTAAGCGGCTTAGGGTATTGGTATTTTTTTAGGGATGAGGGTTTAGTGTTTTTGGTGGTTGGGTCAATATGGTTTTTAGGGATCAAGGTTTTGGTTTTCATGGGGCAAAGTGATTAGGGTTTTTTGAGGTATAGTGTTCACAATTTTTTATGGACGAGGGTTTTTTGATTTATTGGAACAAAGGGTTTATGATTTTTTTTCAAGAGGGTTTATGGATTTTTCTGGGTTTATGGTTTAGCTTTATTTGGGGATGAAGGTTTAGGGTTTTGGGGAGGGCGTATCTTATTCTCAGGGCAAGGTTTTAGGTTATTGGGGGGTTAACGATTTAGGGTTTTATGGGGCTGAGGGTTGAGGGTTTATTGAGGATAAGGGTTTAGGGATTTCTAGGGATGAAGATTTTATGTTTTTTGGGGGGTGAGGGTATAGTGTTTTTTAGGTATGGGGTTTACGAATTTTGGGAGATGAGGGTTTAGGGTTTTTTGGGACAGTGGGTTTAAGGATTCGTGGGGATGAGTGTTTGTTTCTTTTTTTGTGGTAGAGGGATTTGGTTCTTTTTGGGATGAGGGTTTTTTGTATTTTTGGGTTGATGGTTTAGGGATTTTTGCAGCCAAGGTTTTAGGATTTTCTAGTCTGGAGGGTTTAGGTATTTTCACCAGAGGGTTTTTAGTTTTTAGGGGATGAGAGTGTATATTTTTTGGGGGATGAGTGTTAATCGGTTTTTTGGAATTGAATGTTTGTGTTTTTCTGGGAAAGGTTTTAGAGTTTTTTTAAGGCTAAGTCTTTTGGATTATTTTGGGGAAGATAGTTAAGGGTTTTGGGGCCAATGTTTTGTAGTTTTTTTGTTGCTGAGGGTTAGTTTTTTTGGGGGTATGATGGCTAAGAGTTTTATGCATGTGAGGTTTTAGGGTTTTGTGTATGGGGGTTTAGGGTTTTATAAGGCTGAGGGTTGATTATTTTTGGGGTTTTAGGATTAGGGTTTTTAATACACATGGTTTTGTGCTTTAAAAAGACTAGAGATTGTTGTTTTTTGAGCTAAGGGTTTAGATAATTTTGGGGATGAGGTTTTTATTTTTATAGAGGTTCAGGGATTAGGTTTTTATACGGATTGTGGTTTTGGGTTTTTTAGAGTTGATGAATAAGTATATGTAGCACCTAGGGAATGTAGATTTTTGTTTTAGTGTGTATAGGGTTTAATAGGGTGCTTGGTTTATGGTTTTCAAGGGTTGTGTGTTTAGGGTTTTTATCTGCAAGGGGATATAGTCTTCTAGACTAGATATTTAGATTTTTTGGGTTCATGGTTTAATGTTTTTTGTGGTAGAGGGTTTTGGTTTTTCTGGGGTTGATGGTTTAGGGTTTTGAGGGTTTAAGTTTTTTGTATTACGGTTTATTGTTTTTTGCAGGGGGAGTGTTTAGTAATTTTGGGGATGAGGGACTATGGTTTTTTTGGGAAGATGGATTATGTTTTTATTTATAATGATTATTTTTGATTTTTTAGGCCAATGCTTGTTATTTTATTAGGGACAAGTGTTTGGGTTTTTTTGGGATAAGGGTTTATACCTTTTTTGGGGATTAGTGTTTTTTTAGGACCCTAGTTTTTGTGTTATTCATAGTCAATGGTTCCAGGTATATTTGGGAATATGGTTTTGGTATTTGGGTTCGATGGTTTTGGTTTTCATAGGGATAAGGATTTATGGTTTTTTGGGGAAGATGTTTTAGGTTTTTTAAGTGTGAGGTTATAGGGGTTTTTGGGGCCAACGGTTTATGGAATTTTGTTGATGAGGGTTTATGATTTTTTGTGGATGAGGGTTAATCGTTTTTAGGGATGATAGTTTAGTGTATTTTGGGGTCAAGGGTTTAGTGTTTCTTGTGTCATAACATTTTAGGTATTTTAAGGTTCGGTATTTATGGGTTTTTAGGTCCAATAGTATATGTTTTTTAGGGGGAAAGTGTTTAGGGTTTTTTATGGATGAATTCATTAGGATTTTTGGGCTCAAGGGTTCAGTGTATTTTGAGAAAGAGGAATTATTGTGTTTTAGGTATAAAGTTTTAGGGGCTTTTAGGGATGGGGGCTTAATGATTTTTGGGTTTGAGGGTTTAATGTTTATTGGGATGATGGTTTAGGGTTTTTTGGTGCCATGGTTTTAGGGTTTTTTATTCTATGGTTTTATTGTATTTAGGGATCAGGGTTTTGTTATGTAGGGGTTGAGGGTTTAAGGTTCTTTAGGGAGTGTTTAATGGGATTTTTGAGACCTTGGGTTCAGGGTTTTGTGGGGTTGAGGGTTTACTGGTTTTTATGGATTAGGGAAAAAAATTTAGGGTACAGTGTTTTGGGTTTTTTGGGGCTAAAGGTTCAGGGATTTTTATAGAAGGGGGTTTAGGGTTCTTTGGATATGGTGGTTTAAGGTTTTTTACACCAAAGGATTAGAGTGTTTTAGTTATATTGGGTAAGGTTTTATGGGGGTTAGTGTATAGGTTTTTTTGTTCTAAGCGTTTATTTTATTTCTGGAGATGATGGTTTTGGGGTTTTTTGGTCAGAGGTTTTGGGTTTTTTGGTACTGAGGGTTTGGTGTTTTTTAGGGTTAAGGGTTTAGGGATTTTAAGGTATGTGTTAATGGTTTTGTGGGGATGAGGGTTTATGGTTTTTTGGACAAAATATTATGGTATTTTTAGGATGAGAGTTTTTTGTTTTTTAGGGATAAGGGTTTAGTGTATTTTGGGATGAGGTTTTTGGGTTTTTGGGGATGAGTTTTTAGAGTTTATTTGGGTTGAGTATTTAGGGTTCATTTCACGATGCAGATTAGGTTTTCTTGGGGATAAGTATTTGTGGTTTTTTCTATCAAATATTTTAGGTTATTTTTGGGCTAATAATTAAAGTTTTTTTAGTGTTTTGGGTTTAGTGATATTTGGGTCTTAGGGTTTAGGGTTTCTTGGGATGATGGTTTAGTGTTTTATAATGCCAATGGATGAGGCTTATTTTTAACCGAGGGAATACTATTTTTATATTCATAGTATTTTTTTTATTTTGGGATAGATATTTTTTTTTCTGATTGAAGGTTTCATATTTTTTAGGTTCAAGGTTTTGGGTTTTTTTGATGAATCTGTATGATAATTTAGTGCTAGGGGTTTATGGTTTTTAAGACTTGCGGTTTAGGGTATTTTTGGGATGACGGTTTAAGGTGATTTTGGACGAGGTTTTAGGGTTTCAAGGGATGATGGTTTATGGATTTTTTTAGGGTTCAGGGTTCTTCAGGTCTTAAGGGTTTAGGGGTTTTTGGGCGAAGATGGTTTATGGATATTTTTTCATAGGGTTTTGGGTTTTTTGGAGCTGCGAGTTTAGGGTCTTTTGGGATGATGATTTAGGTATTTGAGGATAAGGGATTAGGGTTTTTAGCGATGAGGTTTTAGTTTTTATAAGGATCATGGTTTTGGGGTTTTTTTGGTCTAATGGATTATTGTTTTTTGGAGAATGCAATTTTCAGTTTTTAGTGGATGAAGATTTCTTTTTTTTTTTGTGTTTCAGGTATTAATGGGTTTTTTTGGGTTGATGTTTTTGGTGTTTTTTAAGTTTAGGGTTTATGGTTTTTTGGGTCTATGGGTTTTTTGTTTTCTAGATGAGGGTTTTAAGGTGTTTTTGTCTAAGGTGTTACTATTTTTTGTAGATGAGTGATTAGTGTCTTTTAGAGATGTGGGTTTAGAAATTATGGGTTTTTTGGTACTGAGGGTTTAGTGTTTTTTAGGGTTGAGGGTTTAGGGATTTTGAGGTATGTGTTAATGGTTTTGTGGGGAAGAGGTTTTATGGTTTTTTGGACAAAATATTATGGTATTTTTCATATGAGTGTTTTTTTGTTTTTTAGGGATAAGGGTTTAGTGTATTTTGGGATGAGGTTTTTGGGTTTTGGGGGATGAGTTTTTAGAGTTTATTTGGGTTGATTTTTTAGTGCTATGGTTTTATGGTTTTTAAGACTTATGGTTTAGGGTATTTTTGGGATGATGGTTTAAGGTGATTTTGGATGAGGTTTTAGGGTTTCAAGGGATGATGGTTTAAGTATTTTTTGTTTTTAGGGTTCAGGGTTATTCGGGGCTTAAGGGTTTAGGAGTTTTTTTGGGGGAAGATGGTTTGTGGATATTTTTTCATAGGGTTTTGGGTTTTTTGGAGATGTGAGTTTAGAATTTTTTGGGATGATGATTTAGGTATTTGAGGATAAGGGATTAGGGTTTTTAGCGATGATGGTTTAGTTTTTCTAAGGCTCATGGTTTTGGGGTTTTTTTTGGTATAATAGTTTATTGTTTTTGGGAGAATGCGATTTTCAGTTTTTAGTGGATGAAGGTTTCTTGTTTTTTGTGTCTAAGGTATTAGTGGGTTTTTGGGGTTGTTGTTTTTGGTGTTTTTTGAGTTTAGGGTTTAGGGTTTTTGGGTCTATGGGTTTTTTGTTTTCTGGATGAGGGTTTTAAGGTGTTTGTGTCTGAGGTGTTACTATTTTTTTGGAGATGAGTGATTAGTGTCTTTTAGAGATATGGGTTTAAAAATTATGGGTTTTGAGGGTTTATGATTTTTTGTGGATGAGGGTTTCATTTTTTGGGGATTTATATGGTTTTTTTCTTTTTCATTGACAGTTTTTTGTTTTTTATGATTTTTTTTGGGATTGGGGGTTTCTGGTATCATTGGGCTAAGGGTGTCTGGAATGTTGGTAATGATGGTCTGTGGTTGTTTTGAATAAGGGATTTATTTTTTCAGTTGAGTGTATAAGGTTTTTTAGGGAATGTGGATAATGATTTTTTGGTGAAGATGGATTGGGATTTCTTAGGATTTGGGTTTGAGGATATTTCGATGCTAAGGGTTTAGAGTTTTTTTATGCTGAGGGATTAAGGATTTTTGGGACTAAGGGTTATAGATTTTTTTAGGATGAGGTTTTTGTGTTTTTTTAATATGGTTCTTGGGGTTTTTGGTGTTGATGGTGTTGGGTTTTTTTGGGAGGTGGGTTTAGAGTTTTATTGGGTGGCTGATTTGGGGTTTTAAGGATGAGAGATTTTGGTATTTTGTGGTTGAGTGTGTAGGTTTTTTCAGGATGAGGGTTTATGGGGTTTTAGTAACAAGGGTTTAGGGTTTTGTGGATGAGGGACTAGGTAATTTTTTCCTAAGGCGTCTGCGATTTTTGGGGATGAGGATTTAGGATATTTTAAGGATTAGGCTTTTGGGTTTTGTAGGGTAGAGACTTTATTAATTTTGGGGAAAATGGTTTTGGTTTTTGGTTTTTATTTTTGAGTGTTTATGGTTTTTTTGGGATGTTTTTTTACGGTTTTTTGAGATGAGGGTTTAGGGTATTGTGGGGCCAAGGTTTTTTAGAATTTTTTTTGGCTGAGGAATTAGCCTATTTTAGGGGATAGATATTATGATTTATATTTTTTGTTTTTAGTATTTTTGGGCTGATGGTTTAGGGTTTTTTGGAAGGAAGGTTTCGTCCTTCTTGAGGATTAGGATTTAAGGTATGTTGGGGGTGTGAGGTTTCGTATTTTATGTGATGATGGTTAAGAGAATTTTGGGGATGAGGTTTTATTTTCTTTTTTTGTTGAGGGTTTAGAGTTTTTTGGGGCATAGGGTTTCAAGTATTTTTGGGATGATGGATTAGGGTTTTCTGTGACTTGGGTTTTTTTTGTTTTTTAAGTCTAACAGTTTAGGGTTTTGGGGGATGATGAATTTATTGGGATGTGGTTTTATGTTTTTTTAGAGACAATGTTTTATGTTTTTTTCTGTTGAGTTTTTAGGGTTTTTTAGGATAATGGTTTAGCGTTTTTTAGGGGTGATGAAGTAGGGTTTTTGGGGGTTGTAGGTTTAGGCTTTTATGCAATGAGGGTTTATTGTTTTTTGGTGAAGTGTTTTTATGATTTTTTGGGGGGTTTGGATTAAGGGTTATTTTGTGTCCAATGTGTTATAGATTTTTTGTTTGAGGTTTTAGGATTTTTTGGGGATGACTATTTAGTTTTTTTGGGGGTGAGGGTTTTCGGTTTTTAGGGAAGACGGTTTATTGTTTTTTAGGGATGAGGGATTAGGGTTTTGTGTGGATAAGTGTTTAGGGATTTTTAGGGATGTGGGCTTGGGATTTTTTGGCCCTTCAGATTTATTATTTCGCATGGTTGATGTTTTAGGGTTTCATGTGGATATAGGTGTTGTATTATTCGGGTATGATGGTTTATGATTTTTTTATGAGGGTTTGTGGTTTAATAAGGATGAGTGTTTAGGGTTTAGGGGGATGAAGAATTATGGTTTTTTATGAGGGATTTCGGTTTTTTTTGGAATGTGGTTTTTGGGTATTCTGGTTTTGATGGATTAGAGTTGTTTGGGAATGAGGTTTAATGGTTTTTTATAACAATGGGTTTAGTGTTTTTGGGAATGAGGATTTTTTTAGCTTATGGTTTATTGGTTTTTTGGTTTAGGATTTACTTGAGTTTGGGGATGATGGATCAGGATTTTTCAGGCTTAGTGTTTAGGGTTTTTCTGGGAATAGTGTTTAGTATATTTTTGTGTGGTTTTAGGGTTTTTGTGGATGATCCTTTAGTGTTTTTTGGGGATGATATTTTTGGGTTTTTTGGAGCTAAGTGTTTATGGTTTTGGGGGTTGGAGGGTTTAGAATATTTTTGTGGCAATGGTTTTTTTCTATTGATGTTCAGGGTTTAAGGGTTTTTTCAGAGGGGGTAGGGGTTTTTTGGGATAAGTGTTTAGGTTTTTCTTTGGCTATGGGTGTTTTTGACCAGATTCAACCCATGGATAACACAATTGAGATTAATAAGGATAGGAAGCCCAATGGTTATTCAAATAGAAGCATCCCCCACATTTGGAAATCCAACATAATAGTGATCCACTTCACATTTATTTTTGGCCAAAAATGACATATCCAAATGGAATATGAAGAAAATTCATAGTAGAATAGTAAATATGAGAAAAAACAAGGAGAATAACAAATCATTTAAATGGAATATCACAACTCTAGTTATTAGAGTCATTAATTAGCATGTTAATGTAGTTTTTGTTATTTTTATGTGATCTTTGAAATACCCCATGCATTGTAAATAAAATTTTGTTATTACTCTATATTTATTTTTTTCATAATTTAATTTCACTCCTTGTTAATGGTTACCCATTAATCAAATTAATTTTGAAGATTGTTGTGAATCTATATTTCTTTAGCCTCTTCCCATTTCTTGGAATTGGTGGTGGAACTCCATTTCTAGTGACTTAGTCTTCATGATTAGAGAAACCTTTATATGTGTATTTTTCTTTAGGTCATGTTCATTCAACTGCATTTCATTGTTCCATATTTATTTACTCCTTACATTATTCTGAAAACACATCAATCAGGTATTAGATCCTTAGTTCCTCTATGTATGTTTTGATGCATTATCCTTCATAATCACAATAGGAAAATACATCTCCACCATGCCTCATAAAAGAGGATATTCTACTCCCATTACATAATGGTATATATATAAACAGTATATACAATCAAAATTTTCCAATGATAGTGAGAAACAAATTTTTCTATTGAGAGCACGATGAAAAAATTCTCTTCCCCCATAGTAGCATTTGCAACCTCCATCTCCATAATATATTTTCAATTTGGCACTATTTCATGAATATCATAATTTTTTTTGATGATTCTAGTTATTTAGAGATGGATATGAAAATATTAATATAAGATTAAGATATTGAAAGAGGATTGATAATTTACATTCCATATTTATATTGGTGTATAAATCTAGATGATTTTATATTTTTGTTTTGGGAGATCAAAAAATTCATTGAATTTATGAATTTTTCTTATGAGAATAACTGAATGGTTGAAATTATGAGATTTAATGATTAAGAATATATTTGGTGGGAAGATATGAAGATATAGTGGTTATTATTTGGGAAAAAAGTTAATGGGGGAATTTGAAAACGATTTTGAGAAGATGATTTGTTATGATAGATTATAAGAAATTGATTTATTATTGAATACATAGCTTGCGATAAGGAGGTAAATCAATTTAATAGTACACTCCTAATATTGATCATTTATTGAAGCATATTGATGGCACTAAATTCAAAGATAACGGGATTGTATGTTTCTTTGGGTGGATTAAATTATGAAATTTCTCATTCAGTGGAGTTATAACCATTCTATACATTTAATGATGTTTTCAAGATAGAAATCAAGGTTTGAAAACAAATGATGACCTCAAAGGAACCTACAATCATGAATTAAAATATAGGTACATCTCGTTTTAAATCTACTTCATATATTAAATAAATTTATGTTCATATGGAATTTGAAAGGAAAAATTTGTTGGATAATCAGACAGAGAAGTATATGGAACAACTAATAGGAAGGATCTAACTCCTGTGAATGTGGTAGATAAAATTTCAAACAATATCATGGATATTTTCATTTTTAGACCCACTAACCAATAAATGAAATTTTTAATAAAATGAAAATAGATTGGATTGAAACTAAAATCAAAGTGGATTATTATGGTGGAGACGAATCTAAAAATGAAGATCATGTTTTGTAAGAAGTTGAAGTTAGTCACATACTTGAGCTAAAAACTGTTTTTCAATCTCAAATATTCCCAAAGGAGAATCAATGGGAAATAATGTTCTAAAATGTTAAACCATAAATAACTTTGTATTCAAGGTGATTATTCATAGTGGGTGTTGAAAACATATTTCACAAATAACTCTAGAGTATAATATAAAGCATCCAACTCAGAGTCAACCATGGTTAAAAAAACTCCAATGGTTGAACAATGGGGGACCACATCAAGTCAACAAATAGTTTCTTGTTAAATTTATTTTTTTTAGGAAATATGTTGATGATGTATTTTACAATTATTTTATAGTGGATTCTTGTTAGTTATTAGTGGGAAGGGCTTGGATGTTTGACAAGGATGTGACATTTGATGGGAGGATGAGCACATGTTTTTTCTGATTGTGGGAAAATAATATTAATATCACTCTTTTGAAGCCATCCATGATTGCATAAGAAATATTGTTTCTATAAGAGACCAAAGGTATCATATTTATCAATAAATATCGAGTGGAGAATAAAATTCCAATATAAAATCATGTTTTTTCTTTACTATTGAATGATAATTCGTTCTGGAGGATAATAATTTTTACTATATGTTATCTCTTTCTTTGAATGAGGAATGTCATGATGTTTTTTGTAACAATGTATTAGGTAGATTGCCTCCTATTAGTGGCATTGAACACATAATTGATCTTGAACCCAATGCATAATTCCATAAAAAACCATCATGTTACTGTAATCATAAATAATAATAATAACCACAAAAGAATGTGAAAAATTGATATATTGTGGTTTTTAAGTCTTAGAAAGAATCCTTTTTCTACTCCTGCATTATTTATTCCAAAAAAAGATTGTATGTATCACATATGTATTAATAGTATAAAAATCAATAATATTTATTTTATGTATATGCATCCCATTCTATTAATCAACAACATTATGGATAATTTACCAAGGACATCAATATTTTTTATGGTTGATCTCCATAGTGGATACCACCATATTTCAATGAAGGAAGTGGATAAGTGTACAATAGAATTCCAACCAAAGTTAGACTGTATAAGTGATTGGTTATTCCCTTTAGCCTCTCAAATTCTCATTGTACATTCATTTGACTCATGAATGTAATTTGGAATCTACTAATTGGTAAATTTGATTTCATTTATTTGGAGGGTATTTTTTAATTACAGATTGGTTATGGAGATCCATGTAGATAATATTATGCAAGTATTTGGAATTATATAGAAATAAATCTAGATAGAAATATGGAAAATAAATATTTATTTTCTACAAAAGTTATGTATTTTGAATATATTGTTCCCAAAGAGGGAATCATGGTGGATCAATCAATGGTTTAAATAATCATGTTTTGGGCACCATCAGAATCCATCATAGAACTAAATAATTTTTATTTTTTGGTATGTTTTTATCATCTCTTTTATCCCAATTTCAATATTATCATGAAACACATCACTAAATGCATGAAAAATGGTATATTTGTGTGGTCAAATGTTGTAAGTGAAGATTTTTAAATCCATATGTAAAGAAGATATGAAGAACAAGTTTAGTAATTACTTGGTTCTGATCAAGTATTTGAAGTGGAGTGATATGTATGTGGAGTTGGGGTAGGAGATATTCTTATCCAAAGAAATAATCCCACAGAATTTTTTAATGATATGTCAAATTAATCAAGGACTAATTAAATAACCAATGATAAGTTATTTTAAGTGATTGTGAGATACCAAGATTATTGGTCTCATTATTTGAGGTCGCAATAGTGTGTTATTCAATCTTTACATCAGTCACTGAATTTAACCAATGGAAGAAATAATATAATTTCAATGAATGAAATGTGCTTCAAGTTCTTACAGTCACCCTCGTTATTGAAAAAAATATAATAATGATGATGATAACATGGTTGAAGTTGCATTATCATGAATATATGAATTGCTTACAATTATAACTATTCAAATTATTGGATTTAAACTTATGAAGTAGGATTATCAAATAGATATGGTGTTATGTACTATTTTACTATAATGAAAAGATGGATTTTAGGATTGGTATTCATTTTTTGTGGGATTTCTCTTCTAGAGAATCTTATTGTGTTTTTGAAAGGGATATTATTGGTTCTTTATCATTCTAGAGACTTGTGAAAGGGGAATTACTTGTAATTTTTGCATTCACAAAACATTTGAGATTGAAAATGAGTATTTATATTAAATTATTATGAAACTTCATTTTGTAGAAATTCATTTGATGTGTGGGACATGTCAAAGTAAAATGGTTCATTCCATGCTTCACCTAGACACTACTTTGAATATTCTGGAGAATCCATGGGAATATATCTACATAGATTTTATTATTGATTTTTCAAATAATCACTAAGATTTGTTTTTCAATGAGATAGTTCACCACTATGTTCTTCCTCATAGCACCATTTCATATAAAGAAACTAAATTTATCAAACAATTTTTTATTACATTATGGGAAAATTCAGTAACAAGAATCTTCTCTGCACTTCCTAACACACTCAAACTGATGGAAAAATTAAATTTACCGATTATACATTCAAAAAAATCCCACATACATTATTAAACCTGAATTATAGATATTGATATTTATATCTTACAATAGATGAATTTTCATACAATAGATCTTTATGTGCTATCTATCACTCAACATTCTCCATTTTATGTGGTATATGACATCAATCCAATCACTACCATTGAAATGTATTATTTTCCCCTTGATTTTTAGGTGAGTATTAATATTGATCATATGTAAAAGTAGATGAATAATCTTTATTAATCTATTAGAGATCATATTGATAAGTCTAATGAATCCTTTAAGAGATGATCCAAATAGAAATACAAGTAAAACATTTTCCAACTTGGAGACAAAGTTAGGTATAAAATTTTCATCTTTATAATTATTTAAAAATGGAATTTCAGTTTGGAATGATTAGATGAATTTAAATTAAAGGAACTTGGAGAAATTGGAGGAAATTCTTACAAGATAAGTTTACGTGATGATTTTGGTGTAATTTTTATAGCCTTCATCATTGGAGATTCATCTCAACCTAGAGGGAATGTGAATAATCAAATTTAAACCAAGGAGAAGAGTATTGGACATGAAAATAATTTTAACCACATTTATTATTAATATTTGATGAGAAATGTAATTTTGTAATCCAAGAAAGTGAAATGAAAAAACTTAATTATTTTCGGCCCTAAAAGGCATCATGGAAAAGTAATAAAATTCATAGAATAAAATTAATGTGGAGGGATAAAATGTATAAATACATCATTAATAATGAATTATTCTACATTGGTTAGTGGGATTTTTAATTTGAATGGGATACTGGTTTTGTGCATTTTATGTTACCATTGTCTGTAATCTTTCCTTTTAAATTCATTTAGGTAATTAACCAAACATTATATTTTATTTATAATATATTTCCACCACTTGGTAATGTTTACACTTGAATCGTATTAATTTTGAATCTTACTATGAATCATTCTTACTTTATCCTCTTCCCATCTCCCTAAATTGGCGTGGTATCTCCATTTATAGTGAATTATTCATTAAAAATGGATACATGTTGTCAGGATATGTTTTCATTGAACATTTTAAATTTAAATACATTTGTATATTACATATTCACATACTCGTTTCTCCCTTCTGGTTATTCATCAGAGGGTATAGGGTTTTTTGGGGCTGTGGGTTTAGGGTGTTTTGGGCATGAGGGTTTCAGGTGTTTTTGTGATAAGTGTTTATGGTTATTTGGGGTTGTGTGTTTAGGGTTTTGTGGGTATATGGGGGGTTAGGGGTTTTAGTTTTTTTAGGGAAAAGGGTTTAGGGTTTTAAGTAAAAAGGGTTTAGGGTTGAATAGGGATGATGGTTTTGGGTTTTTTAGGGCTGAGGGTTTTGGTGTTTTTAGAGTTGAGGATTTAGGTTTTTTTGGGTTGATGGTTTAGGATCTCATAGGTACAATGAATTAGGTTTTTTGTGGATGATAGTTTATTATATTCTAGTTATAATGGTTTGGGTTTTTTGGGGGATAATGGCTTTGTTTTTTTAGGGAGAGATACTATTTTGGTTTGGGGGAAGAGGGTTAAAGTGTTTGGGGGACGTAGGGTTTAAGGTTTTTGGTGCATTGGTTTAATGTTTTTTGGGAGATTTGAGGCTAGGGTTTTTTGGGGCTGAGTGTTTAGGTTTTTTTGGTTTCTAGGGATAATTATTTTTTGGGGGATGATTTATTAAGAATTTTTTGGGTAGAGGGTTTAGGATTTTTTAGGATTGAGGTTTTAGGGGGTTTTCTGACTAATGATTTAGGGTTTTGAGGGATAGGGTTTAGTGTTTTTCAGGGATAAGGGTCTAGGGGGTTTTGGGACATAGGGACAAGGGTTTTTTTGTTATCAGGGTCTAGTTTTTTTTAGGATGATGTACTAGAATGTTTTTGTGTTTATATTCAATGTTATTTAGGGTTTGAGCTTCTAGGGTGTTTTTTGGGCTATGGTTCTAATAGATTTTGGGGTTGATGAACTAGGGTTATTTGGGGATGAGGTTCTAGGGTTTTTTCGGGATGATGGTCTATGATTTTTCAGCATTGAAGGTATAAGGTTTTTTAGGATGAGTTTATATTTTTTCATGGGAAAATGGGCTTAATGTTTTTTAAAGATTTGGTTATTATGTTGTTTCAGGATAAGGGTATAGTATTTTTTGGGGGTTTGGTGTATAGGGTTTTTTGGAGACGTGTTCTAGGGTTTCATGGGTCTAAATGTACAGGAATGTTTGGTGTTTAGGGAAAAGGGTTTTTTTTCCAGGATGAGGGTCTTGGATTTTTGGTTTCTATATATCAACGGTTTTTGAGGCTGAGGGTCTAATGTTTTTTTGGGCTGAGGTTATTTTTAATTTTGGGGCTTAGGGTTTAGGGTTTTTTTGTGATGTGGTTCTAGGGTTTTTTTGGATGAGGGTGTAAGGCTTTTTTGAGGTTTAGGATCTACAGTTTTTTGGGGGTTGACAGAATTGGGGTTTTGAGGATGATTGTCTATGTATATTCCAGTGTGGGTTCTAGGGTTTTTAGGCCATAGGGTTGTGTGCTTTTTGGGATGAGTTTCTAGGTTTTTTACAGTGGATGGACTAGTTATTCTTTGGATGAGAGCTTGGGGTTTATTAGTTGTTGTGGGACTCTTGTTTTTTAGGTATAAGGGTCTCACATAATTGGGTGGTGAGAGTATATGGTTTTTTGGGGATGATGGTCTAAAATTTTTTAGGGATGAGTTTCTCGGTTTTTTGGGGCTGAGGGTCTATTGTGTTTTCGGTGATTAGGGCCTAGTATTTTTTGGACTTGGGAGTATTTTTTTAAGGGTATAAGTGTTTTTTGAGATTATGTTCTAGTATTTAATTATGATTGAGGATATTGTTTTTTGGGCTAAGATTTTCTGTTTTTTTAGGTCTGATCATCTAGGTTTTTTGGGGCTTTGGGCCTTTTTTTTGTCTCGACATAAAGGATTTTTTGATGAAGAGGGTCTAGGGTTTTTTGGGAATGAGGGTACAGAATATTTTGGTGGATAACTATGTAGTGATTTTTGGTCCAAACAATAGGTGTTTTTGGGGGTGAAGTTCTAGTAATTTTTGGGGATGAGTGTTATAGATTTTTTTGGGTCTAAGTATTTATGGTTTTTTGGGGATAAGGGTGTCGTGTTTTTTGGGGATGATGATTCATCATTTTCTAAGGATGACGATATTGGCTTTCTCGGGGACGAGGTTTTTGGGTTTTTGGGGATGGGGTTTTATGATTTTTTTAGATTGAGAGTCTAGAGTATTCTAGGATATAGGGTATAGTGTTTTCTAGGGCTGAGGTTATAGGGTTTTCTATTGTGACGAGTGTTTAGGGTTTCATGGTACTGATGATTTAGTGTTTTCTTGGGATGAGGGATTTTGTCTTTCTATCGCTGAGGGTTTCAGTTTATTTGGTAATGAGTGTTTATGGTTTTTTAAGGAACATTTTTGAGGATTTTTTAGGGATTAGGTTTTAGGGTTTTTAGGGGAAAGGTTTTAGATTTTATTGGTTGTAGGGTTTGGGTTTTTTATAGACAATGGTTTACAGTTTATTGTATGAAATTTTCATTTTTTATAAAGGTATTAAAGATTTATGAAGATGGAGGTTTATGGTTTTTTTTGGGAAGATGATCTAATGTTTTTGGGTGTGAAGATTTTGGTTTTTTGTGGGTGAGTGTTTAGTGTTTATTTGGGATGATGAATTTCATTTTTGGGGGTTTAGGGATTTTTTTTGGGGATTAGGGTTTATGATTGTTTGGGGATGAGTGATATGGTTTTTATATGTTTAAGGATTTTGGGTAATTTTAGTGATGAATGTTTTGGGTTTTTTATTTCTGTTTAATGATTTTTATGGATTAGGTTTATGTGTTTTTTTGGGTTGTGGGGTTATGGGTTTTTTTAGGCTATGCATTTAGAATTTTTTTGGGTTGAGGGTTTCTTTGGATAAGGGTTTATTTTTATTGGGTTATGGGTTTAGAGTTTTATGGGAAATGGTTTAGACATAATCGGGGAGACTGTCTGTGGTATATTTTGGGTTGAGGGTCTAGGGTTTTTTGGAGCTAAGGATTTATTTCATTGTTGGGGGAAATGGTTTTGGGGTTTTTGGAGTTGTGGGTTTAAGTATTTTTATGAGTATTTAGTGTTATTCGGGATTATATTTTTTGGTTTCTAGGGGATTAGTGATTATTTATTTTGGGGTTGGTTTTTTAGTGTTTTCGGGCCTAATGTTGTAGGGTTTTTTTGGGGATTTTGGTTTAATTTTTTTTGGCAAGAGGTTTTGTAGTTTTTTGGGGGATAATGGTTTATGGTTTGTTATGGTTGAGGGTTTTGAATTTTCTAGGTTGAGGTATTATGATTTTTTTTTGGATGAGGGTTTTTTTGGGATGATGGTTGATGGATTTTTAGGTATGAGGGTTGTAGGTTTTTTTAATGTTGATAGTTAAGGTTTTTTTGAGTTTTGGGATTTATGGTTTCCAGAGGTTGAGGGTTTATATTTTTTGGGGGTAGGGTTTTTTTTTTTGTTTTTTTCTTTGAGGGTTTTGGGATTTTTGGGGAATAGGGTTTATGTTTTATTGTTTCTTTGGGATTAGGGTTATTTTGGACAGGGATTTATTTTTTATTGGGGATCAAGGGTTAGGGAAATTGGGGGATAAGTGTTGAGGGTTTTGGGGGATTAGGTATGAGGGTTCTTTTAGGATTTGGGATGAGAGATTTAGGGGGATGATTTTTTAGGTATTTTTTGGGTATAGGGTAGAGTTTTCTTGGGTGGATTTCTTTTATTTTAATGAGGATGAGGGTTTTGGGTGTTTTGGGAATGATGGATTACTGATATATATGTGTTAGGGTTTTTTTGTTTTATAAATGGGGTTTGAGTATTTTGGGGAGGATGGATGAGGGTTTTTTGTACGGAGGCTGAGGTTTTTTTGGGGATGGTTGTTGAGGTTTTATTATGGAATATTGGTGATTGTTTTTGGTGTTTAATGTTTAGGGTTTTTTTTAGGGAAGAGGGTTTAAGAGTTTTTTTGGGAAAGGGTTTGGGGTTCTTTTGGGCTGCAGGATTATGTTTTTTAGGGGATTATGGATTAATTATTTTTTGTGCTGATGGTTTTGGGTTTATTAGTGATAATGGTTTTGTTTTTTTTGGGTTTAGGTTTATTTTTTTGGGGGGTATATTTTTTGGGGTATTTATGGATTAAAGATTTAGATTTTCTATGGATGGAGGTTTGGGGTTTTTTGTGTATTAGGTTTATTTATTGGGTTGAGGGTTCAATGTTTTCTATGGATAATGTATTAGGATTTATTTGGGATGATGGTTTTTGGGTTTGGGATATAATGGTTTTGGGTTTTTTGGGGGTGGGGTATTGGAGTTTTTGGGATATGAGGTTATGGGTTTTTTGGGATAAGTGTTTGGTGTTTTTTGTGGCTGGGAATCTGGGGATATTTAGGGAGAAGGGTTTGGGGTTTTTTAGGTCTCTGGTTTGGGGTGTTCGAATATGACTATTTTGGGTTTCAGAATTATTGATTGGGGTATTTAGGGATAAGGGTTTGTGGGGTTTTAGGGATTGGATTTTTGGGTGTGTTGGGGTTGTGGTCATTTGGATTTTGGATGTGAGGGTTTGGAGTTTTATTGCAATGAGGGTTTGGTGTTTGTTAGGGACGAGGTTGTCAGGTTTTATAGGGATAAGGGATTTTTGTTTTTTGGAAATGAGGGTTTGGTTTTTTAGAGGGATGACCATTTTTTATTTTTTAGAGATAAGGGTTTATGTAATTTTTAGGATGAGGATTAATGTTTATTTTTTAGGTTGTGATTATATGGTATTTTAGAGAAAAGGATTTATGCTTTTGATGGTGTGGTTTAAGTATTTGTTATGCTATTTTTTTGTATTTTTAAGTATAAGGGTTTTCATTTATAGGTGGATAAGTATTTAGGGTTTTTTGGGATTTTGGTTTTTGCGATTTTTTGGGAAAAGGATTTTAGGTTTTTTTGGGATTAGGGTTTGGGTTTTTCTCAAGTTTTATTATTTATGGTATTTTTCAGATGAGGATTTATGGTTTTCTACAGCTAAGGGTTTTTGAATTTTCTAGGGATTAGGGTTTAGGTTTTCCTAGGGATGAGGGTTTTTCATTTTTTGTGTTTTTTTGTTTAGGGTTTTCTAGTATTTAGAGTTTGATTTTTTGGGGGGTTAGGGTTTAGGGATTTTAAGGATGAGTTTTTAGGGCTTTTGGGGGGCTGAGGGTTTATGATTTTCATGGACTAAGGGATTACTACAATCTCGGGATGAGGTTATAATGTCTTTTTGGAAGAAGGGTTTTGCATTTTTTGGTCTAATGGTTATGGGTTTTGGGATGGAGGGTTTTGGGTTTTGGGGATAGGGGTTATATTCGTTTGGGGGGATATGGGTTTCAAATTTTTTAGGGTTGAGGGTTTATTGTTATTTGGGGATGAAGGATTAGTATATTTTGGTACTGGGTGTTCAAGGTTTTTAGGGATTGATTTTTAGGTATTTTCCTGAATGATATTTTTTATGTTTTTATAACTGCGAGTTTAGGTACTTTTTGGGAAGATTGTTCAGTTTTTCCTGGGTGAGGGTGTTGGGTAGTTTGGGGCTTACGATTTATTGTATTTTCAGTTGAGGTTGAGTGTATTTATTAGGGATGATGGTTTAGGTTTTGTTTCATGTTTAGGGTTTATGGTCTTTTTGGGATGAGGATTTAAATTTTTCTATCTTTGGATCTTAGGTATATGGGGGTTTTGTTTTTAGGGTTTTTTTGGGATGATGGTTTAGTGTATTGTGGGGGCTAAGCATTTAGTTTTTTTATCTAGGGGTTTAGTGGTTCATAGGGTAGAGATTTTTGAGTTTTTTTTGGGGATGAAGGTTTATTGTTTTTTTTTCACCGAGTTTTTGGGGAATTTTGGGGCATATAATTTATTTTTTTGTGGTGATAGGGGTATATGTTTTGTGGGGACGATGGTTATTGCATTTTTGGAGATGAGGATTTAGGGTTTTATTAGTGCTAAGGGTTTAGGTTTTTTGGGTGTTGAGGGTTTTGGGTTTAATGGAGCTAGTGGTAATGGATTTTGTGGCTCTGTATGTTTATGGTATCTTGGAGAAAGGGTATTTTGGTTTTTTCAGGAAAAGGATTTATGGATTTCTATTATTCAGGGTTTAGGGTTTTTTGGGGGAAAAGGGGTAAGAGTAAGATGGGTATGTGCCTTAAGGTTTCTGGTTTTTAGGTTTTAGTGTTTCATTGGGCCATGAATTGTAAAATTTAAAGGGATAATGATTTAGGGGTTTTCATGGATGAGGGTTTAGGGTTTAGGGTTTTATTATGATGATGGAGTATGGTTTTCTAGGTTTAAGGTTATAGTTTTATAATGGGATATTGGGTAATGGTTTTTTGGGGCTGAGGTTTTGGGGTTTTTTGTGGATGATGTTAATTGGTTTTCTAGGTCTAAGGGTTTTGGGTTTTCTGGGGATGAGGGTTATGGGTTTTTGGGGGTAAGCGCTTAGAATTTTATAGGGATTAAGAATCTGGGTTTTTAGGGGATGAGTGGTTAGGTATTTCTAGGGATGGGGGTTTAGGGGTTTCATGGCCTAAGGGTTTAAGGATTACTGGGGAAGAGGATTTATGGTTCTCTGGGGATGAGGGTTAAGGGTTTTATGGTGATATAGGTTTAGGGTTTTCAATGGAAATGGGTTATGTATTTCTTGGGGCTATGGATTTAGGGTTTTCTGTGGTTGACAATATTTTATTTTTTTAGGGATGAGGGTTTTGGGTTTTCTGGTGATGAGGGTTTGGGGTTTTATTTGGATGAGGGTTTTCTAGTTTCTTGGGATGAGGTTTTTGGGTTTTCTGAGGCTGGGGGTTTTTATGTTATATATGGATGTGGGTTTAAGAGTTTCTGGGGATGAGGTTGTAGGGTTATCATGAAAAAATGGTTAAGGGATTAATGGGTTAAAGGATATATGGTTTTCTATGGTTTAAGGTTTAGGGTTTTTTTAGGAAGGGGGTTTTAGGGTTTTTTGGTCATGTGGGTTCATCGTTCTGAAGGGATAATGGTTTATTATTTTAATGGGATGGGGGTTGGGGGTTTTATGGGTCTTAGTTTTTTTCATGGCTATAGGTTTATGGTTTTCTAGGGATAGTGGTATAGGTATTATAGGGTATGGATATTTAGGTTTTCCCGGTACTGAGGGGTTAGAGTTTTATGGGGTTGAGTGTTTAGCGTTTTTTAGGGATGAGGGACTTGTGGTTTCTAGGGATGAAGGTTTAGGGTATTCTGGGGATGAGGGTCTAGTTTTTTCTGGGGATGAGTGTTTAGGTATTTTTTTGGATGCGTTTTTATGGTTTTATGTGGATGATATTTTATTTTTTTCTGGGGGGAGGGTGTAATATTTTCTAGGTAGGAGTGATTAGGTTTTTATGGGGCCGAGGGATTGGTATCTTTTAGGGATGATGATTTGGGGTTCTCTTGGGATGAGGGTTTCAAGTTTTCTAGAGTTGATGGTTTAGGGTTTTCATATGATCCTAGTTTTGTGGGGAAGTTGGTTTAAGATTTTCTTGGTCTATGTGTTTAGGTTTTTATGATAATGGGGGTTAGGGTATTTTGGGGATGACAGTTTAAAGTATTTTTAGGATGTTATTTTTGGGTTTTCTGGGGATGATGGAATATTATTTTCTAGGGATGAGTGTTTATGGTTTTCTAAGGATTAGGTTTTATGGTTTCATGGGGATTATGGTTTAGGATTAATAGGGATGAGTGTTTTTTATTTACGGGGCAAAGTGTTTATGTTTTTTAGGGATCCAATTTATTTTGTTCTAGTGTTGGGGGTTGAGGGTTTTCTATGTAATAAATTTTGGAATTTTATAAGGATTATATTATAGTATTTTCTTGGACTTATGGTTTAGAGTTCTCTAGGGATGAGAGATTAGGGTTTTCTAGGGTGAGGGTATTGGGTTTTCGAGGTTGACGGTTTTGGGTTTTTTAGGGCCAAGGGATTGGTTTTTTCATTGGTTGAGGGTTTATGGTTTATGGTTGATGATGAAATAGGGTTATCAAATATTGAGGGTTTATTTTTTTATGCTGAGGTTTTGTGTTTTTTGGGGCTCATGATCTATTGTTTTTTTTGGATTAGGGTTTAAGGTTTTCTGGGGATGAGTTGATGGTTTAGTGTTTTCATGTGATAAGGTTTTAGGGTTTTATGTGGATTAGGATTTAGAGTTTTTTGTGGATGATGGTTTCAGTTATAGTGGTGGTGAGGGTTTTGGGATTTGTTCAAAGGATTTTTAAGTGTTTTCTAGGGATAAGGATTTTGAATATTTTGGTTGCATGTGTTTAGGGTATTCTTGGTCTCATGTTTTATGGGTTTCTATGGCTATGGTTTATGGTTTTCTATGGCTACTAGTTTAGGGATTGTTGGGGTAAATGTTTATGGTTTTCTAGGGTGGATAGATTTTATTTTTGGGGGGATAGGTGTTTTGATATTTCTATGGTTGATAATTTAGAGTTTTCTTGGGGAAAGAGTTTAGGGTTTTCTAGGGTGGAGGGTTTAAAGTTATTAGGGGATTTTGATTTTTGATTTTCATGGGATGCAGGTCTATGGTTTTATGGGGTAGTGGGTTTAGGGTTTTCTGGGGCTAAGTGTTTTGGGATTTTTTGTTAATGACAATCTAGGGTTTTGGGGTTGACAGTTTAGGGATTTTTGGGGATTTGCATTTTGGATATTCTAGGTATATTGGTATATAGATTTATAGTGACGATGGTGTAGGTTTTATTAGTATGAGTGTATTGTTTTTTCAAGGAATTTTTGGTTTATGGGTTATTTGGTCTATTGGTAATGTTTTTCAATGGATTATGGTTTAGGGTTTTTTATTGATGACACTATTTTTTTTATGGGTATAATGGTCTCAGGTTCTCTAGTGTTCAGGGTCAAGGGTTTTCTGTGGATGAGAGTTTATGGTTTTCTAGTAATGGGGGTTTAGGGTTTTCTAGGAATTGGGGTTCTTTATTTTCTGAGGCTAAGGGTTTTTGGTTTTTTAGGCCCAAGGATTTATTGATTTGGGGTCAGGATATATATAGTATAATGTGGTAAGGGTTTGTAATTTTTTAGGGATGAGGGTTTAGGGTTTTTAGTTACTAAGGATTTATGGTTTTCTGGGTATGTGGGTATATTTTGTTTTTGGGTTTAGAGTTTATGGTTCTCATGGGGTAATTATTTACTATTTTCAATGGATGAGAATTTAGTGTTTTCTGGGGATGAAGGTTTTGGGTTTTCTAAGAAGGGGTTTTTTTTTTCTGGGGAAAAGAATTTAGGGTATTAGGGGTTTAAGGATTTATGTTTTTATAGATATAAGGATTTAGGGGTTTATCTTACTCAGATTTTAGAATTTTCTAGTGATGGATTTTTAGGATTTTCTGGTCCCAAGGGTTTAGTATTTTCAAGGGATGAGGGTTAAGGTATTTTAGGGGATATGGGTTTTGGTTTTTCTATGGTTTATAGGTGATGTATTTTAGGGGATGATGGATTTTGGTTTTCAAGGTCAAAGTGTTTAGGGTTTTCTATGGATGAGGGTTTAGGGTATTCTAAGGACAACAGTTAAGGTGTTTTTGGAGTGATGATTTATAGTTTTATAGGGATTATGGATTAGGGTTATTTAGGGATTAGGGTTTATGATTTTTTCCCTGAGTGTTTAGGGTGTTTGGGTGATGAGGGTTTATTTTTTTATGGGAAGGGAGTTTAGTGTTCTCTCAGTATAAGGTATTGGTAATTTATAGGGATGATGTTTTGGGGTTTTCTTAGGTCGAGGCTTTGCAATTACCTAGGGCTTAGGGTTTAGGGTTTTTTGGGAGGAATGTTTAGGGTTAACTTGGGATTAATGTTTAGGGTTTTTGTAAAAAATTTAGGGTTTATGGATTTTTTTAGAGGTTGTTGGATTAGTGTTTTAGGGGGATGTGGGTTTAGGGATTTCTATGGATGAGGTATTGGGTTTTTTAAAGATGAGGGGTTATAGTTTTTTGGGGAATATTTTTTTTATATTTTATAATGATGAGGGATTATGTATTTCAAGGGATGACAGTTTAAGAATTTCTATGGATGAGGATTAAAGTTTTATATGGATGAGTGTTTATGTTTTTATAGGGTTGAGTGTTTAGGGAATTTTGGGTTGAGGTTTTAGGGTTTTAGGATGCTGAGGGTTTAGGGTTTTCTATGGTTGTGGGATTATGGTTTTCTCAGGATGAGGGCATAGTGTTTTTTGGGGATGGGGGATTTAGGATTTCAAGAGATGAAGGTATATCGATTTATAGTGATGAAGGTATTTGTTTTTCATTTGATGGGGGTTTAGGGTTTTTTTGGGGAATATGTTTTATGTTATTATATGGTTAAGGGTTTATCTTTTTTCTAGGGATCATGGAATAGTTTTTATAGTGTTGAGGGTTTAGGGTTCTTTAAGGATGAGCCTTTACGGTTTACTCACTACAAAAAAACATTGCATTAGAGGGGGTTATTTAGAGGGGTTTCTACACAACCCCCTCAAAATTCATTTTCTGAAACATTAGAGGGGGGGTTTTCAAAACCCCCTCTAATTATAAAATTTAGAGGGGGATTATAAACCCCCTCTATATTCATTTTCTTAAAAATTAGATAGGGATTATTCACAACCCCCTCTAATATGTTTATCATTGTTTTTTTAATATTTTTTTTGATTTTAGATCTGGTTATATCAAAACCACTTCTAATTTAATAATTAGTGGCAATATATATTCTGTTGGATTTTAGAGGAGATATATATATATAACATTTTTTGGATATATATATATAATGAATTTTTTTAAATGAAATAGTGGAGGTTCAAAACCCCCTCTAATTTAAGATATTAGAGGCGGTTCATGAAACGCCGCTAATCCGCTAGATTAGAGGGGGTTTTGAACCCCTTAAAATTTTAGAAATTAGAAGGTGTTTTGAACCCCTTTAATTGATGACATTAGAGGTATCTATTAACCCCCTCTAATTCATGACATTACAGGGGGTTTTGAACCCCTTCTAATTTAAGAAATTAAAGAGATTTTGGAACCACCTCTAATTGATGACATTAGAGGTGGTTTTGAACCTCCTCTAATTGATGACATTAGAGGGGGTTTTGAACCCCTTCTAATTTAATAAATTAGAGGGGGTTTTGAATCCCTTTTAATTTATAAAATTATAGGAGGTTGTTAACCCCCTCCAATTCATGAAATTTGATGGGGGTTATAAACCACCGAAAATCCCTTTGATTAGAGGGGGTTTTAAACTCCATTTAAATTTTTATTTATTTTCTAAAATAAATCTCATATAAATTCAAATTTTTTAATATATATGTTGGTGTGTTAATGTGTGTATATATTTATTACATAAAAAAATTATATGAATGTATTTATATACATTATATCAAATATATGTATATAAGGACATTATATAAATATTTTAAATAAATACTTATACGTATAAAAAAATGTATACATATATATAAATATTGATCTATATAATAAAAATGTAATTATAAATATATTTATTCAAATTTATATAATTTATATATGGTTTTATAAATAATATACATTTATATTATGATTTATATTATACATATATTATATTAAATACATTTTTATTGTAAATTTTTGTATAAATACATTTATATTATATTATGTATACAAATATATATAATATAGACAACATTAAATATAAATTTACATAAATATAAATTTTTTATATAATTATATTATATAAATATTATAAATATTTAATTATATATATTAAATAATTATATTACATATATTGTATCGTACCATTTTAATTATATATTAATTTGGTGTATATATATATATCATATAATAATTAATAATATTATTATTACACACACGTACATAAATACATTTGTATTGTATACTTATGTATAAATACATTTATATTAGATTATGTATACCAATTTACGTAATTTAGACAAAATTAAATATAAATATAAATATAAATATAAATATATTTTTTATTTATATATTATATTATATTATAAATATTTTACTGTAAATAAAATTATATGTATTATATAATTATTTTATGTATATTTTAGTATATAATATTAATTATAAATTAATTTAGTACATATATATATATCATATAATAATTAATAATATTATTGTTACACACACACATACATAAATACATTTTTATTGTATACTTATGTATAAATACATTTATAATAGATTATGTATATTAATTTACATAATTTAGACAAAATTAAATATAAATATAAATATATTATTTATTTATATTATTTATTTATATTATATATTATATTAAAAATATATTATTATAAATAAATTTAAATGTATTGTGTAATTATTTTATGTATATTGTGTTATAGCATAATAATTATAAATTAATTTAGTATATATATATAACATTTAATTATATTATTTATTTCCTATTACAAGAATGAATTTAATTTTGTGTGTGTATATATGTGTGTTGGTGATATAATATAAATGTATATAATTACATACATTAATATATAATATAAATGTATTTAGTATAATATATAATATAATTATATTGTATCTATAAATACAAAAATATACACACCTGCATAAATATAAATATAGATATTAATATATGTATAAATATGTATTTATATATATTAAATAAACCCAAATATGTGTCTATATATATATATATTATACACAAATATATTATAATTATACATTAATACATAAATACATATTATATATAAATATTTTACACAAATATATATTATATTATAGAGAAATATATTATAGATATACAAATATATTATATTTTATATATTTCTGAACACAAATATATATATATATATATATATATATATTATACATTCATATATAATTAAAAATCATCCATTATCTATTATTAATAGAATTCTGGTCAGCCTAGTGGATCGGTTCTATGCCCCATATCGAAGCGGTCGGGGGTTCGAAACCTAAGATGCTCATTTTTACGTCGAGGCAACAGGGGTGCGGGCACGGGGCGTTGACGTGAGGCACGGGGTGTCCGCAGTGGCGAGGGGTGGGGTGAGGGGTTCAGGTGTCATTAGTGGCGAGGGGCGGGGTGAGGGGTACATGTGTCAGTTGGGGCGTAGGGTGGGATGTCCCCAGTGGCAAGGGGTGAGGGTGCCGGTGTGGACGTGGGTGCGAGCGCGGGGAAATCAACAGGGGGGTGTCAGGGGCATGGGGGGTGTCAGCAGCAGGGGCATGGGGTATCCCAGGGGTGTGTCAGGGGGGTGGGGGAGGGTGGGTTAGCAACAGGGGCGCGAGGGTGTCAGCAATAGGGGGCGCGAGGGTGTCAGGGCGAGTTGGGTGCATGGGCACGAGGCAAGGGGTTTCATAGTGGGGTTAGGGCGTGGGGTGAGGGTGTCTGTGGGGGCGTAGGCACGGGGCAATCAATAGGGTCATGTTAGTGTCATGAGGGTGTTAGCAACAGGGGCGCGAAGGTGTTAGGACGAGGGGGTGTGTGAGCCCCATGCGTGTGGGGGTGTCCAGGTGTTAGGGGTGGTTCTGTGAAAACCGCCCTTAATACTCCCTAATGAAATCATCATTAGGGGATGTTAAAATCGCTCCTAAATACCTATATTAGAGGTGGTTTCAAGTATAACCGCCTCTAATGATGTAAATTTTAGGCAACATTGGAGGGAATTTAAACCCCATCTAATGTAACTGCCACTATATTCACTATGAATTTAGTAGTGCTTCCCCATAACCTCCTCTACTAACAGTAGGCGAGCATATTAGTGGTAGTTTCCAACAACCGATGCTAATGTATTTTGAAGGGGTTATAACCCCTTCTAAAGTAAAAAATAACCCCTTCTAAAGTGGTCATTTTTTGTAGTTACTAGGGATGACGGTTTCTGGGTTTTTGGGGTTGAGAATATTGGGTTTTCTAGGGATGAGTGTTTGTAGTTTTCCTATGATAAGGATTTTTCATTTTATAGGGATGAGGGTTCATATTTTTATAGTGCTGAGGGGTTAGGGTTTTTAAGTATGAGCATTTTTTCTTTTCTGAGGTTGGGGGTTTGGGGTTTTCTACGATTGATGGCTATTTATTTTATGGGGATGATGATATAGGGTTTTATGGTAATTATGATTAATGGTTTTTTGGGAATGAAAGTTGATGGTATTTAAGGGATAATAGTTTAATCTTATTTTTAGTAATGAGGGTTTAGGGTTTTTTTGGGGTAAGCGTTTAGGGTTTTGGGGGGATATGGGTTTAGGTTTTTATGAAGATGTGGGCTTAATTTTTCATTTACAGAGGGTTTAGGTTTTTCTAGGGATGAGGTTTTAACTTTTTCTATAGTTTTGGATTTAGGGTATTCTTGGGAAAATGGTTTAGGGGTTTTTTGTGTAGAGGAGTTTAGATATTCTAGGGATTAGTATTTTGGGTCTTCTAGTGGAGAGGTATAGATTTTTTGTTTGGAGGGTTCAGGGTTTTATGTAGACAAGGGATTGTGGTTTTTAGTGGCTAAGTGTTTATGGTTTTCGTAGGAAAATAGTTATGTGTTTTTCTAAGTTATAGGGTTTATGGTTTTCTGGGATGAGTTCTTAGGGTTTTCTAGGGATGATGTTTTATTATTTTCTATGGATAAGGGTTTAGTTTTTTCTAAGGATGAAGGTTTAGGGTTTTCTTGGAATGAGGGTTTAGGGTTTCCAGGGTTGAGGGTTTTGTGGATTTTGGGGATCACATTTTAGGGATTTCTAAGACTGGGGGTTTATCAATTTTTTGGGATTGAGGGTTAATCATTTTATAGGGATGTGGGTTCAGTGTTTTATTTGGTAGAGTGTTTATGTTTTTTTTTTGTGTTGTGGGTTTATGGTTTTAATGGGTGGAGGGTTTAGTGCTTTTGGGTTGAGTGTTTATGATATTTTGAGAAAATGGTTTATTGTAACACCCCGACCCCAGTTACCCAGAGTCGGTTCATTATTACATAACATTGGCATGATTACATGGAATCAAGTCCTAAAGGACCGCTTGGTTTAGCAGTCTTGGAAAATAGATTACATACATGAATATTACATTACACTTTATAACATACAACATAGCATAAACAATCGTTTATGCATGCCATTATTCCCTTAGCTTAACCCTGCATATCAATCACAATAAACTTCTTGGAATCCTGTGAAAAATAAAACATGGAAAGGGGTGAGCACAAATGCTTAGTAAGGGTAAGCAATACAGTGAAAGATAACATGAATATTAAGCATGGTGAATAATTGAAACCACATGCCTTTACCAATAATAAACATGAATACTTTTATGGTAGGAATATGAGCTGAGTAAATAATGCCATAATAAAACATAATCATGGGTATTCTATTAGTCTAATGACCACATAAACCATCAATATTATTTTCATAATGAGGTAATGTATAATTTTGGACATTATGAAACATTTTGTCAAGACCTCGGCCAAGATGTCTAAAATGATTAAGGCCTCAGCCAATTCCACGTCAAGTTGCGTCATGAGACCTATCGATGCGTCGAGGAGCTATAGCGATCCACCCATCACTTACTATATCCAATACAATCCTCATATGAAAAGTTTGAAACATAACATAAACATTCATATTAGAACTAGCATACGAAATGTCAATACTTTAACCGTAAACCATGAATGGTATAAAAATAACACATCCACAGTCAAATATATCACAAAACCATCAATACAATATTGAAGATTTGTATCATAATAAATCAACTTCAAACAAGTTTAAAATCCATCAAAGGATGTTGACATAAATGAAAATGATTTGTAAAAGTCTATTAGACAAATATCACTTTTTCATGAAAACATTTAAAAGTCACAAAATTTAGAAAGGAAGACATTTAATGAAATTTTTGAATCAAGGTGTCTCACACCCCTTTGAAACTTCTGAATGGAATTAACATTTTAAAACATTAATTTCCATTTAAATAAATCATTAAAACCATTTTGAAAATATGGACATTAATGAGAATGGTTTAGAAGAATAAATCTATAAAGCATTTAAAAAATTGTTTTAGTAAAAAGTTCCTTAAAAAATCCATTTGAAAACTCTTTATGAAACATGGACATGGATAATAAATATGTCACATTAAAAACTTACACATAACCAATATCGTATAATAATGAGATTGAGGAATTAACTCTTACATCGTTGTAATCAATTGAGTTATATGAACAATAGTCAATAACCACCAAATAAATCACAGAATATCATGAATATAATGAGAATAATGATAATATATATCAAATGGCATTAAAAAATACACCACACGCAATAAATAATTGGTGAACAATGGAAATATCATGGAATTAAAAGTGAGATAAGAAACCCCTTACCTCGTGTCTGACTTGACCCGTTCATTCTTTAATATCCTGAATAATAAACTAAAGTTAATTTCTACTTTCTTAAGAACCCTTTTCAAGTTTATTATTCATTTTATATCACTTATTACCATGTCATAAGCATTATGTAATCATTTAAGTTAATAACGTTTGTTTTGTCGATATTTGGCACTTGAGTCAAAAATGAACACCTTATAGTTACAATTTGTTCACATGGTCAAAAGATAATTATATATAGAATGATATTCATGATCTAGATATCATATATATCATATATATCCAGTATATAAATGTATTTATAATAGTACATATCATTTTGGGGTAATAATGAAATGCACCATTCAAGGAGATGGTAAGTCATACGTACGCATGAACGCTACTTTCATTTCTATTTTAAATTTTAATTGAATTAAAACATAATGATAAATAGGTATATTATAATTCCATTATAATATCATATATAATCTCATTAAATCTATCCTTTATACATCACATATATGGTATTAACGAGTCATATCACTTTGAGGGGCTGGTAGTCCGCACTATCTCAAATGAAATTATAGCGTTTAACCATAATGGAAACCATTAAGGTATGATATAAAATAAAAATAAAGAATCATTAAGAAAACATAAACATAATTTATATCATATATAAATACAGTTCCATCATTATGTCCACCATGAGAGGTGGTAGGTGGTAATTGAATAATCATCGTTTCGTGAGGCGTTAGTTTTCCATCCACAGAAACATTATGTTCTTCACCCATTAGATGGAGGTGTTTGTAAGTGTAATTCTAATACTTATCATGAAAACATCCTAGTATATTTAGGATATAGTTTTTCTTATAAAATAAAGGAATAAAAATATTTTAGGGGTTGGAGAAGTAAAATAATTGAAAAGAAGTTAAGGGAAATTGTTGCCTTTAATTTGGGTAACTTTCTTTGGTTTGAACCAAAACAACTTCTTGAAGTGTCTTCTGCCTAAGGTAAGGCTTCAAGAAGGAGTATAGGGATGTAGAGAGCTTAATTTGGTAGTTTTTTACGATAATAAAGGCTTGATTGGTTTTATGAATTTGTTATAAATGGTCTCCTTTTATATGGGGGAGGAGGGTCTCTTTAGGAAAGTGTGAAAATATTATTTTATTATATAATGATATTCAGCTTCTAACGGTCCAAAAATAATTAGAGTCGAAGATAAGATGATTCATGGTCAAAATAAAATCATCAAATAATAATTGGACATGTTTTGTATATTATTTTAATATTTATAATCTAATTTATTTAAATCATTTATTAATGAGGTAAATACTGCATCATTATTGTGTCATAAATAATTTAATTTATTTGATGTCTAAAAATTATAAAACAAATACCATGATCTATGAAGTTTTTTATCTTTCCAATGAAAATTTATAGGCAAAACCATTACTTATATAACACCATATAAGAATTAATTACTAAAAGGTTTTTGTTTATGTCAATTTTCCCTTTACATTAAATTAATTAATCCAAAGTGTCATTATCATTCATAAGTGGCTCCATGGGGTCCCTAAATCGACCCCGAGATTCCCATGTCCGGACATGTATTATCCAATAGGTTTAGGATACGTGTTAGTGTAATTTAATATTATTATAATTTTATTTTTAACCATTATTTACAGGATTTTGCCTTTAACCATGGTAAATAAAACATTTACCGAAGTAATTATTCAAAATATCTAAAAATAAAAGTTATTTATTTACACAATTTGGACCTCATGATTGTAAATATGGAATCAATTTTTCTATATTCAAAACAAAGAAGTGCCAGAAATTAATTTAAAATTAATTCCCATTGTCAAAACAAAAAGCATGTTTTTAAGAAATAATAACTATCAAAATATTGACACTTGCTTATGTCCAGTTTAAATGTGAAATTATGTACAATGACCAACATTGGATTAAATGGTAAAAATATAATCTAATTATACTTTAAAACCACACAAATGAATAATAAATCACTATTAATTATTTCGATTAAAAAAGTTGTTTTTAATTAAAATTTAGCAATTTTCACTATTCATCAAAATATGAAAGTTATCAAAAAAGTACCAAAAATTCATCCTATGATAATTTAGATATTCCAAATCCAAAAATGAAGTCCATTTTGCAGGATAAAGTTAATAAATTTTCAAAAAGTGGGTATTACTATTCATAACGGCTAGTTTCATTGGTTGTGGTGTGTGTTAGAACTCAAAGTTGTGTGTAGTGCAAGTTATTGAATTACATTGAAGAAATAAAGTACGATGAAATATTGTGGTGTCAAATTATTCCATACTTCAATAAATTTCATCCTCGCAATTTGAGATTGTTTTTCGAAAATAAAAGGTTGAAAATAGAAAATACCTTTTTGGGAAAACCCACATCGGAGATTGGGTTCATAAGATCTAGTCTTAATAAGAGCAAAAGGGGAATGGAAAAGTCACCACAAAATTATGATCTAAATTAGGAGAACATTGGTGGAAATTAAAGACACATAATTGGAGGAAAAACATAAATATTTATAGGGAGTGATTGAGGTCATCATTCACAAACAATTGTAAAATTGAGGGCATTAAAGACATCAATCTATGATGACTTAAAATATCATCGGTTCAACAAAACATAAGGTATTAGGATAACAAATTATTAGTTTTAAGATCCCTTACCAAAAGTTTAAGAATTAATTTCTTCATATAATAAGAGAATACAAAATAATATGTATATATATATATATACTTAACAAGTAGAGTTCCATCCTTTAATTTCTACCACAAACTCATCTTTCACTCTAAATGATAATAGAACTAAAAAATATTCTATTTATTCTATTCGTATAGGGTTCCAAAAAAATGAATTTATAATTCACCTATCAGGCCCTTTAAAAAAAGAAACTACATTTTACAATCCAGGGACTTCAAGTAGTCTAGTGGTAGGTGATAAATCCCAATTGCACTATGGTTGTGGTTTCGATTCCCGCAGCTTTGTCCAATGCAACGGGTTGTCACACGGTCCGCGTGTTGTCCTTTTTATAAAAATCGAAAAATAAACTTAACAATAGTATCCAATTTCAAACATAATCCATACCAACCTTTAGACTTGTCCAAAATACTTCTGTCCAAACTCATAGTCCAAAATTTATAAGGAAGCTAAACACAATGAAGATCCTTTTTACCATGTAATAACATGTTAACACCTTCATCATGTATTCTTTTAAAACAATAAAACATCCTGAATTACCATAAATCCTCATGGATTACATTCATGCTCCATTATTCCTTATAGAATACAAGATATACTCCTTATATCCAAAAATTTTGTAATATACAACAATGATGGAATATACAAATCATTAATCAGTTTCAAGGTAGCCATGAATATCCAATATAATCTATCCAAATCAATCAACTCTTATTCCAAAATTAATAGCTTTGTATCAAGACCATATTAAAGTTTTTCCTTTCCTTCAACCATTTATTTTCCAAAAAAATTAACTTACCATTGAGTCATTTTCTTGGTTCCACACATTCTCAAGTCCTTAATGAAATAGTACTGCTGTACAATCCCTATATACTGTATAATTCTTATAACATGTAAATCATTAATACAACACTCAAATGATACAATACTTTAATAATAACATAAGAACTCTTAATCATTCCTCTTTATCTTTGGTAGTATCATAACTTGATTATTATCCAATAGTATCATTTGGGGTATACTTTGATGATTTGGACATTGATTCGCGTAGTGTCCCAACTCCTTGTAGATGAATCATTGTACATTTGAAAACTTTTTCTTACCCTTGCAATTACATTCTTGATGTTTTCTTTCTCCACAATTTTCCCATTTCCTTCAATCATTTACCAAGGTGATTATTTACTCATTTATCATATATGGGAAAATCCTTCTTTCCCTTATTCTTTTTATCCATCTTTCTCTCTACCATCCTTTTCTTCTCTTGCTTCCCTTAAAAGCCATAGGACTCAGAGAATTATTTACTTATCTTACTAACACATGATACTATTTCTTCATATGATGATAATACGTGGGAAACTATTTCATTTCTAAATGTTGGCTTAATACAATGAAAGATATGATCCTTCTTACTCTTTGGATCATACGTATTGTTAGAGTTCTCATTCCTTCTACTGGGTTCCATTTATAAACAATGAAATACACTTGGTCAGTTTATGAATTGCAATTCATAATTCCAAACATCTAAAATAACTAACGTAAATTGAAAAGTTTATGAATATGATCCATAATCACAAAAATGTTTTATTTGAGGAGATATATACTCATAAACCATTCATAATGGTTTGTAAATAAAACGAGTATTATCCTAATCATATCCCCCAGGAGTGTCATAACCAAGAGTGCAGCAAGGCCTGTTGTCGTGCACCAATTCCCATTCGAGTCTAGCTCAAAGCGGTGTTTTTTGGTTTTACCCCTAGGTACATTTGTACCAGAGCCGCCTCTACCTGCTCGTATCCAGACAGGTATATATTTCTTGGAAAACTCACAAAATATCTACAGTACCAAAATTCTAGGATGTTCTACTATACAAATACTCAAAGTCTATCTTAGGGTAATGTGATCTAATCATAGTTTATATAAATATAGTTTTCATGGTTATTTCTAAACTTCCTCCGATACAAACTATAACGCCCCGACCCCAGTTACCTAGAGTAGGTGCATTATTACATAACATTGGCATGATTACATGGAATCAAGTCCTGAAGGACCACTTGATTTAGCGGTCTTGGAAAATAGATTACATGCATTAATATTACATTACACTTTATAACAAAAAACACAACATAAATAATTGTTTATGAACGCCATTATTCCCCCATCTTAACCATTCATATCAATCATAATACACTTCTTGGAATCATGAGAAAAATAAAACATAGAAATGGGTTAGCTCAAACACTTAGTAAGGGTAAGCAATACAGTGGAAGATAACATAAATATTAAGTATGGTGAATAATTGAAACTGCATTCCATTACCAATAATAAACATGAATAATTTTATGGAAAGAATATGAGATGAGTAAATAATGCCATAATAAAACATAATCATGGGTATTCTACTAGTCAAATGACCACATGAATGATCAATATTATTTTCATAATGAGGGAATGTATAATTCCTGAAATTCTGAAACATTTTGTCAAGGTCGTGTCCAAGACCTCTAAAATGATTAAGGCCTCAGCCAAAACCATGTCTCAAATTGCGAAAGTCCTCAAACAATTCCACATCTAGTTGTCTCATGAGACCTACCGATTCATCGAGGAGCTGTAGTGGGCTCCACCCATCACTTACTATGTCTAATACATTCCTCATATGAAAAGGTTGAAACATAACATAAACATTCGTATTAAAACTAGCATACGAAATGTCAATACATTAACTGTAAACCATGAATGGTATAAAAATAACACAACCACATTCAAACATATAACAAAACCATCAATATGATATGGATGATTTGTATCATAATAAATCAACTTCAAACAAGTTTAAAATCCATCAAAGGATGTTGACAAAAATGAAAATGATTTGTAAATCACTTTGAGACCAATATCCCTTTTTGATTAAAACATTTAAAAGTCACACAATTTTGAAAGGAAGACATTTAATGAAATTTTTTAATCAAAGTTTCCCATACCACATTGAAACTTTTGAATGGAATTAACATTTTAAAACATTCATGTCCATTTAAATAAATCCTTAAAACCATTTTGAAAACATGGGAATTAATGAGAATGGTTTAGAAGAATAAATCTTTTAAACATTTAAAATGATGTTTTAGTAAAAAGTCCCTTAAAAATAATCCCTTTGAAAACTATTTTATGAAACATGGACATGGATAATAAATATTTCCCAATAAAAACTTACACATAACCAATCTCGGATAATAATGAGATCGAGGAATTAACTCTTACCTCGTTGTAATCAATCGAGTCATATGAACAATAGTCAATAACCACCAAATCAATCACAGAATATCATGAATATAACTAGAATCATGATAATATATATCAAATGTCATCACACAATACATCACATGCAATAAATAAGTGGTGAACAATGGAAATCTCATGGAATTAAAAGTGATATAATAAACCCCTTACCTCATGTCCGACTTGACCCGTTCGTTCTTTAATATCATGAATAATAAAATAAAGTTAATTTATACTTTCTTAAGAACAATTTTCAGGTTTATTCTTGCTTTTATATCACTTATTACCATTTTATAAACATTATGTAATCATTTAAGTTAATAGTGTTCGTTTTGTCGATATTTGGCACTTGAGTAAAAAATGAACACCTTATAGTTACAAGTTGTTCACATGGTCAAAATATCATTATATACAGAATAATATTCATGATTTAGATATCATTTATATCCTATATATCTAGTATATACATGTATTTATAATAGTAAATATCATTTTGTGGTAATAATGAAATGCACTGTTCATGGAGACGGTAAGTCGTACGTACGCATGAACGCTACTTTCATTTCTATTTCTTATTTTAATGGAAATAAAACATAATGATACATAGGTATATTATAATTCCATTATAATATCATATATAATATCATTAAATCCATCATTTATACATCCCACATATGGTCTTAACGAGTCATATTACTTTGAGGGGGTGGTAGTCAGCATTTCCTCAAATGAAATTATTGCGTTTACCCATAATGTAAACCATTAAGGTATGCTATAAAAGAAAAATACAGAAGAATGAAGAAAACAATAACATAATATATATCATTTATAAACATAGTTCCATCATAATGGCCACAATGAGAGGCCGTAGGAGGTAATTGAACAATCATCGTTACGTGAGGCGTTAGTTTTCCATCCACAGAAACATTATGTTTTTCACCCATTAGATGGAGGTGTGTGTAATTGTAATTATAATCCTTATCATAACAACATTATAGTATATTTAGGATACTATTTTTTTATAAAATAAAGGAATAAAAAGAGTTTTGGGGTTGTAGAAGTAAAATAATAGAAAAGAAGTTAAGAGAAACTGTTACCTTTAATTTGGGTAACTTTCTTTGGTTTGAACCAAAATGATTTCTTAAAGTGCCTTATTCCTAAGTTAAGGCTTCTAGAAGGAGAATAGGGATGTTGGGAGATTAATTTTATAGATTTTTGACGAGCCTAAAGGCTCTATAGGTGTGAGTAATTGGTTATAAGTGGTCTCTTTTTATAAGGGGGGGAGGGGCTCTTTAGGAAAGTGTGAAAATATTATTTTATATTATAATGATATTCAGCTTATAAAGGTCCAAAAATCATTAGAGTCGACTATAAGATGACTCATGGTCGAAATAAATTCATCCAATAATAATTGGACATGTTTTGGATATTATTTTAATATTTATAATCCAATTTATTTAAATCATTTATTAATGAGGTAAATATTGCATCATTATTGTGTCATAAATAATTTAATTTATTCGATGACTAAAAATTATAAAACAAATTCCATGATATAGGAATGCTTTTTATATTTCCAAAGAATATTTATAGTCAAAATGATTACTTATATAACACCATATAAAAATTAATTACTAAAAGGTTTTTTCTTATGTCAATTTTGGCTTTACATTAAATTAATTAATCTAAAGTGTCATTATCATTAATAAGTGGCTCCATGGGGTCCCTAAATCGACCCAAAGATGCCCATGGTCAGACATGTATCATCCAATAGGGTTAGGAGACGTGTAAGGGTAATTTAAGATTATTTTAGTATTATTTTTTACCCTTATTTACCGGATTTACCCTTCAACCATGGTAAATAAAATATTTACCGAAATAATTATTCAAAATATCTAAAAATAAAAGTTACCTATTTACACAATTTGGACCTCCTGATTATAAATATGGAATCCATATTTCTAAATTCAAAAAAAAAAGAAGTGGTAGAAATTAATTTAAAATTAATTCCCGTTGTCAAAACAAAAAGCGTGTTTTTAAGAAATAATAACTATCAAAAGATTGACACTTGATTATGTCCAGTTTAAATGTGAAATTATGTCCAATGACCAAAATTATATGAAATGTTAAAAATATAATATAATTATACTTTAAAAACACTCAAATTCATAATTTTTCACTATTAATTATTATGATTAAAAAAGTTGTTTTTAAATAAAATTTAGTAATTTTCACTATTCATCAAAATATAAAAGTTATCAGAAAAGTACCCAAAATTCACCCTAAGATAATTTAGATATTATAAATCCAAAAATTAAGTCCATTTTGAATGATAAAATTTATAAATTTTCAAAAAGTGGGTATTACTATTCATAACAGGTAGTTTGATTGGTTGTGGTGTGTGTTAGAACTCGAAGTTGCGTGTAGTGGAAGTTATTGAATTACATTAATGAAATAACGTACTATGAAATCTTGTGGTGTTACATTTATGGTATTATAGGTTTTATGGATTAGTATTTTCATAGGGTGAGTGTTTATTTATTTTCATGGATCCAACGATGATGGGTTCTTAGGGATGTGGGTTTATGGTTTCCATAGGATGAGGGATTTTTATTTTCTAGGGTTGAGGATTTATATTTTTATTGGAATGGGGATTTAGTGTATTATTTGAATTTGGGTTTATGGTTTCTTTTGGGATGCATGTTTTGGGATTTTTTTTAGGGTTTATGTTTCCATAGGGTGGGCATGTTAGGTTTTTTTGGGAATGAGGGATTACAGTTTTTTGGGATAGAGATTTAGTTTTATAAGGGCTAAATCATTAGGAGTTGTTTGGGTGGTGAAATTTATTTTTTTATGATGAGGGTTAATGGGGTTTTAGGGATGAACGATTAGTGTTTTAATGTGGGTTTCTGTGATTTTTTTGATAAATATATATGGTTAAGTTGGGATTAGGGTTTTTGATTTTTTGGGGCTAAGTGTTTTTTGTTTATTATGGACAATGGTTGGAGGTTTTCTAGGTCTGAGTATTTGTGGTTTTGGGGGACTGAGGTTTTTTGGTTTTATGGAGATAATGTCTTGAGTTTATTTTGGGATGATGGTATTGGGTTTTTTAGGATTCATTAATAGTTTTTAGGGGATTGGGTATTAGGGTTTTTTTGGGGATCATGTTTTAGGGTTTTTGGTTTTTTATTGATGAAGGTTTAGGGTTTATTGGTTCTAAGGGGTTAGAGAATTTTTGGAACCATAGTGTAGAGTTTTTTTTGGGAAAGGTCTTTTAGGGTTTTTGTGGATGAGGGTTTGGGGTTGTAGGGGGATGAGGGTTAGGGTTATTTGGGGAATATGGATTTGTGTTTTGTGGGTCATTGTGCCTCGTTTTTTGTTGTGATGATGGTTTTTGGTTTCATGGTGATAGGAGTTTAAGATATTTTTGGGATGAGTGTTTAAAAATTTATCGATGAGGGTTTGGTATTTTTTGGATGAGGATTTATGGATTTTTGGGATTTGGGTTTGGGGTTTTTTGTGGCTAAGGGTTTGAGATTTTTTGGGATTGAGGGTTTGAGAGTGTGTGGAGGATGTTTTAGGGTTTAATATGGCTTAGGGTTTATGGTTTTCTTGGGATTAGGGTTTATGGTTTTATCAGGTTTATGGTTTGGGGTTTTGGGTGATAAGGGAATGGGGTTTTCATGGGATGAGGCTTTTGTATTTTCTGGGTTTTAGTGTTATGGGTTTTCTAGGTCCAGGTTTTTTGGGTTTTTATGGTTTAGATATTATATTTTTTTACTGATAAGGTTTAAATTTTTATGGAGTTATGGTATTAGTATTTTATTGGGATGTGGGTTTAGGGTTTTCATGGAGTTGAGGGGTTTGGGTTTTCTTGGGATAAGGGGTTAAGGCATTGATAGAATTTGGGTTTATGGTTTTCTTGGGATAGTGTTTAGGGTTTTACAGGTCTGAGGGATTGTTTTTTTAATGGATGAGGGTTTAGGGACTTTTGGTGATATAGATTTAGGGCTTATTAGGGTTTGGTTTTTATGGTTTCTTAGGTATGAGTGTTTATGTTTATATTAGGTTTAGGGTTTAGGGTTTTTCTAATGCTATGGTTTTTGGGTTTTTTGGGAAGTGGGATTAATGTTTTTGGGAGATTATGTTCTTGGGTTTTCTTGGGATGTTGGTTTATGGTTATCTGAAGATGAGGGTTTAGGTTTTTAGGGGGATGAATGATTAGGTTTTTCTGGGCCTGAGGGTTTAGGGTTTTATGGGTATGAGGGTTTATGTTATTATAGGGATTATGGTTTATGTATTTCTAGGTATTTAGGATTAGACTTTTGAAGGGTTATTGGTTTAGGGTTTTCTTTGGATGATGATATATGTTTTTATAGGTATATTGGTTTCTAGTTTTCAAGGGTTGAGGGTTTAGGAATTTCTAGGGCTAATGGATTTTGGATTTTTGGGCATATGGATTTAGGTTTTTCTAGTGCTGAGGGTATTGGGTTTTCAATGGATGAAGGACTTGGGTTTTATCGGGAAAAGGGTTTGGGATTTTCTAGGTTTGAGGTTTTGGTTTTTCTATGGATGGGGGTTTTGGGTTTTCTACGGATGATGGTTTAGGGTTTTTTTAGATGAGTTTTTAATTTATACTATGGCTTTGGGTTTAGGTTTTTCTGGGGATAAGGGTTTTGGTTTTTATAGGGATCCGGGTTTAGGGATCTTTGGGTATGTGGATTTTGGTTTTTCTTATGCTACGGTTTTTTTGGTTTTCTAGGGATATGGTTTTGGGGTTTTCAAGGGCCGAGGGTTTAGGGTTTTCATGGGTTGAGGGATTTTTATTTCTAGTGATGTGGGTTTCAGATTTTATAGCGCTAAGGGATTTGGGTTTTGGGTGCTGATGGATTAGGGTTTTCTGGGATGAGGGTTTAGGGTTTCTGGGTAAAAGGGTTATTTTATTTATATTGTTGATGTTTTAGGGCCTCTTAAGGATGAGAGTTTCCGGTTTTCTAGTGATAAGGGTTTAGTATCTTATGGGGTTGCGGGTGTAGGGTTTTCTAGAACTAAGGGTCAATGTTCTTTAGGTGTGGAGGCATTATATTGTTGGGGGCATAATGTTTAGGGTTTTTAGGAGCTTAGGGTTTATGTTTTTCATTGGATAGGGCTTTAAGATTTCCTAAGGTTGAGGGTTTAGCATTTCTTAGTACTAAGGGTTCATATTATTATGGGGACTAGGTTTTAGTGTTTTATAGGGGATAGGGATTTTGGGCATGTGGGATTAGAGATTCATAGATCTAAGGGTTTTAGGTTTTGGGGTTGGGTGTCTGTTGTTTTTTTTTGTGAATTGGGGTTCTTAGATTTCTGGAGTTGAGGGATTCATTTTTGTTGTGGAAGAGGGATTAGTGTTTGCTTTGGATGAGCGTTTTGAGTTTACTATGTTATGGGGATTAGGATTTTATGAGGGTGAGTGTTTAGAATTTTCTGGGGATGGGATTTTATCTATTTATGGTTATGAGGGTTTATCATTTTATGAAGATGAAGGTTTATAGTTTTTTTGGGATGCAGGTTTACAGTTTTTGGTTGATTAGGGATATTATATTTTATAGGTAAGCATTTGGGTTTTTTTGGGAATTGGGCTTTATGATTTTTTGGACTGATGTGTTATGGTTTCTTGTGGGGGTGGGAATTTAAGGGTTTTAATGTTTGAGGGGTTTTTTGGGGCAGAGGGTTTTTTGTTTTTTTGGATGAGTATTTAGGGTTTTTTTTGGATGGTGGTGTGGGTTTTTTTTTTGGTGTTAGTTTAGGGTGTTTTGGGGACAATGAATTTCGGGTTTTAGGGGATAATGGTTTAGGTTTCATTTGGGATGGATGTTTGTTGTTTTCTGGCCTTAGGTTTTCGTGGTTTGTGAGGATTATGTTTTTGGGTGAATTTTGATGAAGGTATTATGTTTTTTTAGGGATGAAGGTATTTGTTTTATTAGGAATCATGATTACTATTTATTAGGGATAGTGGATTAGGGTTTTGATTGGTTGGGGGTTTAGTATTTTTTACGGAAATGGGATTTTTTTAGAGATTATAGTTTAAGGTTTTTTGGGGTAGAGGGTTTAGGGATTTGGGGGGATGTGATTTAGTATTTTTTGGAGATAGGGTTTTAGGGTTATTTGGGAAGAGGGTTTATGTTTTTTTTGGTTAAATGGTTTTATGTTTATTGGGGAAGAATGGTTATGGTTCTTTGGGGTTGTGGGTTTGGTGTTTTTGGGATAATGTTTTTATGGTATTCTAGGACTGAGATTTTAAGGTTTTTTGGGGGTGAGGGTGTCATATTTTTTTTATGGTTAATTGTTTTTGGGTTTTTGGGATTGGAGTTTAGGGGGGTTTGTGGATGGAATATTAGGGTTTTTTAGATCTATGGGGTTGTGGTTTATGGTCTCTCATGGATTTAAAAATTTTGGGGCTTTTGGTTGGGGTTTATTGGGACAATGGGTTTCGAAGATTTTGGGAAAGAGATTTATTGAATTTATGGAGGAGGGTTTCAGTTTACTAAGGTATGGGTTTTTTGGATTTTTTGGGGATGATCATTTTACGTATTATGAGGCTATAGGTTTGGGTTTTTTGGGGGCTGAGGGTTTTGGGTTTTTGGGATGAGGGTTTAGAGTTGTTTGTAATGAGGGTTTTAGGTTTTTTTGGGATAAGGGTTTAGGGTTTTTTAGGATAGATGGTTTTATTGTTTTGGGTATAAGGTATTAGGTTTTTTTTGAAAAAGGGTTTGGGGTTTTTTGTACTAGTGGTTTGGGGGATTTTTGGGTTCTAACGGTTTCCTTTGTTTTGGTGCTATGTGTTTCAAAATTTTTTGGGCAGAGGAATTTAGGTTTTGGAGGATAATGATTTGAATGCTTTTTGGAGTTGAGGGTTTGGGTTTTTATGGGGATGGTTGTTCGGTATTTTTTGGGCTAAGAGTTTGAGGGTTTTAGGGATGGGGTTTTGGAGTTATTTTTTGTTGAGGGATTGGGGTTTTTTTGGGTGAGGGTTTTGTGTTTCTTGGGTTTGCGGGTTTAGTGTGTTAATGGATCTTAGGTTTTAGGGGCTTATGGTGTAATGGTTTTATGATATTTTGGGTGGAAGTTTAGGGGTTTTTTGGGATAAGGGTTCAGGTTTTTTCTGGAATGAAGGATTATGGTTTTGGGGGGTGTGGGTTTAGGGTTTTTTAGATGAGGGTTTATGATTTTTTAGTTCTAAGGTTTTTTGATTTTTTGAGTCTGAGGGTTTGGGGTTTTTTTTACTTATGCTAGTGTTTTTGGGGCTAAGTGATTGTTAATTATTGGGGTTGATTGTTTCTAGGGATGATAGTTTTGTGTATTTTGGTGCTATGGTTTTTGGCTTTCGTGGGGGGCATAGGGTTTATAATTTTTGAGGGCTATGTGTTTTTGGATTTTTGGTGATGAGGGTTTTAGGGTCTTTAGTTATAATAATTTGTTAATTTATTGGTTTGAGGGTTTCGGTTTTTTCAGAGAATAGTTTTTAGGTTTTTTGGGATTAGTTTTTGGTGGTTTTTGGGGCTATTGGTGGGTTTTTTGGGTTTTGGGTTTACTATTTTTTATGGTGGATAGTTTAGAGAATTTTGGGGATGGGTTCTGATCTTTTTGGGAATTGATGGTTTAGTGATTTTTTGGATGAGGTTTTAGGTATTTTTATGGTTGAGTTTTAATGGATTTTTTGTACAGGAGAATTTGTGTTTTTTGGACCAACATTATAGGGGGTTTTCAGATTAGGGTTTGGTGTTTTTTGTGGACAGGGATTTTAGGGTTTTTAGGGATGATGTTTTTATATTTTTTGAGGATGAGGATTTAATATTTTTTGGGGTTGGTGTTTATGATTTTTAGGGATGTAGAGTTGGGATTTGGGGCTGAGGGTTTGGGATTTTTTTTATGAGGGTTTCTATTTTTTTAAGATGATGATTTGTGGGGTTTTGTGGAGAGGGGTGTGGGTTTTTTGGGGCTGATAATTTGATATTTTTTGAGTTGAGGTTTTTTTTTGTTTGGATGAGGAATTGTGGTTTTTTGGGGATTAGGATATACGGCATTTTGGGGATGAGGGTTTAGGGTTTTGGGGGGATGGGGTCTTGTTTTTTTTGGGATGAGGTTTTTGGGTTTTTTTGGGTTGAGGGATTATTATTTTTATGAGTGTTTGGGTATTTTGGGGTCTTAGGGTTTATGGTTTGTCATTAATGAGGGTTTTTGGTTTGGGGGTGATGTTATAGAGATTATTGAGATTGATGGTTTAGGGTTTTTTGGGGATGACTGTTTAGTGTTTTGGGGGGATGGGGGTTTGGGGTTTATTAGGGATGAGGTTTTAAGGATTTTTGGGGTAGAGGATTTTGTGGTTATTAGGGTAGAGGGTTTAGTGTTTATTGGGGGTGTGGGTTTCTGGGTTTTAGGGCTTAGAGTGTAGGGTTATATTTTGACTGAGGTATTAGGGTTTCTTTCTTGGAAGATGGTTTAGAGTTTTTTGGGGTTGATTGTTTAGGGTGTTATGGGATGAAGGTTTTGCCTTTTTTCAGGCCTAGGTCTTAGTTATTTTTTTTGTCAAGATTTAGGGTTTTTATGGGCTATGGAATTAGGGTTTGTTTTGGGTCGGTGTTTTACTGTTTTTGGGGATGATGGTTTAGGGTTTTTAGGGATGTGGGTTTTGGGGTTTTTTTTGGTGGAGGGTTTGCATATTAGTCAGGTTGTGGGTTTGGGATTTTTGGCACTGATGGTTTAGGGTTTTTTTGGGATGAGTTTTTATGGTTTCTGATTTTTAGGGTTTGGGAATTTTTTGGTTTAGGGTTAAGGTTTTTTTAGAGATATGGATTTTTAGTTTTTTGGGGAAGAGTGTTTAGGGATTTATAAGGGATGAGGGTTTTTTGTTTTTTGGGGCCATGAGTTTTGTGTTTTTTGGGGATGAGGGTAACACATTTTTCATGGAATGAGGGTTTAGGGTTTTTCGAGTTTTAGGGTTTAGTGTTTTTAGAGGATAAGTGCTTATGGATTTTTGGGGATGAAGTTTTAGGGTTTTTTGGGGATGCGTGTTTATGGTTTCTTTCATATTGAGAGTTTTCAGTTTTTTGAGGGCTGATAGTTTGGGTTTTTTAGGGAATAATGTTTAGTGATTTTTGTGGCTGAGGGTTTGATTTTTTTTTTGGTTTGGGGATTTTTGGTGGTGAGGGTTTTGGATTTTCTGTGAGGAGCGTCTATGGTTTTTTTCAATGTGATTAGGGGTTTTGGGGGCTATGGGTTTATGGTTTTAGGGTTGAGGATTTTGAATATTTTTTAGAAAATGGTTTGGGTTTTATTTGGTTGATCGTTTTGGGGTTTGGGAATGGGTTGAGGGTTTATATATTTCTATGCCTCATGGTTTTTGGTTTTTATGTGGTGAGGATTTAGGGTTTTTTTCAGGGTGGAGGGATTGATGTTTTATGAGGATAATTATTTTTGGATTTTTAGTATTAGGGTTTGGGGTTTATTTGGGGTGTGGTCTTAGGGTTTTTTATGGGTGAGGGTTTTGGGTTTTTTGGGGGATAAAGGATGAGGGTTGTTTTTGTGTAGAGGGATGATGGTTATTTGTAGATTAGGGATGAGTGTTTTTAATGTTGATGGATGATGGTTTTTGGTGTTGAGGGTTGAGGGGTTTTTGGTTCAATGATTCGATGGTTATTTGGGATGAGGGTTAGGATTTTTTTGGGTGAGGGTATAATGTTATTTGGGACATAAGGTGTAGGGTTTTTTGGGGGATGATCATTTAGGAATTTTAGGGTTGTGGATTTAGGGTTTTTTATTATTGTGGTCTTAGTGTCTTTTGTGGATAATGGTATAGTTTTTTAGGGGATATGTTTTCTAGGATTTTTACAAGTTTATGGTTGGTGTTTTTTATATGTTTGGGTGGAGAGTTTTTTATGGATGAGGGTTCAGGGTTTTGGGGGGTGGGGATGAAGGGTTTTTTGGGACCAAGGGAAGCATGTTTTATGAGTATGAGGGTTTTTTAGGCTGAGAGATGAGGGTTCTTTAGTGAATGGATTGATATTTTTTTGGGATGAGGACTGATAATTTTTTTGGGATGAGGGTTGAGGGTTTTTTGGGCCTTAGCATTGAGGGATTGTCTGGGAGGAGGTTTTGGGATTTTTAGTGCCATGGGATGATTGTTTTTTTTTCTGGTTGATGTTTTTTGGTTTTTTTGGGACTCAGGGTTGAAGGTTTTCTCGGGATATGGGTGTTTTGGGCCTGAGGATTTAGTCTTTTTGGTGGATGAGGGTTTTGCGTTTTCCGGGTTGACTGTTTAGAATTTTGGGGGGCTAAGGGTTGATGTTTTTTAGGGATGAGGGTTTAGGGTTTTTTGGCAGAGGGGTTAGGGTTTATTTGGGATAAGAGTTCAATGTTTTTTCAGTATGGGTGATTATCATTTTTTGGAGATGATGTTTTATAGGTTTTTTATGCATTAGGATTTAGGGTTTTCCAGATTTATTTAATAGCATTTGTTGGGGATGGGGGTTCATGGTTTTCTAGGGATAGGAGTCATTGGATTTTTGAGATAAGGGTTTAGTAATTTGGGGGATTATTTTCCCATCTAAGGGTCTATAGTATTTAAGGATTAGGTTTTATGGTGTTTGGGGGATAAGGTATTATGGTTTTTTGGGGGTTGAGGGGTGAGTATTTTTTTCGGATGAGTTTTGAGGTTTTTTTGTGGATGACGATTAAGGGTTTTTATTTTGGATATGGGGTTGTGGTTTTCTGGGGTTATGGGTTAATTGTTTTTTGGGGGTGATAGTTTTGTGTTTTTTATTATGTTTTTTAGTGTTTTTGCGGTTGAGGGTTTACTGGGTTTGGGAGATGTGGGTTGATGATTTATTTGGGGTTTTGGGATGAGAGATTATTTGGGGATGAGGGATAAATGTTTTTTGGAATTAAGGATTAAGATTTTTTTTGTAAATGAGAGTTGATGGTTTTTTAGTATTGCAGGTTAAGGGTTTTTTGGGTTTTAGGGTTGAGTGTTTTTTTAGAGATGAGGGTTAAAGGTTTTGTAGGATAGAGGGTATAGGGTTTTTTTTACGGAATGATGGTTTTTTAAGGATTAGGGCTTAGAGGTTCATTAAGATGAGTGAGGAGAGTTGTTTAGGGATATGTTATGTGGGACTTTTCCATCCTAGGGAAAAGGGGTTTTTGGGGGCTGGGGACTGAGGATTTTCAGGGGATGAGGGTTGAGGGTTTTTGGGGCAAAGGATTGAGGGGTTTTTAGGTATAGGTTTTAGGGACTTTTGAGGATGAGGGTTGTGGGTTTTTTGGGTTGTGGATTGATGATTTTTTGGGGATAAGGGTCTAATGTATTCTGGTGCCAATGGTTGATGGTTTGTTGGTTTTAAGTGTTTAAGGTTTTGGATATTATTCATTTTAGGTTTTTTGTGGATAAGGGTTTAGCGTTTTTTGTGGTAGAGAGTTTCAGATTTTTTGGGCTAGAGGGTTTAGGGTTTTCTAGGGATGAGTGTTTATGTTTTTTTGGAGTGAGGTATTAGGGTTTCTTGGGGAAAAGGGTTTAGGGTTTTATTAGGATGATTGTTCTTGGTATGACTGTTTTAGGTATTATAGGTCTAAGGGTTTGGTTTTTTCTAGGGGTGAGGGATTATAAAAATTTTTGGGATGGGGGTTTAGGGATTTTAGGGGATGTGATTTTAGGATTTTTGGGAAAAGATTTATGTTTTTTTATGGATGATTATTTTGGGTTCTTAGGTGATGAGGTTATATGGTTTTGTTGGGGAAGAGGCATTATGGTTTTCTAGTTATTATGGTTTAGGGTTTTAAAGGGACGAAGGATTACTATTTTCTATGTATGAGTGATTAGTTTCTTCTAGGGATGGTGGTTTATGTTTTTTATAGTGTAGAGGGATTAGTGTTTTCTAGGGCATAAGGATTACAGTTTTATGGGGTTGAAAGATTATGGTTTTCTGGGATGAGAGATTATGGTTCTTTGTGAATGAGGTTTTAGTGTTTTTTGTAAATGGGGGCTTAGAGTTTTCTAGGGTTGAGGGTTTAGGGTTTTCTAGGGATAAGGAATAAGGTTTCTAAATGTATGAGGGTTTATATTTTTCTTTGGTTGAGGGTTTGGAGTCATCGGTGGGGGAGGTTTTTGGATTTTCTTGGGAAAATGGTTTTGGGGTTTTTTTGACTAGGGGTTTCATTTTTTTAGGGCTTCAATATTAGGGTTTTTTAGGGATATGGTTTTATGTGTTTCTAGAATGAGGGTTTAGGTTTTCATGGAGTTTATTCTTTTTGATTTCATAGGGAAAAGGGTTTATGGATTCTTATGGATGAGGGTTTTGGGTTTACTGGGTTTGAGGGTTTTGGGGTTTTGGGATAGAGGGTTTAGGATTTGTTGAGAATGAGGGTCTAGGTTTTTTGGGGATGAGGGTCTAGGGTATTTTTGGGGCTGAGGGTTTAGGATTTCCTTGGGGCTAAGGGTTTAGGGTTTTTTTGGGATAGTGTATAGGGTATTTTTGTGAGGACTGTTTAGGTTTATTTGGGTAGGAAGGTTTAGGTTTTAATAGGTATAAGGGTCTTGGTTTTTTTCTAGGGATTTATAATTTCTTAGTTTTAAGGGTGTAATTTTTTTTAGGGATTATGGTTCAGGTTTTCTAGGGGTTTATTATTTATTCATTATGGAGTTGAGGGTGTAAGGTTGATTAAAATTTCTTGGGGTTATGGTTTTGGGGGACTTTATGATTTTTCCGGCTGATTCTATATGAGTTTTTTTTATTTTCAATGATGATGTTTTAGTGTTTGAGGGGTGGATATATTATTTTTTATGGATATGAGTTTATTCTTTTTTAATGAGGGTCTTGGAATTCTTAGGTATTTGGTATTTATGATTCTCGAGGATATGGTTTTAGGTTTTATTAGGGAAGAGGGTTTAATTTTTTCTCAAATATGTATTTAGGGGATTGGTGTGAATAATTTATTATATTTTGGAGATGAGTATTCAGGGTTTTTTGGGGCTAAGAGATTATTTTTAAAGGTTTAATTGTTTATGATGTTTTTATAAAGTGGTTTTAGGGTTAATTATGGTTGATGATTTATGTGTTTTGGTTCTCCTCGTCTAGTGTATTTTTTTTGGGTTGAGGGGTAATAGTTGATTGGGGATGAGGTTTTAAGGTTTTTATAAGGATGGGGGTTTATAGTTTTTAGGTATGAGGGTTTAGTGTTTTTTTGGTATTGTTGATTAGTTTTTTTCAAGGATGTTGTGCTAGGTATTTTATGGGATTTGGATTTGTTTTTTTAGTGATGTAGAGTTTTTTGTTTTTTAGGCTGACGATTTTGGGTTTTTTTGGGGATGAGGGTTTAGGGTTTTTTATGGAATAGGGATTAAAATTTTTTTGGGAGAGGATTTGGGGGTATAGGGGGATTTGGGTATAGGTTTTTTAGATAGAAGTATTTAGGGTTTTTTAAGATGGGTGTTTAGGGGTTTTTGGGGTATGGAAGTTTATTGATTCTTGGGGTTTATTGTTCAGTGTTTCCTAGGGATACCAATATATTATTTTTTAGGAATGATTGTTTATGTTTTTTTAAAAGATGAACATTTAGTGTTTTTTGTGCATGAGTATTTAGGGCTTTTATTGATTTAGAATTTAGGTTTTTTGGGGGTTGAGGATCTAGGGGTTTTTATAGTTAACCATTTATCGTATTTTCGGGCTATGTGTTTAGGGATTTTTTGGGGCTGTGAGTTTTGGGGATTTGGGGGATTTGGGTCTAGTGTTTGATAGGGAATAAGTTTTAGGGTGTTTTTGGTATGAGGGTTTATGGATTACTTTTTCTAAGGGTTTAGGGTATTCTAGGGATGAGGGTTTAGGGTTTTTTGGTGTAAAGAGTTTTTGGTTTTTTAGGTAGATGATTTTATGTTTTTTTAGGATTACGGTTTATGGTTTTTTGTGTCTGATAGTTTATGTATTTTTGGGTGTTGAGGTTTAGTGTTTTTGGGAATATGGGTTTATTGTATTTTTGATATGATGTCTAGGGTTTTTTGGGGATAAGGGTTTATTGTTTTTTAGGTCATTGTTTTTAGGGTTTTTTGGTTCTGAAGGTTTAGGTTTTACCGTAAATTTATTTTTTATTTTTTGGACTATGGTTTTAAGGGTTTTCTAGGAAGAGAGTTTGGGGTTTTTACATGGTGATAATTTAGTGGTTTTTGGTGTTATGGGTTAGGGTTTTAAGGATTTATAGTTTTTGGGTTCTTTTAGGGTGGACGACATAGGTTGATTGAGGTTGAGGATTTAGTGTTTCATGGGGATGGGGGTTTGGGATTAATTTTGGATGGGAGTTTATGTTAGTTTTGGGATTATTGTTTAGGGGTTTTTTGGGATGAGGGTTTATTTTTTGGGGGGGAGGGATGCTATTTTTTTTGGTATTGAGGGTTTAGGGTTTTTTGGGACTCGGGTTAATGTTTTTTTAGGGAAGAGGGTTTTGGGTCTTTTGGATGAGACTTTGGGTTTTTTTGGAAATGAGGGTATAGGATTTCATTGGGATGATTTTTACAGACTTTTTGGGTAATGGAATAGGGTTTTTTTGTGAATATTGTTTAGGGGTTTCTCTAACCGATAGTTTAGGGTTTTTTGTGGTTGACGGTGTATGGATGTTTGGGTTAAGTGTTTAAGGTTCTTTGGTGAAGAGAGTTTACATAATTTTTTGGATATGGGATGATGTTTTGTTGGCACTAATGGTTGATGTTTTTTCTGGTGTTAGAGATTATGGATTTTGGGGGCTTTGGGGTTAGGATTTTTTTGGTGATGAGGGTTTTGGATTTTTAATGGCTAACAGATAGGGGTTTCTTGAGGATGAGGGTTATGGTGTTTTGGGGTTGAGGTTTTTGTTGTTTTTATGGAAGAGGGTTTAGGTTTAATGGGGGATAAGTATAAATTTATTTTTGAGAGTGGGGGATTAATGTATTTTTGGGATGAAGTTTTAGGGTTTTCATGGGTACTGGGATTATTGTTTTCTAAGAATACGTGTTTAGGTTTTTTTAGGAATGAGAGTTTAGGGTTTTCATATTCAATGTGATTTGGATTATATATAGATAAGGGTTTAGGATTTTCTCACCTGTGGGTTATGGATTTTTTTAGAATATGTATTTAGTTTTTTTAGTGAGGTTTTAGGGTATTTTGGGGATGATAGATTATGGTTTTTTATGCTGAGGGTTTAGGATTTTTTTTGGGATGATGATTTAGGGTTTTCTAGGTATGAGGGTTTAGTGTTTTCAAGGAATGAGTGTTTAGGTTTATTTTATAATGGTTTTTTTATGCGGGTTTACCTTTTTGGGGGGATGAGTGTTATTGATTTTCTATTCCAAGGGTTTCCTCTTTCTAGGGATGGAATTTTATTATTTTCCAAATTTGAGGGTCGAGAATTTTATAAGGATGATGATTTAGGTATTTATAATTACAAATGATTAGGTATTTCTATGTCCCAGTGCTTTGGGTTTTATAGGGAAGAGTCTTTTACGTTTTGAGGGTTAAGGATCTAGGGTTTTTTGGGGAACATGGGTAGGGCTCTACGTATATGAGTGTCTATGGTTTTCTGGTACATAGGGTGTAGAATCTCTAATGCTAAGGTTTTTTAGGGATTCCAGGGATGAGGTTTTAGTGTTTGGTGGGTTTAGTGTTTATGGTTATCTAGGGATGAGGTTTTATTGTTTTTCTAGATGAAACTTTAGGGTTTTGTTCAACTGATGGTTTAGTTTTTTATGGTAATTAGGGTTTAGGATTTTCTTATGATGAGATTTTAGTGTTTTAGGGGTATGAGAGTTTAGGGATTTATAGGTTTGGTAGATACAGGTTTGTAGGGTTTTTTAGGTCTGAAGATTTAGTTTTTTTTGTGGTTGAGGGTTTTGGATTTTATAGGATGAACTATTTTATGATTTATGTGGATGAGGGTTTATGATTTTATAGGGTTAATGGATTTTGGTTTTGTGGTGATGAGGGTCTAGGGTTTTATGAATTTGTGGGTTTAGTGTTTTTTGGGGATTTGGGTTTTGGGGTTTTTAGGGCTACATGTTTAGGTTATTCAAGGAAAAGGGCTTAAGGGTTTTCTATGGACGAGGGTTTTTGGTTTTTTAGAGCATGAGTTTTTTAAATTTTATACGGTTGAGGGATAGAGTTTTATTGGTCTACAAGTTGTGGTTATTCTAGTAATATGGGTCTATTTATTTCTGGGGAAGAGTGTCAGCTATTTTCCAGGGTATAGGGATAAGGGTTTTGGGGGGTGTTGTTTGAAGGATTACTTGGGGTTATGGCCAAGTGTTTTTCTAGTGCTGAGAGTTTAGAGTATTCTAGGTAAGATATTTTATGGTTTTCATGGATTAATAGTGTATGGGTTTATTGTGATTGGGGTCTTCGATTTATTGTGTCTAAGGTTATATTGTTTTATTGGTATAAGGGTCATGTTTTTATTGGTATGATGGTCAATGATTTTCTATGTGTAGGGGAATTATTTTTTGGGGGGATAAGGGTATATGGTTTTCTAGAGTTGATGGTCTAAGGTTTTCTAGGGTTATTTGTCTTGATTTTTCAAGGTACGAGGGTCTACAATTTTATAGAGATGAGGGTAAAGAGTTTTATAGGGATGATATTTGAGGATTTTTTATTGAGGACAATGTAGCGTTTTCTAGGGTTTAATGTTTAGGGTTTTTTATGTTAGAGGGGTTTGATTTTTTTATGGTTAAGGAATTATAGTTTTTTATGGACAAGGATTAAGTGTTCTATGGGGTGGAGAGTTTTGTTTTTTCTGGGGATGATGGATTAGGGTTTTCTATAGATGAGGGTTTTGAGTTTTATAGTGATGAGGGTGTACTGTTATAGTAGTGGGAGGTTTAGGGTTTTTTATGGATGAGGGTTTAGGTTTTTTTTGCTGAGTTATTATGGATTTTTTCTAATGTTTAAGGGTTTTCATTGAATGATGGTCCTAGGTTTTTTGGTGCTTTGGGATAAGTTTTTTATGAGTTTATGAGTTTAGGGTTTTCTAAGGATAGTGGATTATGGTTTTATATGGTTGATGGTGTTGGGTTTTCTACGGATGAGGTTTTGGGTTTTATGGGCCTAAGGGTTTAGTGTTTTAAATGGATTAGGGTTTACGGATTTATGGGAATAGGGTTAAGGTTTTAATGATACTAGAGAAATATTTTTTTCATAGGATGTGGGTTTATGGATTTTTTGGTTGAGGGTTTATTATTGTTTTGAGAAAATGGATTATAATTTTTTGGGTATGGGGTTTAGGGTGTTTTGGGGATGAGATTTTATGGATTATTGGGAATGAGGTTTTTCTTTGAACGGAGGGATTTTTATTTTCATGTATAAGGGATTAATGTTTTTTAGGCTAAGGGTATTGGATTTTCATGGACTATGGGTTAAGGGTATTTTATGGATGAGGGTATGGGTTTTTTTGGCCTTATGGTTTAGGAATTTTTGGGGTTGACCGAATTGAATTTTTTGGGGTTGAGGGTTTAGAATTTTCTAGGGTTTAGGGTTAATGGATTTCCAATGATTATAATTTTTGGGTTCACTAGTTATAAGGGTTTATAGTTTTGTTGGGCTGAGTGTTTTATGGTTTTTAAGGATGATTATTTTGGATTTTTTAATGTTTTAGCATATAAGATTTTCTATGGATGAGGATTTATGGTTTTCTATGACTAATGGTTTAAATGTTTCTGAGGTTGATGATTTATGATTATCTAGGTATGGGGATTAATGGTTTTCTAGGGCTGAGGGTTTAATTTTATTTGGTGATGAATTTATGGAATTATCTAGGGAAATTAGTTTTGTGTTTTCTATGGAAGAGGGTATATGTTTTTTAGCGGATGAGTTTTTCGAGTTAGTGGGCATGAGGGTTTATAATTTTTCTTATGGGGTTTAGGTTTTTTTTATTAGGGATTAGGAATATCAGGGGATGAAGGTTTAGGGTTTTATGGGGATAAGGGTTTATGGATTATAGGGATTAGGGATTATGGGATTATGGGGATTAGGGATTCTCTTTTTTAGGGGAAAGTGTTTAGGGTATCTGAGCGGTGAGGGTTTATGGTTTTTTGGTGATGAGGGTCTATGGTTTTTAAGAGTTTGAGGGTTTTGGGTATCAATGTGATGATGGTTTTTGTTTTTCAGAGGCATAGAGTTTAGGATATTTTTTATATTATTGATTAGGAATATATGGAGATAAATGTTAAGGGTTTTATAGGTTTGAGGATTCTCAGGATGAGAGTTTAGGGTTTTCTAGGATAGAGGGTTTAGGAGTTTAGACGGATGAGGTTTTAGGGTTTTTTGTTGTGAAGTGTTTAGGGTTTTAAAAGGTTAGGTATTTAGGGTTTTCTTAGTTTATGGGTTTATGATTTTTTGGGGATGGGGGTTTTCAGTTTTCTAGGGCTGAGGGATTATTATTTTCTTTGAATGAGGGTTTAAGATTTTTGGGGGATAATGGTTTAGGGTTGTTTGGTGGCTATGGTTTTAGGGGTTTTTAGGGTCTAGGTATTAGGGTTTTCGAAAGATGGGGTTGAAGGATTTTTGGGGAAAATAATTTAGTGAATTCATGGTGATATGGGTTTAGGGATTTTGTGGTTGAGAGTATAGTTCTATTGGGGGATAAGGGTTTAGGGGTTTTTGGTCTGAGTGTTTAGGGATTTTTTATGAAGAGGATTTAGGGTTTTTTTGTGATGAGGGTTTTGGTTTTTTTAGGGATGAGGGTTTTGGGTTTTGGGGGGTTGTAGTGTTAAGATTTTATGGGGTTGTGGATTATAGTATTTTATCGTTGAGGTGTTATAGTTATTGGGAATGGGAATTTAGGGTTCTCTATGGATAAGGGATTAGTGCTTTCTAGGGCTGGGTGTTTGGGTTTTTTTGAGGGATAAGGTTCCGGTTTTTTATGCTAGAGTGTTTATGGATTTGGGGATAGACGGTTTAGAATTTTTTGGGGATGAGGGTTTAAGGTTTTTTTGGGACAGGGGGAATGTGGTTTTTAGGGATGGGATCTATGTTATTCTTATGGATGAGGGTTTTGGGTTTTATATAATTATGTATTAGGGTTTTTTATGAAATGGTTTCATGGTATTTCGAGGAAGGGGGTTTAGGGATTTTGGTGCTAAATATTTGGATTTTTAGGGATGTGGGATAGGATTTTTTGGGGATTGAGGGTTTAGTTTTTCTGGGTGATGATGGATTATGGTTTTTTGTGTTTATAGGTTTTGGGTTATGGGTATGAGGGACATGGGTTTTTCAAGTATGAGTGTTTATGGTTTTGGGGGTTGATGGTTTAGGGGTTTTTGTGGGTGAGAATTTATTGTTTCATAGGGATATAGGTTTATTGTTTCCTATGACATAGGGGATGATGTTATAGGGGACCATGGGGCTAAGTCTTTATCATTTTTTCAAGATGAATGATTAAGGTTTTTGGGATAAGGGAATAGGTTTTTTCGGTGATGAGGGTTTATGGATTTTAAGGCTAGGGGTTTAAGGTTTTTTAGGGATAAGGGTTTATAGTTTATTGGGGTGGAGGTTTAATGGGTTTTGGGATAAGGCCATAGTGTTTTTTTGGTGCTTGTGGATTAGGATATTTTGGTGAGGAGGGTTATAATTTATTTTGGGTGGGGTTTTAATGATTTTTGTTAGATAGTATTTAGTATTTATTATGGTTGAGGAATTTTTATTTTCTATGTTTGAGGGATTAAGTTTATGGGGAAGTGGTTTTAAGGTTTTTTGGACTCATAGGTTAGGGTTTTTAATGATAATGTTTTTAGGTTTTTAGGGGATAAAGTTTTATAATATTTTTGGTGCTGTGTGTTTGGGATTTTTTATGGAATAAGTTTTTGGAGGGTTTTGTGGCTGAGGGTTTAAGGATATTTTTTGTTTGGAGAATTTAGGTTTTTGGGGGATGAGGGTCTAGGTGTTTTTGGTGATGAGGGCTTGAGGATTTTTAGAGATGAGTCTTTATGATTTTTGGTGGGAGGGATTTGGGATTTTGGTTTTATTGGGATGTGGGTTAAGGGTTTTTTAAGGATGATTTTTAATGTTTCATGGGGGATTAGAGTTTATGGATTTTTGGCATTGAAGGTTTAGGGATTTTTGGGATGATATTCTAGGATTTTTTGGAGCTAGGGAGTTTTGGATTAATGGGTTTGATGGTTTAGGGTAATGTGGGTCTATTGGTTGAGTGATTAATGAGGATTAGGGTTTAAAATATTATGGGTATGAGGATTTAGTGTTTTATAGGTTTTGGGGTTTTTTGTTTTAAGGGGATGATAGTTAAGGGTTTTTTTGGTGCTATGAGATTAGTGTTTTTTAGTGCGGAGTGTTTATATTTTTCTGGGGCCAAGGGTATAGGATTTTTTTGGGTATTTGGGTTTCCATTTTTTTGTTTATTTGGTTTTAGGGGTTTTATCGGGTGAGGATTTATGTATATTTTGGGGGGAGGGTTTAGAATTTTTTGGTTGATAGAGTTTTATGGTTTTTTTGGTCAGGGATTATGGTTTTTTGGGGATATAGTTTTTCGGTATTTTGTGGTTGATGGTTTTGGGTTTTCCATGGTAGATTATTTAGGTATTTTTGGGTTGTGGTTTTAAAGTTTTGGTGATGAAGGTTTAGGATTTCATGGGGATGTGGGTTTAGGATTTCTTTGGGATGAGGGTTTAGTGATACATGGGATTGAGGGTTTATGATTTCTTAGGGGGGTTAAGGGTTTTTTTTGGGAATGAAGGTTTCAGTTGTTTTTTTGATGAGGGTTCAGGGTTTATAATATGTTGAGGTTTTAGGATTTTTTGGTTGTGTTATTAGGATATTTGGGGGATGAGTTTTGGGGATTTTTTGAGGCTAAGTGTTTAGGATTTGGGGGGGGGTAATGGTTTGTTTTTTTTGGGATGAAAGTTTGGATATTTTCTCTGGATATGGTTTTTCATTTTATGAGGATATTTTGTTTTTAGGGTATTTGGGCTTTGAAATTTTTGCGGATGTGGTTTTGGGGTTTTATAGAGTTGAGGGCAAGGGGTTTTCTATGTGTGGTTGTTTTTTTGGGGTTGATGATTTGGATTTTTTTTATAAGGATATAGGGTTTTTTTGGAATAATGTTTTGGTGTTTTGGGGTGGGGGTGGGAATTTAGGGTTGTGGGGGTTGAGGTTTTTAGGGGTTTTTTGGATGATAGTTTTGTGTTTATTAAGGCTTAGGTTTTAGTAATTTTATAGATGAGGGTTTAGTGTTTTCTAGGGTTGTGGGTTTGTCTTATTTTCTTTGAATGAGAGATTGGGTATTTTAGGGATGAGTATTTAGGGTTTTTTTGGGGATGAAGGTTCATTATTTTTTAGGGTGAGGGTTTAGGTTTTTCACAATTAGAGGTCTAATGGTTTTTGGGTAAGATGGTTAAGGGTTTTTTTGGAGGTGAGGGTTTTCTATTTTTTAGTTATGAGGATTTAGGTTTTCTCAGGGATGAGGGTTTATATGGTTTTTTGGGATTGGATGTTTTTATATTTTTACAATGGATGGTTTAGGGTTTTTTATGGATGATTATTTTTTGGGGTTGGGGGTTTAAGGTATTTTTGAGGATGAGGATTCATGGGGTTAGGAACATAGGGTTTATGGTTTTTCGGGATAAAGGTTTGTGGGTTTTTTGGAGTACAGTTTTGGGGTTTTTGGGGACGAGGTTTTGTGGTTTATTGTGGTTTAGGGTTTGGGATTTTTTGGGGATCATGGTTTGGGGTTATTTGTATCTTTGTGATTGGGGTTTTTTGGATATGAGGGTTTTGGGTTTTTTGGATTACAGTTAGGGGGTTTAGGGGATGAGGCTTTGGGTTTTTCCAGGGATGATGGTTTCTAAATTATTTGTGCTAAGAGATTTGGGTTTATAAGAATGGGGGATTTTCGTTTTTTGGGGCTGAGGTTTTGGGATTTTGGGGGATGGGGTTTTGGGTTTATAGGGGTTTGGAGCTTAGGCTATTTTAGGGATGGGGGTTTATGGTTTTCTATTTCTATGTTTTTAGGGTTTTTTTATGACGATTGTGTAGGGTTTTTTGGGGCTGTGTACTTATGAATTATTGGGGATGACGTTTTAGGCTGTTTAGGGACGAGTGTCTATGGTTTTTTTGGGAAAAGATAAATGGTTTTTGGTGGCTGAGGTTTTATGAATTTTTTGGGTATGGGGGATTAAGGTTTTTTTTGTCTAGGGATGTAGGGTTCTATAGCTATGATTTTAGGTTTTTTGGGATGTGGATTTAGGTTTTTGGGGGTCAATGTTTAAGTTTTTTTGGGGTTAATCATTTTTTAGGACTAAGGGTATGGGGTTTATTGGGATGGGGTTTAGGTTTTCTGGACTGAGGATTTAGGGTTTTTTGGTTATGATGTTTTAGTACGTTTTTATTTGGAGGGTTTTTTATTATTAATGCTGAGATTTTACATTTTTTGGGCAGAGGAATTATATTTTTTTAATAATGAGGTTTTATTATTATTTATGGATTAGTGTATAGGTTTATAGGGATGTGGTTTGGGGTATTTTGTGTCTTAGGGTTTGGGTTTTTTTTCTATAGAGGATTTTATTTTTTAGGGGTTTGATGCATTGTTGTTTTTTGGTAGATGGTTTGGCGTTTTGTATGGTGTGGAGTTTATTTGGGATGAGGGTATGAGGTTTTTTGGGGGTGGTGGTTTGTCATTTTTTGGGACGAGTGTTTGGGTTTTTTTGGTGGAGGATGTTGGTTTTATTTGGTGATGGGGATTTAGTTTATTTTGGGTCTGTGATTTGGGTTCTTTTAGGGATTATGGTTTATGTTTTTTTGGGGAAGATGTTTTCAGGATTTTTTGGGAATGGATTTGGGGGTTTTTAGTGCTGACGGTTTAGATATTTTGTGGAGAATGGTTTAGTATGTTTTAGGGTTGAGGGTTTATAGTTTTTTGGGATGAGGTTTTGGTTTTTTTAAAGGATGAATGTTTGGTGTTTTTTGGGGCTTAGCATTTTTCATTTTTTGGGGCTAAGGGTTTGTGGTTTTTTTGTAAGATTTATTAGGTTTTATTTGGGATGAGGGATTTTTTTTAGGGTTGAGGGTATGAGTTTTTTGGGGATAAGGATATAGGATTTTTTGTGATGAGGGTTTTCATTTTTTAAGGATGAGGGTTTGGGATTTTTTGGGGGGTATGGGTGTGGGGTTTATTGTTATTGTGGTTTTGAGTTTTTTTGGTGAAGAGTGTATGGTTTTTTTGTGATTGTGGGTTTGGGGTTTTTGGGGATGAGGTTTTGTGTTTTTTGGGGGTGAGGGTTTAGAGGTTTTGGGGGCTAATGATTTGGGGTTTTGGGGGGATGAGGGTTTTGGCGTTTTTAGGTCCAGATGGTTTAGTATTTTTTAAGGATGAGGATTTAGTATTTTTGTAAAGGAGGATTTAGCTTTTTCATGGGCTGAGGGTTTTGTATTTTATGGGGATGGGGGATTAATTTTTTCCTCAGATGGGGATTTTGTGTTTATTTGACTAGAGGGTTATTGGTTTTTAGGGATGAGGTTTTATGTTTTTTTGTAGATAAGGGTTTAGGTTTTTTTGTGGATGAGGATTTTGGGTTCTCTATATATGTAGTTTTTGGGGGGTTTTCGGGATAAGGGTTAATGGTTTGATCGGGCCATGGTATTAGGGTTTCCATGTGCTAGGAGATTAATTTTTTTAGTGATAAGGGTTTAAGGTTTTTTGGGATGAGGGTTTAGGTTTTTCTAGGATTTAGGGTTTAGGGTTTTGGGGGATGAGATTGTAGGGTTTCATGGGACTGAGGGTTTAGCATTTTTTTAGTTCTGGGTTATTATGGTTTTAAAGGGTTTTGGTTTTAGTGTTTTTTTATGAGGGAATAGTTTTTTTGTGTTGTACAATTTTTTTGGGATGAGGGTTTGAAATTTTTTGGGGATGAGGATTTAGGGATTTTTAGGGCTGATTTCCTATAGTTTTTTTTGGAGCTGAAGGTTTAGGTTTATTATGGTTGAGTTTTCCTAGTTTTTCTTTAGTGAGGGAATAGTGTTTTTATAGATGAGTTTATATAGTTTTTTTGATTATAATATTTTAGGGTATTATAGGGATGAGTATACACTATATTTTTTGGATGATAATATTGGTAATTTTGGTATGAGGGTTAATTGATTTCTTTTGTTGTGTGTTTATAGTTTTCTGTGGTTTTGTTTTTAGGGTATTCTATGGATGATAATATTTGAATCTATGGGTTTGGGAATTCATGGTTTTTTGGGGATAAGGTTTTATAGTCTGCGGAGGGTGAGGGTTAAAGTTTTTCTAGGGATAAGAGTTTTGGATATTCTCGGCATTAGGTTTTATGTTTTTCTAGAATTTATCTTATGGATTCCTGGGTGTGATGGTTTATGTTTTTCTAGTCATGATGGTTAATGGTTTTATAAGGATGAGGGGTTAGGTTTTTTGGTTTTTTTGATTAGCATTATCTAGGTTTGATGGTTTAGGGTTTTCTGAGGATGAGTGCTAACAATATTCTTCAGAAAGCGGTTTAGTAATTTTTGGGGATGAGGGATTAGGGTTTGGAGGGGTGAGTGTTTATGTTTTTCTAGGGGTAAGGGTTTAGGGTTTTTTGGTTTTAAGGCTTTATAATTTAATGGTGAGGAATGTTTAGGGTTTTTCATATCTGAATGTTTAGGCTTTTTTGTGGTTCAGGGTTTTGAGTTTTCTAGGAAAAAGTGTTTAGGTTTTTTGGATGGGTAAGGGTTTAGGGTTTTCAAGGGATGCATTTTTAGTGTTTTTAGGATATGACGGTTTTTGGTTTTATAGGGATGAGGTTTAAGGAATTTCTAGAGAAGATGGTTTTGGGTTTTTTTGGGGATGAGGATTTAGGTTTTCCAATGGATGAGGGTTTAGGTTATGCAGGTTCTAATGTTTGAGAGATTTCTTGGGATGAATGTTTGTGATTTTTTGGGGATGAGGTATGAGGGTTTAGTTTTTTTAAATGATGGGTTTTGGGTTTTGGGTATGTGGTATTAGTGTTTTCTGAACATATTTTCTAGGGGTTTTTAGGTACAAATGTTTAGGGTTTTATAGGGCTATGGGTTTAGGGTTTTTGGGGATAAGAGTTTTTAGTTTTTAAGGGATAAGAAATTTTCATTTTTATGTTTTAGAGTGTTTAGGGTTTTGGGGGGATGAAGGTTTGCGGTTTTTAGGGCTTATGGTTTATTGTTATTAGGGGAAAAGGCTTTATGGTTTTTTTGGGATAATGCGTTAGGGTTATTTTTTGTTAATAATTTTGGGCATTTCTGGGTAGGTGTTTAGGGTTTTTTAGGGCAGATGGATTTGGGATTTTTGGGGAGAGGGTTAATGATTTTTTGGGGATGAAAATCATTTTGGGTTTTTTGGTAATTTTTTTTTAGGTTATTTTTAGGGTTTTTTAGGGATGATGATTTAGGGGTTTGTGGGGATGTGGGTTTATGGTTATTTTTTGGCCTGTCCTTTCAGTGGTCTTTAAGGATGTTGGATTTGGTTTTCGTAGGGTAACGACATAGGGTTTTTAAGGATAATGGTTTAGGGTTTTTTTCTAAGGATTTATGGTTTTTTGAGGTATAGGGTTTGGGGATTTATAGGTAATATGATTGATTTTTTATGGGTGGGGGAGATTAAGTCTTTTATGGTTGAGGGTTTTCTATTTTTTATGGGATTACAGATTTCTTGGGAATGTGGAATGGGTTTTTTATTGGGTGTGATGGTTTAGAGTTTTTTAGGGATAAGGCTTTATGTTTTTTTAGATAAAGGGTTTAGAGTTTTATTAGGTTGAGAGATTAGTGAATTTTTGGGATGATCAGTTAGAGATTCATAGTGCTGAGTGAATATTGTTTTTTGTGGTAGAGGTAGTATTTTTTGTTGCTTAGTGAATATATTATTTTGAGGTAGATGGTTTAGGGTTTAGGGGATAAGGTTTTTGGGTTTCTTCGGATGACGGTGTAAGGTTTTGTGAGGCTATGTATTTAGGTATTTTTGGGGATGATTTTTTAGTTTTTCTTGGGGATGGGGGATTATGATTTATTTATATATTCTTCTGGATGAATGATTAGGGTTTTTTTTGTTCGACGGTTTAGAGTTGTTTGGAGATGATGGTTTATGTTATTTGGGGCTATGGGCTTAATTATTTGGGGATGAGGGTTTAGGATTTCTTGGGATGAGGGTTAATGTTTTTTAGTGTTACAGGTTTATATTTGTTCAAGGTTGAAGGAATATGGGTTTTTTGTTGATGTCTTAGGGTTTTTTGATATTTAGGGCATACGTATTTTTTTACGTATGAGGGTTAAGTGATATTTTTTCTGGGGGATAATCATTTTTTGAGACTGAATGTTTAGTGTTTTTAGTGGTAGATGGTTTAGTGTTTTATGTGGTTGATGGTTTAGGGTATTTTAGAATGAGGAGATAAGTATTTTTTAGGATCATAGAGTAGGTTTTTTGGGTATGAGGGTTTAGGGTTGTTGGTGTTGAGGGTTTATTGTTTGTTGGGATTGAGTGTTTGGTATTTTTGGGATTAGGGTTTGGGGTTTTTTTTGGGTCTGGTTTTTGTGTTTTTTGGGTATGAGATTTTTGTAATTTTTATTGATGATGGGTTAGGGTTTGTGGGATGATGGTTTTAGGTTTTTTGGGACTCTATGATTAAATTTTTTTGTCGATGAGTGAATAGGGTTTTTTTGGAGTGAGTATTTTTTGTTTTTTGAGGATGTGGGATGAAGGAATTTCGGTGATAAAAGGTTATGCTATTTGTGGAATAGGATTTTGGGTATTTTTGGGAGAGGGGTTAAGGTTTTTGGGGGATGATGGTTCAGGTTTTATGAGTACGAGTGTTTAGGTACTTTTGGGCCTGTTGGTTTATGGATTTTTGGGGATGAGAGTGTAAGGATTTTGGGGGATGAAGAATTATGGTTTCTTGGGACTGAGGGTTTAGGGTTTCTTTAGCCTGAGGGTTTAGTGATATTTTGAGATAAGGGTTTGGACATTTCTCTGGATTATGGTTTAGGATTTTCTAGGGATTAGGGACTATGGTTTTATAGTTATGGGGGTTTAGGGTCTTATGAAGCTATGAATTTAGTGTTTTGGGGCTGGGGGATTAGTGTTTTATTATATAATGGGTAATGTATTTTGGTTGTGTATGTTTTAGGGCTTTTGGGGATAAGGGTTTAGTTTTTTTCTAGGATGAGTGTTTAGGGTTTTTCTAGGATGAGGCATTATAGATTGTTGGTGATATTGGTTTAGTGTTTTTGGGGGTTGAGGGTTTATGGATTTTTGGGGCTATTGGATTAGATTTTCCTATGGATTAGGATTTAGAGTTTCATGGGATTAATGTTTTAGAGTTCATGCAGATGAGGGTATAATGAGTCAGCAGGAAGAGTGTTTAGGATTCTATGTAGTTAAGGATTTAAGGTTTTTCTAGTCTAGGGGATTGAGTGTTTGGGGCATAGGGTTTAGGGATTTTTGGGGATTAGGGAGGACAGTTTTAGGGACCAAGGTTTTAGAGTTTTTTGGAGAAAAGTGTTTTGGTTTTTTGGAGTTTTTCATGGCAGTGTATTTAGGGTTTTTAGGGGAGGAGTGTTTTGAAATTTTTGGGGTTGAGGGTTTGGTGTTGTTCTTGGTTGAGGATTTTGTAATTTTTATGTCTATGTGTTTGGGGGTTTTAGGGGATTAGGGTTTTGGGATTTGTGTGGCTGAGGGTTGGGGATTTTTGGGGGTTAAGTGTTTGGGGTATTCTGAGGGATTAGGGTTTGTTATGATTGATTTTTTGGGATTTTTTTATGAGTGTTTGTGATTTTTGGGCTTGAGGGATTGGGGTTTTTTGGTATATGGGATTAGGGTTTTAAGGGGTTTATGTTTAAGGATTTCTTGGGATTAGGGTATAGGGTTCTTTAGGGTTGATAGTTTACAGTTTTTTGTGGTTAAGTGTTTTGTGTTTTTTGGATAAGGTTTTAGGCTTTTTGGTGGCCTATTATTATGGGTTTTGGAGATTAGTTTTTAAAGATTTATAGGGATTTTGTTTTTAATTTTTTTATGGAGGAGGCTATTGGGCTATTTGGGACAAAAGAGTTGGGGTTTTTTTTCAGGTTTATTATTTAGAGTTTTTGAACTAAGATTTTGGGGTTGTTTTGGTATGAGTTTTAATAGTTTCTTAGGGAAGTTGTTTATGGGTTTTTTGGGGGATGAGGGTTTCAAATTTTTTTGGTTAGAGCATTTAAGGTTTTTATAGACGAGGGTTTAGTGTTTTTTTGGGGTAGTGGGATTATGTTTTTATGAAACCAAGTTTTTAGGGTTTTTTGCGGATTAGGGTTTAGGTTTCTTGGGGCTAACGGTTTATAGTTTGTTGGGATGAGGGTTCCAAATAATTTTGGGCTTATGGATAACGGTTTTTTGAGGCCGAGGCTTTGTGGTTTTTGTGGGATGAAGGATAAGAGTTTTTGGGGCTTAGTTTTTAGGATTTTTGTTTCTCAGGTTTTGGGATTTTTTGGGTCTTAGGGTTTTGGGTTTTTTTTGTGAGGGATTTGAAATTTTTTGGGATGAGGGTTTCTGGTTTTTTAGGGTTGAGGTTTTTAGTTTTTTGTAGATGTTTTTGGTTTATTGGTTATGAGGGGTTCTGTATTGTTGGGTCATACTGTTTGGGTTTCATGGGAATGAGGAATGAGTTTTTTTAGGCTAAGTGTATAATATTTTTTTGGGATTGGGGTTTTGGTTTCAATAGTGATGAGGCATTAAGAATTTTTTTGGGCTTGGGACATAGTATTTTTTAGGGCTCTTGGTTTTGGATTTTTTTTGTCTAGAGGGGTTAGGGTTTTTGGGGGTTTTGTGTGAATTTTTTTTTATGTATGAGGTTCTTGGGTTTCTTGATGATGGGGATTTAGGGATTTTGGGGGTATGAGGGTTTAGGGTTTAATGTGGTGGTTCTTTTTGAGTTTTTTAGGGAAGTGGGTTTATGGTTTTTTTGGGATCAGTATTAGTGTTTTTTAGGGATTAGGGATTACAGGTTTTAGGGGTTGAGGGTTTATGGTCTATTGGGACATAGGTTTTAGGACATTTTTAGAGATGACGGTTTAGGTTTTTATTTTATGAGTATTAAGAGTTTTTTGGTTGATGAAGGTTTTGGGAATTTTGGGGTTTTGGGGTTTTGGGTTTCATATTTTTTAGCCAGAATGTTTTGGGTTTTTTGGAGATGAGGGTTTTTAGTTTAGAGGTTCTATTGATTTATTTGGATGAGGGTTTGGGGTATTTTATTGTTTTGGGTTTGATGTTTTCTGATCCTGGGGGTATGTGATTTTTTTGGGCCAATGATTTGGTGTTTTCTGTGGTCTATTGTTTAGGGGTTTTGGGGAAGAGTGTTTGGGATTTTTTGGGGATGTTGGATTGGGTTTTTTGGGGTTTGACAGTCTTTTTAATGAGATTTTGTAGTTATTTTGGTATCGAAATGGCATTTTTGGGGGTTAGGGTTTATGGTTTTATTAGCGTATGAAGATATGTGTTTTCTATGTGATGTTTTTTTATTTTTATGGATAAGGGTTTACATTTTTATGGGATTCAGTGCTTAAGGTTTTTTGTGTAGAGGGTATGTGGTTTTTTTGGCTAAGGGTTGACGGTTTTTTGGGGTTGAGTTTTTTGGGGTTTATTATGGCTAACAGTTTATGATATTTACTACAGAGGGATTGGGGTTTTTTTTGTGATTATTGTTTGGTGTTTTTTTGGGGAGAGTGTTTGGGAATTTTTGGGGCTAAGGTTTTAGGTTTTTTGGGGGATGAGGGTTTGGGTAATTTTTTTATAATAAGTGTTTTGGGTTTTTTGTGGATGTGGGTAAGGGCTTATTGAGATGTGGTTTTATGGTGTTTGGGCTGTGGATTTTGGGTTTTTTAGGATCTGGGTTGGATTTTTATGTCACTGATGGGTTAATATTATTTTGGGGATGAGTGTTAAAGGTTATTAGGGGATAATAATTTGGGGTTTTTGGGACTGTGGGTTTAGGGGTTTTCTGGGCTAGGAGTTTGGATTTTTATGAAGATATGGATTTATTGTTTTTAGGTATTAGGGTTTGGGGTGTTTTGGGGGTGATGATATGTTGTTTATTGGGGATGAATGATTTTAGTTTTTGGTTATGAGATTATGAGGTTTTTGGGGAATATGGTTGGGGGTTTTGTGGATGACGGTTTAGGTATTTCTAGGGATGAGTGTTTTTTCTTTCTAGGTCCAATAGTTCGGTATTTTTTGGGGATAAGGGTTTAATAATTTTTCAGGATATGGTTTTGGGCTTATTTTGGGACACTTTTTTTTTGTTTTTTGAGGATGAGGGTTTTTGGTTTTTGGGAGAATAGGGTTTAGGGTTTTTTTTGGGTTGGGGGTTTGTGTTTTCTTAGGGGTGAGGGTTAAGGGTTTTTTGGGGATAATGGTTTGGTTTTTATTGTGGTGTAGGTTTTTTGTTTTTTTAGCCTGAGGGATTGTAATTTTGTTGGAAAATTGTTTTAGGTTATTTTAATGATGAGCGTTTTTGGTTTTCGGGGCGGAGAGTTTGTTGTTTTTTGGGGCCGAGGGTTTCTGGTTTATTAGGGATGATGTTTTAGTCTTTTTTGGGACTCAGGATTTCAGATTTTATATTGATGAGGGTATAGGTAGTTTTTGTTGATGGTAGTTCTAGGTTTTATAGTGATTAGGGTTCAATATTTTTAGGGTTTAGGGTTTATGTTTTTCGTAGGGATGATGGTTTATGGTTTTTTGGTACTAGGATTTTAGTGTATTTTGGGCCCAAGGGTTTTGGTTTTTTAGAGAATGATGGTTTGGGGTTTTAAAGGGATGTGGGTTTAGGGTTTTTTGGAATGACGGTTTATGGTTTTTTGGGGTTGAGGGTTTAGTGTTATTTGGTGCAGAGGTTTTAAGTTATTTTGTGGTTGACTATTTAGGTTTTTTTTGGGGATGATAGATTGTTATTTTTTGGGGTGAGGGTTTGGGGTTTGGGATGGAGGGTTTTGTGTTTTTTGTAGATCAGGGTTAGGTTTTTTTATGGTTTAGGATATATTGATTATTTGGGTGTCATGGTTTAGGATTTTTAGCGATGTGGTTAAGGGTTTTTTTGTAGATGTGTGCATATAGAAGTTTTGGGAAAGGGTTTAGGGTTTTTCAGGGAAGAGGGTTTTCTGTTTAATTGGTTGAGGGTTTATGGTTTCCATGGGATGAGGGTTTAATGTCTTTTTTGGTTCATGGTTTAGTGTTATTTTGAAATAAACATTTAGGGTTTATTGGGGGATGAGTATTATATTATCTTTAGTGAAGATTTTTTAATATTTTCTGGGGATAAGAGTTCAGGGATGTTGGGGAGGAGGGTTTTGTGTATTTTTACAGTCAAGTTTTTAGGGTTTCTTGATTCCAAGGATTTATGTTTTTTGGGGAATCAAGCTTATTATTTTTAGTCCTATGTTTTAGGGTTTTTAGGCTAGGTGTTTGGCTTGTTTTGGGAGTCATTGGTTTAGGTTTTTTTGGGGAAGAAGGCTTATGGTTTTTTAGTGGATGAGGGTTTAGTGTTTCATGGGGCATTGGTTTTAGGATTTTTAAGGTTATGGGGTTTATTATTTATTATAAAAATGACTGGATGGTTTTCTATGGATGAAGTTTTAGGTTTTTTTGGCCCTTAGGGTTTTGAGTTTTTTATGGTTGAGGGTTTAGGGTTGTTTGTGGCTGAGGGTTTAGGGTTTTTTGGGGATGAGGTTTAAATGTTTTTTGGGGAAATGGTTTTAGGTATTTTTAGGGATGAGTTTCTATGGTTTTTTGGGGATAACAGTTTTTTAGGAGGAAGAGGGATTAGGGTTTTTTGGGTGTGACATTTTAGATTTTTCTTAGATGTGGGTTTTGTGTTTTTTTGGGGCTGATGTATTGGTGTTTTTTTGGAAATGATAGTTTAGGGTTTTTGGTGCTAATGGTTTGGTGTATTTTTCAAGAAAATGGTTTAGGTTTTTTTGGATATGAGGGTTTCATGTTTTTTGGGGGATTAGAGTTTAGGGTTTTTTGGTGTTGAGGGTTTGGAGATTTTTGGGGAAGATGGTATATGGTTATTTATGGATGATGGATTAGGATTTTTTTGGTATGGGTTTTTTTTCAGAAGGAGGGTTTATGGTTTATTATGGATGAGGTTTTTGGCGTTTTCAGGACAAAGTGTTTGGGTATTTTTAGTTCTTAGTGTTTTTCAGGTTTTTGGCCTGAGGTTTTAGGATTTTTTGTGGATGAGGGTCTACGGTTTTTTGGGTATGAGAATATATGTTTACTTGGACCGATAGTTTATGATTTATTGTTTCCCAATGTTATGGGTTTTTTGGGTAATGAGTTTAATGTTATTTTGGGATAAGATTTATGTTTTTTGGGGTTGAGGGCATATGATTTTTTGACTAAGGGTACATGGTGTCATGAGGAATAGGATTTAGTATTTTTTATGTTTCCATATCAGGATCCAATTATCAATGATAGGGGGAGGGGAGAATCAGTGATATCTTTTTATTGTATGTTTCCTTCTTTTTGAAACAAAATTTTCCCCATGTTAATGATTTTTTCCATGCAAAAAACATTCAAAACACACAACCATAGGAACATAAGATTTACACGGTTCATTACTGAACAAGGGTAGCTACATCCTTGGTATGGAACGGAAACCATATAGTACCAAACAAACCACTATAAAACAATCCTTTTATGTGGAATACAAAGAGTAGGATATACCCTTACAGTCATGTAGCATTTGTAAGACAATATGCAATCGTGTGTGCGCCCTTTTAGTGAAAATAGAGTTATTCAATGTTTTTGTGCTTCTTGACATACATTCACAAATCATGTCTCTCAAAAAAATTCTTCTCCTTCCTACCCAGAAGCCGATAGAAACATCCTAGACATCATATTGATATGTAGTATGATACCCCAGTCTAATATTGACTCACATAGAAATCACTTCCCACATAAATTTGGGTACACAATTCTTCAACTTGCAGAGCTCTATTGCAAACATCCTTCACGAAGCTCCCATCCATTATAAACCACACTAGTTCGTAGAGCTCACTAGTTCGCAGAGATAACTATTTCACCATTCTCAATTTAACCATTGTGAAGTATAATTTTTTATCAATGATCAAAGACCCACCACAAAGTTTATTCCTTTTTCAAAGCATAATGCCTTTGTAGTGCTCACTGACTTTGTGAACATTCATCTCAATTTGAGAGTTCAAGGATATGTTTTTGAGTCTCTATACCTTCTCAAAAGGGTATAGGCTTATTTATAGGCATTTCCCAATGACTCTATAACCTTCCTCGCCTCTTCAGTGCCACATAATCCCATTTCTCAGAGCTCGGAAATTTTAGCCTAAATTCTCTTTTTTCACAAAGCTCCATGGAAATTTTTCGATATTGTAAAGCCTATCATAATAGTAGAAAATTATGTCAAATCCTTTGTGCCACCACAATTACCCACTCTCAATGCTCTTTGCCGCCACAATAATTGTTTTCAAATCTCTTCACCTATGCCATTCGCGAAGCTCATCGTAGTCGCATAGAACACTATCAACATTCTTCAATATACTTCATGAAGACCATATTTTTGAAATTCATGTCTTCTCCATATTTTGATGATATCTTAAAGGACATCCACTTTTCACAATTCTCATAAAACTCCAAATTTTGGAACCCCAAAATTTGGAAAACACTGGAAAATTGTGCCACTTTAGACACTTTATTTGGAAAAACAAACAATCATATTGACAACATATTTTCTCCCCCCATATGTCATAAATATTGAGACACATGTTCTCCAAACTACTTATGATCTTTGTGAATTACAGAAATGAATAGAATCATCAGATTTATCATGGAATTTATTGTAACTTCCCTGTCTTCCCTCATCCACTTATATTATGTGAAGTTATTTCCATTCATCTCAAACATCATTGAAAACAAAATACCAAACTTCAATAAGGAACTCTTCATTATCATCTTGGTCCTAACATTTATTGGGGATGACGGTTTAGTGTTTCTTGGGTCTGATGGTTTAGGGTTTTGTCTAGATTATGTTTTAGGTTTTTTTGGATATGAGGGTTTTGAATTATTTGGGGATGAGTGTTCATCATTTTTTGTATGGTGGGTGTAGAGTTTTTTAGGGATGAGTTTTTAGGTTTTTTTTGGATGAGGGTTCAGGGTTTATAGGTGCTAAAGTTATATTGTTTTTTGGGGTAATGGATTAATGTTTTTTTGAGGGTAGATGGTTTAATGCTTTTAGGGGTGAAGTGTCTAGGGTTATTTTGGGCTAAAGAGTTAAGGTTATTTTGGGCTGAAGAGTTTGGGTTTTTTGGGGTTAGGATTAGGGTTTTTATAGGGGCTGAAAGTTTAGGGTTTTCTAGGGATAAGGGTTTGTGATTTTGTTTGTCTTGAGGGTCTATAATAATTTGGGGATGAGGGTTTTGGGTTTGGGGGCTGATGGTTTAGGAGTTATAGGTCCATACTATTTTGGGTTTTGTTCGGTAAAGGGTTTACGGTTATTTCTGGATGAGATTTTAATGTTTTTATCGGGAAGAGGGTTTGGGGATATTTGGGTCCAAGGTTTTGGTGTTTTGGGTGAAGATATTTTTGGAGTTTTTTTAGTTATTATAGTTTAGGGGTTTTTCAAGACTAGTTTTTTTGGTTTTTTGGGGAAGATAATGTAGGGATGTTTGCAGCACATTGATTGGGTATTTTGGGGTGGAGGTATAATGGATTATTTTGGATTAGGATTTAAGTTTTTGGGGGATGATGGTTTTGGTTTTTTTAGTAGAGTTTTTTTTAATTTTTTGGGAATATTTTTAATGGTTATTTTGGGGATGAGGGTCTATGATTTTTTGGGGATGATGTTTTGGAATTATTTAGGGCTAAGGGGATAGGAATTGGTTTGGAGGAGGTTTAGGTTTTTGGGGGGATGAGGGTTTAAGGGTTTTGGGGAGAAGGGTTTAAGGTTTTTTGGGGATTTTGAATCCAATGATTAATTTTATTTTTGGGATAAGGGTTTATATTTTTTTAACATAAGGGTTTAGTGGTTTTGGGGGGTCAAGAGTTTAGTGATTTTCTTTGTTTTGAATTAACTGTTGTTTGGGGTTGAGTGATTATGGTATTTTGTGTCCTAGGGTTTAGTTTTGATTTGGGAGAGGGTTCATAATTCTTTGGAGATGGGTGTTGATGTTTATTTTGGATGATGGGTTTCATTGTTTTGGGGATGAGTGTTTTTGGTTTTTTAGGGTTGAGGGTTTACGGTTTGGGGGTCGGTGTATTTAGGATTTTTTGGGTTCAAGGGTGTAGGGATTGTTTAGGGCAGAGGATTAAGGGTGTTTGGGATACTTATTTATGTGTTTTTTATATTTATGGGTTGATATTAATTTTTTATGAGGGTTTTTTGTTTTATGGTATAGAGCATTTAGGGTTTTTAAGGATGAGATAGTCATGCTTTTTTGGGATGAGGGTTTATTGTTTTTTGGTGATGAGGTACTAGAGGTTTTTGGGTATAAGGATTTATTGTTTTTTAGGGACAATTGTTTAGTGGTATTTGGGACTATGGGATTATGGTTATTTTGGGATGAGGGGTTTGGGTTTTTTGTGTCCAAGGGTTTACTGTTTTTTGGATTGACAGTTTATGGTTTTTGGGAAAATTTGATTCATGTTTTTTGGGGATGAGGGATTTGGATTTCATGGGAGTGAGGTTTTAGGGTTTCTTAGGGCTGATGGTTTAGGGTTTTTTGGGGTTGGGGTTAATAATTTCAGAAGTAATGGTTTATGGTTTTCGGACCTAGGGTTTATGTTTTTTTGGTTCGGAGTGTTTATGGATTTTTTTGGGACATGGCCTATATTTATTTGGTTCAGGGTTTGTTTTTTGTTCGGAAAGAGGTATTAGGGTTTTTTTGGATGAGTGACTAGTGATTTTTGGTGTGAGGGTCATGGGTTTTTAGGGATTCATGAATAACGTCTTATGGGTGTGAGGATTTAGGGATTTTTGGTGATTAATGATTTATGATTCCAAGGGCTAAGGGGTTTAGGTTTTTTACGGTTGAGGGTTTAGTTTTTTTAGGGATGATGGTTTAGGGTTTTCATGGGTTGAGGATTTTTCCCATTTTCAGGATGAGGGTGTTTGGTTTTCGGGGTTTTATGGATAAGGGATTATGGGGTTTCCAGGCAAAGGATTCAGGGTTTTTTAGGACTGGGGATTTATGGTTTTTTGGGTATGATGGATTAGGGTTTTGAGGGATAAAGTTTTATGTTTTTTGATACTAATGGTTTGGGTTTTCATTGGGATCAATGTATATGGTGTTTTGGGGATGAGGGTTTGGGTTTTTTGGGGGGCTTAGTGTTTAGGTATTTTGGGTGGTTTATGGTTTAATGTTTATTGGGGAAAAGTGTTAAGGGTTTTTTGGGCTTACTGTGTAGTGTTTTTTCAATTGGTTTATGTTTTTTTTGGTAAGGATATAGGGTTTTTTTGGGGTTGGGGGACTTGAGTTTTTTGAGGATTAGGGATTAGGGTTATTTTGGGACAAGGGATTAGTGTTTTTTCTACAGAGGGTTTATTTTTATTTGATGATGAGGGTTTCAAGGTTTCTTTCAGATGAGGTTTTATATTTTTTTCATTTTATGTATTATGGTTTTTCCTAGGTTTAGGGTTTAGGTTTTTTTTGGATATGATGGTTTAGAGTATTGGGGGGATGATGTTTTTTGATTTTTTGGTCCTAGGGTTTAGAGTTTATTGGGGCAAAGGGTTTTGGTTTTTCTAGGGATGAGTATTTATGATTTTTTGGTTTTAATGGATTAGGAGTTTATAGGGTTTAATTTTTAGGGTTTTTGTGTTTGATAGTTTTTAGTTTTTTCAAAGTAAGGGTTTTGGGTTTTTTGGGGAAGAGGGTTTAATGTTTTTTTTTGGATTCCATTTTAGGAATTTTTGGGGTTTTGTGTTTACCATATTTTGGGGATGAGTGTTTATGATTTTGGGTACTATTTAATTATGTATTTTTGTTGTTGAGGGTTTAGGTATTTTTGGGGGTTGAGGGTTTAGGTTTTTTTGAGACCAAGTATTTATGTTTTTTTAAAGTATTATTGTTACGGATTTTTAAAAAAATAATGTTTAGGGTTTTTTTGGGGATGATGATTTAATGTTTTTTGGGGATGATGGGTTACTATTTTTTCGTGGATTTGATTTTTGTATTATTTTATGCTAATTGAATTGTGTTTTTTGGGTATGAGGTTTTAGAGATTTTGGGGGATGAGTTTTCAAGGTTTTTTGGGGTAGACAATGTAGGGGGTTTTTTTGAGCAGAGGGTTTACATATTTTTTGGGGATGAGGGTATGGTTTTTTTCATTAGGAGGGTATAAGGTTTTTTGAGGATGAGTATTACTAGTGTTTTGTGATGAATGGTATAGGGTTTTGGGAGATTAAGATATTGGGTTTTTTTTGGATAGGGGTCTATGTTCTTTTAAGGATGAGGGCATAAGGTTTGTTTAGTTATGAGAGTTTATGTATCTTTTGGGATGACGATATAAGAATTTTTGGGCACGAGGGTAATGGTTTTTTTAGGGCTGAGGTTAGAGGGTATTTTTAGGGAAGATTGATTAAAGTTCTATTTGGGTGAGTGTTTCTGTTTTCCATATGTTGAAGGATTAGGTTTTCATAGGGATAATGTATTAGGGTTTCATGGGACTGATGGATTGGTGTTCTTGGGGATGAGGGTTTAGTGTTTCATAGGGATCAGGATTTGGGTTTCCTAGGGTAGAGTGTATAGGGTTTCATGGGGATGTGTTTTTAGGGATTTTTTAGGGTAGGGGTTTTAGTATTTTTTGGATATGAGAGTATATCCTTTGTTAGTGATATTGGGTTTACATATTTTTGCACTGAGGGTATTGGGTTTTTTGGGATATATTGTTTTGAGATTTTTAGAAATCAGGATTTATGGTTTTTATGGATGAGGTTTTTGGGTTTTTGTGGGTACAAGGTTTACTTTTTTTGGATGAGGGTATATGTTTTTTTTATGGTTGAGAGTATTGGATTTTTCATGGCTTAGGGTTCAGTGTTTTTTGGAATAAGGTTATATGTGATTTTTTTGATAGTGGTATATAGTTTAATGGGGATAAGATTATAGGATTTGGGAGACGATGGTATGCAGTTTTGCAGGATACAAGTTTAGAGTTTCTTGAAGTAGGGGGGTTTGGTTTTTTGGGTAGGTTTTTTTGAATGATGGTTTAGAATTTTTGGGGGTGTGGGATTGGATTTTTTGGTGAATTGTTTTCATGATTTTTTTGGGATGATGGTTTTTTATTTTTTGTGGGTGATGGTTTGGTGTTACTAGGGGAAGAGAGATTTGGGATTTTGGGCTAAGGGATTATGGTTTTTTTGGGATAATAATTGGATGATTTTTTTGGCTATGAGAATTTAGTTTTGGGGGGTTATGGGTTAGGGGACTTTTGTTTGAGTTTCACTTATTTTAAGGATGATAATTTCTTAATGAGGGTTTTTTGTTTTTTTGGGGATGTATTTATGGGTAATTTTGCTGCATTGAATTTGGGGTTCTTTAAAGTAGTGCGTCTAGGGGTTTTGGGGGAAGAGGGTTTGGAGATTTTGTGGCTAAAGTAATGAGGGTTTTGTGGGGTGAGGGTTTGGGGGTTTTATGTGGCTGTTGGTTAGATTTTTTTAGAAGCTGAGTGTTTGTGATTTTTGGGGATAAGTGTTTGGGTATTTTGGAAGTAGTGGGTTTAGGATATTTTAGGCTTACAGTTTTGGTTATTTTGGGGTTGGAATATTATTTTTAAGAATGACTGCTTGGGAGTTTTTTCAATAGAGAGATTTCAATTTTTTGGGACTTAGGGATTCAGATTCTTGAGGGATGAGGCTTTGGTGGTTTTTTTGGGTGAGGTTGGTTTTCGGTTTTTTGGGGATGAAGGTTTTTGGTTTTGGGGGTGTTGGTTTTGGGTTTTTTGGGGGGGATTGTTTAGATATTTTTTAGGATTTAGGGTTTAGTGTTTTTAGCATAGAGGGTGTATATTTGTTTTGAAGCCAAGGAAATAGGAACTTTTAGGGTGGACGGTTTCTATTTTTTGGGGGGGCTAAGGGTTTTGGGGTTTTGGGGCCATGATTTAGGGATTTTTGGGTCCATGGGAGTAGGTTTTTTGGGGCCTAGGTATTAGTGTCTTTTGGGAATTTTGGTAAAGGGGTTTTCGGTTTGACGGTTTTGTGTTTTTTATATATGAGGGTTTAATTTTTTTGGAGATAAGGTTTTTGGGTTTCTTGGTGATGAAGGTTTAGGTTTTGTTAGGGAAAAGGGTTTATGGTCAGTTATGGTAGTGGGTTTATGGATTTTTTTGGTTGAGGGGGTTTAGGGTTTTTTGGGGATCAGGTATTAGGGATTTCTAGTGTATAGGGTTGGATTTTTTTGGTATTAAGGGTTTAGGGGGTTCTAGGGCTGAAGTATTAGGGTTATTTGGGGACATGGAATTGATGTTTTTTATGGAAAAGTGTTCAGGATTTTTATGGGATGAGGTTTTATAGTTTTTTAGGTATGTGGTTTTGCGTTTTTTTGGGGTTATGGATGTATTTTTTTCAGTAATAGGGATTCGGGTTTGTTGGTTGGGGGTTTAGTGTTTTTTTGGTGAGAGGGTATAGGGTCTTTTTAAGATGTGGTTTTAGGGGTTTTTTGGGATATGGGTTTATGGGTTTTTTCAGTCAAGGTTTTTGGTTGTTTTTGGGGATGAGGGATTTGTTTTTTTGGATTATGTGATAGGTTTTTCTAGGAAGGTCAGGGTTATTTTAGGGAATAGGGTTTAGGGTTTTATGGGGCCAAGGATTTAGGGTTTTTAGTGGATGAGGGATTAGGGGGTTTTATGGATGTAAGTATGATGTTTTTTTGGACCCAAGTGTTTAGGGATTCCTTGGGCATAATGTTTAGGGTTTTGTAAGGATTATGGTTTATGGGTTTTTGGTTATGTGTTTAGGGTGTGTTGGGGCTAAGTGTTCAGGGTTTTTGTTATGAGGGATTACTATTTATTGGGATTGAGGGTGAGGTGTTTCATGCAGAAAAGGTTTTGGGGTTTTTAGTTTCAATGGTATTGGTATTTCTAGGGATAAGGGTTACGATTTTTTTGGGATGTGGTTTATGGTTTCAGGTCCAATGTTTTCAGGGATTTTTTGTGTGTGAGTTTGGGGTTTTTCTATAGCTAGGGAATTGATCATTTTTGGGGCTGATGATTCAGGGTTTTTCAGGGATGGGGTTTAGGTTTTTTTAGGGAGAAAGGTTTATGGTTTTTTGGGGATGAGGGTTGAGGGTTTTCTAGGCCTACAGTTTATTGTTTTTTAGGGATGAGTGTTTAGGTTTTTTGGGGCTAAGGGTTATATGTTTTTTGGGGTATAGGTATTATATTATTTTGGGTGGATGATATAGGGTTTTTTAGGAAAAATATTGAGGGTTTTTTAGTATAGTGGGTTTGGGGTTTTGGGGGCGATGGGGGATGGGGGTTTTAGGGCTAAGTGTTTAAGGTTATTTGGGGTAGTGGGAATATTATTTTTTAGGGTTTATGGCCAAGGGTAATTTTCATATGAGGGGTTAGGTTTTCATGTGGTGTGGGATTAGATTTTTTATGGAAGAGTGTTCAGGGTTTATTTTGATGATTCTTTAGCGTTTCATTAGGACTGAGGAATTAGGATTTTTGTTATATGGTTTTTGGTTTATTTGTGGTTGGATGTTTAGGTATTTTTTTATATGAGGGTATAGAATTTTTAGGTGATTTATGTTTAATGTTTTTTGGGGATAATGTAATATTGTTTTTTTTAATGAGGGCTTGTGGTTTTAGCGGCTATGGGAATTATTTTTTTGGTGCTGAGGGTTTAGTGGTTTTTTTTAAGATGGGGGTTGAATAATTTATTAGAATGAGGGTATTAGTGTTTATAGTTATTTTGGGACTAAGTATATAGGATCTTTTGGGGATGGGGATATTGGGAATTTTTGCGATGAAAGTTTTGTTTTTTTGTGTCTTAGGTTATAGGGTTTCATAGAGATGAGGGTTTAGGCGTTTTAAAATTTATGGAATAGGGGGTTTTAGGTCTATGGGTATATGGTTGTATAAGGATAAGGGTATAATATTTTTAACACTGGTGGGTTTATTTTTTTGTGTATGAGGTTTTATGGATTGTTAGGGAATATGATTTTTAGTTTCATATTGCTGATGGTTTAGGTTTTCATAATATTGACTGTTTGCGGATTCTTTTAGAGTGGGGCCTATGGTTTTATCGGGATAACCATGTAGGGTTTCATGGGGATGAGGTTTTAGTGTTTCATAGGGCTTAGGTATTACAGTTTTTAGGGTTGTGTGTATAGGTTGTTTTAGTGTATGGAGTTTTAGGTTTATTTTGGGTTGAGTTTTTATGGATTTTTAGGATAAATATATTGGGTTTGTTAGGGTGGGTGGTTTAGGAATTTTGTGGATTCTGGTATTGTTTTTTGGGGGTTGTGGGTTTATGAAATTTTGGGGTAAGCAACATAGGGTTTATTTAGAGCTAAGGGTTTAGGGTTTTTTAGGGATGACGTTATAGGTTTTTTGGGGATTAGGTATTAGGTATTTTGGGGCATAGAGTTTATAGTTTTTTAGGGTTGATGGTACTGTTTATTTTGGGGTAAGGGTATAGGGTTCATTGTGGACGAGGGTTTAGAGTTTTTTGAGGATTAGGGTATAGTTTATTTTTGGAATGAGGGTTTGTGGTTTTTTATGAATGGTTATTTCATTTTTTGGGTGGTGAAGGGTATAGTGGTCTATGGGGCCAAGGGTACACTGTTTTTTGGGGTGAGTCTTTGGGGTAAGGGTTATGGGTTTTATGGGTCATGGGATTTTGGGGTTTTGTAGGAATATGGAATGGGGTTTTTAGGAAATGAGTATTAGGGTTTTTTGGGAGTGAGGTTTTGGTGTTTTTTTCATATTTTGGGTGTGGATGTTTTGGATGGTGAGGGTTTTTGAATTGTTTGATAATAGGGTTTCTGTTGTTTGGGGTACTGCGTGTGGGTTTTAGGGGATGAGGATTTGAACATTTTGTATTGAGACTATAATTTTTTCTATGTCTGAGGGTTTTGGGTTTCTTGAGTATGGTTGTTTGTGAATTTTTTTGATGAGGGTTTGGGGTCTTTTGGGGATGAGGTTTTGGTGTTTTTGGGGGATGATGGTTTTGGGTTTTTTGGGTTCAAGGTTTTTAGAATTTTGAAGATGAGGGTTTGGGATATTTTGTGGATGATTTTTTATGGTTATTTGGGTTGATGGTTTAGGGTTTTTGGGGATAAGTATTTCAAATTATTTTAGGTTGAGGGTTTAGTGAGTTTTCAGGACGAGGGTTCGAGTTTTTGGGGGACGGGGGTTTTGGATTATATGGGATTCAGTGTTTGGTGTTTTTTTGGGATGGCGGTTTTTCATTTTCTTTTGGATGAGGTTTTGGGGGTCTTCAAGGAAGAAGTTTTTTATTTTTTGGTTGAGAGTTTGGGGTTTGGGGGTGTTGGGGGTTTGGTGTTTTTTGGGTGTGTGGTTTTGGGTTTTTTTGGGGGATGAGAATTTGTGACTTTTAAGGATGTTGATTTATAGTAATTGGGGGATGATGATTTTTGGTTTTTTTGTAAGAGAGTATAGGTTTTTTAGGGTTGATGTTTTACAGTATTTTGGGGATGAAATATTATGGCTTTTGGGGCTAAGGGTTTTTTTATCTTGGTATGGGTGTTTATAGTTTTTTTGAGGACGTTGGTTTATGGTTTTTTTGGATAAGGATTTAGTTTTTATAGGTAATAATGTTTATTATTTTTAGGGGTGGGGTTTAATGATTTTTTGAGATGGTGTTTTAATGTTTTTTTGGGTTAAGGGTTTAAGTTTTTTTGGAGGGGTGATGGTTTAGGGAATTTTGGTGTGAGGGTTTATGGTTTATGGGGATGAGTGTTTTGGGTTTTTTTTGGGGAGGTGGAATTTTGTTTTTTTGGTATGTGGATATAGTATTTTTGGGGAATGAGTTTTTACGGTTTATGTGGGTAGAGGGTTTATGTATTTTAGGGCTGAGTGTATAGATTTTTTATGGATGAGGTTTTAGTGTTTTTCCTTGAGGGATTAGGATTTTATCGAGATAAAAGTTTAGGATTTTTGGTAGTGTATTTTTTGAATGGGGGGTTATTGATTTTTTTGGGGATGAGGGTTTATGGTTTTTTGGGGATACGAGTTTGGGGTTTTCTGGGGATTAATATTTATGATTTTCTATGGTTGAGGTTATGGTGTTTTCTAGGGATGAGGGGTTTATGTTTTTTGGGGCTGAGAGTTTATTGTTTTCATGGGATGTGGTTTTGGGGAATTTTAAGGATGATGGATTTGGGTTATTTGTGTAGAGGGTTTTGTGTTTTCTAGTCCAGAGTTTTTGGTGTTTTCATAGGATGAGAGTTTTGGTTTTTGTTGGGTTTTAGGGATTATGGATTTATGGGGATGAGGGCTTGGTTTTTCTAGGGATGAGTGTTTTTGATTCTATGGGGAAGAGTGTTTGAGGTTTTATGAGGCCATGTGATTGCTGGTTTTGGTAGCAAATGCTTTGGAGTTTTTTTGGTGTAATGAATTGGGTTCTTTGGAGATACGGATTTTATTTTTTTGGGGATAAGGGTTTATAGTTTTCTAGAGATGAGGGTTTTGGGAATTGCGGGGATGAAGGTCAAGATTTTTTGGGACATAGTGTTTGAGTTTTTTTGGGGCTTATGTTTCTAGGTATTATGGGGATGAATGTTAGTATTTTTCTATGTCTTAGGGTCTGTGTTTTTTGTAAGGGTGGTGGTTTGGTATTTTTTCGCGATGATTGTTTGGGGGTTTTTTTGGATGATTATTTAGTGGTTTCTAGGTCTGAAGGATTATGTTTTTTCTGTATATGAGGGTTAAGGGGTTTTTGGAGTTTAGGGTTATGGTTTTTTGGGGATTATGGTTTAGGGGTTTTGGTTATAGGTTTAGGGTGTTTTGGGGATGAGGGTGTAGGGTTTTTATAGGACTGAGGGTTTAGGGTTATCTAGGTCTTAGGGTTTAATTATTATTGTTGATAAGTGTATTGGGATTTTTTGGGATGAGGATTTAGGGTTTTCAAGGGTGTAGTGTTTAGTAGTCTCTAGGGAAGTGGGATCAAGGGTTTCTTAGGCTAAGGGTTCAAAGGATTTGAGAGATTAGGGTTTTGTGATTTTTTTGGTCTAAGGTAATGGAACTTTCTAGGGATGAGGGTTTAGTATTTATAGGGTCTTCGAGGATGGGTTTATTTGGGGTTTAAGGTCTAGACTATTTTAGGGATGAGGGATTAGTATATTTTAGTGATGTGTGTTTATGTTTTTTGTGGCTATGGGATTGGGATTTTTCGAGGCTGAGTTTTTGGGGTTTCTAGGGGATAAGGGTTTATGGGTTTATGGGTCCGAGTGTTTATGTTTTTTTGGGGGGGATGAGGGTTATGTGTTTTCTGGGGATGAGGGTTTAGGGTTTCATGGGGGTAAGGGTTTACTGTTTTGTGTGGTTGAGGGTGTAGGGATTTTTTGGGATTTATTTTTATGATTTATTAGGGATGTTGTCTTGGGGTTTTTGGGACTGAGGTTTAGGGTTTTCATAGGGTTGATATTTTAGGGTTTTTTAGGGATGAGGGATTAGGGGTTACTTGGAATGAGGGTTTTTCATATTTGGTGATGGTATTTAGGGTTTACTTAAACTAAGGGTTTAGGTTTTTATGGTGATGAGAGTTTAGTGATTTCTACAGTGTAAGGTTTAGGGTTTTCTAGGAGTAAGGGTTTATGATTTTATGGTGTAGAGGGTTCAGGGTTTTATAGGGCTGGGGGTTTAGGGTTTTCAAGTGAATTGAGTTTATAGTTTTCTATTATTGTGTTTTAGGGTTTTATAGGGATGAGGGTTTAGGATTTTCTGAGGATAAGGGTATAGGGTTTTCTATGGATGTGGGTTGAGGGTTTTCAGGAAATTAATGTTTTTGGTTTTTTTTGTGCCGAGGGATTATGTTTTTCTGCTGATATTTTTTTAGGTTTTTTTTTTGGGATGATGGTTTTATGTTTCTTGGGATGAGGGTTTAGGCTTTTCTAGGGAAGAGGTTTTAGGTATTTATGGGGTTGTGGGAGGAAGCTTTTTGGTTGATGGGTGCTTAATATTTTTTAGGGATGATGGTATAGGGTTTTTTGGTCATAAGGGTTTATGGTTTCTAGGGGTGAGGGATTATGGTTATCTTAGGATAAGATTTTAGTGTTTATTAGGGATAAGTGTATTTTTTAGGGTTTGAGGATTTAGTGGTTTTTTGGGGAGTTTTTACAGTTTTTAGGGATTTGGGCTCAGGGTTTTGGGGGGATGAGGGGTTATAGTTTTCATTGGATAAGAATTTGGAGTTTTCTTGGGATGAGATTTTTGGGTTTCCTTTTTCTAAAAATATTTTTTTTCTAGGGGTAAGGGTTTAGGGTTCTCTAAGGATGATGGATTTTGGTTTTCTGGGGATGTAAATAGATGGTTTTGATGGCCTGAGGATTTAGGTTTTATTTCGGGTTGATGGTTTAGTGCTTTATAGCTAAGAGGGTTTAGTGATTTCTAGGGATGGGAGTTTTGGGATTTCAAAGGATGTGGGTTTATTTTTAATTTGGATGTATGATTATTGTTTTATAGAGATTAGGGTTTAGGGTTTTTTGAGGATGAGGGTTTATGGTTTTTAGGGATGATGCATTATTGTTTTCTATGGAGGAGTGTTCAAGGGTATTTGGGATGAGGGCTCTGATGTTTCTAGGTCTGAGTGTTTAGGGTTATCTATGGATAATGGTTTAAGCATTTTTAAGGCTGAGGCATTAGGTTTCTATGGGGATGCGAGATTTGGTTTTGTGGGTATGAGGCCTTTAGGGTTTTATTGGGATTAATTTTTTGGGTTTTCTATGGCTTATGGTTTAGGGTTTTCAAATATTGAGGCTTGAGGGTTTTCTTGGGCTATGGGTATATGGAATTTTTGGGATGGGGGTTTAGAGTTTTCTAGTGTAGGTTTTTATGGATTTATATTGATGGGGTTTAGTGTTTTCTACGAGTTATGGTTTATTTTTATCTTGAGATTAAGGTTTATGGTTTTCTATGGTTACTGTTTTGGTTTTTATATAGATAATGATTTAGGGTTTTGTGGGGAGAACTGTATTAGGTTTTCTAGGGAATAAGGTATATGGTTTTTTGGGTCTTACAGTGTATTTTTTTCCTGAACCAGGGTTTATGTTTTTATGGGGATCTAGGTTTAGGGTTTTTGGGTTGATTGTTTAGGGATTTCTAGGGATGAGGGTTTTGTATTTTATATGGTTGAGTGTTTAGGGATTTCTGGGGATAATGGTTCAAGAATTTCTACGGATGGTGGTATAGGTTTTTCTTGGCCTAGATGTTTAGAGTTTTTCAGGAATAAGGGTTTAGATTTTTTTGAGGTTTAATGTTTAGGGTTCTTAGAGACTAAGGGTTTAGCATTTTCTGGGTATGAGGGTTTAGGTTTTTCTGGGATTAAGGGTTTATGGAATTCTAGGGTGGATGTATTATTTAACTCCTCATGTTAATTTGATCATTTTTATAATATATTAATTTTCATTTATTTATCTCATTTAAACAATTCAAACATCCCATTCATACCAAAATGAATTGGATTCCACTAAATGCAGTATTTACTTGGAGTAGATTACACACTACACCATGTATCTATGAAGGATCATTTTAAGGTAATAATTATTTAAATGAGAACGAGAACACATTACCATAAAAAATAGAATTGTGTATAATAATAACTAATTTTCAAATATTATTTATAATGGTTGTATATAAATAAAACATATTGATAATTAAAAAAATATTTTTTTAATGTAATTATATATTTTAATGTTATATATTATAAGAGGAAATTTATTAAGTCTTTCTATTAACAATAATAAGATTAATTTTAGACATTCCAAAAACATTAATATGATAAAATAAACATAATTTTGGAATTTATAATTTACAAATTAACATATTGTAAATTTTTAGTATTTTTCATATAAGTTTAATGTAGGTAATTGGGATATTTTTTATGTTGTTATTGGATATAAAAATTTATTGAAATTTTGAACAATATTTTTACCATCGGCTCACCACATCAGTAGGATTATCATTAAATTTAACTTTTATACTTCTGTGATTTGAATTATTAAAAACAAAAATACTTGGTTGTAATAATTATGATATTTAGATTCTGATAGGACCAACATAATTTTTGGATATTGTGAATAGTAACTATAATAATTTTATTAACTAACCACTGTTAAGGGTAAATTAGGTAATTAAAGCTAAAAAATATATTATAATATTACAAACTTATCCTAACACTTGTCCTAATTTTATTGGATGAGTATTTTTCTATAAAAATAAACGTTAGGACGAAATTATGTCATTTTTATGCCACTTTTGTAATAATATGATATTTATTATATTTTATTTAATGATATGTTAATAAGTCCTTTCTCATATTTTTAATAACTACATCATTTTTTATATAGGGTTATTAATAAGATAAATTTGATTATAAATAGTTATTTGATATCTAATAAATTTATCTTCATCTGGATAATTATTTTTTATTTTTAAGGAATAAATAATTTTATTAATGTCTTTCATAGTGATGATGTAGTAATCTTTTAATTAATTTTTATTTCAAATTAATTATTTTAAAAATATTAAAATAAATATAATTTCAGATGATTAGTGTCATCCATAAATTTTATAGATCACCTTTAATATTGGGGATTTGATAAAATATTTTTTGAATACACATTTTATTTATGATATTTTTTAAAATTCAAGTAATTAATAGTGTCAAAATTGTCATTATTGGAACATTAAAATAAATAGTATTTTATTAAATGATATAAAATTAATAAAAATATATCATTTGGAGAAATGATTATAATAAATTTAGATGAGTCATAAATGATTAATTAGGGGTTCTTTTGGTATTTTATTGTTAATATATTAACCCTAATGTGTAAATGACAAGTTGTCATGATTAGAGTTAAAAGGGTTTAACTAAGTGTCAAATCCATATGATAAGTTTAATAATGTAATATAAATTTTTCTTAAAAAAATTGGATGAGTTTATTTCAAACAATACTCATCTTAGATACTGAATAACTCACTTTGGAGATATTTTAAACTGAAAATTGATATATATTAATTTATTATTTTGTGATTTTCCAGGAGTACCCCTACCCACTCTAATAAAAGGGAACCTCCTCCATAACTTCCCCACACCAAATTGATACTTCTAACTCAACCAAACTCTACCGTTTTATCCCTATAAGATCATTTTCCATGTTCTGCAGGTTTTGGTCTTCTCAAAAGACAAACTCTAGTGTCCCTTATAGTAGATCAAGAGTGAGGTCTCCGAGGAAGAGGATTTTCTGATACATACAAAAAAACTCAGACCAAATGTAAGGGTAACTATCATAGTCTCATTATTATCTGATGTTTCTTATACATAAGTATCTACAACAAAATATTTATCATCCACGTACATGTTTCATAAAATTGTACTCAAAATATTATTACTAATTTTCTATAGTTTTTTAATGTTATTTTTACCCATGTTTTATATTCTGAAAAATGGTATAATGATAATTTTTTCTCAAAATGGTACTTTATGAAATTTTCAACAAAAAATAGATGAAATGGTTTTCAATTATATGACATGAACTAAATTTTTTAACGTTGTGACATCAAAATACATTAAAGGTTCCTTTAAATTATTCCATTGATATTTTCAAAGATAATTCCTTCTTTTAAAATTGAACAGCATTTTAAAAAAAAAGGTTTAAAAGAAAAATTGATATTTTCCTTTGTAATGGTTTTCATGTGGTCATTCAAACTTATTTTCCATATAAGATTGCATCTTTTGGTGTTATCCATGCTTTTTGTGAAATTATCCATGTTTCCACTCATATTCTTTATCTGAGAAGATTATGTTTGGATTTCATGATGTTTATGATAGTTGTATCAATTTCACAAGATTTATGCTTTTGAAACCCTCCTGTTTTCACGAGTTACATTTTTTATGAAATGATTATGAAACATGTATATTTTCTAAAGGTTATGATAGGATTACATTTTTATAAATCCCTTTTCTTTTCATGGGTTGTGATATGTTTAATTATGATAATGGGGAACATGTATGTATGATTTCATTATGATATAGATGGGACCTATATCTTCCTCCAATTAATTGGGTAATGAATTATATCTCATGATATGATGATAGAAACAATTTTATGGGATTGATCCACTCTGGGATGATGGGGATATCTGATCCACTATGAGAATATGGGGAAACCTGATCCCTTACATGGAAGGGACTGTGATTGGGGATGGTGGTGTGTCCCTCCATGTTGTTGAAACCCCCATGAAGTTCCCTTATAATCATTGGAAATGCTCCTCAACTTTTGGGTAATGATATAATATTCATTAGTGACTGTCGTATAATCCATTTCTTATTTGTATGTTAATATTTCATGGATTAAGTTATTTATTTCCTTATAAATCACATATTATTAACTGCTAATCTTCATGCCATGATTAAATGTCTTGGATCTTGGAAATTTAGGGTATGATCTTATATTTCATGATCATATTCTCATACTATTTTTCTCATGTTTATGTTTACATATCTCCCGTGTTTACCCATACTGAGCGTATGATATCAACCTTTGTATGTGTTTACTTTCCCCATGTTTTGATGATATGTATTATGTATTATGTGTCCAAAAAGGGTTCTATTCATGAATAACCTTGTATGAGATTATGTAGCTTACTTATGTACCATTTTTTATGTTTCCATATTTCCAAAGGCACTAGAATATTATAGTCTTTTGGGCATCTATTTGTTTAATATAATAATTGTTACAAAAACATTTCTATAATGTCAATTTATGAAAAGAGATAGTCTCTATAGTTCGTATTATAGGAAATTATTAGTTAATAGTTTAAAACTAGGATGAGAAAACCTTAGTGAGAACCCAAAGTAAATTTCTAGGGATATGTCTAATGATAAGGAAAAGTATAGGAAAATGTCGTGGAATTTTTTGAAAGGATATAACAAGTAGATTCATAGAAATAAATACCTATCTAGTTACTACATATGGATTTAGATTTGGCATAGATGTACCTAGGGGTAACAACTCTAACATGGTGTATTGGGTAGGACTCGATCATAACATGGTACATGACAACATGACTTATGGAACATCTAGTTTAACACTCCCAGGTGATATGATTTTGGAATTTACAAACTCTTCATGAACCATCATGATGGATTTAAATAGAATATGTTGATGTGTAACCTAGGATAAACCTATGATTTAATATATTAATGAACATTTTATTTCATTATTATGTGGTTCCTCATTATTATAGTTGTTTCATAATCTATGATTTCTTTGGCTTTTGACAATTGATGGAACCCAAAGAAACCACATTAATATAGAAATGATTGTTCTCTATAGAATCTTAATTCTATGGGTGCTGGAATGAAAAAACTTGTTTATATATTCACAAAGCGTTATCAAGAAATGAATCATGGTGTAAATCCAAATTAGAAAAGGAGGGAACAAAATTATGTTGAGCCATTCATGAGGGAACTTTCACCTTACTTCAGAGGATCATCAAATCCACTTATTTCATAATAATGGATTAGTACATAGGAAAATATATTCTCCATTCTCAAGTGTTTGGAGCATGAAAAAGTATTTCTAGATGTTTATCATTTAGTAGGTGAATCAAACCAGTGGGGAACTCTAAACAAGAATATAAGGAAGTAAGAGGAAATTGAATCCACAGATTGGGATGAGTTTAAAAAATTGTTTTTTAAAAATTAATTTTCTCATATTCGTCATAAAAAGAGAAAGAAATAGTTCCTTGCATGGAAGAAAATTGATGATGAATCTTCTAGTAACTATGAGGAAAATTTCAGAATACATTCATGGTATGCTTCATGAATTATCATCCAACCCAAAAGTAAGATTGATATATTTATTAGAAGCTTAATGTCAACTATCATTTTCATTAGATAAATTAGTATCCAAAATGATATTGTGTGTTGTGGAATCATGGTTGAAAAGTATGTTGGAGTCACGTACCAATCTCATGGTTTTGACATGAAAAGAAATATGGAGTTGAAATGAAAATCTAAAAACCATGGAGAAACTAAGATGATATTTATTTTATGCTCTAAATTCCTAAAAGATTCGTTTAGGTAATTATATTAAAATAAATAGTAAATGGTTTATGTGTCAAAAGGAATTTCATCAGGAAATTGATTGATGGTGTGATGGATATAAGTTAACTAACAATGCTAATATACATAAAGATGCACCGAATGAACCTCATATGCTTTAGTGATTCATGTTCAAGGAGAATGGTAATTATGCTACCAAGTGCCTAAAACAAAGGGTTTTTCCGGATGATCAATATCAATAACCTCTTATTCAAATGAAACATATGAAATCTCATGTAATTGTTGTTTCCAATGAGGGGTGCGATAATGATATTATGAAAGGTACAAAAACTATACAATATAGAGCTACTAATGCCATATTTGATTATGTATTTACCCACTCTTTGATATTTTATAATTTTGTTTATTTTTCTATAATCCACCATGATAATTTGATGTGTAATTAGAAATGAAATCTCATAATGGTATGATTTTTTCTACTAAGTTATATGATTCCTCTCCATTTTATGTTTGTGGGAATGTGATTCCTGAAAATCTTATCATTCTTTATTTGGTCGAATTTGATTCCATATTAGGCATCGATTGAATTTTTCTGAATAAATCCCACATTAATTTTTGAGAAAGGTGATTTATATAGGATATTTCAATCCAACCTATGATCGTCTATCAACATGATGATATGTATGGGCTTACTATAGGGATTAAATTTTTTTAATGGGTCTTAATTCCCATTCAAAAGTCATGTTTATCTCAATTGTTTAGGGAGAAAATAGATATTGATGACATGCCTATTATTCAATATATTTTTAATGTCTTATTAGAAGAGTTTCGTAGCATTCCACCAAAATGAGATGTGGAGTTCTCAATAGAGCTCATACTTGGTTCCAAACAAATTTCAATGACACCCTTTAGAATGGCCCCAATTTTAATGTAGTAATTGATGAATAAAATACATGAAAACTCTTTTAAGGGATTAATTTATCCAAATCTATCACCTTGGGACGCACATATTATTTTTTTGAAAAAGAATATGGATCAATGTGAATTGGAATGTATTATTAGGAGTCGAACAAGATCATGATCAAGAAAAATGTCATCTTCCCCATATTGATGACTTGTTTAATCAACTGCACAGAGCTCAATACATATCCAAGACTTCCCTTCATTCTAGATATCATAAATTTAGGGTCATGGAGGAGGATATACCTAAATGGAGTTTGGTACATTGTATGGACACAATGAATATACATTGATTCATTTTAATCTTATTAATGCCCCTTATATCTTCTTAGATTTAACTAGTAGAGTCTTTAGAGAATACCTTTCTCAGTTTGTGGTAGTATTTATAGATGAATTATTATCAATTCAATGAGAATGTAAGGGCATCAAGACCACATGAAAAGTTTACTAAAGAACCTAATAACATAGTAACTTTTTGAAAAAATTAAAATGTGTTTATTTTTGAAGAAAAATGTATCATTTTTTGTTCACGTAATCTCAAGTGATGGTATTTCAGTGGATCCATCGAAGATAATGGAAATTTAATGGTGTACTAGACCAACCACTATTATTTAGATCTATTTTTTTCTTGTCTTATATAAATATTATTGACAGTTTTTGGATAATTTATCATGACTATCTAATCCTCTAACCAAGTTAACCCAAAAAAATTCTATGTTCCTCAAGATAGATTAATATTTTCAATTAACTGAAGAGATGGAAAGTCAGAACACCTATAAAAACATTACCCTACAGTGGATAGGGACATGTAATATATTTTAAGGAATCCAAGAATGGATTGGGATGTTTTCTTATGAAAAAAATAATTTTTATCACTTATACCTCACGATAGTAGAATATTCATGAGAAATTTTATGGATAAATTATCTTATGGAGAATAGTGTGATATATATTCCGATCACAAAAAGACTAAAATATATATTCACATAGAAGGAGTTGAACATGCGTAAGAGAATATGGTTCGATATGATAAAAGATTATGAGTTCTCAGTACATTAAAATATTGGAAAAGTGAACAAGGTTGATGATGTGTTGAGATGAAATGATTATTCTATCTTATCTATGTTTAGGATCTCAAAAGATCCTATAATATTCGATTTTCAACGGTTGAATATTAAATTTTTTATAGAATAGAAAAATTATTATCTTTCTCAATTGAATATTCAACCCTATATCTATAGGAATATTAAGGATGCACAAATGAAATATGTAGAGTAGAAAAACAGGGTTACAAATGTTACTGAGGATAACCTTGATTAGAATGTAATGATAAGTTTCGCTAACCATGTCTCTATTCTATTCATTCCAGATTTAAAGAATGAGATGTTTGAGGAGGTTCATAATTATCCCTTTTCTAATCATAATTTAAATATGAAGATGTATGGAGGTTTCATCGAATACATCTTATAAGATAGAATGAAGAGAGATATCATAGAGTTTGTGTTGTGATTCTTGTTATGTTAATAATTTAAGGCCATGAGAAAAATGTTTAAGGGGATGATTCGTACATAACCCATACCCGTAATGAAATAGGAGAACAACACTATGGATTTTTTTAATATGACCACTCAAAACCTAAAAATAGATTAATGGTATATGGGTGATAGTCGATAACCTTATAAAGGCATCACACTGCATTTCTATCATTGAGGACCTCTCTATGGGTCAAAATTAAATTATATACATCAAAGAAGTGGTAATGTTTCATGGTGAACCACATTCTGTTGTTTCTGATCTGGGTTTGATGATACCTCATAATGCGAGACGCACCGGGGTGGCCCAATCGTCACGTTGTAGGGAGGCGGATAAAGGATGCAATGCCGAGATAAGTGGCGGATGATTGGTATGGAATGCAGATGCAAGTAGTCAGTCAATGCTATAAATAGCATGACCTACTACATAGAAAACAAACTCGAGGGAGGGATGTGATGGCCAATCCACACAACAATGCACTTGGGTTGCAGCACGAAATTTGGGGCTTTGTTATCTTCGATCACTAATCTAACTAGTAGATTGAAAAGGAAAAAATAAACAAGAGCAAGGGGGGAAATCAGGATAAACCTCACACAACAGAGATAAACAAAGCATACGTTCTCAATTAAATCATTAATGAAAATACAATGTCATGGGGTGGCTATTTATAGCCATAGGGAGATGCAATATTCAAGGGTATAATACCCTAAATCCATAAACTCTATATCTACCTTATCCCCTTAAAGTAAAAAAGATAATGTCTAACAAAGAATTTTGGGACAAGTAGCACATGCCTTTCCACCCATAGCCCACCATGTTTGAATTTGATTACCTTGCCCGCCATATTTGACTTTGGTGTCCGAAGATGCCATTCTAGAATTCTCCAAGTGGGTAAGGCTTCTAAAATTCGTGCAACCATGTGGGAAAAATTTAAAACATCATATTTGGGCTTGAATATGTTAGATAATAGGCCCATTTTCTCTGTACATGCAAAAAAAGATCCATTGGGCCATTAATGAAGCAAGATGGGAGCCCATTGTAGAATTCAACCTCTTTAATATATCGCGCATCATTAGGCCTTGCAAATCCAACTCCTCCAGTTGGGTAATCAACTCGGTGCCTTCAAAATGGTTTTCATCATCCTCTCCCTATGGAAAAGGAGTCATCCTTGACTCTTTTTCCTCCACACCCAAAAAGGAGAATGATCAAATACATTAAATGTGGGACTTACAGCATAATCACCTTGAGAAGCTATCTTGTAATAATTTTCATTAATCATCTCAAGCACTCAAAAAGGTCCATCACCCTGTGGCATCAGTTTTTATTTACTCTTGTCTAAAAATATTTACTTCTGCATATGAGCCCCGATGAGGTCACCAGGCTTGAACAACATTTTCTTAAAACCCTTGTTTTCACGACCAATTTATTTCTGGGTCATCCACTCAATATTTATCCTTGAATTTTCATGGATTTTCATGATAAATTTGGCATGCCCTTTTGCATCCATATTAGATGGTTCCTACAAAGGCAAGGGAACTGGATCAATAATGGAAAGGGGGTTAATGCCGTAAAAAATTTCAAATGAAGAATATTAAGTAGTGGAATTTTTTTTCCTATTATATGTTAATTTTACATGTTTCAGACACTCTCCCAATTCTTGATGTTATTCTTCACAATGGTTCTCATAATGGACGATAGTGTCTGATTCCCCACCTAGACTTTTCCATCAGTTTACAGATGACAAGTGCTGTAAAATAGTACATTTGTTCCTATTTTTATCCATAATGTCTTAAAAATTAGCTGAGAAATTATGTCTCTCAGTGTAACACAATATTCCTTGTAATTCCATAAAGTTTTACTAATTCCTAAAAGAAAAGTTTTGAAATGTTAGTGCCATCGTCTATTTTGTGACATGGAATAGAGTTTCCCATTTTTGAAAACTGATACACTAAAACAAAAATGGAATATCTTTCCCTATTGGTCCCTAGTAACCCCACAATAAAGTCCATTTATATTTCCTCCCAAGGGGTGTTTGGGATTGGGAGAGGAAGATATAGTTCATGTGGGGTTATTTTGGATTTGGAGTTATAGAATACAATGAACATTCCCACAAATTTCTAAAAATCTCAAGATATCCTCAGCCAAATTAAATTCTCCCATAGAATATATAGAGTTTTTTAAAAAACAAAATGACCCCATTAGCCCACCCTAATGTGACTCCTTCAGTAAAAGTAAATGGAAAGAGAAATTGAGAATGTAAAGCTTATCAATCCGGAATAAGGATCCATCATGTAAATTGAACTTTTCCCAACTAACACTAGGTTTACAATGTTCATAAGGTTCTCATAAATCACTATCAATGGCTTATAAATCCTTAATGTATTCAAAACCATGGATTTTTTAATCCAAAAAGGATAAAATAAAATATCTATGTGAAAGTGCATCACCTGCAATATTTTATGTCCCCTTTTTATGCTTGCTGACATATGGAAATGATTCAATGAATTCCAACCATCTAGCATGTCTCCTATTTATTTTATGTTGTATATTAAGGTATTTAAGAGCCTCATGATCAGAATAGACCACAAATTCTTTAGTCCAAAGATATTTTTTCCATGTTTCTAGAAATCTAAACAATTTATACAACTCTTTAGAAAATGTAGCATAGTTTAGGGTTGGGCTATTTAACTTCTCACTATAAAAAGAAATAGGCAAAAATTCTTGCATGATTACTCCTATGACAATTATTCTTGCATGACATTAAATTTCAAAGGTCTTATTGAACTCTGAATGTTAAATTAGAGGGGTGTGGGTGAGTCTCTACATATGTTCATGGAAGAACTTCTCTTGAGTTATCCCCCATTTGAAAGAAAAATTCATCTTTGTAAACATGTTAAATGGTGCTGCTAATGTGTTAAATTCCATAAAAAATATCCTGTAAAAACTAACAAGCCCATGAAAACTTCTTACCTGACCAATAGAGGTTGGAGTTGGTCATTCTTGTATTTCATTGATCTTCTCTGTGTCATCTTTAAATCCATTACTACTCACAACGAATCCAAGGGAAAAAATATTTTCAAGACAAAATTCACACTTATTTATGTTTCTGAACAATTGTTCTTTCCTTAACACCTCTATGACTTTTCTTAAGTGATATACATGTTCACACAAGGTCCTACTATAAACCATAATTTAATCAAAGTAAATTACCAAAACAATTACAATATATGGATGTAAAACATGATTCATTAACATCATAAATGTGCTAAGTTCATTGGTGAGACCAAAGGGCATGACTAACCATTCAAAAATTTTATGTTTTGTATGAAATTCAATTTTACACTTATCAATTCCATTCATCATAATTTGATGTTATCCACTTATTAAATTAGTTTTTGAGAAAATAGTTGAACCATTTAATTCATCTAGCATATCATATAACCAGGGTATGATGACGATACTAGACAGTGATGTTTTTGATGGATCTGCAGTCAATGCACATTCTCCATGTTCCATCCTTCTTTGGTACTAGAATCACTAGTACATCACTAGTACTATGACTCTCTCTAACATATCCCACATTGAATAGCTCTTAAACATGTCTTCGAATCTCTTTTGTCTCTTCTGGGTGGGTGTGATATGCAGGGAGGTTCGGTAGTGATGCTCTAGGTATGAGTTCAATTTGACTCTCAATACATATAATGGGTGGAAAACCAGGTGGAACCTCTTCAGGAAACACATATTCACATTCCTACAACAAAGACTCAACAAAATGTGGCAAAGGATATGTTATGTCATTAGGGATCATCATCACCTTTTTATACATAAGTACTAATATATTTTGTTTAGAAATAAAATCTTCCTTAACCTTACTCTTTTTTCCAACATCACACTTTTCTCCCCTCTCAAATATTTTTCCCCTATTAATTTTTCTTTTCTATCCATTTTGTTTCTTCTCTCATTTTCTATTTTTTCCTAATTCTCTCTTTTTTCATTTTCTCTATTTTTTTCCTCATCACTCATTTTTTTCTCTAAAAATGTGATCTTCCACAATTTCCTTGGGGGAAATGGGGTTGAGGGTTATAAGTTCCCCTTGGTGTACAAAAGGGTGATGATTCAAGAAACATTCATGATTAACAAGCTGATCGTACTGCCACGGTTATCCCAACAACAAATGGAAAGCCTTCATAGGAACAACATCACACCAAACCTAATATCTGAAATTATCGATGGATAAAAATACATTCATTTTTATGGTGACCTTCAAATCACTACATTCATTCAACCACTAAAGTCAGTATAGATTTTGATGCCTCAAAGTTGGGAGTCCCAAATTCTCCACCAACTCGGTGCTAACCACATTGCTACAACTCCCCCCATTAATAATAATGCCACATACATTCCCATTGATCTTACATAATGTATGGAAAATGTTCTCTTGCTTCTACTTTTCTCCAACATCCATTTGTGCACTTAAAACTCTCCTAGTGACAATAATCTTTCCATCTTCCGCAAATTCTTCATTATCAATTTATTGAGATTCTTCCTCCTCCTCTTCCGAGCTCTCCCCATCGGTCTCTCATTCTCTATACTTGTCGATGGTCATGGTGTTCTGGTTTGGTTACTCAATAGAAATGTGACTTCTTCCATGACATTTGTATCAACGAATATCCCGATTCCAGGTTTGGTTAGCTTCAAAATTAGGTTACTTAGGTGAAACAGTTACCTTGTAACTTTTGCGATCAACCACCTCTTTTTCCCTTGATGGTTCTCCCATCTTCTTCCTCGGATTTCTCTATGGATTGAAAGGTGTAGTGGGTTTCCTCATGTTGTCCCTCCTTTTGATTTTTTTTCTCAATCTTGGTGGCTTGATGGATCCTATCTTGTATTTTCACATGGTGGTACATCTCGACTTGATCGAAAATCTCCCGATTGAGCCCATGTAAAAATCATGTTGCGGTTGCCTCCAGATCTTCCTCAATGTTTTCCCGAATCATGTCAATTTTCATCTCATTGCACTAATATTATATGATCTTACTCCCTTTGGAGAGGCTTTGAAGCCTCTTGTGGAGATCTCTATGGTAGTGTAAGGGAACAAACCACTTCCACATAGCAAACATCATGTCTTCCCAATTTTGGATAGGAAGTCCTCCATATCGGGCTCTCTCATTTTGAACTTTATCCCACCAAATTAATGCATAAACAATGAATTCAAGGGATAAAGGTCTTACCTTTTTCTCCTCGGAATAGGTATGACCTGAAAACCCCTACTTGATCTACATCTCACACTCTAATTACACTTCCAGATCGCTTTTCCCATGAAATGAAAGGGACCTTCACCTTGATTCCACAAAGTAGATCATCATCATGTCTTCTCTTTTAGCCTCCTCTAGGTTGTTGGTACAACCTCCTCCATTTTGGGACATCCTAAAAATCACCATCAAGGTTTTCCATCTCCACCTCCATGATGTGGGGGCGACGAGGTTCCAGAGCTCGCTGTGGGGTATCATGGATCATCCTTGGGCTTCGTTAATTCTCCAGGTTATCAATCCTCTCATGTAGCACTTCAAAATTCATATCAAGAACTTATTGAAGTGGCTCACCAAATCTTGCATTTGGAGTTCTATAGCTTCGGGTACAAGAGATCTACTTCAACTTCCTTCATCGCTAACATGTGCAATTTTCTTCCCAAGATCTTCTACCATGATAAGTTACACAAACACACAGAGGGGGGGACACACAATGATACATGATTACTCACACACGTGATATGTACACACACACACACAAGATGTACATGCTCATGCACAGAGGGATACACACTCACACACACATGATATACACACTCACACACACAATATGTACTCAAACACACACACATGCATAACAATATGCACACACTCACACACACAAGATATTTTTTTTATTATTTATCTCCACTATAAACACTCAATTCAAATTCCATGCTCTTGTAAAATATAATACATTTTTTAGGGTGATCACTTGACACTAATACTTCCCCAATCAAGATTGTGTTAGGGGATGGTTTAACACAATCCGCATGAGTGGTAACAGGTTTAAAAATGGTAAAGGGTCAAAAGAGGGTAGAAAATACGGGTAAAATGGTGAAAGTAGTGGTAGAAAGGTTGTATGTGGTTTTTTCCCGATAGTGCAAGATAAGAAAAATTAATTACAATTATAGCCATATATAATATGGGGATGAAGAAAAATGATGGAGAAAGTGATGTAGAGAAATAGAAAGTGTTAATAATGTAATGAAAGATGGTGAAGTAATTGTATCTTCTCGTTTTTCCTTTTTTCTTAAAATATCCCAAAAAAATGTTGTGATTGGAGTTTTAAAGCACAAGATGATGAACGAAGAGTAAGATATTTTTTTAAAATATCTCATAGAAAAGGATGTTCTTAATTTTGAGAAGAAAAAATGATGATTTTAGATAATTTAATTATTTTGTTTTTTTTTCAGATACAAATCACATATAGAAAATTAAATGTGAAAAGAAGATGGATAAACAATTGAATCAATGTGAAAATATTTCAATCTTGCACAAAAAAGGCCAATTATGGAGGTTTTCAAATAAAATTTTATTTAATGAGTGGTTAATAAGGAAATATGATATGGTATATGGATAAAAGAAATATAAATGATGGGATATATTGCAACCATGTAAACCAGATCTTTGATACCAACTACTGTGAGACGCACCGGGGTGGCCTGATCTTCACGATGTAGGGACGTAGATGAAAGATGTGGTTTGAGGATAAGTGGAAGATGATTGGTATGGATAGAATATGAATTTATTCAACCAAATCAATAAGGAGAGTGACCTATTACTTAGACAACACCCTCAAGGTAGGGATGTGATGGCCAATCCACACAACAATGCACTTGTGCTGTAGTAATTGAAGAAGAAACTCTATGAAAAATATGGTTAGGGCTCCATTTATGAAACCCTATAACCTTGGGGTGTACCTATTATTTTTTTTTTGAAAAATAAATATGGATTAATGTGAATTGGCATGTATTATCAGCAGTTGAACAAGATCACGATCAAGAACCAATGTCCTCTTCCCCGTATTGATGACTTGTTTGATCAACTGCATAGAGCTCAATACATTTCCAAGTCGACCATTCATTCTAGATATCATTAATTCAGGGTCATGGAAGAAGATATACCTAAGATAGAGTTTGGTAAAAGGTAAGGACACAATTAATATACAATGATTCATTTTGGTCCTATTAATTCCCCTTATATCTTCTTTGATTTAATGAATAGAGTCTTCAGAGAAAACCTCAATCAATTTGCGGTAGTATTTATAGATGAATTATTATCCATTAAATGGTAAAGTAAGGGCATCAAGAACACTTGAAAGTTGTACTAAAGAACCTAATAAAGGATTAACTTTATGAAAAATTTATAAAGTGTTTATTTTTAATGCAAAATGATTCATTTTTTGGTCATGTAATCTCAATTGATGGTATTGCAGTGGATCCATCAAAGATATAGGATATTGAATGTTGTAATAAACCAACCACTATGACTGAGATCTATAGTTTTCTTGTCTTATATAGATATTAATGACAATTTTTGAATAATTTCTAATGACTATCTAATCCTCTAACCAAGTTAACTCAAAAGGGATCTATGTTCTTCTAGATGGATGAATGTGATTAAAGTTTCAAGTAATTGAAGAGATGGAAAGTCGGAACAACTATACATACATTATGCTATAGTGGAAAGGGTCTACTAATATATTTTGATGATTCCAAGAAAGTATTGGGATGATTTGTTTGGAAGAATTGAATTTTTATCACTTATTCCTCATGATAGTAGAAGATTCATGAGAAAATTTTCCCAACTGATGTTTTCAAGTTAGTCGTGGTAATTTTTTCCTTAAACATATGGAGGCATTATCTTTATGGAGAAATTTTTGATATATATAATGATCAAAAAAAGACTAAAATATATATTCACACAGAAGGAGTTGAACATACAGAAGAGAATATGGTTAGATATGATAAAAGATTATGAGTTCTCAATACATTACAATAGTAGAAAAGAGAACAAGGTGGATGATGTGTTGAGATGAAATAATCATGATATCTTATCCATGATGAGGATCTCTAATGATCCAATAATGTTTTATTTTCATAGGCTGTATATTGAAATTGTTATGTAAGGGAAAAATTATTATCTTTCATAATTTAATGTTCAACCCTATATCTATTGGAATATTCAGTAACCATGTATTAGTTTAGTTCATACCGAATTTAAAGAATGAGATGTTTGTGCGGGATCATAATTCACCCTTCATTAATATTAATTGAATTATAAATATGTATGGATGTTTCATTGAATACATCTTCTAGGATAGAATGAAGAGATATGTCACAGAGTTTGTGTTGTGATGCTTATTATGCTAGTAATTTAAGGTCGAGGAACAAATTTTTGAGGGGATTTCTCTTACATTACCCATACTAGAAAGGCAATAGGAGAACATTACTATTTATTTTGTCGTATGACCACCCAAAACCAAAAAATAGATTAATGGTATATGGGATATAGTCGATCACCTTATATAGAAAACACATTGCATTTCTATAATATAGGAAATCACTAGGTGTAAACGTTATATGATAAACATCAAAGAAGTTGTAAGGTTTCATGGAGAACCACATTCTATTGTTTCTGATATGGGTTTGATGATACCTCATGATGTGACACGCATTGGGGTTTCCCGATCTTCATGGCCTAGGGTGGAAGATGAAGGATGTTGTTTGGGGAAAAGTGGCGGATGATTGGTAGGAATAGTGGATGCAAGGAGTTAGTCAACACTATAAGGAGAATGACCTATTACTTTGATAACACACTCAAGGGAGGTATGTTATGGACAATCCACACAACAAAACATTTGGGATGAGGCATGGAATTGGGAGATTTATGATCTTGGATCACCAATCTAACTTTTGGATTGACACAAAAAGAATGCACAAGAGAAAGGGGAGAAAACCGGGATAATCCTAACACAATGAAGAGAAACAAATCATACACTCTAAATGAAATCTTGAATGAAAATACAATTCCATGGGTGGATATTTATAGCCAAGGGGTGATACAATAGTCCAGGGTCTGATACCCTAATTTCATAAAGGGTAAATATACCATATCCCCTTAAAGTAAAAAACATAAAGTCTATCAAAAACTTATGGGAAAAATAGCACATGACATTCCACCCATAGACCAATGAATTTGACATTGAGTACCTAGCCCACAGGATTTGACTTTGGTGTCCAAAGATGCCATTCTAGAATTCTCCATGTAGGTAAGGCTTATAAAATTTATGAAACCACGTGATCTAAACATTAAAACTAATATTGGGACTTGAATAAGTGAGATAAGACCATTTCCTCCATCCATGTAAGGAAAGATCCATTGGGCCTTTAATGAATTGTGATGGGCAGCCATTGTTGCATTCATTCTCTTTAATCTTCCATGCATCATCAGCCCTTGAAAATCCAACTCCTCCACTTGGATAATTGACTATGTGCCTTCAACATGGTTCACATCACCTCCAAGATTTGGTAATGTCTTTAGTAATCACATGATAATGAATTGTGCTTCATCACTTCTTATCATCCTCAGACGGATGTTCAGTCTGAAAGAACAATTAAAACCAAAGAGAATATGTTGAGATCTTTTTCAATATATTTCAAATGAATTCGGGATCAACACCATCATATATTTGAGTTTTAATAGAATAATATCTTTCACTCAAGCATTCATATGTATCCTAATGATGCCCTCTATGGGAATAATTTTTTATCTCCACCGTGTAGTGATGATGTTAGAGAAAGACGGTTATTATGACCTGAGATCACTACAGAAATGGACGACAATGCTAGAACCATTCAACTACATAACAAGGTGTCTCAAATTATCCATAAATGTTATATTTATAACCATAAACTTGATCTAGAATTTTAATTTGGTGAAAATTTATTTTTACGAATCTCCCCCTAAGATAATGTTATGAGATTCATGAAGAATGGGAAACTAATCCCCTGGTATATCGGTCCCCTTGAAGTTTTTTTTTTCATATCAGGTCAGTATCTTATCCTTTGGAATTTCTTCCATATATCTCAAAAGTAGAAGATTTGTTCCACGAATCTCTATTAAGGAAGTACATACTTGACCCCTCACATGTACTGAAATCATAGGTTATACCGATGGATCAGGATCTCTCTTTCGAATAACAACTTGTTGAAATTAATGATCTTACAGAGAAAGTTCATCAAAATGAGACCACTCATCTGGTCAATATTTTGTGGAGAAATCACGAATTAAAGGATGATTGGTGGTAAGTTGAGGATATTATGAACTAGAAGTATCCTCAATTTTTGTACAACAATGATTGAGGGAGAAATCCATCTTAAGTGGGATAGAATGTGACACCCTGAGTATTTGTGAACATGTTTTCAAATAAATTAATTTCCATTGATTTCATGAATTTTAGAAAGTAAAACATCCCATTCGCACAACACCAAATTTTCTTATGCTACATGAAATACTGAATTGTTTTATGTTACACGCAACATCAAATTTCCAGGAATTATCATTTTATGATTATATTAATTTAATGGAAATAGTAACAACCTTGTTATTAAACATATTAATATGAATAGTAATAAATAATTTTAAAATATTATTTATATATTTTTTATATAAATAAAACATATTGATACTGAAAAATATATATATTTTTAAAGTCTTTATAAGTTCAAATATATTATTTTCTCAAAAGGACATCTATTTATGTTGTTATGTGAAAAATAATAAGATTAATTTTAAACAATATTAGAAATTTAATTTTAAAAAATATACATCATATTAGAATATTGTATGTTTAAATTAAATTAAGGTTAAATTTTAGTATTTTTCTAAGAAGTTTCAATTTTTTAGGAATAATGAATAATACTCCATTGTAGTGCAATACCACTTTTGTAGTTTAAATAATAATTATATATTAAACTAATTTTAGAATTAAAAATAGATCTATTATACATATATTAATCCAATATATGTCATTGAGATATTTTTTATATTGAAATTAGATAGAAAAACTTATTAGAAATTTGAAAAATATTTTTACCCGCCATCTTGCCACATCTACAGGATTACCATTAAACATAATTGTGTTTCTTCGATTAATTGAATTTTGAAAAACAATATACATTTTTTAATCAGTTTTATATTTAGATACAAATAGGATAATCTTAATTTTAAGTTCATTATGAATAGTAAATTTAGTTATGTTATTTATATACCAAGATTATATGTAAATTGGGTTATTAAGGTTAAGAATAATATTATAATAATGTTAAATTACTCTAACACATGTCCTAATTTGATTTTATGAGTGGCATTCAACCTTAATAAACCTTAGGCCTAAATTATATTTCTTTAATCTACATGGGTTTTAATATGAAAATTATTATATTTTATTTGATGACAACTTAAAAATTTCATACTCATATTTTTATTAACTATATTATTTTTAATATAGGGTTATACAGAGGACGAGTTAGACTATAAATATGAATATCACAAATAATAAATTTATATTCATCATGAAAATTTTATTTTAATTTTTATTAGGACAAATAATATAATTAAAGGCTTTCATAATGATGATGCAATAATCATTTAATTAATGGAAATATCTTATAAATTATTTTAAATATTTTAAAATCAAATTAATTGCAAATGAATAGTTTCATCCACTAATTTTTTATATTACCTTGACATATTAGGGATATGTTATAATTTTTATTCGAAGATACCATTTAGTTAAGATATATTTAAAAAGACAAAAAAATAATAGTGTCAAAATTGACTTTAATGATAATTTAAAATAAATATTAATTTATTAAATAATATAAAATTCTAAAAATATAACTTTCTAGAAAATGATTATAATAAAGTTAATTAAGTCATCAATGATGAATTTTGGGTATGTTTGGCATTTTATTGTAACTATATTATTCCTAAAATGTAAAATCGATGTTGTCACTATAAGTGCAAAAAGGGTTTATCTAAGGGTTAATGATAAAAATACGGTAATAATGTAAAAATAATTGTTTAAAAATCCTTAGTTGGGATTTTTTTAACCCATATCTATCTTATCATCAAAATAAATCACTTTTCAGCTATTTTAAATCGACAATCAATGTATATAAATTTAAAATTATTAGAGTATACAAGAGTGCCCCTACTATCTCTTATAAAAGGGAACCTCCCCCCTCACAACCTAGCTCCACATTGAGTCTTTTATAATAATAAACTCTACCCATTTATATTTCTAACATCCATGGAAATTTTTTGGAGTTGTTGGTCTTCTCAAAAGACCAACTCTAGTGTCCCTAATAGGAGATCTAGAAAGAGATCACCAACAAAGAGGAGTTTTAGATATGTATGATGGAACTAAGACCTAAGGTAAGGTTAATTTCTCAATATAAATATTAATAAAGGTTTTTTATATGTGTGTATATAATGGATAATTTTTATCATCCATTTCTATGGTTCTTACAATTGTATACAAAATATTCTTACCATTCTTGTAAAAAATTTTATTTTCATTTTTACACATGTTTGTCTTCTTGAAAAATATTTGAAGAGAATTATTTTGGCATCCTCCAAATGAGGTAAATTATTACATTTTAGGAAAAACATAGAAGGAATATTGTTTTTAACTTATACACCATGAACAAAATTTCTTTCCATCATGACATCATAAAACATTGATGTTTCCTTTAAAAGATTCTATATATATTTTCAAAAAAAAATCATTTTAAAATTTCTCATCATTTTAAGTAAAAAAATATTTTTTAATGAAAAATAATCTTTTCCTCAATAATTGTTTTAATATGATCATTAAAAAAATTTCTCATCTAAGATGATATCGGTTGGTGTTACTCATGACATTCTGGGAAATGTTCCAAGTTTACATTCATATTACTTCTTTGAAGGGTTTATGTTTTAATGGAATGATATTGATGAAACCTGTTTCAATTTAATGGGTTTTATGCTTTTGAAACCCCATTCTTTTCACAAGATATGTTTTTTATGAAATGATTTTGAAACCTGTATCTTCTATAATGGTTGTTATATGATTACAAGTATATGATTCCCATTTATTTTCATGCATTATGATATGATTTTTTATGATCATGTGGTAAACATATATATGATTTAATTATGAGATTTTTGGGACCTATATCACCTCTAATGAATTAGGAAAAAAATTTATTTCTCAAGAGATGGTGATTGAAAAAATTTGTTGGCCTTGATCCACTATGGGATGATGGGGAAACCCGATCCAAATTAGGATAACAGTTAAACCTGATCCCTAAAAAGGAGAGAACTATGACTGGGTATGGTGGTGTGTACATACTAGTAGGTGAAACCCTCATTAAGTTCCCTAACATGTTTTGGAAATATTCCTCTACTTGTAGGGAATGATATTATATAATTTTCTGTCTGTAAAAAATTACATTTCTTATACCTATGATATGATTTCATTGAATATGTTCTTTATTTCCTTATGATTCACATGTTATGAACTTCCAATATTTATTCCATGATTTCTGATCCATGATATTATTTATTAAGGGTAGGATCTTCTATTTTCGTGATAATGTTTGGATACCCTTATAGTCATTATTATGTTTATATATTTCCCATGTCTACCCTTACTGAGAATATGATATCACCACTTTTTATGTTTACTTTACCAAGTTGTTTAGTATATGTATTCTATTTTATGTTTCTAAGAAGGGTGATATTCATGAAGAACCTATTGGGAGATTATACAGCTCACTTATGTACCAGTTTTTATGTTTCTATTTTTAAAAAGGAACTAAACTATTACGATCTTATGTTGTCTATTTGCGTAATGTACTTTGAATTTCATAAAAATTGTTTAATGGTAATATATAAAAAGGGAGGGTCTATATAGATTGTTATAGGGAACATGGCTTAAGCTTATTTATGGATGATGGATTCACATTTTATGCAGATGGGGGATTAGGGTTTTAGGAATAGAGGGTTTAGGGTTTTATGGGGCTGTGGGTTCAGGGTTTTCTGGTGTTAAGGGTTTGGGGTTTTCATTGGATAAGGGTTTATGGTTTTCCTCGGCTAAGGGAATTTGTTTTTCTAGGGATTGGTTATTAGTGTTATCTGGGGAGGAGGGTTTAAGGTTTTCTGGGGATGAGGTTTTAATGTTTTCCATGGATGAGAAATTTAGTTTTTTGGGATGAGGTATTAGGGTTATTTAGGTATGAGGGATTAGGGTTTTTTAGGGCTATAAGGTATAAGTGTTTTGGGGGTGAGGAATTAGAATTTTTGTGATAATTTTTTAGAGTTTTATTTCTATTAAGAATTTATGATTTTCCGGGCTGAGGTTTTAGGGTTAATTTGGTTTGTGGAATGAGGTTTCTTGGGAATGATTGTTTTGATATTTTTAGAGAAAAGGGTATGTGTTTTTTTTGGGGGATGATTGTTTGGCCTTTTTGGGAAAATATTTTGGTTTTTTCATGTGTTTTGGTATTGTAATTATTAGTGATGAGGGTGTCATGTATTTTGGGGATGGGGGTACTTGGTTTCTGGGTGTTTTGTGTTCGGTTGTTTGATTATGAGGGTTTGTGGTTTTCTGTGGTTGAGGGTTTTAGTTTTTTTGGGTGCTATTTGTTTGTGGTTTATTGGGGGTGAGGGTTTGGGGGATTCTATTATAAGGGTTTGGGTTTATTTTAGGATTACTATTTGAGGTTTTTTAGGGTTTAGGGTTTCTATATTTTTGAAAATGGGGTTTTGGGGGGGTTTGGGGACATGAATATGGGGGTGTTTAGGGATTAGGGTTTGAGGTTTGGGGGGATCCAGGTCTTTGGTATTTTGTATTTGGGGTTTTATGATTTTTTTCGGATGAGGGATTGAAGTTTCATGAGGATATGGATTTTTTTTCTACATGCTAAGGGTTTCGGGTTTTTTGTTTAAGTATTTTCATAATTTGGAGGTTGAAGGTTTGGGATTTTTTTGAATGATTGTATGGGGTTTTTTAAAGATGAGGGTTTCACGTTTATTGTGGATGAGGTTTTCAGTTATTTTGGTAATGGAAGAATGTGTTTTTTTTCTGTGGGTTTGGGTTTTTTGAGGGACTCAGGATTTGGGGGTTTTGGGGTAAGGGTTTGGTTTTGGGGGGGGGGGGGTTTGAGGGTTTTGGGTTTTTTAGGGATTTGGGATCGAATATTTTAGGGCTAATGGTTCGGGGTTTTTAGGGGCTAAGGGTTTTTGGTTTTTTTGGACTATGAGATTGGGGGTTTTATGAGTAAGGGGTTATGATTTTTGGGGGATGAGGTTTTGGTCTATTATGGCGTATAAGGTTTTGGGTTTTTTAGCAGATGATGTTAAGTGTTTTTTTGGGAAGGAGTTTTTGGTTTTTTTCTAGCTAAGGGTTTAGTATTTGTTGGGGTTCAGGTTTTGTGGTTTTTTTTGGATGAGGGTTTAGTGTTTTTTGTCAGGAATTATGGTTTCTTGTAGATGAAGGTATATAATTTTTTTTGGGTCGAGAGTTTAGGGTTTTTTGGGGATGAGGTTTTTTGGTTTTTCAAGATGAGGATTTGGTGTGTTTGGGGGCTATGTTTATATGGTTTTTTGGGGGTTTAGGGTTTACTATTTTTTGTAATAGATTACATTTTTTTTATGGTTTATGGGTTTTTTGGATTACTTTTTTGGATTTTTGTGGATGAGGGATTATGTATTCAATGGGTTGTGTATTTAGGGGTTTTTTGGGTTGAGGGTTTTTGGTTATTTGGGGAAGAGGGTTTTTTCTTATTCAGAGTTGATGGTTATTTGGGGATAAGGGTTTAAGCTTTTTGGGGGTAAGTGTTTTTGTTATAATGAGTTTTAGGGTTCAATTTATTTTTCGGATCAGGGTTATGGTTTTTTGGGGATCATAGATTTGGGGGTTTTGGGGTGGCGTGTTTTGGTTTTTTGAGGCACAAGGTATAGTGTTTTTTGAGGCCCAATGTTTAGGATTTTGGGGGGTCATATTGTGGTACTTTTGTGGCTCAATGATGAGGGGTCTTTTGTTTTTATGTATTTAGGGGGTTTTGGGGCCAAGGGTTTAGGGTTATTTGGGGCTTACGGTGTATGGTTTTTGGGGTAGTGAGATTAGGTTTTTTGGGGAATGATGGATGAGGGTTTATTTGGGGATCAAGGATTATGTTTTTTGGAGATTGAGTGTTTTTGATTTTTTCGTGATGAGGGTTTATTTTGGGGGGGGATGAGTGAATTGTTTTTTTGGGAATGAGTGTTTAGGTTTTAATTTAGGATATGGGTTTATTTATTTTTTGGGATGAGGGTTTACAATTTTTTTGGGATAAGTGTTTATTGTTTTTTGGGGATTATTTTTTTATATTAGGGGATTAGGGTTTAGGATTTTATTGGTGGTTAGGGTTACTTTTTTGGGCTGAAAATTTATGAATTTTTTGGGGCTAAGGGATTTTTGTTATTTTGGAAAGAGGGTTTTTTGTTTTTTTTGGGAAATATAGTTTAGGGTTTCTTTGGGGATTTTGGATTACGGTTTTTATGAGGGTTTAGGGTTTTAGGTAATGTGAGAATAAGGTATTTTTGTTATATGTTTTTAGGGTTTTTTTAATGATGATGGTTCTTGGAATTTTGGTATTGAGGGTTTAGGGTTTTTGGGATTAAGGGTTTGTGTTTTTCTGGAATGTGGGTTTATGTATATATAAGGTAGTGAGTATGGGGTTTTTTGGAGAAGTGGTTTTAGGGATTTTGGAGCTGATGGATGGCCATTTCTTGGGTTTGAGGGTTCTAGTTTTATTATGTATCAGGGTTTAGGGGTTTTGGGGTCTAATGGTTTAGTGTTCATGTGGAAGATGGTTTAGGGTTTTTTGGGACAACGTGTTTATGGTTTTTTGGGGATACTAGATGTTGGTTTTTTAGGACTGGAGTTTAGGTTTTTTAGTCTAAGGGTTTAGAATTTTTGGGGCATTGGGTTAAGGTATTGTTGGGAATGAGGGTTTAGGTTTTTTTGGTCTTATCGATTAGGTTTTTTGTTCTAAAGGTATATGGGTCTTTATGCTTGAGGTTTGATGGTTTTTTGTGGATGTGGGTTCAAGGTATTTTAGGGACTATTATTGGGGGTATTATGGGGTTTTGGGTTTAGGGTATTTTTGTTTGGGGGTTTAAGATTTTTTTGGGGATGGTGGTTGACAATTTTTTGAGGGATGTCGATATAGGGTTTCTTGGGGTTTAGTGTTTAGGGTATTTGGGGGGAATTGTGTTTAGGGTTTTTCAGTGAGGATGGTTTTTTGTATTATTCAGATTTGGGATTCATGTTTTTAGTGGTTTAGGGTTTAGGGTTTTTTGGAATGAGGTTTTAGGGTTTTCTTGAGATAAGGGTTTAATGTGTTGTGTGGATGATGGTTAATGGGTTTTTGGGGATAAGGGATCAGAGTTTTTGGGGGATTATGGTTGATGGTTTTTTATGCTTAAGGGTCATGAGTTTTTAGGGCCCATGATTTATAATATTTTGGGATGCGTTTTTAGCTTCATTTATGGCTAAGGGTTAAGATCTTCTAGGGATAATGTTTTAGGATTTTTTTGGATCAGGGTTTTGTGTTTTTTAGAGATAATGGTAGTGGTTATTCTGGGACTAAGGTATGAGGGATATTTTTGGCAGAGGTGTGAGGGTTTTGGGGCTAAGGGTTGAGGGTTGAGGGTATTTTTGGGTATAAGGTGTGGGGATTTTTTTCTCTCATTTTAGGATTTCTTTTTCAGATGAGAGTGTTGTTATTTTTGTGGTTGAGGGTCTAGGATATTTTGGGGATAAGGGTTTAATATTTTGGGGGCTTAGGGTTAGGGTTTTTTAGGGATGATGGTTTTGGGTTATTTGTGGATTAGGGATTAGAATTTTTTCGGGTAATGAGATTATAGTTTATTGAGGGTGTGTGTGGATGATTTTTTAGGGATGATGCATTAAGGCTGGAGGGTTTTTGGGGCTGAGGGTTGGATTTTTTTTGTACGAGCATTGAGGTAATTTTTGGGTTGATTTTTTTTGTGGATTTGGGTTTAGGGGTTTTTTAGATAGAGGGTTTATAGTTTTTTAGAGGCTTGTGTTTAGAGTTTTTTTGGGATGAGGGTTCATGGTTTTTTATGGATGAGGTTTTGGGTTTTCTAGTTTAGGTTTCACGTTTTTCTAGGTATAAGGTTTTTGGATTTGGGGAACAAGGGATTTGAGTTTTTTTGTATTTAGGGGTGTGGGTTTTTTAGGTTCTATCAGTTTTTGGTTTTATGGGACTAGGGTGTCGTGTTTTGGGGGGGGTTAGGGTTTAGGGATTCTAGTTGATTAGGTTTTATGGTTTTTTTTATGATAAGGGTTTACAATGTTTTGGGGATGAGGGATTTTTTTTTTGAAGTTATTGTTTTAGGATTTTGGGAGAAAGTGGGTTTATGGTTTTATTCTTGTATAGGGATTAGGGTTTATTGGGGATAATGTTTCATTGATTTTTCAGGCTAAGGGTTTATGGTTTGGTATAACTGATGGTTCATGGTTTTTTGGGGATCAGGGATTAGGGTCGCTTGTGTATTTGGTTAATTATTTTTTATGACAACATATTTGGGTTTTTTCTGCCTTAGGATTAAGTGATTTTTTGGGGGAAATGGTTAATCTTTTTTGGGGCTCAGGGTTTAGGGTTTTTTGGAGATATGTGTTTATTGTATTTTAGATCTAAGGGTTAAAGTTTTTTTGTGTCTTAGTGTTTATTATTTTATTAGTAAATTTGTTCCATGAATTTTTGGGAATTAGGGTTAGGATTTTTAGTTATGAGACTTTACGGTTTCATGGGATTAGAGTTTTGGGTTTTTCTTATGAGGATTGAGGGTTTTTTGTGTCATAGGGTTTTAGTTTTTTTGGGTTCTTGGTTCAGTGTTTTTTTTGAATGAGGGTTTAAGTATATTTTAGGATGATGGATTAGGTACTTTTTCATCTTAGGGTTTACATTTTTGGGGGACTAAAATGTTTTTTTGTAAAGGTTTTAGGGGTTTTTTTGTTTGAGAGTTAAAGGTTTAATATTGATAACTATTGAAGGTCTAGGTTTTTTAGGGGATGAGTGTTAAGGATTTTTATAGGGATATGGATTTAAGATATATTTGGTAACCAAGTATTAATGAGTTTTGGGTCTGAGGGATTAGGGTTTTTTATCCTCAGGGGTAAAATCATTATTGCAATGAGGGTGGATGGTTTTTAGGGATCATGGTTTAGAATTTTTTTGTGGATCGGTTATGCGGGTTTTTAGAGATGAGGGTTTATATTCTTTTGATTAAAGGGGTTTAGGATATTCTGTGGTAATGGTTTAGGGGTTATTGCGATGATGGTTTCTGATTTTTTTGGAAGAGGTTTGAGGTTGTTTTTGGGATGAGGGTTGATGGTTTTTTGGGGTTGTGGGTTGATGGTTTTTTGGGATCACATATGATGGTATTTTGGGGATCAATGTGAAGTGTTTTTATAAATGAATTTTTATGATTTTTTTTTGGGATGAGGGTTTTGGGTTATTTAGGGAAGAGGGTTTTGGGTGTTTTGGGGATTAGGGTTTTGGTTATTTTGGATGAGAGATTATGGTTTCTTAGGGATGGGTGTGTAGGGTTTTTGGGGTTGAGGGTTTTTGGTATTTTGGGGAATAGGGATTCAGATTTATAGGGAAGAGTGTGGGTGATTTTTTTTGGACAAGGTTATATGTGTTAACTCTTTTTCATGGATCATGGGTTTAGTTATTTGGGGATTGGAGGTTATGTGTTATATTGGGTTTGATGGGTTTATGGATTTTGGGGTTGAGGGATTGTGTTTTTTTATATTGTGGGTTTGGTGTTTTCAAGGTTTTAGGGTTTATTGATTAATGGGGATGAGGGTTTAGGGTTTTTTTGAGGATGATGGTTTTGGGTTTTTTAGTAATGGGGGTTAAGGGGTTTTTTTGGGCAAGGGTTTAGTTTTTTTGGGTTTTGTAATTAGGGTTTTTTCGGGCTGAGGGATGAGGATTTTTTTGGGAAGAGGGTTTTGGGTTTTCTGGGATGATGGTTTAGGGTTATGGGGGCTTAGGTTTTTGGGTTTTTTGGGGAAGAGGGTTTTGGGTTTATTGGGGATGAGGGAATAAGGTATTTTATCGAGGAGGGTTTAGGGTTTTTTTGGGGATTAGGGTTTTGGGGTTTTTAGGGATGTGTGTATAGGATTTTAGGGTAGATGTTATATGATTTTTTGAGGCCATGTATTCAAGGAATTTTAGGGAAAATGTGTTAGGTTTTTGGTGGGAAGATGTTTTCGTGGTTTTTGGGGTTTTGGGTTCAAGTATTTTGGGGGCACATTGTTTCATCTTTTTTGGGGATCATGGTTTAGGGTTTTTTATATTATAGTGTTTAGGGTTTCTTGGTACTCAGGCTTTAGGTTTTTTGACCATCATGGTTTATGGTTTTTTGGGGATGATAGTTTAGGATATTTTTACGATGAGGGTTAAAGATTTTTGGGGCTACGGTTTATGGGTTTCTTGGGTGCATAGGGTTTAGGTGTTTTTTAGTAGAGGGAATAGGGTTCATAGTTATTAGGTTATATATTTTTTTGGGCTATTCTATTATTTTTTATTAGGTGAGGATTTAGTTTTTTTTTATGACAGTTTAGGGTTTTTTCAACTTAAGGGTTGTGTTTTGGGGCTAAGGGTTTAGGATTTTTTGGGGATGAGGGTTTTGTGCCTTTTTTTATGAGGGTTTATTGTTTTTTTAGAATGAGGATTTAGGGTATTTTGTGGTTGTGGGTATAGTTATTTTAGTGTTGATGGTTCAATGATTTTTTGTGGATGAGTGTTTAGTGTTTTTTTTTTGGTGGAGGGATTAGGTTTTTTACGGTTGTGATTTTACTGTTAATAATGATGAGTGTTGAGGGAATTTTTTATATGACGGTCGATTGTTTTCAGGTATGTGGGTTTAGGTTTTTTCTTGGGTCTTATGGTTTAAATATTTTTGGGGTGAAGGGTTTTTGGTTTTTTGGGGGTGACGTTTTTATGTATTTTTAGGGATGAGTGTTTGGGGGTGTTTCGGGAAATGGTTGTAAGATTTTGGGGTTAACTGTATAGGGTTTTTTTGGACTATGGAACAAGGTTTTTATGGCTCCCAGTTCAGGGTATTTGGGGCTCATGGTTCAAGTCTTTTCTAGGGCTCATATTTTAGGGTTTTTTGGGGCTTAGAGTTCATGGTTTTTTAGGGCTCTGGGTTCATTTCTTTTTGTGGAACTAAATATAGCTATTTTGTGGAAAATGGATTAATGATTTTTTGGGATAATGATTTAGGGGTTGTTGGGGGTGATGGTTTAGTGATGTAGGGGAAATATGGTAATGGGGTTTTCATGGCATTGGGTTACGGGTATTTTGGGTATTAGTGTATAGGTTTTTCTAGGGGCTGAGTGTTTAGTGTTTTTTTGGATATGGGTTTGTATTTTTTTTTGGATTAGGGATTAAGGTTATTTATGTGTAAGATAATAGAATTTTTTTGGGGATGAGAATTTATTATAATTTAGGTCCATGGGTTTAGAGTTTTTTAGGGATGAGGTTTTATGGTATTTTGGGGCTAAGAGTTTATGGTCTTTTTGTTGATGAGGTATTATATGTTTTTAGGGGTGAGGGTTTATAGTTTTGGGAGGATGATGGTATAGGGAATTTTTAGGTTGAGTGTTTAGGGGTTCTTTGGGTGGTTGATGTTTTACGGTATTTTTCATATGAAGGAATGGATATTTTTTGGGTGGGGAGTTTAGTGTTATTTGGGGATGAGGTTTTTGAGTTTTTTGGGATAAGGGTTTGTTGTTTTTTGGTGGTGATAGTTTTTTTTGGGACATATGTCTTAGGGGATAGGATTATATAGGTCCAAAGGGTTTTGGGTTTTTTTGGATGAGGTTAAATTATTTTTGGGGATTAGGGTATAATGGTTTTGTGGAAGGGGGTTTAGGGTTTTTTGGGGGTGATATTTTGGGTTTTTAATGGATAGGGTTTAGGGTTTTTGTGTAGATTGATAATAGTTTATTAGGGATGAGGGATTTTTGGGAAAATGGTTTAGGGGTTTTTGGGTCTAAGTGTTGATGATTTTTTGGGCTAAGGGTTTAGGGATATTAATGTATAATTATTCAAAAAACATGGGAATGGGGGATTAGGTTTTTTTGGGGATGATCATTCATTGTATTTTGGGAAGAGGGTTCATATTTATTTTGGGGCTAAGGGTTCATGGTTTTTCTAGTGTGATGGTTAAGGGATTTTGGGGGATGAGGGTTAAGGTTTTTTATGTTTTAGGGTTCTAGATTGTTTTGGGATGAGTTTGGATGGTTTTTTGAATCAGGGGTATGTGTATTTTTAGGCTAAGTGTTCATGGTTATTTTTTGGGCCAATATTTCCAGGTTTCTTTTGTTAATGGTTGATGGTTTTTTGGGTCTAAGGGTTTATGTTGTTTTGCGGTTGGGGGTTCATTATAGTTTGAGGTTGAGTGTTTAGTGTTTTTTGGGGAATATTTTTTAGGGTTTTATGAGGCTGTTGGTTCTACATTTTTTTGGAGCTATGGATTCAATGTTTTTTTGGGTCGAGGGTTCAAGGTTTTTTATTTCTAAGATTCAATGAAATTTTGTGGTTATGTGTACATGGTTTTTTTGGGATAAGGGTTTAGGGTTTTTTATGCAAGGGGTTTAGGGTTTTTTAGGTTTTCGGGGTCAGGCTTTTTACTGTGGGGGTTTTCGGGGTCTCAGGGTTTAGGGTTTTTCGAGGATATGGGTTATCAGATTTTTGGGGATAATGGTTTGGTGTTTTTTGGGCTAAGTGTTTTATTTATTTTTTTGTATCTAAAGGTTTAAGGTTTTTTTATGGGTTTAGTTAATATTGGGCCTAATGGTTTGGTGTTTTGGAGTATAGGGTTTTGTTTTTTTTTTGTGTTGGGTGTTTATTGTTTTTTTGTCCAGTGATTGATGATTTTTTGGTTATGGGGACTTAGTGTTTTTTAGTTTGTGAGATCAATGTTTTTTTGGATGGATATTATTGGTTAATTTTGTTTGTCTAATCATGGGTTTTTATGTTGTGGGGGTTTATTGTATTTTATGGATGAGGGTTAATGAAATTCTAGTGATGAGGGTTCCTGATTTTATGTGGATGAGGTTTCAAGGTGTTTTTGGGTCTAAGAGTTGAGGATTTATTTGGGCTCAACCATCAACATTTTTTGGGGATGAGAGTTATAGGGTTTTTGGGGATGAGGTTTTAAAAAATTTCAAGATTGTGGGAAATTTTGTTCAAGGATGTGGGTTTGGGATTGTTGGGGATGAGGATTTTGAGTTTTTGGTACTTTTGTATTCAAGTATTTTTAGTGTTAATATTCAGTATTTTTTATAGCATTTGGTTCTAGGGTTTTCATTCCTTCGGGTATAGGGTTCTCTGGGGATGATGGTTGTGGATTTTATGGGGATGAGGGATTATTTAATCATGGGGATGAGGTTTTTGGGTTTCTTGGGTTGAGGGTTCTTGTTTCCTTAGTGTTTAGGGTTTTGGGTTTCATGGGGATGAGGTTTCAATGTTTCATTAGGAAGAGGGTTCATGGATTTTTGGGGGTGAAGGTTGAAGGTTTATTGGGAATGTTCACTCAGGTTCTTAAGATTTAGGGTATCTTGTGTTTTAGGGATGATGGATTACAGGGGATGATGGTTCAGGGTTCCTAGGTGATTTGTGTTTAGTTTTTTTATTTCTGAGGCTTTACTGTGTATTGGGGATGAGGGTTGAGGGTTTTTTGGGGATAAGGGTTTATGGTTTCACATAGCTGAGGGTTTAGGGTTTCTTGGTGTTTTGATTTTAGAGATTCATGGGGATGGGTTTTTTTTGGTTTCTTGGTGAAGATAGTTTAGGGATTCCATAGGATGAGGGTGTAGGGATTAGTGGGGCTAAGGGATTAGGGTTTCATAGCGCTGAGGTTTTAGGGTTTTTTTGGTGATGATGTTTTAGGGATTATTTATATACATGGATTGGGTTTTATTTAGGCTTATGTTTTAGGGTTTCTTTTGGTTGGGTGTTTAGGGTTTTTTGGCCTAATGTTTTTGGGATTTATATGTCTCAAGGTTTAGGGTTTCCTATGAATGTGGGATTACAGTTTCCTGGGGCTAAGGATTTAGGGTTTCATGGGGCTATGGGTATATGGTTTCTTAGGGATGAGGGTTTTGGATTCTTTCAATTTGGGGGTTAATGGATTCATGGGGATAAATTTTTTGTTTGATTGTGGATTAGGGTTTGGGGTTTCCTTGGGATATGTGTTTTTAGTTTCAGAGGTATGTGGTTTTAGGGTTTCAAGGGGCTAAGGGTTTAGGGTTTCAGGGGTTATTGGGTAAATTGTTTCTTGGTGCTGAAGGTTTATGATTTCATGGTTCTTAGTGTTTATGGATTTACTGAGTTAGTGGTTTATTATTTTTTGGGTTTAGTGTTTCTGTATTTTTGGTCTAAGGGATTAAGGTTTCTTGGGGCTATGTGTTCTTGGATTATCTACGATGAAGATTTTGGGTCACATGGGGATATTGTTTTAGGGTTTCTTATAAATGATGATCTAGGGATTCTTAGGCCAAAGAGTTTATGGTTTCATGGGGAATAGGATTTAGGGTTTCTTCATGATGAGGTTTTAGGGTTTCTTGGTGCTCGAGGATTGTGGTTTCATATCACGAAGGGTTTAGGGTTTGTTGGGGCTGAGTGTTTAGGGATGTTTGGGGTTGAGGTTGACGGATTTTTTGGTGGTTAGGGTTTATAGTTTTTTTGAGGAAGAGGGTTTTTTTTTAATGGCTGAGGGTTTTGGTTTTTTTTGTGGAATAAGGTTTAGGATTTCTTTTATGGCTAATTGTTTATGGTTTTTTGGGGATATGGGTTTAGGTTTTAGGGAATTTTTGCAGTTGAGGGTTTAGGTTTTTTTGTAGATGAGCAGTTACATTTTTTGGGGAAGGGGGATTACGTTATTTTGAGGAAAATATTTTATGATTATTTATGTTTATGGGAGTATGTTTTTTTGGATGAATTTTTTGTGTTAGGGGGTTGGGGGTTGGCGATTTTGTGATTTTTGGAGTTGACGATTTAGGGTTATTTGCGGCTGGGGGTTTAGGGTTTATTTGGGATAAAGGATTAATTATTTCTAGCGATAATGTTTTAGGGTATTCTAGGGCTAAGGTTTTAGGTTTCTATAGAGATTAGGGTTCATGGTTTTCTAGGTATGATGGTCTTGGAGTTTTTAGGGTTGAGGTTTGCCAGATGATTTTGGGTTTTCTAGACATGAGGGTTTATGGTTTTCATTGGGCTGAGGGTTTATGGTTTTTTGTGGCTAAGGGTTTAGGCTTTTGAAGGTCTAAAACATTAGTTTTTTTTCTAAGATTTTATCCTTTTCTATGGTTAAGGATTTAGGATTTTCAAGGGAGGTTTTTTGGGTTTTATGGGGCTCATTGTTTAGAGGTTTTGTGGTATATGGGTATAGGATTTTCTAGGGCTAAGAGATTAGGGTTTTATAGGGTAGAGAGTTTAGGTGTTTATTTTGTGAAGTTTCCCTAGTCTTTTGGGGATTATTTTTAAATATTTATATGGGGTTTTGGGTTTATGGTTTTTTTGAGGATAAGGTATTTTATTTTTCATGAAGGTTATGGTTTTTTGGGGATGATTGTATAGAGTTTTCTGGGTATGGGGGTTTAGGGTTTTTTGGTCGGGGGTTTTAAGGTGTCTTAGGGATGGATTCTTGCGGTTTTTGACGGTTTAGGGTTTTTTGGGGAAGTTGGTTTCACATATTTTTAGTTGATGTTATATGGAATTTTTTTGGATGATGGTCTAGTTTTATTTTTTGGATAAGGATTTAGGGTTATTTGGGGCTGATGGATTGGGTTTTTTTGGTAGGATTGGGGTATAAGATTTTTTTGGCCCTGAGGGATTAGAGTTTTTCCTTGGATGATGGTTTGGGGTTTTGTGCGCTATGGATTTTGGGTTTTTTGGGGATGATGGTTCATGTTTTTTGGGTCAAACATTATTTGGTTTTCAATGGATGAAGGTTTTGTGTTTTTTTGGGGATGTGAGTTTAATGTTTTCATTGGATAATGGATTAGGTATTTATAGGGTGAGGGTTTAGGGGTGTTTGGTGTGTGGTGTGTGGGTTTATGGTATTATGTGGAAGATGTTTTAGAGTTATCTAGTGTTTTCGCTTGATGGTTTTATAGGGTTTAGGGATTAGGGTTTTCTAGGTATGAGGGTTTAGTGTATTATTGGGTAGAGGATTTATGGTATTATGGAGATGGGGGTTTAGGTTTCTTGGGTAATTGGGTTTAGGGTTTTTTATAGAATTAGGGTTTGATGATTTCTTTGGATGATATTTTTATGTTTTATAGGGTTTAGTTTTTTTTCTTTTTTGGATGAAGGTTTTGAATTTTCTAGTGTCGAGGGTTTTGGGTTTTCTTGGGATAAGGGTTCCAATTTTTATAGGGATAAGGGTTTAGGGTTTTCGGGGTCCAAGCAATTATGGTTATATGGGGTTAAGGATTTAGATATTTCTATGTGTCTGGGTTAATGTTTTTATATGTATGAGGGTATATGGTTTTTTGGGGTTAAGGATTTGGAGATGGATGGGGCTGAATGTTTAAGGTTTTCGGGTGCTAACAGTTTAGTTTTTTTGGAGATATGGGTTTAGGGTTTTTTGGGGCTTAGGGTTTATGGTTTTTTCTGATGAGGGATTTAGGTTATTTGGGGGAAAAATTTAGGTTTTTGGGGATGATTATTATGGGTTCTTATTAGTGAGGGTTAATTATCTTGTAGGCAGATGGTTTTTTTGGAATGTGGGTTATTGGATTCTTGTGGATAGGTTTTTATGGTTTTTTATAGAAGGGGGATTTTGGATTTTGGGATGTGGGTTTTTGGTTTCTCGTGTCTAGGTTTTTATGGTTATTTATGGAATAGGGTTTATGGTTTTCTTGGGATTAGAGTTTCTTTTTTTTTCAAGAATTTGGTTTATGGTCTTTTGTGGTTTAGGATTTAGTGAATTTTATGGCTAATGGTTTTGGGGGTTTTGGTGATGATGGTTTCGGTTTTTTTGGGATAAGGTTATAGTGTTCTTGTGGGAAGAGGGTTTATTTTTTCGGAATGAGGATTATGATTCTATAGGGATCAGTGTTTATGTTTTTTAGGAAAGGGTGATTAGTTTTTTTGTTACTGATGTATTATGTTTTCTATGTGCTTTGGGTTCATTTTGTTTTTTGTGGTAGAGGGTTTAGGGTTTGTGAGGGCTATGAGTCTAGGGTTTTTTATGGATGAGTGTTTAGTGTTTTTTGGGGATAATATTTTACGTTTATTCTACAGATGAGGGTTTATAATTTTATGGGTCTCAAGTTTTAGGGTTTTGGGGGATGAGGTTTTAGGGTATTTAGGGATTATGGATTAGGGTTTTTTCGACTGAGGATTTTGGTTTTTAATTATGCTGAGTGTTTTATTATTTTTAAGGATAAGAGATTAGGGGTTTATAATAGGTTTTATGGTGTTTTAAGGATTGTTTTTTTATTATTTTTGGGTTAAGGGGTTAGGTATTTTTTTGTGATGTTTTAAGGGTGTTAGAGTTATGAATTTATTGGTTTTTGGGGTAGAGGTTTTGGGGTTCCTGGGGATGCGGTTTTTGGTGTGTTAAGGCTCATAGATTAGGGTTTTTTGGGATAAGGTTTTAGAGTGTACTTTTTTTGTGAAAATGTTTATAGATTTTTAGGGATCACGGTTCTAGGTTGTTTGGTGATGAGGGTTTAGGGTATTTTGGGGATAAGGTGTTTGTGTTTTTTGGTGTTAATGGTTTATGGTTTCTGGGGATGGGGTTTAGAGTTTTTGGGTAAAAGTGTTTTTTTGTTTTTCAGCCTATGGTTTTTTCATGTTTTGGTGTCTTGGGGATTAGTTTTTTTAGATTAGGGTTTTGGGTTTTGGAGGGATGACTGTTTAAGTTTTTTGGTGATGAGGTTTTAGTGTTTTGGATGATAATGGTTTAGGGTTCTTTGGATCTGAGTTTTTTTAAGGCTTAGGGTTTGGAGTTTTTTGTGTAGAGGGTTATGTTTTTTTGGTATGGGGTCTAGGGGTTTTGTGATTGAGTGTTTTGGGGTTTTTTGGATGATGGTATAGTTTTTTTGCTGCAAAGGGTTTGGGGTTTCTTGGGGGTAAGGGTTTAATGTTTTTTGGGATGAGGGTTCAGGGAATTTTGTAGTAAAGGGGTTAGGTTTTTTGGGAGATGATGGTTTATATTTTTTTGTGGATGAGAGTATTTGGTATTTGGGGTTTGAAGGTTTATGTTCTTTTAAGTTGAATGGTTTATGGTGTTTTGGAACAAAAAATTTATATTTTTTTAGGCTAATGGTTTAGTGGTTTTTGAAGATGAGGGTTTATGGTTTTTTTGGATGGGGGTTTATGGTTTTTTAGGGATGCATGATTAGAGTTATTTCAGGGTGAGGTTTTAGGTTTTTTCTAGTATTAGAGTTTATTGGTTTGTGGAAAAGTTTTTTTGGGTTTATGGGGATGTGGGTGTAGGGGATTTTTAAGGATAAAGGTTATTGTTTTATTTGAGATGAGGGTTAATGTTTTTCTGGGACTGAGGGTTTTGAGTTTTTTTGGGAGGAAATATTATGGGTCTTTTCAAGTGAGGGATTAAGGGTTATTTGTTATGAAGATTTAGTGTTTTTTTCAGTGGAGTGCTTAGGGTTTTTTTGGTATTGGGTTTTATGATTTTGGGGGGATGAGGTTTTAGGTATTTTGGGGATAGGGTATTAGGGGTTTTTTTCATGATGTTTTATGGTATTTTTGTGGCTCTAGGTTTATTATTTTTTTGGGATGAGGAATTAGAGTTTTTTTGGGATTAGAGTTTAAGGTTTTTTGGTACTAAGGGTTTAGTGAATTTTGGGTATGAGGGATTAGTGTTTTTGGGGATATGGTGTAGGGTTTTTTTGGAAAAAGTATTTCTAGATTTTTAGGGACGTGGGTTTAGGATATTTTGGGGTAATGGTATAGTGTTTTTAGAGGTTTATGGTTTATTGTTTTTTTGGGATGTGGTTATAGATTTTTTAATTTTTTTAGGGTTTCGTCGGGGTAGATGGTTTAGGGGTTTGGGGGATGACACTTTTGGGGTTTTGGGACTAAATTTTTATGATTTTTCTGTTGACAGTTTATTTTTTTTGGAGATGAGGATTTATGGTTATTAGGTATTAGTGTTTAGGTTTTTTTGTGTAGAAGGATTGGGGTTCATTGGGGTTGAGTATTTTGGGGTATTGCAGATTATGAGTTTAGGTTATTGGGGATGAGGGTTAATGGGGTTTTGGGGCTCATGGGTTATAGTCATTAGTTGATGTGGTTTTAGGGAGTTTTGGGGTTAGGGTTACGGGTTTTTTTGGTACGATGTTTTATGGTTTTTTTAGGTCTCGTTGTTTAGGGTATTTTTGGGGATGAAGTTCCTAGGTTTTTTATGAATCCGGGTTTAGGTTTTATGTGACAGAAAGTATTTTGGTTCTTGGGGCTGAGGGACTATAGGTTTTTCAGTCCTAGGGTTTTTTTTTTCAGATTCTGGGTTTAGGGTCTCATGGGAACTTAGATTTTGTATTTTATTGGGAGAAAGGTTTTAGGTTTTTTGAGGATTTGGATTTTGGGGTTTTCAGGCTGAGGGTTTATGGATTTATGTGGATAAGATTTGAGGGTATTTTAGGGATCTTGTTTTATGTTTTTTTTGTTCAAAGGGTTGATGGATTTTTTGGAGAAGGGTTAATAGTTTTTTAGGTTTGAGGATTTAGTTTTTTATTTTTATAGGGTTTTGGGTTCATTGGGGTTAAGGGTTTATGGTTTGGTGGTGTAGAGGGTTTCAGGTATATTTGGATAGAGGATTTTGGGTTTTTAGGAGTAAAGGGTTTAGGGTTTATTTGGCATGACAGTTTTGGTTTTTTAGGATTTAGGTTGATAGTTTTCTTGGGAAGAGGTATTAATTTTATTAGGGGCTTAGGGTTGAGGGTTTTTTTGTGTTAAGTGTTGAGGTATTTTAAGGATGTGGGTTGTATATTTTTTTGGGATATGGGTTGAAAGTTTCTTTGGGATGACGGTCTAGGGTGTATAGGGGGTTGCAACATAAGGTTTTTTAGGGAAGAGGGATTAGGATTTTGTATGAATAAGGGCTTAGGTTTTTTTTGTTTTGAGGGTTTACAGATTTTTTGGATAGGGGATTAACATTTATTTTTTATTAGGGTTTAGTATTTTTTTTGTTTTTTGGGATGATTATCATTTATGGATGAGGGTAAAGGGTTTTTTTATGATGTTTGAGGATTTATTAGGGTTGAGGGTTGGAGATTTTTATTGGGATAGGGATTATGATTTTTTTGGTTTTGAGGTTTTATTGTTTTCATGGATGAGGGTTTTGGGGTTTTGGTTCTAATGGTTTATTGTTTTTTGTGGTAGAGGGTCTAGGGTTTCATTGGGTAGATTTTATGGGATTTTTTTTATGAGGGTTTACATTTTTTTGGAAATAGGTTTAGTGTTTATTTTGTATGTGGGTTATGTTGTTTTTTGGGACTGAAGAGTTATCGTTTTTTAGGGATGATAGTAGGGGGTTTTGGGGGAGCAATTTGATGGTTTTTTTGGGGATTAGGGTTTATTGATTTTCCATGATGAGGGTTAAGATATTTTTTGGGGTATACGGTTGATTTTTTTTCAGGATTATGGTTTAAGGTTTTTTTTTTGAAGGTTGTTGTATTTTTAGGGATGAGGGTTAAGGGATTTTGGGGGATGTGGTTTAGGGTATTGTGGGGTGCAATGTTGTGTTTTTTTGGGATAAGATTTTAGGGTATTTTGTGGATGAGGGATTAGTTTGTTGGGACTGGGTTTCTAGGATTTTTAATTCCTTATAGATGAGGGGTTTTTTTGGGATGTGGTTTCTGGGGTTTTGGGGATATGGGTTTAGGGTTTTTTTGGGGTGACAGTTCAAGTGTTTGGAGTATAGGGTTTTGGGATTTTTTTGGTTGAGGGTTGAGGGTTTTTAAGTGAAAAGTGATGAGGGTTTTATTGGGTATGAGGGTTGTGGGTTTTTTGGTTTATAATAAATGGTTTCATGATCCTAAGGGTTTAGGGGGTGTTTTTAATGTGGTATTCAATCTCTTTGGATGATGGTTTAGGGGCATTGGGGATTAGTCTTGAGAGGTTTCTATGAATAAGAGATTAAGGTTTTTCAGGTATAGGTTTTACGGTTTCTTGGCGCCATGGTTTATGGGTTTTTTGAGGATTAGAGTTGATGGTTTTATAGGGATTAGAGTTTATAGTTTTTTAGTGATTAGAGTTTAGTGTTTTTTAGGGTTGAGGGTTTAGATTTTTTTAGGGATTTGGGTATAGGTTTTTTTGGGGATATGTGTTTAAGGTCTCTTGGTTAATGAGGGTTTGTAAATACTTATTAATGGGGGTTATGGATTTTTAGGGATATGGTTTGAGGATTATTGGGTTTAGGGTTTTTGGGTTTTTTCATCAGAGGTATGAAGCCGTTTTGGGGACCAAAATTGAGGGTTTTTTGAGCAGAGGGTTGGTGGTTGTTTTGGGACCATGGGAGATATCTTTTTTGGGATAACGGTATAGGATTTTTGGGGGAAGATTGTTTGGGGTTTTTTAGGATGAGGGATGATGTTTTTTGAGTTATGGAGTTTAGTATTTTTGAGGATAATGGTTTATGGTTTTGTTTTGGAAAACAAGGTATTGGATTTTTTGGGGTCAAGTGTTTATGATTTTTTTGTGGTTGAGGGTTGATGGTTTTTTGGGGGTTTACTATATTTTGTGTGTAAGGGTTGAGGGAATTTTGGGGATAAGGGTTTACTATTTTTTCTGATAGCGCTTTCAGTGTTTTTTAGGGATGAGGGTTGATGTGTTTTGGAAATAGTGGTGAAGGGTTTTTATAGGGTTGAGGGTCTATAGTTTTTTCAGTCTAAGGGTTTTTAATTTTTTATGGTAGTGAGTTTAGCATTTCATATGGTTGAGGTTTTAGGGTTTTTATATGACCATGTATTTTTATTTTTTAGGGTTGAGAGTTTAGGGTTTTTGGGTATGGGGGTATATATATATTTTGAGGAATATGGGCTAGTTGTTTTTTCTGGATAAGTATTTACTGGTTTTTGGGGTTGAGAGATAGAGTATATTTGGTGGATTGTGGTACACGATTTTTTGATGGTGAGGGATTAGGTTTTTTCTAGGATGAGGGTTTGGGGTTTTTGGGGTAGAGTATTTTTGATTTTTTGTGGCTAATGGTTCTGGTTTTTTTGGACCAAAATTATTTTATTTTCTCTGGATGAGGGTTTTTAATTTGCTGGGGATATGGGTATAATGTTTTCCTTCAATCTGGTTTTTTGTTTTTATTGGTAATAGGGCTTAGGATTGTTTGTGGTGTGAGTGTATTAATTTATGTTGAAGAGGTTTTAGGGTTATCTAGTGTTGTTGGTTTATGATTTTCTGGGGTTTACGTTTTATGGTTTTTTGGGGATGAGGGTTTAGTGTATTGTTGGGTTGAGGTTTTATGGTATTATAGAGATGAGGGTATAGTTTTTTTTGGGTATTTTCATTTAGGGTTTCTGAGAATGATGGTTTAAGGAATTATATGTATGAATTTTTTTTGTTATTTAGGGATGAGGTTTTTTTCTATTTTTTGGATGAGGGTTTAGAATTTTCTAGTGCCGAGGGTTTTGGGTTTTCTTGGGATTAGGGTTTCAGTTTTTCTAGGGATGAGGGAATAGGGTTTTTTGGGTCCAAGGGATTATGGTTATATGGGGTTGAGGATTTATATTTTACTATGTATGTGGGTTAATGGTTTTACATGGATAAGGGTAAATGGTGTTTTGGGTGTTAATGGTTTGCTGATTGATGGGGCTGATGGTTTATGGTTTTTGGGTGCTAACAATATATGTTTTTTGTGATATGCGTTCAGGGTTTGTGGGGATTAGAGTATAGGGTTTTTTTTCTGATGATGGAGTTATGTTGTTTCCGAAAAAAATTATGTTTTTGGGGATGATTATTATGGTTTCCTAGTGGTGAGGGTTAATCAGTTTTTAGGCAAATGTTTTTTTGGGATTTTGGTTTTTGGTTTCTCATGGCTAGGTTTTTATGGTTTTTATGGAAGAGGGTTTATAGTTTTTTGGGGATGAGTGTTTCCTTTTATTAAAAAATATGGTTTATGTTATTTTTGGGTTTATGATTTTGTGAGTTTTATGGATAAGCGTTTAGGGGGTTTTGGTGATGATGGTTTCATTTTTTTGCTGACGAGTGTTTAGTGTTCTTGGGGGAAGAGGGTTTAAGTATTTTTGGGCAGCGGGTTTTGATTATATAGTGATGATTGCTTAGGTTTTTTAGGGAAGGGTACTTATATTTTATTTATTATTGAGGGATTATTTTGTCTATGGGATTAGGGTACAATGTGTTTTTTTATGGAATATGGTTTATGGGTTTTTAGGGCTGTCGGTCTTGGGTTTTTATTGCTGTGAGTTTAGGGTTTTTTTGGGGATAAGGGTTTATGTTTTTTTATAGATGAGGGTATATTATTTTTGGGTTATCGGGTTTTAGGGTTTTAGGGGATGAGGTTTTAGGATTTTTAGGGATTAGGGATTAGGTTTTTTTTATTGGTTTGCAATTTTTGGTTTTTTATGCTGATCATTATTGGATTTTAAGGCTAAGAGTTTACGGTTTTTTTAAAATGTTTTAGGGATTTTTTGGATCGGTGTTTAGTATTTTTAGGTTATGATTTTAGGGGTTTTTTTGATGTTTTAGGGGTTTTCAGGTTATGGGTTTATGGATTTTGGGGGAGGAGGTATTTGGGTTCTAGAGGATACAGTTTTTGGTGTTTTACGGCTCATTTATTTGATATTTTTGGGATAAGTTTTTATGGTGTACTTATTTTTGGGGGAAAAGTTTATGGATTTTTGGGGATGATGGTTCTGGGTTGTTTGGTATGAGGGTTTAGGGTATTTGGGGGATGAGGGTTTTGTGTTTTTTGGTGATGATGGTTTATTGGTTTTGGGGCTTGGGGTTTAGTATTTTTGGGGAATTTTTTTTTCATTTTTTGGGATAAGGGTTTTCTAGTTTTGGTCGCTAATGGATTATGTTTTTTTAGATGATAGTTTTGGAGTTATGAGGGCTGGCTATTTAGGTTATTTTTGGTGTTGAGGGTTTAGTGTTTCGGTGGATGAAGGTTTAAGGCTTTTTGTGCTTAGATTTTTGGTTTTTTATGGATTAGGGTTTATAGTTTTTTGTGGAGAAGGTTATGTTTTTTGGGTCTATGATTTAGGGGTTTTGGGATCGATAGTTTTGGAGTTTTTTGGATGACGGTATTGTTTTTTTGGTGCATAGAGTTTAAGTTTTTTTGGGGATGTGGGATTATTGTTTAGATGGGATGATGGTTCTGGGAATTTTGGGGTTGAAGGGTTAGGTTGTTTGGATGATGATGTTTTATAGTTTTTTCTGTATGAGGGTTTTGGGGTTTGAGGGTTTATGGTTTTAAGGTAAAGGGTTTAGGGTATCTCAGAGTAGTGCTTTTAGGGATTTTTGGGCTACGGGTTTAGGGGTTTTTGTATATGATGGTTTATTGTTTTTTAGGGGATGGTGGTTTAGGGGTTTTTAGGGATTTGGGATTACGGTTTTATCGGAGTGAGGGTTTAGGTTTTTTTTCAGTCTAAGAGTTTAGTGGTTAGTGGCAGAGGGATTCTAGGTTTCGGTGAATGAGGGTGTATGGGTTTTTTATCCATGAAGGTTATTGTTTTATTTGGGATGAGGGTTTATGTTTTTCTAGGAATGATGGTTTTGGGGTTTATTGGGATGAAACATTAGGGGTTTTCTACTGTGGGGTTAAGGTTTTTTTGTTATGAGTATCTAGGGTTTTTTTCGGCAGAGTGTTTATGGTTTTTTGGGTATGGGGATTTATTTTTTGGGGGATGAGTTTTTAGGTATTTTGGGGATTGGGGATTAGGGGTTTTGGCCCGATGTTTTAAGGAATTTTTGGGGTTCTTGGTTTATTATTATTTTTTTGGGGCTGAGGGATTAGAGAATTTTTGGGCTTAGGGATTAGGGTTTTTTTGGTACTAATGGTTTAGCATTTTCTGGGTATTAGAGTTTAGGGTATTGGGGGGAATAAGGTGTAGGGTTTATTAGAAAAAAGGGTTTTTGGATTTTTAGGGATGTGGGTTTAGGATTTTTGAGGGTGATGGTTTATTGTTTTCTTGAGACTGAGGGTTTATTGTTTTTTTGGGATGTGGTTATAGATTTTTTTATTTATTTTGGATTTTGGGGGTTATATGGATTTGGGTTTTAGGAGATGTTGGTTTTTGGGTTTTGGGAATGATTTTTTCTGATTTTTTTGGCAGAGGGTTTATCTTTTTAGGAGATGAGGATTTAGGGTTACTAGGGATTAGAGTTTTGGGGTTTTTAGATGAGGGATTGGGGTTATTTAGGGTTGAGGATTTTGGGGTATTGTGGATTATGGGAAAAGATTATTGGGGATGTGTTTTTAGGGGTTTATGGGGATAATTGTCTATGTTTTTTATGGGATGTGGTTTATGGTGTTTTGGGGATTAGGGTTAGTGTTTTTTTAGGGACAATGGTTTAGGGTTTTTTAGGTCTGGTTGTTTTGGGTATTTTTGGCGCAGATGATTTAGGGTTATTTTGGGAATGTGGTTTTAGGGTTTATGTGAATGAAATTTTTGTTGTTATTGGGGATGAGGGATTAGAAGTTTTTGGGGCCTATGATTTATGATTTTTTGTGTTGAGGGTTTATGTTTTTTTCAGATTGTGGGTTTATAGTATCTTGGGAACTGGGATTTTTTATTTTTTTTGCCAAAGGTTTAAGGTTTTTTGAGGATATGGGTATAGGGGTTTTGAGGCTGATGGTTTAGGGTTTTAGGTGGCTAAGGGTTGAGGGTTTTTTAGGGACCATGGATTACAGTTTTTTTGGGTCAAAGGGTTGATGGATTTTTTTGGTATAGGGTTAATGGTTTTTTTGGGGTTGAGGATTTAGTTTTTTATTTTTTTAGGATTTTGGGTTCATTGGGGATGAGTGTTTATTGTTTTTTGGGGTATAGGGTTTAAGTTATATTTGGATATAGGATTTAGGGTTTATTAGAGAGAAGAGTCTAGGGTTTATTGGGCATGATGGTTTTGTTTTTTTTTTGGGATTTATGTTTTGAGTTCTCATGGGATGAGGGTTTAATGTAATTGTCCTTAGGGTTGATGGTTTTTTGGGGCTAAGGGTTAAGGGATTTTTATTGATATTGGTTGTAGGTTTTTTGGGGATAAGGGTTGAATGATTCATTTTGAGGATGGTCTATGGTCTATTGGGGGTTATAGTTTATGATTTTTTTATGGAAGAGGGATTAGGATTTTATATGTATAAGGTTTTATGTATTTTTGGGTTGAGGGGTTAGGATTTTTTTTGGATAGGGGATTAACATTTACTGTGGATGAGGGTTTTTGTTTTTTTTTTGGGTTTTGGGTTGATTATTTTTTGTGGATGAGGATTTTATGGGGTTGAGGGTAAAGGTGTTTTTTGGGGATGAGGTTTGATGTTTTTTTAGGTTTGAAGGTTATGGGTTTTTAAGGGGTTAGGGTTTTTTATTTTTTGGTTCTGAGGGTTTGTTGTTATCATGGATGATGGTTTTTCGGTTTTTGGGTTTTTGGGTCTAATGGATTATTTTTTGGGGGGGTATAAAGTCTAGGGTTTCATTGGGGTGAGTTTTAGGATCTTTCTGTGTTTAGGGTTTAAATTTTTTTGGAAAAGGTTTTATTATTTATTAGGTATGAGGGTCAAGGGGTTTTTTCGGACTAAGGGTTTACTGTTTTTTAGGTATTATGTTTGAGGGTTTTTGAGAAGCATGTTTATTTTTTGTGGGCTGAGGGTTTATGGATTTTTATTGATGAGGGTTAAGGTATTTTTGCAGCAAATGTTTTTGTTTTTTTAAGGATTATGTTTTAGGGTTGTTTTGGTTTGAAGAATGTTTAATTTTTTGGGATGATGGTTTGGGTTTTTTTGGGGATGTCTGCTTAGGGTTTTGTTGGGAGCAGGGTTGTGTTTTTTTTGGGATCATGTTTTAGGGTTTTTGTGGGATAAGGGATTAGTTCTTTTGGACTATGTTTTTAAGGATTTTCTTTAATAATATATGAGTATTTTTTTGGGATGTGTTTTTTGGGTTATTGGGGAATTGGGTTTAGGGTTTTTTGGGGATGATAGTTCAGGTGTTTGGGGTATAGGGTGTAGTGATATTTTTGGTTTATGTTAGAGGGTTTTTAAGTGAAATGTGAAGATGTTTTTATTGGGGATGAGGGTTGAGGTTTTGGGGGGATTATAATAGATGGTTTCATGGTCTTAAGGGTTTAGGGGTTGTTTTAAAAGTGATATTAGGTTACATTGGATGATGGTTTAGGGGCATTGGGGATTAGTGTTGAGGGGTTTTTGTGACTAAGGATTTAGGTTTTTTAGGGTATAGGTTTTATGGTTTTCTTGGGGACACGGTTGATGGGTTTTTAGGGGTTATGGTTGATGGTTTTCTAGGGATTAGGGTTTAGAATTTTTTAGTTATTAGGGATTAGTATTTTTTAGGATTGAGGGTTGAAGTTGTTATTTTGTATAAGGTAATAGGTTTGTTTGGCGATGAGTATTTCTAGATTCTTGGGGGATGATGGTTTGAAAATATTTATTGATGTGGTTTTTGTTTTTTAGGGATAAGGTTTGAGGTTTTTTGGGTTGAGGGTCTTGGGTTTTATTTTTATATGAGTTATGAAGGTGTTTTGGGGCCAAAAGATTAGGGTATTTTGTATAGTGGGTTGATTATTTTTTTGGGCCCATGGTTGACATTTCTTTGGGGATGAGGGTATAGGGTTTTTTGTTGAAGAGTGTTTAGGGTTTTTTAGTATGAGGGGTGAGGTTTTTTGGGTTAGAGAATTTATTATTTTTTAGGGGAATGGTTTATGGTTTTTTTTGGAAAGGTGGGTTTTTTATTTTTTGGAGTTGACAGTTTAGGATTTTTGGGGGTTGAGGGAAGATGGTTTTTTGGGGCTTTGAGTTTACTATTTTTTGGGTCTCATGATTTAGGTTATTTTTGGGCTGAGGGTTTACTATATTTTTAGATAGTAGTTTGAATGTTTTTTAGGGTTGGGGGATGATTTTTTTAGAGCAAGTACCTAAGGTATTTTTTAGGGTTGAGGGTCTATGGTTTTTTCACTCTAAGGGTTTTGAAAATTTTAATGTAGATAGTTTTACATTTTTTTCTAGTTTATGGGTTATTCTTTTCAGATGCAGAAGGATTTGGATTTTTTAGGATTGAGAGCTTCGGGCATTAGGGTATGAGGCATTAGGGACGTTTTTTGGATGAGAGTTAAGTGTTTTTTGAGGATGAGGGTTGAGGGTTTTATTGGATTGAGGGTTAAAGGATATTTAGGGATGAGGGATGAGGGTTTTTTATGGATAATTTTTGAGTTATTTTTGGTGCTGAGGGTTGGGGTTTTAGTGATAAGGTTTTAGGTTTTTTCGGGGATGATGGTTGGATATTATTTGGGATTGAGAATCTAGGGGCTTTTTAGGATGGTAGTTTAGGATTTTCCGAGGGATATGGGTTGTTAGTTTTTTGGGACTGAGGATTATATTTTTTGGGATAAGAGTTGTATATTTTTTTGGGATTAAGGTTTTTTGTTTTTTTCAGATGTGGGTTTAGGGTATTTTAGTGTATGGTGTTTTGGTTTTTTGGGGAATTGTATTTAATGTTTTTTCAGGCAGATGATTGAGGGTTTGTATGGATAAGGTATAGGTTTTACTATGGATGAGGTTTGAGGGTTATTTGGAACCGAGGGTTTAGTGTTTTTTGGGAATAATGGGTATGTTTTTTTGGGAATAAGGATTGAGGGTTTATTGGGGACAAGTTATAGGAATTTTATGAGGATTAGGGTTGATTTTGGGGGGGGGAATTGTTTCAGGTTTTTTGAAGTTGAGGGTTTAGGGTTAATCATTGATGTGGGTTGATTTTTTTATGGGGATGATCATTTAATGTTTTTTGGGGCTAAGTATTTATGTTTATTTGGGATGGGGATTTATTATTTTTTAGGTAAATGGTTCTTTTTGTTTGGTATGGGGGTTTTGGGTTTTGTTGGTCTTATGGTTTAGGGATTTTTGGTACTAAAGGTTTATGGGTTTTAAGGGATGGTGGTTTATGGTTTTTTCTGTGTCAGGAATTTTATTTTTTTGGGACTATGGGTTTAGAATTTTTTTGGATGAGGGTTGAAGATTATTTGGGGATGAGGGTTTAGGGGTTTTTTACATATTAGTATTTAGTGTTTTTTGGGTCTAAGGGTTGATGGATTTTGAGGGATCATGGTTTTCTGATATTTCAGGGTGAGGGCTGAGGTTTTCTTTGGGATATGGGTTGAGGGTTTTTTTGGGAAAATGATTTAGGGGTTTCATAGGATATTGAGGGTTTAATGTATTTTGTGACAGAGGGATTAGGTTTTTGGGGCTTAGGGATGATTATTTTTTGGTGTGAGGTTTAATGGTTTTCAGGGCTGAGGTTTGATGTTTTTTGGAGTTTAAGGTTGATGGATTTTTGGTTCAAGGATTTATAGAATTTATCCATTGAGGATTTATTTTTATTTAGGGATAATGGTTAAGGGTTTCTTTGGGTGGAGGGATGAGTTTTTTGGGAAGAGGGTTTATGATTTATTAAAGCTATGCATTTTCGGTTTTTGTGTCTCAGTGTCTATGGTTATTTTGGGATGAAGGTATAGGTTTAATTAGGGATGAGTGTTTAGGGTTATTTAAAAAAATAGGCTTTATCATTTTTGAGGAAGGGGTTTTTTGGTTTTTTAGTAAATACTATTTAGGGTTTTTTGGGTTGAGGTTTAAGACTTTTTTATGTATGAGGTTTTATTGTTTTATGGGGATGGGGCCTTAGTATTTATTGGGGACATGGGTTTGGTTTTCTTGTGGATGAGGGTTTAGGATATTTTGGGTTGGGGTTTGAGACATTTTATGGGGAGAGGTAGGAGGGGGTTTTGGATCTATGGTTTTCTCGTAATTTTTTTATGAGGTTTTAGGTTTCTTGGTGATGCGGGTTATGGTTATTTTGGGGCAGAAAGTTATGGGTATTTTAGAATGAGGGATGTGGTTATTTTATCTCTAAGTGGTGATGGTTTTTTTATTCTGAGGGTTTATGGTTTTCTAGGGATGAGGATTTAGGGTTTTTTGAAGGATGGTTTATGGTTTTTTAGGGTTGAGGGTTCATAGTTTTTTGTAGGTTGGTGTTTTTTATTTTTTGGGTTTTTGGATTTTGTGGATTTTGGGTCTATGAGTATAGGATTTTTTGGTGTTGATGTTTTATGGTCTTTTAGGGATGATGTATTTGGGATTTTTGGGTTTTTGCGTTTATGTGTTTTCAGTGATAAGGGTTTAATGTTTCTTTTAGTTGGGGGTTTATTTTATTTTTTATGAATAGAGTTTATGGGTTTTTTAGGATAAGGTTATAGTGTTTTTTATATGAGGATTTTTTTTTGTGATTTAGAGTATAGATAATAATTGGGATGAGGGTTTTGTACTTTTAGTGGATGTGGGTTTCAGGGTTTTTTGGGGAAGTTGTTTTTGGGTTTTTCGGTTGAAGGTTTACTGTTTCTTGGGGATGAGTGTTTAGTGTTTCATGGTATTTTGGTTTCTGGGTTTTCTGAAGAAAAGGGTTTTTTGTGGAGGAGGGATTATTGTTTTTTGGGTTAAGGGTTTAGTGGTTTTGGGGATAAGGGTTTAGGGTTTTTTGGTATGTAGGTTTAGGTTTTCTTTGTGGCTGAAGATTTAGTATTTTTTGGGGATCTAGGTTTAGGGTTTTTTGAGGATCTAGGTTTAGGGTTATTAAGGCTGATGGTTTAGTTTTTTTGAGGATAAGGATTTACATATTTTTGTGGTATAGTTTTTAGTGTTTTTTCATCTAAAGTATTAATGGTTTTGGGGTTAGAGGGATGAGGGTATTTTGGGGCTAAGGGTTTTGGGTGGGTTTTCTAGAGTTTATGGGGTATTTTGGGGATGAGGATAGTGTTTTTTTGGGAATTCGGTTTGAGTGTTTTTTCATGATGTTGGTTGATGGTTATTTAGGAATGTGTGTTGATGTTTTTTTGGGGTTGAGGGTTAAGGGTTTTGGGGATGAGGTTTTTTAGGTATCATGTATAAGGTTGTAAGTGGATGAGGTTTTAGTATTTCATAGGATATGTGTCGAGGTTTTTCTATGTCTGTGTGAGTAGGTTTTATGGGAAATGATGGTTGATTATTTTTGGGATAGGGTTGAGGGGTTTTTATGAAAATTGAGTGTTTGTTGGGACTGAGGGTTGAGGGTTATTTTTTTAAGAGGCTTTTGGGTTTTTTAATGAATAAGGGTGAGGGTTTTTTAGATAATAGGGTTGAGGTTTTTTTGGAGTAGTAGGTTGTGGGATTTTGGGTTAGAGTATTTTTTTGGGTTTCTTATTGAGGGGTTTTCTATGCTGAGGGTTTAGTTTTTTTGTGGAGTGTGAGGGTTTGGGGATATTTGGGTCTTAGGGTTTCAAGATTTTTGGTATTTTGGTTTATGGTTTTTTGGTGATAAGAGTTTTTGGTTTATTGGGGATGAGGTTTAGGGTTTTTTGGGCTCAGTGTTGCAGTTGTTTTGGGGATGAGGGTTTTGGTTTTTCTGGGGATGAGGATTGATGATTTTTTGTGATGAGGATATTGGGTTTTATAGGTCATATGTTTCAGTGATTCTTGGGGATGATGGTTTAGTGTTTTTTGGTATAACAGTTTGCGTATTCTTGAAGATAAATTTTTAGGATTTTTTTGGGGATGAGGGTTTAGGTTTTTTGGGGATAGGTGTGTTGGGGTTTTTTGGGAGGAGGGTTTTGGGTTTTTTATAATTAATATTTTGGATTTTTTGGGGCTGGTTACTTGGGGATTTTATAGGCTATGGATTAAAGGGGTTTTTGGGATGGGAGTTTAAGGTTTGGGGGGATTATGGTTGATGGGGGTTATGTCTTAGGTTTTAAGGATTTATGAGGATGTGGGTTTAGTGTTTTTTGGGATGAAGGATTATGATTTTTGGTGATGAGGATTTAGGGTTTTTTGTAAGGGTTTAAGTTTTTTGGGGATGAGTGTAGAAGGTATTTTAGGTGAAGAGGGTTTAGGGTCATTTTGGAATATGGGTTTTGGGATTTTTGGGGACGAGGGATTTTGTTTTTTTGGATGAAATTTTAGTATTTTGGGGCGCTATATGTTTAGGGTATTTGGGGGAAGAGGGACTCAGGATTCACTGGAATGAGTGTTTGGGGTATTTTTATAGCATAGGGTTTAGAATATTTTTTCTGTGAGGTTTTTCAGTATTTTGGGGATATGGGTGGATGTTTTCTTGGCCCAAGGGTTGAGGTTTTTTTGGGGATGAAGGATGAGGGGTTTTTTCAGGCTTGTGGGTCAATGTTTTTTGGGAATAAGGATATTGGGTGTTTTTTTAGGATCTAGGTTGAGGGTTTTTTGGTGATGAGGGTTTCAGTTTTTTAGGGGGAAGTATTTTGGGATTTCTAGGATGAGGGTTGACGGTTTTCTAAGGATAAGGGTATATAGTTTTTTAGGGATAAGAGTTTCAAGTTTTCTTGGGATGATGTTTGAGCATATTTTTTAGCTATATGTTGATGTTTTTTGGTGCTTTGATTCTAGGTTTTTTGGGATAACGGTTGAGATTTTTTAAAAAGTGAGGATTGAGGGTTTTTTGGGTTTGAGGTTGGAGGGTTTGAGGATAAAGATTGAGTTTTATTTAGGTTAGTTGGAAAGGGTTTTCGTGTTATGTTTTTAGTGTTTTTTTGGGAAGAGGGTTAATGGTTATTTTGTGTTGAGGTTTTAGGATTTTATGGGCCTGAAATATGAAGGGTTTTTTTTGGATGAGTGTTTAGGTTTTTTTGATCTTGAGGATTGTCAGTTTTTTGGATGAGGGTGGAGTGTTTTTCATGCTCATTGATTTTCTAAGATGATGGATTTTTAGGGATAATGATTTAGAGTTTTGGGGGGTTGATATATTTGGGTTTTTTGGGGATAAGGGTTTAGTGTTTTTTTTGGATGAGGAATATAGGGTCTTTGGGTATGAAGGTTGAATTTTTTTGGGGGCTAAGTGTTGATGGTTTTTTGGTTTTGAGGGTTGAGGGTTTTGGGGGACAATGGTTTAATATTTTTTGGGGATGATTATTTTTGGATTTTTTGGGCTAAGGTATCAAGGTTTTTTGGGGATATGGGTTAGCTGTTTTTTCAGATGAGGGTTTTGATTTTTTTGGGGATGAGGGATTATGGTTTTTTTGGGGATGATTTTCTAGGGATTTTTGGGGCTGAGAGTTTTTCTTTTCGGGGGGATTCAGGTTTAGGGTTTTTAGATGATGAGGGTATAGGTTTTTTTTCAACTCAGGGTTTCGGTTTTTTATGGCCAATGGTTTTTGGTTTTTTGGGTATATAGGTTTTGGGTTTTTTGGTGCTAAGAGTTTTGGGTTTTTTTATTAGGGTTTAGGGTTTTTAGGGTTGAGAGTTTTAATTTTATGGTGCTGGGGGTTTAGTTATTTTTTTTGTGATGAGTATTTTTTGGTTTTTTAGGGATGGGGTTGTAGAGTTTTTTATTAGGGTTTTGGGTTTTTAAGGAAAACATATTAGGATTTCATCTAGATGAGGGTTTAGTGTTTTTGGGGATTTAGGTTTAGTTTTCTACTATGCTGAGGGTTTTTGGTTTTTTGGGGTGATGGTTTGTGGTTTTTTGGGGCTCAGTGTATAGGGTTTTTGGGTGATTTTCATTTAGTTTTCATTAAAGATACAAGATTTTGGTTTTTTAAGGCCAATAGTTTATGGTTTTTTGGATTTGGGTTTAGATATTAGGGTTGTTTTGGGGTAAGGGTTTATGGTTTTTGGAGCTGAGTGATGAGGGTATTTTGCAAATGATGGTTTAGATTATTTTGGGGCTAATAATTATATTATTTTGGGATGAGGGTTCAGGATTTTGGGGAAAGGATTTAGGTTCATTAGGGACAAAGATTGAATTTTTTTTGGGTCTACTAGTTGATAGTTTTTTGGGATGGGTTGGAGGGTATTGTGGGTAGATGGTTGAGGGTTTATTGGTGAGATAGTTGAGGGTTTTTTAAGATGAGGGATGAAGTTTTTTGGGGGATAAGGGTTTTTTGTTTCATTAGGTTTAGGGTTTAGGGTTTTTTGTGGATGAAGTTTGAGTGTATTTTGAGGTTGATGGAAGATGGTTTTTTATAATATTTGATGGCATTTCATATATTAGAGTTGATGTTTTTTTCTGAAAAGTATTAATGTTTTTTGTGTCCATGAGTTGAAATTTTTTTATGGGGTTTATGGTTTATTAGTGATATGGGAAGATGGTATTTTGGGTGAGGGTTTAGGGTTTATGGGGATGATTTTTTTGTGTTATTACTGGGAAATATGGCTTAGGGTTTTTTGGGGAAGATGTTTTAGGATTTTGGAGGGATAAGAGTTTTGGGTTTCAAGGGGATGAAGGTTTAGTTTATTCTAGGGATGAGGGTTTTGGGTTTTGGGGGATGAAGGTATAGTATTTTTTGTAGTTGAGGATATAGGGTATTTATGGGATGAGGGTTTGAGGTTTTTTGTGATAAGGGTTTTGTGTTTTTTTTGGGTTTATTGTTGAGGGTTTTTTTGGGGATGAGGGTTTTACGATTTTTTGGGATAAGTGTTTATGATTTTTTAGGAATTATGTTTTAATATTTTTTAGGGGATGGGGGTTTAGTGTTTTGGAGGGCTGAAGGTTTATGTTTATTTGGGGATTAGATTGTAGTGTTTATTAGTGCTGATGGATTAGAATTTTTTTTGATAAGAGTGTTTATGATTTTTCAGCGATTAAATTTTAGGGTTTATGGGATGTGGGTTTTTGGTTTCTTGGGGATGAAGGTTTATGGTTATTCAAGGATAAGGTTTTATTTTTTATGGGGATATGGTTTTTAAGTTATTTAGGCTAAGGATTTAGGGGGTTTTGAGGATTTGGGTTTATGTTTTTTGGGGATTAGGGTAGAGGGAGTATGTTTTTTTACGATTGAGGGGTAATGGTATATTGGGTATGAGTGTTGAGTGTATTTTGAGGCTAACAGTTTATTGTATTTTGGGGATGAGGTATTAGTGTATTTTTTTCTGAGGGTTGTGGATTTTTTTTGGGTTGATGATTGAGGGTTTTTATGGATGAGGGTAGGTGGATTTTTAAGGATAAGGTTTGATGGTTTTGGGGGATAGGGGATAAAGTTATTGGGGGTGAGGGTTGAGATTTTATTCGGGATCAGAGTTCTATATATTTTTAGGATTAGGGATTTGGTTTTTTGGGGATTAGGGTTTATGTTTCCTTGTTCTTTGGTATGAGGGTTGTTTTTTGGGAAGAGGGATCTGGGTTTTTTGGGCTGGGGTAGGTGGTTTCATAGGTCTAATAATTTTGGGGGTTTTTTGGAATGAAGGTTGATTATTTTTAGAGGTGGAGAGTTGAGGTTTTTTTGGGATGATGTTTGAGGGTTTTTTTATGGATAAGGGTTGATAATTTTTGGGGATTGAGGATTATGGTTTTTAGAAGCACAGGGTTTAGTTTTTTTGTGGGGAAGATAGTTTATGAATTTTTACAGATGACAGTTTAGGGTTTTTTGTGTATAGAGTATAGGTTTTTTGGAGGATAAAGAATTAGTATTTTTGGGGATTCTGTGGGTTGAGGGTTAAAATGTTTTTTTCCTAAGGGATTACTATTTATTAGGGATATGAGTATAGGTTTTTAGGGGGTTTAGGGTTGATGTATTTTTTGGGTGAGTGTTCAGGGTTGTGGGGCATAAGGGTCTTGGTCTTATTAGGGTTCTAGATTTATATATTTTTTGGGATTAGGGTTGATTATTTTTTGGATGTAGGGTTGTGGTTTTATTAGTAGTTATGGTTTAGGGTTTTTTGGGGATGAGGTATTAGGGTTTTTTTAGGATGAATATTTAGTTGTTCAGGGGGTTTAGGGTTTAGGGTTTTTTATGGTTGATTATTTATTTTCATTAATGATTATGAATTAGTGATTTTTGGGGTTGGGGATTAGGTTATTTGGGTCTAATGGTTTTGGGATTTTTTGAGCTCATGGTGGATGGTTTTTTTGGGGTTGAGGGATTTTGTTTTTATGGGGATGACTATTTATGGATTTGGGGGTGAGGTTTGAGGTTTGAGGGTTTTATAGGGATGAGTTTAATGGATTTTTGGGGATATGTTTTCATTGTTTTTTTAGGTTAAAGGTTAATTTTTTGTTTGGGATGAGGTTTAAACATTTTTTCATGATGAGGTTTTAGAGTTTTTCTATGGTTGTGGGTCTCTAGTTTGTTTATTGATGAGGGATTGGGTTTTTTATGGAAGATTTTGGATTTCGGGGATGAGGTTTTAGGGGTTTTAAATCTCGGGTTTTATGGTTTTGTTGGGTTTTTAGGATTAGGGTTTTTTGGGGATCATGGATTAAGGGTTTTTTGACGATGAGGGTTTATGTTTTTTAGACGCTATAGGTTTAGTGTTTTGGGGGATCGGTTTTTACATTTTTTGGGGATGAGGGTTTAGTGTTTTTGGGGGATGATGGTTTTGGTTTTTTGGGGGGGATGAGGGTGAAGGATTATTTGGGGTTGATGGTTTAGGGGTTTTTGGGGCTGAGGGTTTAGGATTTTTGACATATGTGGTTTTTTGGTTTTTTTTTGTACTATGGAATTTGGGGGGAAGAGTGCATATGATTTATTGGGAATGAGTGAATAATTTTTTATGGAGGGTTTAGGGTTTTATGGGATAGGTTTTTAATGTTCATTGGGTTTAGGGTTTTGGATTTTTGGGGCTCTAGGTTAGGGTTTTTTTGGGGATGATGGTTTTAGGTTTTTTTAGTGTCGAGGGTTTAAGGTTTTTTAGGCTGAGGTTTTGGTTTTTTTATGGTGTGGGATATAAAGTTTTGTTTGGGATGAGGGTTTTGAGTATGAATGTTAGGGATTTTATGGATGAGAATTTATGGGTTTGGGGAGATTATGGTTGAGGGTTTTTTTGGCTAAGTTTTTTGTGTTTTTTGGGGATTAGGATTTTTAAGGATGTGGGTTGAGGTTTATATAAGGTTGTGTGTTTAGATTTTTTTGTGAGGGTTTAATGTTTATTTGGGACATAGGGTTTGTGATTTTTTTGTGCTTATGTTTTAGTATTTTTTAGTTGGTGAAGGTTTATGGTTTTTTTTGGATGAGGATTGAGTATTCTTGGGGGATGAGTGTAAAGTGTTTTGGGGGGATAGGGATTTACAAAACACTATGACCGAGTGTTTAATTTTTAAGGGACAAGGGTCCAGTGTGAAGTGCCCAGATCAGTGTGAATCACTGAGAGGGGGAGGGGGTGAATCAGTGATCCCTTAAAACTTTTTACTAATTGATTCTTATCAATTAAACCTTTATGGCTGGTTAAGGCCTCGATCCACTCTTCTTGTATCTCTCAACCTTTCCCGAATGATGCAGTAATGAAAAGGCACAGGACACAAGGATTTACAAGGTTCGGCACCAAAGGCCTACATCCTTGTCATGCTCTCCCAGCATGGATTCTCCATTATAACCTGTTGAAATTACAATGGTCGATACAGAGTCCCACTTTATCTCTCCTGAGTCCCACAGGAGGGTCTTTATACTGCTTCACACAGTGTTACCAGAGTCCCACTGGCCTACTCCAGAATCCCACTGAAGACTTCTTCTCCCTGTGTCCCACAGGGTCTTCTCTTGGCTCCTCGAGTCGCACGAGTAGCTCTTCTTCACTTTAAGTTCTTCAAGTAACTTCAGCAGCCTGGGATAAAGGCTGCTGGCCTTGCTCTTCTCTTCTGATCACTTGTGGTTGATCAGGGCTTCTCGTCTAGCTCAGGCTTTATCTCCTTCTTCAGGATGACCTGGCTTCTCTCTCCAACTACTGAATACTCAGACAACTGATATCTTTAACTTTGGTCTGGTCCAGTCTCAACTCACTTCAACTTCATGCACTGAGTGCATGACAGCTCTGCATCTTCATGCACTGACTGCATGGCCTTCTCAAATTCTTCAAGATCTTCTGGTCTTGGACAACTCAGATGCACACCACTGATTTGGATCTATTCACGTGTGCATGTGCATGCATGCATGCATGCACTCTCCTGTTCCTCCTCTTGGTGCAATAAACCCTCAAAGGGTGTAATCAATTATAGCACACACCTTCTCCACAATCTTCACACACTATATTCAAATTGTTCACACACTTAGAAGTGTGTTTTACTTTAGTGTGGAACTTCTTCTTCTTCTTCTAATGTGTATACACTGTTAGTGCACACACTAGGTTCGACCTCTTTTCTCTTTGCACACACTTCTTTCACTTTTGCACACTCATGAGTTGGCCTCCTCCTCTTCTTGTTGCACACACACACTTTAGTGTTCTTTTAGTTTGTTCTTCAATGTGTGCACACACAAGGTGTGTCTTCACTTGGTGCACACACAAGGCAAGGCCTCGGCCTTCTTTGGCATACACACACAATGTGTGTAAAACACAACCAAGGTATGGCCTTGGTCTTCCTCCTCTTCTTGCACACTCACGGCTAGGGTGTATGTCTTTCACTTGATGTGGCTTTCCTCCTCACTTAGCACACAACCCGTAGGTATGTAATGCACTTCATCTTCATGTTGCACTAAGCACACACACTGAATGAGTGTGGTCTTCTAACCTTGATCTCAAAGGAGGCGCGCAAGGTGTCTTGGTACAAGGGGCAGCCGCGCAAGGTGTGGTGGGCTTCGGTCGCGCAAGCCACAAGGGTGCAACCAGGCGCACAAGTGCCACTTCCTTGCAAGTGTGCAAGGTGCAACACCGTGGGCACAGGAGTGCAAGGGCACCAACGGCCGCGCAAACACCTCTTGCCACGCAAGTCCGCGGGCTGAGAGGGATGCAACCATGGGCGTGCAAGGATGCGGCCACGGGTCTTCCTGTCGCGCAAGGAAGGCGCGCAAGGGACTGTTCCCTTCACGTCTTTCGCGCAAGGAGTGCACGAAAGGAACTCCTTAGGGCCTCGGGTGGCACCGAGAACAATAGCCGCGCAAAGTTTTGCGCAGTGGCTTCTTTCTTCGCGAGGCAGAGCACTCACGGGACACAAATCTTCAACAAGGTTTCAGCAAACAAAATGAGAGCCTCTGGCTCTTCTTTTATAGGCAGAGGGATTCCCGGATCATCCGCGTGCGATAAAACTTGAATCCCCGAGTTTTTCGGGTATTTCAAGATTCTGCAAATCTTGATATCTTCCTCTGTTTCACACGCGGGTTCTCCCTTTTTATTTCTCCTCGTGCATGCGACTTTCAAACGCATGCATGGCTTCTTTCGGTCCAAACCATGCAGAACATAGACGCTCAAGGCCTCGGCACTTCGTTTTCCTTCGGCCTCACTCAAATTCTCCATACGTTGCATGCATGCCCATATTTATACATGGATATGTTCAGTTGGGCCAGACGAACACGAGGGAGCCTTCGGTTTGTTCGGAGGTGGCCGGAATCTCAAAAACAGGTGCTCGGGTTGCTCCTGGTTCGACGGAGCTCACGGGGAGCCTTCGGCTGAGCTCGAGGAAGGAGACGAGCTCTCGGCCGTCGGATGCGATGTTAAACAGCCAGGATCAGATCATCGCTGCGGAGATGGATCGTGTGGCGTGGATAAAGCGCGCGATGGCTCGGACGGCTGAGATTTGCTCCCGGGGAAATTTCCGCGTCCCACATCGAATCGGCGAGAGGAATTGCCGCGCCTTATCAACCTCACGCTGCCTTAACCCCGCAATTGAATCTCCTCCCTCCACGGTGCCGCCTCGCACCGTGTTCTCCCTGCGGGCGCGCTCTGCGCCCACTCTGCTCCCTGTGGGCGCGCTCCTAGCGCCCACTATGCACCTCGGGCGCGCGGGTTTCACCACCGCGTGTCCTCGGGGGCTTACACACGGCCCCTGCCTTGCCTCAGGGAGCGCCTTGGCCTTGAGGGTTCCCCATGGGCGTGGCGCCTTAGGCCCATATGTGCCTTGGGTGATCCCTCGGCTGGCCTTTTTGGTGGCACATTTTTTGGCTAAGTCTTGAATAAGACTTTGTCAAAAAAACAAAGTCCTCCATGAAATCAAGCCATATCAAGAGAACCACTTCAAGCCTTTCTTCTCCTTCATCTTCTTCTTAAGAATTCAAGTATTAATCTTCTTCATTATAATTCCTCCATTTTTCATCAACATATAATCAACATTTAAGAATGGAATTCCCGAAGGTTTCTTCATCTTCAACCGAGCTCCTGAATCAAATATTTCTTTAATAAACTTCATTGATCTAATCAGAGATCAATTGGAACTTCTTCTGATTCACATGCACTAAGAGTTACTACATGGTCTTCATTAATCCACATCATCCACTTAGTAGTTGTGGATGGATCAGCTTTCATCTCCTCATGCATTGTCAATACAATGCATGGTCTTCAATTATTGTTGTGACTTTGTATCATCAGGATACAAGTTCTTTGAACTTTAAGAGCAGCTCAACAATCGTCAGATGTACATGGAGAATGTTTCAACCACAATTTCCAATACCACTTAGTGAATCTCCTAAGTGACATGCATCTTATTACCATGGCCATTCTCCTTTACCTCACCAACACCATCACATCCTTTGACATTCACATCTTGACTCCTTGACATCCATTCATTCCAAGACAACTTCATGCCTCATTGACAACAAATGCAACACAATGCACTTCAATCTCCCCCTTTGTATTTGTTGTCAATACACTTCTTCAGCACATATGAATGGGTCAATATGTGTGCCAATATTTTCTCCCCCTTATTGGCAATCAAATGCAAAGGTGTGGTGTGGTTCTCTTCCACAATATCTCTTCCTCCCTTCGAATAGCATCTTCTTGAAAAACACTAGGAGAGGGATGATGTCACATGTTCTTCTTTAGCAAAGAACCTTTAGTAGATCAACTCTAAGTCTACTTGGGCTAACCCGGTGTAGAAAACAAGAGTGATGTAACCAAGGAACTCAATGTTATCCACCATTCACTGTACATGTGAGATCATGCTCCAGGGGTTTGAAATTTTCAGATATTCAATGAATTTGCTAAATCCTGCACAACTTCACAAAACTCATTAGAAAGTTCAGTGCAATGATAAATCTCCCCCTTTCATCCATTTTCTCAAGATGATATTAATTTCAGAACATCATCTTCTCCAGATTGGCTCCCCCTCAAGGGGTGCACTCCATTCTGTCCAAACCATCCTCCAGATGAGAATGATCATCATCTTCAATTCCCTTCAATGTTAGCACATGTATATACCAAGAGTATAAGGGAGTAAGATGGAACCTCCTTGGTTCATCAATGTGAACAACAAGGTTGAGAAGATTCTCTCAACCGAGATGTCCCATTTTCACCAGTCTTCACACTTGCACATTTGATCTTCATTGATGATTGTGCTGGTGTGGTTCTCAAAACATCTTCATGTGAAACCTTCTTCTTCCCTTTTGCTTTAGCAATTGCCAAAGCTTCATCTTCAACTCTTTGTAGTTCTCTGGCAAGTTGCAACTGATGTGGCCATATGACAAGTAAATCATTTGGAAGAGTGGCCTTAGTTTTGGAAGTTCCACATGGTTCTTTGGATGCTGCTAAGCTACCTCTCTTAGGCAACTTATTTTCAATCAATCCCTTCTTCTTCTGGATTGATTGTCTTTTGGAGTTCAGTCTGCTTCTATTTAGTTTCATGGCTTCTTTACAAAGGTCCATGATGTGTCCTTTCTTTCCAAAGTAGAAGCATGTTTTCTTCTTGGTGGTCCTTCTGGATGCATCACCCTTCTTGGATTTAGACTCCAAGGACTTCTCTTCATTCTTCAAACTCTTCTTGGGAGCATCTTCCACTTTCTTCTGCTTGCTTCCCAAGGAATCTCTCTTGGCCAGGTTCAGTGATCTTCTCTTCATTCCAGCTTCGGATACATTCGGAGATTGATATGTATCAACTCTTTGACCACTTTTTCAACCATCCCAGATGTTGTCAAGTAATCCAAATCTATTTGCAGTAAACAGATGTCTCTGGACCTGTGGATGTTGCTTCCTTCCTTCTGGATTGCTCCCCCTTGGCATGGGCTTCCTCTGTGCTTTAGCATTCAATGGATTGTACCAACAATCCTTTGCACAATGCCCATACTTGTTACAACACCAGCATTGTCCCACGAATCTTGACCTCTTCAGTCCTTCTGATTGTAGGGTACTTTTCTTGACCTGTTTTGCTGTTTCAGGAGAGCTCTGCTTCTTTACTGTCTTCATCCATATTTGTTTGGAATTATTCTTCCATCCTGCACTTTTTGTGGAAACACAATTAGAAGCATCAGTACAAGATGGTATGGATGGTACCTTCTTTTTAGAAGATGTTTCCCTTTCATTAGAGGATGTCTTTCTTTTAGAATCATCCTGCTCAATGCATACTTGAGTAGCAAAATTTCTCCTTTCAGCTAACTAGGAGGCTTTGGCTTTGGGTGATTGCAGATTTTTCAATATCACCTCCAGTTCAAAGCATTTCATGTTGAGGGAGTTCTTCTCATCCTCAACCAATCTTAGCCTACCTTTCCAATTCTGTTTCAGCTGTTCTAACTGGTCTTCATGCACCTTCTTTATTTCATGCAATGAGTTGTCAAGCTCCTTCACCATTTTGACTTTGTCTTCGAGTTGAGCATCTCTGACATTCATTGATACTCTGTGCAATTTTTCAAGTGCATGGAAAACTTCTTTGACCATTACTTTAAAGAAATCATTCTCAGAAAGGCTTCTTTGCAATTCTTCAGTAGTGTCTTCATATCTTTCATTGCAAAGAGATACTGTTTCATCTTTAGCCTTCACCAGCTTTCTGAGAGTGTTGGTTATGCCAACCATTTTAGCCAGCTGATCTTCCATAGCATTGGCTTCTTCTTCTAACTGTGATTTTTCTTCTTGAAGATCAAGGATGCCTGTAGCTATACACATTGCCACTTCCTTGGGGACTGTCTTCTGAAGATATTCGATTGCACTTTGAAAATCTTTCATTGTTCCAACTTCATCACAGCTAGGACAGGCTTTCTTCATCTTCTTGGCCTGTTTCTTCTTTCTGTTTTTCCGTGTCTTGGCAGATATCTCCATTTGAGGCTGGTCACTCATTTCCTCAAATCTGCACTTCATAAAGACTCCCTTGGATCTTTTAGAGGTAACCTCCCTCTGATACCAATTGAAGTGCCCAGATCAGTGTGAATCACTGAGAGGGGGAGGGGGTGAATCAGTGATCCCTTAAAACTTTTTACTAATTGATTCTTATCAATTAAACCTCTATGGCTGGTTAAGGCCTCGATCCACTCTTCTTGTATCTCTCAACCTTTCCCGAATGATGCAGTAATGAAAAGGCACAGGACATAAGGATTTACAAGGTTCGGCACCAAAGGCCTACATCCTTGCCATGCTCTCCCAGCATGGATTCTCCATTATAACCTGTTAAAATTACAATGGTCGATACAGAGTCCCACTGTATCTCTCCTGAGTCCCACAGGAGGGTCTTTATACTGCTTCACACAGTGTTACCAGAGTCCCACTGGCCTGCTCCAGAATCCCACTGAAGACTTCTTCTCCCTGTGTCCCACAGGGTCTTCTCTTGGCTCCTCGAGTCGCACGAGTAGCTCTTCTTCACTTTAAGTTCTTCAAGTAACTTCAGCAGCCTGGGATAAAGGCTGCTGGCCTTGCTCTTCTCTTCTGATCACTTGTGGTTGATCAGGGCTTCTCATCTAGCTCAGGCTTTATCTCCTTCTTCAAGATGACCTGGCTTCTCTCTCCAACTACTGAATACTCAGACAACTGATATCTTTAACTTTGGTCTGGTCCAGTCTCAACTCACTTCAACTTCATGCACTGAGTGCATGACAGCTCTGCATCTTCATGCACTGACTACATGGCCTTCTCAAATTCTTCAAGATCTTCTGGTCTTGGACAACTCAGATGCACACCACTGATTTGGCTCTGTTCACGTGTGCATGTGCATGCATGCATGCATGCACTCTCCTATTCCTCCTCTTGGTGCAATAAACCCTCAAAGGGTGTAATCAATTATAGCACACACCTTCTCCACAATCTTCACACACTATATTCAAATTGTTCACACACTTAGAAGTGTGTTTTAATTTAGTGTGGAACTTCTTCTTCTTCTTCTAATGTGTATACACTGTTAGTGCACACACTAGGTTCGACCTCTTTTCTCTTTGCACACACTTCTTTCACTTTTGCACACTCATGAGTTGGCCTCCTCCTCTTCTTGTTGCACACACACACTTTAGTGTTCTTTTAGTTTGTTCTTCAATGTGTGAACACACAAGGTGTGTCTTCACTTGGTGCACACACAAGGCAAGGCCTCGGCCTTCTTTGGCATACACACACAATGTGTGTAAAACACAACCAAGGTATGGCCTTGGTCTTCCTCCTCTTCTTGCACACTCACGGCTAGGGTGTATGTCTTTCACTTGATGTGGCTTTCCTCCTCACTTAGCACACAACCCGTAGGTATGTAATGCACTTCATCTTCATGTTGCACTAAGCACACACACTGAATGAGTGTGGTCTTCTAACCTTTATCTCAAAGGAGGCGCGCAAGGTGTCTTGGTACAAGGGGCAGCCGCGCAAGGTGTGGTGGGCTTCGGTCGCGCAAGCCACAAGGGTGCAACCAGGCACACAAGTGCCACTGCCTTGCAAGTGTGCAAGGTGCAACACCGCGGGCACAGGAGTGCAAGGGCACCAGCGGCCGCGCAAACACCTCTTGCCACGCAAGTCCGCGGGCTGAGAGGGATGCAACCACGGGCGTGCAAGGATGCGTCCATGGGTCTTCCTGTCGCGCAAGGAAGGCGCGCAGGGGACTCTTCCCTTCACGTCTTTCGCGCAAGGAGTGCACGAAAGGAACTCCTTCGGGCCTCGGGTGGCACCGAGAACAATAGCCGTGCAATGTTTTGCGCAGTGGCTTCTTTCTTCGCGAGGCAGAGCACTCACGAGACACAAATCTTCAACAAGGTTTCAGCAAACAAAATGAGAGCCTCTGGCTCTTCTTTTATAGGCAGAGGGATGCCCGGATCATCCGCGTGCGATAAAACTTGAATCCCCGAGTTTTTCGGGTATTTCAAGATTCTGCAAATCTTGATATCTTCCTCTGTTTCACACGCGGGTTCTCCCTTTTTATTTCTCCTCGTGCATGCGACTTTCAAACGCATGCATGGCTTCTTTCAGTCCAAACCATGCAGAACATAGACGCTCAAGGCCTCGACACTTCGTTTGCCTTCGTCCTCACTCGAATTCTCCATACGTTGCATGCATGCCCATATTTATACATGGATATGTTCAGTTGGGCCAGACGAACACGAGGGAGCCTTCGGTTTGTTCGGAGGTGGCCGGAATCTCAAAAACAGGTGCTCGGGTTGCTCCTGGTTCGACAGAGCTCACGGGGAGCCTTCGGCTGAGCTCGAGGAAGGAGACGAGCTCTCGGCCGTCGGATGCGATGTTAAACGGCCAGGATCAGATCATCGCTGTGGAGATGGATCGTGTGGCGTGGATAAAGCGCGCGATGGCTCGGACGGCTGAGATTTGCTCCCGGGGAAATTTCCGCGTCCCACATCGAATCGGCGAGAGGAATTGCCGCGCCTTATCAACCTCGCGCTGCCTCAACCCCGCAATTGAATCTCCTCCCTCCACAGTGCCGCCCCGCACCGTGTTCTCCCTGCGGGCGCGCTCTACGCCCACTCTACTCCCTGCGGGCGCGCTCCTAGCGCCCACTATGCACCTCGGGCGCGCGGGTTTCACCACCGCGTGTCCTCGGGGGCTTACACACGGCCCCTGCCGTGCCTCAGGGAGCGCCTTGGCCTTGAGGGTTCCCCATGGGCGTGGCGCCTTAGGCCCATATGTGCCTTGGGTGATCCCTCGGCTGGCCTCCTTGGTGGCACATTTTTTGGCTAAGTCTTGAATAAGACTTTGTCAAAAAAAACAAAGTCCTCCATGAAATCAAGCCATATCAAGAGAACCACTTCAAGCCTTTCTTCTCCTTCATCTTCTTCTTAAGAATTCAAGTATTAATCTTCTTCATTAGAATTCCTCCATTTTTCATCAACATATAATCAACATTTAAGAATGGAATTCCCGAAGGTTTCTTCATCTTCAACCGAGCTCCTGAATCAAATATTTCTTTAATAAACTTCATTGATCTAATCAGAGATCAATTGGAACTTCTTCTGATTCACATGCACTAAGAGTTAGTACATGGTCTTCATTAATCCACATCATCCACTTAGTAGTTGTGGATGGATCAGCTTTCATCTCCTCATGCATTGTCAATACAATGCATGGTCTTCAATTATTGTTGTGACTTTGTATCATCAGGATACAAGTTCTTTGAACTTTAAGAGTAGCTCAACAATCGTCAGATGTACATGGAGAATGTTTCAACCACAATTTCCAATACCACTTAGTGAATCTCCTAAGTTACATGCATCTTAGTACCATGGCCATTCTCCTTTACCTCACCAACACCATCACATCCTTTGACATTCACATCTTGACTCCTTGACATCCATTCATTCCAAGACAACTTCATGCCTCATTGACAACAAATGCAACACAATGCACTTCATAGTGATTTCTTGGTTGTGGGTTGATATAGTTTTTGGGTATAGAGTATAAGGTTTGGGGGGGTTTGGGTTTGTTGGGGATGATTTTTTAGATTTTTTTAGGGATGTAGGTTTAGTGTTCTTTTGGGATAAGTGTTTATGGTTTTTCTGGAATTAAGGGATTATGGTTTTTGAGGAAGAGGGTTTATGGGATTTTGGGGTTGATTTATTAGTGATTTCTAGGATGAGGGTTTATAGTTTCATAGGATTGATATTTTATGATTTTGGTTTATGTGGTTTTAGGATGGTTTTTGGGCAAGGTATTTTCCTTTTTTGGGGTTGAGGGTCTAGTGTCTTTTGTTGGATGAGGTTTAATGATTTTTAATGGGATGATGAATGAGTATTTTTTGGGATGTTTGTTTTGAGTATTTTCGTGTTGAGGGTTTATGTTTTATCTAGTTTGAGGTTTTAGGTTTTATGGGGATGATGGTTAAGGGTATTTTGTGGATGAGGTGTGAGTGTTATTTGTAGATGAGGGATGTGGGTATTTTATGGTCGAGGGGTGAGGGTTTTTTTTGTAATGAGGTTTTAGGGTTTTATGGGGATGAGGATTTAATGGTTTTTGAGATGTTGTTTAATGGTTTTTTGGGGTTGAGGATTCATGGTTTTTAAGTGCTATGGTTTCTTGTTTTATTATGTCTAGGGTCAATTGTTTTTTTGAGATATGATTTTAGGGTTTTTTGGATTTATATATTAGGGTTTTAGGGTTAATAATTTCAGATTTTTGGGGTATTATTTTATAGGGGTTTTTAGTGTCGAGGTTTTTAGGTTTATTAGAGTCGACGGTATATGGATTTTTGAGGCAGAGGGATTAGAGTTCTTTGGGGATGAGGGTTTAGGGTTTCTAGGCTGAAGATTTACGGTTTTTTATGGTTTATGATTTAGGGATTCTTGGGGTTGGGGGTTTAGGGTTTTTGGTAGCTGTTTAATGGTTTTTGTGGTTGATGACATAATGAATTTTTAGGGGAGAGGGTTTCATATTTTTTGGGGTTTAGGGTTTTCTGATGATGAGGGATTAGGTTTTTGGTAGGATGAGGAATTATTATTTTTTGAGGTTTTGGGTTTAGTGATTTTCAGGATGAGGTTTTAGGTTTTTTTCTCTACAGGATTTGGATTTTTTGGGGCTCCTACTTTTTTTTAGGAATTTTGTTATGGGTTTTTTGGGGAAGAGTATTTATGATTTTTTAAGAGGGTTATGGGTTTTTTGGGGATTGGGATTACTGTGTATTTAACTCTGAGTATTTAGGGTTTTTTGGGTTTGTAGGTAGAGGGTAATTTGGGGATGAGGGTGTATGGTGTTTTGGATATTACGATATGGGACATTTTGGTAATAATATTGAGGTTGTTTTGGGAATGTGTATTGATGGGTTTTCAGGATGAGGGTTCACGGTTTTTAAGGCTATGGTTGAGGGATTTTGGGGGTCGAGGGTTGAGGTTTTTTTGGGGGTAATAGTTTTATTATATGGATGGCTTTGGTTTTTTGGGGATGTGGGTATATAGTTCTTGATATAAGGGATGAGGGTTTTCTAGGTCTGAGTGATGATGGTTTTTGGGTGATGAGGGTTTAGTTTTTTGTTGTGAGGTTTGAGGGAGTTTTGGGGATGTGCAATGTAGGTTCTTTGAGGTGAGGGTTGAGGGTTATTTGTGGCTAAGGGATGAGGGTTTTTTGGTAATGAGGTCTTAGGTTTTTTAGGTATGTGGGTTGAGGGTTTTTGGAGAAGTGGGTTGAAAGGTTTTGGGTTTGAGGTTTTTCTAGGGTTGAGGGTTGTGGGGTTTTTTGTGATGAGGTTTTAGTATTTTTTGGGGGTGGGGTTTCAGGTTCTTATGGGATTAGGATGTCCTGATTTTAATATATTAGGGTTTAAGGTTTTTGGGGTTTGTGTGTTGTAGGTTTTTTATTAGAGTTAAGGGTTTTTTGGGCTCTGGGTTGTGGGTTTTTAGGGAAAAGGGATTATGTTTTTCTATGGCTAATGGTTGAGATTTTTGGGGATAGGGGTTTAGGGTTTTATCGGGCTAAGAGTTTATGGTTTTTCGGAGTGAAATTTGTGTTTTTTTGGGATAAGGGTTTAATTATACTTAATGATAAGTATTTTTTTATGGGGGAATAGTTTAATTAGGGTTGTGGTATTGGGTAATTTGGGGATGAGGGTTTTTCTTTTTCTAGGGTGAGGGTTTCTGATTTTTTGGGGCCGATATGTTAGTGATTTTTGAGGCTATGTTTGAGGGTTTTGTGGGGATGAGGTTTTATGGTTTTTTGGGAAGAGGTTTAAATGTTTTGGGGGGATTAATTATTAATTATTTTTGTGGCTAAGGGTTTATAGTTTTTCTTGGATTATAGTTTTGGGTTTTTTAGGCCTGAAGATTTAGCATTTTTTGGGATATGTCTTTAGTGTTTCTTAGGGGATGTGGGTTGATGGTTTTTTGAAGAATAGGATTTAGGGACATTAGGTAGTATGATTTTTGTGTTATTTAGGGCCAAGGGTCTATGGTTTTATGATGATGAATGATTAGGATTTTGGGGGGCTCCAGGCTTAGGGTATTATGGAGACAAGGGTATATGGCTTCTTAGGGATGACTTTTGAAAGTATTTTGGGGCTTATAGTATACTTTATTTTGTGGATGATGGGTTTTGGATTTTTTGCGGATTACAGTTGAGGATTTTTTGGGGCCATGGTTCAGTGTTCTTTAGGGGTTGAGGGTTTATGGGTTTTTAGCGATGATGGGTGACTGTATTTTGTGGATAAGGATTGGTTATTTTTTTAGGATGAGGTTTGAGGTTTTATTGGGGGATGATGGTATAGGTTTTTTAGTGATTATGGTTTAATTTTTTTTATTTCAGGATGAGGTTTAATGGTTTTTTGTGCTGATGTTAGAGAGTTTTTTGGAATAATAGTTGGGGTTTCTTGGGATGAGGTTTAATTTTATTTTGGGGCTATCAGTAGAAGTTCTTTTATTGGCTACAGGATAAGGGTTTTAACAGGATGATGATTGAGAATTTTTTATAGATGTGGGTTTTGAGTTAATTTGTAGATGAGGATTGAGGGTTTTGGAGATGGTATGTGAATGTTTTTGGGCTAGCTGATTAGGGTATTTGGGGAGGGGGGGTTTGGGTCTAAGGGTTGAGTTTTATTTTAGTTTTTGGGTTTAGGGTTATCTGGGACTAAGGGTGATGTTTTTTTTGGGGATGAGTGTTGGGTTTTGTTTTGGGGCCTAGTTTGATGGTTTTTTGGGATGGGGTCTCAGAGTTTTTTAGGAAGATGGATTTTTTAGGCTGATTGTTTTTTAGGGAAGAGGGTTTAGAGTTATGAAGGGATGTGTTTGTTGGGTTCTTTGGGGATAATGTTTTTGGGGGTTTTGGGGGGGTTTTAGGGATGATGGATTATGATTTTTTGGGGATTAGGGTTGAGGTTTCTTTGTGGGGTATGTGTTCGGGGTTTTTGGGTACTGAGGGTTGAGGGGTTTTGGGGACTAAGGGTATAGGGTTTTTTGGGGCTAAGTATTTATGTTTTATTTGAGCTAAGGCTTCATGTTTTTTTGGGGACGAGGTTTCAGTGTTTTTCTGTGGATGTGGGTATTGATTTTTTTTATATCTTAAAATTTAGGGTTTTTGGGGGAAGCAGGTTTAGGGTTTTTTAGGGAATAGGGTTTAGGGTTTTTTGGGTCTAAGAGTTTTTTTGGTGATAATTGTTTAGGTTTTTTTGGGATGAGGGTATAGGGTTTTTTTGGAATAGGGATTATTGTTTTCTATAATTGATGGTGTTGGGTTTTTTGGGGATAATGGTTTGGGATTTTTTGTTGATAAGAGTTTAGTGTATATGGGGTTGAGTGTTTAGTGTTTTTTGGGATCAGGGTTTAAATTTATTAGGGGATGGGATTTTGGGGTTTTTTGGGGATGAGGATATATGAATTTTTAGTGATGATGGTTTAATGTTTATTAGGGATAGGGATTTATGATTTATTGGGTAGAGGGTTTAGAATTTATTCGAGCTGATGGTGTTGGGTTTTTGGGTGCTTAAGGATTATGGTTTTTCCGGGATATGAGTTTTTGTTTTTTTGGGTGGTTGGTTTAGGGTTTTTTCGGGGTGTAGGTTATTTGATTTTTTGGTGCCTTGGGTTTATGGTTTCTAAAGGATGGTTCTATGATTTTTTAGGTTGATTGTTTAGGGTATTTTTGGGATGAGGGTTAATATCATAGGGTTTTTTAGTGCTAAGTTTTTACTGTTTGTGGGGCTGAGTGTTGAGGATATTTTGGGGCTGGGTGTTTAGTATATTTTGGGTCTAAGGCTTTAGTGTATATTGGGGATAAAGGGTTGATGGTTTTTTTGGGAAACTTTATGTGGGTTATTTGAGGATGATGGTTGAATTTTTTTGGGTCTATGTGTCGATGGTTTTTTGGGTCTGTGGGATGAGGTTGTTGAGGGATGATGGTTGAGGGTTTTGGGGATGAGTGTTGAGGGTTTTTTGAGGATTGTGGTTGAGGGTTTTGGGGTATATGGGTCTCATTGGATTTATATATGAGGTTTTTTTGGCTAGGGATTTAAATTTTTTAAGCTGATTGGAATGTTTTTTAGTGCTAATATTTGAAGGTATTTTCGGGATGAGGGTTTTGTATTTTTTGGGAAAGGGGGTTGACGGTTTATTGTGGTTGTGGGTTGATGATTTTTTAGAGGATGGTTGGGGTTTGTTTGTGCTATGGGTTAAGAGTGTTTTGGGGACGAGGTTTAAGGGTTTTTTTGGGGAATATGGTTTTGTATTTTTGGGGATGTGGGTTAGGATTTTTTTAGCTTAGGTTTTAGGGGTTTGTAGGGATAACAGTTTTTAGAATCATTGGGATGTGGGGTTACATATTTTTAGGTATGTGGGTTTATGGATTTTTGGGGTCGTGGGTATTGGGTTATTTACCTTAGGAAATATTATTTTTTAGTTGATATGGGTTATTGTATTTTTTTACTAATATTTTTTTGGGATGATGATTTAGGGTTTTTTGGGGCTTAGGGTTTAGGATTTTTTGGGATAATGATTTATGTTTTTTTAGGGATAATGGTTTATCATTTTTTTGAGATCAGCATTTTGGGTTTTATGGGGTTTGAGGTTTAGGGTTTTCTTGGGGATTTTGGTTTTCAGTTTTTTTAGTTGAGGGTTTATGGGTTTTCCAGGATGAGGGTACATGTTTTTTGGGTCGTGGGTGATTGGAATTTATAGTGTTAGTGGTTAGGTTTTTCATAGGATTATGATTTTTATGTTTTTTGGGGAAGAGTTTTGAGGTATTATTGTCTTTTTGGGTTTAAGTTTTATGGATTTTTGGTGTTGAGTGTTAAGGGTATTTTGAGGATGATTGTTTAGTATATTTTTGGGATGATGATTTAGAGTATATTGGGACTAAAGGATGAGATTTTTTGGGCTGATGGGTGAGGGTTTTTATGGATAAGGATTTTTTAGTGTTGAGGGTCAAGGGTTTTTGTGTTCTAGGGGATGAGTGTTGATATTTATTAGGGATGAGGGTTCAAGGTTTTTGATGTTGTGGGTTGAGGTTTTTAGGGGCTATGTGTTTCTTTTTTTGTTAGTGTTTAGGGTTGTATTCTGGATGAGGCTTGAGGGAATTTAGTGTAGTGGGTATAATTTTTTCAAGGGATGAGTGTTGAGGGTTTCTCTAAAATGAGTATTGAGGTTATTTTGGTGCTAATTGTTGCGGTATTTTTGGGGCTCTGGTTTGACCATTTTTTGGCTAAGGGTTGAGGGTTTCTTTAGGACGAGGGTTGAGGTTTTTTTGGGATGAGGGTTTGGGGGTTTTGGGGCTTATGGTTGAGTGGTTTCTAGAATGAGGGTTTAGGGGTTTTTGAGGCTTAAGGTTGTGGGTTTATTGCGGTTGAGGGTTGTGGGTTTTTTGTCCCTGAGGTTTTAGGATTTGTTTTTGGGTTGTTGGTTGAGGTTTTTTTGGGAGTGGGGGTGTGGTGTTTTGGGATAAGGATTTATGGTTTTTTTGTGAAATGGTTTTTTTCTAACTGTTGGATTTTTGGGAATGTGAGTATAATGTTTATTTGGGAGAATTTATTTTGGTTCATTGGGGATAAGGATTCAGTAATTTTTTGGGTCTAAGGGTGGAAATATATATGGGATTTAGTTTGAGTAGTTTAGTGGGATGAAGGATTAGGGTTTTTTGGTGGTTGTTTCTGTGTTTATTGGGGATGAATGTATAGTGTTTTTTGGGTTGAGGGATGAGGGTTTTTGGGGGTCGATTGTTTATGTTTTTTAGGGGATGATGGTTTAGGGTTTTTTAGGGATGACGATTTAGTGTTTATTAGGACTAATGGTTGATGTATTTTTGAGGATGTGTTTTTTTTTGGCTTAAGGTTTTTGGGATGATGGTTTTGTGTTTTGGGGTGGGGTTTTAGGGTAATTGGTTCAATGGTTTTGGAGTTTTTTGGGCGGATAGATTATAATTTTTACGGGGTGAAGATTTAGGATTTTTTTAAGGCTCATGGTTTAGGGTATTTTGAGGGTCAATGTTTATGGTGTTTTGGGGTGAGGGTTATGGGTTTTTTTAGATTAACTGTTTAGGATTGTTTGGGGCTTAGTATTTTTGTATTATTGGGGGTATGGGTCTAAGGTTTTTCATGGAAGATTTTTCATGGTTTTTTTGGGATTTACGTTTAGGTTTTTTTGTATAAGGGTTTATTGGATTATGGTTTATGGTTTTTTTAGTAATAAGGGTTTACGGTTTTATAGGGAATAGGGGTTACCAATTTTTAATTATAATGGTTTAGGATTTTTTTCATGGATAATATAGGTTTTTTGGGTTTGAGGGATTATATTCTTTTTGGAATGAGGGTTAATGGTTTTTTGGGACTTTGGGTATAGTGATTAACGGGAATGTGGGTTCAGGGTTTTTTTGGTGTTTATTTTTTATTTATTTTTTGGTCTAAGTGTTTATGGTTACATGGGTATGAGGGTATAAATTTTTTGGGGTGAAGGGTTTATCCTTTTTTGGGCTCTGGGTTTAGGGATTTTTGGGTTGAGATTTAATAGTTTTTTGGGTCTATGGGTATTAGGTTTCTTGGGGATGATTGTTTTATGATTTTTTGGATAATGGTTAAGGATTTATTAGGTTTAAGTGTGTTTAGTTTTTAAGGATTCAAGGATATTTGGGGCTGAGAGTTGAGAGTATTCTAGGGCTGAGGGTTGATTGTTTTATAGGACTAAGGGTTTTTTCTAGGTTTGAGGGTTGAGGGTATTTAATGGATGAAGGTTATAAGAATTTTTATTATGACGGTTAAGGGTTTCATTGGGATGAGGGTTTAGGGTTTTAAAAAGATAAGGTTTTAGGATTTTCTGGGGCAAGGGAATAAGGTTTATTTTGGGAAATATAATTGAGTGTTTTTTTGGTGATGATTGCTTATATTTTTGGGGGCTAATGGTTGAGGAATTGATGGGGCTAAGGGAAAGTGGATATTTTGTGCTATGTATTTGGGGATTAATGGGGATGATTGTTTTTTATTTTATAGGGGTGAGGGTTTATGGTTTTATATGTATAAGGTTTTAGAATTCTCTAAGTATTGGTGTACAAGGTTTTATGGGGATAATGGTTTAGGTTTTTCATGGGATGTGGGTATATAGTTTTCTCATGAATATGGTTTAGGGTTTTCTAGGGTTTATGGTTTCGGGTTTTCTAGGCCTGAGGGTTTAAGGTTTTCTGATGATAAGGGTTTTTAGATTTTCGATAGTGATGATTTAGTTTATTATTTTGATGATGTTTAGGGTTTTATATGGATGAGTTATTAGGTTATTCTAGGGATTATTTTATAAGTTTCTCTAGGGATGATAGTTTAGGGTTTTTCTGGGTGGGGGTTTAGGGTTTTATGGGGATGAGGGAATAAAGTATTTTGGAGATGGGAATTGAGGGTTTTTATGGGATGAGGGTTTAGAGGTATTTTTAGTTTTTTGGGGGGAATGGGGTTTATGGATTTTTATTTAGATATTTTTTTAGGGTTTATTATGGTTTGGGTTTTAGATTTTATTGTGGATGATGGTTTGGGGTTTTTTTGTTATGATTTTTAGTGGATTTTAGCAATGAGGGTTTGTGTTTTTCCAGGATAAGGGTTTTTGGTGTTTTGTGGATGAGGGGTCCAATTCTTTAGGTACTAAGTGTTCTGGGTTTTTTGGGTCTAAGTGTTCAGGATTATATGAGGATGCGGTTTAAGGTATTATTAATGTTGATCGATATGAATTTTTATGTGGTTTTATGGATTTTTTGGGATGAGGTATCAATGTTTTTTTTAATTGAGTTTTTTGGGTTTTTTGGGGTTGAGGATTCACAGTTTCTTGTGGTAGAGGGTTCATGTTTATTGAGGAAGATGGTTCAATTATTTTTGGGGTTTAGGGTCCATAAATGTTTTAATATTGGGGACTTAGGTTTGTTTATGGGTGATGGTTCATTATTTTTTGGTGCTGAGGATTCAAAGATTTTTTGGGGATGAGGAATCATGTTTTTTGTGGATTTGGGTTGATGGTTATATGGCTGAGGGGTATAGGTATTTTGGGAATGAGGGTTTAGGGGTTTTCATGGATAATGGTTTATGATTTTTTGGAACTATGGGTTTAGTGTAATTTGGTGTAGATGTATTATAGTTTTTTGGAATTTATTATTTATAGTTTTTTGGGAAGAGGGGTTGGGGTTTTTTTTGGATAAGGGGTTAGGGTTTTGGGGGGATGAGGGTATATGATTTTATTCTGTATATGGGATTTGGGTTTTTTTGTTGAGGGTTTAGGGTTTTATCCAGATAGGTTATAAGGATTTTTGTTGTATGAGGTTTAATGGTTTTTTATTGCTAACAGATTATCATTTTTTGTCGGGAGATTTTAGGGTTCATTTAGAAGAGTTTTTGGGTTTTTAGAGAGGGGCTAAAGGGTTTATAGGGGATTTAGGATTTTGGTATTTTGGGGGATAAATGTTTATGTTATTTTGGGGATAAGTATTTGTGGTTTTTTATAAGGAGGGTTTAGTTTTTTCTATGTATAGTATTAGTATTTTTTGGGTGAGGGTTTTTGGTTTTTTAGGATGAGAGTTTATGATTTTTCTGGGATGTGGGTTTAGTTTATTTTTGGTTGAGGGTATATGTTCTTTCTAGTGATGAGGTTTTAGTGTTTTTGGGGAATGAAGTTTTAGAATATTGGGGTGATGAGGGTTTATATTTTCTTATGGTTACAGGGTTAGGGTTTATTGGTGATGAGGGTTTAGGTTTTCTAGGATGAGGTTTTAAGGTTTTTTGGGGGTGAGTGTTTAGGGTTTTTTGGGGCTTAGGGTTTATAATTTTATTGGAATGAGTTTTTAATGTTTTGGGGATGAGGGTTTATTGTTTTTATGTGTGGAGATAATAGAGTTTTGGGTGAGTAAGGTTTAGGGTTCTTTGGTATGAGGGATTAGTTTTTTTTAGGGTTGAGCGATTATGATTTCTTTGGCTAAATATTTAGGGTTTCATGGAACTATGTGTTTAGTGTTTTTAGGGATTAGGGTTTAGTGTTTTTTGGGATAAGGGTTTAGTATTTTTTGGGGATGATTGTTTAGGGTTTTTTTGGGATGAGAGATTATGTTTTGGGGGGTTGATTGTATTGGGATTTTTAGGGATGGTGAATAATGGGTATTTGGTGTTGAGGATTTATGGTTTTTTCTAGGAGGATGATTTATGGTTTTGATAGTGATGAGGGTGTATAGTTTTGGGGGGATGAGGGAATAGGATTTATTGGGGATGAGGGTTTATTATATATTGTCGATGAGGTTTTATTTTTTTATTGCATTGATTATTTGGTTTTTTAGTGCATGGGGTTTTGGTTCATTTAGGGTATTGGGTTTAGGGTTTTCTGAGGCTGAGGGTTTATGGTTTTTTGGGCAGGGATCTGTAGGAATGAATATTCATCATTAATTATAGCTGAGAGTTTCAATATTTTCAAGGAAGTGGGTTTAGTGTTTTGGGGGGATTAGAGGTTAGGGATTTTCTTGGGTGAGGGTTTAAATTTTTTTGGAATGATGGTTTTAGGTTTTGTACATGAGGGTTTATATTTTATCTATGATTAGGGTTTATATTTTTTATTAGGATGAAGGTTTAAGATTTTTTGTGGGATGAGGGTTATTTTTTTAATTGGGGATGAGGTTTCGGTTTTTTATGAGGCTTAGGGTCCATGTTTTTTTATGGCTTATGGTTAAGAGTTTTTCAAGGATGATGGTTTATGGTTTTTTTAGGGTTTAGGGTTTATGGGTTTTGAGTATTAGGTTCAGGTTTTTTGGGCTTGAGGGTCTATAGTTTTTTGAGGATGAGCATTTCAGGTTTTTTAGTGGTGGTATGATTTCAGGATTTATGCTGAGTGTTTAGGTTTTTTTGGTGCCGAGGGTTATGGTTTTTCATGGATGAGTTTTTATGTTATTTCAGTGAAGAGGGTTTAGTTTTTTTCTCGGATAAGTGTTTTGGGTTTTTCTAGGAAGAGGGTATAGAATTTTTAGGGGTGAGGGTTTGGGTATTTATGCGATGAGGTTTTAGGAATTTTGGGGTTGTGGTTTCGGATTTTTTGGGATGATACTTTTTGTTTTTTGGTGATGAGGGTGTAGGATTTTTTAGGGCTAGGGTTTTAGGGATTTTTGTGGATGAGTGTTTAGTGTTTGTCGAGGGGGTAGATGGTAAATGTTTGTTGGTGCTGGGTGTTTAGGGGTTTTTTGGGATATGTGTTAAGGTTTTTTGTGGATGTGGGTATAGGAATATTTGGGGTTGAGGGTTGGGGTTTTTTTGAGTATAGGGCTTAGGGTTTTTGGGGATGAGGGATTATGGTTTTTTGGGGATGAGAGATTTGGGTTCTTTGGGGAAGGGGGTTTACGGTTTTTTTGAGATGAGTGTTTCGTGTTTTTTGTAGATGAGGGATTTTTATTTTTTGGGAGCTATGGGTTTAGGGTGTATTAGGATAAGGGATTTCTGTTAATTAGAGAAGAGAATTTATGGTTTTATAGGGATAAGAGTTTAGGGTTTTTTAGGCAATGGTTATTGGTTTTTTTATGTGACTGGGTGTTTAGGGTTTTTTGGGGGCTTGAGTAATATGGTTTTCTGGGACTAAGGGTAAATGTGTTTTTGTGGATGTGGAATTATTGTTTTTGGTGTTGTGTGTTTAGGGTTTTTAGGTATTAGTGTCTAGCTATTTGTTGGGATATGTATTTAGGAAAATTATGGCTGAGTGATTAGTGTTTTATTTTATATGAGGGTTTAGTGATTATTGGGGGTTGTGGATTTAGTGTATTTTGGGTAGTGGGTTTAGGGTTATTTTAAGATAAGGGTTAAGGGTTATTGGGGTGTATGATTTAGTGAATTTTGATGTTTTAATTTTTCTATTTTTTGGGGATGGAGGTTTGGGATTTTTTGGGGTAGACTGTTTAGGGATTCTAGGGTTTTAGGGTTTAGGATATTTTGGGGATAAATGTTTGGGTTTTTCTAGGATGAGGGTTTATGAGTTTCTATGGCTAGGTTTCAATATTTTTAAGGGATATGGGTTTATGGTTTTTTGGGGATAATTGTTTAGAGTTTATTCGGGGAGGGGAGTTTTGGGTTTTCTTGTCAATTATTTGTTGTTAATTGGGTCTGAGAATTTAGGGTTTCATGGAGCTGAGTATGTATGGTTGTTTAGGCACTGAGGGTTTATTGATTCTTGTGGATGAGGGTTGATGGTTTTTTTTTGGATGGGGTGGAGAGTTTTTTGGGGAAGTAGGTTGAGGGGTTTTTTGGGGATGAAGTTATAGTGTTTTTTGAGGAAAATGGTTTAGTTTTTTCTAGGCTGAGTATTTAGTTTTTTTGGGGGTAGAGTGTTCATGGTTTTTTTAAGGTTAAGGGTTTATGTTTTTTTGGAATGCTTAATTACTATTTTAAATGGTTTAGGATTTATAATTTTCTTGGGATGGGGGGTTTGGGGTTTTCTATGGCTGGTGGTTGATTGTTTTTTTCGTTGAGGGTTGAGGGTATTTAGGTCTATGTGTTGATGGGTTTCCATAGAAAAGGGTTGATGGTTTTATAGGGATGGGGGTTTTGGAGTTTCCAAGGATGAAGGTTATGGGGTATTGGGGGAAAGTATTGAGGATTTGTAAGGTTCAAGGTTGAGTGTTTTTTGGGTATTATGTATTAGGTTTTTCTAGGGATGAGGGTTGAGAGTTTTTTGGGGCTGAGGCTTGTCAGTTTTTATCAGGATTAGAAATGATGGTTTATTAGGATGAGGGTTGAATATTATACGAGGATAAGAATTGTGGGATCTATGTGTAAGAGTTATTATGGTATTCATAGGTATATGGTTAATGGTTTTTTATGGAAGGGGGGTTAGTGTTTTTTGGGGCTGAGGGTTGTGGCCTTTTAATAGCTATGGGTTGTAGGATTTTTGAGGCTGAGGGTCAAGTATTTTATTAGGATGACTATTGAAGATTTTATGGGGCTAATAATAGTGTATTTTATGGATGAGGTTTGAAGGGTTTATAGGGATAAGGATTTAGGGTTCATGTGTTTTTTGGGGATGAGGTTTTATGGTTTTCTATGCTAGAGTGTTTACGGTTTTCTAGGACTGATGGATTAGGATTTTCGGGTTTTGATTGATTCTAGTTTTCTAGGGATGAGGTTCGGTGGTTTTTCAAGGATAGGGGTTTATGGTATTCAAGTGATAATGGTTTAGGTTTTATGGGGGGTTGTAGGTATAGAGTTTTCAAGGGATTGGGGTTTCAGTTTTTCTTTGGTTAAGGGTTTTTGGGATTTTTCGGGCTAAGGGTTTTGTTTTTTCAATGTTGAGGTCTATGGATTTTTTTGTCTAGGGATTAGTGTTTTCTAGGGTTTTGGGATTAGGTTTTTCTGTGGATGAGGGTTGAATAATTTTTGGGATAATGGGTAAGGGTTTTAGTGGATTTATGGTTTCAGATGATGAGGTTTTAAGGGTTTTTTGGTTTTTTGGTTTTAGAGTTTTGGGTTTTTTAGGGAATTGGGTTTAGGGTATTTGGGAGCATAGGGTTTTCATTTTTTTTGTGATGGGGTTTTTTGGTGCTGAGTGTTTAGGGTTTTTTGGGATTGGGGTTTATGGTTTTTTGGGGTAGGGGTTCTATTTTTTAGTACTTAGGGTTCATGGTTTTTTGGGGCTGAGGGTTGTGGGATTTTTTTTGATATGAGGGTTTAGGGTTTAATTGGTATGAGGGTTAAGGGTATTTTAAGGATAATGGTTTAGTATTATTTTGGTAAGAGGTAACATGGTTTTTAGGGATGGGGTATCATAATTTTTTGGGAGTGTTAGGGTTTTTTTGGTGATGAATGTTTTGTGATTTTTGGCGAAGGAGGTTAAGATTTATTCAGGGATGAGGGTTAAGGGTTTTTTTGGTGTGAGGAGGGTTCATGGTTGTTTGGTGTTGTGGGTTCATGTTTTTTAGGGCTGTGGGATTAGGGTTTTTTGGGGGATGAGGGTTTAGGGTTTTTTAAGTCTTTGGGTTTTAGGTATTGGAGATATGAGTGCATAGTGTTTTGTTGGAAAGGGGTTTAGGGTTTTTTATTTATACAATTTAGCATATTTTGGGGATGCGAGTTTAGGGTTTTTTGTACTATGGATTATGTTATTTTGGGGTTGAGGGTTCATGGTTATTTTAGAAAGAATTGTGAGGGTCTTTTTGTGACTAATTGTTAATAGATTTTTGCGGATGAGGGATCATGGTTTTTGGGGGTGGGGGATTAATATTTTAGTGGAATAAGGGTTGATAGGTTTTTGGGGATGAGGGTTGAGGTTTTTATATTCTTAGGGAATAGTTCTTATCATCACTGAGGGTTTATGGGTTTTTATAGGATGATGGTTTAGATTTTTTTTGGGGCAAGAGGTTAGAGTATATTTAGGGCATCATATTTAGTGTATTTTGAGTTTGAGGTATTAAAGTTGTTTGGTTTTGAGGGTTTCTGGTTTTTTGGTACAAAGAGATTAGCTTTTTTGGGGTAGAGGGTTTAGTGTTTTTTTTCACACGATGTTTTATGTCATTATGGTGCTTAGGGTTTTGGGTTTTTTTGTGATTGACAGTTTCATTTTTTTCTTGTTTAGGGTTTTGGGTTTTATTGGCTAAAAGAATTGGTTTTCTTTGGGGTTGATAGATTAGAATTTTTTTGGGACTTCAGTTTATGGGGTTTTTACCGCTGAAGTACGAAGGTTTTCTTGGGATGAGGTTGTATGATTTTTTCGGGGATGGGGCTTGAGGGTTACTTCCGATTGAGGGATTAGGGTTTTTTGGGGCTGAAGATTGAGAGTTTTGGGGGGATGAAGGATGACTATTTTTTTGTATTATGGATTATATTTTATTGAGAATGGGGGTTTATAGTATTTTTGGTGGGTGAGAGTTTAGGTTTCTTGGAGGTTTTGTTTTAAAGAACATTTGAAAAATAGGTTTTATGGTTATTTGGGTTTGTGGGGTTTTTTTCAAGGATGAGGGTTTAGGGTTTTTGGTGGCTAAGTGTTTAATGATTTTTGGGAGAGAGTGTTTAGGGTTGTTTGGTGCTGAGAGATTATGATTTTTTTGGACTAAGGATTTAGGGTTTTTTTGGATGAGGGTTTACCATTTTTGGGGGAAGAATCATTAGGATTTTTGGGGGAAGGGAATTTATGGTTTTATGGGTCTTAAGGTTTAGAGTTTTTTGGGGATCCAGTTGTAGGATTTTTTTTTGGTTGAGGGTTTTGGTTTTCTTTGGATTGATAGTTTAGGGATTTTTTTGGGATAAGTGTTAAGTGTTTTTAGGATTATTGTTTAGGGTTTTTTAATGTTGTGGGGGTTTTTTTAGGCTAGTTATTTTGGGAATTTTGGGGATGTTGGGTTTGGGATTTTTGGGGTGTTCATATATATTTTTTTGGGTCTATGGGTTAATTTTATTTTAGTGTTGTGGGATGGGATTTTTTTTGGTGAGAAGGTTTACTATTTTTTGGGGTTTAAGGGTTATCAGTTTTTTGGGGTTGAGTATTGATTTTTATTTGGGGATTAGGATTTTTTTATTAGGTGTATTAGATTTTTTCCGGAGTGAGGGGTGATTTTTTTTTGGGTTTGAGGCTCGAGGGTTTCTTGGGGATGAATATTTAAGGTCTTATTATGCTATGATTTTTATCTTTTCTCAGGGTGAGGTTTAGGGTTTTATAGATCTAAGGGTTAAGGTATTTATGGGGATGAGGGTTTAGGGTTTTTTGGGGATGAGTGTTTCAGGAATTTATATGCCAAGGGTTGATGTTTTTTTTGAGGCTAGACATTTTGGGTTTCAGGGCTAAGGGTTTAGGGTTGTTTAGGAATGAGGTTTGAGGTTTTCTATAGATATGTGTTTAGATTTTTCATGGGATAATGATTGATTGTTTTTATGGTTTAGAGTTTATTAGTTTAGTGATGAGGATTTAGAGTTTTTTTGGATGATAATTACGAGTTTTATGGGTATGAGGGCTTATGGATTTTGGGGAGGTGGGTTTAGGATTTGGATGAGGGTCAAGGGTTTTCTAGTGATGAGTCGTTATGGTTTTATTGGGGATGAGGGTTTAGAGTTTTATGAGTATGAAGGTTTTTGGAATTTAGGGTATGAGTGTTTAATGTTTTTTAGACAATTTTTTTAGGGAATAATTTCATGAGGGTTAAGGATATCTTAGGATGAGTATTTTTGATTTTATAGGACTAAGGGTTTAGTTTTTTTTGGGCCAAGGGTTTAGGGATTTTGGGGGATTGGGGTTTTAGACTTTTCCTGTTCAGCTTTATGAATTTTGTGGGCCTAAGTTTTTATGGGTTTTTGGGGTTTAGTTTTTAGGGTACTCTATTGATGGGGGTTTAGATTATATTCGTGATGATGGTTTTGGGTTTTGGGGTTCTGAGGATTTAGTGTTTTTTTGTGCATTGGATTTTAGGTTTTTTTGGGATGGGGGATTAGTATTTCTTGGGAATGTGGATTTAGTGTTATTTTGGGGCTCAGGGCTCAGGGTTTTTGTGGGACTGAGGGATTAGGGTTTTATGTAGATGAGGGTTTAGGGTTTTTTTGGGTTGATCATTTATGTTTTTTTGTCTGATGGTATAGGGATTATTAGGGTTGATGTTTTAGGGGTTTTTTGGAAGAGGGATTAATGTTTTTTGGGTGATGAGGGTTTAGGATTTTTGGTGTTGAGGGTATATGATTTTATTTGGATGGGGTTTTTGGGTTTTTGGGGTGTTTAGGTTTTTGGGGTTTTGGTTTTAGGGTTTTCTCATTATGGGAGTTGAGGCATTTTTATGGATGAGGGTTGTGGGTTTCTAAGGATGAGGGATTATGGTTTTTTGGGGAAGATGGTAGAGGGTTTTTTAGGATAAGGGTTCGTGGATTTTTTTGGAATGAGGTAAAATATTTCTTTTGGTGTGGGTTTAGGCCTTTTGGAGGCTGAGGTTTTAGAGTTTTCTGAGGATGATGTTTTTGGGTTTTTTTGGTGAGGGTTTGGGGTTTTTTTATGATTTGGGGTTTATGATTTTTTGGTGCTGAGGGCACATGATTTTTTAGGGCTGTGGGTTTAGGGTTTTTGGGGGATGAGGGTTTTTGGTTTCTGGGGGCTGAGGGTGAAGTGTTTTTTGTTTGGATGACGGTTTAGGTATTTTTTTGGGCTATTCATTAAATTTTTTGGGGGGATGAGATTTTTGGGTTTTTTGGTTGAGGGTTTCGGATTTTTTATAACTAAGGATTTCATATTTTTGGGGTTTAAATTTTAAGGTTTGTTTAGGGATGTGGGTTGAATGTTTCTTGGACCTAAGGTTTTAGTGATTATCATGGCATCAAATTTAATGTTTTTGGGGTTGAGTGTATATGATTTTGATGTTTGAGGGTTAATAATTTTTTGTGTTTGAGGGTTAATTCTTTTTAGGAAAGAAAGTACAGGGTTATTTTTGGCTAATGGTTATGGGTATTTTGGGACTTAGTGGCGAGGGTCGACATTTTTTCTTCGACTAGAGTTTTTTAGGGAAGATGATAGAGTGTTTTTTTGGGATTATGTTTGAGGGTGTATTGGGGCATAGGGTTGATGGTTTTTTAGTGATGATGTATGATGGTTTTTTTATGAAGAGTGTTGAGGGTTTTCTTCTAATAAGGGTGATGGGTTTTAGGGTTCATGATATATTTTTTGGGGGTTGAGGTATAGTGTTTTTTGGTCTAAGGGATTGGGGTTTTTCCGGGATAATGGAGGTTGTTTTTTAGAGAAGGTGGATGATGGGTTTTCTTGGATTCTGATTGAGTGTTTTGGGGATGAGGATTTATAATTTTTTGGGGATGAAGGTTTAGTATTTTTTGTGTGTGAATGTTTCAGGGTATTTTCCAAAAGAGTGTTAAGGGTTTCATGGAGATACGGGTTGATGGATTTCTAGGCCTGAGGGTTTAGGAATTTTTTTTATAGGGTATAGGGTATTCTGGGGAATATGGGTGAAGGTTTTTTGATGTTCAGGTTTGAGGGTTTTTTTGGGGATGGAGGTTGAGGTTTTTTTTTGGGATGTGGTTTTATGGATTTTTTGAGTTTAGGGTGTTATGTTTTCTTAATTTGAGGGATTGGGGTTTTTTAGGGATGGTGGATGAGGTTATTATGGGTATGAGGGTTTGTGATTTTTTCATCCAAGCATTCAATGTTTTTCTATGGATGAGGGAAAAATATTTTTTTGCAGATGAGGGTTTGTTGTTTTTTTTTTTGTGATGAGGGTTTAGAGTTTTGGGGGGATGAAGGTTTATTTTTTCTTTTGTGAGATGAGGGTATATTTTTTGGGTTTAAGGGTTTTGGGTTTTTTAGTGTGAGGGTTTAGGGTTCTTCAGGTCAAAGGGATTGGGGTTTTTTTGTATGGGGTTAAGGTATATTAGTGCTAAGGGTATAAGGTTTTCTATGGCTGGGTTTTTATGGGTTTTGGAGATGAGGGTTTAATGTTTCCTCATGCTCATGAATGATTTTTTTAGGGATTATGGTTTAGGGTTTTTGTGGCTAAGGGTTTAAGGTTTTTTGGGTGCATGTTTTGGGTTTATTGGGACTATGGATAATGTGTTTTTTGGGATGGGGGATTCTTTGTAATGGGGATAAGGTTTTAGGGGTTGGTTCATAGGGATTTGGGTTTTGTTTTTATTGAGGTATTATTCTTTATTGTGGATATCTATTTAGGGTTTTTTGGGTTTTTGGGTTTTATACTTTGTAACACTGTCGGATTAGGTTTTTTTTAGGCAGCGGGTTTAAATTTTTTCTGGGATGAGGGATTATGGTTTTTCAGGTATGAGGGTTTAGTTTTTTTTGGATGATTGGGGAATATGTGTTTTAGATTTTAGGTATTATTTTTTAGGGATGGGGGATTAGGGTTTTTTATAGATAAGGTTATAGGGTTTTCAGGATGAGGTTTTGGGGGATTGGGAGATGGGGTTTTAGTGTTATTTAGGGATGAGGGTTTCATTATTTTTTAGGATGAGGTATTAGGTTTCTTTGGGATGAGAGTTTGGGTTTTTTTAGGGGATGAGGGATGAGGGTTTTTAGAGGCTTTGGTTTGTCGATTTTATTGGACCAGGGTTGGGGGTTTAATGTTTTTTAGGGTTGGGGTTGATGTTTTTTTGGGGGTTGAGGGTTGAGGGTTTTGGGGGGATAACTATTTAGGTTTTCCAAGGAAGGAGGGTAGAGGGTTTTTTGGGCACAGGTTGATGATTTTTTGGGGCTAAGGGTTGAGGGTTTTTTGTGGCGAAGTATTTAAATATTTTTGGGGATGTTAGAAGAGTGTTTTCTTGAGATGATGGTTTTTTACTTTTGTGGAATATGGTTTATGATTTTTATGGAAGAGGGTTTAAGATTTTTTATAGTAGTGGGTTTACGATATATTTTGGAATATTTTTTAGGACTTTTAGGTGATGAGGGATTAAATTTTTTTATGAGAGTTGATGGTTTTCTTGGGGATGAGGGTTGAGGTTTTTTGGGGTTGAGGGTTTAGTGTTATTTGATGCTATGTATTGAGGTATTTTTTAGATGATGGTTTAAAAATTATTAGGGTTGATGGATTAAGATTTTTTTAGGGATGAAGGTTTAGATTTTTTAGGGGCTTCTGGTTGAGTGTTTTTTGGGAGATGGGTTTAGTGTTTTTTAGGGGACTATGGGTTAGGTTTTCAATGGAAGGTATTGTGGGTTTTTTGGGGATGAGTATTGATGGTTTTTAGGGGATCTATGTTTAGGGATTTATTAGTGGTGATGGTGTAGGGTTTTCTAGGGATAAGGGTTGATGGTTTTTGAGGGATGAGGGTTTTTTGGGTGCATTGGGTTGTGGGTTTTTTTGGGTTTGAGTGTTTAGGTTTTTTAGGGGATCTGATTTTAGGGTTTTTGGGATGTGGATTGAGATTTTTATGGAGATTAATGTTGATTAATTTTTATGACATAATTTTTTTGTTTTTGGGGAATAATGGATTCATATGATTTTGTGATGAGGGTTTATGAATCTTTAGAGTTGTGTGTTGATGGTTTTTTCAGACGGAGTGTTGATGGTTTTCTAAGGATGACAGTTGAGTGTATTTTGGGGATAAGGGTTCAGTGATTTTTGGGATTGATTTTTTTAGATTATAATTGCGTATAGGGGTTTATGGATATTTGGAATAGGTTTTAGAGTTTTTTTAGAGATAAGGGTTTTGCGTTTTTTGGGTCTAAAGGTTGATGGGTTTTTGGGGCAGAGTGTTTAGTGTTTTTCGGGATGAGTTTTTGGGTTTCTAAGGATGAGGGTTCAGGTATTTTGGGTTTGTAGGTTTATGGTTTCATTTTGATGAGGGATATGGGTTTTTTTGGGATGATGGTTATGTGTTTTTAAGTGTATATGGTTGAGGGTTTATTGGGGATAATGGTATGGGGGTTAATGGGGTTGGGTTTGAGATTTTTATGGCTATGAAGGTTTAGGGTTTTCCATGAAGAGGTTTAGGTTTTGTTAGGGATATGGGTTTAGATTCGTTGAGGATGAGGGTTGGGGGCCTTTTGGGATATCTGGTTGACCATTTTTAAGGGATAAGGGTTAATGGAATTTTAGGGTTAAGGGTTGAGGATTTTTTAAGTATTATAGATCTTGGTTATGGGGATGATGAATTATTATGTTTTTGGGGACGAGTGTTGATGATTTCAGGGGATGAAGGCAGAGTTTTTTTGTCAGTTGAGGGTTGAGGGTTTATTGGGTTGGGGGTTTTTTGTGGAAGTGGTTTGTGGTTTTTTGAGGTTGAGTTTTTTTTATGAGTGTTGAGGAATATTTTGGGCTATGGGTAGAGATATTACTGGGGTTGAGGGTTGTGGTTTTTTGTTGATGTGGATTTAGGGTTTTTTTAGGGATGAGGCTTGAGGGTTTTTTTGAGGATGATAGTTGATTGTTTTTCGGTGTTGAGGGTTGATTAATTTTTGGGACTGAGGGTTGAGTGTTTTTTTGTACTAAGGTTTAATGGTTTTTTCGGGATGAGAGTTGAGTTTTTGTTTTGGGAAATGTGTTGATGGGTTTGGGGGCAATGGTAGATGGTTTTTTTTGGGATAATATATGATGGTATTTGGGGATTGGGGTTGAAGGTTGAGGGTTTTTTGGGCTGATGGTTCAACATTTTTTAGGTAGGCGTGTTTAGTTATTTTATGGATCATGGTTGATTTTAATTTTAGGGTGAGGGTTTGGGGTTTTTTAAGGTGAGGGATGATGGTTTTTTGGGGCTATGGGATGAGTTTTTATTTGGGTTTGAGGGTGGAGGGTCTTTTGGGGGCTATGGTATGAGGGTTTTATGGGGATGAGAGTTGATGGAGTTTTGGTGCTAAGGGTTTGTTTGGATAATGGTTGAGGGTTTTTTACTGGGTTTTCAATGTTTCGTGGGGCTGTGGGTTGATGGTTTTTTGGGGGTTATGGGATGGGGGTTTTATGAGGATGAGGGTTGAGTGTTTTTCAAGGATATGGGTCTAATTTTCTATGCATGAGGGTTTATAATTTTTCAGGGATGAGTGTTTAGGGTATATGGGGATTAGGGTTATGGTTTTTTGGGACTAAGGGTTTAGTGTTTTTTGGGGTATAGGGTTGATGGTTTTGTTGTTGTGGAGGTTTAAAGTTTACTTTTGTAATTTGGGTAGGTTATCTTGAGGTTGATGATTTATGTTTTTTATGAAGGTTGAGTGTTGTTATGAATATGGATTTATTTTTTTTGTGGAAGTGGGGATAATTGTTTATTGGGGTTAAGGGATGATGGTTTATTATAGAGTAGGGTTGTGGTTTTTTGTGGTTGATAGTAGATGATTTTTTGGGGCTAAGGATTTATGTTTTTTTTTTGTTTCTAATGGATTAGGGTTTTATTTGGATTAGTTTTAATGGTTATTCAGGTAAAGGGGTTAAGGGTTTTTAGGAACTAAGTATCGAGTTTTTTTCGGAGCTAATGGTTTACGGTTTATGGGGATGAAATTTTTGGTTTTTTATGTGATAAGGGTTTATGGTGTTTAGGGCTTGAGGGTTGAGAGTATTTTGGGATATGGGTTGATATATTTTTGGGGTTGAGGTTTGGGGGTGTTTTTGGGCTAAGGATTTATGGTTTTTTTGTGGAAGAGGGCTTATGGTTTTCTAGGGAAGATGGTTGAGGGTTTGATAAGGATAATGATTTAGCATTTATTAGGGGTGATGAATTAGGATTATTTGGGGTTGAGGGATGAATATTTTTTTTGGGAGGAGGGTTAAGATTTTTTGGGGATGATGGTTGATGGTTTTATGAGGCTGATGGTCTATGGATTTTTTGATTTAAGGTATTGTGATTTTTTAGATAGAGGGGTTAGTATTTTTTTTACAATGGGATTATAGGTTTCCTTGTAAAAGATTAAAACATTTTTTTGGGGATAATGGTTTCGTTGTATTTTTGATGATGGTTTTAGGTTTTTTAATGATTGGTGATTTTTTATTTTTTGGAAGAGGGTTTAGGGTTTTTTGGGTCTAAGTGTTTATAGTTTCTGGGGATTATGGTTTAGGGTTTTTGGGGATGAGGGTTTAGGGTTTTCCAAGGGTGAGGATTTCAGGTTTTTTCATGTTTATAGTTTAGTGTTTTGGTGGATGTCAATTTATGGGTTTTTTGGGATTATTGTTTATGGGTGTTTGGGGCTTGTAATTTTACATTGTTTGGGTATAATAGTTTTGGGTTTCCTAAGGAAGTTCCTTTTGGGTTTTTTTGAGGTGAAGGTTTTCTTAGGGATGAGGGTTTATGTTATTTTTTGGGATTTGGGTTTATAGTTTTTTGGTGATGAGGGTTTTGGTTTTTTTAGTTTATGGCTTTTGGGGAAGAGGATTTAATGTTTTTTAGGGATGATAGTTTTGAGTTTTTTTGGGATGAGGGTTGAGGGATTTTTCATGATGATGGTAGAGGATTTTTTTTAGGCTGATGGTTTAGAGTTTCTTAGGGTTGAGGGTGTCCTGTTTTTTGGGGATGAGTGTTGAGAATTTTTTTAAGGATGTGGGTTGAGGTATTTTTCAGGCTGAGGGTTGAGGGTTTTGGGGGGATGGGGGTGAGAGTTTTATAGGGATGATGGTTGAAGGGAATTTTGGGGATGAGTAATTTTTGGGGCTAATGGTTGATTGTTATTTAGGGATGATAGTTCTAGGTTTTTTGGGGCTACAAGTTGAGGTATTTGTAGAGATATGTGTTTATGGATTTTTGGGGGAAATGGTTGAGGGTATCTTGGTGATGAGGGTTGGGGGTGTTTAGGGATGACATATACGTGTTTCTTGGGGTTGTGGGTTTATGGATTATTGAGTATGAGGGTTGAGATTTAAATTGGAGCTGATGATTGATGGGTTTTTTTGTGGCTAAGGATTCAGGGTTTTTGGGGGCAGAGAGTTTAGAGTTTCTTAGGGTTGAGGATTAGGGGACTTTTGGGGGCATTGGGTTTAAGGTTTTTCTGGTATAATGGTAAATGTTTTCTTGGGGATGATTTTTTAGGGATTTTGGGTCCAAAGGGTTTATAATTTTTGGGGGTTTAATGGTTTTGGAAATTTTAGGGAGCAATATTTTGGGTTTTTTTATGCGGTGTTGACTGTTTTTTAGTGAATAGTATTAGAGGGTTATTTGGGTGAGGTTTGTTTGTTTTGGGGTCTAAGTGTTGTGTATTTTTATGGATGAATGTTTGTGAGTTTTTTAGGAAGATTGTTGAGGGTTATTTTGGGGCTATCAGATGATGGATTTTTAGGTTGAAGGTTGTGGGATTTTTAGGTATTCTAGTTGAGGGTTTGCTAGGATTGAGGGTTCTATGGATAGTTAGGGTTTATGTTTTTTGGGATGTGGTTTTAGTGTTTTAAAAGGATGAGGGTTTAGGGTTTTTTGATTGTGTGTTGCTTGCCTCATGGGTTAGATGTTTTAGTGTCTTTTAGTCTTTATGGTTTCATGTTTTTTGGGGAAATGGTTTAGAGTTTTTTGGGGATGGGGGTTTAGGGTTTATTTGGGGAGGAGGGTTTAGTGTTATTTAGTGATGAGGGTATATTTTTTTATGGGGTAAGGGTCCATGTTTTATTGGGGATGTGTAATTAGGTTTTTTCAAGGTTGATTTCTTTTTGGTTTTTTGGGACTATGGGTTTAGGGTAATTGGGGTTCAGGGTATAGTGTTTTTTGGGGATGAGGGTTTTGGTTTTTTTTGTTTTCATGTTTTAGGTTTTTTTGTGATCAGGTTTTACATCATTTTGGGATGAGTTTTTATGTTTCTTTGGGTAGGAGGGTTAATTTTTTTGGGGGTTAATTTTTTATGTTTTTTGGGGACTTGGGTTTTTTGTTTCTTTGGGATTAGTGTTGATGAATTTTTATTGATGATGCTTTATATTTTATGGGGCCAAGGGTTGAGGGTTTTTTGGGGATGAGTGTGGAGGGTTTTTTATGGGATGTGAGTTCATGGATTTTTTTGGATAATGATTCAAGGTTTTTTAGGATGAGGATTAAAGGACATTTTTGGTTAAGGGTTCAGGTTTTTTTGGGTAAATGGTTCAAGGTTTGAGAATATGAGGTTTCAAGTGTGTGGGGGATGAGGGATCAATGTTATTTAGTGATTATTGTTTAGGGTTTTCTATATATGAGTTTTTATATACTTTTTGGGGATGAGGTTTTAAGACTTATTGGTACAAATGCTTCAAGGTTTTGGGGCCTTACAGTTAGGGTTTTTTTGAGTTTCTGATTCAGGGTTTTTTTGGGGCTTAAGGTTTGTGGTTTTTGGGTTTTAGGTTGTAGGGTTTTGGGGATTATAGTTTAGGGTTTAATGTGTGATGGTTGGTAGTTTTTTTAGGTTCTTGGATGAGCGATTCATGGGGCTAATATTTTAGGTTTTTTTGGCTTCTAGTATTAGGGATTTTTGATATGAATGTTTAGGAATTTGGGGTATAAGGTTTTAGGGTTTCTAGGGGTTGATTGTTTAGGGTATTCTATGGATGATTGTTTTTTGATTTTTTTTGTGGTTTAGGGCTTAGGGTTTAAAATCATTTATAGTATTTTGGGATTAATTATTTAGTAATTTTTAGTGATGAGTGTTTATGATTTTTTTAGTGAAGGGGGTTAGTGTTATATTTTGGTGATGAGGGTTTATGATTCATGTGGAGGATTTTGGGTATTTTATAGGGATGAGGGTTTATTATTATTTTTGGGATTTTGGTTTTTTAGGGTTGAGTGTTTAATGATTTTTTGGGATAAGGGTTTAAGGATTTTATTGGTATGTGGGCTAAAGGGTTTATAGGGGATAAGGGATTATGGTAATTTTGGGTTAAGGGTTTAGTTTCTTTGGGATAATAGTTTGGAATTTATTAGGATGATATTTGAGGGTTTTTTGGGGATGATTGTTGATGGCTTTTTGGGGGAGAGTGCTCCTAGTGTGTTTTAGGTACAGAGATCATGGTTTTTTGGTGGAGGTTTAATGGGTTTTTTTTTACTATGGGTTTATGGTTTTTGGGCATGGTGTTATGGTTTTGTTGGAAGTAAATTTCACGGGTTTTTTTATTTTACGATGAGGTTACATTGTATTTTGGGTTATATTTATCAGTGTTTTTTGGGATTTAGTGTTTTGGATTTATTAGGGCTTTGTGTTTTGAGTTTTTTGGGGATAGTGGTTCTAAGTTTTTTTATGCTGGGGGTTTTTGTTTTTTTAGGATTAGAGTTGATGGATTTTTTGGGATTAGTGTTCCATGATATTTCTGAATGTGGTTTTATGGTTTTTTGTTGATTGTGATTTAGGTTTGATGGGGATGAGTGCCCAAGGTTTTTTTGTTTGAGGGTTCATGGGTTTTTTGGCTGAGGGTTATTGGTTATTTCAATATGAATGTTCAGATATTTTGGGCTGAGGATTTTGTGTTGTGTTTAAGAATGAGGGTTTAATGTTTTTGGGGGTGGATGGTTCAGGATTTATAGGGCTAAGAATTCAAATTTTTTGTGATGAGGGTTTATAGTTTTTTAGTTATGAGGGTTCAATGATCTTTGGGGTTGAGGGTTCATTGTTTCGGGGGATGGTGGATTAAGATTTTTTGGATTTTCTGGGTTTTATTTTTTAGTTCTAAGGGTTAAAAGGGTGTTTTGTGGCTAATGGTTCAATGTTCCTTAGGGATGAGGGTAAATGGTATCTTATGGTTGATATTTCAGTGTTTTTTGGATCTTAGGGTGATTTTTTTGGGATGAGGGTTCATGGTTTTTTAGGGATGTATTTATGGATATTTGGGGATAACCATTCATTGTTTTTAGGGATTATAGGTCAAGGTTATTTGGGGTTGAGGGTTGAGGGTTTTTTTGGGTGGTTATTCCTATAATTCTTGAAATGAGGGTTATGGTTTAATTTGGCTGAGGGGTTAGGATTTTTTGGGGATAGGTGTTAATTTTTTTGGGGGATGAGGGTTCATGATTTTTATGGGTTGAGTGTTTAGTGATTTATGGGGATTATAGTTTTGAGTGTTTAGGGATGATGGTTCAGGATTTTTTAGGGCTGAGATTTTGGGTGGTTTGGGGATTAGGTTTCATGGTTTTTTGGGGATGAGGGTTCAATGTTTTTTGAGGATGGGGGTTCAGTGTTTTTCGGTGCTGGGGGTTCAGGGTTTTTGGGTTCTGAGGATTCATTGTTTCATAGTACCATGGGTTTAAGAATTTCAAGTAATATGTTTGTGGGTTATTTGGGGAAGAGGGTTCAAGATTTTATGGGGGTGAGTGTTCTGAGATTTCTAGGGAAGAAGGTTTTGGGTTTTCAAGTTATTAGGGTTTATGGTTTTTTTGGTTTTGGGATTAGGGTTTTATTGGAAGAGGGTATAGGGTTTTATTTAGATGGTGGTTGAGGGTTTTTTGTTGTTTATGATTGATAGTTTTTTCGTTTGTTGGTTTAATTTTGTTGGGGATGAGGGTGGAGTATATTTTGGGGATGAGGGTTTTTGCATTTTTTAGGGATGAGGGTTTATTTTTCATTGAGGATATAGTTTTAGGTTTTCTTTGGATGAGGGTTTTGGATTTTTTGGTGATAACGGTTTAGGGTTTTTTTCCAATGAGGGTTTAGGGTTTATTTGGGTCAGGGGTTATGAGTTTTTTTTGGGTGAGTTATGTTTGATTTTTTATTCTAATTATTATGTGGTTTTGGGGGATGAGGCATGAGATTTTTTGGGTTTTAGGGTTTATGGTATTTTAGGTATAAGGTTTTAGGATTTTTTGGGCAGTGGTGTCAAGGTTCTTTTGGGATGAGGATTTATAGTTTCTTTTGATGTTGTTTTAGGGTTTTATAGTGATGAGCATTTATGTCCTTTTGGGGATTATTGTTTAGGGTTTTTTAGGGCTTAATATCTAGGTTATTTATGGTAGAGGTTTTTGGGTTTTTTTGGCTGAGGGTTGAGGGATTTTTTTGGTGGAGGTTTGAGTGTTTTTTGGGGCTGTTAGAATAGGGTTTTTTGGGACAAAGGGTTTGTATTTTTTACATTCTATGTATTTATAATAATTTGGGACTAATGCTTAGTGGTTTTGGGGGTTATGGAATTTTTTTTAGAATGGTTGAGAGTTTCTTAGGGATGACTGTTGTGGGTTTTTTGGGAATAATGGTTTGCGATTTTTTAGGATATGGTTTTAAGCATTATCATGGATAAAAATACTGATATTTTTTAAGATGAAATTTTAGCTTATTTTATTGTCTTAGGTTTTATGGTATGTGGTACATACATGTAGGGGTTTTATTGAGGATGAGGGTTTAGCATTTTTGGGTATAATTTATAGGGTTTTTTAGGGATGAGGGATGGGTGTTTCATTGGATGGGGTTTAGTGTTTTTTTGTGGTTGAGTGTTGAGGGTTTTTGTGCCTGAGGTTTGTGGGGATTTTTGGGGGCTGGAAGTTGATGGTATTTTGAGGCTGATATTTTTGATTTATTAGGGCTGAAGGATGATTTTTTGGAGTGTATGATTGAGGTTTTTTTGTGGCTGATGTTGTACGTATTTTTGTTGCAATGTTTTTTCTGGTTTTTTGGGGATGAGGTTTTATGATTTCTTGAGGATAAGGGTTGGTGTTTTTTATGGTCAATGACTGAGGTTTTTCTAGGGATGATGGTTTAGGGTATTTTGGGGATAAGTGTTTATTGTTTTTTAGGGATGTGGGTTTTAGTTTTTTATTGGGTTTTGGGGATTATTTCTTTTTTGGGGTAGAGACTTGATATTTTTTCATTGTATATGGATCAACGTGTTTTCATGGTTTAAGGTTGAGGTTTTTTGGGGATGAGTGTTTAGAGTTATTTGGGACTATAGGTTTATTTTTTTGGGATAAGGAATGAATATTTTTAGGGACTGAGGTTTGAGGGTTTTTTGGGGATAATGGTGGAGGGTCTTTTTGGAGATTAGGGTTTAGAGTTTTTATGGATGATGTTGCATGTTTATTGTGGATATGGGTTTACGATTGTTTGGGGATAAACATATATTATTTTTTGGGGTCACTGATTGTTCTTTTTAATGGTTAGGTGTTTAGTTTTTTTGGGGGGATGAGTGGTTAGGGTTTTTGGGGGCCGAGGGTTGATGGGTTTATTGGTATGAGGATTTATAGCATTTTTGAGGTAAGGGATTCTGGTTTTTGATATTGAGGTTTTTGGGGATTGGGGCCGAGCATTGAGAGTATTGGCGGGAATGGGTTGATTTTTTTTTTGAATTGAGGGTTTTTTGTTTTGGGGGGGATGAAAGATGATGGGATTTTATCGATGGGGATTTTATATTTTTTGGGTTGTGAGTTGATGGATTTGATGGCTTAGGATTGACAGGTTTTTGGGGAATAGGGTTGAGGATTTCTGGGGATGATGGATAAGCGTTTTTTTGAAATAGGAGTGAGGTTGTCTTTGGTTTGAGGAATGATAGTTTTTTAGGGGGTGAGTGTTGGTGGGTTTTTTTCTAAGGGATAGGTTTTTTCGGGGGTTGAGTGTTGTGGGTTCATTGGGTCTCTGGGTTTACGTTTTTTTGGGTTAATAGTTGAGGTATTTCGGGGGATTAAGATTAAGGATTTTTTGGGTATGAGTGGTGAGGGTTTTTGGGGTCTGAGGGGTGAGGGTTTTGGGGGGTTAGGGTTGTGTTGTTTTGTTGATCATGGATTAGGGTTTGGGTTTATGGGGAATGTTTTGTTCATGGGATGATGGTTTATGGGTTTTTGGGACCGAGTTTTGAGTAGTTTTTGGGGCTAGGGGTTTAGATATTTTTTAGGATATGTTTTTTTTTTGGAGGTGAGGCTTTAATTATTTTTGGGGCTACGGTGTTAGGGGTTTGGGGGATGTGGGTTGATGATTTTTTTGGGGATATGGGATTAGGGGTTTTTAGTGTTAGGGTTGAGGATTTTATGTGATAGAGGGTTGTTGATTTTTAGGGACCAAGACTTGAGGTATTTTTGGGGTTGTGGTTTGAGGATTATTAGAGTATAGGGTTATACGTTTTTTGAAGATGAGGGTAGCAGAATTTGGGGGAATGAGGGTAGAGGATGTTTTTTGGATGTTTATTTTTTTGGGGTTGTGGGTAACGTGATTTCTTTGGATGAGGGTTGGGGATTAGGGTTTATGGTTTTCTAGGGCTGGAGGTTTAGGGTTGTTTGGGGATGAGGTTTGAGGGTATCTTTCAGTTGAGGGTTATGTGTTTTTTGGGATGAGGGTTGGGGATTTTTTTGGGATGAGGGTTGTTGAATTTTTGCAGATGAGGGATGGGGGTTCTAAGGGATGATGGGAAAGGGTTTTTTTGGGATATGTGTATAGGGTTTTTAGGTCTTAGGGTTGAATTCATTTTTAGTGTCTATGGTTGATGTTTTATTGGGGATGGGGGTTGAGGGTATTTTGGGTATGAGGGTTGAGGGTATTTGGGGTTGAGGGTTGATGGTTTTTCATTAACTAGGTTTTACAATTTTTGGGATTTATGTTTACAGTTTTTTGTCAATGATGTTTTAGGGTTTGTTTTGGGTAGAGGTTTTATGGTTTATTAGTTGAGGGTTGAGGTTTGTTTGAGTATTAGGTTTCAAGATTTTTAGAGCTATGGTTTTAGTGTTATTTGTAGATTTGAGTTTAGGTTTTTTTTTTGTAAAAGAGTTTATGGTTTTTAGAGGTTGATGTTCTAGTTTATTTTTCAGTTGAGTTCTTATGGTTTTTCGGGACTAACGATTTAGGGATTTTTATGGGTGGGGGTTTGAGGTTATTTGGGGATTAGAGCATAGTATGATTTGAGGATGATGGTTGATTTTATTGTGCTGGAGATTTATGTTTTTTGGGGATGGGGATTTAAGGTATTTTTGGGAGGAGGGTTTAGGGTTTTTTTAGGAATGGGGGTTTAGATTTTTGGGGGGGGGGGTGAGGGTTGGGGTTTTTTTTGGATGGGTGTTGACTGTATTTTATGGATTAATATTGGTGGTTTTTTGGGTCTGAGGGTTGGGGGTAATTTTTGGATGGAAGATGAGGGTTTTAGGGGACATGGGGTAAAAATATTTGGTGGTTCAGGGTATAATAATTTTTTTTTCTGAATGAGGGTTCAATATTTTTTGTTCAAGAGGGATAAAGGTTTTCTTCTATTTAATGTTAAAGGTTTTTATGGTGATGAGGGTTCAACGTTTATTTAGGCTATGTGTTCAAGGTTTTTGAGGGCTAGGGGTTCAAAGTTTTTTTTTGAGGCTGTGGGTTTAAGGAGGATAAAGATTTTTGGATTTTTGGGGCTCATTGTTCGGTTATATGTACGGATGAGGGTTAAGGGATTATCTGGGATTATGATTTAGGTTTTATGGGGATGATTTTTTAAGTATTTATGGCATTGTTGGTTCTGGGTTTTTTTTGGGATGACGGTTCAATATTATTTTGGAAATACTCTTATGTTTTTTGGGAAAATTGTTTAGGGATTGTTGGGAATGATGGTTCAAGCACTACTGGAAATATAGACAATAACAACGGTTTTGAACCATTGGTATAGGCTGGAAAACCGTTGGTATAAGATATACCAACGTTTTCCCAAACCGTAGGGAAGTAAGGCATTGGGAAAGACCATTACCAATGGTTTAAGGAAAACCGTTGGTAAAAGGTGGTGAAAATTTTTATTTTCCAACGGTTCCTCTAAACCATTGGCAAAAGGATTTTCCAACGGTTTAAAACCGTTGGGAAATTCATATTTTTGAGCTTATACCAACGGTTCAAAAATGTTGGTATAGCTTTTTACCAACGGTTTAGATAAACCGTTGGTATATATTCATATATGCTCAAAGTATACCAACGGTTCTAAACCGTTGGTATTGGGTATTTTCACAAAAAACCAGCAGCCTGCATACAACTGCCTCCACTTGATAGACCTACATAAAAAACATCACAAATAACATCTATAAATAGACTTCAAACCCCACAAAAAACATTGGAAATAACACAAAAAACACATAAAAACATCACTCTTCCAACCATGACATGTACTACAATTCCCCATTTCAATCTTCATATTGCAACAACTCTTCCAATTAACCTATTTCAATTTATTGGGTTCACACATATCAATTTTTTCTTACTCAAAAAGGTGATTATTATGATAGAAATTGGTGCATGAGGGGTATGTGTGATAATGTGAATTAACAATGTGGTTAATATTTGTGCATCATCTAGAGTGATGCATGACTTGAATTGAATGTGATGTGGGGGGATGTCCAGAGAGGGTAGGGGGTTGTCCAGGAAGAGGGGATGGGAGATTTCCAGGGAGCGAGTATGGGGGTCATGGAGAATGTGCAAAAAGGATTTGTATTAAAATTATAGCATATCATCACATGAATTTCTTGAGCATGAGCTAATAAGCTTACCAAGTCATTAATATAGTTCAAGACATACAAAAATGGAATAATCCCAAATAACATTGCATGATCAAAGAAATAAAAAAAGGCATGTGAAATCAACATGCCTACATTTACATATCATCCATGAGGTATAACATTTAATCAAATTGTAATAGAATTATACATAAGGCCTACGAGTCTCATTTACTTGCATACACAGTGGTACAAAAGGAAATTGTTATTCATGTTTGGGGGGTTGTCCAGGGTCCAAGGAGGATGGTGGGGGGCTATCCAGGGTCCAGAAAGGGGGGTGGGGGGCTGTCCGGGGCTATCCGTTCACGTCACATTTGACTCATGGATCGTTGTCCTTAAGTTTCAACAGAATTCGAATGCGTTTGGTCAATTTGTCATATGTCAGTTGTTGATTTTACTTAAAATTAAGTCCATTTTTAACAAAACAGAGGCACTTTGAGTGGTTTTGGCCACACCGAACCTCGGATTGAGGTAGTATTGACTCAAACATGTCACATATTAGACATAGATCGTTGTGAAAAAGTATCAACACAATCAAAAGCCGTTTGATCGGTTTGGCACATGTACGTAAAATATTGTCTATTTTAAACAAAATACATACACATAAAGTGATACCGGCCACACTGTGCTTCGTATTGAGCCAGGGTTGACTCGTACACATCACATATAACCCATGGATCGTTTTCCTAAAGTGTGAACACAATCCAAAGGTGTTTGGTCGGTTTCCCGTCTGTTAGTTGTTGATTTCACTTAGAAATAAGTCAATTTTGAACAAAAGAGAGGATGTTTGAGTGGTCCCGGCCACACCACGCCTCGGATAGAGGTTAAGTTTACTCTTACACATCACATTTGATCTATGGATCATTTTCCTTAAGTTTCAACAGAATCCGAATTCGTTTGGTCGGTTTTCTGTATGTCAGTTGTTGATTTCACTTAAAATTAAGTTCATTTTTAACAAAACAGAGGCACTTTGAGTGGTGTTGGCCACACTGGGCCTCAGATTGAGGCGGTTTGACTCGTAAACATCAAATATGATCCATGGATCGTTGTTCAAAAGTATCAATACAATCAAAAGTCGTTTGATTGGTTTGGCGTATGTACATAAAATATTGTCCATTATAAACAAAATACATACACTTGGAGTGATACCGGCCACACTGCACTTCAGATTGAGCCGGGGTTGACTCTTACACATCACATATAACCCATGGATCGTTTTCCTAAAGTGTCAATACAATCCGAAGGCATTTGGTCAGTTTCTCGTATGTCAGTTGTTGATTTCACTTAAAAATAAGTCCATTTTGAACAAAAGAGAGGGAGTTTGAGTGGTCCCGGCCACACCATGCCTCAGATTGAGGCGAATTTGACTCGTACACATCAAATTTGACTCATGGATCGTTTTCCTTATATTTTAACAGAATCCAAATGCGTTTGGTCAGTTTTTCATATGTCAGTTGTTGATTTCACTTAAAATTAAGTCCATTTTTAACAAAACAGAGGTACTTTGAGTGGTGTCAGCCACACTGGGCCTCGGATTGAGCCAAGGTTGATTCTTGCACATAACATATGAGTCATGGATCATTTTTAAAAAGTATCAACATAACCAGAAGCCGTTTGATCAGTTTGACATATGTACATAAAATATTGTCTATTTTAAACAAAAGAGGGACAGTTTGGGTGGTTCCGACCACACCGCACCTCGGATTGAGGCATGGTTGACTTTTACATGTCACATATGACCCATGGATCATTTTCCTAAAGTTTGAATAGATTCGGAATGCATTGGGTCAGTTTTTCGTATGCCAGTTGTTGTTTTCACTTAAAATTAAAGTCATTTTGAACAAAAGAGAGACATTTTGAATGGTACCATCCACCTCGTGCCTCGGATTAAGGCGGGGTTGACTCGTACACGTCACATATGACCCATGTATAATTGTCTTGTAGTATCAAAAGAATTAGAATGCGTTTGGTCTGTTTACCGTATGTCAGTTGTTGATTTCACTTAAAATTAAGTCCATTTTTAACAAAATAGAGGCATTTTGAGTGTTGTCGGCCACAAAGAGCCTTGAATTGAGGCGAGGTTTACTCTTACATATCACAATTGACTCATGGATAGTTTTACTTAAGTTTAAATATAATCTGAATGCGTTTGGTCGGTTTTCCGTATGTCAGTTGTTGATTTCACTTAAAATTAAGTCCATTTTTTACAAAATAGAGGCAGTTTGAGTGGTTTCGGCCACACCATGCCTCTAATTGAGGCGGGGTTGACTCGTACACATCACATATGAGTCATGGATCTTTTATCAAAAGTATCAACACAATCAGAATCCATTTGATCGGTTTGGCGTATGTACGTAAAATATTGTCCATTTTAAACAAAAGAGGGACAGTTTGGGTGGTTCCGGCCACACCGTGCATTTAATTGGGGAGAGGTTGAATTTTACATGTCAAATATGACCCATGGATTATTTTCCTAAAGTTTCAACAGATTTGAAACGTATTTGGTCGGTTTTCCGTATGCCAGTTGTTGTTTTCACTTAAAATTAAAGTCATTTTGAACAAAAAAGAGACATTTTGAATGGTACCATCCACACCGCGACTTGGATTGAGGTGGGGTTGACTCTTACACATCACATATTACCCATGTATTGTTTTCCTAAAGTATCAATGGAATCTGAATGCGTTTGCTCGGTTTACCGTATGTCAGTTGTTGATTTCACTTAAAATTAAGTCCATTTTTAACAAAACAGAGGCATTTTGAGTGGTGTCGGACACACCAAGCATATTATTGAGGAGTATTTTACTCATAAATATTAAATTTGACCCATGGATCATTTTCCTTAAGTTTCAACAGAATCCGAAAGTGTTTGGTCGGTTTGCCGTATGTCAGTTGTTGATTTCACTTAAAAATAAGTCCATTTTTAACAAAACAGAGGCACTTTGAGTGGTGTTGGCCACAGCGGGTCTCTAATTGAGGCGGTGTTGACTCATACACATCACATATGAGTCATGGATCGTTTTTCAAATGTATCAACACAATCAGAAGCTGTTTGATCGGCTTGACGTATGTACGTAAAATATTGTCCATTTTAAACAAAAAAGGGACAGTTTGGGTGGTTCCGGCCACACCGCACATCGGATTGAGGAAGGGTTGACTTTTACATGTCACATATGACCCATGGATCGTTTTCCAAAAGTTTAAATAGATTAGGAATGCATTTGCTCAGTTTTTCGTATGCCAGTTGTTGTTTTCACTTAAAATTAAAGTCATTTTGAACAAAAGAGAGACATTTTGAATGGTACCATCCACACTGTGCCTCAGATTAAGGCAGGGTTGACTCATACACATCACATATGACCCATGGATCATTTTACTGTAGTATCAATAGAATCCAAATGTGTTTGGTCGGTTTACCGTATGTCAGTTGTTGATTTCACTTAAAATTAAGTCCATTTTTAACAAAACAGAGGCATTTTGAGTGGTGTCAGCCACACCGAGCCTCGTATTGTGGCGAGGTTTACTCTTACATGTCAAATTTTACTCATGGATCGTTTTATTTATGTTTCAATATAATTCGAATGCGTTTGGTCGGTTTTCCGCATGTCAGTTGTTGATTTCACTTAAAATTAAGTCCATTTTTAACAAAACAGAGGCACTTTGAGTGGTGTCGGCCACATTGGGCCTCTAATTGAGGTGGGGTTGACTCGTACACATCAAATATGAGTCATGGATCATTTTACAAAAGTATTAACACAATAAAAATCCGCTTGATCGGTTTGGCGTATGTACGTAAAATATTGTCCATTTTAAACAAAAGAGGGAGAGTTTGGGTGGTTCCGGCCACACCGTTCCTTGGATTGAGGAGGTTTTTACTCGTACACATCACATATGACTCATGGATCATTTTCCTAAAGTTTCAACATATTTGGAACAAATTTGGTCGGTTTTCTGTATGTCAGTTGTTGTTTTCACTTAAAATTAAAGCCATTTTGAACAAAAAAGAGACATTTTGAATAGTACCTTACACACCACGCCTTGTATTGAGGCGGGGTTGACTAATACATGTCACATATGACCCATGTATTGTTGTCCTATAGTATCAATAGAATCTGAATGCGTTTGGTCGGTTTACTGTATGTCAGTTGTTGATTTCACTTAAAATTAAGTCCATTTTTAACAAAACAGAGGCATTTTGAGTGGTGTCGGCCACATCGAGCCTCGTATTGAGGCAAAGTTTACTCATACACGTCACATTTGACTCATGGAACATTTTCCTTCAGTTTCAACAGAATCTGAATGCGTTTGGTCGGTTTTCCGTATGTCAGTTGTTGATTTCACTTAAAATTAAGTCCATTTTTAACAAAACAGAGTCACTTTGAGTGGTATCATTCACACCGCGCCTTGAATTGAGGCAGGTTTGACTCGTACACGACAAATATGAGTCATGGATCATTGTGAAAAAGTATCAACACAATCAAAAGCTGTTTGATTGGATTGGCGTATGTACGTAAAATATTGTCCATTTTAAACAAAATGCATACACTTGGAGTGATATCGGCCACACTGTGCATTATATTGAGGAAGAGTTGACTTTTACATGTCAAATATGACCCATGTATAGTTTTCCTAAAGTTTAAACACAATCCGAAGATGTTTGGTTGGTTTCCCATATGTCAGTTGTTGATTTCACTTAAAAATAAGTCAATTTTGAACAAAAGAGAGGCAGTTTGAGTGATCCTGGCCACACCGTGCCTTTTATTGAGGTGGGGTTGAATTATACACATCACATTTGACCCATGGATCTTTTACCTTAAGTTTCAACAGAATTCGAATGTGTTTGGTCGGAGGGGAAGGGTCTAGTCGGGTACGCGGAGATGCTCGTCTACCTCTGGTATGAACCTCCCCCGTACCATCGGCCTAAGCACTGAAAGAATGGAATAATGAAAAGTGCACAAACTTATGTACCTATAAAATCTATACATAGACAAAACATATCTGCATCATTCCATAAAAAATAACACCAAGTATCAGACAAAATAGAAGCAGTCATGCAGAGTAATGACAAGTGCACATACAGATCAGAAGCAGCTAAAAAATTGTTGCATACATGCCATGTTTATTTCCTAAAACAAAGTAAAAAAAGAAAAATTATGAAACTCTAGAACATGGGTTTCCTCCCAAGAAGCACTAAGTTTTATGTCTTCATCCAGATGGATGGACACTAGTCAATCGTCTTGGTCCATCAGCTCAGAACTCCTATGCCTCTTACAAGAACTAGTGGCCGTGTCATCAAGCTCACAGGGACGCTTAGTGGGATTGATCACTTCAGGAGCATAGCGGGCATGAATCTGGTGTGGAAGTAAGAGAATTTGGCACTCGTCATCATCCAGACGCTGAGTCACCCGTCGTGTGAGGTCAGATGGAGATGAGACGTGCACATCAATGATCATGGAAGAGGCAGGCAAGCTAGACATTGTTGGTTAAGTTGCATCCACAAATAGATTCATTTTTATATATTAGAACCTTTATAAATGTTTGTCCCATTTTTACAAACAATTAATGTGTGAAAATTGTGAAAAATAACTTATCGGATATATAAAAATGGATTTACTCATGGACATGATGCATAATATCTCAAATATTCCTCATTGGATCCCAATTTGAAATTTTAATCCATTATCAAATGTATTATATCAATTTATTTTTATTTGGATCCTTAAGGTTGAATGACTTTTGTAAAATCTTGCCAAGGGAGGATAGACTAGTGACTTGGAATAAAATTGGATGCTATGTGGTAAAAACCACATTATAAGCATTGTTTAGGATATTATTGAGGTGGTTTGAGGATCAAATCTATCTTTTTAGAGAAAATCTAGCATGTCCAAGTTTGGTGGTCAAAGTTTTGAAGTGGGGGGTATTTGGTGGTTGAGGAGGGGGTGAGGGGGATGTCCAAGGTCTAGGAGGAGGGGTGGGGGCTGTCCAGGGTCCAGGAAGGGGGGTGGGGGCTGTCCAGGGTCAAGGAGAAGGGGAGAAGGGGCTGTCCATGGTCTAGGAAGGAGGGGGGCTATCCAGGGTCCATCGAGGAGGGGGGATATCCAGGGTCCAGGGTGGAGGGTGGGGGGCTTCCTAGGGTCCAGGAAGGAGGGGGACTATACAAGGTCCTGGGAAGAGGGTGGAGGGGGATTGTCCAGGGTCCAGGAGGGGGGGTATCCAAGTTTTAGGAAAGAGGGTGGCCAGTCTGTCCATGTTCCAAGAGGGGGGGACTGTCCAGGGTCCAAGAGGGGGGTGTCCATGGTCCATGAGGAGTGGGGGCTTTGTTAAAGGGAGGAAATCCCCAAATAATTCATTGAAAATTAACTAAACTTAATCCAAAAAACATCACAATTCCAATCCATCACCCAACCAACATCCAATTCATCCTCAATATCGCTGAACTTCACATGCCATAAACAACACAACCTAGTTTATACCAAATTAAAATAGAAAACAAAAATAATAGATGCAAAACATTAAAACTAAGGTAGTACATACAGATTTAGAGTGTAGAACTACAAATTTTTTTGATTTAAGATGGATCTATGAGTGGAATGAGTTTCTGAGTCTTTGTATAGAGAGATCCCAGATGTTTAGGTCAAATCAAAATAGAAAATAAAAAAATAGATGAAGAACATTATAACTGAGGTAGAACTTACATATTTGAAGTGTAGAACAGAAAAATTGTTTGATTTAAGAGGATGGATGGAGTTTCAGATACTGAGTAATGAGAGAGTGTCCGGAGATCTTTAATTTAGGGCTGTAGTCGAGCAGAGGGGGACTACAATCGAGCGGAGGGGCTACTGGACACCCGAACTGGATTTAGGGGAAAACATTCCCAACGGTTTTTAAAAACCGTTGGGAATGTAGTCCTATACCAATGGTTAGATTCCAATATATACCAACAGTTAGTGTATAATCATTGGTAAAATTTTCTTAATTGAGGCCTATACCAACGGTTTTACAAACTGTTGGTAAATTTCTTCATAAAATCCTCTATACCAACGGTTTTCTTAAAACCGTTGGTATACATAACCATTCCCAACGGTTTATCAAACCGTTGGGATATAAGTGTTGGAAAAAATGGGATTTCCAGTAGTGAAGGTTTTGGGGATAAATGGTTTTCTTTTATAGGGATTTGGATTTAATTTTTTATAGTTATTATGTTTCATAGTTTTTTGATTTAAAGGGTTAAATTTTATTTTGGGGTTGATTGTTCAAGGTTTCTTGGGGCTGATGGTTCAGTTTTTTTTTTGGAATTGTGGGTTCAATGTGTTTTAAGGATTGTGGTTCTGAGGTTTTTTAGAGGATAATGGTTAAGTATTTTTATGGGGATGAGGGTTCATTTCTTTTTGGTGATTATTTATTGATTTTTAGGGATGAGGGTGTAGTTTTTTTGGGTTCGAGGGTTTAGGGTTTTTTGTGGATGAGTTTCATAGTTATTGGGGTCTGAGGGTTCAAGATTTTTCTTGGTTGAGGGTTTAGAGTTTTTTTTGGGAATATCCTCTTAGGGTTTTTGGGGATATGGTTCAGGATTTTTTAGGGTTGTGTGTTATGTCGTTTGGGGATGAAGGTTCTGAGTTTTTTGGGATGATGGTTTAGATTTTTTATGGATGAGGATTCATTGTATTTTGGGGATGGGTGTCTAATGTTTTAGGGAATCATAGTACTGTGAGTTTAGGATTTTTTGGTGTTGAGGGTTTATGATTTTTTGAAACATAGGGATCATGATTTTATGGGAATGGGTGTTTTTGATCTCAAGGGAAGAGTGTTTTAGGTTTTTTGGGGGTCGAGGGATTATTGTTTTTTCTGGATTAGGGTTTAAGGAGTTTTTTTTGGAAGAGGGTTTAGGATTTATTGGATGAGGGATGAGGGTTTTTTGGTATTTAGGTTTTTCGGTTTTGGTGATGATGGTTTAATTTATTTGGGATAAGTTTATTTGGTTTTTTTGGGGATGAGAATTTAGGGTTTTTAAGGAATAAGGGTTTAGGGGTGTTTGATTCTGATGGTATAGGGTATTTTGGGGTTGTGGGTATAGGGTTTTTTTGGGATGAGGTTTTATAGTTTTTTTGGGGCTAAGGATTTAGGGATTTTGGGGATGAGGGAATAGGGTTTTCTAGGGCACATGGAAGTGTGTTTTTTGGGCTATGTGTTGAGTTATATTTTTGGCTATGTGTTTAGGTTTTTGGGGGGAGGAGGGTTGTTTTTTTTGTGGGTTTTGGGTTTAGGGTTTTTTAGGGCTATGGTTTTAGTGTTTTTTTTGGCAGAGGTATTAAGGCTTTTCTTGTGATGTGGGATTATGGGTATTTTATGTGGGTTTAGGGTTTTATGTTGATGAGGGTTTATGATTTTTCGGGGATTAGGGTTTTAAGGTTTTTTGGGATTACAATTTTGGGTTTTGGACTAAGGGTTCACAGATATTTTGGGCATAGGGTTTAGGGTTTTTTAGGGGGAGCATTGAGGGTTTTTTGGGGTAGGTAATAGTGTTTTTTTGAGAGTAAGGGATTAGAATGTTATTAGCCTATGTTTTTAGTGATTTTATGGGACTATGGGTTTTTTGTTTTTTAGGTCTATGTGTTTAATGTTTTTAGGGTAAGTGGTTTGAGGGTTTTTTAGGGAAGAGTGTTGTTGGTTTTTTGCACTCTGGTTTTATGGTTTTTTGGGGCTACTATTTTACTATTTCTGTGTCAAAGAGTAGAGAATTTTGTTTGGAGTAAGGGATTATAATTTTATGTGGGTATCTGTTTATTGCTTTTTGGGACTAATTGTTCTGTGGTTTTTAGGTATGTGGGTATAATATTTTTTGGGGAATTGGTTTTTTGGGTTTTTAGGTATAGGTGTTGTGGGTTTTTTTGAGCGATGGGTTTACAGTTTTTTGGTTCAAGGTTTACTATTTTTTGGTCTAAGAGTAGAGGGGTTTTTTTGGATGAGGTTATAGGTATTTTGGAAAAGGGATAATGGTATGAATGGGCTATGTTTTGGGTATCTATGGGGGATGAGGGTTTAGGGGTTTTTTGTGGCTAAGGGTTTCAGGTATTTGGGGATGAGGTTTTCATTGGATGATGTTGATGGGTTTTTTTGTTGAGGGTTGAGGGATTTTTGTGGTAGAGTGCTGGATGGTTTTTAGGGATGGGGGTTGTGGTTTTTTTGGGATAGATGGATTATGTTTTTTTATGGTTGATGGAAGATAATTTTGAGGGCTATTGATTTTGGTTTTTTTTGGGTTGAGAGTTTATGTTTTTCTATGGATGGGTGTTTAGGGTTTTCTAGGGACGAGGTGTTAGGGTTTTTTGGGGTGATGGTGTATGGTTTTTTGGGTCTTAGGATTGAGGGTTTTTTGTGGGTATGGGTTGAATGTCTTTTGGGGGGTGTGAATTTACGTTTTTTGGGGGGATGATGGTTTAGGGTTTTTTTTATGAGGGTTAAGACATTATGGGATTGAGTGTTTGTTGTTTCTTAAGGTTGAGGGATCAAGGTTATTTTGTGGCTGAGCGTTGGTGTTTTTTTGGGGATGTGGGTTGAGGGTTTTTTTAGGGATATAGCTTTACAGTCTTTTGGGGATAAAGAATGAGTTTTTTGGGGGGATGAGTTGTGAGGGTTTTTTAGGGATGAGGGTTGAGGTTCTCCCAGTTTTGAGTGTTGAGGATTTCTTATGGATAATGTTTGAGGGGTTTTTGGGAATGTGGTTTTATATATTTTGATGGATGAGGGATGAGGGGTTTTTGTGGATGTTGGTTCAGAGTTATTTGGGGATAATTATTTAGTATTTTGTTGGCCTGAGGAATGTTTTTTTTATGGATAAGGGTTGAGGGATTTTGGGGGATGGGGGTTGAGGTTTTTTTGGGGATGAGGGTAGAGGTTATTCTTGGGATAATCATTTACAGTTTTTTGGGGATGTGAGTTTTGGATTTTATAATTTTTTAGTGTAGAGGGTTGAGATTTTTTTAATGATGGGTGTTTAGGGAGTTATTTAGTACTGAAGGATTAGGGTTTTTTTGGGGGGGGGGTGAAAGTTGAGGGTTTTAATGTGATGAAGATATTTTGGCACTTTGGGTTGAGAATTATTTTATCTGAGGAATGAGGTTTTTTTGGGAGAGTTTTGAGTGTTTTTTGGGGAAAATGTTAATGGTTTTTTATTGGGATTGGGGGTTAGGTTCTCTTGGGTCTAAGGGTTACTGGTTCTTCTAATGCTGAGTGATAGGGTTGTTTTGGGTTGAGGATTTATGGTTGTTTTGGGATGACTCTTGAGGGTTTTTGGGGATCAGGGTTTATGTGTTTTTAGGTTGTGAGTTGTGTGTTTTTTGGGGATTAGGGCTATATATTTTTTGTGGATATGGTTTGAGTGGTTTTTAGGGAATAGTGTAATTGGTTTTTTAGGATGAGGGTTAAAGGTATTTAGTGGCATAGGTTTGAGGGTTTTTATGAGTTGAAGGATTTTTTTAGGATAGGTGTTGAGGGTTTTTTGGGGATAAGGGTTTCGTCTATGGGTTTTTGGTTTTAGGGGATGAGGTTTAAAGGTTATTTGGGGTTTAGGTTTTAAGGTGTTTTGTAGTTTAGGGTTATTGGTTTGTTGTGGATTTTGATTTTAGGTTTTTATGGGATGAGGATGGATGATTTTTTGGGCGTGAGTGTTGTGGGTGTTTTAGGGAAGAGGGTTGGGGGTTCTTGGGGCTTTAGGTTAAGGGCTTTTCGGGGCTAAGAGTATAGGGTTTTTTAGTGTAGAGGATTGAGAATTTTTTTAGTAATGAATGTTGTGGGTTTATTGGGGATTAGGGTTGATTATTTATAGTGGATGATGGTTGAAGGTTTTTAGGGGGATGAGGGTTTGTGGTTTTTTGTAGTTAAGGGCATAGAAATTTTTAGTGCTTTGGGTTTAAGGTTTTATAGCGATGAAGGTTTAGGGTTTGTTTTTGGATGAGGGTTTCTAGTTTTTTAGGGGTGAGGGTTGTTGGTTATTTGGAAGTAAGGGTTTATATTATTTTGGGGATGACGGTTTGTAGTTTTTCTGGGTGAGGGTTCATGATTTTGGGTCTGATGTTTTAGGGTCGATTGGGGATAAGAGTTTTTTGTTTTTAATGGGTAGTGTGTTTAGGGATTTTTAGGGTTGAAGGTTTATTCATTTTTTGGGTTGAGTTTTTTTGGTTTTCTAGGACTAAGGGTTTAGGGGTTTTTAAGGATGAGGGTTTATGTTTATTTGGGGATGAGTGTTTAGTGTATTTTAGTCAATAAGGGTTTAGGTTTTATTTGGGTGTGGACATATGTTTTTTTGGGGTTTAGGGATTGGGTTTTTTTAGGGATGAGGTTTTACAGTTTTTTGAGGCTGAGGGTTTAAGGTTTTTGGAGGATGAGGGTTTGTGCTTGTTTTTGGTTAAGGATTTATGGATTTCGAGGGCCAAAGCTTCATGTTTTTTTGGGTTTGATGGTACAGAATACATTGCATCAGCCGATTGATGGTTCTTTAGGCAAAGGGTTTAGGATTTTCTAGGTAAAAGGGTTCAGGGTTTTATGGGTATATGGGTTTGCTGTTTTTTTGTGATAATGGTTTAGGGTACTATGGATATGACTATTTATACATTTTTGAGGTTGAGGGCATAGAGTATTCAGGGGATGTGGGATTAGTATTATTTAGGGATTAGGGTTCAGTGTCTTTTAGGGATTATGATTTATTGTTTTTTTGGGCTGAGGGATTAGGATAAGTTGGTGATGAGGGGTTATGGTGTTTGGGAATAACAACTGATAATTTTTGGGGATATGAGATGATGGTTTTTTGGGATATGTTTTTAGAGTTTTTTGAGGCTGACAGTTTAGGTTTTTTAAAGGGTTGGGGTTTTATGGTTTTCTGGGGATGAGGGTTGATGGTTTGATGGGGAAGAGGGTTTATGGTTTTTTGGTAATGGGATGATGGTTTTTTGAGGAGAAGGGTGTCGGGTTTTTTAGTACCAAGTGTTGTGGGTTTTGGGGGATTAGTGTTTAGGGTTTTTTGGGATATAGTGTTGGTTTTTTGGGGTTAAAGGTTTTGCATTTTTTCGGGATGAGGGTTTATAATTCGTTGGTACTCTGTATTGATTGTTTTATTTGGGTAGCGGTTCAAGCTTTTTTACGGATTAGAGATCATGATATTTTGGGACTGAGGGTTTATGATTTTTGGGTTCTCTATACTGATGGATTTCTTATGACGAGGGTTCAATGATTTTTGGTGATTAGGGTTCACAGTTTCTTGGTGTTGAGTGTTTCGAGTTTCATGGGAAAAGGGTGTTCATTTTTTTCATTATATGGGATTTCTGTTTTTTTATTGCATGGTAAAAAAGAACTAGATAAAAAAAGGGTAAGATTAATTACAGACCAAAAAAATCACCCAACAGGTGAAAACCATGAAGACCCAACAAAAGAAAGGGCCATGCAAGCAAGAAAAGAAACCAGGAAAAGAAACAGACCAGCAAGAGACCAAGTCATAGCCAAGGGGCACCTCCCCTGCGATTTGCGATCAGGAAAGAACACAGATCCTTGCACCATGAAATTACCAAAAATCCCACCTGCGCCTACAACCTGAACATTGCCATCCACAGCCAACAACCCAACCGTAGCCGCATCCAAGACCTATGTACCAGTGAACAACATCCTGCCACGAAGAGGAGCCCTGCGTCCTAACAACACCAGATGGTATGATGATCCAACCTGACAGAAACCACACGAAGCCGACCAAAGTGCCATAGAACACTAAGCAGCGTCCCATGAAGCTCCATAGTTCCACCCCAATGCCCCACAGTCTGCAGCACAAAACACACATGCCTCACGAATGCAAACCACACACCCGTAGCAGCACCCCCGCACACACACCTGCAACAACCCACACCCGTAGCAACCTGCCACACACACACACACCCACAGCAGCACCCACCAACCCCGCCCACAACCGCACACACACTCCACCCAACGCACCACCCCCACCCGCGGAAGGCACTCCACCAACATCCAAAGAACAACCAAACATCACAAAAAAAAAAACATCCAAACCAAACTCCTAGAAACTAACCACCCAGAGGAAAAGAATATGGAAAATGTCAGTTCCTCAACAGTATCATATTTTCCATATTATTGGGGAAGATTTTAAAAGAGGATAGATTAGATTTAATAGCAAGATTAACCTGAATCCAAAGAGTACTACTACTGCACTGTGTAGAACCATGAAGTCCTGAGTTCCGCTCCCTCCAAGTGAAATAAACCTGGGTAACCATCCCAAGATTCCCCAATACACACCAAAGATAATCCACATAATAAGAGCCAATACACCTATCAATAAAGGAAGGGAATGAGTTGACCTCACAATTGGCCCCCAAGAGACTCAAAAATGAGGACCATAATCTTCGAGTCATTGAACAATTGAAAAATAAATGATCAATATCTTCAGCTTCAACCTCACAATGGTAACACCATCTGGGAAGAGAAATCCCCCTACACTGCAACCGATCCTGAGTAGGAAACCGATTTAGGATAACCGACCAAAGAACAAAGGGGTACCTGGAAGGGGCGACTTTATTCCAAACCAAGGAGCTCTAAGGCATGAGAGAAAATTTCGGCCTATGAACCTCCCAAACCAACCGAGTACTGAAATCAGACTTCCCATTCTAACAGATAACATAAACATCTCCACTAGGTTGAGGGAGACAAAGAACGTCTTTCCTGAGATCCCACAAGTCAGCAGAAATAAACGGAGGAGGATCCCAACATCCATTAGAAATAATATCAGAGACCATAGAAAATCTGGAGATACCCGAGTCATAGAAAATTTGATCCTCCATGGAGCTACAAATAGGACCATTATGGAGCCAAGATTCAAACCATAAGGAGATAGATGATCCGTTTCCAACAGAAAAGGAGATAAGATCCTTCAAAGCATCATGAAACCCAAAAGCTTCCTCCAAGTCCATGAGTAATTCCAACGAACCTTAGCCACCCAAAATTGAGACCACCCAAGAAGAAAGGAACGGGCCCAATCCATCCAAACAGAAGAAAAGTAGGGGTTTCAAAGGTTCCCAGCATGACTAGCCATTGCCGCTATGTTCCAATCTGCAATCCTTTTAATACCCAAACCCCCTTACTCTTTGGTCCTAGCCACCAGATCCAAATCCACCTTAGCACCAGTCAAGGAATGAGAATGAACCTTCTAAAGAAAGCATCTATGCTTAGTCTCAATTAATTTAACCACCTTCTTGGGTAGGATAAAATGGGAAGACCAGTATGCCTGCATGCTGAATAAAACATTCTGAACAAGTTGCAGCCTGCCCGCAAAAGAGAGAAAATTTTTAGTCCACACCTTCACCTTCCAAACAATCCTATCCTACAAAACCAGACAATCTACTGATCTTAATTTAGAAGTGATAAGTGGCACCCCCAAATAGATAAGAGGAAGTGATCCCTCACTAATAACCATAACAGCTATAATACTCCCCTTAACCTTGCTAGATATCCCAGCCGAGAACATCAAAGACTTGGGGAAGTTAATCGACAACCCAGATAAGGAAGAAAATATATCAAGAGCCTCCTTCAAAATTAAATCCGAGTCAACATTCCCAAAGGAAAACAACATAAGATCATCTACAAAATAGATATGAGAAATGGAATTCTTACCACAACGCCAATGGTATTTGAAGGCATTGGAATTGGACATTAGAGACTCCAAAATCCTCTAGAAAACATCCATACAAATCACGGATAGATGTGGGGAAAGAGGATCTCCCTGCCTTAGCCCCATCTTCCTAGGAAAATACCCATGGAGGCCACCATTAATATTAATTGAATACATAGCCGAAGACACACACTCACAGATCCAAGTGGAAAACCTGGGAGGAAAACTGAAGAGATCCAAAGCATCCCAAAGAAATTCCCATATGACAATGACAAACGCTTTAAAGAGATCAATATTGAAGGCACATCTAGGTTCCCCAGAGTCTAGATGGAAACCCCTCATTAACTTTTGAGCTGGAAGAATATTATCAGAAATCCTCCTCCCATGAATGAAAGCAGATTGAGCCTTATTAACACAACCAGGAAGAGCCATACACAATCTAGATTCCAAAATCATGCCAATGAATTTATAGATAGTATTGCAACAAGAAATAGGCCTAAACTCGGAGAGACAACAAGAATTGGCCACCTTATGAACCATGGTAATGATCAAACCATTAGCCTCCTGAAGAAACCTTCTACTCTTGAAGAACTCCAAGACTGTTGTAGTGACCTCAGCCCCAACCACGGACCTTGCTCTACGGAAGAAAAAACCATTAAACCCATCTAGCCCAAGGGCCTTGTTGGGATGGAGGAAAAATATCCTTAAAAATGTCCTCCTGAGTAACCAACTTATCCAAAGCATCAAAGTATTGTAGGTCAACAACATGAGTCAGAAAAGGCTCTAGATGAGATCTTCCTCCATAAGCTGAAATAAGTAAGGAACCAATCAACCCTTGAAAAAATTTTACAGTTTCATCAATAATACCTCTCGGATCTGTCATAACAGAAACATCAGCATGCTAGAGAGAAACCAGATAGGAAGAATTAAACCAGGTCTTCACTGAATTGAAGAAAAAGGCAGAATTGCTATCCCCATCCTTAAGCCACTGAACCCTACTCTTTTTCCTATCTGAAAGGAGACCCTTCAAAGTAAAGGCCTTAAGCTTAGCCATTGACCTGATTACATCCTGAAATAAATCATCTGAAGGACCATTAAAAACAAGAGCATATTGACAGTTAGACAGCTCCTTCCTAAGAAGGGATGCCTCGGCAGACTGCCGAGCAGAAACCTGAGCATGCAATCCACGAAGGACCTGCTTGACCTTCTTAAGATTTTGATAAACATTAAACAACAAACATACTGGAACATTAACATTACAATCATTGGAAATCAAAGGTATAAAACCATCATAGTCATCCCAAAAATTAAAGAATTTAAATGGTAGTCGACCTGTCTGAAGTACATTAGCCGTACATATGACAATGAGAGTATGATTTGAAAATCCAAAATGAAGGAAATCTGCAAACGAAGTAGAAAACCAGAACATCCATGCTGAATTGACGAAGGCTCTGTCTAGCTTCCTCAAAACCCATTTATTTCCCTTCCTCCGAGAGAACCAAAACCCAGTAAAGCATAATTCATCCATGTTGGCACCCAAAATGCTTGAATTTCACACCTCCATAGTGGGAAGCCAGTCCAGACAACCCCCACATCGATCATCCGGAGATCTAACAACACTGAATTCACCAAGAAAAATGTGAGGCAAATCAGAATAGATCGAGGCCCTACTTGCCAAGTCACCCCAAAGAACCCTATGATCGGCAATCGAGATAGAGCCATAAATAAAATAGATCCTGCAAACAACATCCACCTTGACCACTCTAACAAGGCAGTCAACAAGCTGAGAAGACTAAAACTGCAAATCAATAATCAGCAACCTAGGATTCCATAAAACAATAATGCGAAAACTAACAGAAGAAGAAAAATCCACCCTGTACTAACCTGGCATGATGCTCCACACAACAGAATCCAAATGCTCACTCTTCACCTTAGTCTCCACAAGACCAATTCAAGAAAAATTATGAGAAAGAATAAAATCATGAACCTCTCTTTGTCTCGCAATAGTATTAAGACCCCTAACATTCCACACACTAAACATATACATTAGGAATAAAAGAGGATACAGGACTACCAGACCTAGGGAAAGCTCTTTGTCCCCACATGGGTCGGTTTTGGTGCAAAGTTAAAGGGTTTATCAAGGCTGATGTAGGATGGTTTTGGGGGGATGAGGGAATAGGGTTTTAGGGGGATGAGGGTTTAGGAATTATTGTAGTGGAATGTTGAGGGTGTTTTTGGGATAAGGGTTTAGGATTTTTTGGGGATGATGGTTTTGGGTTATTTAGGGTTGAGGGTTAAGGGTTTTTTGGGTCTAATGGTTTAGGGTTATTTGGGGTTGAGGGTTGAAGGTTTCTTTTGAGTAGTTGGTAGAGGGATTTTTAGGTAGTAGGGTATTGTGTTTTTTGGGGTTGAGCATTGAGGGGTTTATTTGGGATATTGGTTTATGGTTTTATTGGACTGAGGATTGAGGTTATTTTGGGACATAGGTTTGGTTGATAGTTCATTAGGGATGAGGGTTTTTTGGGTCTAGAGTTTAGTTTTTTTGGGTTGAGTGTTTTGGTTTTTTTGGGGCCGAGGGTTGACTGTTTTTTGGAGCTAAGGGTTTAATATTTTTAGGGATGAGTATTGAGGGTTTTTTGGGGATGATGGGGTATATAGATTATGGGTTTGAGTGTTGGGGTTTTTTGGGGAGGAGGTTTGAGGTTTTTTTATAATTGGGTTTCGATCTTTTTTGGGGTTGATGGTATAGAATTTTTTGGACGAGGGTTAACATTTTTTGGGCTGGGGGTTGAGTGTTTTTTGGGAATAGGGGTGAGGATTTTGGGGGTAGTAGTTTGAGTATTTTTTTTGTTGATATGGTTTGAGAGTTTTTATGGGAGAGTGTTTTGGGGTTTTGGGGTGGAAAGTTTATTGTTTTTTGGGCCTAAGGTCTTAGGGTATTCAAGGCCATGGAGTTTTGGGTAATTTAGGGATAAGTGTTGTGGTATTTTTTGGGACGAGGTTTTAGGGTTTTTTTGTGTCAATGGATTGAAGGATTTGGGGGGCTAAGGGTTGAGGTTTTTTGGGGCTGAGGGTTGCAGGTTTTTTATAGCTGAGGGTTGAGGGTTTTCTGCTATTGAGGGTTTTGATGATTTTGGGGCTGACTGATGGGGTTTTTTTGTGTTGCGGGTTTGGGTTTATTGGCGCTGAGAGTATAGGGGATTTTTATATTGAGCATTTAAGGGGTTTTCGGGTCTAGTGGTTACCAATTTTTTTCGTATTAGGGATTAGGGTTTTTTTGGGGGGTAATGGTTTAGTGTTTATCAGGATTGAGGGTTGAGGGTTTTCTGGAGTAGGGGGTTGAGGATTTTTTGGAGAGTAGGGTTGATTATTTTGGGGGATGAGGATAAATTTTTTTACAAGATTGAGTATTGAGGATTTTTTTGGATAACGGTTTATGGTTTTTTGGGGTTGTTGGTTTACATTTCATAGGGAAGTAGTTTGAGGGTTTTTTGGGTATAAGGGTTTATGTTTTTTTAGTCTTAGTGTTGAGGGTTTTTTTGTGAAACATTGATGGTTTTATGGGTTGTTGGTTTTTCGTTTTTTGGGGTTGACTATTGATGGTTTTTTTGAGATAAGGATTCATGGTTTTTTGGGGCAGATTATTGAGGTTTTTTGTGGATGAGGTTAGGTTGAGTGTTATTTAGGGATAATGGTTGAGGGTTTCATGGATATGAGGGTTGAAATTTTTTGGGGGTTGAGGGTTTAGGTTTTTGGGGGTATAGGGTTGAATGTTTATTAGGGATAAGGGTTGTGTGTTTGTAGGAATTAGGGTAGAGTGTTTTTTGGGACTGAGGTGTGTATGAATTATTTGGATGAGGGTTTCTGTTTTTCTAGTCCGAGGGTTTAGCGTTTTATGTGGCTAAGTGTTGAGGGTTTTTTGGGGATGATGATTTAAAGTTTTCGGGGCTGGGTATGGAGGGTTGTTTTTGGAACTGTGGGTTTTTTTTGTGCATGGGTTCAATGGTTTTTTGAGGTAGAGGGTAGAGTGTTTTTTTTGGCTGGGGGTCGAGTGTTTTTTGGGGACTAGGGTCCATAATTTTTTTGGTCTGGGGGTTTAGGGTTTTTTGGGGGTGAGGTTTTAAGGTTTTTTGTTCCTAAGGGTTCTGAGTTATTTATGGATTAGGGTTCTGGGGTTTTGGGGAATGAGGGTTTATGAGTGTCAGGTCTATGGTTTGAGGGATTTTTTTGGGATGAGAGTTTAGGGTTTTTTGGGGTTGAGGGTTAATGTATTTTGGGGTTGATTATTGGGAGTCTTTTAATATTTATGGTTTTGGAAATTTGGGGGATAAGGTTTTAGGGGTTTCTAGCTCCGAAGGTTGAGGGTTTTTTAGGGATGAGGTTTTAGGGATTTTCATGACTGAGGGTTTAAGAGGTTTTGGGGTCGCGAGTTGATGGTTATTTTGGGATGATTGTTTTTTGGTTTTCTGAGGTTGAGAGTTTAGGGTTTCATACGGTTGAGGGTATTTTTAGGGAAGAGGGATAAGGTATTTTGGGGGCTTGGGATTGAGGGTTCTTTGGGGTTGAGGGTTTTTGGGTTATTGGGACAAAAGATGTAGTGTTTTTTGGGATGAGTGTTTAGTGATATTTGGGGATGTGGGTTTAGAGTTAATTGAGTATAAAGTTTGAGATAATTTTTAAGATGATGGATTAGGGTTTTATAGGTTATATGGTTTATGCCTTTTTGGTGAATTGGCCTTTCTATTTTTGGGGGATGATGATTTAGGGTTTTTAAGCTGAGGGACTAGGCATTTGGGGAAGAGGATTTAGAGTTTTTTACATCAAAGGTTATAGGGTATTTTGTGGATTAGGGTTTAGGGTTTTTTTGGGAATGAGGTTTTTGGGTTTTATGGAGTTTAGCGTTAATGTTTTTTTGGTGATAAAAAATTAGTGTTTTTTCTTCTGATGGTTTAGGTTTTTTTAGGATGAGGGGTTTAGGTTGGTTGGGGATGATAGTTTAGGGGTTTTTGGGTTGATTATTTGTGATTTTTTTGGGAAAGAGTGTTTAGGGATTTTTGGTTTAGGGTTTTTGGTATTTGGGGATTAAAGATTAGGATTGTTTGGGTATAAGGTATTATGGTTGTTTTTTGGTTGAGGTTTGAGTTTTTGTAGGTGGAGGTAATAGGTAATTTTATTTCTATGTGATTAGAATTTCTTTGGGATTAGGGTTAATGGTTTTTTTGGCTCAAGGTTGGAGTTTTTTTTGGGGCTGGAGGTTGATGGTTTTTTGGGATGAGTGTGGAAGGATTTTTTTGGTTTTGGGATGAGGGTTTTCTTGGTCTAGGGGTTGAGGGATCTATGGGGATGTCGGATTTGTATTTTTTGGGTCTGAGGGTTTATGGATTTTTGGGGTAGTGGGTATAGTGTTTTTTGGGGTTTAGGGTTTTTTTGGGGATGATGGTTAATGGGTTTTTGTAGCTTTGTGTTAATATTTATATAGGGATGAGGGTTTGGGGTTTTATGGGATATGATTTTATGTTTTTATGGGGGAAAGGAATCTATGTTTTTTGGGGCATATGGTTTAGGGTCTCTTGGGATTGAGGTTATAGGGGTTTTTTGGATGAGGGTTTAGTGTTTTTTTGCGGTTGTGGATTTTTCATTTTCAAGAGATAAGATAATAGTGTTTTTATTGAATAGGGGTTATAGATTGTATGGGGTTTAGGGTTTAGGGTTTTTTGGGATGGTGTTTCAGGGTTTTTGAGGCTGAGGGTTTAGTCTTATTTTTGGGCTGAGGGAATACCATTTTTTGGGGATGAGGAATGAATTTTTTGGGGATGAGGATTTACAGTTTTCAAGTGATTAGGGTTTATGGTTTTTTTTGGTTTTGTTTTTTTTTTGTTTCATGGGACCAAATGAATTGGCGTTATTGGTTATGATGGTCTAAGGATTTTCAGGGATGGGGGATTAGGGTTTTTTTGGTTCTGGTTGTTTAGGTTTTGTTTCATGACGTGGGTTGATGTTTTTCATGGGAAGAGGGTTTAGGGTTTTTCTGAGAAGTGTGATTAGTGTTTTATGGCGATAAGGGTTTAGGGTTTTTTAGAGATGAGTTTTTATGGTTTTTGATAAACTGCTATTCGTTTTTTTGAGGAGGTGGGTTTAGGGTTTATTAGTGTTGTGGGTTTATATTATTTTATGAATGAGGGTTTAGAGTATTTTAGGGAAAATGGTTGAGGGTATTTTTGGGTGAGGGTTTACCTTTTGGGGGGTAGAGTTTAGGGTTTCATGGTGATGGGTGTTTTATGATTTTTTTTGGAATGAGGGATAAGTGATATATGTTACTAAGGGATTATGTTTTATAGGGATTTGGTTTATGGGTTTTTTGGGGTCAAAGGTTGAGTGTTATTTGGGGCATAGGGTTGAGGGTGTTTTGGAAAAAGGTTTAAGGGTTTTTTGTGGATGAGGGTTGAGATTTTTATAGGGTGAGGGTTTGGGTTTTTTTTTGGGATTATGTTCAAGTGTTATTTGAGGCTATAAGATGAGTATTTTTTGGAGCTCAGGGATTAGAGGTTTTTAGGGATGAGGGTGTAGTGATTTTTGGGGCTATGGGTTGTCGGTTTTTTTCGGTTAAGGGTTTAGGGTTTTTTGGGGATTAGGTTTGAGTTTTTTGTTGGGCTATGGGTTGGGGAATTTTTTATAAGGGTTCGTGATTTTTTCTGCCTAAGGGTTTATTGTATTTTGGGGATGAGGGTTTAGGGATTTTGGGAATGAATGATTATGGATTTTGTGGATTAGGGTGTTGTGAGATGCATGGGGTGGCTCGATCATCATGTCTTCTAGTGGAAGATGATGAATAAAATTCTAGGAATATACGTTATATTATGGTTTTGGAGTGTAGAGGAAAGTGGACAACCATTTTTATAAGAATCACATGCTACTACTAAAACAACACACTAAAGGGGGGGATATGTTAGCTGATCCATACAACTAGGAATGCCGATTAAATAAAAAATTGGTCACTTTTTGGTATTTTATCCACAATTAAAATTAATGATTTAAAATGATAGAATGCATGGGAGTGAGGGAAGAAATTAATCATCCTTACAATAAAGTGAAAAAAATCTAGGAGTTTCACTAACAAAATAATGAATGAGAATATGATGAAATGGTTTAGAAATTTGTTTCCAAGGGGTGACACAAAAGTCTATGGGTCAGATACCGTGATGTCATAAAGCATATTTATAACTTTTCACATTAATTTCAATAAGATAAAGTCCAAAATTTTGTTTTCTTAAAAGTAGCACGTGTCATTGTGCAGATAGCCCACTGAATTTGTAATTGAGTACCTATCCCACTAGATTTGAATTTGGTGTCAAAATATGCATTTCTAAAATCTCCATGTTGGAAAGGATTCCTGTAATTCTTTCATCTATGTGGTCTATGATTGAAACATCATGTTTTGGCTTGAATAATAAATATAATGGTCCCATTTTCTCCATCAATGAAAGGTGAGATCCATTAGTCATTTAGTGATCCAAAATAGATGTCTACTATATAATTAAACACGAATAATCTCCCTCACATCATCAAGGTTTGAAAATCAAACCCTTTCACATGAGATTTCAACTCAGTACCTTTGACTAGGTTCTCATCATCCTACGCCATATTGAAAGAAGTCAACCATTGACTCTTAGTCCTCTACCCCCCAATGAATAATGATTTTATTTATTAAATGTAGAACTTACACCATAATTATAATAAGAATCCATCAAATAGGCATTGTTTTTAATAATATCTAGTATATATATCGGTCTACCTCCACATGGAATGAGTTTTGATTTATTATTGTCATGAAATATTTCCCTCTATATAAGAAAACATATTATGCCACTAGGTTTAAACAATAATTATTTTCAATCCATGTTTTAATGATCATAACAATTCTTAACAATTCACTCAATATTTATCCATTCCTTTTCATAGAGTTTCCTGATGAATTATTCGCACCTTTTTTTATCCATTTTCATTGTTTCCTACAAATGATAAGGAACTATATCATTATGGGATAGTGTATTGAATCCATAAACAATTTAAAATAGAGAAAATTCATTTTTAGAATGTTTTGATCTATTATATATAAACTACATATGGGATTATAAACATTTCCCAATTGATGATATTCTTATTAATGGTTATTCATAGAAGTGATGATGATCTTGTATTCACCATCTCAGTTTTTCCATTGGGTTTGGGATGAATTATGGTGGAAAATAATAACATCACCCCAATATTACACCAAATGGTATTTCAAAATTAGTTATGTAATTTTGCATCGAATACAGAAAAAAAATTTACTCAAGGAACTGCATGAATCCTCACTTGTTAACAAAAGATTATATGAGAAATGTTATAGGAATAATTTGTTTATGAAAAGGAATAAAACTTTGAGTTTTAGAAAAACTATCACCAACAACCAAGATTTAATGCCTCCACCTCATGATCCATGGTTATCAATGAATAAAGATCACAGATATAACCTCCCAACCCAAATTTTGGATAGGAAGGGGTAGGTATAGTCTATTAGGGGTTGAATTATATTTCTCTTAATGTACATCAATGAATATTTCTACAAACATTTCAACATCCTTGGACATTATAGCCTAATAAAAATTTTCAATGAGAACACCTAATATTTTAGCTGTGACAAAATGTCCCATTGATCCTCTAGAATATGCTTCTATTATTGAAAGTATACAAATAGATCATTTGGGAATACAATGATTATCAACATGAAATAAAAATCTATCATTTAACTCGAAATTTAACCATGTAATTCCTATTTAATAATGACTAAAATATTCATAATAATAAATATCAGTGGAATATAAATAATTAATGAATAAAAAAAGGAATTTAGAATACAAATATTATATAAGCTCATGTCTACCTGAATTTACAAAGGAAATAATGATTTCTATTCCCTATTTATGCTTGATAACATATTGAAATGTATCAATAAATTCTACCCACCTATTATCCCTCCTATTTAACTTAAGTTGGATCCTAATGTGTTTAAGATCCTAATGATCAGAATGAATTAAAATTTATTTTTTCCAAATATAATTTTTCTATGCTTCAAATACTATAAAAAATTCATAAAATTCATCAACATATTTAACGTAATTCAAAGTTGGGCCATTTAACATTTAACTAAAATAAAAAAATTGTCTACCTTCCTGCATGTGTACTCCACCCATAAAAATTCAACATGCATCACATTCAACCTCAAATGTCATTCCAAAATGAGGGAGATAAAGAATGGGTTCTTTAGTGAGTCTATCTGTGTGAGTCTAGAAATCCATATACTGTTTTATCTCCCATTTGACTGGATCTTTCATCATTGTCAACTAATTTTTCAGCACTTATAGTCTGCTAAATCCCTTCACAATGATCCCATAAAACTCATCATTTCCATGAAAACCTCTTAGCTTCTCAATGTAGGTTAGAGTTTGACACTTTGGAATAGATTTTATCTTATCAATATCTAACTAAAAACCATAATCACTTATAATAAATACAATTAAATCCATTTAATTAAGAATATATTTCCCACTTTTTAATACTTCCATACAATTTTACATTTTTATGACCTCTGGGAATTTTCTTAATTGATCTACATGTTCTTGAAAAGTCATCCCACACACTAAAATATCATTTGAGTACATTACCACCAATTTTACAAAATTTTCATGTAAGAAAATACTCATTAACCTCATAAATGTTCTTAGAACATTGTTGAGACCAAAGGTAATGGAAAACCATACATAAAGACCATGGTTTTTTTTAAATGTTGTTTTCAACTCATCTACTTCATTAAAAGAATTATGGTATCCACATTTTTTTATAATTTTTTATAAAAAAATGGATCCATTTCATTCATCTATATTATAATCATACCTTGGGATAGGATGATGATACCTGACCATGGTGTTATTGATGGCCAAATTCACAATGCATATTCTATATGTTAAATAATTCATGCGAACCATATGGACCCGTAAATCACAGGGACTAAGGCACTCTATAATATATCCCTTGTATATCAACTCATTAGTATTCTATTGAATTTCATTTGTATCCTCTGGGTTGGTGTGATAAGAAGTGTGCATCGATAGTGATACACTAGGTGTGAGGATAATTTGATGCATAATACCTCTAATGGGTTTAAAACCAGGTTGAACCTCTTCTGCAGATACATCATTGTACTCCTACAACAAAGACTCAAAAACATTTGGTAACAATAGTAATTTGTTTTTATTGACAAACTACTCATTGTAAATGATTATAGGAGGGTTTTATATGAAAACAATTGTCCCATAACATCATTATTTTTTTCCGACATCCCCCGTTTATCCTCATTCAAATTTATTTCCCTCTTGATTTTTTTTCTCTCCATTTATTTCCCCCGCTAATTTTCACTTTCTCCTCATTCAATATTTTTTTTATTTTCACACTAGTTTCTTTTGAACACATTCATTACTCTCTCCTAGAATAGTATCTTCCAAATTTTGTTTGGGGGACCTTAGAATGAGGGTTATATGTTTATCTCATAGTACATTATAATGATTCTATAAAAAACCATCATGTATTACATGCCAATAAATTTACCATAGTTTTATGATTATTAAATGATATTACTTCATTAGTATAAAATTACATAAAACCTCATCATTTTAAATAAAACTTTTGAACAACACCTTATCTTATTTGGTGACCTTCATTTCTTTGTAGTAAGAAAACCACTAAAGCTGGTGTTGGTGTTTCTGCCACAATGTTGGGTTTCCAATCTTCTCCACCAATTATATGATCCCCACATTTCCATAACATAATCCTCAATAATAAAACTATATATCATCCCGTTTTATATTAGATGAAGTATGAAAAATGTTCTCTCATGATACATTAAATCCAATGGTATTTGTTTCATTTTAAACATTCCTACAAACTAGAACCTCAAGAAATTATAAAATTTTTTCTTTATCAATTTTTAGTATCCCATCTCCCCTTCTAGTCCAATATATATCCATTGGTCTCAAATTCAATATACTCATCAATGGTCATGGTGTCCTATATTGGGAATTAAATGGAATTGTGACCACTTCCATGACATTTGAAACATAAAATATCCAAATTCAATGATTGGTTATCCTCAAAATTAGGTTTCTTATCGGGAATAATTACCCTATTTATTTTTTAATAAACTATCAATTTAGGCTTTAATGATTATCAAATATCCTTCCATGAATCATAAAATTTAATAAAAGGGTATGTTTTGTTCCTTGATTTTCTCCTCATTTTAATTTTCTTCTCTATCATTGTGGATTGGTTGATAATATCATCTATTTATATATGGTTGTACATATACACATTATCAATAATCTCCCTATTGAGTCAGTTTAATAAATATAGAATGGATTCATCCAGATCCTCCTTAATTTTTTCTCTAATCATGTAAATTTTAATTTCCTTGTAGTAATAATTAATGAACTTACCCCATTTGGTGAGGCATTGATGTTTTTTATATCTCTATATTTTTGTGATGGATCAAACCACTTATGCATGAAATAATTCATGTAATAACAAATGTTGATGGGATATCCTAAATATATATACCTCTCCATTTGAATTTCCCATCAAATTAATGCATTACAAATAAAGGGATAAATGTTTGACCATTTTCTTCGTGGGATTTTCACAACACGAGAACACCTTCTCTATCAGTATCTCCCACTCTACGTATGTCTCTGGATAACATTTTCATTGAAAAGAGGGGATTGTTACCCTAATGCCTCCAAGGATTACATCATCATATTTCCCCCTTTTGAACATATATATGTTATCAGAACAGCCTCATCTCTTTTTGGACATCATCAAAGCATCATGAAGGATCTCAATATGCTCCCCCATGATGTGCTGGTGATGTGGTGCTAGATTGCATTGTGGGTTACCATGGATTGTCCTTAGGTTTGGTTGATTCTCTAGGATATTAGTCATATCATGTAAAAAAATCCAACATCCTAGGAATATAATTCTTAAAATGTATCACCAATGCATGAATTTGGAGTATCGTATCCTTCATTGTAAGAAATATACATTGTATTTCTTCTTCGCTATCATGAGAATTTCTCTTCCCATGATATTATACCATAATGATAAAAATGAACACAAACACACATGGGTAGATACACATAAAATTACACACACACACACACACACACTTACAGTCTTGAAGAAACACACACACACACACACACTCACTTATAAAAAGACACCCAAACACATATGTTTAATCACTCAGAGAAAATATATGTGCAAACACATTCACCCAAGATTTTCACACTCACACACACAAGAAAACACACACATAAGATGTTCACTATTGTGAAAACAAGGATATATTTTCATTCACACAAGATATACACACTCTCAAAAAAATATACTTACCCAATAATGTTATTTTCTTATTTCTCCCTAATATAAAAACTGAATTCAAATTCCATGATCTAATTAAATTAATTACATTGTTCGGGGTGATCAAATTCTACCAATCCTTCCAAAATCATTATTATGTTGGGGGATTCTTTAAAAAATCTATTTTATCTCTAATCGGTTATGAAATGTTAATGGGTGTAAAAAGGATAGAAAATATGGCCAAAATATTGAGAATGATGAATGGTTATAATAAAAGTTTTTTCCCTATTATGCGAGATAAGAAAAATTAAAAACAATATGAGTAAAATATGTTATGGTTATGAAGTAAAATTATAGAGAAAATGATGTATGTAAATGTTAGGTGATAATAATGTAATGTAAAAAGAGATAAAATTCTAAATATATCAACTCTAGTTTATTATTTTTTTTCTCTAATATCCCAAAAAATATTAATCAATAGTGTATTAAAACCCAAGATGATGAACCTGAGAGTAATAATTTTCTAAAATCTCTCAAGGAAATAATTTGGTCTAGACATTGAAATTGGTAAAATTATTATGATATAGAATTTTATTTTTTTAGATTTTATCTGATACGAATCACATATATTGAATTAAATATAGAAATAAGATGGTTGACTAATTGGATCAACGTGAATTATTAAAATAATGCAGGACACAAGTAAATTCTAGAGTTTTCTCAAAGAATTTTTTTTAATGGGTGGATAATATAAAGTGATAAGAATCTTAATGAATAAAATTAAAATAAATGAATGGATAGATACCGGCTGTGTCAACTAAAGAAGTGGTATTAATTGATGTCAAACACACAGGGTGTCCCGATATTCACGGCATAGGGTGGAAGATATTGTATATGATTTAGGGATATGTGGATGATTACATGTAAGGATAATGGTGGTATTTAGTCATCAAATGCTACAAGGTTCAAGAAAAACTATATAGTCAACACACACACATAAGAAGGATTCGATTGCCCATAAACACAACAATGCATATGGGTTGAGTCACATAGTTAGGGTTTTTTTGATTATTGATCACCAATATAACATTAATATTTATGAGGAAAGAATAAATAATAGAAATTGAATAAATTAATGATTTATACAATAGATAGAATAAACTTACAGTATATCTCTAATGAAAACATTGATTAAAATAAAATTCTACGGACTGGCTATTTATAGCCATGGGGTGAAACAAAATGTTAAGGGTCTAATACCATAATGTTATAAGTCATACTTCTACATTGTCCCATTAATTTTAACTTGATAATGTCTATCAGTATATTTTTGGAAATGTATGAAATTTCTTTCCATTCATATCCTACCAGAATTATCATTAAGTATCAAGACCACAAGATATGAGTTTTGTGTGTAAATATGAAATTATAGAATATTCACGTGTGAAAGGATTCTCCAAATTCATGCATCCATGGGATTTAAGATGAAGAAACATGATTAGGATTGAATAAGTGAGATAATAGTCCAATTTTCTTCATCTATTCAATTTGAGATCTATTGGTCCTTTAATGAAGTAATATAGATCCCAATTATAGCTTTAAACCTCTATAATATCCCTTAAGTTATTGTTCCTAAGAAATCATACACCTAAACAATGGAATTCTACTAGGTTACTTGTTAATGGTTCTCTTAGGAGGATTTATGTTTTTTGGTTTAGAGGGTTTAGGTTTTTTTGAGTTTGAGGGCTTATTTTTTTTTTATTGTTGAGGGTAGAGGGTTTTTGGCTTATGTTTTATGGGTTTATTAGGCTACGGGTTAATGGAATTTTTAGTATGATGGTTTAAATAATTTTGTGGATGATGGTTGATGGTTTCTTGGGATGAGAAATTAGGTTTTATTTGGATGAGGGAGGGAGGTTTTTTGGGGCTGATAGTTGAGAGTTATTTGGGGTAATTGTTGAGTGTTTTTTGGGGTTGAGGGTTGGTGTTTTTTTGTTCGGAATGTTGGGTTTTTTTGGGGATAAGTGTTTAGGGTTTTTGGGTTGAGGGTTCATGGTTATTTTGTGGAATAGGGTTGAGTTTTTTGGGGGGATGAGGGTTTAAGGTTTTTGAGGTTGATGTTTGAGTGTTTGTTTGGGGGTTTAGGTTATAGGGTGTTTTTGGACTAACGGTTTAGGGTTTTGTGGGGTAAAGGATTGAGGGTTTTCTTAGGAATAGGATTTAGTGTTTTTTGGGGCTATGGGTTTTGGGTTTATTGGGGATGATAGTATAGGGTTTTTTATGGTTGATGGTTAAGGGAATTTTTGATCTAAGGGATGAGGGCTTTCTAGTGCTAAGGGTTGAGTGTTTTCCTAGGATTAGGGTGGGGGTTTATTTGGGGTTAATAGTTGAGGTATTTTTTAACTTGAGGGTTTAGGGATATTTTTTCCGGTTAAGGTATTTTTTTGGACCTTGGTTATGAGGTTTTTGAGGAGGATGGTTTTGAGTTTTTTGGGGCTAAGGGATTAGTGTTTTTAGTGATTTGGATTTAGTGTTTTTTTGGAAGAGGGTTACGAGTTTTTTGGAACTTGGATTTAGGGTATTATTGGAGTAGGGTTGAGTGTTTTGGGGGGATTAGGATTTATTGTTTTCTAGTAATGAGAGTTTATTGTATTTAGGGGGTGATGATTGAGTGTTTCATCGTGCTTTGGGTTTATGGATTTCTAGGGATGAGGATTATTAGTTTGTTAGAGATGAGGATTTTGGGTTTGTTGGGGACAAGGGTAATTTTTTTTAGGGATGAGGTTTGAGGTATATTTGTTTATGGTTGGTGAGGTATGGTTTAGGATGAGGTTTTATGGGTTCTATGGATGATGGTGTAATTTATTTGGGGGCTTAGGGTTTAGTGTTTCTCAGGTTTATGGTTTAGGTTTCATGGGTCTAAGGATTTAGGGGTTTTTGGGGCTGATGGTCAATGTTATTTAGTGATTAATGGTTTAGGTTTTTTTATCTTTTGGTTTTGTATTTTTTCGTGAAGATCGATTAAAGGTTTTCAGAGATGAGCATTTAGAGATTTTGGGGTCATGCGATTAGAGTTTCAAGGGGATGTGGGTTTGGGGTTTTTGGGGCCTAATGAGTTGGGGTTTTTGGGATGAGTATTAGGGTTTGAGGATGATTTATTGGGATTTTTGGACTTAGTGTTTAATTCTATTTGTGAGGGTTTATTTATTTTTGTGGCTAATGGTTTTTTATGAGGGTTTTTGGTTTTTTGTGATAGAGTGTTGAAGTTTTTTTTGGGATGTGAGTTTATCATTTTTGGGGATGAGGGTTTATGTTTGTTTTGGACTAAGGGTTTAGGGTTTTTTACTACTATGGTAATATGTTTTTTTGAGGATGAGGGTTATGGGTCTTTTGGGGCTGAGGTATTAGTGTTTTTGGGTCTGAGGGTTTAGGGTTTTTTTAGCTAAGGGTTTAGTTTTTTTAAAGACGGTTATTGATTTTATGAGTCTCATGGATTAGAGTTTTAAGGGGCCTGGTTTTTAAGTATTAGTGGTGTAAATTATTTATGGTTTTTGGAGGATGAGGGTTTACAATTTTCTGGGTCTCATGTTTAGGGTTTTTTGGTGCTGTGAGTTTTGGGGGTTTTGGGATAGAGGGTATAGAGTTTTTTGGGCGGAACATTTTGGGTTTTTTGAGTGTTAGGGTTTTTGGATTTTTTAGAGATGAGGGTTGAGGGTTTTCATGAATAAGGGTTCATTTTTTTGGGGTATAGATTTTTGGTTTTTTAGGGAAGAGGTTTTAGTGTTTTTAGTGTGGAGTGTTTAGTGTTTTTGGGGATGAGAGGTTATGGTGTACTTAATATAGGGGTTTTGGATTTTTTTTGTTAATTATTTAGGATTTATTTGTTTGGGGTATATGGATTTGGGGGGATGAAGCATTAAGGTATTTTGGGATGAAGTTTTAGTGTTTTTTGGGGCTGAGTGTTTATGTTTTTTTGGGATTTTCGGTTTTCGGTTTTTTGATTTGAGGGTTTTCGTGTTTTTTGGGATGTGGGTTTATTATTTTTGGGGATTAGGGTTTAGGGTTTTTTTTGGGATGAATGTTTAGTATTTTTTTGCTGAGTGTTTTAGGATTTGTTTTGGAATGAGGGTTTGTGGTTTCTTGGAGATGATTATTTTTGTGTTTTTTGGGATAAGGGTTTATGGTTTTGTGGATTTAGGTTTTGGTTTTTTTTTGTTAAGGGTTTAATGTATTTTAGGGATGGGGATTAGGTTTTTCAAGGATTATGGTTTAGGATTTTGAGGGGATTAGGGTTTAGGGTTTTTTAGGATGACGGATTAGGGGTTTTTTGGCCTGGGGATTTAGGGTTTTCTAGGGACAAGGGATAAAAATTTCTTTTAGATATGGTTTTAGGTTTTTTTATGTCTAAGGTATAGTTTTTTGGGGATGAGTGTTTAATTATTTTGGGGATGAGGGATTATGTTTTTTTAGGGATGACAGTTTAATGTTTATTGTGGTTGAGGGTTTGGGGTTTTATTCGGATAATGTTTTATTTCATGGGGGATTATGGGTTTAGGGTTTTTTGAGGATGCGGGTTGAATGATACTCCAAGCAGGGGGTTTTGTATTTTTGGTACAGATTGATTAGGGTTTTAGAGAGGAATATTTATTGTTTTTGGCCTTGAGGAGATATATTTTTTTGGGTATTACGTATTTGGGTTTTTTAGGGGTGAGGATTTTGTGTATTTTTATCGATAATATTTTAGAGATTTTAGGGATGAGGGTTTAGGTTTAATTATAGAAGTTGGTTTAGTGTTTGTATAGATCCAGGGGTATTTGCATTTTCAGGTTTGAGGGTATTTTTTTTCGAATAACAGTTTAAGATTTTTTTGGATTAGGTTTTAGGTTTTCGTGGGGATTTGGGTTATGATATTTTGGTTCTAAAGGTTAATTTTTTTGGATGATGCGGCTTTAGGGTTTCATAGGGATAATGATATACAATTTTTTGGGCTGAAATATTTGGTTTATCTAGGGATTAAGGTTTACATCATTTTGTGGATAATGGAATAGCATTTTTCATGATGAGGATTAGGTTTTCATTAGTTAAAGGGTTTAGTGTTTTGTGGGATTATGGGTTTATATTTTTTAGGGTTGAGGGAAACCGGTTTCTTGGGGTTGAGGGATTCAGTTTTTTCAGGGATGACAATTTATGTTTTTTAGGTATGATTTTCTAATGTTTTTCTGGGTATGAGGGTTTATTGTTTTTTTAGAGCCAAAGGTCTATGGTTCTTTTGGGGATAACAATTTTCGATTTTTGGGGTTGAGGGTTTCGATTATTTTGGGGTCATGGGGTTATGGTTTTTTGGGGATGCATGTTTAGGTTTTTTGGAGGCTGGGGATTTGAGTTTTCTCAGGTTTGTGGGACAATAATTGTTTGGGGGAGAGCTTTTAGGGGTTTTGGGGTTAGGGTTCAGGATTTTTTGTGGTTGGGGTGGAAGGTTTTTCAATGATGAGTGTTATTTTGGAATGTGATTTGATGGTTTTTTTGCTAGATAGGTGAGGTTTTTTGGGGTTGAGGGTTCTTGGTTTTTTGGGGTTTAGTTTGGTCTATATTTTGGGGATCATGGGTCAGGGGGTTTTTAAGGATAAAGGATAAGGCATTTTCACTGATGGGGGTTTAGGGTTTTTGGGGGATCATTGTTCAAGGTATGTTTGGGGTATGAAGTTTCACGGTTTTTTTTGTTTAGGGTATGTAATTTTTTAGAGTTGAGGGTTCATTATTTTTTTGGGTTGAGTGTTAGTAGATATTTTGGTCTAAGGGTTTAGTTTTTTTGGAGCTTTGGGTTTATTTTTTGGGGGATGTTGATTATCAATTTTTTTGTTAAGTTTTTTGGGTATTTTGGTGTATATGGTTAATGGTTATTTTGGATGATGTTCCCATTTTTTGGGGAATATGGTTCAAAACAATTTGGCTGAGGTATAATGGTGTTTTGGGTGTGAGGGGTTAGGTTTGTTTCAGGATTAGGGTCAAGGGTTTCGGTCTATGGGATATGGTTTTTTAGGGGGCCATGAATTCAATGCTATTTGGGGATGGGGGTCATGGTTTTTTGGGACTAATAGTTTAGGTTTTTCTTGGGATGAGTGTTCTGGGTTATTTTTTAGGTTGAGGGTTCATGGTTTTTTGGGATTGATGGATCATGGATCTTTTGTGGAAAATGGTTCGATTTTTTTGGGGATGGTGATTTAGGATTATTTGGGGATGATGGATTGGGTGTTTTGGGGTTTTGGATTCAGTGATTGGGGGATAAGGGTTCATGGTTTGTTGAGGCTGAGGGTTCATGGTTTTTGGGGAAGAGGGTTTAGGGTTTAATGGGGATGAGTGTTCAGTATTATCTTGGGGTAAGGGATAATGGATTTTTGGGGATGTGGTTTTAGTCATTTTTGGGACTAAGGTTTCATGATATTCTTTTCATAGGGGTTTTGGTTTTTCAGGCTAGGAATCCGTGTTATTTGTGGCTAATTGTTCATGTTTTTTTACGAGAGTTCATGAATTTTTATTGATGTGTGTTTATGGAATTTTGGGGATGAGTGTTCATTTATTTTTGTGGATTATGGTTCATGGTATTTTAAAGAATCTAGTTCAATTTTTTTGGGCTAATGGTTTAGGGTTTTTTAGTGTTGAGTGTTCTGGGATTCATGGGAAGAGGGTTCTGTGTTTTCTAGGTATGAGGTTCATTGTTTCATGTGAATGATTGTTCAGGGTTTTACGAGGTTATAGTTTAAGGATTTTTATGGTTGAGGGTTCAGTGTTTCTATTGTATGAGTGTTTAGTGACTCTTGGGGATGAGGTTTAATGGTTTCTTGGGGATGAGTGTTTAGGGTTTGATGAGGTTGAGCATTTCAAATCTAAATATCTAAGGGTTTAGGGTTCCTGGTATGAGGGTTAGGGGTTTCTTGGGGATGTGGGTTTAGGTTTTTTGGTGTATGAGTGTCCATGGATACTTTGTTATATGGATTTTATGTTTAATGGGACTGAGGGTGCAATTTTTCGTAGGGATGATTGTTCAGGGTTTCATGGCGTTGAGATTTTGGAGATTTTTAAGACTGAGAGTTAACTATTTTTTATGAGAGTTTAGGATTTTTTTTGGGTCCAAGGATTCATGGTTTTTTGGATCTCATCTTTTATATTTTTTTGGAAATGGGGTTCTAGTTTTTTTTGGAGATGATGATTTAGGTTAATTAGGTGATGACAATTTAGGGGTTCTTGGTCTATAGATTTAGTTTTTGGGGGGTATAATATTCAAGGTTTTTCGGGATGAGTGTTCAAGGTTTTCTAGGGAGGAGTATATAGGTTTATCTAGGGTTAAGGGTTTTACTTTATTTTATAGATATGGGTTTGGTGTTTTCGGGGGGAAAGGGTTTATGGTTTTCTAGAGATAAGGGATTGGGGTTTTTTATGATGATTTTTGGATTTCTATGGTTTTTTAGTTATAGGTTTTTTGGGATGAGGGTGGAGAGTTTATTGTGGATAGGGGTTGGGGGGAATAGGTATTATTCCTTTTCTGGATGATGGTTCAGGTTTTTTGGGGGCTGAGAGGTGAAGAATTTTTTGGGTAGATGGGTGAGTGTTTTTTTGGGAGGTGGATTGACGGTTTTTTTAGGATTAGTATTGAAGGTTATTTGGGGATGATTTTTTATGATTTTTTGGGTTGATCACTGAGGGTTTTGATAAGGATAATGGTTTAGTTTTTTTAGTGTCGAGGTTTAGCTGTTTTTTGGGGAAAACTGATGATGTTTTTTTTGGGCTGATGGTAGAGGGTTTTTTGGGGATAAGGGTCGAGGATATTTTTTGTTACAGGTTTGATGTTTTTTTTTGTTTAGGGTCAATAGTTTTTTGGGGTTGAGGGTTTATGGATTTTTTGGGCTGTGATTTTATAGTTTTTCAGTATGAGGGATAACAATTTTTTAGGATGAGTGTAGGGTTTTTATAGGGCTCAATGTTGATGTTTTTTAATCTATGGATATAGTTGTTTTTTAGGATGAGTGATAAGGTTTTTACATGGATTATTATTGATGGTTTATTGAGGATGAGCATTGAGGGGTTTTGGGGGCATGGGGTTGATGTTTTTTTAGGGTTGATGGTTGAGCTTTTTTAGGGGCTGAGGGTTAAGGGTTGTATCAGGGTTGAGGGTAGAGTGTTTTCTGGGGTTGTTGGTTTAAGGTTATTTTGGGAATAAAAGGTTATTTTTTTGTGTGGAAAAGGGTTTATTATTCTTTGGGATTAGGGTTTGAGGTTTTTGGGGGCTGTTGGTTCTATATTTTTTGGTACTGATAGTTTTATGTTATTTGGGGATGAGGGCTCATGTTTTTTTACGGATGAGTGTATAGATTATAATGGGGTTGGATGTTTAGTGTTTTTGGGGATTAGGGTATAGTGGATTAGTGGGATGAGGATTGAGGGGTTTTTTAAAGAAATGGTTTTAGGTATCTTTGGGTTTACAGTTATAGATTTATTAGGACTAAGGGTTTAGGGTTTGTTAGGATTAGGGTTGAGTGTTTTTTGGGGATGATGGTTTTGGGTTTTCTAGATGAAGGTTTAGGGTTTTTTGGATAAGGGTTTTCGTATTTTTGGGGATGACGGTTTTTTTTATATAGTTGTCGATTGTTTATCATTTTCTGGGCTAAGGGTTTACTATTTTTTAGGGACTAGTGTTAAAGATCATTTGGGTATAAGTGATTAGGTTTATTTGGCATTTAGGGTTTAGGGTTTTTTAACTGTTTGGGGTTTCATATTTTTAGGTTAGATTATTTAGGGTTTTCTTGGTGATAAGGTTCTATGGTTATTTGGGAATTAGGTTTTTCAGTTTTTTGGAGTAGAGCTTTTTCGGTATTTGGGGGTTTAGGGTTTAAGGTTTTCAAGGGATGGGGGTTTTGGGTTTTTTGGTCTTTTGGTTTAGAATTTTTTGGTCATTGATTTTAGGTATATTTGGGATTAGGATTTTGGGATTATTTTTGCTGATGGTCTAGGGTTTTACGGGATGATGGTATATGGATACTTTGGGATGAGGGATTTAGGTTTCATAGGGGATATGGTTTAGGGTTTCATAGAGCTGATGTTATATTGTTAATAAGTGCTGATGGTTTAAGGATTTTGGGGGCTAAGCATTTTTTATTTTTTGGGGATGGGGGTTGGTGGATTTTTGGGGCTATGGGATTAGGGTTTTTTGGGTATAGGTGTTCAGGGTTTCCTGAGGCTCAAGGTTCAGTGTTTTTGGGGATTAGGGATCGATGTTTATTTTGGGTTGAGGGTTCAATATTATTTTCTATTGAGGGTTTATGGTTTTTTGGGGGTGAAGGTTTAGTGTTTTTTTGTAGTGAGGTTTCAGGATATTTTTTGTGTAGGGTTCATGTTTATTTAGGGTTTAGGGTATACAATTATTTGGGAATAATGGTTCCTGTTTTTTTGGCTGAGAGTTTATCTTTTTTTGGGATTGAAGCTTCATGGTTTTTTTTGGGATTGGGGTTCAGGGATTTTTTGGGATGAGGATTCATGGTTTTTTTTGTTGGAGGATCCTATGATTTTTGGGGCTGAGGGTTTATGATTTCTAGGGGGTGGGGGATCAGAGTTTTAGGGTGATTAGGTTTCAGTGTTTTCTATTTGATTAGGGTTCATTGTTTCTTGGGTATGATAGATCATGGTTTCTGGGGGCTGACAGTTTAGGGTTTCTTAGGGTTGGGGGTTTGGGGATTCTAGGGGATGAGTATTCGGGTTTTCAAGGGTATGATAATTTATGATTTCCTTGGGATGAGGTTTCAGTGATTCATGGGGTTGAGGTATTTAGGTTTTATAGTGATGAATATTCAAGGTTTTGTAGGATGATGGTTTTGGGTTTCATGCGGTTGTGGGATCAATGATTCGTTGGGATGAGGTTTCATGATTTCTTTTGGATGAAGATTTGTTTTTTATTTGGACATAGGGTTAATTTTTTATTAGGGATGACTCTTTAGTTTTTATAAATTATAGGAATTAGGTTTTTTTGTGGCCAAGGGTTCAGGGTTTTTTGGGATGAGAGTTCATGGCTTTTTTGGGGAAGATGGTTCTTGGTTTTTCCAAGATGAGGGTTCAAATTTGTTTTCGGGATTGGGGTTATGTTATTTTAGAGGTGAGGGTTTTGGGTTTTTATGTAATGGTGGTTCAAGTTTTCTTAGGGTTGTATGTTCATTGATTTAGGGGGGGGGGGGTTGGTGTTAGGGTTTTTGGGCCTGAGGGTTTGGGGGTTTTTTGGTGATGAGGGTCTAGTGTTTTCTAGGGATAAGTGTTTAAGGTATTTTTTTGATAAGGGATTATGGTTTTCTGGGGATAGGGGTTTTGGGATATCTAGTGATGAGGGATTAAGGGTTTTTTTTGTGAGGGTTTTGGGTTTTGGGGTTGAGTGGCTACGGTTTTTAAATGAAACAATTTCAGTGTTTTTTTGGATGATGTCATAGGGTTTTTTTGGTTGATGGTTTAGTGTATTGAAGGAAAGGGTTTAATAATATTTGGGGTTGAGGGTTTGGGATTTTTTGGGGCTTTGGTTTGATGGTTTTCTAGGGAGATGGTTTATACATTTTATGGGAAAAGGGTTGAGTTTTATTTCGGTGATGAGGATTGAGGGTTCTATGGGAATGATTGTTTAGTGTTTTTTGGGCTGTAGGTTGATTTATTTTTTGGGTCTATAGGGTGAGTTTTTTTTGGTGTTTAGTGCCACATATTTTTGGGGATTACTATTGATGGGTTTTTGGGATGATTTTTTTGGGTTTTCTAGGTATTATGGTTGATAATTTTTTTGGATAAGTTTTTCGGATTACTTTGGGATGAGGGTTGTGGGTTTTGAGGGGATGATGGAATAGGGATTTTTAGGGCTATGGGTTCATGGGTTTTTCTGTCATAGGGATGTGATGCGGACCATGTTGAAGGCACCGAGTCTATTACCTGAGTGGAGGAGTTTGATTTGCAAGGCCCTATGACACGTGGGATATTAAATAGGTGGAATGTAACAATGGGAACCCATCTAACTTCATTAAGGGCCCAATAGATCTTGCCTTGCATGGATGGAGAAAATGGTCCTATAATATCACTTATTCAAGCCCAAAATTTATGTTTAAAGCTAGACCCACAGGGTTGCATGAATTTGGATGCCTTGCCCACATGGAGGATTCTAGAAATGGAATCTTTGGACACCAAAGTCAAATCTGGTGGGCTATAGACTCAAAGTCAAATCCAGTGGGCTATAGTTGGAAAGTTGTGTGCTACATTTCCAAAAGTCTTTGTTAGACTTTAGCTTTTTGACTTTTAAGGAGACAAGGTATGTTTAGCCTTACTGATTTTAGGGTATTTGATCCTTGATCATTGAATCACCCCCTTGTCTATAAATAGCCACCCCATGGCATTGTATTTTCATCCAAGAATTAATTGAGATCTTATTCTTTGTTTCTCTCCGTTGTGTGAGAAATGTTCCAAATTTCCCCATGCTCTTGTGCATTATTTCCATCTCAATCTTCAAGTTATATTGGTGACCCATGATCACAAAGCCCCCAATTCAGTGCCTCAACCCAAGTGCGTTGTTGTGTGGAATGGCTATCACATCCCTCCCTTGAGTGTGTCGTCTAAGTAGTAGGTCGTGCTCCTTATAGCATTGATTGACTAATTGCATCCTATATCCATACCCATCATCCGCCACATAGCCCCAAACTGGATCCTACATCTGCCACCCTACACCGTGAAGATCGGGCCACCTTGTGTGTCTCACATCAGTTGGCATCAGAGGGCAGGTTTACACAGTTGGCATATATCCATTCATTTAATTTAATTTTTTCCATTTCTCTTCTTATCTTTCATTTTCTTTGAAAACTTTCAGAATTGGACTTTTTTGTGAAAGATTGAAATATTTTTACTTTGAGTCAATTATTCTTCCATCTTCTATTTTCCTTTAATTCTCTATATGTGATTTGTATCAGAAAAAAATCAAAAAAATAAAATTCTATCAACTCATCTTTTTGTGATTTTCAAAATTAAGAACAACCTTTTTCGAGAGATTTCAAAAAAAATTCATACTCTACCTTCAATCATCATGTGATTTAAAACTCAAATCACAACACTTTTTGGGCAGATTTGACCAAGAAAAAAAATCAGATACAACTACTTCATCATCATGCTTTGAATTATTAGCACTTTCCATTTCCATACATCACTTTCTCCGTAATTTTACTTCATCCCCATATCATTTTGGGCTCATATTGTAATTAATTTATCTTATCATGAACAATCATGAAAAACCAAAACACCACCTTTCTACCCCCTTTTCACCCACCCTTTATCCATTTTCTACCCCCTTTTCACCCTTTACCCTTTAACACTCAAGCGGGTTGTGTTAAAACAGTCCCCGACATAATATTGATTGGGGAAATATTAGTGGCAAGTGATCACCTGAAATAAGGTATTATATTTCATAAGATCTTGGAATTTAAATTGAGTGTTGAGAGTGGAGAGAAATAATAAAAATAAAAAATATCTTGAGTGTGTGAGTGTGTGCATCATGTTGTGTGCTTGTGTGTGTGTGTACATCTTGTGTGAGTGTACATCTTGTGTGTGTGAATGTGTTCATCTTTCATGCATGAGTGTGTATCCTTGTGTGTGTGAGTGTGTACATCTTGTGTGTGTGTGGGTGTACATCTAGCATCTGTGAGTGAGTGTGTATCATTGTGTGTGTTCTCCTAGTGTGTGTTTGTGTTTTCATAACTTATCATGGTAGAAGATTGTGGGAAGAAAATTGCACATGTTAGCGATGAAGGAAGCCTAAGTAGATCTCCTACACCCGAAGCTACCCAACTCCAAATGAAAGCATTGGTGAGCCACTTCGGGAAGCATCTTGATAGGAAGTTGGATGTGCTACATGATAGGATTTCAGAATTGGAGAATAATCCAAGCCCAATGATGATCTATGATAACCCACGATGCACTCTAGCACCACGTCGTCCCCACATCATGGAGGAGGAGATGGTGAACTTTGATGATGATCTTAATGATATCCCACAAAGGAAAAGGTTGTACCAACAACCTAGAGAAGTGAAAAGGAGAAAACATGATGTTGACATACTTGGTGGGATCATGGTGAAGGTCCCCTCTTTTCAAGGGAAAAGTGACCCAGAAGCATACTTGTAGTGGGAGATGTGGATCGAGAAAGTATTTTGATTCCATGCTTATTCTGTGGAGAAAAAGATCAAACATTATTCCCTTTAATTTTCTAATTATGCATTAATATGGTGGGATCAAGTTCAAAAGGATAGGGCTAGATATGGTGGACTTCACATCAACACTTGGGAAGACATGAAGTTCGCCATGTAGAAGCGATTTGTTCCCACACATTACCATAGAGATCTCCATAGAAAACTTCAACACCTCACCCAAGGAAGTAAGAGTGTAGAACACTACTATAAAGAGATGGAAATTTCCATGATTCGGGCAAACATTTAGGAGGATCTGGAGGCAACCATGGAACGGTTTTTTATGGGATCAATCGGGAGATTACCGATCAAGTGGAGATGTACCACCATGTGGAAATACAAGTTATGATCCACCAAGATAGAAAGATCTAGCAACAAATCAAAAGGTGGAGCAACATGAGGAAACCCTCTACCCCTTTAACGCCATGAAAAAATCTGAGGAAGGAGATGGGAAAACCATCAAAGGAAAAAAGAGGTGGTTGATCGCAAAAGTGACAATATAATTATTCCACCTAATAAACCTACTTTTGAGGCTAAACAAACTAGGAATCGGGATATTCGATGTTTAAAATGTCAAGTAAGGGGTCAAATTACTTGTGAGTGCCCAAACTGGCACACCATGACCATCAAAAAGTTTGGAGAATGAGAGGCCGATGGAGAGAGATCGAAAGAGGAGGAATAATCTCCGGAAATTGATAGTGGAGAGTTTTCAGAAGATGGTAAGATTCCTGTCACTAGTAGAGTTTGAAGCACACAAATAACAATGGGAGAGGAGCAGTGGGAGAAAATTTTCCATACACAGTGCAAGATCCATGAGAAGGTATGTTGTGTTATTATTGATGGAGGAAGCTGTAGTAATGTTGCGAGCACTGAGTTAGTAGAGAAGTTGGGACTTCCTACTTTGAAGCATCAACATCCATATCGACTTTAGTGGTTGAATGATTGTGGAGAGATGAAGGCTACCAAACAGGTGAAGGTATTGTTCTCCATCAGTAAATACAAGGATGTGGTATCGTGTGACATTGTTCCTATGAAGGCATGTCACATGCTGTTGGGTCGATCATGGCAGTACGATCAGCGTGTTACTCATGATGGTTTCATGAACCCTCACTCTTTTTTACTATGAGTGGAACCAATAACCCTCAACCCCATGACCCCAAAAAAAATATCAAAATATCACATTTTGAGAGAAAAGAAAAAAGTGCGATGAGGAAAAAAGGGTGAAAATGAAAAAGGAGAGAATGAGGTAAAGAGAGAAAATGAGAGAAGAAAAGAAATGGAGGGAAAAGAAAAATCACGTGGGAAAAGGAATTTGAGAGAAGATAAAAGGGTGATGTTGGAAAATAAGAGTGAGGTTAATGAAGCTTTGTTTTTATATAAAACCCTCCTAGTACTCATGTACAAAGAGGTGTTGCTAAATACTAACGACTTACCCCCTTTCCCAAATGTTGTTGAGTCCTTGTTGCAGGAGTATGATGATGTATTTCTTGAAGAGGTGCCACCAGGATTGCCACCCATTAGAGGTATTGAGCATCAAATTGACCTCATACCTAGAGCATCACTACTGAACTGCCCTGCATATCACACCAACCTGGAAGAGACAAAAGAAATTCAAAGGCAAGTTCAAGAGCTGTTGGATGTAGGATATATGAGAGAGAGCCTTAGTCCATGTTTAATACCAGTGCTTCTATTACGAAATAAGGATGGGACATTGAGAATGTGCATTGACTATAGATCCATAAACAACATCACAGTTAGGTATCATCATCTTATCCCTAGGTTAGATGATATGCTAGATGAATTAAATGGTTCAACTATTTTCTTAAAAATTCATTTAGGAAGTGTCTACCATCAAATTATGATGATAGAAGGAGATGAGTGGAAAACTGCATTTATGACAAAACATGGACATTATGAATGGTTAGTCATGCCCTTTGGTCTCACCAATGCACCTAGCACATTTACAAGGTTAATGAATCATTTCTTACATGCATATATTGGAAAATTAGTGGTATTTTACTTTGATGACATTTTGGTTTATAGTAATACCTTTTTTGAACATGTATATCACTTAAGAAAAGAATTAGAGGTGTTAAGGAATGAAAACCTATTTGGGATCATAAATAAGGCTGAATTTTTTCTCGATAATATTTTCTTCCTTGGATTTGTTGTGAGCAACAATGGATTTGAAGTGGAGACTGAGAAGATCAAAGAAATCCAAGAATGGCCTACTCTATCTTCTTTTGGACAGGTAATAAGTTTTCATGGGCTTTCTAGTTTTTACAGGATATTTGTGAAGGACATTAGCACACTAGAGACATTATTGAATGAGTTGTCAAAGAATAATGTTCCATTCAAATGGGGGAAAACCGAAGAGAATTCCTTCCATGAACTTAATGAGAGACTCACCCACGCCCCTCTACATTCACTTCCAGACTTTGGTAAGTCATTTGAAATTGAATGTGATGCAAGAAAAATTGGCCTTGGTGGAGTACTCATGTAAGAATGTAATCCTGTTTCTTATTTTAGTGAGAAGTTAAATGTCCCAACTCTAAACTATGATACATATGATAAAGAGTTGTATTCATTGTTAAGAGTACCAGAGACATGGAATCACAATCTTTGTCCTAAATAATTTGTGATCCATTCTGAACATGAGGATATTAAATACTGTAGGAGACAACAAAAACTAAATAGAAGACATGCTATATGGATGGAATTAATTAAATCATTTCCATATGTCATCAAGCATAAAAAGGGAAAATAAAATATTGTGGTAGATTCAATTTCATGTAGATATTCTATTTTATCCTTATTGGATTCAAAACTCCTTAGTTTTGAATGCATTAAGGATTTATATGCCATTGATAGTGATTTTAGAGAACCTTATGAGCATTTTAAACCTGGAGTTAGTTGGGTAATGTTCTATTTACATGATGTATTCTTATTCTGGATTGATAAGCTTCTAATTCCCAATTTCTATATTCATTTAATTTTACTAAATAAATCACATCCGGGTGGGTTAATGAGGCATTTTGGTGTTGAAAAAACTCTACGGGTTCTTAGTGAGCATTTTTATTGGCCTTGGATATCAAGAGATGTTGAGAAATTTTTGGGAAAGTGCATTGTCTGCCATAAAGACAAATCGAAACTGAACCCACGTGGGCTATATCATCCTCTCCCAATCCCCAACACCCATTGGGATGACCTTTCAATGGACCTTATTTTGGGGTTACCACGGTCCAAGAGGGGGATATATTACGTTTTTTTAATGTTGGATCAGTTTTAAAAAAAGGAACATTTTATTCCTTGTCACAAAACTAATGATGCCACTAATATTACAACAATTTTCATTTAGGATGTAGTCAAAATTCATGGTATGCCATGGACTATTGTGTCAGATCGAGACAAAAAACTCCTCAACTACTTTTGGAAGACATTATGGAGAAAACTAGTAATGAAGTTACTATTTTCCACCACTTTTCTTCCACAAACTGATGAAAAAACCGAGGTGGTGAATTTCACACTATCATCCCTTCTACATAAAATTGTTAAAAATAATATCAAGAATTATGAGGAGTGCCAGCCACATGTGGAAGTCACATATAACAGGGCCAAGCATTCCACTACTCAATATTCTTCATTTGAAATTGTTTATGGATTTAACCCCCTTTCCCATACTGATCAAGTTACTTTGCCTTTGCAAGAAGAAGCTAATATGGATGTGAAAGGACATGCAGAATTCATCAAGAAAATCCATGAAAAGGCGAGGATAAATATCAAGCAGATGACCCAGAAATACACTGATTGTGCAATCAGGGGTCATAAACAAATGTTGTTCGAGCCCGGTGACCTAGTCTGGGTTCATATGTGGAAGGAAATATTTCCAGACAAGCATAAATAAAAACTCATTCCACGAGACAATGGACCTTTCTGAGTGCTTTTGATTATTAATAACAATTCTTACAAGATATATTTTCCCTGTGAGTATGGTGTAAGTGCCACTTTCAATGTTTCTGATCTTTCACCTTTTTTATGTAGAGGATGAAGAGTCGAGGACAACTCCTTTTAAAGAGAGGGTGGATGATGCGAACCATGTTGAAGGAACCGAGTCGATTACCAGAGTGGAGGAGTTGGATTAGAAAGGCCCAATGACGCGTGGGAGATTAAAGAGGTTGAATGAAACAATGGGAACCTATCTCGCTTCATTAAGGGCCCAATGGATCTTTCCTTTCATGGATGGAGCTAATCGGACAATAATATCACTTAGTCAAGACCAAAACTGATGTTTAAAGCTTTTCCCACATGGTTTCATGAATTTGGATGCCTTGACAACATGTAGGATTCTATAAATGGCATCTTTGGACACCAAAGTCAAATCTGGTGGGCTATGAAGTAAAAGTCAAATCTAGTGGGATATAGTTGGAATGTTGTGTGATAATTTTCCAAAAGTCTTTGTTAGACTTTATCTTTTTTACTTTTAAGCATACAAGGTAGGTTTAGCCTTTATTAATTTAGGGTATTAGACCCTTGACCATTGTATCACCCCTTGGCTATAAATGGACCCCACATGACATTGTATTTTCATCCAGGAATTAATTGAGATCTTATGCTTTGTTTCTCTTCTTTGTGTGATAATTGTTCCAAATTTCCCCTTGTTCTTGTGTAATATTTCCTTGTTAATCTACAAGTTATATTGGTGATCCAAGATCACATATCCCTCAATTTCTTGCCTCAACCCAAGTGCGTTGTTGTGTGGACTGGCTATCACATCCCTCACTTGAGTGTGTTGTCTAAGTAGTAGGTCGCACTCCTTATAGCATTGATTGACTACTTGAATCCTCTATCCATACCCATCATCTTCCACTTAGCCCCAAACTGCATCCAACATCCACTACCCTATGCCGTGAAGATTGGGACACCCTGTGTGTCTCATATCAGGATGAGGTATTTTTAGGGATAAGGGTATATGATTTTTAGGGAATAGGTTTGAGGGTTTTTTCCTAATATTTTAGGGATTTTTAGAGTGAGTGTTATGGGTTTTCTAGGGATGAGGTTTAATGGTTTTTTTGGATGATAATTGAAGGGTTTTGGGGGATGAAGGTTGATGTTATTTTGGGTTTGAGGGTTGAGGGTTTTTTTGGATGTGAGGGTTGAGGATATCTTTTTGTTGAGTTTTGAGGGTTATTTTGCATTGAGGCTTCACATTTTATTTGCTAATGAGGGTTCAATGTTTCTTAGCAATGATAGTTTAAGGTTTATTGGTGCTAATGGTTTTGGTTTTTTTAGGGAAGAGGGTTCAGTTTTATTTTTACAAGAAGGATTAGGGTTATTGGGGATGAATGTATTGGGTTTTCTAGGGATGTGGGTTCCATAATCATTGAGGCTGTGGTTTTTTGGATATTTGGGGCTATGTGTTAAGGGTTTTTTGGGTATGAGGGTTCATGGTTTTTTCGATAAGGGTTTAGGGTTTTATTAGTGATGAGGGTATTAGGTTTTTTGAGGGTGAGGGTTTATGGTTTTATGGGTATGCATGTTTAGAGATTTTTGGGTCTGAGGATTTATTTCATTTGTGGATAAGGGTTTAGTGTTTTCAGGGTTGAGGTTTATGGGTTTTTTGGGGATGGGGATTATGATTTTTTATGGTTTAGGGTCTAGGTTTGTGTGTGTGAGAGGGTTTGAGTTATTTTGGAATGATGTTTTAGGGATTGTTTTGCATATGGGTGAATGTTTTCTTGGGAATGGGGGTTTAAAGTTGTTTATGGATTAGGTTTTAGGGATTATAGTGATAAGGTATTATAGTATTTTTGAGGCTGAGGTTGAGGGTTTTTGGGGCTAGGGATTTAGGGTTTTTTATGGATTAGGGTTAAGGGTTTTTTGGGTTGAGGGTTGATTGTTTTTTTTTGGGATGAGGGTTGAGGGTTATTTTAAGATTTGGGTTTAGGGTTTTTTAAAATGGAAAGTTTCTATTTTTTTGGGATAAGGGTGTATGGTTTATTGGGGGTGATGGTTCATATTTTCTTTTTAGATGAGAGTTTATCATTTTTGGGATAGTGGAATTAGGGTTTTGGGTGATAAGGATTGAAAGATTTTTGGGATTTTGATTTAGGAATTGTTTATGATTAGGGTTTAGTTTTATTTGGGGAAGAGGGTTTTGGGATTTTAGGTAAGGTTTTAGGGTTTTCTTTTGTAGTGGGTTGCTGGTCTTGAGGGGTAGTGAGTTTAGGGTTGTTTGGGTTTCAAATTTTATGGTTTTTTCGTGGATAAAGGTTGAAGGTTTTAGGGTGAGGGTTTAGGATTTTTTAGGGCTAAGGGTTTTGAATTTTTTTTGGTTATGTGAGTTTTGGATTATATTTAGAAAAGGGTTTTGGGTTTTTTTAGGCTAAGGCTATAAGGTTTTTTATAATATGGGTATAGGTGTTTTGGGGGATGAGGGTTAAAGGTTTTGGGGCTGAAGGTTTAGATTTTTTGTGGTGAGGGATTATTTTTTTATGGGATGGGTGTTTAGGGTATTGGGGGGATGATGGTTATGGGTTTTTTGGGGCTGAGGGTTGGGGGTTTTTATGGGTGGGGTTTATTTTTTGTAGGATGATGGCCTACAATTTTTTGGGGCTTACGGGTTCAGTTTTTATTGTGGATGAGGGTTGATGGTTTTTGGATCTAAGGGTTGAGGGTTATTGAGGATGAGGGTTAAGGGTATTTTGGGGCTCCAGGTTGATAGTTTTCAGTGAGGAGTGTTGAGGGATTTTTGGGGTTGTAGTTTAATGGGTCTTCTTGGGTCATGGCTGGAAATTTTTTGTGTTATGGATGATGGTTATTTTGGGTGAGGGTTTAGGTTTTTTATGAGGGTTGAGGGTATTTTGGTTGTGATTATTGGTATTTTTCTGGGTTTTAGGGATGAGGGTTTTTGGGGGTAGATTTATTATATTTTTTTTGGTGATGAGCATTTATTGGTTTTTAGCTGAGGGAAGGGGTTTTTCGAGATTGTGGGTTTTGTATTTTCTGCAACTATGATTTTAGCGTTTTTGGAGGATGAGGATTTTGTGTTGTTTTTGTTTGATTGTTTTTTTGAGAGGGGGGTTATAGTTGTGTGATTTTTGTGGACTAGGTAGGGCTTATTGATTTTGGGGATGAGGGTTTAGGGTTGTGGTATTTTGGGGGGATTAGGGTTTTGATTATTTTTAGAAGAGGGTTTATGATATTATGGGGCTGATGGTTGATGGTTTATTAAAGAAATGTGACTAGGTTTTTTCGAGGTGGTGGTTTTGGGAGTTTTGGGACAAGCGTTTATGATTTTTTGAGAATGAGGATTAATTTTTTGGGGGGTTTAGGGTTGAGGGTTTTTTTGGGTTTAAGGGGTAATGGTTTTGGGATATGGGTTTAGGTTTTATTGGGGCTGAGGGTTTATGGTTTTTTGGTTGTGACAATTCAACATCTATTAGGGCTATGGGATTTGGGTTTTTTGGGGATGAGTGTTCAAGGTTTTTTTGAGGAGAGTGTTTATAGTTTTTTGGGATGTGAGTTGATTGTCTTTAGGTATGCAGGTTGATGGGATTTTTGGGATTAGGGGTGAGAGTTTTTTGGGATTTTATGTTGTTGATTTATTAGGGATAAGGGTATAGAGTTTCTAATTTCATTGGGTTTGGTTTTCTTTGTTCCTATGGGGGTTTTGAGGGTACGTTTTGATGGTTTTTTGGGATGAGGGATTAAAATTTTTCTAGGGATTATAGTTTAGGTTTTTTTGTGTGGAGAGATTCATGGTTTTTGGGGACGAGGTTTAGAGGTTCATGGGGATGATATTTTTCAGTTTCATGGGGCATAGGGTTGATGGTTTTTTTTGCGGTGAGGTTTGAGTGTATTTTTTAGGATGATGGTTTGTGGTTTTTTTCGAGGTTGGGGGTTTTATAATATTGGGTACCTATGGTTTCGATTATTTTCAGGATGATGTATCATGAAATTTTGAAATTAAAGGATTAGGGGTTTTTGGGTCCAATGGTTTTGGGGTTTTGGGATTGGGGTTTTATGTATTTTTGGGGATTAGGGTTGAGGGTTTTTTAGGGATGAGTGTTGGAGATTTTTTAGGATAAGGGGTTAGTATTTTATGGGGTAGTGGGTGTTGGGGTTTTTGGGACGGGGGTGCATGGTTTTTTTGGGGGTAAGGGTTAGGTTTTTTTTAGTGAGGATTTAATTTTTTAGGGATGAGGGTTTAAGAATTTTGGGGATGAGGGTTGAGGGTTTTTAAGGGAAGATGGTTGAGAGATTTTTGGGGCTCAAGCTTGAGTTTTTTTTTGGATCTATGATTAATAGTTTTTGGTGCTATTGTTTTAGGGTTGTTTTTGAGATGAGGGTTGATTTTTTGGGCTAAGGGTTGATGTTTTTTAAAGGATGTGGATTTTGGGATTTTGATGGATGATTGGTTTGGGTTTTCTGGATTAGGGTATTGGGTTTTTGGGGATGAGGAATTAGTGTCTTTGGGTATACGGATTTATGATATATTATTAATGGAGGAGTAGGGTTTTCGGGAAAAAATATTTAGAGTTTTTTTTGTGATGATGGATTATGTTTTTTTGGGACGAGTATTTAATGTATTTTTGGGTTGAGGGTTCATGGCTTTGGGGTGCAGGTTTAATGGTTCCTTTACGACTGAGGGTTCAATATTTTTAGGTAAAAGAGTTATGGGTTTTCTTGAGTTGAGTGTTGAGGGTTTATTGGGGATGATGGTTCATGGATATTATAGAGATGAGGATTTATGTGATTTGGGGTATGAGGATTAAAATTCTTTGGGGATGTGGGCTCATTGTTTTTTGGTTTTAGGGTTTTATAGGACTAAGGGTTCATGATTTAACTTTTTGATGATGATTTAGAATATTTTGGGGAAGAGGTTGAGGGTTTTTATTAGTTTGAGAGTTTGAGATTTATTTTCAAAAGTGGGTTCATGGTTTCTTTGGCTTAGGGTTTGAGTTTCATGGGGATTATTGGTTTGAGATTTTTGTGAAGAGGGTTTAATTTTTTTGGGATTATTATTCAAGGTATTTTGGCCCTAGGGATCATGGTGTTTGGGGCTATGTGTTTAACTTTTTTTGGGGATTGAGGTTTCATGAATATTTGGGGTTGTGTTTTCAAGGATTTCTTTAGATGAGGGTTTAGGTTTTTTATGGATGTCAGTTTAGGGATCTTTTTTTATTATGGTTAAGGGTTATTTGGGGCTGATGATTTAGGATTTTTAGGGATGACGGTTTTGGGGTTTTTGAGGATGATGTTTGAAGATTTTTTGTGGAAGATGTTTTTTTACTTTTTGGGTTTGATAGTATAGTGTTTTTAGGGGCCGGGGTTTTTGTTTTTAATGGGGTTAGAGGATTACGATTTTTTTCAGGATGAATTTTTATGTTTTTTTGCAGGTGTGGTTTTTGGGTTTTTTATGATCGTTTAGGGTTATTTTGGTATAGGGGTTTAAGGTTTCTTGGGGATATGTGGTTGTGTTTTTTTTAGCTCTGAAATTTTAGGGTTTTTTTGGTGATGAGGTTTTAGGGATTTTTAGTGTTGAGGGTTTAAGTATTTTTAGGACTAAGTGTTGAAGGGTTTTTTCAGGATGAGGGTTTAGGGTTATTTATTAATGAGGTTTAGGGTTTTTTAGGGTTTAGGGTTGTGGGATTTTTTTTGGATGATTGTTTAGAATTTTTTATAGGTGAGTGTATAGTTTTATGATCTAATAGTTTAGGGTTTTTTGGGATAATGGTGTAGCATTTATTAGGGATGGGGGTTTAGGGTTTTGGGGGATGAGGGTTTAGGTTTTTTGGGGTTGAGGGATGATGGTGTTTTTGTGGTTGAGAATTGAGATTTTTTTAGGGCAGTGGGTATATAATTTTTTGGGGATGTGAATTTATTATTTTTGAGGATCTTGTTTTATAATTTTTGGGGTGAGGTTTAGGGGTTTTTTTGGAAATAGGGTTGAGGGTTTATTGGGTTTAATGGTTTTTTTTTTGGATAATGGTTTATGTTTTTTTGGGGATAGTGTATGAATGATTTCTCGGGATGAAGGTTTAGGGTTTTGGGGGTTTTGGGTTTAGGGTTTTCTTGGATTGAATTTTGAGGTATTTTACGAGATGAAGGTTTTGGGTTTTTAGGGCCGAGGGTTTATTTTTTTTATGATTTTGGGTTAAGGTTTGTTTTCGGATGAGTGTTTAATGTTTTTTTGGTTCTATTTTTTAGTATTTTTTAGTGAAGAAGGTTTAGAATTTATTTGATGATGTGGAATTTGTGTTATTTGGGGATAGGGTTGATGGTATATTTTGGTAGAGGGTTTTTTGTAGCTGAGGTATTATGGTTTCTTAGGGATGATTATTGATATTTTTTAAGACATAGGGTTGTAGATATATTGGGGATAAGAGTTAAGGGTTTCTAGTGGTTGAGGGTTGGGGGCTATTGTTGATTTGGGTTTAGGTTGTTTTGGGTTTTAGGTTTGAGGTTTTAATTTAGTTTAAGTTCTTAGGGATTTTTGGGATCATGTTATGAGGGGTTTTTGTGAGATATTGTTGATAATTTTTTGGGTATTAGGGTTGAAGGTTTTTTGGGAATGAGGGTTTTTTTTGGCATATGAATTTATGTAATTTTGGTACTGAATTTTGATTTTTTTTGTTCTGTTGGTTAATGGTTTCTTGGGTATGTGGGTTTATTGTTTTTTGAGCCTATGGTTTATGGTTTTTGTGGATGATGGTTTAGTGTTTTTTAAAGCTGATGGTTTATGGTTTTTTGGGGATGCGTGTTTAGGGTAATTTTCTATTTAGAGATTATGTTTTTTTAGTGTGAGGGTTTTGGGATTTTTTGGGGTTTATGGTTCAGGGATTTTTGGGGTAGAGTGTTTAGTTTTTTTGGATGGTAGGGTTTGTTTTTTTTGGGATTAATGTTGAGGGTTTTTTATTGTTTAGTGTAGAGTGATTTATAGGGATGATATTTTAGGTATTTCAATGGTAGAGGGTGTAGGGTTATTTAGGAATGAGGGATAAGGATTTATTAGGGATATGGTTATAGGGTTTTTAAGTGGATTTATGCATTTTGGGACGAGGGTTCATGGTTTTTTGGGATATATGGTTTAGAATTTTGTTGGGATGACATTTTAGGTTTTTTTGGGTTTTATGTTCATGGGATTTTGGTGTTGATGTTTGAAGGAATTTTGGTGATGATTTTTTAATGTTTTTTTGAGATGTGGGATTAGCATTAGTTAAATGTGGTTTGAGGGATTTCAGGCTGAGAATGGATGGATTTTTGGGCTTACAATTTATGGTTTTATGGGTATGGGGTTAATAATTTATTGGAGAGGTTCTCTAAGGGTTTATTGGGCTGGAATTTGACGTTTTTTGGGATATTGTTTTATGATTATTTGGACTATAGTTTTAGGGATTTTTGAGATGCGTTTTTTCGGTATTTTGGGACTAAAGGTTTAGAGTGATTTAGGGGATAAGGGTTTTGGGTTTTTTGGGTTGTCATTTGAGATTATTTTACTTCTATGGAAATTTTTTTTGGGGGGCCAAAAAATGTGGATTTTTTGGCTAATGTTTTAATGATTTTGGGGGATGATTGATGAGGGGTTTTGGGGATTACAATTTTTTTGGAGAAGTGGCTTTAGGGTTTTTATTGGATGAGGCTTAAATTTTTTTAGTGCTGGGTCTTGATGGTTTTTCGTGGATGAGGATTTATTGTTCTTTTGGTGTGAGAGAGGATGACTTTTCGAGTTGTGGGTATATTGTTATTTGGTGATGAGTTTTTAGGCTTTTTTGGGCTAAAAGTTGAAAAAATAATTGGGATAATGGTTGATGTTTTTTTTAGAATTGAGGGATGATTTTGTTTGGGGGATAGGTTTTATGTGTTTTTTATGGTGGTGTGAGGAATTTTGGGACTTAGGGTTGATGGATTTTTTTGGATATTTTTTTATGTTTTTTTGGGATGAGGGTTTATTGTTATTTGGGGATGAGGGTTTAGGGTTTTTGTGGTTGAGATTTTAGGGTTTTTGGGTAGATTGTTTAGACACTTTTGGGATAGTGGGTTGAGTATTTTCTAGGGTGTAGGGTTTAGAAGTTTTTTGGGAAAAAGGTTTTGTAGTTTTTTGGTATGAGAAATTAATGGTTTTGGGGGTGAGGATTTATAGTTCCTAGGGACCAATGTATTAGGTAATTTTGGCGTGATGAATTAGGGAATTCGAGGATAAGGGATTGTGGTTTTTTTGGGGATAAGGGTTTTGGGGTTTTAGGGGATGAGGTTTTAGGGGTATTTCATGATTATGGTTAATTAGTTTTTTGGGATAACTATTTGGATATTTTGGGGGTTAGGGATTAGGGATTTTTGGGTGAGGGTTTATAGCATTTGGGACTGAGAGTTTTGGTTTTTTTGGTGGGTGAGGTTTTTGGTTTTTTTGGGGATGAGGGTTTAAGCATTTTTGGTGATAACAGATTAGTGATTTTTTTGTATGAGGGTTTAGGGAATTATAGGGATAATTGTTTAGAGGTTTTTGGGATAATGTTTTAGAGGTTTTTGGGTTGAGGGTTTAGGGGTTTTGGGATAGATGGTTTACTGAGTTTAGGGGTCAGGGTTTTGTTATGCGGGTGATGTGTGTTGAGAGATATTTAGTGATGTGTGTATATGGATTTATAGGTAAAATGATTTAGGGTTTGGGGGGAGGTTTTTTGGAATTTTATGGATGAGGGATTTGGGATTTTGGGGGTGAGGTTTTAGGGATATTTGGGGCTAGTGGTTTATGGGTTTTTAGGGATAAGGGGTTTTTTTTATTATTTTTGGACTGAGGGTTCATGGTTTTATGGGGCTATGGGTTTAGGGTTTTTTAGGGATGGATTTTTTGTGTTTTTTGGTGCTATAGGTTCTGAGATATTTTAGGTTGAGGGATTATTATTTTATTTGGGGATGAATTATTATAGGATTTATTGGGATATGGGTTTAATATTTTTTGGGATGAGGGTTTTGAAGTTTTTGGATGATAGGGTTTAAAGGGGGTTTGGGCGGAGGGTTTTGTGGATTTATTATATTAGTTTTTTTGGTGGGGGAGGAGGTTTTAGGATATGTTCTTTTGAGGTTTTTAGGTTCTCTTAGTGTTGGACATTTTTTTAGACTGAGGGTTTAGGGTTTTTTACAGATAGGGATTTATGGTTTATAGAGCTAAGATATTAGGGATTTTTAGAGATTAGATGATTGTTTTGGTGGGGGGGGATGAGGTTTTAGGGATTTGTGGAATGATGTTCAAGAGGTTTGAAAGGCTTAGGGTTTAGGGTTTTTCAGCTTGTGGGTTTAGCTTTTTTTTAGAATGATGGTTCTGGGTTTTTTGGGATTAAAATTTTAGATTTTTGGGGGCTGAGGTTTTAGGTATTGTGGGTCTATGATTTTTGGTGTTGATGGTTTATGTTTTATTTATGAGGGTTTAGAGATTGTTGGTTTTGTGGGTTTTTATTTTTTTGGACCATTATTTTTAGGGTTTTTTGGATGAGGGTTTTTGGTCATGGGGATTTGGGTTTAGGTTTTTTGTGCTGAGGGTTTAGTATTTTTTGTGATTGATGGTTTAGTTGTTTGGGGGGTTGGGTTTTTTGTTTTTTTTGGGACAGAGGGTTTATGGATTTTTGGGGCTAATGGATTAATTATTTTTGGTATTGATGGTTTAGGGTTTAGGGGGATGAGGGTTTAGGGTTTTTTGGGGATGCTAGTTTAGAGATATTTGGAGATTATGGATTAGGGTTTTTTGGGGATAATGGTTTACAGTTATTTTTGGATTAGGTTTTATGGTTTTTTATTTCGATGGTTAATCCTTTTGGGGATGAGGTTTTTAGGTTTTGGGGGTAGTGGGTTTGGGTTTTTTGGGGATATGGGTTTAGAGTTTTTTGGTGGTGGGGATTTATTGTTTTTTCTGGATGAGGGTTTAGGGTTTTTTGGGCTGAAATTTTAGAGGTTTTTTTGTGGATGAGAGTTTAGGGTTTTTAGGGATGAATGTTTATGGATATTTGGGGATAAAAAATTAGGATTTTTTGGGGGTATGTTTTTAGTTATTTGTGGACCGTGAAAGATATAGACTAGATTAATCCCAAAAATAATACATTGGGGGATGATAATAATTTTAAGCACAATCGTTATTCGAATTGTACTAGCCCTAATTTTTTGGAATCAAACACAATTATGGGATCATACATAGTTATTTGGGGGTCCAAAATAACATATCCTCATGGAAGAGGAATAAAATTCATATCAACACATTAAAGTGGAGTGAGAACATTGAAAAAATTCTAATATAGAAGGAAACTTTCTAAATTGTATGTTGGTTCATTAATTAACATGTTAGGGTAATTTTTTTGATTTCTATATTACCTAGGAGTTCCCCATGATATTTTATTTGATTTGGTTCATTAGAATCAGTTTATTTTTCCTCTATAAATATTTTTTACTCCTTTGTAATGGTTACAGAGGAATCATATGCATTTTGAAGATTATTGTGAAACATTCATTCATTATCTTTATCCCCTTTCCCATAATTGACGATGCATGTACATTGTTGTTGACATAGTCATAATCATAGTGAAATTATAATGGGTGACCTTACCTTTAGTCCATGGAAATTTGGCTACACATTGATTTTCCATCTTTATAGACAAAATTCTTAATTCTAGAGATGCATCGGTTTGGTATCAGAGATATGGTTCCAGTATGTATTTTCATCCACATTATTATTTTTAATCTCAATAAAAATTTATTCTATACTATTTCTTGTTAAATAGGATCGTATACTCAATGAATTCCATGGAATGTTACCAAAACATTACTACAAAAAAATTCTTAAATTATTGAGAAACATTCTAAATAATTGAGTGAAAGAAAACTTGATTCCCCTCCACTCTAGCGGCACCCCCAAAACCAACCGTCCCATAATATGAACAATCTATAACCATTTTTTAATGATCATACAAATGATGATGATTCTATCAATTTTGAATTGGACATGTAAACATGAATATATGATGAAGATATTGAAAGTGGATTCTATATTGATTGGAGTGTGAATAAAAATTATTTTCTTGATTGGATACAAGAAATCGAATGATTCAAAAATTTTATCAAATGTTATGATGAAAATAAGTTCAATTTATAAATCCAAAAAATTAAATAGTAATAATCTATTAGGTGAAAAAAATTTAGATAGTGTAGAGATGTGAGTGGAAAGACATAATATGATCATGAGAGATGTTAAAAAATACATCAAGAATAAAATTTCTATCTGAGAATTATATGAACAATAATTATTTCTGAATTCAAAACATATGAGAGGGATATAAATCTATTTAAGAGAAAATTCTTGAGTTTAATAGATTATTTATGTGAGGTGATGTTTAAAAATACAAGGAGAAAACAATTTTAATGTTTTTTTGTGAATTAATTGAAGAAATTTCACATTTAGTGGAGAAACAACCATTCAATTCACTTGATTATGTTTACAATAAAGAAATAAACGTAGAAAATAATATGAGGTACTAAATGGCCCCATTTCATAGGAACTTCAATATATGTAAATCTATTTATAGAGGTATTTATTCTAATAAATCCAGTGTTGATGATAAATAATTTTGAAGGAAAAAAATGTTTCATAAAGTAAAAGATAAGGCTATGTAATAGACAAATGGAAACACCAATTCCATTGAGTGTTGGAATAAAATGTGCTTAAAATACCTTGGGTATTGTTATTTTCTTTCTAATTTCCCTAAAAATAAAATTATTATTAAAGTGGTGATGATGTATATCTAAATGAAAATTATAGAGGCTGGATATGGTGGTAATGAATCTGGAAATAAAGATCATTTTTTTGGAAGTAGATGATGTGGGTAACATGAATGTGCTATGAAGAGTTTTTAAATCTCAATTATACCAGCCAAAAAATTAATGAGAATACTTGTTCCAAACTCATTTCACCAAAAATCAAGGATTATACATAGTGATTAATAGAAGTGGGAATTTAACAAATGGTTCTTCAATAATACACATAGAGATCCAGGAACATCCATCTTAGAATAATCCCCAGTCATAAAAACTACAATGGTTAAATAAATGGAGTACACTACATGTAAAAAAATCGGTTCTAATTTTATTTTCCAATGCACAGAACTGGGTTGATATAGTAGTGTGTGATACTATTTCTTTAGATTAATTTTATTTATGGTTGTAAATTCTTTGGTAGTTTGATAGGGAAGTGAAATATTAATGGATAATAATACATATTCTCTCCAATCTAGGGAAAATAATATTGCACATCCTCCCTCAAAGGCATCATAGAATCATCAATATTTTTTTTCATAAGTTCCCAAAGGTATACTCTTAATCAATAAATCTCATGTGGGGAAATAAATCTACAAAAAACATTATTACCTTTATTGAGTATAGATATTTCATTCAAAGAGGACAATATTCCCCTCCATATATTAGCTCATACGATAGTTGAGTAATATCATGGTGTTTTTTCAAATTATTTTCAAGTGTATTAAAACCCTTTAGAGTAATTAAACACATGATTAATCTTTTACCAGGTGCTCAATTTTATAATATAAAATTTTATTATTGTAATTATGATTAATATAGGGAAATAAATATGTGGGATAATGATTGATGAATAGAGGATTTATAAACCCAAGAATTATATGGTATCAATTTTGTATTAATAGTAGTGTTTTCAATAGTATTTCCATCAAATATAGGTTTGAAATTTCTAATAAAGATGATATTACTGATGATTTACATGGGTCATAAATCTTTTTGAAGTATGATAATCGGTTTAGATACAACCCTATTCATATGAAAGAAGGGGTTGACCAAAAAATGACATTTAAAACCAAAAGAGGAATTTTTTGAGTGGTTGTTCTTTGCATTCAACCTCTCTAAAATTATCGTATTACATTAATGTCACTCATGAATGATTTTTTAACCAATTATTAGTAAATTTATTATTTTCTTCTAGATAATATTCTGAATTACCAAAACATTTGGGGAGACATGTGGGTCATATTCGGCATGTATTTTGAATTTTTTAGTAATCTAAACTATATAAATGATGGAAAAGTGAGATTAATTTTCAATGAAAATGGTATTTATTTAACATACGGTCTCCATTGGTGGAGTCATGGTGAATAAATAAATGTGGATAACATCATGTCCCAACCAACATCAAATAAAATCAATAAAGAATATGTTTTTCTTGGTTTGTTATATTTTAATGAACTCTTTGCTTCTATTTTAATCACTATCATGTCACCCATCATTGAATGCTCGAAAATGAGAAATTTGGGTGTCTAATGGTAGATATTGATGAAATTAAATAATTATGACAATGTTTTGTGAAGAAAATTTTATGGAATTACCTTATTTAGTTCAAGTGTCTATTGTGTATGGTGATGTTGGTGGCACAAGGATCAACACTATTCTAATCAAAAGAAAGGACCCAAATGCATATTTCATTAAGAAGTTTAATGAATAATTAAGGAATTATAGTAAATATGATATGGAATTTTATATTATTATTAGAGACCTAGATAATTGATCTCATTATGTGAGACAAAAATTGAGTTTTCCTTATTATGAAAATCTGAAATTGAGATTTATCAATGGTAAAATGAATTTGAGTTTGAGGTTTGGAAACTAAGTGGAATTCATCCCATCATTTTATTCAATATAAATGATGTGGTAATCTCATAAAGATGATGATTATTTATCAAGTAACTATGTATAACATTCAATTATAAATGTTCAAATTCTTGTATTGTAACGTGTAAAAGTGGATTGTATGCATGAAATAGAGGTATGTCCTAATTTAATAAAATTTAATATTTTATTCATGGAGAATTGTTTTCTACAAGATGATTTTCTCTTCAATAAAAACATGTTGTGTGTTCCAGAGGGTAATTATAGGTACATTATATAATGGGAGAATCATGAAGGTGTACTTTCTGGTCATTTTTTGCATCCACAAAAGCATGGATATATTCAAGGAAATTTTATACTAGTAAATAAAGAAATTAGATGTCTATAAAATTCATTTTATATATGGGTCATTTCAAATATAAAAGTTTAATTTCAATCCTGGTATATAAATTTTATTTCATATTTTGGATTAGTGATGGGAAAAACTCTTCATGGATTTCATTATGGATTTAAAAGAATCACAAATATTTTTTTCGAATAGATTGTTCGCCTTCATGGAACTCCTTGAATAATTGTTTTAGATACAGATAATAAATTTCTCATCAATTTTTTGGTGGAAATTATCTAGGAAATTATGTACCAAGCTTCATTTTACGACCTTCCATCACACTCAAAACAATTGGAAAAGAAAAGTTACCGATCATTTTTTGAAACTATTGAAATAGCATTGCCTAATATGAAAATGAGATACTAGATTTACAATATTAACTAATTGAATATTCATACAACAGATCCATATGTTCTACCACTAAACATTATCCATTTGAAGTTGTTTGTGGAATCAATCCAAACTCTCCTGGCCTCTAGATATTTAGGTGAATTTAATTGTGGATAATAAGGAAAAAGAATATGAAGAAGCTTCATTAATATTTTCGAGCTCAAATATTGAAGTCTAATTAAGTATATAAGAGGAATTATAACAATAATTGGATGTTGGGAATTATTAAACCTATACAAAAAGTGTGCATTCACTATATTATGGTGATTTTTCCAAAAAAAAAGATAATGATGAAAACATTAAATGAATTGCCATTCAAGGTACTTGAATGAGTGGGAAACAATTCTGACATAATAAAATGACCTCATGTTTTTTGTTTTTTTTTGTAATTTTCATCATTATAGATTTATCTCCACACATTGAAGATTTTAATTCCATGTATTTGAGGGATAATCCTCTCTATCTCAAAGAGAAGGATATTAATCAGATTCAACCCAAGAAGAATACATTTCTTCATGAAATTAATTTTAATCCCAATTGTTTTTAGAATTTGACTAGCCAACACTTTTTTGTGAGCAAGACAATGGTGGGCCACAAAACACTTATTTGGGGTCCAAAATGAAATATACACATAATTTTTAGAGGGAATTAATTGTATCACAATAATGAGGGAGAACATGGACAAAATATGATTAATATATAATATCACAACATTTGTTAGAGGGTAATTAATTATCATGGTAAAGTGAAGTTTATTCCTTTCAAGTGACATTGAGTTTCACCAAATCATGTAATTTGATTTAGGTCAATGCTTTCACATTATTTTTCCATTATAATGTATTTTAAATACTTTGTAATGGTCACCCATTAATCTGAAGAATTTTGATTCTTGTTGTGAAAATTTAAACCATTAGCCTCACCCTTTTCCTAGAATTTGTTGTGGATCTCCATTTTTAGTGAATTAGTCATTAAGCATAGAAAGACCATGGTGGATAGGATTAAAATTATGCATTTATTATTCAACTACATTTCACTATTCTATATTAACTTACACATTTCGTGATTTCAACTCTCTATCAGAGAGTTTAATGTTTTTCGGGTATAGGGTTTTATGTTTGTTGGGAATGTGGGTTTATGGACTTATGTGGGTGAGGATTTAAGGTTTTTTAGGGAATAGGGGTCACTCTTTTCAAGGGATATGTGCTTAGGGTATTTTTAGAGAATAAGTTTTAGGGTTTTTTGGGGGTGAGGGGTTTAGGGTTTTTTGGGACTCAGGGTTTATTGCTTTTTAGGGATTAGGGTTTGTGTTTTTTGGGGTTGAGGGTTTTGGGTATTGGGGGGTTGAGGTTTTATGGAGATTGGGATGAGGATTTCAGGTTTTCTGGTGATGAGGTTTTATATTATTTTAGTAAAACGTTTTTTGGGTTTTTGGGTTATTGGGTCTGAGGGTTTGGTATTTTTTAAGGATATGGTTGTAGGGTTTATTTCAGTATGATTGTTTAGGGTTTTTTGGCTTGAGGGTTTAGAGTTATTTTGGTGATGAGAGATTAGGGTATTGTGGGGATAATGGTTTCATTTTTTTTGTTCTGTGGGTTTAGGGTTGTATTGGGGTGACAGTTAATGTTTTTTTGGGGGTTTGAAGATTTCCATTATTATGGGTTAGAGGGAGTATGTTTTTTTATAGAGGGTTTTTGGTATTGCGGGGATGTAGGTTTTGGGTTTTTTTGGGATGAATCATTAGGGATTTGGGGCTAAGGATTTTTTTTAGGATGAGGTTATTGTTTTTTTATGTCTGATGGCATGTGGATTTTTTTGGTTTAGGTTCTATGTTTTTTTGGGATATAAGGTATATTTGGTGGGGTGAAGGACTAGTTTTTTTATATGAGTTCATAATTTATTTTGGTGATGAGGTTCAATAGTTTTCTTGGCTGATGTTAAAGGGTTTTTGGGGCTAAGGGTATAATAATTTTTGAGGAATAATTCCTAGGTTTTGTTTGGGGATGATTTTATAGGGTTTTCTTGGACTAAGTGTCTAGGTTCTTTTGTTTACAGGGTTTTTAGTGTTTTTAGATAATTCTCTAGGAGTTTTTTTTGGGCTGACGGATTTGTGGGGATGATGTTTTATGATTTTTTAGGTTATGGGGCTATGGTGTTTGGATTTCTGTGTCTAAGGAATGAGGGTTTTGGGGGGATGAAGGTTGAGGGTTTTTTGGGGCACTAGGTTAAGGGTTTTTTATTTAAAGGGTTTAATTTTTTGGGGTTCGATGGTTTAGTGTTTTGAGGAATGAAGGTTTAGATTTATTTGGATTGAAGTATTAGGTTTTTCTAGGGATGAGGGTTTAGTGTTTTTTGGGCAGACAATTTACAGTTTTTTCAGGTAAGGGTTTAGTCATTTTGGGGAAGAAGAGTTTGTGTTTTTGGGGGATAAGGTTTGAGGGTTATTGGAGGAATTTGGTTTAGGAATTTTTGTGTCTGTGGGTTGATAGTTTTTTTGGGCTATGGGTATGTGGTTGTTTGGTGCTGAGGGCCTTGGGATTTCTGCTACAAAGGGTTTAGGTTATTTGGGTATGAGGGCATATGGTTTTTTAAGGTTGATGGTTAATGATTTTGTTGGGGCTAAGTGATGATGATTTTTCATGGATTAGGGTTTTGGGTATTTTGGTTCATGGGGATGAGGGTTTTTTTTAATATGTGTTGAGGGGTGTTAAGGGGGAGGTTTTAGGGTTTTTTTGGGGATAGGGTTATTTTTTTTGGGCTTGGATTGAGGGTTTTTTAGGGATGAGGATTTAGTGTTTTATGGGGATGAGGGTTTAGCGTTTCTTGGGGTAGAGGGTTTAGGGTTTTTTGGTTTTGTGGTCTTAGGGGTTTTATGTGCTATGGTATTAGGGTTTTTTGGATATCCCGGTTTAGGGTTTTCATGGGATAAGGGTTTTGATTTTTCTCGAGACAAGGTTTTATAGAATTTAGGATCTCTAGGATTAATGTTTTATTGGGATGAGGGTTTAGAATTTTTTAGTCTGATGGTTCAGGGTTTCATGAGGCTGAGGGTTCAGGGTTTTCTGAGGTTGAGGGTTTTTGCTTTTTTGGGTTGGAAGAATAGGGTATTTTAGGGTTTAGGGTTTAGTATATTTTTGGGATACAGTTTTAGGATTTTTTTGGGGACGAGAGTTTATGGTTTTTGGGGATGGGGTCTTGGGATTTTTGGTGGAGGGGTTTTAGGGCTTTTTGGTGATGAGGATTTATGTTTTCTTGAGGCAGAGTGCTTTGGGTTTTTTGGTAATGAGGTTTTAGGTTTTTTTGGGCTGAGGGTTTTGGGTTTTTATAGGTGAGGGTTTATGGTTTTGGGGAGATGATGGTTTAGGATATTTTGGGGAAGAAGGTAAAGGTATTTTTGTAGATAATGGTTTTGAGTTTTTTGGGTTGAGGTATTCTTGTATTTGGAGGATGAGTTTTTTGTTTTTTTTTTGTAAAATTGTTTATGGTATGTTGCATATGTGGATTAGGTGATTTTTGGGGCTAAAGGTTTCAGATTTTTTGTGGCTGAAGGTTTATAGTTTTTGGGGGATGAGTGTTTATGGTTATTGGGGTTGATGGTTTAGGGTTTATTGGTCAATGAGAGTTCTGGATTTTTTTTTCGGGTTTACAGTTTCTTAGGGCTGGTGATTTAGGGTTTTTTGTGGGATGTGGGTTTAGGGTTTTCTGTGATGGGGGTTTATTGTTTTTCTGTATGAGTGTTTAGGGTTTTTTTAGTCTGATGGTTTAGGTATTTTTGGTGCTAAGTGTTTATGGATTTCATTGGCTATGAATTTAGGGTTTATCATTTAGGGTCTTTTATGAAAAGGGGTAATGGTTTTTTTGGGATGAGGGATTATGGTTTTTTGGGACTGAGGTATAGGTTTTTTTCTATTAATTGTCGATGTTTATTTTGGGCAGACTGTTGAGAGATTTTTGGGGATATGGGTTGAGGGTTTTTTGGGGATTAGGTTTGAGTGTTTTTTGGGTGTTTGATGATTTTTTAGTGATGGGATTATATGGGTTTATGGGGCTCTTGTCTTAGGTTTTATTTTCGTATGAGGGATGTTTGGGGAAAAGGGTTTTGGGTTTTGGGGGCTATTATCATAGTTTTTTGGTTAAGAGTGTTTGTGGTTTTCACAATGGGTTTTCTAAATTCTAGGGGATGATTTTTGAGGGTTTCATAAAGTATAGGGTTGATTATTTTTTGGTATTGAGTATTGAGGGGTTTTGGGGATTGGTGGTTTAGGGTGTTTTGGGGATGAGGGTTTATATTTTTGGGGGGATGAGGATTTTAGGTTATAGGGGATGAGTGTTTTGGTATTCTTGGTGTAAAAGGTTTTTTTTTCATTCCTTGGGATTATAGGTTTTTTGTGATGAGGGTTTAAATATTATTAGGGCTAAGGGATGAGGGTTTTTTATGGTTGAGGGTTGCTGTTTTTTTGGGGATGAGGGTTTCATATATTTTTCGAATGATGGTTAAAGGTTTTTTGTATCTAGGGTATTATGTCTTTTTGGGATAAGAGTTTAGTTTTTAGTTTTTAGGTGTTTTTAGGGATAGGGGTTTATTGTTTTTAGGGGTTATGGGTTAGGTTATTTTGGGGCTAGGGTTGAAAGTTTTTTTGGGGCTGAGCAATTTTTGGTTTGTTCAAATAGAGGGTTTTTGTTTTTTTTTGTTGATGGATATGGAGTTTCGGTGGAAATGTGTCACGGTTTTTTTGGGATTGAGGGTTTAGGGTATTTTAGTGATAAGGGTTTAAATTATATTGGTGATATGGGGTAAGGATTTGTTGGTTGAGTGATTTGTGATTTTTGGGGAAGAGGGACTAGGGTTTTTTGATGCTGAGGGTTTAGGTTTTTTTATTGGTGATGGTTTACAATTTTTTGGGCACATGTTTTAGATTTTTTTTAGATGTGAGGGTTAGGGTTTTTTTGAGATGAGGGTTTAGGGATTCATGGGGATGAGGTTTCATCTATTCAAGGTCCTAGTTTAAATTATTTTTTTCTAAGGTTTTAGAATATTTTGGGGATAAGTGTTGTAATATATTTGGGTTAAGGATTCATAGTTTATTAGGGATGAGGGTTCATGTTTTTTGGGACTAAGGGATATCATTTATTGGGAGTGAGGGTTCAATGTTTTTTTGTGGATGAGGGTTATATGTTTATTGTGGCAGAGTGTTCATTATTTTCGGGGATGACGGTTCTAGTATTTTTGGTGATGAGGGTTCAGAATTGTTTAGGTCTATGGGATGATGTTTTGTTGTTGTTAAGGGTAGAGTTTTTTTTAATACTTCTGGTTCGAGGTTTTTTGATACTGAGGGTTTAGTGTTACTTTTAGATAATGGTTGTATGTTTGTTTGGGATGAGGATTTGGTATTTTTTGTGGTTAGGGTTTATGGTTTTTTAGTCCAATGGGATTTGGTTTTTTGGGGGCTGAGTGTTCAAGGTTTTCTGGGGATGAGGGTTCTAGAATCATTGGGGATAATGTTTCATGGATTTTTCAGGTTGAGTGTTAAAGGTTTTTTGGGAAGGAGTGTTCAAGGATTTAGGGGGATTCATGTATATGGATATTTGGGATAGAGGATTTAGGGAATTTTTGGTTGAGGGTTTAAGGGTTTAGGAATTTTTTGGGAGAATGGTTTAGAATTTTTTGGGGTTAAGTGTTTACGGTCATTTTAGGGGGAGGGTTTAGAGTTATTTTAGCATAAATACTTAGGGTTTATTGGGGATAAGGGTGTATTATTTATCTGGGATGACGGTTTAGATATTTTAGGAGGATTTTTGGCTTTTGGGTGCTAAGGGTTTATGGTTTTTTGGTGTTGAGTGATGAGGAATTATTAGGGATGGGGATTTTTGGTTGTTTGGATAAGGATTGAGGGTTTTATGGAGATTAGGGTTAATGTATTTTTTGGGATAGGTGTTGAGGGTTTTTTTGTGTTATGTTTTTAGTGATTTTCTATTAGACAGTTTAGGATTTTTTGGGGATAGGGCTGTTGGGTCTTTTCATATGAGGGTTTAGGGTTTTTTAGGGTGGAGTGATTATCATTTTTGGGACTATAGGTTTAGTTTTTTTTGGTACTAATGATGTAGTGAATTCTAGTGATGATTGTTTATATTTTTTGGGGATGAGGGATTGTTATTATGGGGGGAGGTGTTTCTAGGGAATTTTGTGTAATATTTTACGTATTTTTTGAGAGGTTTTAGGGTATTTTAAGTTTGTGGTATTAGGGTTGTTTATGGCTGAGTGATTAGGGTTTTTTGAGGCCAGTTGATAAGGGGTTTTGGGTGTGGGTTTAGGGTCTGTTAGGGATGAGGGTATTTTGATCTTTTTGGTACTATGGGGTTTGGGTTTTTTCTAGATGAGAATTTAGTGTTTTTGGGCGCTGACGGAGTTGGGTTTTTTTAGGAATGTGGGTTGAGTATTTTTTTTGGGGATGAGGGTTGATTTTTTTGAGCCCAACTGTTTTGTTTTTTAGCTGAGGTTTTAAGGGATAATTTGGAAAAGGGTGTATTGGTTTTCATGGTATGTGGGATGGGTTTTTTTGGATAAATGTGGAGGTTTTTTGGATTTCGTTTTAGAGTTATTTTGGGTTGAGAACAATGATCTATTTATGAAAGAGGGATTAGGGTTTTTCAGAGATGAGGTTTTAGAGTTTTCGTCGCTAATGGTTGAGGGTTATTAGGGATGGGGGATAAGGATGTTTTGGGGTTAATAGTTGTGGGTTTTTTGGGGATATGGGTTGAAGTTTTTTTGGGTTGAGGATTTATTGGTTTTTTTGGGGCTATAGGTTTAAAATTTTTGTGGATTTGGGATGAGGTTTTTTTCTATATGAGGGTTTGGGGTTTTTTGGGGATGATGGTTAAGGTTATTTTGGGTTTATTTTTTATTATTTTTGGGGCTTTGATGGTTTAGGGTCATTTTTAGGTGATGATTTAGGGTTATTAGGGATGAGGGTTTAGTGTTTTTTGTGATGATGGTAGGGGTTTTTTGGAAAATGTGTTAAGTGTTTTTTTGCATGAGGGTTTATATTTTTTGGGGGTGAGGGTTAATATTTGGGGGGGGGGGGGTAGTTTAGTGATTTATTTGGGATAAGGGTTTAGTGATTTGGTGGATCAGGGTTTGGGGTAGATGTGTTTTTTTCTATCTGAGGGTATAGTGTTTTGTTATAAGGTATTAGGATTATTTAGAACTGAGGGTTGAGGGGTTATTTGGACTATGGGTATAGGGTTATTCCAGATTAAGGTTTTTGGTCTTTTCATATGAGGTTTTATAGATATTTGGGACAGATTATTTATATTTTTGAGGATGCTGATAGAGGGTTTTTTGGGGTTGTACGTTGGCCATTTTTTGAGGATGAGGGTTCATCTTTTCTGGCACTAAGGGTTTATGTTTCTTTAGAGATGGTTGTTCAACATTATTTGGTGATAATGGAATATTTGTATTTGCAAATGAGTGTTGAGGGTTTTTTAGGGAATCGTATTTTGTATTTTTTTGGTAATGTGTGATATTGATTATTTTTGTGCTGAGGTTCCTGGGTTTTTTGTGGGACTCAGTTTTTAGGGTATTTTGGAAATGAGGTTTGAAAATTTTTCTAGGATGAGGTTTCTGGGATTTTTTGGGCTCATGGTTTAGGGTTTCTTGGGGAAGTATGTTGATGGTTTTTTGTGGATAGGGGTATAGGGTTTTAGGGCCTTTGGGTTTGGGTTTTGATTGGGGTGAAGGGGTTTTCAGGGATGAAGGATGAGGCTTTAGGTTTTTTTGGGGCAGATGGATTATGGTATTTTTGGTGAATAGAGTTTATTTATTTTTGGGGATTGGGTTTAGGGTTTCATGGGGCTAATGGTTGGGGGTTTCATGGGGCATAGTGGAGAGTGTTTTTTGTTGGTAAGGTTTGGGGGTATTTTTGTGGCAGATGGCATAGATTTTTTTGGGTATGTGGGTTTATGATTTTTGTAGGAAGTGTGTTTAGATTTAATTTTGGATGAGTTTTAAGGGTTGTTTAGGTTAGAGTGTTTAGGTTTTTTTTGATCCTAGGGTTTAGGGTTTTCAGGTACGAGCTTTTAAGGATTTTTTGAGTAGAGGATTGTGGATTTTTTTATGTTTGTGATTTGAGGGTTTTTATGATGTTGGTATACTATTTTTTATGGTAGATGGTTTATTGTTTTCTAGGACTGGGGATATATGGATTTTTGGGGCTAATGGTACTGAATTTTTTGAATGAGAATTTCATTTTTTAGTCTTTAGGTTTAATGAATATTTGGGAATAAGGTATGAGGGTTTTTCTATGAATATTATTGAGGGTTTTTTTGGGGCTGAGGGATGAGGGTTTTTTTGGTGCCGATGGTTTATGGTTTTTTGGGGCCTCTGCTTGTGATATTTTTTGGTTCTTGGGGTGGTGGGTATTTTTTTTGAGTTGTGGGTTTATGGTTTTTTAGTGCTTTGGGTTTTTGGATTTGGGTGACTGAGGGGTTAGAGTTTTTTTGGGTGATGGTATTTGGTTTTATGGGACCGAGGGATTAGTTATTTGTGGGTGAGAGTTTATCATTTTTTGTACTGGGGTTTTAGTGTTTATTATTGAAAATGGATTTAAATTTTTTTCACTAAGGGTTTAGGGTTTTGGGGGGTTTAGTGATTAGGGTTTTTGGGACATCATTATTGGGGTTGAGGGTTAAGGATTTATCATTGAAAGGGGTTCAATGTTTTTTCAGGGAAAAGTGTTATGGATTTTTTTTGGTTGAGGGTTGAGTTTTTTTAGGGATAAGGGGTCACAGATATTTTGGGGATGAGGGTTCAATTTTTTTTTTTGGGTTTTAGGAGTCACATTTTGTTTGATCAGAGAGTTAAAAAAAATTTCGTCGAAGGGTTTAGGGTCTTTTGTGGATGAGTGTCTATGGTTTTTCAAGGATGAGGGTTCACACATTTTTGGGGAATTGGTTAAGGGTTGAGGTTTTTTTATGGATGAGTATTTAGGGTTTTTTCTGAGTGTTCAAGGATTAATGGTGATTATGTTTATGTAATTTTTGGGGTTGATAGTTTAGGGTTTTTTGGGTTTGAGGGATCATGGTTATTTTGTCCAGAAGGATCATGGTTTTGGGGATAGTGTGCAAGTATTATTGCATATTAGTGTTTAAGAATATTTGGGGATGATGTTTCAGTGATTATTGGGGATGAGGGTTTGTGTTTTCATATGGATGTGGGTTCATGATTTTTTGGGATTAGGGTTTAGGGTTCTTTATTGATGATGGTTTATGTTTTTGTGTCTTAGGGTTGAAGGTCCTTTGGGGATAAGGTTTTATAGTTTTTTGTGGATAAGGTTATAGTGATTTCAGGTTTTGAGGGTTTAGGTTATTTTGGGGCTAAGGGTTTAGTATTTTCTTGGGTTGACTCTTTATGTTTTTTTGGGTAAGGGTTTAGGGTTTTATTTTGGCTAAGGGTTTAGGTTTATTTGGTCATAAGGGTTTACGGTATATTGGGGATGAGGGTGTATGGTTTTTTAGGGATGAAGATTTAGGGTTCCTTAGGGAATAGGTTTTAGGAATATTTTGGGATGTGGTTTAGATACTTTTTAGGATGGAGGGTTGAGGGTTCTTTTGGGATGAGGGATTATGATTTTTTTGGATGAGGGTTTAGATTCTTTTGGGATAGTATATTGAAGATAACGATTTAGAGTTTTTCAAGCTAACTATTTAGATGTTTTGGGGCTATGGGTGTTAGGTTTTTTGGGGCTTAAGGATATGGGTTTTTTGGTGCTAAGGGTTTAGGTTTTTTGAGGGGTGAGGTTTTAGGGTTTTTAGAGCATCAGGATGACTGTTTTTTGGGGTTTTGTATATTATTTTTTTTTGGTAAAGATGATTTTTTGTTTTTGGGTATTTTTTCGGTTTTTTGTGGACATGTTTTTTGGTTTTGGTGGTTGAGGGTTAATATTTTTTAAGAAATATTTTTTTTAATTGTTTGGGGATGAGGGTTTATGGTTTTTTGGGGATAGTGGATGACAAATTATTGGGATTGAGAGTTTTTGTTTTGTTGGGATGATGGTTTAGGGTTTATATAGGGTTATGGGATTAAATATTTAATGTTCTGAGGTTTTATGGTTTTCTAGGGCTAGGGGATTATGTTTTTTAGGATTGTGGGTTGAGGGTTTTATTTTCGGCCAAGGGATGATAGTGTTTTGGGGTGGATTGTTTTTTATTTTGTGGTGATGAGGGTATAGGTTGTTTGAGGATGAGGGTTGAGGATTTTTTGGTGTTTATAGTTTTTGGTGGATGAGGCTTTGGGGTTTTTGGGGGATGTTCATTGTGGACTTTTTGAGGCTGAGGGTTGATAATTTTTTGGGTCTAATAGATATGGATATTTTATTTCTAATTGTTTAGGGTTGATGGGGATGTGGGTTGAGTATTTTTTTGTGGGATAAGGGTTGAGGGTGTTTTCTATGATAAGCATTTAAGGTTTTTTTGTTATCATATTTTGATGGGTTTTGTGTCCAAGATTGGATAGTTTTCATAGGATAAGGGTTTAGTATTTTTATGGGAATAGGGTTTAGGATTTTCAAGAATGGAACTTTTATGGTTTTTATGGATACTTGTTGAAGGTTTATTGGGTCTTAGGGTTCAGGGTATTTTGGATCTAGTTTTGAGGATTTTTTTGTCCTAAGGTTTATGGTTTTTTGGGAATAAGGGTTTAGTGTTTTTTTTGTGGAGGGTTGAGGGTTTTCTGGGGAATATTGTTTTGGTTATTTTTGAGATTATATATTTGGATTTTTTGGGGTGAGGGTTTTTTATTATTTTGGGATAATTTTCTAGGGTTTTTTTTGGAATATGGAAAAGGGTTTTGGGAAAAAAGGGTTAATGGTTTTTGGTGATTGGGTTCTAGTTATTTTTGTGGTTTAGTTTAGAGGGATTTGTGAGGATTTGGGTTTAGGTATTTTGTGGCTATGGGTTTAGGATTTTTTAGGGTAGGAGGGTTGAGGTTTAGTTGGGGATATTTGTATAGGGTTTTTATGGAATAAGGTTTAAGGTGTTTTGTGTTGAAGGATTTGGGTTTTTTTTCAGATGGCTGGTTTATGTTTTATTGTGGGTGATGGATTAGTTATTTTGTTTTTGTTTTTGGGGTTATTTATGGATAAGGTTTGAGGGTTTCTTGGGGATGGTGGTTTATTTATTTTTCAGGATGGTGGTTTATCAGTTTTTATTGATTAGGGGTTAGTTTTTCTGGGATTAGGGTTGAGGTTTTTTTAGGGATGTCTATTTAGGGGTTTTGGCAGCAGATGTTTAGGGTTTTTGGGGATGGGGGTTAAGGGTTTTGGATATATGGTTGGGTTTTTTGTGGCTAAGGGTTTAGGGTTTTTTGGGTAGAGATTTTAAGGTTTTTTGGGGGTGAGGTTTTGGGGTTTTTTGGACTGAGGGATTAGGGGTTTTTAGTCTAAGGGATTATGGGGTATTTGGTTGAGGGTTTTGTGTTTTTTAGATCTAAGGGATGATGGATTTTTGGGATAAGAGTTTATGGTTTTTAAGCTATGTTTTTATTATTTTTCAGGTATGATGGTTGAGTGTTTGGCGGGAGATAGTTTTTTTGGGAAGTGGGTTTAGGAATTTTTGGAGTTGACTCTAGTAAGTTTTTTGGAGCTCGGTGTTGAGTGTTTTTTGTGGATGATGGTTTATGGTTTTTTGGGTCCGGGGGAGATGGGTTTTTGGCTATGGGTTTATGGATTTTTGGGAAGGTAAATTTAGGGTTTTTTATCTATTTTTTGATGGGTTTTTGGGTATGAGCATGAGGTTATTTGGGATGAGTGTTAGGGATTTTTAGCACTAGGGTTTGAGGGTTTTTTTTGGTTGAGGATTTATGGTTTCTTTGGTTGAGTGTAGAGGGGTTTTTTGGGATAATTATTGAAGGTTTTTATGGATAAGGGTTATAATTTTTTTGGGATGGGAGTCAATGTATTTTTGGGGTTGAGGTTTAACAGGGTTTGTGTAGATTGTTTATATTGTTAAGGGATATAAGGTAGAGGGTTTTTTGGGTTGGAAGTTTTAGGGGTTTTATTTGTAGAGGGTTTAGAATTTTTGGGGGATCAGGGTTTAGGGTTTTTTTTTGAAGAGGGTATATTGATTTTAGGGGTTGAAGGTTTAAGGAATTTTGGCATGAGGATTTGGGGATTTTGGGTAGAAAGATAAGTGTTTATTAGGGATATGGTTTCAAGGGTTTTTGGGGGATGAGGTTTTAGGGGTTCATAGGATGAGGTTAAGTAAAATATGGGGTATGAGTTTTTTTAGAATTTTTTCAATGTGGGTTTAAGTATTTAAGTTATAAGGGTTTATAACTATTGGGGATGATAGTTAGGGATTTTTGGGGGTGAGGGTTTTTTTGGGATGAGTTTATTCGGGTTTTGGGGATAAGGTATTATGTTTTTTTGTTGATGAATGTTAGGGTTTTCTATGGGAAAATGTTTAGGGTTTTTTGGGGATGATAGTTTAGATATTTTTTAGATGAGGTATTAGGGGTGTTTGTTAATAAAGGTTTAGGTATTTTATAGATAATGGATTCTATTTTTTTAGGCATATGGGTTTAGGGATATTTATTGATGTTTGTATAGTGTTTAATGGGAAAGATGTTTAGTTTATTTTGGGGATGAGGGTTTAGGGACTTTTGGGGGTGAGGGTTAATGTATTTTTGGGATGAGGGTTTCAGGTTTTTGGGGGATGATGGTATCAGGGATTTTGGGATTATGTGTTTAGGGGTTTGGGGAGATGGGTTTTGGGGTGTCTGGGGATGGGATTTTTTGGTTTCTAGGGTTGTAAGTTTAGTGATTTTTGAGGATGAGGGGATCGAGTTTTTTGGGAATAAATATTTTGGGTTTTTTGGGGATAAGGGAAAAGTGTTTTGGGGTTCTGTGTTTGGATTTTTTGGACATCAGGTTTTAGGGGGTTTAAGGATGATTGTTTAGGTGAGATGTTGTATGAGGTTTTAGGAGTTTTGTGGGATGAGGTTTTACGATGTTTTTTTGGTATTAGGATTCATTATAATTTAGGTTTGATTGTTAAGGTGTTTTTAGGGATTATATTATATTTTATTTGGGGATGAGTGTTTATAGATTTTGGGGCTGATGGTTTTGGTGTTTTAGGGCCTAGGGGTTTGTGGTTTTGGGAAAAATGTCTTAGTGTTTTTTTCTACTGAGGATTTATCATTTTTTTTGGGAATGAGGGTTCATGGTTTTTTTTAGATTAAAATTTATTTTCTTTCAGGGATAAGGGTATATGGATTTTGTGGTTAATGGTTTAGGTTTTTTGGGTCTGGTGGTATAATGATTTTTAAGGCTGAGGGTTTAGGGTTTATATGGCGATGAGGGTTTTGGTTTCTTAGGGTCAAATGGTATAGGCATTTTTGAGGATAAGGGTTTAGGTTTTTTGAGGGTTTGGGTTTAGTGTTTATTAAGGATGATGGTTTTGGGGTTTTTTGGGTATAAAGGTTTATGGTTGTTTCAGAATAGGGTCTATTTTATTTTTGGTGATGAGGGTTTAGAGATTTTTGGGGATGAGGGTTTAGGGATTTTGGGGATAAGGTCTTATAATTTTTTAGGTCTTATGGTTTAGAGTTTTTTGTTTTTATATTTAGGGGTTTTGGGGAATAGGGTTTAGATTTTTTTTAGTTTAGGACTTATGTTTTCATGGACATGACAGTTTAGGGTTTTTTTGGATGATAATTTAGTGTTTTTTTGACCTAAAGGTTTATGGTTTTCTATAGATGAGAGTTTTCAGGTTTTTTGGGATAATTGTTAAGTGGTTTTATGAATAAAAATTTAGTGGTTTTTGGGAAATGTGATTTAGGTTTTTTGGGGATGAGGGTTTACTATTTTGGGTGATAGGGGTTTAGGGTTTTTTTATCAAAGTTTCTAGGCATTTTTTGGGATGACAGATTAGGGTATTTTAGGATAATGGTTTAGGGTTATTTGGGGATTATGGGTTAGTGTGTACATGGAGCATATAGTTTATGGTTAGTGAGATAAAGTTTTAGGTATTATTCAGGATGAATGTTTAGGTTATTGGGGGATAAGGGATTATGGTTTTTTGGTTCTAAGGGTTTATGATTTTTGGGGGTGAGGAATTAAAGTTCTGGGGGATGTGGGTTTAGGGTTTATTGGGGAAATGGGTATATGTTTTTTTGGGGATGAGGGTTTATGGTTTAATAGGGGTCATGATTTGGGATTATTGGTCTAAGGGATTATAGTATTTTGTAGATGAAGGTTTAGGTATTCTTGGGGTAGAGGGTTTAGGGTTTTCTAGGGATGGCGGTTTACATTTTTTTGGGCTGAGGGTTTTCGGTTTTTTGGGGGGGATGAGGGATTTGGGATATTTGGGGTATAACTTATAGTGATATTTTTTGTGATTTGTTAGGTTTTTTGAGGGTGAGGCTTTAGGGTTTATGGGGGATTAGGTATTATGTTTTTTTTGTTGATGGTTTAACTGTTTTTGGGTCTTGGGGTTTAGCAGTTCCTTGGGATCGTTGTTTTGGGATTTTTAGGGGAAGATAGTTTAGGGTTTAGTTGCTGAGGGATTAGGGTTTTTATGAGTTTTTAGTTTATTTTGGGGATTATGTTTTTAAGTTTTACATGTATGAGGGTTTATGTTTTTTTTGGGACTGTAGGTTTGTGGTTTTGGGTAGATGAAGTTTTTGGGTTTTTTGGGGCTATGGGATTAGGATTTCTTACAGGTTATGGTTTCATGTTTTCTTTGGATAATCATTCAAGTATTTTATTTGGGGTTACGGGTTTATGAATTGTTAGGAACAACTATTATGGTTTAATGGCGATGAGGGTTTAGGTTTTTCTAGGTTTTTTTGTTTATAGTATTTTTTGGGATTTTGATGGGGTTTTGTTGGGATAAGGTTTTAGGGGTTATTTTGGGAAAATGGGATTTGGGTTTTTTAGGTTCGGGAATTTTGTATTTTTAGTCGTGATGAATTAGGGGTTGTTGGTTATGAGGGTCTATGTTTTTTATGAGGTTTTTTGGTTTTTTGGGACTGAGGGATTAGTGTATTATTCAGATTAGGGGATAGAGTTTTTTGGGGAAGAGGGTTTAGTGAAAATGTGGCTAGTATTTAAGGGTTTTTAAGGCTTGGGGTTTAGTGTTTTTGGAACTCAAGTTTTAGTATTTTTTATGGCTATGGGATTAGGTTTTTTTGGGGGTTGAGGATTTTAAGGTTTTTTGGGTTAAGGGTTTTTTGTGGATGAGGATTTACTGTCTGTTAGGGGATGAGGGTTTATAGGATTTTTGGTGATTAGGGTTTATGGTTTTGGGGGGATAAGTGTTTAGGTATTTTTGTGACTGAGGTTTTAGGTTTTTTGGGGGATTATGTTTTATGGGTTTTGGGAATGAGTGTTCATGGTTTGAGGGCTTTGTATTTAGGGTTTTTTGGGACTAAGTGCTTAGGAATTTTTGTGAGTGATGGTTTAGGTTAATTTGGGATTAGGGTCTAGGTTTTTTTGTTGTTTAGGGCTTATGGTTTTGGAAGGATATGATTAGTTTTTTTGGGGATTAGGGTTTTGTGATTTTTGGGAATGAGAGTTCTTGTTTTTTTAGGGTCGAGGGTATTCTTATTTTTATGGTTGATGGATTAGGTTTTTCTGGGAATGAAGGTTTATAGTTTTTTTTGGATGAGGCGTTAGTGTTTTCTGGGATAATGGTTAGTACTTTTACGACAAAGATTTTAGTGTTTTTTATGGCTGTGTTTTTAGGGTTCTGGGGGGGGGGGTGATGGGTTTGGGGTTTTTTGGGGCTGAGGGTATCTATATTTTTTTGGCTTAGGGTTTTGGGATTTTTTGGATAAGGGGTAATGGATTTATGGGTCATTGGGTTTTGGGTTTTTGGGCCTGGGAATTTATGTTTTTTAATATATGAAGGGTTATAGTTATTTGGGGAAGAGGGTATATGTTTTTTTGGTCAACGATTAAGTTTTTTTGGGACTGAGGGTGATATGAAGCATATTCATATAAAGGAGAATACACTAAGTGTTGAAAATAATTTTATTCCCAATTATTTATTGAATTGGACCAGCCTTAATTTGTTGGTTTCCAACACTATTGTGGGACCAAACATCGTTATTTTGTGGTCAAAATTACATATCCTCATGTAAAAGGAACAAAATTCATATCATCACATTTAAGAGGAGGGTGCATTGATAAAATCCTAATTTATAAGGAATCTCACAATTTTTTTACTGGGGTCATTAAATAGCATGGAAATGTGTCTTTTATGATTTTTCATTGACCTCTGAGGGAGCCCATGTATTTTAATTCAATTTTTTCATTAAAATATCATTAATTATTCTTTATAATGCATTTTCACTCATTTTTAATGGTTAAATTTGAATACTAAAAATCTTTAAGGTTGATGCGCAACTTTCATTCATTAGATTCTTCCCATTGTTTATATTTATTAGTTAATCTCCATTACTATTGACATAGTCAATAATATTTTAGAAAACATGATTTGTGGAGTAACCTTTAATACATAGTCATTCAAATACATTTTCTAGTTCCATATCAACATACTCATTTCATGATTCTAGAGATGTATCAGTTTTGTATCAAATATTATATTCTTGAAAGTATTTTCAAACACATTATTCATGTTAATATCTTGAAAAAAACATCTCCACCATGTCTTGTAAAATTGAATATTTCACACTTCCTAGTCCATGGGAAATATCCAACACATTACTACAATAGGGAATGGAACAAATTTTTGAGAAACATTATCCATTATTGAGAGTGTATAGCATGAATCCCCTCCACTACAGCAACATCCATGAAGTCTGTCTATATATAATTTGAAAAATCATTAAAAACTTTATTAAGAACATACAAACAGTGATAATTCCAGCCATTTAGTGCTGGATATGTGAAAAATATTTAAGATTAAATATTGAATGTGGATTGTGATTGAAATTACCTATTTTAATGGCAGTATAAATCCAATATATTTTCTTGATTGGGAGTAGGAAGTAAAAATATTCTTCAAATTTATAAATTATTTTGATGAGAATAAGTGTATGGTGGAAAACCTAAAATATAATTCTTAAGAATCTATCTATGGGAAAAATATGAAGAAACTTTGGAAATGTAATGAGGATTATTTTGTGAAAGATAGGATTATCTTTAAGAGAAAAAATGTGTGTTTAAGAGGGTAATTACAAGGACATTCATGTATGGAAAAATCATAAATGATTACATGATAGCCATTTTTGAATGAATAAAACCTAATACATACTAATAGTTCATTTTTAATAAATGAAGATGAACAAATATATCCATAAAATTCATTTGATATATGGGATATGTCAATGAGCAAAGAGTAACTGAAAGACTTGTTTACAAACTTTTTTTCCTATTATGGACCATGCAAGAGAATATGTCCACATTGATATCTATATGGATTAAAAATATACTAAGTAAGATTTGTTTTCAAATATATTTTCACCATCATAAAAATCCATGATTAATTGATTCTGATAGAGACAATAAATTTATCATCAAATTTTAGAGGACATTATGAGGTGAATTAATTTGAAATATTGTTTTTTAGACATCCCATCACCCTCAAAGTAATGAGAAAACAAAAGATAAAAATCATTATTTGGAGGCTATTCTAATAAAAGTAGTGAAAAAGAAAATGAGAGACTGGGATTTACATACTTCACATATTGATTTTTTATACAATAGATACATATGTTTTACCACATGACATTCTCTATTTGAAGTTTTTTATGTAATAAATCAAATCAAAACTATATAATTTTTTTCTTTCACTCTTAATTTTTTGTTGGAAATAAATGTGGAGAAGAACGAAAATTAGATGAAGAAGCTTCATCGGTTTTTCTACTCAAATAGGTAAGTATAATTACGAATATAACTGGTTAGATAACAATCATCATATGTTATCCATTATAAAACTTGTATAATAAAATGAGAATTCACCATAGTATGAAGATATTTCTGTTAAAAAAGAAGATAAATAAGACAACATGAGATGAAGGCCCATTCACAGTACATGAATGAGTGGGAAACAATCCCTAGAATATTGATTTACTTGATAATTTTAGTTGTGTTTCTATATTTTTTTATCATTAGATATTTTTCACCATACATTGAATTTTGTGATGAAATGTATTTTAGGTAAAATCACATAAATCATGAAGGGAAAAATATATACAAGATTCAATCTATGGAGAATAATTTTTGGCATGCCAAGAAATTTTAATCAAAATCATTATACAAATTGGACTAACCCTCACTTTTTGCCTTCTAACACAACATTGGACCACAAAACACATATTTGGGGCCCAAAAATGACTTATCCAACTGAATATTGGATTAAATTCAAATTATAAAAATAAAAAGGGATAACATGGATAAATAATATGAATGAGATATAATCTGACATAATTATTTATTGGGGCCATTAATTATCTTGGGAAAGTGGGTTTTGATCCTTTAATTTGACATTGAGTCCCGTGATGCCATATAATTAGATTTAAGTCATTATGATCAATTTATATTTCCATTATAAATTATTTTCACTCCTTTTTCATGGTTACAAATTAATATTATAAAATTTAAACCATTCTATGAATCTTTCTTACTTATTATAGTTACCATTTCCAAAAAAAAATTGTATATATATATTATTGGTGACTTATTCTTTAATCATGGAGAGACTAAGGTGGTAGTTGTTTCCTTTCAGCCATTTTTATTTTCATACATTTAACTATTCCATCTTCACATACTCGTTTCATGATTCTATCTCAGTATCAATGGGTTTAGGGTGTTTTTGGTATGTGTTTTTTGGTTTTTTGTGGCTTAGGGTTTAGGGATTTTGGGGATGTGTATTTAGGGTTTTTAGGAGGATTTATTTTTTTTCTAGGGTACAGTGTTTAGTGGTTTTTTAAGAGAAGGGTTTAAGAATTTTTGGGGATGTGGGTTTATGGATTTTTGGGACTTAGGGTTTAGGGTTTTGGGGAATTTGGGGTTAGCAATTTTTTGGGATGAGGGTTTACCGTTTTGGGGGACTACGAGTTAAATTCTTTTTTGTTGAGCAATTTTGTTTTTTTGGGGAATAGGGCTTAGTGTTTTTTCAGGGTGATGGTTTAGGGATTTTTGCAAGTGAGAGATTAATGTTTTTTAGGTCTTAGGTTTTTGGTTTTTTTAGTGAAGTGGGTTTTGTGTTTTTGGAGATAAGGGTTTAGGATTTCTTGGGGATATGGGGTTAGGATTTTTATCAACATGATATTTTTGTGAATTTTAGGGGCATAGGGTTTAAGGTTTTTTGGGGATGGTGCATTTTAAAATTTTGGGGACAAAGGTGTATAGTTTTTATGTTTGTATGGTTTTGGGTTTCTAGTGGTGAGGGTTTTTGTTTTTCTTGGGGCTGAAGGATTAGTGTATATTGGGTTAGAGGGTTTTTTAGGTCGATGGTTTAGCGTAATTTTGAGCTTCATGTTTAGGATTTTTTGGGGATGAGGGTTTAGGTTTTCATAGGGTTAAAGGTTTAAGGAATTATGGGGATGTGGGTTTAGGGTTTCGTAGGGATGAGGGTTTATATTTTCATAGGGCTAAGTGTTTAGTGTTTCTTGTGGCTGAGGATCTTGGGTTACTAGGGGATAAGGGTTTGGGGGTTTTATTCGGAATGAGCATGTAGGGTTTTAGGGGATGATGGATTATGGTTTTTTCAGGTTTATGGTTTAGGGTTTATATTTTTTGTGATTTAGAGGTTTTTGGGGATGAGGTTTAAGGATATTTGGATGAAGGCATAAGGATTCTTTTGGGATGATGTTTTGGGTATTTTTAGGGCTAAGGGTTTAGTTATTTTAGGGGATGAGGGTTTAGGTTTTTTGGGGTTTTGGGTTTAGGGTTTTTTGTGGCTGGGTGTTTCATGTTTTTTTGGGATGATGGTTTATGTTTTTTTAGGGGATGAAGTCATATGGATTTTTTTGGAGTTCTGGGTTTATGGTTTTTTTGGTATTTTGCTTTATGATTTCTAATTGCAGTGCGTTTAGAAGTTTTTGGCTGAGGTTGTATGTTTTTTGGGATGAGGGTTTAGCATTTTTTGGGACATAGGTTTTACGGTTTTTCTGGGCTGGTTGTTCAGGGTTTTTTTAGGGATATGGATATATGAATTTTTGGTCTTAAAGATGAATATTTTCTGGGGATGAGAGTTTATGTTTTTATGGGGATGACTATATAGGGTTTTTGGACATGTGTTTAGGGTTTTGGGGGTTTAGGGTTTAATGTTTTTCATGGTTGAGGGTCTAGCATTTTTTGGGACATAGGTTTTATGGTTTTTCTAGGCTGGTTGTTCAGGGTTTTTTAGGGATATGGATATACGAATTTTTGGACTTAAAGATGAATATTTTCTGGGGGTAAGATTTTACGTTTTTATGGGGATGACTGTATAGGGTTTTTTCGACATGTGTTTATGGTTTTTGGGGTTTAGGGTTTAATCTTTTTCATGGTTGAGGGTTTAGGGTTTTTATGGGGTTTGAGAGTTTTTTAGGGATATAGAATTATTGTGAGTGATGGTTTAGGTTTTATTGGGGATGAGAATTTAGTGTTTTTGGGGATGATGGAATATTGTATTTATGGCTGAGGGCTTGTGTGTTTTATGGGATATAGGTTTAGGGGGGTTTACGACTGAGCACTTATGGGTTTTCTGGATTAACAATTTAGTGATTTATGAGGATTATTGTTTACAAGTTTTTTGGGATGAGTATTTAGGGGTTTTTTTGGATGAGAGTTTAGGGGTTCTTAGATATGAGGATTTAGGTTATTTTTCGGCAAAAAGTTTATTGTTTTATGGGGGTTGAGGGTTTAGGTTTTTTTAGGGATGAGGGTTCCAGATTTTCTGTGGCTAAGGGGTAATTAGTTTTGGTGATGTTATTTTAGGGTAATTTTGTGCTGAGGGTATTGTGTTTTTGGGGAGTAGGGTTAAGGTAGTTTCAATACTAAGGGTTTATGGTTTTTAGGACTAAGGGTACAAGGTTTTTGGGATTACGGTTAACAATTTTGTGGGGTTGAGGGTTTATTATTTTTGGGGTTTAGGGTTTAGGGTTATTTGGGTTGTGGTTTTAAGATTTTTTTTGGGGATGGTGGTTTATGGTATTTTGGGGATGAGGATTTAGGTAATTTTTTGGATGATGGTTTTATGGTTTTTTGGCTAACTTTTCTTTTATGTTTAAGGGCTAAGTATTTATGAATTTTTATGGATGAGGGATTACTGTTTTTTGGGGATGAGAGATTAGGGATTTGGGGTATAAGAGTTTACGGTTTTTTTGTGATAATGGTTTAGGGTTTTTATGGTCCATAGGGATTAGTTTTTTTTGTGAGGGTTTATGGATTATTTGGGGTTTAGTTTTTTGGGATTTTTGGGTGATGGTTTAGGGTTTTCTAGGACTGAGGGATTATAATTTTTTGGGATGAGTGTTTAGAGATTTTAGGGGATGATGGTTTTCAGTTTTTTGGGGGTATAGTGTTTAGTATTTTAAGGATAATGGTTTAGGTTTTTTTTGGAGTTTTAATAGATTTGTGATTTTGGTTTTAGTGTTTTATGTGGTTGAGGCCTTATGATTTTTTGGGGTTGGAGTTTTAGGGTTTTGGGGAATTATGTATGAGGTATTTTTGGGTATATGAATTTAAAATTATTATGTATGGGGGTTTATGGTTTTTTGGAGCAGAGGGTTTATTGCTATATAGAATTGAGGATTTAGAGTTTTTTTGGTGATGAGGCTTCAGGGTTTTTTTGGGCTGTAGGTTTAGGGGTTTTTGGGACTAAGGGTTTTTGGATTTTGGGGATATGTGTTTAGGGTTTTGGGGGGATAAATGTTTAGACATTTTTTGGAATTTTGATTTTGGTTTTTTTGGGGGATTGGTTTTTGGATTTTTTGGGGTTGGGTGTCACGGTTTTGTTAGGGCTAGGGGTTTGTGGTTTTTTGGGGCATTGTGTTTTGGGTTTTTTTGGGCCGAGGGATTAGTTTTTTGGGGGATGTTTGTTTATGGATTTTTGGGGTTAATAGTTTAGGAATTTATGTTCATAAGGGTTAAGGGTATTTGAGGATATGTGGTTATGGTTTTTTTGTCTAGGGATTTAGGGTTTCATTGAGGGTGATGTATAGGATTATTTGGGGACAATAGTTTTTTATTTTATACAAATGAAGGTTTAATGGAATAGAATCATCCAAATTAGAATATGTAACACCCCAAGTTTCTATGGTACATTTCCCATTGAATAATGCAATAGCTTTCATTGTACGCAACTTCGATATTCTAACACACCGCAACCAATCAAACTAGTAGTTATGAATAGTAATACCCACTTTTTGACATTTTATAAATTTTACATTTTAAAATGGACTTCATTTTTGGATTAGAAATATTGAAATTAGCTTAGGGTGAATTTTTGGTATTTTTCGGAAAACATTAAATTTTTGATGAATAGTGAAAAACACTAATTTATTGATCAAAACCAACTTTTTATTTAAATAATTATTTATTTTATTAAAATTTATTTTTGGTAAAAATAGATACATAATACCTATATAAGTTCAATGTAATTCATTGGATTCAGTTTATAATAAATTTAGATATATAAAAATTTCATTGAACTTTTTACCGTCTTTTACCCACCTCCAATGAGCATTTTCCAATTTGTATAATACTTAATTTTACCGCTTCTGTGAGTTGAATTTCAAAAATCCAAGAGTCATGGTTGATTTTAGTAAGTAAAATGTGGTTCAATAAGATGAAAATAATTATTGGTGAAAAATAACTTTTCACTTTTATTTACCATTGTTAGAAGTAAATAGGGTAATTAAGGGTAAAAATGAAATTATTATTACCCTAACACATGTCCTAATTCTATTGGATAAGTTTAATTCTAACAAAAATAACCTAAGGAATAAAATATAATCCTTTATGTCCCCTTGGATTAGATTAGGACAATTATTATTATTTAATTCAAAGAAGAGTTAAAAGTGTTAAAATCAATGTTTAATAACTAAAACATTTTTAATATAGGGTTATAAAAGAGATAAATTCAACTATAAATATTAATTAGAAAGATAAAATGATTTAATACATAATGGTATTTTATTTATAATTTTTAGACATTATATAATTTAATTTATTTATGACACAATAATGATGCATTAATTAACTTATTAATGAAATATTAAAATAATTGATATTATAAATAACCAAATAAATATAATTTGATACTTTTTATGAATTAAACTAATTTTATAGGTTAATATTACATGTTAGGGTTTATTAAATTATTTTTTTGTGATGTAATAATGTTGTTATGAATTTAGGAAAAAAACCAAATAGTGTCAAAATTGACCTAAAATAGATTTTAAAACAATTATTATATTATTAATTTAATTTTATTCCTAAAAATCTAAGTTTCGGCAAAAGGGTTTAAATAATATTATATATTTCATTAATTAACCACTTGGGGTTATCTTGTAAGTTTATAGTATGTTTATTAACCATGTAATATAAAAATACAAAGAGACATGATAAATGTCAAACTATTTAACTAAGGGTTAAATCTAAAAGATAAGGTTAATATAGTGAACCAAACCTATCTAAAACCTATTGGTTGAGTTGTTTTAGACCCATACCCACATTTTCCTTTAAAAAATTTATTTTATATCCATTATAAACCGAACATGATTTTATTATAAAATAATATTTTAATCATTTCCTAAGGTGCCCCTCACCCCTCTTATAAAAGGGCACTCCCTCTTCTCTCCAATTCACACCTTAAAATCCATTTGTCTCTAAAAAACCCTGCCCAAATTTCCTCCCAACTATCCTACATTCATCCTACATGCCTTAGTTTTATCATAAAGACAACATAAGGAGCATTTTTGATCAAATCAAAAGGAAGAACCCAAAGAAGAGGTAAATATCTCACCACCTCTTTCAAGTTATTTTTTTCTTCCACATCCTCTTTAATTGTTGTTTACATTATAAAATAATAAATCCAATATCTTCTGTATATTTTTATGTTATTATAAAAATGTTACAACCATATTCATTATGTTATCCATCCTATTAAAAAACATGTCACCATACGTGCGTACGTAATGCTTACCATCTCCACGTCGTGGTGTAGTTGTTATTCAATACATTATTATTTAGATGGTTATAATAATGATGTATAATTGATGTAAATAATATATATTTCATGTTAATAATTATTTAAATATGATATAACATCCATTTACTTATTATTTTAATTACAAAAGAATGATATTGTCACTCGTGCGTACGTACAGATTACCGTCTCCACGAACGCGATGGGATTCATTCCCCATCGTAATAAGTAAATAAGAATTTTCATGTGGAGATTAAAAATAATATTTAGAGAAATTAATATAATTTTGGATATCAATAAAATACACTCTATCCATAACAATCATTTCTTACATAACTAAGCATATAAAGGAAAACGAATCAGTTAACCACCGAAATGATTATACTACTAAAATATCATTAACAAATCAATATTGGAAGATCATATATGATATCATATTAATTTATATGGTTATTATATAATTTAATAACAATTATTTCACCATTATATAAGAGTTTAACCTACCCTCGACTAAGGAAATGTAGAAGTTAAGAGTTAATTCTACAACCTCTTCATTATTCAAGATTTTTTATATGTAATTATCTACAGGGACCTCTTTATCATCCACATCTCTGTTTTCCTAAAATATTATTCCAATTTTTTTTACTATTTACTAGATTATGGGTTAAATTAATTTATACCGTTGTTTGAATTTTTATAAAATGGTTTGAAAATAATCTTTCTGTCGTTTTCCAAACAAGGCACCTTATGACCTTTTCGACAAAATTAAGGTAAGAATGTTTTTTTTAACTTATACGGCAGGTGCAGATATTTTTTTCCATTATAACATCATCGAAGCTTTCCTTATAATATTATAAGAATATTTTCAAAATAAATGTTTTCTATTATAATCATATGACTTTTAAATGATTTTAAAATAGAAAGATACATTTCTCTAAAAAATAGTTTTGATTTCACCTATGACAACATCCTTTCATGGATTTTAACTCTATTTGAAGTTGATTTATTATGATACAAAACTTCCATATTGTATTGAAGGTTTTGTGATATGTTTGACTATGGATGTTTTATTTTTATACCATTCATGGTTTATGGATAAAGTATTTACATTTTTTATGCTAGTTTTTATAGGAATATTTATGTTATGTTTAAACCTTTTCATATGAGGAATGCATTGAACGTAGTAAGTGATGGGTGGAGCCCGCTATAGCTTCCCGATGCATCGGTAGGGCTCCCGAGACAAACTAGTATCTTGGCACAAGGCCTTCAAAAAATCTTATTTGTAGGCTTGGCACAAGGCCTTGACTATGTGGTTATGAAGTCAGGCATTATGAATTACATCATTATGAAAGTGGCTATTGATATTGAATGTGATTATTCGACTAGTGGAATATCCATGTGAATAAGTAAATGAAATTATTTGATTTTATCTTTGCTATATAATTCTAAAGTTCGTGTTTAAAAGGTATTTGTTCTAGTTTTACATTTCCTTAAATTTTTATGATTATTTATGAAAGTCTCCACTATATTATAATTCTTACTATGAATATGAGCTCAATTATATGTTTTATTTTTTCCAAGATTCAAAGAAGTATATTATGACTGGCCTGTAGGGATAGTCTATGGGATCTCAGTGTTGTCTATGGAAACAATTTTTTTGTAGTTTTCCATTTTATGATGTAATGTAAACCTTATGAATATATCTAGTACTTCAAAGGCTACTAAATTAATCGGTCGTTCGAGACTTGATCTTTTGTGATCATGCCAATGGAAAACTCTAATTAGAGCACATAGCCCTCAGATTGACATTGAGGATTAATATAGAAGAACTTCCTAGAATTTTGGTACTGTATATATTTTGTGAGTTTTCCAAGAAATACATCCCTTTCTGGATATGATCAGGTAGAGGCGGATCTGGCACAGATGTACCTAGGGCTAAAACCCAAAAACTACACTTTGAGGTAGACTCGAATTGGGACTGGTGCATGACAACGGGCCTTGCTACATTCTTGGTTAATATACTCTCGGGGGATATTCTTAGGATAATCCACATTTTATTTACAAACCATTATGATGGATTTATGAGTATATACCTCCTCAAAGAAAACATTTTTTTATGATTATGGATTATATCCATGAAATATTTTATTTATATTAGGTATGTTATAAGTTTGGAATTATGAATTTTGATTCATAAACTAATCTAGTGTATGCCATTGTTTAGAAATGACGCCTAGTAGAAGCAATGGAAACTATATCGGCACAAGTACTCCATGTAGGTATTTCCCTCCTACTCAAAATAATTATAGTGGAGCTAGTGATACAACTGGTGATGATTATCTTATCACCATTCTGGGAACACTCACTTAGGTTATGAATAATAACCTTACCCATATAGAGCACCCTGATCCACAACGCGGAGGATCAATGTTACACCGCTTAATGAGGAAACAAACACCAACATTCTATGCGAGTACAAATCCATTTGTAGCTATATAATGGATAAGTTTGTAAGATAAAATATTTCATGCTTTGGGGAGTAGCGAAAGGGAAAAAGTTTTCATGGTAGTTTATCACCTCACAGGAGATTCAGATCAATGGTAGTAATTGATTCAAAACACAAAGACTGATGATGAAGTATCAAATATGCAATGGGGGAATTATAAAGAAATTTTCTTAGAAAAATATTTTCCTCATGACCATCGAGCGGTTATAAAAAAGAAATTTTTGAGTCTGAAACAAAAGTAGGATGATAATGTCACAAAATATGAGGTTAACTTTACAAGGTTAGCAAGGCATGCTGCAGATTATATATATAACCATAGAAGTAAGATTGATCGTTTCATTTATGGGTTAATACCATTTCTTCGTCAAGCATTAGTCTCACAATCCTTCGCATCGTACGAAGATATTGTCTCATATGCTATCAAGATAGAAATGGAACTCTCTAAGTCATACGACTTTAAAGCAAAGCAAGGGAAGAATAGATATGCTAAACACTATGGATATGGAAATAAGGGAAAGAAGGGAAAAGTTGAATATCCATCCTACTGTAAATGTGGGAAGAAACACCCTGGTACTTGTCTGAAGGGAATGGGAGATTGTTACTAGTGTGGTAAAAAAGTCCACCAAGATCATGATTTCAAGGGGAAGAAATAGTCTATTAATGTTGAATGATGAAATTGTAGAGAAAGGGGACATTACGAAAATGAATGTCCTAAGTGTAAGGGGAACTTACCTCAGAAAAGGACAAGGGATCAAGGAAAAGTTTATTCTATCACTACTACCATGGTTGAAGCTCTGAAATACATAGTGGCGGTTAATTTAATGGTTTCTTTAAGATTAGGCAATGCTTTATTTGATTTTGGATCATCACATTGTTTCGTATCTTAATAGTTTTCTAAGAAAATTAGACATTTCCAATTTTATTTAACATGTTAGTTGTTAGTAAAAACTCCTAAGGGAAGTCTCATTGGAATAATGTTTTGTGAATAAGTCCCCATTAAGGCATATAGACATTATTTATCTGTGGATATCATCATCATACCCATGATTGAATTTGATATAATCCTTTAAATGGATTGGATTTCAGACCAAGATGCGAAAATTTATTGTAAGAAGAAGGTGGTTACAATTCTTGATGATGATAATGAGTACCTATTGTGCAAAAATATGTTGATGTGTTTCCAGAAGATTTACATGGACATATTATATAACGATAAATTGAGTTTACCATTGATTTAATTCCTTGTTTAAGGCCCATATCTAAGACCCCTTATAGAATGGCCATTGTGGAATTAGTGGAACTAAAGAAACAACTATAGTAATTGAGTAATAAGAGATTTATTCTCCCTGGTGTTTCTCCCTGGGGAGCCCTTATTCTTTTTGTTAAGAAGAAAGACGGATCAATGAGGTTGTGCATTGACTACAGAGAGATCAATTCTATAACAATAAAGAACAAGTATCCCCTACCTCGCATTGATGATTTATTCGACCAACTTCATGGAGCTCAATATTTTTCAAATATTGACCATAGATCTGGATATTATTTGTTGTTTGTGATAAAGGAAGACATTCCGAAAATAGCATTTCGAACCAAGTATGGGCATTATGAGTTTACAGTAATACCTTTTGGATTGACTAATGCACCCTCTATATTCATGGATCTAATGAATAGAGTTTTAAAGGAACATCTTAATGTGTTTGTAGTGGTGTTTATTGATGATATCTTGGTATACTCCAAAATATACAAAGATCATGAAAATCACTTACGCATTATACTAAAGTCTATTAGATGAAATGAATTATATGGGAAATTAGAAAGTGTGAATTCTAGCTACAAAATATTTCTTTTCTTGTCTATGTTATCTCTAAGGAAGGAATATCTATTGATCCTTCAAAGACAAGAGCAGTCCAAGAATGGCCAGCACCGACGAGTATAACCGAGTTACACGGTTTATTGATTTAGCAGGTTATTATCGGCATTTCGTCCATAATTTTTCTCGATTGGATAACCCATTAACGAAGCTCACACATAAAGGGGTTAATTTTTTTTGGAAAAAAGTGTGTGAAGAATGTTTTGAATAATTTAATAGAATATTAGTCAATGCTCCTATCTTGACTCTACCATCAGAGAATGATGGGTTTGTTATTTATAGTGATGCATCAAAAAAAGAACTTGGTTTTTTCCTTATGAAGAATGATAGAGTTATTGCCTATGCATCATGACAACTAAAAATTCATGAGCAAAACTATCCTACTCATGATCTTGAGTTAGCATCTGTAATCTTTTCTATGATGATATATAGAAATTTTATCTATGGTAAAAAATGTAAGATATATACTGATCAGAAGAGTTTGTAGAATATTTTCTCATAGAAAGAACTCAACACGAGGAAAAGGAGATGGATTGAACTACTCAAGTATTATGATTGCACCATACACTACCACCCGAGGAAGTAAAATAAGGTGGAAGATTATTTGAGCAGAAAGGATCATGGAGTTCTAAACAAGATGAGAGTTGAAAAAGATCTTATATACAAGGATCTAGTAAAGTTGGACATGTGGATAACCATGGAAGGTGAAACATCAACTTTTTTTCCAATGGTTGCTAAACCATCTTTACTAGAAAAGATAAAGAGTTCTCAGACTGATGATGAATTATTTCAAAAGAATATTAAAGCTTTGAATGAGGGAGATTGAGTGACATTGTGTATGAAGATGGAATTTTGAATTTTGGGAACAGAAAATGTGTTCGCGATATACTTAATCTAAAATGGTAATTTTTGGATGATGTACATATTTCCAATTTCTCTATACATCCTGTTAGCACTAAGATGTATAGAAATTGAAAGGAACATTTTTGGTGGGACAACATGAAGAGGGAGATTGTTGATTTTGTGTCAAGATGTATGGTTTTTCAATAAGTGAAAGTTGGAAGGCAACGACCTAGAGGAGTCATGCAACCTCTTCCCATACCTGAGTGGAAATGGGATATTATTACGATGGACTTTGTCATGGGACTACCAAAGAATCCTAGAAGGAACGATTCAATATGGGTCATTATTGATCGTTATACCAATTCATCAATTTTTTTTTTCTATAATAGAAGATTTACTACTTGAACGTCTAGCAAGAATATATATTAATGAAGTTGTGAGACATCATGGAGTACACCCCTATCAATTGTTTCTGATCATGATCCACATTTTACATCAAGATTCTGGAAACTTATTCAAAATTCCCTGGATATTGAACTTCATTTGAGCACTTCCTACCACCCCCAAACTGATGGACAATCCAAACGGACTATTCAAACCTTAGAAGACAGGTTGACATCATGCTCACTTGACTTTCAAGGTATGTGGGATCAATATTTACCTATGGTATAATTTTCCAATAACAATAGATTCCATTCAAGTATTCAGATAGCACCATATGAAGCATTATACAAAAAGTGATTTCACACACCAACCTGTTAGGATGATGTTGGTGAAAGAAAACTCATCGTACCATAGATTTTGGAGGAAACGATGGAAAAGGTAAAGGTAATCCAAACCCACATCGAAGAAGATCAAAGTGGGTAGAAGAGCTATGCCGATAACCAAATGATGCATTTAAAATTTTAGGTAGGAGATCATGTTTTCTTGAAGGTATCCGTGTGGAAGGGTGTTATAAGTTTTAGTAAGAAGGGAAAATTAAGTCCTAGGTACATCAGACCTTTCGAAATTCTAGAATGAATTGGGGTTGTAGCTTACCGGTTGGCAATGTCACAGAGTCTCTCCAAAGTTCACGATGTGTTCCACGTATCATTGTTGAGAAAATACATGCCAGAACCAACGCAGGTACTCACTTATGTGGAAATTGAACTGGAACCTGATCTCTCTTATTGTGAAGAGCATGTCAAAATTCTTAATACCAAATAACAAGTGATTAGAAACTAGACGACTCGTCTGGTAAAATTTCTATAGAGAAACCATAAAATGGAAGAGGCAACGTGGGAACCCGAGGAAATTATTATGAAGAACCACATGAATCTTTTTATGCAGTAATATTCTATAAATTTTGAGGATGAAATTATTTTAAGGATGGAAGAGTGTAACACCCAAGCTTCTACGGTACATTTTCCTTTGAAAAATGCAATAGCTTGCATTGTACGCAACTTTGAGATTCTAACACAGCGCGAACAATCAAACTAGCCATTATGAATAGTAATACCCACTTTTTGAAAAATTTTAAATTTTATTTTTCAAAATGGAATTCATTTTTGGATTCGGAATATCGAAATTAGCTTAGGGTGAATTTTTGGTATTTTTCTGAAAACATTCAATTTTTGATCAACAGTGAAAAACACTGAGTTATTTTTCAAAACTGAATTTTTATTTAAATAATTATTTACTTAATTTATATTTAATTTAGGTAAAAATAGATAAATAATACCTATATAAGTTCAATATAATTCAGTGGAGTCAGTTTATAATAATTTTAGATATATAAAAATTTCAGTGAACTTTTTACTGTCTTTTACCCTCCTGGGAGCATTTGCCAATTTGTTTAAAACTAAATTTTACCGCTTCTGTGAGTAAAATTTGAAAAATATGATAGAAATGGTTGAGAATAGTAATTAAAATGTGGTTCAATAAGATTAAAATAATATTTGGCGAATAGTAATTTTTTACTTTTATTTACCACGATTAAAAGTAAAAAGGGTAATTAAGGGTAAAAATGATATTATTATTACACTATCACATGTCTTAATTCAATTAGATAAGTGTAATTAGACCAAAAACAACCTTTTTAATAAAATATGATCCTATATGTCCACTTGTATTATATTATGACATTTTTTATTATTTAATTCAAAGAAGAGTTAAAAGTGTTAAAATCAATTTTTAATAACTAAACCATTTTTAATATAGTGTTATACATAATATATATTCGACTATAAATATTAATTACAAATATAAAAGTATTTTATACATAATGGTATTTTATTTATAATTTTTAGACATTAAATTAATTAATTTATTTTATGACACAATAATGATGCAGTAACTACCTTATTAATGAAATATTAAAATAATTGATAATATAAATACCCAAATAAATTAAATTTGAGACTTTTTTTGAATTACAATAATTTTCTAGGTTAATATGACATGTTAGAGTTTATTTAATTAAGTTTATTCGAAGTAATAATTCTGTTATGACTTTAGAAAAAACAAAATACCAAATAGTGTGAAAATTGAAATTAAAGAGTTTTTAAAACAAATATTATATTATTAATTTTTATTTTATTCTTAAAAATCTATGGTTCGGAAAAAGGGATTAAATAATATTATATATTTCATTAATGAACCACTTGGGGTTTTCTTGGATGTTTATAGTATGTTTCTTAACCATATAATATAAAAATAAAAAGAGACATGGTAAATGTCAAACTATTTGACTAAGAGTTAAATCTAAAAGATATGATTAATATAGTGACCCAAACTTGTATAAAACCTTTTGGTTGACTGGTTTTTGACCCATCCCAACATTATCCTTTAAGTAATTTATTTTGGATCCCTTATAAACCGAAAATGATTTTATAATAAAATAATATTTCAATCTTTTCCAAAGGTGCCCCTCACCCCTCTTAGAAAAAGGCACTTCCCCTTCTCTCAAATTCACACCATCAAAGCCATTTGGCTCATCCAACCCCAGCTAAATATCCTCCCAACTATCCTAAATTCATCTTAGAGGCCTTATTTTGATCATAAATCCAATCTATGGAGCCCTTTTTATCAAATCAATAGGAAGAACCCGGAGAAGAGGTAAATATCTCACCACCTCTTTCATGTTATTTTTTTCTTCCACTTCCCCTTTATTTTTAGTTTCTATTATAAAATAATAACTCCAGTATCTTCTATATATTGTGATTTTATTATTAAAATGGTACAACCATATTCATTATGTTATCCATCCGATGAATAACATGTCACCATATGTGCGTACGTACGACTTACTGTCTGCATGTCGTGGTGTAGTTGTTTTTCAATACATTATTTTTTGGATGGGTATAATAATGATGTATAATTAATTTAAATAATATATATAACATGTTAATTATTCGTATATTTTATATACCATCCATTTACTTATTATTTTAATTAAAAAGGAATTATATTTTCACTCATGCGTACGTACGGATTACCGTCTCCACGAACACTATGAGATTCATTCCCCATCGTAATCATTCAAGAATAATTTTCATATGATGATTAAAAATAATATTTAAAGAACTTAATATCATTATGGATATGAATCAAATACACTCTATCCATAACAATCATGGCTTATGTAACTAAGCATATAAAGGAAAACAAATCAGTTAACAACCAAAACGATGATATTACTAAAATATCATTAACAAATCAATATTGGAAGATCATATATGATATCATATTAATGTATATGGTTATTTTATAATTTAATTACAATTATTTCAACATTATAAAGGAGGTTAACCTGCCCTTGTCCAAGGAAAAGTACAAGGTAAGGGTTAATTCTACAACCACTTCATTATTCGAGCTTGTTTATATGTAATTATCCACTCGAACCTATTTATCATCCACATATGTGTTTTCCTAAAAATGTATTCCAAAACATTGTTACTATTTACTAGACTATGGGTTAAAGTCATTTATAACCCTGTTTGACTTTTTATAAAATGGCTTGAAAGGAATCTTTCCTTCATTTTCCAAACAAGGTACCTTATGACCGTTTTGACAAAATTAAGGTAAGATTGTTTTTTAACTTATACGGCGGGTATGGCTATTTTATGCCATTATAACATTGTCGAAGCTTCCCTTACAAGATTATAAGAATATTTTCAAAATAAAATTTTTCTTTTATAATTATATGACTTTTATATGATTTCAAAATAGAAATATATATTTCTCTAATTTTTTTTGATTTCATCTATGTCAACATGCTTTGATGGATTTTAAGTCTATTTGAAGTTGATTTATTATGATACAAAACTACCATATTGTATTGATGGTTTTGTGATATGTATGACTATGGATGTGTTATTTTTATACAATTCATGGTTTATGGATAAAGAATTGACATTTTGTATGATAGTTTTTATACGAATGTTTATGTTATGTTTAAAACTTTTCATATGAGGAATTCATTAGACATAGTATGTGACAGGTGGAGCCCACTATAGCTTCTCGATGAATTGGTAGGTCTCATGTGACAAACTAGTGTCTTGGCACAAGGCCTTGAAAAAAAAATCCGATTTGCAGTCTTGGAACAAGGCCTTGACTTTGTGGTTATGAAGTATGGCATTATGCAATCCATCATTATTAAAGGGGCTATTGATATTTCATGTGATTATTCGACAAGTAGAATATCCATGTGAATAAGTAGATGGAATTATTTGTTTTTATATTTTCCATATTATTCTAAAGTTCAGTTTTAAAAGGATTTTGTTCTAGTATTATATTGCCTTAAATTTTTATGCTTATTTAAGAAAGTTTCTTCTATATTTTTATCCTTACTGAGCATCTGAGCTCACCCCTTTCTATGTTTTATATTTAATAGGATGCGAAGAAGTATTTTATGACTGACATAGAGGGATAGTCTATGGGATCTCAGTGTTTTCTATGGAAACAATGTTATTGTAGTTTTCCATTTAATGATGTAATTTAAACCTTATTAATATATCTAGTACTTCCATGGATACTAAAATAATAAATCATTCGAGACATGATATTTTGTGATCATTCTAATGATACGTAATAATGAACCAACTCTGGGCTTCTGGGGTCAGGGCGTTACCGAATAATTTTTGGATTGATATGTATTTTAAAACCAATTTTTATTCAAATTAGAGTATCATAAACTTTTTGGAATCTATCAAAATATTGGGCCACAAAAAACATATGTGGGCCAAAATATACACATCCACGTGGTAATGTAAGAAAATTTGTAAATTAAAATCAATTAGGATATAGGTCACGGAGAAAAACCTCATTTATAAGAAATCTCACAATGTTGGTTGGTAGAATCATTAATTTTCATTAGAATGAAGTTTTTGGGATTTTTATTTGACCATTTAGTGCCCATGTGCCATGTATTTCAATTTATGGCATTGAAATAACTTTATTTTTTTTCATAATGTATTTTCAAACCATTATAATGGTTACACTATAAACAGATGAATTTTTAATTTTGTTATGAAACATTCTTTCTTTAGAATCTTTCATTTTCCTAAAATTAATGGTTCATCTCCAGTGGTTGTGAATTTTTCATTAAGATTAGAGGATTTATGGATGTTTAATTTCTATTAAACCATCTTCCATGGAATACATTTCAATATTATATCTTCACATACTCATTTCTTTATTCCATTGAGACCATAATTTAGTATTAGATCTATGGTTCCTATAAGAATTTTCTATAACACTCTTCTTATTAATCTCAAATAAAAAATTTTCTACATGATGTATAATAGAAGAAGATATTCTAATATTCCTAATCCATGGGAAATTTCCATCACATAGCTGTAATAAAAAATTTCTCAAAATATTGAGAATCATTCACAACTACTGTGAGCATGACGTCATGATTCCCCTTCACTCCAATGAAATCCCTAACATCAATCTCTACATAATAGGAAAATTTAATCCCAATTTTATTATAATCATAAAAATCTATATGATTCAAGGGATTTATATATTATTATGAAAAAACAATAGATTATAAATATATTGAATGTTGATAGAATATAGGCAATCATGATATTTATGGGAGTAAAATCTAGATGATTTTCTACATTGGATGATGGAAATAAAATGAATATCTGAATTTAAGAATTTTTTTGATGAGATCATGTGATTCATAGAAATTATGAAATTAATTGATTACACATCTATAAGGTTGAAAAATATGAAACATTTTTCAAATATTATGGGAATGAAAAATATGCTCATGGGAGAAGTTGAAAAATATTTTGATAAGAATAATTCTACCCAAGAATTTTATGCATTAGTGTCATTTTCAAATCTATATCCTATGGAAATGAGTTAAATTAGTTGAAGACAAAATTATGAAGTTTTATTGTTTTTTTATGTGATGTGACTTTCTAGAATACATATAGAAAAATATTTCATGTTTTTTGGGGTTAATTTAATCAATTAATATCACATTCAGTGGAGTTAAAACCAATCTGTTCACATAATGATTTTTGAAAGCTAGAAATCAAGGATAAAAAATAAAAATTGGAACTCAAAGGCACCAATACAAATGGACTAGAATTGATATTTTTATAATGGTATTTATACTAATATATTATGTGTTGGTGATTAGGAATTTGTAAGGAACAAGATACTAGATATGGGGAAATAAAAATGTATGCAACAACCAAATGGAAAATAAAACTCATTTGAACAGAGAAATCGAAAGTGCATCGAATATCATGAGTTTGTCAATTTTCAGTTCAATTTCTGTAACAATCAAATTATTACTAAAATGGAGACTGATTACATTAAAAAGAAAATCATAGAGGATGAAAAATGTCATGATGAATTAAAAAATGATGACTTTGTTTTTCTTGAATATGATGTCTATTACATGCTTGTGTTATGAAGAGTTTTTCAATATCAAATCCACTCTTAAGTAAATAGATGAAAAAACATGTTAAAAACTCACATCACCATAAATTAGAAAGTATGAATGATGTTTACTTTTACTAGGTGTTGTAAAAATAATTCTTCTATAATACCATTGAAGAAATTTATTCTGCAAACTATGAAAGAATTTCGGTCATAAAAAATATAGTGGTTGAATAATGGGATCACAATTGATGTAAAAAAACATGTTTTGAATTCATTTTTCATTAGTAATAACTAGTTTTATGAAGTATTAAGTTATATTATTCCTATAGATTGTTGTCACTTGTTTTCTGGATGGTCATGGTTGATTGAAATGGATTCGAAATATGGTGGGTGGAAGAACACATATTCTTTGCCATATTAGAATGAAATATTACACATTCTCCTTTTAATGCATCACATATTATTCAAGAAACATTTGTTCAAAAAATTCCTAAAGGTAGCATATTTGTCAACAAAGATCAAGTGGTGAAATAAAAAAAGAGAGTTTTTTCTTTATAGATGATGGAGAATCCTTTTCATGTGAAGATGATTCATAATAATCAGTGAGCCTTTTCTTTTTTCAAGGAATATCATGATATTATTCTCAATGATATTATAGTTGATTAATAACCATCAGATTCTTTGAACACTAGAATGATCTTATAACAGGTTAAAATATCCAAATAAATGATTATATTGGTTAAATCATAATGATTAAAAGGAAATACTGAGAAAATTAGATAAATTGATGAATCAAGGATTTATAAGGACAAGCATGAGCCCATATTCTATTCCTGTATTATTATTTATAAAGAAACATTGTACTTATTTGTGTTACTAACATTACATATATCAATAAAATTACAATCTAATATAGGTATCTCATTCTATGAATCAATGAAATGATCAATGAAATACAAGGGTCATTAATCATTTGGAAGGATGATTTTCGAAGTGGATACAATCATATTCAAATGAAGGTAGGGGATGAGTGTAAAAATGATATCAAAACAAATGGTGGATTTTATGAGTGTATGGTCATGGAATTCAGCCTCTAAGATTCTCCTAGTACATTCATGAGACTCAAGAATGATTTTTTAAGATCATTAATTGTTAAATTGGTTGTCATTTATCTTGAAGATATTTTTATTTATAGAATGTATGTGAAGATCCATTAGGATGATCTTAAACTATTATTTGTATTTATATAGGAATAAAAGAAATATGGAAAGATGTAAAATTGTGAGTTGTTATCATATCAAGTTGTGCTTGGGATATGTGCTATGCAAAGAAGGAATCACGTCAGATCAATAAATGGTGGAAGCAACTATTTCCTTAATACCATAAGAATATATCAAAGATGTAAGGATTCTTCATAGATTGGCATATTTTTATTGTATCTTTGTTTCTATTTTCATAAATATCATGGAACCTATCTATAAATTCCTAAAAAATGTGTAATTTTAGTGGTCAAGGTTCGAAAGTGAATAATTTTAAATAATAATTAAAAGGTTATGTGAAACACAAATTTGTTATTTCATTATTTTTATCAAGTATTAAAAGTGGATTCTGATGCCAGTGGGGTTAGGATCTTCTCATACTAGGAAAGAGTCATGTTTCATATTTCAATGAGAAGACAAATGATTCAATGATTAATTACCACACATTTGATAATTAATTATATAAATTTTCAGTTTCATATCACACTAGCCTTAATAATTGGTATCGAAGTAGTTTTTTCTTCATTATAACCCTCATCCATTTATATTTATCAATAGTAAATAAATATAGAGTTTGAGGTATGGAAAGTTGGTAAAATTATTTCAATCGCCTTTATTTCAATCAAAATATAATAAGGGGTAAGATAACCTCATGGAATAGGATTTATATTAAATATATGCATTAAATTCCACTCTATATGGTTTCATTGTTGTAATTAAGTTAATGAAAAAAGATTCTCATCGTGATAGGGAGTTATATGATATTTTAATCTAATGTAAATAATGTATTTTTAGAGGATCATTCTATTTATCATAGTAATATATTATAGAGAAACATGTTGTGTAGTAAAATATGTAATTATAGGGTCATTATCATCTAAGAGACTCATGATGAAGGACCAACATGTCAAAATGAAATCCAAAAAAATGTAAATAAACTAAATGTGAAATTATTAGGGGCATAGATGTAATCAAATATCTAATAAATTATTTTCTGATGTGGGACAAGTTAAAGAGTGAAGAGTCATTTCAAGCTAGGTTTATACACTCTATTACTTATTTCAGATCAGCCATGGTAAGATCAAAGAATATTTTTAATAATGGGTTTAACATTGTCTCAGAAAGAATTTTTTTCATGGACATTGTACAGCTTCATGAAAATATTTACAATATCATTTCAAATAGAGACAATAAATTAATTTTCAATTTTTTAAGGGAAATTCTTGGGGAAATATTGTAAGAATATTATTTTTAGAAATTACCATAACCCTAAAATTGGAGAGAAAATGGTAGTCAGAAACCATACATCGGGAACTATTAGAAGCCCATTTCTGAACAAAAATATGAGAAATTCTTATTTACCTCTTACACAAGATGAAAATTTGTACAACATCACTCCAACTGCTACAACATAACATTATCAATTTTATGTTATTTATATAATCAATCCAATTAGTATTATAGAATTGTATTCTATGGATAGTGATTTTTATGTGAATATTGATGAGAAGGAGACAAAGAATAAAAAGAATCCACATGAATCTATTGAGCATAAATAGAGATGTATAATGAACCATATAAGAGGTGAGATAATAAGTATCACAATAAATCTATTTTATAACCTTAATTCAATGTATCGATTCACCTTTTCAAGGAGAATTTAAATAAAAATCTTGGAGAAGGAAGGAACAATGAGATGAGGTTCCATTAATGGTATGTGGGAAAATGGGAATTAATTCCCACATTGTTGATTTACCTGATTCTTTTTTGGAATTTTGGAAATGTCCAATACTGGAGATTTATATCCATGAATTGAAAAAGATAATTCCATGAATTTGAAGGAAAATATTCTCTATCCCATGGAGATTGATATAGAGTATATTCAACCCAAGGATAATACTTTTGGTCTTGGCAATAATTTAAATCCCTATTATTATTAGAATTGGACCACCAATAACTTTTTAGTATCCAACACAACAGTGGTCCATACAACATATATTTGGGGCCAGAAAAGAAATAAACATGTGGAGATGTAATGAATTTCATATAAATACTTTAAATTGGAGAGATAACATTGATAAAAGTATTATTATGAAGGGACCACTCTAAATTAGTTAGTGGGGTCATTAATTATCCTGGGAATCTGTTTTTTGGGTATTTTATGTGACCTTTGACTACCCCATGCCTTGTAATTATATTTTGGTGTTTAAAAAAAATTATTTTGTCTTTATAATGTATTTTAACTATTTAATAAAGGTTATAATATAATCCTAATAATTTTTAAACTTGATGTATACATACTTACTTCATCCTCTTCTTTTTCCTGGAATTGGTAGTGCATCACTAATGCTAGTGACATAGTCTTTATTCTTGGACAAACTAATATAGATGGAATTTCATTAATCCTTGGCCATTAAACTAAATTTAAATGTTCTATCATCACTTACTCATTTCATACATTTAGTAATGCGTAATAAGTTTTTGGGATTTTTGGGAATGGTGGTTTAGGATTTTTTGTGGATGATGGTTTTTGGTTTTTTGGGGAAGAGGGTTTGGGGATTTTGGGGGTGAAAGTTGGTTTTTTTGGGTATTATTTTTTTAGATTTTTTGGGGATGATGATTTAGTTTTTTTGGGGTTCAGGGTCTTGGTTTTTTTGATAACAGATTTGGGTATGTTGGGGCTATGATTTGAGTTATTTGTGGCTGAGTACCCTCATGTTTCATGCATCAAATAACCTATAATGTAACATCTTGTTTCCAACTTTAGAAAATCACCTGTGTACCCTCTTTTTTTAATGTATATAATATTTTAATCCCTTCACTAGCCAACCCATAATAGTAGTAATAGATCACTCCTATTACAATCATAGTGGAAAAAGTCCCTTATTGAATTCAGTTCACTCCCCGTTACTATGTTATCTATATCATGAGATACAAATCATTACATAATGCCTTGGTTATAGTTATAGGTCCCAGAAATCACAAACTTAAATGAAACATATGTGTGATAAAAGGGAATAAATATTTCATCATATCATAACCAAATAAAAGATATTAGTTTCATAAATATTTCATCATATCATAACATGTGGAAGAGAAATAGGTTTCATAAACATTTATTCATTTTAGTATTCTATAAGATATTTAAAAGAAGCATGTTTCATAAGAATTTTATCATGGTATAACCAAAGCAAGAGAAACTAGTTTGATAAATAGCATGCCAAATTAAATGTAAACCATTTATAAAATGAATATGAAATAGAAACATGGATCATATCCTCAACAAAGAATAAAAATCATCAAAGGATGTCATCAAAGATGGAAAATGATTTTGAATTATGTATTAAAATATTTATTGGGGAATATTACCATTCCATTTTGAATAAATTTTGAGAACATAAATCCATTTTAATTTCAATTTCAATTTGAAATTATTATTTTTAAATCATTCTCAAACTACCATTAAGCAAAAATCAATTAAAAGTAAAAATTATTCCAAAATATTGAACAAAGTATTTTATTTTGATATGAAACTTGAAAAAATAAACATGAAACATGAAATAATGTGGTGGTAACGATTTAATATAATTTCATACATAATTTATATGTAAAAAAATGATTCCTTTCACATTATTATTATAAGATAAAAGTTCCTTGTTTAGAAAATGAAAAGAGGATTCCTTTTTAAAATTATTTTTAAAGGGTAAAAAATTGGTAAAAATATATTTTAAATTTCAAAGTATCATATATGTATATTTATATGTATTATATAATTTTTGAAAACATTTTTAGAAATCATTGTTTTTGAATAATACTGATTTTCGACCACATAGAGAAATATTGTCAGAATTTCATAAAATCATATGATTGATATCTTGATTAAATAAAAGGAGAAAAAAATAAAGAAATCATGTATTTTTTTTAATGACCATAGGATAGGATATTTGATGGGTATTGATGATATATAGATAATTCAATTTCATCATAGAAAGCATAATCCAAAGCAATATCGATAAACTATTAGATGGTAACATAATCCTATTACCACATTAGTAACAATGAAACATGTGAATGATGAAATAATAACATTAAAAGAAACTTATAATATCATGTTAATAAATAAATTCAAGATATTTTATTCAATGGGGGTGTATATAAACATCATAATAGGGTATAGGTGTATAACATAACATACGTCTCAAATAAGGAAAATTGAGACAAAAAACATTTAGTAATTCACTAAATTTTGAACCGTAAACCACATGTAAGAGAGATACTAAAATTGATATGAAATTGTTAATAATTTCCAATACAATAATCTTAAAATACATTCATTGAATGTATACACACTACATCTATCAAATGAGTGGTGAATATGTCATAAGCCTCATGGAAATAAACTTGAGATTATGAATCCCAATACTTCTTGAGTAACTATTGAATCATGAGGCCCGTGAATGAATAAAATTAATAGAAACATTTAATATCAGGAAATAAATGATTTTAATGAAATAAAATTTATAATTAATTATATACTCTCCCATAATATGTCATAAATCTCAAAAAAGTAAAATTTAGACTAGATATCACCTTACCTAATGTATTGATTTTTTTCACATGTTTGAAAATAATCTATAATAAATATAGGAATATTATAAATTTTTAACCAAATAATAAATATTATTATAATACAATATGTGATCCCATTTTATCATTTGAACCCCATTTTTTATTAATTACATATTAAAATACTTATTTCTGGGTGTTAACTATTTCATTTTTCATTATAGTTTTTGGAAGATTAGTTATTTATAATTTGACCAGTATTCTTTAATTTCAATAAGATAAATAATCTTATAAATATCATTTATATTTATAATTTTTATATTTATGGTGATATAAAATGTTTGATATAATAAAATACAATACAAAATTCATGGAGATGGTAGGTCGTACGTACATATGGACAGTGTTTCCATTTTTCAGTGGATGTACTGAAAGAAAAATTAAATAGTAATAGAAAATTATATAATCATTATAATTATATATATATATATATATTACATATATTCAATATATTTTATCCTCATTAACTTCCATATGATTCTTAAGTGAAAAACGTATCGCATCGCTTTGCAAGGAGGTAGTCTTTTGTACCCACAAATGACGTTATCGTATCTCCCAAGGAATGAAATGTAAAAAGAATATGTGGAAAAATATTTCTAGGAGCATAATTATGTTAAAAATATCATATATATATACAAATTAAATCCATCATCATACCCAACTGTGGAAGGTGTTGATGAAAAATTAGTCACATCGGTTTTACGATATGGAAGTCCGCCATATAAACAAGATACATTATCATTTTCCATTTAAGGAATGATGAGATGTATATAGGGAATGAAATTAACATAAAAAATTATCATAATTTATAAGATAATGAAGTATTATATTATTATCTTTTAAAATTAATTGGAGGAGGTAGAGGAAAAAATAAAATAAAAATGATCATTGAAGAATGTTACCATCCTTTGGAAAACATATTTTGGTTTTCATCAAAATGAAACCTATTTTTTATTTCACAAAAAAACAAGGATTACAGGATGATAATAGGTAAATTGGTAAGTTATTTTTTCATGTATTGTAAAATATAAGTTTTTATGAATGTTTAATTATGGGAGATGATGGGGTGGACATTTATAAGTGAGGTGAGTGACACATCGGTAATTTTTTAAAAAGAGTGAATTCCACCCAAATAGTTTTTCCAATAATAAGTATCCCATATTGGTAAATTATATAGAATAAAATGGTTATTGTCTAGATATGTCTATAAAATTGGTTTTTTACAAGTTTTTAGTTAATTTTTTTCATTAAGATTAAAAACTAATCCCATTGTATACCTGTATTAAACTTAATCGCATTAATTTACTTTAACTATTTTAAGTAGTCATTATGGTAAAAAAATAATTTTTACTCAATTTATAATATAATTTTTTCTAATTTCCGAATATTTAATCCATTTTTTTTCAAATTCAATTTCGAAAATTTGAAAATTTTAATTTTAATTTAATTCCACATTGGAAATGAGAAAATAGGGTTTCAATTTTAAAATGTTCAAATGTTAAAATGGTTTTTAGATCAACATTCAACAGTAAATTGATTCTAATGACCTATATTGGATTAATATATATATATATATAATTTAAATTATTTTACATTCAACAACATCATATAACTATTTTAATGCTTTTTAAAATCATTAAAATATATCAAAATTAATTATAATTATCAATATTTTCCATTATTCACTGAAAAATATAAATTTATAGAAAATAACCATAACATCATCATAAGATAATTAAAATGTTCTGTATTCAAAATTAATGATTATTTTTTAAAATTCATATTATTAATTTGGTAGAAATTAATTTTTAAATTATTACTCAATAATGTTACCAAACGTCTTTTAAAAAAAATATAGTTTCAAAGTGTAAAATTGGATTCGTTATTATCTTATGGCTGTCAAACCTATTGGATGAATTGAAATAGTTTTTATTTATTATATAATATAAATATTTAATTAATATCATTAAATAGTAGTTATTATTTTTTTAATATAAATTTCATTTGGGGCCTTAATTTAAAAAAACATTCACATTTATTTCAACTAGTTTTTATTTTCATTTCTAATTTATTAATTAAAAAAGAATTCATCTTATTACATTTATAACTAAATATTTTCATAATTAAATAGTCTTATTCATACATAGATTACCATGTATATGATATAAATATAATATTAAATAATAATATTAATGGAATATTTTTGTTTAGTAAAACCCAGTGTTCTGTATAATACATGCTTCTGAAGATGGATGTTATTATGTTTAAATCAAGATATCACAATAAAAAATTTCTATGAAAATTTATTTCATAAAATCCTAATATGATTCATTATACCCCCCTTAAAAATAATTTCTCCATCAAAATTCATCTTTGTCTTCAAATATTTAACATTTGAGAATTCATTTATAGAAACCGACATCATAAAAATGAATAATAAAATAACCTTGAAAATGTTAAAGTTGGATCCATAAATGTTTCCCGACATACCAAAAACATAGGAATCACCAAAGTAGAACATTTGATGGAAATGAAAATATATACATAGATAAATATCATAAAAAATTGTCAAGGGTGATAGTGGTCATTGATCACAATAATGTCAACAATCCAGATAAGGTTAATGACCACAATACTGGAAATATAGGCTAGGTTATAAGACCATAATTTCATCGTAAATGAAGGTGAAAGTATTAGATTATATCCTTATATACTTTTCCTAATCACTAGGAATTATTTTACATCCTATTATCGTAACATATGTGAATATTTTTTCTTGGAATGTATAATATCATCCCTTGATAAACATTCTGCATATCTTGTCAATTTCTCTAAATAATGAGAATTCATGAATGATTTTCAATACCCAAAGAAATAAAATAAAATTTTAAAGGATCAAATAATCCTAAAAACTATAATAATATCTTCCTGATATATTTATAACCTAACCAAATCCTTAATGCCCATATCAATATAGAATAATTCCAAAATAGAATGGACCTTCATATTAATCTCCTTATCCAATATACAACTAATAGCATTACATAAGTTTTTTAACCTTATGACCATTAAAAAATATTAAAATAGAAAAAATTATATGAAATTTAACTAAATTTTTTAATTCAACTTATCATTAATATCCCCAAAAATAGGTAGTAGGCCTTAATTTTTATATACCAATATGTGAATACCATGATAATATATTATCACAAAACAAGTTAATATACTTAATTACAATAAAACCATAATGAAAACATGCATGATTTTAAAATTTATCTCTTCACTCATTCCATAAATAAAATCACTGATTTTTAAATATAAACCATTTACCCCAAAATGACATAAACTCTTTCCATGATATCATTAAAATATAAAGGGTTTACTTTCCCAAATTAACGTTTCAAGGTAATCCATAATACATAACTATAATTATCATAGTAAAAAATATCTTTATTGTCTCAACATCATGAAAATATAAAGGGTTTACTTTCCAAAATTCACGTGTTCTCCACATTTCATGGTTATCAGTACCGTTCAACATATGATTTCAAAAACCTAAGGATAAACTAAAACTGAAAATTTAAAAGATGAATCATTATTCTATAATAAAATAAATGTACTAATAAAACATTATTCAGGAAGTCCATTACATAAAAAATAAATCATCCAAATTAGTTATTAAACCATCAAAAATATTCATAATTTTAATCCTTAATACTTTTTTTCTGTCATCTATAATTTTTTTCTCTTTATTTTAAAAATTATGACCATTAATTATAATACATTGCTAAATCACATCACAATATTTCTCCCCTGGGCATACATCTTCATATTTATCATACATTAAAAATTTAAAACACATATCTATTAATTATTCCTTAACAATAAATTAATTATTTTGTACTATGTTATCATAATTTTTCACTTTTTCATTGCAATTACTTGCTTTCTGTCATTCTCTTCTACACCTAAAGAATATTCATGTTCTGTTGAATCGTTATTTTTTATAATTATTATCACATTATTTACATGGGGAATATGGAACTTCCCTTCAACTTTGGTAATCATGAAACACCATCATTCTCTTATTTGGTGGCTCAAGAAACTCACCCCAGATGAAATTTTCGTTTATATTATGATGTTATTAATTAGGCATAATAACAAAGTTTCACCTTATGGATCCCATTACTTTTTGTTTCTCATGTGGAAGATAATTCCATTATCCATCACTTTCTCCATTAATATGAATGATCCTAATTATAACCTTTATCTAAAAGAGAAAAATCCTAGTTTGAGTAAAAATAATCATTATGGGAAACAAAATAATCATGATAAATAATTTCTAGGATGTCTAAATCTTGAAAAATTATTATTTCTCTACAACGCATTAGTTTTAACCTAGGCCATCCATGATCTCAACTTTTAAATATCCCTCATAATTTTTCATAAATAAAATGTGGATAAACTAAATCATATCCCTCGGGAGATTCAAACCTAGTGCGCTATATGTCCTATTATCATGAACCAGTTTCAGACCAAGTATAGATTAATACTATTTTTTTGGCGTTGTAACACATATGTACATCTTCACTAGAATGGCATCGATTTGTAGTATATAGATGGATATTTATTTCTATATAAACCAAAAAAACTCATCCCTTCCAAAACATTTGAATGTAATCCTATATTTTGACTTATCCCCAGATTCAGTTATAAGTTTATGTTTTGAAATCTATGCTTTCTTAATCCAATTCCTCTGGTTTCTACTAAACAGCCTATAAAACCAACTATAAATGCCCCAAATACAGTAACCTAGAGTGTTTGTATTCTTTATTAGAATTTAAATAGATAAAAGCTATCCCATTCCAATGTACTCAATAGTTTATTAGTATTTTTAAACTAGATATATACCTGAATTTCACATAAATTTGAAAACATGAAATTCAATATAGAATTCCCTTTGATAAAACCAGTATTACCTTTGTCATATCCCATAATAAAAATCATAAAAAACTTTATATAATCATAGGGAAATTAAACATATGAAAGGGTGAGATCAGGTGCTCAGTAAGGGTATGCATTCAATGGATGATATCAATAATAAAATAAGCATAACATGAGTATACGGTCTGGAGAACATGAACTGAATATTTGATGATCATACCATTCATATCAAATACCAAAATCTTGAGTCATGGAATATATATTTGTAGTTCATAATACATAAATCATAAAGGAATCAATTGCCTTGGTCAATGATAGGACAACATTAGTGCAATTCTTGGAATTTTATTCAAGAACACAATCATAAAAAACCATTCCTCAATGCTACCGACCAAGATATTCCTAACATTTTATTTTTTCGATGTCCACCCATGTACCTGATTCGGGATGGGGGTAAAAACCTATGTACCCTCTTGTTTTGGGGTTATGATAACCTCCTGTATACACCCTTTTTCTTAGTGAACCTAGTTCACTTCCTATTATATCCATATAATGAGCTATAATTAATTACATAATGATTTAGAGGATGATATAGTTCTCACCCATCACAAAATAAAATCATAAAAATGTGGGACACCAACTCACAATACATTCATCATATCATAACTTCTAAAAAGAGATCGTATTAATAAACCTTTAATCATAATATAACCTATGTAAATGAAATAGGATTTATAATCTATACATACTTTCATTAAATCATAACCCATATAAAAAGAAGTGGGTTTCATAAGAATGTCCTACTCTTATAACCCATGAAAAATAAATTGTTTTAGGAAACATCTATCCAACAAAAACACAAACCATTAGAATAATGTATAAGAATAGTATACATGGATGATATCCTCAATAAAGAATAATTAAAATCCCAATTTTTCATCATATACGTAAAAATAATTTTAAATATAGCTTAATCCATTTCATGACGAAATATAAATTTCCATTTTTAAAACACTTTTGATAACATAAATTATTTTCCAAATCCATTTCACATTGAAAAATCCTTTTTATAAAATAAATTTTAAAATACATTAATTTGAAAATAAAATTAAAAATCAAATCATTCCAAAAAATTTAAGAATATATTTTCTTCTGAAAAAATTATTTAAAACATATAAAGGAAGAAATAATGAGTGGGGTGGTCATGATGGCTGAGGGTTTAATGTTATTATAGAGAAAATGGTTTAAGGTTTTATATGGATGAGGGGTTTGGGTTTTTTTGTGATGGGTATTTAGGGTTTTTTAGGTCTATTGATATAGGGTTATTTGAGGAAAATGGTTTAGGTGTTTTGGGGATGAGTGTTTAGGGTTTTCTAGGTTGCGGGTTTACGTTTTCTAGGGATATGGGTATAGGTTTTTCTATGGATGATGGTTTATGGTTTTCTAGGTATGATGGATTATTTTTTTCAAGGGAAGAGTGTTTAGGATTTTCTAGGATTAAGGTTTTAGGGTTTTCTAGTTTTGAGGGTTTAGGCTTTTTTGGCGATAAGGGTTTAAGGTTTTCTAGGAATGAGGATTTAGGATTCTTTTGGGATATGGGTGTTTGGTTTATTATGTATAAGTGTTTAGGGTTTTATGGGGCTGAGGATTCAGGGAATTCTGGGGATGAGGGTTTAGTTTTTTCTATGGCTATGGGTTTAGGGTGTTTTGGGGATGATTTTTTAGGGTTTTTGTGGGATGAGGCTTTAGAGTTTTTCTAGGGGTGATAGTTTATGGTTCTATGTAGAAAAGTGTTTAGGGTATTCTAGGGATAATGATTGAGGTTTTATTAGGGGATACAAGTTTAGAATTTTTTGGGGATATGGGTTTAGGTTCTTCAAGGGACAAGGGTTTATTGTTTTCTAGGGATAATATTTTATGGTTATTTTCAGATAAGGGTTTATGATTTTTTGGGGATGAGGGTTTTAATTTTTACATGGATGAGGGATTATGTTTTTTTAGTTACTCGTGTTTAGGGTTTTATATTGATGTGGTTTTTGGGGTTTTGGGGGCTCAGTTCATAAGTATTTCTACTCCTAAGTTTTTATGGTTTTCTGTGGATGATGGTTTATGGTTTATATGTATAAGGGTTTATTTTTTTAAGGAGGGTAGAGGGTTTGGGGCTATGTGGTTAGGTTTTTCATGGGATATTTTTTAGTTTTTTGATGGGTTTGAGGGTTTAGTGTTTTCTAAGGTTGTGTTTTTGGGGTTTTCTAAGTATTAGGTTTTATATGTCTGATGAATTTTGAATTTTTTTGGATTAGTCTTAAGTGTTTTCTAGGGATAGGGTTTTAGTATTTTTAGGTCTGAGGGTTTTTAGTTTTTCTTGGGCTATAGTTTTATAGGGATTAATTTTTTAGGTTTTATAGATCTCACGGTTTATGATTTTGTGGGGACAAGGATTGAGGTTTTCTAGGGATCAATGTTTAGTGTTTACTGGGGTTATTGGTTTTGGTTTTTTAAGAGCCGTGGGATTAGGGTTTTCTAGGGCTCATTGTTTAGGGTTTTAAGGGATGACGTTTTAGTGTTTCTGGGTTCTATGGGTTTATGATTTTTTGGGTAATTTTTTTCATTTTTCTTGGGTGGAGGGTTTAGGGTAATATATATCTAAGTGTTTAATATTTTTTGGGGATAAGGTTTTTTTTATTTAATGGGGATGAGTGTTTTGGATTTTATGGGGTTTAAGGTTTAGGGGTTTCTAGGGATGAAGACGTAGGGTTGTGAGGGGAAAAATTATTATGGGTTTTGGGGGGTTAGCCATTAAAGTTTTTTCAGGAATAGGGTTCTGGATTTTATGGGGAATAGGGTTCAGGGTTTTTTGGGGCCAGTGTTAAAGGTATTTTTGGAACTACGGGGTAGTGTATTTGGGGAACAAGGGTTTGGGGTTTTTTCTTGGGGTTTAAGGATTTTTGGGAATGAGAGTTTAAGGTTTTGGAAGAGGTGAGGGTCTATTATTTTTTGTGATTGAGGGTTCTGGTTTTTGTGATGATGAGGGTTCAGGGATTTTTAGGAATAAGAGTTTCAAATTTTTAAGTGATAATGTTTTTGGATTTTTTTAGGGATGATGGTGGATAATTTTTTTGTAATGAGTGTTGAAAGAATTTTGGGGTTAGTGTTTAAGTTTTTTAGTGTAGATGGATTAGGGTTTTTTGGGGCCAAGTGTTTTGGGTTTTTTGGGTACATTGTTCAAGGATTTTTGTGGATAGGTAATGAGAATTTTTTAGTGATAATGGATTTGAGTGGTTTGGGGATAAGGGATTATTATTATTTTTTAATGGATGAAGGTTTAGTGTTTTTTGGGGATTTCAGTTTAGTGGTTTGGGGGCTGATGGTCTAGGGTTCTCTAGGACTAAGGGTTTAGGGTGTTATAGGGTTGTGGGTTTATGGTTTTATGAGAATGTGGGATGATTTTTTCCATATTATTGTTTATCATTTTCTAGAGCTATGGGTTTTGGGTTTTTTTGGGGATGAAGGTTTATGGAATTGGGAGGATTACATTTTATGGTATTTTTGGTCCAATGTTTTGTGCTATTTAGTGGGTGAGGGTTAAAGGGTTTTTTGGGATCCAGTGATTGGTGTTTTTTGTGGTAGAGGGTTTGAGGGATTTTTTTGGATAATTTAATTTTGTTTTTTGGGATAGATGGTTTTTTTTATTGGGTGTTATGGTTATGGTTCGTTATGTATTATGTTATGAATTTTTTTTGGAGTTGATGGTTTGGGGTTTTATTTGTAGTGGGTTTAGATTTTTGGGGTAAGTAGGTTTAGGGTTTTTTGGATAGAGGTTTTTGGGGTTTTTTATGCTGAGGGGATTGATTCATTTTTAGATTTGGGATTAGGTTTTTTAGGGATTACGATTTAAGGGTTTTTTTGGTTTAGGGTTGGGTTTTTGAGATTAGTGTTTAATTTTTTTTATGGTTAGGGTTCAGCTTTTTTGGGGGTGAATGTTTTTTTGGGGAAAAGTATTTTGAGGTCTTTTGTGCTCAGGGTTTATTGATTTATGGGATTGATATTTTAGGGTATTTGGGGGGGGGGGTTGATTTTTTATATTTAGAGTTGAGGTTTTAGTGTTTTTTGGGGATATGTGTTTGGGATATTTTGTGGCTAAATGACTGTTGGTTTTGGGGGATTGGTTTTTATGGATCATAATTTTATAGGGTTAATGGTTTTTTGTTGCTTGGGGGGTTTTGTTTTTTGTGGATGAGTTTTTGGGGTTTTTTGGGATGAGTATCTAAGGTCATTAAGGATGAGGTTGACTCTTTTTGGGGATGGGGTTTTAATGTTTTTTACAATGAGGGTTTATGGTTTTTTGGGTTTGAGAGTTTTGAGTTTTTTGGGGTTTAGGGTGTAGGGTTTTTTTGGGGCTATGATATTATATTTTTGGGGGGTGTAAGTTTATGGTATTTTCGATCTTTGGGTTTAATGTTTTTTGGTTCTAAGGGTTTTGGTTTTTTGGGTTTGAGGTTTTTGGGTTTTTTTTGTCCAATGGGTTATCGTTTTGGTGGTCGATGGTTTAGTTTTTTTGGGGGCTTTATGGTTAAGAAATTTTTTGAGGTAGGGTTTAAGGGATTCTATAGAATAGGATTTATCTCTATTATGGGATTAGGTATTAGTTTTTTTTATAATGGTTCAAGTTATTTGGGGTGAGTATTAAGTGTTTTTTTGGGAATTGGGGATTATAGTTTTTTTTGGAAGAGGGTTAAGCAGTTTATTGGGCCTATGGTGCTAGAGTTTTCTAGGATCCAAGATTTAGGTTTTTATATTAGAGAGTTTTGGGATTTCTAGGGATATGGGATTAGGGTTTTCAGGGACTGAGGGTTGAGGATTTTATTGGGATGAGGATATATGGTTTTTAGGGATGATGGTCTAAGGTTATTTTCGGGTTGTGGGTTGAAGGCTTTTTGGGGTTGGGGTTTTTTGGGGATGAGGGTTGAAGGATTTTTGGAAATGAGGGTTTAAGGGTTTTTTAGGTTATAGGTTATAGGGTTTTGTGGGTTCAACTATTTATCATTTTTTTGGTTTGAGTGTTTTTCATATATTCGATCTCAGGTTTTAGGTTTTTTTGTTTTAGGGGTTAGGGGTTTTGGAGCTGAGGTTTTAGGGTTATTTTTTGAATCAATGGTTTAGGGTTTATTAATTTGAGGGCTTAGGGTTTTTGGGAGGACAAGGGTTTAGGGTTTTCAATGGAAGAGTGTTTATGATTTTTTGTGGCCGAGGGTTTAGGTTTTGATGGGTCTATGGGGTTACTATTTTATGAAAATAAGGGTTTATGGTTTTTTTGGGCTAATGGTTTAGGTTTTTTGGGCATGAGTGTCGAGGTGTTTTTGAGGCCAATGTTTGAGGTTTTTGGGGAAGAGTGTTTAATATTTTTTTAGTGACAATAATTTAGTGTTTTTTGGGATGAGAGTCTAGGGGTTATTTTGGAAGAGGTTTCTGGGTTTGTTGGGATTGAGGATTTAAGGGTTTCTATGCCAAAGTTTTTATGGTTTTTCTAGAATAGTGTATATGGTTTTTTGGGTATAAAGTTTAAGGGGTGTTTTGGATGAGGTTTTACAATTTTTTCAGGACATGTGTTTGGCGTATTTTGATGTAAATGATAATGTTTTTTACAGTCGAGGTTTTAGTGTTTATCAGTCCTTAGAGACAATGGATTAATTTTTATGAGGGTTTATGGTTTAGGGGATATCTTGGATGAAGATTGAGGTGTTTTTGGGACTAAGGGTTTAGGTTTTTGTGGATGATGGGTAGGGTTTATTGGGGCCGAGGGTTTAGGTTTTCTTATGGTGGAGGGTTGATGATTTCCATGGTTAATTATTGATGGTTTTTAGGGATGATTATTTATTGTTTTTTTCTTATGTGGGGTTTGGGTTTTTTGGGGTATGATTTAGGGTTTTTTGGATATTAGGTTTTATGATTTTTTGGGACTTAAGGTTTTTGGATTTTTTGGGATGAGGGTTTTTTTTGGGATGAATATCTAAGGTTTTTTCCGATAATGGTTCTTGGTTTTTTAAGATGATGGATGATGGTTTTTTACTCTGTGGGATTATGGGGTTTTAAGGATGTGGTATTATGTTTTTTTGGGATTATAGTTTATGGTTTTTTGGGGATAAGGGTTTTTGGTTTTTTTGGGCTGAGGTATAAGGGATTTTTAGTGATGAGGGTTTGGAGTTTTTTTGGCTGAGGGTTGAGGGTCATTTGGGGATAATGGATGAGTGTTTTTTCATTCCCTGAATTCAAGGTTTTTTTGCCTAAGAGTTGATTGATTATTGGGGTTGAAGGTTTTTTTAGGGATGGGGGTTTAGGGTTTTGCGGTTGAGGGTTTTGGGTTTTTGTGGAAGAGAATTTAGTGTGTTTGTAATAGAGTATTTAGTGTTGTTTTGTGGCTGATGGTTATTTTTTGGGGATGTGGGTTCATAGTTATTTTTGTATGAGTTTATATGGTTTTTTGGGGATATAGGTTGACTGCTTTTAAGGGTTGAGGGTTTTTTCAGGCTTAGGATAAACGTTTTTTTGGTCTCAGGGTAGAGGGTTTTTTTGCTGAGGGTAGAGTTTATTTTTGGGACTGAGTTTTATGGTTAATTGGGGTTGAAGGTTGCAGTTTATTTCCAGATTAGGGTTTTATTGTTTGGGAGGATTAGGGTTTGGGGTTAAGGGTTTAGTATGTTTTGGGTATGTGGGTTAAGGGTTTTTAGGCTTTATGGATTATGTTTTGGAGGGTTTAGGGATTATGGTTTTTTATGGATGGGGTTGGGGTATTTTGGTTCCAAGGGTTTAGGTTTGTTGGGATAATGTTCTTTTTTGGTTTTTCAGTGTTGAGTATTTATGGTTTTATGGCACTAAGTGTTTCTATTTTTTTTTGGGATAAAGGTTATGGAATCTTTAGGTATATGTTTTTAGGGTTTTTGGAACTATGATTTAGGGAATTTTGGTTATGAGGGTTTATGTTTTAATTGGGTATGAGGCTGTAGTGTTTTTTGGGGTTGGGGGTTTAGGCTTTTTTAGGGATGAGGGTTTTGGGTTTTTTTGAGCTGAGGATTAAGGGAGTTTTGTGGATGAGGGTTCTAGGTTATTTTAGAATATGTGTTTATAGTTTCCTGGGGATGAGGGTTTAGGATTTTTGGGGGTTTATAGATTTGTGTTTTTTTGGGGTGAGGGTTTAAGGATTTTTTGGGAGTGAGGGTATAGGGATTTTTTGGTCCAAGGGTTTAGGGTATTATGGGTCAGAGTGTTTAGGATTTTTAGGGGTTGGGGGTTTAGATTTCTTTGTGGTTGGGTGTTTAGGGGATTTTGGTCTATTGGGTTGGTTTTTATTGGTGTTGAGGGTTCATGTATTATGGGTTCTAATGGATTTGGGTATTTCAATGATAAATTTTGAAGGTTTTTTTGGAGCTAAGGGTTTTGGGTTTTTTTGGGCATGGAAGTTACAGTTTTTTGGGCTGAGGTTATAGTGTTTTTATGAGGGTTTACAATTTTTTTGGAAGGTTTAGGGTTATTTTTTATTGTTGTTTTATGTTTTTTTCTAGGATCAGGATTTTGGTTTTTTCATGATGAGGTTTTACGTTATTTTAGGATGGGGGTTTTGGGTTTTTGGGGGATGAGGGTTTAGAGTAATTTTTTATGGAATATGGTTTGGTTTTTTGGGGGATGAAGGTTTAGTGTTTTTTTCAATATATTAGATATAGGGTTTTAGGTTGACTATTTAGGGATGTATTATTGTGTGTATACCGATTTTTGGTGTTGAGGGTTCAGGGTGTTTTGGGATGAGGGTTCATTATTATTTTTAATTAGGGACTAGTGTTTTTTTTTGGGATTATGGGTTTGGAATTATATGGGGCTGATGGTTAGGTATTTTTTTGGGATGAGGGATCGATGCCTTTTGGGGATCATGGTTCTTGGTTTTATGGGGTTGAGTGTTCAGATTTTTTTAGGGATGAGGTTTTATGGTTTTCGAGATGAGGGAATGGGGTTTTTAGGAGGATCTTGGATCATTTTTATTGAGGGTTCATGGTTTTTTTGGAGCTTAGTGTTTAGGTTGTATTCAGATATGGGTTTTGAGATTTTTTTGGTTAAGGATTTAGGGTTTTTTGGCGGTCAGGTTTAATTTTTTTTTGGGAGATAAGTGTTTAAAGGTATCTTAGGGTGAGGTTTTATGGATTCTTGGGGATAACGATTTAGGCTTTTTTGGGGCTATGGGTTTATGTTTATTGGGACTGATTGTTAGGGTTTTTTGGGGATGAGGGATTGGATTTTGGGGGGTTAAGATCTTAGGAATTTGAAGGGATTAGATATTATGTATTGTATGTTCCAAGGGATTAGGGATTTTTGGGGATGATGGTTTATTGTTTTTTGTGATGGGGGGATTAGGGTTTTAGGATCATGTGGGTTTTATGTTATTTCGGAATGATGGATTAGGATTTTTTTAGGGGATGAGGGTTTACTGTTTTTTTTGGACGAGGGATTTGGTTTTTTTGTGGTGAGGGTTTATGGTTTTTTGGAGATTAGGGTTTCAAGATTTATTAGGTCTAAGGGTTTATGTGTTTTGGGGATGAGGGTTCAATGTTTTTTTATGTGCATTTAGGGATTTTTTGGCCCCATGGAATGTGGTTTATTATGGAGTAGGGTTAAAGGTTATTTATGAAATATAGTTCATGATTTTTAGGGAATGAGTGTTCAGGATTTTTTGAGACAAATGGTTCTTGGTTTTTTAAAGCTAATTGTTTAGGGTTTTTGGAGCAGAAGGTTTAGGGTTTTTTGGGGGTGAGGTTTCAATGTTTTTGGGGGATTAGGGTTGATGTTTTTTGGGAAAGAGTGTTCTTGGTTTTTTGAAGATGTGGGTATAGGGTTTTTGGGTTAGGGGTTCAGATTTTTTTGGGTATTAGAGTATATTTTTTCTTCGTTCTGAGAGTTCGAAGTTTTTTGGGGATATATATTAATGGTTTTTGTGGGGTTTATGGTTCTAAGATTTCATTGGTTTTGGTTTTAGGGTTTTTTAGAGCTAATTATTCATTGATTTTGGGGGTTTATGGTTAAGGGATTTTGAGGGATGAGGATTTTGGTTTTTTGGGTGGGGGTTTAGAATTTTACGTCAATGGGGATACAATGTTTTTTAGGCCGATGGTTTATGGGTTTTTTGGGATTTGGGTTTAGGGGTGTTTCTTGGGATAAGGGTTCAAGGATTTTTTTGGGGTGATGGTTTAAGATCTTTTGGGGTAGGGGTTTTAGGATTATTTGTGTTTTAGGGTTCATTGTTTTTTGGAATGAGGATTCAGTGTTTTTTAGTATTAAATATTATGGGTGTTTTGGGATGAGGGTTTAGGGTTTTCATGGATGAGGGAAATGGGGTTTTTCGGGTTGAGGGTTATGGGTTTTGGTGGATATGGTTTCAAATTTTCTGCAGCTAAGTTTTCATGGAATATTTTGGATGAGGGTTCTTGGTTTTTTGTGATTGAGGGTTCTTGGTTTTTGGGTTGACATTATAGTGTATTTTGTGGTGGAGGGATCATGATTTATTATGTTTTAGAGTTCATTGATTCTGGGGGATGAGTGTTCTGATTTTTATGGTGATGAGGGATAGTTTTTTTGGGATAATTTTTATGGGTATTTGGAATAGGGTTTTGGGTTTTTGAGGGCTATTGTAACTGGGTTTTTTGGGGTTGTGTGTTCGACATTTTTTGGGCGTAGGGGTTCATGGTTTTTTTGGATGACTTGTGTTGGATTTTTTGGGTTGAGGGTGTAGTGTTTTTTGGTTCTAAGGGTTTTGGGGTTGTGGGTGCTGGGGGTTCAATGTTTTTTATGAATTTGTTTTAATTTTTTTGGTGAGGGTTTACGAGTTTTTGGGGTAGAGGGTTCATGGTTTTTTAGTGCCATCATTACAAGGTTTTTTGGGTTTAGGGTTCATGGATTTTTGGGGTTTAGGGTTTTGGGATTTTTGGGGATATAGGTTTAGGGTTTTTGGGATAAGTTTTCACTGTTTTGTAGGGATTATGGTTCAAGATTTTGGGTGTGAGGGTTTTGGCGTTTTTTGGGTGTGGGTTCATAGTTTTTTTATGGTTAGGTTTTAGTGTTTTGGGGCTGAGAGTTTAGGGTTTTTTTTTATGGGTTATCTGGTTCTTGGGGTTAAAGTTTTTGGTGTTTTTGAAGCTAGGGGTTCAGGGTTTTTGGGGATGAGGTTTCATAGGTTTTGGGGGGGTTAGGGTTTAGGTTTTTCGGGATGGAGGGTTTATGGATTTTTTGGAATGAAGGTTGAGGTATTATTATGGATGAGGGTTTTGGTATTTTTAGGATCAGGGTTTATGTTTTTAGGGTCAACATTTGAGAAGATTTTTTGGGGATGAGTTTTCAGAATTGTTGTGGGATAAGGGGTTAGTGTTTTTTAGTGATGAGGGTTCATGGTTTTGGGGGCTATGAGTTATTGGATCTTTTTCAATGAGGGTACATGGTTTTTTATATATAATGGTTTAGGGATATTTGGTGATAAGGTTTTAGGGTTTCTTATAGATGACGGTTCAAGGTTTTTTTCCGTTGATGTTTCATTGTATTTTTGGGGCTGATGGTTGAAGGTTTTCTAGGGTAAAGGGTTTCGTGGTTTTTAATGTTGACAATTCATGAATTTATTAGATTGAGGGTTCAGGGGTTTTTGGGGCTGAGGGTTAAGGGTTTTTATGTATATGGTTTATGGGGTTTTGGTTATAAGGGTTCATATTTTTACGTGGCCAAGGGTTTGGTATTTTTCATGAATAATGTTTTAGTTTTTTTGGGGCTAAATGTTCAGTGTATTTTGGGGATATAGGGTCAGGGTTTTTTAGGATAGGGTGTTTATGAATTTTTTAGGGTTGAGGGTCACTTAATGTATTTTTAAGGGTTTTAGGTTGATAATGATTTGGTATTTTTTTAGGATGAGGGTATAGTTTCATGTGATGGGGTTTAATAATTTCTCATAGATAAGGGTTCAGGGTTTCCCAGGGTTCTGGGATTGGGGTTTTTTGGAGTTGAGGGTTAAGGGTTACCTAAAGATTAGGGTTTAGTGTTTCATAGGGATGAGGGATTAGGGATTCATGGGGGTGATGTTCCTGGGTTTCTTGGGGTGTGGTCTTAGTTTTTCTTCGGCCTGGGGGTTTAGGGTGTCATAGGGATAAGGGACCAGGGTTTCTTAGGGCTAATGGTTCAAGGTTTCATGAGGTTGAGTGTTCATGGTTTATTTAGAATGTGGGTTCATTGATTTTAATGGATGAGAGTTTACAATTAATTAGGGAACAATTTTTATGGTTTTTTTGGGTTGAGTGTTTAGGTTTTTTGGGGGATAAGGTATAAGAGTTTCATGGTGTTGAGAGTTTAGGATTTATTACGGAAAAGGGATTAGGGTTACTTGGGGATGAGGGTTTACCATTCTTGAGGTTGAGGGTTTTGGGTTTCATCAGGTGTAGGGTTAATGTTTCGTTTGGGATATAGGGTTTCAGGTTTCTTGGGGCTGTAGGTAGAGGGTTTCTTGGGGATAAGGGTTTAGTGTTTCTTAAGGATATGCGGTTAGGTTTTCTTAGTTTATAGGGATTATGGATTCTTAGTGTTTTGGTTTTATGGTTTCATGCGAGTAAGTGTTTAGGGATTCTTATTGATAAAGGGTATTGTTTTGATAGGGATGAGGATTTATGGTTCCTTAGGGAAGAGTTTTTAGGGTTTCTTGGTGATAATGGAATAAGTATTCAAGGGCTAAGGGTTTAGGTTTTCATATTGTTGATGGTTTAGGGATTCTTGGGGCTGATGGTTTACTTTTTATTGTGGATTAAGGTATATAGTTCCATGGGGATTTGGGTTAAGAGTTTCCTATGGCTATGGGATAGTGTTTCATGGTGATAAGTTTTTATAGAATCTTTTGGTTGAGGATTTTTTGTTTTTTGGATTTATGGTTCAATGTGATAAAGGTTTCATAGGGATAGTGTATTGAATTTATAGGGGTTATGGGTTTCATTTTTCTTGAGGATCAACATTGTGGTTACTTAAGGAAAATGTTATAGGGTATATGGGGGTATAGGGTCACGTCTTTCTTGCGGATGAGTGTTTAGGGTTCCATGGGGATTGTGGTTTAGGTTTTCTGGGGGATTACTATTCAGTTTTTCATGGGGTTTACAGTTCTTTGAATATGAGGGTATATGATTTCATAGGGATGAGGGTGTAGGTTTTCATATGTCTACATTTTTAGAGTTTCTTGGTGCTAAGTTTTTAGGTATTTAGGGAGTGGGAATTTAGGAAATTTTTTGTATGTATATGGGATGAGGTTTTTCATTTTTTTGGTTCTGTGGGTTTTGGTTTTTTATGGATTGCATGTTGGGGTTTTTGGTGCTGAGTGTTTAGGATTTTTTTGGGATTAGGGTTATTCAGTTTTTTGGGTAGAGGATCAAGGGTTTTGGGGATGAGGTTTTATGGTTTTTTTATGAATGATGGTTTACAGTTTTTAGTTCCAAGGGATAGGAAATTTTCAGGCTAAGTGTTTAGTGTTTTTATAGGGATGAAGGTTTAGGTTTTTTTGGGATTGAGGGTTTAGGGTTTTTTGGTGAAGAAGTTTTATGGTTTTTTGGTTGTGTTTATAGGGTGGTTTTCGGATGAGTCTTTTGGGACAATTTGGAAAGGGGTTATTGAATTTTTTGGGTTGAGGGATTATAGATTTCTATGGATTATAATTTAGGGTTTTATGGGGCTCATGGATTCTATTTTTTTGGGTTATGGGTTTTCTAAGGGAGAGGGTTAATGGATTTTAGGTTATATTGATTTATGGGGATGAGGGTTTAATGTATATTGTAGATTAGGGTTTTAGTTTTTTTGTCACTGTGTATTTTATGTTCTGTGGGGATTGGGGTTTAGTTGTTTTGGGGTATAAGGAATTATTTTTTCTGGGGAAGATGGTCTTTGTGGTTTTGGGGATGTGGGTTTTGGGGTTTTGGGGATGGTGGTTAAGGGATTTTTTGGTAGTGGGTTTATTCCTTTTGGGTATGGGGGTTTAGGTTTTTTGGTGGATGATGGGTAAGGGGTTTTCATGCTAAGGGTTCCGGGTTTTATGAGCCTATGGATTTATGGTTTATTTGGGAAGATGGTTTAGTCTATTACAATGATGAGGTAATGGTGCTTTTTTATGAATGAGGGTTTATTATTTTTTGGGGATGTGGGTTTAGGGTTTTTTGAGGATGGGAGATTATGGTTTCATGGGATGAGGTTTTAGGAGTAATAATGTATATAGGTTTAGGGTTTTTTAGGGTAGAGGGATTATGGTTTTTTAGGGTAGTAGATTTAGGTATTTTGGGGGATAAGGTTTTTGGGGTTTTGGGGTTGATGGTTTGGGTTTTTCTATGGTTAGGGTTTAGGGGTTTTCTGGACTATGAGATTTGAGTTTTAGGGGGATGATGATTTATAGGTGTTTGAGGATGAGGAATTAGTGTTTTCATGGAAATGTGTCTATAGTATTTTAAGGTTTATGGTTTAGAGTATTTTGTGAATGCGGGTTTAGGGTTTCGTGGGGTTGATGATTTATTGTTTTTTGGGATGAGGGTGTTGTTTTTATGGGTCTAGGGGAATAGAGGTTTTGTGGGATAAGTATTTGGGGTTATTTATGGATAGAGGTTCAAAAATTTTGGGGCTATGTGTTTAGGGTTTCTTAAGTAGATTTAGCATCTATCGGGATTAGGATTTATGGTTTTTTGGGGTGGAGGTTTTAGTGTTTTTGGGAATAGGAGTTTGGGTTTTTTTGGATGAGGTTTTATAGTATTTTGGGGCTTGGGATTATGGTTTTTTAGGGATGGGTGTTTAGAGTTTTTTGGGGATGAGGGTTTATGGTTTTTTTTTAGGTGGATGGTTTCAGGGTTTTTAGGGATGATGCTTTTGGTTTTTTGTGCATGAGGGTTTCATGTTTTTTGGGGATGATAGTTTTCAATTTTTTAGTGATGACATTTTTGGGGTTTTGGGGATGGGGCTATAGCGGTTTTAGAGATGTTGTTTCTTTGGTTTTTTTGGGTTGAGATTTTATTGTTTTTTTACATGATGGTTTAGTTTTTTTAGGATTCAGCGTTAATGTGTATTGGGTGGAAGGATTAGGGTTTCATAGGGTTGAGGTTTTATTGTTTTTGTGGGTGAGGGTTAATTATTTTTTTCGAATGAGGGTTTAGGGTATTTGGGGATAATGGTTTGGTTTTATGGGGTATAGGTATTAGGGTTTTTTGGGGTTTAGGGTTTAGGATTTAGGTTTTTAGGATATGGTTTTAGGGTTTTTGCTGGATGACGGTTTAGGGATTCAGGGGATAATGATTTTGGGGTTTTTGGGATGATGGCATGTGATTTTTGGGGAAAAAGATTTAGTATTTTGGTGGTTGATAATTTAGGGTTTTGTTGGACTAAATTTTAGTGTTTTTAGGCATGAAGGTTGAGAGTTTTATAAGGCAGAGGTTTTAGTGTTTTTTTTGGAAATGAGTGTTTATGATTTTTTTGGGGATGAGGGGTTAGGGTATTTGGGGATAAGGGTTTAGTGTTTTGGGACTGATGGTTTAGGTCTTTTAGGGGGTTGTGGGTGATATAGATTAAGCCTTTGGGGGTTGAAAGTTTATAGTTTTTTGGGGATGATGGTAAAGGGGGTTTGGAGATGAGTGTTTTGGGTTTTTTTTGGGGTTGTCTATTTTGGGTGTTTTGAGGTGTTAGGATTTAGGTGTTATTGGGTCTAAGGGTTTAGTGGTTTTTTGGCTGATTATTTAGGGTTTTTGTAGATAAGGATTTATGATTCTTTGGTGGAGTGAATTTTTTTTGAGGCTACATTACTGGTGTTTTTTGTGTGTTAGGGATTACAGATTTTTGTTCATGGGGGGTTTCTGTTATTTCAGATGACAATTTATCATTTTTTCTAGCATAAGGAATTCTGCTCTTTTTTTGAATCATGATTTATATTTTTGGGGGGCTTATAGTTTAGTGTTTCTTGGGAATTCATGTTTGGGGGTTTTTAGGGATTTAGTTTGGGTTTTTTAGGGGATGTTGGTTTGAGATTGGGGGGGTATTTTTTAGATATAATATTAGTGTTCTTTGGGGTTGGGCATTTAGGGTTCTTTTTAAAAATGTGTATTGGGTTTTTCAGGGCTGATGGGTTCGGGATTTTTTGGAATAAAGTTTTAGGGTTTTTTGGGCATGAGGGTTTGTGGTTTTTTGTGTGATTATGGGTTATTTTTTTAGTAATGAGTGTTTAGGGGGTTTTTTGGCTAAGTTTTTCCTTGTTTTTTGGGTCCTAGTGTTCAGTGGTTTTGGTGATGTGGGATTAGGTATTTTTGGGGCTGATGGTTTAAGGTTTTTTTGTGAATGATGGTTTGCTGTTTTATGGTAATAAGTGTTTAGGGGAATTTTTGGATTATTGTTTAGGGGTTCTTTGGGGAAAATGATTTAGTATTTTTAGGGGTTGAGGGTTTATGTGTTGTTGTTTTTGACAGTTTAGGGATTTTGAGGTGGAGAGTTAGGATTTATTACGTTTGATGGATTATTGGTTTTGGGGGGATGATGGATTAGGGGATTTGGGGGATTTATGGACATGGTTTCTTAGGGATCATGGTTCAGGGTTTTTTAGGATGAGGGTTTAGTGATTTTTTTGGGGGATGAGGGTTTTAGGTTTTTAGGTATCATTGTTTATGGTTTTTTTAGACTTAGGGTTTATGTTTTTGTTGATTAGGGGATATTGTGTCTTGGATTTAATGGTTTATGTTTTGGGGGGATGGGTGTTTATGGCTCTTTGTGCTAAGGGTTTAATGTTTTTTGGGTGTGAGGGTTCATGGGATTTTGGTGCTTAGGGTTTTGGTTTTCTAATATGAGGTGTTATAATTTTTTAGTTCTTAATATTTTGAGTTTTCTAGGGCTTAGGGATTAGGGATATTTTGGGCTGAGGGTTTAGGATTTTTGGAAAATAATGTCATCAGGTTTTTTGGGTAGGAGGATATTGGGTTTTTTGGGATGAGTATTAGGGTTTTTGTGGGATGATCGATTAACATTTTTGGGTGATACATATTTTTGGTTTTCTAGGGTTAAGGGTTAAGTGTTTTGGGGGATACTTATTTAGGTATTCATGCGATTGAGGGTTTAATGATTTTTTGGGGATGAGGGTTTAGTGTTTTTTGGGCACAGTTGTTTTGGGGTTTTTTAGTGATGAGGGTTTAGGGTATTTGGGGATGAGGGTTTAGGTTTTTTTGGGGGGGGGGTAAGGGTTTAGTGTTTTTTTGGGATGTTGGTTTATGTAAATTTTTTGGATTTGGTTTTAGTAATTTTGGGAATGGGGGATTAAGGATTTTGGGGGTTGGGAGTATAGTGTTTTCGAGGGCTTTGAGTTTATCATATTTGGGGTGATAGTTTAGGTGTTTTTGTGGATGAGGGTTTCTAGGGGGTTTGGGGATATGGGTTTAAGGATTGTGGGGATAGAGTGTTTAGTGTTTTTGGGGAATAATTTTTTTTGGTTTTGGGGATAAGGGGTTATCATTTTGGGGGATGAGGGTTATGTGTTTTTTTGGACTAATGGTTTAGGGTTTTTTATTCCTATGATTCTTGGGATTTTTGGGTAACATGGTATTCTACAGATAATGTATTATGTTTATTTTTGGATATAGGATTAGGGTTTTGGGGGAAATGTTTTTTGGGGTTTTCAGGGGTCTGGGTTTAGGGTGTTTTTTGGCATCTTTTTTATGGTTATTTGGGGAAGTGGGTATAAGGTTTTTTATGGATAAGGGTTTGGGGGTTTTGAGGAAATGGGTATAATGTTTTTTTATAGAAGAGGGTTTAGGGTTATTTGGGTATGAGGAATTAGGGATTTATGGGGCTGAGGCTTTATGTTTTTTTGGGGGTGAGGGTTTATGATTTTTTGGGCTTGAGGGTGTATGGTTTCTTAGTGATGAGGTATTAGTTTTTTAGGGATGAGGGTTTAGTGGGTTTTAGGGATGAGGGTTTAGTTTATTTTGGACTATGGGTTTAGTGTTTTTTGGATATAATAGAATATAGCTTGTTTTGATGAGCTTTTAGGGTTTTATATGACTAAGGGATTAGGTTTTTTTGTGAAGAGGGTTTAGAGTTTTATGGTGGTGAGGTTTTGTTGAATTTTGGGGTGTTTAGGGTTTTTTTTATTGTAATAGGCATTATGTTTTTTGGTGAATGAGGGTACAAGTTATTTTTAAGGTTTAGTGTCTAGGGTTTTTGGGGCTGACGGTTTATAGTTTTTTAGGTCAGAGGGTTTAGGGTTTTTAGGGATGATGGTTAATTGTTTTTTGGGGCTCTGGTTTTAGAATATTTTTGATACTAGGGTTTTTTGGGGCTGAGGGTTTAGTGATTTGGGGTGATAAGGTTTCAAGGGTTTAGGGGATAAGTTTTTAGGGTGTTTTTGGATGAGGTTTTTTGGATTTTTGAGGATGACGGGTTATCATTTTTTGATGATTATGTTTTAGGTATTTTTGGGGATGAGTTTTTAGGGTTTGTTGCTGAAGAGGGTTTAGGGTGTTTTTTTGTTTTGGGTTTTGAGGTTTTTTGTTATAAGAATTTATGGTTTTTTGGGGATGAGGGTTAAATGTTTTTAGGGATTTATGTTAATGGTCTTTTTAGGGAAAATGGTTTTAGGGTTTTTGGGGATGAGGGTTTAAGATATATGGGGTGATGTTATAGTGTTTTTGGGGATGAGATTTTAGTGTCATTTAGTTTGAGGGTTTAGGGTTATAGGGAAGTGAATTTAGGGGTTTTCTAGGAAAAATCATTCAGGGTTTTTTGGGGATGAGGATTTAGGTTTTTTGGTGATGAGAGATTTGGGTTTTTTTGGGCTTATGGAAAAGGGTTTTTTTTTGGATTGAGGGTTTAGGGTTGTTTTGGGATGAATGATGATGGTTTTTTTTGGATATTAAGGTTTATTTTTTGGGATTTATGTTCTATTAGTTTTTAGGGAACCTGATTTCTGTTTTTTTATTGATGGGATAGGGTTTTTTGTGGAATATGTTTCATGGTTTTTGTTGGCACAATGGGTGATATGGATAATAAAAAATCCATGGAGAATACTTTTGATCCTAGAATGAATTTTAAGCCCAATTGTTATCAAAATTTTATAAACCCAAATTTTTTTCATCTAACACTTTTTTGGGAAACAAAAAACATATTTTTGTTCCCAAATTGACATATCAACATCAAAAAGTAGAAAATTTGAACAAACTCATTTAATATGAGAGAAAACATGGTGAAAATAAGCATTATATTGTAATCTCGAAACATTAATTAGTGGGGGAATTAATTATCATGGAAATATATTTTTTGGGATTTTATATGACCATTGAGTTTCTCCATGCCTTCTAATTATATTTGTGTCATCACCCTCACTATATTTTGTCCTTATAATGTATTTACTCTCCTATGTAATGAATACCCTTGAATCCTACTACTTTTTAGGCATTCTTTAAAACATTCTTTCTTTATACACTTACCTTTACATATAATTAGTGGTGAACTCCATTGATGGTCACTCATTCACTAATCATATAGAGACCATAGTTGGTGGTGATTCCTTTCAGCCTTAGTCATTTAACTATATTTAATTTTTCTATCTTCACTTACCCATTTTTTTCATTTAGTGATGCATTAGTTTGGTATCAAAGATATAGTTCCTACAAGTATTTTCAGCCACATTCTTCTCATTAATCTCTAGCAATGAAACATCTCCACCATTTATTGAAAACCCAGATCTTCTACTCATACCACTCTATGGGAAATAGACAATGCACATATACAATCGAACATTACTCAAATTAGTGAGAAACATTTTTAGTTAGGAGCCTGACGACATGATTCTCTTCCATTACAATGGTTTCCCTGACATTATTCTCCACATAAAAGGTGAAATATAGCACCATTTTAGGTATATCATAAAAACAATGATGATTCCAATAATTTATAGGTGAATATTCGAAGAAGAAGAGGTGATGAAGATATTAAATGAAGATTAAATAATGACCTTTTATATTTTGATGGGAGTATCAATCTAGATGATATCCTATATTAGATAAGGGAAGTCTATGAATTCATATAAATAATGAATTGTTTTGATGATAAGACGTTCTAGGTATGAATTGTAAAAATTAAAGATTATTAATATCATTGGTGGGAATGTATGATGAAGTGTTGGGAATGTGATCAGAAACAAATAATATGGGCATGGGTTAAGTGGGAAATATTTTTGGATATAATTTATACTAAAGAATTGTTATAAAATACATTATTTAGAAATTAATAGATTGTAGCACATAGATAAATTAGTTTAAGAGTACATTTGTGAGTTTATTCATTTATTAATGCATAGGGATATTACAAAATACATGTAGAATGATATTGCATTGTTTTTAGGTGTATTAAATGAATTAATTACACATTAAGTAGAGTAAAAACAATAATATTCTTTTCATATTTTTTTAATGTGAAAATTATGGATTAAAAGTAAAATAAGTCATCAATGGAACCAATTCTAATGAGTTACAATAGAGAAATTTTTTATATGATTTTTTTTAATAAATCAGATGTTGGTGATACGGAATTTGAATGGAACAAGATAATGAAAAAATGTAAATAGAATTATATGAAAGAAATAAAGGGAAAATCCAAATCCCTTTAGCATTGGAATCAAAAGTGATTCCAATATCCTGGTAATGGAGATATTTAGGACAATTCCCTAATAAGTAGGATTATTACTATAAAGGAGATCTAGGATATTGAATTGTAAATCAAATAGGATGAACAAAGTGGTGACTGTATGATTATAAGAGTATCATGGTTGGATATACTTACAATATGTGCTAAATTATAGTTTAAAAAAGTTTTTAGATTCTTTATATATATTAAGAAAAAACATCTTAATATGAATTTATTAAACTTGGTCTTAGTCTGATTATCAGAGTCACAAAATTAGAACTAGAAAACATCTGATCAAATTATTATAAAAGTTCAGAATCACCATGGATCTAATTATATAATAGTATATTTATTATATTCCCAATAACACCGATACAACAAATAATATAGAGAACATATTACTATGAATAACATTTTATGACAAACATTGTGGAATAGAAACTTGTAAAAACAAGAAATAAAATAACTATGTAAAAGTAAGAATGACATACAAGATATTATTAAAAGATATATCTCTTTGAAATAAAAGAATAATGTAATCAATAACCATGACTAAAGGTATCCATAGTTTCATACTTACTATAATTTTTGTCACTCCTCACTAGGGAAGCATTCAAAATGATGTTTTAAATTTCTCTGTTATCCTATCCCCTAAATCCCTTGATAAGGGGATTGGATGTTCTCTATCTTCATTTACTCAGAATATATCTATATGATGATCAGAATCTATCATCATGGACCTAAAACCCCTAGATCTGATGGATCAGATTCACTATCATTTTATCCTTAAATTCCCTAGATCATAACAATCATCAAATATTCTTATAAAATAAATTGTTTGTAAGGAAACAAACTTGAAATGGATTCCTTATAACTAAAAACTTTATAAAGATTTACAAAGACTATGAATGACTAGTTCAGACATAGAAATATTTAGACAAATAGATTTTGGAATTAAATATTCTCTAATATCTTTAAATGACTCGCTATTTTTATGTGATTCTCCAATAGTCATATTTATGTGTTTTTTTTCAATGAATTCAAAATTCTAGCACTTTATAAATTATTTATAACAGAATGTATGAATTCGTATTGATTAACATCATTATAATGTTAACGATATTCATTATGATAACTACATTTTTAGGTATACATATTATAATCATTGTTTAGTCTGATGTAATTCCAAATCAATTGCCAAAAAAATAATAATTTTGGGATCCATTCTTATTTTCAGTACCAAAATCAGTCTGATGGTCATGACTTTTTTTAGAAAAACAAATTAGACAAAAGTCTAACTCATATTCTGATTAATGTTGAGTATGATGTATCCAAGAAATTATAAATCTGATAATCATAATGAAGAATAAAAATTCTATATTTTTAATGTATTAAAAAATTAAATTTTAGGTAATAGATAATGTTTTCTACAAATACATACAAAAAGACATGGGACATATAATGTTAGTAAATATGTTTTAAAAATGTGTTTGTTATTTTCAAAACTAAAGTAATGGAAAACTAATAAGTAATACTTATGACTCAATAATCTCTACATTTTTGGAAAGTACAAAGCCCAAAACATAAATTGAAAAATAACTTTAAAACCACTCAATCCTTTTTTGTTTTAATAACATCATGTTCAGATTTATTCATTGAAATGTAACTTTGTTGAGTTTGTAACTATTTTGAATACATTGTACAATATTATAATAGTTATTAAATAAAAAAATATTCTTCCCCTTAGTTGAAATTTCTCTCTATAATAATCATATTCTCCCCCTTAATAAAAAAATATCCCCCATAGATAAAAAATCTCCCTCTTAATATATCATTCTCCCCCATTGGGATTTTCAAAAATAAATAGTGAATAATCATATAATTATTGAAATATCAGAAAATATAACATATGAAAAAAATGGACTAACAAATTATCCATATAAATATAGTGGAATATATAAACAATAATAATTAAATAATATTCAAGTTCACCAGAATTGGATTAATAGATAATTCATTAACAATACATGCATTCAAATGTTTTAAAAAATTGATTAAGAAATTCATCAAGAGTTCCAAATAAATGAAACCATTCATTCATCAAATTATTCTTCAAAAAATCACCCATCTTACTAAAATCATGGGGATCCTTCTACAACATCAATATTAGATCCTAGTGTTGACTGAACAACCTTTTGACTTCTTCATACAACTCTTTATTCTGATCCTTTAATATGATCACTTCGTCCTCATAATATTGGAGTCTTCCCATATCAAACTCAATTTCTCAAATCGATTGTTTCAAATCATTTACATCCTTAGTTGATTCATCCATGGAATTTATAAATTCCTCTATAAACATTACCATATCCATAATGTTTAATGGTAGATTATTAATGGATTGAGCCGATTTTATCAAAAGTTTCATTACATCATCAAAATATTCGTCATGAAAATGAATATTAGAATCGATCTAAAAATAACACTTCACCATCACATTACATGATCAATTTTGATTCCATGAATTTTCATGAAAATTTTTCAATTCAAATTCAATCTAAATCACTAAATAATTTAATGCTTTTTATATTTATTTTTACTAATAAAATTCTAAATGAATTTGTACATTGATTCATGATTTGGAATGTATGTAATTTTTCCTTCTATTCTTCTAAATAAATATCAAATATAATCAAATTTTGTTTGAAATATTGTTCCTGCGTAGTCTGATTGTTCTGGATCTGGATGGGGAGTTTGTGTTTAGCTAGTTCTGAAATCCACCACTTTGCCTTTCTTTTTACCATTATTTTAAACATCCATCTCATCTAACATAGATACTTTCATTTCATCGGAAAATTGTACAATCCCAAAGTCATTATCTATATCATCTATATCATAAAATTTTGTTTTTGAATATGGATTATATTCTTATTCTTTCATTTATGAAGATTGTGGTTCTTGTTCTAATAATGATTATTCCTCTTCAGAACCTTGGACTTTTGCATTCTTATTAGTCTTGGATGGTAAACATTGTGATGATGAAGACGATGAATCCAAATATTCCATATTTTACATGGTTTCTTTAAAATCATCTTATTCCTTATCTTAATCTTCTATAACATAATCTTCTATTTTAACTTATACTTATTATTATTTTCCTTCTTCATCATGTTTTCCTTCACCAATATTTCAATCAACATATTCACTGAAATCCTCTTCAATGTATTTTATTAACTATCTATTCATTATAAAATCTATTTTTTGTACTAACTAAAACAATGAATCATTCTGAGTAACATCTGGAATAGATTCTACAACATCAACCATTTTCCTTCCCTTTCCTTCCAATGTAGGGATATCGACCTAAAATATAACCAAGTCATAAAAAAATAAACCAACTTCAGGTATAATCTAATCAGTGTGGCAAGCGGGAAGGATAGTATTATTATAATATATTTCAAAACATTTCAATAATGTTTTGCAATTTTTTCATTCTCGTAATTTCAGCATATACTTTTTTATCTTTTATTCTTATTCTATCTTTTCTGAAACCTATATTTTTAAATGATTTTCCTCTATGTAGTCTTTTCTGAAATCCTAATCTCATAACTTTTTTAGAGCCTAATGTTTCTTCATGGCTTTTAAACTCTTAATCTGGTATATTAGTTTCTTTATTTCTCTATTATAGAAGAGAATAATCTGCCTTTCTTTTCTTTTTCATATCAGCCTCATTTTTCCTTGATGGTCATGCCTCTGATATAGTGCCATCATCTATTTCCAAAAAAAATTATTGAATTAGCATAAAAACTCAATCTCATTCTAGACATCCTATTGTCAATGATAAAGGAAATTTTTTCTCAGACTAGATACAATTTATTTTTTACTTTAAAAATCATCACAAACACCACAAAAAATTACATTAAAATTTTGGAATCCTTATTATATTTGACTTGGTTAGGGATTTTTTGAAAATTTTTACCATGATAAAGATAAACGTGACCTAGTCTTTCTTCTTAATGTTGACTAGATAATACAAAACCAGTACATATGATACATTTAATGTATCTCATTCTCCTTTCTTAAAAATTAGAAATCTTTACATCCATAAACCGAAGAATTTTTTGTCCAGATTCATGTGTGAATATTTTATGATATTATCATACTTTGAATTAAATTTTACTTCTTCCTTTTTCTTGTTAAAAGATATTAGATTTTTAGGCATCTTATGATAAGAGAGGTAGGTTTATCTTTTTGATGGTACTCTGACCAAATCAATAATAATTTTGTAAGATAACTTGAACATATACTATTACATAGTGAAAGAAACATTTACTTTCCCATCCACCTTAACAAAATATACTGAGGAATAAACATCTGAAACAACTCCATGAAAATATAGATTGAAATACTTATCAGTGTTTTCAACACATATTTATTCCCATCCTTGGATTGAAATGATCTTAATGAGAGTAGAATTGTATTTTTCATACCATAATTATTCAACCATCCTTTCTTGGAATATGTACTACATTGCATAATCTTCCTTCGCCACCATCAGATTTTGATTATGCAACCGGTGAATGGGAGAAAAGGAAATGTTTCAGAATGGGGCTCTTGAAGGGATTATCTACTTTGGAATAAAAAACATTGAATATCTGATGTGGGACACAGGGTGACTCATAATTATATAGGTGATTAGGGAAAAAATTCAACTTCCATAGGATAATAAATGATATATAATAAAAACTAAACCATTCTAATGGTCATGATTGATCGGGGAAAAAATAAATAAATTTTTCAACACAAGATGTTTTTAATAATTTTATTGGATTGAAGATCATTTATATTACAAAATAGTTTATAAATTTGTAAGAAAACAAAAAACAACTTTTATAAAATGTATAAAATCAATAAAAATTATAAACCAAAGTAATTAAATAGTGAAAAAAGTAAAATTATATAATATTGCCTTTTGATGTTAGAAGTTTCATAGTTACGATTAACCTATTCTTCATTGTATTTTAAAAAATAAATAGATTATGATATTTAAAAAATAAATAATAATTATAATATTTTCATTATGAACTACAATTATGATAGTTTCTATTGAAAACTGAAAATTATGGATCTGTTAATAAAAAATTATAGAGATAGTTTTGATAGATGAAAAAATGATAACGAAAGAATTGAATCTAAATTTTTTAATGAAATTTTTAGTCCTTAAATTTTATATGAATTTGTGATTCAAAAAATACTCTGGAGATTTTTCAATCATAAATTTTTATAATTTTTATGTTTCTAAAAAAAATTATGATAAAAGTTTTATCTAATCTCACAATTTTGAAAACTAAATGATTTATGAAAAAAAAAATGTTTTTGAAAATAATAACACATATGTAATCCCCATATGGAAAGGTTTATCATAATATAATAATATTGGTCAATAAGATGTAGATATGAATTTTTACATTACATTTATCATTCCTAGATTCTATTTAATATATTCAAATCTCATGGAACTGATAGGTATTGAAAAAATATCACCAATTTGTTCTTGAATTCTAATAACTTGTAACATTATATATCCTTTAAGTGTTTGATACTGAAGGAAATGGTATTTTTTTTTCATATTCATATAATATGAGTGATGTGATGGGTTTTTACATAATAAAATGGAAAACATATTATCAAAAATTATTTTAGTTTTAGTAAAACCCATGTCATAGTCAGTGAACGTGTGTTTCCTCCACAACACTTGATCACAACAACATAAAACTAACACATATTCAGTTTTATCCATTGGAAGTGATATTGAGTGTTGTTTATTACACAACAAAGAAACAAAAAAAACACCAAATAAATGATATGTTCCATATTTACATTTACTAATCAATCTACATCCACCAAAGTCATCGTCTGAAAAAAAAAATTAAATTCAAAACCATTTCTAGAAGAATATAAAATGCTTAAACCATGGTTCCCATAAGACAATGAAAAATTAGATTTATATCTTTTATATGAGAATATATTATATTTCCTTGGTATATTTTACATAATAATGCTAAAAACATTAAATCTGGGTCAGTAGAAGTTATGTAAAGTAAACTTCATATCATGCATCTAATGATATTTTGATCAACACGATTCATAACCCCATAAAGATATAATATATTAGAGGTAATAATAGGAGTACTACTATATATATTATTTTTCTATCCATTTTTCATATAATGATCTTTTATATAGTTATGTTGAGGTATAAAAGTTCATATTACATTTTCTAAATCTTGAAAAACAAGGAAATATGTTAACTCACACATCATACTCGTTCCAAAATCATATTCCATAATATCCTTAAATGAATTTATAAATGATTTTTTAGTTGAACCAAATATATTTTAAAAAATAATAATTTTTACAGTCATACTATATTTATTTACATCTTTAATAATTAATTTGGATCTGTAGATGCCTTACAAAAATTATTTTCTAACAAAAATCAAGTTAATATGTCATACTACATTATAGGGGATTGTTTTAGTCCATATAAAACTTTGGTATTTTTAAAATCATATTCTGGATTTTTTTCAAAACCATGGGTTGGTTCTACATACATATCCTCTTGAACATATCCATTATGAAATGCGTACTTCACTTCCATATGAAATAGTTTGAAATTAAACGATGCTACAATGGCTAAATGTTTTCAATTAAATTCACGTCTCACTAAAGGATCATAATATTCTTTATAATCAATTACCTCTTGTTGATTATAACTCTTAGCAACAAGCCTATCATTATTTCTAATGATTATTCCATTTTCAAGGCACTTATTTTGATAAACCCATTTTACTCCATTTTTTGAGTTTTTATAGGTCGTTCAACTAATGTCTCGACCATTTTACTCTCAAAATCATTGAGTTATTCAAACATTGAATTTATAAATTTCTCATAAAATAACTCCATATCAAGATTCTTATGTTAAAATAGTGATAAGAAAGATATATGTTCAATTTCCGTTCCCAAGGAACTTATAGTTCACACTAGTTCATCTACATAACCAATGATACCTTCACTATGACGATTCCTAAAAAAAACTCACTTATTTGGTTTCCCAAAGTACGTTTTTCAACAATAATTAGAAAATACTCTTGAGTAATATCATCAAAAAATAATTATTTATTCATTTACTTATGCGAAGAACCTTCTAGAAATGGTCGAAAATCAGTTTTAAAAATAACATTTATGGATATTGGATGAGATTGTTATAAAACAAAGTGTTTAGTTTCATTAAACATAACATTATCTATTTCTTCAATATTACAAAAAATTTTATTATAAAATCTAGGATTCATATAAGTGCTGGAAAAACATAAATATATTCCATCATTGAATTTCAGTGAGAATTTATGTAAATTATATTTAGTATTGAGAATGAATAATTTCTAACCAAAAAAATTAATGTAACAATCTTATTGACTTATTCGTACCAACAACTCATAAGGGGGTTTGTTAGGAAAATTTCATATTAAAAAATGATGTTTAAGATTGTAGGAAGTACTAAAAACTTAATCACAAAACTGTTTAAAATTGATTAATCAGTCAGCATGGTTCTAGTTCTTTTGTGACGAATTTTATTTCTTCATTCAACTACAACATTTTTTAGGGATTTTTAGGTGATGAAAACTTAGTTTCAATACCATCCTTACTAAAAAGGATTCAAAATAATCATGTCCATAACCTCCACCATGATCACTAAAAATAGTTATTAATCAGTGGGTTTTTTACATTTTTAACTTTGGCCACAAAATTTTGAAAATAAATAATGGCTTTAGATTTCTTAGAAAGAAAATAGACCCAAGTATATCAACTGTATTAATCCTATAATTGATATGTATTATTTTATATCAATAATTATGATTTTTTTAGAACCAATCAAGTTCACGTGAAATAAATATAATGAATTAAAATTTTATAATTGAGTAATATATTCCAAAAATGACTTATTTTTCTTATTTTATTGACAAGGGATATAGACTATTAAGGTATCAAACCTATGTTGTAGTAGATCCTTAACAAGTACTTTCTTATTCAATATGGATATGTTTATAATGTTACAACCTATTAAACTTATATATATTCCATAACTAAGAATGATCTTTAATTTCATTAAGTCAAGGTAAGTATTAGATCCTTTGGTCTTTTATGTTTACTGTGTAATAATTCCCATGCCAATTGAAAAAAATAATAAATTCACCCTTGTAATTATTTACTATAAATTTATCATTCCTATATTTTACAAGGAAAAATTCAATACATAATTTAATTATGATTATAAGTATGTTCATAGGACCTCCAACGAATAAAAAATTTAAAATAAGGGATTTTCCATGAAATTTTTGTTTTACTTATTCTAATAATATCCCCTTGAGAGTTATCTCCAAATTATACATTTAATTTTTTTACCATGATTAACTTCATGAATAAATATTTGTATGCATAAATATGAATGGAACATCCACTATCCATGTTCCAAATGTTTTTATTTCTAGTACTATCTTTTTTTCCTAAAAACAATAAAGATTAGTTTTTTTGGAACCCAGACATATTTGGGTCATGTAATCTCAGAAAAAAATACATTAGGTACACACATTTTTAAGACATTAATTTTGAGAAAATTTGATTTCCATTTAAATAATATCTTTTCAGAATCCTAGAGATTGAAATCAGTTTAAAGAAAAAAAAAATTTCTAGTTCCCACCACTTGGAACGTAGTGAAAAATATGCACTATTGGAATAATTTTTTTTATAGAAAACTTGTTTTTTATTCTGAAAATCCATTCCATAAATATTACCATGATGTCTGATTTTTTAATTTATCTTATCAAAATATACTTTACCTATGGTATTTTTTGATGAAATTTTTCTCAAACTAGAAATTTTGGATACTATTATGACAACTAAATTCTTATCATTATGAGTATTGATTTTAGAATGATGTTTTCTTTGTAAAACATTTTTCTTAGAAACAAAATTTTTTAAATCATTTGAAATATTTTCTTCTATTGAATTAGTTTTACAAATATACTTTGAAATATCTGATATTTCATTATTCCCAAGGGTAATTATTGAATCTTCCATAGCAATCATAACATTAACATTATCATCTTTTTTGAAAATTTTACAATTTTCATTTTCTAAAATTCTTGATAATATAGAAACCTCATTATAATTACTTAAATAATTTCCTTCTAATGACGATTATTTTTCATTAGAAGATGTAGACTTTTTCTAATCTGGATAATTTTAGTTTTACGAAATTTTAGTAATAGATTCATTAGTATGTACAATAGCCCTTGGAAAATGATTTACAATATGTACTTTTGGGTAAAGGCCAATGTTACTCTTTCTAGAACATTAATTATTAAAATAACTATCATAATAATCACCCAAACTAACCCTCAATGTGTTAGAAGCCTTCAAAACATTATTTTCTTTTGAATTGTACTTCTTCATGGAATATCATTTTTAATTCTTTTCCTTTTATCATTCTTTTTCAACTTTGACAAAACTTGTTGAATATTTCCATCATTGTTAAATTTATAGTAAGTGATAGTAGAATAAATCATATTACAACTCATTGGGAATAATATTGATAATATTATCTATAATAATTTCATCATCAATACCATTTCCTCCATGATATTGTAATATTTTTATAACAGACATGCACCTCTAATGAATCTTCACAACTAACATTCCATGTAGAAAGTAAAAATAATTATAATCATCTCTCAGAATAGCTCTCCTAGTTTTCATAACATTTCATGTACCAAAATGAGTAACTTCCAATTTAAACTATATACTATATGACACTTCAAAAGATGACATATGAACCTATATATTACTTTTAATATAGGAAAATAAAGTATTTATGACTTTATAATTCAATAAATATTCCTACAACACAACATCTATAATAGTATAAACATCATTATTAGAACATTATTTTTCATAGCAAACATCAATAAGATATCAAATCTAGTGTTGACTACAAAATTCTTTATTCTATCTCTCAATATTAACAGTCATTCTCATCATAAATAGGTGGATTACTAGGATTGAAATCTTTTGGAGATCCCAAATTAATACATTTCATCATCAAAACTACAAAAACTCAGTTCCATGGATACATGTTAGTGTAACAATGTTTATAAATACAATGTTTATATAAAAACATAAAAAAATTGAAACATATAATTAATATAGAAACTCAAAACATTTATGAGTAGTTGAAACAAGCTCAGATACCAGTTGTATGATCATAAGAGTATATTAGATTTTTATAATTACAAGAGGATGGTGAATTTTAGTTTAAAAAAATATTTTAAAACCGTTAAAAAATTTAACACAAAAACCAAAAAATGTAAATTTATCAGAAAAATTCTATTTCCGATTATCAAAGTCACAAAATTCGAACAATAAATATTATGATTAAATCAATGTTAATGATCAAAATCACAACAGATCTGTTTATATTAGAGTATTTTTATCGTATTCAGAGGAACACCATTAAAAAATAGTATAAATAGTTGAGTATGATGATTAACTTTCTATAATAAGAAAAAAGATATAGAAACTTGTAAAATATAGCAAAAGAATAGTTATGTAAATTTAATAATTACATACAAGATATTGTAAAAATATTTATCTCTTTTAACCTTATGAATAATGTATCCTATAACCTTGACTAAAATTATCCATAGATTTATACTTACTATAATGTATCTCTTTTCTTTCAATGAATTCCCTCAGTATGATGATCAAAATTTCTCTATCATCCTATCCTCAAAAACCCCCAAAATGATGATCAGGTCTTATCTATATTCTTATCCCTATAATCCCTCGATACGATGATTTCAATCTGTCATTCTTGACCATGAATCCCTCGATCTGATGGACCATATTCTCCATCCTCCTTTACCTAGAAGCCCTAAATCATAATAATGATGAGACAAGATTAAACAAGAATTTCATCATAAGGAAACAACCATGACAATAATTTCTTAGAACTACTGTATCTCTAATGAATTACAAAGAGTAATAATGAGTACTTCAAACTTAAATCTCATCAGATGACTTTATCTACAATTGAAATGTTTATAAATCAATTAAAATGAAACTCTATTTATAAGATATTCTCAAACATTTAAATTTGTATTTTTTTTCAATGGCCTCAAACAACTAGAACTTGATAACTAATTTGTATCTGAATTTCCAACATCATATTAATTAAAACCCTTATTGTGTTAATGAGATTCCTTTGGATAAAAACATATTTATGTATTCTCATTAAAAACATTGGTTTTTTATGATGTTCTCCCTTATCAATTATATATATAATAATCTTTGTGAGAGACCATCAAATTTTCATTACCAGAATCAGTCTTATAGTCATGAATTTTATCAGTAAGAAAGTAAAGATAAGAGTTAAATCATGGTTTGATTAATGGTAAGTCTGATGTATCATACACATTCCCAATGTAATGGTCTTAATGAAGAATAATTTCTTTATATTTTTAATGCATTAAAAAATTTTCTATGAATGGTAACTAATAATGATTTCAAGAAAAACATACTAAATCACATGGGACATAAAATATTTGAAGGTGTGTTTTAAGAAAGTTTTTATGATTTTAAAAACAAATAGAATGGAAAAAATATATAATAACTCTATCTCAATAGTGATTGATCTCAAAATTAAGATCTTGTGGCAGACAAACCTGATGTCTATAACAAGCTAGTTCCATGAAGTGTTTTTCATTATCAAATATTACCCATGAAGATTAATGATAAAAAATTGAACTCATTTCACCATAAATCATAAATTAGCCATGCTGATTATTGATTGTGGGATTTTTAAAAATCTTTCTTGAACAAAACTATTTTATAAATTGAAGCATTGAACAAACAAACATTCATGGTAATAAAAACTACGGTAGTTGAAAGACCATATCACACATCAAGTAAAAAATAATTTATTATTTAATTGTATATTGGTAAGACCATTTTTGATGAGGTATTGTGTCGTGTTATCTATTTAGATGCCTATCAATTTTTATTGGGATCACCTTGGTTGTTTGTTAGGGAAGTGAAATATTACTAGTGAAAGATCACATATTTATTTTTTATTTGGGGAAGAGAATATTTTTTTCTAAGTAAATACATCCAAGTTTCCTCATGTAAAAATTCTTTTTAAAGGTCACAAAGGTTTCCAATTTATCAATAAAGATTTACTAGATAATTCAATATATAAACAAAAGATTGTTTTTTCTTTATTGATGATGCCGAATTCATGGAATGAGGATAATAGTTATCAGTATCCATATCTCATTTATTGATTGAGGAATATCATGATGTTTTCAAAATGATCTTCTAGGTGTATTACCACCTTTTATAGAAAATGAACACCATATTGTTATTTTACCATGCAATCAATTACCTAAAAAACCAGAATATCAGTGTAATCATATGGAATCAATGTATTTGAAGAAGAAAGTTTATTAACTAATGGTTAATGGAATTATATGTCCAATAAAGAGCCTTTGTTCTATTACAATATTCTCTGTAATTATTAATGTAGGTACGTATCACTTGTGTATTAATAGAAGATATAACTGTAATATTACCATCAAATATATATATCCCATTCAATGAATATAAGATGTGTTCAATGAATTACATGGGTCATTAATAATTTTGAATTTTGATTATTAAAGTGGATATCAAAATATTCCAATGAAGGAAATAGATGACTGTAAAACATCATTCATAATAAAATGTGGATTCTTTGAGTTGATGTTCTTTCCATTTCCCCTTTGAAATTATCATAGTACATTCTTTCTACTCATGAATAATATTATGAAATAATTTATTAGTAAATTCATTATTGTTTATCAGGATTATATATTTATTTATGTCTAGTATGAAGAGATCCATGTTGGACATCTCTGGATTGAATTTTTAATTCTGTAGGAACAACATTTATATGTAAAGTATAAAATGATTGAGTTATATTCAATAGATGTAGTGATTTTTTTGGATACATGTAATCCAATGAATGCACTATAGAAGATCAACTAATGTTATAATAAATCAAGTCCAAGACACCACTAGAATCCATCATATAAGTACGTAGTTTTCATGTTTTTGAATCATTTTATCATTGCTTTGTTTCCAATGCCAGCACTATCATTTAACCCATCATTAAATTGTTGAAATAGTAAAATTGGAGTGGTAAAAGGAAGAAAATGAAATATCTCATTTAATTAAAAAATATTATGTGAAGAACCATTTTAAGCATTAAATAATTTAGTTCATGTCATTGATGTGGAGTTTAATGCAAGTGGAGGTAGGATAGGCATAGTTCTCATCAAAAGAATGTGGCACATTTCATATTTTTTTAGAAGATGAATGTTTCTCGGAGGATTTATAAGACATATGAGAAGAAATTTTATGATATTGTGAGAGAAAAATATCATTAGTTTCATTATTAGGGACCAAAAGATTATTTTTTCATTATTACAATAATTAATTTATATTTTTCAATGGTAAAGACATGATGAGTTTCATGCATTAAATTTGTCTGAAATTATGACAATAATTCTCAATTGTTTCAAATTAAAATAAGGTTAAATCTAACCTTGTGGTTGATGCATTGTCTCATTGGTATACATTAAATACCATTACTTAAATTATGAAATAAGATTATCATCCTGATATGGATTTAAAATTTATTTCAATCAAATTCCAGAATGGATTTTAGTATCATTTCTCAGTGCATGGTGGATTTTTCTTCAATATACTTTTCTTTGTGTTCCAATGGGTAATTATTGGGAAATTATTATCTAGGATACTCAAGGAGTACCGTATAGTCATATTTTTATCCAAAAAACATTATACATACAAAATGATAATTTTTTCTATCCAAATATGAATTTAGATGTCCAAGAAATTGTTTCTAGATGCCGGACATGTCAACGAGAAGAGAATTATTTCATGAAGGGTGTATAGACTCAATTATCAATTTGGGAGAATACATGGGAAGATCAAATCATTTATTTCATTATGAAATTACTAATTACTCATTGAGAATTGTTTTTTAAAGAGATTGTTTGCCTTTATGGAATTCCACAAAATATTGTTTTTGGTAAAGTCAGTAATTTTCTCAGCCAAACTTTGTAGAATTTATGGGGGAAATTCAGAAGGAATATTCCTTTAAGATCTTCCCATAAATCTAAAACTAATGGGAAAAAAGATGATACAAATTTTACTTTGGAATATATTTAGATAACATTAGTGAACATGATTATGAGAGATTGGGATTTATATCTTGCACAAGATGAATTTTCATTCAATAGATATATAATTTATACCACTCAAAAATCTCAATTTGATGTTGTTTATGAAATCAATCATATAATTACAAGATAATTTTGTTCTTTTATCCTTGATATTTTGGTGAATATTTACGTGGATAAGAAATAAATTATGATTGAGAGGTTTCATGAATATATTCTACCTGAAATGTATAATTATAATGAATCATATAAGTGGAAAACTAACAAGAATCGAAAGAAGTCTATTTTTTGACCAGGAGAGAATGTGTGGATACACTGTAATAGGGAGATATTTCCATCCAAAAGGAAGAAAAATATGGAAGCATGAGTTAGAGTTATATTTAGGGTACTCGATTGAATGAAAAATAATACCGAAAAGATAGATTTACCTGACTATTTTGGTAGCATTTCTATAATATTCATTATTGGGTATTTATTTCCATACATTGGAAAAGACGATACCATGTATTTTATGTAAATAAATATCCTTCCTAAAGGGAAATAAATATTCTAGATTCATCCCATGGATATTAATTTTGGGAATCATACAAATTTTTAGCAGAATTTTTTTTAGATTGGACAACACAATAATTTTTGGAATCCAACAATATGATGGACCAAAACACTCTAATTTTGGGTAAAAATAACATATCCACATGAAAATGAAGGAAAATAATAGAAGTACATTAAATATGAGAGAAAAATTGAGGATGACCTAATCCCTCAACACCAGAAAATCCTAAACCATTACCCCAAAATATGTTAAAACCTCATCCAAAATACCATAAACCCTAATCCCAAATGAGCCCAAAACTATAGGGTTACAAAACAATAAACATAAAACCCCAAAATAACCTAAACCATCATCCAAATGAACACTCAAAACTCATCCCCTAAAAACCAAAATCTCAGTGCCAACAAATCCTAATCCCTCATCAATAAAAAATCAGTAACCCTTGTTCAAAAAAACCCTAAACCCTCCTCCAAAGATTACCCTTATATGTTTTGAAAAAACAATAAACAACCATTACCACAAAACCCAAAATCCATACTCTAAACCCCTAAACCCATAACTAAAAAACTCTTAATACTACATCCCATGAAACCCTATTCCATCATCCCTAAAAAAACCTAATCCCTCATTCTAAAAAACCACTAAATCCTAAATAAAAATACAAAAACCCTCAAAACTAGACACCCCTAAAACCATAGTAAATAAAACACTAAACACTAATCCCAATAACCTATATCCCCTAATCCCCCAAAACCCAAAACTCTCCTCCCTAACAAACCCTAAACCCATATCCAAAAAAAAACCTAAACACTCAGCACCAAAAAAACCAAAATTCACAAGCCCAAAAACCACTATAATTTAATCACCCAAAAGACTAATCCATCATCCCCAAAATACAGAAACCATTATCACCTAAAAACACCAAACCTTCATCCATAAAATATGTTCAACCCTATTCCCAAAAATACCCTCAACAATTAGCCACAAAAAAACCATCAACCCACATCCCCCAACAAATAATGACCATAATCCTTAATAAACCTTTAAACATCATCCCCCAAAACCCTTCAAACATCATCCCCCAAAAACCCTCAACCATCACCCCTAGAAAACCCTAAAACCTCAATACAAAAAAATAATAAACCCTAAGCCCCAAAAAAACTAACCCATTTTCCCAAAAAAACTATACAATATGCGGTAAAAAACCCTACAACCTCATACAAAAAAATCCCTAAACCCTATGCCCAAAATAATCCTAACCCATTAGTTAGAAAAACCCTAAACCCTTAGCCCCCAAAAAACACAAAATCCTCATCCCCAAAACCCTAAACCATCATCCCCAAAAACCATAAAACCTTATCCCCAATATAACTAAACCCATAGTAACAAAAAATTCTAAATCCCACCCCAAAAAAAAACTACACCCCTAAAAAACCCTAAACCCTCATCCCCAAAAATCCTAAATCCTCATCCATAAAAAACCGTAAACCCTTATCGCAAAAAAAACCTAAACCCTCATAACTAAAAACCCCTAAACCCTTAGACAACAAAACATAATCCTTAATCCATAAAAAATACTTAACCCACATCCTCAAAAAACACTAAACCCTTAGCCGAAAAAATCCCCAACCCTCATACCTAAAAAAACTATAAACCTTAATCCCCAAAAAACCTTAAATCCTTAGCACAAGAAAACCATAAACCATCATTCCTAGAAAACAATAAAATCACATCCCCAAAACATTTAAAACCATAATACCTAGAAAACCCTAATCCCTAATCCATTGGAAACCCAAAATAATCTATCTTGGAAAATAAGAAACAAGCATCCCCAGAAAAACCTTAACCCTCAGAGAAAGAAAATCCTAAAACCTATGCCACACAAAATCCTAAACCCTCAGCTCCAAAAAATCATAAATCCTTAGCCCCAAATAACCCTAAAAACTAAACCCCAAAAGTCCATTAACACTCAGTCCAAAACAACCTTCAAATATACTCCCAAAAAGACCCTATATCCTTATCCTAATAAACCCAAAACACTCATCCCCCCAAAAAATTAATCACTCAGCCCCAAAATAATATAAACCATCATACACAACATTCCTTCAACCCTCACCCCCCAAAAAATATAAAACCTAAACACCATGAAACACTAATCCCCCAAAACCCCAAAACCCTTATCCCTAAAATACCATAAAACCTCTTCCACAAAAAACATGTACCATTATCCCTAAAAAACCCCCAAGCATTAGACCCAAAAACCCAAAAATCCCACTCCCAAAAAACAATAAACCATCATCCATTAAAAATGGTAAAACCACACCCCAAAAGAACCCTAAACCATAATCCCCCAAAAACCCTATTCATACATCCAAAAAATACTCTAAACCCTCGACCCCAAAAAACCCCTAAACCCTCAAAAAAATAAGTAAACCCTCATCCACAAATAACTAAAAACCATCATCCCCCAAAAAACTGTTAACCCTTAGAGCCACAAAAACCTTAACTCTCTTACCTATAAATACCTAAAACATTATCCCCAGAAAACACTAAACCCATGACCCCAAAAAACCATAACCCCCCTGCAGAAAAATACACTAAACCCTTAGCACCAAAAAACCCTAAACAGATAGCTCCCAAAAAATAGTCATTACCAAAAAACACCTAAAACCTCAGCCCAATTAAAACCCTAAATAGTCAAACCCAAAAACTATAAAACCTTATCACCAAATAAATCATAACCTATCAGCCCCAAAAAACCCTAAACCATTATACCCAAAAAACCCTAAACCGTTGTCACCAAAAATCCATAAACATTATTCTATAATGAACTATAAACTCTAATCCCACAAAAACCTAAACCCCCATCCATAAAAAAACCATAAAACCTAATCACCCAAAACAATAAACCCTTAAATCAAAAAATGAATAAACATTGAACCCCAAAAATGATGATCTCTAGGAAACAAAAAACCTAATACCCATATCCTTGAAACACCTAAACCATTATCCCCTCCAAATCCTAAACCATTATCCACAAAAATTGAAAATACTCATCCCCAAATGAACCTAATCCCTCTACCCAAAAGTCAAAAAACCCTCTACCCAAAAAAGTATAAATCATAATATCTAAAAAACTCTAAATCCTCAGTGAAAGAAACCCTAAACCCTCATTCCCAAAATACCATAAACATTCATCCCTAAAAAAATAAAATTAATTATCCCAAAAAATACATAAACCCTCACCCCAAAAAAATAATCACTCATCCCAAACAAATAAGATTGCCTCGGTCCCAAAAACCCTAAAACCATAGCCACAAACACCTAAATTCCCCACCCATATCCCCTCAAAACCAAAAGACCTAAAAAATCATCCCCATGAAACCCCAAACAATCATCCCCAAAACCCGAAAACACTCATCCCCAAAAACCCATAAATACCCATTCCAATATATACCAAAACTCTTAGTCACAAATTACCCTAAATAGTTACCACAAAAACCCTAAACTCACATCCCCGGAAAACTATAAACCCTCATCCCTCCAACAACCTAAACACTCATACCCATAAAAACCTAAACTGACATGACCACAAAACCCTCAACCCTCAACCCCCAAAAAAACTAAATCCCCAACCCAATAAATACCATAAACCCTCATCCTCATAAAACATTAACCCTCAGTTCCAGAAATCCTTAAACCCTTATCGCGGAAAAACGTAAACCCTAAACCCTCTGATCTAGAAAACCCTTAATCACCAATCCCCAAAAACTAATACCCTCATCCCTAGACAACTCTTAAACCCTTATCCCCATAAATCCATAAATCATCCATTCCAATGAACCCTAATACCACAGACCTAGAAAACACTAAAACCTCAACCCTAGAAAACAATAAAACCTTACCCCTATAAAACAAAAAAACTCATCCCTAGAAAACCATAAACCCTTATCCTTGGTAAATACAAAACTATCAAACTCAAAAAAATTGTACACACTAATCCCTAGAAACCCCTAAATAGTCATCAACAAAATACCATACACTTTTAATCTCGAAATACCCTAAACCCACATCCCCATAAAATGCCTAAACACTCATCCTAGAAAACCCCAAACACTAAATCCATAAACTCATAAACCTTCAACCCCATATACCCCTAAAATTTTTCTCCAAGAAAAAATAAACCCTTGGACAAAAAAACCCAAAACCGTCAGCCCTAGAAATTCCTTAACACTCATCCTCGGAGAACCCAAATACCCCATACCCGTAAAACCCTAAATCCTAAGCCCCAAGAAACCCAAAACCCACTGAACCAGAAAAAACCTAAATCCTCAGCCTACAAAACACCTAAATACATATACCTAGAAACCCATAAACACTTATCCCTAAATAACCCTAAATCTTCAGCACTAGAAAACCATAAACATTTTCTCCCAAAAAACTATAAACCCCCAACCCCAAAAAACCTCATACCCATAGTTCTAGAAACCCCTAAACCCATAACCATAGAACCCCCTAAACAATCAATCCCATAAAATCCTACCCCCGCGTCACAAATAAAACTAAAGCCTCATAACAAGAAAATGTAAACACTAAAAAATCCATAATTTTTATTCCCAGGAAACCCAGAACCAATACCCCATGAAAAACTAATTCTACATCCCCATGAAAAAATAAACCCTCAACCCCATGAATCCCAAAAACTCCTACCCCATGAATACCTAAACCCTCAGCCCCATTAAACCCTAAAACCTAATCCCTTAGTAACCCTAAACCATCATACCTAGGAAAACATAATCCCTAATCCCATGGAAATCCTAATCCCTAAAATCCATAAAACCCAAATCCTTTAAACCTAAGAAACCCTAAACCATCAGACCCAATTAAAGTTAAACCCTCTTCCCTGAAAAACCCAAAAATATTAACCCTAGGTAAACCAAGAGCCCCACCATAAAAAAACCCTCGATCCTCAAACTAAAAACTATATATCTTCAACCACTAAAAAACTATAGACCATCAACCCTAAAAATCCAAATATACTCATCCCCATAAAATCGAAAGTTATATAATCACAAAAATCCATAGATCCTCTTCCAGCAAAAAAACCCTATACACTCATCCCAAAAAAAACTATACCCTCATCACAAAGAAATATTAGAAACCTAGACACAAAATACGATATAACCACATTCCTAGAACCCCTAGATGCTTATCTCCAAAACACCATTGACTCTCATCCCCAAAATAACCAACACACATAGCCTAAAAAAACCAATACACTAAACCAAAAAAAGTGATAACCATCAAACCCAAAAATACCTATACCCTCACCACCAAAAAACCACAGAACCTCATCCATAAACAATATGAATCCTCATTATAAAAATACCATTGGACCTCAACTAAAAAAACTGATACCCTCATAAAAAAAACACTAGACCCTGTAACCTAAAAAAATATGGACACTCATCCCCCAAAACCCTGGACCCATAGCCCCCAAAAAACCATGACCCTCTACACCCAAAAAACCTAGACCCTCAACCACCCAAAAAACTAGACCCTCATTCCAAAAAAAACCCTAGAACTAAATACCCAAAATAACTTACTCAATATCCCCTTAAAAACTATAGACACATAGACTCAAAAAACACAATACGCACATCCCCAATACTATAGACCCTCAGCCCCAAACAAATCAGGACCCTTAGCCCAAAAAAAAAACTCAGAACCTCATCCCCAAATATCCCTAAGACATCATCCCAAAAAAACACATACACCAACCCCAAAAAAACCAATACCCTCATCCCTTAAAATCCATAGACACTCAACCACAAAAAAAACCCAGAACATCATCCCCAATATTCCATATACCATCATCCCAAAAAACCCTATACCCCAGCCCCAAAAAACCCAAGTCCCTCAGCCCAAAAAATCCCATGACTCAACGATCCAATGAACCCTATTGCCTTAACCCCAAAAATCCCAATTCCCTGAGTCCAAAAAACCCTATAACCCCATCCCAAAAACCCCTAAACCCTCAACAAAAAAATATTCCATAGAACCTCAACTTTAAACACAATAGACCCTCAACAAAAATAAACTAATACCCTCAGCAACAATAAATCCTATATCGTTAAACCCAAAATCCATAGACCCATATCACCAAAATAACCTATTCCCTCATCCACCTAAACCCCTAGGACCTCATCCCAAAATAACCCTAGATCATCAGAACTAAAAGACCATAGTATGTTATCCCCCCAAAATCCTATAAAATCATCCTAAAAACCCAAGATCCTCAGCCCCAAAAATCATAGACACCAGTATAAAATAACACTAGACAACCAAATTGAAAAAATAACATACCTTTATCCCCAATAAAATACAGACCCTAATCCAAAAAAGATTATTGGACACCAAACCCATGTAATCTAGACCCTCAGCCCAAAAAATGATTGACCCTCATCCCCCAAATCCAAGGACCCTTAGCCACAAAAAAAACATATACCCTTAGCCCCAAAAAACCCAATATCATTATCCTTAAAATACTCTACACCCTCAATGATAAATAACCAATTCCATCTACCCAAAAAACTCCAAACCAAAATCCTTAAAATAAGAGTGAACTATAATCCAAAAAAACCAAAATCATAAACCACAAAAAAAACCAAGACACTCATACCCAAAAAATACTACACTCTCACAAAAAAACCATAGTCCTTTTTCCACCATAAATACCTAGAACCATATCCCAAAAAACCATAGATACTCATCCCTAAAAACCCACAAACACTCAACCCGAAACCCCCCCAAAACTCAATACCTAAAAAACACAAGACACCCAACCCTAAAAACCCAAATTCAAACCCCAAAAATACCAATACCATCATCCCACAAAAAAACCCTAGAATCTGGGTCTAAATAATTGTATACCCTCATCCCAACAAAACCATAAACCCATAGACCCACAAAAATATAGACCCACCTTTTAAAAATCAATATACACTTAGCCCTAAAAATTGTAGACCCCCTTCCCCCAAACCCCCAACACACTCTACCCCAATAACATCAAGACCCTCATAACCAAAACAAATGAGACCCTTATCCCAGAAAACCCTAGTCTCTCAATAGAAAATAATCCTAAACCATCATCTCAAAAAAACCACAAACCCTTAACCCCAATAAACCCTAAATACTCATCTCAAAAAAACCCCGAACCATCTTCCCAAAAAATCCTAAAACATTATACCCCATATACCATAAACCCTCATACCCCCCAAAAAATAAATCTTTATCATCAAAAACCCTACACCACAGTCCCTATAAAACACTGAACCCTTTACCCCAAAAAATCCTACATATTCAGCCCAAGAAAAACTAACACCCTCTTCCCCACAAAACACCGAACCATTAAAAAAACACTGAAACCTCAACCCAAAAAATCACAAAACCAAGAGACCAAAAACCCTAAACATGCAAAAAAAAAATATCACTATACCCATAGATATATAAAACATTAATTGTTGAACCCAAAAAAAGCACTGAACCCTTTGAACTGCAAAACTTTATACCCTTATAAAACAAATTCCAAAACACTCCTCCAAAAATACAAAAATATTGATCCCCAAAAAACCCTAATCCCTCAGATGCATCACTGGAAGGAAGAAACAAGTATTTGAAAATGTAAAAAAAAATATAGCATAATGATCCACCACCAACTCCACTAAAAGGGAAGAGGTTAAAGCAATAATGATTCATAGAAACCTTCATCAATCAAACTAATCATGTGTGGCCATTAAAATAGATTGAAGAAAATTATGATGATAAATAAAGTAAGATTAATGAAAAAAAATAAATTACAAGGAATGGGGGATCACAAATATCACATAAAAATAAAAAATAACTTTCCCATTAAAATTAATGACCAACTATCAAAATTAGAAATATTCCATCATAATGATTCCTTTATCCATGTTATCCATCCACATCAATTTGATGCTACATATTTTCTTCATTTTCTATGTAGATATGCCTTTTTGTCCCAAAATAAGTGTTTTTGGACCGACATTGTGTTGGATGCCAAAAATTGTCGGTTAGTCCAATTTGAATAAGAACTTTACTTAAAAGTTTTTCCAAGACCAAATGAAATTTATTTGGGTTGAATCTGGTCTATATTATTACCTCAGGGATAGAGGGGATTTACCTTAAAATTAATTCAACCATTATCTTCAATGCATGAATATCAATCCCCAATTCCAAATGTTACAGAAACACCCAAAAAATCATCATACAAGTTGATCTTGTATGCATAATTTCCCACTCATCAATGTACCTTGACAAGATCTTATGATCCTTGTGATATTTTTCACATCAATTTTTATGGAAATATCTCCATATGAAGGACAATCAATACATATTCCCCATGATATAAAATTTCTTATTTCTGATTCATGTTAGCTCACCTCTAATGTGATTCATTAGATTTTCTCTTTTTGATCTTGAATTTATTCCTAAATACTCATCAGCTTATTTAAAATATTCTCAATATTAATATTAAATTAATAATAATGGGTGGAGAACATGGTTCTAGTTGAGTGATTTCATTGGTTCCATAACCCACATGAAATGGAGAATGATGGGTGATAGCACATAGAGATTTGATGTTTTCATATTTAGATTATTCTATATGATGATGTCAATATCTAATATTCTTATCCACCAATGTTATCAAAATTGTTCTGAATTTATGATTGGTGACATCCATTTCCCCTTTGTTTGAGGGTGATGGTATGTTATAAAAAGAAAATTCATGTTAAATTTTCCCCATAATGTCCTAAAAAAATGGCTGATAAATTCAGGGTCTCTTTCCAAAACATTGTTATGGGTAATTTCATAGTGGACATAAATTCATTGAAAAAAAATTCTTTCTGAATAATTAGTAATGTAATATTGAAATACACGTTGAGATATTCCCATGGATTCTCTGAAATGGGTAATGGAGTGTATAAAATAGGCTTGAAACGACTCCTTGAAATTTGGCATCTCCCAAAATTCAAAATAATTTCATGGAAATATAATTGCATAATTAGTTAGTATAAATCCTAATTTATCATTTAAATTGTATTTTGTACTCCAAAATTACAATAAATTCAATCTTCATGTGTCCCCCAGAAGATAATATTCTATAAGATTCTATATAAATGGTGATGTATTTCCTTTCTAAAACATTCAAATTCATAATAAAATATGTAATGGAATTCATTGTTTCGATTGGAATAGTGTTGATATCAACATCAAATGTATCAAAATCTACATGAAAAACATGATAGAAATCAGAAAATGTAAAAAATAATTATACATATAACCTTTTATTAATTATTTCAAATGTAATATTAGCTACTTTTTACCACTAATATTTTCAATTTTTGAAACCTTCAGCAATGGTTTCCATAATAGTTATGAATATGGAATCATGTGATAATTAAAGGCTTATAAATGATGAAAATGCATATCTTATATTATGGACTATAGTGATGGAAAAGATATGATTACTTCCACCATTGATTAATCAACTATGATGCCTTCTATTTAACCACCGATCTCAATAACACCACTTTTTTTAAATGAAATCTCGCATTTCAATAAATAAATATATCTTTAGTTCCCATAGAATTCCAAATACTTGTAGATGATAATCCAAAATGATCATCACATCCTTTTTATAAATCAAAATATCACCCATATAATCAGAAAAATATGAAAAAATGGTTTCAAAACATCATTCACGAGTCACAAGAATGTACTCAAGGAATTCAAGAGGCTGAATGGATTTAACACCCACTCAAACAATCCACCTTTGGTTTTAAATTATATTTTTCATTCCACCCCTACTTACTTTTGAATATGGTGTTATCCACTCTGAATATCATCCTTCATCAATTCTGATAAACCATGTAATTCATTGATCATATCACCAAGTCATGGAATGGGATACCTGTATTTGGGGTTAATATTATTGATATTTATACATTCAATAAAAATTTGATACATATCGTCTTCCATTGGTACCAATAATTCTGGAAAAGAAAACAATCTCATGAATAGAATTAAAAATCCTTGATCCATAAATTCATCCACTTCTATAATTCCTTTGATTCTTTAGGATTACACTGATATGATCATTTATAAGGAAATTGAAAACTCATTAAAAGATCACTCTACTGTTAAATTCTTCAAAAGGGTTGTAATCCACCTAGAATAATATTCAAAAAATATAATGATATTCCATAATCAAAGAATGAGTTAACAGATTGTGATGAATCAACTCCTCATAGAATGACATCTCTATTTTCAATAAAGAAAGAATGTGGTTTTTTATAGATTTAATTTTCCAAAAAGGTTTTATTGTGAAATTGGATACCTTTGGGAACTTATGGACAAAATTTTATTTTTAGAAATATAGTATTGTATCAAAGGAGAAAATGAAATATTATTTCCTTTATATTAAATAGAATATGTTCCATTTCTTCAATCATTTTTCATTGCCATATCAAATTTCCAATCCCTTCCCAATAATAGTTGGAAAGAACCCATAGGAAAAACATTACGTACTAACTCATTAACATAGTTCAAACTAATGGAATGTGAAATAATTATGTATTTTTTTATTTTTCATGTTCTTTCTTTATTCAACCATTTCCATTTGTATGCCCAAGGATTATTCTGATTTTAATGCTTCAATTTCTCTATGAGTGATGTTGAAGAATCATTTTAACTCCTGAAAACAATAACCACCATTGATAATCATTTATTTATAAGGAAAAAGTTTTTAAATTTCTTTCTCATTAATATTCTTGAGGTAATATTTGATCTTTCAAAACTCTTTATAGCACAAGAATGTTACCCATATCAGCTTCATCTAGAACATGGTCTTCATCCTCTTATTCATTTCCACCATTTTTGTTCTCTTTAATTTACTTTATAATCAACTATGTCTCATTTATATTTATAATTGATTTAATTTTGAAATTTTCTAACCAATTACCATAATCTTGAAATTTGAATAAAATAGTATTACCACATTCAAAAGAGTTGGATTTTCTTTTTGTTTTTTAAATATCCTTTTCATTCCATTTATCATGTAAATTGTTCCATACAAATTCTTTATCACAAAAAAATTATTATAATTTATAACTTTATAAGAATATTTTGTTATATTTTAGTTCATGATCCCTAATGCCTATGGGGCTACTTTTTATTTACCACCTTGATTTTTCATCTTCCAAACATCTTCGAGTGAAAAGAATGGTTGTAACTCCTCTAAATAAGGATTTTATTTATTTATTCCACTAAAAAACCACACAATCATTTTATTTTTTTATTATAGTACATAATAATGATCAATATATAACCAAACAAATGGATATAATATTCAACATATTTATCTCATTTTTCCAAGCTATGCATTTAGAAATAAAGCTCTTTCTTATAATTCTTGAAGACAAATCCTCTTCAAAAATGTTTTTTGAACTTCTCCCATGAGGGTATTTTGACTTTCCCATCACATTCCAATTGTTTTTTATTTTCCCACCAAATAGATGCATAATCAATAATTTTCATAATTATTCCATGTATTTATTCTCATTAACACTATTCATTTAATTTAAAAATAGTATGATTTCAGACATTCATTAAGGAAAAACATCTGGATTCATACACCCATAAAAATTTAGAATTTTAATCATAAATACTCCTTAAATATATTCATCTACTATTATTCATCACATATACATCTATTGATCATTGATATCATCTTCCTTTGTATGATCATCAAAAAATAATTTCAGATTGCACCTAGTATTTGGAGATGGATTTATAAGAATAAGATGTGGTGTAGGTGTATTCTTTCATCTCATTCTCTATAGTTGATAATTTTTCTCATTAATTTGAGTAATTTATGTTTTTTGTTGGGCGTTGGATATTTTTTTGAAGTATGAGGATTATAAGACCCTATTTTGTTAGAAATTTTGGCTAATTTATTTTCTATATATAAATAAGAAAAATGTTGAAGAACATACCTTTACGAATAACATCTCCAATACAAATCTGATGTGTTGATGAAAGAACAAAATGATTAAGGTAAGATGGAATAATGAAATTTTTCCAAAATGGAGAAGGCCTAAATTCAATACCACCCACCATGGTTTTTCATATCCTAAATACAATGTAACTAGTAATGGATATCCAAAACTAATTCATGGAAAAGGGAAGAGGATAAGGAATGAATGTTTCACAACAAGGATGAAAATTCATAGGATTCAAGGGAAACCAATACAAAAGAGTGAAAAAAATTTATAAAAATAATTATGTGACTTTAATGACCCAAATTAAATTAAATGTCGTGAGGCCAGTAAAATGTCACAAAAGACACAAAAAACCATTTTATCTTTCTAATTAATGACCCCATGAAATAATATAGGGATATTAATTCTTAAGGATTCATTTATCAATTATCTCTCTCAAATTTGTTGTGATTTTATAAATTACTTTACTCTTCAATGTGTATACTATTTTGGCCCCCAGATAAATGTGTTGTCTCCCACCATTGGGTAAGATTCCAAAATTCATGAGTAGGACCAATTAGAATGAAAATTAGGCTTAAAATTATTATTCGGTCCAAAAGTATTCTCCTTGGATTTAATCTGGTCCATATCACCCTCACCCCAAAATACTCTAAACACCCATCCCCAAAAAACCCTGAACCTCCATCCCTTAAAAAACCCCAAACCCTCATCCCAAAAAGACTGTAAACCCTCATCCCAAGAAAACCCTAAATCCTATGCCCCAAAAAACCATAAACCATATAATAAAAAACCCAATACCATTTTTTCAAAAAACCCTAAACCCACTACCAAAAAAACCATAACCCCTCAATCACAAAAAACCCTAAACCCTCATCCCCAAAAACCCAAAACCCTTAGCCCCAAAAAACTTAAACCCTTAACTCTAAGAACCCTAAACCCTCTTCCCCAAATAATGTCCTAAAACATCATCCCCAAAAAATCCTAAACACTCAACCCTTAAAAAACCTCATTCCTCAGCCCCAAAAAATCTGAAACACTCATCCACAAAAAACCCTACACACTCAGCACCAAAAAAACCATAATACCTTAAGCCTAAAAAACACTAAACCGTCAGCCCCCAAAAATCCTAAACACTAGGCCCAAAAATCCCATAAATAACCAACCCAAAAAAACTATATACCCATTTTCTGAAAAAACCATAAAACCTCATCCTAGAAAAACTCTAATTCCTCAGAATACGAAAACTCTAAACCATCATCCCTATAAGACCATAAAATCTCAACCCCCCAAACCCTAAACCCAATGTTAAAAACCCATTGGACGTAAACACCAAAATAACCGAACCCTCCCAATAGAAAATTCAAAAAATTCATTCAAAAACTACCCTAAACACTAACCCCCAAAATAATCATAAACCCTATTCCCCGAAAATTCTAAACCATAATCCCAAAAATATATAAAACCATAGATTCAAAAATCTATAAACTATCATACGAAAAATCACTAAACCCACGAGCACAAAAAATAATAAACCCTCTCCTCCAAAAATCCATAAACCACATCCTTAAAATCCATAAAATCTCTGACCAAAAAACACTACACACTCATCCCAAATATAACATAAACCATTTACCCTCTAAAACACAAAACCCTCCTCCCTATAAAAACCTATATCCTATTCCTCCAAAAACTCTAAACCCACATCCCCAAAAAAACTTTAGGCACTCATCCAAAAAACACCCTAAAACCTCGGCCCCAAAACCGAATAAACTCTTCCCCCCAAAAATCCTAAACCCTCACTCCAAATAAACCTTAATACATCGCCCCAAAAAACCATAATCAATTTTCCCTAAAACCCTAAACCATTAGGTAAAAACCCCCAAAAATCAACCTGAAACCTCTAACCCCTCAAACCTAAATAACCCAAAACCCTCATCCTTAAAAAAATCTATTCACTCATTCCAAAAAAATTCTAATCCCACAACCCCAAAAAACACTAATTCCACATCCCCCCAAAATCTATACCTTAATCACCAAAAAGCCCTGAACTCTCAGCCAAAAAAACCATAAACCCTCATCCCCCCCATAACCCTAATCCATCATCCCAAAATATTCTAAACTCCCACCCCATAAAACATAAACCCTCAACCCCCAAAAATCCAAATCTATTATCCCCCAATAACCCCAAACTGTCATCCAAAAGATATCCATAAATCCTCTTCCCTAAAATCCCAAAAAAACTCAACCCCAAAAAAACACAGACCATCAATACCAATGAAACCCTTAACACAGATACCTCAAAAACCTAAATCTTCATCAAAAAAAAAACCCTAAACCCTAAACCTTCCCAAAAACTAAAACCCTCATCCAAAAAACCCCTAAAACTTCATCCTAGAAAAGACCCTAAACCATCATCCCCCCCAAAACACTAAACCTTCATCCCCAAGTTACACTCAACACTCATCCCCAAAATACCTTAAAATGTCATCCCAAAAAACTATTAACCCTTATACCCCCAAAAAACTAAACCATCTTCCTAATAAATTCTTATATCCTCAATGCCATGAAACCCTAAAACATCACAAAAACCCCTAAAAAAATCGTAAAAAATTATAAACCCTCACCCCCCTTACCCTAAACCATCATCCCCATAAAATCCTAAAACCTAACCCCAAAAAACCATAAAACATATTTCCCAAAAAATTCCAAGCCCATTACTCTAAAAAACCCTTACCCCCAGCTACAAAAATCATAAGACCTTAGCCCTAAAAAACCATATACACTTAGACATAAATAACCCTAACAACTCATCACTGAAAAACTGAAAACCCCCATCCCCAAAAAATGCCAGACCCTCATCCCAAAAAAACCATAAAACCTCATCCCCCAAAACCCTAAAACAACGGACCCAAAATATCTTATTCCATTAGCATAAAAAACCTTAATCCATTATCCCCTAAAAACCCAAATCCCATATTCCTCCAAATCCCAATACCATGATCCTCTGTTATCATAAAACCATCAACCCCAAAAACCCTAATTCCATAGTTTCAAAAACCCCTAGTACCTTATCCAAAAACAACCTCAAATCTTCATCCCCCCAAAAAATCCAAACCCTCAACACCAAAAAACCTAAACCATCAAATCCAAAAAAAATATTAAACCCTCATCCCCAAAAATCCTAAACACATAACCCCATAAAAATTCTACACCCTAATCTATGAAAAAACCAAAATCCCCATCCCAAAAAAAAATAAGACCTCATCCCACAAAACCTAAGCCGTCATCCCCCCTGAACCAAAAACCATCACCCGTAAGAAACCCTAAACCCTTATCCTCAAAACTTTGAACCTCTCAGCCCAAAAAAACCATAAAACCTCATCCCAGAAATATTGAAACCACAACCCCAAACAACCCTAATCCTTCATACCTAAAAACCCCTAAAAGATATTCTCTAAAAAACCTAAATACTCATCCCCCAAAACCCCAATTACCTCATCATGAAAAAACAATATACACTCAGCCCAAAAATCCAAACACCCTCAATCTAAAAAAATCAAAAACACTCATCACCAAATAACCCTATCCCTGCACCCCAAAACAGAAAACCCTCATCCACTAATAACCATATATCCTCATAACAAACTAACTGTAATTGAAAATCCCCACTTAACCCTAATTTTGATGACCTAAAAACCATATACTCTAATCAACAAAAACCCCTAAAACCCAAGCCCCATAAATCACTAAACCCTCCTTAAAAAAGGTCCATAAACCCTCATACCCAAAATCCATAACACTCAACAAATAATTCACTAAAAACTCATCCCCAAAAAATAAAAATACTCATCACAAAAAAACCCTCAACCCTCAACCCTAAAACACTAAACCCCAAGCCCCAACAAAACCTATACTCTCATCCCAAAAATATGAAAAACCATCATCCCCAAAAACAATAAACCCATATCCCTAAAAAAACATAATCACTCATCACCTAAAACCCAAAATCTATAAATTCAAAAAACCACAATCCCTCGGCCTCAAAAAACCAAATATCCTCAGCACCGAAAATCAGAAACACTCTACCAAAAAAGACACTAAACCCTTATCCTAAAAAAACCCAAAATCATCATTCCCAATAACCCTAAAGCTTCATCCCCAAAAATTCATACACACTTTGCCCCAGAAAATGATAAACCAATATTACCAAAAAAATCTTGAACCATCAACCTTAAAAAACTCTAAAACCTCCAAAAAATATAAACATAAACCCTAATCCCCATAAACCTAAAAAAACTCATTCCGAAAAAAATTTATAATCTATATTCCATATAAAACCTAAACCCTTATACCGAAAACCACTAAATCCTAAGTAGAAAATAACATTATTCCCTCACCACCAAAAAACACTAAACCCTCATCCATAAAAAATGAAAAAAACTCATCCTCAAGAAACAATAAAACATATTGTCTAAAAAAACCATAATCCCTCACCCCCCAAAACCCGTAAACCCATTCCAAAAAAACCTGTATACTTCACCCTAATAAACCAAAATTTTTTTTCCCCTAAAACTTCAAAGCATTCATTCCCAAGAAACTCTAACCCCTAATCCCAAAAAAACCATTAAACAATCATCCCAAAAACACTAAAATATCATCCACAAAAGTCAGTAATCCCTTACTAATAAAAAACCTTAAACATATTCCCCCAACACCCCTAAACACACTTTCTCAAAAACCCAATAACATAATTTAAAAAAAACAATAGACACACATCCTCAAAAAAATCATAAACATTCATCACAAAAAACCCCAAACATCAATCCCCCCAAAACCTCAAAACCTAATCCCACAAAATCCATAAAACTTCATCCCCACAAAACATTAAATCTTAATCCCTAAAAATTCCTCAACCATCTACCCCAAAAAATGTAAACCCTTAGCACCAAAAAACACTAAACCCTCATACCCAAAAACCCCAAACCCCTCTCCACCAAAAAACAAAACCCTCACCCCCAAATAATAAAACTATAACCAATAAAATACCTAAACCCTAATCCATGAAACCAAAATATCATCATCCAAAAAATACACTAAAGCCTAAGCCTAAAAACCCCATTCCCTGTACCCCCAAACCCATAAACTCCCTACCCTAAGAATCCTTAAACCCTCTGTCCCAAAATTCCAAAATCTCTATGTTTGAAAAACCACAAAACCCACATCCCAAAAAATATATAAACCCTCACCCCCAAAAAACCCCAAAACCTCAACCCCATAAATATATAATCCACCAGTACCAAAAACATGTAAACTCTTAATCCCAAAACCCTTAAGCACTCTGAACCCAATACCCCTATACTAATGGCTACAATAAACCACTAAACACGCATCCCAAAAAATCCTTAAACCCTAACCTGAGAAAACCCTAAAATCATATCCATGAAAACCCTAGACCATCATCCCCAGAAACTACTAAACCTTCATCCCTCAAAACCCCAAAAACCACATCCCCCAAATCACTTAAAAAATATTCCCAAAAAACACTATATCCCCTACCCCAAAAAACCCCCTAAAACCACATCCACAAAAACCCTAAACACTAAAAACAAAAATGTACTAAACAATTATCCTGAAAAAACATAAAACATCATAAAAAACCTATTCCCAAATCCTCAAAAAACCCAAAACACTCATCCACAAAGAAACCTAAACCCTAAACCCTCTACCCTAAAAACCCCAATACCCTCATCCCTAATGAACCTTAAACCCCCAGTCCCAAATACCCATAATCCCATATAAAAAAAAATGCAAAACAAGTATCCCCATTACCCCTAAATACTCAGCCCTAGGGAACCCTAGATAATCACTCCCAAAAGACCCTTAACCATCAACCACTAAATAACCAAAACAACTCATCCCCAAAAAACCCAAAACCTTCATTACAAAAAACCCAAAAACACTTATCCCAAAACCCACAAAACCCTCATCCCCTGAACCCCATAAAACCTCATCCCCTAAAAAGCATAATAACTCTAACCTAAAAAACACTGAACCATCATCACATAAAAACTCTAAACCCTAATATCCACAAAACCCTATCCCTCATCCCAAAAAACCCCTAAAATCCCCACAACAAAAAAACAAAAAATCCTTAGCCTCAAAAACCATAATCCTTCAACCATAAAAAACTTGAACCCTCAACCTAAAAAAATCCAAAACCCTGACCACCAAAAACTCCTCAACCCTATTCCAAAAATCTAGAAACCATCAACCCAAATACCTTGAAACCACAAAAATAAAAATACATGAACCCTAATCCCAAAACAAAAAAAACCCTCTCCAAAAAATATCTTAATCCATTATCACAAAAAAATCATATACCCTCATCCTATAAAACCCCCAAATCCATTGTCCCAAAATACCCAAATCTCCCCACTCCAAAAACTATTTAACTTTCATTCCCAAAATACCCTAAAAACTAAGCCCCCTGAAACCCTAAATCCAAATTACCCTAATTTTGTAAACCATAATCTCTAAAAAAACCTAAACCATGATCCCTCAAAACCCTAAACACTCAACCCCAAAAATAATTAAACCTCGACCCCAAAAAAAACTAATCTCTTAGCCCAAAAACACAATAAACCCTGATCACTGAAACCCCAAAACTATCAAGTCCAAAACCCATAAACCCTCATCCCAAAAATCCTTAAACCCTCATTCCCAAAACTCAAAAAAAATCATCCCCAAAAAATCGTAACCCATCATCCAAAAACTCTAAATACTAATAACCAAAAAACCCTAAACACTCATCCCCCAAAACCCAAAATACTCAACCTAAAAAAACGTAAACCCTATATCCCAAAATTCCCTAAACCATAAGCCACATAAAAACCTACACACTGAGGAAAAAACCCCAAAACCATTAGTCCCAAAAAACAATTCACATTCAGTACCAAAATACCCAATACCATAAATCCTAATAAACCATAATTCCACTACCCAAAAAACCCATGCACCCTCTTCTCCTAAAATTCCTAAACCATCATACATAAAAAACCATAAAACATTTACCTCAAAAAAATGATCTTGCATCCCCCAAAAAACCTTAAACCACCACCATAAAATAATTTAAACCCTCTGGCACTAAAACCCCAAAACACATATCCCCGAAAACCCTTATACCTTAGCCCCAAAAAACCCGAAATCCTCATCCAAAATAAATTCTAATAGTAAAACCTAAGAAACTAAAAACCCACATTCCAAAAATTTTGAAATCCTCATTCCCATAAAACCCTAATCACTTAACACAATGAATAATAAACCCTAAGTCCAAAAATACAATAAACCCTCATACTCTAAAACCCCTACACAATCATCCCAAAAAACCATTAAACACTAAACCCCCCAAACCCATAAACAATTAGATCCAAGAAACCAAAAAACCTCATCCCCAAAACCCCAAACCCCATATCCCCCAAACCCCATAACCCACATCCCTAAATGACATTAAACCCTAAGTATCAAAAAGTCATAATCCACCATCCCAAAAAAAAAAACTAAACCCACTACACTAAAAATCCTTAAAACCTCATCCCCAAAAACATTTGAACCCTTAAAGAAAAAACCCCTAAATCATTAACCCTCTAAACCCACAAACCCTTATCCCAAAAACACATATACCCTTAGCCCAAAAAACCGTAGTCCTTTATACACATGTAACCCTAAAACCTTAGCACCATGTAACACTAAACCCTCATCCCCCTGAAAACCTAATCCCTCATCCCCAAAACACCTGAAACCATAATCCCCAAAATCCAAAATACCTATAATCTCTCAAAACATAAAACACATTACTTCCATAGCCCAAAAATTATAAATCATCATCCCCAAAATACCCTAAAACCTTATATCCAAAATATCCAAAATCCTCAGTGCCCAAAACCCCTAAACCCTCATCCCCAAAAGAATGAAAAACCTCATCCCCCCAAAACCCTAAAACCTAATGCCAAAAAAACCAAAAAAATATATTAAAATATAACCCTAATACCTCATTCTAAAAAAACCATAAAAGCATAGCCCTAAAATCCCTATGCACTCATCCCTAAAAGTCCATAAACAACCATCCCCAAAAAACCAAATAACATAGCCCCAAAATCCTTTAAATCCATACCCCCTATAACCTTATTCCATAATCCCCAAAAAAAAACTCTTAAAATCTCCCATAAGATACTATAAACTATGAAAACTATGAAACCCTTAAACCTCATACCCAAAATACCAAAACACTCATTCCCAAAAAACCCTATACCCTCAACCCCATCAAAATACTAAACACTCATCCCAAAAAATCCCAAAACCATCATCCCCAAATATCCATAAACCCTAATCCCCAAAGCCCCAAAACACTTAATCCCAAAAACACAAAAAACACTCTGCCCAAAAAACAAATAAAAGAGTCAGACCCTAAAACCCCTTAACCCTCATCCTCAAAAAACACCAAAACCCTCTACCCAAATAAACCCTAAAACCACATCCCCACAAATCCATATACCATAACACCTAATAGTACATAAAACCTTATCCCTAAAAACACCTAAACCCTCCTCCCCAAAACCCCTACAACATCATTAACAAAAACATTATAACATCATCCCAAAAACATCAATTCCCTCATCTACAAAAAACCCTAAACCATCATCCCCTAAAATCCAAATCCCTCAGACCCAAAAAATCCTAAATACTTATCCCCAAAACCCTAAATACTTAGCCTAAAAAGATCTTCAACCCCAACCCAAAAAACCCCTAAACCACCATCCAAAACCCCCTAAATCTGTCAACCCCAAAAACCATAATCCTTAAGATCCAAAAAATCCCAAAACCATCATCCACAAAAACGAAGAAACTGTCAATGTAAGAAATATCCATCCCCATAACAACCTATAAAACTCGTACAAAATAAACCCCAAACCATCTTCCCCAAAAACCCGTGATCTATTAGCCCTAAAAAACTAAAAACCCTCTTCCACAAAAAACCTAAACACTCATCCCAAATTATCCTTAAACCAACATCACCATAAAACACGAAATCCCTATCTCTAAAATCTCTAAATAATCATCCATAAATATCCTTGAACCATCATACCCAAAAATGAAAAATACTCATCCATTGAAAAAATATAACCCCTCATACCAAAAAACACCAGGACCCTAATTCCAAAAAAAAACATAAACCCCCATACTTGAAAAACCCAAAACCATTATCCCCCAAAATCCCTAAACCCTCACTTAAAATAAAAACCATATACGGTCATCCAGTAAAAACAAAAATTATTATCCCTAAAAAATCTTAAACCCTCTACCACAAAATTGATAAACCCTCTTCCATGAAAAATAGAGAACCCATAGCCCCAAAAATAATGATACCCATAGCCCCAAAAAATACCTAAACTGTCACCCCAAAAATCACCAATCATGCAGCCATAAAATTACCTAGACCCTCATCCAAGAAAACCATAAACCCAGAGGCCCGAAAATTCATAAACACCCATCCCCCCAAAACTCAAAACCCTCACCACCCCAAATGGTAAACCCTCAACTCCCAAAAACCTAAACCCTTATCCCCACAAAACCCTAATCTCTCATCCCAAAAAACACTAAACCTTCATCCCCAAAAAAACATTAACACATAATCCCTAGAAACCCTGAAGCCTAAGGCCTATAATATCTAAATACTCATCCCCCAAAACATTAAGCCTCTAGCACCAGATAACCCAAAACACTGATCCCCCAAAAACCTTAAACCCTCATCCCAAAATAAATTAAAGTCCTTGTCCCAAAAAATCCTTAAACACTCACCTTGAAAGAACCATAAAAATATATCCTTAAAAACCCTAAACCCTCATCCCCACAAAACCCTAAACCCCATATCCAAGAAATCTTATAACCTATGCACCACCAAACTGTCAATTCTCAGCCACCAAAAAACGCTAATTTTTCATCATTGAAAACCCAAAACCCTAATCCATACAAAGAAATACACCCTCATAATAAAAAAAACCTTAGTAACAAAATACCCTAAACCTCATCCCAACAAACGCTAAAGCCTCACCCCCAAAATACCCTAACACTCATCCCTAAAAAACTATAACCCTTATCACAAAAAAGTAATTAATGTGTCCCAAGAATCACTAAACCATTTTTACCAGAAAAGAAAATCCATATTCCCAAAAAAAAACTATGAACCCTCCTCCCATAAAATACTAATCCCCAATCAAATAAACCAGTAAACCATCAGCACCAAAAATCCCAAATTCCTTAGTCCAAAAAAATCTAAATAGTCAGCCCCAAAAAAATCCAAAACATTTAACACCAATATAACATAATCCCTTGTCCTTAAAAACACTAAATCCTCAACCCCAAAAAACCCTATACCCTCATCCCCATATTACCCAAAACACTCATCCTAAAAAAATATAAACAATTAGCCCATGAAAGTCCTATTCTATCAAACCCCCAAAAAAACCTAAAACCTCAGCCCCTAAACCCTAAACCCTCATCCACAAAAAACTGAAACCCATAGTACAAAAATTTACAAAATCCTCTAACCAAAAAATACCTAAACACAAATCCCCAACAGCCATAAACACTAATTCAAAATATCCAGAAATCCCAAGCTAGGAAAACCCCAAAACACATAGCCCAAAAATTACCATATACCGTCATCACAAGAAATCCTAAATTTTATTTTCCATAAAAACATTAACCTCATACTAATAAAAACATTAACCCTTATCCCAAAAAAACCCTAAACCCCCATCAACAAAATCCCATAAACCTACCCCCAAAAAATACAAACACTTATCTCTAAACGATCCCTAAAAACATATCCCCAAAATTACGTAACCCATCATCCCAAAATATTCTTAACAATCATTCCCAAAAAACCCAAATCCCCCATCTTTAGAACCCCTAAACCCATATACCCAAAAAACCCTAAACCCTTATCCCCAAAAAACAAGAAACTGTAATCCCTTGAATAATCTAAACATTAACCCCCAAAACATGAAAAACCCTTAGAAAGAAAAAACATATTCCCTATCCCAAAAATACCCTAAACCCTCTGCCCCAAAAAACCATAAAATCTTAGCCCCAAAAAAACATAAATCCTAATCCCCAAAAATCCATATATCATCATCCCCAAAAAACACTAATATCTCAGTCCCAAAAAAACCCATAATCCCTTAGCCACAAAAAATCATAAACCCTAAACCCAAAAAACCCTTATCCTTAGTCCAAAAAAACAATTAACCATCATCCCCAAAAAACACTAAACCTTTAGGCTAAAAACTTCTTAATCCATCAACCACAAAAAATATAAAACCATTATCCCAAAAAAACCCAATATCCTCAGACAAAAAACCAAAAACCATCAGCCCCAAATATACCTAAGCCAACATCCAAAAAAAACCTAAACCCCAATACAAAAAACTGGTATACCACAAAACCAACTAAATCCTAAAACATTATCCCCAAAATTGAAAAACCATAGCCCAAAAAAACCTAAACACTCAGCAAAAAAACACTATACCATCAATCCCAAATATTCATAAAACCCAATCCCTAAAAACCCATAAATCCTCATCCCCACAAAAACCCTAAACCCTAGTCCAAAAAAACTCTATACCCACATCACCATGAAATAAATAAACTTTCAGACCTTAAAAAACTCTTAAACTGTACCCCAAAAATACAAAATCATTATCCCTAAAAATCCAAAAACCATAGTTCCCCAATAACCCAAAATCATAACCCTAAAAAACCTCAACATTTACACAAAATACACTAGGCCCTAGTCATCCACAAAGAACATAAAATCTTATCCCTGAAGACCTAAAACTTCATCTAAAAAATCCCTAAACAATCCTCCCCAAAAAAACCATAAACCCATAGCCCCAAATCCCCTAAATGATAATCCCCAAAACCCTCGTACCCTCATCATTAAAGCCTAAATCCTCTACCCTAATAAATCCTACACCCTATTCCATAAGATTCCCTATACCCTCATAAAAAAAATCTGTGAACCCTTATTACCAAAAGTACCTAAAAATCCAAGAACCATAAAAAACTAAACACTCATCTCTAAAAATAGTAAACCCTCTGACCCAAAACCCCTAATACATCATCCTCAAAAATACCTAAACATTGTTCCCCAAAACCCCTAAAACATTATACAAAAAAACATGATCCCATGAATCCCAAACCCTTATCCCAAAAAATCATTTAACCCTTATCCTAAATAATCCTTAAACCCTCTACCTCAAAAAATCCAAAACCCACAGCCCCACAATGGCAAAACCCTTAGCCCCAAAAATAACCTAAACCACTAGCCCCAACATCTTCTAAACCCTAATCCCCAAAACCCCAATACCATCATCCCAAAATAAACCCTAAACCCTCATCCCCAAAAAACCAATACCCTTATCCCCAAAACCCTCATCCCTCAAATAACCTAATCCCAAAAAAACACTATACCTACATCCCTAAAAAAACCTAAACCCGCATCCACAAAAAATCCTAAAGCATCATCCCCATAAACCCTTAAATAGTTTTCCCCAAAACATTTATTCTACCAACCCCAAAAAATCATAATCCCCCCAGAGCAAAAAAACCTATACCCCATCCCCCAAACCGAGAACCCTCATCCCCAAAACTAAATATATTTTGGCCCTATGTAACACTAAACCCTTATCCCTAAAATACCCAAAACCATCATCCCCAAAAAAACCCCTATACCCTGATCCCCCATAACCCTAAATCCTCGTACCTAAATATCCCTAAACCCTAATCCCCACAAAACCCTAAACCATCTCCCCTAAAAAACCCTAAATCCTAAGACACAAAAAACCTAAAACTTCATCAACAAAAATTCCTAAATTCACATATACAAAAAAACATAATCACACTGACCCAAAACACCCCAAATCCCCACCCAAAAAAAATCCTAAACCCAATGACCCGAAAACCCTCAACAACTAAACACTTAGTCTCAAAAAAACCTAAATCCTAACACCAAAAAATCCTAAAATATTTTCCCCAAAAAACATAATCCTTTTGTCCCAAAAAACCCTAAACCCACTTCCCCAAAAACAAGCAAACAATCAGACCCAAAAACACCATAATACCACTACCCCAAAAAACCCTAAACCCACATACCCAAAAAACCATATTCATAATTCCCTAAGAAACCTAAAACCTCTTCCAAAAAACCCTAAAACCTCATCCCTGAAAATGTATAAACACTCAACCCCACAAAACCCTAAACCCTCAACCAAAAAAAACACCAAAACCTCAACCACCAATACCCTAAACCCACACCTAAAAAAACTCTAATCTCTTACTTGAAAAACCCCCTATGTCCTCAGCCATAAAAATCCTAAACCCTCACACATAAAAAAACCTAAACCCAAAAACCCATGAAACCCTAAACATTCATCCCCTAGAAACCTAAACCCTCAACACAAAAAATCTTAAAAACTCATCACCAAAACACCTAAACCATCATCTGCAAATAACCCTAAACCCTCACCCAAAAAAATCACTAAATGGTCTACCCCCAAAAAAACTAAATGTTGAGGCATTAAAATCACTAAACCATATCCCTAAAATTCTCTTAGAACACATATAATACCCAAATCACTAAGCCCCCAAAACCCTAAAAAATCGTCCCCCAAACCCCCAAAACCCTCTGTCCCAAAAACCCTAATCTCTCGGCCTCCAAAATCCATAAAACCTAGTAACCCTAGAACCTAAAACCTTATCCCACAAAAAATACTCTTAATACTCATCCCAAAAACACTAAACTCTATTCCCCAAAAATCTCTATACCCTCATCTCCAAAAAAACACTAAACCCTCAGAATTTTCAACCCATACACATTCATCCAAAACAACCTAAACCCTCATCCTAAAAAACTAAAAACCATATACACAAAACCCTAGACCCTCATCCCCAAAAAACATCCTTAACACTCATACAAAAAACAATAAACCTTTAATCCCAATAAACACAAAATAAATATATCTGGAAAAACCATAAAACCTCATTCAAACCCCCCTAAAATCTAAGACCCTAAGTCCCAAAAACCTCATCCCCTAAAAACACATAAATAATCAGTACCAAAAACCATAATCCCACACCAAAAACACTATAAACCCTAACCCCAAAAAACAAGATACCAATAGATCCAAAAAATACATGACTGCCATCCCCAAAAGTCACTAAAACCTCATCCCCAAAAAACCAAAAACCCCAGTCCCCAAATAACTCGAAACCCTCACCATAGAATACACTAATCCATTAGATTTGGAAAACCCAAAAAACTTATTCACAAAAAAACCCTTCACCCTTAGAACCAGAAAACACTAAACCCTCTTCCCCTAAAAAAAATAAACCCTCATCCCAAAAGAACCCTAAACCCTCATCCCAAAAAATCCCTAAATGATCATCGCTAAAAACACTAAACCCCAATAACTTAAAAATCCTAAAACATCTTAACCAAAAAATAAAAAGCAACATCCACAAAAAAACTCTAAAGACTCACCCCAAAAATACATTAAACACTCAAACCCCAAAAACCCAAATCCTCCATCCCAAAAACCCTAATACCTTAGCCCCAAAAAACCATCATCCCTAAAACCCAAATAAAACTAAACTCATATCTTCTGAAAATATAGAAACACTCAACCCAAAATAATCCTAAACCCTCTTGCTCAAAAAACCCTATACCCTCATCCTTGAAAACACTAAACCCTTATCCCTTAAAAACATTAAACCCTCAACCAAATAATCATTAAACCCTCATACCCAAAGAAAATTAAACCCTAATCCCCAAATGACCTTAAACACCCAATCCCAAAAACCCCTTTACCTTTAGCCACAGAAAACACTAAACATGAGTCCCAAAAAAACTAAATCATCAACCTGAAAAATTACTACACCATCATAAAAACCCCCAAACCCTCTACCCCTCAAAAAATAAATTCATATCCTAAAACCCCTTAAATACTCAAAACCAAAAACCCCTTATCCATCATTATCAATAAACTCTATACTCTCAGCCCTGAAAAAATTCCATTGACCCCCAAAAAACCTAATATATCATCTAAAAAACACTAAAACCTCAGTCCCAAGAAAAAACCTAAACATTTCCCCAAATAACCCTTAACTCTTAGCCTCATAAAACCCTAAACCCATTGTCCCCAAAAACCATAAACTGTCGGCCCCATAAATCCCCAGACCCCTATCCTCATAAAACCCTCAACACTCATCCCCTAAAACCCCTATACCATCATCCCTAGATATCCTTATATGCTCTATCCTATAAACGGTAAATGCCCATCCAAAAAAATTGCTAAAACCTCATCCTAAAAAATCCCTAAACCCTCAACCCTAAAACTGATAAACCATAAAACAAATAAAAATAAAACCCCAACCAAAAAACACTAATCCTACATCCCCAAGAATCCGTATAACCTCATCCAAAAAGACCAAAACCATAAACTCTTGAATCCCTAAACACTCAACCGAAAAAATCCCTCAACCAACATACAAAAATACAAAAAAACCCTAGGACCCAAACCCCATAATTCAATTTGACAAAAATCATATAGACTCATTCATAACACCCCAAAACCCTCAGCTTGAAAAGAACTTAAACCCTTATCCCCAATAATTAAAAACCCACAATCTCCAAAAGCTACTAAACTGTCATCCCCCAGAAACCCTAAACCATATACCCAAAAAACCATTAAATCTCAACCCCATATGTTTATAAATCGTCATCCCAAAAACAAACCAAAACCATCAGCCCAAAATCCCTTAAACCCTAATCCCCAATAACCTCTAAACCGTTATCCCCAGAAAACCGTAATCTCGTAGCCCAGAAATATATTAAAGCCATAGCCCCCCAAAACTCAAAACCTCTAACACAAAAAACCCTAAACCTTTATCCCCATAAATCCCTAAAACCTCATCCCTAAAATATATGTAAATCCTTATCCCAAAAATACCCTAATCACCCATAATAAAATAAGCTGAGACCATCATCCATGAAAAATCCAAATCCCTTATCCCTAAAGAATACTAAACCATCATCCCATAAAAATACTAATCCCTTAGTACCAAAGTTCCACATACCCTCATCCCCAAAAAACCTTAAACCCATAGCACTATGAAACCCAAAATACTCAACCCCCAAAAAACCCCCAGCCCCCAATATCGCTTAACACATATCCCCAAAATCCCAAAACCCCCATTCATAAATGCACTAAACCATCATCCCCAAGAAAACTAAATCAACATCTCCAAAAAATCCTAAACACTCATCCAAAAAAATCATAATCCCTCATACCCAAATAATCCCCTAAACCCTCATCTCCCCAAAACCCAAAACCCTCATTCCTAATAAAACCTAAACCCTATCCCAAAATCCCGTAAAACCTCATCCCCCAAAACCCTAAATCATCAACCCCCAAAATCTATACACAGATATCTCCAAAAAACCCTAAAACCTTTGACCAAAAAACCTTAAACCCATATCCCCTAATCATTGAAACTCCAAACCCAAAAAAACCAAACACTCAATCCCAAAACAATTTAAACCCTAAACCCCAAAAATCCTTAAACTCATTTCTTGAAAAGACCTAAACCTTTTTCCCCAAAATATATACAACTTCATCAGAAAAATAATTAAAACTAGATCCAAAAAATCATTAAACCCTAAAAAAATCCCATAATTCTCATCCCTAGAAAAACCCTACACCCTCATAATAAAAACCCCCTGAATCCTTCATCCCAAAAAAACACTAAACCCTCATCCCAATACCCCAAAACCCTTACTCAAAAAACCTTCAAAACTCATCCCTAAAAAAACATAAACACTATTCCCATAAAACCCTACACCCTCAGCCATAATAAATCCTAAACCATTAGTCCTGAAAAACTGTAAACCCTCGGCCTTAGAAACACCTAAAAAATCATCCCCAAATAACTCTAAACACTCTTCCTCAAAACCACAAAACCCTCAACCCCATGAAAAAAAAATTATCCCCCAAAAAACCTTAAATCCTCATCCCACAAACCACTAAACACTTATGCCCAATATACACTAAACCCTCAACACTAAAAAACACAAAACACTCATACCCAAAATACAATAAACACTTGGCCCTAAAAAGTACTAAATCTTCATCCCCAAAAAATCCTAAACTCTTAGCCCCAAAAAATACCTAACACCCCCAAAAATTCCAAATTCCTCATCTCTAAAAAACCATAAACCCATAGCCCCAATAAACCAAAAGGCCTCATACACATATAACCTTAAACATTGTTCCCATTAAAACCCTAAACACTAAACCCCAACAACTGCTAATCTCTGAGACCCGAAAAATTTTAAATCCTATTCTCTAGAAGAACCTAAACACTCATCCCAAAAATAACTAAACCCTTGAGCCCAAAAAAAAACTTAATCCAGAGCATGAAAAATCCATAAATTCTCTTCCCTAGAAAAACCTAAACACTCAGTCTCATGAGACTCTAAACCCTCATCCCACACATAAACCCTCATCCAAAAAACTAAACAACAACCCCAAAACCCAAAGACCCCCATATAAAAAATACCCTTAGCCATCCAAATAAAAAAACCAAAAAACCCTACACAAAAAAACCTTAAAACATCATCCCCAAAAAAACTTGGGCCTTGAGATACTAAATATCCTAATCCCATAGCCCAAAAAAACTGTAAACCCTAACCCTTAATAAACACTTATCCCCCATCCTCAAAAACCCTAAACCCCCAGCCCCAAAAAACCCTAAACCCCCAGCCCCAAAAAACCCTAAACTTTCTTCCCCAAAAAACCCTAAACCCACATTAAAAAAAACCCAAACCCTCATATTATAAAAAACCTAATCTCTAATCCCCAAAAATCACAAACCCACTTCCCCAAAAACCTAAAACCTTCATCCCCAAAAAACCCTAAACCATTATCCCCAAAAAATAATAAAACCTAATCCCCAAAAAACCCTAAACACTCAACCCCCAAAAAAACTAAACACCTGGGATAAAAAAAATCCTTAAACACTAATCCCCAAAAAACATAAAATCTCAGACCCAAATGACCCTAAACACTCATCTCAAAAATACAACAGATAATCATCTACCCAATACCCTAAAACATTGTCATGAAATATCCTTAAACCATATCCCCCAAATAAACCTAAATCTTATCCCCAAAACACCCAAAACCCTCATACCAAAAAACCCTTATACCTTAGCTCCAAAATCCATTAACCCTCATCCACAAAAGACCAAAATTTTCAGCCCAATAAAACCATAAATTTTCAGAAAAACTTAACCTTAAACCACTTCCCCCCACAAAAAAACCCCTAAACCCTCAAACCCAAATAACCCTCAAACCTCAATCCAGAATAACCATAAACTATAAATCCTCAACCCTAGAAAACCATACACCTTCATCCCCCCAAAACCTAAATCCTCATACCCAAAATCTAAAAACCCTTGTCATAAAAAACCCTTAACCATGCTCCAGAGATAACTTTAATCCCTCATCCCTAAAGACTCTAAACCCTCATCCCAGAAAAATTGTATACCCTCAACCCCAAAAAACCATAAAACCTCTTCCCCAAAAAACCCAATACCTAAACCCCAAAAAACAAAAAACCTGTATCCCAAATAACCCATAAACCCTCAACCACAAAACAACTGAAACCCTCATTTGCAAAAAACATAAAACCTAATCCGCAAAAAAACCCCTTAACCCTCATCCCCAAGAAACTTATACCCTCATCCATAAAATTCACAAAAACCCTCATCCCAAAAATCCCAAAATCCAGATCCCCAAAATCCCCTAAACCCTCCTCCCTAAAAAACTATAAATTCTTATCCCTAAAAACCATGAACACTCATCCCAAAAAAACCCTAAATCCTCATCCACAAAAATCACTAAAACATATTCCATAAAAAAACCTAAATCATATTCCCTCAAAAAAACAAAAACCCTCATCCTAAAAATACCCCAAACCTATAGCCCATGGAATATCAAAACCCTCATACCAAAGAAACCCTAAACACTCAACCCTAAAAATCCTTAAACCCTCATCCCCAAAACCCCAAAACCCTTAGAACCAAAAAACAGTAAACTGTAAACCCTAAAAAACCACAAGAAATCATCCCAAAATCTCTAAAACTAGTTTCCCAAATCCCAATACCCTCAACCCAAAAAATCTCCAAATCCTCATCCATAAAAATCCAGGAACACTCAGTCCAAAAAACCCATAAACGATCATATGAAAAAAAATTCCTAAACCCTATCAATAAGAAACCTTAAACCCCTAGCCCCAAAAAATCATAAACCCGCATCCCTAAAAAATGCTAAACCATCATACAAAATAACAAAAAACCCTCAAACCCAATACATCTTAAGTGTTTTCACTAAGAAACCCGAAAAAAATCTTTACCAAAAACACTTAACCCTCTTCTCAAATGCACTCAAATCAGTCAACCAAAAAACACCTAACCACTCACCCCAAAGAAATCTTTAAACCCTCATCCCCAATTAAACCTACTCTCCCATCCACCTAAAACCCTAAACCCTTAGCCCAAAAATACACTATACCCTCATCAAAAGAAAACCCTATAACCTTAACACCAAAAAACCTAAAAACTCTAACCTAAAAAATCGTATACACTCAACCACCAAAACCCCCAAAAACCCTTGTTCCAAAAAAATTATAAAACCTCATCCCTAAAACCCTAAACATTTATCCTTAAAAATCCTAAATAGGAATCCCCAAAAAATCTGAAACACTCATCCCCAAAAAAACTAAACCCTCAACCAAAAAAACCCTCAACCTTTATCACCTTAAATCCCTGCACCCATATCCTGAGGAAATATTCAATCTCAATCCTAAATAAAAAAAAACCATCACACCCAATATACTCTAAACCATAATCCCCAAAAAATAATAAAACCACAACCTCAATAACAGATTAACCCTTATCCCCAAAAAATACCTCAACCCTCATCCCCAAAAAAGTCTAAACCATTATCCCCTAAAACCCTAAACCCTCAATCACCAAAACAACTAAACCCTTATCCCAAAAAAACCCTAATACCTTATACCAAAAACCAATAGAACCGTATCCCCAAAAAACACTATACCCTAAATCCCAAAAAACATTAACTCATTAACCCCGAAACCCTAAACCCTTTGAATCAAAAACCTATAAATGTCCAGTCCTGAAAAACTATAAACAATCAGCATAAAAAACCCAAAACCTTCAAACCCAAGATCAATAAACCATAATACTCAAAACCCATGAACCCTCATCCAAATAAAAACCTACACCCTCATCCCCAAAATATCTTAAACCCTTATCACCAATAAACCATAAACCCTCAGCCCCAAAAAAACCTATACCCTCATTGAAAAAAATCTAAACACCCTCATACACAAAAATCATAACATTTACCACAAAATAACAAAAAAACTCATTCCAAAAAAAGTATCATCCATAATAACATGATAACACACAGCCCCCAAAAACAATAGACCCTCCAACCCCAATAATCTATAAACTCTAAACCCCAAAAAACCATAATCCCATAGTACCAAATAAACAATAAATCTATATACCCAAAAATCCCAAAACCAACATCTCCCAAAAAACCCAAATCCCTTTGCACTAAAACACCCTAAACCCTCTTCCCCAAAATACCCTAAACCCTCATCCCCCAAAAATTCTAAACCCTAAACAAAATACAACCATAAACTCTCATCCTTAAAAATACCAAAAACCTCAGCACAAAACGTACCCTCAACACTTTTCCCAAAAAAACCCTTAAACAGTAAGATGCAAATACACTTATACCCCCATCCCCCAAACCCCAAAACCCTCATCGCCAAAAAATTGTAAACCCTCATCCCCCAAATACTCCAATCCAAAAACCCAAAAAAACCAAAAATCCACATCAAAAAACACCCTAAACCATCATCCTCAAAAATTTATAATCCATCATCCCCATACAACCTATAACATAAGAACCAAAAAACCCTATAACCTCAAGAGAAAAAACTACAAACCCTCATCCCCAAAATAAACTAAACTGTAATACCTAAAATTCCTAAACACTCAGCCCAAAAAAATTGAAAACCCTCTTCCCCCAAAACCCCTAAACTGCCTTTCCCAAAACCATTAATCACACATCCATAAGAAACCTGAATCACTCCATACAAAATCCTAAACTAGCATCCCAAAAAAACCCAAAATGATAGCCCAAAAAACCCCTAAACCCACATTTCCAACACTCCCAAAAACATCAGAAACAAAAAATCCTAAAACCATATTCCATAATAGCTTGAAACCACTATCCCAATAATCCATAAATCCTCATAAATAAAAGTCCCTAAACCCTTGGACCCAAAACAACCTAATCCCTCTTCCATAAAAACCCTAAATCCACTACCCCAAAAAACCCAAAAATTTCATCCCTCAAAATTCCTAAATCCTAATCCACAAAAAACCTAAAATATTTCACACAAAACACCAAATCCCTCATAAAAATTAAATTATAAGCACTCATCCAAAAAACCCCCTAAAAATCCATCCCCCAATACCCCAAAACACTCAGACCCAAAAAACTCCTAAACCCAAAATCATAAAATACACCAAACACATTTCCCAAAAAAATACAAGAACCTATACCCTAAAAAACCCCAAAACCTATTAACATTATAAAATTAAACCCTAAAACCAAAAAAGAATCTAATCTCATAGCAACAAACAACCATAAAACATGGTGAAAAAAAAACAACATATCCCACAACCCTAAAAAAACCATAAACACCTATCCCCAAAATCTCAAATCTATCAGCCCCTAAAACCCATAAACCATCATACTCAAAAACTGTATACCCTGATCTTACCAATACTCTATACCATATGCCCCCACAATCCCGAAACCCACATCTTTAAAATACACTATGCCGTCACTACCCAAAAACCCTAATCCCTCACCCAAAAAAACCTTCACACTAAACCCTAAAAATCCCTAACCCCTCATCCCCAATAACCTTAAAAACTCATCCTCCAAAACCCTAAAACAACATCACTAAAAAATACATAAAACCTCATCCCAAAAAAACCTTAAACCTTCATCCTAAAAGAAACCTAAACCATCATCCCAAAAAAGATGTAAACGATCAACCCCAAAAAACCCCTAAACAATCAGCCAGGAAATCCACTAAAACCACAACCCCATGAAGCACTAAAACATCATCCCTAAAAAACCTAAATAACCATTCCCAAAAAAATAATAAATGTGTTTCCCAAAAATAACTAAACACTCATCTTCCAAAAAACATTTACCCCCATCCCCGAAAAAAACCTAAGCCCTAAAGAACCCTAAACCCTCATACACCAAAAAAATATAAAACCATTGTACCAAAAAACCCGATAGACAAATCCCCCAAAAAACCTAGACCCTCATTAAAAATAATAAACCCTTATAACTAAAAAACATTAAAACAACTACAAAAAACCCTAAACCCTCATCCCCAAAAATCCCCAAACCGTCATACTAAAAAAACCCAAATCCTTAGTCCCAAAAAAACCCAATACCATCAACCTGAAAAGCACTACACCCTACATCCCAAAATACACTAAACTGATAGCCTATAATAACACTAAAAAATCGTCCTCAAATAACACATATATCCTCATAACAATAAAACCTGACCCTGAAGTTCCATGAAACTCTTTACCATCAACATTGAAAAACCAAAAACCCCATCCCTAGAAATCCTAAAACCTCATTCACAAAGAAACACTAAACCCTCTTCCCCAAAAAACTGTAATCCCCCTTCCCAAAATAACCCTAAACCCTCATCCCATGAAAACCATAAACCTCAGACCCATAAAACTATGAACCCTTAGATTTGAAAAATCTTAAAACCTCAACCCCTAAATCCTTAAATCTTTATCCTCAAAAATCCATAAACCGCCATCCTTAAAAATTAATAAAACCTCTACCCCAAATATAATTAAACCCTCATGATTTAAAGAACCACTAATCCCTTATCATGAAAAAATCATAAACTCTCCCCCCAGACACCCTCAACCCATATACCTATGACACACTAATGACTCATCCCAATTCCTAAAAACCTCAACCACATAATCCCTAAAATCTTATCCCCAAAAATACCTAAAATATCATCCCCAAATAACACTAAACCCTAATCCCCAAAACCACTCAACCATAATCTCAAATCCCTCTATATCATCATCCCCCAAAATCCCCATTCCCACTGTCCCAAAAGACCCTAAACCCAAAACCCCAAACATTAAAAATCCCCATGCAAATTTAAACTACTAAAATCTCCTCCCCCACACAAATTCCTAAACTCTCACCCCTAAATAATGTAACCCCTAGATCCCATAATAATATAAATTTTCATCCCCCAAACCCCTAAACTCTCAGTCCGAAAAACCCAAACCATCATCCCTGAATCCTTAAAAACTCGTAGCCCCCAAAAATCATAATCCCTCATCCCAAAAAAACATAATACCCCATCACTTGAAAATATTTATCTCCCTGCTCAAAAATAAACTAAACACTCATCCCCATAATCCCCTAAACCCTTAGCACAAAAAAATTCATAAACCCTTATCCCCAAAAAATACCCTAAACCCTCATCTGAAAAAAACCATACACCATCATACCTAAAAAGCACTAAACACACATCCTAAAATAACTTAAAAACTCAGTCCCAAAAAACCCAAAACCAACATCCCAAAAAAACCCAATACTTAAACCCCAAAAAATCGTAAACACACAAACCTAAAAAACACTCAACCCTTAGCCCCAAAAAACCCTAAACCCTCATTTTTAACATCCCTAATCACCCAACCATAAAAACCCTAAACAATCAAACTCAACACCACTAATCCCTCATAACCCAAACACAATATACCCACAACACAAAAAAACAAAATCCCTAATCCCCCAAAAAACCCTATACCCTCATCCCTTAAAAACCATTAATCCTCATTCCCAATAAATCCAAAACCCTCATCCACCAAATTCCCTTAACCCTCATCCCCCAAAAACCCTAAACTACAAATCCTAAAAATCCATAAACCCACATCTCCCAAAAACCATAAATTCCTAGCCCAAAATTCCATAAACCCTTATCCCCAAAGCCCCTAATCAAATAAACCCAGAACCCATAACACCCAATCCTATAAAACCCTAAATCCTTAAGAAAAAAATAAGTAAACCCTATTCCAAGGAAATACCTAATACTTATTCCCCCAAATCACGAAACCCTTATCCCCAAATATACCCGAACCCGAGTTTTCAAATACCCCTTAACCCATGGAAAAAAGTCCCTTCAATCCTCATCCTCAAAAACAAAAAAACCATCATCCCCCGAAACACTAAAACCTTCTTAAAAAAATCACAATCCCTTATTCCAACACCCTTACCCTCAAAAAACATTAAACCCCAATCCCTAAAAACCTAAACACCAATCCCAAAAATTTCTAAACCCTCAGCCCCAAAAAAATCCCAAACCCATTGTCCTCAAAAACTATAAACCCTAAACCCTAAAAAAACACTAAAACATCATCACAAATTAAATCAAAACCCTCATTTCCAAACACTCTAAACACTCAACCACAAAAAACCCTAAACCTTTATCCCTAAAAACTTAAATCCATCAACCAAAATTGCAACTAAACCCATATCCACAAAATTACAAAACCATCATCACTAAAAAACCGTAAACCCACATCCTCAAAAAAAAACAAAACGATCAACCCTAAATCCTTAAACCCCCATACCCCAAAAATTACTCAATACTCAGCCCCAAATAATTCTAAACATCCCCAAAAAACCCTAATCCATATTCCCTAAATTAACATTATCCCATAAAACCAAAAAAACCAAAACCCTGAAACCCTGAAAACTCAAAAAAAAATCAGCCAAAATTAACACCTAAAACCTCATACAACAAAACCCTAAACCATGAGTGTCAAAACAACCCAAAACACTATTCCCTAAAAACCCAAATCCCTCATCCCCAAAAAACCCTAATAACTTAGCTTCAACAAACCCAAATCATACTTCACTGAAAAACACTAAATCCTCATCCCAAAAAACCCAGGCCCCCCCCGGCACAAAACCCAAAACCCTCATATGAAAAAACCCTAGAGTAGTAGACCCATCAAACCCTAAATATTCATCCTAGAAATACCCTAGTCCCTTTACCACAAAAAACTCAAATCTCTTATACCCAAAACATCATAAAACCTCATACCATCTAAACCCTAATAGATAATCATAAAAAAAACCTATTCCCTCTACCCCAAAAACCTAAACTAACTTCCCAAAAAACAATAAACCCCCATCACAAAAAATCTAAACCCACAGCCCTAAAAAACCCAAAATCCTCTGCACCAAAAAACAATAAAACTTCATCCAAAGAAATGTTAACCCTCAAACCCAAAAAACCCTTATCTCTAAAAAACCATTGGCCCCCAAAAAATCCCAAACAAGCATCCCCAAAAAACCAAACCCTCGTCCACAAAAACCCTAAATACTAAGAATCAAAAAACCCCAAAACCTCATACCAAAAAACCCAAAACCTTCATCCCCCACAAAAAAATCATCATCCCACAAAAACAATAAAACCTTAGACATAATAAACCGAAATATTATCCCAAAAAATCCTATACCCTAATCACCAGAACACCCCAACACCTCATCATCATAGAACCCCACACCCTCATCCCCAAAATAAATAAACAATAATACCCAAAATAACATGAAACGCTGATCCCAAAATAACCCTAAAACTTCATCCCTAAAAGACATGAAACCCTCATCACCATGAATCCCTGAACCCTAAACCCTATTAAACTATAAACCATTTTCTCCAAAAAAACCCTTAAACCTCAAATGCAAAAAAAACCTACATCCCCCAGACCTATAAAACACTAAGCCAACATCCATAAAATACCCTAAACCCTCATCCTCAAAAAACCATTATCCCTAATCCTAAAAAAACCAAAAACCTCATACCCAATAAACCTTAACCTTTACCCCCAAATAACCCAATAACCTCTCTACCCTCAATCAAAAAAAACTGTAAACTCTCGACAACAAAAAACCCCAAACCCTCATCTCTAAAAAACCCCTAAACCCTAAGCACCCAAAACACTAAAACCACAAAACCAATAAACCTTAATCCATAATCCAAAAAAAACATAAAATGTCAGCCCCAAAAATCCCTAAACCCTCACCCCCCCCCAAAACCAAAACCCACGTCCCCAAAAAAACCTAAACCCTCATCCTTAAGAAAACCGAAAACCCTCAACCACAAAACAACTAAACCCTCAGTCCCAAAATCTACTAATATCGCCTTACCATAATAACCTAAACCCTAAAAAAGAATATATTTTGAGAACCAAAAAAACCCTAAACCCTTCATAAAAAAAATAAACCTTAGGCTCCAAAAAAATTAATCACTCCCCCTCAAAATCCTAAACCCCTCATCCCCAAAGATCTCTAAACCGTCTTACCTATGAAACCATAAAACCTCATCCCCAAAATAACCTAAACTATCAACCATAGAAAAAAATAATCCATCATCTAATAAAACCCCAAAAACACTAACCTGAAAAAACCTAACCTACCATCCCTAAAAACCATAAACCCTCAGCCCCAAAGCCCTAAAACCTCAATCATAAAAATCTATAAACCCTAAGCCCCCAAATCCCAAAAACCACATCCTTAAAAATTTCTCAACTCTAAACCCCAAAAAAACATTATTCTACTCCCCAAAAACACCTAACACCAAAGCCCATAAAAATGTAAACCCTATGTCCCAAAAAACTCCTAAACCCTCATCTCAAAAAAAAATCCTAGTCCATCATCCAGAAAAAACCCTAAAACCTCCCAAGAAACCTTAATTTATTAACCGCAATGAACCCTAAACAGAACTTCCAGAAAACCCTTTAACCTCATCCCCAAAAACCATAAACAACGATACCCTACAAGACTTAAATCGGAAATACTGAAAAATCTAAAAAAATTAATTCCATAAATATAGTAATCTACCATCCTTAAAACCCCCTAAAACAGAATCCCCTCAATCCCTAAACCCTCATCCAAATAATCCCACCTACCATCGTTACCAAAAGACTCTAAAACCTCTTTAAAATCCATATATCCTCAATACCCAAAAATCCTAAACTCTCACTCCCAAAAAATGTTAGTCCCTCATCCATAAATAAACCCTAAAACCTAAGGAAAAAAAGTAAAATTAAAGCCCCCAAAAAAATTAAAACCTCACCCTAAAAAACTCAAAATCCTCAAACCAAAAAACTATAAACCCTCATCCAAAAAATACCCTAAACCCATACCCCCCAAAAATCATAAAACGTTATCCCCAACAAAACACTAAACCTAAACCCTCAAAACCTCTATGAAATAATCATAAAAAAAACTACGAACCCTCATCACAAAACCCATATACCATTATTCCCGAAAAACCCAATATCTCAAAAAAATCTAAATCCTCAACCCCAAAAAATATTAAACCCTAAAACCCCAAAAACAAAAAAAACCATCTTTCCAAAAACAAACACAAAAAATAAACCCAAAAACCCATCAACCCTCATCCCCAAACACCATAAACCCTCAACACAAAATAACCATAAATCATCATCCCCCAAAAACCCAATACCCGAATCCTTAAAACCCCCCAAACACCCAGCCCCATAAAACCCAAAACCCTCAGTGCTAAAAACCCAAAACCATAAATCCCAAAATATTTATCCTCTAATATAGAAAGACCAAAGAACCCTCATCCCAAAAAACTCAAAATTCTCAACCCAAAAAACCCAAAACCCTCATTACCAAAAATACCTAAACACAAATCCCCAAAAAAACCCAATATTCTCATCCCGAAAAAACCCTAATACATCATCCCAAATAAAAACATAACCACTAGCCCCTAAACACCCAATTAAATCGTCCCCAAACAAACATTCAACGCAAAACCATAAATATATGAATACAACTTTCCCCAAAAAAACAATATATCCTCACCCACAAAAATCAATAAACCTTTAGCCTCATAACCAAATACCTATCAACCCAGAAAAACCCTATACCATCATCCCCCCCAAAATCCTAAACACATATCCCAAACAAAATGAAACTCTCACCCCCCCAAACCCTAAACCCTTATCCCAGGAAAACCATAAACCCTCAAAACCAAATAACCATAAACCCTTATAAACATAAAACAGTATTCCCACAAACCAAAAACCCCTAAATCCTCTTCCCTAAAAATGAAAAAACCTCTTCCTTAAAATCCCTAAAATGTAAAAACCCAAACCCCTAAAGAATCATCCCCAATTTTCCTAAATCCTCTCCAAAAAACCAAACACACATCCCAAAAAATCCCTAAATCCTCATCAAAAAAACAATAACCCCTCAACCCCATAAATCATAACCATAAAACTCAAAAATCCCTAGACCATTAGAACCAAAAATCCCTAAACCCCCCTCCCCAATAAACCCTCAAACCTATTCCCCAAAACCAAAATATGCTCATACCTAAAGAACCATACCCACTCAGCCACAAAAAACCCAGAACCCTCTACCCCCAAACCACATCAACATTGAGCCCCCAAAACCCCAAATCGTTTATCCTCAAAACCCCTAAACCCTCTACCGAAAAAACACTAATCCCTCAAGACCAAAAAAACCCTAATCCAACATCACGAAAAAACCCAAAAACCACAACCCAAAACCCCCTAATTCATCAGCACCAAAAAATCTATATATCCAAAACCCTCATCCCAAAAAATCCCAAAACACCCCATTGAAAGCAACTAACATGTCAACCAAAAAAATCCTAAAACCTCAACCATAAAAAACCCTAAACCCCAATATTCCAAAAATCATAAATACTTATCCCTAAATAAAAATATACACTTATCATTTAAAAACCAAAAACACATAGCCCCAAATAAACCTTAATTGTCTGCCGCAATAAACCCTAAACACTTAGCCCCAAAAAAAACTGAACATGCTTCCCAAAGAAAACAAATACTCTAAGAATCATATATCCTTAAAATATCAACCCCAAAAACCTCAACCACAATAAACCTTGTACCCTCATCCCCAAAAAAACTATTCCCACATCCCTAAACAACCCTAAATCCTCATCAAAAAACTTAAACCCTCAGCCATGAAAATCCCTAAACCACTATCTCCTAAAAAACCTTATCCTTCCCCATAAAAAATTACAGACTTCACCCCATAAAACAGTTAACCAACATCTAAAAAAATCCCTAAACCATAATCACCATAATAAAATAAACCATTAACCCTATGAATGCCTAAAGCTTCATCCTTAAAAAATACAAAACCATCTTCCCCAAAAAGACCCTAAACCTCTTGCCCCAAAAAACACTAAATCCTCATTCAGAATAAACATTTAAACATTTGTCCCAAAAAATGATAAAATTTATGACACAAAAACCCCTCAAAAATCAACAAATAAACCATAAACGCACAGATCAAAAAAACCCTAAACCGTTAGAAGCAAAAAAAACATAAATCCATAGCCCCCAAAATCCAAAATCTTTAATCCCAAAAAAATATAAACCATAAACCACAAAAAACACTAAATTTTCACCCCTAGATAAAACTAAACCCTTATACTAAAACATTAAAAAAACCCTTGACCATAATAAAACTCAAAACCCTAAAAAACCACAACCCTACAGCCCCATTAAATCATTAACCCTCATTCCAAAAAAACAAAATACCCTCACCTAAAAAAAGCATAATACCTCTACATTGAATCATAAAAAACCTTAGTTTAGAAAACCCCAAAACATTCATACCCAAAAAAAACCCAAAAACTACTCATTGCAAAACAATAGTAAAAACACATCGCCAAGAAACCTTAAACAGAATTACGAAAAATCCCAAAACCCTTAATTCAGGAAAAACATTAAACGCTTCATTCTATAATCGATAACCCCCCATACCAAAAATCCATATACCATCCACCTCAAGGAAGATAAACACTCAATCCAAAAAAAAAACCTCAAACCCTCAACCCTCAGAACCCTTAAACCCTCATCCATAAAAACCACTAAACCCTCCTCCCCACCGAACCATAAATCCTCAAACCCAAAACAAAACCTAAAACCTAAGCCATAGAAATCCCAAAACCGCCTTCCAAAAAAATAGTACTCCCTTAGAAAAAAATAACCTAATAAATCTTCCACAAAAATTCCTAAACCCTTACCCTAAAAAATACCTAAACCCATAGACCAAAAAATACAAAAAAGTGTCATCCCCAAAAATCCATAAAACCGCATTCATAAACCCCCCTATTCCATCATTTGTTAAAACCCTAAACACTCATCACCAAAAAACCTAAGCCAATAACCCCCCAAAACATGAAACCCCCAATCCAGAAAACCCATAAACTCTTAGATCCAAAAATACCCTACACCCTGAGCCCTTAAAAACCTAAACCATATGCCCTAAAACACCAAAACCCTCTCCACCAAAAACACAAGAACAAAATTCCTTAATAAACCCCAATATTCCATCCCAAAAATACAATAAACTCTTATCCCTAAAACCCATAAACCCTAAGCATACCAAATTTCTATGTTGTTATACCCAATAAACCATAAACCCACATTCTAAGAAAACCCTATAACCTCATCCCAAAAAACCCAATTTTCTCATCCAAAAAATCCCCAAACCCCCACCCTAATACCAAAAAACCCATACCCAAAAAAACTTAAACCCAAAATTAAATAATTTAGAATACCCATCCTAAAAAAACCCCAGTCTACCAATTCCAAAAAAACCAAATCCCTCTGTCCTAAAAATCTCATTCTATCAACCCCAAATAACCTTAAACCCATAGTAACAAAAATCTATTGAATACTGAAACCTATTAAAGTATAAATCCTACACCCAAAACATTCAAAAAACATATCCCTAAAAAATAAAAAACATGTATACGAGAAAAAACTTATGTACTCAACCCCATTACACCATAAACCCCCAACCCCAATAAAACTCCTAAACCCTCATCCACAAAACCCTTAACCTTCATCCACCAAAATCCATGGAAAATCATCCACAAAATACTATAAAAAACCATCCCTTAGAAACCCTATACCCCTAGATAAAAATCTTTAACCCCTCATTCCATATACATCATAATCCTCATAACCGAAAAAACGAAAACCCTGAAACAAAAAACCCCAAAACCAAAAGCCCTAAATAACACAAAACCCTCATCCCTAGAAAACCCAAAATCATCACCCCCCCAAAATAACCTTTTATTCCCAATAGACCCAAATAAATCTTCCCAAAAACCCTAAACTCTCATCCCTAAAAAACCCTCAACCCTCTACCCCCAAACACAATAAAATCTCACCACAAAAATTCCTAAATCCTCAGAACCAAAATACCCTAAAAACCGAACCACAAAAAACCCCACAGCCTCATCCCCCAAAAAACCTAAACCCCCATAAAAACCGTAAATTCACATCATAAAATAAAACTTATACCACCTTCCCCAAAAATTCAAAATTCACATCCAAAAAAATCCCCAAACCAAAAAATCCAATAAACCCTCAACTCTAGAAAAAAAATATCTTGTAACCTCAGTACCAATGAAGTTTAAACCCTCATCCCCCAAATCTATTAAACCCTCCTCTAAAAAAACACAAAACTTTCATCCACCAAAAAATAGAAAACCACATCCCTCAAAAACAGTATACATTCTTCCCAAAAAACCCATAGACCATCATCCTCAAGAAACCATACACCCTCAGCCTCGAGAAATGTTTAAAACTAAACCCCAAATACTGCTAAACTATAATCCTTAATAACCATTAAAACTCATCCATTGAAAACTCAAAACCATTAGGAACAAAAACCGTAAATCCCCAGCAAAAAAACCAAATACCCTCATCCATAAAAACAATAAACCCTCATTACCAAAAAAAACCCAAAATTCGATGAACCAAATAACCCTAAACCATAGCCCCAAAAAACCAGAACCATAAGTCCTAAAAATCCCAGAAACACATAGCCTCAAAACAACCTAAAACCCCAACAAAAAATTATAAACCCTCATTTAATAAAATAATAAATCCTCATCCCTAAAAGGCCCTAAACCTTACCCCAAATATTGTAAACCCTCATCCCCAAAATACCCAAAATATTCATTCCAAATAACAATATTACCTCATACACACCGTGCCACCATCCCAAAAAAACCCTAAACCCTTTTTCCATGAATAAAATAAAAACTCATCCCCAATAAACCTTTTCCCCCATCTAGCAAGACCCTAAATTGTTATCCATAAAATCCCAAAACCCTCATCCCTAAAAAACCATTATCCCACAACCTCAATAACCCATTAACCATAATCCCCAAAAACCAAAAAATCTCAGCCCCTAATGAACCTACCCCTCAAAAAAATAAAACCATTATCCATACTAATCCCAAAATAATAATAAACCCTCATCCCCAAAAAAACCTAAACCCTTGTACCCAAATTAAACTCTAAACCATCAACCCAAAAAAAACTAAAATATAATCCAAAAATTTGTAAACCATCATTACAAAAAACCCCAAAACCCTCATCAATTTATAACCCTAAATCATCATCCCCAAAAAACAATAAAACCTCATCCCAAAAAACCTTTAAACTCTTAGCCAAAAATAAACCTAAACCATCAATCCCAAAAAATCCAAAAATATCATCCCTGAAAAACCATAAACCCTCTCCCCAATAAACCTTAAACCTTCATCCCCAAAATCCCCAGAACCTCTTCTCCAAACATTCCTATGAACTCTACCTCATAATAATCTAAACCATCATTCCCAAAAAAACACTAAACCCTCATCCCAAATAACCCAAAAACACTATTCCCAAAAAACCTATATACAGTTATACCCAAAAATCCATAAACCCTTATTCTCGAAAAACCCAAAAACCCAAGCCTACATAAACCCCTATACCCATAGTCCAAAAAACCCATAACACCTCATTAAAACGCATAATCCCTCTAATAAAATGATAAACTATTAACCATAATTACTAAAAAACCATAAAACATCATCCAAAAAACCACTAAAACCTCATCCCCAAAAACCCCAAAACCCTTCACCCCAGAAAATCCAAAAACCTCAGTTGAAAGAAACCCTAAACCATGAGACCCCAAAAAACCTAAACCCATTGCCCCAAAAAAATTTAATCCCTCTACCCCAATTAAACGAATAACCTCTTATTCATAGGACACCCTAAAACCTCATCCCAAAAATCCCTTAACCATCTTCCCCCAAATATACTAAAACTGCAACCCGAAAACAACATAAACCCTACTCCTAAAAAAAACCATGAACCTGTGGCCTTGAAATCCACTAAACTATAGGCCCTTAAAATACCAAAACCCTCATCCCAAAGAAACATTAAACACTCATCCCTAAAAAACCCAAAAACGGGTAGTCCCAAAAAAAACCCATAACCTTGGCACCCAATATCCTAAACCCCATCCCCCCAACCCAAATCTATTGGTCCCAAAAACCCAAAAACCTCAAACCCACAATCCCTAAAACATGATCCCCAAAAAACATAAAACCACTTCCCCAAAAATCCTAAACTATCCACCTAAAAAACCCTAAATCCTAAACCCCTAAAAGTCCAAACCCTTTGCCAAAAATTACCATCAACACTCATAAAAAAAACTGAACCCTAGTCCCCAAAAAACCATAAAACCCATGCCCCCAAAATCCTTAAAAAATATTCCCCTAAAACATGAAGACCTTCAGACCCAAAAAAATTATTAACCCTATACCACAAAAAGAAACTAAACTCTAATCCACAAAAATACCTAAACCATCAACCCCCCAACACAATAAACCATATTCCCCATATATACCATGAACCCTCGTCCATTGAAAAACCCTACACCATCATCCCAAAAAAATGGCAATATAACCAAAAAAACAATAAAACCATGGCCCAAGAATATCCTAAACCCTCCTCTATTAAAAAATATAAAAACATGGAATTAAGAAACAATAAATATTATCCCCAAAAAAATTATAAACCCTTGACCCCAAAATACCCTAATCTATAGTCCTTAAAGAACCCTAACCCTCATACCCCAAAACCCTAAGACCCCCAGCCCCCAAAAACACAAAACCTCATCCCAAAAAAAACATTAACCCTTCATCCTAGAAAATCCCAAGGCCTTATTCCTAGAAAAACCATAAAACCTCATCCTGGAAACACCCTAAACCCTCATCCTATAAACTCTAAACCCTCATCACCAAAAAACCTAAAACACATAATCCATAAAAAACACTAAATCCAAAACCACAAAAAACACAAAACCCTAATCCCCAAAATTAATAAATCCTCATCCCTAGGAAACTCTTAACAATATTCCCCAAAACCATAAAAGCTAATCTAAAAAAGAAACAAAACCCTCATCCCAAAAAACCCTAAATTCATATCCTAAAAAACAATAAACCCACATCACTAAAAACACTAAACCATTATACCCAAAAGTCCCTAAACCCTTAGCCTCCCCAAACATTAATCCATCATCCTAAAAAATACATAAACCCTCTATTACAAAAAACCATAATCCCTAATCCCTATGATTACCATAACAATCAGCACCAAGAAACCTCAAACCCTCATCCCCCAAGTCTCCAAAACCCAAAGAAAAATGATCATCCTCAAAAAACCCAAAACCCAAAAAAACGTATATTTTTAGTCCAAATTAACTTTAAAAACTCAACCGCTCAAAACCATAAATCTTTTAAACAACAATACCATAAACCCTCATTATAAGAAAACCCAAAACCCCCGGGCGTAGAAAACAAAAAACCCTATGACCCAAAAACCCTCAAACCACCTTCACTAGAAACACATAAACCCTTTTCCCTAGAAAACCGAAGACCATCCAACCAAGAATGCCCTAATACTTCTACCCTAGAATACTCTACACCCTCGACCCCAAAAAACCTAATCCTTTATCCCCATGAAAACCTAATCTCACATCCCCAGATAACTTTATACCCTCATCCCTAGAAAATCGTAAACCCTAAACCCTAAAAAAACCCTAAATCCTTATCCTTGAAAAACAATAAACACTAAATCCTAAGAAAATAGCAAACCCTCAGTGATGATAAACATAAAACTTCCTAGATAGAATACCCAAAACCCTTATCCCTATAAATCACTTGAAAATTAACCCCATTAAACCAGTAACCCTTATTCCCATCAAACCCTAATCCTGTAACCATGGAAAACCCTAAACACTCATCCTGAGAAAATCCTAAAGCATCTTTCCCGTAAAACCCTAAACCCACAGCCCTAGAAACCCTAAACCCTCATCCTTAGAAAATGCTAAATCCTCTACCCCAAGATTACTTAAACTAATTTCACATGAATAACATAAACCCAAAAGGTATTAAAACCTTAAATCACCAACACCTACAAACACTTAACACCCATACACAAAAAACCATAAACCCCCAACAATAGAAAATATATAAACCCATCCTCAGAAAACCCTAAACACGAAATCCCAAAATACACTAAACTCCTTGCTCTAGAGAACCATAAAACCCTATCCCAAGAAATCGAAAAACCCTAGAACCATAACGAACATAAACCGCCATCACTTGAAAACATAAAAGTACCATCCACATAAAAACATATACCCCATATCATGAAACCTAAAACACTCATCCAAGAGAAACCCTAAACCCTCATCCCTAAGAATCCCTAAACCTCAAGCTCTAGGAAACAAAATTCCCCCTTCCAAATAATACCCTAAACCCTCATCCCTATAAAATATAAATTACTCAGCACTAGAAATACCAAAATTGCTCGCCCCTAGAAAACTTTTAACCTTAATCCATAAAATAATATAAAACCTCAGTCCAAGAAAATTATAAATCCTTATCCCAAAAAATTTGTAAATACTTATTCCCAAAAAACAATAAAACTTTATCCCCATAAAACCCTAAACCATCATGAACATAAAATTGTAAACCCTTATCTCAAGAAAATAAAAAACCATCAACCCTAGAAAACCCTAAAATCTCATTAAAAAAAATCCTAAACCCTCTTCCCTGAAAACCCCCAAACCCTTTTCCTTAAAAATCTTAAAATCCTTAGTCTCAGAAAACCTAAAATATAATCTTAGAGTTGGTGTAATAGAACCACCTGTTTGTACATGGATTTCAAGAATATTTGATGTTTTACATATTAAATTAATCATCTTATTACATATTATTAATTGTTCTACATGACATTAATGTAACAATGTCCTAGAGTATTCATCGCATACATAAGGTCATAGTAGTTCCATGCTATGATGAGAACCTCAAAGTGCTATGATAATATTAATAATGTAGTTCTACTATTGGAAAACATATTATGATGGGACACATCGTATATAGACTGTTAGGTGAGAGTACTCATAAGTAGATGAGACATATTCTCCTGAATTTCACACTTTCCAATAACCAATATGGGAAATTATGATAACAAACATGCCAATAAGAATTCCGCATGTTTTGGTTTCATCATATATTCTTAGATTCAATCATGTTAAATGGTCCTTAGACTTTAAGATTATAATTAATGCATGTCACAACTTTAACTCTTGGATATGCTGACTGAAACTATCACACCATATGTTTGTGAGATGTAGGGTTTGTTGGGTGTGTCGTGAATGAAATGGTATTGAGAGATAAGACAAGGAAATATTTATACCTTCTATATTTATGGATGTTGATATCTTATCTCTTTGATATGAATAAAATTGTCTCCCTAAATTAAATTTCCATGGTGTAATGAGAAGTTTATTCTAGATTGTCAAAGAATGATGCATCAAGTATATGGGATGATGAAACCATCATTCGACCTTCTTGATGAGATATTGTGACAAAGGGATTGTAATAAACATAGAGGGTTAAAATGTGGTTGTCATCATTGTGACATTATGTACTTTCTCTTGGGTTTCTTGACCCCTTAATAAATAGTAATCTAGGACATTACCCAATCCTACCTAATGCCATTAAGAATTAATCCTAGTGGATCACATACTAAGTGTTTATGTTGGTCTTGATTATGTTATATTTGAATTTAATTAATGAAATAAATATTAATCTCAATACTGAGGAATAATTTTATTCAATTTATGTTAATCACATAAATTAAATAAATATTTATTCAACATATGGAAAATAAAATATATTTTATATTTTATTGATTATTTAATAAATATTAATTTACTAGTTCAGGAAAAAAAATATTTATTTAAGGGAATAAAATATTTATATGGGTGTTCACTAAATTCAAGAGAAGTTATAATGGACCCACGACCATGTCAAGTGATAAAATAATTATTTATGAATTGAAAAATATTATTTATCCATTTTTTAAAAGTTGGTGCACCAAGAAATATTTATATTATTAATATTTTTATGTGGAATTAGATTTAATTAATTGTTATAATTATATTTAAGGGATATTATGGAATTAAATTTTCTAACTGAAATCCTAGATCCATAAATAGACATATCTGTCTATTGTGTAAAGCATTAAAAACCAATTACATGTTTGGGAATATAGAATCTTTGTGTAGAACATATTCTCTCTCAACTCATCCTCCTCTCTCTATCTCCAAAATGAGAAACCCAAGAGGGTATTTCTTCAAGACTGAATAACGAGTGGTCAAGAATGATAAATGCAAGACATTCAATTCACCATGTCCCCACTTGAAGAACAAGTTAATTTTCTCAAAGACCATTGCTACATGTATGAATCACTTAAAGAGGGATTAAATCATTGGATCCTCACAAGTGGAACAAATGAATTCTGAAAGGGCCTTTTCATACCATCAAAAATCCATGATGAAGAATTTTCCTTTGCCTAGGTATTTATTTCCTCAGATATTAAATAATTTAATTATAAATTTATGTGAAATATCCTCAATCCTGGTTTTGAAAAATAATTATTAATATAAATTTTAATATATTTCATTCTACTACAACACCTTTTATACACCCAGAACCAACAAGTAGTTTCAAAGCAGTCACATTTAAATTTATAATTATTTATTTGATTTTTGATATATGCACAATCGTGGTTATATTTTCATTTCTTTTTATTGTTTAATTAATTCAATTTGAATTAAAATGTTATTAACATATTAATCATGTTATTTAAGTGATTCATTTTCATAGAGATTGAAAAAAAATGATGAATGACAAGTGATGTCATCGAGAAGTGCTAAATATTTGGCTAGTAAAGATGGGTTAAACAAAGTCCATCAGGAGCACTTGTCATATACCCATTTGAATTTTATATAGACTCTTCAATCAGTTAAAAAATAGGGGGTTCTTTTATTACACACCATGTGTTGATTGGGCTAACCTGGCATGGGACATGCTGATATAGGTTGTGTAGCTGGCATGTACACACTGTGTATTCTAGATTAGTTAACACGCCAAAGTGATAGGCTTGTTACATGGATATACATCAACCAAGTTACATGGAGTTTATCTAGATGTACATGCCATATAGTCTTCCATTAATGTTAAAAATTAAAATTATTGTAAATTTGAAAAATTGCAGCATTAAAACTTTATTTAATTGATCTTCACACAGTAGTGCGTTTACAATTTAATAACAGTTTTATAGAATTCTAAATGTTCAATTAATTTATTGTAATAAATATGTCATTAAAGGTTCTGTCATTTATTTACCATGAATTCCAAATTGATGGATATCTCCAATTAATTTTGGATGATCATTTAGATGAAATTGTATTAATTAATTGATTAATTAATTAATACCAGCATGTTTATCTTAATAATAATGATCGAATCAAAAATGAATGATATCAAGCTACTTTTTTTTCATTTTCATTCAAAATTTTACATACCATGAGCTTGAACAAGACCTATGTATGTGTTGAAATTTATTTAATTAATTTTATTTCATGGTATTGAAATTATTTAATATTAAATTAAAATTTGACCTACGAGTTATCCCTCCCTGCATTATTAGGTATGGTTTGTGGGTCCAAATATATTTATGTAATTACCTTTAACCAATCCTTTGGTTCCCATCATATTTGTGTGAGTAATAAATATTTTTAATTAATGGAGAATCCCAAGTTGCAGGGAGATGGTTCAAAACGAAACCATAATGATGTCAACATTGTGATACATAGGTGGACATGTGGAATACTGTAGCTCATGCCACTCCCAACATAAAGAGTTAGTTCCCATAGTTCATAGGTTAATTTAATATATTCTCATTAAATCAACCATTAGATAAGCTCATTATCAGGTCATTTAATTAATTATTTATTGTCTATCTAATTCATTAAAATTATATTTATTGATGCAAGATTGTGATCAAAAAAATGAATTAATATGAAAAGATTGAATTTAAATAAAATTGATTTTTCATAAATTTTTAATCCAAACATGGTTAATTAATTAAGAAAAAATATACTTAAATATTAATAAGAAATTTGATGGATAAATAAGGATAAAAATTTATGCGTAATAATATCAAATCCCTCAATCTAATATTATGTCAGACTAAGCCTTTAGTTACTTGATTTGGAACAAAAAACAATAGAACTATGTGTTTAACCAACCCTTTTTGGGACACTTATGTTTATAAGGGGAGTTCTTATGATGTTTCAACATTATTTAACCATTTTACATCAGGAATAGTATCCCTTCCTTGCCTTGGGGTAATTTTGAGACATGTTTTGAAAAAAATCCATTTCTGGATCTCTGGATTTGATTGTCCACTAAATAGATCAAGGAGCTACAAGACTGAAGTTGGTGAATACTTTCATACCTAAGTACCCTAAAAATAGATTAACCAACCCTTTTTGGGTTCATGCGAATGGGAATATGGATCATTTTCACTAGAATATCCTATAATCTAGACAAAACATGTTTACTGGAGAAGGCTATTATGACTTGAAAAAATAGTGGGAGATTTAATAAAATCAATGAATTTATTATTTCTCCCAAAATTTTTAATCATGAAAAGTAATAATATCATTATCTTTTAATTTAATAAGAAAACGAAAAGATCTTCATCTATAGTATCCCTACAATCAATATCGGATAAAGACAATATCCTCACTTGTAGTATCTTCCATGAGTGGTTTAGATTCCATCAAGTTGTTCTATTCCATGAATGGAAATATTAAGTTATAGAATCCTCAAAGCCTAATATGCATTTTCAAGAGGCGAGTGAAAAAGATTTCCTAGTCTATGAAAAACATATAAATGACATGATAAATGTTCAATGTTTGATTCTTTAATCTATGTCTAGTGAACTCGTGAAGACTCCTGAAAACATAGAAGCATATAGCCCACTGGAGAAAATCTATGGTCATTACCATAAGATATTTAGGTAGTAATTGTTTGAGATTTCGAAAGAGATTGTTCAAAGTAATCTTGGAGACGGTTCCAAATCTAGGCCTCATGTATTCAATATCATTGGATACATTGAGTTCATTGAGGTTTTAGGGTTTAAACTCTCTAAAGAACTGGGAAATGATCTCATTCTGGAATCATTCCCTTAAATCTTCTTCATTTTTTTTGGTAATTTTGATATGATCAATATTGAGAAGTCTCTTCCAAATATAATTATCCTTATTTTCTATGTAAACAATGATATGATATGAAAAAATACTTCTTTATTTATGGTGAAAAGATGAAAAGGGAAAGAAAATAGATTTAATCCCAAAGCTTCTTCATGAATGAACAAGAAGAAGAAGATCGAAGGGGAAGAAAGGGAACATGATGATGTCTATTTCGCATTTGGAAAGTAGGTCCACTAAAAGAAAAACTACACCAAGATAAAGAAGCAAGGGGAATATTCAGGTGCATTTATTATTGAGTATAATTTATCTATTTCTTCAAATTTTGTATTAGATACAACTTGTGGTGATCACATATGTAATAAAATACTTGAAACACCTATATTTTGAAAAATTGACTGAGGGGAGGTAGATCAATGAGATTCCAACATAGCTAAAATTGATTTTGTAGCTATCATGGACTACAAACTCACAGTGTCGACCAGAATGATCGTGGGGTTAAATATTTCTTATTATGTGCCTACTTTAAAAAAACATTATTTATATGTCTAGACAAGATGCAGACAGATTCATTATAAAATTTGGAAATAAATGTTTCTTCTTTTATTAAGATATAATTTTTTATGGTAATTCACATTTTTATAATGGTCTTTACATGTTGGATTACATGAACCAAGTAATAGAAATTGATAATGAAGTTACTTCACATGACTCATACCACACCCAACATTGGCATCACCATCTAGGTCATGTAAATGAAAATCACATGAAAAACATAAATCAAAAAGGATATTTATATTCTTTTGAACAAAAATCAGCTGGTGTATTTCACATATGTTAACAAGAAAAATGATGAAATCTTGGTTTATTGAGAAATTTGAAAGGACTAATGAGCTTCTGGAATTAGTGAATACTGATTTCTATATACAATTTCTTATTGATTTAAGGGGTGGGTACCCATAATTCTTAATTTTTACTAATAATTTAAGTAGATATGGGTATATTTGCCTAATAAGGTTTACGTTATGTTATTTTGTTAAATTCAAGGAATATAAGAATGATCTTGAGAACCAATTTTGTATAAATATTAAGAAACACCACTCAGACAGTGGTGGATAATATCTTAATCAAGAAATCATTAATTACATATGAGAGTTTGGGATCCAATCCAAATCACTCCTCCTTACATGCCTTAATGAAATTGTGTATGTGAAAGGAGGAACCACACCTTTTTGGTCATGATGAGATTAATGACGAGTCACGCTAGTCATCGATTATCCTTTTACTAATATGTGTTACAAATAGTGGAACACATAAAAAAATAAGTAACAACTAAATCACCAAATGTCATTCCATTTGAATTTTGTAGGGGACGAAAAACCGTGTTGTCAAATATACATGTGTGGGGAAGAAAATCATTTTTTAATGCCTCTTAATTTAGTAAACTTGCACCCCAAGGAACAAAGTGTTCCTTATAGGATACCTCATGAGACATTGGGATACTACCTATATGACCCCTCAGAAAAAAGTTTATAGTGTAAATACTTGCCATATTCCTTGCGTGGGAGAACATCTCCAAAAGAGATTGTGGGAGTGAGTAAAATATTGATGAAGTCTAGGATCAAGGCACAGAAATGTTCATAGAGGATTAGATTGCACAAAGCCCCATGGAAAAAGAAATTGTTCCAAGGACACAAGTACTACGTAGGAATAAAAGAGTAGTTAGAGAACCATAATGGTATGTTTTTCTTATTACCAAGGATTGTGACTCATTATTAGTTGATAATAGCGATTCTCTAACATATAAAGAAGATGTAAGTGGATCATATGTTTCCATGTGGCAGGAATTACAGAATTATGAAATTGATTCCATGGGCCAAAACCATGTCTAGATTTTTGTAAATCCCATAGTGGATGTAAATCCCATTGGATTCAAATCAATATTCTGTAAGAAACTTGAGATGGAAGAAAAAAATAGAAACAATAAGGAATGAATGGTAGAAAAATGGTTCAAACAACATCAAGATATTGACGGCGATGAAACCTTTTCACCAGTTTCAATGCTAAAATCTATTATAATTATTCTAACCATTATTGTTTACTATGACTATGATATTTCAAAAATTATTGTCAAAACCACCTTCTTTAACCAGATCCTTTAGGAAGATCTTTATTTGAAATAAGATGAGGGTCTTGTGACCCCATATAACGGAAATAAGATATGAAATTTTCAAACTTCTATTTCTAGATTAAATCATTAATCCAGATCATGAAACATTAATTTTCATGAAGGCATAACTGAATTTGTTTTTATAAATAATGAATGTGAGCCTTGTGTATACAAATGGTTTAGTGGGAATGGAGTTGTTTTATTAATATTATATGTTGATGACATATTAATTATTGGAAATGAAGTAAAATTCTTATGGTCTGTTGAGGCATGGTTGAATAAATTCTTTTCAATGAGAGACTTGGGTGACGCAAAAAATATTCATGGGATCAAGATCCATCGTGATAGATCCAAGAAGTTTCTCGACCTATTTCCATGTACATACAATGACAAGATACTGAAGGGATCCTTTATGTAACAATCCAAGGGAGGATTGCTGCCAACGTCACATGGAATTCATCATTCCATGAAAATGAGTCCTCGGACCCATGTGAAATAAATTAGAATGGCATTGATTCCATACGTATTACCAATTGGGTCAGTCATGCGTGTTATGTTATGTACATGGATAGCTGTCGCCTATGAATTATGTGTGGTAGGCAGATATAAAGCTGATCCAGGTGACTGCCATTGGATTCTAATCAAGCCTATCCTTAATAATCTAAGGCAAAATAAAAATATGTTCCTCGTTTATGAAGGATATGGGGAATTAGTCATCAGAATATATGCAGATGCTAGTTTCCAAATTGATCAAGAGGACATGTAGTAACAACCAATATACATCTTCATTTTAAATAAAGGTGTTGTGATTGGGAATAGCTCAAATAAGGTTATGTTCATAGATTATATAGTATAGTCCAAGTATATTTTTTTTCTGAGGAAACTAAAGAAGAAGTTCATATGTGCTTTTTCATCTTGGATCATGATGTGTTACCAAGTAGTAAAGATCTCATCACATTGTATTGTGATAATACTGTAGTGGTGTCTCTTGAAAAAGATCCAAGGTCTCATCCACGAATAAATAATGTAATTTAGAAGTATCATCTCTTCAAATATTTTTCTCAAATAAGTGAGGTTGCAGTGAGGAGTATTTCTAAGGATGGAAACATTTTAGACCCCTTGAATAAATCCTTGAATTAGTTGAAACATGATTATCATGGGAGGTCTAGCAGAGTGGAAGTCATTGGCAGTTGACTAGTCCAAGTGGGAGTTTGTAAGATTTTGTTTCCATGAACCAGCTGTTTTTTACTTTGATTTCATGAATATTGGATGTATCAAATATTAAATTAAACATCTTATTAAATATTGTTTATTTTTATGCATGACTTTAATTTAATAATTTCCTAGTGTATTTTTTGCATGGATAAGGTTAAAGTAGTTACCCATTGTGATGAGAATCTTTGTGTGCTATGAAAATATTTATAATATAGTGTTGGAGTTGGATAATATACTATTATGAGACATATAGTATATAGTGTAAGCACTCATAAGTAGATGAGACTTATTCTCATGAATTTTACACATGGTAAACTACGAGACATAAGATTATGAGAACAGACCCGTCAGAAGAAATTTTACAGGTCTGGGTGTCAACAAATATTCCTATCTGTGACCATGTGTAATGGTCCTTAGACATTAATATTATCATTAATTAATGTCACAACTCTCACAATAATATTTTCTAATAAAACTCATCACGCCATATTTTGGTGGGAAGTAGGGTATGATGGGTGCGTCAAAAATGACATCTTATTTATAGATAATTGAAGGAAGGATTTTTTCCATCCAACTTTATGGAAGTTGATATCTTGTCCATTTGGTTGAAATAGATCCATCTCCATAAATTCCATGACCATAGTGTAATGACTAGTTTATTTCTGTTAGAAAAATAATGGCGCATTATGTATATAGTTTGATGACACCATTATGCAACCTATATGATGATATATTGTGACAAAGTGGTAATATTAAATAGTGATCATTCGTTTATGGTTGTCATTGTTGGGACTTTAAGTTCTTTCTTTGGGGTACCATGATCCGTTGCTTGATAGTAATCTTGGACATTAGGAAATCCTGCCTAATGGAAATGCGAAAGAATCATGGAGGGTGACACACTATGTGTTTTTGTTGGTCTCAATTAAATTCTATATGATTTTAATTAGTAAAATAATTATTATTATTAAGACTGAGAAATAATTTTATTCATGATATAATTATCAAATAAATTAAATAAATATTTTTTCACCGGACAATGAATTTTTTTATTTATTGAATTTTTAATAATAATTTATTTTTCTAGTTTTTGAAAAAAATATTTATTTAAAAGAATAAAATATTTATTTTGGTGTTCAGTAAAGGAATGATGAGTTTGAATGGTCCAAGACCATGTTTGGTAATAAAATAATTATTTTCGAGTCGGTAAATATTATTTATCCATTTTTGTAAAGTTGTCACATCACAAAGAAAATTATTATTATTTTTATTATGTGTCTTGATATTTCAATATTGGATATAATTATATTTAATGGGTGTTATCAAATTAAAATTTTCAACTAAAATTCGAGCTCTATAAATAGATGGATATGTCTTTTTTTAAAGAATTTGAAAATAATTCCATGTTTGTGAATAGATAATTATTGCACACACCAGATTCTATATCAAATCCTCCTCCTCAATACCTCCTAAGAACGGGAAACCAATGAGAGAATTTCTTTAAGACCTAGGAATGACCGATCAAGAACGAACAATGCAAGACATTTGATTCGATGCACTAGAACTTGGAGAACGAGTGGTGTTGCTCAGAGTCCGTTGGATCACATGTGGATCACCACTAGTGGGATTCTTCCCTTGGATCCTCATAAGTGCAATCATGGAAATTTAGAACTGCCTTTTTAGAAAATCAACAATCATCAAAATATAAACTACCTAGGACAAGGTATTTATTTCTTCAAATATTAAATAAATTAGTTTCAAAATTGACATGCTTGATCCTCAATCTTGGTTTTAGGAAATTTTTTTTAAAGAAATTTTAATATATCATCCTCCATCTCAACGCTTCTACTACACCCAGAACCAACACAAACATCCAAAAATAATCCAATATGCTCATTCCCATAAAAATATTAACTCTGTCACATTGAAAAATTGAAAACACTAGCCTCAGAAGAAACTAAACCCCAAACCCTAAAAAAATAAACCCCAACCATATAAATACCTAAAACCCCAACCCAAGAATATTCTAAACACAAATCTACAAATTCCGTAAACCAACATCCCCCCAAAAAACTAAACCTTAAATATAATAATCCTTAAACACTCATCCCCAAAAATTATTAAAACCTCGGGCTGAGAAAATCCTACCCCATTTTCCCCAAGAGTCCCAAAACTTTGATCCTAAACAAACCCTCAAGACTTAACCCCATAAAACCAAAACCCTCTTCCATAGAAACCTAAAACCCTCAGCTGAAAAAGTACCCTATATCCTTAGCCTAAGAAAACCCTAAAACATATTCCCTAGAAAACCATAAACCCTCAGCTATAGAAACCCCTAAACACTCAACCCTAGAAAACACATTTCCCTTGACCCTAGAAATCCTTAAACCCTTATCCCTTGGAAACCCTAAACCCTCAGACCATGAAAACACTAAATCCTCATGCCTTGAAAATACTAAACACAATGACAACCAAATCCCAAAACCCCCAACCTAAGAAAATCCTAAACCTGCATCCCCAAAAAACTGTACAACGTCATCCGTAGAAGACCCTATACCATCATCACTATAAAAACTTGAACCATCATCCCTATAAAACCCTAAACCATCAACCCTAATAACCCTAAAAAATAGCACCAGAAAACACTAAACCCTCAAACCAAGAAATCAATAATCCATCCTCATTAAAAATTCTAATAATGAATTCCCCAAAAAAACCTAAAACATATGGCCCCAAAAAACCTAAACATTCATATAAAAAAACATTAAACCCTAAGACTTATAAAACACTAAACCCCCATAACAAAAAAATGAAAACCCTCAGCCCCAAAAAATCTGAAACCCTCACACCAAAAAATCATAAATCATCATCCAAAAAAATTTGAACATCTTTAGACACAAAAAATACTAAACCCTCAAAACCAAATAAAACCGAACCATTTTAACTAAAAACCCCTAAAAATTCTGCAAGAGAACACCCTAATGACACTTCCTAAGATATAAATAAACCCTTATCCCCAAAAATACTAAACCATTAGATGAAAATAAACTCTATTCCCTCATCCCAAAAAACCGTAAACTCAAATCCCCAGAAACACCTAAACCCTCTTCCATAAAGAACCCTAAACCCTATTCCCAAGAAAAATTTCATCACTCATCCCTCGAGTACCATAAACACCCCAACCTCAAAAAATCATAAGTAGTTAGACCCACCAAACCATAAACACCCAACCCCTTAAAACCATAAACCCCCTTCACCAAAATAAACCTAAACCCCCATCGCTAGAATACAGTAACCTCGTAAACATAGAAAACCACAAACCATCTTCCCTAGAAAAACATATATCCTCATCCATCTAAAACACTAGAACCGATGCTGTAGAAAATCGTAAATTCTCATCCCTAAAAACCCGTAAACCCTCATCCCCAAAAAAACTCATAACTAGAAGTCTAGAATACTCAAAACCCTTGTTCCCAAAAAATCACTAATACTCATACCCAAAACACCCAATTCACTTGTAATAATATTACCCTAAAAACTAAGACTAAAAAAAAAACAAAACCCTCAATACAAATAAAAATCACAAACCCTTGTCTATAAAAAACCTTAAACCCTCATCCCCCAAAACCCTAATCCCTTATCCAAAAAAACCGATACCATTATCAGTAAAACCCCCTAAAACCTCATCCCCATTAAACACAAAACCCTCATACCCAAGAACCCATAAACCCAGATGCCTATAAAACCCTAAACTCTAATCATTGAGAAACCCTAAATCCACTTCCCTAGATAACACTAAACCCTCATCCCCAAAAACATTTAAACCCTCAGTGCAAAAAATACTAAACCTCATCCCCCAAAAAACATAAACCCACTCCCCAAAAAATCCTAAACACTCATTCCAAAAAAATGACCCCAACCCAATAAAACCCAAAATCCTCCATCCAAAAGAAACCAAAAGCCTAATCCCCTAAAAACCCTAAACCCTCCACTGAAACCCCCCTTATTTATCAGCCTAAAAATTCCCTAAAGACATTGCCTTAAAAAATCCTAATACCCTAGCCATAAAAAATGCTAAACCCCCAGCCACAAAAACACATAACCATCATTCCCAAAAATCCCTAAACCCTCAGACTTGAAAAACCCTGAACCCTCATCCACAAAGAACCTTAAACCCAATGTCTTAAAAATCCATAAACCTCAACCCCCAAAACCCCAAAAACATTACCCCAACTACCTCATAAAAACATAAAACATAATCCCTAAAAAACCCTAAACCCTCATCCCTAAAAAACCCTAAACCCTCTTCCCCAAAAAATATAGAACCTTAGACCTAAAAACCCACAATACCTCATTATCATAAAATTCAAAACCCTCTGCCACAAAAACCCTAATCCTCAGCCTTGAAAAAGATGAATCCCTTATCTCTAAAAACCCTCAAACCTAAACCACAAAAATAATTTAACCCTCTTCCATATAAAAACCTAAACCCTCATAAATAAAAAACCCAAAATTGTCATCCTGAAAAAAAATAAAAAATACTCAGAAAACCTTACACTCTCATCCCTAGACAAACCCCAGACACTTAGCCCCAGAAAACCATAAAAACATACCATTATAAAACCTTAAAACCTCTCCCCATAAAATTTTAAACCTCCAATAGAAAAATAACCTAAACCCTCAATACCAAAAAAAATATAAAACCTCCATCCCAAAGAACCCTAAACCCTCATCCCAATGGAACCCTAAACCATAATAACAAAAAAGAAATAAAAAATACTCATCAGTAAAAAAACCTAAACCACCAACCCTGAAAAAAAACATACTTCCACACCAAATACCCCATACACTGAGCCCTAAAAAAGTTAAACCTTAATATCCATAATTATCTAAACCCTCGTCCCTAAGAAATCCTACAACCCTAATCCGAATACAAACCATAAACCCTTAGAACCAAGAAACCCTAAACATCATTCCAAAAACCCAAATCCATAATCCCCAAAAATACATAACCCTCTGCCCAAAAAAACCTAATCCTTAATCACCAAATAATTCAAACCCCTCATACCAAAGAGACAATAAAAACTCATCCTAAAAGTTCCTAAAACCACATCACAAAAGAACTGTACACTGTCCACCCCACAAAACCCTAATCTTCAGCTCTAGAAGACCCTAACCATCATCCCATAAAAACCTAATCCAAATGTTTCATGAAATTATAAACCCTTTCCCACTAAAACACCTAAAACATAAGACCAAAAAAACCATAAAACCACATCCCAAGAAAACCAAAAATCATCAATCACAAGAAACCATGAACCATTTTCCCCAAAAAAAACCCTTTACACTAAACCACAGAAAACCCATATCCCTGAATCCTAGAAAATCCTAAAACCTCAACCATATAAGACACTAAACCATCATCCCCAAAAAACCTTAAAACATGATCCATATAAATCCTACTCTCTTGTCCCAATGATACCCAAAACCCACATCCCCAAAATATCCTATATCCTCAACCCTAGAAAACCCCAAAAACTCTTCCCTAAAAAACCATAAACCCTATAAACTATAAAACAAAAACGTTCTTAGCCCTAGAAACCCCTAAAATATCAACCCTAGAAAAACCAAAACCCTCATCCATTGAAACCCCTAAACCGTAATCCCTGAAAAACCATAAAATGTTTCCCCAGTAAATAAAAAACCCTCATCCTCAAAAAATGATAAACATTCGGCCTTAGAATATGCTTAAACATCATAACCATAAAATCCTAATCCCAAAATACCCTAAAACCTCAGACCTAGAAAACCCTAAACCATAAAACCTAATATTCTATAAACCACCTACCCCAAACAACTCTAAACACTATTTTCAAGAAAAACATAAACCCTAAAACCCACAAAACACTAAACCCTCAGCCCCAAAAAACCTAAACCCTCATCCACAAAAAACCTGAAACACTCTTCCCTTGAAAAATCTAAATGCTCATCCCATGAAAATTCAAAACCCACTTCCCAAGAATACATCAAATTTCATCCCTAAAAAATTAAACCGTCACTCTGAACAAACCGAAACCTCAAGAACCATATAACCATAAATCCCCATTCCCAAAAAACACTAAACCCTAAAGATTATAAATCCCAAACCCTTGAGCCCCAAAAAATCTTGAACCCTCGGCCCCAAAAAATCCTAAACCCTCATCCATTGAAAAACCTAAACACTCAGCCATAGAAAACCCCAAAAATTCATCCCAAGAAAACAAAAAACCCACTTCCCTAGAATACCCTAAACACTCTTCCCAAGATAAAACTAAACAATCACCCTAGATGAAACTAAACACCAAGCCACAGAAAATCCAAATTACTCATTCTTATAAGACATTATACCCTCAGGGGTAGAAATCCATAACACCTGAACCCAATAAAAATCCTAAACCCTTATCACAAAAAATCCATAAACACTCACCCCTAGAAAACCCATAACCATTATCCCCAAAAATCTAGAATCCCACAACCCTAGAATACTCATAATTATTTTCCATAAAATCTTGAATCCCTCAACACCCAATAACCTAAAAACTAATACCAAAAAACCATTAAACCCTCAACAATTTTTTTAAACCCTTCGTCCCCAAAAAACCCCAAACAATTATCCTGAAAATTACCAAATCCTCAGCCTAAAAAATCTCAAAAAAATATAGCCCCCAAAAAACTAAAACCCTAAGCCTAAAAAATGAAAAATCATCCCCAAAAATCCAAAAACACAGATCCCTAGAAAATCCATACCCATATCCATAAAAAACCTAAACCCCCATCCCGAAAAACACCAAAACCACAACCTTAATACACCCTAAAACATCAGCCTAAATAAATATTAATCCACCTCCCAAAAAACAATCCTTATGCCCTAAAAACCCTATACTCAATACCATAAAAAAATAGAAAACATCCCCCCCCAAACAATCCCACTCCCTAATCCCAAAAAACATGAAACCATCAACCCCAAAAAAATCCCAAATTCTCTTCCCAAAAATAAAAAAACCCTCATAAAAAAACCCTACTCCCCCATATCTTAAAAACCATAAAACACATAAACAATGAACCCACATCAAAAAAAAAAACACTCGTCCCAAAAAAGAACTGAATCCCTTATCCCTAGAAAACCCTAACCCTTTGCCCAAAAAATAACTAAACACTCACACACAAAAAAAATAAACCCTCATCCAAAAAAAATTAAACCCCCATCCCAAAAAAAAACATGAAACACTCGAACCAATAAACCCCTACACTATTTTCAGAAAAAAAAAACATAAATCCTTTCCTCAAAAACCTAGTAATATTGGCCCCAATAAACAGTAAACCCTCAGAAGAAAAAAACCATAAAAATTCATCCCCAAAATCCAATACCCTAAATTAGAAAAAACCCAAACCCTCAACCCTAAAAATAGAGAATCCCTCATACCAAAAAAATCTAAAACCCACATACCAAAAACATCACAACCAAAGCTCTAAAAAAACCAAAACCCAAAACCCCAAAGAAACCCTAAATCCCCACCCCCTAAAAATAATAATCACAGATCCCCATTAAAACCCTAAAACATAGGGAGGAAAAAACTCAACACCCTAGGCCCAAAAAAACCAAAAACATTCATTCCAAAAAAACCAAAAAAATCTCAGCCTCAAAGAACACTAAAATCTCAACCTCAAACAACCGTAATCCCACTTCCTCAAGACCCCTAAACCCTCTCCCCAAAATACCTAAACCCTAAATCCCAAAAAAAACCAAAAACCTTATCTCCAAATATTGCTAATGTGTCAGAGTAAAAAACCATAAACCCTCATCCTAAAAATACTAAAAACCATTGGTCCTAGAAACCCAAAAAAACCTCAGACCCAAACCCCCTAAACTGTCGGATGTGAAAAAAACGCATATCCCTACACCAAAAATGAACCTAAAACCTTTACCTCAAAACCCTATACCCTCATCTCCAAAAAACTATAAATGAGTTTCCCCCAAAAAAACACTAAACCCTAACCTCTAAAAAAAACCTTAAACACTCTCCCCCAAAAAACAATAATCTATCTACCCAAAATAACTATAAAACCTCATCCCCAATACAACGTAAACCTTAGCCCATAAAATAGTGTCACCACATCCTAAGAACATTATAAACTATCTGCACAAAAAATCTATAAACCCATGATCATAGAAAAATTATAAACCCTCAACCCAAAAAATACTAACCCTCTTCCACAAAAAACACAAAATGATCATCCCCACAAAACCCCATACCCTAATCATAGAACACCCCTAAACCCTATTCCTAGAAAAATCACAAACACTCATCCTAGAAAAACCCTAAACCCAAAATCTAGAAACACCCTCAACCCTCACCTTCTAAATACATTATAACCTCAACTCCAAAAAAAACCCTAAACAGTCAGCCTATAAAATCCTTAAACCCTAATACTAAAAAAAATCATAAACCATCATCCACAAAAATCCCAATACCTTCATCCACAAAATACATGAACCCTCAACCCCAAAAAACCCTAAACCAACAACTAAAAAAGACCAAAAATCATCATCCCCAAAAAATCAAAAACCCTCAACCCCAAAAAACCATATACCCTCAGCCACCCAAATATATAAACCTTAACCCCAAAAAAACCTTAAACACACTATATTGAAAAACTCTAAACCCTTATCCTAGAATAACCGTAAAACCTTATCCTAAGAAAACACCGAAGCCCTAGCCAAGGAAAATCCTAAAAACTCATCCCAAAAAACCCTATTCCCTTATCCAAGAAAAACCCTAAACACTCGTACCCATAAAACCCTAAACTATCAATTCCAAAAAATACCTAAACCCTCATCTCAAAAAATACTAAACCCTTATCCTCAAAAAACACTAAAACCAATGTAAAGGAAAACCCTAAACCACCATACCACAAAAATTATAATCCCCTATCCCCCAAAAACTATAAACCCTCATCCCCAAAAAAGAACCCTCTGCCCAAATAAACCCTAAATTCACAGCATAAAAAGCCACTATACTCTAAGATTTAAAAATACCTAAACTCACTGCCCTAAAAAACCCTAAACCATCATTCCTGAAATAATCCAAAACACTCATACCTCAAAATTCTATACTCTCAACCAATAAATATTAATTATTAAGTCCTAAAATACCTAAAAACTCATCCCCAAAAAATACTAAACCCTCATCCCAAAAAAATACCACAACCTCATCCCCAAAAAAACCCTAAACCCTCAGTCCCGAAAAATCCTGAAACATCTACCCACCAAAACTTTAATCGTCAATATTCTAAAATCCATAAACCCTCTCCCTTAAAATTCCCTAAACCCTCATCCCCAAAATTAACTAATCTCTTACTCCAAGAAAAAATACAAATCCTCAACCCTAAAAAACCATTCTCCCTCAACCCAAAAAACACAGATCCCTTAAACCCCAAAACCCTAATCCCTAATCACAAAAAAACTATAAAACTCAACCCATAAAACCCAAAAAAATCATCCTAAAAGTTAATAAATTCCAACCCCAATAAACACTAATACCACAATACCAAAATTACATGAAACCTTATCACCAAAAAACTTATACCCTTAGGCCCCAAAACCCTAAACCTCTAGCACCAAAAACTCAAAACCCTCATCTCAAAAAAACTAAACCTTGAGCCTAAAAAAAACTCTAAACACTGGCGTCACGAAGAACAATAAAGGTTTCCTAAAAACACTAAATAATCTACCTAAAATAAAACTATATATTCATACAAAAAACCCTAAACCATTAGCCCCGATGATCCCTAAGCCCTCATCCCCAAAAAACACTAAACCCTCTACCCCAAGAAAACCATATAACCTAAAACAAAAAAATTCTAACCCCTCTTCCCAAAAAATTAAAAAACCTCATCCCCGAAAAACCAAATCTCTCAACACCAAAAAAATGAAAACCCATTTCCCCCAAAACCCAAAAACACATATACGAAAAAAAACCTAAAACCTCATCCCAAAACCACCCAAAAACCCATACCCACACACACTAAATCCTCATTACAGAAAAACCTAAACCATAATCCCCAAAACCAGTAAACCATCATCCCCAAATAACTATAAAATTTTATCCTTAATAAACACTAAACACAAATTTGCAAAATAATAATAATTAAGCGTTAGAGAGAATCTCAAAACCATCATACACAAAAACCCATACACCCTCAACCCAAAAAATACTAAAACCCTCATCCCAGAAAAAAAACCTAAACCCCCATCACCAGAAAACCAAAATACCTTAGTATAGAAAAAACATAACCCATATCATTGAAAAACACAAAACTATCATCCCCTAAATATACTAATAGATACACCCAAAAAATCCCTAAACACTCTTCCTAGTTAAACCCTAATCCATTCTCCCTAAAAAACCATAAGCCCTTATCCCCAAAACACATTTACCATTATCCCCCCAAAAACATAACCATTATCCCCAAAAAATCTAAACCCTCATGCCTCAAAGAAAAAACCACTTAGGCCTAGAAACACTAAACCCCCACACCCTAAAAACCCTACACCATCAGAAAAAAATTCCTAAACCATCATCCCCAAAAAACCCGAATAAATAAATACCCAAAACTTCTAAACCCTTAGACTCAAAAACACTATTCCCACAGCCATATAAAATTTTAAATTTTCATCCCCAAGAAAACTATAGACCCTCATCCCCATTAATTCGTCAACAATCAGCACAAAATAATATGCACCATCATGTAAAAAAACCCCAACCACCAAAATGATATAATAGCTCATAAACCATCAGCTATAAAAAAACATAAACCCATATACCTAGAAAACCCTAAACCATCATCCCCAATAAACCCTCAAACCTAATCCCCCCAAAAAATAAACCCTAATCCATAACAAACCCAAAACCCTCAACCCCAGAAAACCCATAGACCTTTATCTCCCAAAAATCCTAACCCCTCATACTAAAAAAACATTAAAAAGTCACCTCCAAAATACTCCAAACCCTTATACATAGAGCTTATAAATATATCATCCCAAAAAAAGTATAACATTCTCCCAGAAAACCCCAAAAACCTATTCCAAAAAACATGAAACCATAATCACTATAAAAATCATAACGCCTCAGCCATAAAAACCCCTAAACACTGGCCCCAAAAAACCTAAAACCTCAACCCTAAGAATTCATAAACACTCAAGTACACAAAACTAAGAACCCTTATCCAAAAAATGATAAACCTTATCCACAAAAAAATCACTAAACCCTTTTCCATCAAAATATCTTACCCTCATCCCCAAAAAAACACATAACTTTAATACCCAAAAAACCCTAATTCCATTGTCTCAAAAAAAAAATACAATAATCCAACAAAAAACCTAAACCCTCAACCCCAAAATACCAAAAATAGACATCCACAATAAAACCAAAACACTCTTCCAAAAAAACTCTAAAAACTTCAAAAAAACTAAATCATCAGCTGCAAAAAAATCAAAACCATTAACCCCAAATAACTATAAACCCACAACCAATATAAAACCTATACCATCAACCCTAAAATATAATAAAACCTCAACCACAAAAAAACCCTCTATCCCTAGCCCCATACACCCAAAACCCTTAGCCCGGAAAAATACTCAACCCTCATCCCCAAAAACCCTAAACCCTCAGCCCAAAAAAATTGAAACCCATAATCCCCAAAAAACCCAAAAATGTCACCTATAAAAAACCCTAAACCCTCATAAAAAACCCACAACTATGGTAAAAACACTAACCCCATCTAACCAGAGTCGATTCCTCACATTATTACATTAGAATAAACATAATATTCGAATACCAAAGGACAATTCTATTTAGAAGTTTTTAAAAATAGATTACATAAATGTTCCTCCAATTACAAAAAATTATCAACTACAACATATATAACCCTTTGATAACACCATGGTTCTCTTATATTAACCTTTCATATTAGTCCTAATATATATCTTCTCATGCATGGAAAAATAAGATGTAAGATAGGGGAGAGATCACATGCTATGTAAGGGTAAGTGTACAATGATAACTTTTGTGAATCAATTTTCATAAACATTAAGGAAAGTTATATAACTGAAACAAATTCCATTAAACATAATATTGAGCTTAATGGAGAAATAATAAATGAAATAAAAATATTTCTTTTTAAACATTCCCATGGATATTTTAGTATATGAATAATCAGATATAATATCAATAACTAATATCATAACGATGTAATTCATAATGTCAAACGTCATCAATGTAGCATGAATGCTTTAGCCAAGACACCATACATAAATGGGTAAAACATTAGTCGTATCCCAAACTAATTTGTCTCATGAGACCTACTGATGCATTGAGGTGCTACAATGGGACCCACCCATAACATAAAAATCTTAATGCATTCCTAATATGAAAATGGTGAGACACAAACAACATGATCATTCACTAACCCTAGAAAAACCATAAACTAGCATCCATAAGAAACCATAAACCCTTATCCCCTAAAATCCCAAATCCATTATCCTCAAAAACCCTAAACCATCAGCCCCAAAAAAACTCATAAACCTAAACCCCAAAATACCTAAGTCCTCATCCCCACACAACCCTAAATCAATAGTCCCAAGAAATCCTAGACCTTCACCCCAATAAACCAATAAAAATCACCCCCAAAACCCTAAACTATTAGTGAAAAAATATCTGAAACCCTCAAACCAGATTCCTATAAACCCTATGACTAGAAAAATAGTAAACCCATATCCTAGAAAGACCCAAAAACCCCATCATAGAAAAACCCTAAACCCTCAGCCCCCAGAAAGACAAACCCTAAACCCCCAACCCCAAAAAACACCAAACACTCCCCTACCCCAAAACCCTAATCCCTCAACACCAACAAAAAAATCCAACTACCCCACAAAAATAGTAAACAATGACCACCAAAAACCCAATTCCCACTTCCCAAGTATCCCTAAAAACTCATGCCAAAAAATCCTAAGCCCAATGACCCAAAAAACCATAAATACTCGACCCCTAAAATCCCTAAACCCTTATCCCCAAAAATATGAAAACCCACCACAAAAACAAACACTAAACCCACTTAACCAAAAGATCATAGACCCTCATCCCATAAAGAACCATAACCCTCATCCCCAAGACACCCTAAACACTCATCCCAAAAAAACCAAAAATACTCATCCCATAAGCACCCTAATCTCCACAACCAAAAAATTGTAAACCATCCCCCCAGAAATAGACTAAACCCTTGGCCATGAAATACACAAAATCATCCCCAACAAAAATTCCAAAAACCATATAATTGAAAAAACCTAATCCAACAAAAAAACCCAAAACCTTTATCCTCAAAACCCTAATCCAAAATCCAAGAAATAAAATAAACCCTTAAAAAATAATAAACATAAACCCTCAACCCAAATACTATAAACTAGCAATGCCAATATTCCCTAATCCCACATTCCAAAAAAAACATAATGATTCGGTGCCAATAACATCTAAACCCTCAGTCCCAAAAAACACTAAACCTGTATCCCCACAAAACCATAACCATTGGCCCCTGAAAAACATATACCATCAATACCAAAATTCCCCAAACCCTCATCTCAAAAAAACCCAAAATCCCCTGCCCAAAAAAACCATAGAACCATAGAAACAAAAAAAAAACTAATCCCTCAACATCATAAACCCTAAAACTCAAGCACAATAAACCATCAATCCTCAACCCAAGAAATTAATCAACCACCATCACAAATGAACACCATACCCATATCCCCAAAACCCACCAATTCAATAGCACCAATAGACCATAAATCCTTATCACCAAAACCTAAAAACCTCATCCCGAGAAAACCCAATACCATCATCCCTAAGAATCATAAAACCATCATCCCGAAAAAAACCCTAAACCTCATCCCCCAAAAACTATAAACCCTCATCCTCAAAAAACCCTTAACCATTATCCTCCTTAAATACTTAACCTTCATCACCAAAAATCCATAAACCCCCACATTTGAAAAAAACCCTAACCCATTATCCCTAGAAAATATGAACCACTCAGACTAAAAAAACTAATCCCTTATCTCCCCAAGAATCTAAATAATCATCCCCCAAAACCCCAAGATTTTACCACAAAAAACCCTAAACTGTTAGCCATAGAAATATCCTAAACCTTCATCCCTAAAAAACCATAAATGATTATCCCTAAAAAACCCTAAACCATCTTCCCCCCAAATTCTCACCCTAAAAAACCTAATCCCACATAATGAAAAAACCATTACCTACTACCAAAAAGACGCTAGAAGCTCATCCAAGAAAACTCTAATCCTTGAAACAAAGAAAATATAAACTGTAATCTCCCAAAAAAACCCTCAACACACATCCCAAAAAAACCATCACCACCCTGTCGAAAAAAACATCTCAAACCATTGCCCCTAAAATCTCTAACCCACCACCAGAAAATTCAACACACCCTAATCCCAAAATTAACCAAAACCCTTGGCCCCATAATACCCTCAACCCTCTACCCCAAAAAACATAAAACCTTAACCCCCAAAAAATTATTAATCTTTTTGACCCAAAATTCCATAAACCCTCATCCTCAAGATACCCTAACCAAAATAAATGAGAAATATTAATCCCAAATCCCAAAAAACCCTAAACCCAAAACCCTATATTACCATAGAACCTCAACCCCAAAAAACCGAAAACCATCATCCCCCAAAACCCCAAAACCCCGAACCCCAAAAAACCCTAAACCGTCAACCCTAAGAGACCCTAAATGATCTACCCAAAAAAATGATATCTCTAAACCCCAAAAAACCCTAGATACTCATCCACTAAAAGACCTAGAACCTTAACACAAAAAGTTTCCCAAAACCCTCATCCCTAAAAAAACATCATAAATCTTCAGCCAAAAAATTATTAACCCTTAAATCCAAAAAAGTGTATTCCCATAGAAAGAAATAACAAAAAACTTCATTACAAATAAAAGTAACCCTCATCCACAAAAAAACTACATCGTCAGGCACAAAAAATCCAATACCAAAAACCCAAATCCCAAACACACTAAAAATCGGCCCCAAAAAACCCTATAACCATATTACCAAAAAACCATAAACCCTGACCCCCTATGAAAACAAAACCCATATTCCAAAAAAAACCTAAAATTCATCCACAAAAAAATCAAAACCATTAGCCCTAAAATATCCATAAACCCTCATCCCCAAAACACCCAAAAACCTCATACCCAAAAACTACAAAACCCACATACCCAAATCCCATAAAACCTATGGAAAAGAAACTAAACCATCATCCCTATGAAAAAAGAGAACCAACACCTCCAAAAAACCCACAAACCATCATCCCAAAAAATGACCCTAAACTCTCAATCCAAAAAAATATCTAAACCCTTTCCCCCTTAAAAACACATAAACCATCAGCCCCAAAAAACGCAAAACCCATACACCAAAAAACCCTAAACACTATTCCGTAAGAAAACCCTAAACCTAGATCCAAAAAAACCCAAAACACTCATCCCCCAAAACCAAAAACCCTCAACCGAAAAACCAAAAACACTCATAAAAAAACCCCATAACCATAAACCAAAAAAACACAACCATCAACCATAAAAAACCCTAAACCATCATCACTAAAAATCCATAAACCCTCGGTAAAAGTTTTTTTACCCTGAACTACCAACAAACACAAAACCATCAACCAGAAATAAATGTTAACCCATAACACAAAAAACCCTCAACCTTTAACCACACAAACAAAATCAATCCTAAGACCAAAAATGTCATAATCACTCATCCCCCAAGACCACTAATTCCTCATCCCCTAAAAACCAAAAACCTTTATCCCCTAAAAACTCCCATCCCAGCACCATAATATTTATTGAACCCAATATACCCAAAAAAACCCTCAACCCCCATCCTTATAAAACACTAATCCCTCATCCCAAAAAACCCACAATCGTCCCAAAGAACCCCTAACCCTTATCACCAAAAATCCTCATCCCTCGTCCCCAAAAAACACTAAACCCTCATCTATATAACATAAATAAACCCACATCCACAAAAACCCCTAATCCCTCATCACCAAAAAACCCCAAACCATCACCCCACAAACACCATCAATCGAAAAAACATCATACTGAAAAAAACCATCAACACTCAGACTGAAAAAACCATCAACCCATAGGCCCAAAAAATCACATCCCCCATCCCAAAAAACCCCAACCATCGTCACCAAAAAACAATCAACCCTCATGCCAAAACCCCATAGCCCTAATCCCTAAAAAACCCTTAACCCTCATTGCCAAACTACCCAAAACCATTTCCCTGAAAAAAACCCTTATCCAACAACCCAATAAAACTATCAACCCTAATCCTAAAAAAACCTCAACCATCATCCCCAAATAACCATAATCCCACTTCCCCAATGAACCATCAACCCTTAGCCACACAAAAAACATCATCCCTACTCCATGAACATCCCTAAACACTCAACCCTAAAAAAAATTGTACCATCAGCCTTAAAAATTCCACAACCCTCAACCGAAAATGCCCTTAACCAATGACCCCAAATAAACAAAAAACCGTAAACCCCAAAAAACATAAACCCTGATCCTAAAAAACACACAATCCTCATCCCTAATAAACCCTCAACCATCAGTCCACAACACCCTCATCCTCCAGGACAAAAAATACACTAACTCTTATTTACAAAAAACCAAAATCCCCCCTAACAAAAAAATCCTCATCCCCCATCCCCAAAACACCCTAATCCCTTATCCCCAGTATAAACTAAACTCTCATCCCCAAAATACACTCAAAATTCATCCCCCAAAAACCCTAAATCCTCATCCCTAAAAATACCTTAAACCCTAGAACCCCCAAACACTAATAACTCAACCTAATAAACCCCAAAACCAATATCCTCAAAAACACTAAAACAATATACCAAAAAAACTTTAAACCCACCTCCCTAGAAAACCCTAAATACTTATCCCTAAAAAACCCAAAATACCTCAGATCCAAAACCAGTAATCCCTAATCTGAGAAACACCAAAACCTTTATCCCTAAAAAACCTAATCCGTCATCCCCCAAACCCTAAAAAAACATCTCTACCAAACCATAAACCCTCATCCCCCCAAAAACCCAAAATATTAATCCACAGATACCCTAAAACCTCACCCCCCAAACAGCCCAAAAAAGCCTAAACCAATTTCCCTTAAAACATAAAACCCTCAGCAAAAAAAAAACAAAAACCCTAAATAATTAAAAAACCAAAAACACACATCCACAAAAAAACCCTTTTCCCAAAGCCCCCAAAAACCCAAAACCATCATCCCCAAAAACACAAATTCATCAACCCTAAAAAATCATAAAACTATTTTCCCAAAAAAACTAAAACCTCACGGCCAAAAAATACTAAAATCACCTACCAAAATCCCATTAACCCTCATCCCTATAAAACCCAAAACTCTATGCCAAATTATCCATAAATCCACAATCCCGAAAAATCCAAATCCATCAACCCCAAAAAATCATCAAACCTACGCAAAAAACTACCCCAACCCTTTTCCCCAATGAAAACTCACCATCATCCAAAAAAGACTAAAGCCTCATCCCCAAAAAACATTAACCCCTCATCCTAAAAAAACCTAAACCCTCAACCTCCCTAAAAATTAAACCCAGATCCCTGGAAAACTATCCACATTAAAAAAACACTCATCATAAAAAAACTGTAACCCCTTATACCAAAACAAACCCTTAACCCTTAGACCTAAAAAACCCTTAACTCTCACCCCAAAAAAACTTCAACCCTCAGGCCCAAAAAATCTTATACCCTCATGAACAAAAAAAACAACAACCTTTATACCCAAAATACCCTCAACCATTATCCCAAAAAACCCTCATTCTACTGCTAAAGAACCCCCAACCCTCATCCCTGAAGACCCCCAAACATAAGTCCCAAAACCCCTAAACCTTCATCCCAAATAACCTTATCCCACCCATATCCCAAAAAACACTCAACCCATAGTTAAAAAATCCCTCAATCCTTTTCCCCAAAAAACCCTCAACCCATAGAACTAAAACAAATCTAACATCATCCCAAAATAACCCTCAACCCTAGTACCCAAAATATCATTCCCAAAAAACATAAACCCTCATCCATAAAACCCCTCAACCATCATTCTCAAAAAACCCTATAACATCATCCCCAAATAACCCTCACCCCTCATTCCCAAACAACCATAAACTCTCAGCCAGAAAATAAACCATAACTTTCATCCCAAAAAAACCCCTAAAATCTCACCCCCAAAATAACCTAAATGCTCATTACCAAAATACACTAAACCCTTATCCCCAATATACCCACAAAACTCATCCCCATGAATCCATAGACCCTTATCCATGAAAAACCCTAAACCCTAAGCCCCCTAAAAACCCTAATCCTTTATCCTCATAAAAACTCTAAACCCTCATATCCAAAAAACCCCAAATCTATATTCCTAAATAATTCTCAACACTCATCTCTAAAAACACCTAATCAATTATCAACAACAAACCATATACCCTATTCCCAAAACAAACTCAACCCTAATCCCCTGAAAACCCATAATCTCTTTTCCCAAAAACCATAAATCCTCATCCCCAAAAAACCCTAAACCATCATCCCCAAAAAAACTATAAATCCCTAGCCCCAAAAAACCATAATCCGTATGACAAAAAAACCCTCAACCCTCAAACCCAAAATTCCATGATCCCTCAGCCCAAAAACCAATCAACCATTAATGTAAACTAAAGTGAACCCTAGTACCCCCAAATAATCAAAACTCTTATCCCCCAAAAATCCAAAACCCTCATCCTCAAAAAACCTTAAACCCTTATCAAAAAAAAATTTAAACACTCATCCCTAAAAAAACATATACACATAGCTCCAAAAACCATACAACCTTATCCTCAAAAACCCCAAACCCTCGTCCCTAAGAAATCTTAAAACATCATTCTGAAAAAAAAACTAAATAACTCATCCCCAAAAACCCTCAAACCTCACCCCAAAATATACCTAAACCCCCTCCCAAAGAAATTAGAAAGCCCTAATCCCCAAAAAAAGGTCATCCCAAAAAAAAATCCTAAACTCACATCACTGAGAATCGTTAAACCCCATCATAAAAAACCATAAAAGATCACCCCTAAAAAACCATAGACAATAAACCCCTAAACCCCTCCACACTAAGCCATGAAAAATCTCCACCCATAAAATTCATTAAACCTTAGAACCAAAACCCTCAATCCTCAGCCATAAAAAACCATCAACCTTTAGTCCCAATAAACCCTCAACAATCAGCAAAAAATAACCATCAATCCCTAAAACTAAAATCCCACAATCAACAACCCCAAAAATCCTTCAAATGTAAGCCCCATAAATAATCAACCCACAATAATAAAAATAACTCAACCATCATCCTTTGAAAACCCTCATCCATCCGACCTAGTAAACAATAAACACCCAGCTCTATAAGAACCTAAACCATCAGCTACAAAAAACATCAACCACCAGTCCCAAAATACTCTCAACCCTCAACCCCATAAAACCCTCTACCCTAACCTCCAAAAACCCCTCAAAACTTTTTCCCCAAAAAAATTCTACCCGAATCCTAAGAGAACACTCTACCCTTAATGCCAAAATACCCTCATCCCCAGAATACCCTAAAACCTCATACCCAAAATACCCTTATCCCTCAATCCCAAATAAATATAAACCATCATTCCCAAAAAAACCTAAACCATAAACCCAAAATAACCTAAACACTCAATGGAAAACAACCTACATAGTCATCTCCAAAAAACACTAAACTAACTGACCAAAAAACACAAAAGTAAGTGCCCCAAAACCCAAAAAAAACTATGCAATAAAAACTCTATACCCTCTATATAAAAATACCTAAAACCCAAACCCCCAAAACATCACAACCCAAAACCCCCCCAAAAAATAAACACTCATAAAAAATCATAATCCCAAAACCAAAAAAAAACCCTAATCCCTCTCACCCAAAAAACAATAAAAATTCAACACAAAAAAACCAAAGCCTATTCCCTAAAAAACTCTAAAACATTTTACATGAAAAATCCTAAAACCATGAACCCATAGAATCCATAAGCCCATAAACCTAGAAAAACACTAAAACCTAAACCCCAAAAAAACACAAAACCCTCATCCAAAAAACAACACTAAACCCTTAGCCACTGAAAAACATATACAGTCATAACTAAAAACCATTAGACCCTCTGCTCTAACAAACCAATCTTCTCACACTGAAACCCCCTAATACCTCAGTCATAGAAAAACCCAAAACCCCCAACCCAAAATTACCAAGACCCTAAGTGCCAAAAAACCATAAACCATCATACCGAGAATACCCAAAACCCCTATCCCGGAAAAACACTAAACCCTAATCCTGAAAAAACCATAAAACCTCAGGCCAATAATCCCTAAATCCTCATATGTAGAAAACTTTAAACCCTTTATCTAAATAACCCCCTCACCCCTCACCCTCAAAATTCCCAAATATTTTTTCCCCAAGAATCCCTATTTTCCCAAAATACACTAAACCCTCTACTAGAAAAAGAAAAAACGCTCTAATGAAAAAAATACATAAACCTTCAACTCAAAAGGCCAATACCCTCAGCACCAAAACAAACATCATCCCATATCTCCAATAATCCCTCAACCCTTAGAACCCAAAAACCAAAACACTCATCACTAAAAGACCCTATAAACTCAATACCCAAAAACCCCAAACCCTTATCCCCCCAAAAAAATGAAAACCCTCAAACCCAGAAAAAACTATAATCTCTTATTTCAAAAAACCCTAAGTCGTCTTCTCCAGAGAAACCTAAACCATTAGTCCAAATAAGGTAAACAACCAGTTCTAGAAAAACCCTAAAAATCATCACTAACAACAATAAACCTTGTGCACAAAAAAACCCTAATCATTCACCCCAAAAAACCTTAAACACTCAGTCTCCAAAAATCGTAAAACCTCAACCCAAAAAAACACTAAACCCACCACCCAAAAAATACCATAAACCCTCATCACCAAAAAACACTACACCATATGCCCCAAAATTTCCTAAACCCTGAACTCCAAAAAACCCTCAACCATCATACTAAAAAAACCACAACTCTCATCCTCAAAAAACCACAAACCCTCAAACACAAAAATTCCCTCATCCATGATCTCCAAAAACACTAAAGCTGCATTACTAGAAAAAAAACCTAAACCCTTAGCACCAAAAAAAACCTAATCCTTAATCCCCAAAAACCCTAAACTGAATAACCTAAAAACACCAAACCCACATTCCCATAAAAAAATAAATATGAAGCCCCAAAAATAACCACAACACTCTTCCCTAAAAAACTCATATTCCTAATTCCCAAATAACTTAAGACCCTTAGTCACAAATTTTTTTTAATAGTAATCCCCAAATAACCCTACACACTCATCCCTAAAAAACCATAACCATATAACCAATTAAAAATATATATTTCCATCAAAAAAACAATAAAAAATGTCACCCCAAAAAACCATAAACATTCATCCATAAAACTCTGAAACCTCTCCCAAAAAAACCCTAAAACCTCAACCACAAAAAACCCAAAACCCTCATCCATGAAAATCCATAAAACCTCACCCAAAAAAACACATAATCCATCATCCCTAAAAAATCATAATCCCTCATCCCCAAAAAAACCCTAAGCACTTAATCCCCCAAAAACCAATACCTTTACCCCTATAAATCCCACAACCGACAACCCTAGAATGCTAAACCTCCATAAAAAAAAACGGAAAATCCACAGCCTAAAAATACATAAACCATCAGCGCCAAAATAACTATAAACCCCCTTAACAAAAGAAATCCTAAATACTCATTATAAAAAACCATAAATACACAGACCCAAAAAATGCTAAACCATCTACACCAAAAATCCCTAAACCCTCATCCCCTAAAAATCATAAACCTAAAGCCAAAAAATACTGTAAACTCGTACCCAAAAAGGCATAACCTGTAGCCAAAAAAAATCTTCAACATAGAAAACCATATACCCTCATCATGTAAAAACCTAAACCCTCAGTTCCAAAAAAATTGTAAACCCTCTACCCCCAAAAATCCCTAAATCCTTATAAAAAACCCCCAAAACCCTGACACCCAAAAAATCCAAAACCCTCTGCTAGAAAAAAATTAAACATTTATCCAACAAAAATGTTATACCTATAAAACATTTAAAACCATAATAATCAAGCCCAAAAAACCATGAATCCTTAGTGACTTTAAATTGAAAACTGTAATCCGCTAAAAAACCCACTGCCCTCATCCCCAAAAATCCCTCCACACCTCAGCACCAAAAAATGGTAAACCATCAACCAAAAGAAAACCTAGACCATGAGCCCCAAAAAATCCCTTCACCCTCTACCACAAAAAACCTAAACACTTATCCCCAAAAATCCCTAATCCTTATACCAGAAAAAGAACCAACACTCATCCCAACAATAAATATAAAACCTCAAAACCCAAAATTTTCAAAACCTTGATACCAAATATTTACGAACCCCAAATCATCAAAAAACCTGAAACCCTCACCCTTCATCCCTAATAATCCATAAGACATTATCCGAAAAATCCCAATGCCTCAAATGCAAGAAAAAAGACCTTAACCCTCTTCCCCAAAAAACACTAAACCCGTAACCCGAAAAAATATCTACAACCTTAGCCCCTAAAAATACTTAACCATAATCCCTTAAAATACCTAAAACCTAAGTAACAAAAAACAATAAAAAACCCCCAAAAAACCCAAAACCGTCATAAAAAAAATCTCAACCCTAATCCCCATAAAACATACAATCAACAGCCCCAAAAAACCATCAACCCTCAACCTCAAAAATCCCAAAATAGTAATACCCCCAAAACCATAAATCATCATCCCCTAAAACCCAAAACCCTCATATCATAAAAACCATAATACCAATAACCCCAAAACCTATACCATCATACCCAAAACACCCTCACCCCTCGACCCCAAAAAACAAAAACCATTATGCCCAAAAGTTCCTCAATACCCAGCCCAAAAAAACCTAAATATTTCTCCCCAAAAAAAATTCAACCACAATCCCAAAAATCATATCATTCATCATTAAAAACCATTAAATATCCATCTAATGAAAACATAATCCCTTAGACCCATGAAATAGTAAACTTCGAGTCACAAAACACCATCTTTTTTAAAAAAAGCTTCGCCTGAAAAAATCATCAACCCTCAGAACTAGAAAACCCACAACCCAAAAACTAAAAAAATCAACCCACATTCCCAAAAAATACTCAAAACTTAAACCAAAAAACCCAAAACCCACACACTTAAAAACCATCAACCATAAAACATAAGAAACACTAAAAAAATCTTCCCAATAAAACCTCAAACCTCAACCCAAAAAACTAGTTAACCCTCATCCCAAAAAAAACCCTCAACCCTCCGCCTCAAAAATCCCACTATCATCAGTTCTAAAAAACAATCATCCAAAAAAAACATTAACTAACAACCCCAAAAATCCATCAGCACTTAGCCCCCAAAAAACATCAACCATCATCCCTAGAAGACCCACAACTCTCAACCCAATGAAACCCTCTACCCTCAGCCCCCAAAACACTCAGTCCTCATCCTAAGGAATACCCTCAACAAAAATACAAGAAAGTAATTCATCCCCAATGAACCCTCAAACCCATATCCTCAAAAAAAAAAATCTAATCCCAAAAAAAACTATAACCATCGTCCCACAATACCCTCAACCCCAAACACAAAAAACTCCGCCACCCCCAACCCCAAAAAATTGTCATCCCTCGTCCGAAAAAAACCGCTATACTCAGTCAAAAAAAATCCTCAATCATCATCCCCCAAAAAACCCTAATATCTAATCCACAAAAAACTATAAACCCTTCGCCCAAAAAATCCAAAACTTTCAACCAAAAAACCCTAAAAATCCCAATGAAGCCCAAAACCACATACTTAAAAAACCCTAAGCCCATGGCCCAAAAAAAAACCCAACCCTTAGCCCTAAAAACCATAAATCCATATCCCAAAAACCCAAAACACTCAACCCCCAGAAAACACCAAACCCTCATCCAAAAAACCCTAATCCCTATTCCCCCAAAACCCTAAACCAGATGGACCAAAACCATAAAACACACTCCCATAATAATGATAAACCACCATCCCCGTAAAACCCTACAAAATCTACCCCCCAAAAAACATAATCATCATCCAAAAACAATAAACCATTTGTTTCATAAATCCACAAACCCTTGTCCTCCAAACAAATCCTAATCCAACAACCTAAAAAATCCAATGCCACTCATCCTAAAAACCCTTAAACCCTCATCCCCCAAAATTCCTAAACCCACCATACCAAAAAACCGTAAAAACGTCATCTCTAAAAAACCTAAACCCTCATCATTAAAAAATATAATATTTCATTCCCATAAAAACAAGAAAAACGTATCCCCAAAAGCACTAGTCCCTTAGTCCCAAATGTCCTAAACGCTTATCCCCAAAAAAACACAAAACCATCATCCATAAAATCCCTATACCCTCATCCCTAAAAAACCATTCACCATCAATCCAAAAAATCAAAGATCCTCATCCCAAAAAAACCATAGACCCCATATCAAAAAACCTTACCCCTAGTACTAAAAATACACTAATCCAATATCCCTATAATACCCTCAACCATATGCCCCAATTACCCATAATTGATCAACCCCAAAAATACCTAAATCCACTTCCCCCCAAAAATACCTAACTCATAGGGAGAATAAAAAATTTGGAACCCTATCCCCCCAAATTACCCCCATCTCTCATAAAAAAACCCACAACCCTCATCCCTTAAAACCTAGAAACACTCATCTGCAACAAATCATAAATACTCATCCCTTAGAAAACCTAAACCCTCATACCCAAAAATCATAAACCCATATACTCAGAAACCCGAAAACACTTATCCCCAAAACCCTAGAACCTCATCCAAAGAACCCCTAAACTATCATCCCTAATATACTCTAAACCCTCACCCCCTGAAAAAACCTAAACCATCAACCATACAAAACCCCTAACCCTAAACCCTAAAAAACTCAAAACACACAGCACCAAAGGAATCTAAACACTCATACCCAAAAAACCCTAAAACCTCAACATCAAAAACTATAAAAATTTATCCACATGAATTTCCCTAAACCCTCATCCATAAAACACTATAACCTAGGCCAAAAAATTCCATAAAACTTCAACCCTCCACCTAAAAAAACATCAATCCTCCTCCATGAAAAACCCAAAACCCTCATCCCCAAAAACCTACTTCCTACATCCCTAAATAACCCTAAAAAATTAGTCAAAAAAAATAAAAAACCCTTTTTCCCCAAAAAAACTAAACAATCATACCAAAAAAATCCTAAACCATATTACCTAATAAACCATATTACCTAAGGGCCCAAAAAATTAATAAAATACAACCTCATATAACCCTCTACCCTCATCCCAAAAAAACCATTCAGACTAATCCCCAGAAACCCTAAATCCATTATCCACAAAAAAATCAACACACTTCCTCAAATAACCCTAAACCCACACCAAAAAAATTTATAACCCTATTCTCCAGAAAACCCGAAATCCATTGCCCAAAATAATCCTGACCAACACCGTAAAATAACTATATAACCACATGCCTAAAATATCACAAATCCTCAGCCCAAAAATCCTAAACCCCCTTCCCTAAAAAAACCATCATTACCAAAATCTCTAAACCCCCATCCCCAGCAAACCCTAAACCATCTTCCCCAAAAAACATTAAACCCTAAACTCAATAAAACCCTAAACCCACACCGACAAAAATCAATAAGCACTCATCCTTAATAAATCATAAACCATTATCCCCCTAAAAAAAGTACCCTCCACCTCAAAAAACCAAAAACCTGCATCCACAAATACCATAAAACCTCATCCCCAAAAAACCCTGATCCATCACCCCAAAAAACCCTAAACCCACATCCCCAAAAAACCTTAAACCCTCAATCCAAAAAATTACCAAACAGTCAAACCCAAGGAATCCTAATACCTCATCCATAAAAAACACTAAACCCTCAGCCACCAAAAACAGTAAATCCTCATCCCAAAAAAAACCCAAAACCCATATCCCTAAAAAATCCTAAACCCATAGCCCCAAAAAACACTAAACACCCCCCAATACCTAAACACTAAGCCCAAAATTCCCTAATCCATCATCACTAAAAATCCCTAAATCCTTTTTCTTAAAAAACCATTAAAACTCAACCACAAAAATTCCTAAACCCTCATCCTCAAAAACCATTAAAACCTAATCAACATGAAACATTAATCCTTCATTTAAAAATTCTAAACCCTCGATTGAAATAAACCCTAAATGCATAGCACCTAAACCCCTAAACCCTTCACCCCAAATAATTTTATACTATCATCCCCATAAAACCTTATCCCTTCATACCAAAAAAATCCTCAACCCTATTAAAAAAACACTCATACTTGAGAAAAAAAATAAATTCACCCTCAATCTCAATAAAACTGAAATAAAATCCCCTAAAATACCTAATCTATTTTCCCTAAAAACCCTAAACACTCATCCCCCAAAACCCTAATTCTGCATCCCAAAATGCCGTAATCCAACCACACAAAAAATACATAGAACCACATCAACATAAAACCATAAACCATCACCACTAATAACCCCTCAATCCCCACCCTAAAAATAACATCAAATCTCAGCCCAAATAATATTGAATTCTCATCCCCAAATATAATAAACCCTCAGTGTCATAAAAAATAAACCCCCATCTCTATAAAACCCCCAACCCAAAAATACCACAATACCTCATCCCCAAAAAACAATAAACCCTCAATCTGAAAAACCCTAAACCATATAGAAAAAAATGCTCGATCCTCTGATCTAAAAAATAATAAAGCATTACCCCTAAAAAACCTATAAGATTGATAATGAAACCATAAACCCTCTACCCCCAAAAAATTATAAACAATCATCCTAGAAAACTCAAAAGCCTCTTCCCAAAATACACTATACCCTTAGCCCAAAAAAACATAATCACCCATCCCCAAAGAAACCCTAAACACTCCACCCTAAAAAACACCAACCACTCTCCCCATGAAACCCTCAACCCATAGCCCATAAAACCCTCAACCCTCATCCCTAGAAAACTATAATCCCTCACCCATAAAAACCCTCAGACATCGTCGAAAAAAACACTCAAACCTAATCCATGAAAAATCCTAAACCCTCAGACCCAAAATACCATGAACTATCATCCTCAAATACCCTAAACCATAATTCCCAAAAACCCTATACCCACATCACAAAAAATACCTACAATATTATATAATAAAACTGCAGAACCTTATCCATAAAATACCCAATGTTCTGATCCCATGAAAACATCAACAAAATTCCCCAAAAAACCCTATTTTTAAAAAAAAACCCTAAACCCACAACCCCACAATATCATATACCCTCCAACACAAAACCTTCAACCCTCATCCCCAAATGACCATAAACCCTATATACCAAAAATACCTAAACCCACTTCACCAAAAGAAAAACCCTTATCCCCAAAAATCCCTAAACCCTTATCCCCCCTGACCACTCATCCCTCATCCAAAAAAAATACATCATCCCCAAGTTAAAAAAACCCAAAAATTTCAAACACAAAAATAGTCTAAACCCTAAACTCAATAAATTCAAAAACCATCCACCCCAAATATCTTAAAATTATCATCACTAAAACCATAAAACCCCATTTGAAAAAATCCTAATCCTAAAACCACATTCCAAAAAAACACCCAAACCCTTAGCCACAAAAAAACCCAATACCTCAAACCTAAATAAAATCTAAAATTGTAAGAAAATAAAACATTAAACCCTCACCAATAAAAAAATACACTCATCCCCAAAAAGGGTAAAACCATCATCCCCAATAAACATAAACCCTCATATCCTAAATTTAAAATACCTTTATCATCTAAAATCCCTCATCCACAAAATACCTAAAACCCTCAGGCCCAAAAAACCCTAAATCATCATCCCTAAAAATCCTTAAACCCTAATCCATAAATAACACAAAAACTTATACTAAAAAAAAACCAAAAGCCCCAAGACAACCTAAATTATTAGCTTCAAAATACCCTCAACTCTGTGTACTGAAAAACCCTAAACACACATCCCCCAAAAACCCTAAACCCTGAGACCTGAAAAAACCCAAATACCCATGAACCCAAAATATCAATAAACCTCAACCAAAAAATCATAAAACCTACTCATGAAAAAAACCTTATTATATATCCCAAAAAAAAATTAAAACATCATTCCCAAAAAATCATAAACCCCCAACACCAAATTACCATCAATTATAATTCCTTCAAAAACCTAGTACCACCAGCCTAAAATACCATAAACCCCCATCCCTAAAAAATAGTAAACCCTTAGAACCGAAAAAACCCTAAACCAAAAAAAATACCTATACATCCTCATCTACAAAATTCCTAATAACCCTATCCCCAAAAAATAATAACCCCTCATTCAAAAAAGACACTAATCCCTTAGCCTGAAAAAACATGAAAATAGTCATCTGAAAAAAACTATACCCAAAACCCTGGAAAAACCCTAAACCTTTGACACCAAAACCCTAATACATCATCCTCAAAAACACCCCAATATCTTAAAACCTATAATCCCTTGTCCCTAAAAACCTCATCTTTAACCCCAAAAAACCCTCAACCCTTCTCCCCAAAAAACCTTAAACCCTCATCCTTAAAAAAACCCCTCAACTCTCAACACCAAAATTACATAACCCCTCTAGCCTAAAAAAAACATAGACCATAATCCCAAAAAAATGAAAACCCTCATACAAAAAAAATTCTAAACCCTAAACCCTATGAAACCTCAAACCCTCATCCCCAAAAAATAGTTGATCCTTCGACCTCAAAAACTCATCCAAATACCCTAAAAAATAAACCCTCAAAATACTACAACCCTATGCCCCAAAAAACCCTAGGACCACATCTTCGAAAATCCTTCAACCCTCATCCCTAAAAACCATAATCTCATAGCTCCAAAAAATCCTAACACCCTCATCCTGAAAAATTCATAACCCATCAACTCCAAAAAGAACCATCTTCCAAAAAAACCCTAAACCCTAAACCCCAAAAAGAGACTAAACCATATGCCCCCATAAAATACTAAACACTCATCCACAAAAAATAATAAAACCTAATCCCTATTAAACCCACAACCATCATCCAAAAAAACACTTAACCCTTAGCATCGAATAACCTAATCCACTTCCAAAAACAACCTAATCCTCAACCACAAAATATCCTCATACCTCACAATAAAAATTACTAAATCCTCATATTTAAAAAACCTAGAACACAAATTCCAAAAAAAACCTTAACCCTCATCCAAAAAAAACCTTAAATATTCTACTTTAAAACCCCTAATCTCTCTTCCATAAATAATACCTCAATACTCAACAACAACAAAAACCATCATCCATAAAAAATCCTAAACCCTCATCCCCAAAATACCCTAAAACCTAAGTATACAAATACCCAAATATTTCATCCTCAAAAAAAACCTAAACCCCCATTTTAAAAAAACTCTATACCCTCATCCCAAAAAATCCAAAATCCCATATATCTAAAAAACATTAATTTGTCATGTAAAAAAATCATTGAATTCCCATCCACAAAAACCTAAAAATTAAACCCCATAACCCTAAATCCTAAACACAAAAAAACCATAAAATCATAACCCCAAAAAACCCTAAACACTTATCCCAAAAAACTATAACCCCTCATCTAAAAAAATACCTATAACATAATCCCCAAAAATCCATAAACCCTCGGCTCCAAAAAATCCAAAATCATAATCCAAAAAAAACCTAAACCATTATCCCTAGAAAACCATAAACCATTATCCCCAAAAAAACCTAAACACTCATCCCCCCCAAAAAACCATGACCCACCCCCAAAAAAATTAACCATTAGCCTTAAAAAAATCCAAAACCCTCAGGAGAAAAAAACCCAAAGACATTAACCCTCAAAAAACACAAAACATTTATCCTATAAAATCACAAAAACCTCATCCCAAAAAAACCTAAACCCTAATACCCAAAAAACACTAAATATTCAACTAAAAAAACTCAAAAACCCCTCAACACAAAAACCCTAAATACTCAATGAAAAATAACCCAAAACCCTCAACACAAAGAACCAAAAACCCTCATCACCATAAAACCCTAACCCCTCATTGAGAGAAATACCCTTACCCCATATCCCCAAAATAGCCTTCATCCTTATGCCCCATGAAACACCTATTAGTGTAGAACGAAAATAACAAAACCCATGTCCCTAAAGACACTGAAAAATCACCCCAAAAAACACTCAATACTTGACCCAAAAAACCTGATGCCCTCAGTCGAAAAAACACTAAATCCTTGACCCTTTAAAATACCAAAACATCTATCCCCAAAAACCCTTAAACCCTCATCCCAACAAAACACTAAACAATTAGCCCCAAAAAACCCTAAAATATCTTCCCTAACAACTCTAAACCCTCATCCTAAAAAAATACTAAAACAACATAAAAACCTTAAACCCACATCCCTAAAATCCCTTAACCCTTAGGCCCCAAAGCCCTAAATTATCAGTGAATAACCCCAAATCCATATTCCAAAAAAACCCATTACCCTCACCCCTATAAAATACTAAACAATCATCCCCCAAAAACCCTAAACCTTAAGGTGAAAAAACAGTAACCCTATTCTCCAAAAAACACAAAATCCTAAATTCCATAAAACCCTATACCCTCATACATGTAACAACTATAAACCATTAGTCCCAAAAACCCATACACCTGGAGTTTTAATGAAATCTCATCCCTCACCCTAAAAAATAAGCAACCCTGAGCCCTAAGAAAACATAAATCATCATCCCCAAATAACCAGGTACTTAGATCAACTAAAAACCATAAACTCTCATCACCAAGAAACCCTAAAACATGATCCTCAATACACTGTAAACCATCAGCCCCCAAAAACCCAAAATTGGTAGCCCCAAAAAAAACCAAAAACCCACATCCCCCAAAAACCCTACATGCATAGCCTCTAAAAACTCTCAACCCTTACCCCCATAAATCCCCAAACCCTCATACTAAAAAAATCTCTAATCCCTCATCCGCAAAAAACCATCACCCATCATCCCCAAAAAAACTACACCCTCAGCCCCAATGAACCATATAATATTAGCCCAAAAAAACCTCAAACACTAAACCACAAAATACCCAAAATCCATAGGTCCAAATACCTAAACAACCATCCCTAAAAAACCTAAAAACATGGAACTAAAAACCCAAAACCTTCATTCCTCAAAACCCCAAATCTTTGATCCCAAAAAAACCTCAACCCTTGGACCAAAAAACCCAAAACATCTTCCCAAAAATACACTAACACCAGCCCCACAATACCCTAAACGCCCCCAATCCCCCCAAAAAAACCAAAACAACCATCCCCAAAAAAAATTTAACACTCTACCCAAAATTACCCAAAACTAATAGCCCTAAAGAACCCAAAATCGACAACACCAATAAAATTTAAATCCTCATCCCCCAAAAAAGTAAAACCCCATCTACAAATAACCCTAAACACTCAGCCCCCAAAATTCATAGACCTAATAACAAAAAATCATCATCCACAAATAACCCAAGAAAATAATCCCACAAAAACCGTAAACCACTAGGCCCAAAAACCCAAAAACCCGTAGGTCCAAAAAATAACTCTATATCCCCATACTTATGAAACACGAAAACTTGAACCCCAAATAACAATAGAACCTTAGCCCAAGAAAACAATAATGCCTCAGCCCAAAAAAACCATAAACTATCACCACAATTAAACCCTAAAAACTAAAGACCAGTAATGATTATACCCTCATCCCCAAAAAATACAACACCCTCATCCCCCAAAAATCATACTTCCTCACACCGATAAAAACCCAAAACCACAATCCAAAAACATATAAATTCACATAAAAAACCTGATACATTTATCCCTAAATTAACCTAAACCCTCATACATAGAAAATTACAATCCCTCATAATAAAGTAAAACCTATACCCCCCAAAACCTTAAACCTTCATCTCACAAAACCCAAAAAACATCATCCCCAAACAACCCACATCCCTCATCCCTAAAAATACATAATACCCCAGTTGCAAAAAATCCCTATAATGATAGAATCAATAATCCCAAATCCCTTGCACCCATAAGATAGTAAACCCTAATCCATAAAAAATTATGAAACATCATTCCCAAATAACTCTAAACCCTCATCTGAAAAAAAATTGTAAATCAACATTCTAAAAAACCAAAAAAACCAAAGCCTAAAAAAACTAAAACCCTTTGTCCTAAAAAACTATAAACCCTTAGCTCAAAAAAATATCTTCCCTCAACCCCAATAAACCTTAAACACTCATTAAAAAAATAGTATCCCTCACCCCATACCCCTCATCCCTTAACCCCAAAAAAATATTAATCCCTTAGTCCCAAAAAAAATAAACCATAAAAACCCATAAACACTCATCCCCAATTAACCCAAAATACTCACCCCTATAAACCCCTATACCCTATGCCAAAAATCCCAAAACCCATAGCCCCCAAAATACCAAAATTTTCATCGTTAAAATACCTTAAACCTGCATCCCCATAAAATTATCAAGTCATACCCTTCATCCCCAAAAAACCATATACCGTTAGATCCAAAAAAACGTACACCCTCAACCACAAAAAAACCAGAAACACTCATCCCATAATATCCCTAAACATTCAGCCCAAAAAAATTCCTACACACTCAGCCGTAAAAAAACACTAAACCAAAATCCCCCAAAAACATTTATTAATCATCACAAAAAAATCATGAACCCTCATTGCCATAAAACACAATACCATCATCCCCAAAATTACCACAACCCTAAACCTCAAAAAACATTATATCCACATACATAATGAACCCTAAACCCTCATCCCCAAAATCCCAAAAACCTGTACCCCAAAAATTAACTAACCCTTAGATTTAAAATACACTAATAACTCACCCCCAACCTAAAATCTTATCCCAAAAAAAACCTATTCCCTCATCCCCCAAAAAACCCTAGATCCTTATCAAAAAAAAATCATAACCCCATATCTAAAATAAAATAAACATTCCTTTCTGAAAAACCATTAACCCACGTCTGTATAATAACCCCAAACCCTCATCCCCCCAAACCCCACAATGGGAAAACCCAAAAAACTCTAAAACCTAATCCCCAAAAAATCATAAACACATAGCTAAAAAACACTCAACTCTTAGCTCCAATAAATCCTGAAACCTCACCCCCAAAAAACTATAATCCCTTAGTGCCAAAAAACCCTCAATCATCATCCCCCAAAACCCAAAACCCTTCCCAACCAAACACCATAACCCTTATACCAAAAAACCATAAAATATCATCACTAAAAAACCCTAAAACCACATCCATATAAAACCATAAACCCTCAACCCTAAAAACATAAAATTAAATCCCCCAAAACAATAATCCATAAAAACAATAAATACTAAACTCTCATCAAACAAAAAAAATTCTATTCTCATTTCTCGAAAAAAAACCCTAACCACCTTACCCCAAATAACTATAAGCCATTAGTCCAAAAAAAACTTCAACCCTCAGGCCAAAAAAACTATAACCCTCATCCCTGAAAAAATATTATCCCTCATCCCTAAAAAATACTAAACCCTTAGAAACAAAATCCCTAAACACCCATCCCCAAAAAAATATAAACCCTCATCCCCAAAATCTATACACACTCATAACTAAAAAAACATATCCATCACCCCCAAAAATCCCTAAACCCTCAAAACCAAAAAACCCAAATCTATCACCCCCCAAAACCAAAAAACATCATCCCAAAAACCCCTAAACTAAAATCCCCCAAAAACATGAAACCCTCATCCCAAAAAAACCATAAATAGACCGTGTAAATAAAACTCATCCCTCTGTCCATAAAAAATCATAAGAAACATAAAAAAAACATCCACCTATAGCACCAAACACTCTAAAAACTTATCCCCCAAAACCATAAACCATTAGCCACAAGAATCCCCCCACTCCCATCCCCAAAAAAACTTAAACCCTAAGCCCCCAAAACCATTATCCCTTATCATGAAAAACCTATCCCATTAACAAAAATTCCGAAAACCCTCATCCCAAAAAACCCTAAATCTTTATCACCAAATGGCATTAAACATCATCCTGAAAAAACCCTAAACCCTAAAATCTATATAACCTAAAACACCAATCCTTGAAAAACCATGAACCCTCAACCTCAAAAAGTCATAAAACCAATGATCACAAAAAACCGTAAACCCCTATTCTCAAAAAAACCAAACCCTGAACTGAAAAAACTAAAAGGCTATAAACCCTCATCCCCCAAAATCTAAAACCCTCACCCCTCACACCAAAACATCCCTAAACCCTCACCTCTAATAAATTATAATCTCTCATCTCAAGAATCCCAAAACCTTAACCCCAAAAACCCTACACCCAACATCACCAAAAAACATAATTCCCTCATTGAAAATAATCCTATATCCCTATCCCCAAAAAAACAATAACCCATTACCCTTGAAAAACTATAAACCCTCATCCCCAAAAAACACTCTACCCTATTCCCCAAAAATTCTTAAACCCTCATCCCCCCAAAACCCTAAATACTCATGCTCTAAAACCCATAATATTCTATAAAAAAACACTAAACCCTTATCCCCAAAAAATCTAAAACATTAATCCCAAAAAAACCCTAAACACCCATTCCAAAAAAACCCAAACGTTCGAGCCCCAAGAAAACCCAAACCATCTTTCACAAAAAACACTAAACTCTTATCCCAAAAAACCTCATCACAAGGTCCCCAAAAACCTCATCTGTAACCCCTAAAAAACACTATACCCTCATCCAAAAAACCAAAATCCCTTAACCCCAAAAAACTGAAAACCATCAACCCAAACAATTAAAATGCCTCATCACCAAAATACCCTAAACCCTAATCCCCCACAAAACCCCAACCTCTTATCTGAAAAATCCTAAACCCTAAACCCATAAAACCTTTAACCCATATCCCTATAATGTTAATTCAAAAGTACTAAAAATTCTATGATGTTTAAGAACAAAAAACACTAAACTGTCAACCCTAAAAACCCTTAAACCCCCATCCATAAAAACCCAAAACCTTAATCCCAAATTCCCCAAAACCTAAGCATCAAAAAACCCTCAACCCATAGGCCAAAGAAAACTAAACCCTCAACAAAAATAAACCAAGAATATCTGTACCAAGAAACCATAATCCATCCTCCCTAAAAAAACCTAGACCCTCATCCCTAATAATTCATTAACCCTCATCTCCAAAAAACACTAACCACTCATCCACAAAATATCCTAAACCCTCATCCCTAAAAACCACTAGTTCATCATCCCTAGAAAACCCTACATATAGACAACCAAAAACTATAAACCCTTATCCCCAAAAAAACAAAAAATCACCACCCCGAAAAAACCCTAAACCATCAACCCCAAAAAACTATAAAACTGAAACTTGAAAAAATTCAAAACAATAATTCTTTAAAAAACAAAAGTTTACATCCCCTAAAACACTAAACCATCAACCCTGAAAAACATAAACCCTCAGTCTCCAAAAACCCAAAACCATGGTAAAAATAAATAATCCCTTACCCCCTAAAAAATATATCTCACCACTAAAAAATCATAATTCCACATTCCCAGAAAACCCTAAAACCTCACACCGAAAAAACCCCAAACCCCAATCACCATGAAACCCAAAACCCTCAACCTCATGTAAATGTAAACATTAATCCCAAAAAAATTATAAACCACCAACCCCAAAAAACATAAACCCTTGTACCAAAATTCACTAAACCCTCAGCCAAAAAACCCAGACCAATTATCCCTAAAAACCACAAACCCATTTACAAAAAAATACCTTAACCCTCATCCCCCAAAACCCTAAATTCTTATCCCTAAGAAACCATAAACTCTAAGCCCCCCAAAACACTAAATTATCATCCCCAAAAAACACTAAACTCTCTTCTCTAGTAAACACTCTACCCTCAACCTCAAAAAAACACATAAAACCCATCCCCAAAAATCCTTAAAAATTCATCCCCAAAAAACACTAAACACTCAACTCTAAAAAACCCAAAGCACCCAGCCACAAAAAACACTCAACCATTAACTTGAAATAACTACAAACCCTCATTTCCAAAAAAAAACTAAAATCATATCCCTATATTAACCCTAAAACATCATCCCGAAAAATCTGAAATATGTATCCCTAAAACAACCGTAAATAGTCACTTGAAAACACCCTAAATCCTCACCCTCAAAATACCATACACCCTCTTCCCGAAACCCTAATTGATCTGGACCCAAAACAACTAATATCATGTCCCCAAAAATTCAATAACACTATGAACCAATATTCCCTAATCCTAATCACTAAAAAAATGGAACCCTCTTCCTTAATAAACACTAAACCCTCAGCACCAAAAAACCGTAAACCATTAGCCCCCCAAAAAACAAAACTCTATGCCATGAAAATACATAAACCAATATCCCGAATAATATGAAAACCCTCATTCCTAAAAAAACCATAAACCCTTTTCCCCAAAATATTGTAATCCTATATCCCTATAAAACCCTAAACCTTCAACCCTAAACACCATAAACCCTAATTCCCAATATACCATGATCCTTAATCCCAAAATAACCCTAAACACTCTATCCAAAAACCCCTAAACCCTCATCCACAAAAAACCCTCAACCAATAATCTAAAAAAACAATCATCTCTCAACCCATAAAAACCAACAAGATCTAACCCTATGGATCACTAAGCCATTATCCCCATAAATCCCTCAACACATATCCCCCAAAAAACATCAACAATCAGCCCCAAAACCCCTAACCCTAATCCCTAATAATCCTAAACCCCCATCCTTATGAAATCCACAACCCCAACCCCATAAAACCTTAATCCCTCGTCCCCAAAATCCTTACAACCTCATACCCAAAAAAAATATTACAAAAACACATAATCCCGTAAACCCTCAACCTAAAAACCCAAAAATGATTATCCCTTAAAAGATATCAACCCACTACCACATATAACCCTAATCCTTCAGACCCAAATAAACAAAAACCCCTAACCCATGAAAACCTAAACCATAATCATTAAAAAAACCCTAAACCCTTATCACCAATTAACACTAAATCATCACTTACATGCAACCCTAAACCCTCATCCAAAAACTACTGAATCCTTATCTCCAAAAAACTATAATTCCTTATCCACCAAATCCCACACTCCACAACCCTAAAATCCCTTAATCTCTATCCCTCTACCATCCCTAAACCCAAATCACCAAAAAACCCTAAACACTAATGCCAAAAATCTCCCAATCCCTTACCCTAAAAAAACCCTAAACCCTCAAGTTGAAAAATCCATAAACCTTATGATCGACAAAAACATAAAACCTTGGGCCAAAAAACCGATAATCGTTAATCCCAAAACACCTTAAGCAATCATTCCATGAAATTTAATCCCTCTTCCTAACAAACCAAAATCCATCATTCCTACAAAAACTTAAACCCTTATCCCCCCCCAAAATAATCCCTTATCCTGAAAACTCGCAATATCCTATACCCTAAAAAACCAAAAACCCATAGCCCAAAAAATACCCATAAAACTTTATCCATAAAAAAAATTAAAACATGATCCCCATAAAACCCCTAAATTATAATCCGCATAAAAGCATAACCCTATAGCCCCAAAAAAACCACAACCTCCTCACAAAAAAATCCCAAACCCTCATCCACAAAAAACACTAAATTCCTATCATGAAAAATCTATAAAACCTAATTTCAAAAAAAACATAAACCCCTATCACAAAAAATGATCAACCCTATGTTTCAATATCCCTCAATCATATGCCCCCAAAACACCAAAACCATAATCCACACAAAACTGTAAATCCTCTAACCAAAAAAACACTCAATCATCACCTCCAAAAATACTAAAACTGTATCGATAATAATCGCTAAACCCATAGACCTAAAAACCCTAAAACTCACTAAAAAAACTCTCAACCCTCATCCCAAAAAAACTATAAACCCTCTACCAAAAATACCATAAATCCTCATCCCCAAAAATTCAAAATCTAACATCCCCAAAAAAACATCAGCCTGAAAATAACCTAAAACCTATGACACAAATAACTCCAAACCCTTTTCCCAAAAACCCTAAAATCTCCACTATAAAAAAATATAAAATCTTCATCCCCAAAGCCCCAAAACACACTACCAAAAAACCCCTAAACCTTAATACACAAAAAACACTAATCCATCATCCCCAAAAATTCTAAATCCTTAGAACCAAAAAATCATCAACACTAAACCCATAAAACACTAAACAATCATCATCATAAAATCATAATAAATTTTATTGAAAAATTCCAAAATCCTTATCCCTAAAAATACATTGACCATATGACCCAAAAACTCTTAAATTAATAGCCTGAAAAATCTCTAAACTCTCGGATGCAAAAACCTGTAAAACCATAGTGGAGAAAATGATAAACCCTCACCCTAAAAAATATCAAAAACCATCATAACCATGAAACTATAAACCCTCATTACTAAAAACCCCACAAAACTTTTCCAAATAAAATTGTAATCCTTGATACCCATAAAATAGTCATCCTGGTTTTCTAAGAAACTGCAAAAACATAGCCCCCCAAAACCCTAAAAACTCATCCCTAAAAAACCATAATCTCTCATCCACAAAAACCCGAAACCCTCAATAAAAAAAAACCATAAATCCTCATAACAAAAAACCCTAAAACACCATCCCCCCAAGCACTATATCCATATCCTTAAAAACCCTAAACCTATAACCCTAATAAACGCATATCCCTTTTCCCTAAAAAACCATCAACCCAAGAAAACCGTGAACCCTCATCCCACGAAACCCCTAAACCATCATAAAAAAAACCATAAAATATCATCCACAGAAAACCCTCATCTTTGAACAAAAAAAATACCATAACTTCATCACATAAAAAAACCATAAACCCTCATCCCTAAAAAAACCATAAACCCTTAGCCACAAAATCCATAACCCTCATTCCCAAAAAATACTGAAAGATAATACCCAAAAAACATTAAATTTTATTAAAAAAAACCCTAACCCCTCAACCAAAAATTATCCTAAACCTTTAACCCCAAAAAACCTAAAACCCTCACCCCTTAAAAAAGAAAAAACTATCATCCCCAAAAATACCCTAATCTCTTTGCCCAAAAAACCCGAAAAGCCTAATAAAAAAGACCTAAACCCACATCCCAAAAAAACCCTCAACACATAGCCCAAAAAACCAGAAACCATATCTCCAAAATACATCAGGAATCACCCCCAAAAAACACTCAACCCTCATCCACAATAAAACCCTCAATCATCAGCACCAAAAAACCTTCTTCAATAATCCCTCAAAAAACAATAGGCCATCATCCTAACCAAACCCTAAAACTTATCAACAAAAAAACATCTAATGTTATGACCAATAATTATAAACCCTAAAACCGAAAAAAACTCAAACACTAATCCCCAGAAAAAAATGATATCTTCAAAAAACCCAAAAACCTCATCCCCCAAAACAAAAAAAAATGCTCAGACACAAAAATACCTCATCCCTTAGGCCCAAAAATCCATAAAATTTCAACACAAAAATCCCCTAATCCCTCATCCCCCAAAAATCCTAAACCCTAATTTCCAAAAAAAACTATAAAACCTCAGCCCCCAAAACCCTAAAAACTCAATAAACAAAATACCCTCAACCCTCCTCCCAAAAATACCCAAAAACCACACCCAGTAGAAAATCCTAATCCATCATCTCCAAATCCTTTATCCCTCACCCCCAAAAATCCTTCATCCGATAGACCAAAATGTCTAAACCCAAAGCTCAAAAAAAACCTAAACACACATCCCCCCAAAAAATTATAAAACCTCATCCTAAGAAAACCCTATACACTCATCCCCCAAAAAACCATAATCCCTCATCCCCAAAAACCACTAAACCATCATTCTAAAAAAACTCACACCCTCATCCCCAAAAACCCCTAATACCTTAGTACAAGAAAACCCAAAACCCTCATCCCAAAAAATAATAATCCCTCAACCCTAAAAAATAAAAAAAACTAATCAAAAAAAGAAAAAAGTAAACCCCCAAGAAACACTAAACCCTCATCCATGTAAAATTCTAAACCCTTATCCCAAAAAACACTAAATTATTATCCCAAAAAACCAAAACCATTGACCTTAAAATCCCAGAACCCACAAACCTTAAAAACCTAAAATAATCAACCAAAAAACTGTATAACCTGATCAACAAAAATCAATTTGACCATCATCCCCAAATAACCCAAAACCCTCATCCCCAAAACAATATAAACCCTGAGCCCCAAATAAACCCAAACCTCCAGCCCTAGTAAACCCTTAATCCATATCCCCATAAGACCTTAAACCTTAATCCACAAAAATTCCTAATCACATGTTCCCAAAAAAATCCAAAACCCACATCCCCAAAAAACCTATACAATCATCCCAGAAAAACCATAAACCCTCAACCCCAAAAAACCCAAAATCCTAAGACTCAAAAAACCCTAAACACTCATCTATATAAAACCAAAATCCATTTTCCCAAATTAAACCTAAAATATTATCAAAAAAATCCTAAACACTCAAGCCTAGAGAACCTGAAAAACTCATCCCCAAAAAACCCAATACCCTCTTCCCTAAAAAACCATAAAAAATCACAACTAAAATGTCCAAAAAACTGATCCCAAAAACATGGATTCCTCATCCCCAAAAAACTTAAAACACTCATACAAAAAAAAACACACTTCCCTAAAAAACCCCTAAACGTTCAGACCCAAAAAACCCTTAACCCTCTGCCCAAAAATAAACATTAACTCTTATCCACAACAAAACCTAAACCCTTATATGTATAACAACTAAACTCATAGAATCAAAATTACCATAAAACCTCATTCACAAAAAACACCCATACCACTATGCCCCAAATATATGTAAACCCTCATCCCTATAAAACACTATGCCCTCATCCCCCAAAAAATCCTAAACCCCAATCCCTAACTATCCCTAAAACCATATCCCCAAAAAACCCTAAACACCCATAACCAAGAAACACTAATCCATCATCCAAAAACATAACCCAAACCATCGGTCTAAAAAATCCCTCATCCAAAAAAACCAAAATACTATAGACAGTAACCCTGAAAAATAGTAAACCACTATCTCCAAAACCACTAAAACCTAAGCCCAAAAAAAAACACTAAACAATCTACTTAAAAAAAACCCTCAACCTGATTCCTCAAAAAACTCTAAAACATGATCCCAAAAATAACCTAACCCACACCCCCAAGAAACCCATCCCTTATCCTCAAAATATGTTGAACCCTTATTTCAATAAATCTGTAAGCCCTCATCCATAAAAAACAATCAATTTTGAGATCAAAAAATACTTAAACTGTCATCCCAAAAAAAGCGTGCGCCCTCATCCCCAAACATTCCTAATCCCACAGCCCCCAGAAACCCAAAAATCCTTAGCCTTACAAAATCCTAAACCCTCATCCCATGAAAAACAATAAACCCTTGTCTGTAAAAAACATATACCCTTATAAAAACAATAATCACCCATACCTATTAAACCCCCATTCCTCATTCCCAAAAAACTCACAATCCTTATCCTCAAAAAATATTAAACACTTAGCCTCAAAAAACCCTAAACACATAGACCCAAAAATACACTGAAACCTCATCCCTAAAAAACATTACTGGAGATACCTAAAAAACCTAAATCCCTCATCCCCTAAAAAACATAAATACACTACCCAAAAAACCATGAAACCCCTTGGACCAAAAAAACCTCAACCCTCAACCCAAAAAAACTATATCGTCAGCCCAAAAAAACCAAAAACCTTCATCCCAAAAAAAATCTAAACCCTCTTCCAAATAACCTAAATCCTCATCCTAAAAAAACATTAATTTCTTAAAACCAAAAAACCTATACCATTATCCCAAAAAAACAATAATACATCACCCCAAAAAACCCTAAACCCTCATTCAAAAACCCTCATCCCCTATCCCCAAAAAACCATCAACCCACAGCCATAAAAAACCAATGACTGTTAGCAAAAAAAATTCATCAACCCTCAACCCCCAAAAATCATAAAACCTAAACACAAAAATACCCGAAACCCTCAGACACACAATACCCTAAACCATCAACTTCCAAAACCCTTAAAACCCACCCTAAAAAACCTTAACACTTTTACAGAATAAATCCTAAAATCTAATTCCTGAATAAATATTCAACCTTTATCTATAAAAAATCATAATCCCATATCCCTAAAAACCATAAACACTCTACCAAAAAACCATCAACGCTAACCCCCAAGAAAACCTAAACCATCAGACCCACCAAAACCCAAACACTCATCCCAAATAAACCTTAAACCTTCTTCCAAAAAAACTCTAATCCCATATCACCAAAAATCCTATACCCTCATCCCAAAAAATTTTCAAACCATCAACCCCAAAACATCCATAGACTCATAGCCCAAAAAAACAAACCCTGCAATCCACAAAAACTCTAAAACCTTTTCCCAAAAAAACACTAAACACTTAGACCAACAATATTGTAAATCCTCATCCCCCAAAACAATAATCCCTCATCTAAAAAGAACTATAAAATCACATCCCTAAAAAATAGTACACTATAAACTCCCAAAAAACCTAAACACTTAGCCCCAAAAAACCATAAACACTCATACCCTAAAAGCCCTAAACCCTTATCCATAAAAACCATAGACACCCAATTCCATAGGACACTAAAACCTCAGGCCAAAAATCTATAAATGCTCATCCCTAAAAAACAATAAACCCCCAACACCATAAAAACTTAATAACCTCAACAACAATAAACCTTAGACCTATAGACCCAAAATAATCTATAACATTATATAAAAGAAATCTAAACCCTCATCCCCAAAAACCCAACATCCATAACCAAAAAAACTCAATTCCCTCACTCCCAAAAAACCCTAAATAGTCAACAAATAATTGTAAAATCTCATTTTCAAAAAACCTTTAACGTTCATCACCAAAAATAATAGTCATCCTCAAAATACTCTAAATCCTCATCCCTAAAAAACCCAAAATCCTCATCCCCAAAAAAATATAAACCCCCATTCCCATAAAATCATAGACCCCCATCCCCAAATATATGTAAACATTAAGCACCAATCAACCGAAAACCATCAGCAACAAAAAAACAAAAACCCCTCACCACCCATAAAACCTAACCCCTTAGCCCAAAAAACCCTAAACCCTCATCCCTAGGAAAACCAAAACCCTCATCCCTCCCAAACCGTCACCCATCACACCCAAAAATACCTTCATACCTAGAAATCACTATACCCATTTCCCAAAAACCCAAAAACCCTAAACCAATCCAAACTTGACATCCTCATCCCTAAAAAAACTAAAACCTCATTTCAAACCCCCCCCCTAAACCCCTAGCCCCAAAAAATAGTAAAAAACCTCCCTAAAAGAACCTTAACCCCTAATACCCTAAAAACTCTAAACTCTAATCCCCCCAAAAAACTAAAAACCCCTATCCCTCAAAAATACAACAATATCATCCCAAAAAACCATAAACTCTCATAAAAAATTTATACTATCATCCCCCTAAAACACTAAACCCCCATCCCCAAAAAAACCCAAAACCCTCATCCCAAAGACAATGATAAACCCAAAACCTTAAATAATCATAAACACTTAGCCCCAATAAACTTTTAACAATCGGCATAAAAACACTAGCCCCACAACTCCATAAAACTCTATTCCCTCAATCCCAAAGAACAAAAAATAGTCATCCCCAAAAAACACTACACCAAATGTCCCAAAAATAACCTATAATCCAATTCCCTAAAAAAACCCAAAACCATAAAAACCATCAACCCTAAGCCCCAAAATACCTAAATACATATCCCAATAGAACATAAACTATGAACACCCAAAAACCCAAAACCCTTAGCCCAAAACATTGTAAAAACTACACCCTATAAACCCTAATACTAGTAGCTCAAAAAAATCTACACCATTATCCCCAAGAAAACCTAAAAATACATACAAAAAAAAACCTTCAAACCTAAACCCATATCCGCAAAACAACCTAAACCCCCAGCCTCAAAAAATTTTCAACCCTCATATCCATAAAAACATTATGACTACATCCCAAAAATCCAGATTCCCTTACCCATAAAAAAAAATCCTTCATAAAAAAAATTCATAAGATCATAGTACTAAAAAAAATTTAATCATTCATCCCTCAAAACCCCTTATACCATGTCTCTAAAAACAAGAAATTCTAGACCCTAGAAAAACTAAAACATTGAGCCCCAAAAAACCCCGGATCCCCAACCTTAGAAAAACGATAAATCTCATCCTAAAAAACCCTAATCTATCATCCACACAAACCCCTAAACCCTTACCCCAAAATAACTCCAAACCATTATCCCCAAAAATCCCTAATAGATCAATTTAAAAAATCCTAAACCCCAATCCCCAAAAAAATGCTAAACCCTTAGCCCCAAAAAACCTAAACCCTCATAAATAAAACCCATAAACCATAAAACCCATAAAACTCAAATATGTCTACTGAAAAAATGATTAAAACTCAACCAAAATAAACCTAAATCCGTAGTCTAAAAAATCCTTAACCATATACATGAAAATATTAAACCCTCATCCCCCCAAAAACCCTAAACATTTAGCCACCAAAAACCAGAAATCCTCATCCCCAAAAAATCCTAGAACATAATCTCTAGAAAACCCTAAATTCCTTTCCAACAAAAATTCTAAACCCTTTCCTAAAAAAAATAAAACAATCACCCCTAAAATCTCTTAACCTATAGACCAAGGAAACCCTAAACCCTTAGCCACAGAATCACCAAAACCATCAGTCACAAAAATACCTAAACACACAGTCCATGAAAATCGTAAAAAATCATCACTAGAAAAATCCACACCCTCATCCCCATATGAAATTGTACCATAATCACTAGAAAACCATAAGACCTCAAACCCATAAAATCCTGAACCCTTAGAACCAAAATAACTCTAATCCTTCTACTCCAAAAATCCATACACCCTTATCCCTAGAAAACCCTAGATAATCATCCCAAGAAAACCCTAAACCATCATCCCTAGAAAACCATAAATCCTCATAACCAAAAAACAATAAACCCTCATCCCTGACAAACACTGAAATCCCAACCTGAAAAAAAACACTAAACACTCAGTACCAAAAAACCATAAAATCTCATCTCAAAAACCCCATATCCCCCATCCAAAAAACACTAAACACAAGACCCAAAAAACCCTTTACCCTTTTCCTTACAAAAACCTAATCCCTAACCCCAAAAATACCATAAACCATCATCCCGAAAAAATCCTTAACACTCATCCGCAAAAAACCCAAACACCTCATCCCCAAAAAACTTATACAAATTGAACAAAAAATATCTAATCTCTAAGAATCAAAAAACCCTAAGCCCTCATCCAAAGAAACCCTAATCCGTCATTCCAAAAAAACATAAACCTTGAATCCTAATAAACCTACACCATCATATAAGAAATCCTAAAATATGATCCCCCAAAAACCCTAAACACTCAAACCTATATAATCCAAAACTCTATATCCTATTGAAAAAATCAATCAACCCCAAAATAACCTAAAATATAAACCTAGAAAAATCAAAACTCTCACACAGAATAAAAACCATAAACCTCAATCTTCAATAAACCATTTTCCCTTAGCCCTAAAAATGATAAAAACCTAGAACCAAAAAATTAGAAACCCTCCACCAAAAAAAATTTAAGAATCATATTCCCCAAAATACCCCAAACACATAGTCCCAGAAAACACTAAACCAATAGCCCCAAAAAACACTACACCATCAACCCCAAAAAACCAAAAACCCTCATCACAAAAAACAACAATCCACCATCCCTCCAAAACCCTAAACCCCCATCCCCAAAAAATTATAAATTATCTACCACAAAAAACCCAAAAACCTAACCCCAAAAAAACCCTAAAACCTCACCCACAAATACCATTTACCCTCATCACCCAAAAATCATAAATAATTTCCCCAAAAAGTCAAATCAATAATCCCTAATAAACAAAAATCTCGAAACACTAAAAATCCTACATGATATACTCTAGAAAGACTAAAACCCTCAACCCCAAAAGACCCCAAATTCTTAGCCCCCAAAAAACAGTAAATCCTAATCCAGAAAAACCCAAAACCCTTGGCACCAAACCCCTATACCCCCATCCCCCAAATTACCCAAAACCATTGTCCCCAAATATCCACAAACCCTCAGCCACCCAAAAAACAAAATCCTCAAACCTAAAACAAAATACTCAAAACCCTTATACCCCAAAAAACCCTAAAACCCTTGTTCCCAAAAGAAAAACACACACCCTTTCAAAATAAAATAATAAAACATAAATACACAAAAACCTTACACCATTATCCCCAAATAACCCTAACACCCTATCCCTAAAAAATCCTTAAACCCATGTTCCCCAAAACCAATAGTACCCTTCCCAAATAAATAGTATACCCTAGTCCCCATAAAACACTAGATCCATGGCCCTAAACACCATGAATCAGTCTTCATTAAAATAATATATTCCATCATCCACTAAAAACCAAAATTTCTAGTACCAAAAAAAACATAATCCCTCAACCCAAAAAATAGTAATCCCATGTACCCAAAACCACAAAACACTCAACCCCAGAAAACATTACACCCTCATCCATTAAAACCCTAAACATATATCTCTAAAAATCTTTAAACTCTTGACCAAAAAAACCCTAAAACCTTGGTCCCAAAAAACCTAATCCCCCCACCCTAAAAACGATAAAGCATCGTACCCAAAAAAACCTAAACCCCCAGACCCATAAATCAATAAATACTCATCCCCCCAAAACCTAACCCCTTATCCCCAAAAAAATCAAAAAAGTTATTCCCCAAAATCATAAGCCCATGGCCCCAAAAAACCCAAAACCTTCATCCCAAAAAACCCTAAACTCTCTCCCTCAAAAAACAATAATCCCTCTAACGATTTTTTTTTCAAACTCTCAATCCCAAATACCCATAAACCCTCACCACCATAAAAAACTAAACCCTTGGTTCGAAAAACCCTAAACCCTAAGCCCCAAAAAAACCCTAAACCCTTAGACCCAAAAAACCTAACCCCAAATCCTAAAAAACCAAAAACAGTCAACCCCAAAAAATAATAATGCCTCATCCCCAACTATCCCTAAAATGGAGCCACAATAATCCTTAAACACATGGCTCATTAAAAACTTAAGCAAGGCCCCCCAAACCCTTGTAACCTAATCCCACCTAAAAAAATGAACCACTGGTTACAAAAAACCCTAAACCCCCAACACCAAAAAAACTAAACAAATTTCCCCCCCAAAACCCTAAACTATAAAACCCAAAAAAACATGAAACCAATAGCCGAATAAAAACCAGACCCTTCTCCCCCAAAATCACTAAACACTCTTCCCAAAAAAATAGTAAACCATATAACTTATTAAACCCTAAACCATTATTTGTAAAAAAACACTAAACCCCCAGATACAAAAATAAAGCAACTTAAACCCCTAGCCCCCAAAAAACCCTAATCCCTTATCCCCTCAAAAGACTAATCCCTGATACACAAAAAACCCAAAAACATTAATCCTAAAAAAACCCATACCCTTATTCAAAAAACTGTAATTCCTTAACCATAAAAAAACCTAAAGTCTCAGCCCAAAAAAAACCCTAAACCCTCTACACTTAAAAACCCTAAACCCTCACCCACAAAAGATAATAGAAACTCTATCCCTAATAACCCCATTTCAATATCCCCAAAAACCATAACTATTATAGAAAAGAACACTAATAGGTCTTCTCCCAATACCCCCAAATATTCTTCAGCAAAAAAACATAATCCCTCATCCCAAAATCCCCTAAACCGTGAGACTCAAAAAAAATCAATGACTTAGAACATAAAAATCATTCACCATAGGAACCAAAAACCCAAAAACCATCGGCCCAAGGACCCCTAATCCAATGACCAAGAAAATGAATAACCCATGGACCCAAATAACCTAAACCCTCAACAAAAAAACACTATTTCCTCATCACAAATAAACACCAATCCTCAACCCCAAAGAACCTTAATCCTTCACCCCCAAATAAACCTAATCCAATAGGACTAAAAAACCATAAACCCTCAGCCACACACAACCCTAAAACTTCATACCAAAAAAACCCAACTCCCTCATCCACAAAAAACAATAAAACCTTTTCCCCAAAAAATCCTAAACCCATAGCTGCAAAAATTCATAAACACTCAGCCCAAAAAAATATAGACCCTCAGCCCTGAAAAACACTATACCTTCTACCCCAAATAACCCACCATTGAAAAATATACGAATCATTGGGGCCTAAAAATATTAAAACCACATCCAACTAACACTATACCCTCATGACAAAAAATAATAAATCCTATTCTCAAAATACAATAATCATTGTAACCTATTAAATTATGAACCATCTCCCCCCAAAAACTCTAAAACCTAGACCTGAAATAAAAACCTTTACCCTCATTCCCAAAAAATCCTAAACCCTCCTCCATAAAACACATAAACCCTCATAAAAAAAGAACATTAACCATTAATCCTGAATAAAACAAAACCCACAACCCCATTAAATCCTAAACTCTCATCCCCCAAAAACCATAAGCCATCATCACCAAAAATCCATAAACGATCATCCCCAAAGATTCCTAAACCCTCAGCACCCAACATCACTAAACACATAGCCCTTAAAAACCCAAAAACCTTTCCCAGAGGAACCGTAAACCATAATCTACTAAAAAACCTAAAACCCAAGTGCCAAAGGACCCTAATATGTCAGCCCCAAAAAATATTAAACACTCAGCAACAAAATTACCAAATCACCCAGTACTAAAAAACCATAATGCCCCATCCCCAATTTACCTAAATACCCATTCCATAAAAAACCAAACCCTCATCATAAAGAAAACATAATCCATATTCCCCAAAAAAATTTAATCACCAATAAAAAAACTATAAAACATAAACCACAAAAAAAACTAAACACCCATCCCAAAAAATACCTAAAAACTCATCCCCCAAAAAACTAAACTGTAATGCCCCAAAAACTAGACTCTCGGCCAGAAAATAAATAAACCCTAGGCTCAAAAAAAACCCTAAACACTCACTCCCCAAAATCCTAAACCACCATCCCTAAAAATAAATAAACACTCACCGGTAAAAAAAACCATATACCTTATACAAGATGAATCCTTAAAACCTCGACTATTGAAGACATGAAACCCTCATCACCATAAAATACAAAACCCCCATCCCTTAAAAACCCTAACCCTCCCCCAAATAAAACCCTACACCCTCATCCTTAAAATACCATCTATCCTTATACACTGAAAAACCAAAAGCATTTTATCTCAAAAAACCTAAACCATTGGACCCAAAAACCCAAAAACCTCATCCCTAAAAAAACATAAACCCTCAAACCATAAAACCCTAACCCTAATCTCCCAAAAACAATAAAACCTAGGCTCAGAAAAATAATAAACCCTATACCCTAAAAAACTTGAATTCTCCATCCCTCATAAACCCAAAACACTACAACTATGAAACCAGAAAAGATCATTCTCATTATAACCCAAAACCATCGGTCCATACATACCCTAAATCCTTGGCCTTAAAATACCATAAACCATCAACCCTAAAAATACAAAAACTAATTTCCCAAATGAAACCTAAATACTCATATCCAAAAAAACCATAAGTCACAAAAACCCAAAACACTCATCCTAAAAAATCTTATCCCTCATCCCAAAAAAAACACTAAATCCTTCACCACAAATAACCATAAACCCTCTTCCAAATAAAACACTACAATATCATCCCTAAAAAACCTGAAATTTCTAGCCCCAAAATACCGTAAACTCTCAAACCTAAAAAATCCTAAAACCTCAGTCCTAAAAAACCCTAAACCCTTAGCTGAAATAAACCCTAAACCATAAACAACAAATAACATAATAAAATTATCCTAAAAAACCTTAAATCCTTTAACCCAAAAAATTGTAATCCCTTGAATGAGAAAACACAAAACTATCAACCCTAAAATACCCCAAAAACCCTCCCCTAAAAAAACTATAACCTTGGCCCAAAAAAACTCAAAACCCTCAGCAACAATAAACATAAAATCCTTATAAAAAATTCATGGCTCCAAAAATTGATAAACCATATGCCTAAAAAACCCCAAACACTTACACCTTTAAAATCACATACACTCACCCTAAAAAAACCTCTAACCTTAGTACCAAAAAACTGAAACCTTTGTCCGCAACAAACACTAAAACATTGATGATAAAATTCTGGATTCCCTTGGCTCAAAAAAAAAACATAAATAGTCATCCCTAAAAAACCCAAAACAATATCCCCCAATAACCCTAGTCCATCATCCATGAAAAACCCTAATCCCTCATCCCCAAAAATTCCTAAACCCTTAGTCACAAAGAAAACACTATACCCTAATCCTCAAAAATAGTAAACATGTAGCCCCAAAAATCCCCAAACACTAACTCCCAAAAAACCCTAAAGCCTCATCCCCAAATAAACCTAAACAACCATCCCTAAAAACCCTAAATCTCATCCATAGTAATTCCTAAATATTCATACCAACAAATAATTAAATGCTTAGAAACAAAAAATCCTAAAACTCAGCCCCCCAAAAATCTAAAACCTAAACCCAACTAACCCTAAACCCATTATTCCAAAAAAAAACATCAAACACTCATCCATAAAAAATTCTAGTCCTACATACATAAAAGACTCTAATATCTCTTCTCCAATAATACCTAAGACATAAAAAAACCAAACCACTTGGCACTAAAAATCCACAAACCTTCATCCCCAGAAGTTCATAATCACTTAGACATGAAAAAAATGATAAAATATATACACCCCAAAAATCTAAACCCTCATCTCCATAAGATTATAAATCCTTGGACCCAAAAACCATGAACCATTTACCTATAAAATCTTAAAAAACTATAGCCCTGAAAAAAATCCTTAACCCTCCACTCAAAGAAACCATATAACCTCATCTAGAAAAAACCCGAAATCATCATCCTCAAAAGTACCTGAACCCTCATCCCAAAAAATACCCTAAACCATCAGCCCCAAAAAACCCCTAAACTCTTGGCCATAAAAAACTCTAAACCCTCACCCCCAAAAAATGATAAACCCTCAGACCCAGAAAACACTAAATCCCTATCTCCAAACAAAACCCTAATCACGAGGCCCTAAAATAAACAAATATCACTACCCAAAATTACCTGAATTCATTGGCACTATAAAACTTTTAACCCTAGACAAAAAAACCTAATACCTTCACCATAAAAAACCCCCAAAACACAAAATTACATCATCCCCCAAAAACCATACCCTTTTCCCCATAAAACCCTAAAATCTTGACCTTATAAAACCTTAATCCCATGGTCCTAGAAAACAGTAATCCCATGGAAACAAAAAACCCTAAACCCTCATCCCCAAAAATCACTAAACCCTCATCCCCATAATAAGATAAACCCTACAACCAAAAAATTCTAAGCCCTCATTCCTATAAAATCATAAACACTCATCATTGAAAAACAACAAACCCCCATCTATAGAAAAAATCTTATAGTATCACCTCAATAAAAAAAAACACAAACACTAAACATAAAAAACCCTAAATCCATTTACCAAAAAAACAGCAAACCCTTTTTTCGAAAAAAAAAATCTATTCATCCCCCAAAAAAACATAACCTCAACCCCCAAAAACCTCATACACTCAACAATGAAATTTCACAAACCCCCATCCCAAAATTCTTCCAAACCCTCGGAACCAAAACACCATAAACCCTCACCACAAAAAACCATTGACTTATATCCCCTAAAAAACCTAAACCCTCAACCCCAAAAAATCAATAAACCCTCATCCAAAATACCCTTAGAATATCTGCTCTAAAAATAACATAACACATGGAACCAAAAAATAATAAACCCTCTCCCCATAAAATAACAAACCCTATACCACATAACAAACCATAATCACTCGTCCCAAAAAAACCCTACACTTTCTACCCCAAAAACCCCAAACCCTCAATAAAAAATAACACTAAAACCTTATCCAAAAAATACAACAACCCTAAACCCCAAATAACCCTCAAAATAGATCCCCCAAAAAATCTATCTCTCATCCCCAAAAATTCCTTGACCTTGAGCCTAAAAACCCCTAAACACTTATCCCCTAAAAATTCAAATCCCCCAACCCCAAAAAACCCAACACCCTCAGCCGCAATAATCACTATACCCTCTACTTCATAAAACCAAAAACCATCATCCCCATAAAACCAAAAACAACCAAGATCCAAAAAACCCTAAACACTCAGCCCTAAATTTCACTAAACTCTCACCCCAAAATTCTATAAACATTCATCACCAAAAAACCCTCAACCCTCTCACCTGAAAGACAATATACCATTATCCCCAAAAAACCTCAACCATCATCCCAAAAAAAACATTGAACTACCAGACTAAAAGGAAATTCAACCCATATCCCTAAAATATCCTAAACCCTAAGTCCCAAAATTCCCACAACCATCACCCCCCAAAAAACCATCTACTACCTCATAAAAAATAGTCAACCCTCATCCAAAAAAACCATTATCCCTTAACCATAAAAAACCCTCAACCCACGTCCCAAAAAACCCTCATCACTAGGCCCCCAAAAAATTGAAACCCATTCCTATAATACACTCGACCATCGTCCCCAAAAAATAACCTCAATACATATCCCTAAAATAGCCTCAACCATCTCCTCCAAAAAAACCCTCAACCCTCGACACCAAAAAAATCATCAATCCATAGCCTGAAATATCTGACTACTCCTGGTTCAAAAAAAATACTCAACACAAAGCCTTAAAAACCCTCAACCCCATCCCCAAAAACCCTAAAAGCTAAACCCACTAAAAGATCTTAACTCTCACCCCCACAAACCTGTTGACCTTTATCCCTAAAAAAACTCATCCCTCAATCCAAAAAAAACCCTCAAACCATATCCCCAAAACTACCTTAGCACTTATCCCCAAAAAACCCTAAAGCCTCATCGCAAAAATATCCTAAACCCTCAACCCAGAAAACCATATGCCCTCAACCAAAAAAACCACTCAATCTCCATCACCAAAATAACCTGAACTGTAGTCTCCAAAAAACTCTATCCCTCTATCCCAAAAAAACCATAACACCCACCCCCAATAAACCCAAAACCATCATCCCCAAAAAATTTAAACACTCATTCCCAAAAATCGATAAACCGTTACCATCAAAAATCCAAAAAACCTCACCCCCAATAAATCCTAAACCCTTATCCCAGAAATACCCAAACCCTCAGCCCTTGAAATCCACAATCCCTCACCCAAAATAACACAAAACACTCAGCCTAAAACCCCCCTCAACCCATATCCCCACAAAAAATAAACTCTCATAACCATGAAAACCTAAACTGATATCGAAAAAAAATAGTCAAACCACATCCTCAAAAGACCTGTAGCCCTCAACTCCAAAAAAACCTCAACCCCAAGCAACAAAACCCTAAACCCCAATACCAAAAAAACACTCAACCCTTATCACTAAAAAACACTCCACCCTCACCCTTAAAAACCATAAACCCTTTGCAGAAAAAACCAAAACCATGGGTCCCATTAAACCATAAATGCTTAGCCCCAAAAAAACCTAAACCCTCATCCCAAAAAAACCAAAACCACATGGATTGGAAAAACCATAAACCCTAAACCCCAAAATACCATCAACACTCAGCATCAAAAAACCCAAAACTCTCATCCCCAAAAGACTCTGAACCCTCATATTTTAAAAAACAATCCAAACCACTAGTCACGGAAAAAATTAACCTGAATCCCCAAAAAACCCTAAACACTATTCCCCAAAATACCCTAAGACCACAACACAAAAAAACCCTCATCCCTCAACAAAAAATAATCAAAACCATCATCCCCAAAACCCAAAACCCTCCTCCTTATAGACACAAAAACCTCATCATAACAAATCTTAAAACTCTTAGTGCAAAAAAAAACCTTGAGGAACAAAAAAACCTAAACCCAAATCCCCAAAGACCCCTAAACACTCAACACTAAGAAAAACTCTAAACCATAATCCCCCCAAAATCGAAAATCCTCTACACAAGAAAACCCAAAACCTTATTTTTTTAAAAACCCTAAACCCATATACTAGAAAAATGCTAACCTCTCCATCCAGATTAACCTTAAACCCTCATACACCAAAAAAACCATAACCCCCAGCACAAAAAAATGGTAAACCCTCATGAAAAAAAACCCGAATTCCCCAAACCCAAAAAAACATAAACCCTTCACCCAAAAAAACCCTAAACCCTAAACCCCCAAAACCCAAAACCTCTGGCCCTAAATAACCCTAAACCCTTATCCCCAATAACCCATCAATACTCAAAACCAAAAATAAATTACCCATATTCTCAACAAATCCTAAACACTATGAAGAAACCCTGAACTGTTGGTCCCAAGTAACAAAAAAACATCAGTGCAAAAAATACCCTCAACCCAAAAAATACAAAAACCCATGGCTGCAAAATACCCTAAAACCTCATCACAAAAAACCCTAAACCCTCATCCCCATGAAAAACCACAAATGACATCCCCAAAAACCTATAAACATATAGCCACAAAAAATTTTGAACCCTCATCCACATGAAACACTAATCTCTCTACCCTCAAAATCCCAAAAACCCTCATCCTAAAATATACTAAACCATGAACCCCAAAAGAACACTAAAATATCATCCCCCAAAATTAAAAACCACCATCCCCCCAAAAACCTAAAACTCATTCCCCAAATAACCATAACCCTAACCACCAATTACCCAAAAGCATTAGTAGAAAAAGAACCTAAACCATCACCCTCAAAAATCCCCAGAACAACACTTCGATGAAACCCTAATCATCCTGTACCAAAAATCCATGAACCCTAGTCTCCATAAAAACCCTGATCCCTCAGCCCCAAAAAATCCTCAATCCATAGATCCAATATGGCCTCACCCATCAGCACAAAAAAACTCAATCCTCAGGCCCAAAATACCCTCAACCCTCTACCATAAAAAACCCTCAACTATTATCCCCAAAAATAACTCTCCACCCCTCCCCCAAAAACCATCTAGCCACATCACTAATATACCCACACCACATTTCACCCAAAAAACAATAAACCATAAATCCAAAAAAAACACTCAACCCCCATCCCAAAAGAAAAATTACAACACTCTTGAACAAAAATCCATTATCCAACATCACCAAGAAACCTTCAACCCTCATACCCCAAAACCTTCATCCATCATACCCTAAAAATAATCTAACATCTTACTTAAAAACCGACAAACATCATCCAAAAAAACCATATACACTAAATCATAAGAAATCCTCCTCCTCCATCCTATAAAAACTCTAAACCCTATGCTCCAAAAGCCTCTAAGCCCTCATCCCCAAAAACTCTCAACCCTTAACCCAAATAAAACCTCAACCCTCAGCCCCAAAAATTCTAAACCATATTCCCCAAAACTACATAAAATATTAGCATCAAAAAACCAAAAACCCACCTCCCTAAGAAACTCTAAATCTTCATACCAAAAAAAACTTAACACTAATTACCAATAAAACTAAAACCCATAACCCAAAAAAACCTTCAACCCCATACCAAATATACCATAAATCCTCATCCCAAAAAAACATAAACACTCAACATCTAAAAACACTAAAATCTCACTCAAAAAAAATCTTAATCCATCATCCATAAAAAATACCTCAACACTCAACCCCAAAAATCCTAAACCCTCGTCTCCACATAATAATAAATATTCATCCCCAAAAAACCAATCACAAATGCCCTAAAAAATAAGTGATGTACCCAAGAAAACACTCAAAACATGACCCGAAAAATTCTAAAACCTCATCCCCAATATACCATAAACCGTCTACCCTAAAAATCCCTAACCAATCATTTGTAAAAAAACTATAAACACTCTACATTAATAACCCTAAACACTCATCACCAAAAACACCAAACACTCAAACTACAAAAAACTAAATTTATAGACCCAAAAAATGATCAATCCTAAATCCCAAAAAACAGTATACCATCATCCCCAAAAACCATTAAACCCCTATCAACAAAAATCCCAAGACACTCAACCCCCAAAACCCAAAATTCTTGGAACCTAAAAACACTAAATCCACATCCATAGAAAGAAATAAACTCATATCCGGAAAACCTGAAATCCATTAGCATAGAAAAATCATATATCACCAGCTAAAAAAAACCCTAAACCCTCATCCTATATATAAAATGAACTCTCATCAGAGAAAATCCTTAAATTCTCAGCAAAAAAACCTAAAACCTCCTCCTCAAAAAGTGAAAACCATCATCCCTAAATAAACCTTAAACCCTCACACCCAAAATATCTCTAAACACTCATCCTAGATAAACCTAAAACCATTATCCCAAAAAAAACATAAACCCCCATTATTTAAATAACCTATACCTTCACCACTAAAAACCCCTAAATATTTATACAAAAACCCTAATCCCTCAGTGGAATAAAACCCTACAACCTCATCCCTAATAAACCATAAACCATTTTCCCCTAAAAACCCTAACCATAAGACCGAAAAAAAACGTAGACACAAAAATATTTATTCCCTTTGCCCCAAGAAACAATAATCCCACTTCCCAAAAAACCCATAAACCTTAATCCCCCCCCCCCCCCAAATATACCTTCATCCCCAAAGAAACCTAATCTCACATCCCCCCAAAACACTCAATAGTCGACCATAAAATCCCTAAAAAAATTCCCCAAAATACTCTAAACCATTATCACAAAAAAAAACCAAAACTCTCAACCCCTAAAAATGATTATCATCCCTCATACCCAAAAAACACTCATCTCTCAGCCCCAAAAACCCTTAGAACTCAGCACCAAAATAATCAAAACCCTTTCCCCAAAAATCACTAAACTCTTAGCCCCTAATAACACTAAACCATCATAAAAAACTAACTATAAACCAAAAAAATCCCAAAACACTTATTCCCTTTAAACCGTAAATATTCATCCCAAAAAACCCTAATTCCTCAGTCAAAATAAAATAAAAACCCACATCCCAATAGAACCTTAAAACCACATCCCCATAAAACCCTAAATGGAAATCCCCAAATAAAAATTATCCATTATAATGAAAGAACCATAAACCCTAAACACCAATAACCCCTATACCCTCATCCAAAAAAACCATAAACTCTAATCCCGAAAAATCTAAAATCTCATAACCACAAAACTGTAAGCCCTCATCCCCAAAAAATCATTATCCAATAGAAGAGAAATTCTGTAAACCTCATGGATCAACAAATGTAATCATAAAACACTAAAAACCGAATCTCCCATCCAAAATAAAACTATCAACCCTCTGCCCCCAAAACCCTAAACTCTTATCCTTAGAAAAACCAAATCCCTCTTCCACATAAAAAACATAAACCCTCATCCTTGAAAAACCCCAAACCCTCATCCCCCCAAAAACATCATCTCTCATCACCAAAAATTCCTTGAACCTCATCACTAAAAAAACCTCAAAAATCTTTACTAAAACCCCCAAACTCTAAGCCCCAAAAAAAACAAAAATATTACCCACAAATAAAAAAAACATCACTGGCCCCAAAAAACTATAAACCCTCAGTTCCAAAAAACACTAAACCCTTATCCCAAAAAAACCCTAAACCCTCAATCCAAATTACCCAAAGCCATAATTATTAATTAACAGTAACCTCTTACCCCAAGGAACCTAAAACCATCTTAACCCAAATACTATAAACACTCAGCCCCCAAAAAATACACCATCATCCCCAAAATATTCTAAACATTAATCCCTTAAATACATTAACCCTAATCCCCAAAAAAAACATGAATCCCACATCCCCCAAAAATTAAAAAAAATCATCTCCCAAAAACCTATCCCCTATTCCCAAAAATACCTTAACCCACAACCCTAAAGAATACTAAGAACCCATCCCTAGAAAGCCCTCAACCCTTAACCACAAAAAATATTCAACCGTTGGTCCTAAAAATACTCAACACTCAGCCCAAAAAACCCTAAAACATTATCCCAAAAAAACCTCAACACACTTCCCAAAAAATATTCATCAATCAGACTAAAAAATACCCCAAACCTCATCCCCAAAAAACATTCAACCCTCATCCCCCAAATAACCCTCAACACTCCTCCACAAAAAAACCCTCAACCCTAATCCTTAATAAATCATAAAACATCTTCCCCAAAAGTCTAAAACATCATCCCCAAAAAACCCTAAAACCTCATCCAAAAAACCCAAAACCTTCTTCCCCAAAACCCATATACAAAATCACATGAAACCCTAAAATCATATTTCAAAATATCCTAGGCACGCACCCCAAAAAAACCCTGAACCCCCAAAACCCAAAACCCTCTTATTCAAATTTTTTTCCCTCAGGACCAGAAACCATAAACCATCACAAACAAAACACCTAACTACTCAGACCTAAAATATCATAAACCATCGTCCCTAAATAAGTCTAAATTCTCAAACCCAAAATATTCTAAACCCACAACCAAAAAAAATTATAAACCCTCAGCCCCAAAAAACACTAAACACATAATAGAAAAAAACCATAAACACCCTATGAAAAAAACCCTAGAACCCCATTCAATAAAACCCCTAGCCCTCATCCTCAAGAAACCCAAAACCATAAACCCCAAAAAATCCTTATCACATAGCCCCAAAATATCCAAAAACATCACCCCTAAAAAATAAACCCTAATACCTGAAATATAGTAATCCCTAAGCCACTGAAATTATGGGACCATCATACCCAAAAAACATAAACCCTCATCTCTAAAAATACCAATCCTCAGCCCCAAAAATCCCTAAACACTCAACCCAAAAAACATAATCCCTTTAACCCCATAAAACCCAAAACCCTCATCCCCATGAAATCAAAAATCATTATAAACGAAAAAACAAAATCATTTTCCACAAAAAACCAATAGACTATCATCCACCCAAAAACTAAATCCCCATCCCCCCCAAAACAATAAAACGCTTATTCAAAAAAAATCATATAACATTATCCCCCAAATACCATAAACCCTCACCCAAAAAAACCATAAACTCTCGTCACCAATAAACCTTAAAACCTTAGTGCCAATAAACCATAAACCATCAACCCCACAAAACCCTAAACTTCAATCCCTAAAAAAACCTAAACAATCAGCCCCCAAAAACCCTCAGACATCACCTCAAAAAATACCTCAACCCCAAGACCGAAATAAACTGAACCCATAGCCCAACAAAAACCAAGAAACCATGCTAAAAAACCTAAACTAATTTCACTAAAATAACCTAAACCTTTCTCCCAAAAACCCCAAAAACCCTCATCCAAAAAAATAAAAAAATCACTCAACCTTCAAAAACATTAAAACCTCTCCCAAAAATACCATTATCCATCATCCCCCAAAACCCAAAATCCTCATCCAGAGAAAACCCTAAAGCACTTACACCAAAAAATCCTAAACCATCTGCAACACAAAACCTAAAACCTCAAACCCAAAAACCCATAAACCAATAACATTATAAAAACATAAACCCTTGGACCTAAAAAACCCTAAACCCATGTCCCCAAATAACCCTAAACCCTCATCAACAAAAAATCCCAAAACACTCAACACTAAAAAAACCTAAATCCCTCATCCTAGGAAAATCCTAATCCCAAAGCCATAATAAACACTAAACACTCATCCCAGCAAACCATAAACTGTAATCTCAAATAAAACACTAATCAATCATACCCAAAATCAATATACAATAATCCCAAAAAAACCATTAACCCTTAGCATAAAAAGACCATAAATCCTCAACATCAAAAAACCAAAAAACCACAGCCTGAATAAACTCTAGACACTAAGCCCAGAAAAGGCCAAAACCCTCAGCACCAAAAAAACCAAAACCCTCAGGCCCAAAAAACCTAGACACTCACCCCAAAAAACACTAAACAGGTAACCCAATTAAACCCAAAACCCACAGTCCTAAAACCCTTTAAAAATTAATCCCATATAAACCTATACTTTCATCCCAAAAAACTCTAATCCTAAACCAACAAAAAACCCTAAACACACATCCCCAAAAAACCTAAAACCCTCAGAACTTAGAAACTCTAAAGCCACAATCCCTGAAAAAACCTAAACCATTGTCTCCAAAAAACAATGAACCCAAATCCCCAAAGAACCCTAGACCCTCAGACACAAAATACTCTAAACCCTCAATGCAGAACTACCCTAAGCCCTTAGCACCAAAATCCCTGAACACTCAGCCCCAAAAAACCCTCAAACATTACCCCCAAAATACCCTGAAACCTAAGTCCCAAATAATCATAAACCCCCTAATCCAAAAAAACATAAACCCTATACTTCAAAAAAACCTAATCTCCCATCAAAGAAAATCCTAATATCACTACCCCCGAAAACCCTAAAACCTGATTAAAAAACACCTAAACCTTCAACCCCCAAAAACAATAAACCCTCATACTGGAAAAATCCTAGAAACCATAGTCCCAAAAAAAACCTAGAACCTCACCCCTATTAAACATAGAACATTATCCCCCAAAACTGAAAACCCTCATCCCCAAAAATTCCAAAACCATATGGCCCAAAAAAACCCTTTAACATCATCTCTAAAAAATAATATACGATCATCCCAAAAAAAACCTACCCCATCATACCCAAAAAAACCCTTGACCCTATTGCCCAAAATATCATAGACTGTCATACCCAAAAAAAATAAACTCTAAAACCTAAAAATCCCTAGACCCTCATCCCAAAAATCACTAAACCATTTTCTCACAAAAAACCCTAGATCCTCATCCCAAAAAACCTAGACCCTCATCCCCAAAAAACCATAGACCATCGCTGCAAAAAAATACCTAGGCCATTGACCAACATAAACCATAAATACTCATCCCAAAAAATCCATATTCCCTCAATCCCAAATAACCATAAATCCTCTTACTCAGAAAACCCTACACCATAATCCCAAAAAAATCCATAAAACCATTTCCCATAAAAAACCATAGTACCTCATTCTGAAACAAACCTAGAACCTTTTCCACAAAAGTTCTAATACCCTCATACCTAAAAAAACAATATTTCCCAAGCTCGATAAAACACCAGAACCACTACCAAAAACCAACCTAGACCCCCATACCCAAATAACATAGACACTCATCCCAAAAAATAATAAACCCTCTACTGTCAAAAACATCATACCCACAACCCAAAAAACCCCAAGGCCTTGAACCCTATACAACCCTAGACCCTAAGCCCCAAAAAAACACTACTTATACCGCAAAAAACACTATACCCTAATCCCAAAAAATTCCTAAGAACAACCACCATGAAATTCCATAAAAAATTATCCCTAAAAACCCCTTAACACTTAGAACCAAAAAAACCCCTAATGTTCATCCCCCAACCACCCTAAACAAACATCCCAAAACACCCTAAAACCTCCAACCTAAAAACCTGAAACTCTCTTCACAAAAAAATAGAATCCACATCCCCAAGAAACCCTAAACCAAAATCCCCCCAAAAAACCCTAAACACTTGGCCCCATAAAATCCTAAAATCTCAGTTCCCAAAAAACCTAAACTGTCAACCCTAATGAACACTATGCCTTTAGCCCAAAAATACCTAAACCCTTTGACTACTCATCAAAAGAATAAATTGAGTAATTAAAGATGTAACATTGAAATTATTATAAATTAACAAGGCTTAAATTTAAACCCATTATCCACTATTTCTCTTTGAATAAATTCTAACTCACTAGAAATGGAGATGCACAACATATTTTGGGCAAAGTTAGGTGGATCAACTAGGAACCCTACAATGCCATCTTCAAAATTTATTGGATTCAAGGTGAAGCATTAAAAAGAGAGAAATTACATAATAAAGATAAAATAAAGTGATTGTAATGATCCTTCTCAAATTTCATGAAATGGGGTCACTTAAAGATCACATAACAAAGAAACATCTCATTTACAATGATAATTATTTACCACACTAACTATGGTTTTGAGATTCCTTCTTAATGATGATTTTCTATAGTTCCCTCTCATATATAAATTTTGGAAACTAATTTAATATCTTTTCCACATGGATATGTCCTTATGGGACTGAAATATTTTGGATCATTCCCTTTGTATCATTGGATTCCAAGAAGTGCAAGATGGTCCAATTTGAATAACAACTATGAAAATAATTATTATCAAGACCAAAATTATTCTCTGTGTGTTGAATATGTTCTATATCATTACATCTGAGTTGGAGTGTATTATCCCTAAAATTGATGGAATCTTCTACTTTAGTGTATAGAGATAAATCCCCAATATTGAATAATACAGAAGCACCACCAAAATCATCACGTAAATCGATATTGGAGAAATTTCTTCCAACTCTATAAATGACCATGAACTCATTGTTCTAGCTAGAACTACTTTTTTCATCAAAATATATTCTTTTTATTATTAATACACACCTTTTATAAAGGTTTGAAACTAGTATACTTATCATTCTTGTTGGTAACCTATTATATGATTCATTAGAATTATCTATTTCGTCTTGAATAGATTCATAATGCCTCTTCATCATATTTTTTATTGGCTACACATCAATATTCACCTAAAAATCAAGAGGAAAATAGGACCATTTAAAATGAGTTATTGGATTGATGTAATAAAAAACATCAAATGGAGAATGTTCATTGGTAACACTCAGAGATATATTGTATGAAAATTCATCTTGTTTCATCTTTAAATCCCAAACACTCATATTATTGTTCCCAAATATAATTAGAATAGTTCCCAATTTATGATTGGTATATTATTTTTCCCCATAAATTTTAGGGTTATGGGAAGTGATTAAAGGAATCATCCTTCCAAATTTTCCCAATATTTTTCTCCAAAAAATGGCTGAGAAATTTATCTTCTATATATGAAAAAATTCTATGAGAAATTCCATATAAGAAAAAAGTCTATTTGAAATAAAAATCATCACTAATTATTTGGTATAACGATAATTATACCCATGATAAGATACTTCCATGGCTAATTCAAAATAGTTAATGGTGTGTAAAAACATGGAATGAAATGAATCTATCCTATTTGATTTGTCTTGCATCATGAGAGAATTTCATGGAAATATGATGACATCATTCACCAGTAGAAATGATCCTTTAGTTTTTCAATGGTTTTTTAAGATTGATAAATGACTATGAAATTATAATTTATTATTATCCCATATGAGAGAGTCCCAATAGTTTTTCTAAATGATAAATAACATGTTTCCTATGAAGATAAACACAAATCCACTTAATAATGATCCCAAACACCATTTTTACATTTGATTAAATTATAATTTTACTCAATATGACTCTAATAATCTTATTTTATAAGGTTAAATCAAATAATTACTGCATAAAGAATGGTTTCTAATGAATAACATTGAGATAAATCATCTTCCGCAAGTTTATATTTCCCTTTATTATTTTTTGACACTAATGAAGCTGATGGAAATAATTCCACATAGATTTCATTACATGAACTCATCTTTTGTTGTACATTGATATATCACAATGTAGGATTGTTAGAATAAAGAAAAAATTGTTTTGGTATCATATAATGAGACCAATGATCTAGGGATCTCACAATCACATAATATTCCTTATCAAGGGTTCTATAATTTCTCCATGAGTAATTCAACATCCTACTAAACTATGAAATGGATTGATTTATTTGGATAGCAATTATGCTGGTCCCAAATCCTCTTGCATAACACTCAACATTAAATAAATCATCAAAATCTGGTAATACTTGAATTGGTTCTTCACACAACATGTTATTAATTATTTCAAATTATTTACTTTTCTACTGTCGATAACTCAAATTTACCTTTTTTAATCATTCGTTGAAGGGTTCCTTGATAGTGTGTAAACTAGAATCAAAGTGATACTAAAATGATTTAAAAATATGAAAAATCCATTTTGGATAGATTTTGGTGGTTTAAAGGAGTTAATTTATTTTTCCATTAATTGATCCACTATGGTGTATTCATTTAAAACCAATATACCAAAAAAACATGATTTAATCATAATTTATGATTTTTTAGGTTTGAATATTGATTTTGTTCCCACATAATGAAAACTACTAGACAAATATGATCCACACATAATTCTATATCCATCCTATAGATAAAACATCATCTATATAAATGTAGAAATATTTACAAATAAATTGTTTTAGAATATCATTCGTGAGTTGATTGAATGTACTGGAAGAATTATAGATGAAGTGTGATTTTACTAACCACTCAAAAAATTCACTATTTTATTTGAATGTTATTTTCCACCCATCCCCATCCTTCATATTGGATTGATAGTATGTACTCTGATGATCAAACTCAGAAATATTGATAACTCGAGTAATTCATCAAGCATATCATCGATTCATTGAATGGGATACCTGAATTGGATAGAAATGTTATTGATAGTTATGCTATTAATACCCAATAAATATTTACCATATTTAATTGGCACAAATTATACAAGAATAAAATAGAGGCCCATTTGTGTCCATATAAATCATTGATCTATTAATTTTCCCACTTTCTCTTATATTTTATTTGATTCCTCAAGACTAAACCAATGTTCTATTTTATTAGGAAATTTGGCTGTTGGGAAAGAAAAATATGGTGTTCAATGCATCTAAATATTTTTAATCCACCTATAAGATAATTAGGAAAAATATTATGATATTCCCCAATCATGGAATAATTTATTGGATGGTGACGATGCCTCTCCACTTAGCATTAATTCTCCATCATCAATTAGAAAAAAAATTGTTTATTGATTTCATTCTCAATAATATGTTTATTATTAAAGAGGATACCTTTGGGATCTTATAGAACAAATTTTCCATGATGAATTAGGGATGTATTTAAAAGATCATGTTGAATATTCATTTCCACATATTAAAAAGAATATGTGTTCTTCAACACATTATATTTTACATCCCTAAAATACTGAAAATTCCTAAAAAAAAGTGACAATCATCCAAAGTAATAACATTTAAAAATACCTTATCAGTATATTTCCTACTGATGTTAAATGAAATATGAACCTATCTAATTATATAAAGTGTTATCTTGTTGTTTAACTATTGAAATTTGTAAACTAGGGATGATTCAAATTTACAATATTTATTTTCCCCATAAGTGTTGTTGATGAAACATTAGATGAAAATTTATTACCAATAATAACCATGAATACTAGTTTAATTATGCTTAAATGAGTTTGGAACAAATTTTCTCGTTGATAGTCTTGATAGAAGAATTGATCAGGAAAAACTCTTTAAAGAACAAGCATGTTATCCGCATCTTCTTCTTCCACCACATGATCATCATTTTAAGAATTATCACCAACATGTTAATCCTCTACAATTTTATTTTCAATACTCTCTTTCTCATTTATAGTAATAATATTTTTGATATGTAAATTGTCTTGAAAATGACCATACCCTTGAAGTTTGAATCACATTAAATTCACTTGTTATAAGGAGATTTATTTTCCTTTTGGTTGTCTCATAGCATTATATTACCCCTAAAACAAAATCTTGTTGATTAAAAATTTACTAACAAAAACACTAGATTTATTATAATAAATGTTTTTATAATAAATTTACTTCTATTATAGTTCATGAGAAATAGTGTCTTTGAGGTTATCTTTTTTTTTACATTGACTACCATCTTTCAAACATCATCAAGTGAAATGAATTGTTATAACTCCACAAAATTTTCAATTTATACATCTAATTCACCCAAAATACATGCAATAATTTTCTAGTTTATAATTTGGAACATCACATTATATAAATAAAATACCCAAATATCGAATTTTGTCTTCAACTGATTAATCTTATTGTGTGTATCTATATATTCAGAAATAGATCCCTTATATATAATTCTCGAGTATAAATCATATTCCAAAAGGCATTATCAACATATAACATGAGTTTATTTGTTCTTTTCTATGATGTTAACACTATTTATTCTGATTTTCCCACAAAAAATATTCATAATATTATAATTTTGTAATCTGTACCTTGCACTTCTTCTCCTCAAAAAAATTCCTAAAATAAAAGATTAATTCTATTTCCCACATCCGAATATGAAAAATATCATTATTCATACATAGAAAAAAATATTATTTCATCTATTATGTGGAGATGGACATCTGAGATGCTACTACGCTGGAGTGGAATCATGTTATATTTCTCTAAAAAGTGGATCAAGATGATCACTGATTTAAGTAATTTATAATTATTATCGTGCTTTGGAAATTTCATATGGATCATAAGGAGTTTAAGATCATATTTTGGAAGAAATAGTAGTGATGGTTTTTTGGAGAGTAATAAGATGAATGTGGAAACAAACACTCCTAGGAACCACCACATTGATACCAAACTGATGTGTCACTATAATAACAAAAATTGTATGTGAATTTGGAAAATATTAATGTATCTGAATGAACTATTCTTAAAATTTACTCCACCTTCTATGGATTCCCCATGATTAAAGACCTTGTCACCAACAATAAAGATGCACCGCTAATATGTATAATGTGTCCCACCATTGTGTTGGATGAAAAATAATATGGGCTTGTCCTATTTCAATAAAAATGTCCATAAAATGTTTTCAAGACTAAAGGTATTCTTATTCTATGGAATTTGGTCCATATCAAAATTACCCCAAGAATAGATAAACCCAAAACCCCAAAAAACAATAAACCCTCAGCCCCCCAAAAATCTAAAACTTAATCACAAAAAAAACCAAAACCCTTAAGTTCCAAAAAAATCCTAAACTCGTAGCCCCAAAAAATCCCCTCAACCTTTATCCCAAAAAAAACTTCAACCCTCATCCGGAAGAAACCCTCAACCCTAATTCCCAGCAAACAAAAAACCCCCAACCCCCAAAACCCAAAACCCTCATCCCCATAAAGCCCTAAACCCCTAGATTTAAAAGACCCAAAACCCATAGCCTTAAAACACCCTAAACTGACATGAACCAAATCCCTAAATACAATACCTCAAAAAACCACAAATAGTCATCCCTTAAAAACCCAAAAAAATCAGAACAAAATTTCCATAAACCCTCATCCCCAAAAAACCCTAATCCATCAACCCCCAAAAACCCTAAACCATCATACCCATAATTACATAAACCATCATCCAATATATATATCCTAAAACCTAGTCCTAGAAAAAACCTCATCCATCATCCCCAAAAACACTCAACCCTCATCCTTAGAAAACCCTCAAACCTTATCCCCAGAAAAGCCTAAAATCTCATCCCCAAAGTACCCAAAACCCTTAGTCCCCTCAGACCCAACACCATTATCTCAAAAAAAACCCTAATATATGACCCCAATAAAATGATAAACCCTCCGAATAAAAAAACCCAAACTTCTAATTAAAAAACACAACCCCTCAACCCCAAAACCCCTAAAACCTTACCCCATCACCAACATCATAAACCCTCAACCCTCAGAAATAGTATATTAGAAGGCTTAAAAAACCATAAACCCTAAACCACAAAAAATCATGGTCCTTTAGACTCAAAAAAACCTAGAACTTCATACACCTCAAACCCTAGATCGTTGGCCATAAAAAAACCCTAGACCAATATCCCAGAAAAACACAAAACCCATATCCCCCAAAACATGTGTCCCTTGTCCCCAAAAAACCCAAAACTGTGAACCCTAAAAAATTCAAGACTATTAGGCCTAAAAAACCCTAAGTCATTATCCCATAAAACCCTATACCCTCATCCCCAAAAACCCTAGAACCTTATCACTAAAAAAACCTAGACCCTAAACACCAATGAACAATAGACCATCATCCCCAAATAACCTCTAGACCATCACGCCCAAAATACCTAGACCCTCATCCCAAAAAAAACCCTAAAACCACTACCCCCTAGAACCATGTTCTCTCAACCCCTAAAATCACTACAACCTAAGACCCAAAAAATAGACCCTCGGCCCAAAAAATCCCAAGATCTTAAACCCAATAAAATACTAGACCCTCATACCCAAACAATATTAGGGCCTCATACTCAAAAAGAATCTAAACCATCAGCCCAAAAGAAACACAAGTCCATAACCCCAATAAAACCCTAGATCCTCAGCCCCATGAAACAATAGACCCTGATCCAAAAAAACATAGACCCTCAGTACCAAAAAACTCCAGACCCACAAAACCAAAAAAAACAACCAAATTCCCTCAGTCACAATAAAACCCTAGACCCTCAAACACAAAAAACATTATACCATCATTACAAAAAAAACTTGAAACCAAAAACATTAGATCATCAACCCTAAAACCCTAAACCTAAAATATCATAAAAACTATAACCCTTATCCCTAAAAAACCTTAAATTTAAGCTCCATAAAACCGTCAACCCTCAACACCAAAAAACTTAAACCCTCATCCCCAAAAACCCAAAAACCCTCATCCCAAAAAACCCAAAACCATTATAAAAAACCCAAAACCACATACCGAGATGTCCCTAAACCCTCACCCCAAAATACCATAAACATCACCCCAAAAAACACTAAACCCTAATCTTAAAAAACCATATACCCTCTACCCAATAAAAACCTAAACCCTTTAATGTGTCCTTAGAATAATGTAAATAATAATTGAAAATGGAACATCAAAATGTAGTTTCATTTCTATGGACCAAAGGAAACACCGCCCACCGTTATTTCTCCATGCATAAAGACAATGTTTCTAGCAATGGAGATTCACTCCCAATTCCGTGAAAAGGGGAGTGGAAAAATCAATACTGTTTCCCACCACGATTATAAATTCATAATATTCATGTGTAATCATTGAAAAGGATTGAAAATAAATTATAAATAAAAAATAAAGTTTTCCTAATAACCCAAATTGAATTCCATGAAATGGTGGAAGTCAAAGGTTACATTAAAAAAATATATATTTTTTTGCTAATTAATGACCTAACACACTAAATTAGTGATATATAATCTAAATGATTCTCTTCACCATGTTATCTATAATACTTAATTTATTTTTATGAGTTTTCTTTCTTTTCTATATAGATATTTCATTTTTAGCTGCATGTATATTTTTTTGTTTCCCACCCTTTTTTGGATACCAAAAATTGAAGGATAGTCAAACTTATAAAAAAAATTGCTTAAAAATAGTATCAACCCAAAGTATTATCCCTATGCTGAATATTCTCTATATCATTCCCTCGTGTATATAGTGGAATTTCCTTCAGTTCCCTGGTATCATTTTGTTCAATGTATGGAGATAAATCAAAAAAATTAACATTGTCTAAACACCACATAAATCATCATGTAAAACCATTCTAAAAGAATTTTTTCTAACAATTTTATGTAAACTAATGGGAACTTCATCTCATGGGGATACCTAGATCTTCCTTTTGGATGTAAATATATACTTGTGAATTTGAATCCAATTTTTTTCTCTTTGATAGAAACATCCATACTTTTGATTCTTATAGATAACCTATTATATCATTGAGTAAAATTATCTATTTGAGCTCAAATAGATTCATAACGATTCTTCAAATTATTTTCCTTAAAATACACATAAATATTCACCCAAAAATAAAGAGGTGAATAACACAATTATATAGGAATGATTGTATTTATTCCATAAACATCTTTAAATTGAGAATGTCAAGAGGTGACACAGGGAGATCTGTGGTATGTAAATTCTACTTTAGGAAGATGTAAATCTAAAACACTCATTTTATTGTTCAACGATATTCTCAAAATAATTCCAACATATTATTGGTATATTTTTCTTTTCCATCATTTTGAGGGTCATGGGAAGTGGTGGAAAAATCTTTATTATGAATTTCCCACACAATTTCCTCCAATAATTTATGAGAAATTTAGTTTCTCTATATAAAACAATTCATTGAATAATTACATAATGGAAACGAGTATCTTTAAAAAAAATTTAATTAATCATTCAGAAAAAACATTATGAAATCCATGACAATATTGAATCATGGATGCTCCGTAATAGGTAATGGAGTGTATAAAAAAGGCTCCAAATGACTCTTTTCCCTTTGACATGTCTCACAACATGAATAAATTTCTCAGAAATCTAATTGAATCTTTTTCTAGTAGAAATTATCATTTAGAAACTCCAAGGTCTTTAGGATTCCAAAATTACTAGCACAGCCTCCATCACTAGTCTCCCCACTGAGAATGTCCCTATAGTTACACATTACTACATAAAAAATGTTTCTTTTAAAGCGGAACCAACAATAAAAAATAATCATTGAAATCCATTTTTACATAGAATTTAAAATTTATTTTAACTCTATATCAGGCTTGAAAACCCCTTCATAAAAAGAAATTAATGAATTTGATCATCTAGAATGGTATGTAATGCATGCTTTCTAGATAACTAATCTTCTGCAAGTTTATATTCCCATTCTTGATTTTGGAAACAAATGATAAGTATTTAAGTAATTCCAAAAAAATTATTCCTCAAACACAGGTTATATTAACCATTGATAAATATAAATTCCTAATGGTTAGAATGAATAAAGAAATATATTATCCTAAAATAATCGGACCACTAATCTTAAGTTCTCACAATCGCCTAATTTTCCTTTTCCAAGGATGCTTAATTCATCCTTGAATCATTCAACATCTCATTGAAATGTGTATTGGGACACATTATTTTTATAGAAATAATGATGATCCTAGATCCTCATGAATCCCACTCCATATCATAGACATTATAAATATGAGGTAATACCAAAACTATTTAATTATATAATTTTTTCTTAATGGTTTCAAATGATTTTTTCCTTCCTTTGACCACTCAAATTTCCCATTTTTCAAGAATTATATGATGGGTGTAATGATAGTTCTGAAATTGGAAACAAAGTTATCATAAAAATATTCAAAAACATGAAAAATCACTCTTTGATGGATTTTGGTGGTGTCCAAGACTTCTTTTCCCACTCCCCTGATTGATCCTCCATGATTCATTCTTTTATATGTCTATCTCAAAAAAATTGATTTCATTAAAAACATGTTTCACTTTTCTATATTTCTATATGTATTTTCCTCTAATAGAATGAAAAATTCCTACTAAATATGATCCATACTACACTCCACGCCCTTTATTTAAATCAAAATATCATCCCGATAAAGAATGAAAAAAATTTCAATAAATGTTTTTATGAAATCATTCATGAGTCACGTGAATGTACTAAGGTAATTTGAGAGGCTGAATGGGTTGACTGAACACTCAGAAAATACACCTATTTTGAATGATTTTTTACAATCCTCCCCTTTTTTCTTTTTAGTCCAGTGGTATGCACTCTAGAGATCATCCTTCAAAAAGATTTATGACCATTATAATTCTTTAGTTAAGTCATCGAGTCATGGAATAGAAAAAACATTATTGGATCGAAATATTATTGATATTTGTACTATACATACACATGTGATATGTAGCATCTTAATTTGGAACTAATAATGTTGGAATAAATCACAAGATCATGCATAGCCTTATAATGCCTCGACCCATGAAATCATCAACTTGCTTCTGTAATTCCATTTATTCCTCAAGATTACACCTATGTTATTATTTTTTAGGAAATTGGGAACCTATAAAAGAACAATATGGGGTCCAATTCCAAAAATATTGGTAATCCAACTAGAATATCATTAGAAAGAGTATCATCATATTCCATAATAAAATAATGATTTAATGAATGGTAATGCCGCTTCTCCTCATGGGGTGACTTTTTGATCACAATAAAAAAAATGATTTTTTTCATGGATTTCATTGTCAAAATGAGGTTTATTGATAAACTGGATACCTTTGGGATATTATGGAACCATTTTATAATGAATAATATTTGATAGATTCTATGGAGAAAGATTAATATTCATTTTCTTAGATCAGAAATAATATGTGTTCTTCTACCAATCATAGATTACTTCCATATCAAACATTCAAGGCCTTCCCAACAATAAGTAACAATAATCCATAGCAATGTCATCAAAAAATAGCTCATCATATTTGTTATTAATAATGGAAAATGAAACTAGAAACCATTATTTTACTTGAACTATTCTCTTCTTGTTCACCCATTACAATTTGTAGATCGGGTATTATTTTTAGTTGGAAGCATCATTTTATCCAATAGTTTTATTGGAAAAACTATTTTTATAAGTCCTATTAAAAATCATCACAATGAATACTCATTGTCTTATGGATAAAAATGTTTGGAACGTGTATTCATATTGATCCACTTTAATGACTATTTGAGCTAGAAAAACACTTCATAGAAGAAGCATGTTATCCACAGCAGCTACTTTTACAGCATGGACATCATTTCCAGAGTCTTCAAACCCATGTACATCTTATTCAATTTCCATTTTTATCCTCAATACTCATTGTATTATTAAGTTGATTGGTAGGGAAATTAGACTAAAAAGGATAATACCTCGACCATTTGAAGCACATTAGATTCCCAATTTCAAAGGAGTTAGATTTTTCTTTTTTGTTACTCTACAGTCATCTCCTCACCATTAACCGAAATCTTCATCTAACAAAATTTATTATCATCAAAACTAGATTTATTAGAAAAAATAACATTATAATAAATTTTAATTTACTATAGTTCATGGTCATCATTTCCTTTTAGGTCTTTTTATTCTTTTCCTCCATGACTACTAGCATTCAAACACCATATATTGAACATATTGATTATAAATCTACTAAATATTCAATTTACACAATTAATCCTCCAAAAATATATGAAATCATTTGCACGTTTTATTTTGGAAAAACACAGTAAATAAATAAACCATAATAAACATGAAAATAATCTTTAATGAATTAAGCTCCTTGTTTCAATATATACATTTATAAGTAAATCCTTAACTTATAATTCTCATATATAAATAATATTCCAAAAATATTTTTCAGTATAACCCGTGAAATTATTTTTTCTTTCCCATAATGTTCCAAATGCGTCATCAGAATTTCCCACAAAATAGATTCATAATCCCTCAATTTCAGAACTTCTACATTCCACTTATTCTCATCAGAACAATTCTTAAAATTGACGAATCATTTGATCTGCCGCCAGAAATCATTAAAATCATGTGCAATCATACACCCACCAAAATCTAGACATCCAATAATCAATAATCTTTTGATATCTTCCTATTCTATTCTTCTTTAAATATCCACCACTTAATAAATGGACTCTTCATCATTTGAATGATGTTCATAAAATGGTGATGGATTTCACTTATTATATGGAGATAGACATGAAACTACATTGTAGAGGAATTATGTTGTCCTATTGCCAATAGGGGAGAATTTTTCTCACTGATTTGACTAATTTACAATGGTGGACATGTGTTGGATATTTACAATGGATAATTAGGAGTATAAGACCCACTTTTTTTACACCTAGTGGATAAGTATTTTTTTCAGGATATTAATAAGATGAATGGGGAAAAAATACTTTAGGAACCACTACTCTGATACCAAACTGATGCATCACCATATGCCCAAAACCAATAAGTTAATATAGAATAGTGAAATGTAAATTATTGAACATTGATAAAGGGTAACATAGACCGCCATGTATTCCCCATGATTACAGAATTTGTCCTCGACAGTAAATGGGCAATAGAAATTATGAAAAAACATTAAGAGGACAAAGCATAGAAGCTGCAACGTAAGCTTCAAAATTCATAGGATTCAATTTTACCCATGAAAATTGAGTGAAAATACATTATAAAGAAAAAATAAATTGATATTTATTAAAAAAATTAGGTTACAAGGAATGGGGACACACAATGTCCACATAAAAATCACAAAAAATACTATACAAACTAATGAACCACTAATGAAAGTACATAGATTCCTTATTTTTGATAATTTCCCCATGTTCTAGGTCAAAATTAATGTAATTATATACATTAACAACCTTTTACATGGATATCTTTATTTTTGGGGCCCAAATACGTGTGTTGTGGATCGCCTTTGTGTTGGATTCCAAAAATTGTAGGTTGGACCAATTCAAATGACAATTGGGATAAATATTCTTTCATGCCCAAATGAATTGTCTATATGTTGAATCGTGTCTTCATCACCCTTAACCTAGAATCCCAAAAACCCAAAGACCCACATCCACCAAAATAACCCTGAAACATCTACCCCAAATTCACTAAACCCTAATCCTCAGAAAACCCTAACCAATCATCCCCAAAATACCTCTAAAACCTCACCCACGTAAAACCCTTATCCCTCATCCAAAAGAAACCTTCAACCATCAGCACCCAAAAAACCCTCAACCCAAAGCCCAAAAAATCCCTCAACTGTCATCCATAAGAAAACATCCGCCATAGATGCTAGGAAACCCACATCCACCATTCCCAAAAGAACTCAATGACCATCCCCAAAAAACCTTCAACCCTTAGGCCGAATAAAACCTCACACATCAGCTCAAAAAACCCATAAACCCTAATCCCTAAAAATCCAAATCCCCATCCCCAAGAAACAATAATCCATCAAACCCCAAAAAATAAAACTCTCATCCAAAATAACTTCTCAACCCTCATCCCTAAAAACCCTCAACCATCACCCCCAAAAAACCCTCAACTATCATCCTCAAAAATGCCTTAACCCTCATCCCCAAAAAAACCCTTCTACACTTATCCCAAAAAATCATAAACCCTCAGCTCAAAAAACCCTAAACCTATAGCCCCCAAAAAACTAAAAACTCATCCCAAAAATCATATTAACCCTATTCCACAAAAAATGATTAACTGGTATCCACAAAACCCCTAAAACCTTACCTAAAATAGCTCCCAAACCCCCAACCCTAGATACCTATAAACCCTCATCCCTAGAAAAATCTAACACCAGATCCCAAAAAACCATGAAACCTCATCCCAAGAAAATATTTAACCCTTAGACCAAGAATAACCAAATCCAATAACCTCGGGAACCCCTGAACACTTAGATCATGAAGACAATAATCCCTCATCCCCAGAACCCCTATACCCTCAGCCCCAAAAAACAAAAAACCCTCAAACCTAGAAACATCTAAACTCACAACCCCCCAACCCACTAATCCCTTAGCTATTGAATACCCAAAACCCTAACCCCCAAAAAAACAAAACACTCAACCCTATAAAACCTAAACCTCTGGATCTAGAAAATCCTAAGTACAAAGAACTATAAAATACTAAATCCTCACCTTATAAAACACTAAACCCTCAGTCCCAGAAAACTGTAAACCCTCAACATGAGAAAACCTAAAATCTATAGCCCCATAAAAACCTAAACCCTCATCCAGCAAAATCCATATACCCTAATCATCATAAATATTTATCCCTTCATCCCTAGAAACCCCTAAACATTTATCTTCATAAAACCCTAAACCCTTATCCCAAGAAAACCCTAAACACACAGTTCCTAAAAACCAAAATCATCAACCCTAAAAACCCTAAACTCTAATCCCTAAAAACCCTTTTTCTCTCATCCTAAAAACAACATAAACAATCATATCTAAAAAACCCTAAAACCACATCCCTTGAAAAAACATAACCATTATCCCCAAAAAACACTATACCCTCATCCAAATTAAACCCTAATATGTCCCCCCCCCCAAAAAAAATTAATAAATCATTAGTCATCAGAAAAAACCTAACCCTCATCAGAAGAATAGAAAATCCTTCATCCCCAAAACCCTAAACCCTTATTCTTAGAAAATTATAAACCCTCATCGCAAGAATAATGTAAACCCCTAGAAATAAAAAACACTAAAAAATTATCTATAAAAACCATATACCCTCATCCCCAAAAAACCATAAACTCTCTAACCAATAAAAAGATAGACCCTCAATAGTAGAAAATTCTAAGACATCATCCCATGAAAAACATAATCCATCATTTCCAAAAACCCATAAATCCTCATCCACAAAAAACTATAAACATTCATCCCTTGAAAAATATGAACCCAAAACACAAAAAAACCCTAACCCTCTTCCCCAGAAAATCCTAATAAATCATCTCTAGAATAACCTAGTCCCTCTACCAAAGATATCTCTAAACCCTCAGCCTATGAAAAAATAAACATCCCCGTCCCTAGAAAAAATTAATCCCTCATCAGAGCTAAAAAAGGTGAACCCCAATGAACTAGAAAACACATCACCCTTATCCCTAGAAAACCCAAATCATTATTCCTCAGAAAACTCTATAACTATCTCCCTAGTAAACCCTAAAACCTCATCCCAAGAAATAACTCAAATTTTTTCTCCAATAGTCCAAAAAATCCTCAACCCAAGAATACCCTAAACCCTCTTCCCAAAGAAACCCTAAAACATCAACCAATGTAACAAAAAACCCTCATATTGAAAAATACCTATATCATAATCACTTTAAAAACATGATTCCACTTTCCTATAAAATCATAAAAACTTTTCCCCCTAAACCCTTGAACCCTCAACCATAGACAATCCTCAACCTGCAACCCCAAAATAACTTGAACCCTATTCCGCAAAAAAAACCTTGAATGCTCAGACCCATAAATCCCTAAATCCCTTGCCCTAGAAAATCCCAAATCCTCAGCCAAAAATATCCAAGAAAACTAATCTGTATAAAAACTAGAAGACTAATCTATAAAAAATACTAAACCCACATAATCAAAAAACCCATAAATATCAACCATTTAAATATATGAACCATTTCACCAAAAAAACCTTGAACCATAAACCCATGAAATCTATGAACCCTAAAAAAACATGAACCCTCATTCCCAAAAAAAAAACCCTAAATCATGATCCTCAAGTATCCCTTAACCCTTATCCATAGAAAACCAAGAACCCCTATCCCAAGAAACATCAAAACCCTCAGCCCCAAATATCTTTGAACCCTCATCCCTAGAATAAACAAAACCCTTAGCCTCAAAAAACCCTAAACCATTAGAGAAAAAAACTCAACACAAATACCCATTAAAAACTATAACCTCAACACCATAAAACCCTTAACCATCAAGCCAAAATATCTTAAACCCTAAAACCCCGAAAAACCATAAACTCTAGGACACAGGAATACTAATCCATCATCCCTATAAAACACTAAAAATTCATCCCTATAGAGCCTTATACCCTCATCCTATCAAAACCTTATACCCTATGATCTCAAAACCCTCATACCCTCTTTCCAATAAAAACATATACTTTTATTCCCAGAATACCCTAAACCTTCATCCCTGGAATACTCGAAACACTCATCCCAAAAAAAAACCCTAAAAAATCATCCCCAAAAAACCTTTAACCATTATCTAGAAAATCCTAAATTCTCAACCCCAAAAAATCCAAAATCAACTTCTATAAAAAAAATAATCCCTCATTCCTGGAGAAAACTAAACACCCAGACCTAGAAAAACCTAAAAACTCATCCTGGAAAAACCCCTATTTTCTTATCACCCAATAAACCTAAATACTAATCCATTTAAAACCCTAAACCCTCACCCTTCAAAAAATAATCAAACATGAACCTCTCATGGCTGATTTTTTTAACACTCATCCCTAATAAGCCAAAAACCCTAACCCCCAAAAACACTAAATCCTCCTCCCCCAAAACCCTAAAACATTATCACTAAAAATAAATAAACACACTACAACAAAATATCCTAAATCATAATCCCAAATAAACCTAATCCCTCAATCCTAAAATAAATCTAAAAACTCATCCCTCACAAAAAACCACAATCTGGAAAAAAAACCTTAACCCACAGCAACAAAAAACTCTAAATCCTTATCCCCAAAAAGGTGAAACCCTCAAACAAAAAAAACTAAAAACATCTCCCTAAAACCCCTAAATTGATGACCTTAGAGAAACATAAACACCCAACCCTAAAAATACCTGATCCTTCATTCACATGAAAACCCTATAACCTCAACCCCAAAAAACCCTAAACCATCAGCCCTAAAAAAACATCAACCCCCATCCTTATAAATCACTAATCCATAATCCCCAAAAAACCCAAAATCCTAATACCAAAAACCCCAAAACACTTATCCCCCAATCAACATAAAAACAAATCCCTAAAAAACTTTAAACCATATTCCCTAGAAACTGTAATGAATTAACTAAAAGAAAAACTAAACCCTTATCCCAAAAAACACTAATAATTTATCCCTAAAAATTGATTGACACACTGAGAAAAAAACACTAAAACCACATTTCAAGAAAAAAACCTAAACACTCAACCCAAAAAACCCAAAAACTGTATCCCTAAAAAATGATAAAACCTTAGTCGAAATAAAACATAAACCCTCAATTGTAAAAGAACATGAACCAATATTCATAGAAATCCCTGAACCCTCAGTCCCAAAAAATACTAAACTCTCTGCCCAAAAATTACCTAGTCCCTTAACAAAAAATAATTGTATTGTTATCCCAAAAACACCCCAAAACCTCAACCCCAAAAAACCATAAACCCTCATCCCCAAAAACCCACAAACACTCAGTCTCCCAAATAAAGAATTGAACCCCCAACCACAAAAAAACATTAAACCCTCATACCTATGAAACTCTAAACCCTCAACATCACCAAAAAATGTACAACCTAAACACCAAAACACCCCATAACAATAATCCCCAAAATACCCAAAATCCATATCCTAAAAATCCATAAACCTTCATCACCAGTAAAACTAATCTCTCACTCTGAAATAGACCTATAACCTCATCTGAAAAAGCCATAATTTTTTGCCTACGAAACCCCTAAATCCTCATCCCAAAGAAATCATAGACCCTTATCCATAAAAAACCCAAAACCCATGGCCTAAAAAGTCCCTCAACCCACTATTCTGGAAACCATAAAATCTTTGCCTTAAAATTCTATAAATCTTTAGCTCCCAAATATACTAAACCTTTCACCCCAAATAACCCTAAACCCTAATTCCCAAAAAAACCTAAACCCTCATTTCAAGAAAAACCAAAAAACATCATCCCTAAATAACCCTAAACACTCTACCAAAAAAAACCTAAACACTCATCCCCCAAAAACCATAAAACCTCATCCCTAAAAAAACCTCAACCCTCATCCCCAAAAAAACCAACACCAAAAACACCTAAAAACATGAAACATTCATATCTAAAAAAACATTAAACCCTAATTCACAAAAAAACCCAAAACCCTCTTCCCAAAAAACTCGAAAAACTAGACCCAAAAAAACACTAAACCTTCAATACCTAAAAAAACCCAGTATTCCACACCCTAAAAACCCTAAATAATCATCCCCCAAAACAACATATCTATCAGGTACGAAAAAAATATGCATTCATCCCTAAAACCCAATATACTTGCCCCCCCAAAACCCTAGTCCCTGAGCCTAGAAAATCATAAAAAACCAATACCAAAAAACCACTACACCATCATTACCAATTACCCTTAACCCATAGCACCAAAATTTCATAATCCATCATCCACAAATAACACAAAACCTTCATCCCTAAAAAATGTAACACCCTCCCAACAAAAACCTAAACCTTCAACCATTGAAACCCTAAAACCTCACCCAAAAAAACCAAAAAAAATCTTCTGAAACAAACTATGTACCATAATCTTGGATAAATCCTAAACCCACATCCCAAATTAACTATAAACCCTCAACCCCCAAAATCCAAAAACTCTCAAATCCAAAAAATTCAAAACAATCATCACCAAAAACCAATAGTCCCTCATACATTCAAAACCCTAAACCATCCAACTCACTAAAACCTAAACCCTCAAATAAAAGATACCCTAAATCCTCAACCCCCAAGAACCCTAAACCCTCATCCCTGAAAACCCTAGACCCTTAGTCCCCTAAAATCCACAATCCTTCATAAAAAAATCAAACCCTATACACAAAAATCACTAAACATAAATCCCACAAAAAAACCCTAAATCCAAAAACCCCAAAAACAACATTCCCTGATCCTAAAAAAAACCCTAAACCCTCAACCAAAAAAAACACTAAACCCCCTTCCCAAAAAACCCTAAACCATAAACCCAATAAAAACCCTAAACCCTAATCCTCAAAAAAACTATAAACCATCATCCCTAAAAAACACAAAAATCTTATCCACAAAAAACCCTAAACTCACATCCCCAAAAAATATTAAATCCTCATACTAAAAAAACTATAAACCAACATCCCTAAAAAATCGTAAACCCTCATCCTCAAAGGTATCAAATCCCAAATCCCTAATGAAACATAAACCAGCAACCTCAAAATACAATAAACCATCATCCCCAAAATACCCTTAACAATAAGCCCCCAAAAACCATAAACCATCATCCTCCAAAAACACTAAACCATCATCCCCAAAAAACCATAAACCCCCATCCCCACAAAACACTAAACACTCATCCCCAAGAATCCTAACAACACAACCCCAAAGGTCACAAAACCCTAAAACCCATATAACCCTACACCCCAATCTATATAAAACCCTGGACCCTATGCCCCATAATACACTAACACCTCATCCCGAAAAAAAACCCTGAACCCTAAACCACCTAAACCCTTTACCCTCAACACCACAAATCCCTAAACCCTAATCCCTAGAAAATCCTAAAATATTAGACCTATAAAACCATGAAACTCCAGCCGTAAAAAAAACCCAAACCCCTTCGCATTAAATAAACCTAAACCTTCACCCCTATAAAACCTTGATCACTCATCCCTAGAAAAAAATAAACCCTCATCCCCAGAAAACCCAAAATCCCTACCCTAGAAATACCTTAACCCTTAATCTCAAAAAAACCCTAATCGCTCACCCAAAAAACCATAAAACCTCATACCCCAAACAAACCGTAAACCCTCAACCCTAGAAAACCCTCAACACTCTGCATCCAAAAACCCAAAAACCTCAACCCCAAAATCCTTAACCCAAATCCACATAACAAACTCCACCCTCATCTCATAAAAACCCTCAAACGTATCCCACAAAATCCTTAAATCCTCAATCTAAATAACTCTTAACCCTCATCCCTGAAAAACCCTAATCCAGTAGCACTAAAAAACGGATTACCCTTAGCCACAAAATCTTTCAAACTTCAATCCCTAAAAACACCATAAACTCATCAGAAAAAACCATCTACCTTAAGCCCCCCAAAATCTTATTTCCCTAGCCCCAAAAATCCATCAATCCTCTTATCAAAAATACCCACAACCCGCAGCCCCATGAAACCCCCAACATATAGACTGAAAAAGCCTCCATCATCAACCCAACCCCCCCCCCAAATCATGAACCCACACCCAAAAAAACCCACAACACTCAACCCCAAAAAATCCTCAAATGTTAGCACCAAAACACACCTAACTATAATCCTCCAAAAACCCTCAACACTAGTCCTGAAAAAACATGAAACTCTCAACCAAAAAAATACCAAAACCCTCAACCATAAAAAAGCCTATCCCTCATCCCCAAAAAACACTCAACCTTAATACCCAAAAAACACTCACACCTAAACGAAAAGAAGATTTAAACCCTCATCCCAAAAAATATGTATCCCTCACACAAAAAATACACTAAACCCTATGAACCAAAAAAACCCAAAACACTCATTCCAAAAAATCAAAAAACTTGTAGGTCTATAATTCATGCAATAATAATCCACAAAGAAACCTAAACACCCATCCCCAAAAAACCATAATCCCTCTTCCCTAAAACCCACCCATCCCTCAACCCCAAAAAACAACAAATCCTTATCCGTAAAAAACCCTCAACCCTCAACCCCAAAAAAACACTAAAACATCAGACCCAAAAAAATACTAAATAATTATCTAAAAAAATAAAAAACCCCATCCCAAAAAAATTAAATTCTCAGACAAAAAATCCCCTTACTCATTATCTTGAATAAACCCCAAACCACAATCCAAAAAAACCTTCATCCCTCAAGCACAAACAACCACAAACCCCTATCCAGAAAAACTCCACAACCTTCATCCCCCAAAAAAACTAAACCCATATATCCAAAAAACACCCAACACACTTCCCAACAGACACTAATCTGTGAGCCCCCAAAAACTCTAAACCCCTACCCCAAAAAACCTAAACCCTCATAAAAACCCAAAACACTCAACCACATAAAAACATAAACCTTGACAAATAATAAATCATAAAACACTAATCCCCCATAAACCTTAAACCCTCAACTCAAAAATACTGTAAAATCTCAATCCCAGAAAACCCTAAAGCCTCATCCCCCAAAAAACCCAAACAACCATCCTATGAATAAAAAAAACATTTTCTCCACAAAACCCTAAACCTTTTACTACAATAATACCTAGCTCTATACCCCATAAACCTATAAACCCCCAACCCCCAACTCCCAAACCCCACAAAACCATAAACTCTCATTCCTATAAAACCATAACCCATATCCTTAGAATACCCTAAACCCTCATCCCCATAAAACCCTAAACCATATTTCCAAGAAAAAAATAAACCCTATTCACATGAAACACTAAACCATCATCCCAAATAAATAATAATCACTCTCCACCAAAAAAACTATGACCCCTGAACTCAGGAAAACCACGAACCCTCATTACCCAAAACCACTAAATGCTCAACCCTGTAAAAACCCTAAACCATAATCACCAAAATAAACTAGGCCCCCAACCACAAAAATCCCAAAAAAACTCTAAACCCTCCGAACTAAAAAATTGCCCACCCTCACCCCCATAAAACACTATACAATCATCCCTAGATAAACCTAAACCCTATTCCTAGAAAATGCCTTAACTCCTAGTCCCAAAAAACCGTAAACCATCAACCCCCAAAAAATAATAAACGCTCGTCCACAAAAAAAACCATGAACTCTATTCCCCCAAAAAACCTAACCCTCTACCCCAAAAAACCATCATCCCACATACCAAAAAAATTTCAACCCTCATCCCTAGAAAAAACCTAACCCCCAACACTAAAAAATACATAACCCTCAATTGTTATCCAAAAAAACCAATAATACTTTAGCCATAAAAAATATAAACCCTCAACCCCACCAAAATGTAAACCATCATCCCCCCAAAAAACCCTAAACCCACAATAAAAAAAACCAAAATAGTTAACCCTAGAAAATCATAAACCATCATCCCCAAAAAACACTAAACCCTCTTTCCAAAAAATTCATAAACCCTCAGTCCCAAAATCCCTAATATCTTGGCCTAAAAAACACCTAAAACCTCATCACAAAAACAAACTAAACCTTCATCCCAAAAAAATATTAACCCTAAATAACGAAAACCCCAACACTCAGCCCAAAAAACCCTAAACCCTCATCCTAGAAAACTATCAACCCTCAGCCCCCTGAAATCCTAAACTCTCAGTCCAAAAAACCAGTAACCCTTATCCCAAAGAAACCCTAGAACCTCATAACTAAAAACCCCTTATCCCTAATCACAAAGATAAACCATTACCCCTTAACCTAAATCACAGAACAATCATCCCAAAAAACATGAAATTGTCTTCCACAAAAAAATCCAAACTGTCGTCTTTAAAAAAACCTCAACCCACCTCACTAGAAACCCCTAAAACATCATCTAAAAACAACTAATCCAATATCCCCTTAAATCAAAACCCCTATCCCTCAAAAACCCACAACCCTAAAAACCACTCAAGCCTCACTATAAAAAAACTGCAGATTTGAGGTGGTTTTTTAGAGGGGGTTATACACAACCCCATCTAAATTCATTTTTTGTATAATTAGTGGGGGTTATTCACAACCCCCTCTAATACATGAATTTTTAGGGGGTAATGAACCTCCTATAAATTCAAATTCTATATAAATTATGGGGTTTATGTGCAACTCTAGTCAATAATCAAATTTTGAGGGGGATATAAACCCCCTGTAATTTATTTAATTTGATGTTGTTTTGAACCCCCTATAATTTTTTCACATTATTCTTTTAATATCTTAGTAGGGGGTTTTGAACCCACTCTAATTTAATAAAATTGATGGGGTTCATAACCACCGCTAATAAAGAAGATTATCTACGGTTTGCAACCCCCACTAATGTATTAAATTAGATGGTGTTCTAAACCCACACTAGTGTCATAAATTATAGTTGGTTTAAAACCCCCAATATTTATAGAAATTACATAAAATATATATAATTAAGACACTATATATAAATGTATTTAAATACATTATATGAACATATTATATAAAATATTTATGTGAATGTATATAATTTTTTTATATGTATACATAAATATAATTTTATATTATTATTTCCATTAATAAATATTTATTTGTATAAATTCTATTTCATATAATTTTAATTATATATAATACAAAACCATAAAAATATTATATAAATATAATCCATTTAAAAAATATATCATATAAATACTCATGCTTGTAGTTTTATATAATTTATAATATAACAATGATAAATATGTTTTTAAATAATATGTTTGCGGTTTTATATTATATACAAGTAATATTATATGATATCCAATTTATAAAAATAAATATATATTAATGTACACAAAATTATACAATTATTTTTACAGAAATACATATATATATATATATATATATATATTAATGTGCGTAATAATAAATATATCTATTGAAATTAATTATATAAATATTTGTATAAATTTTATTTCAAATAATATTAATTATAGATAATATACATATTAATTATATTTATAATAAAATTTAATTTCATATATCGTTATATAAATATTTGTATAAATTGTATTCATTATGAAATATTTGAATAAATTTTATTTCATATATATTTAATTTATATAATATTAATTATAAATAACATTATGCAATTTGTATAAATAAAAATATATTAATGTGCATAATAAAAAATATATGTATTGAAATACATTATAGAAATAAAATTTCAGAGTCATTATATATATATATATATTATAAATAAATAATTATATATATATTATATAAATAAACATGTATATAATATATAAATATGTATTTAAGTATATAAATAATGTAAATAAATATATTTATAAAAATATTATTATACATGTATATACGGAACATGAATAATATTATAAATGATATTTACCAAAATGTTTGTAAATACACATATAAAATATATAGTGTATATAAATGTATAAATTGAATATAATATAAATGTATTATCATATAAATACATAAGTACATAATATAAAAATGTATATATTATTTAATATAAAAATATTTTTAGGTTATATTTTTATATGTATTTGAATATTTAATAAAATATTATTTACATAAATAAGATTTAATATATATATATAAATATAATAAAGTGTACGTATATAAACAAAATAAATTTGAACTAGTGGTGAAGCTGTTGCACTATTATCATGTAGGTCCCCTGTTTTAAACTCAACATGTTGAAATTTTAAAAAGGTGTGGTGATGTGGGGAATTGCAGGGGGATTGGTGGTGACATAGGGAATTTCATGGGGGTGTGGTGGGAATATGGGGGAATTTTTGGTAGTATTGGAGGGTCACTAGATGCGCGAGGCGGTTAAAAGGACAAGGGTATAGGAGGGAACTAGACACGCATGCGGTACTTGAGGGGATAAGGGGAGGCCAGGGTGATTGAAAAAATACATAATATTTTTCTAAAAGTTATTATAGGAGGTTTCGTAAATAGTATCTAATAATGGTCACAATTAGGTGGGGTTTCAATAATCGTGACTAATATGAATCATCCAACTCAATTAGAGGTAGTTTACAACAGCCTCTAAAATGAATTTTAGATTAGTGGGGGTTAAAACCCTCTCTAATTTGGAATTTACTAGGTAAATTATATGGGTTAAACACCCTCTAATCTAACAACTTCTAGTTGTGAGCTACTTTAACGATTCTTATAGAAAACCACTACTAACATAATGTGGTGTGCACATTAGCAGTGGTTATGGGTAAACACCCCTAACGTGTTAGATGGGGTTTAAACCCTTATAATTTCAAAAATAATCCCTTTTATTTAAGGATTTTTTTATAGTTCCATAACCTTGAAAATCCCAAAACCCTAAGCCCCAAAAAACCCACAACCCTAAGACACTAAAAATGATCAAACCTTAGCCCAAAAAATCCCCAACCCTCATCCAAAAAATACAAAATCTTCAACCCAATGAATTCCAAAACCATCATCCTCAAAAAACAAAAAACCCTTCAATAGAAAAAAACCCTAAACCCATAGCCCCAAGAAACCTCGACCCCAAGCCCCAAAGAAGCCTAAAACTGCATCCCCAAAAAATACTAAACCCTAATCCCAAAAAAACCTATTCCATCATCCAAAAAACAATAAACACTACACACTAAAAAAAATTCCACTTATCACAAAAAACCCTCCAACCCATCCCCAAAACCCCAAAATACTCATTAAGAAAAACCCCGAAATCATTAGCACCAATAAATCCTAATTCCTCACAAAAAACCACAAACCTTCATCCCAAAAAAACTATATTATCCCATCCCTAAAAAACACTAAACCCTTAGCACCAAATAACCCTGAACCCTCAACACCAAAAAAGAATAACTCATATCCCCATAAAACTGTAAAACACTATCCAAATAAAATAATTTACCATCAAAAATAAAAACATCCATTAACTCCTACACCCAAAAAAACCAAAAGCATCGTCCTATAAAGATATTAATCCCTCATCTCCAAAAAACTACTCACAGAATTCCCAAATCCCTAAACCCTCACACCCAAAAATCTCTAAACCTCAAGTGACAAAAAATTTAAAACCATTATCAATAAAAATCCCGAAAACCTATTTCCCAAGAATTTCTAAACCACTAGCCCCTAAAATCCAAAAACATCATCCCAAAATACCTGAATCCCTCAACCCTAAAAAACCTAAACCCACATCCCCAAAAAATCCAAAACCCTTAGCCCCAAAAAACCATAAATCCATATCCATAAAAACCATAACCCCTCATCCCAAATCATCCCAAAACCATTAGCCACATTAAACCCAAAAATCTCATCCCCAAAGAACAATAAATCTACATCCCTCCAAAATATAAACACTTTCCTAAAAAATATGAAACCCTCAACCCCAAAAAATACTAAACAAATAGCAATAAATCCATAAAACCTCAACCCAGAAAACCCTAAACCCTCATCCCCAAAAAAACATAATCCCAAAACCCTTAAAAACATTGAACACTCATCCCATTAAAAAACTAACACTCTTCCCCAAAAAACCCAAAATCCACATTACAAAATTACCTTTTAAAAAACCCATAAACACCATGACATAGAAACCATTGAACCCCTCATACAAAAAAACTATTTTCTTAACCCAAATAATTGTAAAACCTCATCCTTAAAAAACCCTAAACCCATAACTCAAAAAAATACAAAACCATTAGATATAAAAGACCCTCATCCATCTTCCCTGGAAAACATGAAAACAATACACCAAATTCCACTAAACCCTCTTACACACAAAATCCTAAACACATTGCTCCAAAAATACCTTACCCTCAACCCCAAATAACACTAGACCATAATCCCCAAAAAATAATAATCCTCATCCCTAGAAAACCATACACACATAGCACTAGAAAACCCTAAACCCTAAACCTCAAAAAAATATAAACCCACATTCCATGAATATAATAAACCCTACAACTTGAAAACAAAAAAACATTCATCCCTAACAAACCATAAATACTCATCACCAAAAAACCCTAAAACCTTATACTAGGATAAACCTTAACCCATATCCCTAAAAAGCACAATTAACATTTCCCTAAAAAAGCCTAAACCCCCATACACAAGATTTCCTCACCCCTCATCCCTAAAAAGTTACTAAAACCTTAACTCTAAACACTATAATCCCCCATCCCCAAAAAATATTGACCACTTACCCCTAGAAAACACTAAATCACCATCCAAAAAAAAACCTTAATCCCACATCCCAATAAATTCATTAAACACTTATACCCAAAAAACATTTTCCCATAGACCCAAAAAACCCTAAACCCTCACCCGAAAAAACCCTAGATAGTTATCCCCATAAAAACATAAAACATGTGCACCAATTAAAACATAACCCTCATCCTAAAAAAATTCCTAAACACTCAACCCCAATAAAATATAAAAAATCATCCCCAAAAACCCCTTAACACTCAGCAACAAAAAATATGAACCATTAATACCAAAAAGCTAATCCTTTAGTCCCAAATAACCCAATACCCTTATCCCTAGGAAACCCTAAACCCGCATCCACAGATAATCCATAACCCTCATCCTTATAAAACCCCAAACCCTCATACCCAAAATTCCCAAAACCCATTTCCCTAAATGTTGATAAACCCACTACCCCAAATATCCCTAAACCCTTAGCCCCAAAAACCTTAAACACTCATCCCCAAAAAACCCTGAACCATTTGCCACAAAAAACATCAACCCTTATCCCCCATAAAACATAAACCCTCATCCCCCCCCCCAGAAAATTTAATCCTTATCCACATAAATAACTGAATTCTCAACCCTGAAAAAAAAAAAAACCCATAATAAAATACTACAAACCCTCATCCTTAGAAAACAGTTATCCCTCATCCCAAAATAAAACTAAACCCTCATCCAAAACCCTCACCCCTCATAAAAAAATATAAACCCTCATCCCTAAGAAACACTATACCCTAATCCCCAAAAAACTATAAACCCTCAGCATTAAAAAACTATATACGCTCAAGCCAATAAAACATAAACCCTCATTACAAAAAACCCAAAACCCTCATCTAAAAATACCATCAACTCTCAACCCCAAATAACCTAAAACCCTAATTCTAAAAAATACCTCAACCCTGAACCCCAAAAAAACCCTGAACCCCTGGACCCCATGAAATAGCATTCCTAATCCCAAAAAACCTAAAACCCTAATCATTTGAAAACCCACAAATATCAAGACAAAAAAACCCTAAACCATCATCCCCAAAAAACCGTAAGCACTCTTCCAAAAAAACCATCAACACATTGAAAAAATCCCATAAGGACTTAGAAAAAAACCTAAACCCTAAGCCACAAAAAAAATTCAACTCTTAGCCCCTAAACAACATATACACCTAGCCCTAAATAACCCAAAAATCTCACCCCCAAATAACCCAAAATCATCATCCCCAAAAAAACCAAATTTCACAGCCCTATAAAAGGCCAAAACCTCTACCATAAAAAACCAAAAACCATTGGACCAAAATTTTCTAAACCCTCATAAAAAAAATACCCTCAACCTTTATCCCCCAAAACCATATTAACCCCAAAAAAACCATAAACCTTAATCCAAAAAAACCAAAAACTCTCTCCAAAATACCCTCTACCCTCATCCATAGAAAACTATACACACTCTTCCTCAGAAAAATATAATCCATCAGCCCTAAAAACCCTAATCCAAAAGCCCTATACACCCTAATCCATTATCCACAAAGAAAAACATAACACTAGTCCCTAAAAAACGAAAACCTAATACAAAAAACACCTTGAACCCTAAGTTCGCAAAACCCAAAAACCCTCATCCCAAACCCCCTAAACCCTTATCCACAAAAAATCATAAACCCTAAGACCTGATAAAACCTAATCCTTAATCACAAAATGATTCCAATCCCTCATCCCCAAAAAACCACTAAACCCTACTCCACCAAAAACCCTATTTCCTTGTCCCCCCAAAAATCTAATCCCCCATCCCTAAAAATAACTATATCATTACCCCCACAAAACCCTAAACTCACACCCCAAAAATATAATAAACCCATGGACCCAAAAAAACATAAACCCTCATCCCAAAAAACATTAAAACCTGAGCCCAAAAAAACCATAAACTCTCACCCAAAAAACCTAAAATCCTTGGGCTAAAAAATTATAAACCACCATCCCCAAAAATTAAAAACTCTACTGAAAAAATCCCTAAACCCTAATTTGAAATATATTCCTAAACACTTATCCATAAGAATCATAGATCCTTAGTCACAAATAATCATAAACACTCATCCCAAAAAAACTCTAAACCCACATCCGAAAGAAACCCTAAACAATCATCCCAAAAACACCTAAACACTCAAGAAAAAAAACTATAAACCCTCATCCCCAAGAAATCATAAAGCTTCATCCTAGAAAAACACTAAACCCTACAACCCAAAAAATCCTAACTACTCATCCTCAATATAACATTTACCTTTATTCCAAAAAAATCCCTAAAACCACACCACCAAAAATCACTAAACCCCTATCCCTAAAAAACCATAAACTGTAAACCCCAAGAAACCAAAACCCCATCCCAAAAAACCATTCATCCATCATTATTAGAAAATTTTAAACCCTCAACCGTAAAAAATTACTAAACCCTAAGCCGAAAAAAACATAGTACCTCATCCCCAAATAACTCTAACCAATTTTCCCAAAAAAACCCTTAACCCTCTACCCTAAAAAACCACAACCCGCATCCCCAAAAAACCATCAACCTTGAGCACCCAATAACTCTAAAACATCATCCCAAAATAATCCCTTGACCCTCAGACCCAAAATCCATCAACCCTAATCACCTAAAACCCTAAACCCTCATCCACAAAATACACTAGACCCTAAGACACAAAAAACCCTAGACCCTCATCCCTATAAATTCTGAATCCCTTAGCCCCCCAAAAACCAAAACCCTCATCCCCAAAAAACAAAAAAAACAAAAAACCCAAATAAATCCTTAATCCTCAACCCTGAAAAACATAACCCCTAAAACAAAAAATATCATATACCCTAAGACCCCCAAAAAATATCATTATCTTTAAAAAATACTAAACCCTCAACCTCATAATCCCTAATCTATCATACACAAAAAATAACATAAACCATAAATACCAAATTATCCTAAATCCTCATCCAAAAAAACCTAAACCATCATCCTCAAAAAACCCAAAACCGTCTTCCCAAAAAACCATCAACATATAGCCCCAAAAAACCGTAGACCTTCATCCCTAAAAAACCCAAATCCCTTATCCATAAAAACCATAATCCCTCACTCCTCCATAACTCTAAACCCTCATTCCCCCAAAACCATAAATAGTCAGTCCCAAAAAACCATAAACCCACAACCCCAAAATAAACCTAAACCCTCATCCCTAAAATACCATAACCCTTTTCCCAAAAAATAGAAATAATTATATTAAGAAAACCCCTAAACAGTAAACAAAAAAAACCCTAAACCCTTAGTATCATAAACCCAAAGCCCATTCCCCAAAAAACCCTAATCTCTCATCCCCGTAAAATCAAAAACCCTCATCACAAAAAAACCAAAACCCCATCCCCAAAAAATACAATATCCTTACCATTGAAATTCCCTAAATCCTTATCCTAGAAAACCCTTGTCCATCATCTCCTAAATCCCTACACCCTCATCCATGAAAAACACTAAACCCTCATTATGAAAAATCCATAAATTTATGGCCCCAAAAATGGTAATCTCACATCTCCAAAATTCCAAAATCCACAACACTGAAAACCCAAAATCTAATTCCCAACAAAACCTTTAACACACATCCCTAAAAAACCCTAAACGCTCATCTGATAACCCTAAAACCTCATGCCCATAAAAATATAAATCCTCATCCTCCAAAAACCTGATGCCTCATCCCCCAAAAACCCAAAACCTCATAACCCAAAACCCAAAAATCCTCATCCCCCTAAAAAATATTATATAATACCCCAAACACCCTAATATGTCATCCCAAAAAAATACCCTCATCCCACAGCCCAAAAAAATCTTCAACCCTCATCCCTAAAAAATCCTAAACCCTATTCCCAAAAAAATCCCCAACAATCAACCATAAAATACTCAAAACTATCATCCCAAGACAACCTTAAACCCTCATCCCCAAAAAATCATGAATAATATTCCTCAAAACACATTATATAATAATCCCCCAAAACACTAATCCTCAACCATTAAAAACACTAAACACTCTTCCCTCAATACCCTAAACCCTATGCCCAAAAAATTGTAATACCTTAGCACTAAAATAACATAAACCCTCATCCCTAAAAAAATGATCATCCCCAAAAACCCAAAAAAAAATCCATAAAAAAAACTAGACCCTAATCCCTCAAAAACCCTAAACCCACAGCCCTAGAAAACCCTAAAACCTCAAACTCAAAAAACATTATACCATGTTCCCCAAAAATCCCAAAACCCTACGAATAACAAAAACCTAAACCCTAATCCCAAATATACACTAAAACCTCTTTATCAAATAAAACTAAACACTAATCCAAAAAAGAGCGTAAACCCTATGAAAAAACCGTAAACCCTAAAACCAAAAAAACACCAAACCTTCATCCCCCAAAACCCTCTACCCAAAAAAACCCTAAACCCTCATTCCCATAAAACTCTAAATCCTATTCTCCAAAAATAAAATAATCTCTCAGCCCCAAAACCCCAAAAACCTAATACCAAAAAAACCTAAGACCCCATATCATATAAACCATAATACATTTCCCAAAATACCCAAAACCCTCAACCTAAAATATTTTTAACCCCTCATCAAGGCAAAAACCCTAAACCCTGTGCCTATAAAACAAGAAATCAATAACCAAAAAACCCAAAACCATCTTCCCAAATAACCAAAAAAACCATCACCTATAAAAAACCATAATCCCAAAACCCCCAAATAACCTAATCCCTTATCCCCATAATACCCCTAATCCTCATCACCTAATAACCACAAATCCATATCCCCAAAAAACACTAAAACCTAATCCCCAAATGGCCCTCAACCCTCATCACTAAAAACATGAACCCATAACCTTAAAAACCGTAGAAACTCAATCCAAGAAAAATCCCCTAAGAATCATTCAAAAAAAACACTCATCCCTTGGCCCAAAATAATCTTAAAGCCTCAAGCCCAAAAACCCTTCAAACCCCATCCCAAAAAACCAAAAACGCTCAGACGCAAAAAAACACTAAATTCTTAGCACCAAGAATACATGAACCCTCATACCCCAAAAATGATAAACACCCTTCCCCAAAAAATACCTAAATTGACATCCCTAAAAAACCCTAAACCCTAAGCCCAAAAAAACCAAAAACCATCATCCCAATAAACTGTATGTCATCATCCCAAAAAACCCCAAAACTATCATCCCTAGAAAATTGTTATCACACAACCTTAAAAAATACTAAAAACTAAGCCCTCAATAACCCCAAACCCTCAACCCCCAAAAAACCTAAACCATATTCCCCAAAAAAACCATAAAAAATATGCCCCAAAAAACACTTAACCCCAAACAAAAAAACCCTAAACCATCATCCCAAAAACCCCTAAACACTCATCCCCCAAAAAACCAAAAATCGAATGCCCAAAATAACCTAATACATATTCTTCAAAAACCCTAAACGCAAAACCCCTGAGTACCCTATACCCTCATCCCAAAAAATATAAACCATAATATTAAAAAAAAACCTAAACCCTTATCCCTATAAGTACATAAACCCACAGCCCCAAAATAAACTTGAACCCTCATCCCAAACAACTCACAAAACCCAGTGCTAGAAATCCCTAAAACTACATCCCAGATTGAACCCAAACCCTAAGACCATACAAAATCCAAACCTTAAACATGAAAAAACACTAAAACCTCATCCAAGAAAATCCCTAAACCTTCATCCATGGAAAAACCTAACTCCATATCCCAAAAAAACAGTAACCCATCAGGAAAAAAAATACTAAATACTTAACCATAAAAACCCATAAAACATCTTCCCAAAAAAACATAATTTCTCATAAAAAAATACCCCACTCCATATTCTACAAACTCCTATTCCCTTAGACCTAAAAAACCACAGACCCTCTTCCCCAAAAAACCTAATCACTAATCCCCAAAAAATCACTAAAGCATATTCCCCATAGACACCCCATTCATCATCCCCAAAAATCTATATAGCATCATACCCAAAAAACATTAACCCCTATGATATTAAGAAACCTAAAACAATGGATTAGAAAATCATGAAATAGACATCCCAAAAAAACCAAAATCCCTCATCCCAAACAACCCTAAATCCTCATCCCTACAAAACCCTGGACCCTCAACACCAAAAAACCATAAACCCTCAACACCAAAAAACTATAAAACCTCCTTCAAAAAATTATAATCCCTCATCCCCAAGAAATTATAAAACATAATCTCAAATTAACACTAAACCCTCGTCCCCATGAAAGCCTAAACACTTGACCCCAAAAATTCTTCATTCCTCATCCCTAAAAACTATGAAACCTCATCACAAAAAAATGAACCCTTATTCTAAATAACACACAACCCTTATCCCCAAAAAATCATCATCCCTCGATACCATGAAAACCCCCAACAATTATTACAAAAAATACCCCAATGCTCACCAACAAAAAATATTAAACCCTCATCCACAAAAAACCTTCAACCCTCAACCCTAACACTCTTATCCGTCAATCCAAAAAACCCTACAACCCCATACAAAATAAACCCTTAACCCTTAGCTCCAAAAAACACTATTTACTCAGCCAAAAATAAACCATAAACCTCCATCCCCCAAAAACACAAAACCCTCTTCCCCAACAATAAAAAAAACCCTCATCCCCCAAACCCCTCAACCCTCATCCTCAATTATCCAAAACCATCATCCTTGAATAATAATAATAACTTGACCTTAAAAAATCCTAAAACCTCATCCCTAAATAATACTACACCCCCAACCTTTAAAAACTATAAACCCTCATCCCGAAAAAACCTTAAAACATCATCCCAAAAAAATCCAAAACCCACATCACAAAAAAACCCTAATGCATTAGGCCCCAAAAAACCCAAAACACTCATCCCAAAAAAAACCCCTCATACCCAAAAAAACCCAAAGATGAGACCCAAAAAAACCCTTCACACTTTTCCCTAAAAATCCATAAAACCTAAACCCCAATAAACAAAATCTTTCATCCCCAAAAAATCGGAAGCCCACAACTCCAATAAACCATAAACACTCATCCTCATATAACCTTGAACCCTCATCCTCCAAAAACCCTAAACCATCATGCCAATTATAAAAACAAACTCTCAGTGCCAAAATAAATTCAAACCACAGACCCAAAAAACGTTAAATCATCATCCCATAAAGACAAAAAACACCATATCCCCCAAACCCTAAACCCTCATCATAGAAAAATCAAAAATCCTAAACCCAAAAAACTTTAAAACATCGTCCCAAAAATATAAAACCTCATCCTCAAAAAACCATTAACCCTAATCCCCCAAAAAACCCTAAACCCCCAGAAACAAATAACCCTAAACCCCCATCCTCAAAAAACACTCATTCATCGTCCCAAAAATGATATATAACATTTTCCTTAAAAAACTCTAAACCCTTATCCCCAAAAAACCATCAACCCTCATCCCCAAAAATCCAACATCCCTCAACCCAAAAAAATACTCAACCCTCTTCCCCAAATACCCCCAACAATTAGCGACAAAAAACCCCAACTCTTATAAATGGAAAATCATAAATCCATATACTTAAAAGCCATCAACCATCAGCTCAAGAAAAACATAAACTATAATACCCAAAATCCCCAAATCTTCAAACCCAAAATACCATAATCCCCCATTCTGAAAAACCCTAAAAACTCAACCCAAAATAATATAAACCCATAGCCCTGAAACAACTGAAACCCTTAGCCCAAAAAAACAGTAAGTTGAAAGAACAAAAAAAACACTAAACCCATATTCCCAAAAACCAATAAACCCTAATCTTTTAAGAACACTAAACCCTCACTCTTATAAAACCCTAAACCATAAACTCTCCAGAAACCAATACCATAAGCACCAAAAAAACACTAAACCTTTAGCCCCAAAAAACTCTAAACCCTCCACCAGAAAAAAAACCTATACTCACACCCATAAATAACATTAAACCCTAATCTCCAATAAAACCATAAAACCTAATACCCCAAAAACCTAAACACACTGCCACAAATAACCCAAAACCCATAGCCCCAGAACCCTAGACACTTGGTCCTTAAAAAAATACTAAACCCTCAAAAAATGAAATACTAAAACACCTAGAACCATAAAAATGTCTACCCTTAGAACCAAAAACCCCTCAACCACAAAAAATCCATCAAACCTTAGCTATAGAATTACCTCATTCCATATCTAAAAAACCCTCAACCCTTTTTCCCAAATATTCCAAAATCCTAATCCTAAAAAACCCTAAAACCTTAGCTAGAAAAAATCCATCTATCCTATAAATCCCTAAACCCTCAATCAAAATAAAACCATAAACCCTAACCCCCCAAAACATAAACCCTTATCCCAAAAAACCAGAAACCTAGATCCCAAAAAACCTAAAAATTTCATCCACCAAACACACAAACACTTATCCTAGAAAAATCGTAAATAGTTAGAACCAAAAAACCCTAAACCATATGACCCAAAAATTTATACACCCTCAGAAATAGAAAACAGAAAACCCAAATCCCTAAATAACCCCTAAACACTCAGCCCTGAAAAACCCTAAACCCTTAGCCCAAAAAACCATAATAACATATCGCACAAATCCCTAAAAACTATGCCCTAAAAATCCAAAAACCCATAGCCCCAAATAACCTAAAACCCTCATCCCCAAATCCCAAAACCCTTATCCCAAAAAATCATAAAATACTCATCTTAACAAAACCCCAAACCATCAGCTTCAGAAAACTAGAAACCCTTATCCCCCAAAAATAAAAACCCCAAATCTCCATGATACCATAACCCTCACCATAGAAAGTCCTTAAACCCAAACACCTAAAAAACCCTAAAAAGTAAACCTATGAAAATTCAAAACCATAATCCCTAAAAAACCAAAAACCCTTACCCCAAAAAACCCTAAATACAAATACATAAAAAACCTAAATAGTTATCCCCCAAAAAACTGATAACCCATATCCCCTAAAAACCTAAAATCCTTACCACCAAAAATCAATAAACCCTATACACTAAAACACATTAAAAACTCAACCCCCAAAAACCCTAATCCCTATGTTCCAGAAAATCTATAAACCCTTGTCTCTATAAAATGCCGTACCCTCAACCCTAAAAAACCCTAATCCCTAATACTAAAAAACCCTAAACCAACAACCCAAAAAAGGATACCCTCATCCTTAAAAACCCCCATCACTAAACCTCCAAAAAATATAAACTCTCATCCCTAAGAAACTGTAATACCCCCAAACCCATAAAATCTCATCCCCAAAACCCATAATCCCTCAGGCCCCTAAATCCCAAAACCCTTATCCCCAAAAAAACCCTAAAACCATGCCCTAAAAAAGCTATATCATCATGAGAAAAAAAGCCAGTTCCCTTAGACCAAAAAAATATAAAAACTAAACCATATAAAAAAGAAATCCTCAGCCCCAAAAAAACATAACACCTTATCCTCAAAAATCCATAAATCATATGTCCCAATTAACCCCAAATACCAATCCTTAAAAAATTCTAAACACTAATAAAAAATACGATAAACCCTTCCCCAAAAAAACCCCAACCCTTATCCACAAAATAAATTAAACCATATGTCACATAATAACCTAATCCATAATCTAAATATGTAAATACACATCCCCATAAAAAACTAAATTGTAATCCATATAAAAACCCCAAACCACATCCCCCCAAAACCTCAATCCCCTTTCCCTAAATATCTCAATCACTCATCACTAAAAAACAAAAAACCCTCACCCACAAAAAACTAGAAACTCTCTCCCCCTAACAACCCTAAACCCTATACCCCCAAAAAAACTAAACCCTATTACCAAAAATAACCTAAACTATTATCCCCCCAAAAAACTAATCTGTCAGCCAAAAAAACCCCAAAACCTCTACCCTAAATATCTAAAATCTAGACCCCAAAAAAATTAACCCTCTTCTCTTTGAAATCCCAAACCCTTAGTCCTAAAAAAATAACCCTCGGCACCCAAAAAAACTTAAACCATCATCCCCAATAAACCCTAAACCCATATCACCAAAAAGAATAAATGATCACCCCCAATTAACCCTAAATCCTAATCCTTGAAAACCCCTAAATCCCCACCCCCCAAAAAATCATAAATCCTTAAACCAGATAAACACAAAACTCGCTACCCAGAAAAACTCTAAATCCAAAACCCCAAAAATACCTAAAGGCTCATCAGTAGAATATACTAGAAAAATAGATTCAAAAAACCATAACTCCTTAGCTCAGTAAAACCCCAACCCTCATCCAAAAAAAACACTAAATACTCAGTCCTAAAAAGACATAAACCCCCAATAGCAGAAAACCATTGAACCCTAGCCCCAAAAAAACCTATACCCAAATCCTAAAAAAATGATAATCATTCATCCCATAAAATACTAAAACCCCATCCCACAAAAACCCTCAGCACTCAACCTTAGAAAACCCTAAAACCTAAACCCAAAAAACCATCAATCCTTAGCCCTAATACACCATAAACTATCTATCCTAAAAAACCCATAACCCTACTCCCCCAAAAACCATAACCCCCCATTACCGAAGACACTTAAATGGAATACATTAAAAAAACCCTAAAACCTCACCCCAAAAACCCTTAACCCACACCCCTAAAAAAAATTTAACCCTCACCCCTAAAAACCCCTCAACCATGACCTCCAAAAATTGAGACTGAGTATAGAAAATATCCTAGGCCCTCATCCCTAAAAATCCCAAAAACCATATTCCAAAAAAGTCATAAACACTCTACCCTAGAAAACCATAACCCTTAAAAAAAATCAACCATCATCCCTAAAAACCCATCAACCCTTTGAAAAAATAAAACCCCAAACCTCAGTCCCAAAAAATGTCAATAATCTACCCCAACAAATCAACAAACCTCAGCACAAAAAAACACTATGACTTTTTCCTAACCAACCAAAAAACCTCACACCCAAAAACACTAAATGCTCACCCAAAAAAACCCTTAACCCTCGACCCAATAAATCACTCAACCCTCATCCCCAGATTTCCTAAAACCCTCGTCAATAAAAAAAATCTAAATCCTCAACCCTAAATATACTAAATATTTAACCCCAAAAATGTAAACAACAGGAATCTCCATTTAATTTTTATTTAATTAAATGGGAATTTTACGAGTCCGCGAAAATAGACGATGCATGATTCTAAGGCCCGGAGGGCCCGGAATGAATTTCTGAACATTTTTTCGGGTAAGTTCAGTAAACGTGAGAGTGGGGTTTTGTAAATTTTGAACCGGTGCTCAGAATTGAAATCCAAGGGCACCGTTGAACTCGCAGTGACGGTATTCCCTTAAGGAGACCTTCACTTCAATCGCAGTAGATTGAGGGTGGAAGTTAGTTTTTCACTTTTTTGTGAGAGAATAAAATAAAATAAAATGGTGTAACATTTTATTTTTATTTTATTTTATAACTCCTTATGGATGTTGAGAGCTGAGGAACACTAGAATTAAACCTCCCCTTGAGGTTATGGGTGTGGGGAGCACCGCACCTAAAACCTCTCATGAGGGGTTATGGTGGTGGGCACCACCCGAGTTAAAACCCCTTTGAACCTCCCACATAAATGAGGGTAAGTCTCTTGAACTTCCCCTTGATTAATTATGCCACACAACTTTAGTTAATACACCAACTCAATAAATTAATTATTCCAACTTGAAATTATTCCAACATATTCTATAATGCTGGCTAATTCATTTTTGGTGGAACTGGGGGAAAAATCATGGAAAAAGGGAGAAACTTATGCAATTGGGAGAAAGATCTCAAATTAAGAAATCCAACGAAGAATGCCGAATTTGACTTCAACTTATTTCTTGGGACAATTGTTGATGATGAATGTCTTCAACGTCAAAGAAATGATGATCGAGGGAACGCCGACATCACTGATGTCCGTCTATCCCCAAAAACGTAGTCTCCTTCCTCACAACCTCCGTCAATGAATCAAATGAGGTAGGAGGGGTTGTTTTAATTATTTCCCTTACCCGTTCTTGATATTATTTTGATTTGTGTATCATAGCCGCATGCTACCACTATAATGCGGAGAGTGCGGGATAAGAAAACATGGCCCGTCCTCTCCAAATTTATTGGGATAATTCTTGTGTTCTTCACGATAGAGGAGGATGGCTATCAACCGCGATGAAGGTGACGAAGGAAATGGCGCCGCCACCATCTGCGGTTCCACCAACCGTGACCTCCGTACCCCACGGTGCTCTGCCGCCGGTGGACTAGACGTGCTGGCTACGGCCCTTCGAGCCGTCGTGGTCCTCTAAGATGCCCCGTGGCCACACGCCATCCGCGTTCGCGCCTTACCGCGCCCTCGAGGCACCCCCACGGCCAAGCCGCACAGTGGACTCGCGCTGTCCTTGGTCGTGCCACCCTGTGCCCTCGCAGCATCACTTTAGTCGAGCCGCCACGCGGCCTCGCGCTGTCCACTGTCGAACGGCCCCACTGCCTCACAGCCCCTGCGGCACCACGCCGCCCTCACTGCCCCACAGCCTATGCGCCGCCGCTCCATGGCCCCCATGGCCTCACACCACCTTTGCGGCCTTTGCAGCTCCTCGCATCCCTCACGGCATGTCGGACTGCCCAGCGGGTCGGGCCGGGTTGACGCAGACTCAGTTGGCCCAGGCCGGGTTGATGCAGACTGGGTTGGCCCAGGCTGATTCGGGCTGTGTCGTTCAGACCAGGTAAGACCTGACCCGGACCAGCTACGAGCTTTTCACTCTAATGGACATAACATTGGCACCATGCGTCCATTTGAAAAAACGTCAATGGTGTTGTAAACCCTGGAGTGAGACGGTACATTTGGTATACCCCTGAAATAGTCTTGGGTAATGTTGAGTAACGGTCGGGTTGGATCGAGCACGAATCCAACTGGGCCCCCATGACTAAAAGGCTAATAACACACAGACCGGGCCTCTGATTGATGTGTCGTCTTTTGAGTTGAAACCCCTATGACGTGGCGGACCATTGAGATACTTATTCATGAGACTTTGTGGAAGTTGTAGTATCGACCAGTGGCTTGTGGAGTGGACCCTCCTGGAGACTAGAATGCATAGTGCGGGAACCCTGTAGCTGGCTGTGATGTGATTAATGAAGAGAGATCCTGTGTGAGTCAGCACCGAGTGATCATGTGTGGGTCAGCACCTAGCCATCATGTGTGTGTCAGCACCTGGCAATCCTTTGTGTGTCAGCACCTAGCAATCTTGTGTGGGTCAGCACCGTGTGATCCTATGTGGGTCTGCCTCTTAACAGGGTAAGATGATTCAGTAGTTACATCTAATCATCTCTACTATTGTACCTATGTTATACCTGGTGTGAGATGAGTCTGTACCTATGTGGTACTTTCTTTGTGGTAATACCTTGGGGGTATTCTTCTATTTGGCATACCTATGTGGTACTTTACTTTGTGGTATTTCTTCCTTTGTGGAACAATTGAACTTGGGGCTTTGGAGTTGGACTCTCTGTTTTCCTCACAATTGAGATGGGTTTACTTGATAGCATAGGTATATTCATGGGCATATACCTAAGTTGGGTTATCAGTTGTTTCCTTGCTTTTTGTTTTATCCTTTGTGGATTTGTGAGACCTTGATGGTCTCGGGGTCCCTACTAAGTATCATTATACTCACCCCAGCATGGGCTATGCCCATACTTCATTGTGTTCAGTGCATACGACAAATAGCGCTGACTGGGGACAAGGGTACTAGGACTGTAGGTATCTCAGAGGTGGATGTTAGACGAGGCAAACCGCAAAGACGACCATTAGTGAGTTGTACCAACCATTCATGTAGGATTCATGTTGGATGATCTAGGAGTAGTTCCAGTTCACTTGTACATTCATTTTCCTTGTAATTTCCAGTTGGGCTTGTATTCTGGCCTCTTTTACTTACTGTACTCACTCTGTTTACTATTCATTTTACTAGGGTTCGTATCTTTCTGTGTGATTGTTTGTGTGTGATTACTAGTTATAAAGGAAATTCTTTCCCAGTTTTAGGGATTACACCTTTCGGTGCTAGTCACTAGCCCCTGGCCTATGGAAGACGGGCTTGGGATAGTCATGGCACGGGCCCCGGGGAACGGTTCGTGACAAAAAATCTTAAACCCTTATCCCCAAAAAACTATAAACACTCATCCCAAAAAGACCATAAATCTCATTCCCCAAAAAACCAAATACCCTAATCCCTTGAAAACACTAACCCCTCAGAAAAAACCATAAACCTTCATTCCCAAAATCCCAAAACACTAATATAGAAAAACCATAAAACCTCATCCACGGAGAAACCCTAAACACACATCCCAAGAAAACCTTAAAACCACTCCCCAATAAACCCTAAAGGACAATCACCCAAATAATCTAAACCCTAATAAAAAAACCTAAACCCTAAACCCCAAAAACCCTAAAAAATCATCCCCCATACCCCTAATTCCTCATATCCCAAAAAACCCTAAGAACTCATCCCCAAATATCGTAAACTCTTAGGCTTAAAAAAACCTTAAACCCTATGCGCTGCAAAATCCTAAATCCTCATACCCAGAAATCTCTATACCCTCATCCCAATGAAACCCTAAACTCTAAACCCCAAAAATAAAAAATACTTATCCTAAAAAAACCTGAAACCCTAAACCATAAAAAATCCTAAACCATCAGCCCCATGAAACCCTAAACCATAAAACCAAAAAATCCCTTAAACCTTATCATGAAAAACCCATAACCCTCATCCCCAATAAACACTAAACCATAATCCAAGATAAACCCTAATCCCCCAAAACCATAAATCTTCCAACCTAAAACTATAAAACATATAACCAAAAAACCCTAAACCAAAAAAACCCTAAACCTCAAGCCACAGAAAACCATAAAACCTTAGACCCATATAACGCTAGACCCTCAACCAAAAGAAATCATAAAACTGTTACACAAAAACTAAATAACCAACCCCAAAAAACCTTTTCACAGTTCCATAAAAAACCCTAAACACCCTTCCCCAAAAACAAAAAATTCAAAACCCTAAAATCCCATTACCGTGAACCCCACAAAAACCCAAAACCCTCATTCCCAATAAAACATGAACCCATGACCCTAAAAACCCTGAACCATCTTAGAACTACTGTAAACTGTCATCCCAAAACACCCCTACACTCTTGTTCTAAAAAAACACTAACCCCTTAGCCCTAAAATCCCTAAACTATCATACCCCAAAAACCAAAAACCCTCAGTCACAAAATTACATAAACCCTCAACCCCAAAAATCTGAAACCCTCATGACCGAAAACTTACACCCATCCACAAAAAACCATAAGCACTCCTCCCCCAAAACCTTATACACTCCGGTCCAAAAAATATTAAACCCTCATCCTCAAAAACCCTAAACCCTTATCCTCAAAATAATGTACACCCAAACCCTCAAAATAACCTAAACCACCAACCCAAAAAGTTAGTAAATTTTCATCCCCAAAAGCACATAAACCTCTATCCCCAAAAAACCATAAACACTCATCCCTAAAATACACTAAAACTTCATCCTAAAAAACTTCCTACCCCCTAACCCCTAAACCCACATCCCCAAAAAAACCATAACACTCAGCCCAAATGTCAATATACACTAAGCCCCAAAAAACCCTAATCTACAGTCACTATAAAACCCTAAACCCAAAGCCCCAAAAAATTATACACTCTAAGTATAAAAACCCCCAAAACCCAACGACCTAGAAAAACCTAAACACCCAGACAGAGAAAACACTAAACCCCAAGCACCCAAAAACCCTAAAACAATAGCACCAAAAAACCTTCACATATAGAAAACCCTAATTACTCATCCATAGAAATACCTAAACCCTCATACCTAAAAACACTGATCCCCTAAACCATAAAACCCTCATCCCCAAAAAAACCAAATCCCTCAGCCCAAAAATACCCTCAACCCATAGCACTATAAAGCCCAAAACCCTTAGCCCTAAAAAACATCAACCCTTATCCCCAAAAATCCATCAAACCTCATTCCATAAAACCCCGAACCATATGCCCAAAAAATCCCTCTACACATATCTATAGAAAACCCTAAACCCTCAAACATAAAACACTCTCAGCCCTATGCCATAAAAACAATCAAACCACATCCCTAAAAACTATCAACACTCTTCCATATAAAAACTCTAAACCCTCATCCCAAAAATACCATCAAAACTCATCCCTAAAAACTCTATACACTTATACAAAAAAACATCCATCCTCATATCCAAAAAACCAATAGACATTATCTCATAGAATCACTCAAACCGTAACACAAAAAAAACACTCCACCCTCATCCCAAAAAAAACACTCAACCTTTATCCCCCGAAAACCCTCAACCCATAGCTAAATAAACAATAACACTCTTCCCCAAAATACCCTCATCCAACATCCACAAAAAAACCTCAACATGAAACCTCAAAATTCAATTAACACATAGCTCCAAAAAACCCTCATCCTTCATCCCAAAAAACCTCAGTCTTCAGCTCTAAAAAATCCTTAAACCCTTATCCATAAACATACTAAAACCCTAGACCCAAAAAACATTAAACAGTAAACCCCAAAAAACCCTAATACGTTATCCCCAATAAACCCTAAAACCTCAACCCCAAACCACTCAAATCTCAACCCCAAAAAACCCTAAAACCTCATCCCCAAAAAATAAATTAACCCTTATTCCCAAAAAACCATAAATTATCAAGATAAAAAATGCATAATACTTATCCCAAAAAACCTAAATCCTTAACACCAAAAATCCAAAAATCCTCATCCCCAAAATACACTAAACCCTTAGTTCCAAAAAACACTAAACCATAATCCCCAAAAACCCATCAAACCTCAACACCAGAAAACCCTAAACCATTAAAACCAAAAAACACACATCATTATCCAAAAAAAAATACTATAAACCATCATACCCAATAAACCCTAAACCATTTGTCGTAAAAATGAAAAACCCTTAGCCCAAAAAAACCCCAAACCATTACCAAAAACCCTCAACCCTCAGACCCAAAAAACTAAGCCACCAAAAACCCAAAACCATCAACCAAAAAAACATAGTTCCTCATCTGAAAAAAACCCAAAAAAACACCCAACCCCCAACCCAACAAATGATACTATGTCATCCCTGAAAAAACTTTAACCCACAACCCCAAAAAAATTATCTATCAGCCAGAAAAAACCCTAAACCCACAACCCCAAAAATCCCTACACCCCAACCCTATGAAAACCCTAAAAACCCAAAATAAACCATAATCCATAAAATACCCTATACCATAATCCCCAAAATCCTAAACTATTAGCCCCAAAAAACCATAATCCCTCAGTCCTAAAAAACCCTAAACCCACAGTCCTAAAAAAAACTAAACCCTCATCCTAGAAAAACACTAAACTCTCATCTCCATAAAACATATACCCACATCTCTAAAAATTTCGAAACACATACCTCTAATACTGTGAACCCATAGTCATAAAAAACCCCTTAAAATGTCATCCCATAAAACTATAATCCATGATCCCTAGAAAATACAGATTCATAATCCCTAAAAACCCTACACCCTCAATCCCACAAATCCTTAAACCCTCGTCCCTCTAAAACCATAATCCCAAATCACAAATAAAAATTAACACTTAACCCTTGGAAACCATAAACCATCAACCTATGAAAACTGTAAAAGCTCGCCCCCATATCCCCTAAACACCCAGCCCCAAAATACCCAGAACCCCATCCCCATACAACCCTAAACCATGACCCCCCCCCCTAAACCTTCAAACCTTATCCCAAAATAACATAAATCCCCATCCCTAAAAGTGATCAAACCTAAACCCTTGAAAATACTAAACACTCATCCCCAAAATACCTTCAACCCTCAGTCCAAAAAAACCCTAAACCCTAAACCTAAAACATTCTGAAACATCATTCCCCCAAAAACATAAATAGTCAACCCCAAAAAAACCTTAACCACAACCACAATGAACCCTCAAATTTATGCCCCAAAAATCACCCACCCCATAGACCAAAAAACCCTCATCCCTCATCCCCATACTGAGTATCATTATACTCACCCCTGCACGGGCTATGCCTTCACTTCATGGTGTTTGGTGCAGACGATGGATAGTACTGACTGAGGACAAGGGTACCAGGACTGGAGGTAGCTCGGAGGTGGACGTTAGAAGAGGCGAACCACGGAGACGGCCGTTTATGAGCTATACCTACCCTTCATATAGGATTCGTGGTGGGAAATCCAAGAGTAGTTCTAGTTCACTTGTACTTTCAGTTTCCTTGTACTTTCTATTTGTTCTTGTATTCTGTCCCCTTTTACTTACTATACTCATTTTTTTACTATTTATTTTACTTGTGTTCGTATCTTGATGTGTTCTTGGTTTCATGTGATTACAGTTTATAATGGAAATGCCTTTCCAGCTTTATTGATTACGCCTTTCAGTGCTAGTCGCCAGCCCCTGTCTTATGGAAGGAGGGCTTGGGGTAGTCATGGGACGACCTCTGGGGGACAAGTTGTGAAAAATTGGTATAGGAGTTGGTTCTACTATAGAAAATAGGACTCTGATCTTCTTTAACAGTAATAGTATTAAGTGTAGTGATTGTGGTTATCAATTTAGGGAACCTAGTGTTGGTGCGGTGGCTGACCTATCTATACACTAGGACCCTGACTTCTAATTTTTGACTCAGTGCATGAAAACACTGATTGTGCGTGTGTTTTAAAGAGTTTTCTTTTTGATTTCTTTGAGTCATCTCACCAGGTATAACTTATTGATCATGGCGCACCTATTTCGTTTCAATATGCCTCCAAATAGACATCCAGCTAGGGTTTTGAGATTTGTATGCACTGATAGCCCACTGACCGATGAGGCCTTGGGGCAGGAACATCTTCAAGTAGAGGCACCAGTGGTACCTAAGACAACCCTGCTTTTTATTACAACTTAAACATGCTTTATTACATAAAACTTCACTTGATACAACAAAGAAGATCAAGATGTTTAGTGTCTTTGGGGATTAGGATCATTACATAAAAACTTAAAACATGAAATACAACATCTTTATTGAAAACTTCCTTTACCTGACCACTACATTCCCTCGTACTTAGCATTGCATGGGATAACCTGAGGACATGCATAAGAAAAGGGTGAGCTATAAAGCCCAGTACGGGAGTACACATGGAATAACATGAGGAGTAAAATACATGTTAGGAAATAGGCATATGAATAGAGAATAAAAGAAACATGAACATAAAGGAATGATAAAGCATGATAATCATAACATGGAAATGTGGCAACAACACATAACATTTAATTAGCATGAGCCAAGGCTCATGGCACATGGAGCATGGGTAAACCCTCAATGCACATGAAGCATGAGTAAACCCTCGTTACACTTGAATTAGCATGAGTCAACACTCATTTCACATGACGTATCATGATACTATACTTTACCCAATGCATTGGAGCGCTCTAAGGGTGCACCCTTTTTAAACATTTCATTTCATGCATAAGTGTGCCACATGGATCATAAAACATGGATTTATAAAACATAATCATTTATTCCATGATAAAGTAATGTGGAATTCATACATGAAAATTTACAATCAATAAGTAAATTTTCATAAAGGTGAATACCCTTGATGTAGAAATGGGCATGGTATTCACTACACAATGACATTGGCTTAGAAAATCGGTGCGATTTCGGCAGCGTAACAGTGTGATGTAAGAATTAAAAAAAGGTTGATGAGAGAGAAAGGGGTTCCTCATAATACTTACATGTAATGGAAAGTAAGTCATATTGATACATGTACCGTCAATTTTAATGGAATTTAGGTTCATGATACAAGAGTATTGCTTGAATGTAAAAGAAGAGAGAGAAGTTTCTTTCGGAATTTCGGCATAGTAACGGGTGTAAATGGGAGGCATTTAATGAGAGAGAAAAGGGTCTCCCATCATTCAAAAAATAAGAGGGAAGTATTGGGGAGGTGTGAAACCATACCCTAACATTAATAATTGAAATTAAAAGGGCAATACAACTTAAAGAAAATTGACAAAAATGAGAAAGGAAGAAAAAACCCTTACTTGGAAGTGTGCTTCCAAAGGCTAGAGAGAGGCTTGTGAGAGGCTTCTTGGGAGCTTGGGGCACCTTGGGAGGATTCTAGAGAGAGTATGGAAGAGTTTGGACGAACTCCAAGGGATTTTAATGAGGAGTAAGTGGGAGCTTATGTGGGTTTATATAGGAAAGGTGAGGGAATTCTTTATTATTTAGGTTTGGGTCCCCTTACATTAAATTAATCCAAACCACAAACCATCCCATGGTTTTTGCCCATGGTTTTTGGAAAAGGGAACAGTAAAACATTATTTTATAAGTCCAAAGTCAGAACTTCTTAAAATATTAGGGATGCTTATGTGGAGGTGAGTCACACACCCATGGAAATTAATTTAAAAAGGCAAAGTGTTGAATAAGTCTTGAGGGGTTCATTAATGCTTTGAAAAATAAGTCAAACAAACCCAAAATCACTTTATTTTAATGGTAAAACATATATTGGCCGAAAATAAGGATTATGTTATTTTATTACATCACCATTGGGTCATTATGATGTCATAAAACACATTATATATTTAAACGGTATTTAATTTTTACCCAAAAATTTGACTGTCTCAGAAAATTATGAAAAAATCACTGTTGGATAATTTCGACGTCCTGATTACAGAAATGACATTTATTTTATCTAAAAAAAATTCTAAATATGTTTATTTTCACTTTTAAAATAAAAACCAACATTTATCAAAAATTCACGGGTTTTGACAGAAATGGCTTTCAAACCTTAATATAACATTTTAATTGCATTCATAAAATTATAAGATCATTTATATTTAATAAAAATTAATTTAATATTAATAATAATATTTTATTAAAATATTATTTAATTAAAAAATCCTTTAATTTAATAAAATATAATTCTTAATTAAATAAAAACTAAAAACACCATTTGTACTTTAAAAACTATTTACAGTGTATAAAAAATGACTAGAAATTATATTCATTATTATGTAAAAAAATAATGTACATGAACATAGTAATAATTATTTGTTACATAACCCCTTAAAACAGCTGCATAAGACCTAAGGGTAAGGTGTGCGATGGTGACAGACTCTTGGGCGGCTCCGATAACATCGCTCGAGTGGTAATCTCTATCAACTTCCACTTTTCCCGTAGACGGTCACGTTCGAGCTTGACATAATGAAGCTCTTCTTGGGATTGGTCAAGGGCGAAGCCCAAGGATGCCACCTATTTTTCGTGCTCCGACAAATGGGCTTCGTATGGGGAAATTCTACTGGATGAGGCCATCGCTTCCTTTGTCTGAGTAAAATTGGGTCTGTTAAAGCCTTATATTTATACTAATCATGTGATCACTGTTCAACGACTATAAAAGTAACGGTCATAACTCTAATCATAAAACCAAAGAATTTTACATATTATAAAAACATTTTTTATAAAGAGACATTTAACTGGATCAAGAGGGATTTTCCATTAATGAAACTTTGGGTCATTACAATATTCGCCCCTTAAAAAATTTCACCCTCGAAATTTTTGTTTTCCCACACTAAAACAAATGTGAGTAACTCAGCTTCATCATATCCTCCGATTCCCAAGTTGATTCTTCAAACATGTGGTTTCTCCACAACACCTTGATGAGGGGCATTGTCTTATTTCATAGAAATTTTTCTCCACGATCTAAGATCTTCATTGGTTTCTCCTCATAAGAAATATCATCTTCCAATTGTACCACCTTGGAAGAGAGTACATGTGAAGGGTCTGGTATGTACTTCCTTAAGAGGGATGCGTGAAAGACATCATGCACCTTGGCCATAGTAGGTGGAGGTGCTAGTCGATAGGCCACAACCCCAACACAATCAATAATATCTAAGGGGCCGATGTACCTTTGACATAACTTCCATTTCTTTCCAAACCTCATGACCTTCTTCCATGGAGATATGCATAAAAAAACCATGTATCCAACTTTAAACTCAAGGTCTCGTCGATGATTATCTGCATAACTCTTCTGTCGATTCTGGGCTGCCTTGATATGCAGTTGAATGTTTTTCACCTTCTCCACCATTTCCTCGACCATTTCTGGTCCAAGCAGCTTACGTTCACTGACCTCATCCCAACATGCCGATGTTCTGCACCTTTTCCCATAAAGGGATTCATATGGTTCCATTTGGATGCTCGAGTGGAAACTGTTATTATAAGAGAACTCAACCAGAGGAAGATGTTGATCCCATCCTCCTTTAAAGTCCATTGAGCACGCTCTCAACATATCCTCAAGTGTTTTGATAGTCTGCTCAGATTGGACATCAGTTTGAGGATGATAGGCCGTACTGAAGTTCAGTTCAGTATTCAGAGCATGTTGAAGACTCTTCCAAAAAATAGAGGTGAATCTTGGATCTCAGTCAGACACAATAGATAGTGGTACTCCATGAACCCTTACCACTTCCCTGATATATATCTGTGCCAGTTGATCCAATGAGAAATCCTCTCGAATAGCAATGTAGTGTGCAGTCTTTGTAAGATGATCCACACCAACCCAGATTGCATTGTTGCCATTGGATGTCCTTGGAAGTCCGGTGACAAAGTCCATGGTGATGTTTTTCCATTTCCATTCTGGTATGGGAAATGGTTGCATCATCCCCTTAGACTTCTGCCTCTCTGCCTTCACTTGCTGACACACCAGCCACATTGATGTATATTCGGCGATCTCCTTCTTCATATTATCCCACCAAAAGTTTTCTCGGAGATCTCGATACATCTTTGTGCTCCCTAGGTGAATAGAGAAATTTGAACTATGTGCATCATTTAAGAGTTCCTTCTTCATCTCCAGACTTGATGGAACACATAGTCTTTTCCCAAACCGCACAGTTCCTTCTTCATTAACATTAAACTCTGAGGATTTTCCCTTTTTGATAGCTTCCACTTTTTCTTGAATTCCCATATCATCCTTTTGATCATCCTTTAACCTTTCTAAAAGAGATGGTTGAGCAATCATTTGTGAAATGATTGATGATGTTCCCTTCTTTATGATTCCCACATCCATCTTCATCAAGTATATGAAGATTGGATCCTTCTCAATTCTCATCATTGATAGAATCGCTGGATCCTTTCTACTTAGGGCATCTTCCCCCTTGCTCGCTTTCCCAGGGTGGTAATGTATTGAACAGTCATAATCCTTGATGATCTCTATCCATCTTCTCTGGCACATATTAAGCTCTATTTGTGTAAATATATATTTAAGACTCTTGTGGTCAATATATATCTCACATTTCTCTCCATAGAGATAATGCCGCCAAATTTTTAAGGCAAAGATCACCATCGCCAACTCCAGATCATGCATTGGATAGTTTTTCTCATGGATTTTCAACTTCCTTGAGGCATAGGATATCACTTTATCATTCTGCATCAGCACACATCCTAAGCCCTTCTTCGAAGCATCACTGAATACCACAAAAAACTCCCCATTTTGGGGTAAAGTGAGCACGGGTGCAGTGATAAGCCTCCTTTTCAACTCCTTGAAGCTTTCTTCGCATTCATCACTCCAAGAAAACTTTACTCTCTTTCGAGTTATCTTGGTAAGAGGGTTGGACAATCGTGATAAATTTCTCACAAATCGTCGATAATATCCAGCTATCCCCAAGAAGCTACGGATATCGGTTACCGATGTTGGCCTCGACCATCCCTCAATTGCATCTGTTTTGGAAGGATCCATAGATATCCCATTTCTTGTGATGATATGGCCCAAGAATGAGACCTCCTTCAACCAGAACTCACACTTTCTGTACTTTTCATAGAGCTTCTCCTTGCGCAAAGTCTCTATTACAGTTCTTAAATGCTCCTCATGATCTTCCTTGGTTTTGGAGTATATTAGAATATCATCTATAAAGACTACCACAAATTTTTCAAGGTAATCTCTAAAGACTCTATTAATCAAGGCCATGAATATTTCTAGAGAATTGGTGAGTCTGAAAGGCATTACTATGAATTCATAGTGCCCGTACCTTGTACGAAAAGCAGTCTTGGGGATATCTTCCTTCTTCACCCTTACTTGATAATATCCCGACCGCAAGTCCACCTTGGAGAAGTATTGTGCTCCACGCAACTGATCGAACAAGTCATAAATTCGTGGGAGAGGATACTTGTTCTTTATCATGATTTTGTTAAGTTCACAATAATCGATGCAAAGCCGCATTGGCCCATCCTTCTTCTTGACGAAGAGGACTAGTGCACCCCATGGTGAAGCACTTGGGCGTATAAACCCTTTATCCAGATTCTTCTGTAGTTGTTTCTTCAGCTCTTCAAGCTCAACAATAGCCATTCTATATGGAGTCTTGGATATTGGTAACGCCCCAGGTATAAGTTCAATTGAGAACTCAACATCTCTTCTAGGAGGAAGACCAGGCAGTTCCTCGGGAAACACTTCCACGAATTCCCTCACAATAGGCATTTCTTCAAGGATGGTTTCTTCCTTGGACTCAATCATCTGAGCCAGATACGCGTTCTCATAGGGCAGTAATATCCATGCTTGAGATGATGGAGCTAATGGAGATTCATCTTCCTCCTGACACTTGTAAAGAATCGGGGGTCGATTCTCTATATGGAGTGTGATTTACCTCTCCCGACAATTTATGTTGGCTCTATATAAGGAAAGCCAATCCATGCCAAGAATTGAATAAAATTCCACCAGAGGGAGTATGACGACGTTCTCCGGGAAATTCAATCCATATATTATAACAGGGGAGGACTTATATTCATGGGATGCAATGATTTCCCCATTTTCTGTACTCACCGACATCTTTACTTCCATGATTTGTGGTGGTTCTGGGATTGTTCTACTAAACTTTCGAGATATAAAATAATTCGTAGAACCTGAATCAAAAAGTACATTTTCTATTCTTGAATGAATAACTAGAATACCTATCACCACTTCATTTTCGGGGTTCACTTAGGTAGAAGTGATGGAAAAAAGTTGTTCCTTGCTGTCTTGGAGGTTGTTGGTTTCCTCTGATAACCCTTGGATTAGGGCACTGATTTGAAAAATGACCCGGTTCGTTGCATTTATAGCATTGAACAACGCGTTGAGGTTTGAACGGACTGTCCCTCTCCTCTTTCGCAGCCGCGGGTCCTTCTTTCCGACAGTTAATAGCTAGGTGCCCTTCTCTTCCACACCTGAAGCATTTTCTTGTCCCCTTAAGGAAATTTCCAGGGTGCTTCTTTCCGCACTTTTGGCAAGTGGGGTGCTGGAACTTCTTAGCGCCGTTGGATTTATCCATTGTCCCACCAGCATTGAAGTCCACCTTACGCTTCTTATCCCCATGATACCCTTGTGATTCTCCGATCTCTATTTCGACCTTGAGGGCACATCAGACAATTTCGTCATAGCTGTCGAAGTCATGGATCGCTATTGCTTTCCGCAAGCTAGGCTTCAGCCCACCAAAGAAGCGGTCAACCTTGCATTCGGGGGAAATGACAAAGCCGGAAGCATATCGTGTAAGCCTTGTGAAGTTTTCCTTATACGCTCCAAGGGATTCCTCATCTTTTTTCTTGAGGGAAAGGAAGTCCCTTTCCATATTAAGCCGGAGGGTGTGAGGAAAATATTTATCGAAAAACATCTTCTGAAATTCCTTCCATTCCAAATCCTTGATCTCCTCCTCAGGCTTCCTATTTTTGATCAATGTCCACCATTGATCATATTCACCCTCCATACGATAAGCATCCAGGAGAAACTTCTCTTGTTCAGAATATTGGAGGATGGAGAAGATCTTTTCAATGGAGTTGATCCATTGTTCAACGATCGAGGGATCAGATAGTCCATTAAAAGTAGGAGGACTTTGTCACATGAAGCTCTTGATAGCAACTTGTTATTTCTTAGTGGGGGGGGGGGGTTGAATGTTCCTCTTGACTCATGTTTCTATTCAAAACTTGAGTTAGCTGAGAGAGAAGCGTGAAAAAGTTCTTGATTCCCACTCCCATTGGATTTGTCATCTCATTAGTACAGTCATCACACTGATCTTCACAACGGTTGTTAGCCCGAGTCCTTCTATTACCAGCCATTGGCTGGAATAAAAGGAAATTTAGGGGTAACACATAAAGGGTAGTCTAAAGACAAAATTTGATGACTCAAAAATAAACTTTTATTTCCTTAACTCATGAGTCTATAGGCTTCAATCTAGGATTTTCCTGATCTACTTTCTAACATATATTCTTAGGGGCATTTTTTCCTTAATAAGGGTTCATACTAAGATTGTGAATATATCAAAACATATCCCCCGGGAGTGTCGTAACCAAGAGTGCAGCAAGGCCCGTTGTCGTGCACCAGTTCCCATTCGAGTCTAGCTCAAAGCAGTGTTTTCGGGTTTTACCCCTAGGATACATCTGTGCCAGAGCCGCCTCTACCTGCTCGTATCCAAGAAGGGATGTATTTGTTTGATAAACCACTTACTTAGTAGTTACCAAAACATAGGGATGTTTTTATTATACTTAGTCTTGTATCTAAGGCTTTACTAGGGTTTTCTTAATCCCAAAAATAACTAAACCTATCCTCTGATACCAACTAAGACAACCCTGCTTTTTATTACAACATAAACATGCTTTATTACATAAAACAACACTTGATACAACAAAGAATATTGAGTGGTTTAGTGTATTTGGGGCTTAGGATCATTACATAAAAACATAAAACATGAAATATAACATCTTTATTGAAAACATCCTTTACATGACCACTACATTCCCTCGTACTTAGCATTGCATGAGATAACCTGAGGACACGCATAAGAAAAGGGTGAGCTATAAAGCCCAGTAAGGGAGTACACACGGAATAACATTAGGAGTACAATAAAAGTTAGTAAATAGGCATATAAATAGAGCATAAAAGAAACATGAACATAAAGGCATGGAAAAGCATGATAATCATAACATGGAAATGTGTCAACAACACATAACATTGAATTAGCATGAGCTAAGGCTCATTGCACATAGAGCATGAGTAAACCCTCATTGCACATGAAGCACGAGTAAACCCTCATTGCACTTTAATTAGCATGAGTCAACACTCATTGCACATGACGTATCATGATACTATACTTTACCCAATGCATTGGAGCGCTATAAGGGCACACCCTTCTTAAACATTTCATTTCATGCATAAGTGTGCCACATGGATCATAAAACATGGATTCATAAAACATAATAATTTATTACATGATAAAGGAATTTTGAATTCATACATGAAACTTTACAATCAATAATTAAATGTGCATAAAGGTGAATACCATTTATGGAGAAAAGGGCATGGTATTCACTACACAATGACATTGGCTTAGAAAATCGGTGCGATTTCGGCAGCGTAACGACGTGACGTAAGAATTAAAAAAAAGGTTGATGAGAGAGAAAGGGGTTCCTCATCATATTTACAAGTAATAGATAGTAAGGAGGTCACATAGATACATGTCCCATCAATTGTAATGGAATTTAGGTTCATGATACAAGAGTATTGCTTAAATGTAAAAGAAGAGAGAGAAGTTCCTTTCGGAATATCGGCATAGTAACGGGTGTATGTGGGAGGCATTTAATGAGAGAGAAAGGGGTCTCCCATAATTAAAACAATAAGAGGACAGTATGGGGGAGGTGAAAAACCATACCCCAACATTCATAATTGAAATTAAAAGGGCAATACAACTTAAAGAAAATTGATAAAAATGAGAAAGGAAGAAAAAACCCTAACTTGGAAGTGTGCTTCCAAAGGCTAGAGAGAGGCTTGTGAGAGGCTTCTTGGGAGCTTGGGGCACCTTGGGAGGATTATAGAGAGAGTAGGGAAGATTTGGGACGAACTCCAAGGGATTTTAGTGAGTAGGAAGTGGGAGCTTGGGTGGGTTTATATAGGAAAGGTGAGGGAATTCTTTATTATTTAGGTTTGGGTCCCCTTACATTAAATTAATCCAAACCACAAAACATACCATGGTTTTTGCCCAGGGTTTTTGGAAAAGGGAAGAGGAAAACATTATTTTATAAGGCCAAAGTCCGAACTTCTTAAAATATTAGGGTTGCTTATGTGGAGCTGAGTCACACACCCATGGAAATTAATTTAAAAAGGAAAAGTGTTGAATAAGTCTTGAGGGGTTCATTAATGCTTTGAAAAATTAGTCAAAAAAACCCAAAATCACTTTATTGTAATGGTAGAACATATATTGGCCGAACATAAGGATTATGGTATTTTATTACATCACCATTGGGTCATTATGATGTCATAAAACACATTATATATTTAAACGGTATTTAATTTTTACCCAAAAATTTGATTGTCTCAGAAAATTATGAAAAATTCATCGTTGGATAATTTCGACATCCTAATTCCAGAAATGACATTTGTTTTATCTAAAAAATTTCTAAATATGTTAATTTTCACTTTTAAAATAAAAACCAACGTTTATCGAAAATTCACGGGTTTTGACAGAAATGGCTTTCAAACCTAAATATAATGTTTTAATTGCATTCATAAAATTATAAGATCATTTATATTTAATAAAAATTAATTTAATATTAATAATAATATTTTATTAAAATATTATTTAATTCAAAAATCCCTTAATTTAATAAAATGTAATTCTTAATTAAATAATAACTAAAAACACCATTTGTACTTTAAAAACTATTTACAGTGTATCAAAAAAGACTAGAAATTATATTCATTATTATATAAAAAAATAATGTACATGAACATAGTACTACTTATTTGTTACATAACCCCTTAAAACAGCCGCATAAGACCTAAGGGCAAGGTGTGCGATGGTGACAGACTCTTGGGGCAGCTCGGATAACATCACTCGAGTGGTAATCTCTATCAACTTCCACTTTTCCCATAGATGGTTAGGTTCGAGCTTGAAATAATGAAGATAAGCTTGGGCTTGGTCAAGTGTGAAGCCCAAGGATGCCACCTCTTTTCCGAGCTCCGACAAATGGGCTTCGTATGGGGCAATTCTACTGGATGAGGCCATCAATTCCTTTGTCTGGGTAAAATTGGGTTCGTTAAAGCCTTATATTTATACTAATCATGTGATCACTGTTCAACAGCTATAAAAGTAAAGATCACAACTCTTATCATAAAACCAAATAAGTTGACATCTTATAAAAACATTTTTTATAAAGAGACATTTAACTGGATCAAGAGGGATTTTCAATTAATGAAACTTTGGGTCGTTACAGTACCATTACCTGTTGGGCCACCGATGCCATGAGCTCCCGTAGTATAGGGTGCATGCCACTTGAGAGAATTTCCTAAGTTCCAGCACGAGAGGCCACCCAGGTTCAGGGGAGAGACTGACCCACAAGCGACTGGGGATTGGCTGGAGGCTATGGTGAGAGTTTTCTGACTGGTAGGGATTCTAGCTGATCTCATGGTGATCCTTGCTGCCATCCCTCTGTAGGTAGCAGTAGACAGATGGTAGATCTTGATGCTCCAAGTTCACGATGATGTGACGTTTCCTTTGGCAGACTTCGACAACCTGTTTCAGGCAAACTTTTTCCCAACGACTTTTCATGAAGTGCACATACAAGATCTACTTCATCTGCAGCAGGTTAGCATGATTGTGGCTCAGTAGTTAGCGAGATTAACTGATCTCTCATGCTACTCCACTGATATGGTTCGGGACTTATTCTTCAGTGCCCGGACCTTTGAGTAGGGGCTCAGGTGGGAGATCAGGGCTTCGATGATCTCACTCAGCATCCCAGCACAGGAGGGGGTGTTAGAGAGAGCCCTCTTAGTGGAGAGTTTTCTTGCTGAGCAGTCACCAATAGCGAGACCCACCACCAATTTCCATGTAGCAGAGTCTTCTGTAGCTGGCAGCAGACCGATGACACAGAGGTCCAAGAAGTCCAGAACTACAGGTGGACGACCACATGATTCAGGTTCGGTTGTGCAGGGAACTCGAGGAAGAGCCTTTCATGCGAGAAGTGGGTAGTGTTACGCATGCGGTGGGTAAGGTCACATGGCTCGGGACTATCCACCCCACCGTACAGATTATTAGCAGATGGTTGAAGGACCTCCCATGCAGAGATAGTGATTCAACCAAGGAGGTCCGCAGGGAGAAGGAAGACGTGGCAGAGGAGCTGACCGTGCAGCTGGCGGTGGGCGATGATTCGAGATGTTACTGCCACCCCCACCAGGAGGTCCACCGCAATCGTAGGGAGTAGGTGGAAAGGTTCAAGCTCAGCTCTAGGCAGCTAAGGCCTACCATCATGGCGCTCTGGAGATGATACTAGGTATGATCTATGTCTACTCCACCTTAGCTATAGTACTTATAAACATAAGTGCCAGTAATTCTTTTATTGCTACTACCCTCATTCAGAGCTTGTAGATTCTGACAGAGCCATTGGATCGATCCTTATGGCTAGATACTCCTACGGGAGTTGATTCGAGGATTAAACACTGGTGCCGATAGTGTAAGCATACTATAGGAGTCAAGATCTTTGGTTGCGATCCCCTAATAGCGGCGTCGAGGCCTTATGACGTCATCTTGGGTATGGACTGGTTATCTATAGTCCATGCTCAAACTGAATATATTAGGTGCAAAGTGTGGTGTGTCCTCATGTATGGGACAAGGCTTACCTTCACCGTCAATAAGGGAGCCTTTAAAGCATAGAATTGACTTACCTAGAGGTGTGTGCAGCCGATCACTCATCAGTTGGCTAGCTTACCCTAGGAGCGGTTGATGTGGAGAGTCCGAATTATCCTGTAGTGGTGGAACATTACACGGATGTTTTTCCTGATGTTATTCCGGGTCTACCTCCTCATAGATAGGTTCACTTTTACAATGAATTGTACTCCGGAACGACACCGATATCTACACCAGTGTATCGTATGGCTCCCACGGAGCTTCGTGAGCTGTGGGTACATATGGAGGACTTACAGAGGAAAGGGTTCATTTGGTGTAGTGTTTCCCCTTGTGTAGCCCTAATTTTGTTCGCCAAGAAGGTGGATGGGAGCTTGAGACTTTGTGTCGACTATCGGCGCTTGAACCAGGTGACCATGAGGAACAAGCACCCACTTATGAGGATTGACGACCTCTTTGATTAGATGATGGGAGCATGGTGGTTCTCGTAGATAGACCTCAAATCAGGCTATCACCAGCTCAGAGTGCGAGACGAGGATGTGCAGAATATGACCTTCAGATTTCGGTATGGCTATTACGAGTTCTTGGTTATGCCATTCGGCGTAACCAACGCTCCAACAGTGTTCATGGGACTCATGATCATGATCTATCAACCATACCTTGATCACTTTGTAGATATACTTTGTGGATATAGATGGAGAATCTTTTCTTCAGTCTCGTATAGTCACTCCCCCACTTCTTCAGTGATTCTGGGAGGCGCAACGTGGGGACGCTGACTGCGAGACACGGCATGCTCAATATATCCACAGGACATGCACCTGGTTGATTTTATGAAGGTGGGGAGCACTTCATCCTCTTCAGAGGACGTACCATGGTACCGGTGTCGCTTTGGGAGGAAGTGTTGAGGGAGTTCCACACATCCCCTTTAGCGTTACATCCTGGAGTTGCGAAGATGAACCAGGATCTCCAAAGACAGCACTGGTGGCTAGGAATGAATAAATCTGTAGCATAGTTTGTCTCTTGATGCCTCACTTGTCAGCAAGTGAAGGCGAAGCATCACGTACCCATAGGCTTGGTTAAGCCTTTTGAGCTCCCAAAGTAGAAGTGGGATGGGATATACATGGACTTCATTATAGGAATTCCATGTACGTCTAGAGGTCATGAATCGATCTGGTTGATCATTGACTGACTCACCATGTCGGCCCACTTCCTACCAATCAAAGAGCAGGGTTCAATAGAGAGCTTGGGACGCCTCTATGTTCAAGAAATTGTGCGGATACATGGAGTAACCTTGATGATTTTATCCGATCATGATGTGTGTTTTACTTCCCGGCTATGGAAGGGGTTGCGGGAGGATTTCGGGATAAAGCTTCATTTGAGGACCGTCTTCCATCCCTAGACGGATGGCCATACTGAGCGGACCATTCAGACCCTTGAGGACATGTTGCGTGCCTATGTCCTCAACTTCAATCACAGTTGGGAGGATCACTATCCTTTTGTGGAGTTTTCATACAACAATAGCTATCACTCCACCGTTAGGATGTCACCTTTCGAGGTATTGTACGGGTGAACTTGCATATCACCTTTATGTTGGACTAACCTAGGGGAGTCAGCACTAGTGGGACCAGAGATGGTACGAGCTACCACAGAGAATGTGCAGATCATCCAAGAGCTGATGAAGACTGCATAGAGTAGGCAAAAGTATTATGTCGATTGGAGACAAAGACCTCTAGAGTTCGAGGATTGTGACCACATCTTTCTATGGGTCTCACCTCGATGAGGTTTGTGGAGATTTGGCCGAGGCGGCAAGTTATCTACGAGGTTCATCGGACCTTTTTAGGTCCTCATCAGAGTTGGCGAGGTGTCTTACCACTTTCATCTTCCACCTCATTTGCACTAGGTAAATGATGTCTTCCACGTATCCCAGTTGAGGAGATATGTACATGAGCCTTCTCACATCATTGTCCATGCCTAGTTGGACATCGACGATGGGGTGACTTTTACGGAGGTCCCAATAGAGATTGAGGATCGACATGATTAGTTCCTTTGTGGATGGTCGATACCTATGGTGCGCATTCGTTGGCTGCACAGGAACCTCTATGAGATCACATGGGAGCGGTAGCCTCAGATGCATGCTCAATACCACCACTTTTCCCTTAGTTTGAGTTGTGGATTACGGGGACGTAAATCCCTGAGGTGGAGAGAATATAAAGACCCAGAATTTCTATGTAATTTTTATTAATTAAATGGGAATTTTACGAGTCCTAGAAAATTGACGGTGCATGATTCTGAGGCCTGGAGGGCCTGGAATTAATTTATGGACTTTTTTTTGTGTACGTTTAGTAAACATGTGAGCAGGTTTTTGTAACTTATGAACTGGTACTCGGAATTGAAATTTGAGGACACCGTTGAACTCACAATGCCGTTATTATCTTAAGGAGACCTTCACCTCGACCATTGTAGGTCGAGGGTGGAAGTTAGTTTTTCACTTTTTCATGAGAGAAAAAAATAAAATAAAATGGTGTAACATTTTATTTTTATTTTATTTTGAAACTACTTATGAATTTTGAGAGGAGGGGAACACCAGAATTAAACCTCCCCCTGAGGTTATGGAGGTGGGGACCACCGAACATAAAACCTACTATGAGAGGTTATGGTGGTGGGGACCACCCGTGTTCAAACCCCTTTGAACCTCCCACATAAATGAGGGGATGTCTCTTGAACATACCCTTGATTAATTGTCCACCCCCCATTTAATTAATACACCAACTCAAATAATTAATTATTCTAATTTGAATTATGCCATCATATTCTATAATGTTGTCTAATTCATTTTTGATGGAATTGGGGGGAAACTCTTGGGAAAAGGGAGAAACTTGGAGAATTTGGGGAAAGCTGTCCAAAGAAGAATGCCAATGAGGAACGCTAACTTCGACTTCGACTTCTTCCTTGGGACAATCTTTGATGAAGAATGTCTTCAATGTCAATGAACCGACGATCGATGGAACGCTAACGTCACCGATGTCCGTTTATCCCCAACAACGTCGTCTCCTTCCTCGCAACCTCCGTCAGCAAATCAAATGAGGTAGAGAGGGTGTTTGAATTATTTCCTTTACCAGTTCTTGATATTCTAGAGATTCAAGTATCATAGCCACTTGCTACAACTCAAATGTGGAGAGTGCGGGCCTAAAAATCATGGAATGTCCTCTCCGAATTTCTAGGGATAATTCTTATGTTCTTCACGATGGAGGAGGATGGCTATCAACTGTGAGGAAGGTGACAAAGGCACCGGCGCTGTCCCGCGGCCACCGATGCCCATGGCTCTTCCACCCACGGCCGCCATGCCCCATGGTGCTCCGCCGCCCGCAGTCTCCACGCCCCGTGGTGCTTCGCTGCTAGGGCCTGCTCTGCCCCCCCCCCCCCTGCGACCTCACGGTGCCTCCCCGTGGCCTCGCTGCGCCGCCCTGTGGCCTGCCGTGCTGCTTTCTGCCCTCTGATACGCCTCGCGACCTCATGTCATCCGTGGACTCACATCGTCCACAACTGATCCATCCCGCGACCTCATGGCACCCCCGCGGCTGAGCCGCACCGCGGCCTCACGCCTTCCACAACAAATCCACTCCGCACCCTCCCAAAACCCCTGCGGCCGAGCTACCCCATGGCCTCGTGCCATCCGCGTCCAAAATGCCCCACAGCCTCCCTACATGGAAACACGCCTCCCTCACGGCCGCATGGCCTCCACACCACCGTTTCGTGGCCCCTGTGGCCTCGCACCGCTTTCGCGGCCTCTACGACCCTTTGCGACCCCTAACGGCCTGCCGGACCGCCCAGCGGGCCGGGCCAGACCCAACGGGCTGGGTTGACGTAGACCAGGTCGTCCTAGGCCGCGTCGGGCCAGGTCGTTCCGACTGAGCCAAGCCAGAGCCGGACCAGCTATGAGATTTTCATTCTAACGGCCATAAATTTGGAACTAGGCGTCTGTTTGACAAACTATCTATGGCGCTATAAACCTTGGAGTGAGACAGACCCTTTGGTATACCCCCACTAATGTTGTGGGTAAAGTTGATGTATGGTCGGGTTGGATAGAGCACGAATCTAACCTAGCCTCCGGGACTAAAAGGCTAATAACTCACAGACCGGGTGTTTGATTGAGGCGCTGTCTGTTATATTGAGACCCCTATGATGTGGTAGACTATTGAGATAATTCTTCTTGAGACTTCCTGGCAGTTGGAGTATCGACCATATGCTTGTGGAGTGGACCCTCCCGGAGACAATCGAGCATAGCGCAGGAACACTGTAGCTGGCTGTGATGTGAAGAATGAAGAGCGATCCTGTGTGGGTCAGCACCGAGCGATCCTGTGTGGGTCAACACCCAGCGATCCTCAGTCGGTTAGCACCTAGAAATCTTGTGTGGGTCAGCACCTAGCGATCCAGTGTGGGTCAGCCCTGAGCGATCCAGTGTGGGTCAGCACCGAGAGATCCTGTGTGGGTCTGTCTTTCAACAGAGTAAGATGATTTAGTAGTTACATCTAATCATCTATACTATTGTACCTAAGTTATACCTGGTGTGAGATGAGTCTGTACCTGTGTGGTACTTTCGTTGTGGTAATACCTTGGGGGTATTCTTCTGTTTGGCGTACCTATGTGGTACTTGCCTTTGTGGTATTTCTTCCTTTTTGGAACAATTGAGCTTGGGGCTTTGGAGTTGGACTCTCTGTTTTCCTCATGATTGAGATGGGTTTACTTGATAACTTAGGTATGTTCATGGGCATATACCTAAGTAGGGTTATCAGTTGTTTCCTTGCTTTTTGTTTTATCCTTTGTGGATTTTTGAGAATTTGAGGGTCTTGGGGTCCCTACTAAGTATCGTTATACTCATCCCAGCACGGTATATGCCTATACTTCGTTGTGATCGGTACAGACAACAGATAGCACTGACTGGGGACAAGGGTACTAGGACGGGAGGTATCTCGGAGGTGGATGTTAGACGAGGCGAACCACAAAGACGACCATTCTGGATCTGTACCTACCTGTCATGTACGATTAATGGTGGATGATATAAGAGTAGTTTCAGTTCACTTGTACATTCATTTTCCTTGTACTTTCCAGTTGGGCTTGTATTCTGGACCCTTTTACTTACTGTACTCACTCTGTTTACTATTCAGTTTACTTTGGTTCGTATCTTGTTGTGTGCTTGGTTGCGTGTGATTACTAGTTATAAAGGCAATGCTTTCCCAGTTCTAGGGATTACGCCTTTCGGTGCTAGTCACCAGCCCCTGGGCTATGAAAGGCGGGCTTGGGATATTCATGGCACGGGCCTTGGGGGACGGGTCGTGACAAAAAAACCTTAAACCCTTATCCCCAAAAAACCATAAACACTCATCCCAAAACGACCATAAAACCCATTCCCCAAAAAACCCAATACCCTAATCTGCTGAAAACACTAAACCCTCAGAAAAAAACATAAACCCTCATTCCCAAAATCCCAAAACACTAATAAAAAAACCATAAAACCTCATCCACATAGAAACCCTAAACACACATCCCATGAAAACCTTAAAACCTCTCCCCAATAAACACTAAAAAACCATCACCCAAATAATATAAACCCTAATATAAAAAAACCTAAACCCTAAACCCAAAAAACCCTAAAAAATCATACCCCCATACCCCTAATTCCTCATATCCCAAAAAACCCTAAGCACTCATCCCCAAATATTGTAAACTCTTAGGCTCAAAAAAACCTTAAACCCTATGCGCCGCAAAATCCTAAATCCTCATACCCAAAAATCTCTATACCATCATCCCTATGAAACCCTAAACTCTAAACCCCAAAAATAAAAAATACTTATCCTAAAAAAACCTGAAACCCTAAATCGTAAAAAACCATAAACCATCAGCCCCATGAAACCCTAAACCCTAAACCCCGAAAAATCCCTTAACCCTTATCATGAAAAAACCATAAACCTCATCCCCAATAAACCGTAAACCATAATCCTAGATAAACCCTAAACCCTAATCCCCCAAAACCATAAATCTTCCAACCTAAAACCGTTAAACTTATAACCAAAAAACCCTAAACCCAAAAAACCCTAAACCCAAATAAAACCCTAAACCTCAAGCCACACAAAACAATAAACCCTTAGCCCCATATAACGCTAGACCCTCAACCAAAATAAATCATGAAACTTTAACAAAAAAACTAAATAACCAACCCCAAAAACCCATTTTACAATTCCATAAAAAACCCTAAACACCCTTTCCAAAAACAAAAAATTTGAAATCCTAAAATACCTTTACTGTGAACCCCAAAAAAACAAAAAACCCTCATTCCCAATAAAACATGAACCCACAACCCTAATTACCCTAAACTCTCGTCCTTGAACTACTATAAACTATCATCCTAAAACACCACTACACTATTGTTCTATAAAAACACTAACCCCTTAGCCCTAAAATCCCTAAACTATCATAACCCAAAAAACAAAAACCCTTAGTCACAAAATTACATAAACCTTCAGCCCTGAAAATCTGAAACCCTCATGCCCAAAAATTTACACCCATCCACAAAAAACCATAAGCACTCCGCCCCCAAAACCCTAAACACTTCGGCCCAGAAAATATTAAACCCTCATTCTCAAAAACCCTAAACCCTTATCCTAAAAATAATATACACCCAAACCCTCAAAAGAACCTAAACCACCAACCAAAAAATTTAGTAAATTTTCATCCCCAAAAGTACATATACCTCCATCCCCAAACAACCATAAACACTCAACCCTAAAATACACTAAAACCTCATCCTAAAAAAATACCTACCCCTAACCCATAAAGCCACATCCCCAAAAAAACCAAAACACTCAACCCAAATGTCAATATACTCTCAGCCCCAAAAAACCCTAATCTACTCTCACTATAAAACCGTAAACCCAAAGCCCCAAAAAATTATATACTCTAAGTATAAAAACCCCCAACACCCAAAGACCTAGAAAAACCTAAACACTCAGACATAGAAAACACTAAACCCCAAGCACCCAAAAAACCCAAAAACCATAGCACCAGAAAACCATCACATATAGAAAACCCTAAATACTAATCCATATAAATCCATAAACCCTCAGAACTAAAAACACTGATCCCCTAAACCGTAAAACCCTCATCCCCCAAAAAATCAAACCCCTCACCCCAAAAATACCCTCAAACCATAGCACAATAAAACCCAAAACCCTTATCCCTAAAAAATCTCAACCCTTATTCCCAAAAATCCATCAAACCACATTCAATAAAACCCCGAGCCATATGCCCAAAAAATCCCTCTACCCATATCTATAGAAAACCCTAAACCCTCAAACATAATACACTCTTAGCCATATGCCATACAAACAATCAAACCACATCCCCAAAAACCATAAACACTCTTCCCTGTAAAAAATCTTAACCCTCATACCAAAAATACCATCAACCATCATCCCTAAAAACTCTATACACTTATCCAAAAAAAATCCATCCTCATATCCAAAAAACCAATAGGCATTATCTCATAGAAACACTCAACCCACGATACAAAAAAAAAACACTCCACCCTCATCCCAAACAAACACTCAACCTTTATCCCCCCAAAAACCTCAACCCATATCAAAATAAACATTAACACTCATCCCCAAAATACCTTCATCCAACATCCACAAAAAAACCTCAACACAAAACCACAAAATTCCATTAACACATAGTTTCAAAAAACCCTCAACCTTCATCCCTAAAAAACATCAGTTCTCAGCTCTAAAAAATCCATAAACCCTTATCCATAAAAATAATAAATCCCTTGACCCAAAAAACATTAAACAGTAAACCCCCAAAAACCCTAATCCATCATCCCTAATAAACCCTAAAACCTCAACCCCAAAAACACTCAAAACTCAACCCCAAAAAACCCAAAAACCACATCCCCAAAAAATAAATTAACCCATATTCCGAAAAGGCCATAAATTCTCAAGAAAAAAATGCGTAACACTTATCCCAAAAAACTTAAATCCTTATCCCCAAAAATCCAAAAATCCTCATCCCCAAAATACACTAAACCCTCATTTCCAAAAAATACTAAACCATAATCCCCAAAAACCCATCAAACCTCAACACCAGAAAAACATAATCCATTAAAACCAAAAGAACCACATCCTTATCCAAAAAAAAAAGACTATAAACCACCATCCCCAATAAACCCTAAACCATTTGTCGTAAAAATGAAAAACCCTCATCCCAAAAAAACCCCAAACCTCTACCAAAAACCCTCAAGCCTCAAAACCAAAAAACTAAGCCACCAAAAACACACAACCCTCAACCAAAAAAACATAGTTCGTCATCTAAAAAAACCCAAAAAAAACACCCAACCCCCAACCCAAAAAATGATACTCTCTCAGCCCTGAAAAAACCTTAACCCACAACCCCCCCAAAAAAACAATGATCTATCAGCCACAAAAAACCCTAAACCCACAACCCCAAAAATACCTACACACCAACCCTATTAAACCCCTAAAGCCCCAAAATGAACCATAATCCATAAAATAACCTATACCCTAAACACCAAAATCCTAAACTATTAGCCCCAAAAAACTGTAATCCCTCAATCCTAAAAAACCCTAAACCCATAGTCCTAAAAAAACTAAACCATCATCCTTGTAAAACACTAAACTCTCATCTCCATAAAACCTATATCCAGATATCCAAAAATTTCTAAAAACATAACTCAAAAACCTTAAACCCGTAGTCATAAAAACCCCCTTAAAATGTCATCCCATAAAACAATAATCCATGATCCCTAGAAAATCCACATCCCTACGCCCTAAAAACCCTGTACCCTCAATCCCCCAAATCCATAAACCCTCATACCTATAAAACCATAATCCCACATCACAAATAAAAATTAACACTTAACCCATGGAAACCATAAACCATAAACCTAGGAAAACTGTAAAATCTCACCCCAATATCCCATAAACACCGGGCCCCCAAAATCCCAAAACCCCATCCCCAGACAACCCTAAGACACGACCCCCCATAAACCGTCAACCCTTATCCCAAAATAACATGAACCCCCTTCCCTAAAAATGATCAAACCTCAACCCCTAAAAATACTAAACACTCCTCCTCAAAATACCTCCAACCCTCAGTCCAAAAAAACCCTAAACCCTCAACATAAAATATTCCAAAACATCATTCCCCAAAAAACTTAAACACTCAACCCCAAAAAAACCCTTAACCACAACCACAATGAACCCTCAAATTTATGTCCCAAAAATCACCCCCCCCCATAGACCAAAAAACTCTCATCCTTCATCCCCATAAAAACCCTAATTCCTTAGCCCCCAAAAGACATCTAATCTTATCACGAAAAAATATGTCTTCCATATGCCACCAAAATCTCCCACCAATTAGCCCCAAAAACCCTTAACTCTCATCACCAAAAACCCTAAAAAGCCAATTCATAAAAAACAAAAAACAAAAAACCCAAAAAAATCCCTCAAACCTCAGAACCTAAAAACCCTCAACACGCAGCCCCACAAAACACAAAACCCTTATCCCAAATAACCCCCCCCCCCAAACTACAAAACTCGCCCCAACAAATCCTCAACCATGATCACTAATAAACCCTAAACCCTATACCCAAAAAACACTCATCCTTAAGCCACAAAAATTCATAAATGTTAATCCCAAGATAAATGTAAACCCTTGGGTCTAAAAAAATATCAACCCACAACCCCAAACCCCTAAATCATCCTACCAAAAAAATCCCTTAACCCTCATAACCAAAAAATTCTTATACCCTCACCAATAAACAATCCTAAATATTCATCCCGAAAAAAATAAAAAACTATACCCCAAAAAAAATCTCATCCCAAAAACACCAAAACAAACAGCACCAAAAAACCCTAAACTGTCATCTCTAAAAACTCTAAACACTATTCCCCATAAAACCCTAAATCCTCATAATCAAAAACCCTTAACCCCCATCCGAAAAAACTCTAAATCCTTATCCCCAAAAAACTAGAATCCATATTTCCCAAAAACCATAAATCCTCATCCCCAAAACCCAAAACCCTCAACCCCATTAAACCAAAAACTCACAGCCCTAGAAAACTCAAAACCCTTAGCCCCAGAAAAAATTAAATCACTATCCCCATAAAAACATAAACACTCATCCCTTTTAAATTATAAACCATCATTCCTAAAAAACCCTAAACCACTAATCCCAAAAAAACCCTAAACCTCATTTCCATAAAACCCTAAAACCTTATCCTAATAATCCCAAAACCCTAACTAATGTAAAAACATAAACACTCTTCCCTAACGAAGGATAATCCATCATCCCCCTAAAAACCCTAAACACATCCACAAAAACCATATACCCTCATCCTCAAAAAACCCAAAACCTTCATCACCAAAAAAATATCAACCTTGAGAACCAAAAAACCCTACAACCACACCCCCAAAAAACCCAAAACCAATAACCCCAAAAAAAACTGTAATCCATTATTCCAAAAAATCCCTAAACCCATAGACCCAAAAAATCATAAACCCTTTATCTCAAAAATCACTAAACACACAGCCACAAAAATCCCTAAACCTTCAACTCTAAAAAACCCTAAACCCTAATCCCCCCAAAAAACCCCTAATTGTTAGCCCCCAAAAAACCCTAAACCCTCAGTCCCAAAAACCCCCTCTAACCATAGTCCCAAAAAACACTAAAAACTCCTTCCAAAAATTTTATAAAACCTCATCCCAAAACAACCTCCATCCCCTAGACTGAATAAATCCTTTACCCTCAATTCAAAAAAAAACATAACCCCACCCAAATAAATCCTAACTCATCATCCATAATAACCCTCATCCCTTAGCCCCCCAAAACCCTGATCCATTATCACAAAATACACTAAACCCCCTTAAAAACATATTACCCTTTGTGCCAAAATTAAATCAACCATTAGTACAAATAAACCTAAACCATCATCCCCAAATAACCCAAAACCCCCATCCAGAAAAAATAACCTAAAACTTCACTAATAAAAAACCTTATACCCATAGCCCCAAAAAATCCTAAACCATCATCCAAAAAAACAAAAAACCGTCAACCGTAAAAAAACCTAAACTCTTAGCACCGAAAAACACTAAACCCTAATCCCTAAAATCCATAAACCCTCAACCCCCAAAAAAACATAAACAGATAGTACCAAAATTATACTCAATCATCAGCAAAAAAAACACTCAATACTCAGTTCCAAAATACCCTTACCCCTTATCCCCCAAAACTCTTAAACCCTCACCCCCAAAAAACGGTAAACACTCATCCCCAAACAACCCTCAACGCATATCACTAATAAAATCATATCCCTATTCCCAAAAAATCTCAAAAATCATCCCCAAAAAATTATAAACTCTCATCACTAAAAATCCACATAACTTCCATCACCAAAAAACCATGAACCCTTATCCCCATATAACCCTCAACTCCATAAAAAACCTTAACCCTCTATTCCAAAAATCCATCATTCCTCATCACTAATGACCCTCAAATTTTATCCCAAAAAAATCTCAACCCTGATACCTAAAGAACACTAAACCCTCAGCCCCCAGAAAACCTAAACCCTCATCCCCAAAAAACTCTCAACCCTCATCCCACAAAAATGAAACCCTCAACACTAAAAAATGCACAACATTTAACGTAAAAATCCCTCATCCCACCTCTGTAAAAAACCATAATCCATCATCCCCACCCCCAAACCCTAATACATAAGCTGCAAAAAAACCCTCTACCCATATCCCTAAAATAACCTAAAAATTTATCGCAAAAAAACCTAAACCCCTAGGCCCAAAAAACCCTCACCCCTTATCACAAAAAACGCTAAACCCTCAACTGAAAAAAAAACATAAAACAAAATCCCTAAATAATACTTATCCCTGAACCATAAAAAATCCTAAACCCTCATCCCCCAAAATAAAAATTACTCAGTCCTAAAAAAACCTAAACCCTCATCCCCAAAAAAACTAAAACACCATCACATGAAAACATTAAACATCAAACCCCACCAAACCATAAAATACTTGCTCCAAAAGTACCTAAAACTCATCACCAAAAATCCCTAAACACCAACCCCACAAAACCCCATACCCTCATCCCTATAAAACCATAAACCATTAGAACTAGAAATCTCTAAATACACAGGCCCATAATAACCTAAATTCTCCTTCCAAGAAAACCCTGAACCCTCATCTTGTGACATCCGTAAAATCTCTTCCCCAAAAAACACTAAAAATTAGTACCAGAAACCCCTAAACCCTCTATGTAGGAAATCCCTATACCACCATCCCCAAATACACCTAAAATCTCACCACTAAAAAAACATTAACTGTTATCCTCAATAAAATTTCTATACCATACGCCCTAAATAATCGTCACAAAAAAAATTGTAAACAAACATCCCAAAAAAACCTCACCCCTCTTAATGAAAAACACCCATCCATCAACCCCAAATAACCCAAATCTGTCATCTCTAATAAATCCTAAACCATCATTCCCAAAAAAATCTCCATCCCTCATCCCCCCAAAACTCACAAACAACATCCCATAAAAACCCTAGTCCTCCAGTAAAAAAAACCCTCAATTCAAATCTAGAAAAAATTAACAATCCATAAACCACTAAAAACCATAAACCTTAAACCACATAAAACCCTATACCCTCATCCCTAGAAAACCGAAAACCAATAGCTCCAAAAGACCCTAAACCATCATCACCACAAAAACCTATATGTCAATCCCTATAAAACACTAATCCCCTAGCCCCAAAAACCCTAAATCCACATCCCCAACATTTCCCTAAACCCTCAATTCAAAAAAAAACATAAAATCATGGCCACTTAAAACACCAAAGAGTATTCCATAAAAAACTCTAAACATTCATACCTAAAAAACTATAAACACTCATACATAAACAACACTACACAATTATCCCCAAAACATCGTCCATACTCGACCCCAAAAAAAACCAAAACCCACATTCTGAAAAACCTCAAGCATCAGCCCCAAAATTCCATAAATTATCATCTCTTTAAAAACCTTAATCCTCAACCCCCCAAAACCCTAAACATTAAACACCCAAAACCCATAAACCCTCTGAACACAAAAACATTAAAATGAATTCCCAAAACCCTAATCTAAATCCACAAGAAACACTAATCTCCATCCCCAAAAAACCCAAAAACATCATCCTAGAAAACCATCATCCCATAGGCCGAAAAATATCAAAACTATCAGCCCTAAAAAACCATAATCGTCATCACAAAAAAATCAAGACCCACAACATCATAAAAACCCTAAATCCCGACCACTGAATCTCTATGCCCTAATCACCAAAAAACAACAAACCCAAAACCCAAAACCCCCTAAAAACTAATCCCCATAAACCCTCAAACCTCACCCTTAAAAAACACCACACACTCATCCCAAATCTCAAAACTTCATACCTAAAACACCTTAATACTTAAAAAACTAATCCATCAACCCTAATCCACAAACATATCTCAATCTTCATAATTAAACATTGTCCATCCTCATTCCCAAAAATTACTCAATCATTATGCCAAAAATCCAAAAAACCTAATCCCCCAAATACCCTAAACCCAAAGCCTAAAAACATATTCCTCACACCCAAAAAACCATAAACCCTTATCCTCCCAAAACCCACTCTCCTCATCCCTAATGTAAACTAATCCTTCATCATAGAAAACCGTTAAACCCCAAGCCCAAAAAATCCCAAACACTAAGCCTTGAAAATATCTAAACCCACAACCTCAACAAACCGTAAACACTCTACTGAAAACCATAAATCCTCATCCTGAAAATACCCTATACACACATCCCTAAAAGCCCCTATAACCTTATTCCAAAATAAACACTATACCCTCATCCATGAAAATAATAAACAATAAATTCCAAAAAACCATAAAGAGTCATCCCAAATAAACCTAAATCCCTTAGAACCCCAAAACCCTAGTCACTCATCCCTAGAAAACCCTAAACCATCAGCCCTAAAAAATTCAAAACCATCATCCCCCAAAAAATACTAAACACTCATCCCCCAAAAAAACTAAAAACCCACACCATAAAAAATATAAAACCATCATCCTCGAATACACTGAAGACCTCACTCCAAAAACCCTAAATAAATCGGCTCCAAAATATGTAAACCATCTGCTCCAAAAAAAACCAACACTCGAAGCCACCAAAAACCCTAAACCCTCATCCCCAATAAACCCTAAAACCTCTATCCCAAAAAACCTAAACCAACTACCCAAAAAACCTTTAAATCCTAAGCCCCAAAAAATATAAAAAACATCATCCATAAAAACCCTAAATCTGCGTCCCCACAAAACCCTAAGCCCTCAACCCAAAAACCCTAAACCCTCATCCCCAAAAAAATCCTAAACCCTCGACCACAATTAATTTGATACCCTTAGCCCCATTAATCCCTATACCCTATGCCCCAAAAAATTATTAACCCTCATCCCCAAAAATACCTATAACCTAAATATGATAAAACCCTAATCCCTAAACACCAAAAATAAAAAAACCCTTAGCCACACAAAACCCAAAATGCTCATTCTAAAATAACAGTAAACACTCATCCCTGAAAAACCCTAAACCCTCAATACCAAATAACACAAAACCCTTATCCCTTGAGACATACCTATTCCCTTGGCTAAAAAACCTAATACCCCAGCACTGGAAAACCCTAAACCCCCATCCCAAGAATCAATAAACCCTAATCCCCAGAAAAAACCTACTCCATAATCCATAAAACACTAATCCATAATCCACAAAACCCTAAACCCTCAATAAAAAACAACTCTAATCCCTCTCCCAAAAAATCCTAAACCCTCAACCTAAAAACCCTTAAAACTATTGAACCCAAATAACACTAAATCCTCAACACTGAAAAACACTAAACAACATGCTTGAAAAACCATAAACCCTCACCCATAAAAACCTTTTAAATAATAAACTACAAAAACCAAAACCCTCAACCCTAAAAAACACTAGACTCTCAACTTTGAAAATCCTAGAAAACCAAGCTCATGAAAACCCGAAACCATTAACCCCAAAAATATTAAACCCTCTCCACCAAAAAATCATAAACCCTAATCCCCCAAAACACCTAAAACATAATAACTAGAACCTAATCTTAAATAATCAAAGGACTCTATACCATCAACCACAATAGATCATAACACATTATCCACAAAACACTCTAATCCCTTAACCACAAAAAATGATAAACCCTTAGCGTAGAAATCCCAAAACACTCATCCCCACCAAATTATAAACCCTCACCCCCACAATACGCTAAAACCGAGTCACCAGAAAAACCTAATCACTCATCCCCAAAAATACCTAGACTCTCATCCTCACAAACCCTAAATCACTAGAACCTTAAAACCTATACCGTAAGACCCCTAAAATCCTAAATCCTCAGTTAGAAGACACAATAATCCCATTGCCACAAAAATACCTAAACCCTCATCCACACAAAACACTAAACCATCATCCCCAGAACACTCCAAATACTTAAACCTAGAATAAAATATACCCTTAGCCCCAAAAAACCCCTAAATTATTAGCCCAATAAAATCCTAAACCCTCCACCAATAAAACCCAAACCACCATCCCTAGAAATCTAAAATCCCTCTCTCATAGAGAACCCCAATCCCATAACCCCCAAAACCCTCAACCATCAACCATAAAAAATGCTTATCCTTAATTCACATAATATAATAAACCTTCATCCACAAATAACCCAAAACCCCTAGCACCAATAATCCATCAACCCCTTACCCCAAAAAAACCAAAAACTTCTAGCCTCAAAACCCCTAAACACCCATCCTCAATGAAACCTCAAACATCATCCCCACAAAATCCTCAATCCTATGCCTTAAAAAACTCTCAACCCTCAACCCAAAAAATCCTTATCCCTCATCCCCCAAAAAACCTCACCCATAAAACATAAAAACCTTTAACCTTTTACCCAAAAATCATCAAACCTCAACACAAAAACACTTAACACTCACCCCCAAAAAATAAATCCTATACCCTAAAAAACCCTAGCACCAGAAAAACTCTATAACCCATCCCTAATGAGATCTAAATACATAAATACAAAAACACATCAACACTCATCCCCATGAAACCCTCAAACCACAACCCAAAATATCACTCCACCCCCATCTCCAAAAAACACTCAACCCTCAGCCACTAAAAACACTCAAGTCATTTCTTCAAAAAAACACTCAAAACTCATCACCATGATAACCTCATCCCACAATCCCAAAAATCCCTAAAACCTCATCAAAAAATAACACTGAACCCTCTGCAACAAAGAACCCTCAACTCTCACACACTAAAATCCCTAAAGACATATCTCAAAAAAACCCAAAACCCTCATGCCAAAACTTTTGAAAACCTCAACTCCACAAAAACCATAGGAAATCATCTTCAATAAACCCTAAACCCACATCCCCAAAAAATAATCAACACTCATCCAAAAGAAAGACCTTAACCCTTATCCCTCAAAACCAGAAACCATTATACTCAAAAAAATACTTTGCCCTCAACCCCAAAAAATAATAAACCCTTAGTGAAAAAAACCTTGAACATCGATCCCCCAAAACCCATAATCCCATAGCTCCAGAAATCCTATGACCATCATCGAAAAAACCAAGAACCCCCATCCCAAAAAAAACCTAAACCCTCAACACAAAAAAACCCAAAATCCCTTATTCTAAAGAAACTATCAACCCTAAACCCAAAATTCCCATAACCCTCATCCCTAAAAAACTCCAAATTGTCAGATCCAAAAATCCGTAAAACATAAATCCTTAAAAAATGAAAACCCTAATTCTGAAAAAACCCTCAACCCTTAGCCTGAAAATCCCTCAACCCCCTTCCTCAAAAAACCATCAACTCTTAGCCTCAAAAACCCCACAACCATGAGTTGTAAAAAACCATAAACCCTCATCCCCAAAAAATAGCCAACCCAAATCCCCCAAAACCTCAACCCACATCCATGAAAAAACCTAAATCATATATCCTAAATAACCTAAAACCACTTTCCCAAAAATCCATAAGCACTCATCCCCAAAAAAATCCATAAACCTCATTTTCAAAAAAAACCATAAGCATAAAAAACCCTATACCTTAATCTCAAAAAACCCTTAACACCCTCCAAAAACACCCTAAACCCTTAGTCTCATGAAATCCTAAACTTGTATCCCTACAATACCATAAAACAACATTCAGAGAAAACTTTGAAACCTCAACACCAAAAAACCCAAAACACTCATCTCTAGAAATACAAAAACATCATCCAAAAAAACCTAAACCCTCAACCCAACAAATCAAAAAACCATATCCCAAGAAAACCAAAAAAACCTTAGTCCTAGAAAAAATTAAACCCTCAACCCCATAAATACTTAAACATTAAGTCATAGATAACAATAGACACTCATAACTGGAAAACCCTAAACCATCATCCCTAAAAAAACCTTATACCTTAATTCCAAGAAAACTATAAACCCTCATCTCATTAAAACCCGACATCCTTATTCCCAAAAAACACTAAACTCTTAACATAAAAATACCATAAAACCTCATCCCTAAAAAACAAATTTCAACCCCAAAATCTACTAAACCTTGAGACCAATAATCACAAAACAATAGCCTTGGAAAAAAATAATTCCTAAGTCCTAAAAATCCTCCAACTATAATCATGAAACCATCAACACTCAACACCAAAAAAATCATAAACCATCAACCCCAAAAAAACATAAATACCCAGACCTAAAAAACATAAAACCTCATACCAAAAAACCCTCCTCCATTAGACCCAAAAAACTCAACTATTCATGATAAAACTAGTCAACCCATATCCCCCAGAAAACCATCAATGATTAGCCCAAAAAAACTCCACCCACAGCCCCATGAAACCCTCAACCCTCAACCCTTAACCCTAAAACCCTCAACTTTCATCACAAAGGAAAAAAATATTCATCTCCAAAATTCAAAATTTATTATTGCCTAGAAGAATCTAAAACTATATCACATAAAAAAACAATTTTCCCCAAAAAACCCTTAATCATCATCACAAAAAAAATACCCAACACCATCATCTTCAATAAAATTCATACCTCATCCCCAAAAAACCCTCAACCCTTATCTTAGAAAAATCCTAAACATTCAAACCTATAAATCAAAGAAGCCCCATAATCATAAAAACACTAAATTATCAACTACAAATAACCCTTAACCCTCATATTAGAATACCATCAATCCTCATCCCTAAAAAAAGTATACCCCCTTTCCCAAAATTCCATCAACAATCAAATCCAAAAAAACTTAAACCCTTAATACAAAAAAACCTACTGAATTATCTTCTAAAACCCTAAACCCTTTACCCAAAATAATTGAACAATCTCTCACCTATAAAATCCAAAACCCACATCCCCTAAAACCCAAAACCCTCAAGCCCCAAAAAATAATAATCCCATTGATTTAAAAATTCCTAAACCCTCTGCCCCAAAAAACCATAAACCATCACACCCAAAAAACCCTAAACCACGATCCCTAGAAAACTCTAAACCCTTGGCCCCAAAAAACACAAAAAATTCAACTAAATAACCCTAAACATTTACCACAAAAAACCATTAAACCCTAAATCCAATGAAACCAAAAAATATTTATCCCAAGAAACTCATAAACCCTCAGTCCCAGAAAACCATAAACCCTCAGACCCAAAAATCCCTAAACCATTAGCTCTAGAAAACCCTAAACCCTCAGCACCAGAAAACCCCAAACCATTAGCCCCAAAAAACAATAAATTTTTTCCCAAGAAAACCCAAAACTCTATTCCCCAATAAAATCAAAAACCCAAATTTCAAAAAAACCATAATATATCATCCCTAGAAAACCAAAAACCCTCATAGAAAAAAATCACTATACATTCATACTAAAAGAATCGAGACATTAATCCAAAAAAAATATAAACCCTTAACCTCAAAAAATAACCTCAACAGTCAACCTAAAAAATCCCTAAAACATGAACTATGAGAATCTGTAATGCCTCATCCATAAAAAAACACTAAAACCTTGGACAAAAAAATTTATTAACCCTTATCCTAAAAAAACCGTAAACCCAACTATCCAAAAAAACCCCAATACCCACGCACCAGAAAACCCTAAACCCTCAAAAAACATTCCTAATAACAGAGCCCCCCAAAACCGTAAAACCTCATACCAAAGAGAAAAAACCCTCAACCCCAAAATAAAAAAAACACTCATCCTTATAAAACCCCAATCCATTAACAAAAAAATAAAAATAAAAAACCCTCATCCCCAAAAAAACCCTCATATGAAAAAGGACCTAAACCATTAGTCCAAATAAATCCTTCAACCATCATCCCCAAAAAACCCTCATCCCTCAGTCCTAATAAACCCCAATCCCTAATGCCTATAAAACCATAATATCTCATCCCCCAAAACCCTATTCCCTCATCCTAAAAAATCCAAAAACCATTAGATAGAAAAAAAACCGTTAACCCCCATCCCAAAAAACCCCAACACTCAGACACAAAAAAACCCCCACACCCTAATCTCTAAATACCATCATCCCTAATACCCAAAATACCAACAATCCTTATCCTACAAATATCCCTAACCACCGAAAACACCCTTAAACCTATACACAAAAAAACCCTCAACCCTCATCCTGAAAAAACCCTCAACCTTCATCCCTAGGTATCCCTAAACTCTCAACCCATGAAAGCCCTAAATCCTCAACCCCCAAAAACCCTAAACACTCATCCAAAAAATACAGTCATACCTTATACCAAAATTAACCTAAACCCTCCTCACAAAAAAACCATCAACCCACTTCCACATAAAACCATAAACCCTCATCCCCCAAAAAAACTCTAAACCCTCATATTCAAAAAACATTCAACACACACCCCAAAAACTCTCACCCCTGATCCCCAAAAAAAACCATTAACCCTTGTCCCAATAAACCCTCATCCTTTATCCCATTAAATTCTCTAAACCACATCCCCCAAAAAACCATCAACCAAAATCCCTGAAAAATAGTCAACCCTCATCCCCCAGAAAAACCCTCAACTCTCAACCAAAAAAACCTCAATCCAAATACCAAAAAAGCCCTCAACCCTTAGCCCCATGAAAATCACAATCCAATAAAACAAAAAACCTTTACCCCTGAATTCCAAAAAACCCTCAATATTTATCCCTAATAAACCCAAATCTCTCATCCTTAAAATTCCCCAAAACCTGTTCCTCAAAAAACCCTAAACATTCATCCTAAAAAAACACTCAACCCTCAACCCAAAAAAACCATCAAACATCTTCCCCAAAAAACACTCAACCCCCAAAACCAAAAACCCTCAACACTCATCCCAAATACACTAAATCCTCAGGAACTAAAACCCAAAAGACTCATTCTAAATGAAACCATAAAAAATAAACCCCAAAACCCTCAACACTATCCCGAAAACACAAAAACCCATAGCCCAAAAAAAACCATAAAAAATATTCCTAAAAAGCCATCAATATTCATCCCTAAAAAAATTAATCAATCAAGAAAAACTCTCCACTAAGCCTCAAAAACTCTAATACCTTAACTCCAAAAAAACCCTAAACCATCATCCATAAAAACCTTAAATTCTCAACCCCCCAAAACCCTCGACCATAGACCCAAAAAACCGTAATCTTTACAACCAAAAAACACTCACCACATAGACTCAAAAAATCCTAAACACTTATCCCTAAAAAAACCTTAAAACCCTACCATAAAAATACCTAAACCAATAGATACAAAAAACCATCATCACTAAGACCCAAAAAACCAAAAACCCTCAACCCCAAATAACCAAAAACCCTTAACACCAATAACTTTAAAGCCTCTTCCCAAAAATCATAAAACTGCACCCCTAAATAGCCCCAAACCTTCATCCACAAAAACCTAAAACCTAAACCCCAATAAACCCTAAACCATATATTACCCTAAATCATCATCCCAAAAAAACCCTCAAACCTCATACCTAAAAAAACCCAAACCCTTATCTACAAAAAATCCAACACCTTCATCTACAAAAATCACCACACCCACAACCCCAACACACCCTAAACCCTCACCCCAAAATAACTATGAACCCTATTCCCCAATAAAACCGCAATTGTTAGTCCAGAAAAACACAAAAACCTCATCTACAAAATAACATCAACCCTCATCTACAAAAAACAAAAAACACTCATCCCTAATAAATCCAATAACCTAAACCAAAAAAACATTCAACCCTCAAAACACAAAAAACTAAATAATTATCCCAATAAGAAAACTTATCACTCATCCCCAAAAAATCTTCAACACATTGCCCAAAAATCAGAAAACTATCATCCCCAAAAAATAATCATCCCTCAGCGCAAAAATGACCAAAACATCATCCAAAAAACCCAAAAATCGTATCCCTAAAACCCAATAAACCCTCATCCACAAAAAACACCCAACATTAGGCCCCAAAAAAATCCTATACCATCATCCCTGAATAACACTAAACCCTCAACCCTAAAAGTCTCTAAACCTTTATCTTAAAATATCCCTAAAACCTTATCCCCAAGAGGCACTAAACATTCATCCCCAAAATACCCTTAACCATCATCTCCAAAAAAACCAACAAGATACAATCCCAAAAAACCCAAATACCTATTCCCTAACGTCCCTAAACACTCATAACCAAAAAATATAAACCCATAGCCCCAAATTACCCTCAAGTATCATCCTCAATAAACCATGAACCCTCAAACCAAGAAAAAACCTTCTACCCTCATCCCCACAAAAACCAAAACCTAAAGCACTATAACACATAAATCTCTCATCCCAAAAATATGCTCAACCCTTATCCCAAAAAAGGATAATCTCTCATACCTACATAACCCTAAACCCTTATTCCAAAAATCAATCAACATTCACAATAAAAAACCATGAACCATTATCCCTAAAAAACTATAAACCCTCATCCCCAATAAACCCTCATCCATCATCCCTAAAAAACCCTAACGGCCAAATATACCCTAAACTCTCATCCCCCAAAACCCTAATCCATTTCCCCAAATAAACCCTAGACCCTCATCCCATAAAAACCTTCAACACTTATCCACAAAAAAACTAATCACTTCTACCAAAAAACAACTTATCCCTCATACATAATAAAAAATCTACACATATTTAAAAAAAACCCTATACCCTCATCCCCAAAATATAATAACAACTTCATTCCCAAAAAAACCTAAACATTGAAATCCAAAAGCGACTCAACCCTCAGCCCCAAAAAAACCTCAACTGTCAATAACAAAAAACCTAAATTTTCATCCCTAAAATACCGTCAACCATATACCCTAAAAAAATTTCAACACTAAACCACAAAAAATGATTATCCCTCATCCCAAAAAACACTCACCTCTAATGTGAACAATTCACCCAACACTCATAAAAATAATATCGTAATATATTAGAACTGAAAAGCCCTAAATCCTGAGCCCCATAAAACACTCAACTTTCTTCACCAAAAAACCCTAAATGCTCTCCCCACCACCAAAAAACAATCAACTCCCAACCATAAATATCGCCATAATTGTGCCCTAAAAAACACATAACCAATACACATAAAAACCCAAAACCCTCATCCCATAATATCCCTAAACCCCCATCCCCCAAAACCCTAAAACTATATTACCACAAAACTCCAAACCCTCAACACCAAAATTAATTAAACCACCATCCCCACAAAACCATAAATCCCCAATCCTAAAACACACTCAACTGTAAGTCCCAAAAAACCCAAACCCCCTGGTTCTAAAAAAATCATAAACCCTCTACCCCCAAAACACTAAACCCCCTACCTAAAAAAATCCTACACCCTCAACCCCAAAATATACAACAAACCACAATTCCAAAAAAACCTAATTACATAGGCCTAAGAACCTAAACACTCATCTACAAAAAAATCAAAAACCCTATCACAAAATACCCTAAACCCTGATCCCCAAAAATTCCTCTTTCTAATTCCATAGAATACCTACTAATTCTGACCCAAAAATCCCAAAACCCACAGCCACAGAAAAACCTAAACATTCATCCCAAAATAGCAAACTATCATCCCTAAAAAACCCAATACCATTAGCCCAAATTAATTCCCTAAACCCTCAATCCTAAAAAAACACTAAATCTGGATCCCCAATAAACCCTAAACCCTCATCCCAAAAACCACAGAAACATTTAGCTTCATGAAACCCTCAATCCTCAGCCCCAAATAACTCTAACCCCTCATTTCCAAAAAAAACAAAAGATATAACCATATAAAACTCTAAAAATTTTCCCCAATAAAATATAATCTTACTTATCCCAAACCCTCAACCCCCAACCAAATAAAACCCAAACAAACCCAAAAAATTCTAATTCCTCAACCACAAAATCCTTAAAACCTTACCCCTAGAAAAAAAATTCCCTCATACAAAAAACCCTATTACCACATCCCCAACATACAAAAAATTCCCTCATACAAAAAAATTCCCTCATCCACTAAAAAAAACATAAACCATTAGACCAAAATTCTCAAAACCCACAACATAAAAAAATATAAAACATAAAACTTATAAACCGTGAACCATTAGTTCCCAAAATCATTGAACCCTCATCCCAAAAAAAACCCGAAACCCTCATTAGTAAAATAAACCATGATCCTTCAAAAAAACACTTAACTCTGATCCCTAGAAAAACCTATATTTTTAACCCCAAAAATTTTGTTCCATAATCACAAAAACACCTGAATTATCATCCCCTATAATCCCAAAACACTCATCCACAAAACAATGTTCTCTATACCCAAAAAACCCCAAACTCTAATCCAAAAAGAAAAAAAAATAATTCCCTAAAAAGCCCCATCTCTCCAACCCACAAAATCCAAAACCATCAAAACCCAAAAATCCATGAACCCTCAACATCAAAAACCTTGAACACTCATCATAAAAAACAATGAATAGTTATCCCTATAAAACCCTAACCCCTCTACCTATAAAAATACTGAACTCTAATCCCCCAAAACCTGGAACCATCAACTCCATAAAACCCTGAAACTTCTTCCCCAAAAAACCCTCATCCCTCATCACCAAAAAACCTTCAACAATATCCCCAAAAAAACCTGAACCCTCAACCCAAAAAAACATAAATCCTCTTTCCCAAAATCCACAAAATGATTATTCCCAAAAATTGTGAAACATCATCCCCCATGAATCCTAAACCCTCATCCCCAAAAATCCATTAATCCTCAACCCCAGAAAACTATGAACACCCACCCTAAAAAATCATCAAAACTCAACCCCAAAACACACTTTACCCTCTACCCAAAAAAATATTAAACCCTCATCCACATGAAAAAATATTCCAGTATCCCCCAAAAACCTTAACCCACATCCCAAAAAAACCCTCAATCCCCAGCACCAAATAAATTTTACCCATCAATAACAAAAAAACCATAAACCCTACATGCCAAAAAACCCTCAACACTAAGAAAAAATCCCATAAATCATCATCCCTCAAAATGAAAAGACACTCATATCCAAAAACTACTAAATCCTACGATGAAAAAACACTAAATCCTCTTCCCCAGAATACCTTAAATCCACACCGTCAAAACCCCCTAACCTATCATCCCCAAAATACCCTAAACCTATAGGAATAAAAAATAATAAACCATCAACCCCAAAAAGTCACAAACCCCCAGCACCACAAAACCCTAAAATCCCATTACCAAAAAACCATAAATCCTTATAGCCAAAAACCCTAAAGCCTCATCCTCAAAATACCACATACCCTCAGACCAAAAACCCCAAAACCTTCAATCCTCGAAAACTATTAAACCCTAAGCCCAAAAAACAAAAAAAAAACACTCACCCCAAAATACACCTAAACACTTAGTCCAAAAAAACCCTAAAAAGTCATCCCTGTAACTCCATAAAACCTAATATCCCAAAAAAACCCTACACCCATACCACTAAAATACTAAACCCTTATCCCCAAAAAACCTTCAACACATAACCCCAAAAAAAATCAACTCTCCCCCTCAAGAAACCCTCAACACTAATCTGCCAAATCCCTCAACCCAACTACCAAAAAATACTAAATCTATATCCCAAAAAACCCATAAACCTTCAGAACAAAAATAACTCAACCATGAGACCCAAAAAACATCAACCATCATAACAAAAAATATCTCAACCAACATCTTCAAAATCCATCAACCACATGTGCCAAAAAACCCTAAACCCTTGGCACCAAACCATCAACCTTCAACACCAAAATAACTTAAAACAATCATCCACAAAAAAACCTCAACCCTTGGCCCCCAAAACACTCATCCCAAAAAAAACCGTAAACCCCCATCACTAAAAAATCCAGAACCCTTGACCCCAAAAATTCATAAACCCTTGCTGAAAACATGATTCCTCAACCATAAAATACCCATAACCCTCATACCCAAAAAATATAATCAACCATTAGCTTCAAAATACCATATATCCACATTCCTAAAAGACCCTAAACCCTCATCCTAAAAATACCCTAGACCCTCAACCCCTTAACACCATAAAGCCTCATCCCTAGTATATCATAATACCACAATCCCATAATAACCTAATCCCTCAGCCCCAAAAGACCCTAAACCCTAATCACAAAAAAACTAATCCCTCAACCCAAAAAGTCCATTTTCTACCATCACAAAAAATCTTAAACCATCATCCCCAAATTCCCATTAACCATCATCCCCAAAAACTCTAAACCTCTAGCCATAATTTTCCCCAAATCCAGAGCTACAAAAACCCCAAAACCTGCATTCCTAAAATCCCTAAATCCCCATCACAAAAAACATTAAAACCTCATTCCCATAAAACCCTAAACCCTAAAATATTTTACCCATAAAAATATAATCTCATAGGCCCACAAAACCATACATCCCCATCCAAATAAATACCCTAAGCACTTATCAGAATAAACCCTAATACAATATCCCAAAAAAAAAGTAAACACTTAGATGTAAAGAACCTGTGACCCTTATCCCCCAAAAACCCATAAGCCACATCCCCCAAAACAATAAACTATTATAAAAAAATCCTATCCCCTCAACCATAATAATACCTAGACTCTCATAATGATGAAATCCTAATCCATCATCCCCAATGTACCCTAAATTCACTTCCATGAAGAAACCTAAACCCTCAACCCCCAAACACATAAACCATCAAACCCAAATAACCCCTAAACAGTCACCTAAAAAACTATAATCCCTCATATCTAAAAACACTAAACTCATATTCCCAAAAAACACACTACCTAAACATAAAAAAAAACCTAACCTAATCTCCTTAAAAACAAATCGCTCATCCAAAAAAAACCTACAACCATTAAACCTAAGAATACCTCAACGCTAAAAAACCAAAATACCATAAACCTTTAACCCCACAAAACCTCATTCGTTAAAAAATACTAATTAATAATCCCAAAAAAACCCCAACCCTCATAACCAAAAACCATGAACCCTTAGTACTAATGAAACCTCAACCCACAACCCTAAAATCCCTAAATCATTATCCCAAAATAAGCCTAAACCCATATACACAAAATACCGAATCCCGCAATCTAAAAACACATAAACCCTCATGCCCAAAAAACCTTAAACCTTATCCTGAAAAAACCTTAAACCCCCATCCCCAATATCAATGTAATCATCTAACCAAAAAAACCTTATAATGTAAACTCCTATAGGCTGAAACCTCATCCCAAAAAGACTCTAAACACACAACCCAAAATAACCTAAAACCATCATCCCCTAAAAAACTATCCCATACAACCAAAAAATCATCAACCCTCCACCATAAAAAATATTAAACAATTTTCCCCTAAAAATAAACACATGTTTCTAAAAAAAACTATAAACTCTCATCCTAAAAAAACCCTAAATGCTCTAACTAAAAAAAACCAACAACATCATCCTGCAAAAAACCAAAAATCCTCAGCCCCTAAAAACCTTAATCCATCATCCCAAAAAATCCCAATCGATTAGCACCAAAATATTAAACCTACAACCCTAAAAATCGTAAACCCTCAACCCTATGTTATTATAAACACTTATCCACAATAAAGATAAAAATTCATCCCTAAAAAAACCTAAACCCCCAAACCTAAAATAATATATACCCAAATCCCCAATAAACCATAATCTCTTGTCCCCAAAAAACCCAAAACCCTTAGTTTAATAAAATACTAGACTGATATAACTAGAAAATCATAATTCTACAGCCTAGAAAAACCATGTACCCTCAACCCCAAAATAAAATAACCCCTCATCCCCAAGAAATACTAAAACCTCAACACAAAAAAATCATAAATCCTCAGCCTCAAAAACCATAAACACACATCCATAACAATCCATAAACGTTCATACCCAAAAAAAAATCAATAGTCTCAAAAAATGCTAAACCTAAGTCTAAAAAACACTAAACCCAAAAACCATATACCCTAATCCCCAAAAAACCATAACCCATTATCCCCAAAAATCCTAAACCCTATCCCAAAAAATCAATAAAACTTTAACAAAAAAATACACTTAGACACAGAAAACCAAAAACCAAAAACCATAAAATACCCCAACCCTTGTTTCATAATAAAACCAAAACCCTAATTCCATGAAATCCTGAAACCCTCATCCCCAAAAAGAACGTTATACCCACAACATTCGAAATCTCTTAATCCTGAGATCCAAAAATCCATAACCCCCGAGCCACAAAAACCCAAAATTTGCATCTCCAAATAACCCTAAACCCTCATTTTAAAAAAAAACTAAGAATCTATCATTCCTAAATTATCCTAAACTCTCAACCACAGAAAATCATGAACCCTCATCAAAAAAGTGTATTCAGTGTACCCCAAATAATCATAAACCCTAAACCCCAATAAAACCCTATATGATATTCCCCAAAAAACCTCTAATCCTTCAGTCCCCAAAAAACACAAAACCCTTAGCCCTAATAATTCGAAAGCCAATAGCCAAAAAAGACACTAAACCATCAAACAAAAAATTACTAAACCATCATCCCGTAAAAAACCATAAACCCTCATCCAAATAAACCTAAACACACTTCCCTAAAAAACCCTAACCCTCATCCCACCCAAAAATATTAAACCTCATCCCCAAAAACCATAATCCGTCATCCCAAAAACCATTAACCCCTTTTACCCCAAAAAACCTAAAACCATAGCCCCATAAACCTAAAATATATCAGCCCCCAATAATCCCAAAACTGTCATTATTAAAAACACTAAAACCTAGTCACCAAAAAACCCAAAACGCTCATCCCTAAAACACCCAAATAACCTCACCCTTAAAGAATCCAAAACCCTCATCCCTAAAAAACCATAAACTCGTAGCATTAAAAACCATAAACTATCCATACAAAAATAATCCTACACCCTCAAACCAAATATAATGCCAAACCCTCACCCTAAACAAATGCTAAACCCTCGTCAACAAAAAACCAAAAACCCACATCCCCAAAAAATCATAAACCCTCTACCCAAAAAAATAATATACCTTTAGCCCCTGAAAAATATCATATCCCCCATCCCTAGAAAACCCTAAACCCTAAACCCCCCAAAACACCAATCCCATACCCCTCCACCCCAAACCCTAAAAAATATCCCACAAAAAACCTAATCCCTTAGGCAAATAAAACATAGCATCATTTCCAAGAAACCCTAAACCACCAACCCCCAAGAAACCCTAAACCCATTCTTCAGAAAACCCTAAAACACTCATCCTAAAAAACCCTAGACCATCTTACATGGAAATCCATAAACCCTCATCCCCGAAAAACCTAAACAATCAGCCCCCAAAACCCCCAAACAATCATCACCCAAAACCCAAAACCCTCAACACCTGAAGGAAAAAAATCCAAATCCCTACAAAACCCTAAACCATCAGCTACAAAAAAATATAAAACCTTATCCACAAAATACCATAAAACATAATAACAAAAATCAATGAACCCCCAAACCATAGAAAACCTATACCATTATCCCTAATAATCTATAAAGCCTCAACCCTGAGATAAAAATACATAGCCCAAATAACCATAAAACCACATCAAAAAATCCAAAAAATATCATTCTCATGAAACTCTAAATCCTTGGCACCAAAAAATAAAAAATCCTTATCCCAACAAAACCACAATCCCACATCCTCAAAAAACAATAAATAATCAGCAACAACAAAATACTAAACCCTCACCCCAAATCCCAAAAACCCTCATCCTCAAAAAACCATAATCCCACATCCATATAAAACCCAAACCTCCATCCACAAAAAACCCAAAACCCACAAAAACCAAAAACCATTATCCCTAAAAAACACTAAACACTCAATCACAAAAAAACATCAAACCTTATACCCAAAAAAATCTCAACCCTAATCCAGAAAAAACCCTCAACCCTCATCCCCAAAAAAACACTAAAACATAAACCCAAAAAAACACTAAATCCTCATCCTCAAAAAACACTAAACCATCTTTCCAAAAACAAACATAAACTATCATACAAAAATTCAATAATCCCCATCCCTAAAAACCATAATCACATAGATATATGAACACCTAAACCATCATCAACCAAAAAACTATATACCCTGATTCCAAACAAACCCAATAACCATATCCTAAAAAAACCTAAATCCTCATCCTTAATAAAACCTAAACCCTGATAAAAAAACACCCTAATCATATAGCCCCCAAAACCCATAAACCCCCAACCCCAAAACCGTCTAAACACTAGAACTAGAAAAACATATACTCTCATCCCCAAAAACCTACACCCTCACCCACAACAATTGTAAATAATTAGTTCTAAAAATCCATCAACCATCATCCCTCGGAAAAACCATACCATCATACATACAAAAAAAACCTAATCCTCAATAGACCATATACACTCAGCCACAAACATCCCAAAAACCTAATCCTAAAGAAACAAAAAAAAAATCCCCCAAAAACCCCCACACCATATTCCAAAAATACCATAAACCTTGATCCCCAAAAAACTATCAACCCTATACACCAATTAACACTAAAACGTTGTTCCCAAAAAAACATTAAACATCATTCAAAAAAACCCCTGACCCTCATCCATAAAAACCCTAATCGCTCTGCCCCAATAAACCAAAAACCATTATCGCAAAATTATGCTAAAACATCATCCCCATATAACCCTAAAAACACCAAATATCCTTGAACCCTCATCCCAAAAAAACACAAAACGTCATCCACAAAAAATCTGAAAACCTATCAGCAGAAAACTATGAACCCTAAACTCCAAAAAAACATCATCCCACAACCCCAAAAAACTCTTACCACTCATACCCAAAAAATTCAAAAACCCCATCCCCCCAAACCCCTCAACCCATATAACCAAAATTCTTAATTCCATATCCCTAAGAAACCATAATCTCTCAACCAAAAGAAAAATAAAACCACATACCCTAAAAATCCTCAATCCCAATCCTTATTAAACACTAAACCCACATCCACAAAAAAACCTCAACACTCAACAAAAAAAACCCTCAATAATAATCCCAAAAAATCCTAAACTATCATCCCTAAAAAACCCTAAACCCATGATCCCAAAAAAAACCTAACCCTAAACTCCAAAATTCCCCATTCTCTCAATTTAAAAAAACACCAAACAATCAACCCCAAAAAATCTGAACAATCTACCCTAGAAAATTGTAAACCCTAATCCTCAAATAACCATCAATGCTCAGACAAAAAATCTATACCCCCATCCTTAAAACCCCTAACCCCTCATCCCTATAAGCACATATCCCTCTTCCTAAAACACACACAACCCTTATCCATAAAAATCTCTAAACTGTCTTCCGCAAAAAAAACAACATCCCAAATATTTATTAACCACATCCCCAAAAATCTATAAACCCACATCCCATAAAAACCCAAAACCCTAATCCCCAGAAACCACAAACCATTATCCACAAAACCCTCATCCATTATCCCCAAAAATTCCTCAACCAACTGCTATAAAAAACCCTTGAACCTCCCCAAAAATAACCCTCAAACCTCATCCCCAAAAAACACACAACTGTCATACCAAAAAACCAAAACCATTTGAACGAAAAAAACATATAACCTCATCCCCAAAAAACCCTAAAACCATAGCACCCAATAAACCATTGATCCTTGGAACTAAGAAATCATAATCCAATATCACTAAAAAACAACACTTTTCTCTAAAAATCCTTAACCCCATCCCCTAAACACCCTCAACAATCAGCCCCAAATTACCATCTCTTCTAAACACCCACAACCCTCAACTACAAAAATCCATCAACCCTCAACCACAAATCCCTAAACACTTTAAAAAACCCTCAACCCTTATCCCTAAAAATCCCTCAAACCTCAAAAAATACCCTTTACTATAAATCCCAAAAAACCTCAACTTTTAGCCAAAAAAATCCACAACCCACATCACAAAAAAAACCCCCTCAGTACCAACAAAATTTCAACCTTCAACCCCATACAATAAAAAATCCACAACCTGAGAATACCTATTCACTTAGCCACAAACAATCCATCAACACTTAGCCTCAAAAACCTTAAACCTTCATCCCAAAACTCACCAATACTAAGATCCAAAATTTCATAAACCATCATCCCTAAAATACCCTCAACCCTCATTCCCAATAATCCATTCACTCTCAATGCTGAAAAAACCTCAACCATTCACCCTAAATAACTCTAAAACCTCAGCGCCAAACAAAAGAAACTACCCACATCGCAAAAAACCAATAAAAACTCAACACAAAAAACAAAATCCCCTTATACCTAAAAAAATTAAAAACTCATCCTCAAAAAACACTTATCTCGTATATATCGTCGTCCCTCCTACACAAAATACTCTAAACCCTCATATTCAAAAAATCAATCAACCCTTGACCCCAAATAGTCCCAAACCATCATCACTATAAAATAATAAACCCTCATCCCCCCAAAACCCTCAACCCTAGTCCCCCAAAAACCCTTAACCCTTAGCCCAAAAAAAAACCCTCTTCTCCAAAAACCCTCAAACCCCATCCCCAAAAATACATACCCCTAAGAACCAAGAAAACCTTAACCATATACTGTAGAAAACCCTCACCCCTCAGCCCTAAAAAATCCTATACCCTTAAACCAAAATAACCCAAAACCTTTATCCCCAAAAAAAAAACAAAATCATCACCCTAAAAAACCCAAAACCCTAATCCCTATTAAACCATAAAACCATGTACCATGAAAACCCTAAAATCACTTCCCTAGGAATCCCTAAACCATTAGACCCTAAAAAACAATAAGCATTAGTCATAGGAAATAATAAACTTGTTATCCATAAAATACTAAACCCACATCACTAGCAAAACCTGCAACCTCCACATTAGAAAACCCTAAACCCATTTCCACATAAAACCCTAATCCTTCATCCCCATACAACTCTAAATAATCATCCCTAGGAAACCCTAAACCCTAAATCCCATCAACCCTATATCCCCCTATACCATAAAACCATAAACCCTTATCACTATCAAAGACTATACACCCAACAATATAAAACCCGAAACCCATAGCCCCAGAAAACCCTAAACCACTAGCCCTAGAAAACCCTGAACACTCACTGACCAAAAACAATAAACCCATAGTGCTGGAAATCCTTAAACATATGGCTCCAAAAACAAATCAAAAACAATTTTTTTCAATTTTTCTTAAATTATGTGACTTGATTTTAAATTTTTAAATGAATAAAACAATGTAGTTTTTTTGATTCAAACTCTGATGAAGAAAAAACAATTTCAGAAAATGAACACCATAATTAAAATTATAGTACGATTATGGCTACAACACAATTATTATATTAAACATTGATAACATATAATGTTGTAGGAAGAAGAAATTAGTATATACAATTGAATATAAATATTAAAAATTCTTACAATTTTTTTATTTTTGTTTGAAAAAATGGAATGGTATGAGGGTTTGAAATGTGATATGGGTAACAAGTAAAAGGTAAAAAATTTAATAGACAAATTATTATCATGTATGTAATGGATATGTAGTTGTAGTTAAAATATATAGTGTGACTAAATGAAATATATATTATAAATTATGTATATGAATGTAATTATTTTCTAATATAGAAAATAATCATATTTATTATTAATAAACTTTCATTTCTCTCTTCTCGTTTCCAAATTCACAATAATTTGTACAACCTCCCCACATCATCTATTAGATTCATGAATCCTAGTTCATATACCATATCCCATTATCAATTCTAAATCTCTTCTTCTCTATAAACTGCCTCCCATACCCCATTATTTTCTCTTTAAAATAAAATAACTTATTTCAAAAAAAGTATAATATTGTAGAAATTAACTGAAACAAGACCTAGGTTTGATTAGTGTTTCATATATAAAAAGTTATAATATTATAAGATAAAAATAAAGTGAAAATATGAACATTGAACTTCATGATTTCTGGAAGAAAAATAATATGAATATTTTACAATGAGGGACACAGGTGCCACCAAAAAACGGAATTAAACCCACATAATAAGCAAAATATTGCATTAATCACATAAACTGTTTCATGATATGTCACATTATGAAGTTGGGGAGGGGGTTTATTCAGAGATGGGGTCAAGGTGTGGGTAGGGAAATAGGTGGGGGACAGTTTAGGGAATGTTTCAGGGGGAATGATTAGGGTGAGGATCGAGGGGGTCTATTTAGGGGGTTTTATTGGGATAAGGATCAGAGGGTAGGTTTAGGGTTGCTGTTACGGGGTAGGTTTATGGGGATAGGGCTCAGTGACATGGTTTTTTGTCTAGGGATAGGGCTACGGGGCATGAATAGTGTTTGGAGTAGTTGGTTTAGGATCAGGGTCATGTTAGGGGGGGATAGGGGCTCTTCTAGGGTTAGGGTAAGGGGTAGGTTTTATGGGTGGGGTCCTGGGTGGGGACTGTTTTGGATGATGACCAGGGGGTTTGTTTTTTTATAGTACTAGTGAATGTGGGTATGATTAGGGATGCGATCATGGGGTAGGTTTGGATAAGGCCCTGAGGGTATGTTTAGATATGTGTCTGGGGGTTAGTGATGGGTATGGGGGGTTGGTTTAGGTGGAAAGACTATGAGTTAGGGTTATGCCTTGGGATGGGGGTAGTTTTAGGTCATGGGTCTGGGATGGGGGTGGGGACGAGGCAGGTTCATGGATGGGGGTCTGTTTAGGGCATGGGTTAGGGTAGGGAAAGGGGATTGGGGAAAGTTTAGGGATATGGGTGGAGGTTGGTTTAGGGAAAGGGATTTTTTGGTAATATTAGGGATTTGGTTAGGGATGGGGTCAGTGAATAAGGTTAGGGATGAGGTTGGTGGTAGGTTTTTGGGGTAGGGGTTAGTGATGGGGGTAGGTATAGGGTTGGGGATGGGGTAGGTTTAGGGAAAGGGTCGGGGTCAGGGTTGGTCTAGTGATGGGGATGTTAGGGTTAATGAGGGGTGTATTTAGGGGTTGTTCTAGGGTAAGAAAATGGGGGTAGGATTATCTCTAAGGTCATGGGTGGGGTGGTGTGGGGAGTAGGTTTATGGATAGGATAGGGTTAGTGGGGGTGGGGTGTGGGGGTATGTTTAGGGATGGTGCTGGAGCCAGGGGAAGGGGTAGGTTATTGGTTAGAGGGTGTAGGTTTATGGATAGGTTATTGTGGGCAGGTTAGGGGATGTGAAAAAGGATATGGGTTGGGGGTAGGTTTCAAGCTGATGTTAGGGGGAGGGGTTTGGTTTAGGGTTGGGGTAGTGTGGGGTTGGGGGATAGTAGGTTTAGGGATGGTTGTTAGGTTTTTGACCAGGGAATGGGTTAGGGGCTAGGGTTAGGGGATATGGTTGGAGTTGTATGTTTAGGGCTATGTTAGGGGGTGTATAATAAGTTTTGAGGGATTAATTTTAGTTTTGGGTAGCTTTGGGTATGGTTAGGGCTAAGGTTGGGGTTAGTTTAATGGTCATTTGTTATGTTTTGGGTTGGGGTTGGGGGTAGGTTTAGAGCTAGGCTGAGGTTAGTGTGGGGAGGGGTGGGGGTTATGGAAAGGGTAGGGGTTGGTTTTTCACTGTAGGGTAGCTTATTGTTTGGGGTCTCTCGTTCAAGGTTTAGTGATTGGAATGTGGATTGGGGGCCATGGGTTGGAATTTTGCTCTGGATATGAGTATGATTTGGGCCTAGGGGGTAGGATTATGGAAGGGGATATGGATGGGGGTTGTTTAGGGTTGGGGATAAGGAAAGGTTTCAAGTCTGGTTTAGTGATAGTGTTTGGGGTGGGGGTGGGGGTAGGTTTCGGGATAGGTTCCAGGGGGGTGTTTAGGGATTTGGTTGTGGCTAGGGGTCAGGGGTAGGGGATAGGGTCATGGTGTGGGGTGTTGGTTTCGATCCAAGGGTAGGTTTTAAGGCTAGGGTTAGGCAGGTGTTATGGATAGAAGTTGAGGGGTATGGATGAGTTCAAGGTCAAGGGGGTAGGTCAAAAGGTCAGGGGTGTTTTAGGGCTTTGGTTGGGGAATAGGATGGGGATTGGTTTAGTGCTAGAGAATGGTGGGTAGGTTTAGGGATGTGAATAGGGATAGGGTATAGTGGCAGGTGACAATGGTTGGTGGGTGGGGGTAGGTTTAGGGATGAGGCGTAGATTTTAAAGAGGGGATTTGGGTATATTATTGGGATAATGCACGAGTAGGTTGGTTTGGGGGGATGTTTTAGGAATCGTGACTGATAGGATTAGTTTAGGGTTTGGGTTGGGGGTAGGGATTGTGGATGTTGGTTGGTCTAGGTAAAGGTATAAGGTTAACACTAGGGGTTGGGGTGTGGTAGTTTTAGGGAAGCATCCAAGGGTGGGTTTAGTGAAAGGGACAATAGTGTAGCTATTAGGGATAGGGGTTTTGGGGGGTATTAGGAACTATGACTAGGGGTTGGTTTGGTGTTGGGGTTTGGCAGTATGTTTAGGTGGCCTATGGTTAGGGGTTTATTTACAGATAATTCATGGGGGTAGGTTTAAGTCCATGGGATGGTTGTTCGGTTAAGGGATGGGTCGGGTGTTAGTTTAGTGACAATTAAAAGGGGTTTTTGTTATAAATGATTTCTGTGGGGGGGGGGGGGGGGTAGGGGTAGTTGGGTAGTTTTAGGTATGGGGATAAGGATCAGAGATTGAGGACTTGTTTAGTTAGGGTCAAGGGTTGGTTTTGGGTGTGGAGGGGTTGTTAGGGTGATGTTTGGAGGGGGGTAGGGATGGAAAAAGGGTAAGGGTTAGGTTGGGTTTATGGTTGAGTCTAGGGATAAGGGAAGGTATAGTGTTGGGATTAGGATTATGAATAAGGATATGGAAAGGGTATAGGGTGTGTTTAAGGCTAGGGCTAGGCTAAGGGGTGTTAGCGTGAGGATTGGGGTAGGTTTAGGGCTGGTTCTAGGGGTGGGGTGGGGTCAGGCTAAGGGTTGGGGGTAGGTTTTGACATAGGGATAAGTCTAGGGTTTAGGATTGGGAGTAGTATTATTGGTAGGGTAATGGTGGGGGTTGATTGGGATAAGGTTGGGTAAGTTTAAGGATGACGACTGGGTAGAGGGTGGGGTAGGTTTAGTGCTAGGGGAGAGGCTTGACAATAATATAGGGCTAGTTTTGGGTCTATGTTTAGGGATATGTTCACAGGGTAGTGGAAATGATAGAATTAGTGTCATGGGATTTGTGTAAAAGTTCATTTGCGGCAAGGTGTTAGTGGTTGGTTTTGAGTTATGTCTAGTGGGAGTGGGGGTAAGATTAGGGAAGGGGAGGAGATCGAGGGGTAGGATTAGGGGTGGAGTAGTGAAGAGGGGTAGGTTTTGGCATATTAACTAGGCTTATGGTTGGGGTAGATATATGGATAAAATTAGGGGTGGGGTGGTAGGTTTAGGGAGAGGGTCGGGGTTGGTTTAGGGATTTGGCTGGGACTATGGGTTGGGGGTAAGTTTTATGATGGGGGTTGTTTTAGGTCTAGTTTTGGGAGGAATGTTTAGGTCTGCGGTCATGGGATAAGGAGGTTATATTTGGGGGTTTGGGATAGGGGTTGGGGGTATGATAAGAATGTGGCATGTGGGTAATAGGGATAGGTCTTATGTTAGAGGTGGATAGGGGGTACGTTTAGGGATTGGGTCATGTGGTAGGTTTAGTGCTTGCACATGATGGTCGGTTTAAGAAAAGGGGATGGGGGTCGATTTAGGGAAGGTTATGGGGTAAATGGGTGTTGGTTTACAGTTGGATCTTGGTGGGATATGATTATGGATAGACCCATGTGTTGTAGGTGGGTCTAGAATGTTTAGTATTGGTGGGTTGGGTAGTTGGGTTTTATGGATAGGGTCTTGGATTATATTTATGGATTGGGGTGTAGGTGTCTTGGTTTAGGTCTAGTTTTAGGCATATGTTTATGAATAGGATCAGGGGGATGTTTAAGGTTGGGTTAGGGGTTTTTTTTAGGTTGGATATCTTAAGGTAGTGGTATGTTTAAGATTGGGGGATGGGAGTTCAAGATTAGGGATACAGAAGGGGGTAGCTTTCTAACTGGGGGTGGGTCTGTAAATTGGAGTATGGATCATTTGAGAGGGGAGGTTTTGGGGGAAGGGATAGGGGATGGTGGTGTGCTTAGGTTTGGGGTTGGGGTGTTAGGTTTAGTGTGGGGGCGTAATTTTTATGTCAATGGGCCGAACAAGGGGTGGGGGTGGGGGAGGTTTAGGTCTTGGGACCAGGGGTATGTTTAGGGTTGGGGTTAGTGTATTATTAGGGATAGGGATGGGGAAGTAGGTTTATTGTTACAACAAAGAGGTTCGAATCATATATTGAGGACTAGGGGTTGGGTTACGGGTTTTATGTCATGCAATAGGGGTAGTTTTAGGTCTAGGGGTAGGTCGGTAGGATTATCGCTGAGTTTAGGGGGTAGGATTTGGTGGGTAAGTCTTTTGGAAAAGGGTAAGTTTGGGGAAGTGGCTCCATGTGGGGGTGGGTATTAGGGGGTAGGTTTAGGGATTTTATTTGGGGGTATAGGAATAGGGAAGGGGTGGGGTAGGTTTAGGATTAGAGGATAAGGGGGGGTTATCTATGGTGTCAAGGGTATGTTTATGGATAGGATCATGGGGTATGTTTAGTTAAATTTCCAGGGGTGGTTTGGGGGCTACAGATGTTAGTAGAGAGGTAGGGGTATGGGTTGGTATATTGTTGGGGTATGGGGGTTGGTTTACGAGTGGTAGGGCTAGGGGATGAAGGGGTAGGTCTAGCACCTAGTCCAAGGATGCAGTGGATTTCAAGCTTGGGGTCGGGCCAGGGGGTATGTTGAGGCCTAGGGGATGGGGGTTTAGGTATAGGAATGGGGATAATGATACTAGTTGGGGTGTAGTTTTTGGTCAAGGGTTATGGTGGGGTGGGTGGGAGCGAGGGGTTTCGACCGAGGGTTTGGGTGGGTGGGGGAAACATTTGGGCTGGTGGAAAAGTCAAGGGTTGGGGGTAGTTTTATAGATGAGGTAGGTGAAAAGCATTGGATTATGGCTAGTGAAGAGGCAATTTATAGTAATAGGGTAAGGGGTGGGGTGGTATGATTAGGGTGAGGGTTAGGGGAAGTATTATTACAAAAGATGGGGATACAATCAGGGTTTGGATTATATATGGGCCTAGGGCGGGAAGTTTAGGGATGGGGGTTAGGGGTAGGTTTAAGGGTCTTGGTCTATGGGTTTGGAGTTGGTTTAGGGTTGGGTCCCTAGGGATTTGTATTTGGGTGGGGGTCAGTGGGGTAGGGTTACTGATGGGGAAGGTGAGTAGGTTTAGTGATGGAACATGGGTTAGGTTAAGAGGATGATGTTTAGGGGAATGTTTATGGATATTGTTAGGGTGTGGTTTTAGAGTTGGATATGGTGGGTAGGTTTAGGCCTAGGTTCAATGGAGGGGTAGGTTTATGGATAGTGATATGGGATGTGAGGTAGGTGGGGGTTGTTGGTATTGGAATTGGGGTTGGGGTTCTGGTTTATGGCTAGGGTCGGGGTAGGTTTAGTGTGAGGGGATGGAGGTATGTGGGTAGGTTTATGGCTAGGTCTATGGTTGAGGGGAGGCGGTAGGTATAGCGCTAGGTCTATGGTGTTATGATTTGTGGGGTTGGATAATAGTAGGTTTATTTCATCATTGGATAGGGGTGGGTAGGTTTCGGACTAGGGTGGATGGAGATTTGGGATAGGGTTGGGTGTTGTTTTAGGGATGTAGGTGTATGTGGGCCGGTTTAAGGCATGGGTTGGGGTACGTTTGAGAGATAGAGATAGTGGCTTTGGGAATAGGTTTAGGGTGGGGGTGAGGTTCATGGTTAATGTGGGGGTGGAGTGGTCGAGGGATATGTTTATGGATAGGGGACCAAGGGTATAATTACCACAAGGTCTAGAGGATAGGTTTAGTGACAGGGGATACCGGGGGCGGGGGGATTTAGTGTATGGATTTGGAGGGGTTGTTTTAGGTATAGGGATGGGGGTAGGTAGAGTTAGGTTAGGGATAATGTATTTTTAATGCTAGGGTTAGGGGTAGGTTTAGGGTTGCGGTCGGTGGGGGATGGGGGTATGTGGGTGTATGTTTAGGGCTTGGGTACATGGGTCAGTTTTAAGAAAATGATTGATTATGGATAGGTATGGAGGTGGATCAGTGGGGGGTGGATGGTGTAGGGGGTTTATGTTTATGGAATGGGACGATGTAGGTTAGGGATGGGGGTAGGATGTATTTTTAGGGAATAGGTATGGTAGTAGGTTTGGGGGGTAGGGATATGGGATGTGGGGGGGTATGTTTTGGGATCGGGCAGGGGTGGGGGTTTGTATAATTAGTATGGTCAGGGATTAGGTTTAGGGATAGGGTAAGTAGGGTTAGTTTTAGTGGGGGTGACTGGGGGTATCTTTTGGACTAGGGTTGGGGGTGGGATTTGGGCTAGCAGATGGCGAGGTAGTAGGGTAAGGCATTAGGGATATGTTTAAGGATTGGGGTTGGGTGGCAGGTCTAAGAGTTTGTTCTTACATATTCTTTTTATTAATCTATATCAGAAAAAAAATCCCCACTATGTCTACCAAAATTGAATCTTCTAGGCCTCCAACTCCATGGGAATGTTCGAACACACAACTAGAATTACAAATTACCCAAAATAGTTATAAAAATTATCAATTAATACATAAAAATGACATTATTCCCCTAGACCTTAGTGAAATATCAAATGTCCATCTCCACATAATTGGTGAAATATGACCCCATATAATGATGATCAAAAAAGGACAATGATTCTATAATTCCAGTGGTGGATATGAAAATTAGATAAGAAAATAAAGATATTGAAGGAATATTGATGATTCACATTCCATATATTTATGGGTGTTTGAATTGATAATATTCTATTGAATGGATTCATAAAATTGGATGAATATTTAAATTTAAGAATTTTTTTGATGAAAATAAATGAAAATTATAAATTTATAAATTTAATGATTATGCATCACTATGTTGGTAAAATCAAATGAAATAGTGGAAACATGATGTTAAAGAAATATTATGCACATGAGAGAAGTTTAATGACCTTTGGAGAAGTTGATTTTTCCCTAGAATTATATGCAAGAGGTGTATTTTTGAATTCATAGCATGATACCTTGAAAGAAATCTATTAAAGAGTACATTCTGTAGTTTGATCATTTATTGTTGTGAGGTGATATTCCAAAATAAATGGATAAATTAATTTTAAGGTTTTTGGTTGTATTAAATGATGTAATTGAACATTTATTTGATTTATAACCTTTTAAATAGCTTGATGATTTTTTCATGTAGACAATCAAGGTGGAAATGGAAAGGCAAACATCAAAGGCGTTTGTGCTCATGATCTGAAATATAGTTACATTTTTTATGAGTGTATTTATTCTAAATTTTTTTGAGATAGTGGTAAGGAAATTGGAAGGTACATGAGCTAGAAATTTGAATGATAAGGCTATGGAACAACAAAAAATAAAAACCAACTCCTTTAAACATGGTAATAAAAAGTGAATCAAATTTCATGGGTACAATCAATTTCAAACCAATTTTTCAAACAATAAAATCATTAAAAAAGGAAATTGAGGATATTGATTTTTTTTGAATATGATGAATATGGTGGTGGTGAATCTGAGAATGAAGATCCTTTTATGGATAAAGATGACATGGGTGATATGCTTATTCTATGAAGTGTTGTGAATTCTCAAATTTGACCTCAATAAGATTAATGAGAAATGACGTCCAAAAATTATTTCACCTCAAATCATTGATTATGCAGGTGATTAGTTGTAGTGGTAGTTGTATAAATGATTCATTAGAAATACTAGTGGATAAATTAAGGATAATAACTCATAATCATCCCCTGTCATAAAAATTATATTGGTTGAACAATGAGAGAACACTTCAAACCAGAAAATAGGTTCTGATTTCAATTTTCATTGGTAATAACTATTATTATTTGGAATTTTATGATATTAATACTGTTTATTCTTGTCACATATTTTTGGGATGTAATTTTAAATTTGAAAGGAAATTGAAGTATAATGGGATGAAGATCACAAAAATTTTTTGGTAAGTAAAAAAGAATATTATAGTTTCTCCTTTTAAGCGATCCTAGATTCATCATGAAATTATTCTTCCAAAAGAGAAAAAATGTATCCGCTTTATCAATAAATATCATATGCAGAATGAAATCCATAAAAATTAATGTTTTACCTATATTTTTTATGGTGAGTTTAGCCCAGGATGAGAAGAGTCTTCACCATCTGTTAAATCATTCATTGATTGAGGAATGTCAGGATGTTTTTACTAATGATCTTCTTAGTGGATTACTTCCCATTATTTGAATTTAACACAAGTCTGATCTTTTTCCAATTTTATAATTTCTTAATTAACCCTCACATCATTGTAATCCTAAGGAATCAAATAAATTGAAGAATTATATTCATGAATTTATGTATCGAGTCATTATAAGGCCATGTATGAGCCCATGTGTTGTTCTAACATTATTCGTGTTGAATAAAGAATGTATGTATCTCTTGTGTTTTGAAGGAATAATTATAAATAGTATTGAAATAAAATACATGTATCCCATTCCAGGACTCAATGATATACTCAATGAATTACATGGTTCATCAATCATTATGAAGTTCAATATTCACAGTAAATATCCCTAGATTTTAATGATTGAAGTGGATGAATGGATAACATCATTCAAAACCAAACGTGGATTGTTTGAGTGGTTGTTATTACCATTGGGAATATCATGTTATCCTAGTACATTTTGTTGAATCATTAATGGAATTATGATAGTATTTATTAGTAATTTATTTAGCTAGATGATATTTTGATTTAAAGTATTTGTCTGGAGAGCCATCTGGATCATCTCGGATAGGTATTTGGAATTTAATGACAAAATTTTCTACATTGAAATTTGTAAATATGTGAATTATTTTCAATAATAATTTTTTTTGGGATATGTGGTACCCAAAGGAGACATGGTGGATTAATCCATGGAAGAAGCAATGAAGTCTTGGCTACCACTAGAGTCCATTAGATAAGTAAGGTATTTTTATGGTTTGGAAACTTTTTATCATCTCTTTTTTTCCAATTCCAACACTATCATGGAATGAATCATTAAAATCATGAAATTTTTTAAATTTTAAGGGTCAATGGTAGAAAATTATTTATTTAAAATCATTTGAAAAAGTTTATGAGAAGATAAATTGTGGAATTACATGATTTTTAATAAGTCTTTGAAGTGGAGTGTGATGCAAGTGGAGTTGGGATTAGTGATTTCCTCATCAAAATAAATAATCACATTTCATATTTAAATGATAATTTGAGTGATTCAATGGTTAATTACAACACTTATGTAATGTAATTTAATGTGATGGTGAGATACCTAGATCATTGTTCTCAATATTTATTACTAAACTTTTTTCGTCAATCTTACCACCAAACATTGATATTTATCAATGGTTAACAAAAGATATGTTAGAGGCACGGAAAGTTGATGGAATTCATTCAATAATTATTATTTGAGTGAAAATAATATAAGGGGAATGATATCCTGGTTGTAGATTCTTTATTTTGAGGGAATGTGATACTTAGCATTCCAGAGGCTTGTATTCTTGGATTTTAACTTAGGAAAGGGAATTATCATAATTATATAGAGTAAAATTATATTTTAATCCAATTTCAAAATTTATTTTTTAAGGACTATTTTGTTTGTGAAGGGATTCTCTTCAAGATAAAAATGTTTGTTTTTCCAAAGAGTAATTATAGGGACTATCTTATCTAATAGACTCATGAAATGGTCCATTATAGTAATTTTGGCACCATCAAAACCTAGTTTATATAATGGTTATTTTTAGTGGAAAAACATGAAATCTTATACCCAAGTAATTTCTTTAACATGAGGAAGATTCAAATAACATAGATTCATTTCAGGCTTAGGTTATAAACTCCATTTCATTTTCTTAACTATCCTTTGGAAAATCTGAGAATGGAATTTATTATGTATTTTCAATGAATCATTGTGAATTGTTTTTCAATGATATTATATGACTTCTTAAAATTCCATGAAACATTGTTTTAGAGAGTCACTAAATTTACCAGTAATTTTTTGAGGACATTATGGATGATTTAAGTATGATTCTACCTTCCACCACATCCCATCACCCAAAAATATATGGTAAATACAAGTTTCAAATTATACACTGGTAACAATGATGAGGATATTTTTTAATAATAAAATGCTAGACATGGATTTACAACTTGTACAAGATGAATTTAAATACAAATGATCTACATGGGTTGCCACTTGAAATTGCCATTTTAAGAAATTTATAGAATCAATCCAATCACTCCTATTAAATAATTTAATTTCCCTCGTGATTTTTAGGTGAATATTGATGTGATGTGAAAGTAAAATCAGATGAAGAAGCTTTATGAACCTATTCAAGCTCAAAAAGAGATGTATAATGATTCATATAAGAGGAAATCCAACAAGTATCAGAATTATGAAATATTACAACCTAGAGACAATGTTACAATTCACCTTCACATGGATATATGTCTATCCAGAAGTAAGGGCAATATGGAACAATAACATATAGGTCATTTCATTTTATATGAATGAGTGGGAAATAATTCATACAAGATCGATTAAATCTATGATATTTGTGTCATTTTTTCCTTGTTCAATAATGGGAATTTATCTCCATTCATTAAAGAAGATGATGCTATGGATTTGCAGAAAAATCCTACGAAACCCAGAGGGAATGATATAGATAAGATTCACCATAAGGAGAATCATTTTGGTTTCGATAATAATTTTATGCCTAATTGTTATTCGATTTTTACCAACAAACAATTTTTAGAATCCAACACAATGGTGGTCCACAACATAGTAATTTGGGTCCCAAAATTAAATATCCACATGTAAATGTAAAGAGATTCATATAATTGCATTAATTTTTAGTGAAAAATGGATAAAAGAGTCATTCATAGGGAATCTCACTATATTATTTAGTGGGGTCATTAATTAACATCAATTTTTTGTACATATTATGTGACCTTTGATTCCCCTTGCTTTATAATTCTATTTGGATCATTAATATCACTATATATTATCTTTTTAATGAATTTTCACTCAATTTTACTTGTTAAACTTGAATATAATGAATATTTAATCCTGTTGTGAAACATTATTTTTTTATATTATTTGATTATTCCCAAGTTGGATGTGAAACTTCATTTATGGTGACATAAAAATTAAGATTAGTGAAACTATGGAGGTTGGGGTTTTATTTAATCCATATACATTAATCTACATTTCATTGATACTTCTTCGCTTAGTGGTTTTATTATTTTGGGAAAACAATTTGATGGTTTAGTGTTTTTTTTTTGGTTGAGGTTTTATGGGTTTTCATGGTTGATGGTTTTGGGTTTTTTAGAGCTAAGATTTTATAGTTTTTCATGGATGATGGATTTTGGATTTTTTGGGATTAGAGTTTATGCTTTTTGGGGCGATGAAGTTTTTATGGTTTTTTGACTAAATATTTATCTTTTTTGGGTTGATGGTTTTGGGTTTTTTGGGGATGAGTGGTTTAATGGTTTAGTGTTTTTTGGGGATGATGGTTTTAGTGTTTTTGACTAAAGTTTTTTCCTTTTTGGGTTGAACATTTTGGGTTTCTTGGGATTATTTGTTTATTATTTTTTTGGATTGAGGGTTAAGTGATTTTTGGGGTGGAGGGTTAAGGGTTTTTAGCATATGAAGTTTTAGGGTTTTTTGGGATGAGGGTCTATGATATTTCTGGGGATGAGTGTCTTGGGTTTTAGGGGTTTGAGGGTCTAGTGTTTTTTTAGGGATAGGGGTTAAGTTTTCTTGTTGTTGGGAGTCATGTTTTTTGGGGGGAAAATATCTATGGATTTTGGGGGATAGAAGTTTATGATTGTTTTGGTGAACAGGGTTCATAATTTTTAATGATTGTGTTTATAGGATATTTTTTGGATTAGGGTTTAGGGTTTTCTAGCTAAGAGTCTATGGTTTTTGTGTATGATGGTCTAGGGTTTTTTGGGGATACAGTTATAAGGACTTTTATGGATGAGGGTTTAGGGTTTTATGGGGATGAGGGTATATAGATTTTTTTCTAAGTGTATTTGAATTTTTTGGGATGAGTGTTCATATTGTTTGGGGGATAATTTTATATGGTTTTTTTGGATGAGGTTCTTCAGTTTCTTGGGTTTGAGGGTCTAGGTTTCTGAACAGATGGACAAGATTTTTTTAGGATGAGGGTTAATGGGGTTTTTGGGCTGAGAGTATAATGTAATTTGGGGATAAGGGTTTTTAGTTTATTAGGGAAGAGGGTATATTTTCTTTTTGGGAATAAGGATTGAGGGTTTTTTGGGGGGGATGAGGGTCTAGGGATTCAAGTTTTTAAGGGTCTCTAGTTTTTTTGGGCTTAGAGTCTAGTGGTTTTCAGGATGGAGTTCTAGAGTTTTTTTGGATGAGGTTCTAGGGGTGTTTAGGCCCGATGGTCTAGGAATTCTTAGGGATGAGTATATATATTATTTTAGGTGCTAAGGTTCTAAGATTTTTGGTATAATGTTCAAGAGTATATTGGGGATGAGTTTCAATGTTTTTTTGGGGATGAGAGATTAGTTTTTTAGGGGGTATAAATTTAGTGTTTTATAGGACTCTAGGTATAGGGTCTTCTGGAGATGAGGTTCGAGAGTTTTTGGGGTTTAGGGTATAATTAATTTTGGACAAGTGGGTTTAGGGATTTTGGGGATTGGGGTTTAGTTTTTTGGGGGCTGAGGGTTTAGGTATTTTTGTCACTGAATTTTTATATTTTTTTGGTGTAGATGATTTATGGTTTTCTATGTGGAGGGACTATGGGATATTGGGGTTGAACGTTTAGGGATTTTTGGGTAGAAGGTTTAAGGTTTTTTTGGGCTAATGGATTATGGTTTTTTGGGTATGAGGTTTTAGGTATTTTTCATGTTTTTGTTTTAGGGTTTGGAGATGAGGTTTGAGTGTTTATTGGGGATGTGTGTTGAGGGTTGAAATTTTTTTGTTGATGTGTTTTGTGTATTTTTTTGGTTTAGGGTTGATGTTTTTTTGGGGCATAGTGTTGAGTGTTTTTTGGGTCTTATGGTTTCGGTTTTTTTATTAATAAGGGTATAAATATTTATAGGGATAAGGGTTGAGGGTTTGTGTACCTATGTTTTTTTTTTGAGGATGAGGGATTAGGGTTTATGGGACTAATTTTCTGGGGTTTTTTGTGGGTGTGGGTTGTGGGTTTTTTGGGGATGGGTGTTTAGGGTTTTGGGGGGCTTATCATGGAGAGTGTTTTGAGGATGAGATTCAAGAGTTTTTTAGGGATAAAGGATCATATATATTTTTTGGTGATGAGGTTTTAAAACATTTTTGGAATGATGTATTCAGGTTTTTTTATTGGAGTGTTGGGAGTTTTTTGGGAATTAGGGGTTAGATGATTTGTGGAAAAATTTTAGTTTTTTTTTGGGATGAGCGTTTAGGATATTTTGGGGCTTCAAGATTTGTGTTTTTAGGGTTTCTATTTTTTTAGGTATATTGGTTGAGGTTTTTTAAGGATCAGGTTGAATTATATGGGGGCATAGGGTAGGGGATTTTTTGGGGATGAGGGTTGATGATTTTTTGGTTTATGTTGTATGGTTTATTTGGGATGTTAGATGAGGAATTTTTTGGGGCTAAGGGTTGAGGTTTTTGGGGGTTGAGGGTTGAGGTTTTCAAGGAATTAGTTTTGAGTGTTTATAAGGGTGAGAGTTGAGGGTTTTTAGGGATGAGAGTTTGAGGTTTTTTTTACTATGAGGGTTTAGGGTATTTTAGTGTTCAGTGTTTAGGGTTTTTTAGGGATTATTTTTTAGGTTTTTTTAGGGTTGAAGGTCTAGGGGTTTTTTAGGGATGATAGTTTTTGGTGTTTTGGGGTAGAGGGTTGATGATTCTTAGAAATTAGTGTAAAGGGTTTATGGGGTTTTTGTGATGATAGGTTTAGAGTTTTTTTGAGATAATTTTTTACTATTTTTTGGGGATGATGGTAAATGTTTTTTGGGGATGTGAGTTTAGGGTTTTTTCGAGGCATGGGTTTTTTGGGGATGAAGTTTTAGTGAACTTTAGGGATGCAGTTTTATGGGTTTTTTGGGAGAGGGATTAGGATTTTTTGAGGGCTAAGGTTGAGGGTCTATTGGGGTTAAGGTTTAATGGATTTTGGGGGATTAGGGTTGAAGTTTTTTTTATGATGAGGGTTTAGGTTTATTTTTGGTCGATGGTTGAGTTTTTTTTTGTTATGAGTTATGAATTTGTTTTGTTTTATAGTTTGAGTGTTTTTTAGGCTGTGAGTATAGGGTTTTTTGGGGAAGAGGTTTTTTGTTTTATGTGGAAGAGGGATGTATTTTATTTATGGTGAGGGTTGAGGGTTTTTTTGAGGATGAGGGATGTTGTTTTTTGGGGATGATGGTTTAGTGATTTTTGGTTCTAAGTGTTGTGGGTTTTTTGGTGCTCATGTTTGAGGGTTTAATAGGGATGAAGGTTTAGGATTTTTTAGGGATTAGGGTTGAATGTTTTTTGGGGGTGAGGATTGAGGGATTTTCGATGCTAAGGGTTGAGGGTTTTTTGGGGATGAGGGATAAGGCTTTTTTGGGGTTGAGGGTTGAGTGTTTTTTATGCTGATGGTTGAGGGTTTTTTTTGGGCCCATGGAAGAGAGTTTTTTGAGGCTAAGGGTTATGGTTTTTTTAGGGATGAGTGATAGGTTTTTTTATGGCTCAGTGTTGAGTATTTTTTGGGTAGTAGTTTGAAATTTGTTTCACCTGAGGGTATATATTTTTTTTAAGGATGAGGGCTAAGGGTTTTATGGGGATTAGGGTTTAGGATTTTTTAAGGATATGTGTTTATGATCTTTTGGGGCTAAGTGTTTAGAAATTTTTTGTTCTTAGGTTTTGTGATTTTTTGGGGCCTTATGTAGAGGTTTTTTGGTTTGAGGGTTTTGGGGTTTTTGGGATATGGGTTTTGGATTCGTTGTGGATCATGAATTATAGTTTTTTTGGACTGAGCGTATAAGGGGGGGTTTTTTGGATGATTTCTTAGTTTTTTTGTGGTGTGTTTTGATAATTCATTGGGGATGAGGGTTTAGGGTTTCTTAGGTTTGAGGGTTGAGAGATTTGTTGGTCTGAGAGTTTATGGTTTTTTGGGCATTATGTTTTAAGATTTTTTCTGGTTAAGGATTGAGGTTTTGGGTGGATGAGTGCTGAAGGTGTTAGTGGATGAGGGTTTATGGTTATTTAGGGATGAGGGTTGAGTGTTTTTTTCTACTATTGGTAGTGTTTTTTAAGGGTTATGGATGATAGTTTTTTGGGGATTAGGTTTGAGGTTTTTTTCTGAACAGGGTTGAGGGTTTTTATGGATAACTTATAAGGGTTTTTAAGGGATGAGGTTATATTTTTTTTTTGTAATTTGGGTTGAGGGTTCTTTAGGGATAAAGGTTTAGGGTTTATTGGGGTAGAGGGGTTAAGTTTTGTTTCTGATTTGAGCTATTATGTACTTTTTTGAATGAGGGTTTGTTTAGTTTATTTCGGGTCCTATGGTTGAGGGTTGTTTGGGGTACTTGTTTGAGGATTTTTTAAATTGGGCATGATACCTTTTGCGGGGATGAGGTTTTATATTTTTTTGGGTGTGTGTGTGTTGAGGGACTTTAAGGGATGAGGGGGGAGGGTTTTTCAGGGATGCGGGTCAAGGGATTTTTTAGTCTGAGTGTTGAGGATTTTTTGGGGATGAGGGTTTAGGGATTTTTATATATGAGGGTTTTGGTTTTTTTGGGGCTGTGGGTTGACTGTTTTCTAGAGTTGAGGTTTTAGGTTATTTTGGGGGCCAGGGTACAATATTTTTTAGTGTGAGTGTTGTAGGGTATTAGGGGTGAGGGGTGAGGGATTAGGGTTTAGGGATTTTTGAGGATATGGTTGATTTTTTTAGGGATAACTGTAGAGTTTTTTGGGGGGTGATGATCGTGGAGGGTTTCATGGGAATGAGGGTAGAGATTTGTTTTTATGGTTAATATTTTAAGGTTTTTTGTGGCTGAAGGTTGAGGGATTTTTTGGGATATGGTTTATGGGTTTTTTTTAGTATGACTGTTGACAATTTTTTGAGGGGTGTATTAAGGTTTTTATGGACTAAGGGTTGAGGTTTTTTTGGATTTGGGTTATGGGTTTTTTAGATATTAGTGTTTACAGATTTTTGTGGATGAGGTTTGAGGGTTTTTTGGGGGTGAGGGTGAAGCTTTTTTTGTAACAGGGTTTAATGTTTTCTAGGGATGAGGGTTGAAGATTTTTTGGGACTAAGGGTTAATGGTTTATAGTTTTTTTTATCAAGGTTTAGGTTTTGGGGGTTAAATGGTTTTGGGGGATTTAGGGATGAGGGGTGATGTCTTTTTTTGGATTAGGGTTATGTCTTTTTTGGGGATAAGGGCTATGGATTTTTTTGGGTTTGATGTTTTACGGGTTTTTTGGATTGAGGTATTTGAGTATTTTTGGGGATGCATTTTTAGGGGATTTTTGGATGAGGAAGTATGTATTTTTTCTTAGGGTTTAGGGTATTTTTGGGATGAGGGTTTCCGGTTTTTTAGGTATGAGGGTTTATGGATTTTTTGGGCTGAGGTTTTTGAGTTTTTTTGGAGATGAGGGTTTAGAATTTTTTAGGATAAGGGTTTAGGGTGTTTAGGGATGGGAATTTAAGGATTTAGAGGGTTTAGTGTTTTGGGGTTTCGAGGGTGAGGGATTAGATTTTCTTTGAAGAAAAGGGTTTTGGGTTTTGGGGGGCTGAGGGTTGAGTGTTTTCTGAGGATGATACCTATGGGTTAATTATGGATTATGGGTGAGGGTTCTTTGGGTCTATGGTTTGAGGTTTTTTGGGGAATAGATCTTATGATTTCATTAAACTAAGGGTTGAAGATTTTTTTTATTTTGGTTGAGGGTTTCCAAGGGATGAGGGTTGAGAGTTTTTTTAGATGAGGTTAAATTTATTATTTGGGATAATTTTTTATGGTTTTCTGGGGTTGATTATTGAGTGATTTGGGGTCTGATGGTTGGGGGTTTTTTGGGTCTCATGGTTGAGGGTTTTGTACCTAATGGTTTAGGTGTTTTTTAGGCTGAGGGTGTATGGTTTTTTTGCTTGATGGATGAGGTTTTTTTGGGTCTATTTTTTGAGGGTTAATTAGGGAAGAGAGTTGAGGGTTTTTTGGGGATGAGGGATTTTTGGGTTTTTGGGGTGGAGGGATTAGGGGTTTTGGGGCTATGTGTTTAAGGTTTTGTGCTAAGTGTTTAGTATGTTTTTGAGGTTGAGGGTCTAGTGTTTTAGGGGTTGTGGGTATATGGTTTTTTAATAATGAGGGATGAGATTTATATGGGGTTGAGGGCGGAGTGCTTTCGGGGCCAAGAGTTAAGGGTTTTTTGGGCCTGTCGGTTGAGGTATGTTTTGGGATGAAGGTTTATGGTTTATTAGGGTGGGGGTTTTAGGGTATTTTTGGACAGAGATTCTAGGGATTTTTGGAATAAGGGTTTAGGTATTTCTTGTGCTATGGGTTAAGGGTTTTTTTGTGGATGAGGGCTTAGTTTTTTTTGGGGGGGGGGTTGAGGGTTTAGGGTTAATTGTGCCTGAGGTTTTGGAGGATTTTGATGATACAAGTTTATGTTTATTTGGGGTTGAGTGTAGAGGGATTTTTGGGGGTGAGGGTTTAGGTTTTTTGAGGATTATGGTTTTGGGTATTTTGGGGATGGGGTTTTAGTTTTTTTTTAAATGAGGGTTTTGGTTTTTTAGGGGTGAGTTATTAGGGATTTTTTGGCATGAGGGTTTAGTGTTTTGGGGGGCTGATGGTTTAGGGATTTTTGGGGTTGATGGTTGTGTTTTTTTCGGATATGGTTGAATGGTTTTAGGTATAAAGAGTCCATATTCCATGATGATTGGATCACACTGTTCATCTCATGTCATTTTTGGGAATAGGTAAAAAGGTTTTTATGGATTATTGAGGTTTTTCTGTTGTTGAGGGTTTTTTGGTGATGACGGTTGAGGGGTTTTTTGGGCCACAGGTTGTGGGTTATTTGGATAGGTGGGTTGAAGGTTTTGGGGTTTGAGAGTTTAGGGTTTTTTTGGATGAGGATTGAGGATTTTTTTGGGTGAGGGTTTTATTGTTTTTATTGATGGTTGGAATGTTTTTATGGGAAATGGGTTCAAAGTTTATTGGGTTGGGGGTTTTGGGTTTTTTTAGACCAATGATTGAGTGATTTTGGGGATAAGGGTTGATGGTTTTTTTATGATGAGGGTGGAGTGGATTTTGGGGTTGATGTTTATGTTTTTTTCATATGAGGGTGAAGATTATTTGGGAATGAAGAATTTTGGTTGTTTGGTGATCATGGTTGATGGTTTATTCGAGATGAGTGTAGATGGTTTATTAGGGATGGGGGATGAGTGTTTTTTGTGGATAAGGGTTGAGTGTTTTTGTATATGTGTTGAGGGTTTTTTGTGGTTGAGAGTTTATTTATTGGGATGGGGTATTATGTTCTTTTGTGGTAGAGGGGTTAAAGTATTTTGGGGATGATGGTTTAGTGTTTTATGGGGATGAGAGTTGATGTTTTTTTGGGATGAGGATGAGGATTTTTTTTGGGATGAGGGTTTATCATTTTTTCAAGCTCAATGTTTAGGATTTATTAGTAATAATGGAATAGAGTTTTAGGGGGATGAGGGTTTATGTATTTTTTTTATGAGGGTCTGGTGTTTTTTTGGGATGATGGTATAGGGTTTTGGGGTTTCGGGGTTTTGGGATTTATTGGTGCTCATGGATTATAATTTTTTGGGGTGGGGCTTTAGGGTTATTGGGGGTTGATGGTTTAGGGTTTTTTTGGGGTTGTGGGTATATGGGTTTTTTTTGTAGATGTGGGTTTATGGTTATTTTCGATTGAGGCTTAGTCATTTTTGAGGATGAGGGTTTAGTGTTTTGTGGGGATTATGGTTTAGTGTTAGTTGAGGATATGGGTTTATGGAATTTTTGGGGATGAAGGTTTAGGGTTTTTTTGGATAAAGTTTGAGTGTTTTTTTTCTGGATGTGGTTTTATGATTTTTTGTGGATGTCATTTTATGGTATTTTTGGTGTTTATAGTTTATATTTTTTATTTCATTTTCAAGGAATATATTTTTTGTGATTTGGGGGTCACAGTGTTTTGGGGACGAGGGTTTAGGGTATTTAGGAATGAGGATCTTGTGTTTTCTAAGGATAAGGTTTTTGGGTTTTCTAGAGCTAAGAGATTAAGGTTGTTGAGTCTAGGGTTTTTAGGTTTAGGGGTCTTAGTATTTAGGTATTTTTAGCATATAGGGTTTTGGTTTTTTGGTTATGGGGAATTATGGTTTTTTTTATTTGAGGGTTTTGGGTATTTTTTGACTGTTGGTGTAGAATTTTTTGTGATGATGGTTTAGGGTTGTATGGGGTTTAGGGTTTAGGGTTTTTCTGGGAGTGAGGGTTTAGAGATATTTGGTGATGAGGATTTAGGTTTTTTGGGTATGAGGGTATAGGGTATTTGGGGCAATGGTTTTAGGGTTTTTTGGGGCTAAGGGTTTAGTGATTTTTGGGGCTAAGGGTGTAGTCTTATTTGGTACTGAGGGTTTAGGGTTTTTATTTTGAGGGTGTAGGTTTTTTTTTGGGCTGAGGGTTTTTGGTTTTTAGGGATGATGATTTAAGGTTACTTTATTCTAATCATTTTGGGTCTTTTTAGGAATGAGTTTTTCGGGTTTTTTTGCGATGATGGTTTTTTGGGTTTTTTTGAGCAATGGGTTTAGGGTTTTTTGGTGGATTTGGGTTTAGTATTTTTGGGGGATAAGGATTTACAGTTTTTTGGGTACGCGGATTTTCCATTTTTTAGCAATAATATTTTAGTGTTTTTTGTGTGTGAGGAGTGTTTTGTTTTTTATTTTTGGATCGATAGATCCGGATTTCTAGGGATATAGTTTTCGGTTTTTTAGTGACGAGGGTTTATTGTTTTGGGGGCATGACACTACGAGAAAACCATCGTTTAGCGGCGGTTTTTCCGCGGCGGTTTTAAAAACCGCCGCAAAATGCGTTTCGGGCCGGCATTTCGCGGCGGTTTTTAAAACCGCCACGACAAAACCGCCGCTAAACAGCAAAAAAAATTTATTTATTTTTTTTTTTTTTAATTTTATTCGATGATTAGCGGCGGTTTTTTTAAAAACTGCCGCGAAATAGAGGCGGTTTCGGTAAAACCGCCGCGAAATGAAATGAAAAAATAAGAAAACACGAGAAACCCTCATATCACTAAAACGACCATAACTTTTGATCCGGGCGTCCGTTGAAGCACCACGACCAGTCAAATCGAAGCTCATGAAGAGATCTAGAGGCACATATAATCAAAACCATGAGACGGTCTAAGGTGCGGATGATATTAGAGTTATAATAAAGTTGAAAAAAGTTCTTCAACTTCAAACGGCCATAACTTTCGCTCCGGGTGTCCGTTTGGGCTCTACCACATATCAAATAGAAGCCAGCGAAGAGAGATACGCACCAAATCAACACAAGATAGCTTCTGTTGTGTTTTTCTACCCCAAAACCCCTCTAAAGGCCTCCAAACCCCCATTTCCGTCACCGGTGTCCCGTCGAACTTGTCTTCAAACGGACCTAACTTTCGATCCGTGTGTCAGTTCGGCCTCCTCCACCTGCCAGATCATAGCTCGTTCCATGAGATTCTGTTTGAATGGTCACGACGCCCACATCCACTCCTAGATCATATGTTATGGCCTTTTTAGTGGGTATCAGGTTTGTTATGTTTTTCAATGCCTCGTTTCTAGCACCCGTTCCCCGTCAGCTTTTTTTTAAATGGTCGTAACATCTGATCCGCCTGACCATTCGGACTCTTTCACCTTTCAGGTTGAAGATAATTTCAAGATCTTTGATTTGACAGGTCGCAGATCTAAAACGGACTCTCGGATCATAAGTTATCTTCGTTAATGTGAGTCCAATGTTTTTGTCTCTTTATGACTGTTTTGACGGGTTTTAACGGTAGCTCCATTTATTACTGTTTATTTGGGTTTCCATGACTTGTTATCTTTATCAATGGTTTTTTGTGGGTTATTATGATGATTATGTTGAATTATTAAGGAGTTTTCCAAAGTTGTCATGAGTTTTCATGCGTTCTCATTCTTTCTAATGCCTCATTCTTCATATGCTTCTCCATCCTTTTTCATGCGTTTTCATGATTTTTCATCCCTTATCACGTCTTTTCATACCTTTTCATGTGTTTCCTTTATTATTTATTATTTATTATTTATAATATACTTTAATTTATTTATTATATATTATTTGTAACTGGTAATTTATTATTTATTATTTATTATTTATTCTTTATTCTTTATATTTATTAATTATTTATGTTTATTTATTATTTATTATTTGTTATTTGTTATTTGTTATTTATATTTATTTATTAGTTATTTTTTATTTTTTATTTTTTATTATTTATTATTTATTATTTATTATTTATTATTTATATTTATTTCTTATTTCTTATTTCTTATTTCTTATTTATTATTTATTATTTATATTTATTTATCATTTATATTTATTTATTATTTATTATTTAAATTTATTTATTATTTATATTTATTTATTATTTATTATTTATATTTATTTATTATTTGTTATTTATATTTATTTATTATTTATTATTTATTATTTATTATTTATTATTTATTATTTATTATTTATTATTTATTGTTTATTATTTATTATTTACTATTTATTATTTGTTATTTATTATTTATTATTTATTATTTATTATTTATCTTTATTTATTATTTATTATTTATTATTTATTATTTATTATTTATTATTTATTATTTATTATTTATATTTATTTATTGTTTATTATTTATTATTTATTATTTATTATTTATTATTTATTATTTATATTTATTTATTATTTATTATTTATTATTTATTATTTATTATTTATTATTTATTATTTATTATTTATTATTTATTATTTATATTTATTTATTATTTATTATTTATTATTTATTATTTATTATTTATTATTTACTATTTCTTATTTATTATTTATTATTTATTATTTGTTATTTATTATTTATTATTTACTATTTATTATTTATTATTTATTATTTATTATTTATCATTTATTATTTATCTTTATTTATTATTTATTATTTATTATTTATTTATATTTATTTATTATTTATTATTTATATTTATTTATTATTTAGTATTTATTATTTATTATTCATTATTCATTATTGATTATTGATTATTGATTATTTATTATTTATTATATATTATATATTATTTATTATTTATTATTTATTATTTATTATTTATTATTTACTATTTAGTATTTACTATTTATTAGTTATTAGTTATTATTTATTATTTATTATTTATTATTTATTATTTATTATTTATTATTTATTATTTATTATTTATTATTTATCTTTATCTATTATTTATTATTTATTATTTATTATTTATTATTTATTATTTATTGTTTATTATTTATTATTTATTAATTATTAATTATTATTTAGTATTTATTATTTATCTTTATTTATTATTTACTATTTATTATTTATTATTTTTATTTATTTATTATTTATTATTTATCTTTATTTATTATTTATTATTTATTATTTATTATTTATTATTTATTATTTATTATTTATATTTATTTATTATTTATATTTATTTATTATTTATATTTATTTATTATTTATATTTATTTATTATTTATAATTTATTATTTATATTTATTTATTATTTATTATTTATATTTATTTATTATTTATTATTTATTATTTATTATTTATATTTATATTTATTTATTATTTTTATTTATTTATTATTTATTAATTATTATTTATTATTTATTATTTATATTTATTTATTATTTATTATTTATTATTTATTATTTATTATTTATCATTCATTATTTATTATTTATTATTTATTATTTATTATTTATTATTTATTATTTATTGTTTATTATTTATTATTTACTATTTATTATTTATTATTTATTATTTATTATTTATTATTTATCTTTATTTATTATTTATTATTTATTATTTATTATTATTTATTTATATTTATTTATTATTTATTATTTATATTTATTTATTATTTATTATTTGTTATTTATTATTCATTATTCATTATTGATTATTGATTATTCATTATTTATTATTTATTATATATTATTTATTATTTATTATTTATTATTTATTATTTATTATTTATCATTTATTATTTATTATTTATTATTTATTATTTATTATTTATTATTTATTATTTATTATTTATTGTTTATTATTTATTATTTATTATTTATCTTTTTTTATTATTTATTATTTATTATTTATTATTTATTATTTATTATTTATTTATTATTTATTATTTATTATTTATTATTTATTATTTATTATTTATTATTTATTATTTATTATTTATTATTTATTATTTATTATTTATCTTTATTTATTATTTATTATTTATTATTTATTATTTATATTTATTTATTATTTATTATTTATCTTTATTTATTATTTATTATTTATTATTTATTATTTATTATTTATATTTATTTATTATTTATATTTATTTATTATTTATATTTATTTACTATTTATATTTATTTACTATTTATATTTATTTATTATTTATTATTTATTATTTATTATTTATTATTTATATTTATTTATTATTTATTATTTATTATTTATTATTTATTATTTATTATTTATTATTTATTATTTATATTTATTGATTATTGATTATTTATATTTATTTATTATTTATTATTTATTATTTATTATTTATATTTATATTTATTTATTATTTATATTTATTTATTTATTATTTATTATTTTTTATTAGTTATATTTATTTATTATTTATTATTTATTATTTATTATTTATCATTTATTATTTAGTATTTATTATTTATTATTTATTATTTATTATTTATTATTTATTATTTATCTTTATTTATTATTTATATTTATATTTATATTTAATTATTATTTATATTTATTTATTATTTATTATTTATATTTATTTACTATTTATTATTTATATTTATTTATTATTTATTATTTATATTTATTTATTATTTATTATTTATTATTTATTATTTATTATTTATTTTTTATCTTTATTTATTATTTATATTTATATTTATATTTATTTAATATTTATATTTATTTATTATTTATTATTTATATTTATTTATTATTTATTATTTATATTTATTTATTATTTATTATTTATATTTTTTTATTTTTCATTATTTATTATTCAGTATTCATTATTGATTATTGATTATTTATTATTGATTATTGATTATTGATTATTGATTATTGATTATTGATTATTTATTATTTATTATTTATTATTTATTATTTATTATTTATTATTTATTATTTATTATTTACAATTTATTATTTATTATTTATTATTTATGATTTATGATTTGTTATTTATTATTTATTATTTATTATTTATCTTTATTTATTATTTATTATTTATTATTTATTATTTATTATTTATTATTTATTATTTATTATTTATTATTTATTATTTATTATTTATTATTTATTATTTATTATTTATTATTTACTATTTACTATTTATTATATATTATTTATTATTTATTATTTATTATTTATCTTTATTTATTATTTATTATTTATTATTTATATTTATTTGTTATTTATTATTTATTTGTTATTTATTATTTATATTTATTATTTATTATTTATTATTTATTATTTATTATTTATATTTATTTATTTATATTTATTTAATATTTATTATTTATTATTTATCATTTATTATTTATTATTTATTATTTATTATTTATTATTTACTATTTACTATTTATTATTTATTATTTATTATTTATTATTTATTATTTATCTTTATTTATTATTTATTATTTATATTTATTTATTATTTATTATTTATTATTTATTATTCATTATTTATTATTCATTATTGATTATTGATTATTGATTATTGATTATTGATTATTGATTATTTATTATTTAATATTTAATATTTATTATTTATTAATTACTATTTATTATTTACTATTTATTGTTTATTATTTATTATTTTTTATTTTTTATTTTTTATTTTTTATTTTTTATTTTTTATTTATTATTTATTATTTATTATTTATTATTTATTATTATTTATTTATTATTATCGAGTTTATATCTATTATTTATGTATTATTTGTTTTTTCAATTAATATATATAAGTATATTAATTTCTGTTTATTAACCACATGGTGAGCTTGCTGGAGTGGTAAAGTCTTTGGAAAATATGCAAGAGGTTAGGAGTTCAAATCTCACCAAACACAGAATTTCTTTATATTGCATGGGCATGCATGGGCATGCATGTGCATGTGCATGGGATGTGCATGCATGGATAAATAAAGTAAATAAAATAATATGAAATAAATAAATAAATAAAATAAATAAATAAAATAAAATAAATACGAAATAAAAAAATAAATAATAACTACAAAATTAAATAAATACAATAAATAAATAAAATAAATAAATAAAATAAATACGAAATAAAATAAATAAAATAAATAAATAAAATAAATACGAAATAAAATAAATATGAAATAAAATAAATAAATACGAAAAATCAATAAATAAATAAAATAAATAAATAAATAAATAAAATAAATACGAAATAAATAAATATATATATATATATATAAATAAATATATAAAATTAAAAAAAATTAACAAAAATAAAAAAAATAAAAAAATAAAAAAACTGTCGCTGAATCATTTAGCGGCGGTTTAAACTGCCGCGAAAAGTTCTGTGACGGTTTTGAAAACCGCCGCGAATAGTTTCCCGACGCACGATTTAGCGGCGGTTTAAACCGCCGCTAAATGCCTTTTTTTTCGTAGTGTGAGTTTTTAGTGTTTTTTAGGGTTGAGGATTTTGGGTTTTTTTGGGGACTATTGGTTTTGGATCATTGTGGTATAACAGTTTATGGTTTTTGAGGGATGTGGTTTTAGGTGTTTTTGGTGCTGAGTCTTAATGTTTTTTAGGGATGCCATTTTAGGGTTTTTATAGATTTTTCGGTTGTGGTTTGTTTGGGGATCAGGATCGTCAAATTTTGGGGGGTTTGGAATTAGGTTTTTTGGGTACGGTAGTATAAGTTTTCTTTTTTGATGACATTTTATGATTTTTTAGACTGAGGGAATAGTTTTTTGGGGGCTATTGGTTAAATGGTTTGGGGGGATAAGGTTTTTTTTGTATAAGGTTCATGATTTTTTGTGGATGAGGATTTATATTTTTGGCTTTGAGGGTTTATAGCTATTTTGTTCTCTGTATTTAGGATTTTTTGGGTCTGGGAGTTAATGGTTTTTTGTTGTTGAGGGTTTAGGGATTTTGGGGATTAGGTTTTTGGGTTTTTCAGGGATTTCTATTTAGTGTGTTTTGAGGTTGAGTGTTTAGGATTTTTGTGTATGAGGGATTAGGGGTTTGGGGGGAAGAGGGTCTAGGTTTTTCTTAGGATTTGGGTATAGTTATTTGGGGGGATGAAGCTGTAGGGGTTTTGGGGATTAAGGTTTAGGGGTTATGTGGATAAGGTTTTAGGGGTTTAATGGGATAAGAATTTATGATTTTTTTGGTACGAAGGATTATGGATTTTGGGGGTTTATTGATTAGGGTTTTGGGGGATGAGGGTCAAGTGTTTTCTTGGGATGTGGTATATGGGTTTGTTTTCAAGTTGTGGGTTTAGGGGTTTGGGGGTTTAAGGGATTGTGTTTTTCTTATACTGGGGGTCTGGGGTTTTACGAGGTTAAGGTTTTTGGATATTTTTGATCTATGGTTTCATAAACTTATGGTGGTAAGGTTTTAGGGGTTTGGGGATGAGGATTTAGGGTTTTGGGAATAAGGGTTTATGTTTTTCTGTGGATTAGGGTTGATGGATTTTTTTGGGTTGGGACTTAGGCTCTTTGGGTAGAAGGTTTAGGGTTTTTTGTGCTGAAGATTTAGGGATATTTTGGGATGAGGGTTTAGGGTTATTTGGTAAATTGGTGTTAGGATATTTTGGTGCTAAGGGTTTATGTTTTTTTGGGGTTAAGGGTTTATAATTTATTGGGGATTGGTGTTTAATGATATTTGGGACTTAGTGTTCAGGGTTATTTACTAATGAGTCTTTAAGGAATATTCGGGTATATAGATTAGGGATTTTTGGGATGATGGTTTAGTATATTCTAGAGATGATGGGTTAAGGTGTTTTGGGACTGAGGGTTTATGGGTTTTGGGGATGAGGGTTTAAGGTTTTTTCAGATGAGGGTTTAGGGTTTCTAGGACTATGTTTTTAGTGTTTTTTAGGGAATAGGGATTTAGATTTTTTGTGGATAAGGGTTTAGTATTTTTTATGGCTAAGTATTTATGTTTTGGGGGGGGGGGTTACAGTTTACAGTTTTTTGGGGATGAGGTTCTACTTTTTTGTTCCATGGGATTAGGGTTTTTTATGGTAAGGGTTTAGGGTTTTTTGGGTTTCTTGTTTTAGGGTTTAGGGTTTTTTGGGGATGAGGGTTTTTGGTTTCTTAGGGATATGGGTTTAGGGTTTTTTGGGAAGTGGATTTAGGGTTGTTTGGGGATAGTGGTTTTTGGTATAACGGGGATGATGGTTTTGGGTTTGGGGGGATTATTTTTAGTTTTTCTTAGGCTGATAAAGTATGGGTTTTCAAGGATAAGAGTTTAGGCGATATTTGGGACTGATGTTTTAGGGTTTCTTAAGGCTGCAGTTTTGGTTTTTCAGGGGGTGATTGTTTAGTGACTTTTAGGGTAGAGGGTTTTTTTTTTGGGGTTGTGGGTTTTGGGTTTTTTGGGATTAAGTATTTATGGTTTTTTGGACTTAAGGGTTCCAGAAATAATATGGATGAGTTTTTAGTGATTTTTGGGAAGAGGGTTTATGGTTTTTTGGATGAGGTTTTAGGGTTTTTATGAGGATATTAGGGATATTGGGGATGATGGATTATTTTTTTCAGATGAGAGATTATTGTTTTTCGGATTGAGAGCTTATGATTTTTTTAGGGTTCAGGGTTTATGCTTTTTTGGGGCTCTGTGTTTACTTTTTTGGGGGGGATTAGTGTTTATGGTTTTTCAGGTATTAGGGTTTTTTATATTTGGTGCATTGGGATTGGGGGTTTCTGGGTCTAATTGTTCAGGGTTTTTGGTTCGTAGGGGATATGAGTTAATTGGGATGAGGTTTTGGGGTTTTTAGGGATTATGGTTGAGGGTTAGGTTTTGGGGGGATGGGGGTCTAGTATATTAAGGAGATTGAGGTTTAGGATTTTCAAACCCATTAAGTTTTTTGTTCTTTAGGGGCTAAGTGTTTTTGATTTTTTAGGGTTAAGGTATTTTGGTTTATTTTAGAGAGAGTGATTAGGTCTTTTGGGGGATGGGGGATTATATATTTTATAATATGAGATTTTTTGGATTTCTAGTATTTAGGGTATAGATTCTTCTTGGGCAATGTATTTTTATTTTTTGATGGATTGATTTTAGTATTTCGTGGGACAGGATAATATGTTTTTTGGGGAAGTGTTATTAAGGTTTTGGGGGAAGAGGATTTTTTTGGGATAAGAGTTTATTTTTTGGGGGGTGAGATTATAGGTTTTTTTAGGTATGAGGTATTATGGTTTTTTGTGGATGAGTGTCTGTGGTTTTTTTATGGATGTGGGTTTAGGGTTTTTTTATAAATGGGGGTTTATGGTTTATTGGATATAGGGATTTAATTTTTTTCATGGTTATATTGTTGTATGTTTTTTAGGGCTTGGGGTTTAGTATTTTACAGGTCTAAAGGATTATGGGTTTTTTTTGGGATGAGGGTTTATATTTTTTTGGATGAGGTTTTAGTGTATTTTGGGGATGGGGGTCTATGACATTTTTGTACTAGTGGTTTTGGTTTTTTTGGTCTGGGGTATTATTGTGTTTAAGTGAATAGGGTTTTTGGGATTTTTGGAGGATAGATTATAGTATTTTGGGATGGGGTTTATATTATTTTGGGTTGGGGATTTTAGGGTTTTTGGGAAGGGGGTAATGGTATTTAAGGGCTTTGATTTTAACATTTTTTTGGATGAGGGGTCAGGTTTTTTAGGGATGAGTGTTCAGGGGTTTTTTTAGATAAGAGATTAGAGTTCATTAGTGTTGATGGTTTAGTATTATTTAGGGATAGGGGTATAGGGTTTTTTGTGGATTAGTGTTTATAGTTTTTTTGAGTGTCTATAGTTTTTGGGAATATTGTTTTGGGTTTTTGGTAGTTTAGGGTATAGGGTTTTTTGTGACTAAGGGTTTTGGATTTTTTGTGGATGAGGGATTCATGTTTTTGCGGGAGGGGGTTTACATTTTTTATGGCCTTAGAAGTATAGTTTTATTTGGTATGAGGGTTAATGGTTTTTTTGGATTGTTTTATATCGTTTTTTGGGGATGAGGGTGTAGTGTTTTTTTGGACTGTGGGTTTAGAATTTTACAGGGATGAGTGTTTAGGATTTATTGGGGATAAGGGTTTAGGGATTTTTCGGGATTAGAGGTTAGTGATTATTAGGGATTTGTTTTAGGGTTTTGGGGGATGGGGGTTTATATATATTTGGGGATGAGGGTTTTGTTTTTTTATAGGATGATGTTTTGGATTTTTTTATGGAGGGGTTGGGAATTTTTAAAATGAGTGTTTAAAGTTTTTTTTGGGTGAGGGAATGGTTTTTTTTTCGAAAAGTGAATTTGGTGTTTTAGTTCTCAGGGTATAGTGTTTTAGGGGGATGAGGGTTTAGAGTTTTTTTGGGATGATAGTTTAAGATTTATCGGGCTAAGGGTTTAGGGTGGTACTTGGGGTATAGTGTTATTTTTTGTGATGTGGGTTTAGGATTTTTTGGGCAGATCAGTTATGATTTTAGGGGATGAGGGTTTAGGTTGGGGATGATGTTTAAGGGTTTTTTTGGGTTATTAGGGTTTATTATTTTTAGGGGATATGGGATTTAGGATTTTTGGGTATGAGATATTATGTTATTTGTGGGTGATAGTTTATGGTTTTTTGTACTGAGGGTTTTGGGTTTTTTTTGGGGATGATGGTTTTTTTGGGGGGGTATGGATTTTGGGATATGGGGGATGTGGTTTTAGGGTTTCATGGGGTTAAGGGTTTAGGTTTTCTTGGGGATGATTGTTTATGGTTTCTTGATGGATAGTGTTTAGGGTTTCATCAGGTTAAGGGTTTAGATTTTCTTAGGGAGGAGGGTTCAGAGTTTTTTGGGCTTATGGATTAGTGTTTTATGCAAGATGAGGGGTTAGGGTTTATAATGGATAAGGTTTTAGTTTTATTATGGATGAGGTTTTTGGGTTTTCATGGGATGAGGGATTTGGGTTTTTTTGTATGATGGTTTAGTGTTTTTTGGTACCACCGTTTTAGGGTATTTAGTGGATTATTGTTTTGGGTTTTTTGGATCGAGAGATTAAGTTTTTTAGGGGTAAGGGTTTTTATTTTTTTTGGTATTTAGGGTATTGGGTTTTGGGGGTGATGGTCTGGGTTTTTTTTTTGTTATAGTAGTTTTATTTGGGGGGGAATGAGGGTATACATTTTTTTTCTGGGCCTAGGGTTTCTTATTTTATGGGGATGAGGGTTTAGGGATTTTTAGGGGCTAAGGGTTTACGATATTTTTGGGAAGGGAATTTATGGGATTTGGGGAAGGGGATAAGTATTTTTTTGGGGTTGGTGGTTATTGGTTCTTTAGTGATGGGGGTTTAGGTAACTTCATGTCTATGAGATTATGATTTTTTAGGGATGGGGGTATAGTGTTTTTTGTACTGGTATTTAAGGGTTTTTTGGGGTAGAAGATTAAGAGTTATTTGAGGGTGAGGGATTAGTATTTTTTGATGGTGGGGGACTATGTTTTTTCGGTGCTGTGAGATTAGGATTTTTTGGGTATTAGGTTTTAGGGTTTTTTTGGAATGAGGGATTAGTGGGTTTTGGGAGTAAGGATTTAGGTTTCTTTGGGATTTAGTGTTTAGGGTTATTTTGGTAGAGGTTTTAGGGTTTTTGTGTGTGCTGATAGTATATGAATTTTTGGGGTTTTGGGATTAGTTTTTTTATGGATTATGGTATAGCGTATTTTGGGGCTGAGAGTTTCATGTTTTTTTGGGGATTAGGTTTTAGGGATTTTGGGGATAATGGCATGCTTTTTGGGGGGGAATTATTTAAACTTTTTGGGGATTAGGAAATATAGTTTTCAAGATTATGTTTTATCTTTTTTTTGTTGATAAGGGTTTAGGGTTCATTGGGGATGTGTGTTTACGGTATTTTAGGGATGATGGTTTAGGATTTTTTGTGGATAAGGAGATAGGATATGTTGGGGATGATGGTATTGAGTTTTTTTTATGATGATATATAGTTATTTTTTGAATAAGGTTTTAGGTTTTAGGCCGATGATTTAGGGTTCTATGGTCATGATGGTTTTGGGTTTTTAGGGATGAGAGCTAATGATTATTTAGGGATGGGGGTTTAGATATTGTTTGGGGGATAAGGGTTTAGGGTGTTTTTGGGGTGATGGTTTTGGGTATTATAGTGTTGGTTTTTAGGGTATTTTGTGGATGAAGGATTAGTTTTATTAAGAACTAAGGGTTTAGGGTGTTAGGGGAAAGGGTTTTAGGTGTTTTGGGGCTCAGGGTTTATGGTTTTTTTAATGATGGTTTAGGTTTTTCTGGGGATGTGGTTTTTTTTTTGTATAATGTTTTTTGATTTTTTATAGATGGGGGATTTGGGTTTTTTGGATTGGGGGATTGGGATATATTTGGGATGAGAGTTTTTGATTTTTGGGGATGAGGATTTTGGATTTTATTATGATGAGGGTTTAGGGTTTTTTGGGGATGAGAATTTACGATTTCTATATAGTGCGGGTTTAAGGGTTTTTTGGGAAACGTGTTTAGGATTTTCTAGGGATTCTGGTATACATTTTTTGAGAAATGAGGATTTGGAGTTTTCTTTTGATGGGAATCTATGGTTTTCTCAGGTTGAGGTTTTAGGGATTTATGAATCTTTGAATTTAGGCATTTTTATAGTTGTGGGTTTAGGGTTTTCTAGGGATTAGGGATTATGTTTTACTGAGATAAAGTATTTAGGGTATTCTAGGGATGAGTGTTTATTTTTTAAGGGGATAACAATATAGAGGTTTAAGGTTTTCTAGGGTTGAAGTTATAGTATTTTTATGGACAAGGGTTTAGGGTTTTAGGGGATAATAGTCTAGGGGTTTCTATAAAAGTGGGTTTATTGTTTTGGGGGATAAGGGTTTAGGGATTTGTGGGTTTGAGGGTTTCAAGGTTTCTATTACTGAGTGTTTAAGGAATTCTAGAATTTTATAGGGATTTGAGTTTACTGTTTTCTGGGGATAAGGGTTTTGTAGGGTTGAGGGTTTACAGTTCTCTAGGGAAGACGATTTAGGGTTATCAATGGATAAGGGTATATAGTTTTCATGGGCTGAGGGTTTAGGAATATTATGGGATGAGTGTTTAGGATTTTCTAGGGATGATGGTTTTTGATTTTCTAGGGCAGAGGTTTTATGGTTTTCTATGTGTGAGGGTTTAATGTTTTTTGGGGGATTAGGGTTTAGGGTTTTATATGGATAAGGGTTTGACGGTATTTATGGGATGAGGTTTAATGATTTACAAGGCTACTGGGTTTATCATTTTTAGGGGATGGGGATTTATGGTTTGTTAGGGTTGTTGATTTTAGGTTTTTTAGTGCTGAGGTTATAGAATTTTTCTTGGATGATGGTTTAGATTTTTCGGAATGAGGATTTTTGAAGTTTGGAGGATGATGGTTCAATGTTATCTAGGGAAGGGTTTTAGGCATTTTTATGGTATAGGATTTTGGCTTTCTGGGGGATGACTGCTTATAATTCACTTGGACTTAGGTTTAAGGGTTTTCTAGGGCTAATGGTTAAGGGGTTTTAGGGGATGAGGGATTAGTGTTTTCTAGAGATGTGGTTTTTTCGGTTTTCAAGGGATGTGGGTTTAGTTTTTTTGGGGGATAAGGGTTCAGGGTACTTTATGGATGAGTATTTAGTGTTTTATGGGTCTTAGGGTTACGGATTGTTGGGGAATATGGTTTATTTTTTTCTAGGTAAGAGGGTTAGAGTTTTCTATGGATAAGGGTTTAGGGTTTTCTAGGGGTGAGGGTTTGGGGTTTTCTGGGGTTGAGTGTTCTAGATTTTATTGTTCTTATTGTTTATGGTATATTGGGGATATGGTTTTATGGTTTTTTAATAAGGTTTTAGTGTCTTTTGAGGTTTTGGGTTTTGGGTTTTCATTGGGATGAGTTCTTATGATATTTATAGGTCATGGTTTTATGATTTTTCTAGGCTGGGGTATTAGGTGTTTTGGTGATACAAGTTTCTAGTATTTTGGGTCTAGGTATTTCTATTTTTTGGTCAAGATTTTTAAGAGTTTTGGAGGATTTGGGTTTAGGGTTTTCTTGGGAAGTTGGTTTCAGTTTTTTGGGGGATGTGGGTTTAGGGTTATTTTGGTGATAAGAGTTTAGGATTATTTGGGTTTCTTGATTTCTGAATTATTAGGGATGCGGGTTTACTGATTTTTGTGTTTTGGTGTTTAAGTTTTTTTGTACAGGAGGGTTTAGTGTTTTTGGGTCTATGGTTTTTTGTGGTTTTTAGGGGAAATGATTTAGGGTTGTAAGGGGTTAGGGGTTTATTTTTTTTTGGGTATAAGGTGTTATAGTTATTTAGGGCGGTGTGTTTGGGGATTTTGGTAATAGGGGTTTTGGGATTCATTGGGATGGAGGCTTAGGGTTATTTTTAAACTAATGTTTTATAGTTATTTTGATATTCATTGTTTAGGGTTTCATTGTTCTTGGAGTTTACGGTTTTTGGAATGAGAATTTTTTTTAGGGATGATGTTTTTGGGTTTTTTAAAGATAATGATTAGGGTTTTTGAGGATGAGGGTTTTGGGTTTTAAGGGATGAGGGTTTAGGGGTTTTTGAGATGGAGGTTTAGGTTATTTTTGGGTTAGGTATTTGTAAATTTTGTTTTGTAGGGTTAACATTTTTTTGGTCTAGGGTTTGTGGTTTTTTTGGGGGATATGGGTTTTGGGTTTTTTTGGATTAGGGTTTTGGGTTTTGGGGGTTTAATGATTAGGTTTTTTTGGAGGTTTTTTTGAGTGTTTTTTAGGTTTGTGGTTTTTGGGGGTATTGTGGTTGAGGGTTTAGGGTTTAAGGTTTTTGGGGATGAGGTATTAGGTTTTTCTACAGATGAGGGTAAATGGTTTTTTGGGGATAAGGGTTTAGGTTTTTTAGTGTTGAGAGTTTATGGTTTTTTTGGGGCTGAGGGTTTTGGATTTTTAGGTGATGAGGGTTTGGGGTTTTTTTAGGCGGAGGGATTATGGGTTTTGGGGATACAAGGTTTTGGGTATTTTTGTGGTTGTAGGTATAGGGTTTTTTGGGGCTGAGGGTTTAATGTTTTTTTGGTAACATATATTTTTTGTTTTTGGGGACATAGGATTAGAAATTTTTTGAAAGTGGGTTAGTGTTGTTAATGGTGAAGTTTTATGACTTTTAGGGCTTTTGTTGTGTTTTTTTAGATTGAGGGTTTTGAGTTATTTAGGGGTAGGATTTAAGTGCTTTTTTGGTAGTAGGTTAATTGTTTTTAGGTGATGTGGGTTTTTGGGTTTTGGTACTAAGTGTTTAGGGTTTTGGAGGTCTTACAGTTTAGTTTTCTATGAGGATGATGTTTTTGGAATATTTTTAATGGGGGTTTGGTGTTTTTTGGGGATGAGGGTTTATATTTTTTAGGGGAATATTGTTTAGGGTTTTTTGGGTATAAGGGATTAGGGATTTTAGAGGGTGTGAATTAGTGTTTTTATAGGGTTGATGCTTTATGATTTTTGTTACTAGTTTATAGGGATTTTCAGTGCTATAGGTTATGATTTTTTGGGTATGGGGGAATAGGGATTTTATGGTTTGAGAGTTTATATTTTTTAGGGCTTGGGGTTTAGTTTTTTTGGGTTTGAGGGCTTTGATATTTTTTTGCTTATTTTTTATATTTTTTGGGGATGAGTATTTAGGGGTTTGGGGGGATGATGGTATATGGTTTTTTTGTCTTAGAATTATAGGGGTTTTGGGATAATGGTTTAGTGGTTTTGATGAAAGATGGTTTAGGGTTTTAGGGATAATGGTATTTTTATTGAGGGTTTAGGGTTTTCTGACAACAGAGTTCATATTTTTTTGGGAATGAGTGTTTATTATTTATTGGGATGATGGATTAGAGTTTTTAGGGGATGATATATAATTTGTTTGGGGTTTATATTTAGTGTTTTATATGAAGAGGTTTTATGGTTTATCGGATTGAGAGTTTAGGGTTTTGTGGGGCTTAGGGTTTTTGTTTTTTTTTTGGATGAGAGTATAGGATTTTTTTCAGGATGAGGGCATTGTGTTTTTTTGGGATGAGGGTTCAGGGTTTTTGTGGGATGAGGTTATATAATTTTTTTGGGATGAGTGTCTAATGATTTTAAGGGTTGAGTGTTTATGGTTTTTTAGGGATTAGGGTTTTTGGTTTTTAATGCAATGGTTTTAGAGTTTTTTATTTGGGTTTAGGGTATTTTGGTGATGGATGTTTTGGATTTTTGGGCTATGTTGGCTATGGGTGTTTTCGGGCTAAGGGATTAGGGTTTTTTGGGGTTTTTGGTTTTTGGTTTTTAGAAATGATGGTTTATGATTTCATGGGGATGGGGATTTTGGAGTTTTATAGGTATGAGGGATTAAGGTTTCTTGGGGATGAGGGTTTAAGATTTTTTTGGAATGGGGGTTTAGAGTTTTTTGGAGAGAAGTGTTTTAGGGGTTTTTTGGGGAGGATAGTTTGAGGCTATTGAAGATGAGGTTTTATGGTATTTTCTAGATGAGGTTTTATGGTTTTTTGGGGGCTTAGGGTATATGGTATTTCAGAGATGCGGGTTTAGTTTTTTTATGACTGTTTGTGGTTTTTTAGCAGTGATACTTTTGGGTTTTTAGGGGCTAGGGGATTTAGGTTTTTTGGGGGTGGGGGTTTGGGGTTTTATGGGATGGGGTTTTGATGATTTTGATGTATGGGGATTTATTTTTTTTCTCTCTAAGGGGGTTAAATTTTGGGTTGTTGAGAGTTTTGGGTTTTTGGGTATAAGTTTCTATTGGTCTTTCGGTTTGATGGTTTCAGGGTTTTTTGGGATGAGGTTTTAGGATTTAATTAGGGATGAGGGTTTAAGTGTTTGGGGACTAAGGGATTAGATATTTTTGGAGATGTTGGTATACTGTATTTTGAGGATGGGGTTTTTTGGTTTTTAGGGATGAGTGTTTAAGTGTGTTTGGTACTGAGAGCTAGGGGTTTTCGGGGAAAATTGTTTTGGGGTATATGGTATAGGGTTTTTTTAAAATGGTTTGGGGTTTATTATGGTTGAATGTTTATAGGGTTTTGTGGATGTAGTTTTAGTTGTTTTTATGCCTGAGGGATTTGTGGTTTTTGGGGATTATGGTTTATGGTTTTTTGAGCTGGGTGTTTAGGATTTTTTTTGGGAAAAGTGTTTAGGTTTTTTTTGGGTTGAGGGTTTAAATAATTTTGGGGATGAGGTAATATGGGTTTTTTGGGATGAGGGATTAAGTGTTTTGGGGATATGGTTTTCAGGTTTTTGGGGATGAGGTTTTAGGGTTTTTTGGGCTGTGGGTTTAGGGTTATTTGGTTCTTAGTGTATAGAGTAATTTGAGGATAATGGTATAATTTCTTTTGAGATTGGATGTTTAGGTATTTGGGGATGAGGTTTTATGGTTTATTAGGGCTAATGGATTAGGGTATTTTCCAGGTATGGGTTAGATTTTTTTTGGGCTGACACTTTAGGGTTTTATCAGGCTGGTTGTTTTGGGGTTTTTGGGGATGAGGGTGCAGTGCTTTTAGGGGATGATATATTAGTAATTTTTGTGTCTATGGGTTCCAGGGTTTTGAGGATAAGGTGTTATGTTTCTTTTAAGGTAGTTTTTGTTTTGTTTTTTTTGGCTGAATATTTAGGTTTTTTTGGGGGTGAAGGTTTAGGAGTTATTGTGGTTGATGATTTATGGGTTTTGGGGAGAATGGTTTAGTGTTTTTTTGGGATATAGGTATAGGGGATTTTGGGCTAAAGAATTAGGGTGTATTGGGATTGAGGGTTTTGGAGTTTTGGGGGATGAAATTTAATTGGTTTTGGGACTGTATAATTATGGTTTTTAGGGATGAGGGTTTGGGGTTTGGGGGGGTTTGAGGGTTGAGGGTTTGTTTATGATGATATTTTAGTATTTTTTGGGGCTATAAGATTATTTTTTTTGGGTTTGGGTATTATGGGTTTTATATGAATGATAGTTTATGATTATTGGGGTTGAGTGTTCATGGTTTTTTGGGGATTAGGGTTTATGTTTTTTTAGGTATGAGTTTTCATCTTTTTGGGGGCTGAGGTTTTAAGGTTTTTTAGGATGAGGATTTAGTATTTTTTGGATTATGGTTTTGGGTTTTTTTATAGATATTAGGTTTTTTTGGATGATAATTTAAGGGTTTTAGGGATGATGGATTTGGGGTTTGGGGGTTGAAAGTTTTTGGGATGTTTTTGTTAATGATATAGTGTTTTTGGGGTGAGGGTTTAATGTTATCTATGGATGAGGGTTTAGGGATTTTTGGGTCTATGGGTTTAGGGATTTTTAGGCATAATGGTTTTGGGTATTTAGGGGTGGATGGTATTGGTGGTTTTGAGATGAGGATTTATGGTTTTTTGGGGATTTGGGATTAAATATTTGTTTGGGGGTCAGGCTTTTGGGATTTCGGAAGTTGAGGGTTTATAATTTTTTTGGCAATTAATGTTTTTTGTTTTTTTGGGGATGAGGGTTTTGGGGTGTTTTGGGGTTGAGGGTTTTGTGTTTTGGGGGAAAAGGTTATAGTGTTTTTTGAAGAATACTATATAGTGGGTTTGGGGATTAGGATTGATGATTTATTGGGGTGAGGGTTTAGATTTTTCTGGGGAAATGATTTAGATTTTCTTAGTGCTAAGAGTTTAAGGTTTTTTTGTATAAGTTTTTTGGGTAATTTGGGACCAAGGGATTAAGGTTTTTTGGGGTTGATGGTTTAGGGTTTTCTTAGGTTGAGTGAATAGGTGTTTTGGGGATAAGGTTTTTGGGGCTGCTGGGTTTAGGTATTTTTTTGAGAGGATGGTTTATGAATTTTTTGGGTGGATAGAATAAGTTTTATAGTGGTATAGGCTTTTGGGGGGGGGGGGGGGGGTTAGTGGTTTTTTGGTTTTGGGTTTATCATTTTTTGGAGTGTTTAAGATTTTTTGAGGATGCAGGTTTAGAGGTTTTGGTGGTGATGTTTTAGTGTTTTACAGGGATTAGGTTCTAGATTTTTTTGGGCTATAGATTAAGGTAATTTTTTGGATGAGTTTTTGGGGTCTTTTTGGGATGAGGGATTAATGTTATTTTAGGGCTCTGGATATAGGCTTTTCTTGCATTGGTTGTCTATTTTTGGGTCTAAGGGTATATTGTTTTTAGGACTGATGGTTTAGGGTTTTTTGGGGAAAATGGATTAGGGTTCATTAGGTTGAGGTCTTATGTTCTTTTTGGAATAAGGGTATAGAGTTTTTTTAGTGGTGAGGTTTTATGGTTTTTTGGGGGGCTACGAGTATATTGTTTTTTGGGGATGAGGGTTTATGGTTTTCAAGGGTTGATAGATTTAGTTTTTTTGGGGCTAAGGGTATTTGAATTTTTAGGGTTCTTGGTAAATTCTTTTTTGGAACTATGGTTATAGGGTTTTTGGGGATGAGGGATTCAGAGTTTTTGAGGTCGAGGGTTTAGGGGTTTTTTGCGGATGAGGGTTTAGGTTTTTTTAGGGTGAATTACCTAGGGGTTTTTGGGGGGATAAGGGTTTAGGGTTTTTTTAGGATGTGGGATTAGTGATTATTGGGGTTTGGGGGTTATGGTTTTTTATAGAAAATTGTTTATAAATTTTGGGGTTGAGGGTTTAGGGTTTTTTTTGGGAAGTGCTTTTAAGAATTTTTGAGGATGAGGTTTTAGGGTTTTTTGGGGCTGCGGGATTACAGAATTTTGGGGGATTTGTGTTTAGAATTTTTTTGGTATTCATGTTTAAGGTTTTTGGTATGTGGTCTTAGGTTTTTTGTTGATGAGGTTTGAGGGTTTTTTGGTGTTTATGGTTTAGGGTTTTCTGGGGTTAAGAGTTTAGGGTTTTTTGGGATGAGGTTTTATGAATTTTTGGGGATGATTGATTTGGAATTTTTTGTATTTAAGGCTTAGGGTTTTTTAGATTACAGTTTAGAGAACATGTGGATTTCGAATTTTGGTTTCTTATGGAATGTGGTTTCGTGTTTTCATTTTTTGGTGGTTTTATCTATTTCAAGGGCAAGTGTTTAGTGTTTTTTAGGGTTAAGGGTTGAGTTTTTTTCGGGGGTGAGGGTTTAGGAGATTCAGGGCTATGAGTTTAGGGGTTTTAGGTTTTAAGTGTTTAGGGTTATTTTGGATGATGATTTAGGGATTTGGGGGGCAAAGGGTCTTTGGTTTTTTAGTTTTGTGGCTTTTGGGTTTTTTGGGGCTGAGGGATTACGATATTATAGGATTTGGGATTTTGGGTTTTTTGGGGGTTAATGTTTATTTTTTAAGGAATATGGTTCAGGGTTATTTTAATTTAAGGGTTTATGAATTTTGAGGGTATAGGGTTTTATTGTTTTTTGGGATGAGTATTTATGGGTTTTTGAGTCTAAGGGTTCAGGGGTGATGTGGATAATGGTTTAGTGTCTGTTGAGTTTGAGGATATAGGTTGTTTTAGGGATGTGGTTTTTTGGGTTTTTGGGTTTGAAGGGTAAGTGGTTTTGGGGGATGATTGGTTAGGTTTTTGTGGGGATGATTGTTTTGGGTTCTTTTAGAATGATGTTTTAGGATTTTATAGGGTTGTTAGTTTAGGGGTTTCTTGAACTTGGTGTTTAGGGTATTCTAATGATGAGGTTTTAGGGTTTTCTTTGGATAAGGGTTTGAGGGTTTTCTGGTACTAAGGGTTTTGGGTTTTCAAGGGTTGGTGGTTAGTGTTTTATGGAACTAAGGATATAGTTTTTTTTTCATATGAAGGTAATTGGTTATTTTTTAGATAAGACTTATGTGTTTTTTTGGAGTTGAGGGTTTTTGGTTTTTTGGAGCTCAGGGTTTGATTTTTTTGGATGATAATTTCTGGTTTTTTAGATGAAGGTTTATGGTTTTTTTAGTATATAATTAAGGGTTTTTTGGGGATAATAGTGTTGTGTTTTTTTGGAATGTGGTTTTAGGGGTTTTTTGGTTGATGGTTTAGGATTTGGGGGGTATGGTTTTAGGTGTTTTTTTGGTATGAAGTTTTCAGTTTTTTAGAGGCTATGGTTTAATGGTCTTTTGATGATGAGGGTCTTGTATTTTTTTAGGGATTTGGGTTTTGGGTTTTTTTTGGTTGGGTGTTTATGAAATTTTGGGTATGGGGTTTTATGGTTTTTTGGGAATGATGTTTTAGGGTTTTTTGGCTAAGGTATAGTGGTTTATGGGGAAATGGGTTTAGATTTCTTTTGGGATGAGTGTTTAGCATTTATTGGGGAAATGGGTTTAGGGATTATGGGGATGAGGGTTTATTATTTCTTAACACAAGGGGGTTTATGAGTTTTGGGGCAATGGGTTAAGGGTTTATTGGGTATGATGGGATATGGTGTTTTATGGATGAAGGTTTAGGATTTTCTATTACTGGATGTTTAATGTTTTTTGGGCTGAAGGTTAATGGTTTCTTGAGGATGAAGGTTTTTAGTTTTTTGAGGATGAGGTTTTTGGGGTTTTATAGATTAGGGTTATTGTTTTGGGGGAAGAGGTTTTATAGTTTTGGGGCTGAGGGTTTAGGGTTTTTTGGTTCTTAGGTAATAGTGTTGTATGTGGATGAGGAATTTGGGGTTTTTGGTGTTGAGATTTGTAGTGTTTTAGGAATGATGGATTAGGGTTTTTTGGGGTTGATTGTTTCAGTTTTCTTGGGGATCAGTGTTTAGGGTTTTTTGGGGGGATAAGGGTTTATATTTTTTTGGGATGAGGGATTTGGGTTTTTTAGGGATGATGGTATATTTTTTTAATGTTTTATGATTTACTGTTTCTTGTAGATGTGGTTTGAGAGTTTGGGTTTGAGTGATTTTGTGTTTTTAGTGATGATGATTTAGGGTTTTTTGGGGCTCTGTGCTTACGGTTTTTTTGGGGATGGGGGTTTACAGTTTTTTGTGGATGAGTGTTAATATTTTTATATGGATGAGGGTTAATGGTTTTGGGAAAAGAGTTAATATTAAATTTAGTCTGAGTGTTTTGCATTTATTTGGGGGAAAGGGTTTAGGGTGTTTTGGTTTTGAGGCCTTAGGGTAATTTGGGGATGAAGTTTTCAGTTGTTTTTGAAATGAGGGATTAGGTTCTAGGGTTCTTTGGACTTATGGGTTTAGGGTATTATTGAGATTAGTGTTTAGTATTTTTTTTCCTGTTGAGTGTTTAAGGATTATATGGGCTTAGGGTATGGGGTTTTATATGAATGAGGGTTTATTGTTTTTTGGATCTGATTATTTTTTGGATATTGTGGTTGCGTGTTCTGATTTTTTAGGGGATGATAGTTTAAGAGGTTTTGGGGGATTTTTGTATGAGGGTCTATTATTTTATGTTGTTATGTTTTTAGGATTTTTGGGGTTTAGGGTTTAGGGTTTTTTATATGAGTGTTTCTGATTTTTTAGGGTCTTGGGTTTAGGGTATCTTGGGGATGAGTGTGTAGGGTATTTTTGTGCTGAAAGTTTAGTTTTTTTTGGAAAGGTTATTATTGTTTTTTTGGGATGAGGGTTTATGTTTTTTGGGGTGAGTTTTTAGTTTTTCCTAGGGTTGAGGAGTTACTGTTTTTTACTTTAGTGTTTTACGGTTTTTTGGGGCTTCAGGTTTTGGTTTTTTTGCTGAGTCATTTTGGTTTTTTGGGGTTAACGACATAGGGTTTTTTGTGAATGAGGTATTATGGTTTTGGGGGAGGAGGTCATAAAGTTTTCTTGTTATGAGGGATTACAGTATATTATAGGGATTGGAAATTAGTGTCTGTTGGGGGCTGATCGATTAGGTTTTTTTGGGGATGATGCTTTAGTTTTTCTTAGGCCTTGGGGCATAGTTGTTGTTGGGGTGAGGGCATAGGGATATTATGGACTGATAAATTAAGATTTTAGCAATATGGATATGGGTTTCTTGGGTTTGAGGGATTATGTTGTTTTGGGGAAGATGGATTTAGATTTTGGGGGGTTTATGAATTATGCTTATTGATATTGGTAGTTTAGGTAATAACAAGATTGTGGGTTGAATTGTTTTTGGGAAGTGGGTTACAGTTTTTAGGTTTCTGTGCTTATATATTTTTGGGGCTAGGGGATTATTTTTTTTAAGGTCTAAGGGTTTTGGGTTTTTTTGGTGTTGATGGTTTTGTGTTTTTTTATGTTTTAGTTTTTAGGATTCTTTAGTGCTGAGGGTTTATGGTTTTTTGTGGAAAGGGATTAGGGTTTTTGGGGAATGTAGATTTATGGTTATTAGGGGATGAGATTATCGGTTAATTTGGGGGGGGGTGATGGTTTAGGGTTGTTTAGGGATGGGTGTTTTGCAGTTTTTTGGGAAATAGGGTTTAGGGTTTTTTATTGTAGAGGATTTTGGGCTTTTTGGGGCTAGGTTTTATGGTTTTTTAGGATTGAGGGTTTATGGTTTTTTGGGATGAGAGATTATGATCTTTTGGGTAAGAGGGATTAGGGATTCTTGTGGATGAGGATTTTGGGGTTTTAGGGGGTAAGGATTTACAATTTATTTGGGGATAATGGTTTATTGTTTTCTTGGGATGAGGTTTTAGATTTTGATGAGGTTTAGGAATTATGGTTTCTGGGGTTGTGTGTTTAGGTTATTTTTGGGCCATAGGGTTTAGGATTATTCAGTGGTCATTCTTTTGTGTTTTCTGAGTGTTCGGGGTTGGATGTATTTTGGCTCCATGAGATTAATATATTTTTGGATGAGGGATTATGGTTATAGAGTTAAAAGGGTTTAGTATTTTTTATGCCACAATGATTATAGTTTCTTCGCTAAAAATGTTTAATGTATCTCAGGGTGGATGGTATAGTGTTTCTCATTGCTGACAGTTAAGGTTTTTTTGGGATGAGAGTTTTGGGTATATTGTGGCGATGGTTTTGGGTTTTTTATGAGTATTTAGGGTTTTTGGGGCTGAGGTTTACGTTTTTTTAGGGGATTTGGGTTTTGGATTTTTATGGGTTGAGGATATAGTGTTTTTTGTATGAGGGTTTCGAGTTTTTTGGGGTAGATTCATTAGGATTTTTGGGGGTGAAAGTTTTTGGATTTTCAAGATGAGGGTTAATGGTTATTTGTTCATGAGGGTTTAAGGGTTTTTTAGGTTGAAGGTTAGGTTTTTTTACAGATGTGGTTCATTTGGGCTGAGTTAATAGGGGTTGTGGGGGTGGAGGTTTAGGGTATGGGGTGTTTTGGAATGATGGATTTGGGTTTTCTTGGTATGAGGTTTTAGGATTTTTTCTGGTATGTGTGATCATGATTTTCTACAAATGAATGATTAGGGTTTTCTATGGATTAGGGATTTTTGTTTTTTGGGGTTGAGGGATTATGGTTATTTGGGCCCGATGGGTTAGTTTCTTTGGGGGCTAAGAGATTAGGTTTTCTTATGCTTAGGGATAAAGATTTTTTGGTGATGGGAGATTATGGTTATTTTGGGATGAGGGAATAGTTTTTTTGGGGGTTGTGGTTTTAGGGTTCTTTGAGGATGAGGGTCTGGGGTTATTTGTGGAAGTGGGGTTAAGGTTTTTCTATATGAGGGATTTGGGTTTTTTGGGGATGAGGGATTATGTTTTCTAAAGGTATTGGAGTTTTGTGGTATAAGGGAATATAGTTTTTAGGGATGAGAGTTGAGGGTTATATGGGGATGTGAGATTTGTGTTTTGGGGGGTTGTGGGTTTGGTTATTTTGGGTAGAGGGATATGGTTAATATGAAGATGAGGGTTTAGTTTTTTGGGGATTATGGTTATAGTTTTTTGGAGAGGTGAGTTAGAGTTTTTTTGGGTAAGGGGATTAAGTATTTTTTTTGGATGATTGATTTGGGTTTTGTGGTATGAGGGTTATGGGTTTTTTTTAATGTGGATTAGGGTTTTTGGGACATATTTTGTAGGGTCTATTAGGTATGGGGGTATAGGGTTTTTTGGGAAGATGATTTAGGGTTTTTAGTGATTGATGGATTATGGTTTTTCTGGGATATGTTATAATGATTCTTTAGCATTGATGGTTTTGGTTTTTCAGTGCTACAGGTTTATCGTTTCTAGTTGTTGATGGTTTAGGGTTATTTAAGATAAGGGTCTATTGGTTTTTGGGCTGAGGGTTTAGGGTTTTGGTGGAGGATGTTTTTAATGATTTTTGAGGATAATGGTTTGGGGTGTTTTGGGATGAGATTTTAGGGATTTTGTGGATGAGGGATTATAATTTTTAATGGAAATGGTATTAGGGGTTATTTAGGATTATGGTTGTATATTTTTTGTGGATGCGGGATTTTTCAATCAAAGTTCATTGTTCCTTAGGTTTGGTGTTTATTATTTTCTTGGGTTAAGTGTTTAGGTTCTTTCGGATGTGGATTAAGCGTTTTTTGTAATAATTTTTTAGTTTTTGGGGAGTTTAGATTATTGGGGTTTTTTTTTCAGAGATGACTATTTGAGATATTTTGGGGAAGAGTGTTTTGGTTTTTTGGTATGGGTCTTTTGGGTTTTTTTGAATTATGGTTTATATATTTTGGGCATTATGGTTTTGGATATTTTAGGAATGACGGTTTAGTGTTTTTTGGGAAAAATGTTTAGTGAATTTTTTGGATGAGTATTTAGGGTTTTTTTGGGATGAGGGATTAAGTATTTTTTGTGTATATGTGTTTAGGATATTTTTTGTCTAATGGTTTTTGGGTTTGGGGGGATGGGGGTTTAGATTTTTTTTGGGGTTTTGGGTTCAGGGTTTCCTGGGGCTGAGGGGTTAATATTTTTTGGTACTGAGTGTTTATATTTTTTTGGGACTAATGTTTCAAGGGTTTTTTAAGGGCAATTAATTGAGTTCATCTGATACATTGGTTTTTGGGTTTTATAGGAATGGGAGTTTAGGTTTTTTTGAGGCTTATCATATTGAGTTATTTGGTGAAAAGCGGTTTTGGATTTTGGGGATGAGGGATTCGGGTTTTTTGATGTTCACAGTTTAGTGATTTTTGGGGAAAAGGTTTTAGTGTTTTTTAGGTTTGAGGGTTTAGGGTTTTTTTTTGGAATAGGGTTTATGTTTTTTGGGGGGATGAGGGTTTATGTTCTTTTGGGGATTAGCTGGTAGGGTTTTATACTGTTATGAGTTTATTTTTTCTAGATATAATCATTTTTGGATTTTGGGGGATGAGGGTTTAGTTTTTTCTAGGGATAAGGGTTTTAGTTTTTTCATTTTCGTAGGGTTTAGGGTTTCCTAGGGGTGAGGGTTTATTATTTTATGGGTTTGAGGTTTTCATTTTTTAGGTTTTTTTTCATTTTTGGGGATGATAATTTTTTTGGTATTTTGGAGATGTGGGTTTGTGTTTTTTTAAATGAGGGTTTATGTTTTTTTAGGATGAGGGGATAAGGTTTATTTGGGAGATAATGGTTTAGTTTTTCTTCAGTCTGTGTGTTTAGGTACTTTTGTTGATAAAGGAGTAGTGATTTTTGGGATTAGTATTGAGTTTTTTGGGTATTTGAGTTTAAGAAATTCATGGGATGAGTGTTTAGGATATTTCGGGGTTGAAGGATAAAGGTATTCTGAGATGGATATTTTAGGGTTTTTTGGATGAGGTTTTAGGGTTTTCTGGGGATGATTGTTTTGGGATTTCTTACTGAAGGTATTCTGGTTTGGGGGTTTAGGTTTTAGGGTGTTTTTAGGGGATGTGGGTATTAGATTTTTTGTGGATAATTTTTAATGTTTTTTTGTTGAGGGTTTAGGTTTTCTGTGGTTCGAGCTTTAAGGATTTTTTGTGATGGGGATTTTTTAGGATTTGGTTTATGGGTTTGGGGGAAATGGGTATAGATTTTTGTAGGACTAAGGGTTTAGGGTTTTCCGAAGAGAAGGATTTAGGGTTTTTCTGTTACTTAGGATTCAAAGTTTTTTAGGAAAAAGGTTAAAAGTCTTTTATGGATGAGGATTTTGGTTTTTTGGAAATTAGGGTTTAGGGTTTTTGGTGATGAATGTTTAGGTTTTTCGGTGATGGTGGATTAGGATTTTTTGAGGATAAGGTTCATGGTTTTTTGGGGAAAATCATTTGATGGGTATTGGGAATGAGTGTTTAGTGTTTTTTCGTGGCTAATAGTTTAGGGTGTTTTTAGGTATGATTTCAGTTTTTTTTACTACCGATGGTTAATAATTTTTTGGGGAAAATGTTTATGTTTTTGGAGCTGATGGTTTAAGGTTTTTTAGGGATGATTTTATATGGTTTTTTATGTTTATGTGTTTAGAATTTTTGGTCCTAATGGATTATGTTTTATTAATTATGAATGATTAGGTTTTTTGGGTTGATGCTTTAGGAAATTTTAGTGTTGAGGGTTTACAGTTTCTTGGGTATAATGCTTTAGGGATTTTTTCAGATCCATGTTTGGGGTTTTTTGGGGATGAGGATTTGTGGTTTTTTGTTGATATGGGTTTTGGATTTACTTTTCTGAGGTTTAGGGTTTTTTATGTATTAGAATTATATATTATTTTGGGTTTATTCATAATGATATTTTTGGGCTAAGGGAATAGAGTTTTTGAGGAAAATAATTTTGGGTTTTTTGGTGTTAGTGTTTACGGTTTTTTATGGCCTAGGGTTTTGGATTTTTTGGGTCTGAGGGTTTATGTTTTATTTGGTCAGAGGTTATTGGGTTTTAGGGGGATGTGGTTTTATTGTTTCTTGGGGATGAGGGTTTAGGGTCTCTTGTGGCTGATGGTTTAGGTTATTTTTTTCCTTTGTGTTTATGTTTTTTTGGTGTGATTATCTAAAAGATTTTCGGGATGTGGGATTTGGATTTTTTGGGGATGATGGTTTAGGAGGTTTAGGGGATTAGGTTTTAGTTTTTTTTGGTATTAGTGTTTTGGGATTTTTTTATTGCTAAGGGTTAAGTATTTTTTGATATGAGGATTTTTAGTTTTTCGAGTTGAGGGTTTATGGTTTTTTGGGATTGATTATTTATGATTTTTGGGGATGAGTGTGTGAGGGTTTTTTTGGGATAAGGGTATAATGTTCTTTGGGTATGTGGATTTAGTGTTTCTTTTGGATGAGGATTTTGGTTTTTTTTTTGGGATGATCATTCTAGTTATTTTGAGGCTGATTGATTATGGTGTTTTGGGTTGTGGGTTGTGGGTTTTTTTTGGGCTGACGGTTTAAGGTTTTTGGTGTTTGAGGGTTTAGGGGTTTTTTGGGTTAAGGGAATAGTGGTTTTGGGGATGAGGACATAGGAATTATTTATGGATGAGGGATTAGGTTTTTTGGAGGTTGAGGGCTTATGGTTATTTGGGATGATGGCTTAGGGTTTATTAAGGCCGATGGATTAGGTTTTATTGGTGATGCCGTTTAATTTTTTTATGCCTATGGGAATAGTGATTTTGGGCTCAGGTCTTAGGATAATTTTGTAATGAAGGATTATAGTTTTTTGGGGTCGAAGGATTATTTTTTCATGCAGATGTGAGCTTATGGTGTTTTGGCCCCATGGGATTTTATTTTTTGGTGGATGATGGAATATGATTTTTTTTTGTGGCTGGAAATTTTGTTTATTGTTTGGGAATATGGTAAGAGATTTGTGGGGTAGTGGGTAATGGTTTTTGAGGTTTAGGGCTTTGGTTTTCTAGGGCTGACGGTTTAGGGTATTTTCAAAATAGGGATTAGGGTTTTCTTTGGGCTGAGTGTTTTGGTTTTTGGGGGGTTTAGGGTTTAGGGTCCTCTTGTGTAGAGGGTTTAGGGTTTCATAATACTAATGGTTTAGTGTTTTTTTTTGAAATGTGGGTTTACATTTTGGGTGGATGAGAGTTCTGGATTGTTTTGGAATGAATTTTTAGTTTTTTTGGGGAAGGGTGTTTTGGGTTTTTTGGGGGATAAGGGTTATGGTATTTTGGATGAATGGTTTAGGGTTTTTTAGGCCTTAGGGTTTATGGTTCTTTTGTCCCTAAGGGCTTACGGTATTTGATGGATGAGGGTTTGGGGTATTTTAGGGAAGAGGGTTTAGGGTTATTGGGTGATGAGGGATTAGGTTTTTTGTAGTCGATGGGTTAAGGTTTTTTTGGGGGATATAGGTTTAGGGTTATTTTAAGTCTAATAGATTAGTGTTTTTTATGACTCAGGGTTTAAGAAAATTCTGGGCTAAGGGATTAATGTATTTTGGGAAAAAGGGTTTAGTTTTTTGTAGTGCTGAGGGTTTAGGGTTTTTTGGGTGATAGGGGTTTTGGGTATTTTTAGGATATGGGTTTATTTCTTTTTTGGATGTGGGAGTATAGTTTTTTGAAGATAAGGGTTTATAGTTTTTTAGGCTTATGGTCTAATGTTTTTCAGGGTATATGGTTAATGGTAATTCAATTCTAAATTTTTAGGGTATTTTAGGGCTGTGGGTTTAAATTTTTTTATGTCTGAGGGTTTAGTGTTTTTTGGGGCCTAAGGTTTTAGGGTTATTTTGGGCAAAGGGATTAGGGTATTTTGGGGTTGTGTGTTTAGGGTTTTATTGTTTGAGAGTTGGGAGTTTTTTGGAGATGATGTTTTACGGTTTTTTGGGGAATACAATTTTGGATTTTTTATGGCTGGTTGTTTAGTGTTTTTTGGGATGAGCATTTATTTATTTTAGGGTATGATTGTTCATTTTTTTGGGTTGAGGTTTTGTTTTTTTAGAATGATTTTTGAGGTTTTTATTTGATGAGTGATTATGTTTTTGGGGGATGGGGGTTTGGGGTTAATTGAAATGATGGTTTATTAATTTTTTTGGGGAATGATGGTGTAGGGTTTTTTGGGGTTTAGGGTTTTGGGATCTTTGGGGATGAGTGATTAGTTTCTTTTGTGGCTGAAGTCATAGAGTTTTTTTGGGATTAGGGCTTATGGTATTTTGGGTAAGATAGCCTAGTGTTTTTTGGTTCCATGGTCATAGGTTTTTTGGGGGATGAGGAAAAATGGTTATTTAGGTATTTTGGGTTATAGTTTTTGTTGGGGATGTCATAATGTTTCTTGGGACTGAGGACATAGGGTTATCAGAACAAGGGTATATAGTTTGGGGGGAAATAGGTTGTAGTATTTTTTGTGGATGAGGGTTTATGGTTATTTTAGGATGAGGGTTCACAGTTTTTTGGGGCTTATGTAATATGAATTTTTTTGGAATAAGTTCTTAGGGATTTAGGGTTGATTCAATATGTTTTTTTTGGGTCTAAGGGGTTTGGGTTTCTTGGGGATGGGTGCTTATAGATTTTTTAGGGATGGGGGATTTTTTTTTTAGGTATGGGTATGAAATTACTTTTTGTTTGTGGGTTTAGGTTTTCTTGGGGAGGAGGGTTATCATATTTTTTAGATTATTGTAACATTTTTTGGGATGAGGATTAGGATATTTTTTGGATAAGGTATTTTTGTTTTTGGGGATGAGGTATTACGGTTTATATGGGGATGAAATTTTAGGTTTTTTGTGGCCTGGGGTTTAGGGTATTTTGGGGGTGAGGTTTTTACTTATTTTGGGGATGGGGGTTTGTGGTTTTTGTGCTAAGGGTTGGAGGTTTCCTGGGTTGTGGGTTAGAGTTGATTGCTGATAGGGGTTTAGGGTTTTTGTGGGATAAGGATTAAGGGTTTTTGGGGTTGAGGGTTTAGGATTTTTTTATAGTTTAGGGTTTAGTGTTTTGGGGGGATGATGTTTTAGTGTTTTTTGGGGCCAAGTGTTTCTAGTTTTATAGGCATGAGGGTTTAGGGTCATTAAAGGATGTGGGTTTAGTTTCATTAAAGATTATGGAAAATATACTATGGGTGAGGAGGAATTAGGGTTTCTGGGGATGAGGTTTTAGGGTTTACTAGGGATGGGGGGGTTTTATGGGTTTTAGGTAGAGGTTTTAGGTTATTTTAGGATTGTATATTAGGGTTTTTAAGCTGGAGTTTATAGTAATTTGGGGATGAATGTTTAGGTTTTTCGGGGCCGATGGTTTAGGATTTTGCTGGTGTTGAGAGTTTTTTTTTATTGAGACTAACAGTTTTGTGTTTTTAGGGATGAGGGATTTGGGTTTTTGTAGGATGATGGTTTTTTGAGGTAGAAGGTTTATGGTTTTTTGGGGCTAAGGTTTTTGGGTTTTTCTAGGGAAGAGGGTTTTTGGGTTTTCAGGGATGAGGGTTTAGTGTTGCTTGATGTTGATGTTTTGGAGTATTTCAGGGGAGATGATTTGGTGTTTTTTAGGGCTATAGTTATACGGTTTTTTTGGGAATTAGGGTTTATGGTTTTTAGCGGATATTGATTTATGTTATTTTGGGGAAATGGGTATATGATTTTTCAAGATAGATGGAAATTGATTTTTGGGATAAGGGTTTTGTTATTTTTTGGAATGAAAGATTACGTGTTATTAGGTATGAGGGTTTAGGGATTTTAGGGATGATGGTGTAGGGTTTTTTAGGGTTTAGAGTTTTTCAATTCTATTGTTTTCATTTGTTTTGGGTCAAAGGGTTTTGGGTTTTGAGGGTTGTGGGTTTAGGATTTTATTAGTTGAGGTTTTAGGGTTTTTTTGAGAAAATGTATTAGGGTTTTTTGGTAAAGGATTAAGTATTTTTTAAGGTTGATGTTTTAGGGTTTTGTGGGATGAGGGTTTAGGGCTTATAGGTGATTATTGTTTACAGTTTTTTGGGACTGACGGTTTTTATTTTTTTGGGGGGAGTGTTTTTTAATTTTTTTGGCTCGTTGTTTAGGGTTTTTATGGGTTCAGGTCGTTGGGTTATATGGTGAAAATGTTTTAGGGTTTTTTGGTACTGAGGGATTATAGATTTTTGGGGATAAGGCATTAGTGTTTCATGGGTTTGAGAGATTAGGGTATTTTGGGTTTAAGTGTTTATATAATTTTGGAAATACGTGTTTATGATTTTTGGGATGAGGTTTTAGGTTTTTCGGGTGCTAATAGTTTTTGGTTTTGTGGGGCTATGCTATTTGGTTTTTTAGGGACGCGGGCTTAGGGGTTGTTGGGAAAGAGTGCTTATGATATTTTTGGGGGATGAGGGAATTTGGTTTTTTTGGTGATGTGGGATTAATTTTTTTTGGATAGGGATTAGGGTTTATTAGGGGTTATGAATCATCTTTCTATTGGGTTGATGGATAAGGGTTTTTAATTGTTTTGGATTTAGGTTTTTTGGGGTAATGTTTTAGGTTTTTTTCATTATTTGGTTTTAGGTTTTTTTGTGACAAATGGTTTAATATTTTGGGGGATTAGGAATTAGATTTTTTAATGCTGGAGGGTTTTGAATTTGTTCAGGATGAGTGTTTTGGGTTAGGGGATGAGAGTTTAGGGTTTTATGGGCTTTACGTTTTATGGTTATCTAGGGATAAATTTTTAGGTATTTTTTGGATGTGGGTTTTGGGTTCTATGGGGGTGAGGGTTTAGGGTTCATTGTGATCAGGGGATTAGGGGATTAGGATACATTGTGGATGAGTTTTTAGTGTTCTTTAGCAATATGGATTTTCTATTTTTGGGGGATTAGGGTTAATGGGTTTTTGGGTCTATGGATTTAGTTTTTTTGATAATGATGTTTTTGGGTTTTGTCAGGAAAAAGTATTAAGGTTTTTTGGTTGAGGTTTTAGGGGTTTTGGGGATTATGGGTTAGGTTATTTTAGGGATGACGATTTAGTGTTTATTAGGGCTTCATGGTTTGTGTTTTTTAGTTAGGGTGTTTTGGTATTTTTTTCTCTAGTATTTATGTTTATCTATTTAGTACAGTTTACATTTTTTTTGGGGTGATAATTTAGGATTTTGGGGGATATGGTTTTGTTGTTTTTTCATTTAGTGTTTAGGGTTTTTTGGGGAAGAGTGTTCAATGTTTTTTTCGAAATAGGGTTTATGGTTTTATGGGGCTGAGGATCCTTTTTATTTTTTGGCTAAGGTATTTTTTTATGGTGATGAGGTTTTTGTATTTTATGGTGAATAAGGTTTAGCGTTTAATGGGATGAGTTTTTAGGGTTTTTGAGTTATGGGTTTATATTTTTTAGGGATAAGGGTTTTGGTTTTTTGGGTTGTGGGTATATGGTTTTTCGGGGATAAGGTCTTACTATTTATTAGGGACCTAGGGATTATGTTTTTTTGGTTTTAGGGTCGAGTGTTTTAGGGGAGGAGGGTTTAGGAATTTTTGTTATTAATGGTTCAATATTTTTTGAGGTAGGGGCTGGAGAGTTTTTTTGTGGATGAGGGTTGGTGTTTTTTTGGGAATGAGTCTTGAGGGTTTTTAAAATAATTGAATTTATGGTAATGTGTGAATGAGGTATGTGATATTCAGGGACTCAGGGTTGATAGTTTTCTGGGGATGAGGGTTTAGGGTTTTTTGACCCTGAGTGTTGATGGTGTTCTAGAGCTGAGGATTGATGGTCTTATAGGGATGAGTGTTCAGATTTATTTGGGGATAAATATTAAGGATTTTTTTAGATGATTGTTGTGATTTTTTATGGATGAGGGTTTTGGTTTTTTAGGGTTTAGGCTTATGTTTTTATTAGGGATGAGGGTTTACGGTTTTCTAGTGATTATGGTTGAGGGTTCTTCAGATCTACGGGTTTGAGAATTTTAGGGATGGGGGTTTTTGGTTTTTTAAGATATGAGGGTTTTGGGTTTTGGGGTTTGTGGGTTAAGGTTTTTTGGAATGTGGTTTTAGGTTTTTTATCCTGATGGTTTAGCACTATTGGATAATGGGTCTATACCCACAGTTTTCCCAAAACATGTGGGTATAGACTCACCTATACCCACGATTTTCATGAACCATGTGTCAAGGTGACATTTTATAACCTACAACCACAGTTCATGCGATACTATTGGTATAAGGTACCTACATAACTGTGGGAAGATATAAAATTGTGTGGGAATACCGTGGTAAAACTTATACCCATCATTTACATTGAACCTTTGGTATAAGTGGAAATTATACCATTGGATTAGTGATTTTAGATTATGAGTTTTCATTATTTTTTTAATTGAGGGTTTACAGTTTGTTGGATTTGGGTATTTTATGGTTTTGTTGGGATAATGGTTTTAGGTTTTTAGGGGAATATGGTTTAGGGTTTTTATAGAATTGGGATTATGGGTTTTGGGGGATGAGTGTTTAATGTTTTTTGGGGTTTAGGGTATAGCATTTTTTAGGGATAAGGTTAACTATTTTTTGGGATAAGGGTTAGGGTTCATTAGGCTGACAGATTAGGGTTTTCTGTTATGAGGGTTTATGATATTTTTGGGTGTGACAATTTATGGTTTTTAGGGTGGAGTAATTATTTTTTTGGGGGTTAATTTTTTTGGGATAATGTTATTGGTTTTCTAGAGAAAACTTTTTAGGGATTTTTTGGGTTGTGGTTTTAGGGATTGGTGGTTATGAATTAGGGTTTTGGGGGCTAAGGGTCAATGGTGTTTGGGGGTTATGGATTTTCTTTGCGATGGGGGTTTTGGGATTCATAGGTCTATGTCATTAGAGATTTTCTAAATGATTGTTTATGTATTTTGCAGGTAATGGTATAGGGGTTTTTTAGGGATCAGGTTTTAGGGTCCTTTGTGGATGATGTTTATTGTCTTTTAGGGATGAGGGTTTATGGTTTTTGGAAGATAGGTGTTTAGTGTTTTTTGGGCCTTAGGTTTAGGATTTTGGGGGAGATGGTTTACTGATTTTCTGTAATGGGAGTTAAATGTTTTTTACTTTTTAGGGTCTATGATTTTTTCTCCTATGGGTTTATAGTTTTTTATGATCTAGTTATATATTTTTTTAGTGCTTGGGGGTTTAGTGTTTTTTGGGCTCATGGTTTATGATTTTTTGTGCCAAGGTGTTAGTATTTTTTTTGGATGAGGATTCCAGGTTTTTTGGGGTTGAAAGGTTAGTGTGTTCTAGGGATGAGAGTTTCTGTTTCTCTGGGGATTGGGGACTATGGTTTTTTGTGGTAGAGGTTTCATGTTTTTTTGTGGATAAGTGTTGAGGTTTTTTGATGTTTGATTATTTTTGACTTTTATGCAGTATGGTTTAGTGTTTTTTGTGGATGAGGGTTTTGGGTTTTTTGTGGATGAGGGTTTAGGGTTTATGGGGGTAGAGGGATAGGTATTTTTGGTGTTGAGTTTTAGGGTTTTTTGGGTGGAGGGATTAGGGTTTTGGGTCTGGGGTTTTTGTTTTTTTTTTTTGGATTATGGATTACAGTTTTTTGGGGATGAGGTTTTATGGTTTTTGAGGGATGATGTTTTATGATTTTTGGGGCTGAGGGAAGAGGTTATTTTTTGGGTAAGGTGTTAGGTGTTTTCTGGGGTGGATGGATTAGGGGTTTTTGAAACTGAGGGTTTACTGTTTTGTGGGGGCTAAGGGATTATGATTTTTCAGTGCTGAGGGATTAGAGTTTTTTTGGCCGAGTGTTTAGATTATTTTTGGGCTAAGGGTTTTTTGTGTCTTGGGGACTAGTGATTAGGGTTTTTAGGGGTGAGGGTTTAGATTTTTTTAGAATTAGGGTTTATGGTTTTTAGGGGTGAGTGAATAGGGGTTTTTTTCCTTAGTGATTATGGGTTTTTGGGTCTGAGGTGAAATGGGTTTTTGGCCAGAGGACATAGGTTTATTTGAGATTTCCATCTTAGGGTTTTTGTGGGATAAAGGGAATTTCTTTTATTTTTGTAGTGAAGGATTTGGTTTGGGGGGGGGGTTAGGGATTGGGGTTTTTTTGGAGCTGAGGGTTACTATTTTTTAGGGATGAGGATTAAATTTTTTTTCAGGGGCTTAGGGATTTGGGTTTTTTGGGGGATAGTGTTCTAGTGTTATTTGGGGATGAGGGTTTAGGGTTTCTTGGGACTAGGAGATTATGTTTTTTCATGGAAAAGGGCTTATTATTTTTTAGGGGTGAGGGTTTAGGATTTTTTGGGTCTTATTGTTTGGGTTTTTTTGGGATGTGAGTTTAGTGGTTATTTTGGATTTTTATATAGTGTTTTTTTGGAATGAGTATTTAGGGTTATTGGGGGTGAGGGTTTAGGATATTTTAGGTTATTAATTTGGGGTTTTGGTTATGAATCTTAATATTTTTCGGTGGAGAAGATTTTAGTGTTCTTTGGGGTGGAGGGTTTAGGATTCTTGGGGGGCTGAGTGTTCATTGTATTTTGTGGATGGGGATATGGATATTTTGAGGTAAGGATTTGATGTTTTTTGGGGATGAGTTATAAATATTTTTAGGGTCTATAGGGATTATAGTTTTTTTGTAGGGTTTTAGGGTTATTTTGATCTTCTATTATATTGTTTTTTGTTGCTAAGAATTTAGTGAATTTTAGGTTGATAGATAAGGATTTTGTAGTACTGAGTGATTAGAGTTTTTGGTGGCTGAGGGTTTAGGTTATTTTGGTTCATAGGGTTTATGTTTTCTAGAAAATAGGGTTTAGTGTTTTTTGGGATGAGGGTTTAAGGTTTTTTGGGACGGAGGGTTTATTTTTTTTTCTAGGGATAATTTTTATGGTCTTTTTAGGCTGATGTTTTAGGTATTTTCGTGCTAAGTATTTATAGTTTTTTGGACTGAGTGTCTAGGGATTTTGGATAGTGAAGTTTTAGGGGGTTTTTGAGATGTTGTTTTAAGGTTTATTGGGGCTATGGGTATATTGATTTATGGGTCTCGATGTTATTGTTTTTTGGGGATGATGTTTTACTGTTTTTTAGACCAAGGGTTTAGAGTTTTCTTGGATGATGGTGTAAGATTTATTGGGTTTTATGGTTTATGGATTTTGGGGATGTGGTTTTAGGGTTTAGGTTTTATGGTTTTTTGTTTATGATTTTCCATGTTCTTGTAGGGTTTAGGTTTTTTTTTTGATGAGGTTTTGGGTTTTTAGGGATTAATTTTTAGGGTTTATTGGACTGACGAATTAGTGATTTTTCATGTCGAGGGTTAAATTTTTTTGTGGAAGGGGTTAATGTTTTCTTGGGTTTGAGGTTTTAGGGTTTATTTGTATGAAAATTTAGGGTTTGTGGGTTACGTTTTTAGGTTTTTTTGTGATAAGGTCATATGGTTATATAGGGATGAGGGTTTAGGGCTTCTTGGGGATTAGTTTTTTTGGTTTTTGGGGGGTTTTAGGGTGTATTATTTTTATCGGATAAGGTTTTAAGTTATTATTGGGCAGAGGTTTAGGAATTTTTGAGGCTGAGGTTTGATAGTTTTTTATGATGCCTCATGGTTTTTTTTGGTGATGAGTGTATACTTTTATTTGGGTTGAGGGATGATGGTTTCCTTGGGATGGTGGCTAATAGTTTTCTAGGGATGAGGGTTGAAGGATTTCTTGGTCTTATGATTGAGTGTTTTCTATAGTAGAGGGTTGACAGTTTTCTAAGGCTTAGGTATGAGGATTTTCTAAGGCCGAGGGTTGATGGTTTTCTGGGGACGAGGTTTGATGTTTTTTTTGTGGAATTATGGTTATGTGTTTTTAGGGATTTACGGTGTTAATGTATTTTGGTGAATAAGGTGAAGGTTTATTAGCATTAATTTTTGAATATTTTTGGGGCATAAGTATTATGATTATTTGGGGAAGAGGGTTGGGTATTGTTTGTGGAATAGGGTTTATGGTTTTTGGGGGAAGAGGGTTTATAATTTTTTGGGGCTGAGGGTTGAGGATATTTTGGGGATGGGGGTATAGGGATTTCTAGGGATGAGAGTTTCAAGTTTTTGGGGCATCAATTTTACAGTTTTGGGGATAAATGTTCAGGTTGTTTAGCAGTAAGGGTTTAGTGTTTTTGGGAATGAGATTTCAGGGTTTTTTGTGCTGATAGATTAGGGTATTTTTGAGCAGAGAGGTCCAATTTTTTAGGGTTGAGGGATCTGGGTTTTTGGGCATGATGGTTCATGGTTTTCTTGCGGTCATGGTTCATGGTTTATTGGTGCTAATGGTTTAGGAGTTTTGTGGATATGTGTCCATGGTTTTTTAGGGGATGAGGGTTTCAGGTTTTTTTTGGCATTGAGTGTTAAGGGATTTTTAGGGATGAGGGTTTGTGGGTTTTTGGAGCTAATAGTTTAGTTATTTTAGGGATGAGGATTTAGGGATTTTTGAGGGGATAAGGGGTCAATTTTTTTGGGATGTGGTTTCATGTTTTTTTAGGGCCAAGGGTTTTAGGTTTTGTGGCTGAGAATTCATGGATTATTTGGAATGATAATTTAGGGTTTTTGGGGGTCTATGGAATATTTTTTTAGGGATGATTTTTAAGGGTTTTTTGTGTTGTGGTCTATATGTTTTTAGTGTAGAGGGGTCAACGTTTTTTGTGGAATAGGTTTTAGTTTTAATTTGGGGAGAGGGTTAATTTTTTTAGGGATGATTTTTCCATATTTTTGGAGTTGAGGATTCAGATTTTTTGGAGGTGAGGGTTTAGGGTTTTTTTGTTTATGAGGGATCATGATTTTAAGGTCATCAGTTCAAGGTATTTTAAGCTAAGGGTTTATTTTTCTTCTGGGATAAAAGTTTATGGGGGCTTTTTTGGGATGGGATTTTAGTTTTTTTGGGGCTGACCATTGATGGTTTTTTAGGGAGTGGTTTTTGGGGTTTTGGGGCTAATAGTTTATGGTTTTATATTAAAAAGGGTTTATATTTTTTTAGGGATGAGGATTCGATTATTTTTTTTATGAGTGATTCAGTGTATTTGGATATGAAGGTTTCGGTATTTTAGGGATGAGGGTTTAGGGTTTAGGGTTTTTTTTGGTTGAGGGTTTTGAATATTTTATAGATTAGGGTTTAGGGATCTTTTGGGGGATGAGGGTATATTGTTTTTTGGATCGTGGGTTTATGATTTTTTTATTAGAGGCTTTATGGATTTTTAGGGATAAGGGTTTTGGTTTTTGGGGATGAGGGTTTAGGTTTTTTGGGGAATAGGGATGTAGGGTTGTTTTGGGATTAGTGTTTAGTGTTTTTGGGTATGAGGATTTATATTATTTGGGGTATGAGGGATAAGGGATTTTGGGTCTGGGTGATTAGGGTTTTTTGGGTGAGGGTTTAGTAATTTTTTTGGATTAGTGTTTAGGTTTATTTAGGTATTAGGGTTTATAGTTTCTTGGTGTTCAGGGTTGAGTGGTTTTTGGGGCTGAGGGTTGATTGAAGGGAACATGGTTGAGGGTTATATGGGGCTGGTGTTGAGGTTTTTCTAGGGTTGGGGATGAGAGTTTTTTGGGGCATTGGACTGAGGGATTTATAGGGTTTATCGTTAAGGTTTTTTTTTGTAGTGATGGTTAAGGGTTTTCTATTTCTTGGGTTTGAGTGTTTTTTCAGAATGAGGGTTGAGGGGTTTATGGGGTTGATAGTGTAGGGTTGTTTGTTATAGGATACTTATTAATTTTTTGGGACTAAGTATTTAGGGTTTTTTTGGGGATGAGGGTTCATGGTTTTTGGGGATGATGGTTTTTGTTTTTTGGGATGTGGGTTTATGGTTTTTTGCAGATGGGTGTTGAGGGTTTTTTGGGGATGAGGTTGAGGGTTTTTTGATATGAGGGTTGAGGGGTTTTTTTGTTGATGATGGTTGAAGATTTCTTAGGAATGAGGTTTGTGGGATTGGGGGGGGGGGGTTGACTGTTTTGTGGTAATGAGGGTTGAAATTATTCTATGGTTAAGCATAGAAATTTTTCTATGGCTGAGTGTTGAGGGTTTTCTAGATTTGTGGGTTGAGGGTTTTCATGGTTTCAGGGTTGAGGGTTTAGGGACTTATGGGGATGTGGGTTGAGGGTTTTATGGACATGAGGGTTGAGGGTGTCATGGGGTATAGGATTGAGGGTTTTTTCAGGATGAGGGTTTATAGTTTTTTGGGGTTGTTTTTTAACCTTTTTTGGAAATGGGGGATTATGGTTTTTTTATTATCTATATTTTTTTAGGATGAGGTTTATGGTTTTTGGGGACTTAGGGATCATTATTTTTTAGGGTTTAGGGTCCATATATTTTTGGAGGATTGAGTTTTTTGGAGATATGGGTTTAGGGTTTTGGGGATAAAGGTATATGTTTTTTTTTCAAAATAAGGGTTAAGGATGTATTTGGGGAAAATGGTGAAGGATTTTAATGGGAGAGTGTTTAGGTATTATTTTGGATGAGGTTATATGGGTTTTCGGGTGAGGGTATAGGGTTTTTTGGGGATGAGGGTTTATGTTTATATGGATGATATTGTAGGGTTTTTTGGGGTGGAGATTATAGGTTTTATGTGGATGATGTTTGAGGGTTATTTGAGGATGAGGGTTTATGGTTTTTTGCTCTATTATTTGAGGGTTATTTTGGATTGAAGATTTAATTTTTTTAGATCATGGGTTTTGGGTTTTTTGGAGTAGAGGGTATTTTGGGGCGAAGGATTGAATTTTTTTTGGGATGAGGGTTGAGCGTTTTTTGGGGTAGATGGTTGATTGTTTTTTGGGTATGAGGGTCAAGGGATTTTTTGGGGCTGAGGTTTTCAGGTTTTTGGTGATAGGGGTATGGGATTTTTTGATCTTGTGTGTTTCATGTATTTTGGGAATGAGGTTTTCATATTTTTTGGGGCTGAGTTTTTTCTTCTATATGGGTATTAGTGACTAGGGTTTTCTGTAAGTTATCTTTTAGGTTTTTTAGGGTTAAGGGTGATGAATTTTTAGGGAAATGGCATTAGGGTTTTTTTGGGGTATAGTGTTTATAAATTTTTGGTGCTATGTGTTGAGGGGTTTTTGGGGGTGCGGGATGGAGTTTTAGGGATAATTGTTAAATATTATTATGTTTTAAGGGTTTAGGTTCTTTGGGGATGATGGTATAGGGTTATATGGGGTTTAGGGTTTAGGGTTTTTATGGGATAAGTGATTTGAGAATTTTAGGTCTGATGGTTTTGTGATATTTGGGGATTTTAGATTTGGGTTTTTGGGGATGAGGGTTTATGTTTTTTGGGTATGAGGGTTTAGGGTTCTTTGAGATAATATTTTATGCTCTTTTGGGGCAGGGGGTCTAGAGGATTTGCTGGATGAGGGTTTAGGGTTTTTTGGGGATGATGGTTTAAGGTTTTTTGGGGTTGATGGTTTAGGGTTTTTTGGGGCTATATTTTTATGATTTTTTAAGGTCTAGGGGCTTCATGGATTGACGGGGATGATATTTCTATTTGTTAGGGTTTAGGGTATATTCTTATTTAGAGATGAAGTTTTAGGGATATTTTTGGAGGAGGGTTTGGGGGTTTCGGTACTAAATTGTTAGAGTTTTTTGGAGGTGAGGGTTTGGTTTTTTTGGGAGAACGAGTTTATTATTTTTTTAGGGTTGTGAGTTTAGGGTTTTTTGTGGATGTGGGTTGAGGGAATTTTTGTTATGAGATTTGTGGGTTTAATAGGGATGAAGGTTAAGATTTTTTTTGTGGTGAGGGTTTTCTAATTTTTGGGGTAGAGGGTTGAGGGTCTTTCAGGTATAAGGGTTATGGGTTTTTGGGGCTGAGGAATCTGCGTTTCTTAGGGATAAGTGTTGATAATTTTCTAGAAATGAGGGTTGTGAATTTTTTATGGGATAATTATTGAAGGTAAATTTGAAAAAAGAGTTGAGATTTTTCTGGGTATGAGGGTTGAGTGTTTATTGGGGTTGAGCATTGAGAATTTATTAGGGATAATGGATGAGGTTTTTTTGGGGATTAGTGTTTTGGGTTTTTTGGGGATAAGGTTTGATGTTTTTTAGGGGATACAGATTTTTTAGGGTTGAGGGTTGAGGTTTTTATAGGGATGAGGTTTACAATATTTTGGGCTGAGGGATAATGGTTTTTGGGAAAAAGGGATTATATTTTTTGGGGATGAGAGTATAATGTTTGTTTGTGAGTGAGGTTTTCTTCTTTTGAAGTTTTAAGTTTAGGGTTTTATGGGGATGATGTTTTAGTGGGGTTTTGGGGATAGGAATTTAGGGTTTTGTGTGGATGAGGGTTTATAGTTTTTTGGGGGATGAGAGATCAAATTTTTTTTTGGGCCGAGGATTTATAGTTTTCTAGGGCGATGGTTGATGTTTTTTGGGGATGACGGTTGAGGTTGTATGGGGTTGATGATTTTTTTGAGAGAAGGGTTGGGGTTTTTTTGGGGAATAGTTCATGGTTTTTTTGGAGTTGGTGGTTTAGGGTATTTTAGGGATGAGTGTTTAGGGTATTTTAGAGCTAAGGGTTAAGGTTTCTTATGAAAATATTGGCATAAGATTTTTGGGGCAATGGTTGAGGGATTTTTGGGCTAAGGGTTTAGGGGTTTTACAGGGATACGTGATTAGGGTTGATTTTGGATGAGTGTTGATTGTTTTTTCATTATGATTCTTTAGGGTTTTTTGGGGTTTTAGGGGTTAGGGAATAATTAGAGTGAATGTTTTACAATTTTTAGGGCTATGGGTATATATTTTTAGGGGCTGAGGTTTTGGGTGTTTTTGGGTGAGGTTTTATGGTTATTTTGTGGTTGATGGTCTAGGATTTTTTATGATCATGTTTTAGGGTTTTTTATGTACTAAGGTTTATGTTTTTTATGGAAATGGTGTTTTTTTGTAGTTGTGGATTTACGGATTTTTGGGTTAAGGGTTTAGGGTATTCTCAGGTAGGGTTTTTTACATTTTATGGTGTTTTACCTCTAGTGTAATTTTGGGATAAAAGATATGATTATTTGGGGATGAGTGTTTGTGTTTTTTTAATGAGGGTTTGTTTTTTTAGTACTATTGTTTTGGGTTTTTTTGGGGGAGAGGGATGTTGGTTGTTTTTCGCAGTGAGGGTTAAGTTTTGTTTTTATATGAGGTTATGGGGTTTTTCTGACTGAGGGTTTAAGATAATTTGAGTATGATGGTCTATAATTTTTTTGGGGTGAAGGTTTTAGGGTATTTTCGGGCTGATGGGTTAGGGTTTTGGGGTAGTATTTTCACAGTTTTTTGGAGTTAAGGGTTTATGATTTTACAGTGTCAAGGATTTAGGGTTTACTAGGATGATGGATTTGTCTTTTTTATGATAGGGGTTTAAATTTTTTTAGGGATGGGGTTTGGGGTTTTCTGGGGCTCATGTTTTTGAGTTTTTTAGTAATGTGGATTTCAATTATTTGGAGCTAAGGGTTTAGTGATTTTCGGGGCTGAAGGTTTTCTTGTTTAATTGATGGGGGATTTATTTTTGGACTGATGTTTTGGGGTTTTTTAGGCTGATGTTTTTTGGTTTTTTGATCAGATTTTTTGGGGATTTAGGGGGATAGGTGTTTATGGTTTTTTGGGGATGATATTTTTGGGATTTATATAGAGGAGTGATTGGGGTTTTTTGGGGTATATTGATTAGTGTTTTTTTTCATCTTATGGTTTATTGATTTTTAGTGATGATAGTATAAGGTTTTTTAGTGATTAGGGTATTGGATTTTTTGGTTTTGAGGGTGTAGGGTTTTGGGTTTGGGTTTTTTTTTGTTTTAGGGTTTTAGGTTTTTTGAAAAGGATGGTGTAGGGTTTTCTTTTGAGGATGATGGTTTAGGATTTTTAGTGCAAAGGGTTTGGGGTTTTTTATGCTCCTGGATTCAGGTTTTCTAGGGATTCAGTAATAAGGTTTTTCTGGGCTATGGGATTATTTGTTTTTCGGGAAAAGTGTTTAGAGTTTTTTAGCGATGACAGTTTATCATTTTGTGGGGATTAGAGTTTGGGGATTTTAGGAGATGAGTATTTATGGATTATGGGGGAGGATGGATAGGGATTTTTTGGGATAAGGATTTAAAGGTTTTGGTTATGATAGTTTAGGTGTTTTGGGGGATTCGTTATTGGGATTATTTTCGATAGATAATTTGATGTTTTTCGAGACTGATAGTTTAGGTATTTTTGGTGCTGAGGTTTTTGGATTTTGTGGTGATTAAGGTTTTTGGATTTTAGGGAAGATGGTTTAGGGATTCTTATAGTTTAGAGGTTTTGATTTTTTGGGGTATGAGGGTTTAGGATTATTTGGATTGTGAGTATTGGTTTTTTTAGGCATAAGGGTTTTTGGTTTTTTGGGACTGCTCGTTTAGGGTTTTTTAAGGTTGAGGTTTTATGTTTTTTTGTGATGAATGATTAGGGGTTTGGGAGGGGGTATGGTTTTAATGTTTTTTGGGGTTAAAGTTATATGGTTTTGTTGGGATAAGTATTAAGTATTTTTTTTAGGTTGGGGGTTTAGTGTTTTTTGGGGGTGGGGGTTTATGGTTATTTGGGTTGAGGGTTTTTTTATATGATCGAGTAGGTTTTTCTTGGGCTCAGGGTTTAGGATTTTTGGTGTTTATGGTTTTGGGTTTTTGGGGGAAGATGGCTTAGGGTTTTTTTAGGGTTGATTGTTTAGTTTTTTGGGGCTGAGTGTTGAAGGTTTTTTGGGACCTAAGGGCTAGGTTTTTTGGGAATTAAGAATTTGGGTTTTATGGAAAAGAGTGTCTCAGGTTTATTGGGGATGAGGATTTTTAATTTATTGGGCATCGAGATTACATTTTTTTGGAAGAGTGTATGGGTTTTTCTAGGGTTGAGGGTTTGGGTTTTTTGGGTATGAGGCTGAGGGTACCTTATCTGGCTAAGGCTTTTTGGTTTTTTAGGAATTTGTGTTTGGGATATTTTGGGGATGAGGTTCTTGGTATTGATTGGAGATGATGGTTTGAGTAGTTTAGGTCTGAGGTTTTTGTGGTTTTATAGGGTTATGGTTTTAGGGATTTTTAGGGATAACATATTTAGGGTTTTTTGGTGCAGAGGGATTTCATTTTTTAAGGATGAGTGTTTAGGGTTTTGGGGGGCATATGGTCTACGATATTTTTTGGATCATGGATTATCATTTTTTGGGGATGAAGGTTTGTAGTTTTCTTGGGGAAACAAATTTAGGGTTTTTTAGGTCTGGAGGTTTGGCGTTTTGGGGTTGATAGTTTGGGTTTTTTTAGGGATAATCTTTTGGGTTTTTTTGGGTTGAGGGTTCGGTTTTCAAATGGTTGTGGGTTTGGTGCTTTTTGTGAATAATGGTTTGTGGTATTTTGGGGTTGAGGGTTTGGAGTTTGGGGGTTGAGTGTTTGGGTTTTTTTGGATGAGGTTTTGGGGTTTTGTGACTGAGGCTTTTGGGTTCATGGGGATGTCCTCATAGGGATTTTATAGGATAAGGGTTATATGATTTTTTGGGATAAGGTTTTAGTGTGTTTGTGGATAAGTGCTTAGGGGGGTTTTGGGGGATGAGGGTATATGGTTTTTAGGTCGAAATTTTTATAGTTATTTCAAGATTATGGATTCATATTTTTTGGGGATGCGTGTTTATTTTTTTTCTATAGTGGGTTTAGGATTATTTTTTGGCTAAGGATTAGATTTTTTTAGGGTTTAGGTATTACAGATTCTGGGTGATGAGGGTATGGGTTTTTTTGAAGATGATGGTTTTTGGTTTTTTGGGGCTGAGGGTCTGGTGTTTTTTGGGGTGATGAGGGTTTCTAGTTTTGGGGCTTTGCATTTGGTATTTATGGGGGCCAAGTGTTTGGTTATATTTTGGCTAAGTGTTTGTGTATTTTTAAGACTGAGGGTTTTGTGTTTTTTATGGCTTATGGTTTGGGTTTTTGTTGGTGATTAGGGTTTATGATATTTTTGGGCCAAGGGTTTTAGGGTTATGATGTTTTTTTCTATAAAGGGATTCATTTTTTTGGGGAGTGTGTGTTTAGGGTTCTTTGGGGATGAAAGTTTTAATATTTTGGAGATGATGATTTTTTATTTTTTGGGACTGAGGGATTTGGGTTTTGGGGGATGAGGGTTTAGGGGTTTTTAGGAATGAGGTTTTAGGGTGTTTTGGTGCTGAATGTTTATATTTTATTGGGATTTGTATTTTGGGTTTATAGGGATGAGGGCTTGGGGTTTTATAGGGAAAATTGTTTGTGGGTTTTAAGGACTATGGGCATAGGATTTTTAGGGGGTGATGCTTTGGGTGGGGGGTTTGGAGATATGGGTTTTCAGTATTTTGGGGATGAGGGTTGGGTTTTTTTGGGATGAAGGCATTGATTTTTTTTGGGGATGTGATTTTAGAGTTTTTTAGTGTTTATATTTATTTTGTATTTATGGAAGAGGGTTTTTATGTGGATGATGGTGTGGGTTTTATGGGGCTGAGGGTTTAAGGTTATTTGTGGATTACTCTTTTGGGTTAGCTAAGACTATGTGTAGGTATTATTTGGGCAATCAGTTTAGTGTTTTTTGGGGTTAATGGTGTAGGTTTCTTAGGGATGATAGTTTAGGGTTTTGGGGGATTAGGTTAAGGTTTCTTGGACTCTAAGGGTTTATGTATTTTTATGGATAAGTTTTTAGGGTTTTTTATTGTTGATCATTTAGGGTTTTTTTGGTCCAATTTTATAGGGTTTTATTGGGGATGAGGTTTTATGATTTTCTAGGTATTAGGGTATTGGGTTTTATGGGGATTAGGGTCTATGTTTTTTTGGGGAATGATGGTCCAAGGTTTTTTTGGGCTGAGCCACCATAGATTTTTAGGCTGAGGGATTGAGGATTTGTGGGGCTAAGGGTTTTGTGTAATTTGGGGAAGATGGTATGGAGTTTTTGGGGCTGACGGTTGGTTGTTTTTTGGGTATGTGATTATGGGTTTTTTTTGGGGTTGTGTGTTTTTTATTTTTTGGTCTAACAGTTTAGGGTTATTTAGGTTTAACGGTTTGGTTTTTATTGGGACTAAGGGTTTGGTTCTTTCATTTGGATGGGGGATTTGGTGTTTTTTGGAATATTATTTAGGGTTCTTAGGGGAAAAGAGTTCATCCTTGTTTGGGGATGAGGGTTTGGGGTTTTTTGTGGCTGAAGATTTGGAGTTTTTTGGGGATCTGGTTTCGAGGGTCTTCAAAACTGAGGGTTTAGGGTTTTGTGTTTTGAGGGATTAGATTTTTTTATGTTATAGGGTTTTAGTTTTTTTGGGGCTCAGGGTCTAGTATTTTTGTGTCTAGGTGTTTAGGATTATTTATGAGGATGGGGGTTTAGTATTTTTTGGAGGTGAGGTTTTAGTGTTCTTTGCATATGAGGGTTTAGTGTTTTTTGGGGCATAGAGTTTATGTTTTTTTTAGTGGTAAGGTTTTTGGTTTTTTAGGTTGTGGGAAGAGTTTTTTAGGATTATGTTTTGTGTTTTTTGTGGATGATGGTTTAGGGTTTTGATGGATGGGGGTTTGCATTTTTATGGGGATGAGGGTATGAGGTTTTTTAGGGTTGAGGGTATCATGTTTGTTAAGAAAAAGGGCATTGGGATTCTTGTGTCTGAGGGTTTAACATTCTATTGGGATGTGGGTTTAGGGATTTTTTGGGGATGTTGGTTTGGGGTTTTTTTGGGAATGAATGTTTATGATTATTTGGGATAATGGTTTGGTGTTATTTGGTGCAGAGGGTTTATGATTGTTTGGGGAAGATGTTTTCTTGTTTTTTTGGGATGGTATATTAGGAATGATTTGAGTTGAGGTTTTAGCGCTTTTGGGATATATATTTTGGTGCTTTTGGGACTTGTCATAAAACAGTTTTCTTGGGCTAAGGGTTTAGGGTATTTTGGGATGTGTTTTTATTGTTTTTTTTATATGAGGGTGTATGGTTTTCTTGGATTAGGATTTAGTGGTCTTTGAGGGTGAGGTTTTTATGTTTTCTGTGGATGAGTGATTAGGATTTATGAGGATGAGATTCTAAAAAATTTTGGTAAATTTATTATAGGGTTTTATGGGGATGAGGGATTTGGGATGTGGGTTTAAGGATTTAATGGGTTTGAGGGGTTAGCGTATTCTGTGCTGATACACTAGGGGTTTTGGGTCAGAGGGTTTAGGCTCTCTAGGGATGATGGATTAAGTTTTTTCTGGGTCTTATTGTTTTGGGTTTTTATGTTGAGGTTATATTGTTCTTATGGATGAGTTTTTTGGGTTTTCTGTAGATGAGGATTCAAAATTTTTAGGGAATGAGGGTTTTGGGATTTTTGGTGCTATGTTTTTGGGGTTTTATGGGGATGAGTGTTTTGGGTTTTTTTGGACTATGGGTTTGCAGTTTATAAGGATTGGGTTTTGTGGGTTTATTGGATGGAGGGTTTTCTATTTTTTGAGGCTTTGGGGTCTGGGTTTTTTTTCAATGCAGGGTTTAGGTGTTTTGGGGATGAGGTTATATGGTTTTTTCTGCGGAGTGTTTGGTTTCTTTGGTCATAGGAGTTTACAGTTTATTTGGGTATTAGTATTCTAACATTTTTTGACGGGGAGTTTATGTTTTTTTGGGATAATTCTTTGAGAGTGATTTTGGTTTGAGGGTTTACAATTTCTTGGGGATGAGTGGTTGGGATTTTTTAGGGATGTGGATTTAGGGTTTTTTGGAATTATGGGTTTGGGGTGCATATGGGATGAGGGTTTCAGGATTTTCTTGAGTAGAGGGTTTATTGTTTTTTATGTAAGGGTTTTTGGAATTTATTTGAACTATGGGATTAGAGTTTATCTGTGCTTATGGTTTAGGGTTTTTTGGACCAAGGGAACAATATTTTTTGGGGATAGGGTTTAGTGTTTTCATGGACTCAGGGTTTAGGGATTTTCATTGGTGAACTATATAGGGTTTTTTATAGACAAGGGATTGGGGTATTTTTTTCAATATAATATTGATATTTTCTAGGTTTAAGGGTTTGAGTTAATTTATGGAAGAGTGTTTCAAATTTTTTGGGAAGAGACATTAGTGTTTTATGGGGTTTGGGTTTAGCGTTTAATAAGGTTGGGTGTTTATGTGTTTTTTATGAGGGGTTTGGGTTTTTTAGCGATGAGTGTTTTTTGTTTTTTTGTATAGATCCATTAGGGAATTTTTGGGATGATGGACTATGTATTTATGAATATGAGACTTTATTTTTTTTTTCTAATGGATTATGGTTTTTTGATGTTATGGGTTATAGTTTTTTTGGGCAGAATATTTTGGTTCTTTTGGGGATGAGGGTTTCAGTTTTTTGGGTAGAGGGTTTTGTGTAATTTGGGCTGTGATTTTGGGGTTATTTTTGTCTAGGGTGTAGGGTATTTTGGGGATGAGGGTTTATGATTTTTTTGGGTATGAGGGTTTATATTTTTTAATGGATGAGCCATTAAGATTTTGTGGGAATTAGGGTATGGTGGTTCTTTAGGAATGAGTGTTTTGTGTTTTTTTGGGTTGAGAGTTTTTAGATTTTTGGGTTGAAGGTTTGCGATTTTTTGGGGTAAGGGTTTGAGATTTTGTGGGGATGAGGGTTATAGAATTTTTTTTGGGTTGTGGGTTTTTAGTTTTTTGGGGTTAGGAATTTGTGGTTATTTGTGATGAGGTTTTGGTTTTTTTGGGTAGATGGTTTTGGGTTTTTAGGTTTAGGTTATTAGGTTTTTTGTGGATGAGGGTTTTGGGTTTTTTTGGAATTGGGGTTTGGGTTTTTTTAGAGATTGGGGTATAAAATTTTTATGGGATGAGGGATTTATGTTTTTCGGGGTTGATGGTTATAGGTTTTTGTGGATCTGTTTTTAGTGTTTTTTGGTCTAAGGGTTCAGGTTTTTTTTAGGGATTATGGTTTTCTTTAGTTTTAGGGATTAGATTATCTTGGGGATGAGTAAGTAATATTTTTTTCGTGCTAAGGGGATTAGGTACTTTGGTACTAAAGGGTTTAGCGAATTTTATAGTAGATGGTTTATAGTTTATTAGGGATGAGTTTTTTTAATTTTTTGTCCAATGGGTTAGGTTCTTTTGGTGATAAGGTTTTTATTTATTTTTGGGTCTAAGAGTCAGGGTTTTTTTGGGAGTGTTTAGGGTTTTAGGTGGCTCAGTGTATATGTATTTTTTCAGTTGAGTGTCTAGATTTTTTGGGGGGATAAGAGTGTATTTTTGTGTTGAGTGTTTGTGTGTTTTTTTCATTTATTTTTTGGGTTTTCTTTGTAGATGGTTTATGGTTATAGGGGGCTTAGAGTTGTTGTTTTCTAGGAATGAGAGTTTTCAGTTTTTGGGGATAAGGGTTTAGTGTTTTTTGTGGGAGTGGATTTATGGATTTTTAGGAAAGATGTTTTAATGTTATTTTGGGATGATGGATTACTGTTTTGTGGAAATGATTGTATAGAGTTTTTATGGTCTATAGATAATGGATTTTTGGGATTTTGGTTTATGGATTTATGGGGTTGGTTGTTTGAGTATTTTGGTGTATATGATTTCTTATTTTGTGGTGCTAAGGGATTTGAGTTTTTTAGAGTTTAGGGTTTAGGGTTTTTTAGGTATTTGGCATTAGGGTTTTTTGGGGTAGAGGGTTTAGGGTCTTTTAGGGAAAATATTTTATTGATTTTTGGGGATGAGGGTTTAGTATTTTTTTAAGATAATGCTTTAGGTAATTTTGGGGCTGAGGTTTTATGTTTTTTAGCTATGGGTTTATTGTATTTTTGGGTTAGTGGATTGGGGTATATTTTGGGGTAAGGATTTTGTCATTTTTTTGTGCTGAGGATTTAGGGTTTTTTGATTTTGAGGGATTGTGGTTTTTTATGGGTGAGGGTTATGGGTTTTATGGGGGTGATTATTATAGGTTTTTTATTGATGATGTTTTGGAGTTTTTCTTGATGAAGGTTTGGGGATTTTTCCTGAGGGGTTAGGGTTTTCTGGGGCTAAGTGATCAGGTTTTTTGTGTTTGGGGGATTGGGATATTTTTGGTGAGGATTCTTTAGCATTTTCATGGGATGATTGTTTAGGGTTTTTTGTATTTAATAATTAGGTATTTCTTGGGGGAGAGGGTTTTGTGTTTCTTGGGGTTAAGGGTTTGGGGCTTTTTTATAAGAGGTATTAGGGTTTTGGGGTTTATGGTTTGGTTTTTTTGGGGGATGATGGTTTATTATTATTTGGGATGAGGTTTTTGGGTTTTTTGGGGTTTAGGCTTTATGATGTTTTTGGTGCTAAGGGATTAGGGTTTTTTGGGGATGATGGTTTTGGGTTTTTGGGTTTGATGGTTTATGGTTTTTTGGGGATAATTGTTTTAGTTTTTTAAATGGTTAGGGTTTAGGGATTTGGGGGGATGAGGGTTTAGGGTTTTTTATTAGGATTTAATGTTTTTGTGGATGAGGATTTATTGTTTTTTTGGTTGATTGTTTGAAGTTTCTTGGGGTTGAGGGTTTGGGGTTTTTTGGGGCGGAGTGTTTGGAGTTTATTGTGGACGAAGGATTGGGGTTTTGTGGGGTTGATGGTTTGTTGTTTTTTGGGGATGAGAGTTTCGGGTTTGGGGGGTTGAGTATTTGGGGTTTTTTATGATCATGGTTTTAGAGTTATTTTGGGTATGATGGTTTATAGTATTTTTGGTTTGAGGGAATAGAGTTTTTTTGTGTGATGGTTTAATATTTTTTGGGAGTAAATGTATCATGTTTTTCGGGATTAAAAATTAGGTTTTTAGGGATGAGGTATTTATTTTTTTTGGGATAAATATTAACAATTTTTTAAAGCTACAGGTTTAGGGTATTTTCGAGATGAGGTATTATGGTTTTTTGGGGATGCTGGTCTCCTATTTTTTATGGAAGAGAGTTTAGGTTTTTTTTTCTTCAGAGTTTTTTGTTTTTTGTGGCCGATACTATTGGGATTTTTTGAAAGGAGGGTTTATAGTTTTTTGGGTACGGGAGTTTTGGATTTTATGAGGCTGAGTGTTTACTGTTTTTTGGGGCTGAGGGTTTATGATATTTTTGGGATGAGGGTTTAGTATTTTTTGCAGATAAGGATTTTTTTAGGGATAAGTGATCAGGGTTTTTTGGGGCTGGGGGTTTATAGTTATTTTGTGCTGAGAGTTTAAGGTTTTTTGGGGATGAGGTATTGTGATATTTGGTGTTGGGGAATTAGGTTTTTTAGGGTTGAGGGATTTATGTTTATTGGGGATGAGGGTATAGGATTTTATATGGATGGGGGTTTGGGGGCCTAAGGTATGAGGTTTTTTTTAGATGAGGGTTTGGGTATTTTCAGGGTTGATGGTTTAGTGTATTTTGGGGATCTAGTTTTATAGTTTATTGTAGGTAGGGAGTTATGATTTTTGGATATGGTTTTCTGGTTTTTTTATTAGTATTTGGGGTATTTGGTGGATTAGGGTATAGGTTTATTTTTATATGAGGTTTTAGGTTTTTTTGGGATGAGTATTTTTTGTTTTTTTGTTGAGCGATTAGTTTTTTGTGGTTGAGGGTGTTTTATTTTTTGGGGCTTAATGTTTGATGTTCTTAGGGGATGAGGGATTTAGTTTTTTTATGATAAGGGTTTGGGATTATTTTGGGTTTGAGGGTTTTTGGTTTGTTAGGGTAGATGTTAAAGGGTTTTTTTGTTGATTTGGGTTTGGGGTTTTTGGTTCAAAGGGTTTTGAGTTTTGGGGGGATGAGGGTTTGGGGTTTTATGGGGATGATGTTTTGGGGTTTTTTTGGGGATGAAGATTTTTGTCTTTTTTGGAGTTTAGGGTTGAGGATTTTTTTATAGATGAGTGTTTTGGGCTTATTTTTTTAGAGATATGATTTTATTGGGATGAGGGTTTAGGGTTTTGAGGGATGATGGTATTATGTTTTTTTGGGCAGATAGTTTAGGGTTTATGGTTACTTAGTGTGAAGGGTTTATGTTTTTTTGGGGATAATGTTTTAGAAATTATTGGGTACATGGTTTTATGGATTATTTGGGCTGATTATTTTGGGTTTTTTGTGTATGAGGGTTTTGGGTTTTGGGGACTGAGTGTTTATAGACTTTTGGGTTGAGTGTTTTGGTTTTTTTGGGCATGAGGTTTTAGGGATTTTTAGGTGATGGGGGTTTAAGGTTTTATAGGGATGAGGGCTTGTGGTTTTTTTGGGGATGAGGGTTTATGGACTTTTGGGTATGATGGTGAATGTTTATTAGGTTTAGGGTTTAGGGTTTTTTGGGGTGAGGGTTCAGATGTTTTTGGGGCACATGGATTAGTGTTTTTTTTTTGCTGAGTGTTTATGTTTTTTTGGGGGGAGAGGGTTTATGGTTTTTTGGTGCTAAGGTTTTATGGTTTTCAATCCTGAGAGTTTATATATTTTTAGTGATTAGGTTAAATGATATCTTAGATCTAAAGGTTTGATGATTATTTGGGGTAGATAGGGATTAGGGTTTTATGGGTCTGAGGGCTATTTATTTTTTTGGGGATGGGGGTTTGGGGATTTTGGGTATAACGTGTTTGTGTTTTGGAGGGATTAGGTTTGGGTGTTTTTTGAAGAAAATGGATTAGTTTTTCTGGGTTTATGGATTCAAGTTTTTTGGGGATAAGGGTTTGGGGTTTTTTGAAATTAGGGTTCTGTAATTTGTGGGATGAGGTTTGGTTATTTTTCGGGCAGAAGTGTTCGGGGTTTTTGGGGGAAGAGGTTTTGAGGTTTTTTCGTCCTAAGGGTTTATGATTTTTGGGAATAAGGATTTTGTATTATTTGAGGATGAGGTTTTAGGGTTTATAGTTGATAAGGTAATTGGGGTTTTTAGTATGGTTTTTTATGGGTTTTTCTTCCTGTCTGTTTAGGGTTTTTTAGGTGGAGGATTTGGTGTTTTTTGGGGATCACTGTTTGGTGTTTTTTTGGGATGAGGGATTGGTTTTTTTATGAATTCCTTGGGTTATTTTGGGAATAGGATTTTAGGGTTTTCTATGGTTGAGTTTTGTTCATTTTTTTAAGAGTGTATATGGTTTTTTGGGGATTAGGGTTTGGTGTTTTTAGGGAAAATGGGTTGGGTTTTTTAGGTTTGATGGTTTGGGATTTTTTGGGGAGAGTGATTCAGTTATTTGGGGGAGGAGGGTTTTGGATTTATTGGTTCTGAGTGTTTGGGATGTTTTTGGAATAAGGGATGATGGTTTTTGCGGGGATTAGAGTTGTGGTCTTGTTGGGAAGAGAGGGTTTACAGTTTTTTTGGGGATGAGGGTGTAGGGTTTTTGGGGTAGAGTGTTGGGGTTTTTGGGCTCTCAAAGTTCGGGGTTTTGGAGGTAGAGGATTTGAGGTTTTTTTGGCCCTACGATATGGTATTTTTTTGGTATAAAGTTTTTGGGAATTAAATTAATGTGTTATTAAGTTTTATTGGGGATGAGGTTTTTTAAAATTTTATGGCTGAGTGTTTGGGGGTTTTCAGGTTGATGTTTTCTAGTTTTTTGGTGATGAGGATTTCATGTTATTTGGGTTAGAGGATATTAGGTTTCTTGGAGGTGATGGATTGTCCTTTTTGTGATGATGTATTATGGTTTTTTTCTAGGTTGTTAGGTTTTCTGAGGCTTAGGGATTCATTTTTTTAGGGATTAAATCTTTTTCTAGCTTAGTGATTAATGTTATTTGGGATTGAGGATTATATGTTTTGGGGGGTGAGGGTTTAGAATTGATGGGGGTAATGGTATAAGGTTTTTTGGGATATGGTTTTGTGGTTTTTTGTGACATAGGGTTCTTGGTTTCTTTGAGATAATGGTTTGGTGTTTTTTAGGGATGAGGGTTTTCAGTTTTATAGGGCTATGTTTTTTGGATATTTTTTTGGCTAAGGGTTTTTTGTTTTTTGAAGCTATGTATTTATTGGTAATTGGGGCTGAGGGTATTGGGATTTGGGTTGGATGATTTAGGGTTTTTTGGGGATATGGGTTAAGGTTTTTTAGGGATGATGGACTATATTTCTTTGGGGATAAGAGTTTATCATTTTTTTTGGGATGATGTTTTGGGGTTTCTAGGGAACAATGATTATGGTTTTCTATGGATGGAGGTTTAATACATTTCTTGGAAAGATTTTTGGGTGTTTTGAGGTTAACAGTTGATGGTTTTTCAAGGATAAGGATTTAGGGTATTTAGGTGATGAGTGTATAGGGTTTTAGGGGTATTTTGGTTTTGAGTTTTTTTATTGAGGTTTTAGGCATCTTTGGGGATAAGGTTTTGTGTTTTTCTTTGGATAAGGTTTTAGGTTGTTTTTAGGGATTAGGGTTTATTATTTTCTATGGTTATGGGCATATGGTTTTCTATGGTTGGGTGTTCTTGGTTTTCTAGGGTTTAGGGTTTAGGTTTTTCAAGTGATGATGGTTTAGGGTTTTTAGTGTATTAGTTTTTAATTTTCATTGGGCCTGATGGTGTATGGTTTGGGGGATTAGGGTTTAGGGTTTTCAATGGCTAAATATTTACTGTATTGTGGGATTAGGATTGATGTTTAATCGGGGTGACAATTTACAGTTTTATATGGATGAGGGTTTATGGTTTACTAGGGTTTTAGGTTTTGGGATTTTTGGGGGTCAGGGTTTTGGGTTTTATAGGGATATGTGTTTAAGGTTTTCTATTGATGAGGGTTTCAAATTTTTAGGGATTAGGGTTCAGGGTTTTCTGGTGATGAGGTTTTACGGTTTCCTAGGGTTGAGGTTTTTGGGATTTCTTGGGAAGAGAGTTATGTTTTTCTGAGACTAAGGTTTTATGTTTTTTTCAGGTGTTGGTATTTTGGTTTTATAGAGATAAGGGTTTAGGGTTTTTTGAGGATGATGGGATAGAGTTTTTTGGGTCTGATATTATATGATTTTTAGGGTTTGAAGCAGCAGTTTTCTTTAGGGCTTATGTTATAGAGTCTTTTTGTGGATGATGTTTTATAGTTTTTGGGGATGAGGGATTAGGATTTGTTGAGTTGATGTATTGGGGATATTTGTGCAGAAGGTTTGGTGTTTTTAGGGATAAGGTTTTTCGGAATTTTGGGAACAAGGGTTTGAGGTTTTCTAGGTATAGAGTGTTGGAATTTTTTTTGGGGATGTTGTTTTAGGGTTTTTGGGTCGATGGGATTGGGGTTTTTTGGGGCTTAAGGTTTGAGGTTTCTTGGGTGGAGGGTTTAGGGATTTTTTCTACTAATGGGTTTGGAATATCGGGACTCAGGGTTTAGGGTTTTTAGGGGATGATTATTTGATTTCATTGGGATTATGAATTTGAGTTTTTTTGAGGATAGGGTTTATTTTTTGGATGAGGGTTTCTTTTATTTTGGGGCTATGGGGTTGGGGTTTTTTCATTTAGTGTTTTTAATGTTTTGGGTACTAAGGGTTTATGTTTATTTGGGATGAGGGTTTAGTGATTTTTGGGGCTGAGTATTATGGATTTTTTGAGCAGTGGGATTGGGGTTTTTAGGGGATGTAGGTTTACGTTTTTATTGGGGATGAGGGGTTATATTTTAGGGGGGGTGAGGGTTTATGGTTTTTTTGGATAATGATGTATTGTATTTAATGGTTGACTGATTGAGGATTCTTAGTGATGAGGGTTTTGGAATTTTTTGGTCTATGGGTATTTTTTTTGTATTAGGGTTTGAGGTTTGTTTGGGCCTAAGAATATCAGATTTTTTGGGGTTCAGAGTTTTTGTTTTTCTGGAATGAGGGTATATGTCTTTTGGGAAGATGATGGTTTTGGGTTATTTGGTGCTGAGTTTTTCGAGTTTTTAAGGATCATTATTTTTTGGGGATTATGTTTTTGGTTTTCTATGGCTCGAGGTTTTGAGTTATTTGAGGATGACTATTTGGGAATATTTGGGGCTGATATCTTAGGTATTTTGGAGGATAAGGGTCTATGGTTTTTGGGGTCTAACGATTTATTGTTTTTTAAGGTGAGCGTTTTATGATTTTTGGGGATGAGGGTTTAGGGTTTTTTAGGGAAGAAGGTTTAGGCTATTGGGGGATGTGGGTTTAGAGTTTTTAAATTTTAAGTTTTTTGGTTTTTAGGGTTGAGGTTTTAAGGACTTTTGGGATGATGGTTAGGGTTATTTAGGTTGAGTGTGTATAGTTTTTTGGTGATAAAGGTGTATGGTTTTTTGGTGAGTAGGGTCTTTGATTTTTTATAGATGAGGGTCTAGGGATTTTTTCATGATGGGAATTTAAGGTTTCTTGGGATAATGCTCTATTGTTTTTTGGGATCCGTGAATGTCGTTTTATGGGGCTAGAGGTTTTGGGTTTTTAGGGGATGAAGGTTTGGGGATTTTTGAGGTAACATGATTAAAGATTCCTGGGGATGTGGGTTTGGGATTTTTTGAAGCTAAGATTGTGGGTTCATTTTTAGAAGAGGGATTACAGTTTATTAGGAATGATGGATTGGGGTTTTTTGGGGATGAGATTTTGGGTTTTTTATGGTTGAGGACATTGGGTTTTTTGGGGAATGAGGGTTTATGGTTTTTTCAGTTGAGGGTTAAGGGTTTTGGTATCTAACGGTTTGGGGGTTATAGCTATGGTTTTGGGGTTTTTATGGATTAGGGTTTGGGGTTTCTTCCGGATGATGTGTTAGGGTATTTTATTTTTTAGGGTCTAGTGTTTTTAGAGGTTGTTGGTTTTTTATTTTTTCACTTGGGGTTTAGGGTTTCTTGGGACTAAGGGTTTTTGGATTTTTTTTATTAGGGTTAACGATTTTTTAAGGCTGAGGGTTTTCAATTTTGGGGTGATGAGGAATTATGGTTTTTTGGGGCTGATTGATTAGGGCTCTTTTTGGGGAAAATTTTTATGGTTTTTGAGAAGAAGGCATTCAATTTTTGCAGTTTTTTTGATTTGGAGGGTTTAGTGTTTTTAGGGATGAGATTTTTGGATTTTTGGTGGATTGTTAGGGTTTTTTGGGGATGTGGGATTGCAGTTTTTGGGGGATGAGTTTTTGGAGTTTTTTTGGAATAGGGGTTTTAGGTTTTGGGGGCCTGAGGATTTAGAGTTTTTTAGGGATGGGAGTTTGGTGTTTTGGGGGCGGACGTTTTATGGTTTTGGGGGGATTAGTGTTTATGGTTATTTGGGGATGAGAGTCTATAATTTTTTGGGGATGAGTGTCTAGGGTTTAATTTTTCTATTGTTATGGGGTCGATTTGGGATGAGGGTTTAGGGATTTTGGGGTAGAGTGTTTAGGGTTCTTTGGAGCTAAAAAAATTTGGTTTTTTGAAATTGACGGTTAAGGGTATTTTTGGGATTAGTGTTTATGGTTTGTTTGTTCTGAGGGTTTAGGGTTTTAGCGATGAGTATTTTGGGGGTTTGGGGATGAGGGTTTAGGTAATTTTGGGTGGGTTTGGGGTTTTTCATGGTGGATGGTTTATGGTTTTTTTGGGCATAGGATTTAGGGGATATTTTGTAAGTGGGTGAATTTTTTTAGAGATGATGGTATATGGTTTTATGGGGATAAGGGTGTAGGGTTTTTTGGGGAATCCAGTTTGGTTTTATTTAGGGGTGAGGGACTATGGTATTTTTGTGTCTAATGGTTCAGTGATTTTTTTTCTTTAACATTTGGGGTTTTTATGCAGTTTCATGTTTTATGGGGATGAGTGATTATGGCTTTTTAAGGAATGAGAGTTTAGGTTTTTATTGGGTATAAAAGTTTAGGGTTTTCATTAGTTGAGTTTTTAGGAATTTCTGGGCATGAATATTTAATGTATTTTAGGGATGGTGATTTTTTAATTTTTTGGGATAAGGATTTTGAAATTTTTGAGGAAGAGGGTATTGTGTTTTTTGGGGCTGAGGGTTTTTGGTTTTTTAGTGTTTAGGGTTTGTGGTTTTTTGGGGATTTTAATTTTGGGTTTTCTAGGGATGATTATTTTAGGATTTTGTGGATTTGGGTTTATGGTTTTTTATCGATGAGGGATTTTTTTTGAAATGAGTCTTTGTCTTTTTTTGTGTGAATGTTTATGGTTTTATGGGGTCTGAATATTTTGGGTTTTTTGGGTCTGGGGGTTTTGGGTTTTTTTATGGGGGTTTGGGGTATTTTTGGGCATAAGTGTTTAGGGTTTATTGGTCTAAGGTTTCGGGGTTTTAGGATGATGGTATAAGGTATTTGGAGATTATTGTTCTAGGGTTTTTTGGGGATAAAGGTTTAGCGTTTTCTTGGGTAGAGAGTTAGTTTTTTTTGGAACTAAGGGTTTTTAGTTTTTTGGGACTGATGGTTCTGAGGTTTTTGGGGATAAGAGTTCCATTTTGTTTGTGGTGAAGATTTAGGTGTTTTTATATTGACTTTTAGGGGATTTTTTGGGGTGGGGAGTTCATGGTTTTCTGTGTCATAAGGTTTGGAGTTTCATTTGGATGATGGGTTCAGATCATTATGGGCTAAGATTGTAGTGTTTAATGGGGCATAAGGTTTCAGATTTTTTTGTTTTAATAGTTTATGTTTTTTAGGGCATAAGGCTTAGGTTTTTATGTTGTTGAGGGTTTATGGGTGTCTGGGAATAAGAGTTTTGGGTTTTTTGTTGATGATTTTTTAGGTTTTTTTGGGGCTGAATATTTTGGTTATTTGGGGGTTGAGGGTTTAGGGTTTTATGCGGATGAGGATTTTTGGGTTTTTTTGAGGTGAGGGTTTAAGGGTTTTTTAGGGTTGCGGTTTAGGTGTTTTATGGGATGAGTTTTCAAGTTTTTTTAATAATAATGTTTAATGTTTTTTGGTGTTCATGATTTGGGGGTTTTTAGGGTTTAGGGTTTGGTTTTTTTTTCAGATCAGGGTGTCAAGTTTGTTGGGGAAGATGGTTTCATGTTTTTTGGGACTGAGCGTTTAGGGTTTTTTGCGGATGAGGATTTAGGGTTTTTTGGGTGAAGTGTTTGGGTTTTTTAGGGATTATGGTTTAGTGTATTTTGGATATGGGAGTTAGTGGTTTTCCCAGGGCTTTGGTTTTGGGGTATTTTGGTTTTTAGGGTTAGGGTTTTTTGGGGATGAGGATTTTAATTTTTTTTAGTGGAGTTCATGGGGATTTATAGGGTTTATTGTTTTTGGTTCATCAGGGATGTGGATTTTTTTTGGGATAAGGGATTCAGGTTTATTGGGCATGGGTGTTTAGGGTTTTTGGGGATATGGGACTATGGTTTTTTTGGTTCTGAGAGTTTAGTGTTTCTTGGTCCTCATGGTTTATGGTTTTTTGGGGTCGAGTATTTCTAGTTTTTTGGGAATATGGGTTTGTGGCCTTTTGGGGATGTATTTTTGGGATTTTTTGGGGATGAGGGGTTATGATTTATTTTCGATGAGGGACTAGGGTTTCTTTGTGATAATGTATTTGGGATTTTAGGGTGTATGTTTTATTATTTTTGGTTTTTAATGTTTTAGGTTAATTAGTTAATGAGGGTTTATGGGTTTTGAGAAAGTGGGTTTATAGTTTTTTTGGGCCTCGGAGTTTGTTATTTTATTAGCTGAGGGTCAAAGGTATTTTGGGGATGAGGTTTTATGGATTTTTTGTTTATGGGTTTGGTGTTTTTTATGGTTTAGGGTTTTGAGTATTAGGGGTTGAGTGTTATGGGTTTTTAGGGCTGAGGTTATATGGTTTTTTGGGGATGATGGTTTATCTTTTTTGGGGGCTCATAGTTGTAGATTGTTCTAGGGAATAGGGTTTAGTGTTTTGGGGGGATGATGGTTTAGGGATTTTGGGTGTAGAGGGTTTAAGGTTTTCTAGGGATGAGGGATTACTATTTTTTTGGGGTGAGGATTTTGGGTTTTCTGTGCTAGACGATTTATGATTTTTTGGGATGAGGGTTTAGGTTTTTATGGGGATGAGGGTTTAGATTTTTCTAGGGAAAAGTGATCAGTGTTTATTAGGGATGAATGTTTAGGTTTTCCTAGGGTTGAGTGTTTGGGTTGTTTTGGTGATGAGTGTTTGGGTTTTTTGGGGATTATGTTGTAGGGTATTCTGGGGCTTAGTTTTCAATGTTTTCAGGTGTTGAGATATTAGGGTTTTCTGGGGATGAGGGTTCATCATTTTACGGGGAATATTTTTTGGATTCTCTAGGATTGTGGGTTTAGGTTTTTCTGGGGAAAACATTATGGTTTTCTAGGAATGAGGGTTTTGGTTGTTCTTGGGATGATTATTTATGGTTTTCTGGGTCTTAGGGTTTATGGTTTTATTTGGATATTACTTTAGTTTTTTTCTAGGGATAAGGGTTTAGGGTTTTCTTATGAATGAGGATTTACAATTTTCTTGGTCTTGGGGTTGTTTTTTTCTGTGTAGAAGCATTTAGTGTTTTCTAGGGTTTAGGGTTTAGATTTTTTTGGGGTGGATGGTTAATGGTTTTATAGGATGATAGTTTATGTTTTTTTAGGGTGAAGGGTTAAGTGTCTTTGGGGTTGAGGATTGAGGGTTTCATGAGGATTAGGGTTTTGGGTTTTTTTTGGGAAATAGGTTTAAAGATTTATAAGGATTATGGTTTAGGAGTTTCTTAGACAAAGGGTTTAGGGTTTTTTGGATGAGGCTTCTGGATTTTATAAGGTTGAGGGTTTTGGTTATTCTGGATCTGCGGATTTATTGTTTTTCAGGGCTCAGGGTTTTGGATTTTTGGGGATAATGGTTTGGGGTTTTCTATGTATGATGGGTTAGTGTTTTCTATGGATATGGGTTTAGGTTTTTCTGTGGATAAGGTATTAGGGTTTTTTAGGCCGATGGTTTAGGGTTTTATAGGGTGAAGGTTTTAGGTTCATCAAGGGCTGTGGATATAGTGATTTTTAAGGCCAAGTCATTAGGGATCTTTGAGGATAAGGGTTTATCGTTTCTAGGGATTAGTGTTTATTTTTAAACTATGGATAGGTATTTATGGTTTTTTTATTATTTTTATGTGTTTTTTACATTTGAGTATTTAAGTTTCATTAGGGATGAGGATTTGTGGTTTTTTGGGTCCATGGGTTATGTGTTTTTTGAGGAAGAGTGTCTAGGGTTTTTTAGTCTGGGAGATTAGGGTTTTTTTGGGTATAAGGGTTTAGGGTTTTTTGGGTCTATGGGTTTAGGTTTCATGAGTAATGATGGTTTAGGGTGCTTTAGGTATGAGGGTTTAGGTTCTTTTGTGGCATAACTTTTATGTTTTTTGGGGAGATAAGGGTATAGGGGGTTCATGGTTTTGTTTTATTTGTGGTTGATGATTTATGTTTTATTAGAGATGAGGGTTTACAGTTAATTGGGGATCAGGGTTCAGGAATTTTTGGGTCGAGGTTTTTGGTTTTATTTATTTTTTGTTTAGGGTTTTTTGGGTGATTAGAGTTTATGGTTCTGTAGGGGGATGGGGGGATGTTTTTTTGGGGATGAGGGTTTATGATATTTTTAGGAATGTGGGTTTAGGATTTTTTTTAGATGTGGGTCTACAACTTTTTTGGGATAATGGTTTAATGTTTTGGGGGGGATTAGGGATTAGGTTTTTTGGGTTATTAGGGTATAGATATTATTATTGATAATTGTATATGGTTTTGGGGCAGAGGGTTCATCATTTATGGGACATCGCTTTTAGAGTTTAATAAAGATGATAATTTAGGTTTTTTATGGGCAGAAGGTTTAGGGTTTTCTTGGGATTAGGGTTTTCTATGGATGATGGTTTAGGGTTTTTTGGGCTGAGGGTTTTGGGTTATTTTTGGATAAGGGTTTATGTTTACATGGGGCTATGGGTTCTGGGTTTTTTGGGGAAATGAGTTTACGGTTTTTCTAGGGATGAGCTTTAATGGTCTTTCGATGAGGATGATTTAGGGAACTTTTAGGAATATGTTTTAGTGTATTTTGGGTCTATGGTTTTAGGTTTTTGTGGGTATGAGGTGTTAGAGGTCTTGGGGGATGCGTATTTAGGTTTTTTGGGGATGAGGGTTTATGGTTTTTTGCAACCGATGATTTAGGGGTTTGGGGGATGTGGGTTTAGGGATTTATCTGGCTTTGGGTTAAGGGTATTTTAGGTTTGAGGGTTTTTTGGGTTTTTGGGGATAAGGAAATAGGGGGTTTTTTTGTTGACGGATTAAGATTTTTTGCGGCATAGAGTTAAGGTTTTTTGGGGATGGGGGTTTGGGTTATATTTGTCTTGAGGGTTTTGAGTTTTTTGGTGCTTAGTGATTAGGGTTTTTTGGGTTTTAGGGATATGATTTTTCGTGACTAATGGTTTATCATTTATTGGGATAAGTGATTAGGGATTTGGGGGACTAAGGTTTAGTGGTTTTGGAATTTATGCTTCATGGTTTCTTGGGTGTGAAGGTTTTTTGGATTTTCTATGGATAAGGGTTTAGGGTTTATTATGGGTGAGGTTTTAGGTATTCTTGGCATTGGATGATTAGGTTTTTTTGGATCATGGATTATGAATTATGGGGATGAGTGTTTTGTGTTTTTTAGGGATGAGGTTATAGGGTTTTTGGGGTAGAGGGTTTTAGGGATTTTTGGGGATGAGGGATTTGGGTTTTAGGGGGATGAGAGTTGAGTATTTTTTGGGAGGGGGTTTATTGTTTTGTAGGAGTTTAAGATCTATAGGTTTTTTTAGGATGACATTTTATAGTTTTTTGAGGATGAGGATTTAGGAGTTTTGTGGGCTAAGGGTTTATGGTTTTTTTGTGAAGAGTGTTTATGGTTTTTTGGTGGCTGAGTGTTTATGTATTTTTGGGCATAAGGGTCTAGTATGATTTGGGGATGAGGGTTTAGGGTTTCTAGGGGATAATAAATTAGGGTTTTTTGGATGAGGATTTAGGTTTTTTGGGGTTCAGTGTTTCTTTGGTTTTGGGGATGAGGGTTCAATGTTTTTTTTTCTATGAGGTTTTAGGATTGGGGTTCAAGGGATTTTTGGTGATGGAAGTATATATTTTTTTGGGTTGAGGGTTTTGTGGATGATGGTATGGGGTTTTTTGGATAAGGGTTTAGGTTTTTTTTGGGGTTGCAGTTTTATGGATTTTTCGAGTGAGTTATTTTTGTCTTTTTTGGGTTCTATTGGTTTCAGGTATTTTGGGGATGGTAGTTTAGTTTTTGGGGGGGATAAGGGTTTATGTGTTTTGGGGATGAGGGTTTTTGGGTTTTGGGGTTAAGGGTTTCAATAGTTTTTTTGGATGTAGTTTTAGGTTTTTTTGGGTGTGAGGGTTTAGGGTTTTTTGGGGTGAGGGATTAGGGGTTTTGTGGTAGAGGATCTATGGATTTTATGATGGTTTTTCAGTTTTTATGTGAGATGGTTATAATTTTTTTTGGGATATGCACTTAGTGTTTTTTAGGGGTGAGGGTATATGGGTTTTGGGGACTAATGGTTTATGGATTTTAGGGGATGAGGTTTTAGGGAATTTAAAGGATTCAATTTTAGAGTTTTTTTGGGCTGAGGTTTGAGAGATTTTTTGGGACAACATTTATGGATATTTTTGTGCTTAGAGCTTAGAGTTTTTTGGGGATAAGTTATAAGGATTTTTTAGGGATGAGGGTGTTGTTTTTAGGTATAAGGGTTTAGGTGTTTGGGGGCAAATGGATTATTCATTTTTTGGTCTGATGGTATATGGTTTTATTGAGATGATGGTTTAGGGGTTTGGGGGTTTGAGGTTTTAGGAATTTGGTGTTGAGGGTTTAGGTTTTTTGTGGTTGATGGTTTAGTGTATTTTTTTCTGATGAGAATTTAGGGTTATTTTGGGTTAATGGTTTAAGGATTTTGGGGATGATGGTTTAGGGTTTTTTTGTGGAAGTGTATTTAGGGTTTTCTGGTAGTGGGTTTAGGGATTTTGGAGATTAGGGTTTACAATTTTTTTGTGGAAGAAGAATTATGGTTTTGGGGGAAGAGGGTTTAGTATATTATGGGTCATAGGGTTAAGTGTTTTTTTCTAATAGTTTTGGGTGTTTGAGATGAGGTTTTAGGGTATTTAGGGCTATGGAATTTGTGATTTTTTGGGGTGAGGGTTTAGGGTTTTGGAGGGATGAGGGTTTAGGGTTTTTTTGGTTATTTGGGTTTTGGATTTTTGGGTTGAGTTTTAGGTATTTTTTACCTAATGGTTTAGGGGTTTTTAGATATTAGTGTTTAAATTTTTTATGGGGTAAGGGTTTAGGGGGGTTTGGTGCTGATGGGTTTGGGATTTTTTCAAGTTGAGGGTTTTGTGTTTTTGGGGCTAAGTGTATATTGTTTTGTTTTCACTCAGTGTTTGGGGGTTTTTTTGGATGACGGTTTAGGGGTTTTTAGGTTGATTATTTTATGTTTTTTAGGGGTAAGGATTTATGTTTTAGGGGGGATGACGATTTATTTTCTTTTTGGGATAATTTTTTAGGTTTTATGGGGCTAATGGTTTTATATTTTTAGGGATAAGGGTGTAGGGTTTTGGGGGATGAGGATTTAGGGTTTCATGGTTCTTAGGTTTTAGTGATTTGGGGGGATGAGGTTTAAGGATTTATTTGGTATGATGTTTTATGGTTTTTTTAGATGAGGATATATAGATTTTTATGGTTGAAGGTATAGGATTTTTTGGGGATGAGGTTTGGAAGTTTCTGGGGAATATTGTTTAGTGTTTTTCTGTGTGGCTGAGCGTTTAGGAATATTTTTTGGATGAGGGATAATGATTATTTTGGGATGATGGTTTTTTATATATAATTATTTAGGGTTTTTTAGGATTAGTGTATAGGTTTTTTGGGGATAAGGGTATTGGGTTTTCAGTGCTAAGGAATTAATGGGTTTTGTGGATTGGGGTTTAGTGATTTTTTGGACTAAGGGTATAGGTTTCTAGAGTTTTATTCCTATGGTTTTTTGGTGTAGGGTTTTTATTTTTTTGGGAAGTATGTTTAAAAGTTTTTGGGTCTGAGTGTTTAGTTTTTTTGGGGTAAGGGTTTAGTTTTTCTTTTGGCTAAGGTTTTAGGTTTTTTAGAGACGATGTTTGATTTTTTTGGTTTTATTTTTTGGGGTTTTTTAGGGTTAAGGGTTTAGGTGTTTTGGGGATGGGTGTTGTTGTGTTTTATTCTATAGTATTCAGAGGTTTTTTGCCTGATGTTTTTGTAGTTTTTAGTATGAGTATTCAATGACTATTGGGATACGAGTTTAATTATTTTTATAGATTATGTTATAGGGTGTTTGTGGATGAGGTTTTAGAGGTTTCATGAATGTGGGTTTATGGGTTTTTATGATGGTGGTCTTAGGTATTTCAAATGATGTTTTTGGGTTTTTTGGGAAAAAGGATTTAGGTTCTATGGGGGAATGGAATTAGGGGTTTTGGGGATGAATGGTTTTGGGATTTTGGAAATTAGTGTTTAGGGATTTCTGGGGATGTTATTTTAGAGGTTTTGGAGGCCAGGGGTTTACGGATTTATGTAGCTATGTGTTTTGGGTTTTCTGGGATGATGTTTAGAGTTTTTTGGAGATTATTACTTAGGGTTTTGGGGGGTAAGGGTATATGGTTTTTTAGTTCTGAGGGTTTAGGTGTTTTGGGGATGAGGGTTTAGGGGTATTTTTGTATGAGGGTTTACATTTTTTTTGGATAATGGTTATGAGTTTTGGGGTTGAGGGTTTCAATTATTTTCGGATGAGGGTTTAGAGATATTCGGTTCTAAGGGTTTTGTGTTTTTTATGAAGGTAAGGGTTATTTTAGGGTTCTGGGATTATAGATTTTTGGGATGAGGGTTTAGTTTTTTGGGGGGATGAGGATTTAGTTTTTTGTGGGGTTCAATGTTATGGGTAATTTGGGGATGATTGATTATGTTTTCATGGGTCTGAGAGTTCAGGATTTTTTCTAGAGGACGGATTAGGTTATTTATGAATTAGGACTTAAGGTTTCTTTGGCTAATGTTTCAGGGTTTTTTTATGAGGGATTATGGTTTTTGGGGAAGAGGGTTCAAGGTTTCTCATGATTGAGGGTTTAGGCCTTTTGGGATTGAGGTTTTAGGGGTTTTTTGGAAGAATGTTTAGGGTTTTTTGTACAATTTACTTAGAGATATTGGAGGTTGAGTGTTTCTAGATTTTTAGGCTAAGGGTTTAGGGACTTTTGAAGGTAAGTATTTTGGTCTTTTGAGGATGAGTGTTTACTGTTTTTGGAGATGAAGCTTTACGGTTTTTTTGGAGATGATAGATTAGGCTATTTTGGGGCTGAGGGTTTCAGGATTTTTTGTGTCTAGGGATATTGGATTTTTTAGGGATGAGTGTTTAGTTATTATTGGGGATGAGGGCTTAAGAATGTTTTCAGATTACAGTGTATATTTTTTTGGGGTCGAGGGTTTTTTGTTTTCAATGGTCGATGTATTAGGGTTTTTTGGGGTTTAGGTTTCACGGTTTTTTTCCTACTGATGGTTTAGGGATTTTTGGGGACGGTACTTTATGGATATTTTGGGCGGAGTGTTTATTGTTTTTTTGGGACATAGGTTTTAGGGATTTGGGGTTGAGGGTATAGGTATTTTGAGAATGAGGGTTTAGGGTTTTATAGAGTTGAGGGTTTAAGGATTTTTGGGGACAAGGGTCTATGGTTTTTTGTGGATAATGATTTTGGTGTTTATGGATGTGGGTTTATGGTGTTTTTGGGATGTGTTCTAGGTTTTTTTGGGCTTCGGGTTTTTGGAATTTTGTGGATGAGGGTTTAGGTATTTTGGGGGTTTAGGATTTATGGATTTTAGGGGATGTTGGTTTAGTGATTTTAGGGGATGAGGTTTTAGTTTATTTGTGACAAGGGGGTAAAGTCTTTGTGGGAAGATGGTTTAGGGTACTTAGGGGCATCAGGTTTAATGTTTTTTGTGGTTAAGGGTGTGTGGTTTTTTAATGATGTGGTTTTATTGTATACATGAGTTTATTATTTTCATAGGATGAGGTTTTAGAGATTTTTTGGCTTATATATTTGGTTTTATTGGGTCTAAGTGTTTAAAGTTTGTTAGGCTCATGATTTAACTGTTTTATGGGCGAGGGATTATGAGTTTCAGAGTTCTGTGTTTAGTGTTTTTAGGGATTAAGGATTAAAGTTTTTAGGGCTATTTATTTTTTGTTTTTTCTAGGGAAAAGGATTTATAGTTTATTTAGATAAAGGGACTATGAAATTTTTGGGTTGTGGGTTTGTGGGATTTTAAAACTGAGGGTTTAGGGGTCATTGAGGATGGGGGTGTATGGGTTTTTTGGGATGATAGATTAGAATTTTTCAGGACTATGGGTTTTTGGGTTTTTGGGATGAGGGTTTAGGGTATTTGGGGATGAGTGTTTTCAAATTATTGTGTCTGTGGGTCTAGGGTTTTTGGGGGATGATGTTTTTGGGGATTTTAGAATTGAGGGTTTAGGATTCTAGGGGATGAGTGTTTATGGTTTTTGAGGATGTGAGTTTTGGGTTTTATTAGTCTAAGGGTTTAGGGTTATTTGGGGCTGGTGGTTTTGGGGGTTTGTTGATGTGTGTTTGGGGTTTTTTGTGCTGAGGTTATATGGTATTTATGTGAGGAATGATTAGTAATTTTTAAACCAATAAGGATAGGTATATTTCGGGTTGATGGTTTAGGGTTTTTAAGGTTGATGGTTTTAGTATTTTGGGGATTCATGTATATGGATTAATGGGGAAATGTGTTTCTATTTATTGGGGATGAGGGTTTATGTTTTTTTAGGGATGATGGATTAATATTTTTTGGGGATGAGGGTAGATGATTTTGTTAGGATTATGGATAAGTTTTTTTTTTCCTTTTAGGTTTTAGGTTTTTTGGGGTGACAGTTTAGGGGTTTTTGAGGATGGGGTTTTTTGAGGTAATGGTTTAAATTAATTTTGGGGATAAGGGATTATGTTTTTTGGGGTTGAGTGTTTATGGTTTCTCAAGATGAGGGTTTTGGAGTTATTGGGGTTTAGTGTTTATGGTTTTTTTATATAAGAGTTTAGGGTTTATGGAGAGGGGTGTTTAGAAATTTTTATAGCTAAGGGTTTAGCTAATTTTGGATTTGAAGGACTGGTTTTTTTGGGGGGTGATGGTTTTGGGTATTTTGGGGCTATGGGATTAAGGATTTTTTGGGCAAGGGTTCAAAAATTTGTGGGGCTCTGTTTTTTTTTATTTTTTTAGGATACGTGTTTAGTGTTTATTTATGATAAGTTTTTATGGTTTTTGATTATGAGGATTTTGGGATTTTGGGGATGAGGGTTTTGGGGTTTTAGGGATGAGGGTTTTGGTGTTATTGTGGTTGAGTTTTAGGGGTTTTTAGGATTAAGGGTTTAGTGTTTTTTGTGACGGTGGTTGTGGGTTTTTTGGGATGGGAGTTTAGTGGTTTTTTGGGTGATGGGTTATGGATTTTTAGGGATGGGTGCTTTGGGTTTCTCAAGGATGAGGGATTTTTATTTTCTGCAGGATGAGGGTTTTGGGTTTTTTTGGTGTAGAAGGTTTAGGTTATTTTGGTTTTGAGGGTTTAGGAATTTTTTGGCCATGGGTGTGGGTTTTTTTTGGAAAGAGGGTTTACGACATTTTAGTGTTGTGGGTTTTATTATTTTTAGGGATGATTTTTATGGTTTTTTGGGGAAGGGGGTTTAGAGTTTTTTAGTTATAAGGGTTTATGGTTTTTAGGTATGAGGTTTTAGTAATTTTTAGTGGCTATTGGTTAAGGAGTTAGTGGGGCTTAGGGATTATTTATTTTTTGGGATAAGGTATTTAGGTATTTTATTGATTAGGGGTTAGTAGTTTTGGAGGTGAGGGATTTGGGTAATTTGGGAATGTAGTTTTGGGGTTTCTTAAAGATAAGTACTTAGTGTTTTTTTTCTAGCTGAACGTTTATGCATTTTGGGGTTTAGGTGTAGGGGTTATTGGGGATGTGGTTTATGAGATTATGGGGTTGAGTGTATAGGGTTTTGGGGGATGGGGTGAGGGTTTAGAGTTTTTACGGAAATAGGTTTAGGGTGTTATTTTTTGAATATAGGTTTAGGGTATTTAAGGGATAAGGGTTTAGGGTTTTTTGGATCGAGTGTCTCGAGTTCTAATTTTCAAAGATAGTTTAGAGATATTTCTAGAAAAGAGATTATTGATTTTTGAAGCTAACTTTTTAGGGTATTTGGGGATAAGGGTTTAATTTTTTGATTTATTAGTTTGTAGGTATATTTTGGCTGAGTGTTGAGGTTTTCTTTTTGGGTCTGAGGCTTTACGATTTTTTGGATAAGACAGTTTAGGGGTTTGGGGAATATGGTATATGGATTATGGTAGTTGAGTATTTATAGTTTTTTGTGGATATGGTATTATGGTTTTTGGGAGGGTTTTCATAGTTTAGGTTTTATTGGGTGTTAGGACTTATTGGTTTTTGGGGATGATGGTTTATGGTTATTTGGGGATGATGGTTTTTTGGTTTTGGGGGATGAGAGTTTGGGGTTTTTTGGGTTGAGGGTTTAGGTTTTTTGGGGGATGTGGGTTTAGGGTCTCATTATGGTTAAGGGTTTATGTTTTATTTTAATGATGGTTTATGTTCTTTAGTGGTTTAGGGTTTTGGGATTTTCATTGAAGAGGGTTTATGTGTTTTTGGGGGGTATGGGTTTAGGTTTCATTGGAGATTAGGGTTTTTGGATTTTTTGATTAACGGTTTATGGTTTTTCAAGGAATAGGGTTTAGGTGTTTTTTAGGTTGAGAGATTAACAATTTTATGGGGATGAGGGTTTAGGGATTTTTGGGATGATATTTTATGGTTTTGGGGGGTTGATTGTTTATGGGTTTTAGAGATGATGCATTAGTGTTGCAAGGATGATCTTTAGTTGTTTTTGGGGCCAGGAATTTAGAGTATCTTTGGGATTAAGGTGTATGGTTTTTGGGGGATGAGGGATTAGTGTTTATTGGGTCTGACATTATAAGGTTTTTTGAGGATTAGGGTTTATGGTTGTTTGGGGATAAGTGTTTAGGGTTTTCTAGGGCTGGGGTTTCATTTTTTTAAGACTGGGGGTTTAGGGTTTATTTATGGTTGTGGTTTTAGTTTTTCTTGGGGCTTAGGGATTAGTGTTTAATGGGTCAAAGGGTTTATTCTTATTTGGGATTAGGGTGTAGTATCCATTTGGCTGAGGTTTGAATGTTTTTTGGTGATTTGGGTTGATAGTTTTTGGGGTAGAGGGTTGAGTGTGTTTTGGTGTGATGATTGAGGATTTTATAGGGATGAGGTTCAAGGGTTTATTAGGATTGATGTTTTAGGTTTTTTTGGGGCTGAGGGTTGAAGGAATTTTTTTGAAGTGGGTTTAGTAGTTTTCATGGCTGGTGATTTAGGGTTATCTAGGGATAAGGGTTTAGTATTTTTTGGGTTGAGAGTGTGTTTAGTAGGGTAGGTGTATGGGGTTTTTTGGATGTGTGATAGGGGTTTTCAAGGGTTTGAGGTCTGTGGTTTTGGGGGATAAGGGTCTAGGGTTAATTGGGGTTGAGTCTTTAATGATTTTTACTGTTGAAAGTTTATATTTTTTGGGGGATGAGGGTTTAGGGTTTTTTTGGATGATTGTTTTTTGTACTTTGTGGCTTAGGGGTTGAGGATTTTTTTGGAAGTAGGTTTATAGTTTTTTAGGGATTATAGTTAGTGGTTTATTGGGGATGAGGGTTGTGGTTTTTTTATGGCTGATGGTATATGGATTTTGGGGATGAGTTATTATGTTTTTTAGGGTTGAGGGTTTGGGTTTTTTTTGGGGATGATGGTTTACTTCTTTTTCAAAGGAACGTTTAGCGGTTTTTAGGGGATAAGAATTTATGTTTTTTGGGGTCTGAAGGTTTAGTTTTTTTGGGGGGATGAGGGTTTATTGTTTTTAGGAATTAGTGTTTGAGGATATGGGGGTGGGGGTACAATGTATTTGGGGATAAGATTTTATGATTTTTTCGGGATTGAGGGTTTGGTTTTATTTTGGGGAAAATGGTTTTAGGTTTTTCGGATATTGATGGTTTAGTGTTTTCTAGAGATGAGAGTATAATGTTTTTTAGATGTTCTGGGTTTATGGTATTTTGGGTATGAGGGTTTAAAATTTATTTCATCTTAGGGTTTGGGTTTTTTGGGGGACATGGGTTTACGGTTTTTTGGGGAGGTGGGTTTAGATGTTATTAGGGATGAGGGTATATGGTTTGGTGGGATAAAAATTTAGTTTTTTTGGGAAGAGGGTTGGGTGGTTTTGGGTGTGACGAGTTTAGTGTTTTTGGGTTTTAGGAATTAAGTATTTATTGGTCTAATGGATTAGTGTTTTCTAGGGGTTGAGGTTTTTTTGGGGGTGATGAGGATTTTGGGAGTTTTTGGTATTAGGGTTTAGGGGTTTATGGAATGAGGTTTTTAGTATTTTGTGTGTAAGGGTTTGGTGGTTTTTGAGGTTGAGTGTTTAGGGTTTTTTAGGGCTAGGGTTTGGGTCATTTGGGAATGAGGGTTTAGGATTTTATTAGAGGTTGAGGGTTTTGAGATTTTAGCGCTAAGGGTTTGGGGTATTTTTATGTTGTGGTTTTAGGGTTTGTGGCTTAGGGGTTATGGTTTTTTTGGGATGAAGGATTAGATTTGTTTGGGGTGAGGATTTAGGGTTTTCGACTGCTGATGTTTTCTATTTTTCTGGGAATAAGGGGTAAGGGTTTTCTAGGAAAAAGGGTTTAGGTTTTTTTGAGGATGAGGGTTTAAGATTTTATGGGGCTCAGGTTTTAGGGTTTTATAGGAATGTGGGTTTTTTTTTGTGGATGAGGGTGATGAGTTTTCTAGGATGAGGGATTAGGTTTTTTAGGGAATGAGGGTTTTAGGTTTTATGGATAAATGGTTTAAGGATTATTTTGGGTTGGGCTTTTTTTTTATTTTTTAGGGATTTTGAATTATGGTTTTTGGGGGTTTTGGATTTAGGGTTTTTTAGGGGTGATGGTTTTTTTTTTTTTTTGGGAACAAGGGTTTAATGTTGGGTGGGGGTCATGGTTTAGTGTTTTTAAATGTGCCTTTAGGGGTTTTTGGGTGCTAAGGGTTTGGGGGGTTTGGGGGGTTTAGGAATTGGGTTTTTTTATGGATAAGGGTCTTGGGATTTTTTGGGATGAGGATTTTGGATTTCTCTTTTGTCTGAGAATTTAGTTTTTTCATGAGATCTTGGTTTAGGGTCTTTAAGGATGAGGGTGTGGTGTCATTTTAGTGATGAGGGTTTAAGATTTTTATGCTTCTATTGGATTAGGGGTTTTTATTCATTACATTGTAGGGTTTTTTGGGAAAATGGGTGTATGTTTTTGTTTGGTTGAGGGTTTTTTGTAGTTTTTAGATGAGTTTTTAGGGTTTTAATGCTGTGTTTTTTGTGTTTTTTTATCTAGGAGATTATAGATTTTTGGGGATTAGGGATGTGGGTTTATAGTTTTTTAGGGATTTGGATTTAGGTTTTTATTGGTTTGAGAGTTATGTGTTTTTTGGGCAATGGATTTATGGGTTTTTTGGGATAAACGATGAGGGTTTTTGGGGTTTTTGGGGTTAGGGATATTTGAGACTAATGGTTTAAGGTTTTTAAGGATTGGGTGTGTATGGTTTTTTTGAGCTAAGTTCCTACAGTTTTTTGGGCTAAGTTCTTATAGTTTTTTGGGGCTAAGAGTTTATGGTTTTTTAGGGTTAATGGTTTACAATTTTTTAGAGAGTGAGGGTTATGTTTATTTGGTGTATAGGGACTAATTTTTTTATGGGTATGGGGTTACAATTTTTTGGGGATGATGGTTTAGTATTTTTGGGCGATCACTGTTTAGTGATTTTTGGAAATAAGATATTAGTATTTTTTTGGGATGATTGTTTAGTGCTTCTGGAGATGGGGGTATAAGGATTTTTTATGATGAGAGTTTATGGTTTTTAGGGTGGGGATTATAATTTTTAAGTGATGAGGGTTTAGGGTTTTTAGGGATGAGGGTTTTGGGTTTTGGTGGGATAAGGGTTAAGGTTTTTTAGGGATTAGATCTTACGGTTTTTTCAAATGTGTGTTTAGTTTTTCTTGAGGTGGAGCATCTATGATATTTGGGATGAGGATCCAGGGTTTTTGTGGTTGAGTGTTTTGGGGCTTTTGGATATGATGGTTTAGAGTTTTTTTGGCTAATGGATTAGGGATTTTCTGGGGAGAGGGATTATTATTTTTTGGGGTCTCAGCCTTAGAGTTTTTTGGGGCTGAGAGTTTTTGGTTTCTTACTGAGGTCTAAGGGTTTCTTAAGTTGGGTGTTTATGATTATTTTTGGAAAAAGAGATTAAGGTCTTTTGGAAATGGTTTTTTAGTTATTTGGGTGTCTAATAGTGTAGGGATATTTTGGGTCTGATGGTTTAGGGTTTCTATAAAAATTGTTTTATTATATTTTGGGGATAAGGGTTTTGAATTTTTATTAGTCATGAGGGATTATGATTTTTTTGGTTAGGGTTTTATGGTTTTTAGGTAAGGGGTTTTACGATTTTTATGGGCTGATATATTATATTTTTTTGGGAATGTGGGTTTAGGTTTTTTTCTATTGAGTGTTTAATGTTTTCTGGGGATGAGTGTTTACTTTTTTATGGATTTGGGTTTAGGGTTTTTTGTGGATAAGGGTTTTGGGTTTTTTGGTGCAGAGGATTTAGGGTTTTTTGGGAATTAGGGTTTATAGTTTTTTATTGATAAGGGTTTAGGGTGTTTTGGTTTTGATGATTTATGGTTTTGGGGTTTTCAGATTTGGATTTTTTGGGGATGGGGTTTTAGGTTTGTTTTTGGATCTAAGGGTTTATAGTATTATAGTATTAAGTGTTTAGAATATTTTGGACTCAAGTATTAGTGTTTCTTGGTGGATTAGGGTTTGGGGTTATTTAGGGTGGGTGGAATATGGTTTTTTTGAGTATGAGGATTTAGGTTTTTTTTATGAGGTTTTTTTTGGGACATAGTTTTTAGGGTTTTCTTGGGCTGAGGGTTTATGACTTTTTTGGAGGATTGATTATGGTTTGTTAGTGGTGAGGGTTTAGGGTTTTTTTATTAAGAGGGTTTAGGTTTTGTTTTATATGTGTTCATAATTTTTTGGGATAAGGGATTATATTTTTTTGGGGCTAAGTGTTTAGTTTTTTTGGGAAGTGGGTTAGTGTTGTTGGGGGGTGATGGTGTGGTGTTTTTTTAGGGTGATGGATTATGGGTTTTTTGGGATGGGGTTTATAGTCATTTATTTCATATGAATTAGGGTTTTCTTCATTGAGTATTTATTTTCTTCTTGGGATAAGGGTTTATTGGATTTTGGGTGGAGGGTTTAAGTTATTTTGGGTTGAGTGGTTAGAATTATTGGGGGTTTACGATTTAGGGTTATTTGGGATCATGGTATAGGGGTTTTTCGGAATGAGGGTTTATGGTTTTTTTGGGATGATCATATCAAGATTTTTGGTGTTAAGCATTCAGGGTTTTGTAGGACTCAGTGTTTAGGGTTCTCTGAGGATTAGGGTTTAGGTTTTCTGGGGCTGAGGGTTTTGGTTTTTTTGATGATGAGGGTTTTTTTGGCATTGGGCATTGTGTTTTTTGGGAAAAGAGTTTATAATTTTTGGGTGATAAGGTATTAGATACTTTTTGGGGTTTAGGTTTATGGTTTTTTGGGGTTGATTGATTTGGGTTTTTCATGGTTTTTTGGGTTTATGATTTTTTAAGCGAAGAGGGTTTATAGTTTTCAGGGATGAATGTTTCAAGTTTTCTTTTGGATGAAGATTTTTTTGGGCCTAAGGGTAAGTGTATTTTGGGATAAAGGATTGGGGTTTCTTGGGGTAAAGGGTTTATAAAATTTTGGGGATAATGGTTTTTGTTTTTGAGGACTGAGTGATTGGGGTTTTTTGGTGATGATTATTTATGGTTTTCTGGGGCTGAGTGTTTGCATTTTTTGGTGATGATGGTTTGTCATTTTTTTAACAGATTGATTGTGTTTTTTTGGGGGGATATGGTTTGGTGTTTATTTAGATTGATGGTTGTTGGATTTTATGAATGGTTTTTGGGGTTTTGGGGGATAAAAATTTTGGGATTCTTAGGGATAAATGTTTTGGGTTTTTTGGGATGATGGTTTTTTGTTTTTTAAGATAACAATATTGAGTTTTTTGGGGATTATAGGATAGTGTTTTTTGGGGATGAAGATTTTGTGTTTTTTATGGATGATGGTTTGTGGAATTTTGGGCAGATGTTTAAGGGTTTTTTGGGGATTAGGGTTTAGGGTTTTTTGGTATGATGGTTTACTATTATTTGAGATGGGGATTTAGGATTTCATGGGCCTTGCAGTTTAGGTTTTTTTGGGGATGATGTTGAAGGGTTTTTTGGGACTGGGTTTTAATGTTTTTTCAAAAAAATGATTATGGTTGTATGAGGATGAGGTTTTAGGGGTTTTGGGGGGATGGGTGTTTAGTTTTATTTTTATTCTGAGGGCTTTGGGTTTTGGGGATATGAGGGTGTAGGGTTTTTTAGGGTTGTGGGGGTCATGATTTTTTTGGCTCTGATGGTCTAAGGTTTTCTTTAGATAAGGGTTTAGGTTGTTTTTGGAATGAGGTTTTAGGGTTTTTTTATGATGTTCTATGGAATTTTTGGGGTTTATTGTTGAGGTTATTTTAGGATAAGAATTTGGGTTGGTTGGGGTTGAGGATTTAGTGTTTTCTAATGATGATAGTTTTGGATTTTTTGTCCCTATTGGTTTAGGGTTTTCCTAGGATCAGGGTATATGTTTTTCTATGGATTAGGTATTAGGGTTTTTATGTGATGATGGCATATGATTTTTTCGGAATGGGGGTTGAAATTTATTTAAGGATTAGTGTTTTGGGTTTTAGGGGTTGATGGTTTAGTATTGGAGGGGGGAGGGATTAAGGTTTTATTGGAGATATGGTTAAGGATTTTTTATAGATGAGGGTTCAAAGAATTTTTGGGGTAATAGTTTAGTTTTTTCTCTGAAGAGGGTTTAGGGTGTTTTGGGGCCGATGGCTTAGGGTTTTTTTTGGGATGATAGTTTAAGGTTTTGTTGGGATGGGGGTTTTGGATTTTTTTCTCACTAAGTGATTATGGTTTATTTATGTATATGGGATTTCTATTTTTTGGGGATTCTTATCTAGGTATATATTTGGATGTGGGAATATGGTTATATGGGTTGAGGGGTTAGGGTTTTCTACTACTGAAGGTTTAAGGTGTTCTAAGGATTATTTAGATATAAGGGTTTTAGGTTTCCCTGGGGTAGATTGTTTGGGTATATATGGGAATGAGGGTTTACAATTTTAGGGGTTGTGGGGTAAGGGTTTTCTACGGTTTAAGGTTTAGGGTATTCTAGGGCTAAGGTATTATGGTATTATATGGCTTAGGGTTTAGTGTTTTCATGGGATATGGGTATAGTTCATTCTAGTGCTCACGGTTTATGGATTTATTGGGTTGAGGTTTTAGAGTTTTATGGGGATGATTGTTTAGGGTTTTGGTGGATGATTCATTACAATTCTCTGGGAATGAATGATTAAGTTTTTCTAGGTATGAGTAATTATGTGTTTTTTGGGATGAGGGTTTTGTGTTTTCTGAGGCTGTGGTATTATGGTTTTATGGGACTGAGGATCTTGATTTTCCCTTGGATGAGGGTTTATATTTTTCTTGGGTTGAGAATTTATCACTTTATTTGGATGAGGGTTTGGTGTTTTCAAATACTGATGGTTTATGGTTTCATGGGATGAGTCTTTAGTGTTTTCTAGGGATGTGTATTTAGGTTTTTCTGTGGATGAGGGTATAGAATTTTTTGGTGAAGATTATTTAGGTTATTTTTGGGAATGTGTGTTTAGGGTTTTTGGTAAATAGGGTTTTGGGCTTTCTAGGGATTGGGGTTTACTATATTCTAGGGGACATGTTTTATGTTTTTTTTGGGATGAGGGTTTGGTTTATTTTTGGGCTATGGGTTTATGTTTTTTGGGAATAGTGTTTAGTGTTTTTTGTGGATGAGGGTTTAGGCTACTTTTGGGATTTGGGTCTAGTTTTTTTTAACAGGTTATTGATTTTTAGGGATGATGATTTAGGTTTTAGATTAGCTTATAGAATAGGGTTTTTTTCATGATGAGGGTTTAGAGATATTTTGGGGTAGTGGTTTTAGGGGTGTTTGGGATAATATTTTAGGGTTTTTTGTTGAGGGTTACATATTTTTTGGTTGATTTTTTATTGTTTTGGGGGGGATAAGGGTTTAGGTATTTTTTGAGATAATAGGTTTGTGTTTGAGGGATATAGGTGTAGGGATTTTTTAGGGCTAAGTATTTGGGGTTTTTTATAGATGGGGATTTAGAATTTTATGGGGATGAGGGATTGATGTATTTTGTGGTGGAAGGTTTAGTATTTTTTTGGGATGATCATTTAGGGTTTTATGGGGGTGAGGAATTATCATTATTTAGGGATGAGGGTTTAGTTTTTTTTTTGTTATTGATGGTTTGGGGTTTTCTAGGGATGAGTGTTTAGGGTTTTTGGGATTGAAGGATTTGGGTTTTTTTGGTGTTGATTATTAATTTTTATTTGTGATGAGGATATAGTATTTTTTTTGGGTTGAGGGTTTATGTTTTCATGAGTTGAGGATTTAGGGTTACATGGGTTTGAGGTTTCAGGATTTTTCGGTAGAGGGTACAGTGTTTTTTGTGGCTGATGGTATAGGTTTTTTTGGACTATGGTCTTAGTGTTTTTTGTGGCTAAAGTATTTCGTGTTTTATATCTGAGGGTTTATGGTTTTAGGGATGATGGTTTATGATTTTTTGGGGATAAGGGTTTATGGTTTATGGGTGATGAAGGATTCAGGTTATTTAAGGTAACTGGATAAGTGTTTTTTAGGGATGAGGGATTTGGATTTTTTTGGGGTTTATTTTTTTAGGTTTTTATGGGTTGGGGGATTAAGGTATTTTTGGGTGATAGGTTAAGGATTTTTTTCAACTATGGATTAAGGGAGTTTGGTTAATAAGGGATTAAGGTTTTTGGGGCTAATGGATTATGGATTATTGTGATGAGAGATTATGGTTTTTGGGGATAATGGTTTTGTGTTTTTTGGGGCTGAGTGTTTAGAAAAAATTTGGGCCGAGTGTTTAGTGTTTTTTTGGGAAGATGGTTTATGGTTTTAAGGGGGGTTAGTTTGGGTTTTTTGGGCTTATGGTGTGATGTTTTTTAGGATAGGGGTTTAGTTTTTTTTTGATTTAGTGTTTAGGGGCTATTAGTGTTGAGGGTTTAGGGTTTTTTAGAGATTAGGGTTTAGGGCCTTTTGGGGATGATGATTTATACTATTTGTAGGCTAAGGGTTTATCTTTGGGGGTCTAAGGGATTAAATTTTTTTGGGGTTGGGATTTGAGGGTTTTTTGGGCTGAGGGTTTAGTATTATTTGGGTTTGTGGTTATTGTGATCTCTGGGTTAAGGTTTTAAGATTTTTGGTGGCTTAGGGTTTAACATTTAATGGAAATATGGGTTTTTGTTTTTTTTCTACTTAAGTTTTAGGGATTTTAGGGTTTAGTTTTTTGGGGGACAAGCATTTAGTGTTTTTTGGGGCTGATATTTATGGTTTTTTGGGATGAGGTTTTAAAATTTGTGTGGTTGAAGGTTTATGGTTTTTCGGGCTGATGGATTTGGATTTTTTGGGGACTTAGGTTTTTAAATTTTTTGGGGTTGAGTGTTTAGGGTTCACTGGGATAGTGTTTTGGGTTATCTAGTGGATGAGGGTTCTGTGTTTTTTGGGGCCATGAAATTTGTTTTTTTTTTGTAGAGGAATTTGTTTTAGGAAGTGGGGTTTATGGTTTTTATGTAGGTCTTTTAGGGTGTTCTGGTGCTTATTATTTAGGGGGTTTCTCTGCTAAGGGTTTATGTATTTTAGGTTGGGTGATTCGGGTTTTAATGGGTTGTGGGTTTGTGGTTTTTTGGGATTGAGGGTTTACTATTTCTAGTGGATTAGAGTTTATTGTTTTTTGAGGCTAAGGGTTTAGGGTTTTTTTATGGCATAGGGTTTAGGGTTTTTTGGGGGTTGAGTGTTTAGCGATTTTTTTGGATTAAGATTTTTGGGTTTTAAGGTCATAGGGATTAGTGTATATTTGGGATGGGGTTTGGGGGTTTTTTTGGGCTGAGGTATTGATGTTTTTGTGGGTTAAAAATTTATGTTTTCTTGGGCTTTAGGGTTTTTGGTTTTTTGGAAGAAGGGGTTAGTACTTATGGGGGCTTGTGGTTTAGGATTTTATAGGACCTATGGTTTTCTTGTTTTTGGGGCCGATGGATTAGGTTTCATTTTTTCTAAGGGGTTATGGTTTTGGGGGGATGAGGAATTTGGGTTTTTTGGGGAAGATATTTTTTTTTATTTGGGGATACCGATTTATGATTTTTTTATACAAGAATATTAATTTTTTTTGGGATGTGGATTTTGATTTTTTTAGGGATTAGTGTTTTGGGTTTTCAGGGCTATGGGTTTAGTGTTTTCTAGGGAAATGATTAACTACATTTTTGGGTAGAGTATTTAAGTTTTTTTGGAGATGAGGTTTTAGTGATTCTTTTGGATGATGGTTTTTTTGTATTGGAATTAAGAATATAGTATTTTTTTTAAGGTTGAGGGTTTTGGGTTTTTTTGTGATGAGGTTTAAAGGGTTTTTAGGAATGAGCATTTACAGTTAATTGGGTTCATGATATTATAGTTTTAAGGATGAGGGTTTAGGGTTATTTATGGGTAGGGATTCATGTTTTTGGCTACTGAGGGATCATGTTTTCTTTGGGTGAGGATTTTAGGGTTTTCTGGGTCTGAGAATTTATGGTTTTGGGGATTCTGAGATCATATTGTTTAGGATTTTCTCATTACAAGGTTTATAGTTTTGGAATGAGTAATTATGATTTTTTGGGGAATAAGATTTTGGATTATTTGGTGCTGAGTTTTTAGTGTTTTCATGGGTTGAGGATTTTGGGTATTTTGGGGACTGGGGGTTTGAAGGTATTAGGTGTGAGATTTTGGATATTTTGGGATGTGGATTTTTTTGGTATTTTGTTATTTATTATTTTCATATTTTTTGCGCTAATGGTTTGGGTTTTTTTGTTGCAACGATTTATGAGTTTCTGGGAATGAGGGTTTATGATTTTTTAGGGATGAGGGGTTAGGGTTTTGGGGGGATGAGAATTTATGGTTATTTTGGGTCTGATTGATAAGAGATTTGTTTGGTTGTGGGTTTAGGGTTTTCTGGGCCTGATGGTGTAGGGGTTTTTTAGGGATGAGGGTCTGGGGTTTTTTGCAGAATAAGTTTTAGGAGTTATTTATGGTTAAAGTTTAGTTTTTCTTCGGGATGAGAATTTCTGATATTTTGATAATGATGGTTTATGGTTTTTAGGGTTTATGATTTAGGGTTCTTTATGTTTGAGGGCTTAGTGTTTTTTGGGGTTAATGGTTAGGTTTTTTGGGGAAAGGGTGTAGGGTTTTTTTTGTAGCGAATGATTTATTGATTTTTTGGCATGAGGTTTTTGGGTTTTGGGGGCTCTGGTTTTTTGGGGGATAAGTTTTTAGGGTTTATTTTTTCTAATTTTTTAGTATATTGTTCATTAGAGGGTTTATATTATTTTCAAAGAGGGTGTATTGGTTTTTAAGGATGACAAATTAGTGGTTTTAGTGCTGAGGGTTTAGGATTTTTTGGGGCATAGGGATTATGTTTTCTCAAATATGAGTGTTTATGGTTAATTAGGTCCATTGAATTAGGGTTTTTTAGGGCTTAGGGTTTATAGTTTTTTTCAAGGATTTTGGGTCAATTAGTGATGAGTTTTTAAGCTTCTTTAAGGTTGAGGGTTTAGTGATTTGGAGGTTTAAGGGTTTATTGGATTTTATTTCTGAGGATTAAGTGTTGTTTGGGAATGATGGATTGTAGTTTTATAGGTATTTGGGTGTATGGTTTTTTAGAGTGGAGTGTTTAGAGATTTTCGGGGCTAAGGGTTCAGGTTTTTTTGGGGAAGAGGATTTAGTTATTTTTGGGGATGAGGGTTTCAGTTTTTTTTAAAGGAAGGGTTTTGGGTTTTTTTGGGAAAGGGGTTAAGGATTTTCTGGGGTTGATGGTTTTTCAATTTTTGGGGCTATGGGTTTAGGGTTTTTTGGTAATGAGGTATTATGGTTTTTTGGTGTTGATGGAAAATGGGTTTTGATGTATGAGTGTTTAGGGTTCTTTTTGATGTGGTTTTATTGTTTTTCAAGAATGAGGTTTTATGATTTTTTAGGGATGTGGTTTATATTTTTTAGGGGAATTGGGTTATGGGGCTATGTGTTTAGAATTTTTTCTAGATGCGGGTATATATATTCTTAAGGTTTACAGTAAATGGATATTTTCCTAATTGTTTAGAATTTTTTTCGATATAGTATTTAGGTATTTTTGTGTTGTGGGATTAGAATTTTTTGTGCTATGTAATGAGAGTTTGTTTAGGTCAAGGGTTGACAGTTTTTTTGGATGAGGGTTAAGGTTTTGGGGGACGAGGGTTTAGGGACTCCTAGGGATGAGGGCTTATGATTTTTATGGCTGATGAATAAGGGTATTATGGGGGATTGGGGTTTATAGATTTTAGCAGTTGAGGGTTTAGGATTATTTTTTGTTCAAGGGTTTTGGGTTTCATTGGGACATAAATTAAGTGTTTCTGTGATCAAGTTATTTGGGTTTTATTGGGTTTTGGTTTTAGTGTTTTTTGTAATGGGTGTTAATTTTTTTTGTGACCAATGATTTAGTGTTTTTGGGTGAAAATGGAATATTTTTATTATGTTTCTAAGGTTATGACTATTTAGGGTGTTGGTTTTAAGGTTTTTTAGGCCTGATGGTAATGGTTTTTTTTAAGATGATAAAATGTTTTTAGGGATTTGGATTCAGTATTTTTGTGGGCCATAGATTTATGGTGTTATTTGGTTGAGTATATTGGCGTTGTTTTGAATTTATTGGGCAGAGACTATTATGTTATATTAGCTGAGGGTTCTGATTTTTTTTGGAATTCAGGATTTTTTGATATTACTGGTTAAGCGTTTGCAGTTTTTTGACTAATGGTTTGATTGTTTTTTGTTCCAAAGGTTTGGGGTTTAATATGGATGAGGTTTTAGGTTTTTTAGGGTTAAGGAGTTAGGTGATTTGGTACATGAGGGGTTCGGGTTTTTTAGTACTGCGGGTTTACGTTTTATTGTCACTGATGCTTTATGGTGATTTTGGGTTGAGGAATTAGGGGTTTTTAGGGTGGATTTTAATGTTTTTTTTGTAGTGGAGGGTTTAGGGTTTTTAATTGTTGAGGGTTAATGGTTTTTATGGGTGGAGGGTTTAGTGTTTTTTGGGGCCATGTTTTTTTTGGATTTTTTTGACCAAAGGGTTTAGGGTTTTCAAAGTAAAGGGGTTTACGGTTTTTTTGGTTGGTTTTAAGGTTTTCTTAAGGTCAATGTTTTAGGGTTTATAGAGGCTAAGGGTTTATGGTTCCTTGTGGTAGAGGGTATATTGTTATTTGGGGATGAGTATTTTCTATTTTCTAGGGTCTAAGGTTTAGAGTTTTTTGAGTCATGGGTTATAAGTTTTTTGGGGTCGAGATTTTAAGGATTTATAGGGTTGTGCAATTAGGGATTCTATGGTCAAGGGATTATGTGTTTTTATAGATAAGTGTTTAGAATTATTAGGATATGATAGTTTAATTGTTTTATGAAATTTTATTGGTTTTTGGGATGGAGGTTTCAAGTGGTGTGGGTCATAGGTTTTAACATTATGTTGGTTTGAGTGTTTAGGGATTTTTAGTGATGAGGTTTTAAGGGTTGTTTGGGGTCCATGGGATTTGGGATATATTGGGTCTAAGGGTTTTGAATTTTTTTTTTCGGGTATGGGTTTTCTGTTTTTTTGGTTCTATGGGTTTTATGTTCTTTGGGTGCATATTTTAAGTTATTTTTGGGTGAATTTTTTTAGTGTTTTTTAGTCTTAGGGTTATTAGTTTCTTGTTGGAGAGGGTTTCAGTTTTTTGGGTAGATGGTTAAGGGATTTGGGGATGAGGGTTTAGGGTTTTTAGAAATGAAATTTTATGATTTTTTGGGTAGAGGGGATAGGGTTTTCTGGGGTTGAAGGTTTTGGTTTTTTTGGACACATTGTTTAAGGTTTATCAGGGATGAAGGTTTTGGGATCTACAGTGCTGAAGGTTTAGATTTTTTTGGGGATGAGGTTTTACGGTTTTTTTGGGGATAAGGGTTTAGGTTTTTTTCGGGATTATTGTTTATGGTTTTTGTGGCTGTGAAAATTTTATTTTTTGGGGGATGTGTTTTTAGGGTTATTTGGGTCTAAATCTTTAAGGATTTTTGGGTTTGAGTGATTAAGTTGTTTGGGGAAGAGGTTTTATGGGTTTTTTGACTAAGGTTATATCGATTTTAGGGAATGGTGGTTTTGGGTTTTTTGGGAATGAGGGTTTTGGGTTTATTGGGAATGAGGTACTTGGATTTTTAGCGATAGAGGGTTAGGGTTTTCTAGGGAATAGGGTTTTTGGTTTTCTGGGGTTGAGGTCTTAGTTCTTTTGGGGATGAGGTTATTGGGTTTTTTTAGGGGATAAGGGCTTCGGATTTACATGGACTGAGGTTTTACTGCTTTTTTAGGCTGAGAGATTAGGTTTTTTTGGGGGGGTAATGGATTATTTGTTTCAGGTACTAATAAATTATTTTATGGGGGATGAGGGATTATAGTTTTTAGTGGATAAGGGATTATGGATTTTGGGTGTTGGGGTTTTGGGTTTTTTGTGGAAGCGTGTCTAGGGATTTTTATGGCCTAATGATTAGGGATTCTGAGGTTAAGGGTAACTATTTTTTGGTTATTAGTGATTAGGGTTTTTTTAGACCTGAGGTTATAGATTTTTTTGGGTCCAATGTTTAATGGTGTTTTTTGGTGAAGAGGGTTTTGATATTATTTGGAATTAGGGTTTCAGTATTTTTATGGATGGGTGTTAATGGTGTTTTAGGGATGAGGGTTTGATGTTTTTATTTTCAAGGGTTTAGGGATTATTATGACTGAGGGTTTAGGTTTTTATGGGTATAATAGATTAGTTTTTATTATTGATACGATTTTACAGTTTCATGGGGCCAAGGGTTTTGGGATTTTTGAGGTTTTAGGGTTTAGGGTTTTTTGTACAAGGGATTAGTGTTTTTTGGGATAGATGGTTTATGTTTTTTTGTGTTTTAGGGTTTAGGGTATTTTGGTGTTAGATTTTACTAATTTTTAGGGGATGATGTTTTGAGGTTCATTGGGGTGGCGGGTTTAGGGTTTTATTGGTCGAGGGTTAAGGATTTTTTGGGGTTGAGAGTATAGTATTTTTTTGGTCAATGGTTTCATGTTCATTTGGGAAAATGGTTTACGATTTTTGGGGTCCAGGATTTTAGTGTTTTGGTGTATGTGGTTTCAGGGGTTTTTTTCGGGGGGGGGGGGGGGGGGTACTGTTTTGTGTTGATAAGAATTTATTTTTTTGTAATGGGTTTTAGGGTTTTTTGGGAAGAGGGTTAGGGTATTTTAGTTCCATGTCTATAGAGTCTTTTTGGGATGAGAGTATAGGGTTTATGGCATTAGGTTAAATTTTATTGTTGATAAGTTTTTAGGTTTTTTGGGATTAGGGTTCAGGGTATTTTACAGTTGAGAGTTTCAGGGTTTTTTTGGGGGAATAGGGTATAGGGTTTTTCAGAGTTGATTGATAAGGGTTTTGTGGCTGATTGTTTTGGGTTTTTCTGGTGAAGATTTTAATTTTTGGGGGGTGATGGATTAAGGTTTTTTTGGGATGGGTTTGTAGGGTTTTGGTGGAGGATAGGGATTTTGGGTTTTTATTACTAAGGGATTTTTATTTTTCTAGTACTGAGTGTTTTTTGAATTTTTAGTTTTCAGGGTTTGGGGATAATGTATTAGGGATATTTAGGACTAAGGGTTTAATAATTTTTGTTGATGATGGTTTAGGGTTTTTTAGATGAGGGTTTAAATTATTTGGGATATAGGTTTAGGATATTCCATTGTAGAGTGTTTAATGAATTTTGGGGACAAGGGTATAGTTTTTTGGGGGGCAAAGGGTTTAGTATATTTGGGGGCTCTGGTTTTATCATTTTTGGGGGTTGAGTGTTTTGCTATTTTGGTGATGTGGGTTTAAGGTTTTTTGGGGTTTAAGAATTAAGGTTTTTGGAGCTAATAGTTTAGGGTTTTTAAGGGATGACGGTTTAGGATTTTTTGGGTTTTATGGATTACAGTATTTTTGGGGAAAGTGCCTAGGGTTTTTTGGGGCATAAGGAATATGGTTTTTGAGTCTGATGGCTTATTATTATTTTTGGAATTTTGGATTATGGTTTTTCTGGACTAAGTGATTACGGGTTTTTTAGGCTATGAACATAGAGTTTTTTTATGCTGAGGGCCTATGTTTTTTGGGGATGAGGGATTACTATATATTAGATTATAGGGATTAGTGTTTTAGGGATGATGGATTAGTATTTTTGGGGATAATAGATTAAGGACTTTTGGGTTGATGGATTAGTATTTTTCAGGGATGAAGGGTTATGTTTCTTTTTGGGATTAGGCTTTAGGTTTTTTTGTGTGGGTGATGGTTTCCTAGATTTTGCTTATGAGGGGTTATTATTTTCTAGGGATAAGGTTTTAGTGATTTTTAGGTTGAGGGATAATGGGTGTTTGAGATGATGGCATCTCGTTCTTTATGGATGAGTGTTTAGGGTTCTTTGGGGCTGAGGGATTGGTATTTATTAGGGATTAGCGCTTACATAATTATGGTGTAGTGGGATTAAGATTTTTTTGGGCTTAAAGGTTAGTGTTTTGGGGGAAGAGGGCCTAGGGATTTTGTGTGCTAACAGATTTGGGGTTTTCTGGCCTAGTGATTATGGGAATTATAGTACGAGGGATTAGTGTTATTTCGGGTTGAGGACATATATATTTTTTGAAATGAGTGCCTATTGTTTTTTTGGGCTTATGAATTATGGTTTTAAGGGGATAATGGATCATTTTTTAGCAATAAGGGTTTGGGTTTTTTTCTAGATGAGGGTTTAGGTTGTTTTAGGGTGTTTTGGGTATGAATTTTTTAGGCTGACGTTTGGGTTTCTGTGGATTAGTGTTTCACATTTTTCAGTCCATAGGTTTTTGGGTTTTTTGGGGCCAATGGATTAGGGTTTTTTGGGTGAGGGATTCAAGTTATTTTGGGATTAGGATTTCATGATTTTTTGGAATCTATTTTGGAGTTTCTTGGTATGTGGGTTTGGGTTTTTTAGGGATGATTTTTTTTGCTTTTTTGGGGATGAGGGGCTGGAATAATTCGGGGTTTAGGGTTTAGGGTTTTGTATTGTTTGGGGATGAGGGTTTTATGTTTTTGGGAGCTAATGGTGGGAGTTTATTTTAAGATTGGGGTTCATGATTTTTTTACGGATAATGATTTTGTGTTTCTAGTGTTGAGGGTTTGTGGTTTCCTAGGGATGAAGGTATCGGGTTTGTTGGAGTAGAGTGTTATGTTTTCTGGGGAATGAGGGTTTTAGTATTTTGGTGGATGTGGTTTTAGAGTTATTTGGGATGAGTTTTTCAAGTTTTTTTGTGCTTAGGGTTTAGTTTTTTTTGGGTCGAGGGTTTGGGGTTTTTTTAATGTTTATGGTTTTGAGATATTTGGGGATGTGGGATTCATGTTTTGCAGTTAAGGTTATGGGGATTTTTTGGGTTGATTATTTAGTGTTTTTTTGGGAAGAGGGTTTTGGGTGTTTTTTATAAGGGAATAGGATTTTATAGGGCTGAGGGTTTAGGATTTTATAGTGATAATGGTTTTTTGTTTTATAGGGAAAATGGTTTATGGTTTTCTATGTCTGAATTTTTAGGGTTTTCTTAAGGCTCAGGATTTTTGGTTTATTGGGGATGAGTGTTTTTTTTTTTGAGATGAGGGTTTTTTGGTTTTCTAGAGAAATGGGTCTTGGGTTTATTAGGGCTGACAGTCTTGGTTTTTTGGGGGAAAGGTTTTTCGATTTCCAGGGATAAGGATTGTGGATTTTATTTGATTGAGGATTATATTTTTTAGGGACCTATGTTTTATTGTTTTTCAGGGATAAGTGTTTAGGGTTTTCTGGGGATAACGGTTTAGGGTATTTTTGGGATATGTTTTAGTTATTTATATTTATTAGGGTTTTGAGTTTACTAGAGATTATGGTTTATTTTATTCTAGGGATGACTATTTCAGGTTTTTAGGGCATAGGGATTCATTTTTTTTTGGGATGATGTTTTAATGTTTTTTGGGGATGGGGGTTTATAGTTTTTTATGCCTGGTTGTTTAGGAAAATTTAGTATTGAGGATTTAGTGTTTCTCATGGAAGAGGGTTTAGGGTTTTTTTGTAGTTGAGGGATTATAGTTTTTTATGAAATAATATTTAGGGTTTCTTGGGACTGTGAGATTACTAGTTTTTTGTGAAAGAGGGTTATTTTTTTTTTGGATGAGTGTTTATGATTTGTTGTGGCTAATGGTTTATGGTGTTTTTTAGGGAAGAAGATTTAGGAAAATTTGGAGATGGTGGTTTAGGGTTCTTTGGTTATGTGGGTTTAGGTTTTTTGAGGGATGTGGGTGTAGGGTTTTTAGGGATGAGGGTTTAGAGTTTATTTTGGACGATGGTATTGGGTTTTTTTTGTAATGATTGTCTATAATTTTGGTGGGATGAGTTTTAAAGGATTTTTGGGACTTAGGGTATTAGTTTTATTGTGGCTGGGGGTTTAGGGTATTTTTCTGGCTGAGGGGTTATGATGTTTTTAGATAAGGGATTATGGTTGTTTGGGGTGGATGGTTTAGAGTTTAGGGTATTATAGGGATTAGTGATTAGGTTTTTCAAGGAATATGGGATTAAGGTTCCAAGGGATAATTTTTCAGGGGTTTCTGTTACTGAGTTATTAGGGTTATTATGGGATGAGGGTTCATGAATTTTTGGAATGAGGGTTTTTTGTTTTTTTTTTGGGATGATGGTTATGGTTTTTTTGAAATTTATTGTTTAGAATTTATTTTTAATGATGGTTTAAGTATTTTGGGTGTTGAGGGTCTAGTGTTTTCTATGGATAAGGGATTAGGTTATATTGAGAAAGATGGATTTGGGTTTTCTATGGATGATGTTTTAGGGTTTTTTAGGCTAAGGATTTATGGCTTTTTAGGTATGAGAGTTTTCTGTTTTCTGGGGATGTTGGTTTTGGATTTTTTGTATCATAGGATAAGGTTTTTCTGGGGATGGGTTTGTGGTTTTTGGGGCTTCATTATTAGGTTTTTCACTGTTTGATTGTTTAGAGTATTATATTGCTGAGTTTGTTTTTGTATTCTGGGGATAAGAGTTTAGAGTTTTCTGGGGAAGTGGGTTTTGGTGTTTCATGGGATAAGGTATTAGTGTTTTCTTGTGCTGAGGGATTTGGGTTCTCTTGGTCTGGGGTTTAGGATATTATGTGGTTTAGTTATTAAGCTTTCTTAGTGCTGAGGGATTACAGTTTTCTAGGGATTAAGGCTTAGGTTTTTCTTGTGCTATGTGATTTGGGTTTTTAGGTGATGTGGGTTATTTTTTTTGGGGGTTGTGAGATTATGGTTTTCTAAGGATGGGGATCTAAAATTTCATAGGGGTGAGGACTTATGGTTTTCTACTTTTGATGATTTATGGTTTTAAAAAATATAAGGGTTTATATTTTTATGGAGATGAGTGTTTATGGGTTTCTAGGGATAAGGGTTTATGGTTTTCTGGGGTGGAGGGTGTTGGATTTTATTTGGTGAGGGATTAGGTTTTTGGGGAATAATGTTTAGGAGTTTTTTGGGGCATAGGGTTTAATTTTTTTTGGTGATGAGGTTTCAATTTTATTGGGTATGAGGGTATAGTGTTTTGGGGGGCAGTCATTTAGGGTTTTTTTGGGTATGAGTGTTAATTTTTTAATCTATTGTTTTAGGTTTTTTTTTGTCTGGTTATATTGGGTATTTTGGTGATAATGGATTAATATTTTGTAGGGTTGAAGCCCAAGGGGTTTATTGGTTGATGGTTGATGGTTTTTTGCAGATGAGTGTTTAGGATATTTAATATCCTAGTGATAAGTGTTTTTTTGGGATGAGGTTTTGGGTTTTTTAGGATGAATTTTAGGTGTGTTGAGGGACAAGTGTTTAGAGTTTCATAAGATTTTTTGGGTTTTGGGTGTGTTTTTAGGGGGTTTTAGGGAAGAGGGTTTATGGATTTTTTTCAGGTTGGATTAGAGTTTTGGGGGTGAGGGTCTAGGGATTTTTTTGTGGATTATATTTTTCTATTTTTGGGGATTAGGTTTTAGTGTTTTTGGGGGATTATGGTTTGTGGTTTTTGTGGTTGGGAGTTATTTGGGTTTTTAAGGTTGAGGTTTTAGGGGTTTTTTGGGATGAGGGGTTAGTTTTCCTTTGGACTTTAAGGTTAGGTATATTTTTTGTTTATGGTTTAGGTTATTCATGGGTGAAGTGTTTGGGTTTATTGGGTATAGGTTTTTTGGTTTGTTGGTTTTGAGGGTTTTGGGTTTTTGGTGCTGATGGTTTAGGGATTTTTGGTTGATGGTTAATGACTTTTTGAAGAAACGTTTTTTGGGTTTCCTGGGTCTTAAAATTTATTATTATTTTTGGTTTAGGGTGTAAGGTTTTATGGGCATAAGGGTTTAGGTTTTTTTGGGTCCAGGGGTTTAGGTTTTTTTGGATGAGTGTTTAGGACTTTTCCGGTCATAGGGTTTATGGTTTTGGGGGGGTTATGGTTTTGGGAATTTTCAGATAAGGGTTTATGGTTTTTTGAGGCCAAGGGTTTAGGGTTATTTAGGGCTGAGGGATTGGGTTTTTTCAGTTTCGAGAGTTTAGATTTTTTGTAAATGTGGGTGTTAGGTTTTTGGGAGCTGAGGGTTTAGGGTTTTTTGGGCAGATGTTTTTTGATTTTTTTTGTGATAAGGGTTTAGCATTTCTACTACAGAGGGTTTATGGTTTCTGGGGAATGAGGTTATATGTTAATTTTGATATGATGTTTTTGGTTTTTTGGGTGTTGGGGGTTTTAGGTATTTTGGGATGAGATTTTAGTGAATTTTGGGGTTGAGTGTTCATTATTTTTTGGGTCATAGGGTTTATGTTTTTTGGGGGTGATGGTTTGGGGTTTTTTTGGGCTCACAATCTAGGGTTTTTGTTGGATAAGGGTTTTGGGTGGTTTAGATTTGATAGTTTGTAGTATTTTGGGGATGAGGGTTTAGTTTCTTTTGAAGATATAGTTTTTTTATAAGGTTTTATGTTTTATTGAGGCCCTATATTTAGATATTTTTGAGGGTAATAATTTATTGTTATTTGGGTATGAGGGTCTATAATTTTATTTGTATTGGGTTTTTGGGTTTTTGGGGGATCATGGTATAATGTTTTATTAGGATTAGGGTTTGGGTTTTTTTATGACTGATCATTTAGGGTTTTGGGGGATGAGGGTTTTTTTGGGATTAATGTTTAGGGTTTTTTCCAGGAAGGGGTTTAAGGTATTTTTGGGAAAAGGGTTTAGAATTTTTTGGGAGTTGATGGTTTATGGTTTTTTGGGGCAATAAAATTTGGGTTTTTGGGGGATGGGGGTTTATGTTTTTTGAGGATTAGGGTTTAAGGTTTTTCAGAGCTAAATGTTATGGGTATTATTTTTGTCTAGTGTTTAGTGTTTTTATGGGGCTAGGGGTTTAGTGTTTTTAGGGCCAAGGGTTTAGTATTTTTTGGTATGGTGAGTTTTGGGTTTTTATTCTGAGAATTTAGGGTTTTATAGAGATTTGTGTTTGGGGTTTTTTATAACTTAGAGATTAGGTTTTATGGGGTGTGTGTTTGGGGTTTTTTGAGGATGCGGGTTTAGGTCTCATTTGCGCTAAGGGTTTATTGTGTTTTTGGGGATTAGTGTTTAGGTTATTTTGGTGTTGATGGTTTAATCTTGTTTGGGTATAATGGTTTAGGTTTTTTGGGGATGACTGCTTATGAATTTTTGTGGCTAAGGGTTTCTGGATTTTTAGGGATCCTAGTTTATAGTTTTGTTGGAATGAGGGTATAGGGTTTGTTTTTTTTAATGTTTTATGGTTATTTTACAGAGATTTTACTGGGTTTTTTGGGTTTAGGACTTTGTGTCTTTGGGATGAGGGATTAGGATTTTACAAGATAATGGTTTAGGGTTTTTTAGGACCTAGGGTATTTGGAATTTTGTGGCAGTGTGATTAGGTTTTCTTGGTATAGGGTTTAGTTTTCTTCAAGGATGAGGGTTTACAGTTTTCTACGATGAGGTTTTATGATTTTACTGGGATATGGGATAATCATTTTTGAAGGTAGAGAGATTAACATTCTTTTTCACATGATAATTTCATGTTTTTTTCTGGATGAGGGTATATAGTTATTTTGTGTAGTGGGTTTAGTGTTTCTTGGGATAATGTTTTAGTGTATTTTAGGTAAGAGGATTTAGGGTTTTTTGGGTCTAATAATTTAGGGGTTTTTGGGGTTGGGGGATTATTTTTTTCTATCAAGTGTTTAGGTTTTTTTTGTGAATATTATTTTAGGTTATTTCGAGTGAGTGTTTATGGTTTTTAGGAGCATGGTTTTATGGTTTTTTGGGGCCTAGGTAATAGTTGTTATGAATAATAGTTTATGTTTTTCCAGGGTGAGGGTTTACAATTTTTTACCACAGAGTGTTTAGGATTATTTGGGGTCGAGGAATAGGTTTTCTAGGGATAAAGGCTTATCATCGTTTGGGGCAGGGTTTTTTTTGGTTTTTTAGGATGAGGGTTTAGGGTTTTTTTGGTCTATGGGTTTAGGTCTTTTGGGGGGGGGTGGGTTTATTTCCTTTTAACGAGTGTTTGTAGTTTTTGGGGTAGTAGGTTTTGGATTTTTTGGTAACTAAGGGTTTAGTGATTTTTAGGGATAATTATTTATGGTATTTTGGGATCGAGGGTTTTGGGATTGTTGGGATGACCATTTAGGGTTTTTTGTGGATGAGGGCTTTTGGTTTTTTTGGGTTGATCATTTTTTATTTTTTGGAGCTTAGTGATATGGGTTTTTTAAGTTGAGTTTTCTTGTTTTTTGGGGATAAGGATTTAAGGGTATTGGGGTAAAAGTGAATAGGGATTTTTTCCTTTGGGTCTTATGTTTCCTTGGTGATAGTATATGGTTTTTAAATGATTAGGGATTAATATTTTTCAGGGATAAGGGTATGGAGTTCTTGAGGATGAGGGTTTGGAAAATTTTTAGGGATGAGGGTTTAGGGTTCTTTTGATTTTGAGGTTTTACAATTTTATAGGGTTGAGGTTTTAGTGTTCTTTAGTGGATCAGAGTTTAGTGTTTTTAATGCTGGGGGTGTTTAGTTTGGATGAGGGTTTAGGGTTCTTTTGATTTTGAGGTTTTACAATTTTATAGGGTTGAGGTTTTAGTGTTCTTTAGTGGATCAGAGTTTAGTGTTTTTTTATGCTGGGGGTGTTTAGTTTTATAGGGTTGAGGGTATATATTTTTTTGGGATGCGGGATTACTGTGGGATTAATTAATTTGGGTGTTTACGGGTTAGGGTATTCTAGGATTGAAGTTTTCAGGTTTTCGGGTAGTGGTTTTAGGGTTTTCATGGTTTTGAGTGTTTAGTATTTGTTGAAACAAAGGGGTTAGGTTTTGTTGTGGCTATGAGTTTATGGTTCTTTGGAGGTAAGGTTTTATGAATTTTTTGGTATGAAAATTTAGTGTTTTTTTGGTTTAGGTTATACGGTTTTATAGGGACGTGGGTTCATATTTTTGGGGTCAAAGGGATTACGTTTTTCTACTGGGTGTTTAGGGTTATTCGGGCTGAGTGTTTAGGTCTTTTGAGTTTGAGGGTTAAAGGTATATTGGGGATAAATGTTTATGGTTTTTTTGTGGTGGAGGGTTAATTATTATTTGGGAATAAGGGATTAGGGTATTTTAGGGTTGTTTATTTAGTGTTTTTTGGGATCTAGGTTTATTGTTTTTTGGGTTTGAGGGTTTAGGGTGTTTTGGGTAGAGGTTTTAGGATTTTTTTTCTAAGGGTTTAGGGATTTTTAGTGCCTAGGGTTGAGGGGTTTTTTGGGTCTAAGGGTTTTGGGAATTTTGGGAAGATGGTTTATGATTTTTTTGGGGGATGGGGGTTTTCAATTTTTTGGGCTTAGTGTTTAGTGAATTTTTTTTCTATGTGTTAAGTGTTTTTTGGGGAAATGAGTTTAGGTTTTTTTTGGGTGATGGTATGTTATTTTTTGGGGATAATGGTCTGGCGTTTTTATAGAATTATGGTTAAAGATGTTTTGGGTATGAGGTTTTAAGGTCTTTTCTGCTGGAGAGTTTAGTATATTTTGAGACTGATGTTTTATGGTCTTTTTGGGATGAGGTTTTAGATTCTTTTAAAGTTTAGGGTTTGGGTTTTTTTGGGATAAGGTTTTTAGGTTTTTAGGGGATGTGATTTTAAGGTTTTCTGGGATTTCTATTTAGTGTTTTTTTGTGTATGAGGTTTTCATTAATTTTGATTTACTGTTTTAGGTTATTTTCCATATGTTGGTTTATCATTTTTTGAGATTTGGGGTTTTTTATGACTAAGTGTTTCAGGTTTTGGGGGATTAGGGTTTTTGGTTTTTTAGGGAAGAGGGTTAAGTGTTTTTTTCCATGGTTTTATAATTTTTTTGATATGATGGTTTTTCATTTTATTTGTGAGGTATTAGGGTTTTTTGGGGTATATAGCTTAGGGGTTTTGAGGATGAGGGTTTAGAGTTTCCAGAAATGATTGTTTTGTGTTTTCTTGTTATCGAAGTTTTGTTGGTTTCTTTGGGGATAAGTTTTTGGTGTTTCTTAGAGCTGATGGTGTATTATTTTATGTGACGGAGGGTTTATGGGTTTTTGTGCCGATAATTTAGGGTTTTATGCGGTTGAGGGTTTAGGGTTTCATGGGGCTTAGGGTTCAGGGTTTTTGGGCTGAGTGTTTGTAATTTTTTAGGTGAGGGTTCATGTTATTTGGGGGATGAGGGTTCATTATTTTTAGGGGACAAGGGAAAATAGTTTTGGTGCTGAGGGATTAGGGTTCTGGGGCTATGGTTTTATGCTTTTTGGGGCCGAGGTTTTATGGATTTTTCCTAAGGGTTATGGGATTTTTATGGATTATGGTTTATGCATTTTTTCAATTTAGGGTTTAGGGATATTTGGTTCTAAGGGTTTTTTTGGTGTAAATGTTATGGTTATTTTGGAGTTTAGGGATTTGGGTTTTCATGGATGAGGGATTATGGTTTCTAGGTATGAGTTTATAAGGTTTTTTAGGGCCTATGGTTTTTGAGTGTTTTTTTAATAAGGTTTAGTTTTTTAGGGATAAGGGTATATGGTTTTATGGTGATGATGTTTTATTATTTTTGGGGGATACGGGTTAACCATTTTTTGAGGAAGTGATAATAATGTTTTTTTGGGGGATGATAGTTTAGTATTTTTTAGGGATAAGGGTTTCGAGCAATTTTATGTAGTGGTTTTATGGTTTTTTAGGCCAATATATTATTGTATTTTAAAGAAGATTATTTATATTTTTTGTGTAAATAGGTTAGTGGTTTTTGGGTTTGAACGATTATTGTTTTTGGGATTATTGTTGAAGGTTTTTTTGGAATGTTTTTTTGGTTTTTTAAGCTTAGGAATTTATGATTTCTTTTCAATTTGGTTTTAGAGTTTTTTTGGGGATGAGGGAATAGGTTTTTTAAAACAGATAGTTTATGGTTTTTATGCGGTGAGTGTGTCGAGATTTTTATAGCAAAGTGTTTAGGGTTATTTGGGGTCGAGGATTTAGGGTTTTCTAGGGATAAAGGTTTAGTGTTTTTTGTGTCTGAGTGTTTTGGGGTTTTGGGGGATAAGTGTTTAAAGTTTTTTTATGGAAATGGTTTTAGGTTTTTTTGGTGGATAAGGGTTTAGTATTTATTTAAAGAGTGTTTGTGGGTTTGGGGGTGAAGGGTTTAGGAGTTTTTAGGGACTACTAGTTTATGGTTATTTGGGGTTTATGAATTATTGTATTTTGGGACCGAGGTTCTGGGGATTGATGGGGGAGAGAAATTAGGGTTTTTTGGGGATGAGGGTTTTGGGTTTTGGGAGGCCGAGGATTCTAGGTTTTTTGGGCCCAAGGGTTTAGGGTTTTTTATAAGTGTTTATAGTTTTTTGGTCCCAAGGGTTTAGGGTTTTTTATAAGTGTTTATAGTTTTTTGTTGTGGAGGTTTTATAATTATTTGGTGCATATGGTTTAGGGTATTTTAGGAATGGGGGATTAGGGTTTTTGGGGATGAGTGTTTAGGGTATTTGGGGAATGTGGGTTCAGAGTTTTTAGGCATATTGTTTAAGGGTTTTTTATAGTTTCGGGTTAATTATTTTTTGGGATGAGGTTTAGTGTTTTTTGGGGATGGGTTTTTAGTATTTTTTAGGTCTTAGGGTTTTGGGTATTTTTTAGTTTATGGTTTTGGTTTTTTAGTATTTAGTTTTAAGGGATTGCTTGTGTTTGAGGGTTTGGTGGGTTTGGGGCTGATGGTAGGTGTTTTGGGGTCGATGGTTTCGGGTATTTTTAGATCCAAGGGTTTAATTATTTTGTCCTGTGGGGTTATGGTTTTTTGGGATGGGGGTTTAGTGGACTTTTAGTGATGAGGGTTTAGCATTTTTTGGTGTCAAGGGTTTATAGTTTCAATGATGTTTTATGGTTTTTTAGATGAGGGTATATTGTTTTTTGTGGCTGATGGATTATTGTTTTCTTAACAAGGGCATAGTGTTTTTTTGGAACTATGGTTTTAGTTTTTTGGGGGGTTTCTTGGTTATGAGGTTTTATAGTTGTTTGGGTCTGTATTTTTAGGTTTTTTGGGAATGAGTTTTTAGTTTATTTGGGGATTATTTTTTATGGGTTTTTATAGATTAGTTGTTAGGATTATTGGGGGTGAGGGTTTAGTGTTTGTTGTTCTGGGGTCTATGATATTTGTTTTGAAAAGGGTTTAGGGTTTTTGGTTATGAGGGTTTATGGTTTATTAGGGATGAAGAGTTTGATTTTTTTTGAGTGGAGTGTTTAGGGTTTTTTGGGGATAAGGGTTTAGGGGTTTTCAGGGATGAGGGTTTAGGGTTTTCTAGGGATTATATTTTAGGGTCTTATTAAAATGAGATTTTATGGTTTTTTAGGACCACTATTTAGGGGTTTTTTAGAGCTTATGGTTTAGGATTGTTTAGGGTGAGGTTTTATGTTTATTGGGGGTTGAGGCATAAGGGTTTTATAGGATTTGGATTTAGGGTTTTTTGGGACTAAGGGTTTTTTCTATTTTGGGACAGAGAGATTTTGGTTTTTTGGGGATGAGGGTATTGGGTTTTTTGGGGCTAAGTGTATTGGATTCTTTGGGGATGAGAGTATAGTGTTTTTTCTACAATTATTATTTTTGGGTTTTTGGTGTTGATGTTTTATATTTTTTATTTATAGGGGTTAGGGTTTGTGGTGATGAGGTTTTAGGGTTTTTAGGGATGATGGTATAGGGTTTCTCAGGTTTGAGGGTTTATGGATTTTTTGTGGTTGAGAGTTTATGGTTTTTCAGAATCAATTATTTAGGGATTTTGTTGCTGAGGTATTGGGGTTAATTGGGGCCAAGTTTTTAGGTTTTTATTAGGTCGAGGGTTGTGGGTTTTTTGGGTGAGGGTTTAGGGTTTTATGGCGATGAGGGTTTATGTATTTTTGGGAATGAGGGTTTATGGATTTTAAGGAATGAGGGATTAGTGTCTTCGGGGATTAAAATTTTGGTTTTATTGGGGAAAGGGTTTTATGGTTTCTTGTAGTCTCTGATTTAGGATTATACTGGTTTATTGCATTAGGGGTTTATGATCGAGGGTTTCAGTTCATATTAGGATTAGGGTTTAGGTTTTTTAGGGGTGATGTTTTATTGTTTTTTTTGTGCTGACATTTTAGTTTTTATTAGAAAAAAGTGTTTATGATTATTTTAGGGAACGTGTTTAGAGATTTCTAGGGCTGAGGATTTTGGATTTTTTTGGCCTAAGGGTTTAATATTATTTTGGGATGAGGGATTAAGGTTTTCGTGGATGTTGGTTTAGGGTTATTAGGGATAAGTATTTTTTTTTATATTGATAATAGTAGAGGGTTTTAAGGGTTGGGTGTTTAGGGTATTGCAGGGTTTAGTATTTAAGGGATTTTGGGATTTGGGTTTAGGGTTTAGGGTTTTTTGGGGTCAAGGGTTATGGGTTTCATGGGGAAAAGGGTTTATGTTTTTTTGGAAAGGAGGGTTTATCGTTTTTTGAGTTGAGGTTTTTGTGTTCTTTTTTACAGAGGAATTAGGGTTTTTTGGGCTATAGTGTTTTTTTTTTCTCAGGTCAATGGTTTATTGGTTTTGGGGGCCAACGTTTTTGGGTTTCTTCTTGCCGAGGGATTATGGTTTTTTTGGGGTTTAGGTCTAATGGTTTCTGGGGTCTTAGTGTCTAACAATTTTTGGTACTCAGGGTTTAGGGTTTTTTGTGGTGAGATTCATTAGGATGATTTGGGGATGTGGATTTAGTTATTTGGGGATCATGATTTAAGGATTTTTGGGGATGAGGGTTTATATTTTTTTGGATAAAGGTTAAGGTTTTTTTGTGGGGGATTTAAGGTTTTTGGGGACAATGGATTATTGTTTTCTAGGCCTAAGGGTTTAGGGTTTTTGGGGCTGAGGGTTTAGGGTTTTTTGGGATTATGGTTAAATGTTTTTTGGGACTAAGGGATTAGAGTATTTTGGGGCTTGGGGAATAGTTTTTTTTTGCTGAACGTATATGTTTTTTTGGACTCTGATTGTTTATGGTTTTTTGGTGTTGAGTTTTTTTTGTGCTGATGGTTTACAATTTATTGGGTTAAGGGTTTATGGTGTTCTTGTTCCATGTCTTTGGTTTATTCTAGGGAATAGGGTTTGGGAGTTATTTGGGATTGTAGTTAATGGATTTTTAGGTATACTTTTTTAGGTTTCATGTGGGATGAGGGTTTCGGGATTTTGGGGAAGTGTTTTATATTTTTGTTTTCTAGGGATTATTGTTTTTCTACTATCAAGGTTTACCCATCCTTAGGGATGAGGTTTAAGGGTTTCTTAGGTGTGAGGGTTTCATGATTTTTTGATACTGAGGTATTAGTGTTATTGGGGTTTGGGGGTTTAGGTATTTTTGGTGCTCTAGGATTTATGTTTTGTGAGGAAATGTATTTCATGGATCCATGGAGGATGGTTAAGGATTTTTTAGGATGGGTATTTATGGTTTTTTTGGGATGAGGGATTAGGTTTTTTAGGGTTGGCGGTCAAGGTATTTTGGTGATGAGGGTTTAGGGTTTTCTGGTAGTGATGTAAAATTGGTTTTTTGAGTTGGGGGTTGATGGTATTTTGGGGATGATAGTATAGGGTTTTGGGGATGAGGGTTTATATTTTTTGTGGCTGAGGTTTTAGATCTCATTAGGTTTGAGGTATAAGGGTTTTTTTGGGGATGATGGGTTAAATGTTTTTTTGGCCAAGGGATTAGTGTTTTTTGTGGGTAGTGGTTTTATATTTTTTGGGGATATGTATTTTTAATTTTCTAATGATGTGGTAATAGTGTTTTTTGGATTAATTCTAAAAAAACTTATTCTAAGGGTTCATGTTTTTAATAATGATCTTTTATTTTTTTTTCAAATCAATGCATATGGGTATTTATAGATGAGGGTTTTTTTGGGGGGTTGTGGATTTATTATTTTTTGGGGATGAGGGATTAGGGTTTTCAATGGCTAAGTTTTAATGTTTTTTAATTGATGTGGGTATATAGTTTTGGGTGGATGATGGAATAATGTTTTTTCAGATGAGGGATTAGAGTTTTTTTGGGATGAGGGATTATGTTTTTTTATGGGACTAAGGGTTTATAGATTTTTGGGGATGAGGGACTAGGTTTTATTTACCCATTAGATTATGATTTTTTGGGGATATGTTGTTAGGGTTTTTTTTGGATGAGGGTTTTGGGTTTTGGTGATGAAGTTTTAGGATTTTTGGGGCTAGTGGTTTGGGGTTTTTTAGGGATGAGGGACAAGGGTTTTGGGGTCTAGTTGTTTAGGGATTCATTGTGCTATGGGATACAGTTTTTTTTAGATGAGGCAATAAAGTTTTTGGGGGATAGAGGTTTATAATTTTTTGGGGCCAAGGGTTTTGAGTTTTTTACTGTTGGGGGGGCTAGTTTTTTGGGGGTTTATGGTTTGTGGATTTTTACAGTTGAGTTTCTTGAGTTTTATAATGCTAGGGTTTTAGGGTTTTGGTGGTCTAGGGTTTAGGATATTTTAGATAAGAGTATTTAGGTTTTTAGGGATGAGTTTTTAGTGTTTTGTAGGGATGAGGTTCTAAGATTTTTTTTCGGGTTTAGTGTTTAGGATTTTATGGGAATGAGGGGTTAGGGTTTTATTTTTTATAGGTTTTATATTTTTCTAGGGTGGAGGGTTTAGTGTTTTATTTTGTGATTTTGTAGGGTTTTTTAGGGTGGAGTGTTTTTCTATTTCTGGGGGATGATAATTTAGGGTTTTTAGGGATGATGGTTTAGTTTATTTGGGTTTGATGGTTTAGATTTTTTTGGGGCTAAGGGTATATTGATTGTTTGGGACTAAGGGTTTTAGGTTTTTTGGTGGATTTAGTTTTAGTATTTTTTGGGTTGATAGTTTGGCTATTTTGGGGATGAGGTTTTAGGGTTTTTTATTCTAAGGGTATTATAATTTTTCGGTCTATTGGTTAATGGTTTTCTAGGCATTGGGTTTAGGGTGTTTCGAGCCTAAGGGTTTGGGTTTTTTATGTCCAAAGGTATACGGTTTTGGGGGAAGAGGGTTTTCCATCTTTTGGAAATGAGTGTTTATGAATTTTTTGGGGTTGAGGATTTCATAGATTTTGGGATGAGGGTTATGTTTTTTTATAGCTATGGTTTTAGGTTTTTTTGTGCTTAGAGATTCACATTTTTTTAGGTATAGGTTTTAGGTATTTGTAGGGAAGATGGATTAAGGATTCTAGGGATTAAGCTTTTAGGGTTTTCTCTGGTTTAGGTTTTATGTTTTTTTCAGATAAGGGTTTTAGTTTTTTATGACATTTTAGGGTTTTTTGGACTAATTGTTTTTGGTTTTTTGTGGATAAACATTTTGTGTTTTTTGGCGATGGGGGTTTTGGGTTTCCTATGAATAAGGGTATAGGTCTTTTGGAAAGGAGGATTTTGTATTGTTTTTAGATCGAGGGTGTATTTTGTTTTGAGGATAAGGATTTATGGTTTTTTGGTGTGGGATTAGGGTTCATGGGGGATAGAGATTAGGGTTTTTTTGGGAAGAGGTTTTAGGATTTTTTGGGCTCAATGTTTAGGGATTTTTGTGGCTAACTTTATAGTACATTTGGGTCTCCTATGATACCAAATTTGAGGGCTAAGAGTTTAGTATTTTTATAGTAAGTGTTTAGGGTTTTTTGGGACTGGGGGTTTAGGTTTTTTAGGGATAATGGTATTGGGATTTTTGCATACCAAGAGTCAGATATTTTTGGGGATTAAAGCTTAGGATATTTTAGGGTTGAAGGATTTGGGTTTTTTAGTGCTTGATGTTTCGGTTTTTTTAGGCTGAGGGACTATGGTTTGGTTGGGAATTTGGATTAGTGTTATTTGGGACTATGGTCTTAATTTCTTTTGGGATGAGGAATTTGATTTTTTGTTGCAGAAGAATTGTGTTTTATTAGGGATGATGGATTAGGGTTTTTTTGGGTATGGGGGATTAGGGTTTTTTGGGCTAAGGGATTATTTTTTTTGGGGCTAAAGATCTAGGGTCTTTTAGGGTGGAGGGAATAGGGTTTTTTTCGACTATAGTGTTAGGGTTATTTGGGAATGGGGATTTAAGATTTTTTGGGGGATGAGTGTTATGGGTATTTTTTGGATGATTAATTATTGGTTTTTTGGGGGATGAGGGTTTATGATATTTTGTCGTTAAGGGATTAGTGTTTTTTGGGATGATGGATTAGCATTTATTGGGGATGAGGGTGTAGGGTTTGGTGGGGATGAGTGTATACGGCATGTTATGGATAAAGGAATTTGGTTTTTGGGGTACAGGGACTATGATTTTCTAGGGCTTCAGACATACAATTTTTTTGGGATGAGTGTGTAAGTAATTCTATGGCTAAGGTATTAATGGTTTAGGGCATAGGGTTTATATTTATAATGGTCTGAGGGCACAGTGTGTTCTTGGTATGATAAATTAAGATTTTTTAGGGCTAAGGGTTTGGGGTTTTTTAGGGATGAAGGTTTTGGTATTTTTGGGGATGCGGTTATAGGGTATTTTCAGATTTAGGGGGTATGGTTATTTCAGATTGAGGGTTTTGGGTTTTTTTGGGATTAGGGTTTCATTTTTTTTGGGCCATAGGTTTATTGGTTTTTTTGGGTTGATGGTTACTTTTGGAGGGATTATGGATTAAGTTTTTTGGGGAAGACAATTTGTTTTTTTCGGGGTGGTGGTTTCAGGTTTTTTGGAGATGAGGTTTTTTGGTATTATTGGTCTAAGGGTTAGGTATTTTCTGTTATGTGTATTTTTGGTAATTTAGGGATGAGGGGTTGGCTTATTTTGGGCTGGAGGGTTGGGGGTTTTTGTCTAATGGTTTTATGTTTCATGGGGATAATGGTTTGAGTTTATATACGATGAGGGTTCATGGATTTTTATGGATAATGGTTTATGGTTTTTTAGGGATAATATTTTATTGATTTATAGGTCTGATAGTTTCAGGTTTTTTGGGGCCATGGTTTTAGATATTTTATGTTGATGAGGGTTTTATTTTTTTCAAGAAGAGGATTTTGAGTTTTTGGATGAGAGTTTAGGGGGTTTGGGGGATAAGTGTTTATGATTTTTTTTGATGATGGTATAAGTTTTCTTATGGTTGATGGATATCAATTTTTTGGTGCTGGGGGTTTCAGGTTTTTTAGGATAAGGGTTGGGGCATTTTCCATTCTGTGTGATTAGGTTTTTTGGGGATGAGGGTTTAGGTAATTTTTTTTGAGTGACTAGGGTCCTATAGGGTTGAGGATTTAGGGATTTATGGGTCTGATGTTTTTTATATTTCTAGGGAATATAGATTAGTTTTTTCTAGGGATAAGGGTTTATGTTTTTTGGGGCTTATGTTTTGGGATTTCTGTGGATGGTTGTTTTCAATTTTCTGGGGATGAGGGTTTCAATTTTTGGGGGCTGAGGTTTTGGGGTTTTCTAGGGTTAAAGGTATGTGGTTTTATAGGGCTTAAGGTTTAATCATATATTGATCTAAGGGTTTGGTTCTTTATGGGGTTTATAGTTTAGGGTTTTTAGGAATGATGGTTTATGGTTTTCTAGGGTTGTGTGTTTACAGTTTTCTTGGGTTGAGGGTTTAGGGTTTTCTAGGGACGAGGTTTTATGGTTTTTTGTGGCTATTAATTTTATTTTTTCTAGGAGTGAGGGTTTTTTGGTTAATAGGGTGGGTAAGGGTTTAGTGTTTTCAAAGGATTGGTGTTTCATATTTTTTGGGGTTGTGTGTTTATGGTTTCTTGGGACTAATTGTTTAATGTTTTTTGGGGAAGAATGTTAATTATTGTTTTTGTCTTAGGGTTTATTTTTTTCTATGTTATAGTGTTTATAGTTTTTTTGGATGTGGGTATAGGGTTATTTTGTTGAGGGATGTTATTTTTTTCTTCATCTGAGCGCTAAGGTTTTTTCTTTCAGGACTGATGGTTTTGGTTTTTTTGGTCGATGTTTTAGGGTATTTTGGGGCTAAGGGTTTAGGGTTATTTTTGGTCATGTGATTAGGGTTTTATGGGGATGAGGGTTTAGGGTATATTGGGTCCAGGTGTTTTGGTTTTTTAGGGGCTGGGGTTTAGGTTTTTTTGGGTTATATGATTTGGTTTTTTGGGGATAATTGTATTGTGTTTTCTATAGACAATGATATAGTTTTTTTTGGGTCAAATAGTTTAATTATTTTTTAGGATAGATGGTTTATTTTATTGGATAGAGGGATTATGTTTTTTAGGGTTGAGGTTTACGGTTTTTTGAGGCTGAAGGCTCAGGGTTTTATAGGGCAGTAGCTTTCGGGTTTTTTAGACAAATGTAATGTGTATTTCTGGGACTGAGTGTTTAGGGTTTTGGTGGAAGAGTGTTTAGGGTTTTTACATTCAATGGTTTTATGTTTTTTTGGACCCATGGGTTTATTGATTATTTTGGCTGAAAATTTAGGGTTTTATAGGATAGAAAACTTGTGGTTTTTTGGGTTTTAGTGTTTACTATTTATTTTAAAGTGATGGTCTGGGTTAATTGTGGTTGATGATTTAATTTTTTTGGGCTTTTGATTTATGGGTTTTTTGGGGAAGAGGGTTTATGTATTATTTATGTTTTGTATGTAGTGTGTTTTGGAAGAAGGTTTTGGGACTTATCGTGTGGATGGTTTAGGTTTTTTTTGCAGAAAAGGGTTTCGTGTTTTTTGGGACTAAGGGATTAGGGTTTCTTTCAGACTGAGGGTTTAGGTATTTTTGGAGTGAACGAGTAAACATTTTTTGGAGAAAACATTTTATGTTTTTTGGATTTAGGGGTTTTGGGTTATTTCTATGCTAAGGCTACATAGATTTCTGGTTATTAGGGTTTTTGGTTTTTGGTACCTGAGGGTTTAGGATTTTTGGGCCAATAGTATAGGGTTTTTTGGGGTCCAAGATTTAGGATTGTTGGGGGATATGGTTTAGGGGTTTTTTGGACGAGGGTCTAGGGGTTTTAGGGATAAACATTAAGAGTTTTTTCAGGTTTGGAATTTTTTGGGACTAAGGGTCAAGGGTTTTGTGGGGGATAGGTTTTAGAGATATATGGGGCTAAAGAATTATGTATTACTATGTTCTGATGGATTAAGTTTTTTAAAGATTTAAGGTTTAGAGGTTTTTGGGAATGATGGTTTAGATTTTTTACGGTGCTGTGTGTGTTGGGTTGTTTTGGGGCCATGTTTATACTGGTTTTTTGGGAGGAGGTTTTATTTTTTCTTGATATAGGGATTTAGGGTAATTTGTGGCCGAGTGTTTAGGGATTTTTGGTACTGAGGGTTTATGGATTTTTGGGGCTGAGGTGTTAGCATTTTGGGGGATGAGGGTATATTTGGGGGGGGTTAGGGTTTAGAATTTTTAGGGATTTGGGTTGAGGATTTTTGTGCCTTAGTGTATACAATATTTTGGAACTGGGGGTTTTTTTATTTTTGGAGATGAAGGATATGTTTTTTAGGGTCTAAGGGTTTAGGGTTTTTTGGGCTGAGGTTTTATGAATTTTTTGGGCCAAACATTTGTGGTTTTTTTTGGTTTGGTATTTAGGGTTTGGTGGATTAGGATTTAGGGTTTCTGGGGCTATGAATTTTAGGATTTTTAGCGGTGGGGGTTGGGGTATATTTGGAATGAGGTTTTATGGTTGTTTGGGCCTAATTGTCTTGGGATTTTTAGGTCTAAGGGTTTAGAGATTTTTTTGGGATGAGTGTTATGGTTTTTTGGGGATGATGGAATTTGTTTTTTTTTGTGCTAAAGGTTAGGGTTTTTCAGTGTAGATGGTTGAGGGGGGTTTTAGAGTTGATGGATTTTTTTGGGGGGTATGAGGGATTGGGGTTGTTTTATACCAAGGGATTCGGTTTTTTGGGGGCTTGGGGTTTTGGGTTTTTGGGGGATGGGGCACAAGATTTTTTTGGGGATGGGGTATATGTTTTTAGGGGTGAGGGCTTAGGGGTTTTTTGAATTAAGGTATTATGGTTTATTGGGGTAGAGGGTCTTGGGTTTTTGGGGTATAGTTGATGGGGATTTTTTGTGATGATTCTCTAGGGTTTTATGGGTTAGTGGTTTTAGGGTATCATAAGGAAGAGTGATTAGGTTTTTTAAGGGATGGGTGATTAGGGTTTTTTGGGCTATGGTTAAGAGTCTTTTTGATCCAATGTTTTCATTATTCTTGGGGTGGAGGGTTTTGTGATTTTTGAGGTTGAGGGTGTTGTATTTTTTGTTTCTTGGGGTTTAGAGTTTTTTGGGATGATATTTTACGGTTTTTTAGTTATAGGGTATAGGGTTTTATACAAATGAGGGTTTTGGGTTTTGGGTGGATAAGGATTTAGGGTTTTCTGGTGATCTGGTTTTAGTGTTTTTTGGTCATCAGGGTCTAGTTTGTATTGAGGTTGAGGGTTTACTATTATTTGATCCATGGAATTATATTTTGGTGTTTTGAGGTATTAGGTTTTTTATGGGCCAAGGGTTTATGGTTTTTAGGGTATACTTTTTAGGTATTTTTTGGACTAATGGTTTTGGGTTTTCTTGGGTAAGGGTATAGGGATTATTAGGGGTTGAGGGTTTATAGTTTTTTGAGGATGTGGGTTTAGTTTTTTTGGGGTCTAGGTTTTTGTGTTTTTTTCCCCAGTTTTTAGGATTTTTGGGGTAGAGGGTTGACTTTTTTTAGGGCAAACACATTAGGGTTTTTTAAACCTTAGGTTTTTGGGTTTTTTGGGGATGAGGGTTTAATATTTTTAGGCCAGAGTGTATAGGTATTTTTTGGTCTATGGGTTAATATTTTTTAGTGCCAATGGTATATGGTTTTTTGGGTCTGAGGGTTTATGGTTTTTTGTGGACAAGGGTTTAGGTTTTTTTTGGGTATGAGGGTTTTTTTGTTTTTTTGTGGGTATATTATTTTTTTGGGCTGAGGTTTTAGAGTTTTGGGGGGCTGATAGATTGAGAAATTTTGGGGATTAGGGGTTAGGGTTATTTAGATTAGTTAGATTATGTAGTTTCTGAGAAAATGGATTAAGGTATTTTTCTTATGAGGTTTTAATTATTTTTGGAGGTGATGGTTTTTGGTTTTTTTTGGATGAAAATTTAGGATATTTTGTTGTTGTAGTTGTAAGGTTTTTTGGTGCTGAGAAATTTGGATTTTTTGGATCCAACGGCTTAGGGTTTTTGAGGGCCGATGGTTTACGGGTTTTCTTAGGACATAGGGATTATGGTGTTTTGGGGATGATCATTTAGTGTTTTTTATGTATGAGGGTTTAGGGTGTTTTAGGGATGAGAGTTTAGATTTTTTTGTTCTAGGTTTATATTTTATTGTGGATGATGTTTTAGGGTTATTGGGGGAAATACTTATAGGTTTTTTGGGTTCAATGTTTTGGAATTTTTCAATTTAAAGTTTTATTGTTTCTTGGATTTTAGGTATTCAAGTTTTTGGGGTTTAGGATTTTGGGTTTTTTAGGGAGGAGGTTTTAGTGTTTTTTGGGGATGAGGTTTTAGGTTTGTTCTTTGTGCTGATGGTTTAGGGTTTTTTCAATTAGGTTTTACTGTTTTTTAGGGACGTCTGATTTGTTTTCTATGTAAGGGTTTTTGGGATATTTGGGGGTGAGGGTTTATATTTCTTTTGTTCTGGTGAATTAAGGTTTTTGGCGTGAGGATTTTGGGTTTTGGGGGCTAAGTATATATGGTTGTTCAGGGATTAGGATTTAAGTATTTCTAGATGTTTGTTTTTAAAGATTCTTCAAATTGAGAGATTAAGGTTTTTTAGGGATTTCAACATAGGGTTTTTTGGGATAAGTGATTTAGTTTTTTCGGGGATTATTAATAAATATATTTTGATATTTATTGGTTATGATTTATATTGGATGTGGGATTGGGTTGTTTTCATGATGCGTGATTAAGATTTTGGGGATGAGGATTTAGGGGTTTTGAGTTATAAGAGTTTTCGGTTTGTTGGGAATAAGATCTTTTTTGTGTCTAAAGGAATAGTTTCAATTGGGGTTGAGAAATTTTTTTTTGTGATAGCGGGTTTACTATTTTTTTGAAATGGGATTTTATGTTTTTTGTGGCTGAGGGTTTAGGGTTGATTAAGGATAGGGGTTTAGTGTTATTTATGCATGAGTTTTTAATGTATTTTTTGTTTCATGGAATATGTTTTTTTTGGGATGAGTGCTTTGGGTTTTTCAAGGGTTAGGGTTTAGGGTTTTTTATATGAGGTCCTATGGTTTTTTGGGTCTTAGGGATTAATATTTTGGGACTACAATATTATGGTTTTTTGGGTCTTAGGGATTAGGTTTTTTTGGGTCTAAGATAATAGTAACTTTTTAGGATTGGTGATTATGTTTTTTTGGAGCTAAGGGATTTTGGCTTTTTTAGGTTGAGGGCTTAGGTTTTTTGGGGCTGATAGCTTGTGGTTTTTACTGTGGATGACATAGTTTTTTTTTCAGGCTGAGTGCTTAGGGTTATTTATGGAAAAGGGATTAGAGTTTTCTAGGGCCAAGGGATTACGGTTTTTTTGGTTATGAGTGTTTAGTATTTTGGGGTATGAGAGTTTATTGTTTTTTAGGGTGACATTTTTGGGTTTCTTAGGGATTAGAGTTTTATGATTTTTTGCATTAGGGTTTTCAATTTTTTGGGGATGAGGGTTTCATATTATTTTTGTTCTCATGGTTAATTTTTTTTTGGGATGAGGGGTTCAGGTTTTTTGGAACAATGGCTTTTAGGATTTTTTGGTTGAGGGTAACGAGTTTTTTGGGAATAAGAGTTGAGTGTATTTGGGGGGTGAGGGTTTTTTGTTTTTTGTGGCTAAGGGTTTTGTGTATATTAGGGTTTGGGATTTGGGTTTTTTTAATAGATGAGGGATCATGTTTTTTTGGGGAATGGTATTTCAAGTTTATTTTAGGATGAGGGTTTGGGGTTTTTTATGGCTATTCGTTTAGGTTTATTTTGGAGCTTAGGGTTTGTGGTTTTTTGGGGTGGAGGGTTTTGAGATTTTTGAGGTTGAGGGTTTGATGTTTTTGGGGGAGATGATTTCTGGTTTTTTTAGGTTGAGGGTTTTTTTGTATTAGGGTATAGGGTTTTTGGGGCTGGAAGTTTTGGGTTTTTTGGCTAGAGGATTGGGCCTATTTTTTGTCTTAGGGTTTAGGGTTTTTTGGGGATGAGTGTATGTGGTGTTTTAGTACTGATGGTCATAGAATTTTTTAATCTAGGGGTTTTGGTTTTTTTATGGATGAGGGTTTGGCGTTTTATATAAAAATAGATTAGGGTTTTATGGTGATATGGGTTTAGGACTTTCTATGGCCAGGGATTAGGTGTTTCTAGTGATGAGGGTTTGAGGTTTTTTGGGGCTAAGGGTTCTGAGTTATTTGAGGGTAAGGGTTTAGGGTTATCTAGGTATGAGGGTTTGGGTTTTTTTATGTTTGAGGTATTATGCATGTCTTGGGAATTGGGTTTTGGTTTTAATGGGGTGGAGGGATTAGGGTTTTCTAGGGTCAACCGTTTATGGTTTTCTAGGGATTTGGGATTATAGTTTTACTAGGGATGAGGGTAAATGAGATAATAGGTCTAGTGATTTAGGATTTTCTAGGGACTATGGTTTAGGGTTTTTTTTAGAATGAGGGATTTTTTTAAAGGGGATGAGGTTTAGGGTTTTCTCAGTCTGAGTGTTTTGGGATTTATAGGTATGAGGATTTTAGGGTTTCCTGGGGTGAGGGTCTTTGGTTTTCATGGAATAAGGTTTAGGTTTTTTGGGGGATGATGGTTTATTGTTTTCTAGGGTTAAGGATTTATGTTTTTTTTTAGATGGGGGTTTATAGATTTTGGGGACCGAGGGTTTGGGTTTTTTTGGGGATAAGTAATGATGGTTTTTTTGGGATGAGTAATTGGGTTATTATTTGGATAAGGGACAATGTTTTCATGGGGATGATTGTTTGGTGTTTTTTATGGATGATGATTAAGGGTTTTCTGGGTCAAATGTTTTGTTTTTTTTGGGGGGGGTATAGGGTTTATAGATTACTATGGCTAAGGGTTTGTAGTTTTCTAGGACAGAAAGATTTGGGTTTATAGGGAAATGGGTTGTTTTTATGAGGTTGAGGATTTGGGGATTATTGGGTCTGAGGATTTAGGGTTCCTGGGGTAGAGGGTTTGATTTTTTCTAGGGCAGAGAGATTGGTGTTTTGATTGGATGAGGTTTTGATTTTTTGGAACAAGTCTTTTCAGTTTTTGGGGATGGCGGTATATTTTTTGGGGAAATGGTTTAGGATTTTCTATGGCTAATTGTCTATGTTATTTTTTGTTCTAGGTGTTTAGGTATTTAAGTGTCTAAGGGTTTATATTTTTGTGGGCCTAAGTGTATAGTGACGTCTTTGGATGAGAGATTAGGATTTTATGGGTCTTGGGGTTTCGGGTTTTCAATGTATTAGGGTTAGGGATTTTATATTATAATACTCCATGATTATATGGTTTGTCTCTTTTAAATTTAATCTTTTTGATATATTACGAGCTTAAATGAAAAACTATATATAATTAAATATTAATATTTTAACAACACTTCTATCAACTATTAGTTAGAATGGTGGGAATGAATGATATTAATTAAATTATGAAAATATATTTTACGCATGTTTATAAAATGAATTCATTTGTTCCCAATTAATTATAAAAAAATGAAAACCAATTGAACATAAAGGATGTGTTTTTATAAAAAATAATTTTTATTCCCATAATGTCATTTTATCTTATAAAATTAAATTAATCATTATTAATTAAGTGTAATAATAAAATTTATATGTTTTATATTGAATCAAATGTTTTTAAATTCATATAACATGTTTTACATGCCTATGATAAGAACAAATCAAATTTAATGGAAAACACAATATATTTTTCTAAAGATAGTTTTTCAGTATTCTGATTGCGCACCTATTTTAAAGATAAATTTTGAAATGTATATATGTTTTAATTGAAAAAATACTTTTCATTTTTTATATATTAAAATAAAAACTATCTTATCATAAATTAATGTTATTTTTTAGAGATGTATCATTTTGTGATGAATAATGAAAGTACAAAATTATAATTTAAAACTTCATTTTCATCTATTTTATTTCTATAGATAAATTATATTTTAATTTTTCAATTTTTTATTATTTAAGTAATATATCAATAAATCCAATTTATTTCATTGTGTTCAATTTCACATTTAAATTTAATATAAAAATCAAACATTTGAATTTTTCACTTTATAAACATGCATTTTCATTTTGATTGTGGGATTGATGTGATATTTTATTTTTCCAAATATATGAATTGAATTTGGTAAAATGGAATAAATTATTAGAATTAAATGATAAATGTTAGGTTGTGTGGTAATTTTAATTTTTAGTTATAAAAATTTTAAATGGTAACAAAATTATTTACAATAGTATGGTAAAATAATAAAAAGGATTAATGTTAAATGATTAAATCATAAATTACCAATAAAACAGAACTTATAAGGAGTATTTTGGGTATTTATCAGCCCTATCCATCCTAAAAAACATTAATTAACAATATAATTAATTTTAAATAACACCACCTCAATATGGTTGGCTATAATTATAAGATATTCATTATTTAAATCACAATAACCAACTCTTGTCAGGTATAAATGCCACCCCATTTCAACAAAAAATCCTTGTAATATGTAAAATGTCATCCAAAACCCCTCCCCCTCACTCTCACCATATCCAAGTGTTGTTGGTATCACAAAATGACTAAATCTGAGGTCCCCATGGGGTCCTCCAGGGAGGTGATATTCATGAGGAAGTTAAAGTACGCACTACTAGGGAAGCATGTTATAAGGGTTTCCTAATTTAACATTTAATTATGTTAGATATATTACATATTCACAAATTATATCTTTTTTGGTATATACTACCAAATAATATATTTTATGTTCTATTTATAAGGATTTACATATCCTTGTGAGTATCTCTCATTAATGGGGATTATGGTTTCAACATTACCAAAGCAGTATAGGATTTTTTCAATAATTTTCCTTCTTTGGGAAATTTGTTCTATTAAACACCTATAATACATTATGAGGTGTATATAATTCTCCTTTGATATTTTATATCATGAATCTCCTTTTTATCATTATATTCTATGTTTTGATTAATTTTATTCCTTCATGGGTCTTACAGATCAAATGTTTCAATCTGGTATGAGACACACTGGTATATTTAGAGATTTTATTCCTCAATAAATTTTTAGTGATCTAATTCAATGTACATTGATCTATGTCAACATACTATGATAAATCATGAAATTAATTGAGGTGTATATATTATTATATCATCTTCAATACTTTAATAAATTTTTTATTGTCTATTTTTATTAGGGAAGAATTCATATACTATATGACTGGTTTTCGATTTTGTCAAGGAATATTGATTCATTTTTATTATTTATTCATGTGAGGAAACAATTGGATATTAATAAATGGGTGAGGAACATATATATAAAATCCACATGATGAATCAGTAGTCTCATTGGACATATTTATTTGGTGAAAAACCTTCGAGTTTATTCCCAAGCAGAATCCAACATGTTTCTACCCAAATAATTAAACAAGAAAGACTATTGTTCTTGATAGTAACAATCTATAGGATATATCCTAATAGTTAAGACATCCAACATTATTCATTTCCTTCATTTCAGTTAATATAATCTAGAGGATTTTTAGTATTAAAGAATCTATGGATTCATTTTCATTATTAGTTTATTGATTGCATGGTATGTGTGATCAGTTTATTACACTTCCATAATGATTATACTCTACTGATTATTGAGAGATTCCATTGTACTTAACCATTAATAAGTGTTTGAGCTTAGCCATATTTTTCTCCACTCCCAAGGATATGAAGTAGTGTTTTTTAATTTGTTCAAGAATGAATATTACATTCTTTTATGTTTTATTTTATGTTACCAATATAAAATGGATTTAATGTATATATCTAGTTTATCAGGACTTCCAATTTTTTTTCTCCTTTGAGATTTCAGTCTTGTATCTATGCCAATGTAATCAAAAAGTCACCAGGTCCAAGCTATTGGAGTCAGGGTCATTATAGTTTGTATCATACCATGTTTAGTAGAAACAATGGGAACTATATTTAGTAAAACAATGATTGGGGTACATAAAATTATAGTAGATATTGTGGATAAGTATATAAGAAAATTCCAAATATTTTTTTATGATTATGAAATTATCAATGTGTGAAATCTTGATTTTATGTTACTCAATATTTATAATTATACAATGTTCATAATTTTATTATTTAATATAGTATATTCCATTTTTTAGAAATGGATCATTATAGGAATAAGGGTATTAATACACAAGATCAATTAATAGATTTACCTACTAATGGATATAATGAATCTCATATTCAAACTGAGTATGTTTGAACTATATTTAGAGAACTCTCTAAGGCCATGATGAATTACTATGATACACCTATGCTGGATCATTTCATGTGGAAGAATCCACCAGCTTTTTGTGGGACTACTAATCCCGTACAATCTGACCAATAGATCAAGTCCCAAGAAAAGGTATTTCAATCATTGGGCTGTAAGGAAAATGAAAAAGGATGCACATGAAGTGTACTTCCTAAATGGTGATTTTAATCAATGGTGGTTCTTGACCCAGAATACTAGGAAAAAAGATGAAATATAACTCATGGAATGAAAAAAAATTAAGGTGTGATTATTTGAAAAATATTTCCCTCATGATAAAAAATATGAGTTGAAGATAATGTCACATAGTTTTAAAATAAATTAGTAATAAAGAGTTTTAGAGTATGAAGCTACATTTTAATTCATAGTTTGGTATGCTACAAATTAAATTTGCAACACTAAATGCAAGATTAAAAATTTTATTAAAGGTCTCAAGAGAAGTAGATGAAGGTAATTTCATTCTCACAATATTCATCATATAATAAAATAGTTTAATGAGAAATTATTACATAGAAATAATTCTCCAGGTATCATGGATTCAATGGGAACCTATGGAAGAAGAGGGTTGTAGAGAAAATCCTGGAAAAAGGAATATAGAAAAGATAGATTCTCCCACATGGGATAACTATGGAAATAATAACCCTGGGGAATGATTGAATGGATTGGGATTTTTTATTAGTGTGGATAAAATGGTCACCCAAAAAAAGAATGAAAATGTATGAATGAAAAGACTGATAATCATTGTTTCAACTATAGTTAAATGGGTCACTACACACATAAATTCACTAATAATACATAATGAGGTGTATATACTTATCCTTTGAAATTTTATATAGTGAATCTCCTTGTTCTCATGAAATTCTATGTTTTGTTTAATTTTATTCCTACATGGGTCTTACAATTCAAACGATTCAATATGGAATGGGACACTTTGGAAAGTTTAGATATTTTATTCCCCAATAAAATTATAGTGATCTAATTCAATGTACTTTAATCAATGTCAACATACTATGTTTAATATTGTAATTAATTAAGGTTTATATCTTACTATACCATCTTCCATACTTTAATAATTTCTATATGGTCTTTTTTATTGGGGATGAATTGATATACCATAAGACTAGTTTTAGATTTTAATAAGTAATATTGATTCATTTGTATTATTTATTCATCGGAGGAAATAATTGGACATGAATAAACGGGTGGGGACCATATATATAAAATAAAATTTATGCATCGTTAGTCTTATTGGACGTGTTTAGTTGGAGAAAAAACCCTTGAAGTTTATTCCCATGCAAAATCAGACAGGTTTCTACCCAAATAATTAAACAGTCAAGACAATTGTTCTTGACATTAAATACCTATCAGATATATCTTTATTGTTCAAAAATCCAACATTAATCATTTCCTTAATTTGATTTATTATGATCTATAGGATTTTCATTATGAAAGAATCTATGGATGTATTTTCAATATCAGTTTATTGATTACATGGTATGTGTGATCAGTTATTTACATTTCCCTGATGATTATCCTCTACTATTTATTGATAGATTCTATTTTAATTAACCCTTACTGAGCATTTGATCTTAACCATATTTTTTCCCACACAATAGGTTAGGAAGAAGATATTTTTAACGAGTTCAATATTGAAAATTACATTCCTTTATCTCTTATTTTATATTACCAATTTAAAATGGATTTCATTTATATATATAGTATATCAAGAACACTAAAAATTTTGGCCTTTCAAATTTCAATCTTTTATCTATGCCAATGTAATAAAAAAGGCACCGAGTCCAACCTATTGGAGTCAGGGTCATTATAGTTTGTATTATATCATGTTTAGTAGAACCATGGGAATTAGATTTTAGATAAAAATGATTAGGGAACATAAACATATGGTAGAAAATGAGGATAAATATATAAGGGAATCCCAATGAATTGTTTTAGGATTACGAAATTATCTATGCATAAAATATTGAATTTAGGTTACTCCATATTTATAATTATAAAATTTTCATAATTTTATGAGATAATATAGTATATACTACTTTTTAGAAATGGAACATTATGGGGAGATGGGTATTAATACTCATGACCAATTAATAGAATTCCCTACTAATGAAGATAATACATATTGTATTGGAAGTGAGTAAATTACGAAAATATTAGGAGAACATACTAAGGCCCTGATGAATAACTATGATACACCTATGTTGGATAATTTCATGTGAAATAATCAACCATCTTTTAGTGGGACTACTAATCCAATAGTATTTGAGCAATAGATCAAGTCTCATGAAAATGTATATCAATACATGGGATATAATGAAAATGAAAAGGATACACATGAACTATATTTTCTCAATTGTTATTCTTATCAATGGTGGTTCTTAACCCAAAATAGTAGGAAGAAATATGAAATAGAACTCATTAAATGAAAAAATTATGGATAAATTCTTTAAAAAATATCCCCCCCTGAGAAAAAAACTGAGTTGAAGAGAAAGTAATTTAGTTTAAAGAAAAATGAGTAAAAATGAGTTTTAGTGTATGATACTACCTTTTAATTGTTATCTTTTTATTCTATGGATTACATATGCAACACTAAATGTAATATTGAGAATTTCATTAAAGGTCTCAATATATGTACTTGAATGGAATTGGATTCTCAAAATATTTAACATATGATTAAATAATTTAATGAGAAATTATTACATTGAAATAATTCAATAATTATCAGGGATTCAATGGGAAGAAACATAAGTAGAGGGTAGTCAAGAAAATCATGGATAAAGGGAAGAAGGAAAAGAAGGATTCTCCCGCATGTGATAACTTTGGAAATAATAACCCTAGGGAATGCTTCAAAAGAATGAGAGTTTTTTATATGGGCGGAGAAAATGGTCACCCAGAAAAATAATGAAATTGGAGGAATTAAAAGGCTAGTATTAATTATTTAAAATATAGTTAAATGGGGCACTACACACGTAAATTCACCAATATTTGATGGATTATACCTCAGAAGAAGCTATAGGATAATGTTCAAGCTTGTGATATTGATTCAACTAAAACTACGTAATTAATATTCTTGTGTATTTTGGATCCATGAAATATGTTTAAAAAGTATTATATTTATGAAATTTTCATCATATGAATAATGAAATGTATTAAGATTGTACTGCAGTACTTCTTCTTAATGATTTAGAAGCTAAGGATGAATAATATCAAGAGAATGTATTTTTTTGGATGTTGATCATGTGGAAAACACATGATATTGGGATGATAACCCCTAATATATAATTTTAGTTGATTTAATAAGGAAAAAATAAATATTTATGGGATATTATAGGTGAATGTGAAAGTCATTAGTGATTTTATAGTTTATTTTATATTTACTAGGTATACATCATGCATAGATTTAATAAATATACCTTAGATTTTATTATTACAAGCATTCATATTTTTATTATGGTTTTAAGCTTATCAATTTATTCATATATTTGTTATGTGAAATTAAGAGTTGTATTATGATGGATGTTTAGTGACCCTACTTCTAAATATTTGGTCTTTTATTTTAGAAATATAAATTTTTGATGTGTATAAAGATTAACTATATGGGTAATGGATAATGTTCAAGTTTGAATATTATTGTTTATTGACAAAATTTGATATGTATTTTGGTATCATTAAATATTTGATGGATGAAATAATGACTTGTGGATCTTATGATTCATTAGTGTGATTTAGGAATGAAAAAAAACAACATGAATATCAATTTTTTCGGATAAGAAATAAAGTGAAAATAGATCGAAGAACAACCATAGTATTATATTATGATATAACATTGAATGAAATCAAGTATGTTTATGTTCTCATGTCCTTATCTTGATAGTAAGGAAATCCTTGAACTAAAGGAGAGTAATTTTGAATAAAAAATGATTTTATTTTTAATTTATTATTGAGAAATCAATGTCCTATTTAACCCATCATATATTTATGGTATAGTAATGTTAGAATTTCTTATCATCATGTCCTCTATTTTTATCCTTCAAAACCTGATAGTTAAATTTGTCTTCCATGTCTATGTGTTCGCATACCACTAATTATAAACTATTCAAAAGCATAATTTTTTGAGGACCATTGCATTTCCCTTTCCGACTTATGAATGTTATGTTTTATTAACCCTATTTTTGATGTGGGATACCAAAAAAAGGTATTTTCAAGTACCAACCTTTTAATTTCAAATTATAATTTCAAATTATAATTTCAAATTTCATGTAAGCAATTTATTGAATGTGGGAAGAATGTTACAACCCATGGTTTTTTGATATCACTCTATTAAATTTAATACCTTTAACAGCTTACGATCTTAAACATACCACAATATGTTATTAAATATAGTAATTTTAACACAACTTCTATCACCTAACCTATTTAATAGAGGTAATGAATTATATTAATTAAATTATGAAAATATAGTTGACACATGTTTATAAAATTAATATATTGGTTGCTAATTAAGTATAAATAAAAATGAAAACCAATTTAACATAATGGATGTGTTTCTATGAAAAATTATTTTAATGCCCACAATGAAATTTTATCTTAATAAACTAAATTATTAACTATGAGTGAAATATAATAATGAAATTTTTATTTTATATTTTAAATATTTTTTTTTTAAATTAATCACACAAGTTTTATATGATTATGATAAATATAAATCTAATTTTAAGCATAAAAACCCATAAATTCCATAAGGTAGTTCTACTTTCTTTTGACGACCCATTAGATTTAAATCAGAATTTTTATACGTTAATATGTTTTATTTGAGAAAATAATGTTCAGTTTCGAATAATTAATATCAATATAAGCTTTGTGTAAAACTTTTGTATTTTTTAGATGTGTTTCTTTTTTTAAAGAATAGTGAAAAATTTAATATTTTACTTAAAACATTATTTTCATATAATTTATTTATATAGATAAATTATATTTAAATTTGGTTTTAAAGATTAATTATTTAAATTATACATCAATAAAAAAAAAATTCATTCGAATCAATTTTACAATTAAGTTTGTTATAAAAACATTTCAATGTTTTCAAATTTTTACTTTTAAACGTAGATTTTTCATTTCATCATTATGAATAATTTTAAATCTAAATGTCAAATTATATGTAATAAATTTTAGAAATAGAATCCTTATTTGGTATTATATGGTCGAAAATTTTTTATGTAATAATTTTTATTTTTAGAAATAAATAGGACGTCATGGTAAATAAATTATTTTCTTCTGTATAGGTAAAATTATAAAAGGGTTAAAGTTTAAAGGAAAATATTAAACTACCTATAAAATAAAACATTTAATGGGTTTTAGGGTATTTCTAGACCATATCAAGCCTCCAAAACATTATTTGGAAATATAATTCTTTGAAATTAATTCCACCTTAACATGGTTGGCAATAATTATAAAATATTAATTATTTTAATCACTTAGAACCATTTATCCCAAAATATAAATACCATCCTTCACCACCCCATTTAGACCCACAAGACATGTATCGCCTCAAATATCTTCCAAAACCAATCCTCTTAACTCAACTCACTTCCATGTTCCACTAATCTCACCAAAAGACCAAATCCATGGTCCTAAAGGGGTCCTCTAAGTAGGTGATATTTAGGAATAGGTTAAAGTACGCACCACTAACGGGAAGCATGAGGTAAGGGTTTTATTATCTCATTGCTACTTATCTAGGATATATGCCTTATTCACAACTTATTTTAGTTATGAGGTTTATATACATCTCATGATTTTATTTTATGTTTCATATAAATTTATTTTCATTTACATATCCATTTTGGTATCACATTTTCATGGGGTTTATGGATTCAAAATAACCAAAGAGGTAATGGATTTTTGTCACAATTTTCCTTATATGAGAAATATGTTATATTATAAACCTATATATTTTATGAGGTGTATATACTCCTCCATTGATATGTTATATCATGAAAAACTATGGTCTCTTCACGTTATGTGATTCATTTAATGATATTTCATCTTGTGGATTACAATTCAAATGTTTCAATGTGTTATGGAATACATTGGAATGTTTAATGATTATTTTCCTCAATAATTTTTCAATTATATCATTAAATGTATTTTCATCTATGTCAATAATCATTTTGAGACATGTAATTTATTAAGGTCTTTCTCTTATGATTCCATATTTCATACTATTGGGAATTTTTTATCGTTAGTTATTCTTGGAAATTATTGATATAATATATGAATAGTTATTTATAATGTAAAGGGATGTTGATTTAGTTGTATTATTTATTATTATTAAAAATTCATCACACATGAAAGAATAGGTGAGGACTATATATTGAAAATACCCCTGATGCATCAGCAGTCTCATGGGATGAATTTAGTTGGTGATAAACCCTTGGTGTTTGTTTCCATAAATAATTAGGTGGTTTTCTACCCATAGACATAAACATTAAAGAGGATTGATCATCACAATAACTATTGTTAGGATATGTATTGATATATTATACATCTGACATTATAAATTTTTTTCATTTTTTTTACTCTCTAGATTAGGCTCACTTTGAAAAAATCAACAGACTAATTTTCATTCAATGTTTATTGATTACATGGAATGTATGTTCATTTATTGACATTGACATGAGGATTATCCTTTATTGATTTATAACAGCTTCATTTGTACTCCACCCTGTATGATCATTTGAACTCACACTTATTATATTTCATTTCCCTATGTTATGAAGAAGATAATTTAAATGAGTTAAATAATTGAAATTACTTTCATTTATGATTAATTTTTTTTCATAATATAATATGGGTTTCATGTATGTATTTTGATCTTCAATAATAATAATATTTTTTCATTTTGGATTTCAGTCTTGTATCTATGTTATTATAATAATGAAAGGAATTGGCTCAGAGTGACAGGAGTTTAGGTCGTTACATCTATGTTTGAGAGTTGAAGGATTTCAGGGGCAGAGGGAATTAGTTTTCATGGGATTAGATTTTTGGTTTTTCAGGATTGAGGGTTTCATTTTTTCAATTTATGGGATTTGGGGTTTTTGTGATTAAGGGTTTGGGGTATTATTGGGCTTATGGGTTAGAGTTTTATAGGGTTATGGGTATTAGGTTTTCTAGGGATGAGGGTTTTTAATTTCTTGGGGATGAGAGTTTAGGGTTTTCTAGGTTTAATGGTTTAGAGTTTTTCAGGGTTGAGGGATTTGGGTTTTCTCGGGATGATGTTTCAGGGCTATCATGTGCATTATGTCTAGTTTTTCAAGGGCTTAGGGTTTTTGGATTTCTAGGGATCATGGATTAGGGTTTTGGGGTTTAGGGTTTAGGGTATTCTTGCAACGAGGGTTTCATGTATTATGGTGAAGAGGGATTAGGGTTTTATATGGATGAGTGTTTAGGATTTTGTGTGGGTGAGGGTTTGGCATTTTCTGTGGCTAATTTTTTGGGTTTTTATGGGGATGATGTACTAGGGTTTTATGGAGATAATGATTTAGGGTTTTCTAGGGATGGGGGTTTCATATTTTCCTGGGATGGGGGATTAGGGTTTTATGGGTTTGAGTGTTTAAGGTTATTTGGGACTCATGGTTTAGGCTTGTTTGTTGTTTAGGGTTTGGGGTTTTCTGGGGATAAGTGTTTAGGGATTCCTGGGGTTGAGGGTTTTGGTTTTATAGGGATGAGGGTTTGCAGTTTACTGTGGATAAGGTTTTTTGTTTATGTGGGATGTGTATTTATTGTTTTTTGGGGTTATGGGTTTTAGGTTTTGTTGGTTATGGATTTGTGGTATTCTAGTGTTGATAGATTAGTGTTTTTTATGGAAGAGTTTTTACAGTTTTGGGGGAGTAGGGTTTATTTTATTTTTGATAAGATGGTTTAGGATTTTTGGGGTGTGGGTTTAGGGTTTTTTGGGGATTAGGGATTATGTTTTTTTAGATTTGAGGGTTTGTGGTTTTTTTGGATTAGGGTTTACTTTTCCCATGTTGATCATTTTGGATTTTCTAGGGGTTAGGGGTGGGGTTTTTTTGGGACAATAGTTTTAGGGTAATATACGGATTAGGGTTTATGGTTTTATGAGGCTGATAGTTTGTAATTTTATGGGTTTGAGGGTTTTTGGATATATGGGGATTAGCTATTTGGGACTTTAGGGTCTGAGGGAATATTGTATTCTGGGGTTGAGGGTTTAAGTATTTCTATGGGTGAGGGTTTAGGGTTTTTTATGGATGTAAATTTAAGGTTTTTTGGGGATATGTGTTATAGGTTATGCATTTTCTTGAGTTAAGGGGTTTGGGTTTTCTGGGATAAGGTGTTATATCTTTTAGGGATGTGGGTTTAGTGTTTTATGTGGAGGAGGGTTTCCGATTGTATCAGGATGAGGGATAGTATATTTAGGGGGATAAGTTTTTATAGTTTTTTTAGGAATATAGATTGGTGTTTTTTGGAACTTGGGTTTTGGGTTTTTCAGGGATGAGGGTTTGGGATATTATGAGGCTAAGGGTTTAGGGTATTCTATGGTTGAGGGATTATTGAATTTTGGGGATGATGATATAGTATTTTCTGGTGCTGATGGTTTATGGTTTCATAGGGATGAGTGTTTATTTTTTTCTATGGATAAGGATTTAGGGTTTTCTACGGATGAGGGTTTAGGGTTTTCTTGGTCTGAGGGTTTAGTTTTCTTAGGGTTATGGATATATGTTTTTCTAAGGGTGAGAATTTATGATTTTCTAGGGAAGAGAGTTTATGGTTTTTGAGGATAAGGGTTGAATATTTTTTTGGTGATGAGGGATTATGTATTTTAGGGGAAAAGGGTTTCCAGTTTTAATGGGATGGTTTTTTGGGGTTTTCTATGGAAGTGGTTTTATAGTTTTTTGGGGCTCTAGTATTATGAATTTTTGGGGATGATGGTTATTATTTTTCTAGGGATGAAGGTTTATCGTTTTTAGGGAATTTATTTTAGGGTTTTCTAGAGGTGAGGGATTAGGTTTTTCTTATACTGAGGGTTTATGGTTTTCTAGGTCTTAGGGATTCAGTTTCTTTAGGGAATTGTGCATTGGGATTTGGGGTATGAGGATTCATTGTTTTCCAGGGCTGAGGGTATAGCATTTCTTTGGTTGAGGATCATGGGATTCCTGGGTCAGAGGGATTATGGTTTAAGGGGTAATATTTTTTAGGATTTTCTAGTGATGTATGTTTATGTTTTTATGGGTCTAATGTATTACTGTTTTCTAGGGTTGATTGTTTTGGGTATTTATGGATGAGGGATTAGGGTTTTTGATTATTTCAGTTTGTGTTTTTCTAGGATTGAGGTTTTGGGGGTATTCTTGGTATTAGAGTATAAGGTTTTTTGGGATGAGGGTTTACTATTTTTATATGAAAGAGGTTTTATGGTTATTTGGGTTGAGGTTTCAGGGTCTTCTGGGGATTATGGTTTAGTCTTTTTAGGGGATGAGGGTTTGGGGATTTCATATTATAATGGTTTAGGGTTTTTTTTGTTTAGTGTTTAGGTTTTATAGGGATATGGGATTAGTGTTTATAGGTGATAACACTTTTATGTTTTCTAAGGGTAAGGGTTTAGGGTTCTCTGGGGTTCAGGGTCTGGGATTTTCTACTGTTGAGGGATTAGGGTATTGAAGTGGTAAGGGAATAGGGTATTTTAGTGGTGAGGGTATAAGGTATTTTAGGGATGAGGGTTTCCTGTATTCTATGGATGAGAGAGTAGGGGTTTCTGGGGATAAATAATTGGGGTTTCCAAGGGTTGAGGGTTTTGTATTTTCATGGTATGAGTGTTTTTTGTTTTTAAGGGATGATATTTTATGGTTTCATGGGGATAGGTTTCGTTGTTTACTTTAACTGTGGATTTAGGGTTTTCAGGGTAGGTTTTTTGGGGTTTTTTAGGTCCTATGGTTTAGGGTTTTTTAGGATGATGGTTTAGGGTTATTTTGGAGGGTAGGGTTTATATTATTTTTTGAGTTTGTGGTTTTTGGATTTAGAGGGATAAGGGTTTTTGGTTTTCCTAGGATAAGGGTTTAGTTTGTTATGGTGCTAAGGGTTTAGGGTTTTCTAGAGATGATAGTAGAGTGAATTTTGGGTATGAGGGGTTACAGTTTATTTGGGATGTGGGTCTAGGGGTTTTTGTGCCAAATATGTATGGTTTTATATGGATGGGTGTTTAGGGACTTTTGTTTATGGGGTTATTCAGTTTTCAAGGGCCAAGGGTTTAGGACTTTCTAGGTCAGATTGTTTAGTGATGTATTGGAATGAGGGTTTATGGTTTTATTTTTGGTTCATGGTATTGGGATTTTGGTGCTGATTATTTTGGGTTTTCTATGGCATAGGGTCCTCTACTTTTTGGGTATGAGAGGTTGGGTTTTTTCGGGGTTAAGTTTTTATAGTTTTTTAGGGGATTAGGGTTTAGTGATTTTTGGACCACATGGTTTAGGATTTTTAGAGGTTAGCGGGTTTATGGTTTTATATGACTAGTGGTTTAGGGGTTTTTTGGTGTTATGTGTTAAGGGGGTTTCGGGATGAGAGTTTAGTATTTTTTGGATATTGTTTTATAGTTATTTTTCGGATGACTGTTTAGGGTTTTTAATAATGATATTTTTGAGTTTTTTCGGGATGTGGGTTTAGTATTTTAAGAGGATTTGGTTTTAAGGTTTTTTATGACTAATTGTTTAAGCTTTTTTAAGAGATAATATTTTCAAAATTTTCTAGGGCTGAGGGTTTTGGGTTTTTTGTGGTTAGGGGTTTAGCATTTTCAAGGTCCAAGGGATTAAGGTTTTCTAGGGCAGGGTGATTAGGGTTTTTTTGGGGCATTGGATTTAGGGTTTCTTAGGCTAAGGTTTTAGGGACTTCTAGGGATAAGGGTTTTGTGTTTTCTAGGACTATGGTTATAGGGTTTTCTATGGATGATAGATTTTGATTATGTAGGTCTAAGGGATTAGGTTATTCTATGGATGTGTGTTAGGGTTTTCTTGGGATAAGGATTTAGGGTTATCTTTGGAAAAGGGTTTGTGATTTTTTTGGTGTGGGGTTTTATTTCTTTTTTGGGTGTAAGGTTTTATTATGTTTTTATAGTTGAGTTTATTTCTTCAATTATTTTAGGGGTGAGGGATTTGGGGTTTTTAGCGATGAAGGATTATATTTGGTTGGGGCTTCAGGCTTAGGATTTTTTGGCACTAAGGGACTATTGTTTTTGGGGGCTTAGGGACTCTATATTTTTTCCCTCATGACTTAGGGATTTTTTGGGAATATGTCTTAGGGTTTTTGGGGCTGAGGGAATAAGGTTTTCTTGGGTGAGGGGTTAGGGTTTTTTGTGGATGAGGGCTTCAGGTTTTTTTGGAGAAGGGGGTTGAATGTTTTGGGGGTGAGGGATTAGGTTTTTTTGAGGATTAGGGTTTATAGTTTTTTATGGTTAAGGTTTTTTAGTTCTTTGAGGATGAATATATTGTATCTCTTGGGTTTTAGAGTTTAATGTTTTTCAAGAATAGGGTTTAGGGTTTTTTTGGGCATACGGTTTCTGATTTTTTAGGCCTTAGTTTTTTTTTTGTTTTTTTCAGACTTAGTGTTTCATGTTTTTAGGTTTGATGGATAATGGTTTTTCAAGGATGGTATATTAATATTTATTAGAGAAAATGTTTTATGTAACACCCCAATATTTCATTGTAAGTTATCTTATTTAAAGTAAATCTATAGCTTGCACTACACGCAACACCGAGTTTGAGCACACCCCGATTTACCAAACTAGCCATTCAAAAAGTGGTTATGAATTGTATTAACTGAATTTTAAATCTTATATACTACATATAATTTTAGAATCCATATTATGTGTTTTTTATACATAATATAAGAACATGTTCAATTGTTTAAATAAAAGAAGTATTTTTCAGAAATGAAATTTTACCGCCTATTAATGTTGAACCCTTTTAAATACAATATTTGACACTTTTATATATTAAATTTTACAAAATAAACTTCTTATTTAGAATTGGGACATAAAAAATTTATTTTTTATAAATTTTTGGTGTTTTTCTAATAACTTTCATATTTTGGTGAATAGTGAAAATTATTAAATTTTAATCGAAAACAAATTTTTTAATCAGAATAATTTACAGTGTTCAATTATACATTTGAATGGTTTGGAAGTATAATTAAATTATATTTTTACCAAATAATCCAATGTGGGTCATTGTATGTAATTTTAATTCGAAATTATACATAAACAAGTGTCAATCTTTTGATAGTTATTGTTTCTTTAAAACATGCTATTTCTTTTGACAACGGGAATTGATTTTGAATTAATTAATACAAATTTTATTTTTTGAATTTGCTAAAATATACATCATTTTTTAATTCGAAATATCAAATATAGATTAATCTTAATTTTTGGTATTTTTCCAAAAAACATCAATTTTTTATGAATACTAAAACCAATTTGTAGTAGTTAAAAACTGACTTTTTCATTTAAATGAAAATTTACCGCTTTTGTGAATTGAATTTCAAAAATCTAATATACATGGTTGCATTTATGAAGTAAAATTTGGTTCAATAAGATGAAAATAATTTTTGGTGAATAGTAACTTTTGACTTTTATTTACCGCGGTTAAAAGTAAATAGGGTAATTTAAGATAAAATTAATATTATAATAATACATAATTACCTTAACACTCCTCCTAACATTATTTTATGAGTCATGTCCGACCATTGTAATCCTTGGGTAGATTTGGGGACCCCATGGATTCACTTAGGAGTGATAATGACACTTTATTTTAATTAACTTAAATTAAAGACAAAAATGACATTAACAAATATCTTTTAATATATAAACTTTTACATGGGGTTATATAAGTCATATTTTCGAATATAAATACTCATTGTAAATATAAAAATATTTCCTACATTATTTAATTTTTCTTATAATTTTTATACATCATATAAATTAAATTATTTTTGACACAATAATGATGCAGTATTCACCTCATTAATAAATGATTTAAATAAATAATATTATTAATATTAAAATAATGTCCAAAACCTGTCCAATTATTATTGGATGATTTTATTTCAAAACTTAGTCATCTTATCTTATAATTTAAGGAGTTTTGGACTTTTTGAAACCGAATATAAGTTTATAATAAAATAACATTTTCAAACTTTCCAAAAGAGCCCCTCCTCTCCCTTATAGAAGGACACCACTTCTCACTCATTCCCCACACCTCTCAAGCCCCTTGGATCATCCAACCCCTACCCAAATAAGCTCTCAAGATTCCTCTCTTCCACCTAGAAGCCTTACTTTAGGCATAAGTAACTTCAAGATGTTTGTTTGGTTCAAACCAAAGGGAGTTATCCAAATTAAAGGTAATGATTTCTCTTAACTTTTTTTCTTTAATTTTACTTATCCAAACCGAAAACTATTTTTATTCCATTATTTTATAGTATAACTAGTATCATAAATATACTAGTATTTTTTATGAAAAATATTTGAACTACACACACACACACCTCCATCTAATGGGTAAAGAACATATTGTTTCTCTGGATGGAAAACTAACACCTCATGAAATGGTGATTTTTCAATTATATCCTACCGCCTATCATGGTGGCCTTTAAGATGACACTATATTTATATATTATATATATTTTGTTTATTTTTTATTTATGCTTCTGTATTTTCCATTTATATCATTCCCATATGGTTTCCATTATGGGGTAAAACGCGATAATTTCATTTGAGGAAGTGCAGACTACTGCCCCCTCAAAGTGATATGACTCGTTAATGCCTTATGTGGGATGTATAAAGGATGGATTTAATGATATTATATATGATATTATACTGGTATTATAATATACCTATGTATCATTGTATTTTAATTCTATTAAAAAATAGAATATAAATGAAAGTAGCGTTCATGCATACGTAAGGATTACCGTCTCCATAAACAGTGCATTTCATTTAATATCTCCAAATGTTATGTATTGTCATAAATTCATATATATATAATGGATATATATATATATATGTGTTTGTGTGATATCTAAATCATTTATATCATTCTGGAGATAATGTACATTTGACCACATGGAAAAATAGTAATTATAACAAGTTCATTTTTGACTCAAGTTCCGAACATTGATAAAATATCCAATATGAACTCAAATAATTAACTAATTGTTATAGAAAGGTAATAAGTTCTATAAAATGGAAAATATACTTGAAAATATTACTTAATCAAGAAGAAATTAACTTAATTTTATTATTCATGAAGAACAAGGAACATACAAGACAAGTCGGACTTGTGGTAAGGGGTTTCTTATGTCACTTTTAATTCCGTGATATTTCCATCGTTTGCCACTTATTTTTTGCATGTGGTGTATTTTTTACTGACATTTGATATATATTATAATTATTCTCTTCATATTCTTGGTATTATGTGAATTTTTTGGTGGTTATTAACCTTTGGTCATACAACTTGATTTATTATAATCCGGTAAGGGGATTTCATCTCACTTCTTATTCTCATGAGATTCATGTTGTATTTCCACTATTTATTTATTTTTTGTGGTGTACGTACTGGCCATGATTGTATTCCTTTTGTAATATAATTTAATCTATGGTTATTTAAAACATCATTTAATAATCCTTCTTTCATGGGGTGAATGTTTCGTGAGTTACCAAATCAATAAAGGAATTTCAAATTTAAATTTCCACTCATTGTGCTTTACGCATACTTCATTGATTATTTTAATCCAAGATTATGTGTGGAATCACTATTTATTATTTATGTAGTAATTTCCAATACCCTTTGTATGAATATAATTTTGATACGCATAATTACTCCAGTGATTATTTCTCAAGTCATTGATATGAACATGATAAGAGTAATCTTAACTCAATTCTCATTCATTGAGTTAAACATCCGAGTCATTGGTGTTGTTTTTAAAATAAAATGTGTGAATGTCCTCTGATTTATTTACACTAAATATCCAATCACATTGAGTGTATTTATATTTTTCACACATAATTATGTCATTGATTTATCCTTAACCTAAGGATACTGTCTTTATAAGGGATTTCATCTCCATTTACATTCCATTTGGACTTCTCTATTGTTATATGCCAATTCACTTTTATATGGAATATATAATGTACTTTGACATAGTATTTCATTAATCCCATTATCCTAATGATATTATAAAGTTTTGATTACATAAATTATTTTTATCCAAGTGTCTCTCATTTGGTTATTAACTCTAACTAAAATATCATTTTAAATATTTTAAAGATTTATACTTCTAAATATTTCTCATTAATGTCCATGTTTAAAAAATGTTTTTAAAGATTTATTTATATGGACATTAATGTTTTGAAATTAAATTTACTTTTAAAATTTTCAATGTGCTATGGGACACTTTGATTCAAAAATCTATTTTAAATGGCTTCTTGATAAATAATGCGACTTTTAAATGTTTTCAAGGAAAATGGGGATATTTCTCTCAAATAGTTTTGATGATTATTTTCATCTATGTAAATATCCTTCATTATTCTCAATTGAGGTTAATATATTATAATAAAATCTTTCATATTGTATTGAATGTGTTATTTTTTACTGTGGTTGTGCTATTTTTATGCAATTCATGGTTTTTGGTTATAATATTGACATTTCGTATGCTAGTTTTAATACGAATGTTGAGTTATGATTCAAAAATTTCTTATGTGGAATGAATTGGACTTAGTATGTGATGTTTGGAGCCCTCTATAGCTCCTCGATGCATCAGTAGGTCTCATGATACAACTATATGTGGAATTGGCTAAGGCAATTCCCAATTTGATATATGGTTTTGGCCGAGGTCTAAATCATTTTTAGACGTCTTCGCCAAGGCCTTGAAAAAATGGTTCAGAATGTCCGAAATTATACATTCCCTTATTATAAAAATAATATTCATGGTTCACGTGGTCATTTGACTAGTAGAATACCGATGATTATGTTTTCTTATTGCATTATTTACTCAGCTCATATTCCTTCCCTAAACATTTTCATGTTTATTATTTGTAAAGGAATGTGTTTCCAATTATTAATCATGCTTAATATTTATGTTATCTTCCACTTTATTGCTTACCCTTACTGCGTGTTTCAGCTCACCCCTTTCTTATGTTTCATTTTCCCATGATATGAAGGAGTTAGTTATGAGTGACTTGCGGGCATAATCATAGAGGCTTGGATGTTTCTAATGAAATAAATTAGTGTTGTATTTCTTTTCAAGTTGTAAAGTTGAACTTATGCAAGTATATTGTTTCCAGGACTACTAAATTGATCGATCCTTCAGGACTTGATTCCTTGTGATCAGGCCAATGTATTAAAATAATTCACCGGCTCCTAAATTCTGGGGTCGGGGCATTATAGTTTTTATTAGAGGATGTTTAGTACAAACCATAAAAACTAGATTAAGATAAACTATTATTAGATCACATTACCTTAAGACATACTTTGAGGATTATTATAGAAGAACTTCCTAGAAATTTGCTAATGTAGAGATTATGTGTATTTTCCCAGAAATACATTCCTGTCGGGATACGAGCAGGTAAATGAGGCTCCAGAACAGATGTACCTAGGAGTGAAAACTTTGACAAGGAGTTTCAAGCTTGACCTGGGGTATCCTGGTACATGAAAATGGGGCTTGCTGCACTCTTGGATATGACACTCTCGGGGGATATGATTAGGATAATTTACATTTTCTTTACAAACCGATTTGAAGGAATTTAATATAAGAAGAGAATAAATGACCTTGGTTAATCCTAAGGTGTTTCAAATTGAAAATATAGTGTCTGATATTCTCTAAATGATTTTATGACTATTGTTACTCACATAATGATTTATGGTTTTAGTCAATGGCTGGATTCCAAGAAAGTACTAGTAACTTTGAGTATGATGTACAAGGTGGGAACAGTGGTGGAAATGAGAAAAAAATGGAATGATGATAGGCGGAAAATATATCATGTTCAAGTAGAATTATTTTTCCAAAAATATGATCAAAAACATATATACTAACCAACTCCCGGAGTAAAAAAAGAATATAAAGGTGATGAATGATAAGAGCTCCTATAGTGGAGACAATTGAGAAAAGAAACATCAATTTCCATCATGCAAGAAATGTGGAAGGAGACACCCAAGAAAGTGTCTCAATGGAACAAAGAAATTCATTACGTGTGGGAAAGAAGGACATAAAGTATGTAATTGCTTAAGAAAATTGAAGAGTGATATGGAAGAAAATAAAAATGGTCCAAATAATCCATTTAGAATCATTTTTTGTAAATTTATGGAACCTAGCCATTACCAGAGTGAATGCCCTATTCTATTGGATATCTTCTTGGTCAAAGAAAAAGCTATGTGGAAATAAATGGTTGGAGAAATGTTTAAAAGTATAAGTGCTCTTTGTTGATTGGATTAATTTGGAAAAAAAATCTCTTAAAACCCTACAGTTTGTCAAGTGAAAATGATATTTGAGGAAGAATTATCTTTTCTCTTGTGGATAAATTTATAAGTAACCATTTTGTTTTCTATGATCATTGATTTTGAGGAAATTACAAGTTATTAAATTTTTGGATGAAAATGCGAGGTATGAGATAACATTTGTGGTTAAATTATTTTATGGTTATTTTGGGGATTTTATCTCATTTTGGTAATTTTATAAAATATTGTTTCTGAAAAAGGACAACACGTAGACCGTGTGAAAACCCGTCACGTCGGACAAAGCTATGAGAATTGGACCCACAACCAGAGTTTGATTGGGATTTATCGCTTACCACTAGTCTACCTAAAGTCCCTGGTTAGTATGACTAATTATTTTTAGTTAAATGATTTTATTGATCAATAATAATTTGATTTAGGATCTTATGTCTTATCAAATGGATACCCTTAGTATAGGAAAATGATTTGATGATTAAGTGATAATAGTTTTTTGGAAGACGTTCGTTCTGTTGGGAGAACTATATGCCTAAGGAAAATATAATACTATGGGATTTAATTTGTGGAGTAATGGTGGATTATTATCTATGTTTGAATTGTGGATTTAGAGTGATTTGGGTTATTTATGTAAATTATTAACCTATCGCAAAGAATATGTGATTAGGTTAATTACTTTTAAGTATGTGACTTTAAGATTCATCGATGTCATTTGGAGATACAATTTAACGTGGAAGACTACATAACCAAATTCTTCTATGTTTTGGGTTTCAAAATTAGCTTGGATTATATTGAAGTATTTTAAGGAAAATTGTTTATTGAATAATATTTATTTAACTTTGGGGTATTTCGGGATTAATTTTAGAAATTAAGATTAGTGTTTCTTTCTCTAAAGGATTATACTTTTGGGGGATCATCAGATATTTTACTAACAATTTTGGTTTTGGTTAATCCCTAAAGACAAGTTAAATATATAGTTTATGCTTTGTGGATCATGTGATTCTCTAGAAGTTGATTCTAGCTCTTATAGTGTGACCAAGTCATCTTAAATATGCCTCAGATGAAAGAAAGATGAGTTAGTGGTAGAAATTTATTAATGAATGAAAATCTACTTAAAAAGTAAGTATATCTCTTTATGTTCTTAGTCAATCTCATAATACAATTCTACATATTTATGAAATGTAAATAAAAACAAAAAAAAGCGTTGTCTGTTTACTTTTCCTACTGGGAAACTAATGATCGTTTGTCCCATCACAAGTTTGTGGTTTCCTTATTTTTAACTTTCTTCTGATCAAGTTTTATATCCCTCCCTATCAGAACATTAAACCTTGTTTATCTTCCATATCCTTGTTTTCCTAAATGTAATCTTAGTATGGGTTATCTCAGGTGACTTTTGTACTTCTATTTCCTTCATTTAAAGTGATAGTTTTATTGACTCTTTTTCCAATGTGGGACTTTCAATGATGTTCCCAAGCCCAATTTTAAAAATTTTGAGGATGCAATTTCCAAAAGGGGGGAAGAATGTAACACCCCAAGATTTCATAGTAAGTTATCTTCTTTAAAGTAATTCAATAGCTTACGCTACACACAACACCAAGTTTGAGTGCACCCCGACATACCAAACTAGCCATTCAAAAAGTGGTTACGAATAGTATTAACTAAATTTTAAATTTTATATACTACATATAATTTTAGAATCCATATTATGTTTTTTAGACATAATATAATAACAAGTTCAATTTTTCAGATAAAATGAGTATTTTTCAAAAATGAAATTTTACCGCCTTTTAATGGTGAACCCTTTTAAATATTATATGTGACACTTCTATATATTCAATTTTACATAATAAACTTCTTATTTAGAATCGATACATAAAAATTTATTTTTGATAAATTTTTTGTGTTTTTCTGATAACTTTCATATTGGGGTGAATAATGAAAAATACTAAATTCTAATTGAAAACAACTTTTTTAATCAAAATAATTTGTTGTGTTTAATTATACATTTGAATGGTTTGAAATTATAATTAATTATATTTTTACAGTTTAATCCAATGTTGGTCATTGGAAATAATTTCACTTTGAAATTATACATAAACAAGGTAAAATCTTTTGATAGTTATTGTTTCTTAAAAACACGCTATTTGTTCTGAGAATGGGAATTAATTTTAAATTAATTAATACAACTTCTATTTTTGAATTTGGTAAAATTGACATCATTTTAGAATTCATAATATCAAATATATCTTAGGTTGATTTTTTGGTATTCTTCTAAAAAACTTCAATTTTTAATGAATAGTAAAACCACTTAGTAGTTGTTAAAAAACTGACTTTTTCATTTAAATGAAATTTTATCGCTTATATGAATTGAATTTTGAAAATATGGCATTCATTGTTATTATTAGTAAGTAAAATTTGGTTCAATAAGATGAAAATAATTTTTGGTGAATAGTAACTTTTGACTTTTATTTATCACTGTTAAAAGTAAATTGGGTAATTTAAGGTAAAATGAATATTATAATAATACATAATTACCTTAACAGTTCTCCTAACCTTATTGTATGAGTCATGATCGACCATGGGAATCCTTGGGTCGTTTTTGGGACCCCACAGAGCCACATAAGAGTGATAATGACACTTTATTTTAATTAACTTAAAGCAAAGACAAAAATGACATTAACAAATATCTTTTAGTATATTTATTTTTAAATGGGGTTATATAAGTCAATTTTATACTATAAATATTCATTGGAAATATAAAAAGATTTACTAAATTATGAAAGTTTTTTATTAAATTTTAGACATCAAATAAATTTAATTATTTATGACACAATAATGATGCAGTATTCACCTCATTAATAAATGATTTATATAAATAAGATTATTAATATTAAAACAATATCCAAAACCTGTCCAATTATTATTGGATGATTTTATTTCTAACATGAGTCATCTTATCTTAAAATTTAATGAGTTTTTGACATCTTGAAACCAAATATAATTTTATAATAAAATAATATTTTCACAATTTCCAAAAAATCCCCTCCTCTCCCTTATAAAAGGACACAACTTTTCACTCATTACTCACACCTCTAAAGCCCCTTGGCTCATCCAAACTGTGCCCAAATAATCTTTCAATATCCATATCTTCCAATTGTAAGCCTTAAATTAGGCAAAAGTCACTTCATGAAGTCCATTTGGTTCAAACCATAGGGAGTTACCCAAATTAAAGGTAATGGTTTCTCTTAACTTCCTTTGTTTTATTTTACTTCTCAAACCCATAAACTCTTTTTATTCGTTTATTTTATATCAAAACTAGTATCCTAAAGTCATGTGTTTTTAATTATTCAAAATTCTTAATATTTATTTTATCTTACATTGTAATTCTTACCCTTACTGAGCATTTTAGGTTACCCCATATGTTTTCTTTTCCCAGGATATGAATTAGTAGCAATGAGTGACTTGCAAGCATAATCCTGGAGGCTTGGATGTTTCTAATGAAATAAATTAGTGTTGTATTTCATTTCAAGTTGTAAAGTTGAACATATATATGTGTCTTGTTTCCAAGACTACTAAAATGATCAGTCCTTTGGGACTTGATTCCTTGTGTTCATGGAAAAGTATTAGAATAATGCACCGGCTCCGGGATTCTGGGGTCGAGGCGTTACATTTTATTGTTTTTTGGGATGTGGGTTTGGTATTTTGGGGTAGATGGTTTGGGTTTTTTTTTGTGATTTTGGTTTTTTTCTATAGATAATGTTTTAGTGTATTTTGGGCCTGAGGGTTTGGGGTTTTTAGTGGATAATGGTTTGAGGATGTTGGGGGGATGACGTTTCATGGTTATTTTTAGCTATGTGTTTGGGAAATTTTGTTGATATTTTTTTCTCTTGTGGAAGGGTGTTTGGGTATTTTTGGGGATGCGGATTTCATATTTTATGGGTGATGAGGGTTCCTTGTTTTTTGGTGTTGAAAATGTCATTTTTTTTGTAAGGGTTTCGAGATTATTTGAAAGATGGTATAGGGTTATTGGGTGAATGGGTTTAGGATATTTTAGGGATGAGGGTATGGGGTTTTTTTAGGGATGATGGTTTTTGGCTTTTTGGTGTTCGGGGTTTTGAGTTTTTCGGGACTAAGGCATTTATGATTTTTATGGCTAAAGGATTATGGTTTATTGGATTTCATGGTTTGGGGAGTGTTACGGATGTGGGTTTGGGGTTTTCATGGGGTGATGATTTGGGGTTTTATGGGGCCCAAGGTATGGAATTTTTTAGGGAAAATGGTTGAGGGTTTTCTGGGGTTGTGGGTTTGGGTTTTCAAAGGACCATGTTTTCCAGATTTCTTGGGTGAGGTGTTTGGAGTTTCCTAGGGATAAGGGGTATGGTTTCTCTAGGACTGAGTGTTTGGGGTTTTCTAGGGATGAGGTTTTGGGTTTTTCTATGGAAAAGGATTTATTGATTTTTAGGGATATGGGTTTGGGGTATTATGGATATGAGGGTTTAGGGATATTTGGGGCCAATGGATTGGGGTTTTCATAGAGAGTAGTTCAAAACAAATTGGGGGATATGTGTTTAGGGTTTTCTAGGGCTATGTATTAACATTTTTGGGGGGATGAGAGTTTTCTGTTTTCTAGGGATGAGGGTTATTGGTTTATTGGGGATAAAGATTTATGGTTTTCTAGGGCTAAAGGTTCTGGTTTTTCTTGTGCTAAGGGTTTAGAGTTATCTGGGGTCGTGGGATTAGGGTTTTCTGATGTTGAAGATTTATTGATTTTTGGGAATAAGGGTTTATTGATTTTTGGGGATGATTGTTTAGTTTTTTTATGGGTGGGGAATTAAGATTTTGAGGGTGTGAGGGTTTTAGGTTTTTAGGTTTTGAGGGTTTTGTATCTTTTGGGTCTATGTGATTTTTTTTATGGTGTGGAGGGGTTATTATTAATGGGTTTGAGGGTTTGGTTTGTTCTGAGGATGGATGTTTAGGGATTTCAAGGGATATGGTTTTAGGGTTTCCTAGAGCTTTGTATTAGTTTTTTTATGAAAAATGGATTATTTATTCTGGATCTAAGGGATTGCAATTTTTTAGAGATGAGGATTTTTGATTTTTTGGGTGAATGATTTGAGTTTTTCAAAGAATGGGGGTTTAGGATTTTTCTTAGATGTGTGTTTCAGGTTATTGGGGTTTAGGGTTTATGTATTTTTTGGGATAAGGGTAATGGGTTTTTATGTGATTTTGGTTTTCTATTTTCTAGGGCTGATGGATTAGGTTTTTATAGGGATGTGGGATAACATTATTTTTTTTATTGGGGGTTATGGTTATTTTGGATTGAGGTTTTTGGGGTTTGTTGGACTGAAGGTTAAAAGACATACATGGATGAGGGTTTATTATTATCCTGGTTTAAGGGTTTGCAGTTTTCTAGGTAGGTGGGTTTAGGGAATTCAATAAAAGATAGTTCATTGTTTTTTGGTCCTGAGTGTCTAGGGTTTTCTATTTTTGGGGATTTTTGGGGTTTATTGTTGGTCCTCTTTTGTTTTTTTGTGCTATTGGATTGGGGTTTTCATTTGATGAGTGTTTAGGGTATTCTGGGGCTGTGGTGTTTGGTTTTTCTAGGTATGAGTGTTTGTATCATTTTGGGGATGATAGTTTTTGGTTTTCTAGGACTAATAGTTTTGTGTTTTCATGGGATTTGGGAGTTAGTTTTTCTAGGGATGTGGTTTTAGGGATTTCTTTGGCTGTGGGTTAGGTGATTTTTGGGGATGGATATTTATCATTTTCTGTGGTTGAGGGTTTCTTGATATTTGGGGATGAGGGTTTAGGTTTTTATAGTAATGAGTTTTTATGGTTTTGTGGGATTGATGGTTTAGTGTTTTCTATGTATGAGGGTTTGGTTTTTCTGGGGTTAAGGTTTTATGATTTCTGGGGATGAGAATTTGGGGTTTTTTAGGGATGATGGTTTTAGTTATTCTTGGGATAAGGGATTAGGGTTTCCTACAGATAAGGATTTAAGGTTTTCTAGGGCTCAGGGTTTATGGTTTTCCATAGTTATAGGTTTTCTAATTTTTAGTGGTGGGGTTCCATGGTTTTTTTAGGCTAAGGGTTCGGTTCTTTTTGAGTGAGGGTTTGGGGATTACTAAGGCCCAATGTTTTTGATTTCTAGGTATTAGTGATTATTTTTTTCTATTATTGAGGGTATTATGATTTCTGTTGTTATGTGTTTGAGGTATTTCAGTGTTAACGGTATAGGGTTTTATGGTTATATGGTTTAATGTTTGTTGGGGATGAGGGTTTAGGGTTTTCTATGGATAAGGGTATAGGGTTATCTAGGTATGAGTGTTTAGATTATTATTTATCTAATGGTTTGGTATTTATTAGGGATGAGGTTTTAGGGTTTCTAGGGTGAATTTTTCTAGTTTTCTAGGGTTGAGGGTTTTGGATTTCTTGGGATGATGGTTTATGGTTTTTTTTTTGTGATGTGGGTTTAGGGATCTTATGGGATGTGTGTTAGGTTTCTTTGAGATGTGGTATTTGTGTGTTTTGGGTCTCTGGGTTTTGGGTTCTCTGGGGATGAGGGTTTAGGATTTTTTTTGGTATGAGTGTTTGGGGTTTAATGGTGATGTGAAGTTATGGTTTTATCAGTCCAAGTTTTTCAGGTTTTATGGGGATAAGGGTTTGGTGTATGATGTTGATGTTTTATTATTTTCTTTGGATGAAAATTCTGCATTCCTTGGGGATAAGGGTTTATTTTTTATGAGATGTAGTGGTTGGGGTTTTTTTGGTACTGAGAGTTTATAGTTTTGTTGGATGTAGATTTTGAGGTTTTATGGGATGTGTGTTTAGAGTTTTTGGTGGATATGTTTTTTTCTATATTTGGAGCGGATATTTTAAGGTTTTGTAGTTCTGAGGGTTTGGGGTTTGTGGGGATGATGGTTTTAGATTCTATGTGGATAAGGGTTTATATATTTCTAGGGATGAGGGATTAGTTTCTTTATTATGATGAGAGTTTAGGTTTTTGTTGGGGTGAGGTGTCGATCATTTTGGGGCTAAGGGTTCAGGGTCATCTTGGGATGAGGTTCTTGGGTTTTCTTTTGTAGCGGGTTTGGGGTTTTCTATGGAATTGGTTTTAGTGTCTTCTATTGTTGAGAGTTTAGGGTTTCATGGAGAGAAGTGTTTAGGGTTTTCTAAGGATGGGGGTTTACGGTTTTCTTGTGTAAGAGTTTAGGGTTTTCTAGTGATGAGGATTTGGGGTTTTCTATGGTATAGGGTTAAGTGATTTTTGGAGCTAAGAGTTTGTGGTTTTCTTGGGCTGAGGTTCTAGGGTTTTATGGGGACGATGGTTTTGGTTTTTCTGGGTCTAATATTTTAGGGATTTCAAGGTCTAATATTTTAGGATTTTTTTTGTTATAGGGTCTTGGGTTTTCCTGAGATGAGGGTTTATGGTTACCAAGGGTTTCATGTTTTTTTTTTCTTGGGTTGAGGGTTTATTGTTTTTTGGGGATGAGGGTTTTGGGTTTTTTGGGGCTAAGGGATGAGGGTATTTTGGGGAAGAGGTTTTCTAATTTTCTAGGGATGAGGGTCTGAGGTTTTCTGGGGCTAAGAGTTTGGATTTTTTATATATGAGGGTTTATGGATTTTTGTGTTTGAGGGATTGGGGTTTTCTAGGGTTGAGGTAATTGGTTTTTTGGGGGATGAGGTTTTGGGGGTTTCTAGGATTGAGTGATTCTAGTTTTCATTAGATGATGGATTAGGTTTTTTTTGTTTCATGGTTTAATTTTTTTATAGACTAAGGGTTTAGGGTTTTATATGGTAGAGGGTTTATGTTTTTTGGATAAGGGTTTATGGTATTATGGGTCTGAGAGTTTGAGGATTTATAGGGTTGAGGTTTTGGTGTGTAATTTATTAGATTTTTATGTGTTGATGAGTTTTCATAGTTTTCTATGGTTGAGAGTTTGAGGTTTTCTAGGTGTTGGGGTTTGGGGTATTCTATTTTTGGTGGTTTTAAGGTTTTATTGGGAATAGGTTTTGGGGTTTTCATGGGATAAGGGTTTAGGTTTTTATGTAACAAGGGTTTAGTTTATCTAGGATTACTATATAGGGTTCTATGGGGCTTAGGGATTAGGGTTTTCTATTTCTATGGGTTATGGGTTTTCTAGGGACTAGAGTAGTGGTTTTTCATGGGATGAGCATTTATGTTTCTCTAGGGATTAGTCATTTGGGGTTTCCAGGGCTGATTGTTTGGGGTTTTCATGGGATCAGGGTTTAGGGTTTTTTAGAGTTGAGGGATTTCCATTTTATGGAACTAAGGGTTTAGGGTTTTCTAGGTATGGGATTTTAATGTTTCCTGGGGATGACAGATTATTTTGTTTTATGGATGAGGGTGGAAGGTTTTATATGGATGATGGTTTAGGGAATTCTATGGATGTCGGGAATGTTTTTTTTTGTGACCTTTGGGTTTTATGTGTATGAGGTTTTATGGATTTTTTGGGGACAAAGTATCGAGTTTTCCTGGGTTGTTTGCATAAGGTAGTCTATGGTAGTGGGTTTGGGGTTTTCTAGGACTGAGGGATTGGAGTTTTTTTGGTTAGGAGGGTTTAGGGTTTTATGGGTTGTGGGTTTTGGATTTTTTGGTGATTCAGGTTTGCTATTTTCTAAGGCTGAGGGTTTTTAATGTTTTGGGATAAGGTTTTAGGTTTTTATAAGGATGAGGGTTTATAGATTTCTAGGGCTAAGTGTTTTCTGTTTTCATGGGATAAGGGTTTATGGTTTTTTGGGGATATGGATTTATTATTTTCTAGGGTAGTGGATTTATGGTTTTCTAGGGATGAGGGTTTACGGATTTCACTGGATAAAGGATCAATGTTTTCTTTTACTGGGGATTTAGGGTTTTTTGATATAATTTTTTTGGTTTTCAAGGGAAAAGGTTATAGGTTTTAATGTGATGAGGGTTTTGGATTTTAAGGATTAAGGGTTTCATGTTTCTACGGGTTGAGGGATTATTATTTTTGGTGGATGGGGGTTTGTGGATTTCTAAGGCCAAGGGTTTAGTGTTTTATGGAGATTTTGGATTATGGTTTTCTGGAGACGATCCTTTCATGTTTTCATGGGATGAGGGTTTAGGGTTTTCAGGGGAAAATGATTTAGGATTTTCAGGGCTGAGGGTTTAGTTTTTTTCTGGCTGAGTTTTTAAGATTTTCATATGATGAGTGTTTTATGTATTATGGGGATTAGTGTTTTTGGTATTCTAGTTCTGAAGGATCAGGTATTTCTAGGGATGAGGTTTTACTGTATTTTCGTATTTAGCTTCAAATGTTCTATTGTGCTGATTATTCCATGTTTAATGGGGTTGATAGTTTTGGGACTTCTAATGATGATTGATTAGGGTATTTTGGTTATGAGGGTTTATTTTTTTTTGGGGTTGATGGTTTCGGGTTTTGTAGGGATTAAGTTTTGTGGATTTATAGGAATGTTGGTTTAGGGTATTCTATGGATGAGGGTATAGGGTTTTCATCCGATGGGGGTTTATGATTTTCATGGGATGATGGTTTCAGGTTGTCTGCGGTATAGGATTTTGTGTTTTTTATGTTTTGGGTTTTGCGTATTTTGGGGAAGTGGGTTTAGGGTTTTCTAGGGTTGACGGTTTATGGATTTCTAGGGATGATGGTGTATTGTTATCTAGGGTAGAGGGTTTAGTGTTTTCTTGGGATGAGGGTTTATGATTTTATGTGGATGAGAGTTTAGGTTTTTTCAATGTCTAAGGGATTGGGGTTCTTAGGTTGACAGTTTGACATTTTCCAGGGATGACGGTTTGGGGGATTATGTGGATAAGGGTGTTTGATTTTATAGATCTATGAGTTTTTGGATTGTTTGGTCTAATGGTTCGGGATATTCTAGTGTTGACTATTTTGTGTTTTCATAGGTTTTGGGTTTAGGGATTTTTGAGGATGAGGGGTTATGGTTTTCTATGGATGAGCGAGTAGGGTTTTATGGGCTGATCGTTTTGGGTTTTCTGGAGATGAAGGATTATGGTTTTCAGGGGTTGAGGGGTTATGGTCTTATTGGGATTCGTGTTTAAGGTTTTCTTACACTACGGGAAAAATGGGTATTTGCGACGAGGATAAATCCCGTCGCAAATAACCCTGTTAAAAACTTATTTGCGACGGGGGTATTTGCCCGTCGCAAATAAGTAGCCTTTTGCGACGGGGAAGGCTATCCCGTCGCAAAAGGTATGGCGCCCTTTGCGCGCCAAATCGCGGGAAAACTATTTGCGACGGGAATATTCCCCCATCGCAAATAACCGGCGGTGGTAAAAGGTATTTGCGACGGGAATATTCCCCCGTCGCAAATAGTATGTCGGCAGGTGGTTATTTGCGACGGGTCCCGTCGCAAATGACTATTTAACCGTTGACCGTAATAAATGTTGGCTAAGGTATTTGCGACGGTTCCCGTCGCAAATGGGCCCGTCGCAACTAATCTAACCTATAAATACCCTCATCCGTTTTTTTCAAATCATTCTCAAATTCCATCTTCTTCTTCTCTCAAAATTTTATTTTTACAGTTCAGTTTTTCTCAAGTTTAATTTTTTTCTCCGGAGTTGGTATTGAAGTTTTGAAGAACGATCAGAGATCAACCTCAGATCAATTTTCAAGGTATTTATATTTATTTTAATTTCATATTTATTTTTAATGTTTCATTTGTTTTAATTATTCTTAATTAGTTGTAATTTAATATTGTTTACATTGTTTTATAACTTAATAATTAGTAATAAATACTAATAATTAGGAATAATAACATTATTTAATTATTAATATATTTTATTATTAATATTAAAATAATATAATTTTTTATATATATACAGTTCTCTTTTCATCTGTGTGTTTGCTGTCTTCACATGTATTATTTGTATATGGAGAGAGAAAACACACAGATGAAAGGAGAACTGTATATAAATTAGAAAATTATATTATTTTAATATTAATAATAAAATATACTAATAATGTTATTATTCATAATTATTTGTAATTATTCCTAATTATTGGTAATTATTCATTTAATTAGTCATAATTAAGAACAATTACCAATAATTACCAATAATTAGTAATACTTAGTAATAATTACCAATAATTAGTAATAATTACCAATAATTAGTAATAATTACCAATAATTAGTAATAATTAGTAATAATTACCAATAATTAGTAATAATTACCAATAATTAGTAATAATTACCAATAATTAGTAATAATTACCAATAATTAGTAATAATTCGTAATAATTACCAATAATTAGTAATAATTACCAATAATTAGTAATAATTACCTATAATTAGTAATACTTACCAATAATTAGTAATAATTACCAATAATTACCAATAATTAGTAATAATTAGTAATAATTACCAATAATTAGTAATATTTAGTAATATTTAGAAATAATTACCAATAATTAGAAATAATTACCAATAATTAGTAATAATTACCAATAATTAGTAATAATTACCAATAAATTTAAATAATTACCAATAATTAGTAATAATTGGTAATAATTACCAATAATTAGTAACAATTAGTAATAATTAGTAACAATTAGTAATAATTAGTAATAATTACCAATAATTAGTAATAATTACCAATAATTAGTAATAATTACCAATAATTAGTAATAATTACAGATAACTAGTAATAATTAGGAATAATTAACAATAATTAGTAATAATTAGTAATAATTACCAATAATTAGTAATAATTAGTAATAATTAGTAATAATTAGTAATAATTAGTAATAATTAGCAATAATTAGTAATAATTAACAATAATTAGTTATAATTACCAATAATTAGTAATAATTACCAATAATTAGTAATAATTACCAATAATTAGTAATAATTAAGAATAATTAGTAATAATTAAGAATAATTAGTAATAATTAAGAATAATTAGTAATAGTTACCAATAATTAGTAATAATTACCAATAATTAGTAATAATTAGTAATAATTACCAATAATTAGTAATAATTACCAATAATTAGTAATAATTAGTAATAATTACCAATAATTAGTAATAATTACCAATAATTAGTAATAATTACCAATAATTACCAATAATTAGTAATAATTAGTAATAATTAGTAATAATTACCAATAATTAGTAATAATTAGTAATAATTAGTAATAATTAGTAATAATTAGTAATAATTATCAATAATTAGTAATAATTAACAATAATTAGTAATAATTACCAATAATTTGTAATAATTACCAATAATTAGAAATAATTAAGAATAATTAGTAATAATTAAGAATAATTAGTAATAATTACCAATAATTAGTAATAATTACCAATAATTAGTAATAATTAGTAATAATTACCAATAATTAGTAATAATTACCAATAATTAGTAATAATTAGTAATAATTAGCAATAATTAGTAATAATTAGTAATAATTATCAATAATTAGTAATAATTAACAATAATTAGTAATAATTACCAATAATTAGTAATAATTACCAATAATTAGTAATAATTAAGAATAATTAGTAATAATTAAGAATAATTAGTAATAATTAAGAATAATTAGTAATAATTACCAATAATTAGTAATAATTACCAATAATTAGTAATAATTAGTAATAATTACCAATAATTAGTAATAATTACCAATAATTAGTAATAATTACCAATAATTAGTAATAATTACAAATAATTACCAATAATTAGTAATAATTAGTAATAATTAGCAATAATTAGTAATAATTAGTAATAATTATAAATAATTAGTAATAATTAACAATAATTAGTAATAATTACCAATAATTAGTAATAATTAAGAATAATTAGTAATAATTAAGAATAATTAGTAATAATTAAGAATAATTAGTAATAATTAAGAATAATTAGTAATAATTACCAATAATTAGTAATAATTACCAATAATTAGTAATAATTACCAATAATTACCAATAATTAGTAATAATTAGTAATAATTAGTAATAATTAGTAATTATTACCAATAATTGCCAATAATTAGTAAAATTAGTAATAATTAGTAATAATTACCAATAATTAGTAATAATTAGTAATAATTACCAATAATTAGTAATAATTAGTAATAATTAGTAATAATTACCAATAATTAGTAATAATTACCAATAATTAGTAATAATTACCAATAATTACCAATAATTAGTAATAATTAGTAATAATTAGTAATAATTACCAATAATTAGTAATAATTAGTAATAATTACCAATAATTAGTAATAATTAGTAATAATTAGTAATAATTACCAATAATAAGTAATAATTACCAATAATTAGTAATAATTACCAATAATTCGTAATAATTACCAATAATTAGTAATAATTAGTAATAATTACCAATAATTAGTAATAATTAGTAATAATTACCAAAGTATTGTGCTACATCAAGAGACTTGACTGATTGATGGAGTGTAATAAAAATCAAAATTCGAGACAATCAGTTTAGTCAAAGTGAATGTGCTTTCACTGATGTGCAAAGAATTGAAGTTTTTCAAGAGAGTACTCAAAATCAATCTTTTTTGCAAAGAGACATGAGTATCGATGACGACACCCCACATTTAAGAGTCGGTGATGACGATGATGTTAATGATGTCACATATGAATTTGAAATGGTAAGAGATGAAGCAACTATAACTCGAATGGATATCGATGATGTTGAGGAGGAATATGAAGATGACATTGACATATATGAAGATGATGATGAAGATGAACACTGATAGAATTCCATGGTATTTATATACAATCATAATATGTATATATATATATATAATAGTAATTATGAATTATTTGCTAACAACATTAACATTTTCTGTTTCAGATGGACGACGCCACATTTCGTGAGTTGGCGGATGTTGACCTGACTTTCGATGCGGATGAGTTGCTCCCAGATGACCCTCAGCCTGCAGGCGCTCCAGGGAGTACGCGGAGGGGGCGCGGTCTTGCACGATTGATGATTCCTGACCCCGTCCCCGAGCGACGTCCACGTCTTGGGTTTGATCCACGCACACGGAGGTGTGATAACCTGTGTGATAACCTGTTGATTTGACTAAGATTTCATTAATCTATTCACATAATAAATGTTTATTATTTTTACAGTTTTCCGCATATAGCAGTCGGACAGGGCATCGCTATTTTGCGCAACTATTTCTCTCAGTCGTGGACCACATGGGAGCAGATTCCCATTGATGTGCAGCAGTCCATGTTCAGTCATTGGTTGGTACGTACGTAAATAAATAATTTTTATTTTGAAAATTATTTCATTTCTAACTTGGTATTTTGATTTATTTGTAGGGTTTATGGTATCTGATCGAGGATAACATGTGTGACGCCATCCACGAGGCATGGGAGGTGGCCATGCGTGATCGCCTTCGTCAGTTTTTGCACAATTTAAGAAAAGATGCGATGAAGAAAGCAGGAGTGTCAGATTTTGACGAGTCATGTAGAGCACACCGACCAGAGTACATTTCATCCCATGTATGGGATGGATTATATGCGCACTGGTTGAGTGGTGCCTTTCAGAGGAGATCATCGGTGGGGAGGCAGAATCGGGGGAGACAGAAGGTGACTCATCGAGCTGGGAGTCGTTCTTTCAGTACTCATAGACAGCATCTGGTACGTACATTATTTATAAATATTTTATATAACTATAAATATTAACAGTTTATTTTTTATTCTTATATGCTGTCGAGCACCCCGAGATTACAGAGTACGATGTATATCGGAGGATGTATAGTGATCCTGCTACTGGGGAGCTCAGAGGTGATCGTCAGCATCACATCGTGGTTAGTATTATTTGTTTTCAAGTTTAAAAATTAATTGTATATAATATATTCAAAATTTTAATTTTAAATTGCAACTACAGGAGTCGTATGAGGCCGCAGCGTCACAGGCCTGGCCTGAGAGTCAGGACGAGTCATCAGATCAGACCACTGGCCGTCAGTTTGATGAGGCGGCATGGATGCAGGCCACCCAGTATGCATTCGAGAAGGGCCGGGTAGTTGGTATCAGCTCTCGACTGACTCCCGGAGATTATTATGACAGTGCTGCGATGTCGGCGTCCAGCTCGAGAGGAGCTCGTGCATCTTCTTCTGCTACACAGTATGAGGATCAGTTGCGATCTCAGACTGCACTGATAGAGAGTCTCCAACAGGAGCAGGAGCAGATGCGTCAGCAGCATGAGGAGGAGCGTCGACGCCAGCAGCAGCTGTACGAGGAGCAAACGAGTCGGTGGCAGCAGCAGCATCAGGAGCAGATGGAGTACATGCGCCGACTCACTCATGCTTTAGGGATGGAGTTTCCTCCACCACCATCTGCAGATCCCTCCCCTCCCCCCCTCCTTCAGATTAGAGTTTGTATTTATGTTATAAAATTTGTGAAATCAAAATATGATTTTTTTTTCTATTCGTAGTTTCTGTTAATATTCTATTATTTTTTATTTTTGAATTATAATTCTATTATTATTATATTAATTAAAATAATTTATTATTTTTATTTGTGAATTATAATTCTATTATTATATTAATTAAAATCATTTATTAATATTTTATTATTTTTTATTTTTGAATTATAATTGGATTATTATTATATTAATTAAAATAATTTATTAACAATTTATTTTTTTTATTTTTTTTTATAGTATTTGCGACGGGATATTATTCCCGTCACAAATAGAATTATTATTTTTTATTTGTTAAAAAATAGTTTTTGCGATGGGTCCCGTCGCAACTAGTTTTTGACAAATATACGGAGTACTAGTTGCGACGGGGATTCTCCCCGTCGCGGAAAAGGGCTTTAGCGACGGGCCCGTCGCAAAAAAATGTTATTGTGACACCGTTTTCAGCAACGGGTCATTTGCGACGGGACCCCGTCGCAAAAAGCCATTTGCGACGGGATCCCGTTGCAAATGACCCGTCGCAAATACCTGTTTTTTTAGTAGTGTTATGATGATGGTTTAATGTATTCTATTGCTAAGTGTTTATCTTTTTTTCTGAGTATGAGGGATTTGGGTTTTTAAGGGATGAGGGTTTAGGGTTTTCTAGGGTGGGAATTTAGGATTTTGTGGAGGTTATCATTTGGGGTGTTTTGGGGCTATGGGTTTAGGGTTTTATATGGATGAGGGTTTGGGGTTTTCTGGTGATGAGGCTTTAGGGTTTTCAAGGGATGACGGTTTACATATTTCTAGGTTTGAGGGTTTAGGTTTTTTTGGAATTGAGGGTGTGAGGTTATTTATGGCCAAAGTTATAGGTCTTATTGAGGATAAGGTTTTAATGTTTTTTTATGTACGAGGGATTGGGTTTTCTATGGATGAAGGTAGAGGTCTATTGGGTTTGAGGGTTTATTATTTTATAGGGATTATGGTTTAGGGTTTTTTAGGGATGTGGGTTTAGGGTTTTGGAGCAGAGGGTTTAAGTTTTTTTGGGGTTGAGGGTTTAGATATTTTTTAGGATGGTGGTTTTGGGTTTTTGGGGTTGTGTGTTTATTTTTTTTTGAATTATTGTTTAGGTATTTTGGGGGATGAGGGTTTTGGGATTTTTTGGGTACGAGTGTTTAGGGTTTTATGGTGTTGAGGATTTAGTTAATTTTTGTGCTATGTGTTTAGGGTTTTTTGGGGATGAGGGTACAATGTTTTTTGGGGATGGGGGTTTATAGTATTTTGGTGCTGAGGGCTTAGGGTTTTGAGGATGTGGGTATAAAGATTTTGTGCCAATTTTTTTATTGTATTATGGGGATTAGGGTTTAGGGTTTTTGGGAATGTGGGTTTATGGTTTTATAGATATTAGGGTCTAGGATTTTTGGGGATTATGATTTAGGGTCATTAGGGATGAGGGTTTTGGGTTTTCTAGGGATTTGTTTTGGGTTTTCTAGAGATGAGTGACTGGGGAGTTATAGTGTGTAGAGAATGGGGATATCTAGGGATGATTGTTTAGGGTTATCCGGTGATGATGGTTTTAGGTTTTTTACGTTGGGGTTTCTAGGGTCGAGGGTCTAGGGTCTAGGTTATTCAAGGGATGAGGAGTTCATTTTTTCTATTATCGAGGTACAATAGTTATTTAGGGATAAAGGGATGTCAATTTTTGGGGCTAATGGTTAGGGTTTTATAGGACTAATGTTTTAGGGATTTCTTTGGTGGAGTATTTAGGGTTTTCTGGGGCTAAAGGTATAGGAATTTCTAGGACCAAGGATTTATGTATTTTTTGGGCTGTTGGTTTAGGGTTTTCCATGGATGAGTGTCTAGGGACTATTGTGGGCTATGGGTTTAAAGTTTTCTAGGGTTTTGGGTTTAGGGTGTTCTTATAATAAGTGTTTAAGTTGTTCTAGGGTTGTAGTTTTAGTGTTATCTTATGTGAGGGTTTGGGGTTTTGGGGGGCTAAGGGTTTTGGGTTTTTTGGGGTAGAGTGTTTATGATTTTTTAGGTTTGACTGTTTAGGATTTTATGGGGATAGGGGGTTTAGGGTTTCAAGTGGTTAAAGATTTATGGTCTTTTGGATCACATGTTTTAGGGTTTTCTAGGGCTAACGTTATTTTGGTTTTTTGGGGTTGAGGGTTTATGAATTTTTTGGGTTCATAGATTAGGGTATGAGGGATGATGGGTTATGGTTTATTTGGGCCAAAGGAAAAATATTTTTTGGGGATGAGGGATTAGGTTTTTATGTAGGACATGGATTTTTTTTATTCTATCCAGAGGTTTAGTGTAATTTGAGGGTGAGTGATTAGGTTGTTTTGGGGTTGAAGATTAGGTTTTTTTTTCATAGTGTTTAGGGTTTCTTGGGGTATAGGGTATAGGGTTTTTGGTGATACAGGTATAGGGTTTTTCTGGTATGATTGGTTAGATCTCTTTGAGGATAATGGTTTGATGATTTGGGGGGATGATTATTTAGTGATTTTTGGGGATGAGGGTTTAGGGTGTTTTGTGGATGTGGGTTTAATGTTTTTAGGGTTGAGAGTTTAGGGTTTTCTGGGGCTCTGGGTTTGGGGTTTTTTGAGGATTGGTGTTTATGGTTTTTTGGGGATTAGAATTTAGGGTTTGTTTGGGCCTGAGGGTTTTGGGTTTTCAGGGGATGAATATTTAGAGACTTCAGGAATGAGGGATTAATATTTTTTGGGTTTCTGGGTGTTTGAGAAACCTATAGCCAAGAGTTTAATATTTTTGGGGGATGAGGTTTTAGGGGGATTTAAAGATGAGTTATTATGATTTTTTTGGGGTTGGAGGTTTATTTTCTTTAAAGGTTGGGGTTGAAGCCTCATTTATTATTAAAGAAAAGAAAAGACCTCTTTAATTGGGTAGAGGGAGACCCATTAAATAGCCCGAAGGCCCAGTGGGCATTTTGCCCATTACATGACCCGTAAGCCCATTTTTTTGGCCCAAACCCAATTCTGTGAATAGTACTACTATAGTACCCTGCGCTGCTACAATATTGCACAGTACCCGCCGCTGCTCCAGTACTCTGCCGCTGCTATAGTGACCTGTCGCCGCTACAGTGCCCACCGCTGCTACAGTGCCTGCCACTGCTACAGTACGCTACAGTACTGCTACAGTGCCTATGACCGATGGGTTTTGAACCCCCATTTTTAATATAGAATTAAGGGGTGATTTGGAGGTTTATGATTATTAGGGATGAGGTATTAGAGTTTTTTTTTTGGGAAGAGGTTTTAGAGGTTTGTGGGGTTGATGGTTTAGTTTATTTACAGATTATGGTTTATGTTTTTCTATATCTAAGGGTTTAGTGTTTTGTGTGGATGATAATTTAGGGTTTCCTAGGGCCGATATATTACAGTTAATTCTAGTAAAGGGTGTAGGGTTTTTTGGGGATGATAATTTAGGGTTTTCTAGGGTTGGTTTTTTGGGTTTTATGGGGTTGGGAGTTTTGGGAATTTTTGGGAATATAGTATATGATTGTCTAGGGATTACGATTTAGTGTTTTATGGGGATGTGGGATTAGGGTTATCTGGTTATGATGTTTTATATGTTTCTAGAACTGACGGTTTAGGTTTTTCTAGGGATGAGGGTTTAGGTATTTTTGGGGATGAGGGTTTGGGGTTTTCTAGGGTTGAGTGTTTTATGTTTTCTGGGACTAAGGGTTTTTGGATTTCTGTGGCTAAGGGTTAGGTTTTTATACAGATGATGGTTTTAGGTATTTTGGGGTAAGGGGCTTCAGGTATTCTTTGTCTTGGGGTTTAGGGTTTTCAAGGGATTAATTTTTTCAAGACTGACTATTTATGAATTTTTTATATTTGGGGGTTTGTCTTTTTTTTTGTGCTGAGGGTATATGGTTTTATGTGGATGATGGTTTGGGATTTTTTTTTGGGATGAGGGTTTAGGGTTTCTTAGGATTGATAGTTTATGGTTTTCTAGGATGAGGTTTAAGGAATATCTACGGATGTGACATTGAGGTAATTTAGGTATGAGGATTTAGGGTTTTCTGGCACTCATGGTCTAGGGTCTTATTAGGGACGAGGGATTATGTTTTAATGGGTTTGAAGGTTTGTTGTGTTCTGGTAATTATGGTTTAAGGTTTTCTAAGGATAATGGATTAGGGTTTTGTTGGTATGAGGGTTTAGAGTTATCTGGGGCTGAGGGTAAAGAGTTTTTTGTGGCTGAGGGTTTTTTTCTAATAAGGACTTACAATTTTTTTGGGCATGAGGCATTACATATTAATGTGGGTGATTTTTTTTGGGTTTATGGGGAAGATGGTTTGGGTATTTCATGGGTAAAGGGTATAGTGTTTTCTTTGGGTCTAAGGGATTAGCGTTTTCAGGGGATGATGGTTTAGGGTTTTCTAGGGTTGAGGGTTTTAGGTTTTTTTAGGAAGAGGGTTTAGGGTTTTCAAGTGATTAAGATTAAGGGGTTTTAAGGACAAGGGTATAGTGTATTTTGGAAGAATGTTTTTTATGAGGGTTTAGGTTTTTTTAGATAATATTTTAGGGTTTTTTGGGTTTTGGGTTTAGGGACTTTTTTTATTGAGGCATAGTCTTTCATCTAGATATTGGTTTATGTATTTTTAGGTGAGGGAATAGTTTGGGGGGAAGTGGGTTTAGATTATTTTGGGCTCATTGTTTTTGGGTTTTTAGTGGAATGGGGTTTATTATTTTTTGGTAACAAAGGCTATAGGTTTTTGTGGTGTAGATGGCATATGGTTTTTTTGGGGTGATGGTATTGGGAGTTTTTGGGAAGAGTATTTAGGGAATTCTTAGGTTGACGCATTAGGGTTTTTTGGTAGATGATTATCAATTTTTGGGTCTAAGGGATTTGGTTTTTTGGGGGATGATTGTTTAATGTTATTTGGAGAATGAGGTTTTAGGTTTTTTTAGAGATGATGGTTTAGGGTGTTTTGGGATGAGGGTTTAGGGTGTTTGAGGTTTACAGTTTAGGGTTTTTGGGGGCTGAGGATTTAGGAGTTTTTTGGGGATGAGGGATTAGAGTTTTTTGGGGGCTTAGGGTTTTTGGTTTTGGGGGGATAAGGGTTTAGGTTTTTTTGTGGATGAGGTTTTAAGACATTTGAAGGATGATGGTTTAAGAAATTTTTAGGCGGAGATATTATGGTTTTTTTGGGACTGTGGGTTTATGGTTTATTTGAGATAGTTTACATATTTTTTGGCGAGAAGTGTTTTCGGGTTTTAGGGGATTGAGGGTTTAGGGTTTTGGTGATAAGGTTTTTAGGGTTTTTTGTGGTCTAGGATTTAGGGATTTTTTAGGGAAGAGTGTATATGTTTTGTTGGGGAGAGGTTTTAGGGGTTTTTTAGATAAGGTTGTAGATTTATTTGGGATGAGTGTTTATAGTTTTTTGGGGAAGAGGGATTAGAGGTTTTGGGGATGATGGTTTTGGGGATTTTAGGTTTTATGGTTTAGAAGTTTTCATTAGCTAATGGTTTAGTGTAATCAAGGTATAAGGGTTTGGGGGTTTCTGACGATGATAGTTTTGGGTTTTTTTGGGGGCTGATGGATTGTGGTTTATGGGGATACGGGTTTAGGGTTTTTTGTGGATGAGTGTTTAGAGTTTTTTGGGAATGATTGTATGATGTTGTTTTTGGGTTTCAGGATTGAGGGATAATGAGGATTCATAATTATTTATGGATGGTGGTTTGGGGTTTTTGGAGATATTTTTTGAGGTTTTATGTTGTTGAGGGTTTGGGGTTTTATTAGGGCGGAGGTTTTGGGGGTTTGGGGGGATGAGGGTTCAGGTTTGTTTTACACTAAGGGTTTGGTGTTTTTTGGATCTATGGGTTTAGTGTTATTTGGGCTTTGAGTTTCGGGTTTTTTATATATTAGTGTTTAGGTTTGTTTGGGGATGATTTATTTAGGTTTTAGGTAGGTTATGGTTTTTTTGGGGCACATTTTTTACTATTTTTGTGGGTTAATGATTAAGTGTTTTTTGGGGGACAATGTTTTTTTGAGGAGATGAGAGATTAGGTATTTTGTAGAAGGGGGTTCAAGGTTTTTAGGTTAAATGTAGAGGGTTTTTAAGGCCTAGGTTTTAGGGTTTAATGGGGATGATCGTTTACGGTTTTTAAAGTTTGTTTTTATGTGGTTATTTGGGGATGTGAGTCTGGGTTTCTTTTTGGAATTGAGGGATTATAGTTTTTTTGGGGTGATGGTTTAGGTTATTTTGGGTGAATGTTTTCATTTTTTGGGATGAGGGTCTGGGGTTTTAAGAGATGATGGTTTAGTGTTTCAGAGGGATGAAATTTTAGTGGTTTTGGGGGATAAGGTTTTAGGGTTTTTTTGTAATGAGGGTTTAGGGTTTTATAGGGTTCTGAGTTTGGGGTTTTCTAGGGTTGTGGGTATACGGTTTTTGGGCGGATGTATTATAGTGTTTTGGGGATGTGGGTAAAGGGTTTTGGGGGATGTGGGATTATGTTATTTTGTGGCTAACAATTTAGGGAATTTTTCTGGCCAAGGGTTTATGAAATTTTGAGGAAGAGAGTGTAGAGTTTTTTGGAGGGTCTCGGGTTTTTTGGGGACGAGGTTATAGATTATATTGGTGCTGGGGTTTTATGGTTTTTTTAGGATATGCGCCTTGGGGTTTTGGTGATGAACATTTAATGAATTTGAGGATGAGGATTTAGTGTTTTTTGGGCTATGTGTTAGGAGGGTTTTTAGGGTGGATGGATTAGGGTTTTCAAGGGATGAGGGATTAAGATTTTTTTTAGATTGATGGTTTAATCTATTATAGACCTGAAAGTTTTGGGGGTTCTAAGCCTTAGAGTTTCCTGGTTTTTTTGGGTCCGAGGCTATTAGGTATTTTTGGGGATGAGGGTTTAGTGTATTTTGGGGATGGGTTTTTAAGGATTTTTGGGGGATAGTGTTTAGAGTTTTTTGTGATGAGGATTTAGTTTTATGAGGGGATGAGTGTTAAGGGTTTGGGGGGGTTGAGTGTTTAGTTTTTTTTCTGGATGAGGGTTTATGGTTTTTTTTTTAGATAGGGTTTAGGGGACTTTTTGATGTTAGATTATTATTTCTTTAGGATAAGGGTTTAGGGGTATTTTTTGGGAATAGGTTTTAGGGATTTTTGTGCCCGGGGGTTTATGATTTTTTGGGGATGATGGCTTAGGGTTTTTTAAGGATGAGGTTTACAGTTTCTTGGGTTGTGGGTTTAGTGATTTTTGGGGGTTTAGGGATTATGGTTTTTTATTTGTGATGGGTTAGGTTTTATTTGGGTATGATGGATTAGAGTTATTTGGGTTTGATTCTTAATGTTTTTTGGGGGCTGTGGGTTTCAAGATTTTTGAGAAGATGGTTTAGTGTTTTTTGGGATTACGGTTTAGGTTTTTTTTGTAAGATATTTTAGGGTGTTTTGGTAAGGAGTGACTATGGTTTTTTGGGGATGAGAATTTGGGGTTTTGGTGGGTTAAATTTTTGGAGTTATTTGGGGATTAGGCCTTTTGTTTTTGGAGGTGAGGGTTTGGGGTTTGGGGGGTCGAGGGTTCAGTGTTTTTTGAAGTTGAGGGTTTGGGATTTTTTAGGGCTAAGTTTTTATTTTTTGGGGGGCCAAGGGTTTGAGGTATTTTTCTATGAGGGTTTTGGGTTATTTTGGGATAAGGGTTTTCTGTTTTTTTGGGGAATGGGGTTTTGGTTTTTTAGAGGATGAGGGTTTAGGGTTTCTAAGGATGATATTTTCTTGGGTACAAGGGTTCAAGGTTTTTTGGGGATAATGCTTTAGGTTGTTTGGGGGCTTATATTTTTGGGTTTTTATGGGTAAAACGATTATGATTTTCTAGGGTTGAGGGTTTAGGGTTTTTTGGGACATGTTTTTTTAGGATGAGGATTTACATTTTTATATCTAAGAGTTTAGTTTTTTTCAAGGGATATGGGTTTTTTGGAGTTTTGGGATTATGGTTTTTTGGAACAAATGGTTTATTGTTTTTTGGGACTGATGGTTTAGATATTTTTGGTGATAAGTGTTTATGAATTTATGGGTCTAAGGTGTCAAGTTTCATTTGGTTTGATGGTTTTTTATTTTTTGGGATAATGGTAAAGTGTTTTTTTTATTACATTTTTTGGGTTTATTTAGGATGATGGATTATTGTTTTTTTGTGGGGGATGAAGTTTTAGAGATATATGGGGATGAGGATTTTATGTTATTTAAGGATGAGGGTTTAGTTTTTTTTATTTCTAGGGTTTTTTTTATTTGGTGATGATTGTTTTTGGGTTTTTGGGATATGTTTTTTAGTCATTTTGAGGATAAGGGTATAGGGTTTGTGGGGATTAGGTTTTACCATTTTTTGGGCTATGGGTTTAGGGTTTTGGGCGGTAAGGGTTTAGTTTTTTTAAGGATTAGGATATTTTTAGGTATAAGGATTTAAGGTTATTTAATGATGGGGGATTAGTTTTTTGGTTAAAATGTTTCAATGTGTTTTTGGACTGAGAGTTTTTTGTTTTTTGGTTTTGAGGTATTATGCTTTTTTGGTGCTCATGGTTTATGTTTTCTTGGGATATGGGTCTAGTTTGATCTTTTCAAGTGTGTTTTGGGATTTTGGGGATAATTGTTTTGGTTTTTTGGGGGATATGGGTTTATTTTTTTTTTTGTGATTGAGAGTTCAGAATTTTTTAGAGAAGATGTTCTAGGGTTTTCGGGCTGATGGTTTCATGTTTGTTGGGGTTGAGGGATGTGGTTTAATTAGGGTTGAGGTTTCAGGTTTTTTGGAGATGAGGGACTTTGGTTTTTTGGCTGATATGTTTTTATGGATTTTTTGGGATAAGGGTTTTATGGTTTTTTGGGGTAGAGGGTTTAGTGTTTTTTGAGGTCGAGGGTTTCTAGTTTTGTGAACTGAGGTTTTGGGGTTTTTAGGGTATGAGGGATTATGATTTTTTGGGGATGAGGATTTAGTGTTTTGTGGTTCTCAGGGTCAAGGATTTATGGGAATTATGGTTTATGGTTTTTTGGGAATGAGGTTTTAGGGTTTTTTGTGGCTGAGGGTTTAGGGTTTTTTGGTAATGAAAGATTTTGTTTTTTAAAAAATAAGGCATAAGTGGTATTTTGGGATGGGGGTTATGGTTTTCTAGGGTAGGGATTTTGGGGTTTTGTAGATATGTATTTAGGGTATTTTGGGGTGAGTGTTTATGGTTTTGGATATGATGATTTAGGGATCTCTAGTTCATAGGTTTTAGGGTTTGTGGGTTTATGGTTTTATAGTGTTGAAAATTTATAGATTTTTGGAGTTTTCTGGGTTTGTGGGTTTAGAAATTTATCGGGTTGTGGGTTTAGGGTTTTTTGGGTTCTAGGGTTCATGGTTTTATGTTTATGAGGGTTTAGGGTTTTTCATGGTTTAGGGTTTAGGGTTTTATTGGGATGAGTGTTTAGATTTTTTATTCCTGAAGGTTTAAGGTTTTTTAATGATGGGTATAATGGTTTTTGGGGGTTATGTTTTATCTCTTTTTAGGGATGGGGGTTTAGGGTTTTCTGGGCCTAAGGGATTATGGTTTTTTGGGATATAGTATTATTTGTATCTGGTGCTGAGGGTTTATTGATATTTTGATACTAGGTTTATGGTTTTCTAGAGATGATGGATTATTTTGTTTTAGGGATAAGAAATTAGGGTTATTTGGGAATGAGAATTTAAGTTTCATTGGGGTGGACTGTTAGATTTTTCAAGGGATTAGGGATTAGGGATTTTCGAGGTGGAGGGTAGAGGGTATTATGGGGATCAGGGTTTGGTGTTTTTGGGTATGCGGGTTCAGTTTTTAATCGGGATGAGGGTTTTGGTCTTTTGGGTATGAGGGTTTTGGGTTTTCATTGTTTTATGGTTTAGTGTTTTCTAAGGCAAAGGTATTATGGTTTTCTGTAGCATATGATTTAGGGTATTCTAAATATGAGGGCTTAGGGTTTTCTAGAGAGAAGTTTTTAATGAATTCTTGGGTGCATGGTTTTTATTTTTATACTTAGGATAGGTTTTCGGTTTATATGTTGGAGGAATTAGGGTTTTCTTGGGAATAGGGTATAGGGTTTTACATGGTGTATGATTTGGAGTTTTTTAGGGACAAGGGTTAATGGTATTTTGGGATGAGGGTTTAGTGTTACATTAGGATGTTGTTATAGGGATTTTTGGGGGTGAGGGTTTAGGGTTTCTTAATGTTGTTTGTGGGAATCTAGTATTTATGGGGTTTAGTGTTTTTTGGGGATGATGGATTAGGGTTTTTTTGGTTGAGGGTTTAGATATTTTGGGGGATTTAGGGATTAGGGTTCTTTGGGTTTGATGGTTTTGGGTATTTCTGGGGATTATGATTTCATGTGTTTTGGAAAAGAGTTTCTAGGGTTTATTGTGGATGGGGGTTATGGTTTTTTTAAAGTTTATGGTTTAGGGATTTTTTTGGGTGAGGATTTATGTTTTTTTTGGGGTGATGGTGCTTGGTTTTGGGGGGCTGAGGGTTTAGGGTTTGTTGGGGCTGAGGGTTTAGAGTTTTGGGGGATGAGGGTTTAGGGTTTTTTGGGGATGACTTTTTAGGATTTTTTTAGGCCAATGTTCTAGTGTTTTGGAGGAATTAAGGTTATGTATTTTTTTGGAGTTGAAGGTTTAGGGTTTTTTGTGAATGAGGGTTTAGTATTTTTTATTGTAGGTGATTTAGGGTTTTTTGGGGGTTAGTGTTTTGGGTTTTTTAGAATGCTTGTTTTTTGGATTTTTGTAGATGAGGGTTAATAAGTTTGGTGTCTGAGGGTTTAGGGGTTATTATGGCTGTGGGTTTAGTAGTTTTTTGGGAAATAGGATTAGGGGTTTCTGGTTGATGAGTTATTATGGTTTTTGGGGATGAGGTTTTGTGGTTTTATAATGTTTTGTGATTAGAGTTTTATTGTGCTTATGTTGTGGGTTTTTAGTTGTTAGGGTGTGGTATATTCATGGAATGAGGGTTTGGGGTTTTTTAGGGATGGTGGTTTTTTGTTTTTTGTGGGGATGAGTGATTGGGGATTTGGGGGAATGAGATATTGGGGTATTTTAGGGTTGTTTTGTTTTGGATTTTCTTGGGGTGAGGGTTTTAGTATTTTTGGGTTCGATGGATTGGGTTTTTTTCCGGATGAGAAATTGTGATTTTTTTGGGATTAGGGTTTAGGTATTTTTGGGGCTTAGGGTTTGGGGTTTTTTGGGGTTAAGGTTTTGGGGTTTTTTGATTCTCAGGGTTTACTATTTATTAGGACTGAGGGTTTAGGGTTTATTTAGGGATAGGGGTTTAGGATTTTATAATGTTGATGTTTAATAATTTTAAATAGATGAGGGATTAGTTTTATTTGGAGAAGACACTAGGGTGTTAAAGGAATGTTGGATTATAGTTTTCTGGGGAAGTGTGTTTTCTGAGGAAAATGGTTTAGGTTTCTTTATGGGTATGGGTTTATTATTATCAAGGGTAATGGTTTTGTTTTTTCCAGGGGTGAGGGTAAAATATTTTCATGGGTTAATAGTTTAAGTTTTTATAAGGATGATGGTTTTGCATTTCCATGGGATTAGGAGTTAGGATTCTAGGGGGTAGGCGATTTAGGGTTTTTTGTGGTTTAGGGTTTAGGGGTTTCTATGGAATAGTGTTTTGGTTTTTTTGAGAGGGTTTTGGTTTTCTTGGGATGAGTGGATGTGATTTCAAGGATTGAGGGTTTTTTGGGGCCAATCATATAGGTATTTATTGGGATGTGATTTTAGGGTTTTCTGGGGATGAGGATTTTGGGTTATCTAGTGATAAGGTGTTAGGGATTTATGGGGTGGATAGTTTTGGGGTTTTTTGGACTGATGGTTTAGAGTTTTTTGGATATGATTTGATAGTTTTTAAGGTATTAGGGTTTATATTCTTTTTTTGATGAGTTAGAGGTTTTGGGGCAGAGGGTTTGTGGGTTTTGGGGTGTTAGGATTTGGGGTTTTTTTGGTTGATGGTTTGGATTTATTTGAGATAAGTTATTGGTGTGTTTTTTGGTAGAAAACCTTTTGAATTTTTCTGGGCTATGGGTTTTGGGTTTTTTGGTGCTGAGGGTTTGGGATTTGTTGGGGCTAGGGGTTAGGGGATATTTTTGGGAGTGAAGTTATGATGTTTTTTTGGGATGAGGGTATAGGGTTTTTTGGTGCTAAGGGTTTTCGTTTTTTAGAGGTTTTTTAGGAATGATGGTTTAGGGTTTTTTGAGGTATAGAATTTATCATTTCTAAGGATTATGGTTTCTTGGGGTGGAGGTTTTATTGTTTTTAGGTTGAGTTTTTTTGGGTTACAGGGTTGTTGTTTTTTGAGGATCTTGTTTTAGGGTTTTTTTGGGGATATGTTTTTGGGTATTTTTGGTATAAAGGGATTATGGTTTTTTTGGGTTGATGGTTTTGAGTTTTTTGGGGATGAAAGTCTATTGTTTTTTGGGGTTGAGTTTTTAGGGGTTTTTGGGTATGAGGGTATTTTATTTTCTATGGATAAGTGTTTAGGGTTTTTTTGTTTGGGGTTTTTGGGTTTCTTGGGATGAGGATATAGGGTTTTTTAGGGATAATTTATTATGGTTTATTGAGAATGAGGGTTTAGGGTTTTTCTGGGGCTAGGTGTTTTGAGTTATTTGGTGGTACGGTTTTAGGGTTATATGGGGATGAGGGTTTAGGGTAATCTGGATTTCTAGGCTTATAGTTATTTTGGACTGAGCATTTAGGGGTTTCTTAGGTTGAGATTTTGGGGTTTTTCATTTGGATGACAGTTTAGGGTTTTTAGTGGCTAAGGGTTTATGTTTTTCAGGGTATATGTTTCATTATTTTTTGGGGATGAGTGTTTAAGGTTTTTTGTGGGAGATATTTTAGTGTTATTATGGGCTAAGGGTTTTGAGTTTTTTTGTCGAAGGGTTAGGTGTTTGTTTAGGGATGGGGTTTTATGTTTTTTTGGGACAAGGGCCATCATATGCAATGATCAACACAACTGAACTATGTGGGATTTTATTACCTTATCCCTAAGGTCCTTACCCAACACCCAAAAATTAACCCTATTGTCTATGGGATACATTATCAGTAGGGATTCATTCATCCATGGAACCCAAATCCCTTCCAAGATCCCTAGACTGCTTCAATATAATTCCCACCCCAAACATTGACTAGGCATATTCTGCCTGAATTTCATTTCCAAATGATGTTATGTTTTATGGAGAGGTCCTTATCAGATGACCCTAAAAGATATAATGTTACCAATTAATTGAAACTGAACTTTGTGGCTAATGATTTCATTCACAATGATATGTAGGAATTACATTTCTGGGTTCGATCCCATCATTGAATCAACTCATGACTCCCTGGATGATAATATACAGTAGATAGAGTCATTCATCTCTAGATGAAAATATACTATGGAGTTCCCCACTATGTGGCTATGAAACTTTCATCGTCATAATAAAAAAAATGTCCTATCAGTAAATGAGAGGATGCCATTTATTGAATAACCTCAGATACATACAGATGACTCAAAATTCCAAACATGTTAAGAATTTGTTTTTAATTCATGTTTTATTTATATGATACTAGGTATTTAATAAATGATTTGTGAACATGTCTTAAATACATAAGTGAGTCCAAGAGTATGAAATAATTCCACCTAAAAGGATTTCATGAGCCTGACCTACCATCCTCTTGACTAATGTAGGTTATTAATAATCGTTGTCCAAAACAATGATGAGCATTTGACTTTGGAAACTAGGCCCCAATTTATATTGAATTGTTGGGTGTTTTCTTTCCCATAAACAAACATGTTTGAAATCCTCCATAGATAATGTTTTTCCTAACGGTAATTATTTCCCATAACTCCAACCCCATAATCAACCATGGGGTGACCAGGGTCCCGCATAAGAACAATAAATTATAAAATTAGATATGGGCCTTTTGACTAAGGATCCTCCTCCAGAAAATAATAAATGATTCACTTCCCATCCCAGATCAGACCATTTATTCCTCGACATCAAGATCAAATTTCTTAAGGAAAAACCAAAATGGTGAACCAGATGTAGATCCTTAAACAATATGATAATGTCACATATCTGTTATGCCCCTTTCACTCTCAAAATAGGATAGGGCCAAACAAGGCCATCAATTTCACATGTTTTAATGAGATTATGATTTGATCAGGTTTTCTTGTTTTTGTTTTTTATAAGAACTTATTTTCTTGAACTCCCTTAAATCCAATGGACTCTGACATTCTTTCGTTGTCCCACACCCTAATAACTTCTAATGTGGGGTCTTAGTCTAAGTAGAGGATGCCATCACCAACCCAGCAACTTAATACCTGGGTATCAAATGTGATGGTTTTGAAGTACCATAAGAATAGTATGACCCCAACAATAGAGGATGACTGAAAATACCTCTAAGATACAAGGCCCCACTAGTATTCCAGTCAATGGTTGTTGGTGGCCCATAATTAGACAACACTGACTAATATCTTCTACTATTTCAGAAGCTTATCCAAACAACACAACAAATAGTTCTTCTCTTACCTTAAGATGGTTGATCCTAAGGACAGACACAACCTCTTCTTGAAGACATAGTGGTCCTCCAAACAATCAATTTTCAATAATATCCATCACTAACGTCATGCAGTAGTGAACCCTTAGAAAGATGATGGCACAATCCACAACCTTCTTGTCCCAGTCATCCTGACTAGGTCATTCAAGACAACCCACTTGGGGAAAAAATATCTCATAGGGAGCAGGTCCATACACCACTCCCCTACGTCAAATACTACCAATACGATGTGGTAGACATTTTTAAATGAGAACATACACTCACCCTATTTAATTAAACAAGCACAAATAATCTTCTAGTTTCACTAAGGAAAGCCCGACATTCAAATATGGTGACAAACACAAAGCATGAAAAAACACCTACAGAAACCCATCATGCCTACCTGTAGACTCATATAGAATCATGTGTATAATATTGTAAATCTAGTTTGTTGAAAAATCAAAATAGGCATGAAAACCATCCTACAGTGATTAGGATTGCTAGTAGTTTCATCTGGAAGAAACCTAAGAACTTAGTTGGAAAACTGCAACAACCAAAGGGGAGAAAACCCAACATCATTACCCTATTTAAAAATACTATTAGTGTCCTCTGGTAGGATTGTGAGGACATGAGTGGGCACATACATCTACTCCCGATACAGAAGAGTCATATATCTCAATTCCCATCACTGAGGCCACTAATAACATCCTAAAAATGGTAAAAGGGTAGATGAAAACCCCTTCCCACATCCTATAACCCTTTCAAAGTATCATTATAGTGTCAAAATTATTACCAAAATAATGGACACACACTTACATCTCAAAAAATGGGGTGCATTGTCATCCTGACACCTTGAGAAGACACATACCTCTGATCCCATCCAGGGGGCTCATTGCATGGAAAACTCCATTACGATACACAGAATACTAGATAGGGAACAAACAACTATCCTAACTGGAGTATATTGAACCATTTCGACGGCCACTTCAAGTTAGGATCAAAAACATTTTCATCAAAACAACATCCCTTTGTAACAGGCCATCGTTGCTCATAAGAAGGAATCCAAGTATAAGCCTTAGTAAAAAAAATAGGAAAGTAAGAAGATAGTCTGTGATCCCAGTCTTCTTAATTTTAGAGTTCATGAATCCATCGGATGCATATCTTTGGTATCTCAAGATCCTACCCTTTCGTTTCCATGTCCTAGAAGTAGTAAAATTAATTATGAAGGAACCTTTTAGAAACATTACCTTTATGTATTGCTTCATGGATACAATCTTATCAACCTCGAAATCCCATATCTTGATGAGAGTCATGGAAACCCAATGTTTTTCTAGAATATTAATTACCAAGTGGGAATTTCCATTACTAAAACCCACCATGACATTCCTCCCTGTTACAGCATTCACTATGAATGCTCTCAACATAGTAGGGTTTGTGTTGTTAAGAGGGTCATCCCATGTGTAACGTAGTGATGAAATAGACCTATTATCATGAGAAACAAGGGAAGGAAATTTCATTCATATATGATTCCTTTTGATGGAAATATAATTCCTTTCTCGATTGGAAGAAAACCCATGGAGACAGTCATTCTCACAACCTCCCTCAGATCACTCATCTTCCAACATAATAGTGGAAGTCACCAGCAATCCAATTATCTCTGATAAAGCAGCAAGAAAGAATCCACTCTCATTGGACCAGGTGGAGGAACCTATGGTGAAATACAGAGAATACGTACAAAGTATAAGAATACATTTTTCTAAGGAGGACATACCAATCATGTTTTGGCTTTTATCCAACTCTCTGTAAAACATTTCAGAGGCATTTTCAGAGTATTGTATGCGCAACATCTGCCAAAATATATAGAAAATTATTCATCATTAGATGAAGTAATAAGTATTATCTAATGATGAGTATAAAAATAAAATCACTTTAATAGAATGGATGCATCTCCAAATTGAATTGGAATCTATCAAGGTTACATAACATCCAAAATAGGGTAAGTAGTAAGGATCCCTTTATCATGCATGCCTAATCACAGTAATAATATTGTGATAGCTGGTAAAATATTCCCAAAATAATTTTCACATTAGAGGATGGGATGAACATGGAGAGTTACATTTAACTAAACTACCCAATAATGAAATTCATATAGAAGAAGTATCATGCAATGTTAATGCTTTGTTCAAGCATCAACAAACATATTCTATTCATGATTGATAGAATTCTCCCCAAAAATAGGCTAGGACCCACTCTCACTAGAATCAAGTCCTAAGAGAGAATGTTATTGGGACACATTTCCCCCATGCATCTGAATATATCATGTATTCCCCCTCATAGATTATTTTGGCCTTTAAAATACTGAAAATGTCAAAAATAGAACAACAGTCTTTATAATTGGGGGATTTGAGTTCATACCGAATGATGCACCCAACCCATGTTAAAAAAAGACTCTGTACAATCATAATATCTACCGTGAATGTGGAATCCACCATAGTTTAATAGCAACCCCATCCCATGGGTATGGTGTATTTTTTAACACATGATTCACGGATGGTAAACTAGGTCTGAAGAGTGGTTAAAATGGAATAGTAATAGCCCAATCCCTTAGGGTTGGATAATTTTCACTATTATAACCCCCTCCTCAGTGGAAATCATTTACTTTATAGATAATGGGAAAACCCTCAAACTGAATCCTTAAAATTCATCCCATATCATGATTTAGTACCCTCATTAAGGACATAAATGACCAAACTATGTGGAGACTCCCTTCAAATTAATTTTCATCAAACAAATCCTATGTAATCATAAAATGAGTGCACAAGGCCTCATAGAGGGTGCCTAAATAAACATTATAATAAATAAATTTATGGAATGTATGAAATAAATTATACATTAGTAAATGCTATTAATGAAACCCTTACAGATCCCATTGAACATGAATCTAGTTTAGTGGATTAGCTAAAGGGAGAAGTTTTAGTCCATAATGTTTTCCACTATTAGACAATTGAACAAGGTGTGCTTACCCAAAAATAGATTCATTACATAAATTTTTGCACAAACTAAGGAAATACACCATTACCCCTTGAAAAATAATTTACCAAGGAATGGACTAAAGGCCAAATTGTACTTCAACTCCCTTTTGGGGAAGAAAGACAATAGTCACTTGTGGAATGGATTGCTCAACATGTGGAGGTAATTAAATAACTGAGGAGACTCAATGAAGAACTAATCTAAAGAATATTTACTTCTATATATATTTTGAAAGAATACCCTCATCTCACCCCCACCATCCTATGTACCTCATCATGGAGGTTTTACCACAATGACTAGAACATGTTTGGAACATAGGTCTAAAGTGGAGTATCACACACCAATATACATAGATCCTATAGCATTAGATCAAGAATTCCCTTTATTGGGTGTGAAACAATAATAGGGTCTGGTACATCCTTACTTAATTGTATGTATATGTCTCCCATGATATATTCTATCTTCTCCACAACCAATAGCCACTCCACCTGTCGTGCCTTTTCTTTCCCCAGCCACTGTAGCTTTCCAAGTTTTGGGTTAGCAGGACCTTCCTCGATTTCTTCTGAACACTATTTAATTACTAAAATATATATTGGAAGCAATGGTGGGATGATGTGTATTGATAAAACTAGAGATAAATCCTTACTCAAGTGGGTAGATCTAGCTCCTCCACTATTGAATTTTGGGAATCCCACATTTTCAATAATTAATGGATTGGGTGGCCCGAAGTAGCATCTGATGTGTTTAATCTCTCACTATGATTCTAGAATTGAAACCCCTAAACCATAAGAGGCGGATAATCTAAGGTGTTTCATGACATCATTGCAAGGACCGACCTTTGAATGATACACTAGCTTTCAATCATAGTCAATTACGAGGGTGGAAGATCTTTGTTAGAAGTTTCTCTTCCAGTTCATCTTGACACTGTGGAAGACAATGGTCGTTGACCTCTCCAATTATAAGAACCATGATAATGAAAGGTTCGTAGACTTCATTACTCTATGGAATGTATAAAAATATTCCTTACGCATACCACACCCTCAATTATAATTTCTTCCCATATGTATAATAAATCTTCACGATGAGTTGTGCATAACAATTATCCCTGTGAAATACACCGAAGGGTTTCGAGACTTTGCTACCATTGTTGTATAGGTGGAATACATCATCAAAGAGAATAAATCAATGTCCATAGAAATTCAATCAGCTCAGGGAAAGTGGACCGAGAGAGATTTTTTTTCCATTGTTACACTTAATCATGCCCATGTACTTCCTCCCACTTCAAATACCACACCTATCATACATATCTGCCTCATCAGGGTCCGCAAGAAAACCCTCCTCGTCAAGAATACTAAAGGGAGAAGTGGAAATAACATTATATAGAGATGGAAAAAAAGGTCTATTCTTTTCAGAATGACCAATACCATGGTTACTTCACCTCATAATTGAAAAAAAAACATAATCAAATTCCTATATCCTAGGAAGCCTTTTATGGATAGTGAAATGGATCTCTGAAACAATTGTTCCTTTCATCAAGAACTGGGAAAAAACATCCCATACTATTTCATTTTCAATGACATCCTTCAAAACATGGTGTATTATAGAATAGTAAAATTGAATAATTCACCAACATATGTATAATTTTATCTTCTATAAATATGGAAGAGGTTTATGATTAAAAATATGTTAACAAGAAGGGTAAAAAAAAGTTAAATAATTTTATAGTTAGTAAGAATATCAACCAAACTCATGATATCCTCGTAATTTAGTTGAAATAGCTAGTTAAGACTTCAACTAATTCTTCCATGACACAACCAATTTCATTGGTGGCTCATACCTCTGAAATCCAGCCTCCCAAAACGTTACATGGCTAGAAGATAAAGAAGCAAACATTGAAATATAAACCTAATCCCAAGATATAGTCAACATTGACTTCAACAAACTTCATGCATGCAAACATAAAATCTCTTCCACCACCCTTCCAAATAGTGCAATAAAAATCGATCCACCATGTGGTATCCTCATCAGATGAAGAGTTAATCTTTAGTTATATTAATCTCATTGACTTAATGGATCCCATTCCATATGATGTGTGAAATTATGAACCTTAATTTCCTCCAATTGATCGGGGAATAGGGTGAATATGTCATTAAGTTCGAGGATGTTGGGAAGATACAATCATTCTAGGAATAATTACTCCAAACATGTCCCTTATCAGACCATCTACGCAGATAAAACATGATGGAAATCACTCCAATGGGATCTAAAAGAACATGAAGGGTTCCCCAAATGTGACAGTATCTAGCCTGACACAATCACCCATGAAGTTCTATTAAGTTTTATTTTATCAGCAAACCAAACTTAGTGTGCGGGAATTCCTAGATGACCTCATCCTCCAAGAGCAGAACCACCTTTAGCTCATGTTCCAATGTCTGTCTAGTGCACATCTGTGACTTCATCTCATAAAGTGCCTACAAGAGAACATCACCTTGTAAATATGCATAGACCTTTGGATAAAAAGTATTTTTTTGAAGCCACCAACCATAGTTCCTGAAAATCGATCATTCCTAAACGTATTATGTCTATCTAAATTTTCTAAGAGGCACTAAAAGATGGGTTTTGAAGCCCCTAGGAATTTGATTTTTATGTGGTTGTGGACAAAATATATCGTGAAGAAATTGATCGTATAGAATACCACATGTTCATCACATTTATAGACCATGATGAGGATGCATTAATATCAGGACATGTCAACCCCTTGTATTTATTCGAAAAGATAAGGTACATTTTTATCAGTTGATCCATCATTTAAAATTTCATTGGAGTTAACTTCATTCCAATCTAGACACTCTACTAACTGGGATTTAATAAATTACACATTTCCCCATCTAGTCTAATGTTGTAGTTTCTTGAAAATAATGAGAAAAATACTCTTGGTGAAATCAAGATCAAATCATAGTTCATGTATCGTGTTTCTGGTTCATATTTCAATGATGTCAGGTGGGATACATCCTTCAATGTTCTACTAAGAAGATCTTGGATAAATAATCATACAGTTATCCCTTAATCCTACAACCAATGTCTAAAATATTGTATCATGGGTCATGTTGGGACATTTTATGGTGACAAAATCCTCATTCAAATCTTGTGAATCATAGTACATCGATGTGGGGTCATATAATAAGTATGGAACGAAATAAATGGATGTAAATGCCACTCACATCAATGTCCTGAAATTCCTAAAGACAATTCTAGAAACCCCTTTCAACCAACTTAGTGCATAGTTTGTGCTACCCACCAAAAAATTGAACCATTGGGCCTAGATGGGATAACGTATCCAGTGGATTCCATGATTTATATCATGAAAAAAGAACCCAAAGACATTTGAGTGGATAATAGTTATCCAGTAAATAATGATTCCCTGGATGAAAATTTATTTTTTCCAGCCTCTGAGCTCCAACACATACTTTTTCATTTAGTTAGCCCTGTAATAATATAGGATTCAAAAAAATTAGGTGATGATGTTCATTCTCAATCCCCCATCTCCACATTATAGTTTCGGGACCCCATCATAGGCTTGGAACATGAACACCAAATGGAAATATACTACATGAAAGTTAATAGTGACTCAAAGTTGTGATCAAACAAATCAATAGAGATTATACTATCAAAAAAGAGGAGTTAATTCACTTGTACGACTATGTACGAGGGTTATTGGCCGAATTCCTCTCAGATCTAACATTGAATCACACCTCACGATCACTGAATTTTCATGTAAATGAATTGGAAAATTCATTCACTATACTGTAAGATCCAAATCAGGATGAAATAGTCATCACAATTTCTTGATGCCAAATGGTTTCAACCATTGTTCAAATTATAACAGAGGAGACTATTTAAGGTAGTATTATAAATGATCCATATGGTCCTACCATAGGATGAATGATTCCAATCATGGAATTCTTTCAAGATGGATTATTCCCACCAAACATGGCTGGTAAATAAAAAATCTGGTGACAAGAATTCTATTTCACTATTATGTTTTTTCAAATCCCCATAAAGTAATCTACAAATAGGGAATTTGTGGAATAATTCTATTATTGGAGTGATACTTCTACCATAATGAATGAAGTACACTCAGAAGACTATGGCTCATACCTGTCAAGAATTACACTTTCCCATGAAAATCCAAGGCTTGGTTACTATTGTCCCACTATGACATAGGATTGTCAAAAATTCACCATGATGTTTCATTCCTATCAATTGCATGCTAATTTCATCCATAAACCCCTATAGTTTCTACATATATCCAAATAATCCAGAACCATTGATATGTGGGGAATAGAAATTTTGGGATCATACCCTCTATTTATGGCCAAGTAGTTCAAATATATCGTAACTACTACCGATTTCTTCTCAAAATTGGGTGAGGCAGTTCCTCTCAAATAATTTGGGGAAAATAATTTTTGGATTAATAAAATCAAACATCATCACTATATTTAGTTTCCCCTATAAAATATTTATAGACAATGATACCAATTTCTATTCCACTAAAGTGGAAAAGTTATTCACAGAATACGATATCAAGTCCAATTGTTCATCCCACTATCATATAACAGTTAATGGATAGATATATGGATTTATCAAGACCTTATCGAATATAATCCAGACAATGGTGGATAATGATAAAAATTCTTGGCTTGAAATGATCTTTAATGCCTTGTGGGCTAATCGGACTACACCCATTTGCCACCTGGGTGACCCCATATTCACTAATATATGGTACTGAGGCGATCATACCCATTGAAGTTAAATTTTCATCACTCTTGGTCACCATATGTGATAAGATATCCATTCATTAACAATCGTAAAAGTGACTAGATGAACTAGAACAAATTGATGGGAACAGGATGCATACCTTACATCATGTGGAATATAATCAAAATATGGTAGTATGTTCCTTTAACAAAAAGGATTTCCTCCAGTAAATTTTCTATGTATAACTTGTATTGGTCATTAAAACTATGATGATACCAGGGAAGAAGTCCCTGAAGTGGGAACCAAACTGGGAGGTACCATAATCTATACACAAGGTCCATTCTAGTGGAGATTATTCCTTAATCTCAATAAATGGAGATATCATTACCAATCCAACCAATGAAACATTTGTAATGAAATATTTCTTGTAAACTATACTACATTTCATACTTACCACAAGACATTAAACATCACGACCTAAATCCAAGATACATGATGTCAAACTGCACAACACCCCACATTGTCCTTTATGGTTGACATTAAATTTCATATCATTATGTCCTTACCACAAAACGTTAAATTTCATGCCTACATCCAAGATGGATGATGTTAAATTGCATAGCACCCCACAATGCCCTTACCATATGACTTTAAACTAAAAAAAATCATCCATACCACTTTTCATTAAACTTCACGACCTATGTTCATGTTGTAGAATGTTAAACTTCACAACACCCCCAAAATGTTGTTGTTTTATTACTTTATACTACATATCATTTCATCCTTGCAATAAGATGTTAAACTGAATGGCCTATGCCATAGGTAAAACATGTTAAACTATAAATCACCCCACAATGTCTATGTTGTATGAATTTAAACTATATATCCTTTTATCCTTACCGAAAGACAACAAACTTCAAGTCTTAGGCCCTAGAAATAGGACATTAAGCTGTATAAGACCATGAACATTTTAGAATTAGGATGTTAATCTTCATATTGGTCCTAGTCGTATGACTCGAAAATGTATGATACCATGTGTCATCATCACAGAACATTAAAAATCATTTTCAACTCCCCTCTATGTTGACGTTAAGAAATCTAAAAATGACACGAGTTGAGATAATCCTTGTTGTGCATTTGATATATACTTCGATCTTAGGTGTATGTACCAATCATATCCCTTTATCCCTTAGTGCGTTTGGATACCCTCTTAGTGAGACAACAGGAAGAAAGGGAAGGTATATCTCATGAAAAAGCCCAAATCACATTAGTGTCACCTACTAATGAAACATAGGCCCCATTTTTAGGGGAATAAGTCCCAAAAAAACTAATGTCCTTATTGTGAGATGAGAAACTGAACTACATTCTTATAACATCACATGTCTTGATTCTCATCCAAATTATATACGGGGTGATTCATGGATCTCATATCTTGGTCCCATACACAATAAATATAAAGCCCCCATTTCTGTATATATGAGTTAGACCTACGTAGGGAAATTTCTGTAGAACTACTTCTAACTTGATTATCATTGAAATGAGGTAAATAGTGACACATGAATCACATATCCTAAGTCTATCCTTAACAACTAAAAAAGAAAACGTCCACTCCATGTGTAAGAGTCAGACCTGCATGGTGAGCCTTTACTGAACTACACATTGTTCTCATCCCAATTAGAAGATTCGTGACATTTATAACATATTTATAGGACCAAAACATCATTCGAGAAAAACTTTGAATCCTCCATTTCTTATGTCAAAATCTGACTAATGTGGGGAAATATTTTAATAAACTATGTGTTTCTTAATTCTCATTGAAATGAGATACATAGTGATGACCAAATATCCGATCATGGGTCCTGTAGTGAAAAAACAAAGCCCCTTATTCCATTAGTATGTGTCATACCTACATAGGGAACTTTTCAAGAATTATGTATCAATTGATTCTTGTTTCATGAATTTACATAGTGATACCCAAATTTCCAAGCCTGTTCCCAGCAGCAACACATATGAAAAGATGCCTTCTCACCATGCGTGGGTATGATAAGAACATTGAATCTTTTTAGAAAAACATCTTTCTTAATTCTCATCACAATGATATACATAGTTATGCCAGGTCCTTATACCCTAGTATATCTGTAATATCCTTCTTTTATAGTGGTTCTTATACATCATTAATGGAATATGTTAAAATTCATGTTCTACATCCTTATGGAATTATGTTAAACCGAAAGACACCATTATAACTATGTGTGGATTTAATCTTGTCATAATGAGATACATAGCGATTCTTGGTTTCTCATTACTAGGATTAGCCATAGGGAAATGAAAAAATGCCCCTTCTTCTTCACACAGATAAATAGTTACACCTGAGTACTTAATTCGTGCCCCTTCATGTGGGGGGGCTACTGATGAAATAAAGACCACCCATTCACATATGAGTTATATATATTTAATAGAATCTTCATTTTATATCACATATCATCCCAAACACATCCTATATGGACAGGAATACCCATTCCATATGTCACAATCCTAGTCTTGGGTAGTTTCAAATATGCATAATCTTCCTCTAGCTTCTGGGGATAGAATTTATAATACCCAAGGGTTCCATTATCAGACCATGAAGTATGTTTCCCAGTTGTCCTAGCATATGATACTGCCATAATGGGTTGGTCAGTCTAAGGGTGCCATTGTTTGACTATGTTGTATGTTACCCTAGTTGGACTTGCATTAAACAACCACCAAAATGGTTTTGTCAACCAGTTGTAACTTCTCCCTCAAGAGAAACCACTTATATCCTCTTCAGTATTGATGAAAATATCCAGGAACTGATGATTTCATATAGCCTATGGTTATCCAACATATCTATCCCATATCTTTTCTCCCTATATGAGAACCTATAAAACTATTACTTATAATTTCCTCCTTCATGTTTCTAAAGCACACCAGAATGACCCTAGACTGTTAGGCCTCATATCCTCTAATGTTTCTACAATACCATGGTCCTGGTAATATGAACTAAAACAATAGTCCCCAAATACCCCACACTTGGTTCAGACCTACATTAGGGAACATATTCCACCAATTTAATGGGTGATTATGACATGAAATTCTTCTCCAATATTTTGGAATTTTACTTCCATAATCCATAACTTGTGGCTGGAGAAACCCCAATATCTATAAGATTCCTTTATCCTCAAGAAATTGAATGTTGGGATTTCTAATATCTCCTTTGTCTGCTATGCAGTACTTGTCATAGTTGTCCTTGAATAAATAGCCCACAAAATAGGCTTGTAATTCAATGGAATACAATATATTTATATGTTGTATGCTCCCGAGTTGGACATGCATAAAATAGCCTACTTAATATTTTTTTTCAATTACCAGAAACATTTCCCTCATGATATACCTTCTATATTACTATGATTCATTCCTCTTTCATACCACTCATTTAATTTAGATATCCTCAGACCACTATTTTTATCACTCCCTATCATTCCTAAAAATATGGTCCCATCCTCAAATATATCACCTATAAAAAGGGAATCATAATCCTTTTGGTAAATGATAATGAACTTAAATTATTTCCCCGAATGTCCTTGTTGCATGACATTGAACTACATAACATTATAACTCTATTGCATGAGGTTAAACTATAGATCATGATTTCCTTATTTCATTAAATTAAAATCTACAACATGATGTTCTTAATGCATGACATTAAAGTGCACATCACATTGTCCTTTGTTTGACAAGGATACATTCCTTATCTGAATTCACTCATCTGAAAAAGTGTACCCTATTTTTCCGAATCTAAATCCATGTAGGTGTGGTTCACAATTCATAGAAAAGTCTAATAGAGATACACTTTCCATTCTTATTTTTATTCCCTTATAAAATCCAACTATCATATCCTTTATAAATTCAAATATCAAAAAACATTTTCCATCCATATTAATGGAATGTTAGAGTTCCCGAGATCCCCTTTGTCTGACTATGAAGTACGTGTCCCAATTGGCCTAGCATTAGTAACCCTCATAATGGGTCTATCAGCCTAAGGATTCTACTACATTACTTTGTAGTATGAACCCTAGTTTTCCTTGCATAAAATATCCCTCATAATGGGTTTTTCAATCTATGTTAAAATTATTCCCCATAAAAGGCCACCTATAATCCGGACTATTTTTTTAGATTTGGAAACCACAAAATCGTAGCTTAAGATTCCCAATGGGGGTATCTAAAGGAGTTTAAAACATTATTATCCATAAAATCCTTATATGGATTGTTATTTAAAAACATTTTTTTCAATTTTGTTGGACCTAAAATTGTAGAAGCATTATTTTGACTTGTATGACGTTAAATTGCCCATGAAAACTGACGTAGTACTCTCTAGATAGAAAACCCCTAAAGAGAAATATGGAAAAAAAATTGAGTCTCAACTTTCTAGAAATAAATTCTATATAGTTTAGTAAAAAGCCCCATTAATGAAAAAATAGGCATAAGACATAACAGGCCAAAAACTGGAGGAAAATCCATGAAATTGAGTCTCTCTATCATACATTTCATAAGGTTGTTAACATAACCTTTCATCTGTTGAACAACCTCATAAGCCCCATCAGTTGTTTCCTACATCTCATCCATCCTTTTGCCTCTTTATCCCAATTAATGGATTCCACTATAGCTATTATAGTAGTCGACCTTTCGATTAGGGCTTCCCTTAGTTAATGGAGGTGTTTTTCTTACTACTTTGATCAACATCCAATTCTCATTGAAGGAAAAAAATTGAATTTTTCTATCACTAATATATATTTTAACCTCCAACCTTTTCATGGTATGGTTGGTCTTTTCTGGGATAATCCAGGATGAAAATCATTGATGTTGGCATGTATCGTTTCCTTTATGAGGTCTATTATGAGGATGTTCTCTTATTCCTACTTGTAAATATTCTCCTTTACAACAGAATACATCGGTCGGTATTCAAATCCACCAAATCCCATCATACAAAAATGGATTGAAGGTCATCCAAAATATGATGGATAATGATATAGATATGTCTTATATCTTATTTTACATATTATCCACCAAACCATGTAGCATGTGACGTGAAGATCATTCTGAAACTCTACATCTGACTCAGATTTTCTATAAGAGGGGGAATGTATTCTAGAACTAGATCACTCAAGGAAGCAACCAAATCTTCTCCCTCTGAGATGGAGGCTACCTTACCTTCCAATGTTGGATGATTTTATAATGAGGCCCTATCATCAGACCTAGACATAGAAGCTAACATCTGTAAAACAATGGACTTGAATCATTTTTAAATTTAAAATAACTATAGATTAAAAGAATGAGGGATGATAAAAAAATTGGTGACACTCACCCAGTAAATAGTCAGTTGTTTGGGATGATTCCTCCCTAGCATCCCTAGATCCATTATCCTGAATTGAATCCTATTGATGAGGATAAATATCCATGGTCTACTCAGAATTCACCAAAGAGGGCTCATGAATAATCCCAATTTCCAAAGCCACCATTATTGTTCCCACCTCAATGGATGAACTAGGATGGACTTGATCTTGTACACATTCCTACATCACAACACTATCTATTGTTGGAGTTGCATGATTTTGGAATCCCTGGTTATAGAATCATGCAATGAAATTTGGATTCATAGAACTAAATAATCACATTTATTCAATTCTATATTATGTTCCCCAAACTCTTTTAAAGTAGTTGGAAGTCTAATATGTTCTATTATTTCAACAAAATTCATTACAAACCACATTAATGCACCATATCCCATTATAACTCTTTGATTAAACATGCATGTGTGAGAGTAGTGTTATGATGGGTGACCTCCTAGTAAGTACTCACGTATCTTACGAAAAAAATAAAATTCATGCCAAGGTCATTCATGGCATGTATGGATGCCTCAAACACTAAGGCAATCTAACCCTTAGGGATGACCAAAATATATGGTTTGAGACCTAGCATGTCACCCTGTATTAGCGACTTGATACCCTAAATAGATTCCTTAGTAAAAACCACAAGGACAACATTATTCATCACATGATCTTCTGTAACATGTGACAAACCTGAAGGACATAGGGACAACATAAGCAGTCATCATATGATTCCTTCTGAAGCATCTATAACATTACCAAAAAAACCCCACCCTCCCCATAGTAGCATGGAAAATTATGGGAGTATATGAATCATACTTAGTCACCTATTACCCTAATGCTAAGGGAATTGACTCTCCAGCAGGAGTCTTTGTTTGGCCCAGAACAACCTCCTCAGTTCATAGAAGTTCATTTCCAAGACCCTTGTTAAAGGAGAGTTAATGGAATAATACCAACACAAGGAGGGTTTAAATTGTATTCTGAGTAGAATATAGGTTAATAAAACCATGGTGGTGTACCATTTTTAACTTCTCTATTAGGGTGTTTATGGAAATATTTACCATTTGATGACCTATTTTTGTGGAAGATGTCTAGCTCTCGCCTCCTCAAAAATAGGTATTGGAGGAGGAATTGTAATATATCCCCCAATTTCATTCTCCATTGATTGTTGGTCTTTATATAGCTCTCCTAGTTCATGATATGATCAGGTAATTCTAATCAGGTACCACTAGGGCTATATCACGGCGATGGGATCACAATTTATATCTCCCTGGATCGCTGAAAATCAAGATGGGTTTCCCTTAGCATTAGCACATTGTCTAAAATATATAGGAAAATCAATTAAAGGTAAAATATGAATAGGTAATACATCCTTAAGAATTACATAATCAATCCTTATTTTGAAGATGGGTGTTCAACTGATTCTGGTAAACCTCACCTCAGTATATCATCCACTCGTCTCATGGTAGGAATCTGGTAATCCGTTGCATTTACAAGAATCTCCATCCCACCGATATAAACCCTCACATGAGTAGGGTTTTACTCCAAATGAAGTTCATATAGAGATCAAGCATTACCTATCTCTAGAATCTCTATCCTAGCACAAGGTAGAGACTACACATCCTCTGCATCAGAAGGCATGTCCTTCCAGGATCAGACCACCTCCATCAACAAATAATTAGAGGCTTCCCCAACTTTTCATATATCCAAATTGGTTTTCTTTTCATTCAAAGGATCCCTAAACCACTCTGTCAAATATATGGGGTGTGAAAATGGAACTCAAGTCTCCTCATAGTGGTGATGTCTTGATCATCTAAGTCCATGATCAATTAGAGTAGCTATTTAGATCACGAATGCTGGGATGAACCTTGCAAATGTTCTTCTTGGTAGACTGGGAACCTCTTCATCCTCACCATTGAGAAATATGATTCATACTATAGAAGAGATTAATAACCTTATACCAGGAGAATCCTTCTAACATATCTTATTTTCCCAAATCTAGGGACAACTCCAACCAGCACCCCATCAGGTTATGATGCAATATATTCCTAAGAAAACTAGAATATTAGTCCAATGATCGTATCTACTAGTGGAAGACTAACTATAGTTTGGGTTAGCATCATTGTTGTATGTTTACAAAATAGTCACCCACCATCAGATTCTCCTCTACTCAAATATGATCCATGGAAGATACAATTATCTATTGTTGGTTCATGAATTACTATACAAATTAATACGTATCATAGGCCTCACATATGACATTTCCATCAATACGGTTCACCAGTTAACCATCCCTAAAATCAATCATTTATGAAATAATATCACTATTGTCCTTCCCATCATCACTAAATCTTGTAGTGGGCGAGTTCCCATAAGGAAATAAGTTGATCTCCTTGAACAAGATCAACACTGTCTGAGTATAATTGAGCTTCAGATTTAGGGGTGGACTACCAGATAGAACCTCAAAAAATGGTCAAAACATGATTTTAGGGACCTCAATCCCTCTTTTCATGGAATATGTTCTAAGGTGAGCTACAAACCATCCACATAATACTAGTAATGGTCCCATGACTCTGAAAGGGTACTTCCCAACATGAACATGCAATATGAATCTATTGATTTTTCTATAGATGGGGGTGGATAACCCCATGTGATTATTCCCCACTAACTTGGATACTACAATAAATTTCGGTAGCCTTATATAACTATTGGAATCATGTATAAGAAGAAAATAGGCACTAAACAACATGGCTATAAATTCGTCAAGATGTGTCCTAGATGGTATGTTGGTCTTGATTTCGTAACCCCAATCATTGTACTCCCCCTTCTCTAAAGTCAACTAGAAGGTGTCAAGGATTTTTCACTTTTCCATCAAGGGAAATCCCATTGGAATCTACAAGTGGGACCTTCCCCTTATGAAATATGAAAATTCTCACCCACAACTCATGATGGATACCCCCCCAGTAGGGGGTCTTGCTTCTTAATATCATGAGATATTTTTCGTATCTCAATTGAAAATGATGGTGTATTATAAATGTCATCACATGCCTCTCTCATAGGGATGAACTCGTCATACATTTCTCCAAGGATCAGAGCCCTAAAGATCTTGTGGACATCCAAAAAACTGATCCTGACTACTCCATCCATTTTATGGAAGGATTTCATTTGTGGACTCCATTGGTTCAATATCTCTAGGAAGAACTTGTCATTCTTGTACACATAGTAATTCCCCACTCATATGACATTATATATGTCCATGATATTTAATTTAGTTGATAATTCTATATAGTTCAATAACACCTAATATTCCCACATCCACACAGGATTAACACCCTTCCCCACCCTAAGAAAAAGTCCATATCATTACTCCAACCCATTGACTAATCTATCTCGGAATAAAAAATATAGACAAATAGCAGTTTGGATTTAATTTGACCATGTGTGGATTTAGATCCAAAGCACACTGTTTGTAATGTTGGATAAAATGTTTATATGTTTACCCAAAAATAATGTATATAACCACCATTGAAACATTAGTGGTAGTAATGTTTTGATAATCTTGATACCAAGAGAGAAGAGAATAGTTTATTGGGGTCAGTGTGAGTACATCCTGTAGATGGTTGTGACCATAAAGTGGTAGATAATTACTCACCTTAAAATAATAGATATATTTAATCTTGTATTTAGAGAAATCAGGAAGATAAGTTTCAGAATATTCATAATAACAGTGCCCTAAAACATTCATCATCTCCTCAATGTTTTTGCTAGAATGTTTCTCAAAAACTATAAACCTCATAGAAAACATTGATATTTCAAATAAGCACAAAATTTCTGTCATTCAGGAAAAGTTCACATTAAATAAAGTTTCAAAAATTGGAGGATTTGGAAAAGGAAAGGATTCACACAAGTTCCTTGTGTAAGGGGACTCATGTAGGTCATTCACCCTACCACAAGGTGCAAGTAGTTCATTTGACTGAATGTGTTGTGTTTTCTGGTTTGTGATGTATCTGTGTGATAAAAGATTTCGCAAAATAGCTCGAGTAAAAAACATATGTGGACTACTATATGGTGAGACTGAATATTTTGAGGTATAAAGGGTTCTAAAAAAATACTTTCCCTTTTATAGGAAAAAATTCCCTTCTTCATGGATTGTGTGTGCACCTCTCCAACACAAGAAACCTGGGTGAGATACCAATATAGATGACAAGAAAAGATGACCTCTAGATCCATTCACCCTTTTCATATCTTCACCTCAATATTAGACCCTTATCTGGTGATTAGATTAAATATTGAGTGGGAGATTTTGTTAAACCTCCTTTTTGTTAAATAGATCAATATTTTTCAAAGAAAATATATCTTTATAGGGAAAATAAATCAAGAAGGTCAATGAATTTAAAATCCCACAAAAAGAACCTTCGCCTAGGCACACCTAGACAGTGATAGCATAGATTTACCTACACATGGGTTGGAGTTGTCCATCTTTGTAGCCTATCAGCATGGGCCACAAGAACATCCTACCTTAGTGGTCCACTTGAGTGGATAGTTCCTTTACCCAGGGTCCCATATTTTTTATTAAGTGGGACCCATGGGATCATCAATTGAACAGATAAAATTTATCAAAGGCCTCTGGATGGTCTTGCCACCTTATTCCTTCTCTCATTCTTCCTAAAACCATCTAGGTATATTTTTATATCCCATGGTAGATGGAATTAAGGATGGAAAATGAAGTTAAAATAACCCCATGGTTTAAAACATACAACCCCTAAGTAAGTAATCCTTTTCTCCATAGTAGATAAAACACTAGAGCGAGGTTTATTTTATTGGACAAGGACCTACAAAAGAAACCTTGGAGAACACTTGTGGATACCCTTGAATGATAGAGCAATGTATCTCCCAAGTATAGTTTCCCAGGAGGTCCGTCATTTAGGGTTCCATCATCTCACCTTTGCCTACCAGAATGGAGAACCCCCTGCACGAGTCACTCTTGGATAGCCCTAGTCGTTACCATGTTTGATTATTTGACCAAGACCTCTTCTAAGACACCCATTGTAAGTATTCTCCTTATTTTCCTCCATTACCTGAAAGGGACCAAATTGAAAACTCAAAAAATGCCTCCTACCTTACAGAACCATGGTGAGAGACACATCAGCATGTCCCACATTTGGGTATGTATCCCATCAGTCAAAGTTTTCCTTTATGTAACAACCCAAGATTTTATGAGAATTATTCTTTTTAATTTCATTAAGGTCTTGTGTTGTATGCTACACCAAGATTATCATATGCTATACGCAACACCGTATTAGCATGCAGTATACGCAACACTATTCTTCTCTTGTGTTACACAAAATTTCAAGTTCATTTTGTAGAAATTATTCTATGCAATATTAAGTATAGATTTTGTTTAATGTATAAATAAAATATGGTTGTATTTTTTTATACATAATAACAAAGGAGTCTTTCACTACACGCCACCCTGACTTGGCTTTCATTACACGCAATTGCGACCTTCCTCGATAGCGTGTGTAGTACGCAATACCAGGTTTCACTAAACAACGATATATTTTTATAATATTACTATGGAATAGCCTTTATGAATAGTATTTACTATGTTTTGAATTTTATAACATTATTATTCATCTTACATATTTTCTAGAACATGGTATGAGAACAAAATAAATTTTTCGGGTAAAATAAGTATTTTTCAAAAAATGCAGTTTTGCCGCCTTTTAATGGAGCACCCAATTTAAATCTAGTTTTTGACATGTTTATAAGTTAAATTTGACAAAATAAAATTATTCCTTAGAATAATGATATAAAAATTTAATTTGAATAAATTTTTCATATTATTCTGATAACTTTCATATTTTGATGAATAGTAAAAACATGCTATATTTTAATTAAAAACAACTTTTTTCATCGCAATAATTTATATGGTTAGATTATGTTTTTAATTAGTTTTAAAGTGTAATTAGAATATATTTTTAACATTTAATCCAATGTTGTTCATTGGAATTAATTTCACTTTTCATTTGGACATAAACAAGTGTCGATCTTTTGATAGTTATTGTTTCTTAAAAACACGCTATTTGTTTTGATAATGGGAATTAATTTTAAAATTAATTAATTCCAATTATGTGTTTTTAATTTTTAAAAATAGAAATAATTTTTGAATTCAGAATATCAAATATATCTTAGGCTGAATTTTTGGTATTTTTCTGGAAAACTTCAATTTTTGATGAATAGTGAAACCCCTTAGTGGTAGTTAAAAAAACTGCCTCTTTCATTTAAATGAAATTTTTTCACTTCTGTGAATTGAACACCAAAAATCCGACATACATGGTTGCTATAAATAAGTAAAATGTGATTCAATAAGATGAAAATAATTTTTGGTGAATAGTGACTTTTGACTTTCATTTACTGCGGTTAAAGGTAAATAGGCTGATTCAAGGTTAAAAGAATATTATAATAATTAAAAATCACCTTAACACTTGTCCTAACCATATTTTATGAGTATTGGCCGACCATGGGAATCCTTGGGTCGATTTTGGGACCCCATTGAGCCACTTGGGAGTGATAATGACAATTTGGATTAATTAATTTAATGTAAAGACAAAATTGACATTAACAAAAATATTTTTGTAATTAATTTTTATAAGGGACTATATAAATTATCTTTCAACTATAAATATTCATTTTAAAGGTCAAAATCTTTCCAACATGTTGGTATTTTTTTTAATTTTTAGATATCAAATAAATTAAATTATTTATGACACAATAATGATGCAGTATTTACCTCATTAATAAATGATTTAAATAAATAAGACTATAATGATTAAAATATTATCCAAAACATGTCCAATTCTGATTGGATGATTTTATTTATACCATTAAGAATTTTATATTCATCTTTAATTATTTTTGGACCTTTTGAAATAGAAGATAATTTTATAATAAAATAATATTTTCACACTTTCCAAAAGATCCCCTCCTTCCCCTTATAAAAGGAGACCATTTCTATCCAATTCCTCACACCTATCAAGCCATTTGGCTCATCCAACCTCTGAAAAATTAAGATACCTACATCCCTCTCCTTACCCTAGAAGCCTTAACTTAGGTAGAAGGCACTTCAAGAAGTCCTTTTGGTTCAAACCAAAGGAAGTTACCCAAATTAAAGGTTACTATTTCTCTTAAGTTGTTTTCTTTTATTATACTTATCCAACCCCTAAACTCTTTTTAATCCTTTATTTTGTAACAACACCATTATCCTAAATATACTAGGATTTTTTTTATGAGAAGTATTCGAACTACACTTACATACACCTCCATCTAATGGATGAAGAACATAATGTTTCTGTGGATGGAAAACTAACGCCTCATGAAACGATGATTGTTCGATTTTCTCCTACCGCCTCTCATGGTGGCCATAATTATGGAATGTATTTGTATATGATATATATTATGTTTATGATTTCCTTATGCTTATTTACTTCCCAATTATATCAAGCCTTTATGGTTTCCGTAGTGGGTAAATACGATAATCTTATTTGAGGAAGTGCGGACTACCGCCCCCTCAAAGTGATGCGATTCATTAATGAATTATGTGGGATGTATAAAAGATGTATTTAATGATATTATATATGATATTATACTGGAATTATAATATACCAATGTATCATTATGTTTTAATTCCATTAAAATAAGAAATAGAAATGAAAGTAGCATTCATGTGTACGTACAGCTTACCGTCTCCATGAACGGTGCATTTCATTTCTTAACTCCATATGTTATATACTATTATAAATACATGTATATGATGGATATATATGATATATATGGTATATAAATCATCAATATAATTCTAGATATAATGAACCTTTGACCACATGAACAACATGTAGTTATAAGAAGTCCATTTTTGACTTAAGTACCAAATATCGACAAAACGAACATTATTAACTTAAATGGTTACATAATGTTTATAACATTGTAATAAGTGATATAAACGGAATAATAAATTTGAAAAAGGTTCTTAAGCAAGTAGAAATTAACATTGGTTTATTATTCAGGAGATTAAAGCACGATCGAGTCAAGTCTGACATGAGGTAAGTGAACTTCTTAACCCAATTTCTGTTCTTTGGGTTGATCTTCTCTTTCTTGTTTATGTCGTTCTTGGATTATGTGAGAAATGAATTTTTATATCTTATCATGTATTTATACTTTCTCTATGTGACCTTATAGTTAATACACATGAGTGATCTATTTTATTTACAAAAATATCTTTGTGAGGGATAACTTTTTCAATCTCGTTTTTATCCGAGATTGTTTATTCGTAAGTATTTACTGGGGTTATATTTTTCATCCATGTCACTATTTTCTAAAAATGGTTTCATATATGTTTAAATTCCTTTTTACCTATTTTTGACTTTTACTACCTGGTATGTAAGGAATTTTTCTTTTATTTACGTTAAGAGGTACTTTTTTGACTTTTCTGGAAAAAGTACGAGAAGAATGTTTTTTTAACATATACGACATGAACAGATTTTTATGGTTTCATAAATCCTTATTTTCATGAAGCTTACTCTACAATATTTAATTACTATTTTCATAAAAATCCTTTTCTTTTAAAATTTCATGGCATTTTGTGAAATGAAAATGTTTTTGAAGAATAAAGGTTATTTTCCTCAAGAATTCATTTCAAGTGTTTTATCAAAAGCATTTTCCATATAAGATGGCATTATTTCATGTATGTATGTTTCAAGTATAATTTCAATATGATTTACATGGTTTCACTTTTCTTATGATGAAATGATATCCATTTTTTTGTATGGATTATATTATGATGGGATGATGTTTATGAAGCCCATTTTATACTTTGGGTAATGATGAATGATTTATGTTTATGTTGTGGCACAAGTAAGACTGATTTCATTATGAGATGGGTGAGACCTATATCTCCCTCTAATGAATTGGGTAAAGATTTATATCTCATGAGACAGACATGGCTGGAACGGTAAGTTAATCTGGTTCAGTGTTACAGGACTGGAATGAGGAGTGAACTCAATTCAGAAAGGGACTTTTTCCACTAAGATGGTCTTGGCAGCAATGCTTGGCTACTACGGAAATCATATAATGTGCTTAATGGTTTCCAAAATTACATGTTTTATTCCCATGCTATTTTATCATGATTAATGTTCCCTTATGATCTTTACCTTATGTATTTCCAATATTTATTTCACAAAATTTTATGTTTTTTTAAGTTCAAATGTATTTTATCCATGCATACCCTTACTGAGCATTTGAGCTCACCCTTTATATGTTTTATTTTCCCCAGGATTTAAAGAAAGGTTTTAGGTAAGAAAACAAAGGGGAAGATCTTTATGAGAGATATTGAATATCTTTCACCATGATTAGTAGATTATGTTCCGAGTTTCCAAAGACACTAAACTATTACAGTTCTTGTGTGTCTGTTTTTGTTATGTATTAAGTATTATGAAAAAGTAATGTAATGTCCATGTACGTCAAGATATGAGTCTCTACAGTTGGTATCAGAGGAAAGGTTTAGTTAACCTTTGGAAACTAGGATGCTAAAACATTAGTGAGATCCCTAGAGATATTTATAAGGTATGTCTAGGGATGTCCCTAAGGATTAGTGTAACTATAGTTTACAGTCCTAGAATTATGTTGACAATCATGAATAACCTAGGGTGAAACTAAGCTATCATAGGTTAAAGAAGGTGTCATAAGTTATACATCCTATAAGTGACTTTTTATGATTATGCAGTTCCTCATTATTTTTACTTTTTCTTACACAATGGTTTTTGGTTTTAGTTAATGGGGGGAACCAGAAGGAATTGGGTTGACATTGAATCCGATAGACAAATTGGTGACTATGAGCAGCGGAATTGCGTAATGCCTAGAGATAAAGATATTATGATTATGCCGAATCATACATTGCGATACATGATTAAAAAGGTGAACTTTAGAGGTATTCCCAATTCATCAAATAAGAGGAAGATGGACTTTTATTCCTATTCGCATGTTGAGGAGCATAGAGAAAGAAAGATTGAGATTTCTAAATAAGGGAATAAGAACCATGATGAATATATAAAATGGAGAGGAAGATGTTATCTATGTGGAGAGAAGGGTCATAGAGTGACAGACTGTTATGGAGTTCTAGGTCTTCTCTGTGGAGAACATGGGCATTACCCAACTCAATGCCCTGACCTAAGAGGTTACTTCTAAATCAGGGAAGGACTTATTCCATGATAATCATTGAAGAATATGGTTTGAATTGTTTTGGTATTGGTATTCAATAATAATGTTGTTGAGGTACTTTTATGTTATATTGGAATACCTATATATTGGTCCATTGTGGTTTTCCATAAGAATATGGCATCAGTAACCATGAAAAGTGATTGAAATATTTTTGGAAAGAAGATGATATGTGCATAATGAAGGGATAAAGAGAAAATAATATGTTTGAAAGTATTAATGAGATCATGACTAATATAAGGACAAAGTTATATCATGGTTTGAGTATATATAATTTTTTGGATTTTGGAATGTGGAGAGAGTTAACTTTTGATAGAATTCATGTTTTAACTAAGGTTCAATGTGAATTCATTTTTCAAGAGAATACAATATTAAGGTATTCACATGTTTGGAACGCGATCAAAAAGATATATCTTGTGATATATGAGGGATAAATGATTGTATTCATGTGCTTGTTTTATGACCTTTTTAGTAATCTTTCTCTTTATACTATGAGTTTGGAAAGAAGTATTTTTGAAAAGCCTAAAGATTGGAATGGATTATGTTGAACATAAGTTAGTATTGTTTAAGGCTAGAAATTTTTCGATATTATTGATAGAATGTTATAATAGTGTAGTTTAAGAAAAGGGACAACCTACAGAACGGGTGACAACCCATCGCGTCGGACAAGGCTATGGGAATCGAACCCACAACCGAAGTGCGATAGGCCTTTATCGCCTAACACTGGCCTACAGGAAGTCCTTGGTTAGTAGAAACTAGTTTTATTATATTAAGCAGTATTATATATGAAGTATAAGTCCATTTTAGGAACTATATATGATTAATCTCTCTATATATGGATTTATATATATTTAATAACTTTTTCTATCCTTTTGTTTGAGATAGATGGAATGACCTATCATTCTATCGCATGATCTGCTAACACTTCACGGAAGAAAAATTCAACATCATTTCTTTAAGAGATGAAGTGGAAATTGTTGAAGGCACGAACAATAGTAAGAATGTACCAAAATCAAGTAATTATTTCTTTAAACTCAAAAAAAATCGTCAATATTAGAAAAATGATCTTGAAAACCAAAAATTTTTTCATAGTGCTCTTATATCTGATGAATCATATGGTACCTTAAATCATCACAAATTTATGGCTTTGTGATTTTTGGATTTTTCATAGCCATGTTCTCTACCACTCTCTATCAGAACTTGATTTTTATATTTCTCTTCCATATCCATATTTTCACATATGTTCTCCTATGTGGAAACCCAATGATTAGTTAATTTGGGTAACCATTGTGTTTTGTAATTCACTTTTTAAAATTATGTTTTAGTATTCCTTTTTATGATGTGGATTTCTATGAAAGAAACTTTCAAGTAGTAAACCATTTATAACCCCGACGAATTTCGAGCGCGAAATTCATTTTAAGGGGGGTAGAATGTAACAACCCGAGATTTTATGAGAATTATTCTTTTTAATTTCATTGATGTCTTGTGTTGTATGCTACACCAAGATTATCTTGTGCTATACGAAACACCGTATTAGCTTGTAGTATATGTAACACTATTCTCGGCTCGTGTTGCACACAATTTCAAGTTCGTTTTGTAGAAATTATTCTACGCAACATTAAGTATAGATTTTGTTTAATGTATAAATGATATATTGTTGTATTTTGTTATAATCAACAACAAAAGATTCCTGCACTACACTCCACCCTGACTTGGCTTGCATTACACGCAATCATGGCCTTCCTCGATAGCGTGTGCAATACGCAATACCAGGTTTCACTAAACAATGATATATTGTTATAATATTTTTATGGACTAGACGTTATGAATAGTATTAACTAGCACTACTAGAAATATAATATTTCCCAACGGTTCACAACCGTTGGGAAAGCCCCTCTAACCGTTGGTATATGATATACCAACGGTTATAATAACCATGGGGAAGTAAGCCATTGGGAAAAGGTTTTCCCAACAGTTTACTGGAAACCGTTGGTATAGGCTGACAAAAGCCACCCTATCCCAATGGTTCTGCCAAACTGTTGGGATAGTTTTTCCCAACGGTTTGGAAGAACCGTTGGGAAATATCATTTTTGGGATAGTTTTCCCAACGGTTCTCCCCAAACCGTTGGGATATCCCCATGGATGAACTCTTTCCCAACAGTTTAGAACTGTTGGGAAAAGAGATATTTACCAACGGTTCAATGAACCGTTGGTAAAGACTTCTTTAGGATTATATGACAACTCTTTTAAACCGTTGGCATATCCTATGCTGCAAATTGCAGTAGCCTGCAATTTGCACAGCCCCTGCTATCAGGCCCCTCTCCATCAGGCCTCATTTTGACCTCATTTTCAATCCAATTATTGTACCTGCAATAAAATAAAACATACATATACAATTACGAACAAATTCATACACATTTAACATATAATGGATCCTGAAACTATACACATCCATAATTAAATTAGAATTCATAATGTAATTATAAACGTACATAATTCATATAGAATTCAATTTAAAATTTAGATGACAATTATATGTGGAATCCGAAATTCAATTCATAATTTGATCGGTTTTTTCTATACCATATATTTTTACCTCAAATGATGTCCATTTTAAACAAAATACATACACCTGAAGTGATACCGGCCACAACGCACCTCTAATTGAGGCGGGGTTGACTTGTACACGTCACATTTGACCCATGGATCGTTGTGCTAAAGTATCGACACAATCCAAATGCGTTTGGTCGGTTTTCCGTATGCCAGTTGATGTTTTTCACTTAAAATGACGTCCTTTTGAAACAAAAGATGGACACTATGAGTGGTGCCGACCACACTGCGTCTCCAATTGAGGCGGGGTTGATTCATACACGTCACATATGACCCATGGATCGTTCTCCTAAAGTTTAAATGGAAACCGAATGCGTTTGGTCGGTTTTCCGTATGTACTTAAAATGTGGTCCATTTAAAACAAAAGAGTGACACTTAGACTAATCCTGACCACACCGCGACTCAGATTCATCCCAGGTTGGCTCGTACATGTCACATATGACCCATGGATAGTTGTGATAAATTATCAAAAGATTCCGAATGCGTTTGGTCGGTTTTGCGTATGCCAGTTGTTCTTTTCATTTATAATCATGTCCATTTTAAACAAAAGAGACAGAGTTAGAGCGGTGTTGGCCACACCGCGTCTTGGATTAAGATGGGGTTGACTTGTACACGTCACATATGACTCATGGATCGTTGTGCTAAAGTAACGATAGAATCTGAATGCGTTTGGTCGTTCTTACGTATGTCAGTTGATGCCTTTCACTTAAAATGACGTCCTTTTGAAACAAAAGACGGACACTTTGAGTGGTGTCATCCGAACCGCATTTTGGATTGAGGCAGGGATGATTCGTACACGTCACATATGACCCATGGATCGTTCTCCTAAAGGTTCAACGGAAACCGAATCTGTTTGGTCGTTTTTCCGTATGTACTTAAAATGGTGTCCATTTTAAACAAAAGAGAGCCACTTAGACTTATCCTGGCCACACCGCGACTCGGATTCATCCCAGGTTGGCTCATACACATCACATATGACCCATGAATTGTTGGGATAAATTATCAACAGATTCGTAATGCGTTTGGTCAGTTTTCCGTATGTCAGTTAATGCTTTTCACTTAAAATGACGTCCTTTTGAAACAAAAGACGGACACTTTGAGTGGTGCCGGCCACAACACATCTCCGAATTGAACTGAAACCACCGTGCAACATTCTAATTATTATTCGTGACGTGTACGCACAGACGTCACGTCAATCGGACGTGCGGTTTGCGCGGTACGACTCAATATTCGTGTTTTAAGTGATGTGCGCGCTTCGTAAACGCGCGTGAGGGGGGTCCAAACGGGAGGAACGAAGTCGGAATGTCCTGAAATCAAACGACAAATACGGGAGAGTGATTTATAAAGTGTTCGAGCTGACAGAACGTCAATTGGACGTGTTGTGTGCCCGCGGTGACCGACAACGTAGTTCTGGTGTCATAAACGGCCAAAACAGGCGTCCAACGGTCAAATTCATAGAGGACGACCTCAGATTGAGATGAAACCACCGTGAAAAATTCTAATTATTATATGTCACGTGTACTCATAGACGACATGTCAATCAGACGTGCGGTTTGCGCGGTACAACTCAATATTCATATTTTAAGTGATGCGCGCGCTTCGTAAACCCGCGTGAGGGGGGTCCAAACGGGCCGAACGAAGTCGGAATGGCCTGAAATCAGACGAAAAATACGGGTGAGTGATTTCTGAAGTGTTCGAGCAGACGGCACGTCAATTGGACGTGTCGTGTGCCCGCGGTGACCGACAACGCAATTCTGGTGTTATAAACGGCCAAAACGGGCGTCAAACGGTCAAATTCATAGCGGACGACCTCGGATTGAGCTGAAACCACTGTGAAACATTCTAATTATTATTCGTGATGTGTACGCGCAGACGAAACGTCAATCGGACGTGCGGTTTGCGTGGTACGGCTCAATATTCATGTTTTAAGTGATGTGCGCGCTTCGTAAACGCGCGTGAGGGTGGTCCAAATGGGCCGAACGATTTTGGAATGTCCTGAAATCAGATGACAAATACGGGTGAGTGATTTATGAAGTGGTCGAGCAGAAGGCATGTCAATCGGACGTGCCGTGTGCCCGCGGTGACCGACAATGCAGTTCTGGTGTCATAAACGGCCAAAACGGGCGTCAAACGGTCAAATTCATAGTGGACGACCTCAGATTGACCTGAAACCACCGTGCGACATTCTAATTATTATTCGTGACGTGTACGCGTAGACGGAACATCAATCGGACGTGCGGTTTGCGCGGTACGACTCAATATTCGTGTTTTAAGTGATGCGCGCGCTTCGTAAACGCGCGTGATGGGGGTCCAAACGGGCCGAACGAAGTCGGAATGGCCTGAAATCAGACGAAAAATACGAGAGAGTGATTTCTGAAGTGGTTGAGTAGACGGCACGTCAATCGGACGTGCCGTGTGCCCGCGGTGACCGACAACGCAGTTCTGGTGTCATAAACGGCCAAAACGGGCGTCCAACGGCCAAATTCATAGCGGACGACCTCATATTGAGCTGAAACCACCGTGAAACATTCTAATTATTATTCGTGATGTTTACGCGCAGACGGAACGTCAATCGGACGTGCGGTTTGCGCGGTACGGCTCAATATTCGTATTTTAAGTGATGCACACGCTTCGTAAACGCGCGTGAGGGGGGTCCAAACGGTCCGAACGAAGTCAGAATGGCATGAAATCAGACGAAAATACGGTTGAGTTATTTCTGAAGTGGTCGAGCAGACGGCACGTCAATTGGACGTGCCATGTGCCTGCGGTGACCGACAACGCAGTTCTGGTGTCATAAACGGCCAAAACGGGCGTCAAACGGTCAAATTCATAGCGGACGACCTCGGATTGAGCTGAAACCACCGTGCAACATTCTAATTATTATTCGTGACGTGTACGTGTAGACGACACGTCAATCAGACATGCGGTTTTCACGGTATGACTCAATATTCTTGTTTTAAGTGATGCGCGCGCTTCGTAAACGCACGTGAGGGTGGTCCAAACGGACCGAACGATTTCGGAATGGCCTGAAATCAGACGACAAATACGGTTGAGTGATTTATGAAGTGGTCGAGCAAACGGCACGTCAATCGGACGTGCCGTGTGCCCGTGGTGACCGACAACGCAGTTCTGGTGTCATAAACGGCCAAAACGGGCGTCAAACGGTCAAATTCATAGCGGACGACCTAGGATTGACCTGCAACCACCGTGAAACATTCTAAGTATTATTCGTGACGTGTACGCGCAGACGGAATGTCAATCGGACGTGCGGTTTGCGCGGTACGGCTCAATATTCGTGTTTTAAGTGATGCGCGCGCTTCGTAAACGCGCGTGAGGGGGGTCCAAATGGGCCGAACGAAGTCGGAATGGCCTGAAATCAGACGACAAATACGGGAGAGTGATTTCTGAAGTTTTCGAGCAGACGGCACGTCAATCGGACGTGATGTGTGCCCGCGGTGACCGACAACGCAGTTCTGGTGTCATAAACGGCCAAAACAGGCGTCCAACAATCAAATTCAAAGCGGACAACCTCAAATTGAGCTGAAACCACCGTGAAACATTCTAATTATTATTCGTGACGTTTACGCGCAGACGGCATGTCAATCGGACGTGTGGTTTGCGCGGTACGGCTCAATATTCGTATTTTAAGTGTTGCACGCGCTTCGTAAACGTGCATGAGGGGGGTCCAAACAGGCCGAACGAAATCAGAATGGCCTGATATCAGACGACAAATACGGGTGAGTGATTTCTAAAGTGGTCGAGCAGACGACACGTCAATTGGACGTGCCATGTGCCCGCGGTGACCGACAACGCATTTCTGGTGTCATAAACGGCCAAAACGGGCGTCAAACGGTCAAATTCATAGTGGACGACCTCGGATTGACCTGAAACTACCGTGAAACATTCTAATTATTATTCGTGACATGTAAGCATAGACGAAACGTCAATCGGACGTGCGGTTTGCGCGGTACGGCTCAATATTCGTGTTTTAAGTGATGCGCGCGCTTCGTAAACGCGCGTGAGGGTGGTCCAAACGGGCCGAACGAATTTGGAATGGCCTGAAATCAGACGACAAATACATGTGAGTGATTTATGAAGTGTTCGAGTAGACGACACATCAATCGGACGTGCCGTGTGCCCGAGGTGACCGACAACGCAGTTCTGGTGTCATAAACGGCCAAAACGGGCGTCAAACGGTCAAATTCATAGCGGACAACCTCGGATTGACCCGAAACCACCGTGCAACATTCTAATTATTATTCGTGATGTGTACGCGTAGATGGCACGTCAATCGAACGTGCGGTTTGCGCGGTACGGCTCAATATTCGTGTTTTAAGTGATGCGCGCGCTTCGTAAACCCGCGTGAGGGGGGTCCAAATGGGCCGAACGAAGTCGGAATGGCCTGAAATCAGACGAAAAAATACGGGAGAGTGATTTCTGAAGTGGTCGAGCAGACGGCGCGTCAATCGGACATGCCGTGTGCCCGCGGTGACCGACAACGCAGTTCTGGTGTCATAAACGGCCAAAACGGGCGTCCAACGGTCAAATTCATAGCGGACGACCTCAGATTGAGCTGAAACCACCGTGAAACATTCTAATTATTATTTTTGACGTGTACGCGCAGACGGCACGTCAATCGGACATGCGGTTTGTGTGGTACGGCTCAATATTCGTATTTTAAGTGATGCGCGCGCTTCGTAAACGCGCGTGAGGGGGGTCCGAACGGGCCGAACGAAGTCGGAATGACCTGAAATCAGACGACAAATACGGGTGAGTGATTTCTGAAGTTTTCGAGCAGACGGCACGTCAATCGGACGTGCCATGTGCCCGCGGTGACCGACAACGCAGTTCTGGTGTCATAAACGGCTAAAACGGGTGTCAAACGGTCAAATTCATAGCAGACGACCTCGGATTGACCTGAAACCACCGTGCAACATTCTAATTATTATTCTTGATGTGTACGCACAGACGTCACGTCAATCGGATGTGCGGTTTGCGCGGTACGACTCAATATTCGTGTTTTAAGTGATGCGCGCGCTTCGTAAACGCGCGTGAGGGTGGTCCAAACAGGCCGAACGATTTCGGAATGGCCTGAAATCAGACGACAAATACGGGTCAGTGATTTATAAAGTGGTCGAGCAGACGACATGTCAATCGGACGTGCCGTGTGCCCGCGGTGACCGACAACGCAGTTCTGGTGTCATAAACGGCCAAAACGGGCGTCAAACGGTCAAATTCATAGCGGACGACCTCGGATTGACCTGAAACCACTGTGCAACATTCTAATTATTATTTGTGACATGTACGCGCAGACAGAACATCAATCGGACGTGCGGTTTGCGCGGGACGGCTCAATATTCGTGTTTTAAGTGATGCGCGCGCTTCGTAAACGCGCGTGAGGGGGGTCCAAACGGGCCGAACAATTTCGGAATGGCCTGAAATCAGAAGAAAAATACGGGTGAGTGATTTATGAAGTGGTCGAGTAGAAGGCACGTCAATCGGACGTGCCGTGTGCCCGCAGTGACCGACAATGCAGTTCTAGTGTCATAAACGGCCAAAACGGGCGTCAAACGGTCAAATTCATAGCGGAAAACCTCGGATTGACCTGAAACCATCGTGCAACATTATAATTATTATTTGTGATGTGTACGCGCAGACGGCACGTCAATCAGACGTGCGGTTTGTGCGGTACGACTCAATATTCATGTTTTAAGTGATGCGCGTGCTTCGTAAACGCGCGTGAGGGGGGTCCAAACAGGCCGAACGAAGTCGGAATGGCCTAAAATAAGACGACAAATACGGGAGAGTGATTTATGAAGTGGTCGAGCAGACGGCACGTCAATCGGACGTGCCGTGTGCCCGCAGTGACCGACAACGCAGTTCTGGTGTCATAAACGGCCAAAACGGGCGTCCAATGGTCAAATTCATAGCGGACGACCTCAGATTGAGCTGAAACCACCGTGCAACATTTTAATTATTATTCGTGACGTGTACGCGCAGACGGCACGTCAATCGGACGTGCGGTTTGTGCGGTACGGCTCAATATTTGTATTTTAAGTGATGCACGCGCTTCGTAAACGCGCGTGAGGGGGGTCCAAACAGGCCGAACGAAGTCGGAATGGCCTAAAATCAGACGACAAATACGGGAGAGTGATTTCTGAAGTGTTCGAGTAGACGGCACGTCAATCGGACATGCCGTGTGCCCGCGGTGACCGACAACGCAGTTCTGGTGTCATAAACGGCCAAAACGGGCGTCCAACGGTCAAATTCATAGAGGACGACCTCAAATTGAGCTGAAACCACCGTGAAACATTCTAATTATTATTCGTGACGTGTACGCGCAGACGGAACGTCAATCGGACGTGCGGTTTGCGCGGTACGGCTCAATATTCGTATTTTAAGTGATGCGCGCGCTTCGTAAACTCGCGTGAGGGGGGTCCAAATGGGCCGAACGAAGTCGGAATGGCCTGAAATCAGACGAAAAATACGGGAGAGTGATTTCTGAAGTGGTCGAGTAGACGACACATCAATCGGACGTGCCGTGTGCCCGCGGTGACCGACAACGCAGTTCTGGTGTCATAAACGGCCAAAACAGGCTTCAAACGGTCAAATTCATAGCGGACGACCTCAGATTGAGCTGAAACCACCGTGAAACATTCTAATTATTATTCGTGACGTGTACACGTTGACAGCACTTCCATCCTTTTTTCGTCTACTCGAGCAAAATAGTTTTTCTCGAGGCACACGTCCTTCAATATTTTGTACTTGCCTCTACAATGACATTGAAAACAAAAGTTATATAAAAACTTTAGCAAATGATTAAATAATTGAGGAAACAAAAGAAAATGTAAGTCGTAAAGAAAACTTATAAACAATTTTCATACCTGCTGCCTCTCATGATCCGGCATCGTCGTGCGTCCTAGTGTATGGAGGTATTTTTTTGCATCAATGTTTTTTTTATTTTTTCCAGATGATTCCTAAATAAAATTTGATAATGCAAAGGATAATATTAATTCAAAACTTGAAAGTTATTAATTAAATACCTCAAATGTAATTCATACCTTAAACTGGGTACTCGTCCAATGAGTAATCATATGACGATACTGCTCTATAGGACAGTCATCCACGACTGGTACTGCCTCTAACTCAGTGCCAACTCTGGCACGCCAGCCAATATACAGCTCATGCTTGTAGGCTCTCCAAAGCTCGCCTAAATCCTTTAGACGTTCCAGTCGTGCACCCTCACCATCAGGAAAATTAAATCGAAGCTGAAATCAAAATCTTAATTCATATAAATACAAAAATAATTCATGGCGTTAAATACAACAGATTTTTTTACCCATATCTCTGCCCAAGCTCTATCTTTGACCTCATGTGGCAAATGTCTCCATGACAGCGGGCTGACGGGAATGATGTCGGAGTATTTGGCAAGCGTCGCCAGAAAACTCCGACATTGCTGCCCTGTTTTCTCAACCATCTGATTGTCTTCATTATATTCCACCATAACCTGTGTGTGACGGTTCCACACCGAACGCATGCGTGTACGGCCCCGCCCCCGCCTCCTGTTAGTAGATGTATCTTTCATGAAGGAAAAACAAATATTTTATCAAAACATGTTATAATGAAAATAAATATTGCTATAAAAATTTGTTAGGGTTTTATAAATATACTTGCGCTAGTCTGATCAATGAGTGGCGCTGGATTTACAGAACCTGATGGAACACCCTCTGGTGGAACAGGAGTCGAAGACGATGGAATATAAAAGCTCGGAGAGACAGAAGTAGAAGGAAAAGAAGATGGAACAGTTGTATGACCTGATGCTGGCTGGGGAGTGGGAATCATCATGGGATGTGAAAATGATGGGGCAGAAGATGCAGAAGGTAGCGAAAACATGGGAGGCCTAAATACCCCGTGTGTCCCTAACGACACACCGAGATCAGAATGTGGGAAGGCTGAAATGTCAGTGGGAGGGGCAGGGTCTAGTCGGGCACGCGCAGCTCTACGTCCACCTCTTGTACGAACCCTCCTTGTACCACCGGCCTGAGTACTAGGACCAGTACTAGGCTCCTCGTCGAATAACTGTCGACGTAACGGTGGATCCTACAAAAAAGTTTACCAAAAAAATTAATCACATGACATTATATATTCTGTAAATATATATATATATATATATATATATATATATGTATATATATTTGAAATAAAGTACTCACTGTAGGCACTAATGGTGGAATGCCCATCTCCTCCATCCGACGATTGTTCTCCGCCATTTTTTTTCTTCGTCTCTCTTTAATTGGATGCATTTCCTGCATTTGAAAACAAATATGTAATTAATTAGAAAAAGAAAATTAATGTGTAAACCAAAAAACTAAATATATGAGGGAATGAGGGGATTCATTCGTAATTTAGCTATCAATTGTTTTAGAAGAGCTTGAATGAATTTAATAAAACATACAAGTTGTAATGTTCACAAAGTTAGAAATATTGTTTGATTTGGTTTGAATACAGTTCAATTCCAAATTAGAAAATGCAATTCAAATAAAACAGCAACCAATAAACATTTAAAATTCACATAACGGTCAAGTCAGCTAAAACATATTTGTGATCAATTCTAAATAAATATGAATATTACCAACCTTAACAACCCAAATCGAGGTAAACCAAAAGAATTGAGAACATGGATGAATGATTCTATATATTTCCAACCACAACTTCAGGTTCACAATCAACTCTGAAAATTGAGCTATTGGAGTCATCAAAAGAAATAAATGGATTGGTTCCAATGGCAATAGGGACAGTGTCAATTCCATCATCAGCATCATCAAAAATATGTCTTGGAATTACTTCAACTATGACACCAAATTCAGGTTGAAGTTGATCTTTGACATAAAAAACTTGTTTAGCCATTGATGCCAACACATATGGTTCTTTGGTAGCAAGAGTGCGGGTCATATTAATTACTCAAAATCCACAATCATCAATAAATGTGCCATGTATCGTCATCGAATCAAACCAATGGCATTTCATCATTGTGACTCGTCCATGAGAGTAATAATCCAATATTATTATTTTCTCAACGACTCCATAATAACCCACATTTTCAAGTCGCGGTCTACTATCTGATGCACTGGCATAACAATATGTTGTGGCAGTAACCATAATATCATCATGTTGTGTTCTCATGTTTTTGGCTCGTTCAGTGACAATAAATCTGTACCCATTGATAACAATTGATTTACAGTCACGAACCACGGTATTAGGACCAAAATCCAAAGCTCTTATTTCCTCAGAGACAGAGTCAGCAGACCAACTCAATACCTGCAATATAAATGACAGTTAAACTTAAGTAAATATTGAAATAATTAACTTAAACAGTAATATTTTTACCTTCAATTTTAACCAAGCAGAAAACTCTTTTCTATGCAAAGTCTCTCTCCTTCTCAAAGATAAAGAATGATGCTTCCTATTTATCATTGTTTTATGTTCCCTGTAGATAAAAAAATATGAATAGTTTAACAGATATATATGTAAGATATACATATTCAATTTTGTTACCTGATATAGTCATCAAACAAATCACAGTTGAACAAAACTGTGCGATGTGCCATCTCCCGCTCTTCATGGCTTAATGTATATGATCCAGGAATTTCTCCTGTTTGAGGAAGTGATGGAAAACTGGGTTCAATTTTCTCATATTGTTCTTCTTCATTTCTCATTGGTCTGTTAATTCTTGTAGTAAGATTAGACAAATACATCGAACAGAAATCCATACATTCTTGAGCTAAGTAACCGTTCACGATAGAACCTTCGGGATGATTATTGTTTCGAACATAAGACTTTAATGTGAACATATTTCTTTCAGTTGGATACATCCAAAGAAAATAAAAAGGTCCTCCGAGAAGTTTTTCAGTTGGAATATGGACAGTCAGATGCAGTATGCATGTGAAAAATGATGGGGGAAATATTTTCTCCAACTCACACAATATTAATGGGGCATCTGTCAGCATTTTTTGCAAGAAAGACTTGGACAACTTCTTAGCACAAAGATCTCTAAACAAATGGCACAACCGAATAACACCCACCCTTACATTATTGGACAAAAGATGACGGATTGCTATTGGAAGCAACTCATGCAGTAGAACGTGATAATCATGAGTCTTCAAAGATTTTAGCTTCAACTCTTTTCTATTGACCCGTTTAGATATGTTTCTTGAATAGCCATCAGGAACTCTAATAGTCTCTAATACTTCCAAAAATTGTTTTTTTTTTCAGTAGGTGTCATCACATAAGAAGCACATGGAAGTTTCCATTTATTTTCACTGATACGCACAGGATGCAATTCTGGTCTGATGCCCCAATCCACCAAGTCACGTCGAGATCGTAAATCATCTTTTGTCTTCCCCTTGACATTTAGAAGAAGTGAAAGCAACATTTCACATATATTCTTTTCAATATGCATTACGTCTAAGCAATGACGTAGCAAATTGGTTGACCAATAAGGAAAATCAAAAAAGATACTCCTCTTCCTCCAATTGTAACAGGTTTCTATGGAAACATTCTTTCTCTTTCCAGATTTCATTTGACCCTTCCCGAACAAAAAATTGAAATCTTTCAATTCATTAAGCACATCAGTTCCATACATACGCTGAGGTGGATCATCGGTCTCTATAGTATTATCAAATCTTCGATGATTCATTCTATATGGATTATCCTTTGGCAAAAATCGTCAATGTCCCATAAAACTAAAACTACAATGATGTTTCAGTCTTCTGGATCGTGTATTCTTCATACAAACTGGACATGACAGTTTTCCCTTCGTGCTCCATCCAGACATCATTGCATAAGCCATAAAATCATTGATCGTCCACATAAACGTAGCACGCATCTGAAATATGTCTTTCGAACATGCATCGTATGTGCGCACACCCACATCCCAAAGAAGTTTCAACTCTTTTATTAAAGGTTGCATGTATACATCAATATCAATGCCAAGATCAGAAGGACCAGATATGATTATACTCATGAAAGTGAAAGATTTTTTCATACACAACCATGGGGGAAGATTATAAATGTGTATAAAAACTGGCCATGTGTTGTGTGAAGTAAGCATCTGCCCAAACAGATTAAAACCGTCGCATGAAAGACCCAGCCTCACATTACGCACGTCAGCTGCAAAATCAGGATGTTGAGCATCAAATCTCTTCCATGCAAATCCATCTGCAGGATGAACCAACTCATCATTAGTCTTCTTTCTCTCGGTATCATGCCATCTCATTTTTATTGATATGTCATCAGACATAAAAAGATTCTGGAGTCTGGGGATCAATGGAAAGTGCCACATTACTTTCTGTGGAACACGGGATGGTGTTCCATCAGATTTTGACTTCCAGCGGGATGTGCCACATTTTATACATTCATTTCGTTCAGCGGTTTCTTCCCAGAATAAACTGAAATCTTTCAGGCAAGCATGAATTTTGTTTCTGGAAAATCCAAGTTCTTCAACTAACTTCCATGCCATATAGTGGTTTGAGGGAATATCTGCATCATCTGGAAGTAAATCCTTCAAGAGGGTAAGAATGTAATCGATTGCTGTATTAGAAATCCCATACATAGTTTTTCCATGAAACAATCGGATTAAAAATTCCAGCTTTTTCATGTTATCGCATTGTCGATATACTGGAGTCATGGCAGCATCATTAAATTTTTTCACCCTATCAATATCATCATTTTCACTAGACGCATCAGTTGTCCTCATATCAACGTCTTCTTGAGTAGAAATCCTTTCTTTTTCATGATGACGAATAAATGGAAACCGATCATCTAACAAATTCTCCATTCCAGTCCTTTCATTTCGATCATCACCAATTTGAGATTTCATTTTCTCCCCATTGTGATACCACACAAAGTAGTTTGCTTGAAAACCATTTTTGGTTATGTTGTAGCTGACTTCTTCACGACTCAACCAAGGTCTACCAACACAATTGGAACATGGGCAGTTTATGCGACCACTATCTGAAGCATTGTGAAATGCAAAATCTATAAAGCTCTCCAAATTGTTTTGAAAATCGCTTGAGATATGATCGGTTTCATACATCCAACTTCTGTCCATTCTATAAAAAGAATTCATATAAGTCATTTTGTCATAAACAAATCAATAGGATTGAACTTTAATAGAAAATACATTTAAGTAAACGATAAAGGAAGAAAATAATCATGGTATCAACTACACATGTGAAAAAAACATACTAATGTGTTATTGAAAAAATGTAAAACCAACAAGAACTTAATGTGTTATCACATCAGAGCATGCCTCATCCCATAACCATATTAGTAGGGTACCCTCGTGGACAGCCCCGCCCACCCCCGTGGACAACCCACCCACCCCCATGGACACCCCCTACCCCCTAGACAGCCCAACCACCCCCGTGGACAGCCCACCCACCCCCCTCGACACCCCTTCTCCCTATGGACAGCCCCCACCCCCTTGGATAGCCCGCCCACCCCCCTGGACACCCCTAACCCTTGTGGCCAGCCCACCCACCCCCCTGGACAGCCCCCCACCCCTCCTTGACAGCCCGACCACCCCCGTGGACAGCCCGTCCACCCTTGTGGACAGCCCGCCCACCCCCGTACCCCCCTGGACACCCCGTACCCCCCCGGGATAGCCCCGCCCACCCTCCCAAACAGCCCACACCCCCATCCCCTGCAACCCCACCACAACCACCTAGACATACCAACCCCCCCTGGACACCCCACACACCCCTCCTCCAACAGGACACCCCACCCAGACCCCCAGGACAGCCCCCCACCCCCTGGACAGCCCCGCCCACCCCCGTGGACAGCCTTTCCCACCCCCGTGGACAGCCCCACCCACCCCTGTGGACAACCCACCCACCCCCGTGGATGCCCCCTACCCCCTAGACAACCCAACCACCCCCGTGGATAGCCCACCCACCCCCTCGACACCCCTTCTCCCTATGGACAGCCCCCCACCCCCTTGGATAGCCCGCCCACCCCCTCGACACCCCTACCCCCTGTGGCCAGCCCACCCACCCCCCTGGACAGCCCGCCCACCCCTCCTTGACAGCCCTCCCACCCCCGTGGACAGCCCATCCACCCTTGTGGACAATCCTCCCACCCCCGTACCCCCTCGACACCTCGTACCCCCCCTAGATAGCCCCGCCCACCCTCCCAAATATCCCACACCCCCCTCCCCTGAAACCCCACCACCACCACCTAGACATAACACCCCCCTGGACACCCCACACACCCCTCCCCCAACAGGACACCCCACCCAGACCCCTAGGACAGCCCACACCCCCTAGACAGCCCCGCCCACCCCCGTGGACAGCCTTTCCCACCCCCGTGGACACCCCCGCCCACCCCCGTGGACAACCCACCCACTCCCGTGGACACCCCCTACCCCCACAATCCATTATCCAAAACATATCAAATTGGTTTGAACACAATCCATAATTCCCACAATCCATTATCCAAAACATGTAAACGTTCACGATGGCCTCCCCCAACTCTGATTTACATGTTTTGAACACTATCCTTCCAAACATAGAATACAAAAACATTAAATAAGTCTTCACAAACACAAACAATATCCTATTTAGATATTAATTTCAATAATCAATTAAACCACCAACACCTGGAAAAAACTATTCATTAAAACAACTACAACAATATGGTTGAGATCAAATTTTACCTATTCATATGGGGGTGTACTTGTTGGGATGGGGGGTGCTGGTGTTCTGATTCGCGAGAGCAGTGGAGGGATGGGGTTCGCTAGAGCAGCAGAGCCAATAGATTAGGGCTCTGTCCGAATGGGGAGAGGAGATCCCGATCAGGAATTTGGGGGAAACCTTTGCCAACGGTTTATAAAAACCGTTGGCAAAGGCACACATTTCCCAATGGTTTACTGGAATCGTTGGGAAATGTGTGAGTTTAGCACCCTTTCCCAACGGTTCCAGTGAACCGTTGGGAAAGGGTCCACCGAAATTCCCTTTGCCAACGGTTTTGTTAAACCATTGGTATACTACCGTTGGGAAAAGACCAAATTCCAGTAGTGTAGATTTTTAATTTTATAACATTATTATTCATCTTACATATTTTCTAGAAAATGGTATGAGAACAAAATAATTTTTTCGGGTAAAATAAGTATTTTAAAAAATGCAGTTTTTCCGCCTTTTGATTCCGCACCCACTTTAAATCTAGTTTTTGAAATGTTTATAAGTTTAATTTGACAAAATAAAATTCTTCCTTGGAATCAGGATATAAAATTTTAATTTGGATAAAATTTTTATATTATTATGATAACTTTCATATTTTGATGAATAGTAAAAACATGCTATATTTTAATTAAAAACAAATTTTTTCATCGCAATAATTTATATGGTTATATTATATTTTTAATTGGTTTTAAAGTGTAATTAGAATATATTTTTACCATTTAATCCAATATTGTTCATTGGAATTAATTTCACTTTGAATTTGGACATAAACAAGTGTCGATCTTTTGATAGTTATTGTGTCTTAAAAACACGCTATTTGTTTTGATAACGAGAATTAATTTTAAAATTAATTAATTCCACTTGTATGTTTTTAATTTTGAAAAATAGACATCATTTTTGAATTCAGAATATCAAATATAGCTTAGGCTGAATTTTTGGTATTTTCTGAAAAACATAAATTTTTGATGAACAGTGAAACCACTTAGTGGTAGTTAAAAAAACTGACTCTTTCATTTAAATGCAATTTTGCCACTTCTGTGAATTGAATTTCAAAAATCCGACATACATGGTTGTGATCATGAAGTAAAATGTGCTTCAATAAGATGAAAATAATTTTTTGTGAATAGTAACTTTTGACTTTTATTTATTGCGGTTAAAGGTAAATGGGTGATTCAAGGTTAAAAAAATATTATAATAATTCAAAATTACCTTAACACTTGTCCTAACCTTATTGGATGAGTAGTGTCCGACCATTTCCATCCTTGGGTCGATTTTGGGACCCCATTGAGCCACTTGGGAGTGATAATGACAATTTGGATTAGTTAATTTAATGTAAATACAAAATTGACATTAACAAAAAACTTTTAGTAATTAATTTTTATAAGGGGATATATAAATTATATTTTCGACTATAAATATTCATTGGAAAGCTAAAAATATTTCCTACATGGTGGTAGTTTTTTTATAATTTTTAGACATGAAATAAATTAAATTATTTATGAAACAATAATGATGCAGTATTTACCTCATTAATAAATGATTTAAATAAATAAGATTATAATGATTAAAATATTATCCAAAAGATTTCCAATTCTGATTGGATTATTTTATTTCGACCATGATTCATCTTATAATTATCTTTAAATATTTTTGTACCATTTTAAACTGATGATAAGTTTATAATAAAATAATATTTTCACACTTTCCAAAAGAGCCCCTCCTCCCCCTTATAAAAGGAGACCATTTCTATCCAATTCCTCAAACCTCTAAAACCATTTGTCTCATCAAAACTCGGAATAATTAAGATATCTACATAAATCTCCTCACCCTAGAAGCCTTAACTTAGGCATAAGGCACTTCAAGATTGCTTTTGGTTCAATCCAAAGGAAGTTACCCAAATTAAAGGTAACAATTTCTCTTAAGTTGTTTTCTTTTATTCTACTTCTACAACCCCTAAACTCTTTTTAATCCATTCATTTGTAACAACACCAGTATACTCAATATACTAGAATTTTGTTATGAGAATTATTCTAACTACACCTACACACACATCCATCTAATGGATGAAGAACATAATGTTTCTATGGATGGAAGCCTAACGCCTCACGAAACGATGATTGTTCGATTTTCTCCTACCGCCTCTCATGGTGGCCGTTATGATGGAACTGTATTTATATATGATATATATTATTTTTATGATTTCATTATGCTTCTTTACTTCCCAATTATATCAAGCCTTTATGGTTTCTATAGTGGGTAAATACGATAATCTCATTTGAGGAAGTGCGGACTATCGCCCCCTCAAAGTGATGTGATTCGTTAATGCCTTATGTGAGATGTATAAAGGATGCAGTTAATGATATTATATATGATATTATACTAGAATTATAATATACCTATGTATAATTATCTTTTAATTCCATTAAAATAAGAAATAGAAATGAAAGTAGCGTTCATGTGTACGTACGACTTACTATCTCCATAACCGGTGCATTTCATTTCTTACCTCCATATGTTATGTCCTATTATAAAAACATGTATATTCTGGATATATATTATATATATGATATATAAATCATGAATATAAATCTGGATATAATTAACCTTTGACCACATGAACCACATGTAATTATAAGAAGTCCATTTTTGACTCAAGTACCAAATATCGACAAAATGAATATTATTAACTTAAATGGTTACATAATGTTTATAAAATGGTAATAAGTGATATAAAACGAATAATAGATTTTAAAAAGGTCTTTAATCAAGTCGAAATTAACTTTGGTTTATTATTCAGGAGATTAAAGAACGATCGAGTCATGTCGGACACGAGGTAAGGGAAATTCTTAACCCAATTTCTGTTCTTTGGGTTGATCTTCTCCTTCTTGTTTATGTCGTTCTTGGATTATGTGAGAAATGAATTTTTATATATTATCATGTATTTATACTTTCTTTATGTGACCTTATAGTGAATACGCATAAGTGGTCTATTTTATTTACAAAAAGATCTTTGTAAGGGATAACTTTCCTAATCTCATTTTTATCTGAGATCTTTATTCGTAAGTATTTACTGGGGTTATATTTTTCATCCATGTCACTGTTTTATAAAAATGGTTTCATGTATGTTTAAAGTCATTTTAATCCATTTTCGACTTTTACTACATGGTATTTAATGAATCTTTCTTTTGTTTATGTTAAGAGGTACTTTTTTTATTTTTCCGGAAAAAGTACGAGAAGAATGTTTTTTTAACTTATACGAAATGAACATATTATTACGGTTTCATAAAGCCTTATTTTCATGAAGCTTACTCTACAAAATTTAATGACTATTTTCGTAAAAATCCTTTTCTTTTAGAATTTAATGGAATTTTTTGAAAAGAAAATGATTTTGAAGAATAAAGGATATTTTCCTCAAAAATTCATTTCAAGTGTTTTATCAAAACCATTTTCCATATAGGATGAAATTATTTCATGTATGTATGTTTCAAGTATGATTTATCTATGATTTTCATGGTTTCAATTTTCTTACGATGAAATGATATCCATGTTTTTTGTATGGATTATGTTATGATGGTATGATGTTTATGAAACCCATTTGGTACTTTCGGTAATGATGAATGATTTATGTTTATGTTGTGGAACAAGTAAGAATGATTTCATTATGAGATGGGTAGGACCTATATCTCCCTCCAATGCATTGGGTAATGATTTATATATCATGAGATAGACATGACTGGAATGGTATGTTAATCTGGTTTAGTGTTACAGGACTGGAACGAGGAGTACCTCGATTCAGAAAGGGACTTTGTCCACTAAGATGGTTTTTGCAGCAATGCCTTGGTTACTATAAAAATCATATAATGTGATTAATGGTTTCCAAAATTACATGTTTTATTCCCATTTTAGCGACCCCCAAACCCAGGGTGCTTAATGAGACATGATATACTTAACATTACATCATTACAAATAATGTCTCATTACTACAGAAGATCGCAAGGCTCAGGATTCTGGGAAACTAGGTGCTTCTAATAAACTTCATCAGTACATAGCATGCCTGAAAATTTTTAAACAAAAACGTTGGGTGAGAAAATATGCCCAGTAAGGGGTTTTAAAAACGTTTTTAAGAAAACTCTTTCTCAATGTAGTCCTTTTAATGAGAATAAAACACTTTGCTAAAAACGAAACATTTTCTTTTCATGAAACAAACATTTTGATAACCACTTGCACAGAGAAGTACGTACTTGAAATAAGTTTTAAAGTAAACATGATTAGAGAGAGAAACATAAGAAGAATAAACATTGAATAATAATCTAACAAGGATACTTAAATTCTAAGAAAATAATTCGGTGACTAAACAGGGAAAGCGTTCATAACATGGTTCATGCGAAACAATACTGTTTATCTAGCAGTTCACCAAATGAAAAACAGTTCTTGACATAAAAATTACATTCTCATAGTCATGCGAGTTTTCAACTAGGGGTTATCCTGTTAGTTTAACTAACCCCTAGTTAATAAATTATCATTACATGCAGAGGGAATGCATAATACTGGACTTTGTCAAGACCCCGCGTCATGACCTTAAAACATAACTTTAGTACGGGTCAAGGCCAAATGCCAATCCCGTCTCCCATAGTAGCACAAGCCAAGGCTAACCGCCAAGACCGCCACACATGATAGCACAAGCCAAGGCTATTCGCCAAGACCGTCGCACATAATGTCTCATGAGACTCTTTCTTTACCCAATTCATTGGAGCACTGTATTATTCGGATCCCACCCGTCCATAAACATTTTAAGTCCTATACATCCCTCACATATCTTGACATGGTCATTCATTCGTAGGGTTTCATACATTCTTACTCAACCCCCTTTTTACATACATATTCATAACATGAAAACAGTTTAATCATTAAAAACATTAAGACATGCATTCTAAAGCTTCGTGCACATAAAAAGTTATCTTAACATTTGAAAACATGGATTTTAAGAAAAAGAACATAACACTTAACATTCCATAACATCATAATACCCAATTAAATCATGGTCGTTCATAACATACACATATGATAATAAATGGATATCATGAGTGTTTAATACAGGCATTTGAGGTTACAATGTGCATAATCAAGTCCATCTTGGGGAAATCATGTATATAATAGTGTAAACTCTTTTATTAGCACTTTAAATAACATGCCCCCTTTTCATTAGAAAGTTTTCAAACATCCAAAAGAGAACTCGTAATTGAATAAATCATAATGATATATATACCTACACATATACATGGGTTTAGAACATTAAACCATACTCCAAAAATATCTCTTAAACAAATTTTATATTTGGTAAAAACATCCAGAGTTCTTTTCCATAAAAGAAGAAAAAGGGGTGAACATAATTTCCATAAACCATTATTGATAAAAAGTCATCCTTGCATACAACAAGGTTTTTTCATAAACATGAGTACATACCTATGAATACGTGTATGAACTTGTAAAAGTTCAAGGAGTCCATACTAACCATTTTCACAAAGCAAAAATCCTGATTTATCCAGAGTAGTGATAAATGAAAATTCTCAATTTCAAGAATGATTTTTGAAATCCAACTAACCCATAAACTTTTGGGTAAATAAAATTTTGATCATCATGCAATATTGTAAGAAATTACAAAGCAAGGGAACAAAGTTCATATTAATTTATATACACATTGATATAATCACATGTATATATATATATTATGTATCAATATACTTCATTCACTTGCATAATTTTACCTATTCATTCAATTACTCAAAATCTCCATTTTTTTATAGGCGAAAGGAAAAAAACAGGGTTATAAACATTGAGAAAATGTTGTATACTTGCGTATATCATCTTATACATATGTGTATATAAATGTATATAAATACATACATATATAAACACAAGGTGTGAAAATTAAGAACCCACACCCAAATAAAAACAGAACCTTCGAACCCTTACTCCCAATTTTGCGTTTTCACAAAGGGGCCGGCAAGATTGGTTCTCGGAATAATTAAAACAGGTTTATATGGTCTCATATATTTTTATACACAATTATACAACAAATGTATAACTGTATAAAACTTACATAAATGGTAGGAAACAAGAAGAGGAATTTCCCCCCTTACTCATAATTGGTTCTTTAAGCCAAGAGGGATCCCATGGTATAGGTTTGCACCGGTTTCACACACACTATAAGTATATATATAACATGTATATATATATTTACATATTTATATAAACCGAAACTTGACCAAACCGTATCAAATGAAAAACCTTCTTCTTACCTTGCTTGGAGAGGAGAAGTAGACAAGGCAGGAGGAACCGAATGATTAAACGCAGATGATATACATATATACATAACATGTATGTACGTATATATATATAACACAAAGCTTAAACAATATATAAGGGAACAAAACATGACCCTTACCTTAGCTCGACGAGGAGGAGGAGGAAAGACAGAGCAGCGAAGAGGTCCCGAAGCTAGAGATATCAAGGGAGTCCGGTGAAAACTACCGGCCTTCGGTGCAACAGGGTTTTAAAAAAAAGACGGAGACCCAGATGCAAGGAGGGTATCCGAGGGAGAGGGTTTGTGTTGGCTCGTGGAAAGTAGGGAGCGGCTCGGGTCTACTCGCCGTCATAGGTGAAGAAAAATGAGGCACCATACGATCTACTGGTCCGGCGATGTGAGGAAGGAGAAGAAACTGCGGGCGCGAGGTGGAAGAAAACCGAGAAAGCAGCGGGCGGCTGGGATTTGAGGGTGCCGGATAGGACGGTCCAGCTGGGTTGCGGAGTTTTAAATCACGCGGCTTCATAATATATTTGTTTATATATAAATATATTTTTTTACGTTTTTATCTTATACAATCTGTTATTTTATTGATTTATTAAACCTATTATAAAATCATTATTATTATTAATAAACAACAATTATTGATCGTTTATTATTATATTTTGAACAGTCAATGGTTTACTTAATTAATTAAATCACCCTTATCAAAACATATTATTATATAAATATAGGTATGCATATATATATATATATTTTTTTTTAAAACACCAATAATTTTTATTAACCTTATTATATTACTATTATTATTATTTTAAACCATAATTACTAATTACTTAATATTTCATTATGAAAGTTAAGGATTAAGAACATTGAGAAAACAAAACATAACACATATAAATATTTTAATTTCCTTTACTATTTAACTACCTTAATTTTCTTAATTAATAATTATTATTAAAAGTAACTACATTTTATCACACCTAAAAGTGTGTTGATATAAATATCATCACCACAAAACACTTAAGTGAAAGAAACCATAATTTGATGTAGTTTCCAAAACCACTTATCCAGGTTGTAGAAAATTTGTATTAACATTAACCCTTAATTTTAATTGGAGAAAAAAATTATTTAATTGGATGCAATAAATATATATATATATATATACAACTCATGGGTTAATAAATTTTTAGACAAAATAAAAACTCATTAGCTTTAATATAATTACAACATAAAGTTTCTCAAATCAAGAAATAAGTGTAGTGAATAATAATGTTAATTTTTCATAAAGCATATTTCTCATTTTTGGGAAAACAAGACATAAATTGATTAAATTATCATTGATGTCACTTTTAAACATTAAAGAAAATTACACACTTATAATTCCCATCCTTTTTGGGTAAATCATTTTATTTCCAACGGTCAAAATAAAACTTAGAAGATAAGAAAAACCAATGGTCAAAATAAAACATAATATTCTTTGGGAAACCAACGGTCGAATTTACTAGCCGTTTGGGGTTCAACGTTCAGATTAGGGTACATTATAAAAGGGTCTGGTCTCGGGGTGTTCCTCAACCCAGGTGACTGAAGGAAAAAAAAGAAGAAAGATGGTTCGTGTGATCCCCTTGGTGCTGAGCACGGTTGGAGTGGCTTCGGCCATCTCATGTTTATTATGATGGACGCTCGAAACCCCTACTGCATTCTTGGCTCTTATTAGTTTTAAGTGGTCTCCCCATTATTGTAATTGGGTTCTTAGTTGGGATTTTCGGTTAGTTTATCTTCTTGTTCGGTCAGTGGATGTTGTAGCCAAAATGTTGCGTATTTGAATAAAAGGAATTTTCATCCATTTGATGCATTTTATTATTAATACCTTATTAGTTTCTTGTTGATTCACTCAACGGGTGACACTGAAAAGAAAACTTTTCAAAATCAAAACATGGTTTTCTCGGGTTGTTACATCACTTCCCCCTTCAAAGAATTGCGCCCTCGCAATTCTATCATAATAAAAAAGAAAAAACTAAAACCCCAAACATAAAACACTACCGAAACAGTGGATCTGGCTCAGTTAACGAGATACCAAGGTTGGCACATAGCTCTTCCATTTCCCTATCCCAGATGCACCTCGAACAGTACTCCTTGAACTCCTGTTCGTGCGTACTGCACACGGGCTTCCAAAGGGAGGCTCGTGCGATGCAAAGCTCGGAAACGTCCGAGTAGATAAACTCCTTGATGAATCTTCTGGCCACATCATGCTCGAGGTAGTCGAGAGGGATGATGTGGTTAAGGAGACTGAGATTCAGGACTTGGAACATGAAGGATGCACTAAGCTGGCTATTCTGGGCGGCCACGAGGAAGCACGCTCTGGCAGAAAAGTTCTGTACCGAAGTGAATAACACTGGAATAGGCCCTCAAAGTATCTTCCCCTTCGCCTGTAGCAGGGGAGTTGAGCCGTGGCCACGAGTAAAAAGACACGATCATCATCTTGACATAAGCGAAGGATCTCTGGACCGTTTGCTAAATCGAGCAAACGCTGGCAGGACCCTCGTAGGTGGAGAAAGGATGGATAATCCACCATGCATGCCTTGATCAAGATGACTTCTACTAGCTCATCGGGTAGGGATGAGAAGTTCGTTTGACCATCCATCTGAAAGCAAACATAGAAGGGAAACTCTTAACAACATAGATAAGGTGAAGACATGAAAAGAAAACAAGGAACTTCCATTTAAGAAAAAGTTTACAAGGAAAATTCTGAGTTTACAAGAAATACGCCACAAAGAGTGGCAAAACTTCTTAACTCTACAAACCACACACAGGATGAACAGACAGGACTAAACTCATGGGAACATTTATAACGCCTCCTGATTTTAGCTTGAGGGGTATGGAGTTGGGAGACATAGGTGTACACTTCTTGCCTAAGAGACACATGGGTGGACTCATTTTCCAACGCTCCGAAGTCCATTAACTGGCCCCAGAATCCGTAGTGCAAAATTTGGCACAGGTAAGCCGCTCGGAGGTCTCCAACAACAGCAGCTTATTGAAAGGTGTTATCAAGCATTGTTCTAAATTCCTCGCCAGTTGTAAACAGTCGGAAGATTCCTTCGTGATACCTTCCACGTCGTGCATAAGAGGGAAATTGGGTCATCATCATTAGGATATAATCCATCCCCAATCCTCGGTGGAGACTAAGCACCCTAGATGAGTTTGACACATCATACAGGTGCTTACACATCATGCGAATTTGGGAATAGTTTAGAGAGTTCTTACGGCTAGCTAGAGATACAATGTTCTCTAGAGCCTCAGTGGGTAGAGACAGTAGGTCGGTAGGTACATTTTCATCAGCCATCTGAAAATTATAACATTTTCACTTAGTCAATCATAGTAATACTTTTATACCACCTGGTTTTCCAGAGATTCCTGAACCCATCCTTTGATACTAACTGTAGTGACCCCCAAACCCAGGGTGCTTAATGAGACATGATATACTTAACATTACATCATTACAAATCATGTCTCATTACTACAGAAGATCGCAAGGCTCAAGATTCTGGGAAACCAGCTGCTTCTGATAAACTTCATCAGTACATAGCATGCCTAAAAATTTTTAAACAAAAACGTAGGGTGAGAAAATATGCCCAGTAAGGGGTTTTAAAAACGTTTTTAAGAATACTCTTTCTCAAAGTAGTCCTTTTATAGAGAATAAAACACTTTTCTAAAAACAAAACATTTTCTATTCATGACACCAACATTTTGAAAACCACTTTCACAGAGAAGTACGAACTTGAAATAAGTTTTAAAGTAAACATGATCAGAGAGCACAACATAAGAAGAATAAACAATACATAATAATCAAACAAGGATACATAAATTCTAAAAAAATAATTCGGTGACTAAACAGGGAAAGCATTCATAACATGGTTCATGAGAAACAATATAGTTTATCTAGCAGTTCCCCACATGAAAAACAGTTCTTGACATAAAAATTACATTCTCATAGTCATGGGAGTTTTCAACTATGGGTTATCCTGTTAGTTGAACAAACCCCTAGTTAATCAATTATCATTACATGCAGAGGGAATGCATAATACTGTACTTTGTCAAGACCTCGCGTCATGACCTTAAAACATAACTTTAGTACGGGTTAAGGCCAAACGCCAATCCCGTTTCCCATAGTAGCACAAGCTAAGGCTAACCACCAAGATCGTCGCACATGATAGAACAATCCAAGTCTATTCACCAAGACCGTCGCACATAACGTCTCATGAGACTCTTGCTTTACCCAATGCATTGGAGCGCTGTATAATTCCGGGCTCACCCGTCCATAAACATTTTAAGTCCTATACATCCCTCACATATCTTGACATGGTCATTCATTCGTAGGGTTTCATACATTCTAACTCAACCCCCTTTTTAAATACATATTCATAACATGAAAATAGTTTAATCATTAAAAACATTAAGACATGCATGCTAAAGCTCCGTGCACATAAAAATTTATCTTAACATTTGAAAACATGGGTTTTAAGAAAAAGAACATAACACTTAACATTCCATAACATCATAATACCCAATTAAAGCATGGTCGTTCATAACTTACACATATGATAATAAATGGATATCATGAGTCTTTAATACAGGCAGTTGAGGTTACAATGTGCATAATCAATTCCATCTTGGTTAAATCATGTATATAATTGTGTAAACTCTTTTATTAGCACTTTAAATAACATGCCCCCTTTTCTTTAGAAAGTTTTCAAACATCCAAAAGAGAACTCGTAATTGAAGAAATCATAATGATATATATACCTACACATATGCATGGGTTTAGCACATTAAACCATACTCCAAAATATCTCTTAAACAAATTTTATATTTGGTAAAAACATCTGGAGTTCTTTTCCATAAAAGAAGAAAAAGGGGTGAACATAATTTCCATAAACCATTATTGATAAAAAGTCAGCCTTGCATACAACAAGGTTGTTTCATAAACATGAGTACATACCTATGAATACGTGTATGCACTTGTAAAAGTTCAAGGAGTCCATACTAACCATTTTCACAAAGCAAAAATCCTGATTTATCCAGAGCAGTGATAAATGAAAATTCTCAATTTCAAGAATGATTTTTGAAATCCAACCAACCCATAAACTTTTGGGTAAATAAAATTTTGATCATCATGCTATATTGTAATAAATTACAAAGAAAGGGAACCAAGTTCATATTAACGTATATACACATTGATATAATCACATGTATATATATATTATGTATCAATATACTTCATTCACTTGCATAATTTTACCTATTCATTCAATTACTCAAAATCTCCATTTTTTATAGGCGAAAGGGAAAAAAACAGGGTTATAAACATTGAGAAAAGGTTGTATACTTGTGTATATAATCTTATACATATGTTTATATAAATGTATATAAATACATACATATATAAACACAAGGTGTGAAAAGTAAGAACCCGCACCCAAATAAAAATAGAACCTTCGAACCCTTACTCCCAATTTTGGGTTTTCACAAAGGGGATAACAAGATTGGTTCTAGGAATAATTAAAAAAGGTTTATATGGTCTCATATATTTTTATACAAAATTATACAACAAATGTATAACTGTATAAAACTTACATAAATGGTAGGAAACAAGAGGAGGAATTTCCCCCCTTACTCCTAATTGGTTCTTTAAGCCGAGAGGGATCCCATGGTCTAGGTTTGCACCAGTTTCACACACACCATAAATATATATATAACAAGTATATATATATATATATTTACATATTTATATAAACCGAAACATGACCAAACCGTACCAAATGAAAAACCTGCTTCTTACCTTGCTTGGAGAGGAGAAGTAGACAAGGTAGGATGAACCGAATGATTAAACGCAGAAGATATACATATATACATAACATGTATGTACGTATATATATATATATATATATATATATATATATATATAACCCGAAGCATAAACAAAACTTAAGGGAACAAAACACGACCCTTACCTTAGCTCGAGGAGGAGGAGGAAAGACAGAGCAGCAAAGAGGTCCCGAAGCTGGAGAGATTAAGGGAGCCCGGTGAAAACTATCGGCCTTCGGTGCAACAGGGTTTTTAAAAAAAAGACGGAGACCCACAAGAAAGGAGGTTATCTGAGGGAGAGGGTCTGTGTCGTCTCGTGGAAAGCAGGGAGCGACTCGGGTCCACTCGCTGGCCTAGGTGAAGAAAAACGAGGCACCCTACAATCTACTGGTCCGACGACATGAGGAAGAATAAGAAACCGCAGGCGCGAGGTGGAAGAAAACTGAGAAAGCAGCGGGCGGCTGGGATTTGAGGGAGTCAGATCGGACGGTCCAGCTGGGTTGCGGAGTTTTAAATCACACGGCTTCATAATATATTTGTTTATATATAAATATTTTTTTTACGTTTTTATCTTATACAATCTGTTATTTTATTGATTTATTAAACCTATTATAAAATCATTAGTATTATTGATAAACCACAATTATTGATCGTTTATTATTATATTTTGAACAGTCAATGGTTTACTTAATTAATTAAATCACCCTTATCAAAACATATTATTATATAAATATAGGTATGCATATATATTTTATTTTTATTTTTTTTAAAACACCAATAATTTTTATTAACCTTATTATATTAATATTATTATTATTTTAAACCATAATTACTAATTACTTAATATTTCATTATGAAAGTTAAGGATTAAGAACATTGAGAAATCAAAACATAACACATATAAATATTTTAATTTCCTTTACTAGTTAACTACCTTAATTTTCTTAATTAATTATTATTATTAAAAGTAACTACATTTTATCACACATAAAAGTGTGTTGATATAAATATCATCACCATGAAACACTTAAGTGAAAGAAACCATAATTTGACGTAGTTTCCAAAACCGCTTATCCAGGTTGTAAACATTTGTATTAACATTAACCCTTAATTTTAATTGGAGAAAAATAATTATTTAATTGGATGCAATAAGTATATATATATATACAAATCATGGGTTAATACGTTTTTAGACAAAATAAAAACTCATTAGCTTTAATATAATTACAACATAAAGTTGCTCAAATCAAGAAAATAAGTGTAGTGAATAATAATGTTAATTTTTCATAAAGAATATTTCGCATTTTTGGGAAAACAAGACATAAATTGATTAAATTATCATTGCTGTCACTTTTAAACATTAAATCAAATTACACACTTAGCATTCCAATCCTTTTGGGGTAAATCATTTTATTTCCAACGGTCAAAATAAAACATAGAAGATAAGAAAAACCAACAGTCAAAATAAAACATAAGCTTCTTTGGGAAACCAACGGTTGAATTTATAGTCGTTTGGGGTTCAACGGTCAGATTAGGGTACTTATAAAAGGGTCTGGTCTCAGGGTGTTCCTCACTCTAGGTGACTGAAGGAAAAAAAAGAAGAAAGATGGTTCATGTGATCCCCTTGGTGCTGAGCACGGTTGCAGTGGCTTCGGCCATCCTCATGTTTATTGTGATGGACGCTCGAAACCCTTACCGCATTCTCGGGCTCTTAGTATTTTTAAGCGGTCTCCCCATTATTGTAATCAGGTTCTTAGTTGGGATTTTCGGTTAGTTTATCTTCTTGTTCGGTCATTGGATGTTGTAGCCAAAATGTTGCGTATTTTAATAAAAGGAATTTTCATCCATTTGATGCATTTTATTATTAATACCTTATTAGTTGATTGTTGATTCACTCAATGGGTGACACTGAAAAGAAAACTTGTCAAAAATCAAAACATGGTTTTCTCAGGTCGTTACACCCATGCTATTTTATTACGATTAATGTTCCTTTATGATCTATTTCTTATGTACTTCCAAGATTTATTTCTCAAGATTTTATGTTTTTTTTAAGTTCAAATGTATTTTATCCATGCTTACCCTTACTGAGCATTTGATCTCACCCTTTATATGTTTTCTTTTCCCCAGGATTTAAATAATGGTTTTAGGTAAGAAAACAAAGGGGAAGATATTTATGGGAGATGTTGAAGATCTTTTACCACGATTAGAAGATTATGTTCCGAGTTTCCAAAGACAATAAACTATTACGGTCCTTGTGTGTCTGTTTTTGTTATGTATTAAGTATTCCGCAAAAGTAATGTAATTTCCATGTACGTCAAGCACTTTACTTTTCTAATTGGACTATCAAAGTCCTCAAGTTTCATTTGAGTTTTTATCCTAGCAGTCATGATGTCCTATACACTAGGGAATGTACCTATAAGTTATTGGTTTTTAGAGAAAAGGTTTTGGATTTTATTCACCCCTATTCATCTATATGTCCCAAAGCCTTTGGTTCCTAGTAGAGAGGGAAAGGATCACAATTTCTTTTCCATTAAAAATGGAATGAAATATTTATATCATGAAATAGGTCCAATTTTAGGGAAAGGCTATCACCTTTCCTATAAGATCTGATATTATTTCTCTTGAGCTCATTCTATTCCATATCAATATTGCTCATTAAACCTGACTATCTTGGATACAAGGATCAAATAGGGAATGGGAACCAAAAATATCTTATCTGCATGCCATATTCCACCGTCACCCTGGTATCTTCCACTAGTAGAAGTAGGATCAGATAAGAAATGGGAACATTCAAATACCATTCTCTCTCTCTATGGAATTTCTCTCTTTGTAAACCTGCAGACATGTGATGATTTTGTGATCATAATATTTAAAGCTTACTCTTTTTTCTCACTCCAAGAATTAATCATGTGGGATTAGAGGTTTATAGTGATCAAAAAATACATACAATAGCTAAAGGGCATTTTCCTCAAGATTAATCTACAATTAAAATCACCATGATCCTCCTATATGGTGTAATCCCCAACCATTGAACAATGAGAACTACGATTTCTTCTCTAACCAGGATACATAGGATGCATACCTAAGGCTTGAGCTCATCGGGAACACTCCTCAAGAGTATTCCCCAAAAAAATCCACATAAACCACCATGATTCAATAATCTCCCATTGAACCCTTCTCAAAGGGTATCCACCTCATGATTAAGCCCCAACTTCATTTTCTCAAAGGGACGTACTCCACTGTGAGTTAGATTCAATGGCCTTCATAGACTCAACTCATCATAATAGAACTACATTCTATTTTATTCCCTTCCAAATGGGATATGTAGGAATCCTCACAGATTTTCAAACCCAACACCCCAAAATCAACCCTATTATTTATAGGGCACATTCCTAGTAGGGTTTCATTCATCCTAGGAATCCATATCCCTTACAAGATCCCTAGGATACTTCTGTATAAGTCTCACATCCGAAATTTACATGGATTCGACCTGGACATCCTTACTATATGCATTTGAAATGAAGAGTGAATCATGACTCCCTAGATGAAAATATACTCTAGAGTGGACCACTGTGTGTCTATGAAACAAGAATCATCATAATAAAAACTAAAGAACCACTTATCAGTATATGATATGGTAACATTTAATAAAAAACCCATGATACATAGAGATGAATCTAAATTCTAGACATGTTAATAATTGATCATTAATTATAGGTTGATTCATATCATACATGGGATTTAATAAAGGATTCAATAATATGTCTTATTCTATAAGAGATTCTCAGAGTACGTAATAATTCCACCCAAAAGAGTGTGATGAGACTAAACTCCCCATCCTCTCGATCAACATGTGTTCTTAAGCAATATTGGACAAAACTCTGATGAGAAACTGCCTTTGGAATACAAGATATTATGGATATAGAACCCCTAGGTGTTTCAAGTTCCAAAAACAAACATAATAGAAACCATTTAGAGATATTGTGGTGCCCAATGGTAATGGTTTCAAAAAAACGCAAACCCCTTCAATCAATCGTTGGGTTACCATGGTTCCACATCCAAATAAGAAATGTTAAAATAATATGTTAATCATTTAACTATGGAAAATCCATCACAAAATAAAAAAGTATGAACTAACCAGTCATTGTTGGACCATTTCATCCCTGATAGCGAGATCGACGTTCTCCATGAGAAAAAAAGGTTTAGGTATTTTGATGGTTGAGAGGATATGGTTTTTAGGGGCTATGATTTCAAAGATTTTTGGGGATGAGTGTTTATGGTTTGTTGGAGGATAAGGGTCTATGTTTTACAGGGTAGAGGGAATTGTTTTTTCTGATATAGTCTTAATGGATTATTGTGATGAGGTTTTAGGGTTTTTTTGGGCCATGGGTTTATAGATTTTTGGGGCTGAGGGCTTATGGTATTTTAGTGTTGCATGTTTAGGGGATTTTTTTGAAGAGTATTTATGATATTTTGTGGATTAGTTTTAATGGTTTTTTGGGGATAAGGGTTTTTGGGTGTCTTTCATTATAGATTTTTGGGGTTGAGTGTTTATGTTTTTTGGGATGAGGGTTTAGGTTTTTTTGGTATTAATGTTTATGGTTTTGGGGGTTGAGGGTATAGTTTTTTTAGGGAAGGGGGTTTTTGTATTTATGGGAATGAGATATTATAGTTTTTAGAGTTGAGGGTTTATCTTTTATTGGTGATAGGGTTTTAGGATTTTTTATTGCAAATGATTTTGGGTTTTTTGGGGTTTAGGGTATATGGTTTTCTAGGTCTAGGGGTTTGGGTTTTTTGGGGGATGAGGTTGAATTTTTTTTAGGAAAGAGTTTTGAGGGTTTTTTGGGGAATAAGGGTTTTTAGGGATGAGTTTTTATGATTTTTTAGGTTGATAGTTTTGGATTTTTGAGTCTGGGGGGTGGGAGTTTTTTGGGGATGTGGATTTTGTTTTTTTCTAGGGATGAGCGTTTTGGGGGTTGTAAGGATATTGTTTTTGGGTTTTTTGGGATGGGGTTTTGGGGTTTTGGGGATGAGGGTTTATTTTTTTTGGTGGGTAATGGTTTAGGGTTTATTGGTGATGTGGTTTTATAGTTTTTTTTATGCAGAGGGTTTTTGGGTTTTAGGTATGAGGTTAAGGGTTTTGGGGGAAGAAGGTTATGGGTTCATATGGAAGTGGGTTGGGGGTTCTTTAGGATGAGGGTTGGGGGGTTTTGGATTCTGAGGGTTGTTTTTTTAGGCTATAGTGGTGAGGGATTTGGGGACTAAATATTGGCGGGATTCTTGAGGTAGAGGGTTGCAAGATTTTTTGTGGATGAGGGATTAGAGTTTTTTTAGGATGAGTGTCTGGGTTTTTTGGGGTTGAGGATTTAGAGTTATTTGAGGCTAGGACTTTTGGGCTTTTTTAGGATGATATTTTTGGGTTTATTAGGGATGATATATTAGGGGTTTTTTAGATAAGGTTTTAGGGATTTTGGGACTGAGTTTATGTATTTTTATTAGGATGAGTGTATAGTTTTTTTTGTGAGGGTTTTGGGTTTTATGGTGATGAGGGTTTGTGGTTTTTTGGGGCAGAGGGCATATTTATTTTTTTGGTATGAGGGGATATGTATTTTTGTGGGATGAGGGCTTAGGGTTTTTCATGGATAATGGTTTGATATTATTTGGGGCTTTGGGATTAGGGATTTTTGGAACTGATCGTGGGAGGATTTTTTGGGTCGAGTTTTTAATAGTTTTAGTGATGACAGTTTAGGGGTTTTCAAGGATATGTGTTTAAGGTTTTTTGATGATGATTATTTATGGTTCATTTGGGATTAGGTTTTAGGGTTTCTTGGGGATGAGGGATTAGGGGCTTTCAGGTTGAGGGATTATATTTTTTTATGCTAAGGGTTGGGGTATTTTTGGCGATGTGGGTTGGGGATTTATAGGGTTAACAGTTGGTGGTTTTGGGGGCTAAGGGATGCACTTTTTTCTGCATGAGGGTTGGGGGCTCAATTGGGATGAGGATTGGTAATTTTTTACGTTATGGGTTTGGGGTTTGTTTTGTGAATTAGAGTTTAAGGATTTTTGGTATAAGGGTTTATTATTCTTGGGTGCTGAGGTTTTATTATTTTATGTTGTTGTTGGTTTTTGTTTTTTGGGGTTGAGTGTTGAGGGTATTTTTGGGATGATTATTTAGTGTTTTTTTTGGGACCAGGGTTTATAGTTTTTATGGGTTGAGTGTTTATAGGTTTTAGGGGTGAGGGATAAGGGTTTTTTGTGGATGAGGGTTGGGTTTTTTTTTATTATTTTGATAGATTTTTGTATATAAGGATTGAAGGGTTTTGGGTGAAGGTTTAAGGGTTTTTTTTGGGGATGAGTTTTTAGAGTTTTCTTGGTAGTGGATAGAGGGATAACTGGGTGTGATGTTTTAACATTTTTTTGAGGATGAGGGTTTAGGGTTGTTTGGGCTCAGGGGGTTATGGTTTTCTGGGGATGATGGTCATTGGATTTTTTGGGCCGGGGGTTTAGGGTTTTTTGGGATGAGGGTTTAGGGATTATGGGGATGAGGGTTTAGGGTTTTTTATTCTTAGGATTTAGGATTTTTAGAGGCTACAAGTTTCATGTTTATTGGGTTGAGAGGTGTAGATTTTATGGGGCTTAGAGTATAGTTTTTTTTTTCAATAAGTGTTTAGGTTTTTTTTCTAATGGATTAGGTTTTTTCAGTACTGGTGGTTGATATGTTATATGGATGTGGGTTGGGTTTTTTTTTTGGGTCGAGAGTTTTTTTTAGAGCCATGGTTTCGGGTTTTTTGGTGTTGATGGTAGGGTTTTTTTTGTCAAAGGGTTTTTGTTATTTTAGGAGGGGACAATATTGATTTTTTGGGATGAAGGTTTAATATTTTTTCAGAAATGTGTTTAGGGTTATTTTGGGTTTGAGTGTTTAGAGTTTATTGGGTCTGAGAGTCTATGTTTTTTTTGGGATGGGGGTATAGTGCTTTTTAGGGAGGAGTGATTATGGTGTTTTGGTTCATGGGTTTTCAATTTTTGTGGGTGAGGGTTTAGGGTTTTATGGTCAATGTTTAATGGTTTTTAAGAAGGTTTAAGGTTTTTCTAAGATTAGGGTTTAGGTTTTATTAGGTATGAGGTTTATGTTTTTTTAGGTAGAGGGATTATGATTTTACAAGAATGAGGGTATTGGGATTTTTGGGGCATTGGGTTTATATATTTTTAGGACTATAGATTTAGGGGTTTTTTCTACTCAGTGATTAGGGTTTTTGGTCAATTATGGTCTGTATTTATTTAATTATGAGGGTATCAGGTTTTTTGGGGGGCTGAGGTTTGGGGTTTTTTGAGGATGAGGGTTGGGGGTCTTGGGGGGTCAAAAGTAGGGATTTTTTGGGAAAGAAGATTATTTTCTCTTTGGAGGAGGGGTTTGGGGGGTTTTATGGGGGTGAGGGTTGGGGTATTTTAGGGTTGTGTTTTGGGGGGTTTGGGGGATGAGGTTTGGGGGGTTTGGATAGAGGTTTGGGTTTTCGGGGATGAGGGTATTGAGTTTTTTTGGGTATGAGGGTTTTGGGTTTTTTGAGGATGCGAGTTTTGGGTTTTCTATGGATTGGGGTTTAGTATTTTTTGGGGATTAGTGTTTAGGGTTTGTGGTGATAAGGATTTTGGGTATTATAGGTTTAATGGAATAGGATTTTCTAGGGATTAGGGTATAGGGTTTTATGGGATGAGGAGTTATGGTTTTCTAGGGATGATAGATTAGAGATTTATTGGACTAGTGGTTTAGGGTTTTTTGGTGACAAGGGTTTGTGTTTTTCTAGTGACGATGGTATGTGGTATTCAAGGGTTGAGGGTTTATGGTTTTATATGGCTAAGAGTTTATCATTTTATGTGGATGATGGTTTTGGGTTTTGTGGGGTTGAGGTTTTTGGTTTATCTATGCTTGGCGGTTTATTATTTTTTGGGGATGAGCGATTTTAATTTTCTGGGGATGAGGGTTTGGGGTTTTCAGGTGCTGAGTGTTTAGGGTACCATGGGTCTAAGTAATTACAGTGTTTTGGGTTGACGGTTTTATTTATTCATGGGATATGTTATTAGGGTTTTTTGGGATGAGGGTTTAGTGTTTTCTAGGGTAGAATGTCAATGGTTTTCTAAGGATCATGGTTTTGGGTTCATTGGGGATAAAGGTTGTTGGTTTTCTATGGAAAAAGAATTATGGTTTTCCAGGGCTGAGGGGATTGGTTTTTCTATAGTTATGGGTTTACAGTTTTATGGTTCTACGTGATTAGGTTCTTTATGGTGATGAGGTTTACTATATTCATTTCACGAGGGTTTGGGGTTTTATAGGACTGAGGGTCTTTGGTTTTCTATGGATGAGGGATTGGGGCTTTTTGGGGTTGAGGGTTTGGTTTTTTTTGGTAGAGGGTTTAGGTTTTTCTATAAATTATGGTATAGGTTTTTTGGGACCAGGGTTTAGGTTATTCTCGGTCTATGGGTTTAAGGTTTTTTTGGGATGTGGTTTTAGGGTTTTCTAAAACTCAGTGTTTAGGGTTTTCTAGGGATGAGTGTTTAAATTTTTATTGGGGTGATGGTTTTGAATTTTCTAGGGAAGAAGATATCAAGAATTATGGGAATCAGGGTTTATCATTTTCTAGGGATGAGTGTTTAGTCTTTTTTGTGGCTGAGGTATAATAGTTTTCTAGTAATAAGGGTTTAATGTTTTCTATGGTTGAGGGGTTAGTATTTTCTGGGGTTTATGTTTTAATGGTTTTCTAGAGATTAGGGATTATGTTTTTCTAGGTCTGAGGGTTTATTTTTTCCTTGTATTAGGTTTTCGGCTTTTATATTTTTTGTATTTAGAGTTTTTTATGGGTTAAGGGGTAGGGTGTTTTTGGGATGAGGGTTTAGGGTCTATTTGGGATTAGGGTTTATGTTTTTTTGGGAATTAGGGTTTATAATTTTGTAATACATATGGTTTAGGGTTTTATTTTGATGAGCGTTTAGGGTTTTTTATGTCTATGGGTTTATAGTTTTGTGGGGTTGTGATTTTAGTTCATTCAGGTGGTGGGGGTTTAGTGTTTTCTATGGATGATGGTTGAGTATTTTTTAGGCGCTAAGGTTATATTGTTTTCATGGAATTAGGGTTTAGAGTTTTATATGGTTTAGGGATTATGTGTTTCTTGGGTGTTTACTAATTTTGAGAGATGAGGGTTTAGGGTTTTCAAGGGATAAGGGTTTAGGGTTTTTAGGGTATAAGTGTCGGTTTTTCCTAGGATGAGGTTTTAGGGTTTTTTTCGGTCCAAGGGTTTAGGTTTTTCTAGTGTTGAGGGTTTAGATATTTTTTTGATTAGGTTTTAGGTGTTATTTGGTATAAGGGTTTAGGTTTTTCTTGGTCCTATGAAATAGGGTTTAAAAAGGGATAAGAGTTTAGGTATTTCTGGAGCTGAAGGTTTATGGTTTTCTAGTATTGTGTGATTATGCATTTCGGGGGAAGATGGCTTACAGATATTTGGGGATGAGAGTTTTTTGTTTTTTGGGATGAGGGTTTAGGTTATTATGGGGCCTTAATTTTAGGTATTCTATGGTCAAGGGTTTACTGTTTATTAGGGAAAAGGGTATAGGGTTTTGGGGATGAATGTTTAGGGTATTTTAGGGAATAAGGTTTAGGGTTTTTTTAGAGGAAGGGTTTTTCGATGATTTTTTAGTGAATTTTGGGGCCTGGGGTTTAGGGATTATTATAATAGAGGGTATATAATTTTTTGGGGATAAGTTTTTCTATTTTTTGGGTATGAGGGTTTATAGTGTTTTTTTGTTGTGGGTTTGGGGTTTTTTGAGGATTAGGGTTTTTTGTTTCTTGGGGAATATTTTTGTGGTGTTTTAGGGATGAAGCTATGGGATTTTTTGGGTTTGGGGTTTTAGGGGATAAAATATTATGGTTTTTTGAGATAATGATTTAAGGTTTTGGGGGCTTAGGGATATAGGTTTTTTGTGGATGAGGTTTTGGGGTTTTTTGCAGCTCTATTATAAGTTATTTTCATGGTATGTTTTGGGGTTTTATTGGGTTGAGGTTTTAGGTATTTTTTTGGGTTGAGTGTATTGGGTTTTTCTGGGGTTAAGGGTTTTGGGTTTTTTGGGGATGAGGCCTTTTAGTTTTTTAGGGATGAGGGTTTAGTGTTTTTTAGAGATCAGGGTTTCTTGTTTTATCAGATTAGAGGGTTTAGGGATTTTTTAGGGGGATGAGGGGTTTGGGTTATTATTGGTTATAGGGTTTAGGATTTTATATGTATGGGGTTTTTGGGTTTTCTTGGGCTGAGGTTTTAGGGTTTTTACTGATGTGTGATATAATTTTTTTAGATCTGTGGATTTAAGGTTTTGAGGGTATGTTTTAATGGTTTTAGGCATAAAGGTTTTTGTTTTTTTGGGAGTGACGATTTTTGGTTAATGGGGGGTGTGTGTTTGTCAATATATTTAGGATTGCAGTGTAGGGTTTTTTTGGGCTAAGGATTTTGAATTTTTTTCATGAGTTTTTGGACTTTATTTATTAAGGGTTTGAGATATTTTGGGCTGAGGGATTTGTGTTATTTGGGGATGAGGTTTTAGGGGGTTTTTCAAAATAGATTTTTGGGTTTTCTAAGGATGACAATTTAGTGTTTTCTAGAGTGGAGGGTTTGGGTTTTTCTATGGATGAGGGTTCATTGTTTTATAGGGATATGTAACAGGGTTTTCATGGGATAATGGTTTATGGTTTTATGGGGATGAGGGTTTATGGGTTTCTAAGGCTGAAGGGTAAGGGGTTTTGTGGAAAAGTGTATAGGTATTCTTAGGGGTTGGGTTTTATGTTTTTCTAGGGTTGAGTTTTCAATGTTTTTTGGGGATGAGAGATTGGGATTTTTTGGGGATTATGTTCTTATGATTATATGAGGATGAGGGTTTATCATATTATGATGATGAGTTTTTTGGGTTTTCTTGGGTTTAGGATTTTCTGGAGTTGAGGGTTTTGGGTTTTTAGGGATGAGGGTTCAGGGTTTTATGATGATGAGGGTTTAGGGTCTTCTATAACTCTAGGATCAGTGATTTATGGAGTTGAGGTTTTGAGTTTCTCTAGGGTTGGGGGATTATGGTTTTCTATGGATTTGGTTTCTGGGTTTTCAACATATGAGAGTTTTTTTTCTAATGCTAAGGGATTGGGATTTCTTGGGCTCATGGTCTAGTTTTTTCTAGAGCTGAGGGTTTGGAGTTTTCTAGGTTGAGGGTTTAGGGATTTCTGGAGTAGGGTGTTTGGGATTTTATGAGGTTTAGTGTATTTTCTTTTCTAGGGCCTAGGGTTTACGATTTTCTGTGGAAATGGATTTGGGTTTTCTGTGGCAGAGGGATTATGGATATATTTTCCCAGGGGTATAGGTATTTCTTTGCATAAGGGTTTGGGGTTTTCTGGTAATGAGGGTTTTTGGTTTTCTAGGGCTAGGGTTTCAGGGTTTTCAGGGACTAAGGGTTTAGGGCTTTATGAGGATGAGGTATTTGGATTTTCTATGGCTTGGGTTTGAGGTTTTTATATAGATAAGGCATTAATGTTTTATATGGATGAGGGTTTAGGGTTTTCTAGGGATCTAGGTGTTAGGATTTCTAAGTCTAACATTTTAGTGAATTATGGGGATGGTGTTTTAAGGTTTTTGGGTATTAGTTATTAGGTTTTCCTAGGGATGAGGTCTTATGGTTTCTCATAATGAGGGTTTATTTTTTTCTAGGGGTGAGGGTTTAGCGTTTTCTAGGGCCCATGGTTTATTAATTTTTGGTGGATATGGTTAATGGATTTCGACTCTTAGGGATTAGGATTATCTAGGGTTAAGGGTTTGGTGTTTTCTATGGAGGAGGTTTTACAGTTTAATGGGGCAGATAGTTTAAGGTCTTTTGGGGCTGAGGGTCTTGGATTTATGGGGCAATGGATTTTTGTTTTTCTAGGAATGAGGGATTGGATTATTTGTTAGAGGTTTTTGGATTTTATGGTTATGAGGGTTTTATGGGACACTTTGTTTTAGGTTTTCTATGGATTTCAATTTTGGGGATGTGCATTTTTTTTGTTTTGGGGGAATGGGATAAGGATTTTTTGGATGAGGCAATTAGAATTTTTTGGGACTGATTTTTTCAGGGTTTTGGTTCTGTGGGTTCAAGGATTTTTTGGGATGATGGTTTAGGGTTTTTTTGGTGATCATGGATTTGGTATTTTTGTGGATGAGGGTTTGGAAAATTTTATGTATGAGTTTCCATGGTTTTTTAAACATATGGATGATGGTTTTTTAGGGTTGAGGGTTGAGGGGATTGGGGGATGAGGGTTGAGATTTGGGGGCGGGGGGTTATAGGTTGAGGGTTTTTCTAGTTGAGGGTTGAGGGTTCTTTGGTGGTGAGGGATTATTTATTTTTTGGTTCTCAGTGTTGAGGGTTTTTGGGTATGAGGGTTTAGATGGTGTCTAATAATAATTGTTTTTGGTTTTTTAGGGAATATTATTTATGGTTTTTTTGGGGGTGAGGGTTTAAGGTTTTTTGTGGTTGGGAGTTTAGTGGTTTTGGGGTATAAGGGTTTAGGTTTTTTCTAGGGCCTGGGGTTTAGGGTTTTCCATGGATTAGGGTTTGGGATTTTGGGGATAACGGTTTAATGATTTTTTTGGGGTTGAGGTTTTAAGTATTTGGGGCTAATGGTTTTGGGTTTCGTGGGCATGATGGTTTAGGGTTTATTGGGGATGATCATTTAGTGATTATTGGGAATGATGTATTATGGTTTTTATGGTCAAATGGTTTAGGGTTTTGAGGTTAGGGTTTGTAGTTTTTTCTACATGTGGGTTTTGGGTTTTATGGGTTTGATTTTTTAGGGTTAATTGGGGTAAGGGTTTAGTATTTTTTGAGGCTGAGCATATATGGTTATTTTGGTGATTTGGGGTTTTGGGGGGGGGGGGCTTTGGGTTTCGGCGTATTTCATTATTAGGGTTTAGGGTTTTCTAGGGATGATATTTTAGAAGGTTTGGGGGCTGACTGTTTAGTATTTTTTTAATGCTGGGGGTTTAGGTTTTTTTTAGGACAAACAGTTTAGGATTTTTGGGGGTTGGATATTTAGGTTTTTTTATGAATGAGGGTTTAGGGGTTTTTTTCTACTAAGGGTTTTGGGTTTTTTGGTCTGACGGTGTATAGATTTTTGGGGATAAGGATTAAGGTTTTTTTTGGCCTGAGTGTTTAGGGGATCTGGGTTTGAGGGTTTGAGAGTATTTGGGTCAGAGGGTTCATGGTATTTTGGGTATGGGGTTTTAGGTTTTTTGGGGTCGAGGGTTTACAATTTTTTAGGATGAGGGTTTATGATTTTTTTTTGTCGAGGGATTAGTGTTTGTGGTGGCTAAGGATATTTTTTGGGATAGAGGTTTTAGTGTTTTTGGGCTTTGGGTTTAGGGTTTTGTGGGGATGAGTGTATAGGGTTTATTAGGGATGAATGTTTAGGTTTTTTGCAGAGTGATGGTTTGGTGTTTATTGTAGTTGATGATTTAGATTATGGGGATGGGGGTTTAGGGTTTTTTGGGGATGAGGGTTTGGGGTTTTTTTGGGTTATAGTGTTTAGGGGATTCAGGTGCCATGAAAGACAGGTTTTTTGGGATGATGGATTATGATTATTTGGGAAAGATAGTTTGGGGTTATTTTTTAATGAGGGTTTATAGTATTTGCGGTAGAGGGTTTATAAATTTTTGGGACGTAGGGTTTGTGGTTATTTGGGGTTGGGTATTTGTATTTTTATGGGTTTGGGGTTGGGATTTTTTTTGGGTTGAAGGATGGTCATAATTTGGAGTTATATATTGGGTTTTTTGGGATACATGTTTACTATTTTGGGGGGATAATTATTTCACATTTTGGGGTGTTGAAAGTTTAGGGTTTTTTTGGGAATGACAATTTAGTGTTTCTTTGGGATATGGATTTAGTTTTTTGTTGTTGAAGTTTTTCCATTTTTTCGGCTAAGGTATTTTGGTTTTTTGGGGGTTTAGATTTTGGGTTCTTTGGGGCTGAGGGTTTGGAGTTTTATGGGGCTTACAGATGTGGGTTTTCTTAGGATATGGGTTTGGGGTATCTTGGGGCACATGGTTGGACATTTTGGTGATGAGGGATTGGGTTTTTTGAGTATGAGGGTTTGGGAAATTTTAGGGATGAAAGTTTAGGAATTTTTGGCTCTAAGGGTTGTGTTTTTTTGGGTGAGGGTTGGGGATTTTTGTGGATAATAGTTCATGTTTTATTAAGGCATTAGTTTTAGGGTTTTATAGGGATGAGGGTATACTTTTTAATAGATAATTTCATAGGTTTTCTTGGGACCCTCATTTTATAGTTACTTTTTGGATGGAGAGTTTAAGGTTTTTTGGGGAGAGGGGTTTTGGTTTTTTTTCAATATTAAAGTTAGGGGTTTTTTTCCATGATATATTAAGGCCTCTTTGAGGCTGGGGGTTTAGTGTTTTGGGGTTAGGGATTCTTTTTTTCAACTGATGGTTTTGTGTTTTTGAGGATAATGGTTTTGGGGTTTTTGGGTTGGAGGGTTATGGGTAATTAGGGCAGAGGGTTTTTGATTTATCAGGGTTGAGGGTTTTTTTCTTTTTTAGGGATGAGGTTTTGTTTTTTTAGTTGAGGGATTCAGGTTTTTTGGTTTGTGGGTTTAGGATTTTTTGGGTGTGCGGGCATGGTGTTTTTCAAAACTGGGGTTTTATCATTTTTGGATGGTATTTTTCAGGGATGAGGGTTTTTGGTTTTTTGGGGCTGATTGTTTAGTGTTTTTTTGGGGATGAGGGATTTTTGTTTTTTTTTGGATGAGGGTTTTTTGTTTTTTGGGAATGATGATTTGAGAATTTTTTAGTGTCTAGGATAGATTATTTTTTCACTCCATGGGTATTGTGTTTTTTATTCATAGGATTCATGATTTCTTGGGATATAGTGGTTTTGGGGTTTTTGGTTCTAAGTGTTTAGTATTTTTTAGGGATAAGGATTTTTTTGTGGGGGCAGAGGGGTCATTTTTTTGGGCTAATGGTTTATGGTTTTTTTGGGTAAAGAGATTATCTTTTTTTGGGGATTAGGGTTTAGGGGATTTTTGGGTATCAGGGTGTACAATTTTGTGTGTTAAATAGTCTAATTTTTTCTGTAAGTAAAGGCTTATCATTTTTTAAGGATGAGGGTTTATAGATTTTTTGAGGATGAGGGTTTGTTTTTTTTGGCTTAGGGTTCAGGGTTTTTTGGTCTAAGGGTTAAGGTTTTGTTTTTGAGTTTTTAGGGTTATTTTATGATAAGGAGTTAGGGGTTTTGAGGATTAGGTTTTAGGGTTTTTTTTATTAGAGGGTTTAGGATATTTTGGGGCTGAGTGTATAATTTTTTTGTCGGGGGGAGAGGGCATAGATTTTTTGGGAATGTTGATTGAGGGTTTCATGGGTATTTGGGTTTAGTTATTTTTGGGGGTTGAGGGCCTAGAGTTTTTTGGGGCCGAGGGTTTGGGGATTTATTGGATTGGTGTTAGGGTTTTTTAGGAAAATTTTATAGGGGTGATGGTTTAAGAATTTTTAAGTCTTAGGTCTTAGTTTTTTCAGGACTAAAAGTTTGTTTTTTTAACACCAAGAGTTTATGGTTTTTTGGGATTAGGTTTTAATGTTTTTTGGTGATAATGGTTTTTGGGATTTGCGGGGCTTAGGGTTTACGGGTTTTTTGAGGGTGGAAAAATAGGTTTTGATGGGTTAGGTTTTGGTGTTTTTTAGAGAAGAGGGTGTTGAGTTTTTTTGGGTTTGTCAGTTAGGGGTTTTTCGGGGATGAGTTTTATTAGTTTTTTGGGATTTATTAATATGGGTTTTGGGGATGAGTGTTTTGGGTTTTTGGGGGGCTAAAGATTTCAGGTTTCTTAATGCTGGGGGTTTTGAGTTTTTTAGAGTAGAGTGATTCATATTTTTTTGGTGTTTTTTGTTTAGGGTTTTCTAGGACGGATTATTTACAGTTTCTGGGGTTAAGGATATAGATTTGGGGGGGGGGGTGTTGGGGTTTATGGTTTTTTGGGGATTAGGTATTAGGGTTTTTTCTTGCTGTGGGTTTACGGTTTTTGAGGGCTGAGGGTTTAACAGTTTTTTTGGGGTGGGGGTTTTTGGTTTTTGGGGTTGATGGATTATGATTTTTTTTTGTGGATGAGGGTTTAGGGATTTTTTAGGCTGAGTGATTAGTGTTTTTTTTTGTGTTTGAGGGTTTATAATTTTTTGGGAGTAGGGTTTGGTGTTTTTTGGGGCTGAAGATTTGGATTTTTTGGCTAATTGTTTTGGGTTTTTTTGGGGTGAGGGTTTTGAGTTTATTGGGGATGGTGGTTTTGTGTTCTTTTTGGAAGAGGAATTTGGGTTTTTTTGGGATAATGGTTAGTAAATTTTTTGTTTGTATAATTATGTTTTTTTTCATGCCATGAGTATAATTTTTTTTTGGGATAAGGGAATAGTGTTTTCAAGTATGAGGGTCTAGAGTTTTCAGTGCTAAAGGTTTAGGGGTTATAGGGAATAAAGTTTTAGTGTTTTGGGGGAAGAGGTTATATGATTTTTTGGGGTTGAGGGTTTGGGGTTTTGGGTTTTCAAGGATATGTATTTATGGTTTTTTAGGGACGAGGGTTTATGTATTTTTGGGGCTCAGGGTCTAGGTTTCTTTGCTAAGGGTTTGAGGTTTTGTAGGGTATGGGATTAGAGTTTTTTATGGATGACGATTTATGGTTTTTAGGAATGAAGTTAGGTGTTTTTTGGGATTGAGGTTTGGGGGTTTTGTGGGGATGAGGGTTTAGGTTTGTTAGGGGGTAAGGGTTATAGATTTTGGTGCCTCAGGGTTCATGATTTTTTGTGATGAGGCTTTATTTTTTTTAGGATTAACGATTTTGGTTTTTTTTGGATGAGGGTATATAGTTTTTTACAGATGAGTGACTAGGGTTTATGGGGATGAGGGTTCATATATTATTAGTGATTAAGTTTAATTGTTTTTGGGGGATTAGGGATTTGGAAAGAGGCTTTTAATGTTTCATGGTATTAATTGTTTTTGGATTTTGTGGATGATGGTATTTTTTTAGAGATGGAGGTGTAGGGTTTTTTGGGGATGAGGGTCTGGTGTTCTTGGAGTTAAATGTTTTTTTAGGGCTTTGGTTTCAGGATTTTCAGGGGATGTGGGATTATATATTTTTGGCATCATGGGATTAGTGTTTTTTTGTGGTTGAGGGTTTGGGGTTTATTGGGTATAAGGGTTTAGGGTTTTGTGGATGATGTATCAACGTTTTTTAGGGCTGAGGGTCTAGGGGGTTTTGTGGCTGAGGGGTTAGGGTGTTTTGGGATGAGGGTTTATGGTTTTAGGGGTAGTTATTTTATGGTTTTTTATGAGATAACTATTTAATTTGTTTTATCCATGGATTTATTTTTTAGAGAGTTCATGAATTTTTTGGACTAGGGTTTAGGGTTTCTTGAACCTGAGCATTGATGTATTCTATGTATAGGGTTTAGGGTTTTTTTTTCAAGGATTTGGGTTTGTTTGGGAATGAGGATTTGAGGCATTTTTTGTGGATGTTGATTTAGGATTTTATAGGGATAAGGTATTTGGGTTTTTTTTGGGTTTAGGTTTTATGGTTTTTTTGGGCAGAGGTGTTTGGGATTATTAGTGGTGACGGTTTATATTTTTTTGGGGCTGTATGTTTAGGAGTTTTTAGGGCCATGTGTATAGGGTTTTTTGGGGATAATTGTTCAGGTTTTTTGGGGTAGAGGTTCTAGGGTTTTTTCGGGATGAGGGTTTAGGGTTATTTGGGGTAGAAAGATTTTTTTTGGTGTGGAGGGATTGGGGTTTTTTTGGGCAATGGTTTTGTTGTTTTTTAGGTCAGAGGTTGTAGGAATTTTTTGGGAATGAGGGTTTCATGTTTTTTTTGAAGAGGTTTTATGGTTTTGTGGGACTAGGGTTTAGGGTTATTTTTAAGAAGAGGGTTTCAGAGTTTTCAAGGATTATAGTTTCATTTTCTAGTGGCCAAGATTTAGTGATTTTTATGGATGAGGGTTTAGGGTTTTTAATTTTGAGATTTTAGGGTTTTGGGTATGAGGTTTTAGGTTTTTTGGTCATGATGTTTTAGTGTTTTTCTATTGCGGTGGTTTTAGGTATTTTGTGTGTGTGTGTGTGGGGGGGGGGGTTGGTGGTGAGAGTTTATGGATAATTTTGGATAAGTGTTTTGGGTTTTTTGGGGTTAAATTGTCGATTTTTTGGACTGAGGGGTTTTGTTTATTCTAGGGATAGGGGTTTGGGGTTGTTTTTGGTTCTAATGGATTATTTATTTTGAAGTTGAGTGTTTAAGTTTTTTTTGGAGATAACGGTTTTGGGTTTTTTGGGGCCGAGTTTTATTTGTTTTTTGAGGATAAGGGTTAATGAATGTTATTTGTTTGAGGGTTTTTTTTGGAGATTAATTTTTTGGTTTTTTTTGGAGATGGGTTTTGATTTTTTAGGGGGAAAATGGTTTGGTATTTTTTGTGGAAGACAGTTTGAGGTTTTTTGAGGCTGAGGTTTTGGGGTTTTTTAGGATGATTTTTTGGGGGGTTTTTTTTGTATGAGGGTTTGGGGTTTTTTTTGGATTGAGGGTTTGGTATATTTTGGGGAATTCATTTTTGGGTTTATTGTGGATGATGGTTTGGGGTTTTTTTTGGGAATGAGGGTAGGGTTTTTGGGGAAATGGTTTTTTTGTTTTTTTAGTGGTGGTTTTCTATTTTTTTGAGGGTCAATGTTTGATGATGATGGTATGGGGTTTATTGTGGAGGCGGTTTTGTGTTTTTTTTCGGGATGAAGGTTTTTCATATTTGGGGGTAGAGGTTTTATGGTTTATTGGGTTGTGGGTTTGGATTTGTTGGGGTAATGTTTTAGGGTTTTTTAGCATTGATGGTTGGGAGTTTTTGGGTTGAAGGATTGAGGTTATTTCGAACTGATTTTTTTGGGTTTTTTGAGGTTTTGGGGGTGGGGTGGGGATTTTTTGTGGTTTAGGGTCTGTAATTTTTTGGTGTGAGGGTTTGGGGTATTTTGGGGTTGATGGTCTGGCGTTATTTGGGGATATGCGAGAGGGGTATTTTTGGGATGTAGGGTTTGTGCATTTTGGATGAGGTTATAGATTTTATGGGGCATATTATTTCAGGTTCGGGGTGAAGGTTTCATGTTTTTATTGGATATGGGTGTCTGTTTTTTAGGAACGATATTTTCAGGTTTTTTGGTTGCGTTTTTGAGGTTTTTTGGGATAAGGGTGTCTGGTTTTTTAGAGATGAGGATTTCATTTTTTTGTTAATGGATTAGGATTTTTTTCATATGAGGATTTAGGTATTTTTTAGAGTTGAGGGTTTATAGTTTTTTGTGGCTAATAGTTTTGGGTATTTTGGGGGAAAGGGTTTCATGTTTTTTGCGGCTGATTGTTTCTAGTTTTTTATGATAAATTTAGTTTTTTTGGGGCTGTGCCATTTGGATTTTTTAGTTATATTTTCTTCAGGTTTTTTGGGGTTTTTTGTTTCCATTTTTTAGGGTTGTGGGTTTTAGGTAATTTTAGGCTAAGGGTTTTTTTGTTTTCTATGGATGATTATTTAGGGTTTTCAAGTGCTGAGAGTTTATGGGTTTTCCAGTGATGAGGGTATAGATTTTTATAGGCCTAACTATTTAGGGTTTTTTGGGGCAATGGGTTTTGGATTTTTTAGCACTGAGGGCTTAGGGTCTTCTAGGAATGATGGTTTAGATTCTTCTGTGTCTGAGTGTTTAGGTTTTTTTGGGATGAGTGTTTAGGATGTTCTTGGGATGATGGTTTTGAATCTTCTAGGGATAAGGGAATATGATCTATTTAGGATGAGGTTCTCGGGTTATTCTAATGGTTTAAATATTTCTAGCTCCGAGGGATTATGGGTTTTGGGGAAGAGGGTTTAGGATTTTCTACGGATATCAATTTTGGGATTTATTAGGATGAGGGTTTATCATTTTCTGGGCAAGAGGATTTAGGTTTTTATGGGGATTACCATTTATGGATTTTTGGGGTCGATGGTTTAGGGTTTGGTGGGAATCGGAGAATAGGGTTTTTTGGGAAGGGGGGTTATAGTTTTTTTGGGGGTTTAGGGTTTTTTCTGGATTAGGGTTTAGAGTTTTTGGGGACTATTGTTTTATGGAGTTTTGGTATCCAGGATTAGGGTTTTATATCGCTGAGGGTTTAAAGTTTTATATGGCCCACTATTTAGGGTTTTTTTGTGGTTGAGTTATTATGTTTTTTAAGAATCATTAGGTTATTTTGGGGCCGAGGGTTTAGGGTTCTGTTGGTAAGGGTTTAGGGATTTATCACGATTATGTTTTTGGGATTTTTTTTGGCTTAGGGTTTATGTTATTTTTGGTATATTAGTTTTGGGTATTTGGGGGCTAAGGGTTTGCAGTTTTTTTAGGTATATGGTTTTAGTGCTTTGGGGATGAGGTTTTAGTGTTTTTGGAGTTGAGGGATTATTTTTTGGGGGGTTAAGGGTATAGGGTTTTTGGGGCTAAGGGTTTATAGTGTTTTATTTCTAACTGTAAAAGATTTTTGAGCCTCAGGGTTTAGGGTAGTTTAGGGATGAGTGTTTATTGTTTTTCTTAGCTTACTGTTTAGAGGTTTTTGGTTGGAGATTTTTTTCATTTCATTATGAGGATTAACGGTTTTTTGGGAATGAGTTTTTGTGGTTTTGGGGGGATACAGGTTTAGGTATTTTGTAGATGAGGGTTTTGGGTTTTCTAGGACTGAGGTTTTAATGTTTTTTTGCAGATTATGGTTTACGGATTTCGGTATAGGGATTGGGGTTTATTGAGACTATGGTATTATGGTATTTTGGGATTGATGGATTGTGGTTTTTTGGGATGATTTTTAAGGGTTTTTGGGATTTAGAGATTAGTGTTTTTTGGGCCTAAGTGTTCTTCATTATTTGGGGATGAAAATTTTTCTATATTTTAGGAAGATTGTTTAGGTTTTTTGGCATGAGGGTTTAGGTTTATTTGGGGATAATGGTTTAGGGTTTCTGGAGAGGTGGTTTAGAGTTTTCTAGGGATGATGGAATATGTTTTTCGGTGCTGAGGTTTTAAAAAAAATTCAGAAAAGGGGTTTAGAGTTTTTTTGGTTTATGGTTTAGGGTTTCTTGAGGATGAGGGGGTTTTTTTACTAAGATTTTAGGGTTTTTTGGTTATGTGTGTTTGGAATTTTTTAGGAATAGGGTTTAAGGTATTTCTGGGCTGAGATTTTAGGATGTTTTGGGGAAAAGGGTATAGTCTTTTTTGGGGCAGAGGGTTTAGGGTTTTTTGAGGTTGTGGGTTTAGAGTTTTTTTTGGATGATGGATTATTGTCTTGGGGTCTGAGGGTATCATATTTTTTGGGATGATCATATAGGGTTTTTTATGATTATTTTGGGTAATTTTGGATATGATGGATTTTTTATTTTTGGGATGATTGTTTGGGTTTTTTTATTGATGCGAGTTTTGGGTTTTGGTGGATGAGTGATTGAGGTTTATTTTGGTTGAGGGTTTAGGATTTGGGTTATATTTTGTTAAAGGGGTTGGGGTTATTTTGGGATGATGGTTTTTTGATTTCTGGGGATAATGGTTTGGGTTTTTTTGTGGATGATGGCTTTGGTTTTTTGAGTCTAAGGGTTTAGATTTTTGTGCCTGAGGTTTTTGGGATTTTTAGGGTGGAGGTTTTTGGGGTATATTTGGGATGACAGTTTGAAATTTTATAGGGAGGTGGGTTTGGTGTTTTCTGGGGTGAGGGTTTGGTGTTTTATTGGAATAAGGGTTTAGGGTTATTTGGAACTCATTTTTGGTGTTTATTGTGGTAGAGAGTTTGGGATCATTTGGGGCAGAGGGTTTGTGGTTGTTTGGTTATAAAGGGTGGGGATTTTTTGGGACTGATGGTTTGGGGTTTTTATGGGGATGAGGGTTTGGGTTTTTTTGGGACTATGGGTTTTGGGTTTTTGTGGGAAGAGGGTTTCGATTGTTTATGTCTGAATGTTTGGGGTTTATAATGAGTGTTTTAGAATTATTTTGGAAGTTGTATTGGGATTTTTGGAGGCTGAATGTTTTAGATATTTTTAGGCTGAGGTTTTGGTTTTTTTGGGGGGGGGGGGAATGGATTGAAGTTTTTTTAAGGATGTGGGTATTAGGTTTTTTAGGCTGAGGGATTTTTTTTTGGGTTTGATGCTTTTAGGTTTTTTGGAGCTAATTGTTTTGGGGTTTTTGAGGCTGAGGGTATCATGTTTTCTTGGGGTTGAGGATTTTCTGTTTTATAGGGATGGGTGTTGCATATTTTTATGAATATGAGGGATTTATGTTTTTTGGGGATGATGGTTTCAGGTTTTTTGGGGATATATGTTAATGGTTTTCAGTGATTGTATTTTTCTTGTTTTTGGGGGATGTCTGTCTCAGGTTTTTTTGTTGAGGTTTTGGGGATTTAATTGGATGAAGGTGTTGGGTATTTTAGGTATAACAGTTTAGTGTTTTTTTGGGTATGAGAGTTTAGGCTTTTCGAAGGGGTGATTGTTTAGGTTTTTCATAGTATCTCGGTATAGGGATTCAAGGGTTAAGGGTTTACGGTTTTCAAGGGATGAAGGATTGTGGTTTTTTGGTGTTATGGGTTTATTTTTTTCTATGAAGGAGGGTTTAGGGTCTTCTAGAAATGAGGTTTTATGATATTTTGGGGATGAGGGACTACTGTCTTCTAGAATGTGTGTTTAGTTTTTTCTAGGGTTGAGGGTATATGATATTTTGGGGATAAGGGATTATGGTATTCTAAGGATGAGGGTTAGGGTCATCCATTAGGGTTATGTTTCTATATAGAGGAGTGATTAGGGTTTTCATTGTAAAGAGTTTAGGGTTTTATGGTGATGAGGGTTTATGGTTTTCTAGGACCAAGGGTTTAAGGTTTTCTGGTGTTGAGGTTTTTGGGTTTTCTAGGGATTAGTGTTTTGGGTTTTCTAGGTTAGAGGGTTTAGGATTTAGTGGGGATGTGGGTTTATGGTTATTTAGGGATGACAGTTTAGGGTTTTTTGGGTTGAAGTTTCAGTTTTTGGGGGGGTTGAATATTTAGGGATTTATGTGGATATGTATTTAAGGTTTTTTAGAGATGGGGGTTTAGGGTTTTTTTGGGTCAGTGGGATTATAGATTGTTTTTCCTTATGGTTTACAGTTTTTTTGGGCTAAGTGTTTAGAGTTTTTTGGTGATGAGTGTTTAGGATCATTTGATGTTGAGGGTTAAGAACTTATGGGGTTAAATGTTTAGGGGTGTTTTTGGGGGACGGGTTCAGGGGCTTTTTTGTGTTAGAATTTAGGAATTTTTTGGTGGTGATGTTGCAAGGTAGATTGGGGTTATTGGTTTGGATTTTTCTGTAACTAAGTGTTTAAGGTGATTTTTGACTAAGAGTTTGGTCATTTTTTGGATGATGGTTTATGTTTTTTTTTGTTGAGGGTTTAGGGTTTTTTGCTGAAGAGTGATTAAGGGTATTTAGGGCTAAGATTAAAGTGTTTTTTAGGGATGAGGTATTGTGGAATTTTTGGGATGAGGGTTTAGGGTTTTGGAGAATGAGGGTATAGGGTTTTTTGCAGGTTAGTTTTTCATGGATTTTTATGATGAAGGTTTTGGGGTTTTGGAGTTGGGGGTTTATGGATTTTTACCGATGAGTATTTAGGGTTTTTTGGAGATGAGGGTAAAGCATTTTGGGGGGATGAGTGATTATTATTATTTTGGTGTTGGGTGTTTATGGTATTTGGAGGATGTTGGTTATGTATTTTTGGGATGCGGGTTTTGGGGATATTATGGCCTATAGATTATCGGTGTTTTGGACAGTGGGTTTTTGGGATTGAGGCCTGAGGGTTTATCGATCATTAGGGTCGAGAGTTTAGTTTTTATTGGGGATAAGGGTGTATAATTATTGGGGGATGTGGAATTATTTATTTTAGAGGGTGAAGGATAAATGTTTTTGGGGATGAGTGTTTAGGGGTTGATTAGGATGATTGTTTAGTATTTTTGGGGCTCAAAGTTTAGGGGTTATTGGGTTTGAGGGTTTATGGTTTGTTGGGGTGACAGTATAAGGAATTTGGATGCTGATGGTTTAGGGATTTTGATCATAAGTGTTTGGGTCCTTTGGGTGTTGAGGTTTTATAGATTTTAAGGATGATTTTATAGTGTTTTTGGGAATGGGTGTGTATTGATATTTTGGGATGGGTTATTAGGGATATTACAACTGAGAGTTTGGGGATTTTTGAGGTAGAGGGTTTATTTATTTTTTGGGGTTGAGTGTATAGTGGTTTCTGAAAATGTAGTATTAGGGGTTTTAGTTGTGATAATATATATTTTTTGTGGATTAGGGATTTATGGGTTTTGGGGGATGAGGGTTTAGGGATTTGCGGGGCTAAGGGTTTATGGATTTTGTGGATGAGGGTTTGGATTTTTTTGGGAGAGGTTTATTGGTTTTTGTGGGATGAGGGTTTAAGGTTTTTGGGATGAGGTTTTAGTGTTTTTTGGGCTTAAGAGTTTATTTTTTTTTTGGGTTAAGGGTTTATGGTTTTTATAGAAAATGGTTTAGGGTTTTTTTACAGGATTAGGGTTTTTTGGGGCCGACATTTCAGTGACTTTTAGGGGGTGCGGGATTAGTATTTTTTTGGTTCTATGAGATTATGGATTTTTGGGATTAAGTGTTTAGGGTTTAATGGGTATGAGGTTTTAGTTATTTATTACGGAATATGTTTTAAGGTTTATTTGGGTATGGGAGTTTAGGATTGACTGGGGACGAGGGTTTAGGGTTATTTAGGGATGTTGTGTATGGATTTTTTATGATTAGGGTTTACATTTTTTGGGGAAGATGGTTTATTGTTTTTTTGGGATGGGGGTTTATCTATTTTTGGTGATGAGGGTTTATGGTTTTTAGGGACTATAGATTTAATAATTTTGGGTCTAAGGGATCATGGTTTTTTGGGCATGAGTGTTCATTGTTTTTTTGGGGTGAGGGTTCATGGTTTTTTTTGGGAGATGGTTCAGGGTTTTTTTGGACGTGGGTTAAGGGTTTTTTGAGATTGAGGATTCCAGTGTATTTGGGTTCAAGTGTTCATGTTTTTTTGGATAATTTTTTAGAGATATTTAGGGTTGTGAATTTTAGAATTTTCTATCATATGGTTCTGTGTTTTTTGGTAATGTGAGTTTAAATATTTTTTGGGATGAAGGGTTAAGATATATTAAGAGTTATAATTTGGGGTTTTGGGGGGCTATGGGTTCATGGTTTTTTGAGGATGTGGGTTCAGAGTTTTTTGGGGATTGAAGTTCATTATTTTTAGGGGCTTAGGTTTTCGGTCCTTTTTCTGTTGATGTGTGATTTTTTTGGATGATGATTCCAAATTTTTAATGGATGAAGGTATAGGGGTTTTAGGGTTTATTTTTTAGGGATTTTAAGGTTGATTTATAAGGGGTTTTAGGGATTATATTTCATAGTTTTTGGGGAAAAGGGTTCATAATTTTTTTGTGCTGAGTGTTCTGGACTTTTTTGTGATGAGGGTTATGGGGTTCTGGGGAGTGGGATTTGGAGTTTTGGGGATGACTGTTAAAAATTTTGTGGGGATGGGGTTTATATTTTTTTAGACTAAGGATTTTGGGGTTTTGGGGGATTATGGTTTAGGGTTTTTTTGTTGATGGTTGTCCAATTTTTGTTTCTTAAGGTTTATGGGTTTAGGGGGTATATGGGTTTAGGGGTTGGGGGATGAGGGTTTATGGTGTTTTAGGGATGGTGGTTATGTGTTTTCTTTCAAATCTGGGTTTATGGTTTTTTTAGGGATTAGGATTTATGATTTTTTGGGGAGTGATAGTATTCAGGTCTTGGGGATGAGAATTTATTGGTGTTTAGGGATGAGGTATTAGGGTTTTTGGGGATGTGGGGATTTTTATTGCACTGGGGGGATGTGTTTTTTGGGGCTTAAGTTATTGGGTTTTTTGGGATGAGGGTTTACTGGTTTTTGGGATGACTTTTAATGGTTTTTTTGTATGAGGGCTTATGCATTTTTCTCTTTGAGGATTTGGGGGTTTTGGGGATGAGGGTTTAGGGTATTCTAGGACATAGGGTTTAGGGTATTTTTTGGATGAGGGATTAGGGTTCTTTGGATAAGGGTTTATGGTATTTTTGCCTAATGGTATAGGATTCTTGGGGATAAGGGTTAAGGGTTTTTGGGAATGAGGGTTTAGGGTTTTTTGGGATAATGTTTTTTGGTTTTTTGGGATGAGGGAATACAATTTTTTTGGGATGGGAATTTTTTTTTTGACTGAGGGTTTAGAGTTTTTTAGGGATGTGGTTTTAGGGTTTTTTTTTTGCTGTGGGATTACGGTTTTCTGGGGATGCATATTTATCGTTTTATTAGGGACAAGAGTTTAAGGTTTATTGGGACTAAGGGTTTACGGTTTTTTGGTCTTAGTGTTTAGGGGTATTGGGGCTGGGGTTTAGTTTTTTGAGGTTGAGGGTTTTTGATTTTTAATGAAATAGGGTTTAAGATATTTGGGCTAAAGGATTAGGGTTTTTTGTATGATGTTTTAAGGTTATTTGGGGATGATGTTTTTGAGTGTTTTTGGGATAAGTATTTATGGATTCTTTTGGGGTAGTGGTTTTATGGATTTTTGGGGTCGAGGGTTTAGGGTTCTTTAAGACTCGGGGTATAGGGTTTTTTGGTGTAAGTTTTTTTATTTAGGGTTTATGTTTTTTTCAATTGAGGGATTAGGGTTTTTGGGGATAAGGGTTTAGGTTTTTTGTGACTGGGGGTCTATGGATTTTTGTGGCTGAAGGTTTAGAGTATTTTGTGATGATTGTTTGGGTTTTTTGGTGCTGAGGGTTTAGTATTTTTGGTACTGAGGGATTAGTGTTTTTTCAAGCTATGGGATTAGGGTTTTTTGGGATGATCGTTTAGTGATTTTTGAGATTATTATTTTTGGTTTTCATTGGTTGTAGGATTAGTGTTTTTTGTGGCTAAGGTTTTGTGTCTTTTTGGGTGAGGGTGTAGTTTCTTTTGGGGATGAGGGTTCTGGGTTTTGTGGCTGAGGGTTTAGTTTTTTTTTTGTGCTGAGGGTTTAGGGTTATTTTAGGGGTTAGGTTTTAGGGTGTTTTGGATCTAAGGGACAAGGGTAATTTGGGACTAAGGTTCTGAAGTTTTTTGAGGCATAGGGTTTAGGGTTTTTTTGTGAAGAGTACTTTGGATTTTTTCAGGGCTTAGAAAAGAGAGATTCTTGGGTATGAGTATTTATGTTTTTCAACAGATGAGGGTTTAGAGTTTTTTGGGGATGAGTGTTTAGGGTTTTTTGGATGAGGTTGTTGGATTTTTGGGGCTAAGGGAGATATATAGAATATTATACCCAGGGAGAAATATGTTTCCAATTGATAATAATTTTATTCCCAAATGTTATTTGAATTGGACCAGCCTACCCTTTTGGGTATCCAACACAATGGTGGGCAAAAACACAATTACTTCGTTCCAAAATGACATATCCACATGGAAAATGATTAAAAAAATATTATCACATTAATACTTACATTGAACATGTATAATAGACTTATTAATATGTAATTATCCTCCATTAGATAGTGGGGTCATCCATTAGAATGGGAAAGTAGTTTTTGTTCTTTTTATTTGACCTTTGAGTACCCCACATGCCTTGTATTTTGATTTTGGTCATTAGTATCACTTAATTTTTCTCTATTATTAATTTTCAATAAATTTTCATTGTTACAATTGAATCCTACTCCTTGGTAATTTAGATACATTTTGGTTGTTTCATATCCACTTACTTGTTTTATTCTTCTTGTGACACATCAGTTAGGTATTAGAGATGTCGTTCCTATAAAAATGTTCTTCCAAATTATTCTTATTAATCTCCGTAAAACTACTCCACCATGTCTCAAAAAAGTAGATCTTATACACATTCTTCTATATTGGAAATAGAAAATACAAATCTATAATCACAAATTACTCAAATTACTATGAAACCTGCTCAACTATTGAGAGCACAATGAAACCATTACCCTCCAATGCAACAATATCCCTGTCAACCAAATCCACACAATAGGTTCAAATGGAACCATATTTTGAAGACCATACAAATGGATATGATTCCAGCGATTCAATGGTTCATATTAAAAAAAGAAGAGATGAGGAAGATATTGAAAGTGGATTAATGATTGACATTACATATTTTAATATGGTTATTAATATAGATTATTTTCTAAATTGGGTATGGGAAATTGAACGATTCTTAAAAGTTTAGGAATTGTTCTAATGAGAAGAAGTTAAAAGTTAAAATTCTAAAATTTAATTAATATGGTTCTCTTTGGTGGTAAAATATAATTAAATGGTAGGAACATGATGGGAAAACAAAATATGATCATGGAAGACTGTTAAAAATATTTATAGAACATTATTTCCTTATGATAATTAAAATTAATTGTTTTATTTATGAATTGATAGAACGATATGAGGATAAAAATTTATTCAAGAGTTAATTTGGTAGTTTGATCATTTATTGATGTGAAGTGACGTTATAGAATACATGGAGAAAACAATTTCAATGTTTTTGGGTGTATTAATTGAAAAAAATTCACAATAGGTTGAATTACAACCATTTTGTTAACTTGATCATGTTTGAATGCTAGAAATCAAGCTGGAAAACCAAAATCGGACCTCAATGTCACAATTTTTATAAACTACATTATAGACACATCATTTTATGATGGTAATTATTCTAAAAAATATTTTTTTAGTGATTTGTTATTTTGAAAGAACACAATTAAACATAAATGGAAATACAAGTCTATGGAACAACCAAAAGAAAAATCTAACTCCATAAAATTTGTGAATATAAAGAGCTTCCAATGTAAACGGTGTGTTCATTTTTTAGAAAATATCCCAAAAAATTGAATTATTACTATAAGGGACAATGATGAGATTGAAAATGAAATTTAAGATGATGAAAATAGTGGATTTTAATTTGAAAATGGAGATCATGTTTTTGAAGAAGATGATGTGGGTAAAATGATCTTACTATGAATAATTTTTCAATATTAAATATTCTACCATGAAGATCAATGATAAAAAATTCTCCAAAATAACTTCAATACAAATTATAAATTCTCCATGGTGATTAATCATAGGTTGAGTTGTAAAAATTACTATTCAATAACATTTGTACATAATTTGAATCTTCTATCATAGGAAAAACATTGGTCATGGAAACTATAATAGTTGAACAGTGGGTGCATAATTCATGTCAACAAACAAGATCTAACATCATTTTCCATTTGAAAGAACTATGTTGATGAGGTATTGTGTGATTCTATTTATATTGATTAATTTCACTTGTTTTGGGAAGGCCATGGTTGTTTGGTAGGGATGTGAAATATGATGGTAGGGTGAACAAATATTCTTTCTAATATTAGGAACATATTAAACTTACTCCTTTGAATCCATCCCAGATTTTTCAAGAATAATTTGTTTTAAAATATCCCAATGTTATCCTATTAATCAATAAATCCCAAATAGAGAAATAAATGCCTAAACAAAAACCAATTTCAGAATTTATTGATAAAGGAGAAGTTATTATATTGGGAGAAGGGTCATAACTACACATTATCTTGTTCATTGGTTGAGGAATATCATGATTTTATTTCCAAATGATAATCCTGGATTATTACCTCCCTTTAGATCCGTTGAAAATCATATTCATCTTGAACTTGGTGAGAAATTTCTTAATAAATTAGCATAATACAGTAATGTTGAGGAATCAAAGGAATTGTATATGCAAGCATATGATTTGATGGATCAAGGATTTATAATTCCAATCATGATCCCATGTTATATTTCATAATTATTTGTGTTAATGAAAAATAGTATGTATCACATGTTTAATGATAGTAGAGTTATCAATAATATTAATATCAAATTCAAGTCTCCTATTCAAAAACTCGATGATGTTTGTAATTAAGGACATGGTTCATTGATCATTTTTATGGTTAATAAATAAATTAGGTTCCACTATATTCAAGTGATAGTAAGGAATGGGTGAATAATAGAATTAAAACCCAAATGTTGATTTTTTATGGGATGGTCTTTCCATTTGGCCTCTCAAATGATCCAAGTATATTCATGTGACTCATTAATGATGTTCTAACACCAGTTATTTGTATTTTTTTTTTGTTTTTTTCTAGATGATATTTTGATTTATTACAAGGATGTTGAGACCCATGTGGATAGTCTTTATTATGTATTTTCCATTCATGTGGGAAAATATATATGAAAATATGTAAAAGTGAGAGTTATTTTAAATGAATGTGTTTTATGTAAGATATGTTGTATCCATAGAAGAAATTTAGAGGATCCATCATAGGATGAAGAAATAAAGTCCTAACTGCCATTAGAATATATTACATGAGTAAGGAGTTTTCAGGGTTTTCAATATTTTCATAATTCCTTTATTTCCAATTCCAGCACTATCATGACACCCATCATTGAATTCATGGAAAATGGGAAATTTGGGTGGTTGAAGGTAGCAGTTAAAGCATTTTAAATCATTATAAAAATGTTATGTGAAGCACCAATTTTATCATTACCTGATTCAGATCATTTTTGAAGTGGATTTCGACACATGTGGATTTTGGATTAGTTCTTTTCTCATCCAAATAATGAATCCCATTTAATATTTCAATGAAAAGTTTAACAACTCAAGGAGGAATTCTAACACCTATGAAAAAGAATATTATGAAATTTTGAGGTCCCTAGATCATTGGTCTCATTATTTGAGATCAAAATTTTCTCTTTTTAAATATGAAAATCATGGAATGAGATTTTCTAATGGTTATCATAAGTTGTGTTTGATGCATTAAAAGTATATTGAATTCCTACAATAATTATCATTTTTGTAAAAAGTAATGAAGGGGAATTATAACTAGGTGGTTGATGATTTCCCTCAAAGGTATGCATTTCCTACTATTCTATATGGATGAATTATTTTATTTCAGATTATGAAAGGGGATTATTATAATTATCTATAGTAATATAATATTTTAATCCAATATAAAAATGGATTTTTGAGGATTATTCTACTCATGAAGGGGTTCTCTTCAGGATAAATATGTTGTGTGATCCAAAGTGTAAATATAGGGACATGCTCATTTGGGAGACCAATGAAGGAGGAGTTTATGGCCATATTAGAATCCAAAAAATGGTGGATACTCTAAATTAAAATTTTGTGTTTCCAAAGATACAATAATGCATCCAAGAAATTCTTTTGAGATATAGTACATGTCAAAGAGAAAGGAGTTGTTTTGGGCCTTGTTTATACTCTTCATTGCCTATTCAAGAGTATTCACAAGAAGATATAATCATGTATTTCAATAGGGATTACAAAAGGTATAGTGATTCAAATATAATTTTCACCATCATGGAATTCCTCACTGCATTATTTATTATAGAGACACTCGGTTTTTCAGAAATTTTTGGTTTAAATTATATCAAAATTTCACTATGATGATTCTTTTCACTATTTACATCTCCTGTAATCTATTTGAATAAAATAGAAGTTTACAATCATACATTGGTAAGAAATATATGGAACTTATTGAACAAGAATATGAGATTTACTTATTTACTGATTGAACAAGTTAAATTTTGATACTCCTGATCTGTAAGTCCTACCACTTAACATTCTACATTTTAAGAGGTTTATGGCATCATTCTAATCAATCTAAAATAATTTTGTTTTTTAACTCTTGGTTTTCATTTGAATATTTAGGTAGATAAAAATTAAATGTAGTGGAAAAATCTTCACAAATCTATAATATATCAAATATAGATGTCTAATGATGCATATAAGTGACTAGCTAATAAGCATAATATATAGGCCATTTTCCAACTACAAGATTATTTTTTGATTAAAATTTATAAGGATATACTTCCATCTGGATAGTAGAATAAGCTAGAACCCCGAGATTAAATTCAATTAATGGTTATTGAATGATTAGGAAAACATTCCAACAATATCAATTTACCAGATGATTTTGGTGGAATTTCTACAAAATTCAAAATTCGGGATTTTTCCCTATACATTGAAGAAGTTTATGCCATGGATTTTATGGAAAATCCTCTACAAAACAAAGTTAATGGTATGGATGAGTTTCAACCTAAGGTGAATTCTTTTTGGCCTAACCTGAACTTTAATAAGAATTGTTATTCGAATTGGAAAACCCCACAATTTTGGGAATCTAACAAATTGGTGGCTAGAACACAATTAATTGGTGCCCATTATGACATAACCACCTGGAAAAGGAAGGAAATTCATAGAATCACATTAAATAGGAGAGATAATATGGAGAAAATAATCATTAACAATTAATTTACTTACTTTTTTGGGTGTTCATTAATTATATTGGGAAGTAGTTTTTGTAAATTTATATGACCTTTGAGTTCCCCATGCCTTTTAATTTGATTTGGGATATTAACATCACACAATTTGTTCTTTTATAATGTATTTTCACTAATTTGTAATACTTACACATGTATCCTATTAATTATAAATTTTTCTTGGTCTATTTGCTTTGTTAATATCTTCCAATTACTTGAAATTAGTGGTTCATATCCATTTATGGTGTCTCGATCATTAAGGATGGAGAAACCATTGCTAGTTTAAATTCCTTTAAATCTTGTTCATTCAAATAAATTTTGATGTTCCATCTCCACATACTCATTTCATTTGTTCGGTGATACATTATAGGGATTATCATTTTAGGGACGAGGGTTTAGGGTTTTTTATGTTGGGGTTTTAGGAATTTTTTGGGCATAGGGTTTGTTATTTTTAGGGTCAGACAATTTATGTGTTTTTCTAGGTTGAGAGTTTTGGGTTTTTTGGCATGATGGACTATGGATTTTTGGGATTGAGAGTATAATGTTTTTTTAATGAGGTTTCAAGGATTTTTTAGCTAAGTGACGTGTTGTCCAAATCGAAAAACGAGTAAGCAAAGTGGAGCAGCGTAATGTAGCTGAATTGACCAAGACTTAACTGAAATGCCACCCACCAAGGTTTCTCTATGATTAATGACCAAGTCACCAGCAGTGGAGTGGCACCACCAATTCTAGAGAAAGGGAAGCGGCTAAATCTAGAAGAATGCATAGTATGTTTCACAATTTCGTCCAATTCCTAATCTCCCAGTACAAATGGGTGAAAATCAATTTTAAATACAAAATAAAAAAAGGAGAATGTCCTAATTTTAGTTATAAGGCACGAGGAAACCAAAAGACACATAAAAAAGCATAAAAAAATTTCTCATGCCATTTAATGACCCCACCAGCTAATGTAGTGGGATTCCCTCTTTATGATGCTTTTCTCAACCTTATCTATCTTCTTTAATGTGGTGATATGAATTTCCATTCATTTCCATGTGGATAAGTAATTTGGGACCCAAATAAGTGTGTTGTGGCCCACCATAGTGTTGGGTGTCAGAAAGTGCAGGCTGGTCCAATTTGAATAAAAATGGGTCTTAAAATTTTTATCAAGCCCAAAATTATTCTCCATGGGATGAATCTGATCCATATCATTCCCCCTGATTGGAGAGGATTTTCCCTCAAATCCATTGTATAATCTTCTTCAATGTAAGGAGATAAGTCCACAATGTTGAACGTTGCATAAACACCGCCAAAATCATCTGGTAAATCAATTTTGTAGGCATTGTTTCCCACTCATTCAAGCACATTGAATGGACCTTCAGCTTTGGGTGCCAGCATGCTCTTCCTTTTGGATGGAAATATCTCCTTGCGAAGGTGAATCCACACATTATCTTCTGGTTGGAAAATGGCCTACTTCTAATGCTTGTTTGATCACCTCTTCTATTTTTTATTAGATTTCTCTATTTGAGAATGAATAGATTCATGGAACTTCTTCATCGGCTTTGTCTTCTCCTCTGCATCAATATTCACATGAAAATCAAGAGGCAAAGACCACAATTCTATAGTATTGATTGGATTGATGCCATAAACCACTTCAAATGGAGAATGTTGAGTGGTAGCACTGGGAGATCTATTGTAAGTATATTCTGCTTCTTCATGTTGTAAATACAAATCTCTCATGCCCTTGTTCACCAATGTTTTAAGAATAGTTCCAAATGTTCAATTGGTAACATATGTTTTCCCATAAGTTTGAGGGTGATGAGATGTGCTAAAAAGAAGTTTCGTAACAAATTTCCCCCATATTGTCCTCAAAAAATGGATAAAAATTTTGTGCCTCTATCTAAAATGATACTGCAAGGAATTCCATGAAGGCGAACAATCTCTTTGAAAAACAATTCCGCCACTTTCACCGAATCTTCAATCTTATGAAAAGGTATGAAATGATCATTATTATAAAATTGATCAAAAAAACCATTATTGAATCATTACCTCACTGAGTCTTTGGTAAATTCATAATGAAATCCATGCTGAGAACTTCCCATGGTTGCTCCGGAATAGGTAACAGAGTGTGTAAACTAGGTTTGAATTGACTCTTTTCTCTTTAATATGATCCACATCTCAAAGGAATTTATTGGACATATGATTGCATCTTCGGTCAATAGAAATGCTCCATTATTATCTCCAAGGTTTTATGTATTCCAAAATTACTAGCAAGCCCCCCTTTATGTGCTTCCTGAATGAGAACATCCCTGTAATTACCCTTTAGAACACACAACTTATTTCTATTAAAGATAAAACCATTAAGTACAGAATAATCCTTCCCAAATCCATCTTTACATTGGATTAAAATAGAATTAATCTCAATATGAAGCTGATAATCTTCTCTCATAAGCTGAAATCCATGATTTCAAGCATTTAGAATGGTAAGTAATGCATACCTTCAAGATAATTCATTTCCACTAGATTATATTTCCCCTTAATGTATTATTACAGAAATGATATTGTTTTTAATAATTCCACCCATATTTCATCCCTCTAACACATCTTGTGTTGACCATTGATAAACTTCAATGGCTGATGGTCAGAATAAAGAATAAACTTCTTCGGTCTCAAATAATGAGACCAATGATATAAGGCTCTAATAATGAAATAAAATTCCTTATCATAAGTGTTCTAATTACTCCTTGAATCATTCAATTTCTCATTGAAATATGCAATAGGATGCTTGATTTGGATGAGAAAAACGCTTATCTCAACTCCACATGCATCACATTCCTCTTCAAAGACTTGATCAAAATCAGGCAATGCCAAATCCGGTGCTTCACATAACTTTTTATCAATGATTTAAAATGATTCATTTTCTTCCTTCGACCACTCAAATTTCCCCCTTTTCAAGAATTAAAAGATAGGTGCCCGGATAGTGCATAAATTGGAATCAAAGTGATGATAGAAAGAAGACAAACAATGAAAACTTCTTACTTCGGTGATGGATTCTGGTTGTGGCCAGAACATGATTGATTCCACTTTTGATTCATCCACCATGATGCCTTCTTTGGTTACCACATATCCAAAAAACACCACTTCTGTTGAAATGAACTCACCTTTTTCCCACATTCCATATATCTTTTCTTTCTGTAGAATGTCAAATACCCTCCAAAGATGATCCACATAGCTCTACACATTATTATTGTAAATCAAAATATCATCCAATTAAACAACCCAAATTTACCAATAAATGAATTTAGAACCTCATTCTTGAGTCACAAGAATGTTCTAGGAGTATTTGAGAGTCCAAATGGCATGATCTTCCACTCAAAAAATCCACCTGTAGTTTTGAAGGCATTTTTCTACTCATCCCATTCCTTCATTCAAATATTTTGGTATCCACTATGAAGATCAACCTTCTAAAAGATTGATGAACCATGTAATTTATCAAGCATATCATCAAGTCGTGGAATGAGATACATGCATTTGAAGGTAATATTATTGATAGATCTACTATCAATGCACATGCAATAAGTACCATCTTTCTTCAGAACCAATAATGCTAGAACATAATACGAGCTCATTCTTGTCCTTATAAAGCCTCGGTCCATCAACTCATCTACTTGCTTCTGCAATTCCCTTGATTCTATAAAATTACACCGATATTCTGGTTTATTAGGAAATTGTGTACCTGGTACAAGATCAATCTAGTGTTCAATGCCTCTAAATGGTGGTAATACTATTGGAAGATCATTAGGAAAAAATTCATGATATTCACCAATTAAGGAATGGGATAACGGATGGGGATGACTCATCTCCTCATTGCATGACTTTTCCAACATCAATAAAGAAAAAACTGCCTTTTGCTTATTTATGGATTTCTCTACTTGGGAATTATTGATAAAGAGACTATCTTTGGGAACTTATGGAATAGATTTTTCATGTAGAGTTTGGGATGGCTTCAAAGAAGCAAGTGCGATGTTCTTTTCTATATATCTAAAAGAATATGTGTTCTTCCTCCCATCGTATTTCACTTCCCTATCAACCTGCCAAAGCCTTCCCAACAATAAGTGACAAGCATCCATATGAATAACATCACACAATACCTCATCAACACAGTTCTTACCAAAGGAGAATGAAATTATAACCTATTTGTTTACATGGAGTGTGCTCCCATTATTCAACCATTGCAATTTATACGAGCAAGGCTGATTCTGAGTTGGAAGCTTCAATTTCTCCACTAGTGTTGTTGAAGCCATATTTATATATCTACGCCTATCAATAATCACCATGCATACCCTATGATTAATGGTGAAACATGTTTGGAACAAATTTTCTCTTTGATCCTCTTCCAGGTATATTTGAGCTTACAAAACTCTTCATAGCACAAGCATGTTGCTCACATGGTCTTCTTCAATAACATGTTCCTCATTTTCATATTCATCACCATCATGTTCATCCTCTTTGATTTAATCTTCATTCTCTTAAATATTCTTAATAGTAATAGTTCTGTTCTTAGGGAAATAGGCCTGAAAATGACCATACCCAAGGCTTTTGAAACACTTTCGATTCCCACATTCAAAGGAGTTAGACTTCCCTTTTGGTTGTTCCATAGCCTTCTCATTCCCTTTACCCAGCATCTTGTTCCTTCCAAATTCCTTCTCACCAACACTAGATTTATTTGAAGAAATACCTTTATAAAATTTATTACCTCTATTTTAGTTTTTGAGTGATGATGCCTTTGAGATCCTCTTTTTCTTTTCCACCTTGATATCCAACTTGCAAACATCGTCAAGTGAGAAGAATGGTTCCAACTCCACTAAATGTGAAATTTATTCATTTAATACACCCAAACACCTTGCAATAATTTGCTCTTTATATTCTAAAACATCACATCACATCAATAAATGATCAAGCTCCCTAATGTACTCTTCAAGAGTTTTATCTCCTTGTCTTAGTCTATTCATTTATAAATAATGCTCTTGCTTATAATTCTAGAGTAGAAATTGTCTCCTCAAAATCTTTTTCAACTTATCCCATGAGTGTGTTTTTATTTTTTCGTCACGTTCCCACTGTTTATTCAAATTTTCCCACCAAAAGTATTCATTTATTTAAATTTCATAATGGCTACCTTGCACTTCTTCTCATTAGAACAATTCATAAATTCAAAGAACCGCTTGATTTCCTGCATCTAATCCAGAAAATCATATGGATTCATACTCCCATAAAAATCCAGAATGTCAATATTCAACCCTCTTTCAATATCCTCATCATCTCTTATTCTTCTCATATCCACCTCGGAATCACTGGAATCATCACCATTTGCACGATCTACATAAAATGGTGCTGGATTTCCCTATTAAGTGGTGATGGACGACGAGGATGCCACTGTGGTGGAGGAGATTCAAGTGCCCACACTCTCAACAGTTGAGCAAGTTCCTCACCAATTTGATTAATTTGCAATTGTACATGTGCGTTAGCTATTTTCCATGGAGTGGGAGGAGTAGAAGATCCACTCTAGTGAGACATGATGGAGTGTAACCAGAAGAATGCGATAGAACTTACTCTTTGGAACCATGGTTGTGATACCAACTGATGTGTCGCTAGAATCTCAAAATGAGTATGCGAAGAGGATTAGTGTAATGTAGCCAAATTGATGAAGAATTAAAGGAAATGCCACCTAGCAAGGTTTCTCCACGCTTAAAGACCACGACACCAGCATTGGAGTTACACCACCAATTCCCAGCAATGGGAAGAGGCTAAAGCTAGATGAATGCACATCAAGCTTCACAATGTCATCCAATTCCAAATCATCCATTAAAAATGGGTGAAAATTAATTATAAAGAAAAAATAAAGTAAATAAAATGTCCCAATTTGAGTTACAGGTCATGGGGAACCCAAAAGGCACATAAAAAGCTTAAAACGACACTTTCCCATGCCATTTAATGACCCACTAGATAAAGTAGCGGGATTCCCTCTTAATGATGCTTATGTCCACCTTCTCTACCCTCTTTAATGTGCTGCTATGAATTTCCATCAAATTCAATGTGGATAAGTAATTTTGGGTCCCAAATAAGTGAGTTGTGGCCCACCATAATGTTGGACGTCAAAAAGTGTAGGTTGGTCTAATTAGAATAACAATTGGTCTTAAAATTTTTATCAAGACTAAAATTATTATCCTTGGGATGAATATGATCCATATTACTAAGGCATTATATCTTTTTAGTCGAGGGATTTGGGTTTTTTAAGGATGTAGATTTAGGGATTATTAGGGATAACAGTCTAGGGTTTTCTTGGGATGAGGTTTTAGTTTTTTTTTGGGATGGGGATTTAGGATTTTTTAGGGGATGGGGGTTTATGGATTTCTGGTTCTAAGAGTCATGTGTTTTTTGGGGAAGATGTTTTAGGGTTTTATGGGGCAGAGTGTCTAGAATTTTTTTGGGGTTGAGGTTCTATGGTTTTATGAATATGACGATCTATGTTTTTATTATGTTAAGGGACTAGGTAATTTTTGGGCTGAAAATCTAGGGTTATTATGGATGAGGGTTTATGTTTTTCTAGGGATGGGGGTCTTGGTATTTTTTTGGGATGAGGGTTTAGCTATTTTTTGGGGGTGAATGTCTATGATATTTTTGGGGATACTTTTTTTTGTGGTTGAGGGTATAGGGAATTTTGGGGAAGAAGGTTTAATTTTTTTTTTGGTTGAGGGTATAGGGTTTAATGGGACTAAGGGTATTGGCTTCATTGGGGTTATATGTTGAGGATTTTTTGGATATTGTAAAATATTTTTATAGATATGGGTCTACTATTTTTTAGGGCTAAGGGTCAGGAGTTTTTTGGGTGTGGGAAAATGTTTTTTTGGGATGATGTTCTATGGTTTTTTGTGTCTTAGGGTGGAGAGTATTTTTGGGATGAGGGCCTAGGGTTTTTTGGCATAGTGGGTGTAGGGTTTTTTGGGGATGAGGGTCCAGAGTCTTTTTGGGATGAGGGTCTAGTGTAATTTGGGGTTGAATTTCTAGGTTTTAATGGGGTTGAGGGACTTGTTTTTCGTGGAGCTAATGGTCTAGTTTTATTTGGTAGAGGTTCTTGGTTTTCTTGGGGCTGAGTGTATAGTGTTTTTTAGGGACCAAGGTCTAGGGGTTTTGTGGTTGAGGGTCTATGGTTATTTGGGTATGAGGGTCGATAGTATTTTATGGATGTGGCTATAGATATTTTGGGGGTTGATGGCCTATGGTTATTTGGGGTTGAAGGAAGAGGTATTTTATGGCTGAGGGTCTCAGTTTTTTCTGGGCCGAGGGACTAGTGTTTTTAGGGATGAGGGGATATGGTTGTTTATGATTTAGGATCTAGGGTTTTTTTGGGAATGAGGGTATAGTGGTTTTTAGGGATGAGATTCTATGATTTTTTGGGGATGAGGTCCTCAGTTTTTTGGGGGTTTAGGGTCAATGTTTTTTTTTCATATGAGGATGTATGACTTTTTGGGGATGAGGGACTATAATTTTCTTAGTGATGATGGTATTCTGTGTTTTTTGGATTATGTTATAGGGTTATTGGGGTTGATGGTATAGGGTCTAGGATTATTTGGCAGATGAGGGTCAAAGTTTTTTGGGGGCTAAATGTCAAGGGTTTTATGGGGATCAGAGTCTAGTTTTTTTTATGAAAATATAAGTATTTTTGGGCTATGGGACTAAGATTATTTAGGTATTATGATAAGTTTTATCTATTTTGGAGGGTTCAAGGATTTTTTTTGGATAATTTAAAACGGTTTTTTTAGTATGAGGTTCTATGGATGAGGGATGTTTAGGGTGAGGTTCTGGGGTTTTATAGGGATGAGGTTCTAGGGTTATTCATGGATGATGATATTTGTTAATTTGGGACTAAGGGTTTGAGGTTTTCTAGGGACGAGGGTCTATGGTTTTTGGAGATGAGGGTTTAAGGTTTTTGGAATTGACTGTTTAGGGTTTTTTGGGGTTGATGGTTTAGGGTTTTTTGGGGATGTTGTATTATGGTATTTAGGAATGAAGATTTTGGGTTCTTTGGGGGTGAGGGTTTATGGTTATTGGGGATAAGGGTTTAGAGTTTTTTTGGGTTGAGGGTTTTGGGTTTTTTCAAGTGAAGGTTTAAGGTTTGTTGGGGGATGAGCATTATTCATTTCTTGAGTTTGAGTTTTTATGGATTTATGGGGAAACTTTTTATATTTTCATAGGGATGGGGGTTTAGGGTTTTGGGGGGATGTGGTTTTTGGGTTTTTGGTGATGGAATTTTAGTTTTTTTGGCGGGTGATTATTTTGTGGTTTTTTGAGGGGAAGAGGTTATAGAGTTTTATATGGATGTGGGTTTCAGGTTTTGGGGGATGTGGTTTTATGTTTTTCTTGGGATGATGGTTTATGGTTTTTGGGTAAGATGGGTTTTGGTTTTATTGGGCTAACGACTTTATCTTTTTGGTGGTTGAGGGTTTAGGGTTTTTTGGGGATTAGTGTTTTATGTTTTTTAGGGATAATTTTTTAGGGTTTTTTTCCGACTGAGTGTTTTGGGTTTTTTTCATAATGGTCTAGGGTTGTTTGGGGTTGAGGTTTAAGGGTTTTTTGAGGCTTTGTGTTGATGGTTTTTTGGGGATGAGGGTGGAGAGACTTTTGGTCTTATGGTTGGGGATTTTTTGTGGTTATTGTTTGAGGGTTTTTTGGGAATGGAGGTTCAGGGTTTTCTAGGGATGATATTTGAGTGTTTTTTGGGCCTCAATCTTGAGGATTTTTTAGACTTGAGTGACGTTGTTTTTTTTTGGGTAGAGAGAAAAGAGTTTTTATGGGGATGCGGGATTAGGGTTTTATAGGGATGATGGATAAGAGTTTTTTAGGACTGAGTATTAGGGAATTTTTTGAGCAGAGGGTTTACAGTTTTTTTGTTGATGGTGGATGAGGATTTTAGGAATGAGAGTTTAGGTCTTTATAGGGCTGGGGGATGCATTTTTTCTGATGTGATATATATAGGTTTTTATGGGGATAAGGGATGTCAGTTTTCTGTGGCTATGGGTGTAGTTTTCTCTAGGTTTGAGGGTTTAGTGGTTTTGGGGATGGGGGTTCAGGGATTTTTAGGGATATGGGAATAGGGTTTTTTGGGGGTGACTATAAACTATTTTTTTGGGATGAGGCCTTAGGATATTTTTGGGATATGGTCTTTTTGTTTTTTGGTAATGAGGATTTATTATTTTTTAGGGAATATGGTTTTGGGTTTTTTGGGATTGGGGGATGACTGTTTTTGGGGAAAAGGTTGAGGGTTTTATTGTGCTGAGAGATTAGAGTTTTTGGGACTGTGGGTTGAGGGTTTTCTATTGCTAAGGGTTTAGGGTTTTTGAGGATGTCGTTTTAGGTTTTTTTTGTGATAATGATTTTTGTTTTATTGGGGTTTGGGTTTATTTTACGGATGAGTGTTTAGTGTTTTTTGGGGATGATGGTTTTGGGGTATGGAGCTAAGGAGGAAGGGTTTTATGGTGATGAGGGTTTAGTATTTTTGGGGGATTATTTATTATGGTTTTGGGTATGTGGTTTAGGGTTTTTATGGTCTATGGGATTAGGGTTTTTTAGGGAATATTTTTTAAGATTTTTTTGGGGCTGAAGTTAAAGGGATTTCTAGGGATGACGGTTTTTGTTTTTATAGGGATAAGGATTTAGGGTTTTCTCGGGATATGTGTTTAGGACTTGTGTTTGGGTATGTGGATTTATCTAATGGTTTAGGGTGTCTGGGTGATAATGGTTTTTGGTTTTTTTATGAAGTTTCATCAATTTTTAGGGCACAAGATTCAGGGTTTCTTTGGGATTTGGGTTTACAGTTTCTTATGGATAACGCTTTATGATTTTTTGGGGATCAGGGTTTTGGATTTTTGGGTCCGTGGGACTTGGGTTTTTTTCTACTAAGAGTTTATGGTTTTCTGGGGATGAAGGTTTATCATTATCTTGGGTTTAGGGTTGATGGTTTTCTAGGGTGAAGGGATTAAGGTTTTCTATGGATAATGGTTTAGGGATTTCAAGAGATGAGGATTTAAGGATTTCTAGTACTTAGGTTTTATGATTTTATTTTCATGAGGGTTTTGGGGTTTTGTGGTTAAGTGTTGGGGATTTTAGATGGATGATCATTTAGGGTTTCATAGTATATTTGGTGATTGTATTTTATGAATTTGGGATTAGGGATTTTTTGGGATGAGGGTTTTTCACATTATTTGGATGAGGGTTATGGGTTTTCTTGTGTTAAGGGTTTATGGTTTTCTAGGTTGGATGATATAGGATTTTCCCGGGATGTTAGATTTAGAACTTCCATGGATTATAGTTTATGTGTTTCTGGGATGAAGGTCGTGGTATTTTTAGTGATGGTTGTTTAGGGATCTTTTTGGTTGATGGTTTATGTATTTTTAAGGATAGGGTTTAGAGTTTTCTGGGGATGGATGTCTAGAGTTCTATTGAGTAGGGGGTTTAGTTTCTTCTAGGGATTGATGTCTACGGTTTATAGGATTAATGGTTCAGTGTATTTTGGGGCTGGGGTTACTATTTTTTAATTTATGAGGGTTCAGGGTAATTTGGGGATAAGGGTTCATGGATATTTGAGGTTGTTGGATCAGTGATTTTGGGAATGAGTGTTCATTGTTTTTAGGGGAAAAGTCTTATTGGTTTTTAAGGGTTGTGGGTATATGGTTTTTGGGGGTTGAGGTTTCATTATTTTTTTGGGGATATTGCTTTAGGGTTTTTAGTGGATAAGGGTTGTAGGTGTTTGGGGAAAAGTGTTATGGGATTCTTGGGGTTATGGGTTTAGATTTTTTAAGGGATGAGGGTTAAAGTATTTATAGTTTTGAGGTTTATGTGATTTTTATGGCAGAAGATTTATTATATCTTGGTTTGGAGGGTTAAAATTATTTAGGGATGAGTGTTCTTAGTTTTTATTAATTTGGGTTGATGGTTTTTTGGGGATGAGGGTTTAGAGTTTTTTTGGACTAGGATTCAATGTTTTTTTGGTCCTAAGGTTAAGGGTTTTTTGAGATTGGGGGTTTATTTTTTTTTTATGGATGAGAGTTGAGTTTTTTTGGTGCTTAGGGTTGTGGGTTTTTTTTGGATTATGGATTAGTGTTTTTTTGGTCTATAGTGGAGGTTTTTTGGATGTTGAGGGTGGGGTTTTTTCATTGTGGGGGTTTATATTTTTTTGAGTTTGAGGGTTGATATGTAGGTTATGGGTGAATGGTTTTTTGGAATGGTATTTTAGGATAATTGGGGATTACGGTTTTTTGGAGTTTAGGGTTTAGGGTTTTTTGGGGTGATGTTTGCAGGTTTTTTTCGTCAGAGGGTTTAGAGTTTTTTATAGATGAGTTTCAAGGGTTATTTTGGATATGGGTTTTAGTTATTTTTTTGTTGAGGGTTAAGGGTATTCTGTGGCTGGGTATATAGGTTAATTTGGGATGAGGGTGAGATTTTTTTAGGGTGATGGTTGAGGGGTTTTTTGGGATGAGGGTTGAGGTATTTTTGGGGCTAAGGGTTGTGTATTTTTTGGGGATGAGGGTTGTGAGACTTTTGGGGATAAATTATAAGGGTCTTTTTAGGGATGTGGGTTTAGGTTTAATTGGGGTAGGGGTTTTTTTGGGGGGAAGGGGGATTAGGTTTTATGGTTTTGGATTTTTTTTGGGTTAAAGTTTAGGGTATTTTGGAGATAAGGGTTTAATTATATTTGGAAGAGGGTTTATGGTTTTTGTTGATGAGGGTGTAGGGTTATTTAGGTATAAGGGTTGAGGTTTTTTTAGAAGAGGATTGAGGTTTTTTGGGTATGGGGGTTGAAGGTTTTTTATGGATAAGTGTATAAGCTATTTCAAGGAAAAGGGTTTATGGTATATTGGTGATGAGGGTTCAGTATTTATTGGGGCTGAGGTTTTAGGGTTTTGGGGGGCTGAGAGTTTATGGTTTTTGGGGGATTATGGTTTTGGGATTTTTTGGGATATGGTTTTGGATGTTGGGTACTGAGTATTGGGTTTCATGGGGTTGAGGGTTAAAGGATTTTTGGGTCAAAGGGTGAGGATTTTAGGGGCTGATGATCATGGTTTTTTGGGGGATAAGGGTTTTGGTTTTGGGGGACTATGTGTTGATGGTTTATTATGGATATGGGTTGATGGTTTTTTGGGGATATGGGTTGAGGTTTTATTAGGGGAGATGGTTGATATTTCTTGGGAATAAGGGTGTACAATTTATTTGGGATTATGGTTTAGTGTTATTTAGGGATGAGTGTTGAGTTTCATTTAGGGATGATGGTTGATAATTTTTCGGGTTGGGGGTTTTGAGTTTTATAATATGGGTTTAGGGTTTTCGGGGATGAGGATTTAGAGGTTTTTACCCTGAGGGTTTAGTGTTTTTTGGGATGATGGTTTATGATTTTTGGGGTGTGGTGGTTTATAATTATTTGAGGCTATGGGATTAAGGTTTTTTGAGGTTGGGGGATAAGTGATTTTTTAGGGTAAGGATGCAGTGTTTTGGGGGATAAGGGATTAAGGATTTTTGAAGTATAGATTTAAGGGTAATATTTGGAATGGTGATTTAGGTTATTTTGCCACAGAGTGTTTAGGGATTTTTAGGGATGAGGATTGAGGGTTTTTTGGAGATGAGGATTAATTATTTATTAGGTCTGAGGCTTGAAGTTATTTTGGGGATAAGGGTTTAGGGTCTTTTGGGTGTTTATGGTCTTTTTTGGGATGAGAGTTGAGTGTTTTTAAATCTTAGGGTTAACTCTATTTTATAACTGCGGGTTGTAGGAATTTGATATTGAGTGTTGAAATTTAATGTGGGATAAGGGTTGAGGTTTTTTGTGAAGAGGCTTGAGGATAATTAATTGATGAGGATTTCAGGTTTTTTGGGGATTATGATTGTGGGGTTTTTGAGGCTGAGTGTTTAGTGTTTTCCCAAACTAATGGATGATTGTTTATTGAGGAAGTTAATTCAATGTTTTTTGGGGAATAAGGGTTGTTGGTTTTTTGGGGTTCATGGTTGAGGGTTTATGGGGTATATGGTATAGGGTATTTTGGGATGATCTTTGAGTGATTTCAAGGATGAGGGTTGAGTGTTGAGGTTCTTTTTGGGCTGAGGGTAAAGGTTATTATTGGTTGGGGTTGATATTTTTTGGGCATGTGGGTTTAGTTATTTGGGGGGATGTAGTTTTAGGGTTATTAACAAATGTGGTTTTTTGGTTTTTTGGGACTGTGGGTATTGGTTTTGGGGGGTATGAGGTTTTATGGTTTTTTGTGGAAGAGATATTAGGTTTTTTGTGGATCATACTTTAGGGATTTTTAGGGATGATGGTTTACGATATTTTGGAATGAGGGTTTAGGGTTTTTTGGTGCTGGAGTTTAAGGATTTGGAATATGAGTGTTTATAATATTTTTGGATGAGGGTTTATGGTTTTATAGGGAAAAATATTTACGGATTTTTTTGGATTGGGGTTTAGGGTTTTTGGTTGATAAGTGTTTAGAATTTTTTAGGGATGAGGGTTGTGGGTGTTTGTGTGCTAAGATATGTATGATTTCTATGGAATATGATTTTTAGTTTTTTAATATTGAAGGTTTAGGTTTTGGGGGGTAATGGTTGAGGTTTATTTTTGGATGAGTCTATAGGATTTTTGGGGGATTAGGGTGTATTGTTTTCTTTCGATAAGTGATATGGGTTTTGGGGTTGAGGATTCATGGATTTTTTTGGATAAGGGTTTTGGGTTTTTTGGTGATAAGGGTTTAGGTTTTTTAAGGGATGAGGATTTAGGGTTTTTTTGGATTAGTTTTCAGTTTTTTTGGGTATATTTTTTATGGGTTCTAGGTGATGATGTTTTATTATTTTTTGGGATTTTGATTTAGGCTTTTTTATGGCTGTGGGTTTATAGATTTTTGGGGATAAGGTTTTTGGGTTTTTTTGGGCTTTGGAATCAGGTTTTATAGGGAGTCAAAATTAAGTGTTTTTTGGGGGATGAGGGTTCATGTTTTTTTGTGTCTAAGGGTTGTGGGTTTTTGGAGAATGGGTGATGGAGATTTTTTTGGAGCTTATATTTTAGTGTTTTAATTTTCTGAGGATCTAGGTATTTATGGTGTTATGGTTACTTTTTTTGGGGGATGAGTGTTTAGGGTTTTTTTCTTGGTTTGTTGTTTTATAGGGTTTAAGTTTTAGGGTTTTGGGGGGGGGGATGAGGGTTGGGGGTCTTTTGGCTGATGGTTCAGGGTTTTTGGGGTCTGTGGGTCTATGATTTTTCTACCTAAGGGTTCTACTTTTTTAGTGATGATGGTTCAATGTTTTTTGGGACTATTATCTCATATTTTTAGAGGATAAGGGATCATGGTTTTATGGGGACGAGGGTTCAATGTTTTTTAGTGTTGTTGGTTTATAGATTTTTGGTGCAAGGGTACATATTTTTTTGGGAATAATGTTCATTTTTTAAGGGTTTATGTTTTTGGGGTTGAGGATTTCATATTTTTGGGGGATAACCGTTTAAGGTATTTTGGGGCTTAACATTCAGGGTTTTTTTGAATCTTATTGTTTAGGGTTTATTGGGGCTAACAATTAATTATTTTTGGGGAGTGAGGGTTTAAGGTGTTTTGTAATTGAGGGTTTATTGTTTTTTAATATTGATGGTTTTTGGTTTTTTTCATTGAAGGATCATGATTTTTTGGGGATAATGTTTTCCAAATATTTGAGGTAAGGGTTTAAATTTTATTGGGGCTGTAGATTTAAGTTTATCTTGGATGAGTTTTTATCGTTTATTGAGGTGAAAGATTTATGGATTTTTTAGGTTGTCGGTATAGTTTTTTTGGAGTTTAGGGTTATGGATTTTTTATGGCTTAGCCTTTGGGGTTTTCTAGAGATGTTTTTTTTGAGTTTTTTGGTTCTTCATGTTTGAGGTACATTGTGGAAGAGGGTTTAAAGTTTTTTCGGATGATTTTTTAGGGTTTTTTGTGCTTATGGTTTAGGGTTTTTGCAGATTATGGTTCTGTGTTTTTTTTGGGGGGTGATATTTTGGGTTTTATTGGGGCAGTGTGTTTAGGGTTTTTTGGTGCTGAGTGTGTTTAGGGTTTTTTGGTGCTGAGGATTTAGGATTTTTTTGGGGATGACTGTTTAGTATTTTCATGGGATGAGGGTTTAGGGTATTTGGTGTTGAGGGTTTAGTGTTTTTGGGGAATGAGGGTTTATTTTTTTGTTTGGGGGTTTAGGTTTTTTTGAGGATCGGGGTTCATCGTTTTTTAGGCCGAGGGTTTAGAGTTTTCCATGGTTGAGGGTTTCAGGTTTTTAAGGATGAGGGGTTAGGGATTTTTTAGCTGGGGGTTGAGGGTTTTTTGGGGTTTAGGGTTGAGGGTTTTTTTGGTATATTGGTTGATGGTTTTTTTGGATGAGGTTTTAGTGTCTTTTGGGACCGAGTGTTTATGGATTGTTGGGACTAAGTGTAGAGGGTTATTTGGGGGGATAAGGATTGAATGAAATTTTGGAATGAGTGTTTATGTTTTTTAGTTCTGAGGGATGGAATTCTATTTCTCTAATGGTTGAGTGTTTATTAAGGATTATATTTTAACATTTTGTGGGGGATGAGGGTTTTGGGTTTTGGGGGATGAGTGTTTATGGTTTTTTGTAGTTAAGGGACTAAGGTTTTTTGGGGATGTGGATTTTGGGTTTTTTGTGGATGGGGGTTTATGGTTTTTGAGGTATGAGGGTTGAGGGTTTTTAGGGTTGAGGGTTGATGTTTTTTTTGGGTGATGGTTGAGTTATTTCTTGTAATTAGGGTCTATGGTTTTTTATTCTAATAAATTTGGATTTTTGGGGGCCAAGGGTTGATGGTTTATAGGGGCATAGTGTTGAGGTTTTTATTTGGATGAGGGTTTAGGTTTTTTGGGATATGGGTTGAATATTTTCCGTGGTTTAGTGTTTTTTTGGAATTAGGGTGTAGGTTTTTTTAGGAGTGAGGGTTTAGTGTTTTGGGGAATTTAGGATTTATGGTTTGTTGGAACTAAGTGTTTATTGTTTTTTTGGGAAGAGGGTTTAGGATTATTTGGGTGTGTGGGTGTAGGTTTATTTGGGGGTGAGTGTTGTGGGTTTTTGAATCTAAGGGTTGAGGGTTTTGGAAAGAAAGACTTATGGTTTCGAGAGATGATTGTTGATGGTTTTTAATTGTTGAGGTTTATAGGTATTGGGGGATGAGAGATGAGGGTTTTGGGTGCTGTAGGTTGAGCATTTTCTGGGATTGAGGGATGATGGTTTTTTGTGGCTTAGGGTCGAGGATTTTTTTTCTGGATGAGGGTTGTGTGTTTATTTTTTATCACGGTTGAGGGTATTTAGGGGTTGAGTGTTTAGTTTTTTTGAGGCATCGAGTCTAGGTTATTTTGGTGGTTGAGGTTAGAGTGTATTTTGGTGCTGATGTTTCATAGTATTTTGGGGGTGATGGTTTTTGGTTTTCTAGGGATAAGGTTTGAGGGTTTTCAAGGGATGATGTTTTATTTTTTGGGGGATTCATGGTGTATTATTATTTGGGAATAAGGTTTTATGGTTTTTGGGGAATGGATTTGAAAATTTTATACAATAACAAGTTAAAGGGTTTTTTAGGGCCAACGGTTGAGGCTTTTGGGGGATGGGTCTTTAGGTTTTTTGGGGCTAATGATTTAGAGTTTTTTTGAGATGTGGGTTTAGTTTTTTTGTGGATATAGGTTTATGGTTTATAGGGGATGAGGGTTGATCATTTCGGGGGGAGGGTTGAGGGATATTTGTTCTTAGGGTTTACTTTTTTTGGCAGAGGGTTTAGTGTTTTGGGGGGGATACGGGTTTAGGGTTTTTTTCTAAGGGTGGAGGGTTTTCCAAGTTTTCAAGTTTATGGTTTTTGGGGGATGTGGGATGAAATTTTTTTGGGATGAGGGTTGAGGTGTTTTGGGGGATGGGGTTTTAGTTTTATTTATAGATTATGGTTGCTAGTTTTTTTGGGATGAAATTGTATGTTTTTTTGCTGGTTTATGGATCGTGATTATTTAGAGCTAAGGGTTGATAGTATTTTCGGGAAGAGGATATAGTATTTTTTATGGATGATGATTGAGGGGTTTTTTGGGGTTGAGGGTTTAGTGTTTTTTAGATCTGAGGGTTTATGGTTTTTTAGGGATCGGGTTTCTGGGGATTTGGGGCCTTGGGGCCTTGGGGTTTAGGGTTTTTTAGGATATGGATTTAAGTTTTATAGTGTATGAGGTTTTATATTTATTTGGGGAAAATAGATGATATTGAGGGTTTTTTGGGATGCTGGTTTAGGGATTCTGGGTAATAAGTGTTTATGATGGTTCGGGTTTTTTTGGGATGGAGATTAAGGGTTCTTCAGTGATGAGGATTTAGTTTTTCTTAGGGTAGATGTTTTAGGGTTTTGGGTGGATGATTATTTGCAGTTTTTTTGGAACTAAATGTTTTATGTTTTGTGGGGATGTGGGATAATTTTTTTCGATGTGAGGATCTATGAAATTTTATGGATAAGGGTTTAGTGTTTTTTGGATGAGTGTATAGCATTTTTTGAGGATAACTGTTAACGGTTTTTGGGAATAAGGGCTTCGGGTTTTTTGGGGTTTAGGTGTAAGAATTTTTTTTAGATATGGGGGATTATGGTTTTTAGTGATGAGTTGTTACGGTTTTGTGGGTATAAGGGTTTATTATTTTTTGGGGCTAATATTTGATAGGTTTTTTTGAAGAAATAGTTTCATTACAGATGAGCGTTTAGGGTTTTTTAGGGATGAGGAATTATAATTTTATAGGGATGGAGTTTTAATGTTTCTTGGTGCTGAGGATTTATGGTTTTTTTGTATGTGATAGATTACAATTTATTGGGGTTGAGGTTTTAATGTTTTTTAGGGCTGAGGGTTTAGGGTTTTTGGGGATGAGGGTACAGGGTTTTGGTGGATGGGGGTATAGGTTTTTGGGGGGATACATGTTTTTGTGTTTTTGGGGATGATGGTTTTTCATTTTTAAGGGTGTGAGTTAAGGTTTTTGGGGGGATGATTATTTATAGACAATTTTATATTAAAATCATGGTTTTCGGATATAGATGCTTTATTTTTTAATCATGTTTTGGTACACCAAACTTGTTCCTCATAATTTGATCATTGTATCATCATCTCCCAATTTTCAATCATCATATAAAAATAATATATATCCATTATATAAATATTTATAATTATTCTTATAATGTAGATATAGAAAAATGAATTACACCATTCATGGAGACTGTAGGTCGTATGTGCGCATTAACATGGTTTCCACTTTTCATGTAATGGAATGAATAAATGATAAATGATAATAAACCTTTAAAGAATAATTATTATGTTATATATATTATATATTTTCATAAAAATAATCCTTATTACAACCCATGTGAAATATAAGTGAAAAAAATCACATCGCATCGCGCAGATGGTAGTCCATTCTTACGCACGGGCGATGTTATCATTGATAAAAAATTAATGATGATAAGGTAGATAAAATATTATCATTATAGAGGTATAATTACATTATTAATATCATATATAGTCATATATACCATAATAATAATCATCTATATAATATGGTGATGAAAAATAAATTAAATCGGTACGTGAAGGTAGTAAATCCTACATACGCACGAGCGTTACATTATCTTCTTGTTTCCTGATAAAGATGTTTTATAATGGGTTTTTCAAAATAATAATAACATTTTAGAATAATATCAATGTTGATGATATTATTTTATGATAAAAATTAAAAATATTGAGGAGTTAGGGAGAGTATAAAAATAAATAGATCGGTTAGAGGGATTAACTCTTCTTCGAAACATCTACTTTGGATCTCCCCAAATGGTCTCTAGGGTTCATGTTTTTTAGAAGACCATAAACTCTAAAATGTCTCTATGGAATTGATTAAAATAAAATTGAATGGTATGGTGGTTCTTGAAGGCTCAATGTGATGTTAATAAGTGAGGGAGGATGTGTCCTTTTATAATTGAGGTGATGGGTTCTTTTGGAATTTCTCAAATTACTAAATTAAAATAAATTCATTTTCTTCCCAAATGATACCAAATTGAAGATAATTTAATGATAAGATTATATAATCTTGTAATATCATCAACAAATATATTTTATACATGTTTTTTTTACTTTTTTAAGCCTTATCATTTTTATTAGCCCTTAGATATCCTAATATAATTTTAACTATAGTAAGAACTTATATTACATTAAAAGGTTTTAATTTTTACTTATGTGTTGTAAATTGGACCATAAATTAAAAATTTATGACCTTTTAGACTATATAATAACTATTTTGTATTTATATATATATTTATATTATTATTTTTAATTAATTTTAAAAAATATTATTTTGATAAAATGTCATTATAGTCAATTTTGACACTATTCGTTACAAGGAATTTTAAAAATATCATGATATCAAGTTAACATCAATATTTTTTTAATTTTATCCCTATGAGGAAAATTAAATCTATAAAATTACTTTATAACATTAATTTTCTCAAATAATATTTATTATAATATTTTTAATAACATTTATTTGATATTTCCATTAATAAAATAATTATTCCATCAATGTTGTGTATACATTTTATGTAATTATATATTCAATAAAAATTAAAATAAATTACCATGATGTAAAAAAACCTTTTATATTTCAAAATAATTTTTATTATTGAAGATATCATCGAGATAACCCTATATTAAAATTGATATAATATTTAAAATATGAAACTCACGTCATTGAATGATGATAAAATAAAATATTATAATTATCAAAATCTCATCCATGTGTCAGAAAAAGTCAAAAATAAATTACTATAATTAAAATATGTTTATTAAGATAAAAATATAAATTTATATTCATTTATAACCTAAAATTGTTCTCATGTGATACATAAGTGATATTTAAGCAAATAAGGTGACATTTTATGAGTTTATTTTATTTAAATATTTTATAAGTCATATTCAAAGAAATGTGTCCATTAAACAAGTTATTATCAGCCCGTAGGGTTTTACAGACTAATTATATTCATGCAATAATATCCTGAAAAGTTTTATGATCACTTTATAGTCCTTATCATTTTATTTTTATCCCAAATTAAATAATTTACCCTTTACCTTTATAACAAAATTTACCAAGGTTACTATTCATATTAGGTTGAAAATAGAAGGAACATATTCACTAAATTATTAAATTATGAATACAAATTTGAAATTAATTTTTAAAAATTCAAAACAAATAATTTTGAAATTTTAGTTTAAAATAAAACTGGTAAAAAGTAATTAAACATTTGTTTTCAGAAAAATGCTTATTTTAAACATAAATTTTATTTATGATAAATTAGTGTATAAAATCCTTTTTGAAAAAAAATAATTGGATTTTTTAAATTACAATTAAATATATAAAATCTATCACTAATACAGAACATAATTTGACCTTGTAAATACATTAAAATAAATACAATTTTGAATAAAAATCAGTATTTCCACTATTCCTTGAAAATAAATGTTTTTAGAAAATTATATAAAACAAATCATTTTATAATAATTTTTAAATGAAGAATAAAGTTATTATTTTTTCATATAAATTTTATGGATATTACATAAAAAATATTAACCCATTAATAGAAGAAAAGAACATTTTTTAATGGAATTTATTTTTGAAAAAAAATAAACCGACTTTACCAAAAATCATGTGATCATTTTCTAAAAACATACCAATATATTCAAATTCAGTGAAAACATTATATTTATTTCCTAAATTAGTTATTCCTATTTATTCCCTCCTATTTAATGGGTTTTTATAATGAATATAAAATATTTCACGGTTCTTACAGCACTAAATATCAAAGAAATCATGTTATTTAAGGATCTATTTCATAAGAATCACAGGGTGTTTCATTATTGGGTTGAGGGGTTATGGTTTTCGATGATGAGGGTATAGAATTTAATAGGGATTAATGTTTTTGGTTTTGGAGGCTGAGGGATAAAGACATTTATCTTATGAGGAATTAGGGATTATAATGTCTGTTGGTTTTAGGTTTTTGGTGATCAAGGATTAATGTGTGTTGAGGAAGAGGGTTTAGGGTTTTCTATGAAAGAGGGTTTATGGATATTTTAGTTTGAGGATTTTGGGTTGTTAATTTCTTATGGTTTATGGTTTTTGGGGTTGAGGGTTTAGTATTTTGAGGATGAGGGCTTGGAATTTCTTTGGGTAGAGGGATTATGGTTTTTGGGGCTGGGTGTTTAGGGTTTTTATAAGGATGAGGGTTTATGATTATTCAAGGATGATGGTTTGGTGTTTTCGTACTATGGATAATGGTATTTTTGGGGATTGGGATTAAAAGATTTTTGGGGTTTTTCATTAGGGATTATTTGTGGCTAAGGGTTTAGGGTTCATTTGGGATATATGGTTTATAATTCTTTGGGATTGAGTGTTTGAGTTCTTTTTTGACTGAGGGTTTACTTATTTTGTGGATTATAGATTAGAAGTTTTTTGGTTTGAAGGTTTAGGGATATTTTTGGATTAGGTTTTATGATTTTTTGGGGATTGAGTATTAGGTTTTTCTTGTTCTAATGGTTTAGGGTTCTTTGGGGATGAGGGGTAGGGATTTTTTGGGGTGAGGGTTTAGGATTTTCAGGATGAAAAATTATAGTTTATTAGGGAAGAGGGATTAGGTGTTATTTGGAATAAGTGATTAGATATTGTTTAGGATGGGGTGTTAATTTTTTTTTAAGTGGGTTTATGGTTTTTTGGAGTTGTGGGTTTATTTTGGGGGGTGGGTGGGTTGTGGGTTTATGGTTTATTAGGGCTGTGGTTTTAGTGTTTTTTGGGGCTAGCGGTTTAGTGCTTTTTGGGGTTGATGGTTTATTGTTTTTTTGGGATGATGGTATATAGTTTTTAGGGTCCTAGGCTTGGGGTTTTTTTTGGAATATAGTTTATAATGTTATGGGTCTTACTAGTTAAGATTTAAGGGGGTTTGGTTTTCAATATTTTGTGGCTCATGGATTAAGATTTTTTGGGTTTTAAGGTTTAGAGTTTTTTCTGACTGAGGGTTTAAAGTTTTTGGGGAAGAGGAATTAGGGGTTTTATAGTCCTGGGTGGTTATACATTTATGGGGATAATTTTTTAGGGTTATTTGGGTATAATAGTTTTTGGTTTTTTATGGGTGAGGGTTTAGGTTTTATGGGGATTAGGGTTTGGGGTTTTTGGTGTTGAGGGTTATGGGTTATTTTTGTCTTTGGGGTTTGGGTTTTTTTTGGAGATGAGGGTATATTTATTATTTAGTGTAGGGTTTAGGGGTTATTTTTTCTATGGGTTTTGATGTTTTGGGGGATGAGAGTTTAGGGGATTTTGGGGGTTAGGTTCCACAGATTTATCAGGCCGATATTTAAGGTTTTTTAGGGTTTAGGGTTAGGGGTTTTAATGGATGACGGTCATGGGTGGTTTGGGGTTGAGGGTTCATATCGTTTTGCAGATGGGGGTTTAGGGATTTTTTGGGGGTGTGGGTTTACATTGTTGGGGGAGTAAGGTTTAATGAAATTTCAATATGAGGGTTTACGAGTTTATAGGGCTTCTGGATTATGGAATTTTGGGCCTTAGTTTTTAGGTTTATCTGGGGTTTATGATTTATAGTTTTTTGGGGAAGAGAATTTATGGTTTTTTGGGTCTGTGGGGTTTGGTGGTTTAGGTTTTTTCTAGAGATTAGGTTTTAGAGATATAAGGGTTATGTTTTATGGTATTTTTGGGAAGAGGGTTACAGGTTTTTATGGGATAAGAATTTAGGGTTTTTAGGGATAAGGGTTTAGAGTATTCTAGTTCTAATCGTTTAAGATTTTCTAGGGGGTGAGATTTTATGGTTTTTTGTGGGTTAAGGTTTAGGGGTTTTAATGGATTATGTTTTATAGTTTCTTGGGGCTTGTATTTTATCATTTCTTTGTTCTAGGGGTTTAGCCTACTTTTTAGGGCTTAGGGTTTATGGTTTTTTAAGAACGAGGGTTTGTGGTTGTTTATGGATAGGGGTTTACTATTTTTTTGGGATGAGGGTTTATAGAATGATGAGTTTGAGGTTTTATGGTATTTTGTTGATTTGGAATTAGGGTTTTTGGGGAGCTGATGATTTAGGTTTGTTGGGTGAATAGTGCTTTGGGTTTTTTATATATAATGGAATAGAGTTTTTTGGGAATGAGGGATTAGGTTTTTTGAGGGTTTAGTGTTTATGGGGGGTTTTGGGATTTTTTTTTGTGTTTAAGGGGATGATGGTTTAGGGGTATTGCGGTTAGGGTTGCGGGATTTTTGGGGCTTAGTGATGAGGGTATTTTGGGGATGATTTTTTATGTATTTTGGAGTCGAGTGTACATGTGATTTTTTACTGGTGGGGTTTCATGTTTTTTGGTGGTTTATGGTTTAGAGTTTTTTGGGATGAGGTTTTATGGTTTTATCATTATATGTGTTTATTCATTTGGGATGAGGGTTTTGGGTTTTTTTGGGGCTGATGGTTTTGCGATTTTGGGTCTGAGGGTTTAGTGTTTTATATGGATAAGTTTTAAAGGCTTTATAGAGATGAGGGTTTATATTTCTTTTATTATAATAAGGTTTATAGTTTTTGAGATGAGGGTTTAGGGGTTCTTGGGTTATGGTTTTTTGGTTGTTTTGGGATGTGGTCTTAAGGTTTTTTGGGGATGAGGGTTTTGTGTTTTATAAGAGTGGTGGTTTAGAGTTTTTTTGTTCTTGAGGGATTGCGGATTTCTGGGGCTGAGGGTTTAGAAATTTTTTAGGCTTATTGTTTAGTGATTTGTTGGGATGGGGTATTTGGGTTTTGGGGGATTAATAATTTAGGTGTTTTGGAGATAATTGTTCAGGGGATTTCGAGGTAGAGTGTTTACGTTTTTTTGTGACTGAGTGTTTAGATCTTTTGGGACTGAGGGTTTAGTTTTTTTGGGGATGAAGATTTATGTTGTTTTGGGGGTGAGGATTTTGGATTTTTTGAATGAGGGTTTCGTAATTTTTGGACTCTGGTTTTAGTTTTTTTAGGGATGAGGGTTTTTTAATTTTTGGTGATGGTGTATTATAATTTTATGGGGATGAGGTTTTAGGGGTTTTGGGAGGTGAGGGTTTAGGGTTTTTTGGCATTGAGTTTCAAGGGTTTTTTTCAGATAATTGTTTTTTGGTGCTAAATTTTTTAGGGTTTCTTAGGGATGAGGGATTATTTTTTTTAGATAATTGTTTAGGGTCTTTTTAGGATGGGGGTATATGATTTTTTGATGATCAAGGTTTGAGGTTTTCTCTGGATGAGGGGATAATGTTTTTTGGGATAAGGGTTTATATTCATTTTAGGGATGAGTGTTTATGGTCTTTTAGGAAAGAATATTAAAAGTTATTTGGAGTTGAGGGTTTAGGTAAATTTTCCATGATGGTTTAGTGTTTTTTGGTGATGATGGTTTAAGGTTATTTAGGGGTAAGGGTTTTAGGGTTTTGGGGATGAGGATTTTGTGAATTTTGGGGATGAGGTTTTAGGGGTTTTTTTGGGTATGAGGGTTTAGGGTTTTTGGCGGGCTAATCATGTAGGGTTATGGAAGTAATAGGGTTTTGGTTTTTTGGGTATGAGGTTTTAGGGTATTTTGGGGCTGTGGGTTTAGGGTTCATTTGGTGAATAGGGTTTATGGTTTTTTGTGGGTGAGGGTTTAGGGGTTTTAAGGTATAATGGAATATGGGTTTTTGGTGATGATGATTTTGGGTTTTTGGGGGCTGAAGTTTTACAGTTTATTAAGGTTGACCATTTAGGGTTCTTTGGGGATGAGAGTTTTGAATTTTTTATGGATGAGGGTTTAGGGTTTTTTGGGTATTATGATTTAGGATTTCTCATGGATGAGGGTTCGAAGACTTTTTGGGCTGAGGGTACATGGTTTTTTTTACTATGAGTTTATAATTTTTTAGGTATAAGGATTTTAGTATATTGGGGGTGAGGGATTAGTGGTATGTAGGGTTGAGAAAATAGGTCTTTTTTTAGATAATAGATCAGGGCTTTTAGGGCTGAGGGTTCAATTTTTTTGGAGATTATGGTTAAGGGTTTTTTAGGATGAGGGTTTAAGTTATTTTGGAGTAGGGAGTTTATTTTTTTATAGGGAAGAGAGTTTTGGGGTTTTTGAGATAACGGTTTAATGATTTTGGGGTCTAGGGTTTAGGGGTTTTAGGGGTGAGTAATTAGAATTTTTAGAGATGAGGTTTTAGTGTTTTTTATAGCTAAAGGTTATTGGTATTTTGTGGGTGAGGGTTCAACAGTTTTTTTAGGATGAGGTTTTAGGGTGTTTGTTATTAATGGTTTAGAGTTTTCTAGGGATGAGGGTTTAGTGTTATTTGAATATCAGGATCTAGGTATTTCATGGATATTGGATTAGGGGGTTTTATTGTTTCGGTTTTAGGGATTTTGGGGATGACATTTTAGTGTTTTATATGGAGGGGGGTTTAGGATTTTTTGGGGTGTAGAAGGTTTTGGGGTTTTAGGGTTGAGGGTTTAGTGTATTTTTTCACAAATGGTTTTCTGTTTTTTGGGGATGAGGGGTTAGGGTGTTTTCAGGATGGGGTTTTAGGGTTTTTTGGGGTTGAGATTTTAGTGCTTTTTGAGGATGATGGTTTAGGGATTTTTGTTGTTGATGGTTTACATATTTTGGGATTGACGGTTTAGGGATTTATGGGGATGAGGAGTTACAATTTTTTGGCATGAAGGAATAGTGAACATTGGAGTTAAGAGATTACAGTTTTTAATGGATGTGTGTTTATGATTTATTGGGGTTGAGGGTTTTAGATTTTTTAGGGATATGGGTTAAGTTATTTTTGGATGATGTTTTGTGTTTTTTGGGGGATTCTGGTTTATGGATTATTGGAGTTGAGGTTTTATGATTTTTTAGGATTAAGATTTAGGTTTTTTGAGGGATATGGGTTTATAGTATTTTGGGGATGAGGGTTATGGTTTTTTGGGGTGCTTATTTATGGTTTTTTATTTTTGAGGTTTTGGGTTTTTTTAGTAATGAGGGTTTAGGGTTCGTATGTGATTAGAATTTATGTTTTTCTAGGAATATGGGATTTTGGTTTTTTTAAGGATGATGGTTTATACTTTTTTAGGTCTGAGGGTTGTTTGGAAAGAGGGATCTAGGTTTTTTAGGGTAGAGGGTCCAGGGTTATTTGGGGCTAAGGGAAGATGGGTTTTTCAGGTTTCTGGTTTAGGGTTTTTTGAGGATGGGAGATTAGCATTCTATGGTGATAAGGTTTTTGGCGGTTTGGGGGTTTAGGGTTTATGTGTTTTTAGGGAAGAGGATTTTCTGCTTTGTGAGCCTATGGTTAAAGGTTTTTTGTGGATGAGTATTAAGGTTTTTTTTACGCTTAAGGATTTTTTGGATGATGGTTTAGGAAATTTTGGGGATGAGGGATTGTGGATAAATAGGGATGCATAAATATATATTTTCTTTGGGAATGAAGGTTTAGATTTCCTTTGGATAAATGGGTTTAGGGATTTTGAGGTTGGTTGTTGATATTTTTTTGGGTTGTGGGTTTATGGTTTATTGGGGATGATGGTATTAGTTTTTTTGGGATGATGATTATGGTTTTTAAGGGGATGAGGGATTATAGTTTTTTAGGTCTGAGGGTTTGTATATTTTGTTTTTGAGTGTTTTGGATTTTTTTAGTGCTAAGGGTTTCGTTCTTTTTGGGTATTAGTGTTACCAGTATTTTAGGGATGATCATTTTCTGGGTTTGAGGGTTATAGAGTTTTTAGGTAAGTGTTTTTAAGGTTTTTGGGAGAAGAGGGTCTATGGATTTTATCTATTGAGGGTTCAATGTTTTCCCAAGAGGAGGGTCTATTGTTTTCTATGGATGATGTGTTAGGGTTTATTGGGTCTATTGCATTAATTTTTTCAGAAAAGTGTTTAGGGTTTTTCTAGTTAACAATTTTTAGGTTTTTTTGGGATATCAGTTTAGGATTTTTTATGCACTGAGGGTTTATATTTATCTTTGTCCTGAGGGTTTGTGGTTCATTGGGGATAAGTTTTAATGGGTTCAGTGACGAGGGTTTATGTTTTTTTGGGGGATGATGGATTGGTTTTTTTAAAGCCTTAGTTATTAGGGGTATTTCAGGGTTAGGGTTTGTGGTTTTCTTGAGGTGAGAATTTATGTATTTTTAATGAATATGGATTAGGGTTTTTTGGGACTAAGAATCATATTTTTTTGTGGACTGGGTTAGGGTTTTTTGGGGCTATGGTTTTATGGTTTTTAGTACTGAGGGTTTATGTTTTTTTAGGGATGAGGGATTATGGTATACTAAAGATGAGGGTTTTGGGATTTTTAGGGATGGGGTTTAGTGTTTTTTATAGATGTGGGTTTATGATTTTTAGTGATGAGGATTTTATATATTTTGGGGCTATGGTAGTATGTATTTTTGGGTTTTGAGGGTTTTGGTTTTTTTGGGATGAGGTTTTACAGGTTTCTGGGGCTGGGTGTTTTGGGTTTTTTGGGGTTCCCTCGATAGGTTTAATTGGGGATATGCATTTAAGGTTTCTTATTGGTGTGGGTTTAGTATTTTTTTAGAGATAAAGGGTTAGAATATTTTAGGGATATTGGTTTAGTGTTATTGTGGGGTGATGGTTTATGATTTTTTTTATGGATTATGGTATGGGGATTTTGGGGGATAATGGTTTATCGGTATTTGGAGCTAATGATTTTAGAATTTTTGGTTATGATAGTTTAGGGTTGTTTAATGATGGGATTTTAAGGGTTTTCAGGGATGAGGGTTTAGTGTATTTGAGCTGAGGTTATAGGTTTATTTGATGAAGAGGGTTTGGGGTTTTTGAGGGATTATGATTTGAGTTTTTTAACAATGAATGTTTAATCTTTTTAGCAATGTGTTTTTAAGGGTTTTTAGTGAAAGGGTTTAGTTTTTTGGGGGGATGATGGCGTATGGTTTTTCTGTTCTGAGTGTTTAAAGTTTTTGGTGGATTAGGGTTTGGCCATTTTTGGGGATGAGGGTTTAGGGTTTTCTAGGGATGCGGGTCTGGGGTTTTTGGGGGATGAGGACTAAGTGTCTTCGGGGGGATGATGGATTATTGTATTTTTATGTGGTTTTTTTGGGATTGGGGTTTTATTGTTTTTTGGGTATGATGGTCTATTTCATTAGGGCTAAGTGATTTGGGTTTTTTTTGGATATATTAGATTAGGTTTTTAGGAGATGAGGGTTTAGTGTTTTTTGGGTCTGAGGGTTTATTATTTTTTGGGGCTGAGGGTTTAGTTTTTTTAGGGACATAGGGTTTGGGGTTTTTTAGGGATGAGGTTTAGGGTATTTCAATGAAGTGGGTGTTGGATTTTTTATGGAAAAGATCATAGGGTTTTTAAGGCTCTGTGTTTATGGTGTTTTGGGACTGCAAGTTTTCTATTTTTGGGGGATGAGGGGTTAGCATATTCGAGGGATGAGGGTTTTAATGTTTTTTTTAAAGAGGGTTTCATTTTTTTTAGGGTCGTTCATCTACGGTTTTTAGGGTCGATGGTTTTAGTTATTATGGGTAAGAGGGTTCTAGGTTTTTTTGGGGTTTAGGATTTAGTTTTTTTTATGATATGCCTTTAGGATATTTGTTGGGATGAGGATTTTTGGGTTATAGTCTTTAGGTTTTACGGATTCATATTCTCAATTGTTTATTATTTTTCAAATTATGATTTTAGTGTTTTTGGAGGATTAGGTTTTATGTTCTTTTCTCGATGAGGGTTTAGGGTTTTTTAGGGATGAGGATTTAAGGGTTTTTCGGGATAAGGGTTTAGGGTTCTTCGAGTCTAAAGTTTTAGTGTTTTTTTGGGCTAAGCATATAGGATTTTTTGGAGATGAGGGTCTGATTTTTTTTGGATTATTTTTTAGGGTTTTGGGGGATGAGAGTTTACAGTTTTCTGTGTTGAGGGTTTTCTATTGATTGTTTAGGTTCTTTTGGGTCTGAGGGTTTAGGTTTTTCTAGGTAATTGGGATTATATTTTTTTTGGAAGAGGGTTTAGTGTTTTTTGGGATTGAGGGTTTAGGGTTTTCTAGGGATGAGGTCTTATCTTTTTCTGGGGTTTGGGATTTAATTTTTTCTAGGGTTGAGGGTTTGTGGTTTTCTTGGGATGAGGGTTTAGGATTTTCAAGGGTTGTGTTAGTTAGGTATTCTAGGATTGAGGGTTTGGTTTTTTCTTTTATGGAGGATTAATGGATTTTTGGAACTGATGATTTAAGGTTTTTTGGGGAGGAGGGATTCTGTTTTTTTTATTTAGGGTTTATGGGAATTTGAGGCTTAGAGTATATGGTTCTTTTTGCATAGTTTTTTTTGGGTTTTTTGGGATGAGGGTTTAGGGTTTTCGAGACTGAGGGTGTAGGTTCATTTAGGGATGAGGGTTTAGGGTTTTCTAGTTCTATGGGTCTATGATGTTTGGGGGATGAGTATTTAGGTTAGTTTGGGTTTGAGGGCTGAGGGTTTATGGGAGTTGTGAGTTTAGGGTTTTAGGGGGTTTATGTTTTAGGGTTATTAGGATTGTGGGTTCATTATTTTGGAGATGACGGTTTACAATTTTTTGGTTCTTGGGATTTTTCATTTTTGGGGCTAGGTGTTAAGGGTTTTCGGGACTCTAGGTTTATTATTTTTTTTGGGATGAGGTGATATGGTTTTTTGGAGCTTATTTTTTATGGTTTTATGATGTTGAGGATTTAGGGTTTTTTTAGGGCTCAGTATTTAGATAATTTTGTGGTTGCATGTTTAGGGTTTTTTGGGGATGAGGGTATTTCATTTTTTGGGGATTTTTTTTAACATGGATTAGGTTTTAGGGTGTTTTTGGAATGATATTTTTGGGATTTGGGGGAATTGGGATTTAGGGTTTTTGGTTGTTGAGGGTTTAAGGGTCTTTGGGGATGATGGTTGTTTGCTTTTTGGGGATGAGGGTTTATGGTTTGTGGGGAAGCAGTTTTAGGGGGTCTTGAGGATGAGGGATTAAGGGTTTTTACTACTATGTGTTTATTGTTTTTAAGGGAAGAAAAATTACGTTTTTCTAAGGTGGTGGTTTTAGGATTTTCTAGGGATTAGGGTTTAGGGGTTTCTAAGTATGAGGTTTCAGTTTTTTCTAGATTTGAGGGTTTAGGGTTTTCATAGGGTTATGAGGGTTTATTGATTTTTTAATAATGGTTTACGATTTTTTATAATTTTTTTGGGATCATAGTTTAGGATTTTTGGGGGAAGATAGTTTAGGGTATCTTGGGGGTGATGGTTTATTGATTTTAGATGATAAAAATCTATGGTTTTTAGGGCTAAGGGTTTAGCATTTTTTGGGGAGGAGGGTTTCAGTTTTTTAGGGTTAGGGGTTGAGGGTTTTTTTGGCTAAGTGTTTTTATTTTATGTTGAGGGTTTATGGTTTTCTAGGTTTTATGGTTTCAGATTTCTAGGTTTTGTGGTTTAAGTTTTTTCTAAGGATAGTGGTTTAGGGTTTTCTGGGGCTAGAGTTGTTGGGTTTTCTTAGGTTTAGGGTTTAGTTTTTTTTGGTAGATCATCATATGATTTTTGGGACTCAGGGTTTAGGGTTTATTAAGGTTGATATTTTATGGTTTACTTGGTCTGAGGGATTATGGTTTTTTATGGTCAAGGGTATAGAGTTTTTTATAGTTGAGGGTTTTGGTGTTTTTTGTGTATGAGGGTTTTGGGGGGTTTTGGGTTTAGGTCTTATAGATTTTTAGGGATGATGATTTAGGGTGTTTTTAGAGTTATGGGTTTACGATTATTAGGGTTTTGTATTTATGGTATTTTGGGGATTAAGGTTTATGTTTTTTTGGGGGCTGAGGGTTTAAGGAATTGGGTGGTAGAGGGTTTTATGTTTTCAGGGGTTATTGGTTTAGTGGTTTTTATGGTTGTGGTTTTAGGGTTTTTTGGGTCAAAGGGTTTAGGGTTTTCTTTGTTTGAGGATTTGGGGTTTGAGGGAGTAGATGGTTTGTTTTTTTAGTGATGAATGTGTAGGTTTTGGGGGCAATAAGGTTTTAGGGATTTTTATGGATGAGGGATTCGGTTTTTTTGGGTGTGAGGGTTTGGGTTTCTTAGGGGAAAGTGTTTAGCAATTATTTGGGGTGGGGTTTAGGGTTATTTTGGGCTGAGTGTTTATTGTATTTTGAGTAGGAGGGGTTATGGGTTTTATGGTATATTGTTATGAGTTTTATGAGGTGAGGGTTCATGGTTTTTTTAGGATGACTTGTTAGGGTTTTTTGGGGGTTGAGGGATTAGGTATTTTTTGGGATGTGGGTTTTTTGTTTTGGTGAACTAAGGGATTAGTGTTTTTTAGGGATAATGTTTTAGTGGTTTCTATGGATGAGTTTATAGAGTTTTCTAGGGATGAGAGATTTGGTTTTTTATAAGATAAGGGTTTAGTTTTTTATTGTGATGATGGTTTAGGGTTTTATCAGGGTGAGTTTTTATATTTTTCTATGGGTGATGGATTAGGGTTTTCTATTTTTTAGGGTTTTCTGGGGCTATGGGGTTAGGGTTTTTGGGGTAGATATTTTAGTGTTTTTTGGGGATGAGGTTTTAGAGTATTCTATTGGTGTGGCTTTTGGGTTCTCCAACGATGGGGTTTACTATTTTCTTAGGATATTGTTTTAGGATTTAGTAGGGTTGTTGGTTTAGAAATATTTGGGGATAGGGGTTTAGCGTTTTCTAGGGTAGGGGGTTTAGGGTTTTCTTGGGCTAAGAGTTTATTGTTTTTTGGGGCATATGGTTGAGTGTTTTCTTGGGAAGACGGATTGGTGTTTCATATAGATAAGTGTCTATTGTTTTCTTTGGATTAGGGTGTAGTTTGTTCAAGAGTTTAGGGTTTAGGGTTTCATTGGAGCTGATTTTTTGGAATTTTATAGAGACTTAGGGTTTTAGTGTTTTTAGGATGAGGGTTTACGGGATTTTGGGGTAAGGGAGTGTTTTTTGGAATAATTTATTAGGGTTGTTTGTTATTGAGGGTTTTGGGATCATGGTGCTTATGGTTTAGAAGTTTTAGGATGAGGGTTTAAGAATTCATTGGATTTTGGTTTTGGATATTTTTATGTTGGGGGTTATGATTTTTTTGTGGTTGGGTGTTTAGGGTTTTCGGTTGATGAGGATATCTAGTTTCTTGGGGTTAGGGGTTTACAGTTTTATATTTATGGGTATTTAGGTTTTTATAGTGTGGAGGGTTTAGGGTTTTTGGGGAGAAGTGTTTTATGTTTTCTTAGGATGTGGTTTTTTGGGTTACTTGTACGAGGATTTATGGTTTAATGTGTTTGAGGGTTTTGGGTTTTGGGGGGCTCTAGGTTTATCTTTTTCTAGGCATAGGGGTCTATGGTTTTCTCGGGATTTGGGTTTTGGGTATTCCAGACCTGTGAAATTTGGGTTTTATGGTGTTGGGGGTATGAGGTTTTCTGGGTATGAGGATTTGGTGTTTTTTGGGGATGAGGGTTTATTCATTTATAATGACGAGGGTTTAAGATTTTTTTGGGATGTGGGTTTAGTTTTTTCAACTGATGGGGGTTTAGGTTTTTCTGGGACTGATAATTTAGATATTACTGGGGTTACAGGTTTCAGTTTTTTGGTGTAAATGGTTGTAGGGATTACTAGAGCTGAAGATTTTGGGTTTTCTATTATTGGGGTGTTATGGTATTCTGGGGATAAGGGAATAGGTTTTTTTAGAGACAAGGCCATATGGTTTTCTAGGGATGTGGTTTTGTGTTTTTATAGGGAAAATGGATTATTGTTATCTATGGATGCAGGTCTAGGTTTTTCTAGGTCATAGGATCTTGGGTTTTCTTGGGGAGAGGGTTTATGGTTTTCTATTGAGAAGGTAAAGGGATTTGTGGGTTTGAGATCAAGGGTTTTCTAGGACCGAGTGTTTAGAGATTTTTGCGTTTTAGGGTTTAGGGTATTTTGTGTATGAGGGTATCAGGTATTCTGGGTAGAGGTTTTAGGGTTTTTTTATATTGGGGTTTAACGGTATTATTGAGAAAAAGGAGTATGGATTTCTTCTTATGAGGGCTTAACATTTTTTTGGGTTAAGGGTAAATGATTTTTTTGACACTGAGGGTTTAGAGTTGTCTAGAGCAGAGGTTTTAGTGTGTTTTTTGGGGTGAGGGTTTTGGTTTTTTGGCTCTAAGGTTTTAGGGATCTTTGGGGACATTTTTTTTGGAATTTATAGGATTTAGAGTTTTGGGTTTTTAGTATTGAGTTTTGAGGGGGTTTTGGAGCTCGCGATTTAGGGTTTTGGGGGGATAATGGTTTATGGTTTTTTTAAAATGAGAGTTAAGGTTTTTCTATTAATGAGGTTTTAGGTATTTCTGGGGATTAGGGTTTAAATTATTTCAGAGATCATTGATTACGGTTTGTTGGTGATGAATGATGAGGTTATTTGGGGTATGAGGGTTGATTGTATTTTAGGGGAGAGGGCTAAGGGTTTTTTGGGGATGAGGGTTGAAGGTTTTTGGGGGATGATGTTTGATGTTTTTGGGGATGAATGATGAGATTTTTTGGTTTTGAGATTTTAGGTTTTTGGGCGATTAGGGTTTAGGGTTTTATCATTTTTAGGGTTTATTTTTTTGGGGTCCGAGGGTTTTGGGTTTTTTGGGGATGAGGTTTTACGGTATTTTCAGAAATAGGTTCTAGGATTGTTTTGTTCTAATGGTTATTGATTTTTGTCATTGAGGGTTTAAGGAATTTTAGTGGAATGGATTTATTGGTTTTTTGGGTATTAGGATTTAGGGTTCTTTTAGGGGTGAGATATTTTTAGGGCATAGGTTTAGGGTTATTTGGGGATGAGAGTTTAAATTTTTGGGTTCTAGGGTCATAGGGTTTTCTGGTGATGAGGTTTTAGGATTTTTTGGGGATACGGGATTCTTGTTTTCTAGGGATGAGGGTGTAGGTTTTTTTTCTTGAGGGTTTAGGGTTTCATTAGGATGAGGGATTAGGGTATAAATAGTTGATGGTTTGGATTTTTTTTTGGAGTTAGTGTTTCATGTTTTTTTGGGATGATTGATTTTGGTTTTTTGGGATTAGGGTTTTGGGTTTCATTGCTATAAGGGTTTAGTTTTTTTGGGAATAAGGGTTTAGAGTTTTTTTGGGGCTAAGGCTTTAGGTGATTTGAGTATGATTATTAAGGGGTATTAGGGATGATTATATAAGGGTTTTTGTTGGTGTGGGTTTGTGGTTATGGGGTCCGAGGGTTGAGTGTTTTTATGGGGATGAGGGTTCTGGGTATTTTGGGATGAGGGTTCAAGGTTTTTTTGTGGCTTAGGGATAATGGTTTTTTGGGGATTATTGTTGAGGGTTTTCTACTGATAAGGGTTTAGGTTTTTTATGCTATGGTTTAGGGGTTTGGGGATGAGGGTTTAGTGTTTTTTGAAAGGAGGGTTTTGGGGATTTTTTGACTAAGGCCTTATGGTTTTTTGGCGGATGATGATTTAGGGTTATTTGGAGATGAGGGTTAAGCGTTTTGAGTGGACAAGTGAGTATTATTATTTTTGTTCTAGGATTTTATGGTATTTAGAGGATGAGGGTTGTGGATTTTTAGGATGCTTGTTTTTGGGATATTATGTCTTCATGATTTTGGGTGTTTTGGACTACGGGTTTTTGGGTTTCGAGCCTAAGGTTTTATTGATCATTGGGTTTGAGGGTTTAGTTTTTATTGGGGTTAAGGGTGTAGCATTTTTGGGGATTTTGGATTATTGATTTTTTGGGGTGAAGGATTAATGTTTTGGGGGATGAGGGTTTAGGGTTGGATAGGGATGATTGTCTAGTGTTTTTAGGGATCAAAGTATAGGGTTTGTTGGGGTTGAGGGTTTACTATTTTTTGGCATGACAATATATGTTATTTGGAGTCTTATGGTTTAGGGATTTGGGGGATAATTGTATGGGGAATTTAGGTGTTGAGGTTTTATTTCTTTTGAGGATGAGGTTCAAGTTTTTTTTCTTGAGGGTGTATGGATATTTTGGGATGGGTTATTAGGGATATTATAACATAGAGTTTAGGGATTTTGAGGCTGAGGGTTTAGTGCTCTTTTGGGTTTGATTGTATAGTGGTTTATCAAAATGCGGTATTATGGGTTTTACTTGTGAGACTATATTGTTTTTGTGGATGTGGTTTTAAGGGTTTTGGGGAATTAAAGTTTTGGGATTTGGGGGGCTAAGAGTTTAAGGATTTTGTGTATAAGGGTTTGGGTTTTTTTGGGCGAAGTTTATTGGTTTTTGTGGGATGAGGGTTTATGGTTTCAGGGATGAGGTTTTATTGTTTTTTGGGTTAAGGGTTTAGGTATTTTTGGGCCAAGGGTTTATGGTTTTTTATATAAAATGTTTTTGGGTTTCTTTTCTATATGTTTAAATTTTTTTAGGGAAAACATTTTATTATTTTTCTGGGGGTGGGGGATTAGTATTTTTTGGTTCTATGGGATTATCGATTTATGGGGTTAAGGGTTAAGGGTTTTATGGGTCTGCGGGTTTAGTTTTTTTTTTGTGGAATAGGGTTTAACGTTTGTTGGGGATGGGGGTTTAGGTTTGATTGGGGATGAGGGTTTAGGGTTTTTTAGGGCAGTTGTGTTAGGATTTTTTATACTTAGGGTTTATGTTCTTTTTGGAAGAAGTTTTATTGTTGTTTGGGGATATGGGTTTTGGGTTTTTCGGTGATTTGGGTTTATAGTTTATTAGGGACAAGGGATTCAGGAATTTGGGATCTGAGGGATTAGGGTTTTTTTGGGCAAGATTTTTCATTGTTTTTTTGGGGCTGAGGGTTCACGATTTTTTTGGGGAGATGGTTCAGGGTTTTTAGGATTCTGGTTAAGTGTTTTTTTTGTTTAGGAATCCAGGTTTTTTGGGTGCAAGGGTTTATTGTTTTTTTTGGATAATGATTTAGGTATTTTCAAGATTTTGAATTCCTGGATTTTTTTGTCAGATGGTTCTAAGATTTTTGGAGTTGTGGGTTTTCAGATTTTTGGGGATAAAGGATCAGGGTATTTTAAGTGTTCCCCTTCCAAGTTTTGGGGGTCTTTGGGTTCATGGTTTTTTAGGATGAGGGTCCAGAGTTTTTTAGGGATTGAGGTTCATGATATTTAGGGGCTTAGGGTTTCGGTCATTTTTTAGATGATCTATCAATTTTTTTGGATGATGATTCATATTTTTAATAGATAAGGGTATAGGGGTATTTAGGTTTGATTGTTTAGGGTTTTTAGGGATGATTGTTAAGGGTTTTTTAGGGATGATATGTCATGATTTTTGGGGCCGAGGGTTCTTGGTTTATTGGGGCTGAGTGTTCAGGTTTTTTTTGGGATGAGGGTTTTGGGGTTCTGGGGGAGTGGGTTTTGGGGATAATTGTTTTGATTTTTTTTGGGATGGGGGTTTATATTTATCTTACCCTAAGGCTTTGGGGGTTTTAGGGATGAGGGTTTAGGGTTTTTTTTGTGTTGATGGTTGTCTAATTATTTTTGCTTAGGGTGTTGGGGTTTTGGGGGATATGGGTTTAGGGGTTAGAGGATAAGGGTTTATGGACTTTTAGGGATTAGGGTTATGGGTTTTCATTCAGAGTCAGGTTTAGGGTTTTATATGGGGATGATTATTTCGGATTTTTTATGAGTGAGATTATTGGGGTTTTGGGGATGATGATTTAGTGGTGTTTGGGGATGAGGTATTATGATTTTTTGGGGTATTCAGGGATTTTTATTATGCTGGGGGAATGTATTTTTTTGGTGCATTGGTTATTGGGTTTTTTGGGATGATGGTTTAGTATTTTTTTGGGATGACTCTTCATGGTTGTTTTGGTATGAGGGTTTAGGGTTTTTTTCTCTTTGAGGTTTTAGGGATTTTTAGGGATGAAGGTTTAGGGTATTTTGTTAAAAAGAGTTTAGGTAATTTGTTGGATGAGGGTTTAGGGTTATTTTAATAAGGGATTATGGTATTTTGTCTTAAGGGTGTTGGTTTTTTTGGGATAAGGATTAAGGGTTTTTTGGAATGAGATTTTAGGGTTTTTTTTGGGATGATGGTTTTTGAATTTTTTGGAATAAGGGATTAAGAATTTTTGGGTATGGGAATTTATTTTTTTAGGACCAAGGGTTTAGGGTTATTTAGGGATGAGGTTGGAGGTGTTTTTTCTATGGGTTTAGGGTTATCCAGGGAAGTGCATTTATGGTTTTCTTAAGGCTGAGATTTTAGGGTTTCTTGGTACTGAGGGTTTAGGGTTTTTTGCGCATAGTGTTTAAGGGTATTGGGGATGGGGTTTAATTTTTTTGAGGTTGTGGGTTTTATATTTTTAAGGAACAAGGTTTAAGATTTTTGGGCTAAAGGCTAAGGTATTTTTGTATGATGTTTTAGGGTTTTGGGAGGATGATGGTTTAGAGTTTTTTATGGATGAGGATTTATGGTTTTTTCGGGTAGTGGTTTTATGGATTTTTGGAGCCAAGGGTTTGGGGTTATTAAAGACCCATGGTATAGGGTTTTTTGGGGTAAGTGTTTTTCATTTTTTTTCTATTAAGGGATTATGTTTTTTAGTCATTTAGTGATTGAGGGTTTATGGATTTTTGTTGCTGAAGGATTAGGGTATTTTTGGAGGAGGGTTTATGGTTTTTTGGGGCTAAGCGTTTAGGGTTTTTGGTACTGAGGGTTTAGTGTTTTCTTTTGTTGTGGGATTAAGGTTTTCTGGGATGATTGTTTCATGATTTTGGAGATGATTATTTTTGGTTTTTTGTGGTTGTAAGATTAGTTTTTTTAAGGTTTTGGGTTTTTTCTGGTTGAGGGTGTAGTGTCTTTTGGGGATGATGGTTGGGGTTTTTTTTGGCTGAGTGTTTAGGGTTTTTTTTGGGTGTTGAGGGTTTATGGTTATTTTTGGGGTTAGGTTTTAGGGTGTCTTGGATCTAAGGTATTAGGTTTCTTTGGGTCTATGGGTTTAGATTTTTTTTGGGATTAGGGTTAGGGTTTTTTCATGAAGAGTATTTAGGGTTTTTTTGGGCTTAGTAGATTGAGATTCTTGGTTATACATATTTAGGTGTGTCTACAGATAAGGGTTTATAGTTTTTTGGGGATGATTATTTAGGGTTTTTTGTGGATTTGGTTTTTGGGTTTTTGGGGATAAGGGAGATATATAGCATATTATACCTGAAAAGAAATATTTTTTTTGTTGATAATAATTTTATTCCCAATTGTTATTCGAATTGGACCAGCATTCCATTTTTGGCATCCAAAACAATGTTGGGAAAAAACACAATTCTTTTATTTCCAAATGACATATCCATATGGAAAATTATGGAAAAAATAGTTTCACGTTAAGAAGTACATAGAACATGTATAATAGAATCATTAAGATGTAATCATCCTCATTTATTTAGTGGGGTCATCCATTAGCATGGGAAAGTGGTATTGTGCTTTCTATTTGACCTTTGAATACCCCCATGCCATTTAATTCGATTTGGTTCATTAGGCTCACTTATTTTGACTTAATTATTCATTTTAAATATATTTTAATTATGACACATTAATCATACTCCTTGGTAATTCAGATACATTTTGGATGTTCTATATCCACTTACTCATTTTGTTCTTATAGTGGCGCATCTGTTTGGTCTTTGAGTTGTGGTTCCTATAAGAATGTTCTTCCAAATTATTCTTATTAATATGTATAAAAACTACTCCACCATGTCTTAAAAAAGAGGATCTTATACTTATCCATCTTTATTGGAAATAGAAAATACATAGCTATAATAAAAAATTACTCAAATTAGTGTGCAACATGCTCAACTATTGAGAGCATGATGAAACCATTCCCCTCCACTACAACAACATCCCTGTTGACCAACTCGACACAATAAATAAAATATGGAACCATATTTTAAGACCGTAAAAATGGATATGATTCCAATGACTCAATGGTTCATATTAAAATAAAAAGAGATTATGAAGATATTTAAAGTGGATTAAATATTGACATTACATATTTTAATATGAGTATTAATATAGAGTATATTCTAAATTAGCTATCGGAAATTGAATTATTCTTAAAAATTTAAGAATTGTTCTGATAAGAAGAAGTTAAAGGTTGAAATTCTAAAATTTAATTAATATGATTCTGTTTGGTGGGAAAATATAATGAAATAGATGGAACTTGATGGGAAATAAAAAATATACTCATTGAAGAAGATGGCAAATATTTAGAGAACATTATTTCTTTAGGATAATTAAAATAAAGAGATTTATTTGTGAATGCATAGATTGTGACCAGGATATAAATTTTTTGAAGAGTTAATTTGGTAGTTTGATCATTTATTGAAGTTACGTGATGTTGTAGAATACATGGAGAAAAAAAATTACAATTTTTTTGGGTTTATTAATTGAAAAAATTTCACATTAGGTTGAATTACATCCCTTTTGTTAACCTTATGATGTTTAAAGCTAAAAATCAAGGTGGAAAACCAAATCATACCTCAAAGTCAAAGTTATTATGAACTAAATTAGAGACACATGATTTTATGGAGGAAATTATTCTATAAAATATTTTTTCTGTGATTTTCTATTTTGAAATAACACAATTCTTGATAAAGGGAAATAAAATTCTATGGAACAACCAAAAAAATATAACTCCTTTAAATTTGTGAATTTAAAGTGCTTAAAATGTAAAGGGTAAGATAATATTTTGGAAAATTTGCCAAAACAATAATTATTAATATAAAGGATATTGAAGATATTGAAAAGGAAATTGAAAATGATGAACATAATGGTGTATAATTTGAAAATGGATATCATGTTGTGGAAGAAGATGATGTGGGTAAAATGCTATTGATATGATGAATTTTTCAATCTCAAATATTCCATCATGAATTTCAATGAGAAAACATCCTCCAAAATATTTTCAAGACAAATTATTAATTATTAATGGTGGTTATTCATATTAGGAGTTGTAAAAATCATTCTTCAACAACATTAGTGGATAAATTGAATCTTCTAAAATAGAAAAAACATTGTTCATAGAAACTGCAGTAGTTGAACAATGGGTTCATGCTTCATTTCAAAAAAACAAGATCTAATTTCATTTTCCATTAGTAAGAACTATATTAATGAGGTATTGTGTGATTATATTTATATTGATTAATTTCACTTGTTTTGGGAAGCCATGGTTGTTTGGTAGGGATGTGAAATATGATGGGAGGGTGAACAAATATTCTTTCTAACATCGGGAAAATATTAAACTTACTCCTTGAATCTATCCCAGATTATTCAATAGTCATTTTTTATAGAATATCAAAATGTTATCCTCATAATCAATAAATCCCAAATGGAGAAATAAATCCATAAACAAAAGCCAAATTTTGAATTTATTGAAAAAGATAAGTTATTTTATTGGGAGAAGGTTCATTACTATATATTATCTTGTTCATTGATTGAGGAATATCATGATATTTTTTCAAATGATAATCCTAGAGGATTACCACCCTTTAGAGGCATTGAAAATCATATTCATCCTAAAATGGGTGAGAAATTACCAAATAAACCACAATAACAATGTAATCCTAATTAATCAAAGGAATTGTATATGCAAGAAGATGATTTGATGGATAGGTGATTTATAAGTCCAAGCAGTATCCCATGTTCTATTCTATCAATATTTTTGTTGCCAAAAGATAGTATGTATCACATGTTTACTGATAATAGAGTTATTAATAATATTACTACCAAATACAAGTCTCTTATTCCACAACATGATGATGTTTGTAATTAATGGTGTGGTTCAACATTCATTTTTACGGTTTATCATTATAGTTGGTTCTACCATATTCAAATTTTAGTAGGGAATAAGTGGAAAATAGAATGAAAACCCAAATGTTTATTTTTTGAGGGGATAGACATGCCCTTTGGACTCTCAAATGATTCAATTATATTCATTTATCTCTTTAATTATTTCCTAACTACCTAAAATGTAAAGGGTAAGATCATTTTTTGGAAAATTTCCCAAAAAAATAATTATTACTATAAAGGATATTTAAGATATTGAAAAGGAAATTGAAAATGATGAACATAGTGGTGTCTAATTTGAAAATGGATATCAGGTTGTGGAAGAAGATGATGTGGGTAAAATGCTATTGATATGATGAATTTTTCAATCTCAAATATTCCATCATGAATTTCAATGAGAAAACATCCTCCAAATGATTTTCAACACAAATTATTAATTATTAATGGTGTTTATTCATATTAGGAGTTGTAAAAATGATTCTTAAACAACATTAGTGGATAAATTGAATATTCTAACATAGAAATAACTTTGGTCATAGAAACTACATTAGTTGAACAATGGGTGCATGCTTCATGTCAATAAAAAATATCTAATTTCATTTTCCATTAGTAAGAACTATATTAATGAGGTATTATGTGATTCTATTTATATTGATTAATTTCACTTGTTTTTGGAATCCATGGTTGTTTGGTAGGGATGTGAAATATGATGGGAGGGTGAACAAATATTCTTTCTAACATCGAGAAAATATTAAACTTACTCCTTTAATCCATCCCATATTCTTCAAGAGTCATTTTTTATAGAAGATCCCAATGTTATCCTCATAATCAACAAATCCCAAATGGAGAAATAAATCCATAAACGAAATCCAATTTTTGAATTTATTGAAAAAGATATGTTATTTTATTGGGAGAAGGATCATTACTATACATTATCTTGTTCATTGATTAAGGAATATCTTGATATTTTTTCAAATGATAATCCTAGAGGATTACCACCCTTTAGAGGAATTGAAAATCATATTCATCCTAAAATGGGTGAGAAATTACCAAATAAACCACAAAAACAGTGTAATCCTGATTAATCAAAGGAATTGTATATGCAAGAAGATGATTTGATGGATAGGTGATTTATAAGTCCAAGAATTATCCCATGTTATATTCCATCATTATTTATGTTGATGAAAGATAGTATGTTTCACATGTTTACTGATAATAGAGTTATTAATAATATTACTACCAAATACAAGTCTCTTATTCCACAACTTGATGATGTTTGTAATTAATGGTGTGGTTCATCAATCCTTTTTATGGTTTATAATTATAGTCAGTTCCACCATATTCAAATATTTGTAATGAATACATGGAAAATAGAATGAAAACCCAAATGTTGATTTTTTGAGGGGATATTCATGCCCTTTGGCCTCTCAAATGATCCAAGTATATTCATGTGACTCTTTAATTATTTCCTACCTAACATTGGAATATTTTACATGAGTAAAGAGTTTTCAGGGTTTGAAATATTTTTATAATTCCTTTATTTCCAATTCCATCATATCAAGACACCCATCATTGAATTCATGAAACATGGGAAATTTTGGTGGTCTAAGGAAGAAAATGAAGAATTTGGAATCATTAAGAAAAGTTTATGTGAAACACCAATTTTATCATTACCAGATTTTGATAATTTTATGAAGTGGATTGTGACAAATGTGGATTTTGGATTAGTTCTTTTTTCATCCAAATAATGAATCCCATTTAATATTTCAATGGGAATTTTAACAACTCAAGGGAAAATTATAAAAACAATGATAAGGAATATTATCCAATTTTGTGGTCTCTAGATCATTGGCCTCATTATTTGATACCAAAATAGTCTCTCTATAAATATGAACATCAGGCAATGAGATTTTATAATTGTCAACATAATTTGTGTTAGATGGATTTAAAGTAAGTTGATTTCCCACAATCATTATGATTTTTGTTAAAATTAATGAAGGGGAATTATTACCAGGAACTTGATGATTTCTCTCGAAGGTATGCATTTTATACTATTCTATAAGGATGAATAATTGTATTTTAGCTTTTGAAAGTGGATTATTATAATTATCTAGAGTAATATGCTATTTTAATATAATATAAAAACGTATTTATATGATTATTCTACTCATGATGGGGTTCTCTTTACGAGAAATATATTGTGTGATACAAATTGTAATTACATGGACTTTCTCTTCTAGGAGACCTATGAGGGAGGAGTTTGTGGTCATTTTAGAATCCAAATAATGGTGCATAAACTAAATGGAAATTTTGTGTTTCCAAAGATACAATCATGCATCCATGAAATTATTTTGAGATGCAGTACATGTCAAAGAGAATGTAGTTGTTTTAAGCCTTGTTTTTACACTCCATTACCTATTATAGAGTATTCAAGGGAAAATATAATAATGTATTTCAAAATGTATTAAAAAATTATTGGTGATTCAAATATAATGTTTACCATCATGGAATTCCTCACTGCATAATTTATGATTGAGACCCTAAGTTTTCAGCAATTATTTATTACATTATATCAAAAATTCTCAATGATGGTTATTTTAATAACTTCCCATACCCCCTAAACTAATGAAAAAATTAGAAGTTTCCAATCATAAATTGGTAGAAAATCTATGAAAATTATTTAACAATAATATGAGATTTATTTATTTACCGATTGCACAAGTTGATTTTTGATACAACAGATCTATAATTCATACCACTTAACATTCTCAATTTTAAGAGATTTCTGGCATCAGTATAATCAGTTCTAAATAATTTTTTTCTTTAACTCTTGATTTTCATTTGAATATTTATGTAGAGAATAATTATATGTAGATGAATAAGCTTCAAGAATCTAAAATATCTTAAATATGGATTTCAAATGATGAATATAAGTGACTAGCTCATAGGCATCAGAAGTAGGATATTTTCCAAATACAAGATAATGTGTGGATTAAAATTCAAAAGGATATATTTACATCTAGAAATTAGAATAATCTGGAACCCAGAGATGAAATTTTATTAATGGTTATTGAATTATTAGGAAACAATTCCAAAAATATCAATTTACCAGATGATTTTAGAGGAACTTCTACAAAATTCTACATTGGGGTTTGGTCTATATACATTTAAGAAGTTGATGCCATGGATTTGATGGAAAATCCTCACCAAAAAAGGTAATTATATGGATTATTTTCAACCTAAGGTGAATTATTTTTGTCAAGACATGAATTTTAATAATAATTATTATTCGAATTGAAAAACCCCACACTTTTTGGAATCTAACAAAATGGTGGCCGAGAACACAATTATTTGGTCCCCAATATGACATAACCACATGGAAAAGGAAGTAAATTCATAGCATCACATTAAAGAGGAGAGAGAATATGGACGAAGAAATTATCAACAAGGAATTTCCTTAATATTGTTAGGTGTTCATTAATTAGCTTGGGAAGTAGTTTTTGTAATTTTATATGACCTATGACTTCGACATGCCTTTCAATCTGATTTGGGCCATTAATTTCACTTTATTTGTGATTTTATAATGTATTTTAACTATTTTTAATACTTAAACTTGAATCCCATTAATTTTAAATCATTATTTGTGTCTTTATTTCGTTAAACTCTTCCCTTTTCCTAAAATTGGTGGTGTATCTCCATTGATGGTGTCTCATTATTTACGGAGGGAAAAACCATTTCTAGTTTAATTTAAATTAAAATTTTTTCATTCAAATAAATTTTGATGTTACATATCCACTTACTCATTTCATTTTTCTACTAATACATTAGAGGGATTATGGTTTTTTGGGATGAGGATTTAGGGTTTTTTAGGTTGAGGTTTTTGGATTTTTTGGGCCCATGTTTTGTGATTTTTTGGGTATGATGATTTATGGATTTTTTATGATTGAGTTATTAGGTTTTTTTGGATGATGTATTATGTATTTTTGGGACATACGGTATAGTCTTTTTTTAGATCAAGGTTTAGGGATTTTTCAGCTAGGGTGTTATGTTTTTTTGTAGCTAGGGGATAAGGGTTTTTTTGGGATGTAGATTTAGGGATTATTGGGGATAGGGGTATTAGGCTTTATTGGGATGAGGTTTTAGTCTTTTTGGGGATGGGGATTTAGGATTTTCTGGGGGATGGGGGTTTATGGTTTTTTGGTGTTAAGAGTTTTGTGTTTTCTTGGGGCTGATGGTTTAGGGTTTTATGGGGAAGATTTTTTATAATTTAATTGGGTTGAGGTTATATGGTTTTATGAATCTTATGATCTAGGGTTTTTTTATGTTAAGGGTCTAGGTGATTTTGGGGCTAGAAAACTGTGGTTTTTAGGGATGAGGGTCTATGTTTTTCTAGGTCAGGGAGTCTAGGGATTTTTTGGGATGAGGGTTTATCAGTTTTTTAGGGGTGAGGGTGTAGAATATTTTTGGGGACACTAGTTTTTTTGTGGTTGGTTGTCTATGGTATTTTGGGGATGAAGGTTTAAGTTTTTTTGGGGGCTTAGGGTCTAAAGATTATTAGGATTAAGGGTCTTTGTTTTTTTGGGGTTATGTGTTGAGGTTTCTTTTGAAGATTGTCTAGGAGTTTTATAGCTATGGGTCTACTTTTGGGGGGGCTAAGGTTCAAGGGTTTTGGGTCTATGAGAATAGTTTTTTTATGGGATGATGTCCTCAGGGGTTTTGTGTCTTTGAGTGTAGGGTATTTTGGAGCTGAGGGACTAGGGTTTCTAGGAACTGTAGGTGTAGGGTTTTTTGGGGCTGTGGGTCCAAGTATTTTTGGGTATGAGGGTCTAGATTATTTTTGGGTTTAAGTTTTAGGTTTTTATCGGGCTAAGGGACAAATGCTTAATAGAGCTAATGGTCTAGTTTTTTGGAAGAGTGTTTTGGTTTTCTTGGGGCTGAGTGTCTAATGTTTTTTAGGGATTAGGGTCTAGGGTTTTTGGGGTTGAGGGTATATTGTTATTTGGGTCTCATGGTCTGTGGAATTTTATGGATGTGGGTATACATATTTTTGGGGTTTACGGACTATGGTTATTTAGGGATAAAGGAAGAGGTCATGTGGGGTAGAGGGTCTTTGTTTTTTTGGCTATGGGACTAGAGTTTTCAAGGATAAAGGAAAAATGTTTTTTAGGATGTGTTTCTTTGGAGGAGGGTTTTTTAGGCTAAGGTTCTGGGGTTTTATAGGGATGATAGTCTAGGGGTTTTTAGGGATGATGGTATATGTTAATTTTGGAATGAGGATTTTTTGGTTTTAAGGTTGGGGTTTTAGGGTATTTTTGGAAAAGGGTTTAGATTTTTTGGGGGGTGAGGGTTTATGGTTTTTTTCTGGTGAAGGATGAGGGTTTGTTGGGGGATGAGCATTATTCGTTTCTTAAGGTTGAAATTTTTTGGATTTATGGGGAAATGGTTTAGATTTTAATGGGAATGTGTTTTTTTGGTTTAGGGGGATGAGGTTTTTGGGTTTTTGATGAAGGAATTTTAGGTTATTTGGGGGATGATTATTTATGGTTTTTTGGGGAATAGGTTACAGAGTTTTTGAAGGATATGGATTTTGGGTTTTGGGGGATGTGGTTTTATGATTTTCATAGGCTTAAGGTTTAGGGTTTTTGGGGAAGATGGATTTTGTTTTTTTCTAGATAAGGCATTTATCTTTTTGAGGGTTGAGGGTTTTTGTTTTTTTGGGGATGATTGTTTTATGTTTCTTAGGGATAATTGTTTATGGTTTGTTGTGGATGAGTGTTTTGGGTTTTTGGTGGATAAGGTTTTATGGTTGTTTGGAATTATGGGTTTTGGGTTTTTTGGGGATATGTGTTGAGGGTTTTTGGGGGTTTAGTTTTGTGATACTTTTGGTCTTATGGTTGAGGGATTTTGTGGAAGAAGAATGAGGGTTTTTTGAGCATGATGGTTTATGGTTTTTTGGGGATGATAGTTGAGTGTTTTTTGGGCCTCAATCATGAGGTTTTTTCTAGGATTAATGGATGTGGTTTTTTAGGGTAGAGGTACAATATTATTTTGGGGATAAAGGATTAGGGTTTATGGGGATGACGGATAAGTGTTTTTGGGACTGAGTATTTGGGAATTTTTTGAGCAGAGGGTTTGTAGTTTTTTGGTGATGGTGTATGAGGATTTTTGGGACGAGTTTTGAGGTTTTTCTAAGGTTAAGTAATGAGGTTTTTCTGATGTGAAGTATATAGGGTAATATAGGACTAAGTAATGTCAGTTTTCTGGGGCTATTTCTGTAGGTTTCTCTAGGTTTGAGGGTTTAGTAGTTTTGGGGATGAGGGTTTAGGGATTTTTAGGGCTATGGGAATAGGGTTTGGGGGGAGATTATGTAGTGTTTTTTTGGGATGAGGCTTTAGGATATTTGGGGGATAAGGTTTTTTTATTTTTGGGTGGTGAGGATTTTTTTTTGTGGAATATGTTTTTTGGTTTTTTGGGATTGAGGAATGATGATTTTTAGGGAAAATGGTGAGGTTTTTCTTTAACTGAGAGATTAGGGTTTTTGGGACTCAGGTTTGAGGGTTTTCTATTAATAATGGTTGGCAGTTTTGGGGGTTGTGGGTTCATGATTTTTTTGGTGATAATGGTTTAGTTTTTATTGGTGTTTGAGTTTTTTATTTTTATAGGTATGAGTGTTTAGTGTTTTTTGGGGATGAGGGTTTTGGGGTTTTCTTGGAGCTAAGGAGGAAATATTTTATAGTGATGAAGTTTTAGTATTTTTCTGGAATGAGTTTTATTGTTTTTGGGTTTGTGGAACGGTTTTTATTGGTCGATGAGATTAAAGTTTTTTAGGGAATAATTTTTAAGATTTATTTGGGGTATAAGATTTAGGATTTTATAGGGATTAGGGTTTTGGTTTTTTTAGGGATGAGGATTTAGGGTTTTCCAAGAATAAGGGTATAGGGTTTGTGTTTGGGTATGTGGATTTATCTAAGGGTTTAGGTTGTTTGGCGGATAAGGTTTTGTGGCCTTTTATTCTGGGTTCATCAATTTTTAGGTCATATGATTCAAGGTTTTATCGGGATTTGGGTTTATAGTTTCTTATGGATAAAGCTTTATGATTTTTTGGGGATGAGGGTTTTGGTTTTTTTGGGGATTTGGGATTAGAGTTTTTTGCTTCTGAGAGTTTAGGGTTTTTTAGGGATGAGGGTTTATCATTATCTAGGGTTAAGGGTTTAGGGATTTATAGGTTGAAGGGTTTAATGTTTTCTAGGGATAATGGTTTAGGTATTTCATGGGATGAGGGTTTATGGATTTCTAGTACTGAGGTTTTATGCTTTTATTTTCAGGAGGATTTTGTTGTTTTGTGGTTAATTGTTGGGGGTTTTCTATGGATGATCATTTAGTTTTTCATAGGATAAGTAATGATTGTATTCTAGGTCTTAGAGATTAATTATTTTTGAGGATGAGGGTTTTTCATTTTCTTTGGATGAGGGTTATGGGTTTTCTATGGTTGAGTGTTTATGGTTTTCTTGGGTGGAGGATTTATGGTCTTCCTGGGATGTCAGTTTTGAGACTTCCATGGATTAGAGTTTATGTGTTTTTGGGCTGAAGGTATTAGTATTTTTAGGTATGGTGGTTTATGGATTTATTTGGATGATGTTTTATGTATTTTTAAGTATTGGGTTTATAGTTTTTTGGGGACGTATGTATAGGTTTATCTTGAGTAGGGGGTTTAGTGTTTTCTAGGAATGGGTGTCATGGGTTTATAGAATTAATGGTTCGATGTATTTTTGGGATGGGGGTATAGTATTTTTTTATTTATGAGGGTTCAATGTAATTTGGGGATGAAGGTACATCGATATTTGAGGTTTTTGGATCAATGATTTTGGGGATGAGTGTTTGGATTTTTTAGGTGATAAGGGTTATCGGTTTTTAAGTGTTGTGGGTTTATGGTTTTTTTGGATTGATGTTTCATTATTCTTTTGGGGATGACGCTTTAGGGTGGTTAGGGGTTAAGGGTTCTAGGTATTTGTAGAATTGTGTTATGGGGTTTTTGGGGTTAACTGTTTAGATTTTTTTTGGATGAGAGTTCTAGGATTTCTAGTGATGAGGGTTTTGTGATTTTTATGTAAGAGTCTTTAGTGGTTCTCAGTTTTGAGGGTTAAATTTTTTTAGGGATGAGTGTTCATGGTTTTTTTATTATGGTTCATGGTTTTTTGGGGATGAGGGTTTAGGGTTTTCTGGGATTAGGGTTCTATGTTTTCATGGACTAAGGGTTAAGGTTTTTTTGGTGTGGGGGTTTAGGGTTTTTTTGGGCTGAGAGTTGAGTTTTATAATGATGAGGGTTGAGAGTTTTTTAGGGATTATGGAATAGGGTTTTCTTGGTCGATAGTAGGGATTTTTTAGGTGTAGACAGTGGGGTTTTTTTTATGGTGGATGGTTTAGATTTTGTTGAGTCTGAGGGTTGAGAGTTTTATGGGATATGGGTAAATGGTTTTTAGGGCTGGTGGTTTGGATAATTGGGGATGAGGTTTTTTTGGAGTTTAGGTTCTGGGGTTTTATGGGGATGATGGTTTTGGGTTTTTTGGATCTGATGTTTTAGATTTTTTATGGATGACGGTCAAGGGTTCTTTGGGATATGGGTTTTGGTTCTTTTTGTGGTGAGGGTTAAGGGTATTCTATGGCTGTGAATGTCAGGTTATTTTGTGTGATGGTTTGGATTATTTGGTGTCGGATGGTTAGGGGTTTTTTTGGATGAGGGTTGGGTATTTTTGGGGTTTCGGGTTGAGGATTTTTTGGGTCTGAGGGTTGTGCATCTTTTGGGGTTAAAGGGTGAGGGTCTTTTTAGGGTTGTGGGTTTAGGTTTAATTGGGGTTGATTTTTTTGGGGGAAGAGTGTTAAATGTATTTAGGGGGTGAGGGATGGGTGTTTTTTGTGGTGGTGGTTAGGGTCTTTTGGGGGAGAGTGTCTATGTAATTTTAGGGTTTAGGGTTTTATGGTATTTTGGGGTTATGGTTTATGTTTTTTTGGAACTAAGGGTTTAGTTTTATTGGGAAGAGGGTTTAGGGTTTTTTGTTTATGAGAGTATAGGGTTTTTTAGGTTTCAGGGTTGAGATTTTTTTGAATGAGTTTTGAGGTTTTTAGGGGATTAGGGTTGGATGTTATTTATGGATAAGGGTAAAAGATATTTCCGGGAAAAGGGTTTAGGTTATTTTTGTAAGAACCTGGATCTTCGTTCAAGTATGTTTTCCGTTTTTTGGAGTTTTTAAGGAAAATAAATTTTCTGGAAATTTCAGAAGTACATGCCATGTACTTTCTGAGTACACGCCGTGTACTCTTCCCCGGCTCGAAGGCGTGTGCTAGTCGTGCTCGGGCCACACACACGGTGTGAATGGCTGAGGTGGAGGTCGATTAATTCGGAGTACAGAAAAATTGAAGTTCACGTCGTGTACTTTTTTTTTCATTAAACGGACCGGGGTCGCGCCTAACCCCCAAATTTGTATTCTTCTCCAGATTTCGTCCATCTGAGAGCGATCGTACGGCTGGATCTTCGATGAGCTCCCGCCTCGCCGTCCGTTCCATGATTCGATCATGGTCAATTGTGTTGGAATCGCAAAAGTGAGTTCTTCCTTCTGCTTTAGCCTTGTTTCTTGATTCCCCCTCATTTCTAAGTTATCGTGGGATGAACGTTCTGTGCGTTTTCTCAGATCTACGTCATTCTAAGGGTAATCTGTCATCTAGGTTCACGTATATCGATCTCCTAGGATCAAGGTATTTGGTTTGTGCCTTTCTATATAAAATTGATGAGTATTATGTGCAAATTCCACCAATACCCTTGAATGGGGTATTGCGTGTTTCCTGTTATGTCTTGCTGTTTTCCTGCTTTTCTTGATTGCTTTAGTAGAGGTTATTGCTTGTGAGTAGAGTAATTTATTTTGTGCTCAGGTTGCTTTTCCATGCTTGTTTTTCCTATTGGGAATTTTTTCAGTTGCCATGCCTAGTCGTAGGATAGTGTAACTATTACTTTTTATGCTGTTGAACCTTAGTTGATAGCCAAGTAGTTCTTGAGGTTTACTTGGACGATGTATGCGCGCTGAGCATGTTTTACTTTCCCACTCAGGACTGTGAGAACCTAGAGTAGTAGAACAAAGGGAGAATTGACGGAAGGGCTTCTCCAGAATGTCTTTTAATTGCGATGCGAGCCTATAGGGGGAATTGACATTGAGTGCTTCCCTAGAGAGTCTGTAGATCCACGATGCAGGACATAGGGGTAATTGACGTTGAGTACTTCCCTAGAGAGCCTCTAGTACGATACGAGACTATAGGGGGAATTGACGGTGAGTGCTTCCCCAAAGAGTCTTCTTAATTACGTAGCTGAACCAGAGGGGTGAGACTGTGTGTGATTCCTAGAGGGTTTCTAGTACTTATAGGTTGAACCATAGGGGTTAGACTGTGAGAGCTACCTAGAGGGTTACCCGTTTCTTCTTTCATTGCTGGCTCTTTACTTGTGTACTTTGTTTTTCAGAACTGTGGATTGTAGCTGCTTGTGATTTTATGTTTACTGCTTCTTATTTTATTATTGCCATGTATTCATTGAATGTTAGGCACAAATCTTTGGGTGATTGCCTACTAGGATTGTATCTCACACCCTGTTTGGGCCATGATTTTGGGCCCAAGCAGACTATGTTGCTGCAGGTATAGATAAGGTCAAGCACCCTTCTACTTTAGGTTCTTGATTGCACTGGAGCTGGGGAGCATGGGACCGATCCGTGGCTCGTGATACTGAGGATATTTCTTTGGTTTTCTTTTGCACTTGGTTTCAGTTGTATTGCAGCAAGTTGTTGTGTTTGCTATTTTCCTTAGATACTTGTACCTGCTGCATCATTATCATCATTACTATATGTATTTCATTGCTTCCACTATTTGGTTTCTGTTGTTATGCATGTTGTTACTGCTTCCGCTATTGACTGTTGTTTTTTCACGGTATACTTTACCGAATGAGGGAATAGTTTCCCCACTTACTCACCTAGGCCCTCGCTGCTAGTTGGAAGCCTTTGGAATTTGGGGAAACACACTTGAGGTCATGTGCTGAACTGGGTACGGGGCACCAGTGGAGGGCTCCGGATTCGGGTCGTTACAAAGTGGTATCAGAGGAGTTCTTTTCTCTTGCATTACTATTTGGAGACCTTAGCTAGGGATATGATGGATTCGGTACTTGGCATTAAGCTGTGCTTGGGAGTAGCTAACCCATGTACAGGGAAAAGCCATACTACCTCGTTAATTGCAGTTTTTTCTGGTTTTGAGTTTTATGGTTGATATGTTTTCACCTAGATTGATTCGCATGACCTATGCAGTTATTGTTTTAATATTGCGGTTCTATTTCTGTCGCAACCCGGTGAGATGAGGGTATACCGTCTCATGAATCATATAGAAACTTGTAGGAATCAGATGCCATGCATTCTTGCCATGCCATCTAGGGTGAATTAGAAATTTCATGTTGTTGTGATAGACTTTGTGTAGATTATGCATGCTGTTGTGATAGTTGATTGATAGATTCTCTTTTGTTATGTTAGAAAACTGTTTGTTTTGTTCCTTGTTAAATGTGAACGCCAAAATTTTGTTCTTGAGGAGTTATGTTCCCTCATGGATCGGAATTTGGCACTTTTCTCCATGTTTTTAGTGTTTTTGGAATTCTGTGCAGTTTCAGAGCTACTGCGCAGAAAAACCCAGAATACACGGCGTGTACTTTTTGTGAACATACTGTGTAGTTTTTAGTCTGTGTCACAGACCGTGTGGGCAGAACATGGTGTTGTAAAAGTAACTTCGGAAACACATCGTGTACGGTAGCTACACGCCGTGTATGCTCGGAGCTGTGTACCCAGTCGTGTCACTAACAACACGGGTCGGGGAAGCATTGGTATAACACGTCGTGTCCATAGGGAACACGCCGTGTAGTCCTGTCCAGGTACCCGGCCGTGTCACGAACAACACGGGCCGGTGTTACCTTCCTTTCCAAACACTGTATTTGTTTGGAACACGCCGTGTAGTCTTCCCAGGTACCCAGCCGTGTCACGAACAACACGGGACGATGTCGCCTTCGCCTATACACGCCGTGTTTTCTCGAAGCACGTCGTGTAAGGTCCATCCGTGTAGACCGCCGTGTACTCAACAACACATCCCGCCGAAGCCTTTTCTAGTACACGCCGTATTTGTTTAGAACACACCGTGTAGTCTCAGGTTAAGTCGGACCGTGTGGGTTATCCGTGTAAAGAGACTCAGGTAGGGGATAGTTTTCATGTACACACCGTGTGCGGGTGCAACATGTCGTGTAGTTTGAAGTGTACACGACTTGTAGGTCAGAAGTACACACCCATGTCAGTGGCTTAAAAAGACACACTGTGTAGTTTTTATACACGTCGTGTAGTCGTGTTTTGCAATATTGTGTATTTTTCCTCCCCTGTTCCTGTTTGTACCCTGTGTTCCCTGTCCTTGTTTTCTTGATCTAAGGTGTGCTTTTGACCCATCTTGCCGCAAGATCGGCACTCCATGGGGTCTCTCTAGCACTGCGGCCTCATGTTCCCCGTCCGGCCACACTAGTAGCACATAACCTGGATGCCTGATGATGTGTCTCGCTAACTCGAATCACAACGTGTTGGCTCTCTAAGGCACTTCTTGCTGTCATCTAGAGGAAAGATAACTCTGGAAGCAGAACCGCCCTAGCTCTCAGCTCCAGAGTCTCTCATATTGCACTCTTCAATCAGTGCCTGGTTAACGATGGAAGTAATGGAAGTCAGCTGGAAGATGTTCACCTGCGAGCGGATCTCCCACCTGAGTCCATCCTCAAACATCCTCACCAAGAACACCCCACTCCCACCCCGAAGGGGTGTAAAACACTGCATCTCGGTGAAATGAGAGGAATACTCCATGACAGATAGAGTACCCTACTTTATGCTCATGAAATCCCGGGCTCGATCGGACCTCAGGGTCTCTGGGTAGAAGTAGTCGTAGAACACGTGCTGGAACTCCTCCCAAGTCATAGCCTGCTGTTGACCCGCTTGTGAGACCACGTCCCACCACCTCTTGGCAGAGTCTCGGAGCATGTAGGTGGCGAGCTGGACTCGCCACTCTGGAGGCGTCTCCAGATGCTCTAATATAGTCAGCATGGCTTCCATCCATGACTCTGCAGCCTGAGGTCCTCCCTCCCCCGAGAACGTGGGAGGATGCTGCTACTGAAAGACCCGCGTCAAGTCTTCCATAGACGAGGTAGGAGGCAGTTCTCCCTAGAAGGCTTGCATCATCCTCATAAAACCTTCCTTGAACTACGCATCAGTTCCCACAACTGGTACAACAACCGGTTCCAAGGCTGGCTCGACTGGGGGATCGACAAGAAGTCCCTGATCAGCCATATCTGGCATCTGATCACTGCCTGAAGACAAACGTACCCTTCATCTTTGTGTGGATTATTGGAAGCTGAACCAGTTGATGGTCAAGAACTGATATCCCTTGCTGTAGATTGATGACCACTTTGATCAACTACGAGGATCCCGGGTGTTCTCAAAGATCGAATTGAGGTCCAGTTATCATCAGTTGCACGTTAGACCATCAGATATACCTTTGTCAGCCTTCAGGAGCAGGTACAGTCTTTACGAGTATATAGTCATGTCGTTCGGTCTCACGAACGCGCCTGCAGTTTTCATGGAACTGATGAACCGAGTGTTCCATCCTTATTTGTATTCCTTCGTCGTGGTCTTCGTGGACGATATCTTTGTGTACTCTCACACTCAACATGACCATGCCACCCATCTTGAGATCATTCTGAGTACACTAAGAGAGCATCGACTTTTTGCTAAACTCTCGAAGTGCCACTTCTGGATGGATCGGATTCACTTCTCGGGTCACGTAATCTCAGAGGCAGGAGTATCTGTGGACCTAGATAAAGTGAGAGATGTAGTTTCCTGGGAGCATCCGAAGAATGTCTTTGAGGTACGAAGTTTCCTAGGGCTGGCTGGATACTACAGACGCTTCATTCGGGACTTTTCTCATCTCAAAGCACCCTTGACAGGTCCGACCAAGAAGGGGGAGAAGTTCTTATGGTTAGATTCTTGTGAGGCATCCTTTCAAGAGTAGAAAGGGAGGTTGACATCAGCACCGATACTAGTCTTTCTAGAGCCAGGCAAGAGCTACACTGTTTATTGTGATGCTTCAGGTATTGGGATAGGAGTTGTGCTTATGCAGGGAGATGGAGTCGTTACATACGGGTCTCGGCAGTTGAAGCCACATGAGAGGAACTTCCCTATGCATGATCTGGAGTTGGAAGCTGTTATTCATGCCTTGCGCTGTTGGGGACACTATATTTTGGGAGAGCACTTTGTGGTCTTCACTGACCACAAGAGTATCAACTATATCATCACTCAGCATGATCTGAATCTAAGCCAGCGCAGGTGGGTTGAGTATCTATAGTCTTTTTACTTTGAGCTTGCCTATACGCCGGGAAAGGGCAACGCCGTGGAAGATTCATTGAGCATGAGAACTCAGATTCAGGCAGTTAATGAGGCCAGTAGTGAGTGGCAGCTGATGGCTCTGTTCTCTGAGATGCATCTAGAGGTGCACGACAGACGGGGAAATAATTTTCTATCTTCTGTAGCTGTTCCCTCCACGCTATTTGATCGGGTATGGATGAGGCAGCTATCAGACTCGAAAGTCTTAGTCTTGTGGGAGAGTGTGTCAGGAGAGGACCCTCTTCTAGGATAGACAGTGGGTGAGGATGACATCATGCATTTCTAGGGACGCGTATGGGTGCCAGCAGACATATCCGAGGAGCTGATGTGGGATTTCCATTCGTCTATTTGGGAAGTTCATCCTAGCATCACCAAGATGTATCGGGACCTTCATCGCCAATACTGGTGGCCAGGTATGAAGAAGGATGTTGCTGGTTTTGTCATGTGATGTTCTACTTGTCAGCAGGTGAAAGCAGAGCATCAGCGACCAGCGGGGCTCTTACAGCAGTTACCGATTCTGGAGTGGAAGTGGAACGATGTTACGATGGACTTTGTAACCGGGTTTCCGAGATCACCTCGGGGAAACGATGTTGTTTGGGTTGTCGTCGATAGGCTTACGAAGGTTGCTCACTTCTTTCCGATCAAGTAGACCTTCAGTGTCGATGATATGGGATGACTTTACATCAGAGTGATCATTCATCTTCATGGAGTTTCACGATCTATTGTTTCATATAGAGATACGCGCTTTACCTCTCAGTTCTGGCAGGGACTTCAGAAGGCCTTGGGTACACAGGTACTTTTGAGTACAGCATACCATCCCCAGACTGATGGTCAGTCCAAGCGCACGATCCAGGTGCTTGAGGATATGCTCTGAGCTTGCATCCTAGACTTTGGCGGTTCTTGGGAGAAGCATATTCCTCTGGTGGAGTTTTCCTACAAAAACAGTTTTCAGGAAACCATTTAGATGGAACCATACGAGAAATTGTACGGTAGGCCATGTCATTCACCCTTATGCTGGCTAGAGGCAGGAGAGGCAGCTTTTCTAGAACCTCATCCTGTACAGGAGACTTCAAAGCAGACAGAGCTGATTCGGAAAAGGATGGCTACAACACAGTATCAGTAGAAGTCTTATGCTGATAAACGGAGATGACCTCTGGAGTTCAAGGTCGGTGATCAGGTTTTCCTACATGTCGCACCGAGGTTGGGACACAAAAGGATTCAGAGAAAGGGTAAGCTTTCATCGCGGTACGTCAGGCTGTTTGAGGTCTTGGAGAGAGTTGGGCCGGTTGCCTATCGGTTGTAGCTACCTTAGAGGTATCGGGCCATGCACGACGTCTTCCACATCTCTCAGCTTCGACGTTACTTTTCAGACCCGTCTCACATCTTTCAGCCCGAGGTAGTCGAGCTTGAAGCGGATGCGTCATTCGAGGAGCATCCTATCCAGATTTTCGATCATAGTATGAAGATTCTCCGCGGGCAGTCTGTTCCTCTGGTACGAGTGCTATGGTAGCATGGGCGAGTACAGGACGAGACCTGGGAGAGGGAGGCTGATGTACGTTCGTAGTGGACGAAGCTGTTCGGGGTTTCTTCTTCTCCACCACATTAGGGAAATTTGGGGACGAATTTCTTTAAAGGGGGAGTTTGTAAGAACCCAGATCTTCGTTTAGGTATGTTTTCCCATTTTCTGGAGTTTTTAAGGAAAATAAATTTTCTGGAAATTTCAGAAGTACAGGCCGTGTACTTTCTGAGTACACGCCGTGTACTCTTCCCCGGCTCGAAGCTGTGTGTTGGCTGTGCCCGGGCCACACACACGGTGTGTAAGGCTGAGGTGGAGGCCGATTAATTCAGAGTACAGAAAAATTGAAGTACATGCCGTGTACTCAAGAAGTACATGCCGTGTACTTTCTTTTTTTTCATGAAACGGACCGGGGTCATGCCTAACCCCAAAATTCATCTTCTTCTCCAGATTTTGTTCATCCGAGAGTGACCGTATGGCCAAAAATTCTACAGGCTCCCGCCTCGCCGTCCGTTCTCCGATTCGAGCATGGTCAATTGCATTGGAATCACAACAGTGAGTTCTTCCTTCTTCTTTAGCCTTTTTTATACATTCCCCCTCATTTCCAAGTTATCGTGGGATAATGGTTTTGTGCATTTTCTCAGATCTATGTCGTTCTAAGGGGAATCTGTCATCGAGGTTCACGTATATTGATCTCCTAGGATCAAGGTAGGTGTTTTGTGCCTTTCTATATAAAGTCGATGAGTATTATGTGCAAATTCCACCAATACTCTTGAGCGGGGTATTGTGTGTTTCCTATTTTGCCTTGATGTTTTCTTGATTTGCTTGATTACTTTAGTAGAGGTTATTTCTTGTGAGTAAAGTAATTTATTTTGTGCTCAGGTTGCTTTTCCATGCTTGTTTTTCATGTTGGGTGTTTTTCCAGTTCCCATGCCTAGTCGCAAGATAGTGGAACTATTACTTTTTATTTTGTTGAACCTTAGTTGATAGACAATTAGTTCTTGAGGTTTACTTGGACGATGCATGCGCGCTGAGCATATTTTACTTTCCCACTAAGGATTGTGAGAACCTAGAGTTGTAGACCAAAGGGAGAATTGACGAAAGGGCTTCTCCAGAGTGTCTTTTAATTGCGATGCGAGACTATAGGGGGAATTGATGTTGAGTTCTTCCCCAGAGAGTCTGTAGATCCCCGACGTGGTCCACAGGGGGAATTGACGTTGAGTGCTTCCCCATAGATCCTTTAGCACGATACGAGACTATAGAAGGAATTGACGGTGAGTGCTTCCCCAGAGAGTCTGCTTAAGTACGTAGCTAAAACAGAGGGGTGAGACTGTGTGTGCTTCACAGAGGGTTTCTAGCACTTATAGGTTGAACCATAGGGTTTAGACTGTGAGAGCGACCCAGAGGGTTACCTGTTTCTTCTTTCTTTGTTGGTTGTTTACTTGTGTACTTTGTTTTCCAGAACTGTGGATTGTAGCTGCTTGTGATTTTCTGTTTACTACTTCTTGTTTTATTACTGCCATGTATTCATTGACTATTAGGCACAACTATTTGAGTGATTACCTACTAGGATTGTATCTCACACCCTATTTGGGCTATGCTTTTGGGCCCAAGCAGACTTTGTTGCTGCAGGTATAGATAAAGGCAAGTTACATTCTACTTCAGGTTCTTGATTGCATTGGATCTGTGGAGCATGGGACCGAGCCGTGGCTCGTGATGCTGAGGAGCTTTCTTTGTTTTTCATTTTCACTTGGTTTCAGTTGTATTTCAGTACGTTGTTGTGTTTTCTGTTTTCCTTAGATAATTGTACCTACTGCATCATTTTCATCATTACTAAATGTATTTCATTGCTTCCACTGTCTGGTTTCTGTTGCTATGCATGTTGTTACTGCTTCCTCTATTGACTGTTGTTTTTATGCTGTATACTTTACCGAATGAGGGCATAGTTTCCCCACCGACTCACCTAGGCCTTCGCTGCTAGTCGGCAGTCTCTGGAATTTAGGGAAATGCGCTTGAGGTCATGTGGAGAACCGGGTATGGGGCACCAGTGGAGGTGCTCTTGATTCGGGTCGTTACAATTTTGATGTTTTGAGGGTTGAATATTTATTAGGACTTAGGTTTTAGGTTTTTTTGGGTACTGACTGTTAAAGTGTTTTTGGGGATGATGGTTTTGGGTTTTTTGGGGCTAGGGACTAGGGTTTTGGGCTCTGAGTATCGGGTTTTATGTGGATGAGGGTTGAAGGATTTTTGGGTTATAAGGGTGAGGATTTTTGGGTCTGATTTCCATTTTGTTTTGGGATAAGGGTTTGGGTTTTGTGGGGTTATGGGGTGAGAGTTTATTAAGGGTGATGGTTGAGTTTTCTCAGGGATAAGGGTCTAGACTTTATTGGGGATTATGGTTGAGTGTTAATTGGGGATGAGTGTTGAGTTTCATTTGGGTATTATGGTTGATAATTTTTTGGGATGATGGTTTTGGGTATCTTAATATTGGTTTAGGGTTTTCAGGGATGAGGATTTTGGGGTTTCGGGCCTTAGGGTTTAGGGTTATTTGGGATGAGGGTTTATGATTTTAGGGATGTGATGGTTTAAGATTATTTGAGGCTATAGGATTAAGGTTTTTTGTGGTTGGGGATTAGGGATTTTTTATGGAAAGGGTGTAGTGTTTTTGGGGATGATGGATTAGGGATTTTTGGAGTATAGGTTTGAGGGTTATTTTTGGAATGTGGATTTTGGGTATTTTTCTATAGAGGGTTGAGGGTTTTTTGGGGATGATGGTTGAGGGTTTTTTGGAGGTGAGGATTAATTGTATATTAAGGTTGAGTTTTGAGGGTATTTTGGGATGAGGGTTGATGGGTTTTTTAGTGTTTAAGGTATTCTGGGACTGAGGGTTGAGTGTTTTTAGGCTTAGGGTTAACTCTATTTTAAAACTGTGGGTTGAGGGAATTTTATGTTGAGGGTTTAATTTTAATGTGGGATAAGGGATGATGTTTTATTGGTGAAGAGTTTTAAGGGTAATTAGTGGATGAGGATTTAGTGTTTTTTGGGGATGCGGGATTAGGGTTTTTCTGGATATGGTTTAATGTTTTTTAAAACTAATGTTTGAGGTTTCATTGGGAATTATATTCAATGTTTTATTGGAGATAAGGGTAGAAGGTTTTGGGGGTTCATGGTTTAGGGATTATGGGGAATATTATATAGGGGTTTTTGGGATGATTTTTGAGTGATTTTGAGGATTAGGGTTGAGTTTTGAGGGTATTTTTGGGCTGAGGGTAAACGATATTTTTGTTTTGGGGATGATAATTATTTGGACCTATGGGTTTAGGTATTTTTGGGGATGAAGTTTTAGGGTTATTAACAAATGCGGTTATATGGTTTCTTGGGACTCTGGGTTTTTGGTTTTAGGGGGAATGAGGTTTTATGGTTTTTTGTGGATGAGATTTTAGGGTTTTTGTGGATGAAAGTTTAGGGATTTCTTGGGATGATGGTTTACGATATTTGGGAATTTGGGTTTAGGGTTTTTTTGGGTTGTGGTTTAAGGCTTTGGAGGATTAGGGTTTATGATATTTTTGTATGGGGGTTTATGGTTTTATTGAGATGAATATTTATGGATTTTTGTGGATGGGTTTTTTGGGTTTTTTGGGGATAAGTGTTTAATGTTCTTTAGGGATGAGGTTTGAGGATTTTGTGTGCTAAGAGGTGTAATATTTCTGTGCAAGATGATTTATGGGTTTTTAGTATTAAATGATGAGGTTTTTTAGGGTAGTGGTTGAGGGTTATTTTGGGCTGAGACTTTTGGATTTTTTTTGGGATTATGGTTTATTGTATTTTTTTCAAAGGTTATGGGTTTATGGGGTTGAGGATTCATGGATTTTGGTTGCTAAGGTTTCTGGGAATTTTGGTAAAAAGAGTTTAGGGTTTTCTAGAGATCAGGGTTTTGGGATTTTTTGGATTTTTGATCGGGTTGTTTGGGGATAAGTGATAAGTTTTATAGGAGATGATGTTTAATTATTTTTTTGTATTTTGATTAAGGGTATTTTATAGCTTAAGGGTTTATTTTTTTTGGTGATAAGGAATTAGGGTCTCTTGGGGCTTCAGGAGCATGTTTTTTTGACAGGATTCAGGGTTTTTTGGAGATGAGGGGTCATTTTTTTTGGTGTATAAGGGTTGTGGGTTTTGGAGAATGATTTGTAGGGGTTTTTTGGAGCTAATTTCTTGGTGTTTTAATCAGATGAAGATTCAGGGTTTTATGGATCTATGGTTCGAGGTATTTTGAGGGTGAGGGTTTATGGTTTTTTTATCGGGTTCAGTATTTTAAAGGGTTTATGGCTTATGGTTTTTTGTGGGATGAGGTTTGGGGGAATTTTTGGAAGAGGGTTTGGGGTTTTTTGGGTCTATGGGTCTATGATTTTTCAGCTTAAGGGTTCCTATTTTTTTAGTGATTAGGGTTTGTGGTTTTTTAGGACTCTTAGTTCCGCATTTTAGGGGTTGAGGGTTCATGGTGTTTTGGGGTGAGGGTTATAGGTTTTTTAGTTTTGTGGGTTTATAGATCTTGGGGGGAGGTAAAATGGTTTTATTGGGAACAATGGTTCATTTTTTTGTTGAGGATTTGGGTTTTTGGGGTTAAGGATTTCTTGTTTTTTAGGGCTAACAATTTAAGGTTTTCTGGGACTTAAAGTTTAGGGTTTTTTGTGGAAAAATGTTTAGGGTTTATTGGGGATAACTGTTCATTATTTTGGGAGTGAGGGTTCAGGGTATTTTAGCATTATGTGTTCATTCTTTTTTTTATATATCGATGGTTTAGGGTTTTTTTATTAAAGGATAATGATTTTTGCGGGGATGATGTTTTCTAGATATTTGGGGTGAGGGTTTAAATTATGTTGAGGCTGTAGATTTATGGTTATCTGGATGAGTGTTTATGTTTTATTAAGGATAATGGTTTAGGTATTTTTTGTTACTTGGTATAGTTTTTTAGAGTTGAGTTTTAAGGATTTTTTAGGGATTCGTGTTTGGGGTTTTTTTAGAGATGACGTTTTTGAGTTTTTTGGTGTTGTTGGTTTGAGGTACATTGTGGGAGAGGGTTTAGTGGTTTTTATGGATGATGGTTGAGGGTTTTTTGTGCTGATGGTTTAGGGGTTTGGGGGATGCCGGCTTTGGGTTTTTGTGGGGTGAGAGTTTGGGTTTTATTGCAACTGAATTTTTAGGATTTTTTGTGAAGATGCTTTAGGAAATTTTTGGGGATGATTGTTTAGAATTTTCTTGGGTTGAGGGTTTAGGGTATTTGGTGTCGAGGGTTTACTGTTTTGGGGGATGAGGGTTTTTTTTTCTAGGGGTTTAGGGATTTTTGGGGATTAGGATTAATGGTTTTTTAGGCTGAGGGTTTAGGGTTTTCTATGGTTGAGGGTTTCAGGTTTTTAGGGATGAGGGTTTAGGGATTTTTGTACCCGAGGGTTTAGGGTTTTTTTGGGGATGAGGGTTGAGAATTTTTTAGTTATATAGGTTTATAGTTATTTAGGGATGAGGGATGAGTTTTTTTGGGACTGAGGGTATATGGATTTTTGTGACTAAGGGATAGGGTTATTTGGGGGGTGAAGGATTGAATGGAATTTTGGAATGAGTGTTTATGTTTTTTAGTTCTAAAGGGTTTTTCTCTACGGTTTCATTGTTTATTATGGATTATCATTTAATGTTTTGGGGTATGAGGGTTTAGGGATTTTGTGATTAGGTGTTATGGATTATTTTAGTTGAGGGTTTATGTTTTTTTGGGATGTGGGTTTTGGGTTTTTTGTGGATGCGGTTTTTGGGTTTTTGAGGTATGAGGGTTGAGGGTTGAGGGGGTTGAGGGCTGTGGGTTTTTTTGGATGATGGTTGAAATATTTTTTGGGATGAGGGTTTTAGGTTCTTTTATTCTATGTGATTAGGGTTTTTGGGGGCTAACGGTTGACAGTTTATAGGGGTAGAGTGTTGAGGTTTTTATAGGGATGCGGGTTTATGGTGTTTGGGATAAGAGATGATGTTTTCAAGGGTTTATGGTTTTTTTGGGATTAATGTAGTGGGTTTTTTAGGATTTGGTGTTTAGTGGTTTGGGGCACTGAGGATTTATGGTTTGTTTAAACTAAGTGTTTAGTGTTTTTTTGGGCAGTGGGTTTAGGATTATTTGGGGGTGTGGGTGTAGGTTTATTTGGTGGTGAGTGTTGAGGTTTTTTTAATATAATGGATGAGGGTTCTGGGAGAAGTTTTTATGGTTTAAAGGAATGAGTTTTGATAGTATTTAATGGATGAGGGTTAAGGGTATTGGAGGATGGGAGATGAGGGTTTTGGGGGATATGGGTTAAGTATTCTTTGGGACTGAAGGATGATGGTTTTTTTGTGTCTTTGGGTTGGGGATTTTATGGGGATGAGGATTGTGTGTTTATTTTTTATAAGGATTGAGGGTATTTAGGGGTTTAGTGTTTAGTTTTTTTGGGTGTCATCGAGTCTAGGTATTTTTGCGGTTGAGGGTTGAGTGTTTTTTGGTGCTGATGGTTCTTTGTATTTTGCTGATGATGGTTTATGGTTTTCTAAGGATGAGGTTTGATAGTTTTATGAGGATGATGATTTATTTTTTGGGGGTTTGAGGGTGGATGATTATTTGGGAATAAGTTTTTATGGTTTTTGGGGAATGTGTTTTAGGATTTTGTACAATAAAGGGTTGAGGGTTTTTGGGGGCTGAGGGTTGAGGGTTTTGGGGGATAGGTTTTTATGGTCATTGGGGCTGATGGTTTAGGGTTTTTTATGTATGTTTAGTGTTTTTTGTGGATGGGTTTTTATGGTTTTTAGGGGATGAGGGTTGATTTTTTGGGGGGTGGAGTGTTAAGGGATTTTTGTGCTGACAGTTTTTTTAGGATATGATTTATGGTTTTTTTGTGCTAAGGGTATTGGTTTTTCCATGTTTTCATGTTGATGGTTTGGGGTGTGGGATGAAATTATTTTTACTAGGGTTGATGTTTTTTTTTCTGAGGGTTGAGCGTTTTTTGGGATGGGTTGATTTATTTTTATGTTTGAGGGTTGAAGTGTTTTTTGGGCAGAGGGTTGTGGGTTTTTTAGGGTTGAGGGATGCTAATTTTTTGGGGCATAGGGATTAATTTTTTTTATAGATTAGTGTTGCCTATTTTTTTGGGATTAAATTGTATGTTTTTTGTATTTATGAATCATGATTTTTTATAACTATGGGTTGAGAGTATTTTCGGGCTGAGGGTATAGTTATTTTAAAGATGATGATTGGGGTTTTTTTTGGGATGAGAGTTTAGTGTCTTTTAGGTCTGAGGGTTTATGGATTTATGGGGATGAGATTTTTGGGGTTTTGGGGGCCTAGGGGCCTGGGGTTTAGGGTTTTTTAGGATACTGGTTTATGGTTTTTTGGTTACGAGGAGTTATTGTTTTTTAGGGCTAAGTAATGAGGGTTTTAAGGGATGAGGGTTGAGGGTTTTTTGGGATGACAGTTTAGGGATTTTGGGTGCTTAGGGTTTAGGGATTTCTTGGGTGATGGATTATATTTTTTGGGAGGAAAATTAAGGTTTTTTTAGTGATGAGGGATTAGGGTTTTTTGGGGTAGATGTTTTAGGGTTTTTTGGGGATGATTGTTTAGGGTTTTTTTGGAACTAAGTGTTTCATTTTTTTCTAGGGATGTATGTTAATTTTTTGGATCTGAGGATCTATGAAATTTATTGGCAATGGGTTTAGGGTTTTCTGGATGATGGTATAACATTTTTGGGGGATAAATGTTAAGGTTTTGGGGGGAATAATGGTTGCATGTTTTGGGGGGTTGAGGTTTTATGTTTTTTAGATATGAGGGATTATGGTCATATGGTGATAAGGGTTTAGGGTTTTGTGGGGATAATGGTTTATGATTGTTTGGGGATAATATTTGATAGTTTTTTTCTGAGGTATTAGCATTTTTAGGGATGAGGGTTTTGAGTTTTTTAGGACTGATGCATTAGATTTTTTTAGGGATCAAGTTTTAATGTTTTCTATTGCTGAGGATTTATGGGTTTTTAATGTGATGGTTTACAGTTTATTAGGGATGAGGTTTTAATATATTTTTTTGGTTTGAGGGTTTAGGGTTTTTTGGGTATGAGGTTATACGGTTTTGGGGGATGGGGGTAGAGGGTTTTTTGGGGATGCGGGGTTTTAGGTTTTTGGTGATGATGGTTTTTCATTTTTTGAGGCAGTGATTTTATGTTTTTTTGTTGATTATTAATTAGTGATAATTTTATATTAAAATCAATGTTTTCAGTTATAAATGCTTCATTTTCAAAGCATGTTTTGGTACACCAATCTTGGCCCTCATACATTGATCTTGGTATCATCATTTCCCAATTGTCAATCATTATATAGAAATCATATATATCCATTATATAAATATTTATAATTATTCCTATAATGTAGAGATAGAAAATTGAATTACACCATTCGTGGAGACTGTAGGCCGTATGTATGCATTAACATTGTTTCAATTTTTAATGTAATTGAATGAATGAAAGGTAAATAATAATAAACCATTAAAGAATCATTATTATGTTATATACATTATATATTTTCATAAAAATCATCTTTATTACCACCCATGTGAAATATAAGAAAAACGAATCATATCGCATCATGGAGATGGTAGTCCATTCTTACACATGGGTGTTGTTATCTTTGATAAAAATATTTCATGATGATAAAGTAGAAATAATATTAACATTCCAGAGGTATAATTATATTTTTAATATCATATATAATCATATATACCATCATAATACCCATCCATATAAGATGGTGATGAAAAATGAATTATATCAGTATGTGGGGATGGTAAGTCATACATACGCATGAGTGTTAATTTCTCTTCTTGTTTGAAGAGAAAGAAGTTTTATAATGATTTTTTCAAAATAATAATAATCTCAAATTATATGGATGTTTATGATATTATTTTATGATAATCATTAATTATTTTTAGGTGTTAAGGAATAGTTGAAAAAGAAAGTGATCAGTTAGAGGGATTTCCTCTTCTTTAAACATCTGCTTTGGATCTCCCCAAATGGTCTTTAGGGTTCAACTTTTTTAGAATACAATAAACTCTTGAATTTTTCTAGGGAATAAATGATGTGAAAATGGATGGTTATGGGGTTTTTTTAAGGCTCAATGTGATTTTAATAAGTGAGGGAGGAGGTGTCCTTTTATAATTGAGGTGAGTGGTTCGTTTGGAATTTCTCAAATGACTAAATTATAATAAATTCATTTTCTTTCCAAATGGAAGATAATTTAAGGATAATATTAGATGATCTTGTAATATCATCATCCAATATATTTTATGCTTTTTATTATTATTTTAATCCTTATAATTTTTATTAACACTTAGATATCATAATTTAATTTTTACTATGGTAAGAACTTATATAATGTTAAAAGGTTTCAATTTTTACTTATGTGTTGTAAATTTGACCATAAATTAAAAATTTATGACCTTTTAGACTATTTAATAACTATTTTGTATTTTTATATATTTTTAATATTTATAAATAATTTTTTTAAAAAAATTATTTTGATAAAATATCATTAAATTGAATTTTGACACTATTCATTACATGGAATATTAAAAATATCATGATATCAAGTTAAAATAATTTTTTTAAAATATTATTCCTATGAAGAAAATTTCATCAATAAAAGTCGTTCATAACATTAATTCTCACAAATATTATTTATTTTAATATTTTTAATAATATTTATTTGATATTTCCATTAATTAAATAATTATTGCATCAATGTTGTGTACAAATTTAATGTAACTATATATTCAATACAAATTATAAATAAATTACCCTGATATATATAAACCTTTTAGATCTCCAAATATGTTTTATTATTGAATATATCTCCTAGATAACCCAATATTAAAATTGAAATAATATTTAAAATATGAAACTGACAACATTAAATTATTATAAAATAAAATATTACAAATATCTAGATCTCATCCATGTGGCAAAAAAAGTCAAAAAATAATTTTATAATTAAAATATGTTTATTAGCAAAAAAATATAAATTTATATTCGTTTATAACTTACAATTGTTCTCATGTGGACACATAAGGGATATTTAAGCAAAGAAGGTGACATTTTATGACTTTCTTTGATTTAAATATTATATAAGTCCTCTTAATAGAAATGTATCCATTAAACAAGTTATTATCAGTCCATAGGGTTTGAAGGACTGATTATATTCATATAATAAAATTTAGAAAATATGTATGGTCACTTTATAGTCCATATCATTTTATTTTTATCCTTAATTACCAAATTTTCCATTTACTATTGTAATAAAATTTACCAAGTTTACTATTCATATTGGCCAAACAATAGAAGGGACATATTAACAAAATTAGTAAATTATGAATCCAAATTTGACATTAATATCTCAAAATTTAAAACAAATAAGGTGTATAATTTAATTTAAAATAAAACTGGTAAAAAGTAATGAAACCGATTTTTTTGAAAAAAAGCTCATTTTAAACATAAAATGTTTTTATGATAAATTAGTGTATAAAATATTTTTTGAAAAAAATAAATTGATTTTTTTAAATTAAAACTGAATAAATAAAATCTAAAACATATATAGAACATAATTTTACCTTTTAAATACATTAAAAGAAAATAAAATTTTCAATAATAATCGGTATTTTCACTATTCCTTGAAAATAATTTTTTTAGAAAATAATACAAAACAAATAATTTTATGATAATATTTAAATGAAGAATAAAATTAATTTTTTCACATAAATTTTCTGGATATTATAGAAAATAATATTCACCCATTAATATAAGAAAAGCATACTGTTTAATAGAATTTATTTTTGCAAATAATAAAGTCACTTTGCTAAAAATTGTGTGATTGTTTCTAACAAAAATCCAATATATTCCTATTGAGTTGGAACTTTATATTTATTTCATAAATTAGTTATTTCTATTTATTCCCACCAATTTTATGGGTATATTATAATGAATATAATATATTTCATGGTTTTTACAACTCTAACTATCAAATAAATCGTGTTATTTAAAGATTAATTTCATAAGAATCATAGGGTGTCACATTATTTGGTTGAGGGTTTAGGGTTTTTGGTGATGATGGTATATGATTTAATAGGGAATAATTTTTTGGGTTTTGGAGGCTTATGGACTAGGTCATATATTTAATGAGGCTTCAGGGTTTATTAGGGATGTTGGTTTAGGGTTTTTTGGTGATCGAGTATTACGATGTGTTGAGGAAGAGGGTTTAGGGTTTTCTTGGATGTAGGGTTTATAGATATTTTTGGTTGTGATTTTTTGGTTTTTATGGGCTTATGACATATGGTTTTTGGGGTTAAGGGTTTTGTTTTTTTGAGGTTGAGGGATTGGGGTTTTTTGGGGCAGAGGGTTTTTTCGTTTTTTGGGGTTGAGTGTTTTGGTTTTTTTTAGGATGAGGGTTTATGGTTATTTAGGGATGATGGTTTGAGGGTTTTTGGACTATGGTTTATGGTATTTTTGGGGCTGAGGGTTTAAGGATTTTTGGGGTTTCTTCATTTTGGGTTATCTGTGACTAAGGGATTATGTATCATTTGGGAAATATAGATTATCATTAATTTGGACTAAGTGTTTGGTGTCTTTTGGGACGGAGGTTTTAAATATTTTGTGGATTATAGTTTAGGGGTTTTTCAGGTTGACGGTTTAGGGATACTATTGGATGAGGGTTTAGGGATTTTTTGGGGTGAGGTTTTAGGTTTTCCAGGATGACAAATTATAGTACATTAGGAAGAGGGTTTAGGTTTTTTTAGACTAAGTGATTAGAATATTGTTTGGGCTGGGGTGTTGGGTTTTTTTGGAAGGGGGTTTGTGGTTTTTTGGAGTTGCAGGTTTATTTTGGCAGGGGGGGTTGTGGTTTTGGGATCTGGGGCAGTGGCTTTAGTGTTTTCGAGGGCTAGGGGTTTAGTGTTGTTTGGGGTTTATGGTTTATTATTTTTTTAGTATGAGGGTATATAGTTTGTTATGGTCCTAGGTTTTGGATTTTTTGGGGAAGATGGTTTATAATGTTATGTGTCTTACTACTTAGGATTTAAGGGGGTTTGTTTTTAAATATTGTATGGCTCAGGGACTAGGATATTTTGGGATTTAATGTTTAGGGATTTTTTTGACTGAGGGTTTAATGTTTTTTGGGGAAGAGGAATTAGGGTTTTTATAGTTATGGGTGGTTACATATTTATGGGGATAATTTTTTAAGGTTATTTGGGGTTAATATGTTTTGGGTTTTTATGGATGAGGGATTAGGTTTTATAGGGATGAGGGTTTAGGGGTTTTTGTGTTGAGTGTTAAGGGTTATTTTGGTCTTACGGTTTTGGGTTTTTTGGAGATGAGGATATATTTATTATTTAGTATTAAGGGTTTAGGGGTTATTTGTGATATGGTTTTTGAGGATTTGGGGGATGAGGGTTTAGGGGATTTGTGGGTAATGGTTCATGGGATTATCTGGCTGATATATGAAGTTTTTTAGGGTTGTGGGTTGTGGGTTTTTAAGGGATGATGTTCATGGGTGGTTTGGGTTGAGGGTTCATAGTGTTTTGCATATGGTGATTTAAGGATTTTTTGGGGATGAGGTTTTACATTATTGGGGGATTAGGTTTTAATTAAATTTCAGGTTGATGGTTTACAGGTTTCTAAGGCTGCTGGATTGTGGAATTTTGGAGATGAGGTTTTACCGTTTTCTGGGGTTTATGGTTTATGGGTTTTTGGGGATGAGCATTTATGGTTATTTGGGTCTGAGGGTTCTGGTTTTCTTAGGGTTGGGGATTTAGGGTTTTTTTGGAAAAGAGGTTTTATTTTTTAAGGATGAGGGATTAGGGTATTTTTGGGAAGAGTTTTATGGGTTTTTAGGGGTTAAGGATTTAGGGTTTTTTAGGGATGAGGGTTTTGGGTATTCTTATTCTAAGGGTTTAAGGTATTCTAGAGGGTGACAGTTTATGGTCTTTTGGGAATCAGGGTTTAGGGGTTTTAATGGATGATGGTTTATAGTTTCATAGGGCTTGGAGTTTAAAATTTTTTTGGTCTAGGGGTTTGGGTTACTTTTTCGGGCTGAGGGTCTATGGTTTTTTAGGGATGAGGGTTTTATATTGTTTAAGGATGGGGGATTACTTTTTTTTAGGATGAGGGTTTATGGTTTGATGGGGTTGAGGTTTTATATTATTTTGGGGATCAGGGATTAGGTTTTTTTGGGGTTGAGTGTTTACATTTTTTTGAGAGCTGATGGTTTAGGTTTGTTTGGGGGAATAGTGTTTTGGGTTATTTTCTGTATAATGGAATAGCGTTTTTTGGGGATGAGGGTTTTTTGGTTTTGGGGTCTTATTTTTTAGGGGTTTTTGAGGATGATTGTTTTTTGATTTTAGGGGATTATGGTTTAGGGGTATGGCAGTTAGTGTTAAGGGATTTTTGGGGCTGAGTTGTGAAGGTATTTTAGGGATGATTTTTCTTTGGATTTTTTGAAGATGAGTGTACATGTGTTTTTTTTTCTGGTGATTTTTCATGTTTTTTTGTGGTTTATGGTTTAGTGTTTTTTGGGATTAGGTTTTATGGTCTTTTCATTTGATGTGTTTATTTGTTTTTGGGACGAGGGTTTTTGGTTTTTTAGGTCTATTGGTATTTGGGATTTTGGGTCTGAGGGTTCAGTATTTTCTATGATTGAGTGTTTAAGGTTTTCTAGAGATGAGTGTTTAGATGTTTTTGAAAAAATGTTTAGATTATTTTCAATGAGGGTTTAGGGGTTCTTGGGGCATGGTTTTTGGGATTTTTTGGGATGTGGTTTTAGGGTTTTTTGAGGCTGATGTTTTAGGTTTGGTGTAGAGGTATTAGGGATTTATGGGGATATGAGTTTATTTATTTTTGGGGCTGATTGTTTAGTGATTTATAGGGATGGGGAGTTATGGTTTGGGGGATTAATACTTTGGTTGTTTTAGATATAAATGTTCAAGATATTAGAGGTGGAGGATTTTGGTTTTTTTCTGACTAAGGGTTTATGTTTTTTGGGGTAGAGGGTTTAGGTTGTTTGGGGATAATGATTTATGTTGTTTTTGGGATGATGGTTTTGGATTTTTTGAATGAAGGTTTAGGGATTTTTGGGCTGTGGTTTTATGTTTTTTAGGAATGAATGTTTAGGAATTTTTTATGATGGTGGATTATCATTTTATGGGGATGAGGTTTTAGGGGTCTGGGTGCTGAGGGTTTAAGGTTTTTTTTTCATTGAGAGTTAAGGGGTTTTTTAAGATAATTGTCTTTTGGTACTGATTTTTTGGGTTTTTTTGGGATGAGGGATTAGTGTTTTTTTAGAAAAGGGTTTAGGGTCATTTTAGGATGGGGGTATATGATTTTTTGAGGATCATCGTTTAGGGTTTTCTATGGATAAGGGATTAATGTTTTTTGGTGATGAGGGTATATATTAATTTTTGGGCTGAGTGTTATAGTCTTTTAGGGAAGACTATTTAGGGTTTTTTGTCTTCATGGTTAATGTATTTTGGTCATGAGGGTTGAGTGTTTTTTGGTGATGATGGTTTAGGGTTATTTCGGGATAAGGTTTATGGGTATGGGGGGATAAGGGTTTAGGTAATTATGGGGATGAGGTTTTTGGGTTTTTTGGGTATGAGGGATTAGGGTTTTGGGGCGATAATCGTTTAGGGTTATTGAGGTATTTGGGTTCTGGTTATCTGTTTATGAGTTTTTAGGGTATTTTGGGGCTGTGGATTTAGGATTCATTTGGTGAAGAGGGTTTATGGTTTTTTGTGGGTAAGGGTTTAGGGGTTTTAAGGGATACTGGTATAAGGGTTTTTGGTCATGATCTTATTGGGTTTTTTGGGGATAAGGGTTTAATGTTTTGTAGGGTTTATCATTTAGGGTTCTTTGGGGATGATAGTTTTGAATTTTTTAGGGATGAGGGTTTAGGGTTTTTTTGGGTATTATGATTTAGGATTTCTCTTGGATGAGTGTTTCAAGACTTTTAGGGATGATGGTGTAGGGATTTTTTGGGGGCTATGAAATTATCATTTTTTAGGGATAGGGATTTCAGTATGATGGGGATGAGGGATTAGTGGTATGTAGGGATGAGTGAATTGGTCCCTTTTTGAGATAATGGATTAGGGTTTTTAGGGATGAGGGTTTAGGTTTTTTTGGATATTATGGTTATGGGTTTTTTAGGATGAGGGTTTAGGGTTTTTTGGAGTAGTGGGTTTATTTTGTTTATGGGGATGAGGGTTTTTGGGTTTTTGGGATGATGGTTAGGGGTTTGGTGTCTATAGTTTAGTTGTTTTAGAGGTGTGTGATTAGGATTTTTGGGGATTTTTGTTGAGTTTTTTTTATAGATAAGGGTTATTTTTATTTTATGGGTGAGGGTTCAATGGTTTTTTAGGATGATGGATTGGGGTGTTTGTTGTTAATGGTTTAGAGTTTTCTTGGGATAACGGTTTAGTGTTATTTGGTTCTTAGGATTTAGGGGCTTTATGGTTAAGGGTTTATAGAGTTTTATTGACTGGGTTTTAGGGATTTGGGGGATGAGATGTTAGGGTTTTCTAGGGATAAGAGTTTAGGGTTTTCTATGGTTGGGGTTGTAGGATTTCTTTGGACATAGAGGGTTTTGGAGTTTTAGGGTTGATGGTTTAGTGTATTTTTTGGCAAATGGTTTTTGGTTTTTTGGGGCTAAAGGGCTATGGTGTTTTCAGGATGGGGTTTTTGGGATTTTTGGGGTTGAGGATTTTTTTTGGGATGATGGTTTAGGGATTTTTTCGGCTGATGGTTTACATATTTTGGGATTGAGGTTTTATTATGATGAGTTACAATTTTTTGGGATGAAGGATTAGTGTATTTTGGACTTATGATATTATGGTTTTTCATGGCTATGTGTTTATATTCTTTGGGGGATGAGGGTTTCTGGTTTTTTAGGGATAAGGGTTTAGGTATTTTTTGGATGAGGTTTTAATTTTTGGGAGGGATTATGGTTTTGGGATTATTGGAGCTAAGTGTTTAGGTTTTTTTAGGCCGATGATTTTGGTTTTTTGGGGGATGAGGGTTTAGCATTTTTTGGGGATGAGGGTTTATGTATATTTGGGGTGATTGTTTATAGTTTTTTATTACTGAGGTTTTTGGGTTTTTTAGTGACTAGGGTTTAGGGTTTTTATGGGATTAGAATTTATATTTTTCTTGGACTATGATATTTTGGTTTTTTAGGGATGATGGTTTACGGTTTTTAGGGATATGGGTTTTTATGGGGGAAAAGGGATCTATGTTTTTTAGGATAGAGGGTTCAGGGTTTTTTTGGGGGCTGAGGGATGGTGGGTTTTTCGGGTTGATTTTTTTAGGGTTTTTTGGGGATGGGTGATTATCATTCTTTGGTTATAAGGGTTTTGGGGTTTTGGGGTTTTAGGGTTGAGGGTTTGGGTGTTTTTAGGGAAATGGTTTTTTTCTTTTTGGGCCTACTGATTAATTGTTTTGGTGGATGAGTATTATAGTTTTTATTATTCTTAGAGTATAGGGTTTTCATAGGCATAATGTTTATGAATTTCTTGGTAATGGGATTTAGGGTCTTTTTTGGGATAGGGGTTTTGGTTTTTGAGGGGATATGGGTTTGTGGTTTTTTGTGGATGACCATATAGGTTTTTCTTAGTTTATGGTTTAGGGATTTTTGGGGATGATATTTAATTGATTTCGTGCCTGAGGGTTTAGCTAATTTTGAGGATAATGGATTATGGATTAATAGGGATTTAGAGTTATGTCCATTTTTGGAATGAAGGTTTATAATTTTTTTGGAGAAATAGGTTTAGGGATTTTGAGCTTGGTTGTTGAGATTTTTTTGGGTTGTGGGTTTAGGGATTATTGGGGATGATGGTTTTAGTTTTTTGGGATTATTTTTAAGGTTATTTAGGAGATGCAGGGTTATACTTTTTTATGTATGAGGTTTTATTATTTTTTTGTTTTGTGTTTTTAGGATTTTTTAGTGCTAAGGGTATAGGTTTTTTGGGGGATGAGCGTTACCAGAATTTTAGGGATGATTATTTTTTGGGTTAGAGGGTTAAGGGATTTTTTGGGAAAAGGTTTTATTGTTTTTGGGAGAAAAGGGTCTAATTATTTTATCAATTTAGGGTTCAGTGTTTTTTTAGGATGAGGGTTTACAGTTTTCTATGTATTGGTGTTTTGAAAGGATGAGGTTTTAGGGGTATTTGAGGGTTAGGATTTATGGTTTTATTAAGGTGAGACATTAAATATTTTTAATGAAGATGGATTAGATTTTTTGGGACTAAGAATTTGTAGTTTTTTGGGGAATGGGTAAGGGTTTTTTGGGGATATAGTTTTCTGGTTTTTAGGGCTCAGGGTTTCCGTTTTTTAGGGATAAGGTATTATGGTATACTAAAGATGAGGGTTTTGGTTTTTTAGTTTTGTGGTGTGGTGTTTTTTATGGATGTGGGTTTTGGTTTTCTAGTGATTATTATTTTGGATATTATGGGGCTGTGGGAGTATGGTTTTTTGGGTTGTGAGGGTTTATGTTTTTTTGGGATGAGGTTTTACATCTTTTTGGGGCTGGGGGTTTAGGTTTATTTGGGGATCCATGTATAGGGTTCATTGGGGATTTGAATTTAGGGGTTTTTATGGATGTGGGTTTAGGATTTTTTGGACATGGTTTTTTAGGGTTTTTTTAGGAATATTGGTTTAGATTTTTTTTGGGATGATGGTTTATGGTTTTTATGGATGTTGGTATGGGGAAATTGGGTTTTAATGGTTTATCTGTATTTGGAGCAAAGGATTTTATAATTTTTTGTTATGAGAGTTTAGGGTTTTTTGAGGGTAGGTTTTTAAGGGTTTTTCGATATGGGGATTTAGTGTATATGAGCTATGGCTATAGGGTTATTTGATGAAGTGGGTTTGGGTTTTTTAGTGATGATGGTTTAGGTTTTTTAGAGATGAATGTATTGGGATTTTGGAAATGAGGTTTTAGTGTTTTTTTGGGATAAGGGTTTAGTGTTTTGGGGAGATGATGGTGTAGTGTTTTTTAGGGTTTTGCTGTTTTGGTGGATTAGGGTTTTTCCTTTATTAGGGATGAGGGTTTGGGGTTTTTTAGGTATGGGGGTTTAGGGTTTTCTTTATGGATGATGACTAAGTGTCATCGGGGGGATGAGGGTTTACTATTTGTTTTGGGATGAGGGTTTTTTGTTTTTTGGGGTTGAGGTTTTTGTGTTTTTTGGGTATGATTGTCTATTTTTTTAAGGCTAAGATATTAGGGTTTTTTTATCTATTGTTTTAGGGTTTTGGTGGGATGAGGGTTTAGATATTTTAGGGGCTGAGGTTTTATAATTTTCTAGGGCTGAGGGTTTACTCATTTTTGGGTCTTGGAGTTTGGGGTTTTTTAGGGATGAGGATTTAGGGTATTTCAACAATGTGCGTTTTGGGTTTTTTATAGATAAGATCATAAGGATTTTAGGGATGTGTGTTTATGGTTTATTGGGACTGCGTGTTTTCTGTTTTGTGGGGTTGAGGGGTTAGTGTTTTATGGGGACGTGGGGTTTATTGTCATTGAGGAAGAGGGTTTAAAGAAAAATTCAGTTGTGCATTTTGGGTTTTTTGGTTCTATGGGTTTAGTTATTATTGGGGAAAAGGGTTCTAGGTTTATTGGGATTGAGGGTTTGGGTTTTTTTAAGATAAGGGTTTATGATTTTTTTGGGATGAGGGTTTTAGGGTTATAGTCTTGTTGGTTTATGGATTCATAAGATCAAGGGTTTATTATTTTTAAATTATTCTTCTAATGTTTTTGGAGGTTAAGGGTTTATTTTTTTTAAAGAGGTTTTAGGGTTTTTTTGGGGATGAGGTTATAAGTGTTTTGGGGATAAGTGTTTAGGGTTCTTTGTGTCTAAGGTTTTAGTGTTTTTTGGACTAAGCATATAGGATTTTTGGAGATGAGGGTTTGATTTTTTGGGGGATTATGGTTTACAGTTTTTTGTGATGAGAGTTTACAGTTTTTTGGGTTGAGGGTTTAGGGTTTTCTCTTGATAAGGGTTTAGGTTATTTGGGTCTGAGGTTTTGTGGGTTTTTAGGGAATTAGGATTATTGTTTTTGGGGATGAGGGTTTAGTGTTTTTTTGGGATTGAGAGTTTAGGGTTTTCTAGGGATGAGTTCCAAGCTTTTTTTGTGGTTGAGGATTTAATGTTTTCTATGGTTGAGGGTCTATGGTTTTCTGGGGAGGAGGGTTCAGGGTTTTCTAGGGTTGTGGTTGTAGGGTATTATAGGGTAGAGGGTTTATGTTTCTTTTTGTTTGGAGGGTTTATAGATTTTTTGAGCTGATGGTTTAGGGTTTTTCAGGGATAAGGGATTACGATTTTTTGTGGTTTAGGGTTTATAGAAATTTTGCGACTTAGAGATTATGGTTATTTTTGCAGAGTTTTTTGGGTTTTTTTGGTTTAGGGTTTAGGGGTTTTTGAGGGTGAGGGTTTAGGGTCATTTTGGGATGAGGGTTTAGGGGTTTCTAGAGCCAAGGGTCTCTGATTTTTTTGGGATTAGTATTTAGGTTATTTTGGGGTTTAGGGTTGAGGGTTTGTGGGATATGGGAGCTTATGGTTTCAAGGGGTTGAGGGTTTAGGGTTATTGGGGGTTTCGGGTTCAGTGTTTTGTGGATGAGGGTTTATAGTTTTTGGTTCTTGGGGGTTTTCATTGTGGGTTCTTGGTTTCAAGGGTTTTCGGGACTCTAGGTTTATTATTTTTTATGAATTAGGGTATATGGTTTTTTTTGGATATGATTTATTATGTTTTTATGGTGATGAGGTTTTAGGTTTTTTAGGTATCAATATTTAATGAATTTTGTGGCTACATGCTTATGGTTTTTTGGGATGAGGTTATTTCATTTTTAGGGGATGTGGGTTTTGGGTTGTTCATAGATGAGGGTTTATGGTTTTTGTAGGATCATTGGTTTGGGATTTTGGGGGATTGGGATTTAGGGTTTTTAGTTATTGAAGGTTGAGGGGTATTTGCGGGTGATAGTATATTGTTTTTGGGGATGAGTGTTTAGGATTTTAGGGGAAGCTGTTTTAAGGGGTCTTGAGGAATTAGGGGGTTTTATTGGTATGTGTTTATTTTTTTTCTAAGGGTGACACATTATGGTTTTCTAAGGTGGTGGTTTTAGATTTTTCTAGGGATTTTGGTTTAGGGGTTTGTGAGTATGAGGTTTCAGTTTTTTCTAAACATGAGGGTTTAGGATTTTCAGATTCTTATTAGAGTTTATTGATTATTTTCTAATGGTTTACAGTTTTTTGGGGATAAGGGTTTAGAAGTTTTTAGGGATCACGATTTAGTGTTTTTGGGGAATATAGTTTTGGGTATCTTGGGGATGAGGGTTTAGTAATTTTAGATGATAAAAATTTATGGTTTTTAGGGCCAAGGGTTCAGGATTTTTTAGGGTGGAGGGTTTATGATATTTTGGGGTTTATGGTTTACAATTTTTTGGGATGATGGTTTTAGGATTTTGGTGGTTTTTTGATTTGGGGGGCTGTAGGTTTAGTGGTTTTTAAAGATGTGGGTTTAGGGTATTTGGGTCAAAGGGTTTAGGGTTTTTTGGGTTTGTGTATTTAGGGTTTGCGGGAGCTGACGGTTTATTTTTTTCATGCTGAATGTTTAGGGTTTTGGGGAAATAAGTTTTTAGGAATTTTTGTGGATGAGGGTTTTGCATTTTTTGGGTCTGAGGGTTATTTTTTATGGGGTAATATGGTTTATGGATTCTTGGTGGTGGGGTTTAGGGTTATTTGGGGTAGATATTTTTTGGTATTTTGAGTAGGAGGTTTTAGGGGTTTTATGGAATGTAGTTATGAGTTTTTTGAAATGAGGGTTCAGGGTTTTTTTAGAATGGATGATTAGGGTTTTTTTGGTTCAGGGGATTATGTACTTTTTAGGATAAGGGTTTAATATTTTTGGGGACTGAGGGATGAGTATTTTTTGGGGAAAAGGGTTTATTGATTTCTATGGTTAAGTGTATTGAGGTTTCAAGGGATGAGGGATTAGGGTTTTTTAAAGATAAGTGTGTAGTTTTTTATTATGATGATGCTGTAGGGTTTTATAAGGGTGAGGTTTTAGGGTTTTATATGGGTGAGGGATTAGGATTTTCTAATGTTTGAGGGTTTTCTAGGTTTCTGGGATTAGGGTTTTTTGTGTAGATATTTTAGTGTTTTTTGGGAATGAGGGATTAGGGTTTTATATTGCTGTGGTTATTGGGTTTTCTAGTGATAGGGGTTTACTATTATCTTAGGCTAGTGTTTTAGGGTTTCATAGAGTTATGGGTTTAGGAATTTTGGTAGCTAGGGGTTTAGGGTTTTCTAGGGTAGGGGGTTTAGGGTTTTCCTCAGCTAAGAGTTTATGGTTTTGTAGGGCTGAGGGTTGAGGTTTTTCTTGGTAAGAGGGTTTAGTGTTTCGTGTGTCTAAGTGATTATTGTTTTCTAGGTCTTAGGGTCTAGTTGGTTCTAGGGATGAGGTTTTAGGGTTTCCTTGGAGCTGGTTTTTTTCAGTATGAGGGTGTATTGGTTTATTGGGGAAGAGAGGGTTTTTTGGAGTAGATGTTTTAGGGTCGTTTGTTATCGAGGGTTTAGGGATCTTGGTGCTTATTGCTTAGGGGTTTTGGATGAGGGTTTAAGAATTCAATGGATGTTGTTTTTTGGGTATTTTTGGGTTGGGGGTTATGATTTTTTCTGTGGATGGGGGTTTAGGGTTTACTATTGATTAGGATATTTAGTTTCCTATGGTTAGGGATTTATAGTTTTATATTTATTGGTATTTAGGTTTTTATAGGGTGGATGGTTTAGGGTATTTTGGGAGTAGGGTGTTAGGTTTTTCTTAGGATGAGGTTTTTGGGGTTTCTAGGATGAGGTTTTATTGTTTAATTTAGTCGAGGGTTTGGGGTTTTTTAGGGTAGAGGGTTTATCTTTTTCTTGGGATATGGGTATATGGTTTTCTTGGGATGGGGGTTTTGGGTATTCTTGACCTATGTGATTCGAGTTTTATGGTGTTCATGGTCTGCGATTTTATGGGTATGAGGATTTGGGGTTTTGGGGGGATGAGGGTTTATTATTTTATAATGAAGAGGGTTTAAATTTTTTTGGGAATGTGGGTTTAGGTTTTTCAATTGATGGGGATTTAGGTTTTTCTGGGATCGTGAATTTAGATATTTCTAGGGTTATAGGTTTCAATTTTTTATAGCTATGGTTTTAGTGCTTACTAGGGGTGATAGTTTATGGTTTTCTATTATTGGGATATTAGGGTATTCTGGGGATAAGTGCATAGGGATTTTTTAGAGACAACGACTTAGGGTTTTATAGGGATGTGGGTTCATGTTTTTATAGGGTAAAGGGTTTAGGGTTATCAAGGGATGAGGGTCTAGGTTTTTCTAGGTCATAGGTTCTTTGGATTTCATTGGATAGTGTCTATGGTTTTCTAGTGAGGGGGTCAATGGATTTTGGGTATGAGATCAAGGGTTTTCTAGGAATCAGGGTTTAGCGTTTTGTTCACCTTAGGGTTTATGGGTTTTTTTGTATACAGTATCAGGTATTCGGGGTAGAGGATTTTGTATTTTCTTATATTAGGGGTTATGGGTTTTATAGATAAATATGTTTATGGATTTATTTTTATGAGGGTTTATCATTTTCTGGGGTTAAGGGTAATGGGTTTTTTGACTCAGGGTTTATAATTATCTAGAGCTGAGGCTTTAGTGTGTTTTTTGGGGCGAGGGTTGTGGTTTTTTTGGTGTTTGGGGTTTAGGGTTCTCTTTGGATATGTGTTGATGGATTTATAGGATTTAGAGTTTTGGGTTTTGTGTATTGAGTGTTGAGGGGTTTTGGGGGGTCACAGTTTAGGGTTTTTTTGGGGATAATGGTTTATGGTTTTTTTAGGTTGAGAATTTAGGTTTTTTGTTGATTAGGTTTAGGGATTTTTGGGGATTAGGGTTTAAATTATTTTGGGGATCATGGATTAGGGTTTGTTGGAGATTAGGGATGAGGGTATTTTGGGGATGAGGGTTGAGGGTATTTCGGGGGAGAGGGATGAGGGTTTTTTGGGGATGAGGGTTAAAGGTTCTAGGGGCTGATTTTTGAGGTTTTTGGGGATGAATGATGATGTTTTTTGGTGATGTGTTTTTAGGTTTTTAGGGGGATGAGGGTTTAGGGTTGTTTTATGTTTAGGGTTTAGTGTTTGGGGTTCTGAGAGTTTAGGGTTTTTTGGGGATGAGGTTTTATGGTAATTTGGGAAAAAGGTTCTAGGGTTTTTTTGGTGCTAATGGTTTTTGATTATTGTCACTGAGGGTCTAAGGAATTTTATGGGAAAGGAATTACTGGTTTTTTGGGTATTATTATTTAGGGGCTTTTAGGGATGATAATATTTGTATTTTAGGGATAAGGGGTCGGGGTTATTTGGTGAGTACAGTTTAGAATGTTTGTGGGGGTCATAGGGTTTTTTTGGTGCTACGGTTTTTGGGTTTTTTGGGGATGAGGGATTTTGGTTTTTAGGGATGATGGTATTGGGGTTTTTTTTAAAGGTTTAGGGTTTTATTAGTATTATATTTTAGGGTATTTAATATTTTATGGTTTGGGTTTTTTGGGAGTGACTGTTTTGGGTTTTTTGGGGCTGATGGTTTATTGTTTTTTGGGATAAGGGTTTAGGGTTTCATTGGTATAGGGATTTAGTTTTTTTGGGAATAAGCGATTAGGGTTTTTGGTGGCTGATGATTTAGGTGTTTTGGGGATAGTGATTAATGGGTTTTATGGATGAGGATATAGGGTTTTTGTGTGTGAGGTTTTTGGGGTTATGTGGTCCGAGGGTTGAGTTTTTTTACAGGGATGAGGGTTCTGGGTTTTTTGGTGATGAGGGTTAAATATTTTTTTGTGGCATGGGGTGAAGGGTTTTTGGGTTTTATAGTTGAGGGTTTTTTGGCGATAAGTGTTTTGGTCTTTTTATGATATGGTTTTAGGGGTTTGGGGATGATGTTTTAGTGTTTTTTTTGTGAGGAGGGTATTGTGGATTTTGGGACTGAGGATTTAGGGTTTTTTTGTTTGAGAGTTTAGGGTTTTATAAGGATAAGTGTTTAGGGTTTTTTAGTGATAAGGATTTAGGGTTTTCTAGTTCTATAGGTATAATGACCCCGGATTAACATACATGGATATCACATCATTTTAGATGAAAATTCAGTGCATTAGAAAAACACATGCTAGAGGATTGTAATAGTTTTTTATCTTTGGAAACTTGGAAACAAAATCTTCTAACCTTGTGAAATATCTTTAACATCTTCGATAAAGATCTCCACCTTTATTACTTCTACCTATATCCTTTCTTCATAACCCAATTAAAGGAAAAATAAGAAATGGGTGATCTTAAATCCTCATTATGGGTAAATAATGAATAATATTTATTTTATAGATATAAAAATAGAAAACTTTATGTCATGGATACCTAAAAAGACCTTTATAACATGTTAGTCTTGGGCTATAGGAAGTGTACCTACTTTGGGCTCAGTTAGCAATATACATACCCACATTCTTTTAGGATTGGGATAAAACCCATGTGCGTTCTTGTTTTCAGGCTTGGGTTAAAACTTGTGTAACCTCTTTCTTTTATCTTTGGGATACAACCCATGTACATTCTTTTTTTCAGGATTGGGCTACTACCTATGTACCATGTTTCATTTTTCCTTGGGCTACAACCCATACACCCTTTTTATTTTGGGTATTGGGCTACAAACCATACAAACTCTTTCTTTTCGGGCTTGGTCCACAACCTGTGTACCCTTTTATCTCATATAAAACTTATCATTACCCAATTAATTTGAGAAAAATATAGGTCCCACCCATATTATGGGAAAATAATTCACACATGTTCCGCAAGATAATAAAACATTCATCATATCATGACCCATAAAAAGATATAGGTCTTATAAACATCAAATCCTAATGCATAAAATGAAATGGGTATTATTAACATTTCATCACATCATAACCAATGGAAAATAGATAGGTTTCATAAAAATTTAATCAAATAATTTCCTATGAATGGGAAATAGATTACATAAACGTGTAACTCATGAAAGAAAAATAGGTTTCATAAATACCCTAACATTAAGCACAACCCATTCATTGAAACAATATGAATAGAACCTTTTGAGGATTTCCAAAAATGGAATGAGTAACATCCATGGATGTCATCATAGATGGAAAATAGTTTTTAAATAACATTAAAAATGTTTCTTGAAGAAAACAACCTTTCTACTTTGAAAAAGTCTTATTAATACATAAAACCATTTAAAAATCATTTTCTCAGAAAATACTATAAAAACATATAAAGAAGACTTGAAAACATTTTGAAAAACTTTTTTACTTTAAAAATATTTTAAAAAAATTTCTTAAAGGTTAACCTCTTTAAAAATTTAAAGGAATAACCAAAGGAATGACGGTGGTTAAATCTGTACATGTTATACGATGTAAAAAAGAAAATTCCTTTTTTTATAGTAAAAAATCTAGAAGGAATTCATTGATCAGAAATCGATAAGAAGATTCCTTGAAGAGATTGAAAGAGGAAAAAACTATATGAATTTATTTAAAAGTCTCTAGAATAGTTTTATAATATTATTATAAACACTATTCATAAGGCATAGATTTCTGAATAAAGGGAGGATAAAGTCAGGATTTCTTAAAAACATTTTACAAACTCTCTTTTGGAGCGAATTGTTGAAAAATGGTACCAATACAAGAGTATATCATCAATAATGGGAGGAGAATAAAATTCATGAATTTCCTTGAGAGATGGATGATAATATTTCATCAAATGAAACATAATCATATTAAATCTTGAAATGTGATGAGATTTCCCCAATAAACTCTTGTAAGTGGTAACTTGAGATCATACATTCCATGTAATAAATGAAATTACATGAAGCTTAAAATGTTCGGAAAGTATTTTGATTCATTATATAACTTGTAAAATGGATGTATATACACATTGAATAAAGAGTTAAGGTGCATAAAAAACATTAGTCTTTAAGAATTGAAATTAATAAAAAAACAATTATATTGGTTTTTTAACTTTTGAAACATAAAACTAAAGAAAGAATGATCATAAAAAGGGAATTTGAATACCCATGAATTTAAGTATAATATACATAGAATGAAATCATGCACAATATAGACACCATAAAAAGGATGCATTAGCGAACATAACAAGTATCTCATGAAAATTAAAATTGAGATGAAATCCACATACCTTTTGTCTTGTCTCTCTCTATACTTGTACAAGCTTCTCTAAATCAGGTAACTCCGGTTGATTTGTGTCAAAAGGATTCCTTGAGAAGCTTTCTTCCCAAATAGAGGCTTCCGGGTCAAAGGGAGAATTGTTGGGGGATACATGGGAAGATCTTGGATGATCATAATTTTTTTTTGAGGTGTGAGTAATGGGTAGAGAAGGTGGCCATTTATAGGGACGAAAAATACTCACCTAGAATTTTTAGAAACAAGTTAGGTGTGCCCATGTTCTTAGATTAAAAAATCCTAAAAAACCAACCAAACTAAATAATTGAAGGTTTATGTCTGAACTATGGATAGAAAATGAGATTTGGACAAGTTTATAAGTCATTTGGACCCTTAATTTTATTTTTTAGTCCCTAATTAAGCTTAGTTTGGCCTTCACTACTGTGATTAATTTTAATAACTTTTACTAATAATTTTGTTCAAAATTTATCATGGTAGTATTAGAATCAAAATATTAGACTGAATATAATTGTGTATGTAAGCTTATTGAAATTGAATTCACATAACTGGAAAAATTAATATTAGTGCAAATCCCATAGATAGCACGAAATAATGGGGTTTTAAAGTAGAAAAAAGTTCAAATGATTGTTAAGATTTTATATTCAGTTTCAAAGTGAAATTGATTATAAGGAATTAATTTTTTTTAATAGATGTAATATTTATCTAATTTTTCCTTAAAAAAACTATATAATATAATATATAATTAATAATTAATTATAAAAAAAGGATGTTTTTAACTAAAAGTGGTATATTTTACTATTCATAAAAAAATGATGTTTCTCGAAAAAATCCCAAAAAAACACCATAGGCTAATTTAAATATTCTGAATTTAAAAATAAAGTTTATTTTATCAAATTAATTTTATATATGTGTATAATATTACTTTAATTATTACAATTGTTTCATTCGAGAAAATAAAGTTTTTAAACAAAGGACTTTACCAAAAATCATATCTTTCATTATCAATATGTTTTATTTATATAAATAAATTATAAAAAATATTTCAAAAGTAATTATTACCATTACTATAAATATTTTTAATGGTTAGGTTATAATTATCTAATTTAATTATTATATATATAAATAATCATAGAAACACAGTGTTGTGTGTATCATACACCAAGTCAGTGTTGCGTGTAGTGCAAGCAAAGTTGGTATTGTATGCAACACAAGACTAGTTAGTATTTCATATGGAAGGAATGATTGAATTGTATTTTTAATATATATATATATATATATATATATATAACCATTTCTACTATCACATGAAATGAAAAAAATAGAAAAGATAAATTAATTCGAAAAAAATAATTTACAAAATATAGGGGTGTTACATTAGGTTTTGTGATTCTTGGGATGATGGTTTAGGATTTTTGAGGGTAGAGGGTATACAGTTTTTGGTCGTTCTGGGTTTACATGTTCTTGTTTATGAGGTTTTAATATTTTCTGGGGATGAGGTTTATGAGTTTTTTATGGTTGAGGGTTTTGGGTTTTACTGGGATGAGGATTTAGGGTTTTGAGGGCTTGTGTGATTAGGTTTTTTTGGGGAATCAGGTTTAATTTTTTTTGGATTTTGTTTTAAGGTTTATTTGGGGTTTATTTTTTTAAGGGTTAGGGTTATTTGTGGATTAATGTTTATATTATTTTGTTGTAGTGGTTTTACGGTTTTTTAGAGCTAATATTATAGGGTTTTTATGGCTGAGGGTTTAGGGTTTTTTATGGAGCAGTGTGTAGGGTTTTTAGGGGATGATTGTTTAGGATTTTTTGGGTAGAGGTTAATTTTTTTTGTGGATGACTATTTATGATTTTTTTAAATTATTTTTTGTTTAGGGGGCCAGAGGGTTTAGTTTTTTTAGGGATGAGTGTTTATGAGTTTTAGCAATGTGGGTTTAGGGTTTTTTGGGGCGTTGTATTTGGGGTTTTTTATGGATGAGGGTTTAGGTGATTTTTGGGATGATTTTTATTGGTTTTTAAGGATGGGGGTTAGGGTTTTTTAATGAAGAGGGTTTAAGGTTATTTGGATAAGAGGGTTTAGGGTTTTTTAGGGAAGAGAGTTGAGGTATTTTTGTTGATGAGGGTTTAGGGTCTTTGGGGATTAGGGATTAGGATTTTTGGATGAGGGTTCATGGTATTATGGGGATTAGTGATTTGGATTTTTGGGTATGGGGTTTTTTAGTGTAAGGAGGAGGATTATTTCCCATTTTTTTATGATTTTGGGGTTTTTAGGTATCATGGTTTATTTATTTTGGGGCTTATGGGTTTAATGTTTCTAGTTATGGTGGTTTAGGGTTTTCTAGGAATTATGGTTTTGATCCTTATAGAGTTGTGGGTTTAGGGATTTCTCATATTGAGGGGTTAGGGTTTTCTAGGGATGGGGGTTTTTTTCTAGGGATATATTTTAGTTTTTTCAAGGGGTGAGTGTTTAGGGTTTTCCCAGGATAAGGGTTTAGGTTTTTCTAGGGTTGGGGGTTTATTATTTTTTGGCCCTGAGAGTTTAGGTTTATTTGGGGTTTTGGTTGATGGATTTCTAGAGATGTGGGATTAGGATTTATTGGGGGAGAGGGTGTATGGTTTTATGGAATCAGGGTTTTATATTTTTCTAGGTATAATGGTTTTGGGTATTCTGGAACTTAGCGTTTATGGTTTTATAAGTATGAGGGTTGAGAATTTTCTAGGGTTGATGGTTTAGGGATTTCTAGGGATGATGGTTTAGGGTTTTCTAGGACATATGGTCTAGGGTTTTCTAGGGTTGAGGGTCTGGGGTTTTCTAGGGATGGGGGTTTTGGGTTTTCTCAATATGGTTGTCAATGGTTTTCTGAGTTTGAGTGTCATGAGATTTCTGGGATGGTGGTATTAATTTTTTGGGTGATTAGGGTTCCAGGTTTCCTAGGGTTGAGGGTTTATGTTTCTATAGGTCTAAGGTAATATAATATTCTTGTTATAGGGTTTAGGGTTTTCTAAGGTTGGGTGTTTAGGGTTTTATAAGGATGAGGGTTTATAGTTAACTAGGTATGTGGGTTTATTGTTTTTTATTTCCCTGGGTTTAGGGTTTTCTGAGGATGTGTTTATATGGTTTTCTGGGGATGATGGTTTAGGGTATTGTGGGACTGAGAGTTTTTTGTTTTTTTGTGGATGAAATTTTAGGTGTTTTGGGTTTGAGTGTATAGTAGTTTTAGGATGAGGGTTTAGGTATTTTTTTAGTTGAGTTATTATGTGTTTTGTGGGATGCGGTTTATGGTTTTTTTATTAAGGATTTTGTGGTATTTTTTGCTGATGGTGTAGGGATTTCTTGAGGCTAATGGATTCTTGTTTTCTGTGGATGGGGTTTTTTGGGTTTTGGGGTTTAGGGTTAAAGGTTTATTTGATAAGGGTTTCAGGTATTTTGTGGATGAAATTTTATTATTTTTTAGGGATTATGTTTTAAATATTTTTAGGTATGAGTATTTTTATTTTTTGGGGTTAAGGGTTTATGATTTTTTTGGTTGATGGCTTTGGGTTTTTGGGGATGGGGGATGAGATTTTTTGGGGTTTAGGTTTTATGGTTTTTGGGGCTAAACGTTCAGAGGTTTTTTGGTAGTTAGAGATTATGGTAATTTGTGATGAGTTTTTAGTGTTTTTTGGTTATGAGTATTTAGTGTTTTTTGGGCTTGAGGTTTTAATTTTTGGGGGGATGATAGTTTAGAGTTTTTTATGTTTGATGGTATAGGTATTTTTTTGGATGAATGTTTAGGGATTTTTAATGGAGGGAATTGTTTTTTTGGGATAATGGATTAGGTATCTTTGAATATGAGGATTTAGGGTCTTTTTATACTGATTGTTTAGGGTTTATAGGGATTAGGGTTTATGGTTTAATGGGGATAATGGTTTTCAGTTTTCAATGGGTAAGGATTTAGGAAATTCTAGGGATGAGGGTTTAGATTCTTTAGGGATGCGTGTTTAAATTTTTTTCATACTGATGGTTTATGGTTTTTTAGTGCTATGGGTTTAGGGATTTTGGGATGAGGGTTTATGATTTTTGGTATTGAGGGTTAAGTTTTTTTAGGGATCAAAGTTTAGGGGTTATAGGGACCAGATTTTAGGTTATTATGCATTACCAGTTTTAGAGTTTTCTAGGGTTGAGGTTTTAAGTTTTTGGGCATCCTAGAGATTAGGGATTACTAGGGATAAGTGTTTAGGGTTTTAAAGGTATGTGGGTTTAGATTTTTCTAGGGCTAATAGTTTTGTGTTTTATGGGGATGACGATTTATGGTATTTTTAGGAGATGAAGTTTCGATGTTTTTTTGGAAAGTAGTTTTTTTTCTATTTTGATCGGGGTTGAGGGTGTTTGGGGCAGATGATTTAGGGTTTTTGGGGGTGAGGATAGGGTACAAGGTTTCTTTGGGCTATGGGTTTCGTTTTTTTGGAGATGAGGGTTTGGGTTATTTGGGTATGACTATATATGGTGTTGTGGGGATGAGGGTATATGTTTTTTGTAGGATGAGGGTTTAGGTTTTTTGGGTGGAAATGGGTTTGTCTTGTTTGCCTGAGGTTTTAGTTTTTTCTGGGCCTGAGGATTTAGGATTTTATAGGGATAGGTTTTAGGGTTTATTTGGAATAGTGTTTAGTGTTTTTTAGGGTAGAGGGTTTAGGAAGTTTTTGGGATGGGTGTTTAGGGATTTTTTGGGTTGAGGGTCTAGGTTTTTTTAGACTGAGGGTTACATGTTTTTTAGGGACCAGGGTTTAGGGTTTTTGGGGGATGAGGGTTTAGGATTTTTTTTGAAGTAGGGTTCTGGTATTTTTGGAGATAAGTGTTTAGTTTTATGGTTAAGGAGTTTTTAGGTTTTTTTATAGAATAATGATTTGTTTTTTTTTGCGGTTAGAGATTTGGGATTTTGGGATTATTGGTTTAGTGTATTTGGTGGATGAGGATTTTTTTGGATGAGTTTTTATGGTTTTTTTTGGGATGTGTATTGAAGATATTTTATTGTTTATGGTTTAGGGTTTTTTTGGACAGAGATTATATGGATTTTTGGGAATATTGGTTTATTGTTTCTTTGGGGCTCATTGATTAGGGTTTTTGGTAGCTCAAGGATTATGGTTTTTTATGTTTGAGGTTTTATGGTTTTTTTAGGGATGTGGGTTCAGTGTTTTTTGGGGGTGTTGGTTTAGGGTTTTTAGGGACAAGGGTTTTGGGTTTTCCGGGGATGAGGATTTTTTATTTTATATGGATGAGTTTTTATGGTTTTCTAGGGAATATGGTTTAAGTTTATCTTCTGTTAAGGTTTTAGGTTTTGTTGGGGCTACTATTTTAGTGTTTTATGGGGATGGGTGTTTTGGTCTTTCTGGGGAAGGGGGTTATGGGTTATATCTTTATGAGGGTTAAATGTTCTCTAGGGATTTTAGTTCAATTATTTCTTAGGTATATGGTATAGGGGGTTTTTGGGAAGAGGTATTATGTTTTATGGGATTATGATTTTGGGATTTTAGGGTATGAGGGTTTTGGGGTTTTAGGGATAAGAGTTTATGGTTTTATGTCACTAAGGTTTTAGGGTGTTCTGGGGATAAGGGTTTAGTGTTTTTTATGGTTGAGGGTTTAGGGTTTCAGGGGATGATTTTTTAGGGTTTTTAAGGTTGAGGGTTTAGGTTTATTTGGGTACAAGTGTTTAGGTATATTTTTGGATGAGGGTTTAGAATTTTTTTTCAGGATGAGGGTTTATCATTTTTTGGGTGTTTATGATTTAGGGTATTTGGGGCCTCAATAGTTAGGGTTTTGGGAGGTTTGGGTTTAGGGTTCTGTGGGGCTTGGGGAGTATGGTTTTTTGGGCTGGGGTTTAGGTTTTTATGTTGTTAAGGGATTATGGTTATTTGGGGTTTGGGTCTTTGGGGTTTATGGTGCTAATGGATTAGTGCTTTTTCAAGATTATGGTTTCTCATTTTAGGGGTTCATGTTTTAAGGGTTTTTGGTGATCTGGGATTTGGTGTTTTCATTTGGGGGTTTACGGTTTTCATGTTCTTGGGTATACTAGTTTTTAGGGGCTTGGGGTTTAGTGTTTTTAGGGCTGGTGGTTTATGCTTTTATTGATCTGAACGATTGTATTTTTCTCTGGTTTTGGGGGTACGGTTTTCTAAGGATTTGGTTTTAGGGTTTTTTTTCAATGTAGTGTTAACGTTTTTTTTGGGGATAAGGATTAGGGTTTTCTTGGTATGGGGATTAGGTTTTTCCAGGAATGAATGTTTAGGGTTTCTAGGGTAGTGGGTTTACTGTTTTCAAGGAGAGAGGCTTTAGGTTTTTTTGGGTTTGTGGTGTTAGGTTTTTATGAGGCTAAGGGATAGGGTTTTATGGTGCTAGGTTTTTAGTTATTTCATGGTATTATGGTCTAGAATTTCTTGGGTATGAGAGAATATTGTTTTCTTGAACTCATGATGTAGGGTTTTTTGGGGTGAAGGGTATGTGGTTTTCTAGGGATGAGGTCCTAAGGTTTTCTAGTGATGATGTTCTATAAATTTCTAGGGATGATGATATAGGGTTTTGAAGGCTTAGTATCTTGGGTTTTCTATGACATAAGGTTAATTTTTTCCATGTATGGGGTTTTTTGGATTTCTAGGGATGTGGGGTAGGTATTTATGGGGCTGATGTTTAAGGGTTTTCAAGTAATAAGGGTTTATTTTTTCCTTGGTATGAGAGGTTAGAGTTTTCTAGGGATGGGTGTTTAGGTTTTTCTTGGGATGATGGTTTAGGGTTTTTTGGGAACTATGGTTTAGGGTTTTCTGAGGAAAAGGGTTTTGGATTTTCTAGGGTTATGTTTTTCGGGTTTTCTGGGGATAAGGTTGCGAGTTTATCTAGGGAATAGATTTTATGGTTTTCTATGGTTAAGGGTTTATGTTTTTCTAATGATGAGTGTTTATTGTTTTCTCAGGATAAGGTTTTAGTATTTTTTGGATCTTAGGGTAAAGATTTTATGGGTTTGAGGTTGAGGGTTTTCTACAGACAAGGGTTATGGGTTTTCTAGGGATACAGGTTAAGGGTTTTCATAGAAGTAGGGTTTTGGGTTTATTGGGGATGATATTTTAGGTTTTTTTATAAGGGTTTAGAATTTTTTTAGAATGAGGGATTAAGGGTTTGGGGTAATAGGTTTTAGGGTTTATTAGTGTGGAGGGTTAATTAATTTTTTTGGAATGATGGTTTAAGGGTTTTTTTGGGAGGATAGTTCACGATTTTATTGGGATGAGGGTTTCTGATTTATTAGGGTGAGGGTTATATATTTTTGAGGCTAAGGATTTTTGGGTTTTTGATGATGAGTGTTTAGGGTTTTTTGGACTGAGGGTTTAGGGAATTTTGTAGATGAGGGTTTTGGGGATGGGGATGGGGTTTTATGTTTTTCATAGGGATGTGAGTTTATGGATATTTTGGGAAGAGGGTTTTGGTTTTCCAGGTTCTGAAGGTTTACATTTTTTTGTGATGGGGTTTTAAAGAATTTTGGGTTGGGGTTTAAGTTTATTTGGGATTAGTTTTTAGGGTTTTTTTGATGAGGATTTTGGTATTGTTATGAATTTTTAGGGTTTTTTAGGGTTGAGGGTTCGATGTTTTTGGGGGATGAGGTTTTTGTATTTTTTTGAAGAAAATTAATTTGAGTTTTTTTATGATTAGTGTTTATTTTTTATCTTGGGGATGTGAGTTTACTGTGTTCTGGGGATTATTGTTTAGGGTTTTTGGTTTAAGGGTTTAGTTTTTTTGGGATGAGTATTTTGTGTTGTTGGGGTTGAGCATTTACGGTTTTTTTGTAGATGATTGTTTTGGTTTATTTGTAGATGAGGGTTTAGGGATTTTTGGAGCTGTGGTTTAATATTTTTTTTGTCTGAGGGTTTAGGGTTTTTTTGTGTTGAGGTTTCATCATTTTTTTGGATGAGGGTTTATTGTATATTTAGACTAGGGTTAAGGGTTTTTGAGGGGGAGTTTTTAGGTTTTATTAAAAATATGGGTTTATGGTTTATTTTTTATGGGGGTTTAGTGTTGAGGGTTTTGGGTTTTTGGGGGGGATTATGGTTTATGTTTTTTTGGGATTGTGTATTTAGGATTTGTTTTTGAATTTTTTTTTTCAGTTTTTTGTTGAAGAGGGTTTAGGGGTTTTAGGGAAGAGGTTTTAAAAATTTGGGGGGATGAGGGACTATAATATTTGATGTTTAGGGTTTATGGTTTTTTGGGGTATGTTTTTAGGTTTTTTGGAGCTAAGGGTTTTATGTTTTTTTTGGATTATGGTTTAGTTCATATCGAGGATGAGAGTTTATTTTTTTTGGATTTGAGTGTCTATGGTTTTTGGGGATAAGGGTATAAGTTGTTGGGGGTTGAGCGTTTTGTGTTTTTTGGGAATGAGGGTTTATGTTTTGTGGGGATTGAAGTATTGGGTTTTTAGGGATGAGGGTTTATGTATTTTTGGGTATGTGGTTTATGGGGTTTCTTGGGGGACTGTAGTTTTGTGATTTATTGGATATGTGGTTAGGGTTTTGGGGCTAAGGGTTTTGGGTTTTTTGGGTCTGAGGGATTCGGGTTTTTTGGGGCTGAAGTTTTTTTTGGGTGTGGGGGGGGGGGGTGGGGTTGGCCTTATAGTTTGGTGGATATTAAGGTATTAGGGTTTATGGTTTTTGGAGGAAAAGGGTTAAATATTTTAGGTGTTTGAGGGTGTTTGGTGTGTTTGGTATAAGGGTTTCATGTTTTTTCAATCTAAGGGTTTGGGGTCAACTGGGGATATGGGTTTTGGTTTTTTTGGGGATGGGGGTTTAGGGTTATATTAGGATAGTGGTTTTATGTTTGGGGGATTAGGTTTGGGGAATTTTGGCACAGTGGGTTTGGGGTATTTTTGGGTTTAGGTTTTAGGGTATTTTGGGGCTTGGGTATTGTGGATTTTTTTATCTTAGTGTTATAGGGTTTTTATGGCCAATGTTTGAGAATTTTTCAGGATGGATTTTGAGGTTTTTTTGTATGTGGGATTAGTTTTTTGGGAGTACATGATTGGGTTATTTTAGGTTTAGGTTTTTTGGTTTTTTTTTCAAAGGGATCAATATTTTTTTGGGGCTGATGGCTTGGGGTTTTTTAGAGAGAAGGGCTTGGTGTTTTATTGGGGAAGAGGGTTTTGTGTTTCTTGGGGATAGGAGCTTGAGGTATTTTTAGATGGGGTTGTAGGGTTATTTTGTAATTAGTGTTTGGGACATGTATTTATTTTTGGTACAATGGTCTTAGGGTATTTTAGGGCTGGAAGATTTGGGGTTTGGGGGATGGGGGCTTATGAAATGGTGATTTGTATGGATGAGGGATTGCGGTATTTTTGGCATGAGGGATTTGGGTTTTTTTGGTCATGGGAATTTTGGTTTTTAGGGGATGAGGGATTGGGGAATTTTTGGATTAGTGTCTATGGTTGTTTGGGGATAATGTTCATGGTTTAATTGGGGTTGAAGTTGAGGGGTTTTTTGGGGAAGAGGGCATGGGGTTATTTGGGTCTAAGGGATTGGGGTTTTTGGGGGCTAATGGAAAGTGGTTTTTTGGGGATGTGGAATTCATAATTATTATGAATTATTTTTTTAGTTTTTTGGTGGATGAGGGATTGGGGTTTTATAGGATAAGTGTATGTGGTGTGTTGGGGATGAGGGTTTTGAGTTTTTAGGTTGGGGGGTTTGGGTTTTTTGGGGCTTTGAGTTTTGGGACATTAAGGGTTGAGGGTTTTGGGGGTTTTTGGGATGAGGGTATGATTATTTAATTTCTTAGGATTACTAGGTTTTTGAAGATATGGACATAGAGTTTTTTATAATTTTATATTATTATTTTGGTCGGGGTCTTGGAATTTTTTTCTGGCTGAGGGCCTAGGCCATTTTGGGGTTGCGGGCCTGGGGTTTTTTGTGGCTAAGGGATTTGAGAATTTTTGGGATCTTTGTTTGTGGTTTTTTGGGATGAGATATTGGAGTTTTTTCGGGATGACAGTTTTTTTAGGCCTTGGGATTTTCATTTTTGGGGTTGAGGGATTTGGGATTTTTTGGGAATTGGAAAAGGGTTATAGTGGCTGAGGGTTTTGGTGTTTTTTGGGATGACTATTTTGGTTTTTTAGTGTCATGATGTTGTGGTTTTTTTAATTTAGGCTTGTCTTCTTTGTGGAAGAGTGATTTGGGATATTTTTGGATTGAGGTTTGTGTTGTTTTGGGTCTGTAGTAATGTGGTATAATGAGGATGAAATTTTGGAATTTTTTAGATTGAGGGATTGAATTTTTTTTACTCTGAGGGTATGTTAATTTTTGTATATGAGTGTTTTCAATTTTTTTGGGATGATTTTTGGTGTTTTGGGGGATGATAGTTTGGAGTTTTTTGGTACTTGGGGTTTATGGTTTTTTTGGGATGAGTTTTTTTTTTGGGTGATTTGAATTAAGGTTTTTGGTGGATAATGGTTTAGATGTTTTCAAGATGAGGGGTTGTGTCTTTATAGGGATGAGGGATTATGGGTTTTAGAGGTTGAGTGTCTGGTGTTTTTTAATTATAAGGTTTTTGGGTTTTTTAGGGATATTTATTTGGTGTTTTGGGGATTAAGTTCTGTGGTTTTTTGGGGTTGAGGGAAAATTGTTTTTTGGGTTGAGGGTTGGGGTTATTTTGTGTTGTGGCCTTTCATTTCTTCTCAAGTTGTGGGATTGAGGTATTTTTGTGATGAGGTGTTGGGATTTTTTGGGATGATGGATTGAGGTTTTTTGGGGATGAGGGATTGGGGGTTTGGGATAAAGGTTAGGTTTTATTGGTCTGAGGGTTTGGTATTTTTTGTCCCTAAGAGTTTGGGGTTTTTTAGGGACGAGGGTTTGGATTTTTTTGGATGGGGGATTGGATTTTTGGTGATTGATGTTTTTGGGTTTTTTGACATTATTGTTTGGGGTTTTTTTTGTTATGAGGGATTATATTTTTTTGGGGTTTAGGGATTGAGGTATTTTTGGGATGAGGGATAGTGGATCATTAGGGTAGAGGGATTGTTGTTTTTTTTCTATGGTCTTGGGGTTTTTTTGGGGCTGAGGGATTGGGTTTTATTGTGGATGAGGGTTGGAGTTTTTTCTGGTTGATGGTTTGGGTTTTTTTAAGGTAGAGGAATTGGGATTTTTTAGGAATAAGGTTTGATATTTTCTGAGGTAGAGAGTATGTTTTTTTGGGTATGAGGGTTTGGGGAATTAGGTGCCTCAGGGTTTTGGGTTCATTGGTGTGGGGGTGTGGGTTTTTTGGTGTATTTAGATTGGGTTCTTTTGAATGGGGGGGGGCTATTGTTTCTTGGGGATGAGAGTTTTGGTTTTTTAGGGTTGAGGGATTAGCTATTTGGTTGGCTATGGGATGAGGGTTTTTACAGGATGAGGAATTGGGGTTTTTGGTGGAGGGAATATGTTTTTTTGTACTATGGGTTTTGGGTCTTTTTAGGATGATATTTTATGATTTTTTTGGATGAGGGTTTTGTTGTTTCTAGGTATGAGGGAATTGGGGTTTTTGGGGGAAAGGGTTTTGTTTTTTTGGGGGATGAGGCTCTAGTTTTTTCTAAGGTAGAGGGTTTTGGGATTTTTGGCGACGATGGATCACTATTTTTTGGGGTTTTGGTTTTAGTGGATTTTTAGGACGCATGTTATGGGTTTTCCAGGGAATAGGGATTAGGTTTTTTGGGGATGAGTTTTTAATTTTTTTTTGGTGCGGTGGGTTGAGTATTTTTTTTATGTTGAGGGTTTTGTATTTTTTATGGTCAAGGGTTGTGAGTTATTTGGTGTTGAAGGCTAAGGGTTTTTGGGGGGTAGATGTTTTAGTGTTTTGGGACTGAGGGTTTAGATTTTTCTAGGTCTGAGCATTTATGGTTTATTGTGGATGAGGTTTTTGTGTTATTAGAGATGAGGTTTTTGGTTTTTTTTTGGCGGGGGGGGGGGGGTGGGGTTTGGTAGGGTCCAATATTTTTATGGTAATAGGCTTAACATCTTTTATGGAATTAGGGTTGAGGTTTTTTGGGATATGGGTTGAGGGGTTTTTCGCATTGGGGGTTTTTAATTTTCCGGGATAGAGGGTTGGGGATTTTTTACTACAGAGGGTATATGGTTTTTTGTGGTTTAATGTTTAGGGTATTTTGGGGATGAGGGCTCAAGACTATTAGTGTTGAGTGTTTGGTTTTTATTTGGGATAAGTGTTTAGTGCTTTTTGGGGCATAGGGTCGAGGGTTATTTGGGATGAGTGTTTAGTTTTTTATTAGGTAAGAGGATCGAGGATTTTTAGATTACTGGTTCAGTGGTTTTTTGGAGATACGGTTTGAGGGTTATTGGGGATGAGAGTGAAGGGTTTTTTGGGGCTCTTGGTTTAATATTTTTTAGAATTCTTGGGTAATTTTTTTGGGGATAAGTTTTGGGGTTGATTTTGAAATTGAGGGTTTATTGGGTTTTGAGGATAAGGGTTGAGTGTTTTTTAGGGCTGAGGGATTCAGGGTTTTAGTGGTGAGGGTTTAGATTTTTTGGGGGATGATGTTTGACTATTTATATGGATTATGGTTTTGGGTTTTTTAGGTTGAGGGTTGAGGGTTTTGGGGGTTAAGGGTTGATGGTTTTTTAATGGTTGAGGTTTTAGGGTTATTTGGGGATGAGGGTTGTGGGTTTTTAGGGATGTGGATTTATGGGTTCTTTGGGGCTAAGGGTTGAGTATTTTTAGGGTTTATGGTTTAGTTTTTTGGGGGAAAATGGTTTAGGGTTTTTTGGTGTTGTGGGTCGAGAGTTTTTTTGGGTGGATGGTTTGGTGTTTTTTGTGATAAGGGTTTATGGATTTTTAGTTTTGAGGGTATACTGTATTTTGGGTCTGCGGTTTACCGTTTTATGGTGTCAGTGGTTTAGGGATTTTTTGGAGATGATGGTCGATGGTTTTATGTGGATGAGGGTATATGATTTTATGGGGATAACCATTGAGGGATTTTTAGGGCTACAGTTGAGGTTTTTTGGTGCTGATGGATGATGGTTTTGTAGGTACTGTGTTTAGAGTTTTGGGGGATGTGGGTTGTGGGTTTTGGGGAATAGGGATTATGGTTTTTAGGCCAAGGGTTGTGGGTTTTTCTTGGGTGGGGGTTCTGTGTTTTTTTATATGTTGATAGTGGTTTGAGTATTAGTGTTGATGTTTTGTGTGTGTAGAGGGTTGAGGATTTTTTAGTGTGGAGGGTTTTTTGTTTTTAGGGATAATGTTTGAGGACTTTTTGGTGATGACGGTTGAGATTTTCTTGGGATGATGGTTGAAGGGTTTTTTGGACTAAGGTTTTTCTTAGTGATGAGGGTTTATATTTTTCATTGGGGATGAGTGTTGAGGGTTTTTTGGGCCTGATGGTTTATGATATTTTTTGGATGAGGGTTGAGGATTTTTGGGGATTAAAGATGGGTGTTTTTTGGGGATGAGGGTTGAAGGTTTATTGGGGATGAGGGTTATAGAATTCTTGGATATGAGGGTTATGTATTTATGGGGTTTGGGGTTGAATGTTTTGTGGAGAAAAGGGTTTAGGATTTTTGGTGGCGACGGTTGATAATTTTTAGGGATGATGGCTCAAAGTTTTTTTTAGGAATAATGGTTGAAGTTTTTTGGGGAGATGCTTCATGGTTTCTGTGGGATGATGGTTGATGTTTTTTTGGGAATAGGGTTTAGTGTTTTTTGGGATGAGGGTTATGGGTTTTCTGGGGATGGGTGTTGATGATTTGTTAGGGATGAGGTTTTAGGGTTTGCGTGGTTGAGGGTTGTTGTTTTTTTGGATGAGGGTTGAGGTTTTTTCTATGATGTTTTTTAGTTTTTTGGGGTTGTGTGTCAATATGTTTATTTCCATTGATATTTGAGAGTATTTTGAGGTTCATGGTGTAAGGGTTTTTGGAGATGGGGTTTTAGGGTTTTTTCTAGATAAGGGTTTTGGGTATTTTTTAGGGATGAGTATATAGGGGGTTTCGAGGATTAGGGTTTATAGTTTTTTTCGAACCAAGGGTTTAGTGTTTTTTTGGATTAGGTTCCAGGTATTTTTTGGGATGAGGGTTTATGGTTTTTTGGGCCTAGTATTTATGGGTTTTTATCATCATGGGTTTAGTATATTATATGTAAATGCTTTTAGAGTAATTTAGGGTTGTGGATTTATGTTTTTTATTGATTAAGGTCATTGGTGTTTTAGGGATGAGGATTTATGTTTTTGTGAGGAAGAGGGTTTAGGATTTTTTGGGACATAGTGTTGAGTATTCTTTGGGTATGAGTGTTTAGTTTGTTTTTTATATGGTTTTAGGGTTTTTGAGAGATTAGGGTTTAGGTTTCATAGAGATAAGGGTTTAGAGTATTATTGTTTGAGTGTATATGTTATTTTGGGGTGAGGGATTTGGGTTTTTTGAGGATGTGGGATTAGGTTTTTTTGGTTATTAGGGTTTAGTGTTTTTTAAGGCATATATGGATTATGGTTTTTTTAGGATGAGGGTTTTGTGTTTTAGGGGGATAAGGGTTTGTGGTATTTGGGGAATAGGGTTCGTTGGTTCTTTGGTGGTGATATATTCGGGTTTTTTTAGCAATGATTGTTTATGTTTTTTTGGGTTTGATGGTTGAGGGTCATTGGGTTTGACAGTTTAGGGATTTTTTTAATTGAAGATTTATATTTTTGGGTGGAAAGGGATTAGTATTTTTTGGGATGTGGGATTATGGATTTTTTTCAGGTTGAGGGATTAGGGTTTTTTGTGGAATAATGTTTATGTTATTGGGGGCTGTTAGTTTGCATTTATTTTGGTCTAAGTTTTTAAGGGTTTTTTGTGTTGAGGGTTATGGGTTTTTTAGGGTAGAGTGTTTACTTTCATTCGGGATGAGTATTTAGGGATCTTTTTAGATATGTGTTTATTGTTTTTTGGGGAATGTGGTTTAGCATTTTTTAGAAAGAAGGGTTGAGATATTTTGGAGCTATGGATTAATGATTTTTAGGGGAGATGGTTGAAGGTTATTGGGGGCTAAGGGGTGGGGTTTTTTTGACTAATGGTTGTGGTAAATTTTGGATGAGGGTTACTAGTTTTTTGTGGATGAGTGTTGATGATTTTTTAAGGTTGTGGGATTATGTATTTTGGGCGCTTAGGGTTGAGGATTTATTGGGGAGGAGGGTTAAAGTTTTTTTAGGGATTAGGGTTTATTGTTTTATAGGGGTAAAGAATTATGATTTTTTGGGTTAAGGGTATAGTGTTTTTTTGGATTGTTGTTGAGGTTTGAGAGAGTCAGAGGGTGTAGGGATTTTTTGGCCTGAATGTTGAGGGGTTTTTAGGTTGATGATTGATTGTTTTTTAGTTGAGGTTTTAGTGTTTTTTGTGATTGGGGGTTGATGGTTTTTTGGTGTTGGGGGTTATGGAGTTTCTTGATAATGAGTGTTGATTACATTTTGGTGATGAGGGTTGATGTTTTTTGGGGATGTGTGATTATGGTATTTTGTATATGATGGTTTAGGTTTTTTGGGAGTGAGAGTTTAGTGTTTTTTGGTCTGAGGTATTAGAGATTATTTGGATGAGGTTTTTGGGTTTTTTGGGTATGAGGATTTATAGTTATTTGGGGAAGAAGATATTTGTTTTTTTGGTGATGAGTGTGTATGATTTTTTGGGCTAAGGGTTGATGGTTTTCAGGTTGAGGGTTAGGGGTTTTTTGGGATGAGGGTTTTATGTTTTTTCTGCCAGTGAGTTTGGGTTTTTTTAGGGATGATGGTTTACGATTTTTGGGCAGATGATTTATGGATTTTAGGGTCGTAGGGTTTGGGGTTTCTTGGAGCATATGAATTTTGTTTTTTGGGGGATGAGGGTTTATGGTGTTTTGGGGAATAGGGTTAAGGATTTTTTGGGGGTGGGGGTTTAGGTTTTTTGGTGCTGAGCATTTAGTGTTTTCGAGATTTATAGTTTTATGTGGACAAGGGTTTTGGTTTATTTGGCGATGAAGTATTATGGTTGTGTGGGGATGAATTTTTATTGTTCTATGGGATGTATTGTCGAGGGGTTTTTTCCCTGGAGTTTATGGTTTTTTTGGTGTTGAGTGTTGATTGTTTTTTTGTGGCTGCGGGTTTAGGGGTGTTTTAGGATGAGGGTATAGGAATTTTTTGGGATGGGTGTTTTTGGTTTTTTGGGCTCTGGGATAATCATTTAGGGGGGGGGGGAGGCTTAGGGATTAGGGTTGTTAGGGAAGGGGGTTAATTTTTATTTGTGGTTATTGGTTTAAGATTTTTTTCGGCTGAGGGTTGTGGGATTTTAGGGCTGAGTGTTAAGGGTTTTTTGGGACTGAAGGTTTAGGGTTTCTTGAGCAATGAGAGATTACTATTTTTTGGGGGATAAAGGTTTATGATCTTTTGGGGATAAGGATATTGGGTTTTATGGGGATATGGGTATAGAGTTTTTTTGTGATGATTTTTGAGGGATTTTTAGGGATATGGGGTTTGGTTTATTTAGGACTAAGGGTTTAGGTTTTTTTAGATTAAGAGTTTAGGTATTTTTGGTTATAAGGGTTGAGGGTTTTTTGTGGAGAAGGGTTTATGTTTTTGGGGGGAGGAAGAATTAGTGTTTTTTGGGACTATGGGTTTATGATTTTTTTTTGTGCTGATGGTATAGGTTTGTTTGGGACTAGGGTTAGTGTTTTTTGGATCTTAGGGTATATGGTTTATCGGGGTGGATAGTTAGGGATTTTGGTGGATAAGGGTTTAGTGTTTTTTTTCCATATTATGGTTTAGGGACTTTTTAGTCTATGAATTTAATTTTTTTGGGGCCTATGTTTCTAGGGTTTTTTTGGATGAGGGTTTTGGGTTTTATAGGATTTTGGGTTTTGGTGGAATGGGTTTAGTGTGTTTTAAGGATAAGGGTGTATGGTAATTTAGGGTGTAGAGTATTTAGTTATTTAGGGATTAGGGATCTGAGTTTTTTAGGGATGAGGGATTATGGATTTTTTTGAGATTAAGGGTGAGGGTTTTTGTAGGTTTAGGTTTTAGTTTTTTATGTATGAGGGTTGAGTGATTTTTAGGGTTGAAGGTCTAGCATTTTTTGGGGTTGATGGTTTAAGGTTTTTTGAGATAGGGTTCCAGGGTATTTGGGGGGTTTTGGTTGATCATTATTAGGGGATGATGGTTGAGGTATTATTGGTGTTGAGTGTATATCAATTTTTAGGGTTTAGGGTGTAGATTATTTTTTTGTTTAGGTTCTAGGGTTTTTTGGGCTTAGGTATTAGGATTTTTAGTCCTAAGGGTTTAGGGTTTTTTATGGATGAGTGTTTAGGACGTATCGGGTCTGAAGGTTTTTAGATATTTGGGGTTGAGTGTTGGGGGTTTTATGCAGCATATGGTTTTGGTTTTATTTAGATTGAGAGTTTGGGTTTTTTGTGGATAATGTTTTTGTGTTTTTGGGGATGAGGTAGATGGTTTTTTGGGGCCGAGTGTTTATGGTTTTTTTAGGTGAGGGTTTGTCAATATTCAGGAATGAGGGGTTTTGTTTATTTTGGGTTTGTGGGTTTTTGGTTTTTGGGGTAAAAGGTTTTATAGTTTTCTTTAATGGTAAAAATAAGCTAGATAAAAAAAATATTAAGATGAATTATAGACCAAACAATCACCCATCAAGTGAAAACCAAGAAGACCAAATACAAGAAAGGTCCAAGAAAGCAAGAAAAGCAACCATGAAAAGAAACAGATGAGCAAGAGACCAAGTCATAGCAAAGGATCACCTCCCCTTTGATCTAAAAACAACCAAGAACACAGATCCTTGCACCATGAAATTACCAGAAATCCCACCTACACCTACCACCTGAACGCTGCCATCCATAGCAAACAACCCAACCGCAGCCACATCCAAGACCAATGTACCAGTGAACAACAACCTTCCATGAACCGGAACCCTACGTCTAGACAGCACAAAAAGGTACGATGATCCATCCAGATAAAAGCCACACGAAGACAAGAAAAGCACCATAGAACACCAAGAAGTGTCCCATGAAGCTCTATAGAGCCACCCCAATGCACCGCAGACTCCAGCACAAAACACACTTGCAACATGAATGCAAACCACACACCCACAACAACACCCCCGCACACACACCTGTAACAACCCACACCCACAACAACCTGCCTCACACACACACCCACAACAGCACCCATGAACCCCGACCACAATATCACTTACAATCTACCCAACTCACCATCCATACCCACGACGGGCACTCCACCAACAACCAAAGAACCACCAAACAGCACCAAAAAATAATCCAAATCAAAATCCCAGCAACTAACCACCCAGAAAAAAAGAATCTAGAAAATGATAGTTCCTCAATAGTATCATATTGTCCATACTATTGGGGAACCTTTTAAAGGAGGATATCTGAGAGAATCCACCAAAAATGAGCCAATACACCAATCAATGAAGGCAGAGAAAGAGTTGACATCACAATTGGCCACCAAGAGAATCAAAAAGAAGGACCACAATCTTTGAGTCATTGAACAATTGAAAAATAAATGATCAATATCTTCATCTTAAACCTGAAAAAGGTAATACCAATTGGGAAGTGATATCCCCCTATGTGGCAACCAATCTTGAGTAGGAAACTGATTCAGTAAAACCTACCAAAGAACAAAGGCGTACATGGAAGGGGTGACCTTATTCAAAACCAAGGAGCTCCAATGAATGAGAGAACATTTCGGCCTAAGATCCTCCTAAAACAACTGAGTATAAAAATCAGACATTCCATTCCAATAGATACCATCAACATCTCTGCTAGGTAGAGGGATCTGAAGAACCTCTGGCTTGAGATCCCACAAGTCAATAGAAATAGCAGTAGGAGGATCCCAACATCCATTAGAAATAATATCAGAGACCATAGAAAATCTAGAGAGACCCGAGTCATAGATAATACAATCCTCCATGGAACTACAAATAGGACCATTTTGGAGCCAATAGTCAAACCATAATGAGGTAGCTGATCCGTTTCCAACAGAAAAGGAGATAAGATCCTTTAAAGCATAACATAAACCTAAAAGCTTCCTCCAAGTCCACGAACAATTCCAAGGAACCTTAGCCACCCAAAATTGAGACCACCTAAGAAGGAAGGATCGAGCCCAATCCACCCAAAAATAGGAAAAAGTGGGTTTACAAAGGTTCCAAACATGACTATCCATTGCCACTTTGTTCCAATCTGGAATCCTTTTAAAAATCAAACCCCCTTCCTCTTTGGTCCTAGCCACTAGATCCCAAGCTACCTTAGCACCAATCAAGGAATGGGAAGGACCCTTACAAAGAAAGCATCTAGGATTTGTCTCAATAGATTTAAGAACCTTCTTGGGTAGGATAAAATTGTATGACCAGTATGCCGGTATGCTGAATAAAACTGACAGAACAAGCTACAACCTACCTGTAAAAGAGAGAAAGTTGTTAGTCCAAACCTTCACCTTTCAAACAATCCTATCATCCAAAACCACATAATCCACTGCTCTAAATTTATAGGTAATAAGTGGAACCCACAAATATTTAAGAGGAGGTGAGCCCTCACTAATACCCATAACAGCAGTGATACTCCCCTTAACCTCATTGGAAGCCCCGTCGAGAACATCAATGAATTGGAGAAGTTAGTAGGCAACCCAGATAAGGAAGAAAATATATCAAGAGCCTCCTTCAAAATTAAAACTGATTGACCATTCCCAAAGGAAAAAAATAGGAGATCATCTGCAAAATAGAGATGAGAAATGGAAGTCCTACCACAACGCCAATGGTATTTGAAGTCATTGTAATTGAAAATTAGAGACTCCAAAATCCTCAAGAAAACATCCATACAAATCACGAATAGAAGTGGGGAAAGAGGATCTCCCAGCCTTATCCCCCTATTCCCAAGAAAATACCCTTGCCGAACACCATTAATATTAACAGAATACATAGCCAAAGACACACACTCATAGATCCAAGAGGAAAACCTGGGAGGAAAGCCGAAGAGATCCAAAACATACCAAAGAAAATCCCATCTGACAGTGTCAAATTCTTTAAAGTGATCAATCTTGAAGGCACATCTAGGGAACCCAGAGTCTAGATGGTAACCCCTCATTAACTCCTAAGAAAGAATAATATTATCAGAAATCCTCCTCCCATGAATGGAAGCCTCTTGAGCCTTATTAACACAGCCTGGAAGAACCAGTGGAAATCTAGATGCCCAAATCATAGAAATGCAATTATAGATATTATTGAAATAAGAAATAGGACCAAAGTTAGAGAGACAACAAGCATTGGCCCCCATAAGAACCAAGGTAATGAACAATCCATTAGCCTCCCAAAGCAACCTTCCATTCCTGAAGAACTCCAAGACTGCTGATGTGACTCAACCCCAACCATAGACCAAGCTCATTGAAACAATGATCCATTAAACCCATCCGGCCCAGGGGACTTGTTGTGATGGAGGGAAAATAGCCTTAAATTTTTTTTCCTAAGTAACCAACTTTTCCAAAGAATCAAAGAACTTCTGGTCAACAACATGAGTTAGAAAAGGCTCCAGACAAGATCTTCCTCCATAAGATGAAATATGTAAGGAACCAATCATCCCTTGAAAAAAAAATTACAATTTCATCAATACTTTCTCTCGAATCCATGGTAACAAAACCGTCAACATGCTAAAGAGAAACTAGATTGGAAGAATTAATCATGGCCTTCACTGAATTGAAGAAAAAGGAAGAATTTCTATCCCCATTCTTAAGAAACAGAACCCTACTCCTTTGCCTAGCAGAAAGGAGGTCCTTTAAATTGAAGGCCTCAAGATTAGACTTTCACATGACTTTAACCTAAAAGAAATAATCTAAAGGACCATTAAGAACAAGAGCATTTTGACAGTTAGAGATCTCCTCCCTAAGAAGGGAAGCCTCGACAGACTGTAGAGAAAAAACCTGAGCATGAAATCCACGAAGGACCTGCTTGACCTTCTTATTATTTTGATAAACATGGAACAATAAACATCCTTGAACCTCAAAATTCCAATAATTTGGAAATCAAAGGTAAGGAAACATCAGAGTCACCCTAAAAATTAAAGAATTTAAATGGCAGCAGACCTGTCTGAAGCACATCAGCTATACTTATGACAATGGGAGTACAATCAGAAAATCCAAAAGGAAGGAAATATGAAAACGAAGAAGAAAACCTGAACATCCATGATGAATTGAGCAAGGCTCTATTTAGATTCCTCAACACCCCTATATTACCCTTCCTCCAATAGAACCACAACATAGTAATGTTCATGTCATCCAAGTTAGCTCCAACAATTCTTGAATTGCACTCCTCCATATGGGGAAGCCAGTCTAGAAAACCCCCACATCGATCTTCCAGAAATCTAACCCCATTGAAATCACCAAGATAAATGTGAGGAAACTAGGAAGATATCAAGGCCCTACTTTCCAAGGAACCCCAAAGAACCCTATGATCAGAAACTGAGATAGATCCATAAATTAAAGAGATCCTACAAAAAACTTCCACCTTGACTACTCTAACAAGGCAATAAACATGCTGAGAAGATTCAAATTGAAGATCAATAATAAGTAACCTAGGATTCCATAAATTAATAATGCAACAACTAACAGATGATGAAAAATCTAGCCTAGAAAAACTTGTAATGATGCTCCTTACAATAGAATATGAATTATCAATCTTCACCTTAGTCTCCACAAGACCAATGTAAGACAAAGTATGAGAAAGAATAAAATCACTAACCTCTCTTTGTCTAGTAGGAGTATTAAGACCCCTGACATTCCACACACCAATCCTAAACATTGGGAATAAAATTGGATAGGGGACTGCTAGGCCTAGGGACAAATCTTTGTCCCCTCTTGGATTCAGCCTGATAAGAACCATGTCAAAGGCACCAAGTCAATTGCGTGGGAGGAAGATTTGTATTTGCAAGGCCCAATGACGTGGGGGAGATTAAACAGGCTCAATGCTACAATGGGCGCACATATTGCTTCATTAAAGGCCTAATGGATCTTTCCTTACATGGATAGAGAAAATGGGCCTATAATATCAGTTATTCAATCCCAAAATTGATGTTTAAAGCTTTTCCCACATGGTTGCACGAATTTGGAGGCCTTTCCCACATGGAGGATTCTAGAAATGGCATCTTTAGACACCAAAGTCAAATCCGGTGGGCTATGCACTCAAAGTCAAATCCAGTGGGCTATGTTGGAAAGTTGTATGCTACTTTTCCAAAAGTCTTTGTTGGCTTTTATCTTTTGGACTTTTAAGGGGACAAGGTAGGTTTAGACTTTATGACTTTAGGGTATTAGACCCTTGGCCATTTTATCACCCCCTTGGCTATAAATAGCCACCCCATGGCATTGTATTGGCATCCAAGAATTAATTGAGAGCTTATGATTTGTTTCTCTCCATTGTGTGAAGATTATCCCAGGTTTTCCCCTTTGCTCTTGTGCATTCTTTCCTTGTCAATCTATAAGTTAGATTGGTGATCCAAGATCACAAAGCCCCCAATTCTGTGCCTCAACCCAAGTTCATTGTTGTATGGATTAGCCATCACATCCCTCCCTTGAGTGTGCTGTCTAAGTAGTAGGTCGTTCTCTTTATAGCGTTTATTGACTACTTTCCTCCACTATCTATACCCATCATCCGCCACTTATCCCCGAACAAAATTCTTCATCCGCCGACCTACGCCGTGAAGATCAGGCCACCCCGTGCGTCTCACATTAGTTGGTATCAGAGCTCTGGTTGACACGGTTGGCGTATATCCCTTTATTTACTTTAATTCTATCCATTAACCTCCTTATATTTCCATATTAGTCACCCATTCAACAAAAAAAATCCATTTTCTTAAAAGCCTCCCGAATTTTCCTAGTTTGTGCAAGCTTGGATTATTATAAATTGAGCCAAATTTTCATTCATCTTCTTTCAGCATTTAATTCTCTATATGTGATTCGTATCCGGCAAAAAAAATCTCTCAACTCATCATGTTGTTCTTTTCAAAATTAAGCACATCCTTTATTTGAGAGATTTTGAAAAAAAAAGAAAAAAAATTGTCTTACTCTCCGTTCAATCATTTTTGCTTTAAAACTCCAAGCACAATACTTTTTGGGGAGAATTTACAAAAAAAATAGCAAAAAACAGCGGATACAATTACTCCTGTGTGCTTTACCTTATTAGTACTTTCCATTTCCACATATAACTTTTTCCATCATTTTACTTCATCCTCATTTTGTATTTGGATCATATTTTTATTCATTTATCTTATCTTGAACAATTGGGAAAAAACCAAATACCAAATTTCTACCCCCTTTTCCATCCATCCTTTATCCATTTTCTACCCTCTTTTCACCCTTTACCACTCAAGATGGTTGTGGTAAACCAGCCCCCGACACGATCTTGATTGGGGAATGATTGGTGGCAAGTAATCACCCTAAACAAGGTATTATATTTCATAAGATCTTGGCATTCAAATTTAGCTTTTAGAGTGGAGAGAAATAAGAAAAAAATATATCTTGTGTGTGTGAGTGTGTGCATCTTGTTTTGTGCATGTGTGTACATCTTGTGTGTGTTAGTGTGTATATCTTGCGTGCATGAGTGTGTATCCTTATGTGTGTGTGTACATCTTATGTGTGTGTGTGTGTGCATCTCATGTGTGTGAGTGAGTGTGTATCATTGTGTGTGTTCCCCCCCCCCCTGATGTGTGTTTTTGTTTGCATAACATATCATGGCAGAAGATCGTGGGAAGAAAATTGCTCATGTTAGCGATGATGGAAGTCTATGTAGATCTCCAGCACCCGAAGCTACGCAATTCCAAATGCAAGACTTGGTGAGCCACTTTGGGAAGCTTCTGGATCAAATGTTGGAGGTGTTACATGAGAGTATTGATGAATTGGAGAATAAAACAAGCCCAAGGATGTTCCATGATAACCCACGACATGCTTCGGCACCACGTCGTCCCCACATCATGGAGGAGGAGATGGTGCACTTTGATGATGATCTTGATGATGTCCCACAAAGGAGGAGGTTGTACCAACAACCGAGAGGAGGAAAAAGGAGACAACATGATGATGACCTACTTGGAGGAATCAAGGTGAAGGTCCCCTCTTTTCAAGGGAAAAGCGACCGAGAATCATACTTGGAGTGGGAGATGCGGATCGAGCAAGTATTTTCATTCCATGGGTATTCCGAGGAGAAAAAGGTCAAAATTTCTTACCTTCAATTTTATGATTATGCATTAATATGGAGGGATCAAGTTCAGAAGGAGAGGGCTAGATATCGTGGACGTCCCATCAACACTTTGGAAGACATGAAGTTCACCATGCGGAAGCGTTTTGTTCCCAAACATTACCATACAGATCTCCACAAAAAACTTCAATGCCTCACCCAAGGGAGTAAGAGTGTAGAAGACTACTATAAGGAGATGAAAATTTCCATGATTTGGGAAAATATTGAGGAAGATCCTGAGGCAACCATGGCACGGTTATTACATGGGCTCAATCGGGAGATTTCAGATCAAGTTGAGATGTACCAACATGTAGAGATACAAGATATCATCCACCAAGCCACCAAGATTGAACAAAAAATCAAAAGGAGGAGCAACATGAGGAAACCCACTACCCCTTTCACGCCGTGGAGAAATCTGATGAAGGATATTGGAGAACCATCAAAGGAAAAAGAGGTGGTTGATCGCAAAAGTGACAAGGTAATTCTTCCACCTAAGAAACCTACATTTGAGGCTAACCAAACTAGGAATAGGGATATTTGGTGTTTCAAATGTCAAGGAAGGGGTCACATTTCTAGTGAGTTCTCAAACCGGCGCACCATGACCATTATCAAGTATGGAGAATGGGATACCGATGAAGAGAGCTCGGAAGAGGAGGATGAAGAATCTCCAGAAATTGATAATGGGGAATTTTCGGAAGACGGTGAGATTCTTGTCACTGGGAGAGTTTTAAGTACGCAAATGACTGTTGGAGAAAAGGAGAAGTGAGAGAACCTTTTCCATACATGATGCAAGATCAATGGGAAGGTATGTAGTGTTATTATTGATGGAGGAAGCTGTAGTAATGTTGTGAGCACCGAGTTAGTAGAGAAGTTGGGACTTCCTACTTTGAAGCATCGACATCCACATCGGCTTCAGTGGTTGAATGATTGCGGGGAGCTGAAGGTCACCAAGTAAGTGAAGGTACTATTCACCATCGAGAAGTACAAAGATGAGGTCTTGTGCGATGTTGTTCCTATAAAAGTCTGTCATTTGTTGTTGGGACGACCATGGCAGTATGATCAGCATGTTACCCATGACGGTTTCTTGAATCGTAATTCTTTTGTACTCTGAGGGGAACCTATAACCCTCAATCCCATGTCCCCGAAACAAATTCTGGAAGATCACATTCTGAGAGAAAATAAAAAAAAGAGTGATGAGGAGAAAAAGAGTGAAAATGAAAAAGGAGAGAATGAGGGAAAGAGAGAAAATGAGAGAAGAAAAGAAATGGAGAGTGAAGAAAAATCAAGTGGGAAAAAGAATTTGAGAGAAGGTAAAAGCGTGATGTTGGAAAAAAAGAGTGAGGTTAAGGAAGCTTTGTTTTCACAGCAAACCCTCGTAGTACTCATGTACAAAGAGGTGTTACTAAATACTAATGACTTACCCTGTTTTCCAAATGTTTTTGAGTCATTGTTGCAGGAGTATGATGATGTCTTTCCTAAAGAGGTGCCACCATGTTTGCCACCCGTTAGAGGTATTGAGCATCAAATTGACCTCATACCTAGAGCATCACTACCGAACCACCCTGCATATCACACCAATCCAAATGAGATGAAAGAAATTCAAAGGCAAGTTCAAGAGCTGTTAGATGTGGGATATGTGAGAGAGAGCCTTAGTCCTTGTGCGGTACCGGTGCTTCTAGTACCAAAGAAGGATGGAACATGGAGAATGTGCATTGACTGTAGATCCATTAACAAAATCACGGTCAGGTATCGTCATCCTATCCCTAGGTTAGATGATATGCAAGATGAATTAAATGGTTCAACTATTTTCTCAAAAATTGATTTAAGAAGTGGCTACCATCAAATTAGGATGAAAGAAGGATATGAGTGGAAAAATGAATTTAAGACACATCATGGACATTATGAATGGTTAGTCATTCCCTTTGGTCTCACCAATTCACCTAGCACATTTATGAGGTTAATGAATCATGTCTTACATGCATATATTGGAAAATTTGTGGTAGTTTACTTTGATGATATTTTGGTGTATAGTAGGACTTTGCATGAACATGTAGATCACTTAAGAAAAGTCTTATAGGTGTTAAGGAAAGAAAACCTGTTTGGAAACATAAATAAGTGTGAATTTTGTCTCGATAAAATTGTTTTCCTTGGATTTGTTGTGAGCAGAATTGGAGTTGAAGTGGACACCGAGAAGATCAAAGCAATACAAGAATGGCCAACTCCAACCTCAGTTGGACAGGAATTAGTCAAACATCATGGAATGCCAAGGACCATTGTGTCAGATCGAGACACAAAATTTCTTAGTTACTTTTGGAAGACCTTGTGGAGAAAACTGGGTACAAAGTTACTGTTTCCACTACTTTTCATCCACAAACCGATGGGAAAACAGAGGTGGAGAATCGGACATTATCATCCCTTCTACGAACAATTGTCAAGACGAATATCAAGAATTGAGAGGAGTGTTTGCCACATGTGGAATTTGCATATAAAAGGGCCAAGTACTCCACTACACAATATTCTACATTTGAAATTGTTTATGATTTTAACCCTCTTTCCCTTATTGATCTAGTTCCTTTGCCTTTGCAGGAAGCAACTAATATGGATGCAAAAGAGCGCGCAGAATTCATCAAACAACTCCATGAAAAGTCAAGGAAAAATATCGAGCGGATGACTCAAAAATATGTTGATCGTGCAAACAATGGTCATAAACAAGTGTTGTTCGATCCTAGGGACTTGGTCTGGATTCATATGCGAAAGGAGATATTTCCTGACAAGTGGAAATCAAAACTCATGCCACGAGGAGACGGGCCATTCCGAGTGCTCGAGAAGATTAACAACAATGCTTACAAGATAGATTTTCCAGGTGAAGGATGAAGAGTCGAGGATGACTCCTTTTCAAGAGGGGGAGGATGATGAGAACCATGTCGAAGGAACCAAGTCGATTGTGTGGGAGGAAGAGTTGGATTTTCAAGGCCCAATGACGCGAGGGAGATTAAAGAGGCTCAATGCTACAATGGGCACACATACTGCATCATTAAAGGCCCAATGGATCTTGCCTTGCATGGATGGAGAAAATGGGCCTATAATATAACTTATTCAAGCCCAAAATTGATGTTTAAAGCTTGGCCCACATGGTTGCACGAATTTGGAGGCCTTGCCCACATGGAGGATTTTAGAAATGGAATCTTTGGACACAAAAGTCAAATCCGGTGGGCTATGCACTCAAAGACAAATCCGATGGGCTATGTTGGAATGTTGTGCGCTAATTTTCCAAAAGTATTTGTTGGCTTTTATCATTTTGACTTTTAAGGGGACAAGGTAGGTTTAGACTTTCTGACTTTAGGGTATTAGACCCTTGACCATTGTATCACCCCCTTGGATATAAATAGCCACCCCATGGCATTGTATTGGCATCCAAGAATTAATTGAGAGCTTATTCTTTGTTTCTCTTCGTTGTGTGAGGATTATCCCAGGTTTTCCCCTTTGCTCTTGGGCATTCTTGCCTTCTACAAGTTAGATTGGTGATCCAAGATCACAAAGCCCCCAATTCCTTGCCTCAACCCATGTGCGTTGTTGTGTGGATTGGCCATCACATCCCTCCCTTGAGTGTGTTGTCTAAGTAGTAGGTCGCGCTCCATATAGCGTTGATTGACTACTTGCATCCACTATCTGTACCCATCATCCGCCACTTAGCCCCGAACCGCATTATTCATCCGCCGACCTAAGCCGTGAAGATCGGGCCACCCCGTGTGTCTCACATCACAACCTCATCCACCTGAATCAATTTCCTCCTCATAGGATTATCACTTAAGGCTGAAGAATCCGGACTATCCTAGTCCCCAGAAAATTCGCTTGGGGAAGGCAGAACTACCTCATTAAGTTTAAAAGAAACATTCTACCCTGAACCAAAAACTCCAAGCATAGAAGCATCTATACCAGAATCACCGACGCCAGCCTTTATAGATGACCCCAAAGGGGCCAAGATCGAACCACCAATAGAACCCAAATCCAAACCGATAATGTTATGAGCAACAAACAAAGTAGCATGATCACTATCCACGCCCAAACTACTGTCATCACCCATAGGAGCAGAACCCATAGAGTGACGAGCAATAGAAGCAGCCTCACCATCCTTGCCTCCATGTCGAATCAGACCCGAAGAGGGCTCAGACATCTTTCCCAACCCAAGGCTGTAAGAAGCATCAAGAACATCTGAAACCAAACCAAAACCAACTGGAACATCCCTTTTACCTGAAGGAAGAGTCTTAGAGACCAACCCCCAGGGACAGATTCGGAAAGTAAAGGTACCTCCTTCAATAATCAACCAAACACTTTGTTAGTAGTGATGGAGGCAAAAATCTCCAAACTAGAGCTCTCAGCAAAAATCCTTTCCACCAACAAGAACACAAGCCGACCCCACCACCTTAGATGAACCAACCCCTAAAGAAGATTTATTAGGAAGTGGAATAGGATTAGCAGAAATAGCCTCCTTCTCCAACCGGAGAGGCTGCTTAACCTTCTCATCCAGTCCCTGGACAGGGCCCCGATCCTTCTTCCAAAAGGCCTTCTTCTTTGGCGTAACTCTAGTCCAACCGGCTTGAGAGTCGTCTGATGGCTTCTTCATGGACTGATTAAACTAGTTCCCAAAAATCTTACGAAACCTACAAATCTTATGAACCCATCCATACTCAATTATAACCACAATGGAAAACCAATATCTTATGTCCACATTGATCACCTCTAGAAGAACCTGCACAGCTAAAATCTCGACATGTACATGAGCAAAATTAATCCTACTAATCTCAATTGTAGATTTTTCCACAAACAAAGGCTTGAATGCCGCACTAGCAATGTAACTAAGACCCTCCGCAGACCAAAATTCAAGAGGAACATTACACAAATTCACCCAAATAGGAAACACAGAGAAATAATCCTTATCCAAGGACATACATGGATGCCATGACCGAAGAACCATAGATCTGCCTACAAAAAACCATGGGCCAGTGATAGAAGATCAACCAAATTACCAGAAGGAATAAAACTGAAAAAATAGAATCCATCATCATTGTACAACGTCTCAATTAGGTCTCTCCCCCACAGTTCAGAGGCAATACGTGAAACTAATGTGAAAGGATGTTTATTAACAAGGAAATATCCCACCATCATATTAGACCATCTAGAAGAACCCTTATGATTAATATAAAGGGTCAAGAAAACTTGAGCAATTTTTCACTCAACAATCAGAGGATGGAAGACCAAATCGATGGATGAAGCAGGAGCAACCGAAGCCTCAACCACCGTAGTAGCAGCCACCGAGGGAGGTTATAGTGTATTTTGAGGCTGAGGGTTTAGGCTATTTAGGGATGAATGTTTAGTGTTTTTGGGGGATGTTGGTTTTGGTTTTTTAGGGGCTGAGGGTATATGGTATTTTTGTTAGAAGGGTTTATTTTTTTAATGATAATGTATTATGTTTTTTGGGGAGGGTGATTTGACATTTTTTGGGACTGGGGGTTGATCATTTCTTCGAGGGTTTTTAGTTATTTGGGGGATGGAGAATAAGGTTTTTTGGGGTATAGGTATTATGATTTTTTCATATGATTGATTAGGGTTTTCTAGGGTTGAGGGTTTATGGATTTATATAGATAAGGGTTTATGGTTATCAAAAAATAATGGCTTAGTGTTTTATTTGTGTGAGGGTTCAACATTTTTTAGGGATGAGGAATTAGGGTTTTATGGTGATGTGGGTTTAGAATTTTCTAGGGTAATTGTTTAAGGATTTATAGGGCATGGAGTTTATAGTTCGGGGCTTGATTGTTTATGGTTTTATTAGGCTGAGGGTTTATGGTTTTTTGGGGATGTGTATTTAGGGTTTTCTCAATATGAGGGTTTAGGATTTTCTATGGCTATCATTTTTTGGTATTCTATGGATGGTGGTTTAGTGATTTCTGGGGATGAAGGTTTATGGTTATGGGGGGAGTGGGTTTAGGCTTTTCTAAGGATGAAGGTTTGGGTTTTTAGGGGACTGAGGGTATATGTTTTTTTAGTTTGATGTTTTATATTCTTAGCGGATGATGATTTAAGGTTTTCGGGGGGGGGGGGGGGTTGGGATATTTAGGGTTTCGGGTTTTGGTTTTTTTAGGGGATGAGGGTTAGGGTTTTTTCTGGGTATAGAGTTTGGAATTTATTGGAGATTATGATTTTTTTTTCTCAGGATAAGGGTTTTTCGTATTTTTAGGATGAGGGGATGGGGTATTTTGTGAAGGCGGGTTTGGGTTTTAGTGGCTAAGGGTTAGGGTTTTCTTAGGGAGGAGTATTTTTTTTGTGCATAGTGTTTGGGAGGTTTTGGGGTTGGTGGATTGGGGTTTGTTTTGTTATGGGGATTTGGTTTTTTGGTTTTCAGGGTTTCATGTTTTTTTGGGCTGAGGGTTTTCAGTTTTTTGGGGTGGAACCTTAATGTTTTTTTTACTGAGGGTTTTTGGTTCTTTATGACTGAGGTTTTTGGGTTTTCAAAATACTCAACCAAAAAAAACACTAGAAAATATTCACTAATTAACCATAAATACTAATCCACATAAACACAAAACCCTCATACCTAAAATTCTATAAACCATTTCCCCCAAAACCCATAATCACTCGTCCAAAAAACACCTAAACCCTAACCATGAAAAAAAACCAAAACCGTCAACCCCATAACATACTAGACTCTCACCCCTAAAAAATAGAAAACCCTAAAACCCAAATAACCCAAAACCCTTAGTGAAAAAACAACCAAAAACACTTTTACCTAAAAAAAATAAAACACTCTCTTCTGAAAACCCATAACAACTCATCCCCAAATAACTCTAAACCCTCATCCCAAGGTAAACCAAAAACCCCAAGCCCCAAAAAACTCAACAATTGTTATCCAAAAAAACCTAAACCCTCATACTCAAAAACCTCTAAACCCTCAACCACAAATTCAATAAACACCATGCCTCAAAGAAAAACCCAAAACCCTTTTCCCCATAAAACCCTGAAACCTCATCCCCCCAAAACCCTAAGCCTTAACCCCCCCAAAACTCCAAAACCCTCAGCCCTTAAAAATTGAAAATTGTATCCCCAAAACCATAAACCTTGATCCACAAATATAAAAAACCCCAATCCCTAAAAAAACCTAAACCCACATCCCATAAACCCTAAACCCATAGCCCGAAAACACTAAATAACCATCCCATAAAAACCCTAAACAATCATCCCTCAAAAAACCCTAACCACTCAGCCCCAAAAAACACTATAAACTTAGCCCAAAAATACCCGATTCTCTAATCCAAAAATAATCCCAAACCCTAAGAAAAAACATTATCCTCATCCTTATAAATCTATAATCCCAATTCCCAACAAATTTGAAAATCGCATCCCCATTAAACCACAAACACTCAGTTCTAAAAAACCCAATCCATCATCCAAGAAAACAAAAACCACTCTATCCCAAAAAAAACCTAAAACCTCAACCAAAAGAATACACAAATACATAGCCCCAAGACCCCTAAACCCACATCCCCATGAAACCCTAATTCCTAAACCTGAAAAAATTCCAAACACTCAACACCAAAAAACCAAAAATCATCATCCCCCAAAAAATATAAACCATCATAAAAAACATAATCCCCGTCCCTAAAAAACCTAAACCTTGATCCCCAAGAAATCCTAATCCATCAAACTCAAAATCCCAAAACCCTCACCGCCAAAAAACCCTAAACCCTCATCTCCCTAAAATCCCAAAACCCTTATCCCAAAAAACCCGTAAACCATCATCCATAAAAAATATTATAAACACTTGGCCACAAAAAAACTATTCCATCGGTCTAGAAAATCCAAAACCTTTCAATAATAAAAAAACTGTAAACCCTTATCCCCATAAAATCAAAAAACCTTAGCCACCAAAAAAATGCTCAAGACCACAAGCCCCTAAACCCACATCTCTACACAAAACCAAAAATCTCATCCCTAGAATATACTAAACCCTCATCCTTAAAAAAAATAAACATGAATCCATAAAAAATAAGAAACATTCAGCCCAAAAAACCCTAAACCCACAACCCTAAAAACCTACATAGGTGACACCAATGAACCCTTAACCCTTCTCCCAAAAATAGACTAAACAATTATCCCCCAAAAAAATGTTACAAGATGAACACTCAAAACACTAAATCCATAACCCAAATAAACCCCTAAACACCCCCCAAATTCCTAAAAAATCATCCTAAAAAATCCTTGGAACTTCTTCCCCAAAAAAACCAAAACCATCAGCCATGAAAAGGTTAAACTCTCATTCCAAAAAAAAACTAAATACACTGCCCCAAAAAATATTCTACCCTCAGATTATAAAACCATAAATCCTCAAACCCAAAATACCCTAAACTGTATGAACCACGAAAACCTAAACCCTCAATAACAAAATACCTAAACCCTTACCTAGAAAAAAATGTTAAACCTTAATACCCTAAAAAAACTAAACCCTCTACACCAAAAAACCTAAATCCCTCAGTCCCAAACCTAACCCCTCAACCATGAATATTTTGAATCCCTCTTCCCCAAAATCCCGAAACCCTCATCATGAAAAATTCCTAAATCTAATCATTAAAAAACATAAACCATATACCACAAAAAACCGACAACCCTCATCCAAAATGAATCCCGAAACCGAAACCTCGAAATATCTATAAATTATCATCCACAAAACCCATAATCCCTCAACTCCTAAAACCCTAAACCCTCAAGAAAAACCTTAAACCATAAGACCCACAAAAAACACCTAGCCCCAAAAAGCCATAAAACCTCACCCCCAAACCCTAATCCTTCATGAAAAAAAAACCATAGACATTCATCACCAAAATAACCTAAACCACCATCCCCAAATTACCAAAAACCCTTAGCCCAAAAAGAAGTAAACCTTCCTCCCAAAAAAACACTTAACCCCCATCCAAAAACCCTAAACCCTCATTCCCAAGAAACCCTTTTCTCCCATCCACAAAACTATAAAACACTCATCCCCCAAAAACAATGAAACCCCCAACCCCTAAAACTTCTAAACCCTCATTCCAAATAAACTAAAACCCTCAAAACCAAATACTATAAGCCCTAAGTCCCAAAAAAGATAATCCCTCTTCCTAAAAAACGCAAAAACCTCATCCCCCAAAAAAACTAAACCATCTCCCAAAATAACCATAAACCCTCAGAATCAATGAACCCTAAACCTTCAAGTCCAGAAAAACCCTAAACCCTCATCCTCAAATAACCCTAAACCCTCAAACTCAAAAAAATCCAAAAACCCTAAATCCCAAAAACCATAAATACTCATTACTAAAAACCCAGAACACTCTAAAACAAAAAACCATAAACCCTCATCCATGAAAAACCCTAAGTGATCAGCCTAAAATAACCAGAAATTCACGACACCAAAACCCCATAAACCAGAGACCCAACTTATCCTAAACCCTCCTCCTTAAAAAAATCTAACATGCAACCCCCAAAACCCATATTATCCCCAAAAAATGATAAACCATTATCCCAAATAAACCCAAAACCCTCAACCCTAAAAACCCTAACACTCATTCGGAAAAAATACTAAATCCTTAGCTTGAAAAAAACCCTAATCCCTCATCCCCGAAAAATATTAACTCTCATCACCAATACCCCTTAAATTTCATCCAAAAAACACCAAAACCCCTATCCTTCAAAAAAACAAAAACCCTCATCCCCACTAAATGATAAACCCTCATCCCTAAGAATCCATCAACCCTAGTCCATAATAAACTATATACCCCTAAACCCTCAGTCCTCATAACCCCTAAACCTCATCCCATAAAATCATAAACCTTCAACCCTAAAAAACCCTTAATATTAAACACAAAAAATCCAAAAACATCATCCTTAAAACCCTAAAACCTCATCCATAAAACAATAGGCCATATTCCCCTTAAATCCATATATCCTAAACCCAATAAAAACCTTCAACACAAAACCCCCAAAACCCTAAACTAATAAACCCAAAAAAACCAAAACCCTATACCCCAAAAACCCAAAAAACCATAGCCCCCCAAAAATTGAAAACTCTAATCCCAACAAAACCATACACCTCTAAACCCAAATAAACTTAAACACTTATCAAAAAAACCAAAAACCATCATCCCTAAAAAAACACTAGACCCTCAGTCCCAAAAAAAATAAAAAACCCACTTCCCTAAAAAAATCGTATACCAAGATCCATAAAATAACCTAAACCCTAAACCCTAAAAAACCTAAACCATAATCCCCTAATCTTCAATTCCCTCAACCCCAAATGAACCTTATACCCTCATCCCCAAAACTCCCAAGCCCCCAAAAACGTTTACCATCAGAACATAAAAACCCAAAACACTCATCCCTAAATAACCACAAACCCTCATCACAAAAAAAAATCTAAACCATCAGCCCCCCCCAAAACTAAAACCACATCCCCCCCCCCCAAAAATATTAAAACTCATACCCATTAATTTATAATCCATCATCCCCAAAACACACTAAACCCTCAATAAGAAAAAAACCCCTAACCCATATACCCAAAATAACCTAAACCATCAGCCCCAAAATACCGTAAAACCTCAACCGTAATAACCCTTATCTCTTATCCCCAAGACCCTAAACCATCCCAAAAAACAGAAAACACTTATCCCATAAAATAACCTAAAACCCCTAAAACCCCAAAATACTCTAAAGCCTCACCCTAAAAAACATAAATCCCTATCAAAAAAACCATAAAATGTCATACCCAATAAATCATAAACCCTTAGCCCCAAAAAACACCAAACAATCAACCACAAAAAATCCATGACCCTAAGACCAAACAAACCATAAACCATCATCCCCAAAATCCCTAAACCCCCAGTCTAAAAAACCTGAAACCCATAGCCTCCAAAATCCCTATACCCTCACCCCAAAAAACAATAAACCCATTGTTTGGAAAAACCCAAAACCCTCATCCCAAAAGAACACTAAACTGTCAACCATGAAAAAGGATAATCGTTCATTGCCCAAAAGACATAAAACCTCAATCTTGAAAAACATTAATCTCGAGAACTAAAATACTCAAAACCCTTAACCCCAAAAATCAATAAACCCACATCCTCAAAAATCTCTTTCCCTTATCCGTAATACCCCTAAACCCTCAACCTGAAAAAACTATGACCCTTATTCCCCAAATAAACCCAGACCACAAAACCCAAAAATACATAAAAAATTATGACAATAAAACTCTAAAGCCTCATCCACCATACACCATAACCCCACAACCCCAAAATCCCAAAACCTGAGCCCTAAAAAACACTATACCCTAACTCCCAAAAATACCTAAACACATAGATGCAATAATCCCTAAACCCTTACCCCCAAAATTCTTGAAACCCTCATCCCAATAAACTCAAAAATGTATGCCCTAAAAACCCCTAAACCTCATCCCCCCAAAACATTAAATTCCTAGCCCCAAAAACTCTAATTCCCCCAAACTAAATAACCCATAACATCATCCCCCAAAATCCATAATCCGTAAACCCCAAAAAACCCAAAACCCTGATCCCCCAATAAACCAAAACCTTCAAACCCAGAAAAAACATAAACCCTATATCATGATCCCCAATGAAATCCTAAACCCTCTGCCTCAAAAAAACATAAACCCTCAACCAGAAAAAACACTCAACCCTCAACCCTAAAAAACCCTAAACCATCATCCCTAGTGAACTATAAACCCTCATCCTAAAATACCCTATACCCTCATTTCCAAAAAAAATTACACCATATGAAATAAAAAACCATAAACCATCTTCCCAAAAATCACTAAACCCTTATCCACAACCAAACCATTAACCCTTATCCCAAAAAAAACCTAAACCCTATGTTCTATAAATCCCTAATTCTCAGCCCTAAAAAACTCTAAAACCTCAACAAAAAGCAACCCTGATCCATGATCCCCAAAAACCTAGAAAAACTTATCCTAAAACAACACCAAACCCAAAAACCCAAAAAACCATAAGCCTTCATCCCTAAAAAAACATAAACAATCAGCCCCAAAAAAACCCTAGACCCTCATATTCAAAAACACCAAAATTTATATCCCCAAATATGCCTAAACCATTATCCTCATAAAACCAATAACCCTCATACCTAAAATTCCCTTTTCAATCATTGTTAAAAATCCCAAAATCCTTATCTTAAAAAAACATTAAATTCTAAGGCCCTAGAAATCCTAAAACCTCAACAAAAAAAATTCTAAAACCTCAACCCCAAAAATATCTAAACCTTCATACCTAAAAACACAAAACAATCATCCCAAAAAAACCAAAAACAATCATCACCAAAAATCCAAAAACCATCATCCACAAAAGCATAAAAACCCCCGAACCCCAAAAATCGCAATCTCTAACCCCAAAAAACCCTAAAATCCCAACTCAAAAAATCCCTAAACTACCAACCCAGAAAATAATAAACTCACATCCCCAATAACCTATAATCTTTCAACACCAAAAAACCCAAACCTCAAATCCTATAAAATAATAACCCATTGAACCCAAAACCCAAAACCCTCATCCCCTAAAAATATATAAACCTAAGCCCCAAAAAATCATAAACCCTCAGCCCCAAACCCCATAAACCATCATACCCAGTACCCCTAAAACCTAACCCATAATACTCAACTCGAAGAACCCTAAACCCCCATCTCTCAAAACCCCAAAACCCTTGACCCCCAAAAACCCAAAACCCTCATCCATGGAATACCAATAAAACATAGCATGAAATGACACAGAACCCTAAGCCACAAAATACTATGAACTATCATCCCCAAAATAACTTAATCCCTAAATCACAAAAGACCCTAAACCCACATCCCTTAAAATCCCTAGACCCACTACCCCAAAACCAATAAGCCCACTTCCACAAAACCCCTAAACCCTCACCCCAAAAAACCATAAGCCTTTAGCACCCCTAGACCCAAAACCCTCAGCCCCATAACCATTAAACCTCCATCCCCCAAATACTTATTCCCTCATCCCCGAAACCCATAAACCATCAGTCTAAGAAAAACCCTGAACCCTTATCCCAAAGCCCCCTAAATTCCCATCCACAAAAAAACAATAACCATCGGCACCAAAAAAACCCTAAACCTTATGTCCCAAAAATCACTATACCCAAGCCCATAATATCCTAAACCATCTTCTCCAAAAACCTCTAAAACATTATCCCAAAAAATATATATACCATCATCATGAAGAAACCATCACCCCACAGCCAAAAAACCCATAAACCCTAGGCCATAAAAAACCCAAAACCTTTATCCCTTACACCAAAAAAAATTAATCCTTCGTCCACCAAAAAAGAGAAACCCCCATACCAAAAAAACTCTAAACATTCATCTCAAAACAACCCAAAATCCTCAATGTAAAAATTACCATAACACTAATCCCTAAAAAAAATAAACATATGGCCCCAAAACCCCTAAACCATCTACCCCAAAAAATCCTAAACACTCATCCCCCAAAAAACCCTAAATCCTCATCCCCAAAAAACCCTATAACCTCAAACCCAAAAAACCTAAACCCTTATACCAAAAAAAACTTAAACTTTCAACCCAAAAAAACTAAAACCTCTACCTCAGGATCCCAATCCCTCAGCCCCAAAAAAACCTAACCCCTTAGCAATAAAAAAACAATACCATCACCCAAAAAACAAAATTAACCTTTATCCCAAAGAAATACTATTCCCATATCCTCAAAACTCTTAAATATTAATCCCCAAGAAAATTTAAATTCTCAATATGAAAAAATTAAACACTATGCCTAAGAAACACTAAACCATCATCCCCAAAAAACCATAAACCACCTCTTTCAAAATCCCTAATCACTTATTCCAAAAACTCTTAAAACCTCATCCCCAGAAAACAAGAACCCCCATTATAAAAAATCCAAAACCTTCATCCCTAAAAAACTAAAAACCCTTAACACAAAATAAACTAAAACCCCAATCCCAAAAAACCCAAAACCATCATCCTTAGAAAATTATAATACAAAGGAAAAAATCCTCTAAACCCTCATCCCAAAAAAATCATAAACCCTAAGCCCCAAAACATCCCTAAACAGAAAACCCCAAACCCCCTAAACCTGTACTCCCAAAACACCAAAATAATCATACCCAGAAAAACACAACACCTTCATTCATAAGACCCCCAAAATCCTCATCCAAGAAATTAACCAAAGCCCTGAGCCATAAAAAATCCCTAAAGACTCAGCCCCCAAAACTATAAACCATCATCCCCAAAAAACCCTAAAATCTCAACCACCTAAAAACCCGTCAACCCTCATCCCAAAAAATACTCGAATACCTCATCCCCAAAAAACCCTAATGTATGCCAAAAAGAATCCTAAACATTCAGTCCCAAAAAACGCTAAAACCTCTTCCCAAAAAAACCTCTCAACTAGTATCCTAAATTATCCTAAACATTTATCCTAAGAAACATAAACAGTCTACACCAAAAAACCCAAAACCCTTATCCCCAAATCACTCTAAACCCTCAGCCCTAAAAACCCTTGAACCCTTGACCCAAAAAACATAAACCCTCATTCCCAAAAAACAATAAAACCATTGAAAATAAAAGACCCTCATCCCTAAAAATCTTAATCCTTGGGCACCTGATGAACCCTAAACCATCAACTCCCCCCAACCTAAATACTCAGTTTTAAAAAAACTTAATCCCTCATCCCCAAAAAACATAAAACCCTCAACCCAAAAAAAATCATAATCCCTCCACCGATAAAAACCCTAACCACTAAACCCCATCTCCAAGAAACCATAAAATCTTATACCTATAATATCATAATACCTAAACCTAAAAAACATAGTACAATGAACCACAAAAAACCCTAAACTATCATCCCCAAAAAATAGTAATGCATCATCCCATAAAAATCCCTCAAACTTAAGCCCCAAAAAATCCTAAACCTTGAACCCCCCGAAACCCAAAACCCTCAATCCACAAACAACATAAACTCCCACCTTCCCCCCCCCCACAAACCTTACCCCCTTAGCCTCGAAAAATCATAAAACTTCATCCACCCCACCAAAACCTAACCCCTCAACCCCAAAAAACACAAATCCCTTTTCCTCAAAAAACACACATCACTTAGTAAAAATAAATCTTAAACACTCATCCCTAGAAAACAATAAAACCTAATCCCTAAAAAATTAAGATAAAAAAAAACAAATCCCCAAAAAACCCTAAACTATAAACCATTAAAAATGGAAATTCCATAGTGTAATAATACCCCAAATCCCTCATCCACAAAACCCCCAAAAACAGTATCCCCAAAAAAATATAAACTCATATCCCTAAAAACCATAATCACTAAACCCAGAAAGATTCTAAATCCCCTAACCAAGAAAACACTAAACCCTAAGCCCCATAAAAACATATTTCCTTAAACTAAAAAACCATAAATACTCAACCTCAAAAAAACCCTAAAAATAATCTAAAAAAACTATAATCCATCTTCCCCCAAAAATCCCCACAACCTCATCCCAAAAAAACCTGAAACCTGAGCACCCAAAAAACAATAAAATCTTATCCCAAAAAAAGTGTAAACCCTCAAACTTAAGAAAAATCTACACCCTCATCGCTAAAAAACCCAATACCCTTATCTTCAAAATCCCTTAAACCATCACCCTTAAAAAACTAACCCCTCACCCCAAAAAAACCAAAAACCCTTTCTACCAAAAATACCTCAACCCACAACCCTAAAATTACCTTATTCATCATCCCCAAAAAAACCCAAACCCCTTACTACCAAAAATACCTTAACCCTCTTCCTTAAAAATCACTAATTCCTCACACCCAAAAAAATTATAAACACTCAATCCCACGAAAACCTAATCCATAAGCCCCAAAAAACCAAAAAAACTCATCCCCCAAAAATCCTAAACCCTCAGCCCCAAAAAAACTAATCCATTTTCCAAGTACCCCCTAAACACTTCGCCTCAAAATCCCTTAAACCGTTATCCTAAGAAAACCATAAAAACATAGCTCAAAAATCCCAAAACCCATAGCCCAATAATACAATAAACAATTTTCCCCAAAAAAATCTTAATCACTTAGTCCCAAAAAACATTAAACCCTTATCCACAAAAAACACTTAACACTCAACACAATGAACTACTAAACCATCATCTAAAAAATTACCTAGACCCTCAATCCTGAAAACCCCTAAACAATGGGCCCTAGAAAACAATAATTCCTTAGTCCCAAAAATCCATATACCCTATTCTCCTAAAAATCCACAAACCCCCAGCCCAAAACACCCAATAATGTCAGCCCCAGAATACCCTAAACCATCATCACCAATTAAAAATAAACCTGGATCCCCCCAAAACACTATACCCTTAGCCCTAAAAATATTGAAACCCTCATCCCCAAAAAAACATAAAACTGAAACCCCATAATACCCTAAACCCTCAACCTCAAAGAAACCTAATCCTATAGGCCGAAAAATTACGAAACCATAATCCCTAAAAAAACCAAAATCACTCTGCCCCAAAAAACATAAACCCCCATAAAAAATGTATAATACCTCATCCACCAAAAATATAACCCCTCTTCCCCAAAACCTTAATTCATCATCCCCATAAATATATATACACTCAAACCCTAAAACCCCAAATTTACCATCCCTCCAAACCCCTAGACCCTCATCCCCAATACCCCTAAACCCTTATCCCCAAAATCATAAACCCTCAACCCTGAATAAATCTAAAAAAATAAGACCTAATGCATCCTAAATCCAAATCCTCAAAATATCATACATCCTTATCCCGCCAAAACCCTTATCTCTCAGCCCCAAAAACCCACAAACCTTCATCCATAAAAAAACACTAAACCCTCAACCCCAAAATACCCTAAACCATAAACACAAAAAATACCTAAATCCAAATACAATAAAAACTATAAACCCTTATCCAAAAAAAAAATATACACCATTATCTCCAAAAGACACTGAATCCATTTCCCCAAACCCTAAAAACACATCACAAAAAACCCAAAACCCCCATCCTATAAAACCTGCAAACCCTAATCCAGAAAACCCATAAATCTATATCCCCAAAATACCTTAAATCCTCATACCCTAAAAAGTATAAAAACTTATCCACAAAAAACCCTAAACCCTAAAACCTAAATAACCCTAAACATTCAACCCCAAAAAACACTAAACCTTAATCCCCAAAAAACCCAAAACCCTAAGCCCAAAATGCCCTAAACCCTAACCTCCAAAAAAACCATAAAACATAAACCCAAAATATCCAGAAACCCACTTCCCCAAAAAATCCAAAACCCTAATCCCAAAAATAAACAAAACCCTCATCCCATGAAAACCCTAAACCCTCATCCCTAAGAATTCCTAAACACTAATCCCTAAAAAAAATTAAACTATCCTCCCTAAAACATTCTAATTCCCATACCTAATGAAATATGAACCCAATTACTAAAAATACCCATAACCTTCATCCCCAAAAAACCCTATCAGTCAAAAAATTCTTAAACCCTAAACCCTTGGCCCCAAAAACCCATCAACACTCAAACATAATAAACCAAAACACTCAGGACAAACAAAACCCTAAACCCTCATCCCCAAAAAACCCTAATCCCTCATCTCTGAAACCCCTAATCCTCATCCACAAACCCCCTATCTATCATCACTAAAAAAACCCTAAACCCTCAGCCCATGGAAAACATCAACCACCTTCCCCAACAATCCCTAAACACCATTCCCCAAAAACCTATAAAACCATTGATCACCAAAACCCATACTCTCTAAGACAGAAAACCCTAAACCCTCAGTCTTGAAAAACCAATAACACTTAGCCACAAAAAAAATAGAACCCATAAACCAAAAAACCAGAAACGTGCATCTAAAAATATAATAAACTGTAATCCCTAAAAAACTTTAAACATTAAACTATAAAAAACATTGAAACCATATCCCCAAAAAAACCTAAACCCTCAGACCCAAGAAACCCTATACCATTAGCACAAAAAAATCCTCATTCCTAGAAAACATAGAAACCCTTATCCCCTAAACCCTAAACCCTAAAAAATACTAAACCCTCAACCATAAAAATCTGAATACCCACATCATTAAAAAATCCTAAACAGTAATCCTAAAAAAACTAGTACTTTATTCCATAAAAATCATAAATTTTGATCACCCAAAAACCCTAAACCCACATCCCCTAATAAACCTAAAACCTCATCCCAAAAACCATGATACGCTCAACCCCAAAAACCACAAAATCTTTAACCCAAAAATCCATAAACAGTAATCCCCCCAATGTAAACCTTGTCACTAAAAAATATTAAATACCCAGCCTTAAAAAACCCCAAACCCTTAGGACCAAAAAAAATCTAAGCCCACATCCCCAAATACATTAAACACTCAACCCCACAAAATCCCAAAACCCAGAACTAAAAAGCCTAAATCCTAAAACACAAAACCCCTAAAACCTTAACCCCAAAACCCTCAACCCTAAAACCCCCAAAATAATATTCCAAAATAATCCCTAAACCCTCAGCCCAAAAACACGGTAAACCCACATCCCCAGTAAACATTAAATAATCATCCTTAAGAAATCCTAAACCCTCATACTCAAAAACATTCTAAATCATTTACCCTTAAAAATACCATACTATGACCCAAAGTATAAAACCCACAATCCCAAAAAACCCTAAACCCATCACTAAAAAACAACAACCATGATCCGCAATACAACCCTAAACACTAATTAACAAAAAACCCTGAACACTGACACCCAAAACCCCAAAATCCTTAGCAGCTAAAACCCCTAAATTCGTGGCCTCAACAAACCATAAACTATTATCTCAAACAACCCATAACATTTCATTCCAAAAAACCCTAGACCCTAATACCATAAAAATAATAAAACTTTGTCCCCCCAAAACCCCAATCCCTGAGACCCAAAAACCATAAAACCATCATCCCGGAAAAACACAAAAAATCATCCCCAATAAAACCTAAATCCTCAGAAAAAAAAAACACTAAACACTCTTCCCTAAAAAACCCTAAACGTTCAACCCCAAAAAACCATAAAACCTCATCCTCAAAAAACCCTAAACTCTTAACCTTGAAAAACCAGGAACCCTAATTCCTAAAAAAGCCAAACACTTAGCCCTGAAAAATAAAAAACCCCATTACCCCAAAAAAACCTATACACGGAGGCCCAAAAAACCATAAAAACTATGATAAAAATCCCAAAACCACCAGCCCTAAAAACTTTTATCCCAAATCATCAAAATACCCTATCACCCATCCCCAAAAAACAAAAATCCCTCATTCCCAAAAAATACCAAAACCCCTATTACCAAAAAAATTTTAAACCCTCATCCCCAAAATACCCAAAAACTATTCCCAAAAACCCTTATCCTTTATCCCCAAAAAAACATAAACCTCGCCCCAAAAAACATTAAACCTACTAAACCAAAAAACCATATTCCCCCAGTTTGATAAAACCCTAAACCCCTAACCCCAAAAATACCTACACCCACATCCACAAAAAACCCTAATCCCTCAACCCAAAAAACCCCAAATCCCCATCCCTCAAAAACCCTAAACCCGCATCCCCCAAAAACCCTAAAACATGAACCCCAAAAACCCTCATCCTAAAAAATACCTAGATCCTCAGCCTCAAAAAACCTAAAAACACATCCCTAAATAAATCTAAACCACCAAACATAAAATACCCTAAACCCTAGGATAAAAAAAAATAAATCCTAAAACCAAAAAATCCTTAAATCCTAAACCAAAAAATCAACTAACCCATAGCCCTAAAAAATCCTAAATACCCATGGGAAAAATACCCTGAACCCCCAACCCCAAAAATTTGTAAACCCTCATTCCTATGAAAACCTAATTCATCATAAAAAACCTAATCCACTAGCTAAAAGTCCCAAAACATTATGCCCCCAAATATCTCTAAACCCTCATCCCCAAAAAATCACATATTGTCATCCCAAGAATACCATAAACGCTATACCTTTAAAAACCCTAAAACCCCATCCCCCAAAACCCTAAATCCATATCCCCAAAAAACCATACACCCGCATCCCTAGAAACCCTGAACCCTCATCCCAAAAAATCTTAAAGTCTCACCCACAAAAATTGATAAACAATAATATCCAAGAAACCCTAAACCCTCGACCCCAATGAATCCCTACACACTTATCCTAAAAAACCCCTTTACCCTCATCACTAAAAACCCCCATTCCCTCATCCATGAGTAATAATAATCCTCATCCACAATAAAACCGAATCTATCAACCCAATTAGAGGAAAAAAATTTATTCCCAATAAATCATAACACTCTAGAACAAACAAAACCAAAACCCTTCAGCAAAAAACCCCTGAAACCTTAGCTCAAAAAATCCCTAACCCTCGTCCCAAAAAAATATTAACTTTCAACCCCCAAAAACCAAAATACATATCCAAAAAAATCCTACACTCTTATCCCCAAAAAATCATGAACCTTGTGCCCCATAAAATCTTAAACTATCATTCCAAAAAACCCAAAACCATCTTTCCAAAAAACTATAAACAATATTCCCCCAAAACCCCTAATGATTCATCTTGAAAAAACACTCAACCCTAAACCTGAAAACCCCATTAAACATCATCCAAGAATACCTTAATGATCCAACCTAAAAAACATAACCCCAAGTTCAGAATACCCCAAACTATTCCCAAAATTCTAAACCCATTCTCCAAAACACTTAAATAGTTAGACCCAAAAAATACTAAACCCAAATCTCAAAAAAACCTAAACCATTAGGACAATATAAATGTAAAACCTTAGACTTGAAAACACTAAACCCTAATCCCCAAGACACCCTTAATCGCCAGTCTCGGAAAAACCCCAAACCCTCAGTCCTAAAAAAATCTAAACCATCATCCAAAAAAATATATAAACCAACAGACCCAAAAAACCCCTAAATCCTCAGTCCAAAAAAATCTAAACCCTCAGCCGCAATAAACAGTAAACTCTAGGCCATAAAAACCCATAAAATGTAATTCAAAAAATACCCTCAACCCCAGCACCAAAAAACCCTAAACCCTCTCCAAGAATTACCATAAAACCCCTGGCCCAAAAAACCTAAACCATCAGCACCAAAAAACACTAAACTGAAACCCCCCAAGAAACCCTAAACCCACTGCCCAAAAATCCATATACCCCGTCCCTAAATAAACTAACCCCATAAAACTAAAAGGACCTTAATACCATATACATAAAAAACACTAATCCTAAAGCCCCAAAAAACCCTAAACCCTCACCACAAAAAAACCCCTAAAACACCACCTCCCTAAATAACCTATACACACAGCCCAAAAAAACCCTAAATCTGCATCCCAAAAAATCACTAAATCCTCTATTCGAGACACCCCTAAATACAAACCTCAAAAAACCCGAAACCCTCATCACTAAAAAAAAGTAAACCCTTATCCCCAATGATCATTATAAGCTCTTATCTAAAAAATCCAAATCCACCGTCCTTAATAAACCCAAATTCCCCATACCCAAAAATCCCTAAAACCTCATCCCCAAAAAACCTAAACCCTCATCCCACCAAAACCCTGAACCCTCAACCCCAAAAAATAATAACCTAGAAGACCCCAAAAACTATAAACAATCATCCCCAAAAATAGTGATTCATCATTCCCAAAACATAAAAAACCCTAAACCCAAAAAAACACCATAATCCCTTAGCACAAAAAAACCTAGACCCCAACCCTGACAAACCCAAAATCCACATCCCTAAAAAAGTCTAATCATTTAGTACCCCAAAAAATTCTTAAACACTAGTCTTTAAAAAAACTAATCCCTTATCCAAAAAAACCATAATCCTCAGGCCCAAAATAACCAAATCCCCTAGTCCCAAAAAGAACTAAACCATTAATGCCAAATAACCTTATACAATCTACACAAAAAACCTTAAACACTCAGTCACAAAATACCCCAAACCCCCGTCTAAAAAATAATAATCCCTAAGACACAAAAAATCATAAAACCACTACTCAAAAATCCCCCAAACTGCCAACCCAAAACACAGTAAAACTTCTACCAAAATAAACCTAAACCCTCAGCCCAAAAATATCTAATCTTCCACCCATAACCCACTAAACCCAAAGCCCTATAAACCCAAATCCCTTGGCCCCAAAAAACTCCTAATCTCTCATCCAAGAAACCCCTATAACCTCAACCACAAAAAACCATAAATCCTTGGAACAAAAAAACCCTAAAAAATAAACCCCAAATAAAGATAAACCCTCATCCCCAAAATCTTTAAACCCTATCCCCTAAAGAATCTAACTCATCAGTAAAAAAACATAAACCTTTATCCCCCCAAACTCTTAAATAATCATCCAACAAAAAAATAACAAGCTACCAACACCAAAAACACTAATCCCACATATAAAAAAACCTAAACCCCCAGGCATAAAAAATCCTTAATCGTCATCCCCAAAAAACCATAAACAATCAGCCACAAAAATACTAAATAATTAAAACCAAAAAAACCTGAACACACAACACCAAAAATCCCTAATATCTCATCCTTTAAAAAAATGAAGACTAACCCTCCAAAAACCTAAAACCTATGCCCAGAAACCCTAAATTCTCATAACTAAAAACCACTAAATCCATAACCCCATAATAACCTAAACATGTATCCCCAAAAACCCTACACTCCAGATCTAGAAAACCTTTACCGTAACCCAAAGAAAACCTTAAACCCTAGAAAACCCTAAACACTCATCCCCCAAAGAACCTAAAATATCAAACTAAAACCACAAAATTCTCATCCACCAAAATACTTACACCCTTATCCCCAAAAATAAATAAAAGATTATCCAAACAATACCCTAAACACCCTTTTTTGAAAACCCACAAACATTCAGCCCTGAAAAACTCTAAACCATCAACCCTAAAAACCACAAACCCCAAACCCCTAAAACCCTACAACCTGAGCACAAAAAATTAATAAAACATTTTCCCCAAATAACCCTATCCCATTATCCCATGACACACTAAAACCACATCCTATAAAAAACCTTAAAACCTCTTCCCCAAAAACCTAAACCCTATGTCCCAAAAAAACCTAAACCCCATCCACAAAAAAACACTTAAACCTTCAGCCCCCAAAAAAACCCTAATCCCTCATACCTACAAAATGATAAACCCTCATCCCAAAAAAACAATAAAACCTCACTAATAAAAACCATTAACCCCCAATCCCATGAAACCATTAACTCTCAAGCCCAAAAACCCCTAAACCATCAGCCCCAAAAAATTGAAAACCCTCACACTCAGTGATCCTTAGACCTTTAGCCTAAATTTTTTTATCTATCATCCTTGTAATATCCTAAACACTTATCCACAAAAAACACTAATCCAACATCCCCAAAAATCCCAAGACACACCCACCCAAAAATTTCTAAACACTCAATCCTAAAACAAACTAAACCCTCAGTCCCAAAAAAACCCTAAACCCACATCCCCATGAAATACGAAACCCATTTCCCCAAAAAAATCTAAAGCCTCATCCATAAAAATCATTAATCCCTCAGTCCCAAAATCCTAAATCCTTAGTCCACAAAAAATATAAATCATCATCACCAAAAAATCCTAAACCCTCATCCTAAAAAAACCTTATTCCCGTAGGAAAAAAACCTAAACCCTTATAAATAATTCTTCAGCACCAAAAACCACAAAACCCTCTACCCAAATAAGTATTGAAACCCAGAACCCAAAAAAATATTTATATTTCAGTTCCAAAACTTCCATATACTCACATCCCCAACAAACCATAAACCCTCATCTTAAAAAACCTTAACCCACAGCCCCAAAAACCCATAAAACCTTATCCCCAAAAAACATAAATCCTTATCCCCAATAAAACCTAAACCCTCATCCATGAAAAACCCTAATCCATCATCCCTAAAAAACTCTAAAACATAATCCCCAAAAAACAATAAACCCTCATACCTAATATTAATAAACCCTAATTCCAAAAAACAAAAACCCTCATCCCAAAAACTCAAAACCCACCACCCTAAAAATACATAACCATTAGCCCCAAAAATCCCTAAACCCTTATCTCTAAAAAAACCTATCCCAAAGACAAAGATAAATCCATAATCACAATACTTGAAGAACCATTTACACTATAACAAATAATCTCCTAAATCCTCATATAAATAAACTATAAACCCAATGCCCAAAAAATCACTAAACCCCCAACCACAAAAAACCATGAACCATCATTCTTAAAAATACATAAACAAGCCCCCAAACCCTTAAAACCTCAGTTCCAGAACTCCATAAACTCCATTACCCTAAAAAAATAATCCATAATCTTTAAAATTACCAACTCCTCATCCCATGAAATACCAAAAACTTTCTCACAAAAAACTCTAAACCTCATTCCAAAAAATCACAAAACCACTAGCCACAAAACCCATATCTGCTAGCCCACAAAAACCTAAACCCTAGCCCCAATGAAACCCAACACCATCATCCTTACAAAAATCTATTAACAAATTCCAAAAAATATGTAATCCCTTAGCTTCCAAAAATCATAAACCCCAACACCAAAAAAACACTAAACCCTCATCACTAAAAATGACCGAACCCTCAACCCAAAACAAACCCCAAACTGTCAACCTCAAAAAACCATAAACCCATAGGCCCTAAAAACTGTAAATCCCCAACCCAAAAAACATAATCCCTCATCCCTAGAAAATTCCTAAGACCTCCTCTCAAAATACTTTAAACCCACTTTATCAAAAACCCGATATCTAATAAAACAAAATCACTAAACACTAAGCCCCAAAAAACACTAAACACTTAGCCCCAAAAAAATAGATAATCCATAGGCAAAGAAAAATTGAAACCCCAAGTTCTAAAAAAACAATAAAACCCCACCCCCAAATATCCTTAAACCCTCATCCCTAAGAAACCCTCATCCCTTATCACTATAAAACCCTAAAACCTCGACTAAAAAACCCTGAACCCGTAGCCCAAAAAAAATCCTAAACCCTTTTCCCAAAAATTCATAAACCCTATGCATCTTAATACTTAAACCATCATCCCCAAAATCCTAAAACAATCAACCATAGTATCATGAAAACCCCATCACCAAAAATCCCTAAACCATAATCCCCAAAACCCTAACCACTTGAACCCTAAAAAACCCTAAACCCTCATCCCCAAAAAACCCTATACCCACGATCGCAAAAAAATACCAACCCTCTACCCCAAGAACTATAATCCGCTTCCCCTAGAATCACTAAACCTCATCCCCCAAAACCCCAAACCCTCAGACTCAATAAATCAAAAACCTTCATCACCAACAAACTCTCGATCCATATCCCCAACAAATCCTAAACCCTCGGACCCAAAAATTCGTAAACCCTTATCCAAAAAAACATAAATACACTCCCCATGAAACAAAAACACACATATCTATATAAAACCTAAAACCGGACTCCCCAAAACCCAAATGAATAATCATAAAAAACCCTTAAACCAAAATCCTAGAAAACCCTAAACTGTTAGCCCCCAAAAACCCTAAACACTCACCCCCAAAAAACCAAAACAATCTTCCCAAATAAACCCAAAACTCACAACCCTAATTAACCCAAAACCATAATCCCTTAAAAAAACCTAAAACATCATCCCAAAAAAACTTTAAACACAAAGTCCCAAAAAAACCTAAACACTCAGACCTAAAATCCTAATCCCCCATCCCCAATTACCATAATTCTTCATCGATATAAATCCCTAAATCATAATCCCCAAAAAACCTAAACCCTTATCCCCAAAAAACCTTAAATCCTAAAACCCCCAAACCTCTTCACCCACATCCCCTAAACTCTCTAAACTATTATTCCCAAAGAAACTCTAAAACCTAATCCCCCCAAAACATAATCAATCACACCCAAAAAAACCGTAAACCCACATTCCTAAAAAATCATAAAACCTCATTCTCAATTTACCCTAAACTTGAAAAACCCAAACCTTAGCACTAAAAAACCCTAAAACCTAAACCCCCCCAAAAACCCTAGTACTAAAAAACCCTAAACCATTAGAACTAATAGAATAATAAACCTCCATCCCAAAATTACCTTAAACCCTCATCATAAAACAACCCTATTCAACTAGGCACAAAAAAACTCTTAAACTAGACCCCCAAAAAGTCATAAACCCCACCCACACAAAAACCCTAAACCCACATCCTCAAAAAACCATAAAACCGCTACCCAAAAAAAACCACTAACCCCCATATAGAAGATACACTAAAACAAAAACACCAAAATAAACCTCAAACCTGCTGCCAAAAAAAATAGTAAAAGCTCAGCCATAAAAAACCCTAAACCCTTAGCCACAAAAAACCCAATACCCACGTCACAAAAAAAACTGTAAACCATCTTATTCAACAAAATAAAAACCCTCAACCATAAAATACCTTGAACCACCATCCCTAAAAAACCCAAAACCCCGAACTCTAAAAAACACAAAACCCTCTAGCCCAAAAACACTCAACCTTATTCCCCAAACACATTAAACCCTCATCACAAGGAAAAACTAATCCATCATACCCAAAAACCCTGAACCCAAATACCAAAAAAACATAAAACCTCATTCACATAAAACCCTAAAACCTAAAACTGAAAAAACAATAACCCCCAACTTTAAAAAACATAAACCCCAACCTGAAAAAACCATAAACCATCATCCCCCAAAAAACCTTGACCCCTAGCCCTAAAATACCTTGATCCCTCGTCACATTAAAATCTAAATATTCATACCCAAAACCCATAATCCCCTAAACCTAGAAACTAGTAGACTGTCAGACCCAAAATCCAAAATCCTATGACCCAAAAAACCCTAAACCCTCATCGAAAAAAATATACCCGCATCTCAAAAAACCATAAACCATAAGCCCAAAAAAACCCAAAACCCACTCCCCAATAAAACCTAAAGCCTCATCCCAAAAAAAACAAAAAGCCTCATAAAGAAATCCAAAATAATATTTCCTAAAATCCCCTATACCATCATCCCCATAAAATCCTGATCCCCCACCCCAATACCCTTAAACCCATACCTCCAAAAACCCCTAATCCCAAGACCAAAAAATTAAAAAAAAACCCTCAACATCGAAAAACCCAAATCCATCAGAACCAAGGAACATAAAACTCTCATACCCAAATAAACCTATACTCTAATCCACAAAAAACTAAAACCCTCATCAATAGAAATCCAAATAACCTTATCCCTAAAAAATTGTAATCCATTATCCAAAAAAATTAAAAACCTTCTTCCCCTAGAAAACTTAAACCGTCATCCAAAAAACCCTTAAACCTCATCCTAAAAACATGAAACCTTAATCTGTAAAAAATATAAACCCCCACCCAAATAAAACAAGTCCCTTATCCCGAAAAACCCTAAACCCTCAAACCCCAAAAAATCCTAAAACAAAAGAATAAAAAAAAACCCTCATCCTATGAAACCCTAAACACTCATCCCCGAAAAACCCTACACCCTCTTCCCCATAATACCCTAAAACCATTGCCACAAAAATCCATAAACCCTCAATCCCAAAAATTTGTAACCCCTACCACCAAAAAAAACCTAAACCCATAGCCATAATAAAACCTATAAACTGTCCAGAAAAATTTATATACCCTCACACCAAAAACCGTAAATGCTAGGAAATCAAAAACCCAAAACCCTACACCCAAAAAAATAAAGAATAAACACTAATCCCTATAAAACAATAAACCCTCAGTCCTTAAAACCCCTAAATCATCATCCCAATTAAACCCTAAACCCTCATCTCTAAGAACCCATAACCCAAAAAACGAAAAAAATTAACCCTCACATAAAAAACCATTAGCCCAAAAAATCATATATAATTATCCCAAATAAAAAAACTGATATAAAAACACCTTTACCTTTATCACCTGTAACCTTAAAACCTACACCCAAACAACTCAAACCCCTCAGCCCTAGAAAACCATAAATCTTCATCCCCAAAAAACCCAAAAAACCATAAATGATCATCCAAAAACCATTAAACCAAAACACCTAAAAATTCATAAGCCACCAAATGAAAAAAACATTAAACCATCATCAATAAAAAAACCCTAATCCCTTAGCACAAAAAACCATTAACCCTCATACCCGAAAAATCTTAATCCTTCCTACCTAAAAGATTTTCATTCCCTCATCCCCATAAATTCTTAAACATGTATCCGCCAAAACCCTTTGCATGAATACCTAAAAGACCCTTTATACGTATACCTGAAAATTATTAAACCCTCATTCTCAAAACACACTAAAACCTCAACCCTAAAAACAACTAAACCCTCATCACAAAGAAATCCTAAACACTCATCCCCCAAACCCTAAATCCTCATCCAGAGAAACCCTATTACCATATCCCCAAAATCCTAAACCCTTAGTCCCAAAAAAACAAAAAATCTCAATCCTTAAAGAACTAAAACCATCCACTCCCCTAAATCCATATACCCTTAGACAAAAAAACCTAAACCCTCTTCATAAGAAAATTGTAAATCATGAGACCTAAAATTACGTAATCCCACATCCCTAATAAATTATAAACACTGAGAACCAAAAAACCATAATAAATCATCCACAAAACCCTAGAACCTAATCCCCAACAAACAATAATACTTCATCCCTAAAAATCCTTTAACCGTCATCACCAAAAAACGAAAAACCCTTATCCCCAAATACACCTAAACCCTCGGCCACAAGAAACCCTAAACCCTCAGCAATAATAGACCCTAAACACTCATCCCAAAAAAAACAAAAAAACTCTCATCCCCGAAAACCATAAACCCTCATCCCAAAAAAAACCCTCATCCTTAAAAACCTGAAACCCTATGACCTAAAAAACCTAAAAACTCTAGCTCAATAAACACTAATCCCTTCAATATAAAAAAACCTAACAATTAGTGAAAAAAATACATACTCCCTCATTCCCAAAAAAAATTCCCAAAGCCAAAAATAAACATATTCCACCAGACTCAAAAAACAATAAGCACTATGATAAAAAACACTAACTCCTCAGCCCCAAAAAATTCTAAGCCCACAACCCCAAAAAACCCTAAACCCCCATCCTCAAAATACCCGAAACCCAAGGCACCAAAATCACTAAACCCCCGACCAAAAAACCACATACACTCATCCCTAAAATAACCTAAACCATATCCAAAAAACCCAAAAAACATCAACCCAAAAAAACCATATAAATCATTCCCCATATACACTAAATCTCCTAACCCAAATAAAAAATACCCCATAACCAAGATACTCTAAAACCCCATTCATAAAATCCATACACCCTCATCCTTAAAAAAATCATAATCTCTCAACCCTAGATATCCCTAAAACCTCATACCCCAAAAACCCTAAACCATCATCCCCCAAAAAACCCTAGAACTCTATCCCCAAAATACAATAGACCTTCATCAACAAAAAAAACTAAACCCCCGACCTCAAAAACACTAAACCATCATCCCTAAAAAATCCAAAACTCTCAGCCCCAAAATACCCTAATCCATCCTCCCAAAAGATCCTAAATCCTCAGTACTAAATAAACATAAACCCTAGGAATTAGAAAAAACTATGCATACATCCTCAAAAATCCATATAACCTTTTCCCCAAAAAAAACCCATAACACTTAGCCCCCAAAAACACTAAAACCCCAACACCAAAAAAACACTAAACCCTCATCCCCAAAAATCCCTAACCCCTTAGACCCATGAAACCCTAATAAGTCAACCCAAAAAACAAATAAAACCTCATTTACAACAAATTGTAAACCCAAAACACTAAAATAACCCTAATCCCAAAACCCTAAAAAAACTAGTCCCCAAAAAAACCTAAACCCTATGCCTCGAAAAACCCCTCCCCAAATAAATAAACCCTTATCTCTATTACCCTTTAGACCACATCCTCAAAAAACCAAAAACTCTCATACCCAGAAATCCATAAACCAGAATCCCAAAACAATCCTTAACCTTCGTCACCCAAATAAACCAAGACCCACAACCCCAAAAAACACTATATAATCATATCTGAAATTACCAAAAACCACTTTCACCAATAAATAGTAAAAGTCATACCCAAGAAACCTTAAACCCTAATCGCCAAGAAAACCTAAACTCTTAGCCCCAAGAAAGACTAAACCCTTAGCCCCAGCAAACCATAAACCCTCATCCTCAAAAAAATCTAAACCCTAAAACCCAAAAAACTGTAAACACTCCTCCCCAATAGATACTTAAACACTAAGCGCCAAAAAACCCAAAACACTTAGCCCTAAAAAATCATAAACACATGCCCACAAAAAAAAACACTAAGACCCAAAATTAAAAAAATCCTCATCCCTAAAAAACACTAAAATCTCATCCCCAAATCACCCAAAACACTCATCACCAAAAAAACCCTAAACACTCACCCTAAAAAAAACCTAAACCCTTAGTTTCAAAAAACCCTAAACCATTAGCCCCAAAACACACAAAACCTTCAACTATAACAAAATATAAAATCATATTCCCCCCAAAACACTAAACACTTAGACAAAAAAATCCAAAAACCCCAGCCCTAAAAAAGCCAAAACAATTTTTCCCTAAAAAATTATAAAACCTCATCCACAAAAACCATAAAACCCTAAGTACCCAAAAAACCTAAATAATTATCCTAAAAAACCATTATCCCTAGTCCCTAAAAAATCTATACCATCATACCCAAAAAATAGTAAACCATTATTCCAAATAAAACCTAAACTCTCATTCCTAGAAAACCCAAAACTATCACCCCAAAAACCCCTAAAATGATCATACCAAATAATTGTAAACCCTTACACCTAATAAACCCTAAACTTCAAGACCATAAAAACATAATCCTTAAGACCAGAAACCCAAAACTCATGTCCCATGAAACCCTAAACCCTCATCCCCTGAAACCAAAAACCCCCATCACATAGAACTCCACAATCATCAGCACCAAGAAACAAAAAACCATCCACCCCAAGAAAACCCCTAAACTCTTAGACCCAAAAAACTCTAAAACCCCAAAACCAAAAAGAGTCTAAATGCACATACCCCAAAAACCCTAAACCTGTATCCCCAAAAAACGCTAAACATGCACCCCCAAAAAACATAATCTGTCTTCTCCAGAAACACTTAAACCCCCATCCCCAAAACACCTAAAACCACAACCCTAAAAAACCATAAACCAACTTTCCCAATAAACTATAAGACCCCATCCTAATAAACCAATAAACCCCCATACCCATAAAACCATAAAACATTATCACCATAAAAACCCTAACCCCTAAACCCCAGAAAACCATTAACTGTTAGCCCTAAAAATCCCAAAACCCCCATCCCCAAAAAACAAAAAACCACTGGGCCAAAAAAACCTAAACCCAAAAACTAAAAAAATCTAAACTCTCACTCCCAAAAAAACCTAATCCCTCAACATTAAAAAACATGAAACCCTCATTCCCAAAAATCCCTAAACCCTCATTCATTAGAAAACCTAATCCCCTAGTCCAAAAAAAACCATACCCTCATTTAAAAGATACTCAAAACTACCAGTCCAAAAAACCCCAAACCCAGCAAACCTAAACCCTCATTCCCAAAAAATAGTATTCCTCCAAACCCTCCAAAAAATCCTTCAACCCTAATAAATATAAATCCTCAACCATGAAAAAACCTAATCCCATATCCCCTAAAAACAACACACTATCAGCACTAAAAAACAAAAAACCCACAACCCTAAGAAAACCCTAAACACTTTTCCATAGAAAACCCAAAACCCCCATACCAAAAAGACCCTAATACCTAAGGTCCTAAAAAAAGTAAACACAAATCCACAATAAACCTAAATCATTATCTATAAAAAATACTAAATCTTCCTCCCCATAAAACCCTAAAACTTCATGCCCAAAAAATATTATTCCCCCATCCCAAATAAACCCTAAATCCTCTACCCCCTAAAACACTAAACCATCATCCCCAAGAAAATATGTAACCCTAATCCCCGAAACCCTAAACCCTCAAACCCAAAAGAACCTATATCCTCAGCCAAAAAATATGCTAAACCCTCATCCTAAAAAAACTAAACCCTTATCCCCAAAAACCTGAAATCCTCAGCCTAAAAAAATATCCAAATGGTCACCCCCCCAAAATCCAACAACAACAAAAAAACTAAACCTTTATCCCCCCAAAAACTATAAATCTCCATCCCCTGAAATAATAATCCCTCATCCCAAAAAACCATTACCATCAGCAATAAAAAAAGAAAACCCTATGTCCTAGGAAAACCCTAAACCCTCCACACTGAAATCCATAAACCATAATCCCTCAAAAAACCCTAAACCCTAAGCCCCAAAAAACACTCTTCCCTCATCCCCAAAAAACCTTAAACCCTTATCCTTAAAAATAATAAAACCACTTACCAATTAACCCTAAACCCTGATCCATAAGAAACAATAAATTGTATTCCCCCATGACACTACAAACCATCATACCCAAAAAAAACCATAAAAATCAGCTCCAAAAAACCCTAACCTTGACCCAAGAAAAACTAAACCCTCATCCAAAAAAACCCTAAACACTCATCACAAAAAACCCCTAATAGCTCACCACAAAGAAATTCTTAATTCTCAGTCCTAGAAAAATATTAAACCCTAGACCCCAAAAACCCATTAACTCTTGATACCAAAAAACCTAAACCCTCTATCCCAAAAAACCCTAAAATGCCATTCTTGAAAAACCCTAAACCCTTAGGCATGAAAAACCCTAAATACCAAACCGAAGAAAAAACTGTGTCCCTTAAAAAAACAATAAACCCTCATCCCAAAATACTATACCATCATCCCCAATAATCATTAAACCATATCAAGGAAAAAACCATAATCCCTTAGTCCCTAAAACCCCATATCCTAAGCACCTAAAAACCTTAATTCCTCATGGCCAAAAAAGACCAAAACTGTTAACCCCAAAAATCCCTTAACCCTAATCCCCCCAAAATGTTTAATCTATGCCTAAATTACATTAAACCCTAGCCCATAAAGAATAAAAAACCCCCATCCCAAAAATCCCTTAAAAACCAAAATCCCCATAAAAAACTAAAACATCTTACCAAATAATCCCTATAAATTCATACCCATCAAAAACTATAATCTGTCATCCCAAAAGAACACTAAACACTCAACCCTAAAAAACCATATGCATGTATCCCACTAAAACTGTACACCCAGAACTTCCAAAAAATACTTAACACGTAGCCCAAAATAAACATTGACCCTCATCCCCCAAACCCTAAACCCTAAGAACCAAAATTACATTAAAATCATATCCAAAAAATTCATAAACCCTAACCCACAAACAAATCCTAAACCAAATCTCAATAATACCCTAGACCCCTATCCCTAAAAGACCATAGACCCTCATCCCAAAAATCCATAAATCCGAATCCCAAAAAAACCATAAATCATCATCCCCCAAAACCCAAAAACCTAATCTCTAAAAAACCATAAACAACCTCCTGAAAATACCCTAACCCCATCTCCCCCAAAACCCAAAACATGTATCCCCAAAAATCCATTAACCCTCATCCCAAAAAACCCAAACCCCCATCCCCAAAAAACCATAAATCTACCACCCCAAAGAACCCTAAAACCTCAGCTCTAAAAAACCCTAAAATTCCAGCCCAAAAAACCCCTAAACCATCAGCCACACAAAACCCTAAACCCTTATCCAAAAAAATATACAAAACCTCAACCCAAGTCCCTAAAAATCCTCAACCATCACCCCCAAAAAACTCTCAAATTGTATCCCTTAAAGAACATAAAACCCCATACCTAAAAAACCCTAAATCCTCATCACAAAAATCCATAAACCCTTAGCCATAAAATACCCTCATCTGTAAGCCCCAAAAAACCATCAACACTTAGCCCCTAAAAATCTTCAACCCTTATACAAAAAAAACTGAAATCCTCAACAATAATAAAAACCACAACACATAGCCCTAAAACTATTCAACCCACTCCCACCTTAAAAAACCCTCAAGCCTCAACCCCAAAACACTCTAAAACCTCATCCTGAAAATAACCTATTGACACATCCCCAAAAACCCATAATACCTTAGCACAAAAAACCCCTACACCCTCATCCCCAAAACCATCACCCCACTACGCTAAGAAAACAAATACACACATTCTAAAAATGGTAAACCCTCAGCACTAAAAACCCAAAAAACATCAACCCTAATAAACCCTCAACCCATAGGAAAAAACTCGTAATCATCATCCCCAAAAAATCCTAAACCCTCATCCCTAAAAACCCTACACATTCATCCCCATAAAAAACCATGTCCCTTAGCTTAAAAAGAACAAAATCTTCATCCACAAATAACACTAAACCCTCATCTAAATAAAAACCCACTACACTCGGCATCAAAAAACCCTAAACCCTTTACCCTAAAAAACACAAGACCCACATCTAAAAAAACCAAAAACCCTCATACCAAAATAATATCAAACCCTAAGTGGAAAAAACAATAAACACTCAACCCCAAAAATCCATCAAACCCAATCCCCAAAAAACCCTCAACCAACTACCCCAGAAACCCCACAACCGTCATCCCTAATAATCCCATAACCCCCAATACCAAAAATCCCTCATCATACAATTCAAAAAATTCCTCATATCCCATATTGAAAAAAAACCCTCAAACCCCAAAACACTCAACCGTTAATCCAAAAAAACCTAGACCTTCAACTCCAAAAAACCTCAAAACATCACCCCCAAAAAACCCTCAAATATTAGTCGTAAAAAATCCTTATCCCTAAAACCCAAAAAACCTTAACCCCAGTCCCCAAACAACCATAAAACCATAGGACAAAAAAACACCCAACCCTAAACCTCCCAAAACCATCAACCCTCATCCCTAAAATAAATCCCAAAACACTCTTCACTTGATAAAACATATTCACTTATCAACAAAATCTCTAAACTAGACCTAAAAACCCCTCTACCATAATCTCAAAAAAACCATCAACCCTTAAACACAACAACCGTCAACCCCTCTTGAAAATACCCTAAATCCTTATCCCCCAAAACCCTCAACCCTTATCCCTAAAAAACCATCAACCATCACCCCAATTTAACTCTAAAAACTTATCCCCCCCAAACCCTAAACTCTAATCCCCAAAACCAAAAACCCTCATCCCTAAAAAACTAAAAAAACTCATCCCTAAAAAATATTATTCCCTTGTCCCAAGAAAAGCACTAAACCATCACCCACAAAAATCCTAAAGCCCTCAACAACTAAAATCCCTAAAACTGCATCCCATTAAATACTAAACCCTCATCTATAAAAAATACTAAACCTGAAACACAAAAAATCCCAAGACCCTCATCCCCAAAAAATGTTTAACCAGCATCCCACATCCCCAAAAAACCCTCAACCATCAACCCCTAAGAAATAATACTCAACCCTCATCCACAAAAAACCATCAACCCTCATGCCCAAATCCCCTCAGCCCTCATCCTTTAAAAAATCCTAAACCATCAAACCAAAAAACCATATCCATTAGATCCCAAAAAATGATAAATCCTCCTTCCCCAGAAATAATCAATCCTCGTCTAAAAAAACCCTGAACCCGGAGCCCAAAAATACGCAAAATAATCATCCCAAAAAACCCAGAAGGTCATAGATGAAAAAAACTAAACCCTTATATACAATAAAACATAATCTCACAGCCCCATGAAACCATAAACCCATAACAACAAAAACCACTGAACCCTTAACCCCAAAAAACACCTAACCCTCCACCCTAGTAAACACTAAACCCTACATCCCGAAAAAACCTCATACCTCATCCCCAAAAAATCCTCAAATTTCCACCTAAAAACCATAAACCTTCAAGCACTAAAAATACCCTACCCTCATACACAAAAAATCCCTAAACCATCATCACCAAAAAAACTATAAAACAACATTCCAAAAAAATCCTACACCCTTATCTACAAATAACCCTCAACAGTCAACCCCCAAAACCTAAAACCCTCAAGACTAAAAAAACCTAAAACCTCATACCTAAGAAACCCTAATCCCAAATCCAAAAAAAACATCAACCCTCTTCCCCAAAAAAAAATCAATCTTCATCCACAAAATAACAGCAAACCTTGACAACTAGACACCCTCAACCCTCAATCCCAAATAACACTCATCCTTCTTCCATAAAAAACCCTCAACCCTCATCTCTAACAAAACTCAACCCTTAAAACCAAAACAAAAACAAAAAACCTCTGACCCAATCCCCCTAACCCACATCCTTAGATAACCTTAACCATCAACCTGAAAAAAACCTAAATCCTCATCCACAAAAATCCCTAAATCTTCTTCCCAAAAAAACCCTTGTCCCAAAACCCAAAAATCTCTACACACTCATCCCCAAAAATCGATAAACATTAAACACCAAAAGACCTTAAACCCTCATTCATAGAAATCCCTAAAAAATCATTCGAAAAAACCCTAAACCCTCAGCCAAAAAAAATCACTAATCCCAATTAACCAAAAATACTAAACCCTCTTCCACAAACACTCCTAGACCCTCATCCCCATAAAACCTCCCACCCCCATCACCAAAAAAACCCCTAAAAACTCATAACCAAGAACTCCAAAACACTGTACTAAAAAAATACTAAAATACTAATCAATAAAACCACTAAACACTCATCCCAAAAAAACACTAAACCCTCATGTCCAAAAAACCATAAACCCTAACCCTCACAAAACATTAAACCATTTTTACCCAAAAAACCTAAACAATCATCCCAACAAAACCATGAAAACACATACCTAAAAACTTGAATCCCTTTGTCCAAAAAAACCCTAAACACTAACTCCAAAAAATCATAAACACAAATCCCAAAAAAATCATAAACCCCCGCCCAAAAAAACCCCTACACCTTCATCCCCTAAAAACTATAAACACTTAACAACAAAAAAACCCCTAAACCCTCATCCCAAAACCCTTAACCATCATCCACAAAAATGTTCATACCCTCAACTCAAAAAAACTCTCAACAATCAGCAAATAAATTACATACACAATCATCCACAAAAAACCTCTAATCCTTAAAAATCATAAAATCTAAACCCTAAAAAAAATAAACCATGATCCCCAAAAGACCCTAACCCTCATCCACAAAAAACCCCCAATATTCAACCTACAAAAACTCTAAACCCACATCTCCAAGAAATCATAAACCCTAAAACTCCAAAAACCCTCAACCCATAGCCCCAAAAAATAGAAAACCCTCATCCCCAAATATTTGTAAATGTTAAACCTAAAAAAACCCTCATCTTCAAGCATCAAAGAAGCTGAATCCATTAGCCTCTAAAAACATTAAAACCCAATCCTCGTAAAACTATAAACTCTTAGTTCCCAAAAATCCAAGACTATTATCTCTAAAAAACACTAATCCCCAAAAAAACCCAACAATAAAAAATCCCAAACCATCAAACCCAAAAAACCCTTAACCCTCATACCCATAAAATCCTAGGCACTAAACCCTCATCCCACAAAACCCCTCAACCCTAAACCCCAAAATCCCATATAATAATTCCCATGAAAACCCAAAAACATCAACAACAAAAATCCCAAAACCCTCATCCCCACAAAAAAACCATCAACCCTCATTCCTAAAAAAACACAAAATCCTCAACAACCTACAAAAAAACCATCAACCCCCATAAAAACTAAAATTTTATGACCAAAAAAATAATAACCCTCAACTATAACAAAACGTAAACCATCATCTAACAAAAATGAAAAACCCTTTGATTCATCATGAGAAGAATAAAATTAGTATGTGAACATAAAATAGATAAATTTAGCTTAATTTACTTATATTAAATGAAATTCCACTCTCCAATGATTTTCCAATCATAAATACTTTTTCACTAGTAATGGAGATAAACAATTAAATCCAGGAAAAGGGAAGAGGTTAAGGTAAGAATGTTTCACAATAAGCATCTACATTAAAATATTACATGTGTATCTATTAAAATTGTGTAAAAATTCAATACAATGAGTAAATAAAGTGTGATTAATAATACAAATTGAATTATATGATATTGGGGAAATCAGATGTCACATAGAAATCACAAAAACAACATTCACATTCTAATCAATGACCCCACTAACTAAATTAGTAGTATTCTTTCTTAATGATTATTTTATCAATTTTCTCTCTCATATTTAATTTTATTATATTAATTTCCTTTCTTTTCCATGTGGATAGTGCATTTTTTCCAATAAATATTGTGTTTTGGATCACCATAGTACTGGATGAAAAAAAGTATGGGATGGTAAAATTAAAAAAAAAAGATTCAAATAATTTTCAAGCCCAAATTTATTCTCTTTGGGTTTAATATGGTCTATATCTTTCAATTTTTATTGGAAAATGTTTTACCTCAAATTAGTGGCATCACATTTTTTAATGATTGGAGTTAAATCCCCAATGATGAACAACGTCAAAATTCCACCAATATCCTCAAGTAAATTGATCTTGTGGGAATTTTTTCCCATCATTGAAGTAAATTTAAGTGACCTTCATATCTTGTTTCAATTTTTCATTTCCATTTGGTTGGAAATCATTCCATGTGATGGTTAATCTTATATTACAACACGTTTAATAAAATTTCCTTCTTTTGATTCTTGTTAGTTCACCACATAAATTCTTATCTAGACATGTCTATATGAGATTGAATAGATTCATGATGCATCATTAATTGTTGTTATATATACTAGGAATAAATATTCACCAAAAAATACAGAGTAAAAGAACACAATTTAATTGGATTGATTGGATTGATTCCATAGACCAACTCAAGTAAATAGTGCTTCTTTGTTGAACTTGGTGATCTATTATATGAAAAATTATCTTTTTTTGGATGTAAATCCCAATATCTTATATTCTTGTTCACCAATATTCTTATAATATTTCTTAGTGTATAATTGGTAACTTTTTTCCCATCAGTTTAAGGGTGATGGTAAGTGTTATGGAGAAAATTCATACATAATTTCCACCATAATTTCCTATAAATAATTGTTGAGAATTTTAGTGTCTCTGTCCTAAACAGTTCCATGAGGAATTCCCTGAAGGAAAAATATCTCTATGAAAAACAATTAGCACTAATTTTTTGTTAAAACTATAATGAAATTAATTATGAGATCTTCCCATAGCTACACCCGAATTAATAATAAAGTGTATAAAACATTATTCAAATTACCCTTTTCTGAAAGAAATGTCTCACAGCTAAAAATACTTTCATGTACATCAAATTACTTATTTTTTCAATTAGAATTCTCCTTTAGTATCTCTATGTTTTTATTGATGGAAAAATAAACATAATGTCCCCATTAATGAGTCTCCTAGATGAAAAAGTACTCATAATTACCCTTTGGAACACACAACTTGTTTATATTGAATAAAAACCCATCATTAAAAGAAATATCCTCAAAAAATCCATAATCAAATTTCATTATAATATCATTTAACTGCTTATAATTTTGAAAAAATCTAATTAAAAATCTAAAATCCAAGGCTTTAATAATCTACAATGGTAATTAATGAATTAAATTAAGATAAATCATCTACCATCATGTTTAATTTCCCCTTGTATTATTTTGACACAAAATATTGTTATGGCATGAATTCCACCCACATTCCATGCCATGAACACATCATGTGTTTACCATTGATAAATCTCAAATATTGATGGTCAGAATGATGTCAATTTTTTTTGTATCAAATAATGTGGTCAACGATCTAGGGATCTCATAATAACATAAAATTATTTATCATAGGTTGTATAACTCCTCCATGAATAATTTAATTTCTGACTGAAATATGAGATGGGAAACATTCTTTGGATATGAACAGTTTTGATCCAAACATCAGTTTCCTCATACTCCACTTCAATGGATTGATCAAAATTACATAATTCCAAAATTGGTGTTTTACATATCATTTTATTAATTATTTTTAATTATTTATTTTCTATCATTTACCACTCAAAATTCCCATTGTTAAATAATTCATTGATGTTTTACATGATAGTACTGGAATATGAAATAAAGAGACAAGAACAATTTGAAAACCATGATAAATGCTTACTTATGTGACAGATTTTTATGCTATTAGGGACATGAATGTTTTTAATTTTTATTTATCCCCTAATTCCTTTTTGGACTCCACTTATCCTAGAAAACCACATTCGTTGAAATTAAAACATTAATTTTCATCATTGCATATAACATTTGTTCCTGAAAAATTATAAATAACTCCCAAGGTTGATCCATATATTTATACACATCCATGATGTAAATAGTAATATAATCTAGTCAAACTACATAAAAATTATGAATAAATTTTTTCAAAATGTTTTTCAATAGTTTCATGAATTTATTTGTAGCACTTTAGAGCATGCATGGTGTTTCCAACCACTCAAACAATACATGTTTGGTTTTTAATGTAGTTTTCCACTCGTCACCTTATTTAATTCAAAACTATTGGTTTTTAGTCTGACGATAATCATTCAAAAAGATTAATTAACAATGTATGTCATCAAGAATTTATTCTATTTGTGTAATGGTATACCAATATTTTACTATAATATTATTTATATCCCCACTATCAATACACATAAGACATTTACCATCATTATAAAGTAACAATAATGTTGGAAAATACATTTTCCAATGAATTCACTTATAAATCCTTGATCCATAAATTCATCCACTTACTTTTATAATTCCTTTAAATTCTCTATATTACACTAATATACTAGTTTATTAGGAAATTGATAACATGGTAAATATTATTATGGTATTCTATTCCTCTAAATTTTTGTAATCTTCCTCGAATATCGTTAGAAAAAACATGATTATATTCCTCAATACAATAACAAGGAAATAGATGCTGAAGAATCTTCTCCTCATGTTATGACATGTCCATCATCAATATAGGGGAAAAAATATGGGTTTCTTTCATCAAATTATTTTTATTGATAAATAGTCTACCATATTTCATTTCTATAATAATTTCTTCTTGATGAATATGGTATGTATTCAAAGGAAAAACTATAATATTTTTTCTTGATATCAGAAAGACTATGTGTTCTTCCACCAATAATGTTCCACTTTCCTATCAATCATTCAATTCCTTCACAAAAACAAGTGATAATCATCCTTTTAAATGAAAAAAATACCTCATCAACATTATTCTTACCCATGGAATAAGATATAAAAACCGGTTGGTAATCTTGAAGTGCACTCTCATTGTTAAAATAGTGCACTTTGTATGACCATGGATGATTTTGAATTGGAAGCATCATTTTGACATCTAGTGTTATAAAGGAAACATTTTTTAAACTCCCACTACAAACAATAAACTTAAATAATCATTCATATATGGTGGAATTTGATTGTAATAAGTTTTATCATTGATCCCATTATGAGTGTATTTGAGCTTTCAAAACTTTTCAAAGCACATGCACATTACCCACGTCAACTTATTCCATAACGTGATCTTCATTTTTAGATTAGTCACCATCATGTTCATACACTTTGTTTTTAACTCTAATATCCCCAATATTATTTATAGTATTAATTATATTTTTATCTAAATTGGCCTAAAAATTTCCATACCAATGACATTTGAAGTACAATTAATTCCCACATTCAATGGAGTACATTTTTCTTTTTAATTGATCCATAGTCTTCTATTTCTCTTTATCCATCATTATTTATCCTTCCAAATTAATTATCAAAAACACATAATTTATTTAAAGAAATACCTTTTTAAAAATGCATAAATCTAATATATTCCATGAACATGGATGGATTTGAGGGCTTCTTTTTATTTTCCATCTTAATTTCCAACATGAAAATATCATCATGTGACCAGAATGGTTTTATATGCACTAAATGAGAAATTTAATAAGTTAATCTACCAAAAACATTTCATTCACTATCTCCTAGTATTTTATAGCATCACATCGCATTGATAAATGATCAAAATTCAATATTTACTCTTCAAAATTTTTATCCCCTTGCCACCAGCAATGCATTTAGAGATAAAGCTCATATTTATAATTCATGAGAATAAATTATATTCTCAAGTGATTTTTAAAATTCTCTAATGAGTGTATATTTTATTTACCATAAAATTCTTTTTATTTTTTCCAATTTTCCCTCCAAGTTATGCATAGTCATAAAATTTCTTAATTTCTACCTAGAACTTCTTTTTGTCAGAATAATTCTTAAATTCGTTGAATCGTTCGATTTCCCACATAAATTATAGAAAATCACCTTGATCCAAACTCTATTTAAAATCTATAATTTTTGTCTTCAGCCCTATTTCAATATATTCATTTCATATTTTTCTTTTGATATAAACCACTTAATCACTGGAATCATTTCCATTTTTATGATATTCATGAAATGGTGTCAAATAGCTCTTACTAAGTGGATATGAACATTAGGGATGCTTCTGTGGTAGAGGGGAGTTGTGTCATCATGATCTCAATATTTTCAATATAATTTAATTAATTTACAATTTAATATATGTTTTGGTTCCTATTGATCATGAGACGTAGAGGATCAGCTTTGGAAAGACATGGTGGAAAATATTTTTTTACTAGAGATTAAAAAGAAGAATGAAGTATAACTTACTCAAAGAAACCCCAAATCTGATACCAAAATGAGGCATCATCTAAGGATCAAACATGTAATAAAATATGGAACAATGAAATTTATTATAATTTCCACATCTTAAAAGAAATTAGACCCACTATATTTCCTCCTAAATTAATGAATATTTTGTTGATGATGGGGATGCACCACTGATTCATGGATAAGGGAAGGGGATAAAGATTTAATGTTTCACAAAAGATTCAAAATTCATAATATTCAAGTATAACCATTATGATGGATTGAAAATATGTTATAATGAAAAAATAAATTGAGATTATTTACCCAAATCAAATAACAAGCCATGCGGTCACTCAAAGGTCACATAAAATGCAAATAAACCACTTTCACATTAAAATTAATGACCCCAGACACTAAACTAGAATTATTCCATCTTAATGAAACCTTTCCCCATGTTATCTCTATTCATTAATGTTATACTATGAATTTTATTCTTTTACCATGTGGATATTTCATTTTGGGTCTAAAATAACTTAGTTGGGGTCCACTATTGTATTCAATTACAAAATTTTTTGTATGGTCGAATTCACAAAACATTGGGATTAAAATTATTTCCCATACCAAAATTATTTTACTTAGGTTGATTATTGTATATAAAACCATTATCTTAAAAGAAATAAAAACAATTATCCCCCAAAAAACACTAACCCTTACCCCCAAAAACCCCTAAACCCACAGCCACAAGGGCCCTAAACTCACTACCCCCAAAAAAACGCATCCCCAAAACTACCAAAAAACTCATACCCAACGAATCCCTATACCCTCAACCAAAAAAACCCTAGACCATTAGCCTTAAAACATCCCTAGACCCACATCCCCATAAAATCCAAAAAACCTTAGCATAAAAATCCATAAAACCATACCTGAAAAAATCCCAAACACAAATCCCAAAATAACATTAAATCCTCTTCCCCAAATAACCCCAAACTCTCAACCCAAAACCCCTCAATCGTCACTTCCTAAAATCTCTAAAAAAATCGGCCAAAATATAGTAAACCCTTTTCACTAGAAAACTTTAATGCATTATACCCATAACGCCCTAAACCCTAAGCCTCAGAAAACCATGAAACCTTCACCCAAATAGAAAAATAAACCATGTGCCCCAAAACACCAAGAACCCATAGTCCCAAAAACCATAAAACCTCTAACATAAATAAAATTAAACCCTCACCACCAAAAAAACCACAACCATCACCCCAAAAAATCATAAATCCATAGCCATAAAAATCCAAAAACACTCATTACCAAAAACCCCAAACACACAACCCCAAAAAACCCTGAACCCTAATGCAAAAAAAAACATTAAAACTTGAGCACCCATTACCCTAAACCCTTATCCCCTAAAATATATTAACATTCATCCCTAAAAAACCTTAAACTATCAGTTGAAAAAACCCCTAAACCCTCATCCTAAAAAACCCTAAACCCTAAGACCTAAACAAACTCTAAATCCTCATACATAGAAACCCTAAACCCACATCCCAAAAAAAACACTAAAACCTTAAACATAAAAAATCTTAAAACCTCATCCCTAAAAAACCCTAACTCTCACCCCTAAAAAACCTAAACTCTCATCCCCAAATAAACCATAACCATTAATAATTAAAACCCTAAATATTCATCCCCAAACAACTCTAAACCCTCATACCAAAAAAAACTAATTCCCTCAGCCCAAAAAAAACCTACACCCTTTGCCCCCAAAACCATAAACCCTTATCCCCAAAAAACCCTAAACCCTAATCCCCCCCAAAACAAAAAACCCTATTATCCGAATAAACCCAAAACCCTACTCCCCAATAAATCATAAATAGTCAACCCAAAAAACCCATATAAACATATCCATAAATACCCATAAACCCCCAACCCTAAAAATAATAATCCCTCATCCCAAAAAAACCTTAAACCCTTCATTCCAAAAAACCCAAAACCCTTTTCCCAAAATATCCCTAAGCGCTCATCCCGATGAAAACTCAAAACCCTTAGCATATAAAACATCTAAACCCTAAATCCCAAAAAACCCTAAACCCCTAGCCCCAAAAAAACCATAAACCCTCAGCACCAATGAATCCTCATCCCCAAAAAAACCATCAAACCCAAAAAACCCTAAAACCTTATCCCTAAGAAACCCAATCCATATTCACCAAAAAATCCTTGAAGCTTAAACCCCAACAAACCCTCATCCCTTATCCCAAAAAAAACCTAAACCATCATTCCCAAAAAACCCTAAACCATATACAAAAAAACATTAAATAGTCAACCCCATAAAAACCCAAACCCCCCATCCCCACCAAAAACCCTAAACGTAAAACCCCAAAAAACCCTAAAACATCAACATAAGAAAACCCACAACCCTAATTCCCAAAAAAACCAAAATCTACAATCCCAAAAATCCAAAACCCTTATCCAAAAAACCCATTAATCTTAACCCCAAAAAAAAACCATCATCCTAACAAAATGATTAACCATTATCCCTAGAAAACACTAAAACCCCATCCCTAATAAATCATAAACCTTAATCCCCAGAAAAATCTAATCTCTTTGTCCAATAAAACGCTAAATTCTAATCCCCTGAAAACTATAAACACTCATCCCCTGTAAAACCAGAACCCCTAGGCCATGGAAAAACTAAAACATCATCCCCATTAAACCCTAAACCCTCAATCCCATAAAACCATAAACCCTCATTCCTAGAAATCATGAAACCCTCTGCCCCAGAAAATCCAAAATAATTATCCCCATAAAATGTTAAAACCTCTCCACCATAAAACCCTAAACCCTCATACCCAAAGAAACCTAAACCCTCATCCTCAAACGAATGTAAACCCTCTACCCTAGAAAACCCTAAACTCTCATCCCAATAAAATTCTAAAACCTCAGCCCTTGAATACCCTAAACGCTCATCCAAAGAAAACACTACACCATCATCCCCATAAAACATGAAACCCTCAACCTTAGTAAACCCTAATCGCTTAACCCCCAAATAACCTAAAACCAATAGACCTATAAAACTTGAAACCTTATGGTCAAGAATACCCTAAACCCATAGCTCGATAAAACATGAATCCCTCATCCCCAAAAAACCCTAAACCCTTAATCCAAAAAAACCCTAATATAACGAATCCTGAAAACCCTAAACCACCAACACTAAAAAAAACATGAACCCTTAGCCCTAGGAAACCCTAAACCCTTATCCCCAGAAAGAACTAATTTGGATTCCCCCAAAACCCAAAACCATCTACTCCAAGAAACCCTTAACCCTCATCCCTAGAAAACCATAAACTGTCATCCATAGAAAGTCCAAAACACTTATCCCTTAAAAAATGTAAAACCTCAGGGCTAGAAAATCCAATACCCAATTCCCTAGTACAATTGAAACCCTCATCCCTCAAAAAAAAACATTAAACCCTCATTTAATAAATCCATAATCCTTTAGACACAAAAACCCGACCCCCACCCATCCACAAAAAATAGTATCACCTCACCCCTTAAAAAACCTAAACCCTCACCCCATGAATACCCTAAACACGCTTCCCATGAAAACCCTAAACCCACAGCCCCAAAATACACTATACCCTCATCCCAAGAAAGCCATATTCCCTCTTCCCTAGATTTCTCTAAACCCTTAGCCCAAGAAGAAAAAATACCTCTTCCAAAAAAACTCCAAAACGTCATCCATAGAAAACACTAAATGCTTCACCCAAGAAAAACCTAAATCTTCACCACCAGAAAAACCTAGACCCAAAACACCAGAATACCCTAAACCCTCATCCCTAGAAAACCCTAAACCCGAAACCTTATAAAAACAAAAATGCTAAGCCATATAAAACCTTAAACACATTTCCATATAAATCCATAAACCCTCATCCATAGTAATCCCTAAACAATCATCCCCAAAAAACAATAAACCCACTTACCTATAAAAACCTACATAATCATCCCCATAACTCCCTAAAACCTAAGTCCTAACAAACCCTAAACCCTTAGAACAAGAAATCCCTAAACCCTCATCCCTATAATACCCTATACCTTTATCCCAATAAACCCCTAATCCCCTATTCTCAAAAAATTGTAATCCCAAAGCCCCAGATAATTCTATACCCTCAAACCTAGAATACCCAAAACCCTAAACCATAAAAGACCCTAAACACCAATCACAAGAAAATCTAAAACCTCCATCCCTATAAAACATAGAACTATCAACCTAAGAAAAAGTGAATCCATCTGCACAATAAAACCATAAACTCAACCCCAAAAAATCCTAAACTCTCATCCCCATAAAACACTAAACCCTCAACCTATTAAAATCCTAAATTCTATTCACCATAAAATGTGAAACCCTCATCCTTAGAAAACACTAAACCATCATCCCTAGAAAACCCTAAACCCTCATCACCAAAAATCCCTAAACCTAATCCCCCCAAAACCCAAAACCCTCATCCCCACAAAACCCTAAATGTTAAACCCCACAAAACCCAAATCACTTATCCCCAAAATTTCATAAACCCTTATCCCAAAATGAACATAAACCCTCAGTACAACAAAACCATAAATCCTCATCTCCTAAAACCCATACACCATAATCCTAAAAAAATCTAAACCCTCAACCCCACAAGACCCTAAACCCTCCTCCCCAAAAATTCCTAACCCATCATACCCCAATATCTCTAATCCGTCAACTCCACAAAATCCTACATCCACACCCCCGAAAAACCATAAAACAACATCCCCAAAAAACCCTAAACCCTCATCACTATAAAAAAAATAAACCCTCATCCCAAAAAACCAAAAAACCCCAGGTCAAAAACAAAAAAACCTTCGACCCAAAAAAACCTAACCCCCCATACTTACAAAATCCAAAACCCTATGCCCCAAAAATCCCTAAATTATATTCCTCAAAAACACAAAACCCTTCACCCCAAAATACCCAATACCCTCAAATTCCAAAAAACCAAAACCCTCAACACCAAAAAACCTAAACGCACATCCCCCAAAACCCCTAAACAATCATCAAGAAAAATAAGGAAATTTATTCCCCGGAGAACCCTAAACCCTTATATCCTAAAACCCCAAAATCTGTATCCCCCAAAACTCCTAAAATATCATCCCCAAAAAACCCTACACCCCCATCACCATAAAACCCTAAACACTAATCCCCAAACATCCATAAAACATAAACTCTAAAAATTCCTAATCCATAATCCCAAAAAAATACCTAAACCCTCATCTAAAAAAACTATACTCCCTCGATCTCAAATATCACTAAACCCTTAGTCTCAAAATACCCTAGACCCTCATCCCCCAAAACCCCAAAACCCTCATAAAAAACCTTTAAATCTTCATCCCCCAAAATACCTATACCCTCATCCACCAAAAACCCCAAACCATCATCCACAAATAGCCATAAACCCTCCCCCACCCAAATAATTATAATAAGACATCCCCAAATAACCCTAAATCCACAGCCTCAAAAAAACCATAAACCCTCAACCCCTCGTCCTTTAAACCCTCAATCCCATGAAACCCCTAACCCTTAGTAATAAGAAACCCCAAACACTCATCCCCACTAACCCTAAAAACTAATACCCAATAAACCCTAAACTCTAAGCCCCAAAAAAACACTAAACCCATATACCCAATAAAACAGAATCCCTCAGTACCAAGAAACACTAAAACATCATCCTAAGGATACCATAAACCTATGTCCTGAGAAACCATAAATCATCAGCTCTAAGAAAACCTAAACCCTCAAACCAAATAATTTATATACCCTTATCCCTATGAAAACCTAAATTATTATCCCCAAGATATCCTAAACACATATCCCATGGAATAACTAAACCACCATCCCCATGAAACCTTAAACCCTTATCCCAGTGAAACCATAAATCCTTAGTTCCAAGAAACCCTAAACCATCTTCTCAAAGAAATTGTAAGACATCATCCCAAAAAAACCTAAACCCTGATCCTGATAAACCATGAACCTTTATAACAAAGAATCCCTGAATCCTTATCCCAAAAAACCATGACTCCTCTATCACAAGAAACCTTGACCACTCAACCCTAAGAAACATTAAACCCTCATCCTAAAAAAATATGAACCCTCATCTACATGAAACCATAAACCCCCATAACCAAGAAACCCTAAACCATTATATCAATGAAACCATGAACCTTTAGCCCCATGAAACCATAAATCTTAGCCTAAAGAAACAGTAAACCCTCATCCCCATAAATCCCTAAAACCTCAACCCCAAAAAACCTTGAACCTTCATCCCTATAAAACACTAAACCCACATCCCTAGAAACCCTAAACCCTCTATCTCTACAAAATGTGACATCTCATCCCCAAAAAACCCAAGACCCTCTACCCCAAAAAATCCTATAACCTCATCCCCAAGAAACCATGAGCCCTCAACCTTAAAACCCTATTACACTCAACCCCAAAAAAGGATGATCACTCAATGCTTATAAACCCAAAACACACACCCTCTTGAAAATCAAAACCATCAACACTCATACCCAATAAACATTAAGAAATCATCCCCATGAATCTGTAAACCCTCATATAGTTGAAATGATAAACCCTAATCTCCAATAAACACAAAACCCTAACCCTCATGACAATATGATCCATTAGCCTTGAGAAACCTTGAACACTCGTACTAATGAAACTATAAACTCTCATCCCCCAGAAACCCTGAACCCTCAGTCCTAAGAAATCCTGAACCCTATTACTGATGAAAATGTTAACTCTCATTACAAAGAAACCATGAACCCTTATCCATAAGAAACACAGAACCATCATCCCTAATAATCCCTTAACCCACATCCCCATGAAACCATGAAACATCATCCCAAATAAAAACCGAACCTTCATCCCAAAGAACCCCTTGACCATCAGCCCCAAGAAACCTTATACCCTCTTCCTCAAGAAACCCTAAAACCTGAGCTACAAAAATCTCTAAACACTCATCCCCAAAAAACCATGAACACTCATCCCAAAAAACACTTTACCCACATCCCCCAAAAAACCATGAATCCTCGGTGATGAGAACCCTATTGATCTTTATGTTAATTTACCTTATATTGGAGTTTGATTTTCATAGTATCTATATGTAAGGTATTTTAAAGAGTTCAGATTCGATAGTGGGTTCCCATATAGCTTCATTTAAATACCAATGGATCTATCCTTTCATGGATAGAGAAATGTGTCTATGGTATATCTTTATCAATCTCAAACATGATTTTTTATGCTAGGTCCACATGTTTTCATGAATTTTTGGATACCTTCAACACATATAGATTCTATAATGGATTATTTGGACACCAACATCAAATATAGTAGGATATGTACACAATGTAAAATTAAGTGGGAAATGGGTGGAGAGGAAAGTGAAAATATTCAAAAAAAGTAATTGTCATATTTTATCTTTATTACTTTTAAGGGACATGGTTGGTTTATCCCTTTTGACATTAGGGTATTAGACCCATGACTATTATATTATCCCATGGATATAAATAGCCACCACATGAGACTTCTATGGAATTAAAGATTATAATAAATATATTCTTCTTTGTTTCTCTTCATTGTGTGTGGATCTTTATGAATATTCCCCTTGCTCTTTTGTATTATTCACTTATCAATCTATATGTTAGATTGGTGATTCAAGATCACAAATCCACCAATTTCATTCCTCAACCAAAGTGTGTTATTCTATGGTTTGACCATCACATCACTCCCTTGAGTGTGTTTTCAAAGTAGTAGGTCATGCTTTTTATAGAGGTGGTTAAAAACATGAATCAATTATTCATAACCATCATCCATCACATATCCCAAACTACATCATTCATCAGCCTCCCTATTCTATGAATATTGGGACACCCCATGAATATCACATCAGTTGGTATTAGAGATCTAGTTAACATGGTAGGAATGTATCCCCTCATTTATTTACAATTATCCATTAACCTTATTATCATTATATATTATCCACCCATTAAAAACCCAATAAAATACATTTTCATTGCAAATCTCTATAATTTTCCTATGTAGTGAATGATTGAAATATTTTATATTGATCCATTTATTCAACCATATTCTTTGAACATTTAATTCACTATATTTGATTTATATCTTAAAAAATCAATTCTCTCAACTTATTATTTTTATCTTTTCAAAACTCATCACATTATTTCGTTGAATGATTTTTAAAAAATTCAACATACTCCCTATCCATAATCATTTACTTTAACACAATAAGAATAAATATTTTGGGAATATTAGAAAAAAAGTAGATTACATCATCATCTATTTTTTATTTACATTATCAGCACTTTCCATTTCCCTACATCACATTCTCTAACATTTTAATTCATCAACTATTCATATTTGGATCATATTGTTATTAATTTATCATATCTTTTACAAACGGGTAAAAACCCCTTCATTAAACCCTTCCACTATATCACCATTTTCAAAAAAATAGAACATATATTCTACCCTTTACCATTTTGTAACCATTCACCACAAAAACTGGTTTAATTAGACCATCCCCTAACAAAAATTTGATATAGGGAGAATATGTGTCACTTGATCACTCTAAACATGGTATTTAATTTGACAAGATCTTAGGATTTATATTGAATATTGTGAGTGGGGGTAAAAATTGTAAACAATATTAACTGTTTATCCTTGGGTGTGTGACTATGTACATATTATGTGTGTGAGTTTGTATCCTATTTTCGGTCCTAATATGTAGATGTAAGACGGTATACAGGGTGGTCAAAATATAATAATAATATATTTAGAAAAATATGACTAATTATCAAAATTAATTACTAATGAGAGTTAATGAAGTTAATTATAAGTGAATATTAAAATAAATAGATGGATTTTATTTAAATTAGTTTGGTCCAATGTGATCCTAGTCTACTCTTATACCTATCTACTCAGTGAGAGATACATTACTCACTAATATAATTTTTTTATCCAGAATCGTAACATGATTAAAATATCTATTTATAGTGGATGGATAAACATGAATCACTGAATTTAGTATGGGGAGTGAAAACCAAAATCAAACACTCTCTTTAAAATATGGAAGTCACAACCAAAATGGATCTTAAATTATAATATGGGAGTCATGACCCAAAGAATGATGAGAATAATATTGTTTTTGTATGTAAAAGAATAAATAAAAAATTCAGATCATGTGATAGAATGAAAAAAGTGTTATAGGCTCAAGAAACTAGGAAAATTTGATGATAAACATTGGAATAATATGTACTGGTTTTTGATAAATGTGTATGTATCACAAAGGTAGTAGTAGTCTTAAAATATTAGGTATAGTACTTGAGATATAATCTGGTAGATAAAAACTTGACCTTATAGGAATTTGATTGTATACCACTTAATTATTAATTCTAAGCTCTTCGTATTATCAAAGGTACATGTTCTTGTATCTCATCTCAACACCATTCAACAAATTTCCTTTAAAAATCATTAAATTAAACATGTAATGACTACTAATCTAAACACCAACCAGTAAAAGAAATTAAAATTCAAAATAGAAAATTATATAGTATAGAAAATTATCATTCATAATAATCATAAAAATAATCATTTAAACTCAAAAATTAAATATTGATTCCAATAAATTTGAATTTCCCATTAAATATGTTAAAGAGACACCATAATAATAGGTTAGAACAACTTTACTAGTTTCTTAAAAAATATTAACTATTTAAATCCAATAATTTTAAAAAATACAATTTAATGTAGAGAATTATATTAATATTAATAATAAAAAATTAAATGATGAAAAATAATATTGATATATTTCATTATTATTATATTTTTATTTATAAAATAATATGTGAAAGAAATTAAGTCAAAATATTAACACATAAAAATTTTAGAAATATTCTTTAAGAATTATTGTGAATGAAAAATATATTTTTAAAAAAATTGAAACTCTTAAAATATTTCAATGATGTATCACATGAAAATTTAAATAATATATTATATTTTAACATATCAATAATACACATAAAGGAATTAATATAATCATGTAGTTTATTAATGAATCAAAATCAATGAACAATATAGCATAAATAAAATTAAAAATTTAAGAAACATTAATTAATGTGTTGAACTAAATTTTCATGATAAGTGTTCTTTTCATCTATTCAAATATTCAAGCAGTCAGTATACTTATTTTTTCCAGGATGTACAATAACCTAAAAAAATATAAAGTCACTATGTCGACCGTGTGAATAATGTGTGATCACTTATTAATATATTATATAGCAGGTATTCATATCTAATGTAACATTCATAGTATTATAGGAAAGAACCACATGGTATGTTGAAAAACACATCAGGTTTGGTTGTGAGTTATATGCACAGTAGTTTTATAACTCACGGTATGTTGTATACCACTTCATTGTAGGTTGTGGGTGAGACTCATTATTTGTTTATAACATATGGTAGGTAATATCAAAACTTCATGACTTGTATATTTTAACATGTGGTAATGTAGAAAATGATTCAAATTAGGTTTCCAAGGAACTCTTGGTAATGTATAGGAAGAATATACAGTAGGTTGTAGAAAAATATGAGGGAAACTGAAAAAACATGACAAATCAGATTTTAGATAGATTTTGTCCAACATAAACAATATATTTTGCCTAATTTTTAGAATGCATAATTTTATATAATTTTAGAAAAAATCCAATGGATCAATGAAAATTTAAACATGACTTCTATATCATTAGATATCATCAAAAAACTATTGAACATGTACACAAAAAGGTGTAGAAGAAATGATGAAATTTTTAGAGAAATTTGGAAAAACATTTAGGTGACTAAAAAGTATTTTCAAACATTGATTTCGTTTAATAAAATGTGGATAATGGTTTTATATTTCCAATAGAACAAACATAGTGTAATTTTTATTTTTATCAAATTATATATCCTTGAAATGAAAATGATTTTGAATTATTAATATTTCACGACTTAATGATTGTTTCATGATCATTTGTAATTTTTTAGTTCATTAAAAAAATTAGAACATCCATTTAGTTAAATGAAATGTAGATAAATCTATTTATTAGATAGAAAATCAATTTTCATAAAAATATAATATAAAACTCTTTCTATAAAATAATGAATAATTTTAACATTATAACTATATAAGAAGAATATTATCGTTGATACCAAAATCAAGTATCAATTTCAGACAAAAAATGAGAACATCATTGAGATTGAATTAGACATCCAAAAAGATTAATAAATATTATATAAACTTGTTATATTTCATATTAAATAGGATTTAAAAAATTATCATCAATTGAACATAATATATAAAAAATAGATAGATTTTGAATATATATTTTCACATAAAATAATTAGAGGGTTTTATTTTTAAAAAAATGTAATATAATCATAAATAACAAAAAAAATAAAAAAGAATCCATATTTTTTAAAAATTTCAAAAATAAAATATTTAGTAATTATAAAAACGAGATGATGGAGAAAATATTCTATACCTTAATCAATGAATAATATGTTATGTGAAAAAATAATGACTATAGAATTTACAAAATAAATTTCTAACATTCCTAGTTAAAATATATGTTTCTCAAACTTTAGATAATCCAATGGTTTTGTGAAAATATCATCCAAATTATTTTCTATTAAAATATATTCAACAATAATATCACATTTATTAACATAATATCAACAAAAATGAAAACAAATGTCCATATTCTTACTTCTACAAAGCATAAAAGGGTTATATGAAAAAGTAATAGAAAATGAATTATCAGAAATAACAGTAATCTTCTCAAAATAAATACCATAATAATAAAATATTTTTAATACATAAATGGTGAGAGTAGAAACATGTAACATTGAGGTACTCTCTTTCAGTATTTGACAATGTAATAGTGTTTTAATTTTCTGAACTCCATGAAAATAAATTATTAATAAGAAAGTGACACATACCTATGGTTTTCTTTATATTAAGTCTACATCCTCCAAAATCATAGAAATAGTAACTAATAAAATCATTAAATATTTTTTGAATAATATATTCTAAAATTAATAGATTCTTTATTATATCTAAAAATACGCTTGAAATATTTTATTTTAAGTTCCTTATGATCATATTTAAATATATAGAATAAACAAAACTAATCATTATATTGAGTCTAGAATCATTTAAATACCAAAAATATCCAATCATGCCTCTAAATAATTTACATTCAACAAATTTTCTAGAATCATCACTATCTAATTTAAAATAAATAGTGATATTTTTTTATAATATTTTACAAGAATCAAGACAAATTTTTTTAACCAAATCATTAAATTATTTCCATTTATTCAAAAATATTCTACATTTTAAAAAAAAAATATGATTTCCTAAAAAGAAATTTAAATCTCCAATATGAATATTTTCAAATTAAATTTCCATTAAATTTTAAAATTTTGTAAAAATAAAATCATTTTAATATAAAAAAATGTAATCAAAAAAAATTTACTATAGAAATTTCATTTAAATTTATAAAATAAAATAATTAATATCAACATTAACTTTATTAAAATATATTTTCTAGAAAAAGCATTGTTATTCTATCATACAAAGCATGAGGTTCCTGTTTAAAATAATACCATGATTTTGATAACATAAAATAACCTAAAACCCTCAATCCCAAAATAACTTAAACCCAAACCCAAAAAAACCATCAAACCTCTAACCCATAGAACCCTATAACCTCATTCTCAAAGGAACCTCAATGAACAATAGAAAAAAAACCACAAACCCTTAGCCCCAAAATACCATCAACCCTCAGCCCCCACAAATCAACTATTTCTAACACTAAAAACCATGAAACATCGGCCCAAATAACCTTGGACCCTCATTTCCACGAAACCCTAAACCCTTTGTCCACAAAAAACCCAGAACCCTCAGCCAAAATAAATCCTAAACTCACAACCCCAAAAATCCCTGAACCCTCATCCTCACAAAAACCTAAACCCTTAGCCCAAAAAATCCCAAAGCATCTACCCCAAAAAACCCAAAAACCTCATCCCTAGTAAGCAATGAACCCTTAACCTCAAAAAAACCAAGAACATTATGCCCCAAAAAACCCATTACCCTCAGCCCCAAAAATTACTGAACCCTCAACAACAAAAATAATGATACCTCATCCCCAAGAAACCATAAACCCTCATTCACAATAAACATTCAACCCTGAAAGGCCATGAGTCCTCAACCCCAAAAACCATGAACCCTCATCCCAAAAAATAACTAAACCCACTTAAAAAAAACCGAAACCCTAATCTCAAAAATACCCTAAACCCTCATCCCCTAAAAAATTCTAATCCCTCATCACCAAAACTCCTAAAAACACAATGCCAAAAAACCCTAAATCCTATCCCTGAAAATCTATAAATCCTCCAATCCAAAAAAAACCCTAAACCCAATGCCCCAAAAATCCAAATCACACAGCCCCTAAAAATCCTAAACCCCTAACCCCAAATAAAACTTAACACGCAGCTCCAAAAAAATTCTAAAGCCTTAGCCACAAAAAAAAACTCTAAACCATCATCCCCCAAACCCCTTAAACTCATCCCACAAAACCAGTAAAAACATGTCAACAAGAAAACCTTAAACCTTAATCCCCATAAATCCTCTATACCCACAACCCAAAAAAGTGTATAACCTCAGCTCAAAAAAATCCTCAACCCTTAACCTTAAAAAAAACTTCAACCAAAAACACCAAAAAAACCATAAAACCTCATTCCTAAAAAAATATAAACCCAAAACCCTCTTCTATAAGAAACTCTAAAACCATATCCCATGAAAATAGTAAACACCTATCTCCCAAAAACCCTAAACCAGTTGTCCCAAAAAAACCCCCTAAATTTGCATCCTTAAAAAATATAAGAACAAATCCCTTGAAATCTTGAACCCTCATCCCCCAAAAAAACCCAAACCCTCATCCACATAAAACCCAAAACCCTTAGTCCCAAAAATCCCTTAACCGTGAAAACTAAAAACCCGAATCACTCATTCCCAAAAAAACCGTCAACACTTATCCCTAGAAAACACTAAACCACCCAACCCAAAAAAGCCTAAAAACTCATCCCTAAAAACACCAAAACTCTCATCCCAAAAATCCTTTCACCCTCAACCCTAAAACCCCCTATTCCCTCTACCCAAAAATACCCTATACACTCATCCACTAAAATCTATAAACACTAATCCCCCCCAAAACCCTTAACCCACATCCAACAACAAAACCGACAACCCACATGCCCAAAAAAATATCACCCCTCATTGAAAAAAACCCTCCACCCTCATCCCCGAAATACAATCAAACCTTCACCAAAAAAAAACAAAAAACCTCATCCCCAAAATACCCTCATCCCCAGAAAACCCTCAAACCTCATCCCAAAACCCCCCTAAAATATCAACTGAAAAACCCAAAACCCTTAGCCCCAAAAAAACCATATACCCAAAAAAAACCCCAAAACCCATCATCTCAATGAAAGTTGAAACTTTCATCCCAAACAATTCATAAACCCTCGGCCCCAAAAATCCTAAACCATCAGCCAAAAAACCCTAAATCCTCAGCCCTAGAAATCCAAAAACCTTTAGCCCCAAAAAACACTAAACCCTCTTTCACTATAAACCATAAACCATCATCCCAAAAATTCAATATACCCATATACCCAAATAACTCATAGACACTCATCCCTAATAAACACTAAACCCTCAATTATAAAAAACCCCAAATCAACAACAATAAATAACCCTAAACCCTCGTCCACTAAACCCCTAAACCTTCATCCACAAAACTACCTAACCCTCATCCCTAAAATCATTAACCCTCAATATAAAAAAACCTAAACCATCACCCCAAAAAATACTAAACCCCAATCCCTGAAAAACCATAACCGCTAGCCCCCCAAAACCAAAAACCATGAACCCCAAAAAATCCTAAAACCCCATCCCCAAAAAACTATAAACCCTCATCCCAAGAAACCACTAAAACCTCATCCCCCAAAACCCCTAAACCTTATAAACTAGAAATACCTATACCCCCAATCCCGGAAAACCATAAACCATCATTCTTAGAATCCCTAGACATGTATCACAGGAAAACCCTAAACCCTCATCTCTAGAAAACCATAAACACCTTGCCCCAAAAATCACGAAACCCACAAACCCAAAACATCTGAAACCCTCATCCCAAAAAAATTTAATCCCTCATCCCAAAAAAACCCAAAACCTAAATCCCCAGAAAACCCAAAACCATCATCCCTAGAAAACACTGAACACTCTTCCCAAAAAATCCATGAACTCCTACTAAAAAAACCATTAAACCACATCCCCAAAATAATTTAAACCCTATCTCTAAAAAAATTGAACCCTCATCCCCAATATAACTTGAAACCTAATCCCCAAAAACTTTTAACTCTTATCCATATATAACCATAAACCACCATTCCTAAAAACCTTAGTCCCTCTTCCCCAAAAAACCCCAAACCCCCATCCCTAAAATACCCAGAACCCTCTTCCACAAATGACCTGAACCCTCATCCCCAAAAACCCAGAATCACCATCCCCAAAACCTCCAAAACACATCCCAAATATACCTAAACCCATAGCCCTAAAAAACCATGAACTTTTAGCCCCAAAAAACCATGAACCCACATCCCCAAAAAACACAGAACCCTCATCTCTACAAAATCTGGAATTATTATCCCCAAGAAACCCTCAGTAATATGAAACCTAAAACCCTCATCCATAAAATACCCTCACCCCTCATCCCCAGAAAAACCTCATCCCCTTGAAACCCTAAAAATATACCCTAAAACACTAAATCCTTGCCCCTATGAAATCCTAAACCCTTATCATGATGAAACAATAAACCCTCAATCCCAAAAATCCTAAACCCTCAGCCCAAAAAGAAACATAAAACCCTTAGTCCTAAAAAACCCTAAACTCTCATCCATAAAAAATAAATTCCAAAACCAATTTCCCAAAAACATTAACACACAGCCCCAAACTTTTCTAATTAATTAGCACAAAAAAAACCCTACACCATGAACCCCAATCAACCCAAAACCATCATCCCAAATACCCCTGAACCCTCATCCCCAAAAAATAAAAAATTCTTGATGCTGAGAAACCCTCAAACCTAAGCCCCCAAAACCCCTACACCCAAAACCCCAGAAACAAAAAACACTTATCCCAAAAAAACCTAAATCAACACCCCCAAAACCCTAACCATCATACAAAAAACCCTAGACCATCAGCCCCAGAAACCCTAAACCCTCATCCCTAAAAACCATAAATCCTTTGTCCCAAATATCCATAGTCCATTATCCCTAAGAAAACCCTAAACCACAGCCCCAAAACCACTAAACCCTTATCCCCAAATAATCCCAAACCCTTAACCCTCCACCACAAATAACTAAAATCTCATCCCCCAAAACCCAAAAAAACTCACCCCCCCCCGAATCCTAAAACATATGTCCCAAAAAACCCTAAACCCATATCCCCCCAAAAGCCTATACCTCCATCCAACAAAAAACCTAAACCCCCATCAGCCAAAAATTCCTAAACATTCAGCACAAAAAATTCTTAAAACATCCTCCCAAAGAAAACTCATCCCTTAGCCCCCCAAAATATACACATAGCCCCAAATAAACCCTAAAACCCATCCCTATAAAACTACAACCCTAAAAAAATAACCTAAACCCTTAGACCTAGAAAAAATTAACCCTCATACTAATAACCCTAAAACTTCATCCAAAAAATACCCTCAACCATCATACACAAAAAACACTAATCCCTTAGCCTCTAAACACCCTAAACACTAATCCCTAAAAAACCCTAAAAAATCAGCCCCAAAAAAATTAAAAACCATTATCCTAATAAAATTCTCAACACATATCCCCAAAAAACCATTAACCCACAACCCCAAGATACCATAACCCCTATGCCCAAAGAACCCTAATCCATATGCCTAAACAGAACTTAAACCCACAAACCTGAAAAACCCTTAGCTCAAACCCCAAAAGAACCCTCAACCCTTATCCTAAAAAAACCTCAACCATCAGATATAAAAAACACTAAACCTTCAAACCAACAAAATGATCACCCATCATCCCTAAAAACAAATGAACCCTAATCCCCCAAAAAATTATCAACCCCCAACCACATAATTCCTTTAAAACTCATCCCTAAAAATTCATCAACACTCATCCACAAATAGCCTCATCCATGATCCCCAAGAAATCATCAACCCTCATACCCAAAAAACCCTTAACACCCAGCCCCGAAAAACACTAGACCCTCATACCCAAAAATCAATAAACCCTCATTCTGAAAAAAAACATAAATTCCCATCCCCAAAATAACATATAACCTTATCCAAAAAATGCTAAACTCTTATCCCAAAACCCTGAACTCTTGTACCTAAAAATCCCTTGAGGCTCAACCCCCAAATATCTCAACCCTTAGACCTAATAAACCGTCACCACATTAAATTAAAAAAAATACTCAACCCCTATCCCCCATAATTCCTAATCACTAATCCCAAAAATAAACCTAAATCATCTGCCCCAAAAAACCATACCCTCATCCCAAAAAACACTAATCCCTCAGCCCCAAGAAACCCTCAGCCTTCATCCAAAATAAACAATAAACCCATATTTCCCAAAAAAATCCATAAACCCTCAACCCAAAAAAATCATGAACCTTTATCTCCAAAAAAACTCTCATCCTTCAACCCTAAAAAACCCTAAACCCTCATCCCCCAAAAAACCTCTAACCCTCATCATCTGAAAAACCCATAAACCCTCTGAGAAAAACTAAACCCCTAGCAAAATAACACTAAACCCTCGTGTATCACCCCAGTTAAATAAAGAAAATGACATCTTTATATTTATCCATATTTGTGAATAAAATATTAATATTGCATTAAAGGGGATTCTATGCTCGATGGCGTACCCAGTACGCAACAACGAGTTTCTTGGGAATATTACGTTGCACTCTAATAATAAAATAATATTATTTTAAATGGTAGTTAACACCTAGCCGTTATAATGGAGGGAATGAACAGAACTAACTAAAAAATGATTATATATGTTTGTAAAATATTTTTAATCTTTACAATAAATGTTAGAGGATTAAAAATGCAAATGAATCCAGTTTTTAAGAGTAAACATTCTAATATTCTTTAAAAGGTCAATTAACCGCCTTTTGATGACGAACCCTTTTTAAATCCACTTTTTGACAATTTTATAAGATCTATTTTTCAAAATAAACATATTATTTATTATTGGGACATTTAAATTTACCTTGGGTTAATTTTTGGTATTTTTCTGACAATGTTCATTTTTCAATAAATAGTGAAAAATACTGCATTTTACATCAAAACTGCTTTTTCATATAATTTAATTATATAGTTATATTATCTTTTTAATTTGTTTTAAAGTTTAATTAGAATATATTTTTACCATTTAATTCAATTATGGTCATTGGGACTAATTTCACTTTGGAATTAGGCATAAACAAGTACCAAACTCTTCATAAATATTGATTAAAAAACCCGCTATTTGTTTTGACAACGGGAAGTTTTTTTAAATTAATTATTGAAATTTATGTGTTTGTAATTTGGTAAAATTAATTACATATTTGGAATCAGAATTTCCAAATTATGTAATTAAGGCTCTTTTATTTTTGGACATTATAAATAGTAACACCGGTAATTATCTTTAATTATCTTGATTAATGAGTAATCGGGTAGTTAATGAAAATAAGATAATATCATAATAATAAAAAATGACCACAAAATGTGTCCTAAGTCTAATGGTTTTCTCATGGCCGACCATGGGATGCCTTGTGCCAAACTTGGGGGCCCCATGGAATCACTTTTGTGAGAAAGTGACTTTTTATCTTTTTATTTTTAAAGAATGTTAAATGTAACAAAGAATGTATCACCTAAGAAAAATATTTTTAATTTTGTCTACATAAATGATCTTTTGGACTATAAATATTAATTGGAAATCTAAATAGATTTCCTACATAATATTATTTTTTTTATAATTTTTAGACATTAAATAAATTAAATTATTTATGACATCATGATGATGCAACGATGACTTCATTATCTAACGATTTAAATAAAATGGAAAGATAATGTAAATTCTAAGACCTACACATGTACAAAAACTATTATATGGGTGGATTTAGAACCCTTATCACCTTATCCTCGAAACACATCAATGTGGGACCATTAAAATCCGAAACTCATTTGAAAATAAAGTTACATTTTATACCTTTCCAAGAGTGCCCCTCCTCTCCTCTTATAAAAGGCCCCCACCTCTACCACCTTACCCACACATACAAAGCATTTGGATCGGCCAACCCCTGCCCATTTTGTCTCTCCACTTCCCTATATGACTCCTTGAAGCCTCACTTTGGGCAGAAGTCTTCCCAAGGAAGCCTTTGAGCTCAAACCAAAGGGAGTTACCCGATTTTAAGGTAATGCCTTCACTTGAGTCCTTTTGTTTTATTTTGCTTATCCAACCCCATAAACTCTTTTTATTCATTTATTTTGTAACAAATCCAGTATCTTAAATAAACTAGGATGTTTTTATAAGAAGTATTCGAGCTACACTTACACACACCTTCGTCTAATGGTTAAAGAACATACTATTTCTGTGGTTGGCGAATTTCTGCCTCACGAAACGATGATTGTTCAACATTATTCTAAGACCTTCAAAGGTGGCCATAAAGATGAAACTATATTTATATATGATATATAATATGTTTATGTTTTACTTATGCTTCTGTATTTTTCATTTATGGCATACCTTTATGGTTTCCATTATGGGTAAATGTGATATCTTCATTTAAGGAAGTGCGGACTACCGCCCCCTCAAAGTGATTTGATTCGTTAATACCATATGTGGTATGTATAAAGGATATATTTAATTATATTATATATGATACCATACTGGAATTAAAATACTATTATGTATCATTATGTTTTAATTCCATTAAATATGAAATAGAAATGGAAGTAGCGTTCATGCGTACATACAGCTTACCGTCTCCATGAACGGTACATTTCATTTCTTATCTCAAAATGTTATGTAATATTATAAGTACATATATATAATGGATATATATTTAATATATTACATATAAATTATGGATATCATTCTGGAATTATAACATATATATATATCTCTCATTTTTTTTAATTCCATTAATATGACAAAAAATGAAAGTAGCGTTCATGCGTACGTACGACCTACCGTCTCCATGAACGGTGCTTTTCATTTTTTATCTCCAAATGATATGGAAAAGTATAAAATGAATATTTAATGGATATATATGATATTTTAATCATTAATACTATTCTGGAAATTATTTACTTATAACTACGTGGGCAATCTTTTTCCAAACAAGTTCATTTTTGACTCATGTACCAAAGATCGGCAAAAACGTCTGATATGAACTAACATTATTAAACAATTATTATAACATTATAATATGTGATATGAATTGAATAATAATCTCTAAAGTAAGTACTTAGGAAATTATTAATTGACCAAAGTTTTTTATTCAGGAATATAATGAAACGAACAAGACAAGTTGGACTTGAGGTAAGGGATCTTACTCCTCTCTTTCTTTTTAAGTACACTCTTTTATTTCATTCCTTTTAAAGATCATATTTGTTGTTATTGGGATGTTCTTTTATATTAATCTTACTGTAATTTGTATGTTCATATTATGAGAGACCCTATTCTTTCTCATCAATCCATTTTGGAAGTTTTGAGTGCCGTCGTTAGGCTGCCGAATTTTCTTAAGAGATTTATCCTCTCTCTTTCTTTTTAAGTACTCTCTTTTATGTCACTTCTTTTAATCTCTTCTTTGTTATGTTGGGGGATGTTATTTTATATACCTATTTCTGTAAACTTTATGTTAATATGATGAGAGACCCTATTTGATCTCATCAATCCATTTTTGGAAGTTTTAAGTGGCGTCGTTAGGCTGTCGAGTTTTCGTAAGGGATTTTTCATCTCACTTTTATTCCCGTGAGATTTATGCTACATTTGCCACAATTTCCTTTGAGTGGTGTATGTACTTCACATTATTTTACTCATTGTGTAATATAATTTCTTTTATGAGTATTTACATCAATGTTGTATTGTCCTTCTTTCACGAGGTGTATGTTTCAAAAGATACCCATGTCGGTAAGGGAACCTTTCACCCTCCTCTTTTTAAAAGAATTCTTTTGTTGGGTATTTTAGTTTACATATTTTTATGTTGGGATATGTTCTCATATATCCTTATTGATGTAAATTCTATTTCCAAGTGATGAGATACCCTTTTTTTTATCTCTCATCAACTCATTTTGATGTGACGTCGTTAGGCTGTCAAGGGAACTTCTTAACCCAATTTCGATTTCATTGGATTCAACATGTAGTTATTGAATATTTCATCCTTTGAATATGTGTGAATGAGCTTTTATTATTTTACACTTAATATCCACTTATATTTGGTGTATTCTTTTGTCACACCTAATTATGTAATTGATTTATCCTTAAACCAAGGATACCGTCTTTGTAAGGGACTTCATCTCAATCTCCTTTCATTGAGGCATATTCTGTTTTATACACAACCTTCTTTTATACGGAGTATAAACCCCTTTGACTTTTACATTTATTCAAAAGGAATCTATTTTATACGAAGTGTTTATTAAACGAAAAAAGGGAATTTTTTTGTCATACGTATGCGGCGACAACGACTTCTCCGACGTCGTGACCATTATTTGAGTTTCGGCTTCCTCTACAAGCGATACATTCTTTTTAAAATAAAAATAAATACCATGTTTTACTTTTCTTTTATTTTGGTATTTAAAATGGTTTTGATAATGTTTTTTATACATTGTTATTGAAATGTGGAAATGTTATGTTTCATTTACGTATGTTTTATGTGATACGATTATGTTATGGTTCTTGGGCATTGTTATGAAGACGGGTGGTTCTGTGATAAACTAAGGGCGGGTGAGACCGATATAGCTCTCCAATACATTGGGTAATGTGAAGGAATGAAACGTTAAGGTTTCTCCGAAGAGATTTAGGGAATATACTGTGGTGGGTATTCCAAACGTAACCAAGAGGGTTACTCCCTACGTAAGAATGTTATGAATGCCTCAAGTTACTTTTATGTCTTATGATTTCTATGATTTATTAATGATTTGATGAGGTATGTTAAAGTGCCTATGTTTTATGGGTAAAGTATGATTTCATTCTTATTTATATACAAACTCATGTTTCCTTTCCATATTTTTATAACCCTTACTGATCTTTTTATGCTCATCCCATGTTTTTGAAATGTTTTTCACAGGTCAAGGGAAAGGTACATGATGTGATGATAGTGTCAAGGATGTGTCAAGAAAGAATCCATGTTTTATTTTAAATATGTTTCCGTTGATCGGAAGAATGAATATTGTCTTTTATGTAACCACTTTGTTTAAATGTGGAATGTAATGAAAGTTTCATGATCTAAATCTCTAAAACTCTAAACCTGAAAAGATCCTCAATGTGTAATCCTGTAATAACTCAAGATTAAGTAAGGTTTAAGGCTGGGGCCTTATAGTTGGTATCAAAGTTCGGTTTAGATAACTTTAGAGGTTAGGGTATTCTTTAAGCATAAGTGACATTACCATATTGGCTAGGATTTTAGAACGTGTCATAGTTTTTAGATAAAGTGAATGAGTAATTACCCGATTTTAAGGTAATGTCTTCACTTGAGTCCTTTTGTTTTATTTTGCTTCTCCAACCCCCTAAACTCTTTTTATTCATTTATTTTGTAACAAATCAAGTATCTTAGTATGTTGTTATAATAATGATTGGAGCTACACTTACACACACCTTCGTCTAATGGTTAAAGAACATACTGTTTCTGTGGTTGGCAAATTTCTGCCTCACGAAACGATGATTGTTCAACATTATTCTAACACCTTCAAAGGTGACCATTAAGATGACACTATATTTATATATGATATTTAATATGTTTATGTTTTACTTAAGCTTATGTATTTTTCATTTATGGCATACCTTTATGGTTTCCATTCTGGGTAAATGTGATATCTTCATTTAAGGAAGTGCGGACTACCACCCCCTCAAAGTGATTTGATTCGTTAATACCATATGTGATACGTATAAAGGATATATTTAATGATATTATATATGATACCATACTGGAATTAAAATACTATTATGTATCATTATGTTTTAATTCCATTAAATATGAAATAGAAATGGAAGTAGCGTTCATACGTACGTACGGCTTACCATCTCCATGAACGGTACATTTCATCTCTTATCTCAAAATGTTATGTAATATTACCCGATTTTAAGATAATGTCTTCACATGAGTCATTTTGTTTTATGTTGATTCTCCAACCCCCTAAACTCTTTTTATTCATTTATTTTGTAACAAATAAAGTATCTTAGTATGTTTTTATAAGAAGTATTGGAGCTACACTTACACACACCTTCGTCTAATGGTTAAAGAACATACTGTTTCTGTGGTTGGCGAATTTCTGCCTCACGAAACGATGATTGTTCAACATTATTCTAACACCTTCAAAGGTTACCATTAAGATGGCACTATATTTATATATGATATATAATATGTTTATGTTTTACTTAAGCTTATGTATTTTTCATTTATGGCATACCTTTATGGTTTCCATTATGGGTAAATGTGATATCTTCATTTAAGGAAGTGCGGACTACTGCCCCCTCAAAGTGATTTGATTCATTAATACCATATGTGATACGTATAAAGGATATATTTAATGATATTATATATGATACCATACTGAAATTAAAATACTATTATGTATCATTATGTTTTAATTCCATTAAATATGAAATAGAAATGGAAGTAGCGTTCATACGTACGTACGGCTTACCATCTCCATGAACGATACATTTCATTTATTATCTCAAAATGTTATGTAATATTATAAGTACATATATAATGGATATATATGTAATAAATTACATCTAAATTATGGATATCATTCTGGAATTATAACATATATCTCTCTCTCTCATTTTTTTAATTCCATTAATATGACAAAAAATGAAAGTAGCGTTCATGCGTACGTACGGCCTACCGTCTCCATGAATGGTGCTTTTCTTTTTTTTATCTCTAAATGATATGGAATAGTATAAAATGAATATTTAATGGATATATATGATATTTTAATCATTAATACTATTCTGTAAATTATTTACTTATAACTACGTGGGAAATCTTTTCTCAAACAAGTTCATTTTTGACTCATGTACCAAACATCGGCAAAAACGTCGGATATGAACTAACATTATTAAACAATTATTATAACATTATAATATGTGATATGAACTGAATAATAATCTCTAAAGGATGTAATTAGGAAATTATTAATTGACCAAAGTTTATTATTCAGGAATATAAAGAAACGAACAAGACAAGTTGGACTTGAGGTAAGGGATCCTACTCCTCTCTTTCTTTTTAAGTACACTCATTTATGTCATTACTTTTAAAGATCATATTTCTTGTTATTGGGATGTTCTTTTATATTACTCTTACTGTAGTTTTTATGTTCATATGATGAGATACCCTATTCTCTCTCATCAATCCATTTTGGAAGTTTTGAGTGGCGCTGTTAGGCTTCCGAATTTTCGTATGAGATCTATCCTCTCTCTTTCTTTTTAAGTACTCTCTTTTATGTCACTTCTTTTAAGCTCTTATTTGTTATGTTTGGGGATGTTATTTTATATTCCTCTTTTTTTAAACTTTATGTTAATATGATGAGAGACCCTATTTGATCTCATCAATCCATTTTTGGAAGTTTTAAGTGGCGCCGTTAGGCTGCCGAGTTTTCATAATGGATTTTTCATCTCACTTTTATTCTAGTGAGATTTATGCTACATTTGCCACAATTTTCTTTGAGTGGTGTATGTACTTACCATTATTTTACTCATTGTGTAATATAATTTCTTTTATGAGTATTTACATCAATTTTTTATTGTCATTCTTTCACGAGGTGTATGTTTCGAAAGATACCCATGTCGGTAAGGGAACCTTTCACCCTCCTCTTTTTAAAAGACTTCTTTTGTTGGGTCTTTTAATTTACATATTGTTATGTTGGGATATGTTCTCATATATCCTTATTGATGTAAATTTTATTTCCAAGTGATGAGATACCCTTTTTTTATCTCTCATCAACTCATTTTGATGTGACGTCGTTAGGCTGTCAAGGGAACTTCTTAACCCAATTTCGATTTCATTGGGTTCAACATGTAGTTATTGAATATGTAATCCTTTGAATATGTGTGAATGAACTTTGAATATTTTACACTTAATATCCACTTATATTTGGTGTATTCGTTTGGCACACATAATTATGTAATTGATTTATCCTTAAACCAAGGATACCATCTTTGTAAGGGACTTCGTCTCAATCTCCTTTCATTGAGGCATATTGTGTTTTATACACAACCTTCTTTTATACTGTACCGTATAAACCCATTTGACTTTTACGTTTATTCAAAAGGAATTTTTTTATATGAAGTGTTTATTAAACGACAAAATGGAATGTTTTTGTCGTACGTATGCGGCAACAACGACTTCTCCACTGCCGTGACCATTATTTGAGTTTCGGCTTCCTCTACAAGCCATACCTTCTTTTTAAAAGAAAAATAAATACCATGTTTTACTTTTCTTTTATTTTGGTATTTCAAATGGTTTTGATAATGTTTTTGATACATTTTTATTGAAATGTGGAAATGTTATGTTTCCTTTATGTATGTTTTATGTGATACGATTTTGTTATGGTTCTTGGGCATTGTTATGAAGACGGGTGGTTCTGTGATAAACTAAGGGCGGGTGAGCCCGATATAGCTCTCCAATGCATTGGGTAACGTGAAGGAGTGATACTTTAAGGTTTCTCCAAAGAGATTTAGGGAATATATTGTGGGGGGTATTCCAAACGTAACCAAGAGGGTTACTCCCTACGTAAGAATGTTATGAATGCCTCAAGTTACTCTTATGTCTTATGATTTCTATGATTTATTCAAGATTTGATGAGGTATGTTAAAGTGCCTATGTTTTATGGGTAAAGTATGATTTCATTCTTATGTATATATAAACTCATGTTTCCTTTCCATATTTTTATAACCCTTACTGATATTTTTATGCTCATCCCAAGTTTTTGAAATGTTTTTCACACGTCAAGGGAAAGGTACATGATGTTATGATAGTGTCAAGGATGTGTCAAGAAAGAATCCATGTTTTATTTTAAATATTTTTCCGTTGATGGGAAGAATGAATACTGTCTTTATGTAACCACTTTGTTTAATTGTGGAATGTAATGAAAGTTTCATGATATAAATCTCTAAAACTATAAACCTGAAAAGATACTCAATGTGTAATCTTGTAATAACTCAAGATTAAGTAATGTTTAAGGCTGGGGCCTTATACCTCGGGTCCAAAAAAATCTCATCACTCAGCCCTAAAAATATATAAACACTCAGACCCGAAAACCCAAAACCATAACTCCCCAAAAATACTAAACCATCATCCCAAAAAAAACAAAAACCATCATCCCCAAAAAACCCTCCAACCACAATCCCCAAAACACTCAACACTCTGCACCAAAAAACCCCAATCCATCAATTCTAAAATACGCTCAACCCTTATCCCCAAAATGTCACTAAACCCTCATCACCAAAATACACTCAACCGTAATCACAAAACCCTCAATCCTTAGCCCCATAAAAACCCAAAACCCTCGTCCCAAAAAACACTCAATAATTATCCACAAAATACCCTCAACCCTCATCCCCAAAAAACCTGAATCCCTCATCCCCAAAAAGCCCTCATCCCTCAGCACTAAAAAAACTAAACCCTCATCCCTAAAAAACCTTTAACCCGTAGCTCCAAATATCCTAAACCATCAGCCACAAAAAACCCTCAACCCTCATCCCCAAAAATCCATCAAAATAATAAACCCTCAACACTTATCCCCTAAAAAACTAAACCCACATCCCCAAAAATCATAAACCATCATAAAAAACCCTAAATGATCATCCATAAAAACCATAAACTGTTAGACCAAAAAAACCATCTACCTTTGACAAAAAATCCTCAACCCTGGACTCCAAATAACCCTCAACTTTTAGCTCCCAAAAAACATCAACCCTCTTTCCCACACAAACCTCAGGCCTAGAAAACACTCATACCTTGGTTCCAAAAAATCCAATTCCATGAGCCCAAAAAAATCCTAAACCCTCATATCCAAATAACCAAACCCATCATCCCCAAAAAACCCAAACCATAAACAACAAACTCCTCAACACTTGTACCCAATAAACCCTAAACCTTCTTCCCCAAAAAAACCTACACCCTCACCCCAAAAATTCTATAAAACCCCAACCACAAAAAAAACTCTGAACCGTAGCCAGAAAAAACCAAAAACCCTCAGGACTAAAAAAAACCCTAATACCTAAAAACCCTAAACCATCAGGCCTAAAAACCCTTAACACTCATCCACAAAAAAATATAAACCCTCATCACCAAAAAAATTCAAAACCCTCATCCCAAAAAAACACTCATCCCGAAACCAAATATAACCTTAACCATCATCCCAAAAAACCCTACGCCCTTAGCCAAAAAAACTCCTAAACACTAATCCTGACAAAAATACAATAACCACATCCCTAAAAGAGACCCTATACACTCATTCAAAAAAATACCTATAAACTAATCCCTAAATGAATCTAAACAAATAGCCCCCCAAAACCCTAAATGCTCAGCCTCCAAAAACCCTAAACACTCTTCCTGAAAAAAACCATCATCCACAAAAACCTTAAACCCTAATTCCTAGAAAACCTCAACCACACTATTCCAAAACATAGAATACCATTATCTCCAAAAAAACCTAAACATTCATCCATGGAAAACACTAAACCTCCATCCCTAAGAATCCCTAAAACCACAACCCTAAAAAAACAAGAATACTCAGCCTTAATAATCCTAAAAACATTATCAAATAACTGTACACCCTAATCTGTAAAATCACAGAAAACCATAGTCCTGAAAAATCATGAATCCTCAACTCTAAAAACCCTAAACTCTAAGACCCAAAAAATACATGAATACTCAACCCTGAATAACCCATAACCCCTACCCTAAAAACCCTGAACACCCAGCACAAAAAAACCCCTGAACCCTGGCCCCTAAAAACCCATAAACCCTCATCCTAGAAAAAACGTGATCCCTCAGGACTAAAAATCCTTGAACCTTCATCCACCAAAAAAACCTAAAAACATAGCCAATATAGTCCTTTAAAACTCATCCCAAGAAACCTTGAATCCTTATCCACAAAAAAACATAATCCCTCAACCACAAAAAAACATTGAACCATCATCCCCAACAAACAATAAATTATCACCCCACAAAAACCTATAACTCTCATCCCAATAATACCCTAAACCTTCATCCCAAAAAACCTGAACCCTTAGCCACAAAAAAACATGAACCCACATCCCCAAAAATCCCTAAACCCACAGCCTCAGAAAAAACCCAAAACCCTTAGTCCTAAGAAATACTAAGGTTGCGTCCCAAAAAACCCTTAATCCTTATTCCAAAAGAAACCATAACCCTCATAATTAAAACCCTAAATCCCAAAAAAATCCTTTGACCCGCAACCAGAAAAATTTCTGAACCTTTAGAACTAAAAAATTCTAATCCCCCCATCCTCAAAAACACTAAACCCTCCGCCCAAAAATCCTTGAACCCTCACCCAAAAAAACATAAACCCTCATCCTCAAAAATACAATATCCCTCAGACCTAATAAATCTTGAATCCTAGTCCCCATAAAAACCCACAACCCCAAACCCACAAAAACCCTAATCAATCATCCCTAAAAACACATAACCCTTAGCCCCCAAAAAAACATAATCCTTATGCCTGAAAATTACAAAACCCTCATACCAAAAAACCCTTAACCCTCTTCCCCCCAAACCCCTCAACCCTCATCCCCAAAAATCCCTAAACCCTCATCCCGAAAAAGTCATATACCTTTATCTCAAAAAAAAACGAAAATCATAGCTACAAAAATACCCTCAACATTAATCCCCCAAAACCCTAAACCCATAGCCATAGAAAACCCCCCGACCATCATCCTCCAAAAACAATCAATCATCGTCCCCATAAAACCCAAAAACCTCATCCCAAACAAACCATAAACCCTAATCTCAGAAAATCCCTAAACCATCAGCCCCCAACAACCCTAAACCATAAACCCCAAAAATAATCATAAATAGGCAACCCTAAAAACCAAAACCCCCACCAAAAAATTCCCTCTTCTATAAAAAAACTCTATCTCCTAAAAAATAAAAAAATACTATTCTATAACCCCCAAAAAACCCCTTAATCCTCAGTCTCAAAAAAACCAATACCCTCAGCCATAAGAAACCATGAAATCATATCCTTAAAAAATAGTAAACCCTCATCCCCCTAAAAAACCATAAATCATCATCCCAAAAAACCCTAATCCATTATCTCTAAAAAAGTATAAACCCTCAGCCTAAAAAATCAAAACCCTTAGTCCCAAAAATCCCAAACCCTCATCCCCAAAAAATAATAAACACACAACCCCAAGAAAACTTAAACTCTATGAGAAAAAAACCCTAAATAGTCAACCCTAGAAAACCCAAAACTATAAGAACCAACAAACCATAAACCCTCAACCCCAAAAAACACTAAACCCTCAGCCCCGAAGAACCCCCATCCATTAGCACCAAAAAACCTAATCCCTCATACACAAAATCCTCAAACCTTAGCCCCATAAATCCTTCAACACTAAAACCCAAAAAACAGTCAACCCTTATCCATAAAACACCTCATCATTCACCCCAAAATACCATCTAACCTCACCCCCAAAAAACCACAATCCCTTAACACAAAATACCCTCAACCCTCAAATGAAAAAAACCCTTCACCCCAAAAAAAAATAATCCCACAGACCCAAAAAAAATTAACCCCTCATCCCCCAAAAAAACTTAAATTCTCATCCCTAGAAAACCACAACCAGCATCCCCAAAAAACTATTAATCCTAAGCCCTAAAAAACCACCAACCCTCATCCAAAAAAACATTCAACCCTCAACCCCAAAAAACACACAACCATCAGCAAAAAGAATCCCCAAACACTAATCACCAAATATATCAAATACCACACCCCAAAAAATTATAAACCTATATCTTTATAAAACCCAAAAACCTCATCCCTATAAAATCCTAATCCCTGAACCCCCAAAACCTTCAACACTAATCCACAAAAAATCATAAAAAATGTTCCCAAACTAAAAAACCCTCAATAATAAGGGTTAAAAAATCCCCAACTCTCATCCCATGAACCCTCTGCCCCAAAAAATCTTGGACCCACTGTCCAAAAAAAATGTGAACCCCCATCCCCAAAAAACAGTAAACCCTCAATCCCAAAAAAACCTGAACCCTCAGCCCAAAAATACCTTTAATCCTCATCTCGAAAACCATCGAACCCACAACCATAAAAAATCCTTGAATCCTCATCGCCAAAAAACCCTCATCCCTCAACCATAATAAACCATGATCCCTCTATCCCGAAAACCGTGGAATCCATATCAATAAAAAACCATATACCCATGTCCCGAAAAACCATCAACCCTCACCCCCCCAAATAACCCTAAACCATGATCCCAAAAAAACCATAATCCATCATCCCAAAAATACCCTAAACCCTCAACTCCATAAATCCTTAAACCATCATCCTCAAAAAATACTAAACCCTCTTCCCAAAAATTTCTTAACCCACATCCCTAAAAACCCCTAAATCCTTAAACCAGAAAAAAAAAATTAAACCCTAAACCCCAAAAAACGATAAACTCTCATACCTAGAAAACCCTCAATACTCATCAATAGAAAACCATAAACCCTTATCCCCTGAAAACCCTCAACCCAATAATATCCCCAACACTCATCCCCATAAATCCCCCAAACCTCATCCCCCCTAAACCCTTAACCCTCACTCTCAAAAATCCCCAAACCCCCTGCATAAAAAACCCTAAACTATTAGCTCCAAAAATCCCTAAAACCTAATCCTCAAGAAACCATAAACCATCGTCCCTAAAAAATCCTAAACACACAGCACCAAAAACCCAATTCACTCATCTCAAAAAATCCCTTACTCCACCCCATAAACGCTTAAACCATCAGTCTTATAAAACCCTAAACCTTAAGAAATAGGAAACCCTATATCATGAGCCCTAGAAAATATGTGGCCCTCAGCCCCATAAAACCCTAAACCCTAATCCCTAAAAAACTCTCCACCCTCTTCCTGAAAAAATACTAAACCCTTATCCCTAAAAAAACCCTCAAAAATTAGCCCTAAAAAACCATTAACCCATTTCCCCAAAAAATCCTCACCTCTTAGCCCCAAAAAATTCTAAATCATCATCCCAAAAAACACTCAATTACCACCCTAAATAAACCACATAACCATCATTCCCCAAAAAAACTCAACCCACAACCCCAAAAAACACTAAACTGTTCTCCAAAAATCCCTAAACCCTAAACCCAAAAAAAAACAATAAACCCTTAGATTCATAAATCACTAAACCCTCTAATTCATCATAAAATATTCAAAAGGAGTAAATGAATATAAAAAAATGAAATTTTCCACGTGAAAAATGTTAATGTAAATGAAACACTCCAATGTTTCTCTATGTTTAAATACTAGGTCACGAGTAACAGAAATTCACCACAAATTTCATGCAATGGGAGGATGCTAAAGAAAGAAAGTTTCATAAAAAATTCAAAATTGGTAAGATTGAAGTGTTTCCATTAAAAATTATTGAAAATAAATTAAAAAAAATAAATTAAATTTGAGTAAGGATCCAAATAGAATTAAAAGGAATGGGATAAATCAAAGGTCGCATAGCTAGGAAAAAAAGAACTTTCACGTACAGATTAATGAACCCACTAACTAAAGTAGTGATATTACTTATTAATGATTATTTTATAAATGTTCTATCTATTATTTAATGTGAATATACAAATTTCATTCCTTTTCTAAGTGGATATGTCATTTTTTACTATAAGTAACTGAGTTTTCCAACCATTGAGTTGTATGAAAAAAATTGTGTGCTCATCCAATTAAAATTACAATTGGGATTAGAATAATGGTAATGAACAAAATTATTCTTTTTTTGTAAATCATGATAATATAATTCTCTCTAGGTGGGAGAGAAATTCCAATAAAATTGATAGAATAATATTATTAAATATATTGGGATAAATAACCAATGTTTAATGTTGTAGAATGTCCACCAAATTATTAGGTAAATTGATATTGTAGACATTGTTTTCCACTTATCCCTATACCTCTAATGGACCTTCAGCATATGGTTCCACTATTATCTTACATTATAATGTATATTTCTCATTTCAAAGGTGAATCCATACATTTTATCCATGTTAGAATATGGAATTGTTCTGATTCTTGATTTCTTACATATTATATGATTCATTACACTTCTCTATTCATTCTATTATAGATTCATGAAGATTATTAATCTATATTGACTAAAATTCACAACAATATTCATCTAAAAATTAAGAGGAAAAGATCACAACTCTATTAGAGTTATTGTATTGATTCAATAAACTGCATCAAATTGAGAATGTTGATTGGTATCACATAGATATTTTTTGTATGAAATTTCAGCATGTAAATACTACAAATCCCAATCTCTCATTTTATTGTTCACCAATTCTATTACAGTATTTCCCAAAGTATTATTGGTGACTTATATTTTTTGATATGTTTGAGGGTGGTGGGTAGTGCTGGAAAGAAGATTCATATCAAAATTACCCGATAATGTACTCTACATGTGGAAGAGAAGTTTAGTTTCTCTATTCGAAACAATGTTTTGAGGAATGACAGGATGTTGACCAGTCTCGTAGAAAAATATTTCACACCGAGGATTTTGTAAATCCAAAATTAAATACATGATGAGATCATTTCATGGTTTCATCAGAATACATAATGGAGTTTATAAACCAGTCCTACAAGGAATATATTCTCTTTGAAATTTCTTGTTTATTGAAATAATTTATTGGAAATATTATTGCATATTAGGACAGTATAAATTATCCTTTAGTATCTTTAAGGATAATATATGCCAAAATGGCCAGAAATTTCTCCATCATGAGTCTCTCAGATGATAAATTCCTTGTAATTGCACTTTAGAAATAATATCTTCTTTCTCTTGAAGAGAAACTAATCCTACAGAGAATAATACCCCCAAAATATTTTTTTTCATTGTATTGAAATAGAATTTACCTCCATTTAATGATAATAATACACTTTCATAACCCGATATCCATGAATTTGAGTATCTAGAATGGTAAGTATTGTATACCTTTTAGATAATGAATCTTTCACAATGTTATATTTCCCCTTCATGTATTTTGAAAAAATGAGATTGTTTTAAAAACATCAACCAACACTGAATTCCTAAAAAAAAAATTAGCATTGATAAATCTCAATGACTAGAAGTCATAATGATGAATAAACTATTTTAGTCTCAAATATTGAGACCAATGATCTAGGTATCTCACAATAACATAAAATTCCTTGAAATGTTTTTTTGTAATTCCTCCATTACTAATTCAACATATCACTTAAATATGAAATGGTATGATTTAATTAGATTATAAAAATTTCAATCCTAACTTCAATTCCATTACACTACATATTAATTAATTATCAAAATCATCTAATTAAAAAACTAGAGATTTACAAAACCATTTAATAATGATTTAAAATGATTAATTTACTACCATTGACCACTCAGATTTCCTATTTTTATGGAATTATATTATGGGTATCAGGATACTACTAAAATTTCAAACAATATGATGATATAAAGATTCCAAAAAATGAAAAATCCACACTTCATTAATGGATTACATTGCTGATCATTCCTTGATTTAATCCAAAATTGATTGAACCTCCGAGCATTCTTCATTGAATACCAAAAATACCAGAAACACCACATTCATTGAATGAATCAAACATTCCTGCTTCCAATATATATTTTGATCCAAAATAATAGAAAATACCAAACAATGAGGATCCACATGGGTCTTCACATCCTTGATACAAATACAAATATCATTAATATAAAGAACAAAATAAATACTAAATTTATTCTAAAAAATCATTCAATAGTCACATGAATGTACTAAGAGCATTTGAGAGGCTAAATGGCATGATCGAACACTCAGAAAATCCACCATTTCTTCTGAATATTTTTTACACTATCCCCATTCCATCATTCAAAATTGGTGGTATCTACTCATAAAATAAACCTTTTATAAGATTAATAACTGATATAACTCATTGATAATATCATTTTTTTGGGGAACATGATACCATAATTAGATAGTAAAATTATTAACATCTCTACTATTAACACACATGTGACAGGTACTATATTTATTTATCACCAATAATGAAAGAATAGAACATCGTCTAATTATTGGCCTTATAAGGACTTGATCCATCAATTCACCCACTTTCTTCTAAAATTCCTTGGATTCCCCATGATTACATTGAAATTTTGTTTTATTAAGAAAGTTCAAAAACCCAGTACAAGATCAAAATAGTTTTCAATGCCTCCAATGGTTGGTAATGCAACTATAAGATCATTAAGAAAAATACCATGATATTACTTGATCTAATAATTAGATAAAATATGGTGACAACTCTACTCCTCATGGAATGAATTATCAATTATAATTAATGAAAAAAACATGTTTTTATAGATTTCATACATCATTAGTGATTTATTGATAAAGAGGTGACCATTGGTTTCTTCTTGAACTAATTTTTCATGAAGAATATAGGATGTTGTCAATGTGGAAATTGTAATATTCTTTTCCACTAACCAGAATGTTTATGTGCTGTTCCTACAATAATATTTCATATAAATATCAAAATAATAAGGGAATATTAATAATAGGTGGAAATAATCCATTGGGATATCATTAAAAAATTCCTCACCAATATACTCATCGCAAATGTATATTTAAATCTAAACTTATTTCTTGAATTTAAGTGTTCTTCCATAGTTCAACCATTGTAAATTGTTTAACCAAGAATGATTCAGATTTGAAGATTAAATTTCTCTACCAGTGTTGGTAAATAATCTTTTTTAGAACTCCCACAATCAATAATAACCATTCATACTCCCGGATTTATAGTACAAGGAGTTCATAAAATGTATTCTCTATGATCATCTTGAGGGATCATTTGAGCACCCAAAACTCTTTATAGAAAAGGGATGTTACCCACATCATCTTAATCCATAAAATGATATTATTTTCACATTCTTCACAACCATGTTCGTCCACATTTATATCCATTAAATATCATCAAACACCATTATAGTAATAATTTGATTATTTTGGAAAGAGGCTTGAAAATGACCACATCCATGAAATTTTAAGCACTTTTAATTTCCCTATTCAAAGGATCTGGATTTTCATTTTAGTTGTTTATTTACCTCTATAAAATAACATGTTTCTTCCAAATTCCTTAAAACAATACCATATTTATTAGAATAACTATTATTATAAAAAGATGTTCCTATATTGTAGTTCATGAGTGTTGGTTCCATTGAGGTACAATTTTTATTTTCCACCTTGATAGCTAGAATGAAAACCTCATCAAGTGAAAATAATTATTTTAAATCTAATGAATATGTAATTTCATCATTTAATACACAAAAAGCTTGAAATAATATTCTCCTTGTAATATAGAATGTAACTTCCCATAAATAAATGGTCAACCTATTGAATGTACTCTTTAACTTATTTATCTCCATTTAGGAAGAAATGCATTTGGAAACAATGTTCTTCCTCATAAGTCATGAGAATAATTAGTCCTCTCAAAACATTTTTAAACTCTTCCCTTAACTGTATTTGGTCATTCCCATAAATTTATAATTTTTTCTATAAATTTTCCCAACTAAGAGATGGTTAATCATTAAAATTTTGAATTACTACATTACACATCAACTCGTTATAAAATTCCATAAATTTAAAGAATAATTAAGTTTCCAACATTCAATATAGAAAATTACCTTGATTCATACGACAAAAAAATATATGAAATTTCAATTTTTAGTACTCTTCAAATAACTTTATAATATATTATTCATTGAATATCCACCTCAGAATTGTTGGAATCATCTCCATTTGCATGATCATAATAATATGGCACCATGTTTTTTCTATTATGTGCATATGGATGTTGTGGAAACTAATGCGGTGGTGGGGGATTGTGTGATCTTTCTATCAATAGTTGATAAAGTTTCTTACTAATTTTAGTAATTTATGATTTTTTTGCATGTTGGATATTTCCAATAGTTTATCATGAGTATAAGATAACCTTCTGTGGGAGATGTTAGAGAATAATTTTTTCTAATGATTAATAAGAAGAATGTGGAAGAACTTACTCATTGCAACCGAAGCACTGTTACCAAAATGATGTCTCACTTGAAGTATAAAATGATTAAGTTACAATGGAAAAAAATAAATACATATTAATTACTAATGATTTAATGCAACACCACTTAAAATGGTTTCTCCTAGATTATATACTAGTTACCCATCAATGGATATGCACGACAAATTCAAAGCAAAAGGATGTGGCTAAAGAAAGAAAGGTGCACAACAAGCTTCAAAATTCATAGTATTCATGGGTATCAATTAAAAATGATTGAATTGTGTTATAAAAAAATTATGCGAGTATAATGACCCAAATAAAATCACAAGGAGTGGGGGAACTAAAATGTCACATAAAAAGAAAAAACTCACTTTCCCATCATAATTATTTTCCCAACTAACTATTGATGTGATATTCATTCTTAATGATTCTTTTCTCCATTTTATATCCCCTAATTAAAGTGATGATATAAATTTACATCCTTTTTAATGTGGATATGTCATTTTTTTCTAATTAAGTGAGTTGTGGACCACTATTATGTTAGATTCCAAAAAGTTTGAGGAAAACCAATTAAAATTATTAGTAAGATCAAATTTATTTTCAATTACAAAATTGTTTTCCTTTGGTTGAATATGGTCCATATCACCCTCAACCCCAAAAAAACCCTAAAACATCAGACCCAGAAAACCTTATATTATTTTCCCAATACACCAATAAACCCTTATATATAGAAAACCCCAAACCCATAGCCCTAGAAAATACAAAACACTCATCCCCAGAAATCCCTAAACAATCAGCCCCAGAAAATCATAAATCCAAATCCCTAGAAAATCCAAAACCCTCAACCCTAGAAAACCCTAAACCCTCATACCTAGAAAACTCCCAATTATCATCCCCATAAAAACCAAAACCCTCACTCCTACAAAACCCTAAACCCTCATCCCCATAAAACCCAAATGACTCATCCCTAGAAAACCCAAAACCATCAACACATGAAAACCCAAAACCATAAGTAAAACAAAATCATAAACCCTCAGTCCCAGAAAACCCTAAAAACTCATCCCCAAAAAAACCCTAAACAATCATCCCCAAAATACCCTAAACCCTTGGCCCTAGAAAACTATAATCAATCATCCCTATAAAAAACTAAACCCTCACCCCAGAAAACCCTAAACACTCGGCCCAAAAAACTATAAATCGATCACCCCAGAAAACCCTAAACCCTAATCCATAGAATACCCTAAACCCTCAACCCTAGAAAACCATAATCCCTTATCCTAGGAAAACCCTAAACCCTCATCTCTATAAAACCATAAAACATATGAACTAGAAAACCCTAAACCATCAGAACCAAAAAACCCTATACCCTCAACCCCGCTAAACCCTCACCCCCACAAAACCCTAAATCCTCAATACCAAAAGAATCTCTAATCCTCATCCCAAATAATACATTAACCCATAGCATAAGAAAACACTAAACCCTCATCCCCTGAAAACCTTATAACATTATCCTAAAAAAACCCAAAATCCTCATCTCTAAAACCCTTAACCCTCCTCCCTAAAAAACCTAAACACTCATACCTAAAATCCCTAAACCTTTATACATAAAACACACTAAACCCAACAGCAAAAATACTCTAAAATCATATCCTCTAAATATCCTAGTCCCTCATCCCCAATAAATCCCAAAATTTCATTCCAAAAAACATAGAAACCCTCACCACTAAGAAACACTAAACCCTCATCCAAAAAAACCACAAATCCTTCAACAAAAATACAAACTAAACTCCTAAACCATCTACACCAAAAACCTTGAACCCTATTATCTAGAAAACCCTAGACCCTCAACCCCAAAAAACACTAAACCCCTAGCACTAGAGAACCATATACCTCCATCCCCCAAAAACAAAAAACCCTTAACTTCAATAAACCCATAAACCCTTGGTCCCAAAAAACCTAAAAACAATAGATAATACTAAACTATCATCCATAGAAACCATAAGTCTTCATCCTCAAAAAAACCTAATAATTTTAAACCAAAAAATCACAAACCTTCATCCTTAGAAAATCCTAAAACCTTAGACCCATAAAACCCTAAACCATCATCTCTATAAAACACTAAAACCCCATCCCCATAAAACCCTAAACCCTAATTCCCAAAAAACCCTAAAGCCTAATCCCCAAAAAAATACCTACACATTCAATCCCAAAAAAATAGTAATCACTCATACCAAAATAATACTAAACCCTTATTAATAGAAAACCTGAAAACCTCATCCCATAGAAACCTAAAACATTATCCCTAGAAAACCCCAAAACCTCTTCTCTATAAAACCCAAAAAACTCAACAACAAATACTCCAAAACCAAGTCCCTATAAAAACCTAATCCCTCATCCAAAAAACAAAAAACCCTCGCCCATAGAGAACCATAAACCCTCAACCCTAAAAAAAACCTAAACTTTTGGCCATAAAAATTCCTAAAACCTAATCCCCCTAAAACAAAAAAAACCATATCCATTAAAAATATGAAACCCTCATCAGTAAAAATACCTAAATCCCTCATCTAAAAAATCTAAAAAAACTCAAACCCAAAATCATGAACACCATATCCCCCAAAATATAGAAACCCTAGACCCACAAAATCCTTAAAACCTTATCCCCAAAAAACCCAAAAAACTTATCCCTAAGAATCATGAAAGCCTAATCCCCAAAAAACATTAAACCCTTACCCTATATAACTTGAATCCCTTAGCCCAATGAATCTTAAAACCCTTATCCCAAGAAATAACTAAACCCTCATCCCCAAAAAACACTAAACCCTCATCCCCAAATAACCCAAAACCCATATCCCCCCACAAAAACTGAATCCATATTCCCCATAAAACCAAATAGCCTCATCCTAAAACAACCTAAAATACTCAGCCCCAAATATAAAATAACCTTCATCATAAAAAAATGAAAACCTTCTACACAGAAAAACATGAATCCCTCAGCCCTAAAAAACCAAAACACATATCGAAAAAAACAAAACCCTATGCCCCAAAAAACCTAAAAACCTTATGCTCAAATAATATATCAATTTCATTCCAAAAAATAACAAAACCAACAGCCCAAGAAAAACAATAATCAACTTCCCCAAAAAAATTGAATCCCTCATCCCAAAAAAACATGAAACCCTCATCCATAAAAATATTGAAAGCCTCTACCCCAAAAACCCAAAAACCCTTTTCCCTAAAAACCATAAACCCTAATCCCATAGAAACACTAATCCATTGTCCCTAAAAAAATTACAAACCATAAACCTAATAAAACTCTACACCTTCATCCCCCAAAAAACACTAAACCATCTTACCCTAAAAACCATAAAACCTAAGTAACAAAAAAAATCCTAAACCTTAGCCACAAAAGACCCTAAATCCACATCCCAAAAAAAACCCTAAACCATCGACCCACAAACCCCTAAACCCTTATACTGAAATACCGTAAACCCTTATCCATAAAAAACCCAAAACTCTAATTCGTAGAAAACCTCAAAATGCGTCACCCCAAATAAGCATAAACCCTAATCTGAAAAAATAATAAATGTTCATCCTAAGAAAACCCTTATCTCTCAACTCAAAAAGCCTAAATAGTGATCCTTAAAAAACCATAAACCCTCATCCCCCAAAAACTATAAACCCACTATCCTAAAAATCCATGTGACCCCTTTCCCAAGAAAAACCGTACACCCTCACCCCCTAAAAAACCCAAATCACTGGGCCCTAAAAAATTGAAATCCTTGATCCATAAAAGACCCTCATCAATTATCGCCAAAAAACACTAAACCCCATCCCTATAAATCCCTAAACCCTCATCACCCAAAACCCATAAACACTCATCCTTAAAAAAACATAGACCCTAAACTCTGAAACCCCTAACCCCTTAGCCCCAATAAACCCTAAAATCTCATCCCCCAAAAACCTAATACCCATATCCCTAAAAAACCCTAAATCCTTTAACTAAAAATATAACCTATATCCCAAAAAAACCTATTACCCCAACCCCAAAAAAACCCAAAAACCTTATCTCCAAAAGACACGAAACCCCAAGCTTCAAGATTCACTAATCCATGTACCCCAAGAAACCATAAACCATACATCAAAAAAATAAACCATATTCCACAAAAAACCCTCAACACAAAACCCCAAAAAACCATAATCCTTAATCCCAAAAAACCTAAACCCTAATCATCGAAAAACCCTCAACCCTCATCCTTAAAATCACTAGTCCCTCATCCCCCCAGAAAAACTAAACCCGCAGTCTGAAAAAACCCTAAACCCTCAGCCCCAAAAAAATCCTAATCCCTCATCATAAAAAATCCCTAAACCCTAAACCCTAAAAAACCCTATTAACTCAACTTAAAAAACCCTGAACCCTCATCCCCAAAAAACTATATACCATTAGACACAAAAAAACATACACTATCATCCCTAAAAATTAATCCTTTATCCCCAAATATCCTAAGACCCTCAAACCAAAAACATAAAACCCTCACCACAAAAAAAACCCCTAATACCAAAGCCCTAGAAACACAAAAACCCTTAAACCCAAAATTCCAAAATCCTCATCTTTATGAAACACTAAAACCTTAACGAAAATAAACCCTAAAGCCTTAGTACCAAAAAAATGCAACCCTAAACCCAAAAAAAACATAAACCTTAAACCCCAAAGAACCTTAAACCCTATGTCCCAAAAAACACTAAACCCACAACATAAAAACCACAAAACCATCGTCATTAAAAAAACCAAAAACCATCATCCCCCAAAAATTATAAGACATTAGCCCATTCTAAACCTAAACCCTCAACCTCAAAAAACCCCAAACCCTCTGCCCCAAAACCCCTAAGCCCTATACCCCAAAAACTCTAAACCATAACCCCCCCCCCCAAATCCTAAAACCATTGCCCCAAATTACCCTAGACCCTAAAATCCAAAAAACCCCTAAACCCTCATCCAAAAAAAATCCCTAAACCCTCATCCCTAAAACCAAAAAACCTCTGCCCTAAAAAAACACCAACTATCTTCCCTAAAACCCCTCAAGCCTTCAACCAAAAAAACACTAAAACTTCATCCCAGAAAAACTAAACCCTCAACATAAAAAATCCTACAACCCAAATCCACCAAAACCATGATCCATCACCCCCCTTATGCCTAAAAAATAATCCATCATCCCTAGAAAACTCATAAATCTCATCCCCAAAAAACACATAACACTCATCCCTAAGAACCTATAAACTCATTCAAGAAAACCCTAAAACCTTACCCCTAAAACCCAAAATCCTCATCACCAAAATACCCCAACCCTCAAGCCAAAAAACCCGAGACCCTTAGACAAAAAAACTCTAGATACACATCCCAAAAAACCCCTTAACCCCTAGACCCATGAAACCCTAAATCCCAATCCCCAAAAAAAACCCTAATATTTCATCCCTAAATGAACTTAAACCCTCACCCCCAAAACATAAAACCCTTTATTCAAAAAACACTAAACCTTCATCCTAAAAAACCCCAAATCCATCATCCCCAAAAGTTCCAAAACCCTAACCCCCCAAAAACCCTAAAACCTTAGACTCAAAAATATTAATCACACAGACCCATAAAACCTTAAAACCTCATCCATAAAAAACCATAAACACTCAGACCCAAAATACCCTAAACACTCATCCCTGAATTTCCAACTATCCTCTTTCCCAAAAAACCATCAACCATGAGTCCCAAAAAACCATAAACCCTCATCCATAAAAAAGTCTAATACCTCAACCCCCCCAAAACCCTCAACTACCATCCCTAGAAAACCCTCTTACCTCAACCGCATAAAACCCCCATCCCACTAATACCCTAAACCTTAAATTAAAAAAATAAATCTTAAACAAAAAAAATACCACCACCATAATCGCCAAAAACCCTCAACCCTCATCCTCAAAAAACACTCAACCCCCAATCCCCAAAAAAACTCAACTATCAACCAAAAAAACCATCATCCATTAGTCCCCAAAAACACTAAACCCTCAACCCCAAAAAACCATCAACCCCATCCTTAAAAAAACCCTAAACACTCATCTCCAAGAACTCCATGTCCTTGACCCAAAAATATCTAAACCCTCAAACCCAATAAACTCTCAACCCTTACCCCTAAAATATGAACAACACTCATCTCTAAAAAACCCTAAAGACTCAACCCAAAATAACATTAAAACATCAACCCCTAAAAATCCTAAAACCTCATCAAAAAATCCCTAAGAATTCATGCCCAATTAACCTAAACAATCATCCACATAAAATACTAAACACTCATCCCCAAAAAACCAAAAACTCATCCAAAAAAACATAAATCCTTGGCCCCAATAAACCCTAAAAATATTTCACAAAAATAACCAAACCTTAAACCTAAAAACCCCTGAAATATTTTCCCCAACAACCAATCAACCCAAAGAACAAAAAAACCCAAAAGACCAAGAAAAAAAAAGAACCTGAATAATCTAGCCTAAAAAACCCCTAAACCCTAATCCCCCCAAAACCCTCAACCATTAGCACTAAAAATCCCAAAACCCTCATCCCCAAAAAACCCTAAGGCCTCATTGCCTACACACCCTAAACCCACAACCCCAAAAAATCCTTCAACCATCTTCCCTAAACCCCTCAACCCTCATCCCAAAAACAACCTCAACCCTCATCCCCAAAAAACCCTCAACTCTCACCCCCAAAATAAAACTGAACTTTCATGCCCAAAAACCCTTCATCCTATAGCCCAAATCAAACCTTCCACCCCCATACCCAAAAATATTGAAACCCACACCAAAAAAACCCTAATCCCTCCATAAAAAAACATAAACATTCATCCCCAAAGAATCCTAAACCATCATCCCCCAAAACAACCAAAACCCTCAATCCAAAAAATCCCTAAACTGCCATCCCCACTAAATCCATAAACCCCCAACCAAAATAAACCCTAAAACATCATAATCAAAAAACACTAAATATTCATCCATAAAAAAAATTAATCCTCATAAAATATCCCTAATCCCTAAACCCCAAAAAACTCTAAACCCTCATCCCCAAAGAACCCTAAACCCTTAGCTAAAAAATCCTTTATTCCTCTTCACCAAAAATAATGTTTTATTATTTATGACATGTATTAATATACCTCATGTCATTCTGATTTAATGTGTTACCAGAATGATCTGAAAACATGTTTTAATGTATAAACTTATTAAAAATTGGTTATATCATTAAAACCTGGATGAAAATACTGATTATCATGAAATATCAAGAAAATACCATAATTTATCTTTTTACACTTATAAATATATCATACATGAATCTAAATTATGTTTTTCTCCCAATGACTAATTGTTCCTTTTTATTGATTAATATTTCAAAAAACATGAGTTAAAAAAGCCAAACCAAGTAAAAAGACATTGGTTTTTTGTGAAATTATTTGAAAAATGATCATTTATTACTTTTTGACTTGTATGAATATACTATGCATAAATATGGTGTTCCCTTAATGACTAAAAAAAATTGATTTTACAATCTTTAAAGATAGGAATCATATTTTCAAAACCTATCCAATGACCTTATATTATCATGAAATTATAGAAAAAGGACCACTATTTAATTTTTGATATGTAGAATTGGATTTCACATCATTCTAAATCACAGTATAATTTATGACATGTTGGAATATACCACATGTTAATTTGAACCATGATTTTCTCATAATGAATAGAAGTTTGTTTTAATTGATTTAAAAGTAAAAAACATGCATTAATGGGTTAAAACATGGAATGTGACCTCATATTGTGTTGAATGACCTGCCATTGGGTCACCCATAAATAAAATATTGAACTCAAAATTAAATAGAAAAATAATGGACTAATGCAGTCTTTAGATACGATATTTTTTTTGACGTGTTATTCTATTGATTATAGGTTTTAGAATATGAAATCAAAAATTTAATAGGATTGATTTTTAATTAAATTATTAAGGATGAAGTATTTGCTCAGATAACCCCCCAAACTATTTAACCATTATTCCATTAATTTATTATATTTTCACTAATGTGAAATAAAACATCATCTAATTACATAACCTTAATCATTTTGGATTAATTAGAGGGATTCAACAATCATTGAAATATCAAATATTAACCAGCCTAGTTATCATAAACCTCTAGTCACTCATTCATAATCACACTTCTTACGATCAGAACAATGATGAAATTGTAGTTGTGTTGTGCATGAAAACTAGAGTGTAAGGACCTTAAAAAATTATTGAGATATTAATGGATGATAATTATCATTTAAGTATATAATTCATCAATATAGAAAATTGGAATCTCTGTAGACTAACCCAAAATTGTTTAGTATTCCATCATAGGAGTTATTACAACAGAATGAAATATTAATGTTGTAAAACAACAACTCAACTCTGGATCGAGTAACATTGGAAATTACTTCCTATCACCATGAATAGTTCCCCTCTTATAAAAAAATAATTTGGGGTATTTTTTTCATGGCTGAGTAGTGGAGTCGAGACTTCAAGGGTGGAGTTGGCCAACACCAATCTTCATGGTGGTGAGGTGGAAATTATCGAAGTGAAAATAGACAAGACCATGGGCATGCTTGACATGATAAATGGTTCTGGATCTAGCTTCATGAGGTTCTGATCGAACCTATGGGATGCACCAATGGATCTTGAGTTTCACATGACATGATGAACATAAAAATAATATCAACACTTCAGATTGAGATGATCACAATACATCAAATACAGAAATGGTTGAACTTGGAACCAAAGAACAATTTCAATGTTTTTGGATGAATCTAGATTTTATTCACCTTTGAAAATTGTATGATGTCTAGGAATGGAATATTAAGGTTTGAACCTGTTTACATCTTGTACAAGCTATAAAAAAATTTAAGGTTCTCTTTGGGTGATTAATATATCAAAAAGAATTCTTCACATTGATGTATGTGACTATAAAGGGGGTCATGTAATTTGGTTTGAAGTAAAATAGAACTTATAGGAAAGTGTATATGTAGACCTTGGTGGAATAAAAAATAATTGGAACTTCATTCACTAGAATCTTTTACTTGGGTCTGGTTCTGTACAACTTGGTCTTGATGGATTCGGTTGTAAAGAGGGTGGAATAAATGACTGATCTTTCACATGGGTATATTTTCATGGGATTTAAGAATATCATTTATAGCCTTTACATTGAATTTATTCCTTCAAATTTTTATGGTATGTTCACCTTAAATTAGCCTAAAATCAAACTCTGACACATCTCCATACCAATCCCATTTACATTTTCATTGTGGGGGATCCATTTCAGTGGTTAGTATTCTTTCAGTTGTTATGTAGAACACCTAATATACACAAATCAATGGGATCCAAACTACTACATTGGGGATTTTCTAGGACTCATATGATCTTGATATACATTGGGAACAAATATAGGACAAATAATAATTGATCAGGATCTGATGGTAATTCCATGCTCAGCCAGGACTTCTAGGAACCATCTTCTTGAAACATGTATTGATAGCCATTAATGATCATAACTACTTCTTAAGTGCATCTCTACTTACATCCATAATGACATAAAATCTAATTATTGGGGTTTAAACACAACCAGACTCATGCTAATCCACTTTAACTTGCAGTAGTGATCATAGGGGATTTGAACTATGTGTCTTCATAGTCATAACTTGATGAGGGTTTTGGTGCACTACTGCAATGAGGCTAGAAATTTGGTTCAAGGGTGATACACAAAATCATGAATCATTTTGTTGAATAGGGGATCAATATTATTTTTCTAAAACATTGAATTGAGTGTGAGGGCATGACTGATTGTGTTTGGGAAGTCTAGTGTTCAGACTCATAGATGATTAAAGTTATGATAACTCAACCATGAATATCCCCATTTATTGGAGAATATGGATTGATGGTCATTTGGTGTTTCTTATGGAATATTAACCCATGACCACTAGAGAGTATTAAAATAGTAGATCATTATTAATCATGTGGTAGATTGAGTGGGGTATGATAGTTCGAGTGACCATGCAATGGGCACCAGGTCAGTAGATTCCATTATGATATCTAGGTTTCCTTCCTATAGTAGGTAGGTGTGGTTTGTCATAAAGGCATGATAGGTTGAGTTATTATGAAATGGTTTTTAGGTAGAGAGTTTCATTTTCAGTTGTTTTATTTCCTTCCTATGATAGGTAGATGTGTTGGTTCATAGAGGCATGATGGGTTATCTATGCCTTGTGTGGTGAGTTGAAGGAAGGAGGGCCTCAGTCATTAAGTATTGATTTGAAGAGTAGTGATTGTGGAAGAATAGAAACTATTCTTTCCATTAGTTAAGGGCTACATACAACTAGATTATCTACAAAACAAGATTATGGTTATATATACAGTTGAGTGATCATGATATCTTCATGTGGTAGGTTGAGTTTCTATATACGGTGAGTTTTAATTTTTTCTTGAGGTCAACAAAGTGATTGTGCCTCTTTTATTGTGTTAGATTCCGCTATTAAGTGTCTTGTAGTATGTTGTTCATTTGAAAATTTATTATCCTTGGATCTTAAATAGAGAAAATAATATCAACTATTAATTTGGTGTGAATTAAAAAAATGAAATAAAAATTTAAAAATAAAAAAAAAATCCTTTACAACAACTAAATCCATGTTTCATAGAATAAGTATATAAGTTCAAGAGATTGAATAAACACAAAAAATTATATTTTAATCCATTTATAATTTTATGTATAAATTTTTTATAAGAAATTTAAAATAATTATTAGATGGAATTGAGGTAATTAAATTCATAATTTAATTTTCCACTTCATATAAATTCCAAAAATTAATAAATCATTTAAATAAAGTGTTTTTATCCATTCAAAAAATTTATTCCAATCTTCAAAAAATTAATAAAAATAAATAAATAAACCATTTTTAATCTAATATAAGAGTTAAATTAGCATTGGAATCAACATAAAATTTCTAAATATTGGTCTATCATCTCTCCCAAATACATGAACTATTTCACCCCAATGAAATATTATCAATAAACACCCAAAAGAAAAAAAAACAGTCCATTATGAATTTTTTATCCAAAATAACACTTTTAGAGAAAATCAAAATCCTATAACATGATATTTATCTAAAATTACAATCCTAACCCAAACCTATAAAACAATACTCTATAACATAATTTTAGGGGTTAGCTTATATTTTATTGGTTCATTCTTGAATATAAAAAAACCACACCACAATTTTTTGTTCTATTTTTATATATAAAAAAAACTAACATTTAATAGGAATTTAGTTTATAAAAAAATATCTGAACATTTAATTCATAGTTTTCTTCATATTGTATTATAGTGAAATAATTTTTTGTGAATTTTATTTATATATATTCATGTGGTTCTTCCATTTAACTCTCTATGGATCACCTTGGGGATCATGGATTTCCTCTCATATCTCCTTTGTATTAATGCTCTGGACTCATCATTTCCTCCCAACCACTAAAAGTGGTGACTAGGTTTCGCTACTATCTTTCCTTCAAGGATTTTTTATTTACCTTATGTCTTTTATATGGTTCCTTATCTGGTGGAAAATTCATGTGACATTATAACTATGTTATGACATCACATTCATTTGTTCCCCTTATCATGACCCAACCACTATGGGACATGAATTTGGTTACCTAACCCCATGGGTTTCCTATAACACATTGGATAACTTTATAGAACACTATATGATATTAATCATTGAGGTCAATTATTATACATTTGATTATCCCTATAGGCGAACACATGTTCAGTTAGTGTGTGTTTTTCTCACTCCCGCACACTAGGGGAAATTTCACCACAGGTCACATATATTTACACTATGAATTTCCAATCATGATTAACTATGGATTGAAACTCACAAAGGCACTTTAAAGGAAAAGTTAACCTTGTATATATGGGTAGAAAATTTTATCCTTTTAAGTCTCAATTTTATATGGGTGTTATAGTATATCCCACATTAATTTATAATCCCCTTATTATGGACCCCAAACCTCAAACATAGGAAGAACCTCTACAAATTTGGGTAGGTATTGTCTATGATACCACTTGTCATGAGTAGACTTACATGGGATATAAACATGGTCATTTAACCATTGGGGTCTCCTATAATACCTTGGTTTCCTTTCTATTGGACTACATGTTATTAAAAATATGGGTCTCCTATCAGACTAATAATGACCCCCATAGTCCAAAACAAATTCCTCTAGTTTTATTTGACCTCAATCACATAAAAATTGTGAAACATACCATGAGGTAACCCATCCTGACAATACATTATACCAAATATTATTAAATTTGGTGTTGTAATTTTCTATACACCTTAAATTAATGTTTCACCTATTTAAAATGGGTGATAACATTTATCCTTTTATGCCTCACTTTTCTAGGGGTTTTACACCACTCTTCCTCTTTCTAGTCTCACACCATTGGGCATACCTCTCTTCAAATCCAAGTTCCCATTTCTTATCCTTGTGGTCCTTAGGTTTATCATTTGTAATTCCTCAAAGGTGATTCTTCCATGTCCTTGATAAATTTAGATTATATCCCAAAGAAGTGTTTCCATTCCTTAAAACACATGTTACTTGCTTTCATGTAATTTTGAAGCTTTTATTGATTATCGTTTCTTAAGATCTTTTTGAGGGTTCTTCTTGGGGATAATTTTTAAAAAAAATTGGGATGTGTATAGTTGGAAATGGTTTTTTAAAATCATATGGGTCATCCTAAGAAACCATGTGCCATGAATAGAGGTTATAGAAGGGGACACACATTTAGCCCAAACCATGAGGCCTCCCCAAAAGCTATGTAAATATGGATATCGGGGAGCACACTGTTGGCGTACGATTTGTAAATACATGCATCCAAATAGTTCACCCTTGTCTAGTGGCCTATGGGGGAGCACATATTTTGTCTAACCCTATGTCCTAACTATGAAACACCCTCTAAAATCCCATTAAGGTTGCACAGTTAGCTGTAACCATGCAGCCTAAACTAGGAAACCAAATAATGGGTTCTTAATCCCTCCTAAATATTATTTAAAGTCTCAAAAAACTAGTAATAAATTCTATTAAACCCCTAATGAAACCTCATCCAACACGTTAGCTTTTATTGGATCTCTAGAGAATATTTTAGATTATATAACCCATTTCCTCTTAGATTAAAGTGTCTATGGATACGATTGATCTTTCCCTGATAAGTGATCTCTCTTTTTCATGGAATCATCCTTTGTCCTATTTTCTCATACTTTTATATGTATGACTCCTCATGTTGTTTTTGGTTCTAAAACTCTATGTGATGGATTTTAATTATATGGATTCACCTTTGATATTACACTACTTGGAGTCTTAATTGGATGTTGTCATTTGAGGTGATCGACTGATCTTGTGACTATAGGTAGTTTGTTCCTTAAGGACATTCCCAACTTGAAACCTTGATATTGTTTCTTTTTTGAAATTAATTATAAATATATTTCATAGAATTGATAGTATTTGATGTTTAATTTAAAAATTCATGTATTTTTTAAATAAAATATATTTTCAAATGCTTTAATAAATTGGGTGAATTCTGAGGAAGATGGCTTGAAATGAGAATTCATTTGATATTGATCTTTTAGGAAAAGGGTTTAAATAAAATAGGATTTTTAATGGATTGAACTTAATGAAAACCTATGTATTGGTTTTGAAATTCAAATTGAATTTTGAAATAAGAATTTTACTTTTAAAGTGTGAATGGATATAAAATTAATGAATTCCCCATGACTGATTAATTGATTTATGGAATGAACATGTGAGATTGGGTAGTTAATGGGAAATTGTGACAAGTACCCTAGGACTATGACGGCCTAGTAATGGAATGATTATGAAAACATTAACTAATCCAAATTTATCATGACTTGACCAATGGGGTGTTGATTGATTATGTTTGTGGCCTAGTCCTTTAGAACATGTACACACACATTGAGTCTGATGATTTAGGAAGTAGTTTATAGATCCTAGAGTGGGAAACTAATTAACCAAAGGGATTATTTGCATGTTTTAAGAATTTGACTTAATTATTACATTCTAATGGAAATAGATCTATTTTACTCATTCATTATATAATTTTTAATTTTTTTAAGCATGCTTCGACCTACCAGCTATCTATCTTAATTGAAAGCATGTTTTTATTACAAATGTGAAATTTTTAACTGTGAATTATCATTATTTAATTTTCAGAATAATTTTTTTTGTTTTTATTGGATATTATTATGGAAACTTTAGTGTAACGTACAAGGATATTTCTATCACACCCTACTTTTTTCCTTCATGTGATTATAGATTATATTATGTTAGGACAAGGAAAAGGTTAATGGAAACATATTAGTGGTGGATGTTCGTGATCATGGGACATCGGGTGATGGTGGTGATCGATGGAGTTGTGATCCAATGTTTTAATAGATATTCATAGTTAAGTCTTGATGGATTTTGTGTTGTCTTTTGGGTGATGTATAACTTTCTGTTTTTTATCTGATTGATGGTGGTACTCTATTTATATTGAGTGTTTTGAATTCTGATTGTACACTATTTTATCTTTTACTCTTTTATATTAATATTTTGTTATTATGGTAAAATCATTCCCTCCAAATATCTAATGATACCCTATCGCTAGTTGTTAGGCCATGGGGATTTAGAACGTTATTTAGGTCATGTTTGGTCCGAATCATGTATTGATGTACAATGGTATTCTAGTTGGATCATAAAAAAATTATATCAAAGGTGTATGAGTATATTTTAATGACTCTGGCATGCATTTTGGGTTTTCATGGTATATAATATGTATGATTTTTCAAAATTAAGGGTAATTTTAAATCTGAGTTATTATCTAGTACATATCAAATAAAACCTTATGTCACTATGGTTGTATGAGAAAAATGACTTTGAGGAATGATTTGATTTGATCCTAGACATTTCAAAAACATGATAATAGTATTTTGGAATCTCATAAATATGAATTATATTTGATGGAATTTATTTTCATTTATTTATTTTCGGATTTGATTATCTTACTATCATTGATTATATTTTTGGACTGCAAGGTGATTTTGTTTGGTAACATTCCTCGAATAAGATATTTTCATAATCTATATAAAAGAGATGTTGATAACCAAGGAAACTGAATCTTTTGGTAGATCTAAGTTTCATTATTATTTTCATGTGGTCCATGCTTTGGGATAGTATTCCAAAACTATTCTTATTTAGGATCCAACGGTGGAATCTTAATGGGATGAAACTAGATATCATGGCTTGGTGTTCCAGTAGAAGAAACCTCTAGATTTATAAGGCTCAAATTATCCTCAAGAGGCAAAGGATTTTTTGATAATATTTATATTCATTTTGAGTTCTCAGAAAAACCAAAATAAAAAAATGTGAAATGTGATACCATCAAGAATAAAAGACCTAGAAGGAGGTTGTTGAGTAAATATTTATTAAAAAGAAACCTGAATTATTTGTGTGGAAAGATATTAGATCTATTTTTAGGAATCATTTTTATACGATTTTATGGTTCTTGAAAATCCAAAATTGTTTATTGTCCTCTAAAAAAGTGATAAAATTGTTTCTTATAATGCTAACTAATTTTTTAACTTGTTCAATTTTCTCTTAAGTTATTGAGGAAATTGAAGCTGAAGGCTAAAAAGTTTATAATGGGCCATCAAGGTAATATACCATCTCAATTTTTCATGAAAATGATAACCTCTTATATATATGTATTGGATAGAGAACTTATGGATGAACTTATCTGGGAAGGTAAGCAAAGGTTGATGGGATTTCCTCCCCCAGTGGATGTTCTGTTGGTTCCTTTAATGGAAATAGAAATCATGATGAGTCTCATAGAGGATTATGATAGAAGGAATCATCCATACCTTAGGTGGTGTCTAGAAGATTCCCTATGACTTGTAATTATTATGTCAAGGTCAGGCATTCAAAGAAATTTGGGGTTGAGGTGTAAAATATTTATTGTTTGTGCAGTCAATCAAGAAACATATTGAAGTTTTATCATGTCTTTTTTCCATAAATAGTTGTCAAGGATCATCATAACCTAAAGGAACTACATTGAAATCATATTTTTGTATAACTAAGGGATTCCAACAATATGAATTTGGAATTAAACTTCTTTATACAGTGAGAGTGTCTCTTGAAGAAGTTGATGTGGTTCTAGTGATAGTGAGAGGTACCATCTGAGTAGCTTCATCATTAGTTACTATTTAATTTGTTACCATCGTACCTCATTCATTCATTCAGACTCATATATTGAATATATTAAACCTTACTTTGGAGATTATATCCTATGTGATGTATATTTCAACACCCCTGATAATGGAGAGAGAATATGGACTACGATACACTACATGTGTCTTTTTGTTATTGGAGTTCAAGCTCAACTATGATGTTATTTTTATTGAAATGAAACCACTAGATTTCATTCTCAGGATGGATTGGTTGATATTACATAAATATTTAATGTATCTTTTTTTTTATCAAGTCTCCATTACTTCCCCTGATGGGATGTGTTGTGTTTTTTCTGGGATAATGGGACCTGAGATTGAGTCGAGTTATACCTCCTACATTTGAGTTAGGCAATGTGATGTGTATTATTTATTCTAATTTGATGAATGAATATTTTATTAGTTATCCTATTCAATTTGTAACCATGTTTCCTAACATGTATCTAATTGAATTTTCTATTTTTCTATCCATAATAGTCGTAGTGTTTTCCATTGACATGTGACCAGGTACCCAGCTATTTATGTTCTATCTTACAATATAGTATGTGTTGAATTTAATGAGTTAAAGACTATGATGGTTGATTTGTTAGAAAAATTATTATTTCACTTGAGTGTGTATAATTGGATGGTTCTTGTTCTTTTTGAAATGAAATTTGATGGGACACTTCAGGATTGTGTTGATTATCGAAAAATAATCTGAGTTACAAAAAAGAAAAAATATTTTACTCCTTCAAGTGATGATTTTTTTAATAATTAAATGGGGAGAATTGGTTCTCAAATATTGAACATTGGTTTGGTTTCCACTAGTTGATAATCAAATAATCTGATATCCTAAAGACCTCTTTTAAGAGTATCCATGTCCATTATGTATACCTTGTTATGACTTTTCATATAACTTGTGATCATATATTATTTATTGCACAATTGAACTGCATATTACATTCCTATCTCTTTTTTTTATGGGGGTATTTTAGGATGATATCATGGTTTACACTAAGACCAAGGGGGACTATGTGAACTGTCTGATATTTCTTTTGAAAATTAGAAGTGACCACAAAATTTATAAAAATTCACCAAAATGATATTTTTGGATTTTGGTAGTAATGTTCAAGAGAAACATGGGATTGGGACATTGTATTTTACATGATTATATGATGTTGAAGGACTTTATGACATGGGATAAACCAAATAATTTTTTTATTAAGATATTCTTGGGTTTGGTGTGCTATTACCACTGACTTGTCAAATATTTCTCAATTTTTGATACTTCAATGACCAACCTCACTAGAAATTGAGTAATGTTTTTTTTTGTATTTTAAATGTTAGGATTATTACAATGTGTTGATGAACCTTTGGACTTCTTCTAGAGTGTTGACTCATTCAGAGGCTGGGTTAGGATATGTGGTCTTTTATGACACATAGGGTTTGGGTTTGGGCTATGTTCTCAAACTGTTTGATCATATATTAGAGTATGGTTCCCAACTGTTTATTCCAAAAAAGTAGAACTATCCTACTCATCACCTTGAACTCATTATTGTGATGAATTCTCTTAATATGTGGTGCTTTTACAATTTTTAGAAAGTATCACCCTTTTTTGTCCATAAATACTAACTTATTTCTTAACTAAAAATTGTCTTAATATATTTTATAGTTGATGGGTGGAATACATATAATCTTTTGATTTCAAAATTACATACACCCCTAGTAAGGGGAATGTTTTTTATATGACTTGAGAATAAAACATCATACCTAGGCCATGAAATAATTTTTATAATATAAGAATCAGATGGATATTCTTACTCTCATACATTTGAGATTTTGGAATTATAATACTAATGTTGTTTTGGAATGAATTCTGATGAACATCACACTTCTGTACATGATTCTTTTAGAGAAGGGACTCAATGAATCATTTCATGTAATGAGGGAATCCCTTTATTTTGGGGGGATGACATTATTGAGTGTTCATTTTATTCATAGGGTATCCTATGATTTGGGAACTGGTACATCATACATTTTCCCATGAGAAAAGCTAGGATGGGGGGATTTATATAGTTCCCATTGGGTGGTACACCAAGGAACCATTAAGATGTTTTATGAAATTCAGTGATGATTATTGTTCGCTTGTTTGAGATGAGACATTGATTATTTTTTAACTCATTGTTATACTTATCATAAGGATTAGGAAGATCACAAAAATCCTTTTGGTTTTCTCCAACTCCTACCAGTTCCAACTTGGATGTGGGATGAGTTCTTAATGTATATCATTGTTAGACTCTTATGTACCCCTAGGGAGGAAGAATAATATATGGGTTTTGATTGATTGAATAAATAAAATGGATCAATTGATCACCATTTATGATACAAAAAATGGTGAGGACTTGGGATGTATATAAGTACATATGATTATAATATTTCACCGAGTTCCATCCATTATCTTTTTTGTTATGGATCCCCGTTATACTTAATATATTGATAGATGTTTCTAGTAGGTAATTATCTCCTAGGTTACTCTTAGAAATACATATTATTCACATATAAATGTCATGAAAGAACAAGTAATCTAGATTCATCAAGACATGATTTGTTCTTGTGTTCTCGATTTTGGTGGAGCATGAGATAGCCCCATGGGACTACTTAAGATTTCTAATAAAAATAGTAAAAATTATTCCACGGAGATGGAACTCAATGAGGCATTTTATTTATAATCTTGTAAGTATATATGGTTTTGTGATGATAGTTAAGAGACTTATTTGGTTAGTCCTAGTTTGATCAATGATATTACAAAAATGATTCATTGGATGTATCAGAGAATGGTGATGAATAAAAGAGGTTATAAATACTATATTGTTCAACATTTTTGGCATTTGGAGTTTTGTTTTTGTGGATAGGTTTTTTTTATAGTTTCACTCCAATTTTCTAACCATTGGTCTTGAACATAGGAAAACATTCTATGAGATATGTGGGTGCATTAGTGGTCTTTGAGCGGATTGGAATGGTGGATCACCGTTTAGATTTTCCACCTCTGTTGACATCAATTCATAAATTTTACCATGTATAAAACCTCATAAATTATGTATCTGACCCATATAAGGTCTTGAGTTGTGAGTAAAATGATGTGGAAATAGATTTTTCCATGACTGAACAGTTAGTATCGATGGTGGATTCTAAGATGAGGGTTTTTGGTGGGATGTCCATACATCATGTTTAGTTGTTATGGAAAAATTGTTCTAATTATTTTCAGACTTGGGAGCATGTGGTTCTGTTGAGGGGTAGGTGAACTCATATTATTGTCATGAATTATTAATGACATGATTTATTAGGGAAGAATTAATTTATGTTTGGGAGATTATAACATTACTTTACTAAGTTTTAAGTATTTGGAATATTTTTTATCATCATTTTTTGTTCCATTTTCTGGTCATTTTCTAGAATCCTTTGAGTTTTATTATATTTTTTGGGTATGTACTATTGAAACATTTCTAGGTGAAACCATGTGGGTCATATTAGGAATCCTTGTTCCATGTTTAGAGGATTTATAAATGGTAATATGATTTTACAAAATTTGAATCATCCTCCCTAACCAAGTGGCTATGGATAGTGGGGATCACATGGTTGTAATAAAGTTTTTCAAATCATTTGGTAAAATAGTGAACACCTATCCATTAGTATAGTAGGGATTTAATTATTAGAAAATGGTCTGTCTAACCATGTAGTATAACTATACAAAAATTCTTCAGAAGCCTAGTAAGGGTGCATGGTTAGTTCTAACTGTGTGTTCTATACTAGGAAACCATGAAAAAAGGTTTTAAATCCCATAAAAATCCAATTTAATGTATCAATACACCATTATAAATTTTATAAAAACATAATCATACAAAATATAACCCTTTAGCATTTGGAGGCTCTATAGAGTGGGTTTTTTCATCTCTAACCCCATTCCTCTTGTATCGATGTGTTGGTGAATACAATTGATCTATCTCTGGTAAGTGATTTTACTTTTCCAAGTAATCCTCTTTTCATATCATCCCTCCTCCCTTGAGAGTGATGAATACTCATATCTTAGTGGTTCTAAACCTCGATTTTATACATTTTTTTCTAGTGATTCCACTTTGATTATCCCCACCATCAACTCTTCATTGGTGATTCCCATTTTCAATGATCGATTGATCTAGTGACCAAAGGTAGGTGGTTCTGTAAAGATTTTCCCTACATATGAAAATAAAATTTTCCTTAATTATGTGAAATATTTTTTAAAATTATTTACATGAATTTATTGGATATTATTATTGATTTCAAAATTAATCAATTTCATAAATAAAACACTTTTTCAAAGGTTTTGATAAATTGAATGAATATTTGGAATGATGAATTAAAATGGGACTTGATTTGATGAAATGATTTTATGTTTATCATTTAGAAAAATGTATTAAATTAAATATTATTTTGAAAGTCATGAACTCTATGAGAACCTTTGATTTTGTTTTCAAATTGAGAAGACATGTGCAAAACATGAATTGGAAATTTCAACTGTGAATTTATTTGAAATGAATGAATTTCCCCTGATTGAATGATTGATTGATTTAATGAACATGTGATCATGGGTAGTTAGTTGGGTATGAGGACAAGTATTCTTTGACATTCAATCCATGTGAATGTATTAATGATGAAAACATTCAATGTTCCAAATTCGGCATGATTTACCTGATGATGCACTGATTAGTTATCTAGATGGAATGAACCTTATGGAAGTGTGCACATTCTTAGAGCAATAATGATTGACTATGTAATGAGAGGATCATATATCTGGAAACTAAAATTTCTTAGGGATTATGAATATATTTATCTATTTCCTCAAGTTAATTAAACTAAAATTATTATTTATATTTTTTAATCATGGTCTTATTTTTTTTGGTAAATTTTTTATTTTAGTCTATTATGATATACCATCCATATGTCTATTTTGAAATCCTTTTTTCATTAAAATGGTAAATAATTAACTATCAATTATATTTATTTAAATATATTAATTAATTGTTTATTTCATTTGGAAATTATTATAGAACAATTTTTTAACCTAATGGGTTGTTTATACCACACCCAACCATTAACATATTTAATTTGTTGATTATATTATTCTAGTACTTGAAAAATATAAAGAACCACTTGGAGGGGTTTTATGTGCTTGATCATGGGACCTTGGGTTATAGTGGTGACCAATGAAGTTTTGATCCACATGTTTGATAGATATTATTATTTTTCCTTGATGGATGTTGTGTCATCTTTTGTTTGATCTATTACATTAGGAATTTTAAGAATACTTCTTGTGGTAATCTATTCTCTTTGAGGATTTCTTGAAATATATATTGTACTCTATTTTATCATCTTCTGTTATATATTGATCATTTGTTCTTGGGGTGAAATCATTCCCTCTAACCATTTTATGATTTCCTTATTCTAGTTTTCAACACATGGGGATCAGTAATTACCTTTGACAGATATCATGATAATCTTAGGTATTAGTGTACTGTGGTATTTTTCTCTATTAATGAAATTCCTATCAATATCGAGTACCCCCTTTGTTGGAATCTCATTGATTTTTCTACTGAGTCTCCTATCCTTGAGTAGTGTTGACTCAATTTTCACCCTACCATGTCTGGTTGTTTTGATATTGCATTTGTTGTGAATAGAATTTATAGATTATGACATTAGTGGTTTGGGTGTCTTTTATCCTTAAACTATTGATACAACATGATTATTGGATGCATGGTGGTCTGAGATACTACACGATGGTCTCATATCTCATAATTTATTAGTTGATGTGCCATAACTAAGACGAATAGGAAAGAGTAAGTATATAAGTTCACTATTCATTTATTATAAATTGAAATTGTTAGGTGGTCTATATGTTTTAGAGAATAAGGCTTCTATTTTCCGAATTTACGGTAGTAGAGAGATAATGTCAAGGATGATGGTATTTTTTTAGGGTTACATAGGGGTATTATTTTAAGAATTATTTATTTTTAGGATGTGATGTGTTGTATTTATTTTTCTATTGTTTTATGTAGTCATTCAATTAGGTTTGAAAAACTTTGGATGTGGTGTTATTTAGAGGAGAAGGGTTGCATACTAATTTGATAATTGTGTTTTCCATTATTTGGAATAAATTAATTTTCTAGTTTCTTTATTGAGGTTAGTGATTTTAAGTTTCATGATCTCATGACAGATTGGATCTCCTACATTTGGGGTTTCTAGGGAATCTATTTTTTTCATTAATGAATTCATTTGGTATTGGTGAATTTAAGTTAATAAGAGGTTGCATCAGTTTATGGTGTTGTGTTTTGTATGGTTTGGGGTGTTTTTTTTCAACGGAGTGAATCTTGGACATTATTGATGGAGTGTTAAAGGAAAAAAAGTTTAATAGATGTTATTTTTGAATCCAATATCTAAGTAATATTCAATGTTGTTTTGGTGTAGCTTTAATTATTTTATTAGTTTTGGGGAATGTGTTTGGTTAGTCTTTAACTTTGGGGTTTTAAGTGGTTCCTTGTAAACAATTAGGATTCCCTTTGAAAATCTGAAAAAATTATTAGAGAGATTCATTACATTTTTTTATTTTTTTATTTTTTATTTAAGAGAACAGAATATTTTAATTTCAAAATCACATTTAAGGAAAAAGTGAGAAACTGATGATGTTCATGAAACAAAAAAGTCACACCTCATAAGATATTATCAATCTATTCCAGAACAAAAAATTACACCCCATGACATTTAATATTGATAGGCTAAAATTATACAAAATCATCAACATAGTGACATAATATTACACTAGAACTTTCATTAAAATAATAATTTTATTAATTATCGGTGAATGAAAATAAAATTTCAAAGAGGATTCAGAACATGGAATTGATGCAAGGGATGATCAAAAAATAAATTATTATTTTTTTAAATTTTCATTATTAAATTTAATAAGTTTAATTTAGTTCAGAAACTTAATTGATCCAGAATTCACAAGGGTCTCTTTCATCTAGACCACAAACCAAACTAATAGAAAAACCCACCATTTTGGTTCAATTTTTTTATTTTTTAGTTTAGTTATATTTGGTATGTTTTTACCAATAAATACTAAAAGTTAATTCTAAACATAACCCCTATGGCTAAACCATAATCCTAAACACTAACCCTAAAACTCACCCAAAAAATATAAAATTAAATCTAAAGCCTAAACCAAATTTGTATGAAGACACTATAAACTCTCTACCTCACTCTATACCCTAAACATAACCCTCGTAGAAACACTAACCCAAAACCTTAAACATACACCTGACCTAAAACTATTCATAAATAATAAAAATAACTCTAACCATAAACTCTACACCCACCACACTCTTATTTCTTAAAATCTAATCCCAACACCCACAACCCACAACCCCAACCCAAACCAAACCACAGAGCATAACCCTCTAACCAAATTAAAAAACTAGCTATATCCCATTACTAAACCCTAAAAACAATCCCCCAGATAAACATATATATATAAAAATATAAAATGAATCCTACAACCCCAAAAATAAACCCTAAGAAAACCCCAACCACATAAACATAAATTTTACGCAACATAAATCTAAAATTCAACACTTACTATAATCCCTAATAAAAACCATAAAACTTTAATCCAATCCTAACAGTACGTCACCCATAAAACATAATCATAACCCCCACCTAAACATATATATAAGATAACTCAATTCTAATATAGCTCCCAAAAACTAAACCATAAATATAATCCCTCCACATAAGAATAATTTCAAACCTAAAAACTAAAATTGAACTCAACCCATAGGCCCTAGAGTCCTTAGCATAAACTATTAACATAAAATTATATATACACCATAAACCAAAACTCAGACCTCTCTACCTCTCCCAAAACACTACACATAAAACTCATCCATTCCAATTCCATCCCTGAACCATAAACAAAACAACACAACCCAAACATACAGATAAACTATAATCTAAACTAATAATAAAAAAACCCTAACATCCTACCACACACTTGAACCCTAAACCATAAACACCCTCTAACCTCATCCCAAACTCCACCCCCTAAACATATACTCTCTAACATAAACTCTAAGCCTAACATATAAACCTATAAAATAACCCACTACATCACCCATAAACCCTAAAATTAAAACTATACCATTAACCTAACTCTTAAATACATCCTTTAATTCTATACCTCTCCCTAAACCCAAAACATAACACCACCACCCCAACATAAATCCAAACTCCAAACCCTACACTATCCTATAAAAATAATACCTCTATCAAAAAATACAATCCTAACACTACCTCACCCCTAAACCTTAAAAAATAAACTACTAAACATACAAATAACCAAACATTCATCTAAACTACCACTCTAAAAGTAAACCTTAAAAAGACCCACCAACTGAGCATAAATCTAAACCTACACCCTAAAAATATTATTTATCCCTAAAACCACAGATCATAAATATAACCCATAACCGGGATTTAAATATATAACATAAGCCTATACTCTAACCTGTCTACCTCACTCTAAACCCTAAACCTAATAGTCATCCACCACAACCCCAATCCAAACCTGTATACGTAACCAGGTAACCTAAAAGTTAACCAAAATAATAATATAAACTCTTATTCAAAAACTATACCATCCTACCCCACTCAAAAACTCCATTCCCCAAATACCACCTAACCCAATCCCTAAACATACCCCTAACCGTATTCCTAATCATACCCCTAGCCCCAACCCTATCCCAACCCCTAACACAAAGTCATACCCCCTTACCCTACCCTTATCTCCAACACCAAACCACACTTGTCCCTATCTCCTAAACCTACCCCCACCCCCAACCTTATCACAAACCCAAACTAGCTGACTCAGGACATTAACCTACCCATATCCCTGATCCTAAACATACCCCTCAACCTCTATCCCTACTCCTCTAATCCTATACCCCAACACCAAACCTAAACCTAACCCCTTTCCTTGATCCTGAAACTACCCCCAGACTCTATCACTATCCCCAACCCTAAACCCCTTGACCTCGACATTAAATCTACACTTGTCCTTAGACATATACCAACCTAGCCCCAACCATCGACCTACCCCGACCTCATCCCTAATCTTATCCCTGGTCATAACACTAGACCTACCATGACCCCATCCATAAAAACTCACATGGAACTCTCCCTAAACCTAACCCCAATCCCTAGACTCATCTCTATACCTATCCCTCTCTCCTCACCCTAGCTGTAAACGTACACTCAGACCCATCCCCACACCAACCCAAAGACCCCATCCCAAGACCTACCCCTATCCCCAACCCCGCACCTACCCCTGGCCCCAAACATAAACCTCCCTAGACCCAATCTCTAAACCTACCCCTAGACCCAGTCATAAACTTACCTATGTCCCTATCCCCAATTATACATCCCTACCCCTATCCCCACCCCCGTAAACCTACCCATGATCCTCCCCTAACTAAACCTACCCCAAACATTTTCCCCTAAACTAACCCCCAACCCCAATATCTATCCAATAATTTGAACCCCCCAATTTCAACATTAGACATACCCTAACCCAAGCCCTATACCCTCCCTAACCCAATCCCACCACCTAACCTCCCAGATCCAACCCACTACTTACACCCAAATAGTGCCCTAAACCCCCTAACCCAAGTCCCAAACCTTCCCCGACCAAGATCTATCCAACTCCCAGCCACTATCCCTACCATGACCCCATCCCTAAACCTTCCCCGACTTTTCCCAAATCCACCCTTCCACCTCATGCACTATCCCTATAACTAACCTGAAACCAACACATTTCTAGCCACCCATCCAGTCTGATCCCTAAACCTCCCCCCCCGATGCTTCCCTAAACCTGCCCAAGACCCTTTCCCTCCACCTAATACTACTCCCAATCCTACCCCAAAACCAACCCCCGCACAACACTAACCCTAAAACTACCTACAATAATATCCCTGAAATCTACCCCTAACCCCTATCCCTAGCCCCAACCCTACCCCCCCCCCCCCCGACCCCCACACTAATCATACTACTGACCCTAGACCTAATCCAACCCCTAAACCCCATCCTAAACCTCTCACCGACCATTTCTGTATCCATACACCTGATACCTAGCATAATCCACATCATTAATCCCCTACCCAATCCCTAAACCTACCCTCATCTCTAGCCCTCGACCTACCCCAACCCTTGTCTAGTTCCTACCCCAAGCCACTATGATAAACAACTGCCAGAACTGATACCTAAACTTTTCCTCCACATTGTATTTCTAATAATACCCATAGAACAAGCCATACACCCACCTCATTCGCTATCCCTAGACACAAACCTAGAAATATCCCCCCCCCAGCCCTATATATCAACCTATCCCAGAAACTGCCACAACCCTCAACCTAAACCAACCCCACAACCCCAAAGCTAAACCTACACCCCGAAATACTAATGTTACCCTGGACCCCAAGCTCTAACCCCATCTCTAGACCAACCAATTGGCCCCATAAGGTTCATGGTTATTGGTGGCTATGGGTTTAGGGTTATTTTTGTATGAGGTTTTAGGGATTTTTGGGGATGAGGGGAGAGGGTTTTGGAATTTTTTCTGGTTTTTTGGTTTAAGGTTTTTGGGGGTTGGGGGTCTAGGTTTTGTTGGGGATGAGGTTTTGTTAGTTTTTTGAGATGAGTGTATAGGTTTATTTTTTGATGCGGGTTTCATATTTTTTGGGGAATAGATTTAGGATTTTTTTAGGAGTAGGGTTGATGGTTTTTTATATGGTTTTTGGGATATTTGGGGACAATGGTTTTGTGCTTTTAGGGGATATGTGTTGAGTTTTTTTGGGACAGAGGGTTGAGTTTTTTTTGGTCGAGAGTCTAGGGTTCATGGGACTAATTTTTTTCCATTTTTTGTAGATGAGGGTTGATGGTTTTTTGGGGATGAGTTTCGATGGTTTTTTTGGGCCAAAGGGTAGTGGGGTTTATTGGGGGCTGAGGGTCTAGGGTTTTTTTGGTTTGAAGGGTTTAGTGTTTTTTAGTATGAGGGTTTAGGGTGTTTGGGGACGAGTGTGTGTATTTTTTTGGGGATGGTGGTTTAACATTTTTCTAGTAGAGGCTTTAGGTTTTGTTGTTGTTGAGGGCTTAGATTTTTTATGGCTGAGGGTTGAGTGTTTTTTTTGGGTTCTGGGATGAGGGATTTTTAAGTCTAATGGTTAATAGTGTTTTTGTGAAGAGGGTTTAGGATTTTATTTGGTCTGAGGGTAGAGGGTTTTTTGGGGCTGAGGGTTGACATTTTTAATAGACGAGGTTAAGGGTAGTTTTTTATAAAATGGTAGATGACATTGACTTGATTGAATGTCTGGAGATAGAATCGTTATTCCCAATTATAAAAGGATGAATAAAGAGATTTCAATTGTTAATATTATCCCACCATGCTGTATTAAATTTCCCAAACCCAAGGTGCATGCATTGAAGTTGAAAATGGACTTATTTTCATTATAATTTAATCCCAAATAGAATATATGAATCCTATTCAATGTGGTTTCTCAAAATTTTGGAATCCTTTCACACATGAAGATTCTAAATGGGAATATTTGGACAGCATAATCAAATCTGATGGGCTAGGGAGTGAAAGTAAAATTCAGTGAGTTATGGGTGGAAATGAATGTTCTTATTTTTTAAATAGTCTTTGTTAGGCCTTATCTTTATGTATTTGAGGATATAAGGTAGGTATAGCCAATTTTTGTTTAGGGTATTAGACCCTTGACTATTATATAATCCCATGACTATAAATACCAACCGACATGAAACTTGTATTGCATTCAATATTTTCATGGAGAGATTATTCATTTTTTCTATCAATTTTTTGAGGATTTTTATGATTATTACCATTTATCATATGCATTATTTCCTTCCCAGACTTTACATTATACCGGTTTTTCAATATCACAATGCCCCCAATTTCATGCCTCAATCAAAGTGAGTTATTGTGTCTATTTTTTCTCACATCCCTCCCTTTATTGTGTTGTCTATGTAGTAGGTGATGTTCCATATTGATTTGGTTGACTATATGAACCCACTATCTATACCCATCATCAGATACGTAGCCCTGAACCCCATCCTTCATTTGTTTCAATATTATATGAATATCGGGGAAACCCCAACATCTCACATTAGTTAGTATCAGATATCTTGATGTAATAGTAGGATTATAACCCTTAATTTACATTTCATTTATACAACACCCTTATTATCATTAAATATTATTCACCCATTATAAAAAATCCACAAAACCCCATTTTATTTTAAATCATCCAATATTGGCCTATGCTATGGAAGATTGAAATATTTTTACATTGAGAATGTTATTGACATCATATTTTCACATTTTATACTCTATATGTGATATGTATCTGAAAAAAATCAAAAAAAATCAAATTCTATCAACTCGTTATTTTTCAATTCTCAAAACATTGCACATACATATATTGAGAGATTATTTAAAAAAAATATTACTCCCAATTCATCATCTTGTGATATAGCACACTAAGCACCAATATTTTTATTGATATTTGAAAAAAAGTCAGTGATTAATTATTCATCAATTTGTTATTAACATTATTAGATCTTTCCATTACCATATATCACTTTAATCATAATATTACATCATCCCTGTATCATATTTGTCTCATGTTGTTATTAATTTTTATATTCTCGCACAATTGGTAAAATACACATATGTTATATATGTGCACCATTTTAAACATTTTTTACTAATTTTCTACCTTCTCTTCCACCCTTCACCATTATTTAACCCTATACAACTCAAAAGGGTCATTTAATTACATCCTATGACACAATATTTATTTTGGAAGGATTAATTTCATTTCATAACCCCAATCAGGGAAATTGATTTCATACGAACATGGGATTTGGATTTAGTGCTAAGAGTTGATAAAAATACTAAAACAAACATTTTTGTATTTTATTTCATTAGAGTTGTGAGTATGTACATATTTTTTGATTGACTGTGTATCTTGTGTGTGTGAATTTTTCCGTCTTGTGTGTGTGAGTATTTATCCTTGTGTGTGTGAGTGTCACATCTTTTGTGTGTGTGAACATCATGTGTGTGTGTGTTTGTGACTGTGTATCCCTGTGTGTGTGAGTGTGTACATGTTTTGTGCATGTGTACCCCTCATGGAAGATTTTTTGAGGTCTTACATGAGATAATTTATTACCTAGATAATCATCAATGCTCGAGGAATGTCCATGATAACCTAGAACATGATTAAACACCATACCACCCCCACATTATAAAGGATGAGATTGTGAACATTGATGTTTCTCTTGAGCATGTCTTACATTAGAGGATGTTGTTCCAAAAACTCAAAGGAGGCCAAATCATACCACATGATGATGTCATCCATTGAGTAATAAAGGTGAAGTTTCCCTCTTTTCCAGGAAATATTGATTTAAAGGGAAACCTGTAGTGGGAGATGCAGAACAATATAGGGTTTTCATTTCAAACATATTACCAATAGAAAAGGGAAAACATGCTTCCCTTGAATTCAATGACTATGATTTAATTTATAGGGATAGAATGAAAAATGTGAGGTATAAATATGGTTTATCTCCCAAAAACACTTTGGATGACATAATGTTTTCAATGTGAATGTGTTTTTTTCTATCATACTACCATTGAGATCTAAAAAAACAATAGTGGCTCACACAAGGGAGTATGTGTGATGAAGATTACTAAAATTAGATGGAAATTTGATTGATCTAAGAAAATTTTATGTAGGATATGGAGAAAACCATAGTGTAGTTTTTTCTATGGGATACTTCAATATATTGAAGATTAAGTTGAGATATACCAAATTGTGAATATATGAGATATTATCCAAGACACCAAAGCTGAGAAAAATATATTTTATAGGGGGATAATTAGGAAATAAACTACACCTTTCAATCCATGGAAAACATTGGGGAAGGATATTATAGAATCAAAAAATGAAAAATTGTTGGTTGATAGAAAAAGATACAAGGTAATTCTTTCACCTAAAAATCCAACATTCGATGATAACCAACTGCGAAATCAGTATATTCAATATTCCATATGTCATGGAAGGTTTCAAACTACTAGGGAGTTACCAAACTAGTGCACCATGACCATATAAAAGTTTTTAAATTTTGTTAGAGTTATAGAGAGATCATAGAAAGAGGTGGAGGATTACTTGAATATCGATAACAGAGAATTTGTTGAAAAAGTTGGTCTTCTCATTACATGGTGGGTTTTGAGTGATCAAATGAAGTAAAATGAGAACGAGAAATGGGAGAAAGTTTTCTATATCCAATAACATATCAATGGGAGTGTATTAATAGTCTTAGTTGATTATGGAAGTTATATATATATAAATATTAATGAGCTAGTGGGGATTTTGGGACACTCCACATCAAATCAACAACATCTTTTCTGGCTCCAATGGTTTAATTAATGTGAAGATATGAAGGTCACCAAGCTAGTGAAGGCATTGTTATATTTTTTTAAATACTTTTGTATTGTATTGTGAGATTTTTTTCCCTATGAATTAATTACATTTGTTATAGGGTCGACGGTAGAAGTATGATAGACATGTGAAACATGATTATTTTCCACACCATCACACTTTTATACTCTAAGGGAAACCTATATCCCACATCCCGATGGCACCCTAATAAATTTTTTGAAATCACATTTTGAATTAGAAAAAATATGACTAATGAGGAAAGGAAGTTGTAAAATGATGAAGCATTGAATGATGGAAGATGTGTGATGAGAGAAGAAATGATATCGAGTTCAAAGGTAAATAAATAGAGAAAATAGAATTCATTTCATGGAAAAATGTTATGATCACAAAAAAGAGAGAGGTTAAGGTGTCTTTGATTTCATGGAAAAAACATATTGTAATAATGTGAAAATAGGAAATTCTAAACAATAATAACTTTACAACTATTTTATAAAATATTATGGAATCATTGTCACATATGTATGTTTTTTTCATTCTTATAGTGGATCCAACATGATTTCTACCTATTATACAGTTAAAGAGAAAATAAAATATCCAATAATAACATCACGAGTCTAAAATATTGTAAGAGGTTCCTAATGCATGTAATGTTTTCTTAATAAAGGGGATATCACTTTATAATTATATTTTATCTATATGAAACTACTTTTTAATTTATAATCCATACATTTAAAGATCAAGTTTCACTTACTTTACATGAATGTATAAATATGGAATGCAAATTAAATGTTAAGAAACCCCATGAAAAATATATAAATATGGATAGGTTTCAAAATAAATAGAATTCAAATATCAAGATATATGGAGAGGGAACATACTAAGTGATTGAGATTATTAATTAAAAGATCATATTGCAAAAAAAATAAAATTTTATTTTTAAATTCAATGTTTCTAATATTTCATCATATTTGGATGAATATTATGAAGAGTTGAGAATAAATCCTTTTCAAGAAGTGTGGATGAAATGAAATTTATGGATGAAATTTACTTGATGTAATGTGTGAAGATGGATTTCTAATTCCCAATTATTTACGGAAAATTAAAGACACTACAAGTGGAAACAGGATCCCATCCAACTACATTTGCATGAATTAAAGTTGATTATAGGATTATAATCACTTTTATTTAATCCCAAATGATATTCATGTAGCCCAATCAACCTATTTTTATGAAAGTTTGGAATCCATCCCCACATAAAGATTATATAAGTTCATATTTTGACACCAAAGTCATATATTATATAATATGCACTCAAAGTAAAAAACATGTGGGTATAAGATCATGCTACATTTAACAAATTTTTTTTATCCATTATATTTTGTAATTTATGAAGATAATTTTGTTGTATAATTTAAGAAATTAGGGTATTAGAACACTAAATATTGTATCACCCATTAGCTATAAATTACCACATCCATGTAACTTATACTTCATTCATGACTATAATATGGAACTAATGATTTTATTCTCTCTATTGTGTGATGATTTTTATGATAAATCCTATTTTACTTTCTCATTATTTCCTTATCGGTCTATATATTAGATCAGTGAACTAGGATCCCAAAGCCCCCAATTCTATGTCACAACCCAAGTGTGTTGTTGTGAAGATTGTCCATCACATCTCTCCCTTGATTATGTTTTCAATGTAGTAGTTATTATTTCTAATAGTTCGGGGTTACTACATTCACCCATTATCCATACCCATCATCAGATAGTTAACATCGAACACCATAATTCTTCCACCACACTAAAATGTGAATATTTGGCCACCCTGTGTGTCTCAATACATTTTTGGGAAGAGGATTGAGATTATTTGGGGGTTGAGGGTATATGGTTTTTCAGGGATTAGGGATGAGGGTTTTATAGTGCTAAGGGGTTAGGGTTTTTTGGGATTATGGTTTAGTTTTTTTGGGGGGTGAAGGTTGATGGTTTTTTTGTGATAAGGTTTGAGGGTTTGTTTGCAGTTGAAGGATGATGGTTTTTTGGGGATAGGGTATGATTTTTTTAGGATGATGGATGTGTTTTATTTAGGGATACTGTTTTACGGTGTTTTGTGGATGAGTGTTGAGGTTCATTTGTGGATAAGTATTGAGGGGTTTTTTAGGATGAGGGTTGAGGTTTTTTTGGGGCTAAGGGTTGAGGGTTTTTTTGGGATGATGGTTGAGGTTTTTTTGGGATGAGAGTTGATTTTATTTTTGGGCTATGTGTTGATAGTTTATTGGGGATGAGGTCCGATGGGTTTTTTGGGGCTGATGGTTTTGTGTTTTATGGCTGGGGGTTCATGGTTGAGTGTTTTTTTTTTGCTGAGGTTTGAGGGTTTTTTGTGATGGGTGTTGATAGTTTTTTTGTTTTAGGGTTGAGGGGTTTTGGGGGATGTGGTTGAGGGGTTTTTAGGGATGATGGTTCATGATTTTTTGGGGATGAGGGTTGAGGGGTTTTGGGGGGGTGAGGGTTGAGTATTTTTTTTAGGATGAGAATTTTGTGTTTTTTGGTGGTGAGGGTTGATGGTTTTTTTGGGTATGACATTTTATGATTTTTAAGGGATGAGGGATTTTTTGGGGAAAATCATTGAGGATGTTTGCAGTTTAAATTTGATGGTTTTTGAGGTTAAGGGTTAAGGTTTTCTAGGGATAAGGGTTTAGGGTTTTGGGGGATAAGGGTATATTGTGTTTTTAGGGAGGAGGGTTGATGGTTTCATTGGGGATGATGGTTTAGTGTTTTGGGGATAATGGTTTAGGGTTTTCATGGGATGAATTTTTATTATTTTGGTGGGTTAAGGATGATGGTTTTGTGGAGAATAGGATTTAGTATTCTTTAGGGATGAGAGTTTTTGGTTTTTTAGGCTGATGGTTGAGGTTTTGTTCAGGTGGACGTTATAAGATTTATTGAGGATTGGAGGTTATGGTATTTTGTGTTTTGGGGTTTAGGTGTTTTTAGGGATTATGTGTTAATTATTTTTGTGATGAGTATTTAGAGTTTTTTCGGTTAAAGGATTATGGTTTTTTGAGGATAAGGGTTAAAGGTTTTTTTGGCCTGAGGGTTTTAAATTTTTTTTGGGATGAGGGTTTAGGGTTTTTTCTGTTGAGGGTTTAGGTTTATTATAGTCTTAAGGTGGAGTTATGTTTAGGAATTAGGGTTGAGGTTATTTTTTGGGAAGAGGTTTGGTGGTTTTTTGGGGTTGAGGGATTAGGGTTTTTTAGGATGATGGTTTAGGGTTCCTTAGGGATGAGGGTTGAGGAATTTTTGGTGGTGAGGGTTTAGTTTTTTTGGGGTATGAGGGTTTAGGATTTTTTAAGGATGATGGTGTTTATGATTTTTTGTTTTTGAGGTTTGAAGGTTTTATTTGATATGGTTATTAGGGTTTAAGTTTGAGTGTTTTTTGGGGCTCAGGGTTTACAGTTTTTTTGATCTGAGGGTTGAGGGTTTTTTAATGAAAGGGGGTTGAGGGTTTTCTGGGTATAAGGGTTGAGTTATTTTGGGTTTTAGGGCTTAGGGTTTCTTGGAGATTTTGGATTAGGGTTTGGGGGGTTTAATATTTTAGGTATTTTGGGATTTAGGGTTTTTTGGGCTAAGCATTTACATGTTTTAGGGGTATGAGTTAGGGTGCTTAGGGGCTTAGGTATTATAGTTTTTGGGGGTATAAGGTTTATGGTTTTCTAAAAATTAGGGTTCTGTGTTTTTTGGACTGATGGATTAAGGGTTTTTCTGGGATCATCGTTTAGGGTATTTTGGGGATGTGTGATGAGGTAAATTGGGGGAATAAAGTTGTGGGTTTTCTCTGGATGAGGCTTTATAGTTTTTTTGGGGTGGAGGTTTGAGCATTTTTTGGGGCTGAGGTTGAAGTGTTTTTTGGGTTGAGGATTTAGGGTTTTTTTGGATGATGGTTTGTCTAATTTTGGGCTTTGGGTTGAGGGTGGCTGAGGGTGAATGATTTTTTTCTTCTAATGGTTAAGGTTTTTTTGGGGATAAAGGTAGAGGGTTTTTCGAGGATGAGGGTAGAGGGTTTTTTAGGGCTGAGGCATATTGGATTTTTTTGGGATAAGTGTTAAATATTTCTTATGGATATGGGTAAGTTATTTTTTTTGGGTAGAGGGTTGAGTATTTTTGGGGGATCAGGGTTGAGTGTATTTTGGGGAAAATGGTTTATGTTTTTTTTGGGACTGAGGGTTTAGGGTTTTTTGTGGGGATAACATTTGAGGAATTTTTGGGGTAAGTTTTTAGAGTTTTATAGGGATTAGGGTTGAGGTTTGTTTTATGAGATTTTAGGGAGGTTTTGGGTTGAGGGTAAAGGGTTTTTTGGTGTGAGGGTTGATGGTTTTTTGGGGATGAGGATTGAGGGTTTTTATTGGATGGGATTTGGATGTGTGTTTTTGGGGTTTAGGGTTTAGGGTTTTTCTGGGATCAGTGTTGGGTTTTTTGGGGATTAGGGTTTAGGGTTTTTTGTGGATAAATTTGATGGTTTTTTGGGGATGATGGTTGAGGTATTTATGGGGATGAAGGTTGATGGTATTTTGGGGCTTTGATGTATATAGTTCTTGGAGATGAGGTATAAGGATATTTATTGGTGAGGGTTGGGGGTTATTTTGGGATAATTTTTATGTTTGTTTGGGATGACGTTTTAGGGTTATTATTTCATAGTGTTAAAGGTTATTTTGTGTAATGTTTTGAGGGTTTTGGAGGAAAGGGGTTAGTTGTTGTTTTGTATAGAGTGTTTAGGGGTTTCTTTTTTTATGGGTTTACTGTTATTTGGGGATGGGAGATTATATCTTTTATAGGTGTGGGTTTTGTTTTTTTTGGGGGATCAATGATGGGGGGTTTTTGGGTAATTTTTTTTTGGTGTTTTTGGGTATGAGAGTTCAGGGTTTTTTTGGGGATGATGGATAAGAGTTTTTTTGCGTTGAGGTTTGAGGGTTTTTTGGGGCCAAGGTTTGATTTTTTTTTGGGATTAGGGTTTTATGTTTGCTAGGGATGAAGGTTGTGGGTATTTTGGCGATGAGAGTTTAGGCTTTTTTGGGGATGATGATTTAGGATTTCTTGTGGTTTAGGGTGTAAAGTTTTTTGGGGTTAGGGGTTGAGGGATTTTGGTAATGAAGGTTTATGTGATTTTGGGGATGAGTGATTTGGGTTTTTTGTGGATGTGGTTTTAGGTTTTTTTGTGGCTTAGGGGTGAGGGTTTTTTGGGGAAAAGGATTGAGGGTTTTTGGGGGGATGATTATGGAGTTTTCTATGGGTTTGAGGGATGAGGTTTTTTTTTGGTAAAACTGTTTTTTGGGACTAAGAGTTACGGTTTTTTTCTAGGCTTGAGGGTTTTTTGGTTATTAGGGTTGAGGGTTTTTTATATGGATTAGGGTGGGGGTTTTTATGTTCAAGGGATTAGGTTTTTTGGGGTTGAGTGTTGAGCTTTTTTATGGGATTAGGGTGTAGGGTTTTTTAGGGGTTTGGGTGGATGTTTTTTTTTTGCTAAGGGTAAATGGTTTTTGGGGGATGAGGGTTGAGGGTTTTTTGCGGATGAATGTTGAGGATTTCTTGTGATATAGTGTTAAGGATTTATTGTTTCGAATGGTGGGAGGATTTTTGGGCTAAGTGATGAGTGTTTTTTAGGGCATGTGGGACTAGGTTTATTAGGGATGAGGGTTTATGGTTTTTGGGTGTTTAGGGTTTAGGGGATTTTAGTGTTGATAATTAATATTTTTTTGGGATGGGTGTTTTTTGGGGATGTGGGTTTAGTGTTTTTGTGGGATTAGGGTTTAGGATATTATTTTATGATGGTTTAGGGTTTTTTTGGGTAGAGAATTTAGTTTGATTTTGGGATGTGGGTTTAATAATTTTTGGTTCATGGGTATTGGGGTTTTTTAGGATGAAAGACTAATCATATTTGGGGAATAATATTTAGAGACTATTGGAGTGAAGGTTACACACTTTTTGGGGATGATGATTCATGGTATTTTTGGGATAAGGGTTTAGTGTTTTTTTATGAGGGTTTATAGTTTTTTGGGGATGAGGGTTAAAGTTTTTTTGGGATCATGGTTTAGTATTTTTTGGGTATGAGGGTTTAGGGTTTTCTATGGATAAGGATTTAGGGTTTTGGGGTTGAATGTTTAGGTTTTTTGGGGTTTATGATTTATGGTTTTTTGGAACTGAGGGTTTATGGATTTGGGGTTTGAGGGTTTAGAGTTTATTTAGGATGAGGGTTTTTGGATTTATGGGGCTGAGGGTTTATATTTTCTTAGTGATGAGGGTTTTGGATTTTTTTTCTATGGGTTTATGGTTATCTTTGGTTTAGGATTTAGTATTTTTTGAGGTTGAGGGATTAGGGTTGTTTGGGACTAATAGTTTAGGGAATTTTGGGGTTGAGGGTTTTTGATTTTTTAAGTATGCAAGAAATGTGTTTTTTGGGGGTGAGGGTTGATTTTTATTGGAGTTTAAGATTTAATGTTTTTATGGGCCTATGTGTTTAAACATTATTAGGGCTCTAGGTTGAGGGTTTTCTAGGGATTTGGGTTGCTGTATTTTTCAGGATGATGAGTTTTGGGGAAATGGGTTGGGGGTTTTTGGTGTTTATGGTAGATGGCCTTTTGGGCCTAAGGGTTTATAGTTTTTACAAGGCTAGGGTTTTAGTGTTTTTAGGGGATGATGGTTTAGGGTTTTGTGGGGATATTTTTTGGGGATTTTTTGTAGTTTAAGTTTCAGGGTCTTCGGGGTGAGGTTTTCGGATTTCTTAATACCTAGGGTTTATGTTTTTTTAGATGGGGGTTTACTATTTTTCAGGTTTGATGGTAAATAATTTTTTAGGGAAGAGGGTTTATAATTGTTGGGGATTTGGTTTAATTTTTTTTTGTTATGTGGAATTAGTTTTTTTGGGAATAATGTTTAATTCTATTGGGGAAGAGGTTTTATAGATTTTTGTGGTATTGGATTTAGGTTTTATAGGGACTGAGGGTTTATGGGTTTTTTTCAGCTTAGGGTTTATGGTTTTTTTGGGATGATTCTTTAGGGTTTTTTGGGGCTACAAATTTTGGGTTTTTTAGGGAAGGTTTTTTTTAGATTTTTTTTAGATGTGGGTTTAGGGGTTTTATGGAAGATGGTTTAGGGTTTTCTAGTGAAGAGGGTTTTGTGTTTTTGGGTCTGAGGGTTTAAGGTTTTTTGTCCATTTGGGTTTTTTGTTTTAGGGACAACGATTTAGGGGGTTTTGGTGCATTGATTTTATTGTTATTTAGGTCTTAGGGGTTAGGGATTTTTGAGGATAAGGATTTAGGGTTTTTTTGGGTTGGGGGTTTAGGATTTTCTGGGTTTGGGGTTTAGGTTTCTTTTTTACTGAGGGTTAATGGTTTTTTTGTTATATGTGTTTTTGGTTTTTTGTGATGAGGGTTTAGGGGGGTTTATATGATAGGGGTTTATGGTTATTGGGGGATGATGGTTTTGTGTTTTTTTGGGAAAAGGGTTTAGGATTTATTAGGGTTGAGTGTTTATAGTTTTCCGTGGATGTAGTTTGAGGTTTTATTGGGGATGAGGGTTTAGGGTTTTTAGGGGATGATGGTTCTGGTTTTGGGTTTTTTAAGGTCTGAGGGTTTAGGTTTTTTTGAGGATGAGCGTTTTATGTTTTTTGGGGGTGAGGGTTTAGGGTTTTTAGGGAGTGGTTCGAAGGTATTTAAGGGTTGAATGTTTATGGATTTAGGGGCATTAGGTTTTAGGGCTTTTATGGGTGAGGGTTGAAGTTTTTTTGGGGGTTGTGGGTAGGTGTTTTTTTAGTTTTGAGGGTTGAGGGTTTTTGGAATTGAGTATTGAATGTTTTTTGGGGATGATAGTATAGGGTTTTGGGGGCAGAGGTTTTAGTGTTTTGGGGGGTGATGGTTGAGTGTTTTTTGAGTTTTAGGGGTGATGTTTTATTTTGGGTTTTAGGGTTTATGTTTTTTTTGTGATTTGGGTTTAGAGTTTTTTGTGGATGAGGTTTTATGGTTATTGGGGGCTGATAGTTTATGATTTTTTAGGGTGAGGGTTGAAGGATTTTTAGGGATGAGTTATATGGATTTTTGGGATAAGGGTTTAGGGTTTTTTATTGATGAGGGTTTATAGTTTTTTTGGGATTAGGTTTTAGTTTTTTTTAGGGTTGTGGGATTTGGGTTTTCCTGGATTAGGTTTTAGGGTTTGTATGGATGAGTTTTTATAGAATTTTTGTGTTGAGGCTTTAATGTATTTTGCGGCATAGGGGTTAGGGTTTTTCGGAAGAGTGATTAGGATTTTTTTTGGGTGATAGTATAAGGTTTTTGGGGTAAAGTATTAGGGTTTTGGGGGGATGAGGGTTTAAGATTTTTTGGGGATGACAATATAGGGTTTTTTGGCAGAGAGTGTATACGGTTTTTTGAGGATGAGTTAATTGGGTTCTTAGGGGATGAGGTTTTAAGAATTTTTTGGGCTTAAGGGTTTAGTTTTTTTGGGGGATGAGGGTTTAGGATTTTTTGTGCTAGGTTGTTTTGTGTTTTGGGGCTGAGTGTAGAGTATTTTTTTTGGATACAATTTTAGGGTTTTTTGGGACTGTGTTTTTTGTGAAATTTTGGGCCTAGTGTTTTTTGATAATTTGGGATGAGGTATTAGGACCTTTTGAGGATGATGTTTCAGGGTTTTTTGGGGACATGAGTTTTTTTTAGGGTTGAGGGTTTTGGTTATATTGTTAAATGAGTATTGTGATTTATGGGGCTATGTGTTGATTTTTTTTTATACGGGTTTGGGGTTTTTTGGGACTGAGGGATTATTGTTTTTTGGATTTTAGGGTATAGTTTTGGTTGGGGTTTTGGGTTTAGAGTTTTTTAGGTCTGAGGGTTTTAGATTTTTTAGGGATGAGGGTTTAGTATTTTTTGAGTATGAGGGTGGAGGGTTATTTTGTGTTGTATATTTTTTGTTTTTAAGGGGTTAGTGTTTTTGGTTTTTTGGAGATTAAGGTTTAGGGTTTTATGGATGAGGTTTTAGGGGTTTTTTGGGTTGGTTTTGAGGGTTTATAGGTGTTAGGTTTTAGTGTTTTAAGGGGGTGATGTTTTTCGGTGGATAACTATTAAGGGTTTTATATGGTTGAGTGTTGAGGTTTTTTTTGGGTTGTTGGTTGAGCGTTTTTTAGGGATGAGGGATAGGTTTTTTAGGGATAATGGTTGATGGTTTATAGGTATTAAAGATGATTTTTGGGGTAGATTGTTCAGTGTTTTTTAGGTCTAAGGTGTGAGTGTTTTTTGGGGTTGAGTGTTTAGTTTTTTTTTGTGAGGATGGTGGTTGATGGGTTTTTTGGGGTTGAGGGTTTTGGGTTTTTTATGAGGTTTGAGTGTTTTTTGGAGATGATTGTTGAATGTTTTTTGGGGCTATATGTTGAGGGTTTTTTGGTGATGAGGGATGATGGTTACATATGATTGAGGGATGAGGGTTTTTTGGGGTAAGTGTTGGGGGTTTTTTGGGACTGAGGGTAGAGGGTTTTTTTAGGGATGAGGGTTGAGGATTTTTGGGGATGAAGGTTGAGGGGTTTTTTTTGTGACTGAGGATTGAGAGTATTATGGGGTTGAGTATTGATTGTTTTTTTGGGGTCATGGGTTGAGGTTCATTTGGGAATGAGGGTTGAAGCTTTTTTTAAATGAGGGATGTTGATTTTTTGGGGCTTATTTTCGAGGTTTTTTTATGATTGAGGGTGTAGGGTTTTATTGGGTAAGTGTTGAGGGTTTTTTGTTGGTGGGGGTTAATTTTTTTTGGATAAGAGAATATTGTTTTTTGAGGTTGAGGGTTCAGTGTTTTTTATGGTTGAGTGTTGATGGATTTTTTGGGATGAGGGTTGAGTGTTTCATGGGGCTTAGGGTTGAGGGATTTTTGGGGTTGATGGTTGATGGATTTTTGGGGTTTAGGGTTGAGGGTTTTTTAGGGATGATGTTTTAGGGTTTTTTGGGGATAATGGTTGATATTTTTCAAGGGGCTTAGAGTTTAGGGTTTAGGATTTTTCGTTTGAGGGCTTCTGGGTTTTTTATGTTGAGGGTTTAGGGTATTTTTGGGGATGTGGGTTCTATGATTCATATAGGGTTGAACAATTTCCACAACTTATTGAGGAAGATAATGGATACCATTTGGGAGATAGTGTAAGATAATTGATTTGGATAGTGGAGGAAAGTATTCAACCAATGATATAAAGGAAATGAACTACTACTTAGATGACACACCCAAGTGAGTGATGCGATGGAAAATGCATACAACCATGAACTTTGGTTGAGGAATATAATTTGGGGCTTTGAGATCATGGATCACCAATTTGACATGTATATTAACAATTAATAATAAAAAAGATAAATGGAATAATGTAATGATCCAAAAAATTGAGATAATAAACATACATGGTTTCTCTAATGAAAACATCAATGATAATAAAATTCCATTGGTGGGATATTTGTAGCCATTGGGTGACACAAAAGGTCAGGTTTCTAAAACCCCAATGTGATAAAGACCATTCCAACCATTTAATATTAACTTAAAAATGATCAATAACAAAAATAACTTCTCTGGAACTGTATCATATATCATACCACTAATATCCCAATAGATTTGTTTGAGTACCTAGTCCATCAGATTTGACTTTAGTGTCTAAAGATTCCATTCTAGAATCTCTATGTGGGCATAGATTCCATAAATTATTGTACCCATGTGGGAAAATATTCAAACATAATTTTTGGTATTTAATAACTAATATAATTTGGATAATTTTATCCATCAATTATGGTGACATCCATTTTTCTTTAATAAAGTATGATGGATGCCCATTATATATTTCAATGACTTTAATATACCTCATTTAATCAAGCATTTAAAATCCATATCTTACACATAACCAATCGACTCAGGGCCTTTCTCTTGGTTCACATCATGCTCCCTCTCTTTAAAAGGAGTGGTCCTTAACTCTTCATCCTCTACCCCTAAAAAAGGAGAATGTTCACAAACATTGAAAGTATCACATGCCCCATACTTATATAGGAAAGATCTATTATAATCATTATTGTTAATATTCTCTTGTATGTGGAATTTCTCATATCCTTGTGGAATGAGTTCTTATTTTTGATTGTTGGGGAACCATTCCATTCACATATGATTCCCTATTATGTCACCTGGCTCAATAAACACATGTTTTATGACCCTTTTGACATGTTTAATGTATTACTACGTCATTCAATAAGTACTTTTTCTTTTACTTTTCTTGTATTTTTTTGATAAATTCTACATGCCATTTCACATCTATATTCATTGTTTCTAGCACAGGAAAAGGAACTAGATCAATAAAAGAATGAGGAATAAATCAATAAAAGGTTTCAAATGGAGAAAATTTATTTGTTGAATGTTTGGCCCTCTAATATGTAAACTATAAATGTTGAAATCACTCCTCCGTATTTTTTAGATTCTCTATAATTATTATTTTTAGGACCGATGACAATTTTATATTTAATAGATCAATTTTGTACATAGGTTTGGGGATAACATGTAGTGGAAAATAATAACATCACCCTGATATCACTCCACACAATCTTCTAAAAGTATCTATATAATTGAGCATCTTGATCAGAAAAAATAATTCAAAGAATCCCATGAATCCTCACATTTTATAGAAATAAAAAAAAGAGGAATGTTAAAGGAATCCATAATTTATTTCATGGAATAAAATGTTCCATTTTAGAAAACCTATTTAGAAAAGAATAGATTAAACCACTCCCCCTATTGATCCTTGGTAATCCATGAAAAATTCCTTGGATATATCATCCCAAGGGGAAATTGGGATAGGAACGGTTAAATATAGTATATTGGGGTTTGACATAAATTTTTGATTGTGGAACTCAATGCATTTTATCAAGAACATTTCAATATCCTTTGACATTCTAGGCTAATAAAAATTCTCAACGAGAACACAAAATATTTTAGAAATTCCAAAATGTCCCATTAATCCACTATACTGATCTTCTTTCAATTAATGTAAATTAAAAAAATAAAATTTTAATACATAGTTTATCATCTTCAAATAGGAATCCATTTTGTAAATTTATCTTTTCCCAAATAATTATAGGTTTACAATGATTAAAATATAACCAAGAATAATTTTCACTAGAATATAAATGTTTAAGGAATTCAAAACAATGGAGTTTAGATTCCAAAAAATATATATGAGAACATATGAATAAAATTGAATCAAAAATAATTTTTTCCTTCCCATTGTATGATTTATAACATAAGGAAATGTATCAATAAATTTTAGACACATTTAATTCCACATACTTATATGTTTTTTGGATAATAATGTGTTTAATATCCTAATGATCATAATGAATTAGAAATTATTCAGGAAAAAGATAATGATAAAAATAAATAAATACTTTAAATAACGCATACTATTCAATATCTTAGGTATAATAATTTAAATTTGAGACAATAAATCCTTACTAAGACAAGAAATGGGATCACCTTCCAACATGGCTACTCCACAAATACAAATTCCACATGAATCACATTCAATCTCAAAGATCTTTTCAAAATCCAAGAGATCGTGTAGATTTGTGTGGGTGAGTCACTCTATGAGTTCCTTGAAATCCTTCTCTTGATTCATCCCCAATTTTATGGGAACATTATTCTCTATCATCATATTCAATGATGTTGTTTTTGTGTGATGTCCGTCATAAATGCCCAGTAAATACTAGTATTCCATTGGAAACTTCTTACATGGACAATGGAGGTTGGAGTTGGAAACTACTAAATGGAATTTATCATCTCAATATCTACCTGAAATCCTTAACCACATTCAAAAAATCCAAGTAAAACTATTTTATTGTGTTCAATTTTATACTATTTAATTATTCTAAAAAAATATTTCCCAACACCTCAAGGGCATTTATTTTGTGGTAAACATGTTCTTACAAAGTCATACTATTAACTAGAATATCATAAAATTAAACCATGACAAACATTCCAAAATATTGATGTAATACAAGATTTATTACACTACAAAATATTCTAGTGATATTTTTAAGACTAAAGGGAATGACCAACCATTTATAAAGTCCATGATTTTTTCTTAAATTCAGGTTTCCACTAACCTCCTTAATCCATACTCATTAGGTGGTATTAACTTCTTAAATCAATTTTTAGGAAAAAATAACATCAATTTAAATCATATAGAATATCAACTAACATATGGATAGGATGATGATATCTCACAGTGATCTTATTGATTGATATATAGTTAATGCATATTCTCCATCTTCCATGCTTCTTTGGAATTAGAAGAAAAATTATAGCACATGGACTATGTCTCTCTTTGATATATTTCATGTCCAATAGATAATAAACATGACAATGAATTTATTTTGTCTCTATCATGTTGGTGCGATAAATATTCCATTTTTTAGTGATTATTTTATTATGCATTCAATTTGATTCTCAATACCACTAAAGGGTGGAAAAAATGATGGCACCTCTTCTGTAAATACATCATCACACTCCTGCAAAAAATACTGAAATAAAATTGGGAAAGTGGGGAAGTCATTAGTATTTATAAATACAACCTTCTACATGAGTTCTAGGAGGTTTTTCTATGTAAAAAAAATGCTTCCTTAAACTAGCTCTTGTTTTCCAATACCTCCCTTTTATCCTCTATGAAAAAAATTCACTCTTTCCTTTTCTACACTTCCATTTATTTTCATCTCTCATTTTACCTTTTTCAAAAATACTTTAATTTTTCATTTTATGTCTTTTTTTATTCTTTACTCATTTTCTCATCTCACTCTGAATGTGAACTTTCTAAATTATTTTGGGGGACATCAGGATGAGGATTCTAGCTTTCTCTCGATGTACAAGGGGATGTTTATTTAGAAAACCATCATGTGTAAGATGCCGATCATATTTTCATAGTAATCCTAATATAAAATTACATTACATATTAAATATATAATTTTATAAAAATAAATCATTATAATTAATATTGGTGAAAATACATTCACCTATTTTGTATCCTTTAGCTCTCTGTAATCATTCATCCTCTGAAGCCTGTATGATTACTGGTTCTCAATGTTGGGGTCCCAAAATTTCCACCAATATGGTTCTCACCACATTTCCTAAAAATCATATATCAATAACAAAACTACATACCTTATAATTGATCATTTACTGAGTATGTAAAATGTTCTCCTAAAAATCATTCACTCCAATTGTCATTTGCGCGATTAAAACTCTCATAAAGACAATAATATCAACATAATATGCAAATTCTCAATTACAATTTTCTTTAGATTCATCTTATACCTCTTATAAACTCTATCCATTATTCTCCTATTCTATATACTTATTGATGGTCAATGTGGGAGGGTTAGGGCATTCACTTTAAATGTGACCACTTCCTCGACACTTGAAACATAAAATATTCTAATTCCATCATTGGTTAGACTCAAAAGTTGGATTCTATTCTAGAATAATTACCAATTAAATTTAGTGATAAACAACATATTTGGGTTTTAATGATACTCCAATCTACATACTATAATTTCTCTATGGCGTAAAAGGGGTAGTGTGATTTATTAGTTATCACCACTTAATTTATTTCTTGATGTCGGTGGCTTAGTGGATAATATTTTGTATCTCCCCATGGTGGTACATCTCCACTTGATCTAAAATCTCTATATTGAGCCTATGTGAAAGCCATAATATGGATACATATGGATCATCCAAAATTTTATTTAATCATGGAAATTTAATGTTAATCATAGTAATCTTCAACACTCTTACTACCTTCAGTGAGACCATGCTGTTTGATGTAGAGATCTCTATGGTAGTGTGGGGGAAGAAACGTCTTCCCCATGGAAAAAATCAAGTAATACAAAGTGTTGATTGAATTTATTCCATACCTTTCCCTCCCCTTTTTAATTTTAGCCCACAAAATTAGTGAATAATCATAAAATTCATGGGATTCAGTTTGACATTTTCTCCTCTGAATATGAATGGCATGAAAGAACTTGCCCGACCAGAAACTACCACTACAATTATGCTTCTAGATAACTTTTTCCATGAAAATAGGTGGCCATAAATTTAATAACTCCAAGGATTTTATCATCATGTGGTATCTGTTTTCCTCCTCTAGGTAAATGGAACATCCTTCTTTTTTCTGGGATATCCACAAAAGAATAATCAAAGTTCTCCATCTCCTCCTCTATGATGTTTGGGAGATGTAGTGCTAGAGAACATTGTGGGTTACCGTGGATCATACTTAGTCTTGATTGATTCTCTAGTTTTTCAATCTTATCATGTACTACCTCCAACATCATATATAGAATATTATTGAACTGGATCACCAGATATTTCATTTAGAGTCACGTAGCATCTGGTGAAAGGGATCTAAATTGGCATAACTCATTGATAGAATGATAAATTATATTCCCATGATCTTCTACTAGGATTAGTAGCATGAAAAAAAACACGTTGTGAAAACACACAATTATACACAATAACACACATATTTGACAATAGACAAATTCACACACACGATGATACTTGAACACATGTGCATGCGTGCATTGATACACACTCACACACACACAAGATGAACACACATAGACAAAATATATACACACTCACACACAAAAGTACACACAAAAAAACCAATAATATGTTCACACTCATACACACAAGGATACAAACCCCCACACAGTTGATTTACACACTCCCACACAAAATGGAACATACTCACAAATTTCATTATTTTATTTTAGTCCACTCTTTACACAAAATTAAAATTCCAAGCACATGTGAATTAAATTATTTTATTTGGGGTGATTGACTACAAAAAATCCTTAAAAAATTAAATTATGTTAGGGGTGGTTTAACATAACCTCTTAGAGTGGTAAAGGGTTTTAAAATAGTTATGGGTGGAAAAGGGGGTAGAAAATATGGTTAAAGGTTGAAAATGATTGATGGGTGTAATAAAGTGTAATTTTTATGATTATTAAAGATGATAAAAATTAATAATAATACTATCAAAATATGATATGGTGATGAAGTAAAATTGTGGATAATGTGGTGTATGGTAAGGGAAAGTGATAATAAGGAAAAGCACAAAGAGATAAAGAAGTAATTATAAATACTATTTTCATTATTTATTTTAATAGTTTTTTATAAAAATATCCACGAAAATATATGTCATTAACATATTAAAGTAGATTAATATGAACATATAGTAATACTATTTTTTTGAAATATCATTAAGAAAAAATGTGTGCTCGAATTTGAGAAGTTCAAAATGATTATTTGGGATAATTTAAATATTTGTGTTTTTTTCCGATAAAAATAACATATAGAGAATAAAATGAATAAATAATATCGATTAATAATTGGATGAATGTAAATTTAAATATTACAGACCATATGATTGTTTTAGAGTTTTCCAATAAAATGTTTTGTAGGATTTTTTAAAGGGTGTAAAATATAAAATTTTAAGAATGGTAAATGAAAAAATCACTGTAAAAGAAGGGAGATATGACAACAGTATAAACCTAATAGCTGATACCAACTTATCTGAGACACATGGGGTGGAAAAATCTTCAAGGAATATGGCAGCATATGATGGATACTGTTCGAGGTTAAGTGTTGGATGATGGGTTTGGATATTGGAGGCATGTAGTAAACCAACAATAAATGGAGTGTGGCCTATAACATATACAATATAATCAATGTATAGATGTGATGTCCAATTCAAACAATAGCCTAAATATTGACAAGGTATGAATAGACAAGAGAAAGTGAAGAAATTAAAGATCCTCAAAATGGAGACAATGGACATCCAAAAATTCCCTATTGCAAACTTGAATGAAAATAAACTCCCATAGGTTGGACATTTATTGCCAAGAGGTGAAATAAATGGTCAAGGGTCTAATTCCCAACATTCATAAAGCCCATTCCTACCTATTCCCCTTAAAGTAAAAAAGGTAAATTTCAAAAATAAATTATTTGAAATGTAACACATGTATTTCCACCCATATACCAACAAATTTTACATTGAGTTCATATCCTAATGGGATTTACATTTTTTCCCAAAGATACAATTATATAATCTCTATGTGAGAAAGGTTTCAAAATTACATGAATCTATGAGGGGAAAGTTTAAAAAATCATGTTTGGTCTTATAGAAGTGAGATTATTTGACCATTGTATCCTTCCATTCATGGTGAGATCCACTGTGTTGTCATTGAGGTATGATGTATGCACACTATATAATTCAATCTATTTAATTTCTCTCACTTCATCTAGAATTAAAATACAATTCTACCAAATTTGAAATTAACTTGGAGCATTCTATATGGTTCTCATCAAAGTGTTTTGGTTTTCTCAAGGGTGTGGGTTTAGAGATTTTTGGGGATGAGGTTTTGGGTTTTTTTGTGGGCAGAGAATTGAGGGTTATTTATGGCTCAAATGTTTTTTGGCTATGGGTTGAAGGGTTTTTTGGGGTTTATGTTTTAGTTTTTTTATAATGGTTTAGGTTTTTTGGGGATGATGTTTGTGTAAATTTTGGATGAGGGTTGATGGTTTTTGTGTTTTAGGGTTGAGGATTTTTTGGGTTGATGGATGGGTTTTTTGGGGGTTAGTGGTTGTGGTTTTTTAGGGGATGAGGTTTTAGTTTTTTTGGGATAAGGTTTGAGGGATTTTTTGCTGAGGGTTTATGAGTTTTTTGGAGTTGAGGGTGGAGATTTTTTAGGGGATGAGGGTTAAGAGTTTCTTAGTTATGAGGGTTAGGGGTTTTTGGGCATGAGTGTTAATGGTTTTTTTGGGGATGAGAGTGTAAGGTTTTTTTTGGCTGCGGGTTGAGGATTTTTTGGGTTTTGTGTTTAGGATTTTTATTTTTTGAGGTTTTAGGGTTTTCTAGGTAAGAATTTTGAGGTATTATTTGGGCTTGATGAGGGTCTTTTCAAGCTGAGGGTTGGTGGTGTTTGGAGGATGAGATTATAGTGTTTTTTATGGATGTGGATTTATAGGTTTTTGGGAAAAGGGTTTATGGTTTTTGGGGGATGTGAGATTATGGTTTTTGGGGATGAGGGTGTAGGGTTTTTTTGGATGAGGGTTTATGGTTTTTTGGTTATATGGGTTTCAGGTTTATTTGGGGCTGAGGTTTAGGGGTTTTTGGAGATGAGGGTTTAGGGTTGTTTGGGGTTAAGGGTTTCTATATTTTGTTTTGTCACTGAGGGTTTTTAGTATTCTATGGATGAGGGTTTAATTTTTTTTCATCTTAGATATTAGGATTTTTTGGGAATTAAGGTTTCATTTTTTGGGTTCTGAGGGTTTATGGTATATTTCCTCTATGGTTTTGGGGTATTAGGGTTTAGGGTTCTTTGTGGTGGAGGGTTTTGGGTTTTTTTGAGAAGAGATATTAGTGATTTTTGGGTTTGAGAGTTTTGGTTTTTTTCTAGGTGTTTATATTTTTTAAGGAAGAGTGTTTAGGGTGTTCTAAGGATGTTGGTTAAGGGTTTTTTTGGTGATGATGGTTTAGGGATTTTTGAGTGTAATAGTTTTGGGTTTTTTTGTGCTATGGGTTAAGCTCTTTTTGGGGTTGAGTGTTTAGTGTTTTTTGGGGATGAGTTGTTTTGGATTATTGGGTCTGAATGTTTTAGGATTTCTAGGGATGAGGGATTATGTTTTTTTGTGGCTTATAGTTAGGATTTTTTAGGTCTAAGGGTTTAAGATTTTTTTGGTATGAGTGTTTACGGTTTTCTGGACTTCTGGGTTTAGGGTTTTTTGGGATTTGAGTGTAGGGGTTTTGGGGGCTGATATTTGTGGTTTTTTGGTGGTAAAGTTTTAGGTTTATTTTGGGATAAGGGTTTAGGATTTTTGGGGGATGATTGTTTATCAATTTTTGTGTCAGAGGGTTTAGGTTTTTTTGGTGGATGATGGTTTAGTGGTTTTTGGGTAAGAGTATTTAGGGTTTTTCAGGGAAATGGGTATATGGTTTTTTTTTTGAGGATTTGGGTTTTTTTTGTAAGGTTTTAGGGTTTTTTAGTGATTACGGTTTATGGTTTTGGGGGTTGAGGGTTTATGGTTTTTTTTGGATGGGGGTTTAGGGTTTCTGAGATTAATGTTTTGGATTTTTTTGGGGAAGAGTGTTTAGTGGTTTTTAGAAATGTGGGTTTAGGGTTTTTTGGGGATGAGGGATTGCGTATTTTTTGGGGTAAGGGTTTACGTTATTTTAGAAGAGGTTTTATCATGTTTTGGGGTGAGTGTTTAGGGTTTTTTGGGTTATGGTTTTAGGTATGAGGGTTTTCAGTTTTTTGTGATTAGGGATTTAGGTTTTATTGGGGCTGAGTGTTTAGGGTTCATCTGTGTTGTGTGTTAGGAATTTTTTTGGGGATGAGGGTTTAGGGATTTTTTGGCCTTGAGGGTTTAGGGTTTTTAGGGATTCTGGGTTTAGGGTTTTTTGGAATTGAGTGTTTAGGGTTTGTGGTTTAGTGTTTTTGGGGATCAAAGATTAGGGTTATTTGGGGTTTAGGGTTGAGGGTTTTTTTGGGGCTAAGGGTTTCATGTTTTTTTTTGGATGAGGGTTTAGTGTTTTTGGGTAAGTTTGTTTAGGGTCATTCGTGGATGTGGGTTTATTCATGAAAGTTGTCACTGACCAGTTTACAAGATTGAATTCTAGGTTGGATGATTTGAAATTTCCTCAATTTCAAAGGCTCCAAGAAGGCAAGAAATTCCTGAAGCTGATGATGAGTACTCTGATTTTGAAGAAACAGTTCCTAGGTGAGGGCAAAGTGTTTCTTGGAGAGAAAATGACTTGGGAAGCATCAAAGTGACACTTACATACTTTCTAGGGAAGAGTGACTCAGAACATTATTTAGAGTGGGAGAGGAATATTGACCTTGTGTTTGGAATTTACAACTACTCAGAGGATAAGAAGGTAAAATTGGAAGCACTTGAGCTCAATGAATATGCAAGTATTTGTTGGGACCAATTACAAGTAAGTAGACTACATAATGGAGAAAGTCCAATTCCAACATGGTAAGAAATGAATATAGTAATGCCAAAAAGGTACATTTCTAGTCATTACTATTGATATTTTCATTTTAATTTACAAAAAATTGTTCTAGGTTCCATGTATGTGGAGGAATACTACAAGGAAATGGAGATATCTATGATTTGAGATAATTTGGAGGAGGATTGCGAATCTACCATGGAAAGGTTAGTCAATGGATTGAATCTAGAAATTATAGATGTGGTGGAACATCAAACCTACATTGACATGGTGGAGTTACTACATATGGTGACGAAGGTAGAGAATCAAAAGTATTCTCAAAGGAATCAAGTAAGTTCCCTAAAATTTTAATAGGGATAACCAGAAAGAGCTAAAATCAACTTTTAAGTGGAATGAAAAAAACTAAGAGATTCAAAATTTGTTCCAAAAAAAGAGAAGGGACGAAAAATATGTTCTTCCCCACTAATTCAAAATGTAAAATTGACATGAATTTACCTTCTAAAAATCATTAAATAGCTTGTTTTAAGTGTCAAGTACATGGTCATAATTCATCTCAATTCCCTAAAAAAGGACCATGATTGCTATGGATAATGGAGAAATACTTAGTGAGAACCTTAGAGATGATGAGGTGCCACCTTTGGAGGAGATTTCTGATATAGAAGTTGAAAACCCCTTACATGGGGATGCATTGGTGGCAATAATATCTTTAGACATTAAACCAATAGATGATCTGGATGAGGAGCAGCGTGAGCCTATTTTTCATAGGAGATGACACATCAAGGAGAAGGTTTTTAGTATGATCATTGATAGTGGAAGTTGAACTAATGTGGCTTGTACCTTGTTTGTGGATAAGTTTAGTTTTCCTACTCTAAGGCATATTATACCTTATAGATTACAGTTGTTGAATGATAGTGGAGAAGTGAGGGTCACAAAACAAGATATAGTATGTGTTTCCATTGGAAAATATCATTATGAGGCGCTTTGTTATGTTTCTATGATACAGCCTAGACCTTTTCTACTTGGGAGAGCGTGAAAATTTTATAGGGGGTGTTGTTTGATGGTTATGCTATCCACTTATCTTTTCATTTAAGCAATAGAAATATTGTGTTGACTCCTCTATGTCCCATTCAAGCATATGAAGATCAAGTGAGGATAGAGAAAGAATAGAAAAATAAAAAATAAATGAGTGAACATGATAGTGGGAAAAATAAAAATAGGGGTGATTAAAAAGAGAGTGATGGGTTTAGAAAAAAAAAAGAAAAGAGATAATAAAATTAAAAGAGTGAAGAAATTAAGTGTGAAAAAGGAGAGACTGGTGAAATAAAAATAAATTAGGGAAATAAAAGAGATGAAAACAAGAGTGTTGAGTGAAATGTGAGTTTATTTTCTAGAAAAAGTGAGGTTAAAGGTGATTTTTTGAGCAAGAAAGTTTTATTACTCATTATTAAGTATGCCTAACTTGAAACTAAATAAATTCACCATTGTTTACCTTTTTGTGATTTGTCTTTACTGTAGAAATTTGGTGATTTGTTTCCCAAAGAAACACATGATGGATTACCCATTTTGAAAGGCATTGAGCATAGGAAGGACTTCATACCTGGTGACGTAATTCACAATAGGCCAACATATAGAGATAATCTATAAGAGACTAGAGAGACCCAATGTCACGTTGAAGAACTCTTGATGAAAGGATTAGTAAGGGAAAACATGAGTCTATGCACTGTTCTGGTTATCATAGTACCCAAGAAATATGGAACAAGGAGGATGTGTTTGGATTTTCATGCCATCAATAAAATTTCTGTTATGAATTGTTATCTCATCCCTTGAATTGATGACATGCTTCATGAATTACAAGGGGACTCTTTATTTTCAAAAATTGATCTTAAATGTGGATACCACCAAATTCGAATAAAAGAAGTAGGTGAGTGGAAAACTGATTTTCAAACTATGTTTGGTTTTTATGAGTGGTTAGTTATTCCATTTGGTTTAACTAATGCTTTATGTACATTAATAAGATTATTGTACCATGTTCTTCATTCATTCATTGGAAAATTCATTGTTTTATATATTGATGCTATCTTGGTGTATAGAAAATCTCTGGAAAACCATGCTGAACACTTACATTTGGTGTGAGAAACCCATAAAGAAAACCAACTTCATGCCAATATTAAAAATGTTCCTTTTTCATGGATTATGTTGTATTTCATGGATTTGGTGTAGGGGTGTAAGGGATTCATGTGTATGATGAAAATATCAATGAAATTTAGGAGTGTCCCACACTAAAGAGCGCAACTGGGGTTAGGAGTTTCATGGATTGGTAGGCTTCTATAGAAGGTTTGATAAGGATTTTTCATCCATCGCTACACCTCTTAATGAACTTGTAAAGAATAATGTGGTCATTAAATTGTGTGAAAAACAAGAAAAATCCTTTAACACACTCAAAGAAAAATTGTTCAGTGCTCCCATTTTAAGGCTCCCAGATTTCACCAAAGTCATTGAAATTGAGTGTGATGCATCGGGAGTTGGTATTGGTGTTGTTTTGACTCAAGATTCGTGTCCAATTTTTTACTTTAGTGAGAAATTGAATGGAGTAGCATTAAATTATTCAACTTATTATAAATAACATTATTCTTTTAAATGAACCCTGGAAACATGGAAACATTAGTTTTGGCCTAAAGAGTTCATTATTCATTTTGACCATGAAATCCTTAAGTATTTTAAGTCCAAATGTATGTTGAATTGGGGACATGCATCTTGGCTGGAATTCATTGAGACGTTCCCCTATGTGATTAAGCACCAATAAGGTAATAAAAATGTGGTCAACGATACTCTTTCATGATGGTATGCACTTCTTAAATCTCTTCATTCTCATTTATTTGGACTTTAGTTACTATAGTGAATGTATGAAAATGATTGATATTATTATCATATTTGGACATCTTGTGAAAAAACATGGATTTAAATACTATTACAAAAGTGATGGGTTTCTTTTCAAAAGGGATAAATTGTGCATTCCAAATTGTTCAACTGGATAATTGTTTGTAAAAGAAACTCATGGGGGTGGTTTGATGGGGCATTTTTGTGTTGAAAAAACATTAGCCACTTTGCATGAAAATTTTTGTTGGACAAGAATGAGAAAAGATGTAATTTTAATTTGCGATATGTGTGTCACTTGTAAGCATGCAAAGTCCAAGGTTCAACCTAATGGATTGTATTCCACTTTTCTTATTCCATCCCATCATTGGACTAAAATCTCAATGTATTTTGTGTTGGGATTGCATCAATCTAAATCAGAAAAAGATAAAAAAAATTGTGGATCGATTAAACAAAATGGATCATTTCATTGCTTTCTCAATAACTAATGATTCGATTCATATAACAGATTTTTTTTCAATGAAATTGTGAGATTACATGGACTGCCAAAATCCATTGTATGTGATAGGGATGTGAAATTCTTTATCCACTTTTGGAGGACTTTATGGAATAAATTGGGAACTAAATTATTGTTCTCAAATGTTGCACATCCTCAAACTAATGGTAAAAATAAAGTGGTTAATAAGACTCTGTCTACCCACTTGCGTATAATAATTCAAAAAAATATAAATAATTGGGAATTTTTTTACCATGCATAGAGTTTTCATATAACCATGTATTGAATTACACTAATAAATTCTCACCTTTTGATATTGTATATGGATTTAACCCAATGTCTATGTTACATATTCTTTCAATTCCTACTAATGAGGTTGTTGATCTTGTAGGTGATGAGGAGGAAATTTTTTTTCGGGATTTGCATACCAAATTGAAACCAACATTGAATGAAGAAATGAACAATATGAAAAGTAAGAAAAAAAAGGACGACATAAGGTTTTCGTATAACCTGGAGATTGGGTGTGGGTGCATTTGAGGAAGGAAAGGTTACCAGGGCAGAGAAAATCAAAACATCAACCATAGGGAGATAGTCCATTTCATGGTTTTGAAAGAATCAATGATAACTCCTAAAATATTGACTTTCCTAGCAGGTATGGGAATGTGAGTGCTATATTTAATATTACTGATCTATCTTCCAATGAATATGAATATTCTAGGATGAATACTTTTAATGAGGGAGGAGATTATGTGAATCATGGTGCACACATGCAGCGAGGAGTTGAGGGAGATCATGGAATGGATGGTGGAAGTAGAAATAATGGAAAAGACTCATTGCATGGGATTGGTGTCCCAATGAAAAGTGGTAGAATGAGGAGGATTAAATAGGATTTACATGTCCTTATTTTGAAATTACACGAGGAGGCCCAACAATCCTATATAAGAGGAGAAAATGGGCCTTTAATCACACTTATTAAAGCCCAAAAATGAACCTAAATGTCCCACACAATTGATACCAAGAATCAAAATCAAATTAAATGAAGGAAATATCCAAATTAATAAAGTGATGGGCCCCATGTCTCTAAAGTCATGGTGGGAATATTCAAAATCTTTGGGGTGGTTCCAAAAAGTCTTCGTGGTGGATATTGTGTCCCTCTAAAGCCATGGGAATGTGTAAAAAAGTAAAAATTGAGGGATTGGATTTAGAAATTTTTGGGATAGGTATTTTGACAGTAATACCTCTCATTTGGATATAAATGGCCACCTCTTGTACCCTTTTAAGGTTAATTTCTAATTTGAGTGTTTTCTAGCATTATTAGGCTTGTATTTCTTATGTTCTTAGGTGAATTCATGTAAGACACATAAAAGTTTTGATCAAATTTTGTGGTGATTTATAATTAGAGTTTCAAGGGGAAAGTCTCCTTGGGGTCCTAATTGATCACCCCTTCAAAATTTATTTTCATTGCATTTCTTTTAATTTTTGTTTCACCTAATTCCATCACTTGTGTTTCCAAATGTTTTCCAAATGTTTTCTAATGGATATCGCACACCCATACAATATCATATGAGTGAGTTTTGGGGTTTTTTTTACTGATAAGGGTTTAGGTTTTTTTGGGCTAAGGGTTTAGGGTTTAGGTAGGTTAGGGTTTATAGGTTTTGTGGTTGGGGATTTTGGGTTTTTTAGGATGAGGGATGTGGGTATTTTGGCTTGAGGTTTGGGGTATTTTTTTCATTGAGGGTGGGGATATTTTTAGGGATGAGGGTTTTGGGTTTTTTTGGGGTTGAGGTATTTTGGGTTTTTTGTTTTTAGGGATGGGGTTTTTTTGGGATAACGGTAGGGGTTTTGGGGGGTTGAGGGTTGGAGTTTTTTGGGGATCAGGGATGGGTGTTTTTTTGGGGTAGAGTGTTCGATGTTTTCTTGTGGCTGAGGATTGGGGGTTTCCTGGGTCTATGTGTTGGGGGTTTCTTTGGGCTGATGGTTGGGCTTTTGGGGGATTATTTTTGGGGGGGTTTAGGGATCAGGGATGTAATATTTTTTATAGATGAGGGTTGAGGGTTTTTTGGGGTTGAGGGTTGATATTTTTTAGGGGATAAGGGTTGTGGTATTTTTTGGGTAGCATGTTGAGGGTTTTGGGGGGCTGAGTGTTGTGGATTTTTTGGGGCAAAGGATTTAGTGTTTTTTTTTGGGCTCATGTTTGGGAGTTTTTTTGTCATTGAGGGTTTAGTTTTTTAGGGCTATGGGTTTATGGTTATTCGGGGTATAGGGTTGAGGGTTTATTGGTTAAGAGGGTTGATGGTTTTTTTGGGTTGAGTGTTTAGTGATTTTTGGGGATTAGGTTTTTGGGTTTTTTGGGGTTGAAGGTTGAGGGTTTTTTATCTTGAGTTTTGTGGATTATTTAGGGTTTTGGTTACGATGTTTTAGGGTTTTTAGTGCCCGATGGTTTGGGGTTTATTGGGGATTAGGTTTTAGGGTTTTTAGGGATTAGGGTTTAGGTTTTTTTGGGAATGTTGGTTTAGATTTTATGGGCTGATTGTTTTGGGTTCTTTCATGATGAAGGATTTATGAGTTTTAGGGATGAGGGTTTTTATTTTATTGTATATGTGGATTTAGGGGTTTTTGGGACTAATGGTTTAGGGTATTTAGTGGATGAGTATTTAGGGTGTTTTGGGATGAGGATTAATGATTTTTAGGGTATCTTGTGTCTTGAGTGTTGAGGGTTTTTTGGTGTTTATGGTTTAGGTAATTTTGGGGTTTAGGGTTGAGGATTTTTAAGGTCAAGGGGTTTATGGTTTTTTTGGGGCATAGGGATGAGGGTCATATTTGTGCTGAGTGTTTTGGGTTTTTTTGTAAAGAGAATTCATTTTTTTGGGGGGATGTTTGTTTTGGGGAAATTGGGGCTAAGGGATTACAATTTTTTGGGACTGAGTGTTTAATGTTTTTTGTGGATGATGGTTTAGGGATTTTAGGGGATGTGGGTTTATAGTTTTTGGGTATTGATATTTTAGAGTTATTTTGGGATGAGGGTATAATTTTTTTATGTTGAGGGTTTTGTGTTTATTGGATATGAGTAAGTAGTGTTTTTGTTTGTAAGGGATATTGGTTATTTGGGGATGAGGGTTTAGGATTTTTTCACTAAGGGTTCATGTATTTTTGGGTTTGTGGGTTTATAATTTTTGGGAATAAACGTTTAGGTTTTTTTGGGGCTAAGGGATGAGGATTTATAGTGAATTAGGGTTGATGATTTATTATGTTTGAGTTTTTAGGGTTTATTGGGATGAGGTTTTATGGTTTTTTTGTGGCTGAGGGTTTATGGTATTTTTTGGTCAAGGGGTTTGGGATTTTTGGTGCTATGGGTTTAGGGTTTTGTGGGGATGGGGGTTTGGTGTTTTATAGGGATGAGGGTTTATTGTTTTTCCATGATGAGGTTTTAGGGTTTTTTGGGTTGTGAGTCTACCTTTTTTTTGGTTTAGTATTTAGTGTTTCTTGGGGTTGATGGTTTAGGTTTTTTAGGGGATGGGTGATTAGGATTTTTGGGGATTAAGGATTGAGGTTTGTTGGGATCTGAGGGTTTAGGGTATTATATGGATGAGGGTTGAAGGTCTGTTGTGGTTGTGGGTTTTTTGGGAAAGACGATTTATGTTTTTTTTGGAAAAAGGTTAAGGTTTTTTTGGGGCTTAGGGATTATGGTTTTTTAAGGGTGACAGTTTTGGGTTTTTTGAGGATAAGGGTTTATGATTTTTTAGGGATTAGGGTGTAGGGTTTCGTGGGTCTGAGGGTCTAGGCTATTTTGGGGTAAAGGCAAATAGTTTTTAGAGATGTTGTTTTAGAGATTATTTTAGAATGATATTTTAGTGATTTATGGGGCTAAGGGTTTAGAGATTTTTTGGCTAGTGTTTTTATGGTTTTTTTGGAAGAGGGTTTTTAGTTTTTTGGGGCATATGATTTATGGTTTTTTTGGATCTGAGGGTTTAGTGTTTTTTAGGATGATGGATTTGGGTTTTTAGGTATGTGGATTTGTTTTTTTTCTTTGATTATTATGGTTTATGGTATTTTGGGTTGTGGATAGAGAGTCTTTTTGGGATGAGTGCTCTCATGTTTTTGGGGATAAGGTTTTAGTGTTTCATTAGCCTGAGGGTTTATGATTTTTTTGGGTAAGAGTATAGTGTTTTCTATGGATGAGGGTTTTTTTATGGGTTTGAGGGTTAGGGTGTTTTAGGGTTGAGGGTTTTGTGTTTTTTGGGGATGAGGGTTTTCAATTTTTTTGGGTGTTGGGTTTGGGGATTTTGGGTTTGGGGATTTTGATGATGACAGTTTAAATTTTTTTGTGGTTGAGGGTTTATAGACATTTGAGGCAATATGTTTTGGGTTATTTGGGTATTAGGGTTTTGAGTTTTTTGTTTATTAGGTTCTATGGTTTATTGTGGTTGTTTGAGAGTTTTTTTGGGTGTGGTTTGAGGGTTTCTTAGGCATAGGGGTTTAGGGTTTTTTGGGGCTTAAGGTTGAGAGTTTTTTACTGTTGAGAGATTACAATTTTTTGGGGTAGAGGGTTGAGGTTTTTTTGGGGATGATGGCTTAGGATTTTCTTGGGGATTAGCTCATCAGGTTTTTTTAGGATAAGGTTGAGGTTTTTGGGGGATGAGTTTTCCATGTTTTTTGGGAATAAGGGTTGATGGTTTTTTAGAGATTAGGTTTGAGTGTTTTTTGGGGATGATGGTTATGGTATTTTGAGGCTATGATTTTGGGGTTGCTTGGGGCTAGGGGTTCAGTGATTTATAGGATGAAATCTATGGATTTTCTAGGGTATAGGTATGAGGTTTTTTTGGTATTTATGTATGATGTATTTTTATGGTAGTGGGTTGATGGATTTTTTGTTCTCATGGTTGAGGGTTTTCTAGAATAAAGGTTGAGTGTGCTTTTGGGGCTGGGGGTTAATTGTTTTTTGGGACAGAGGTTTTATGTTTTCTGGGGGATGAGGATTATTGGATTATGGGGCTTTGGGTTTTATATTTCTTTTGGAAAAGGGTTGATGAATTTTTGGGGTTGAGGTTTGTGGTTTTTTTGGGGATGATGGTTTTTTGGGCGAAGGTCGATGATTTTTAAGGACTGAGGGTTGATGGGTTTTGTGGGATGAGGATTGAGAATTTCTTTCGAATAATGGTTTAGGGTTTTTTGTGGTGGAGGTTTTAGTTTTTCTGTAAGAGGGTTGATGGTTTTTTAGGGCTGATGGTTGAGTGTTTTTTTGGTGGATGAGGATTGGGGGTTTTTGGGATTGGGGTTGAGGTTTTATTGTTGATGAGGGTTGATGGTTTTTTTGTTGACAAGGGTTTAGGGTTTCTGAGGATAATTTATTAATCTCTTTTGGGGATGAGGGTTGATGGAGTTTTGGGGATGATGGTTGATTGTTTTTTGGGGATATGTGTTGAGGGTTTTTGGGGATGATGTTTGAGTGATTTTCAAGGTTGAGGGTTCAGTTCTTTTGGGGGAAGAGCATTCTGGGTTTTTTGGGATGATGGTCTAAGGATTGTTAGGAATGAGGGATTATATATTTTTGGAGATGAGGGTTTGGGGTTTATTGGGGTGATGTTTTATGAATTTTTTAGGATAAGTGTTTAGGTTCTTTTGGGGATGAAGGTTACGATTATTTGGGGATGAGAGATTAGTGTTTTTCAAGCTAATGTTTTATGATTTTTTTGAGTTGATGGTTTAAGGTTTATTGGGATGCAAACATAGTGTTTTTATGAGATGAGTGTTTAGGGTTTCATGTGTATAAGGGTTCAGAATATTTTAGGGATGATGATCTAGGTTTTTTTAGGGTTGATGGTTTTTAGGATGAGTGGTAGAATATTTTGGGGATTGAGTGTGGAGGGTTTTTTTGGGATGAGGGTTAGGATTTTATTTCTACTGAGGGTTTAGGGTGGTCAGGTGATGATACTTAAGGATTTTTCATCTGAGGGATTATAGTTTACTAGGGATGGGGGTTTCTAGTTTTTTGGGATTGAGAGTTGAGGGTTTTTCATGTATGAGGGTATAGGTTATTCTAGAGTAAAGGGGTGAGGGTTATTTTGGGGTGGAAGTTGAGGGTTATTTGGGATAAAGGTTTAGGTTTTTTGGGATGTAGTTTTAGGGTTATATAAGGTTGGGAAATTTTTTGGGATGAGGGATTAAGGTTTTTTGGGACTTGGAGTTTGGGTTATTTGGGTTATGATATATTTGGATTTTTAGGGCTAAGGGTTGAGGTTTTTTATGACTGGTTGTTGATGGTATTTTTGGGGTTGAGGGTTGAGTGTTTTTTTTGTGGTTGTGGTTTGAGAATTTTTTGGGGCTGATGGTCTAGGATGTTTTGGGCTGTCTGTTGAGGGTTTTTCTGGGATGGTGGATGAGGGTTTTTTGGGGTTTAGGGATGCGAGTTGAAGGTTTTTTGGGGATGATGGTTTTGTCCTTTTTTGGAGCTGAGGGTTTAGGTTTTTTGGGATTGGTGATTAAGGTTTTGGGGATAGAGGTTTCAGGTTTTTTGGGGGTTCAGTGTTTATGGTTTTTTTAGGATGAGGTTTTATGGTTTTTTTGGGATAAGGTTTTAGGGTATTTTGGGGTGGTGGGTTTCATACTATTTGATTCTATGGTTTTAGTGTTTTCATGGGGATCTAGGATTATGGTTTTTTTAGGGATAAGGTTTTTGGGTTTTTACGGATGAGGGTTTGGAGTTTTTTTGGTCTTGGGTTTTGGGGTTTTGGTGTTGAGGTTTTAGGGATTTTTTAGGATGCGAGGTTGTATTTTTGGGGGGTTGAGCGTTTCAGATTTTTTTTGGGCTAAGAGTTTTTGGGGTTTAGGGTTTAGGGATTTTTGGGGGCTTTTTGTTAAGGGTTTTTAGGGATGAGGGGTATAATTTTTTGTTTCTGGGGGTATAGTGTTTTTTGGGGATGAGGGATTAGGTTTATTTGGCATACGGGTTTTTGTTTTTCTAGGGTTGAGGGATTTTTGGAGATGAAGGATTAGGGGTTTTGGGGGATTATTGTGTAGGGTTTGTAGGGGCTGAAGGTTTAGGGTTATTTAGGGATGAGGGTTTTTGGTTTTTTGGAGATAATCATTTACAGTTTTTGGGGAAGAGGATTAAGGGTGTTTTGATAAAGTGATTTAATGGTTTTGGGGGGTGGATGGTTAAGGGATTTTAGGGCGTGGGTGTATAGGGTTTTGTGCGGATGATAGTTTAGGGTAATTTTGGGATTAGGGTTTTTGATTTCATAGTGGCTAAGGGTCAACTGTTTTTCGGTTTGACGGTTGACTATTTTTTGTGGCTGAAGGTTTAAGGATTTTTTGGGATGTTGGTTTATTGTTATTTTTGTATTTCAGTAGATCATTTTATTTAGGTGTAAGGTTGAGGTTTTTTTATGAATGAGGTTTGTGGGTTTTTGGGGGCCTATGGTTGAGAATTTCTGTGGATTGGGATTGGTGATTTGTTGGGGTTGAGGGTTTTTGGTTTTTAGGGATAATGTTTTATGTTTTTATGGGATTTGGGGAGAGGGTTTTGAGATATGAGTGTCAATAGATTTATGGGGTGATGGTTTTGGATAATTTGGGGATGCATGTTGGGGTTTTTTTAAGATGAGGCTTGAGGGTTTTTTGGGCCGATGGTTTAGGAATATTTGGACAAGATGGTTGAGGAATTCTTGTTGACGAGGATTTATAATTTTTTCCTTGGTTTAGGGATTTTGGGGTTGAAAATTTAGGTATTTTTGGGGAAATGGATTTATGGTTTTTTCGGGCTGAGTGTTGAGGATTTTTTAGGCATGATTTTCGAGGGGTTTGAATGTTGAGGGTTAGTATTTTTTGAGAGTGAGCGTTTAGTGTTTATTGGGGATGAGGATTTTTTTTTTGGTTTTTTAGGTTAAGGGTTTCTTAGGTATGAGGGATTAGTGTTTTTAGGGTAAGGGTTTATGTTTTTTGGTGATGATGATTTACGATTTTTTCAGATATTGTTTTATGTTTTCTTAGGGTTGAGGGTTATGGGTTTTTTTGGGGATAATGTTTTAGGGGTGTTTATGACTGAGGGATGAGGGTTTTGAGGGACAATGGTTGAGAGTTTCATGTAGTTGGATGTTTAATATTTTTTGGGGTTGAGGGAATATAGTTCTTTAATTCAGGGTGTGGATTTTTTTGGGGATAAGGGTTTCAGGTTTTTAAGATATGAGTTTTGGGGTTTTTTGGGGGTGATGGTTTCGAGTTTTCTAGGGATGAGGGTTTAGGGTTTTGGGGGTGAGGTTTTAGGGTATCTTATAGGGGATGTGGTTTTATAGTTTTTTGGGGTTGAGGTATTATATTTTTTTAGGGATAATAGATTAGGATTTTTTAGGAATGAGGGTTTAGGAGTTTTTTGGAACAGTGTTTAGGGATTTTTTTGGTGTTGAGGGTTGAGATTTTTTTTGTGGATAAGTGTTTAGTGTCTTTTGGGGATGAGGGATCAGGTTTTTTTTGTATGAGGGTATAGTTTTTATTAAGGATATGGTTTTAGGATTTTTGATATTAGGGTTTAACGATTTTTGTGTGTAATGTTTTAGGTTTTTTTGGGACTGAGGGTTTATAGTTTTTTAGGGATAATGGATTAGGGTTTATTAGGGATGGGGGTTTATGGTTTTTTAGTACTAAGGGATTAAGATTTTTTAGGGAGTTGGGTTTTTAATTTCTTAGGAATGGAGGTTTTGGGTTTGTCTGGTATAACTATTTAGGTTTTTCAGGGAAGACAGTTTATGGTTTTTAGGAGCTCAATTATAGAGATTTTTTGGGGTTTTGGGTTTTTTGTAGATAATGTTTCATGGTGTATTGGAGATGACGTTATATAGTTTTTAGTTGATGATGATTAATTGTTTTTTGGGTATAAAGCTTTATTTTTTGGGGGGCTGAGGGATTAAGTATTTTTGGGGATGACAATTTTGGGTTTTTTTGGGGAAGAATTTTTAATTATTATTGGGGACGTGCATTTAGAGATTTTTTGGGGATAAAGGTATAGGGTTTTTGGTGGATGAGGGTTTTTGGTTTCTGGGAATATGGGTTTAGGGATATTTGGGGATGAGGATTGAGGGTTCTTTAGGGTTGATTTTTTTTTGAATTTTTGGGGATGAGGGTTTAGAGTAAATTTGGGATGAGTGTTTATTATATTTTTCAGATGAGAGTTTTCGGGTTTTCAGGCAAATGGTTTACAATTTTTTTGGGAAGAATGTTTATTGTTTTGGGGGGATGAGGATTTAGGTTTTTTAGGTCTGAGTTAATATGATTTCCTGGGGTTGAGTGTAGAGGGTTTTTTTGGGTTTACGGTTTATGTTTTTTTGGGGGTTTATGGTTTAGGATTTTTTTTTGGTTGAGATTGAGGGTTTTTTAGGAATGGGGGTTGAGGGGTTTTTCTGGGGCTGAGGGATTACATTTTTGGTGGCTAAGGGTTTTACGGTTTTTTGGGGTAAGGTTTATAGTTATTTTGGGTTGAGGGTTTAGGATTTTTTTGGCTTGTGGGTTTTGGGTTTTTTGGGGTTATGATTATAATGAATTTGGGGATTAAGGTTTAGGGATTGTTGGGTTAAGGAATATAGGGTTTTTTGGGATGAGTGATTATGGTTTTTTTTATTTAGGGTTTATGGTTTTTTTTATAAGGGATTAGGGTTTTTGGTGTCTGTGCGTTAGTGTTTTTTGGGGATATTGGTTTGGGGTTTTTTGTGGGGAAAGGGTTTGTAATTTTTTGGGCCAAGGGTTTGGTGGTTTTTTTGGGACGAGGGATTGAGGATTTTTGGGTCTGAATGTTCAGGATTTTTATAGCTGACAGTTTTATGCATTTTGGGTTTAGGGGTTGATATTTTTGGGGTTAGGGTTCGATTTTTTTTGGGGATCGGGGTTTAGGGTATTTGGGGTTGAGTGTTTTGGATTTTTTGGGGTTGAGGGTTTGGATTTTCTTTGGGGATGTGCGTTTTTTTTGGGCTAGTGGTTTTAGGGTTTTTAAGTAACAAAGTTTCATTTATTTTTAGGATGAATTATTTTTGTTTTTGGATATGAAGGTTTCAAAAAACAATTAAGGATGGGGTTTAGGGGATTCTTGGTGCCGATGGTTTTGGTTTTTTTTGGGGATCAGGGTTTGGTGTTTTTGGTTCTATGTTTATAGGGTTTATTGGGGAAATGGTTTAGGGTTTTTTGGGCTGAGGGCTTAGGAAATTTTGGGGATGAGGTTTATAGTTTTTTTGGTCTAGAGGATTTATGGCATTTTAGGGATGATAATATTTGTTTTTTTTAGGGTTTTTCTGGTTTAGGGTTTATGGTATTTCAAAGCTGGGCTTAAGGTTTTTTGGGTCGAAGGATTTAAAGAATTTAGGGATGAGGATTTGGGGATTTTTGGGTTAAGGGACAACTGATTTTTGTGATTGAGGGATTGGGTATTTTTTTCAATGTGGGCATAGTATTTTTTGAGATGAGGGTTTAGGATTTATTGGGTATGAGGGTTTGGTGTTTTTTAGTGTTGAGGGCTTAGGGTTTTTTAGGGCTTATTGTTTTGTATTTTTTTGGGCTCAGATTTTTTGTAATTTTTAAATATGGGGTTTATAGATTTCTATGGATGATTATTTATGGTTTTGTGGGATGAATGTTAAGGTATTTTTGGATCTATTGGTTTTGGGATTTTTGGGGCTGAGTATTTAGCAATTTTCTGGATGAGGGTTTCAGATTTATTAGGGATGAGGTTTCAGTTTTTTAGGGGATAATGGTTTACTATTTTTGGGGGATAAGGGTTTATAGTTAATAAGGAAGAGGGTTTACTATTTTGGGGGGATAAGGGTTTAGGTTTTTTTGGGGCTGAGTGTTTTGTATTGTTTAGGTATTAGAGGTTGGGGTTTTAGGGATGAGGGTTTAGGGTTTAATGGGGATAAGGGTTTGTGGTTTTCAAGGGGTAAATATTAGTGTTATTAGGGGATTAAGGATTGGGGTTTTTGGGGATGAGTGTTTTGAGATTATTAGGGTTGTGAGTTTATGTATTTTGGATTAGGTTTTGGGGTTCTTTTGGGATGATGTATTAAATGTTTTGGGTTATTAGGGATTACAGTTTTAGGGGTTGAGGGTTTGGAATTATTTGGGATTAGAGTATAGAGTTTTTTTTCTAGGTTTTCATAGTTTTCTGGGGCATATGGTTTGGGTTTTTTGGGACTACGGTTTTAAGGTTTTTTTGGGATACATGTTTAGTGTTTTTTTAGGATGATATTTTTGGGATTTTTGAGGCATGAGGTTTATGGATTTGGGGGTATGATAGTTTAGGGGTTTTTGGGCCTCACAATTTTTTATAAGGGTTTAGAAGAAGGATTAATGTTTTTTGGGGTAAGTGTTTAGGTTTATCTGTGGATTAGTGTTTATTGTTTTTTGGGGATATTGGTTTATGGTTTTTTGGGGCTAAGGAGTTATGAGTTTTGTGGATGAGGGTTTTGTGTTTTTTGAGGTGAAGAATTTATAGTTTTTGGGGATGATGGTTTTGTTTATTTTGGGATTTAATATTTATGGGTTTTTGGGAATGAGGGTTTAGGGTTTCATGGGGATCAATTTTTGGGGGTTTTTTATTGCAGAGGGTTTATGGATTTTTGGATTGTTTTTTGGGGTTTATTTAGGGTTGATGTTATTGGTTTTTTAGGTTTTAGGGAATGGTGATTTTTAGTGATTATGGTTTATGATTTTTTTCGCGTAAAGGTGTTTAGTTTTATTGGGGGTTCTAGTTATGGGGTTTTTTAAGATGAAGGTTTTGTTTTCATTCTTTATGAGGTCTTGGGGTTCTTCAAAGATGTAGTTTTTTTATGTCAGGGGGTTTATAAATTTTGGGGGATGAGAGTTTGGGGTTTTGGGACTAAGGGATTAATGTTATTGGGGTATGAGGGTGTGTGATTTTATGGAACTAGTTCTCTAGGGTGTTTTAGGATAAGGGTTTATGATTTTAGGGGGGTGAGGGTTTTAGATATTTTTTGGGATGATTAGTTAGTGATTGTTAGGTTTGAGGGTTTTGTGGATTTTTTGTGATGAGGGTCTGTGGTTTTTTATAAAATGAGGGTTTAGGTTTTTCTTGGGTTTCAGGGTTTGGTGTTTTTGGGATCTTAGGTGTTAGTGTTTTGGTGGCTCAAGGTTATTGGTTTTTTGGGGTGGCGGTTTATGGTTTTTTTTTATAGAAAATGGTTTAGGAATTTAAGGACTATGTTTTTCTTATTTTTTTCTTGAGGATATAGTATTTATTACGGATTATGGTTTAGGGATTTTTTTTAGGGTGTATAGATTTTTGGACTTATAGTTTAGGGTTTTTTGAGTTTAGGGTTTAGGGTTTTTTTGGAGCTAAGTGTTCAGGGTCTTCTGGGGATCATGATTGAAAATATTTTTATGGTTTAGGGTTTTGTTTTTTAGTTGTTTTTGGGATGTGGGATTATTATTATTAGAGAATTTATATTTAATAATTTTTAGGGATGATGGTTTATGTTTTTTTGATTTATGGATTTAGTGGGTTTTGGGGATTAGTTTGTGGGGTTTTTCGGGGATGAGGGTTTAGATTTTTTTGGGAAGTGATTTTTGGTTTATTAAGGTATGTTGGTTTAGGGTTTATTGGGGAATAGGGTTTTTGGTTTTATGGGGATAAGGGTTTTTGGTTTTTAGTTCTAGGAGTTCCGGGTTTTCTTATAGAGAGTTTAGGGTTTTGGGGGTTTAGGGAATTGGGTTGTTTTGGGGGATATGGGTTTGGGGATTTTTGGTGTTGAGTATTTAGGGTTTTCAGGGATGAGGGTGTAGGGGTTTTAGGGTATTAGGTTTTGGGGTTTTTTTTAGGGATTAGGATTTAGTGTTTTTGAGGGATAGGGGTTCGTGTTTTTTAGGGTTGAGGGTTTAGTGTTTTTTGTGGATGATGGTTTTTAGTTTTTTTGGATAAGGTTTTAGATTTTTTTGGGTATGAGGGTTTAAGAGTTTTTTGGGATGAGGTTTATTGTTTTTTTGTAATTAGGGTTTAGGGGATTTGGGGTTTAGGGTTTGTGGTTTTTTTGGTCTGAGGGTTTAGGGTTTTTTGGGGTTTAGTTTTTTAGATTTTCAGTGATCAAGGGTTTATGATAGTTTGGGGCTGTGGATTTACAGTTTTTTTAGTACAATGATTTAGGTTATTTAGGGACAATGGTTTTGGGTATTGGGGGTTCTTGGGGATTACATTTTGGGGTTTTTTAGGTTTATGGGTTTGGGTTTGGGGGGGGGGGGCTAAAGATTTATATTTATTTGTGGATGAGGGTTTAGTGTTTTTTTGGGGTCCAGATCTTTTGGATTTTTGAAAATGAGGTTTTAGTGTTTTTTGGGGATGAGGGTTTATGGTTTTTTGGGGAAGACGAATTTTATTTTTTTAGGGTTGAGGTATTGGGGGTTTTTTGGATGAGGGTTTTTAATTTTTTGAGGATTACTCTTTAGGGGTTTTGGGGGCTGAGATAATGGTGTATTTTGGGGATGAGGGTTTAGGAATTTTCAGGGACGAGGATTTTTTGTGGTAAATGGAATAAGGTTTTTAGGGCTTAGGGTTTGGGTTTTTTGGGGGCTGAGAATTTTTGTATTTTTTTTATTAGGATTCAGTGTTTTTAGGTATGAGGATTTATTTATTTTAAGGGATTTTGATTTTTAGTTTTTGGAACTGAGGGTTTGGGGTTTTTGTGCTGAGGGTGTGGGGTTTTTTTGGTATAGGGGTTAAGGTTCATGGTTATGAGGGTTTATGTTTTTTGGGGATGATTGTTTTGGCATTTCTACAACTAAGGGTTTAATATTTTTTGGTAATAAGGGTGTAGGGTTTTACAGGGTTAAAGGCATGGGGTTTTTTTTCGATGATGGTTTAGGTTTTTTTGGGTGTTGGGGTTTTGGTTTTCAGTGATGAGGGTTTATGGTTTTGGGGGTTAAAAGTTTATCATTTTGTGGGGCAGATTGTTTTGGGTTTTATGGGGTTGGAGATTTAGGGTTTTTGGTGATGAGGGATTAGGGTTTTTTGGGACAGAATGTTTTGGGTGTTTTGGGGAAGATGATTTTGCTTTTTTGGTGCTGAGGATTCTGGGTTTTTAGGGGATTTTTGTTTAGGATTTTTTTTGGGTTGAGGGTTAATAACTATTAGGGGTGAGGGTTTGGGGTTTTAGCTTGATGAGGGTTTAATTTTTTTTATGAATGATTTCGGTTGTATGGGGATGTGGTTTCTGGGTTTATGAGTATGATTGTTTAGGGTTTTTTTGGGTGGAGAGTTTAGGGTTTTGGGACGGAGGGTATGAGGTTTTTTAGGGAAAGGGGTTTTAGGGTTTTTGATGTTGAAGACTTTAGGTTTATTGGGTTCGAGTCTTTAGGGTTTTTTTAAGGTTTATGTTTCATGGTTTTTTTGGGTTGAGGTTTAGGGTTTTTTAGAAATGGGGGTTCAATATTTTTTGGCACGGAGAGTTTATAATTTTTTGGGGATGAGTTTTTAGGGTTTTTTGGGGATGTGGGCTTATGGTTTTTTTAGGTGAGGGTTTAGGGTTATTGGATTGAGGGGTTGGGGTTATTTTGGGCTGAATATTTTGAGTATTTCAGGGCTAGGGGTTTAGTATTTTTTGAAGTGAGGGAATATGGTTTTTTGGAGTTTTGGGATTTTTGTGGGGGCTCATTTTTTAGGGTTTTTTGTGATTGGGGTTTTTTGTTTTTTAGGGATGAGGGTTTGACGTTTTATAGGGCATTATATTTTGGATTTTTTGGGATGAGGGTTTTGGTTTATTTGTTTATTAGTTTTTATAGTTTTGGGGGCTGGGGTTTAGGTTTTTTTGGGCGGAGTGTTTGGTATTTTTTGTGGATGAGGATTTAGTGTTTTTTGGGGCTTGGATTTTACGGTTTTTTGGGGATTAGTATTTGGGATTTTTTGGGGCTGAGTGTTTAGGGTAATATTTGGTTAAAAGTTTTGGATTTTTTTGGGTTGAGGGTTTGGGGTTTATTGGGGCTGTGGGTTTTGAGTTTTTATGGGATGATGATTTAAGGATTTTAGGGTTGAGTGTTTAGTGATTTTGGAGATGTGGGATTTGGTTTTTGTGTCGAGTGTCTATGGTTTTTTGGGACTAAGGGTTTATGGTTCATTAGGGTTAAGGGTTTAGATTTTTTAGGATTATGGTTCAGGGTTTTTAGGGCTATGTGTTTGTGTTTTTTTTGGGATAAGAGTGTAGTATTATTTAAGGATGACGGTTTAGGAATTTTTTTAGTCTGAGGTATTATGGATTTTGGGGAAGATATTTTAGGATTTTATAGGCTCATGGGTTTATGGTTTTTTGGGGCTGAGGGTTGATAGTTTTTTGTGGATGAGTTTTTAAGGTTATTTGGGGGTGAGAGTTTAGGGATTTTTTGCACTAAGGGATTACAGTTATTGGGGTATGAGGGTTTAGTGTTTTTGGAGGCAGTGGTTTTAGTGCATTTTTTGGAAGAGGTTTTACGGTTGTTTTGGGCCAAGGGTTTATGGTTTTTTTGGAGTCAAGGGTTTTGGGTTTTGGGGGTAGTGCGTTTAGGGTTTTTTGGCTTTAGGGGTTTGGGTTTTTTAGGGGAAAAGGTTTTTTGGTTTTTCTGAAGTTGAGTGTTTAGAGTTTTATTTATGCCAAAAGATTATGGTTATTTAGGGATGATGGTTTAGTTTTTTTAGGGCTGAAGGTTTAGGGTATTTTAAGGCCAAGGGATTAATTTTTCATTGGGATGAGGGATTTGGGATTACTTGGGGTAGAGGGTTTAGAGATTTTTGGGAATGAGGGTTTGGTGTTGTTTAGTCCGAGGTTTTAGAGTTTTTTAGAGAAAAGGGTTCAATTTTTAGTGGGGATCTGGGTTTTTTTGGGGATGAGGGTCAATTTATTTTTTAGGATGAGTGTTTTGGGTTTTTTGGACTGACTTTATATGGCTTTTTGGGATCTGAATTTAGGATTTTCAGGGTTCATGGTTGAGGGTTTTTAGGGGCTAAGGGTTTGGTATTTTTTGGGGATGAGGGTGTTAGATTTTTTAGGGATATGGGTTTATGATTTTTTTGGCATTGAAGGTTTAGCGTTACTTGGGAATGAGGGTTTAGAGTATTTTGGGCCATAGGGTTTTTGATTTTTTTTAGTAGGGTGTTAGGGTTTTTTGTGGATTAGGGTTTAGAGGATTTTGCGATGGAGGGTTTATAGGTTTTTGGACATTAGATTTATGGTTTTTTATGTTTGAAAATTTATGGTTTTCTAGGGATGAAGATTAGTGCTTCTTGGGATTGAGGGTTTAATTTTTTTAATGGTTTTGTGTTTAATTTTTGTTTGGGTCTGAGTGTTTAGGGATTTTTAGAGATGAGTGATTAGGCTTTTTAGGGGATGAGTGTTTAAGGATTTTTGTGGCTGAGTGTTTATGTTTTTTTTAAGGTTAATGGTTTAGGGTTTTTTGCTACTGTGGGTTTATGGTTCAATGGGAATGAGGGTTTAGTTATTTTTGGGCTTTTTGTTTTATTTTTCTTGGGGATGAAGGTATAGGGTTTTTTGGGTACAAGGGTTTAAGTTATTTTGGGGATGAGGGTTTCTGGTTTTTTAGGGGTGAGTTTTTTCTGGTCTGAGGGTCTACTATTTTATTTGATTGATTGAATAAGGTTTTTATGGGCTTAAATATTTGTGTGTTTTTGGGATGAGGGTTTAGTTTCTCATGTGGTTTATGGTTTTCGGTTTTTTTATAAGGTTTTATGGTTTTTATGGGATGTAGGATTATGGTTTTTTTCTATGAGGGTTTGGGTTTTTTGGGAGATAAGGGTATTGGGTTTTTTGGTGGAAGGTTTTTAGTTTTGGGGTTAGAGAATTTATATTTTTATGGGAGAGAGGGTTTTTATTTTTTGTGGTATGAGGGGTTTATTTGATTTTAGGGATGTGGGGTTGAGATTTTTTGGGGATTAGGTTTTCATGTTTTTTGGCCTATCGGTATAGGTTTTTTGGGGCTGAGTGTTTATGGTTTTTTGGGGTATAGGATTAAAAATTTATTGAGGATGAGGGTTTTTCATTTTAAGGGTCTGATTATTTTGGGTTTTTTTGGAGGAGGGTATTGGGTATTTTGGGTCGAGGGTTTAAGGATTTTTGGGGATGATGGATTAGGGTATTTTTTGGAATGTGGTTTTAAGATTTTTTGGGATGAGGGTTTTAGGGTTTTGGGGATGAGGGTATAAGTTTTTTTATGGTAAATGGTATAGTGTATATAGGGTATGAGGGTTTAGTGTTTTTGTGGATTATACTTTAGGTTTTTATAGGATGAGGTCTATTTTCATGGCTCAAGGGTTTTGAGTTTTTTGGGGCTAAGGGTTTATGGTATTTATGGTATAAGATTTGTGGGTTTTTGGGGCTATGAGATTAAGGGTTTTCAGCTAAGGGTATAGGATTTTTTGGGCATATGGTTTAGGATTTTTGGGGCCATAGATTTAGGTTATTTTAGATCTTAAGGTTTAGGGTTTTTTAGGCCAAGAGATTACTATATTTTGTGGATGATGAATTAGGTATTTTTGTAGATAACTTTTTTTGGTTTTTTGGGGATTTTGGTTATTTATTTTTTGGTGATTAGGGTTTAGGGTTTTTTTAGGGAATAGGGTTTAGGATTTTTTTTAGTGCTAATTGTTTTGTTTTTCTGGGATTAGGGTTTGAGGGTTTTTAGGGTTTAGGTTCAAGGTTTCGGGTGCAGCGGATGCACAGTCGGGCTAGCACCAAAATTTAATTTTTACCATGATCAATTATTATTATGGCATCAATAAAAAGATAAATGCCAGTATCCACGAAATAGAATAAAATATTTATATAAAGAAGGAAGAGTCACAAAACCTTTAGAGAGTATCTTAAAAATCATGTTTATAATTCATTTAATTAATTTCATAATGAAAAGAATACCTGGATCACAGGTATTTTCTTCGTTGATGATGTTGATTGTCTAGAATGACCCTTCTGGATTGTCTCGTTGCACTTGCAAGGATCCAAAATAGAATCCCTCTAGTGGTGATCCACACATGCTTCGATGACCATTGATCGACACCTCTCATTCTTTAGGTACTAGTGTGGTGAAGTGAGTGTCTTGTGTTAGTCATTCTTGTGGTGAAGTGAGTGTCTTGTGATGATTCTCAAGAGAAATGTTTTTTAGCGCAATAATTCTCAATTCATCGGGCATGTAGTTCGGTAAATGGCACCATAGACATAAATGTCTATTTATCAACATGGGGCTTCGATTACAATATTTAATTGTGTAACAAAAATTAAATACATTCATAACCTTACAGAAAACCCTTGATTTAAATAATAATACTGCATCATTATTTATGATATGCCAACTTGTGCAAAAAGGATTTATAAATAAAATTCCATGTCACAAAAAAATAGTAGCATTATTATTATTTTAATTTGTGCCAACTAGTTAAATAATTATTTACCATCTTGTAAATAATTATTTTACTACCATACCATCCATGGTCTGCTCGAACTCTACATTAATTTATTGAAGACACGAATAAATATATGACTAATTTATTCGTTAAAATAAATATATTATTAAAAAACTTGTAAATAAATATCTATTAAATGTTCAATAAAATAAATATATATATTTTACCCATAATTTGGTGAATAAATATTCATTTAATTTATGCAATCATTTTAACTTGGATAAAATTATTCCACTATCTTAAAAATAATATTTATTAATTAAATTCCAATAGAATTAATCGAGACCACCAGAATCCCTTGGTGTGTGACCCTCTAGGATTATTTCTCATTGGCATTAGGAAAGCTTGCCTAATGTCCAAGAGTACTATCTAGAAACGGGTCAATTAATCCAATATAAAGAACTTAAAGTCGCAACAATTACATCCATATACGAACACTCACTGTGTAATTTAATCTCTTTGTCTCAATATCTCATCAATATGGTTTCATGATAGTGTCAAAACCCTTTATGCATGATCCACTGTTCTTTTTCTTCCAGAAATAAACTTGTCATTACACCATGGACATGTAATTTTTCATGATGGTTCTATTTCAATAATAGGGTCGAGATATCAAATTCCACAAATGGAAGTAAAAATTCCTTCCTCGACTTATCCATTAAGAACATACCACTTGTGATGCACCCAACGTACCCTACTTCGTACCAACTATCTGCATGATGATTTTTGTCAGTAAATCAAAGTCCACGAGTCATTACATGTATTAATAGTAATATTAAATTCTAAGGATAATTACACATGCTCACAGATTAGAATATCTGATGACACTAAAACATGCATAATTTTTTCCGGTTGGTCTGTTCTCATAATCTCCGGTTTTATAGATTACCACGTGTGAACTTCATGATAGGAAGTCTCATATTCTTATGATTACTCACACTAGATAGTCTATATGCTATGTGTCCCATCATAGAATTTCTTCCAACTGTAGAACCATATTTAAGAATATTGTTATAGTATTTTAAGAATCTCATTATATAGTGGAACTTCCATTACCATATAAATGCAAAAACACTCTAGGATGTTATTACATCATAGTCCTGAATAAAAATTAACAATATGTAATAATATGTTTAATTTTTAAAGAAATTACATATCCATGTAATCAAAGTACAAATAGTTTGTTCTAGTACACGAACTCTAACAAACTCCCACTTTGACTAGAGCTAACTTCCTACAACTTTTAGTCTGCGAGACCTCACAGGATGATCTTGTTTCTACTAAGTAAAGGCTTTTGTAAAGGGGTCTACCTTATTGTCTTCTATGGATATAATCCTCCCTGAAACTTCACCTCTTTGAGAAAAATCCATCTAGAGATGATACTTCTGATTAATGTGTTTTTCCCACTGATGTGACTTTGGCTCTTTTTCAAGAGCCACTATAGCAGTATTATAACAATAGAGTGTGATGGGATCTTTACTACTAGGAACCACATCCGGATCCTGGATGAAGCATCTCATCCAAACTGCTTCTTTAGTTACCTCAGAAGCTTCCATAAACTCAGACTCTGTTGTAGAGTCTGTGACCACACTCTACTTTGGGATCTTCCAACTCACTACACCTCTATTAAATGTGAAGATGTATCCCATTTGTGACATCATTTCATATTAATTAGTCTAGAAACTAGAATATTTATATTCTTTAATGAATAGTTCCTCATCTCCTCCATAAACCAGAAACATATCCTTAGTACACATTAGATACTTTATGATAGTACTAACTACCATCCAATGGAGGTCACCTCGGTCAGCATGATATCTGCCTACCACACACAATGCATTGGTGAAATCCATCCTAGTAAATAGCATGGCATACATTACTGACTCAATTGCTGATGCATATGGAGTCCTTTCCATTATCTTTCTTTCCTCATGTGTCTGAGGAAACATTTTCTCGGAAAGAGTAATGTCATGTGACATTGGAAATAATCCCCTCTTGGATTGTCCCATACTGAATCTCTTCAGTTTCATATCAATGTATGTACTTTTACTTAAGAAAAAAACTTTTTGGATCTATCACGATGGATCTTGATACCAAGAATATATGTTTCCTCACCCATGTACTTTATGTAGAATCATTGATTCAACAATGCTTTAACATACTATAAGACTGGTATCTCGTTTCTAATAAGTAATATTTCATCAACATATACTATTAGAAAAATGACTGCACTCCCACTAAACCATTTTTAGACACAAGGTTCACATTCATTTTTTGTTAAAACCATATTTCATTATGGATTCATCAAAATGAATATTCCATGACCTAGATGCATTCTTTAATCCATAAATGGATTTCTACAACTTTCATATCATATTACCATCCTTTAGAGTCATAAAATCTTTAGATTGTGTCATGTAGACATCTTTTTGAATGTTCATATTAATAAAGAAAATTTTGAAATCCATTTTCCAAATCTCATAGTCATGGTAAGAGACAATGACCAATAGAATTCTGGTCGATTTTAGCATTGTAACTAGTGAAAAGGTTTCGTCACAGTCAATGCCATGATGCTTCTTGAACCCTTTGGAAACCAGTCATGCATTATAGGTACTGACTTGTCCTTCCATGTCTTGTTTCTTCTTGAATACCCGTTTGCAACCAATATGATTTACATCAACTAGAGGATCTACCAAAATCCATACTTGGTTTGGTACATGGAATCCATTTTAGAATTCTTGGATTCTTTCCACTTGGAAACATCTGTGCCACTTACTTCTTCCTTGTGGGTTAGAGGATCATTGTGAGCAACTAATAATGAGTCAACATCCTCAGTAACTAGAAAACCATACCATTACAATTATCTAACCTCTCTTGTAATCCTTCAAATTTCTTGTTTCTCTGGAACAATTCTCTCTTTCATGGGGCTTTGTAGAATCTATTCTTGTACCAAATATTGTATACCATGAGCCTCGACTTAATCAAAGTCTTTCTCACTCCCACTATATCTTTTAGATATGTGATACCTCTCAAGGAATATGGCATGTATTTCCACTATATCGTTTTTATATGAGGGGTTTTATAGATAACATCCCCTTGTTTCCTTGGGGTATCCTATAAAGGTACACTTTATGCTTTGGGGTGCAAGTTTGTTACCTAAAGAGGCCCTAAAAAAGAAATTTCTTCCACACACATGTAAATTAAATAACCTGGATTTCATTCTAATCCATAACTCATATAGAATACCATTTATTGATTTAGTAGGTACTTGGTTTAGTATGATTTCCTCTATTTGTAATGCATATCCCTGAAAGGATAATGGAAGACTTTTATTTCTCATCATTGATCTCACTATGTCCAAAAAGGTGCAGTTCCTCCTTTCAATCACACCATTATACTATAATTTTTAAGGAGGAGTGAGTTGGAATAGGATCCCAAACTCCCATAAGTAATCAATGAAGTCTTGATTAAGATATTATCCACCTCGTTCTGAGCAGATTTTCTTAATCTTTTTACCAAGATGGTTCTCAACTTCATTCTTGTATTCTCTGAACTTATCAAAATAATCTGAATTATACCTTATTAAGTAGATATATCCATATCTACTAAAATCATAATTAAAAGATATGAATTATGAGTACCCTCCATTTGCATCAACTAGAAAATTTCAACACACATCATTATGAACAAATTCAAGAATCTCTATATCCCTTTCAGCTTTCCCACTAAATGGGGCTTTGGTCATTTTGCCTTGTAAACATGCATGACATGCGCCAAGTGGTTTTAGTTTGAAATAATCTAAAAATCCAATTTGATGTAACATTGTCAAAAATTTATCATTTACATGACATAACCTGTGATGCCAATGTTGGGTGTGGTATGATTCATGTAAAATATCTTTGTTATCGATTTCCATTACTTGTCTTGTGTAATCCAACATGTAAAGACTGTTGTATAAATGTTCCCTACCAAAACAAATGATATCTTTGTAAAATAAGAAATATTTATTTCCAAACATGAAAAAAAATCCTACTGTATCTAATCTGGATATAGAAATAATGTATTTAGTAACAGACGACACATAATAAAAAATGTTGAATAAAAATATCATCCTAGTTAGAAATGTGAGGTGGTTGTCCTCGATAGCTACAAAATCATGTTTGGCGTTGTTGGCTGCATGTAGATCAAACTCCCCTCAGTCAATATTCCTGAATATACTTGGTTCCTATATTTGGATACATATGTGAGCACCACAATCTATATCTAATACTCAATTTTTAGAAACAAATAGATTACATTTGATAACGAATGCACATGAAGCTTCCCTTTGCTTCTTAGTCTAGGTGCATTTCTTCTTCCAGTTTCCCTTCTTGCCACATGTGAAACAAATAGCTTCCTATTCCCTTACCTTTCTATTGATATTACTTTTATTGTAAGGGTGTGAAGAAGCATTGGGCTTAAATCACTTCGCCTTCCTTTTCATCATATTCACGATAAGAACATGAAGTTTTTCACACATCAGGTATTTTTTAACTTGGCCAATGAGGATAAGAAGATCAGATAGATACTTCTCAATGTTGTTCATATTTAAATTTCCAACAAATATGGAGAATCTATGAGGGAGTGATTCAAGAATGAGATCAGTAACCAATTTATTGGGGAGATTAAACCCTAGAACCCCCAAGCGCTCAATGTATCCAATGATCTTGACTACATGAGGCCCAGCTGGGCACCCTCTCCAAGCTTACTCTAAAAGAGTGCCTTGGAGATCTCAAATTTTTCTTTTCTTTATCTCTACAAGTGAAGGCCTCGGAGTTTCTCGATCATGCTATAGGCATCCATGTTTTCATGGGACTTCATGACATCACTAGACATTGATGATAACATTAAACATTTAACTTCAACCGAGTCATTCATATGTTTCTCATATACCAATAACTCTTCGTCACTGTCCTCCTGGGTAGGGAGATCAAGTAATGCAGACTTCAGTGCGTAAGATTTCCATTCATGGCGCAGAATAACCTGAAGGAGTCTAAACCATTTCAAGAAGTTACTGTCGGTGAGGACGATGTATTTATCTAGAATTGATCACAGGGATAGTGTGGTTGAAGAGTTCTTCATTTTATTCTATAATTAAAAGAGAAGATAATTAGTACATTCTTGATTAAATTATATGTGAGATAATAAATTAATTTTATTAAGTCTCCCACTATTTTATCAAGTCCTAACAGCCCTCAGCATTGAACTCAAAAAGTCCAGTTTCCATGACATTCTAGTAGAAAGGTTCCATATTCCCATTCACATAACCCCAACAAGGGTTTTCCATGTTATTTGAAGGTATTTAGGTAGGAATTTCTTTGCCAACTATAGTCCTGCAACTCCATGATCTGTTGAGTAGACTCCCCAATACTAAAATCCTGACTTTGGATTTCTTCTACTCTTGCCTCCAATATTACACCAAGTCTAGCAATGGATACTCCTATTGAAATTTTAGGGTACTTTTGGGCTTAATTTTAGGTTTCTTTTTGAATAAGTGTTTAGGGTTTTGGAGCCTAAGGGTTTAGGGATTTATGGTGAATATGGTTTTATGATTCTTGGGGGGCAGAGAGTTTAGGGTTTTTTGGGTTAGTGTTTAGGTTTTTCATGTCTGATGGTTTAGGGTTTTTTAGGGTTATGGATTTAGGGATTTCTAGGGATGAATTTTTATGGATATCTGGTGAAGAGAGTTTAGGGTTTCATGGTGCGAGGGTTTACTATTTTATATGGTGATGGTTTAGGGTTTTCAATAGTGTGGGTTTTAGTATTTTATAGGAAAGAGGGTTGACTATTTTCTAGGGTTTAGGGTTTAGGGTTTTTTGTGACTGAGGGTTTAGGATATTCTGGGGCCAATGGTATTTGGTTTTTTGAGTGTGAGGGTTTATGGTTTTTTGGGGTTAAATGTTTTTGTTTTTTAGGGTCTAAGGGTTTAGGTTATTCTAGGATAGAGTGTTTTAGATTCTTTGTGATGAGTGATTATGGTTTTTTTGGGAATATGGCTTAGTTTTTTCTAGGTGTAAGGTTTTAGTGTTTTCTAAAAATGATGGTTTCTGTTTTTTGGGGGAAGTGGGTTTATAGTTTTTTAGGGCTGAGCGATTATGTTTTTCTTGGGATGAGGATTTAGAGATTTCTATTGATATGATATTGGGGTTTTTAATGGTTGATATTTAGTGTTTTATGGGGATGAGTGTCTAGGATTTTCTATGGTTGAGTGTATAGGGTTTCCTAGGGATATGGTTTAATGGTTTTCTTGGGTTGAGGTTCTATGGTTTTCTAGGGATGAAGCTTTAGGTTTTTCTTGGATTAAGGATTTGGGTATTTCTGGGGTTGATCACATAGGGTTTTCATAGTTGAAGGTTTATGGATTTCTGGGGTAATGGTTTATGATTTTCTAGGGATTAGGGTTTACATTTTTTATGGATGAGGTTTTAAGGTTTTTTATGGACGGGGGGAGGGGGGTTAAGGGGTTTTTAGCTGATTCTTAGATTTTTATTGGGATTAGGGTTAAATGTTTTCTAGGGATAAGTGTTTAGCTATTTCTGGGTTATATGATTTAGGGTTTTATGAATATGGTGGTTTAGAAATTAGGGTTTTTTAGGGGTGATGCTTTTGGTATTTTTGGGGCTAAGGGTTTGTGGTTTTCAAGGGATGAAAGATTCATATTTTCTATGGATAAGGGTTTAGGATTTTTTTTACGAAGAGTGTTTAGGGTTTTCTATAGATGGGGGTTTATGGATTTTTGGGTTTGAGGGTTCAGGGTTTTCTGGGGATGATTGTTCATTGTTTTCTAGGCCTAACAATTTACAGTTTTATGTGGATAGTTGTTTAAGGATTTCTAGGGATGAGGGTTTGGGGTTTTTTTGTGATGAGGGTTTATTGTTTTTCAGGGAAGTGTGTTTAGGGTTTTCTAGGGCTAAGGATTTATGGTTTTATGAGGATGAGGTATTAGGGTTTTCTAGGCATAAGGGATTAGGTTTTGTTAGTGTTAATGGATTGGGGTTTTGGGCGCTGAACTTTTAGGGTTTTTAGGGGTGGAGGGTTTTGGTTTTCTTATAGAAATGGGTTTAGGGTTACTTGGGGATGAGTGTTTAGTGTGTCTTAGGGATAAGGGTTTAATATTATGGGTGATGAGTTTTTAAGTTTTTCTGGTGTGAAAGATTTAGGGTTTTTTGGTGCTGATGGTTTTGGGGGTTTGGGGGATTTGAGTTTAGCATTTTTTATGGTTGATGGTTTAGGGTTTCTAGGGGATGAGGGATTAGAGTTTCCTAGGGAAGAGTGTTTAGGGTTTCTTGGGGATGACAGTTTTTGGTTTCATGGGGTTGAGTGTATAAGGTTTTTTATGGATTTGGGTTTTGGTTTTCTTGGGGATTAGAGTTTAGGGTTTCTTAGGGATGGGTGTTTAGGGTTTCCATAGGAAGTGTGAATATGGTTTCATAGGGATGAATGTTTATATTTTCTTGGAGATGAATGTTTTAGGTCACTTGCGGATGAGGATTTTTGGGTTCATGGGGAAAATGGTTTAGGGTTTCTTGGTGATTCATGTTTGTGGTTTCTAGGGGATGAGTGTTTATGGATTCATAGTGAAAAGAGTTTAGGGTTTCATGGGTTGAGGGTTTAGAGATTCTAGTGGTGAGTGTTTAGAGTTTATTGGGGATGTGTGTTTAGGTTTTCATGTGGATGCGGGTTTAGGGTTTCATAAGGAAGATGATTTAGGGTTTCTTTGGGATGATGGTTTCGAATTTCTAAGGGTTGATCATTTTGGGTTTCTTGGGGATGATAGTTTAGAGTTTCATGGGGTTAAGTGTCTATTATTTCATGGTTTAGTGTGTTTAGGGTTTCTTGGGTCTGAGGGTTTAGGGTTTTATTAGGCTAATATTTTTTTTCCTAGGGAAGAGTCTATAAGGTTTTACGGGGATGATCATTTAGGGTCTCTAAGGTCTATTGGTTTTGACTTTCTTAGGGATGAGGGTTTAGGGTTTCGAAAAATTAAGGGTTTAGGGATTAATGGTATTAGGGTTTAGGGTTTTTTTGGGGATGAGGGTTTAGGTTTTCATGGGGATCAAGGTCTAGGGTATCTTGGGTAATAGTGTTTATGTTTTTTTGGGCCTGGCAATTTAGGGTTTCATAGTTTTGTGGGTTTAGTGCTTCATGGGGATGAGTTTTTAGGGTATCTTGGGCATTAATGTTTTTGGTTCCATTGGGAATTAATTTTAGAGTTTCTTATGGATGAGGGTTTAGGGTTTCATGAAGATGATGGTTTAGGGTTTCTAAGGGTTAATGTTTTAGGGTTTTTTGGGTAGAGGTTTAGGGTTTTTTGGGGTGAGTGTTTAGGAGTTTTTATTGTTGTGGGTTTAAGGTTCATTAGGGATAATAGTTTAGGATTATTTGGGGTTGAGTGATTAGGGGATTTTGGGGATGAGTGTATTTGGTTTTTGGGTGTTTATGGTTTAGGGTTTTTTGGGATGAGGGTTTAGTGTATTTGGGGATGAGTGTTTTGGTATTTATAGGGATCTGCATTTATAGTTTCATGGGTCTTAGTGTATATCAATTTCTTAAGATTAGGGTTTAGGGTTTTGTTTTGATTTTAGGGATTATAGTTTTTTGGGAATGGGTTTTAGGGTTTTTTGGGGCTATAAATTTATGATTTTTTAGGGGTAAGGTTTTAGTGTTTAAAAGGGTTGAGGGTTTAAGGTCTCTTGGGGATGAGGGATACTGTTTTCTAGGGATGGAGGTTCTGTTTTTTATGGTGACTAGTGTTTAGGGTATTCTAGAGCTGAGGGTTTTGTTTTTTTTTTTGTACAAGGGTTTAGGTTTTCATAAGGATGGCGGTTTAGGGTTTTATAGTGTTGACCATTTAGGGTTTTCTGATGGTGAGGCTTTGTGGTTTTCTAGGGATGAGGGTTTTGGGTTTTGGGGGGATAATGTATTAGGTTCTCTAGGGTTGAGGTTTTAGGGTTTTTTGGGCATTATGTTTTAAGGTTTTATGGGACTAAGGGTTTAGTGTTTTCTATGGGTGAGGGTTAAGATTTTTCTAAGGATGATGGTTTATTTTTTTATAGAGTAGATAGTTTTGGTTTTTCTAGGGCTGATGGTTTAGGTTTTTCTTGGGTTGAGCATTTAGGGTTTTTCTGGATAAGGGTTTATGGTTTCCTTAGGATAAGGGTTTAGGGTTTTCTAAGGCACATGGTTAAGGGATTCCAATGGATGAGGTTTTATGGTTTTTTGGAGCTAATGATTTTGAGATTTTTTTGTGCTGGTGGTTTAGTGTTTTTTTTTGTGCTGAGGGTTGAGGGTGTTTTGGGGTTGAGGATTTGGGGATTTTAGGGGATATAGTTTTATGGTTTTTATGGGATGTGTGTTTAGTGTTTCTTAGGGCTGAGTGTTTGGAGTTTTCTATATATATTGGTCGAGGGTTTTTTGGGGATGAATGTTTCAGTTTCTCTAGGGATGAGGGTTTAAGTTTTTTTAAGATTTAGGGTTTAGGGTTTTCTAGGTCTGAGGGTTTAGGTTTTTCTGTCGATGAGGTTTTAAGGTTTTTTGGGGATGTGGGATTAGTTTTTTTGGCCTTATGGTTTTGGGATTCTTGGGGATTACTATTTAGGGTTTCTTAGATTTGAAGATTTTGGTTTTCATGGGGTTGAGGGTATAAAGATCCATCAAGATTATTTATAGTTATTTGTGGTTGAGGGTTTACGGTTTCTTAGGGACGAGGGTTTTGTTTGTTATAGTGGTGGGTTTTAATTTTTTTTAGGGTTTATGGTTTCAGGTTTTTTTTCGATAAGGGTTTAGGTTTCTCTTGGGAGAGGGTTTAGGATTTCTACAGATTAGGTTTTATGATTTTTTGTGGTCAAGTGTTTAGATAATTTTGGGGATGAAACTTTAGTGTTTTCTAGGACTAGGGTGTTAGGGTTTTCTGGGGATGAGAGTGTCGGGTTTTTAAGGGATGCAGGTTCAGGTTTTTATAGTGTTCAGGGATTATAGTTTTTTTTGAGATGATGTATTAGGATTATGTTGGGATGAGGTTTTAGGGTTTTCTAGGTTTTAGAGTTTATAGATTTTTTGGGATGGGGGTTTAGTGTTTTCCTAGGATAAGGATATAGGGTATTTTTGGGTAGAGAATTTAGGGTTTTATGTGCATGAGGGTTTATGTATTTTCTATGACTATGGGTTTAGTTTTTTGGGGGTGAGGGTGTATTGTTTTCTTGTACAAAGGGTTTAGGGATCTCTGAGGCTTATTGTTTAGAGTTTTCTAGGGAAGAGGGTTTATAATTTTATAGGGATTAGGGTTTTGGGTTTTGGGGGGAAAGTGTTTAATTGTTTCTAAGGATAGGTATTTAGAATTTTTTGGTGTGGAGGGTCTTGGGTTTTCTCTGGATGAGGGTTTATGGTTTTCTCGGGAATATGGATTAAAGGTTTTTTGGGATGAGGGTTCTGGGTTATCTTGTAGAAGAGGGTTTAGGGTTTTTTGGTATTTGGGTTTTAGGTTTCTCTAGGGATGAGTGTGTCCGGCTTTCAAAGGTATAGGTATTAGTGTTTTATGGGGTTGAGGGTTTCTGTTTTATATGGAATATGGTTTCAGGTTCTATGGGATTGAGGTTGTAGTTTTTTTGGAGATTGGAATTTAGGTTTTTTGAAGGATGAGGGTATATTGTTTTCTATGGATGGTGTATTAAGGTTTTATGGGGCTGGTTGTTATAAAAAAATTTGGTTGAGGGTTTTGGGTTATCTACTGCTTAGGGTTTAGGGTTTTATAATAATTGTTGTAAAGGTTTTTCTTGAGGTGTGGGTTTATGTTTTTTAGGGGATGCAGGTTTAGGGTTGTCTAGGGATTTTGTTTTAGGGTTTTTTCGGATGAGGGTTTAGGGTTTTCTGGGTCTGAGGGTTTATGGTTTTCTAGGGCTGATTGTTATGGTTTTCTGTGGACATGGGTTTAGTGTTTCTTAAGGATTCTGTTTTTGGGGTTTTTTTGACTGAGGGTTCAAGGTTTTCTAGGGATGAGGGAATAAGTTTATTTTTGGATGAGATTTTAGGAATATAAATCTTTTAGGGTTTATGGTTTTCTAGGGATGAGTTTGGGGTTAATAGATTTCTGGGGTAAGAGTTTGGGGTTTTCTGGTGATGAGGTTTTTAGGTTTCCCTATGATAAGTGTTTAGGGGTTTCTAGGGATGAGGGTTTAAGGATTTATATGTAAGGGATTTAGTATTTCTTAGGGAATTGTGTTTAGGGTATTCTAGAGTTGTGTGTTTAAGGTTTTCATGGGATGAGATTTTAGGGTTTTCTAGGGGTTTAGGTTTAGGTATTTATGGTGATGACTGTTTTGGATGCTCAAGGGATGAGGTTTTGTGGTTTTCATGGGATGTGGGATTAGGATTTTATTAGTATTCTGGTTTGAAGTTTTATGGGGTTGGGGGTTTGTAGTTTACTAAGGCTTATAGTTCTGGGTTTTTTTGGGGTAGTGGGTTTGGGGTTTTCTGAAGTAGAGTGTTTAGTTATTTTTGGGGATAATGGTATATATTTTTTGTGGATGAGGGTTTAGGGTTTTTTTTCTTTAATGTTTTTAGGTTTATTGGAGAAGATGGATTCATGTTTTTATGGGTAGGATCATTTGGGTTTTCTTGCAACGGGGGTTTGATGTTTTTGGGGGTTTCGAGGAATGGTGGATTAGTGTTAATTGGGACTAAGGGGTTTGTTTTTTCAGGGATAGGTTTTTTTTTCTTTTTGGGGATTCATATTTTTTTATGAATGTGTGTTTGGGGTTACATTGGTATGAGGGTTTCGTGTTTTTAAGGTTGAGGGTTTCAATTTTTTTGGTCGGAGGGTTTGTGGTTTTTAGGGATGAGGGTTTGATGTTTTCAGGGGCTGATGTTTGGAATTATTTTGGTGGACAAGGGATTAGTTGTTTTGGGGGTTTAAGGTTTTTGAATTATTAGGAAATGGGTTTTATAGTTTTTTGGAGATGTCGGTTTATGGTTTTATATGGATAAGGGTTTAGGGTTTTTTGGGGATGAGCGTTTGAGGATTTATGTGGAGGAGGGTTTATGATTTTTTGGGGTTGAGGGTTTAGAGTTTTTTTGGGTTGAAGGTTTGTGTTTATTTGGGGATTAGAGTATAGATTTTTTATGCTGAGGGTTTTGATTTATTTTTGGATAATATTTTTTGGTTTATTGGGGTTTCGGGTTTGGGATTTTGGGAATGAAGGTTTTGGGGTTTTTGGGATCAATGTTTGAAATATTTTGGGGTTTAGGGTTTGGGTTTTTTGGTGATGAGTTTTTAAGGTTTTTGGGGGTTTGTTGTTTGTTGTTTTTTTTTTGATAAGGGTTTTAGGTTTTTTATGGAAGAGAATTTATGTTTTATTGTATGATTTTTTTTTGGGATTTTTGGGTGTTTGTGTTTAGTGTTTTTTGGGGAAGAGGGTTTTGGATTTTTGGGGATGAGGGTGTATGGATTTTTTGGTTTGAGGGTTTTGTGTTTTTTTTAGGATGATTTTTTATGATTTTTTTGGGATGAGGGTTTAGAGGTTTTTTGGGAATGGTGGTTTGGGGTTTTTTGTGATAGAGGTATTAGGTTTTGTATGAGGGTTTGGGGTTTTCTTGGGATGAGGTTTCATAATTTTTTTATGATGGTTTGGTGTTTTTTTGAGGATGAGGATTTAGGTTTTATTAATGCCGACAAATTAGGGATTTCATGGAGCTAAGGGTTTGGGTTCATTAGGGTTGAGGGTTTGGTGATTTTTGGGGATGAGGGTTTATGGTTTTCTTGGAAATGTTTGTTTAGGGGATTCTAGGGTTGAGGTTTTTCGAGTATTGTAGGTAAGGGTACAATGTTATGGGGGGATGAGGGTTTGGGGTTTTTTGTGTTTGGGAGTTTCGGGTTTTTAGGAGCTTAGGGTTTGGAGTTTTTTTTGCTGAGGGATTGGGAATTGTTAGGGATTATGTTTTGGTGATTTTGTAGTTTAAGGTTTTAGGATTCGTTAGGCTGAGTGTTTCGGGTTTTTTTGGGGGATTAAGTGTTTTTATTTTTTTAGGGATGAGGGTTTTGTGTTGTTTGGACCTTAGGGTTTATGGTTTTTTGGGGATAAGGGTTTATGATTTTTTTTGGGATTTTGAGTTGGGGTTTATTTGGGTTTAGCATTTTTAGGGATGAGGGATTACAGTTTTTTGGGGATGAGGTTTTGGTTTCATTAGGGATGGTGGTTAGTATTTTTTAGGGTTGAGGGGTTGGTTATTTTTTGTGCCTATGGTTTAGGGTTTTAGGGGCTCAGTGTAAAGGGTTTTGTTGGGATGTTGGATATGTGGTTTATTAGGGTCAACGATTTAAGGTTTTTTTGGGAATAGAGTCTTGGTTTTTTTTGGGGATGAGGGTATATTGTTTTTAGGGATGATAGAGAGACATTATAAATTTTTTCTAAAGAGGGGTTATTATTTTTGGGCTATGGTTTTATTTTTTTTTGGTTATTATGTTGTTGGGTTTATTTGGGGCTGATTTTTTAGGTATTTTTGGTTATTAAGTTTTACTTCATAATGTGGATAATTTTTTTTTGTGATTTTTGAGGCTAAGGGTTTGTGGTTTTTTGGGGCTATGGTTTCTGGGGCTTTTGGGGGTTGAAAGTTTTGGGTTTTGGGGGGATGAGGGTTTATGGTATTTTTTAGTTGATGGATCAGTGTTTTTTGTGGATTAAGGTTTAGGGTTTTCTAAGGATAAGGGTTTAGGTTTTTTTTGTTTTAAGTGAATAGTTATTTTTGGGTCTAAGGGTTAGGGTTTTTTTGGGTATGTAGTTTTTGGGTTTTTTGGGGTGTGGGTTTTAGGAATTTTGGGTTTTAGGGTTTAGGGTTTTTAGGGATGAATTTTTTAGCTTCATTCTCACTAAGGTTTTTTGGTTTTTTTGGGGTGAGAGTTTAGTGTTTTTTGGTATGTGTGTTTTAGGGTTTTTGGGGTTTTGGGATTGGGATTTTTTTGGGGTTGAGGTTTTAGGGATTTTTGGTGCTATGGGTTTTGGGTTTTTTGGGGATGAGGGATTAGATTATTTTTGGCTATGGGTTTTTTTGGGGGTGAGGGTATAGTGTTTTAAGGATAAATTATTGAGGTTTTATAGGATAAGGGTTTAGTGTTTTGGGGGATTAGGGTTTGGGGTTTTTTGGTCCGTACGGTTTAGTGTTTTCAGGGGATGTGGCTTTTGGGGTATTTGGGGATGACTGTTTGGGGTTTTATATGGATGAGTGATTGGGGTTTTCTTGGGTCATGGGTTTAGGATTTTTTTGGGGTAGAGGGTTTAGGGTTTTTTTTGGATGGAGGGTTTAGGGTTTTTAATAATGAGGGTTTGGTTTGTTTTGTGGATGTGTGTTTATGGATTTCTAGGAATGTGTGTTTGGTGATTTTTGGGGATGGGGGTATGGGTTTTTTTTTGGTTTTGGGATTAGGGATTTTAGAGATAAGGGTTTGGCGTATTTTTATGGATATGGTTTTGGCGTTTTTTGGTGCTAAGGGTTTACATTTTATTGTGGATGAAGGCATATGTTTTTTTGGTTAGAGGGTTTGGGTATTTTGGGGATGAGGGTTTTGGTTTTTTTTGGATTATGATTTTTTTTTTTTGGGGATGATGGTTCTGGGTTTTTTGGGATGAGAGGTAATATTGTTTTAGAGATTAATGTTTTGGGTTTTTTTTGGGATATGGGTTTGAGGTTTTATGGGGTGAGGGTTTATGTTTTTTTATGTGTGGTAGGTTTAGATTTATTTTGGTGGTGAGGGTTTTGGATATTTTGTACTAATGGTTTAGGGTTTTTTATTATTGTGGGTTTATAGGATTTAGGGATTAGGGTTTCAAGATATCTTGGTCTAGGAACATTAGTTTTTTTAGGGCTTGATGTTTTGGGGGTTACACAATTAGGATTTTTTGGGGATCATTTTCATTTGTTTTTTAGGTATGAGGGATTAGTGATTTTTTGTCTTGAGGGTTTGGGGGTTTTTTGGGACAATGAATTGGGATTTTATTAGTACAAGAATTTGGGTTTTTTTTTTGGGATGGGGTTTTGTGGTTTTATTTGGTTTAGGGTTTTCTAGGGCTCTGGGTTTATGGTATTTTGGCGTAGGAGGATTACGGATTTTTTGGATGGAGTGTTTTCAGTTTTTTTGAGTAGAGGTTTTAATGTTTTTTGGGCTTAGGGTCTTAGGTTTTTTGAAGCTAAAGTTTTAGGTTTTTTGGGATGTGGTTTTATGTTTTTTTGTGGCTAAGGGAATCATTTTTTTGGGATAATAAATTAAGGTTTTTTGGGGTTTAGTATATAGGGTTTTTTAATGATGTTGGATTAAGGTTTTTTGGAGAATACGGTTTACGAATTATTGGGGGAAGAGATTTATGGATTTTTATGGATAAGGGTTCGCATGATTTTGGGGATGAGGTTATGGGGTTTATGAGGGTGAGGTCAAGGTTTATTGGGGCTGAGGGTTTGTTGTTTTTTTGGGTTGAGTGTTTAGGGTTTTTAGGGTTAATGTCATTTGTTTTTTAGGGTCTAATGGTTTGGGGGTTTTTTTTGGTTGGGTGATAATGGTTTTCTTGGATGAGTTTTAGTGTTTTTTTTGGTAGGTGGTTTATAATTTTTTGGATCTGATGGTTTTGGTTTATTTGTTGATGATGGTTTATGGTGTTTTGGGGCTGATGGTTTGGTGTTTTTTACCAAGGAGGGTTTAGGGTATTTTTGGTATAAGTGTTTATGGTTTTCTAGTTAAGAGGTCTAAGTGTGTTTTAGGGTCGAGGGTCTAGGGTTTTTTTGGAGATGAGTGTTTCAGGTTTTTTGGGACTATGGGTTTCGGTTTTTTAGTGTTCAGGGTCTAAGGTTTTTTAGAGATAAGGGGAAAGAGTTTTTTAGATTGAGGTTTTTGGGTTATTTACGACTAACGATTTATGTTTTATAGGTAATAGGGGTTTGGGTTTTTTTAGTCTGAGGGTTTAGGGTTTTTGAGTCTATGGGTTTACTTTTTTTGGGGATGGTGGTTTAGGGTTTCTTGAGGCGAATGGTCTAGGGGGTTTTGGGGATGAGGGTTTAGGGATTTCTATGGATGAAGGTTAAGTGTTTTTTTATTATGACTAATTATGGTTATTTTAGCACTAATGTTTTATGGTATTTTGGGGATTGGGGTTTGGTATTTTTAGGACTGGGGCTTTTAGTATTTTTTGCGGAAAAGGTTTGGGGTTATTTGGGTTTGAGAGTTTGGGTTTTTTGGAGCTTAGAGTTTAGTGTCTTTTGTGATCGAGGGTGTGGTATTATTTGGGGATGAGGGTTTCATGATTTTTGGGGTTTACGGTTTAGTGTTTTTTAGAGGTGAGTGTTTGGGGATATTTGGGGATGAGGGATTATATTTTCTTAGGATTAGGTTTTAAGGTTTTGGGGACTATGTGTATTGGGTTTATTGGTGATGAGTGTTTAGAGTTTTTGGGGGTTGAGTGTTCGTTGTTTTTTGTGGATGAGGTTATGGGGTTATTTGGGAGTAAGGGTTTAGGGGTTTCAGATTGATTGTTTAGGGACTTTTGGGGCTAAAGGATTATCATTTTTAAGAATGACCAAGTATGGTTTTTTGAGGATATGGTTTTAGTGTTTTTAGGGGATGAGTGTATTGACTTTTTGGGGATGAGGGTTTGGGATTTTATCAATATATGTGATTAATATATTTTAGATATTAGAGTTTGGTGTTTATTTTTTAACAACATTTTGGGGTTTTGGGGTTGAGAGTTTAGTGTAATTTTGGGATGAGGGTATTAGGTTTTCTATTTCCAAGATTGTGGGATTTTTTGGGAAGTGGATAGATTTTTTATGGCTGATGGGTTAGCGTTTTTTATTCTGAGGGTTTAGAGTTTTTAGGGGCTAAGGGTTTATGGTTTTTTGGGGTGGAGGGTTTCAGTTTTTTTGGGGTTTGGGGTAATGGGTTTTTTGGGCTTAGGATATAGTGTTTTTTGGGGCCAAGGGTCAGGATTTTTTAGGGATGTGGGTTTAGGTTTTTTTGGGGGGGTTAGGTTTTTTTGGGGGGTTTAGGATTTATGGTTTTTTGGGGATGAATGATTAGGGTTATATGGTGATGAAGGTTTAGTTATTTTTAGTGGTGTGGTTTTTGGGTTTTTGCGGGCTGAGGGGTCATGTTTTTCATGGGGCTGAGGGTATAGAGTTTTTTTTGGCTGAGGGTTTATAGTTTTCTAGGTGATGGTTTAGGGTTTTTTTGGGGATGACAGTTTTGGGTTTTGGGTGTCTTTAGGTTTCTATTTTTATGGGTCTATGTATTTAGGGTTATTTGGTGCTAAGGGTTTAGGGTTTATTAGGGTTGTGGGTTTGGGATTTTTTGGGCTCAGTTATGTTTTTTGGGGGATGAGGGTTTGTAGTTTTTTGGGCTTGACTTTTTAGTTTTTTGGGGGGGGTCAAGGGTTCTTGGTTGTTGTTGCTAAGGGTTATCTGATTTTTAATTCTAAGGTTTTGGGGTTTTTTGGGATTAGGATTTGTGATTTTTGGGGGTTGAGGTTTTAGTCTTTATTAGAGATTAGGATTTAGGTTTGGGGGGGGAGTTTAGGCCTTTTTTGGATCAATGTTTTTGTGTATTTTGGGTTTATGGTTTCAGGTTATTTGGGGATATGGGTTTTTAGTTTTCTGGGACCAAGGGATTATGGTTTTTCGGGTTGAGGGTTTGTTCTTTAGGCTTGAGGGTTTATGGTTGTTGGGGCTGAGGATTTAGGGTCTTTGGTGGTGGCAGTTTTGCTTTTTTGGGGTAGAGGGTTTTTAGGTTTTTGGGGATGGGAGTTTAGGGTTTTGTGGAGATGAGGATTTGGGATTTGGGGAGGGGGTGAGGGTGTGCAGATCTTTGGGGCTAAGGGATTTTGGTTTTTTCAAGGTAGAGGGTCTAGGGTTCTTACGGATGAGGGTTTATGAGTATTTTGGGGCTGAATGTTTACAGTTTTTGGTTGATTTGGGTTTTTTATTTTTTGGGGCAGAGGTTTTAGAGTTTTTTATTGTTGGGTATTTAGTTTTTTTCTTCATATAAGTGTTTAGGGTTTTCTTGTGCTAAGAATTAAGGGATTTTTTGGATAATGATTTTGGGGTTAATGTGGTAGGGGTTTCCAAACCCGACCCAACCCGATGGACCTGACCCGACCCGATCGGGTTGGGTTGGGTTGGGTCGGGTTTGAAAATTTATATTCATGGGTCGGGTTGGTTGGGTTGGGTCGGGTCATGGGTTGGGGAAAAATGGCCCAACCCAACCCAAGAAACCCAATAGACAAAAGTTCTTCCCTCCAGCATGCGATGCCCGTGATCTCGCGATCCCCACCCTCATCGCCTGGTCTAGATCCTCTTGGGAAGTGAGCCACCTCGTCTCATCTATGTTTCCTATCCACTAACTTCACCAATTATATGATTTTCACCTCCCCCATCACATACCCAGCCACGATTACCACCCTTGCCGGGCCGTCACCTCTCTATTAACCCCACCCCCTTCACCTCTCCTCTGATCCCCACCCACTTTGCCACTCCGACAACCCCCACCCACTGTCTCTACTCCGAAGACCCCACCCCCATCAACATACTTTTTTACAATTTTTTTCCTTTCAAGACGGTGTTCCCATTGGTCGCTATTAGGCTCCAGTACCAAGCCCCATCAATTATCTCCAGGAACCGAACCAACTGACATCGTTTGAATACCACCATCACCTCGCCCACATGATACTCCCCTGTATCCACCAAGTCACCTCTCCATTTCTACTATTGTGTGTCATATGAAGCTTCTGGCCATCACGACATGAAGACGGTGCCCACCGCACCAACACCCCTTCCCGCAGTGACCTCACCGCCAGCCCAAACTGCAGCCGCTATGTCACAGCCTCCCTCTGTCGCCTCCCTTCCCTCTTCCCCTATGCCTGTGTCCCCATGCTCTAGCTCAACGACTGCTTCCCCAAGTACGCGTACGACAACGCCGCCTTCCTGGGGATGGAGAACACCACCATGTTGCACTGCAAGTGTGGGTCCTCAGCTTCGTCTGACTCTGATGGGTTGGCCCGTCGCCCTTCCTCTGATCCTGTCACTCTACTCACCATGGAATATGAAGCTCACGAGAGGAGAGGTCACCCTATTAGGATAATCAAGGATTACATTCAGTTAGGTTTATGAACCAGAAGCAGGTACCGATTTTTTTTCAAGAACCCATTCGGCAGACCCGACCCAACCAGATCTATAATGGGTTGGGCCAGGTCGGGTCCAAACATAGAAACCTCTTCAACCCGATCCGACCTGACATGATTTTTTTTTATCTGGTCAGGTCCAAAAACCCCCCCAACTTGACCCAACCTGACCCATGTACACCTCTATATGTGGTTGTGGGATTAGAATTTTTTTGTTGTTGAGGGTTTGGGATTTTTTTGGGCTGATGTATTAGTGTAGTTTGGGGGTGACGGTTAATGATATTTTAGGGCTGACAGTTTGTTGTTTTTTGGGATGAGGGTTTTTGGGTTTACTAGGGCTGAATATTTATGGTTTTTTGGGTCTAATGGTTTAGGTGTATTTGCGACTAACTTTTTAGGGTTTTGGGGCTAAGGATTTTAATATTTTTTGGAAAATATATAAGGTTTTTTATGGCTGGGTTTAGGGTTTTTTTGGGGCTGATGGTTTAGGTTTTTGGGTGGAAGAAGGATTTTTGGTTTTTAGGGATCAATGTTTAGAGTTTTTATAGTAGAGGGTTTATGATTTTTTTGTGTTGATTGATTCGGGTTTTTTGGATTTGATGGTTTCATTTATTTATTTTTTTCTATGGGTTTTGGGGTTTTTGGGAGATTTGGTTCAGGTTTCTTGGGGTGTAATTTTTAGTTTATTTGGGTTTAGGTTTTAGGTTTTTTTCAGGATTAGTGATTTGGGTTTTTTCTGGATGAGTGTTTAGGGTGTTTTTGATTGAATGGTTTATAGTTTTTTGTGGATGAATGTTTTCAATTTTTTATAGCCAACAATTTTTCATTCTTTGGGATAAATGGTTTATTGTTTTTTTGGGATGATAGATTAAAGTTTTACTATCCGAGTGTTTATGGTTTTGGCAGCTAATTATTTACGGTTTATTGGGGTGGAAGTTTTAGGGCTATTGGGGGGGGTATGGGATTCATTTTAGGAAGAGTTTTTTGGGTATTATGGGGAAAATGTTTTATGGTTTTCCAGGGTGGATGGTTTAGAGTTTTTTGGCGATATGGTTTACTGATTTTTTGGTGGATAGTTTATGGTTTTGGAGAAAAGTGGGTTTAGTGGGTTTTGGGTCTAAGAATCTAGGGTTTTTTAGGGCTGAGGTTTTACAGTATTTTGGGGCTATGTTTATATAATTTCATAGTGGGGTGGAGGTTATGGTTTTTTGTGTCTAAGTGTTTAAAATTATTTTCAGATGAGGGTTTAGTGTTTTGTATGGATGAGGAATTTGATTTTTTGGGGCCAATGAGTTATGTTTTTTTGAGATCAATGGTATAGGTTCATATTGGGGACGAGGATTTTGGATTTTCTAGGACATAGTATTTAAGGTTTTTTGGGTGTGAGGGTTTAGTGTTTTCTAGGAAATATAGTTTTTTTTTCAAGGGATGAATGTTTTGAGTTTTCTAGGTTTTATTGTTTATGTTTTTTTGGATAACATGTTGTTTTTCTTGGGAACATGGTACAGGGTTTTTAGGGGCCTAGAGTTTGTTATTTTTTAAGGATGAGGTTTTAAGAGTTTTGGGGGATTGAATTTTAAGGTTTTTTATTAAGTTTTATGGTTTTGGGGATGATTGTTTTGGGTTTATCTTTGAGGAGGTTTTTTGTAATTTTGTAGTCGTCTGTTAAGGGTTTTTTGGAATGAGGGTGTAGGGATATTTGAAATGTTAGGGTTTTTCAGGGATGAGGGTTTATTGATTTTTAGGAATGACAGTTTTGGGTTTTTTATGGTTGATTTTTTATAGTTTATCTGTGTATAAGGTTTAAGTTATTTTTGGTTGAGTGTTTTATGTGTTATGGGGATTAGAGTTTATGGGGGATGAGGGATTATAGACTTAAGTTCTTAGTGTTTTTGTGTTTTTTTGGTGATATGTTATTAGGGTTTATTGAGGTTTAGGGTTTAGTGATTTTTAGGGATGATGGTTTATTATATTTTTAGGGATGAAGTTTTATCATTTTTTAGGGCATAGGGTTTGGTTTTTTCCAAGGATTAGGGTTGAAGGTTTTTTAGGGATGGGGGTTTGGTATTTTTTGGTGTGGAGGGTTTTTCAATTTTTTGTGCTAACTATTCATTGATTTTTTTATGAGGATTTTGGGCTAACAGTTTGGTCTTCTTGGGGATGCGGGGTTTTTTTGGCTGAATTTTTTGGGTTTTTGGGGCTATGTGTTTATGATTTTTTTTAAATAGTGTTTATTATTATTTTTTTGAAGAGGTGATATGGTTTTTTGGGTATGGGGGTTTAGGGTTTTTGGGATTGAGGGATTGGAGTTTTTTATGGATGTGGTTTTTTGGGATTTTGAGTATGAACATTGTAAATTGTTTGGGCAGGGGGTTTAGGGTTTTTTTGGGGATATGGGTTTAGGGTTTTACGGATCCAGGGTTTTTTTAGGGATGATGGTTCAAGGTTTTTTAGGGTTGAGGGTTCAGAGTATTTGTGGGATAAGGGTTTTAGGTTTTGAGGCTGAGTTTTTGTTGGGTTTTAGGGTTTAAGGTTCATGTTTTTTTGGTTTTGGGGTTTTGGGTATTTTGTGTATGATGATTTAGGGTTTTTGGGAAGAGGTATAGGGGTTTTTTGTTAATGAGGATTCAGGGATTTGGGGTGTGGAGTGTGGAGTGTTTTGGATTTTTTTGGTGCTAAGGGTTCTAGGATTTTTTGGTACTAAGGGTTTAGGGATTTTTGGGGAAATGTGTTTAGGGTTTTTTAGGACTGAGGGTTTAGGGGTTTTCTAGATTAGGGTTTAGGTATTATTAGGGTTGAGGGTTTAATATTTTTTTTGGTGGAGGATTCAAGGATATCTTGGGGATGAGGGTATAGTTTATTTTTGGGGCAAAGGGTTTTGGGTTTTTTGGGGTGATGGGTTAGGGTTTTATGGGGCTGAGGGTTTAGGGTTTTTTGGTACTTTGGTTTTAGGGAATTACAGGGTTAAGGGTCTAGGGTTTTTAGTATTGATGATTTATTGTTATTTGGGGATGTGAATTTGGGTTTTTTTGGGGTTGGGGGTTTAGGGTTTATTTGGGATAAGGATTTGAGATTTTTTGGGTTCGAAAATTTAGGGTTTTTTGTGGATGGTTCAATGTTTTGGGGGCTTAGGGTTTAGAGATTTTTTGGGTGGAGGGTTTGGTATTTTTTGAGATATTATTGTTTAAGGATTTATTTGGATGAGGTTTAATGGTATTTTGGGTCAAATATTAGGGTTTTTGGGGATCAAGGGTTTAATATTTTGGGGGTATGATGGTTTAGGGTTTTTGGGGGTGTGGGTTTTAGGTTTCCTGGGAATAATGGTTTAAGGTTATTTTGATCTGAGTCTTTATGATGTTTTGTACCAATGGGTTTATATTTTTTTGGCCATGGGTTAAAATTTTTCTGGGTAAAAGAATTTAGGTTTTTGCAGGATGAGAGTTTGGGGTTTTTGGTGATGAGGGATTTTGGTTTTTTGGGGTTGCAGGTTTTGGGTTTTTTGGGGATGAGGGTTGAGTGTTTTTTATTGATTAGAGTTTTGGGTTTTTTGGGATGAGTGTTTATGGTTTTGGGGCTAGGTATTATAGTTTTTTATGCCAGATGGTTTGGGTTTTTTGTTGATGATGTTTTAGAATATTTGGGCATGAAGGTTTAGGGAATTTTAGTGTTGAGGGTTATGGATTTTTTGGGGATCAAGATTTAGTGGTGTATATGGCTGTCGGGTAAGAGTTTTTTCTATTGAAGTTTTTATATTTTTTGCGAATGAGGGATTAGTTTTTTCTTGGGTATGAGGGTTTAAGTTATTTTGGGGTTGAATGTTTGGTTTTTTTAGGGTTGAGTGTTTTGGTTTTCTAGGGCTGATTGTTTATGGTTTTTTTCGGTAAGGGTATAGTGATAGTTGGGGATAATGTTTTTATGGTTTTTTTGGGATGAGAATGTTCAGTTTTTTACGGATGAGGGTTTTGGGTTTTTTAGGGATGAGGTTTTAGGGTGTTTTTGGGACAACAGTTTATTGTTTTAGAGGATGGTGGTTCATGGTTTTTTTGTTAATTAGGGTTTAGTGTGTGTTGGTGTGGATTATTTATTGTTTTTTGGTGCTGAGGGTTTAGGGTTTTTTGGTGATGAGGGTTCAAGGTTTTTTATGTATGAGGGATTGGGGTTTTTTGGGTAGAGGTTTTAGGTTTTTTGGGATGGAGGGTTTAGAGTTTTTTTTTTGAAAGAGGGTTTGGGGTTTTTAGGGGAGAGAGATTAGGGTTTTTGGTGTCCCTAGGTTTAGTGTTTTTTTGAAATAATGGTATATTATTTTTTTGTAAATTAGTGTTTAAAAATATTTGGGACATGATTTTAGTGTGATTTCGGGTAGAGGGTTTATTGTTTTCTCAGAATGACAGTTTAAGTGTTTATCGGCTGAGGGTTTTGGGTTTTTTTAAGTGTTTATGGATTTCTAAAGGAGTGGGTTTTGTGATTTTAGGGACGATGGTTTGGGGTAATTTTTGGGGATATTATTATGTATTTTTTGGGGATAAATATTTCAGGTTTATTTGGGAGGATGTTTTAGGGTTTTTTGAGGGTGAGGGTTTAGTGTTTTTTGGGGTCGATGTTTTAGGGTGTTTTGTAAATGTGGGTTTAGTGTTTTTTGGGTCTAAGGGTTTAGGAAATTTGTTTCCTTTGGATTAGGGTTTGTTGGGGATGTGTTTTTTCCATTATTTATATATAGGGTTTACGATTTTTTAGGGGATGAGGGTTTACATTTTTTGGGGATGAGGGTTTATGTTTTTTAGGGCTGAGGGTTTAGGGTTTATTGGGGTCATGGGATTATGGTTTTCTGGGTTTGATGGCTTGGGGATTTTGGGGGATGAGGTTTTAGGATTTTTTGGGACTTAGTGGTTATCTTTTTCAAGGATATGAGTTTATGGTTTAATAGGAAATAGGGTTTGAGGTTTTATGGGGATGAGGGGATAGGGTTTTGGGGGGCTAAGGGTTTTGGGTTGTTTGGGGCCAACATGTGGGTTTTTTTGGGGATGGGTGTTTGTGATTTCTTGGGGAATATGTTAAATGGTTTCTTGGGCCAGGGGTATTGGGATATTTTATACATTGGGTTTATGGTATTTTGGGGCTAGTGGTTTAGGGTTTTTTTGTGATAAGGGTTTAGCGTTTTTGGGGATGATGGTTCTGGGATTATTGGAGATGAGGGTTTGGTGTTTTTGGAGCTGAGGGTTAAGTGTTTTTTTGGGGATGAGTGTTTATGATTTTTGGGGGATGGAGGTTTATGGGTATTTGGGCTAGGAGATTTTTTCTTTTTTGGGGGGTTAGGGTTTTTTGTTGATGAGAGTTTAGTTGTTTTGTGGGATGAGGCTTATGTTTTTTTGTGCCTGGGAGTTTATAATTTTTTATTGCAAAGAGTTTCAAGGTTTTTTTGGATGTGTGTTTTATGTTTTATGGGGCTAGGTGTTTAGGGACTTTTGGGTTAAATAATTTAATGTTTTCTAGTTCTTAGTATTTAAGTGTTTTTTTGGTTCTGAGGTGTAAGCATTTTTTGGGCCAGAGGGTATAGGGTTTTTGGGTTTAGGGTTTAGGGTCTTTTTGGGATGAGGGTCTATAGTTTTTTATAACTAAGGGTTTATGGATTTTTGGGCTTTGGGTTTCTGGATTTCATGGGATGGGTGGTTAAGTATATTTATTATGGATAATGATTTAGGCTTTTCTAGGGATGAATGTATATGGTATTTTTGGTACTATGGGTTTTGGGTTTTTTGGGGATGAGGGATTTTCCCTGTTAATATCCTGTTTTTTAAGCTGAGGTTTTTATTTTTTCAGGGTTGAGGGTTTAAGGTTTTTGGGGGATGAGGGGTTATGGGTTTTTGGTTCTTAGTGATTAGTTTTTTCTTTGTGATGATGTATTAGTGTTTTTTGGGATGGGGTTTTATGATTTTTGGGCTTGAGGGTTTGGTGTTTTTATCGATGGAGTTTTTGGGTATTCTAGCCCAAGAGATTATAGTTTTTTATGGATGAGGGTTTAGGGTTTATTTTGGAAGAGGGTTTAGGGTTTTAAGGGGTGAGGGTTTCGTTTTTTAGGGGATTAGGGTTTAGGTTTTTTCATCGTATTATATCCATATTATTTGTGGGGTGAGGGATATGGGTTTTTTCAGGCTAGGGGTTTTGGTTTTTTTGGGATGATGGTTAAATTTTTTTGGGGGTTAAGGGTTTAGACATTTTTACGACTGAAGGTTTAGGTTTATTTATTGGTGAGAGTTCAATGTTTTTTGGAACTAAGGGTTTAGGGTGTTTTAGGGTTCAGGGTTTAGGGTTTATTTTCAATGAGGGTTGAATGTTTTTTGTGGATGAGGGTTCAGGGTATTTATGGATGAGTGCTCATTTATTTTTTATGCTAAGGTTATATGTTTTTTTCAAACTGTGGACTCTAGGATATCTTTGGATAAGGGTTCATGGATTTTTATGGATGTTTTTTGGATTTTTATTAGGGGTAATGGTTCATGTTTTTTCATCTAAGTTATTGGGGTTTCTTGTGGATGGTACTTTAGGGTTTTTTGGGTTGAATGATCAATTTTTTTTCTAGTAGGGTTTTTTTGGGGATGCGGGTTAAATGTATTTTGGGTATATGGGTTTAGTGTATTTTGGATCTAAGGGTTAAGGATTTTTTTGGATATTGGGTGTATTGGCTTTAATGAATAAGGGTTAGTTATTTCTTTATTACTATGGGTTTGGGAATTTTGTGGGATGATGGTTCATGGTTTTTTTGGGGATGATGATAAATCTATTTTTTTGGGATATGGGTGCCATGTTTTTTGGGATGAGGGTTCGAGGTTTTTTGGGGTGGATGGATCAAGGATTTATGGGGCTTATTGTGTATGGTTTTTTGGGATATGGTTTTTGGGTTTTTTGGATGATATTTTATTCTTTTTGGTGGCTGAGGGCTCAGTATTTTTTAGGGATAAGAGTTTAGGGTTTTATTGGGGCTACGGGTTGATGATTTTTTGGGGATGATTGTTCTAGGTTTCTTGGGATAATGGATCATATTTTTTTGGGGTTGAGGAATCATATTTTTTTAGGGATGATAGACCTGGGTTTTTTTAGGAAGAGTCATGAGTGTTTTTCAGTGATGAATATTCAAGGATTTTTAGATATGAGGGTTTAGGTTTTTCCTAGGGTTGAGCATTAAATGTTTTTCTAGGGATGGGTATTAATGTGTTTTTTGGGCTTAGGGTTTGGGTTTTTTTTGGGATAAGGGTTCAAGTTTTTTTTGGGTGAGGTTTCATGGTTTTTTATGTTTGAGGGTTCAGGGTTTTTTTGGGCTAAGGCTTTAATGTTTTTTGGGGTTGTGGGTTCATATTTTTTCTGGTATTAATGATTGGGATTTTTTTAGGATGACTAATCATTTTTTTTCTATAGATCAGGATTCAAGGTTTTTTTTCTTCAATGTTTTGGGGGTTTATGGCTAAGGGTTTAGGGTTTCACTGGGATAAGTGTTTATAATTTTGGAGGGATGAGTGTCTAGGGTAGTTTGGGGTCAATGTTTCATGGTTTTTTTGGGCTGAGGCTTCATTTTTGTTTTTGATGAGGTTTTTGTTTTTTTGGGTTAATGGTTTTGCGTTATATAAAATTTTAGGTTTTTTTGAACATATGGTTCAATGATTTCTTTTAGGGCCCTGGGTTCTAGGTTTTTTTGGAGTCAAGGTTCTAGGTTTTTTAGGGGTTAAGGGTTCTGGGTTTTTTGGGTATGAGGGTTTTGGGTAATTTGGGGATTTGAGTTTAGTGTTTTTTTGGGTTGGGGTTTCAAATTTTGTTGGAAAAAATGTTTTAGGGTTTTTTGGTGGTGAGGGTATAGTGTTTTTTTGGAAGATAAATCAAGATTTTTATCGATTTTTTCTAGTGTTTTGGGGATGTGTGTTCAAGGGTTTTTTCGAAGAGGGTTCATTTTTTTGGATGTGGGATCATGGGTTTTTTGGTGATGGGGTGTCAAGTTTTCTTTGTAAACATATATTAGGGTTTCTAAGGGATTAGGGTTATGGTTTTTGGTTTCTATATGATTAGGGTTTCTTGGGAATTTCTTTTTAGGGATTCATGTTGCTATAGGTTGAGGGTTTCTTGTGTATGATGGTTCATGAATTAAAGCGTCTTAGGGATTAGTTGTTATTTGGGATATGGGTTACGTGTGTATTTTGGATGAGAGTTCATCATTTAAATTGGATGAGGGTTCATGGTTCCTTGGTGTTGAGTGTAAATCATTTCTTGGGGATGAGTGTTCTGGGTATTATGGTGATGGGCGTTTTGGTTTTTCTAGGGATATGAGGTCATAGTTATTTAAGGAATGAGGTTAATGGTTTTTTAGGTATTGGGTTGGAGGGTTTCTTGTGTATGAGGGATTTTTTTTCTTGGGGTTGAGGGTCTAGGGTCTTATAGGGAGAAGGGATAAATGTTTTTTGGGATGAAGAATTTAGGCTTTCCTGGGGATAATGGTTTTGGGATTATTGGGGTTTATGTTTCATGGTTTTTTTGGAATGAAGATTCAAGATTACTTCAGTATGAGGGATCAATGTTTCAAAAGTTTTAGAGTTCATTATTTCTTGTGGTTCAGGGGTTGGGGATCCATTGGATGTGGATTCTAGGTATATCAGGGCATAGGGTTATAGGTTTCAAGGGGCTATGGTTTATTGGTTTCATTAGGGTGAGGATTTAGGATTTATTTTGGTTAAGGGTTCGTGGTTTGTTGGGGATGATACTTCATGGTTTCTTGGGGATTAGGGTTCAGGGTTTCATGGGAATGAGGTTTCATGGATGCATATTCCTAAGTGTTTAGGATTTCTTGAAGATGAGTGTTTCTGGATTCATTAGGCTGAGGATCAGGGTTTATTTGGGATGAGGGTGCACGTATTGTTGGGAATAAGGGTATAAGGTTTCTTGGGAATGAGGGTTCAGGGTTTCATATGAATTAGTGGACATTCATTCATAGTGATGAAGTTTTGGTGTTTCATGGGGCTATGAGTTCAGAGTTACTTGGGGTTGAGTTTTTAGGTTTTCTTTGGGATGAGGGTTTGGGGATACATATGGATAAGGGTACATGGTTATTATAGATGAGGGAAAATGGTTTCACTAGGATGAGGGATCAACGTTTATTAGGCCTGAGGATACAAGGTTTCAAGGGGATGAGGGTTCAGGGTATCTAAGGGATGATGGTTCATGGTTTATTGGGAAGAGATTTTAGGGTTTATTCTGGCTGTGGCTTCTCAGTTTCTTGGGGATGAGGGTTCATGGATTCTTAGGGGTGAGGGTTAAGGGTTTCAAAGAGATAAGGTTTTATGGTTTCTTGGTGTTGAGGTTTGATGGATTCTTAGGTCCTTAGGTTCATGGTTTCTTGAGGCTTAGGTTTTAGGGTTTTGTGGGATGATGGTATAGGGTTTCATTGGGCTGATTGTTTAGGGTTTACTGGGGAATAGGTTTTAGAGTTTCATAAGAAAATTTTCATGGGGATGATGGTTTATTGTTTTTTAGGGATGAGGTTTTGGGAATTTCTTTGGATGAGCATATAGGGGTTGATGGGGATGAGGGCATAGTTATTTTTTGACGATGAGTTTTTAGTGGATTCAGGGGAAGAGATTTTATTTGTTTTTTTATGAGGGTTTAGTAGTATAAGAGTATGGTTGTTTAGGGGTTTTGGGGTGATGATTTAGTGGTTTTTGGGGTTGAGGGGTTAAGGATTTTGGGGTGGAGGGTTGAGGGTTTTTTGTGGATGAGTGTTTTTTTTTTGCTAAGGATTTTGGGTTTTTTGGGGTAGGGTGTTCCGTTTATTTTGGTTGTAATGTTTAGAGATTTTGGGTATTAGTGTTTATTGGATTCTCTTGATAATGGTTTTTGGGTTTCTGGGGATAAGGGTTTATGGGTTTCTAAGTATGATAGTTTAGGGATTCTTGGATAAGGGTTTATGGGTTATGGATGAGGGTTTAAGGTTTTTTGGGCCTATGGGTATTTTTTTGAGGCTGACGGATTAGGTAATTTTGGATATGGGAATTTACAATTTTTAGGGATAACAATTTTGGGATTTTAGGGACTGAGGGTTGTGGGATTTAGGGTGGAGGGTTTATGGTTTATTGGGTGTCGTTTTTTGGGGTTTTGGGATAAGTTTATTGAATTTTTTGGGGGAAAGGTTCTTGGGTTTTTTGGGGAGTAGGGTTTATATATTTTTAGGGGGATGAGGGTTTCTGGTTTTTTGAGACTAAGGGTTTAGGGTTTTTTTTGACAATAAGGGTTTTGTGTTTTTTGGGTTATAGTTTATAGTGATTTTTGGGGACATGTGTTTATGGTTTTATAGGGCGAGGGATTAGGGGTTTTGGGGATAAGTTTTAGGTTTTTTGGGGATGACGGTTTGGGGTTTTTTAGGGCTAAGTGTTTAGGGTGTTTTTTGTCATAGTTTGATGCATTATTTTGGGATTATGGTTTAGATATTTTGGGGGATGATATTTTAGTGTTTTGTGATGATAAGTGTTTTGGGTTTTTTATTTCTAAGGATTCAAGGATTATTTTTTATTAGGGTTTAGGGTTTTGTGGGAATGGGTGTTTAGGGTTTTCTAGGGCTTAGTTTTTATGGGGGGGTTTTGAATAGGTTTTACAGTTTTCTGAGATTGAAGTCATAGTGTTTTTTATGGATGAGGGTTTATGTTTTTTGAGGATGAGGGTTTGGGGTTTTTAGGGATGCAGGTTTAGGGTTCTCATGGTTTGAGTGTTTAGGTTTTAATGGGTCAAACTTCTTTGGTTTTTCTGTAGTTGAGGTTTTATGTGTTTTAGGGGCTGATGGTTTTGGGGTTTATAGGGCTGTGTGTTTAGGGTTTTTGTATAAACAGGGACTAGGATTTTATGGGGATAAAGGATTATGTTTTTATTTGTAGGATGGTTTAGGATTTTGTGATGTTTAGGTTTAGTGATTTTTTTGGGGCTATGGGTTTATGTTTTTTTGGTGAAAAGTATTTTGGGGTTTGGGTGTTGATGATGGAGGATGTTTGGGGCGGAGGGTTTGGGTTTTTTTTTGAACTAAAGGATTAGGGTTTTGTGGGAGATTGTTTGAGTTGTTTTAGGTATGAGAGTTTTTGGGTTTGGGGGATGAAGGATTAGGATTTTTTGGGTTTGAGATTTAGTGTTTTCTAGGGCTGAGGGATTAGGGTTTTTGTGGAGCTGGTGGTTTTTGTTTATTTTGGATGAGGGATTAGATTTATGGGGTTTGAGTGTTTGTAATTTTTTGTGTGGAGGGATTTTGGTTTTTATGACTAAGAGTTTAGGGTTTTTTTGGGAATAGGGTTTGATTTTTTTTGGGGGATGAGTGTTTGGGGATAAGGGTTTATGGTTCTTTGGGTTAGAGGAATTGGGTTGTTTTAGGATGAGTGTTTTTGGGTTTTTAATTGAGTAGTACTTATGTTTTTTTGGGGGCTAAGTGTTTTAGGTTTTTGGGTCTGGGATTTTATGCCTTTTTTTGGTTGAGAATTTTGGATTTTTCAAGGCGTAGGGTTTTGGATTTTTTCGGGTTGAGGGTTTTTGGTTTTTTATGGACGTGGGTTTAGGGGTTTTTAGGGCTGAGATTATAGGATTTTATTGGGTCTAAGGGTTTAGGGTTTTTTTAAATAGGTTTTTTGGTTTTTTTGGGGTTTGGGGTTTGGGGTATTTTAAGAATGAGAGTTTTCATTTCTTGTGTGTGATTGTTTAGGTTTTTTGGGAATACGGGTTTAGAGTCTTTTGGGATGAGAGTTTACGGTATTTTAGAGTCTCTAGTGTAGTGTTTTTCGGGGCTAAGGGTTGATATTTTTTAAGTTCAAGAGGATTGGGGGGTTTTTTGGATGAGGGTATGGGGTTTTTTCAGATTATTATATGTTTTTAGTGTTGATGTATTAGTGCTTAATAAGACTAAGGGTTTATCATTTTTTTGGGGATGTGCGTTTACTATTTTTTGTGGCTGAGGTGTTTGGGTATTTTTTGTGATGTCGTTTGAGGATTTTTTGGGTATAAGGGAATATTATTTTTTAGGGTAACGGTTTTGGGTTTTTGGCCTATAGGATTAGCATTTTTGGGATGATAGTTTATGTTTTTCATGGGAATTAGGTTTTAGTGTTTTTTGGAGAAGAGGGTCTAGGGTTTTTTATAGATGAGGGTTTAGGGTATTGTGGGGCAAATGGTTTAGGGGTTTTTTGGTCAATGAGTTTATATTTTTTTTGGATTAGGGTAACAAATTTTTTGGACTGAGGGATTAGAGGTTTTTGGGATGAGGCTCTAGGGTTTTTTGGGATAAGTGTTTTAGGTTTTGTAGGTATCATGGTTTAGGGGTTTTGGGGATGAGGTTTTAGGGTTTTTTGGGTCTGTAGTTTTTTTCTTAGGATGAGGGTCAAATGTTTTTTGGGGATGTGGGATTAGTTTATTTTGGGATCTTTTGTTTGGGGGTTTTTAGGGCTCAATAGTTAGGATTTTTTGGGGTTTAGGGTTTTTAGGATTAAGGTTTTGAATATTTTGGGGATATGGTTTTTGGTTTTTTTGGGATTTGGCATTGATGATTTTTTAGGCTGAGTCTTGATTGTTTTGTTTTGTGATTGCCTATGTTTTTTTGGGTATAAGGGTATTGGGTTTCTTTGGGATTAAGGTTTAGGGTTCTTGGAAGATGTGGGTTTATGAGTTTTTGTGGATGATAATTTAGGATTTTTTGCGTCTGTGAGTTTAGGGAATTTTATTAAAGAGGGTTATGTTTTTTTGGATAAATGTTTATGTTTTTTTGGGGTGAAAGTTTATAGTTTTTTGGGGCTAAGTGTTTAGGATTTTTTTTAAGTCTGATTTTTTAGTGATTTTTGGGGGTGTGGGTTTTGGGTTTGGGGGGATGACATTTAACAATTTTTTGGTCTTAGTGTTTAGGGATTATTCATGATGAGATTTTACGGTTTTTTGTGATTGAGGGTTTATGATTTTGGGTTTTGAGGGTTTTTGATTTTTTAGGGATGTGGGTTTGGGGTTTTTTGGGGATGAGGTATTAGGGTTTCGTTGGCCTAAGGGTTTTGGGTTTTATAGGGATAAGGGTTTATTATTAACTCTGGATGAAGGCATAGGGGTTTTTTTAAATGATGGTATTTTTTTTGCTGAGTGTTTAGTGTTTTTTGGGGTTAAGGGTTTGGGTTTGTCCGGGGATGAGGGTTTATCATTTTTGGGGTTGTGAGTTTTGGTTATTTTGTTGTAGTTGGTTTGATATTTTTTGGGCATTATAGTTTGGGTATTTTTTGGACAGACGGTTTAGGGTTTCTTGGGGATAAGGTTTTTCATTTTTTCTGGGATAATGGATTGGGGTTTTTGGGGAACTAATGGATTAGGGTTTTATAGGGTAGATGGTTTAGGGTTTTGTAGATAAGGGGTTAGTGGTTTTTTGGACTGTGGGTTTAGTATTTTTTGGGTATGTTCTTATATGGTTTTTTAGGGATGAGGGATTGTTTTTTTATGGATTAGGGTATGGGAGTTTTTGGTTTTAGGGTTTACTTTTTGTGGGTGATGAGGTTTTAATGGTTTAGGTTTTATGGTTTTTTGGGGGTTGAGTGTTTAGGGCATTTGGAAATGATTGCTTCTAGTTTTTTGGGCTAACGGTTTAGGGTTTTTCGAAATGAGTGTTGATATTTATTTTAAGATGAGGGGTCCAAATATTTTTGGGAAGAGTGTATAGGGTCTTTTGAGGGAGAAGTTTTTGGGATAATTTTGGTTGAGGGTTTACAGTTTTTTTGGACATGAGGGTTTAGTGTTTTAGGGGGTTTAGGGATTGTGTTTTTTTGTTAAGGGTTTAGTGTTTTTTGTGGTTGATGGATTGTGTTTTTTTTGGGTTAAGGGTTTAGTGTTTTTTTAGGTGGTGGGATTTGGGGTTTTCTGGGAAGAGGTAATGGAGTATTGTGGAATATGGTTTTGGGTGTTTTAGCTGAGGTTTTACGGTGTTTTTAGGGATGATGGTTTGGGATTATTTGGGGGTGAAGATTTAGGGTTATGAGGATTGATGTTTTAGTAGTTTTTTTTTGTTTTGAGGGATTGATGTTTTTTGGGGGTGAGGGCTTAGGGTTTTGGGGGGCAGAGGATTTGATTTTTTTGGGATGATGGTTAAAGGTTTTTTGGGGCTAAGGGTTTATGTTTTTTGGGGCTTCGGGTTTTAGGTATTTTGGTTTTTAGGGTTTTGGAATTTTTAGATGTAGAGGGATTTTGGTGGTGAAGGTTTTGGAGTTTTTCAGATATGGGATTAGGGTTTTCGGGGGAAAAGGGTTTAGTTTTTTTTGGATAGGGTATTATGATATTTTGGGGATGAGAATTTATGGTTTTCTAGGTCATAGGGTTTGGGGTTTTTGGCAGTGTGGGTTGATGGTTTTTTGGGATTAAGGGTTATGGGTTTGTGGTGGAGGGTTTAGGTTTTTCTATGGGGGAGGGATCTGTGTTTTTAGGGATGAGGTTTTAGGGTTTTTTGGGATGATGGTTTGGGGTTTATTTGGGTTGTGTGTTTCTTGTTTTTTTGGATGATGGTATAGGTTTTTTTAGACATGAGTGGTTAGGGTGTTTATGGCTGAGGGTTTGGGTTTTTTGAGGACGAATATATATGGTTTGTTGGGCCTAATTGTTTCCGGTTTTTTTTTGGCCTAGATTTAAGGGTTATATTGGTATGAAATTTTAGGTTTTTTGGCACTGTGGGTTTTGGTATTTTTTGGGAGGGGATTAGGGTTTTTAGGGCTTAGGTTCTATAGTATTTTAGAGCTATAGGTTTAGGGTTTTTTGGGGCAAAGCTTTATTTTGTTTTTTTGGGTATGAGGGTTTAATTTTATTTGGAAATGATGGTTTAATGTTTTTTTGGGGATGTTTTTTTGGGTTTTTTGGGTGTGAGGATTGAAAATGTTTCTGGGATGAGGTTTTGAGGTTTTTAGAGATGCGGTTTTAGGTTTTTTTGGGGATGTGTGTGTAGGGATTTTCAAGGTAGGGAATTTACATTTTTTGGGTGATGTGGGTTTATTATTTTTTGAGTCTAATGTTTTAGGATTTCTAAGGTATAAGGGTTTGGTGTTTTTAAGGGATGAGTGTTTGGGTTTTTTTGGGAGTCGGATATCAGATTTTTTATGGTTGAGGGTTTAGGTTTTTTTAGTGGCGAGGGATAGGAGTTCATTGGTGTGAGGTTTTATGTTTTTTTATGTATGAGGTTTTAGGGTATTTTGGGATGGGGATTGGTGTTTTGGGGGATGATATTTTGGGGTTTTGGGGGTTTAGGGTATAGGGTTTTTATGAACAATGGTTTTAGTTTTTCTGGGGATAAGGGTTTAGGTTTGTTTAGTATATATGGTTTGGGGTTTTTTGTGGCTGAGGGTTTAGGGTTTTTTTGGGATTGATAGTTTGATTATTTTATGGATGAGGGATTATAGGTTTTTTGGATAATTTTTTATGTTTTTTCCGAGAATGATAGTTTGTGTAATTTGGTGGATTAGGGTTTGGGGTTTTATGGGGATGATGGTTTAATGTTTTGAGGCCGAGGATTTGGATATTTTGGGGATGACAGTTTATGGTTTCTTGGGTTTGATGGATTTTGGGTTTTTAGGGATGATAATATATTGATATTTGGGGATTAGTTTTATGATTTTATAGAACTATGGGTTTGGGATATTTGGGTTTGAGGGTATATTGTACTTGGGGATTTCTGTTTAGTGTATTTTCGGGTTGAGGTTTTACAGTATTTGGGTCAAGGGTTTATGGTTTTCTAGGGATGAGTGTTTAGGGTTTTGGGGGGGATGAGGGTTTAGGGTTTTTCGAGTCAAAGGGGTTATGGTATTTGGGGCTGAGGGTTTACAGTTTTTGAAGATAATGGTTTATGGTTATTTTCATCTACCTGTTCCAGGTTGTTGATGCTGTGGATTTATGTATTTTTAGGGAAGTGAGTTTGTATTATTTTTGGAATGAGGGTTTATGGTTTTTTGAGCCTGAGGATTTAGGTTTTTTTGAGGATGAGGATTTTTTGTTTTTTGGAGTTGAGGGTTTACTATTTTTTTATCATAGGGTTTGGGGTATTTTGGTGATGTAGGTTTAGTGTTTTTTAGGGTGGAAGATTTATGTTATTTTGGGGCTATGGTTTTCATTTTTGGGGGGGATTAGATTTTCAGGTTTTTTTGGAGCTGTGGGTTTAGTAGTTTTTTAGGACTGAGGGTTTGTGGTTTCATGTGGATGTGGGTCTAGGGTTCTTTCTGTGCCTATGGATTTATGTTTTTTGGGGGATGAGTGTTTAGGATTTTTTGGGGATGAGTTGATAGGGGTTTTAGGGGATGTGGGTTTAGGGTTTTTTGGTAGGAGAGTTTAGGGTTTTTTGGTAAAGGGTTTAGTATTTTTTTGGGTCAAAGGAATATGGGTTTTTAGTTACTAGGGTATAATGCCTTTTTGGTGTAGGATTTAGCTTTCTTTAGCAAATCTATTTGAGAGTTTGAGGGTTGATGGTCTAGGGTTTGGGGGGTGAAGATTTTGGGTTTTGGGGGGATGAGAATTTGGGGGTTTTGGGGGGATGAGGTTTGAGGGTTTTTTATGTTTGAGGGTTTAGAATTTTTTGGGGATGAGTGATTAGGTGTTTTTAGGGTTATCGGTTTAGGTTTTTTGGGGGGTAAGATTTTGGGGTTTTATGGGTCTATGTGTTAGAGTTTTTTTGGATGAGGGTTTCAGGTTTTGGGGGCCTATTGTTTAGGTTTTGTTTGGGATAAAGATTTATGGTTTTTAGGGTAGAGGGGTTTGAGATTTTTGGGACTGAGTGTTAATAGATTTTTGGGTATGAGGATTTATGGTGTTTTAGGGATAGGGGTTAATGGATTAGAGTGACATGGGATTGGGTATTTTTTGGTTTATGGTTTGGGTATTTTGGGACATAAGGATTTTTGTTTTTTGGGGATGAGGAAATAAGATTTTCTTTTGGATAATGGATTATTGTTTTTTGGGGCTTAGGTTTTATGATTTGTTTGGATGATGATTTAGGTTTTTGGGGGGCTGTAAGTTTTCAGTTTTTTGGGGATAAGAGTTTAAGGGTTTTGGGGATGATTTGTTTTTTTGGGGGGGGATGAGGCTTTAGTGTTTTCTAAAACTAAGGGTTTAAAGTTATTTGGGGATGAGGGATCAGGGTTTTCTGGGGATAAGGGTCCAATTTTTTGTTTCTGATGGTTCTGGGTCTTTTATGTATAAGGGTTAAGGGTTATATTGGGATTATGATATAAGGTTTTTTAGAGTTTCAACTTCAATAGTTTTTTGTTGCTAAGGGTTTTGGGTTTCTTTGTGATAAGGGTTCATGATTTGTTTGTCTGAGGGTTTAGGGGTTTTGTAGGAATGAGGGTTTAGGGTTTTTTGTGGCCGAAAGGTTAAGGTTTTTACAGTTGTGGGTACTAAGTTTTTTGTGTTAAAGGGTTCATGGTTTTTTGTTGTTAGTGGGTCCAAGTTGTTTTTGGGATGAGGGTCCAGGACTTCTTATGGTTAGGATTCATGTTTTTTGATGACTATGGGTTTTGGTATTTTTTTTGTTTTATGGCTAAAAGATTATTTTATATATGGATTTTAGGGAAATGGGTTTAGGATATTTTGGGGAAGTCGGTTTAGGGTTTCTTTGGGGCCAAGGAATCATGGTTTTTTGGTCAATGGGTTTAGGGTTTTAGGTCTGATAGTTTCAGGTTTTTTTGGATCAGGGTTCAAGGTATTTTGGGGCTAATAGTTCATTGATTTTTATGGATGTATATTTTTGGATATTTTTTAATGTTTCGGGGGTTTTTTGGGATATAGAGATCATATTTTTTGGGGATTAGGGTTTAGGGTTTTCTGGAGCTAAAGGTTCAAGTTTTTCTTCAACTTCAGGTTCAAGGTTTTGGGTGTTGAGTTTTCAGGGATTTTTGGGGCTAAGTCTTCATGTTATTTTAGTGATGAGTGTTCAAGGCCTTTTAGACCATAGTGTTGAAGATTTTTTTAGGACTGAGGTTTTATTATTTTTTGGGATGATAGTTATTTTTTCTATGGTAAGACAGATTAGGGTTTTTTAGGGGGTAGATTGTTAAGGATTTATTATCTCTATGGATTCACAGATTTTTGGGGATGAGGTTTCTGGGTTTTTGGGGGGATTTTGAACATATTTTTTAGGGTTGAGGGTTTAGGATTTTTTTATATGATGTTTTCATTTTTTTGAATGGATCTTGGTTTTATAGGGTTGAGGGTTTATGGTGTTTTAGGGTTGAGGATTTAGTTTTTTTGGGGCTAATGATTCAATATTTTTTGGGAGATTATGGTTGAGGGTTAGTTGGATTTGAGGGTTCATTAAATTTGGGAATGGGGGTTTAGGATTTTTTATGGCTATTGGTTCAGGTTTTATTAGGGATGATGGTTTAGTTTTTTTGTGGATGAGGGTTCATGGTTTTGGGGAATGAAGGTTCAGGGTTTTTTTGGGGATGAGGTTTTAGGGTTTTGGGGGATGAGGGTTTAGGATTTTTAAAGGATAAGGGATTAGGTGTTTTGGGGGATGTTGGTTTATTGATTTTTTGAACCGAGGGTTCATGGTTTCGTTGGAATAAGGGTTCAATGATTTTTGGGGATTTGGGATGGGGTTTTTTTGGAAAAGGGTTCTAGGTTTTTAGGGTTCTAGGTTATTTTAAGTAAAGTGTTAAAAAAATTTGGGGATAAGGGTTCATAGATTTTTTTGGATGAGGGTTCTGGGTTTTTTCGCAGAGAATGTTCTGGAATTTTAGGGATGTGGGTTCTGGGTTTTTTGGGGATGAGGTTTCAGGGTTTATTAGGGAAGAGGATTCACGGTTTATTTGTATGGATGATCAATGTTTTTTAGGATTTATGGAAAATGGTTTTTTTTTGGTTGATGGTTCAAGTTGTTTTGCGGATGAAGTTTCATGGTATTTTGGGAATGGGGTTTCATGGTTTTTTAGGGATGAGGGTTCATGGTATTTTTGGGATGAGGCATCATGATTTTTGGGGATTATTGTTAAGGGTTTTATGGGGATGAGGGTTCATGGTTTAATGGAGCTGAGGTTTTAGTTTTTCTTAGGGATAAGGGTTTAGGGTTTCTTGGGAGATAGGGTTTAGTTTTTATTGGGGTTATGTGATCATGATTTCCCATAACCCCAAAAACCTAATCCCTAAAAAATTCTAAACCCTTATCCTCCAAAAATCATAAAAACATAGATACAAACAACTGTTAAATCCGCATCCCCAATATACCCTGAAACACTCAGCCCCAAACCATAAACCCTGATTCCTAAAAAACCATAAACCCTCATCATCAAAAAACACTATACCATTTTCCCATAAAACTATAAACCCTCATCCGTATAAAATCCTTAACCCTCATCCATAAATAAAATTAAACCTCATTAAAAAAACCCTAAAACCTCATCCAAAAAAACCATAAACCCTCTTCCCCTAAAACAACCTAAATCAAAAACCTGAATAAACACTAAACCATCATGCCCCCAAAAAACCTAAACCATCAACACAAAAAAACCTATACCCTCAGTGAAAAAAACACGACACCCTCACCTCAAATCCCCTAAACACATAGTAATAGAAAATCCTAATCCCCCAGCCACCAAAAAACCTGAACCCTTAGTCCAAAAAAATATAAAACCAAGATTAAAAGACCTTAAAACTAAACCCTAAAAAAGTTAATCCCTCATTACCCAAAAAACCCTAACCTTTAACCCCAAAATCATCTAATACCTCATCCCCAAAACACCAAAAACCTGAAATCCAAAAAACCCAAATCTCAAATCCCTAAATAACCCTAAAACCCCATTCCCAAAAACCGTAAACAGTTACCCCAAAAAAATCCAAAATCATCATCCCCAAAAATCCATAAACCCTAGCACTAAAAACACAAAAACCTTATCCCCCAAAACCCAAAACCCACAACCCTAGAAAACAATGAACCCTCAGTCCCAAATAAACCCTACACTCTCATCCCCATCAAACCCTCAACCAACCCCAAGAAAAACCTAAAAGAAGGTCCCTAGAAAACCTTAAATAATCCACTCCAAAAAACACAAAATAATCTTCCCTAGAATAACAAAACCGTCTACCCCGGACAACCAAAAAAAACATCTCCCTAGAATACCCTAAACAATCTTCCCTAGAAAAATCTAAAAAGTATTTTTCATAAAATATTAAACCCTCATCCCCCAAAATCCCTTAACCCTTTTCCCCAAAAAATATAAACCCTCAGATCTATATAACCCTAAACCCTCTTCCCCAAAGGACTGTAAACCCACCACCTTACAAAAAACTAAATCATCCTCGCTAGAAAACCTAACCCTTATCCATAGAAAACCCTAAAACCTATACCTAAGAAAACCTAAAACCCTTAGCCCTAGAAAATACTATACCCTAATCCCCAAAAAAATAAAAACACTCTGCACTGTAAAACCATATTTCCTCAATCCTAGAAAACCCTAAATACACATCCTTATAAAACCATAAACATGCATCCTAAAGAAACCCTAATACTTTAGCCCAAGAAAACCCAAGACAAACAACCCCAGAAATCCCTAAACATTCAACCCAAAGAGAAAATAAATCCCTACTCCATACAATCTGAATCCCTTATCCATAGAGAACCCCAAACCCTAATCCCAAGAGAACTCTAAACAATCATCCATAGAAAACCCAAAATACTCATGCCTAGAAATTACTAATCACTCAGACCATGGAATTCCTAAACCACCAACCACATAAAAACCTAAACCCTCATCCCAAGAAAAAACCTAAACTCTTAACTATTTATAAACATAAACCCCAGCCAAAAAATGTAAATATGTGGCCTCATGAAACCCTAAACCCTCTTACCTACATAACCCAAACCACTAATCTGAACAAAACACTAAACACTAATACCCAAAAATCCTAAATCCACAGCCCAAAAAAACCTTAAACCCTCATCCCCAAAAAACCCTAAACCCTAAGTCATGAAAAATCATAAACCCAGATCCCTAGAAAACCCTTAACCATCACTTTCAAAAAACCCTAAATCATCAACTCAAAAAAACCTTATCCCTTAACACTAAAAACCATTAGAAACTCAGCCCCAAAAACCTTACACCCTTGTCCCCATATAAATCTAACCCTTATCCACGTAAAAACCTAAACCCACATCCCCAAAATACCCTAAACACTCACCCCCCCCAAAAAAATCTAAACAGTTTTCTAAAAAAATAATAAACCCCCATCCCTAGAAAATCCTAAAACCTCTGCCCCAAAAAACATAACTCCTCATTCCCAAAAACCCCTTAACAAAAACCCTATAAATCCATAATCCCTCATACATAAAACCCATAAACCCCTAGCACTAAAAATACTCATCCCTCATACACAAAAAACCCTAAACCCCCATCCCCACAAAAAATCTTAAACCCTCATCCCCAAACAATCCAATACCATCAACCGCAAAAACACTCATCTATAAAAAACTTAAACATTCTACTCTGAAAATCCTAAACCCTTGGCCTTCAAAAAAGCTAAAATAAAATAATAAAACTTTATAACCTCATAAACAAATATTCTAATCCCTCATATTCAAAATACCCTAAACCATCAACCCCTAAAAACCCAAAATAATTGGCCCCCAAAAAAACCCAGGACCCTCCACCAAAAAATATAATACCTCTACCCCCAGAAACTCTAAATCCTAGGTCACAAAAGATAAGAATCCATATACCAAATAATACCCTAAAACCTTGGCCCCAAATGAACATAAATACACAACTATAAAAACCCCTAAATCCTCGACCTTAAAAAACCTAAAACCGCCAGCCCCAAAAAACACTAAACCCTCATAAAAAACATAAATTGTCTACCTAAAAAAATTATATCCTTATCCCAATAAAAACCTAAAATCATGGCCCCGAATAATACTGATTTCTAGACCCAAAAAACTATAATATATCATCCATTAAAACCCTCAAACACTTGGCCCCGAAATACCCTAAACCCTCAGCCACAAAAAACCACTAAACCCTAAGCAAAAAACAACCCTATTCTCTTGGAAAAAAGGACCCTAAAACCACATCCTAGAAAATCCAAAATAATAATCCCAAAAATACACTAAAACATCACACATACCCTAAACCTTGACCCAAAAAAACCATAACCCTTTATCCAAAAAAATCACTAAACTCTTATCCCATAGAAAAATCCTAATCACACATCTGCAAAAAAAACAAATCCTTCAACAAAAAAAACCCAAAACCCTAATCCCCAAGAATCCCTAAACCTACAAACCCCAAAAAACATAAACTCTCCAGCAAAAAAACTCTAAACCCATGGAATAAAAAAACACTCAACCCTCATCCCTCTATGGATCTAAACACTCAGAAAAAATCAAATCCCAAACAAAAAAAAATTCTAATCCTTCTTCCCTAAAATAAAATAAACCCTCTTCCCATGAAAACCATATACCATCATCCCAAAAAACAATTAAACTATATCCCTACAAAACAAAAACAAATAGGCCCCAAAAAACCCTAATCCATCCACCCAAATAATACCTTAACCCTCGATCCTGAAAAACCCTAGACACCCAGCCCCCAAAAATCCTTAAACCCTCAACCATAGATAACTATAAAACCTCAGCCCCAAAAAACCCTAAACCCTTATCCCAAAAATATCTACACCAAAACCCCCAAAAAAAATGCAAAATTCTCAACTATAAAAAACCCAAAACCATTATCCCCATAAAACCCCAAACCCTCAGCACTATGTAAACCTAAACCATTATCCCCAAATAAATCTAAACTCTCATAAAAAACGATCTATCAACCCTCATCACTAATAAACTCAAATACATCAACCCCAAAAACCATCATAAAAAACTCTATACACACCACCCCAAAAAATACAAACCCTCATCTAGAAAAATAGAATATAACCTTAGCCCAAAAAAAATTTCAAAACCCACATCCCCAAAAAAATCCAACCCCTCAGCACCAAAATCTCAAACCCTCAGCCCAAAAACACCCCAATACATCATCCCCAAAAAACAAAAAACACTCCTTCCATGAAAAAAATTAATCCAAATCCCCCCCAAAACTAAAACCTTCAGCCCCAAAACCCAATAAACTCTCAATCCTAATAAACGATATACCCTCATCCACAAAAAACACTAAACCCTCAACCACAAAAAAAAACATAAACCCCAAAACCTCATCCCCAAAATACCCTATATCATTGTCCCCATAAATCCCTAAACCATTTTCCCCAAAAATCCAAATACCTCATCCCCAAAAAACCCTAAACACATAGCCCCAAAAATCCCTAAACCCTCCTAACCAAAAAAGGTAAAACTTCATCCCCAACAAGTAATATACCATCAGGACAAAAACTCTAATCCCTCAACCCAAAAAACCATAAAACCTCATCCCTAAAAACTAGTAAACCCACACCTGGAAAATATCTAAACACTAAACCCCCCAAAAAAATCTATGCGATCTTTCCAAAATCTTTAACCCATATAACCTAGAAAACCCAAAACCCTCATCCCTAGATAACCCTAAACCCCCATCCCCAAAAAAATAGAAACCCTCTTCCCAAAAATACTTAAACCATTAACCCCAAAAAACCCCAAAGCCTAAACCCCAAAAATTATTAAACCCATCACCTTTAAAAAATTGAACCCTAAAATCTAAAATACCCCAAATACTCATCCCCCAAGAAACCATAAACCCTCATCCAAAATGAACTCTAAACCCTCAGTCCAAAAAAACTAAAATCCTTGACACTAAGAAACCTCAAACCCTCATCCCTATAAATAACTAAACCCTCAGACCTATGAAACAATAAATGATATTTCTGAAAAAACCACAAACCCTTATCCTAAAAAATCCCTAAAAATTCATCCCCAAAGAAACAGAAAGCCATAGCCCTAAGAAACCCAAAACGATCAGCCCTAAAAAACCCTATACCCTCACCCACAAAAAACACCAAATCTATATCCCCTAAAAACCTATATCATCATCCCCAAAAAACCCTATACCATCATTACCAAAAAATCAATAAACCCTTAAAAACCAAAAATACTCAGTTTCAATGGACCCCAAACCCACCACCCCAAAAAACTAGATTTCCTCAACCCCAAAAAACCCAAAACCCATTTCCAAAAATCACCCCAAACCCTCATCCCCAAAATACACTCTACCATCATCCCGAAAAAACCTAATCCCATAGACTAAATAAACACCAAAACCTAGCCTTAAATAATTACAAAACCCTCAACTCCAAAAATCAGTAAAACCTTGCCCCATAAAACCCCAATTCCCCATACCCCAAAATCCCGAAACCCTCATCCTCCAAAAACACAAAACAATCAGCCCAAAAAACCCCAACCCCTCTTCCCCATAAAACCCAAACACATTTCAAAAAAACCCCTAAACCTAAATCCCCAAATAACCCCAAAACCACATCCCTAAAAAAACCAATAACTGCAAAAATCCCTAAGAACTCATCCATAAGAAAACCAAAAAACCTCAAAACCAAAAACCAAAAAACCCTCAACCCCAAAATACCCCAAATCCCCATCCCCAAAAAACAAAAAAACATTAGCACCATGAAACCCCAAACCCTCATCCCCAAAATAATCTACAACCATATCCCAAAAAACCAGAAACCATTAGCCCCCAAAAAACCATAACTTTTTATCGCCAAATAAACTTAATCCATCATCATAAAAAACTCCAAAAACTTAATACCTAAAAAATTCCAATCCCTCGTCATTAAAAACCCCAAAAAACTCATCCCCTAAAACCCCTAAACACCCAGCCCTAAAAAACCCATGCCCTCAACCCTAATATACTCCCAACACTTATCCTAGAATATTCCTTAACCCTCATCCCCCAAAAACCCTAAAACCTAGTCCCTCTAATACACCAAACCCTCATCCCCAAAAAAACTTATACCCTCTGCCCCAGAAAACCCAAACCCAATTTGGTCCACTAGAATAGAACTAGTGACTTGAGGGGTCTGAATTATCTATTTTTGGATTATTCAAAAAATACTAATTTATCCAAGATAAAATAGTGTTATAACATGTAGGATAAATAATATAGATAACACATGAAGTTTTTATAGAGGTTTTGATAACCAATATCCTAGAAATATCATCAATCTTCTCTACTCCTTGAAGAGACCTATATTAACTACATCCTCACATTTGAAATGGAGTGAAAACCTGATTATATACAGATGAAACATACATTTTTCACAACAATTGGACTAACCCATGAATTATGGAGGAGTCACAACCAACCTTCCTATTTCCTCAGATAAACAACCTGAACTTCCATTTAGATGGTAGGAATAACCAAACGATATCTTTTGGATGGGAAAATATTCAACCAAAACACTATAGGGGAATAAGTCATAAGTATAATTACAATAGAGAAACAAAAAACATATAAAAAGAATAGATAAGTAGATGATTTAGAATTATGGTGCAGCTTGAGTTCTTTAATCACTCCAGTGGTGGAATATGAAAGCGATGGAAATTTTCAGTGATCACAACTGAAGAGAAGTCATCAAAGAGATTATTGATCTATTCAGTGGAGTAAAAAATGTTTCATCATATTATTGTCAAATTAATCATCTACCCTAGTACATTTTTTCTTTAATCCTTGAAGGGATCTCCCAAATCATTAAAGAAAGATCCTCTAAGATCATATCTATAACCAATATCTGCACAACACTTGTTATTATGTAACATTATTATAATATGATTGTTACCTTTTATTTGTTAATGTTGTGTTCTAAAAGAAACACAATAGGACACTGTATTTGTTCATGAAATATTAATATAAAACATTTAATATTTTAATAATAAAAATTTAAAATAAATTAAAATTCTAAATAAATTTAAATAAAAATAAATAATATTCCAGATTATACATACATCAAAAGCTTTATAAAAATCGATCATCATATGAACTATCAAACTGAAACTATATGTGTCCATAAAAATAATGTTACAATTATTTTTACCAACTTTTACGATTTTAGATCATGAAAAAAATGTTAACATAATTAATAAATGATTTATTTTAATAAAATGAATTAAAAATATGAAATTAAAATTTTAGAAGAATATAACCAATTGTGAATCCTGTCCCACTTCTAAAATAGAGATAAGTTGCTCATGACCTATCATTGAAAGAATGAAAATTTCTACCATTTCAATTTCTATAAAAATTATAAGGAGTTAACTAATTTTTTTCCATTTTATAGTAAAAACAAAGGATTTAGTAAAATGAATTAAAAAAAATTATATTGTTGGAAGTCCAAATGTGCCCGATGACACACCATTTCATAAAGCCAACAATGTTTCATGACCTACCATTGGAAATGTCTAATGGAGGATTAGTGAAAAACAAAACCCAAATAGCATGATTCTATAATAGATGAATAAATCAAAACCACTATTATTAAGACCGACATACAATAATTAAAAAAAAAAGGAGGTGTGGAAGATGAAGGTGATTCCAATATTCAATTATCCTTTAAAAATAAAACCCTATAAAATGATACATATAAACAAAATTATGAAATTATCATAAAAATAAGAATAAAAATTTTAAAAAATTATATCAACATAAAGACTATTATATCAATACAAAAGAATAGGGGTAACCTCCTTCTAGAGTTATAAGATGCTACTCCAAATGATTCATTAAAAAAAATACATTAGGTAAAGAGAAGATGACCCACCATTGATGTCCAATAGTGGGTAGAAATACTCACTATAGATTTACAAAAGTGAATAAAATAACTCAACACTAAAGGCTAGTAGTGGGTCACTAACCCAACATTTGTATTTCCAATGGTGACACTTCACCCACCATTGGAAACTCCCAATGTTGGCTCATCACGCACCATTAGAATTTACCAATGGTTAATCAATGAGAACCAACTAGTAGAAGGCTAAAGAGATAGAGATGTAGGTAGAAGACTGAAGGGGAATAATAGTTTCTTACAGATAAAATACAAGTCATAATAATTAGGGGGACTGGGAGAGATATCAGTGGACCAATTATAGAATCCTAAATAGAAAGGAATAGTGTGAGAAAAAATATATTTGAGCATGTAAGATTGAAATAATTCACAACATAAAGAACCCAATTTCTATGGAGTGTGAGGTAATTCCCAAATATGATGACATTTTGGCGTGGAATTACAATGGAAGCATGGGAATTCTTGTTGATAACGCATGGGATGAGATTAGAAGTATGAAATTAGATATATTCAAAAAGTAAATGAATTCACCACTGAGGATTGAGAATTAATATGGATGAACTTTGAAATTAAATAATGTAGTCCCAAATAGAAATCAGTAGAGGATTACTGGGTGGTGTATCATATAGAGCACACTGATGATGGTCATGAATTAAAACCCTACATAAAGACACTAGCCTATTGGCCTAGCAGGCGACCTACCCCAATCCCATTTTCCATCTTCATGCACTATGAGCCTTATACATGAGACCAGATGACCTTTTCATATACTATGAACTACCCATCTTTTTATGGGCCTCTTATGTTGTAAAACCCATGAGGGTTGACCTCCGGGTCCCCCTAAATGTTGTTATTTGTTTCGCCTAAGTAACTTGAATAGAGATAAATTTTTTTCTCTTATAAAATTAAAAAAATATTAAGCATAATTATATTAAAATTATTATAATGTGAATGATTACATGGACATATATAAAAAAAATATCCAATATTAAAACATGTAATTAAAAAGAGATTAAATTCTAAAAATATTTTAGAATTAAATAAAATAATAATAGAAAGTAATTTATCAAAAAAATTATTAATCAATGATAAAAATTATTCCACCTTTTGTAAATTAAAAAAAGTACCATTTAATAAATATTCAAAAATACTGAAAATCTATTATTAAATATTAAAAACCATTCTCTTAGTTTTTGAAATTTATCAAAAATGTATAGTAGTATTTAATAAAAAACTATTTTAATTAAAATGAATTAATGTAAATTTAAAAATCTATTATATTATAATGATACAGAAAGAGATATAGTTTTTAAAGAAAGAAGAATTTTGGAAGTGTTGTTTTAACAATAAATCGTTAACCTGAATAAACTAATTATCATTTTCGGATAGTGGAAACTGATAGTGAAATAAAGAACTCAAGAAAAAAATGAATATGATTATCAAAAAAAATACTAAGAAAATGTTAATATTCCAACATAAATAATTCAAACATCATTTTTAAAAAATTAATAGAACCTCAGAATTTTGTGAAGATATCATCTAATTGGTAATCAATAGAAACAAATTCAAAAAATATATCACCATTATTTAAATGATCTGTGAGGAAATGAAATCTAAGATGAATTTTTTTAGTTCTAGAGTGTTGATGAGGGTTTTTAGAAATTAAAACAGAACTAATGTTATCAATGTAGATAAATTTTTTATCAAAACTAATATTAAAATCATACAATGTTTTTTTATCTAAATACAATGTTAATAAATACTAGAAGAAGCAACATATTTCTCATTAGTTGTTTTCAAATACAAAAAACAATTTTTTTCTTAGAGATCTATGAGATTATTATTTTTCCAAGAAATTTACACATACCTTATTCAATTTTCCTTTCAATAATGTAAATATAAAAAAGTCAGAATTAGAGTAAGATAATAAATCAAAAAAAATCTCATTAGAGTAAAACTGTCTACTATAAACAGTTACCTCGATATATCTAATTACACTTTTAATAGCTATTTGGTTACATTCTTTGGGGTTTGACTAATATATGTCACAAATAAAAAATTATAATTTCTGGCCAAGAATTACTATGAAACATGTGACATCTTTTCATGCATCTATAAAAATTATCCTAAAAATAATTTCAAAATTTATCAGCTTCTAGTTTAGATTTTCCCCCTAGGGGTTCTCATAGTTTTACAAGAATATAATTCAAATATTTTAACATTTTATTTGGAATACTTATCTTGATTTAAGAATATACCATTATTCCATTGATAAAATTTTAAAATAAGGATAAACTTTAGTTCCCCCATTATGCTCATATCAAATTAATTTGTCATTTATTTTGAAAACTCAATACCAATTTTATCATTTAGGGAACCAAAAATAAAATCACATACAAAAATATTTATAATCATCATATCATTTGAATATATTTTTATATATAAGGCTATATTTACATAAAATTTTACAAAATATTTTTATATAAATAGTTTTATTCCTTCATACCATGCTTGGGATGCTTCCATAGTACCGTATAAATATTTAGAAAGTTTGAAAAAATAATTCTGAAATTTATTATTTTTTAAACCAGTTGTTTTGTTAAAATAAAACTCTTCAAAAATTACATCACTAGAAAGACACTTTTTTACATACATTTGTAAATGTTTAAAATTTTAAAAAAGTACAAAAAGAAAATAAAATCCAGATGCATTATAATTTAGAAATAGGTGAAAATTAATATCCAATATCAATTGATTATTTTTAAAGATAACCTTATATAAATATCCTTGGATTATTCTTAAATATATAACCAGATTCATCTAATTTATTTTGAAAAATCCATTTGGATCCTATAAACATAGTAACATCAAGTATCTCAATGAGATTCTAGATTTTTTTTTCTATATTACTAGTTAAGTTCATCATGAATGTAATTATTCCATTTAGAATCTATCAAATAATCTTTAATATTACCCAGATCAAAACCATATAAAATGAAAAAAAGAACAAAAATTTATTATATATTTTTTAGTCCTAATTAAAGATTCATCATTTCCTATAACATTTTCTAAAGTAGATATTGGTGGGTTTTCTATATTAAAGGACCAAAATTATATGAGATATGATCCCCTTAACTAATGAATTATTATTATTAGCTTTATCTTCACCAAAGATGAATTCATTGAAATTTTTAGAATTATCAATAGAACAAGTACCCTAATATTCATTATTTTCAACAAATATAACATGAAAGGATTCTTCAATTTTCATAGTTCCTTCATTATATACCCTATAAGTCATGATATTATTAGTGTATCCTAAAAATATACCTTCATAACTTTTTGAAACAAAACTTTCTATATTATCTTGTGTATTTAAAATATCGATAGTACAACCAAAAACATTAATATTAACCAAATTTTGGTTTCTTATTCTTAAAACGTTCATAAGGATATTTCATTAACAATGGTCTAATGTAAACACAATTGGTGATATAACATTAAAGGTTCATTTATTCATCCCAAAAATATTTTTAAGGATGAATTTTTTTATCATTTTTCATTCCAATACATGACTAGTTTTAGTATTCTACTATATAATACCATTATATTATGGTGTTATATGGGGGAAGAATTATTAAAAATATTCATATGTTTCATTGATTTTTTCATATTCTATGTGGAAAAAAAATTGTTTACAACTTCTAATATAAGAAATTAAATGACCATTATGATTATGAATTTTCTTACAGAAAGTAACAAATTTATTTAAGGTTTCACTTTTTTGAGATAAGAAGATGTTCCATGTAAATATATTGTAATAATATTCAATTAAAAAAACATATCTTTTATAACCTAAACTAGTAGTTCCCATGGGTCCAAAAAGAACAAGAAAAATAAATTCAGAGAATACATATGTATTTAATATATTATCATATTTTAATGACTCTTGTTGTTTCCTACATTTCAGATATTAATCAAATACATAATACTTACATGTAATTCATTTTGGTTTTTTCTAAACCTTTTCATTGTTAGAAATATTTTAAAACTATCGAAGATAAACATGTACCAACCTCATATGCCACAAAATATTATATGTATCTATAGTATTTAATAATTTTATATTATGCTATGTTAGTTATAAAAAATAAATAGTATATATATTTTAATTTTTATTTGTATAAAATAAAACATTATAATCTTTATAAAAAATAAAATTTTCATCTTAAAATTTCACACTCGTACCATCATTAGACTATTGTTATATACAATGTAAATTATTTTTTAATCCTTCTACAAAAATTATATTTGAAGTTATAACATTGGTTAATATACCTACTTCTAAAATACCATTAATAATACCATTAAATTATTCACTGAATGTGATAGTACCTCAATCAAAATAGTAAAAATATATAAAGTTTGAGATTACACTAGTCTTGTTCCTTGAACACTCACTATCCACATATTATGTTACTTTGGAACTCTTTTGAAATTCTACCTATAAAAAAATCATGTATATGGTTGTTTTTCTCCCCATAATAGTTTGGGTTCAACTTTATTAGTTTAAAAATATTTATATTCCCATACAAATTTGATACCTTTATTTTAGGGTAAAATATATCAAATATTTTAATAAATGAAAGTATTAATATGGAATAAAAACTATAAAAACATTACTAAACATTCATTTTCATAATTCCCTTTCATGATACTATTATTCCATGTTAAATTTTAAATATTTCCATTTGTTATTGTAGTAATAATAGATCTATTCATATTAGGGTCATGATTATTATAACTAAAAAAAATTCATGTTGAGTTTTGTTTTTCATATCCACTATATTATCAAATTTCTCTTAGTCTCAAACAAATAAAAATAAAAATTCTTTTAATCCAGTAATTTTTTTATGTTATTTATTCAGTTTTTGATTAACTTCCTTATCATCAAATATGTTCACATTCAATCATGATACATAATTTGTTAGTTAATTATTTTTATGTTTAGTATTCTTACATACATTTTCAATTTTCTCAAAATCATAACAAAATATATTAAATCTTCTATGTTGATATTCCTCATTTTTTGAAAGGAATTATTTTATGTTTATGTTCTCATATTTTACTTTCAATAGTCTAGAATCTACAACCATTTTCTCTTCTATATAACATAAAACAAAATCATTTAGTTTTTTATTTTCTTCATTAATATTTATATTTTTTTCATTTCAATTACTTATATAAATCACCAATTTTTAATATATAAAATTAAAAAAATTTCATTTTGAGTTTCCAAATCGTTAAAATAATTTTCAATATCTGATTTACAACTTGAACTATAAATATAATCAAAGTATTCCCCATTTATAGTTATATACATAAAAGATAGATTGAAATATTATTTTCACTCTCAATACCATCTATATTGATTTTGAATCTTTTATATAACTCCATCCGACATGATATTACATTATTTTCATATTATTCTATTTCTGGTCTTTTATATCTTGTTTTAATTTGGGAAAATGTTATTTCATATGCCCTTTTTTATTTCACTCATAGAATATTAATTTAGAAACTTAATATTTACTGGTTTTACCTATTTTATTAGCATTTCTATCATCCATTTGATGATCTATTTGGGGATTCTTCTTAAAGAATCTTTTACCCATCTTGTTCATTAAACTCCTTATTTGAAATTTTAAATTTAATCCTTTTCACGTTTCTATAGCACATAATTAGAGGAATTAGAAATAACTTTTATATTTGACTTAAATTAAATACATTTCATTTTATTATGGTCATCAACACTGTCTTTATTTATTTCTAACTCATATTAATGCAGTGATGCAATCAGCTCAACCATTGACTATTAAATTAAATCCTTATAGTCATCAATATGAAATTTCTTTTATTGCCATCTCTTGGTCAGTTCTCAATGTAATCATTTGTTGAGAGGTTTATTCTTGATAGTCAATATAAATGTGACAATACTGATGATTATTTTTATGTGTCTATTAGAACTCTCAATTATGATTTCATGATTACTTATTCTGAATTATTGAAATTTAGATCCATATATACCTAGCTTGGTTCTATAAAATTTATCAATTTCATGATTATGTGACATTTATTTTCCTCAAAATATAGGAAATAATTTTAAAGGATGAAAAATTACAACACATATTTGTACTAGGATAGAAGTATAAGTAATACATAAATTTTCAATTTAAAATGAATTTTATAACAAAATTACCAATGAAAGTTTCTAAATTTACTTAAGGTGGTTTATATGGTTTTAAAATTATAGCCTAATAATAAAGACCGTTATTTTTGTTAAATACATCCATTTTTTCATTCCAGTAGAAATAGTCACATCCATGGAAGTGAGGTGGTCTAATGGGATTCAACAACTCAAAATTATGATTATCCATAATAAAGAAGTGGATATTTTGCTTATAATTTTATATTTAGGATAAATGTTTGTTCATAAAAAAAATTATGAAATAACTAAAAACAAATCATTAAAAATGAACCATGCTCTGATACCAATTCTTAAGTCCCTTGGTAAGATTGTAGTGACTAGAGTAGGGTGAGCAGTCCATTTTAGATTATTAAAAATACTCTAATTTATCATTTATAGAACAATGTTAAAATATTAAGTAAAAATAAAATAGATAACACAAAAAAAATTCATAGAGGTTTGGTTCACCAAGATATTATTCCTACCAACAATATCTTATATTCCTTGATGATACATTTATTAACTAGATCCTCAATGACAACCTGATTACATAAAGCTAAAACATACCTTTTTTCACACCTGGTAGTATAACCCCTAACTTTTGAAGGAGTCACAAACATCCTTTTTCCATTTAGGAATATCCTAGACTTCCTTTAAGACTGGTGGTGTAACCCAATGACATATTTTTGATGGGAAAATATAAAAAAATACTTTTAAGGAAATCGATGTGATAGGAATAATTATAACAGAAAAATAACAAAGAACAAATTAAAAAATAGCTGAGTAGATGATGTAGAAATTTAGTGCAGCTCTAATTCATTAATTACTTCAGTGGTGGAAGATGAATGTATTGAAAATTTTCTATGATCACTGTAGAAAAAATGAAGTTGAATAAGTTTCTTGATCAATTCAAAGAAGATGAAATTTTATCATCATATTCTAATTAAATGAATCATCTTCACTGATACTTGTTTTTTTCCTTGAATGGAACTCTCATGTCATTAAATAATGGTCCTCTAAAAGAATATCCAAATCAAATATATTCATGAAACTTGTTAGTGTATAAAAATATTTTAATATGAATTGATGTTGTAAATAAACAAAATTTCACATTATTATTATTCATGAAATATTAAAATAAAACATTAAATATTTTAAAAATAAAAATTATACAAAAATTCCAAGAGTAATGAAATTATAATAAAAAAATAATCTTCCATATTTTATATCCAGAAAAAATAGTAGAAAAATTGAGAACCATCTGAACTATCAAACTGCAAGTATATGATTCCACAAAAATAATGTAACAATTTTTTTTACATAGTTTAAATTTTTTTGATAAAAATTAAAATATTAAAACAATTAATAAAACTGTTGTTTTAATAAAAATAATTAAAAATAATAAATAATAATTTTAAAAAAAAAATTAACTAATGGTGAAGTATGAACTAACACTGAAATAGAGAGTGGTGGCAGATGACCAACCACTAGAACATAGAAAATTTCCACCATTTTTATTTCTATAAAATATAAAAAGACGATAAAAATAAATTATTCCATTCTATATTAAAAACAAAAGGCTTTAGAAAAAGGAATAATTTTTTTTCTGACATTGGAAGTCCAATAGTGACACATGACTCACCCTTGCATGAAGCCAATGGTCATTCATGAATTACCATTGGAAATTTCCAATGGTGAATTAGAGGAAAGAAAACCAAATAACATGATTTTATAATAGATGAATAAATCAAAAAAAATTTGTTCAAAAAAGGGAAAAACTGAATGGATGGAAGATGATGGTGATGTCAAGATTCAAATCACATGTAGTAATAAAAACCACATGAAACTACATATAAATAAAATTAAACACATAAAATAAAAATAATAATACAAATTTAAAACAATAATAAAAACAATAATATAATTACATAGAATAAATGAGGAGGAGTGAGATCCTATTAGAGCAAGAAGATGCTACTTCCAGGGATTCGTACAATAAAATGAGATAGCCGTTAGAGTGAATATGTCCCACCATTTATGTCCAGTGGTGGGTAGAAAGTGTCACCATTGATTTCCAATGGTGTTTAAAATAACTCTCCACTGAATGATGGAGGTAGGTCACCAGCCCACCATTGGTATATTCCAATGGTGACTCTTTACCAACCTTTGGAAATTTTCAACGGTCGCCCATTACCAACTATTGGTACATACCAATGGTGATCAATGATCACCCAACAGAGCAAGGGAGAATATACAGATATGTAGGTGGATTATTGAAGAAAAAGAAGACTCTCTTATGGCTAAAATGAAATTCACAATAATAAGATGGATTGGTAGAGAGATCAGTTAACCTAGTATAGAAACCAAAAATTAAATGAAGATTAGAGATAATATGAGCATTATGGGTTCAATGAATTTGTGATATTAAAAGAACATGTTTTCTAGAGATTGAGGGGATGTACGAAGAAGAAGAAAGTGGTGCACGAGAGTACAAAGGCAACATGGGAATTCAAAATGATAACACACGATATGAGATTGGATGAATGATACAAGACAAATCCAATCGATGAGGAAGACATGGTTGTTGTCTGAGAATTAAGATGAATGAATATTGAAACTAAAAAAAAGTAGTCTCACATAAAAACTAGAGGAGGAAAACTGAGCCATATATTATACAGAGCTCACTGGTACTGGTAATAAATTAATACTTTACTCATAAAGGCCTCCCTATAAGCCCACTTGGAAATCTATGAAATCTCATGATCTCATGACATGCACTCTGGTCCTTATACATAGGATAAGATAACCTATGCATGTCTTATGCACTGTTGAGATTCTGTACGGGCCTCTAAGGATGGACCTAACATGTGGATATACCTACAGACCCTATTAGATGTTTTTTTTAGGTTTAGGCTATGGGGATACAATAGAGATCAAAAACATTTCATTTAAAAAAATTATTAACCGTAAGAAGATTTAAAATATTAGAGATGAATTTATACATTAATAAATGTATAAAAATTTATCATTATTAAAACATTAAATTAAAAATAGATTTAATATTACAAATAATTGAGAACATAATAAAATAATTATAGAATTTAATTTATCAAAAAAATATTCATACTCAATTACAAAAAAAACTCATCCCCCCAGAAACCCTAAACTCAAAACCCCCCAAAACAATATTCCCTCATCAAAAAAGACTAAACTCTAATCATAATTAAAACCCATAAACATCAGCCCCAAAAAACACTATATCCTCATATGCCAAAAACCCCAAAACCTCATCATCAAAAAATTACCTAAACCATTTCCACACAAAAAAACCAAAAAACACTCAGCCCAAAAAAACCCAAAACCCTCATCCCTAAGAAACACTAATCCATCATCCAAAAAAACTAAAAAAAATCATCCCCAAAAAACTCTAAACACATATTCCCAAACATACCTAGATATTCATCCCTAAAACGCACCAAACCATCTTCTTTAACTCTACCTAAATACCCATCCCCACAAAACTAGTAACCCATCATCTCCAAAAAAAACCCTAAAACTAGCATCCCCAAATGCACCTAAAACCGGATCCCCAAAAATACCTAAACCCAATACCCCCATAAAAAACCCCTCAACCAAAAAAATCCTAAAACCACATCTGCAAGAAAACATAAACCCTCAGCTAGAAAAAAACAAAAACCCTTTCCCCAAAAAAACCTAAACCCTCATCCAAAAAATATTCAATACACTTATCCCTAAAAAATACAAAAACCTCATCCACAAAAGACCCCAATCCCACAGTTCCAAAAAACCATAATCTATCCACCCAAAATAAACTACGAACCATGTACCAAAAAAATAAAAAACCTCATTCCCAAAAAACCATAAACCCTCATAATGAAAAATCACTAATCCCCCAGCTCAAAAACCTTAAAACCTAATCCCTAAAAACCCAAAACCTTTATCCCAAAAAAGCATAATATATCATCCCCAAAAACCCCAATCCCTCATTCCCAAAATACCATAAACCCTAGGCCCCAAAAATCACTAAACCGTCAGCTAACCAAAAACCCCAAACAATTGACAGCCAACAATCCCAACCCATCAGTATAAAAAATCACAAACACTCAGCCCCCAAAAAACCATGACATCAGTCCCCAAAAAATCCCAAATACTCAAACCTAATGAACTCTAAACCCTAATCTGCAAAAATCTTAATCCATCATTTTTAAAACATACTAAACCCTCATCCCAAAAAATACCAATCCCTTAGTCAAAAAAATCCCCATAGCTTCAGTCCCAAAAAATCACTAAACAATGGGCCCCAAAATACCCGAAACCAAAAACCCATAAAATCTGAAACACTCTATCCTAAAAATATCTAAGCACTTGGCCCACAATACCATAATCCCTCAGTCCCAATAAACCAAAAAAACCTCTTACATTGAAACACCTAAACCATCATCTCTAGAAAACCCATAACCTTCACCCAAAATTATAGTAAACCATCTTCCCTAGAAAAACCTAAACTTCCATCCCCCGAAAACCTTAAGCCATAAACCTAAGAAAACTATAAAACTTCATCCAAAAAAAAACTCTAAACCCACATCCCTATAAAATCCTAAACATAAATCCCAAAAAAACTATAAATCTTGAGCCCCTGATAACCCTAAACTCTCAAACATTGAAAAACATAAAAACTCCTCACTGGAAAACCCTAAACACTTAGGAAAATAAAATCCTAAATACTCATCAGCAAAAAATCTAATAACTCTCCACCCCATAAAACCCTAAAACCTTACCCCTAAAGAAAACCTAACTCCCCCCTTCAGGAAAAAATCTAAACAGTCATCCCTAGAAAGCACTAAACCATCATCCCTAAAAAAACATAAACCATTGGCCATAGAAAAACCTAATCGCCCAGACATATAAAACCTTATCCATTAGCCCTATAAAACCCTATACCCTAAACCCAAAAAGTACCATAAACACCCAACCCGATAAAACCTAAAACCCTCATCCCAAAAAACCATAATCATTTAACCCCAAAAATATCAACCCCCACCCCAAGAAACACAAGAAACAAAAAACCAAAAACAATTCAACCCTAAACCCCAAAAATTACTCAAACAACAACCACAAGCAACCCTCAATATAGAACCTTAAGAAATGTAAACCTTTGATGTCCAAAAAACCCTAAACCCATATCCCCCCAAAACACTAAACGGTCATACCCAAAATCCGTAAACCCTCATCCCTAAAAAACCTTATACCATTTTCCCAAAAAATCTCCTAAGCACCCCTTCCCAAAAAACCCTATAACCTCATGCACCAAAAAACCCTAAACCCTCATCCCTAAAACCCCAAAACCCTCTACATAAAAAATTGTAAAATTTTATCCATAGAAAAACCTCTACCCTTAGACAAATAAACCTTATCCATAAAAAACCTCAACCCCATTCCCCACTACACCTCCAAGCCTCATCCCAAAAAAATCTCATACCTCAGCCCTATAAAACTCTTAACCCTTATCATTAAACCCCATAAAACCCCAAATAAAAAAAACAGTAGACCCAAAACCACAAAAATTTGCAATGACTAAGCTCCAAAATATCCCTAAATCCTCAGTCCCAAAAATACTTATGCACTAAACCCCAAAAAAACCTGATCCCTAAACCCCAAAACCCTCCACCCTCATCCCTAAAAACCCCTCAAACATCATCCCCAAAAAACACTTAACACTCATCCAAAAAATAGCATCCCTCATCAAAACAATATCCTCATCTCTTATCCCAAAAAATCCTAAACCCCATTTCCTAGAAAATTATAAACCATATTTCCCAAAAAACCATATACTATATTTCCAAAAAACAAAAAACTCACATTACTAAAAATTCTAAAAACTTTTCCCCAATAAAACCAATTCTATCATCCCCATAATCCCTAAATCCTAATCCATAAAAAACCCTAAATGCATAGCCCCCAAAACCCTATATCCTTATCAAGAAAATACCCTAATCACTCATCCCCCAAAACCCTTGACCATTAGAACTAAAAAAACCCTCAACCCTCATCCCCAAAAAATATCAACCCCATCCCCAAAAAAATGATTTAACCTTGATGAAAAAACATATGAAACCCTCAATACAAAAAAAATTCTCAACCCTCAACCCTAGTAAGCACTCAAACCACATCCCCAAAAAAAACCCTCATCCCTCCTCACTAAAATAACTTGACACGGATCCCCAATAAACCATCATATCTCGACCAAAAAAACCTCAATTGATAGCCCCAAATAAACCTCAACCCTCATACCTTAAAATCCATCAACCCTTAGCCCGAAAATACTTAGAACCCTCATCCCCAAAAAACTGTAGACCCTCAACCTTAGAGAAAACTCTCAACACTTAGAAAAGGAAAAATTATAAAATTCATCACAAAAAAACCTTGAACCCTCTGTAACATAAACAAAGGATCCCTCAACCCCTGAATCACTTGAACCCATATTCCCAAAAAACTATAATCCTCTACCCTAAATGTACTCATCCCTCATCCCCACGAAACATTGATCCCTTATCCCTAAAACACCCTTAAACCTGACCCCACAAAACTCAAAACCCTCATCCAACACAAAATCTAAAACCTCAACACCAAGAAAACCATATCTCTCATCCCCCCAAAACACTAAACCCTCATCCCTAAAAAAGACTGAACCATTAACCCCATGAAACCCCGAACTACCAGGTTCAAGAAACATAGAACCCTTAACCCTAATAAACCAAAATTCTAAACCCTAAGAAACTAAGAGCCCTCAACCCTAATAAACCGTAAACCAATATCCCCAAGAATACTAGAATCATCATCTCCAAGAATCCCTGAACCCTCACCCCAAGTAAAACCTAAACTATTTTCCGTAAAAACCAATGAACTTTCATAAAAAACCATGAAACCTTTTCCCAAAAAATCCTTGAATCTTTTTCCCCCAAAACCCTCAGACACTCAGCCCTAGAAAATCGTGAACCCCCAACCCTATAAAATAAATATCCCTCACCACCAAAAGAACCTATAACCATCAAACATGAAAAATACCTAAACCATCAACCAATGAAAATGTTGAACACTCAGACACCAAAAACACCGAAACCTCAATACCAACAAACTATGAATCCTCATCCCTAAAAAACCCTAAGACCACTTGATTAAAAAAACCCTCAACATATAGCTGAAAAAAACCATGAACCCTCAGGAAAAAAACCCTAAATCCTCATCCCCAAAAATCCCCGAACCCCAACCCTAGAAATTTCAGAACACCATGCCCGAAAAAATACTAAACCCCACCAAAAAACATTAAAACCACACTTGAAAAACTCATATACCCTTATCCCCCCAAAAAATAATAAACCCTTTTCACCAACAGACCAACAACCCTCATCCCCCAAAAACCCAATCCTTCTTCCCCAAAAAACAACGAACCCATCCCAAAAACCCCTGAAACCTTATCCCCAAATCATCCAAAACCTTCAACCCCCAAAAACCTTGATCCCTCTTCCCCAAAAAATCCATAAACCCTTGGCCCCAGAAAAACCCTCAATCCTCATCACCAAAAAACCCAGAACCTTAGATAAAAAAACCCTAAACCCTCATCCCCAAAAAACCCTCAACACTCAAGACCTTAAAATCCCAACACACAACCCCCATGCCATTTTCAGTGTTGTTCATTTCATGGAGTCGTTAGATTGGATCAATTCTTGTGGTGGTTAGGCTTAGGTTTGGTAGATCTGGATTCCATAAGCATGTACAGTATTCTTACCTAGTTGTGAACTTGGGAGAGCTCTGGCAGGGTTGGGTGAACCATGGAGGATTCATATTGGTTGGGATATTGTGGTAGAATGGCTTGGATTCAGTGGATATGAAAGCTGCTTCTCTGCGGTGGTGCCCTCTCTTCTATGGCAGCACCTCAAGTTGAAGTTACAATGAGGCATGGTTCCATGTCTATGAGTGTCATATCTAGTGTATCAACATGGCCTGGGTTGATCTTCCATGGTGGGTTTGTCGAGATGATTCTAGGAATTCCAAAGTTGCTGCTATCGGTTTCTCGGTCCACTCTTTTCTAGATCTAGGATCTACTTAGAAGATGCGGAAGGTGCAGGTTCGTTCTGGTTCCTCGAGTTTGTTTAATTCTGTTGGCATAAGCCTACGTGGTTCTGGTCTAGTTCTAGGTTATGTGCATCATGCTAATGGTCTTGGTTTGAGCCTATGGTTAACATTGTGTCTATTTAATGGCTACATTTATGGTTGTTTCTCGCTCGATTGTGTGCTGCTGGTGCTTCCTGATGGGTTTGATGTGAGGTGTTATTTGGATCTAGGTCTAATTAAGGAGGTTTGGGTGTTGAGTATTGGTTCTAGGTGTGGTCATTGGTGGCCCTGTGCTTCTATTGAATGTGATATGCTTGATGATGGCTGGTTAGAAGGTACCGGTTGCTGTAAATCAAAGATATGGATTCCCTCTCTTTCTTTGTTGAGGAATTTTGTTTACTGCTTATGCGAGATATATATTTTTTGGTTCTTCCTGGGTTGGTGCTATAGCAATACAACTTTTTGTGGTCGTGATGATGGGCGGTGTTTGGATGATTTGTTGGGTAACTGTTGGAAGTTCTTACTGGGGTGAGACTGCTCACTGTTGTCATTCCCCTTGACTCATGTGCCCACCTCTGCTCTTACCTCCATTCCCATCACACTGGACCCCATCTTGGTTTGGTATGATGGTGCACATGGCGTTTTTGGGATGGTGTTGGTGGTTAAGCTCAGCGTCAAGGGCACGTATCGACGCGGTGATGTTGTTTAGTGGTGCAGGTTTGATATGTTAAGATTGGAGTATAGGGTGATGGTTTCCGAACATGGTACAGTACTGAAATATGGTGTTGCTGAGGTAGGGTTTAACTTTGGTGCTACTGATATCATGCTAATGAATGTTGATGAAGTTTTTTCTTAAGGTTATGGTGCTTCTTGCTGCTGGTTATTGATTGGCTGGGAGGTGCTGAAGAAAACAATTCTAAATTTTTTCTTTGATGGTATTTTCTGTTTTTTTTTTGTTTTTCAGTCTTTTGGGTTTGGGGTTTTTAAGGGTTATTTGGGTGTGGGTCGTTTGAACCCTCCCCTCCCTTGTCTTCTATGTATTTTTTTTTATTAAATTTGGGGTGTCAAGAATATCCTAACCCTATACCTTCCTTTCCCATCCCCAAAAAACCTATTTTCATGATTCCTAAAACACCATCAACCTTCATCCCCAAAAAAATTCTCAATACTCAAGACCACAAATCCACAAATTCTCAACACCAAAATAACATAAACTCTATTCTCCCAAAAAACCCCATACTTTATCCAAAAAAAAACCCAAACCCTCTTCCCAAATATATCTATACCCTAAACCCAACAAACCCCTAATCCCCCTGCCTCACAAAATTCAAACCCCTTAGCCTTGAAAACCCGTAAACACTCAACTCCCAAAACACTAAACCCTCACCCTAAAAAACCCTAAAACCTTAGTTCAAAAAAACCCTAAACCCTCATACCCAAAACCACTAAACCATCATCCCCCAAAAAACCCTAAACCTCAACCGAAAAAACATGAAACCCTTATCCCAAAAGACCCTAAATCATCATCCCCAAATGTCCCTAAACACTCATCCCCCAAAGACCCTAATCCACCTTCCCAAAAATCCCTAAACAATGAACCCCAAAATATACTAAACCCTTAGCACCAAAAACCCTAAACCCCCACCCCAAAAAACCAAATAACCCTATCTGTATAAAACCCTAAATTTGCATCCCTAAAAAACCGTAAACCATCAACCCCAACAAACTTAAAAAACTATTCAGCTAAAAACCATAAACCCTTTCCCCAAAAATCCATAAAAAATAGACACCAAAAAACCCTAAACCTTCATCCCTGAATACACCTAAATTATCATCCCAAAAAATCACTAAACTCTAAACATGAAAAAGAAATCAACCCTCATGTGATAATAACCCTCAACCTCTACACTGAGAACCATATTCCCTAGGCCCCAAAAAACAATAAACCATCTTCCAAAAAATAAACCTCAACCCAAAAATACCCTCAACTATCATCCTAAATAAACCCTCAACCCTCATGCCTAAATAATCTTCAACACTCATAAAATAACATAAAAATAAACCCCCAAACAACCCTAATACCTTAGCCCAAAAAACCATCAACACTCAACCCTAGAAATCCTTCAACCATCAGCCCTAAAAATGCATAATGCATCATCCCATGAAAAACCTAAAACCCTAATCCAAAAAATAACCCTAAACCCTCATCACTAAAAAACCCTCAATCTTTATCCCAAAAAAACCCAAAAAATCAACCACAAGAAACCCCAAACCCTCACCCCAAAAAACTATATAAACTCATCCTAAAACAACCCTGAACACTCAGTCACAAAAAACCCAAAAAACTCTAAACCTCATCCCCAAGAACACTAAACCATCAGCCCAAAATATCTCTTAACCATAAATACCAAAAAACCCTAAACCTTCAAACCTAAAAACCCCTCGACCCTCAAACCATAAAACTCTAAACATTCAGACTGAAAAAAATTAAACTTCTTCTAAAAAACCATAACCTACTATAAAAAAAACATAAACCCTCAACCTCAAAAATTCATCAAAGCTTATTCATAAAAAACAATACCCTTATAAATAAAAAACCCAACTCACTTACCAAAAAAACCCTCAAACCTCATCACACACTACCCTTAACCATCAGCCCCAAGAATCCATAAATCATCATATCTAAAAAAACCTAAACCCTTATTAGAAAAAAAAAATAAAACCCCATCCACAAAAAATACAAAACCATTATCCCCAAAATTCCATCAAACCTAAGAAAACAAAACAATAACTTCAGCCCCTAAAAAACCTCTACCCCAAAAAATCAATAACCTCCATCTCTAGAAGTCCCTAAAACCTTGTCCCCAAAATCCCTCAATACCTCATCCATAAAAAACCCTCAAAACTCATCTTAAAAAAACTCTCCACCCTCAGACCTAACAGTCCATAGACAATCATCCAAAAAAACCCCAGACCCTCAGCTGAAAAAAAAACACAATCAACCCTCGACCACAAAAAACTTATATAATCCTACCCAAAATATGTAAAACCATGACCTTTATAAACCCTCAACAACAAAATACTTATATAATCTTACCCAAAAAATGTTAAATGATAACCTTTAGAATCCATCAACCCTCATACCCAAAAAACCACCACAAAAACCCCTAGAGCCTCATCCCAAAATATCTTTGAACCCTCGTACTCAAAAAAAAATGAACCCTAAACCCTAAAAAAACCTAATCCCATAGATCCAAAAAATCTTCAACCCTTAGCCCTAAAAAACCCTAAACCCTTATCCCCAAATAATTCTGAAACCCCATACCCAAAAAACATTAACCCTAAGCCCCCAAAAACTGAAACCCTCTTCCTAAAAAATCGATATAAACTCCAACCCCAATAATTATGGAACAACCAAAAATATAATAGACCCTCTTCCATGAAAAATACAAATCCCAAGCATTAAAAAAACCTAACACCCCCCCCCCCCCATCCCAAAAAAACGAAATACCTCATCCCCCCAAACCCTAAACTTTCATCCACAAAAACACTAAACCCATACTCCCAAAAAAACCCTCCAACCACATCCCCAAAAATACCTCAACCCTCAACCCCAAAACCCTGAACACTCATCCCCAAAAAACCCTTAACCCTAAGCCCCAAAAAAATCGTTAACCATAGACCTAACAATCCATGACCCATCATCCACAAAAATTGCTTAACCCTCATTCCAAAAAAATGGTAAACAGTAATCCCCAATAAACCATGAATCCTCAATACCAAGAAACCATGAATTCAAATCCCTAAAAACCCTGAAACCCCATACCCAAAAAACGTAAATAATTATCCCAATAAAACATTGAAACCTCCCCCCTAAAAACCCATAACCTTCTTCATAGAAAATCCATGACCCTCAGCCCTAATAAAATCTCAACCCTCATCCGAAAAAAACCCTAAACCCTCAGCTTGAAAAACCCTAATCTCTTATCCACATAAAACCATAAACAATCTACAAAAAAAACTATAAACCCATGGCCCTAGAAAACCCTTAAACCCTTATCCACAAATAATCCTAAAACATCATCCCTAAAAAATAGTAAACCTTCATTCAAAAAAAATTCTGAAACCATCACCAACAAAAAACCCTAAACACTTATCCCCAAAAAACCATCAACCCTCATCCAAAAAACCATCATTCCTTGAAACAGAAAACCCTCATCACATATCCCTAAAACCCATAAAACATCATTTAATAAAACTCTAAACCCTCAGCCCCCAAAATCCTAATCCCTAAGTCCCAAAAAACCCTCATCCATGAGCCCCAAATAACCATAAACCCAGAGCCCCAAAAAATGATAAACCCTCATCCATAAAATATCTTGATCCCTCATCCTCAAAATACCCTAACCCCTTAGTCCTAAGGAACTATAAATCCTAATACCAAATAACCCAAAACCCTCATCCATAAAAAACAAAACCCATTGTACAAAAAACCCTAAACCCTTGACCCAAAAAATCCTAAACCCTTTCCCACAATATACCCTATACCATAGACCCCAAAAATTTATAAACACTACTCATCCCCCTCACAACCCCAAACCCTGAAAACCAAAAAAAATATACTCTATCAGTCCCATAAAATCCCAAAACATCATCCCAAAAAATCACAAACCCTCATCCCCAAAAAACCCCAAACCTATAGTCAGAAATAAATCCAAACCCATTACCACAAAAAAACACTAAAACCTCATCAATAAAAACCCTAAACCCACATACCACAAAAAAAATCACTTTTTCCCAAAAATCCTCAAATCCTTATCCCCCAAAACCCCAAACCCTCAGGCCTAATAACCCCAAACCATGAACCCCTATAAACCCAAAACACCCATTATAAAAATCCTATGAACCCTCTTTAAAATAAACATATACCATTTTCCCTAGAAAACAAGAAAACCTCATCCCTATAAACCAAAAAACCATCATCCCTAGAAAACCTGAAAACCTCACCCCTAAATAACAATAAACCATTAGTCTTTAAAACCCTAAACTTTCATCCCTATAAAACACTAAACCATTATCCCAATAAAACCCCAAACTCTCATCCCCAAAAAACACCAAACCCTCACCCTCAGAAAACCCTAAACCCTTAACCCCAGAAACCCCTAAATCCTAAGTTTCAAAAAAACCCTGAACCCTCATCCCAAGAAAACCCAAAATTCTCAGCCCATGAATTACCTAAACACTAATTTTTAGAAACCCATAATCCCATAAAACCACATTCCATGAAAAATAAAAGAATTTATTCCCATAAAACCCCCAAAATACATACCTAAAAAACACTAAAATATCAACCTCATAAAACATATACCCTCATCCTCATATAAACCTAATACTTTAGACCAATAAAACCCTAGACCCTCTACAAAAAAAGTTAAACTTTAGCCTTTAAAAGTATTAAATTATCAAACCAAAAAAAACTTAAAACCTCATCCCCATAAAAACCTAAGACCTAATCACTAATAACACTCAAACCAATTACTCAAGAAAAACATTAACCCTAATACCCTAGAAATCCCCAAACCTCAACCCCAAAATAACATAAATCCATTTCCCAAAAAATGTAAGACCATAAGACCCAAAAATCCCAAGACATTTAGCATTAAAAAACCTAAATCCTCAACCTATATAAAATCCCTAATCACATAGCCCAAAAACCCTAAACACTCTACCGAAAAAACCCTCAACCCTCGTCCCTCATCCCAAAATGCCTTCATATCTTATCCCCAAAAAACCCTAAAACCACATCCCCAATAAACTATAAACTCTCTACCCCAAAAACCCAAAACCCTAAATATAAAAAAACCTATATCATTAGCAATAATAACCCTTAACCCTTTGACCAAAAAAACCACAAACCTAGAAAATCCTTAACCACCAGCCCCAAAAAACTTTCAACCCTCATCCACAAAAAATACTCAATATTCAACCCCCAAAAAACCCTAAACACTCAATATTTAAAAACACAAAACTATAATATTTAAAAAAACACTAAACCCTAAACCGCAAAACCCTAAAATATCATCTCTGAATATACATAATCCCTATGTCCTAAAAATAACTATATCCACAACTGCATGAAACCCTTAATTTTTCATCCCTAAAAAACCTCTTAACCCTCATCCTTAGAAAACCATCAACCCTCATCTGCAAAAATATCTCAACCCCAATCCATAAAAAACAGCAATCCTTAACCCCCAAAAGAAAAGAAAATCCCACATCTAGAAAAAACCCTCAACCCTCAACCCCAAAAAATCCTAAACACTCACCCCCTAAAATCATAAACCCTCTTCCCCAAAAAACCATTATCCCTTTGACCAAAAATTCTTAAACCCACATCCCCAACAAACATGAAACCATCATCAATAAAAAAACCTATACCCTCATCCGACCAAACCATAAAAACTAGTTATCATAAATCTCTACACCAATATCCCCAAAACATGAACCCTCATCCCTAAAAACCTGTAAACCCTCACCCCAAAAAATCTGAAACCCTCGGCACTAAAAATTCCCCAAAACGCATCACCAAAAATCCTTCAAACCTCTACCCATAAAAAACATAAACCCTCATCTGCAATAATCCTAAACCCCAAACCCTAAAAAACCCATCCTTAGCCCCAAAATAAAAATCAAACCTCATCCCAAAAAAATTTCAACCCTTAGCCTCAAAATCACTCATCCCTTAGTACCATGTAACAATCAACCCTCAACCCTAAAAAACCCCTAAATCCTTAGCCCCAAACCCACCTAAAACCTAATCCCAAAAATCCCACAACCCAACCCTATTAAAACCGGAACCACCAGCCCCAAAAACGCATCTAACCACAGGCCCAAAAAAACAATCAAATCTCATCCACAAAAAACCCTAAACAGCCAAGCCTAGAAAACACCCAACACTCATCCCCAAAAGCCCCAAAACCAACATCCCAAAAAAACCTTAATCCATAGATATATAAAAACATGATCTTCATATTCAAGAAACCTACACATTGAATCCTTAAAAATCTTGGTCAATCCCCCCCCCAACATTAACCCTAATGCTAAAAAAACCCTTAACCTTCATGCTAAAAAAATCTCAGAACTCTCAGATAAAATAACTTGAACGATGTTCCCTAAAAAACCATGAACCCTCAACAAAAAGACACTAATCCCTTAGCCCTAAGAAGTTGTGAACCCTCAGCCACATGATACCATAAACCATCAGATCTTTGAAACATAGAACTCTCATCCATATTGAAACCATGAATACTTATCCCCCCAAAAACATGAAACCTTATCACTTAGAAACTCAGATCCTTCATCCCTATGAAACCAAGAAACCTCATCAATCAAAATATAAAAACCCTTAGCCCCAATAAATCCTAATCCATTGTACATAAATAACCCAAAACACACATCCAAAAAAACCCTAAATCCTCTACCACAAAAAATATAATCCACTAACTCCAAAACACGCTAAATCGTCATCCAAAAAAACCATGATCCCTTTTCCCAAAAAGAAACTTAATCCTCAGGCAAAAAAATAATAAAACCTCACTCCCAAAAAACCTGAACCCTCATCCAATAAAAAACCTTAACCATCACCCAAAAAAATCACTAAACAGTCAATCCCAAACAACACTAAACCATCAACCCCCAAAAAATCCAAAACCTCTGTCCCAATAAACCCTGAAACCTCATCCCCAAAAACCTAAAACACTATAACCCCAAAAACTAAACCCCCACCCACAAAAAACCATGACCCTTACCCCAAAAAAATAATGAACCCTAATCCCCAAAAATACCTGAACACCAAAACTAAAATATCACTGAACCCCTAGACCCAAAAAATCCACAATATCTAGTAAGGGAATACAGTAACCCCCATCCTCAAGAAAACCATAACCATTAACATACAAAAATCCATGAACCCTCAACCATAAAAAACCTAGAATACTCAACCCCAGAAAAACATTGAACCCCTATCCCCAAAAAACCATGATACAAACCCAAAAAGACTGATCCCTTAACCCTAAAAAATCCTGAATTTTCATCAATAAGAAAAACCTTAACCCACTACCCCTAAAAAACCCAAAAAATCATCCATAGAAAACCCTCAACACTCCACCTCAAAAAACCCAATAACCTCATCTGCAAAAAAACCTAAACTCTCAGCCCAAAAAATCGTCAACCCCTTAAAATTGTCATCCCACAACCCCAAAATACCCTGAATACTCAGCCCCCAAACCAAAACTCTCTTCTCAAAAATCCTTAAACCCTCATCCACAATATACCATAAACCCTAATCCTCAAAAAACCTGTGTCCATCATCCACACAACCCCAAAAAACCTTAATCCTTTATCCCTAATAAACACATAACCATTATCCCAAAAACACCTTCAATACACTTCCCTCCAAAACAATTAAAAATAATCTCGAAAAAATCCACAACCCACAACCCGCATCCCCCAAAACCCTCAATCATTATACCCAAAATACCTTAAACATTAAGCTCCAAAAAAACCTAAACTCTTTTCCCCAAAAAAACCATAACCATGAGCCCAAAAATAACTAACCTTATTCCGAAAAAAATATCCAAAAACACTCTTCCCAAAAAAAAATCAAATCCCTTAGCCTAAAGCCCTAAAAACCATATCCATAAAAAACACTAAAACCCTTACCCCAAAAAACCCTAAATCCTTATCCCCAAAAAACCAGAAACACTCAGCCTGAAAAAATCATTACCTACTATTCCCAAGAAACACTAAACCCTCATCTCCAAGATACCAACAACCCTTAGCCCAAAAAAACCCTAAACCCTAAACTCCAAAATACCCCAAACCCTCATCCTCAATGTCCTAAAACCCTCATCCCATACAAAACCAAAACCAACAGCCCATAAATCCCTAAACCCACAGCCCCCAAAAACATTGAACCCTTATCCCAAAAAACCCTAAACTATAATCCCCAAATAAACCCCAAAACCTAATCCCAAAAAATCAATAAATCATTAGCCTTCAAAACCCTAAACCCTCAACCCAAAAACAAACAAACCCCTCATACCCTAAAAACCATAAGACCCTATCCCCCAAAAATCATAAACCATTAAGAAAAAATACCATAAACACTAAGTCCCCAAAAAAGTTAAACAGTTATCCTAAAAATACCCTAAACTCTTATCTTGAGAAAAACCTCAAAAATTACCTACAAATAAACATTAACAATATACCCTAAAATCCCTAAACAAAAATCTACAAAATACCCTAACAAAAACATTAAACCCACAGTAGAAAATACCATCTACCGTCAATCCCAGAAACCCTGAACCCTCAACCCCAAAAATCCCTTGACCAAAAAAACCCATCAACCCTTAGCTACAAAAATCATAAACACTCATCCTCAAATTAAACCAAAATCCTAAACACAAAAAAAACACTCAACCCTCTGCCCAAGAAAATCCCCAACCCTCTGCCCCAAAAAACTATCAACCCTAATCCCCCAAAAAAATATGATCCCTTATCCAAAAAAATAGAAAATCCTCAGTAGAAAATCAACCCAAAACCATCATCCCCAGAAAATGCTCAACCCTCAGACCCAAAAAACCAGAAACAAAGCTCATACCACCAAAAAAACTTTCCATCAACCCCAAAAATACTATAACCTTAGTCATTAACAACACTCAACACTAATACCCCAAATACCTTAAAACATCATCCCCAAAACTCTAAACCCTCATCCCAAAAAAATACAAAACCCTCATTCCCAAAACAATGAACTATCAACCCCCAAAAAATAGTTAATGATTAGCCCACAAAACCCTAAAGACTCATCCAAAAAACCCTAAACCATCATACTGGAATAACCCTAAACCCTCTATCCCAAAAAAACATCTACTATAACCCCAATATAACATAAACCCTATCCCTAAAAAAACCAGCATACCTAAGACATAAAAATATTTTTACTCTTATCCCCCCCCAAAAAAACCATTAACCCTCATCCCTAAAAGAACCTCAACACTCAACCCCCATAAAACCTCAAACATTATCCTTTAAAAGTCCTAAACCCCCATCCTAAGAAAACCATAAATCATAACCCCTAAAAACAATCATCCCCAATCCAAAAAAAATTGTAAACTCATCAGCTAAAAAAACAATAAACACTCTCCCCAGAATACCACCAACCAATAGCCCCAAAAATCCTTGAAACCTATTCCTCAAAAAATAAGGAAGACTCACCCTAATAAATTATAATTCCTTCATACCCCATAAACCTAGGAATATCAACCAAAAATAACCATAAAAATTTGGTCCCAAAATAACTATGAACAATCATCCTTATAAATTCATGAACCCTCATCCCCAAGAAACCATGAACTCTAACCTAAGAAATCATTAAACATCCCTACAAAATACCAGAACATTATCCATAAAAAACCCTAAACCTGAGAACTAATAAAACCTAATTCCCCAACACCAAAAAACCATTATCCATTATATAATAAAAAATTTAAACCCTCATCCTGAAAAATACTAAACTCTCATCACCCAAAAACACTCAACCCCTAGAAACCCTCAACCCACAACCCCAATAAATCCTGAACACTTATTCCCAAAAAACCCTAAACCCACAGTCCTAAAAAAACCCCAGCCCCAAAATACCCTTGACCCTCAACACCAAAAAACCCCTCAACCCCATACCAAAATATCAGAAACATTCACCCCCAAAAATCCCTCAACCATCAGACCCAAAAAAACCCAAAAACCTCATAATAAAGAAAACATCAAACTTTAGTTCCAAAAAATCTTCAATGGTGATAAAAACACCATAAACCCTAAGAACCAATAAAAATATAAGATACCCAAAAAATCCTCAATCCTCAGCCTCAAAATACCCTAAACACTCAACCCTAATAAAACCTAAACCCTCAACTACAAAAAATCCTTAAACCTCATACCTAAAAAACCCCAACCCTCAAGCCCAAAAAAACCCTAAACCCTAAGCCCCAAATTTCCATAAAACTTCATCCTAAAAAAACCCTCATCCAAAAAAAACCATAAACCCCCATCCCCAAATAAATCCCTATCCCATAATTCCTAAAAAACCATACAAACTCATCCCAAAAAATCCATAAAACTCATCCCCAAAAACAATAAACACTCAAAAAACCTATAATAACTTAAACCCATATCCCTGAGAAAACATAAATCGTTATCCCCAAACAACTCTAAACCCTCAACCCCAAAAAACCATATACCCTTATGCCCAAAAAACCCTAAACACTCAACCCCATAAAACCGTAATCCATCTTCCCCAAAAAACCGTATACCCATAGTCCCCAAAATACACACATCACTTTTCCATTAAAAAAACCCCAGTCCCACAACCAAAAAAATACCTAATCCCTTAGCACCCAAAAATAGTAAACGCCCATCCCAAAAATAAACTCTACCCATAACAAAAAAAACCACAAACCACCATCCCCAAAAAACCATAAACCCTCAGCTTCAAAAAAAATATGAACTGTCATCCCCAGATAACTCTCAACACTCATCCCCAAAAAACACTGAACCATCAACACCAGAAAAACCCTCAAACCACAATCCCCCAAAATACTAAACCCTTATTTCTAAAAACCTAAAAAAACCCATCCCTAAAAAACCATCATCCCCCAAAAAAACCCTCAACCCTCACCCCCAAAAAACTACAATCCCTTCACCCTACAAAAACCCTATACCCTCAACTCCAAAAAAACTATAAACCCATATCCCTAAAAAAACCCTTAATTCTAACGCCCAAGAATGTATAAAAATTTGGACCCACAAATCCATACAAATTTAATTCCAAAAAACTAAACTAACATCCCTAAAAAACAGACAACCCTCAAACAGAAAAAACTCTACACACTCATGCCAAAAATAAAACCTAACCCTTCTCCCTAAAAAACATAATCCCCCTAACTAGACGACATTAAAACCTTAGCCCCCAAAAAATATAAACCCTTATCCCCCAAAAAACCTTAAACCACCACCACAAAAAAAAAACCCTCATCCCCAAAAAACCCTTACCCCAAGAAAACACTAAAATCTCATAAAAAAATAGTAATCCCTCATGACACAATAACCCTAAACCCTCATCCCCAATAAACACTATACTATTATCCCAAAAAACTATAATCCGTCATCCCCAAAAATCAATCAACCCTAATCCCTAAAAAAACTATCAACCATTAATGCCAAGAAATCCAAAACCCTCAACCTAGAAAAACACTAAACCCTTATAAAAAACATAAACTCGTATCCCTAGAAAACCCTTAACCATCATCCCTAAAGAACCCTAATACCCAACCCTAGAAAAAACCGAAACCCTTAGACTTAAAAAAACCCTCACCAATCATCCCAAAAAAATGTTAACCCCATCCATAGAAAACCAAGAACACTCAACCCCAAACAAACCTCATCCCACATCCCCAAAAAAAACCTAAACCCTCAACCCGAAAATACCTTCAAATCTTAGCCCAAAAAATCCTTCAAACCCCATCCAAAATACCAATAAACCAATAGATTAAATAATCTTTTAACCCTTATCCCCAAAAAACACACAAACCTCAACCCCAAAAAACCAGAAAAACCTCATCCCCAAAAAATCCTAAACCTTCATCACAAAAAAAACCTCCACCGTTATATCAAAAAAAAACTAAACCCCGATCCAAAGAAACCATTGACCCTGAGTCCCAAAATAATAATAAACCCTAATCCCTAGATTACTATAAACCCTTATCCCTAGAACACTCTAAATCCTCAACCAAAAAAACCCTAAACCCTAATCCCTATAATACCTTAAAACCACTACCATAGACAAACCTAAACCTACAACCCTAAAAAAACCAAAATCGCAAGCACTAGAAAATCATAACCCCCGTCCCGAAAAAACCCTAGAGCCCATTAAACCTTAAAATGCATCCCTATAGAACTAAAATAGACAACCACAGATAACCCTAAACCATATGCCTTGAAAAACACTAAAATATAATACCTCTAAAACAAAAAACACTCATCCTAAAAAACATTATATCCTCATCCTAGAAAACCCTAAAACCTTACCCCCGAAAAAATCCTAACCTACATCCCCAGAAAGCCCTATACCCTCAACCCAAGAAACCCCTAAATCCCTACCCTAGAAAACCCTATACCCTTAGTCCCATAAAACCCTAAACCACCACCCCCTAAATGCTCTAAAACCCAAGACCTAGAAAAACCTAAACCCCCAACCCCCCAAAACTCAAATTCCACAAAACAAAAAAACACCCATTTGTAGAAAACCCTTAACACCAATCCCAAGAAAAACATGAACCTTTATCAATAGAAAACCCTAAACCCCTAGCCCTGAAAAACCTTAATAACTCCTCCAAAGAAAAATTTAGAAACTCATCCATAGAAAACCCTAAACCCTCACCCCTAAAAAACCCTAAACCCTTAGAGTCATAATTCCACAAAACATTAGACCTAGAAAAACTAAAACTGTAACACCCTGAGATTTTATGAGAAAAAATTATTTTTTTTAATGTCTTGTGTTGTACGCTACACCAAGATTAGCTTGTGCTATATGAAACACCATATTAGCTTACAGTATACGAAAACACTATTCTAAGCTTGTGTTCCACGCCAGAGAAACCTTCCTCGATAGCGTGTGTTGTATGCAATACCTAGTTTCATTAAACGAGATATTATTATCATATTATTATGAACTAGCCGTTATGAATCGTAATACCCAATTTTTGAAATTTTATAAATTTTATCGTTCAAAATGGACTTAATTTTTGGATACAGAATATCGAAATTAGGCTAGGGTGAATTTTTGGTATTTTTCTGAAAACTTTCAATTTTTGATGAATAGTGAAAACACTGGGTTACTATTTAAAAACCGACTTTTTATTTAAATAATTATTTATTTTATTTAAATTTATTTTTGGTAAAAATTGATACATAATTCCTATATAAGTTCAATTTAATTCATTTGAGTCATTTTATAATAATTTTAGATATATAAAAATTTTATTGAACTTTTCACCATCTTTTACCCACCTCCTAGGAGAATTTGAAAATTTACATAAAACATAATTTTACCGCTTTTGTGAGTAGAATTTTGAAAATTCGAGAGACACGGTTGATATCAAGGAGTAAACTCTGGTTCAATAAGGTAAAAATAATTTTTGGTGAATAGTAACTTTTTACTTTTATTTACCACGGTTAAAAGTAAATAGGGTAATTAAGGGTAAAAATGGTATTATTATTACCCTAACACATGTACTAATTCTATTGGATAAGTATAATTCGACCGAAAACAACCTTAGGAATATAATATTATCATTTAGGTCCACTTCGATTAGATTAAAACATTTATTATTATTTAATTCAAAGAAGAGTTAAAAGAGTTAAAATCAATGTTTAATAACTAAAACATTTTTAATATTGGGTTATACATAAGATAAATTTGACTATAAATATTCATTAGAAAGATAAAAATATTTCCTACATAATGGTATTTTATTTATAATTTTTAGAAATTAAATATGTTAATTTATTTATGACACAATGATGATGTAGTAATTACCTTATTAATGAAATATTAACATAATTAATGTTATAAATACCCAAATAAATGTAATTTGAGACTTTTTATAAATTAAAATAGTTTTATAGGTTAATATGACATGTTAGTATTTATTTAAAAAACATTTTTAGAACTAATCATGCTGTTATGATTTTCAAAAAAATAGATTTCCAAATAGTGTCAAAATTGACATAAAATAGTTTTTAAAACAAATATTATATTATTAATTGTTATTATATTCTTAAAAATATACGGTTCGGTCAAATGACTTATATAAGGTTATATATATTAATAATGAACCACTTTGGGTTCTTTTTCCTTGTTATATTAAGTTTATTAACCATATAGTGTAAGAAAACAACAAGACACAGTAAAAGTTAAATTATTTAACTTAGAGTTAAATCTAAATGATAAGGTTAAAATAGTAACCTAAACTTGTATAAAACCTATTTTTTGAGATTATATCGACCCATCTCCACTTTAGCTTCGAAATAAATCAATTTGGAGCTATTATAAACCAAATATTACTTTGTTATAAAATAATAGTTTAAGTTTTTCCTCAGGTGCCCCTCTCCTCCCTGATAAATGAGAACCTCCTCCCTCTCCTATTCACAACACTTTGAGCCTTCAAGCTCGACCAACCCCTTAACATTTCAGTTCTCCACTTCCCTAGAAAAATTATGGAGGTTTTTGTCTTCTCAAAAGACAAACTGCAGTCCCTTAAGAGGAAGCTTAAAGAAGGTGCGTCGAAGAAGAGGTAATCTCTTCTACCGATTCTTTCAAGATTCTTTCTTCTTCATCTTACTTTTATTAAGTTTTTTAATTGTAAAGTAATACAATAAGTATCACTAATATAATTATACGTTATTATAAATATGAAACAACCCTATTTCACCTCTTATCCATCCTACGGAAAACGAAATCACCACGCGTGCGTACGTACGGAATATCGTCTCCACGCCGTGGTGTAATCTGTTTTTCCAACACTATCTTACTTGGATGGGTATAATGGTGTAAAGAATAACTATATATAGTTATTATAACATCATAATGATTATGATATATTATATCATCCACTCCAATTCAATTCAATAATTATGGGAACAATATCATCGCTCGTGCGTACGTACGGACTACCGTCTCCACGACGCGATTTGATTCATTATCCATGTTAACCATTCAAGAATACTTATAAAGTATATATAATGAATAATAATGAAATATATGACATGATAAAGCTATTTGATAAGTATATATATATGTGTGTGTGTGTTTCATCTACTTACTTCCATTCAAGATAATAAGGAAAGGAAAACAACGTTCTTGCGTACGTACGGCCTACCGTCTCCATGAGCGGTGTGTTTCGTTTCATTTATCTATCTATTATATATATATAAATATACTGAATATATATGATATATAAATAATTTTTTAAATTCTATAAGAAATTAAATAATGATATAAGTAATAATAATATCAATAACAACAAGTCCAAATACGTACGATAAATGAAACGATTTTACCCAAAATGCTACTTTAACATGGAATTGACAAATGAACGGATAATATAAATACCTAAGTGAACAATATATGATTTAATAACAATGAATATGATTCTGTAAAAAGTCAATGACATTATTTAAATCATTATACAGGAGGTTTGGATACATACGAAGCATATCGGACATAAGGTAAGGGATAACTTTTCCAATCTCGTTTTTATCTGAGATTGTTTAATCATAAGTATTTACTGGGGTTATATTTATCATCCATGTCCATGTTTTCTATAAATTTTTTCATGTATTTTTAAAGTCCTTTTTACCCTTTTTTGACTTTTACTACATGGTATGTATGTAATCTTTCTTTTGTTTAACATACGAGGTACTTTTTTACTTTTCCGGAAAAAGTACGAGAAGAATGTTTTTTAAATTATACGGCATGAATGGATTTTTATAGTTTTATAAAGCCTTATTCTCATGAAGCTTCCTCCAAAATATTTCATGACTATTTTCAACAAAATCATTTTATTTTAAAATTTCATGACATTTTGTGAAAATAAAATGATTTTGAAGAAGAAAGGATATTTTCATCAAGAATTCATTTCAAGTGTTTTATCAAAACCATTTTCCATCTAAGATGACATTATTTCATATGTGTATGTTTAAAGTATAATGCCTCTATGATTTACATGGTTTCACTTTTATTATGATGAAATGATATCCATTTGTTTTATATGGATTCTGTTATGATGGAATGATGTTTATGAAACCCATTTTATTCTTTGGGTTATGATGAATGATTTATGTTTATGTTGTGGCACAAGTAAGAATGATTTCATTATGAGATGGGTGGGACCTATATATCCCTCCAATGCATTGGGTAGAGATTTATATCTCATGAGATAGACATGGCTAGAATGGTAAGTTAATCCGGTTTAGTGTTACAGGACTGGAACGAGGAGTGAACTCGATTCAGAATGGGACTTTGTCCACTAAGATGGTCTTGGCAGCAATGTCTTGGATACTATGGAAATCATAACATGTGCTTAATGGATTCCACAATTACATGTTTTATTCCCATTCTAGTTTATCATGATTAATGTTCCTTTATGATCTATGCCTTGTGTACTTCCAAGATTTATGTCATTGCTCATGATTTTGATGTTTAGATTTTATGTTCAAGTTTTTGCATTAAAATGTTTATGGATTCTTTTATGTTCTCTGTGCTTACCCTTACTCAGCATTTGAGCTCACCCTTTATACGTTTTATTTTCCCTTGGATTTCAAGAAAGGTTTTAGGTAAGAAAACAGAAGGGGAAGATCTTTATAGGAGATGTTGAAGATCTTTCACCACGATTAGAAGATTATTTTCCGAGTTTCCAAAGACACTAAACTATTATGGTCCTTGTGTGTCTATTTTCGTTATGTATTAAGTATTCCACAAAAGTAATGTAATGTCCTTATACGTCAAATTTGGGTCTCTATAGTTGGTATTAGAGAGAGGATTATTTAACCTTTGGAAACTTGGACATGAAAATATTAGTGAGATCCCTAGTGATATTTCTAAGGCATGTCTAGGGATTTCCCTAAGGTTAAGTATAATTATAGGTTATAGTCCTAGAATTATGGTAATGATCTTAGAATTAACCCTAAGATGTTATATATTGAAGGTAATCCTCCTTTATTATGTTGTTTCCCTAGCATGATTTTTTCCTCTCACGCTATTCTTTTTGGGTTTTAGACGATGACTGGAACCTGAAGGAACCATGTTGATCAATGTAATGGACAATGCAATGATAGTCCTCCTGAACAAACCAATGTTATGGGAGATGGAGTAAAAAATATTATTTCTATACTTACACAATCTATGAATCATTCTGGACTTCCAAATGGGCAGAAAAGGGAACAATATTCTATTGAGTCCTTCATGAGGCAATGTCCACCTTCTTTTAGTGGGTCTTCTAATCCACTTGTTGCTGAACAATGGATCAGTACCATTGAAAAGATATTTTCCATACTTCGTTGTTCAGAACATGAAAAATTCATTTTAGCTGTTTACCATTTAGAAGGTGAAGCAGACCAGTGGTGGACTCTAATTAAGAATACAAGGCCCCAAGATGAAATTGAATCCATGGAATTGAAAGAGTTCAAGAACGTGTTTTTCAATAAGTACTTCCCTCGTATTCTTCGAACAAAGATGGAGAAGGAGTTCCTTGAGCTTAAGAAAAAGGATGATGAATCTTTTGGTATATATGAAGCGAATTTTACAAGGCTTTCAAGGTATGCATATGGCTTTATCATCCAACCTAAAATTAAAGTTGATCGATTCTTCAGCGGCTTAAAACCAAGTCTTTAAAGGGCATTAGCAATAAGATACTTCAGTAGATATGAAGAAATTGTGCGTTGTGCTATCAAGGTAGAACTGGAAGTTGGTGTTACATATCCATCTCAAGGTTTTGACAAGAATCAAAAGATGGAGTTCAAGGAGAAATCTCAGAACAATGGTGAAAAGAAGATAAATGTTTCTTTATGCTCAAAGTGTGGAAAGAAGCATGGTGGAGATTTCCTAAAAGGTACTAGAAAATGTTTTAAGTGTGGAAAAGAAGGTCATCGAGCAGTTGAGTGTTGAAGTAATGGGAAAAGGTAGATAATGATGTGAATATAGAAAAGACTACAGAGAATGCTCCACCAACTCTTCAATGCTTCAAGTGCAAGGAAATGGGGCATTATGCTAATCAATGCCCTAATCCAAGGGTTAATGATGATCGACATGAGCAACCACTTAAGGAAAGGGAAAAAGGAAAGTCACATGCGATCACTATTGACAATGTTGAATATGAAAATGATGTGGTGGAATGATTAAGTGTTTATGTAATGGGATTCCAAAATAATGTTGTATATAGTACCGTGGAATATTGGAATATTAATATATTGGTCTATTGTGGTTTTCAATAATTTTATGGTGTCGGTAACCATGGAAAGTGATTGAGATATTTTTGGAAAGAAGATGATATGCGCATAATGAAGGGATAAGGAGAAAATGAAATGTTTGACAGTATTCATGAGCTTATGACTGATATAAAGAAAAGGTTATATCATGGTTTGAGTATATAAAATTTTTGGATTTTGGTATGTGGAAAGAGTTAACTTTTGACAGCATTCATGTTTTCACTAAGGTTCAATGGGTATTCATTTGTCAAGAGAATACAAGATTAAGGTATTCACATGTTTGGAATGAGACCAACAAGATATATCTTATGATATATGGGGTATTAATGATGGTATTCACATGCTTGGTTGATGAAATTTCTAGTAATCATTTTCATTATACTATAAGATTGGACAGAAGTATTTTTGATAAGCCTAAAGGTTGGAATGGATTAAGTTAAGGCTATAACTTTTTCGATACTATTTTTAGAATGTTATAATAGTGTAGTTTTAGAAAAAGGACAACCCATAGAACAGACGGCAACCCATTGCATCTGACAAGGTTGCAGGAATCGAACCCACAACCGAAGTGCGACATGCCCTTATCACCTACCACTGGCCTACAAGAAGTCACTGGTTAGAAGAAATTAGTTTTATTTTATTAAGCGGTATGATAGATGAAGTATAAGTCCATTTTTGAAACCATATACGAATAATATCACCATATATGGACTTATGTATATAACTTTTGCTAACCTTATGTTTGAGACAGATGAAATGACCTATCATTCTATCACATGATCTGCTAACACTTCAAGGAAGAAAAATTCAACTTCATTTATTTAAGAGATGAAGTGGAAATTATTCAAGACACGAACAACAACGATATTGTACCAAAATCAAGTAAGAATTTCTTTTAATTCAAAAATTCTTCAACATTTGGGAAATTATCTTGAAAGCCAAAAATGTTGTCCTAGTACTCTTATATATGATGAATTAGATGGTACCTTAAATCATCACAAATTTATGGCTTTGTGATAGTCTGATTTTTCATAGCCATGTTCTCTACCACTCTCTATCCGACCTTGTTGGATATATTTCTCTTCCATATCCATATTTTCACCTATGTTCTCTTATGTGGAAACCTCGTGATGAGTTAATTTGGGTAACCGTTATGTTTCATACTTCACTTTTTAAAATTAAGTTTTAGTATTCCTTTTTACGATGTGGGTTTCTATGAAAGAAACTTTCATGTAGTAAACCATTTATAACCCTGACAAATTTCGAGGGCGAAATTCATTTTAAGGGGGGTAGAATGTAATATCCCGAGATTTTATGAGAAAAAATTATTTTTTTTAATGTATTGTGTTGTACACTACACCAAGATTAGCTTGTGCTATACACAACACCGTATTAGCTTACAGTATATGCAAACACTATTCTAAGCTTGTGTTGCACGCCAGAGCAACCTTCCTGAATAGTGTGTGTTGTACACAATACCGAGTTTCACTAAACGATATATTATTATAATATTTTTATGAACTAGTCGTTATGAATAGTAATACCCACTTTTTAAAATTTTATAAATTTTATCGTTAAAAATGGACTTCATTTTTGGATTCGGAATATCGAAATTAGGCTAGGGTGAATTTCTGGTATTTTTCTGAAAACTTTGAATTTTTTATGAATAGTGAAAACACTGGGTTACTATTTAAAAACCGACTTTTTTTTTAAATAATTATTTATTTTATTTAAATTTATTTTTGGTAAAAATTGATACATAATACCTATATAAGTTCAATGTAATTAATTGGAGTCATTTTATAATAATTTTAGATATATAAAATTTTTATTGAACTTTTCACCGTCTTTTCCCACCTCCTAGGAGAATTTGAAAATTTACATAAAACTTAATTGTATCGCTTCTGTGAGTGGAATTTCAAAAATCTAAGAAACAGTTAATATTAAGGAGTAAAATGTGGTTTAATAAGCTAAAAATAATTTTTGATGAATAGTAACTTTTTACTTTTATTTACCACGGTTAAAAGTAAATAGGGTAATTAATGGTAAAAATTGTATTATTATTACCCTAACACATGTCCTAATTATATTGGATAAGTATAATTAGAACAAAAACAACATTATGAATATAATATTATCATATAGGTCCACTTGGATTAGATTAGGACATTTATTATTATTTAATTCAAAGAAGAGTTAAAAGAGTTAAAATCAAAGTTTAATAAATAAAACATTTTTAATATATAGTTATACATAAGATAAATTTGACTATAAATATTCATTATAAAGATAACAATATTTCCTACATAATGGTATTTTATGTATAATTTTTAGACATTAAATATGTTAATTTATTTATGACACAATGATGATGTCGTAATTATATTATTAATGAAATATTAACATAATTAATGCTATAAATACCCAAATAAATGTAATATTAGACTTTTTATAAATTCCAATAATTTTCAGGTTAATATTACATTTTATTATTTATTTAATACACTTTTTTAGAACTAATCATTCTGTTATAATTTTCAAAACAATAAATTACCAAATAGTTTCAAAATTGACATTAAATAGTTTTTAAAACAAATATTATATTATTAATTGTTATTATATTCATAAAAATTTAAGGTTCATCCAAATGACTTAGATAAGGTTATATATATTAATAAATAACAACTTGGGGTTATTTTGTCTTGTTATAGTATGTTTATTAACCATATAGTGTAAGAAAAACAAGAAGACACGGTAAAAGTTAAATTATTTAACTTAGAGTTAAATCTAAATGATAAGGTTAAAATAGTAACCTAAACATGTATAAAACCTATTTTTTGAGAGGATTTAGACTCACCCCCCTTTATCTTCTAAATAAATCAATTTTGAGATATTATAAACCGAATATGACTTTATTATAAAATAATAGTGTATGTTTTTTTTAAGGTGCCGCTCTCCTCCCTTATAAAAGGGCACCTCCTCCCTCTCGTCTTCACAAAACCATGAGCCTTCAAGTTCATCCGACCCCTGTCCATTTCAATTCTAAACTTACCTAGAAAAATTCTGGAGGTTTTGGTCTTCTCAAAATACCAACTCTATTCCCTTAAGAGGAAGCTTAAAGGAGGTGCGTCGAAGAAGAGGTAATCTCTTTTACCGATTCTTTCAAGATTCTTTCTTCTTCATCTTCCTCTTTGTTAGTTGTTTCATTGTAAATTAATACAATAAGTATCACTAATATACTGATATGTCATTATAAATATGAAACAGCCCCATTTCACCTTCTATCCATCCTACGGAAAACAAAATCACCAAGCGTGCGTACGTACAGAATACCGTCTCCACGCCGTGGTGTAATCTGTTTTTCCCACACCACCTTACTTGTATGGGTATAATGGTGTAAAGAATAACTATATATAGTTATTAAAACATCATAATGATTATGATATATTATATCATCCACTCCAATTCAATTCAATAATTATGGGAATGATATCATCGCTCATGCGTACGTACGGACTACCGTCTCCACGACGCGATGAGATTCATTCTCCATGTTAACCATTCAATAATACTTATAAAGTATATATAATGAATAATAATTATATATATGACATGATAAAGCTACTGTATTTATGTATATATATATGTCATCTACTTACTTCCATTCACGTTAATAAGGAAAGGAAAACAGTGTTCATGCATACGTACGGCCTACCGTCTCCATGAGCGGTGTGTTTCATTTCATTTATCTATCTATTATATATATATATATACTGAATATATATGATATATAAATCATGTTTTACATTCTTTAAGTAATTAAATAATGATATAAGTAATAATAATATCAGTAACAATAAGTCCAAACACGTACGATAAATGAAACGAGTTTACCCAAAACGCTACTTTAACATGGAATTGACAAATGAACGGATAATATAAATACCTAAGTGAACAATATATGATATAATAACAATGAATATTATTCTGTAAAAATCCAATGAAATTATTTAAATCATTATACAGGAGGTTCAGATACATAAGAAGCATATCAAACATAAGGTAAGGGATAAATTTTCCAATCCCGTTTTTATTCGAGATTGTTTACTCATAAGTATTTACTGGGGTTATATTTATCATCCATGTCCTTGTTTTCTATAAATGGTTTCATGTATTTTTAAATTCCTTTATACCCTTTTTTTACTTTTACTATATGGTATGTATGGAATCGTTCTTTTGTTTACCATACGTGTTACTTTTTGACTTTTCCGGCAAAAGTACGAGAAGAATGTTTTTCTAACTTATATGGCATGAAAGGATTTTTACGGTTTTATAAAGCCTTATTTTCATGAAGCTTACTCCAAATATTTCATTAATATTTTCAAAAAAATCCTTTTCTTTTAAAATTGCATGACATTTTGTGAAAAGAAAATGATTTTGAAGAAGAAAGGATATTTTCCTCAAGAATTTATTTCAAGTGTTTTATCAAATCCATTTTCCACCTAAGATGACATTATTTCATATGTGTATGTTTCAAGTATAATGTATCTATGATTTACATGGTTTCACTTTTTTTATGATGAAATGATATCCATTTGTTTTATATGGATTATGTTATGATGGAATGATGTTTATGAAACCCATTTTATTCTTTGGGTTAAGATGAATGATTTATGTTAATGTTGTGGCAAAAGTAAGAATGATTTTATTATGAGATGGATGGGACCTATATCTCCGTCCAATGCATTGGGTAAAGATTTATATCTCATGAGATAGACATGGCTGGAATGGTAAGTTAATCCGGTTCAGTGTTACAGGACTGGAACGAGGAGTGAATTCGATTCAGAATGGAACTTTGTCCACTAAGATTGTCTTGGCAGTAATGCCTTGGATACTATGGAAATCATAACATGTGCTTAATGGATGCCACCATTACATGTTTTATTAAGTATTCTTCAAAAGTAATGTAATTTCCATGTACTTCAAGCTTTGGGTCTCTAAAAAAACCCTCATCCACATAATACACTAAACCACCAGTCCCAAAACCATAAATATACAGCCCTAGAAAGCCCTAGACCCTCATCCCCATAATACTATAAACTAAAATCTATAGAAATACATGATACATCACTACGGGAAAAATGAGCAATTGCGACGGGTTATTTGCGACGGGATTAAATCCCGTCGCAAATAGTCATGTTAAAAAAGTATTTGCGACGGGGATGTACCCCCGTCGCAAATAATGAGGCATTTGCGACGGGATTGCTTTCCCCGTCGCAAATAGTTTTCCCGCGATGCGCGCCAAATCGCGGGAAACGTATTTGCGACGGGGAAATATTCCCGTCGCAAATAGCCGGCGGCGGTAAATGGTATTTGCGACGGGAATATTCCCCCGTCGCAAATACTATGTCGGCAGAGGGTTATTTGCGACGGGACCCGTCGCAAATAACTATTTACCGGTTGACCGTAATAAATGTTGGCGAAGGTATTTGCGACGGGACCCGTCGCAAATAATACTATTTGCGACGGGAATCCCGTCGCAAATGGACCCGTCGCAACTAATCTAACCTATAAATACCCCCATCCGTTTTTTTCATTTCATTCTCATTCTTTATCTTCTCTCTCTCTCAGAATCATATTTCTAGAGTTTAGTTTTTCTCCAGTTTAAGTTTTTTCTCCGGAGCTGATATTAAAGTTTTGAAGAACGATCAGAACAGATCAATTTTCAAGGTATTTATCTTCATTTTAATTTTTTATTTATTTTTAATTTTTTATTAGTTTTTATTATTATTAATTAGTTGTAATTTAATTTTGTTTACATTGTTTTATTACTTAATAAATTTAAATTATTAGTATTGTTTATATGGTAATTAGGAATAATTAGTAATAATTTTTAATAATTAAGAATAAATATTAATAACTAGTAATAAATACCAATAATTAGGAATAAGAACATTATTACATTATTAGTTTATTTTATTATTAATATTAAAATAATATAATTTTTTATATATATACAGTTCTTTTTTCATCTGTGTGTTTGCTGTCTTCACATGTATTATTTGTATGTGGAGATAGAAAACGCACAGATGAAAAAAGAACTGTATATAAATTAGAAAATTATATTATTTTAATATTAATAATAAAATATATTAATAATGTTATTATTTGTAATTATTGGTAATTATTTCTAATTATTGATAATTATTCATTTTATTACTAATAATTATCAATAATTAAGAATAATTAGTAATAATTACCAATAATTAACAATAATTAGTATTAATTACCTATAATTAGTATTAATTACCATTAATTAGTATTAATTACCAATAATTAGTATTAATTACCAATAATTCGTAATAATTAGGAATAATTAACAATAATTACTAATAATTAGGAATAATTAACAATAATTACGAATAATTAACAATAATTAGTAATAATTAGGAATAATTAGGAATAATTAGTAATAATTAAGAATAATTAGGAATAATTAGTATTAATTAGGAATAATTAGTAATAATTACCAATAATTAGGAATAATTAGGAATAATTAGTATTAATTACAAATAATTAGTATTAATTAGGAATAATTAGTATTAATTACAAATAATTAGTATTAATTACAAATAATTAGTCTTAATTACCAATAAGTAGTATTAATTACCAATAATTAGTATTAATTACCAATAATTCGTAATAATTAGTATTAATTACCAATAATTCGTAATAATTAGGAATAATTAACAATAATTAGTAATAATTAGGAATAATTAACAATAATTAGGAATAATTAGTAATAATTAGGAATAATTAGGAATAATTAGTAATAATTAGGAATAATTAGTAATAATTAGGAATAATTAGTAATAATTAGGAATAATTAGGAATAATTAGGATTAATTAGGAATAATTAGTATTAATTACCAATAATTAGTATTAATTACCAATAATTAGTATTAATTACCAATAATTAGTAATAATTACCAATAATTAGTTTTAATTACAAATAATTCGTATTAATTACAAATAATTAGTATTAATTAGGAATAATTAGTATTAATTACCAATAATTAGTATTAATTACCAATAATTAGTATTAATTACCAATAATTAGTATTAATTACCAATAATTAGTATTAATTACCAATAATTAGTAATAATTAGGAATAATTAACAATAATTAGTAATAATTAGGAATAATTAACAATAAGTAGGAATAATTACGAATAATTAGTATTAATTAGGAATAATTAGTAATAATTACCAATAATTAGTATTAATTACCAATAATTAGTATTAATTACCAATAATTAGTAATAATTAGGAATAATTAACAATAATTAGTAATAATTAGGAATAATTAACAATAATTAGTAATAATTAGGACTAATTAACAATAATTAGGAATAATTAGTATTAATTAGGAATAATTAGTAATAATTACCAATAATTAGTAATAATTACCAATAATTAGTAATAATTACCAATAATTAGTATTAATTAGGAATAATTAACAATAATTAGTAATAACTAGGAATAATTAACAATAATTAGTAATAATTAGGAATAATTAACAATAATTAGTAATAATTAGTATTAATTAGGAATAATTAACAATAATTAGTAATAATTAGTATTAATTAGGAATAATTAGTAATAATTACCAATAATTAGTATTAATTAGGAATAATTAGTAATAATTACCAATAATTAGTATTAATTACCAATAATTAGTAATAATTAGGAATAATTAACAATAATTAGTAATAATTAGGAATAATTAACAATAATTAGTAATAATTAGGACTAATTAACAATAATTAGGAATAATTAGTATTAATTAGGAATAATTAGTATTAATTAGGAATAATTAGTATTAATTACGAATAATTAGTAATAATTACCAATAATTAGTAATAATTACCAATAATTAGTAATAATTACCAATAATTAGTAATAATTAACAATAATTAGTAATAATTACCAATAATTAGTATTAATTACCAATAATTAGCAATAATTACCAATAATTAGCAATAATTACCAATAATTAGCAATAATTACCAATAATTAGTATTAATTACTAATAATTAGTAATAATTACGAATAATTAGAAATAATTAGAAATAATTAGAAATAATTACCAATAATTAGCAATAATTAGCAATAATTAGCAATAATTTGAAATAATTAGCAATAATTAGAAATAATTAGCAATAATTAGAAATAATTAGCAATAATTAGAAATAATTAGCAATAATTAGTAATAATTAGCAATAATTAGGAATAATTAGTAATAATTAGGAATAATTAGGAATAAGTAGGATTAATTAGGAATAAGTAGGATTAATTAGGAATAATTAGGATTAATTAGGAATAATTAGTAATAATTGCCAATAATGACCAATAATTGCCAATAATTACCAATAATTGCAAATAATTAGGAATAATTGCAAATAATTAGGAATAATTAGGAATAATCAGGAATACTCAGGAATACTCACGAATACTCACGAATACTCACGAATACTCACGTATAATCACGAATACTCACGAATAATCACGAATACTCACGAATACTCACAAATAATCAGGAATACTCACAAATAATCAGGAATACTCAGGAATACTCAGGAATACTCAAGAACACTTAGCAAAAAATTGACAATTGACGACCCTTTAAGATTTGAACATGTTAATAATAGAACAAAGTTTGTTCTGAATATTGATAATTTTAATATTTTTTAATTTTTTTTATTATTTTAATAATATTAATATTGTTTTTTCGTAAATATTGATAATATTTTTTTTATTACTAATAATTAGTAAACGAAATCTGCTTGGATAATGAAGGGAAAATTTATAACCATCTCCACAACGATGATTATCAAATTTCCTTTCATTATTCAAGCAGTTTTCCTTTTGCTAAGTATTGCTAAGTATTGCTAAATTAGTAATAAATAGTAATAATTAGCAATAAATTGTAATAATTAGTAATAAATTGTAATAATTAGTAATCCTTGCTTGAGTGTTTTTTCTAACAAATTATTCAAAACCAGTAATGCTTTTATATTTTATAGAAAAATATGGAACAGCGAGGTCGTCAACAGTCATTATTAGATGACCGCATATGGATAAATCAACGCAGAAATCCAAATGGTTCTGGTTTAAATCCAGTATATATAGAGGGTGTGGAGATTTTTTTATCATTTGCGGCATCAAATTCAGAATTTGTTTCAGAAGGAAAGATAAAATGCCCTTGCAGAAAATGTGCATTGAGAACGTTTGACAGGGCAGCGCTATTTTGCGCAACTATTTTTCTCAGCCGTGGACCACATGGGAGCAGATTCCCATTGATGTGCAGCAGGCCATGTTCGGCCATTGGTTGGTACGTACGTAAATAAATAATTTTTATTTTGAAAATTATTTCATTTCTAACTTGATATTTTGATTTATTTGTAGGGTTTATGGTATCCGATCGAGGATACCATGCGTGACGCCATCCACGAGGCATGGGAGGTGGCCATGCGTGATCGCCTTCGTCAGTTTTTGCACAATTTAAGAAAAGCTGCGATGAAGAAATCAGGAGTGTCAGATTTTGAGGAGTCATGTAGAGCACACCGACCAGAGTACATTTCATCCCATGTATGGGATGGATTATGTGCGCACTGGTTGAGTGGTGCCTTTCAGAGGAGATCATCGGTGGGGAGGCAGAATCGGGGGAGGCAGGAGGTGACTCATCGAGCTGGGAGTCGTTCTTTCAGTACTCATAGACAGCATCTGGTACGTACATTATTTATAAATATTTTATATAACTATAAATATTAACAGTTTATTTTTTATTCTTATAGGCTGTCGAGCACCCCGATATTACAGAGTACGACGTATATCGGAGGATGTATAGTGATCCTGCTACTGGGGAGCTTAGAGGTGATCGTCAGCATCACATCGTGGTCAGTATTATTTGTTTTCAAGTTTAAAAATTAACTGCATATAATATATTCACAATTTTAATTTTAAATTGCAACTGTAGGAGTCATATGAGGCCGCAGCGGCACAGGCCCGGCCTGAGAGTCAGGCCGAGTCATCAGATCAGACCACTGCCCGTCAGTTTGATGAGGCGGCATGGATGCAGGCCACCCAGTATGCCTTCGAGAAGGGCCGGGTAGTTGGTATCGGCTCTCGACTGACTCCCGGAGATTATTATGGCAGTGCTGCGATGTCGGCGTCCAGCTCGAGGGGAGCTCGTGCATCTTCTTCTACACAGTATGAGGAGCAGTTGCGATCTCAGACTGCACAGATAGAGAGTCTCCGACAGGAGCAGGAGCAGATACGTCAGCAGCATGAGGAGGAGCGTCGACGCCAGCAGCAGCTGTACGAGGAGCAGACGAGTCGGTGGCAGCAGCAGCATCAGGAGCAGATGGAGTACATGCGCCGACTCACTCATGCTTTAGGGATGGAGTTTCCTCCACCACCATCTGCAGATCCCCCACCTCCCCCCCCTCCTACAGATTAGAGTTTGTATTTCTGTTATAAAATTTGTGAAATCAAAATATTTTTTTTTTCTATTCGTAGTTTCTGTCTCATTATAAAATATTAATAATATTATATTTTTAAATAACAATATTAATATGAATAATAATAATATTTATATTTTATAATATTAAATTTTATATATATATTAAAATTTTATATATATATTAAAATTTTATAATATTATAATTTAATTATTTTTTGGTAATACTTGAATTATTTTAATATTTGAATGTAAAATAATTCTATTATTTTTATATTAATTAAAATAACTTATTAATATTTTTTTATTTATGAATTATAATTATAATATTATTATATTAATTAAATTATTTATTAGTATTCTATTATTTTTATTTTTGAATTATAATTCTACTATTATTATATTAATTAAAATAATTTATTATTTTCATTTGTAAATTATAATTCTATTATTATATTAATTAAAATAATTTATTAATAATTTTTTTTTATTTTTTTTATAGTATTTGCGACGGGATACTATGCCCGTCGCAAATACTAGTATTATTAATATTTTTTTATTTTTTTTTAAAAAGAGTATTTGCGACGGGTCCCGTCGCAAATACTATTCATAGTAATTGCGACGGGTCCCGGTTCCCGTCGCAAATACTAGTATTATTATTTTTTTTATTTTTTAAAAAAAAACGTTATTGCGACGGGCCCGTCGCAAAAACAATTTGCGACGGGAACCGTCGCAAAAGGTATTTGCGACGGGTCCGTCGCAATAACTGTTTAAAAAGTTTTTTTACAAAAAACGGAATACTATTTGCGACGGGGAGAATGCCCGTCGCAAAAAAGGGCTTTAGCGACGGTCCCGTCGCAAATAAGTTTAGTTGCGACGGCGTTTTCCGCAACGGGCTATTTGCGACGGGACCCCGTCGCAAATGGCTATTTGCGACGGGATCCCGTCGCAAATAGCCCGTCGCAAATACCTGGTTTTCCAGTAGTGCATGAGACCCAAAAAATAGTAATCCATTATCCCTAGAAAACCCTAACCCTCAAACTAAAAAAACCATAAACACTCATTCCCCATGGACCTTAAACACTCATCACCACAAAATAATAATAAATCTGCCCCAAATAACAGTAAACCCTCATCACCAAGATACCCTAAACCCTTAACTCCAATAAAACCTAAACACTAAGTACTAAGAAAACCTAAACCCCCATCCAAAAAATCCCCTAAACCCAATATTCAAAAGAACAATAAACACTCATCCCCAAACCCCCTAAATCCTCATAAAAAAACAATTAACCTGCAACCCAAACAAATCACAAACACTTAGCCCCATGAACCCCTATACCAACTACACAAAAAACCAGAAACACTCATCCCAAAAAAAACCCAAAACCCTTACTCTTAAAACCCCATAAAAATTCATCACCATAATAAACTAAAAACACATCCCCAAAAAACCGTAATTTATATGCCATAATAATATCTAAAACATTATCCCCAATAAACTATAAACCATCATGCCAAAAAAACAATAATAGTTAGAATTAAAAACCTCAAAACCTCATCCTATAAAAACCTTAAACCATCATCCAAAAAACCCTAAACCCTAATCCCCAAAAAACACAAAACCAAAATCCCAAAAAATATGTATTCCCTCATCCTTGAAAAACACAAAACACTCTACCCTGAAATACTCTATACTCTATTCCTTGAAAAAAAACTAACTCTCAGCTATGAAAAAACATAAATCCTTATCCCCGAGAAACCCTAAACCCTCATCCTAGATAAACCCTAAACCCTTAAGCCCAAATATCCCTAAACCATCCACCCCAAAAATCTTGAAACCTCATCATAAAAAAATAAACACTCAGCCATAAAAATCCTTAAACTTTTATCCATGAAAAAAAACCATCATCCCAAAAAAAACCATAAACCCTCATCCCAAAAAAACCTAAAACCTCTTCCCCCAAAATACCCTAAACCCTCAACCCCAAAAAACCCTAACCCCTAAATCCTAAAAAAAGAAACACTTGGCCCCAAAAAACCCTAACCCCTTAACCCCAAAAACCCAAATCCATCATCCACAAAAAACTCTAAACCCTCATCCCCTATAAATTATAAAGTATCAACCAAGAAAAATATATCCCCTCACTACCAAGAAATCCTAAACCCTAAACACCTAAACTGAAAAAAACCCTAACCCCACACCCCCCTAAAAACCCATAACCCCCATCCCCAAAATACCCTAAACACCATCCCCAAAAAACCTCAAAATCCACATCTCCAAAAATCCTTAAACCCTAATCCCCAAAAAACCCTAAACCATCATCCCCAAATAACCCTATACCATAGGCTACAAAAGACCATGAACGCTCATTTGAAAAACCATAAACCCATATTTCCAAATATACTAAACCCTCTACCTTAAACTCCCTAACCCTTTAGTGCCAAAAATACCTAAACCCTTATCCCAAAAAATCCTAAACAATCAACCCCAAAAAAATAAACCATAAGCCTCATAAATCTCTATACCCTCATCCCCAAAAAAATATGAACCATATGCCCCCAAAAAACCTTGAACATTAAGTCCTAAAACCCCAAAACACTTTTCCTAAAAACCCGGAAACCTGCATCCCCAAATAATCCTAAACACACATACCCAAAAAACCAAAAACACATAGCCCCCAAGTAAACATGAAAAAAAATCCCAAAAAACCCAAAACCCTTAGCCCAAAAAACCCTTAACCCTCATCCCCAGAAAAAAAAATGAAACATCATCTCGAAAAATGCTAAACCATACTCCCCCCAAAAACCCCAAACCATCAACCCAAAAACACCCTAAATCACTATCCATAAATAACAATAAATCCTCAAACTCAAAAACCTAAATCCCTTTCCCTATAAACCCAAATACCTTTTCCTAAAAAACACTAGTCCCTCAACTCCAAAAATCCATAGAACATTTACTGTTAAAAAACCCTAAAACCTTTAGTCCAAAAAATCCCTATATCCTCATCCGCTAAAAACATAGACTCAGAGTCCCATGAAATTAAAATCCATCAACATTAAAAATCTTTCAATCCAAAACCCCAAAAAACCCAAAACCGTCATCCCCATGAAACCCTAACTCCTTATCAAAAAATTTCCTAAACCCTCAAACCACCAAAACCCCTAAACACTCATCCCCCAAAAACCCTAAACCCACAACCCCTAAAAACACTAAACCCTCATCCCTATAAAATCATAAATCATCAGACCCAAAAATCACAAAACCCTCTACCCCAATAAAACCTAAAGGCTCAGCCCAAAAAACTCTATACCCTAACCCCCAAAACCCTAAACACATAGCCCCAAAATTCTATAAACACACATCCCTAGAAAAATTAAATCCTTATATCAAAAAAACCATTAACCCTCAACCCCTAAAAGCCCTTAAACACTCTAGTCCAATAAACAATAAACCCCCAAAATTAAAATCCCCTAAAACCTCTTCCCAAAAACTCATTAAATTTTCATGACCAAAAAACCATAAACCCTCATCAACCAAATACCCTAAACCCTCATCCCCAAAAAACCATCAACCCTTATCCATAGAAAACCCCATACTATCAACCCAAATAACCATAAACCATCACCACCAAAAAACCAAAACCCTCAATCCAAAAAACCCAATATTATAACCCTAAGAAACACTACACCCACATACCAAAAAAAATAAACCCTAAAACTTAATGATCCCTAATATGTCATCCTTAAAAACACTAAACCCTCTTCTCCAAAATAAACTAAACTCTCATCCCCAAAAAACCCGATCCCTCGAACCCAAACAACCCTAACCCTGAATTCCCAGCAAAAGCCTAATTACTCAACCCAAACCCTTAGAATCTAAAAAACCTAAAACCTCTTCCCCAAAAAACCATAAATACTCATCTATAAATACACCCCATAACCAAATCCACAGAAAACCCTAAACCCTCAAGCCCAAAATATCAATAATCCCCCAGCATAAAAAACATAAAACCACATCCCGCAAAACCCAAAACCCTCATCCCAAAAAATACCTAAACACTTATCACTAAAAAAACCTACACCTTCAAATAAAAAAATAGATAACCTCATCCCAAAAAAACCATAAATCCTCATAAAAACCAAAAACCAGAACACCCAAAAAACTGTAAACCCAAAAAATCCAAACAAACATCCTCAAAAAAACCTATACCCTCATCCCCAAAATACCATAAACCCTCATCCCCAAAAAACACTAAACCCTAATCTGAAAAAATCCTAAACCCTAATTATATAAAACCCTTAATATAGTAACCCCCCCCCCTCATCCTAAAAAACTCTAAACCGTCAACCTCCAAAAACCCTAAACACACAGCCACAAAAAAACCCAAACCCTGAGACAAAAAACACCTAAAACTACATCCCCAAAAAACCCTATGCAAACTTACCCCAAAAACTCTCAAAAAACACCATGAAAAAATGTTCAACCCTCAGTCCAAAAATACCTAAAAACCTTATATCAAAAAAACCCTAAACCATCATCCTAAAAAAAATAAACTCACACCCCAAAAAAACAAAAAAACATCCCAAAAGGACACTAACCCTTATCCACAAATAAACCATAATCCCTGAGCACCAAACCCACCATAATCCATTAGGCCAAAAAACCTTTATACCCCCATCCTCAAAAAATCCTAAACCCTCAGCCACAAAAAAACCTGAAACCATTATCCCCAAAATACTCTAAAACCTCAACCTTCAAAGACCATAAACACTCAACCAAAAATTATACTAAACTCTTACCCCCAAAAAAATATAAACACGAATCCACAAAAAGAAACTATACCCACAACTCAAAATACCCACAATCCCTATTCCCCAAGAAACACTAAACATTCAACCCTAAGAAACCCTAAACCATCATCCCCAAGAATCCCTAAAACATCATCCCTAAAAAATCCTAAACCCCCATCCCAAATGAACCTTAAATCCCCAGTCCTAAAAATCCCTAAACCCACATCCCCAAAAACCTAAAAACCCTCATACCTGAGAATAAACCAATCTATTTCTGACAAAACCCCTAATCCCATAATCCCAAAAACCCTAGACTCTCTATCCCAATAAACCCTAAACTGCCATTATTAAAATCCCTTAACCCTCTTCCCTAAAATTCCCTAAACGTTCTTTCCCAAAAAACCCTAAACACTCATCCCCAAAATACTTTAAACCCTCATACCTAAAATTTCGTCGACCCTCATCCAGGAAAAACCCCATATTGTTAACCCAAATAACCTTAAACCCTCAGCACCAAAAGCAAAAAACCCTCAACCCCACAAAAACCCAAAATCGTATACCCAAAATAACACTACACCCACAACCAAAAAAACCCTAAAACCTTAGCCTCAGTAAACCCTAATCCTTCAACCCCAAAAACACTGACCCCCCTGCATTAAAATACAACAAACTTCCATCCTCAAAAAACTTGAACCCATGAACCCAAACAACCTTAATCTATAATTCTCAAAAACCCTATAATCACTCATCCAAAACCCATATCCCCAAAAAAACCGAAACCCTCATCCCTAAGAAACATTAATCCCTTAGTCATAAATATACCCCATAACCAAATCCCCCCAAAACCCAAAACCCTTATGTCAAAAAACCCTAATCCCTCACACCTAAAAAAACTAAAACCTCATCCCCAATAACCTTAAACCCTCATCCCCAATAATAACTAAAACCTTAGCCCTAAAAAACCTAAACCCAGATAAAAAACAAACCATAAAACCGCATACTTAAAAAATCCTAAATGCTCATTAAAAACCAATATCATGAATAACCCCCATCCCTAAAATACCTCAAACCCTAAACCCCAAATTACTATACAACCTTGGCACAAAAAAACCCCTAAATCATCAACGCTAAACATCCATTAACCCACTCACCTAACAAACAATTAACCCTAATCCCCAAAATTCCCTAAACCCTCATCCCCAAAATACCCTAACCCACCTCCCCAAAATAACAAAAACCCTCATCCTCAAGAAACCCTAATGTTTCAACCCCCAAAACCGCTAAACCCTCATCCCCAAAACCCCCTAAACCCAAACCCTACAAAACCCCTAAAACCCCACACCCTAAAAAACCCTAAACCCTCATACCAAAAAAACCCTAATTCCTGAGATACAAAAAAATAGTGAACTTGTGTCTGCAAAAATTTCAAAACCCCCATCCCCAAAAAAACATAAAACTATATCCCTGACAAACCTAAACCCCTAGCTCCAAAAAAAACCAAAAAACCGGTCCCTGTGAAATCTTAAACCCACACCACTGAAATCAAATAAACCTCAAGTTCCAATATACCCTAAACCATCATCCTTTAAATCCCCTAAACTCTCATCCCCAAGATACTATAAACCCTAATCACCAAAAAAACTGTGAACCCTCAACCCCAAAAAACCCAAATCTCACGGTTCTAAGAAACAAAAACCCAAATCCCCCAAAAATACTAAACCCTTTATAGTAAAAGAAATAACAACCCACAGGCCCAAAATATTTTAAACACTCACCCACAAAAAAACAAAAAAACCTTAGACCAAAAAAAACACTATCATCCCCAAAGAACCTGAAATCCTCAGTGCCCAAAAACCATAGACCCATAGCATACAAAAAAAACCTAAAATCTCAACCCTAAAAAACCCTAATAACTCATCCCCCAAACCATAAATCTATATACAAAGACACTCCATACCCACAACACCAAAATACCCTAAAACCATATCCCCAAAAAATATAAACCCTCAATTGAAATATCCTCAGACCCTCAGTCCTAAAAAATAATAATCCTTAATCCCCAGTCATCCTTAGACCATTCTCCCCACCCCAAAACTAAACATTTTTCCACAAATAAACCCTAAAACCCAACCCCCATAAAATCCTAAAACATTATCCCCAAAAAACCATATACCCTCTGACCCAAACAAATCCTAAACTGTCAACCCAAAAAACCCAGAACTGTAAGCCCCAAAAAAAATAACACCACTACCAAAATAACCCTAAACCCAAATAAAAATATTGTAAAACCTCAAAAGCAAAAAAACCTAAAACCTCATCTCTAGAAATACCCTACACCCTCATCCCCAAAAAAAACCTAAACCCTCATCCTCAAAATACTCTTATCCCTCATCCCCACAAAATCATAAACCCTCATCCCTAAAAACACTTAAACCCCCAGTCCCCTAAAACCCTAAAGTCAAATCCACAAATAATGTTAAACCCATATTAAAAAAACACTATACCATCTACCCCCAAAAATCCAAATCCCTTAGCGAAAAAAACTGTAATTACCCATCATAAAAAATCATATAACCCTAATCCCCAAAAAACTAAAAAACCCCAGCACTAAAATACCATAATCCCTTCCCCCCCCCCAAAAGGTAAAACACTCATCCTAAAAATACCCTAAACAATTTCTCCCCAAAACCTTATAGAGTTAACCCAATAAATCTTGGACCCTTATTCCGAAAAAATTCTAAACCCTCTGCATGAAAAACCATAAACCCATACCAAAAAAAACAATTAACACTCAGCCAAAAAAGACTACACCCCAAGCCAAAAATACCCAAAACCCAAGGCCTCACAAATTCATAATCCATCATCCCAAATAATTCTTAAAATATCATCCCCAAAAAACCATAAACCCTTAGGCCATGTAAACACTAAACCCCCAACTCAAAAAAACTTGAAAACCATAGTCGTAAAATGAACCCCAAAACCTTCACCCTGAAAAAACCCTAAACCCTTAAACCAAAAAAAATGATAAACCCTCAACCACAAAAATAACAATACTTAACCCCAAAAAACTCTAAACCATTATTCCAATGAACCCCAAAACATCTGCCCAAAAAAAACCCAAATCCTCAACCCCAAAAAATAGAAAACCCTAATCCCCCTAAAAAACCCCAAACCCTTATCCCCAAAAAACCCCAAACCCTCAACACTAAAAGACCCTAAACCCAATACCCCAAGAATCCCCTAACCATATAACCCCAAAACACCACACCATTAAACTAGAAAAACCTAAATCCCACATCCCCAAACTATCCCAAACTCATATCCCAAAAAAACCAAAACCCTCTGCCCCAGAAAACCCCAAACACTCATCCTCAAAAAAACCAATAGCATTATGCCACAAAAACCCAAAACCCTCATCCCAAACCCCAAAACCCTCATCCAAAAAATACCCCTAAACCTCATCCCCTAAAAATCCCAAACCATACTCCCAAAAAAACCAAAAACACTCAGGGGAAAATGATCCAAAAATCCACATCCTTAGAAGACCCAAAACCCCCATTCTCACAAAAACCCAAACCAGCAACCTCAAAAAAACCCAAACCCTCATCCCTAAAAACACAAAACCATAATCCCTAGGAAACCTAAAACCCTCACCACAAAAAAATCCCAATCTCTCATCCCCAAAACCCCAAAACATCATCCCCATATAACCCAAAGCTCTCAGCCCTAAAAAACCCAAATCCCTCCACCCCACAAAACCTTTAACCCTCAAACCTAAAAAACCCTAAAACCTTATCCAATAAAACACTAAACTCCCCACCACACAAAACCCTAAAAAATATTCCCATCACAAAATTATAAGCCATCATCATAATAAAAACCTAAAGACTCTACCCTGTAAAACCATAAATTATCTTCCCCTCGAAACCCTCTTCCCTAGAATACCCTATTTCCTCAAACCAAGAAAATTGTAAACACTCTTCCCTAGAGAACCCTAAAAACAAAGCCTTAGAAAACCCTAAATTATTATCCATATAAAAACATAAACCATTAACCCCATAAAACACCAAAACCTTAGCCCCAAGAATCCCAAAACCCTTAGTCCTAGAAAACCCTAAACCTTAACCCCTACAAAAGCCAAAACCCTTATCCCCAAAAAAGCAAATCCCTCCACCCCATAAACCCTAATGCCAGATCCCCAAAGAATTCTAAACTGATGAGAACTATGTTGAAGGCACTGAGTCTATTTTGTGGGAGGAGTATTTGGGTTTGTAAGGCCTCATGACGTGAGGGAGATTAAAGAGAGTGGATGTTATAATAGTTTCCCATCTCATGTCATTAATGTCCCAATGGATCATTCCTTTCATGGATGAAGAAAATGGGCCTATTATCTCAGTTATTTAATCCAAAACATTATTTTTACATCTTGGACCACATGGTTGCATGAATTTTGGAAACCTTCCCCACATGGATAATTATAGATTGGCATCTTTGGACACTAACGTAAAATCTAGTGGGCCAGGTAATCAAATTCAAATACGAAGAGAAATGGGTGGAAATAAATGTGCTAATTTTCCTAAAAGTAATTTTTAGACTTTAAAATTTTGACATTAAGGGGAAAAGGAAGGAATATTCTCTAATAAATTATGATATTAGACCTTTGATTATTGTATCACACCTTGGATATAAAAAGCCACCCCATGGAACTTGTATAGAATCCATGATTTTAATTGAGAGTTTATGATTTTTTCTCTCCATTATGTGATGATTGTTCTAATTTTACATCTTACACTTATTAATTCTTGAAATTTTAATCTACAAGTCAGATTGGTGATCCAAGATCACAGTGCCCCCAATTCTATGCCTCGACCTGAGTGCGTTGTTGTGTGGATTGGCTATAATGTCCCTTCCTTGAGTGTATTGTCTTTGTAGTAGGTCACACTACTTATAGATTTTATTGACTACTTGCATCCACTATCCATTATCATTATCTTCTACTTATCACTGAACCACATACTTTATCTACTGCCCTACGCTTTGAAGAGAAGTCCACCCCAAGAAGCTCGCATCAGTTGGTATTAGAGCTCTAGTTGACACGGTAGGAATCTATACCTTAGTTTTCTTTACTTTTACCCATTTCCCTCATTATATATTTTTATTATCCACCCATTAAAAACCCCTCATTTCTTTGAAATACTCTATAATTTTCCTACGTTGAGTGGAATGGAAATATTTTTACATTGACCCGATTATTAATCCATTTTACTTCTACATTTTCTTCAATATATGTGATTTTTATCCAAAAAAAAACAAAAAAACCTCAAATTATCTCAACACACAATTTTGTTCTTTTCAAAAAAATGTGCATCCTTTCTTTGAGAGATTTCAAAAAAAATCTTACACTTTTTTTTATGATCTTATGCTTTAATAAAAGAATCACAAATTTGTTTCGAGATATTTAACAAAAAAAGAGAAAGTAAAAAAGTGGATACAATTACTTCATCTTCGTGATTTTCATTATTACTAACTTCCATTTCCATACATCACAATATCTAACATTTTAATTCATATCTATATCATTTTGGGATCATATTTGTATAAATTTTTCTTATCTTTAACAATCAGAAAAAACCCACATACCACCATTCTACCCCTTTTCACCTTTTAACTAATCTCTATCCTTTTTTCACCCTATACCATTTTGTAACCCTTTACCACTCAAACAGGTTGTGTTAATCCACCCCCAAAACAATCTTTATTTACAAAGGACTAGTGGCACATGATCACCCAAAATGATGTATTATTTTTTATAAGAGGTTAGGATTTTAATTGAGTATTGGTAATGGATGTAAATAAGAAAAAAATATTCATGAGTGTGTATCCTTATGAATGTGAGTGTGTATATATTCTATGAATGAGTGTGTATTCTTGTGTGTGTGTGTGTGTGTGTGTTTATTACATGTGTGAATGTGTATCCTTTTGTTCTTCAATGTGTACATCTTGTGTTTGTGATAGTGTAGCTCTTTTGTGAGTGTGTGACTTCATGTGAATGAGTGTGTGTGTGTGTGTTATTTTTTGATTTTTTCCTAGTGTTTTTTCTGTTTGTGTAATATATCAAGGCCGAATATTGTGGGAAGAAAATTTTTCAAGATAGTCATGAAGGAAGCCAAATTAGGTCTCCCTCACCAAATTATTCACAACTCAAAATGAAAGCTTGGGTGAGCACTTTAGATAAGCTTCATTATAGGAATTTAGAGATGCTACATGAGAGGTTTGACAACTTGGAGAATCAACCAATCCTGAGGATGATCCATGATAACCCATGGTGTGCTCAGACACCATGTCACCCACACATAATGGGGGAGAATATGGAAAAACCATGATGTTGATTTTGTGAATATGCCACCAAGGAGGAGGTTGTACGAACAACCTAGATGAGGCCAGAAGAGAAATAATGATGATGACATACTTAGGAGGATCAAGGTAAAGGTCCCTTCATTTGTGAAGTGTTTTTTTGGATTATGGTTAAGGGTGTTTTAGTTATAAGGGATCAGGGTTTTATAGGGCTGAGGGTTTATTGATTTCTAGGAATTTTAGTTTATTGGTTTCTTAGGATGAAGGTTTAGGGTTTTCTATGGTAGAAATTTTGGGGTTTTATTGGGCTTTGGGTTTAGAGTTTTCTAGTGGTGAGGGGTTAGGGTTTTCTATGGATGAGGTTTTAGGGTTTTCTAAGGCTGAGTATTTAGTTTTTTTTAGGTATGAGTGTTTTGGATTTTCTTATTATGAGTTTTTAGGATTTACTAGCGATGAGGTTTTAGGGGTTTTGAGGCATAGGGTATAGTGTTTTCTGGTTCTAAGGATTTAATAATTTTTGGGGATGACGGTTTACAGTTTTCTAGGTCTGATGGATTATGTTTTTTTATTTGTTTTTTTATGGTTTTATGGGAATTTTGTGTTAGGATTTTCCAAGGATAATGATTTAGGGATTACTAGGGTTGTGGGTTTAGGGTTTTATGGGGATTCACTTTTTTGGATTTTCTAGGCCTATGGTTTTAGAGTTTTCTAGGGAAACAGTTTAGGGTTTTTTGGCATAGAATGTTTAGTGTTTTCTAGGGATGAATATTTTGGGTTTTCTTAGGATGAGGATTTAGGTTTTTCTAGGGCTAAGGGTATATGGTTTTCTAGGGTACGGTATATAATTTTCTGGGGCAGAGTGTTTAGATTTTCTATAGCTAGGGGATTAAGGTTTCTTGTGGATGAGTATCCTGGATTTTTTGGGGATGAGGGTTTTTTTTAGGCTAGGGGTTCAGAGTTTTTTAGTGATCAGTGTTTAGGGTTCTGTGGGTATGCGTGTTTAGGGTTTCGTGGGGATGATGGTTTGGGTTTTTATGTGGATAAGGGATTACGGTGTTTTGGTTCTGAGGTTCTATGATATTTTTTTGGATGAAGGTTTATGGTTTATTTGTCATCAGGGGTTTAGGGTCTTCTGGTCCCAAGGGTTTTGGATTTTCAAGGGATGATAATTTTCATATTTTCTATTACTAGGGGTATATGTTTTTCTATGATTGAGTGTTTGGGGTTTTTTTGGGGTTGGTGGTTTTGGTATTATATTGATTAAGGTTTATAGTTTTATATGGGTGAGAGTTTAGGGGTTTTGGGGTCTTTGGGATTAGGTTTTTCTAGCACTATCTATTTAGGGTTATCTAGGAATATATTTTTGGGATTTGTGGAAATAAGGGTCCAGGGATTTCTGGGGATGATGTTTTAACATTTTATGGAGCTGAGGTTTTAGGGATTTTGAGATCAAAGGGTATAGTATTTTCTAGGGATAATGGTTAAGTTATGTCTTGGGATGAGGTTATAGTGTCATATGGGGATGAGTGTTTTCATTTTTTTGGGGATGAGAGTATCTGTTTTTCTATGGCTATGGGATTAGGGTTTTTTTTGTATGAGGGTTTGTGATTTCTAGGGTCGAGGGTTTATGGTTTTCTTTGAGGGTTTTTGGATCTTGGGTCTAATGGTTTCTATTTTTCATAGGCTTGGGGTTTATGGTTTTCTGTTGTTGAGGTTTTAGGGTATTCTGGTGATTAGGTTCTAGGGTTTTTTAGTGATGATGGTTTAGGGTTTTCAACGAATGAGGGTGTTGGTTTATTTGGGGATATGTGTTTTTTAGGGTGAATAATTATGGTATTATTATGCTGAGTGTTCTGGTTTTTCTGGGGTTAAGGGTATTGCATTTTAGGTCTGATGGTTTAGGGTTTTCTAGGGTTGATTATTTCGGGTTTTCTAGGGTTGGTGGTTTAGTGTTTTTTTAGGATCGGGGGTTTAGAGTTTTATGGGTATGAGGTTTTTGGTTTTTCTAGGGATGAGGGTTTATGATTTTAAGGGGTTTTGGGTTTTGGGTTTTCTAGACCAATATGTTTAAATTATTCTAGGGCTTTTGGTTAATGGTTTTCTGGGGATGAGGGTTTTGGGTTTTCTTGTAATGTCCTGAAAACATCCATATTTTAATAATGCAACTATTTCCACTCATTAAGTCATTTTAATATTTTATAGTATAAGTACATAGAATTTATTTTAAATTTAATGGTAACTATATACATCATGTGTTGAGATGAACTTTCACCAACATGGATCATAAAAGGATAGAAAACACATTCTAGGAACCAACAATACTTTATTTCCATAGGAATATTACATTAAGACTAAAAAAATAATTTTATGATAGATAATTTTAACAAGTGATAAAAAAAGAGGATAAATGAACTAAAATATAAAAATTTATCTCTCCTCGGTCCCATTGAATATCATACCCATGACCAAAAACATAATAGAGAAACAGAGAGTTAGTAAAACAATATTTTTAGGAGAAAATAAAAAACCATGATTCCATTTGAAGTGAATGATGAATTGAAAAAATGCTAGTGTATTAATAAGGAAATATTATCATCTGAAATTATTATTTTTGGATAATATTTTTTGATCAACATTAGGACCATTATTCAATTAAACAGTTGGTCTTTATTTATTTTGGTTACGTAGACACATTTAATTAATTGTTGGGATTATTTAATTATCAAGATTTTAGTATTTTTAGAGAAAAAAACATATTATACTAAAAATTTTTTTTATGTTGAATTTTAAAATAGAATTTATTTCTAGGAATAATATTATAAAATATTTTTTTAATGATAAAATATTATAATGAATTATTATATAATTTTTGTAATGGATATAATTTTTTTTCTATAATATTTTAAATTTTCAATTAAATTTTTATTTTTATTTAGATGTTAAAATTTAAATTCTTTAAGTTTTTTTTATGAAATAAAATTCATTTTTGGAAATAGAACATCAAAAATATCTTTGGGTTTCTTTTTTTAATTTTATGAAAAGGTTGATTTTATTGAGATAAAGTGAATATTTATGCATTAAAAACACTATGATTTATGAGATAATAATTATTTTAGAATGATATAAACATTTATGAAATAGTTTTTTCATTAAAATTAGATTTAATAGATATAAAAGTGAATTTATAAATATTAATATTAATTTATAAAATTATAATTGTGCTTTTTTAAAGAAAACAAATGATTTTTGAAATAAAGATCATTTTTTGATTTTGTTCATTAGATGGGTTGGATAGAAGGTATGGTTTTTTATGGAGGACATGAATGTCTAAAAACCCTCTAAAAATATTTAATGGTTCATAATAATTTGTATCATTAATTAGACTCATAATTGGCTAGATTGTATAATAAAATAACCAATTTTTAATCCTTCAAAACCCACCCAACTCAAGTATAAATGCCACGAATTAACATTTCCTATCTAATATGAACTGATAATCCATGATGTTTATCCCATTTATCCTCTCTAGATATCCTCTATGTTTTCTCTATGGTTTATTCAAGATCATATGTTTTCCCCCACCCTGATTTAGAAATCATCTCTTCAAGGTAGAAGAATTATCATGCACTTCTTTTTCATTCATATGCATCATTATTATGTATGTTATATTTTTCCAAATGATTTATTTTTATTAACTATATTTTTTATTCCCTATACATAAAAATATCAATTTAAAAAGGTTATACTATCATTCCCTTCTTTTATTTTCTTTATATAATCCATAATGTATATTGTCATGCTGCGAAGTTTGTTTTTTGAAATTTCTCTTTTCTGCATGAGACATTCGGATATTATAAATAACCAAATATCTTTAATGGGTATTCAAATATATGTCATCATGTCTTACTAAGTATTGTATCAAAATATATGAGACCCATATTCCCTATTTTTGGGTTAATTTTTTTTTGTTCAAGTATTTATGAAATTTTATATGAAATGATTTTTATTTTAAACTCATTCCTTATTTTCAACTCGTTATTTATGAAATGAGATGTTATGATCAAAGTAAGAACAGGAATTAAAAAATATGATCAGTGTATCCTAATATCACTCAAATGCATCGAGTAATTAATTAATCACAGGTTATGAAATGTTTTACGATAACTTGGGAATAACCTTAGTAATTATGTTTGTTGACACCTTGGTAACCAAACCATAGAGATATGCTTATGAATTTACCATTTTTATATTGTATCCACATTTCTATGTTATGTATCATGTATTTATGATTAGTATCTAATGATATGCCTCATCTATTATCTAGTATTATTATTCATGTCCCATTTTATTTTTTCAAATTACTCGTATTTAGGCATCCCTTTTTGTTTTAATGTTTGTCTCTAGGAAAATACATGTAGTAAGGTGACATAGGGTAAAATAAAAAATGATTCTCTTGAAATTATTGATTATTGTTTATGATTTTTTATCCTTATATAATTACTAAAATATGTACATAATTTCAAATACAATGGACCTAAAATAATCCTTTGAGGGTATTTATGTAATATTTATTATGGAATTATGTAAAATTCCTTTATTTAAAAATATAGTTGTCATAATTTTTATCAAAGGATGGTATAATAATTTGTGAATACTGGGAGTAGAAAATATTACTAAAACCCCAGGGCTAAATGTAAATATAGGATAAATATCTTGGTATTTTGGTGAGTATTGAGTAACTGTTTTATAAAAATATATATACTTTTCCATATACTACATGTGTATGTGGCTACAGAACTGATATAACAAGGGGTAATAACCCAGAAAACACCGTATTGAGCTAGACCAAATTGGGAACTGGTTCACCATAATGGGCTATGATGAAAACTTAGTTAAACAATCCTAGGAGATATTCCTTGGCTAATCACATTCTTGTACAATCCATGATGATGGATATATAGATAATGTTAATTCGTTACTATGATTGAATTATGTACTCCTAGAATAAGGATATAAGAAAATATTTTTATTAATCTTTACGTTAGAATTGTTATTATATGATTCCTAACTATAAAAATTTCTCAAAAATGTTTTATCCTTTATGATAAAATAGCCGGAAATAGAAGAAATATTCTAAAAAATGGATGGAATTAACAATGATATTATGTCCATCCCAAGAAAACCGTAAACCCTTATCCAAAAAATCACCCAACTCCTCACCCCTAGAAAACTGCAAACCCTCAACCCCTAAAAACCCTAGACCCTCATCCCTAGAGAACCCTAAACCCACTCTCCCTGGAAACACTAAACCCATATCCCTATATAACCCCTATCCATCCTCCCTATAAAACCTATAGCCCTCATACCTAGAAGATCCTAAACCCTCATCCTCATAAATCGCTAAACCATCATCCTTAGAAAACACTAACCCTTCATAAATAGAAAACCCCAAACCTACATCCCTAGAAAACAAAAATCCCTCATCTGTAAAAAATCCTAAACCCTCATCCCTAGAAAACCAGAAACACTCAGCACCAAAATCCCTATACACTCAACCCAAGAAAACCATGATTCCTCTGTCCAAGTAAACCCTATACCCAAATCACAAAAAACCATAAAACCTCTTCCACTAATAAAAATAAATCCTCATTCCAGAAAATCCATACATCTTATTCCCATGAAAACTCTACAGCCTCATCCCTATAAAACTATACACCCTCATTTCCAAAAAAAAAACATAGACCCTATCCTATAGAAATCCCTATACAGTCATCCCAAAAAACTATTAACCCTCAATTCCAAAAAAACCCCAGAACCGATGCTCCCTAAATCCATGGAACTTCATCCCCAAAAACCCCCACACTCCCTACCCTAGAAATCAATAATCCCTAGACCATATAAAAAAATAATCCAACATCCTTAGCTAAACCTAAACCATCTATTTAAAAAGAATATTAACACTCTACCCTAAAAAACCATATACCCACATACCTAAAAAAAGAATAAACCCTCATCCCAAAAAAGACTGAAACCATCATCCTTGAAAAACCATATAACCTCAGGTTCGAAAAATCCCTTAACTATCATCCACAAAAAAACCCTATGCCTTTAACCCCAAAAAACCATAGACCATCATCCCAAAAATTCACAAGACCGATAACCCAAATAATTTCCTAGACCATCAAAAAAAACCCCTAAATCCACACCCCCAAAAAACCATTGATCCTTATCCCCAAATAACCCAAACCATCATCCCTAGAAAACCCTATACCCTGAGCCCTAAAAAAACCTAAACACTCAACTACAAAACCCCTATATCCTTAGCCCCAAAAAATTGTAAAACTCTACCCCTAAAAATACATGAACCCTCATACCCCAAAAAACCTAAACCCTATGACCCAAAAAACCCTAAATTATCTACCCTAAAATACTAATCCTTCAATCATAGAAAATATAAATTCTTATCCTGAAAAAAAACTAGAACCTAAGCCCAAAAAAACTATGAGACCTCCACCCTAAAAACCCTATATCCCTCATCCCCATAAAACCATAAACCCTCATCCCCAAAAAAATCCATTCCCACATCCTCAAAAATCCAAAAACACTCATCCCAAAAAAATATTACTCTCAACCCCAAAAACCCTAAACCCTCATCCCCAAAAAAACATTAACCTCCATAGCCAAATAACTGTATACACTCTTCCCAAAATAAGCCTAAACCATCCACCACAAAAAATTCTAAACACTTATCCCAAAAAACCCAAAACCGTTGGCCATGAAAGATCGAAACCCTCATCCCAAACAAACCCTAAACCCCCAACCATAAAAAATCTTAAACCCTTATCCCCCAAAAAACATAAACCCTCATCCCCTAAAAATATAAACCATCTTCCCCAAAAAATCCTAAAACCTTAGCAAAAAAAAAACTAACAAATAATACCAACAAATCCCTAATCCCAGAACCCAAAAAAACCCTAAACCCTAATCCCTCAAAAACTCTAAATCATATTCCCAAAAAACCATAAACTCTTATCCCAAAAAAAATTTAAACCCTCAGTACAGAATTACCCTAAACCCTCATTCCCAAAAAACATACACCCTCATCCCCAATAAATATGAAACCCTCATAAAAAACCCAAAAACCTTAGAAAAAAAACCATAAACCCTCATCCCTATAATACTGTAAAAACTTAGTGCCAAAAAACCCTAAACCATATTCCCAAAAAAATCCTAAACACTTATCCCCAAAAATTTGAAATAGTCAGCCCCAAAAAACCTTAGACCCTCATCCCCAAAAAGTTCTAAACCATTTGATGCATCACTTGAACACAAAACATGTATGTGAATATAAAATAATGTAATGTACTTTAATAAAAAACGGCTTATAGGAAACACCACCCTTCATGGTTTGTCTCTGATTAATGATTAACCAAATAGCATTTGAGATTTACAACGAGATTCAAAATTTATAGGATCTATGTTTAACCATTTCAACTAAGTGAGAATACATTATAAAGGATGAAATTAACGTTATAATAATTATCCAAATCAAATTACAGGTAATGGGGCAGTCAAAGGTCACATAAAAAGAACAATTTTTTTTTCATACTAATTAATAACCCTAATAACTAATGTACAGAGATTCTGTTTCAATGGTTCTTTTCACCATGTTATCTACCTATTTATTTTCCTGCTACAAATTTCCATCCATTATAATGTAGATATTTCTTTTTTTGGCCAAATTAATTGTATTTTGGATTACCATTGTGTTGGATGCCAAAAATTATGGGTTAGTCTAACTCGACAAAAAATTGGCCTTAAAAATTTTATCATTCCCCAAAGTATTATCCTTAGGATAAATTTGGCCCATATTATTCCCTCTGGGTTGAAGATTATTTTCACTATAATACATAGAATCATCTTTTTCAATGTATGGGGATTAATCCAAAAAATTTAATATTATATAAATTCCACAAAAATCATCAAGTAAATTAATATTGTAAGAATTATTTCCCACCCATTCAAGTACCTTTAGTGGACCATCAGCTTGTGGTCATAGGTTTCTATTCCTTTTGGATACAAATATATCCTTATGAAGGTGAATCCTTTTATTTTCTCGCATTTTGAAAATATCAATCTTCTTATTCTTTTTAGATATCCTCTTATATGTTTTATTATACATCCCTATCTGAGCTCAAATAGATTCATGAGGAATCATCACATATTTTTCCTTATTCTCTACAACAATATTCACCTAAAATAAATAGTAAATCAAAAAAATTATATATGAGTGATGCGATTGATTCCATTTACCAATTAAAATGGTGAATTTCCTGTGGTAGCACTTGGAGATTTGTTGAATGAATATTCATCTTGTTGAATCTGAAAATCCTAATGTGTAATATTTTTTTCACAAATGTTGTCATAATAGATCCTAAAGTTTTATTGGTTCCTTATATTTACCAAACATATTTTTGGTGATGGGATATACTAAAAAGATATACATATTTAATTTCCCCATATTTTCCTCTAAAAATTGTTGAGAAATTTTCTGTCTCTACCCAAAAAAAATACAGTGAGTAATACCATGACAGAAATCGATATAATTCATTAAAAGTTCTCTATGAGTCTTTGGAAAATATATAATGAACTATAGGATAATATCATTCCATGTCTACCCATTAATAGGTGATGGAGTGTATAAACATAGCTTTAAATATTTATTTTATCTTTGAAATGTATCACATCTTGAAGGAATTTCTTGCACATCTCATTTTATCTTTAGCTATGAGAAATTATCCTTTATTATATATATGGTTTTTTGGATTCCAAAATGATAAGAAATTATATCATAATCAGTCTCCCAGATGTTATTTTTCATTAAATTTCACTTTGAAACCCACAACATGTTTCTCTAGAATAGTAACCCATGAAGCCTTGAATAATCATTCAAAAATCTATATTGAAAGTACATTAAAATTGAATTTAGCTTCATATCACGTTGAAAACCCACTTTTATAAATTCAAATGCATAAATTCGAGCATTAATAATGGTAAGTAATGCATAATATCGAGATAAATCATATGTCACATTGTTATCATAGACCTTCTGGTATTTGGTCTCAAATGAAAATGATTATGATAATTCCCAAAAAAAATCATGTCATGATCATAGCTTGTGTATAATATTAAAAAATATTAATTCCTAATGGTTATAATGAAGAAAAATGAATTTTGGTATCAATTAATGTGACCAATGATATCAGGTTCTCTCATTCAAATAAAATTAATTATCATAGTTATTGTAATTTCACCTCGAGTCATTCAACATCTCAATGAAATATGTAATTGGATGTGTTATTTGGATGAGAACTATATTGATCCCAACTCCAAATAAATCGCATCCAATTCAAATATATGATTAAAATTTTTAAATTCCAAAAAACGTGCTTCACATAACATTTTCTTAATGATTTCAAATGATTTATTTTCTAACTTTAACCACTAAAATTTCCCATTTTTCAAGAATTCAATGATGGGAGTCACAATATTGATGATAATAGAAAATAAATTGATAAAAATTCTAAAAAATTAAAAATATTTAAAGGTAGGATGAATTCCTGTGGTTTCTAAAGTTTTATTGGTTTCAAATTTTATTTTTCCACCATGATTCCTTCTTTGGATACCACATATCCCATAAACATTAATTTTAATGAAAATAACTAGCACATTTCTAACTTTTCATTTTTCTTTTATTCCCAATGAATTCCAAATACCTACCAATGTTGATCTACATGGATCTCCACATCCGTATTATAAATAAAAATTTCATTCAAATTAAAAATAAAAATTTTACCAATAAATTTTATCATAATATCATTCATGAGTTTCATAAATGTACTAAAATATTTTGAGAGGAAGAATAACATGAAAATACAATCAATAAATCTAATTTTTAGTGATGTTTTCTTCCCATCGAGTTACTTCATTTGAATCTTGGGGTACCCACTCCAATGATCAAACATAAAAAGGATTGATGAGGCATGTAATTCATTGAGAATATCATCGAGTCTTGGAATGAGATACATATATTTGATGGTAATAAAATTTATAACTCTACTATCAATACACATTCAATATATACCATCTTTAATCATCACTAAAAATACTAGAATAGAACACATTCTCATGATTAGAATTATATAACCTTGATTAATCAATTTATCCACATTCTTCAATAAGTACATTTATTTTTGAAGATTGAATGAATATTCTTTTGTATTAGGAAATTTTCTATATGGTGAAAGATAAATCTATTATTGAATGCATATGATGTTTTTAATCCACCAAGATGATCATTATAAAAACCAACATGATATTCCTCAATCAAATAATGTGATAATGGGTAGTGGTGAATCTTTTCCTCATTAAATGTATTCTACATCATCAATAAAGCAATTAAAAGCTTCTTCTAATGGATTAATTTTTAAGATGAGATTTATTGATAACAAGGATACATTTGGGATATTTTGGAGTAGTTATTTCTTTAATAAACCATGATTTCATCATTAGAGAAAGTGTAATATTCTTTTACCCAAATCAGAAATAATATTTATTATTCCTCTAATAATATTTCAAATCCTTATCAAACAACTAAGGCCATACCAACAACAAGTGAAAATCATCAATAGGAATAAAATAAAAATATTCCTCGTCAATATAGTTCATAACAATGGGAATGAAATCAAAACCTATTTTTTGACTTGAATTTTGCTCCCGTTGTTCAACCATTATAGTTTCAATGTAAAAGGATTATTATGAGTTTCAAGGGTAAATTTAAACATTAGTTTCATTGAATAACAACATTTAAAACTCCCACTATCAAAAATCACCTTTTACACTCACTGATTTATGGTGGAACAATATTGGGAAACTTTTTCTCATTAATATACTTGAGAGTAGATTTCATCTCTCAAAACACTTTATAAAACAAACATGTAACCCATACCATATTCTTCTATGACATGATCATCATTTTCATATTTCATACCACCATGATCATCCTATTTAGATTAATTTTTAGTCTCCTCAATATTTTATATATTAATAATTTTATTTTAAGATAAATTTGACAAAAAATGAATATTCCCATTAAATTTGAATATATTTTTTCTCCCATGTTCAATGGAGTTGGATTTTCCTTTTCGTTGTTCCATAGTCATCTCATTCTCTTTATACAACATCATGTTCCGTCAAAATTACATATCACTAACACAAGAGTGATTATAATAATTTCCTTCAAAAAAATAAGTACATCTACTGTAGTTCATCAGAATTGTTGCCTTTGAGGCTTGATTTCTCTTTTTAACATTGATTACTAGCTTGAAAACATATTGAAGTGAATATAATGTTTTAAATACATTTATTGTGCAATTTAATGATTTAATTAATCTTAAAACCATGAAATTAATTTCTCCATGTATTTTAGAATATATATTTTCATCAAAAAAATATCAAATTATTGAATGTAAACTTCGAATGATTTATCTCTATATTTCAAGCTATGTATTTGGAAATAAAGATCATACTTGTACTTCTTATGAAAAAATGATCACCTCAAAATAATTTTCAACTTCTACCATGATAATCTTTTCATATTCCCATCACGTTCCCAATGTTTCTTCAGATTTTCCCAATAAAGAGATGCATAATCATTAAATTTTAGAATTTATACATTGAAATTCATCTTGATGGAACAATTAAAAGATTCAAAGAATCTCTCTATATTACAGATCTAAAATATAAAATCATATGGATTCATAATCCCATATAAATCTATAATGTAAATCTTATATCCTCTTTTAATATCATCGTCATCTCTTCTTCTTCACATACCCACATCCAATGTTCTTGAATCATCATTATTTGTAAAATATTCATAAAATGGTTTCATATTGCACATATTATGTGGATATGAACATTAGGGATTTATTTATGGTGGAGGTAATCATGTCATTATGCTCTTAATAGTTGAGAATGTTTCTCAACAATTTGAGTAATATTTTATTATAGTTGTGTGTTGGCTATTTTCCATTGACTTGGAGGAGTAGATGTTCCTCTTTTGTGAGACATGGGGGATAATGTTTTTGTAGATTAATAACAAGAATGGGGTAGAACATAATCATAGAAACCATAGATCAGATACCAAACTGATGTGTCTTGAAAATAATCAAATTGGTAAGTGAAGGTTGAACAATAAAATATATCTAAATGACGAAGGCCTAAATCCAACACCACCTGAAAATGATTATCCATGATTAAATATAAACTCACCAATAATAGAGATATTCCAACAATTAAAGAAAAAAGTAAAGAGTCAAAAGAATTAATGTTTTACAACCAGCATCAAAATTCATAGTATTCGAGTGTAACAATTACAATGTATTGAAAATACATTATAAATAAAAAATAAATTGAGAGTAATGATCCAAATATAACTAACGTACATGCGTACACTCAAAGATAACTAGAATAGAAAAAATAACCACATTACCATGCAAATTAATTACTCCACCAAATAATGTAGTGATATTTATTCTTAATGGTTCTTTTTTCCATGTTTTCTATCCTCTTTAATGTGGTTAAATAAATTTTCTTCAGTTTCCAGGTGTATATTTCATTGTCCATCCATAATAATTAATTTTTTTCCCACCACTATATTGGATTCCATACAAATTGGGTGGTGAAATTTCAATAACAATTTGGAAGAAAATTCATGTTCTACCAAAATGTACTCTTTTGGTGTTGAATCTAGTTCATATAACCATATCCCTCAAACCCCCAAAAATCCCAAAACCCCCAAATTCCCAAAACATTCACCCCAAAAAAACTCTAGTACCTCAGACCCAAAAAACTTAATGATAAACCCTAAAAAAACCTAAAACCTTAGTCCAAAAAACATTAAACCCTCAGACCAAAAAACCCCTAAACCATTTTCCCAAAAACTCCAAAACACTCATACCTCAAAAATATCAAACTATGTTCCCCCCAAAAAACTAATATTTCAACCCAATAAAACACTAAACACTCATCCCTAAAAAATATAAAACAACCATCCACAAAAAACCCTAATCCCAAAAACCTGAAAAACCCGAAACCCCCTACCCCAAAAATCCAAAACCTCGGTCCTTAAAAACCAAAAAAAAAAATCCCAAAAAAACCATAAAACCTCATCCCTGAAAGACCCCATACCCTCATCCCCCAAATTCCATAAACCCTCAGTCCCAAAAAACACTCTAGACTCATACCCAAAAAACCCTAAACACTAATCCTCAAAAAACCCTAAACATTAATCCCTAAATAACCCTCAACATTAAGCCCCACAAAACCCTGAATCCAAATACCAAGAAACCCCTAAACCCAAATACCCAAAAAACACTAAACCCTTATTCCCCAAAAACAAAAAACTTATATCCCCCAAAATCCGAAACACTAAACCCCAAGAAACCCAAAACCATCACCCAAAAAAACCAAAATCTCTCATAAACAATCCCCCTAAATAATCAACCCAAAAAATCTTTATAACCTTAGCCCCAAAAAAATAGTAACCCTCGGCTCCAAAAATACATAAGGACACATCCCTAAACAACCATAAACCCTCACCCAGAAACAACACTAAACTATTTTTATAAAAAATAACCAAACCCCTCTATCCCAAAAATCTCTATACCATTTGTAGAAAAATCCCCAAAATAAAAACCCATAAAAACCCTATTCCCTAATCCCTAAAAACCCTAAACCCACATACCCATCAAACAATATTCATTAAACCCCAATAAACTCATAACCCTAATCCCCCAAAATACTCAACCCTCATCCATAAAAAACACAAATCCATCATCATTACAATACCCTAAACTATAATCCCTAAAACCCTAAAAACTAGGCCCCAAAAAATCCTTAAACCTATTCCCCCAAACCCCAAAACTCTCATAAAAAAAAACCAAATCCTTGTTACAAAAATGACCCAAAACCCCTCATCCATAAAAACCATAAACCATTATCCCCCCAAAACCCAAAACCCTCCTCCATAAAACTCCCTAAAACCTCATCCCTAAAAATAACTAAACTGTAAGAACACATATTTTCACTCTGGAATGGATCCTTTAAATTTTTGTTAAATTCATTATCATGGACATTTTTTAGATTCCTTTTTTGTTGATAAAAGTCCCAAGTGTGTCTGATGATTTTTTGGAGTTGGGAACCCATATTTTTGGGGAAACAAGCCAAGTCGCATGGTTTGCCTAACTGTGTGAATGCTGTTTTTTAGACAGAGCTCCTCACATAGTTGTCACATAGTCATGTGGCCTAATTTTTCATGTTCCCCTTCTTCCCAGGTAACCGTGCACATGCCATTTTTTTGGTAATTTTAAAAAAATTTCCATTAATGATCTATTAACCCTCCTTCTTCTTCCTACTATGAGAACCAACAAGATTAACCCCTTTCTCTACCAAATTGGATCTTTTTTAAGGCCAAATCTAAGGATCATGAGATCTCCTTCGTTATGGATCCAATAGAGCTTCCATTTTTCATATATGATAAGCAATAGTAGGTACTAGAGTTCATTTGAACGTCTCTCGTTCTCTCTTACTCTCGACCTAGTTATCTGGGTATGAGTGTTTTCCCCCATTTCTTAGATCTACTCTGATATGAGCCAACTCAAGGGCCATTACTATAGGAGGAGATCTATACAAGACTAAGGTGGGTGGTATATAACTCATCCCTCAAGTTCTTTGATTTTGGAATTGTCGTGTGGGGCCTACCGATTTCATTAGTTTTTGTTTATAGATACTATATGCCATGATTATATTCCTTATAACTGTATCGTTATTCTCCATCCATATATGTGATTAATTTTTAATGGTTACGCCCACAACTCTCTGCCTCCCATGTTTTATTTTATTTGATAATTGGGTTTATAGTATTTGATGTGTTTGATCCACCATTAAGGTGTGACTTGGAATGACCTTTCTAATGGTAATCTTTACAATAAAAAATGACATGATTAAAAGGTTTCATGCTAAAAGACCTTATCAGACTAATGAAATGAAAGGATTGAAGTAAATGAATTATTAAATGACTTCACAATTAAATAAGAGTGCCCTAACTCAATATCACCATGGATTTTGATCAGAGAATTCCATGAGCACTTGGGAACCCCATTTCAATTCAAGGATTCGACTTTCCTAGGTTCATACCCATATAGATCTCGATCATTTCATATTCTTTGGAGTCTTAGTATGAAACCATATAATCCCTTACATATCAACATAGGATTCCTTAGTTACACTCCATAGATCCATCATTGACATGTAGGTTCCATCGTTACAGCCTATAGGGTGCTGTCTCTGTATAGCCCTCTTTTAACATGGATATTCACCATATATTTGATTGTAACCTCATTGTTAAATGCCTTAGAATATGATTCTTTAATTACACTCTTACCCATCAAATACTACATTTATTACTGAGTTGAAAACCTTTAAGGTCTACATCTTCATGGTTATTAACTTGGGGCTTCACTATTTTATATCATTACAGGTTGCCTTGTCAAATCATGGAACCTTATCTATCATTAACATGTGACATATTATAAACTGGTGATAATCAACTAATTTATCGGTTACATGTTCAGATGCCATCCAAGGGTTGAATTAGGTGCATTGGTATTTATTTACATTGTACTGATTTACTTTATATATACAGGCTTTCGCACTGTTACATTTCCATACATGGGTTGGATGTTATAGAAATAATTGGTAGTGTCCTACTGGGATTTATCTCGCACCCTATCCGGGCATCGTTTGCTACCCATAGTAGATTACATGGTTGCAGGTGTTGACAAAGGGAAGCATACGACTTCAAAAACATGATTGCTTTCTGGTTAGGATAAGTATTGATAGATTATGTTTGAGATCGAGCTCGGGATTCTTGGGATAGTCTTGTATTTTCATTATACTTATGTGGATCATGTTATGCTTACTTTCATGTATCCATTTTTTCATTTTTTTATTGGCATGACATATCATCAGTTGTTGAATTTTATTCCAGTTATTTTAGTTATTGTTACAATTGTCTCTATTTTCCTTTGTGCCTTCTATTTACATATATTTATTCCACTATTTATCTATGTTTACATTCACCCATTGTCCTATACATTGGTAATGAGGTCATAGTCTTCACACGAACACACCTTAGGCCCTCACTACTAGTCAGAAACCTCTGGAATTTGGGGAGATACACTTGAGACCATGTGGCCCACCGGGCTTGGGGCACCCATTGAGTGGAATTCGGGTCCAAGACATCACAAAGTGGTATCTAAGGATGGTTTCTTTTCTTACTTTACTATTTGGAGACAATTGACATAGGATTAGGAATGCTTGGGACTTGGTCATAATCCATGTTTGGTCGTCCTGAACCCATGTTCAAGTTAAAACCAATGTTTCCCAAAATATAATTGTTGTACTATTTTTCCTATTATAGTTAATATTATTTAATCTTTGGATGATGCACATGCTTTGTTCAGTGGTTGTTTTTTATTTTTTTGAGGATTTTCTCTCATTGTTGGCCTGATGATATCAGGGCAAGGAGAATTGTTACATGCATCATTATAGGCACCTAGAATTCACATTTCAGGCATATTTCCATGCCATATTGGTGAATTTCACTTATTTTCAGTGCTTGATATTTCTATGATTTTTGTGTGATGTTGTGATAGTTAGCTTGTACATGTGTTACTTTCGGTTGTGATCGAGTGATTTCCTATCTCAGTTCATGAGCTGTATGGGCTCTCATGGGTTGGGATGAGTAATTTACCAAGTCGTTCCATTATAATATAAATAAATGAGTTTCATTTCTAGTTATAGGTGTATGGTAACTGATTCACTAGAAATGGATATCCCTTATATGGTAAATCATGAAATCCAAAATTAATTGGTTGCACATCGTTATACCACCTTTTTTAAGTTTATAAAAGGTAAAGGATAAAACCTAGTAATTAAATGTGATGTGAAATGAAACTTATACTTGAGAACATATCGATACCCGGCTGTCTAAGTAGGTAGTTGGGATAGTATGCCTTGGGTAGTGAGTTTTCAAACGTTTGAATTCCTCTAGTAAAGATTTATTTCTTATTAATCATATTATAAGGATTGTGCTTCGAATTTTTAGACCAATGCAGCCACGATGTCCTTATATCGTATTACAAGAGGGTGGTCATGACCATGCTCTAGACATGGTGGGTCATGAGACACAAGTCTTACCTCTAAGAGTTCCACTTGAGGAACTGCCTACTATACCTTACATGGTAATTGATTACCATGTTCATGATAGTTTCTTATGTTTGATGTAGTGCATGCATGGTACTACACAGCTTGCACCTATGATGGTTGATCAGACTCGTGAGTTGCAACAGCATCCTCCTCCTACATTCTCAGGGGATGGTGGTCTACAGGCTGCTGAATCTTGGCTAGATGCCACCTTCCCAATATTTGATCATCTAGAGACGCCTCTAGAGTAGAGGTTCAAACATACTACTTACATGTTTCAGGAATCAGCCAATCATTGGTGTGATTTGATTACCCATGTCGGTGGTCATCAGGGCATGCTATTGGTTGATATCCGGACTTCCTTCTATGATTAGTTTTTTACTCAGATGCAGAGAGCTGATAGATCCAGATATTTTATATATATTGAGTAGGGTTCTATGTTAGTTATGGAATATTCAGTGCGATTCACGGAGTTGTAGCACTTTGTAATTCTTTTATAAGATGATGAGCTTTCGAGTGCTATAATATTTGAGGATGGGTGCTAGTATTCCATCTGTACATAGGTGAATGTATTTCTCCTGAATAACTTTTCTGAAATAGTCAATCAGGCTCTTATCACTGACTGTAACATAAGATATTACACTAAAAGCGGGTATAGAGGACCAGTGTCGCATCAGGTTAATAGTTCTTCAGATTCTAGGAAACATTCTCTTGAGGTTTCTCATTCGGGAAATGACCACCTGAGTGCCCATTTTGATTTCTCTATAGAGTGTCATCATTGTGGAAGAAATGGGAACAAGAATCCTCAATGTGATAGAAACCAAATGGATTGTTGGTCTTGTTGTATTATGGGTTATATCCAACATTTATGTAGGAACATTACACCAAATTCAAGTGGAAAATGATAAAAACCAAATCCACTTTTAGGAGAGAGTTATTTTACACCGCATCAAGTAGTGAATTGGAATAGAATTGGATGGTCTGGTTGAGGAGGAGGTCATTGCCCTGGAAGCCAAACCCCTGATCACCAGTATCACCAATAGAGCAGTTATGATCATGGTAGTCCATTTATTGCATAGGGTCATGGATCAGGTCAGTTGAATGCACTAAAACCAATACCCGAGGACCAGGCTACAAGGCCATTTATAGTGGGAGTTACTATCCTAGTGGAATGTACTATAGTATCCACTTTATTTGATATAGGTTCTTCAAAATATTTCATATCTGTATCTATCTTGGAAAGTCTCAGACTAGAGATACAATATCTCTATAGTGTAATGACTCTAGATACATTGTTAGGGATATTAATAGAGGGAAAACACCAATATAGGTATTTTCCCCTTGAGTTAGGCAGTTTACCTTCCTTATGAAACCTCTTTGTTCTCAAGATGACAGGCTTTGATGTCATTCTCAGGATGGACTGGTTGGTTCACTATCATAATTTTTTAAAATGCTATTACCACATGGTATCTTTTACATCACCATAGGGAAGTAGTTACCTATATAAGGGTGAGTGTGATTTCCATGATGGTAGAGTGGGACCAAATAATCATGGGCTATGTGGAGTGACTGCACAGATTGAAAATATCTTCATGGAGGATTAGGGATTATGGCAAGATGATTTCCCTCCAGCAGTTAATCATTCCAGGGATGTCTTTATTGAAAATATTTCTATCTTACCATCTGTATGAGAGGTATATTTTAAAATTGATATTATCCCTTGATCATCTCTAGTTTCCATTCCTTCATACATGATGGATCCTATAGAGCGTCAAGAGCATAAGTGGCAGTTAGAGGTTTTAGAGGATAAAGGTTTCATATGGCCCAATACATCCTCATGGGGTTTGCCCAAGCTTTTATCAAAGAAGGAGGATATAACCTTATGTCTATGTTTGGATTATAGAAGGTTGAACCAACTTATGGTCAAGAACTGATATCCACTACCTCAAATATATGATGACTTCGGCCATCTCTGAGGTGTAATGGTCATCTCAAAGATTGACCTAGTATCAGGTTATCATCAGGAGCAATTTAAACCATCAGGAATACCTAGTAAAACTTCCTATAGAAGGTAAAGTCTGTATGAGTACCTTTTAATGTCTTTCAGTCTTATGAATTCACCCATCATTTTCATTGTTCTGAGGAATAGGGTGTTCCACCCATATTTTGGATGCTTTTTTTCTTGGTCTTTATAGAAGACATATTTTTGTATTCTTACACTTGTAAGGACCATGAAAAATATCTTGAGATAATTTTGAGTACACTGAGAAACCATTAGCTTTATGCCATTCTTCCTATGTGCCACATTGATATTTAAAAAGTTCACTTCATGGGTTATATAATATCAGAAACAGGAGTATCAGTTGACCAAGAAAATGTAAGTGTTGTAGTTTCATGGGATCATATCAAGAATGAGTTTGATATAAGGAGTCTCTAAAGGATATATACATATTATAGGTGATTCATACAAGACATTTCCCACCATACTTGACCTATTAGTATCCTTACAATGAAGGGTTTCAAGATCCTTTGGTTAGAAGCATGTGAGAAATCCTTTCAGGATATGAAGGGGAGGCTCATATTGGCACCTATTCTGAATCTTCTAGATCTATTTATAGGTTATACTATCTTCTATGATTTATTAGGAATTGGACTAGGAGTAGTGAAGATATAGGAAAAAGTCATTGCATATGGATCATGGCAGTTGAGGCCTCATGAAAGGAATCACTCGATGCATGACATTGATCTAGTAGCAGTTGTCCATGACTTACATTGCTAGAGATAGTATCTATTGGTTTGATGCTTTGTGGTGTACAAAGACCACAAGAGCCTCAAGTATATCTATTCTCAACATGACATGAACCTTAGAAGGCGAAGATGGGTAAAATATCTACAATCCTTTGATTTTGAGCTTGCCTATATGCTTGGGAAGGGAAGTGTAGTTGCAAATACATTGACGGAAAACTAAAACATTGGATGTATGGGAATCCAATTATGAATGGAAATTGATGGACCAATTTTAGGAGATTTATATATATTTTCATGATAGTCACGATCATTCTTACCAGTTATCATAGATATTTACCTCTTCCTTCCTTGAAAAAGGTGAAGAGTATAAAATTTTCAGATCCAAAAGGATTGGTAATCTATGAGAGTATATCAATAGATAAATCGCCTTCAGATTGGTCTATAGATAGAGATAACATCATGAATATACATGGACATATCTAGGTTACTATATATATGAGATAGAAGTTGATTCATGAGTCCCACACTTCTTAGTGGGAAGGTCATCCAGGAATCTTGATGATGTATCGAGACATGTGGTGCTAGTATGGATGGCCTGGGATAAAACTTTAGATATCAGTCTTTATCACAAGGTGTTCCACCTGTCAGTGGGTTAAGGTAGAGCACTTGATACTTGCAGGTTTGTTACTTCCACTTCTAGTCCCGAAATGGAAATGGGAAGATGTTTCCACTGATTTTGTCATTGTCTTACCTAGGTTGTCGAGGGGTAGTGATTCTATATGGGTAATCATTTAATTAATAACAAAATCATCCCACTTAATTCCTATATGGGAGAATTTTTTAGTTGATGATTTGGGAAGACTATATGTCTATGAGATCATTTGACTAAACAGGGTTCCTCTTACTATCGTTTCAGATCAGGATTGTCTCTTCACTTCATGGTTCTGGTAGGGTTTGGAAAATTATATAGGAACTTGGGTGCTTCTAAGCACCAATTTTCACCCTGATACAGATGGAACATCAGAACAGAAGATATAGGTTCTATATGATATACATTAAGAATGTTTCCTTGATTTCGGTAGTTCATGGGAAAAGCATATCCCTCTCTCCAAGTTCACCTATAATAAAATCTTTAAGGTGACGATTCAGAAGGATCCTTTTGAGGCCTTGTATGGTACACCGTTTTCATTCACCTTCGTGATGGATAGAGGTTGGTGAAGTAGCCCTACTAGGTCCTCTTCTCGTTCATGAGACTTCAGAGCATGTTCAGAAGATCAAAAAGTGTATTATTACTACTCTGTCTATACAAAAATCTTATGCTAATAGCCATCGATGGCCTCTAGAGTTTGAGGTCAGGGATCAGATTTTCCTTCGGGTATCACCTATTATAGGGCATAGATGTTTATGAAATCTGAGAATGCTTCCACATCATTCATTATTCCATATTTCATAGAATCACCAATATCATGATGACCCCTCTCATACCATTGATCCTGAGGAAGTAAAGTTATATGTTTATTCTACCTTTGAAGAGTATCCAGTATGCATCGTTGACAGGAGCACGGAAGCTCTCTGAGGCCAGTTTATCCCTCTAGAATTAGTGAAATGGTAGGATGGTCATGTGGAGGACAAGACATGGGAGCGAGAGGCTAAAATATGTACTCATGGATATAATTTTTTGTATATAGTGTTTCACCACCCCTGTAAGGTGATCTCTAGGATGAGTTCTTTTAAGGGGGAAGACTGTAAGAACCTGATTTTTCACTAAGCTATGGATCCTTTAAATTTTGGTCTAATTCCTTAACTTGGACCTTTAGTGGATTAATTTTTGTTGGTAAAGGTTCAAAGTGTGTTCGGGGCCTGTTCAGAGCTCAAAAAACATATTTTTGGGGAAAACTAGCCAAATCGCATGGTTGGCACACTGTTGACACATGTTTTGCCGAACCGTGCTGATGGTGTTTTTTCGGACAGATCCACCTCGCATGGTTGGTTCATGGTTAGAGACCTATATAGAGACCCTACCTTTTCTTACATTACTCTTACATCATTATAAGGATAAACAAAAAAATAATATTACACCATGAGGATCCAGAGGTTTAGTATCTTGGGAAAATTAGGACCAAACATAACTTTAACAACATCAAGCATAAACATTTATTTAATTCAATCTTCTCTAGCTTCTTAATTGCTCTTGACATCTCCTTAGTACATGTAGTCACCTGAAGATATACATCAAAAAATGGGTGATCTAAAAGCCCAGTAAGAGGATAGATATGAACAATATAACAATGGGTGAGCATAATCATAAAATAGGAAAAATATTATGAACATGATAGGAATCATTAATAAAAGACTTGAAATGTGGAAATGCGTAAAAAATGAAACATCATGTCTTAGTGGTAAACTACCACACATACATGTGAAAAAAGATAGAATCTTGTTCAAAAATCATTTCACTTTAACTAATAAGAATCATCACTTTACCCAATGCATTGGAGAGTTGTATAATTCCAGGTGAACCCATCACATTCAAACATTCATATTGCGCTACATAATTTCATGTGCACTCGTCACATCATTATATTTACATTATCATGCATGCGACATTAAAAATATGTAGAACTTGAACATAACATATACCATGGAATGAAAAGGGTTTCACATAATTAAGAATACATTCATAAACATTTAGTCCCCAAAATAAAGAGGGAATATTATTCTAGACATAGAACCATTAACCCTAAGTGAAGAGTGAAACAATATTGAACAAGTAAAAAAAGGCCTATTTATTTGAAAGAAGAGTTCTTTTGAAAAACATTGAGTTTTCCATAAAATCAATTAGAGAACCTGTATATCCAAAAAAAGGTAAGATAATGATCAATAAATTATTTTATGAAGAACCCATACCGAACATGGAGTGACAAAGGGAGAACCTAAAGAAAGAAAGTTGGGTTCGAGAATTTCCCCTTACCTTGTATCTGAATGATTTATTCACTTTAAAGTCCTGTATAACAATATTAGATTAATTAATTAACAATTCAAGAAATTTTTTTACCTGAATAGGGTTCATTATGTTTTAATTTGGTTATTTTTTTGGCTTTTGGATGAGTTATAGGTTTTAAATCCACTGTTTGGGAATGTTCATTTTTATGGTTTTCTTGAACGGTTCACTTGTATTCATAAATGGAAGTTCATTTAGAACATGGGTAAACATACAGAACTAATATTACATGTTTTTAATGATATTAAAAGAGTTTAAATTATCTTATAATTACTTATGATATATACCACATGGATGAATCATCAGTTAAAATTTAATGACGATCGTTTGGGTCAATTCAGGTGATTTTTCGACTACAATGAACTTGTTTTGTATAATAATTTAGTAATATGTACACAAGTTAGTTACATAACATGAAATATGATATAATAAATATAATATAATCTGGTTCAACCATAAAAATGGTTTCATTACCAGATCTAATGGCGGTAAAGGAAAAAAGAAAACATGACGTTCTTGAAGGTGATAAATTAACACCTCACGAACAATGTTTTCTTTTCTAAAACAAAAATAAGAGGATAAGGGGTTGGATGATATATACTCCCATTAGTAACATAACATTCCAGTATATATGAGATATAGGAGTTAACATACCATTTTGATGAGTAAAGGTGTGTAGGGATTAAGAAAATTACTTGAAATTGAAAGGAAATTAAAGGTAAAGAGATAGAGGGAAATTACCTCTTGAATCCACCTCTTGAGATCCTCCTTATGGAACCTAGGCTTGGTCTTTTGATGAGACCAGAAGCTCTTAGACGTGGGAGAGGGGATAGGGAATATTCTTTAGTAGAGTTTATACAATGATTGAATCTTGAGAGTTGTGAGGAGATGAGGGTGTGAAGGGTGGTATTTATAATGGATGGGAGAGGGGGTTTCTTAAATTTTAACCATTAGATAATTAATTTCCACCAAGATAAGAAATAGTGATGCTTCCATGAACAAGAATAGTAATTAAATAATTTTATTTTATGATTTGGTTTCTTACATCACTTGTGATTTCAGGAATAGTGGGTTTAAATTATAATGCATTTATATGGTAAATTAATGTATTTTACTATTCACCAAAAATTCAAGTATATCAGAAAAATCCCAAAAATTTATAGTAACCATTTTTTTATGTGTAGAATAAAAAAATAAATTCCATTTTTCAAAAATAATTTTCTAAATATAATTAATTTAATTTTTAATTAAAATCATATTTTATGTGAAAAATACAGTTTTTAAAACATTTTTTTACTTATTCCAAAACATAGGTACATTAAGATTTCACTTAAATCCAACATATATACAATCATAGGTGAGGTTACTAATCATAATTTTATGTTAATATTCATAAGGGTAAAATTACTATTCAAAAGGATATGTTACTATTCACAAAAAATTGTGTTTGTTCTATTAGACTCCAAACATCTTACTGACCGCAACCGTGTATGTCAAATTATTGAAATTCAACACATTGAAGTGGAAAATTATGTTTAATGATCACATAATATTTAGTATCATGATATGTCATTGTGCTTTCTAATGTGATTATACTATAAGGCAAAATTATAAGAAGGGATTTCCTTTGACAAAACATTGGGTCGTTACATTCTTCCCACCTTACGAAATTTCACCATCGAAATTTTGTTTTACATTAAAATATGAGGGTAATTATCCTTAATCACCTCATATAGTTCCCAATTAGATTCTTTAATCTTATGGTTCCTCCAAAACACTTTGACAAGGTGGGTTGTCTTGTTGCATAGAACCTTATCTCTCTGGTCCAGAATCTTCACTGGTTGCTCCTCATAAGAGTGATCATCTTCCAATTGTACCACCTATGAGTTCAATACATGTAAGGTATCTGGTATGTACTTCCTCAAGTTTGATATGTGGAACACATTATGAACTTGATCCATATTCGGTGGAAGTTCAATTTGATAGGCCATGGATCCTATGTGGTCAAGGATCTCAAAGGGGCCAATGTACCTTGGGCTTAGCATCCCGTTATTTCCAAACCACATGACTCTCTTCCATGGTGATATTTGAAGGAATATTTTATCTCCAACATCGAACTCCAAGTCCCTTAAATGGTTGTTAGCATAGATCATTTTCTGACTCTGATCTTCATTGTTGTTTTTCTGGATGACTTGAACCTTCTCTGTCATCTCTTGCACAAGATCAGGTCCAAGTACCTTTCTTTCTCCAACTTCATCCCAAAAGGTTGGAGTTGTAAATTTTTTTCCTTACAAAGCTATATATGGGGCCATATGAATACTCTAGTGGAAGCTATTGTTGAATGAGAACTCAAAAAATGGTAGATGTTGATCCCATACACCTTTGAATTCTAAAGAGTAGGCTCTTAGCATGTCTTCAAGAATCTAAATAGTCCTTTCATATTGGCCATTAGTTTGGGGGTGATAGGTCGTGATAAAATTCAATTCAGTACTCAAGGCATGTTGAAGACTTCTCTAGATTTTAGATGTGAACCTTGGATCATAGTCAAAGAAAATCAAGAGTTGAACTGCATGCAGACTCACCACTTCCTTCACATATATCTTTTTAATATGTTCAAGAAAGAGATCTTCCCAAATTGTGATAAAATGGGTAGTCTTGGTGAGTCAGTCAACCACATCCCATATCGTATTATTTACCTTCGATGTCTTCGAGAGACCTATGAAAAATTCCACAGTGACATACTCCCATTTCTACATGGGTACAGGTAATGGCTACATCAACCCTTTGGACTTTTTTCACTCTTTCTTAACTTGCTGACATACCAAGAACCTTGAGATATATTCTGCGATCTCATTTTTCATGTTATCCCACCAAAAGTGTTCACATAGATCACGGTACATCTTTCTGTTACCAGGAAAGATAGAGGATGTTGAGCTATGTGCATTGTCCAATATCTCCTTATTTACCTCGTGTGATGAAGGCAAACAAATACATGTTCCCAACCAAATCACACCATCATTATCGATGTGGAACTCATGTTGCTTCCCTTCTTTTACTGCATTCACCTTCTTCTATAAGTCCAGATCATCCCTTTTTTCCTCCTTAATCATCTCATGGATTGATGGTTATGAAATCATATGGGAAAGGTATGATGTATCCCCTACCCTTATGGAATCCAAATTCATCCTTGGCATATCCAATAAGGTAGGGTCTTTCTTAATCCGTAACATGGATATAGTAGTAGGTTCTTTTCTACTTAGAGCATCAGCTACCTTGTTCTCCTTTATAGGATAATAGTGAATAGAGTAGTTGAAATATTTGGTTAGCTCTGACCATCTACATTGACTCATGTTGAGCTCCTTTTGTGTGAATATATACTTTAGGCACTTCTGGTCGGTGTATACATCACATTTCTCACCATAAAGGTAGTGCTGCCAAATTTTCAAAGAAAAAATAATGGCTTCCACCACTAGATCTTGGGTTGGGTAATTCTATTCATGGGTATTCAACTAACGTGAGGCATAGGCTATCACATTATCGTTTTTCACGAGTAAAAAACCCAATACATTCTTTTAAGCATCACTGTATATCACAATTTTTTCCACTTTTCGGTAGTGTGAGTACAGGTGCAATGATCAGCCTTATCTTTAGCTCCATGAAGATTCCCTCATATTCTTCCATCCAGACATACTTTACCCCTTTCCTTATTAACATAGTTATCAGGCTTGAAAATCATGAGAAAATTCTCACAAAACCTCGGTAGTACCTAGCTGATCCAAGAAAAATGAAGATTTCTGTGACACTAGAGGCCTGGTCCATTCTTCAATCGCCTTTTTTAAAGGGTCCACACAAATTCCCTCACTTGTGATCACATGTCCCAAGAACTTGACTTGCTTCATCCAAAATTCCCACTTACTGAACATAGAATACAACTTTCCCTTTCTCAATATAGCCAACACAAGTCTTAGATCTTCTTCATGTTTCTCATTTCTCTTGGAGTATATGAGAATATCATCGATATAACACTACCATTAATTTTTTGAGGTAATTTCTAAAGACTCTATTCATCAAATACATGAAGATTTCAAGGGAATTAGTAAGTCTTAAGGGTATCACTAGAGCAATAACTACAAAATTCTATCCAGAATGCCTGTCATTCGTCCTGTTTGGCTCATGTGGTGGGATGTTCTATGGGTTTTGACCCCTCCAGCAGTGGTAATCCTCTTCATTTGGAGGCACCATCGTATATCCCTGTCTCAAAGGAGAATGGTCCAGAGGCGAGTGAGGGAGAAGTCCGTACTTCCTCTGTTGTTGCAGCTACATTTTCAGAGAATGCTGGGGTGCCTCCAGTGAATAGCCACATCCTGGAACCCGCCACTTCCAAGACAAAGTCCGTGCACTCTGATCCAAGGGTTGATGATATATTTGTTAGGTTAAAATGTGGTTTGGATCCTCCCAAACCTGTTCAGCTACAGGGTGAATGCAGTCCTTTGGTGGCTCCCTCCTTTGCTGAAATAGTTAAGGAGGGCGGCTTACAGAAAGGGCAGGTTCCAGTGAGTAGTGATCATGGTCGTTGTGGCCCGCAAGGTCATGGATGGGAGGACAATATCAAGCAGTTACAGTTTATGGGCTGTGGATATGACCAGCTTGATGGTGTTGACATGGTTCATGGGAAGTCCTCCAAGGAGGTTGCTATTCACTATGGCCTGGAGAACAAGGATGGTATGGGGATGTCCTCTAGTGCCCACAACCCCCTCAATGAAGGATCAGAGTTAATTTTTGGGAACCGTTTTGCTGGTTTGGTGGTTGATGAATTGCCATTGTCTCATGAGGAGTTTTCTTCAAGTGACGACAGGCTTTTCCACTCTTCAATGGACAGCTTGGATCGTTTTCAAGGGAAAGGACCTCATAACGTTAGGAGGATGAAAGGGAAAAAAGGAACTCGGGACCTAGGGGATTGTATTGTGGTGTGGGGGAAAAAATATAAGGCTCGCAAAGACTACTCCCATCTGCCAAAACCTATGGAGACCAGGTCATCCAAGAAGGGTAGGGAAAAAGTAAACCACAATCCCTCAAAAAGGGTGGAGTAAAGTAGTGTTAAGGACTTCGGGAGACAGGGATGGAGGTGATGGGGAGAGCTTGAGGCTCATCTTGCATAGCAAGGAAGAAATGCTTGAACAATAGGTACGACCCAAAGTCTCAGAAGAGGATCTCAGAAAAATGGATGAACGGAAGATACAAGTGGTGATCAATGAGGAGCAAAGAGCGTGGATAGATAAGCAAGACCGCATTATGACCCGAGGCTTCAATCAGAATAAAGTCAACTTAGAGGAATTCATTCATACAATGGAACGGTTGATCTCTCACTTTGAAGAGCTCATTAGCAAGGATCCAGACACCCAGGTTAGTGCACTTCACTGGGAACTATATAGAATAGCTGAGTCATGTAATCTTAGTTTGGTGTTCAATGATTTTGTGATCTCTTTTAGCACGTAGTGGCTTTTGGCTGGGAACCTTGGTTTCCATTTTCCCTTAAAATAGATTTATTTTATAAAAATTTAAATTTGGTGATAGATTAAAAAAAAGGTATCACCAGAAACTCGTAGTGCCCATACCTTTTACGGAAGGTAGTCTTCTGAATATCTTCATTCTTCACCTTTAACCGATGATATCCCAAATGAAGATCCACCTTTGACAAGTATTAATCTCCTATTATCTGATCGAACAAGTCATCTATACTTGGAAGAGGTCACTTGTTCATTATGGTGATCTTGTTGATTTCCCCTTAACTGATACACAACCCCATTATTCAATCCTTCTTCTTCACAAAGAGCACCGACACAACCCAAGGTGATGCACTTGGACGTATGATCTCTTTGTCCAAATTCTCTTGTATATGCTTCTTTAACTCCTCTATTTTTATAGGATCCATTCTATAAGGACACTTTTAGATAGAATAAGCTATGAGTATGAGTTCTATTGATAACTCTACCACACGATCTGGGGGAATTATGGGTATCTATTCAAAAAAATACATCACTGTATTCCCTCACAATTGGCATTTCAGCAAGGTTGTCACATTCCTTTGAATCAACCATTTGGGTGAGGTATGCTTCTTCATAGGGAATCAATACCCATAGAAATGAAGGATTTTTCAAAGGAGAAGCATGATCTTCCTTGTATTTGTTGATGATCATGGGATGGTTCGGAATATAAAAAGATATTTCCTTTTCGAGATAGTTGATACATGATCTATATAATGAGAGCCAATCTATTCTCATTATAGCGTTGAATTCCACCAAGGGAAGTATTACGAGATTCAATGGAAGAATATTCACACATATGCCAACAAGAGAAGAGTCAAAAACTTAGGTTGAAATGACTACACCACTTGGTGTTTTTACATATATCTCTACTTCAAGTTTTTGGGGATTCGATTCGATAGTTCTAACAAACTTTCAATATATAAAGTAATATGTAGAACTAGAATCTAATAATACTTTTTTCATTCTTGAGTGAAATGGAATTTTACCTTGTATGACTTCATTCTCTTGCTCCACTTAAGCAGTAGTGATGGCATAATCCTTCCCTTGTTCATTTGGATTTGGTGGCTGCTGACACTGATTACCCTTGAGGACTCAAGTTTTAGTGTATAGGCTTTCATAGTGCCCTTGATCCCTACAATTATAGCATTGGACCATGGGTAGTGCCCCCTATTCTTCCACTATATTCTCCTTCCTTATAATGTCTTTCTGAAACCCTTGATCATGGTGTCCTTCTTAACCACACTTGAAGAATTTACCCATCCCATTGAGGTAGTTCCAATGATGCAACTTCCAACATTTTTGGCATGTGGTTCATTGAGTTTTTTTCCCACCTTTATCATTAGATCCTTTGGCTTGAAATGCAATATTTTATTTCTTATCACCATATATGTGGGACCATTCTTCAAACTCCATCTCCACTTTGAGAGCACAACGAACAACATTTTCATATCTCCTAGAGTCTCGAATTTCAAGATCCTTTTGAATGTGTGGTTTTAATCCACTAAATAATCTATTAATTTTTCTATCATTGTTGATAACAAAACCCGAAACGTACCTTGAAAGCCTTGTGAAACTTGATTCATAGGTTTTGATAGATTCCCCTTACTTTTTCTTGATCTCTATGAATTATTTCTCCATCTTCATGTTAATAGTTATTGGGAAATACTTGTTAAGAAACATTATCTTAAAATCTTCACATTCCATATCTTCAATTTCGTCACTTGGATTGGTGTTCTTAATCAAATCCCACCAATGATCGGCCTCTCCATCTAGATGATAAATGGCTAGTGTCACCTTATCCATCTTAGATAAGTGAATCACAGAAAAGAGATTCTCCATGGAGTTGACCCACTATTCCGCAACTAGTGGATCGAAAGATCCACTAAATGTCGGTGGTCGTTGCAGCATAAAACACTAGATATTCAGTTGCTCCCTCTTAGGTTAAGGATGACATTCCCCACTATTCAGGTTATTGTTCATAACATGAGATAGTTGGGTAAGAATCTCTATGAAATTTTGAATTCCACCTACCAAATCATTGGGGATATCATTCGGGCAATCGTTGCATTGGCCCTTTCATGAGTGGTTGGCCTGATTTCTCCCAGTTGCCACTATTCTCTAAAATAGAAAAGGTTGTAACAAAACAAGAGTCCACAAGTCATGAATAAATAAAATATTAATTTATACAAATTTTAATAAAATCATAATGTGTGGGATCCCTATGTAAATATTATTGTGTGCATATTTGTACTTAGTCTCATACTAGAGGTTTTCTCTATGGTTTACTAATCCAAATTCCCAAATTAACTAAACATTTCCTATGATACCAACTATAATGAGACTACCTTTTCTTACATTACTATTACATCATTATAAAGATAAACAATATAATAGTATTACACCCTGAGGATCCAAAGGTTTAGTGTCTTGGTAAAATTATGACCAAACATAACTTTTATAAAATCAAGCATAAACATTTATTTAATTCCTTCTTCTCAAGATTCTTAATGTCTCTTGACTTATCCATAGTAAAACTAGAAACCTGAGGACATACATCCAAAAAGGGGTGAGGTAAAAGCCCTGTAAGACGATATTTATGAACAATATAACAATGGGTGAGAATAATCATGACATAGGAAAACTATTATGAACATGAGAGGAATCATTAATAAAATACTTGAAATGTGGTAATGCATAAAAAATGAAACATCATGTCTTAGTGGTTAACTACGACACATACATGTGAACAAAGCTAGCATATTGTTCACACATATTTTCACTTTAACTCACAAGATTCATCACTTTAAATAATGCATTGGAGCGCTGTATAATTATGGGTGCACTTTCCACATTGAATCATTCATATTGCATTATATAATTCTAGGTGCACCTATCACATCATAATATTTACATAATCATGCATGCCACATTAAAAATATGTAGAACTTGAACTTAATATATACCTTAAAAAATGGTTTTCAAATAATAAAGAATTATTTCATAAATATTTTTCTCTAAAATAAATAGTTAATATCATTCTTGACATAGAACTATTAACCATGAGTGAATAGTGAAACAATATTCAAGAATCATAAAAATGGAATGTTTATTTGAAAAAAGAGTTCTTTTGGAAAACATTGACTTTTTCATAAAATAAATTAAATAACATGAATATCCTATAAAAGGTAAGATAATGATTAATAAGTTATTTTTAAGGATAACCCATACGAAACATGGAATTAAATAGGGAGTTCCCGAAGAAAGAAAGTTGGGTTCAAGAATTTCCCATTACCTTGTATCAGAATGCTTTCTTCACTTTAAAGTCCTATATAACCATATTAGATTAATTAATTAAAAATTACAGAACATTTTTTACATTAATATGGTTCATTATGGTTTCATTGGGTTATTTTATGGGCCTTTGGATGAGTTATAGGGTTTAAATCCATTGTTCGGGAATGTTCGTTTTTATAGTTTCCTTGAATGGTTCACTTGTATTCATAAATGGATGTTCATGTAGAACATGGGTAAACATCCAAAGTTGGTATTAAATTTTATTAATGATGTTAAAGGAGTTTAAATTATCTTATAGTGAATTATGTTATATACCATGTGGATGAATCATTAGTTAAAATTTAATGATGACCGTTTTGGATAATTTGGGAAATTTTTCAACTACAACGAACTAGTTTTGTTTAATTATTTAGTAATATGAACATAAGTTAGTTATAGAACATTAAATAAGATATAATAAATATAATATAATCTGGTTTAACCATAAAAATGTTTTCATGACTAGATATGAAGGCTATAAAGGAAAAAATAAAACATGTCGTCCTTGAAGGTGATAAATTAACACCTCATGAACAACGTTTTCTTTTCTAATATAAAAAATAAGAGGAGAAGGGTTTGGATGATATATTAAACCATTAGTATAATAAAATTACTGTATATTTGAGATAATGGAGTTAACATACCATGTGTATGAGGATAGGTGGGGAGAGATTAAGAAAAGAACTTGAAATTGAAAGGAAATTAACGGAAAAGAGAGAGAGAGGGAAATTACCTCTTGAATCCTCCTATTGAGATCCTCCTTAAGGAACCTAGGCTTGGTATTTTGATGAGACCAGAAGCTATTGGATGTGGGAGAGGGTCTAGGGAAGATCTTGGGAAGAGTTTAGACAAGTCTCGATGCTTGAGATATGTGAGGAAATGAGGGTGTTAATGGTGGTATTTATAGTGGATGGGAGAGGGGTTTTCTTAATATTTTAATCATTAGTTTATTAATTTCTACCAAGATAAGAAATAGTGATGATTCCATGACCAATAATAGTAAATAGGGCATGTGAGTTATATATTTGAGTTCTTAAATCACTTGTGATGTCAAAAATGGTGGGTTTATATTATAATGTATTTATATGCTAAATTAATTTATTTTACTTTTCACAAAAAATTCAAGTATTTCAGAAAAATCCCAAAAAGTCACCATAATCATTTTTGAACATGTAGAATTAAAAAATAAATTCCATTTGTCAAAACTAATTTTATAAATATGATTAATTTAATTTTTAATTAAAATCATAATTTTCATGAAAAATGCATTTTTAGAACATTTGTTTACTTATTCCAAAACATATGTACACCATGATTTCACTTAAATCATAAATAAATAATATCATAGGTGAGGTTACTATTCATAAGGGTATATTAATATTCATAAGGGTAATATTACTATTCATAATGGTATGTTACTATTCACCAAAAATTTAGTTTGTTCTATTAGAATCCAAACATTTTACTTATCACAACCGCATATATCAGATTTCTGAAATTCAACACATAGATGTGGGAAAATTATGTTTAATAATCACATAGTATTTAGAATCATGATATGTCATTTTTCTTTCTAATGTGATAATACTATCTGGCATAATTATAAGAATGTGTTTCTATTGAAAAAACATTGGGTATTTACAGCCTAACCATGTAAGTTCCCTTTATTCCCACATAATCATGCAGGGTTTACCCAAGGATTGTCAAACTGTGCAGACAAACCATACACATGACATTTTTCTGGGTAATTTTAGAAAATTTCCTTTAATGATTTATTAACCCTCCTTCATCCTCCAAATATGAGAACCAGTGGGATTAAATCCTTTCTCTATCAAATTTTATATTTTTGAAGGCCAAATCTTGGGATCATGAGATCTCCTTCCTCTGGGATCCAATCGAGTTTATGTTCATCACGTTGGATGCACAATGGTATGTACTCAAGTCCGATTGAACCTTTCTCCTTCTCTATTTCTCTCGACCTAGTTATCAGGGTATGAGAATTTTTATCCTATTATTATATCTACTCCAATCTAATCCAAATAAAGGGCCAATACTAGAAGAGGAGAGTTGTAAAATCCTAAGTTGGGTGGTCAATAACTAATCCCTCGTGTTAGTTGATTTTTGAATTGTTGTGTGGGGACAGTCGATTTAATCATTTTCTGTTTATAGAAATTATATTTCATTTTTATATTCTTTATAACTATATCATTATTATCTTTCAATATATGTGATTAATTTTTGATGGTTACACCCACAACACCATTCATCCCATGTAGGATGTTATGCTATAATTGGGTTCTTAGTATTTGATGTGTCTAGGCCATCATTTGGGTGTGACAAGGCTTGTCCGTTATAAGAGTAATAATTTCTATATTAAATGACTTGATTAAAAGTTTTCATGCTACATGAACTTATCACACTAATGAAAGGAAATTCTTGAACTAAAAGAATTATTACATTACTTCATAATTAAATTGGAGTGGCCTGACTCGAGCTCACCTTGGATTCTGATCGGAGAATTCCATGAGCACTTGGGAACCCCCATTCTGATTCAAGGATTCTATATGATGAGGTTGAGACCCACATAGATCTAGAACATTTTATATTGTTTGTATGTCCAGGGTGACACCATAGGATCTATTACATAGCATCATAGGATGCCTTAGATACACTCCTTGGATCCAACATTGACAAGTAGGTGTCATATTTACAACCCATAGGGGCTTGTCTCTGCATAGAACCATTTTACCTAGGATGATCACCTTGGATTTGGTAGGCACCTCAATTTGGAATTCCTTTGACTATACTCCTTGGATTACACTCTTACCCATGCAAGGCTATAGTTATTACTGAGTTGGAAAACCATGAGGTCTACACTGCCTTGGTTATTACCATGGGTCTTCACTATTTGATATCATTATAGGGTGCCTTGTTACATCTTGGAACCTTCGCTATCTTTAACATGATAAATATTATAAAGTAGTGATAAAAAAATAATGAATTGGTTACATGTTCAGATGTCATCCTAGGGATGAAGTAGGTACTTGGGTATTTATTTACATTGTACTGCTTTACATTAAATATGTAGGCTTGCACAATCTTACATTTCAATTACATAGGCTGGATGTTATAGACACCATTGGTGGTGGCCCATTGAGATTTATCTTACACCCTCCTTGAGTGCTTTTTGGTACCCATGGTAGATTATGTGGTTGTAGGTATTGACAAAGAGCTGTATACAACTACAAACACCTGATTGATTACTATTTATGATGGATCTTGACAGCAAGATGATCAAGATAGAGCTCAAGATGCTTGGGATAGTCTTTTATTAACTTTATAATTTTGTGGAAGATGTTATGAATTTTTTCTTGTATCCAAGTTTTCCATTTTTCTAGTGACATGACATATCATCAGTTGTTTATTGCTATTATAGTTGTTTTAGTTATTGTTACTATTGTTTCAATTTTTAGTTGTGCCTTCTATTTACTTATATTGCTTCAACAATTTATCTATGTTCATATTCACCTGATGCGCAATAGTATGGTAATTTGGGCATAGTCTCCCCACATACACACCATAGGCCCTCACAGCTAGTCAGAATCCTCTGGAATTTGGAGAGATGTGCTTAAGGCCATGTGGTGCACTGGGATTGGGGTACCCATTGAGTAGAATCTGTGTCTGGGACATCACATAAATCATCATGCTGTAATATACCAAACCCTTAGTACAAGAATTACCTTAACCCTCCACCCAAAAAAAACTATAAAACCTCATCACCCAAAACCTTAAACCATAATCCCCCCCAAATACCTAATCCCTAATCCCTAGAAAACCCTAAACCCTCGGCAATATAAAACCATAATCCATTATCCCTAGAAAAACAAATACCCACAACCATAAAAACCCTTAAATCACATCCCTATAAATCATAAAACCATCATCCATAGAATACCCTAAACACTTATCTCCAGAAAATCCTAAACCCTCATTCCTAGAAAACTATAAACCCTCGAAAATAGAAAACCCTACACCCTCATCATAAAAAACTATAAAACCATATCCATAAAAGTCCCTAAACAAAAGTCCATGAAAACCATAAACCCATTGAAAGTGGTTTCCCTAGAACCAACATGTGATGTTCTTTGATTACTAGTACATATATGAAGCTTATTATATATTCATGTGTTTATCTTTCCATAATAGTTTTGATTCTTCTGCATCCCCTATACATAAGATAATGTACATAGATTATGTATCATATCAAAGGGTTATAGAAAATACCAGGAAATAATGAGCACCTACATATACTATGATAGTAATATCAATATAATGTCATATGTTCTCAGTATATCATACTAACATGACACAGATGATGTGCGACTATCTATTGTTGGGGTTTCATAATCCTTGAGACTTATTCACATGAATATCACACTTAGTGATCTCTAGTAGTTATGATCCTAATGACAGACCTATCAATAGGAATACCACATGTTTCATTTTTCATTGGTCATTCCAATCTATGAACATGTTTAATGGTTTCCAGACATGAGATCATTATCAATGCTTGTCATTTCATTAAAAACTTTGATTAAAGGTGAAAACCATTAGAATTATTTCATGGTGAGGTACATTTTTGTTAGGGGTTTCATTTGTGGCATGACATTTATTGAATGATAAATACATGATTTGTTGTTTTTGAGTTGGGGAAGAGAAATATCTAGCCTAGTTGGGAAGGATGGTATTACCTTCATAAATCCATAGACATGGTAGATTATAGTAAGTCCATATGGTTAGATTAAAAAATAATAAATTAAGAAATGTATGATATCACAAGTGTGAATCCTTCTTTATGAGATATCAATTAAGAAGAGATTATATTACATTGTACGTGTTCATAGGCTGGTTGACATTTCTTAATCATTTTCTTATCTTTTTAGGTGCATTGATGGGTTTCTAGACCTCACTCATGGTCTATAAAAATTATTCACTTATATTGAGATAAGGTCCTAGAGGGTCACACACAATAGCGCATTCTAGAATATACCATATTTAGTAGAATAGGAATATAGGACTTGGTGGGCCCCACTATGGGTTCTGGGTATCATCTAAATTCTATAAATCACCAATAAATATGTATAATCATTATTATTCAAGTAAGTAATAGTTGGACTATATTTATTTATTACTTGTGTTTACAAGTGATTGGGTAAATACGAGGATTAATATTTATGAAATGATATTAATGTAATATTCTAGGTTCGTTTAATATTATTAGGAAATGTGAGTTGAGTTAATAGATCTAGATTATCATGTATCATATTTAATATATATTACTTGTAAGTGATAAAATATAAATAATAATTTTGACACAGTTTAGTTCTTCATAAATATTTATTTATAATACATATTTAGTTGATGTTTTTTACACAGGGGATGGGAAATCGAAACCGAGTTACATAAATTTCCACTATATAAGTTGAGATAATCTCTTCTCATGATAAATATTCATTCCATGGGAATTGAGATCTCTTATATCTTCCGGATTTCTAGAGAGATAATCACTCAATTAAGCGACTGATCCATGTTCATCTTCCCAGATCAAAGACAATGGATTGTGGTGATTTTTGATGCATTTAAGTGATCATTGGAGCTCTTTTCTAGTACCCATAATTCTATGAATGGTTAGTGCACATATTGAGGAATCTTGTGTTGATGATCTAGAGGGATTCAAGATCAGATTCATTGAGCAACGAACACTAAAACCAGAGATGAGATTGCATGAACCAAATCGAAATGAGGTATTTTTTTATTTATATTTGTTATATAATTAATCAATGTGGAATCCTTGTATAGTATCAAGTCTTGATTTCTGGAGACAATAGGATTTTTTTTCACTCTGATGATCAAAAAATTTCAAATTCCCTATCTATCAACATCCTATGAGTGCCCTGATACATTCAATAGGTATTAGAGTGAAATGATGTTTTTCCAAGTTAATGAAAAATTAAAATTTTCAAATTTTAATGTAGAGGGTGTTAAAATGATTCCAATGGATCTGACCACACACCGATCCATTTTAAGATTACCATGTTACAACCATCTACACAAAATTGCATATTTTCATAGTTTTTTTAGATTAAAGTGTCTTCTGGACTTTACATTGATTTTGAAGAACAAAAAATTTATAAAAAACATTTAATTTATGGGTTCATGTTTTGAATATTATTATTTTGAATTATTTCACATTGATCCAAAACTCTCAATCATTAGGTGTGGAAATTTTTATTTTCCAAATTTCAAAAGTTGGTTGGATTTTCATCAAATGATAAGAATGGGGGTGGTGGACCATGACCTACAGTCGGCCACCTCTTCCCCTACATGATCTCAGTGCTCCCTCTCCCACACCTCCCTTGGAAGCTGCAAACAACAACCCTCTAGTTACCCTTCTCCATATCCTTATCCACACCCATGGTGACACCCTCTCCATCTCCATCTCAGTTGACCTGAGCTCCTTGAAACCTAGATCTACTAGCCCCTACATTCTCTATGTGAAAGAAAAATCCCACATATCCCTTCTCTTTGTGTTATAATGACACACTACCATCCAATCTTGGTAGTCGCTGGCCGAACCAAGCATTGGCCACCTCTCTCGCAAGCGGTCGATACCGCACTGCACTGAGATCTAGTCAACGCTACTACTGAGAGGCACTGCCATCTACTATGACTCATAGTGTTTCAGCCTCCATAAACCTAAGCTCTATACTGCATTAAGATCAACCAAAGCTCCACTGTGATAGGCTAACATTACCAAGATCTCGACCCTCATCGGTGCCACCTTCGTTTCCCTGGGATGCCGCTGATTCTGGGTTCTTCCTCTCTATATCTTGCGGCCGATGGGTTATCTATTTAATAATTATCTAGATCCCACTTGAATTCAGATAAAAACTACTTTTATAATCCATGAACTCCCTTTTCACACATGGATCGGGAAGCTCCAGCCCCCTGGAGCTTCGTTTTACCTCGTCGTTGCCAATCAAGGTCCATGGTAACCCTTGGTTCTAGATATATCAGTCCTTTAAGAGAATATATTCTATTCCAAAGGGGTGGGTCCGGTCTGACCAACCCATAATGTGTTTTTTCAGGATTACCAATGCTACAATACCCCTACATGGTGATTTTGAGGCCCAAATTTCCAGCAGGGGTACGACCCAATCTGAAAAAGGCCATAATGGGTTTTTTTTGGTCTCAAATGAGTTTAATAATCAAATTTAAATTAATTTTATTAATTTAATTTTAGTTTTTAAATTTACTTAATCAATTAAAATTTTAGTTATAAAATTTTATTATCCAAAATATTAATTTAATTTGAGTAGTAAATTAAATTTCTGTTTTTAACTAATCTTTTGATTTACATTCAATTAAAACTGGAACTGATAAAATAAATTATTTGAATTTATTTAAATTAATTAAATTTATTAAAATACCCCCATACTAATTAAATTTATCTCAATTTAATTTTTATTATGTTCTAATTTTTATACCGACAGGTCTTGAGCTAGTGAACGACCTAAGCATATATGGTTTTTAGTTATTTAATAATTTAATTATTCTATGTGATGATTTTAATAATTATGTACTTAAAATATGTATAAGGGAATGTGAGTTCAATGAAACTATTGTACATTGGTCCCCTAGACCCCTTTCTTGTGTGTGAGTATATTTTAAAATTGATGATGATGTTCTATGATGTGGACAATGCTTAGTCGAGGCGGTAATCCAGATGAGAAGCAATTTCATTGTATTGGGGGTGAGCAGGAAAACTTGTTAGGAGTCTACTCATGTATAGTACCCCCTTGGTTAACAATGATCCTTCATGGATCAATCATAATTTTAATCCCAAGACTATTCATATTGAATGTTTTCCTTCATGCATCATTTATTATTTTATGCAACTTCTTGATTATTATGAGATCGCATAAAATAATGAACAACATAAAATAAAAAAATTTGTGACATATGTTCTTATATTTCATGTTATGTTGTGTGTGCGACACCCAAGATTGAACATATTAAATAGAATTTTATTAAATTATTCAATAAATAATAAAATCCCAAACTGATATATAAAGTTCTAAAGCCTTCCATTTCTATAATTTGAGAAAAAAATGGGTGTTAGGGGAGCTCGAAAGCCTAATATGATAGTGCCACATACTACTAGGGGGTTCTTATAAAGGTAATGAGTCGAATTAACTAACAATGGTAGTGATTTTGTAACCAATGCTTTCATTATATAACTTTAGAGGCATGGTGGTGAGGGAATCAAGGTATGATTCCAAATCATGGGACTTTACTTAATAGTTCAAGGAAGCACAAGTTAACTCTATTGTCCGACCTAGATCCTACCTAGAAACTATCCATATAGTGGAATAGCCAAAGATTTTAGGATATGGGGATTAGATTCAAATATCCTTACCACTAAAATAATCAAGAGACAGAGTATTCCAAAGATAATAGTGAGGGATATCAGGGTTCTGTAAAAATGGTGGGAGAAATTTAAATGATATAATAGTCAGTTATTCATAAATGTATAAAAGGTAATCAACATAAAGTATTGAATACTAAAACATATTTTTGTATATCTAAAATGGAATTCACCAACACCACAAGTACATTACACTTTGATAAATATTGGATAGATAAAATATCTTGATCAACCATACATTCCTCGAGAGGTATAGGGGCATGTGTATAGTACGACAGAAAGAAATAAATATTTTTTACTGGAATGGTCAGTTCCTACTAATCCTCCTTAGGTAAAAAGAAATGTGGATAAATAAATCTAAAAAAACATGAATATGATTCACTATATGTTCAGTACATCATGTTGTCATCCATGTCAGGCTAATTGCAGAAAATGCATGAGGATTAGTATACCTACTAGATTATTTCACATCTCCAAAAAAATATTATGAGATAGAATGGAAAAAAAGATATGATATATCAAGGGTGTGTTATAGGTACACGATAGTAGAATTGAATCATGTGGTTCCTCATGCACTCAAAATGATAGGGTATATTTAGAGTCCTGAAGTCCTTGGGTTCAAATTGATCCATGAACTAGAAACATATCTCATTATTTAATCTCTGCCTCTGATCTTTTCAACATTTATTTTCTATTACAACATGAATAATATAACAAAATCAGCTCAAATTCTTTTGTATTTAGTTCACCAAGGGCTATGGACATGAAAAATACTAATTCTTAAATCCTTATGGTGAACATGAGAAATAATGGAAAAGAAAAGGCATATAAATCTAGGTTAAGGCAAAAGAGACCAATACTCTATCTGTCCATGAAGCCAAGGATTTAGAGGCATGTAAAAGACTATGAGGATGTCTTATTTTTCTTTGTAACTAATGTACATTGGAAGAAAAATCACAAATATGGGAAGAAGGAGCAAGGTTACTCATCTACTTTGGACATTTCTTTCATTATCTACATGTTGGGTATTTGATATCGCATGTGGCTCACACAAATGTATTCACATACTAGAACCATGTATATTTATGAATATATTAAGAGGAAAAGATGACCTCTAAGCTATAAATGGTAAATATATTGTAACCAAAGAAGTGGGTGATTATCACCTTCGGTTTCCTAGTTGTTTGGTTCTTATTTTAAGTAATTTTTATTATGTAACATCTATAACCAGAAAAATTATCTCTCTGTCAACTCTAGGCATGTTGGGATTTGATTTCATGTTCTTAAATAAACATTGTCTTTTTATAAGGGTAACATGTTTTATGGTAAGGCACATTTTAAAAATGGCTTATATATACTTGAACTTGAAAACCCAGTAATGATAGTCAATGACAAAACAAGTTAACATGACTCCTACAATACCCACCTCTGGAACATCAGGCTAGGACATGCAAACAAGAATCAATTACAAAAAGTACATCAATCAGGGTATTTAGACTAGGTTAAGTAAAAAACATTGGATGTATGTCACGCTTGATTACAAGGGAAAATGACCAAATCACCTTTTTCTGGGATGAGAGAAAGAGCCAATGCATTAATGGACTTAATTCATTTAGATTCATGTGAAAAAATTTCAATAGAGGCATGGGGTGTTTTTTTATACTTCATTACTTTCATTGATACCTATAGTAGAAACAAATTTATCTACTTAATGTGATATATTTCATATTCCTTTAGATGTTTAGATAATACCAAAATGAAGTTTCAAACCATCTTGGTAAAAAAGATTAAGTTATTCCAATCTGTCACATTTACATGTATGGGGATTCGTGGATTTTTTCAATACTATTCCAATTGAGAAATTAGTATTCATAATCATGAAGTGAATCTTAATTAGTGGACGTTTATTACACAGGGTATGGGAACCCAAACAAGGTATTATATATTTTCACTATATAGGTGGAGAGAATCTCTTCTCATGAAGACAATTCATTCAGTGGGAATTGAGAGCTTATCTCTCTTCCCGATTCCTAGAGAGCTAATCAATCAATCAAATGACCAATCCATATTAATCTTCATGGATTAAAGAAAATTTATTGTGGTGATTGTCACTACGTTGAAGTGATCTTAGGATCTTCGCACTAGCACTTGGAATCTGACAAATGGCACACACACAGATTCTAAAAGAATATTTGGATGATATATATATGATTTTTATCATTAGATCCATCAATTTAAAGACACTGGAAAACTACGATGAGTGTGTGCACATCAAATCAGATTTAGGTATTTGTTTATTTTATATATGTGTTCTTATTAAACCATTCTCTATCCTCAGACGGTACTAGGGCTTGATTACCAGAGATGATAGGTTTTCATCACTCTAGTGATAAAAAATTTTAAATTCCCTATGCATCGACATCCATTGAGTGCCCTGGTACCATCAAAACCCTTATCCCTATAAAACCATAAAACATAATCCCCATAAACTCTCAACCCAAAAAACTAAAAACCCAAAATAGTAGAAATATCTATACCATCGTCCCCCAAAAATCCAAAACCCTCATCTAGAGAAAACCCTAACCCCTCATCCCCCCAAAACACTAAACCCAAATCCCTAGATAAACCTAAAGCCTCATCCCCCTAAAATACTACACCCTCATCCCTATAAAATCCTACACCTTCAAAACTGAAAATATGAAACCATAATCCCCAAAAAACTCCTAAACCCTCAGCCCAAAAAACCATAATCCCACATCCCCAAAAACACTAAACCCTCATCACATGAAAACCCTATTCCCTCATCACCTAAAATTCCTAAACCCAAATTCCACAAAAAATCATAAACCCTTTATCCCAAAAAAACAAAAACCCTTAGCCCCAAGAAACACTAAACCCTCACCCCCAATAAATCCAACACGCTTACCCCAAAAGATCCCTAATTCATAATCCCCAAAAAACCCTACACCCATACCCCTAAAAAACCCTAAACACTCTATCCCAAAAAATTCTAAACTCTTATCCTTAAAAAACATTGAACCCTTAGCCCCATAAAACCCTAAACCCCCAATCCCAAAAATCCCTAAACGTTCAACACCAAAAATACCTACTAACACATCCCTAAAAATACGTACACTCTCATCCCCAAAAACACTATATGTTAATCCACTAAAAACCATAAACCCACAAAACCCATGAAACCTAAATCCTTAGCACTAAATAAACTAATATAATTATCACAAAAAACCATAAACCCCCATCCAAAAAAAATCCTACACCCTAAGCCCTAAAAATCACTGAACCCATGGCCCCAAATTACCTTGAACCCTCATACCCAAAAAACCCTGAACTCTCAAACCCAATAAACCTTGAATGTTCATCTTGAAAAATCTCTAAACACTCAACCACAAAAATCCTAAATCCCCACCTCAAAAAAACCATAAACCCTCAGCTGCAAAAAACTATAAACCCCCATCCCCAAAAACACTATACCCTAATCCCTCATCCCAAAAATAACTTCAACCCTCAAACCAAAATAAATAGTAAACACTTATAACCATTAAACCCAAAATCCACAGACCCAAAACACCATAAACCATCATCAAGAAAAAATAATAAAACCATAAAAAAACCTACATATATAGTCCTAAAATCCCTAATCCATCATCTCTATAAAACCCTAATCTCCCCCAAAGAAAAAAACACTATAAACATAGTCTGGAAAAAACCTAATCCCTCGGTCCCAAAAATCCCTAAAACCTCAGCCACTAAAATCCCCAAAACCACGTCCCTAAATAACCCTATTCCAACATTCCCAAAAGTCCCTGAACACTCCGCCCAAAAAAACAATGAACACTCATACTCAAAAAACACTCAACCCTCAACATCAGAAACCCCTAAAACCTCATCCCAAAAAACTCTATACCCTCAGCCCTAAAAAAACCTAAACCCACATCCAGAGAAAACCGTAAATCCTTATATTCATAAAATATGTGACCCAAATCCTTAGAAAACCCTAAACCATCATACCTATAAAACCCTAAGTCCATATCCCAAAAATACCCTCAACCCATTACCATAATGAACCCTCAAACCTAAACACTAAAAATCCAATTCCATCAATTGCAAAAAACCTAAACCCTTGGCCCCAATAAATTTAAATACTCAGAACCAAAAAACCCAAAATACTCATACCCCCAAAACCCTGAACCCCTAGCCTTAGAAAAACCCTCAACCCTCATCCCCTAAAGCCCTAAAACCTCATCCCCAAATTAACTTCTACCCTCAGTCGTAATAAACTCTTAACCCTCAGCCCCCAAAAATCCCTAAACCCTTCAACCCCAAAATCATTGAAACCCTCATCCCCTAAACCCTGAACACTCAGTCCCAAAATACCTAAACCCTCATCCCCAAGAAACTATAATTTTTTAGCCCCAAAAAATATCTGAACCCTATCCCCCCAAAATCCAAAACCCTTATCCCCAAAAAAAATCAACCCTTAGCCCTCGAATGAACCATAAACCCTCAGCCTAAAAATACACTAAACCCTAGCCATAAAAAACCCTAATAAATCAACCTAAAATAAAACTCAAATACCTTATCATCAAAAAAACATAAACCCACATCCTAAATAAACCATAAATCCTCAGACCCAAAAAATTAGAAACCCATAAACAAAAAAACCATATCTCTGAACCCTAAAAAACCTAAACACTCACCTGAAAAAAACTGAACCCCATGCCCCCCAAAACCCTAAACACTCAAAACCAAAAAACCATAAACCACCTACATCAAATAATACCTACTCCATCATCACCAAAAAATAAAAAACCCTCATCCCCAAAAAACAAAACACCTTCACCCAAAAATACATAATCCATCAGCCCAAAAAACCAATACACCTGAACACCAAAAAACCATAAACCATTAATCCAATAAAACCTAATCCCTTATCTAAAAAAATTAAATCATCATCCCTAAATTCTTGAAACCATCATTCCCCAAAAACCCTAAACCTTCAAAAATAAAACAATCCTTAAATTCTAATCCCCAAAATACCTCAATCCTCATCCCGAGAAAACATGAAAACATAAGCACCAAAAAACCATAAACACATAGCCACCAAAAGTCACAAACCCTCAGCACTAAAAAACAATAAACCCTTTTCCCATAAAACTCCTAAACCATCAACCCCATGAAAAATTTACACCCCAGCACCAATAAACCCTGAATTCTAGTCCCCAAAAATCCTTATCCCACAGCACCAATATACTCTGAACACTCAACCCCAAAAAACCATGAACCCATAGACCCAAAGAACCATAAACCCAAAACCCCACAAAATCCCAAACCCTAACCCCCAAAAAACGTAAACACTCATTCCAAAAATTCAATAAACCCTAAGCCCACGAAAACCTAAAAAATAAACACCAAAAAATTATAGACCCTCATTCCCAAAAAAACATTAAAACCCAGACCCGAAAAACCCTATACCCTTATCCCTAATAAAACTGAAACCCACAGACCCAAAACACTCTAATCACTCAACCTAAAAAAACTAATCCCTCACCCTCCAAGAACCACTAAACCCTCCACATTAAAAACCCCTAAATATAATTCCCCAAAACCATAATTTATTACCCTAGAAAACCCCAAATTCCCACCACTAAAAACCCTAAACCCCCGACCCTAAAAAACCTTAAACATCTAGTCCCCATAAACCCTAAACCTTGAAACCCTAAATAACCCAAACCCTCATCTCCATACCAAATTAAGTTTATTTCCCAAAAAACCATGTATACTCGGTCCAAAAAAACCATTAAACCACATCCACTAAAATCCCTCAACCCACAGACACAAAAAAACCCTCTACCCTAATCCCCAAACCACCCTTCATCCTAATCCCCAAAACCCCTAAACCCTTATCCCCCAAAAAATTCTAAACCCTCAGCCCCCAAAAACCCATAACCCTAAGATCCATATACCGCCAACCACTTAGCCCCAAAAACTACCAAATGCACAAACCCAAAAAAAATATCCCTCATCCCTATAAAACCCAAAATGCTCTTCCCCAAATAAACATACGCCATCTATCCCAGAAAACCTAAACCCTCAACCCCATAAAACAATAAACCCTCATCCCCCACAAAAAACCCTCTCCCTCTGCACCAAAAATCACTAATCGATCAACAAAAAACCCTAAAACCATATTCCCAAAAAACCATAAAGCCTATCCCCCCAAAAATGATAAACATTCACTAAAAAAACCTGTAAACATCAACAATAAAAAACCCCATACTTGTATCCCCCAAAAAAACTAAACCTTTAAACCCAAAAATCTCAAAACATCCAGCCCTAATTTTACATAAAACCTCATCCTATAATAAATTAAATAAAAATCCCCAAAATTCTAAAAACCCTTAACACCCAAAAAAACCTAAACCCTCAGCACCAGAAAACCTTAAAATCTCTACTAGAAAAAACCCTAAACCTGAAGACCCAAAAAACCTAAAACTTCCACCAAAAAAACTTCTCACCCATTAACCAAAAAAACCTGAATTACCACCCTGAATAAAACCCAAACTATCATCACCAAAAAAATATTGATACCTTTTTCCTAAAAAACCCTAAACCCTCTTCCCAAAAAAACCCCAAATCATCACCCGAAAAAACCATAAATCCTTAGCAAAAAAACACCCTAAAACTCAACATTAAAATCCATAAATCCTCCACCACAAAAAATGATAAACACTCAACCCCAAAAAACCCCTAAAACCTCAGACCAAAAAACTGCAAAAACATTATCCCAATAAACCCAAAACCCTCATAAAAAATTACCCTAAACCCACATAATATAAAAATACTAAACCCCCATCCACAAAAACCCAAAACCCTAATCCCCAATAATCCATAAACCTACTTCCCTAGAAAACACTCGTCCCTCATTACTGGAAACCCATAAAACCTCATCCCAAAATACCCCTGCACCATCAGACCTGATGAACACTATAAGCTCAATCCCAAAAATCCATAAACACACAAACCCTAAAAATAAAAAACCTCATCCCCTAAAAACCATAAACCCTCATGCCCAAGAAACCCTATACACTCATGACTAAAAAATATTGAACCCTCATCCCCAAGAAAACCTCAATCCACAGTCCCAAAAAATCTTCAACCCCTAGCCTCAAAAAACTGTAAACCATAAACCCCAAAAAACCATAATCCGTCATCCCAAAAAATTCCTAAACCCTCAATGCTAAAAATCCTAAAATCCTCTCCCCCAAAAACCCAAAACATTGATCCCCACAAAACCATAATCCCTCATATGTAAAATACCAAAATTCCTCATTCCTAAAAAACACTAAACCCACTAATCCAAAAAATATATATTTGTTACCCCAAGAAACACAAAACCCTCAACCCCCATAATCACTAAACCTACATACCTAATAAACCCTATACCCTCAGCCACACAAATTAATAAACCATTTCCCCCCAAACCCTTAAAACTCATCCAAAAAACCCCTAAAATGATACCACCAAAAGACCCTCAACCGTAGACCCCAAAAAATATAAAACACTTAACCCCCAAAAAACCTTGACCTTGATCCCCAAAAAACACTTTACCCTCACCCAAAAAAATACACAATCCCTTGGCCTTAAAGAACCCTAAACACTCATATGAAATAAATTTAACCCACATTTCCATAAATCCTGAAACCATGTAACACCCGAGATTTTTATGAGTAATATTTTTTTTTATATATCATCAAAGGAATCTTTCACTACATACTAGCTTGGCTTACTTTACACGCAATCGCGACCTTCCTCGATAGCTTGCGTCGTACGCAATACCGAGTTTCACTAAACAACGATATGTTATTAAAATATTATTAAAACTAGCCGTTATGAATAGTAATAACCACTTTTTGAAATTTTATAAATTTTATTTTTCAAAATGGACTTCATTTTTGGATTCGGAATACCGAAATTAGCCTAGGGTGAAATTTTGGTATTTTTCTGAAAACTTTCAATTTTTGATGAATAGTGGAACCACTAAGTTGTAGGTTAAAAAATGAATTTTGCATAAAACTTAATTTTACCGCTTCTGTGAATGGAATTTCGAAAATCCGACAGACACGGTTGATATCAGTAAGTAAAATGTGGTTCAATGAGATAAAAATAATTTTTTGGTGAATAGTAACTTTTTACTTTTTTTACCGCGGTTAATAGTAAATAGGGGTAAATATGATATTACTATTACCCTAACACATGTCCTAATTCTATTGCATAAGTGTAATTCGACCAAAAACAACCTTATGAATAAAATATGACCATTTAGGCCCACTTGGGTTAGATTAGGACATTTATTATTAATTTATTTAAAGAAGGGTTAAAATAGTTAAAATCAAAGTTTAATAAGTAAATCATTTTTAATATGGGGTTATACATAAGATAAATTAGACTATAAATATTCATTAGAAATCTAAAAATATTTCCTACATAATGGTATTTTATTTATAGTTTTTAGACATTAAATAATTTAATTTATTTATGACACAATTATGATGCAGTAATTATCTTATTTATGAAATATTGACATAATTGATGTTATAAACACCAAAATAAATGTAATTTGAGACTTTTTATGAATTACACTAATTTTCTAGGTTACTATGATATATTAGTGTTGATTTAATCAACTTGGTTAGAACATATAATTCTGTTATGACTTTCACAAAAATCATATATCAAATAGTGTCAAAATTGACACAAAATAGTTTTTAAATCAAATATTATATTATTAATTGTTATTTTATTCTTAAAAATCTAAGGTTCGGCCAAATGACTTAGATAAGGATATATATATTAATAATAAATAATTTGGTGTTCGTTTGGCATATTATAGTAAGTGTATTAACCATATAGTGAAAGAAAACAAAAAGACACGGTAAAAGTTAAATTATTTAACTTAGAGTTAAATCTAATTGATAAGGTTAAAATAATACCCTAAACTTGTCTAAATACTATTGGTTGATAGGATTTCGACCCATCCCCACTTTAGATTCGAAATAAGACCCTTTTGAACCATTATAAACCGATTTTGACTTTAATATAAAATAATATTTTGAGATATTCCTAAGGTGCCCCTCTCCTCCCTTATAAAAGGGCACCTCCTCCCCCTCCTCCTCACACCAATTTGAGCACTAAATCTCGGCCAAACCCTGCCATTTTCTCCTCTCCACTTCCCTAGAATAATCCTAGAGGTCCTGGTCTTCTTCAAAGACCAATCTTATTTCCCTAAGTGGAGGATTCAAAGAAGCGTTCCAAAGAAGAGGTAATATCCATTACCGATCTTTTCAATTTCTTTCTTCTTCAACTTCTTGTTCTTTAGTTGTTTCATGATAAAGTAATAACATAAGTATTAATTACATACTGATATGTTATTATAAATATGAAACAACCCTAATTCACCTTCTATCCATCCTACGGAAAAATGAAATCACCGCGCGTGCGTACGTACGGAATACCGTCTCCACGCCGTGGTGTAATCTATTTTCCACCATCACATTACAAGGATGGGTATAATGGTGTAAGGAGTAACTATTTATGATTATTATAAAGTAATATTGATACTGAAATAATATATATATACTCCAATATAATTCCACGATCATAGGAACGATATCATCACTCGTGCGTACGTACGGAATACCGTCTCCACAATGTGAAGCGACTCGTTCTACATGATCATCATTACATAGTAATTATATAAATGAATTGAATGAATAAATATGATATATGTTACACTAATACCATTCTGTATATAAGGTATCTATAACCTTAAAATAAGAATATGAATTTATTCGGCAAAACACGCATAAGAACAAAAGGCAATAAAGACCCGAGTAACAAGTAACAATGAAATATTACTAACAAAAAGCTAAGAATATGACCATATATGAAAATATCATTTTTATCCGAGATTGTTTTTACTTTGGCATTTACTGGGGTGTATTTTATCATCCACATCCATGTTCCATCAATATGTAATATTGTTTCCATCCACTTACAATAGTTTAAATCCAATTTTACCCTTCGGTGAGTTTTTATTAAAGAATATGAAAGGAATCTTTTGTTGTTTTTCGTACGAGGTACTTTTTGACTTTTCCGACAAAAGTACAAAGAATGTTTTTTTAACTTATACGGCATGAATGGATTTGTAAAACTTTATTTCCAAGAAGCTTCCTTTACAAGTTTTCAAGTTTATTTTTAATCAACTTCTTTTAGTTTATAATTGTATGACATGTTAAGAAAAGAAAAGTGTTTTTTTTGAAGTAGAAAGGATATTTTCCTCAAGAATGGAGTTCAAATGTTTTATCAAAATTATTTTACATCTAAGATAATATAGGGTTCTGTTTTTATCCCTATTATTACATTGATTTGATTATGTTTTGAGGGAATTATTTTTATGAAGTCATTTACCTTATATGATTTGTTTTATGATGTCATGATGTTTCAAGAATCCCATTTTTGTTATATGTGTTATGTGATGATGTATGATTTATGATTATGTGGAACACATAAGAAAGGATTCATTATAATATGGGTGGGACCTATATCTCCCTCCAATGCATTGGGTAAAGATTTTATATCTCATGAGATAGACATGGATGGAACGGTAGGTTATACCGGTTCAGTGAAACAGGACTGGAACGAGGGTGAATCGGTTCAGAAAGGGACTTTGTCCACTAAGATAGTCTTGGCAATGAGTCATGACTAACAAGAAATGATTTTCCATGATTATGTGTGCATGACACAAAGTTTCAAGTTTCATGTTATGATTATGGGGATCTCATTTTCACTTCTATGATTTATTCCATGTTAAGATATTATGATCTCTTTTGCGGGATATGATTTTCAAAAAGATATGATATGATTTTTATTTCCTTTATTTGCCCTTGCTGAGCATTTGAGCTCACCCTTCTATGTTTTCTTTTCCCCAGGTCAGGAAGATGGATATTAAGTATAATATGCTAAAAGGGACCCTAGATATGATGAAATAAATGGGAGACACTGTAGAAGATTTATGAACCAGTTGTTTATGTTTCCCAGTTTCTAAAGACACTATACCTATACGGTCCTTTGTGGTTTTGTCATATGTTGTAATAAGTGTGCTTCAATTTTGAAGTATTAACAATGTATGTAAAGTATGGGTCGTTATAAACCATCATCCCAAATCACCCTGAAACCCGTATACCTAAAAAATACTAAACCCTCATACCCAAAAAAACACTATCTCACAGTCCCAAAAATCACCAAAACATAAGTTCAATTACACACTAATCCCTCAGAACAAAAAATCCCTAAACAGTTTTCCCTAAAGAACATAAACCCTCATCCCCAAATAACCCCAATCTCTCATCACCAAAAAACAATTTTCCCTCATCTCCATAATACCTTGAACCCTCAACCATAGAAAAGACTAAACCCCTGGCCCTATAAAACCCTAAAAACTTCTTCTTAGAAAAAATAAAGCCATCATCCCCAAAAAGCTCTAAACCCTCTTCCCCAATGAACCGTAAAACCCTACCCCTAGAAATTCCTAAATCCTCTTCCATAAAAAACCCAAAACCCACATCCTCTAAATATTATAAACCCTTAGACAAGTAAAACCCAAAACACTCATGCCTATAAAAACACTAAACCCACATCCCTAAAAAACTCTCACCCTTGGAAACCCAAAAATCTCAACGCTAAAAATCCCTAAAATCTTAGCCCCCCGAAATTCTAATCCAATAAACCGAGAAAATCATTAAGCATCATCCCCACAAAAAAAAAACACATGGTCCCAAAAATTCTAAACCCTCTACCCCATAGAACATTAAAACCAAAACCATATAGAACATAAAACCATTAAATAGAATAAATCCTAAACCCTATGCATAAAAAACCCTAAACCCTCATCCCAAATAATCATGAAAAATTTTCCCCAAAAAACCTATAACATTAGAACTAAAATACCCTGAATGCATAACCCCTAAAAACCAAAAAACGTCCTAAAAATCACTTAATCATCTACCAAAAAAATCATAAACCCACTATCCCAAATTATCCTAAACCCTCTTTCCAAAATATAGAAATCCCACACCCCTATAAAACCCAACACCCTCATCCCTAAAATTAAGAAATCCATCTTTACTAAAAAAATACTAATCCCTTAGACTCAAAAATTCTAAACCTTTAGCAAAAAATACCCCAAAACCTCATCCCCAAAAAACCCTAAAAACTCGTCCCCAAAAACCATAAACTATAAACCCTAAAAATATCTATAAACTCATCCAGAAAAATTCCTAAACCATTATCCACTAGTTATAATAAATCATAATCCACATAAAACCTTAGTCCCTCAACCCCCAAAAAACTATAACCCTCATCACAAAAAAATCTTATCCCCTATAAACTAAAATACCTAAACCCCCATCCCCAAAAAATCTATAAACCCTCATCCCCATAAATCCCTATACCCTCACCCGTAAAAAACCCAGAACCATCATCCCGAGTAATTTTAGAACCCTCATCTCAAAAAACCATGAATCCTCATCCCCAAAAAACCATAAACCTTCATCCCCAAAAAACCATCAACACTAACCCCGTAAACACCCCAAACCCTCAACCCCAAAAAACCATAAACCCTCATCTTCCAAAACACTAAACCCTAAACCACAAAAAATACTAATCCCTCATCCCCAAAAAAACATTAAACTCCATGAACCAAAATACCCTAAACCCCTATCACCAATAATCCCAAAACCCTTAGACCCAAAACAACCTAAACCATCTCCCTAAAAAACCCTTAACCCCATAAAAAACCCTTAACCCGAACCCTAAAGAACCATAAATATTCTTCCTCAAAAAACCACAATCCCTAATCTTAGAGAAACCTTAAACCCCTAGAAAAAAACCAATACACTCATCCCCGAAAAACCATAAACCTGAATCCCTAACCACAAATAAAACCATAGAACCAAAAAGACCCAGACAATCATTCTAAAAAAAACCCAATAACTTGTGTCCCAAAAAACGATGAACTCTCATCCCCAGAAAACCATGAAAACTCATCCTCAAAAAACCCTCAATCTTCATCCCCAGAAAATAGTCAACCCTTATTAATAAAAAATACTGAAACCCTAAGCCCAAAAATAAACCTAAACATTAAAATTATAAATCATATTTTTTATATTTAATTTCACCATATAAAGTAATAAAAAATCTTAAACCCCCATCCCAGATGATTTTTAATCCATTAGTCCGAGAGAACCAAGAACCCTAATTCTATAAAACTCCAAACACTCAGCCCCAAAAACCCCAAATCCTCAGACCTAAAACCCCAAAATATGTCAGGCCAAAAAATCCTAAAACCCCCACTAAAAAAAATTCTTAACCATCATCACCAAAATTACTAAAACAATTATCCCCAAAAATCCCTAAACATACAGCATTAAAAAACCATAAACTCTCAACCACAAAAAACACAAAAATGTTATCCCCAAAAAAACCCTAAACCATAAAAATCAATATATCCACAACCTCAAAAACACTAAACACTCATCCTATAAAAATCGTAAACCCTCTGGACCAAAAAAATAAAAACCCACATCCAAAAAAAACCTTCAACTGTAACCCCCAAAAAACAAATAAATCTCAGCACAAAAAAACCTCAACCCTCATCACCAAAACACTAAACTATCATTCAAAAAATACACCAAACCCAAAACCCCCAAAAAACATAAACCCATAGTCATAAAAAAACCATGAACCCTTAGCCCTAAAAAACCCTAGTCCCTGAGAACAAGAAAATCCAAAACTCCAAAACTCTTAAAACCCTAAACCATTAGCTGTAAAAAAAACAATAAACCCTCTTACCCAAAAAACTGTAAACCCTTATCCCCAAAAATCCCAAAACCCTAAGTGCCATAAAACCCAAAACACTTAGCACTAAAAATTTCTAAACCTTTATGCCCTAAAATCCATAAACCATCAGCCCCAAAAATACCCTATACCCTTATCCTCAATAAAACCCTAAGCACTGATCCCAAGAAAACCCTAAACCCTCAGCCACATAACAACCTAAATCCTTATCCCCTTAAACCCTAAAGAATAATCACTTGTAAACCATAAAATTTTAACCCTAGAAAACCTGAAACCCTTATCCTATGAAAACCACAAACTCTCATCCGTCGAAAACTCAAAACCCCCATCCCTAGAAATCCCAAAACCTACATCCTGAGAAAACCCTAAACCATATTACATCCAAAAAATAAACATACATCCCATGAAATAACTAATCCCTTGGGCCTTTATAATCCTAAGCACTCCACCTCTTAAAACCATAAACCCTTGTCCATAGAAAAACCTCACCCCAGAATTCCCAGAGCCCTCAACCCCAAGAAAACATAAAAATACATCCCGTGAAAAACCTAAACCCTTAGACCCATAAAAAAATAAATCCCCACATAAACCAATAGCCTTATAAAACCCTAATCTCTCAACTGTATAGAAACCTAATCCTCCTCCCTGGAAAACACTAAACCCTGCATCCTAGAAAATCCTAAATCCGGAGGCATATAAAACTGTAAACCCCTAACAAAGAAAATATTAAATCATCATACCTAGAGAAAAATAAACACTTATCCCTAGAAAAAACTAAACCCTCATACCAATGAAACCCTAAACCATCTACCCTAGAAAACCATAACCCCTCTTCCCATGAACTCTAAAAACTCTCAACCCCAGAAAAGCCAAAAACCACACCCCCTAAAAAACCATAAACCCTTAGAATTGGAAAACTCTTAACACCCATCCTTAGAAAATTCTACTCTTAATCCCCCATAAAATTTAATCACTCATCCCCAAAAAAAATCATTATTCCCTATACAACAGTCAACCCTATACCCAAGATAACCCTAAAACCCAGGTCCCATATAACCCCAAACACTCTGTCAAAAAGATACCTAAGCCTAAATAACCAGGCAACCATAAACCCTTATCCCTAGAAAACCCTAAACACAAATCCTTAGAAAACCCGAAACACTCATCCCACAAACCCCAAAACCCTTTGTCTCAGAAATCCTAAAACCCCCATCCCTAAGAAACCATAAACCTTAAGCACTAAAAAACCTTAAAACTACAATCCAAGATAACCCTAAACCTATATCCCTAGAAATCACTAAACTGTGAGACCCAAAAAACCTAAAATAATCTACCATAGATAACCTTGAACTAATATTCCATGAATACCCTAAAACTTCATCCCTTGATGACCCTAACCCCTCATCCCCTGAAAACCCAAAGTCAAAAGCACTAGAAAATCCTAAACCCTCAACCCCAGAAGACCCTAAACCCTTATTCCTAGAAAACCATAAACCCTTATCCCCACAAAATCCCTAAACCATTAGCCAAGTAAAGCCCTAATCACCATGGTCTAGAAAAATCTAAAACCACATCCTCATAAAAACATAAAACCTCATCCCTAGAAAACTTTAATCCCACTACACAAAAGACCCTAATATCTATGTACAAAAAAAACTTAAACACAATGCCTCAAAAAACCCTTCACCCTCATCCCTAATAAACCCATAACCCTCACCCTTAATACACTCTAAACTCTCATGCTCCAAAAACCATAAACCCTTAGAGACAAAAAACCATAAACCCTCAACCCCAAAAATACTACACATTTAGCCCCAAAAGTCATAAACCCCATAGCCAAGAAAACTAATCACCCAGCATGAAAAACCCCTAAAAAAATAGTCCCAAAAAACATGAAACCTCAGCTAAAAAAACACTAAAACCTCAACCCCCAAAAACCCTAAACCCTTATCCCTAATAAAAAATAACCCTCATATATAAAATACTCTAAAATTCCTTAAATTCTAATCCCTAAAAAACCCTAAAGCCTCATACCCCACAAAAACCCCATCTCAAAAAATACCCAAAACAAATAGCCACATAAAACCCTAAAAATTAAGCCCCCAAAAATCGTAAATTATCATCCTTAAGAACCCCTAAACACTCATACTCCTAAAACCCTTGACCCTAAACCCTGACCCCCAAAACAATCCTAAATAATCAGCCCCAAAAACCCTAAATCATCTTTCATAAACCCTAAATTATCAACCCAAAAAAACTATGGACCCTCATCCCCAAAAAACCCAAAAAAACTCTGCCAAAAAAAAAACCATAAATCCTCAAAAAAACCCTAAAACCTTATCACAAAAAAACCCTAAACCCTCATCCCAAAAAAAAAACAAAACCCATATCCCTAAAAACCCCAAACCTCTACCCCAAAAAACTGTAAACTCTTAGACCCAAAAAACCATAAACATTCCACTAAAAAAAAAACTAAACACTCACCCCCAAAAAATCTAGACCCTCATCCTCAAAAAACCATATACCCTCCACACCAAAATCCTTAATCCCACATCCCAAAAAAATCAAAACCCTCATCACAAAAGTATCCATAAAACCTATATCCCAAAATAACCAAAAAATCATCCCCAAAAATACCTAAAAACACATTCATATAAAAACCTAAACTCCTATCCCCCCAAAAATGTAAAAATATATCCCCAAAAACCACAAACCCATAGCTCAAAAAAAACCATAAAAATCTACCCCAAAAATCCATCACCCTATAACCCAAAAAATCAAAAACCCTTGTCCACAAAATACACAAACCCTTATCCCCACCTACCCCAAACCCTCATCACCAAAAAAACCTATACCCTCATCACCAAAATCACTTATACATCCTTAAATCAAAATCACTAAACCCTCATCCCAAAAAACTTAAACCCTTATCCCCATATATTCTTAAACACGCATCCCAAAAAATATATAAACCCTCATCTCAAAAAAACACTAAAACCTCTTCCCTAAAAACCCATAAAAATTCAACTCCAAAAACTTATGAACCCACAATACTAAAAAATCTAAAACCCTCATCTTCATAAAACCCTAAGCCCTTATCTCCAAAAAAGTAGTAAACCATATTCCATAAAAATACCTGAACAAACACCCCCAAAAAACTAATGCCTCTTCTAAAAAGCCCCCTGATATTTAATCCCAAAAAATCCAAAAACATCAGCACCAAAAATACCTAAAACCTCACTCCATAATAATCCTAAACCATCACCCCAAAAACATGATTAAATTTTTGTCCAAAAAACCCTAGACCTCCAACACTAATAATCTAGAAACCCTCATCCCAAAAAACCCTAAACCATACAAAAAATCACTAATTCCACATCCCCAGAAACCCTAAAACCTCATACCCAAAAATCCGTATAACCCCATCCAAATAAAAGATAAAAATTCAACCACAAAAAACCCTAATCCTTTGTCCCCAAAAAAACCATACATACACACCCCCAAAAAATCACAGAATAACAACCCAAAAAACCAAAACTAGAATCCCTAAATACCCTAAACCCTCATCCATGTAAAAATCTAAACTCTCAACCCCAAAAAATTCATAAACCCTTATCTCGAGAAAATGAAAACCCTTATCCCCAAAACCCTAAACCATGAACCCAAAAACACTAAACACTCGACCCCAAAAACCATGAACAATCATTCCAACCAAAAATAAAAACCTCACCCCCTTAAATGCATGATCTATTAGTCCCTAAAAACCCAAAACGTTTAGGCACAATAAAATTAGAAACCTCTACCTAAAAAACTCTAAACCCTAATCATAAAAAAACCAAGAAAACTCATCCCCAAAATTCCCTAAACCCATAGCCCCAAAAAACGAAAAACTCACAACCCCAAAAAACCCTTAATCCTCAACCCCAAAAATACTTAAACCCCTTTCCCCAAAACAGCATAAACCCTCAACCATGAAAACCCATAAACCTTCATACCCAAATAACCCTATACCCTAAACGATCATCCAGAAAAAAAACTAAACCCTCATCACCAAACAATTGAAAAAACACATCTGAAAAAACCCTAAAGCATCAGCCCCAAAAAGCGTAAAACCTCATCCAAAAAAATTATAAAACCTCAGCACCAAAGAAAACCTGAACCCTTATCCCCCAAACCCCGAGAAATAGAAACCTGTGAACCCTATTCCCCAAAAAAATCAAAACACTCAGCCCCTGAAAATCATTAACCCTTAGTACTAAAAACCCAAAACCGTCATAAAAAAAAACAAAACCCAAATCCCCAAAAACAATATACCCTCATTCCCAAAAAAACATTAATCCTTCATACCTAAGAAAACATATACCATCATCTATAAAAAATCCATACCCACATTCCAAAAAATCCCAAAAACATGATTCCCAAAAAAACTATAAACCTTACACCCCTGATAACCATAAACCAATAGTCTCAAAAACCCTTAAACCATTAGCCCAAAAAACCCAAAACCAACAGCCATAAAAAAATCTACCCTCAACCCCCAAAAAACTAAAACCTCAGTTCCAAAAAACACAATACCTTCATCCCAAAAAACTCTAATCACTCAGCCCTAAAAGTGAATAATCCCCCAAATCCAAAAATCTATAAACCCTCATCCTCATATACTAATGAACCCTTGGCCCCAAAAAACCCTAAACCTCAGCCTAAAAAAATAATAAATCAGCACCACTAAAAACCCTAATCTCATATAACAAAGAAACCATAAACCCACTGCCTAGAAAACTATAAACCTTATCCCTCAAATAAATTATAAACCCTTAGCACCAAAAATCCATAAAACCTCATCCACAATAATCCCTAAACTACCGGCCCCAAAAAAACTCTAAACCCACATAACCAATACACCCCCAACCCTCAACCCTAAAAAACTAAATTCTCATCCTCAATAAAACACTAAACTCTGATCCCCTGAAAACACTAAAAATTTATCCCCCACAAAATGCTAAACCCAACCCCAAAAACCATAAACCCCCTATCCAAAAACACCATAAAACCTTATCCCCAAAATATAATGAACCTTCATCCCCCAAAATCCATAAATACCATTCTTCAATAATTACTGAACCCTCCATGTAGAAAAACACTTAACCCTCAACCCCCCAAATCCACAAACCCTTATCCCTATAAAACCTGTAACCATCACCACCAAATGTAAAATCTCATCCCAAAAAACATGAATCCTTAATGACCAATAAATCGTTAACCCTCCTAAAAAACAAACCCTCATCTCGAAAAAACTATGTCCGTAAACCCCAAAACACAATAAACACTCATCCAAAAAAATAGTAATCTTTAAATCCAAAAAAAAAATTAAAGCCTCACCACCCAAAAAAACCTAAACCACAAATCCAAAGAACCCCATTCCATCATCCATAAAAATACCTTAATCTTTATCCCCCCAGAACCCTAAACCCTCATCCCGGAAAACCCTAAATTTTAATCCATAAAAATCCCTAAAACTTCATCTCTAAAAAATTATAAGATTTCAACCCAAAAATACCCAAAACCTTCAACCCCAAAAAAAATATTCCTCATCCAAAAACAAACCTAATCGCTCTGTCACAAAAAATATTAAACCCTCATGACCAGAACTCCCTAAACTATCAGGCCCAAAGAATCCTAAACACTCATCCCCCCAAAAAAACATTAATCCCTCATCCCTAAAAACCCCTACAACTGTAGTTAAAAGAAAATACTAATTCCCCATCCCATGAAAACACTATCCCCTACAAATCCCTAAACACGCACTCCCAAAATACAGAAAACCCTCATCTATAAGAAATCCAAAAATAGCTCACCAAAAACCCTAAAAATTTATCCCAAAAAACCCTAAACCCCAAACCCCCAAAAATTATAAAACCTTGGCCCAAAAACCCCAAACCCTCATCCAAAAAAATCATCTGCCTCAAAAAAATCCTTAACCCTCTCCCTAAAAAAACTAAGCCCTAAACCCCATAAAATCCTAAATCATGAGAACAAAAAAACCCAAAACACTCATCCCCAAAAAAATTAAACCCCCAAACCCAAAAAAACCCTAAAACATATCCCCCAAAGACCTCTAATCCCATTACCCTAAAAAATAAAAACCCTTAATCTCCAAGAAACCCTCATCCCTCAACCTCAAAAACCCTAAACCATCATCTAAAAAAAATCCTAAATTTGGAATCCCAAAAAACAATAAACCCTAATTCCCAAAAAACCTAAACCATCAGTCATAATAACTTTTCAACATCATCCCAAAAAAACTAACCTCACAAACCAAAAAACCGTATTCCCAAAGATCCAAAAAAACATAAAACCTCGTCGCCAAACTGTAAAACCACAATCCCAAAAGACCCAAAACCCCCAACAAAAAATCTCTAAACCCTCATCACAAAAAAAAACATAAACACACAGCCCCAAAAATTCTTAAACCATCATCCATTAAAAACCCTAAACCTTCAGCCCCCAAATAAACTAAAACATAATCCCTAAAAAATCTTAAAAACATATCCACAAAAATCCATAAACATATATCCCTAGAATACCATAAAACCTTAGACTCAGAAAACACTAAACACTCATCCCCTAAAATTTCTAAGTCGTTATCCAAAATTTTTCCTAAACCCTCTACCCCAAAAAACACAAAACCCTAATCCCAGAAATACATTAAACCCTTAGCCCCCCAAAACCCTAAACTAGCAGTAAAAAAATAAACCTAAACCCTCATCCCCAAAAAATTCTAAACCATCATAAAAAAAACTCTTAACACTCCACACCAAAACCACAAAAAAATATCCTTACAATTCCTTAAACCCTCAACACCAAAATAACATAAACCCTCAGGCCCAAAAAATCATAAACCCTCCAAATCAAAAACCATAAACCCTCCACATCAAACACCATAAACCTTTATCCTCAAAAAAACATAAATACACATCCCCAAACTACACTAAAACCTCATCACCAAAAAAATCATAAACCATTGGGCCAAAAATCTATAAACCCACATCCCCAGAAACCCTAAACCCTCATCCAAAAATACCCAATACCCTCATCTCGAAAAAACCTCAAACATCTTCCCCAATAAAACATAAACCCTAATCCCCAAAAAATCATAAATTCTGAGCCCGAGAAAAACCCAAAACTCTAAACCCTCAGAAAACATAAACCCACATCCAAAAAAAATCCAAAACCCAAAGTCGAAAAAAATCATAAACATTCAGCCCCAAAAATACCCTAAACTCTCGCCCTACGAAAATATATACCCTCATCCTTCAAATCCCTAAAACAATAGACCCAAAATCCCTATTCCCCCATCAAAAAATTCCTTAAACCCTCATCTACAAAAATTTCTACTCACTCATCCCAAAAAAACACTAATCTATCTTACCCAAAAAAAACCCAAAATCCTAAAATATAGAAACCTAAACCCCCACCCCCACAAAAGCTAACACCTCAGCCAAAAAAACCCTAAACACTCTATCAAAAAAAATAATTAAGCCCTTAGACCCACAAAAACATAAAACCTCAACCCAAAAACCCCAAAACCGTCCACCCTAAAAATCCTTATACCCTTTATAAAAAATAAAATTCTTCAAACCCAAAAAAATAAACCCTCATCCCCAAAAATATAATCACAATAAAACCCTAAACACTTGTTCTAAAAAAAACTGAAACAGTTAGTCCTAGAATACCCTAAACAATCAGTCCCAAAAACCCTAAACCCTATAAAAAACTAAAAAACCCTCCGACCTAAGAAAAACTAAACCTCCATCCACAAATAACCCCAAAACATCATCCACAAAAAATAATAAACCATAATCCCTAAAATTCACAAAACACTCAATCCAAAAGAACCCTAAACTCTCTTCCTTCAAAACCCTAAACCCTTATATTCCACAAAAAATCCATAAACCCTCATCCCCAAAAAACTGTAATCCTTCATTCCCAATAAAAAACTAAATCCTTGGTCCTAAAAACCCTAAACCCTCATCCCCAAAAAACTCAAGACCCCCAATCCCAAACAAACACTATAACCTCGTCACCATGAAAACTTGAACCATCAACCCCAAATAACCTGTAATCCTTTAGCCCAAAAAACCCCTAAACACGTATCCCCCAAAATACATAATTCATCAACAAAAAAGGAAACTAAACCCTCCTCCACTAACAAACCTAAACCCTCATCCCCAAAACACCACAAAACCATAGCCCCATAAAACCCAAAACCCTCAGACCCAAAAAAAACCCTACACCATTATCATGAAAAACAATCAACACTTGTCCACAACCCCCCCCCCCCCCAAATATAGAATCCCAAAAAGCCATACACATTTTACACCAAAACAAACCTAAACCCTTGCCCCCCTAAAAAATACACAATGTGGGCCCAAAAAACCCTAAATCCTCTTCCCTAAAAATCTTTAAATCCCCATCCCCAACAAAAAATAAATACTCAACTCCAAAAAACCATAAAACCATATACCTAAAAATACATAAACCCTCTTCTTCGAAAACACTAAACCCTCACCCCTAAAAAACCCTAAACCCCCATATGAAAAAACCCCTAAACTATAAGTCCCAAAAAAACCTAACCCCTCAGTATCAAGACACTAAACCATAAGTCCCTAAAATCCTAAACCCTCATTCCCAAATACCCTAACCATCATCCTCAAAAAATCCCTAATACCATATCCAAAAAAACATAAACTCATATGTAAAAAAACTAACACCTCTGCCATATAAATCTATAAACCCTAAAACCCATATAACTAAAATGAAATAGGGGAAAATAACCATGAATGCGCATCTTTAGAAAACCCTAAACCCTCATCCATAAACATAACTGATCCCTTAGTCCCAAAACCCCTTAACACTCATCCCTAAAATAACTAAACCCACATCCCCAAAAAGCCTAAACACAAAGCCCTAAAAAACCCTCAACCCTATCCCTAAAAAACCTAAAACATCATAAAAAAAACCCAATACCTTCACCTAAAAAAACCCCAAAACCCTCACACCCAAACAACCCTAATCCCTCTCTGTAAAACAACCCTAATCCTATATCCCCAAAAAATGTTCAATACTCATCCCCAAAAAACACAAAAAGGTGATCCCAAAGAAACCCAAAACCCATAGAAAAAAATAAAACCATAAACAATCATCCCTAGAAAAACTATAACCCTCATTCCCAAAAACCCAAAACCCTCATCCCTAAAAAAACATTATACCACCAAACCCAAAAAAAACCATAAAACCTCATCCCAACAAATTCTAAACCCTTATCCCCAAAAACACTAAAACCTTAGCCCAAAAAACCATACACCCTCATCCCCAATAAACCCAACACCCTTATCAAAAAACCCCACAAAACCCTTGGCCCAAAAAACCCCAATCCCTCATAAAAAAACCCAAACCCACAACATAAAGAAACCCCACTCCCTTGGCCAAAAAAATATTCCATACCCTCATCCCCCCAAAACACCAATACATGTTCCCTAAAAAATGCAAAACCATCATCCCCCAACCCACCAAACCCACAGCCCCACAAAACCCCAATCCATTATACACAAATAACCAAAAACCCATATACAAATAAAACTCCAAATCATTAGTCCCAAAAAACCCCAAACCCTTAGCCTGAAAAAACCCAAAACCATTAGGAACAAAAAAAATTCCAAACCCTCATCCCAAAAACCCAAACCCCATTCCACAAAAAACACCACACACTCATCCCCAATAAATCCCAAACCCTCATCCAAAAAATCCCCAAACCCAAATCCCCAAAAAATCTCATTCCCCCAACCCCAAAATTCCTAAAACACTCAGCCTAATAATACCCAAATCATCCTCCTCAAAAAACCCCATGACCTTAGCATATAAAATACTTGTAACCTAAACCCTAAAAAACAAAAAAACCTCTACCCCAAGAAACATCATGCCCTAATTCTAATATAACACCAAACCCTCATCATAAACAACCCTCAACACTTAGCCCCCAATAACTGAAAACCCTCATCCTCAAAAAACCCCAACCCATCAACCCCCCAAAACACCAACCACTAATCCCGAAAAAATCAAATTCCTTAAGCCACAAAAAACCCAAAATCCTATGAACAAAAGAACAAATCCCTCATACCCAAAAATATACAATCCCTCTATCAAAAAAAAGGACAAAAACACAGTAATAAAAAACTACAGAACCTCAACCTCAGAACACCCAAAACCCGAATCCCTAAAACACCCAAACCCTAATCTCAAAATAAACCAAAAAACTCTAAGCCCAAAATTACCAAGAAACCTCATCCCCCAAAATCCCATACCCTCCGTCCTAAAAAACCCCAAGTCATCATAAAAAAACACAAATTCCTTTATCCCCCCAAAAATAAAAATCCCTCAGCCCCTAAAAATCCAAGCACCCAACCCCAAAAAAACCAAAGTCCTCAACCCCAAAGAACTATTGAACTTATAAAAAAAACCCAAATCATAGGCTCTAAAAAATCCATGACATAAACAAAAAAAAAACTCAATCCACCATCAACAAAAATACCTAATCCCTTAGTACCAAAATACCGCATAACCCAAGACCTAGAAATACCCACACCCACAGCCTCAAAAAACCCATACCAACATACCAAGAAAACCAAAAACCTCATCCCAAAATAATCCTAAACCCTCCTCCCAAAATAAAATGAAAACCCTATTCTCTTTAAAATCCATAAACTCTCAGTTCTAAAAAACCCTAAACCATCAGCACAAAAATACCCTAAATACTTCACCCCAAATAAACCTAAATACTCAGTCCTAAAAAACCATATACATTCATCCAAAAAACCATTATCTATCAGTCAGAACAAACCCTAAACCATAATAAATATAAAAACATAAACCATCATCCATGAAAAACCTTGTTACCTCACACACACTAAAAAAGAAAACCCTAACCCCCGAAAAAACCATTATCCCTCACCCCTAAAATAACCCAATCCATTAAACCCAAGAAATTCAAAATCATATGCCCCAAAAAACCTAAAATCCTCATTGCCAATATAAAATAAACCCTAAACCCAAAAAAAACCATAAACCCTCAGTCCCAAAAAACCAAAACCCTATGCCCAAAATACACAAAAATATCATCCCCAAAATACACAATACTCACAGACCATGGAAACCCAAAATCATAATCCCCCAAAAAACCTAAAACCTCAACCCCAAACCCCAAAACCCTCAGCTCCAAAAAAACCTAAAACACTCATCCAAAAAAACCAAAAACCCATCCCAAAAAAATGCTTGTCTCCAAATAACCCTAAACCCTTAGCCTATAAAACTCCATACCCTCATCCCCAAACAACCACAAAACCTCAAACCCAAAACCCCAATCCACAAGAGCTGAAAAATTCTGTAACCTCATCCCCAAAAACCCAAATTGGTTAGCACCAAAATATGAAAAACCCTGATCACCCAAACTCCCCAACCTCCTTCCCTAAAAATCCACAAACCCTCATCCCCAAAAACCCCCAATCTCTTTTCCCAAAAAAACCGAAAATCCTCAACCCCCCATCCCCAAACTCCTCAACCCAAAAATACCTAAAATAGTCACGACCAAAATAACCAAACCCACATCCTCCAAAAAACCATTCCCTCACAAAAAAAACTAGCCTTCAACACCCAAACCACAATCCCTCATCACCTAAAAACCACAATCACTCAACCCAAAAAAAAACACCTAGCCCTTAACCCCAAAACTCCCAACCCATCACCCTAAAAAACCTCATAACCTTAGTAGAAAAATATATTATTCACTCATACCTAAATAACCACAAACCTTGATCCCCCAATTCTCCCCCAATACTCATCCCCAAAAAACTCAAAAACTTCATCCCCTAAAACCCCCCCAACACTCTACCACCAAAATTAGAAAGTTGTCAACACCAAAAAAATCCCAAGGCCATATCCCCAAAAAAATGCATGACAAAATTCCAAATATTCCATACACAATAATCCCCAAAAACCCACACCCTAATACCTAAAAAATAGTAATCCCTTAGGCCCAAAAATCTACAATCCCTCAGCCACAAAATCCCCAAACCCTCAGTATCAAAATATAGCATATCCTCATACAAAAAAAAATCCAACCCCTAAAATCCTCAAATACACATCACTATTATAACACCAAAACCCTCATCCCATGAAAACCCCAAACCTTCGTCCCAAAATCACCCCCACACCTTCAGAACTAAATAATACATGTCCTCAAAACCAAAAAATCATTAATCCAACATCACTATTAAATCCTAATCTTGTACCATAAAAACCCCAATCCCTCATCCCCCCCAAAACACCAATTCATCCACACACAAAAACGATTACCTCGTCTATTAAATACCTAAAACCCTCATCCTTAAAAAAAACTCAAGAACTATGCCCCAAAAATCCCCAATCACCTAGCTGAAAAAAACCTGAAAACATCAACCCAAAGATACCCCAAAGTCCAAGAACCTGGGAAACTGTATCCCTCATCACCAAAAAAATATGAAACCCATATCCCCAAATAAACTAAAAGCCTCATCCCCAAAAAGCCTAATCCACAGAACCAAAAAAACCCAATCCCTCATCCCTAAAAACCTAAATCTCTATTCCTCAAAAATCAAAAATCACTCATCCCCAAAAAACTGAAATCCCTCAAATCCAAAAGGCCCCAAACCCTCACTCAAAAAAACCCTATGTCCCCGCCCCAAAAAAACCCCAAGGTCTCACCCCCAAAAATCGACATGTAGTTTTATCCAAAGAAAACTCCAATGCCTCATCCCAAAAGAAAACCTATTCTTGATGCCTCAAAAATACTAAACACTCATCCCTATAAAACCCCTAGAACTTATCCTCCAAAAAACTCCAATCCCACATCCCCAAAAAATCCAAACTACTCTACCACAAAACCCTTCCCCTATGTCTCAAGAAACCCAAACAATTATTCCCCAAAAAACCCAAATTACTTATCCCACAAAAACCCTAAGCCCTTAATAAGAAAAAAATCCCAAGTCATAATCCCCAAAATTCCAAACCGTTATCCCAAAAAAACCCTAACCCTCTACATTAATAAAACGCCATTCCATTGGCCCCACAAAACACCAAACCATCAGCCCGAAAAAAAACAAATCCATCATCCCAAAAAATACACTAAACCCCCTAAAAATTATATACCCTCTACCCCCCAAAACCTCAAGCCTCCATCCTTCCAAAAATCCAAAAACACTTATCCCCAAAAAATCCCATACACATTTCCCGAAAAAAAACCTAAGCACTTAGCCTTTAAAAACTGCAAATCCCCAGCCCCCAAGAAACCCAAATCCATAGACCTAAAAAACACAGAACACTCAGCCCCAAAATAAACCCCATACCCTCATCCCTAAACAAACACAAACACTATGTCCCAAACAATCCAAAACCTTTATCCACGAAACCCTAAACCCTTAGACTCAAAAAACTCTAAACCCTCCACCCTAAAAATAACTATACCTTCCACCCTAAAAAATATGAATCCTTTAACCCCAGAAAAACTATAAACTCTCACCCTCAAAAATCCCAAAACCCACACACCCAAATACCCAAAACTTTACAACCAAAAAACAAGTATCCCTCAACCCCCAATAACACTAAACCCCAATCCCAAAAAAACCCTAAATCCTCAGCCTCAAAAATTACTATACCCTCATCCTCAAAAAACATTAAAACCTAAGCACCTAAAAACCCTAATAGCTCAGACCAAAAAACCATAAACTCATATCCCCAAAAAACCTTAAACCATCAAGCAAAAAATAACCCTAAAAACATAAACCTTCATCCCCACAAAACCGTAAACCCTAATAAAAAATAATCCTAAATTCCCATCCCTATGTAACAATAAACACTCTTCCCCAAAAATCATTAAACCCTCTTCCACAAACAACCTAAACCCTCATCCCCAAAAAACCAAAACCCTCAGCCCCCTAAAACTCTAAACCCTCAGCCCCAACAAATACTAAAACCTAATCCACAAAAAAAACATGAAAAATAATCCACTAAAAACCAAAAATACACAGCCCAAAAAATCCTAAACCCTACCCATAACAAACACAGAAATCCACACCCTAAAAAACCTAAATGATATCCGCAAAAAACACTATACCCCACCCAGAAAAAACTCTAAAACCACACCCCAAAAAATGATATACCCTCACCCTCAAAAAACCGTAAACACGCTACCTCAAAAAAACCTTAAACCTACATCCTAAATTACGCTAAACCCTCATCCCAATAAAACAGTAAAACATCATCCCCAAAAATCCATAAACCCTTATCCATATAAAAACCAAAACCCCTTAAACAAGAAAACAGTTAACCATCATCGATTTAAATCTCTAAACCCTAATACCAAGATTACATTAAACCCTAATCTACATAAAATACTAAATCCACAATTCTGGAAGACTCTAAACCCTAATCCCCAAAAAATAGTAAACCCCTAAACCCCTAAAAACCTAAACTCTCTTCCCATGAAATCCCTAAACCCTTAGCCCATAAAAATAATAAAATATCTTCCAGGAAAAAAGAAAACCCTTATCATTATTAAAAATAATCCCCCATACTCATAAAATTCTAACACCTCATCTCCAAAAAAAACCAAAAACCCTAAACACCAAATATCTCAAAACCCTCCACCCTAGAAAACATGAAACCATCAACCTGAGAAAAATGTATAATGTCATGCCCAGACAACCCTAAATCCTTTTGCATAGATAAATATATACCCTTATACCTAGAAGAACCTAGACCCTCAGTCCATGAAAACTATATACCCTTAGAAAAAAACAACCCTAGAACCTTATTACCCAAAAAAATGGAGACCCACATCCTAATAAAACCCTAGACCCTCAAACTTACACAACACTAGAGCCTCATCCACAATAATACCTGGTCCCTCATCCCCATAAATCCCAAAACCCTATATATTAGAAAATCATAAACGCTAATTCATAAAAAAACATAAACTCTCAACCCTACAAAACCCTAAAAATTTGTCCCAAGAAAACCTGAACAGTCAGCCCTAGAAAAACCTAAATCCTCTTACCTAGAAAACCTGGAACCCTCATGCCCTAAAATACCTAATACCTGAACCACAAAAAATCATATACCCATAGACAAAGAGAACTAATCCACATCCCCAGAAAATGGTAAACCCACATCAATAGAAGACTCTAAACCCACATCCCTAGAAAATCCTAAATCCACAAACACATAATAACCATGAAATTAATCCCACAAAAAACATAAATCCTCAACCTCATAAAAAACTAAAACCTCTTCCATCAAAAACCCTAAACCACAATACCCAAATAAACACTTAAACCCTCATCCCCAAAAAAACCCAAAACCATCTTCCCCAAAAAACCATACAGACTTAGCCACCCTAAACCCTCATCAGCATAAAACCCTATCCTATTTGCCTGAAAGAACCAAAACCCGCATCCACCAAAAACCCTAAACCATCATCCCCCAAAACCCAAAACCCTCATACTTAAAAAACCTAAACCTTAATACCCTCAAAACCTGAAACATTGAGATAAGAAATACTTTAGTCACTTATCCCATGGAAACCCTCAACACTTAGGTCTGAAAACACTGAACCCTCAGCCAAAAAAAACCCAAACCCTCATCTCCAAAAAATTAGAAACACTATGGACAAAAAAACTAAACCCTTATCCCCCAAAAATAGTAAAACCACATCCCCAACAGTACCCAACAACCTCAACCCATAAAATCACTAAAAACACAACCCAAAAAAACCCAAACTCTCATCACCTAAAAAACCTAAAATCTCGACCCCAAAATTCCCACAACCCCAAAAAATATTATCCATCTCCCCAAATAACCCTCTAACCTCATCCATTGATTACCCTATTCTTTTGGACCTATGAATCACTAAACCCTAATCCCAAATCCTAATAAAACCCTAATCTGAAATCCCTAGAAAATCCAAAATCCACATCCCCAAAAAGTCTTAATCACTCAACCTAACTAAACTGTAGCCCCCAACCCTATAAATCTCAAATCCCTTGTCCCTTGAAAAAAAGAAACACTCAACCATATAAAATCATAAAAATTATTCCCTAGAAAAATGAAATTATTAAACCATTGAAAGAACTAAAAACTAAACCCAAGAAAACCCTAAACCCTCTGTCCTAGAAAACCCAAAACCCTTGGTCTGATAAAACACTAAACCTTAGTCCCAAATAAAATAAAAACCCCTTAGACCTAGAAAACCATAAACCCTCACCATATAAAATAAAAAATCCTCATCCCTAGAAAACATTAATCCCTCATCTCCAAATAAACCTAAATCCTTAATCCTAGAAAACACTAGAACCCCTTCCCTAGAATACACTAAACCCCCATACCTAGAAAACAGAAGACCCTTATTACCAGAAAACCATATACCCTCAGCCATAGAAAATAGAAGACATGCATCCCCCAAAAACCCTTGACATTAATCCTCCTAAAAATCTTAACCCTCATACCTAGGAAACTAGAAACGCTTATCCTCCGAAAAACATAGATTGTTACCCATAAAAACCCTAAATCCATCAATCCCATAAAACCCAAAACCATCATCCCCTCAAAGAGCTAAACCCTAAGACCTATAAAAACATAAACCCTAATTACTATAAAACCCTAAACCCTAAACCATAGAGTACATTAAACACTTTATCCTAGAAAATTCAAAAGCCCAGACCTAGAAACCCCTAAACCATCATACCTTGAATGTCTGAAACCCTTAGCGCATGAAAACCATAAATCATCATCCCAAAAATACAATAACTCCCATACAAAAATAACCTTAGAAACGCATCCCTACTAAACCATAAAAAATCAAGATTAGAAAAATCTAAAACATCCTCCATAGAAATTGTTAAACCATCATCCCAATAAAACCCTAATCCCTTTGTCCTAGAAATCCTCAAACCCTCAGCCATAGCAAAAACAAAAGCATAATCCCTAGAAAAATTTAAACCACCAAACTTAGAAAACACTAAACCCTATTACTGAGAAAATAATAAAATGTTAGACCCATAAAACCATTAACCCTCATCCCTAGATAATCCGAGACATTCAACTTCAAAAAATCCTAATCCACCATTCTAGAAAACACTAAACCCTCATCTCTAAAAAACAATGATCCCTCAACCATAAAAAACACTAAAACTTCATCACTAGAAAAAACTAAAAACAAAGACCAAGAAAGCCATAAACCCTCTACCATAAAACACACAAAACCCTCATCCCCACAATATCATAAACCCTTAATGTTAAAAAAATCAAAACCATCATCCCAAAAAATACAAAACCATCATCCCCCAAAAACCAAAAACTCTCATCCCCATAAAACACTAAAATTTTATCCATAAAAAAACATTAACCATAATCTCTATAAAATTGTAAACCATTAGCACTAGAAAACCATATAATCCCTACCATATATAATAAAAAACTGTAATCCAAAAAAAAAACCTCAACCATAGGAAACCATAAACCCACATCCCTAAAATACCCTAAACGCTCGTCCCCAAAAGAAACATAAACCCTCAGCCTCAAAATATCTCTAAACCCTCACTTACAAAAAACCATAAACCATTTTCCCAAAAAATTAATAATCCCACATCCCTAAAAATCCAAAAACAACTCACCCTCAGAAAACCCTATAACCTCATCACCAAAAAAAACCCTAAACCATTAGCCATAGAAATCCATAGACCCCCAACCATAGAAAAACCTGAACCCTCATCCCCATAAAACCCAATACCCCCAGTCCTAAGAAACCTTAAATTCCCATCCCATAAAACCCTAAAAAACCATTCTCAGAAAACTGTATACACTCAACACCAAAAAACCCTAAATGTAATGGCACGGAACTCTTCGGCCCATTCTTTTGTCGAAAAGAGGTTCATGAAGTGTAGTGTGAGTACAAGCCGTGTAGTGTGAGTACAAGCCATGTACCACCTCTCCAGGTATACCATGTGTTGAAGACATGTCCTTTCCGTGTGAAATAAATGAGTACACGCCGTGTAGCCCATACTACACGTCGTGTAGTCCCTCCCCGCGTACGCGTTACCCTCAAACCTTGTGTTGACCAGTCAATGGTCGTGTGTTGTGTTGAAGTCATGTCCTTACCGTGTGAAATAAATGAGTACACGCCGTGTAGCCCATACTACATGTCGTGTAGTCCCTCCCCGCGTACGCGTTACCCTCAAACCATGTGTTGACCAGTCAATGATTGTGTGCCGCGTTGAATTCCATGTTGGAATCCGTGTGGAGACTGTGTGAAATGGACGAGTACACGCCATGTACTAGAAAGTACATGCCGTGTACTTTAGTTTTTCTCTCCTATAAAAGGAGGGGGCCTAATCTCCTTTTCAAATCACTCCTCTCATCCCCTATTCTTTGAGTAGAGCTCTCCCGAGAGACTCCAAAGCTCTTTTCCTCCATAACTTCTTCGCCCGAGCTCTGATTTACGATCCGTCAATGGACACAGGATCGTAACGATGAGGAGAAACTTCTGATCTTGGATCTATTGATTTCCCTTTGGAATTTCCTTCCCATCTTCCACCCGAGGAGGTTTTTCCGGGTTTTGATAGAAGCGACGGATGCCGACGAACATCTTCTAAAGCGGATCCGGGGGAGCATTGTGATCAGAACCTGTTGAGGTAGGGATCTTACCTTCTTCTCTCTAAATCGTGAATCATGCGGGGTGGGTGTCCCCTTGTTTATGTGACACACATTTGAATCAGTTTAATAAAGATAATAACAGGTTAAAGAACAGGTATGGTTAAGTTGTTATGTTTATCTTTGTTTATCCTATTGTTATGTTGTGAATTGAATAGGCTTATGCCTACTAAAAATCACGGTCGTTGGGGGCCTTTTCTTGCGCAATTAAATGTTTCCCTATATTTCTAGACCGTTTTGTGGATGGAAACTTTGTGGAATGTGGAAATTGGGTAATCATGTAAAGCTGGCTGATTAAAATCTGGAACCCTTGTGTGATCACCCCAGTTGAACAAAATGTAATAATAAACATGTGGGTGCTGGTTTGGGTTTATTTTTATGTGAAGGGAGTGTTTTGTGGGTTATTGTGGATTGGGTGAGTAGCGAGGCTGCGGTTTGCTTGGTTGTGGGTTGGTGGGAATGCTATGTTGGTGATGGGAAGCGGGGATGCAATAAATGGTATCAAGAGATGTTGATGTATGAGTTTCGGAGTGTTTGTGGTTATGGTGGTAGGCAGTGGGGCTGTAGGGATGGGTTTGAATGTGAATGAACTATGGGTTGTGAATAATAAATAAAAGTGGAAGAGTTAATGAATGGTGGGGCATGGAAATGGAATGGGATTAATAATCAATAGGGTTGGTTGGTCAATAAGAAGGGACTTGCTTGAGTTTCTTGTGTTTTTCTAACTTGATTTGTGGATGCCAAGGATATATTTTATAGACGATTGATATGGTTGGTTGTGGATATTTTCCCAGTAGTTAAGGAACTAATAAACAAATTCTGTTGAAACATTAAAACCTAAATGGGGTTGGGGTTGTTTGTTGTATGCATGCTTCGACATAGCAGTGCTGAGTCACGTGCTCAGTTTCTCTGTTTAGAAGACATAGTTTGGGTTGTGTGTTTGGTATACGTATGTATATATATATATATATATATATATATATATATATATATCTTTGTGTTTTGTCGCACCTCACCCATGTTGAGCACTTAGTGTCGAACACTCCCATTTCATGGGAGAGGGTGTTTTCCCCTTAGTTACTAGCTCCTTCCTACTCCTTCCATAGGCTGTGATGGCTTGAGGCGACCTTACACCCAAGACTCTTTGGGTAGGTTTTGATTGGGGTGGTTTCAGCCCAAGACTCTTCGGGAAGGTGTATTGTTCCCAAGAATCTTCGGGATGAGGCCTAGGTGTGTTCGTGTGGGGATGTGATTGTGGTTGTGAGGCCCAGGTGTGTGTGGGCGGGATGTGTGGTTGTGAGGCCCAGGTGTGTGCGGGTGGGATATTTGGTTCTTGAGGCCCAGGTGTGTGCGGGCAGGAAGAGTGTGGCAGCGTCAGGACATTCGTCGTTAGAAAGAGCAGCTAACTAGTGGGAAATGTTGTAGGGTACCCAATACTCTTGTTCTTATATGCTACTACCTGTTGTTATGTGTTTTTGGTGAGCATGGATGGTGAGGTTGGTTGGATAGAATTCCTTGTTAGGTTTTGGTTTCTTCTGTTGTTCTCACGGGACATTAGAATGTCTCCCCACTTGTGCATGAGAGATTTAGGTTTCCCTACTGAGTATACTTGTATTCTCACCCTACGTTTACTTTCAGGTTTCCAGGAGGACTACCAGGGCCGTGCAGGACCCTACTAGTCAGGACAGTTGGAGTTTTTGCAGTTTTTTGTACTCTTGTTTCTTTTGGTATTGTACTTTTGAGCTTTCTTGTACTCGTACTTTGTTTCAGAATTGTTTAAACATGCATGTGGGATTGGTTTGGGTTTATTTCTATACACTTTCCCTTTTCCTTTTTGGTGGTTGACTTGTCCTATTTCCTGATATCAAATAATAAAAAGGGTAATGCCTCCCATATTTGTGAAAACTCATACCCTTGGTGCTAGTCACCACCCCGGGGCCTACTGGAGGCAGGACTCAGGGGGTCATTATCTCCCTTTCACCATTTCCAGCTCAGGAGGGGCATCCTTGATAGAAGGGGGTCATGACAGAATGGTATCAGAGGAATGGTTGAGAGATAGGATGGAGTCTGGAGTTTGGCACAGTGAGGATTTCATGGGATGGTAGGGAAATGGTGTTGGGTAAACTTGGTGCATGACATAGGCTAGGGAAGACCAGCTAGGACACGGGATTTTAGGCCCCCCATGATCTGATGCAAGGAATATGAGCCTACCGAACGACCAAGTGAGACTACATTAATTGAATGGTAGAGACCATAGGGAAGGTACATGCATCATTATGATTGTGTTTTACTTGATTTGGGTGTTCTGGTAAAGAAATTGAAATAAAAATGATAAAATGAAACCTTGAGAAATTTCTTTACTACTTGGGCCTAGGCGATCTTTGTTTACCGTATAGCTATGGAACTTGGACGTCGTCCCTGGGTGGCTTAGACAGTTGAGGCCCAGCAGATTCAGGTGGTCGATCAGTTGAGGATTGACTGAGAGGAGGAAGATAGCCAGTGGCAGAAGTCTCTCCGTTCTTTCCAGCGACAAACCCTCAAGAAGTACGAGGGTAGTACTTCGGATATGGAGATGGAGGGGTGGAGTGAGGAGCTAGGGATCACTTTTACTTTGATCCGTGCTCTGAGGGAGTATTGGGTTCCCCTAGCAGTCAGTCAGCTGAGAGGTGCGGCATGACAGTGGTGGACGCTCTACCTCAGAGAGAGGACAGAGGCAGAGGTTCCATGGGCTGACTTTGAGAAGGAATTCCGAGAGGAACTCCTTTCTTCCATGATCAAACCGGAGAAACGGTAGGAGTTACTCTCCCTCTAGTAGGGGAGTATGTCAGTACGAGAGTTGGGGATCAAGTTCAAGGATCTCCTACACTTTTCTTCAGATCTTTTTTTGGATGAGGATTCTCGGGCGAGATGTTTGGAGGAGGCGCTTCGTCCTTCACTCCAGTATGTTGTCACCCCCTTAACTATTCCGACATACTTGTCCATACAGAAGAAAGAAGAGGTTGTATAGAGGATGCACTCACCGGGAGGTGCACCATGAGAGGGGATCCAGCCGGGTTCGTCGAAGGGGAAGGCATTCAGCAACATGTCTCCTACGACGATACCTTCCAGATTCAGACCAGTGGGGAGCAGGCCCCAGTAGTTCCAGTTCATATCTTCGGTTCCTCGTCCTTTTTTCATGAGCCCAAGACCGAAGTGTTTCTCTTGTGGAAGTTTCGGGCACATTTAGAGTCGGTGCCCGACCCGAGCTCAGTACGGTGGAGGTGGGCAGGTTCAGCGCCTGCCTCAGCAGCACCAGTTGCCGGTGAGGCCCTTCCAGCAGCAGTAGGACCCTGATCCTCCGAGGGCAGACTTTGCTGGAGGAGGCTGACCTCAGGGTGCTCCTTAGGGACCTCGACCAGGGCATGGTCGGGGAGGTGGTCGACATCAGAGAGGTAGAGGATCTGGGCGTGGACAGTTGCACGCAGTAGAGTTGGCAGCTCCGACAGGACCAGAGGTGGTGTGAGGTACGATTTGTTTGTTCAACACTCTTGTTTCTTCTTTGATCGATTCAGGAGCTTCACACTCCTTTGTTGCACCCTGTCTAGCCCATCTTTGGGTCTAGACGTAGAGATACATTCTCTACCCCTAGTGCTGAGTACACCAGTTGGAGGCCAGACCAGCGTATCTTGTGTTTGCCAGGGATGTGGGCTGACGTTGGGACCACATCGATCTAGTGGGGATCTTCTTCTGCTGTAGATACATCCATACGATGTCATCCTAGGCATCGACTGGCTATTTTCTGTTTGTTCCATTATCTACTACTTCCGAAGAAGAGTCATGTTCTCTGACATGGACGGGTAGTGTGTATCTTTTTTTGGCGAGAGGAGTTATTAGGCGGGAAGCCGGCATGCGAAGCCTCTCCTTCCATTGTTAGGTTGGTTATCAGTGGTTCCAGCTGATACAGAGATGATGGATGTTACAGAGGTTGTTGGGGAGTTCCTCGATGTCTTTCCAAAGGAGGTTGTGACTCTACCCTCCCCCCTTAGATGGCACCTTCAGAGTTGCAGGAGTTGTGGATTCAGATTGAAAATCTAATGGATAAGGGTTTTGTTCAACCCAGCATGTTGCCATGGGGTTCTCTAGTTTTGTTCATAAAGAAGGAAGATGGTGGTCTCAGGCTATGCATAGACTACCGAAGGTTGAATCAGGTAATGGTCAAGAACTGTTACCCCCTTCCAAGGATAGATGATCTCTTCGACCAGCTGAGGGGAGCAGGTTGGTTTACTAAGATTTATCTATGATCTGGATATCATCAGCTGAGGGTAAAGGATAGTGACATCTCGAAGACGGCTTTCAGGTGCAGATATGGGCACCTCGAGTTTGTAGTGATGCCGTTTGGAGTTACAAATGCAACAACTGTGTTCATGGAGCTTATGAACTTTGTCTTCCGAGAGTTTCTGGACCGGTTCATCATTGTGTTTATCCATGACATCCTAATCTACTCAAGATCAGAGGAAGAGCACATTGAGCATCTCAGGGAAGTCTTGGAAGTCCTTCGACACCACCATCTTTATGGGAAATTGTCGAAGTGTAATTTCTTGACACAGAAGTACACTTCCTTGGGAACATAGTGTCTCAGCATGGAGTGTCAGTGGACCCATAGAAGGTGGAGGTAGTTGTTTCTTGGGCAGCACCCAAGAGTGTAGTAGAAGTTCGTAGTTTCCTGGGGTTGGCAGGCTATTATCGGAGGTTTGTTTCGGACTTATCTCGAGTTGCTGCTCCATTGAAAGCTTTGACTAGGAAGAACCAGGTCTTCCTATGGAGCGAGCAGTTCCAGAAAGCTGTCGACTACCTGAAGGAGAAGTTGTTCAGTGCTCCCACACTCAGGTTTCCAGAGGAAGGGTTGTTCTATGAGGTGTTTTGTGATACTTCTGTCCTTGGCTTGGGGTGCGTACTGATGCAGAAGAAGGGTGTGATCTGTTATGGGTCTAGGCAGTTGCGCCCTCACGAGCGTAAATATGCCACCCATGACCTAGAGCATGCAGCAGTAGTGTTCGCACTAAAGTTGTGGCGACATTACCTCTTTGGGGAGCACTTTGTGGTCTTCTCAGATCACAAAATCTTACATTATATCTTCTCCTAGCATGACCTGAACTTATGACAGCGGATATGGGTCGAGTTTCTCCAAGACTATGACTTCGAGATCTCTTACACTGAAGGTAAGGGCAACGTTGTGGCTGATGCCCTGAGTAGGAAGTTGCATCAGGAAGTGGTTTGAGAATCTGCTGATGCTTGGAAAGCGATGGGAGATTTGGATGCCTTGCACTTGGATGAAAGGGTAGAGGGTGTTAGCGGCTATTTGTTTCAGATGATGGTGTAGTCTTCCTTGTTGCAGCGGGTGGAAGAGTCTCAGTGGGGAGACTTTGAGGTGGAAGTAATGCGGGATCATATCGATTAGGGGAACGCTCCAGAAGGATTGTCAGAGGATAGCTGACATCGGATGCTCTTTCATGGAAGGTTGTTTGTTCCAGAGGCGATGCATGAGGGAGTTCTCCGTGAGTTCCATAGATCAGCCTTGGCGGTGCATCCAAGAGTTTCAAAAATGTACTGAGGCCTAAGGGAACAGTTTTGGTGGCCTAGGGTGAAACGGGAAGTGGCGGGGTTTGTGGCTAAATGCCTAGTGTGTCAGCAAGTGAAGGATGAACACCATGTTCCCAGTGGTTTTTTGCATCCTTTAGATGCCCTCGAGTTGAAGTGGGATGACATCTCAATGGACTTCGTCATAGGAATACCCAGTGCTCAGGGTGGTTATGATGCTATTTGGGTAGTGGTGGATCGACTGAAGAAATCAGCTCACTTCTTAGAAATTAAGGAGTCGGGCCCGGTGAGTACCTTAGCACAAAGGTACGTAGACGAGGTGGTGCGTTTTCATGGAGTTCTGAAGACTATCATCTCAGATCGGGATACTCAGTTCACCTCATGAGTCTGGAAGGGGTTACAGCATGATTTTGGCACCCAACTACGCCTTAGCACTGCTTTCCACCCCCATACCGATGGGAAGACAGAGCGGACTATCCAGACGTTGGAGGACATGCTTCGAGTATGTGTTCTTTATTTCGGAGGATCATGGGTGCGACACTTTCCTTTAGTAGAGTTTTCCTATAACAATAGATTCCACTCTACTATTGGCATGGCGCCGTTTGAGGCTTTGTATAGAAGACCATGTCGTTCACCTATTTGCTGGGCAGAGGTTGGTGAGATAGGTGCTCTTGGGCCAGAGGTAGTACATAGCACTACAGAGAAAGTCCATCTTGTGCATGAGAGGATGAAAGATTCTCAGGACCGACAGAAGTCTTATGATGATTGTCGGAGGAGGCCCTTGGAGTTCGAGGTTTTAGATCATGTGTTCTTGAAGGTTTCCCCTCGATGGGGGCAGTAGAGGTTTGGGAAGGAGATTAAGCTCTCCCCTAGGTTCATCGTACCTTTCGAGGTGCTGAGGCGAGTCGGCGAGGTCGCATATCAGCTAGCCCTGCCGCCTCAGTTGGAGAAGGTTCATGATGTATTCCACATCTCCCAGCTTTGTCGGTACTTACACAAAGACTCTCACGTTATCTACTGGGGAGAATTAGATATGGGAGATGATGCGACCTTCGAGGAACGACCAGTCAGAATCGAGGATCGTAAATAGAAGGTGCTCCATGGATGAACCATCACCTTGGTTCGTGTGTTGTGGAGGCATGGCGGCCTCGAGGATAGCACTTGGGAGCAGGAGGCCCAGATGCACGTTCAGTACCCAGGGTTGTTTTGACTTGTGTTTTTCTTTGTTCTTCTAAGCTTGTTTTGATGTTATTCTCTGTACCTTTGATATATGGAATTCTTGGCTTGTTGGTTGTGATACCTTTTGTTTTCTTGTTCTCTGGAAGTGTGTAACATGTCTGGACGTGTGGAGAAAAGAAAAAACCTAATCCTTAATCGAGACGCATTAATGCGGATGCGATTGAACTCGTGAAGGCGAGTCATTGCCACCTAAAGCAGATAATATCTCGACATAGGAGAACAAATTTCCCCAAGACACGTGTTCGGACAGTGTGTTGGTTGTATGGTTTTGGGGGTAGTGTAAGTTGAAAAATCCTAAAATATGAAAGTGGGAAGACCCAATTATTAATCGAGATGCATTAATGCGGATGCGATTGAACTCGTGCGGGTGAGTCAGTGCCGCCTAAAGTGGATAATATCTCGACATAGGAGAAGGAATTCCTAACACATATGATTAGGGTTGTTAGATGGGTTACTGTTATAACGAGAGCCCAAAGAGGTATCTTGTTGGGTTCCTCTAGGTTGGTTTTTGAATTCTCAGGGATGATAATGTTTTAAGAGGTATCTAATGTAATGTCCTGGACCTCTCTGGCCCATTCCTTTGTCGAAAAGAGGGTCATGAAGTGTTCTAGAGGGTAGAAGGGACTTTTCCCATACTTTTCAGAATTTTTTAACTACACACCGTGTAGTGTGAGTACACGCCATGTACTACCTCTCCGGGTATACCCCGTCTTGAAGTCGTGTCCTTTCCGTGTGAAATAAATGAGTACACTCCGTGTAGCCCATACTACATGTCGTGTAGTACCTCCCCCCATACGTGTTACCCTCAAACCGTGTGTTGACCAGTCAACGGTCGTGTGCTGTGTTGAAGTCGTGTCCTTACCGTGTGAAATAAATGATTACATGACGTGTAGCCCATACTACACGCCGTGTAGTCCCTCCCCGCGTACGCGTTACCCTCAAACCGTGTGATGACCAGTCAACGACCGTGTGCCACGTTGAATGTCGTGTTGGAAGCCGTGTGGAGACTGTGTGAAATGGCCAAGTACACGTCATGTACTAGAAAGTACACATTGTGTACTTTAGTTTTTCTCACCTATAAAAGGAGGGGGCCTCGCCTCCTTTTCAAATCACTCCTCTCATCCCCTCTCCTTCGAGAAGAGCTCTCCCGAGAGACTCCAAAGCTCTTTTCCTCCATAACTTCTTCGTCTGAGCTCCGATTTACGATCCGTTAGCGGCCACAGGATCGTAACAATGAATTAAAACTTCTGAGCTTGGATATGTTGCATTCCCTTTGTTCTTTACTTCCTAGCTTCCACCCGAGGAGGTTTTTATGGGTTTTGATAGAAGCAACGGATGCCAGCAGACATCTTCTAAAGTGGATCCAAGGGAGCGTTGTGATCAGAACCTGTTGAGGTAGGGATCTTACCTTCATCTCTCTAAATTGTGCATCATGTGGGGTGGGTGTCATCTTGTTTATGTGAACCACATTTGAACCAGTTTAATAAAGATAATAACTGGTTAAAGAACGGGGATGGGGAAGTTGTTATGTTTATCTTTTTTTTATCCTATTGTTATGTTGTGAATTGAATAGGCTTATGCCTACTGAAAACCACGGTCGTTGGGGGCCTTTTCTTGCACAATTAAATGTTTCCCTACCTTTCTAGACCGTTTTGTGGATGGAAACTTTGTGGAATGTGGAAATTGGTTAAACACGTAAAGCTTGCTGATTAAAATCTGAAACCCTTATGTGATCTCCCCAGTTGAACAAAATGAAATAATAAACATGTGGGTGCTAGTTCGGGTTTATTTTTATGTGAAGGGAGTGTTTTGTGGGTTGTTGTGGATCGGGTGAGCAGTGGGGCTATGGTCGGCTTGGTTGTGGGTTGGTGTGAATGCTATGTTGGTGATGGGAAGCGAGGCTGCAATAAATTGTATCAAGAGATGATGATGTATGGGTTTCGGTGTGTTTGTAGTTATGGTGGTAGGCAGTGGGGCTGCAGGGATGGGTTTGAATGTGAACGAACTATGGGTTGTGAATAATAAATAAAATTGGAAGAGTTAATGAATGGTGGGTCATGGAAATGGAAAGGGATTAATAATCAATAGGGTTGGTTGGTTAATAAGAAGGGATTTTCTTGAGTTGCTCATGTTTTCCTAACTTTATTTGTGGATGGCAGGGATATGTTTTACGGACAATTGATATGGTTGGTTGTGGATATTTGTCGAGTAGTTAAGGAACTAATAAAAAAATTCTATTGAACCATGAAAACCTAAATGGGGTTGGGGTTGTTTGTTGATGCATGATTCGACATAGCAGTGCCGATGCACGTGCTCAGTTTCTCTGTTTAGAAGCCAAAGGTTGGACTTTGTGTTTGGTATATATATATATATATATATATATATATATATCTGTATCTTTGTGTTTTGTCTCACCTCACCCATGTTGAGCACTTAGTGTCGAACACTCCCATTTCATGGGAGAGGGTGTTTTCCCCTTAGTTACTAGCTCCTTCCCGCTCCTTCTTCAATAGGTTGTGATGGCTTGAGGCGACCTTTCACCCAAGACTCTTCGGGTAGGTTTCGATTGGGGTGGTTTCCGCCCAAGACTCTTCGGGCAGGTGTACTGTTCCCAAGAATCTTCGGGATGAGGCCCAGGTGTGTTCGAGCGGGGATGTGATTGTTTTTGTGAGGTCGAGGTGTGTGCGGGCGGGATGTGTGGTTGTGAGGCTGAGGTGTGTGCGGGCGGGATGTGTGGTTGTGAGGCCCAGGTGTGTGCGGGCGGGATCTGTGGTTCTTGAGGCCCAGGTGTGTGCAGGCGGGAAGAGTGTGGTAGTGTTAGGATGTTCGCCATTAGGAAGAGCAGCTAACTAGTGGGAAATGGTGTGGGGTACCCAATACTCTTGTTATTTATACTACTACCTATTGTTATGTGTTTTTGGTGAGCGTGGCTGGTGAGGTTGGGTGGATAGAATTCCTTGTTAGGTTTTGGTTTCTTTTGTTGTTCTCACGGGACATTAGAATGTCTCCCCACTTGTGCACAAGAGATTTAGGTTTCCCTACTGAGTATACTTGTATGCTCACCCTACGTTTACTTTAAAGTTTCCAGGAGGACTACTAGGGCCGTGTGGGACCCTACTAGTCAGGACAATTGGAGTTGTTGCAGTTTTTTGTACTCATGTTTCTTTTGGTATTGTACTTTTGAGCTTTCTTGTACTCGTACTTTGTTTTAGAATTGTTTAAACATGCATGTGGGATTGGTTTGGGTTTATTTTTATACACTTGTCCTTTTCCTTTTTGGTGGTTGACTTTTCCTATTTCCCAATCTCAAATAATAAAAAGGGTAATGCCTCCCATATTTGTGAAAACTCATACCCTTGGTGCTAGTCGCCACCCCGGGGCCTACTGGAGGCAGGACTCGGGGGCCATTATCTCCCTTTCACCATTGCCAGCTCAGGAGGGGAATCTTTTATGGAACGGGGTCATGACACTAAACCCTCATCCCAAATAAACTATAAATTCTCAGCACTAGAAAAATATAAACCCTCATCCCCCAAAAACCATAAACCCTTAGCCCCAAAAAAAGCTAAACACTCTGCCCCAAGAAACCCGAAAACCATAGCCCAAAAAACCATAAACCATCATCCACAAAATACAATACACCCTCATCCTTACAAAAATCTAATCCCACATCCCTAACAAAATATAAAAATTAGCCAAAGAATTCATAAACCTTCATCCCCAAAAGACCAAAGTCCTCATCGACAATAAATTTAAACCATAATTTTTAAAAACTCTAAAGACTCTATCTTAATAAACCATAATACCTCATTCCAAAAATCCCTAAAACCACATCTTTTGAAACATAGAAACACTCAGCCCCAAAATACCCTAAAACCTCCACACAAAAAACTACAAACCATCATCCCACAAAAAATTTAAAACCCTTAGCCCCAAAAAACCCATAAAACTCATCCAAAATAACAATAAACCCACTACCCCAACAAACCCTAAACCCTAATCCTGAGAAAAACTAAACCCTCAACCTCAAAATAACCAAAACAGTAATCCAAAAAACCCTAAACCACCAGCCCATAAAAACCCAAAACACCAAGCACAAAAAAACATAAATCACTCATTCTCAAAACAACCAAACCCTCATCCTAAAAAAAACCTTTAACCTTCATTACCAAAATACCATTTATAGTTATCACCAAAAAGAATCTAAACCCATAGTTCCAAAAATATCCAAAACCCTCTCCAACAAAAAACCCTAAATCTTTATCCCAAAAAATCATAAACCCTAAGACACTAAAAACTATAAACCTAATTCACCAATACACTCAAAAACCTAAGCACCCAAAAAATATAAACCATTATCCTCCAAAACTCCTCAACCATCATCACAAAAAAAACCTAAAACTCACATCCGAAAAAAACACTCATCATAAAATACCTCTATTCCATAACCCCCAGAAACACTAAACGCACATCTGAAAAAAATACCCTAAACCTCATCCCCCAAAACCCCTAAATCCCCTACTATAAAAAAAACATTTAATCCCATTAATCCCTACACCTCACCCCCAAAATAATCCATATCCCTAGAAACCCTTAAACTCATAGCACCTGAAAAACCTAAAGACCTAGATAAAAAACTATACCCTCATCACAAAAAAACCTAACACCATAGCCCTGAAGAACCTTAAAACCTCAGCCCTAATATACCTTAAATCCCCTTCCATAGAAAATTCTAATTCCTTAGAAAAATAAAACCCTAAACCTTCATCCCCAAAAAACAAAAAACCCTCAACCCATGAAAAACCTAAACTTTGAGCCCCCCAAAACCAGAAAACATTATCCCAAGAAAGAAAACCCTCATAACAAAAACATTAAAACCTCATCATAAAAAAAATAAAAAACACATAACCCCAGAATTTCAATATTCCATTAGAAAGTGATAACCCATAATCCTCATCCCAAAAAACACTAAACCCTCATCCTCAGAAAACCCTAAACACTTAGCCCAAGAAAAACCTAAACTGTCAACCCCATAAGACCCTAAAACCTCATCCCTTGAAAACTCCAAATATTCAACCCCATAAACCATATACCCTCACCCCCAAACCCCTAAACCCTAAGCTCCAAAAAACCCTCAACATTCATCCCTAGAAAGATCTAAACCCTTAACCCTTGAAAACTGTAAACCCTCATCCCAAGGAAACCCTACTCCCTAATTCCTAGAAACCCTAAACCATTAAACTCTGAAAACACTAAACCCTCATCCCAAGAAAAGTCCCTAAACCCTGATCCCCACAAAAACCCTAAAAAACTCTCCACCAAAAAACAGAATCCCTCTTCTCAAAAAATACTATAAACCCTGATCGATAGAAAAACCATAACACAAGGACCTAAAAACTCTATACCATCATCCCCAAACCCCATAAAAAATCATCCCCAAAACACCTTATCTATAAGAACCAGAAACCAATAATCCCTCATCCTTAAAAAAACATAAACTCTCATCCCTCAAAATCCCTAAAACCGGATCACCATAATTCCCTAAACCCTTTTTCCTATAAACCCCTAAATATTCATCCCCATAAACCACTAAATCCACATCCCCATAAGCAACATTACCCTCACCATCAGAAAACTCTAAACCCTCATTCCAAGAATCCTTTATACCCTCAGCACTAAAGACTCCTAAAACCTCATTCCCATAAAAACATGGTCCCCATTAATCCCTAATCCCTTATCCCCAAGAAACCAAAAACCCTCAAAACAAGGACCACCTAAACCTTAAATCCTTTGAAACAGTAATCCCCAATCCCTTAGAAACCCTAAACCCTCAGGCACAGAAAACGCTAAACCCTCATCCCTAATAAATGGTAATGTATCGACCCTATGAAAACATTAAAACCTAGCCCTAGTAATCCTTCATCCCCAAGAAACCATAATACTTAAACCCTACAAAATGCTAAACCCACAACCCCTAGTAACCCAAAACCATCCACCCTAGGAATCCCTTAATGCTTAGCTTGAGGAAACCCTAAAACCTTAGAGATGAGAATCCTCAAAACTTCATCCCCCTAAATCCCTAAGAACTCATCCCCATAGTACCCTAAACCCTCAACCCTAGAAAACCCAAAACCCTCATCACCAGAAAAATCTAAACACTTAGCCCCAAAAAATCCAAAACCATCATCCATAGAATACCCTAAAAACCCAACCCAAGAAAACAGTAAACCCTTTGTACCAGAAAACCCTATTCCATATATAAACCTAAAAAGTCACCCCAAAAGATCCTAAACCCACATCTCCAGAAAAACCTAAAGATTTTTCCCTAGAAAACCCTAAACCCTCATCACTAGAAAACCCTAAAACCCATACCCTACAAAACCCTAAAATAGTACAGCCAGAAAACCTTCAACCCTCATCCGCATAAAATCATAATTTAAATCCCTAAAACCCATAATCCCAAAACCCCCGAAAACCCTAAACCCTCACCCATGAAAAAAAATCCATCATTCCAAAAAATCCCGAAACACATAGCCCCAAAAATTCTTAGAGATTCATCCCTATAAAACACTAAATCCGCAACCCCAAATTACACTATTATCTCAACCATAAATAAACACCAAACCCTCATCCCTAAATAACCTGAAACACATTTCCTCAAGAAAACCATAAACACTAATCCATTAAAAACCCTAAACCCTCGGACCAAAAAAACCTCAAAACCTCAGCCTCAAAAACCCAAAAAAAATATTCCCCACATAACCCTAAACCTTCATCCCCAAAAAAACCCAATCCTCAAACAACAAAAACACTAGAACACTTAAACTAGAAAACCATAAACCCTCATCCCTAGAAAAACCTAAACCCTTGACCCTAGAAAACACTAGGCCCATAGACCATGAAAAACCTAAATCCATAGTCCTGTAAAACCCTAAACCCCCATCCTTATAAAACCCTAATCTCTCATCCCAAGAAAACCCCATACCCTTTTTCCTAGAAATACATAAACATAGTGACTGGAATAACCAAAATCTCAAGACCTAGAAAACAATTATCCTCTAGTACCACAAACCCAAAACAATCAAACCCAAAGAATTGTAAACCATTATTCCCAAAAAACCAAGAACCATGGAACCAAAAATCCTTAACACTCATAATAAAAAATACTAAAACCTAAGACCCAAAAAAAACTAAACCATAATTCTCAAAAAACACTAAACCCTCATCCACAGAAAACCCTAAACCATCATCCAAAAAAAACCCAACAACCTCAAACCCAAAAAACCCAAAACTCTCTTCTCTAAAACCCCCTAAATTTTCATCCTGAAAACTCACTAGACTCTACTCTAAATGAAACCCCAATACCATATCCATAAAAGACACTAAAATCTTAGCCCAAAAAAGTAAAAACCCACCATATAAAAATTTCCTAATCCCTCATCCCCCCAAAACTCTAAACCCTCATCCCTAAAATCCCCTAAAACCTCAACCCCCAAAAAACCCTAAACCTATAGAACCATAAAATCCCTCAACCTTGAACACCTAAAATACCTGAATCCTCAGAACCCAAATCCCATAAACCCTCTTCTCTAGAAAACCATAAACCCTCATATCCAATATAACCTAAACCATAAGAAAAAAAATCATAATTATTGTTCCCCAAAAAACATAAAGTCTCAGCCCCAAAAAACCCTAAACCCTAAGACCCACAAAATCCTAATCCATCATAAAAAATACCCTAACCCCAAAACAGATAAATCCCCCAACCACTCAGCCCCTGAAATCCATAAATTCTATGCCCCAAATTCTATAAACCCTCAGACCCATAAATACCAAAACTCTAATACCCAACAATCCATAAACCCTTATCCCAAAAAACCCTAAACCTTGAGCCCCAAAAAACCATATTCCCAAACCACCAAAAAAACCCTAAACCCTTAGCCCCAAAAAACTATAACCCCTGAGCCACAAATGAACCTAAACCCTCAACTACAAAATTACCAATAACCTCTATCCCCAAAGAAACCAAATCCCATAGCCCCAAAAAATAATAAACCTTCATACTTAAATTACCATAAATCCTAAAATCCAAAAATCCATAAACCATCATCCCCAAAAAACCATAAACCCTAATGATCAAAAACCAACCCTCAGGCCCAAAAACCCACTGACTGTCATCCCTAGAAAATATCTAGACCCTCATCCCAAAAATAACATAAACCCTTGGTTCCAAAAACTCTAAACCGTCAGCCTAAAACCCCCAAAAAACTAAACCTAAAAACCCTAAAATATCATCACAAGAAAACCACAGACCATTACCTAATAAAAACACTAAACCGTCAGACCCAAAAAAACTAGACTCTAATCCCCTAAACCACAAAACCCTCAACATAAAAACACCTAATTCTCCATTCCACAAAACACAAATCCCTCTAGCACAAAAGACCATTATCCCATAGCCCCAAAACCCAAAAGAATCATCCTAGATAAACCGTAAATTCCTACCAGAAAAAATATAAAAACTAGGACAAAAAATCAAAATGAATCACCCCCAAAACCCTTAACATAAAAAATCCTAAATCCTAATCCAATAAAAATCCCAAACACTCAACCCCAAAAAATAATAAATCATTTGCCCCAAAAAATCCTAAACCCTCATCCCAGACAAACCCAATCCACCATCCACAAGAAACCCCAAAACATTATCCCCCAAAAACATAAACACCCACCCCAAAAAACAAAAAACCCATTTCCAAAAATAATCCTAAACTTTATCCCTAAAACCCCCAAACCCTCACCACAAAAAATTCCAAAACCCATAGCCTTAAAAACCATAAACCCTATTCCCCCCCAAAAAAAATCCTAGATCCCCAAAAAACACAAAACCAAAATCCAAGAACCAATAGAAAAATAACCTAAACAATAAGCCCAAAAAAATCCTAAAATGTCATCCCAAAAAATACCTAAAATTACAGCACCAAAACCCATAATACCTTAGTAGAAATAATCCTATACTTGTAACCCCAAAGAACTAAACCATTTTCCATAAAAATACAAAAAATGAAAATCCTATTTTCCAAAAAACTATAAACCCTCCTCCCCCCATAAAAAAATCCCTAAAACCGAAAATAATTCTAAACTCTCATCCCCAAAAAATATGAAACCCAGATTCCCATGGAAAACTTGACACTCAGCCCTAGAAAACCCTAAACCCTCTACCCCAAAATACCCAAAACCCTTAACATAAGAAAAACCTACTCCCTAATCCATAGAAAATCATAAACCCTCATCCCCTAAAAACTAAAACCCCATCCCAAAAAAAATGCTACAAAATATACTGAAAACCCCCTACACACTAAGCCCAAAAAAACCCTAAACTCTTGGGCACAAAAAACCCTCATCCCTCATCCCAAAAAATTGCTAAAACCATATCCCCAAAAATCCTAAAAGCCCCATCCATTTAAAACACTAAACCCTAAAACCTAGAAATAAATAAAAAAACATTCATTACCATAAAAACCTAAATACTTATCCCCCTGAAAACCTAAATCTCTAGTCCTAGAAATCCCTAACTCATCATTCCATGAAAATTCTAAACCATCTTCCTCATACTACCCTAAACCCCTATCCACTAAAATCCCTAAACACTTATCCCTATAAAAAACTAAACTCTAATACCTAGAAAAACATAAACCCTCAACCCTAGAAATCCCAAAGCATTTATCCAGAGAAATCCCTACACCCTTGTCCATAATAAAACCTAAATACTGATCCCTATGAAAACTATATACCCTCACCAAAACAAAACATTAAACCCTCAACTATAGAAAAACCTAAATGCTCATCCCTAGAAAACCCTATATCATCATCCATAGAAAATAATAAACCTTGATCCCAAAAAATACCTAAACCCTCCTCCCAAAAAACCTTTAATCCCATGTCTCCATAAAACACTAAAATCATATTAAAAAAATACCCTTATCCATCATCCCTGGAAAAGAAAAATCTTTCATCCCTAGAAAACCCAAATCACTCAGCAATAGGAAAAATTTAACACATAGCCCAAAAAAACCTAAACCATTATCCAAAAAACACCCAAAACACTCATCCCTAGGAATACATAAACATTAACCCCATTAAATCCCTAAACCATCAATTTGAGAAATTACTAAACCCTCATCCCCACAAAACCCTAGACTCTAATCCCTAAGAACCCCTAAAACCTAAGTCCATGAAAACCCCAAACCCTCAACCCAATAAAACCCTTAACCACCAATCCCAGAAAACTATAAACCCTCCAATAATAACTCAGGCCCATAAAATAATAAAACATCAGCATAAAAAAATCATACCAAGGATCCCAAAAAATGATAAACCTGTAGCCCTAGAAATAACTAAACACTAAACCGTAGAAAAAAAACCATCAACTCTAGAAAACCCTCAACACTTATCCTTATAAAATGATAAACCATTTACCATAGAAAAAACACGACCCACATCCCTAGGAAACCTAAACCCCATTCCTTGGAAATCCCCTAGCACTCAAAATAAGAAAACCATAAACCACAAACTCTAGAAAATCCTAAACCCTCATCCACAGAAAACCCTATACCCTCATTGATAATATAACCCTAAACCCATGTCCCTAGAGAACCCTAAACCTTTATCACTAGAAAACTCTAAACCATGATCCCCTGAAATTCCATAAAACATATCCCTGAAAAATCCTAAAACCTTATCCCTAGAGAAATGTATACCCTCAATCCTAGAAAAACCTATCCAAACTTCCCCAAAATACCCTAAAACATCATCCATAGAGAACCCAAATACCTCAGGTGCAGAACATTTTAAACCCACATCCCATGAAAACCCAAAACCATCCACCTTAGAAATCCCCAAAACCTTCGCCCTAGAAAACCCTAAACACATTGTCCTAGAAAACCAAAAACCATCAACTCCAAAAAAACCCCAAACCCTCATCCTTAAAAAACTAAAAACCTTCATCCCCATAAAACCATAAACATTTTCCACAAAAAACTAGAAAACCTTATCCCCAATATCCTTAAACACTTATCTTGAAAACTGTTGAAACCCTTATTCCAAAAAAACCAAAAACCCTCATCCCCAAAATAATTTAAACCCTAGTCCACAAAAAAAACTAAACCCCCAGACCTAAAAACCCTAAACCATCATCTCCAAAAAAACCATATACCCCAGCATAAAACCCCTAAACCCTCATCACCGAAAAACCCCAAATACCTCTACCCCAAAAAAACACTAAACCCTCTGCACCACAAAATGCTAAACCATCATCCAAGGAAAACCCTAAACTAATCCGAATAAAAACTAAAACCTCACCCATAGAGAACCCTAAACCCTTATCCGAATAAAACCCTAGACCATCAACTCCGCGAAAACCATAGTCCCTCATCCCTAGAAATACATAATCCCCTAGACCTAGAAAACCCTTAAATAATATCCCCAGAAAACCCTAAACCTCTAATTACAAGAAAACACAAAACACATAGTCCTAAAAATTCCTATGCATTCAAACTATGAAAACCCTAAACCCTCTCCTCCATAAAACCCTAAAAACGCATCCCCATATGTCTATTAACCCTCAGACCTAGAAAACCCTAAACCTTTATCCTAATAAAACCATAAAACCTCACCCAAACAAATCCCAAAAAACTCAGCCACATATTACACTAATCACTCATCCCCAGATATCAATAAAACCTTGTCCCAAAAATTCTATAAAACCTCAGACACTTGTTACATTAAAACCATATCCCTAGATAACCCGAAACCATTACCTCCAAAAATAATTAACCCCACATCCCCAAAAAACCTAATACCTCATCTATAGAAATCCCAAAACCCTCAACCATAGAAAAACCTAAACCATCATCCCTAGAAAACCCTAAACAATCATACCCAAAAAACACTAAACCTTCATACATAGAAAACCATAAAACCTTATCCCCAAAAAAACTAAACCACCACCAAGGAAAAATAAAAAGCATCAACCCCCAAAAACCCTAAACCATTATCCCTGGAAAAAAAAAGACACGTATGCACTAAAAACATAAATACCTAACCAAAGAAAACCCTAAACCCTCATCCTTGAGAAACCCTAAACCCTGATCCCTAAAAAAATCCTAAACACTCTATCATAGTAAACCAAGAACCCTCAGCCCTAGAAAACCCCAGACTATCACCCATGAGAAACCATAAAACTATATCCACAGAAACCCTGAAATTGTAATCCATGGAAAACCCTAAACCCTCATACCTAGAAACCCCTAAACACCTAGCCAAAGAAAACCATAAACCCTCATTCTCTAACACCACTAAACCCTCATCCCTAGAAAACCCTAAACCCTAAACTCCATAAACCATAATCCCTCAACCCTAGAAAACCCTAAACCCTTATCCCCATAAAATTCTCAACCATATGACCCAATATACCATAAACCATCATCCCCAAAACCCCCCAAACCCTTAACCACATAAACCCAAAACCCTCATCCAAAGAAATACCTAAACCCAATGACCAAGAAAACCCTAAACACATTGCCCTACAAAACCCTAAACACTGATCCCAATAAAACCAAAAACCCTCATCCAAAAAATACCCTAAAACCATAGCCCAAGAAAACCTTAAACCCTCATCCCTAGTAATCCATAAAAACATATCCCCATGAAACCCCAAACAATCATCCCAAGAAAACACTAAACCTCCAACCCCATAAAACCCTAAACTTTCATCCCTATAAAACCCTAAACGTGCATACCTAGAAAACCCTAACCCTCATCACCAAAAAAGCCTAAATCATCATCACCAAAAAACAAAAAACCCTTAACTTAATACAACCCTAAATCCTCAACCAAAAATTACACAAACCAAAATTTACAAGAAATCTGTAAACTCTATCCATATAAATCCTCCGCCCCAGAAAACCCAAAACCCTCAGTCCCAAAAAACCCAATACTAAAATCCTCAGAAATATTAAATCCTCAGCCCAAGAAAACCATAAATCCACATCCCCATAAAACAATAGAACCTTATCCATAGAAATCCTAAAATCTACACCCCCAAAAATCCCAAAAATATTAGCTCTAGAAAACCCTAAATCCTCGACCTCAGAAAATCCTAAATCCTCACCACCAGAAAACCCGAATCCCATAGCACCAGAATACCCAAAAACCATAGATTGGGGAAAACCTAAACTCTCAACCCTAGAAACACTAAACACTTATCCCCAAAAAACCCTATACCCTCATCCCTATAACAAAACTAATCTCTCATCCCATTCAAAATCTAATCTTTTATCACTAGAAAAAGCTAAAGAACATCAATAAAAAACCCTAAACACTCATCTAAAGAAAACACTAAACCCTCAGCCCTTGAGAACACTATAACCATTCCTAAAGAAACACTAAAAACTCATCCTTATAAAATCCTAAACCCTCAACACCAAATAACTGTAAAACCATAGCTCCAAAAAACCCAAAACACTCATCCCAAAAAAACCCTAAAACATAATCACCAAAAAAATCATAAATTATCATCCCTAAAAAACCATAAACACTCATCCCCAATAAAAACAAAACCCCTAGTCACAAGACACACTAAACTACCCTCCCCCAAAACCATAAACCCCCAATCCAAATAGACCTTAACCCCAATGCCTAAAAAACCCCAATCCCTCTTGATTAAAATAACCTAAACACTTAACACCAATAAATATTAAACCCTATTATCTAATAAAACTATTCCCTCTTCCCCAAAAATACATTAACCCCATAGTATCAAAAAACACTAAACCCTCATCCTCAAAAAATCCTAAGACCTCTACCCCCAAAAAAACCTAAATCTTTAGCCCTAATAATCCCAAATTCTCATCCACTAAACCCACAATCATAAATTACCAAAACCCCAAAATCATAAGAATAAAAAAACCTATACCCACACCCCAAAAAAATAAACTTTCATCCCCCAAAAAACCTAAACCCTAAAGAAAAAAAGTCACTAAAATCTAATCTAAAAATACCAAAACCATGATCCCCAAACCCCTAAAACCTCGTTATTGAAAACCCACAAACCTTATACCTCATAAAATCCTAACCCCACATACCCAAAACACCAAAACCCACATACCGAAAAAATCATAAACCCTCCACCCCTAAAAAACATGAAATCCATAACTCGAAAACCCCCTCAACTATCATCTCCAAATATGTCGAAAACCGTAAACACTCAGCCATAGAATACCCTAAAACCTCATCCACAAAAAACCCTAATAGATCAACCCTAGAAAACACTAAAAACTCAGGCCTCGAAAACCTGAAATCCTCACCTCTGAAAAATCTAAACCCTCAACCCTAGAAAACCCTAAATCCCCAATCCCAGAAAACTCTAAAATTTCATGACCAAAAAACCAATACCACTACCATAGAAAAACATGAAATTTCATCCAATAAAATTCAAGACTCTTAGCCCCAAAAAAACCAAAAACCCCATTATGAGAAAAACCTAAACCATATACCCTAGGAAACCCAAAAACCCCTGCCCAAGAAAACAATAAAAACACTACCAAAGAAAATACTAAACCCTCTTCCACAAAATACCTAAAAACCTCATCCCTAGAAAACCATAAATTATTATCCATTGGAAACCCTAATCCTTAATCCCTAGAAAACCAGAAAAACTCATCATTATAAAACTATTAACCCTCATCCAATAAAATCCTTGAACCCTGAGCCCTAGAAAACCCTAAAATGTTATCCCTAGAAAAGCCTAAACCCTCATCCCAATAAAATTGACAGACCATGTCCTCAGAGAACCCTAAAACTATATCCCTAGAAAAACATAAAACCTCATCCCCATTACACCCTAATGCCATTTCCCTAGAAAAAACCAAACCCTGATCCCTATAAAACCCTAAACTTTCATCCCTAGATAACTATAATCCCACAACCCCAAAAAAACCTAAACCCTAATCCCTAGAAAAATAGAATCACTCATACCCAAATAAACATATACTCTCATCCCTAGTGGACCATAATCCCTCATCCACAAAAAACCATCAACCCTCATCCCCATCAAACCCTATTCCATCATCCCTAAAAAACCAGATGTCTAGAGCCCAAGATAACCCTATAGACTAATCCTTAGAAAACCCTAAACCAGCATGCCTCTAAAAAATTAAGCCCTCCCCTAAACCCTCTATCCCAAAAATAAAAAAACCTTAGTCTTAAAAAACCACATACCCTAAACCCAAGAAAACCATAAATCCTGGGCCTATGAAAACCCCAAAATCCCAGCCCTAGGAAAATCTTAACCATTAGCCCCAAAAATCTCTAAACCCATGGCCCAAGGAAACACTAAAACTCATACCCTGGAAAAACATAAATCCTCCTCCCATGAAAACCCTAAATCCTTAGCCATAAAACACCTAAAACATAATCCTAAGAAAAACCAAAACCCTAAGTCATATAAATTAACCCTTAGGATTACATAACCGCAAACCGTCATCCAAAAAACCCTAAGGCGTCCCTAGAAAACCCTAAACCCTCATCCCTAGAAAAACCTAAACCCTAAGCCATAGTATACCCTAAACCCTTATGCCCCAAAAAACCTAAAATATCAGACCTATAAAAACCTAAAATATCATTCCAAGATAACCCTACATACTCATACCCAAAAAACAATAAACCCTAAGCCACATAGAATAGAAAACCATCACCCCCATACTATTTTAAATTCTCATCATCAAAATTATCCAAAAACCCTCAAACCCACAAAAATCATAATCCCTTGGGACCATAATACCCTATACCCTAATCCCCATTGAACCCTAAAACATTAGACCAAAAAACCCCAAAACATGATCCCAAAAAACCTAAAAAACTCAAAACACACACCCTAATAAAACCCCAAGCTATCATCCAAAAAAATTCTAAACCACTCAGCCCCAAAATCATGGACCCTAATCTACAAAAAACTCAAAATACTCATCCAAAAATTACCATAATCCCTCATCACAAACAACCCTAAACCATAAAAAACACTCAAGACCAAAATAACATAAATGTGAATCCCTAAAAAACCTCTAAAACATAAAAAATATCCTCAACCGTCAACTCCAAAAACCCCTAATCCATTAGAAAAAAAACCTATATTCTATACCATAATAATACCCTAAACCATAATCCAATGAAAACCATAAACCCATAGTCCCATAAAACCCTAAATACTCAGCTGTAAAAAAATCCTAAACCTCAACCCCATGAAACCTTAAACCCTTATATAGAGAAAACCATTAACACTCATCCCTAGAAAACCCTAAACTCTCATACCTAGATAACCCTAAAAACTCATCCCCATAAAAACTTAAAAACATAACCCTATAAAAGATAAACTCACAACCCTAGAAAACTATATAACTTATCCTATGAAAACCCTATACCCCCCATCCCCATAAAAACATAAACCCTCATCCCTATAAATCCCTAAACCCTCAGCCCCAAAAAACCCCAATCCATCTTCCCATAAAACCCTAAACCCAAAGCCTTAGAAATCCCAAAACCCATATCCCTAGAAAAATGTAAACACCCATTCCCAGAAAACCCTAAACTCTCATCCTGTGAAATCTCAATACCCTAATCCATATATAACCCTAAAACCTAAACCCAAGATAATCTTAAACACTTAGCCTAACAAATACTTTATCCCTCATCCCAAAAAAAACTATAATCCATCATCCCCAAAAATCCCAATACCATAACCCCCATAATACCAAAATCCATTATCCTTAGAAAACAATAAACACATATCCCCATAAAACCAATAACCATAATCAATTAAAAAAACTTATCACAAAAATGGATAAAATACTAAACCATATACCCTAGAGAAACATAAACCTTAATCCCCATAAAACCCTAAACCCTCAGCCCTAGAAAACACTAAACCCTCATTCTCAAAAAACAATAAACACTAACCCCCTAAAAAAACAACATCACTCGGCCCCGAAAGTCCTAAACATCGATCCATATAAAACACTAAACCTTAATCCAAGGAAAACACTAAAACCTAATAAATAGAAAACCATATCAACTCATCCAAATAAAACCTTAAAACCCCAACCCTAGAAAATCCTAAACTCTCACCCCTTGAAAATCCTAAGCCCTTAGTCTATGAAATAAGTAATCCAACATCCCTAGAAAACACTAAAAAACTAACCCCATAAAATCTTAAACCCTCATACATAGAAAACCCTAAACCATCATCCTAATAAAACAATAAACTATCACCCCCAAAATTCCTTAAACCCTCTTCCCAAGAAAAACCTAAACTGTCATCCCTAGAATGTACTAAACCTTCAATACCATAAATAACTAAACCCTAATACCTAGAAAAACCTAATTCCTTAACCCTATAAAAACATAAACCATTTTCCTAAAAAAACCTAACTCCACATCCCAAAAAAACTCTAAAACCTTAGCCCTAGAAAACTAAAAAATCACATCCCAAGAAAAAACTAAACAAACAGCTCTAGAAAACCATAAACCATAAGACCAAGAAAACCGCAATCTCTCATCCATAGAAAACCATTAACCATTTTCCAAAAAACCACTAAACCACAGGAAACCCTAAACCCTCAGTCTCCATGGTTTTAAGGGTTTTAAGGGTAGTGGGTTTTGTCTTGTTGGGCTAAGGGTTTATCATTTTTTGGGGATTATGGGTTTGGATTTTTGTGGGGGTGATATTTTTGTATTTTTTGAGTCTTATGGTTTTGGGTTTTTTGGCGATAAGGCTTTAGGGTTTTTTGGGCCTAGGGATTAGTGTTTTATGGTTCTGAGGGTTTAGGGTCTTTTATGGAATAATTTTGTGTTTTTTAGGGGATGAGGGTATTGGGATTTTGGGGAAGATGGTTTGGGTTTTTTTAGGGATGAGGATTTATGATTATTTTACGGATCATCATTTAGAGTATATTGGGGTTATAGTTTTAGATTTTTTTATGAATGGGGTTAATGGTTTTGGGGATTAGGGTTTGGGATTTTTTGGGGATGAAGGTTTTAGGGGTCTTCGGGATGATTTTTAGGACTTTTTAGTTTTAATGGTCTATCGTTTTTTGGGAATGTAGTTTTTGGATTTGTTTAGGTTGAAGGATTTGGGTTTTTTGTGATTGAGAGTTTTGGAGATATTGGGGCTAATGTTTTGGGTTTTTTTGTAGTTTTCGTGTTTTTTTAGAGCTAGGTTTAATGGATTTTTTAGGATGAGGTTTTAGATATTTTTTGTGCTTAGGGTTTAGGGTTTTCTAGGGATGGGGGTTTATGATTTTTTTGGAACTATGGTTTAGTTTATTGGGGGATGAGGGATGAGGGTTTTTATTATTTATGAGGGCCTATGAATTATTTGGGATGAGGTTTTAGGATTTCTTCGAGATAAGGGTTTTGGGTTTTTTGAGGGTGTGTGTTTTCGATTTTTGGGGAAGAGGGTACAATGGGTTTTATTGATAAGGATTTAGTGTCTTTTGGGGAAAGGGGGTTAAAATTTTTCAGGGCTTAGGGTTTATGGATTTTAAGGGAGGTGGGTATTGTTTTTTAATAGATGAGGGTTTAGGGTTTTTCATGGCTGAGGGCTTATGGTTTTTTGGTTTAGGGTTTTTTGGGGATATGGGTTTAGTGTTTCCTAGGGTAGTGGGTTTTGTTTATATTTGTGGATTGGGGTTTATGTTTCATTGAAAAGAGTGATTGGGTTTTTGGATTGAGATTTTTTGTTTTTCTTATGGATGTGGTTGTGGTTTTAAAGGAAGATGGATTAGAGATTTATGGGGTTGAAGTATTTTGTTTTATCAGGGGATAATGGTTTGTGGTTTTTTTTGGATGATCGTTTTGTATTTTTTTAATAGGGTTTTGAATTTTTTTGGTTGAGTGGGTTTAGAATTTGTTGAGGATAAGGGTCTATTTGTTTGAAGGATAGGGTTTTTTTGTGCTAAGGGTTTTTTGATCTCTAGGGATGAGGACTTAGAGTTTTATTCAGGGATAATGGTTTTTGGTTTTTATGGGGGATTAGGATTTTGGGTTTTAATTGGATGAGTAAATGGGGTTTTGGGGATATGGGTGTTGGGTTATTTTGGCTAGAGATATTTAGTTTTGTTTGTGTTGAGGTTTTAGGTTTTTTTGTGGATAAGGGTTTAGGGTATAATAAAGATGAGGCTTTCATATTTTCTAGGGAAGAGGGTTTCAGTTTTTATAAGGATAATGGTTTAGGGTTTTTAAGGACTATGGGGATAGGGTTTTCAGTGGTGGAGGGTATGGGATTTTTTTTTTGGGCTGAGTGTTTTCTCTTTTCTTGGTCTAAGGGTTTTTGTTTTTCTAGGGCTGGGAGATTTAGGTTTCTATTTTTGATGGTGTAGGTTTTTCAAGGTATGATGGTTTAGGGTTTTATATGGGTTATGATTTAGGTTTTTCAAGGGATGAGGGTAGAGCTCAAGGTTTATTTATTTTGGGGTCGAAGATTTGGGGTTTTCTAGAGCTAAGGGTTTAGGGTTTTTTGGGTTGAAATTTTAGGGTTTTCTGGGTTTTAGGGATTAGGGTTTTTTGTGGAAAATATTTAGTTTTTTTAGGGATTTTTGTTTAGGTTATTTTGGGGATGAGGGATTGTTTTTTTGGGGTCAATGGATGAGGGGTTTTTTTAATTTCTAGGGTGTTTATTTTTTAGGGTTATGGGTTGTTATTTTTTGGAGTTGGGGATTTATGTTTTGTTGTTGTGTGGGTTTCATGATTTTTTGGGACTTAGTGTTTTTTTGAACTTAGGGTTTATTGTTTTCTTTGGTTTAGAGGTTTATTTTTTCTGGTGGATGAGGGTTTAAGGGTTTAATGGATGATGGTTAATGGTGTTTTGCGGGAGAGGTATTAGGCTTTTTTCAAGATAAGTGTTTAGGGTTTTTTGGGGTTGGGGGATTAGGATTTTTGGCAGGGGTTTAGGGTTTTTATATATGAGGTCTTAATTATTTTTGGGTTAATGGTTTATGTTTTTTTGTGGATGGAGGTGTTTTGTTTTTGGGGTTGAGGGTTTAGTGTTTTTTGTGTTTGAGTAATTAAGATTCTTTGTGGTTGAGTGTTTAGAATTTTACGGGGTTGAGAGTTTTGTGTTTTTTTATGAGGTTTTAGTAGTTTTTTTTGGGTCAAGTGTTCTGGGTTTTTAGGGATAAGGGTTTTGGGTGTTTTTGTGTTGAAGATTTAGGGGTTTTTTGGGATTAGGTTTTATGGTTTTTTGGGGATGGTGATTAATGGTCTTTTTGAGCCAAGGGTTTTGAGTTTTTATTGAGCCTATGGTTTACCATTTTTGGGGGATGATAGTTTAGGGTTTTTTGGGGTATGAGGGTTTAGGTTTCTTTGGGGATGGTTTTTTTGGGTATGAGGGTTAGGTATATTTTGGGATTGAGTACTTTGAGGTTTTTTGGGGATGATTGTTTTAGGTTTTTTTGTGGATGGGTGTCTTTTTGGGATGAGGGTTGAGAGTTTTTTGGTGTTGAGAATTTGAGGGTTTTTTGGGATGATGGTTTAAGGTCCTTTTATGGTTGATTGTTTTTTGTTTTTTGGGGATGAAGGTTTTGGTTTTTTTGGGTCCATAGGTTTTAGTTTTTTCAAGGATGAGGGTTTAGGATTTTGGGGATAAGGTTTTAAATTTGGGGGTTTATGTGGATGAGGGATTAGGTTTTTTTGGTAGAGGGTATAGTGATTTTAGGATAAGGGTTTGTTTTTTTGCCTATGGAATTGTGGGTTTTGGTGTTGAGGGTTTATGAAATTTTGGGGATAAGGATTTTGGGATTTTTGAGATGATGGATTAGTTTTTTCAGCGGCCAATGATCTTAGTTTTTCTGGGGAAGAGTTTTTAATGTTATTTTGGACTACGATTATAGGAATTTTTGTGTGAAGGTTTAAGGTTTTGTGGATGAGGGTATAGGGATTACTCTATATGAGGGTTTGGGTTTTTTTGTGCTCAAGGATTAGTGTTTTTTGGGGATGATGGTTTTGGGTTTTTTAGGATGGGGGTTTAGAGTCTTATTTTATCTATGAAATTAGGGTTTTTCTAGGTTGAGGGTTTAGGTTTTTTTAGGGATGAGGGTTTAGGGTTTTGGGGATTATTATTTTTTGATATTTTGGTTGCATGGTTTTTTTTTCGAATGAGTGTTTAGGGTTTTCTGAGGCTTAGGATATTGGGTTTTTTGGGAAAGTGGGATTAGGGTTTTTTGGAATGAGTGTTTTATGTTTTTATGGGACTAGGGTTTTCAGGTTCTTTCTAGTTAATGAATTATTTTTTTTAGGGATGAGGGTTTTTTTTGTATGTGGGTTTAGGTTTTTTTGGGGCTTATGGTTTTTTGTATTTTGGTGGTGAGGGTTGTTGGTTTTTTGGGTATGAGTGTTGAGTGATTTTTTTGGGGGCATGGGTTAAGGTTTTATTGGTGTTGAGGGTTTAGATAATTTTTGGGATGAGGTTTTAGTGTTTTTTGAGTATGAGGGTTGAGTGTTTTTTTTGTATAAGTTTTTATGTTCTTCTCAGGCATATTGTTTAGGGATTTTTGGGTTGAGGGTTTATGGTTTTTTTGGGAAAAGTGTTGGGGGTTTATGGGGAATAGTTTTGATGGTACTCTTAGTATATGGGTTGTGGTTTATTTAAAAATGTGGGATTAGGGATTTTTGGGGATGAGGTTTTATTGATTTTTAGGGATGAGGTTTTAGAGTTTTTTGGGGATGAGGGTTTATTGTTTCATCGGGAAGATGGTGACGATTGTTTTTGAGTTGAAGGTTTAGTGTTTTTTGGAGTTGAGGGTTTATCATTTTCCAGATCTAGAGGGTTAGGTTCTTTTGAAGATTACAGTTGATGGGGGGTTTGCACATAGTGATTATGGTATTTAGAGGTTTATGGTTTATGGTTTCTTGGGTCAGGGTTATGTTTTTGGTGATGAAGGATGACATTTTTTTAGGGATATGGGTTTGTGGGTATCTAGGGCTATGGATTGAGGAATATTTTGGATATGGTAGTTCATTGGTTTTTGGGCTTGTGGGTATTCAGTTTCTTAGGGAAGAGGGTTTTGATTTGTTTGGGTTCTTGGGTTAATAGTTGTGTGGGGATAAGGGGTGAGGGTTTTTTGGGGCTGAGGGCTTGGGTGTTTTGGGGCTGAGGGTATTTTGGTTATTAGGGTTTCTTTAAGGATAAGGATTAATGTTTATTTGGAGTATTAGGTTAATGGTTCATTAAGGATGTGGGAGAAGTTTCATTGGGATGATTTTGGTGGGTTTTTGGGGGTTTAGGGTTGATGTTTTTTTGAGAGGAGGGATGAGGGGTTTTTTGGGAATAAGGGTTGATGTTTTTTGGGTCTAGGTGTTGAATGTATTCTGGTTAATGGGGTTCATTGATTCTTGAGGGTGATGATTTTATGTTTTTTAGGCCTGAGTGTTTAGGGATTTGTGTGGATAAGGGTTGAGGAATTTTTTCAGCTGGGGGTTTTTGGTTTATGGGGTAGGGTTTTGAAGTTTTTTTGGGGATGAGGGATTAGTATTTTTTGGGGTGAGGGTTATGGTCTTTTAGGTGGATATTTTTTGGTTTATTACGGATAATGTTTTACGTTTTTTTCAGGGATGATATATTATGGTTTCTTTCTCCTAAAAGTTTATGGTTTATCATGTCTGAGGGTTTAGGGTGTTTTGGTCTTTGGTTTTAGTGTTTTTTGGGGATGAGGGTTTAGGTTTTTCTAGGTATGAGTGATTAGGGTTTTTTGGGATTGAGGTTTTATGATTTTTTGGGGTTGAGGGTTTGGGATTTTTTATGGGTGAGGGTTTATATTTTATTAAGGATGATATTTTATGGTTTTGGTGATATTTTTTTAGGGTTTTTGGGTTCATAGGGTTTATTTTTTTTTTTGATGAGTGTTTAAGATTTTTTTCCTTATTAGGGTTTACTATTTTTAGGAGTGGGGGTTTATGGTTTTACGGGTCTAAGGGTATCAGGTTTTTTTTGTGAGGATTTATGGGTTTTTTGGGCTATGTGTATAGTTTTTTAGCGATGGGGGTTTAGGGGTTTTTTGGATTGAGGGAATATGGTTTTTGCGGGGGAGAAGTACTGTTTTTGTACTGAGGATTAATTTTTTTGGGTTGAGGGTATAGGGTTGTTTGGGGATGTGAGTTTAGGATTTTATTTGGGAATGGGGTTTTAGTATTTTTTTTGGGGGATAAGGATTTAGTTTATTTTATGGATGAGGGATTATGGTTTTTTTATAAAAGTATTAAGGGTATTTTTTCATTTATGGTTGAGAGTTTTTGAGGAATGAGGATTTATTGTTTTTTTGGGATGAGGGTTGAGATATTTTTTGGGGTCCATGGTTGAGGGGTTTTGGGGGACAAGGGTTGAGGGTTTTAGGGGGATGGGGTTTGAGGGTTTTTTGGGGATGAGGGTTGAGGGATTTTTAGGGATGAAGGTTCAATTTTTTTTGGGATGAGGTTTAAGGATTTTCTAAGGCTCAGGCTTGTTGGTTTTTTGGGGCTTAGGGTTGAGATTTTTTGGGAATGTGGGCTTAGGGAATTTTGGTGGTTGGGGTTGAGATTTTTTTTTGGTTGAAGGTCAAGGGTTTTTGGGGACATGGTGTAGGATTTTTTGGGGGGTAGGGATTATGGTTTTTAAGGGATGTTGGTTTATGGTTTTTTGGGTATGATAGTTTAAATTTATTTGGGTGATTGTTTATATTTTTGGTGCTGAGGTTTTATTGTTTTTTTGGTGATGAGGGTTGACGGTTTTTTGGGGATAAAGGGGTTTGGGTTTATTGGGGTAATGTGCAGAGTATTTTTGGGGGATGTGGTTTTAGGGTTTTTTTTAGCTATGTTTTGAGGGTTTTGGGAGAATTATAGATTACGATTTTATGGGCTAGAGTCTATAGGTTTTTTTGAGTTTTAGGGTTTAGGGTTTTTTGTTCTGATGGTTGATGGTTTTTTTTGGTTTGAAGGCTTAAGAGTTTTTCGAAACTAAAGCTAAGGTTTTAAGGATTTTTCTTGGGAGGAACATTGATGTATTTTTAGGCTGAGGGTTAGTGTTTTTTTAGAGATGAGTTTTTAGGGTTTTAATGGGCTGAGTATTGATAATTTTATTAGTATAAGGGTTTAGGGTATTTTGGGAAACAAGGTATAGAGTTTTATGGGGCTAAGGGCTTATTTTTTCGGATATTTTAGTGTTTTTGGAGTATAGGGTTCATGGGTTTTTAGGGTTGTGGGTGTAGTGTTTTGTTTTGGTGAGGGTTTAGGGTATTTTTGACTAGGGGATAAAAAAAATTTTATGAAGAGGGTTTATATTTTTATTGGATTAAGGATTTATTGTTTTTTGGGTTTGAGGGATTGGGGCTTTTTGGGGATGAGGATTTTTTATTTTTCGGCTAAGGGTTTAGGGATTTTGTGGGGTGGAGGTATTGGGTTTTTTAGGTGATGAGGATTTAGGGTTTATGGGATGAGTCTTTAGTGGTTTTCAATGATAGAGTTTTAGGGTTTTTAATGTAATGGTGGTTTATTTTTTTTAGTTCTCTAGGGTGAGGGTTTTTTTGGGGATGATTGTTTATTGTTTTTCAAGCTAAGTTTTTAGGTTTTATTGGGAATAAAGATTATATTTTTTTGGGTCTCAGGTTTTATGGATTCTTAGGACTAATATTTTAGTGGTTTTTTATATAATGAATTATTTTTAGGGTGTTTTAGGGTTTAGGGTTTTTAGGGATGAGTGTTGAGGGTATTATCATGAGGAGGGTTGGGGTTTTTTTGGGGTTGAGGGTTTAGGATTTTTTAGTAATGAGGGTTGATGGTTTTGGGGGCTTTATGGTTTAGTGTGTTTTGAGGCTAAGGGTTTAGTGTTTTTTGGGGATGAAAGATTCGGGATTTTTGTCTCTTAGGGTTTAGGGTTTTCATCTAATGATTTTTATGGTTTTCATGGGATGAGAGTTCAAGGAAATCTAGGGCTGGCGTATTTGGTTTTTTTGGGGTTAAGTGTTTAGGTTATTCTAGGGAGTATATTTTTTGTTTTATATGGTTGTGGGTTTAGGGTTTTTTGGGAAGATTATTTGGAGTTTTTCTAGGGATGAGGGTATAGGGTTTTTTGGGGCAGAGGGTTTAGGATTTTATATTGAATGGGGTTGAATTTTTTCTAGGGCTGAGTGAATGGGGTTTTCTAGGGATGAGCGTATAGAGATTTTTGGCGTAGTGATTTTTATGTTTTCTAGGAATAAGGGTTTATGTTTTTCTAGGGGTGAGAGTTTGGTGTTATCTGGGGATATAGGTTTATATTTTTCAGGGTATTCGGGATTTTTTTGGGGGGATGAGTAACTGTTTTATGGGGATAATGGTTATCAGTTTTCTAGGGCTGGGGGATAGGGACTTATAGGGAGTAGGTTTTAGGGTTTTATAAGGATGAGGGATTGAGGTTTTATAGGGATAATGGTTTCATGTTTTCTAGGGTCGAGGATTTAGTGATTTCTGGTGAAGATGTTTTAGATATATTTTTGGCTAATTGTTTAGGGTGTTATGGGGATGTTGGTTTAGGGATTTATGGGTTGTGGGTTTAGGGTTGTATGTGGATAAGGGTTTATGGATTCTTGGGGCTAAGGTTTTATGGTTTTATTGGGTTATGAGTTATGGATTCCCAGAGAGAACAATTTAGGTTTATTTAGGGATGTGTTTTTATGAAATTTTAGGGCAGAAGGTTTAGGATTTTTTGGGGATGAGGGTTTTGGATTTTGGGGGGATAATGGTTAAGGGTTTTCTTGGGATGAGTTTTTAAGGATTTATTATGTTCAGTGATTAATAATTTTTGGGTATGATAATTTAGGTTTTTCTAGGGGTATAGGTTTAGGGTTTTATAGGGATGAGATTTAGGGTTTTTTTGGGATGAGAGTTTAATATTTTCTAGGTCTGAGGGTTTAGGATTCAATAAGGATAATCATTTAGGGTTTTTTTTATTTTGGATTATGGTTTTATCAGTTCGATTGTTAATGGTTTTATAGGGATTAGTGTTTAAGGTTATCCTAGGCAGAGGGTTTAATGTTTTCTAGGTTCAATGGTTTGGGTTTTCTAAGTCTAAGGGTTTAGTGTTTTTTAGGTATATGGTTTTATGGTTTTCTAGGAATGTGGATTTATAATTTTCATGTACTGGGATTAAGGTTTTGGGGGTTATGGTATGGTTTTTTAGGGCTTGTGGTTTATGGCTTTCAGAGGATGATGGATTGGTGCTTTTTGTAGAAGAGGGTTTAAGGTTTTATGAAATTGAGGATTTATCATTTTTTGGGAAAGAGGGATTATAGTGTTCTAGGGATGATACTTAAGGCTTTCCAGGGATGAGAATTTAGGAATTTCTAGGCCTCAGGGTATTTTTTTTGGATGAGGGTATATGGTTTATTGTGCTTATGATTTATGGTTTTAGTGGGCTATGCATTTAGGGTTTTCTTGGGATGATGGCCTATATTTTATTGTGGATGTGGTTTTATGAATTTATGATGATGAAGTTTTCTATTTTTTGTTGGTTATGGTTTTTCAATTTTCTAGGGTGGAGGGTTTAGAGTTTTCTTGGAATAACGGTTTTAAGGTTTTTGAGGGTTAAAGTTTTAGGTTTTTCTAGTGATCAGGGTTTGGAGATTTCTGTGGCGAGGTTTTAGGTTTTTATGCAGATGGTTGTATTTGGTTTTTTGGGGATGATCGTTTAGCATTTTATGGGGTTGAGGGTGTTGGGTTCTCCAAGTATAATTCTAGGGTTTTCTAGGTCTTAAGATGTAGGGTTTTTTGGGTATGATGAATTATGATTTTATGGGGATAAGGGTTTTAGAAATTCTAGGGAGGAGGTATTATGGATTTCTATTAACGAGGGATTAATTTTTTATATGGATGAGGTATTAGGGTTCTCTCAGGCTAAGGAATTAGTTTTTTCTAGGGATGAGTGTTTAGGTATTTATGGGGATGAGGGATTATGGTTTTTTGGGGAATGGGTTTAGGGTTTTCTAGGGTTTTTGGTTTATGGATTTATATGGATAAGGGTTTAGGGTATTCTAGGTAATAGGGTTAAAGTTTTTCTAAGGATGTTGGTATAGGGTTTTTAGTGGATGAGGGTTTTATGTTTTTTCTAAGGGTTTAGGGTTTTCAAGGACTAGGGATTCTTGTTTTAGGTTCTTACAATTTACGGAATTCTGATTTAGTATGGTTTTTTGTGATTGAACGTTTTGGGTTTTTTTAGGAACATGGGTTTGGGTTAGATAGGTATAAGGGATTAGGGGTTTCATACAGCTGAGGATTTATGGGTTTTTGTGGCTGTTGGATTTGTTTTTCTGGATTATGGTTTAGGGTTTTTTGGGAGGTGGGTTTATATTTTTTTTGAGGATGGCAGTTTAGTGTTATTCATTTATTTAATGGTTATAGTTTTTTGGTGGGAGAGGGTTTAGGATTTTTGGGGCTAGTGGATTAGGGATTTTTTAGCTCATGGTTTAGGTTTTGTTTTTTGTTTTTTGGGTTTGGAAATTTTTTTGGTGTGATGGTTTGGGTTTTTATCTCAGATTGAGGGTTAAAGTTTATTTTTGGTTGAGAGTTTAAGAATTTTAGGGCTGAGGTTTTATGATTTTTGTGACTACGGTTTTAGTGATTTTGGGGCCTTAGGATTAGGGATTTGGGAGCTAAGGCTATAGAGTTTATTTGGCATTATGTTTTCTATTTTTGTTTGTATTATTTTTTAGTGTTTTGGGGGGTTGAGTATTTAGTGATTTTTGGAGATGGGGGCTTGGGGAATTTTGGGGATGTGGGTGAACATTTTATGGGGCTTGGGTTAAGTTTTTTTAGGGATAAGAGTTTAGGGTTTTTTGGGGACAATGTTTTGTATTTTTTTGGGATTAGGTTTTAGGGTTATTTTGGGTTAAGTGTTTGAAATTTTTTTTGAGGATGAGGGTTTAGGTTATCTTAGGATTGTGGGTTTTGGGGTTATTGGGAATAAAGTATTTGAGGTTTTGGGGATAAGGGATTGGTGTATTTGGGGTCTAAGGATTAGGATATTTTAGGGCTTAAGGTTTAAGATATTTTTAGACTAAGTGTTTGTGGTTTTTTTGGTTGAGGGTTTACAGTTTATTGGGGTGAGGGATTTGGGTTTCCTAGGGCTAGGGGTCTAGTGTTTTTTGGGTTGATGATTGAGGTTTTTTCGGTTTGAGGTTTTATTTTGTTTTGTAGATGAGAGTTTAAGGTTTTTTTAGATGAGGTTGTAGGTTTTTTTAGGGTTTAGTATTAAGGATTTTTTAGGGTTGAGGGTTTATAGATTTTTGTGGCAGAGGGTTATGTTTTTTTGGGGATGAGGGTTTTAAGATTTTTGGACTTGAGAGATTAGGATGTTTTGAGGATGAGGGTATAAGGTTTTTTATGGTAGGGTATTTAAGGTTTTTGGGAATTAGGTTTAGGGAGTTTTGGGGATTTTGGATTAGGTTTTTTAGGGGAATAGGTTATATAAGATTTGGGGGATAATGGTCTAGGGGTGTTGGGTATGAGGTTTTATGGTATTTTGGGTTGCATTTTTTGGGTTTTATAAGGATAAGGGTATAGGAATTATTAAGGATGAGGCTTTAAGGTTTTTAGGGATGGACATTGAGGGGTTATGGGGCTATGGGTTTTTTATTTTACGAGGCCAAGGGAAAATTTTTATTCAAGTAATAGTGTTTGGGGTTATTTAGGGATTGGTGTTTATGGTTTTTTGGGCTGAGGACTTAGGTTTTTTGGGATTAAGTGTATATGGTATTTTTTTTATGAGGTTTTACTATTTTTGAGGTTGATGTTTCTGGGATTTTTGGGATGGTTGTTTAGGGGTTTTTTAGGCTGGGAGTATAGAGTTTTCTAAGGCTACGTGTTTAGGGTTTTCTAGGGATGAAGGTTTAGGGTATCCCATGTCTTAGGGTTTAGGGGTTTTCTGGGGTCGTGGGTTTAGGGGTTTTTGTGGGTTGATTGATTAGGCATTTTAGATGCTAATAGTGTTGAGTTTTTTAGGGATAAGGGATTATGTTTTTTTGGACAGATTCTTTCAGGGTATTTAGGGGGGAGGTTGTTGGTGTTTTGTTTGCTGAGGGTATAGTGCTTTTGGGCATGATAATTCAAGATTATTTTGTGGATGGGGATTTATATTTTTTTGAGGGCTTAGGGTTAAGGGATGATGGTTTAGGGTTTTTTTGAATGGGGTTTTGGGTGTATTGGGGATAATGGTTTACCATTATCTTGGGATGGTGGTTCGGTTTTTTTAGACTGATGGTTTATGGGTTTTGGTTGTGTGATTTTTGGATTTTCTATGCATAAGGTTTAGTTTTCTCTTGGGATAAGGGTTTAGGGTTTTCTATATCTAAGTGTTTATGGATTTTTGGGACTGAGGGTTTAGGGTTTTCTGGCATAGATGGTTTAGGAATTTATGGGGTCAAGGGTTTAACGATTTATCGGATTGAGGGTTTAGGATTTTTTTTGTTGGTAGTTTAGTGTTTTTTTGGGGATGGTGGTTTTGGTTTTTTTTATTTGTGGGATTATGTGTTTTTTGTGATTGAGGGTTTTGGTTTTTGAGGTTGTGGGTTTGGGTTTTTATGGGGCTATGGGTTTTGGATTTTTTTTATGAGGGTTTCTGGTTTTTTAGGGATGGGGTTTTATTATTTTATGGTGATGAGGGTTTATGATTTTTTGGGGCTTAGAGTTTAGGGTTCTCTAAGGTTTAGGGTTTAGGGTTTTATTTATTTGAGGAGTTATGGTTTTTGGGTGAAGTGGGATTAGAGTTTTATGTGGCTGAATGTTTTGGGTTATGTATCATTGGGAATTTATTGATTTTGGTGGATGAGGGTTTAAGTTTTTTAGGATAGATGGTTTATGGATTTATATGAAAAAGGGTTTTTGTTTTTGGGGAGATGAGTTTTTAGGGTGTTTTGGGGACAAGGTTTTAGGGTTTTTTTAGGTTAATGGTTAAGTGTTTTCTAGGGTTAAGTGTTGAGAGTCTTTTGGGGCCAATATTTTATCTTTTTGGGGATTAGGGTCTAGGTGTTATGGGGTATTTGGGTTTTAGGTTTTTAGAGATAAGTGTTTTTGGGTTACTAGGGCTGTGGATTTTAGGTTTTTTTAGATGTGGGTTTTGTGTTTTTTGGGTATTAATTATTGTGTTTTTTGTTGTTGGGGGTTTAGTGTTTTTAATGATGATGGTAATGGGTTTCTGGGGATGAAGTTTTATTGTTTTGTGGGATGAAGGGTTAGTGGTTTTTTTCTCAGGGTTTACGGTTTTTTGGGATGAGGTTTTAATGATTTTTCTGGTTGTTTCTGTTTTATTAAGGATGGTGGTCTGTGGTTTTTTTGTGATAAGGTTGTCGGGTATTTTGTACTAATGTATTATATTTTTTGGGGGATGTGGGTATGGGTTTTTTTAGTTTATGGTTTGATGTTTTTTGAGGATTAAGGTTTTTGGTTTTTCAGGATGAGTGTTTATGGTTTTTTGAGATGAGGGTTTTGAGTATTTTCAGGATTAGTTTTCAGGGTTTTTTTAGTTCTGATCATTTAGGGATTTTTTATGGTCAGGGTTTAGAGTTTTTTGGGTCTGAGGGTCTTGGGTTTATTTGGGACTGAGGGTCAAGGGTTTTATGGAAATGATGATTTACAATTTTTTAGGGATGAGAGTTTTGGGATTTTGGGGCGATGGTTTTAGGATTTTTTTTAGGGCAGAGGGTTTAGGTTTTTTTTCGGTATGAGAGTTCTGGTTTATATGGGGTGAAGTGTTTAGTATATTTCGAGACTAGGTTTTAGGGATTATTTTAGTTACGTGTTTAGAGATTTTTTGGGATAAGGGTTTCGGGGTTATGGGGCTCAGGGTATATGGTTTTTGGGGGATAAGGGTTTTGTTTTTTTATGATGGTTTAAGGTTTTTTTGGATGTTTTAGGGTTTTTTAGATAGAGTATTTATTGTATTTGGGAAGATGGTTTAGGGTTTTTTGGGGTTGATGTTTTTTGGTGTTTCTGAGTTAGAGTGATTAGATATTTTTTTTGTTTGAGGGTCAATGGGTTTTGGGGTTTGAGAGTTTATGGTTTTTTTGGATTGAGGATTTACTCTTTTATGGGGTAGTGGGATTATAGATTTTGTGATGAGGGTTTTGGGGTTTTGGGGCTGGGGTTTTACAGGTTTTGGGGATGAGGGTATAGAGTTTTTCGGGGGGTAGGGATTTAGGATTTCTCAGGTCTAATAATTTTGAATTTCATTGGTAATAGTGGATTGAGTGTTTAGGGGAAGAGGATTTAGTGAATTTTTGGGATGAGTGTTTAGAGATTATTGGGGTTGGGGTTTTATGGTTTTTTGGAGTTTGGTTTTGAGAGTTTGGTCTGGCTGCGGATTTAGGTTTTTGTGCGTCTAAGAATTCAAGGTTTTTTTGGGATGACGGTTTAGGTTTTTCTTGGTCTAAGGGTTTGGGGTATCTGAGTATAATGTTTTAGGGTTTTATTAAAATGAGATAATATGGTTATCTAGGGATGAGGATTTAGGTTTTTTTTGGTGTTGACGTTTTAGGGTTTTTGTTGCCGATGGTTTAGTGTTTTTTGGTGTTGAGGTTTTAGTGTTTATTGGGACTGACGATAAATTATTTTTCAAGGATAGGGGCTTAGGTTTTTTAGGGATGTGGTTTCTGGGATTTTTGGGATAGGTATTTTGGGTTTTTTTGGGGTGTGAGGGTATAGGGTTTTAGGGTTGAGGGTTTTGTGTTTTGTGGGGTTGAGTGTTTAGGATTTTTTGGAGATGATGATTTTGGGTTATTTTAGGATGAGGGTTTAGTGTTTTATTGTGAGGTTTTATAGTTTTTTTGGGGCAATGGTTTAAGGGTTTTTAGTCTAATGATTTAGGGTTTTGGAATGAGGGTTTAGGGTTATTTGTGGCTGAGGGTTTAGGGTTTTATTTGTGCTGATAGTTCAACATTTTTATGGAAGTGGGTATAGTGGTTTTGGGATGAGGTATAGCATTTTTTGATTTTGATGGTTTAGGGTTTTCATGGTATGAGGATTTAGGGTTTTTTGGGATTAGGGTATTGGGTTTTTTGGGGATGTGGTTTTATGGTTTCTTGGGTATGAGGGTTTATCATTGAGGGGGTGAGGGTTTTGGGGTTTTTGGGATAATGGTTATAGGGTTTTTTGGTTGATTATTGATGATATATATGAGATGAGGGATCAAACGTTTTAAAGGTAATGGTTTTTTGGTTTTTTGGGATGACAGATTAGGGTTTTAGGATGAGATTTTAGGGTTTTATAGAAGAGGGATTGGGTTTTTTTTTAGACTGAGGTTTTAGGATTTTTTGGGTTGATGGTATAGGGTTTTGTGGGGATGAGGGTTTATGGTTATTTGGGGAAGAGGTTTCTGGGTTTTTTTGGCATTGAGTGTTTTGGGTTTTGAGGGTATATGTGTTTAGTGATTTTAGGGACTGTTTTTTAGGTTTTCACATGGCTGAAGGGTTTGGGTTTTTTCATACTAAAGTCTTAGGATTTGGGGGGGATGAGGGTTGATGGTTATTTGGAGCTATGGGTTTTGTGTTTTTTTGAGGCTGAGAGTTTACCAATATTTGGGGATGAGGGTTTATGGTTTCTTTGGGATGATTGTTTAGCAGTTTATGGGGATTATTTGTCATTGTTTTTTGGAGTAGAGGGTTTAGTTATCATGGATTGAGAGTTTAGTGTTTTTTAGGAATAAGGGTTTTGGAATTTTTTTATATGATGGTTTGGTGTTTTGGGGGTTTAGGTTATGGGTTTTTTATTCTAAGGGTTAGAGTTTTTTTGAGGATGAGGATTTGGAAGTTTGTGGGATAGAGGGGTCGGTATTTTTTTAGGATGAGGGTTTTGAATTTTTTTTCAAATAAGGGTTTGGGGTTTTCTAGGGTCAAGGGTTTGGGGTTTTATCAGCTGTTGTTTTGGGGTTTTCTAGGGATGATAGTTTTTGTTTTATTTGGGATGATGGTTTTGGGTTTTTTGGGGCTGAGAATTTTGGTTTTGTTAGGATGACATAGTAGGTTTATTATTGATGGAGGTTTTAGGTTTTTTGGTTATGAGGGTATAAGGATTTGGAGGCTAAGGTTTTAGGGTTTTTTAGCGATGAGGGTTTAGGATTTTATGGAGCATATAGATTCTGGTTTTTTATGGCTGAGTGTTTTGGGGTTTCTGATGGTGTGGGTTTAGGGTATATGGGGAAAAGGATTTAGGGTATTATGGAGAAGTGGGTTTTGCGTTTTCTATGGATGATGGTTTTGGGATTTCTAGGGTTTAGGGTTTAGGGTTTTCTGGGGTTGAGGGTTTTGGATTTTATAGGGTTGGTGGTTTAGTGGTTTCAAGTACTATTGGATTAGGGTTTTCTGAGGCTAAGAGAATTGTGATTTCTAGGTTGTGTGTTTAGGGTTTTTTGGGGCATGGGGTTTAGGGTTTTCAATGGATGGGTGTTTAGGGTTTTCTAGGGGTGAGGGTTTCATGTTTTTTGGGACAAGGGTTTAAGGATTTTGGGGTTGAAGTTTTATAGTTGTTTGTGGCTATGGTATTTCGGTATTTTAGGGATTATGGTTTAGGATTTTTAGGGGCTAAGGATTTGGTTTTAATAGAGCCCAAGGTTTTAGCAATTGTTAAGGGATGACATAGTAGTTTTTTTGGTTTAATAGTTTGGTTTTTTTGGAGCTGTAGATTTAGAATTTTATGGGTGCAGGATTTTAGGTTTTCTTGTGCTAATGATTTATGGTTTTGGGGATGATATTTTAAGGTCTGTTGGGTTGGATGGTTTCATGATTTTTTTACGAAGGGTTTAGGGTTTTTTGGAGAATAATTTTTAGGTTATTTTGTGGTCGAGGGTTTAGTGCTTTTTTGGGATAAGGGTTTTTGGGTTTTTGTTGCCAAGGGTTTAATATTTTTAGGGGTTAGAGGTTTAGGTTTTTTTGGGTATGATATATTTTGGTTTTTGGGATCAAGGTATTAATGTTTTTTTTGGGTAATGGTTTTTTATTTTTTGGGGATGAGGGTTTAGTGTTCTTTTGGTTTGAGGGGTTGTAGTTTTTTTTCACTAAGAGTGTTGGGTTTTTTTGGGCTGAGGGTTTAGGAGGGTTTTACCTAAGGGTTTTTGTTTTATTTGGTCTGAGGGTTTACAGTTTTTACTACTAATTGTTTATGTTTTATGGGGCCTTGGTTTTAGGGTTCTTCAGAGATGAGGGTTAATGGTTTTTTGGGGTTGAGGGTTAAGGTTTTTTTATGAAAAATGGTTTTGTATTTTTTGAGGCTAAGGGTTTATGATTTTTTAGGATGAGTGATTGGGGTTTTTTGGGGGTTGATGGTTTATGATTTCTTGGTGTGGAGGGTTTATAATTTTTGGGGGGTGAGGGTTTGTGGTTTTTTGAAACTGAGGGTTTAGGGGTGTTTTGGGGATGAAGGTTTCCTATTTTTCATGTTTGAAGGTTTTAGTTTTTTAGGGATGAGGGTTTGTGTTTCTTTGTGGATGAGGGATTCGAATTTTTTGGGGTTTATAGTTTGGGTTTATTTTTATGTATGAGTGGTTAGGGTAATTTGGTGATGAGGATTTCAGGATTTTTGGGGATTAGGGTTTGGGGTTTTTTGGGGTGATGTTTTATGGATTTTGGGGGCTCAGGGTTTAGGTGTTTTGTGGGATGAAGGAATATGGTATTTTAGAGCCAAGGTATTAGAAATTTTTTAGGACCAAAGATTACATTTTAGGGTTATTTGGGTATGAGGGTTTAGGATTGTTTAAGGATTGATTTTTTTGGTTTTTCAACCTAGTGTTTAGTGTTTTTTTGGGATGATGGTATAAGGATTTAGGGGCCTATGGATTAGGGGGGTTTGTCTTATGTTTTTTTGATTTTTTGGGTTTAGTGTTCATGGTTTTTTGGGGCTGACTGTTAAGGGTTTTTTGGGGTGGAGGATTTAGTGTTTTTTGGGAAATGAGGTTTATCATTTTTTGGGAATGAATTCTTAGTGTTTTTTGTTGTGTAGTATTTTGGTGTAACATCTCGGTTCTGGGTTCCACCTAGAGGTGCCCCGTACACAGTTGGTCACATGGCCTCAAGAGCATTTCCCCTAATTCTAGAGGCTTTTGACTAGCGGCGAGGGCCTTGGTTGTGATATTACAGAAACTATTCCTTCATTGGGAGAGTAAGTTAGAGGAATGAAATAGACAGTAATAGATGATGTAGTAATAATACCATAAAACAGTAAAAAATGGAAAATTGAATTTAAATAAAAAATTAGAGAACATATATAAATGATTCATCTCACATATGTCTAGGAAATTATCCAAACAAGTCACAATGCTGAAATATTGTACTAAACCAAAGTACAACGAAGAAAAAACGTAAACAACTCCAGCAACATTGCAAGCCTCGTCTTGGTCCCATGCTCTCTATCTCCATAGTAGTCAAGTACCTGAAGTAGAAGGGATCTTTCTCTTATCTATACATACAACAATATAATCTGTTTGAGCCTAAATGCATGACCCAAACAGGGTGTGAGACGAATCCCAGAAGTCAACCACCCAAATATCTGTGCCTAACAGTCATTGAATATATATAGTTGGAAATATGCTAAAAATGTATTTATATACAAGAAAGTATTAAAAAGTAAACAATCCTACAATTTCATCTATATTCATATAGATTTATCAATTATTCAACGAAACATTCAAAAGTAACTCTTTGGAAAAGTTCTCACATCCTATCCCCTTTGATTCAACCAGTCAAACAAAAGCAACCCACTTGGAAGTACTCACAATCTAACCCCTATAGTTCAGCTTAAATAAAGACTCTTTGGGGAAGCACTCATAGTTAATTCCCCATGTGGTCTCATAATAGTAACTATAGACACTCTGAGGAAGCACTCAATGTCCAATTCCCCATGTGGTCTCACATCGTGGAATTGCAGACTCTCTAAGGGAGTGCACAAGTCCATACCCCCTATGGTCTCACAATGTAAGAAGTAAAACAAACACTCTGGGGAATCTCTCAGCTTCTAATTCCCCTATGGTCTAACTACACCAGGTTTCCATAGCCCTATGTAAGTCAATCGTGGACAAACATTGTTCAACAAGAAAATTAAACCTTAAGAACTAATTAGCTAAATAGCTACAAATCATATCACAACATCAGATAAAATCAATCCATCCTAACAATACTAGGCATGGAAAGAAAGTAGCCTAAAAGGAAAAGCTATACCAAATGGTAAATATCAAATCAAATATTGGAAAACACCTCCATAGCATGGAAAAATAACCCTATTTATAAGAAAGATCCCTAACTCAAGCCAACAAGCATAGCAGGCATCAAAAGGGTTAAAATCCCAAAACTCACAATACCCCAATCTAGGGTGTTGGGAACTTTTTCTCATAAAATTCAAAGAATAACTACAAAAAGGAACAAACCACCTACCTCAGTGTTGTACGATCGATATACCCCAATGTAAGCCCTTGAATCATCCTAGAACGACATAGATCTAAACAAATTTCTAAAACATTCAACAAAGTATATCTCACGAAAGAGAATAAATCAAGAGATGAGGCTCTAGAAGAAGGAATAACTCGTCATGGAAATTCCAGCGCAATAAATGGCAGTTGATTCAAAGAACGGACGGTCGATCGGGGGATCAGAGAAGAATCATTCCCTATGCTCTCTCTTGGATGAGATGAGTGGATAAGAAGGCATTTATTCCAATTAAATGCGGCCTTGGTCTGATTTAACAAATAAAAATAAAAGTACATGATGTGTATTTTAAAAATACATGGTGTGTATATGACTTTATCGAGGCCCACTTTCAGCGGTCTCCAGGTCACCACACATGACCATGTACTCATCTGTTACGTGTCCTATACGCGGTCACCTATGGAAACCAGGTACACGGCATATACTCCTAAGTACATGACGTGTACTCCTTAAATTTCCAGATTCTCCTATTTGTCTCAAAGGCACCAAAAAATAAAAACTCATACCTAAAAATAAGTTCCATGTTCTTAAAAACTTCCCCCTTAAAGTAATTCATCGCCGAATTTCCCTAACAAGGCGGCCTATAAGAAGAATCCTCAAACTACTCTGGCCACTATGATCAGACATCGGCCTCCCTCTCTCAAGTCTCATCATGTACTCGACTGTGAGGCCATAACACTCATACCAGAGGAATAGACCGTCCATGTTGAACCTTTTCACTACAATTAACAATCTGGATAGGATGATCCTCAAATGAATTTTCCACCTCCAACTCGACCTTCTCGGGTTGAAAAACATGAGACGGGTCTGAGAAGTAGTGTTGTAGTTGAGAAATGTGGAATTCGTCGTGCATATCCCAATACCTATGAGATAACTACAATCAATAATCAACCAGACTGACTCCATCCAAAACCTCAAATGACCTGGCATATCTCAGTGAAAGCTTTCCCTATCTCATAATCCTCTTATGTCCCAACCTCAATGTGACATATAGAAAAACCTGATCTATGACCTTGAACTCCATAGGTCATCTCCGTCGATTAGCATAAGACTTCTATCATGGTATTGCATTAGAAATCCTCTTTCGAATCAATTCCACCTGCTCTGTGGTCTCCGGAACAAGAAGAGTTCCCAATATAGCTACATCTCCTACCTCCAACCAACATAAGGGTGATCAGCATGGCCTACTATACAAAGCCTCATAAGATGCCATCAGAATAGTTTTTTGAAAACTATTATTGTAGAAAAAATACATAAGAGGTATGTGTTTCTCCCAAGAACATTCAAAATCTAGGACACATGCTCGAAGCATGCCCTCCATCACTTGTATCATACACTCAGACTAACCATCAATCTAGGGGTGGTATGCTATACTCAGATGTACCTGTGTACCCAAATCCCTCTATAATCCTTTCCAGACCCAAAAAGTAAAATGAGTGTCTCTGCCCAAAATGATAGAGTACGGAACCCCATGTAAATTTAAAATCTCTCGGATGTACAATCTTCCCATCTCATCTACACTGATGGTCTCCTTGATCGGAAAGAAGTGAGAAACCTTCGTGAGTCTGTCAATGAAAACCCAAACTGCATCATTCCCTTGAGGAAACCTCAACAAACCTTTCATGAAGTCCATCGCGACATCATTCCACTCCCACTCAGGAATGGGTAACTACTGAAAAATCACAACTGGTCTCTAATTCTCTACCTTCACCTATTGACAGGTGGAACACCTCCTGACAAACCCAACAACATCGCTCTTCATACCTAGACACCAATATTGATGGTGCATATCTCAATACATCTTGGTGACAATATATGAACTTCCCAAACTAAGGAATGAAATTCCTAGATCATCTTATCATGTATGTCTGCTGACACCCATATGTGTCCATGAAAATGAAAGATCTCATCCTCACCTACGGTCCTTCCAGTAATAGGGTCCTCTCCTGACACACTCTCCTATAGGACTAGGCCTTCAGAATCTGATAGTTGCCTCATTTTCAATCGATCAAGTAAAGTAGATATAACAACCATAGATGAAAGAAACATCTTCCCCTATCTGTCATGCGCCTCCAAATGTATCTCAAAAAATATATCCATAACCTTCCACTCACTTCTTGCCTCATAAACTACCTGTATCTGAGTCCTCATGCTCAACATATTAGCCACTATGTTTCCTTTCCCATGCGTTTAGGCAAGTTCAATATCAAAAGAATTAAGGTACTCAACCCACCCCCACTGTCTCATATTCAGATCACGCTGAATAAAGATATACATGAGACTTTTTTGGTCGGTGAAAACCACAAAATTCTCTCCCAATAGATAATGTCTCCAATAGTGTAAGGCTTGAAAACCTGTAGAAACCTCGAGATCATGGGTCGAGTAATTTGTCTTATGTGACCTCAATTTCCGAGACCCATATGCAACAACTCCTTCCCCCTAAATAAGCATTGCTCCCAGCCTGATACCTAATGCATCACAGTAAATTATATAACTCTTGCTTGGCTCTTGAAATACTAGTATTGGTGCTGAAGTCAACCTCCTTTTCAGCTTCTAAAAGGATGAATCGTAGGAATCTATCCATAGGTACTTCTCACCCTTATTAGTCAGGCCCATCAGTGGCACTGCTAAGAATGAAAAGTCCTATATAAAATTCATTTAGTAGCTAGCTATCCCTAGAAAACTTCACACCTTATGGATGTTTTGGGATACTCCTAGGAAACTACTACCCTCATATTCTCTGGGTCTACAGATACTTCTGTCTCTAAGATAACACGACCCAAGAAGAGAATCAAGTTCATCCAAAAGTGGAATTTTGAGAGCTTAGCATATAACTGATTCTCTCTCAGTGTACTAAAAATGATCTCAAGATGGGTAGCATGGTCATGTAAATTGTGAGAATACACCAAGATATCATCCATGAAGACTACCACAAAATAATCCAAGTATGGATGGAACACTTGGTTCATCATTTCCATGAAAACTGCAAGTGAATTCATGAGACCAAATGGTATAACCATATAATAGTATAGAGCATACCTACTGTGAAAGGCTATAAGAGATATATTTGATGGTCTAACATGAAACTGATTATAACCGGATCTCATGTAAATCTTTGAGAACACTCAGGTTCCTCGAAGATGATCAAAGAGATCATAAATCCTCATTAAGGGATATCGTTTCTTAACTGTAAATTGGTTTAGCTTCCAGTAATCCACACAAATCCTAAGGGTACCTTCCCCCTTCTTCACAAATAGGATAGGATAACCCTAAATAGAAGTGTTGGGTCAGATGAAACCCTTCACCTATAACTCTTCTAACTAATTCTTGAACACTTGTACTCTAGTGTAGCCATCCTATATGGAGGAATGTACACCAGTGTCGCCCCTTGTACAAGATCAATAGAAAATTATACCTCTCACTCAGGAGGCAAATCCAAAAATTCCTCTAGAAATACATTCCTAAAATGATCCACTAATTGAAAAATGTACAATTGTGAAGTCCCTTGGTCAATTATATACCAACTAGCAATATGGGTTGTAACACCTCCAAACCCCTAATACTCGGGTCCCGCTCTACTCTCCTGGACATCCCATTCACCCTTATGAAGAAACAATCTGCCCTGTGTTGATGTGAAACTCACCCTATGACAATAGAAATCGAAAACATCCTGGAAGTATGCTAAACAGTCCATTCTAAGAATGAATTCATAGCCCTTCATCTCTATGACATAATGGTCCCATGATAAGTGACACCCACCAAACTCAAGAGGGTACTCCTTTCACTGACATACACTATCTGTTCTTGTCCCCAACGGAGTGTCCATCATCAAGATATCAGCAGAGGTAAAGATACAGAGCCCAAGGCCCTCCACACCAGAAACCGATATGAAACTATGGGAATCCCCTGTATCAAAAATTGCATAAGATAAGATCGAGGCAACTAAGATCATACCTAAAACTTTAGAGGGGTCAATATCTTGCCCATGCGGGGTCTGTTGTGCTAAAAAATTCTGGCCAACACTATGACCACGTGAAGCTGACATAGATCCTTTAGTTGATCCACCCTATGGCAATCAAAAACCATATGGCTGACCACCACGACCACAATCTTCACCTCTTCCTGAATGGCCTGATGAACTCCAGTTCCCTGAATGATGAGAAATTGGTGGTGTTTCTCGTGAATGAGAAGTCATAGAAGAACCCCTGTCACCAGATGCTGGTGAGAAAAACTTATAGAATTGATGAAGATGATCCATCTTGCCACAATATCAGCACACAACTGGGTCTCTCGGTCATTGTAGCTTTATATACCCACCCTTACTGCACTGGTAGAATACCACATGGCTACCTGAATGTGTATCTCTCTTACTCGGATCTCCACGTGTAGACTCCCAACGACACTTCCTATTATCAGTCGGAGAAGCACCAACTCTAGATGTTGAACCGCCCTAGCCCATAGCTCCAAAATCCCTCAGGTTTCACTTTGAGATCAGCGACTAGTTGACGATAGATGAAATGGAAGTCGACCTAAAGATGTTCACCTGAGATTGAATGTCATGCCTGAGACCATCCTTGAACTTCCCCGCCAAAAATAACTCATCACCTCCTAAAATGGGTGTGAAGCATTGCAGCTCTATGAAGCGAGAAGAGTACTCAATGGCTGTGAGAGTACCATACTCGAGACTCATGAACTCTCAGGCTCGATCATCCCTCATTTTCTCTGGGTAGAAGTATTCATAGAAGGTATGCTGAAACTAATCCCAAGACATACCCTGATGGAGCCCTGCCTGTGATATCACATCCCACCATCTCTTCGTGGAATCCTAAAAAATGTACAGAGCGAGCTTCACCCTCCTCTTTAGAGGTGTCTCCAAATGCTCAAATATCGACAGCATGGCTTCTAACCATGACTCTATTTCCTGAGGTCCTCTATCCCCTGAAAAAGTGGGAGGATACTGCTGCAGAAAAATCTGCTTCAACACTACCATAGATGGGGCAGGGTGTGGTGCTCCCCTGATGGTCTGCATAAACCTCATGAATCCTTCTCAAAACTGTGCATCAGCACCTGCATCTGGAATGACAGTTGGTTCCAATATGGGAATGATGGTAGGATCTGTTGGTAATCCCTGATCTTTCATTTCCAGGGTCTGATCGCTTCCCTGTATTTGGTGTACAACTAGAGGACGTCTCGGTGGAATGAATCTGCATGGTCAAATGTGCACCTTAGTTAAAGATCATTAAAGTCTAAGAATTAGTAGTTTAGGAAGGTAACATGAGAAGAAACAATCATGTTTTTCAAAACAAGAGTACACGACATGTATAACACGTACACGGTGTGTTCCCTTATAAATTTGGCATGGCGTGTACCTCTTCCAAAACATGTCGTGTAACCCCCATACACACGGCATGTTCTTTCCAAGGATATGACATGTACTTGAATCACTTTCCCCTACCTGAGTTCCCCCACATGGTTAAACGAAATGGTTCTCAGAGAACTAGAACAAAACTACACAGTGTGTGTGTGTTAGACATGGTGTGTACCACTTAGGTTTCAACCACCCGTGTCATTATTCACATAGTCGGAGACATGGTTGACTCTACACATAGTGTTTATGATATAAACGGCGTGTTCTACAAGGATTTCACTGACCCGTGTCATTATTCACATGGCCGGATACATGGTCTCTACAATATGGTGTGTACTTTTGGAACACAGCACGTTCGACCAAAGATTTCCCAACCCCGTGTCTTTGTCCATACAGTTAGTGACACAGTTAGAGACTACATGGAGTGTACATATAGTACACGGTGTGTATATAAGAAAAATTGTTTCTTCCCAAACAAAAGGATACATGGCGTTCATTCATCATTACACACCATGTATTCTGGGTTTTCTGGGATAGTAGGCCTCATAAACTACTCCATAATCCCATAAAAACACTGAAAAAAACTTTAAGGTTCCAAATTATGATCCGTGGGGGCCCATATTCCTCGCGAATCAAAACATGGCATCTTATTCATGTATATTACAAGGTAGAATAGTGCAATAAATCATATGATCTACCAAATTCCAATCCATGAGGGCTCATAACACCGTAGGGAACAAAGTTTGACATTCATCCAAAAGAAACTTAACATATTAACAATACCATATCAAATATCTAGTATTCTATGAATTCATCTATCAGAAAAGAATGCATATCTCGCACAACATCTATCACAACAATATGCAATCAGTAATGCACCCTAAATGGAATGAAAATAATTCATGACATGTGATCTCTAACAAGTTCCTATATGATGCATGAGATGGAACACCCTCATCCCATTGTGTTGCAAATGAAATAGAACCTCAATAATATAAATGGTAATAGCACAAAACAAGTGAATCAACCAATAGGTTAGCTACTCCTGAGCACATATTTTTACCAAGTACCCATTATTTCCTATCCTTGTCTATAGGCTCCAAATAGTATGTCAAGAAGAAAAGAATTCCCCTTTGATACAAATTTGTAATGTCTCGGTTTTGGGTGCCTCCTAGAGGTTCCCCGTACTCCGTTGGTCACATGGGATGAATCCCATTTCCCCAAATGCAAGAGGATTCCAACTAGTAGTGAAGGCCTTGGGGTTGATAGTGAGGAAATTATGCCCTCATTGGAAGAGTAATGTAGCGGAATGAAACAGAAAACAATAGCAGAAGCATTAATAATATCATACAATAGTAAACAATGGAAGACTGAAAGTAAATAAAACTTTGGGGAAACTATATAAATGATGCATGTCACATATGTATAGGAAAGCATCCAAAAAAGTCACAATGATTAAATACAGTACTAAAACAAAGTAAAAAGAAGAAGAAAACAAGTAAAAAACTCTAGTAGCATCACAATCCTCAGCTTGGTCCCATGCTCTCTAACTCCACAGTAGTCAATTACCTGAAGTAGAAGGGAACTTTCCATTATCTATACCTACATAAATATAATCCATTTGGGCCCAACAGCATGAACCAAACATGGTGTGAGACGAATCCCAGTAGGCAACCACTTAAAATTCTTTTCCTAATAGTCAATGAATATATATACTAGGAAATATGCTAAAAATTAAGTAATAAACAAGGAATTACTCAAAAGTAACCAACCCTATAGTTTCATCTACATTCATCTACATTTATCAAATTTTCAACCAAATAATCAAAATAAAATCCTTTGGAAATCCCTCACAGCCTATCCCCTTTGATTCAACTAATCAAACACAAGCAACCCTCTAGGATGTACTCACAGTCTAACCCCTTTGGTTCAACTTAAAAAATGAATCCCTGAGGAAGAACTCACTGTCAATTCCCCATGTGGTATCATAATGGTAACTATAGATAGTCTGAAGAAGCACTCAATGTCCAATTCCCCATGTGGTCTCACATTTTGGAACTACAGACTCTTTTAGGGAGACTAAAGTACATACCCCTATGGTCTCGCAACATAATAAGTAAAATAGACACTCTAGGGAATCCCTCAACGTCCATTCCCCCTATGGTCTAACTACACGGGGTTCCCACATCCATGTGTAAGTCAATCGCGCACAAACGATGTTCAACAGCCAAAGTAAGCCTCCAGAACAACTTATCTAAACAGCTACAAATCATATCACAACATCAGATAGAATCACTCCATCCCAAAAATACTAGACATGGTAAACAAGCAGCCTAACAGGAAAAGCTTTACCAAATGGTCAATATCCAATAAAACATGGTAAAACACCTTCATATCATGGAAAAATAACCCTATTTACAAACAAGATCCCTAACTCAAGCTAACAAGCATAGCAGGAATCAACAGGGTTAAAATCCCTAAACACACAATACCCCAATCTAGGGTATTGTGCACTTTCACACATTAAATACAAATAATAACTAAAAAAAGGCAAAAACCACCTACCTCAACATTGTACGATCGATATACCCCAGATTCAGCCCTTGAATCGGCCTAGAATGACGTATATCTACAAAAACATCTAAAAATTTCAACCAAGGATATCTCATGAAAGAAGAGAAATCAAGAGATGAGGATATAGAAGAAGGAATAATTCCCCATGGCGATTCCAATGCAATCGACGGCGGTTGATTAGGAGAACGGACGGTTGATCGGGGGCTTAGAAAAGAATCACGCCCTACGGCCACTCCTAAATGAGGTGAGTTGAGAAGAAGGTATTTTTTCAAATTAGACGTAACCCCAGTCCTATTTAAAAAATAAAAATAAAATTACATGATGTGTCTTTTAAAAGTACATGGTGTGTATATGACTTTACTGGGCCCCACTTTAGGCATTCTCCAGGTCACCCCACATGGCCATGTACTCATCCGTTACACAGCCAGTACACAATCACCTATGGAAACTAGGTACACAGCGTGTACTTCTAAGTACACGACATGTACTCCTTAAATTTCCAAATTCTCATTTTTTTCTCAAAAACACTAGAAAACAAAAACCCATACCTAAAAAGATGGTTTTTGTTCTTACATTAGGGTTTTTTGGGGTTGATGGTGTAGTGTTTTAATGGATATGAGGGTTTAGTGTTTTTTTAAAGATGTGGGGTTAGGGTATTTTGGTAATGAGGGTTTTGGGTTTTGGGGATAAGGATTTAGGGTTATTTGGAACTAAGTGTTTATGGATTTTTAGGGCTGAGGATTTAGAGTTTTTTAGGGCTGAGTGTTGGTGGTTTTTTATGGATTATGGTCTATTATTTTCAAGGTGGTGAGTTTAGTGTTTTTTGGTTTTGAGGGTTTAGTGTTGTTTTTGTGATGAGGGTTTAGGGTTTTTAGTGCGTAGGGTTTCAGTGTTTTTGCACTTTTGGATTAGTTTTTTTAGGGCAAGGTTTTTAGTGCTTTCAGGGGTTGTGTGTTTAGGTTTTTTTGGGTATGAGGGGTCATTTTTTCATGGGGATGAGGTTTTAGGGTTTTTTGAGGATGAAGGATTATAGTTTTCGGGGGTTGATTTTTTACATTTTTTATGGACTGAGGGTTACCGGTTCATTGGTGCTGAGGGTTTTGTGTTTTTGGGGAGAGCGGTTTATGAGTAATTTAGAGGAATAAGGCTTATGATTTTTAGGGCCACCAGTTTAGTGTTTTTTTGGACGAGGTTTTAGTTTTTCTAGGGATAAAGGTTTTTGATTTTCTGGGATGAGGAATTATGATTTTTTGTAACTAGGGGTTAAGGTTTTTTTAGGGACAGGGGGTTAGTTTTTCTACAGCTAAGGGTTTTTCATTTTTTGAGGCCGATGGTTTTTGGCTATTTGGTTTGTGTGATATGTTTTTTGGGATGAAGTTTTTGAGTATATTTTTGGGATGAGGATTGTTGGTTTTTTGGGTACAAGGGTTTAGGGTTTTTTGGGGATGTGGGTATTCATTTATTTTATGGATGAGGCTTTAGGGTTTTTTGGGAATGTGGATTTAGGTTTAAATGGGGTAGTAGGGTGAGGGTTTCTAGTATTGAGGGTTGAGGGTTTTTGGGGTAAGGATTGTGAGATTTTTACGGTTTATAATTTATGATTTTTTTGGGATTTGGGTGGATTATTTTATGGGTACTATGGTTGAGGGTTCTTTTTTTATGTGTGTAGTGGTTTTTCTAGGGACGAGGGTTTATGGTTTTTGGGACTAAGGGTTTTTTGTTCTTTGGTGTTGAGGGTGTAGGGTTTTTTGGGGATGAGGGTATAGGGTTTTCTAGAGAGGGTGTTTTAGGTTTATTTGATTTTTAGTTTTTATGGGATTTTGGGGATGATGGTTTATGATTTTTAGGAATGAGGGTTTTTCTTTTTTAGGGTTGAGATTTATGGTTTTTTGAGTTGATGGTTTAGGATTATTTGGGGCTAATAGTTTATAGTATTTTTTGGGATGAGGGTTGGGGTTTTTAGGAGCTAAATGTTTCGAATTTTTTGGGGTTGAGGGTTTTGGGTTTTTGGGGATATGGTTGAGTGTTTTATGGTGATGGATTTTTAGGGATTTTATGGTTTTGGGTTTGAGTTTTTTATTTAAAGTGTTTAGTGGATTTGGGGAATGAAGGTTTAGGTATCTTTAGGGATCAGGTTTGAGGATTTTATTGGTCTAAGGGTTAAGGGATCCTTAAGAATTATGGAAGATATTTTCTTAAAGTTGGGGGATGAGGTATTTTTCAGGTTAGGTTTTACATTTTTCTTGGACAAAGGGTATAGGTTTTTTTTGGGTTAACGGATTTGGGTTAGTTTGGATTGAGATTGAGTTTTTTTTAGAGTTGATGGTTGAGGGTTTTTTGTTTCTAAAGGTTGAAGGTCATTTGGGGATGGGGGATTATGGTTATTTAGGGATAAAGGAATACGGATTTTTGAGGAAAATGATTTAATGTTTCTTGGGGTGAGGATTTAGGGTGTTTTGGGTATTAGGGATAAAAATTTTTGGGAGTTTTTGGGGTTGAGGATTGAGTGTTTTTTTGGGATTAGGGTTTACAGTTTTTTGAGGTAGAGGGATTACAGTTTTTTTGGGCTGATAGATTTGGATTATTTGGTGCTAAGTATGTAAGTTTTTTTTTTGTTATTAGGTTTAATGGATTTTTTGGGTTTATGGTTAATGGTTTTTTGGGTTGGGTGTTGAGTATTTTTTAGTATTGAGGGATGAGCTTTATTTTGGGGATGTGGGTTGAGGGTTTTTTGGGGCTGAGGGTTGAGGATTTTTTATGGATAAGGTTTTAGGGTGTTGGGGGTATATGGTTGAGGTATATTTGGGTATAAGGGTTGAGGATATTTTGGGTTTGGGGGTTTGAGGATTTTTTGGGGATATGTCCCTTGGAATTTTAGGGTTTAGGGTTTAGTGTTTTTTTTTTGTCTAAGGGTTTATGGTTCTTTTGGTTGATAGTTTATGGTTTTTGGGGATGGGGGTGTGGATTTTTTTGGGATGAGGATTTAGGAATGTTTTATGTTCATGGTTTTGGGGTTTTGGGGGCTATTTTTTTAGGGTTTTTTTGGGAAGAGGTTTTAGGTATTTTTTTGGTGATGAAAATTTATGTTTTTTTGGGGCGGATATGGGGTTTGAGTTTAGGGATTTTTAGGGAAGTGGATTTACTATATTTATGGATTAATGCTTGATGATTTTTAATGGCTAGTGGATTTGTATTTCTTGGTGATTAGGTTATATGGATTTTTAGGATTGAGGGGTTAAGGATTTTGGGGGCTTCAGGGTTAGGTTTTTTCGGTCAAGGGTTTCGGGTTTTCTTTGGAATAAAGGTTTAATGGATTTCATGTCATAGAAAGTAGGGTTTTCTGGATTAGGGTTTATGGTGTTGGGGATTAGTGTTTGGGGTTTCTTATGGATAATCATTTAGTGTTTTTTGGATTAGGGTTTAGGGTTTTTGGGGTAGTGACATTATAGTTTTTTGGGGATGAGTGTTTTGGGTACATTGGGGAAGAGGGTTTTGGGTTCTTTGGGGATGAGGTTTTAGGGTTTTTTTGGTTATGTGGATGAAGGTTTTAGGGTTTCATTGGGATGAAGGATTTCATTTTCTTGATATGAGGTTTTATTTTTTTTGGGGGGGGATAGTGTATTTGTGATCTTTAGGGAAGGGGTTTAAGTTTTTTTTGGAAGATAGTTTTGGGTACATTGGGGATGGGCTTTCAAGTTTTTTCGGGGTAGAGGGTTTAGAGTTTGGGGGAAGTGGTTTTTGGGTTTCTTAGGGTGGGAGATTTTGTGTTTTTTGGAGATTGGGTTTATTGTTCTGGGGGGATGAGATCTTAGGGTATTTTGGGGTATCATATTTGGGGGTTTTTAGTGATGAGGGTTTATGGTTATTTTAAAATGAGGGTTTATGGGTTCTTGGGGATGAGCATTTAGGTTTTTTATGGAAGAGTATTTAGGTTTTTTTTCTTAGTGTATAGGTTTTTTTGGGGGAGGAGGTTTTATGTTTTTTTTGGATGAGGCTTTAGGGTTTTGTGGGGATGAGGGTTTCATTTTTTTGGGGTTGAGTGTTGAGGGTTTTTGAGAAAGTGGTTTTCAGGTTTTAGGGGTTTTAGTGTTTAGGTTTTTTTATGGATAAAGGATCAGGTGTTTCTGGGCTGAGGTTTTAGGTATTTTTGGGGATTAGGGTTTACAGTTTTTAGGGAAGAGTGTTCCCATTTTTTGGGATGAGGGTATAATGATTTGGGGAATGTGGTTTTATGTGTTTTTTAGAGTATAATGGTCAATGGTTTTTTACCTAATGGTTTTGGGTTTTGGGGGGCTTAGGGTTTAGGGTTTTTTGGGGCTAATATTTTAAGATATTTGGGGATGATGGTTTAGGTTTTTTTTTCTGTGGTTTTAGGGTTTTTTGGTGATAAGGTTTTCTGTTTTTTTAGAGAAGGGGGTTTATGGGTTTTAGGATCTTTGAGGTTGTGGTTTTATGAGGATGAGGGGGGATTTTGGAAACAAGGTTTAGTGTTATTTTAAAAATTGGAGTATATTTTTTTTTCGGATGAGTGTATAGGGATTTGGGAGGATAAGGGTTTAAGATTTTTTATTCTTGGGGGTTTAGGGTTTTTTAGGGATAAGTGTTTATAGATTTTTGGGGATGTGTGTTCCGGGTTTTTTGGGAGGTTGGTTAATAGTTTTTTTTTATGAAGGGAGTATGCTTTGGGGGTGATGATGTTTTAGGGTTTATTGAGGATAAGGTTTTTTAATATTTTGGGTAGGTAATTTAGTTCCACTTAGTGATGAGAGTTTAAGGTTGTTTGGGGTACTAGGTTTTGGGTTTTTGGGATGAGGGTTTAGGATTTTTCAGGGATTTGGGTTTACGTTTTTTGGGGTTTAGGGTTTAGGGTTTTTAGGGATGAGGGTTTAGAGACTGTATGGAATGTGGATTTATATTTTTTTTTGGCAGTGGATTTAGGGTTTTTTGGGGCTGAAGTTTTAGTTTTTTTTGGGTAGGGGGATTTAGGTTTTATAAGGTAGAGGGTCTAGGTTTTTCTGGCATAGATTTTTTTAGGACAAAGGTTTAAGGGTTTTTTGAAGATGAGTGTCTAGGGTTTTTTGGGGATAAGGGTTTATAGATTTGGTTGGATATAGTATTTGGTTTTCTTGTTGGTAGAGGTTATAGGGGTTATTTTGGGTTTATGGTTTAGGGTTTTTTGTGATGTGTTTTTAGGTTTTTTTTATTAATGACCATTTATGATTTTTTTGAGGATGAGGGTTTATGGTTTTTTTGAGTCATAGGATTTTATTTGTATGTGTGTGAGGGTTTAGAGTTTTTGGGATGAGGGTATAGTTTTTTTTATGTGGGTATAGGTTTTTTTGTTCTGATGGTTTAGGTTATTTTTAGGATGAAGTTTTAGGGGTTTTTGGGAATGAGGATTTATAATTTTTTGGGAATGGTTGTTTATGTTTCTTGGGTATGATTTGTTATGGTTTTTTTGGGTTGATGATTTAGGGTTTTTGGGGATGAGGGTTTATGGTTTGGGGGAAAAGGGTATATGGTTTTTTTCTCACTGTTTTTTTTTTGCTAAGGGATTAATGTTTTTCAGGGCTATGGTTTCAGGGAATTTTTGGGTGGAGGGTTCAGGGTTTTTTTTGGATGAGGGGTTAGGGTTTTTTGGAGTAGAGTGAGTCGTGATTTTTTGGAGAGAAGGGTTAAAGGTTTTTTTGGGCTGAGGGGATAGGGTTTTTTTGGGGATGAGGGTTTAGGGTTTTTTTGGGCTGAGGTATTGGGTTTTTCCTAGATGATGATTTAGTTTTTTCAGGGTTGATAGATTAGGGTTTTGTGGGATTAGGGTGCAGTGTTTTTTGGGAATGACAGTTCAAGGTTTTTTGGGGTGGTGGTTGAGGGTTTTTTAGGATGTAGTGTTTAATGTTTTTTAAGGATAAGGGATCATAGTTTTTTGGGGATGGATGTATAGAGATTTGGGTTGAGGGATAAATTTTTTGGGGGATTAAGGTTCATGGTTTTTTGGGGTTGTAGTTTAGGGTTTTTTGTATTTAAGGGTTCATGATATTTTGGGTTTTATGGTTCATGTTTTTTCTGTTGAGGGTTCAGGGATTTTTGGGGCTAGGGTTTAGAATTATTTAGAGATAAGTGTTCATATTTTTTTATGATGGAGGGTTTAGTGTTTGTTGGGGATGATGGTTTCTTCTGTTTTAGGGGTGATAGTTTAGGATTTAATGAATATGTGGTTTTAGGGTTTTTGGGGGATACATGATCTTGGTTTTTTGGGACTATGGGTTCAGGGTTTTTGTGGGGCTGATGGTTCAATGTTTTTTCCATTTTTTTCATGTTATTTTGGTGCTAAGGGTTTAATAAGTTTTTGGGTAGGAGGATCAGGGTTTTCTAGGTTTGGGGGTTCAGTAGTTTTTAGGGTTCTAGGTTTCATGTTTTATTGGAGATTAGGGTTATTGGTTTTTTGGAGGTGAGGGTTCAATATTTATTTGGGTGGAGGGTTCATGAAATTTTTGGGATGAGGGTTAAGTGTTCTTTTAGGTAAATGGTTAAGTTTTTTTTCTGGGCTGAGTGTTTGGTGATTTTAGCGCTCATGGTTCAATTTTTTGGGGTTGAGGATTTGGGGTTTTGGGGGATGATGGTTTGTGATTTTTTTAGGCTCAGGATTAAGGGTTTTTGTGGATGATTGTTTGGGGATAATTAGTATATTGGTTTAGGGTTTTTTGGGGCTATGGGTTTATTTATTTTATGGGGTTGAGGGTTTAAGAAATTGGGGTTTATGGTAATTTAATTCTTGTGGATGAGGCTTCAAGGATTTTTGGGGGATATTGTTGAATGGTATTGAGGATGAAGGTTCATGGGTTTTTGGGGATCATGGTTCATGTGTTTTTGGTGGTGGGGTTTCATGATTTTATGTGGCTCAGGGTTTAGTGATTTTTGGGGCTCAGGGATCATGGTTTTCTCGGGCTGAGGGTTTAGGGATTTTAGTGGTTAAGGGCATATAGTTTTTTTGGGGTTACGGGTATAGTGTTTTTTGGGATGTGGTTATAGGGTTTTAGGGATGGATTTTTAGGGTTTTAGTGATGAGGTCTTAGATATTTTTAGGTTTATTATTTATGGTTTATTTGGTGATGAGTTTTCTTGTTTTTTAGAGGCTAAGGGTTCAGTCTTTTTTCATGCCAAGGGTTCAAGGTTTTGTTGGGTGCAAGGCTTCAGCATATTTTTAGTGCATAGTGTTCTGGGATTTTTTTCATCTAAGGGTTCATGTTATTTTGGGTATGATGGCTAGGGTTTTTAGGGGTGAGGTGACAGGGCTTCTAGGGATGAGGTTTCATGGAGAGTTTGGTTTTAGGGTTTAGGTTTTTAGGGATATGGTTTTATGGGTTTTAGGGATCATGTTTCAATGAATTATAGTGGCTAAGGGTTCTATGTTTTTTGGAGATAAGAAATGAGGTATTTCTGGATTTGAGGGTATATTTTTTGGGGTTTTAGGGTTCAGGTTTTTTTGGGTGAGGTTTCAGGATCACTTGGGGAAGTGTGTTCATGGTTTTTTATTTTTAGATAACAGTTTTGGGTTTTAGGAGTTGATGGTGTTGGGTTTTTGCGAATAGTGATTATTTTTTCTTATGGAATACGGTTCATGATTATATGGGAATTATTTTTTAGGATTTTATGGGTTTATGTTTTTAGGGATTCTTATGGAATTGGGTTCATGGTTTATTGGGCATGAGGATTCTTGGTTTATTAGAGTAGAGGATTTAAGGATTTTTGGAATGAGGGTACATTGTTTATTGGTTCTGATAGTTTAGGTTTTATTTATGTTATAGATTCATTGTTTCTTAGGAGTGAGGGTTTGGGGTTTCAAGTGGCTAAGGGTCCAGGGTTTCTTGAATCCAAGGATTCATTCTTTCTTGGGAATAATGTTAAATTTTTTATTTGGGATGATGATCTTGGTTTTTTAGGACTATTTATTTAGGGATTATTTGGGATTAGGTTGTGGTTTTCTTTGGGTTGTGGGTTCTTGTTTTCTAGTGGGCTAGGGTTGATGATTTCTGGGGTCCAAGGGTTAATGAAATCAAAGTGTTGAGGGTTCAGGATTCCAATAGGCTAATTGTTCATGGATCATTGGAGCTACATGTTTATGGTTTCTTATTGATGAGGGTTAAGGGTGTATGGGGGTTGAGGGTTCAAGGCTTTATGGGTATGATGATTCTGGTATTATCGGGGATGAGGGTTTAGTATTTCTTGGGGATGAGGGTCTAGGTTTTCTTAGTAACGAGTGTTAATAGTTCCTTATGTTTGAGGGTTGAAGGTTTCTCCAGGTTGATGGTTTAGGGATTTTTTGTGTGTTCAAGGATTCTTGAGGAAGAGGGTTTAATGTTTCTTGGGGCTGAGGGTTTTTGGGTGTTGGGGTTTAGTGTTTATGGGATTTTGGGGCTAATTTTTTAGTGTTTTTTGGTAACAGGGTTTATGTGTTCATGGGGACAAAGGTTCAAGGTTTTTAGGGGAAGAGTTTTTCAGTGATTTGGGGATGATGTTTAAGGTCTTTAGGAAGGTTGAGGTTTTAGGTACATTGGGGTATTTGGTTCGGTTATTTTGGGGATGATTGTTTAGTGTTTTCTAATGATATGGGATTTTCATTTTTAGGATGAGTGGTTTGGGATTCTTGTGTATTATGGTTTATGATATATTAGGGTTTAGGGTATAGGTTTTTTTATGAGGGTTTATGATTTTTGGGTCTGAGATTTTAATGATTTTTAGTTCTGAGGGTTTAGTGTTTTTTGGAGTAGTGGGTTCTGGGTTTTTGAGGGTTGAGGATTTAGGTTTTTTGGGATGATTGTTTTGTTTTTCCTGGGGCTGAGGGATTAGTTATTTTTGTGTCTTAGTGATTTTATCTTTTATGGAATATGTTTTAGGAATTTTGGGGATGAGGGTTTTTTGGTTTTTTGGATGTGCATTTAGATAATGTTATGGATATGATTTTATGGATTTTTTTGATGAGGGTTTAACAATTTATAGGGATTGTTGTTTATATATTTTTGGGGGCTCTGGGTGTAGAATTTTTTAGGACTATGGGTGTAGGGTTTTTGATGATGATGGTCTAATATTATTAGGGATGATCATTATTTTATTTTGGGGGAAGGGGTATTGGGTGTTTTGGGGATAAATATTTGGGACATACTATGGTTTTTGGATTAGGTGTTTTGGGGAAGAGTGTTTAAATGTAATTAGCATTGGGGTTTTATGTTTTTTCTAGCATAGGGTTTATAGGTTTTTAGGGTTTAGGGTTTAGGGATTTTTTTTACTAAAGGTTTATGGGTTTTGTGTATAATGGTTTAGGGTTGTTTAAGGATAATGATTCAGGGTTTTTTGGGAAGAGGGTATAGTGTTTTTCGGGGGAGAGTGTCTAGTTTTTTGGGGGGTTTGTAGTTGATGGGTTTTTTGGATTTGGATTTTCAAATTTTTAAGTGTATGGGTCTAAGGTTTTTGGGGATGAGGGTTTTGGTTTTTTTGGAGCTAAATGTTTAGGGGTTTGTGGATGATGGTTTAGAGGTTTCTTGGGTTGAGGGATTATGAGATTTTTGGGACGAGAGTTTTTTGTTTTATAGGGCTGGTGGTTTATGGGATTTTTGTGTCAGATATATTATGGTTGTTTGGGAATGAGGGTTTAGAGTTTCTTATGATTATTTTTAGTGTTTTTAGGGGATGGGGTTTAGTTTTTTTTTTGGGATTAAGGGTATGTGGTTTTCCTGAGAGGAGGGCATGGGTTTTTATTGGGATTAGAGTATAAGAGTTTTTAGGGGTGTGGGTTTATGATTTTAGTGGATTATTTTTTAAGATTTTCTGTTTATGGAGTTTTAGGGTTATCTAGGGGTGAGGGGTTAAGGTTTTTTTGGGGATTTTTGGGTTAGGATTTTATGTGGATAAGTGTTTAGGTTTTTGTGGGTATGACGGTTTAGGTGTCTCTGGGGATATGGTTTTCGGGGTTTCCTGGGTTTAGGGTTTTTTTTTGTGTATGAGGATTTATATTATCTTTTAAGGACGAGGGATTAGGTTTTGGGAGGTATTAGGGTTGAGGACTTTATGGGGAGCAGGTCTATGGCCTTCATAGGGTGATAATTTAGTGTTTTCTAGAGATGAGGGTTTAGGGTTGTCTGGGGACGAGTGATTAGGGTTTTCTAGAATGGATCTTCTATATTTTTCTAGGTATTATGGTTTAGGGTTTTTTGGGTATGGATTTTATGGGTGTTTTAGGGATGATTGTTTTCATTTTTCTATGGCCAACAGTTTAGGGATTTTCAGGGATTACGGTATAGGGATTTATAGGGCTCGATGAATAGGGTTTTTAAGGAAAAGTTTTTAGGGTTTTCTTAGGATGAGGAATTAGGGTTTATATAGATGGGATTTTTGGGTTTCCATGGATGTTTTAGGGGTTAAGGGGGTATGGATTTATGGGAAATATAGTTTAGTGTTTTATGGGTTTGCAGATCAAGGGGTTTCAGTGGGTGAGGGTTTAGGATTTTCATTTTTTGAGGGTTTATATTTTTAGGGGTTTAGTGTTTAGGTTACTTGTATGAAGAGGGAATAGGGTTTTCAAGGGAAGTAATTTTAGTGGTTTCAATGAATAAGGGTTTTGGGTTTTGGTGGGATTAGGGATTAGGTTTTTTTAGGGTTGTGGGTTTGGGGTTCTTTGAGACTGAGGGTTTACAGTTTACTACAAGAGAGGGTTTAGGTTTTTCTATGGATGATCATTTAGGGTCTTCTTTAGATGAGTGATTCTAGATTTATGTGGAATAGTTTTTTGGGTTTCAGCGTGCTTATGGATTACTGCTGTTTTGGGTTGAGGGTTAGTGTTTTCTATGGTAGAGGGATTATGTAGTTCTAGGGAAGAGATTTTAAGGTTTTATTTATTTTTGGGTTTACAATATTCTATTAATTAGGGTTTAGTGTTTTCATGGGATGATGTTTTAGGGTTTTTAGTGGATGAGGTTTTAGTGTTTCATGGGGAAATGTGTTATTGTACTCCGAGGATGAGTGTATATGATTATCTTGGACTGAGGATTTAGTGATTTCTCGGGATTAGGGTTTAGTCATTTTTATATATCACGGTTTATAGTTTTCTTGGTTATAGGGCTTATCTTTTTTAGGGGAATCGGTTTTAGGGATTCCAGGATGGACGGATTTGGATTTTATGGGGCTGAGGGTTATGGTTTTTCATGGGATAAGTGTTTAAAGTTTTCTGGTCCTATATGTTTTTGTTTTATAGGGATGCAAATTTAGTATTTTCATGGGCGATGAATTTATGGATTTATAGGGTTTAGTGATTATTGTTTTATGGGGATTAGTGTTTTTGGTTTTTATAGGATGATATTTCTTGGTTTTATGGGGATTAGGGTTTGTGGTTTTCTAGGGTTGAGGGTAAAGGGTTTTTAGTAAATTAGGGTGTTTGGGTTTTATGGGGCAAGGAGTTTTGGTTCTCCATGAGTTGAGGTTATAGGTTTTTTTTTGGGTATGATGGTTTTGGGTTTTTTGGATTTTGGGTTTAGGGTTCTTTGGATTGTGGCTTTAGGGTTTTTTCTGAGGGATTATTCATTTTTGGGGATGGGTGTTTATTATTTTTTAGGGGCTGAATGTTTACATTTTTTGGGTATGAGGGTTTGGTATTTTTTTAGTGGTAAGGGTTTTTGGATTTTTTTGCTAACAATTTAGTGTTTTCTGGGGATGATACTTTTGGGTTATTGTGGTATGAGGTGTTCTATTTTTTTTTTGGATGATGGTTTAGGGTTTTGGTGATAATGGTTTAGGGGTTTTTTGGAGGATGAGGGTTTAGGTTTTTTTTATCCAATGGTTTGGTTTTTTTAGGAGTATTTATGGTTTTTTATGGATGAGGTTTTTGGTTTTTTCGGGATGAGTATTTAGGGTTTTTTGGGACTAAGGGTTTAGGTTTTTTTGGGCTGAGAGTTTAGGTTTTCTATAACTGGGTGTTTGTGGTTTCTTGGGGCTAATGGTTTATGGTTTTTTGGGCCTGTGTTTTTTTTTGTTTTTGGATGAGGGTTTAGTGTTTTTTGGGATATCAGTGTAAAGTGTTTTGAAGATGATAATATATATCCTTTTCATGTAAACCCAATATGTTTTTTTGGGGATAAGGGTTTTAAGTATTTTGGAGATGAGGGTTTTTAGTTTTTTTGGGATGAGGGTTTGGATTTTTTCAGGTATGATAAATTAGGGGTTTTCTAGGGATATTGTTTTAGGAGTTTTTGAAGATTAGGTTTTATGGTTTTCTATGGATAAAGTTTAGGGTTTTGTTTGGCTGAGGGTTTAGGGTTTTCTGTTGATAAGGTTCATGATTTATTGGGGCTGAGGGTTTTCATTTTTAGTGGGTTTAGGATTCATGGTTTTTTGGGGATGAGGTTTGATAGTTTTTTTGGGTCTAAGGGTTTAGGGTTTCCAAGGTATTAGGTTGTTTCGTATTTAGGGGATGAATGATTAATATTTTCTATCGAAGAGGGATTTGGGGTTTCTAGAGAAATGATTTTAGGGTTTTCTATGGATGAGAATTTAGTGTTTTCTAGGAGTTAGGTTTTAGGTTATTTTGGGGAGTAGGGTTAATTGTTTTCACAGGATGACGGTTTAGGGTTTCCTTGCATTTAGGGTTTAGTGTTTTTGGGGGATGAGGGTATGGGGGTTTCTAGGGCTATGTGATTAGGGTTTTCTGGTAAGGGGGTTTAGATATTTCTAAAACATAGGTTTTTGGGTTTTGTAGGGAAGATAGTCTACATTTTTATGGCGATGATGGTTGTGGGTTTTCTAAGGATGAGGGTTTAGGATTTTCTATGTATGAGGCTTTATGATTTTTAGATTATGATGGTTTATGTTTTTCTATGGATAAATGATTATTGTTTTTTTTACAGTTGAGGTTGTAGGGTTTTCTGTGGCTGAGGGTTTACTATTTTTTGTGGATGAGGGTTTTCATTTTTTTCAGGATGAGGGTTTAATGTAATGTGGGGATGAGTGTTTATTATTTTATAGGTCTGAGGATTTAGGGTTTTCTAGGGCTGAGGGTTTAGGTTTTTTTTGTGGATCAGGTGTTTAGGTTTTTTTCATGATGATGGATTAGGTTTTTCTGGAATGAGGGTTTAAGGGTACCTATAGCTGAGGGTTTATGGTTTTATGAGGATGAGATTTTAGGGATATTTAGGCATGATGATAAAATTTTATCTTGGGATATTGATTTTACATTTTTTGGGGTTGAGGTTTTTGGGTTTTAAGGGGATTTGGGATTAGGTTTTTTTGGTGTGGACGGTTTAGCATTTTTCAGGGATGAAGGTTATGGTTTACTTGGTCAGAGGGTTTAAAGTTTCTTTCAAGTAGATGGTTTATGTATTTCTATGGCTAAGGGTTTAGGGTTTTTTGTGGATGATGATTTATAATTTTCTAGGGATGAGGGTTTAGGTTTTTTGGGATGATATTTTATTGCTTTTTTGGGTCTAAGGATTTAGGGTTTATTTGGGGCTAAGGGTTTAGGGTTTTTTGGGGCTGATAGATTAGCTAATTTTTGGGATATGGTTTTAAGGTTATTTTATAGATTATTGTTTAGGGTTTTTTGGGGATGAGGGTTTATGGTGTTTTTTTGATATAGGGTTATGGTTTATTAGGTCTAAGTGTTTAATGTTTTTTAAAGATGACGGTCTAGTATTTTGAGGGATTAGTTTTTAGAAGTTTCTGGGGCTGGGGATTTAAAATATTTAGGGATGAGGGTATAGGGTTATTTGTGGCTGATGGTTTATAGATTTCTTTGGATTTATGTTTATGGTTTTTGGGTGATGAGAGTTTATGGGTTTAGGGGGATAAGTATATATGGTTTTTTGGGGATTATAGTTTAGGTTTTTTTGGTTGTTGTTTTACTGTTTTTTGGGTATGAGGTTTTTTGGTTTTTTTTGGGTAGAGGGTTATAGTTTTTTAGGGGATGAGGGTTATGGGGTCTTTGTGGTTGAGGGTGTAGTTTATTTAAGAGCTATGGGTTTAGGGTTTTTTGACACTATGGGTTTATGTTTTTTGGGGTATAGGGTTTATTTTTATTTTGGGATGACTATTTACAGTTACTTGGGTCCAAGGGTTTGGGTTTTTTTAGGGCTTAGGGTTTAGTGTTTTTTTGAGATGATGGTTTAGGTATTTTAGGTAAGGTGGTTTAGGTTTTTTAGGGGATGAGGGTTGATTATTTTTTAGGGATGTGGTTTTATGATTTTCTAGGGATGGGGGATAAATTCTTTTTGAAGATGAGGAATTTTGGTTTTTGGGGGGGATGAGGGTTTAGGGTTTTGTATTGATGAGTGTTTAGGGCTTTCTAGGGCCTAGGGTTTCTATTTTTTCTATGGATAATGGATAAATATTTGGGGGGGTGATGTTTTTGGGTTTTTGGGGATGGGGTCTAGGTTTTTATATGGTTATGGTTTAGGTTTATTGGGTTTAATGGTTTATGGTTTTTGGGGTAGAGAGTTTAGGTTTATTGAGGGCTAAGGGTGTATGGTTAATGTGGTATGTGGGTTTAGGGAATTTTGGTGATGAGGGTTTAGGTTTTTTTTGGGATATGGGTTTAATGACTTCTAGGGATGATGGTTTATGGGTTTTTAGGGGGTGTGCTTTTAGGATTTTGTAGTGCTGACAGTCTAGGTTTGGGTGAGGATGAGGGTTTGGGGTTTCTTTGAGATGATAGATAAATATATTTGGTCCTGAAGGATTGTGGTTTTTTGGGATTGAAGGTTTTGGGGTTTTGGATGTTGTGGGATTAGGGGTTTTGGGTAATTGGTTTTAAAGCTTATTGGGGAAGTGAGTTTTGGGGTAGTGGGTTTTGGTTTTTTTTCTAGAGGTTTTTGGGGTTTTGGGGGTTGATGGTTTTGGGTGTTTAGGGTTTAGTGTTTATGGGTATCTATGGATGAGGTTTTTGGGGTTTTTTGTGCTGGGGGTATAAGTCTTTTTGGACTAAGGCTTTTGGTTTTTTATGGTTGAGGATTCAATATTTTTGCGGAGATGGATTTAAGACCTTTTGGGGATGAGGGTTTAGATATTTTTGGTGTTGAGGGTTTAAGTATTTTTGGGACTAGCAGTTTATAGAATTTTGGGAATGAGGGTTTAAGGGTTTTTTGGTAATGGTTTGTGGTTTTTTTGTGGCTAAGGGTGTATGTGATTTTTTATCCAAAGCTTTAACCATATTTAAGATTTTTTGAGGTTTTCTATATTGAGGGACTAGGGGTTTTTGGGAAAACAATTACGGTATTTTGGGATGAGGGCTCAGGGTTTATGGGTTTTGAGGAATTAGGGTTTTTTGGATAATGGTTTATTATTTTTTTGGGTGAGAGTGTGGGGTGTTTTTAGGATGAGGGTTTTGGGATTTTAGGGATGAGAGTTTATGGATTTTCAGGGCTGAGAGATTAAGGTTTTTAGGGGTTTGGGTTTGAGGGTTTTTTGGGAATGAGGGTTTCGAGTTTTTTTTCCTAAGGATTTAGGGGATTTGTGGGATGAGGTTTTGGGGTTTTGGGTTTTAGGGTTTAGTGTTTTTTGTGGATGAGGGTTTAGGGTTTTTTGTTGCGGAAGTTTTAGTGTCTGTTAGTTCTGAGTGTTTGGTGTTTGTTGGGGGTGATTGTTTTGGGTTATTATGGGATAAGGGTTTCGGAGTTTTTGGGGATGGGTGTTTAGTGGGTTTTTTATATGAAGGTCTAAATATTTTTCGTATGATGGTTTAGAGATTTTCGGGGTGAGGGAGGAGTGTTTATTTGGGTTGAGCAATTAGGATTTTTATGGGGGAGGGTTTATATGTTTTTAGGGAAGAGTGTTTGGGGATTTTTTGGGCTGGGGGTTTATTAATTTTTTGTTCTGAGGGTTTAGGTTTTTTTTTCCTGTAGATTTAGGGTTTTCTACTACTGGGTATTTAGGTTTTTTTGGGGCTAAGGGTTTGGATTTTTTGTGGAATATGGTTTATGTCATTTTGGGGATGATGGTTTTTGTGTGTGTGGGTTTAGTGTTTTTTTGGGGTCATGGTTTAAGGTTTTTTAGGGATGTTTGTTTAGGGTTTTTTTGGTTCATGGCATAGGGGTTTTTGGAGATGAGGGTTTAGGTTTATGTGGGGATGCGAGTTTAGTGTTTTTTGGGGCTGAGGGTTTAAGGTTTTTTTGGCATGGGGTTTAGAGATTTTTTTGGATTAGGTATTATGGTTTTTTGGGGATGAGGGATTAGGGATTTTAATGAATAGTTTTAGGGTGCTTTGGGTAGAGGGTTTAGGGTTTTTTATAGAAAATGGTTTAGATTTTTTTTATAAGTGTCTTGGGATTTTTGAGGATGAATTTTCTTTTGTATTTTGGGGCTGGGGTTTAGATTTTTTTTAAGATGATTTAGGGGTTTTGGTCAGGGGGTTTGGTATAATTTTTGGGCTAAGGGTTTCTGATTTTTTGAGTTGAGGGATTAGGGTTTAATAGGGACGAGTGTTAAGGGTATTTGGGGTTGGAGGTTTGGGGATTTTTGGGATGTGGGTTTAGTGTTCTTTGGGGTCGATCATTTTGTTTTTTTTTGGGATAATAAAATTGGGTTATTTAGCTGATCGTTTATCGGTTTTTGGCATAGAGGTACTTGGTTTTTTTGTGGATATGGTGTTAGAGTTTTATATGGATAATTATTTATTTAATTTTTGTCCGATATTTAATGGTTTTGTGAGGTTGAAGTTATAGCTTTTTTAGGGCTGAGGTTTTAGGATTTTTTTAGGTTGAGGGTTTTGCGTATTTTGTGGTTTAGGGTTTTTTGGTTTTTTGGGGTAGAGGGTTTAACATTTTTTAGGGATTAGTATTTAAGATTTTTGGTGGTGAGGGTTTGGGTTTTATTAGGGATGAGGGTTTAGGGGTTTTTATGGGTGTTTAGTGTTTCTTGTGGATGATTGCTTAGGGTTTTTTAGGTATGAGGGTTTAGAAGTTATTTTTGATTGAGGGTTAAAGGGGTTTTAAGGGATGAATGTATGTAGATTTTGGATGAGGGTTTATTCACTTTTATGAATGTGGATTTAGTTTTTTGGGGGTCTAGGGTTTTAGGTTTTTTTGGGATGAGGGTTTAGGTTTTTTGTTGCTGATGGTTTATATTTTCTTGGGGTCGTGAGTTTAGTAATTTTTTGGTCCAAGGGTTTAGTGTTTTTTGGGGATGAAGGTTTAGGGTTTTTTGGGCTACAAATTTAGGGAATTTTGGGGCTTGGGGTTTTTTTGGGGAAGTATGTTTTGGGATATAATTTTATTGATTTTTGTGGCTGATCATTTATTGGTTTGTTGGTGATGCGTTTAGGTTTTTCTGAGGTAGAGGGTTTTGGGGTTTTGGGTGATTTTGAATTATGGTGTTTTATGTCAAGATGGTTATGGATTTTTGGATCAGTGTATGGGGTTTTCATGGATGAGGGAATGGGATTTTTTGGTTAAGAATGTAGGTATTTTTTAGGATGAGGGTTTTAGTGGTTTTTGGGATGGGGCTTTAGATTTTTTTTTGGGATGAGGGTTTCAAAAAAATTTGCAGATGAGGGTTTAGGATTGTTGAGGACGAGGGTTTTGGGTTTTGGGTGTGATGAGTGTATAGGGTTTTATGGGGCTTAGGGTTTTGTATTTTGAGGGATGAGGGTTTATGTTTTTTTGGGATGGGTGTTTATAGTATCTTAGGGCCTAATGTTGACAGATGTGTGGATGAGGGGTTATTGATTATGGTGGGTGAGGGTTTAGGGGTTTTGGAGTTGTCGGTTTAGTACTTATTGGGGTGATGGTTTATGGATTTTGGGGATGATTTTTTTGGTTTTTGGGGGGCAATAGACAGAGTATTTTTTTGTGATGATGGTTTATCTTTTGGGGGGATGAGGGTTTAGGGTTTTGGGGGGATAAGGGTTAATCGTTTTTTATGGATAAGGTTATAGGGTTATTTTGGGATGAGGGTTTATGGTTTTTTGGGGATGAGGGTTTAGGTTTTGGGGTGGATGATGGTTTATGGTTTTTTGGGACATAGGGTTTATGGATTACTGGGAATGTGGGTTTAGGTTTTTCTGAGGCAATGTTTTAAAGGTTTTTTTGGATGAGGGTTTAGGGTCCATTGGCGACATGAGATTTTGGGTTTCTTGGGTAATGGTTTAGGGTTTTTTGGGAATGAGGGTTTTGGATTTTTTGTGGCTAAGTGTTTATGGTTTTTTATAAGTGAGGGTTTTGGGTTTTTTGTGGATGAGTGTTTTGGGGTTTTAGGGGATGAGGTTTTAGTATTTGTTGGGTATGAGGGTTAAGGATTTTTTTGAACTGAGGGTTTATGTTTATTAGGAACCAATGGATCTGGTATTTTTGGTTGAGGGGTTAGATTGTTTTTAGGTTGAGGCCTTAGGTATTTTGGGGATAAGGGACTTGGTTATCTAGGGTTTTGGGAAAATTGTATTTTTGGGAAAGGATTTATGTTTTTAGGGGGAACATGTTTAGGGTTATTTGGGGATAATTTATTAGTGCTTTTTAGGGTGAGGTTTTATGTTTTTTTGTGATGAGGGTGTAGGGGTTTTTAGGGTTTGGGGTTTAGGGTTTTTCTGGGTCTTAGTGTTTAGGGTTTTTTGGGATTGAATATTTAAGGACTTTTAGGGTGAGGGTTTAAGGTTTTTCATGGATTAATGTTTAGGTTTTATTGGGGTTGAGGGTTTCAGGGTCTTGGGGGATGAGGGTTTATTGATTTATTGGGTTGGGGTTAAGGGTCTTTTAGTGACGTTGGTTTGTGGGATTTTGTGGATGAAGGTTTATGTGATTTTGGGTTAAGGGTTTATTGTTTATTTTGGATGAGTGTTTAGGGTTATTTTTCTATGTTTTTTGGGGGTTTTTGGGTATGAGGGTTTAGCATTTTGTGGGGATAAGGATTTTTGGTTTTCTGAGGATGAGGGTTTTGGGTTTTTGGTGTTGAGTGTTTTTGGGTTTTGGGATTGAGGATTTATTTTTTTTGGTGGTGAGGTATTAGAATTTTTGTGGGATGAGGGTTCAGTGTTTTTTTGTGCTATGGTTTCTAGGGTTTTGGGGTTGGGTGTTTAGTGGTGTTTGGAAGAGGTTTTAATGGTTTTTTGGGATGTGTTTATAGGGTTTTTGGATCTTCTACTTGAAGAATTTGTAGACAGAATGTTTTAGGGTTTTTTGGGAAAGCATGAGTAGGTTTTTTTATGTTTCAAAGAATTATGTTTTTTAGGATGGTTTTTTAGGGTTTTTGGGAATGAGGGTATAGTGTGTTTGGGGCTGTGGGTTAGGGATTTTGTGTAAACGGATTTTGGTTATTTTGGTGTGCATGGTTTATGGTTTTTGGAGTTATGCAATTAGGGTTTTTTGGGGGAGTAGGGTTTAGGGTTTATTAGGGATGAGGGTTTTGGATTTTTGGTGATGAGAGTTTAGGGTTTCTTGTGGATGTGGATTTAGATATTTTTATGGATGGTGGATTAGTGTTTTATTTTTCTAGGGATTATGGTTTTTTAGGTAGGTGTTTAGGGGTCTTGAGGGATAAGGCTTTATGGAGTTTTGAGGATGAGTGTATATGGTTTTTTTTTGTCTGAGGACTTAAGTTGTTTTGGGATTGAGAGAGTCATTTTTTGGGGATGGGGGAATAGGGTTTTTTGGGTCATAGGGAATAGTGTTTTAGGGGATAAGGGCATCGGTTTTTTTTGGGGATGAGTGATTTGGGTTTATTTGAGCCAAGGGTTTAGGTTTTTTGGGGATAAGGGTATTGGGTTTTTTAGGGGAGAGTGATTTTGATTTTTTGGGATGAGGGATTATTATTTTTTGTGGCCACTCATTAAATTTTTGTTTGGGATAAGGTTTTATGGTTTTTTTGGGGCTTAGGGTTTAAGGTTTTGGGGTTGATGGTTTAGGTCTTTCTGGGTATGGGGGTTTAGGATATTATAGGGAATTTGTTTTGGGGTTTATTATGGCTAAAGGTTTATTTTTGGGGGGGATGTGGGTTTAATGATTTTTAGTGTTGATGGGTTACGTTTTTTTATTAAGGTTGTAGGGTTTTTTTGGGATGAGGGTTTAAGGTTTTTTGGTAGTAAGATTTTAAGGGATTTTTTGGATGATGGTACAGGGAATTTTGGGCTAGAGGTTTTATGTTTTGTTGTGGGTGACAGATTGGTTAATTTCTGTGACTGAGGGTTCTAGGAATTTTTTGGGGATAATGGTTTTGTGGTTTTGGAGGATTAGGGTTTAGGGTTTTATGGTGCTGATGGTTTAGGGTCTTTTGGAGGATTATTGTTTTGCTTTTTTTGATATGATGGTTTAGGGATCTCGGGCGCTGAGTATTTAGAGGTTTGGGGGATAATGGTTTAGGGTTATTTGGGGAAGAGGGATTAGGGATTTTGGGTCTAAGCGTTTGAATTTTTTTGGGATAGGGGATAGGTTATTTTTATACTATGGATGTACTGATTTTATGGTTGTTTTGTATTTTTTAGGATAAATTTTTAGTGTTTTTGGAACTGATGGTATACGGGTGGGATTAGGTTTTTTTGGGGGTGATGATTTAGGTTATTTAGGCACTGAGTGTTAAGTTTTCTTTAGGACAGAGGGTTTAGGGATTTCAGGGGATGGGGGTTTAGTGTTTTGGGGGGTATATGGATTAGGGTTTCTTGGTGATAAGTGTTTATGGTATTTTGGGTCTGGGAGTTTAGGGTATTTGGGGATTAGAGTTTAGGGTTTTTGTGCCTGAGGGTTTATGGGTTTTTAGGACTAATGGTTTAGGGGTTTGGGGGGCTGAGAATTTAGAGTTTTTTTGGAATCAGTGTTTAGGGTTTTGTGTGGTCATGGGTTTATAGTTTTTTAGGTATGGGAGTTTTGGGTTTTTAGGGTTGGATTATAAATATTTATGGTACTATATGTTTAGGGTTTCTTGGGGATGAAGGTTTAGGGTTTTTTGGGGATGATTTTTTTTTGTATTTTTGGGTATAGGCGTTTTTTTTGGGGTTTTAAGGTTTTAAGGTTTTTTGGGATTAGGATTTTGGGTTTTTTGGGTCAATGGGTTTAGGATTTTTGAGGACTGAGGGTTTAGGGTTTCATTGAGATTAGTATCTAGTGTTTTTGGGGGATCAAGATTAGTGTTTTTGGTTGTCAGGATTAGGTTTTGGGGGGGGGGGGGGATAACATTATATTGACTTTCAAATATGATGGTTTAGGGTTCATTACAGCCGGTGGTTTATGAAATTGGGGGATTAGGGTTTTGGGTTATTTTGGTTTGGGTGTTTCTTTTTTTTTGGTGATGAGTGTATAGTGTTTTTTGGGAACGATCATTTAGGGTTTTTTGTGGATAAGGGTTTCAGTTTTTTTATTGATGAGGATTATAGTTTCTTGGTGCTAAGGTTTAGGGTTTTTTAGACTGTGGGTTATAGTTTTTAGGTTTGTGGGTCTAGAGTTTTGTTTGGAGGAAAATTTAGGCTTATTGGGGTAGATTGATTAGGGTTAATTGGGGATGAGGTTTTAGGGTTTTTTGGGATGAGGGTTTTGGGTTTTGGGGGGATCAATGTCCGGGTTTCTTGAGGATAAGGGTTTAGTATTTTTTTGTGCCTGAGGGTTATAGGTATTCTAGGGTTGAGGGTTAAGGGTTTTCTCTATGTGGATAATTTAGGGTTTTTAGTGGCATAGGATTTAGGGACTTTTGGGGATTTTTATTTTGGTTTTTTTTGGGGCAGTGAGTTTGGGGTTTTTGTGGGTTTGGGTTTAATGGTTTTTTGGGGCTTAAGTTGCTTTATTTTTACGGCTGGATGTTAAGGGTTTTATGGGGATGAGGATTTAGGGTTTTTTGGGGGGATGACTATTTATTTTTTTTTTAGATGGGGGGTTTAGGCTTTTTGGAGCTGGGGGTTTATGGGTTTTTGTGTATGGTGGTTTAGAATCTTTGGGATAGAGGTTTAGGTTTTTTTGGGGATATGGGTTTTGCATTTTTTTGGGATTGGGGGTTTTAGGTTTTTTACAGCAGAGGGTTTAGTGATTTTTGGGGCTGAGTGTATTGGGTTTTTTTTGGATGAGGGTTTATGATTTTTTGAGGTTTTTGGGGTTGCGGTTTTTTGTGGATGACTGTTTAGGTTTTTTTGGGACCAAGGGTTTTTTTTGTTTTTTGGGCTTGAGGTTTTAGGATATTTAATGGTGTCAGATTTATAGTTTTTTAGGTGTGTAGTTTATCATTTTTTGGGGCCAGGGGTTTATTGTTTTTTAGGGCTTGGTGTTTATAGTTTTTAGTGTTGTGGGTTTTGGTTTTTTAGGGGATGGTTGTTTAGGGATTTTGGGGGTTGGGGGTTGTGGTATTTTAGGGATCAGGGTCTAGGGTTTTTTGGTAAAAGGTTTTTAGTGTTATTTGGTGTTTTGAATTTGGGTTTTTTCGGGATTAGGGAATATGGTTTTTTACGGCTAAGGGTTTAGTGTTTTTTGTTTCTGAGGGTTTAGGATTTTTTGTGATTGAGTGTTTTGGATTTTGGGGTTAGAGGGTTTAGGGTTTTTTGGGGGCTTAGGGTTTAGGTTTTGGGGGGACTACAAGTTTACTTGTTTTCTGATGAGGTTTTAATATTTTTTTTGGATATTGGTTTATGTATTTTTAGGGTTGATGGTGACATGGAATAGATTGATCCCTAGTAGAATACATTTGTGCTTGACAAAATATTTAATCCCAATTGTTATTCAAATTGGTCCAGCTGACAATTTTTGTCATCCAAGAAAATGGTGGGCTAAAACACACTTATTTGTTTCCCAATATGACATATCCATAAGGTGAAAAAAGAAAGAAATTTATTTTAGTACATTTAATAGGAAGGAGAACATGGAGAAAATCTTCATTAAGAAGGAAACTAGGTACTTTAGTTAGTGGGGACTTTAATTAGAATAAGAATGTCAATTTTGGTCTTATTAAGTTCCCTTTCAGTGACCCAATGCTTTGAAATTTTATTTAGGTCACGACTCAAACAATATTTTTTTTGTTATAATGTATTTTCATTCCACTATAATTCTTATAGCTGAGTATTAAATTTTTTGAATATTTTAATGAAAATTTTATGGTTTCATCTCATACCTTTCCCCGAAATTGGTAGTATTACTTCCTTTGCATTGACATATTCTTTACGAATTAAGAATCCTTGATGGGCAGTATTAAATTTTTTCAATGGCCGATCAGATACGTTTCACTATTCCATCATCATTTAATCATTTTGTGCTTCCAGCGATGCATCAATTTTGTATAATATTTGTGATTCCTATGAGTAATTTCACCTACATTCAATAGATTAATATCTATAAAAAACATCTCCAGCATTATTTTGCAATATATCAACCTCTACTCCTCCATCTCTATGAGAAATAGCTAATGCTCTGCTACAATAAAAAATTACTCAAATTTGTGAGAAACATTCTAGTCTATTGATAGAATGATGATACAATTCCCCTCAATGGTAATCGAATCTCCACCATCCATCACAATATAATAGGTGCAATTCAACATAACTTTATGAGTATCATACAAATGAAGATGATTACAATGATTCAGAGTTGGATATGTGATGAAGAAGAGATGATGAAGATATAGAAAGGGGATTGAATATTGACATTACAGATTTTGATATGAGTTTGAATCCAAAAATATTTTAAATATTGGTTATGGGAAATGAAAATATTATTCAAATATTATAATTTTTCTAACGTGAAGAAGTGAATTTTATAAATTATTAAATTCTAATATTATGATTCTCTTTGGTTTGAAAATCTTATAAAGTTGCAGGATGGTGATGGGAATGAAATAAACTTCATGGGAGAAGTTGAGAAAGGATTTTGAGATGGTCATTTTTCATTATAATTATATAAAAGAGATTTATTTTTATTAATTCATATCATGTGACATAGAGATAAATCAATTTACAAGTACATTCATGAGTTTGAAAATTTATTAATGACGAGTTATTTTCTAGAATACATTGGGAATATAATTTCATTATTTTATGCTGGATTAAATGATAAAATTGGAAATTTAGTGGAGATACAATTTTAATGATCACTTGATGAGTTTTAAAGCTAGCTATTAGGCTGGAAATGTAAATGTTATCCACCAAAGAAATAGTCCTCATAAACTTCAATTTTTTTACATATTTTTATAATGGAATTTCTCCTAATGAATCGGGTGTAGGTGATATTGAATTTGAAAGGAAGAAGGTACTTGATAAAGGTAATGATAAATCTATCAAAAACCCTAAAGTAACATCCAACTCCTTTGAACATGGGAATCAAAAGTGAATGAAATGTCATGGGTATGGTCATTTTCTGTAAAATTTACCCATCAATGAAATTATTAATTTAATGAAGATTAATGATATAGAAAGGTAAATTGAAGAGGATTAACATGGTGCTGATGAATTTGAATAAAATATTATGTAATTGGAAAGGATAATGTGGGTAACATGCTTGTTCTATGAATTTTTTTAAAGATCAAATATTCCCTCATGAAGATCAATGATAAATCTTGTTCCAAACTCATTACACCATAAATTAATTATTATTCAAGGTGAATATTGATAGTGGAAATTGTAAAAATGTTTCTTCAACAACACTATTAGAGAAATTGAGGCTTCATACTCAGAATTAGTGTCAGTCAAAGAAAATGGAATTTTTTAACTATGGGAAAACACTTTATATTAATAAATTGGTTCCTATTTAACTTTTGATTGATAAGAACTACTATGATAAGGTGTTTTTAAATGTTATTCCTATGGATTACTATTTTATTTTGTCAGAAAGGTCTGGGCAGTTTGATTGGGAAGTGAAATATGATGTGATTAAGAATACATATCCATTCCCATCTAGTGAAATGATTTTTTCAAATGATCCTTTGAATCCATAAAATATTCATATTAATTTTTTTCTAGAAGATCCCAAAGGCAGTCTATTTATCAAAAAATAACTTGTGTATAAATAAATCCACAAAAAAAATGTATTTTTTTCTTATTGTTGATGTAAAAATCATTCCATGAGGATAAGAGTCATCGGAAACTGCTAGCTAGTTCTTTCTTTAATGAATATCATGATGCTTTTCCCCAATGATCTTTCATGTGGATTACTACCATTTAAAGGAATATAATAGTATAATTATCTTATAATATGTGTAAAATTCTATATTAAACCAATATACGATTGAAATCATGAAGAATGAAAGGAATTAAAGAAGAAATTTTATAAATTGATGGACTGAGGATTTATAAGGCCAAACATGTGCATGTGTTCTATTCAATCATTATTGATGCTAATGATGGAGGGTTTTTATCACATGTTCATTGATAGTAGTGTTATAAATAACATTATCATCAAATATAAATATCCCATTCCATTACTAAGTGATATAATTAATGAATTACATGAAAATTCAATCATTTTTATAGTTGATCATTGGAGTGGATACCACCAGTTTCAAAAGAATTATTGGGACGAGTGAAAAAAAACATTCAAAACTGATTTTGGATTTTTTGAGTGGTTTTTCATGCCATTCATCCTCTCAAATACTCTTATAACATTCATGTGACCCTATAATCAATTTATGAAATCAAATATTAGTAATTTTTGTTTATTTCGATGATAATTTGATTCACACTAAGGATGTGGACATCCATGTTTATCATTTCTAACTAGAATTTTTAATTATATGGGAGCAATAACTATATGTAAAGATATAAAAGTGTGATTCATTTTCAATTAAAGTGGTGTTTTATAGATATTTGGAATAAAACTAAGGAATCGTGATGGATCATTCAAAGGTAGAAGAAATAAATTCCTAAAAACTATTGTAATCTATCACATAGGTTATGAGTTTTTAGGGATTGGGCATTTTTTATATATTTTTTTGTTTATAATTTCATCCCTATCATAGAACACATCATAGAATTATTTTAAATGTGTAATTTTAGTTGTTAAATACTGTGAATGAAAATTTTTATATCCTTAAGATCATGTTATATGAAGCACCATTTTTTTCATAATTTTGATATAGTATTTGAAGTTTGTTGTGATTCATGTGGGTTTGGGATCAACATTTTTCTCATTCACATCAAGTATCCCATTTAATATTTCATTGATTAATTGAATTATTCAATGAGGAAATAAAGAACTTATGATAAGGAATTTTATGAATTTTTTATATCCCTTTATCATTACTCTCATTAATCATGAAAAAATCATTTTTTGTTCATTAGGACCCTCAAGCATTGGGAATTATTAGTGGTTGATAAAATATGAGTTTGAAGCACGCATAACTGGTTCATTTCTTGCGATAACTATCTTTTTTTAAATAAAACAATGGACATGATAAATCGGTGGCATATACATTGTCTTAAATGCATGGATTAAATGCCAATATATATGCCCAAATTCATTGATTTTATATTATGAAAAATGATTATCACCATGATATGGTGTAGAATTTAATTTTAATACAATGTCAAAATGGACTTTTGGATGATAAATATATGAATTATTTGTTTCTCTTAAATTAAAACTACATATGTGTTCTATGTGTAATTATAGGGACATTATTATATCAGAGACTCATAAAAGAGTAATTTATCATCATTTTAGAATCCAAAAAATCTTTGAGATACTAAATGATTATTTATAAAAGACAAATATGGAATAATATTTCAATGAAATTATTTTGAGGTGTTGGACTTGACAAAGATAAATGAGACCGTTCAAGCTGTGTTTATACAATACATTAGCTATTTCATAGAATCTATGAGAAGATAACAACATGTTATTCATTATGGGTTCACCAAAGGCTTAGTGATAATTTTTTTCAATGATATTGTTAATCTGTATGGAATTCCATGAAGAATTTATTGGATATATATATAAAATTTTATATCCATTTTATAGTACAGTAATGGGGAAATTCCATATGAAGATTGTTTTCAGAATATACCATCACCATAAAACTGATGGGACATTGATTTTACAAATCATACATTGGGAATTATTTTTAGAACATTAGTGAAAATGAATATTAGAGATTACTATTTATACCTTTCATAAGATGAATTTTCATACAATAGAAGTCCAAGTTCTACCACTCAAGAATCCCTATTTCATGCAGTATATGGAATCAATTAAATCACTCATATAGAATTTTTTACATGGAATCTTTATTTTCAAGTGAATATTTATATGGAGAATAAATAAAAGTTGATAAATAAGATTCATGAATCTATTTTATCTCAAATAGATAAGTATAATGAATCATTTAAGAGGTGAGATAACATGCTTGAAAGTAGTCTATTTTCCAACATACTGACATTGTTTGAATTCACCTTCATAGGGATTGATTTATATCTAGATGGAAGATAAATATTGAACCACTAGTTTATGGTCTATTCATGCTACTTGAATGAGTGGGAAAAAATGTTTACCAGATCAATTTACCTAATCATTTTGGTGGTGTTTCTGCATCATACATAACTGGGTATTTATATCAATTAAATGAAGAAGAAGATTCCATGTATATAAAGAAAAATATTATCCCTCACAGAAGAAATATTTTGGTTCAAATCCTTTATAAGGAGAGTACTTTTGGGATTGAAAAGAAATTTATTCCCAATTTTTATTCGAATTGGACCGACCCACACTTTTTGGAATCAAACAAAATAGTAGGTAGAAAAACAATTATTTGGGGATGAAAATGACATATCCATAGATAAAATTAATAAATTTATATGAATAAACTTGAAAAATAGAAATATAATATAGAAAAGTATTACTAAGAATGAACATCTCTTCTTTAGATTGTGGATCATTAATCATCATAGGAAAGTTTTTTTTGTAATTTTTTATGTGTAAATTGAGTTACCTCATTCTATTTAATTCGAATTGGGGAATTCCTCCAACATTATTTTTTCATTATAATGTATTTCAATCATATTTAATATTTTCAAATGATACTTAATAATTTTGAAGCTTATTGTGAAACATTCTTTCCTTAGCATATTACCTTTTCCCAAAACTAGCGATGCATCTCCATTACTGGTGACATTGACCTTAATCATGGAGATACAAAGGTGTGTGAAACAAATTTATACCTTTTTCACATATATAAATATATTTTTTCTATATTCAATTACTCATTTCATGATTCTGTTAATGTACTAGAGGGTTTAGGTTTTTTTGTGGGCTATGGTTTTTTGGGTTATTTTGTGTTTAGGGTTTAGTGTTTCTTAGGGATGATGGTTTAAGGATTTCTAGAACTACGGGTTTAGGGTTTTTGGGTCTATGGGTTTTATATTTTTTTGGGATGAGGTTTTATGGTTTTTTTGTCTGATTGTTTACAGATTTTTGGGGTTATGGTTTTGGGTCATTTGTGGAATCTTACATAGGGTTTTTTGGGGGTAGACGATTTAGGATTTTTGGGTATAAGTTATTAGGGTATTTTTTTAACTGAGGGTTTTTTCTAGAATTTAGGGTGTTTTTGCAATGGGGTTTCGGTTTTTTTGGGAGTGGTGTTTAGGATTTTATGGGGATGAGGTTTTAGCGCATTTGGGGGATGGGGGTGTTGGGATTTTTAAGGATAAGGGTTTTTTGAATGTTTGGACTAGTTTTTGAGGGTTTTGTAATTGAGGATTTAGGGTTTTCTAGGTCATAGGGTTTATGATTTTTTGGGGATGATGGTTTAGTGGTTTGGGGGGATGGGGGTTTATGATTTTTTGGGTTTGAGGGTTTAGGGTTTGGGGGAGAGGTTTGAGGTTTTTTTGGGGAGGAGGTCCTAGTGTTTTTTTGGGGATTAGATTTTATTTTTTTATAGGGATGAGGTTTTAGAGTAAGTTTGTGATAAGGGTTTATGGTTTTTTGAGACTTAGGGTTTAGGGAGTTTTGGGGTTTAGGGTTGATGGTTTTTGGTTTTAAGGGTTTTGGTTTGATTAGTTCTAAGTGTTTAGGGTTTTCTGGGATAAGGGCTAAGAAATTTTTAGAGATGAGGGGTTAGTAAGTTTTGGGGGTTGATTTTTTATGGTCGTTTAGGGATGAGGGTTGAGGGTTTTGGGGGGGATGAGGGTTGAAATTTTTTTTGAGGATGAGGGTTTAGGGTTTTTGTGGTTTATGGTTTTTTAGGAGGATGTTTTATGGTTCTTTACGGTTGAGGTTTATAGTTCTTTTGAAGATGATGGTTTAGTGTTTCATAAGGAATATGTTTTGAGGATTTTTTGGCTGTGATATTAGGGTTTTATAGGATGAGGGTTTAGGTTTATTTGGGGTTGAGGTCTGATGGTTTATTTGGTCTGAGGGTTGAGTGTTTTATGGGGATAAGGGTATACGGTTTTTTGTGGCTGAGCATTTTTGATTTATTAGGGTTGAGGGATGAGGGATTTTTTTAGGAATAGGGTTTAGGGTTTTTGGGGATGAGGTTTTAGGGATTTTCAAAACAAATCATTTATGGTTTCTGGGGATTATTGATTTGGGTTTTTTTGGGATGAAGGATTTTTTTTTTTTTGGTTCTGAGTATTCAGGGATATTTGGGATAAGGGTTGATGATATTTTGTGGTGTATGGAATAGTTTTTTTTGGTTTATGGGGGTTAAAGGTTTTTTAGATCTGAGGGTTTGAAGATTTTTGGAGTTGATGGTGAATGGATTTTATGGATGAGGTTTTATGTTTTTTTATAAGGGTTTAGGTTTTTGTGTGGGTATGGCCTTAGGTGTTTTTAGGGTTTATGGTTGAGGGTTTTTTATAGCTAATGTTTGAGGGTTTTTTTGTGTTGAGTTTTGACGGTTTTGTGGGGTAACTATTGAGGAGTTTTTGGCATTTAGGGTTGAGGATTTTTTGGGGTTGAGGGTTGAGTTTTTTTAGGATGAGGGATGAGGGTTTTTTAGGGTGGTGTTTTGAGGATTTTTTGTGGCTGAGAATTTTTATTTTTTTGGTCTGAGTGTTTAGAGTTTTTAGCGATGATGTTTTTAAAGATTTTTGGGGATGAGGGTTTTGTGATTTTTGAGGTTTAGGGTTTTTTTTGAAGATTATTTAGGGTAATTTGGGGTTATGGGTTTAGGGTTTTTTGGGGATGAGGGTCGATAATTTTTTGGGGATGAGTTTTGACGGTTTTGTGGTGTTTAGTGTTCAAGGTGTTTTGGGTATGAGGGTTGAGGATTTTTGGGGGGTGATGGTTTAGGGTTTTTGGGAATTAGGGATAATGATCTTTTGAGGATGATTGTTTATGGTTTTTTGGGTTTGAGGGTTGAGGTTTTTTTGGGATAAGGGATGAGGGTTTTAAGATAAGCGTTTCATATTTTTGGGGGCTGTGGGTATAAGGTTATATAGGGTTGTAGGTTTATTTTTATTGGGAATGAGTGTTGAGAGAATATTGGAGATGATGGTTGATTTTTTTTATGGATGTGGGTTGTTGGTTTTTTGGGGATGAAGTTTGAGGGTTTTTTAAGGATGAGTATTTAGGGTTTTTGCTCGATAAGAATTCATGGGTTTTTAGGAATAAGTGTGAAGGGTTTTCTAGTGCAGAGGGTAGATGGTTTTTGGGATGATGGTTGGAAGGTTTTGGTCTCAAGGATGAGAGTTTTTTAGGGATAATGGTTGAGAGTTTAAGGGGTTGAGGTTTGTGGTTTTCTGGGGTTTGAGGGTTAATGGTATTTTAGGGAAAAGGGTTGAGTGTTTTTCAAGGATGAGAGAAGAATTTTTTTAGGGCTATGTTTTAAGTGTTTTTTTGTGGTGAGGGTTGAGAGATATTTGGGGAAGGTTTTTGTGGTTTTTTAGTGACGAGGGTTGAGATTTTTTTGGGGCTGAGGGTTGAGGGTGTTTAGGGATTATTGCTTAGTGTTTTTGGGTGTTGGTTGTTGGGGGTTGATTTTTTATTGGGGATGAGGGTTTCAGGTTTTTAGGGATGAGTGTTGACTGTTTTTTGGGGGTTAGGGTTGAGGTATTTTTAGAAATAAGGGTTTTGGATTTTTTTTGGGGCTAAGGGTTTTGGGTTTTTTATGTGTTCAAGGGTTTACTGATTTATGGGGAGGATTGTTTAGGGTTTTTTTTGAATGGGGGTTTATTATTTTATAGGGATGATAGTTTTCAGTTTTTTGGGGTGGGTAGTCGAGGGTTTTTGGGCCATACCGTTGAGGGCTTTTTTAGATGAGGATAGATGGTTTTTTGGGGCTAAGGGTTGTGGGTTGTTGTGGATGAGGGTTGAGGGTTTTCTTTCATATGAGGGTGTAGGGGTTTAAGGGTTTGTTTGTTTAGGATTTATTAGGTGTGAGGGTTTTTTATTTTTTGGATGAGGTTTGAGATTTATTTGAGGTTGATGTTTTAGTGTATTTTGGGGATAAGGGTTTATGGTTTTCTTTGAAACTAAGGGTTTCAAATTTTTTGGAGATGAGTTTATATGGTTTATCATAATGATGGATTAGGGTTTTATGTTGGTTTAGGGTATTCGGATTTTTGGAGATATGTTTTTAATATTTTTTCTATATGAGGTTTGAAGGGTTTTAAGGCTGATGTTTGAGGGTTTTTTTGGCCTGGATTTTGATGGTTTTTCGGGGGTTGATGGTTTATGCATTTTTTGGGAATTAGGGGATAGGGTTTTTGGTGGCTAAGGGTTTAGGGTTTTTTAAGGATGAGTGTGTAGTTTTTTTGGAGCACGTTGTTGAGAGTTTTGGTTACTGAGGATTTTTTATGAGAGTTTAGGGTTTTGGTGGTTTTGGGTTTAGGGTTTTTCCATGCTGAGGGACTAGTGTTTTTTTGGTTTGTGGGTTTTGGATTTTTAGATGAGGGTTTAAAGTTTTTTGGTACTATGGGTCAAGGATTTTTTGGGGTTGAGAGTTTATATTTTTATGGGGTGTAGGGTTTAGGTTTTTTTGGGGATGAGGGTTTTGGGTTTTTTGGGATGGATGTTTAGGGTTTCTTGGGAGAAGGGTTCAAGGTTTATTATGGCCTTTGGTTGAGGTTGTTTTAGGGATGACGGTATATGGTTTTGGGGGGGATGAGTGTTTATGTTTTTTTAGGGATCATGGTTTAGGGTTTCCCTAGGCTATGGGTTTAGGGTTTTTCCAATCTATGGGTTTGGGGTATTTTGGGATGAGGGGTAAGGTTTTTTGGGGCTTAGGGTTGATGGATTTTTGGGGATAGGGTAGAGGGTTTTTTGGTGGCGATGGTGGAGGATTTATTGTGGGTAAGGGTTGAGGGTTCTTTGGGGGTGAGGGTTGAGGATTTTTTGGGACTTATGGTAGACATATTTTCAATGATGAGTGTTGAGGGTTTGTTGGTTCTAATGTTTTATAGTTTTTTTAGGATGTGGGTTTAGTGATTTTTTTTATACAGGTTTAGGGTTTTCTTGGGCTGGTGGATTGACGTTCAATTGACCAAGGGTTCATGGTTTTTTTATGAGGGTTTAGTTTTTTATGGGGTTGAGGTTTTAGTATTTTTAGGGATGATTTTTGTGGGTTTTTAGGGGTTAGGGATGAATGTTTTTTGGGGATGATGGTTTAGTGTTTTTTGGGGATGAGAATTTAGGGATTTTTTGTAATGAGGGGTGATGATTTTTTGGGTCTAGTTATTGATTGAATTTTGGGGCTGAGGTTTTAAGGTTTCTTCACTAATGGATTGGGATCTATTGTGGTGATGGTTTGGGGTTTTTTGGGTCTAAGTGTTAAGGTTTTTTTGAGGCTGAGGGATTAGGGTTTCTTCAAACTAAGGGTTTACATTTATTTGGGCTGAGGGTTTAGCATTTTTTAGGGATGAGGGTTGACAGTTTTTTGGTGGTTGAGGTTTTAGGTTTTCTTGGATTTGAGGGTTGAGGGTTTTTGGGGGATGAGGGTAGGTTGTTTTTTTTTGGTTGAGGATTTAGAATTTATGGGGCTAAGGGTTGAGGTTCTTTTGGGAAGAGGGAATATTGTTTTTTATGTTGAGGGTTGAGGGTTTGGGGGGATAAGGGTTGATGGTTTTTTGGGGTAGAGGGTTGGGTTTTCTTTGGTATAATGGTTGGGGGGTTTTCAGGCTGGGGGGTGATCGTTTTATAGGACTGATGGTTGAGGGTTTTGGGGGGATGAGTGTTTAGGGTTTTTTCAGGTAGAGGGTTGTGGGTCATTTAGTTCTAAGGGTTTATGAGTTTTTTTGGGTTGACAGGTGATTGTTTTTTGTTATATGGTTTGGGGTTATTTTTGTATATGAAGGTTGGGGGTTTTGGGGGGTTTAGGGTTGGGGGTATTTTAGGGATGAGGGTTTTGGGATTCTAGGGCTATGGAATGAGGGTTCTTTAGAGATGATGGTTGATGGATTATTTTTTAGTTAGGATTGATAGTTTCTAGGGGATAAATATTGATGGTTTTCTGGTATATAGGGTTTTGGAGTTCTGGGGGTGAATTTTAAGGGTTTTTACTGTTGGAATTGAGTGTTTTGGGGGTTGAGGGTTACAGGTTTTTTGGGACTGGTCATTAAGTGGGTTTTGGGGCTAGTTTTTAGGTTTTATTAGGTCTAAGGGTTTAGGGTTTTTTGGGGATGAGACTTTAAAGATTTATGGGGATGAGTTTTTGAGGATTTTTTGTGGTGAGGGTTTAGGGTTTTGTGAGACTATAGAATGCGGGATTTTTGTGGCATAGGTTTGGGGATTTTTTTTGGAATTGTGTTTAGAGGTTTTGGGTACCAAGTGTTTAGGTTCTTTTTGTGATGAGTGATGACATATTTTTTGGTGTATGAGGTTTTAGGATTTTTGTGGTTGTGGGTTGAGTGTTTTGTGGTTGAGGGTTACAATTTTTTGTAGCTAGTTGTTTAGGTTTTTGGGTGATAAGGGTTTCATGGTTTTTGGGGATGTTAGTTTAGTTATTTATGTGGATGAGGGTTTATAGATTTCTAGGTATGAAGGGTTGGGTATTTTTGGGATGAGTTTTTAGTGTTTTTTGAGATGTTGTTTTAGGGAATCATTTTGGCCAGAGAATAATGACTTTTTAGGGTTAAGGGTTTAGTATTTTTTGGGACTAAGGTTTAAGGGGTTTTTTTCTAATTTATTATGTATTTTTATAATGAGGGTTGAGGTTTTTTTGATATGAGAGTTTTGTATTTTTTTTGGGACTACAAGTTTAGGGTGTTTTGGGGCCGAATGTTTTGGTTTTTTTCGGGATTATGGTTAATTGATTTTTAAGGTTCAGGGTTTACGCTTTGGTGGGTTTTGAGGATTTAGTGTTTCTTGGGATGAGGGTTCATTGGGATTGTGGGTTGAGGATTTTTTGGGATGAGGGTTGAGGGTTATTTAGGGCTGAAGGATGATGTGTTTTGCGTATGAATGTTTGGTGTACTTTGGAGATGAGGGTTTAGGGTTTCTTAGGGATGAAGGGTGTGGTTTATTTGGGGGATGGTGGTTATTGGGTTTTTTAGGATGAAGTTTTAGGATTTTTTGTGTCACGGTTCATAGTTTCTTGGGGTTTAGGATTTATGGTTTTTTAGGATGATTGTTTATTGTTTTTTGGGGTTGATGGTTTAGGGTAATTTAGGGCTGTGTATTTATGGTTTTTTTTGGGGATGTTGGTTGAGGGTTTTTTGGTTGATGATTTAGGGTTTTTGGGTCTATGAGTTTAGTTTTTTGGGTCCAAGTGTTTACAGTTTTTTGGATTTTAAGTTTGACAATTTCGGGGTGTTGTGGGTTAAGTGTTTTTTTTGTGGTTGAGGGTCTTTGATTATTAGGGGATAATGGTTGATAGATTTTTGGGGCTGAGATTTTAGGGTATTTTTGTTCTATGGGTTGAAGATTTTTTGGGCCTATGTGTTTATGGTTTTGTAAGGTTTAGGGATGGGGATATTTTGGGGCTAAGAATTGTGGGCTTATTTAGGCTGATGGTTGAGGGTTTTTTGGGGCTGTGGGTTCTTAGATTTTTATGGGTAGGTGTTTATGGTTTTTATGGATGATTTTTTTGGTTTTGTGGGGTTATGGTTTAGGAAGTTTCAGGGATACATATTTAGAGCTTTTTGGGGATGAGAGTTTAGAAGTTTTTTGGACTGAGGGTTTTCGATTTTTTGTGGATAGCTATTTTGGGGTTTGGGGGATTAGGGTACAATGTTTTATGGTAAGTGTTTAGGGGGTTTTATTGATGGGGTTGAGGGTTTTTTGGGTATTAGAGTTCTTGGTTTTTTAGGGAGAGGGTTGAGATGTTTTGGGGGATGAAGGTTTAAGGTTTTTTAGGGAAGGGGGTTTAGGATTTTAGGTCTAAGGGTTTAAAATTTTTTAGGGGTGAGGGTTAATCTATTCATGGGGATGAGGGTATATATTTTTTTAGAGATGAGTTTTTAGGATATTTTTGGGATGTGGGTTTTGGGTTTTTTGGGGGATGAGGGATTGGGGTTTTGTTTGGATGAGTGTTTAGGTATTTTGGGATGATGTTTTAGGGTTTTTTTCTATAGGTTGAGTGTTTTTAGGGTTTTGGGTATTGGGTAATGTGTTTTTGGGGGTTGATGGTTGATGGTTTTTTCGGGATGAGGGTTTAGTGTTATTTTTTTATGCGGGTTTAGGGTTTTTTAGTGCTGAGTGTTCAGGTTTTTTTGAGAATGAGGGTTTATGGATTTTTATGGTTGAGGGTTGAGGGTTTTTTGTGGAAGAGGGCTTAGGGTTTTTTCAAGGATGATGGTATTAGATTTTTGGGGGTTGGGGATTTAGATTTTTGGATGTGGGTTGAGGGTTGAGGGTTGTTGGGGGCTGGGGGTTGAGGGTTTTTTGGCGATGAGGCTTGAGGTTTTTTCAGGGTAAAGGGTTTATGGTTTTTGGGATGAATGTTAATGGTTTTGTAGTATATGTATTGATGAAAATACTCACATAGGATCAATATAATCACTGATAGGGGGGATGGGTGAATCATTAATATCTTTTTCCTCTTATGTTGACTTCCCAAATAATAATAATTTCCAATTAAAGAGATACAAATTTTCTAGAAAATAAACAATTAATCATATCCACTAGAACAAAGGTATTTTCAAATATCACTAATCAATAAGAGTATCTAGTCCTTGGAATGGTTTTGAAATAATCCAAATCCACACAATCCACTAGAAAAATATTCCTCTTGAGTGGTTAAATCAAGTAGGAGATACCCTTGAACTTTTATAGGACTATGATCAATACAACAGTGCATGGTCTTTATCTAGCATGAATGATAAAAATAAGATGTTGTGACATGTTTAGAAACCATCATGAATAGATTCCTAAAATTTAAACTATGCTTCTTCAACGACTTTTACCTTTTAAATTAATTAAAAATAATAATCACTTTCTTACCCAACAGAAGGTCTGAAAAAAATTTATGAACTTCATAAAAAACATAGTATGTTCACTCTATCTGTTTCATCGATCCACAAATGAGTTAGTCTGATTGTTACAATGTAAATCAGAACTCTACTATTTCCCCCTATATTTTTCAAATTGAAACTATTTTCCTAATTATTTAATAGGATCCAATGAATTTTAAATATAACTACTCTAACAGAAATAAAAGATCCTCTTCCCACCCACTAAGAGATTCCTTGGTAGGAAATAACCAATTCGAAATTTTATCCAACTTTATAGTCTAATTTCTCTTTCTAATCATATTATACCCGAAAAATATATAGATCATCAAATTTTTTTCACACATGAATAGTGTCACAGAATGTTATACCTAGACCCTATTATATAGGTGTGCTTGAAATTGTAATGGGTGGAGCCTAAATAATTTTCCAGATCAATCAATTTCACATATTCACATTTCATGTTAATTTGTACACAATTTCACAGGTTAAAAAATCTTATCGACTCATCTGATATATTTTATAATGATCATGAATACACCAGAATATTTAATTAAAAACTATACATGAATATGAATACTAAAAGTGCTCAATCTAGAAATTGGTAGTTTGGAACATCTCATTCTAAAACTCTTGTTTTAATCTCATTTCTCTTATCCTAATTAAAAACATGTTATAAAATTTACTTCTCACTCTGATGCTTCAGAAAATCTAAATTTATTTTAAAAAAAATTATTTCTATTTCTAAAGACTTCATAACCCTACAATAACCATCATGTTGAAATTTCAATGCATCTCACATTTTCATCAAATTTCTTCATCTATTCAACTGCTCCTCTATCCGATAAAACCATGTCTGATGAAAGTATATATTCACTGATATATCAGTGCCAAATACTCATACGATGGATCAGTGAAATAAAATCTTCATACAACCATCAAATTCGGTCCTTCTCAATGATATTGTATGAAATGTGCAATCTAATGATTTTTATATGCTGTAATACTGCATCTGATGCTTTATCAGTTTCAAACACTCGTCTGATGGATTGGTGCTAGCATCTCATCTTGAATCAAAATATCCTTTTTTTATAAATAAAAAATTATGACCAATCAATTATAAAAAATAATTGGAATAATTGATATCAATTACATTGTCATATGGATTAGTTTCAGCAAATCCCCTTTATCAAGACCACACAATATTTACAACACATTTAGTTTTATGATAAAGACACCAAGTATTCATGTACAAAAGGTTTTTATGATCCAAAAAAATTCAATTAATTAATAATCCTCAAAATCAGACATCTAGTCCTCAAACAACTTCTACATTAGGTGCTTCTCGATCTTGTGACATGTTTCCATAAAATTTAAACTTCATTGAAACACTAGTACATTTTTATTGTATCATAAAAACTCTATATTGTATCATGAATATTCATGATGTTTATAAAATTGAGATAAAAATATAATCCATTGAATTATTGTGATAGAAATCTCTTATGAAATTCTATGTATGGTACATCTTCCTATTCCATTCCAAATGCTCTATTCTAGAAAGATATGATCGAAAGCATAAACATTCCCAAAATAAAAAATACAACTAAAATCATTAAATGTAATTTAATTTTCTCAAGAAATATGTGTCCAACAATATACATCAAAAAATCCTTGATCTGAAAACCATAAAATAAAATTTGAGATGATTTTTCATACTGAAAACAAAATAAAAAAACCCAAAAATAATTTTCCAAATAACACTTTAATCCAACTTCATCCCAATAATATCTCCCTTTTGGATTTTGTTTTAAAAAATGATCCATAAATCATTGAAACATTATAAATAAATATATGGAAAACATTTCAACAATTTTAATCCTATAAGACTGAAAAAAAATGTAGTAAAGAAGAATCGTTGAATAGAAAATCCATGTTGTCCATAAGTAGTGAAATATAAAAAATATTCTTGACCATAAAAACATGAATTATTTATTTAAAAAAGTATTGTATGAACAATGGTTCCATTACTAAAATCTCTCCAAAAAATTATTAAAATATTTCACAGATTTACATGCTAAGATAACAGCCTAACACATTTAACAACTGGCCCTAAAATCATGCTTTCGGTAAATGGTTTAGAAAATACCAATGGATAGATTTATAAAACATAAATTTTATTCCCTTGAAAAAAATAATAATATTCTAGATGAGAGATGGGAAATAAATATATACCTCAACCTTAGAGAGAATGAGTATGGATTCCCATTTTCATCCTTAATTTATAAAAATAATCCTTCTCTAAATGTCTTGTGAATATGTCAGGAAATTGTTCATTGAAGGAACATTTTCCAATTTGATATATTCTTCTCCAAATTCTCTTTGATGAAGTGATATTTGATATTATTATTCTTTGAAAGAGAATTTTTCAATATATTTTTATTGATATTTATAGCACCTTTATTATCACATCCAAATATAAGAGTGAAATTTTATTCAACTACAAAATAATCCAACTGATTCATCATCAACATAAGTTGTGTTAAAGCTTGAGTGGTAGAAAAATATTCAACTTCAATCATGAGAAAAGTTACACAATTTTTCTTTTTAGTATTCTGTCTCACAAAACATATTACTAGAAAGAAACCTCCACTATATATAAATTCTCTATCATCCACTCATCCTTCCTAATTGGTATTTGTGTAAAAAAACAAATAAACGCTTCCAATTCTATCGTATCAGATACAGAAATCCAATGTGCCTCTGATATAGATGAGAATTCGTTTCTTAGATAATAGATGAGATTATTTTCAAGAATAGTATAATATTTCCCATAAATTATCATCATAAAAATATCTATTCTTGAAGTAGTTAGATATAAAAAGCTTCCAATTATCTTCTAAAACTCCATAGAATTTACATCCTTTCCTTCGATATCTTTTGAAAACATGGATACCACGAATATTGGTGTGGAATAAATTTCCTAGTTTTCTATTAAAAATTTATTAATATGTTTAATAGCATACATTTTCTGAGATAGGAACATATTTTTCTTATTTTCTGATATTATTTAGATAAGAAAATATTTATTTTCACAAAGAATGGACATTTCTAACTACGTTTTGTCTATTAATAAAACCATTAATATGTTATTTCATATTTTTTAGAAAACATAATATCATCCACATAAACAATTAAAATCTAAGAGATCTACTGATTTTTTTATGTAGATATTACAATCAACTCTCCCTTTCATAAGGATAAAATTCTTTAAGAAGGAATCAAATTTGGAACACCAATATCTCAGAGGTTAGACTAACCCATACAAGGATTTTTTCAACATACACACATAGCTTTCATATTTTCCCAAAAAGAAGCCACATGATTGTTCAATATATAATTCTCCATATTGTTTTCTATTAACCTTTATACTAAATAAAAATTATCATCAAAATCAATTCCTTCAATTTATGAGTAACCTTTTCAAGCCAATCATTATTTTTTTTCTTATCACTTCAAGTTATTCATATAACTTGTTTCAAAACACCCATTTTGTAGTAATGAATTTTTTATTATTTGGATTTGAAACATATTCCCTAGTCTCATTCAAATTAATCTAATCTAATTCTTCATTCATATCATGAATCCACTCTGGTTTCTCAAACCTTCATTAACATATTTTGGATCATATTTTGAATGGAAATATGTATGTGAAACAAACATTTATATTCTTCTAGTTTGAATTTTTTTTATTAATCACCAATGATGTTTTGTACTTCTACATGTTTCCTAAATGTAGGATGATATGTAAAAAGTTCTTCCTTGTAAGTAGAAATTGATTAGTACCAATCTTATTCTTGCATGGAATCATCACTACAAGACATTCTTTCATCTTTCTCATAAAAAAATATCACACCTCCCTCACCTTAAATATCTTCTTCGATTTGTAAAAATTCATTTTTTTCATTTTTAAGAAACTTTAATTCAGAAGAATTAAAAAAAAACCATGTATATTTATTGGTACATATATTCTTTCTACCATTTGAAGCATATCCATGAAAAATTCCATCTTAACATATTTGATCAAATTTTCAATAATTTCATGTTTTTTTTAATGTTGGGGATTCCAAAAACCCTTAAGTGTTTCAAACATTAAATTTCATTATGGAACAATTCATAGAGAATCATATCATAAAATTTCTGTTGAAATAATGATTCTGAATTTAAACTTCTATACTCATTTCTAGCCTCGAAACATTGTGAAAAATTCCATGTCCGATCACCATTTTATTCCCTATCTCCACCAAACCTATATTATTTATTTTAGATTTAATATTTTTATATGTTGTGTAAGGTGTAGTGATATCATATTGAATACTATATTTTTAAAGATAATTTTTGTATTCTTTACCTTTATATTCACCATAGTTATCAAATTTCAATTACATAACTGAATATGTACATTACCTTTTTACAATTTCCCTAACACTGATAAACATTTTTTGAGCTTCCAATTTATGTTTAAAATACATAATATATGTAATGTGAGTAAAATAAATAATGAAATAAATTATGTACTTATCTATGAAAGATTATTTTTTCTCATTGCCCCACAAATATCAGAATGAATATATAGCATGGAATGAGTTGAATGAAACTTATATTTATTATGCATTGAGTTTGTAATTTTCACATTCTGATAAATGGAAAAAACAACAATATATTTTACTTTTAATATGAGGAATATCATGAACATTATCTCTATTTAATAAATTTTTTTATTCCTCTAGTACATATGTCCCATAAATTTATACAACAATTTGATTTTCTTTAATCATGTTTAGATAACATAAATTTTGTATATCACCAATATCAAACAAGTTCCCCTTTGTATGTTGTCCTATTGTAATAACTATTTTATCCTCTACAATTTTATCAATAATAAAACTTTTCTAAAATTAACTTTATTACAATCAACAAAAACTTTTTAAACACCAAACATGTTATGATCCAAACCATAAATAATTAAGGCCCTTTTAGATTTTAGTTTTTCATCACCATTAATAGAAATCCAATCCCTTTGATTATGAGAGATTCATCAGTTCAGAAATTCATTTTCACATCATTAAAATCATTAAAATTCATCAAAATAATAAAATCTTATGTCATATATGAGGAGTACACACTGACCAAAATCAAGTGTCGTTCTAATTTTATATATTTGAGATATGTTTCAACAACAATAGTTCATTTTTTTATTTTTTCATCACTAACATATGGATTTTTAAAATTGTTATAAATTTTTTTTTGGACTGATAATAGGAAATTTCATTCCTTTTAATGATTTCTAGGTTGTTATCATATTTCACAAATAGATTCTAAAGGATTGAATCTATTTTGAGCTTTCATAAATATTTTCTAAGATTTCTTCATTAAGTGGATTGAATCCCCTTCAAACATTACATCTAGTTACTTTGGGGATTATAATAGTTTTTTATTGAACAAACACATATTTTTTATATGGAAAAACTCACCACAATACAAATAGTATCCATATAAAGAATATTTTCATGTAAAAATTCTATACTTCCTAGAGTTTTAAGCCTATTTTTTTACAACATTCCTAATTTTTTGGATAAGAAGATTGTTGAACCTTAGAAGTCCTTATATATTTTTAAATTTTCATCTTAAACTATGATTTATTATCATCTTCAATAGAATCACCAGTTTCAATAAAATTTTATTTAGATATTGATTTTTTAAAAACAATGAAATTTTTATTTTTTTTGGTTTTTTTGACATGGAATATTTTCTCCGATTTTATAATATTTTGAAAAAAATAATTTTTATTTTCAACAATTTAGGTTGATTTTTTATTATCTTTATTAGGTTTACACTTCTTAAAATAGTGACCAATTATAGAAATATATTTTTTGAAACACATAACCCCTCCTTATATTTTAAAAAAAAATTGTTGAACATGTTTTAATTATTCATCCTTCAATTTTATATTAACTTTATTCTTTTCATTATGATTCTTTTATTTTTCATGATATTTTATCATGTAATTGATCTCTTTGAGAAAGATAGATTTCACTTTAAGAAAATATTCTTGACAATTTTCTATAAAACAGACCTTTAACAACTTATTGATTTCTCTCTCGAGGCTTAAAATATTTTGAAGAAATTTTCTCAACACTCTTTTCAGGGAAAAATATAACTAAGACTCTTCTTTAGAATATTTTATTTTATAAGAAAAAAACCTTTCATATTTTTTGTATTAAATAAATTTGTTTTATATGAATCTTTAGTGGATTTGTCAATTTTAGCATCACATTCATCTTTTTTATCATCTTTTAAAAAAAATTATCTCATTTTTATTTTTGAGAACATTTTATCATTTCCATTGGAATATGATTTAAGCATTTCATCTTGTTTCTTAATGGATATTATTGAATTATTGTCATCTTTATCTCTTTATTCTTCATCCTCTACTTGAGTGAAATTTGGAAACTAAATAATTTTAGTGGTAACATCCTCTTATAAAATCTTGTACTTTATTTTAAATTTTTAGAAAATAAGAAAAAAAATAATCAAAGTTGTTACTAACCACATTTTTAGAATCAAAATCTCCAAATTATTCTTTATTGATAATCTTAATGAATTTCCCTTACATGGAATATTTGATAATAATTTCATGATAATATTTTTGCACTTATTTTCATAACTTTATCTCTTCTAAGATAATATTCAAGGAGAATACTATATATGTCATCTAAAGATAGGGTTTAAGGATCTCTATATTCTAATTTTGAATAATTGTCATCAAACCCTTCATGATGAATTTGTAAAATATTTTCAACATTAGTTGAATATTCGAACATCTCATGAAGACTTTTAATGGTTATTACAAAATTATTCACCCATGTAAAGAATCCACCGATAGATTCATACTCAACCATTGTTTGATCTAATTAATTTACCCACAAGATATGTAATTTTTCTTTCTTCACCTTCTTATTTCCTTCATAGATAATTTTTATCATTTCTGAAGAAACATTAGGTACTTCTAACTCCCTTTACTCTAATAAATTAACCTTGAAATATTGAATAAATTAAATCATTTTAATAACTTCCATCATTCTCAATATTATTTTTTCAATAGTTGTAAGAGTAATATTTTCATCTTGTGGTTTAAATACATCTGTAGAAGCATCCAAAACATCATAACCAATAGAAATAATATTTTTGAAAATTAAATCTTTTAATATAAGATAATTCATTCCATCAAAATCAAGAATCTTTTTATTAATCACACAATTTAAATTATCCTTTAAAACTTTTCTTCATAATTCAGAAAAGAGTAAATGAAGAGAACCTTCCCTCTGATACTAATTGAAAAGACCCACACATGATCATTGTAATCACAAAGTGGGGGATGGGTTTAATTTGTGATATAATTTTCCTTTTATGATAAATTATTGAAAAACATCACTTCCTATTAAATCGTTACAACTTTTCTGTAAAAAATGTATAATAAAATCGATAAGAACATAATAAATTACAATTTCCACTACACAATAAGAATATATAGTCCTTGGTGTGGTTTATAAATAATCTAATACCACACAATCCTCTATGTAATAATTCCATTTGAGAGGTTAGAAAAAGTTGGAGATACCCTTACAATTTCATAGACCTATGATCAACTCTATAGTGCATGTACTTCTTCAGTCGTGAGAGATGAAAATAATATGTTGTAACAATTTTATAAACATTCACCAATTTCTTCAAAAAATTGTCTATGTTCTACTTCAAAAACATTAGCTTTTTTAAATTTTCAAAAAAAATCCCTTTCCTACATAGTAGTAGGTAGAATCACATTTTATGGACGTCATACAAAACTCGGTTTGACTCCTTTTTAGAATCTTTCTATACATACATGAATTTTTTCTAATTTATCAATAGTAAATCCGAACCCTACTATTTCCCATTATCTTATTAAATAAAAAAATATATGTCATATTGTTTGGTCAGATCTGATGAATCTGAAACACCACTTCTCTTATCAGCATAAAACTTATTCCTCTCATCCACCAAGAGATTTCTAGGTAAGAAATCACCTGATCAAAATTCTTCCCAAATACCTAGTTTGATTGTGCAATACAATCTTCTTCAGTTCAAAAAATCTTTAGAGAATTGAAATTTTTCACAGATGAACATTTTTAGATTATGATATACTTGGAACCCATTATATAGGTGATCTCAAAATGGAAAAGGTGAAAACCTGAAATAATTTTCCCACTCAATCAAATTCTCATATTTGAATTTCACATTCATTTGAACTTTATTTTACTTATTCTAAATTATTCTCATATATCATGATATATTCTACAATATTATGGAATACACCATAACATCATAATTGACAACTATACATGACTATAAACTATACAGGTGCATAGTCTGATAATTGATAGTCCTAAACAACTCATTCTAAAATCAGTTTTTCATCTTGTGTTTACTGCCATAATTTAAAAAATTAAGGTAAAATATTACTCACTCTGATGTTTCAAACAAACTAAAATAGTTTGAAAAAACAACAATGTAACTTCTATATCTTCATAACCTTACAAAACTATATGATCAGAATTTAGATATGTTTCCCCTTTTCATTCACTTTCTCCATATGTTCAACAACTCATTAGTCCAATGAATTTATGGTTAATGAAACTTAGTATTCAATGAGTTATCAATATAAAATTCCCATCCAATGGATCAATGTCATCAAATATTCGTACAACCACAAACTCTAGTCCAACTTATGGACTTCATATGGATCAGAGTATTCCAATGATCTTCATCTAATGGGACACTTCATTTGATGATTTATCAGTGTCAAATACCAATATAATGGATAAGTTCCTAAAACTCTTCATGAATGAGAATATAAATTTATATAAACACGTCATTCGATAACTAATTTGTGTTAAAAACTCATCAGATTAATCGATGTCTATTAGATTTTATGATGGATCGATGTCTGCATCACGTTTGTATCAAAAAACACAATTAGTAAAACACATTCAATTTTCTAACAAAGACAATGATTATTAATGTCTGATCATGGGTGTTCAACCAGTAACATTTAAATTCATTAAACATACTCAAACTCAAACAACCTATCATCAAATAAATTCTATATCTAATGATTCTCCATTTGAAGATATTCATTTATAAAAAATCAACTTCAATAAAACACTAGTACATCACATTTCATTTTTAATTTAAAAAATACTCAGTGTATTGTGACTTCAAAATGATGATTAAATCATTGATATCAACATATAATACTCTTATTTTATATTTTTAAAAACTCTTATGACATTTTTTGTCCAGTAAATATTTCTGGTCTGTTCCTAGAGCTCCATTCCAGAATGATAGGACTTGAAATAACAGCACTCACAAAACAAAAAACACAATAGGTAAACATCAATTGAATTAACTTTTCCAAATAAATATGTGTTCAAAGATCTACATACTATACACCTTCCATTAACAAAAAAAATTAAAGTGATAAGTTTTTTCATAATGAAAACAAAAGAGAAAACATCCAGAAATCATCTTGTAAAACAAATCTCTTAGAAACATGGTTCAACGAGTTGACTTTTTTTTAGGTATCAAAGTTTATGGTTCGTTGGGGATCTAGGTTGATGTGTTTTGGAGGTGGAGGGTTGATTTTTTTTGGATGATGTTTTAGGGTTTTGGAGGGATAAGAGAACATGATTTTTTTGAGGATCAGGGGTTTCTAGGGATGAGAGATGATGGTTTTTGGTGATAAGTGTTGATTATTTTTTTGGGGATGATGGATGGGGTTTTATAGGTCTAAGGGTTGAAGTTTTTTTGGGGCTAAGTGATGTTGGTTTTTTTGGGATGAGGGTTAAGGGATTTTTGGACTAAGGGTTGATGGTTATTTGGGGATATGGGTTGAAGATTTTTTGGGCTAAGGGTTGAGTGTTTTTTAGGGCTTAGGGTTTTGAGTTTTCTCAACTGTGGGTTGTCAGTTTTTTGGCTAGAGGGTTGTGGATTTTTAGGGTTAATGGAAGATGGTTTTTTGGGGTAGAGTGTTCAGAGTTTTTTAGGGCTATGGGTTAAGGGTTTAGTTTGGAACAGGGTTTAGTGTTTTCTATGATTTGGGTTTAGGGTTTCTGGGGATGAGGACTGAGTGTTTTTTTCACTGAGGGTTTATCATTTTCTTAGGTATAAGGTAATTTTGTTTTCCTTAGGAATATGGTTGAGGGGTTTTTAGGGTTAAGTGTTTTGTATTTTTGGGGTTTATGGGTTAGGGATATTTGGTGTAGAGGGTGACGGATTGTGGGTGTTGAGGGTTTGGGGTTTTCTAGATGGAAGTTGTGGTTTTTTGGATAGATTATTATGGTTTTATGGTGGCTGAGTGTTGAGTACTTTTTGGGGATAATGGTTTAGTCTTTTGAGGGATAAGGGTTGAGGTTTTTTGGTGGTCATGGTTTTTGGGTTTTACTGGCTATGGGTTTAGGTTTTTCTTAGGATTAGAGTTGAATGTTTTCTGAGGATAAAGATTGATGGTGTTTTATGATAGAGGTTTTTGGGTTTTTTGGGCTATGGGTTAAGGATTTTTTGTGGCTAGGGTATTGTTGTTTATTTAGGACTGAGGGTTGATGTTTTTTATGATGAGGGTTGATGAATTTTTGGATCTGGGTGTTGAGGTATTTTTTAAGGATGATGATTGAGGAATTTTTAGGGTTGAGGGTTGGGGGTTTTATGGGGATGAGGGTTGATGGTTTTTTTTGGCAGAGTTGATGGCTTTTTTGGGATGTGGATTGAGGGTTTTGGGGGGATGAGGGTTTACGATTTTGTGGGACCTAGGTTTTATGATTTTTTGTGGATTGAGACATATTTTTTTGAGGATAAGGGTTCAAGGATTTTCTCAGGATGAGGGTTTAGGATTTTCCTAGGGAATAAGGTTTAGGATTTTTAAGGTTGAAGTTTTAATTATTTGAGGTTCATGATTTATGGTTTTTTGGGGAAGAGGGTTTAGGGGAATTTGGGGTGGAGGGTTGAGGGTTTTTTTGGTGCTAAGGTTTTGGTTTTTATTATGGTTGAGGGTAGAGTGTATTTTGGGGAAGAGGCTTGAGATTTTTTTTGGTGCTGAGGTTGAGAGTTTTTTTGGTGCTGAGGGTTGAGGGTGTTTTGGTATTAACATTTGATGTTTTTTTGGATGACTATAGTGGGTTTTGGGGGATGTGAGTTGAGGTTTTTTTAGGTTTTAGTGTCATGGTACATTTTGGGATTACGGTTTATGGTTCTTTAGGGATAATGGTTTTTAGTTGTTTTAGGGAGGAGGGTTTAGGGTTTTTTTAGGAATGACATTTGAGTGTTTTTTGGGGTTAAGGGTTTCCTTGGGAAGTGGAATTAGTGATTTATTGCTGATGGTTGAGGGTTTTTTTGGGATGAAGGTTAAGGTTTTAATGGAATTGAGGATTTAGGGTTTCTTGGGTCCTATGGTTTGAGGTTTTTTGGGTCTAAGGGTTCAGTATTTTTTGGGTCAGAGGATTTAGTATTTTTTGGGATGGGGTGGATTTTTTGGGGAATGAGGTTATAGGTTTTTTTGGTTATGAATAATTAAGGGTTTTTTGGTGATGATGGTTTTAATTATTTTGGGACTAACTGTTAAGAAATTTTTTAGGCTGGGGCTTGATGATATTATGGTTCTTGAAATGGGGGTTTTTAAGGATGAGGGTTTAGGGTTTTTCAGGCTAATGGTTGAGGGTTTTTTATGGCTGGGGTTTAGGGTTTTTAGGGATGTGGGTTGACGTTTTTTTGGGATGAGGGGTGATTTTTTAATAATGATGAGTGTTGAGGGATTTTTGGGTTAAAGGGTTCATAGTTTTTTTGAATGTGGGTTGATGGATTTTTTTAAGATGATGTTTTAGGGTTTGGGTGGGATGAGGATTGGGGTGTTTTTGGCTAAGGGATTATGGTATTTTGTGGATGAGTGTTGAGAGTTTTTTAGGGCCAAGGGGTGAGGGATTGTATAGGAAGAGGGTTGTGGGTATTTTGGAGCTGAGTGTGGATTGTTTTCTGGGAGAGGGTTGAGGGTTTCTGGGGCAAATGGTAGAGGTTTTTCTAGGGCTAAGAGATAAGGGTTTTTTACAGAATTTGGATTTAGTGTTTTTAGTACTGGGGGTTGAGGGATTTTTGGTGATAAGAATTTTTTGTTTTTTAGGTTTTTGGATTTATATTTTTTTGGGGATGAATGTTAAGGGTTTATTAGGGTGGTGGACTGAGGGTTCTTTAGGTCTGAGAATAGAGGGTTTTTTTAGGCGGATGGTTTAGTGTTTTTTGGGGATTGGCATTGAGGGTTTTTCAAGACTGGGGGTTGAGGGTTTTTTGGGGACGAGGGTTGAGTTATTTTTTGAGTAACATTATAGGAAATTTTTTGGTTAAAATATTTGGATTTATTGGGCTGAAGATTTAGTTTTTTAGGATTAGTGTTTAGGTTATTTGGGGACTTAAGGATGAGTGTTTTTTTTTGGGTTGAGTATTTAGGGTTTTTGGGGATGAGTGTTTAGGTTTTTTTAGGGATAAATATTTTGGGTTTTATGGGGTTGATGGTTTAGGGTTTTTTAGGGATAAGGATTTAGAATGTTTTTAGGATGAGGCTTTATTGTTTTCTATGGATGTGGGTTAGGGTTTTCTATGGCTATGGGTTTACAGTATTTTTGGGACTAAGGTTTAATGGTTTCCTGGGGTTGAGTGTTTGGGATTTTTTAAGGAAAAGTGTTGAGGTATTTTCTACCATTAGAATTTATGGTTATTGGGGATATGGGTTGAGGGGGTTTTTAAGATAATGGTTGATGATTTTTTATGTATGACTATTGAGGATTTATGTGGGATGAGGGTTGTGGGTTGTTTGGGGCTATGGGTTGAGTGTTTTTTAGGTCTCAATCTTGTGGTTTTTTGGGGTGAGGTCTTATGGTATTTTAGTGGTGAGGGATGGAATATTTTCTTGGATTTGGGATGAGGGTTTTTTTAGGGTTGATGGTTTAGCTGTTTTTTTTTGGATTGAGGATAGTGTGTTTTTTGGTGTCGGGGGTTGAAGGGTTTTTGTGGATGATGGATTAGGGTTATTTGGGAGTGAAGGATTAGTGTCTTTTGAGGCTAATAATTTAGGTTTTTTTGGGATGAGGGTTGATGGTTTTTTGGGGTGAGGATATTGGTTTTTTGGGGGATGAGGGTTAAGGTATTTTTGGGGATTTGGGTTTATGGTTTTTTGGGGGGTGAGGATTTAAGAATTTTTTTGGTAGAGGTTTTTGGGTTTTTGGGGGTGAGGTTTTAGGGTTTTTTGGGGATCAGGGTTTATGGTTTTTTTTTGGTTGAGTGTTTAATATTTTTTTTGGGCTGAGTGTTTATGGTTTTATGGGATTGATGGTTTAGGGTTTTTTTTATACTGACTATTTTATGTTTTTAGGGATGAGGTTTGACAGTTTTTTGGGGCTGAGTGTTTTGTGTTTTTTGGGATAAAGTAATAGATTCATTTTTGGATGATGGTTTAGGGTTTCTCTGGGGCTTTGGGAAAAGGTTTTTTTGAGGATAAGGTTTTAAGTATTTTTGGATATGAGGTATTAGGGTTTATTTGGGTATGAGGGTTGGGTTTTTTTGGAGCTATGTATTGTGGGTTTTCTTGGGATGAGGGTTGATTAATTTTGGCATAGAGGGTTTCCTTTTTTATGAGGGTGGATGCTTTTTGGGAATGAGGGTTGAGTGTTTTTTTCTAAGGGTTGAGGGTTTGTTGGGGATGACTATTCAAGACTATTTCATGTTGTGGGTTGAGGGTTTTTTTGGGCCTGAGTGTTGAGTATTTTTGGAGTTGAGGGTTGAGTGTTTTATTGGGGTGAAGGGTTGATTCTTCGTTAGTTCTAAGGGTTTAGGGTTTTATGGGATAGGTTTGTGGGTTTTCTTTGGTTGAAGGGTTAGGGTTTTTTAGCACTGAGGGTTTAAGATTTTTTAGGGATGAGAGTTTATTTTGGGGGGTAATGGTTCAGGGTTATTTGAGGATAATGGTTTATGGTTTAGTGAGGTTGAGGGTTTAGAGTATGTTGGATAGAATGGTTTAGAGTTTTTTTGGATTAGGGTTGAGGGTTTTTTGGGAAAGAGGGTAAAGAATTTTTTGGGTTGAAGTTTGATATTTTTTTGGGGCTAGGGGTTGAGGTTTTTTAGGAATGAGGGTTCATTGTTATTTAGGGATATGGGTTTGGGGTTTTGGGGATGATGGTCAAAGGATATTTTGGTATAAGAGTTGAACTCTTTTTTTTTTGCTTCATATGGTTGAGGAATTTTTAGGGGTTAGGGTGGGGTTATTTGGTGATTAGGGTTTATGGTTTTGGGGTATGGGGGTTTAGTAATTTTTTGGATATGGGTTGGGGGTTTTTATAGGATGGATATTCTGGTTTGGGGGGTAGAGGATAGTGGATTTTTCGAGGGTGAGGGATGTGTGTTTTATGAGAATTCTTGTTGAGGGATTATTGGGGATGAGAGTTGAGGATTTTTTTATGGATGAGGGTTGAAATTATTTTGGAACTAAGGATTTGTGGTTATTTGTGGGTGAGGACTGAGGGTCTTTTTTGGGATGAGGGTTTAGGGTTTCCTAAGGATGAAGATTTAGTTCTTTTTGGGGATGAGGGCTTTTTATTTTTGGGGATAGGTTTGAGGGATTTTCGTGGTTTAGGGTTTAGGTTTTTCTTAGTCGTGAAGGTTTTGTGTTTTTTGGTGATGAGGGTTTTGGGTTACTTGGGGAAGAGGGTTGAGGATTATTATGATCTAATGGATGAGTGTTTTTTGGATATGAGAGTTTTTATTTTTTTGGTACTAACAAATTAGAGATTTTTGGGTTTGAGAATTGAGGGTTTTTGAGATTTTTTAGCATGGAAGGTTTTGGGTTTTTTATAGAATAGGGTTTTTGGGGTTTTTAGGGTGAGATTTTTGGGTTTTGGGGTTATGGGTTGAGGGATTTTTATAGGGTTTTTGGTTTCATTGGAAAAAGGATTGATTGCTTTTTATGTCTACGGATTTATCATTTTTTAGTTGAGGGTTGAAGGTTTTTTGGGGTTATGAGTGTAGGGTTTTTTGGTGCTAAGGGTTGAGGGTTTTTTGGGGCTAAGTGTATTGGGTTTTTTTCTAATGGTTTAATGGTTTTTTGGGACTGTGGGTTTAGTGTTTTCTAGGGATGAGGTTTGAGGATTTTTTGGGGTTAGGGAATAGGGTTTTTTGGGGGTTGAGGGTTTAGTTTTTTTTCTAATGGCTTATGGTTTTTTGGGGATTAATTTTAGAAATTTTTGTTCCAGAAGTATTAGTGTTTTCTTGGATGAGGGTTTAGTGTTTTTTGGGTTGAGGGTTAATGATTTTTTGGGGATTGGGGCATAGTTTTTTTTGTGGTTAGTGGTAGTGGATTTATGGGCTGAGGATTTAGGGTTTTGGGGGTTGAGTGTTTGGGGTTTTATTGGGATTATATTTTAATTTTTTTAGGGGTTAGGGATTTTTGGTTTTTTGAGAAATGTGTTGATTTTTTTTGGAATTAGGATTAAAGATTTTTTTGGGATTAGGGTTGAGAATTTTTTAGGATTATATTTCTAGAATTTTTGGGGATGTAGGTTTGAGGTTTTTGGGGGGAAAGGGATAAGGATTATTTTGGGAAAAGGATTATGGGTTTCTTGGGGCTGATTGTTGAGTATTTATTTGGGATGTGGGTTGATGATTATTTAGGGATGATGGTTGAGGGTTTTTTTAGCTATGATGGTTAATGGGTTTTTGGTACTGAGGGTTGAGACGTTTTTGGGGGTTAAGGGTTGGTGGTTTTTTGGGGATGAATGTTGAAAGTTTTTCAGGACTATGGGTTGAAGTTTTATTTGGGATGAGGGATGATGGTTTTTTAGAGATGATTGTTTAGTGTTTTTGGAGGATGTGGGTTTACTATTTTTTAGGTATGAGGGATTATTTTTTCTGGGGTTTATTTTTTAGGTTTTATTGGGGCTGGGTGATTAGGATTTTTTGGGCTGATGATTTTTTGTTTTTTATGGATCATGGTTTTGAGATTTTTGGGGTGAGCGTTTATGGTTTTTTTGGATGAGGTTTGGGTGGTTTTGGGTCTGAGGGATTAGGATTTTAGGGGGATGAGGGTTGGTAATTTTGTACGGTTTTGGGTTTAGTGTTTTTTTTGGGATGGGTGTTGATGATTTTTTAGGGATGAGGTATTACGGTTTTTGGGTGCCTAAGGAAGTGGGTTTTTTTCACTAAGGGTGGAGGGTATTGTTGGGTATGAGTGTTGAGGTTTTTTTGAGTTGCGGGTTTAGTGTTTTTAGGTGGGTGAGTGTTGACGGTTTTTTAGGATGAGGGTTTATGGATATGTAGGGCTAGGGGTAAAGGGTTTTTTCGTATTGAGGGTTTATTATTTTTGGAATATGGTTGAGAGTTTTCTATGGTTGAGGGTTGAGTTTTTTTGTGGTGACGGTCTATAGTTATTTAAGTCTGACAGTTAAGGGTTATTTAGGGTTCAGGGGTTGAGAGTATAGGGTTTTATAGGGATAAGAATTTAGGGTTTTTTAGGTATGAGGTTTTAGGGTTTGATGGTGAAAATTATTTGGTGTTTTTTGGGATAGAGGGTTTAGAATTTTCAAAGGATAAGGTTTTATTGTTTTTTGGATTAGGGTTTAGGATTTTCTGAGGAAGTGGGTTTACTCTTTCTAGGAACATGGGTTTAGTTTTGTCACAGGATGAGGGTTATGGGTAGCCTAAGGTTGAGGGTTTATGGGTTTCCAGTGCCTAGGGTTTAGGGTTTTCATAGAAATATTGTTTATGGTTTCTTGAGGGTGAGTGTTTTGGGATTTATGAGGAATAGGGTTAAGGTTTTTCTAGGGTGATGGTTAAGGGTTTTTCTAGGGATACAGATTTACAGTTTTTTGTGGATGATATTTTAGTTTTTTCTGGGGAGGGGGGATTAGGGTTTGCTAAGGCTAAGGGTTTAGTGTTTTTTGGGATGAGGGTTTAGTTATTTCTTTTGACTGATAGTTTATAAGTTTTGGGGGATTATGGTATAGGGTTTTTTGGGTTGATGGTTTGGGTTTTCTTAGGACATGGGTTTAGCGTTTTCGGTGGATGAGGGTTTATGGTTTTCTAGGGTTGAGTGTTTAGGGTTCTCTGAGGATAAGGGTTTCTGATTTTCTACGGATAAAGATTTGGGGTTTTCTTGTGATTATGTTTTAGAGCATTTTCTAGCCAATGGTATATGTATTTTTGGGGTGAAGATTTATTATATTCATGGGATGAGAGGATTGGGTTTTCATTGGGCCAAGGGTTTAAGGTTTTCTTTGGCTGAGGTTTTATGGTTTTATTTTATGTGGGTTTATGGTTCCCTAGGATATAGGGTGATGGTTTTTTGGGACTATGTTTCTATGTTTTTTTAATGTAGAATGTTTAGGGTTTTTATGGAAGAGATTATAGGTTTTTTTAATTGTTAAGTATTTGGGTTTTCTGGTGAGAAGGAATTAGGGTTTTCTGGCACTAAGGTTGTAGGTATTTTTGGGGATGATGGTAGAGGGTTTTAAAGGGATAGGGATTTATGTTTTTTTATTGATAATTTTTTGGGATTTTCTAGGGCTTATGGTTTAGGGTTTTTTTTGGATATTGGTTTTGGGTCTTCATGGGCATAGGTTTTAGGTATTATTGTAGCTAGGGGTTTAGGGACTTCAGAGGATATGGGTTTAGGTTTTTTGGGGGATGAGTGTTTAGGGTTTTTGGGTCTGTGGGATTAGGTTTTTGGGTCTAAGGGATTAGGTGTTTCAAGGACCTAAGGTTTGGGGTTATCTATGGCTCATGTTTTGGGGTTTTCTTTGGGAAATGGATTTTGGTTTTCTTGGGAAGAGGGTTTAGAGTTTTCTGGGGAAGAGGGTTTTGGGTTTTCTTATTCTCTTGGGTAATGGATTTCGAAGTATGGGGTTTTAGGGTTTCTTATATCCGAGGCTTGAGGTTTTTTGGGGATGAGGTCATGGGGTTTATTAGGACTGAGGAATTATGATAATCTACGGTTGAGGGTTTGGGTATTTCTAGGTTTGAGGGTTTAGTTTTTCATGTGGTGAGTGATTGGGGTTCTTTGGGGATGAGGTTTTAGGGGTTTCTAGGGATTAGGGTTTCGGGTTTTCCAGGGATGGGGGTTTAGGGTTTTGGGGAATTAGGGGTTAGGGTATTATGGGGCCTAGTATTTTTTTTATTTCTAGGCATGAGGTTTAGGGTTTTCTAGGGATGAGGGTATAGGGTTTTCTAGGGTTGAGGGTTCAGTATTTTATGAGGATGAGGTTGTAGGGTTTCCTTGGGCTAAGGGTTTGGGATTTCCTATGGCTTTTGGTTTTGGTTTTTTCTAGGGAATAGAGTTTTGATTTTTCTAGGGAAGAATATTATGGTTTTTCGAGGATAATATTTTTAGGGTATTCTAGGGATGATGATTTAGAGTTTTCTAGATCTTTGTGTTTCAGGTTTTCTCAGGCTGAGGGTTTAGGGTTTTTTGTGAAGAGGGTTTAGGGTTTTTTAGGACGAGGGTTTAGTTTCTTATAGGGTATAAATTTTTGGGTTTTCTATGTATGAGGTTTTAGTGTTTTCTAGTGAAGATGTTTTAGGATTTTCATGGTATGAGGGTTTAGGTTTTTCAAGGGCAATGGGCCTATTGTTTTCAATCATTAAGGTTCTCGGTTTTTTAATGGATAGCGGTCTTTGGTTTTCTAGGGACTTGGGTCTTGAGTTTTATGGGGTTTTGAGTGTTAGTATTTAATCGTCAATGGGTAAAGGGTTATATCAACATTAGGGTTTTGTGTTTTTGGGGGATTTAGATTTAGGTTTTTCTAGGTTTATGGTTTTAGTGTTTTCTTGGGATATGGTATTATGGTATTTTGGGGCTGAGATTTTAGGGCTTTCTGGGGATGATAGTCTTGGGGTTTATGGGGTGGAGGGTTTCGGTTCTTCATGGTGATGAGGGTCAAGGGTTTTATATTGTGAGGGTATTGGGTTTTTTAGGGATGATGGTTATGGTTTTATAGGGATAGGAATTTAGGCTTTTCTTAGGTATAGATTTTCAGGTTTTCTAGGGCTGAGGGTTTAGGGATTTTTCGGTCTGAGCATTTAAGGATTTTTTGGTGTGGGGTTTATATTTTTATGGGGAATATGCTTTAGTGTTCTGCGATGGTGAAGGTTTATGTTTTTCTAGATCTGAGGTTTTAATACTTTTTGGGCTTAATGGTTTATGATTTTTTAAGTCTAAGGGTTTAGGGTTTTTGTGGGATGCGGTTTAGGGTTTTATAGTTTTGAGGTTTTAGTGTTTTTTGGGGATGAGTGTTTAGGGTTTTCTAGGGATGAGGGATTAGGAATTTTTGGGGAATAGTGTTTAGGGTTTTCTATGGTAGAGGGCATAGGTTTTATTCTCATATGATGGTTTAGTATTTTTTGTGACCAAGGGTTTTTTGTTTTCTACATCCAATGTTTTAGGCTTCTCTAAGGATAGGGATTTAGGGATTTCTGTGGCCGACGGTCTACTTTTTTAGGGTTGACGACATAGTGTTTTCTTTAGTTGAGGGTTTAGGGTTTTCTATATCTGTGTGTTAGGGTTTTCTTGGGTGGGGGTTTAGGTATTCTTGTTCCGAGGGTTGAGGTTTTTCTGTGTAAATGTTTTTGGGTTTTAAGGGTATGAGTGTTTGGGGTTTTCTAGGGATGAGTTTTTTAGGTTTTCTTAGGATGATGGTTAAGGACTGTTTGGGGCATATGGATTTTTGTTTCTTTAGGATGAAGGTTTATGGATTTTTGGGGATGATGGATTAGGTTTTTATAAGGATGAACGTTTATGGTTTTCTTGGGATGAGGGTTCAGTGTTTTATGGGGTTGAGGTTTTAGGTGATTCTTGGCCTTAGATTTTATGGTATTCTGGGATTGAGGATTTGGGTTATTATAATGATGAGGGTTTCGGTTTTTTTCAGTCTGAGGGTTTATGTTTTTAAGAGTAATAGGTTTTAAGGTTTTATGGGGCTTAGGTTTTAGTGTTTTCTAGGGGTTAGGGTTTGTTGTTTTCTTGGTTTGGAGTTTAAGTTCTTTTAAGGCTATGGGTTTGGGTTTTTTGGGAGCGAGATTTTAGGATTTTATAGTGCATAGGGTTAAGGGTTTTTTGGGTCTAAGGGTAAGCATTTTCTAGGGTAAATGGCTTATTCTTTCCTAGGGCTGATGGATTACATTTTTTTGGGATAGAGGTTTTTTGTTTTTCTAGATCTAGAGATTTAGGGTTTTCAGTGACTGGGGGTTTAGGGATTTCAGTAGCTGATAGTTTAGGGTTTTCTTGGGATACGAGTTTATATTTTTCTTCAAATACGGGTCTACGATTTTATATGGTAGTGTGTTTAGTGGTTTATAGGGCCAAAGGTCAAGGTATTTCTTGGGCTAATGGTCAATTGTTTTTATTGGAATGAGGTTCTAGGGTTTTTGAGAGGATACTGATCTAGTGTATTCTGGGGATAAAGGTCTAGTGTTTTATGGGGATAAGGGTCTTGGGTTTTCTATAGTTTTCAGTATAGGTTTTCCTATGGTTTTGGGTGTTGTGTTTTCTTGAATATAGGGTCTAGGTTTTTCTAGGGTTGGGGTTTTACATTTTTCATAGGCTAAGGTTTTAGGGTTTTTTTTTGTTGGGGCTCTAGGTTTTTTTGGGATAAGGGAATAGGTTTTTCTAGGATGAGGGTCGATGGAATTATGGGGCTATGGGTGTAGGGTTTTCTAGGGTGGAGGGTCTAGGGTTTTGTGGGTTGGATGTCTAGAGTTTTCTGGGGATGAGGTACTAGGGAATTATTGGGATAATGTTCTAGAGTTTTATGGGGCTCATGGACTAGGACTTTTCATTGCAGTGGGTGTAGGATATTATGGGGCTTTGAGTGTAGGGTTATTCAGGGTAGTGTGACTAGGTATTTTAGGAGTTGAGGGTCTATAGTTTTCTAGGTATGAAGTTATAGGGATTTCTGGGGATGAGGGTATGGAATTTTTTTTAGGGATAAGGGTCTATGATTTTATAGTGTTGTGTGTGTCAGTTTTTTTTGTGAATAAGGGTCTATGTATTACACTAGATGATGAAGTATCTGTTTATTAGGTTGATGGTCTATACTATTCAAGTGACGAGGATCTATGATTTTTTGGAGTTGTCGGTCGAGGGGTTTTTAGGGTGGTTGGTTTAGGGTTTTATGGAGTAGTGGGTTCATTTTTTTCTCAATATAAGGGTCTATGATTTTTTTGCGATAAGTGTGTTGGGTTATTTGGGGCTGAATTTTGAGGGTTTGCATGTGATAAGGGTCTAGGGATTTATGGGGATGAGGGACTAGGGTTTTTTATGGGTGTGAGTCTAGGGTTTTTTGGGGCTCATGTTCAATGGTTTTCAAGGGCTTTGGGTCTATATTTTTATATGGATAAAGGTATAGGGTTATCTGGGAATAAATGTATAGGGTTTTCTAGTGATAAGGGTCTTAGGTTTCCTAGGGATGTGGGTGTATTTATTTTTAGGTCTGATGGTTTAGGGATATTCTAGTGATGGGGGTTTACTATTTTTTAAGGATGAAAGTTTATGGGTTTCTAGGATTGAGGGTTTTGGATTTTATGGTGTTGTGGGTTCAAGGTTTTATAATAATTATTATATAGGGTTGAGTAGGTGTCAATGTTTAGTTTTTTCATGGGGCTTAGGGTTTCATAATTTATGGGACTAATGGATTTGGAATTTCTAGGGAAGAGGTTTAGGGTTTTATGAAGTTTAAGGATTTATGTTTTCAAGGGATCAGGGTAAGTGGTTTTCATGGGATGAGGGTTTAGTGTTTTTAGGCTAAGGGATAAGGTTTTTTAGGGATGAGGGTTTATGTTTTTATGGGTATGGTGGTTTAGAGTTTTTTGGATCTTAGGGATTACGGTTTTCATCATATGCGTGTTTATGGTTTTTTATGTATAATGGTTTATGGATTTCTTGGATGAGTGTTTAGGGATTTCTTGGGATGATGGTTTAGTTTTCTCTAGGGATGAGGGTTCAGGGTTTTCAGGGAATTGGTTTTTCAGGTTTTACAGAGATGAGGTATTAGTTTTTTTAAAGAATGAGTGTTTAGTGTATAATGTGGATGAGTGTTTAGGGTTTTCTGGGATGTAGGATTAGGGTTTTCTGGGGCTGTGGGTTTTTGGGTTTTTTTGGCCTTAGTGTTTAGTGATTTTTGGGGTGAGGATTTATGGTATTCTAGGGCTCAGGGTTTATAGTTTTCTAGCACTGAGGAACTATTGTTTTCTAGGTATGTTGGATTGTTATTTTATGGGGATGTGGGTTTAGGGTTTTATTGGAAATGGTTTTATGGTTTTCTAGATATGAGGGTTTTGGTGTTTTTGTGGATGAGGGTTTAGGGTTTTTTGAATATATGGGTTGAGAGTTTTCTAGGTCCAAGGGTTTAGGGATTTCTACTATTGAAAGTTTAGGGTTTTTCAGGGATTAGAATTTTGGGTTTTCTATGGAAGAGGTTTTATGGTTTTTGTGGGATGAGGTTTTAGGATTTCTTATGGATGTGTGTTTATGGTTTTCTAAGGATGAGGTTTTGGGTTTTTAGTGGTTATGTTTTTAGTTTATTATGGGGGAAAAGGGTTTTGATTTTTCTAGGATTTTGGGTTTCATGGGAGAATAGTTAATGGTTTTTTTGGGATATGGTTTAGGGTTTTCTAGGGAAGAGGGTTCATAGTTTTTGGGGGATGATGGTATATAATTTTTTGGGTTTGAGGGTTTAGGTTTTATTGTTTTTGGGGATGAGGGTTGATTTTTTTCTATGGTTGAGGCATTATGATTTTCTAGGGATGGTGGTTTATGTATTTATGGGTACGAGGGTTTATGGATATATGGGGTTGATGTTTCAGGGTTTTTTAAGGTGGAAGGTTTATGGTTTTCTAGGAATGAGGGTTTATGGTTTTTTTATGAGGTTTTATGGTTTTTTTGTGGCTATCATTTAGTGATTTTTTGGGATAAGGGTTTAGGTTTTTTGGGGGTTTAGGGTTTATATTTTCTATTGTTGAGGGATTATTTTTTTTTGTGTGGTTATAGTTTAGGGTTTTTTTGGATTAGGGTTTAGTGATTTTTAGGGATGAAGAATGAGGTTTTTTTGTGGTCTATGGTTTTTGGGGATAAGGTTTTAGGGTTTTTCTAGGGCTTAGGGTTTAGAGTGTTTTTTGTGGCGAGGGTTATTGTTTTTTAAGCTGAGGGTTTAGTGTTTTTTAGGGAATAATTTTTATGGTTTTTTCAGGTTGAGGTTTAGGCTTTTTAGGGGTTGATGGTTTATGTTTTTCGGGCTTGATGGATTACGATTTTTAGGGGATGTGGGTTTATGGTGTTTTTGGGATTACTGCTTATATTTTTTTGAGGCTGAGGGTTGAGGGTTGTTTTGGATGTGAGGGTTCATGTTTTTTTTGATGATATATAATTTTTTTGTGTTTTTGGATGAGGGTTTTTTGGGGTTGAGGGTTGATGGTTTTTTGGAACTAAGGATTTATTCTTTTTTAGTATTGAGGGTTGAGAGTTTTTTATAAGGGTTTATGAGTTTTTATGAGTTTTTTGTGTTTTTTGGTGTCGGGAGTACAAGGTTATTTGTGGCAAGGGTTTATGGTTTTTTTGGGGCTATGTGTTCAGGGTTTGTGGGGATAAGTTTTCTATTTTTTGAGGATGAGTGTTTTAGGGTTATTTTGGTTGAGCATTCAAGGTCTTTTGGAGCTGATCAATTTGGTTTTTCAGGGCATAAGTGTTAACGTCATATGGGGTTGACAGTTTATGTATTGTGAGAATTAGGGTTCATGATTTTTGGGGTATAAGGTTTTAGTTTTTTTGGGTTTTTAGGGTTAAAGGATCATTTTGGCTATGGGTTTATGGTTTTTGGGGGATGAGGGTTTAGTTTTTTTAGAGATGAGCTTTTAGAGATTTGTGGGGATAAGGGTTTATGGTTTTTTGGGGCTAAGTGTTCTGTGAATTTTAGGAATGAGAGTTGATGGTTTCTTGGGGATCATGTTCTATTTGGTGGGGGGGTTGTGGGTTTAGGGATTTTTATGGTTAGGGGTTTATGGTATTTTGGGGTTCATGTTTTATGGTTTTGTGGGTAGAGGGTTATGGGTATTTTAGGGTTGTGGGATGAGTGTTTTTTGGGGATGAGGGTTGAGGGTTTTTTCAGGATGAGGGTGGATGGGTTATTAGGGATATGGGATGATGTGTTTTTGTAACTGGTGGTTTAGTATTTATGGGGAAAAGGGTTTTGGGTTTTTTGTAGATGAGGGTTAAGGGTTATTTAGGGTTTAGGGTTCAGGGGTTTATTATGGATATGGGTTCATTGATTTTTGGGGATTGGGGTTCAAGGATCATTAGGGATGACATTTTAGGATATTCTGGGGATGAGGGGGTTTTTTGGTATGGGGGTATAGTTTTTTGGGGGGATAAGGGTTTATGGTTTTTTAGTGATGGGTGTTTATATTTTTTTGGAGATTTGGGTTTAGGGTATTTGAGATTGATGGTTTAGTGACTTTTAAGGTTGATGGTTTAGTGTTTTCTGTGGTGAAGAATTTAGGTTTTTTCTCGGTTGAAGGTTAGGGTTTTTGGGTATGATGGTTTAGAGTTTTTAGGGTTGAGGTTTCGGGTATTTTTTGGTCTTAGTATTTACGTTTTTTGGGGATAAGGGTTTGGGTTTTTAGGTCATTGGGATTATATTTTTTTAGTGAAGGGAGTTTAGGTTTTTTTGTACCAATGGTTTGTGGTTTTTTTAGGCGAGGTGTAGGTTTTTTGGGGGATGTGAGTCTAGTTTTTTTGGGGATAAGGGTGTAGGGTTTTGTGGATGAGGGTTTACATGTTTTAGTGATGAGAGATTATGGTTTTTTGGGGTTAGGGATTTCGAGAGATTTGGGGCTGAGGGTTTAGGGTTTTTTGGGGCTAATGATTTAGGGATTTTGGGGATAATTGTTTATTGTTTATTGGGGGTGATGGTTTATGGTTTTTCATGGATGAGGGTTTTGGGTTTTGGGGGGTATAATGTTTGGGGTTTTTTACATCTGAGGGTTCAGCTATTTTTTGGGCTAAAAATTTAGGTATTTTTTATAATAGTTGTTTATGGATTATTATGGGTACAGGTTTAGGGTTTTTTTGGGATGATGTTTTGTTGTTTTTTAGTGTTGATGATTGATGGTTTTTTTGGGGTGAGTATTGAGGGTTTTTTTATGGAAAAGGATTTAGGGTTTTTTGGGGATGAGGGTTTAGGTATTTTATGCTTTAGGGTTTATGTAATATTTGGGATTATGGGATGATAGTTTAGGATATTTAATGATTTAGGGTTTAGGTAATATTAGGGATTATGGGATGAGGGTTTTTTCTCTATGGGGATGTGTTTTGGGTTTTTTGGGCCGATTGTTTACAGTTGTTTGGAATTGAGTGCTCAGTATTTTTCAGGGATGAGGGTTTATTATTTTTTGGAGTTAAGTGGTGAGGGTTTCTGAGGGTTTTGGGTTCACTATGTTTTAAGAATGGGGTTTCCATGATTTTTTGGGGGAAAATGGTATTTGGTTTTTTGGGGAAGGTGTTATGGTTATTTGGGGCTAAAGATTGAGGGTTTATTAGGACTATGGTTTTAGGGTTTTATAGGTAGAAAGATTTAGGTTTTTATGGGGCTAAGGGTTTAGGGTTTTTTATGAGGGTTCAATATTTCATGGGTTAAGATTTCATGGTGTTTTGGGGTTTAGTATTTATAATTTTTTGGACTAAGAGTTTAGGGTTTTTTGAGGATGATGGTTCAGGCCTATTGGGGATGAATATTTAGTTGGGGATAAGGTATTAGGGTATTTTCACTAAGAGTTACAGATTTTTGGGGGATGATGTTTAAGGGTTTTCTTGTAATGAGGGATTAGAGTTTTTTTTTGATGAGGGTTCATAGTTTTTTGAGGATGAGGTTCCATGGATTTTTTGGGGAGAGGGGTTTTTGTTTTTTTGTTTTTGGATATTGATTTTTTGTATTGTTGGTGATGAGGGGTAAGTGTTTTTTGGAGAAAATGGTTAATGGTTTTTTTAGTGGATGAGGGTTCTGGGTTATTTTCTTCTGATGGTTCATGTATTTTTTGGGATGAGGCTTCAAATAATTTTCGGGATAAATTTTTAGGGTTTTTTATGATTGAAGGTTCTAGGTTATTTTGGAATGTGGGTTAAGGGATTTTTTGGGTAATGGTTTAGGGTTTTTGGGGGTCGAGGGTTTATTGTTTTTTCAAGGATGGGGGATCGTGGTTTATATGGGGATTATTTTTTAGGGTGTATTTGGGGATGAGTGGGTTTATTGGGGTTGTGAATTGAGGGTTTTCTAGGGATTAGTGTTTTGGGAATTTGGGGGTTGAGGGTTGGAGGATTTTTCGGGATGAGGGTTTAGGGTTTTTTGTGGGTGACGGTTTCAGTTTTTTTGGGGATGTGTGTTTAGTGATTTTTGCGGCTTAAGTTTTAGGGAATTTTGTGGCTATGGGTTTAGGTTTTTTTTAGGTATGTGGGTTCACATTTTTTTTGAGCAAAGGGTTTTGGGTTTTTTGGGGATCAGGTTCCATATTTTTTGGGTGCTGAGTACTTATGTTTTTCTGGGGATGAGGGTTTATGTTATTTGGGGGTGAGGGTTTATGGTTTTTTGGGCTTGTGGTTCAAGGTTTCTTTAGTTTTTAGGGATTAGAATTTTTTGGGGGGAGGAGGGTTTATGTATTTTTAGGGATGAGGTATTATGGTTTTTTGGGGTGGAGTGTTTGTGGCTAAGGATTTACTGTTTCTTAGGGTAAGGGTTTGGGGATTTTTGGGGTTGAGGGTTTGCAGTTTCTAATTACTATGTATTTGGGTTTTGTTATGGTTGATGGATTATGTTCTCTTTTTGAAGTGGTTTTAGGGTTTTAGGGATGATATTTTATGATTTTGATGGAAGATGGTTTAGGGTTTCTGGGGGCTGAGGGCTAGGGATTTTTTGGTGTTGGATGTTTAGGGTTATCTGAGGATGAGGGTTTAGGGTTTTTGTATGGATGAGGGAATAGGGTTTTAGGAGATGAGAGTTTGGTGATTTTAGGGGATGAGTGTGTAGGTTTTTAATTGGGGATGACGATATAGGGGTTTTGGGGGAGAAGGTTTAAGGTTCTCTGGGCACAAGGGTTTTTGTTTTTTTATAAGGGTTTTTGTTTTTTATAAGGGTTTATGGTTTTTAGTGGTTAAGGATTTGAGGTTTCATGGTGATGAGAGTTTGTTTTTTTCAACAGAAAAAGGTTTAGGGATATTTGGGTATGTGGGTATATTGTTTTTTAGGTTTTAGGGTTTGTTTTGGCTGATGGTATGAGTATTTTGGGGATGAGGGTTAATGGTTTTGGGGGGATGAGTGTTTAGGGTTTTTTAGGGATGTGGGCTTAGATTTTTTTAAATATGAGGTTTTGTGGTTTTTTGTGGATGAGGGTTTTGGTTTTTTTAGGGGTGCGGGTTTAGGGGTTCTTAGGATGATGGTTTAGGGTTTTCTAGGGATATGGGTTTAGTGTTTTTTACTAATGTAGGTTTATGATTTTTTAAGGTCTGGGGGTTTAGTATTTTTTGGGGTATATGTGGGTTTATAGGGATGGGGTTTGTGATTTCCTGGGGCTATGATTTTGGGGGTTTTGGGGTTGAGTGATTATTGTTTTTTTGGTACAAGTGTTTAGGTATTTTGGGTTAGGGGGTTTGGGTTATTTTGTGGGAGATTGTTAAAGATTTTTTCAGGATCATGTTTTGTGGTTTTTTGTGGAGGGTTTTTGTTTTTATGAGGCTGATGGTTAAGGGTTTTCTATGGCCAAGGGTTTAAGGCTTTTCAGTTTAGAGCATTTGGGGGTTTGGGGTTGAGGGTTTTCGGTTTTCGGTTTTTTTTATGAGTGTAGGGGGTTTTTGGTGTTATGGGTTTATGTATTTTAGGAGATAAGGGTCTAGGGTTTTTTTATGTTTTGGGTATATGTTTTTTCAAGGATGAGGGTTTAGGGTTTTTTAGGACTAAGGGTTTGGGGTTTTCATGGAGTTGAGGGATATGGGATTTGTTGGGGATTATGATTGACTGGATTTTGTGAATTATGGATTGGGTTTTTCCAGGTTAGTGGGTTTATGTATTTCTAAGGGTGAGGGTTTAGGTTTTTTGGGGCTGAGGTTTTTTGGTTTTTTGGGGAAGAATGATTGGGGATTTTATGGTTGAGTATTTAATTACTTTTGGGGATGAGGGTTTTTTTTATAGTATGAGGGTTGATATTTTTTTGGGATAAGGGTTTAGGATTTTTTTGGCTAAAATCTTAAGGATTTTGGGGCATGGTGTTCATAGTTTTTTAGAGTTGAGGTTTTACACTATTCTAGGGATGAGGGTTTTGGGGTTTATGAAGATAAGGAATTAGGGGTTTATGGGGATGGTGGTTTAGTATTCTCTAGGGATTGGCATTTAAGATTTTATGGTGCTTAGGGTTTAGGGTTTTTTAGGGATGATGGTTTAAGGTTTGGGGTTGAGGGTTTAGGGTTTTTTTGGTGATGTGGGTTTTTTTTGGGTGGATGAACCTTTAGATTTTTTGGTGGATGAGGGTTCATGATTTTTTGTGGTTGATGGTTTAGGGTTATTTGGGTCTATGATTTTAGGTTTTTTTGGGGAGAGGGTTCAAGGATTTTTTGGGATTTTGGTTTAGGGTTTTTTTGGGATTAATGGTTGAAGTTTTTTTAGGCTTAGTGTTTGGGTTTTTTTGGTGCTGATGGTTAGGGGTTTTTTGGGTCTAAGGGTGTAGGGTATTTTGGGGATGTGAGTTTGGAATATATGGGGCTTTAGGTTTAGAGTTGATTGGGGATGAGGGTTTAAGGTTTATTGGTGAAGAGTGTTTATATTTTTTTATGTATGGGGTTTAGGGATTTTGGGGTTGGGGTTTGGGGTTATTTGGGGATAAGGGTATTGGGTTAATTGGGGTTGTGTGTTTCGGGTTTTTTGGGGATACAGGTTTTAGTATTTATGGGTATGAGGGTTTAGGGTTTTTTAGGGATGAGCGTATTGGGTTTTTTTTGAGATGATGACTTAGGGTTTTGTGGGCATGAGGTTTCAAGATTTTTTTGGTGATGAGGGTTTTCAATTATTTTTTGGGCTGAGTGTTGAGGGTTTTTTGGATATGAGGGTTCAAGGTTTTTTGAGTTTGAGTATTTGATGTTTTTTGAAACTAGGGGATTAGGTTTTTTGGGATTGGGGTTTTATGTTAGTTATGGGATGATTTTTTTTTTATTAAGGTTTAGGTTTTTTTGTGGATGAGGGTTTGGGATATTTTGGTGTTGAGGGATTAGTGTTTTTTATGCTGATGGTTTATGGTTTGTTGTGTCTAAGTGTATAGGGTTTTTTGGGAATGAGGGTTCATAGTTTTTTGGGGATGAGTATTTATGGGTTTTAGGGATGACAATTTAATGTTATTTGGGGAAGTGGGTTTTGGGTTTTGGGGGTCGGGGGTTCTTGATTTTTTGTGGCTAAGAGTTTAGTGTTTTTTTGTCCTATGGGTGTGGGGTTTCTTATTGTAGAGGGTTTGGGGTTTTTCATGGATGATGGTATAGTGATTTTTGGGGCTATTGGTTTATGGTTTCTTGGGGCTGGTGGTTCAATGAATTTTGGTGATAAGCATTTAGGGGTTCTGGGATGATGATGGTTTAGGGTTTTTTGGGTCATATTGTTTAGGGTTTTTTGGGGATTAAGATTGAGGGTTTTTTGTGTTGAGTGTTTAGTGTTTTTTGGGGTTGTGAGTTTATTGGTTATTATGGATGAGGGTTTAGGGATTTTGGAGATTTAGGGATAATGGTTATGGGTTTTTTAGGGCTGATGGTTTGTGGTTTTTTGGAGATGAGGGTTTAGGGTTTTTTTTGGATTATATTTTTTAGTTTTTTGTAGCTTAGGGTTTATTATTTTTTGAGACATTGGATTTGGTTTTCTTTTTAGGTATAGAGTTTGGAGTTTTTTGGGGATTAGGGTTTGGGGTCTTTGGGGATGAGGGTTTAGTGTTTTTTCAGGCAAAGGGATTATGTTTTTTTGGGTTTAGGGTTTGCGAATTTTTCTGTTGGAGAAGGATTGGTGTTTGATGGGGATACTATTTTGTGTTTTTTAGTTGAGGTTTTGTGGATTTTCTAGGTCTAGGGGTTAATTATTCTTGAGGACAAGGGTTTTTTGTTTTATAATGCTGTTTGTTATGGGTTTTTTGGGGCTAAGGATCAGGGTTTTTTATGACCGAGTTTCTAGGATTTTCTGGTGTTATAGATTTGGGGTTTTTTGGGATGTGGTTATTGGTTTTGGGGGGTTTTAGGGATTATGTTTTTTTGTGTTAGGGATTTATGTTTTTTTGGGTATGATTACTTTGCGTGTTTTGGGGCACAAGGTTGTGGGTTTTAGGTTTTATTTGGTCTATTGTTAGATGTTATTTTTTTGTCATGGGTTTGGGGAGTTTTGTTACTGAGGGTTTATGGTTTCTTGAGGTAGTGGTTTTAGGGTTTTTTAGGGCTGAGTGTTTGGGTTTATTTTGGGATAGAGTGTTTAGGGTTTTTCAACTAATGGTTTAGGATATTTTTAGGCTGAGGGTTGATGGTTTTTTGTGGGTGAGTGATAAGGGATTTTTTTGGGATTGAGGGTTTAGGTTTTTTGGGGAAGAGGTATTGGGGTTATTCAAGGATTTTTGTTTTGGGTTTTTATGGAATATGGTCAATTATTTTGGGATGAGGTTATAGTGTTTTCTAGGGATTGGGTTTTAGTATTATCTAGGGTTGAATATTTTTTTCTGGGTTTGAGGATTTATATTTTTCTAGGGAATATGGTTTTGTGTTTTTTAGTATGATGGTTTAGGGTTTTTTGGACTAAGGGATTATGGATTTTTAGGGATAAGGTTTTTGGTTTTTTTGGGTTGAGTCTCAGGGTATATTGTTTTTTAGGGATGAGGGTTTCTGGTTTTCTAGGGTGTGGGTTTATGATATATTAGGGATTAGGGGTTTGGGTTGTTTATGAAAGAGTACTTATATTTTTATAGGGATGAGGTTTTAGGTTTTTTCAGTGCTGAGGGATATACGGTATTTATGGTTAAGTGTTTAGGGTTTTTTTTTGTCGTTGTGTGACTAGAATTATTATGGGATACTGGTTTAGGGTCTTTTGGGGATGAGGAATATGTTTTATTTCGTAAAGGGTTTATGGTTTTTGGTGCTAAGGGTTTTGGGATTTTTGGGGATGTGGGTTTAGATTTTTTTGGGGGATGATTGTTTTTGATATTTGGGCGATTAGAGTTTTCTGTTTTTAAGGATAACGTTTTAGTTTTTTATGGATCTTATGGTTTAGTGTCTTTGAGGATGTGGCTTTGAAATTTTTTAGGACTAAGGGATTAGGATTTTTTGGGGATTGGTTTTTATGGTATTTATGGGATGGGTTTTGTGTTTTTTTGGCTTTTAGGGTTTATGGTTTTCAGGCCTGTTGGTTTCTGGTTTGTTGGGGATGATGGTTGGGGGATTTTTAGGGATTAAGTTTTATAGATTTTGGGGATGAGGGTTCAGGGTTTTTGGGCCTAAGGATTTAATGTTTTTTTTTGGATAAGGTTTTCGGGTTTTCTTGGGATGGGGTTTTCGGGTTTTTTAGGTCTAAGTGTATAGGGTCTTCTAGTGCAAAGTTTTTTGGTTTTTTTTGGGACTGAGGGGGTAGGGTTTTATAGGGATGGAGTTTTAGGGTTATCTAGTTCTAGGGGTTTATGTTTTTTAGGGGATTAGGTTTTACAGTTATATCTATATTATGGTTTAGTGTTTTTTAGGGATGAGGGATTAGTGTTTTTTGAGGCTATGAGTTTAAGGTTTTATGGGATTAATGGTATAGGTTTTTCTGGGGCCAAGAGTTTAGAGACTTTTAAGACAAAGGGCCTTGGTTTTTCTAGGGAAGAGGATATGTGGGATTCTAGGGATGTGTGTTTAGGGTTTTCTTTGACTAAGGATTTAAGGATTTTTGGGATGAGTTTTTAGGTTTTTGGGGAGTTGAGGGTCTAGGTTTTCCTGGGAATGTGGGTAGGTTAGAGGTTTTAGAGGTTCCAAGGATGTGGTTTTGGTGTTTGTTGGTTGGAAAGGGTATGAGGTATTTTGGTGCTAATTGTTTATGTTTTTTGGGGTATGAGGTTTTTGTGTTTTTTGTGGTATATCATTTTGTGATTTTGGGGCTGGGCTAAGGGTTTTTTATGGTTGAGTGATTAATGTTTTCTAGGGATGCAAGATGAGTGGTTTGGGTTTTAATGTTGAGTGTTTATTGGGATTGGAGGTTTATAGTTTATTTGGGCTAAGGGTACATGGTTTTCTGTGGCTTAGTGTTGTGGGTTTTTTGTTAATGTGGGTTTAGGTTTTTTTCGGGCTGAGTGTTTGTGTTTTTTATAGAATGAGTTTTTTGGGGTTTTGGGGCTGTGGGTTTTAGGATTTTTGGGATTGGGGGTTTTAGGTAATTTGGAGATGAGGGTTTAAGAATTTTTCAGGTTTAGGTTTTAGGATTTTTTGGGATCAAGTGTTTAGGGTTTTTTGGGTATGAGGGTTTAAGGGTTTTTCAGGATGAGGGTTTATAAATTTTTAGGTATGTTGGTTTAAATTTTTTGGGGTGTGAGTGTTTAGGTATTTATGGGATGAGAGTTTAGGGATTTTTGGGGCTACAACTTTCATGTTTATTGTGGTTGTGGTTTTAGGTTTTATTAGGAATGATAATTTATGTTTTTTATGGATTAGGATTTGGGTTTTTTTTTGGGTTGAGTCTTTATTATTTTTTGGGGATGAGGGATTATTGTTAATGTGGAAGAGGGTTTAGGGTATTTTATGGCTCTAGGTTTAGTTTTTTTTTGGATGTAATTTTAGGGATTATTTGAGACAAAGGGTTAGGGTTTATTGGGGTGGATAGGTTTGGGTTTTTTGGTGATAAGGGTTCTGGGTTTTCCGTGTCCTAAGGTTTAGGGTTTTTTAGGCTGTGTGTTCGGTTTTTTTAGGATGATTATTTAGGGTATTTAGGGATATGGGTTTAGGAATTATTTGGGGCTTAGGTTTGGTGTTTTTTTATGATTAGGGTTTAATGTTTAATGGGGTTAGGGTTCATATTTTTTTAGACTGAGTATTTAGTTTTTTTGGGTTGGAGGTTTAGAGGTTTTATAGTTCTTTGTGTCTGAGGGTTTATGGATTTTAGGGATGAGGGTTTTGGGTTTTTTTAGTTAGGGTTTAGGGTTTTTTTGGGAGGTGTCTTTGGTGTTTTTTAGGAATGAGGGTCTGTGTTTTTTGGTATTTTAGGTTTTTGGTATTTGGGGGTTTAGAGTTTTAGAATTTTTTTAGGATGAGGGTTTGGGGATTTTTGGGGATGGGAGTTTGGGATTTTTTGTGGATGTGGGTTTAGGGTTTTTAGTGATACCGATTTATGATTTAATGGGGATAGGGGTTTGGAGATTTTTTGCGATATAATCTAAACAAATAGCCTCAGGGTTTCATTTTCTAGAGATGAAAGTTTAGTATTTTTAGGGCTGTGGGTTTAGGGTTTTTGGGGTGATCATTAGGTTTTTTTGGGGATGAGGATTTTTGATTTTTTGGGGATGATGATTTAGGATTTTTTTTAGGGATGATGTTTTAGGGTTTTTTGGGTATGAGTGTTTAGGGTTTTGGGGGATGAGGGTTTAGGATTTTTAGGGGATGAGGCTTTAGGATTTTTTGGGGGCTGAGTATTTATGTTTTTACGGAGACAAGTGTTTCATGTTTTTTTGGGTGAGGGTATAAGGGTTTTAGTGATGTGTTTATTTGGTTTTTTTTGGTATGATGGTTTAGGGTTTGGAGAAATTGCTTATAGGGTTTTTTGCTACCAAGGATTGGGCATTTTCTAAGCCTCGTGTTTAGTGTTTTTTAACACTGAGGATTTTGGGGTTTTGGGGGATGATGGATTAGGATTTTCTTGGGATGAGGGTTTAGGGTGTTTTAGGGATGAGTTTTTATTAATTTATGGGGATTATGTTTTTTGGTTTTTTGTGGATGAGAGTTTAGGGTTTTTTGGTGCTAATTGTTAGGGTATTTTTAGCAGACTATTTTGGATTTTTGGGGAAATAGGTTTTGGGTTTTTTGGAGTTTTGGGTTTATGGTTTTTAGGGGTAAGTTAGTTCATAGTTTTCTTGGGTTGAGGGTTTAGTGTTTTTCATGGCCGAGGGTTTAGGGTTTTTGGGGGATGAGGATTTGAGGTTTTTTTAGGTTGAGGGTGTAGGGATTTTTTGGGTTGAAGGTTGATGTTTTTTTAGTTCTAAGGGTTTGCGGTTTTTAGGTGATAAGGTTTAAGGGTATTTTGTGTATGATAAATTAGGGACCCTTGGGGTGAGGTTTTAGGTTTTTCTATGGATGAGGGTTTAGGAATTTTTCCTGCTTATGGGTAAGGATTTTTTTGGGAAGAGTGTTTAATGTTTAATGTGGCTATGTGATTAAGGTTTTTTGGGGATGAGGGTTTAGGGATATTTATGGCTGAGGGATTATGGTTTTGGGGGTATGTTTTTAGGGTTTTGTTGTAGATGTAGGTATAGGTTTTTTGGGGGATATGGTTTAGGTTTTCATTAGGTGAGGGTTTAAAGTTTTTTTGAATGAGGGTTTGTTGTTTTTTAGGGCTGATGGTTTAGGGGGTTATAGGGTTGGGTTTAATTTTATTTTTTGGAATAGGGTTTTTTGTTTTTTTGGGGCTAAGGTTTGAGGGTTTTTTGGATTTATGGTATAGGGTTTTTTGGGTCTATGAAATTTTGTTGTTTTGGCTGAGGGTTTTAGGTTTTGGGGGTATATGGTTTAGGGTTTTTTTGGGATGAGGGTTTTTGGTTTATAGGGATGTGGTTTTACAGTTTTTTCGGGTAGAAAAATTATTTTTTTATTGGGGATGAGAATTTAGTATTTTTTAGTGATGAGAGATTTGTTTATTATGGGGTTGTGGTATTTGGGTATTATAGGATTTAGGGTTAATAGTTTTATTGAGATTTGGGGTTAGGTTTTTCTTGGACTACGTGTTTATAGTTATTTAGGGATGAGGTTTAATGGTTTTATAGGGTGGGGGTTTAGGAATTTTAGGGGCAAAAGGTTTAGGGTTTTCATGGGATGAGGGTTTATGTTTTTCTATAGAAGAAGTTTTCAGGTTTTCCAGTCATAAGGGTTTAGTGTTTTCTGGGGTTGCAGGTTTTGGTTTTTATGGGGCAGTGAGTTTAGGGTTTTTTGGTGATAAGGCTTTAGGGTCTTCTAGGGATAAGGGTTTAGGGTTTTTTTAGGCGGCGTGTTTAAAATTTTTAGGGTTAAGGGTCTTAATATTTAAAGGGATTAGGGTTTAGGGATTCCTTGATCTGTTGATTTTGGGTTTTCTAGGACTGGGGGTTTTGGGTTTTCGGTGATGATTTTTTCAGGTTTTTTTGGTTTTTGGGATTAGGGTTTCTTAGGGATAACATTTTGACGGTTTTGGGGAAGAAAGGGTTATGGGTTTTTGGGACTGAGGGTTTAGGTTTTTTGGGGTTTAGGGTGTAGTAAATTCGGGGTTGAGGGGTTAGGGTCCTTTGGGTGTGAGGGTTTTTATTTTTCTAGGGCTTTGGGTTGAGGGTATTTGGGGATGAGAGTATATGGTTTTTTGGGGATGCAATTTATAGTTTTTTGGGATGAGGGTTTAGGGTTTTTTTTGGGGCTGAGGGTTTTGGGTTTTTTGGGGATAACGGTTTAGTGTTTTTTGGAGCTAAGGTTTGGGTTCCTTTATGTCTATGGGTTTTGGTGTTTTGGGGCTGAGGGTTTGGAGATTTTTGGTGCTAATGGTTTGGGGTTTCCTAGGGTTGAGAGATTGGGGTTCGTAGGGCTGAGGGATTGAGATTTTTTTGTGATGAGGGTTTATAGTTTTTTGGGTATGAGGGTTGATGGGTTTTTAGGGGCCATGAATTAGTGTTTTCTGGAGATAAGTGTTTATGGTTTTTTGATTATGAGGGTTCATCCATTTTTAGTGATGATGGTTTTGCATTTTTTTTGGCTAGGGGTTTTGTGTTTTTTTTAGGATGAGGGATTTGGGTCTTTTTGCGGCTAAGGGATTAGGTTTTCTGGGAATCATGGTTTATATTTTTTTCTGGCTGAGGAATTAAGGGTTTTAGGGGACGAGGGTTAAGAGTTTTATTAGGATGAGGGTTTAGGGTTCTTTGGGGATCTGGGTTTAAGGTTTTTTGTGAAAGAGGGTTTGTGGATTTTTTTGGATAAATGGTTATGGTTTTTTTGGACAGATAGTTTAGGGTTATATTACGATGAGGGTTTATGGTTTTTCAGGCTAAAGGTTTAGCGTTTGGGGATGAGGGTTTAGGTTTTTTGTGACTTTGAATTTAGGGTTTTTTGTTGCAGAGATTTGAGTATTTTTTTTGATTCAGGGATGAGGTTTTTTGGGGGATTTGGATTTAGTGTTACCAAGGATTGAGAGATTAAGTATTTTTGGGACTGATGGTATAGGGATTTTTTTGGCTGAGAAATTAGTATTTCTTGGGGTTGAGGGATTAAGCATTTTGGGTCTATGTATTTGTGGTTTTTTTAAAGCTAAGGGATTTTTGATTTTTAGGGATTAGTTAATAGGATCATTTGGGGATGAGGGATTAGGACTTTTGGGGGCTGAGGGTTTCATGTTTTTTGTATATGTGTGATTAGGGATTTTGGGGATTTGGTTTTATGTTTTATTAGGGAATAATATTTAGGTTTATTTTTTATTGGGTTTTAGGGTTTTTTGTGCTGAAATTTTAGATTTTTTTGTGGCTATGGGTTTATGGTTTTAGGGGATGAGGGTTTAACATTTTTGGGTCTGAGGATTTATAGTTTTTTTGGTTTATTTTTAGTTTTTTTTTTGTGATAATGGAATAGGGTTATTTGAGGCTTTTGTTTTTGGGGTTATTTTGGGGATCTTGGTTTCTTTTAATTTTGGGAATGGTGGTTTAGTGATTTTCATGGATTAGGGATTATGGTTTTTGGTGGATGAGGGTTAAAAGGTTTTGGTGTAATGGTTTAGGGTTTTGGGGGGATAAGGGTTTATGATTTTTAGGGCTGATGGTTTTCAGTTTCTCGGTGCTAAGTGTTTATGGTTTTCAAGGACTGGGGGTTTTGGGATTTTTAGGTTAGGGTTTCTATTTTTGGGAAGATTGTATATGTTATATTGGTGTTGAGGGTTTATTGTTTTTTGGGGATGAGGGTTCATTGTTTTTTGTTGATGGGTGATTAGGTGTTTTTCGTGATGAGGTATTAGGTTTTTTTGGGGATGAAGTTTTAGCGTTGGACCTAGGGTTTGGGTTTTTTCTTGTGGATGAGGGTTTATTTTATTTTATAGAAATATTTTTAGGATTTTTGTGGGATTATTGATTAATTTTTTCTAATTCAGATGGTTTAAGGTTTTATGGGGATGTGGGTTAAGGTTTTTTGGTGGTTGAGGGTTTATGTTTTATAAGGCCTTGAATTTGGGGATTTTTAGGTACAAGGGTTTAGGGTTTCCTAGGGATGAGGGTTAAGGGTTTTCTATGGATGAGTTTTTATAATTTTCTTTGGAAGAGGGCTTAGGGTTTTCTTGGGAAGAAGGATTAATATTTTTTGTAGCTAAGGTTTTGGGTTTATAAATGGAATAGAGTTTTGGATTTTATGGGGCCGAGGTTTCAGTTTTTATGGGGCTAAGGGTTTTATATGGATGAGTGTTTTGGGTTTTCTATGAATGTGGGTTTAGGGTTTTCTTTGGATGAGGGTTTATAATTTTCTAAGGCTAATAGTTTAGGGTGTTCTTAGGATGAGGATTTAGGGGATTATGTGGATTAGGGTTTTGGGTTTTTTTGTGGGTGTGGATTTATAGTTTTCTAGGGCGGAGGGTTAGGGTTGTATATGGATGAAGAATATGGGTTTTCTATAAGTGATGGTTTATAGTTTTTCATGGTTGAGGGTTTAAGATTTATTATAGTTTAGGGTTGATGTTTTTTTCTAGGGATGAGTGGTTGTGGTATGGGGTTGAGGGTTTAGGAATTTTTAGGGTTGAGGATTTAGGGATTTCTACAGATGACGGTTTATAGTTTTCTAGGGATGAGTGTTTTGGGTTTTATAGGGAAAAGCGTTTAGTGTATTTTGGGGGTAAGGGTTTAAGTTTTCTATGGATGAGGGCCTAGGGATTTCTATGTATGAGGGTTTATGGGTTTCTAGGGATGAGGGTTTAGTGTTTTTTGGGTTTGATGGATTAAGGTTTTATAGGGGTGTGGGTTTCATTTTATCTTGGACTGAGGGTTTGGTGGTTTATGCACTGAGGGTTTAGGGTTTTCTGGGGAAGGGGTTTAGTATTGACTTGGGGTGAGGGTTTTCTAGGGTTGAGGGTTGAGGGTATTTTGGTTATGTGGGTTTATGGTTTTCTTGGGATGTGGGATTAGAGATTTCTAGAAATAATTGTTTACTATTTTAAAGGGACGAGGGTTTAGGTTTTACTAGTAATATAAATTTAGGGCTATATGGGGATGAGGGTTTAGGGTTTTTAGGGGATGTGGGTTTCAATATTTCTTAGGATGGGGGTTTAGGGATTTATTGGGATGAGGGTTTATGTTTTTTGGTGATGCGAGTTTATGGTTGTAAGTGGTTGGGGCTCTAGTGTTTTCTAGAGTTGAGGGTCTAGGGTTTTCGACTAATTAGAGTGTAGGGTTTTCTAGGTGGAGGGTCTACTGTTTTCATTGTGGGAGGGTATAGAGTTATATGGGGTTGAGGGTTTATGGATTTCTAGGGATGAGGGTCTAGGGTTTTATAGGGATAAGGGTCTAGGGATTTCTGGGGATGAGGGGGTAGGTTGATTGGGTATTGATGTTAAAGGGTTTTCTGGGGAAGAGGGTATATTTTTTATGGGGATGAGGGTTTATGGTTTTATGGGGAAGAGGATATATGGTTTTATGGTTCTAAGGGTGTACGGTTTTTTTGGATGAGGTATTGGGTTTTCAAGACTAGGGGTTTATAATTTTTAAGGGATGATGGTTTAGGGTTTTACGGGCCTATTGGATTTGTCTTTTATGGGGATGTGGTTGTGGGGTTTTTTGGGGTTCAGGTTTTAGGGTTTTCTGGGGTAGAGATTTTATGTGTTTCTAGGGATATTGGTTTAGGGTTATATTGGAGAGTGGTTTTTGAGTTTTCTGGGGGTGAGGGTTTAGTGTTTTCTAGGGTTTATGGATTTGGTTTTCTATAATTGAGGGTTTAGGTTTTTTAGGATATGGTTTGTAATTTTTATAGGGATAAGGGTTTATTTTTTTATTGGTTTGTGGGTTTAGGGTTTTCTGGGGTTGTGGGTTTAGAGTTTTCTAGGGATGAGGGATTAGGGTTTTTTAGGGATAAGGGTATAATATTTTCTGTGGATGAGGTTTTTTGTTTTATGGGGTGAGGGGTTGGTGTTTTATGTAGTAGAGTGTTTCATGTTTTCATTGGCTGAGGGTTTGGAGTTTTTTAGGTATGAGGGTGTTGGGTTGTATGGGGATGATGGTTTAGGATTTTCTGAGGATGAGGGTTTAGGTTTTTCTAGGGATTAGTGTTTCATGTTGTTTTTGGAGAAGGGTTTAGGGATTTTTGTGGTTAGGATATAAGGTTTTCATGGGTGGAGGGTTTATGGTTTTCTATGGATGAGGGTTTATGGTTTTTTGGGGATGAGGGTCTAGGTTTTTCTAGGGATTAGGGTCTACGGTTTTCTTAAAATGACGTTCTAGTGTTTTATTAGTCTATGTTTTTTGGGATTTTGAGCGTCTAGAGATTTTTTGGGATGAGGGACTAGGGTTTCCTAGGGTTGAGGGTAAATTTCTTTCCAAGGATTAGGGTTTAGGTTTTTCAAGGGATGAGTGTGTAGGGTTTTTTGGGGTGAGGGCCTATGGCTATTTGAGGTTGACTGTCTAGGGTTTTCTAGGGATCGGGGCTTAGGATTTTTTATGACTGAGTGTGTATTTTTTTTATAGTGGTTAAATATTATTTAATGAAGAGGTTTAATGGTTAATGGGGGATGAGGTTTTAGGTTTATTTGGGGATGAGAGTATGGTGTTCATTCGGTTTATGGTTTAATGTATTTTGGGGGAAAGTGTTTCAATTTTTATGGTAGAGTTTTTTGGTTATTTTCAGGCTACAGGTTTAGCATTTTTTTTAGTATGTGCGTTTATGATTTTTTTGAGCTGAGGGTTTGGTACTTTTTTTTAGATGTGAGTTTTTCATTTTTTGGGGTTGAGGATTTATTTTTTTCTTGGGGATGGGGATTTGTGGTTTTTTGGGGATGATGGTTTATGGATTTTTTGGGTTATCGGTTTAGGTTTTTTTGGTTGAAATTTTACGGTTTTTTTGGGATGAGTTTTTTTTTTGGGGGGGTTGTGGTTTTAAGGTTTTTGTGGATGAGGTTTTGGGGTTTTTTTGGCCAAGTGAGTTTAGTGTTTTCAATGGACAATATGATAGGGGTATTTTTGGATAAGTTTTTGGGGTGTTTTCCAGATTTCAGTTTATTATTTCTTGGGAATGAGGGTTTTGGGTTTTTTATGGCAGAAAGTTTAGGGTTTTTTGGGATGAGGTGTAGTTTTTTGGTAGGCTAAGTGTTTGGGGGTTTTGGTGATTAGGTTATAAGGTTTATTGGGGTTGAGGTTTTATGCTTTTGGGGGGATGAGGGGTTAGGGATTTTTGTTTCTAAGGGATTTATATTTTTTGGGGATGACAGTTTAGGTTCCTTTTGGAGAATAGGGTTTACAGTTTTGGTGGAAGAGGGTTTATGGTTTTTAGAGCCAAGGGTTAACATATTTTTGGGTCTGCAGGTTTTGGGTGTTTTTGGGTTGAATGTTTATTATTCTTTTAGTGAGGTTTTAGAGTTTTTTAGTGCCAAGGGTTTAGGTATTTTTAGTTATGATGGTTTATAGTTCTTTGGGGTTACGATTTAGCTTATTTTATGTCTCAGAGTATTGGTTTTTTTGGGTATGGGTGAATAGAGTTTCTATGAGATGTGGGTTTTGGTTTTATGGGAAGATGGTTTATGGTTTTTTGGCATTGAGGTTTTATAGTTTTTTGAGTAAAAGGGTTTATGGTTTTATGATGTTTAGGGTGTAGGTTTTTTGGGGATGTTGAATTTGGTTTTTGGTGAGATGAGGATTAGGGTTTCTTTGTGATGGGGTCTAGGGTTTTCTGGGGTCGAGGTTTTAGGAATTTTTTGGAATATTTTTTAGTGTTTTTCGGGGTTAAGGGTTCATAATTTTTTGTATATGAGGGTTTAGGGTTTTTTTGGGACATAGGGTGTGGGGTTTTGGGGGCTAAATTTTTTGGCTTCCAATGGTTAATGTTTTTTTGGGGACTAGGATTTTTTTGGTACCAATGGTTTTTGGATTTTTTGGGATAAGGGTTTAGTTTTTTTTCTAGGATGAGGGATTAGGATTTTTTGAGATGAGGGTTTAGGGTTTTTCTTGTATGGGGTGTTTAGGTTATGTGGGGAACATTTTTTTAGGGATTTTGGTGCCGATGGTTTGGATTTTTTTGGAGCTATGGGTTTTTCCTTTTTTGTGGTTGATGGTTTATGGTTTTTTGGTGGGAGGGTTGGTGGTTTTTTGGGGATGGGATTTAAGTTTTATTGGGGATGAGGGGTTTGGGTTTTTTTTGGAATGAGTGTCTTGGGTTTTTATGGGATGGTGTTTTGGGTTTTTTATGGATGATATTTTAGAGTATTTTGGGGATGATGGTTTAGTGTTTTAGGAGATGATAGTTTTGGGATTTGGGAGGATTAGGCATTAGATATTTTTAGGGAAAAGGGTATTGGGATTATTAAGGATGAGGTTTTTAGGTTTTTTGGGCTGATGGATTGGTGTTTTGGGGTTTGAGTGTTTATGTTTTTTTTTTGGATTAGGGTTTTGAAATTTATCAGGCTACGGGTTTGGGTTTTTATGGATAATGAATTATAGTTTTTCTGGGGAGTGTGATTCTTATTTTTTGGGCTTATGGTATAGTGTTTTTGGGAGATAAGGGATTCATTTTTTGGGGGGATGATGGTTTTGGGTCATTGGGTCTAATGTATTAGGGTCTTTTGAGGCTAAGGGATTAGGGATTTTTGGTTCTGAAGGGTTTTGGGTTTTTTATAGCTAAGTGGATATTTTTTGAGTAGAGGGTTTATGGTTTTTACTAACAAGGATTTCAGGATTTTTGGGGCATGAGGGTTTTGTGATTTTTTGGGATGAGGTTTTACGGTTTTTTAGGCCAAAGGGGTATGGGTTTTTTAGAATGAGGGATAGTGTATTTTGGGGATAATTTTTTAAGGTTTTTTGGACTAAGTGTTTAGGTTTTTTTGGATATGAGGGTTTACAATTTTGTTGGGAAGAGGGTGTAGTTTTTTTCAGGGTATAGTGTATAGGGTATTTTGGGTTTGCGGTCACATGGTTTTTAGGGATGTTGGTGTAGGGTTTGTTGTGGGAGTGCGTATAGTGTTTTTTGAGGCTAAGGGTTTAGGCTTTTTGGGGGATGAGGGTTTAGTGTTTTATGGGAAATTGGGTTTAGGGTTTTTGGGGATGGGGTTTAGGATTTTTAGGGCTCATGGTTTAGGATTTTTTAGGTTGAATGTTTAGGTCTTTTAGGGATAAGGGTTCTGTTATTTTTATGGTGAAGGTTTAAGATTTTATGGTTTTGATGGATTAGGGATGTTCTAGGGATTTGTGTTTAGGTTTTTTGGGTATGGGATCTTATGTTTTTTGGGTGTTAAAGGGTTTAAGATTTCATAAGGCTGATAGTTTAGAGAATTATGGGGACAAGGGTCCAACATTTTCTATAGGTGAAGGTATATGGTTTTATGAGGATAAAGGTTTACAGTTTCGTAGTGATAAGGGTATAAGGTTTTTTGGGGATGACGGTTTAGGTTTTTCTTGGGAATAGGGTTAAGGATTATTTTTGGATGAGGGTTTATGATTTTCTAGGGACATGTATTTAGGTTTTTCAGGGACTTAGTGTTTAGTGTGTACTAGGTATGAGGATTTAGGGTTTTTTGGGGGTGAGGTTTTAGTGTTTTTTGAGGCTAAGGGTTTAGGGTTTTCTATGGCTACTAGAATAGGGTTTTTTGGGGAGGGTGTTTAGGGTTTTATAAGGTTGATGGTATAGGATTTTCTAGGTCTTATGATTTAGAGTTTTTGGGTTCTAAAGGTTTAGGTTTGTTTGGAGATGAGGGTTTAGGTATTACTAGATTTGAGTGTATTGGGTTTTCTAGCGGTAAGGGATTAAAATTTTCAATGCATTTGGATTTAGGGTTTCCTGAGGATAAGGATTTAGGGTTTTCTGGGCCTGATTTTTTAGGGGGGGTTAGAGATGAGGGTTTAGGTTTTTAGGGGGATAATGTTGTAGGGTTTTCTCAAGTTGAGGATTCTTGGTGTTCTAGGGATACCAGTCTAGGGTATTCTAGGGCTGGGTGTTTAGGGATCATTGGGTATGTGGGTTTAGGTCTCTTTATGGGTGAGGGTTTAGTTATTTCTAGGGTTGGGCATTTAGGGTTTTGTGAGGACAAGAGTTTCAATTTTTTAGGGGATAATGGATTAAGGCTTACAAGGGATGTGGGCTTGGGGTTTTTTGGTACTAAGGGTTTAGGGTTTTCTTATCAAAAATCTATAGTGTTTTCTTGGGATGATGGATTAGGGTTTTCTAGTTCTGAGTTTTTTGGGTTTTATGAGGCTGAGGATATATGGTTTTCAAGGGTTGTCAGTTTAGGGTTTTCTAGGGATATGGGTTTGGGGATTTCTATAGCTAGGAATTTAGGGTTATCTTGGGTTAAAAGTTTCGTTTTATAGGGATGAGGGATTGAGGTTTTATAGGGATAATGTATTAGGGTTTTCTTGGATAAAAAATTAGGTCTTTCGAGGATGAGGGTATGAGGTTTTCATGTGATTTCAGTTGTGGATTTTTTGTGAACAAGTGTTTCAGGTTTTAGAGGGCTGAGGGTTTAGGTTTTTTATGGGAATTTGTCAGTGTATTTTTGAGGGCTAAGTGTTTAGTGTTTTATAGGGTTGAGGTTTTGGTGGTTTTGGTGGTTTTGGGGCTCTAGGATTGGGGTTTTCTAGGATGAGGGTTTAATTATTTGGGGGTTAGGAGTATAGGGTTTTATGGAGCTGTGTGTTTAGGTTTTTCTAGGTAAGAGGTTTTAGGATTTCTAGGAGAAGAGGGTAATGGGTTTTCTAGGGATGAGGGCATGGGGTTTTCTAGGGTTTATGGTTTACGTATTTATTGGCCTAAGGGGTCAGGTTTTACTAGGTTTGAGGGTTTATGGTTTTTAAGGGATGAGGGTTTAGTGTTTTCTTGAGCTGAGTTTTTATGGATTTCTGGGGCTGATGGTTTTTAGTTTTCTAGGGATAAGGTTTTGGGTTTTCCAGGGAACATAGATTGGGTTTTCTAGGGATGATGGCTTGGTGTATATGTGTGCTTATGGTTTTGGGTTTTCTCTTGATTTTTCTTGTATTTTTTGAGGGGTTTGGATTATGATTTCGAGGGTTGGGGGTTTAAGGTATTTTTTGGAATGAGGGTTTAGGTTTTTCTAGGCCCAAGGTTTACTAAAATCTAGGGTTTAGGGTCTAGGATTTTCATAGAATGAGGGTTTAGGGTTTTCTATGTCTGTGCATTTGGTATTTTTTGGGTCTTGAGGTTTAGTGTTTTCTAGGGATGAGTGTTTAGGATTTTCTAGGGATGAGGGTTTAGGATTTTTTGGGATGAGGTATTTTCATTTTTTGGGCTGCAAGTTTTAGTTTTCCTTGGGGTGAGGGTTTTTCAGTTTTTGGGGGATGATGGTTTATGGTTTTCTGATATTGAGTGTTTTCTTCTAGGTAAGGGGTTTTCAAGATTTCTATGGACGAGTGTTTGGAGTTTTTTAGAAGAGGGTTTGGGGTTTTCTATAACAAGTATTTTTCTATTTTATGGAGCTAAGGAATTAGGGATTTATAGGAATTGGGTTTTATGATTTTCTAAATATTATGGCTTAGATTTTTCTTGGTCAGAGTGTTTAGTAATTTCATGGGATGATGGTTTATGATTTTTTGGTAGTAAAGGTTTAGTGTTTTATAGGGTTTAGGGTTTTTATGGATCCATTTGTTTATGGTTTTATGGGGATAATAGTTTAGGGATTTTTAAGGATGAGGGCTTAAGTTATTCTTGGTCTATGAGTTTTTGGTTTACTAGGGATGAGGTTTTATGGATTTTCAGGATAGAGGCATTGGGGTTATTTAGGGTTGATGGATGAAATATTTCTAGGGTTTATGGATTGGGGTTTCTAGGGGATGGGGGTTTAGGATTTTCTAGAGATAAGGGACTATAGATTTATTTGTTTGAGAGTTTTGGGTTTTGGGGTATAGGATTTAGGGATTTTTGGGGGTAGGGGTCAATGTGCTTTTAGGGTAGGAAAGAATATGGGTTTGTGGGGCTAATTTTTTATAATTTTTTGGGGCTGATGGTGTAGGGTTGTCTAGTGTCATGGGTTTATGGATTTTGGACCCTCTTGGTTTAGGGTTTTCTTGGGCTGAGGTTTTATGTTTTTTTGGGCTAAGGGTTTCATGTCTTTTGAGGATAAGTGTTTATCTGTTTTTCGGGATGGGTCTTTAGGGTTTTCTCAGGATTAGGGTTTAGGGTTTTCTAAGATGATAGTTTTTTATTACCTGAGGATGATGGTTTATTAATTTATATTGATGAGTTTATAGTGTTTCATTGTGATGATGTTTTATGGTTTCCTAGGGATGAGGGTATAGGATTTCCTGCTGAAATTGTTTATGATTTTAGGTCACTAAATTTTTAGGATATTCTTGTGCAGGGGGGTTATTGTTTTCTAAGGATGAGTTTTTAAGGTTTTCTAGAGTTGAGGTTTTACAGTTTTCTATGGATATTGGAAAAAAAATTAGGGTCAAGGGTTTAGTGTTTTATGGGGATGATGGGTTTGGATTTTATATGGTTGAGTTTTTAGGTATTTTTGTTGTTGAGCATTTCTAGTTTTGTAGGGATGGTGGTTTAGGGTTTTCTGGGGAAGTGGGTTTAGGGTTTCAGCCGTTGAGGGTTTAAGGTTTTCTGCAGATGAGGTTTTAATGTTTTCTAGAGCAGAAGTTGTATGTTTTTCTGGGGTTCTGGGATTATGGTTTTCTTGGGTTGTGGGATTAGTGTTTTTTATTGTAGGGTATTTAGGTTTTTCTGAGGATCTTGATTATGGGTTCCTGGGGATAGTGGTTTAGGGTTTTCAAATGATGATGGGTTGGGGTTTTATATGGATGATGGTTTAGTTTTTTCTAATGTTGTAGTTTTAGGGTTTTCTAGTGCTATGGGTTTCAATTTTTATTGGGCTTGGGGCTTAGTGTTTTTTGGGTCCTTATGTTTTATATTATGTGTGGTAGATGGTTTAGGTTTCTATGGGTTGAGGGTTTTGCGTTTTTGGGGGTGAGGGTTTATGATTTTCTATAACTGGTAGTTTTGGGTTTTTTGGGTCTCTAGTATTAGGGTTTTCTTTGGAAGATATTTTAGTATTTTTAGGGACTGTTTTTCAATGGTTTTATAGGGATGAGGGATTAGGGTTTTCTGGGTATGAGGGTTTAGTAATTTATGGGTCTCTGAGATTAGGTATTATTTTGGTGATGAGGGTTTATTTTTTCTACAAGATAGGGTATGGGGATTTCTCAGGCTAAGAGTTTGGGGGTTTCTAGGGATCAGTTTTTTTGGAATTTATTCAGTGGTGTTTTTTGGTTTCTCTTGGGACGAGGTTTTAGGGTCTTCTTGGGATGATGGATTACAGTTTTGGAGTTGAGGGTTTTGGGTTTTTTGGGGATTAGGGTTTATTTTTTTTAGGGTTAAGGATTACTGGTTTTTTGGGGGTGATGGTTTAGGGTTTTTGTGTACTGAGTGTTTAGGGTTTTCTAGGGATGAGGGATTAGGTTTTTCTAGGGTAAATGGTTTAGGGTTTTCTAGGTCTGAGAGGTAGGGGTTTTATTGGGTTGATGTATTTTTGTTTTCTTTGTGGATGAGTGTTTAGGTTTTTCTAGGGATGTGGTTTTACAGTTTCCTAGGGATGAGGGATTAGGGTTTTCTATGGCTGAGGGTTTACAGTTTTATCAGGCTTAGGGTTTAGATTTTTCATGGGATTGGGGTTTAGGGTGTTCTATGTATGAGGTTTAAGGGTTTTATGGGGTTTGGGGTTTAGGGATTTTTTTGATTTAGGGTTTAGGATTTTCATGGGATTAGGGTTTTTAAGAGGTTTAGGGTTTTGGAATTTTTTAGTGCTGGGGGTTTATGGTATTTTAGGAATGAGGGCTTCAGGTTTATTGGGGATAAGGGTTTAGTGTTTTTTGGGCAGGGGGTTGTTGTATTTATGGGATTGAGGGTTTATAGTTTTTTTGGGTGATAGTTCTATAGTTTCTAGGGGATGAGGTTTTAGGGTTTTTTCTGAGGCTTTAGGTTTCTTTTGGGAAGATGAATTATGATTTTTAGGGATGGTGGTTTAGGGTTTTTTTTGAGATGATGTTTTTAGGGTTTTTGGGGATTAGGGTGTAGGGTTCATTAAGGATGAGGGTTTTGGGTTTTCATGGATATAGGGTTTAGTGTTTTGGGGTTGAGGGTTGAGGGTTTTCTGAGGATGATCATTATTTTTTGGGGGATGAGTGTTTATGTTTTTCAGGGGTTGAGTGTTTACAGCTTTTTAATACTGAGGTTTTAGGTGTTTATAGGTACTAGTTTGTATGGATTTTTAGTGCATAGGGTTTAGGGTTTCTCAAGGGGATGTATTATCATTTTTGGGAGATAATAATTTAGGGATTTATGGGACAAGGGTGTAAGATTTTTTTGGACATAAGTTCTAGGGATTTTTGGGGATAATGGTTTTGGGTTTTCTATGGCTAAGGGTCTAGAATTTTTTGCGATGATTTTTTTTTGGTTCTTTTGGATGTGGGGTTAGGTTTTTCAGGACTTAGGGTTTATTTTCTTCTAGGGATATGGTTTTAGGGCATTTTAGGTACGATGTTTTAGGGTTTTCTAGGGCTGTGTTGTTATATTTTTTTAGGGATGATATTTTAGGGTTTTCTAAGGCTAAGGGTATTGGGTATTCTAGGAATGAGTATTTTGGGATTTCTATGTCCTAGTATTTGGTATTTTCTATTTCTAAGGGTTAAGGATTTTTTTTGGGGATGAGGGTTTAGGGTTTTCTGGGCATAATTTATTAGATCAATCTCGGGTTGAGGGTTTGGGATATTTTGGGGCTGAGGGATTAAGGTTTTTTGTGTCTGGGTGTTTAGAGTTATGTGGGGTTGAGGGTTTAGAGTAATATGGGTCTAAGGGTTTATGGATTTTTGGTGTAGTGTGTTTGGAGTTTTTTTTGGTGTTTATGGTTTGGGATTTTTAGGGGATGAGTGTTTGGGATTTTTTAAGGGGATTACGGTTTGGTATTATTTATGGATGAGGGTTTTGTGTTTTATAGAGGTAAGGTTTTTGGGTTCTTTTTGTGGATGAGCGTTTGGGGTTTTTTGGGGATGATAGTTTCATGTTTTTTTGGGGTAGTGGGGTAAGGGGTTTGGGGTTTTTTGGGCATATGGATTAGGGTTTTTTTGGATGATGTTTTGGGGGTTTTTTGGGGCTCGGGGTTTGGTTTATTTGGGGATGTGTGTTTGGGGTTTTTGGTGGATGAGGATTTGGGGTTTTTAGCCTTGCTGGTTTTGGGTTTTCTGCGTTGTTGGTTTCGGGTTTTTTGGTGATAAGGGTTTGAGGTTTTATGGGGATTTGGTTTTGTGGTTTGGGGAAATTAAGGGTTTTGGGTTTTGGATTTTGGAGGCTGAGGTTTTGGGTCTTTTAGGGATAAGGGTTTGGGGGTTTCGGGTGCTTTGGGATTGGGATTTTTCGGGCTAATGGTTTGGGTTTATTTGGGGTCAGGGGGTTGCAGTTTTTTGGGGTTGGGGTAATTGGGTTATTTAGGGTTGATGGTTTAGGGTGTTATGGCCTGATTGTTGAGGGTTTTTTGGGTTAAGGGACTACTGGTTTTGATTTTAAGGATTTAAGGTTTTTTAGGGCTAAGGGTTTAGGGATTTTAGGTCTGACATATTGCAATTTTCTGGTAATGAATGTTTCAAGTTTTTGGGGGATGGGCGTTTAGGGTTTTTTGGTCTGACGATTTAGTGATTCTATGGGGATGTGTTTTGGGGGTTATTTGGGATGAGGATATTGGGTTTTTTGGGTATGGTTTTTTATTTTTTGATGATGAGGGTTTAGAGTTTTATTTATTTTTGGGGGCTTGGTTTTTTGAGGTTTTTTGGGACTGAGGGCTTATGTTTTTTTATGGACAGAGTTTTAGGGTTTTTTGGGGCTGAGGGTTTTGGGTTTTGAGTTATTTTGAGTTGAGTGTTTAATATTTTTTTGTGATCAGGTTTTAAAAAAATTTGGGCTAAGAGTTTTGGGTTTTTTGGGTCTAAGGGTTTTTGGATTTTAAAGGATTAGCATTTTTGCTATTTTTGGGGATGATGTTATAGTTTCATTTAGGAATAGTAGTTTTTGGTTTTTTTGGGCTGAGGGTTCTGAGGTATTGAGGTTGAGTGTTTATTTTTTTTGCTAAGGGTTTATATTTTTTTCGGAATAGGGTTTAGAGTTTTTGTGGTTGAGGGCTTATGTTTTTTTGTAGATGATGGTTTAAGGTGTCTTGGAGTAGAGGGTTTATGGATTTTGGGGATGAGGTTTTGGGGTTTGGGGGGATGACGGTTTAGGGTTTTTTTGGATATTTGGGTTTTTGGTTTTTTGGGATGTGGGTTTAGGGATCAATAGAGATGTGGGTTTATGGTTTTTTGGGATATGGGTTTAGGGTTTTTTGAGGCTATGTGGTTAGGATATTTTTGGGCTGAGCATTTTGGGTTTTTTTTGGGATGAGGGATTAGGGTTTTTTGGGGCTGAGGGGATAGTTTTTTAGGGGCTTATGGTTTCATATTTTTTAGGGTTGTGCATAATTTTTTTTTGGAATAGAGTTTTTAGGTGTTTTTTGAAATGCTAGGATATGGTTTTTTAGGGATGATTGATTTGGGTTTTTTGGGTATAAGTCATTTTTTGTTTTTTGGATTAGGTTTTTAGGGATTATATGACTAAGTTTATTGGGTTTTTTGTGGGGGATGAGGGTTATAGGGTTTTTTTGGGGCTGTGGGTATAGTGGTTTTTATGGTGTGGCATTATGGGTTTTGGGATGAAGGTTTTGGGTTTTTTGGTGATCAAGGTTTAGGGTTTTCGGGACTGAGGTTTTAGGGTTTTTTAGTGTTGAGGGTTTAGGGTTTTCTAGGGATAAGGGTTTAGGGTTTTCAAGGGACGATTATTTAGGGTTTTGTGTGGATTAGTTTTTATTGGTTTTTAGGTCTAAGGGTTTAGGGGTTTCTGGGGCTAGGTGCTTAGAGTTTTTTTGGGGGTGATGTTTTATGAATTTTAGGGGATTAGGGATTATGTTTCCTAGGATAAGGGTTTATAGTTATCATATTTGAGGGTTTAGGGATTTATGGTTGTGTGGGTTTAGGTTTTTTAGTGTTGAGGGTTCTAGATATTTTATGGCTTAGGGTTTAGGGTTTTATGGGGCTGATGGATTGTGGTTTTCTTGCCCAAATGGTTAAGGGTTTTATGGGATTGATGTTATAGTATTTTTAGTGGATGATGGTTTAGAGTTTTCTAGGTATGAGAGTTAATTTTTTTATGGGGTTGGGTGTTTGGGTTTTATAGGTTTGTGAATTTTGGGTTTTTGGGGATAAGTGTCTTGGGTTTTTTAGGAATAAAAGATTTGGGATTTCTGGAGTTGATGGTTTTGATTTTTCTATTTATGAGTGATTTAATTTTTTCAACGACTATGTGTATATGAAATTATGATGATATGGGTTTATATTTTTCTAGGGCGGATAATTTTGGGTTTTCTATGTATGAGGGTTTGGGATTCTTGGGTATGGAGGTTTATGGTCTTCTATGGATGGGGGTTTAGTGTTTTTTGTGATATGGGTTTTTTGGTTTTTTGAGTATTATAGTTTAGGGTTTTATGGGGATGGGGTATTGGGGTTTTATAGGGATGAGCTTTTGGTTTTTTCTAAGGATGAGGGTTTGTATTATTCTAGGGATAGTGTTTAGGGTCTTCGATGGCTGATGGTTTGTGGATTTATGGAGATGAGGGTATGGGGTTTTAGGGAGTTTAGGGTTATATTTTTATGGGTATGAAATATTGTGGTTTTTTATAGATGTTGGTTTGGGGTATTTTGGGAAAAAGTGATAGTGGTTTTATGGGGATAAGCGATTGGGAGTTTTTTGTATGATTTTTTGGGGTGTCATGGGGATGGGGGTTTGGGATATTTTAGGGATGAGTGTTTGTGTTTCTTGGACAGAGGTTCTGGGGATTTTTGGGACTAAGTGTTTGGGATTTTTTTGGGCTTAGTGTTATGGGTTCTTTGGGATATGGGTATAGGGTTTTTTAGGGAATAGGGTTTAGTTATTTTAAGGGTGATGGTTTGGGTTTTCTGGCTGAGGATTTAAGGATATTTGGGGATGTGGGTTTGGGGTTTTGGGGGATGAGGTTTGAGGTATTCTAAGGCTATGGGTTTTGGTTTTTGGGGTGATGAGAGTATGGATTTTTTGGGGTTGTGGGTTTAGTGTTTTTTATGGATGGGGTTTTGTGGTTTTTTAGAATGAAGTTTTACAGTATTTGTGGGTGAGGTTATAGGTTTATGTTTTTGGATTTAGTGCATATAGTTTTATCAGGATGATGATTTATATTCTTTTGGGAGTGTGGGTTTAAGAATTATGGGGTGAGGAATTGGGGTTATTTGGGCCTAGGGGTTTAGGGTTTTTTAGGGATGACAGTTTTGGGTTTTTTGAGGCTGGAGTTTTGTGTTTTTTAGGGCTGAGGGTTTAAGGTATTTTGGGATGATGGTTTTTATTTTTTTTAGATGAGAGTTTAGGGTTTTTTTGTGGTAGGGGGTTTACGGTTATTGGGGGTATGATGGTTTAGTTTTTATTAGGGATGATTTTTAGATATTTTAGGGATATAGTTTTAGATATTTTGGGGATGAGGTTTTTGGGTTTCTTGGGGATTTTGGTTCAAGATTTTATTAGAACTGAGGGTCTATGATTTTTTAGGGAAGAGATTATGGGTTTTTTTGGGGGTGATGGTTTTGGGTTTTTAGGTATGTGGGCTTAGTATTTTTTTGGGATGAGTGTTTAGTGTTTAATGGGGATGAGGGTTTAGGGTTTCTTAGCTAGGGTTATATGGATCTTTGTGGATGTGGGGTTTAGAGTTTTCTGGGGGTGGGTATGTGGGTTTCGGTATTTATGGGATGATGGTTTCTATTTTTAGGGGTTGAGGGTTTATGGATTTATGGGGATGATGTTTTAGGGTTTTGGGGGGAATAAATGATTACTCGTTTTTTGAGCTATGGGTATAGGGTTTTTTAGGGATGAGGATATAGGTTTTCTTTGGCTGTGGGTTTAGGGTTTTCTGGGTATGATGGTTAAGTGTTTTTTTAGTTTAGGATTTAAGGCTTTTTTGTTCAAGGGGTTTTCTAGGGTTGATGGTTTATGGAATTTTTTGTGCTCTTGATTTAGGATTTTTGGTGGGATGAGGGTTTATAGTTTTTCTTGGATGGGGGTTCGGGTTTTTCGTGTTGGAGTGCTTAAGGTTTTATTGGAATGAGGTTTTAGGGTTTTCTAGGAATGAGGTTTAGTGTTTTTTTATATGGATTTGTGGTTTTATAGGGATGATGTTTCACTATGTTTTGGGGTGTACAATTTAGGGTTTTTTCTATTGATTCTAATATGGACTAGATTCAACCCATGGGGAATACTTTTGGGATTGACAAGAATTGTATTCTCTATTATTATTCGAATTGGTCCAACCCTAAATTTTTATCACCCAATACATTGGTGGGCCACAACACACTGGGTCAGTGAAAAAATTACATATCAACATGAAAAAAGAATGAAATTCTCAATATAAAATTAAATATGATAGAGAACATGGAGAAAAGAAGAATTATGATCAAATCTTGCTACTTTAGTCAATGGGGTCATAAATTAGCATTGGAACGTGTTTTTTTGTGAACTTTGATTATGACCATTAATTTTAATTTGATTTGGGTCATTACCCTCACTATATTTTGACTCTATAAATTTAACTCTAGTTATGCTACTTTAGTGCTTTAGTCGCTTTCTATTTCCTAGAATTGGTGGTGTATCTACACTAATGATGAATTGGTATTTAATATTGGGGAAACCTCTTTGGGTTATAATTCCTTTAATCCATTTTAATTTGGATACATTTTTTATTCCATCATCACTTACTCATTTCATTCTTCTAGTGACACAATAGTTTGGTCTCAGAGATGTGGTTACTGTAAGTATGTTCCTCCATTTTCTTTATCTTAATATCTAATAAAAAAATTCACCACCATGTATCAAAAAAAGGATTATATTGAAATCCTCCTCCTACATGTAATTTTACCAACATGTATCCATAATAAAAAATTACTAAAATTAGTGATAAACTTGATCAACTGTTGAAGAAATGATGACATGATTTACCTCCACTGTAGTGGCATCCTCGATGTCCATCTCATCATAATAGGTGAAATCTGGAACTATTTTATAAATATCATAAAATTTCCTCTAATGATGGTGATTTAGAGGTATAAAAACAATGAAAAAGTTATGAATATGATACTAAAAAATGATTTAAGATTAACATTCTATATTTTGATGAGATGTTAATCTATATGATTTTATGGATTGGTGGTGGGATATGGAATAGTACATAGAATTTGAAAGAATTTATAATGAGAAGAAGATAGAGGTATAAATTATAAAAAAATTAATATTATTCACCTCTTAGGTGGGAATATATAAGGAAATAAAGGGAACATGATGGGAGGTAAAAAAATCAAGAGAGAGTCAAAAAAGATATTAAAAATACTATTTATACCTTAGAATTTTATGTAAGAGATTTATATTTGAATTCATGTTTTGGGATAGGTAGATAAATCTCTTAATATGTACATTCGGGTGTTTGGTTAATAATTTATGGGCTATTATTTTTTTAAATACAATAAGAAACATATAGCATGGTTTTTTGAAGGTTTAAATTATAAAATTTCACATTTAGTGGAGTTAAAACTATTCTATTCACAAATTTATTTTTATAACCATGAAATCAAGGTGGAAAATAAAAATTAAACATTAAAGGCACCGATGATCATGATTTAAAATTGAGGTAAATATTTTTATAGATTATTTCTTCTAATAAATCTATATTTGGTGAAAATTATTTTTAAAATAACAACATACTGGCTATAGGAGAAGATAAATCTATGTAATAACTAAAAGTAAAAAATCATAACACTTTGAATGTGGGAATCAAAAGTTCTCCAAATTTCATAGGTATAGTAAGGTTCTAGAAAATTTACTTTACAATAATATTATATCTATAAATTATATTGATGAGATTAAAAATTAAATCAATGAGGATGAACATGTTAGTGACGAATCTGAAAATGAAGATCATGTTGTGGAAGAAGCTAATGTGGTAAAGAAGATTGTGCTATGAAGTGTTTTTCAAGATTGTATTTTACCCAAAAATATTATTGAGAAAATAAGTTCCAAACACATTTAAGAAAAAATATGTGAGTATTAAATGTGACTATTAATTATAGAAGTTGTAGAAATGCCTTTTCAAAAACACTGGTGGTGAAATTGAATCGTCCTACTCAGAATCATCCTTAGTCATAAAAACTGAAATGGTTGAACAATGGGAGCACACTTCAAGTCATTATCCATATTTTGATTTCATTTTATATTATTTTTAACTATGATGATGAGGTATTGTGAAATTCTATTACTATATTTTCTGGTCACTTTTTTTAGAAGGCATTTTCAGTTTAATAGGGAAGTGGTATATTAGAGTAGGAAGAACACATATTCTTTTCAATATGGGGAAAATAAATTATACATTAATCTTTCAAAACATAATATATTAATCATGAAAATATAGTTTCTAAATATCCCAAAATGTACCTTATTTATAAATAAATATGAGGTCGATAAATAAATCCATAAACAAATGGATTTTTCTATATTGATTATGGAGAAGTCATTCCATGATGAGAAGAGTCATCACCATCCATTAGAGATTTATTTTATTGAGGAATATAATGCTTTTATCAAATCATTTTCTAGGTAGATTAAACCCCTTTAGAGTAATTGGACACTAGATTGATCTTGTACCTGGTCCACAATTTCCTAACAAACCACAATATCATTATCATCCTGAGAAATCAATGGAAAAAAGAAATCAAGTTGATGTATTGATTGATAAAGTATTGATTATGAGAATCATGATACATTTTTCTATTCAATTATTATTGGTGATGATTAAATATGGTATGTATCCAATGTTTATTAATAGTAGAGCTATAAAAAATATTACCATCACATACAAGTATCACACTGAATGACTTAATTATATTCACCATGATTTATATAGGTCGTCAATAATTTCAAATGTTATTATTTATAGAGGATACAATATGATTTTAATGAATGAAGTGGTTGAGGGGAAAATTAAAATAAAAACCAAAGGTGGACTATTTGATTTTTTCATATCATCTGGTCTCTAAAATTCTCTTATTACATTCATTCAACTCATGAATGATGTTATAAAACCATTTATTGTTAAAAAAATTATGTGATTTGTATTTTGATTTGTAGAAATGATCTAAAGAGCCTTATGGATCATATTTGGTAGATATTAGGAATTATATGGTAGGAAAATGTATATGGAATGATGGAAACCTCTGTGTTCTTTTTCCATCAAGTGGTGGTTTTGGGATATGTTGTATCCAAAAATGGAATCATAGTGGATCAATCAAAGGTGAAAAAATCAAGTCCTATCTATCCCTATAATCCATCACATAAATATGTATTTTTTCTGGTTTTTTATATTTTTATCATTTCATTTTTACTAATTTAATCACTATCATGGAACACATCCCAGAATTCTTGAAAAATGGGAAATTTGGGTTTTCAATGGAATAAAATGAAGAACATAAAATCATTATGGAATGTTTATTTGGAGATATATTTATTTAAATACATTATTTTGATAAATTCTTTCAAGTGGTGTCTGATTCAAGTGGAGTTTCGATCACTGTTGTTCTCATCCAGGGAAAGCAACCCATATCATATTTTGTTGAGAAGATGGATAAACCATGGAGGAATTATATAACCTATGATAAGTATTTTTTTACGAAAATGAGAGTCCAATATAATTGGTCTCATTATTTGAGAAAAAAATAGTTTCTTCTTCGTTATGGCTATGAAGAATTGAGATTTATCAGTGGTCAATATAAGATGAGTTTGAGGCATGAAATGTTTTTTGAATTCATGAAGTCATTCTCATTTACAAAAAAAAATTAAAGTTGGGTCATGAAAACAATGTGTTATGTGATTTATTTGGAAGGTAAGTGTTTCTTACAAACCTATATGCTCAAATTAATTGATTTCATCTTATGAAAGAGGAATGTCAGTATGATATAGATATAACTTCTATTTTAGTCAAATTTTAAAATAGATTTTTGAAGGATAATTCTTTCTATGAATGGTTTATCTTCATGAAATCCAAGTTGTGTTTTCTAAAGGATAATTATATGGAATTTTTTATCAAGAAGACTCATGAAGGATGTCATGTTGGTCATTTTTGAATCCACAAACTATTTAAAATACTAAAGTAGCATATCTACTTTCCAAATATCCAATTATAAATCTAAGTAATTCTTTCGAGATACAAGACATGTTTAAGTGAAAATAATAATTTAAGTCATTTATTATACACTCTATTTTCTATTCTAGAGTAGTAATAGTAAGATATCATCATGGATTTCATTATGGATTTAAAAAAGTCTCAGTAATAACGTTTTTTAAAATATATTTTTACACCTTCATGGAATTCCACAAATAATTTTTTTAGATAGAAAAACCAAATTTATCCACCATTTTTTTAGGATATTATGAGGGAAATTCATTAAGAATTTTCTTTTCAATAAATACCATCACCCTCAATATAATTGGAAAAATTTTTAATAATCATACATTGGGAAAATTTCTGAGAAAATTGGAGAATAATAATATTAACTATTAGGATTTACATCTTGTAGAAGCTAAGTTTCCATAGAATTAATCTCTAACGGTTCTCAATCAATGTAATCATTTGAACTGGATTATGGAATCAATCTAATAAATCTTATATAATCTTCTAATTTTCATCTTTATACATAGGTTAATATTTATTAGAATATGATTTAAAATAAGATGAATATGCTTCATAAATCTATTCGATCTCAAATAGATATATCAAATGAAGCATATAGGATGTGAGATTACAAGAATTGGAAGCATGCCATTTTCCATACTAGAGATAATGTAGAGATTCACCATAAAAGGGATATATTTATATCCCAAATTAATATAAATACATAAGGATAATTTGAATTTAAAATCATATTAAATGAATGAGTGGGAATAATTCCTACAATATCAATTTTTCCAATGACTTTTTTTTGGCATTTCTACAACACTCAACATTGGGGATATAACAACATACATTAAAGAAGATGGTTCCATGTATTTGGTGACTAGAATCACATATAAACATTGAAAAAAAGGAACATCATATCAGCACACTAATTAGGATAGAGAAAATAGATAAAATCATTATTAAGATAAAATATTTCTACATTAGTAAGTGGGGTCCTTAATTAGTATTAGAATATGGGTTATGTGATTTTTATGTGAACATTGAGTGTCACCGTTTACTTTAATTTGATTTGGGACATTACTCTAAATTTATTTATTATTTATTATTTAATTACAATTATTTTTAATGGTTTCATATTAATCCTATGAATTTTGAACCTTGTTTTGTGGTTTTCTTGATTTTTCCTCTTCCATTTTTCTGGAATTATTGGTCTATCTACATTGCTAATGACATATTAATTAATCATAGAGAAACCAATGTGGGTGGTGTTTCCTTTATTACCAGATCATTCAGATTCATTTTTTGTTCCATATACATGTACTCATATCATTATTTTTATGACACGTTAGAGGGTTTCAGGTTTTTTGGGAATAGGGTTTTGGGCATTTTGGGGGTTAGGTTCTTGGATTTATTTGTGGATGAGGGTTTAGGTTGTTTTGGTTGGACATGTTTACATTTTTTTGGATTCTGGTTATGGATTTTTTGGGTTAGGGGTTTATGGTTTTATGGGGATGAAGGTTTTTCTTTTTAGGGAATAAGGTATTAGTGTTTTATAGGGATGAGGGTATAGGATTTTTTGTGGATTTAGGTTTAGGTTTTTTTTTGGATTTAAGTGTACAGGTTATTTGGGGGAAGAGGTTTTATGGTTTTGGGGGCTGAGAAATTACAATTTTTTAGTGATGATAGCATAGGGTTTTTTGGGGATGAGGGTTTATGGTTTTTTCATGGTTTTGGTTTTTGGGGTTTTTTGGGGATCATGTTGTAGAGTTTTTTTTTGGTTGAGTATTTATGTATTTTTTGATGTGTTTTTTTGGTTTTTTAGGGCTTAGGGTTTTGGGTTTTTTGGGGATGAGGGTTTAGGTTACATTTAGGATGAAGGGTTTGGTTTTGGGGGATGAGTTTTAGGGATTTTGGGGGATACAGTTTTATGTATTTATTGGGTTAGATGTTTTGGGAAAATTTTGTTGTTGAGTGTTTAGAATTAATTGGGGTTTGTGGATTAGGTTTTTTTGGGTCTATAGGTTTTTTTTAATTTTTTGGGGCCATGGTTTTAGGGTTTTTTTGGAATGATGTTTTAGTATTTTTTATGTTGAGGGTTTAGGGTTTTGGGAGCCAGTGGGTTTAGGGATTTGGTTCCTAAGGGTCAATGGTTTTTTGGGGATTAGGTTCTAGCTTTTTTAGGGTGGAGTGTCTAGCATTTTTTTGGCTGAGGGTCTATGCTTTTTTGAGGATGAGTGTCTATATTTTTTTATTGATTAGTGTTTAGTTTTTTTGTGGAAGTAGGTCTAAGGATTTCTTCAATTGAGGGTTTACACATTTTTGGGTCTAATCATCTAGGTTTTTTTGGTATGAAGGTATAGAGTTATTTGGGGATGAGGGATTTTTTTAGGGTGATATCTTTATATTTTTTTGCGGATGAAGTTTTCGGGTTTTTTGGGGGATTAGGGTTTAGAGATTTTTGGGGCTAAGAGTTTAGGGTTTTACGTTGATGATAGTTAAGGGGTTTTGTGGTTTTTGGTTTAGGGATTCAAGGGGGTTAGGGTTTAGTGTATTTTGGGGCGGTGGGTGTTAGTTTTTTTAGGTCTATGGGTCAAGGAAATTTTTGGGATGAGGGTTTATAATTTTGGTAGTTGAGGGTTTAGGGGATTTTTGGGATGGGGTTAGTGCTTTTTTTTTGAGGTTTTATGTTTTTCTTGGTGTGTGGGTCTAGGGTTTTTTATACAGCTGAGTGTTTGTTGTATTTCTTGGTTATGGGTGTAGTATTTTGGGGTCTAGGGTTTGGGTTATTTTGGGTCCAATTTGTTATGGTTTTTTGTTGATATGGGTTTTGTTTTGTTTGGGGATGATGGTTTATGTTTTTACAGTGGATTGGAGATTGGTGCCTTTTGGGGATATGAGATTAGGGTTTTTTTGGGTTGAGGGTCTTGGTTTTTTTAGGATAGTGTGAATAGGTTTTTTGGGTCTTGGGATTTAAGGTGTTGTTGTGTATATGGGTTTAGGGATTTTTTGGGGCTGATGGTTTAGGGGTTTTTTTTTGCTGAGGGTTTAGTTTTTTTCTGGGGTATTAGGTTTAATTGTTTTTAGGGATGAGAGTTCAAGGTTTTTTTGGGATGAATGTTTAGAGTTTTTTGGGGCTCATAGTTTATATTTTTTTGAAGCTAAGGGTTTAGGGTTTTTGGGAGATAAGGGTATAGTGGTTTTTTGGGATGATGGTTTATAGTGTTTTGGGGTTGAGGGTTTAGGTTATTTTGGGGATTATGGTTTAGGGTTTTTTTGTGATGAGGGTTTTGGGGTTTTAGGGGATGAGGGTTTAATATGTTATGGGGATGTGATTTTAGGTTATTTTGGGGCTAAGGGTTTAGGTTTTCATTAGGTTTGGAGAGATATGTACCATATTCAACACAAGGATACTACATTTTTTCTTGACAAGAATAGTAAGCCCAATTAATATTCGAATTGGATGTGTCGTCACTTTTGGAATACATACATATGGTGCGCCACAACACACTAACATGGGGCCCAAAATTACATATCCACATTAAAATTGAATGAAATTATAAGAATATAATTAAAGATGATAGAGAAAATGGATAAAAGAATCATTAAGAAGGAATCTCACTAATTTAGTTAGTGGGGTAATCACTTAGAATGGGAATATGTTTTTTTGGACTTTTATGTGCCCTTTGACTTCCCCCATTCTGTATAATTTTATTTGGGTCATTTATCTCACTTAATTTTCTATTTATATTTAATTTTAACCAGTTTTTAATAGTTACACTTGAATTGTAACAAATTTGTTTCTTTTTGTGTGATGTTATTACTTTAGCCTACTCACTTTGCTCAAAATTGGTGGCACGTATCAATTTCTTGTGAATTATACTTTAAGATTGTTGAAATATTATTGGGAGAAGTTTCCTTTAATCATATTTCATTGAAAAAAATTTCTTATTCAGTTTTCACGCAATCATTTTTTTATTTCAGTAACATATAATTATGTTATCAGATATGCAGTTCCTATGAGAATGTTCTACCGCATTCATCTTATTAATTTCCAGTAAATAAAAAAACTGACACCATCTCTCACAGAAGTGGATCATATACTCTTCATACTCCATGGGAAATTTTTAATTTTTATGTTCTTTCACAAATTACTAAAATTTGTGGTAAACATTCCAACTATTTAGAGAACAGTAAAATTATTACCTACCACCATAATGGACTCTTCGACATCAATATCTACATAATAGGCACAATACATCATCATTTAATGAATATGATGCAGATGGATATTATTCTATATTTTCTGAGGTTTATATGGGAATAAGAAGAGACGATGTAGATATTGAAAGAAAGTGGATGATAAATATTAAGGGAGTATGAATCATGAATATTTTCTATTTTGGAAGCTAAGAATTATAAAATTCCTAAAATTTAAGACTTGTAACACTAACAATAAGTGGAATATATCAATTATAAAATTCAAATATTATCTATATCATGGGTGTGACACTGTGAATAAATAGCAAGAACATGATGGGAAAAAATACACTCATAGGAGAAGTTGAAAAATCTTTATGAAGATTATTTCTTCCTATTAATTATATCAAATAGCATAATTTTTGAATACCTAACATGGAACAAGGATTTAAATATGTTGAAGAGTACATTGGGGAGTTAGATCTTTTCTTTATGAAAATTGGTACTATAGAATATAATGAGAAAATAATTGCAACGTTTTTAGAAGGATTAAAAGTTGAAATTTCACATTCAGTGGATTTAATACCATTTTGTAGACTTCATGATTTTTGTAATATGGAAATCACAGCAGAAAAAAAAGCATCACTCAAAAGAACCAGAGCACAAGTACTAAAATCGAAGTAAATATTTTTATATAGGTATTTATTATAATAAATATAGTGTTGGTGATAAATAATTTGAAGAAAATTTTTTTGGATAAAGGATAATAGAGTGATATGGAATGAAAAAAAGGAATGTTTTACTCCATTGAGCATGGGAATCCAAAGTGCTCAAAATGTCATGGGTATGCTCATTTTCAGGAAAATTTCCCTGACATTTTAATTATTACTATAAATGAGATATAGTATGTTGAAATGGAAAAATAATACGATGAACATGGTGGTAGGAAATCTAAAAATAAATATCATGATGTGGAAGTTAATTATCGGGGTAACATGCTTTTTTTACAAAGCATTCTAAAAGATCAAAATTTCCCTCAATAAAATCAAAAATAAAACTTGTTCCAAACTCATTGAACCATAAATTAGTTTTTATACATGTTTATAATTGATAGTGGAAGTTGAGAAAAAGTTTATTCAAAAAAAACTAGTCGAGAAATTGAAGCCTCTAAATCAGAATCATCACCGCTCATACAAACTGTAATTGTTTAACAAAGTTAGCATACTTCATGTCAACAAAATTGTTCTGATTTCCTTTTCCATTGGTATGAACTATGTTTATGAGGTATTGTATGATTTTATAACTATATATTGTTGTCAATTTTTTATTGGTAAGTCCATGGTAAATTGATAGGGATGTCAAATATAATGAGAGGAAGAACATATATTCATTCCAATATGGAGAAACTAATATTACACTTTTTATATTAAAGGAATCCAAGATTATTGAAGAAAATTTTTATCCAAATGATACCAATGGTAGAATATTTTTAAATAAATCTGAATTATAGAGATAAATCCACAAACAATGGTCTTGTTTTCCATTATTGATGATGGTGAAGTCCTAAAATGATGAGAAGAGTCATCACCATCTATTAGATAATTTTTTTATTGAGGAATATCTTTGTGATTTTCTTAATTACATTCCAGGTGGATTTCCACTCTTTATAGGAATTGAGAAGTAGATTTTTATCATACCATGTTGAAAATTTCCTAATAAACCATCATATCAGTATAATCATGATGAATCTAGGAAATTGTAGAAATTAGTTGACTAATTGTTGGATTGAGGCTTTATAAGGATAAGCATGATTCTATGTTCTATTCTAGAATTATTAGTGCTAAAAAAATATGATATGTATATAATGCGTGTTGTTAGTAGAGCTTTAAATAATATTACCATCATATACAGGTATCCAATTCCATTACTCAATGTTATGATCCATGAATTAGATAGGCCATCAATTGTTTTAGAAATATGATCTTCAAAATGGATTCAATCATATTTGAATGTTTAAATGGTATTAGTTGATAACATCATTCAATAACAAATGTGGATTTTGTGAGTGTTTATTCATTCAATTCAGCCTCTCACATGATTCTAGTATATTCATGTGACTCATGAATGATGTTATGAAACCATTTATTGCGGAAAAAATTATTTTTTATATCAATAATATTTTTATTTACTGAAAGGATGTTAAAATCTGTGTGGATTATCTTCAGAGGTATATAGATTCCATATAAAAAAATTTATATAAAATGAAAAAAAAATTGAGTTATATTCACTGAAGGTGGTATTTTTGGAATATATGGTATCCATGTAAGGCATCATGGTGGAACAATCAATGGTGGAAGTAATCAAGTCGTCACCACCACCGAAATCCATCATATATGTAAGGATATATCATGGTTTAGAATTTTTCTATCATAATTTTGAATCCAATTTTATTACTAGCATGGTACCCATAACTGAATTAATGAAAAATGGGAAACATAAGTGGTTTAGGGTAGCAAATAAATAATCTAAAATTGTTAAAAAAATGTTTTTATGAAGTAGTTATTTTTGCGTTACATAATTTTGATCAAGTATTTTAAGTGTTTTTTGATGTTGTGGGGTTGGGATCAACGTTGTTCTCATCCAAAGTAGGATTCTTATTGAAATTTTTTGTAAGAATTTTAATGATAAAGGAGTAATTATGTCTCCTATAACAAAGAATTTTTAAGTTATTGTGGGAGGACATGATCTTTAGTCTCATTATTTGTTTCCAAAATAGTTTTTTATTAATTCTAAACACAAGTAATTGATATTTTTTAATGGAAAAAACAAGATGAGTTAGAGTCATGAAACGTTTGGGTAATTCTTGAAAAAAATCTCAATTTTTAGAAATAAAAAAAGGGGAATGATAACCTAGTGTGGGATAATTTATCTAAATAGAAGGAATTATATACCATTTGATATTCTCAAATTCATGGAATTTAGCTTAAAATGAGGTTTTTCAACATGATATAGTGTAAAATACTATATTAATCCAATGTTGATATGTATTTTTGTAGGATTATTATATGCATGATGGGTTTCTTTTCATGAGAATTTGTTTATATGTTCCAAAAAATAATTATAACGACTTTTTCATCTTGGAGACTCATGAAGGAGGAATTTATGTTAATTTTAGAATCCATAAAACCCTATAGATACTATTGGGGAATTTCTAATGGCCAAAGATACAATTAGATTTCCAGATAATTATTTCAAATTGAGGGATATTTCAAAGTGAAAAATTGTCACTTCAAACCTCATTTATTCACTACATTACCTATTTTGTAGAAACAATTGGATGACCTCAGCATTGATTTCATTATGGATTTACCAAAGACTCTGTGATAATTGTTTTTCAATGTGATTTTTCACTTTATATCATTCCTCGCTATATTATTTCATATGGAGAAATTAAATTTATTAGAAATATATGGATGAGGTTTTGGGGAAAATTCAGTAAAATACTTATTTCATAACTTCCCTTATCCCTAAAACTGATGGGGAAATGTAAGATACCAATCACACATTGGGAACTATTATACAAAAATTAGTGAAAATGAATATTAGAGATTGGAATTTATAGTTTTCACAAGATGAATTCCTATTAAACAGATATATATGTGATACTACTCAACAATCTCCTTTTGAAGTGGAATAATGAATCAATCCAACCACTCCTATAGAATTGTGTTCTTTGAAAATTTGTTTTTTGGGGAACATTGATGCAGAGAAAAAGGAAATGAAGATGATGAAGAATCAAGAATATATTCGAACTCAAATTGAATAGACTAATTAACTGTATAAGAGGCAAGCTAAGAATCATCATAAGTGGGGCATTCTCTAACCTAGAGACAATGTGTGGATTCACCATGACATGGTGAGATTTCTCTAAAAAAGTAATATAATTCTTGAACAATGAGTTAAAATTCCATTCATTGTACTTGAATAGTTGGAATGAAGTTCCAAAAACATCTATTTACTAAATGATATTGTTGGAATTTTGGTAACGTTAAACATTGGGGATATATATCAACACATTGATGATGAATATGAAATAGGTTTGAAGGGAAATCCTCTCTATCCTAAATGAAATGATTTGGACTAGATTCAACACAAGGGGAATACTCTTGGGATTGTTAATAATTTTAATCATAATTATTATTCAAATTGTACCAACCCACACTTTTTTTTGTATCCAACAATATTTTGGGTCACAACACACTTATTTGGGGCCCAAAAATTATATATCCTTATTAAAAATCAAGGAAATTTGTAGTTTCACATTAAAGATGAGATAGAAAATGGAAAAACATATTTAAGAAGGAATCTCACTGCTTTAGTAAGTGGGGTCATTAATTATCATGGAAATGTGTTTCTTGTGATCTTAATGGGATATTTGAGTTCCCCCATGCATTGAAATTACATTTGGGTCATTACACATATTTTATATTTTCTTTATAATGTTTTTTTCTCTCTTGTAATGGTTACACTTGAATACATTGAGTTTTGAATCTTACTTAGCAACATTCTTAATATAGCGTATTCCCATTTCATTTAATTGATTGAGGATCTCCTTTCGAGAGACACATTATTTATGATTGGAGAAAATTTGGTGGGTGGTGTTTTCTTTATTCCCTTTTCATTCAGAAAAATTTCATTCTTCCATATTCACTTACACATTTCCTACTTCCAGCAACACATCAAAGGGTATAGGGTCATTTGGGATAAGGGTTTAGGGTTTTTTATGGATGAGTCCTTATGGTATTATGTAAGAGGGTTTAGGGTTTTTTGGTGGGGATGAAGGTCTAGTGTTTTTTAGTGTTGAGGATTTTTAGTTTATTTGGGAAGAGGGTTTAAGGATTTATGGGGCTAGGGATAAAGGGTTTGGGGGATGGAGGTTTAGGGTTTTAGGGTAGATGATTTTGGGGGGTTTTAGGATGAGGTTTTAGAGATTTTTGGGGTAATGGATTAAGTGTTTTTGGGAATAAGGGTTTTGGGTATTTTTGCTGGGGTCTAGGGTTTTTTGGGTCTTATGGTATAGAGTTTTTTGTAGCTAAGGGTTTACTATTTTTTTAGCAAAATGGGTTTATAATTTTTTGGGTATGTCTGTTTTGAGTTCTTTTTTGTTGCTGACAGTTTTAGTGATTTTGGGGTTAAGAGTGTATGTTTTTTTAGGATAGTGAGTTTATGGTTTTTATGGGATAAGGGTTTTGGAAATTTGGGGGATGGGGGTTTTGGGGGGCAGGGGGTGTGGATTTTGGGTTTTTAGGGCTCGCAGTTTATGGTTTTTTAGGGATTTGGGTTTTGGAATTTTTGTGGGATGAGGGTTCAGGATTTTTTTAGAGGTGAAGTTTTAGTGATTTTTTGGGATGAGGTTTTTGGTTTTTTGTGGGTCCAGAAGATTAGGCTATTTTTTGGTTGAGTTTCTTGTGTTTCTTTGTACTGTGGGTCTATGGTTTATTTGGGTAAAAGTTCTACAGTTTTTTTGGGGCTAAGGGACTAGTGTTTTTTTTGGTTCGATGGTCTTAGGTTTTTTATAGATAAGGGTTTATGTTTTTTCTAGATCAGAGTCTAGATTTTTCTATGGCTCAAGGTTTAAGGCTATTTGTTTCTAAGGGTTTGTGTTTTTCTATAGATAAGGGTCATTTGTTTTCGTTGGCTGATAACCTAGTGATTTTTGGGGTTGAGGGTTTAGGTTTCTTTATGAATGATGGTCTAGGAAATTTTTGGTACTAAAGTTCAATGTATTTTTTGGGATAATAATCAGGGGTTCCTTTCTAACTAAGGTGATAGGGTTTTTGTGGTTATGGGTCTACTATTTTTTGAAACTGAGTATGTAGGTTTTTTTAGGACAAAAGTATAAGGTTTTATATGCTGATGGCCAATGGTTTTTGGGGGATGAGGGTCTAGGATTTTTTAGTTTTGAGAACCAAAGTTCTATAGGGGACTGGATTATAGGGTTTTTTGGGGTTGATAGTATAGTGTTTTTTTGGGATGTGGTTTTAGGGCTGTTTTGTAGCTAAGTGTCCAGGTTTTCTGAGGCAGAGGAACTTGGGTTTTCTTGGGCCTGAGTGTCTTGTGTTTTTTTGGTATGAGGGTCTAGGGTTTATTTGGGATGATGAAATAGGGATTTTTTGGGGTAAGGGAATATCGTTTTTTAGGGATGTGGGTATTGGGTTTTTTAGGGTAATGGTTTATGTCTTTTTGGGATGTGGGTCTAGGGATTTTTTGGGTTTGGGAATTTGGGGTTTTTTGGGGATATCAATCATGGGTTTTTTTAAGGGGTGGGGGATGCGGTTATAGGTTTTATTTGAGTTTAGGTTCTACCGTTTATTGTGGATGAGGTTCCGGTGGTTTTTGGGGATGTGGTTCAATGGTTTTTCGGGGCTCTGGTCAAGGGTTTTTTGAGACTAAGGGTCTAGGGTTTTTCGGTGTTGAGGTTGTAGAAATTTTTTTGGATATAGTTCTATGATTTTTTTTATGTGATCTTATAGGTTTTTTTGGGGATGAAGGTCTTGGGTTTTTTTGATGAAGTTATTGGGATTTTTTCTCAAGGATCTAGGGTTTTTGGGGTTGAGGGTATAGGTTTTTTAGTGAAAATAGTCTACAGTTTTTTTAGGATGAGGGTCTATGGATTTCTGTGGTTGAGAGTCTTTGGTTTTTTGGGGATGAGTGTCCATGTTTTTTTTTGGTAGAGAGTTTGGGTGGTTTTGGGCCCAAGGGTTTATATTTTTTGGGGATAAGAGTTTATGGTTTTCTGTGGCTGTGGGGTTATGATTTTTTATGGATGATTGTTTAGGTATTTTGTTTTGGATGAGGGTTTAAGGTTTCTTATGGCTGAGTTGTTAAGTTTTTTTGGGATGATTGTAAATATTTTTTTGTAATAGGGGCTTATCATTTTTGGAGGCTGATGTTTTATTTTTTTCTTGGGCTAAGTGTTTAGGGTTTTTTAAAGGGTTCATGTTTTTTTTGGGAATTAGAGTTTACATTCATTTTGGGGTTAGAGTTTAGGTTCTGTTTTTTAATAAAGTATTCGAGATTTTTAGGGATGATGGCTTATTGTTTTTAATGATTTAGGTTTAGGTCCTTTTGAAAATAACGGTTTATGATTTTTTGGGGATGAGTATTTATGGTTTTTTAGAGATGTGGGTTTTTTATTTTATTGGGGATGAGAGTTTGATGGTTTTTCAATGGAGGGTTTATGGTTTTTCGTGGCTGAGGGATAAGGGTTTTTTTTGTGACTGGTGGTTTAGTGTTTTTTGGGTGGAGGGTTTAGTGTTTTTTTGTGATGGGGGTTATGTTTCTTTTGTATGAGGGCTTCAATATTTTTATCATTGGGAGTTTAATATTTTTTGGGGCTGAGGTTTTAGGGTGTTTTGGGAGGAGGTTTTAGGTATTTTGGGAAACGAGGATTTGGGGTTTTTTTTTATAAGGTATTAAGGTTATTTGGGGTTGAGTGGTTAGGCTTTTATGAGGATGAGGGTTTAGGTTTTTTTGGCCCCAAGGGTATATGTATTTTTCAGGCTATATTTTTCTGGATTTTTTGGATAAGGGTTTAGGGAATTTTGGTACTAAGGGTTTAGTGTTTTCTAAGGCTGATAGTTTAGGGTTTTTTGGGCTAAGGGGTTAGTGTTTTTTGTGAGGATTTAGGGTTTTTTGGTTGAGGGTTTATTATTTTTTATTTATGAGGGTTTATGATTTTTTGGGGATGATTATTTAATCATATACATTTCATTTTTCTAATTTCAATTACACATTCCCTACTTCTAGCGACACAATAGAGGGTTTATGGTCATTTGGGCTAAGGTTTTAGGGTTTTTTGTGGCTGAGGGTTTAGAGTTTTTGGGGGATGATGGTTTAGTGTTTTTTAGTGATGAGGATTTATGTTTTTTTGGGGATGAGGGTTTATGGATTTTTGGGGCTGAGGGTAAAGGGTTTTGGGGTTTTTAGGGATGTCGATATATAGTTTTTTTATTAGGGTTTAAGAATTTTTGGGGTTAAGTGTTAAGAGTTTTATGGGGCTAAGGGTTTGGGGTTTTTGGGATAAGGGTTTATCATTTTCTAGGGTTGGGGGTTTATGGTTTTTTTGGGGGCTTGTTGTATATGGTTTTTTTATTACTATTGGTATATTTTTTATTGGAGAGAGGGGTTTAGGGTTTTTTGGGATGAAGTTTTGGGATTTTTTGTTACTAAGGGTTTTAGTTTTTTTCGGGGTAGAGAGTGTATGGGTATTTAGGATAGTGGTTTTATGGTTTTTTATGTATGAGGGTTTAGTAATTTTTTCGGATGAGGGTTTAGGGTTTTTTGGGGATGGGGTTTTAGGGATTTTTTTATTATAGTTTAGCTATTTTTTTGGGCTTAAGGTTTTGGGGTTTTTGGGGAATGCAGGTTTTGGGTTTTTAGTGGGTGAGGGTTTAGTGATTTTTGGGGGTGAGGGTTTATGTTTATTTGGGGTTGAATTTTTAGACTATTTTTTGTTTGAGTTTCTATGTTTTTTTGGTGATGAGGGTGTAGGGGCTATTCAGTAAGAAGTTCTAGGGTGTTTTAGGATAAGGGATTAGTGATTTTTTGGAAAGATGGACTAGGATTTAATAGGGATAAAAGTATATGTTTTGTTTTAGGATAAGGGTATAGAGTTTTTTGGGGCTCAAGGACTAGTTTTTTTCCAAGGATCCATTATTTTTTAGAGATAAATGACATAGGTTTTTTTAGGTTAAGGGTCTAGTGATTTTTGGGGTTAAGGGTTAAGGTTTTCTTATAGAATATGGTCTATGGTTTTTTTGGTACTGAATATATAGGGGTTATTTGGGAAAAGGATCTATCATTTTGTTATATCTAAGGTGTTTCGATTTTTTGAGGTTGTGTATATACTATTTTTTTGGGATAATTGTGATATGGTTTTGGGATGAGGGTCTGGGGATTTTTGGGTGTGAGGGTGTATGGGTTATAGGTGATGAGGTTATCGGGTTTTTTTGGTTTGAGGGTATAGGGTTTTTGGGGCTGTGGTTGTAGGGATATTTTAGCTAAGGGTCAAGGGTTATTTGGGGCTGAGGAACATGGGTTTATTTGGGGATAATTGTCTTCCATTTTTTGGGGATTATAATTTTTGGGGTTTTTTAGGGACGAGGGAATAGGGTTTGTTGGGGATAAGGGTCAATCCTTATTTAGGGCTAAGGTTTTTGGATTTTTTGGGGTTAATGGTCTTTATTTTATTGGGGAACTGGGTATGGGGATTTTTTGGGTTGAGATTATAAGTTTTTATGGGATATCGTTCTTCGGTTTTTTAGGGATGGGATCATAGATTTTAATATAGTTTAGGGTCTATAATTTATTGGGGTTGGGTGTCTTGCAGTTTTCGGGTATGTGGTTCAAGGTATTTTGGGAGCTATGGGTCTATGTTTTTTTGAGGCTAAGGGTATAGGGTTTTTTGGCGCAGAGGGTGAAGTGATTTTTTTGATGAGGATCTATGGTTTATTTAGGATGAGACTCCATGTTTTTTTGGGTATGAGGGTATAGAGTTTTTTAGGGATGATTAGCTGTGGATTTTTGTGTATAGTTGTCTAGGGTTCGGGGGTTGAGGTTGTAGGATTTTTATAGAAATGAGTCTAGGGTTTTTTTGGGGAATAGGTTCTATGGATTTTTGGGGCTGACGGTCTAGGGGTTTTGGGGGATGTGGGTCCATGTTTTTTTGGGTGATGTTTTGGGTTGTTTTGGGCTTGAGGGTATATATTTTTTGAGGCTAATGGTTTAAGGGTTTTTGTGGGTTTGGGGTAAGGGTTTTTTTATGGATGGGTGTTTTGGGATTTTCTGGGATGAAAATTTATGTTTTCTAGGGATGATTATTTATGGTTAATTAAGGATGATTGTTTAGTGTTTTTCTGTAATGAAGGAATATCATATTTTAGGGATAAGGTTTTATAGTTTTCTTGAGAAAATTTTTTATGGACTTTTATTAAGGGAATAGGTTTTTTGGGAAATGAGGGTTTACTTTTGGGGGGGGTGAGAGTTTATAGTTTTTTTGGACAAAATGATTATGGATTTTTAGGGATGATGGTTTATTATTTTTAGTGCTTTCCGTTTAGTGATTTTTGGGAATAAGGGTTTATGGATTTTTGGGGTTGTGTGTTTAGGGTTTCTTTTGGATGAGGGTTTCTAGTTTATTAAGGATGAGAGTTTAATGGGTTTTTTTACTAAGGATTTAGGTATTTTCAGGGATGATGGATTAGGGTTCTTTGAGTATGAGGGTTTAGGGTATTTTTTGTGGAGAATTTAGTGATTTTTTTTCATGAGGGTTACTTTTCTTATGGATGAGGGTTTTTGGTATTATAGAATTGAGAGTATCATTTTTTGGGGATCAGGTTTTAGGGTTTTTTGGTCTAAGGGTTTAGGGATTTTGGGGGATAAGGGTTTACAGTTTTTATGGGATAAGGGTTTATGATTTTTTGGGGTTGATTGATTAGGTTTTTGTGGGGATGGGGGTTTATGTTTTTTTGGGATATGGATATATATTAACTTTTGGGTAAAAGTGTTTATGGATTTTTGGCTAAGGTTTTGGGGTATTTTGGGATTGAGGGTTTAGTGTTTTGTAGGACTGATGTTTTAGGGTTTTTTGTGCTGAGAGAATAGTGTTTTTTGGGGTGAGGTTTTAGGGTTTTTTGGATGAGAGATTATTATTATTATTTTGGATGAGGTTTTATATTTTTTTTGGGTTGAGGGTTTATAGATTTTTCTAATGCAGATTTATAGTTTTTTGGGGATGATGGTTTAAGGTTTTTGGGGGTTTTGGGTTTTGATTTTTTTGGTGATGAGGGTTTAGATATTTTTTCGGATGGGGTTCATTTTTTGTAGCTGAGGGTTTAAGGTTTTCGGGCATAGGGTTTTGGGTTTTTTGGGTATTAGGGATTATAGTTTATGGGTATGGGGTTTATATTTTATTTGTTTTGAGGGTTTATGGTTTTTTGGGTTGAGGGTTTGCTTTTTTGGGGGGAATATTTTTTAGGGTTTATTGGGGCTGATGGTTTAGGGTTTTTAGGGACCCAAGATTTAGGGATTTTTGGAGTTGAGAGTTTAATGTTATCTTGAGGTAATATTTTTGATATTATTGTTGTTGAATGTTAATTTTTTTGGGATGATGGAATAGGGTTTACTGTGGCGAAGGGTTTTGTATTTTTTAGAGGATAGTGGAATAGGTTTTCTTGGGGTGATTATTTATTGTTTTTAAATCTATGAGATTATGATTTTTTGGGATGATGGAATTATGTTTTTTTGGTTAGGTGGTATTTAAGTTGGGTGTGGATTAGGGTATAGGGTTATTAGGGGCTTTGTGGTTAGGTTTTCTTTGGGAATATGATTTTGGGTTATTTGGGGCTATGGATTTAGGTTTTTTTGGGCTAAGCATGTTGTTTTTTTTTTGTTATGATGGTTATTTTGGGATGATAATTTATTTTTTTATAGGATTTTTTAAGGTTTTTTATGTTGGGGGGTTAGGGTTTTTTGGGGATGAGGGGTTGGGGTATTTTGGGTCTGATAGTGTCTTGTTTTTTGGGGCTAAGGGTTGAGAGGATTTTGGTTCTACGGGTATAGGGTTTTTTATTGATTAGGTTTGATGGTTTTATGGGGATTAAAATTTAGAATTTTTTAGGGTCTGAGGATATAGGGTATATTGGGGAAGAAGATTTATGGTTTCTTATGTATGGGGGTTTAGGGTTTGATGGGGATGAGGTTATAGGGTTTTTTGGGGTTTATGGTTAAGGGTTTAATGTGTATTAGTGTAGATGATTTTTTTTGGGGGTTAAGAGTTTATGGTTTCTTGGGATGAGGGTTTAGGGTTTTTTGGGGCTATAGGTAGACTGTTTTGTGGACTGAGGGTAGATCCTTGTCTGAGGATGAGGTCTAAGATCTTTTTGGAGCTAAGGGTTGGGGTTTTGGGGGGATGAGGGTTGTGGTTTTTTGGCCTATGGGTTTAGTGATTATTAGGGATAAGTGTTTAGGGTTTTTAGGGGTGAGGGTTGAGGTATTTTAGGGTTGTGGGTTGACTGTTTTTTGGGGATGAGGGTTGAGTATTATTCTGGGCATAGGGTTGAGGGGTTTTTTGGGATTTGGGTTTAGGGTTATTTAAGGATGAGTTTTTATAGTCTTTTGGGACTAAGGGTCAATAGTTTTTTGGGGATATGGTTTTAGGTATTTTTTGGGATGTGGGTTTAGGAATTTTTAGGAAAGAGGATTTAGGTATTTTTGGGGCAGAGTTTTTAGTTTTTTTATTGATTGGAGTTTTATGGTTTTTCATTGATAAGGGTTTATGGTTTTTAGGTGCTAAGGTGTATGATTCTCTTATGATTTGGTTTTAAGTTTTTTTATAGATGAGGGATAATATTATTTTGGGATAGGATTAAGTTTTTTTTGGGACTCATAGTTGATGTTTTTTTGGGTTGTTGTTGTGGGTTTTTGGGACTAAGGGATTTGGGATTTTTTTAGGGATGAGGGTTGTGTTTTTTTTATCAGAGATTGAGGGGTTTTTTGGGCCAAGGATTGAGGTTTCTATGAGGTTTTAGTGTTTTGGTGATGATTTTTTAGGGTTATATTTGATAAGGGTTCATGGTTTTTTGTATCAAAGTGTTGATTAAATTTTGGTGATGATGGTTCATTTTTTGGGTTTGAGGGTTTAGTGTTTTTTGAGGAATCTGGTTTAGGGTTTTCTGGTAAAGAGGGTTTAGGGTTTTTAGGCTAAGGGTTGAGAATTTTTTGGGACTAAGGTTTTATGGTTTTTTGGGGAAGAGTGTTGAGTTTTTCTTATGGATGATGGTTAGGGGTCTTTTGGGGATGGTGGTTTAGGGTTAATTTGGAGAAAAGGGTTGAGCTTTTTTTGGTGCTGAGGGTTGAGGTTTTTAGGGATGAGTGTTTATGGTATTTTGGAGTCTTAAGGTTTTGGTTTTGGGGGATGTGAGTTCTTATGGATTTTTAGGGATGAGGTTTTATGATTTTTTATTACAGTTTAGTGTCTTATGGTTTGTAGGGTTGATGGGTTTTTCGGAATAACGGTATAATGTTTTTGGGGTATGAGGGTCTTAGGTTTTTTAGGGATGAGAATTTGGGATTTTATTAGGCTAATTTTTTAGTAATTTTTTAGTTCATAGGGTTAAGGGTTTTTTGGGATGAGGGTTGGTGGTTTTATTATGATGAGTTTATAGGGTTTTTTACATTGATTGATTATTTTTTGGGGAGATGAGGTTTTTTGGTTTTTGGGGAAAGTTGGTTGAGGGTTTTTGGGACCTGAGAGTTTAATGTATATATGGACTGAGGGTTTAGGGTTATTTGGGCTATAGTTTGTGGGTTTTGGGTCTAAGGGTTGAAGGTTTTTGGTGTCTTGGGTTGAGGGTTTTTTGGACCAAGGGTTTATTGTTTTTTAGGGCCATGTGTTTAGGTTTTTTTGGACTAAGGTTTTGGGGTACTTTAAGGCGAATGGTTTAGGGTTTTTTGGTGGAGGGTTTTGTTTTCTTCAGGGTGACGTTTTGATGTTTTTTAGGATTGATGAATTATGGTATTTTTGAGTTTGAGGTGTTAGGGTCTTTTAGGGCTGAGTGTCTAAGTTATTTTTGGGATATGGGTTTAGGTTTTTTAGGGTTTTTAATTTAGGGTTTTTTTGGGATGAGGTTTTATGATTTATTAGGAATAAGTATTTTTAGGTTTTTGGGTCTGAGGGATCTGAGTTTTTTGGGATGAGTATTTATGGTGTTTTGGGAGTGGTGGGTTGGTGGTTTTGGGTTTAAGGGTGTAGGGTTTTTTTGTATGAGTTTCTATGGTTTTTTAGGTCTGAGTGTTAGGGGATTCTTGGGGATGAGGGTTTGGTCCCTTTTTTTGATTGAGGGTTTAGGGTCTTTTAGGGTTGTTGGATTCTAGTTTTTTTTTTGGGTTGAGGGTTTTTCATTTTCAGGGCCTAGTGTTTTAGTTTTTGAGGGTTCAGGGTTTTTTTGGGGCTATGGGTTGAGGATTTTTTATGGATAAGGGTTGAGAGTTTTATTGGGTTTAGGTTTGACTCTTTATTGGGAATAATGGTTTTGGGTTTTTTGTGGCTCAAAGTTCATGTTTTTTGGATCTGATGGGCGTTTCAGTATATTTAGGGATGATGGAATAGTGTTTTTCGTGGATGAGGGTTTAAGATTTTTTGTGTTTGAGGGTTGAGGGTATTTTTTGGATGAGAAGTAGGGTTTTTTGGGACAAGTGTTTGCGTGTTTTTGTGGGGGAATGGTTTATGTTTTTTGAGGTAGGATTTTAGGTTTTTTGGGGGATAAAGGTTCATGGTTTTTTTGGTTTGAGAGATAATTGTTTTTTTATGAGTTTTGTGGGTTTTTTGTTGTTGAGGTTTTAGGCTTATTAGGGGCTTAGAGATGTGGGTTTTTGATGATAAAGGTTAAGTGTTTTTTGGGGATGAGGGTAGAGGGTTTTTTGGTTGAAGATTATGTCTTTTTTGGGGCTGAGGGTTGAGGTTTTTCTGGGGATGAGCATTGAGGGTTTTTTTGGATTGAGGGGTGACGGTTTTTTTTGGCAGAGGGTAGAGGATTTTTTGGGGATGAGGGTTGAGGTTTTTTTGTGCTAAGGGTATAGGTATTATTAGGGATAAGGTTTGAGGATTGTTTTGGATGAGGGTTAAGGGTCTTTTGGAGTTGGTGGGTTGAGGTATTTTTGGTGATAAGGGTTGAGGGTTTTCCATGAATAAGGTGTGAACGATTTCTAGGGATAAGGGTTATGGGTTTTTTGGGGATGCGTGTTTAGGGTTGTCTAGGGATGAAGGTTTAGGTTGTTCTATGGAGGAGGGTTTATTGGTTTTGGGGGATATGGGTTGGGGGTTTTCTGGGGAAGAGGGTTTCAGGTTTTTTAGGGTAGATTTTTTATGGTTTTTTGGGGATAAGGGTTTAAATATTTATGGGGATAGTGTTTTCTATTTTTTGGGAAGTGGTTTTATGGGGTATTGGTGCTAATGGTTTAGGTTTTTTGGGGGTTGAGGATTTAGGGTATTCTGTGGATGAGGGTTTAGGGTAATCAATAGATGATGGTTGATAATTTTCTAGAGATGAGGGTTGATGGATTTCTAGGGATGAGGGCTGATGGTTTCTAGGATTATATGGTTTACGGTTTTTCGGTTTGAGGGTTTAGGAAACCTTGAGGCTGAGGGTTTAGGAATTTTGGGGTTGAAAGTTGAATTTTTTTTATGGATGAGGTTTTAGTGTTTTGTGGGAAGTGGGTCATGGTATTTTTGGGGAAAAGGGTATAGGTTTTTTGGGGGATGATAGTTCAGGATTTTTTGGGGATGAGCCTTAATGTTTATTTGGTTATGGGGGTTTAGGTATTTTTGGGTCATAGGTTTTAGGGTTGTTTGGGGTTGAGGGTTGAGATTTTTTCAAGATTAGGTTTGAGAGATTTTTTTAGATAAGGGTTGAGGGTTTTTGGGGGATGAGGATTAATAGTTATTTGGTCTTGAGAGTTTAGGGTTTTTTGGGTATGTGGGTAGAGGGGGTTTTAGGTATGAAGGTTGAGGGTTATTTAGGGATGATGGATGAGGATTTTTCCTGGATGAGGGTTGATAGTTTTTTGGGGTTGATGGTTGAGGGTTTTTTGGGGATTTTCATTGAGTTCTTTTGGATAGAGAGGGTTTAGGTTTTTTTTATGAGTATTGAGAGATTTTTGTGATTATATTTTAGGGTTTTCTAGTGATAAGGTATGATGGTTTTCTATAGTTGAATATTGAGGGTTTTCTTGTAATAAGGGGTTATGTTTTTATGAGGTTGATCATTGAGGATTTTCTACAGCAAAGGGTTTAGGGTTTACTATGGATAAGGTTTTAAATATTCATGGGGATGATGGTTTAAGGTTTTTTTTGGATGAGGTTTTATGGTTTCTTTTATATGGGTTTAGGGTTTTTTTGGAATGAGGGATTAGGGATTTGGGGATGAGGGATAGGGTTTTTGGGATGAGGAATTAGGGTTTTTGGGGGTGTTGGATTTTGGTTTTGGGGGTTCATGGTTTATGGGTTTTAGGGGATGAGGGTTCAGGGTTTTCTATATCTTGGGGTAGAGGGTTTTTTTGGGTATTATGGATGATGGTTTTTTGGGATGATGGTTGTGGATTTTATAGGGATAAAATTTAAGGGTTTCTTCGGTTTGACGGTTGGGATTCTTTTTGGGATGAGGGATTTGTGGTTTATTTTTTTATATTTTTTGGGAAGATATATTTGTGAATTTTTAGGATGAGGGATTGAATAATTCTTGTGGATGAGGGTTTAGGGTTTTGTGGGGCTTCTATATTAGGTTTTTTCAAGGCTTAGGTTTTATGTTTTTTAGGTTTGGGGGTTTTAGGTTTTTTTAGGTATGTGGATTTATGATTTGTGGGGGATATAATGTTGGGATTTCAATGAATGAGGTTTAGGGTTTTAGGGGACGAAGGGTTTAGGGTTTTCTAGGGAAGAGGGTTAAGGGTTTTTAGGGTTTTAGGGATTAAAATTATCTGGGACTGATGGTTTAGGGTTTTCTAGTGATGAGGGTTTAGTATTTTATAGTGGAAAGGATTTTGGATTTTATGGGGCTTAGGGTTTGGGGGTTTTTATGTTTCATGATTTAGGTTTTGTTGGGTTTGAGCATTGAGCTAATGGATTATGATTTTTTTTGGGTTAGGGGTTAGGGTGTTTTAGGATAAGGGTGAATGGGATTTTAGGCTCATGGTTAAGGGATTATTGGGGGTCGGGGTTTATGTTTTCATGGGGATTATGCTTTAGGGTGTGTTGGGGTTGAGGGATTTGGGTTTTTTGGGGCCTGAGGGTCTTGGTTTTTTTGGGGATATTGGTTTAATATTTTTAGGGGATGAGGTTTAGAGATTTATTAGGTTTAAAATATAGGGTTTTGTGTGTTTTGGGTTTTGGGTTTATGGGTTTACAGTTTTCTCATGATGATATTTTCTTGAATTCTAGGGTTGTGGGTTTAGGGTTTTTTGTGGATGGGTTTTTAGGGTTTTCTAGGAAAAAGTGTTTAGGGTTTTTTTTGAGAATAAGGCTTTCAGGTTTTTGAAGGTTATGGTTTTAAATTTTTATAGGGATGAGTTTATGGTTTTATAGGGTTGGGAGTTTTTCTTTTTATAATAATGGGGTTTTATGATTTTTTGCGGATGAGGGTTTAGAGTTTTCTAGAGATGATAGATTAGGGTTTTCTTGGGATAAGTGTTTGGTTTTTTCTAGGGATGAGGGTTTATGGTTTTAGGGGGTTTTGGGATTTTGGATTTCTGGGGATCATGGATTATGGATTTTTGAGGATATTGGTTTAGGGTTTAGTGTTTTTGATGATTCAGGGTTTTTTAGGGTTGAGGTTTCATGGGTTTTTGGGGATGAAGGTTCAGGGTTTCTTGAGGATGTGTGTTCCTATTTTTTTAGGGTTGAGGTCTTAGTTTTTTTTATAAACTTTTTTTATGGATAAGGGTTTAGTGTTTTTTGTGGTTGATGTTTCATGGTTTTTAGGGATGAAGGATCATGTATTTTTATGGATGAGGATTTATGGGATTTTTTTTTTACTTAGTGTTCAATGTTATTTGTGGTTGAGGGTTTAGGGAATTTTAGGGCTTTTGGTTGAGGGTTTTTTTGGGTCTGAATGTTCATGGTCTTTTGGGGGCTGTGAGTTCATGGTTTTTTGATATGAGGGTTCTGTGTTTTTTTAGAGATGGGGGTTTAGGGTTTTTTGGGATGAGGGTTCAGGATTTTGGGGGTTAAGGGTTTAGGGTTTTTTGTGGCATGTGGTTTAGGGTTTTTTGGGGATGAGAGTTCATAATTTTTGGGGGATGAAATTTTGAGGGTTTTTAGGGCTATGTGTTCTAGGTTTCATATGGATTTCATTTTAGGGTAAATTTTGGTTGAGGGTTCATGGTATTGAGGGTTTAAGATATTGAGTTTTGGGGATTAAATTTAAGGGTTTTTTGCAGTAATGGGGTATGTTTTTTGGGGCCCTAAGTATTAGGGTTTTTTGACAATAGGATATAGGGTTTTTTGTGTATGGGGGTTGAGGTTTTTTCAATAATGAGGAATTATAGTTTTTTGACTGATTGATGAGGTTTTTTTGGGGATAAAATTATTGGGTTTTTTTGTCCTCACCATTAATGGTATTTTTGGGCACATATTTTAGTGTTTTTATTAGATGAGGTTTGAGGGATTTAATGGGTAGAGTGTTTAGTGTTTATTGGGGAATAGGGTTCCTGAATTTTTTGGGGGGAAAAGGGTTTAGGGTTTTTTGGGGACGAGGGTTTAGGCTTGTTTGGGAATAAGGGTTTATGTTTTATTGGTATTATTGGTTTAGGTTTTTTTAGTGATAAGTGTGTAGGATTTTTTGGGGATAGGGGTTTAGGATTTTTTGTGTTTGAAGGTTTAGTTTTTGTTTTACAACTGATAGTATAGGGTTATTTGGGGATGAGGGTTTAGGGTTATTTGGTGCAAAGGGTTTATCATTTTGGGTTTAGGGTTTTTTTGATCTGAGGGATTGGGGTTTTTTGAGGATGAGGGTTTAGGTTGTTTTAGGCCTATGAGATTATGGTCTTTTAGGGATGAGGTGTAAGTGAATTTTGGGGCTAATGGTTTAGGGTTTTTTGGGGTTGTTGGTTTATAGTTTTTTTTGGTCCAAGGGTTTATGTTTTTTTAGGGATAAGGGTTTATGGTTTTTTAGGGGTGATGTTTTAGGGTTTTTTAGAGATGAGAATTTTGGGGATTTTTGGGGATTATGGTTTATCATTTTTGGGGGATGATGTCTTATAGTTTTTTTGGGTATGAGGGTTAAGGGTTGTTGCAGATGACGAATTATCAAATTTTGTGGATGAGGGTCATGCGATTATTGGTGCTGAAGATATAGAATTTTTTTGGGATTGAAGTTTTAGGGTGTTTTGGGGATGAGAGTTTATGAGTTTGGGTCTAAAGGTAGAGGGATTTCTGGGGCTATTGGTTTGACATTTTTTGGGATTAGGGGTTATGGTTTCACGGTGCTGAGTGTTTAGGGTTTTCGGGGTTTCAGTTTTACATTTTCTTAGGGATGAGTGTTTAGGGTTTTTGGGATTAGCTTTTGAGTGTTTTTAGTGATGAGGGTTAAGGGTTTTATAGGACTAAGGGTGTAGGGTTTTTGTTAAAAATATATTAAGTGTTTTGGTTTGAGAATTTAGTGTTTTTTAGGGATGAGGGTTTATGGTTTTTTAGGGGTGAGGGATTTCAGATAATTGGGGTTGACGGTTTAGGGTTTTTTGGGACTAAGGTTTGAGGGGTTTTGGTGATATGGTTGATGTTTTTTTAAGGATTTATATGTTAATTTATTTTAGGTTTGAAGGGTTTCTATGGATAAGGGATTAGTGTTTTTTTGGAATGATGGTTTGGGGGTTTTTAAGGCATAGGGTTTTGTGTTTTTTGAGGATGAAGGTTTAGGGTTTTTTGGGGACAATGGTTTATGGTTATTTGGGGATAATGGTTTAGGATATTTTAGGGATTAGGGTTTAGGGTTTTTTAGGGAATATGTATGAGTGTTTTGGGGGGATGATGGTTTATGAGTTTTGGGGGTTGAGTGGTTATGGTTTTTAGGGTAGGCCATTAAGGGATTTTTGGTTTTGAGGATTTAGGGGTTTTTTTGGGCTAATGATTGAGGTATATTTTGGCCTTTGTATTTTGAGTTTTTGGGGGATGATGATTGATTTTACTTTGGGGCACATGGTTTATTGTTTTTCAAGGATGTGGGTTTAGGGTTTTTGGTGATATAGGGTTTATTGTTCATAGGGCCTAGGGTTTAGGGGTTTTTTGGGTTTGAGGGTATAGGGTTTTTAAAGGATGATGATTTACAGTTTTTGGACTAAGGTTTTTGGTTTTCATAGGTATGAGGGTCAAGGGTTTTTTGGGGGCTAAGGGTTTTGGGTTTTTTGGGGATGAGGGTTTGGTGTTTTTTAGGGACAATGGTTTTGGGTTTTTTGGGCCCAATGGTATAGGTGTTTTGGGGATGGGGGTTTATGGATATTTGGGCATGAGGGTTTTGGGTTTTTTTTATGATTTTTGGCAGAATTTTATGTATGAGTGTTTATGTTTTTTTGGGGCTATGAGTTTTAGTTTTATTTAGGTATTAGGGTTGATTTTTTTGGGTATGAGGGTTTAGGGTTTTTTTGTTTTAGAGTTTTGTTTTTTTTTTGTGGAAAAGGATTGATGATTTTTTGGGTCTAATAGTTGATAGTTTTTTTGGGCTGAGGGTTTAGGGTTTTTTGAGCTTGATATTTTATGTTTTTTTTTGTGATGAGGGAATGTGTATTTTTAAGGCTATGTGTTTAGGATTTTAGGTCTAAAGGATGATTTCTTTTTGGGAAGATAGTTGAGGATTTTCTAGGGATGAGGGTCAAGGGTTTTTTGGGGCTGCGGTTTGAGAGTATTTTTGGTCTGAGGGTTTAGGTTTTTTATAGATTATATGGTTTGTTATTTTTTGGGGTTGAGGTATTATGGTTTTTTGTGATGCGTTTTTATGTCTTTTGTGGCTAATGGTTTAGTGTTTATTGGGATAAGGGTTTATGGTTTTTTGGGTTTGGGGGTTTAGGGTTTTTTGGGGGGGCTTAGGGTTGAGGATTTTTTTGGCATTAGGTATTTTGTTTTTTTGTGGATGAGGGTATTGGGTTATTTTGGGATGAGAGTCAATGGTGTTTTAGGGATATAAGATTATTGTTTTTTGGGATAAGTGTTTAGGTTTTCTTGTTCCTAAGGGTTGAGGTTTTTTGTATCTAGGGGTTTAGGATTTTTAAGGATTATAGATGACTATTTTTTGGGATAAGGGTTCGTTGTTTTGGGACTGAGGGTTTAGTGATTTTTTTGTACCAAGGGATTCAGTTTTTTAGGGATGAGGGTTTAGGGTTTTTTAGGGATGAGGGTTCTGTGTTTTTTTTGGATGACGAGTTAATTTAATTTTTGGCTGAGGGATTAGGAATTATTGGGGATTATGTTTTGGGTTTTTAGGGGATTTGGTATTAGGGTTTTTTAAGGATGAGATTTTAGGGTTTGTTGGATGAGGGTTTTGGGTTTTCTATGGCTAAGGGTTTAGGTTTTTTGGGGATCACGGTTATTATTTATTTGGATTTATATGTTAATGTTTTTAGTGTTGAGGGATTTAGAATTATTTGGAATTTGGGTTTTGGGTTTTTTTTGTGGTTGAGGGTTCAGAGTTTTTGGGTCTGATCAATTAGGATTTTTGGTAGCTATGGGTTTATGAGTTTTTGGGGATGAGAATTTAAGGTAGTTTGGGATGGGGGATTAGGATTTTTTGGGGATGAGAGTTTAGGGATTTTAGGGGTTGAGGGATTGGTGACATTTCGAGATGAGTGTTTAGGGGTTTTTAAAAAATAGTTGTTTTTAATATGAGAATTTAGGTTTTTTTTTGTATGACGGTTCTAGGCTTATTTTCATGTGGTTTTTTTGTTTTTTGGGCATGAGGGTTTAGGGTTTTTGGGTCTGTGGGTTTAGGGTTTTTGTTGAATGGTGGTGTCGGTTTTTTGGGGGTTCAATATTTAGGGTATTTTAGTGCTTGGTGTTAAGGGATTTTTGGGGATGATATTTTATTGTTTCTTGGGATGAGTGTTTAGATTTTTCTATGGATGAGGGTTTAGGGTTTTCTGGGGGTAATGGTGCACTATTTTCTAGGGATGAGGGCTTATGGTTATCTCAGGATGAGGGTTTATGGTTTTAGGGGGCTGAGGGTTAAAGTTTTTGTAGGGATGACGGTTTGGGGAGTTCTTGGGCTAAGGGATATGGTTTTATAGGTATGATGGAATATGGTTTTATAAGTTTGAGGGATTTAGGTATTATGGTTCCTACAGGATGAGGGCATATGGTTTCTTAGGGATGATAATTTAGGGTCTTCTAGGTGGTCTTAAGGTTTTTAAGGGCTGAGGGTTTAGGTATTTCCTAGGATAATGGTATAGGTTTTTCTACAGTGGATTTTTTATAGTTCTAAGAGATGAGGGTTTAGGAATTTCTAGGGAAAAGGGTTTAGGGTTTTCTACGAATGAGGGTTTAGTGTTATTTAGGTCTTTGGATTTAGGGATTTCTGGGGGTGGGGTTTGAAGGTTTTTAGGGTTTTAGGATCTGTATATTTCTAGCGTTAATGGTTTAGGGTTTCATGGGGCTGATGGTTAATTTTATATGCAAAGGATTTTGGGTTTTTTAGTGCTGAGTGATTAGGGTTTTCTAGAGCCAACTGTTTATAGATTTTTGGGGCCCTGGGATTCAGTTTTTTATGGTTATGGGTTTATGGTTCTTTTGGTGAAAAGGGTTCTAGGTTTTTTTGTGTCAGTATTTGTTTGTTTTTATTGGACTACGGGTTTGGGTTCTTTGGGGATAAGTGTTTAGAGATTTCCATGATAAAGGGATTTTTTGGGGATGAATATTTGGGGTAGGTGGATTCATATATTCTTGGCATTAGGGTTTATTATTTTTTGGTGATAATGTTTTATGGTTTTATGGGGATAAGGGTTTAATTTTTTCTAGAGATGGGTGTTTAAGGCTTTCTGGGGCTGAGGGTTTTGGTTTTTCTAGGGCTAGGGATTAGGGTTTCTAGGGTTTCCAAATTAGTGTTTTTTAAGGATAAGGATTTAGGGTTTTATATGAATGATGGTTTATGGTTTTATATGTAAAATGGTTTAATTTTTTTGTTACTTAGGTTTTAACCTTTTCTAGGGTAGAGGGATTAGGGTTTTCCAAGGATGAGGGTTCATGGTTTTATGTGGATGAGGGTTTAGGATTTTCTAAGCATGAGGGTTCATGGATTTCTTGGCTTGAGGGTTCAGGGTTTTCTACATCTAATGGTTCAAGTTTTTATATTCCTAGGGGTTTAAGAGTTTCTAGGTATTATGGTTCAAGTTTTTCTGGGGATGAGGGTTCATGGTTTTCCTATACTGAGGGTTCTAGCATTTTTTTAGATGAGGGTTTAGGGTTTTTGCGATTTTCGGTACATGGTTTACTAGTGCTGAGGGTTCATGATTTTTAGGGGATGAAGGTTGAGGGTTTTTTTTAGGATGATGGTTTAGGGTTATTTGGGACTGAGTGTTCGGGGTTTTAGGGAATGTGTGTTCAGCGTTTTTTGGGTAATAGGATTCAGATTTTCTATGGAAGTGGGTTTTGGTTTTTTATAGGATCAGGGATGATGTTTTTTTGGGGAAGATGTTCCTGGATTTTTAGGAGATGAGGGTTCATGGATTTCAAGGGTAGTGGGTTCATGATTTTAAAGGTATGATGGTTTAGGGTTTTCTATGGATAAGGGTTTAATGTTTGTTGCGGATGACGGTTCTTTGTTTTCTATTGGGTGGGTTGTGGGTTTTCTATAGGAAGGTTTAAAGGGTTTTGGTGCTAAGGGTTCATGTTTATCTTATACTGAGGGTTGAGTGTTTTCTAGGTATTACTATTTAATGTTATCTAGGGATTAGGGTTTAGGGTTTTCTAAGCTTAGGGGTTTCGTGTTTTCTATATATCATGATTCTAGGTATTCTTGGGCTATACGTTAGGTTTATCTAGGTATCAAATATAGGGGATTTGTGTGGGTGAGGTTTAAGTATTTTCTAGGTATAAGGGTTTATGATTTCTAATATCTAAGGGTTTAGGGTTTTCAGGTGATTGGTGTTTAGGGGTTTCTAGAGTTGAGGGTTCGGGGTTTTATGCGATAGAGGTTTTATGATATTCTAGCTTGTGGGTTATGGGTTTTTTGGGGATGAGGGTTCATGATTTTATAGGGATGATGGTTCAATGCTTTCTAGGGCTCATAGTTTAGTGTTTTTTATTCAAAGGGTTTATGATTTTCTTGGGAATAGGGTTCAGGTTTCATTGGATGAGAGTTTAGGTATTTTTTGGGATGAGGGTTCAAGGTTTTATATGAACTATGTTTTAGGTTTTTGTGGGGATGGGGTTGAGGGTTCTTTGCGTATGAGGGTTAATTGTTTTTTTAGGAAGTTGATTCAGGGTTTTTTTGGGGATAAGGGTTTGGTATTATTAGGGGCTATGATTTTATGGTTTTCCAGAGCTGGGGTTTTATATAGTTCAAGGGTGCAGGGTTTAGGGTTTTTGGAGTTGACGTTTAGCATTATTTGGGGATGAGGGATTAGATTTCTCTAGGTATGAGGGTATAGAGTTTTCCTGGGATGAGGGTTTATGGTTTTCTAGGTATGTGGGTTTATGGTTTCATTGGGTGGGGGATTATTTTTTTCTCAGGATTAGGGTTTAGGGTTTTTAGGGGATGATGTTTTTGGGTTATTTGGGGCTTAGAGAATGGGAATTTCAGTATTTCAGTTTTGGAGTTTTCTAGACTGAGGTTTCAGGGTTTTCTATGGATGAGGCATAAGGGTTTTCTGGTTATGAGGTTTTTGGTTTTTCTTAGGATGAGGGTTTAAGGTTTTATAGGGATGAGGTTTTGGGGTTTTCTGGAGATGAAGGTTTTGGGTTTCAAGAGATGGGGTATTAGGTTTTTCTATGGCTACATTTTAAGTTTCACTAGGGCAAATGTTGTAAGGTAGTTTGGGTATATGGTTTTAGGGTATTCTAGGGATAAGGGTTTAGTGTTTTTTGTATTAGAACATATGTTATTGTAGGGCTATGGGTTTTGGGTTTTTAGTGACTGAGGGTTTAGAGATTTCAAGCATTGATGGTTTAGGGTTTTCTTGGAATTTGGGACATGAGTTTTATTTTGATGAATGTTTATGATTTTTACGGATGAGGGTTTATTTTTTTGGGTATAAGGATTTAGTTTTTTTTTGTTATTTGGGGTTAAGGTATTTCTAGTGCCGAGGGTTTAGGTTATTCTGGGGATATGGGTTTAGGTATTTTTTAGGATGAGGGCATAAAGATTTTTGGGGCTGTGGGTTTTTGGTTTTATGGGACTGAGGGTTCATAACATTTTGGGGCTAAGGGTTTAGGTTTTTATGAGGAAGAGGGATTATTTTTTTATGTGGATAATGGTTCATCGATTTTCTAGGGTTGTGGGTTAATGGTTTGTTGGGGATGATGGTTCTAGGTATTCTTGGAAGAATGATTAAGGGTTTTCTAGGGATAATAATTTAGAATTTTTTAGAACTATGTGTTTAGGGTTTTCCACATTTGAGGGTTTAGGGTTTTCGGGCATGAGGATTGAGGGTTTTTTAGAGCTGAGGGCACATGGTTTTCAAGGGATGAGGGTTCATGTTTGTCTTTGGCCGAGGTTCAGGGTTTTTTTAGGATAAGTGCTCAGTGTTTTCTAGGTTTATGGATCCAGGTTATTTTAAGGATTATGGTTCAATGATTTTTGGGGGTGAGGTTTTAGGGTTTTCTGGGGCTGGGTGTTCAGGGTTTTATTTGGTTTAACAGTTCAAGGATTTCTGGGACAGAGGATTGAGTATTTTTTTTGAATATGAGGGATTAGTTTTTTATGGGGCTAAGTGTTCAATTTTTTCTAGGTATGAAGGTTCATGGTTTTCTAGGGATGAGCATTTTGGGTTTTTTGGGAATGAGGATTTAGGGTTTTCTAGGCATAAGGGGTTAGTGTTATCTGGAGATTAGGGCTTAGGGACTTCCATGGCTACAGTTTTATGGTTTTATAGGGTTGAGGGTTCAAGGTTTTCTAGGGATGAGGGTTCCGATTTTCCTATGGTTAAGGGTTCAAGAATTTCTAGGGCTGATGGTTTATCATTTTATGGGGATAAGGGTCTATAATTTTATGGGGTTGAGGGTTTTGTGTTTTCTAGGGCTGGGGGTTTAGGGTTTTCAGGGTTTGGGGTTTATGGTTTTCTAATGCTATGGGTTCATGGTTTCTTGAGGATAAGGTATCATGGTTTTATGGGGATGAGTGTTTTATTTTTTATTAGGTTGGGGGTTTAGGGTTTTCTATGGATAGGGTTCTATGATTTCTACTACGGATGGTTTAGGGTTTTCTATGGATGAGGATTAATGGTTTAAAAGAGATAAATTTCATGGTTTTCCATGAATGAGGTTACAAGGTATTTTGGGGATGATGATTTATGGTTTTCTAGGGATGAGGTTCCATGGTTTTCTTGAGATAAGGGTTTAGGGTTTTTTGGGGAACCGGGTTAGGGGTGTTCTAGGGGGAGTGTTTAGGGAATTCCAGGGCAATGTGTTCAGGGTTATTTAAGGACGAGGGTTCAGGTTTTTCTGTGGTTAAGTGTTTTTGGGTTTCAAGCGATAAGGTTGTAAGGTTTTGGGGGATAAGGGTTTATATATATCTAAGAATAAGGGTTTTGTATTTTACATTGATGGGGGATTAAGATTTTCATGGGATGAGGGTTTTGTGTTTTTATGGATAAGGGATTAGGAATTTCTATGGATGTGTGTTTCAGGTTTTCAAGGTATATGGGTTTATGGTTATCTAGGATGAGGGATTAAGGTTTTCTAGGGATGAGTATTTATGGGTTTTTTTGCTGAGGTTTTCATATTATTTTGGACTGATGGTTTTTTTCTAGGTTTGAAGATATATGGTTTTCTAAGGTTGAGGGTTTAACGATTTCTATGGTTGAATAGGGATGATAGTTTTGGTTTTATGTGGGATGAGGGTTTATGGATTTCTAGGTATGTGTATTTAGGTTATTCTTGGGCTGGGGTTTTAGGTTTTCTGGGGTAAAGATTTCGTGTTTTCATGGGTTGAGGGATTAGGGCTTTCTGGTGCTGAGGGTTTAGGGTTTTTTGTGGCTGATAAGATTAGGGTTTTCTAGGGGGTCAGGGTTAATGGTTTCATGGGGAGGAGGGTTTAGTGTTTTCTAGGACATAGGGTCTAGGGTTTTAGTGGCCAGCAGTTTAGAGTTTTCTAGGGATGAGGGATTAAGGTTTTCTAGGGCTAAGGGTTTAGTGTTTTATTGTGATCAGGGTTTTGGTGTTTCTTGGGATGATGTTTTAGAGTTTTTTATGGCTGTGTCGTTATGGTTTTCTGAGGATGATGGTTTAGGGTTTTGGGGATTTTGGGTATAGAGGTTTTTGGGTTTGAGGATTTTGGGTTTTCTGGGGTTGAAAGTTTGGGTGTTTTGGGGATGTGGTTTTAGTGCTTTTTGGGGAAGTTGGTTTAATGTTTTTTGGTGCTGTGGTTTAGGATTTTTTGGGGATTAGGGTTTATCATTTTTGGGGCTAAGGGTTTTGGTTTTTTTTGGGACGAGGTTTTATGATTTTTTATGGATGAGGGTGTAGTGTTATTTTAGGATGATCATTTGTGTTTTTTGTGGTATAAGGGATTAAGGTTTTTTCAATATGAGGGTTTAGGATTTTTTGTGGCTACAGTTTTATTCTTTGGGGATGAGGGTTATGTTTTTTTGGTGGTGATGGATTAGTTTTTTCTGGGGATGATGGTATATGAATTTATATGGATGAGGTTTTGGGAATTTCTATGCTATATGGTTTAATTTTTCCTAGGGTTGATATTTTGGGGTTTTTTGGGGTTGAGGGTTTTGGTGTTTTGGGGGTTGAGAGATAAGGGTTATCTTGGGGATGAGGGTTTAGTTTATTTTGTGGATGAGGGTTTGTAAATATTTGGGGATGAGGGTTTTGGGTTTTTGGGGATTCCTGATTAATGTTTTTTGGGGGCTGGAGTTTAGGTGTTTTTTGGGCCAAGGTTTTAGGGTCTTTTGTGGATGAGTGTTAAGTGTTATTTGGGGCTAACTGATTAAGATTTACTTGGGCCAAGGGGTTAAAATTTTCTAGGGTTGAGGGTTTTTTGTTTTTTGGGGATGAGGGTTTTGGGTTTTTTAGGGTTGGGGGTTTATGATTTTTGGGGATGTGGTTTTTATTGTTTTTTTCTATGAGGGTTTACAGTTTTTTGTGGTTTATGTTTTAATTTTTTTTGGGAAGAGGCATTACGTTTTTTTGTGGATGATGTTATAGATTTTTTTGGGAATGGGGTTTAAGGTTTTTGGGTGGAGTATTGATGGTTTTTGGGGATGAGGGTTTTGGGTTTTTTGGGGGGTGATGGATTATTTTTTTTTAATGTGGTTTTCCTGTTTTGGGGATAAGGGTATAGGCTTTTTGAGATTAATGATTTAGGATTATTATGGACCGAGGGCTTGGGATTTTTTGGTGTTGAGGGTTTAGGGTTTTTTGGGGTTGACGGTTTACATTTTTATGGGTAAAAGTGTTTATGGTTTTCTAGGGATGAGGATTTAGAGTCTTTTGGGGTAAAGGTTTTATAATTTTTGGGGGATGGTGTTTGGAGTTTCTTTTTTTAATGAGGGTTTATTATTATTTAGTGCTAAGGATTTAAGGTTTCTTGGATGTAGGTATAGGGTTTTTGGGGGATGACTACTTTTAGTTTTTTGGGATTATTGTTTTTTATTTTTTTTGGGTTGAGGGTTTTGGGGTTTTGGGAGATGAGGGTTTTCCTCTTTTTTTATAGCTGATCATTTTATGTTTTTTGGGGATGAGTGTCTAGGTATTTCCAGTGCTAAGGCTCTAGAGTTTTTTGGTGATTAGGGATTATCATGTTTTTGTGACTATATATATATGTTTTTTATAGATGGTGGATTATGGGATTTTGTGGCTCTAGGTTTTGGTTTTTTGGGGCTCAAGGTTAAGGGTTTTTTGGGGCTATGGGTTTTGTGATTTTTTGAGATATGGGTTTAGTGTTTATTAGGGATAAGGAACTTTAATTTTTTGGGGATGAGGGTTTAGTGATTTTTATGGATGATTGTTGAGGGTGTTTTGTTCTTAGGGTTTAGTGTTTTTGGGGTAGTGGGTTTTGGGTTTTTTTGGGGATGGGGGTTTAGGTAAATTTTAGGAAGAGGGTTTTGGGGTTTTGGGCTTTTAGTTTCTGGTTTTTTTGGTCTAAGGGTTTATGGTTAATTGGGTATGTGGCTTTAGGGTTTTTTGGGGATGCTGATTTCTGGTTTTTTTGAACTAAGCGTTTGGCATTTTTTTGTACATTGGGTTTATGGTTTTTTAGGGATGAGGGCTTAGAGATTTTTGGGCTTGATGGTTTCAGGAAATTTGGGACTGACTATTTATAGTTTTTTTATGTTAAGGGTTTATGTTATTTTTTGGATGATGGTATATTATATTTTGGGGCTATGGTTTAGGCTTTTATAGGGTTGAGGGTATAGGGTTTTTTTGGTGATGAGGGTTTTGTTTTCTGTATATTTGAAGGGTTAAATGTTTTTTGGGGTCGTTGTTATATTGTTTTTAGGGATGAGGGTTTATATGTTTTGTGGATGGGTGTTTATGGTTTTTTAGGTATGAGTCTTTGTAGTTTTTTGGGGATTAGGGTTTATGGTTTTTTGGGGATTTCTGTTTAGGGTAATTTGGGGCTAAGTGTGTATGGTTTTTTGAGGCTAGTTGTTTATTTTTTTTTGGGGATGGTGATTTATGTTTTTTTCTAGATGATTTTTTAGGGTTTTAAGGAATAAATTGTTTATATTTGGGGGGCCTAAGGTTTAGGGTTTTTTGGGGCCGATAGTTTCGAATTTTTTGTGTTTAGTGTTTATGGTTTTCCAAGACTGGGGTTTTAGTTTTTTGGGGGGATCATTTTTTGTATATTTTGTGGATGTGGGTTTAAGGTTTTTTTTTGTTATGGAAGTTTTAATTTCATTTGGGGATAATGGTTTAGGGTTTTTTGGGGATGACTGTCTAGGGTGTTTTAGGGATGAGAGTTTAGGTTCTTTTGGGGATGAAGGTTTAGGGTTTTTTGTGAAGGGGGTTTTGGATTTTTAGGGGGATAATGGTTTGAATTTATTTTTGGATCATGGTATATGGTGTTTTGGGGTTTAAGGAATAAGGTTTTTTGGGGTTCATTGTTAAGGGATTAATGGGGATGGTGTTAATAATTTTTTGAAGATGAGGGTTAGGCTTCCCCTGGGTCGAAGTTTTATGTTTTTCTAGGACACAGTGTTTAGAAATTTATAGGGATGAGGGCTTGGGTTTTTTTGGGATAAGGATTTAAGGTTTTCTAGGATGGAGGTTTTAGGGTTTTTTGAAGCTGTATGCTTAGGGATTTATTGGTATATTCATTTATTATTTTTTGGGGGTTGTTGATTTAGGGTTTTCTAGGGATTGGGTTTTAGGGTTATCTTTTTCTAAGGGTTTAGTGTTTTCTATGGTTTGAGGTTTACAGTTTTACGAGTACAAGGGTTTAGGGTTTTTCTATCAATGAGGGTTAATAGTGTTATGGAATGTGGGGGTGGGTGATTAGGGGTTTTTATCTGTTTTGGTTTATAGTTATTTGGAGATGAGGGTTTATTGTATTTTCTGAAAGAGGGTTTTGGGTTTTCTAGGGCTGAGGATAGAGGGTTTATGGAGCTAAAGGGTTTAGGTTTTTTAGGGTCTATGGGTTTAGGGGTTTTTGGGTCTGATCATTTAGAGATTTTTTGGATGAGTTTTTTAGTTTTTTGAGAGATGAGGATTCATATATTTTTTAGGATAATGGTTTTGGGTTTTGGGTGGATTATTATTTAGGAACCTTTAGGGCTGAGGGTTTAGGGTTTTTAGTGGATGATGGTATAGGTTTTATTGTGGAATAGGGGTTAGTGTTTTTTGGGATATATAGTTTAGTGTTTCAGGGGGTTGAGGTTGTAGGGTTTTTTTGGTCCTAGCATTTATAGTTTCTGGGTATGAGGGTTTAGGGGTTTTTGAGGTACAGGGTTTACTATTTTTTGGTTGAGGGTTATGGATTTTATGGGTTTGAGGTTATACTGCTTTTTGGGGTTGAGGGTTCAGGGTTTTTTGGGCCTCAGGGATTAGGGTTTTTTGGGGATGAAGGTTTATGTTCTTTTAGGGATGATGGTTTTGGTGTTTTTTTTGGGCTAAGAGTTTATTGTTTTTTAGGGCTCAGCGTTGACTGTTTTTATAGGATGAAGGATAAGGCATATTGGGGAAGAGTGTTTATGGTTCACTTAGGGTTGATCATTTTCGTGTTATTGGGGACGAGTGTTTCGTGTTTTTTAGGTCACGGAGGTGAGGGGTTTTTAGGTCTGGGTATTTAGGGTGATTTATTGATTAAGGTTTAGCATTTATTTGGGAAGATGGATTGATGTTTTTCTAGGCCTAAAGTTTTAGGAATTTTAAGGGATGAGGGTTTTTTGGGATTTTGTTCCGAGGGTTGAGGGTATTTTTAGAGTTGATGGACTATTGTTTTTTTGGATATGGGTTTCGAGTTATTTAGGGAAGATGGTTTTTGATTTTTTAGGATGAGAGTTTGGGTTTTTGGGGCCAATGGTTTAGGGTTTTTTGTGTTGGGGGTTTAGTCATTTTTGGGTCTAAGGGTTTTGGTTTTTTAGGGAAGCAGTTTTATGGTTTTTTGGGTTGAGGGTTCTGTGTATTTTGGGGATAAGGTTTTAGAATTTTTTGAAGCTGTGGGTCTATGTTATTTTGGGAACCTGGGTGTATGGTTTTTTTGGGCTAATGTATTAGGGTTTTTTGGGAAAAGGGTAATGGTTTTTGTGGATTTGTGTTTATGGGATTAGGGTTCTGTGTATTTTGTGGATGTGGTTTTAGAATTTTTTGAAGCTGTGGGTTTATGTTATTTTGGGAACCTGAGTGTATGGTTGTTTCGATCTAAGGGATTAGGATTTTTGGGGAAATGGTAAATGTTTTTTGGGGATTAGTGTTTAAGGGTTTTTTGGATAAGTGTTGATTTATTTTAGGGATTAGTGTTCTTGTTTTTTTGGGGATGTGACTTCAGGTATTTTTGGGTGTTATAAATATAGATTTTTTCAGGATGTGGGTTCAGGGTTTTTTTGGGAATTGTGTTTAGGATTTTTTTTTGGGTTGAGGGTTCAAGGTATTTTGGTGATGAGTATTTAATGTTTTTTGGGGATGATGGATTATGATTTTTGGGGCTAAGGGTTCACAATTTATTGGGGATGAGGGTTCAGGGTTTTTTGGGGTAGTTCTTTCATGACTGTTTTTGGGATGATTGTTCGTGGTTTCTTTGAGTCTGATGTTCAAGGTTTTTTTAGACTAGGGTAATGGGTTTTTTGGGGGCTGGGGGTTTAGGGTTTGTTGGTGATGAGGGGTTAGGGTTTCAGGGTGATTGGGGTTTAGGGTCTCTTGTGTCTAAGGATTAGCCATTTCATAGGGGTGGGGGTTTAGGGATTCATGAGGATTAGGGTTTAATGTTTCTTAGGGAAAATGTTATAGGATTTAATTTCACTTATTATATAGGGTTTGTTGTGGTTAAGGGTTCAGGGTACCTTAGGGATTGTGATTCAGGGTTTTATATGGGGATGATGGTTTTGTGTTTTTTGGGGATGAGGGTTCATTATTTCTTAGTGATGGGGGATAAAGGATTCATGGTGTTGAATGATTAGGGTTTATTCGGGATGGTGGTTTAGGTTTTCTTGGGGATGAGAGCTCAGGATTTCTCAGGGATGGGGGTTTAAGGTTTTTTTTGGGGTGAGGGTTCAGTGTTTTTGTGTGAGAGAGATCAGGTTTATTGAGGGATGAGTATTTAGTGTTTTTTGGGGAAGAGGATTCAATGTTTCTTGGGGATTTGGGTTCAGGTTTTTTTTGGGCTTAGGGTTCTTGGTTTCATGGGGTGGGGGTTCAGGGTTTTTTGGGGAAATGGGTTCATGGTTATTTTTAGGATATTGGGTTAGGTTTCTTGAGTATGAAGGTTCATGGTCTCTTGTTTATTAGGGTTCAAATTTTCTTATTGTTGAGGGTTTATGGTTCCTTTTTTCATAGGCTTCAGTGTTTCTTGTAGCTGATGGTTTAATATTTCATAGGGATGAGGGTGAAAAGATTCATGTGGAGAATCGTTCTATGATTCAGGGGGATCAAGGTTCATTATTTTATGGGGATTATTGTTTTGTCTTTTAGGGGGTTGTGGGATAAGGGATTATTACAGATTATGGTTGGGGTTTTGAAGGGATGTGGGTTTTGTATTTCTTGAGAGTGAGGGATCAAGGATTATTGGGGATGAGGTTTCATTGATTCTTGGGGATGATGGACGAGGGTTGCTTGGGGATGATGGTTTAGGGTTTCAGGGGTTAAGGGTATATGTTTTCTTGGGACTGATTGTTCAGGGTTTCTTGGTTCTAATGTATCATGGTTTCCAAGGACTCAAGGTTCATGATTTAATTGTACTGAGGTATTATAATTTCATGGGTAAGAAGTATCAGTGTTTCATGGGACTGGGGGTTCATTTTTTCATGGTCTTGAGGGATCAAGGATTATTTATGATATGGGTTCAAGGTTTCTTTGGGAAGAGGGTTCGGCTTTTCTTAGTAATGGGTATTTAGAGTTATTTGAGGTTAGATTTTTTTGGGGTTGAGGTTTTAGGGTTTCTTGGGTGTGTGCATTTATGGGGTCATGGGGATGAGTTTTCATGGTTTTAGGGGGTGAGTGTTTTGGGTTTGTTGGGGATGAGGGTTTTGGGATTCATGTTGACAAGGATTATTGGTTTATTGGGGATGAGGGTCCAGGTTCTCATTAGGTTGTGGGATCAGTGTTTCTTGGGGATGAGGGTTCAAGGCCTCTTACGGTTGAGGGTTTTAGGTTTCCTGGGTATGAGGATTTAGATATTATAAGGAATAATGGCTCTAGGTTTCTAGAGGACAAGGGTTCAGGGTTGAGTGTTTCATAAGGTTGAGGGTTCTATGTTTCTTGGGGATTAAATTTTAAGGTTTATTTTGGTTGAGTGTCAAAGGTGTCTTGGGGTAGAGGGTCCTGGGGTTCTTGAGGATGAGGGTTTAGATTTTATTTTAGGCGAGGGATCACGGACTCTTGGGGGTGAGGATTCAGGGTTTCATGCGGATGAGGGATTATGTTTTCTTGGGGATTAGGTTTTAGTCTTTATTAGGATTGATTGTTCAGGGTTTCATGGTGATGAGGGTTTAGGGATTTTGGGGATGAATGTTCAGGGTTTCTTTGGGATGAGGGTTTAGGGTTTCATGGGTCAATAGTTTAGGGTTTAAGGGTGATATTGGTTATGGTCTTCTAGGGTATGATGTTTTAGGGTTTCTTGGGGCCAATGTTAGTGGTTCGTGGGGATGAGGTTTTCAGTTTTACCATGGATGAAGGTATATAGTTTTTTTTGGGATTAGGGTTTATGGTTACTTGGGAATGTAGGTTTAGGGATTATTGGGACTAAGGGTTTATGGAATATTGGTACTAGGGTCTTTGGGTTATAAGGGCTCTGAGGTATAAGATTTCATGGGAATTAGGGTTTATTCTTTCATTTTGAACATGGGTTTGGGTTTCTTGGGGCCTAGGGTTTAGGGATTCATTGGGATGAGGGTTAGGGATTCATTGATATTAGGGTTTAGGGTTTATTTTAGTATAGTGAATATGGTTTCTTGGTGCTAAGGGTTTAGATTTTCTTGGGGATGAGGGTTTAGGGTTTCATTGCGCTAAGGGTCTAGTGTTTCTTGGGGATGTGATTTTTGGATTTCTTGGTATGAGGTTTTTTCATTTCTTGGTGCTATGGATTTAGGATTTTCTTGTGGGAGGGTTTAGGTCTTTTTTGCACTAAGGGGTTAGTGATTCATGAGGATTAGGGTATAATTTTTCTTAAGGTCAAGGGTTACATATTTCTTTGGGATTAGTGTTTAGGGATTCATAGGTCACACTTTTTAGGGTTTTATCTTGCTTAGGAATTTATGGGGCTGAGGGTATAGTATTTTTTTGGTTTAGGGTTTAGGTTTTCTTATTGATGAGGGTTTAGTGTTTCATCTAGATGACACATCAAGGATTCTCGGGGATGAGGGTTTATTAGTTTTTTGGGGAGCAGGGTATAGGGTTTTTCAGGGTTGATCATATAGGGGGTTTTGGTCCAAGTTATTAGTGTATTTTGGAGGATAGGTTTTAGGTTATTTTTAGGGTGAGGGTATATAATTTTTTAGGGATAATATTTTAGCATTTTCAGGGCTAAATGTTAGTGGTTTATAGGGATCACATTTTATGTTTTTTGATGATGAGGGTTTAGGGGTTTTGTGGTTTAGACTTTTTTTTGTGCTGAGGTTTTAGGTTCATTAGGGAAGAGGGTTTAGAGTTATTTGGAATTTGGGTTTTGGGGTAATTGTGGTAGAAGATTTTGGGGATTTGTGGGATGAGGTTTTAGTTGTTTTAATGATACCTATTTAGTTTGTTTTGGGGCTAACAGTTTATGGGTTTTTTTAGGGTTGATGGTTTAGGGTTTTGTTTGGGATAAGTGTTTATGGTTTTAGTGGGATAAGGGTTTTTGGGAATTTGTGACTAAGGGTTTAAGGGATTTGTTGGATGTGGGTTTAGAATTTAATAAGGATGGGGGTTTGGAGAATTTTATGATGGGGGGTTTTAGTATTTTTGGAGGAAGTATTAGGTGGTTTTAGGATGAGGCTGTGTAGTTTTTTAGGCTACTCATTTATGGTTTTTTAGGATTAGGGTTTACTGTTTTTTTGTGATGATAGTCTATGGATTTTTGTGGCTGATAGTTTTGGGATTTTTGTGGATGAAGGATTAAGGGTTTTTAGGGATGGTGGTTTTTGGGTTCTCGGGATGAGGGTTTTAGGTTTTTTGGGGTTTTCTTTTTAGTGGTTTTTATGGATGAGGGTTTAGGGTTTTTTGGGGATAATGGTTTACATTTTTTGGTGATGAGCGTTTAGGTGGTTTGGGGAAAGAAGTTTAGGGATTTATGGGGCTGAGGGTTTTGGGGATTTTTAGACTAAATTTTTTTATTTTGTATGGTTGAGTGTTTAGTTGTTTTGGAAATGAGGGTTTAGGGATTTTTAGTATGAGTGTTTGGGGTTTTTCTGGTTTTGGGTTTAGGGTTTTTTGGTGATGAGGGTTTAGTGTTTTATTGGTATGAGGGTTTAGGGTTATTATTGAATAATGTTTGTTGTTTTTTTGGAGTTGATGGGTGGGTTATTCTGGGGGGATGAGGGTTTTGTGTTTTTGGGGGGTGAGGGTTTATGAATTTTTCGGGTTTAGGGATTACTGTATTTTGGGGCTAAGGGTTGATGGGTTTTTTTTATGAGTGTTGAGGTTTTTTTGGATCTCTATGTTTATTGGTTTTTGTTTCATAGGTTTAGTGTTTTTTGGGTTGATGGTTTAGGTTTTTTGGGCATTGAGGGTTCTGGGTATTTTGGGGCTAAGGTTTGAGGGTATTTTGGGGAAGAGGATTGATGGTGTTGGGACTGAGGGTTGAGGTTTTGTTGAAAATAATTGTCAAGGGTCTTTTTATGCTAGAGGTTTTACTAATTTATAAGATAAGGGTTTAGCAGTTTTCGAGCATTGGTTTGAGGGTTTTGGGGATGAGGATTGAGGTATTTTTTGGACTAATGGTTGTGTTTTTATTTCATGGATGAGGATTTTGGATATTTTGGTATGAAGGTTGAGGGTTTTTGTGTTTTAGTGTTAGGGTTTTTTTCTAGATTAGTTTTTATCTTTTTGGGGCTGATGTAATATGGATTTTTGGGCTAACAGTTTAGGGTTTCTTGAGGCATATGGTTTTTTCTTTCTTGGGGATGTGGGTTTATCAATTTTTTGTATTGAGTTTTGAGGGTACTTTGGGGAAGAGGGTTTAGAGTTTTTTTATGAGAGTTTAGGGTTATTTGGTTTTGAGGGTTTTTTGTTTCTTTGGGCTTAGGGTTTAGGTTTTTTGTGGATTTCAATTTAGGGTCCTTTTATAGTGATGATTTTTTTGAGAAGAGTGTTGAGATTTTTTTGGGTTTATGTTTAGGTTTTTCTGGGCTGAGGGTTTAGGGTTTTTTGAGGATATTTGTTTGTATTTTTTTGGGTATTTGGGTTTATAGTTTATTAGCTTTGAAATTTTAGTGTTTTCTTTTGGATGAGGGTTTACTTTTTTTATTAATAATTTTTTGTGGTTTTTTATAGATGAGGGTTTCAAGTTTTTTGGAGCTAAGGGCATTGGGTTTTTAGGGGTTAAGGGTTGAGGGTTATTTGGGGTTGAGGGTTTATGTTTTTTAGGGATGAGGGTTCAGGGTTTTGGGGTTTAGGGTTTAGGGTTTTTTTGTTTAGGGTATTGAGTTTTTTAGGGAAGAGGGTTTAGGGTTTTTTAGGGCTGTGGGTTTCAGATTTTATTGGAGATGACATTTTATTGTCTTCTAGGGATTATGGTTTATGTTTTTGGGGGGGAAATGGTTTTTTAGGTTAGGGTTTAGGGTTTTTTATGACTGAGTATTTTGTTTTTTTTTTCAGATGAGGGTTTTTCTTTTTTATGGATGATGTATGAGGATTTGTTTTAGTGATAATGGTTTTGGGTATTTTGGGTTCAGAGATTATGGTTTTTTGGGGTTGAAGGATTAATGTTTTTTTGGATTTGGGTTTAAGTTTTTTTGGGGATAATATTTGATGGTTTTTTGGGTCCATGGGTTTAAGCTTCTTTAGGGTTATGTGTTTATGATTTTTTAGGGTGGAAAATTTAGTTTTTTTATGATTTTTATGATTTTTTCGGGATGAGGGTTAGGGTCTTTTGGGGATTTGGGTATAGGGTTTTTTGATAGTGAGGATTTATTTTTTTTAGGATGATAGTTCTATTATTTTGGGGGGTGAGGGTTGGGGTTTTTTGTGGTTGAGATTTGGGATTTTGGGGGATGAGGGTTGTCAGTTTTTTAGTGATGGGGTTTGAGGTTTTATAGGTTGAAGTTTTTGGATATTTTTTTTCTAGGTTTTGATGGTTTTTCGTGGTAATGTGTTAATGTTTTTGAAGGTTACAAAGTTTACAGGTATTTTTGGATGATGGTTGAGGGGTTTTGGGGGATAATGGTTTAGAATTTTTCAATGATGGGGCTGTAGGGTTTTATGGTGCGAGAGTTTATGGATTTTTGAGTGTGAGGGTTTTTCTGGGAGTTATCTGTGATGGAGGTTTAAGGGTTTTTTGGGACATAGGGATTATGTTGTTTTGAGGATTAAATTTTAGGTTTTATTTGGAATGCAGGTTTGTGGTTTATAAGGAAGAGGTTTTAGGGTTTTATGATTATTGTTGGAAAAAATTCCGGCCTTGTAAATGAGTTTTTTAAGGATTCAAGGATGATGAATTTTTGGTTGTAATGGTTGATGGTTTTGGGGCTAAGTGTTTATTATGGTATAGGGTTTAGGTTTTTTAAGGATTATAGTTAAGGGTTTTTTGGGGATAAGTTTTGAGTGTTTTTAATGGTTGAATATTGAAGGATTTTTGATGATGAGGGTTTAGGGTTACTTGGGTCTGAGGGTTGAAGGTTTTTTTTGGGGATGAGTGTTGAGTATTTGTTACGGCTATGTGTTGAGACTATATTGGGGAGGAATGTTGAGGGTTTTTTGGTTTTTAGGTTCCTAGTTTTTTGGGTCCTAGGGTTAAATAAATATTTGGGATGAGAGATTAGGTCTTTTTCGATGAGGTTTTATGGTTTTTTTCAGAATGTAGTTTTAGGTTTTTGGGGGGATGAGGGTTTATGGTTTATTAGGGATAAGGGTTTAGGGTTTTTTGGGGCCTATGGTTTTACAGTTTTTCTGGGCTAAGGATTATAGGTTCTTTGTGGATAATGGTTGAGGTTTATTTGGGGATGAGGGTTTTCGATTATTTTTTGTTTTAGGGTTTAGGGTGTTTTGGGGTTGACATTTTCAGGTGTCTGAGGATGAGGGTTTAGGGTTTTTATAGAATAGTTTCTATTCTTTTTTTGTTTATTATGGTTTTATTTTGGAGATAAGGGTTTAGGTTTTCTTTGTGTGAGGGTTTAGGTTTTTTTGGTGATGAGAGTACAAGTTTCTTTGGTGATGAGGGTTTATGTTTTTTTTGGGAATGAGGGTTTAGTGTATATTTTGGATGAAGGATTAGGGTTTTTTAGGGATGAGGGTATACGGTATTTTGGGATGAGGGCTAGAGTATTTTGGGTTTGAGTGTTTAGGGTGTTTTGGGACATAGGGTTTTGGGTTATTCACAGATGAGGGGTTTGGGTTATTCATAGATGAGGGGTATGGGTTTTAGGGATTTAAGGTTTATGGTTATTTGGGACTATGGGTGTTGGATTTTTTTGGCTTAGAGTTGAGGGTTATATTGGTTCTGATGGATTAGGGGTTTTTTAGGTTTTAGGTTTTTTTGGGGGCTATGGATGAGGGTTTGGGGGATTTCAGGTTTTTGTTTTTTAGATTGTAGGGTTTAGGGTCTTTTGGAACTCGGGATTTAGGTTTTTTTATGAGGGTTTATGGTTTTTGGGGAAGTGGTTTTTTGGTTTTTTGGGTATGAGGGATGAGGATTTATTGTAAATGGGGGTTCATGGTTTTTCAAGGTCAAGGGTTTAGGTTTTTTCTGAGGATGAGGTTTTTTGGTTTTTTGGTGATTAGGGTTAAGGATTTTTTATGAGAGTTTAGGTTTTTTTGGATAAGTTTTTAATTTTTTTGGGGCTAAGAGTTTTTATGTTTGGGGGGCTGAGGGTTTAGCATTTTTTGGGTAAGGGGGTTTAGGGTTTTCTTGACCTAAGAGTTTATCATTTTTATAGGTTGTGGATTTATGGTTTTTGGGAGAGGTTTTAGGGCTTTATAGGGATAAGGGTTTAGTATTTACTAGGGATGAGGGTTTTTCATTTTTGGGGGTGATGTTTGATTGGTTTTCAGAGCTAATTATTTGGGTGTTAGAGCGCTAAGGGTTGATATTTTTTATGGATGATAGTTTAGGGATTTTTGGTTTTGAGGGTTTAGGTTTTTTTTAGGACTTAGGGTTAATGGGATTCTTGGGGCATAGAGTTTAAATTTTTTTGGGTCATTAGGTATAGTTATTATCAGGATTGAGGATTTAGTGTTTTTGGGGTTTGATGGGTTTGGGTTTTTTGGGAATTAGGGTACATGGTTTTCTAGGGTGGAAGGTTTTGGATTTTGGGGATGAGGGTTTAATGTTTTTTGTGCAGATGGTTTAGAATTTTTCAGTGCTAAGGGTTTAGAGTTTTTTACAGATGAGATTGTAATTTTTTCTTGGGATGAGGGTTTGGTGTTTTGTTGGGGATGAGGTATTGAGGTTTTATTGGGATGAGGATTTGATGATATTTTAGGCTGAGGGTTTAGGGATTTTTAGGGATGATTGTTTTGGGTTTTATGGGATGACTGTTTATAGTTTTTTGGGACTTAGTGTTTACGGTTTTTTGGGGATGAAGGTTTGTGATTTTTTGGATCTGATGGTTTAGGGTTATTTATGAATGAGGTTTTTGGGTATGTCGAGGAAGATGGATTATAGTTTTTTGGTGCTGAGGGTTTAGGGTTATTTTGAGATAATTGTTTAGGGTTTTTTGATGCCTCAAGGTTAAGGTTTTTTTAGGGGTGTGGGTTTATGTCATATGGGGGATTATGTCTTAGGTTATTTTTTGGATGATGGTTTAGGGTTTTATAGGGATGATGGTTTAGGGTTGTTAGGGATGAGGGTTTATGGTTTTTTAGGGATTAGGGTTTTTTGTTTTTTAGGAATTAGGGTTGAGGATTCTATGGGGATGAGGGATTATGGTTTATTGGGACTCAGGGTTGATTTTTTTTTCATTGCTATGGGTATAGGGTTTTGGGGGAATGAGTTTACGGTTTTTTGGGCATGAGATTTAGGGTTTTTTGGGACTTTGGGTTTGGGGTTTTTTTATAGGTTTTATGGTTTTTTTGGGGATAAGGTTTCATTGTATTTAGGGGGTGACTGTTGAGGGTTTTTGGGGGATGATGGTTTAGGGTTTTTTTGGAATGAGGGATTATGATTTTCTTAAGGCTTGGCATTTAGGGTTTTTTAGGGATAATGTTTTAGTGATTTTTGGGATCAATATTTAGGGTTTTATGGGGATGAGGGATTAGTGTTTCTTAGGACTTAGGGGTTAGGGATTTTTTTGGGGATGAAGGTCTTTGGTATTTTCTAGAAGAATGTTTTAGGATATATGTGGCTTGGTGTTTGAGGTTTTTTGGGGATGAGGGTTTATTTTTTGGGGGGGATGGGGGTTTAGTGTTTTTTAGGATGATTATTATAGTTTTTTGTGGGATAAGGTGTTATGGTTGTTTGGGGATGAGGGTTTTGTGTTTTTTGGGGGTTCAGGATTTAGGGTCTTCTGGGTTAAGCATTTAACATTTTTGGGGATGAGGGTTTTGGTTTATTGGGGTCAGAGGGTTTGAGGTGTTTTGAGGATTATTATTTATGGTTTTCTAGGATAGATGGTTTTTAGTGATTTGGGGTTGAGTCTGTAGAATTTATAGGGCTTAGTGTTTAAGGTTTTTGGGGGTGTGGGTTTTAGGTTTTTTGGGGTTGAGGGTAGAGGGTTTTTTGGGGTTCATGGTTGATTGTTTTTTGGGGATGAGTGTTTTGTGTTTTGGGGGGATGATTTTTCACTATTTGGGTGGGGGGGTGGGCTAAGGGTATATGGTTTTTTGGGGCTAAGGGTTTACGGGTTTTTTTTGGGTGGAGGGTTTAGGTTTTTTTGGGGCTGAGTGTTTTCATTTTTTAGGCTAAGAGTTTATAAATTTTTGGGGATGAGCCATGAAGTAATTTTGAGGTTGAGGTATAAGAGGTTTTGGGACAGAGGTTTTAGGGTTCTTTTAGAGTTGAGGGTTTTGGAGTTTTTTGGGAAGAGTGTTTAAGGTTTTTTAGGGAATATGTATTAGGGTTTTTTAGGTATAAGAGTTTAGGTTTTTTTATTCATGATCGTTTATGGTTTTTTGGGTAAATGGATTGATGGTTTTTTGGGGTAGAGGGTTTAGTATTTTTTTAGGATAGAGTGTTTTAGTGTTTTAGAGAAAAGTTTTGAGGTTATTTTTAGAGTTGAGGGTCTTGTGTTTTTGGGGCTACGGGTTTCATGTTTTTTTGGGAAACATTTTTTTTATTTGTTTTTGTGATGAAGGGTTTGGTTTTTTTGGTATAAGAGGGTCTATGTTTTCTTGGGGTCAAGGGTTTAGTTTTTCTGTCATAGTATACTGGTTTTTAGTGAAGACGTTTTACAATTTTTTAGGGATGAGTCTTTAGGGTATTTTGGTGATGATTTTTTACAGGTTTTTGAGTCAATAGGTTTACATTTTTTTGGGTCAGAGTGTTTATTATTCTTTTGGGCTAAGGGTTTCAGGTTTTCTAGGGATAAGAGTCTAGTTTTTTTGGGGATATTTATTTAAGAGGTTTTTTGGGATGATTTTTCATGTTTTTATGGGGATAAGGGTTCAATGCTTTTTTTTGGGTTGTGGAATAAGATTTTCTTCAGGATGTGGGTTCAGGCTATTTTGGGGCTGAGGGTTCATGGATTTTTTGTTGCTGAGGGGTTAGGGTTTTTTGGTTTTGATGTATAAATGATATTTGGGGCGGATGGATCATGATTTTTTAGGTATTTGGATTAATTAATTATTAAGGATGATGAGACATGTTTTTTCGAGTGGTGTTTTCATGAATGTTTTTGGGGATGTGGGATCAGGGTTTCATGGGGTGGGTGGTTTAGGGTCTTTCGGGATAGGTTTATAGGTCTTTTGTGGTAGGGGGTTTAGGGTTTCATGGGGTTTAGGGTTCAGGGTTTCATAGGGATGGGGGATTGTGGTATTTTGTGGGTAAGTGTTCATAATTTCTTATCAGTGGGGTTTAGTGTTAGATGTGAATTGGAGTTCAATATTTCTTTTATATGAAGGTGTATGACTTTATAGCACTGATAGTATAGGGTTTCAAATGATTAATGGTTCATGGTGTCTTGGGGACCAGGTTTTAGAGTTTCATGGGACACATAATTTAGGGATTATTTTGGTTGTGGTTTTATGATATCTTGGTGATGATTGGAGAGGGTTTCAAGAAGATGAATGTTTAGGGTTTCTTGGGGATAATGGTTGAGGGTTTATTGGGGATTAGGGTTTAGGATTTCTTAAGGATGGGGGTTTAGGGGGTTTTTTGGGTTTAGGGTACAGTTTTTTTGGGATGAGGGGTTGAGTATTTTTTGGGATGAGGGTTTTTTGTTTTTTGGGGACTATAGTTTAATCTTTTTGGGGGTTTTGGGTTTATATGTTTTTGGGATAAGGTTTTCTAGTTTATTATGGATGAGGTTTTAGTTTTTTTTGGATATGGGATCATGGTTTTTTTAGGATGGGGGTTCAGGGTTTCTTTGGTATGAGGGTTCTGGGTCTCTTGTAGCTGTGGGTCCAAAAAAATTAAAGGCGTGGGTTTATGGTTTCTTGTATCATAAGGGTTAGGAAATCTTGATACTGAGGGTTTAGGGTTTCATAGGGCCTTGGGTTTAGGGTTTCTTATGGCTAAGGGTTCTGGGTTTGATGGGTAACATGGTTTATTGTTTCATGTGGATGATGGTTTAGGGATTCATGGGGCTATGTGTCAAATGAGTATTAGAAATGATGGTTGTGGATTCTTGGGGATGAGGGTTCTGGATTTATTTGAGATATGGTATCAGGGTTTTATGTGGATGAGGGTTCATTTTTTTATGGTGGTGAGGGTTCGTGGTTTCATGGGGATGATGATTCAGGGTTTCATGGTGTTCGGGGTTTGGGTTTTCTTGTGTCGTATAGTTCAGGGTTTCATTGTTAGAATGGTTCACATTTTTCTTATGACTCGGTGTTTATGATTTCATTGGGATTAAGGATTAGTATTTCTTAGGGAAAAAGGTTATGTGTCTCATGGGACTGAGGGTTCATTTGTTTCATGGTCTTGAGGGATCATATTTTCTTATGGTGGAGGTTTATATGTTTCTTGCAGATGTGGGTTTATTTTTTCTTGTTGATTGGGGATTATAGTTCTTTGGGGTTGACGGTATTGGGTTCCATATGGATGAGATTTTAGAGTTTCTTGGGGATGAGTGTTCATGTTTTCATGGGATTGAGCATTCCAAGTTTTGTTTGGGATGAGGTTTCTATGTTTCATGGTGATGGGGGTTGTTGGTTTCTTAAGGATGGGGGTCCAATGTATCTTTGTCTTGAGGGTTAAATGTTTCTTGGGGCTGAGTTTTCAGGGTATCTTGGAAAATAGGGTTATTTGTTTCATGGGTCTAAGGATTCAAGTATTCCTAGGGATAAGGGCTCAGGGTTTCTGAAGGATGAGGGTTCAGGTTTTTGTGGTTATGAGTGTTGAGTGTTTTATATGGATGAGGGTTCATGGTTTATTGGGTTTGAAGGATTATGGTTTCTTGTGGCTGAGGATCAATGTTTTCTTTCATTTGAGGATCTAGGGTTTCTTAGTGCAGAGGGTGCAGATTTTCTTTGGGATGACAGTTTAGGGACTCCTGGTAATGAGGTTTTAGGGTTTCATGGGGCTAAGGGATTAATGTTTCTTTGGGATGAGGGTTTAGGGTTTATATTTTCATAGGGTTTATTATTAAGGATTTCTTAGTGATGAGGGTTTAGGGATTTTGTGGATTAATGTTCACAATTTATTATGGATGAGGGTTCAGGGTTTCTTGGACTGATAGAGTATAGATACATGGTGATTATGGTTTTGGTTTTCTAGGGTATGATATTTTAGGGTTTCATGGGGAATAGATTAGGTTTTCACGGGAATGAGGCTTTAGGTTTTCTTGTGGGTGTAGGGTTACATGTTATTTGGGGGTGCGGTTTTAAGATTTCTTTGAGCTGAGGGTTTAGGGTTTATTTGGGATGACTATTTAAGGAATATTGGGACTATGGTTTTAATTTTTATTCGGACATAGGTTTTATGATATCATGGAGATGATGGTTTAGGCTTTCTTGTTGCAATGGGTTTTGTGTTTCTTGGGGTCGAGGGTTTAGGGTTTCTTAAGGAAGAGGGTAAGGGATTCATTGATTTTTGGGTTTATAGTTTCTTTTAGTGGAGGTATAAGGGTTTCTTGGTGAATAGGGATTAGGATTTCTTGGTGCTGAGGGTTTAGGGTTTCTTGGGTATGAGGTTTTAGTGTTTCTTTGGGAAGATTTTTTTAGTTCTCTTGGTTTGATTTTTAGTTTTTTTTGGTGCTGAGGATTTTAGGTTTTTTGGTGTGAGGGTTCCAAGTTTTTATTGCAATGACATTTTAGTGTTTCATTGGGATTAGGGTAAAATATTTTGTGAGGTCATGGGTTAAGGATTTATTGGGAATTAGGGTTTTGAGTTTGTTGGTGATCAACTTTTAGGGTGTCTTAGTGCTTAGGGTTTAGGGTTTCATGGGGGGGGGGGCTTCAGGTTTATAGTTTCTTGGGGTAGAGTGTATTGCATTTCCTGGGGATTAGGGTTTAGTTTTCCTAGGGTCCAGGGTTTAGGTCTTCTTAGGGATTCAGGTATAGGGTTTTTTTATTCTCATTTATTAGGGTTTCATGGTGGTTTTTGTTTAGTGTTTCATATGGATGATGGTATAGGGATTAAAGGGGATGATGGTATAGGTTTTCTGGGATTTATCATATAGGGGGTTTGGGGCTAAGTCATTTGTGTTTTTTTTTGAGCTGAGGGTTCAATTCTTTCTAAAGGTGATGGTATATGTTCTTTCTAGGAAGTGGGTTTAGTGTATTTTGGGGCTGATTGTTAAGGGTTTTTTAGGGATCATGGTTTATGTTTTTTTTGGGTTTAGTGTTTAATAATTATTGGGGATTAAGGTTTATGATTTGTTGTGTTGATGTTTTAGGGTTATTTTCGATAAGGGTTTAGAGTTTTTTTGAATTAGGGTTTAGGGGTTTCTAGGGCTGAGGATTTATGTGTTTTGGGGGCAGAAGTTATCATGGTTTTGGGAATATGGGTTTAGGTATTTTTTTGGCTGATATTTTATGTTTATTTGGGGGTGTGGGTTTAAGATTTTTTGGGGATTAGGGTTTTGGGTTTTGGGGGGGTGAGGGTTTATAGGATTTTGGGACTGATGGTTTAAGGGATTTGGGGGATGAGGTTTTAGCGTTTTTTTAGGCTAGGGTTTAGTGTTATTTCAGGTTGAGGGTTTTAGAATATTAGGAGGAAGTTTTAGGGGTTTCAGGGATGAGGCTCTATTGTTTCTTGGAGATATGGGTTTAGGGTATTTTGGGGATAGGGTTTATGGATTTTTGGTGAAGATAGTTTTGAGGTTTTTCTTTTGCTTACATCATAGAGATTTTGGGGATAATGTTTTAGTGGTTTTGGGGGATGAGGGTTTTGGGGTTTTTGGGATGAGTGTTTAAGGTTATTTGGGGTTGTAAGTTTCGTGGTTTTGGGGATGAGGCTTTAGTTTTATTTGAGGATGATGGTTTACAGTTTTTTGATGTTGAGGGTTTAGGGATTTTTTAGCATAGGGTTTAGGGATTTTTGGGGATGAGTGTTTTGTGGATTTTTAAACTATGGTTTTAGGATTTTTTGGAGATGAAATTTTTGGGGTTATGGAGCTAGTGGTTTATGATTTTTTGGATAAGGGATTTGGGTTTTGGGGGATGAGGTTTTACGGTTTTTTGGGAATAAGTTTTAGGTTTTTTGGTGACGAAATTTTAGGATTATTATGGATGAATTTTTATACATTTTTAGAGTTTATGGTTTTGTTTTTGGGGGGTGGGTATGATGGTTTTGGGATTTTTATGGATGGGGTTTTAGGGATTTTTTGGGTAAAGAGATTTGGATTTTTTGTGGCTGAGGGTAGAGGGTTTTTTGTTATGAATGTTGAGGGTATTTTGGGGCTAGATGTTTATGGGTTTTATGGTTTTGTTTTCCCATTTTTTGGGGTTAATGGTTTAGGGTTTTTTGGTCAGGGGATTGAGTTTTTTGGGGATAATGTTTGAGAGTTTTTTGGGGCTAAGTATTGATGGTTTTGGGGATAAGGTTTGTGGATTTTTTGAAACTAATGGTTGGGGATATTTAGGGGAGGAAGGTTGAGTTTTTTTTGGGGATGATGGTTTAGGTGTTTTGGGGGCTTTTTTTAGGGTATTTTGGGATTATGTTTTAAGGATTTTGGGACTAAGGGTTGAGGTTTTTATCATGGATTAATATTTAGGGTTTTTTAGGGTTGAGGGTCGAGGGTTTTTTAGGGTTTACCATAAGGGTTTTTTTATGGCTGATGGTTTAGGATTTTTTTGGATAATGGTTTATGGTTTTTTAGAGATAAGGGTTTAGGGTTTTTTGGGTCTGAGGGATGGGGGTTTTTAGGGGATTAGGGTTAAGGGTTTATTGGGGAAGAGGGTTCAGGTTATTTTCAGGATGAATGTTCAGGGATTTTTGGGGTTGAAGGTTTGGGGTTTTATGGGTTGAGGGTTTAGAGTTTTTTAGGGAAGAGTGTTTGGTGTTTTTTGGGGTGGTGGGCATAGTGTTTTCCAGGGTTAAGGTTCTTTTGTTTTTTTGGGGCTAAGGGTTTATGGGTTTGTAGGGATGATTGTTTATGATTTTTTGGGGTTGAGGGTTTCAGTTTTGTTTTCAGCTGAGGGTTTAGGTTTTTTTATGGTTAATTGTTTTATTTCTTTTATATGAGGGTTTTTGTTTTTAGGGATGATTTAGGAGAATTTTTATGGTTTTATGGTTTTTGGTGGATGAGGTCTTATGTTTATTAGTGTAGAAGGTTTACAGTTTTTTTGGGATGTGCGTTTATGGTTTTTGGGGTTGATATTTGAGGGGTTTTTGGGGTCAGGTGTGTAAGGTTGTTTAGAGATCAGGGTATAGGGTTTGTTATATCTACTAATCTAGTTTTTGGGTTTAAAAGGATGAGTTTTATGGTTTATAAGGATGGGGTTTTAGGGTTTTTTGGATAAGTGTTGAGGATTTTTTGAGTATTGGCTTTGAGTTTTTTAAAGAATCAAGGTTGAGGATTTTATTATTGTTAGGGCAGAGGGTTTTTGGCATGGGGGATAGGAAATTTTTGGGCTTAGGGTTGAAAGTTTATTGGGGGAGAGAGTTTCAGTTTTTTGGGGATTAGAGTTGAGTGTTTTTTTAGGATAAGGTTTTATGGTTTTTTAGTGATGAAGATTGATGGATTTTTAGGGAAGAGGATTTAGGGTTATTTCTGGCTAAAGGTTAATATTTTTTTGCAGTTGAATGTTAAGGATTTTTTATGGCTGAGTGTTGATGCTTTCTTGTGGTGGAATTTTGATAGTTTTTTGGGGTTGAGGGTTGTGGGTTTTTTTGGGGCCTAGGGTTAAGGGATACTATCAAATGAAGGGTTAGGTTCTTTGGGATGAGGGTTTATGGTTTGTTGGGGATATAGGTTTAGGGTGTTTTGGGGGATGAGGGTTTACGGTTTTGGGGGGATAAGGGTTTAGGGTATTTTGGGTTAGATGTTCTAAGGATTTTTTGGGCTAAGAATTTAGGGTTCTTTTAGGATAAGGGTTTAGGTTTTTCTGGGGATATTATTTTTTGGGGGGGTTTATGTTTTAATGGTTTTTTGGGTAGAGGATTTAATGTGTTTTGAGGATGAGGGTTTTGGGTTTTGGGGGCTATTTTTGGGGGGTTACTGTTTAGGTTTTGGGAGGGTTAGTGTTTAGGTTTTCTTGGTGTAGAGGGTTTTTGGGTTTTTGGGGGTTGAGAGTTTAGGTTTCTTTCGGGATGAGGGAATATGGTTTTGGGGGATGAAGGATTAGTGTTTTTTGGGGATGAGGGATTAGGTTTTTTTGAAGGATGATGGTTTAGGGTCTTTTTGGGATCATGGGACAATTATTTTGGGATAAGGGTTTAGGTTTTTGGGGGGTATAGGGTTTAGGGTTATTTGTAGATGATGTGTTGGGGTTTTAGGGGAATATTGTTTATGATTTTTTGGGACTAAGGGTTTAGGTTTTTTTTAGAGTTTATGGTTTCTTGGGACTGATGGATTAGTTTTTTTTATGGTCTAATTTTTTAGGGTTTATTTTTTCTAAGGATAATGGTTTTGGGGTGTTTAGAGTTTAGGGTTTCTTGGGGGGGAAGTGTTTTGGGTTTTTTTTTGTACTATGGGTTTAGGGTTTTTTTGGACGATGGATTAGGATTTTGTGGGGATGAGGTTTTATTGTTATTTGGTGATTAGGGTTGAGTGTTTCTTGAGGCTGAGGGTTTAGGATAATTTGAGGTCGAGGGTTTAGGGATTTTCTGTGGATGAGGGTTTATGGTTTTTTGGAGCTGAGGGTTTACATTTTTTTGTGTACGAGGGTTTAGGTTTTTTTTAATATGGAATTAGGGTGTTTTGGGTTAAGTGGCTATGGTTTTTTGGGGATGACAGTTTACTATTTTTTAGGGAGGGGATTTAGGTTTTCTTGTTCTAAGAGATTATCATTTTTCTAGGTTGAGAATTTATGATTTTTTGGGGTGACGGTTTATGGTTTCATAGGGATGAGGGTCCAGTATATATTTGGAATGAGGCTTTATCATTTTGGGGTAGAGGGTTGAGGGTTTTTTGGGGTTATGGGTTCATGTTTTTTTGGGATGAAATTTGAGTGTCTTTAGGGTATGATAGTTTAGGGTTTTATAGCTCTAAGCGTTGAGGCTTTTTTAGAGAATAATGTTTAGGTTTTTTGGTGGATGAGGTTCTAGGGTTTTTTTGGGGATGAGGGTTTATGGGTTTCATGGGGATGATAGTTTATTGTTTTTTGAGGCATAATGAACAGTGATTTATGGGCATGACGGTTTAGTTTTTTTGGTATGAGGGTTTTGGGTTTTGGGGGGATGAGGTTATAGGGTTTTTCTGGGGATAAAGGTTTTGATTTTTTGGGGATGAGGGTTTAGGTATTTTAGGGATGATTTTTTAGTATATTTTGGGGCTAAGGGTCTATAGTATTTTGGGGATTAGGGTTTAGATATTTCTAGGGATGATGGTTTGGGGTTTTTTGGGGGCTGGGGGATTGCGGTTTTACTGGGATTATGTTTTTTATGAGGGATTAGGGATTTTTAGGGCTGAGTTTTAAGGGATTTTTTGTATAGTGGTTTTTTTGTTAGAGTTTATTGTTATTTGGGGATGAGGGATTGGGATTTTTGGGGGAAAATGGATTAGGGTTTTTTGGGAATGTGGATTTTGGGTATTTTGATGAAGATGGATTAGGGTTATTTGGAAATGAGGGTTTACTGTTATTTAGAGATAACGATATAGGGTTTTTGGGATAGAAGGTTGAGTTTTTTTAGGGCTGAGGGTTTATAGTATTTTGGGGATTTTGTGTTAGGGTATTTTTGGATGAGGCTTTAGGGTTTTTTCGGGAGTAGTGTTTAGGATTTTTTGGGATGAGTGGTTATGAATTTTGGGGGATAAGGGTTTTGAGTTTTTAGGGCATATGGTTGATGTTTTTTTGTGTCTCTAGGAATGTGGTTTTTTTCTCAACATGATTAGTGTTTTTTGGTATAAGATTTTAGGGTTTTGGGGTCTAAGGGTATAGGGTTTTTTGGAAAAGTTTTTAGGGTTTTTATTGATATGGATTTATTTTATTTGGGGGTGATTGTTTAGGGTTTTTGTGAATGGGGGTTTAGAGTTTTTTGTGAATGAGGTTTTAGGAGTTCTTTGAGGAGATGAGTGTAGGATTTTTTAGGGATGTGGATTTAGTGATTTTTGGGGTCGATTTTTAGGGATTATTGAAAAAGAAGGATTTGGGTTTTTTAGGGTTTAAGGTTTAGGTTTTTGTTTGGGATGAGGGTTTAGGTTATTTTCTGAAAGAGGGTTTTTGGATTTCTGGGGCTAGGGGTTTAGTATTTTTTTGGAGTTGAGGGTTTATAGGTTATAGGGGTGGGTTTTTTAGTTTTTTGAGAGCTGAGATTTTATGGTTGTTTGGGGATGAGGGTTTAAGGTTTTTGGTAGGATGAGGATTTAGGGTCACTTGGGGCTAAGGTTTTAGCCTTTTTTTAGGATGAGGGATTATGTTTTTTGCGGGCTTAGGGTTTAGGATTTTTTTGGATGAGTGTTTAGGGTTTTTTTTGGATAGAGGGATTAGTGTTTTTTGGGGTTGAGGTTATAGGGTTTTTTTTGGATTAGGGTTTAGGGTTTTTGAGGCTATAGGATTATGATTTTTTAGGGCTAAGGGATTAGGTTTTTTTGGTACTCACGGTTTAATATGATTTGTGGCTTAGGGTTTAGGGTTTTTTGTGAATGTGGTTATATGTTTTTTGGGACTAAGGGCCTAGGGTTTTTTGTGCCTCTGGGTTTTAGGTGTTTGGGGGTTGAGGGGTTAGGTTTTTGGGGTGCAGAGGGTTTATTTTTTGGGGGGCTATGAGTTTAATGAATTTTGGGGCTAAGGTTTGATGGTTTTTTAGGATGAGGGATTAGGTTTTTTGGGTAGAGGGTTGAGGGTTCTTTTAGGGTTCACTATTTTGTGGATTTTAGGAAGAGTTTTTGAGTTTTTTAGGGAATATGGATTCATATTTTTTTAGTTTTTAGGGTTTAGGGTGTCTTATTGATGGCTTTTTAGGGGTTTTGGGGCTATGGATTGAAGGATTTTGGGGGTTGAGGGTTTGTGATTTTTTATGTCTAATGGTTTTGGGGTTTCGATAGATATGTTTGAGGACATTTCTATAGTTTATGGTCTATTATTTTTGGGGATATGGGTTTTGGGTTTTCTAGAAAATAGGGTTTTTGATTGTTTTTGGATGAGGGATTTGGGTTTTTTAGGGATGAGGGTTTAGGGTTTTTTGGGTTTGAGGGAATATTTTTTTGTGAAGGTTTTGGTATTTTAGGGATAAGGTTTCATGGTTTATTATGGATGAGGGTTTAGGGTATTTTTTGGATGAGGTATTAGGGTTTTTTATGGAAGTGGGTCTAGTATTTTTTGTGGATGAGGTTTTAGGGTTGTTATAGGATGAGGATTTTGGTTTTTATAGGGAAAATGTTTTAGGTTATTTGGGGATGAGTGTTTAAGGATTTTCTAGGGAAGGATGTTGATTTTTTTAGGGATGAGTGTTTATTATTTTTTGATTATAAGGTTTTAGGGTTTTTGAGTTTGATGACTAAATATATTTTTATGATATGGGATCATTTTTATTCTAGGTTGATGTTTTAGGGATTTATAGGGCTAAGGGTTCTGGGTTTTCTTTGCGATGAGGGTTTAATGTATTTTTGGGGCTGATGGATTAGGATTTTTTTGGATGAGGGTTCAGTGTTTATTGATGATGAGGGATCAAGGTTTTTTAGGGTGGTGTTTTCTATATTTTCTTGGATGTGTGTTCATGGTTTCTTGGGATGGAGGTTTAGGGTTTTTTTGGTTTGGGTTTATGGGTTTTATTGGGGCAGGGTTTTACGGTTTCTTGGGGGAAGGGTTCAACATGTCTTAGGGAAGAGGTTTTAGGGTCTCTTGTGGATGATAAATCATCATTCCTTATGGGTTGGTGTTTTGTTTATCATGTGTATTACGGTTCGGGGTTTTGGTGTATAAGGGCGTAGTATTTCATTGTACTAATGGAACAGGGTTTCTTGAGGTTAAGGGTTTAGGGTATCTTGGGGATCAGGTTTTAGGGTTTCATGGGGATAATGGTTTTGAGTTTCAGAAATAATAGTGATACTAGAAATACCCTTACCATAAATATTGATTTTATCCTACTCATTCAAACCTCTTATAAAATAAATATAAGTTTCATATATATCTATTAAATAAATTTATTCATATATAAAAAACCATATATGACTTTATTATGACCTTTTATTACCCATTTATTAATAATTCTATGTTTAAGATGATTTTTGGGTAATAACAACTTTGTTTTTCATATATGTTTTAATTTTTTATATTTTTGTTTCTATTTATTTGATCATGGTTCCATATTCTTTATAATGATAACCATGTTATAAATATAATATATATTTTTTTTGTATATATTTATATATTTATTTATTTCAATCCATAAAATTTAGTTATTGTAAATGATATACATCGTTCATAGAGACTGTAGGTCGTACATACAAATGAACATTATTTCAATTTTCTTATTGCATTGAAAGGAATAAAAGTAAATTTTATATATTACAATTTAAGGATCATGTTTATTTAATATATATCACATGTTTTTATTAAACCCATCTTTAATATATTCTTATTAAAGCGTGAATTATTGGCATTTCTTCATTAGACGGTAGTACTTCGTACACATGAACAACATTATCTTATTCCCGCAAAATCGAAACCATGAAGTTATGTGTGATATAAAAATTAAAAAGACATAATAAAATAATAAATATAATGAATATCATATAAAAATTATAAATCCGTTATTATTTCCAACCTTTAAAGGTTTTAATGGAAAAATTAAAAACATCGATTCACGAGGTGGTAATCCGCCTTACATGTGAATGAGGATTTAATAACCCATTTGATGGATGTGCATGTAGTTGTAGGTAAAATAAATAACATAAAAAATAACATTATATTACACATACTAATATTATTATATAATCATGATAAAAAATTAAATTTAAGGGGTTTGAGGATGAAAGAAAATAAAACATCTAATTAATGAACGATGCATCTTTTTCAAGTATCATCATTATATTTCACTAAAAGCCTTTGTTGGTAGGATTTATGTCCAAAATAATGATTTTAGGATGATGTTATGTAATTTTGGAATTTATTTGGTCATGTATTGGACAAACCAAAGAGGTGTTAATGTGTGACGAAGAGAGAAGAGGGTTCGCCTTTTATAAGTGAGGTGAGTGGAAAGCTTATAAATTTTTTAAAGAGAGTATTCCAACCACGTTTTTCATATGAAAAAATGGTCCAAATGGAACATTATCAAACCTAAGAAGTTTAATGGCCGATATATGGGTAGAAAATATTTTTTAGACATGTTTATGGATTATTTGTACCCTTATGTTTTTAGTTTAACCCGCCCCCCCCCCCCAGTAAACCAATTTTTCACTTAACCATGGAAATTAATTGTTACTTCCTTCAATATTAATTTTGTTAAAAAAATTATGTTTACCATATTATACAATATAAAATATTATTATTCAAAATATTGAATAAATTTTTAAAAATTCAAATAATATATTTTTAAGAAATTAAGTTAAAATTAATCCTTCAAACGCGATTAGAATGAGAGTTTTTAAAGAGAAAACGTTCAGAATAATAAAATATTTTAATATCAAACATAAATATTAAAATTATTAAAATGACCTAAATTTAATTAATTTATATAAAATTGAACTAATTTTACTTTACAGAATATTTAAAATATTGTTTAAAATTATAAATTAATTAAATGAAAAAGCAGTTTTTAATTAAAATTCCTAATTTTTTTACTATTCATCAAAAAATGAAAAATATCAAAAAAATATCAAAAAAAATTCCTATGATAATTTTGAAATCCAGGCTTCAAAAATGAATTTTATATTATCAAATTAATTTTAAAAAAGTGTAAAAATTAATTTAATTATTATTCAAAAAAATATAAAGACTAGAAAAAATATGTATTTTACATTAAATATGATCTATTTATGTAAAACCATTAAAATTAATATCTAAAAATTATTTATAACTATTAATTTCACTATGTTTGATGCCTGTGTTATAATGGCTGAGTTTAAATAACTATATTAACAATATGTCATGGTTTCATTAAAACCCAGTGTTGTGTGTCATGAAATCTAACTTAGTGTTTTGTGTAGTGTATGATAACTATTGATTTCATGTAACTCATTCTTGACAATATGATTCCTATAATGAATATATTAAGTAAATTTAATTTATTCAAAAAAATAACTCATAAAAACTCAGGGTGTTGCATCTTAGGGATGAGGGATTAGGGTCTCATGGGGATAAGGATTTAGGGATTCATGGGGATGAGGGTTTAGGGTTTCTTTGGGATAATGGATTAGGGTTTCTTGTGGATAAGGTTTTAGGGATCCTTAGGGATGAGGTTTAAGGGTATCTTGAGAATGAGGGTATAGGGATTCCTTGGGATTAGGGATGATGGCTTCTTGGGGTTGAGGATTTAGGGTTTCCTGGTGCTTAGAGTTTAGAGATTCTTGGGTTTTAGGGTTTAGAGTTTCATTAGGTAGAGGGTTTTGTGTTTATTGGGGTGTGTTTTTAGGGTTTTTATATATATTTTATTTTTGGGTTTCTTGTAGATGAGGGTTTAGGCATTATGGGTGCTTTCTTAGGGATGATGGTATAGGGTTTCTTGCTGATGAATGATTAGGGTTTCTTAGGGCTGAGTGTTTATGGTTTTTTTTTGCTTAATGTTTAGGGTTCCATGGGTATGAGAGTCTAGGGATACTTTTATCTGAGTTTTTTGGATTTCATGTGGTGGTGGTTTAGTGTTTCTTGTGGTTGAGGGTTTAGGGTTACTTTGGGATGAGGGTTTAGGGTTGTAGGGGTTGTGGGTTTAGTGTTTCATGGGGATGAGTGTATGGATTCTTGGGACCAAGGGTTTAGGCATTCATGGGGATTAGGGTTTAGGGTTTTTGTGGTCATGGGATTAGGGTTTCTTAGGGATGATGGTTTATGGTTTTTTGGGGGTAAGGGTTTACAGTTTTCTGGGGATGAGGGTTTATGATTTTTTTGGGTTTTGGGTTTAGTGTTTATTTTTTCAGTGATTTTAAGGTTTCTTGGGGCTGAGGGTTTAGGGAATTTAGGGTTGCGGGTTTATGGTTTCATAGGATATAGTGATTAGTTCTTTTTAGAGATTAGGGTTTACTGTTTTTGGGGATGAGGATTTAGTGTTTTTTGGGGCTCAGAGTATATGGTCTTTTAGGGATAGGGGTTTAGGTTTTCTTGGGATGAGGGTTTAGGTTTTTTTAGGGTTGAAAGTTAAGGTCATTTTGGGAAGTGAAGGATTAGCGTTTAAGGTTTAATGGGATGAGGGTTTAGGGATTATTGGGAGTGAGGGTTTAGATTTTTGGGAGGCTGAGGTTTAGGGCTTCATGGTGGTGGTGGTTTAGGGATTATGGTCGATGAAGTTTTAGGTTTTTTTTTTGTTTTGAGGGTTTAGTTAATTTTTTGGATGAGTGTTTAGGGATTTTTGGGGATTATGGTTTTTGTTTTGGGGTGAGGGTTTAGAGGATTTTGGGGATATGTTTTTAGGTATTTTCTGGGATAAGGGTTTAGGATTTTTTGGGTCATAGATTAATGGGGTTTTGGGTCTGTGGGTTTAGTGTTTTTTTAGGAAAAGGGTTTAGAGTTTTGGGGGGATTAGGGGTTAGGGGGTTTTTGGGTTTATGGTGTAGGGTTTTTTAGGGATGAGTGTTTATGGATTCTTGGGGATGAGGGTTTGGGTTTTTTGGTGATGTAGTTTTTTCATTTTTTATGCTGATTTTTTTGGGTTTTAGAGATGTGAGATTATTTGTTTTGGGGGACAACTGTTTAGGGTGTTTTGGGGATTAGGGTTTAGGGGTTATTTTGGATCAAGGGTTAGGGTTTGTTGGGTGTTAGGGTTTTGTGTTTTTTGGGGATTTGGTTGTATAATTTTTTTGGGGATGAGGGTTTTGGGGTTTTGGGGGATAAAGGTTTAGGATGTTTAGGGAAAAGGGTTTTGGGTTTTTTTGAGCTAAGGAGTTATCAATTTTTTAGGCTAGCTGGTTATGGATTTTTGTGTCCAATGGTTTAGGTCTTTTGGGGGTAAGATTTATTGTGTTTTTAGGGATGATGGTTTTGTGATTTTTGGGATGGGGGTTTAGAAATTTTAGAGATGATGGTTTATGGTTTTTTGTGGCTAGGTGATTAGTTGTGTTTGGGGATAAGGGTTTAGGGTTTTTTGAGGATGAGTGATTAGTTATTTTTAAGAATGAGTGTTTAGGGAATTTTGGCGTACATGGTTTAGAGATTTTTTGGGTGGGGGGTTTATGGGTTTTTGGGATTACTAGGGTCATGTGTTTTTGAGGATGAGGGTTTATGGGTTTTGTTGCGTAGGATATTGGGGTTTTGAGTCTGAAGGATTAGGGGTTATCTATGATATAAGTTTATTGATTTTTGGGGATAAGGGTTTAGGGTATTCTAGGGGAGAGGGTCGAGGGAATTTGGGTCTGAGGGTATAGGGTTTTTTCAGGATGAAGGTTTAGTGGTTTTGACGATAAGGTTTTATAGTTTTTTTTGGACTTATGGTTTATAGTGTTTTGGTACTGATGGTTTTTGTTTTTTTTGAGATAAGGGTTTTGGGTTTATGGGGAGTAGGGTTTAGTTTTTTTTGGGGATGTGGGTTTTGGGGTTTTGGGAGATGAGGATTTAGGTTTTGGTGTTAGGGTTTACGAGTTTTTGAGATTAGGGTTTATCATTTTTTGGGATGAGTGTTTAGGGGTTTTTTGGGGCAGAGAGTTTAGGGTTTTTTGGTGATTAGAGTTTTGGGTTTTGGAGTTTTGGGGAAGAGGGTTTAAGGGATTTTTTTGTTGTGGGTTTATGGTTTTTTTGGATGAGTGTTTGGGGTTTTCTAGGGCTAAGGGTTTATAGTATTTGGGGATGAGGGTTTATTTTTTGGGGGGCTGAGGGATTAAGGTTTTCTTCAGCTATGGGTATAGGGTTTTCTGGGGATGAGGGTTTTCGGTTTTCTACAAGATTGTGTTTAGGGATGTCAAGGGATAAAGGTTTTAGGTTTTCTTAGGTCTTAGGGTTTGTTTATGGCATTCGAAATCTATTGGTTTAGGGTTTTTTGGGGCTAAGGGGTTTTCATTTTTCGGGGCTGAGGGTTAATGGGATTCAAAGGCTTTGGGTTTTGGGTTTTATGGTGCTGAGGGTTTTGGATTTTTTTGGATGAGGGTTTAGGGTTTTCTCAGGATAAGGGTTTCAGTTTTTAGGGGGTGATGGTATAGGGTTTTATACTGCCATGTGTTTAGGGTTTTTTGGGGATGAGTTTTTAGTTTCTTATGTGGGTGAGTGTTTAGGTTTTTTTGAGACTGAGGGTTTTGGGATTTTGGGTTATGAGTTGTACGTTTTCTTGAGTATGAGAGTTTAGGGTTTTTCTTATTAGAGGTTTTAGGGTTTTCTGGTTTTCAGGGTTTTTTTATGGGGCTGATAGTATAGGGTTTTATGAGGCTACGGTTTTATGGTTTTTGTGGATTAGGGTTCAGATTTATTTAGGGATGAAGGTGTAGGGTTTTCAGGGATAAGGTTTTAGGTTTTTAGGATTTGAGGGACTTGGGTTATCTATATAATAGGGTTTAAGGTTTTCTTGGGGGAGGATTTAGGTTCTCAAGGGATGATGGTTTAGGGTATTATGGGGTTGAGGATTTGGGGTTTTCTAGGGAACTTGGTTTAGGTTTTTTCTGGGTATGAGGTTCTAGGGTTTTTTATTGATGATGGTTTAGGTTTTTATTGGGTTTATGGTTTAGGGATTAAGGGGATGTGGTTTTATTATTTTCTATGGCTTAGGGTCTGGGGTTTTTTAAGGTTGAGGGTTTAGGATTTTCATCTTTTGAGGGTTTAGGGTTTTCTTATGTGGAGCATTTTGGGTTTTCTATTGCTGAGTGTTTAGGGATTTTTTTTCTAAGGGATTAGTATTTTCTTTGGTTGAGGGTTTTGGTTTTTATGGGGCTAAGGTTTTAGGGTTTTTTTTTGGCCGAGTGTTTGGAGTTTTTTGGGTTGAAGGTAGAGTGTTTTTATTGGATAAGGGTTTTATAATTTTCTATAGCTCACGGTATAGTTTATTATATTAATGAGGTTCATGTGCCTTTTATGGATAAGGGTTTTCGGATTTTTAGGGATTAAGGTTTATGGTTTTCTGGGGTTGAGTGTTCATGTTTTTTGGGGATGAGGGTTCATGGTTTTCTAAGGATTAGGTTTTAGGGGGTTTTTTATGATTAGTGTCTGGGGTTTTTGGGGGATGAGGATTTATGGTTTTTTGGGGATAGGGTTTTAGGGTTTTCTAGGGATGGGGGTTTAGGGTTTTTTTGGGAAGTGGATTTTTTGGGGATAAGGGTTTAGGGATTTTTAGGTATCACAGTTTATGGTTTTTGGGGCCGGGGGATTAGGGTTTCCAAGGGATGAGGGGTTTAGGGTTTTCTAAAAATGAGAGTTTAGAATTTTTTATGGCTGATGTTTTAGGGACTTTTGGGGAATTGGTTTTAGGGTTATTTTTTTAGTGAGGGTTTAGTGTTTTCCAAGAATTTCAGTTTAGGTATTTCTAGGGATATGGGATTAGGGTTATATGGGGTTTAGTTTTTAGGTTTTTCTCTAGATGAGGAGTTAGGGTTTTTTGAGGAAGGGGGTTTAGGGTTTTCTGGGGTAGGGTATTAAGATTTTCTATGTTTGAGGGTTTAGGTTTCTTGGTCTGATGGTTTGGAGCTTTCTTGGTATAAAGTTTTAGGTTTTTTAGGGATGAGGGTTTGGGGATTTATGGGGACAAGGTTTATAGATTTATTGGTACGAGGTATTGGATTTTTGGGGGGATGAGGGATTAAATTTTTATAGGGATGTGTGATTCGTGTTTACTTAAACTGAGGTTTTAGGTTTTTTTAGGGCTGAAGGATTAGGGTTTTCTAGGGATTAGAGTTTGGTTTTTTGTGTGTGTGAGGGTATAGGGTTTTTTTGGGATGAGGCTTTAGGGATTTTATTGATGAGGATTAAGGGATTTCTGGGTTTGAAGGGTTTTTATTTTTGGGGATAAGGGTTCTGGGTTTTCTAGGGGCTAAGGTTTTAGGGTTTTCTAGGGATGATGGTTTAGGTTTTTCTAGGGATTAGGATTTAGTTGTTTCATGGGGATACGGGATTTTGGTTTTTCATGGAAGAAGTTTTTGGAGGTTTTGGGGCTAAGGGTTTACCACTGTAGAGGTTTTAGGGTTTTTTGGGGTTGAGGGTTTAAGGATTTCTAAGGATGAGGTTTTTTTATTTTCAAGAGATGAGGGTTTAGGTTTTTATGGGGCATAGTGTTTAGTGTTTTTATGGATGAGGTTTTGGGCTTTTTTCTAGTTGAGGGTTTAGGGTTTCCTAGTGTTTAATATTTAGTGTTTTCTCATGATGATGGATTAGTTTTTTTGGGGGCTGAGGGGATATGGTTTTTTGGGGCTGAGGGTTTAGTGTATTTGGGAATTATGGTTTAGGGTCTTATAAGGCATAGGGTTTAGGGTTTTCATCAACATAGAGTTTTTATTTTTTGGGCGTTATGGATTTATAGTTTTCTAGGGCTTAGGGCTTAGGGTTTTCTAGGGTTTAGGGTTTAGGGTTTTCTAGGAATGTGGGTTTAGGGGTTTTTTGGGGAAGAGAGTTTAGGGTTTTCTCTCTATAAGGGTTTAGGGTTTTTTAGGTTTGATGGTTTATGGTTTTCCAGGGATGAGAGTTTTTTTTTTCTTGGAATAAGGTTTTAGTGTATTCTACAAATGAGGTTTTATGATTTAATGGGTATGAGGGTTTAGTGTTTTTTAGGGATGAGCGTAGGGTTTTGTATGGATGAGGGTTTACAGTTATCAAGGGAATAGGGACTTCGGTCTATTGGGAAAGAGGGTTTAGGGTTTTATGGGGCTAAGTTTTTAGGGTTTTTAGCGATTATTTTTAGGTTTTATCAGGGATGAGGGTTTAGGTTTTCATGGGGTGGTGGTTTTAGGGTTTTCTAGGACTTACAGTTAATTTTTTTCTATAGAATATAGTTTAGGGTTTTCTATGGGTGATGGTTTATGATTTTCCGGGCCTAAGTGTTTGCTGATATCTATGGGTGAGGGTTTATGGTTTTTTAGGGATAATGGTTTATGGTTTTCTGGTGATAAGGATTGAGGAATTTATATGGATAATGGTTTAGGGTTTTCTAGGGATATGGTTTTATGGATTTATGGGGATGCGTGTTTAGGATTTTCTAGTGATGAGGTTTTACTCTTTTTTGGGGAAGAGGGTTTAGGGTTTTTAGGGTTGTGGATTTTGTGTTTTATGGGGCTGAGGGTTTAGAGATTTCAAATTCCGAGGGTTTATGGTTTTTGGGGGCTGAGGGTTTAGGGATTTCAAGTAATGAGGGTTTATTGGTTTTTGGGGATGAAGGTTTATTGTTTTATGGGTATGTGGGTTTACTATTTTCTGCGAGTGAATGATTTGGGTCTTCTAGGACGAGGGTTTAGTGTTTTTAAGTGATGAAGGGATAGGGGTTTTTAGAGATGAGGGTTTAGGGTTTTCTTGAAATAAGGGTATAGGATTTTAATTGGTTGAGGTTTTAGGGTTTTCCAGGGTATAGGTTTTAGGGTTTATTGGGGATGACTATTTAAGGTTTTATGGGGCTAAGGGTTTAGGGTTTACTAGGAAATTGGATTTAGGGTTTTCAGGGAATGAGGGTTTTGGGTTTTCTAGAGCTTAGGGTTTAGAGTTTTCATAGGATCAGTATTTAGGTTTTTTTAGGATGAGAGTTTGGTGATTTTTGGAGCCGATTATTTAGGTTTTTTTGGGGAGGAGGGTTCATGTCATTATAGGGATTATAGTTTATGTTTTTTAAAGATGATGTTTTAGTGTTTTCTAGGGATGAGGGTTTGGGGTTTTATAGGGTTGAGTGTATGTGGATTTCCGGGTATGAGGGTTTAGTGTTTATAGGGATGTCTTTAGGTTTGGTGTTTTTTGGGGAAAAGTCTTCATGTATTTATAGGGATGAGGGTTTAGGGTTTTGTATGGATGTGGGATTAATTTTTTCTATGTATTAGGTTTTAGAGTTTTTTGGGTAGAGGTTTTGAAGTTTTCAAGGGACAAGGCTTTAGGGTAATCTAGGGATTAGGTCCTAGGGTTTTGGGGGGCTGAGTGTTTCGGGTTTTCTAAGGCCGAGGTTTTTGGATTTTTTGAGGTTGAGTTTTTTAGGTTCTCTTGGGATAAGTTGTCAGGGTTTTTTGGGGCTGAGGGTTTATGTTTTTCTAGGGTTTAGGGTTTTCTAGTGCTAAAGGTTTAGGGTTTTTTGGGGATGAGGGTTTATGGTTTCTTGGGGATGAGTTTTTACTATTTTATATGGATTATGGTTTAGGTTTTCTTCAGGATGAAGGTTTAGGGTTTTCTTATCATGAGGGTTTAGGGTTTCTATGGGTGAGTGTTTAGGGTTTTAAGGGGGTGAGGGTTTAGGATTTCTAGGGGTGAGTGTTTAAGGATTTAATGGGGTGCGGGTTTATGGTTTTCAAGGCCTGAGGGTTTTTGTTTTTCTGGGGATGTGGGTTTAGGGTTTTCTAGGATCAAGGATTTTGGGTTTTAGGGTTGTGGGTATAGGGTTTTTTGGGTTGTGGGTTTAGGGTTTTATGGGGATGAGGGTTTGGGTTTTTTGTGATAGGGGTATAGGATTTTCTAAGAATGAGGTATTAGTGTTTTCTTGTGATAAGGGTTTATGGTTTTTAAGGGATTTGAGGTTAGGGTTTTCAAGAGTTTAGGGATTAGGTTTTTCTATGGCCTAGGGTTTATGGTTTTTAGGGGATGAGGGTTTAGAGTATCTAGGGATGATGGTTTAGTTTTTTCTAGGATTGAGGGTATATTGTTATCTAGTGATGAGGGTTTAGGTTTTTATGGTACTGAGGGTTTATGATTTTTTTTGGGATGAGGGTGTAGTTTTTTCTAGGGAATATAGTTTAGAGTTTTCTAGGGATTATGGTTTTGATTTTTATTGGTATGAAGGTTTAGGGTTCTCTGGGGCTGTGTGGTTAGTGTTTTTTGTGGTTAAGGGTTTAACATTTTCCTAGTCTAAGGGTTTAGGGTTTGACTAGGCTATGGGTTTGGGATTTTCTGGTGATGAGGGTTCATTTTTTTCTACATTTATTGGTTTACAGATTTCTAGTGTTGAGGGATTAAGTTTTTCTAGGGCTGAGGGTATAGGCAAGGAAGGCTCGGGGCCAGGCTATTCCTGACACCCCCCAAAGTTTATTAAAGAAAAGAAAGACACTGCAGACAAGGGAGGGGTGGGGTCAATCAACCCACACCCAAAAGCCCTTAACAAACACACACCCAAAGACCGCGAAAAAGAAAAGAAAACCCAAAAGAAGCACCAAGCTTCCATCAGCAACCCACCCCTTCACAGGATCTACCATCCTTCATCATCCTCATAGTCTTCTCCGGGGGGGTCTCCCTCGACACCATAACTGAAGTCCGCATCAGAGATTACTGATTCCCATTCAGAAGAGTCATATTGCTTCAAGAAATTGGCATAATACTCCCTTAACCTCACCTGCTCCATATTCAGCTGTTTCCTGGCAGCCCTTTCACCTCTTCCAGAGGAATTTTCCTTAGCCTTGTAGGATGCTCTTGTGGACACCGTCTTTATCAAGGAAGAGTAGTCCTTCCTTAGATTCCTCCTTTTTGGATCAACATGGATCCCAACATGCTTGTTTTCCTTCCTGGTGACCTCCTCAAGCATGGCCCTATCCATATGGACCATAGCCATGTTGTGACCCATCCTACTATTATCCTCCTAGACTTGGTCGGGAATGAAGAAGGATTCCTGGTTAAGTGGATAACCCGCAATAACCCGACAAGGACCTGGGCAGTCCACCATTGTCAAAGTCATCTCATGAGCATGTGCAGGGTTGCTCTTCCAAGGACCTAGGTGATCCGGGATGGAGGGTGCTTCCTAATTTAGGGAACAGTCAGTAATAACAGGATCATCAGAAGCCATACAAAGAGGGGACACCACACCGGCCAAGGCCAGCTGCAAATTCCCCTCATCCAATGGAGGCTCCAAACCATTATTTTCCCTTTTCCCCCGCTCTCCATCATCATTCAAGGGGCCAATAATGTCTAGTATTGACTTAGCATTTAGAATAACATCCTGCTTCTCACTTAGGATCTGTACAGCAAGCCTTGCACTCCCATCATCAGCAACCGGAGCCCCTTTCCCCTCCTCTCCATGAACATTGCTTACCTTTCCCTTATCCATATCAAAAACATCATAGTTGTGTCCAAGAGCCTTTAACTCCCTTATCTCCTTCTCATCAACACCACTCGAGAGCCTAGTACTGTCCAACAATTTATCAACTTCACTAGCATGCTGGGCCACACCCCCTCCACCCCTCTCAGCAACAACAGCATGAAACCCTCTCTCCTGAACCTCAGACTTCTCACTCCTAGCATCAACAAGTGGAGACCCTTGCACCTCCTCCTCAAGCTCCAACCCTTCTAGAGATGTGGATTTTGAATTTTCTAGGGCTGACGATATAGGGTTTTCTAAGAATGAGGGTTTAGGAGTTTATAGTTTTGGGGGTTTAGGGTTTTCTAGGGATGAGTGTTTAGTGTTTTCTATGGATGAGTGCTTTGGTTTTTCTATGGATGTAGGTTTAGTGTTTTTTGGGGATGAGCTTTTGGGTTTTTTCGGAGCTAAGGGTTTTGGGTTTTCTAAGACTCGACATTGAAGGTTTTCTAGGCTAGAGTGTTTATGGTTTTCTTGAGCATAAAGATTAGTGTTTTATTTGGAGAAGGGTTAATGGTTTTCTAGGTCTGAGGGTTTAGGGATTTATAGGGATTGATGGTAGAGGTTTTTCTGGGTATGATGGTTTAGTTTTTTCTTGGGATGATAGTTTATGGGTTTTTGAGTCTAAGGGTTTAGATTTTTTTTAGGATGATTGGTTTATGGTTTTTTGGGGCTGATGGTTTATTGATATATGGGGCCAATTTTTAGGGTTTTTTGGGGATGAATGTTTATGGTTTTTTGGGGATGGAGTATTTGGGTTTTCTAGGGTGGAGGGTTTGGGGTTTTCTGAGGCTTAGGGTTTAGGGATTTCTAGAGTTGGGGTTTTTGGGTTTTCTGGGGATGAGGGTTTATATTTTTATAGGGTTATGGGTTTAGTTTTTTTAAGGATGAGGGTTTAGGGTTTTCAAGGGATGATGCTTTAAGGTTTTCTAGAGATGTGGTTTTAGGGTTTTCTGATTGTGAGCGTATAGGGTTTTCTATGCAAGAGGGTTTTGGGTATTCTAGGTCTAAGGTTTTATATTTTTTTAAGGTTGTGTGTTTTGGTTTTTTTAGATATACGGGTTTATGGTTTTTTGGGGATGAGTATTTAGGGTTTATGTAGATAATGGTTTATGGAATTCTGGCGATGATGGTTAGGGTTTACTAGAGATGAAGGTTTTGGGTTTTCATGGGGTGATGGTTTTGGGTTTTGAGGGGATGTGGGTTTAGGGTTTTCCGGGGTTGGAGATTAGGTTTTTATGGGGCACTACATCTAGTTTTTTTTAGGGTTGAGAATTTTGGGTCATATGTGGTTGTGTTTTAGAGCTTTCTAGGAATGAACATTCAGGTTTTTTTGTGATAAGGGTTTATGGTACTCTAGGACAATGCATTTATGGTATTTTAGGGATGATAGTTTAGGGTTTTATAGGGTTGACAGATTATGGATTCTAGGGTTTACGGTTTACGGTTTTCTATTGGTAAGGATTTATAATTTTATTCAACTCTGGGATTAGGGTTTTCAAGGGTGTAGGGTTTAGAGATTTAATAGGCTAAAGGTTTAGGGTTTTGTGGGGATGAGGGTTTAGGGTTTTTTCGGGTTGTGGGTTTAGGGTACTCTGAGGCTGAGGGTTTAGGGTTTTCTTGGGTTTAGGGATTAATGTTTTCTAAGGTTTAGGGTTTAAGGGTTTGGGGGCTTAAGGTGTAGGGTTTTCTTAGGAATATGTGTTATGGTATTTTAGGGAAGTGGGTTTAGGGTTTTTTGGGTCTAAGGCTATAGGATTTTCTTGGGATAAGTGTTTACGGTGTTTTGGGAATAATTTTCTATGGTTTTCTATGGTTGATAGTTTACAGTTTTCGAGGGATAAGGGTTTTGGGTTTTTTAAGGATAAGGGTTTTGTTTTTTCTCATATTAAGGGTTTAGAGTATTCTAGGGATTAGGGTTTATGGTTTTCTAGGGATGGGGGTTTAGGGAATTCTATGGTGGAGGGTTTAGGGACTTCTATGGTTGGGGGTTTATTGTTTTCTAGGGATGAGGGTTTACTATTTTCTATGGATGGGGGTTTATTATTTTCTTGGTGTGGGGGAATAAAGTTTTCTAGGGTTGAAGGTTTAGGATTTTGGGGTTATGAGGGTTTAGGGATTTTGGGGGCTGAGGGATTATGGTTAATGGGGCTGAGGGCTTAGGGTGTTATGGGGATGAGTGTTGATGGTTTTCAGGATTTAGGGTTTAGGGTTTTCTGGTGTCGATGGTTTAGGGTTTTCTATGATTGACATTTTAGGGTTTTATGCGTAGGAGTGTTTAGGGTTTTTTATGGATGAGGGTTAGGATTTTCTAGGATTTAGGGTTTATGGTTTTTTGAGGATAAGAATTTAGGGGGATTTATGACTATGTGTTTAGGTTTTTGGGGGGTGTATGGTTTAGGGTTTTCTAGGGCTAAGGGTTTAGGGTTTAGGGTTTTTTAGGGTTGAGGGTTTATGGTTGTCAAGGGAACTAGGTATAGGGTTCTCTGGAGTAGTGCGTTTAGGGTTTTATGGGGCTGAGGTTTTAAGGTTTTTTAGTTCTTAGGGTTTAGGATTTTCTTTGGATAAGAGTTTATAGTTTTCTTAGGATGAGGTTTCAGGACTTTCTAGTGATGTTTTCTTTGGGTTTTCTAGGGATGATTGTTTAGGGTTTTCTGAGAATGAGGGTTTTGTGTTTTATAGGGATGGGGGTTTAGGTATTTTTAGGACTGATGGACTTGGGTTTTGGGGGGATGAGTGTATAGATTTCTCTTGGGCTTAGGGTTTTGGGTTTTTTCGGGCTGATGGTTTAGGATTTTTTGTGAGTGATAATTTTGGTTTTTTTGGGGATGATGGTTTACAGTTTTATAGGAATGAGGTATATTCTTTTCTCAGTAGAGTGCTTAGTGTTTTGGTCCATGGTTTATAGGGTTTTTTGTTTTATGTTGTAGTGGTTTGAGGGATGATGTTTTAGGTGTTTTTTGGCATGAGGTGTAAGGTATTTTGGTGCCTGGGGGTTTTGGGGTTTTGGGGGTTAGGGTTTAGTGGTTTTTTTGGAATGAGGGTTTTTTGTTTCTTATGGAAGAGTGTTTGTTGTTTTTTTGGGATGAGGTTTTAGGGTTTTTTTGGGTTGACTGTATAGTGTTTTTTTTGGGTTGAGGATTTAGTGTTTTTTGGGAATATTGGTTTAAGTTTTTTTGTTAGAGGGGGTTTTTGGATTTTGGGGATGAGTGTTTAGGTGATACTGGGGCTGAGGGTTTAGGGATTCTTGGGGATGAGGTTTTTTGATTTTTTGGGCCTGGGGTTTAGGGTTTCTTATGGATGAGGGTTTAGGAATTTTGGGGGCAAGGGTTTATTGATTTTGGTACTGAGGTTTTAGGGTTTTTTTTGGATGAAGGTTTTTGTTTTCAGGGGTTTAGGGTTTTCTAAGGATGATGGTTTATGGTTTTTTGGGGTTGAGGGTTGAGGGTTGGGGGCGGTGAGTGTTTGGGGTTTTTTGGGGATGAGGGTTTTAGTATTTTTGGGATCAAGAGTGTATGGATGTTTGGTGGTGAGGGTTTGGGGTTTTTTTGGATGATGCTTTAGGGGTTTTAGGGGATTTGGTTTTATGGATTTTGTGGATGAGGGTTTAGGGGGTTTTGTTGATGAAGGATTAGAGTTTTTTGGGTATGGAAAATTTTTTGGGGGGGTTGATTTTTAGGGTTTTTTGGGATTAGGGTTTATCTATTTATTAGGGATGTGGGTTTAGTGTTTTGGTGGATAAGGGTTTAGTGGTTTTTAGGTTGATGATCTAGGGTTTTTTAGGGATAAGGGTTTATGATTTTTAGGGCTTGTGGTTTAGGATTTTTTGGGATTGATTGATAAGGGGTTTTTTTGGGGGTTTAGAGGATTTGGGGATGTAGGTTTAGAGTTTTATTGGGCTAAGGGTTTAGGGATTATTGGGGCTAACAGTTTATTTTTTTCTGGGGATGAAGTTTTAGTTCTTTTCGGATGAGAGTTTATGGTTTAGGGTGGCATAGGGAATATTATTTTTTTGGGCTTGGGGTTTATGGTTTTCTAGGGATAAGGTTTTTAAATTTAGTGGGGCTGATGATTTAGAGTTTATGGGGATCAGGGTTTAGGGTTTTTCAGGGCTGATTGTAAATGTTTTTTGGGTAAAGGGTTTAGAGTTTTCTAGGGATAAGGAATTGTGGATTTATAAGGAAAAGGGGTTAGGATTTTTTAGGGATGAGGATATAGGTTATTCTAATGCCTGTGGATTAGTATTTTCTAGGGTCAGGGGTTTAGGTTTTTTTGAGGTTTAGGATCTATGGGTTTTCAGGGATGATTGTTTAGGGGGTTTTAGGGATGAGTATTTAGGGTTTTTTTTTTGGGGGGGGGAGGGTTTATGATTTTGTCCCTGAGGGTTTAGGATTTTTTTGGGGTTGAGATATTAGGGTTTTGGGGAAAATGGTTTAGGATTTTTTGGGACTAGGGATTTAGAGATTTTTGGGGCTAAGTATTTAGGATTTTATACAAATAAGTGTTTAGTATTTTCTATAGATGTATAGGGTTTTGGGGATAATGGTTTAGGGTTTTCTAGGGCTAATGGATTAATTTTTTCTAGGGATGAGGGTTTTTCGGCTAAGGGTTTAATGTTCTTTGGGGATAAGGGTTTGAGATTTTTGAGGTTGGGGATTTAGGGGTTTTTTGGCTAAGGGTTTAAGGATTTATGGGTCAGTGGGTAATGGTTCTTTTTGGGGTGGGTTGTTAATTATTTTTTGGGTATAATGGTATTGGTTTTTTTGGGGGGTTGAGGGTACAGGATTATTTGGGGCTAAGGGTTTTTGGTATTTTTAGGATGAGGGTTTAGTGTTTTTGGGCACTGGTGGTATGGGGTTTTAGGGGCTAGGAGTTTAGGGTTTTTTGGGGATGAGGTTTTAGGGTTTTTTGAGGATAATTTTTTGGGTTTTCTAGGGGTGAGGGTTTAGGAATTTTTGGGATGTTGGTTTAGAATTTTTTTTGATATGATGGTTTAGGGATATCTAGGCCAGAAGGTTTATGGTTTTGGTTCTGAGGGTTTTTGGTTTTGGGTTTGATGGTTTTTTTATTTTTTTGGTTGAGGGTTTGGGGTTTTTTATGGATGGGGGTTTTTTTTTGGTAGAGCGTTTAGTTTTTTTGGGGGCTTTGAGATTTGGGTTTTTCAGGGACGAGGTAGTAGGATTTTCTATGTCTATGGATTTAGGTTTTTTTGGGTTTGAGGATTTAATTCTTTTGGTGTCTAAGGGGTTAGGGTTTTCTAGGGCTAAGGGTTTTGGGTTTTTTGGGATAGAGGGTTAAGTGTTTTTTGGGTATGATGGTTTAGGGTTTTTATGGGATGATGGTTTATTATTTTTTAGGTCTAAGGGAATAGGGTTTTCTATGGATGACTATTTAGTGATTTATAGAGTCGAGGGATTATGTTTTGGGTGGTGATGGTTTAGAGGTTTATACATCAATGGGATTAGGGGTTTAGGGGTTGAGTATTTAGGTTTTTTAGGGATGAGGATTTAGTGTTTTTTGGGGGAGAGAGTTTAGTGTTTTTGTAGGGTTTATGGTTTTATATTTTTTTGTGTCTTTGGATTAGGTTTTTCTAGGGATAAGGTAGTAGGTTTTTTGGGGGATGAGTTTTTAGTGTGTTTTTGGGATGAGGGTTTATGGTTTTCTTGGATGAGGGTTTAGGATTTTCTAAAGATAGAATTTTAGGTTTTATTGGGTTTAGGGCTTGCGGTTTTCTAGGGATGTGGGTTTTGGGTTTTCTTTTGCTGAGTTTTAATGGTTATCTTGGGACCAAGGATTACAGTTTTTCGGGATAGAGTTCTAGTGTTTTTTGTAGCTTAGGGTTTATTGTTTTCTAGGGATGAGGGTTTATGGTTTTTTGGGAAGAGGGTTTACTATTTTCCATGATGAAGTTTTAGGGTTTTATAGGGCCTAAGGATTAGGGTATTCTATGGCTGAGGTTTTTGGGTTTTATTGGGATTAGGGTTTATAGTATTTTAGGTCTAAGTGTTTAGGGATTTATGGGGATAAGGGTTTATGGTTATCTAGGGATGTGGGTTTATAATTTTAAAGGGCCTAGGGATTATTTTTTTTAGGGATTGATGTTTAGGGTTTTTTGGGATGATGGTTTATAGTTTTCTGTGGTTGAGGGATTACTGATTTTTGGGAAGATGGTTTAAGGGTTTTTTGAAGAGGTTATTTGGATTTGTGGATGAGAGATCTGGGGGTTTTGGTGATCATGAATTACTTGTTTTTTGGAATGATGTTTTAGGGTTTTTTGTTCTATGGTTTTAGGGGTTTTTCTCACTATGGTTTTATAGATTTCTAGGTATAGAGTTTAGGGTTTCATAGGGATTGGGATTTATGGTTTTTTGGGATTGATGGTTTAAGGATTTTTGGGGATGAGCGTTTATGTTTTCTGGGGGATGAGGGTTTTTGATTTCTTGGGGATGAGGGTGTTTTTATATTTGGGGATGAGGTTTTACGGGTATTGGGATGATGTTTTGGGGTTTTTTGTGCTGAGGGGTTCGTTTTTTCTGGGGTTTGGTGTTTAGGGTTTTTTGTTGTAGATGGATTATTGTTTTTTTTTTGTTCTTTATTTATGTCTTTTTGGAACTGAGGGTTTTTTTCATTTCAGGGTAGGGGGTTTAGGGATTTATCATGTTTAGTGTTTATCTTTTTATGGGATTAGGTATTTATGGTTTTTTGGGGCTATGGGTTTAGGTTTTTTGGGGTGATAAGGGTTTAGGGTTTTTTGGGGATGAGGGTTTAGTAGTTAAGGGAATGGGTATTTAAGATTTTTTTTTGATAAGGTATTTGGTGTTTTATGGCTGAGTGTTAGGGTTTTTTTAGGATGTGGTTTAGGTGTATATTTTGGTAGAGGTTTCAGGGTTTTATGGGGATGAGGATTTAGGGTTATTTAGGATTGAGGGTTCATCAATTTTTGGGACTGGGTGTTTAGGGATATTTTAGGATGAGTGTTTTGGGTTTTGGGGGATAAGGGATTAGGGGTTTTTGAGGATGGTGGTTTTAGATTTTTTGGGGATGAGTTTTTATGGTTTTTTGGGGATGAGGGTTTAGGTTCATCTATGGATGAGGGTTTTACGGTTTGGGGGATAAAGGTTGAGGGGTTTGGGGGATGATGGTTTAAGGGTTTTGGGGCTGAGGGTTTGGGTTTTTTTAGGCTAATTGTTTTTTATTTTTTAGGGATGAGGGTTTTGGGGTTTTTGGATGCAGTTTATAGGGTTTTTTGGGGATGAGGGTTTATAATATTTCAAGGTTGAGGGTTTAGTGTTTTTTAGTGATGAGGGTTTTGGTTTTTTTGTTATTGAGGGTTTAGGGATTTGAGAGACAAAGGGTTTAGGGTTTTTTGGGGATGAGCATTTTGGTTTTTTTGGGGGCTTAGGGTTTAGTGTTTTATGAGTCTAAGGTATTAGGGTATTCTATGGTGGATAGTTTTGGGTTTTCTATAGTTGGGGATTTAGGTTTTTCTAGGGCTGAGGGTTTATGGTTTTCTATGCTTGAGGGTTTTGGGTTAATTGGGGATAAGCGTTTAGGGTTCTCTAGGTGATTGGTTTTAGTGTTTTTGGGGTGAGGTTTTACAGTTTTTATGGTTGAGGGTAATGGGTTTTTGAGATGAGAATTTAGTATGTTTTAGGGATAATGGATTTTTTGTTTTGGTGCTGAGAGTTTTTGTTGTTTTGGGGGATGGGGTTTTAGCAATTCTAAGGATAAGGTTTTAGGGTTTTGGGGGATAACTGTTTTGTGTTTTATGAGTCTAGTGATTTAGGTTTTATTGGGGACAAGGTTTTACAGTTTTCTAGGGATGAGGGTTTAGGAGTATTTTGGGCTGTGGGTTTTGGGGTTTTTGAGTTGAGGTTTTATGGTTTTTTATAGCTGAGAGTTTAAGGTTTTTTGGGGATGTTGGTTTGGGGCTTTGGAGGTGACATATTTATGGTTTTTTGAGGTTAAAGGTTTAGTGTTTTAGGTTTATGAGGTTTTAAGATTTTTGGGGCTGAGGGTTTAGTTTTTTTAAGAGATGGGGGTTTAATGTTTGGGGGTGAGGGTTTAGGGTTTTTTGTGGATGAGGATATATGGTTATTTGTGCCTAAGGGTTTAGGTTTTTATGTTTCTTAAGGCTTCAGGTTTTTTGGGACATAGGGTTTGCCGTGTTGTGGGGCTGAAGGTTTTGGGTTTTTTGGGGGATGAGAGTTTAGGGCTTCCTGGGGTTTTGTGGTTAATGGTTTCTTTAGGTTGATGCTTTAGTGTTTTTTGGGATCATATTTTTGAGTTTTTAGTGGATAAGGGTTTTGGGTTTTTTTGAGCTAATGGTTTAGGGTTTTATGGGAATGAGGGTTTAGGTTTTTTAGGGTAAGGGGTTCAGTTTTTAGTGGGGATCAGGGATTAGGGTTTTTATAGGGATGAGGGTTTAGGGTTTTCTCAAACTGTGGGTTTTGAGTTTTTGGGATAATGGTTTATTATTTTATAGGGATTAGTGTTTAGGGTTTTATGTGGATTACAGTTCAGGGTTTTCAATGGCTGAATATATATATTTTTGTCATATTGATGATTTAGGGTTTCTTGGAGCAGTGGTTTTTGGGTTCTCAATGGATTAGGGTATAGTGTTTTCTGGGGATGAGGGTTTATATTTTCCTAGGGAATTGGGTTTAGGTTTTTATGAGGTTAGGTATTATGGTTTATTGGGGTTGGGGTTTTTAGTTTTTTTAGGACTGAGTGTTTAATGTTGTTTGTCGATGAGGGTTTAGGATTTTTTGGGTCTGATGGTTTTATAATTTTCTATGGATGAGGGTTTATGGTATTTTAGGGATAAGGGTTTGGGATTTTTCAGGGATGAGGGTTTAGGGTTTTCAAGAGATGTGGTTTTAGTCTCTTCTAGGTATCTGGGCTTTGGGTTTTCTAGGGAAGAGTTTTTGGGTTTTTTAAAGATTGGGGTTTATTGTTTTCTGGGGACAAAGTTTAAGGGTTTCAAGTGATTGGGGTTTTGTTTTTTTTTTGGTTGAGTTTTTAGGGATTTCTGGGGTTGAGGGATTATTGTTTTCTTGGGATGAGGTTTTAGGTTTTTATGGGGTTGAGAGTTTAATGTTTTCTGGAGCTATGGGTTTAGGGTTTTCTAGGTGGAGGGATTATGTTATTCTAGGATGAGAGATTAGGATTTTCTGGGGCTGATAGTTTAGGGTTTTTAGGGGAAAGGGTGTCATGATTTTCAATTTTTTTGCGTTTAGTAATCTATTAGGTGTAAGTGATACGTTTTTTGGGGGGATTAGTGTTTTGGGTCTTTTGGGGATGAGGGATTATGTTTCTCCATGGATAAGGGATTAGGATTTTTGGGATGAGGGTATAAGGTCTATGAGGCTGATGGTTTTGGTTTTTTGGGGCTCAGGCTTTATAATTCTTTGGGCATAGTTTTAGGGTTTTTTTTATTGGGGTTTAGGGTCTTTTGCGGATGAGGGTTTAGGGTTTTTCAAGGTTGAGGTTTTAGGTTTTTTCGGATGAGGGATTATGTTTTTTAGAACCCTAGGGGTTAGAGTTTTATAGGTAAGAGGGTTTATGGTTCTCTAGGTATGAGGATTTTTGGTTTTTGTGGATGAGGGTATAGAGATTTTTGGGGATTAATTTTTAGGGTTTTTGGGGGGTTGAGTGTTTTAGGTTTTTTGGAGATGTGGGTTTAGTGTTTTTTTGATGAGTGTTAATGGGTTATTGGGTTTGAGGGTTTTGTATTTTTTTGGGAATGAGGGTTTAGGGTTTTTTGAGGCCATGGGATCAGGGTTTTCACACTAGGGGTTCTGGTTTTTTTAGATGAGGATTTAGGGTTACTTGGGATGAGGGTTTAGAGTATTTTTGGGCTGAGTATTTATGGTTTTTTATGGTTGATGGTTTAGGTTTTTTGAGGATTATAGTTTATTGTTCTTTGGGCTGAGAGTTTAGGATTCTTTAGTGCTGAGTGTTTAGTGTTTTTTGGGGGTAAGGGTTTAGTGTTTTTGTGCTGATGGGTTAGGGTTTTTTATCACTGAGGGTTTACAGTTTTTTGTGGATGAGGGTTTTGGGTTGTGAGGGGAAGAGGTTTTAGTGTTTTATGGGGATTACGGATTTGGGTTATTTGTGTCTAAGGGATTAGGATTTTTTGGGGTAGAGGGTTTAGGGTTTTTTTGGGTTTGTGTATTTAGTATTGTTTTCAATTGAGGGTTAGTGTTGTTTGGGGATGATGATTTTGGGTTTTTTGGGTTGAGGGTTTTGGGTTTTTTGTGGATGAGTATTTGGGTTTTTTTAAGGATGAGTTTTTAGTTTTATTAGGGATGATAGTATTGAGTTTTTTATGCTGATGTTTTTGGGAATTTCAGTGCTGAGGGTTTAGGTTTTTTTGCACTGACTGTTTAGCTTTTTTGCAGCTAATGGTTTAGGGTTTTTTAGGGATGAGAGTTTATAGTATTTTGGGATATAGTTTTTAGTGTTTTCTGGGATGTGCGTTTAGTGTTTTTTGGGATGAGGTATTTTTTTTAGGGATGAATGTTTAATGTTTTGGGGGATCAGGGGTTTATAGTTTTCTGGGTTTAAGGGTTTAGGGTTTTTTGGGTTGTGGGTTTGGGGTTTTTTGTGTCTGAGGGTTTAGGGTTTTTTCATTATGAGGGGTTTTGGTTTTTTTATGAATGTTTAGTTCTTTTTAGGGGTGAGGGATTAGGTTTATTTGGGGATGAGGTTTTATGGTTTTTTTGGGGAGGAGGGTTTAATTTTTTATTACTAAATGTTTAGGATTATTTGGTTATTAGGGTTTTTTTCTTTTGGGGATGGGGTTTTAGGGTTTTATTAGGAATGAGGGTTTAGTATTTTTGGGGACATAGGATTTACAGTTTTTTAGATGTAGGGTTTTTGATTTTTTGGACAGAGGGTTTGGGTTTTTTGAGAGGTGTGTTTGTGGTTTTTTCGGGTCAAGGGTTAAGGGGTTATTGGGGAAAAGGTTTTTGGGTTATTTTTGGGATCTGGATTTGGGGTTTTAAAGTTCTATGGGTTATTATTTTTGGAGGTCGAGAGTTTCGGTTTTTTATGGTTGAGGGTAAGGGATTTTTGGGGCTATGGGTTTTAGTCTTTTTGGAGATGAGTTTTTAGGGATTTTTTAGACTAAGGAGTTAGGGTTTTTTTAGGGCAGAGGGTTATTGGTTTGGGCGTTGAGGGATTATGTTTTATGGGTATGGGTAGGGGTTTAGGTTTTATTATAGGAGAGGGTATCCTATTTTTTATAGCTGGGTTTTTTTTGCGCGGTTGATGATTTAGTGTTTTGGGGGGTAAGGTTTTAAGGTTTTTTGGGGCCTAGTATTTAGTTTTTTTGGGGCTTAGGGTTCATGATTTTTTGGGGATAAGGGTTTACGTACTTTTAAGGATTATGGTTAGGGTTTTTTAGTCTGAGGGAATAGGTGTTTTGGGGGGGATGAGGGTTTAGGTATTTTTTTCATTGAGGGCTTAGTGTTTTTTTGGGGGCAAAGGGTTTAGTGATTTTTGGGCAAAGGGTTTAGGGGTTTTTAGGGCCAAAGGTTTATTGTCTTATGGGGTTGAGTGTTTAGGGTTTATTATCATATTTGGGTTATGTTTTTTTAGGGCTGTGGGTTTAGGGTTTTTTGGGACAAAGGTTTAGCTTTTTTTTAGACGAGGGTTTAGGTTTTTTTTGGGATGATTCTTTAGGGATTTTTGGGTATGATAGGTAATGTTTTTCAGTGGTTAATGTTTTTGGGTTTTTTTAATATAAGGTTTTTGAATTTTTTGGGGACAAACATATAGGGTTGATTGGGGTAGAGGGTTTATGGTTTTTGGGCCAAGGGTTTTGGGATTTCATGGGGCTAAGGTTTTAGGATTTTTTGGGGGCCTAGGATTTGTGTTTTCTTCGGCTTAGAGTTTAGGGATATTGGGGCGGAAGCGTTAGGATTTTTTGGGGATGATGGTTTAATGTTTTTTGGGGATGACAGTCTTTCATTTTTTGGGTCCATGGTTTTAATGGTTATTTTGGGTGGGTTGTTTAGTTTTTTTGGAGATAATGGTTTAGTGTATTTTTGGGTTGATGGTTTAGCATTTTTTGTGGATGAGGGTTTACGGTTTTTTTTTTGGAATGAGGGTTTAAGGATTTTTAGGAATGATAGTTTTGGGTTTTTGGGGGCTGAGAGTTAAGGGTTTTTTAGGGACTTGTGTTTAGGTTTTTATGGAGGAGGGTTTTGGGTTTTTTGGGGTAGAGGTTTTAGGTTTTGGGGGGATAAGGTTTTTATTTTTTGGGGTTATGGGTTTTTCATTTTTTGGGAAATCGTTTAGGGATTTTGGGGAAGGGGGTTTTGGGTTATCTTGGGCCTCATTATTAATAATTTTTAGGTATGGGTGTTGATAGTTTTTTGGGGATAAGTGTTTAAGTATTTTTTGTGCTCAGAGTTTAGGGTATTTTTGAGTGGAGTGTTTATGGTTTTTTTGGGGTAGAGTTTTTAAGGTTTTTTAGGGTGGAGGGTTTATGGTTTTTTGTGACAAAGGGTTTGTGATTTTTTGGATCCAATGATTTAATATTTTTTGGGTTTAGGGTTTAGGTTTTTTGGGGATTTAGGGTTTTTCTAGGATGCGAGATTATGATTTTTTCAGGATTAGTGTTTTTGGTTTTTTGGGGATGATGGATTGGGGGATTTGGGGCTGAGGGTTTATGGGTTTTCTGGGGAAAAGGGTTTAGGTTATTTTGGGGTCTGTGGTTTAGGGTTTTTGGTGGTGAGGTTTTATGGATATTTGGGAAAGAGTGTATAGGGTTTTCTAGGGTTGTGGTTTTATGGTTTTCTGGTGTTGATGGATTAGGGTTTTTTGTACTTGAGATTATAGAGTTTCTTGGGGATGATGTTTTAGGGGTTCTGGGTAGATTGTTTAGGGTTTTTGAGGCTAGGGGTTTAATGTTTTTGTGAATTGGGGTTTAGGGTTTGCTGGGGCTTCATGATTAGGGGCTTTAAGATAAGTTTTTATGGTTCTTTTGGGGGATGAGGTTTTTGGGTTTTCAGTGATGAGGGTTTTGGGGGTTTGGGGAATGAAGGTTTCATGTTTTCGGGTGATGAGGGATTAGGGTTTTTCAGGGCTCAGATTTATGGTTTTTTTGTTGATGATGGATTAGGTTCTTGGGGGTGAGTGTATAGTGTTTTTTATGAGATATTAGGGTTTTATGGGGCAGAGTGTTAGGGGTATTTTGGGTCTGAATGATTAGGGTTTTTTGGGCTGATAGTTTAGGGTTATTGGGGATGAATGTATAGTTTTTTTTTGGGATGAGGGTCTTTGGTTTTGGGGGATGAGGTTCTAGGATTATAGGGGATGAGGTCATAGGGTTTTGGGGGATAGATAGTTTAGGTTAATTTGTGGGTAATAGTTTTGGGTTTTCTGGGAGATAAGGGCTTAGGGGTTTTGGGGGTGATGGCATAGTGTTTTTTTGGGGATGAGGGATTAGGTTTTTTTTATTTGGTATTGGGGTTCTTTGGTATGAATTTTTATGTATTTCTGGTGATGAGGGATGTGATTTTTTATGGATGAATTATTAGGGTTTTGGGGGGCTTAGGGTGTAGTGTTTTCTTAGGGTTGTAGATTTAGTGTATTTTCAGACAAAGGTTTTAGGGTTTCTTGGGGTTGTGCATTTGGGTTTTTTTGGGATTAGGGTTTAGGGTTTTTTGGCACCGAGGGGTTATTATTTTTGTGGGGATGATGGTTTTTCATTTTTTGGGAATGAGGGTATAGGGTTATTTGTGATTGAGGACTTTAGGTTTTTTGTTACTGAGGGTTTCATGATTTTTTGGGTGATGGGTTTTTGGTTTTATGGGGTTGAGTGTTTATTTATTTTTTGGAATGACGTTTTATATAGTTTTGGGGATGATGGTTTTGGTTTTTTCAACATTGTGTGATTGGGTTATTTTAGGGATGTGGGTTAGGGGTTTTTTAGGCTGAGGTTTTGGGGTTTTTTGGTTCTGATAGATTCTAGTTTTTTGGGGATGTTTGTTTGGGATTTTTTAGGGTTGTGGGTTTAGGGTTTTTTTGGGGCTGAGGATTTAGGATTTGTTTGGATAATGGTTTAGTGTTTTTTTATGGCTAATTGTTTTAGGTTATTTGGGGATAAGGTATTAGTGTATTTTTCAGATGAGGTTATAGGGTTTTTTGTGTGGAGGGTTTAGGTTTTTTGGGAGATTAGGGTTTAGGGTGGCTCGACGATTAGGGTTTTTTTAGGGAAAACGTTTTTGGTTTTTTTTGGATGAGGGTTTCAGGATTTTTGGGGCTATGGGTTTAGTCATTTTAGGGGTATGGTTTTTGGATTTATGGGGATAAGGGTTTAGGGTTTTTTTTTTGGATGAGGAATTAGGTTTTTTTGTGGATAAGAGTTCAAGGATTATTTGGGGCTAAAGATTTTGGGTTTTATAGGGATGCGTGTTTTGGGTTTTTGGGGCTGAGGGTTCATGGATTTTTGGAGCTGAGGGTTTCAAGTTTTTTGGGGATGAGGGTTTTGGGGGTTTTGGGGCTGATGGTTTTGGGGCTGAGGGTTTTGGGGTTTTGGGGCACATATTTTAGCATTTTTTTGGGGTTTGGATTTAGAGTTTTCTAGAGATAAGGGTTAAGGGTTGTTTGGGGCAGCGGGTTTATGGTTTTTTTGAGCCAGGGTCTAGGATTTTTTATAAGTATGGGTTTATGGTTTTGGGGGGAAGAGGGTTTATGGGTTTTTCCTGAGGGTTAAATGTTTTTTTAGGATGATCATTTAGTTATTTTTGGATGAGATTTTAGGTTTTTTAGGAGCAAAGGGTATAGGGTTTTTTAGGGATGAGGGTTTATGTTATTTTGAGGCTGAGCGTTTAGGGTTCTTTGGGGATGAGGATTTATAATGTTTTGATCTTGGGGATATATAATTATTTTATCCTATGGTATTTGGGTTTTTTGTGATGGGGTTTTACTATTTTTTGGGGTTTATCATTTAGTGTTATTTGGGATTGAGGGTTTAGGGTTATTTTGGGGCCTTGGTTTTGTATTTTTTAGGATGGGTGTTTAGGATTTCTCGAGAAAAGTGTTTAGGGTTTTTTGGGTGATGAGGTTTTAGGTTTTTCTTGGTATGGGGCTTTGGGTGTTTTGGTACTGAGGGTTTGGTGATTTATAGGGAAGTGGGTTTTGGGTTTTCTGGGGATGATGATTTCGGGTTTCCTATAAGAACTAGAAAATCAACTTATTTCCTTGGTTTGAAATAGTTGAAATAGGGTCAAAAACTGTGGTTATATACTATAGCCATGGTTTTCCAAATTGTGGCCGCTATATCCATTGAAATATGGTCTACAAATTTCCATGGTATAAACGGTTGCAATATGCAGGTATTGCCATAGTTTACACAATGGGAATAGGTGGTTGTAGCCATGGTTTGATCCATATAAATAGGTCGATATAGCCACATTTTAAACCATCGTAATAAGTGGATATAACATTGGTTTAGACCCTTTATATAAGTTTCTATATCCATATTTTAGAACCATGGACATAGGTAGATATTTCCATAGTTTGAATCCATTGAAATAGCCTTAAAAAATAAATGCTTCGGTGAGGCTTGATCCTCCGAACTTTTCTATATTCTTCCCAAGAAATTACCACTATGATCATAACTACTATATATATACATATAAATATATAAATAATTATATTTAAATATAATTGATAATCATTTAAAAAATAAAAAATCTATTTACAAGGTTCAAACCTTGGAAATATGCGGCTATAGCCACACTTTAAACACTGGAAATAGGTGGTTATGGGCACAGTTTAAACCGTATAAATAGGTGGATATGGAAACACTTTAAATACTGTAAATATATGGATATTTCCATGGTTTAAATCATGTAAATTGGTGGCTATGATCACTGTTTACTAAACCACATCAAAACCCCATTCCCTCCAAGTTCTCACATTTTTTTGGTTTTCATGTGAAAACTATCACCATTTTTTCATAAAACCATGGTTATATGTTGTCCACTAACCATGATTTTTAGAAAATGTGTCTATATGTTTCCTACACACATGGTTTTCCAAACTATGGCAGTAGAAAGGGTCTTCATAGAATAATGTTCTATTTGTGTGTGGATTAGTGTTTGGGGGAATTCTAGGGTTGAGGGTTTGTGGTTATATAAGGATGAGGGTTCGGGGATTTCTGGGGATGAGGATTTTGGTTTTTCTAAGGATGAGGGTTTAGGGTATTCTAGGGATTATGGTTTAGGGTTTTCTAGGGATGATATTTTATGGATTTTAGGGGATGTTGGTTTAGGGTTTTTCTTGGTATGAGGGTTTAGGGTTGTTTGGGGATGAGGGTTTGGGGGTTTTTGGTACTGAGGATTTAGGTTTTTCTGGGGATGAGGGATTATGATTTTTTGGGATGATTTTTTAGGGATTTCTAGGGATCATGGTAAGGGTTTTGGGGTTTTTGAGGTTGAGGGTTAGGGTGTTAGTATTCTAGGGCTGATGAATTTTGGTTTTATATAGCTGGGGGTTTCTAGTTTTATGGGACCGGGGGTTTCATGTTTTGTTGGGATAATAGGTTAGGGATTTTTGGGGTTATTATTTTGTGGTATTATAAGGATAAGAACTAAAGGTTTTTTCAAGGTGAGGATTTTGGGTTTTCTAGAACTATGTTTTTATGTTTTTTGGGGACTGAGGTTTTAGTGTTTTATTGGGATGAGGATTCATGGTTTTATAGGGATGTAGGATTTTTTTCTTTTAGGGGATAAGGGTTTCAAATATTTGAGGGTTGATGGTTCTGGATTTATTGGGAATAAGGGTTTGTGGTTTTCTATGTCATAGGGTATGGGGATTTCTAGTGTTGAGTGTTTGGGTTTTTCTGGGGATGATTGTTTGGTGTTGTCTTGAGCTGAGCGTTTTTTGTTTTCTGGGGCTGAGAGTTTGGGGTTTTTAGGGTAAAGGGTTTGTTGTTTTATATGTCTGAAGGTTTGTATTTTTCTATGGCTAAGAGATTAGGGGTTTCTATATTTTAGGTTTTAGGGTTTCCCTGGGATGATGGTATAGGGTTTTCTGGGGATGTGGGTTTAGGTTGTTTGAGGGAAAATGGCTTTGGGTTATATATGTTAGAGGGTTTAGTGTTTTCTAGAGATGTTGGTTTAGTTTTTCCTAGTGATGAGGCTTTATTGTTTTCTTGTACTGTGGGTTTAGGGTTTTTGGGGGCTATGGGTTTAACGTTTTATATGGTTGAGGGATTGGTATTTTCTTAGGATGAGGGTTTTGAATACTCTAGGGACGAGATTTTGGGATATAATTGGGCTGGGGGTTTGGGGATTTATAGGGATAAGGGTTTAGTGATTTCTTTGGTTGAGGGTTTCTAGTTTTTTGGGCCTGAGGGTTTAGTGTTATTATTTCTAAGGGTTTGGGGTTTTATGAAGTATAGGGTTTGGTGTTTTCTATGTCTAAGGGTTTTATGTTTTCTGGGGATAAGGGTTTCTAGATTTCTATGAATAAGGGTTTATGGTTTTCTCAGGTTGAGCGTTTACAGTTGTCTAGGACTATGGGTTTAGGGTTTTCTGGGGATGGGGGATTAGAGTTTTTTGGAGATTAGGGTTTGGGGTTTTCTAGGGATGAGGGTTTTTTTGTATAAGGGTTTGGGTTTTATAGGGATGAGGTTTTAGGGTTTTTCGTGGATAAGGGTTTAGGGTTTCATGTATTCTAGGAATAAGGATTTGGTGTTTTTTAGGGTTGAGTTATTTGGGTTTTTTTGTGCTTATGGTCTATGGTTTTTTGGGATGAGGGTTTAGGGTATTTTGGGGATGAGGGTTTTAGGTTTTTTGCGGTTGGGGGTTTAGGTTTTTTTTGTCTAAAGGTTTATCATTTTTCGGTGCTGAGGTTTTAGGGATTTTGGGGATATGTGTTTATGGTTTCTTGGGGATTCGGGTTAAGGGGTTTATGGAATGAAAGGTTAGGGTTTTTTAAGGATTATAGTATAGGTTTCCCTTAGAGATAAGCAATTAGGGTTTTTGGGGATGAGGGTTTTGGGTTTTGGGGGGCTTAATTTCTAGGGTTTTTTGGGACTGAGAGTTTATGGTTATTTTGGGATAATGGTTAGGGTTTTTTGGTGAGAATGGTTTATGAATTTTTGGATTAAGGATTTAGTGTTTTTTTGGTTTGAGTGATTATTTATTTTTGGGGGGGTGAGGTTTTAGGGTTTTTAGGGGATAAGTTTTTTGGTTTTTCTAGGTCCTAGGATCTGTTGTTTTTAGGGTCAAGGCTTTGTGGATTTTTTAGGGTGGTGGTTTATGGTATTTTGGGATGAGGGTTTACGAATTTTTTTTTGAAGAGTGTTTATATTATTTTTAGGTTGTGGGTTTATGATTATTTGGGGAAGATGGTTTAGGGTTTTTTTGTTATAAGGTTTTAGTGTTTTTGGGGTTGAGGGTTTAGTGTTTCTTGGGATTAAGGGATTTGGTTTTTTTGGGATGACGGTTTAGAAATTTTTGTGGCTATGATTTTAGGTGTTTTTTGGGATGACGGTATTGGGTTTTTGGGGATAATGTTGAGGGATATTTTGGGATGTTTTTTTAATGTTTTCTAGGAGGGGGTTTTAAGGTTGTCTTGGGATAAAGGTTTTGGGATCTCATGGGTTGAGTGTTTAGGGAAATCTATAGCTGATGGTTTAGGTTGTTATGGGGATGATGGTTTTTGTTTTTTAGGGATGAGGGTTTAGGGTTATTTTTCACTGAAGGATTAGGGTATTTCTAGATAAATGGATTCATGATTTTAAGGGATGATGGTTTAGTATTTTTTGGAGCTAAGGGTTTTGAATTTTAGGGGATAAGGTTTTAGGGTTTTTTGGTGTCGATGATTTAGATTTTATATTGGGTTGAGTGTTTAGTGTTTTTTGTGGTGAGGTTTAAGGGTTATTTTGGAATGTGGGTTTAGGGTTTATTAGTGATATGGAGGTAGGTTTTTCGTTCTCAATTCAGAGGGTTTCTTGGAGCTCAGGGTTCGGTGTTTTTTGGGCTTGTTGGTTTAGAGTTTTTTAGGGATCAGGTCTTAGGGTTATTAATGGATGAGTGTTTAGGGTTTTTTGGGGGCTCATGGATTATGGTTTTTTAGGTCTAAGTGTTTAATGTTTTTTGGATATAAGAGTTTATGGTTTCTTAGGGCCAAGGGTTTGGTATTTTTTGGGGATGAGGGTTTATGGTTTTTAAGTGCAGAGTTTTTATGATTTTTTTGGGGATTTGGATTTATGGTTTTTTTTGGGATGAGGGTTTTGGATTTTTTTTAGTGCTTAAGGTTAGGGGTGTATTGGAACTCAGTGTTTTTTTTTAGGATGAGGGTTCGGGGTCATTTGGGGCATAGGGTTTTGGGGTTTTGGGGATGAGGGTTTACGGGCATTTGTGGCTCAAGGTTTAGAATTTCAGGGGGATCAGGGGTCATGGTATGTTGTAGATGAGGGTTTAGAAAGATTTGGGTATAGATTTATTTGAATCTAAGGGTTTTGGGTTGTTTGGGGCAGAGGATTTAAGGGTTTTTGGTCTAAGGGTTTAGGGAAATTTGGGGCCTATGGTATACGGATTTTTTTTGGGATGAGTGTTAAAGGTATCTTAGGTTTAAGTTTTATAGTTTCATGGGTCAGTGGGTTCCATGTTTTTTAGTGATATGTGTTCAGGGATTCATGGGGATGAGGATTTAGGATTTCTTGGTGTTGAGGGTTTAGGTTTTCTTTTGGATAAGGATTTAGGGGTTACTTAAGATTAGGGTTAAGTGTTTCCTAGGGATGAGGATTCCAGTTTTATTAAGTATGATTGATTAGGGATTTCTTGGTGTTGAGGGTTCAAGGGTTCATGGGACTGAGGATTTAGGATTTATTGGGGATGAGGGTGTATGGTTTATTGGATTTCATGGTTCAGGGATTCTTGGGGCTGAAGGATAAGGGTTTTTTGGGGATGAAGACTCCAGTTTTCTTAGGGATGAGGGTTCAGGGTTTATTGGGGATGAGGGTTGTGGGTTTGTGGGTTTCATGTGTCTAAGTGTTTTGGATTTCTTGGATCTGAGGGTTCATGGTTTCATTAGGATTAGAGATCATTGTTTCTTAGGGATGAGTGATTGGGGTTTCTTGGGTTGAGGGTTCCAGTTTTCCTTGGTATGTGGGTGTATTTTTTCTTGGGGGTGAGGGTTCAGGTTTTATTCATGCTAAGGGTTTAGAGTTTCTTGGTGATGAGGGTTTAGGATTTTTTCCACCTGAGGAATTAGGCTTTATTCAGGATGAGAGTTTAGGGTTTCTTTGGATTTAGAGTTTATCATTTCTTAGGGATGAGGGTTTAAGGTTTCTGGGGGTTGATAGTTTAGGTTTTTTGGGGGATGATGGTTAGGGTTTTTGGTTTTATAGGGATAAGGGTTAGGTTGGGGTATTTTGTGGATAAGGGTTTTGGGTTTTATTAGAATGAGGAATTCATGGTTTTTTAGGCTGAGGGTTGAGGGGTTTTTAGGGAATATGGTTTAAGTTTTTCTATGTATAAAAACTAAGGGTTTTTTAGGGATTAGGATTTATAATTTTATAGGGCAGAGGGTTTTGATTTTTTTGGGGTATAGGGATTAGGGTTTTTTTGGGATGGAGATTTAGGGTTTTCCAGGGATATGAGATTATGTTATTCTAGGGTGAATAGTTTGGGGTTTCTAGGTTCGAGAGTTTGGGGATTACTGGGGATGAGGTTTTGGGGTTTTTTGGGGTTAAGGATTTATGGTTTTCTAGGGATGCGTGCTTGGTGTTTTTCTTGGCTGATTCTTTGGTGTTTTCTATAGATGAGGTTTTGAGGTTTTTTGGGTCTGAGGGTTTAGGTTTCTTAGGGATGAGGTTTTGGGGTTTTTTTTGTATGAGAGTTTGGTGTTTTCTATGGTTGAGGGTTTACGACCTTTTAGGGTTGAGGGTATAGGGTTTTCTAGGTCCAAGTGATTAGGATTTTCTTAGGCTGAGGGCTAAGGTTTTTTTAGGGATTTTGGTTTATGTTTAACTGGGTAAAATGGTTTAGGATTTTCGAGGGATAAGGGTTTATGGTTTTCTAGGTTAAGGTTTTAGGATTTTATGGGATTGAGGGTTTAAAATATTTTAAGGATGAGGAATTAATGTTTGTTGTGGCTGTGTGCTTGGGATTTTCTATTGATGAGTGTTTGGAATTTTCAAAGGATGGTTTTTTTGGTATTTATGGGGATGAAGGTTTGGGTAATCTTGTAGATTAAGGTTTAGGGATTTCTTTGGTTGAGGTTTTCAGGTTTTATAGGACTAAGTGTTTATAGTTTTCTATCGCATAGGGTTTGGGGTTTTCTGAATAAAAGGGATTGGGGTATTTAAGGAATGAGGGTTTCAGGTTTTCAAGGGCTAAGGATTTTGGAATTTCTAGGGCTGAGGGTTTAGGGATTTCTCTGGTTATTGGTTTTGGGTTTTCTGGGACTGAAGGTGAATGTTTTTTTGGGGATATGGAAATAGGGTTTTCTGGGGATGAGGCTTTGGTGTATTCTATGGAAGAATTTTTAGGGTTTTCTAGGGCTAGGGATTGAGGTTTTTCTAGGGATGATGGTTTTGGGTTTTCTAGGGATAAATATTTATGGTTTTCCAAGGCTGAAGGTTTAGGGTTTTTAGGGGATTAGGCTTTAGTGTTTTTTTTTGTTTAGGTTTAAGGGTTTTATTGGTATTAGTTTAGGTTTTTTTGGATTGAGGATTTAGGATTTTTTGTGGATGTGGGTTTAGGGTTTTTTGGGCTCATGGTTTAGGGTTTTTTTAAATGATATTTTAGGGTTTTTTGGTGCGAATGGTTTAAGGTTTTCTAGGACAGAGGGTTAAGGGTTTTGTGGGGTTGAGGGGTTAGGGTTTTTTCGGCTAAATGTTATATGGTTTTTTTTGGCATAAGCGTTTAGGATCTTTGGGGGATGAGGGTTTAGGGTATTTTGGGGATGAGGGATTTGGGTTTTTTAGTGGTGAGGGTTTATGGTTATTTGTGGCTAAGGTTATAGGTTTTTTTGAGGTTGAGGGTTTTTTATTTTTGTGGATGACGGTTTAGATTTTTATGGGTCTAAGGGATAACATATTATTGGGCCTGACAAATTAGGGCTTTTTAGATAGGGGTTTTGGGTTTTCTAGGGATTAGGGTTTATGGTTTTTTATGGAATAGGGTTGATAATTTATTTTCAATGATATTTTATGGGTTTTTTGGGGTAGAGGTTTTATGATATTTTTTATCTTAGGGTTTATGGTTTTTTTGGGTTGATGGATTATTTTTTTTATAGGGTTAAAGGTTTTTGGTTTATTGGAGGTGAGGGATAAGGGTTTTGGGGATGATGTTTTTAGATTTTTGTGGGCTAAAGGTTTAGATATTTTTGGGGTGATGGTTTTGGTTGAAGATCCCACATAATGTATGGATTTTATTTTTTGTTAACTAATTTTCATTGGGTTTCAATGCTGTTTAATGAGAGAGATTGTATTTGTTCTAAACTGATTGTTATTTGTTTTCAATGGTGTTCAATGAAATAAGAACATATCACTATAGTCAATATGATGATGTAGATCGAATTTTAATGGATATTGGATAATGTTTTCAAGTCTTTATATTCCAATAAACATGTAATTGGTTTGAAGACTTTGATTTTCAAGCTGATTCCTGAAGAATTGTTATGGATTCATCTAATGACATTGGACATCATGGTTGAGTAATTATCCTTATAAATATGATTATTCTTTAATGATTTTTATTATCCATATATCATTAGTTTTTTGGAGAAATTTTTATGCAATCCATAGGAAGAAAAGGGGGAGAAAAGATGTTTCTAATCGTCTTAATGTTTGATTGGAATAAAGATATTGTACGAAGGCGGGGAAGATACAATATTTTCCTTTGTAAATATGAAGATGATAAATATTATCAATCAAAGGTTATATTTCATAATAGAAAAATTTTGTGATGAAAGTAGATGACCGCAAATTAGTATGGTTGGTGTTGCCGAAGTAAATTTTTAATGTTGCACTATTTCCCAGTGTTTACCAAATTTTTCGGATACAAAATTTGGAAGAAGGATAGAATCCCGAAATGTGGGTTACCTTGAAGGTCCTATGAAAATATGGAAAATTCATGAGCTTATTTTTAAGGTTAGTATTCACAAAGGGTGGTTTGTGAAGGCATGAAGGTTATGACGGTGATCTCTACGATTAAGAAAAGCATCGTGAATAGTGACAGTAACCTCTATGATTACAAGAAGTGGAGAATCATGAGCATATGATGATTTGATAGCGATCTCCAGAAAAATGAAAATATCAATGGGGCTTCAGGAATGGAGAAGATCCGTGAATATATTTTTGTGTGTTCTGAAAAATTCGCAGGATGTGGTGGAGCATTAAGAACGGGCGATCCTATAAATATGAGGTGACCCCCACTTCATTTTTGATAGAAAAAAAATGAAAATATAGAATCATGGTTATTTTTTGAAGTTATAGGAGCTCTATAAACTTGGACTTCAATGCAAGATTGGGCATCGTGAAAACTCTACAAAAGTATTGAATGATTCCAATGCTTCTAAGTAATGGTTTCTTTGTAATGATGGGATATTATGTGTTGACTTAGTGAGCTTCATGAAGGTAGTTGGTTCCATGAAGGAAGTATGATTTGAGAAGGTTGGGAAATTTTCAAAAAACATTTTTGAATATCTAGTTTAGGTGAACCAACTCGTGGGTATAATAATGAAACTGTGTTTTAGGAAGTTAGACCATGTGTGTACCCGATTGATACACAATGGACAGATAATAGAAAAAATAGATTGTTTTTTTGTGTGAAGAAGAACCATACATTCAAATAGACTCATACTTTCACTAAGTAAGAATAAATTAAACTGACACACTTATGTTTTGGTATTGAATATTAAAGGAAGAGAATAATACACTGTTACATTATTACATATTATTGTTTTTCAAAGAAAAAAAAGAGAGTGTCCAATCTATATTCAGTTATTCTGTCCATATCAACTGTTATGGTGGTATGTTGATTTGATCATATTGTATTGATAATAAAAAATTAGTTTTTTTATTCTAAAAATATTGGAATAAGGTGATTCAGTGTTGTCGGTTTCATACTAATGAAGAAAGAGAGATCAATACTCTACAATAAACTACTTCTTATATTTTTTGTCACAAATCAAACGTAGAAGAGGAAGTGAATGCCCAATCAAGAGCTGTAAAACTTGATCCAATCAAGTGCTGTAAAACTTGCACTATTGGATTTTTTACATAGTTCTACACGAGTGTAAGGTAATATCCTACTCGTAATCCACACAAAAGGGTTGTGTTCTAGTGAATGTGTGGCAGGATTATTTAAAACCATGCCAGGGACTAGCTACACTTATTGAGTTGTGAACCTTCAAAAAACATCGTGTTCTTTCCTTTATTACTTTAATATTCTTTCATGCAATATGAAGAAGAGAATAATAGAATCAAGATCCTAACCGGTTAAAGAGGTAAATGAATAAAATTCCCCCAACACTAATTCACCCCCTCTCTTTGTTAGAAATATCCCAAATTAGTCGTCTTAATTGGTATCAAAGGGAGGTTCACCTCTGTTAGATTCTCTATAGTAAAGCTACTCCCTTTTAAAGACTTGATTTTCTTTACTAAGACAACAATGAAATATATTTTTGGTGAAAATTTAATTACCTATGATCCAAAGTCTCTATCTACCAAAAAAATTATGACCAATAAGAATAATGAGAAGAGAATGTTGAAGAGGAAATCCCCCTAATCTAAATAAGAGGAAGTGTCTGTTTCTCCATTCCTTTGTAAAAATAAAGAAATACCATACATAGAAAGTAATGAGCAGGTGGAACATGTTTCCACCAAGAAGATGGATAACCTTTCATCCTATTGTGATAAGTAGGTAAGTGTTAGTGCATTTAAAATCATTTCTAAAGACGAAAATGCTCTCACAAGTGGTGTTAATGATCTATCTACAACTTATCAAGAATTATGAGTTGATAGATTAAGAGTTATTCTTCATGATATTCCTGAAGAAATAGCATCCCTTGTTTGTGGAGTCTTTCAATATATGTAGGAAGAGATATCCCAATGGGAATAAGAAGTTGATATTTTGGATTAGATCTTGAAAATTGAAATTTTTGAGTGTCTAAATCTCTCATGAAAAGTTAGAAAATTTGAATTAACAAAGAGGGAACTTGAAATAAGTTCCTTCAAATGGAATAAATAATTTGAAGAGAGAGATCTAGCCCAAAATACTATATAAGAAAATATCCATTCACTTGAAGGTAAATTGGAAAACAACACTAATTTCAAGGGTTTACAATTGAAATAAATAACCAATAAGATCAGGGAACTTGACTATTTTATTTAGAAAAACGTTTACCTGCATAAAGATGATGTTGAAAGAATGAATAAGATATGAGAAGATAAGATAATTATGATTCAAAATCAAAAAATCATCCTTAATGTGAAAATTCTCAAATTGGAAAGTCACTTGGCAATTCATGAGAAGACACATATTGAGTCTTCACAAAATAAAGAAAAAGTTTCTATTGGTACTCAATTTTCATTATAGGATTCTAAGGTTTAAATACCTCCAATATATGATAATAATATCATGAAATAACTCAATTATCTATCCCAATAAACCAATAATAATAATGTACCATTCATACCATCTTGTTCGAATGCTTCAAAACCTGTAATCATTAACAATGTTGGTTATAAAACAAAATATGAACAATTATGGATGATGAAAGGTGATAATATTCATGCCACCATGACTTGGGTGGACATAAAAAGGAATGTGATAGTTTATTCCCCATAGAATGAACAACAAATCATGAATAATACCCAACAACATGATATTGAAAATATTAAGAAATCAATATTGGTGGATCAATGTTGTAACTGCAACATATTTGGGTGTTGTGCATTAAATTGATGGTAAAATCAAAAAAATGTAAATGAAAAAATTAATATGATCTTATGGGGAAGAAATCCAGAGATGAAGAAGAAACATCCACAGGTCTAAAAGCATTTGTATACTACAAATAGATTTTGAATTCTTGATTATATTTGTTATGTATACAATGGTTTTGTTCACAAGGTTTTCAAATACTCATCTCAACATGTATCCAAAGCTGATAAGAATAGAGGATCATAAAATATGACTTGGAATGAAGAAGAACCCTTGGGAGGGAATTAGAATAATGTTATAGAAACAAATTCTCGCAATAATATTTCAATAAGTAAATGTGAGAAGATAATGGAATATAAATACCATAATATGAGGGGTAGTGTGTCCAAAAGAAAAATTAATAGGGATGACACTCAGAAGAACCCATGTTTAAGATCCAAACATTCTACCATAGTTTCAAATGAAATGTTAGTTATTTGGACTGAAGAATTGGATATAATGGGTAAATATGAAAATGAAAATGCTAAGGTTAGTGAACGATAAAATGAAAATATTCCACATGATGAAGAAAAAGTAAATTAGAGGTTTTAAACAAAAAATAAACTCTACTGTTAAAGAAGTTCTGTGAGAGAGATGGAAGAAATATGGTCACATTGAAGAAATTTTTTTAAACATGTTTCCAGAATAGGAAGCATCCACAAAAAGGAGTAATAATGGTCCAACCTTGAATATTGTTAAGAAGAAAATTTCTTCACATAAAGAAGAATAGAATTTGAATAGATCTATGCTGCCTCAACATAAATAAAAATTAAAGTTCAGTTGTGTATGCATGAAGACATGATCAAGTGGAGCAATATGGTGGAGTAAAAAATCTCAAAATTTCTCTTCATATTAAAGATATAAGGAGGATCCACCTTATTCCATTAAATATTTGTGTATTTTATTTTTATATATAATATATATATTTGAAGGTGAAGTAAGTTCTCAGTGGGAGAACCTGAGAATAAGTGAGTTTTTTCAATTCTGTATAGAATACTTAAGGAAGTTACTATATATGAATGATTACTCAATTGATATTTAAATACTAATATGATGAGGGATCATCCATGGAGAAGTTGAATAAATTGATGTTCTAATATATAAATCCATGATAAAGAATAATACTTCTTGGTTTGATCTTATTTCTTGGAATTATGGAGAACAAATTTTCTTGAAGATTGGCCTTGATAAAGTTGTGAATGTTGTCTAATATGGACCATCATAAGTTGAAAACTCATTCTAGTGTATTCTATATACTAGAATTTCTTGATATACATTCCAAATGAGATCCACCATTATAATTATTATGAGAAATGTCTTCCTTCAGGGGGAGAAAAATGAAGAATCTATCAAAATTATTATTTCAATTTGTATAAAATCTGATTATTTTGAAAATTTCTTAAAGATCTTGTCATTAGAGGAGTTTCATGTTGATTTTTCTTAAAAGGATTCATTTCACATTTAGTGATTTCATAATAGAATAAATATGAATAATATTTTAATACAAGTATATGAGTTCTCATTTCTTAAGGTATCATGATCAGTTGGTAATGGACCTCCTAGTTGTCTAAATCGAATCCTCTTGTTTTCTACACCGAGCACAAATGAAGTAGACTTAGAGTGAAATGTTGGACGAAACATTTCTTAAGTATTAACTGATACCCTTTTTCTCATTAACATTTTATTTCTTGTCAATAAGGGGGAGATAAAGTGAAATAAAATATTGATTAGTGATGGGGAGAGAGAATATAATAATTCAACATATTGACATATTCATTAGAAATAAATTTTAATATATTTATAAAAAATACAAATGGTGAGATTGAATATCTCACTTTGTGTATGTATTATATTTTTTTCAATTGATTGTCAATTGTTTTCAATGGAGTTCAATGATATGGGTTGTATGTGTTGTCAATGAATTGTCATTGGTTATCAATGGTGTTCAATGAGATAAGAATATCTCATTGTGGTCAATATGATGAATCAGTTCCAATGTTAATGGATATTAGATAATTCTCTCAATTCATGATATTCCATGAAACATGTGGATGGTTTGAAGACATTGATATTCAATATGATTCTTATATAATTATTATGCATTCATCTGATGATATTGGACTTCATGGTTGATTAATCATCCTAGTAAACATGACGATGATTCGATAATTTTTTTTTGAAATATATCATAATTTGTTTGGAGAAATTGTAATGCAATCCATATGAACGAAATGTGGAGAAAAGATATTGCCAATCATATTTATGTTTGATTGGAAAGAAAGATATTATAGGTAAACAAGGAAGTTACAATACATACCCTTAAAATTTTGATGATGCGAAATGTGATTGATCAAGGGTTATATATCATAATACATGGAGTTCGTGGTTATAGAAGATGACCAAAAATCAGTATGGTCGATGTTTCCAAAGCATATTTTTAAGGAGGAACTATATCCTACTATTTTTCAAATTTTTAGGATCCAAAATTTTTAGGATGTCTAGCATCTCAAAAATTGGGTTTACTTGAAGGCATTATGAAAATATGGAAATGGAATGAGTTTCATGAATGCAGGACTTCTTGAATTGTGGTTCCCAAAGGCATGAAGGTTCTGTTGGTGATCTCCACAATTGAAAAAAGCATCATGAACTGTGATGGTAATATTTGTGATTACGAGAAGTGGAGCATCACGAGCATGTGATGGTTTAATTGTGATCTCTATAATAATGAAAAATATCAATGGATTATTGAGAATAGAGGAGAACCGTGAAGTTATTTTCGAGTGATCTAAAAAATGTGTCGGGGGAAGTGATGAAACATTAATGGGTGAGCCTATAAATATGAGTTGACCCCCAATTGATTTTGGATAGAAATAATAAATGAAATCATGAATCACATTTATTTTGTGAAGGTAGAGGAGTTTCATAAACATGGACTTCTATGTGATCTTGATCATTGCGAAAAGACTAGAAAAGTCATGAATGATGAAAATGATTCTATGTAATGGGTTCTTCATGATGATGGGATATTACATGTTGAATTAGTGAGATTCACGAAGGAAATTGGTTCCACAAAGGCAGTTTTCTTCATGAAGGTTATGAGAATCACGAGGGAGAATCCCAAATAGTAGTTTTTAATATCAAGATTAGGTGAACCAGTGATTGGGAATTATACCCCCACTGTGTTTTGAGAAGTGAGATAGTGTGTGTACCTGGTTGGTACACAGTAGATAGATAAGAGAAAATACACATTGTTTTTTAACATGAAGAAGAACCAGCTGTGCAAATAACTCATACTTTCACCAAGGAAGAACAAAGTATATTGATAGACTCGTGTTTTGGTATTGAATATTGAAGGAAGAGAATAATATTTTCTTAATTATTCCATATTATTGTTTGTCAAATAATATGAAGAGATTTTCCAATCTTTATTCAGTTATTCATAACATTAAAATTTGTATGGTTCTATGTTGAGATGATCATTATTGTTTTGATAATCACAAAAGAGTTTTGTGATTCTAAAAGATTGGAAGATGGTGATTCAGTTTAGTTGGTTTTTCACTGAATAGGAAGTAAAGATAAAAACTGCAATATATTAATGAATATTTTTTTCATAGATCAAAGGTAGAAGAGTAAGTGACTGGCCAAATTGATATCTGTTTATTACCATTTTTATTAGGAATAATTCAGTCCATCATTCTACATCATTTATATTATTGTGATTTATTGAAGAATAATATTGTGAATCTTTTAGTTTTCTACTAGAAAGAGGTAAAAATAGTCACTTGCATGCTACTAGTAAAGTAACAAGTGAAGATTTGATGAAAAAAGAAGAATTGTGACATCAGATATGACTCAATAGGAGGTGGACTTCCCCGGTTTTACAAAACCTTATCAACAATGAAAATATTGTCTTGGGAGGTAGTATAATGATCCATCCAAGAGCTATAAAACATGCACTATTGGATTGTTTACATAGTTCTACAGAAGTGTAAGTTCATTTCCTACTTGTTTTTTATCCACACAATAGGATTATTTTCTAGTGGATTGTGTGGTCAGGATTATTTCCATTCATGATAAGGACTAGCTAAATATATTTAGTTGTGAACCTTTTAAAAATAACATGTGATTGTATTTACTGCTCTAATATTATTTCATGTGATTAGGAGATTATAATAAGAGAATCTAGATTCTAATATGTTAAAGTGGTAATGGGATTAATATCCCCCAATACTAATTCACCCCCTCTCAATATTAGACATATCCCAATTGTTGGGAAAACTCTATCAACGTAACATTGAAATATTTTTTAGTTGATTGTGCTTGTTGACAAAGTAGGTTTCAGTGATAATTTGTGGATTCCAATGATTTTTTTAATATGGTATGCTAACAATGATCCAAGACAAGGGAATTTATTACCTGGAAGTGGTACATAAAATTTTAAAAACAAGGTCATGTCTTTCCTAGTGTTTCAAAAAAATTGGGGTCCAAAATTTGGAGTTTGGATAGAATTATGAAAAGTTGATCTCCTTTAAGGATATATAAAAATATGGAAATGAATGAATTTTTAGAATAATGGGATTTGAGAAGGTGGTTTCATGAAGATACAAAATAATTAGACAGTGATATATGCTATTATGATGAGCATCATGAATGGAGAATTTTCTTGGAGCATCGTGTGATGGGGAGATCCACATAGGAAATGAGGTAGCATCGTGATAAAGTGATGATGTGGCTGGATTCTTTGTGTATTGGTGGAAACACTTATAAATATGCATATACCTCCTTCAGAAAAGTAGCGAGACTTAACAAAAATATTAAGCCTCCGGATTCGTGAATGTGGTTTGTGAAGGTGGTTCATGTGAGGAAGTTCATGAAGGATATCTTATCCAATAGAATGTTTTGAGCATTATAAAAATAATTGATTTCATTAAATATTTAAAAATACAACAAAAAATTGTGTTCTTTGTGAAGGCTACGTGAGATTCATGAAAGGAAGGTGCTTCACGAAGGCTATTAGAGCCTTGCAAAAGAGAATGCTTCATGAAGGCTATTGAAGCTTTACGAAATAAGGATCTTCATGAAGGCAGTGTATCATGGAAAGTGTTTAAAAGGAATTTCCTAGTAAATCTACGGTAAGGTGGTATTCATCATTTTGATGAATGTGGGACTTTAACATAGCATCTACATACTGTGGATGATGCATTCATTAGAAATAATGAAGGGACCTACAGGTCTATACACTGTTAGGGGATCCCTTCCAAGAGAAGTGGGAAAAGGAAGTAGAAGATAGTGATACTTTCCACTAATAGTGAGCTTGTGAAAGAGACATATGGAGTGACCCTTGGGAAATATGTGAGCTGAACCTAAACCTTATAAATGTTGTGAGAATGTGCATAGACAAGATCTAGCACAAACCACCATTTTTGGCAGTGAGCCTTAATAAATTTGGTACAATCGGCACATTATCATGTATTATCATTATATGTATCCTAGTTAGGGTGAACCAAGTAAAATATTTGGGTTCTTTTGTGCTTCATTTCCAACACTACTTTCAATCATTATCATTAGATAAATATTGAAACAATAAGATTGGCATAAACACTCAAGTGAAAATAAATTGACCCCCATAATAAGGAGATCATGATCTTTTGTGGGTAAGAAGAACTTAAAAAAGAATATCCATACCCTAATTCACCCTCCTCAAAGGGTATCTAGCCCCCTTTTTAACATAATAATTATTACGGATTTTTGGGTATAAGGGTTTAGGTTTTTTTTGCGGCTCGGAGATTAAGGATTTCTGGGGATGTGGGTTTAGGTTTTTCTAGGGATGAGAGTTTAGAGTTTTTGGGGATATGGGTTTAGGGTTTTATAGGGCTGAGAGTTTAGGGTTATCAAGGGAATATGGTTTTGGGGTTTTAGGGTATAAGGGTTTAGGGTATTTTTGGTCTGACAGTTTAGGGTTATTTGGCCCTGATAGTTTAGGGGTTTTTTAGGAAGAGTGTTTTTGGATTTATGAGGCTAAGGGTTTAGGGTTTTTAGGGCATAGAATTTATGTTTTTGGTTATATAAGGATTAGGGTTCATTTTCATATGAGTATTTATGTTTTTTTTAATATGGGTTTATGTATTTTTTGGGCTGAGATGTTCGAGTTTATTGTTGTAAGGGTGATGGGTTTTTTGGGAAAAGGTCTTAGGGTTTCTTAGGTCTCAGGGTTTAGGATTACTTATGGATAAAGGATTGGGGTTTTTGGGGGCTCATGGTTTAGTCTTTCTTGGGTATGAGTGTTTTGTGTTATTTAGGCCTTAGGGATTACGGTTTGATGTGTCTAATGGTATAGGGTTTTTTTGGGGATGAGGGTTTAGCTTTTTTTGGAAAAAGGTTTTGGTTTTCTTAAGGATGATGGTTTACCTATTTTTGGTGTTGTCTATTTAAGGTTTTATGTGGATGATAGTTACATTTTTTGGGGCTATGTTTTATATTTTTTAGGTCTTAGGATTATGGGTTTATTGGGATTCATTTTTCAGGATTTTTTTGGTGATGATGGTTCATTTTTTTGGGTCTCATTGTTTATTGTTTTTTTGGGGATGAGGGTTTTGGTTTTTTGGGGGGCTCGGGGATTAGGGTTTCATCGGGATCAAGATTCATGGTTTTTTTGGGCTGAGGGTTTAGGGGGGATCAAAGTTTAGGGTTTTATAGGGATGAGGTTTTAGGGTTTTTTCAGGATGAGGTATTAATGAGTTTGGGACTAAAGGATTAGAGATTTGGGTGCTAAGGATTTAGGGTTTGGGGGTGAGGGTGAAGAATTTGAATGGTTGATGGTACATGGTTTGATATTCAGAGGGTTTTGATTTTATTTGGAATGAGTGTTCATGGAATCGAGGGGATGAGTGTTTAAGGTTTCTTGTGGGTGTGGGTATTGGGTTTCATGAGGATGAGGGTTCAGGGATTCATGACAATGATGGTTAAGGGAATGTTGAGTTTGTGGGTTCAGGGTTTCTAGGGTAAGATTATTTTGCATTTCTTAGTGTTTATAGTTCGTTTTTTCATGAGGCTGAGGGTATTGTGTTTCATGGTTATAAGGGTTTTGGGTTTATTAGGGCTTAGGGATCAGGGTTTATAGGGGAAGAAGGATAAGGGTTTCTTGGGGATGATGGTTCAAATTTTCATAGGGATTAGGGTCCAGGGTATCATGGGGTTAAGGGTTGAGGGTTTCTTGGGGTAGAGAGTTTAGGGTTTCATGGGGCTAAGGGTTCAGGGTTTCTTTTGGGTGAGGGTTAAGGGTTTCTTGGTTTGAGGGGCCAGGGTTTCTTGGCTATAAGGGTTTATCATTTATTGGAGATGAGGGTTTAGGGTTTATTCATGCTGAGGATTTATGGTTTCTTAGGGATGAGTGTTAAGGGATTATTTAGGTAGAGGGATTAGGGGACCTTTACGCTAAGGGTTTATGGTTTTTGGGGTTTGGGTTTTAGGGTTTCATGGGGATTATGGTTTATGGTTTGATAGGGATGAGAGGTTACGCATTCTTGGGGATAATGGTTTCGATGTTCTTGTGGATGAGAGTTTCAGGATTCATACAACTGAGGGTTTAGTGTGTCTATTGGTCGGGGGCATAGGGTTTCTTGGGGATGATGGTTTTGGGTGTCTTGTTTCTAAGGGTCCAGGTTTTCATGGGACTGCAAGTTTACAATTTCTACAAGCATATGGTTTTGGGTTTATTAGGGCATAGGGTTTAGGGTTTCTTGTGGCTATGATTTTTTGGTTTCATGGGATTGAAGGCATAGGGATTCAGGTATATGAGGGTTTAGCATTTTTTGGTGCTAGTGGTTTAGGTTTTATTGGGGCTAAGGGTTTAGGGTTTCTTGGGGCTTAGTGTTAAGGATTTATTTAGGCTGAGGGTTTAAGTTTTTCAGGGATGAGGGTTTATGTTTTTTTTTCGATTAATGGTTTAAGGTTATTTTGGGTGTATGGGTTTCAGTGTTTTTTAGGGTTTGGGGATTATGGTTTTTTTGTGATGAGGGTTTTGGGATTTTTTGGGATAAGGTTTTACTAATTTTTGGGCTAAGGTTTTAGGGTATTTGAGGTTGATGGTATAGGTTCATTTGGGTATAATGGATTATTGTTTTTTGGGACTGAGGTTTGAGGGATTTTGCGGATTCCTTATAGTGTTTTTTGGGGTTGAGGGTTTAATAGTTTTGTGGTATGAGTGTATAGTGATTTTTTTTGGAATTCGAGTTTATGGATTTTTTTGGATATGAGGGTATACTTTGGGGGGTGAGGATTTTATTGTTATGGGTTCATGGGATCAGATATTTTTGGAGTTTTATGTTTAAGGGGTTTTGGGATTAAGGGGTTAGGTCTTTTTGGGGGTGTAGGTTTTCAGGTTTTGTGGATTAGGGTTTAGTGGTTTTATGGAGGTGGGTTTAGGGATTTGGGGGTTTGGGGGTTTGAGTATTTAAGGGCTTTTAGGGATGAGGGGTAAGACCTTTTGGGGTATAAGTGATTAGGTATTTTGGGGAAAAGTGTTTTTGGGATTTAGGGAAGTGGTTTATGGGAATTTTGGGGATGTGGTTTAAGACGATTTATTTGGGGGTTTAGGGATTTTTTGGCCTAAGGGTTTTGGGATTAATGGGGATGAATGTTTAATGTTTAATGGGGATGAGGGTTTAGGTATTTTTAGTGATGATGGTTTATGGTTTTTTTGGCCAAATGGTATTGGGGTCTTAGAGCATAATGTTTATGTTTTTTTGGGCGATGACGATTTAAGAGTTTTTAATGGATATGGTTTAGTGTTTTTTAGGTGAGATATTAGAGTTTTTTGGGGCTCAGGGTTTATTGTTTTTTAGGGATGAGTGTTTAGGGTTTTATGGGTTTGAGTGTTTAAGTTTTTTTTAGGCTGAAGTTTTGGGGATTTTGTGTTGTGGGTTTAGGTTTTGGATAGGATGGGGGATTAGGTATTATTGGGTATGAGGATTTAGGGTTTCTTAGTATGAGGGTTTAAAGATTTTGGGTTGATAGATTATGGGTTTTAGGGCTGACGGGTTAGATCATTTTTGGTGATTATGGTTTGGGATTTTTGGGCTAAGGGTTTAGGGATTTTTGGGGTGTAGGGTTTATAGATTTTTGTGGTTGTGAGTTTAGTGGGTTTTGGGATGGGGGGTTTAGGAATTTTTGGGGATGAATGTTAAACTTTTTGGGGCTGATGGTTTAGGGTTTTGGGGGAATGAGGTTTTAGGGTTTATTGGAGTGTATGGTTTAGGGGTTTTTTGGAATATAGTTTAATGTTTTTTGGGGTGAGCATTTTTCATTTTGGGGTTTTGGGGGTTTTGGGTTTAGGGGTTTTTTGGATGAGGGTTTTGGGTTTTTTGGGGCTATGGGTTTTGGGGTTTTATGGGATTAGGTTTTATGATTTTTTGGGGATGAGGATTTTGGGTTTTTTGGGACAGATTACTTAGGATTTTGGTGGGGATGAGGGTTTTGGGTTTTTGGTGTGAGTGTTTTAGGATTTTGGGGGCTGATATTTTATGGTTTTATGGGGATTAGGGTTTAGGATTTTTTGGGAATGTGGGTTTAGGATTTTTTGGGATCGAGGGTCTATATTTTTATTGGGGGTGATGGTTTATGGTTTTTTGGGAATGGGGATATGGTATTGGGGGGAATAGAGTTTGGTGTTTCTTGGGGATGAGGGTTTTGGGTTATTTATGTCTTAGGTTTTGCATGTTATTTGGTGTTGATGTTTTAGGGGGTTTTAGGGATAATCTTAAAGATGAGGTATTAGGGTTTTTGAGGTAAAATGGTTTGGGATTTTTTAGGGATAAGGTTTTATGATATTTTTGGGATGAGTGTTCATGGTTTCATGGGGATGAGGGTTTTTTTGTATTTTATGTCAAATGGTATAGAGTTTCATGGGGCTGACGGATTAGGGTTTTTTTGGCCTAAGGGTGTAGGTTTTTTAGGGTATGAGGGTTTTTGGATTTATATGTCTTAGGGTTTGGTGTTTTTTGGGGTTAAGTATGTGGTTTTTGTGTTGAGGGTCTTCATTTTTTTGGGAATGAGGGATTAGGGTTTTTTGCGGCTCTATGTATAGGGTTTATTGTGACTAAGGGTTTGTTGTTTTTTTGGGTTTCGAGTTTAGTTTTTTTTTTTGAATAAGTCTTTAAGGTTTTGGGGAATGAGGGTTTGGGGTGGCTTTTTGTTGAGGATATAGGGTTTCCTGAGGCTGTGGGTTTGGGATTTTTTTGTCTAAGGGTTTTGTGTTTTTTAGGGATATGAGTTTGGGGTTTTTTGGTTCTAAGGGTTTGTGTTTTTTTTGCGATAAGGGTTTGGGTTTTTTTGGGATGAGGGTTTTGGGGATTTGGGGATTTGGGATTTCAGTTTTTTGTGGCTGAGTGTTTTGGTTTATTTAGGGATGGGAGTTTGTGTTTTTTGGGACTAAGGGTTTCTAGTTTTGTGAGAATTATAGTATAGGGTTTTATAGGGATATGGGTTATATGTTTTTTGGGATGAAGGTTTATATATTTTTTGTGGATGGGGGTTTGGGGTTTTAGGGCATAAGAGTTGTAGTTTTTGGGGGGGTGGAGGATTATGATTTTTTCAGGCTGAGGGTTTGGTATTTTTTTGGGTGGTGGGTTTGGGGTTTTTTGGGGAAGTGGGTAAGTGGTTTTTTGGGTATGAGGTGATTGGATTTTTTAGGGTTGAATATTTTGGGTTTTGGGGGATGAGGATTTAAGATATTTTTTGGCAGAGGGGTTGGGGTTTTTTGGGGCTATGGGTTTGGGGATTTTTGGGAAAGAGGTTTTAGTGTTTTTTGGGGTTTAAGGTTTAAGGTCTTTTGGGGATGTGGGTTTGGAGTTTTTTGGGTATGAGGGTTTAGGTTAATTTGGGGATAATGGTTTACAATATTTCAGGGATGAGGGTTTGGTGTTTTTTAGAGCTAGGGGTTTAGAGTATTTTGGGGCAGAGGGTTGAGGGTTTCTTGGATCTAAGGTTTTGGGATTTTCTAGGTGTTGGTTGTTTAGGGTTTTCATGGGTATGAGGGTTTGGGGGTTTTGGTGCTGAGAATATAAGGTTGTTTTGTAGAGAGATTTGGGTTTTATGGGTATGAGGGTTTTGGGTTATTTAGGTATGTGGTTATTGAGTTTTGTGGGGCCAACAGTTTGGGATTTTTTAGAATTGAGGATTTAGGGGGTTTAGGGATGAGGGTATAGCAGTTTTAATACTGAGGTTTTAGGGTTTTCTAAAGCTACATGCTTGGGGTTATTTTGGGATGTAGGGTTTCATGTTTTAGGGTCTGAGGAATTGAGGTTTTTCGAGGTTGAGGGTTCTTGGGATTTGAGGGTGAGGGTTTATGTTTTTTGGGGATAAAGGTTTAGGGTTTCTTAGGGATTTGGTTTTTGGGGTTTTTTGGGATAGTTTAAGGATGATGGTTCTAGGTTATTTATGGCTAATGGATCGATGTTTTTTGGGGATCAGGGTTCAGAGATTTTTAGTGAATAGAATTCATGGTTTTCTGGGGCTAACGGTTCAAATTTTTTTGTGGCTCAAAGATTAATGTTATTTGGGATGTATGGTTTAGTGTTTTTCTAGGATGATGGTTCAGTGCTTTTTGGGGCTCAGAGTTCAGGTTTTTTAGGGCTTAGGGTTCAGTTTTTTGGGGGGCTAAGTGTTCAGGATTTTTTGGAGATGAGGATTATATGTTTTTTTGGGACTAAGGGTTTAGGGTTTTTTTGGGGCTGTGGGTTCATGGATTTTTGGAGATCAAGGTTCAAGGGTTTTTTGGTGCTTAGGGTTTAGGTTTTTTGGGGATGAGTGTTTAGGGTTTTTTGGGGATTAGGGTTTAGAGTTTTTTGGGGATAGGTGACCTGGGTTTTTTAGGGCAGAGGGTTTAGGGTTTTTTGGGTCCAAGGGTTCTGGGTTTCTTGGGGTTGAGGGTTCAAGGATTTTTCAGGATTTTGGTTCAGGTATTTTTGTGGCTTAGTGTTTAGGTTATTTTGGGGATCATGGTTTAGCATTTTTTGGGAACCAAGTTCAGTGTTTATTATGAATGAAGTTTCATGGTTTTTTGGGGCTGATGGTTAAGGGTTTTTTATGGTTGATGGTTAAATGAGTTTTGGGGTCAATGGTATTAGGTATTTGGGGTTTGTAGTTCATGGTTTTTTAGTGCTCGCTGAATATGTTTTTTAGGAAAGAGGTTTTAGGGAGTTTTGGGGCATAGGGATCAGGGTTTCATGGGTTGTAGATTTAGGGGGTTTTTGTATGAGGGTTCAGGGTTTTTTGGGGCTATGGTTTCATATTTTTTTGGGGAATACGGTTAAGTGTTTTTTGGGAGCTAAGTGTTTAGTTTTTTTGTGTATAAGGGTTTAGGATTTTTTCAAGCCTCAGTGTTCAGGGCTTTTTGGGGCTATGGGTTCATAGTTTTGGGGATTAAGGTTCAAGGTTTGTTGAGGTGGAGGGATAAGTTTTTTTTTGGATGATGGTTCAGGGTGTTTGGGGGATGATGTTACGTGGTTGTTTGCAGATGTGGGTATAGGATTTTATATGGAAGAGGGTTCAAGGATTTCTCAGACTGAGTGTTTAGTGTTTTTTAGGGTTTTGGGTTCATGGTTTTTTATAGCTATTGGTTCATAGTTTTGTTGGGATGAGGGATCATGGTTTTTTGGGGAAGAGGGTTCATAGTTAGTTGAGGAATATGGTTCTTGGTAATTTGGGGTTGAGTGTTCAGGGATTTTTGGGTAATTGGTTTTTAGGTTTTTTGGTAGGTGAGGGTTCTGGGGTTTTTTGAGTGAGGGTTCAGTTTTTTTCGCAGATTAGGTTTGACTATTTTTGGTGGATGAGGGTTGAGATTTTTTTGGTTTGAGGGTTTATATATTTTTTTGGGGATGAGGGTTCATTTTTATTTGGAGTTGAGGATTCAGTGATTTTTTTGGGTTGAGGATAAATGGTTTTTGGGGGATGAGGATTTAACATATTTTTTGGCTAAGGGTTTAGGGTTTCTTGGTGCGTAAGATTATTAGTTTTTTAAAAATAAGGATTCTTGGTTTTTTGGGGATGTGGTTTCTGTGGTTTTTTTACAGTTGATGGTTTAGTTTTTCATGGATCAGGGTTTTTTGGGGTAGCGGGTTCTGGGATTTTTTAGGGATGATGGTTTTTTATTTTTTTGGGATATAGGTTTAGGGTTTTTTGGGGGCTTATTGTTAAATGTTTTTTTTGGATGAGGGTTCAATTTTTTTATGGATGAGTGTTCAAGGTTTTTTTAGGGCTGATGGTTTGAGGTTTTTGGGGGTGGAGGGTTCAAAAATTTTTATGTTTAGGTTTTTTGGTTTTATGGGGATAAGTGATCAGGTTTTTTTAGATATGAGGGTGCTGGTTTTTTGGATCAAGGGATTATGGTTTTTTAGTTATGAAAATTCGGGGGGATGAGATTTTAGGGTCTTTGGGGATTAATTTTTGTTGTTTTTGGGTGATGAGGGTTCTAGCTTTTTATTAGAATAAGGGTTGATGGTATTTTGGGGATGAAGGTTCATGGTTTTTTGGGGATGAGGGTTTAGAGAGTTTTGGTGATGAGGATTTAGGGTTTTTTGAGTAGATGGGTCAGGGTTTTGGGGGGTTGAGGTTTTAGGTATTTTTGGGGATGTGCGTTCATGGTTTTTCAGGATGAGGGTTCAGGGATTTTTGGGGATGTGAGTTCATGGATTTTTGTTGGTGATGTTGCAGGGTTTTTGGGGACTAGGAGTTTATGGTATTTTGGGGATGAGGCTTCCAAATTTTTTGATTCTCAAGGTTCCAGATTTCATGGGGTTGAGGGTTCAGGGTTTCCTAGGATTGATGGTTCAAGGTTTTTGGGGAATAAGGGTTTGGGGATTCTTTTGGAAGATTTTTTAGGGTTTCATGAGGCTGTGTATTAAAGGATTTATGGGTTTGAGGGTTCAAGTTTTCTTGGGACTGAGTGATCAGTGTTTCTTGGAGAAGATCATTTAGGGTTTCCTAAGGACTGGGGTTTTTGGTTTCCTGGGCCTGAGGGCCCTAGGTTTCATAGGAATAAAGGATCATTATTTCTTGGGGATGAGGGTTTAGGTTTTCATGGGGATGATAGTTCAGGGTTTCTTTAGGAAGGGTGTTCAGGGTTTCTTAGGGATGAGGGTTCAGGGTTTTATGGGGATGAGGATTGATAGGTTCAAGGTGATAAGGGTTCAGTGTTTCTTGGAGTAGAGGGATCATGGTTTCATTGGAATAATTTTTCAGGGTCTCATGGGGAATAAAACTCATGGTTTCTTTGGTCTAAGTGTAAGGGGTTTTTAGGGTTGAGGGTTCAGGTTTTCTTAGGGATGAGGGTTTAGGGTTTCTTATGGTTTAGTGTTCATGTCTTATTTGGCATGAGGTTTTAGGGTTTTATAGGGCTGTGATTTTAGGGTTTCTTAGGGATGAGGGTTTATGGATTCTAGGGCATGAGTGTTTAGAGTTTCTAATGTTTGAGTGTTTGTGGTTTATTAAGGTTGAGGTTTTATTCTTTCCCAAAGTTGAGAATTTAGGGTATCATGGGGATGAGGTTTTAGTGTTTATTTAGGATGAGGGTTTATGGTATCATGGTGTTTGGTGTTTAGGGTTTCTTCGGTCTGTGGCTTTATGTTTCTTATGTCTAGGGGTTTTGGGTTTCTTGGGGTAGAGTCTTCAGGGTTTCTTGTGAATGAGGGTTTAGGGTTTCTTGGATCTGAGTGTTTAGTTTTTATTATGGATGATGGATTATGGTTTCTTGAGGATGGGGCTTTAGGGTTTCTTGGTGATGAAGTATTATTGTTTTTAGGGAATAGGGTTTAGGGTTTCTTGGGGTTGATGGTTTAGGGTTTGATGGGGCTGAGGATTGACAGGTTCATGGTGATAAGGGTTCAGATTTTCTTGGAGTAGAAGGATCATGTTTTCATTGGAATAATTTTTCAGGGTTTCATGGGGACTAGTGCTCAAGGTTTCTTTGGTCTGAGTGTTAGGGGTATTTAGGGTTGAGAGTTTAAGTTTTCTTAGGGATGAGGGTTTAGGGTTTCTTATAGTTGAGTGTTCATGTATTATTTTTCATTGTGTTTTAGGGTTTCATAGGGATATGGTTTTAGGGTTTATTAGGGATGAGGGTTTATGGTTTCCAAGGCATGAGTGTTTAGGGTTTCTAAGGTTTGAGTGTTTATGGTTCCTTAGGGTTGAGGGTTTAGTCATTCCCAGAGTTGAGAATTTAGGGTATCATGGGGATGAGGATTTAGTGTTTATTTGGGATGAGGGTTTATGGTATCATGGTGTTTGGTGGTTAGGATTTCTTCGTTCTAAGGGTTTGTGTTTCTTATGTCTATGGGATTAGGGTTTCTTGGGGTAGAGTCTTTAGGGTTTCTTGTGAATGAGGGTTTAGGGTTTCTTGGATCTGAGTGTTTAGTTTTTATTTGGGATGAGAAATTATGGTTTCTTGGGGATGGGGATTTAGGGTTTCTTGGTGATGAAGGATTATGGTTTTTTAGGGAATTGGGTTTAGGGTTTCTTGGGGTTGATGGTTTAGGGTTTCATTAGGAAGAGAGTTTGGAGTTTCTTGGGGGTCTGGGTTTAATGTTTCTTAGGTATGGGAGTTTATTTTTTCATGGGGATGAGGGTTTAGTGATTCTTGGGAAGAGGGTTTAGGGTTTCATTAGGATGAGGGTTTTAGGTTTCTTTTGAATTAGCTTTTAGGTTTCTTTTGAATTAGGTTTTAGGTTTCCATGGGGCTGAGGGTTTAGGGTTTCTTAGGACCAAGGGTCTTTAGTTTATTAGGGATATGGGTTTAGGTTATTATGGGGTTGGGGGTTCATAGTTTCTTTATTATAATGTGATATATATAAGATCCAACCCATCAAGAATAATTTTGGGCTTGAAAATATTTTAATCCCATTTTTTCGGATTGGACCATCCCACACTTTTGGACATCCAACACCTTGGTGGGCCACAACACACTTCTTCAGATCTGGGAAGTTAATTCATGAGGCCAATTGAGCTATCATTACCATGGTTCCTAAGGTCTCTAACCCTTTTCATCTTTATGATTTTAGTCCCATATCTTGTTTTTATACTATTTACAAATGCATTTCAAAGATATTGGTGTCTAGATTGAAGTTCGTTCTTCCATGATGCATTAACAAGTCCCAATCTACCTTCATTATTGGGAGGAAGATCTCTGATAACATTTTGATGGCATAGGATATAATGAGGGGGTACCACCTGGACTCTGGAGTTCCTAGATGTGCCTTCAAAGTATAATTATTCAATGATTTTGACTATGTCAGATGGGACTTCATTTGGGATGCTTTGGAGCTTCTCGGATTTCCCGTTAAATTTTTATCCTGGGTTAAAAGGCGCGTTACTATATCCATGTACTCTATGAATTTTAAGGGATGTCTATATGGATATTTTCGAGGGAAGAAAGATCTTATACAGGGTGGTCCTCTGTCTCCCTTTCTTTTTGTTATATGCATGGAAGTTTTCTTGTGAATTTTGGATTCCCTTATTGAAAATTCTTGCTCCTTTAAATTCCACTAAAGGTATGGTAAGACTATTATTTCTCATTTATGCTTTGCGTATGATTTCCTTCTATTCTCCTTTGGTAATGTGGAATGAGTTTTAGTCCTGAAGAAAGCACTGAATATTTTCTCCTCTTTATCGGGGCTTTCAATTAATTTATCTATGTCTTTGATGTTTTTGGTCAGAGTGACTATTGAGGATAAGGGGAAAATTGCGGCTGTTATGGGAATTGGTGCAGGTCTATTACCTCTTCGGTACCTCGGAGTGCCTCTTATTACCACCCGACTTAGAGCCATGGATTGTGCTATTTTGGAGGACAAGATTGTTAAAGAAATCAAGGTTTGGATGAACAACTTTCTTTCCATTGTGGGAAGATTGTAGCTTGTTCAATCTATTTTATTCAGCATGCAAGCATATTGGTGTTCCCATTTTATCCTTCCCAAGAAGGTGATCAAGTCCATTGAAGATAATCTTAGATGCTTCCTTTGGAAGGGACTCTCCCTGGCTACATCTGGTGCTAAGGTGGCCTAGGATTTAGTGGCTAGGACTAAATAGGATGGGGTATGGGTATCAAGTGGATTATAGATTGAAACACATCGACCATGGCTAGGAATACTTGGGATCTCTGCAATCCCTCCTTATCCTCTATGTGGGTAGAATGAGCTCGTATTTTTTTCCTTGGGCGCTCTCAATTCTGGGTGGCTAAAGTTCCTTGGAACAGTTCATCGACTTGGAGGATATTATTAGGGCTTCATGATTTCCTAAAGGAATATATCTCCTTCTTGGTAGGGATTGGCATGACCATTTCCATTTGGTTTGACTCTTGGTTTCCTAGTGGTCCCATCTGTGGTTCTGTTGAAGACCATATTATTTATTATTTTGGCCATTCTAGGATTTCTTTGGTTACTGACATTATTTCTAAAAGATGTTTGAATACACCATTCACCATTTCTACAGAGTTATGGGAGGTTAGGAAATAGATTCTTATGCTCAATCAGCCAAGCGGATCTTCTGATGGTTTCCTAGGGAATAGGCAGGTTGATTTCACCACTAAGAATGTTTGGGAGGATCTTAGACCAATGTTTCTCTGTGTTACATGGTGCTCTTTCATATGGAACCACTTCATTCTTTCTAGGTTTTCTTTTGTTTTCTGGTTGGTTATTTTAAACCGATTTCCTACTAAGGATCGTATGCAATAGAGGGGTTTGATATTTTCCAACTGGTGCCTTCTTTGTTTTAATGATGTTGAGTACTTAGATCATCTATTTTTCAAGTGTGATCTTTTTTTTCACTATGGTCCGGGTTTTTGAGTCTCCTAGATGTTGGGTGTGGGGCTGTTTCCTTCTCAACTATTATCGATTAGTGTATTTGAATAAATTTTGGGGCTTCCTTGAGGAGTGTGTTGGGGAAAATTGGGCTGGATTCTTGGTCTACTTGTTATGTAAGGAGTGAAACTCTCGTTTTCATGGTTCTCCCCCCTTAGTGGTAGTATCCTTTGGTACAGTTTAGACCTTGATGTTCGGTCTCATATTACCTTTTGCAAAAAATTCCCTAACAATTTGACTAAAAGGAATTTGATCTCATTTTGGAATTTTCCATATTCTATTTTTCATGTAGGCTAATTTTTGGTTCGTTGGGATGATTTTGGCTTGTGATGGATGGGTTGTTTTGGATCTGGTTTTGGTTGTTGTTTGGGGTGTTCTTGAGCTTGGTAGTGGGGCTTTGGATTTTGGTTGGTTGGCTACTGGTGTTGGCTATGGCTTGCTGGGAGTGGGTGGTTTTGGAGGAGGTAGGGTTGGATGTGGAGGATGAACCGCTGGGTTTTGGGGGTGTTTGGTTGCTACTGCTACTTTCTTTCCAATAATAAGGATAATTTGGATCTGGTTACAAGCTCCTTGGCTTGATGTAATATCTTGTTTTGTTTGGAATCTGGTCAAGTGTGGGGCTGTCGGTGGGAAGTAGGTTGGATGGTTTCAGTTGGTGGTTGTTGCTGGTCAGGTCTGGGGTTGTGGGTTCAGTGTGTAGCAGGCTGGGTGTGGTTGGTGAGTTCTGTTTGGGTTGCGGCCGGATGCTCCATTGGGGGTTTTGGATGACGCTGTAGGTTTTGTTGGTGGAGCTGGAACAATATGGGTGGAGGCTTGCATGTAGGTGTTCTAGTTCATGGTGTAGGGTATGCATGTTGGGGTTGTTGTTGGGGCTGTTTGGTTTCAGTTGGGGTTTCCGGTGATGGGATGGCTAGTTGGGGTGGATGTGGAGGGGCTATCAAGGGTTCCAGGTTGCTAGGTAGGGTGGCCTTGGGGGTGTGAGTGGGGGTGTGGGAGGGTGTGAGTGTGTGTGTGTGTGTGTGTGTGTGTTTGTGTGTAGGTGTGGGTGTGAGTGTGTGTGTGGGAGTGTGGGTGCATTGTTGTGTGTGTGTGGGTGTTTGTGGATGAGTGTGTTGTGTGTTTGCACGGTTTCTGTTCTTTGTGGCTGCTTTAGATGCTTTTACATCTTGGAATATTCGTTGTCAGGCATTCGAGTGCTTCTTGACCTTCGATGGTTTGCTAATGCTTCTTTCAGGTGTCTGTCCGTTGTGCGGAGGGTGTTGTCACTTCGTGCCAGTCTGGTTGGCTTTGTGAGGATTCTTGGACATTCTAGGTGGCTTGCTACTTTGTGGGTCTCACTATGACCAGCTTCCAAGTCCTTGGTCACTTGTTGGGCCTTGTTGGTAGGTTGTTGGTTCATGTTGGTTCGTACTGATGTTGGGCTCATGGTTCCTGCTTGATCATGTGCTCTTGGTAGTTCGGATTCCCGTTTCGGGGATTGTTGACATGTGCAGTTTGTTTTATTTTTGTTTGTTGGGTTTCTTGTGCTTCCTGGATCTTGGATTTCTTGGTTTTGATGTGTGGGTGTCTCAGGCCCAACCTTGTTTGGGTCTTCTAGATTCACCCCTTGGGTGTTTATTTGTCTGTAATTCATCTTACATTTTATTTATATATACCTTTTTCCTTGCAAAAAAATACCATTTAAAAATGTTATTTATGCTTTTCATGTACCTTTTGAGATCCCCATGCCTTTTAACTCATTTTAGTGTATTTTTTCTCATTAATGTGTCTTTATATTTTATTATCACCTCTTTGTAGTGGATATACATGAATGTGATGAATTTTTGAAGCTTTATGTGCATTATTCATGCATTTTTTTCCTTACATATTCTTGGAATTGGTTGTTCAACTCAGTTACTGGTGACATTTTCATTGAGCTTGGAGAAACCTTGGTAGGTGGAATTAACTTTACATCCTAGTTGTTCGGCTACATTTCGCTACTCATCTTCATTTACACGTTTTGAGCTTCTGGTGACACATCCATTTGGTATCAGATTATTTTTTTCTAATGAGTAAGTTCTATCACAATCTTCCAATATCTCTCCACCATATCTCACCTAATCCAATCATCCACTCTTCTTTCTCTATGGGAAATTTCCAATGCATTGCTTCAATGGAAAATTACTCATTTTTTGTAGCTTTATGTGCATCCTTCTAGCATTTTTCCCTTCTCTATTCCCAGAATTGGTGGTTTAGCTCCATTGCTGGTGACTATGTCTTTGAGCATAGAGAAACCTTGGTAGGTGACATTTCATTTAAGTCCAGGTTGTTCGATTACATTTCACTGCTTGTCTTCACATACAAATTTCAAGCTTCTAATGACACATCAGTTTGGTATCAGATTATTTTGTTATAATGAGTAAGTTCTATCACATTATTCTAATAACTTTCCACCATATCTCACATGATATGATCATATACTCTTCTTTATATATGGTAAATTTACAATGCATAGCTAAAATGGAAAATTACTCAAATGAGTGAGAAAGTTGTACAACTATTGAGAGCATGATGATGTGATTCCCCTCCACCACAGTGGTGTCCCCACCATTTATCTCCACATAATTTGTACAATATGGAACCATTTTATAAAGATCATGCAAATGATGATGATTCTAGTGATTTGGATGTGGATATGAGAAGAATAAGAACAGACGATGAAGATATTGGCAGAGGCTTGAAGGCTGACATTCCATATTTTTAAGGATATACAAATACAGATGATTTCCAAGACTAGATGAGGGAAATCAAATGATCCTTCGAATTTTATAATAGTTCTAATGAGAAAAAGTGCAAGGTAGTCGGTCTAAAATTTAATGATTATGCATCTCTTTGGTGGGAAAATATGATGAAATAGAATAAACATGATGGGAATGTAAAAATAAAATCATGGGAGAAGTTTAAAAATATTTTTGGGAGACTATTTCTACCCAATAATTATAATAAAGAGCTTCATTTCTGAATGCAAAGCCTACAACAAGAGTTAAGTATATTGAACAATACATTCATGAGTTTGATCATTTATTGAGGTGATGTGATGTTCCATAGTATGAAGAGAAAATGAATTCAGTTTTTTTGTTGGATTAAATGAATAAATTACCCATTCATTGGAGTTACAAACATTCTGATCACTTGATGATGTTTGCAAGGCAACTATCATGATGGAAAAGAAAACGTGAACCTCAAAGGAACAAGTTCTCAAAAACTAAAATAGAGGTACAACATTTTCTAAAGGTATTTATTGAAATAAATATAGTGTTGATGATAAGGAATTTGTAACGAACAATATTCTTGATAAAGGGAAAGGGAGGTCTATGGAACAACCATGGGGAAAATACAACTCCTTTGAACATGGGAATAAAAAGTGTTTCAAATGTCATGGGTATAGTTATTTTCATTCCAATTTCCCTAACAACAAAATTATTACTACAATGGAGATCGAAGAGATTTAAAATCCAATAAAAGAGGATTAAATGACAATGAAGAATATTAAAATTATGATAATGTTTTGGAAGAAGCTGATATGGGTAACATACTAGTGCTATGATGTGTTTTTCAAGTTTAAATCTTCCTGGAAGAAGATCAAAGAGAAAAATTATTGCAAAAATGATACAAAATTATTCAATAGGTATATATAGAGATTATTGATTGTGGAATTTGTAAAAATATTTATTTAAAAACATTAGTGGTGAAATTTAATCTTCCAACTGAGAATTATCCCTAGTCATTCAAATTGTAATGGTTGAGAAATGGGAGAACACTCCAACAAAAAACAAACAGGTTCTGATTTAATTTTACATTTATAATAACTATGTTGATGAGTTTTTGTGTGATGTAATTCCTATGGATTCTTGTAACTTATTGTTTGTAAGGCCTTGGAAGTTCGATAAGGAAGTGAAATATGATGTAAGGAAGAACACATATTCTTTTCGATCTAGGGAAAATAAATTCACACTTTATCCTTTGAATCCATCCCAAACCCTTCAAGAAAATTCTATTCCAAAAGTGCCCAAATATAGCCTATTTATCAATAAATCTCATATGGATAAAGAAATAAATATGAAAAATCCAGTTTTTTCTATATTGATGATGAAAAAGTCATTACATTAGGATAATATTCATCACCATCCATTAGATCATTCCTTGATTGAGGAATATCATGATGTTTTCCTTAATTATATTCCACTAGTATTAACACCCTTTAGATGCATGGAACACTAGACTGATCTTTTACCCAGTGTAAAATTGCCTAATAAAACAGCATATTAGTTTAATCCTAGGGAATTAGAGATATTTCAGATGAAAGTGGATACGTTGAGGAATCAATGTTTTATAAGAACAAAATAGATTTTTCTTCATTATGAACATCAATAATTAAGGTTCATCAATGGTCAATAAAATATGAGTTCATGGGATGTAAAGTGGATGGAATTATTACAATCAATCTCATTTTTATCAAAATACAAGAAGGTGCAAGATAACCTAGTGGTGGATTCTTTATCTCAATGTTATGCATTACTTACCATTAAAGATGCTTTAATACTTGGATTTTATATTATTAATGATGATTATCAACATGATATGGAGTTAAATTATATTTTAATCCGATGTCAAAATGTATTTTTGTATGGTTAATCTATACATGATGGGTATCTCTTTAAGATTTAAAAGTTATGTGTTCCAAAGAGTAATTACCAGGACTTTCTCATTTTGGTGTCACGTGAAGGGGGACATGCTGGTAATTTTGGTGTCCATAAAACTATTGATTTACTAATGGATCAATTCTACCGACTAAATTTGAAATCAAATTTCCAATAAATTCTTTCAAGATAGGGAACATTTTAATGAGTATCAAGCCTGGTTTATACACTCCCTTACCTATTTTAGAGCAGCCATATGATGATTTCAACATGGATTTCATTATGGATTTACTAAATACTTAGTGAAGTAAATATTAAATAATGGTTTTTGTGGATATATTTTCTAAGATGGATCATTTCATACCTATCCATAAGACTAAAGATTCCATGATAGTGGTAGAATTATTTTTTAGGTAGATTATTCATCTTCATGGAATTCCTCACAACATTGTTTTAGTTAGAGACACAAAGTTCTCAGTAAATTTTTGAATGAAATTGGGGAGGATATTTATATGAATCTTCTTCACAGCACATCCAATCACCCTAAAAATGATGGGAAAAAGTATTCCAATTATACATTGGGAACTATTCTGATAACATTGGTGAAAAATAATATGATAGATAGGGATTTATAGCTTAAACATGTAGAATTTTCATACAATAGATCTCCCAGTTATTATACTCGGAAGTCTCCATTTGATGTAGTTTATGGCATGAATCCAATAACTCCTACAAATTTTTTTTCTTTTAATCTTGATTTTCAAGTGAATATTGATACAGGGAAGAATAAAAAGCAGACGAAGAATCTTCATGAATCAATTCATCCTCAAATAGATAAGTATAAGGAAGCATACATGAGGTGAGATAACAAACATCGAAAGCATCCCATTTACCAACATGAAGAAAAATTGTGGATTCACATTATCAATAATATAATTTCATCCAAAAGGAATTGAAATTTTGTTCCATAAGTTTAAGGTTCATTCAAAGTGCTTGATCGAGTGGGAAACAATTCCTAAAAAATCAATTTACCTAATGATTTGGGTGGCATTTCTGCAATGTTCAACATTGGGGACATTCTCCATACATTGAAGAAGAATATTCCATGGATTTTTTGGAAAATACACTTAAACCATGGGGAATTATATAGATCTTATCCAACCCATGGATAATAATTTTTTTCTTGAAAAAAAAATTTAAGGCCAATTGTTGTTCAAATTAGACTAGCCCACAATTTTTGAAATCCAACTCCATGGTGGGCCATGAAACACTTATTTGGGGTCTAAAAGAATTATCCACATGTAAAAGAAAGTAAATTCTTAGTATCACATTAAATAGTATAGGGAATGTGGAGAAAATCATCATTAAAAAGGATATTCGCTACTTTAGTTGGTGGGGTCATTAAATATCACGGGAAAGTGTTTTTATGATTTTTTATGTGCCTTTAGAGTATCCCAAGACTTTTAACTCATTTTAAGGAATTTCACACTCTTTCTTGTGTCTATATAATTTATTTTTACACCTTTTTAATGGATTTATTTTAATGTAATGAAATTTTTATGCTTATTGTGCATCCTTTTTTAATTATCCTCTTCTCATTGCTCTAAATTGGTGGTGCAACTCCATTATTGGTGACTTTTTCTTTATAAATTGAGAAACCTTAGTGGGTGATGTTTCCTTTATGCCCTAGTTATTTTGATACATTTCACTACTCGCTTTCACTAGAATCATCGAGCTTTCGGTGACACAGTATATGGGTTTAGGGTTTCATGGGGCTTATGGTTTATGTTTTGTTGGGGATATGGGTTTAGGGTTTCTTGGGTATTGGGGTTTTTGTCTCTTGGTGATGAGGGTTTAGGTTTTATTAAGTTTTGGGGTTTAGGGTTTATTGTGGATGAGGTTTAGGGTTTCTTAGGGATATGTTTTATGGATTCTTGGGGGAGATGGTTTATTATTTCATCTAGCTAAGGGCTGAGGTTTTCTTGGGGATAAGGTTTTAGGGTTTGTCGAGTATGATAGTTTAGGGTTTATGGGGGATGAGGGTTTAGTGTTAATTGGTTATATGTTTTTTTTTTAGAATAATGGTTTATTTTTTTTGGGATGAGTTTTTTTGTGTTTTTTGGGATGAGGTTTTATGGTTTTTTGTGGCATGTGGTCTAAGGTTTTTTGGGGATGAGTGTATAGCTTTTTCATGGGTATATGGGTTTAGTGTATTTTAGGGAAAAGGGTTTAGGTATTTTGGGTTGTGGGTTTAGGGATTTAGGGGATAATGGTTTTGGGATTCTTATGACTGAGTGTTTAGGGATTTTTTGGGGCTTTGAGTTTTGGTGTTTGGGGGGATGAGGTTTTCGGGTTTTTTAGTGCCAAATGTTTTGAGTTTTTTTTTTGAGATGGTGTTTCAAGGATTTTTGGGGATAAGTGTTTATGGTTTTTTGGGATTGATGGTTTATGGTTTTTTAGGTCTGAGGGATAAGGGTTTTTTGAGGCAAAGGGTTTAGGGTTTTCTAGGGCTGAGGTTTTAGTGTTTATAAGGGATGTGGGCTTAGGGTTTTTTGGGTGTGGAGTTTGTTTTGTGGATGAGTGTTCAAAGATTTATGGTACTGCAGGATTATGATTATGGGGGGTGAGGGATATAAATTTTTTGGGGATTTGTGTTTAGGATTTTGGGAGATTAGGGTTTGGGGGTGTTTTGGGTCATGGGTTTATGGGATTTTTGGGATGAGGGTATAAGGGTTTTAGATATGAGGGTTTAGGGATTTTGGGGGCTGATTGTTTAGTGAATCTTGAGGATGAGGGTTTATGTATTTTTTTTGTAGAGTGTTTTGGGGTTTTGGGGGTGAGGGTCTAGGGTTTTTGGGGTTGAGGTTTTGTGGGTTTTTGGGGTTGTGGTTTTAGGGATTTTTAGGACTGAGGGTTTTTGATCTCTTTGTGGTATGGTTTTAGGTTTTTGGGGGTTAGGAATTAGGGTTTTTTGGGGATTAGGGTTTAGTATTTTTCAAGGTTGAGGGATTAGGGTTTTTGGAGAATTTTGGTTTAGTGTTTTTCGAGATTTAGGGTTTATGGTTTTTTGGGGATTTGTGTTTAGGGGTTTTGGGGGCCAATGGTTTAGGGTTTTAGGGGATTATGGTTTAGAGTTTTTGTGGCTGAGGGGTTGGGGTTTTTTGGGGCTAAGTTTTTGGGGTTTTTTAGGGATGATGGTATATGTATCTTTAAAGCTGAGGGTTTTGTATTTTTTTGGATGAGGTTTTATGGATTTTGGGGGATGGGTTTTTTGAGTTTTTTATCATTGAAGGTTTAGGGTTTTGGGGGACAAGGGTTTAGGTTTTCTTGGGGATGAGGCTTTAGGGTTTTCTAGGGATGAGCATTTAGGGGTTTTTAGGGATGAGGATTTTGGGATTTTTGGGGTATATGCTTTATGGATTTCTTCTGCTAAGGGTTTAGGGATTTTGTTTAGTGAGGGTATAGGGTTTTTTTGGGGCTAAAACTTTTTCATTTTTTGGGGAAGATGATTTATGGTTTTTTGGCATAGAGGTTTTAGGGCTTATTGGGGGTTAGTGTTTTCTATTTTTTAAGGGATGTAGATTTAGTGTTTTTTGGGGATGTGGGTTTATATTTATTTGTGGGTGAGGGTATAAGGTTTGATATGTATGAGGGTTTTCAGGTTTTGGGTCAAAGGATTATGGTTTTATGGGGCCAAGGGTTTAGGGTTTTTTGACGTTAATTGTTTAGGGTTTTCTAGGGATGAGGGTTTATGGTTACTTATGACCAAGGGTTAAGGTTTTTTAGTGGTAAGGGTTTAGTGTTTTTTGGGGCTAAGGGTTTAGGTTTTTTTGGAATTGAGGTTTTTGGGTTTTTTGGGTTTTAGGGGTTATGGTTTTTTGGGGTTTAGGGTTTTATGGAATTAGTGTTTAAGGTTTTTTGTGGTATGGTGTTTTGGGATTTCTGGGGCTGACGATTTGGGGATTTTATTTCTAAGGGTTTAGGTGTTTTTTGGGCATAGGGTTTAGAATTTTTTGGGTATGTGTGGTTAGGGTTTTTTGGGATGAGAGTTTAGGGGATTTTAGGGAGGAGGGTTAAGGTTTTTTAGGGGATAAGGGATTAGTGTTTTTTGGGGCTGAGTGTTTATGATTTTTTTTGTGTATGAGAGTTTATGGTTTTTCAGGGTTGAGTTTTTTTGTTTGTTTTTTTGGGTCTGAGGGTCTAGGGTTATTTAAAGATGGTGGATTAGTGTTTTTTAGGTATTGGGGATTAGGTTTCTTTCAGATGGGGGATTATGGTTTTCTGGGGCTTCTGGGGCTGATTGTTTATGGTTTTTAGTGCTAATGGTTTAGGGTTTTTTGGGGATGAGTGATTATGGTTTTCTAGGGTTTAGGGTTTTCTATGGGTGAGGGATTAGGTTTTTCTTGGGATTTCATTTTAGGGATTTCTTATACTGAGGTTTTATAGTGTTCTGGGGTTGAGGGATTAGGGTTTTCCTGTACTGAGGGTTTAGGGTTTTTGGAGGAAGGAGGTTTTAGGTTTTCTAGGGGTGAGGGTTAGGTTTTTTTGGGGATGAGGTTTTAGTATATATAGGGGATGATGTTTTATGATTTCATGAAACTGAGGGTTTAGGGTTTTCTAGGGATAAGGATTTCAGTTTTTATGGGTTTGATGGTTTTGGGTTTTCTAGGTATGGGGTTTTTTGGTTTTCTGGGGATGCATGTTTAGGGTTTTCTAGGGCTAATGGTTTAGGGTTTTCTGGGGATGAAGGTTTAATGATTTCTAGGGCTATGTTATTAGTGTTTTCTTGGGATTAGAGTTTTGGTATTTATGGGGAATAGGGTTTAGATGTTTCTAGGGATGAGATTTTACAATTTTCTAGGGTTGAGGTTTAAAGTTTTTTTAGGGATATGGGGTTTGGGTTTTCTCGGGAATAGGGTTTATGTTTTTTGGGGGTTGAGGGATTATGGATTTATGGGGATGAGGGCTTAGGATTTTATGGGGCTAAGGCTTTAGGTATTTGTAGGGATGAGGGTTTTGGGTTTTTGGGGGCTAATGGTTTATAGTTTTTTAGGGATAAGGGTTTAGTGTTTTATAAGGATGAGGGTATAGGGTTTATTGGGGGTGAGGGTTTATGTTTTTCTAGGGATAAGGGTTTAGGGTTTTTTTGGGGTAGGGGTTTAGGGTTTTTTGGGTAAAGGTTTTAAGGGTTTTCTATGGATGAGAGTTTAGTGTTTTTAGGGGATGAAGGTTTTGGGGTTTCTAGGGTTAATGTGTTATGGTTTTCTGTGGATATGGGTTTATGGTTTTCATTAGATGTTCATTTATGGTATTATGGGGATGAGCGTTTATGGTTTCATAGGAATGAGGATTTATGGTTTTCTAGGGTTAAGAGTTTAGGGTTTTATAGGGATGATGGTTTGGGGATTTCTAGGGTTAAGGGTTCAGGATTTTATGGAGATAAGTGTTTAGGTGTATCTAGGGATGAGGGTATAGGTTTTTCTAAGGCTAAGGGTTTATGGGTTTTTAAGTATGATGATTTTGGGTTTTCTAGTGTTGAGGGTTTAGATATTTAAGGGACCAAGGGTTTAGTTCTTTCTAAAAATTAGGGTATAGGTTTTTCTACGATTGATGGTTTAGGGTATTTTGGGGATTAGGTTTTAGTATTTTCAAGGGATGAGGGTGTAGGTTTATCTAGAGTGAAGTTTATATGGTTTTTTGGGGATGAGGTTTTACGGTTTTCTAGGGATGGGGGTTTAGAGGTTTTTGAGTCCAAGGTTTTAGGGTTTTTTCTGAGGGTATAGAATCTTATAGGGATGAGAGTTTAGGTTTTTATGGGGTTGTGGATTTAAAAATGTCTATGGTTTAGGTTTTATGGTTTTCTAGGGTTGGGGGATTAGGGTATTCTTAGGATGAGTGTTTAGGGTTTTCTGGGGAGGAGGGTTTACAATTTTCTAGAGCTGTGAGTTTAATATTTTTTGGGGATCAGGGTTTAATGTTTTTTGGGGATAAGGGTTTAGGGTTTTCTTAGGATGAGGGCTTATGATTTTTTGTGGATTTGGGTATAGTGTTTTTTAGTGCTGGGGGTTTAGGGGTTTCTATGGATTAGAGTATAAGATTTTTAGGAAATATGGTTTAGGGTTTTATGGAGTTAAGGGTTTATGGGTTTCTAGGGTTGTGCGTATATGGTTTTATGTGGATAAGGGTATAGTTTTATCTTTGGTAAACAGTTTTTTGTTTTTGGGGCTCATAGTTTAGGGTTTTCTAAGCCTGGGGGTTTAGTGTTTTCTAGGGATAATAGTTTAAATTATTCTAGGGAATAGGGTGTAATGTTTTTTTAGGTTTCATGTTTAGGGTTTTCTTGGGCTGAGGGTTTAGGGATTTATGGACTTGAGGGTTTAGGGATTTATTAGGACGAGGGTTCAGTTCTTTATGGGGTATAAGGTTTAGAGTTTTATAGGGATGAGTGTTTAGGGTTTCATAGGTCTGAGGGTTTACTATATTCATGGTCTGGGGGACTTAGGATTTCTAGTGTTTGGGTGTTGGGTTTTTGGGGATATGGGATTAGGGTTTTTTGGGGATAAGGGGTTTGGGTTATTTTGGGGTAAGGGTTTTGGTTTTTCTAGGATGGGGTTTTAATGATTTCTAGGGATGCGGGTTTAGGGTTTCTGAGGAAAATGGTTTTGTGATTTTCATTTGTTTTGGGTTTTGGGAATTCTTAGAATTAGGGTTTTGGGTTTTCTCTGACTGAGGGTTTAGGGTTTTCTGAGAAGATTGTTTATAGTTTTCAGGGGGTTATGGTTAAGGTATTTATAGGTTAGATGTTTTAGGGGTTTCTAGGGATGTGGGTTTGGAATTTTCAAGGGACTAGCATTTAGGCTTTTTTGAATATGTGGGACTATGGTTTTCGTGGGGAGGATTCTAGTTTTCTGGGGAAAAGGGTTTAGGGTTTTTGTGCATAGGGTATAGTTTTTTCTAGGGATAAGGTTTTAGGATTTTTTGGGGTTGAAGGATTAGGTTTTCCTAGGAAAAAGGTTGATGGTGTTCTGGGTTTAGGGTTTAGGGTCTTTTTGGGATGAGCGTTTACCATTTTTTGTGAGTGATGGATTAGAGATTCCTTGGGTTGAGGTTTTAGGGTTTTCTAGGGATGAGTGTTTAGGGTTTTCTAGGGATGGGTTTTAGGTTTTCATGGGCCTAAAGATTTTAGTTATTATGGGGATGAGGGTTTAGGATTTTTTGGGTCTATTTTTAGGGGATTTATGGGGTAGATTATTTAGGTTTTTCAAAGGATAAGGGTTTAGGTTTTTCCAGGTGTATGTTTTAGTGGTTTTCTCGGGAAAATTATTTAGGTTTCTCAAAGGCTAAGGGTTTAGGGTTTTCATGGAAAATAGTTTTTGATTTTATGGTGCTCAGGATTCAGTGTATTTTTTAGGAATAGGGTGTAGGGTTTTTTTAAGTATGATGGTTCTCATTTTTGGGGATTAGGGTGTACAGTTTTCTAGTGCCAAGGGTTTAGTGATTTTTGGGGTTGTAGGTTTATCATTTTCTATCACTATCAGTTTAGTGTTTTTTGGGGTATAAAATTTCAGGGTTTTGGGGGTTTAGGGTTTAGGGTTTTCTAGGGATAAGTGTTTGGGGTTTTCTGAGGTTGGGGTTTTCAGGTTTTCTAGGTCTGAGGGTGTATATTTTTATGGGATAGAGGGTTTAGTATTTTATGGGGTTTAGGGGTTAGGGTTTTCTACAGGTGGGGGTTTATATTTTTATGGGGATAAGGGTTTGTAATTTTTTGGGGGTGGGGTTTTAGGTTTTTCAATGGTTTAGGGTTTAGGGTTATCAATTGATGAGGATTTATTGTTTCTATGGTCGAGGGTTTTGGGTTTTTAGGGGAAAAGGTTATATGGTTTTCTCTAGCTTACAGTTTAGGTTTTTCTTGGGAATAGGGTTTTGGGTTTTCTAGGGCTAATAATTTAGTGAATTTTGGAGATGGGGTTTTGGGGTTTTTTGGGGATGAGGGTTTGGTTTTTCTAGGTCTTGGGCTTTATGGTTTTCTTGGATTGAGGATCTAGGGTTTTTAGGTGTAGAGGGTTTAGGGTTTTCTTTGGCTGAGAGTTTAGGGTTTTCTAGGGCTATGGGGTTAGGTTTTTCATGGATTGTTTGATTAGGGTTTTCATGGTCTAAGGGTTTAGGGTTTCTAGGGATCAGCCTTTGGGGTTTTCTAGGGATAAGGGTTTAGGTTTTATGGGACCTAGGGATTAGAGTTTTATACGGGTGAGTGTTTAGAGTTTTCTAGGGATGAGGGTTTAGGGTTTTTGGAAATGAGGTATTAGGTTTTTATAGGTCATGAGGGTTTTGTATTTTCTTGGGATTGGGTTTTGGGTTGTCTAGGGATTAGATTTTAAGGTTTTATTGGGATTAGAGTTTAGGTGTTTCAAGGTATGAGGTTTTGAATTTTCTAGGGATGATGTATTAATGTTTTCTAAGGCTAGGGGTTTAGATTTTTCTAGGGTTGGGGGTTTAGTTTTTTGGGGGCTAAGCATTTAAGGGTTTCTAGGGAAGAGGGTTTCCTATTTTTTTGGGATTTTCATTTAGTTTTTTTGGGGGTGATGTTTTAAGTTTTTATGAGGCTTAGGGTTTACTGTTTTATAGGGATGAGGTTTTATTTTTTTCTATGGATGAGGGTTTAGGATATTATGGAACTATGAATTTTTAGGTATCTGGTGATGAGGGTTTAGGTTATCAATGGATGAGGTTTTAGGGTTTTTTGGTTTGAGGTTTTCAAGTTTCTTGGGTGGTGGTTTTTGGGGTTTAGGGGGATGGTGGTTTAGTGTTTTTATGGCTAATGATTAAGGGTTTTTTGTGGTGGAGGTTTTAGGGGTTATTGGGGATGGGGTTTTGGGGAGTGGTTTTAGGGTGTTTTTGGTTTGAGGATTAAGAGTTTTTTAGGAATAAGGTTTTAGGGATTTTTTTATTAGTAGAGGGTTTAAGGGGTTTTCAGGTTGAGGGTTTTGGTTTTTTTGGGCTGAGGATTTGTGATTTCTTGGCATGATAATTTAGGGTTTTTTGGGGAATATGGTTTAGTTTTTTTTTAATATGATGGTTTATATTTTAATTGGGCTTAGGGTATTGGGGCTGATGGTTTAAAGTTTTTTTGGGTTTAGGGTTTAGGGTTTTTTAGTGATGAGGGTTTTTGGTTTTGGGGGAAGATGGTTTAATGATTTTTTGGTGCTATGGGATTTGAGTTTTTTGGGGATACTAGATTAGGTTTTCCAGTGTGGAGGGTTTTGGGTACTTTGGGTTTGAGGGTTTAAGGATTTTTAGAGATGAGAGTTTATGGTTTCTTTTGGATAAGGATGTAGATTTTTTTTGGGATGAGGGTTTATATATTTTTAGGGATTATGGATTAGAGTTTTTGGGGGATGATGGTTTAGGATATTTTTGGTAATGATAGTCTAAGGGTTTTGGGTGATGAGTATTTAGGAATGTATGTGGATGTGGGTTAGGGTTTTTTAGGGATGAGGGTTTATGGATTTTTATGGATGAGTGTGAATTTTTTTTTGTGCTAATGGTTTAGGGTTATTTTAGGGGTTAGTGTTTCAAGTTTTTGGGGTTTAGGGGTTACAATTTCTTAGGAATGGTGGTTTAGAGATTTTTGTGGCTGAGGATTTAGGGGATTTTTGGGGTTGAGTTCCTGGAGGTTTGTGAGGTTTAGGTTTTTTCTAGTGTGGAGAATTTAGGGTTTTTTGGGGCTGAGGGTTACATTTTTTGGAAGAGGGGGTAGATTTTTTTAGTGATGAGATTTTATTTGTATTTTCAGATGAGGGTGTAGGGTTTTTTATGGTGGTGGATTTATTACTTTTTAAGGATGAGTGTTTAGGATTTTTTGGGGATCAAGGTTTAGGGATTTTTTATGATGAGGATTTAGGATTTTTGGGCTGATGGTTTAGGGGATTTTGGGTATGAGTGTTTAATGTTTCTTAGTTTTGAGGATGATATGAACTATATTAAACCAAAAGAGAATAGATTTAGGTTTGAAAATAATTTTTATCCAAATTTTTATTCAAATTGGACCAACCCAACCTTTTTGGCCTCCATCACAATGGTGGGATGCAACAAACTTTTATGGCCCAAAATAATATATTCACATTTAAAAGAAATTAAATTTTTAGTATAATAGTAAATAGGAGAGAGAACATGTAGAATAACATCATTAAAAAAGAATATCATTTATATAGTTAGTGGGGTCTTTAATTAGCATGTGAATGTAGTTTTTGTGCTATATATGTGACCTTTAGGTTCCCCCATGTTTTTTAATTTTATTTGGGTGATCAATATTACATTATTTTGTCTTTATAGTGTATTTTAACCCATTTTTAATGGTTTTAAATGATTCCTACAAAATTTGAAGCTTTTTATGCTACTTTTTTACTTTATCCTTTTCACTTTTCCAAAAATTGGTGGTGAATCGGTATTACTGGGGACAAAGTTGTTAAGATTGGAGAAACCATAGCGGATGGTGAAGCCTTTATACCTTGGTAATTTGACTACATTTCATAGTTCAATATTCACTTACTCATTTAGTGAATCTAATTAAACATCTTTTTGGTATCAAAGCTATGGTTTTTATGAGTATGTTCTGCTTATTTTTATTACTAATCTCCAGAAAAAAATTTCTCCACCACAGATTAAAAGTAGATATTCTACTCCTCTAGCTCCATAGGAAATACCCAATGTTCATCTACAATACCAAATTACTTAAATTATTTAAAAACATTATCCGCTATTAAAATTAGCACAACACATTTCCCTACCACCGTAGTGGCGTCCCCGACATCCATCTCCACATAATAGGACTAATCTAGCACTGTTTTATGAAGTTTATACAAATGGACGTGATTCTAGTGATTCATTGGTGGACATAAAAAGAGGAATATATTATGGAGATATTGAAATAGGGTTGATGATGAATGTTTTATATTTTTATGGGAGTATGAATCCAGTTGATATTCTATATTGGTTGTGGGAAATCAGACGATTCTTCGAATTAAAGAATTGTTCCAATGAGAATAAGTGAAAGGTAAAAAATTTAAATTTCAGGGATTATGAATCAATTTTTTAATGAAATATGAATAAATAATGAGTATTTGTTTTTAAAGTAAATATATATCTCATGGGATAAGTTGAAAAATAATTTGAGAAGAAATATTTTGCAAGAGAATTACAATAATGAGTGTTATTTCTGAATGCATAGGTTGTGAAAATGAGATAAATATTTTGAAGAGTACATTTGGGAGTTTTTTCATTTATTGATGTGTATAGATGTTCAATATTACTTGTTTCAAATTATTTTGAGGTTTTATGTTGGTTAAATGATGAAATTTCATATTTAGTGGAGCTACAACAATTTTGTTCACTTGATGATGTTTTCAAGTGGGAAATAAAGGTGGAAAATAATGAGATGACCTCAAAGGCCTCAGTGGTCATGAAATATAATTTAGGTACATAATTTTATAATGGTATTTCTCCTAATAAATCTAGTATTGGTGATAATTAATTAGGAAATTTCTAGATGATGGATAAAGGGAAATAGAAGGCTATTGAAGAACTAAAAGGAAAATCCAACTTCTTTGAATTTGGGAATCAAAAGTGATTAAAATGCCATTTGTATGGTCATTTTCAGTCCAATTTCCCAATAAATAGAATTATTACTATAAATGAGTTCGAGTGCATTGAAAATTAAATATAATAGGCTGAACATGGTGGTGAAGAATCTTAAAATGAAAATCATTTTTTGGAAGAAACTAATGTGGGTAACATGCTTGTTTTATAGAGAGTTTTTCAATCCCTTATTTTCCCTCAAGAATATAACTGAGAATACTTATTCCAAACTATTTTAACTATAAATCTATTATTATTAATGGTTATTATTGATATTTTGTGTTTTAAAAATTTATTTCAATAACACTATTGGAGAAATTGAAACTTCTAACTAAGAATCATCCTCAGTCATAAAAACTGCAATGGTTTAATAATGGGAGCAGAAATTAAGTCAATAAACATGTTTTGAATTCAATTTTAATTATTAAGAACTATATTAATGAATAATTTCGTGGAATAATACTTATGGATTCTTTTAAATTGTATTGGGGAAGGAATTAGAAATTTGAAAGGGAAGTGAAATATAAAGGTAGGAACAACACATATTCCTTCAAATCTAGTGAACAGAATATTAAACTATATCCATTTATTACATCCAAAAAGTTTCAAGAAACTTTTGGTCAAGATGATAACAAAGGTAGCCTATTTTTTCAATAAATGTCATGTGATGAAATTAATCCATAAAAATGCATGTTTTTTCTTTGTTGGTGATAGAGAAGTCATGCAATGAGGAGAAGAGTTGTTGTCATCCTTTATCTCATTCTTCTGTTGAGTAATATAACACAAGATTGAATTTTTATCTGGTGTACATTATCCTAATAAACTAGTATATATTTTTTAAAACTATGGAATCCATGTAATTTTAGACTAAAGTGGATGAATTGATGGATCGGGGGCCTTATAAGGCCAATATTGATCCTCTATTCTATTCTAGTGTTATTAGTTTTAATGAAATATGGTACATATGACATGTGAATTGATAGAACAACTATCAATAAAAATACACAAAAAAATAATGGTATCCCATTCCATGACTTGATGATGTGCTCGATGAATTAAATGTGATACCAATATTTTCAATGTTTGGCAATTTGAGTGGATACCCCAAGATTAAACTAAAGGAAGTGGATGAGTGGAAAATGACATTCAAAACCAAATGTGGATTTTTTTTGAGTGGTTGTTCAATCCATTTAGCCTCTCTAATGATCCTATTATATTAATGTGACTTATGAATAAAGTTATAAAAAAATTTATTTTTAAAAATTTTAATTTTTATTTGGTTGATATTTTATTTAAAATAAGGATTTGGAGTTCTTTATGGATTATCTTCAATAGGTATTTGAAATTATGCACTAACAAAATCACTATGGAAAACTTGAAAAGAGTGATTTATATTCAATGTAAGATGTGTTTTAGGGAAATTTGGTATCCAAAGAATTTATCATGGTGCATCACTCAAAGGTTAAATCAATCATATATTGGTTACCACTGTAATCCAACAAAAAAGTAAGGAGTCTTAATGGTTTGTAATCTTTTCATCATCATTTTTTTTCCAATTTTAACACTATCATGGTACCCATCACTAAATTCTTGAAAATGGTAAATTTGTGTTTTCTAAGGTAGAAAATTAAGAAATTAAAATTATTAATAAATTATTATTTGAAGAAAAAAATCATTAATGATTTTTTATCTATTATTTCATGTGGAGTGTGATGCACGTGGAGTAGTTATCAACATTATTCTCATCCAAGGAATGTTTCCAATTGAATATTTATGTGAAAGGTTTATTTTTTTAATATGGAATTACAACACCTATGATGAGTAATTTTATAGGATTGTGACATCCCTACATCATTGGTTTCATTATTTGAGACCAAAACTATTTGTTTTTCATTATGACCATCAGGCATTGTGATTTATCAATGGTCAAAACAAGTAGAGATCGGGGTGTGAAAAGGGGGTGGAATTATTTTCAATAGTTTCATTTTTATAAAAATTAAATGAAGGTCTAGATAACCCTATGGAAGATGCTTTATCTCAAAGATGTGTTTTATATACCATTACAGATGCTCGAATTCATGGATTTCAGCTAATGAAATAGGATAATCAACATGAAATGGAATTAAATTCTATTTTAACATAATGTGAAATTGAATTTTTGGAGTATTAATATATGCATGATTGTTTTATCTTCAATAAAAACAAGTTATGATCTCTAATTAGTAATTATAGGGGCATTATCATCATAGAGACTCATAAAAGATAAATTTCTAGTCATTTATTGATATAAAAAATGGAGATACTAAATGAGCATTTCATCCGACCAAAGATGTAATTAGATTTCCAAGAAATTCTCTAGAGAAGTGGGAGATGTCAAAGATAAAAGATTCATTTAAATCTTGGTTTATACACACTGTTACTTATTTCAGAGAAACCATGGGATGATCTCAATAAGGATTTCATTATGGATTTACTAAAGACTCATTGAGAATTGGATTTCCAACTAATCATTTTCATTCATAGATTTTTTAAAATATTTTAATAAGAAAGAGTCACTAAATATATCATTCATTTTCAGAGGAAATCATTGGGGAAATTCAATACGAAGTTTACTTTATTCACTTCCCATCACACTCAAACTGATTGGGAAATTAAAGTTACCAATCATACATTGGGAAATATTTTGAGAACATTAGTGAACAACAATATAAGAGATTTGGATTTATATCTTGTACAAGAAAAATATTCATACAATAGATTTCAATGTTATACCACTCAACATTATCCATTTTAAGTTGTTCAAAGTATCAATCCAACCCCTCCTATAGAAATTTTTTTCATTGAATATTGATTTTCATGATAATATTGATTTAGATTAGAAGGAAAATAAGATGAAGAAGATTCATGAATTGATTCGAGATCAAATATATACATATAATGAAGTATATAAAATGTTGGATAATAAGAATTTGAAGTAGACCATTTACCAACCTAGAGAAAAATTATGGTTTCACCTTCATATGGAGAGATTTAAATCCAAAAGAAGGATTCATCTAGGACTACAGGTTGAAATCCCATTAAAGGAACCTGAATGATTGGTAAAAGATGTTAATGACATATTTAACCGATGATTTTAGTGGTGTTTATGCAACATTAAAGAATGGGTATTTATCATCATATGTTGAGGAAGAAAATTCCATGTATTTGGTGGAAAATCCACACCAATACAGAGGGAATGATTTTGACCAATGTCAACCCATGGAGAATAATTTTTTTCCTAATAATAATTTTATGCCCAATTTTTATTTTAATTGGGCCATCCCACACTTTTTTCTTACAATACAATTATGGGACATAACACACTTAATTGGGGACCAAAATGATGTACCCTCTTAGAAAAGGGAATAAATTCATAGGAACACATTTACAATGAGATATAACATGAAGAAAATAATCCTTAAGAAGGAATTTTTCTACTTTGTTAGTAGGTTCATTAATTAGATTTGGAAAGTGGTTTTTGTGCCTTTTATATTATCATTATGTGACCCCATTTCATGTAATTATATTTTGGTAATTACTCACACTTGATATTTTTTTATAATTTATTTTAACTCCCTTATAATGGTTAAACATGAATCCTATGAATTTTGAATCTTGTTGTGCAAATTTCATGTTTTAGCATTTTCCCTCTTCTAGGAATTGGTGGTTTATCTCCATTACTGGTGACAGAGTCATTAATCATTGAGAAACCTCAGTGGATAGCATTTACTTTAATCACTGGTCAATTAAATATATTTCATTGTTTCATCTTCACTAATTGGTTTTGTGTTTCAGCTGACATATCATAGGTTTTAGGGTTTTTTGAGCTAAGTGATTAGGGTTTTTTTGGGCTGAGTGTTAGGGATTTTTAGGTTTAGGGATTATGTATTTTCAGGTGTGGAAGGTCTCTGTTTTTTTGGGTCAGTGATTATGGTTTTATTTTAATAAGGGTTTAAGGTTTTTTGAGGCTCACGATTTGGGGTTTGTTTTCTGTGTGATTAGTTTTTTGGGGGGATAAGGGTTTAGGGTTTTTTAGGTTGGGATTTTAGGGTGTTTTGGGGTTTTGGGTTTTGGGTTTTTTGGGTTTGAGGGTTTATGATTTTTTGAGGTAGTGATATTAGGTTTTTTTTATGATGGTTTCAGGTTTTTTTGGGGCTGAATGTTTAGGGTTTTTTTGGGGTTGATGGTTTAGGGTATTTTGGGGCTGAGTATTTAGGTTTTTTTCGAATTCAGAGTTTTGTGTTTTATGGGGATGATTATTTAGGACTTTTTCGGGCTCAATGTTCAGGATTTCCTATTTATAAGCATTGAGGGTTATTTTTGGATAAGGCTTTAGGGTTTCAGGGGATAAGGGTTTAGATTTTTTTGGGGAAAGAGTTTAGGGATGAGGTTTTGGGGTTTTGGGGATAGAGGTTTTAGTTTCTTTTAGGAAAATTTTATACGGGTTTTTCTATCCTGATGGTTTAGTGTTTTTTAGGTGATGAGGGATTAGGTTATTATTAGGGTGTGGGTTTAGGGTTTTTTCGAGTGTTGGATTAGGGGTTTTTGGGACAGATGTTTTAGAGTTTTTTAGAGATAAGGGTTTTGGGTTTTTTAGGGATAAGGGATTAATAATGTTTTAGGGATTAGGGTTTAAAGATTATTGGGGTTGATGGTATAGTGATTTATGGGGATATGGGTTTTGGTTTTTTTGGGATTGAGGGTCAATTTTTTTTAGGATTGAGATTTTAGCCTTTTTGGGGGGATTAGCTTGTAGGGGGTTTTAGGGGTGAAGTCTTAGGGCTCTTTTGGGGAAGAGGGTTTAGGGTTTTTTGGTGTGGAGGATTTAGTTGTTTTTTGTATTTAGGGTTTTGGGTTTTTTTGGTATTGGGTTTAGGGGTTTTTTAGTGGAGGGTTTAGGGGTTTTTTAGGTTGGGGGTTTTGGGGTTTTGGGTTTTGGGTTTTTTTAGGCTAAGGGTTTTTTTGTATTTGGGTATGATTTTTAGGGTGTTTTGCGGTTGAGTTAGTAGGGGTTTTTTGATGTGAGGGTTTAGGGATTTTAGGGGTGAGGGTTTATGGGTTTTGGGGGATGTGGGTATAGGGTTTTGGTGGATGAGTGTTTAGGATTTTTGGGGATGATGGTTTCTGGTTTCTAGGGGACATGGGTTTGTTGTTTTTTGGGATGAGGTTTTAGGGTTTATTAGGCATAGTTTCTTAGTGTTTTTTAGGTAGAGGGTTTACGTTTTTTGGGGGCTAAGGGTCCAGGGTTTTTTAGAGCTTAGGTTTTTGGGTTTTTTTGGAACTTAGGGTTTAAGGGTTTTTTGGTCTAAGGGTTTAGGGTTTTTTAGATAATGGTTTCAGAAATTTGGTAATTAGGGGTTAGGTGTTTTGGGGATTTGGGTTTGAGGTTTTAGGGTGTTTTGGGACTTAGGTTTTAGGGTTTCTTATGGATGAGGGTTTTGGTTTTCTTGGGGAAGAGGGTTTAGCATTTTTTGGCACTGGGGGTTTAGGGTTTTTTTAGGGTTGAGGGGTTATTTTTTTTTGGATGATAGTTTAGTTGTTTTGGGGATGAAAATTTAGACATTTTGGGGATGTGGTTTTAGGGTTTTTTCGGGATGGGGGTTTAATGTTTTTTAAGGTTGAAGGTTTGTTGTTTTTTTGTATAGAGGGTTTTGGGTTTTTGGGGAAAGTAGTTTAGGATTTCTTTGTATAGAAGGTTTAGAGCTTTTGTGGCTAATTATTTAGAAATTTTGTGGCTATATGTTAATGTGTTTGGGGTTGAGGGTTTAAGGGATTCTAGGTTTTTTGTGTCTAAAGATTTAGGGTTTTTTGGCTGAGGGGTTTGGGATTTTTGGGCTGAGGGTTTTAGGATTTTTAGGGATGAGGGTTTAAAATATTTTGGGGCTAAGGGTTTAGGGGATTTTTAGGGCTGATAGTTTATTGTTTTTTGGGATGAGGGTAATGGTTTTGGGGGGATGAGCGTTTAGGTTTTTTTTGGGTCGAGGTTTTAAGTGTTTGGGTGGTTTTGATTTTATGGTTTTTTATTCCTTGGGGTATATGTTTTTTGTGTCAAAGGATTTAGGGTTTTTATAGTTGATGGTTTAGGGGTTTTAGGGATGTGGTTTTAGGGTTTTTGGGGATGAGGGATTTTTTTTGGGATGAGGGTTTAGGGTTTTTTAGGGACAAGGGTTTAGGATTTATTGGGGGTGAGGGTTTTTGGTTTTTCAAGGATGAGTGATAGGGTTTCTTGGGATTGAGTGTTTATGGAATTTTGTGGTGGAAGATTTAGGGCTTCTTCTAGATGAGTGTTTAGGGATAATCTGGGGAGTTGGGTTAAGGGTTTTTGGGTCTAAGCATTTAGGTTTTTTTGGGGATGATTGATAAGGAATTTTTGGAGCTCAGGGTATATGGTTTTTGGATTTATGGTTTGTGGTTGTTTGGGGATGATATTTTATGATTTTTTTGGGGATGAGGGTTTAAGGGTTTTTGGTGATGAGGGGTTTGGGTGTTTTAGGGATACGATTTAGGGTATTTTGGGGATCTAGGTTTAGTTTTTTTTGTGCCATTTCTCTAGGATATTTATAGGTATAAGGGTTGGGGTTTTTCTAGTTTTTATAGTTTATGGATTTGGGGGGATTGGGGTTTAGGGTATTTTGGAGATATGGGATTAGGGTATATTGTGGATGAGTGTTGGGGGTTTTAGTGGGGTGAGGGTTTAGGGTTTTTCGGTGTTCAGGGATGAGGTTTTCTTATGGTTTAGGGTTTGTGGTTTTTGGGGGTTGAGGGTTTAGGGTTTTGGGTATGAGGGTTGGGGGTTTTTTGGGGATGAGGGATTAGTGTTCTTTGGGCTAATGGTTCAAATTTTTTACAGCTGATGATTTATGATTTTTAGGGTATTTGCATTTGATATTTTTTGTGTCTGTGGATTTATGTTTTTTTTTTTGGATGAGGTTCTAGGGTTCTTTAAGGATAAGGGTTTAGGGTTTTTTTTGGATGATAGTTTTGGGTTTTTTAGGGATAAGGGTTTAGGTTTTTTAGGGTTTTTCATTTTTGGGGGCTAAGGGTATAGGGGGTTTGAGGGATAAGGATTTAGGGTTCTTTGGGGCTTAGGGTTTTGGGTTTTGGGTATAAAGGTTTAGGGTTTTTTAAGGCTACAAATTTAGTGTTTTTTAGGATGTGGTGTTAGGGATATTTGTTTTTAGATTTTTGGGGTGGCGATTAATTGTTTTGGGGCTAAGGGTAAAGGGTTTCGTGGTGATGAGGGTGTAGGGTTTTTTTGATTCTGAGGTTTTAAGGGTTTTGCGGATGGATGTTTATGGGTTATTTAGAAAGAGGGTATATGGTTTATTGGGGATTATTTTTAGGTTATTTGGTGGATTAGGTATTAGGGATTGTCGAGGATGAGGGTTTAGGGTTTTTCGGAGATGTGGCTTTTGGGATTTTTGGGACTGAGGGTTTAGTGTTTTTTGGGGATTAGGGTTTAGGTTTATTTAGGGATGAGGGTTGAGCGTTTTCTTTGGTCCAAGGGTTTTTTTGTTTTGGGGGATAATGGTTTAATGTTTTATTGTATGAGTTTTAAGGGGATTTTTGGTTTTGGATTTTGGGTTTTTGGGGGATGACAATTTGGATTTTCAATTTGGATGATGGTTTAGTGGTTTTTGGGGATGTGAGTTTACTAATTTTTGGGGCTAAGTTTTTTTTGTATTTTTGGGATTAGGATGTAGAGTTTTTTATGGTTTATGATTTAGGTTTTTTTGAATAAGGGTTTAGTATTTTTGGGGGATAAGGTTTCAGGGTTTTTTTTTTATGAGTGTTTTGGGGTTTTTGTGGATGGGGGTTTTGGGGTTTTGGGGGAAGAGGATTTAGAGGTTATGGGGATGAGAGTATATGGGTTTTTATAGGTGAGTGATTGGAAATTTTTCAGGATGAGGGTTTTGGGTTTATTTGGCCTTGAGGGTTAAGGTGGTTTTGTGGTAGTGGTTTAGGTTTTTTTGGGGCTATGGGTTTAGTTTCTTTTGTGCTGAGGGTTTGGGATTTTTTGGTGATGAGGGTTTCCGGTTTTTTGGGAATGAGGTTTTAAATTTGTCGGGGATGAGGGATTTGGGTTATTGGGGATGGGTGTTTAAGATTTTTTGGGGATAAGGATTTCGGTTTTTTGGGGTTTATGGGTCTATGTTTTGGGGGATGAGAGGTTTAGGGTTTTTTTTATCATGGTTAAGGGGTTTTTGGGGATGAGGGATTAGTATTTTTTTGGTTGGAGGTTATGTAGTTTTTTTTGGAGGAGGCATTAGGGTTTTTTGGGGATGAGGGTTTATGGTTTTCTAAGGATAAGGAGGTAAGATCTTTTGAGGTTGAGGGAATATTATTTTTTGGGTTTATGGTTTTGAGATTTTTTGGGCTGAGGGTTTAGTGATTTTTAGGCTACGGGTTTAGGGTTTTTTGGGTTTGAGGGTTCAGGTTTTATGGGGATGGAGGTTTACAGTTTTAATATATGGTATTTGAGTTTTTGAGGATTAGGGTTTAGGTTTTTAGAGGATGAGGGTTTAGTGGTTTTAGGGATGATGTTTTAGGGGTTTTTGGTTTATGGTTTACATTTTCTGGGGTGAGGGATATGGGGATTATTCAGGATGATATTTTTCTGGGAATGATGGTTTATGGGATTGGGGGGTTGATGGATTGTAGGTTTTGGGGCTGAGGTTTTATTAATTTTTGGGGACGAGGGTTAATGTTTTTTTAGGTGAGGGTTTTCTATTTTTTGGGATTATGGTTTTGGGTTTTTTAGGGATAATAATTTATGATATTTCGGGACTGAGGGCATAGTGTTTTTTGGGGCTAAATGTTTAGGGTTTTTCGGCTAGTTGGTTTATGGATTTTTTTGGTCGAGGCATTATGGTTTATTAGGGTTGACGTTTTGGTTTTTTTGTGGATCAGGGTTTATAGTAATTTTGGGTAGAGGGTTTACTGTTTTTTGTGATGAGGGCTTTTGTTTTTTTAGTGATGAGGGTTAAGGGAGTTTTGGGATGAGTTTTAAGAGATTTTTTGGGTTGTGATATTTGGGTTTTTTAGTTCATAGGGTTTATGGAATTTTGTGGATGGGGGTCATTGGTTTTTTGGGTATGAGGTTTTAGGGTTTTTTGTTGGAGAGGGCTTAGGGTTTTTTTAGTGCTGAGGGATTAGGGGTTTTGGTGATGTAGGTTTTGGGGTTTTGGGGATGATGTTTTTTGGGGTTTTGGGCTGAGTGTTTAGGGGGTTCTGGAGATGAGAGTTTGGGTATTAGGTATAAGGGTTTAGTGGTTGTTGGGGATGATGGTATTGAGATATTTGAAGAAGATGGTTTAGGGTTATTTGGTGTATAGTGTTTAGGTTTTTTTGGGGATGAGGGTTTAGTCTTTTTGGGAAATTCTTTAGAGTTTTTTTGGGCTATGTGTTTAGGTTTTTTTATGTCTAAGGGTTTAGGGTTTCTTGATGTTGAGTGCTTAGGGTTTTTTGGGGATGAGTTTATAGGGTTTTTAGTGTGGGGGTTTAGGGTTTTTTGGGATGAGGGTTTAAGTTTTATGGGGGATATGTGTAAAATGTTTTTTGGGACTGGGGGTTTATGGTTTTTTGTGGTTGAGAGTGTAGGATTTTAGGGATTGAGGGTTTTTTGATTTTTTTGGATGACAGTTTTGTGTTTTCTTGGACGGGTTTTTTGGGTTTTGGGTGTTGAGTGTTTAATGGTTTTTATGGAACTGGTTTTATAGTTCTCAAGGGATCAAGGTTTTTGGTTTTTTTGGGGATAAAGGTTTAGGGATTTTTGGGATGGGGGTTTATTGTTTTTTTGGGCTGAGGTTTTGGGTTTTTGTGGCTATGGGATTAAGATTTTTTTGGGACTAAGTGTTTTTAGTTTTTTGTGGCTGGGGGTCAAGGATTTTTTTTCCAGGATGAGGATTTTGGGTTTTTTGGGGTAGAGGGTTTAGGTATTTTGGGAGATTAGGGTTAAGGGTTTTTTGGGGGTGAGGGTTTAGTTTTGGGGATGATATTTTAAGTCTTTTTTGGATTAGGGTTCACCATTTTTTTTGTCAAGAGTTTAAAGTTTTTTGGGATTTGGAATTACAATTTCTTAGTGCTGAGGTTTTATGGTTTTTTGGGTTTGAGGGTTTAGATACTATGGGGGCTAATTATTTAAGGAATTTGTGGGATAAGAGTTTAGGGTATTTTTGGGAAACTGTTTTGGATATTTCTGTGTTGAGGGATTAGGGTTTTTTGTGGCTGATGGTTTAGAGTTTTTAGAGTTTTAGAGTTTAGGGTTTTCTAGGTAATATTGATTATGGTTTTTTAGGTATGAGGGTTTAGGATTTTTGGGGATAAGTTCTTAGGGCTTTGGGTAAGTTTTTTTTGGGTTTTTGGGATGATGGTTTAGGTTTATTTTGTGTTTGAGGGTTTAGAGTTTTCTGGGTCTGAGGTTCTAGCGCTTTTTGGGGTTGAGGGTTTAGATTTTTTTGGGGTAGAGTGTTTAGGGTTTTTTAGTGATGAGGGTTGAGGTTTAAATGGAGACAAGGGTTTTGGGTTTCTTAGTGATGAGGGTTTAGGGTTTTCTAGCGTGGAGCATATAGGGTTTCTAGGGATGAGGCCATTGGGTGTTTTGGGATAGAGGGTTTAGGGTGTTTTGGGGCTTAGTGTTTAGGGTTTTTTGGGGATGAGGGTTTATTGGCTTTTAGGGCTAAGTGTTTATAGTTTTTTGTAGAATATGGTAAGGTATTTATGGGGATGAAGTATTAGGGTATTTTGGGGATAACGGTTTATTGTTATTTTGGGGATGAGGGGTTATGGTTTTTTGGGTTGAGGGTTTAAGATTTTTTGGGGAAAAGTTTTAAGGGTTTCTTGTGCTAAGGGTATAATTTTTCATAGGGTTGAGTGTTTAGAATTTTTTGGGGTTAAGGATTTATAGTGTTTTCAGGATGAAAGATTATGATAATTTGGGGTAGAGTATTTAGGGTTTTTCTGGGCTGGGGGTTTAGGGTTGTTTGGGGTACTTTTAGTGTTTTGGCGGGTTAGGGTTAAGTGTTTTTTTTGGGTTCAATGTTTAGGTTTATTTGGGGATGACGGTTTAGGGGTTTTTTTGGGGATGAGGTTTTAGGGTTTTTTGGGGTTTGTGTTGAGGGGTTTTTTTTGGGTTGGGGGTTTAATGTTATTTTAGGGCCGAGGTTTTAGAGTTTTTTCGGGACAGAAGGTATAAGTGTTTTTTGGGGATGTCAATTTAGGGAATTTTGGGACTAAGGTTTTAGGGTTTTTTAGGAGGGTTTATGGTTTTTTGTGAATAAGGGGATATTTTGTTTTGGCTATGAGGGGTTTGGGATTTTTGGTTAGGAGGCTTTAGGTTTTTTTGGGACTAACATTTTAGGGTTTTTGGGGGGGGGAGATTTTTTTGGTTTTTGGAGCCATGGGTTTGGGGGGTGGAGAGGTTGGGGATTAGGATTTTGTGTTTTTTGGGTATGATGGTTTAGGAGGTTTGGGGGTGAGTTTTTTGGATTTTGGGGGTGAGGGTTCATGAGTTTTGGGATGAGGGTATTGGGTTTTGGGGGGCTATGTGATTTGGGTTATTAGGTGATGAGGGTATAGGGTTTTTGGGGTTGATAGATTAGTTTTTTTGGTTTTAGGTTAAGGGTTTTTTAGGGATAAAGCATTAGGGATTTTTTGGAACTGTGGGTTTTGGGTTTTTTGGTGTTGAGGGTTTAGGGTTCTTTGGGGCTGCAGGTATTGGGGTTTAAAGGGATCAGGTTTTAGGGTTTCTTAGAGATGTGGGTTTAGGTTTTTTTATATGGTTTTACATTTTTTTGGGGATAAGGGTTTAGGTTTTTTGGTGGATGAGGGTTCATGAATTTTTTGGGATGAGGGTTTAGGGTTTTTTCGGGATGTGGGTTTACGGTTTTTTCGGGAAGAATGTTTACGTATTTTTTGGGCCAAGTGTTTAGGTTTTTGTGGGGTAGTTGTTTTATGGTTTTTTTGGAAAATGAGTTCATGGTTTTGTGGGGCTGGGGGTTAAGTTTTTTTTTTTGTTTTCTATTTAGAGATTTTGTTAGTGAGGATTTGGATTTTGGGGGCTATGGGTTTCGGGTTTTTTTGGGATAATGGAATAGGTTTTTGGGGGATAAGAGTTTATATTTTTGGGGGCTAAGGATTTAACTTCTTTTGGGACTTAGGATTTTGGGTTTATTAGGTATGAGGGTTGAGGGTTTTTTGGGATGAGTGTTTAGGACGTTTTGGGGATGGCAGTTTAGGATTTTTTTTATGGTTAAGGGTTCATAGTTTTCTGGGGATGATTGTTTAGGGTTTGGGGGGTTATATTTAGGTTTATTTAGTGCTAAGGGTTTAGGGTTCTTTTGGAATGAGTGTTTAGGCTTTCTTAGGGATGAGGGTTTACGGTTTTTTGGGTATAAGGGTTTAGGATATTTTAAGGATTATTGTTTAATGAATTTTAGGGATGATGATTTAGGGATTTTTGGGGTTGAGGGATTTTTTTTTGTGTCTAAGGTTTTATGATTTTTTTTTTGGATGATTGTTTAAGGTTTTTTAGGGCTAAGGGTTTGGGAATTTTTTTGGGCTGAGGTTTTAGTGTTTTTTGGGGTTGTGGGTTTAGTGTTTCTTAGGGTTGAGGGTTTATGGTTTTTTGGGCTGGGGGATTATGATTTTTTTCAGACTAAGGGTTTAATTTTTTGGGGGCTAAGGGTTTAGGATTTATTTTGGTTTAGGGTTTAGGGGTTTTTGTTACTAATGGTTAGGTTTTTTTGGATGAGGTTTTAGGGCTCATTATGGATGAGGTTTTAGGTTTTCTGTTATATGGGGGTTTAGAGATTTCTGGATTAAGGGTTAATTTTTTTAGTACCGATGGATTATGGATTTTTGGGATTGAGGGTTTTAATTTTTTAGGGTTGATGGCTTGGCGTATATTGTGGATGATAATTGAGGGTATTTTTTAGCATAAGTTTTTGGTTATTTTATGGCTGATGGGTTAGGGATTCTTGGGGATGAGGGTTTACACTTTTTTTAGAGAATATGGCTTAGTGTTTTTGTGGGACAAGTGGTTTAGAATTTTTTTGGTGCTAAGCATTTAAGGATTTTTTTCCAGTTTATAGTTATTGGGGTTTTTTATATAGGGTTTATTTGGGATGAGGGGTTAGGGATTTTTAATAGTGAGGGATTAGTTTTCCTTGGTGTTGAGGGTTTAGGATATTTTGGGTGGAGTGCTTATGTTTTGTTGTGGCTGATGGTTTAGGGTTTTTGGGACTAAGTGTTTATGGTTTTGGGGGCTTGGGGTTTAGGGTTGTTTGGGGATGATGGTTTAGTGTTTTGGGGGGATGAGGTTTTATGGTTTTTTAGGGATAAGTGTTTTGGGGTTTTGGGGGTTGTGGTTATTGGGTTATTTGGGGATGAAGGTTTTGGGGTTTTTGGGGAATATTGTATAGTGATTTTTTGAACTAAGTGCAAGGGTTTTACGACAATGATGGTTTATAATTTTTTGGGGATAAGGGTTTAGGGTTTTTTGAGGCTGAGTGTTTATGGTTTCTAGGAGTGTGGAATTAGGTTTTCTGGAGAATGGGGGTTTAGGGTGTTTTAGGGATGTGGCTTTAGTGTATTTTGGGGATGAGGGTTTAAGTTTTTTGGGGGATGAGGTTTTATAGTTTTTTGGGGGTAAGGGTTTAGAATTTTTTGGGGTTGATGGTTTAAATTATCTTTGGGATATGAGGGTTTATGGGTTTTATGGATGAGGGTTTTGGGTATTTTAGTGGCTGATGGTTTAGGGATTATTCTAGATTGAGGGTTTAGTCCCTTTGGGGATTATGGTATTTTTGACTTGGGGTTTGCTTTCTATTTGGGGTTGAGGGTTTTATGATTTTTAGTTATGAGGTTTTAGGGTTTTCTGGGGTTGAGGATTTTCAATTTTTTTGGCCTAAGTCTTTAGGGTATTGTCGGTTGTGGGTTTAGGGTTTAATAGGGCTAGGGGATTAGGGGTTTTAGGGATGAGGGTTTATGGGTTTTTTGAATACAGAGTTTAAGGGTTTTGGGGGTTTAGGATTTATGTGTTTTTGGGGCTCATGGTTTAGGATTTTTTATTTATGATGGTTTTATATTTATTTGGGAATAGATTTATGTTCTTTTGGGACTGATGGTTTTTTTTTCTTAGTGTTTAGGGATTTTTTGGATAAGGGTTTAGTTTTTTTGGTTGTAAGGGTTTAGGGTTTTTTTGGGATGAGTTTTTAGGTTTTTTTTGTCTAAGGGGGTAGTATTTTTTGGGGATGATTGTTTAGGTTGTTTTGGGCTGTAGAGTTTAATGTCTTTTGGGAGTTAGGGTTTTCGATTTTGGGGGCAGAGGGTAAAGGTTTTTTAGGGCTGAGGGTTTATGATTTTTGGGGATGATGGTTTAGGTTTTTTTGTGGATGAGGGTTCTTGTTTTTTTACCAATTAAGGATTATGGTTTTTTAATGATGAGGGTATAGGGTTTTTTGGGGTTAAGGGTTTAGGGTTTTTTAGGGATAAGGGTTTAGGGATTATTTTGGGGATTTTTCTTCAGGGTTTTTTGGGGCTGACAGTTTAGGGTTTTTTGGTGATAATTGTTTAGGTTTTTTGTGGTTGGGTGTTTAGAATCATTTAGGGCTGAGGGTTTAGTGTTTCTCGGGGGTTAGGGGTTTAGATATTTTTTTACCATATGTTTGAGGGTTTAGTGTTTTTTGGGGAGGTAGTTTATGGTTTACCTAGGCTAAGTGTTTAGGGATATTTAGGGCTAAGGGTTTTGGGGTTTGGGGGTCTTAGGGTTTAGGTGTTTTGTAGGATGAGGGTTTAGGGTTTTTTAAGGCTAAGGATTTTGGGATTTTTTGTGGTTGACTGGTTTTGGATTAATGGGGATGGGGGGTTTAGGGTGTTTTGGGTTGAGGGATTAGAGAATTTTGGGGGTTGAGGGTTTATGTTTTTTGGGGATGAGGGTGAGGGTTTTTTTGGGAGGAGGGTTTGGGGTTTTTTGGGGATGAGGGGTTATGTATTTTCAGGTTTAGGTTTTGTGTTTTTTGGGGATGAGAGTTTAGGGTTTTTTGGAGATGAGTTTTTAGGATTTTTTTGTCCCTTAGGGGATAGGGTTTTTTGGGGAAATGGGTTTAGGGTCTTTAAATGCTGTGAATTAGGGTTATCTATGAATGAGGGTTTATGGTTGTTGTGGCTAAGTGTTTTGTGTTTTTGGGGGATGAGGGTTATAGAATTTTTGGCCTATAGGTTTAGGGTTTCTTCAGAATAAGGGTTTAGTGTTTTTTGGGGATGAGTGCATTGGGTTTTTTAAGGTATAGTGTTTAGGTAATTTTGTGGTTGATGATTTTGTGATTATTGTAGCTGAGATTTTATGGTTTTTTTGGTACTATGGGTTTAGAGATTTTTTGGAATGATCATTTATGTTTTTTTAGGCTAGAGTGTTAATATTTTTGGGGGATGAGGTTTTAGGTTTTTTTGGATGAGGGTTTACAGTTTTTTGGGAATTGTGTTTTTGGGTTTTTTGGGGCCTAGGGTTTAGGTTTTTTGGGGGTTGAGGGTTTACGGTTTTTTGGTAATGATGGTTTATGGTTTTTCTAGGGCTAAGGGTTTAGGCTTTTTTGGGTCTTTGGGATTATGGTTTTTTGGGGTGGAGGCTTCATGTTATTTAGGGAAGGGTGTTGAGGTTTTTGGGTTTTATGGGTTTATGGGTTTTGGTGGATGAAGATTTATGGTATTTTTGGGTTATGGGCATAGGGTATATTGTTGGTGAGTGTTTAGGGTTTTTTTTGGGGGGGGGTGATCATTTGGTTTTTTTGGTGCGGGTATGGAGTTTTTTGGGGTTAAGGGTTCATGGTTTTTTATGGATGAGGGTATAGTGTTTTGGGGGATGAGGGCCTAGGGGTTTTTCATATGAGGTTTGCGGGTTTTTTTGGGCTGAGGATTTAGTGTTTTGGGGGATAAGGGTTTAGGTTTTTTGAGGCTGATGGTTTATAGTTTTTTTGAGCATAGGGATGAGGGTTTTTTGGGGCTGTGGGATTAGGGTTTTTTTGGGACTGAGGGTTTCAAGATTTTTTTGGATGAGGGTTTAGGGTTTTTTGAGGATGAGGGTTTTTTTATTTTTACGGATGAGGTTTCAGCGTTTTTTATCATTTATGGTTTTTTGGGGATAAGGGTATAGGCGGTTTGTAGGAAAAGGGTTTAGGTTTTTTTGTGCCCAATGTTTTATGGTTTTTTGGGATGAATGTTTAGGGTTTTTTTGAGGCTATGGTGTTAGAATTTTTGAGGGATATGTTTTTTGGGGTTTTGGGGATAAAGATTTATTATTCATGGGGATGATAGTTAATGGTTTTTGGTTATTATGGTGTAGGTTATTTTTTGGATCATGGTTTAAGGGTTTTGAGGCTGAGGGTGTATGGTTTTTGGGGGGTGAGGGTATAGGGTTTTTTGGGGTTGAGTGTTTAGTGTATTATGGGGATTATGGTTTAGCTTTTTTTTTTGAGGATGGATGATAAGGGTTTTTTAGGGATAAAGGTTGAAGGTTTTTTTTAAGGATGAGTGTTTAGGTTTTTTCGGACTAAGGGATTAGGGTTTTTTTGGGATAGAAGGTTTAGAGTTAATAGGTCTCTGGGTTTAGGGATTTTTGGGGATGAGGGGTTAGTTTTTTTAGGATATCGGTTTATAATTTTATGGATGAGATTTTAGGGGTTTAGTTCTTAGAATTTTGGGTTTTTTTGGGATTAGGGTTTAGATTTTTTTTTATGAATGAGGTTTTTGGATTTTTTTAGGGATGAGTGTTTTCTGATTTTTGGGACAATGGTTTAGGGTTTTTTGTTAATGATGATATATGTTTTTTTTTTGTGATGAGGGTTTATAGTTTTTATGGATGAGGGTTCAAAAAAATTTAGGGCTATGATTTTTAGGATTTTTTTGGACTAAGGGTTTTGGGGTTTTAGAGATGGGGGTTTTGGGGTTTTTGGAACTTTGGGTTTAGAGGTTTTTGGGATGAGAGTATATATGTCTTCAGGGGTGAGTGATTATGTTTTTTTTGGAATGATGGTTTTGGGTTTTTTGGTCCTAAGGGATTATGGTTTTTTGGGGGTGTGGGTTTATGGTTTTTTGGGGATGAGGGTTTAGGGTTTTTTCTCAGATGAGGGATTAGGGTTTTTTGGTTATGAGGGTTTTAGTTTTTTTTTAATAATGGTTAAATGTTTTTCGGGGCGAAGGGTTTTACGTTTTTTAATCTAAGGGTTTATGGTTTTGGGGGATAAGGGTTTAGATTTATTTGGGGTTTATGGTTCTATGTTTTTTTGTGTTGATAGGTTTAGGGTCTTGGGGGATAAGGGTTTAGGGTTTTTTGGGGGCTTAGGGTTTCATGTTTTGGGGGGGGCTAAGGGTTTGTGATTTGGGGGGGGAGGGATTAGGGATTTTTGGGGATAAGGGTTTAGGGTTTTTTGGGGATGAGGGTTTAGGGTTTTTTTGGAATGAGGAGTTATGGAATATTTTGGTTTAGGGTTTAGGATTTTTTGGGATGTGGATTTAGTATTTTTTGGGTCTGAGGGTTTAGGGCCTTTTGGGGGATAATAGTTTAGTATTTTTAGGGAGATGGTTTTGGTATTTCTGGGGCTAAGGATTTATATTTTTGGGGGTTGAGGGTTTAGTGGTTTGTGGGATGAGGTTTTAGTGGTTTGAGTCATAGAGGTTACTGTTTTAGTGGTTTTGGGTTAATGGGTATTGGGTATGAGGGTTGTGGGGTTTATTGGGATGAGGGTTTAGTTTTTTTGGGGAAGTGGGTTTAACGGATTTTTTGGTTGAGGGTTTTTTGGTTTTGTGGCTTGGGATTTTGAATTTTTTGAGTAGAGGGTTTTGAGTTTTTCTAGGTGAGTTTTTAGTGTTTTTTCACCATACAGTTTAGTGTTTTTTCCAGGTGAGGGTTTAAGATATTTTGATCCTAAGGGTTTAGGATTTTTTGGGCCAAATGGTTTAATGTTTTTTTGGGAATAGGGTTCTGGATTTGTTGGGGTTGTGGGTTAGGGTTTTGGGGTTGATTTTTAGGATTTTTTTGTGTCAAATGGTTTACGGTATTTTTGGGCTGAGGGTTTATAGTTTTATAGGGTTGATGGTTTTTGGGTTTTTTAGTGTTGATGTATTAGGGTTGTTGGAGATAAGGATTATGGTTTTTTTTGGGATGAGAGACTATGGTTTTTTAGGGTAGATGATTTAGGGTCTTTTAAGGATGGGGGTTTAGTTATTTTTTGGGTCTAAGTATTTAGGGGTTTTTTGGGGATGATGATTGAGGTTATTTGGGGAAGAGGTATTAGGGGTTGTTGTGTTGTGGGTCTAGGGGTTCTTGGGGTGATTGATTAGTGGTCAGTGGAATGAGGGTTTAAGGGTTTTTTGGGCAGACTGTATTGGTTTATTTGGGAATGTGGGTTTAGGGTTATTTGGGGTAGAAGGGTTTGGGTTTTTTTGGGGTTGAGGGTTTATTTTGGGTGTGGGGGGAAGAGTGTTTAGGGTTTTTTGGGGTTAAGGGTTTAGATTTTTTCAGTATGATGGATTATGTATTTTCAGGGATGAGGCCTTATTATTTTTTAGGGATGAGGGTATAAGGTTTTTTAGTGCTGAAGGTTTATGTTTTTTTAGGCTGAGGTTTTATGGTTTTGTGGGGATAAGGGTTTAATGTTTTTTGGGGATGAGGGTTTATGGTTTTTTTGTGTATGAGGTTTTGGGATTTATGGGGTTGAGGGTTTCTCTTTTTTTATGCTATGTGTGTATGGTTTTTTGGTATAATGTTTTAGGGAATTGGGGTTCAGTGTTTAGTGTTTTTTAGGGTAGAGAGTTTATTGTTTTTAGGGGGTGAGGGTTTTGGGTTTTTTAGGGTTGATTTTTTAAGGAATTTTGGGGTTGAGTGTTTAGAGTTTTTTTGGGAATAGGGATTGAGTTTTCTATATTTGTGAGTTTATGGTTTTTTGAGGCTAATGTTTTATGGTTTTTTATGGTTGAGGGATTACAGTTTTATTGTGCTAAGGTTATAGGGTTTTTTAGGGATGAGTTTTTTGGGATATTTAGGGCTAAGAGTTGAGGGTTGTTTTCGTTCTGAGGGTTTAGAGTTTTTTAGGGTTGAGAGTTTAGGGATTATTGGATATGAGGGTTTAAGGTTTTTTTTAGTTGAGAGTTTAGGGTTTTTTGGGGATGAAGGATTATAGTTTATTAGTACAGAGGGATTATGTTTTTGGGGGGTAAAGGGTTTAGGATCTTTGGGGGATAATAGTTTAGGGTATTTTTGGTATGAGGTTTTATGGTATTTTGGTGATGAATATTTAGGGTATTTTGGGGTTGAGAATTTAGGGTTTTTTGTGCCTGATCAATTAGTGTTTTTTTTTGGATGAGGGTTTGGGGTTTTCTAGGGAATATGGTTTATGGTTTTTTGGGGTTTAGAGTTTAGGGTTTTTTGGGTTATAGGGATTTGGGTTTTTAAGGATGAGGGTTTAGGGTTTTTTTGGGATGAAGGTTTAGGGTTTTTTGGGGCTAAGATTCAATGGTTTTTTGGGTTTAGGGTTTAGGGTTTTTGGGAGATGATTGTTTTGGGATTTTTGGGGATTTGGGTTGAGGGTTTTATGGAAATGAGGGTTTTTGGTTTTTTTGTTCTAAGGGTTTTGGTTTGGGCCTAAGTGGACTCATCGTCTGAACACCACACCAGTCGTCAAAGCCTGTCAGAGCCCATCGTAGTCATCGTAAACCATCATCACCCAGTATCATCGTCATACCCAGTGAACCAGAAAAAAAAACCACAAAACCACCAAATCACATCACATAAAACACATACCCATAAACATGATATTGTTCTGAACCACACTGACGACCACCAAAAAACCCATACATGAACATAATGCAAACCAGAAACAGAAATAGGAACCATGGAATTGCCACTCAGCAAGATGAATAAAACCAGAATGTCACTATATGGGAAAACCAACTCAAAACCTGTGAGAAGCCTAGTTTTCCACCAAACCCCACATCAAAAAACCTCTTTGAACCCACCACTCTGGATCCAACCATGAGAGGATAATAGGGATTAGATATCAGGGCAGCGCTTTGAATGATCAGGAACTCTGAACACTGGCATCATCAATGAGAATGAAACCAAAAGCCAGAAACAGGGGCAATGTGACTGAGGAGTGTCAGAAAAGAATTGACCACTGAACCACATAGCCCCAAACCACTGAGTTATCAACACTCTAGATCCATCCTGGAAGGGAGTGGTGGAATGCGTGGTCAGAGCAGGGTTGTAGCGTCTAGGAGCTTCCAAACAACCATCACCAAGATCCAAATCACAACCAACGATAGGGACTATAACCCTAGAGAGCAGATCAAAAGGGGATACGCATAGCAAGCCAATTATGGATGACAGATCCACCGATGAAGATACCGCAGATTACAACGAAATTTGAGCAATCACTATAGTTGACCAGATTTGGAGAGGATCCACACACGAGCCACCGACGGATGCCACAACCACCGTCACTGCAAGATCCGGGCAGGAAGCACCTAGACACGCAGTACAAGAAGAGGAGAAACCGGCGATGGCAAGCGGATAAAAAAACAAAACACAATAGCCTCAAGATCACAATGTCGAAGTAGTGAGATGGAGAGGTGGAGAAAGTAGCTGTCGCAAGTGGATGAAGGAAAAACCCTAGAGGAAGGGAATAAGAAGTCGGGAGGGTCGAGGGATCCAGGAGAGTGCGGCGCCATATTGTATTCTAATGGGTCTAATGGGACAAAGTGGGAAATGGGCCTAATGGGACTAATGGGTGTAATGGGCCTAAGTGGCCTAATGGGCCTAATGGGCCTCAATGGCCTAAGTGACCTAAGTTGCCTAATGTGCCTAAGTAGCATAATGGGCCTAAGTGGCCTAATGGTCTTAGGTGACCTAATGGGCCTAATGGGAATAATGGGCCAAAGTGGCCTAAGTGGCCTAATGGGATTAATGGGCCTAAGTGCCCTAATTGGCCCAAGTGACCTAAGTGACCTAATGGGGCTAAGTGGCCTAATGGGCCTAATGGGGGCTAAGTGGCCTCATGGGCCTAATGGGTCTTAGTGGCCTCATGGGCCTAATGGGCCTAAGAGTTCGAAGTGACCTAATGGGCCTCAGTGGCCTAATGGGCATAATGGGCCTAAGTGGCCTAAGTTGCCTAAGTGGCCTAAGTGGCCTAATGGGCCTAATAGGCCTTAGTGGCCTAATGGTACTAAGTGGCCTAAGTGGCCTAATGGGTCGAATGGCCCTAAGTGTCCCAATGGGTATAATGGGCCTCAATGGTCGAATGGGAGTAATGGGATTGAGTGGACTAATAGGCCTAATGGGCCTAAGTGACCTAATGAGACTAATGGGACGTAGTGCCCGAATGGGCCTAATGAGACCAAGTAACCTAAGAGGTCTAATGGGCCTAATGGGCCTAAGTTTCCTAATGAGTTGAATGGGTCTAAGGAGGCTTATGGGCTTAATGGGCCTCATTGGCCTAATTGGCCTAAGGGGCCTAAGTGGCCTAAGTGACCAGATGGGCCTAATGGCCCTAAGTGGCCTAACGGGCCTAATGGGCCTAAGTGGCCTAATGGGCCTAAGTGGCATAATGGGCCTAATGGGCATTAATGGGCCAAAGTGGCCTAAGTGGCCAAATGGGCCAAATGGGCCTAAGTGGCCTAATGGGCCTAAGTGGCCTAATAGGCCTAATGGGCCTAAGTGACCTAATGGGCCTTAGTGTCCTAATGGTCCTAATGGGATTAAGTGGTCTATATGGATGAATGGGCCTATTCAGACTAATGGGCCTCAATGGACTAATGGGCCTAAGTGGACTAATGGGCCTAATGGGCCTAATGGGCCTCCATGTCCTAATGTCCCTAATGGGCCTCAGTGGAATAAGTGGCGTAATGTGCCTAACAGGCCTAAGTGGATTAATGGGACTAATGGTCCTAAGTGGCATAATGGGCCTAAGTGACCTAGTGGACCTAATGGGCCTCACTGGCCTAATTAGCCTAATGGTCCTAAGTGGCCTAAGTGGCCTAATGGACCTAATAGGCCTAATGGGACTAGTGGGCCTCAGTCGCCTAATGGGTATACTGGGCCTAAATGGCCTAATGGGCCTAATGGGACTAAGTGGCTAAAATGGCCTAATGGGCCTCAGTGGCCTTACAAGCGTAATGGGACTAATGAGCCTCAGTGACCTAATGAGCCTAATGGGCCAAAGTGGCTGAAATTGCATAATGGGCCTAAGTGGACTAATTGGTATAATGGGCCTAAGTGGCCTAATGGGCCTATGTGACCTAATGGTCCTAAGTGGACTAATTGGCCTAAGTGTCCAAATGGGACTAAGTGACCTAAAGGGCCTAAGTTGCCTAATGGGCCTAAGTGGCCGAATGGGCCTAATGGTCATAATGAGCCTAAGTGTCCTAAGTGGCCTAATGGGCATAATGGGCCTAACTTTCCTAATGGGACTAAGTAGCCTAATGGGCCTAAGTGACCTAATGGGCATAAGGGGACGAAGTGGCCAAATAGGCTTAATGGGCCTCAGTGGTTGAGTGGGTCTAAGTGGCCTAATGGGCCTAATGAGCTTCAGTGGCGGAATGGGCTTGATAGTCCAAATGGGCTTAAGTGGCCTAATGGGCCTAATGGACCTAATGGGCCTAAGTGGCCTAATTAGATGAATGGGCCTAAGTGGCCTAAGGGACCTAAGTGGACTAATGGGCCTTAGTGGCATAATGGGCCTAATGGGCCTAAGTGTCATAAGGGGCCTAATGTGCCTAATGGGCTTAATGGGCATAAGTGGCCTAATAAATTAAATGGGCCTAAGTGGAATAATGGGTTTAACAGGACTAAGTGGACTAATGGGTCTGATGGGCCTAATGGGCCTAAGTGGCGTAATGAGTCAAATGGGCCTAAGTGGCCTAATTGGCCTGATGAGCGTGATGGTCATAACGGGTCGAATGGGCCTAAGCGATCTGATGGTCTTTATGGGTCAGATGGGTCTAATGGGACTAAGTATCCTAATGATATGAATGGGCCTAAGTGGACTAATGAGCCTAATTGGCCGTATGGCCCTTATGAGCCTAATGGGCTAAGCGGCCTAATGGGCATGATGGGTTGATAGTCCAAATGGGCCTAATGGGACTTAGTGGCCTCAGTGGCGTCATGGGCCTCATGGGCCTCATGGGCCTAATGGGCTTAAGTGGCCTAATGGGCATATAGAGCCTAATGCACCTAATGGACCTAATTGGCCTAATGGCCCTGATGTTCCTAATGGGCGTAATGCGCCAAAGTGGCTTAATGGGCCTAAGTGGCCTTAAGGGCTTAATGGGACTAAGTGTCCTACTGAGATGAGTGGGCCTAAGTGGCCTAATGGTCCTAATGGGCCTAAGTGGCCTAATGGGCCTAAGTGGCCTAAGTGGCCTAAGTGGCCTAATGGTCCTAATGAGCCTAAGTGGACTAATGGGCCTAATGGGCCTTAGTGTCCTAATGGGCCTAATGGGCATAATGTGCCTAAGTTACCTGAGTGGCCTAAAGGGCCTAAGTCACCTAATGGGGCTCATTATCCTAATGGGACTAATGAGCCTAATGGGCCTAAGTGGCCTAATGGGCTTAATGGTCCTAAGTGGCCTAATGAGTCGAATGGGCCTAAGTGGCCAAATGGGCCCTAGTGGCCTAATGGGTTGAAAGGGTCTAATGGGCCTAATGGGATGGAGTGGCTGAAATGGTATAATAGGCCTAAGTGACCTAATGGGCCTAATGGGACCTAGTGGCATAATGGGACTCATTGGAAAAAATGGCCTAATGGGCCAAAGTGACCTAATTGGAATAATGGGCCAAAGTGGCCTAATGGGTCAAATTGGCCTAAGTGGCCTAATGGGCCTAAGTGGCCTAATGGTATTAAGTGGACTAATGGGTGTAATGGGCATAATGGTCCTAAGTGGCCTATGTTTCCTATTGTGCCTAAAGGGAAAAGTGCGCATAAGTGGCCTAATGGGCCTAATGGGCATAAGGGGCTTAAGTGGCATAATGGGCCTAATTAACCACAGTAGCCGAAGGGTCTAAGGTGTCCTAATGGGCCGAATGGTCCATGGTGGCCTATTGTCCCAAATGGTCTTAATGGGCCAAAGTTTCCTAATGGGCCTAATGGGCCTAATTATACAAATGGGCCTAAGTGACCTAATGGGAAAAATGAACCTCAGTGTCCTAATGGGATGAATGGAACTTAGTGGACTAAGTGGCCTAATGGGATTAATGGTCCTAATGGGCCTAAGTGTCCTAATGAGCTGAATGAGCCTAAGGGGCCTAATGGGCCTGGTGAACCCAATGGGCCTAAGTGGCCTGATGGGCCTGATGGGCCTAATGGGCTTAATGGACCTAAGTGTCCTAATGAGTCAAGTGGGCCTGATGGTCCTAATGGTCTTGATGGGCTTGATAGGCCTGAGGGGAATAATGGGTTGAATTACCTAAGTGGCCTCATGGGCTTGATGGGCCGGATGGTTCTAATGGGCTCATTTAGCCTAATGAGCTGAATGGGCCTAAGTGGCCTCATGGGCCCGATGGACCTAATGCACCTAACTCAGCGAATAGGCCAATGGGACTAATGGGCTAAATGGTCCTGACATGCCAAATGGGCCTAATTGGCCTAATGAACCTAAGTGACCTAAGTGGCCTAATGGGCCATGGGGGCCTAATGGGCCTAATGCGCCTGATGGGCCTAATGGCCACGATAGGCTTAATGGGCGTCATGGTTCTAAGTGGGTTAATGGGTCTAAGTGGATTGAGTGGCCTATTAGGCCTAATGGGCCTAATGGGCCTAAGTAGCATAATGAGTTGAATAGGCCAAAGTGGCCTAATGGGTCGAATGGGCCTAAGTGGACTAATGGGCCTAAGTGGCATAATTGGATTGATGGGACAAATAGGCCTAATGGGCCTCAGTGGCCTCTTGGGCCTAATGGTAATGGGACTAAGTGGCTTAAGGAGGCAAATGGGGCTTATGGGTCTAATTGGCAAAATGGGCCTATGTGGCCTAATGGGCCTGATGGGCCTTAGTGGCCTAATGGGCATAATGGGCTATATCGACCTAATGAACATAATGGGCCTAAGTGGCACAATGGGACTTAGTGTCCCAATGGGCCTAATGGGCCTTAGTGGCCAAATAGTCCAAATGGTCCAAATGGGCCTAGTAGGCCCGATGGACACAATGGTGCGAAGTGGTCCAAAGGTCCCCGTGGGTCTAAGTGGATGAATGGGACTGATGGACCTAATTGTCTGATGGGCCTAAAGGGCCTCATTAGCCCAAGTGAACTAAGTGTCCTAATGGGCCTCATGGGTTAAAGTGGACTAATGGGCCTAGTGGGCTTAATGGGCGTAATGGGCCTCAGTGGCCTAATAGACCTAATGGGCCTAATATGCCTAATGGGTCGAATGAGACTAATTAGACCAATGGGCCTAATGGGTCTAATTGTACTAAGTGGCCTAATGAGCCTAATGGGACTAATTGGCCTCATGGGCCTAATGCTCCTAATGGGCCTAAGTGGACTAATGGGCATAATGGGCCAAATGTGGTCTAATGGTCCTAAAGGACCTTAGTGGCCTAATAGGCCTGATAGACCTGATAGATAGAATGTGCCTAATGGGAATAATGGGCCTAAGTGGCCTAATGGGCATAATGGGCCAAATGTGGCCAAATGGGCCTGATGGACCTTAGTGTCCTAATGGGCATGATAGACCTGATGGGCACAATGGGCCTAGTGGGCCAAATAGGCCTAAGTATCCTAATGGACCTAATGGGCCTAGTGGTTTTAATGGACCTAAGTGGCTTAATGGGACCAATGGCCCTGAGGGGTTGAATGGGCCTAATGGGCCTATGCGGGGGAATGAGCCTTAGTGGCGGAATGGACCTAATGGGCCTACGTAGCGAAATGGGCCAAATAGGCCTAAGTGGCCTAATGGGCCTAAGTGGTCGAATGGGCTTGATGGGCCTAATGGTCCTAATGGGACTAAGTGGCATCATGGGCCGGATGGGCCTAATGGGCCTATTGGGCCTAATGGGACTCACCGGCCTAAGTGTCCTAATGGGCCTAATGGGCCTAAGTGGCCAAAGTGGCCTAATGGGCTTTTGTGGATGAATGGGCCTGGCGGGCCTAATGGGCCTAATGGGCCTAAGCGACATGATGGGACTAAGGGCCTCATGGTTCTAATGGGCCAAATGGGCCTAAGTGGCGTCATGGGACCAATGTGCCTAAGTGGCTTGATGGGCATAATGGGCCTTAGTAGCCTAATGTCCCCGATGGGCCTAATGGGACTCACGAGCCTCAAGGACCTAAGTGGCCTAATTGGATGAATGGGCCTTAGTGGTCTAATGGGCCTGGTGGGCCTAATGGGTTGAATGGGTCGAATATGCTAAATTGGCTTGATGGGACCAATGGGCCTGATGGGCCGAATGGGCCCAAGATGCATCATGGGTCTGATGACCATAATGGGCCTAATTTCCCAAAGTGGCCTAAGTGAGCCTAAAGGTCCTAGTGGTTTGAATGGGCCTAAGTGTCTTAATTGGCCTAATGGGCCTAATGGCCCTCATGGGCCAAAGGGGCCTAATGAGTTGAGTGGGCCTAATCAGCCTAATTTGCATAATGGTCCAAATGGGACGAATGAGACCAATGGTCCAAATGGGCCTAATGGGCCTAAGTGGCCTAATGGGCCTAAGTTGCCTAAAGGGCCAAGTGGGCCTAATGAGATTAATGTGCCTAATGGGCATAATGGGTCCAAGTGGCCATATGGGTCGAATGAGCCTCATGGGCCTAAGTGGCCTCATGGGTCCAATGGGCCTAATGGGACTAAGTGTCCTAATGGGCCTCATAGGCATAATGCGACTCATGGACCTAATGGGCCTCATGGTCCTAAGTGGCCTAATGAGCCTAATGGGCCCAATGGGACCAATGGGCATAATGGGTCCAATGGGCCTAATGGGATTAATGGTCTGAATGGGCCCAATGGGTCCAAGTGACCTAATGGGTCTAATGGGCCTCGTGGGCCACATCGACTAAAGTTGCCTCGTGGGCCCAATGGGCCTAATGGGATTAAGTGTCCTCATGGGCCTGATAGGCCTCATTGTCCTAATGGTCCTCATGGGTGAAATGTGCCTCATGGGCCTAATGGGCTTGATGGGCCTAATTAGCCTAATGGTCATAAGTGGCCTAATGGGCCGAATGGGCCTAAGTTCTCTAATGGGCCTAATAGGCCTAATGGGGCTAATGGGCCTAATTGGCCTTAGTGGCCTAATCTGGCTAATTGACCAAATGAGCCTAATGGACCTAAGTTTCCTAAGTGGATTAATAGGCCTAATGGGCCTAGTGGGAATAATGGGTTTCATGGGACCAATGGGCCTAAGTGTCCTAATGGGCCTAATGGGCCTACGTGGCCTAATGGGCCTAATGGTCCTAAGTGGCATAAGTGGCTTAATTGGCCTAATGGGACTAATGGGTTTAATTGTCCAAATGGGCCTATTGGCCCTAAATGGCCAAATGAGGCGAATGGGACTAATGGGTTTAATGGGCCTAATGAGCCTAAGTGTCACACTGGGCCTAATGGGACTAATGGGCCAAAGTGGCCTAATGGGATTAATGTGACTAAGTGGACTAATCCGTCTAATTGACTAAATGTAACTAATGGGCCTAAGTGGCCTAATGGGCCTTATGGTCCTAATCTACCTAAGTGGCCTAAGTGGCCTAATCGGCTTAATCAACCAAATGGGACTAATGGGCCTAAGTGGCCTGATGGTCCTAATGCCTAAGTTACCTAAGTGCCCTAATGGGCCTAATAAAGCTTATGGGAATAATGATACTAAGTGGAATAAGTGGTTGAATCAGCCTAATCAGCTGAATGGGCCTAATGGGCCTAAGTGGCCTAATGGGCCTAATGGGGCGAATTGGCCTAATGGGGCGAATTGGCCTAATCGGCCTAATCGAACAAATAGGCCTAATGGAGCTAATGGGCCTAAGTGGACTAATGGTCCTAATGGGTCTAAGTGGCCTAATCTTCCTAATCGACCGAATGGGCCTAAGTGACATAATGGGCCTAATGGGCATAATGGATTAATCAGGCTAATCGACCGAATGGGCCTAAGTGACCTAATTGGCCTAATCGATCGAATGGGCCTAACGGGCCTAGGTGGACTAATGGGCCTAATGGGTCTAAGTGGACTAAGTGGTCGAATCGGCCCAATCGACTAAATGGGCCGAATGGGCATAAGTGGCCTAATGGGCCCAATGAGCCTAATGGGTCTAAGTGGACTAATCGGCCTAATCGATCGAATGGGACTAATTGGCGTAAGTGGTGGATTGGGACTAATGGGACTAAGTGGATGAATGGGACAATGGGCTAAATTGGCCTAATGGGGTTAATGGGCTTATTGGGCCTACGTGGACGAATGGGATTAAGTGTAATGGGCCTAATGGGCCCAATGGACGTAAGTGATCTAATGGGAATCATGATCATAATGGGACAAAGTGGCCTAATTGTCCTAACTAACCTAATAGGCTTAGTGGGCCTAAGTGGCCGAATGGGCCTAATCCGCCTAATTGGTCCAATGGGCCTAATGGGCATAAGTGGCCCAATGGGCCTAAGTGGCCTAATGGGACTAGTGGGCGTAAGTGGCCTAATGAGCCTAATGGGATTAAGTAGCCAAATGGGCCTAATCCTCCTAATTTCTCTAATGGGCCTAATGGGCCGAATGGGCATAAGTGACACAATGGGCCAAAGTGGCCTAATGGGCCTAAGTGGCTGAATGGGCCTAAGTGGCCGAATGAGCCTAATGGGCATAATGTGCCTAATGGGCCTAATGTACCAAATGGGACTTATGGGACCAATGGGCCTAAGTGGCCTTATGGGCTTAATGGGATGAATGGGCATAATGGGCCGAATCAGACCAATCGGCCGAATCAGACCAATGGGCTGAATGGGCCTAATGAGACGAATGGGCCTAATGGGCCCAATGGGCCTAAGTGGATTAATGGGCCAATGATCCAAAGTGGCATAATGGGATTAAGTGGACTAATGGGCCTAAGGGGACCAATGGTATGAATGGGGCTAATGGGCTCAATGGGCATAAGTGACCAAATGGGCTAATGAGCCTAAGTGTTCTAATGGGTCTAATGCGCCTAAGTGGCCTAATCGGCCTAATCGAACTAATGGGCCTAAGTGGCCTAATTGGTCTAATGGGCTTAATGGGCATAGTGGGCCTAAGTGGCCTCATGGGACTAAAGGACCTTTGTGGACTAATCGGTCTAATGGGCCTAAGTGACCTAATGGGATTACTGGGATTAATAGGCCTAAGGGCCAAATGGGAAGAATGGGCATAACGGGCTGAATGGACCAAATTAGCCTAAGTGGCCAAATGGGCCTAATTGGTCTAAGCAGCCTAATGGGCCTAAATTTCCTAATCAGACTCATGATCTTAATGGGCCTAATTGGCCTAATAGGCCAAATGGGCCTAAGTGGCCTAATGGGCCAAATGGTCCAAATGGGCCAAATGGGTCTAAGTGGCCTAATCGACCTAAAAAACTGAATGGTCCAAATGGACCTTAGTGGCCTAATGGGCCCAATTGGCCTAATGGGTCTAATGGGCCTAAGTGTCCAAATGGGACTAATGGACACAATGGGCCTAAGTGGCCTAAGTGGCTTAATGGGCCTAATGCGCCTAATGGTTATAATGGGCCTAAGTGGCATAGTGGGCCTAATGTGCCTAAGTGGCCTAATGGGTCTAATGTGTCTAAGTAGCCTAATGGGACGAAGTGGGTGAATGAGCCCAATGGACATAATGGGACTAAGTGGACTAAGTGGCTTAATGGGCCTAATGAGCCTAATGGGTCAAATGGGCCTAAGTGGCCTAATGGGCCTAATGGGCCTAATGGTTCTAAGTGGCCTAATCGACCCAATCAACCGAATGGGTATAATGGGATTTATGGGCATAAGTGGTTTATTGGGCCTAAGTGGCCAAATGAGCCTAAGTGGCTTAATGAGCCTAGTGGTCCTAAGTGGCCTAATGGGCCTAATGGGCCTAATGCGCCTAGTCGACCTAAAGGGCCTAATGGGCATAAGTGGCATAATGGGCCTAAGTGGCATAATGGGACTAAGTGGCCTAATGTGCCTAGTGGGTCTATGTGGCTGAATGGGCCCAATGCACCTAATGGACCTAATGGGCCGAAGGAGACGAATGAGTAGAATGGGACCAATGGGACCAATGGGACCAATGGGACTAAGTAGCCTTATGGGCCTAATGGTCATAATGGGCCTAATGGGACTAATGGTTCTAATGGGATTTATGGGCCTTATGGGCCAAATTGGAGTAATGGGGTGAAGTGTCCTAATCGTCCTAATGGGCTTAATGGGCCTAGTGGGCCTAAGATGCTGAGTGGGCCTAAGGGGGCGAATAAGCCTAAGTGGCCCAATGGGGCTAATGGGACAAAGTGGCCTAAGTGGAAGAATGGGCCTAAGTGGTCGAATGGGTTAAATGGGCCTAAGTGACTCAATGGGCCTAATGGGCCTAATTGACCTAAGTGGACCGATGGGCCTAATGGGCCTAATTGACCTCATGGGCCTAAAGGGACTTAGTGGCCGTATGGGCCTCAGTAGCCTCATGGGTCTAATGGGTCTAATGGGACTAAATGGACGAAGTGGAATAATGGGCCTAATGTGCCTTATGAGACAAATGAGAATAATGGGACTAGTAATCCTAATGGGTTCAAGTAGTTGAACTGGACTTAGTGGCCCAATGGGCCTAATGGGGTGAATGGGCCTAGTGGCCAAATGGGCCAAATGGGCCTAAGTTGCCTAATGTGCGTAATGGTCCTAAGTGGGATAATGGGCCAAAGGGGCCTAAGTTTCCTAATGGTCCTAATGGGCCTAAGTGGCCTAAGATGCCTGATGGGCCTATGGGGACTAAGTGGCCTAATGGGCCTAATGGGCCTAATGGGTCTAATGGGCCTAAGTGGCCTGATGTTCCTAATGGGTCGAAGTGGCCTAATGGGACAAGTGGGACTATGTGGACTAATGGGTTGAATGGGCCTAATGAGCCTAAGTGGCTAAATGTGCCTAATGGGTCTAAGTGGCTGAATGGGCCGAATGGGCCTAATGTGCCTAGTGGGCCTAATGGGCATAAGTGGCCTAATGGGACTAGGTGTCCTAATGGGATTAATGGTCCTAAGTGGATTATGTGGCATAATGGGCCCAAGGGGCCTAATGGGATCAATGGACAAATGGGCCCACTGGGCTGAATGGGCCTAATTGGCCTAAGTGGCCAAATGGGCCTAAGTGTCCTAATGGGCCAAAGTTGTCGAATCAGCCTAATGGGATTAATAGGCCGAGTGGGCCTAAGTTCCTAATGGGATGAATGGGACTAATTTTCCTAAGTGGCCAAATTGTCCTGATGGACCTAATGGGTCTAAGGGTCCTAATGGGACAAAGTTTCCTAATCGACCTAATGAGCTTAATTGGCCTAATGGGCCTAATGGGATTAATGGAAAAAATGGGCCTAACTATCCTAATCATCCTAATGGGACTAATGGGATTAGTGGACCTAAGTGGCCTAATGGGTCTAATGGGCCTTAGTGGCCTAATCGGCCTAATGTGCTGAAGTGGCCTAATGGGCCTAAATGGCCTAATGGGCTTAATGTGCATAACGAGCCTTGGGGCCAAATGGGATGAATGTGTCAAATGGTCCTAATGGGATGAATGGTCTTAATTTAACAAAGTGGACCAATGGGATTATGTGTCCTAATGTGCCTAAGTTTCCTAATCCGCCTAATGGGCTTAATGAGCCTAAGGGGACTAATGGGCCTAATGGGCCTCAGTGGTCTAATGGGCCTAATGGGTCGAAGTGACCTAATGGGCCTAATGGGACTAAGTGGCCCAATAGGCCTAAGTGGATTAATGGGATTAAGAGGCCTAATGGGCCTAATTAGCCTAAGTGGCCTAATGAGACTTATGTGACTAAGTGACTTAATGGGTCTAGGTGGCCTAATGGGCCGAAGTGGCCGAATGGGCCTAATGGACATAATGGGTCAAAGTGGCCTAAGTGACTTAATGGGCCTAATGGGACTAAGTGGCCTAATGGGCCTAGGTGGCCTATGTGGCCTAATGTTAATAATGGTACTAAGGGGATGAATGGGACTAATGGGCCTAATGGGCCTAAGTGGCCTAACAGGCCTAAGTGCCCCAATGGGACCAAGGGGCCTCAGTGGCCTAATGGGCCTAATGGACCTAACTTGCCTAAGTGGCCTAGTGAGACTTAGTGGCCTAATGGGCCTAAAGGGCCTCAGTGTCTTAATGGTATTAATTATCCCAAGTGTCCTAAGTGTCGTAATGGGCCCAATGGGCTTAATGGGCCTATGTGGCCAAATGAGCTGAATGGGCCTAAGTGGCCTGATGGGGCCTAATGGGCCTCAGTGGCCTAATGGGCCTAATGGGTCTAAGTGACCTAATTATTATAATAGGTATAAGTGTACTAATGAGAAAAATGGGGAGAATCGTACCAAGAAGAATCTTATTGGGAAAATCATATTGGGAAAAATCATATCAGGGAGAATCGTACTTGGAGGAATCAGACTGGGAAAATCGTACTGGAAAAATTGAACTTGGTTTTTTTCTAAACAAAGTCCAGGATGTTCTCACCATCTTCTAGGTATGAAATTGAAGAATTGTTTTCAATTGAATACATTTTTGGTTTTGAATAGAAGAATATGTAACATGAGTTGTTACACAATCATTGCATTTCCCTATTTGTTCTAAGAGGTTGCACATGTACTATTGGATTGTTTACATAGTGCTACCTGAGTGAAAGGTTATATTCTACTTGTTGTAATCCAATGATTATTTTCTAGTGTATTGGGTGTTATTGGATCACTTCCATACCATACCAAGGACATAGTTGTTCTTATTAAATATTGAATCTTGTAAATACTTATATTCCTATGGATGTGTGTTTGTATTGTTTTAAGTAGGGAATTAAATATTTAATAGATGGCGAAGGTTGTTTCATTTGAAAATGAACATAAGAGAAAAAAGTTTCACTGATTCACCCTCTCCCCCACTCAGTGATACAATCATTCATTGGTCACTTTCAAGTGGCCTAATGGGCCCAAGGGGCCTAATGGGCCTAATGTTCCTAACTAGCCTAATGGGCCTAATGGGTCTAAGTGGTTGAATGGGTTTAACTGGCGTAAGTGGCCTAATGGACCTAATGGAACTAATGGGCCTAACTGGACTGAGGGACCTAATGGGCCTAATAGCCAACTGCGCCTAACTGGCCTAAATGGCCTAATCGGCCGAATGGGCCTAAGTGGCTGAATGGGTCAAGTGGGTCTAATGTGACTAACATGCCTATGTGGACTAATGGTCCCAATGGGCCGAATGGGCCCAACTGGCCTAACTAGCCTAATAGTCCTAATGGGCCTAAGTATCATAATGGGCCTAACTTGCTTAAGTGTCGGACCAATGGGCTTAGTGGGTCTAATTGGTCTAAGTAGCCTAACTGTCCCAATGGGACTAATGAGCCTAATGGGCCTAACTGGTTTAATTAGCCCAATGAACCTAACTATCCCAATGAGCTGAATGATCCTAACTTTCCTAACTCGCGTAAGGGGTCTATGGGACCTAATGGGAATAATGTGTCTAATGGGACTAACTCGCCAAAGTGGCCTAATGGGTCTAATTGACCTAATTTGTCTAAATGGCCTAAATTGGTCTCAATGGTCTAAATGGCATAATTGGTCTGAATGACATAAATGCCCTAATTGATATAATTGGACTAAGTGGCCTAAATGTCCTAAATGATCTAATTAGTCTATTCGGCCTAAATGGCCTAAATTGACCTAAATGGCCTAAATTGACCTAAATGGCATAATTAGCCTAATTGGATTGAATTTCCTAATTGGTATAACTAGACTAATTGGCATAATTTTTCTAATTTTTCTAAATGAGTTAAATTTTCATAAATGGCATAATTGGCCTAAATGGCCTAAATTGACCCCAATGGCCTAAATGGCCAAAATTGGTCTAAATGGTCTAAATTAGCCTAAATAGCCTAATTGGTCTAAATTTCATAAATATCCTACTTGACCTAATTGAACTAATTGGAAAAAATGGTCTAATTGGCCTAAATGTCCTAAATGGCCAATATTGGCCTGAATGGCCTTAATTGGCCTAAATGGCCTAATTGGCCTAAAATATCTAATTTACATAATTTGTCTAATTTGCCTAAATGGTCGAAATTTTCCTAATCAGATTAAATGGAATAATCATCATAATTTTCCCAATTGGTATAAATTTCCTAAATTGGCCTAAATGGCACAATTGACATAATTTGCCTAAATGGTCTAAATTGGCCTAAATAGCCTAAATGACCTAAATTGGCCTAAATGGCCTAATTAGCCTAAATGACCTAAATTGAACTAAATGGAATAAATTAACTAAATTTACTAGTTGTAAAATTGGCCTAATTGGTCTAATTGACCTAATTGGATTAATTGGCATAAATTGGCCTAAATGGCCTAAATCTTCTAATTGACCTAAATGGCCTTAAGAGCCTAAATCAGACTAATTAGTTTGAATTGGTCTCATTGGTCTAAATGGACTAAATTGGCTTAAATGGCCTAATTAGTCTAAATAGATTAAATAGACTAATGGTCCAAATTGGAATAAATGGCCTAAATTGGACTAAATTGCCTAATGGGACTAATGGGCTTATGGGTCGAATGTGCTTAAGTGGCCTAAGTGGCCTAATGGGCCTAATGTGTCTAAGGGGATTAAGTGGCCTAATGTGCCTAAGTGGCATAATCGGGTTAATGGGATAATTGGACCTAAGCGGCCTAATGGGTCTAATAAGCCCAATGGGCTTAATAGGCTGAATGGGTCCACTAGTCCAAAGTTGTCTAATGGGCCTAAGTGGCCTAATGGGATGAATGGGAATATTAGGCCTAAGTGGCCAAATGGGCATATTGGGCCTCAGTGTACTAATGGTCACATTAAGTCCAATTCGGCATAATGGGGCTAATGGGATTAATGGGTCGAATGGACTAGTTGGGAATAAGTGGCCTAATGGGCCTAATGGGCCTAAGTGTCCTAATGGGTTCATTATGGTCAATTCATCTTAATGGCCCTAATGACCGAATTGTCCTAATGGACCTAATGGGCCTAATGTGTCCAATGGGTCTAATGCATCTAAGGGGCCTAATGAGCTTAAGTGGATAAATGAGACTAAGTGGCCTAAGTGGCCTGATGCGCCTAATGGGCCTAAGTGGCCTAATGGGCCCAATGAACTTAGGGGGGCCAATGGTCGAAATGGGTCGAAGGGGCCTAATGGGACTAAGTGGCCTAATGGGCCTCAGTTACCTAAGTGACCTAATAGGCCTAATGGGCCTAAGTGGCCTAATGGGACTAATGGGTCTATTGGGTATAAGGGGCCTAATGGGCCTAAGTGGCATAATGGCCCTATGTAGCCTAAGTGACCTAATTGTCCGAATGGGCCTATTGGTCCTAAGTGACATAATGGGCCTAATGGGCCTAATGAACTAATTGGCCTAATGGACCTAAGGGGACAGATGGGCCCAATGGGCTGAATGGGTCTAAGGGGCCTAATGGGACTAAGTGGCCTAATGGGCCTATGTGACCAAATGGGAATATTGGGTCTATTGGGCCTAAGTGGTATAATGGTCCCAATGGTCTTGATGGGCCCAATGGGTCCATTACGGATAATTTAGCCTAATGGGTCCAATGGGGCTAAGTGTCCTAATGGGTCGAAGTGGTCCAATTTTCCTAATGGGCCTAATGGGCCTATTGGGTCCAATGGGTCTAAGTGGCCTAAGTTTCCTAATGGACCCAATGGGTGCAATGGGTCTAAGTGTCCTAATGAACCTTAGTGGTCTAAGTTTCCTAATAAGTGTAATGGTTCCAATGGGTCTATGTGGCCTAATGGGCCTAAGTGACCTAAGCTGCCTAATGAGCCTAATGGGTCCAATGGGTCTAAGTGGTCTAATGGGTCTAATTGGTCAAATGGGACTAAGTGGCCTAAGTTTCCTAATGAGCCTAATGGGCCTAATGGGTCTAATGGGTCTAATGGGCCTAATTGGCCTAATCGGCCTAATGGGTCTAACGGGCCTAATTGGATGTATGCATTGAATGGGACTAAGTGGCCTAATGGGGTGAATGGGTCTAATAGGCCTAAGTGGCCTAATGTCCTAAGTGGATGGACTAAGTTTCCTAATGGGCCTAAGTGGCCTAATTTCCTAAGTGTAACAATGGCCAAAGTGGCCTAATGGGCCTAAATGGCCTAAGTTTCCTAATGGGACTAATGGTTCCAATGGGCCTAAGTATCCTAATGGGCCTAAGTGGACTAATGAGCCTAAGTGGACTAAGTTTTCTAATGGGCCCAATGGGACTAATGGTCCTAATGGATCCAATTGACCTAAGTGGCCTAAGTTTCCTAGTGGGCCGAAGTGGCCTAATGGGATTAATGGGCCTAAGTGTCCAAATGGGCCTAATGGGCCTAAGTGGACTAATTGTCTTAATGGGTTCAATGGGCCTTAGTGGACTATGTTTTCTAATGGGATGAAGTGGACTAATGGGTCTTATGGGCCTAAGTGTCCAAATGGGCCTAATGGGCCTAAGTAGTCTAATTTAACTAATGGTACTAATGTGCTTAATGGGTTTAATGGGCATAATGGGTCTAATAGGTCTAAGTGGACTAATGGGAATAAGTAGCCTAAGTTTCCTAATGGGACTAATGGCCCTAATGGGTCAAATGGTTCTAGCTGTATTAATGGGCATGAGTGCCTAAATTACCTAATGGGCCTAAGGGGATTAATTGGTCTAATGAGCCTAAGTGTCCTAATCGGCATGATGGGTCTAATGGGACTAGGTGGCCTAATGGGTCGAATGGATTTAATGGGACTAAGTGGACTAATGGGCCTAAGTGGCCAAAGTTTCCTAATGGGCCATATGGTTCCAATGGGACTAAGTGGATTCAGTATGAAAGAAGTGTTTATTTTGATGAAGTATCAGAGTTTGCCGATTATGATAAAATTGAATGTGACTATGCTTTACTGATTTGTATTTTAATGGTTTATATAAATTGTTTTATATAAATGTTCTAACTTGATCTATCATAGTGGCATGATTAGGGAATTCATTTGGTGAAAGCATATTGATTTTCATTACTCACCCCCTACTTAGGGATTTTGGTGCTTTTGTAGATGTTGTATTTTGAGACACAGGTAAAGGTAAAGCATCTAATTTATTTAGTGGTTCATCATGATTCTTGGGAGGACTTGTGGTGTTGGATCATGGAAATTGGTGTGGAGTTATGGAGATTTATCTTGGAGTGCTTGAGTTTTTTTTCGAGGTCTTCTACTTTGGTACTCTGATTCTGGTTATGTTGTTTGGTTATAGTGGTCTGTTGGTATTATTTAATTATATTACATTGTTATCAAGAATCATATAGTAACATTGGTTATAGTTTGTTTGCCTGTGTTTCTTTATTTTGTAAAAGGAAAAATCATCCCCCAATTATTCATGAATCCCTTGGAATTTATTTCCAACCTTTGGATCCTTGGGAATGTCGCTTAAGGCCAACTAGAATCTCCACCTCGACTCAAGCTGGTGAGGAGGGGTGAGGTGTTACAAGTGGTATCAGTTTGTTGGGTTCTTTGGCATCCATTGTCGATCTTGGAGTTGGAATTAATTCTCAGTTTATTCTTTGAGTTGGGATAGTAGAAAGGAGTATGAAGGAACTTGAAATGTATATCATAAAAAGATGTAGCTAACCTTTTTATGATGAACTTTAAGTTACCAAGTAGTTGGGAACATAAGTGTTTTGGAGACACTTATAGGAGTGCAATATCATTATAGTGGGTTTAGACAATGAGAAGAGCATGACATTCATGGTATAAATGACTTCCCACTAGGATTTAATATCTCATTTGGAGTAATTATTTATGTTGTGATATTAATTTGTTAATTTTTGAAAAATCTATAAAGTGTTTTCAAATGTGTGATTTTGAAAAGAGAATGGTTCTGGTATTTTGAAAATGGGTCGATTTTCAAAACAGGGTGGATGTTTTTTCACAAATGATTGAACATGGGAAATGTTGGATTTTGTAAATCATGTTTATGATAGTTGAAATGTGATAGAATTTGAAATTTTTAAGACTTTAATTGCTAGAGAGTGAGACATATGGTGTTTCTCATGTGAAAAGAGAATGGAACCCAGTAAGCATCATAGAAAACAACCAGAGGAAACCACTAAAAATGTGGTTCCACCAGAGCCCCCGGTGAACCAGTGACTAGTACAGAGCATAGTGAATGATTTTGAATCTCTTGATAGTGGGGATAAAAGAGATGAACCAAGAAATTTGGACTATTTGGTTCAGTTTAAGAAGAAAAATCTACCCATCTTTTGGGGTGATTCAAAACAATAAAGGGTGGAGGCATGGCTAAATAGGATGAATCAAATCTTTGATTTCCTAAGAACACTAATGGAGTTCAAATTAAATTTAGTGATGTACATGTTGGAAGATCTTCCATGTTAGTGGTGGGATTTAGTGATCTAGGCTAAAGTGGACCAAGGTATGGCATGGGAGGATTTCAAGGAATTTTTCAACAAATAATTCTATCCTCACATGTTTAGAATTTAGAGAACGATGGTTTTATTTAGCTTGAAGTAGTAGAACCTTTTTGTGATATAATATGTGGATAAATTCATAAATTTAGTCTATTTTTCACTTGAGATTACTGCTAGTGCATCTTTTAAGATGCGCATTTTTTAATCTAGGATGAGGTAGGGAATTTGTTTGAAGATTACGGTAATCTATATAACAGATTGTACGGATATGGTCAACAGATAAACCATGGATGAAAGGGAAATCTTAGGGGTTATGGGTGGAGTAGATATTGTGATACCTATAGTAAATAATGGAAACTATACTGTGGGGAGCAATTGGAAGAGGGATACTTATTTCCAAGATGGGATTATGGCTCAGAATCTGATGGAAGGATCAATGAATCTTTCTATAAAGCCTAAGAAAAAGTCTGGATATTTCCAATGTGGCGATCTAAGACACATGAAGTGATAATGTACATCACCACATAGATCATGCCATAATTGTAATCAGATGAGGAATATTCAGTGTTATTATCTCCATGCTCTAAGGTCGGGTGTTTAGGACACTTCTCAAGGTTCACAGTCGTCTTTTTCCTCAATGGGACGAGGACAGCAAAATACCCCTCATCAGCAGAACAAAGTTAGTCATGGTGATTCCAGGAATACCATGACTCCTTAGCATGGGAAATTTTATATGGGGAATAAAGATAAAAGTGTGGTGAGTAAGTAGGTATTTGAAGTTGAGCGGGTTATTGTGAATGACCAACTTGTACCATCTATGGTGAGAGGTACAATTCTTTTGAATTCCACCCATATGCAAGATACAGGTGCATCTCATATTTCATTGCTTATCATGTTGTTGATTTTTTGGGTCTAAATGTGGAAATTATGCCTTTTGTTTTGAAACTTCAAACTCCTCGGGGTCAAAGAAAGTGTCAAGCCTTTCTGTGTAGAGCTTGTTGTATAGCTGTCGGGTGACCGGTTTAAGGTTGACCCAGGTTTGTTCATGGAAGATTAATTGGCCTAATTTCCCTAAATAACCTAAATTTTTCTAAATGGACTAAATTGGCCTAAATGGCATAATTTCCTGAAATGACCTAAATGGCCTAATTGGCCTAAATGACCTAATTAGCTTAATTAGACTAATTGGCCTAATTGGACTAAATGGCCTAAATGGCCTAAATTGGCCTAAATGTTCTAAATGGCCTAATTCGGCTAAATGGACTGAATGAACTAAATGATCAAAATTGACCTAATGGCCTAGAATGGACTAAATTGGCCTAGATTGACTAATTGGCCTAAAGGACCTAAATTTTCTAATGGGAAAAATTGGCCTAATTAGCCTAAATGTCCCAAATAGTCCTAAGTCACCTAAATGGATTAATTGACCTAAATGGCCTAAATGGACAAAATTTTCCTAAAATGATTAATTGGCCTAAATGGCCTAATTAGCCTAATTGACCTAAAGGTCCAAAATTTGCCTAAATGAACAAAATGAACTAATTGGCCTAATTGGACTAAATGGATTAATTGGCCTAAATAGTCTAAATGGACTAATTTTCCTAATTAGCATAAATGGGCTAAATGGATAAAATTAGCCTAAATGGTCTAAATTGGCCTAATTGGTCTAAATGGCCTAAATGGCTTAATTGGCCTAAATGAAGTAAATGGACTAATTGGTCAAATTGGCCTAAATAGACTAATTTTCCTAAATGGACTAAATTGGCATAATTGGAATAATTGGTCTAAATGACCTAAATTGGTCTAAATTGCCTAAATGACCTAACTAGTATAATTGTCCTAAATGGACTAATTTTCCTAAGTGGTGTAAATGGTATAATTGGTATAATTGGCATGAATGGCCTAAATGACCTAATTTGGCCTAAATGGCTTAGTTCGCCAAAATGGCCTAAATTTCCTAATTGGACTAATTGGACTAATTGGATTAATTGGCCTGATTGGTCTAAATGACCTAAATCGGCCTAAATTGACTAAATATCCTAATTGGCCTTATTGGACTAAATTTTCCTAAATGGAATAAATATCCAAAATTGGCCTAATTGGCCTAATTTTTCCAAATGGTCTAAATTGGCCTAAATTGCATAAATTGCCTTATTAGCTTAATTGGCCTAATTGGCCAAATTGGCCTAAATGGCCTAAATTGTCCTAAATGGAATAAATGGTCTAATTGGCCTAAATGACCTCAGTTAGCCAAATTGTCCTAATTCACCTAAATTTTCTAAATTGTCTAATTGGTCTAATTGTCCTAATTTCCCTAATCAGCCTAAATTGGCCAAATCGGCTTAAATGTCCAAACCGGCCTAATTGGCCTAAATATCCTAAATTGGCCTAAATGGACTAATTGGATGAATTTGATTAAATGGTCTAAATTATCCTAAATAACCTAAATGATCAAAATTGGCCTAAATGGCCGAATTGGCCTAAATGACCTAAATTTTCTAATTGGCCTAATTGGCCTAATTGATCTAAATGACCTAAATGACCTAAATAGACTAAATGGACTAAATAAACTAAATGTCCTAATTGCCTAATTGGCCTAAATGGCCCAAATGGCCTAAGTTGGCCTAAATGGTCTAATTTTTTTAATTAGCATAAATGGATTAATTGGCCTAAGTGACCTAATTGACCTAATTGGCATAAATGGCCAAAATGAACTAATTGGCCTAATTGGACTAATTAGGCCAAATGTTATAAATTATCCTAAATGGCCTAAATTGGCCTAATTGGCTAAATTGGTCTAAACGGCCTAAATTTGTCTAAATGGTCTAAATGGCCTAATTGTCCAAAATAGCCAAAATGGCCTAATTGATATAATTGGCCTAAATTGACTAATTGGCCTAAATGACCTAATTAGCCTAAATGGCATAATTTGTCTAAATGGCCTAAATGACCTAATTGGCCTAAATTGACCTAAATGGCATAAATCGTCCTAAATGGACTAAATTAGCCTAAATGGCCTAAATTGGCCAAAATGGTCTAATTTTCCTAATTGGCCTGAATTGCCTAATTGGCCTAATTTGTCTAATTTTACTAATTAGTCTAAATGAGCTAAATTGGTCTAAATGGCCTAATTTGCCTAAATTTTCTAAATTTTCTAATTGACCTAATTGGCCTAATTGGCCTAATTGGCCTAATTGGCCTAAATGGCCTAAATTTACCTAAATGGCCAAAATGGAAAAAATTGGCATAAATGGCCTAAATTGGCCTAAATGGCCTAAATTGACCTAATTGGCCTAAATTGCCAAATTTGCATAATTGGCCTAATTTGCCTAAATGGTCTAAATTGGCCTAATTGGCTTAAATGGACTAATAGGCCTAATTGGCCTAATTGGTCTAAATTACCTAAATTGGACTAAATGGAATAATTGGCATAATTGGCCCAAATGGTCTAAATTGGCCTAAATAGCCTAAATGACCTAAATTGGCCTAAATGGAATAATTAGCCTAAATGAACTAAATTGGCCTAAATATTCTAAATGAACTAAATTTCCTAATTGGCCTAATTGTACTAAATGGCCTAATTGACTTAATTGGACTAAATTGGACTAAATGGCCAAATTCTTCTAATGGGCCTAAATAGTCTAAAGGTCCTAAATTGGCTTAATTGGCCTAAATTGGTCTCATTAGCCTCATTGAAATAAATGGCCTAAATTGGCTTAAATGGCCTAAATGGACTAATTGCCCTAAATGGCCTCAATGTCCTAATTGGCCTAATTGGCCTGAATGATCAAAATTGGCCTAAATGGCCTAATGGGCCTGAGGGTCGAATGAGCCTAAGTGGATTAATGGGTCTAATGGGATTAAGTGGCCTAATGGGCCTAATGGGCCTAATGGGACCAATGGGTCTAATGGGATTAAGTGAACTAATAGGACTAATGGGACTAAGTGGCCCAATCAGCCTCATGGGCCAATTGGACATAAGTGGCTAAATGGGTCTAATGGGCTTAATGGGCTTAATGGGTCTAATGGTTCCACTGGTGCCAAAGTGAGCTAATGGGCCTAAGTGGCCTAAGTGGGCCAATGGGCCGAGTGGGCCTATTGGGCCTAAGTGGCCTAATGAGCCTAATGTCCTAATGGGCCCATTAAGTCCAATTCGGTCAAATGGGACTAACAGGCTTAATGGGTTGAATGGAGCAGTTGGGCCTAAGTAGTCTGATGGGCCTGATGGGCCTAATGGGCCTATTGGGCATAAGTATCCTAATGGTCCTAAGTGGCCTAATGGGCCCATTATTGTCAATTTGACCTAATAGGATGAATGGACGAATTGACCTAATGGGCCTAATGGGCCCAATGGGCCTAATGGGTCTATGGGGCCTAATGGGCCTATGTGGATGAATGGGCCTAAGTGGCCTAAGTGTCCAAATGGGCCTAATGGGCCTAAGTGGCCTAAGTGTCCAAATGGGCCTAATGGGCCTAAGTGGCCTAAGGGGACTAAGGGGCCCAATGGGATAATGGGTTTAAGAGGGCTAATGGGCCTAAGTGGCATAATGGACCTAAGTGGCCTAAGTGACCTAATAGGCCTAATCGACCTATTGGGCCTAAGTGACCTAATGGGACCAATGGCCTAATTGGCCTAATAGGCCAAAGGGGTCCAATGGACCCAATGGGTCTAATGGGTGTAAGGGGCCTAATGGGACTAAGTTGCTTAATGGGCATAAGTAGCCTGAGTGACCTAATAGGCCGAATGGGATGATTAGTCCTATTAGGCCTAATGGGCCCATTATGGCTAATTCGACCTAATGGCCTAATTGGCCTAATTGGCATAATGGGTCTAAGGGGCCTAATGGGGATAAGTGGCCTAATGGACCTAAGTGGCCTAATGGGAATATTTGGCCTATTGGGCCTAAGTGGTCTAATGGGGTTAATGGGCATGATGGGCCTAATGGGCCCATTATGGATAATTCAGCCTAATGGGTCCAATGGGCCTAAGTGCCCAAATGGGTCGAAGTGGACCAAGTTGGCTAATGGGACTAATGGGTCCAATGGGTCTAAGTGGCCTAAGTTTCCTAATGGGCCTAATGGGTCCAATGGGTCTACGCAACTTAATGTCCCAAAGTGGCCTAAGTTTCCTAATGGGCCTGATGGGCCTAATGGGTCCAATGGGTCTAATAAGTTCAATGGGTCTAATTAGCCTAATGGAAATAAGTTACCTAAGTTGCGTAATAGGCCTAATGGGTCTAATGGGTCTAAGTGTTCAAATAATCCTAAGTGACCTAAGTTGCCTAATGAGCCTAATGGGCCTAACGGGCCTAATGGGTCTAATGGGGCTAAGTGGCCTAATCGGGCTTATGGGTCTAATGGGCCTAATGGGATTAATGGATTGAATAGGCCTAAGTGGCCTAATGGGACTAAGTGGAAGAATGGTCTTAATGGTCCTAAGTGGCCTAATCGACCGAATGGGCCTAAGTGGCCTAATGGGCCAAATAGGCCTAATGGGCCGAATGTGTCTAAGTGGCCTAAGTGGCTGAATGGGCCTAATCGAACGAATAGGCCTAATGGGACTTATGGGCTTAAGTGGTTTATTGGGACTAATGGGCCTAAGTGGTTGAATGGGCCAAATGGGACAAATTGGCCTAATGTGGCATACTGGGCGTAATGGGCTAAAGTGGAAGAATGGGCTCGAGTGGCATAATGGGCCTAATGGGCCGAATGGGAATAAGTAGTCTAATGGTCCTAAGTGTCCTAATAGGCCTAGTGGGCCTAAGTGGTCGAATGGGCCTAACGACCCTAATGCGCCTAATTGGCCTAATGGGTGTAAGTGGCCTAATGGGCCTAAGTGGCCTAATGGGCCTAGTGCACCTAAGTGGCCGAATGGGCCTAATGCGCCTAATGAGACTAATGGGCCTAATGGGTCTAATGGACCTGAGTAGCCTTATGAGCCTAATGGGTTGAATGAGACCAATGGACCTAATGGGCACAAGTGGCCTAATGAGAAAATGGGCCTAAGTGGCATAATGGGCCTAATGGGCCTAAGTATCCTAAGTGGCCTAATCGTCCTAATCGAACGTATGGGCCTAATGGGACTGATGGGCCTGAGTGGAATAATGGGCAGAGTATGCCGAAGTGGCCGAATGGGCCTGATGGTCTTAACGGGCCGAAGTGGCCTAAGGGGCCTAATGGGCCTCATGGGCCTGAGTGTCCTAATGGGCCTCATGGGCCTAAGTGGATTCATGGTCCGAATAGGCCTAAGAGGTCTAAGTGGCCTAATGTGACTAATGGGCTTAATGGGCTTAACGGGCCTAGGTACCAAATGGTCCAAAAAGGACCAACTTGCCTATGGGGCCTAATGGGACTAAATTGCCTAATAGGACTAGGTGGCTTAATGGGCTTAATGGGCTTAATGGTACTAGGGGCCTAATGGTCCTAATGGGCCTAAGTGGCCGGATGGGTCGAATTTGCCTAAGTGGAATAATGGGCCTAGGTGGCCTAATGGGATAAAGTTGTCTAATCGGCTTAATGGGCTTAATGGGCCTAATGGGACTAATGGGCCTAAGTGGCCTAATGGTCCTAATGGGGCTATTGGGTCGAATGGGCCTAATTGTTCTAAGTGGCCTAATGGGCCTAATGGGTCAAAGTTTCCTAATCGCCTTAATGGGCTTAATGGGCCTAATGCACCAATGGGTCGAATGGGCCTAAGTGGCCTATTGGGCTGAAGTGTCATAATTGTCCTAATGGGATTAATGTGCCTAGTGGGGCCTAAGAGGCCTAATGGGACTAATGGGCCTTAGTGGCATAATCACCCTAATGTGCCTAATAGACCTAATGTGCCTAAGTGGCCTAATGAGATTAATGGGATTAATGGTCCTAGGGGCCAAATGGGCTGAATGGCCCAAATGGGCCGAATGGGCCGAATGGGCCTAAGTGGTCTAATGGGTGCAAGTTTCCTAATTTACATAATGGGCTTAATGGGCCTAATGGGCCTAATGGTCCTAATATGCCTAAGTTGCATAATCGGCCTAATGGGATTAATGGGCTCAGTGGGCCTAAGTGGCCGAATGGGGCTAATGGGCCTAAGTAGCCTAATCGACCTAAGTGGCCAAATAGGCCTCAGTGGTCGAATGGGCCTAATGGACCTTAGTGGCCTAAGTGGACTAATGATACTAAGGGGCCTAAGTGGCCCAATGGACCAATGAGCCTAATGGGCCTAAGTTTTCTAATGTGCGTAATGAGCCTAAGGGGCCTAATGGGCCTAATAGGCATAAGTACTCTAATGGGCCTAATAGGCCTAAGTGGCCTAATCCGACTAATGGGACTAATGGGCCTAAGTGGCCTAATAGACCTAATGGGTCGAAGTGGCCAAATGGGCCTAATGGGCCTAGTGGGCCTAATGAGCCGAAGTGGATGAATGGACCTAATGGATCAAAGTGGCCTAATGGGCTAAATGGACCTAATGTTCTTAGTTAGCCTAGTGGGATTAAGTGGACTAATGGGCATAATGGTCCAAAGTGGCTGAAGTGGCCTAATGGGCTAAATAGGCCTAAGTGGCCTAATGAGCCAAATGGGCCTCAGTGGCCTTATGGGACTAATGTGCCTAATGGGAATAATTATCCTAAGTGGCCTAATGGGCCTAATTGGGTTATTGTGCATAATGGTCCTAATGGTCCTAAGGGGCCTAATGGGCCTATTGGGTCGAAGTGGCATAATGGATCTAACGGGCCTTATGGGCCTCATGGGCCTCATGGGCCTAAGTGGCATCATATACCTCATTGACCTAAGTGTCCTAATGGGCTTAATGGGCCCAAGGGTCCTAATGGGTTTAAGGGGCCTAATGGGATAAATGGGATTAACGGGCCTTGGTGCCAAATGGGCCTAATGTGTCGAATGGACATAATGGGCCGAATGGGCCTAATGAGCATAAGTGGCCTAATGGGACTAATAATCCTAAGTGGCCTAATGGTCCTAAGTGGCTTAGTCAATCTAATGGGATTAATGGGCTTAATGGGCCTAAGGGCATAATGGGCCTATGTGGCCTAAGGGGCCTTATGGGCCTAAGGGGGCTAATGGGCCTAAGTGACCTAATGGTCTAGGGTGGCCTAATGGGCTTAATGGGATTAACAACCCTAGGGGTCAAATAAGAATAATGGGCCAAATGGGCCAAATAGTCCTAAGTGGCCAAATGGGTCCAATGGGCCTAAGTGGCCTGATGGGCTTAGGTAGCCTAATCGACCTAATGGGCCTAAGTGGCCTAATAGGCCAAATGTGTCTAAGTGTCCTAATGGGGCTAGGTGGCCTAATGGACTTAATGGGATTAACAGGACTAGGGCCCAAATGGCCCTAATGGGTCGAATTGGCCTAAGTGGCCAAATGAGTCTAAGTGGTCGGATGGGCCAAAGTTTCCTAATTGGCCTAATGGGATTAATAGGTCTAATGGGACTAATAGGCCTAAGTGACCTAATGGGCCAAATAGGCTTAATTTTCCTAATGGGCCTAATAAACCTAATGGGCCTAAGGGGCCTAATGGGCCAAAGCGGCCTAATCAGTCTAATGGGATTAATTAGCCTAATGGGCCTAATGGATCTAATGGGTTGAATGGGACTAAGTGACCTAATCGGCCTAAGTGGCATAATCGACCTAATGGTCTTAATGGTCCTAGTGGAACTAAGTGGCCTAATGGGCCTAATGGACCTAATGGGCCTTAGGTACCTAATCGGCCTAATTAGCCTAAGTGGCTTAATGGGCCTTAGTGGCCTAATGGGATTATTTTGCATAACGGGCCTAAGGGCCAAATGGTCCTCATGGGATGAATGGACCTAATGGGTTGAATGGGCCTAATTAACCTAAGTGGCCCAATGGGCCATGGGCCTACGCGGCCTAATGGGTCTAAGTTCCCTCAGCCTACTGGGCTTAATGGGTCGAATGGGCCTAATGGGCCTAAGTGGACTAATATGCTGAATGGCCTCGTCGGCCTAATGGAATTAATGGGGAAAGGTGGTATAAGTGTCTGAATGGGGCTCTGTGGCCTAATGGGCCTAATGGGTTGAAATGGCCAAAGTGGCCTAATGGGCCTAAGTGGCCTAATGGGCCTGAGTGGCCTAATTGGCCTAATGGACCTAATTGGACTAATGGGCCTAATGGGCCTAATGGAATTAAGTGGAATAATGGGCCTAATGGGCCTAAGTGACCTAATGGGCCTAAGTGGCCTAATGGGCCGAAGTGGTCTAATGGGCCTAATGGGTATAAGTGGCCCAATGAGTCTGATTGGCCTGATGGGCCTCATGGGCCTCATGGGCCTAAGTGGCCTAATAAGCCAAATAGGCCTCTGTGGCCTGATGGGCCCGATGGGCCTAAGTGGCTTAATGAGCCGAATGGGCCAAAGTGGCCAAATGGGCCTAATGAGCCTAATGGACTGAAGTGGCCTAATGGGCCTGATGGGAATGATGGGAATGATGGGTATAATGTGCCTAAGTGGCCTAATGATCTGAATGAACCTACGTGGCCTAATGGGTTTGATGGGCCAAATGGGCCAAATGGGTTTAAGTGGTTGAATGATCCAAATGGGTGGAATAGGCCTAAGTGGCCTAATGAGTCGAATTAGCTTAAGTCGCGTAATGTGCCTAATGGGCCCAAGTGGTCGAATGTTCCTGATCAGACTGATAGGCCTGATGGGCCCAATGGGATTAATGGGCCTTAGTGGCTTTATGGGATTGATGTCTTAATGGGCCTCATGGGCCTAAGTGGCCGAACGCGCCTAATGGGCCAAATGTAGTAATGAGTGTAAGTAGCCTAATGGGTCTAATGGTCCTCAGTGGCTTAATGAGCCTAGTGGGCCTAAGTGGCCAAATGAGCTGAATGGGCCTAAGTGGTCGAATGGGCCAAATAGACCTAATGGGCCTAAGTGGCCTAATGGGCGTGATGGGGCTGAGTGACCTCATGGTCCCAATGGGCCTAATGAGACTAAGTGGCCTAAGTAGCTGAATGTTCCTAATGGGCCTAAGCGGCCTAATGGGCATGATGGTCTTGATGGGTCTAATGCGCCTAAGTGTCCTAATGGGTCGAATGGGCCTAAGTGGACTAATGGGTCGGATGGTCCTGATGGTCCTAATGAGCCTAATGGGCCTCACTGGTCTAAGTAGTCCAATGGGCCTCATGGACCTAAGTGTTCTAATGGGATGAGTGAGCCTAATGGGCCTAATGGGCCTGATTTACCTAATGGGGCTCAGTGGCCGAATGGGCCTAATGGGCCTAAGTGGATGAATGGGTCTAACTGGCCTAAGTGGAAAAATGGGTCTAATGGTACTTAGTAACCTAATGGTCCTAAGTGGACACATGGGCCTAATGGGCCTATGTGGATGGATGGACCTAATGGTCCTGAGGGGCCTAAGTTGTCTAACAGTCCTATGGGCCTATTGAGACTAAGTCACCTAATGGGCCTAATGGGTTTAAGTTGCCTAATGGGATGAATGGACCTAATGTGACTAGTAGACCTAAGTGGAAAATGGGCCTAATGGGCCTAAGTGGCCTAATGGCCAAATCGACCTAGGTGGCTGAATGGGCCTAAGTGGCCCATTGGACCTAACTTCCCTAGGTGGTCGAATGGGCCTAATGGGTCTGATAGGCCTAAGTGGCTGGCCTAATGGTCCAAATAGGCCTAAGTTTCCTAATGGTCCTAATAGGCCTCATGGGCCTAAGTGGACCTCATGGGCCTATCGACCTAAGTGGCTTAATGGTCCAAATGGGCCTGAGTGGCCAAATGGGCATAATGGGCCCAAGGGGCCCAATGGGCCCAATGGGCCTAATTGGCTTAACAGACCTAGGTGCCAAATGGGATGAATGGGATGAATGAGCCTAATGGGCTGAATGGGCCCAATGGGCCTAAGTGGACTAATGGGCCTAAATGGCCTAGTTGACCTAATGGGATTAATGATCCTAATGGGCCTAATGGGTTTAATGGGCCTAAGTGGCATGATGGGCCTAAGTGGCCTATGGGGATTGGGTGGCCTAATGGGAATAATGGAATTAACGGGCCTAGGGGAAAAGTGGTCCTAATGGGATGAATGGACCTCAACAACCTAATGGGCCTAAGCAACCTAATGGGCCTAGGTGGCCTAATGGGCTGAATGGGCTTAACGGGCCCAGGGTCCAAATGGTCCAAATGGGTCTAATTGGCCTTAGTGGCCTAATGGGGCTAATGGGTCGAAGTGGCCTAATGGGACAAAGTTTCCTAATTGACCTAATGGACATAACGGGCCCAATTAGCCCAAGTGGCCAAATGGACCTAAGTGGCCTAATGGGAATAATGGGCCGAATGAGCCTAATTGGCCTAAGTGGACTAATGGGTCAAAGTTTCCTAATCGGCCTAATGAGATTAAGGGGAATAATGGGCCTAAGTGTCCTAAGTGGCCTAATGGTTCTAATTGGCCAAATCGGACTAATGGTCTTAATGGGCCTAAGTGGCCTAATGGGCCTTAGTCGCCTAATCATCCTAATGGGGATAAGTGAAAAAATGAGCCTAAGTGGCCTAATGAGCTTAATGGGATTAATAGTCTTAGGGGCCTAATGGGCCTAATGGGATGAATGGGCCTAATTAGCCTAAGTGGCCTAATGCACCTACTAGGCCTAAGTGGCCTAATGAGCCTAAGTTGCCTAATCGGTCTAATGGGATTAATGGGCCTTAGGGGCCTAATGGTACTAATGGGCCTATTGTTCCTAATGGGACTAAGTGCCCTAATGAGCCTAAGTGGCCTAATCTACCTAATGGGATTAATGGTCCTAGTGGTCCTAGGTTCCCTAATGGGCCTAATGGGCCTAAGTGGCTTGATCGGCCGAATGGGCCTATGTGGCCAAATAGGCCTAAGTGGACCAATGGGCATAATGAGTCTAAGTGGCCTAATGGGCCTAGTTGGCCTAAGTGGTTGAATGGGCCGAATGGGCCTAAGTAGCCCAATGGGCCTAATGGGCCTAATGGGCATAAGTGGCCTAATGAGTCTAATGGGCCTAAGTGGCCTGATGGGCCTAATGGGCCTAAGTGGCCTCATGGACCTAAAAAACCTTAGTGACCTAATGGTCCTTAGTGGCCTAATGGTCCAAATAGGCCTAATAGGCCTAATGGGCCTAATAGGCCCAAGTAGCCTATGTGGTTCATTGATCCTAATGGGCATAATGGGCCTAATGGGTCATATGGACCGAATTGGCCTAATGGCCTAGTGGGACTAAGTGGCTGAATAAGAGGAATGAGTTTAATGGGCCTAAGTGGCCTAATGGGCCTAATGGACCCAATGGGCCCAATGGGCCCAATGGGCCTAAGTGGCCTAATGGGTCAAATGGGTTGAATGGGCTAAATGGGTTGAATGGGCCTAAGTGGACCAATCAGCTTAAAGGGCCTAATGGGCCAAAGTGGCCTAATGGACTGAAGTGGCTAAATGGCCCTAAGTGGCCTAATGGGGATAATTGGCCTAAGTGGCCTAATGGGGATAATGATTCGAAGTGGAGGAATGAGCTTAAGTGGCCCAATGGGTCTAATGGACCTAATGGGTGTAAGTGGCCTTGTGGGCCTAATTGTCCTAATGGGTCGAAGTGGTGTAATGGGATTAATGGTACCTAGTGGATGAATGAGCTGAATGGTCCTAAGTGGCCCAACTGGCTGAATGGGCCCAATGGGCCTAATGGGCCTAATGGCCCTAAGTGGCATGTTGGGCCTATTGGGCCTAAGTGGCCTCATGGGCCTAATGGGCCTAAGTGGCCGAAGTGGCCTAATCGGCCTAATCGACCGAATGGGCCTAATGGGCCTAAGTTTCCTAATGGGCCTAATGGGCCCAAGTTTCCAAATGGGTCGATTGGGCCTTAGTGGCCCAGTGGGCCTAATTTGCCTAAGCTGCCTAATGGGAGAATGGGATGAATGGTCCTAATGGGACTAAGTGGCCTAATGGGCCTAATTGGTCGAATGGGCCTAAGTGGCATTATGGTTTTAAGTGGCCTAATGAGCCTAAAGTGGCCCAAATGGGCCTAATGGCCCGAATGCGCCTAATGGATTGAATGGGACTAAGGTCCCCAATGGGCCTAACATACTGCTTGGGCCTAATGGGACAAAGTTTCCTAATGGGCCTAATGGACCGAATGGGCCTAAGGGGTCCAATGGGACGAATGGGCCTAATGGGTCAAAGTGGACTAATGTGCTTAATGGGCCTAACTAGTCTAAGGTGCCTCATGGGCCTAATGGCCTGAATGGGCTTAATGGGAGAAATGGGCCAAAGTGGCCTAATCAATCCAAAGGGCCTAAGTGGCCCAATGGGCCTAAGTGGCCCAATGGGCCTAAGTGCCCCAATGGGCCTAAGTGCCCCAATTGGCCTAAGTGGCATAATGGTCCTAATTGGCCTAATGGGTCTAAGTGGCTGAATGGTCATAATGGGCCTAATGGGCATAATGGGCCTAATGGGTCTAAGCGGGCTAAGTGGTCTAATGGACCGAAGTGGACTAATGGGCCTAATGGGCCTAAGTCACCTAATTGGGCTAAGTAACCTAATGGTCCTAAGTGGCCTCCTGGGCATAATGGGCCTAAGTGGCCTAATGGGCCTAATGGGTCTGATGGGCCGAATGGGCCTAATAGGCCTAATGGGATGAATTGGCCTAATTGGCCTAAGTGGCCTAATGGGCCTAAGTGGCCTAATGGGCCGAAGTGCCCTCATCAGCATACTGGGCAAAAGTGGATGAATGGGTTGAATGGGTCTAATAGGCCTAATGGGCCTAATGGTTCTAAGTGGCTTACGGGGCTTAATGGGCATAAGTGACCTAATCAACCGAATGGGTTTAATGGGTCGAAGTGGCCTAATTGGCCTAATGGGCCAAAGTGGCCCAAGTGGCTTAATAGGCCTAATAGACCAAAGTGGCATAATGGGAGTAAGTTGCCTATTAGGCCTAATGGGCCTAAGTAGCCTAATCGGCCTAATGGGATTAATTGGCTTAAATGGACTAATGGTTATAATGGGACGAAGTGGCCTAATGGGCCAAAGTAGCCTAATCAACCTAATGGGCCTAAGTGTCCTAATGGGACTAAGTGGAACAATGGGTCTAATGGGCCTAAGTGGACTAATGGGACAAATGGGGCCAAGTGGCCCGATGGGACTAATGGGCCTAAGTTGCCTCATGGGCCTAAAGGGATTAAGTGGCCTCATGGGCCTAATGGGCCTCACTGGGCTCATGGGGCTAATGGCCCTAAAGGGCTTAAGGGGCCTAAGTGGCCTAATAGGCCTAATCAGCCTAATGGACCTAAGTAGCCTAATGGGCCTAATGGGCTTAAGTTGTCTAATGGGACCAATAAGACTAATGGGTCTAATGGGCCTAAGTGGTTTAATGGGCCTAATTGACCTAATCAAACTAATGGACCTAATGGGTGTAATGGGATTAAGTGGTCGAATGGGCCTAAGGGGCCTAATGTTCTAAATGGTATTAAGTGGCCTAATGGGCCCAAGTGGCTTATTGGGCCTAAGTGACCTAATCAGCCTAATGGACCTAATGGGTGTAATGGCCCTAAGTGGTCGAATGGGCCCAATTGGTCGAATGGACCTAATGTGCCTAGTGATCCTAATGGGTATAATGGGCCTAAGTGGATGAATTGGCCTAGTGGGCCTTATGGGCCTAAGTGGCCTAATGGACCTAATGGGCATAAGTGGCCAAATGGACCTAATGGGAATAATGATATAAATGTTCCTAATGGGCCTAATGGGCCTACTGAGCCAAAGCAGCCTAATGGGACTACGTTGCCTATTGGGCCCAATGGGCCTAAGTGGCCTAATGGCCCTAAGTGGCCTAATGGGATTAATGGACCTAATGGGATTAATGGGTTTAATGGTCCTAAGTGGCCTAAGTGGCCTAATGGGCCTACATGGACAAATGGGCCTAAGTAGACTAATGAGACTAAAGATACTAATCCTCCAAAGGGACCTAATGGCCCCAAGTGGTATAATCATAGCCTAATGGGCCTAAGTGGTCAAATGGGCCAAATGGGCATAATGGGCCTAAGTGGCCAAATGGGCCTAATGGGCTTAAGTGGCATAATGGGTCGAATGGGCCTAAGTGGCCTAATAGGTCTAAAGGGCCTAATGGTCCAATGTAGCCTAATGGTCCTAAGTGGCATAATCGGCCAAATGGGCCTAAGTGGCCTAATGGTCCTAAAGGGATTAATAGGACAAAGTGGTCTAATGGGCCTAAGTGGCATAATCATGACCAAATTGGCCTAAGTGGCCGAAGGGGATGTATCAAATGAATTGTCCTAATGTACCAAATGGGCCTAATGGGCCTAAGTGACTTAATGGGATGAATGTGCCTAAGTGGCCTAATGTGCCTAATGGGCCTAATGGGCCTAAGTGGCCTAATGGCCCTGATGGGATGAATGAGCCTAATGGTCCAAATTGGCCTAAGTTTCCTAATGGACCTAAATTGCCTAATGGGACAAATGGGCCTAATAGGTCAATTAGGCCTAAGTGGTGTAATGAGCATAATGAGCCGAATGGGGTTAAGTTGTCTAATGGGACTAATGGGCTAAATGGGATGAAGTTGCGGAATGGGCCTAATGGGTCGAAAGGTCTTAATAGGACGAATGGGCTTAATGATCCTAATGGACCTAAGTGGCCTAGCAGTCCTAATGGGCCTAGGTGGCCTAATGGGCCTAAGTGGCCCATTGGGTCTAATGGGCCTAATGGGTTGAATGGACCCAATGGGACGAAGTGGACTAGTGGGGTGAATTGGCCAAATGGGCCTAATTGGGTGAAGTGGCCTAATGGGCCTAATAGGCCTACTGAACCGAAGTTTCCTAATGGGCAGAATGGGCCTCAAGAGTCCAATGGGTGTAATGGTTTGAATGGGCCAAATGGGACTAAAGGGTCTAATGGGGCTAATGGTCCTAATTAGCTGAATGGGTCAGATGGGTCTATTGGGCCTAGTGGGTCGAAGTGGCTTAATTGACCTACTAGTCCTAATGGACCTACTGGGTCTAATGGACCTAATGGGACTTAGTGGCCTGATGGTCTTAAGTGGACAAATGGACCTGATGCGCCTAATGGTTGTAATGGGCCTAATGGTCCTAAGTGAACCAATGGTCCTAATGGGCCTAAGTGGCTGAATGGGCCTAATGGGCCTAAGTGGTCCAATGGGCCTAATGGGCTTAAGTGGTCTAATGGGCCTAAGTGGCTGAATGGGATGAATGGGCTGAATGGGTCGAATGGACCTAAGGGGCCTAAGTGACCTAATGAGCCTAAGTGTCCTAATGGGCCCAATGGGCCTAATGGTTCTAATGGGCCTAAGTGGCCTAATGTGCCTAAGTGTCCAAATGGACATAATGGGCCTAAGTTTCATAGTGGGCCTGAGGGGCCCTAAGTGGCCTAATGGGACAAAGTGGACGAATGGGCCTAATGGGCATAATGGGCCTCAGTGGCCAAATCGGCCTAATAATGGGCCTAAGTGTCCTAATAGGCTTGATGGACCTAAGTTGACCAAATGGACTAATGAGACAAATGTACCTAATGGGATTAAGTGGGCCTACTGGGCCTACTAGGCCTATTGGGACTAATGGGCCTACTGGGCTTAATGGGCCTACAGGGTCTATTGGGACTACTAGGCTTACTAGGCCTAATGGCCCTAAGTGGAATAATGGGACTAAGTGACCAAATGGGCATAAGTTTCCTAATGGGTCTAAGTTTCCTAATGAGTCTAATGGGCCTAATGGACCTAAGTGGACGAATGAGCCTAATGGGCTTAATGGGCATAATGGGGTGAAGTGGCCAAATGGGACTAAGTGGTCTAACGGGCCTAATGGGCTTAAGTGGCCTAATGGACCAAATGGGCTTAAGTGGCCTAATGGGCCTAATGGGACTAATTGGACTAAGTGGCCAAATGGGACTAAGTAGCCTAATGGGCCAAATGGGCCTAAGTGGCCTAATGGGACAAATAAGACGAATGGGACTAATGAGAATAATGGGTATAATGGGCCTAATGGGCCTAGGTGGTCTAATGGGCCTAATGGGCCTAAGTGGTATAATGGGCCTAATGTGACTAATGGGCCTAAGTGAACTAATGGGCCTAAGTGGACTAATGGGCCTCAGGGGCCTAATGAGCATATGTGTCCTAATGGGCCTAAGTGGTCGAATGGGCCTAAGTCGCCTAAGGGAACTAAATGGGCCTAATGTTCCAGAGTGGCTGGATGGGCCTAATGGGATTAATGGTCCTAAGTCACCTAAGGGGACTAATGGGCCTAATGGTCCTAAGTGGCTAAATGGGACTAATGGGCCTAAGTGGAACAATGGGCCTAATGGGCCTAAGTGGGTGAGTGGGACTAAGTGGGTGAATAGGCCTAAGTGGCATAATGGGCCTAACTGGCCTAATGTACCTAATGTGCCTAAGTGGCATAATAGGCCTAATGGGATAATGGGCCTAATGATCCTAAATGGTTGAATGGGCCAAATGGCCCTAAGTTGCATAATTGGCCAAATGGGCCAAATGGGCCTAAGTGGATTAATGGGTCTAAGTGACCTAATGGGCCTAATGGGACTAAGTTTCATAATGAATCTAAGTGGACTAATGAGCCTAAGTTCCCTGATGGACCTAATGGGATGAAGTGACATATGGGTTTAAGTTGCCGAATATGCCTAATGGGCTTAAGTGGAGGAGTTAGCCTAATGGGTCGAGGTGGCCTAATGGGCCTAATGGGCATAAATGGACCAATGGGCCTAATGGGCCTAATGGTCCTAATGGGAATAATGGGCATAAGTTGCCTAATGGGCCTAATGGGCCTAAGTGGCCTAATAGGCGGAATGGGCCTCAATGGCCTAATGGACATAATGGACATAATGGGTCGAATGGGCCTAAGTGACCTAATGGGAGTAGATGGACTGATGGGCCTAATGGGCATAAGTGGCATAATGTTCCTATGTGGCCTAATGGACCCAATGGACCTAATGAGTTGAAGTGGCCTAAGTGGCCTAATGGGTCTAATGAGACTAAGTGGACGAATGGGCCTAATGGGACTAAGGGGGTCGAATTGGCCTAATGGGGGGAAATATCCTAATGGTCCTAAGTTTCCTAATGGGCATAATGTTTTAATGGTAATAATGGGCCTAATAGGACTAATGGGCCTTAGTGTCCTAATGGGACTAATGGGACTTTGTGGCCTAATGGGCCGAATGGGCCTAAGTGGCCTAATGGGACTAATGGGTCTAAGTGGCCTAATGGGATAAATGGGCCTCAATGGGTTAATGGTCTTAATGGGCCTAAGTGGATTAATGGGCCTAATGGGATGAATGGTTCTAATGGGGTGAATTAGTCTAATTGGCCTAAGTGGCCTACTAGGCCTTAGTGACTGAAGTGGCCTAATGGGCCAAATGGGCTTACATGGCCTAAAGGGCCTAATGGGCCTAAGTTTCCTAATGGGCCTAATGGAATGAATGGTCCTAAGTGTAATAATGGGACAAAGTTCCCTAATGGTCCTAAGTGTTCTAATGGTCCAAAGTAGCCTAATGGGCCTGATGGGCCTAATGGGCCTTAGTGGCCTAAGGGGCCGAAGTGGCCTATTGGGCCGAAGTGGCCTATTGGGCCTAATGGTCCTGATGGTCCTGATGAGCCTAATGGGTCTTAGTGGCCTAATAGGCCTAAGTGTCCTAATGGGACTAAGTGGCCTAATGGTCCTAAGTGGACTAATGGGCCTAATGGGCCTAAGTGGCCTAATGGACCTAAGGGGACTAAGTGGTCTAAGGGGCCTAAGTGGTCTAATGGGCCTAATGGGACTTAGTGACCTAATGGGCCTAATGGATCGAATGGGCCTAATAGGATTAACAGACCTAAGTAGCCTAATGGGCCCAATGGGTTGAATGGGCCCAACTGGCCTAACTGACCCAATGGGCCCAATGGGCCTAACTGGCCTAATGGGCCGAATGGGCTTAACTGGTCGAACTCACCTAAGGGGCCTAATGGGCCTAATGGGTCAAATGGGTCGAATTGGCCAAAGTGGCCTAATGGGCCTAGTGAGCCAAATGGGCCTAACTGACAAAAGTGGTCCAATGGGCCTAACTGGCCTAACTGGCTTAATGAGCATAATGGGATGAACAAATCTAAGTGGCGTAATGGGCCTAATGAGCCTAATGGGCCAAACTGACCAAAGTGTCCTAATGGGCCTAACTGGCCAAAGTGGCCTAATGGGTCTAACTGGCCTAATGGGCCTAATGGGTGGAACAAGCCTAAGTGGCGTAATGGGATGAATGGGCCTAAGTAGCCCAATGGGTTGAATGGGCCTAAGTGTCCCAATGGGCCTAATGGTCTGAATAGGATGAATGGGCCAAATGGGCCAAATGGGCCTGAGTGGCCAAATGAGACTAAGTGGCCTAATGGTCATAATGGGAATAATGGGCCTAAGTGGCCTAATGGGCCTAAGGGGCCTTAGTAACCTAATGGGCCTAAGTGGCCTAATAGCCCTAATGGGCCTAAGTAGCATAATGGTCCTAATGGGCCTAAGTGTCTTAATGGGACTAAGTGACCTAATAGGCCTAATGGGCCTAATGGGGCTAAGTGACCTAAGAGGCATAATGGGCCTAAGTGGCCTAATAAGCCTAAGTGGCATAAGTGGCCTAATGGGTCGAAGTGGCCTAATGGGCCTAATGGGGCTAAGTGGACTAATGGGCCTAATGGGCCTTAGTGGCCTGATGGGCGTAAGTGGTTGAAGTGGCCCAATGGGCCTAAGTGGCCCAATGGGCCCAATGTTCCCAAGCGGTCTAATGGGCCTACATGGCCTAATGTGCCTAACGGGCCTAAGTGGTCTAATGGGCATAATTGGCATAATGGGCCTAAGTGGTCAAAGTGGCCTAATGGGCCTAATGAGCCTAAGTGGCCTAAGTGGCCTAATAGGCCTAATGGACCTAAGTGTCCTAATGGGCCTAATGGGCTTGAGTGGCCTAATGGGCCTAAGTGTCCTAATATGCCTAATGGGCCCAAGTGGCTTAAGAGGCCTAATAGGCCTAATGGGCCTAAGTGGCCTAATGACCTGAATGGGCCTAAGGGGACTAATGGGCCTCAATGTCCTAATTGGCCTCATGGGCCTAACGGATCGAAGTGGCCTAATGTGCGTAATGGACTTAAGTGGCCTAATGGGCCTAAGTGGACTAACGAACCTAAGGGCCCTAATGGGCCTAAGTGGACTAACGAGCCTAAGTGGTCGAATGGGCATAATGGGCATAATGGGCCAAAGTGGCCAAAGTGGCCTAATGGGCTAAATGGGCCTAAGTGGCCTAATGGGCCTATGTGGCTTAATGGGTCTCAGTGGCTTAATGGGCCTAATGGGCCTTAGTTTCCTAAGAGGAATAATGTGCCTTGTGGGCCTAAGTGTCCTAATGGGCCTAATGGGTCGAAGTGGCCTAATGGGCCTAATGGGACAAATGGGCCCTAGTGGCATAATGGGCCTAATGGTCCTAATGGGCCTAATAGGCATGATCAGCCTGAGGATCATAATGGTCATTAGTGGCCCAATGGGCCTAGATGCCCCAATGGGCCTCAATGCCCCAATGGGACTATGTGGATTAATGGGACTTAGTGGCTGAATGGGCCTAAGTGGCCTAATGGGCCTTAGTGGCTGAATGGGCCTAATGGGCCTAATGGAATTGATAGGACCAATGGGCACAATAAGTCGAAGTGGCCAATGATCCTCATGGGCCTAAGTGACCAATTGGGCATAATGGGCCAAAGTGGCCTCATGGGCTTGATGAGCCTCATGGGCCTCATGGGCCTAATGGGCCTAAGTGGCCTAATGGGCCTCATGGGCCTAAGTGGATGAATGAGACTAGTGGGCCTAAGGGGCCTGATATGCCAGATGGGAATAATGGGCCTAATGTGCCTAACTGGACTAAGTAGCCTAATGGATCTAATGGGCCTAATGGTCTTAATGGCCCCATGTGTCTTAATGGGACCAACGTTCCAAAGTGGCTGAATGGTCCTAATGGGCCTAAGTGGTGGAATGGGACTAAGTGGCGGAATGGGCCTAAGTGGTGGAATGGGGTGAATAGGCCTAAGTGGCCTAATGGGACTAAGTGGCCGGATGGGCCTGATGGGCCTAATGGGCCTCAAGGGATGAATCAGCCTCACGAGAAAAATTTGCCTAAGTGGCCTCATGTGCCCAATGGGCCTAATATGAATAATGGTCCAAATGGGAATAATGGGACTAAGTGGCATAATGGGACAACTGGGCCAAATGGTCCTCCTTGTCCTAAGTGGTATATTGGGCATAGGGCCGAATGGGCTTAACTGGATTAAACGGCCTAATGGTCCTATGTGGTTAAATGGACCCAAGGGGGCTAAAGGGATGAATGGACCTAATGGGTCTAAGTGGCCTGATGGGCTTAATGAGCCTCATAGTCCTAATGGGCCTCATAGTCCTAATGGGCTTGATGGTCCTAATGGGACGAATGGACCTAGTGGGTCGAAGTGGCATCATGGGCCCAATAGGCCCAATGTGCCTAATGGGTCTAATGTGCCTATTGAGTCTAAGTGGATGAATGGGCCTTATAGGCCTAATGGGCCTCATGGGGCCCAAGGACCTAAGTGGCCTATGTGGCCCAATGGGCTTAAGTGGCCTGATGGGCCCAATGGGCCTAGTGGGCCTAATGGTCCTAATGGGTTGAATGGACCTAATTAGCATGATAGGCCTAATGGGCCTCATGGGCATAATGGGGATCATGGGCCTAAGTTACCTCATGGGCCCAATTGACATAATGGTCTGAATGGGCCTAAGTGGCCTAAGTGGGCCTAATGGTCTGAATGGGACTAAGTGGCCTAATGGGCCTAATGGACCCAATTAGCCTCATGAGCCTAGGGGGTCAAATGGGTTGAGTGGGCCTAATGGACCTCATGGTCCCAATGGGCCTAATGGAATGGATGGGCTGAGTGCTCCCAATGGGACTAATGGGCCTAAGTAGCCTAATGGGCCTAAGTGGGATAAAGGGCCTAGTGGGCCTAATGGGCCTAATGGGAACAAGTTTCCTTATGGTTATAATGGGCCTCATGGGCCTAATAGGCCTAAGTGGACTAATGGGCCTAATGGGCCTAATGGGGGTAAGTTTCCTAATGGGCCTCAGGGGCCTCTTGGGTCTAATGGGCCTCAAGGTCCATATGGGAAGAATGTGCCTCATGGGCCTAATGGGCATGATGGGCCCAATGGAACTAATGGTCCTAAGTAGCTGAATTGTCCTAAGTTCCCTGATGGGATAGTGGGACTATTGGGCCTGATGGACCTAATGGACCTAATTGGCCTAAGTGACCTAAGTGGCCTAATTAGGATAATTGACCGAATGTGCCTAATGGGCATAAGTGGCCTAAGTGGATTAACGAGCTTAGTGGGCTTAGTGGGAATAATGGGTTTAACGGGCCTAATGGGACTAAGTGTCATAATGGGCATACATGGCCTAATGGACCTAAGTGGCCTAATCAGGCTAATTGACCGAATTTGACTAATGGGCCCAAGTGTCCTAAGTGGTTTAACAGGCCTAATGGGCCTAATTGGACTAATGGGTTTAATGGGACTAATGAGCCAAAAATGGCCTAATGGGACTAATGGGCCGATGTGGCCTAATGGTCTTGGTGGACCTAAGTGGCCCAATGGGCCAAATGGGCCAAATGAGATGAATTGGTTTAATGGGCCTAATGGCCCTAAGTGGCCAAATGGTCCTAATGGGCATAATGGGCCTAAGTGGCCTAAGTGTCCTAATCGACCAAATTGGCCAAATGGGACTAATGGGCCCAATGGGACTGAGTGTCATAATGAGCCTAATGGTTCTATTGACCCTAATGGGACTAATGGGCCTAATTCAACTAATTACTAAGTGGAATAAGTGGAATAATGGGCCTAATGGGCATAATGGGCCTAAGTGATGAGGATCATGGCACGCATGGGCATCGCGGGGTTGGAGGTAGACTTGATGAGGAGGGCGGAATGAACACAAGTGGACAAGACCCATTGCATGGAATTGGAGGCCCGATGACAAGGGAGCGGACCAAGAGAATGAAGGAGGCCTTAAATGGATTAATCATGGAATTCCAAGAGGATACCCAACACCCTTGCTTGGGGGAACCTTCCGGGCCTATAATTACATTAATTAAGGCCCAAACATGCTTTTAAAAATCCAACCTAAGTGGTGCTACGAATTTTCAAGCCCACCCCACCATGGAATCTTCAAAGTCAAAAGGTGGTGGGATACTTGTCTTTACTTTTCCAAAAGGGTGTGCTACTTGTCTCCTAAATTCATGGGCAAGTGCTAAAGTTGTCAAAGTCATCATTTAGGCTTTTTGACTTGTGGAAACTAGGTGTTAGACTAATGTAAAATCTACCCCATGGTGTGATTCGAATTTCTTTCTCTCTTTGTGAATGAAAGTAATGTTATTATGGTGAGTTTTTCTTGAAACCTTTGTGTTCTTGCTTAATTTTTGACTTATCAAAGGATTGGTCATCCTTTGTGGCGTCTTGTGGCTAGAGTTATTAGAGACAAGTTATCTTTGGGTTCTACCTTGACCATTTCCCCCTTCTCATTTTCACTATCCTCACACCACATTCACTTGTTTTCTTGTGGCGATCCGGGTGCTCAACGCATGAACATTATACAAGGTTTCGAGGACACTTCCTAGTGGGTCTTGCATCGTGTATCACTAAGTGGCCTAAGTGGTAAAATCAGCCTAATCAGCTGAATGGGCCTAATGGGCCTAAGTGGCCTAATGGGCCTAATGGGCCTATGTGGACTAATGGGCCTAAAGGGGATAATGGGCCAAAGTTTATAAATGGACATGAGTGGTCGAATGGGCCTAATTGGCCGAATGAGGCTAATGGGATTAAGTGGGGAAATGAGCTTAAGTGGCCCAATGGGTCTAATGAGCCTAATGGGTGTAAGTGGACTAATGGTAATAATTGTCTGAATGGGCCAAAGTGGCCTAACAGGCTTAATGGGACCAAGTGGTCGAATAAGCCAAATAGGCCTACGTGACCCAAATAGCCCAATGGGCTTAATGGATCAAATGGGACGAATGGGCCTAAGTGTCCTAATGGGACTAGCGGGCCTAAGTGGCCTAATGGGAATAATGAGATTAATGGGCTTAATGGTCCTAAGTGGCCTAAGTGTCCTAATCAGCCTAATCAGCCGAATGGGACTAATGAGACTAATCGTCCAAAGTGGTCTGATGGGCCTAATGGGGCTAAGTGGCCTTATTGGTCTAATCAACCTAATTGGACGAATGGGCCTAGCGGGCCTAGGTGTCCCCTAATGGGCCTAATGGGACTATGTGTGATAATGGGACTTATGGGCCTATCTAGACTAAATGGCCTAATCGACCAAATGGGCCTAATGGGCCTAATGAGCCTAAGTGGCCTAATGGGCCTAATGGTCCTAATGGGTCTAAGTGGTCTAATATGCCTAATCAACCGAATGGTCCTAAATAGCCTAATGGGACTAAGTGTCATAATATGCCTAATCGACCAAATGGGCCTATTGGGCCTAAGTAGCCTAATGGGCCTAATTGGCCTAATCGATCTAATCAACCAAATGGGCCTAAGTATCCTAATCAGCCTAATCGATCGAATGGGCCTAATGGACATAATGGGTTTAGGTGGCCTAATCGGCCTAATCGATCATATGGGACTAAATGACATAATGGACCTAGGTGGCCTAATGGGCCTAATGGGTCTAAGTGGCCTAAGTGGCCAAACCGTCTTAATCGATCGAATGGGCCTAATGGGCCTTAGTGGGTGAATGGGCCTAATGGACCTAATGGGTCTAAGTGGCCTAAGTGACCTAATCGACATAATCTATCGAATGTGCCTAATGATCCATATGGGGCTAAGCGGCCGATTGGGACAAATTGACCATGTGTCTAAATGGGCCTAATGTGCTAAATTTTCATAATGGGGTTAATGGGACTAATGGGTCAAAGTGGACGAATGGGATTAAGTGGAATATTGGGCCTAATGGGCCTAATGGGCATAAGTGGCCTAACGGTCTTAATGGGATGAAGTGGCCTAATGAGCCTAAGTGGTTGAATGGGTCTAAGTGGATGAATGGGCCTAAGGGGTCTAATGTGCCTAATTGGACTAATGGGCCCAATGTGCCTAATGGGCGTAGGTTTCCTAATGGGCCTAAGTGTCCTAAAGGGGTGAGTGGGCATAAGTGGCCTAATGGGCCTAATGGGACTAATGGGCCTAATGGGCCTAATGAGCCTAATGGGACCAATGGGCCTAATGGGCCTAATTGGCATAATGGTCCTAATCAGCCTAATGGTACAATGGGCCTAAGTTTCATAATGGGCTTAATGGGCCTACGTGGCCTAAGTGGCCAAATCAGATTAATCGAATGAATTAGACTAATGGACCAAATGGGTCTGAGTAGCATAATGGGCCTAATTGGCCTAAGTGGCTGAATGGGCCCGATGGGCCTGATGACCCGAATTGGCCTATTGGGCCTCATGGGCCTAAGTGGCCTAATGGGATTCATGGGTTTAGGTGGCCAAAGGGGCTTAATGGTCATAATGGGCCTAAGTTGATTAATGGGCCTCATGGGCCTAAGTGGCCTTATGGGCCTAATGGGACCAAGGGGACTAAGTGGCCTAATGAGACTAATGGGATTAATGAGCTTAGTGGGCCTAGGTGCTAGATGGGTCAAATGGGCCAAATGGGCCAAAGTGTCCTAATGAGCCTAATGGGATAAATGGGACTAATTAGCCAAAGTGTCCTAATTGGTCTAGGTGTCCTAATAGGCTAGATTTTCCTAATCAGCCTAATGAGATTAATGGGCCTAATCGGCCTAAGTGGCTAATGGACCTAATGGGCCCAATGGGCCAAATTGGCCTAAGTTGCCTAATGGGGCTAATGGGCCAAAATGGCCTAATGGACCAAAGTTACCTAATCAGCATAATGGGCTTAATTTTCCTAATGAGTCTAATGGGCCTAGTTGGCCTAATAGTCTTAATGGGTCTAGTGTGCCTAAGTGTCCTAATGGGCCTAGTGGGTCTTAGTGGCCTAATCGGACTAATGGGACTAAGTGGCATAATGGGCCTAAGTGGCCAAATGGGCCTAAGTAGCCTAATGGGATTAATGGGCTTAACGGGGTTAGGAGAAAAATATGCCTGATGGGCTGAATGAGCCTAATGGGCCGAATGTGCATAATTGGCCGAATGGGCTTAATTAGCGCAGGTGGCCTAATCGGATGAATGGGTCTATTGTGCCTCAGTTTCCTAATCATACTAATGGTATTGATGGGCCTAATGGGCCCAATGGGTCTAATGGGTCTAATGGTCTTAAGTGGCCTAATGGGCCTAATGGGTCTAAGTGGCCTAAGTGGCCTAATCGACCTAATCAACCAAATGGGCCAAATCGACTAAATGGTCCTAATGAGCCTAAGTGGCCTAATGGGACTAATGGACCTAATGAGACTAAAGGGCCTAATGGCCCTAATGGGTTGAAGTGGCCTAAGTGGCCTAATCGGCATAATCGGACGAATTGGCCTAATGGGCCTTATGGGGCTAAGTGGTCGATTTGGACTAAGTGGTCGAATGGTCATAATGGTCCAAATTGACCTAGTGAAGGTAATGAGCCTAATGGGACTAAGTGGATGAATGAGCTTCATACGCGATGTGAGACTTTCTAGGAATTTTCCTAGGAACCTTGTATAATGTTCGCGCATTGAGCACCTGGATCGCCGTAAGAAAACAAGTGAATGTGGTGTGCGGATAGTGAAAATGAGAAGGAAGGGGGAAATGGTCAAGGTAGAACCCAAATATAACTTTTCTCTAAGAACTCTAGCCACAAGATTCCACAAAGGATTACCAATCCTTTGATAAGTCAAAAATTAAGCAAGAACACAAAGGTTGCAAGAAAAACTCACCATAATAACATTACCTTCATTCATCATCTCTCAAGAGTAAAAGGGGGTGGCTATTTATAGCCAAAGAGATAAATAAATTCGAATCACACCATGGGGTAGATTTTACATTAGTCTAACTCCTATTTTCCACAAGTCAAAAAGCCTAAATGATTACTTTGACAACTTGGTACTTGCCCATGACTTTAGGAGACAAGTAGCACACCCTTTTGGAAAAGTAAAGAAAAGTAGCCCACCACCTTTTGACTTTTAAGATTCCATGGTGGGGTGGGCTTGAAAATTCGTAGCACCACTTGGGTTGGATTTTTAAAAGCATGTTTGGGCCTTAATTAATGTAATTATAGGCCCAGAAGCTTCCCCCAAGCAAGGGTGTTGGACCTCCTCTTGAAATTCCATGATTAATCCATTTAAGGCCTCCTTCATTCTCTTGGGTCACTCCCTTTTCATTGGGCCTCCAATTCCACACAATGGGTTTTGTTCACTTGTGTTCATTTCACCCTCCTCATCAATTCCACCTCCAACCCCGTGATGCCCATGCATGCCATGATCCTCATAATCTCCTCCCTCCTCAAAAGGATTCATCCTCGAATCTGAAAATTCAAAGGGAGAAAGATCAACAACATTAAACGTCGCAATAACATTCTCATACCTATCAGATAACTCAATCTTGAAGGCATTATCATTGATCTTCTCTATGACTTGGAAAATACCATCTCCTTGTGAACGAAGTTTTGATTTTTGTTGCTCCGGGAACCTCTCCCTTTTCAAGTGTACCCACACCCAATCTCCAGGTTGAAACACCATTTTCCACCAACCTTTGTTGGCGTGCTTTGTAAATTGTTCATTCTTCCACTCAATATTGGCCTTTACCTTTGCATGTAACTCCTACACAAAATTTTCCTTATTTTCACCATCAAGATTAGAAAATTGATTAGTAGGAAAAGGTAAAATATCGAGTGGAGTTAATGGGTAAAAACCATACACAACTTCAAATGGTGAAGCATTAGTAGTGGATTGAACTACTTGATTATAAGAAAAATCTATCTGAGGTAGGCATTTTTTCCAATGTTTCAGATTTTTTCTAAGGTTGGATTGCAAAAATGTGGAAAGTGTTCTATTGACCAACTCAGTTTGACCATTATTTTGTGGGTGTGCATTGGTGGAGAATAAAAGTTTGGTTCTAGGTTTGTTCCACAATGTTCTCCAGAAGTGACTAAGGAATTTGACATCCCTATCACTCACAATGCTCTTGGTTAAACCATGCAACCTAACAATTTCCCTAAAAAACAAATCAATGATATGAGTTGCATCATTGGTTTTAGAACAAGCAATAAAATGATCCATTTTACTAAACCTGTCTACCACCACAAAGATGTTGTCCTTACCTGATTGTGATCTTGGTAAGCCGAGCCCAAAATCCATTGAAATGTCAACCCAAGGATGAGAAGCAACAGGAAAAGGGGTGTATAAGCCATGTGGAAGCACTTTTTACTTTTCATTTTTACACACATTACAATTTCCACAAACACTAACCACATCCCTATGCATGTGAGGCCAATAAAAATGTTCACTCAATAAGGAAAAGGTTTTCTCAACCCCAAAATGCCCCATTAATCCACCACCATGAGTTTCTCTAACAAGAAATTCATGCATGGAACAATATGGAACACACAATTTATTTTTCCGGAAAATAAATCCATCATGTTTGTAAAAATAATTTTTCCCATGTTTTTCACACAACTTCCAAATTTCAGAAAAATCCACATCATTCTCATACATTCTTTTCAACATTTCAAAACCAAGTATTTTAGCATGAATGGAAGTAATAAGAGAGTATATCCTAGACAAAGCATCAGTGACAACATTTTATTTTCCTTGTTTATGCTTAATGATGTAAGGAAATGTTCCAATGAATTCAAACCATCTTGCATGCCTCCTATTAAACTTTCCTTGTGACTTAAGGAATTTTAGGCTTTCGTGATCCGAATGAATCACAAATTCCCTTGGCCACAAGTAATGTTGCCAATTTTCTAAAGTTATTTTGAGGGCATAAAATTCCTTGTCATATGTAGAGTAGTTCAATGCAGACCCATTAAGATTCTCACTAAAGTAAGAGATAGGCTTAGAGTCTTGCATTAAAACAACCCCAATTCCTATTCCAAAGGCATCACACTCAATCTCAAAAACTTTAGAAAAGTTGGGCAGAATTAAGAGAGGTGAATTGGTCAACTTACCTTTGAGTGTGGAGAATGCATATTCTTGAGTTTTTACCCACTTGAAGCTCACCCCTTTCTTGATCAACTCATTCAATGGTGCCGCAATGGTCTAAAAGTCCCTCACAAACCTTCGGTAAAAACTCGCAAGTCCATGGAAGCTTCTCACCTCATTGACATTATTTGGTGTTGTCCAGTCCTGCATCGCCTTCACCTTCTCTTCATCAACCCTCATTCCATCAGCTCCTACCAAAAAACCAAGGAAAAAAACCGAATTTAAACAAAATGTACATTTTCTCAAGTTTTCAAACAACCTATTTTTCCTTAGATTCTCAAAAACATGTTTCAAATGTTTATGATGTTCATCAAGGCTCTTAGAATAAACAAGGATGTCATCAAAATACACAACCACAAATTTCCTAATTAATGGATGAAAAACATGATTCATTAAGTTCATGAATGTACTAGGAGAGTTAGTCCAAAAGGCATAACTATCCATTCATACAATCCAAACTTAGTTTTAAATGTGGTTTTCCATTTATCTCCCTCTTTCATTCTAATTTGATGGTATCCACTTCTTAGGTCAATTTTAGTAAACAAGCATACACCATGAAGTTCATCAAGCATATCATCCAAAAGAGGTATGTGATAGCAAAACTTTATCGTTATTTTGTTGATAGATCAATAATAAACACACATTCTCCACTTACCATATTTCTTTGGGACAATAATTACTGGTACCGCACATGGACTCAAGCTCTCTCTAACAAATCTCTTCCTTATCAATTCTTCCACTTGTCGTTGGATTTCTCAAGTCTCCTCAGGGTTAGTCCGATAAGCCAGTCGATTGGGAAGAGTTGCTCCGAGGAGGAAGTCGATGTGGTGATCGATGCCCCTCAAGTGAGGTAAGCCATCGGGAATTTCCTCTGGAAACACAACAACAAAGTCCTGCAAAAGAGACATAACACTAGAAGGCATTGAAATGTTAGGAGAGTTAGTGGTAAAACATTCTACCTTGCATAGAATCACAAGAGTTTCCTCCCCCTCTAAATCTATATCTATCTCTCTTTTTTTCTAAAAATAATCTCACTTTTCCCTAAACACTCTTGTTTTCATTCTTATTTTCACTCTTGTTTTCAACTCTTTTATTTCACTCATTTTTGTTATTTCACTCAACACTCCTTTTTCACTCTTGATTTTTCCACTCTTCTCATTCTCTCTATTTTTTTTCTCTTTTCTTTTTCTCTCTTCTCACAATCTCTCTCAATCCTCACTTGTTCTTCATAAGCTTGCAAAGGCCTCAATGGTGTAAGAATAATCATCCTCCTATTGTACTAAAAAGAATAGCAGTTGGTGTATCCATCATGTGTGACCCTCCTATCAAATTGACAAGGTCTTCCCAATAATATATTACTAGCATGCATTGGAAAAACATCACACATAAACTTGTCTTCATAATTCCCAATAGAAAATGGAACTTGTTATTTCTTAGTCACTTTGACATCACCACTATTATTTAACCATTGTAATCTATAAGGACTAGGATGTCTAGTCGTAGCCAATCTCAATTTATCAACCATCAAACCACTTGATACATTTTTACAACTAACCCCATCAATAATCATACTACATAACTTATCTTTGATGAAGCATCTAGTATAAAAAATGTGCTCCTTTGGCTCTTGATCATGTTCTCCTTCGGGTTGAGCACTCAAAGCACGCCTTCCAACAAGCATTTCTTGAATGTCATTCTCTTGTGTTTTGGAAACTTTAAACTTGAAAGAAGGTCTATAATCCTTACCATAATATGTAGGGTGAATCCTTCTTGTCTTTACTTTCCTCTCTGCTTTGGTATCCATGTGAAGTAGATCCTCCATGTCCAAGTAGTGGTGCATGTCCACTATGTCCCGAATGTCATGGTTGAGTCCATTCACAAACCTTTCCATGGTGGAATCTCTCTCCTCATCAATATTCACCCGAATCATGATGATCTATATCTCTTTATGATACTCCTCAACACTCATGGCCCCTTGTTTCAAACCCTTCAACTTGAGGAACAAATCACGATAATAGTGGATAGAAATGAACCTCTTACGCATTACAACTTTCATCTCCTCCCAAGTGTGGATGAGTCTTTCTCCACTTCGTTGTCGACTCACTTGTAGTTGGTCCCAAAAAATACTATCATAGTCGGTGAATTCCACAACCGCCAACTTCAATTTGTTTTCCTCCGAATAAGTGTGACAACCAAAAACATGTTCGAACTTTCTTTCCCATTCCAAGTAAGTTTCAGGATCATTCTTACCTTAAAATGAAGGGATCCTCAACTTTACTCCTCCAAGATCATTGGATTTCCTCCATGGTGGTTGATTTCTATGAATTGGTGACTCCTAAAAATCAGACAACTCCCCCTCTTCTTCAACAACCCTCCTCCTTGGTGGTGCTCTAGAATTGGAAGGGGATTGAAGTTCATCCATCCTCGCATTCAACCTTTGGAATTGTTCTTGTACATCCCTCATGAACAACTTAATGTCCACTTCATTAGTGTTACTCGACTCCTCCATTTAGGAATCCTGTGAGAAAAATTTAAAAGAAAGGAAAATGGACCTCACACACTCCCCCACATGTTTACACTCAATTTTTGGATTTTATCAAAATGTAACACTCTTGTCTTTTACCACTAAACTTGCTTCTTATAGCGTTCTTACCAAATTTCAACAAATCTAAAGGATCATTGAAATGTGGAAATCCTGAACTATAATTAAAATATAAAATTCAAAATGGAATCAAGATGAAATAATGTGGGAAGGGAAGAAAATAGATGAAGAAGAATGAAAATGGGACGTAGGATTCAAAATATTGCAATTTTTTTGAGCCTTTGATTTTTTTTTTTTGATATTTGGGATATTTTTTTTTGAATAAATATAGAAACAACAAGATGAATTTTTCAATATTTAAATTTATGAGAAGCAATAATTTGTAACATCAAATGGAATCAACGTGAGATTTTCATGGTTTTAAAATTTGTAGAATTTGTTGCAAAATTTGAACCCATTGTATCTCACGATTTATAGCTTGGATTTCAATGATTCCAAATGGAAAAGAAAGATGAGCTTCTAAAATAAAATAATGATATACTTTACATTTGAAAATACGAAGTAATGACGTCTGTAGGTGCAGAAGAAAATGGACCAGAATTGATGTCGGTCCGATTCGAAGAGAAATGAAAATGGAAGAATGGATAAGAAAGAAGGAACCTGATTTCTTGCAAATGGATCTGATACCAAATGATACACGATGAAAGGATCACTAGGAAGTGTCCTAGGAACCTTGTATAATGTTCACGTGTTGAGCACCTAGATCGCCGTAAGAAAACAAGTGAATGTGGTGTGCGGATAGTGAAAATTAGATGGAAGGGGGAAATGGTCAAGCTAGAACCCAAAGAGAACTTGTCTCTAAGAACTCTAGCTACAAGACGCCACAAAGGATGACCAATACTTTGATAAGTCAAAAATTAAGCAAGAACACAAAGGTTTCAAGCAAAACTCACCATAATAACATTACCTTCATTCATCATCTCTCAAGAGTACAAGGGGGTGGCTATTTATAGCCAAAGAGAGAAAGAAATTCAAATCACACCATGGGGTGGATTTTACATTAGTCTAACACCTAGTTTCCACAATTTAAAAAGCCTAAATTATGACTTTGACAACTTTGGCACTTGCACGTGACTTTAGGAGACAAGTAACACACCCTTTTGGAAAAGTAAAGACAAGTAGCCCACCACATTTTGACGTTGAAGATTCCATGGTGGGGTGGGCTTGAAAATTCGTAGCACCACCTGGGTTGGATTTTTAAAAGCATGTTTGAGCCTTAATTAATGTAATTATAGGCCCAGATGATTCCACCAAGAAAGGGTGTTGGAACTCATCTTGGAATTCCATGATTAATCCATTTAAGGCCTCCTTCATTCTCTTGGTCCGCTCCCTTGTCATTGGACCTCCAATTCCACACAATGGGTTTTGTCCACTTGTGTTTATTCCAACCTCCTCATCAAGTCCACCTCCAACCCCGCGATGCCCATGCGTGCCATGATCCTCATTAGGGCTTAAGTGGCATAATGAGCCTAATGGGACTAATGGGAGTAAGTGGCCTAAAGGGCCTAAGTGGCTTAATGTGCCTAGTTGGAATAAGTGGTTGATTGAGCCTAATGCTTCTAATTGGCCTAATGGGCCTAATGGGCATAAGTGGCCTCATGGGTCTAATGGGCCCAAGTTTCCTAATGGGCCTAGTGGGCCTAGGTGACCGAATGGGCCTAATGGGCTTAATGGGACTATGGGCCTAAGTGTCCTTATGAGCCTAATGGGTCAAATGGGACTAATGGGTCTAATGGGCCTAATCGGCCTAATGGGCCTAATGGAACTAATGTGCCTAAGTGGCTTAATGGGCCTATTTGTCCAAATCGGTCTAATGGGATTAATGGGCATAATGAGCCTAAGTGGCCCAATCGACCGAATGGGCCTAAGTGGCCTAGTAGGCCTAAGTGGCCCAATGGGCATTATGGGACTAAGTGGAATAATGGGTCGAAGTGGCCTAATGAGCCTAATGGGCCTAAGTGGACGAGGTGGCCTAATGGGCCAAATGGGCCTAATGTGCCCAGTGATCCTAATGGGCCTAAGTTGCCTAATCATCCTAAGTGGTCTAATGGGCCTAATGGGATTAATGGTCCTAGTGGGCCTAAGTGTCCTAATAGGCCTAATGGGATTTAGTGGGAAAATATGCCTAATGGGCCTAAGTTGCCTAATGGGCCTAAGTTGCCTAATGGGATTAATGGGCTTAACGGACCTAGGTGCCAAATGGGCCTAATGGGAAGAATGGACCTAATGGGCCTAATGGGTCAAATGAGTCTAATTAGCCTAAGTGTCCTAATGGGCTGAATGGGCCTTAATGGGGCCTAATGGGCCTAAGTTTTCTTATTGACCTAATGGGCTTAATGGGCTAAGGGGTCGAATGGGACTGAGTGGTCTAATGGGCCTAAGTGGACTAATGGGCTAAGTTGACGAATCGGCCTAAGTGGCCCAATGGGTCAAATGGGCCTAAGTGGTCTAAGTGGCTTAATCGGTCTAATGGGCATAAGTGGCCTAATAGGCCTAATGAGCCTAAGTAGACCAAGGGCCCTAACAGGCCTAATGGGCGTAAGTGGGCTGTGGGCCTAATGCGCCACAGTGGAATCATGGGCCTTAGTGACCTAATGGGCCTCAATGGCCTCATGGGCCTAATGGGCCTCGTGGGCCTAAAGGGACTAGGTGGACTATTGGGCTTAATGGGACGAATGTGCATAATGGAACTAGTGAGCATAATGGGCCTAAGTTGATGAATCACTCTAAGTGGCCCAATGACCCCATTGGGCCAAATGGGACAAATGGGCCTAGTGTCCAAATGGGACAAATGGGCCTAAGTTTCCTTGTGGGTGTAATGGGCCAAAGTGGCCGAGTGGGCCAAAGTGCCCTAATGGGCCTAATGGGACTTGGTGGCCTAAGCGGCCTAGTGGGTTGAATGGGACAAAGTGGCCTAATGGGCCGAATGGACCAATGGGGCCTAATGGGGCTAGTGGTTCAAAGTGGCCTAATGGGCTTAATGGTCCTAAGTAGCCCAATGGGCCTAATGCGCTTAAGTGGATGAATGGGCCTAATGGGTCTAAGTGGCCTAATGGGATGAATGAGCCTAATGTTCCTAGTGGGCCTAATGGGCCTAAGTGGCCTAATGGGCCAAATGGGTCTAAGTGGTGCAATGGGCGTAATGGGCCTAATGTGCCTAGTGGGCCTAATGGGCTTAAGTGACCTAATGGGCCTAGGTGACTTAAGTGGCCTAATATTCCAAATGGGCCTAAGTTTACTAATGGGCCTAAGTTTCCTAATGGGCCTAATGGTCATAATGGGCCTAAGTGGCCTAATGGTTTGAATGGGCCTAATGGTCCTAATGGGGCTAAGTGGTCGAATCGGTCTATTGGGTCTAAGTGGAATAATGGATCTAAGGGTCCTAAGGGTCCTAATGGACCTAACGGGCCTCATGGGCCTAAGTTTCCTCATGGGCCAAAGTGGTAAAATGGTCCTAAGTGGTCAAATGGTCCTAATGGGCTTAATAGTCCTAGTGGGATGAATGGTATTAATGGGACTTGGTGCCAAATGGGCCTAATTGTTTGAATAGACCTAATGGGACAAATGATCCTAATGGGACTGAGTGGCCTAATGGGACTAATGTGCCTAAGTGGCATTATGGGCCTAAGTGGCCTAATCGACCTAATTGGCTTAATGGGCCTAATGAGCCTAAGGGGTGCAATGAACCTAAGTGGCCTAATGGGACTAAGGGTCCTAATGTGCCTAAGTGGACTAATGGGCCTAGGTGGCCTAATGGATTAATGGGATTTATGAGCATAGGCCTAATGGGCCTAATTAGCCTAAGTGTCCAAATCGGCCAATGTGGCCCAATGGGCCAAAGTTACCGGATCGGCCTGATGGGATTAATAGGCCTAATGGTCCTAATGGGCCTAAGTAGCCTAATGGGCCTAATCGACCTTATTGGCATATTGGGCCACATGGTCCTAATGGGCCTAAGGGGCCTAATGGGCCAAATTTTCCTAATCAACCTAATGGGTGTAATTGGCCTAATGGGGGGAATGGGCCGAATGGGCCAAATGGGCCTAAGTTGCCTAATCGGCCCAATGGGATTAATGGCCCAAGTGGACCTAAGTACCCTAATGTGCCTTAGTGGCCTAATCGGCCTAATTTTCCTAAGTGGCCTAATGGGACTAAGTAGACTAATGGGCTTAATGGGCTTAATGGGCATAACCAGCCTAGGGGCCAAATGGGCCTAATGGGACGAATGAGCTTAATGAGCTAAATGGGCCAAATTAACCTAAGTGGCCTAATGAGCTTAATGGGCCTAATAGGACTAAGTGTCCCAATGGGCCTAAGTTGCCTAATCATAGTAATGGGCTTAACCTAAGGGCCTAATGAACCTAATGGGCCTAAGTGGCTTAATGGGCCTAAGTGGCCTCGTCAACTTCATGGGATTAATTGACCAAGTGGGCCTAAGTGGCTGAATGGGCCTAATGGACCTCGATGGCGTAATCAGCCTAATGGGCATAAGTGGACCAATGGGGATAAGTGGCCTAATGGGCCTAATGGGCCTAAGTGGCTTAATGGGCTTAATGGTCCTAAGTGTCCTAATGGGCCTAATGGGCCTAAGTGACCTAATGGGATGATGTTGTTGAATGAGGCTAATGGACATAATGGGGAAAAGTGTCCAAAGCGTCTTCATGGGCCTAAGTGGCCTAAGTTGCCTAATGGACCTAAGTGGCCTAATGGGCCTAATTGGCCTAAGTGGCCTAATGGGTCTAAGTGGTCCAATGGGCCTAAGTGGCCTAATGGACCTAATGAGCCCTAGTGGCCGAATGTCCTAATGGGGCTAATGGGGCTAATGGGCCTAAGTGGCCTAATGGGCCAGAGTGGCCTAATGGGCCTTAGTGGCCTAATGGGCCTAATCAACCTAAGTGGCATAATGGGACTAATCAGTTTAATGGGCCTAGATGAGTCAAGTGGGACTAAGTGGACTAATGGGCCTGATGGGCCACATTGGCCTAATGGGCCTAATGGCCACATTGGCCTAATGGGCCTAATGGGCCTAAGTTTCCTAATGGGCATAATGGGCCTAAGTGGCCTAATGAGTCGTATAGGCCTAAGTGTCCTAATAGGCCGAATGAGACTAAGTGGATTAATGGGCTTGATGGGCCTAATGGGCCTAAGTGGATTAATGGGCCTAATGAGACTAATTGACCTATGCGGCCTAATGGGCCTGATGGGACTAATGGGCCTAAGGGCCCTAAGTGGCCTAATGAGCCGAATGGGCCTAAGTGGCATGATGGGTCTGATGAGCCTAATGGGTTGAATGGGTCAAAGTTGCCTAATGGGTCGGATGGTCCTAACGGGTTGAATGGGCCAAAGTGGCCTAAGGATTCGAATTGGCTTAAGTGGCCTAATGGGCCTAATGGGACTCATGGGACTAATGGGCCTCAGTGTCCTAATGGTCCTGATGAGCCTGATGGTCCTGATGAGCCTGATGGTCCTGATGGGCCTCAGTGGCCTCATGGGCCTAATGACCTAATGTGCTTAATGAGCCTTATGGGCCTAAGTGGCCTAATGGGCCTAATGGGAATCAGTGTCCTAATGGGCCTAAGTGGCCTAATGGGCCTAATGGTACTTAGTGGCTTAGTGGGTCGAAGTGGCCTAAGTGGAATAATGGGCCTAAGTGGCCTAATGGGCCTATGTGGCCTAATGGGAAGGATGGTCCTTAGTGTCCTAATGGGCCTAATGGGCCTAAGTAGAAAAAGTAGACTAATGGGGATAATGGGCCTAATGGTACTAAGTTTCCTAAGGGGCTTGATGGGCCTAATGGGCCTAATGGGCCTTAGTGGCCTAATTGGCCTCATGGTTGTAATGGGCCTTAGTGGCCTAATGGGATTAATGAACCTAAGTGGCCTAATGGGCCTAAGTGGACTCATGGACCTGATGGGATTCACAGGTATAATGGGCCTAACTCATCTAAGTGTCGTAATGGGCCTGATGGGCCTAAGTGTCCTGATGGGCTGAGTGAGCCTCATGGGCCTAAGGGGACAAATGGGCCTAAATTTCCTAATGGTCCCAATGAGCCTCAGTGGCCAAATGTGCCTAATGGTATTAATGGGCCTGGTAGGCTCAATGGGAGTAATGGGACCAAGTGGCCCAATGGTCCAAATTGGTCTAAGTGGCCTAATGGGCCTAATGTCCTTAATTTGCCTAATGGGCCTAAGTGGCCTAATGGGCCTGATGGGACTAATGGGGAGAATGGACCTAAGTGGCCTAAGTGTCCTAATTGGCATAATGGGCCTAACTGGACGAATGGTCTAAAAGGATCTGAGTGACAAAATGGGCCTAATGGGCCTAAGTGGCCTAATGGTCCTAAGTGGCCTCATGAGTCTAATGGGCCTATGTGGACTGATGGGCCTAATGGGCCTAATGGGACTAATGGGCCTTAGGGGCCTAATGAGCCTAAGTGGGCCTAATGGGCCTAATGGGTTTAAGTGTCCAAATGGGCCGAACGGGCCTAATGTGCCTAGTGGGCCTAAGTGGACAATGTGCCTTTTGGGCCTAATGGGCCTAAGTGGCCTAAGTGTCCTAATCGGTCAAATCGAACAATTGGGCCTAGTGATCCTAAGTTGCTTAATAGGCCAAATCGGCCTTGGTGGCCAAATGGGCCTAAGTGGCCCACATGCCCTAATTTTCCTTCGTGTTTGAATGAGCCTAATGGGCCTGATAGGCCTAATTGGCCTAATGGGCCAAATAAGCCTAGATGGTCGGATGGGCCTAAGTGGCCCATAGGGCCTAATTTTACTTGGTGGCTGAATGGGGCTAATGGGCCTAATAGGCCTAAGTGGCCTAATGAGCCTAATGGGCCTCATGGGCCTAAGTGACCTAATGAGCCTAATTGGCCAATGGGTCTATCTGGCCTAATTGGCCTAATTGACCCAAGGGGCCTAATGGGCTTAATGGGATTATTGGGCCTAGGTGCTAAATGGGTCTAATTGGCTGATTGGGCCTAATGGGCCTAAGTGGCTTAATGGGCATAAGGGGCCTAAGTGACCAAATTAGTCTAAGTGGCCAAATCGACCTAATGGGCTTAATGGTACAAATGAGCCTAATGGGCTTAATTAGACTAAGTGGATTAATGGGCCTAAGAAGCCTAATGAGCCTAAGTGTCCTAATTGGTTTGGGAGGCCCAATGGGCTTAACAGGCCTAGGGGAAAAAGGGCCTAATGGGCGAAATGGGTCTCAGCAGCCTAATGGGCCTAAGCAGCCTAATGGGACTAAGTGGCCAAATAAACCTAATGGGCATAATGGTCGTAATGGTCGTAATGGTTGTAATGAGCCTAATGGGCCTAGGGGGACGAAGGGGACCAATGGGCCTAAGTGGCCTAATGGGCCTAGCTGCCCTAATGGGCTTAACGAGCCTAGGCTCCGAATACGCCTAATTGGCCTCAGTGGCCTAATGGGCCTAATGGGTCAAAGTGGCCTAATGGGGAAAAGTTTCCTAACCGACCTAACAGGTATAATTAGCCCAATTGGCTGAATGGGCCAATTGGGCCTAAGTGGCCAAATGGTCCTAATTGGCCTAAGTGGACTACTGGGATGAAGTTTCCTAATTGGCCTAATTGGCTTAATGGGCCTAATGGGCCTAATGGGCCTAAGTGTCCTAAGGGGATTAAGTGGACTAATCGGCCTAATGGACTTAATGGGCCTAGTGGGCCTAAGTGGCCTAAAGGGCCTTAGTCACCTAATCGGCCAAATAGGGATAAGTGTCCCAATGGGCTTAATGGTCTTAACAGGCCTAGGGGCCTAATGGGCCTAATGGGACTAATGTGCTTGAGTGTCCTAATAGACCTAATGGGCCTCAGTGGCCTCATGGGCCTAAAGGGCCTGAGTGGACTAATGGGCCTAAGTGGCCTCATGGGCTGAATAGGCCTAATGGGCCTAATGGGACTAAGTGGACTATGTGGCCTAATGGGTATAATGGGCCTAATGGGCCTAAAGGGCCTAATGGGCCTTAGTGGTTGAATGGGCCTAATGGGTTTAATGGGTTGAAGTGGCCAAATGGGCCTAATGCACGTAGTGGGCCGAAGTGGCCTAATGGTCGTAATGGGCCGAAGTTGCCTAATGAGCCCAATGGGCCTTAGTGGCCTAATCGCCCTAAAGGGCCTAATGTGCCAAAGTTGCCTAATCTCCCTAAAGGGCCTAATGCACCAAAGTGGCCTAATGGCGCTGATGGGTCTAAGTGGCGGAATGGGCTTAAGTGGCCTAATATGCCTAATGGGTGTAAGGGGCCTTATTTTCCTAATGGGACGAAGTGGCCTAATGGGTTTAATGGCCCCAAGTGGCCGAATGAGCCAAATGGGGCTAAGTGGACCAAATTTCCCAATGGGTCGAATGGGTGCAATAGGCCTATGGGCCGAATGGGCCTAAGTGGCCTAATGGGCCTATAATGGGCCTTTGTGGCCTGATGGGCCTCATGGGCCTAAGTGGCTGATTGGGCCTAAGTGGCTTAAGTGGCCTAATTGGACTAATTAACTAAATGGGACAAATGGGCCTAAGTGGCCTAAAGGGCCTCATGGTCCCAAGTTTCCAAATGGGCCAATTTGGTCTTAGTGGCCCAGTGGGCCTAATTTTCCTAAGTGTCCTCATGAGCCTAATGAGATGAATGAGATGAATGAGACTAATGGTCCTAATTGGGATAATGGGTCCAAGTGGCCTAATGGGTCTAAGTGGCATAATGAGCCGAAGTGGCCTGAATGGGTCTAATGGCCTGAATCGGCCTAATGGTCGAAACAGGCCTAATGTGCCGAATGGGCCGATTAGGCTGAAGTGGCCTAAAGGGACTAATGGACTGAATGGTGTTAATGGCCCGAATGGGGTTAATGGCCCGAATGGGCCTAATGGGAATAATGGGCCTAATGGCCTGAAGTGGCCTAATGGGTCTAAGTGGACTAATGGTTCTAATGGTGCGAATGGGCCTAATGAGCTAAAGTAGCCTAAGGGTCCTAATGGGACAAATGGGATTAACATGTCTAAGGAGCCTAATGGGCCTAATGGGCTGAACGAGCCTAATGGGCCTAAGTGGCATAATGGGCCTAAGTTGCCTAATGGGCTTAATGGGCTTAATGGGCCTAATGGGCCAAAGTGGCCTAATTGGTCAAAGGGGTTTAAGTGGCCTAATGGGACGAAGTGGCCTAATGGGCCTAAGTGGCCTAATGGTTCTAATGGGACTTAGTGTCCTTCTAGGCCTAAGAGGCCAAATGGGCCTAAGTGGCCTAATAAGCCTAATGGGCCTAATGGGACCAATAGGCCAATGTGGCCTAATCGGCCTAATGGGCCTAAGTGGTCGAATGGGCCTAAGTTGCCTAATGGACTAAAGTGACCGAAGGGGACCAATTGCCTGATGAGAACCATGTTAAAGCCACCAAGTCAATTGTGCTGGAGGAAGAGTTGGATTTGCAAGGCCTGATGATGCGTGAGAGATTAAAGAGGTTGAATGCCACAATGGGCGCCCATCTCGCTCCATTAAAGACCTAATGGATCTTTCCTTTCATGGATGGAGCAAATGGGCCTATTATCTCACTTATTCAAGCCCAAACATGATGTTTAAATCTTAGACCACATGGTTGCACGAATTTGGATGTCTTTCCCACATGGAGGATTCTAGAAATGGCATCTTTGGACACCAAAGTCAAATCTAGTGGGCTATAGTTGGAAAGTTGTGTGCTAATTTTCCAAAAGTCTTTGTTGGACTTTATCTTTTTGAATTTTAAGGGGACAAGGTAGGTTTAGCCTTTATGACTTTAGGGTATTAGACCTTTGACTATTGTATCACCCCTTGGCTATAAATAGCCACCCCATGGCATTGTATTTTCATCCAATAATTAATTGAGAGCATATACTCTGTTTCTCTCCATTGTGTGAGGATTGTCCCGGTTTTTCTCCTAGCTCTTGTGAATTCTTGCCTTGTCAATTTACAAGTTAGATTGGTGATCCAAGATCACAAAGCCCCCAATTCCGTGCCTCAACCCAAGTGCGTTTTTGTGTGGATTATCTATCACATCCCTCCCTGGAGTGTCCTGTCTAAGTAGTAGGTCACGCTCCTTATAGCGTTGATTGACTACTTGTATCCACTATTCATACCCATCATCCAACACTTATCCTGGAATCACATTCTTCAACCACCTCCCTATGACGTGAAGATCATTCCACCCCGTGCATCTCACATCAGTTGGTATCAGAGCTCCGGTTGACACGGTAGGCATCTATCCCTTCATTTACTTTAATTCTATCCATTACCCTTCTTATCTTTCCATATTATTCACACATTCAACAAAAAATCCCTTTTCTTGAAAGCCTCCTAAATTGGCCTAGTTTGTACAAGCATGGATTATTATAAATTGAGCCAAATTTTCATTCATCTTTTTTCTGCATTTAATTCTCTATATGTGATTTGTATTCGGTAAAAAAACAAATTCTCTCAACTCATCATTTTGTGCTTTTAAAAATTAAGCATATCCTTTATTTGAGAGATTTCAAAAAAATATATCTTACTCTCTGTTCAATCATCTTGTGCTTTAAAACTCCAAGCACAACACTTTTTGAGGAGAATTGACCCCAAAAAAAGAAGAAAAAAAGCAGATACAATTACTCCTTTGTACTTTACCTTATTAGCACTTTCCATTTCCATATATCACTTTTTCTATCATTTTAATTCATACCCATTTTGTATTTGGATAATATTGTTATTCATTTATCTTATCTTGCACAATCAGTCAAAACCCAAATACCACCTTTCTACCCCCTTTTCCACCCACCCTTTATCCATTTTCTACCCTCTTTTCACCCTTTACCCTTTACCACTCAAGCGGATTGTGTTAAACCATCCCCCGACACAATCTAGAATGGGGAAGCATTGGTGGCATGTGATCATCCCGAAAAAGGTATTATATTTCACAAGAGCTTGGAATTTGAATTGAGTGTTGAGATTGGAGAGAAATAAGAAAAAAAATATCTTGTGTGTGTGAGTGTGTGCATCTTGTTGTGTGTGTGTGTGTGTACATCTTGTGTATGTGAGTGTATGTCCTTGTGTGTGTGAGTGTGTATCCTTGTGTGTGTGAGTGTGTAAATCTTGTGTGTGTGTGTGTGTACATATCGCGTGTGTGAGTGAGTTTGTATCATTGTATGTGTCCCCCCCCGGTGTGTGTTTGTGTTTGTGTAACATATCATGGTAGAAGATCGTGGGAAGAAAATTTCTCATGTTAGCGATGAAGGAATTAGAAGACGATCTCTCACACCCGAAGCTACACAATTCCAAATGCAAGATTTGTTGAGCCACTTCGAGAAGCTTCTTGATCGGAAGTTGGAGGTGCTACATGAGAGGATTGATAACCTGTAGAATCAATCAAGCCCAAGGATGGTCTATGATAACCTGCGGTGAGTTCCCGTACCCCGTCTCCCCCACATCATGGAGGAGGAGATGGAAAACCTGGATGGTGATTTTGTGGATTTCCCAAAAAAAAGAAGGTTGTACCAATAACCTATAGGAGGAAAAAGGAGACAACATGATGATGACCTACTTGGCGGGATCAAGGTGAAGGTCCCTTATTTTCAAGGGAAAAGCGATCTGGAAGCATACTTGGAGTGGGAGATGCGGATCAAGCAAGTCTTTTCATGTCATACCTATTTCGAGAAGAAAAAGGTAAAACTTTAAGCCCTTGAATTCATTTATTATGCATTAATATGGTGGGATCAAGTTCAAAAATAGAGGGCTAGATATGGTGTATGTCCCATAAACACTTGGGAAGACATGAAGTTTGCCATGCGGAAGTGATTTGTTCCCACACATTAACATATAGATCTCCACAACAAACTTCAATGCCTCACCCAAGGGAGTAAGAGTGTAGAAGACTACTACAAGGATATGAAAATTTCCATGATTCAGGAAAATGTTGAGGAGGATCCGGAGGCAACCATGGCATAGTTTTTACATAGGCTCAATCGGGAGATTGTCGATCAAGTGGAGATGTACGACCATGTGGAAATACAAGATATGATCCATCAAGACACCAAGATTGAGAAACAAATTAAAAGGAGGAGAAACATGAGGAAACTCGCTACCTCTTTCACACCATGGAGAAATACAAGGAAGGAGATTGGAGAACCATCAAAGGAAAACGAGGTGGTTGATCACAAAAGTGACAAGGTAATTCTTCCACCTAAGAAACCTACTTTTGAGGATAACCAAACCAGGAATAGGGATATTCAGTGTTTCAAATGTCAAGTAAGGGGTCACATCTCTAGTGAGTGCCCAAACCGACACACCATGACCATCAACAAGTATGGAGAATGGGATACTGATGGAGAGATCTCAGAAGAGGAGGAGGAAGAATCTCCAGAAATCGATAGTGGAGAGTTTGCAGAAGATGGTGAGATTCTTGTCACTAGGAGAGTTCTAAGCGCACAAATGACCGTGGGAGAGAATGAGCAGTGGAAGAACCTTTTCCATACATGGTGAAAGATCCATGGGAAGGTATGTGGTGTTATTATTGATGGAGGAAGCTGTAGTAATGTTGCGAGCACCGAGTTAGTAGAGAAGTTGGGACTTCCTACTTTGAAGCGTCAACATCCATATCGGCTTCAGTGGTTGACTGATTGTGGATAACTGAAGGTTACCAAACAGGTGAAGGTATTGTTCTCCATTGGGAAATGCAAGGATTAGGTATTGTGAGACATTGTTCCTATGAAGGCATGCCACTTTCTGTTGGGTTGACCGTGGCAGTACGATCAGTGAGTTACTCATGATGGTTTCCTGAACCGTCACACTTTTGTACAATAAGGGGAACCTATAACCCTCAAACCCATGACCCCAAAATAAATTATGGAATATCACATTTTGAGAGAAAAGAAAAAAACGAGTGATGAGAAAAAAAAGAGAGAAAATGAAAAGGCAGAGAATGAGGGAAAAATAGAGAATGAGAGAAGAGAAGAATTGGAGAGCAAAGAAAAATCAAGAGGGGAAAAATATTTGAGAGGAGAGAAAAGTGTGATGCTGGAAAAAAAGAGTGAGGTTAAGGAAGCTTTGATTTCTCGACAAAATCTCTTAGTACATATGTACAAAGAGGTGATGTTGAACACTGATGACTTAACATCTCCTTTTCCACATGTTGTTGAGTCTTTATTGCAGGAATTTGAAGATGTCTTTCCTGAAGAGGTGCCACCTGGTTTACAACCCATTAGAGGTATTGAGCATCAAAGTGACCACATATCTGGAGCATCAATACCGAACCGCCCGACATATCGCACCAACCTAAAAGATACAAAAGAAATTAAAAGGCAAGTTCAGGAACTGTTGGATGTGGGATATGTCTGAGAGAGCATTAGTCCTTGTGCCATACTGGTTATTCTAGTACCAAAGAAGGATGGAACATAGAGAATGTGCATTGACTGCAAATCCATCAACAACATCACAATCAGGTATCGTCATCATATCCCTAGGTTAGATGATATGCTAGATGAATTAAATGGTTCAACTATTTTCTCAAAAATTGATTTAAGAAGTGTCTATCATCAAATTATATGAAAGAAGGAGACGAGTGGAAAACTACATTTAGGATAGAACGTGGACTTTATGAATGGTTAGTCATGCCCTTTTGTCTCACCAATGAACCTAGCACATTTATGAGGTTAATGAATCATGTCTTACGTGCATATATTGGAAAATTTGTGGTAGTTAACTTTGATGACATTTTGTTTTATAGTAGGACCCTGCTTGAACATGCATATCACTTAAGAAAAGTCTTAGAGGTGTCAAGGAAGGAAAACCTGTTTTGAAACATAAATAAGTGTGAATTTTGTCTCGATAAATTTTTTTTCCTTGGATTTGTTATGAGCGGCCATGGAGTTGAAGTGGACACCGAGAAGATCAAAGCAATACAAGAATGGCCAAATCCAACCTCCGTTGGACAGGTAAGAAGTTTTCATGGGCTTGATAGTTTTTATAGGATATTTTTGAAAGACTTCATCACACTAGCAGCACCATTGAATGAGTTGACAAAGAAGAATTTTCCTTTCAAATGGGGGACAACTCAAGAGAAGGCCTTCCATGCTCCTAAGGAGAGACTCACCCACACCCCTCTACTTGCACTTCTGGACTTCGGTAATACCTTTGAAATTGAATGTGATGCAAGAAGAATTGGCATAGGAGGAGTACTCATGCATGAAGGTAAGCCTATTTATTTCTTTAGTGAGAAGTTAAATGGCCCAACTCTAAACTATGCTACATATGATAAAGAGTTTTATGCATTGTTTAGAGTACTGGAGACATGGAAGCACTATCTTTGGCCTAAAGAATTTGTGATCCATTCTGATCATGAGGCTCTTAAATACCTTAGGAGCAAACATAAACTAAATAGGAGATATGCTAGATGGCTGGAATTCATTGAATCATTTCCATATGTCATCAAGCATAAAAAGGGTAAATAAAATACTATGGATGATGTTCTTTCACGTAGATATTCTCTATTATCCATGTTGGATTCAAAACTCCTTGGTTTTGAATGCATTAAGTATTTATATGCCACTGATAGTGATTTTATAGAACCTTATGAACGTTGTAAACCAGAAGTTAGTTGGGAAAAGTTCTATTTACATGATGGATTCTTATTCCAGATTGATAAGCTTTGAATTCCCAATTGCTATATTCATTTACTTTTACTGAAGAAATCACATACGAGTGGGTTAATGGGTCATTTTGGTGTTGAAAAAACTCTAAGTGTTCTTAGTGAGCATTTTTATTGGCCTAGGATATCTAGAGATGTTGAGAAATTTGTTTGAAAGTGCATTGTCTGCCATAAAGCCAAATTAAAACTGAACCCACATAGACTATATCTTCCTCTCCCAATCCCCAACACCCCTTGGGAGGACATATCAATGGACTTTATTGTGGGGTTACCACGGACCAAGAGGGGGAGAGATTTCATTTTTGTTGTGGTGGATCGGTTTTCAAAAATGGAATATTTTATTCCTCGTCACAAAAATGATGATGCCACTAACATTGAAACACTTTTCTTTTAGGAAGTATTCAAACTCCATGGAATTCCAAGGACCATTGTGTAGGATCGAGACACAAAATGTCTTAGTTACTTTTGGAAGACCTTGTGGAGTAAACTGGGTACAAAGTTACTATTTTCCACTACTTTTCATTCGCAAACTGATGGGAAAACGAAGGTTGTGAACCGAACACTATCATCCCTTCTGTGAACAATTTTCAAGAAGAATATCAAGAATTGGGAGGAGTGTCTGCCACATGTGGAATTTTCATATAATAGGGCCAAGCACTCAACTACTCAATATTCTCCATTCGAAATTGTTTACGGTTTTAACCCTCTTACCCCTATTGATCTAGTTCCGTTTCCTTTATAGGAAGTAACTAATATGGATGCAAAAGGGTGCCAGAATTCATCAAACAACTCCATGAGAGGGAAAGGAAAAATATCGAGCGGATGACCCAAAAATATGTTGATCGTGCAAAAAAGGGTCACAAACAAGTGTTGTTCGGGCTCGAGGACTTGGTCTAGATTCATATGCGAAAGGAGAGATTTCCCGAAAAGAGGAAATCAAAACTCATGCCACGAGGAGATAGACCTTTTCAAGTTCTTGAGAAGATTAAAAACAATTCTTACAAGATAGATTTTCCAGGTGAGTATGGTGTAAGTGAAACTTTCAATGTTTCTAATCTTTCTCCTTTTTTGGGTGCAGAGGATGAAGAGTCGAGGACGACTCCTTTTCAAGAGGGGGGGACGATGAGAACCATGTTAAAGCCACCAAGTCAATTGCACAGGAGGAAGAGTTGGATTTTCAAGGCCCGATGATGCTTCAGAGATTAAAGAGGCTGAATTCAACAATGGGTTCCCATCTCGCTTCATTAAAGGCCCAATGGATCTTTCCTTGCATGGATGGAGAAAATGAGCCTATTATCTCACTTATTCAAGCCCAAACATGATGTTTAAAGCTTGGCCCACATGGTTGCACGAATTTGGATGTCTTTCCCACATGGAGGATTCTAGAAATGGCATCTTTGGACACCAAAGTCAAATCCAGTGGGCTATGCACTCAAAGTCAAATCCGATGGGCTATAGTTGGAAAGTTGTGTGCTACTTTTCCAAAATTCTTTGTTAGACTTTATCTTTTTGAATTTTAAGGGGAAAAGGTAGGTTTATCCTTTATGAATTTAGGGTATTAGACCCTTGACTATTGTATCACCCCTTTTCTATAAATAGCCACCCCATGGCATTGTATTTTCATGCAATAATTAATTGAGAGCTTATGCTTTGTTTCTCTCCATTGTGTGATGATTTTACCAGTTTTTCTCCAAGATCTTGTGCATTCTTGCCTTGTCAATCTACAAGTTATATTGGTGATCCAAGATCACAAAACCCCCAATTTCGTGCCTCAACCCAAGTGCATTGTTGTGTGGATTGGATATCACATCCCTCCCTTGAGTGTGTTCTCTAAGTAGTAGGTCGCGCTCCTTATAGCGTTGATTGACTACTTGCATCCACTATCTGTACCCATCATCCACCAATTAGCCCTGAATTGCATCCTTTAACCACCGCCATACACTGTGAAGATCGGGTCACCCCGTGCATCTCACATCATTGACCCAATGGGCCTAAGTGGCCGAATGGGCCTAATGGGCCTAATGGCCCAATGGGCCTATGTGGCCTAATGGGTCTAATGAGACTAAGTGGACTAATGGGCCTAAGTGGCCTAATGTGCCTAATTGGCCTAATGGGTCTAAGTGGCATTATGGGCATAATGGGCCTAAGTGGCCCAATGGGCCTATGTGGCCTAATGGGTCTAATGGTCCTAAGTGACCTAATTGGCCTAAGTGGACTAATGGGTCTAAGTGGAATTATGGGCATAATGGGCCTAAGTGGCCTAATTGGGATAATGGTGATAATGGGATAAATGGGCCTAATTGGCCTAATGGACCTAATGGGCCTAATGGGCTTAGCGGTCCTAAGTGCCCTAAGGGGCTTAATGGGCCAAATGGGCCTAAGTGGCCTAATCTACCTAAGGGGATTAATGAGCCGAAGTGGCCTAATTGGCCTAATGGTCCTAAGTAGCCTAAGTGGCCAAATGAGCCTAATGGACCAAAGTGGCCCAATGGGCCTAAGTGGCCTAATTGACCTAATGGGCATAATGGGCCAAAGTGGCCTAATCAGCCTAGTGGGCCTAAGTGGCATAACGGGCCTAATGGGCCTAAGTGGCCTAATAAAACTAATTGGCCTAAGTTGCGTGATGGGTCTAATGGGCCTAAGTGGCCTAATGGGCCTAAGTGGCCTAATGAGCCTAACAGGGATAATGGGCCTAAGTGGCCTGATGGGCCCAATGGGCCTGATGGGCCTAATGGACCTAAAGGGACTATGTGGCCTAATGGGCCTAATGGGGCTAATCAGCCTAATTGGCCTAAGTCGCTTGATGAGAATAATGGGATAAAGTTGTCAAATGGGCTTAATAGGACTAATGAGCCTAATTGGAATAAGTAGCCTAATGGGCGTAAGTGAGCTAATTGGCCTAATGGGCGTAATTGGCTGATGTGGTCGAATGGGCCTAAGGGGCAAAATGATCCAAATGATCTTAAGTGGCCTAATGGGCTTAGTGGGGCTAAGAGACCTAATCGGCATAATGGAGCTAGTGAGTATAATGGGCCTAAGTGGCCGATTGGGCCTAAGTGGCCGAATGGGCTTAATTGGTCGAATGGGCCTAATGTTCTTAGTGGACCTAATGGGCCTAATGGGACTAAGTGGATGAATGGGCCTAATGTGCTTAAGTGGCATAATGGGCCTAATGTGATGAATGGTCCGAATGGGCCTAATGTGACTAGTGGGCCTAATGGGCCTAAGTGGATGAATGGGCATAATGGGCCTAATGGTCCTCAGTGGAATAATGGGCCAAATGGGCCTAAGTGTCCTAATGGGCCTAATGGTTCAAATGTGACTAGTGGGCCTAAGTAGACTAATGGGCCTACTAGGCCGAATGGGCCTACTAGGCCGAATGGGCCTAAGTGGACAAATGGGCCAAATGGGCTGAATCAGCATAAATGGCCTAATGGACATGAGTGTCCTAGTGAGCCTAATTGGTCTAAGTGGTATAATGGACTTAAGTGGCCTAATGGGATTAATGGGTCCAGTGGTTCTAATGGGTATAATGGGCCGGAGTGGGCTAAGTGGCCTAATGGGCCTAAAGGGCCGAGTGGGCCTAAGTGGCCTAATTTTCCCAATGGGCTAAGTAGCCTAATCTACCTAACATGAATAATGATCCTAATGGGGATAATGGGCCTTAGTGGCCTAAGTGTCCTAATGGGTCTAATGGGAAAAATGGGACTAAGTGGCCTAATTAGCCCAATGGGACTAAGTGGCCTAATGGTCCAAACTAGCATAACGGGCCTAAGTGGCTTAAGGGGATGAAGAGGCCTGATGGGCCCAATGGGACGAAGTGGCCTAATGAGACCGATGTGCCTAATGGGCCTCAGTGGCCTAATGGGCCTAACGGGACTAATGGGCCTAAGGGGCCTAATTTGCCTAAGGAGCCTAAGGGGCCTAATGGGATTTAGTGGATGAATGGGCCAAATGAGCATAAGGGGCCTAAAGGGCCTAATGGGCCTAATAGGACCAATTGGCCTAAGGGGCCTAATGATCCGAATGGTCTTAAGTGGCCTAATGGGCCTAAGTTTCCTAATAGGCTTAAGTGACCTAATCAGCCTAATGGCCCTAATGGGTGTATTAGGCCTAAGTGGCCGAATGGGCCTAAATGGCCAAATGGGCCTAATGTGCCTAGTGGGCCTAAGTGTCTGAATGGGTATAATGGGCTGAATGGGCCTAAGTGGCCCAATGAGCCTAATGGGCCCAATGGGTCTAAGTGGCCTAATGGGCCTGATGGGCCTTATGGAACTAAGTGGCATCATCGGCCTAAGTGTCCAAATGGTCCTATGTGTCCAAATGGTCCTGATGGGCCTAATGGGCCTCATGGGCCTTAGTGGCCTAATGGGCCTCATGGGCATAAGTGTCGAATGGTCCTAGTGGGCTTAAAGGGCGTAATGGGACCAATGGGACTAATTGGAATGATGGGACTAATGGGCCTAAGTTACCTCATGGGACCAATGGCTATAATGGGCCTAATGGGCCTTAGTGGACTAAGTGGGCCTAAAGGGCCTAATGAGTTGAATGGGCCTAAGTGGCCTAATGGGCCTAACGGGCCCAATGGGCCTAATGGGATGAATGGGCCTAAAGGGCCTAATGGGAAGAGTGGGCCAAATGAGCCCAATGGGCCTAATGGGATGAATGTGCCAATGGGCCTAATGGGTCTAATGGGGCTAATGGGCCTAAGTGCCCTAATGGGCCTAAGTGGCCTAAAGGTCCAAGTGGGTCTAATGGGTTTAATGGGCCCAAGTGGCCTGATGGGTCGAATGGGCCTCATGGGCCAAATGGGCCTAAGTGGTCTCATGGGACCAATGGGCCTAATGGGCCTCAATGTCCTAATGGGCCTCATGGGTGTGACGGGCCTCATGGGTGTGATGGGCCTCATGGGCCAAATGGGCCTCATGAGAGGAATGTGCCTCATGGGACCCATGGTCCAGATGGGCCTAATGGTCCTAATGGTACAAAATGGCCTAGTGGGCCTAATGGGCCTAAGTTCCCTAATGGGCTTAATGGGCCTAATTGACCTAATGGGGCTAATGGACCTAATGGACTTAAGTGGCCTAAGTGGGGTAATAGGGATAATCGACCGAATGGGGATAATGGTCCTAAGTGGACTAAGTGGCTTAATGGACCTAATGGGCCTAATGGGTTTAATGGGCTTAATGTTCCTAAGCATCCTAATGGGCCTAATGGGCCTAGGTGGCCTAATGGGACTAATGGTACTAAGTGGCCTAATTGGGCTAATCGACTAAATGGACCTAATGGGACTTAGTTGCCTAAGTGGATTAATGGGCCTAATGGGCCTAATGGGACTAATGGGTTTAATTAGCCTAATGACCCAAAGTGGCTTAATGGGCCAAATGGGCCTATTTGGCCTAAGGGGCCTAATGGGACTAAGTAACCTAATGGGACTAATGAGCATAATGGGAATAATGGGTTTAGTGGGCATAATGGGCCCAAGTGACCTAATGGGCCTAATGGGCCTAATGGACCTAATGGGCCTAACTGGCATAATGGGACAAAGTTTACTAATGAACCTAATGGGCCTAATGGGCCTAAGTGGATTAATCCCTCTAATCGATTGAATGGGAATAATGGGACTAATGGGCCTAAGTGGCCAAAGTGGACAAAGTGGACTAATCGGCCTAATCGAGTGAATGGGACTAATGGGCCTAAGAGGCCTAATGGGACTAATGGGCCTAATGCCGAAGTGGACTAATGGGACCAATGGTCCCAATGGGCCTAATGGGAATAATGCACCTAAGTGGCCTAAGTGGTCTAATCAGCCTAATCAGCTGAATGAGATTAATGGGCCTAAGTGGCCTAATGGGACTAATGGGACTAATGGGCCTAAGTGGCCTAATGGTCCTAATGGTCCAAAGTGGCCTAATCTTCCTAATCGAACGAATGGGCCTCAGTGGCCTAATGGGCCTAAAGTTCCTAATGCGCCTAAGTGGGCTAATCAGGCTAATCAACCGAATGGGCCTAAGTGGCTGAATCGGCCTAATCGACCAAATGGGCCTATGTGTCCAAATGGGCCAAATGGGCTAAGTGGCCTGATTGGCCTAATTGACCGAATGGGTTGAATGGACCTAAGTGGCCTATTGGGTATAATGGGCCTAATGGGTCTGAGTAGCCTAAGTGTCTTAATCGGCCTAATCGACTGAATGGGACTAATGGTCCTTATGGGCCTAAGTGTCCAATTTGGCCTAATGGGATTACGTGGCCGAATGGGCCTAATGGGCCTAATGGGCCAAATTGGTCAAATGGGGCTAATAGGCCTAATGGGCCTAAGTTGTCCAATGGGCTTAAGTGGCATAATAGGCCTAATGGCCCTAAGTGGCCTAATGGGCCCAGTGGCCTTAAGTGGCCAAATGAGCCTAATGGGCCTAATGTGCCAATGGGGCCAAATGGGCCTAATGGGACGAATTGGCCTATTGGGCCTAATGGGCCATAGTGGCCTAATGGTCCAATGAGCCTAATGGGTATAATGGGCCTAATGAGACTAAGTGGCCTAAGTGCCATAATCGGCCTAATCGAAAGAATGTTCCTAATGAGTCTAAGTGGCATAATGGGCCTAATATGCCTTAGTGGTCGAATGGGCCTAATGAGCATGATGATCTGAAGTGGCCTAGTGGGACTCATGGGCCTATGTGGCTTAATGGACCACATGATCCTAAGCATCATAAGGGGCCTAATGGGCCTCATGAGCTTAAGTGGCCTATTGTGCCTCATGGGCCTAAGTGGCCTTACAGGCCTAATGGGCCCAAGGGGACTAAGTGCCCATTAGGCCTATTATCTCATTAGGTACATTAGACAACTTAGGTCCATTAGGACCATTGTTACCAATAGGCCACTTAGGCCCATGAGGCTCATTAGACCACTTAGGCCCATTAGGTCCATTAGTCCACTTAGGCACATGAGGCTCATTAGGCCACTTCGACCCATTAGGCAACTTAGGACACTTAGGCCCATTGGACCCATCAGGCCCATTCAGCCCATTAGGCTCATTAGGCCCATTCATCCCATTGGGGCCATCAGGAAAATTTGGCCACTTAGGCCAATCAGGCCACTTAGTCCCATTAGGAAACTTAGGCCACTTAGGCCCATTAGGCCACTCAATCCCATTCGAACCATTAGGCTACTTAGGCCCATTCGACCCATTAGGCCCACTAGACTCGTTAGGCCAATTAGGTCACTTAGGCACATTAGACCCATTATGCCCATTAGGCCCATTAGGAAACTTAGGTAACTTAGGCCCATTGATCCACTTAGACACATTGGACCCATTAGGCACATTATGCAACTTAGTATACTTAGTCCCATGAGGCCACTTAGACCTATTGGACACATTAGGTCCATTAGACCCATTAGACCTATTAGTCCCATTAGTCAACTTAGGCCACTTAGGCCCATTAGGCCCATTAGGCCACTTTGGTCCATTAGGAAACTTAGGCCACCTAGGCCCATTGGACCCATTAGGCCACTTAGGTCCATTAGACCCATTAGGACACTTAGCACGATTAATCCCATTAGGCCACTTTGGACCATTAGGCAACTTAGGCCACTTAGGTCCATTGGACCAATTAGGCCCATTAGGCCCATTCAGACTATTGGTCCCATTAGGTAACTTTGGTCACTTAGGTCCATTGGACCCATTAGGACCATTGGACCCATTAGGTCCATGGGTCCCATTAGGAAACTTAGGACACTTAGGCCCATTGAACCCTTTATGCCCATTAGGCAACTTAGGCCACTTAGGCCCATTAGGCCACTTAGGCCCATTAGACCCATTCATCCCATTATTCCACTTAGGACCATTCAATCCATTCAGCACATTAAGCCCATTAGGCCCATTAGTCCAATTAGGCCCATTAGACCCATTAGACTCATTAGCCCCATTAGGCTCATTAGACAATTTAGGCCACTTAGCCCCATTCGACCACTTAGACCTATTAGACCCATTAGGCCCATTAGGAAACTTAGGCCATTTAGACCCATTGGACCCATTGGACCCATTAGGCCCATTAAAAAACTTATGCCACTTAGGGCCATTAGGCCACTTAGACCCATTGGACCAATTAGGCCCATTAGGAAACTTAGGCCACTTAGACCCATTGGACCCATTAGTCCCATTTTACTACTTGGTCCACTTCAACCCATTAGGCCACTTAGGCCCATTGGACCCATTAGGCTGAATTATCCATAATGGGCTCATTAGGCCCATTAGGCCCATTGGCCCCATTAGACCACTTAGGCACAATATGCCCATTAGGCCACTTAGGCCTATTAGGCCCATTGGCCTCCTAGGCCCATTAGTCCAATTAGGCCATTAGGCCCATTAGACCGAATTGGCCATAATGGGCCCATTAGTCCCATTAGGCCACTTAGGCCTAATAGGACCAATTAGCCCATTAGACCTATTAGGTCACTTAAGCCACTTAGGCCCATTAGTCCAGTTAGGCCCATTAGGCTCCTTAGACCCATTAGACCCATTGTTCCCCTAAGTTCCATTAGGCCAATTAGGCCATTGGGCCCATTAGTCCCATTAGCTCACTTAGGCCCAATAGGCCCATTCATCCAATTAGGTCACTTAGGCCATTTAGTTCTATTAGGCCACTTAGGCCCATCAGACCACTTAGACCCCATTAGGCCCATTGGGACCGTTATTCTACTTAGACCCATTAGGCCCATTAGGACACATATGCCACTTAGGCTCATTTCTTCAACTTATTCCCATTAGGCCCCTTAGACCCATTATGCCCATTTGGTCCATTAGGTCCATTAGGCCAATTCGTCCATTCGGCCCATTAGGTCGAATTGACCATTATGGGACCATTAGGCCCATTAATCCACTTAGCCCCAATAGGCCCATTAGGCCCATTCGGCCCATTAGGACCATCAGGCCACTTAGGCCCAACTGTTCCATTCGACCCATTAATCCCATTAGGCCCATTAGGCTGAATTGGACTTAATGGTCCCATTAGGACACTTAGACACATTAGGACACTTAGGCTCAATAGGCCCATTCGGCCTATTAGGCCCCTTAGTCCACTTCATCCCATTAGCTCACTTTGGCCCAGTGGACCCATTAGACCCATTAATCCCATTAGGCTCATTAGACCCATTAGGCCACTTAGACCCAATTGGCCCATTAGGCCGATTAGGCCACTTAGGCCCATTAGGACCATTAGGTCACTTAATCCCATTAGACCCATTAGGACCATTAGGCCCATTAGGCCACTTAATGCCATTAGACCCATTAGGTTCATTAGGCCACTTATTTCCATTCGACCCCTAGGCCCATTAGGCCCATTATACCATATAGGCCAATTTTGGCCATTTAGGCCATTTTTGGCCATTTAGGATAATTAGGAAAATTAGGCCATTGATTCCATTTAGGCCAATTAGGCCATTTAGGTCATTTAATCTAATTTAGTCTATTTAGGCCAATGAGGCCAATGAGACCAATTCAGGCCAATTGGGTCAATTTAGGCCCTTTAGACCATTTAGGCTAATTAGAAGATTTAGACCATTTAGGCCAATTTAGGCCAATTAATCCAATTAGTATAATTAGTCCAAATAGGCCAATTAGGACAATTAGTAAATTTAGTTCATTTATTCCATTTAGGCCAATTTAGTTCATTTAGGGTAATTAGTCCATTTATGTCAATTTAGGACATTTAGGCTATTTAGGAAAATTTAGACCATTTAGGCCAATTAGGCCAATTATTCCATTTAGAGCAATTTAGGTAATTTAGACCAGTTAGTCCAATTAGAATGATTAGGTTAATTTATACCATTTAGTCCAATTAGGCCAATTATGCAATTTAGGCAATCTAGGCCAATTAGGCCAATTTAGGCCATTTGGGCCAATTTTGTCCATTTTGGCCATTTAGGCCAATTTGAACCATTTAAGCCAATTAGGCCAATTAGGTCAATTGGAAAATTTAAGAAATTTTGTCCAATTAGGCCATTTAGGAAAATTTAGCTCATTTAGACCAATTAGTAAAATTAGACCAATTAGGCCAATTAGGCAATTCAGGCCCATTAGGCCAATTTGGCCATTAAGGCCAATTTTGACCATTTAGGCAAATTTAGGCCATTTAGGCCAATTTAGGCCATTTAGACCAATTTAGGTCAATTAGGTCATTTATTCCATTTAGTCCAATTATATCAATTAGTCCATTTAGGTCATTTAGGCCAATTAGGCCATTTAGACCATTTAAACAAATTTAGGCCATTTAGACCAATTAGGCCAATTAGGCCAATTTAGGCCATTTAGGATAATTTAGTCCATTTATCCTAATTAGTCAAATTAGTTAATTTATACCATTTAGGCCAATTTGACCAATCAGGCCATTTAGGCCAATTAATCAATTTAGGCCAATTAGGCCATTTAAGCCAATTAGGAAAATTTAGTCCATTTAGGCCAGTTAGGCCAATTAGGCAATTAGGTCATTTAGTTAATTTAGGTTGTTTAGGGAAATTAGGACATTTAGACCATTTAGGCCAACTAGGCTAATTAGCTCAATTAGAAAATTTAGGTCATTTAGGCCAATTTAGGTCATTTATGCCAATTAGGCCATTTAGGCCAATTTAGGCCATTTAGGCTATTTAGGCCAATTTAGTCCATTTAATTCAATTCAGACAATTATTCCATTTAGTCCAATTTAGGCCATTTAGTCCAATTAGGCTATTTAGAACATTTAAGCTGATTTGGCCAATTTAGGCCATTTAGGCCAATTATGCCAATTTAAACAATTAGACAAATTAGTCAATTTAGGGAATTTAGGTCAATTAGGCCAATTATTCTCATTGAGGTCATTTAGTCCAATTAGGCCATTTAATCCATTTAGGACAATTTAGGTCATTTAGGTGAATTGGTCCAATTAAGCCAATTAGGTAATTTATGCAATTTAGGCCAATTAGGCCATTTAGGCCAATTTAGACAATTTAGACCAATTAGGCCAATTTGGCCAATTTGGTCTATTTATGACATTTAGGACAATTTTTCCCAATTTGTACAATTAGGCTATTTACTCCATTTAGTAAAATTTAGGTCATTTCGACCAATTAGGTCAATTAGTTTAATTAGGCTAATTAGACAATTTATGCCATTTATGCCAACTAGGCCATTTAGGCCAATTTAGGTCATTTAGACCATTTGATGCATCGCCGAAAAGATCAAAACGAGTAAGCGAAGAGGACCAACGTAATGTATCTGAATCGACCATGGGTTAAAGGAAATGCCACCCGCCAACGTTCCTCCCGCTTAAATACCACATCACCATCAATGGAGATGCACCACCAATTTCGGGCAAAGGGAAAAGGCTAAAGCTAGAAGAATGCACAACAAGCTTAAAAAATTCATCCAATTAAAAAACTTTCATTTCAAAGGGATGAAAATACATTATAAAGACAAAATTAAGAAAGGAAAATGTCCCAATTCGAGTTACAAAGCACAGGGAACCCAAAAGGCACATAAAAAGCATAAAACAACACTTTCCCAAGCCATTTAATGACCCCACTAGCTAAAGTAGAGGTATTTTCTCCCAATGATACTTTTATGCACCTTCTCTCTCCTCATTAATGTGATGCTATGAATTTCCACCCTTTTCCATGTGGATAACTGATTTCGGGTCCCAAATAAGTGTGTTGTGGCCCGCCATAGTGTTGGACATCAAGAAGTGTGGGCTGGTCCAATTCGAACAATAATTGGGCTTGAAATTTTTATCAAGCCCGAAATTATTCTCCTTGGGTTGAATCTGATCCATATCATTCTCCTATGTTTTAAGAGGATTTTCCCTCAAATCCATGACATCATCTTTTTAAATGTAAGGAGATAAGTCCCTAATGTTGAACGTTGCAGAAACGCCACCAAAATCATCTGGTAAATCAATTTTGTAGGCATTTTTTCCCACTCGTTCAAGAACTTTGAATGGAGCTTCATTTTGTGGTGACATATTGCTCTTCCTTTTGGATGGAAATCTCTCCTTGCAAAGGTGAATCCGCACTTTGTCTCCAGATTGGAAGATAGCCTGCTTCTGATGCTTGTTTGCTCGCCTCTTTTATGCTAAATTAGACTTCTCTATTTGATCATGAATAGATTCATGGAGCTTATTCATCTACTTTGTCTTCTCCTCTGCATCAATATTCACCTGAAAATCAAGAGGCAAAGAGCACAATTCTATAGGAGTGATTGGATTGATTCCATAAACCACTTTGAATGGATAATGTCGGGTGGTAGCATTGGGAGATCTATTTTATGTAAATTCATCTTGTGCAAGTTGCAAATCCCAATCTCTGATGCTCTTGTTCACCAATGTTCTCAAAATAGTGCCCAATGTACCATTGGTAACTTCTGTTTGCCCATCTATTTGAGGGTGATGGGATGTGCGGAAAAGAAGTTTCGTATCAAATTTCCCCCATAATTTCCTCCAAAAATGGCTGAGAAATTTTGTGTCTCTATTCAAAACTATGCTTCGAGGAATCCCATGAAGGTGAAAAATCTCTTTGAAAAACAATTCTGCCACTTTCACCGCATCTTCAGTCTTATGAAAAGTTATGAAATGATCCATATTAGAAAATTGATCAACAACAACCATTATTAAATCTTTACCTCACTAAGTCTTTGGTAAACCCATAATGAAATCCATGCTGAGATCTTCCCATGGCTGCTCTGGAATAGGTAACAGAGTGTATAAACTAGGCATGAAATGAATCTTTGCTCTTTGACATGTTCTGCATCTTGAAAGAATAGCTTGGACATCTGATTGCATCTTCGGCCAGTAGAAATTCTACTTTACTATCTCCAAGGTTTTATGGATGCCAAAATTACCAGCAAGTCCCCCTTCATGTGCTTCCCGAATGAGAAAGTCCATGTAATTACCCTTTGGAACCCAAAAATTGTTTCTCTTAAAGAGAAACCCATCATGTATAGAATAATCCTCCAAAAATCCATCTTGACATTGTATTAAAATAGAATTAAACTCCATATCATTCTGATAATCTTCTCTCATAAGCTAAAATCCAAGAATTCAAGCATCTAGAATGGTAAGTAATGTATACCTCCGAGATAAAGAATCTCCCACCAGATTATCTTGCACTTTCTTGTATTTTGACACAAATGCGAATGATTTATAGAATTCCACCCACTTTTCATGCCTCAAACTCAGCTTATGTTGACCATTGATAAACCTCAATTCCTGATGGTCAGAATGAAGAAAAAACTGCTTTGGTCTCAAATAATGAGACCAATGATCTAGGTCTCTTATAACCACATAAAATTCCTTATCATAGGTTCTATAATTCCTCCTTGAATCATTCAGTTTCTCAGTGAAATATGCAATAGGATGATTTATTTGGATGAGAACAGCGCCTATCCCAACTCCACTTGTATCACATTCCACTTCAAAGACTTGATCAAAATCAGGCAATGCCAAAATCGGTGTTTCACACAAAATTTTCTTAATGATTTAAAATGATTCATTTGCTGCCTTTGACCACTAAAATTTCCCAATTTTCATGCATTTAGTGATAGGTGCCATGATAGTGCTGAAATTGGAAACAAAGCGACGATAAAAAGATACCAAACCATGGAAATTTCTAACTTTGATGATGGATTCTGGTTGTGGCCATGACTTGATTGCTTCCACTTTTGATTCATCCACCATGATTCCTTCTTTGGTTACCACATATCCTAGAAACACCACTTTTGTTGAAAAAAATTCACATTTTTTCAGCTTTCCATACAGCTTTTGTTTCTATAGCACGTCAAATACCCGCTGAAGATGAACCACATGGATCTCCACATCCTTGCTGTAAATCAAAATATCATCCAAATAAACAACTAAAAATTTACCAATGAATGGTTTCAGAACTTCATTCATGAGTCGCATGAATGTTCTAGGAGCATTTGAGAGGCCGAATGGAATGACTAGCCACTCAAACAATCCGCCTTTAGTTTTGAAGGCTATTTTCCACTCATCCCCTTCCTTCATTCGAATCTGGTAGTATCCACTACGAATATCAACCTTCAAAAATATTGATGAACCATGTAGTTCATCAATCATATCATCGAGTCGTGGAATGGGATACCTGTATTTGATGGTAATATTATTGATAGCTCTACTATCAATGCACATGCGATACGTTCCATCTTTCTTCAGCACCAATAATATTGGAACAGAACACAGGCTCATGCTTGGACTTATAAATCCTTGATCCATCAACTCATCTACTTGCTTATGCAATTCCCTTGATTCTCCAGGATTACACCGATATACTGGTTTATTTAGAAATTGTGCACCCGGTACAAGATCAATCTAGTGTACAATGCCTCTAAATGGTGGTAATCCTACTGGAAGATCATTAGAAAAAACGTCATGATATTCCCCAATTAAGGAATGAGCTAACGGATGTTGATGACTCTTCTCTTCATGCATTGACTTTTCCATCATCAATAAAGTAAAAACTAGATTTTTCTTATTTATGGCTTTCTCCACTTGAGCTTTGTTGATAAAGAGACTATATTTGGAAACTTCTAGAACAGATTTTTCTTGAAGAGTTTGGGATGGCTTCAAAGGAGCAAGTGTGATATTCTTTTCCCCAGATAAAAAAGAATATGTGTTCTTCCTCCCATCATATTTCACTTCCCTGTCAAACTGCCAAGGCCTTCCCAACAACAAGTGACAAGCATCTAAAGGAATAACATCACACAATACTTCATCATAATAGTTCTTACCAATGGAGAATGAAATAATAACCTGTTTGTTGACTTGGAGTGTGCTTCCATTGTTCAACCATTGAAATTTATACGAGGGAGGATGATTCTGAGTTGGAAGCTTCAATTTCTCCACTAGTGTTGTTGAAGCCACATTTGTATAGATCCCACTATCAATAATAACCATGCATACCAGCTGATTAATGGTGCAGTGAGTTTGGAACAATTTTTCTCTTTGATCTTCTTCTGGACAGATTTTAGCTTGCAAAACTCTTCGTAGCACTAGCATGTTTCCCACATCATCTTATTCCACAACATGTTCCTCATTTTCAGATTCTTCACCATCATGTTCATCCTCTTTGATCGCCTCTTCAATCTTCTTAATAGTAATAATTTGGTTGTTAGGGAAATTGGCCTGAAAATGACCATACCCATGGAATTTGAAACACTTTAGATTCCCACATTCAAAGGAGTTGGACTTCCCTTTTGGTTGTTCCACAGCCTTCTCTTTCCCTTTATCCAGCATCTTGTTCCTTCCAAATTCCTTCTCACCAACACCAAATTTATTAGAAGAAATACCTTTATAAAAATTTGTACCTCTATTTTAGTTTTTGAGAGCCAGTGCCTTTGAGGTCCACTTTTGCTTTTCCACCTTGATCGCCAGCTTGCAAACATCATCAAGTGAGCATAATGGTTGCAACTCCACTGAATGTGCAATTTCTTTATTTAATCCACCCAAAAACCTTGTAATTGTTTGCTCTTTATATTCTGGAACATCACTTCGCATCAATAAATGATCAAACTCCTGAATGTACTCTTCAGAAGATTTATCTCCTTGTCACAGGCTATGCATTCAGAAATAAATATCTTTCTTATAATTCTCAGGAAGAAATCATCTCCTCAAAATCTTTTTCAACTTCTCCCATGAGCGTATTTTGCCTTTGACATTATGTTCCCACTGTTTCTTCATATTTTCCCACCAAAGAGATGCATAATCTTTAAATTTCAGAATGGCTACCTTGCACTTCTTCTCATCAGAACAATTTTTAAATTCGAATAATCGTTCGATTTCCCGCATCCAATCTAGAAAATCATCTGGATTCATACTCCCATAAAAATCTAGAATGTCATTCGTTAACCCTATTTCAATATCTTCATCATCTCTTATTCTTCGCATATCCCCCTCTGAATCACTGGAATCATCACTATTTGCATGATCTTCATAAAATGGTGTTGGATTGTGCCTATTATGTGGTGATGGACTTCGAGGATTCCACTGCAGTGGAGGGGAGTCAGGTCACCGTGCTCTCAAAAGTTGAGCAATTTGCTCACCTATTTGAGTAATTTGTGATTTTATCTGTGCATTAGCTATTTCCCATGGAGCAAGAGGAGTAGAAGATCCTCTCTTGCGAGACATGATGGAGAGTAACAAGAATAATGTGATAGAACTTACTCATTGGAACCATGGATCTGATACCAACTGATGCGTTGCCGGAAAGCTCAAAACGAGTAAGCGAAGAGGACCAACGTAATGTATCCGAATAGAACAAGGCTTAAAGTTAATTCCACCTTCAAGGGTTCCTCCATTCTTAAAAACCACGTCACCAACAATGGAGATGCACCACCAATTTCGGGAAAAGGGAAAAGGCTAAAGCTAGAAGAATGCACAACAAGCTTCACAAATTCGTCCAATTCAAAAACTTTCATTTCAAAGGGATGAAAATACATTATAAAGAAAAAATTAAGAAATGAAAATGTACTAATTCGAGTTACAAAGCATGGAGAACCCAAAAGGCACATAAAAAGCATAAAACATCACTTTCCCAAGCCATTTAATGACCCCACTAGCTAAAGTAGTGGGATTCTCTCTTAATGATACTTTTCTCCACCTTCTCTCTCCTAATTAATGTGCTGCTATGAATTTACACCCTTTTCCATGTGGATAACTGATTTTGGGTCCCAAATAAGTGTGTTGTGGCCCACCATAGTTTTGGACATCAAGAAGTGTGGGCTGGTCCAATTCGAACAACAATTGGGCTTGAAATTTTTATCAAACCCGAAATTATTCTCCTTGGGCTGAATCTGATCTATATCACCATTCATACCATTCGGGCCAATTAAACCAATTAGACCATTTAGGCCATTTAGGAAATTTATTCCCTTTAGGACAATTAAACCAGTTAGGTCATTTAGTCCATTTAGGCCATTTAGACTAATTTAGGGCATTTAGACCAATTAGGCCAATTATTCCAATTTATACCATTTAGTAAAATTATTCAATTTATTCCAATTAGACCAATTAGTTCATTTAGTTCATTTAGGACAATTAGGCCATTTAGTCCATTTAGACCAATTAGGCCAATTAAGCCAATTTAGGCCATTTAGGCTAATTTAGTCCATTTAGGCCAATTAGATCAATTAGTCCATTTATGCTAATTAGGAAAATTAGGCAATTTATACCATTTAGTCCAATTGATCCATTTAGGCCAATTAGGCCATTTTGGTCATTTAGGCCAATTTAGGCCATTTAGGTCAATTAGGCTGATTAGGCCATTTAGGCCAATTAATCCATTTAGGCCAATTTTGGCCATTTGGTCATTTAGTTCAATTAATCCATTTAGGCCAATTTGGGATATTTAGGCCAATTAGTCCAATTAGACCAATTGGAAAATTTAGGTCATTTAGGCCAATTAGTCAATTTAGGCCAATTTAGTCAATTTAGGCCAATTAGGCCATTAGGTCAATTTCAACCATTTAGTAAATTTAGTCAATTTAGGCCAATTAGGCCATTTAGGCCATTTAGGCCATTTAGGCCATTTAATCCATTTAGTCCAATTAGGCCAATTAGTCTAATTAGGCCAATTAGTCCATTTAGGCCAATTATATCATTTAGTTCATTTAGACCAATTAGGCCATTTGGGCCAATTAAGGCCATTTTGAACAATTTAGGTCATTTAAGGAAATTAGGCCACTTAGGCTGCCACGAACCAACCTGGGTCAACCTTGAACCGGTCACTTGACAACTATACAACAAGCTCTACACAAAAAGGCTCGACACTTTATTTGACCCAGAGGAGTTTGAAGTTTCAAAATAGAATGCATCATTTCCACATTTAGACCTAACAAATCAATAACTTGAGAAGCAATGAAATATGAGATGCACCTGTATCAAACAATGCTTTCATAAAGGTATAATTCAAGAGAATTGTACCTCTCACCATCGATGGTACAAGTTGGCCATTCACAATAACCCACTCAACTCCAAATACCTGCTTACTCACCACAATTTTATCTTTATTTCCCTAATGAAATATCCCATGCTGAGAATTCATGGTATTCCTGGAATCACCATGACTAACTCTATTCTGCTAACGAGGGTATTCTGATGTCCTCATCCCGTTGAGGCATAACACGACTGTGAACCTTGATAAGTGTTCTGAACAACCGACCTTGGAGCATGGAAACAATAACACTAAAGATTCCTCGTCTAATTAATATTACAACATGCTCTATGTGGTGATGTACATTCTCGCTTTATGTGTCTTAGAGTGCCACATTAGAAACATCCCAACTTGATCTTAGGCTTCATAGAAAGATTCACTGATCCTTCCATTAGATTCTAAGCCATACTCTAACCTTGGAAAAAAGTATCCCTCTTCCACTTTCTCCCCGTATTATAGTTTCCAACATTTCCCATAGGTATCACGATATCTCCTCCACCCATAACCCCTAAGATGTCTCTTTCATCCATGGTTTCCCTATTGACCATCTCCGTACAATCTGTTATACAGATTACCGCAATCTTTAAACAAATTTCCTACCTCATCCCAGATTAAAAATTGTGTGTATTCAAACATGCACTAGTAGCAACCTCGGGTGAAAACTGGAGTAAATTCATGAATTTAGACACATATTCTATCATAGAAAGGTTTTACTTCTTCAAGATAAATAAATCCATCGTTCTCTGAATTATAAACGTGTAAGGATAGAATTTCTTGTTGAAGAATTCCTCAAAATCCTCCCATGCCATACCTTGGTCCACTTTATCCTAGATCGCTAACTCCCACCACAAATATGAAATATCTTACAACATGTACGTCACTAAATTGAATTTGAACTCCATCAGTGTGACTAGGAAATCTAATATTTGATTCATCTTATTTAGCCACGTCTCTACCCTTTATGGTTATGAATCACCCCAAAAGATGGGTGGATTTTTCTTCTTAAACTGAACCAAATGGTCCACTGACTTGGTTTATATCTTTTATTCCCATTATCGATAGCTTCAAAATCTTGCATTATGCTCTGCACCGTGATGCAAATCAGGGTGCACACATGCAGTGAGGAGTTGAGGGCGATCATAACATTGATGGTGGAAGGATCATTAATAGACAATACCCATTGGATGGGATTGGCGGCCTAATTACAAGAGGAATAATGAGGAGGATGAAAGAGGCTTTACATGGCCTCATTTTGAAATTACAAGAGGAGACCCAACATGCATGCATGGGAGGAGAAAATGGGCCTTTAATCACACTTATTAAAGCCTAAAAGTGAACCTAAAAGGCCCACCCAAATGATTTCACGAAATTTAATCCACTTTCATGAAGGAAATCTCCAAATTCAAAAGTGGTGGGGCCCTTGTCTCCAAAGTCATGGTGGTAATCTTCAAAGTCTTTTGGGGTGGTTCCAAAAAGTCTTCTTTAGAGATATCTTGTCCCCAAAAGCCATGGACATGTGTAAACAGAGTCAAAATTTTGGGATAGGATTTAGACTTTTGTGGGATAGGTAGTTTGACATGTATTCCTCTCATTTGGCTATAAATAGCCACCTCTTGTACCCCTTGAAGGTTAATTTCTAATTTGAGTGTTTTCTAGCATTGTTATGCTTGTGTTTCTTGTGTTCCTGAATAAATAAAAGTAAGGATTATCAAAGGAGTTATCAAACTTTATGGCGCTTTATGATTATAGTTTCAAGGGGCAAGTCTCCTTGGGGTCCTAATTGATCATACCCCTTCCCCTTTTATTTCTTCTGCACTTCATTTAATTTTCATTTATCCCACTTTCCACACTTTTGTTTCCATATTTTTTCACCAAATAATACCACACTCGCATACGGTACCTTATCATTTGGTATCAAAGGTAGGCAACGGAAACCACTTTCTTTCATATTTCTATTTCTCCCTTTTTTTTTCTTCCCCTTCTTCCATTTTCGGCCATCACCAATTCTGGATGGAAATTTCTTCCACATTTTCGATTGCTTTTTTATTTGCATTTATGGATGTATAATATGTCATTTTAATAGTTCATAATCTCATCTTTCTTCTCGATTTGGAAACACTAAAATCCGACACCTATATTGGGAGATATAGCCGAATCAATTCGTGCTACAGTTTCACTCTTGTGAAATCTAACAATCTATGAGGCGGATTTCCATTTGTCTTTGAAGATCATGTTATCTCAACCATTTACATCATTGCAATCAGATTAGTACATTTTTCATTTGTTGTACTTTGAGCACCAAAAGTGCAATCTTTGTATCTCAATTCTTTTTTATTGAGTAGCAAAGGAAAAAAAGAAAAAAATTCAAAAAAAAAATTCAAAAAAAAATAAAAAAAAATCAATAAAAAAAAAGAAGCTGCTCATTTGAAACATTGAGTTCACTCATAAGTTATAAATTTGATTGAATTTTCTTATCCATCATCTTCTTTCCTTCATCCATATCCAACCTTCTTCTATAACTATTTCTCCCATTTACCTCCCATATTTCATAGACTCCATTGATTCAAACCCTCTTAAAATTTCTGATTTTTAAAGATTTCCATGAATTGATTACTTCTACTAGTCGTCTTCTTGATTTTATTTAAGAACACTTGTAGGAACCGAGTTGTTGTGCTATAAAGTGCGAGGAACCTTTTGAGAGATAAAAAGAGAGAGAAAGAGTGTGTGAGGTCCATTTTCCTTTCTTTTCAATTTTTCTCACAGGATTCCTTAATGGTGGAGTCGAGCAACACCAATGAAGCGGGCATTAAGTTGTTCATGAGGGCTGCACAAGAACAATTCCAAATGTTGAATGTGAGGATGGATGAACTTCAATCCCCTTCTAATTCTAGAGCACCACCAAGGAGGAGGGTTGTTGAAGAGGAGGAGGAGGAGTCTGATTCCCACGAGTCACCAATCAGGAGAAATCAACCACAATAAAGGCAAGCCAATGATCTTGGAGGAATAAAGTTTAGGATCCCTTCATTCCAAGGTAAGAATGATCCTGAAACTTACTTGGAATGGGAAATAAAGGTCGAACATATTTTTGGATGTCACACTTATTCGAAGGAAAACAAAGTAAAGTTGGCGGCTGTGGAATTCACCGACTATGATAGTATTTGGTGGGACCAACTACAAGTGAGTCGACAATGAAGTGGAGAAAGACCCATCTGCACTTGGGAGGAGATGAACATTGTAATGTGTAAGAGGTTCATTTCTAGCCACTATTATAGTGATTTTTCCTCAAGTTGCAGGGTTTGAAACAAGGGTCCATGAGTGTTGAGGAGTATCAAAAAGAGATGGAGATCATCATGATTCGGCCGAATATTGATGAGGAGAGAGAGGCCACAATGTCAAGGTTTGTGAACGGCCTCAACCATGACATTCAGAACATAGTGTACATGCACCACTACATGGACATGGAGGATCTACTTTACATGGCTACCAAAGCAGAGAGGCAAGTAAAGGCAAGAAGGATGTGCCCTACATCTTATGGTAAGGATTATAGACCTTCTTTAAATTTTAAAGATTCCAAAACTCAAGATCATGTAAGGGAACACAAAACTGATTCAAAGGAGTTGCCCAAATCAAAACCATTCTTCCTAGAATCCAAAGGTAAAATGGAGGGTAAGGTTGTTTCCAAATCACGAGATATAAAATGTTTTAAATGTCAAGGATTTGGACATATTTCCTCACAATTCCCAAACAAGATGACAATGATTATTTTGGATGATGGAGATGTTCTTAGTGCTAGCTCAAGTGAAGATGAAATTCCATCACTTGAGGATGATTCAGATGTGGAAGTAGAAAGCCCCGTACATGGAGAAATGCTTGTGGCAAGGTGTTCTTTGAGTTCTCAACCCAAAGGAGAACATGATCAAGAGAAAAGGGAGCACATTTTTCATACTAGATGCCTCATCAAAGATAAGGTATGTAGTATGATTATTGATGGGGGTAGTTATACAAATGTAGTAAGTGGTTTGGTGGTTGATAAATTGGGATTGTCTATGACTAGACATACTAGGCCTTATAGATTTCAATGGTTAAATAATATTGGTGAAGTCAAAGTGACTAAGCAAGCATAAGTTCTATTTTCTATTGGGAATTATGAAGACAATGTGATGTGTGATGTTGTTCCAGTGCATGCTAGTCATATATTGTTGGTAAGACCTTGGAAATTTGATAGGAGGGTCACACATGATGGATACACCAATCAATATTCTTTTGAGTATAATGGGAGGATAGTTATTCTTACACCATTGAGGCCTTTGCAAGCTTTTGAAGACCAAGTGAGGATTGAGAGAGATTATGAGAAGATAGAAAAAGGAAAAAGAGAAAAAAATAGAGATAATGAGAAGAGTGGAAAAATAAAGAGTGAAAAAGGAGTGTTGAGTGAAAGAAAGAAAATGAGGGAAATAAAAGAGTTGAAAACAAGAGTGAAAATAAGAGTGAAAAAAAGAGTGTTGAGCGAAAGGTGAGTTTATTTTCTGGAAAAAGTGAGGTCAAAGGTGATTTATTGAGCGGGAAAGTGTTCTTACTCATTAGTAAGGATGCTTAGCTTGTAACTAATGAACTTCACCATTCTCTTCCTTCTTGTGTTGTGTCTTTACTGTAGGAATTTGGTGATTTGTTTCTCGAAGAAACACCCAATGGATTACCCCCTTTGAGAGGAATTGAGCATCGGATTGACTTCATTCCTTGTGATGTGATTCCCAACAGGCCAGCATATCGAGCTAATCTAGAAGAGACTAGATATATCCAATGTAAATTTGAAGAACTAGTGAAGAAAGGATTATTAAGGGAAAGCATGAGTCCATGCGTCGTTCCGGTGATCCTAGTACCCAAGAAAGATGGAACATGGAGAATGTGTGTGGATTTTCGTGCCATCAACAAAATAATAGTTAAGTACCGTTATCCCATCCCTCGACTTGATGACATGCTTGATGAATTACATGGGGCCTCTTTTTTTTTTCTAAAATTGATCTTAAAAGTGGATACCACTAAATTCGAATGAAAGAAGGAGATGAGTGGAAAACTACTTTTAAAACTAAGTTCGGTTTGTATGAGTGGTTAGTTATGCCATTTGGTTGAACTAATTCACCAATTACATTCATGAGCTTAATGAACCATGTCCTTCGTTAATTCATAGGAAAATTCATGGTTGTCTATTTTAATGATATCTTGGTGTATAGAAAATCTCTATACAACCATGTTGAACACTTTCATTTGGTGTGTGAGACCGTTAAAGAAAACCAAATTTATGCCAATCCTAAAAAATGTTCATTTTTCATGGATTCTATTGTGTTTCTTGGCTTTGTTGTAGGGTCATAAGGGATTTGTGGGGATGATGAAAAGATCAAAGCAATTCAGGAGTGGCCCACACCGAATAGTGCAACTGAGGTTAGGAGTTTTCATGGATTGGAAAGCTTCTATAGGAGGTTTGTAAAGGATTTTTCATCCATCCCTGCATCTCTTAATGAACTTGTAAAGAAACATGTGGTCTTTAAATGGGGTGAAAACAAGAAAAATCTTTTAACACACTTAAAGAAAAATTGGTCAATGCTCTCCTTTTAAGGCTACCAGATTTCACCAAAGTCTTTGAAATTGAGTGTGATGCATCGAGAGTTGGTATTGGTGCTATTTTGACTCAAGAGTCACATCCAATTTCTTACTTTAGTGAGAAATTTAATGGGGTAGCATTAAATTATTCAACTTATGATAAAGAACTTTATACTTTGAAAAGAACCCTGGAAACATGAAAACATTACTTCTGGCCTAAAGAGTTCATTATTCATTCTGACCATGAAAGCCTTAAGTATTTGAAGTCCCAAGGAAAGTTGAATCGGCGACATGCATCTTGCCTGGAATTTATTGAGACTTTCCCCTATATGATCAATAACAAAAATGGTTAGGAAAATGTGGTTTCTGATGCTCTTTCACGAAGGTATTCACTTCTTACTTCTCTTCATTCTTGATTACTTGTACTTGAGTTACTAAAGGTAATGTATGAAAATGATGGAGATTTTTCTCAAATTTGGACATCTTGTGAAAAACATGGATTTAAAGACTATTAAAAAAATGATGGGTTTCTTTTCAAAAGGGATAAATTGTGCATTACAAATTGTTCAAATCAAGAATTTCTTGTAAAAGAAACTCATGGGGGTGGTTTGATGGGGCATTTTGGGGTTGATAAAACACTAGCTACTTTGCCTGAACATTTTTATTGGCCAAGCATGATAAAAGATGTTGTTGCAATTTGTGCTAAGTGTGTCACTTATAAGCATGAAAAGTCTAAGGTTCAACCTAATGGATTGTATCCCCCTTGCCTATTCCATCCCATCCTTGGACCGACATCTCTATGGATTTTGTGTTGGGATTGCCTCGATCCTAATTGGGAAAAGATATCATTTTTGTTGTTGTGGATCGATTCAGCAAAATGGACCATTTCATTGAATGCTCAAAAACTAATGAGGTATACATATAGCAGATTTGTTTTTCAAAGAAATTTTGAGATTACATGGACTTCCCAAAACCATTGTAAGTGATAGGGATGTGAAATTCCTTAGCCACTTTTGGAGGACATTGTGGAATAAATTGGGAACTAAATTATTTTTTTCAACTGTTGCACATCCTCAAACTGATGGGAAAACTGAAGTGGTGAATAGGGCTCTTTCTACCCTCTTACGTGCAATAATTCAAAAAAATCTAAAGAATTGGGAAAAATGTTTTCCACACATAGAGTTTGCATATAACCGAGTAGTGAATTCCACTACTAAATTCTCACCTTTTGATATTGTATATGTATTTAACCTAATGACTCCATTAGATATTCTTTCATTGCCTACTAATGAGATTTTTGATCTTACAGGTGATGAGAAGGCCAAATTTGTTTGGGATTTACATGCCGAGGTAAAAGCCAACATTGAAAGAAGAAATGAACAATATGACAAGTAAGAAAACAAGGGTATGCATAAGGTTATACTAGAACTCGGAGATTGGGTGTGGGTTCATTTGAGGAAGGAAATGTTCCCAGAGCAAAGAAAATCAAAACTCCAACCACAGGGAGATGGTCCATTTCAAGTTTTAGAAAGAATCAGTGATAACGCCTACAAGATTGACTTGCCCAGCAGGTATGGAAAAGTGAGTGCTACCTTTAATATTTCTAACCTCTCTTCTTTTGAATATGCAAATTCGAGGATGAATCCTTTTGAAGAGGGAGGGGATGATGCGAATCTTGGTGCACACATGCAGCGAGGAGTTGAGGGCGATCATAGCATTGATGGTGGAAGGAGCATTAATGCACAAGACCCATTGGATGGGATTGGTGTCCTAATGACAAGAGGAAGAATGAGGAGGATGAAAGAGGCTTTACATGTCCTCATTTTGAAATTACAAAAGGAGGCCCAACATGCATGCATGGGAGGAGAAAATGGGCCTTTAATCGCACTTATTAAAGCCCAAAAGTGAACCTAAAAGGCCCACCCAAATGATTTCACGAAATTTAATCCACTTTCATGAAGGAAATCTCCAAATTCAAAATTGGTGGGCCCCTTGTCTCCAAAGTCATGGTGGGAATCTTCAAAGTCTTTGGGGTGGTTCTAAAAAGTCTTCTTTAGAGATATCTTGTCCCCTAAAGCCATGGACATGTGTAAGAAAAGTCAAATTAGTGGGATAGGATTTATATTTTTGTGGGATAGGTATTTTTACATGTATTATTATCATTTGGATATAAATATCCACCTCTTGTACCCCTTGAAGGTTAATTTTGAATTTGAGTGTTTTCTAGAATTATTATGCTTGTGTTTCTTGTGTTCTTGAATGAATGCAAGTAAGGCTTATCAAAGTAGTGATCATCCTTTGTGTCACTTTTTAATTAGAGTTTCAAGGGGAAAGTCTCCTTGGGGTCCTAATTGATCATCCCCCTTCTCCTTTTATTTCTTCCGCACTTCATTTAATTTTCATTTCTCCCACTTTCCACACTTGTGTTTCCGGATTTTTTCGCCATCGAATACCGCACTCATATAAGGTACCTTATAAGACCATCTACTGGTTCACCTGGGGCTTAGGTGCAACCACATTTTTAGTAGCTTCATCTGGTTGGTTTCTACGATGCCTACTGGGTTTCATTCCCTTTTCACATGAGAAACACCATAAGTCTCACTCTCTAGCAACAAAAGGCTTAGAAATTTTAAATCCTATCACATTTCAACTATCATAACCATTATTTACAAAATCCAACATTTTCCATGTTCAATAATTTTTGAAAAAACATCCACCATGTTTTGAAAATCGACCCATTTTCAAAATACCACAACCATTCTCTTTTCAAAATCACACATTTGAAAACACTTTCCTGATTTTTCAAATATCAACAAATTCATATCACAACATAAATCATTACTCCAAATGAGATATGAAATCCTAGTGGGAATTCATTTATACCATGCATGTCATGCTCTTCTCATTGTCTAAACCGACAAAAATGGGGGCCCATTAGGGAACATAGGCTCATTAGGCCACTGATGACCATTAGTGGATTAATAATTCTAATGGGCCTAATGGGACTAATGGTTTTAATGGGACTTATGGGCATATGTGTCCTAATGGGACTAATGGGACGACTTTTCCTAATGGGTCTATGTGGCCTAATCAGGCTAATCGACCGAATGGGCATAATGGGCCTAAGTGGCCTAAGTGACTTAACGGGCCTAACCGGACCAATGGGACTAATGGGACTAATGGGTTTAAAGGTCCAAATGAGCCTAAGTGGACTAATGGGCCTATGTGGACTAATGGTCCTAATGGGTCTAAGTGGAAAAATGGGCCTAATGGGACTAATGGGCCTAAGTGGATGAATGGGCCTAATGGGCCTCAAGGGCCTAACTGGCCTAATGGACCTAATAGGACTAAGTGGCCTAAGGGGCCTAATGGGCCCAAGTTTCCTAACCCCACTAATCAACTAAATGGGCCTAATGGACCTAAGTGGCCTAATGGCCCTAATGGGCTGAAGTGGCCTAATGGGCCTAATGGGCCTAATGGGCCGAAGCAGCCTAACCAGCCTTATCGACCGAGTGGGACTAATGGGATTAATGGGCCTAATGGGACTAAGTGGCCGAATGGGCCTCCATGACATAATGGGCCTAATGGGACTAATGGGCCTAAGTGGATGAAATGGCTAATGGGCTTAAGTGTCCTAATGGGCCTCAGTGGCCTAATGGGACGAATAGACCTCATGGGGATTAGTGGCCGAACATTCATAATGGGACTAAGTGGCCTAATTGGTATAATGGGCCTAAGTGACCAAATGGGCCTAAGTTGCCTAATGGGCCTAAGTTTTCTAATAGGTCTAAGTAGCCAAATGGGCCTAAGCGGCCTAATGGGCCTAACTGGCCTAATGGGCCCAAGTGGCCTAATTGGCCTAATGGGCATAATGAGCCTAAGTGGACTAAGTGGACTAATGAGCCTAATGCGCCTGATTGGCCTAATGGGCCTAAGCGGCCTAATGGGTCTAAGGGGCCTGAGTGGCCTAATGGGATAAATGGGCCTTAGTGGCCTAATGGTCCTCAGTGGGCTAATGGGCCTAATGGGTCAAATGGGCCTAAGTGTACTAATGGGCCTAATGGGTCTAATAGGCCTATTGGGCCTAAGTGGCCTAATGAGACGAATGGGCCTAAGTGGCCTAATGGGCCCCAGTGGACTAATGAGCCTAATGGGCCTAAGTCGACTAAGGGGCCTAATGGGACTAGTGGGCCTAAGTGTCCTAATGCGCTAAACAGACCTAATGGGCCAAATGGGTCTGATTAGACTAATGGGAACGATGAGCCTGATGGGCTTAATGTGTTGAAGAGGCCTAATTCTCTGAATGGGCATAAGTGGCCTGATGGGCCATATAGGCATAATTGTCAAATGGGCTAAAGCAGCCTAATGGGATTGATGGGACTGATATAATGGGCCTATGTGGCCTAATGAGCTCAATGTGCCTAATTTTCCTAATAGGCAAATGGGCCACATGGGCCTGATGGGCCTAAGTGGCCTAATGAGTCTGATGGGCCTGATGTGCCAAATGGTCCTAACGGGCCTTAGTGGCCTCATGGACCTCATTGGACTAATGGACCTAATGGGATTAAGTGTCCTAATAAACCTAATGCACTGAATGTTCCTAATTGGCCTAATGGACCTGATGGGCCTAATGAGTGAAATGAACCTATGTGGTTTAATGGGCCTAAGTGGCCTCGATGGCCTAGTTGGCCTAAGGGTCCTAAGTGGACAAATGAGTGGAATGGGCCTATGTGGACCAATGGGTCGAAGTGGCCTAATGGTCCTAATGGGCCTAAGTGGGCTCATGGGCTTGTTGGGCCTTAGTGGACACAAGAGCCTAATGGGCCTAAGTGGCCTAATGGGCCTAAGTGACTTAATGGGACTAGGTGACCTAATGAGCCTAAGTAGCCTAAGTGGCCTAATTGGCCTTAGTGGAGTAATGGGTCGAATGGGCCTTAGTGGACTAATGGGCCTAATGGGCCTTAGTGTCCTAATGGGCCTAAGGGGCCTAATGGGTCTGAGTGTCCAAAATGGCCTAATAGGCCTAATGGTCCTAATGGGTCGTAGTGGCCTAATGTGACTAATAAATATAATGGGCCTAAGTGGCCAAATTGGTATAATGGGCCTAAGTGGACAGATGGGTCTAAGTGGCCTGATGGGCCTAAGTGGCCTAATGGGCCTAAGCAGACTGATGGGCCTAAGTGGCTTCATGGGTTTGATGGGCCTAATGGGCTTAGTGGGCCTTAGTGGACACATGGGCCTAAGTGGCCTAATTGGTCAAAGTGGACTAGTGGGTCTAATGGGACTCAGTGGCCTAATGGGCCAAATGAGCCTAAGTGGCCTAAGTGAAATAATGTCCCTAATGGGTGTAAATGGCCTAATGAGTCTTAATGGCCAAATGGGAAAAGGTTCCTAATGTGCCTAAGTGGATGAATTATCCTAATGGGCCTAAGTGTCCTAATGAGCTGAATTGGCCTAAGTGGCCTATTGGGCCTAATGGACCTCAGTGGCCTAATGAGCCTCAGTGGCCTATTGGGCCTAATGGTCCTAAGTGGTTGAAATGACCTAATGGGACTATTCGACCTAAGTGGCTAGAATTTTCAAAATGAGCCTAAGTGGCCTAATTAGAATAATGGGCCGAAGTGGCCTAATGGGCCTAAGTGGCCTGATGGGCCTAATGGGCCTAAGTGGCTTAATGGGCATAATAGACCTAAGTTGAATAATGGGCCTAAGTTTCCTAACGGGATTAATGGGCCAAAGTGGCATAATGGGACAAAGTGGCCTGATTGTCCCAATGGGCCGTAGTGGCCCAATGGGCTTAATGGGATGAATGAGCCTATGTGACCTAATGGGCCTAATGGGCCTAATGGTCCTAAGTGGCCTAATGAGACAAATGAGCCTAAGTGGCCTAATGGTCCTAATGGGCCCAAGTGGCCTAATGGACCTAATGAGCATAAGTGGCATAATTATCTGATTGGGCCTAAGGGGCCTAATGGGCCTGATGGGCCTAATGGACCTAAGTGGCCTCATGGGCCTGATGGTCCTAATGGGCCGAATGGGCTTAATGGTCCTAAGTGGCCAAATGAGACGAATGAGCCTAGGTGGCCTAATGTGCCTGATGGACCTAATGGGCATAATGGGCCAAATGGGCCTAAGTGGCCTCATGGGCTTGATGGGCCTGATGGGTCTGATGGACTTAAGTGGCCTAATGAGCGGAATGGGTCTAAGTGTCCTAATGGTCCTAATTTTCCTAATGGGCCTAATGTGTCTAATTGGACTAATGGGCCTGATGGGCCAAATGTGTCTCACTGACCCCGTGGGCCTAATGAGCCTAATTGACCTAAGTGGCCTAAGTGTCCAAATGGGTTGAATGAGCCTCGATGGCCTAATGGGCCTAATGCACCTAATGAGCCTAATGGCCCTAATGGCCCTAATGGCCCTAATGGGTGTAATGGGACCAAGTGGCTTAATGGGACTAAGTGGCCTTGATGGCCTAATGGGACTAATAGGCCTAAGTGTCCTAATGCGTTGAATGGGCCTAAGTGGTCTAATGGGCCTAATGGGCCTAAGTGGACTAATGGGATTGATATGCTAAATGGGCCTTATGGGCCTTAGTGGCCTCATTGGCCTAAGTGGTTGAAGTAACCTAATGGGCCGCATGGGCCTAATGGGCCTATGTGTACAAATGGGCCTGATGGGCCTAATGGGCCTCAGTGGCCTAATGGGTCTGATGGGCGTGATCGGCCTAATGTCCATAATAAGCCTCAGTGGCCCAATGGGCCTAATTGGCCTGATAGGCTCAATGGGAAGAATGGTCCTAATTGGCCACATGGGCCTAATGGACCCAATAGACCTAATGGGCCCAATGAGCCTAAGTGGCCTAATGAGACTAATGGTCCTGATGAGCCTCATGGGCCTAATGGTCCTAATGGGCTTAAGTGGCCTATGTGGGATAACGAGCGTAATGGGCCTAATGGACCTCAACGGCCTAATGCGCCAGATGGGCTTGATGGGTCTAAGAGGCCTAAGTGGCCTAATGGGCCTACTGGGCATAATGTTCTTAATGGTCCTAAGTGGATTAATGGGCCCAATGGGCCTAAGTGTCTTGATGGGACCAATGGGCCTAAGTGGATTGATGGGTCGAATGGGCCTAAGTGGCGGAATGGGCCTATGTGGCAGAATGGGCCGAATGGGCCTCAAGGTACGAATAGGCCTCATGGGCCAATTGGCCTAGGTGGCCTCATGGGCCTAATAGGCCTAATTGGCATAAGTGGGATAATGGGCATAATGGGCCTAATGGGCCTCATGGGACTAAGTGGCTTCATGGGCCTCCTAGGCCGAAGTGGACTAATGGTCCTCGTAGGCATAATGGGTCTAAGAGGACTAAGTGGACCAATGAGCCTAATGGGAATGTGTTCCTGAATGGACCTAGTGGGACTAAAGGGCCTACTGGGCCTAATGGGATGAAGTGGCCCGATGGGCCTAATGGGCCTAAGGGGCCTAAGTGACCTCATGGGCCCAATGGGACTAATAGGCCTAAGTGGCCTAATGAGCCTAATGGACCTAATGAGCCTAAGTGGCCTGATGATCCTAATGGGCCTCATGGCCTTAACGACCTAAGTGGACTAATGGGCCTAATGGGCCGAAGTGCCCTAATGGGCCTAGTGGGCCTAAAGGGACTAATGGGCATAATGGGCATAATCGGCCAAATGTGCCTAATTAAACTAATGGACTTCATGGTACTAAGTTTTCTCGTGGGTGTAATGGCCATAATGTGCCTAATGGGACTAAGTGATCAAAGTGGGCCAAAAGGGCCTAATGGTCTGAATGGGACTAAGTGGGCTAATGGGCCCAATGGACCTTATGGGCCTAAATGGACTATTGGGTTGAGTGGGATGAATGGGACGAATGGGCCTAGTGGGTCCAATGGGCCAAATGGGCCGAAGTGGCCTAATGGGCCTAATGGGCCTAAGTGGACTAAAGGGCCTGGTGGGCCTAATGGGATTAATGGGCCTAATGGGTCTCATGTTCATAAGAGGACTAATGGGACTAAGTTTCCTAATGGGACTAGTGGGCCTAATGGGCCTGATAGTCCTAATGGGGCTTTTAAGAACCCCGGTTTTGAGCTTGTAAGACATTGAAATTTTCTTGATGTTATTCCAGAGTAGGGCTTTCAGACGGCGTGCAATTCCGAGCCCCGGTGTGGCCGGAATTAAATTTTAAGTGCGTTCACACTAGGCACACTAGATAAACAAAATAACTTCTAAACGGTTGCTCGAATGGGAAAACCGAGGGCACTGTTGAGTCTGGAGTGTGTCATTTACCATAGAAAGGGTGTAACTTTCGCGGGCGCGACCCTTCTGTTAAAAACGCCACCAAGGGCGTTTTCATAATTTAGCGACCTCAGGGGTTAAATTTTATAACTTTCGAACAGAGGATCGGATTAAAATTTTGAGACCGCCGTTGTGCTCAGGAGGTGGTGTTTACTGTAGGTGAGGCTTAATCTCGACCCCGTCGAGAGTCCGGGTACGAGCCTACTGGTGGATGTTTTAAAAATTAATTAATTTCTCTATTTAAACATAATCACCTCCAAGCTTCCCATACCTTGTTCTTCCCCAGATAAAGTCCTCCCAACGAAGAAGGAGGATGTCCTCTCCTCTCCTCCACCTCTCCAAGGTGGCACGGCGCTCTGAAAGACCCTTCGTGAAGCCACGGGCTATGCCCAACGAGGTAGGTGGTTGCGTTTTCAATTTTTTTTAATTCCCGCATCTTCTTCAATTAAATGTCCTACATCAAATTGCTATCTGTTTGTCGATAGAATCCAATATATGAGTAGGGATCGTTATAAGCTTTCCAACGCCTATTTTGGTTCTCAAATCTGAGTCCCGAGGCGACCGCAGTGATCTAATGAAGTCCGGGGAGTTTTTGGGTGTTTTTCCGGCGGATCTGGGTTCTCCGGCGGGTTCGCGCGGCGGTCCGGCAGGCGATCTGCGGCGGCCCGGCAATCGGGCACAGAGGTCGGGCGGGTGGTCTTCAGCAGCTCGGCAGAAGGGCGAGGTGGCGTCGGTGCGGCGGGCGAGCGGGAGCACCAGCGGAGGGGGAGCTAGTGAGGCGGAGACCCGGGCCGACCAATTTTTTCCGGTCGGTGCGTTTGCGGGAGACCAGGGTCTTTGGACCCCGGATGGTGAGACATGGGACCTGCGATACGTGGTTCCTGTGGATATAGAACCGTACTGGCTTAATCCAGTCCAGGCGAGGTGAGCCGGCCCACGGGTGGGCCGGTCCAGGCACATGGTGGGTCAGCCGAACCGGCCCAGCCCACCTGTTTTCGTCTAATAAAAATTAAAACGTCGTAGAACTCAGACCAGGTGTCGGATTCATGTGATGTCTACGGTGACGCATCCCTTAAATCGAGACAAAAAATTTGAGATGGTTTCAGGGGTTTTTAATTCCTGAAACGGGGGTCTCAATGGCACGGCACGCCCGTTAAGTGGATTGGCGTTATTCCGGGGGTTCTTGTTTTGGGGGGCGCTGACACATCTGGAGTCTGTTTTGAGCACCGTCAGCGGAGTTGGGACCCTATTGCCAAGATGGAGTTTTCCAGGGTGGTGTTAGGCATTGAAACCGGTGTTGAGGCATGGGACCCACAACCCATCTTTCGAGCTGTATGCAGTGTTTACAACCTTTTCATCAGACATCTGTTCGGGGCATGTGAGTAGTCGATTCTGGGTGTTTTCCCAAGGGCATTGCAATGGCGCAATCCGCCTGCTTTAATTCTGCATGATGGTGCAGGCCCCACGAGGGTCGTTTTGGGAGTTGGCGGTGATTTCCATCTTTATCACTGGGTTCCCGTTTCGGATAAGTGGATAGTCAATCTTGTGTACTTTTTCGAGAGGATCGCAATAGTGCAATCTGTTGGCAGCGCTTCGAGGATGTGATGCGGGTCCCACATAGCAACACTCGTGTGCGGTATGGTGAAATGCATATTTTTCTCCGGATATCCATTCCACCCAAGTGAGCAGTCAATTTGACGTGTTTTCCTAAGGGTATCACAATGGTGCGATGCACCCGACTATTTTCAGATCGAGGTTCGGGACCACGGGACGTCGTTCGGGCGTAAAGCAGTATTGAATGACTTTTACGTTGGATGTCTGTTAGAGGCGATTAAATAGTCGACCTCGTGTGTTTTTCTGCGAGGATTACAATGGTACGATCCGTTTGGATGTGTGGAGTCTCATTCGAGATCTCATTAAATGTGGTAGCATGAAAGGTGCTCTGGTGGTTATTCTTCTTGCTGTGTTTGGAAGAGAACCCTTGGTGTGTGATCGCGTTCAATCCCGTGTGATTGAAGTTGATGTTTGAAGAGATATGGTTGGCCGTGGTAGGGCCGTGGAGGAGGCAGGTTGGAAAAATTATGTTTTCGCCCTTCACACTGATGTTGGGTGTCGTGTGCATGATAGCCTTTGGACTAGAGATGTGGTATACTCTGGGAGTATACGGGAATGCTTGGAGGTACATGTTGTAAGTTTGTACCCGATAATGCTTGTGTACTTGGTTTGGAGATGAGATAGGGCCACACATCGTGTGGGCCCCTTGTTCGTGTTGTGTTCTGCTTCACGTACTTTTGATCTCTCGCGACGTAGAGGGTCCCTCTATTCACGATGGTTTAGACTAGTCGGGTTGAGTGGTTTCCCCTGGTTCTGTTCTCGAGGGTTTGATCGGCGGAGTTGTTTGGTTTCCCTGTTCCTTTAGCCATGTAGGCTTTAAATATCACATACCTTTGTGTTCCTTGGTAGGGTTATTGTGGATTCGGTGTGACCAATAATTTGGGCACCGATCCTCTACCTAGGAGGTTGTTTCCAGTAGGGTGCGGAGCCCAGTGAGCCCTAGGTGCATACTCTCTAGCTGAGTATCGAGATCATATCCTCCTTCCACGATTTACCACGACGTGTTTCTCTAGGCAAAGCTCCAGGTATCGGCGTGACCCACACTACACGAGCGCTGAACCTCTACTGGGTGAATTGTTCTGGAGTTGGGTGGTTACGCAATACCCACTCCGTGTTCTGTTGGCTAGTGTTGTACCATCCAGTAGGGATGGCCAGAATAGTTCTGGATTTACCCTCTAGTGGGGCTGGACAGTGGGTTGCTCATCGACTTTTTCGGGTTGACCCTCCAGCGGGGCTGGGCAGTGGGTTTTTCATTAACTTCTTAAGGTTTACATGATGACCTCTTAGGGTTTACCCTCCAGCAGAGACTGGGCAGTGGGTCACCCGATGACCTCTTAGGGTTTACCCTCCAGTAGAGACTGGGCAGTGGGTTGCCCAATTACCTCTTAGGGTTTACCCTCCTAATATGGATCAGATTCAGCCCAAGGAGAATAATTTTGGGCTTGATAAAAATTTTAAGCCCAATTGTTATTCGAATTGGACCAGCCCGCACTTCTTAGCATCCAACACCATGGTGGGACACAAGACACTTATTTGGGGCCAAAAATTACTTAACCACATGGCAAAGGATGTAAATTCATAGCAACACATTAAAGAAGAGAGAGAAGGTGGAGAAAAGCATTATTAAGAGGGAATCCCGCTACTTTAGCTAGTGGGGTCATTAAATGGCATGGGAAAGTGTTATTTTGTGCTTTTTATGGGCCTTTTGAGTTCCCCATGCCTTGTAACTAGAATCGGGTCATTTTTCTTTCTTTATATTTTCTTTATAATGTATTTTCACTCCTTTGTAATGGTGATGCTTGAATTGGACGAATTTGTGAAGCTTGCTGTGCATTTTTTTAGCTTTAGCCTCTTCCATTTTCCCGGAATTGGTGGTGCATCTCCATTACTGGTGACATGGTCTTTTAGTGAGGAGAAACCTTGGTGGGTGGATTTTCCTTTAAGCCTTGGTCAATTCGGCTACATTACGCTGCTCTTTTTCACTTGCTCAACTGTTGAGAGCGCAGCGACCTGACTCCCCTCCACCGCAGCGGCATCCACAACATCCATCACCACATAATACGCGCAATCCAAAACCATTTTATAAAGATCGTGCAAATGGTAATGATTCCAGTGATTCAGAGGTGGATATGTGAAGAAGAAGAGATGATGAAGATATTGAAAGAGGGTTGAAGATTTACATTCCAGATTTTTATGGGAGTATGAATCCAGATGATTTTATGGATTGGATGCGGGAAATTGAACGGTTCTTCGAATTTAAGAATTGTTCTGACGAGAAGAAGTGCAAGGTAACCATTCTGAAATTTAAAGATTATGCATCTCTTTGGTGGGAAAATATGAATAAATAGTAGGAATGTGATGAAAAAGGAAAAATACGCTCATGGGAGAAGTTGAAAAAGCTTTTGAGGAGACGATTTCTGCCTGAGAATTATAAGCAAGATCTCTATTTCTGAATGCATAGCCTGTGACAAGGAGATAAATCTGTTGAAGGGTACATTCGAGAGTTTGATCATTTAATGATGCGAATTGATGTTCCAGAATATAAATAGCAAACGATTGCAAGGTTTTTGGGTGTATTAAATAAAGAAATTTCACATTCAGTGGAGTTTCAACCATTCTTCTCACTTGATGATGTTTGCAAGTTGGCGATCAAGGTGGAAAAGCAAAAGCGGAACTCAAAGGCACTAGCATTGAAAAACTAAAATAGAGGTACAACTTTTTATAAAGGTGTTTATTCTAATAAATATGGTGTTGGTGAGAAGGAATTTGGAAGGAACAAGATGCTGGATAAAGGGAAAGAGAAGGCTATGGAACAACCAAAAGGGAAGTCCAACTCCTTTTAATGTGGGAATCTAAAGTGTTTCAAATGCCATGGATATGGTCATTTTCAGGACAATTTCCCTAACAATTGAATTATTACTATTAAAGATATTGAAGAGATTTAAGAGGCAATCAAAGAGGATGAACATGATGGTGAAGAATCTGAAAATGAGGAACATGTTGTGGAAGAAGCTGATATGGGAAACATGGTGGTGCTATGAAGAGTTTTGCAAGCTCAAATCTTCCCAGAAGAAGATCAAAGAGAAAAATTGTTCCAAACTCACTGCACCATTAATCAGTAGGTATACATGGTTATTATTGATGTACAAATGTGGCTTCAACAACACTAGTGGAGAAATTGAAGCTTCCAACTCAGAATCACCCTCGCTCCTATAAATTGCAATGGTTGAACAATGGGAGCACATCCAAGTCAAAAAATAGGTTCTGATTTCATTCTCCATTGGTAAGAACTATGTTGATGAAGTATTGTGTGATGTTATTTCTATGGATGCTTGTCACTTGTTGTTGGGAAGGCCTTGGCAATTTGACAGGTAAGTTAAATATGATGGGAGGAAGAACACATATTCTTTTCAATCTGGGGAAAAGAATATCACACTTTCTCCTTTGAATCCATCCCAAACTCTTCAAGAAAAATCTGTTCTGGAAGTTCCCAAAGATAGTATCTTTATCAACAAAGCTTAAGTGGAGAAATCCATAAATAAGAAAAAGCCAGTTTTTTCTTTATTAATGATGGAAAAGTCATTCCATGAGGAGAAGAGTCATCAACATTCATTATCTCATTCCTTAATTGGGGAATATCATGATGTTTTTCCTAATGATCTTCTAGTAGGATTACCACCATTTAGAGGAATTGAACACTATATTGATCTTCTACTGGGTGCACAATTGCCAAATAAACCAGCATATCGGTGTAATCCTGGAGAATCAAGGGAATTGCAGAAGCAAGTAGATGAGTTGATGGATTGAGGCTTTTTAAGGCCAAGCATGAGCCCGCGTTCTTTTCCAGCATTATTGGTGCCGAAGAAAGATGGTGCATATCGTATGTGCATTGATAGTAGAGATATAAATAATATTACCATCAAATACAGGTATCACATCCCACGAATCGATGATATTCTTGATGAATTACATGGTTCATCAATCTTTTTGAAGGTTGATCTTCATAGTGGATACCACCATATTCGAATTAAGGGAAGGGGTGAGCGGAAAATGGCCTTCAAAACTAAAGGTGGATTGTTTGAGTGGCTGGTCATGCCATTAGGCCTCTCAAATGATCCTAGCACATTCATGCAACTCATGAATGAAGTTATGAAAACATTTCTTGGTAAATTTGTGGTTTTTTATTTGGATGATATTTTGATTTACAGCAAGGATGTGGATATCCACGTGGATCATATTCGGTGGGTATTTGACGTTCTAAGAAAACTAAATCTATATGGGAAGCTTGAAAAATGAGAGTTCTTTTCAACAGAAGTGGTGTTTCTGGGATATGTGGTAACCAAAGAAGGCATCATGGTGGATGAATCAAAAGTGGAAATAATCAAGTCTTGGACACAACCAGAATCAATTACTGAAGTAACAAGTTTCCATGGTTTTTTATCTTTTTATCGTCGCTTTGTTACTAATTTCAGCACTATCATGGCACCTATCACTGAATGCTTGAAAAGGGGGAAATTTGAGTGGTCAAAGGCAGCAAATGAATCATTTGAAATCATTAAGAAAAAGTTGTGTGAAGCACCGGTTTTGGCGTTGCCTGATTTTGATCAAGTCTTTGAAGTGGAATGTAATGCAAGTGGAGTTGGGATAGGCACCATTCTCATCCAAATCAAGCATCCTATTTCATATTTCAGTGAGAAACTTAATGGTTTAAAGAGGAATTACAGCACATCTGATAAGTAATTTTATGCGGTTATAAGATCCCTAGATCATTGGTCTCATTATTTGAGACCGAAGCAATTTGTTCTTCATTCTGACCATTAGGCATTGACGTTTATCAATGGTCAACACAAGCTGAGTTCCAGGCATGAAAAGTGGGTGGAATTCTTACAATCATTCTCATTTGTGTCCAATTACAAGAAGGGGCAAGATAACCTAGAAGCAGATGATTTATCTCGAAGTTATGTATTACTTACTATTCTAGATGCTCGAATTCTTGGATTTTGGCTTATAAGAGAAGATTATCAGAATGATATGGAGTTTAATTCTATTTTAATCCAATGGAAAGATGGATTTGTGGAGGATTATTCTGTAAATTATGGGTTTCTCTTTAATATAAACAAGTTGTGTGTTCCAAAGGGTAATTACAGGGACTTGCTCATTCGGGAAGCACATGAAGGGGGACTTTCTGGTCATTTTGGCATCCATAAAACCTTGGAGATACTGAAGGAGAATTTCTACTAGCCGAAGATGCAATCAGATGTCCAATCTATTCTTTTGATATGCGGAACATGTCAAAGAGAAAAGATTCATTTCAAGCCTGGTTTATACACTCTATTACCTATTCCAGAGAAGCCATGAGAAGATCTCAGCATGGATTTCATTATGTCTTTACCAAAGACTCAGCGAGGTAAAGATTCAATTATGGTTGTTGTTGATAGATTTTATAAGATGGTTCATTTCATACCTTTTCATAAGACTGAAGATGCGGTGAAAGTGGCAGAATTATTTTTCAAAGAGATTGTTCACCTTCATGGAATTCCTCGCAGCATCTTTTCAGATAGAGACACAAAATTTCTGATCCATTTTTGGAGGACATTGTGGGGGAAATTCGGTAAAAAACTTTTTTCATCACATCCCATCACCCTCAAATGGATGGGAAAACAGAAGTTACCAATCGTACATTGGGCACTATTCTGAGAGCATTGGTGAACAAGATCATGAGAGATTGAGATTTTCAACTTGCACAAACTGAATTTTCATACAATAGATCACCCAGTGCTACCACTCTACATTCTCCATTCGAAGTGGTTTATGGAATCAATCCAATCAATCCTATAGAATTTTTCTCTTTGACTCTTGATTTTCAGGTGAATATTGATGCGGAGGAGAATAGAAAGCAGACAAAGAAGCTCTATGAATCTATTTGTGCTCAAATAGATAAGTTTAATGAAGCATACAAGAGGCAAGCAAACAAGCATCAGAAGCAGACTATTTTCCAACCTGGAGACAAAGTGTGGATTCACCTTCACAAGGAGAGATTTCCATCCAAAAGGAAGAGCAAGATGGCACCATGAGCTGAAGGTCCATTCAAAGTGCTTGAACGAGTGGGAAACAATGCCTACAAAATTGATTTACCAGATGACTTTGGTGGCATTTCTGCAACGTTCAACATTGGGGACTTATCTCTTTACATTGAAGAAGATGATGTCATGGATTTTAGGGAAAATAATCCCCAACAAAGAGGGAATGATATGGATCAGATTCAGCCCAAGGACAATAATTTTGGGCTTGATAAAAATTTTAATCCCAATTGTTATTCGAATTGGACCAACCCGCACTTCTTGGCATCCAACACCATGGTTGGCAACAACACACTTATTTGGGGCCCAAAATTACTTACCCACATGGAAAATGATGGAAATTCATAGCAACACATTAAAGAATAGAGAGAAGGTGGATAAAAGAATTATTAAGAGGGAATCCCTCTACTTTAGCTAGTGGGGTCATTAAATTGCATGAGAAAGTGTTGTTTTGTGCTTTTTATGTGCCTTTTGAGTTCTCCATTCCTTGTAACTCGAATTGGGGCATTTTGATTTCTTTATTTTGTATTTATAATATATTTTCACCCCTTTGTAGTGGTGATGCTTGAATTGGACTAATTTGTGAAGCTTGTTGTGCATTCTTCTAGCTTTATCCTCTTCCCTTTGCCCGAAATTGGTGGTGTATCTCCATTGCTGGTGACGTGGTCTTTAAGCGTGGAGAAACCTTGGCGGGTGGCTTTTCCTTTAAGACTTGGTCAATTTGGTTACATTATGTTGTTCCTTTTCACTTACTCATTTTGAGCTTCTGGCGACGCATCACCTCTAGTAGAGACTGGGCAGTGGGTTACCCGACGACCTCTTAGGGTTTATCCTCTAGGAAAGACTGGGCAGTGGGTTACCCGACGACCTCTTAGGGTTTGCCCTCCAGAAGAGACTGGGCAGTGGGTTACCTGAAAAATTCTTTTAGACTCAGTCCTTTCTACTAGGCTAGTCTGTGGATTTTCTTCGTGACTACCGGAGTGGGGCCCTTGGTTATACAGGTCAGTGATGTGGCAACTTTGACTTTGAGAAGACCTCTCGATTGTGTGACAGTGAAGAGGTGTGGGTTGAATTTCCCCAGAACTCTCAAGTACGAGGGGTGTTTTTCCCACCAAGATGTGTCCTTGATATGAGACCTAAAACTGTGTGGGCGAGTCAGTGCCGCCCAAAGTAGATAGTGTCAAGGTGCGGTGATTTTAACCCCTTCACTTGCAGTTCAGGGTAGACGGGTGGGATGCTGGGCATCGATGGTGTTTACTTCTAGGAATATTGGCTACTCACTTTCTTAGGCTGAGCTATGAGATGGAGATCCCCTTACGATCTGGTCCAGGCTTCTTGACAGAGCATATATATATGCATACCTTGTTCCAGTACCCTCTCCTTGGGTTTTGGTTACTCTCCCTCCAGGAGAGGCGAAGATGTGCGGGGTATGCCACATGCTTTCCATGTCTAGCTTCTCATGGTTGGACGAGTCTACTATCCTACTATAGGTAGGTAAGACTCGACGAGAAGTTCATCTTCTCACCACTTCTAGATCCTTGTGTTTGGATGAGTCTACTTCCTTCCTCCTGTTGGGTTGAGTTGTATGCTTTACTACACTCTCAGTTGTACTCATTTACTTTTCCCTATTCGGTCTACTGCTCACATCTTCAGTACCTCTTTTTTTTCCTCCCTCGATCCTTTGGGGCATCCTACTGAGTATTTTTATACTCACCCCTGCTTGGGCTTTGCCCGCACTTGGTGTGCCCTTGCAGACGACGGACAGGTTGGTCGTGACATCAGTGGAGCTTAGGAGTTTAGGAGCTTGGACCGCGTACGGTGGTCGTAGTCGGGTTCTAGGTGTGGGACTCTCCCAGCTATTTACTTTTGTTTACCTGTTGCTGGGTTGTGGCACTTTTCTAGTTGGGTACATGTTTTTCCCCTTTTCTTTTCAGTTTACCTCATTACTTTCTTGGTACTATTTAGAGGTCGATGCACTTTTTGTGGTCTGTTTATAGCAGTTGTCCCTTTACTTTACTTTTATTTATTTTTACTTTGCACTTCTGCATTAGGTGGGATGCGTGTGTGTGTACAGGTACTCAGGCAAAGGTCTCCCCTAGTTGTTTATCCATAGGCGCTTGTCGCCATCCCCTGGCATATGAAGGCAGGCTTGGGGTAGTTGCGGCTCGAGCCCGGCTAGGGTCGGGTAGTGACAAAGTGGTATCAAAGGTGGTTTGTTCCTTGGGACATTGTTCAGACGTACCTAAAAAGGAATTGGTTGGGATATAGGGCAACTGTGTCAACGTGTCTCGAGAGCGGCTCTCAGGCCAGGGAGTCCAGTGACGGTGCGACGACCAATGTATCCATTCACCAGGACCCTGATAACCCACTTGTCGACTTGGCGTCCTGAGACACTCGTTGTAGGGAAATTGGTTTGTTCATCACATAGGATTGAGTCTTGACTGTCCTTCTTGAGTCATATCCCCATTGTTGTTACTATTATATACATATATGCTCATCTGACCACGACACTCCTTGATAACATTCAGGATGTCTCCGCGAAGATAGCCAGCTAGGATACCAACTTTGGTTTGTGACAACAACTCCGTGAGCGATGAGGCCTTAGTCCAGGACCCATCATGCGAGTCCCTTTCTCTGGGTGGGCTGGTAGCATCACCCCCACCTGGTGAGCAGCAGATAGCTCCAGTAGAGCAGATGGAGCTCAAGAGCAGGTTGAGAGAACTCCGTGAGTTCCATCAATAGAGACCGCTAAGGTTCAGTGGTGAGCCATACCCTCAGGCAGTAGAGGTTGGGCTAGAGACAGTGGTTTGCCTCTTCAGGCTTGCGCAGACACCGACAGATCAGATGGTGGCTTTGGTAGCCATCCTTTTTCCACGGAGCAGCTAGGCATTGGTGGAGTCTGGTGACTCAATTACTCGATGAGTCGTCACTTTCGTGGGATGACTTTCAACTGCTATTTCATGAGGAGTTTTACCCCTCCTGCTTACACTCTGTTCAGATCCAGGAGTTCCTGTAGTTTCAGCAGGGAGGGATGACGGTGACTGAGTATGCGACTAGTTTTGCAGACCGTGCACATTTTTTTACTCGGACTTAGTCCACGATGGAAACTTCCGAGCGCGGAAGTTCGAGCAAGGTCTCCGCATAGAGATTTGTTCTTTCAGATTACCCTTGGGAATTACCACTTATGCTGAGGTGCTAGAGTAGGAGCTAGTGAAAGAGAGCTTCCTGTCACATTTTACAGTTGGTGGTGGCAGTAGGCACTACAGAGACGAGGTGTATGCTGCAGCTAGTAGGCTCCAGATGACAGAACCTCAACGTGGGTGGCCTTACCACCGCCGGTTTTGGAGACAAAGAGGTTACCCCACCCCTTTAATGGACATCTGTAGCATTCATGGGTTCACAAACCCACGGTAGTGCAGAGTTTGAGCCCAGGAGCCCCTTTCTTCCTCTCCACTCTTCAGGATTGAGGGATCCCACTCGTTTTTCCATTCAAGGAGCGTCAGAGGTGAGCACTTCTCCCCATACTGAAGAGAGTGTCTGGGAATCCCTCTTGGAGTAATCCCCACACCATCCCTGCCAGATGGTAATAACCTTTCCCATTTCATCCAAGAAGGTTCATTGTTCCGCGCCCTCACCCACGGTCACCCCGACCTCTTCCGTCGCGGGCCTCCCTCTCCCACCAACAGGGGAGGAGGCGTGTGCATTGTCAAATCTTTCACATCCTCTTGTTTCTTACACTAAGAATGACTCATGTGGACTTAGAGGTTTGTAAGGATTATGACATAACCACACTTTTTGAACTATAATAACTCTGATTCCTGATCAAATCAGGATATGTAGGATGCCTACAAGAAGGTCCGAGCTCAAAAGGGTGCCCATACATAAAGGGTCCACCCAATCATGTTTTATCAAATGGAAACCTTCCAATAGTATGCCCCACATTTTCGGAACTATGAGAACTCTGATTCTTGATCAAATAAGGATATGTAGGACGCCTACTAGAAGTCCCAATCTCAAAAGGGTTTCCATACATAAAGGGTCCACCCAATCATGTTTTATCAAATGGGCAGCTTCCACGCGTAAGCCCTACATTTTCTGAACTATGAGGAATCTGATTCTTGATAAAATCAGGATATGTAGGACACCTACCAGAAGGCCCAAGATCAAAAGGGTTCCCATACATAAGGGTCCACCCAATCATGTTTTCTCAAATGGGAATCTTCCATGCGTATGCCCCACATTTTCTGAACTATGAGAACTCTGATTCCTGACCAAATCAGGATATGTTGGATGCCTACGAGAAAACCTAACCTCAAAAGGGTGCCCACACCAAAAGGTTTCACCCAATTCTGTTCCCATTAGATGGGAAACTTCTAGGCATAATCCCCACACCGATGAACTACATGGATTCTTATTCCCCTCACGAGGATATGTATGAAGTCCATATTACGGGTTCGATCCAGATGTTGAAGTCACTCTATGTCCCCCCTGGATGACAATAAACTCCATAGCGCATAATTATAAGGCTTGAGACCAGTGCTATCTAAACAAAAACAAACTTCCCCAAAATCGCTAATCCAATAAGGGATGGTAAACCTCGGATCTAGATGGTTCTGGATCCCTGTGTATACCTGTGACTTACAACCTAGGGGTAATTCGTGTATACTATGCTTGAGGATAAAATAAAGATTCTCAAACATATGAACATATATTAAATCTATAAGAGAGTCCTGGAATGGGAAATAATTGTCCCCAAAAGGGTGTGATGAGCCCTACTTCACATCCTCTTTACCAATGTGAGTTCTTAAGTGTCATTGGTCATATCACTCAATGAGTGCCTCCCTTTGGAAAGCAGGTCCATGGATCATTGGATACAAGAACCGTTGGGAGTTTCTGGATCTGCGAATAAACCTATTGGAGACTTGGTGAAGTCACTAATATAGGGAACCCGGTAGAAATAATTAAACAACACCAAATCCCTTTAATCAGAAATAAGAACCGATCATGCCCCCTTCGTCGTGAAACAAAAATGGTGAACCCAACATAAATCTTTAACCAGCATGACAAATTTAACCTAATCTAGAATTCTCTATAAAAATAAAAGAATGATTAATATCTGATAGTCCATCTTATTCATTCTCCAACCAAAACAAGAATGGACCCGACCGCGAGCCTTCAACTATGTTGGTGAAATAATACCACTTCACACCCCCTTTCATGCTCAAAAGGAGTTCCAAGCAAGGTCATTAATTATGCATGGGTTTATGAGATTCTACGTTGATGAGTTTTGCTGTTTGTACTTTCCAAATGTTTTACAGTTATGCAGCATAGCTTCCTTAAATCCATGTGTCTCGAAGTATTTCAGAGACACACATGATGATCAATGCAAAGACCAGGCCTCTCAATAGGCAGAGGACCCTGTCACCCACCCAACATCTTCAACACTGGCTCTCAGACACACTGATCCAAGAGTACCACCTGAATGTTACTCTCCCAACTATGGAGGCGGCTATGTACACCCTCTAGTCGGCTAAGTCCCATTGGCCGCTTTCCCAGCAGCGACCAAAGGAGAAGATCCAGGTGTCCCCTGTAGCCATCTCGAAACATTTCGGGAGCTTGTTCCAGAACAAAACAATGAATACCTCCCTTATCTTAGGGAGGTGGATGAGGTCGATGCTGATGACTTCATCCATGCTAGAAAGGGGTTCCACTCCAAGGCCCCCATTGGAAGACATTTCTGCAACTACACCGCGACCTCATATCCTCACCCTGAAGAGGATACCACCCCAAGGATCCACGACCACGCTCCCCGAGCACCAACCCCTCAGACTGACTGTCTAAGGCGGTGAATATACAACCTAGAATAGGTTATCATCCTCGTTACTGAGGAAGAACTCCACTGCTTAGACACAAAGACATATCACAGGCATGCCCATGAACCGGTCCGCTCTTCCAAAGCCTGAAATCCCGACATAGCGACAACCTATGAGTAGGCACACATCCCCACCAAGACTCGTCAAGAACGTCGCCTATATAGGATGGAACCTACCCATCAAGTGCCTCACCCTATCTGGGATCATGAAGCCCACCAACCAGACATGGTGACAATCCAACGCCTACAAGACCAGCTCCTCACAGATTCTCCTGATGCCCGCTATCCCGATATGGTGGCAATCAATAGGCGGGCACATATCCTTGCCAACAGAGACCATCGATGCGATACAGTGGGATGCCAACATATGCAGGGCTAGCTCCCTACAGATGCAAGTAAATTCTTTCATCCTGATGTGGAAAAAAACAGAGAAGTAAGCTGGCATATCATAGCATAGGTTCAGACTCGTTCACCTACCCTGATACAGGAGAATCGTCAGTATCCAATGACCACTGGAGGACCGGAGTAGGAAATTTCTACTCCGACAACGGAATGGGCCCTCATACCCATTCTAGCCAAGGATGTATCTCTACATATCCTATATATGATTGAAGAGTAGGTATCGATCCCAGATCATATCTTGAAGACTTTCCAGAATGTAATTTCATCTGTGGCAATAGCAAGGACTCGAGACCGTGAGCCCATATCCACAATTGAGGTGACTCATCTAAGAGACGAGAAAGGCACCTCAGAGCAGATCTGCATCCCTACTTCTGCCTAACTGGGGGACACCTGTCCATCATGGTGGATGCTACATGGAAGGCATATATCCCTGCCAAAACTCAAGATTTTTGTCGGTGTATCCAGGCAGCATCACAGGACCCAATTAGACAGGGACCCAGAGGTGACAGTTGTTATCAACAGCAGACAGTCCCTGCTGCCCGCAAGAGAGCGCCCCGAACGCGCCGAAGGTAGCCAGAAAATAAAGAGGGGGTCCATGATTCCACTATACTAGAATTTGGGATTCTCAATGCCTCCAAACACATCTCAAAGGCTCGAGACCCTGCCAACCCATTACCATAGGATGGGAGTGGAAGTAGCAGTTGCGAAGGTCCTCCCCACAATGTAACTACCAGCAACTCTAAAGGTCCTCCCCAGAGCACCCATGAGGGCCTCCCTCATGGGAATATAACGATCGATCACAAGAGTTCCTCTTTTGATGCGAGTCATGGAAGCCCTTTTCATGACCAAAAGATCGAGCATCAAGAAAGTCCTCCACTTGCTACAGTCTGCCCTGATGATCCTACCCAGGGTATACACTACAAACACTCTTTGTGCAGTGGGACCATAGACTATGATGGTAGTCTTCTCCATCATAGTCACAACTACAAAGTTCCTCCCCACAGTGATGTCTCTTCACGATAAGAAGGTCCTCCCCTTGTCGAGGCCTGCCCTAAAGGTTCTCCCCAGGGGTTACGTTGAAACGATATTTCATGTAGCTAGGAATCAGATTATGTTGGTAGTCCTCACCACTATAATAGAGAAGGTCCTCCCCACAGAGACGTCAGTCAACGAGAATAACCTCCCCTCATCGCACTACATTCTAAATTCCATCCAAATATGAAACTGGCTGATGACATTGACTTGAAGGCATGTGAGAAGTTTGAGTTGATGTCCATATGATGTAAGGAAGGTTAAAGAGACTACAAGTGGCAACGAAAGCCCATCTTGCTGCATTAAAAGGACCAAACCTAAGTTGCATGCACGGAAGTGGAAAATGGGCTTATTATCACTCTTATTTAAGACCAAATGAGATGCATAAAGCCCAAGACACATGTTTGCACGAATTTTGGAAGTCTTTACCACTTGGAGATTCTATAATAGAATCTTTGGGCACCAAAGTTAAATCTGGTGGGCTAGGTACTCAAAGTCAAATCCGGTGGGAAATGGGTGGAAAGGCATGGGATACTTTTCCCAAAAGTCATTTTTAGACATTATCTTTTTGACTTTAAGGGGACAAGGTTGGTTTAGCCTTTATGATTTTAGGGTATTAGACCCTTGACTATTATATCACCCCTTGTCTATAAATAGCCACCCCGTGGAATTTTATTTTCATTCAAGACATAATTGAGAGTTTATGATTTGTTTCTCTCCATTGTGTGAGGATTGTATCAGTTTTTCTCCTATCTCTTATGCATTCTTGCCTTGTCAATCTACAAGTTAGATTGGTGATCCAAGATCACAAAGCCCCCAATTCTGTGCCTCAACCCAAGCGTTGTTGTGTCGATTGGCTATCACATCCCTCCCTTGAGTGTGTTGTCTAAGTAGTAGGTCGCGCTCCTTATAGTGTTGATTGACTAGTTGCATCCACTATATGTACCCATCATCCACCACTTAGCCCCGAATCGCGTCCTTCAACCACCGCCCTACACCGTGAAGATCGGTCCACCCCATGCATCTCACATCAGTTGGTATCAAAGCTCCAGTTTACATGGTAGGTATCTATCCCTTTATTTACTTTAATTATATCCATTACCCTCCTTATCCTTCCATATTATTCACCCATTAAAAAAAATCCCTTTTCTTGAAAGCCTCCCAAATTGGCCTATTTTGTGCAAGCTTGGATTATTATAAATTGAGCCAAATTTTCATTCATCTTATTTCCACATTTAATTCTCTATATGTGATTTGTATCTGGAAATAAAATCAAATTCTCTCAACTCATCATTTTGTGCTTTTCAAAATTGAGCACATCCTTTATTTGAGATATTTCGAAAAAAAAATTCTTACTCTCCGTTCAATCATCTTGTGCTTTAAAACTCTAAGAACAACACTTTTTGGGGAGAATTGACCAAAAAAACGGATACAATCAATCCTTTGTGCTTTACCTTATTAGCACTTTTCATTTCCATATATCACTTTCTCCATCATTTTACTTCATCCCCATTTTGTATTTGGATCATATTGTTATTCATTTATCTTATCTTACACAATCGGGAAAAACCCAAATACCACCTTTCTACCCCCTTTTTCCACCCACCCTTTATCCATTTTCTACCCTCTTTTCACCCTTTACCCTTTACCACTCAAGCGGGTTGTGTTAAACCAGCCCCTGACACAATATTGATTGGGGAAGGATTGGTGATAAGTGATCAACCAAAATAAGGTATTATATTTCACAAGAGCTTGGAATTTGAATTGCATGTTGAGAGTGGAGAGAAATAAGCAAAAAAATATCTTGTGTGTGAGTGTGTGCATCTTGTTGTGTGTGTGTGTGTGTACATCTTGTGTGTGTGAGTGTGTATACCTGTGTGTGTGAGTGTGTATCCTTGTGTGTGTGAGTGTTTACAAATTATGTGTGTGTGTGTACATATCAAGTGTGTGAATGAGTGTGTATCATTGTGTGCATTCCCCCTTTGTGTGTGTTTGTGTTTGTGTTGAAGTTCCCAGTCAGGATCCAAGTATCACTGAGGGGGAGGGGGTGAATTAGTGATATCTTTTTTCTTTTCAAGTTTCTCCTTTTTGAAACAACCATCTTCTCCTGTTAAAAAGTTTATTCCCTGATGAACACGTACAACCACAGGAACACAAGATTTACAAGGTTCACTACTCAACAAGAGTAGCTACGTCCTTGGTATGGTATGGAAACAATCCAGTACCACACAATCCACTAGAAAACAATCCTTTGATGTGGAATACAACGAGTAGGATATACCCTTGCACTCATGTAGCACTTTGAAAACAATCCAATAGTGTGTGTTCTCCCTCTTAGCACAAATAGGGTAAGACAATGGATCAATGCTTCATAATGAGCTTACACAAATCAAATATTTCAAAGAAATTATTCACTTTCCTACCCAGAAGCTGGCAGGAACCCCTGGAGAAAAACAGCTTATGCGCCCACTTCCACTTGTGCGCCCTATACATGCGCGCCTACAACTTACGCGACAAGACTTGCATGGCAGACTTGCATGGCAGACTTGCACGACAACACTTGTGCGACAGACTTGCACAGAAACACTTGCGCGGTAGACTTGCATGGAAGACTTGCCTGCCACCCTGCTTGCGCGCCTTATAAATAACCCTCAGCTTGCGCGCCACTTCAGCTTGCGTGCCACTTTCTACACTTGCACATTCAGATCTCAAATTTTTCTCTTAAGTGTTGAGAATTAAAAAATGAGGAGGTGAGTCGTCTATTTATAGGCATTTTGGTGACTTGCGTGCCTAGACACTTGTGCGCCAATACTTGCACGACACTCTTGACTTGCGCGACACTTTCAAACTTGCACGCCACTTTATTTCCTTTGTGATATTTTGATTGGATGATCTTTGAAATAGGACTTGCGATCCACTTACACTTGCGCATCAATACTTGCGCGCCACCACTTACGTGCCACCACTTGCGCGCCACCACTTGTGCGCCACTACTTGTGCACCAATTTCTTTCCTTTGCCATATTTATGAAATAATGCTATTTGAAATATGACTTGCGTGCCTATACAACACTTGCGCGCCAACACTTGCACGCCCCCACTTGCACACCGCCACTTGCACGCCGCCACTTGCGTGCCTTCTTCTTGCCTTTGTCATTTTTGGATAGCATGATATTGAAATGTGTTTTGCCAAAAACACTTCTTTACTCTCTCTATCCTTCATATGTCTTGCACCACAGGTTCTCCAAACTTATGATGATTATAAAATACAAATCAGCAAAGCATCGTCTAATTTATGGTCCTTTTACAAATTGAATTGATTTATCTTATTTGACAACAAAATACAACACTCTGAAAAGGCTAACTCTTCAAACTTCCTTATCCATCCAAATTGGTCCCAAAAATCTCCCCCTTTGTATTTTGTTGTCAACCAAGATTCATAAATCACTGAACTTTGTAACCTTATGCAATGGATTACTTGTCAACAATTCTAAGCCTATGTGACCTAACTCTTTTTAGGAAACAAGAATTATTGACAGCCAAAACCATGCCGTCCAAAGGTAGTGACTATGAAATCTCATGATCATATCTCCTCAGCCTTCTTCAGAACATATTTCAAGCTTCTACTTTAGTATTTTTTAACATCATTCAAGATTCTACTTCAGCATTCTTCACATCTTCAACTTTCCTGTAAAACAAAAAACATTGTTTCCTACAACCACTCCAACAAATAGTTAGAATAGTTCACACACATACATGCTGGATTCACAGCTTACCCACAATCCCCCCTTTATGTATGCATCTATAAGGATAGATTTATGAAAAAATTCTCCCCCTTGACAACACTATCCAAAGGCAAGATGAGAGTGGGGACAGAAACACGTACCTTAACCTTGATGAGAAGGAGGTTGGACACCCATGTTCAACCTCAATTTTGCAAATGGTTCCTTTGGTAACGGTTTTTTGAATATATCAGCAACTTGTTCAGATGTAGGAATATACTCCAGCCTCAATTCATTCTTCTCGACCTGCTCTTTGATGAAGTGGTACTTTATATCAATTTTTTTTGAACGATAATGTTGTACTGGATTTCTTGTAAGATTGATTGCACTCTGATTATCACAACCAAAGAGCAATGGTAGCTTTACTTCAACAAGTAGATCTTCTAACTGAGTCTTCATCAACATTAGTTGAGTTGTAGCTTGAGTAGCAGCAACATACTCAGCTTCATCTGTGCTAAGAGTTACGGAATTCTGTTTCTTGGTATGCCAACTAATACAACTTTTCCCTAAAAAGAAAACTCCACCATATGTGGATCCTTGATCATCAACATTTCCTGCCCAATCATCATCAGAATACCCGAATAGATCAATATTTCTAGAGCCATCATACCTGATTCCAAAATTTGTTGTGCCTTTGATATATATGAGAATTATTTTTCCAGCAATCAAATATGATTCTTTAGGAGCACTCTGAAATCTTTCACATAAAGTGACAGCATAGACGATGTCGGGTCTTGAGGCAGTCAAATACAATAGACTTCCAATCAGCTTTCAAAACTCTTTCTGATCAACTTCTTTGCCTTCTCCATCTTTAGACAACTTGGTTCCCACTAAAATCGGTGTGGAAACTGGTTTCGAATTTTCCATGCCAAACTTCTTCAGAAGTTCCTTAGCATACTTTTCTTGATATAGAAAAACGTGATTCTTCTTCTGTGAAATTTGTATCCCAAGAAAGTACTTCATTTATCCCAGCATGGACATCTCAAATAACTTCTTCATCTCCTCATCAATTTTTTCACATGATCTTTCATCATTTCTAGAAAATATAATATCATTGACATAAACAATAACGATCAGTGAAAACTCCTGACATTCCTTGATGTAGAGATTGCTATCAACTCTCTCTTTCTTAAAGTTAATCTTCTTCAAGAAAGTATCTAATTTAGAATACCATGCTCTCGGAGCCTGTTTTAGCCCATATAAAGCCTTCTTCAACTTGTACACATAACTTTCATCCTTTCCAATAACAAATCCACAATCAATGTAAACTTCCTCGTCAAGGTCACCTTTCAAGAATGTGGATTTTACATCCATTTGAAAGATTTTTTAACCTCGTTGTGCAGCAATAGCAAGAAAGATTCTGATTGTTTCTAATCTTGCCACCGGAGCAAAGGTTTCATCAAAACCAATGCCTTGAATCTGTGAATACCCTTTTCAAACCAATCTTGCTTTGTTTCTTATTACTTTACCTTCTTCATTCATCTTGTTCCGGAAAACCCATTTTGTACCAATAATGTTCTTGTTGTCCGGCTTGGGTACAAGTCCCCAAGTATCATTCTTCTCTATCTGATCAAGCTCTTCATTCATAGAATGAACCCATTCTGGATGCTCAAATGCTTCATTTATATCATTCAGTTCAATTTTCGAATAAAGAGAAGTATGTCATATGGCATTTGTTGTTCTTCTTGTTTGGACCTTCTGATTTTTATCTCCAATAATATTTTGAGCCTCCACTTGCTTCCTCAACCTAGGATGAGTTGTTTGAACTCCATCCTCATCACTCAAGATCTCTGAGTTAGATTCCTCTTCTTGAGTAGGATTAAGACAGTATGCAGTATTATCATAATTGTTAACAAAATATTCTCTATCCTTCTCTACTTCGACATCAACATATGACTTATTTTCTTTCTCAGCATTTTCAACAACTTTTACATCCGAAGAATCAATAATTCTTCCTGTTTCTTTATTGAGTCATCTATATCATCTTCCTTTTAGAGAATAGCCAAGAAAAATTCTGTCATCTCCTCTTTGCTCAAACTTTCCCAGATTTCGACCTTTCTTCTTTATAATACATGGACTCCCAAAGAGTCTCAAGTGTTTCAGACTTGGAGTTTTTCCATAGAACATTTCATATGGAGTCATATCTTAGTTTGGCCTATAGAAACATCACTTCTAAATATACACTACAGTGCTCATGGCTTGCCTCTAATAATAATGAGAAAGACTATGCTCAAGTAACATAGTTCTCCCCATTTTCACCAGACTTCGATTCTTTCTTTCAGCAACCCCATTTTATTGAGGTGTGTATGGTGAACTGAACTCATGCCGAATTCCATGTTTCTCAAGATAACTTTCAAAATCTTCATTATTGTACTCACCACCATTATCAGTTCTCAACTTCTTTACTGAATACTCACATTCCTTCTCTGCTTTCCTTCTAAAACTCTTAATCATTGTCAGAGCATCTGACTTATGTCTCATGTACATAACACAAGTAATGCGAGTAAAGTCTTCAATGAAAGTAATGAAGTACTTATCTCCATTTGAAGATTGATTTATCATTAGTCCACATATATCTGAGTGTATGAGTTCCAAGGGTCTTTTTGAGTGAATTTCAACTCTCTTGTGCATAGAATTAGTAATCTTACCTTTCTCACAAATAGTGCAACACCAATATCTTTCTCTTGATAAATCAGGCACATCCCGAACATTGTCTCACTTTGATAACTTGCACATATTTCTCTGACACATGTGCCCTTTCCTTTTATGCCATAATTTATTTTCATCCACCACACTCATGTAACAAGAGTTCTGCACATTACCAACTTGGAATAGATTCCCTCTTGTATGTTGGCCTCTTGTAACTATATTTCCATCATTTTCAATTTTCACAAAAAAATCCATCTTTTCTGAATATTACTTTGTTTCCCTCATCACAGAGTTGTGAAACACTTAACAGGTTATGTTTTAGCCCATCAACATATAGTGTTTTCTTGGATTTCATCTTTTCTTTTCCAATAATGGCCGATCCAACACCTTTGATCCTTAGAGATTTATCATTTCCAAATGTCATTGTTCCTTCTTTGAAGTCTTTCACATTCTTCAGCAGCTTTAAGTCTTCTATCATACGAGAGGAACATCCACTATCAAGAATCTATGGACTTTCTCTTTTTGTAGCTTTCAAAGAAGTTTCGACAACATGAGCTTTTTGTTCTTCCTTTTCCTTCACTTTCTATTGTGCTTCCTCCAATTTCCTAGCCAAGTCAATGTGTTCTGGCCAGACAACCATGCACTCTTTCTTTTCAGACTTATCTAACCTGTCCCTTTTAGCTTTTAAGAACTCTGGATTTTTAGAAATATTAATAATCTTTTGTTACTCTGGAAACACACTAAGGCATCCCTTGGAAAGATGTCCAGGTCAATCACATCTTTCACAAATAGTTTCCAGTGGTTGAAACCTATTCTCAACTTTCACACCAGTCTTCTCAGATATCTTCTGAAATTTATTTGGAGACTTTTTGTTTTGAAAGGATTGACTCCCCCTCAATCCTTGTCTTTCAAAACGTGTGGAATAGTTTTAATGTTGTTGGTTGAACCAACACATATTTCCATGTGTCTGAATCCACCACAATACCAGCAGTAAACATAGAAAGAATATTTGCCTCTGAAACTTCTATACTGACCAGAGTTGTAAACATGCTTATCAATAGCCTTCTAATAGAACTTTGCTGACCATCAACCTTTCTGATTTCAATATTAATTTTCTTTTTCAGCTCAGATTTCTATTCAAACTTATCAGTATCAAAAGTAGTATAAATCTTTCGGGACATAGGATTTTTATGTACTTCTGATTTTTCAGCATTACTGACTTTGGCCACATACCTAGCCTTTCCAACTTTGTTCCTATTGAAACCAGTTCCATCTTTCCTCTCAAAATTTGAAGGTAAATTATGTGGACCCTTCATTGGTTCATTCTTACTAGAACATTCACCAACTTATGAGATAGAATGTTTGAAACTGACATTCATTTCTTTAGCTTTGGACAGTTTCTGTTGGAACAATTTAAACTCTTCTTCTTTTTCTTTCAGCTTTACTTCAAGATGATCATTACGATTCTTTGCATTCTCAAGAGAATTATTCAGATCACCAATCTCTTTTTCCATCTTGATTTTCACCTCAGGAAAACCTTGTTGATTGTATAATGTGGAAATTTCATATATCAACTTTTTTTTCCTTCTCAAGCCTTCTGATCTTCCTCAAACATTCTTTCAACTCTTCTTTCAGATGATATTCAAGTTGAGTTTCTTCTTCTTCAGAACTGTTGCTCCCGTAATCTTCATTATTCACTACTACAATAAAGGTATTCTCTCTAGATTTCTCAGTAGATGATTTCTCATATTCAGCTTCGCTATCTTCTTCTTTATCTCTAGATAAAAAGTTTCTTCTTTTTGATTTGAATAATTTTTTATCCTTACCCTTTGAAAAATATTTATCTTTGTCAGTTTGTTTCTTCCATGACCTTCTTGCCCATTTCTCATCATCATCACTATCTTCTTCTTTATTCTTTTGAGGATAGTTAGCCGCAAAGTGACCAACGGCTCCACATTCAAAAACATTTCAAGGGAAGTTTCCCCTTGTATTTCCCTATACCTCTTTTCACATTTTTAGAAAACAAGGATAAAATTTCATCAAAATTTTTACATACCTCATCTTCAGAATCGGATTCACCAGCATCATCGTCAATAAGAATCTTCTTTGACTTCTCTCTCTTTGAAGCCTTGAATGAAATTTCTCTATCTGCTTTTGTTTTGGTCTTCATAGTCTTCTCCCTTCTCATTTCATAAGTAATGAGAGTGCTATGAAAGTCATCCAGAGATAATGTCTTAGGGTCTCTATCTTCCAATGAAGACACTTTAGCATCAAATTTGTCTGGTAGAATTCTCAATATCTTTTTGAAAATTATAGAATCCTCCAACGTTTCACCAAGACATCTGATTGTACTGACAATATCATTTATCCTGGTAAAGAAATCCCCATAAGATTCAGATTCTCCCATTTTCAAGTATTCATACTTTAGTCTCCAGATTTGAAGTTTAGCCTTCTTCACTTTTGTATTTCCTTCATAGATTTTCTTCAGTTTTTCCCAGATTCCTTTGGCTGTAGCAACACCTTTCACTCTTAAAAATTCACTCTCAGAAAGAGATGAGAATAACGCATTTTTAGCTCTTCCATCATTCTCAAGATTCTTCTTATTGATAGGAGTAAGAGGAACCTTGTCATCAATAGTAGGAAATCCATCTGTTGTAGTTTCAAGAACTTCGTATCCAAGAGACATAAGATAAGGCATCATTCTGTCCTTCCAGATGTGATAGTTATTTCCATCAAAAATCAGAATCCCCTTGTTGTTCATGCAATTTAGATTCTCCATCACAACTACTATTCAACCACTTCAGCAAAGAATAAACAAAGGGAACCTGTCCCTCTAATACCAATTGAAGTTCCCATTCAGGATCCAAGTATCACTGAGAGGGGGAGGGGGTAAATTAGTGATATCTTTTTTCTTTTTAAGTTTCCCCTTTTTGAAACAACCTTCGTCTCCTGTTAAAGAGTTTCTTCCCTACTGAACACACACAACCACAGGAACATAAGATTTACAAGGTTCACTACTCAACAAGAGTAGCTACGTCCTTGGTATGGTACGGAAACAATCCAGTACCACACAATCCACTAGAAAACAATCCTTTGATGTGGAATACAATGAGTAGGATATACCCTTACACTCGTGTAGCACTTTGAAAACAATCCAATAGTGTGTGTGCTCCATCTTAGCACAAATAGGGTAATACAATGGATCAATGATTCTTAATGAGCTTACACAAATCAAATCTTTCAAAGAAATTCTTCACTTTCCTACCTAGAAGCTGGCAGGAACCCCTGGAGCAAAACATCTTGCGCGCCACTTCCACTTGCGCGCCCTATACTTGCGCGCCTACAACTTGCATGGAAAGACTTGCACAGCAGACTTGTGTGGCAGACTTGCACGACAACACTTATGTGACAGACTTGTGTAGAAACACTTGCACGGTAGACTTGTGTGGAAGACTTGCGCACCCCCCTGCTTGTGCGCCTTATAAATAACCCTCAGCTTGCACACCACTTCAGCTTGCACGCCACTTTCTACACTTGCGCGTTCAGAGCTCAAATTTTTCTCTTAAGTGTTGATCATTAAAAAATGAGGAGGCGAGTCATCTATTTATAGGCATTTTGGTGACTTACGCGCCCAGACACTTGCGCTTTCCTTTGTCATATTTTGATTGGATGATCTTTGAAATAGTAATTGCGATCCACTTACACTTGCGCATCAATACTTGCGCGCCACCACTTGCGCGCCCCCACTTGCGCGCCACTACTTGCGCGCCACCACTTGCATGCCACCACTTGCGCGCCCCCACCTGCGCGCCACTACTTGCGCGCCACTTTCTTTCCTTTGCCATATTTCTGAAATAATTCTATTTGAAATATGACTTGTGCGCCTATACAACACTTGCGCGCTGAAACTTGTGCACCGCCACTTGCGCGCCACTACTTGCGTGCCGCCACTTGCGCGCCGCCACTTGCACGCCGCCACCTACGCGCCTTCTTCTTGCCTTTTTCATTTTTGGATAATATGATATTGAAATGTGTTTTTCCAAAAACACCTATTTACTCTCTCTATCCTTCATATGGCTTGCACCATAGGTTCTCCAAACTTGTGATGATTGTAAAATACAAATCAACAAAGCATCGTCTGATTTATGGTCCTTTTAGAAAGTGAATTGATTTATCTTATTTGACAACAAAATAAAAAACTCTGCAAAGGCCAACTCTTCAAACTTCCTTATCCATCCAACTTGGTCCCAACATGTGTAATATATTATGGCCGAAGATCGTGGTAAGAAAATTGTTCATGCTAGTGATGAAGGAATCCGAAGTAGGTCTCCCGCACCGGAAGCTTCGCCACTCCAAATGCAAGATTTGTTGAGCCATTTCGAGAAGCTTCTTGATCGAAAGTTGGAGGTTCTATATGAGAGGATTGATAACCTGGAGAATCAACCAAGCCCAAGGATGATCCATGATAACCTGCGGCGAGCTCCGGCACCCCGTCACCCCCACATCATGTAGGAGGAGATGGAAAACCTTGATGGTGATTTTGAGGATGTCCCACAAAGGAGGAGGTTGTACCAACAACCTAGAGTAGGAAAAAGGAGAAAACATGATGATGACCTACTTGGTGGGATCAAGGTGAAGGTCCCTTCTTTTCTAGGTAAAAGTGATCTAGAAGAATACTTAGAGTGGGAGATGCGGATTGAGAAAGTTTTTTCATGTCATACCTATTCTGAGGAGAAAAATGTAAAACTTTAAGCCCTTTAATTCTTTGATTATGCATTAACATGGTGGGATCAAGTTCAAAAGAAAAGGCTAGATATGGTGGACTTCCCATCAACACTTGGGAAGACATGAAGTTCTCCATGTGGAAGCGGTTTGTTCCCACACATTACCATAGATATATCCACAACAAACTTCAACTCCTCACCCAAGGGAGTAAGAGTGTAGAAGATTACTACAAAGAGATGAAAATTGCCATGATTCGAGCAAAAATTGAGGAGGATCCATAGGAAACCATGGAACGGTTTTTACATGGGCTCAATCGGGACAATGATGATCAAGTGGAGATGTACCATCATGTAGAAATACAAGATATGATTCACCAAGCCACCAAGATTGAGAAAAAAAATCAAAAAGAGGTGCAACATGAGGAAACCCATTACCCCTTTCATGCCATGGAGAAATATGAGGAAGGATATTGGAGAACCATCAAAGGAAAAAGAGGAGGATGATCACAAAAGTGACAAGGTAATTATTCAACCTAAGAAATCTACTTTTGAGGCTAACCAAAATAGGAATCGGGATAGTCGATGTTTCAAATGTGAAGGACGGGGTCACATCGCTAGTGAATGACCAAATCGGCGCACCATGACCATCAACAATTATGGAAAATTGGAGACCGATGGAGAGAGATCGGAAGAGGAGGAAGAATCTCCAGAAATTGATAGTGGAGAGTTTGTAGAAGATGGTGATATTCTTTTCACTAGGAGAGTTCTAAGCGCACAAATGACCCTGGGAGAGAATGAGCAGTGGGAGAACCTTTTCCATACATGGTGCAAGATCCATGGGAAGGTATGTAGTGTTATTATTGATGGAGGAAGTTGTAGTAATTTTGCGAGCATCGAGTTAGTAGAGGAGTTGGGACTTCCTACTTTGAAGCATCAACATCCATATCGGCTTCAGTGGTTGAATGATTGTAGGGAACCAAAGGTCACCAAGCAAGTGAAGGTACTGTTCACCATTGGTAAGTGAAAAGATGATACCTTGTGCAATGTTGTTCCTATGAAGGCTTTCCATTTGTTTTTGGGATGACTGTGGCAGTATGATTGGCGTGTTACCCATGAAGGTTTCTTGAATCGTCATTCTTTTGTACTCCGAGGGGAACCTATAACCCTCAACCCCATGTCCCCAAAACAAATTTTGGAAGATCACATTTTGAGAGAAAAGAAAAAAATGAGTGATGAGAAAAAAAGAGTGAAAATGAAAGAGGAGGGAATGAGGGAAAAATATAAAATGAGAGAAGAAAATAAATGGATAGAAAAGAAAAATCAAGAGGATAAAAATATTTGAGAGGAGAGAAAAGTGTGATGTTGGCAAAAAAGAGTGAGGTTAAGGAAGCTTTTATTTCTCGGAAAAATATCTTAGTACTTATGTACAAATAGGTGATTTTGAACACTAATTACCTAACTTCTTCATTGTCAACTATTGTGAAATATTTGTCACAGGTGTATGATGGAGTCATTCTAGAGGTGGCCCAACCTTGTCTTGTTCATATTAGAGAGAGAAAAGTAATTCAAGGAATCATTAATGGTATCATGGGTCTAACGGATTGGAAGGTGTTTCTACCTCATGGAGGGTCATCTTACAAAAGGGGAGATCACTCTATAACTCAATTTTTTTCATCTGGAACTATTTTTGGATTTAGCTTCCCTACCACTATTTATCAAGTTTCATTTCCTTTGCAAGAAAGTAGAAATATGGAAGGAAAACAACATGTTAACCAACAACATGGGAAATCAAAGAAGATAGAGAGGATTCAAAAGAAATGGAATTCAAAGATAAAGATACATGGAGATGGGCTAGACTTGGTGCTTGATACAATTGTGTACAAAATCACATTTCAAGGTGAGTACGAAGTTATTTTTAAAGTCAATGTTTCCAATCTTCCCTCGTATTTGGATGTAGATGATGAAGAGTCGAGGACGACTCCTTTTCAAGAGAGGGAGGATGATATGAAACCGGCAGATGACATTGACTTGATGGCATGTGAGAAGTTGGAGTTTCATGTCCAAATGATGCAAGGAATATTAAAGAGACTACAAGTGACAACAAAAGCCCATCTGGCTGCATTAAAAGACCCAAACCTTAGTTGCATGCACGGAAGTGGAAAATGGGATTATTATCACTCTTATTTAAGCCCAAATGAGATGCATAAATCCCAAGACACATGTTTGCACGAATTTTGGAAGTCTTTCCCACTTGGAGATTCTAGAATGAAATATTTGGACACCAAATTCAAATATGGTGGGCTAGGTATTCAAAGTCAAATCCGGTGGGCTATGGGTGGAAAGGCATCAGTTACTTTTCCCAAAATTCATTGTTAGACTTTATCTTTTTGAATTTAAGGGGACAAGGTAGGTTTAGCCTTTATGATTTTAGGTTATTATACCCTTGACTGTTATATCACCCCTTGGCTATAAATAGCCACCCCATGGAATTGTATTCTCATTCAAGACTTAATTGAGAGCTTATGCTTTGTTTCTCTCCATTGTGTGAGGATTGTCCCAGTTTTTCTCCTAGCTCTTGTGCATTCTTGCCTTGTCAATCTACAAGTTAGATTGGTGATCCAAGATCACAAAGCCCCCAATTCTTAGCCTCAACCCAAGTGCGTTGTTGTGTGGATTGGCTATTACATCCCTCCCTTGAATGTGTTGTCTAAGTAGTAGGTTGTGCTCCTTATAGTGTTGATTGACTACTTGCATCCACTATCTGTACCCATCATCCACCACTTAGCCCTGAATCACATCCTTCAACCACTTCCCTACGCTGTGAAGATCGGGCCACCCCATGAATATCACATCACCCCCCCAGGGTGTGCCTCGTAAATATTCTCCCTATGATATCTGTGATGGTAGTCCTCTCCATCACGACATCTATGATGGTATTCCTTTCCATCATGGATTCCATTGCGAAGGTCCCCCCCTGCAATGGACTTAAGCAACAAGAAGGTCCTCTCCTTGCAGTAGTGTGTCCTGAAAGACCTCCCTAGGATGCACACTGAACTTAAAACCATGATGGTCATAGTCATCACTATGATAGCCATTGTTAAGGCCCTCCCCGCAATGGCCTTGAACAACAAGAAGGTCCTGCCCTTGCTGCAGTCCACTCTGAAGTTCCTCCCAAGGGTATGCACTACAGAATTATTTTTGGCAGTCGGACTTGAAGCTGCAATGGTAGTCCTCACCCTTGCAGCGCCAACTGTGAATGTCCTCCCCACAGTGACCTATCATATCGACCAAAAGGTCCTCCCCCTGCCAAATCGAGTAGAGAAAATACCTCCTATGATGAGGCACTCATAAGGAGGGAATCAAGCATGTCATATTTCCAGTCAACTATCAACGAAATCCTTCTTCAGTCAGGAGATGACCCAGGACCATGTTCATCCTCTGATCCACCTTAGAGCCTCCCATATAACGGTTTGACCCCTACCATCCCTGCTACATCCGATTATACTATCAAGTAGCATCTCAGCTGGGATGATCAAGTAGAGGAATTTCTAGCGAAGGTAGATGCAGAGGTATTACACCTAAGGAAACGACTGACCTGGGATGATATACCAATAATGTTTTGGACCACAGAAACCTCTCAGTTCGATGTACCTAAAGAGTTGTCAAAAGGAAGCATACATGACTCCGTTCCAATATTTGGACAACCCTTCTCCGGTTGAAATTAAACTTCCTACCATATGAAGGGCATGTAGATCATGTCAAGACAATAGGATAGCTCCTCCATCACATTGACCTAGAATCCCTTCCATCGGTGCGATGACCGTGATTAGAGAGGTGCAAAAGGGACCTTGAGTCAACCTACCTCTGTGCAATGCACAAATTGCGTCACCTTATTGATGACACTCCGACGAGAGTTCATATCCGTGGATGGGGAGAACACGGGTCTCTGCATTTCACTCCACTTCCCATCCAACAAAACCCATTCGGCATAAGGACTTGCAATGCCATCATGTAAAAATGACATTCAAATGAAGTCCCTATTTAGGAGAGGTGGCACATCCGACAGAAATAGGCCTAAAGTAAGTATCAAAAGCGTAAGTCCCAATGAGAGTGAGTCATTCGATAACTCCTGAATCAGGCTACCAAAAACATTCGACATAATTCTCTCCCAAGAAAATCCAATCAGCAATCAGTGCTTACCTCCTTAGAGGGAATTAATTCACAGGTGAACTCGACACCAGGTCCATCTCACCCTCGAATGGGAGCACGCGAGATCAGGAAGGAAGCGATAGTAGCAGTAACTGCCACAATACGGGACCAACCCCAGCCTACAGGGCTGGGGTTATTTTTAACAACAAATTCCCCTGTAATAATAGAAAAAATGGGAAGAGGTGCAGCACCCAAGGAATGGAGCCAACCCCATCCCCTAGGGATGGGGTCATTTTTAACTCAACGACAACCTCCCCCACGAGAATCAGTATTCTCTCATTTGGGGAGGGTAGTCAGAAGAGGAGGTTCATGTCCAGCCCCGTCCTTTGAAACATCATCCCCTCCAAGAGGGGGGAATTCCATAAGATCGCACCAAGGATCCTTCTACATCACCCTTCTTCAATAAACCTAAATACAATCCTTGGATAGAAGGGGGAAAACTAGTATGAGGTGCAAAAGGTCCTCTTCCTATTAGAAGATGACACCTCCTCCACCCCGTATGATGTATCTGTCAACATCGTGGATATTAAACCTATAGATGGCACTGAAGACGACGAAAATCCATATGGATAGGGATAATATGGTTCCATTCATGATGTGACTCACAATGAGCCAGCAGGTGTGCACACCGGAACCAGAGGGCCGCCCTAAACCTGAATTCTCTAGAAAATCCCCCTATGATTCTCTAGCGAGTCGCCAATAGATAAAGTAAAAAAGGTCAGGTTGTCCTCAACCCGTCTCCTTCTCTCAACACAAATTAACCTCTCACGCTCGAAGAGAGGTTCGCTCAGCAGGAGGAGGAAATGAAGGAATTAAGGCGGATTAATGTAGAGCTACTCTATAGGAACTGTCCTGTCAAATATGTTCCTCAAGATGAGTCACAGTATGAAATTCCAACAAGTGAACCTCAACAAAAAGGGTTTTCCCCAGAAAATGAAACAGGGTCAGGGACTGTAACACCCCAACCCCTCGAGACTGGAGCCGGTGCATTACTTGTGATATTGGCATGGTTAGAAGGAATGAAAATCTTGAAGGAATGATCAGTTTAGTAGCCTTGAAGAAACTAGATACATAGATTTAACTCAAATTACATTGGAAAAGGTTACAAAATACAATAAATAAAGACTGCATCCACAAGAACTCAATAAATGATCTCCTCTTCATAACCTGTTGAAGGTAAAAAAGTGAAAGGGTTTAGATCAAATTCTCAGTAAGGGTTACAAATAGAGAAAACATGAATCAATAATAAATGAATTGTAAACAATTTGACATAATCAAAATGGCACGGAAAATAAATGAAAAACTCAAGCCATTAATAAACTGAGAATGAAACTGCATCCATAGATTTTGTCATAGTGAAAACCTCATGGATAGTAATAACTGATAATGAATAAAGATAATTCTTATTAATTGGAAATAATGTATTTTTCAAATGATACCATAATACCGTTAAAATGGTTTAGTTCTGTGGGTAGAAACCCATCTGATTTTTGGAAACAAACTCGAAGGGTTTGTCACCAACTGATTGGTCTCATGAGACCTACCGATGCATTGAGGGTATTTAGCGGTCCCCACCCACCTATGCATCAAAATCATTATTTATAAATAGTTCAACATAAGCGCAAAATGAATTTACATTATCCGTATAGAATAGAGGATACAGATTCATCAATATTTCCATAGTCAAAACAACATTCAAAATAAATACCATATGTAAAATGGTATACAACTTAGACAATAATCATATCCATGTTATGAGAATATGGAAATTTAAATGGAATATAATTTCAATTGAAAATTGATCTCAAATGGGTAGTAGGTACACCACATAAGAAAGATTAGGGGCACAATACTAAGTATGTCACAACGAAGTGAAAATTGAGACCAAGCTCGTTACCACGTTGTAATCAATTGAGTCATATGACCAAAAGTTAACAACAACCAAATGAATCACAGAATACCATGAATATAAAAATAATCATGATAATATATATCAAATGGTAGTACACCTATACCACATATAATACATAAGAGGCGAACAATGGAAATCCCACAGAATTGAAAGTGAGATGAGAAAACCCCTTACAAACATTTCGGCATGGTAACAAGTGTTATTGAGAGATCTTAATGAGAGGTAAATGGGTATCCCATTATTTATATGTCATAAGTGAAGTATGGGGGATGTGATAAAAGATACCCCATCATTAGGAAATAAAAATAAAAGGTCACAACATAGGGGACATTCTTGAACAAAAGTGAGAGAGAGGATCCCTTACCTTATGCTCCAAGGTGTTCTTGATTTTTCTTCACGACCTGAATAATAAAATTTAGCATCATTAATTAATAATTACAGAACCTAATCAACATGTAATTGACATTTTATAACCTTATTAGGTTCATTAATGGCCTTTTTATGGGTTTAATAGATTCAATTTTATTGTTTTGGAAGCATTTTCTTACGTGGTTTTCATGATCCGTTTACTTGTATTCATGAATAAAAGTTCATTTGAAATGTGGTTAAACATAAAGAATTGTTAATATATAGTATTAGTGACATTAAAGAGATATAAATTATCTTATAATGATTCTAGTTTATATACTTGAGGATGAATCATTAGTTAAAAGTTATTGATAAACGCTTGGATTTAGCTCGGCGGTTTTGTGCATAATAAACTTGTTTTGTATTATTATTCCATATTATGGGTGTGTAAGGATTACAGAACATTAAAAAAGATAAAATAAATATATTATGATATGTTTCAACCATTTAAAAGGTTTTATGACCATTATTTAAAATATTAATGCAAATTGAAAACTCGTCTTCCTTGAGTGTGATAAATTAACACATCTCGGACGGTGTTTGCATTTATTGTATAAAAGGAAGGGAAAAGAGAGATTATGATGAAATATTCCATTAACAAAATGAAAATCTAGTAAATTTAAGGTAATTTAATTATCATGGAATTTGGATGATGTTAGGTGATAAGAGAGAACAAAATAATGGAACTTGTAAAAAGAATTGAAAGAAAAAAGGAAGATAGGTTCACCTCTTGAGTACTCCTCCTTAAGAAACTCCTTGAGGCCTTTGTTTGAGGCATTTTGGTGTGACCTGTAGGTCTTGGACGTGGGGAGGGGGTTTGGGAAGAGTATTTGGCATAATTTAGGCAAGGATTGAAGCTTGAGTGGTGTGGGAGAAAGAGGGGGTGAGGGGTGGTTTATATAGTGGAGGAGAGAGGAGTCTTCTTAATATTATAATCATTAATTTATTATTTCCTCTCAAGACAAGAAATAGTGAGTATTCCATGACCAATAATAGTAATATATACATGTTAGTTCGATATTTGGTTGCTTACATCAATCATGATGCTAGGAATAGTTAATTTAATTTATAATGTATTTATATAGTAAATTAATATATTTTACTATTCACCAAAAATTTAAGTATTTCATAAAAATTCCAAAAATTCACCCTAACCATTTTTCGACATATAGAATACAAAAATGAAGTCCATTTTTCCAAAATAATTTTCTAGATATGATTAATTAAATATTTAATTAATTCATTATTTAATCAAAATATATAAACACTTAAAATATTCATCTTCATTTTTAAGGTGCCTAAATTCATTTATACCATCAATGCCATGATCGCCCTCAACTCCTCACTGCATGTGTGCACCATGATTTGCATCATCTCCTCACTATTCAAAAGGATTTGTCCTCGAATCTGCATATTCAAAAGGAGAGAGGTCAGAAATATTAAAGGTAGCACTCACTTTTCCATACCTGCTGGGCAAGTCAATCTTGTAGGCGTTATCATTGATTCTTTCTAAAATTTGAAATGGAACATCTTCCCCTGTTTGGAGTTTTGATTTTATTTTCTCTGGGAACCTTTCCTTCCTCAAATTCACCCACACCCAATCTCCGAGTTCTAGTACAACCTTATGCCTACCCTTGTTTTCTTGCTTTGCATATTTTTCATTTCTTCTTTCAATGTTGGCTTTCACCTGGGCATGTAAATCCCGAACAAATTTGGCCTTCTCATTACCTACAAGATCAACAACCTCATTAGTAGGCAATGAAAGAATATCTAATGGAGTCATTGGGTTAAATCCATATACAATCTCAAAAGGTGAGAAGTTAGTAGTGGAATGCACTACTCGGTTATATGCAAACTCTATGTGTGGCAAAAAAAATTCCCAATTCTTTAGATTTTTTTGAATTATTGCACGCAAGAGGGTATAAAGAGTCCTATTCACCACTTCAGTTTGCCCATCAGTTTGAGGATGTGCAATAGTTGAAAACAATAATTTGGTACCCAATTTATTCCACAATGTCCTCTAAAAGTGGCTAAGTAATTTCACATCCCTATCCCTTACAATGGTTTTGGGTAGTCCATGAAATCTCAAAATTTCTTTGAAAAACAAATCTGATATATGTATAGCATCATTAGTTTTTGAGCATGTAATGAAATGGGCCATTTTTCGGAATCGATCCACAACAACAAAAATGCTATCTTTTCCGGATTGGGATCGAGGCAATGCCAACACAAAATCCATAGAGATGTCAGTCCAAGGATGGGATGGAATGGGAAAGGGGGAATACAATCCATTAGGTTGAACCTTGGAATTTGTATTCTTACAAGTTACACACTTAGCACAAATTGCAATAACATCTTTTCTCATGCTTGGCCAATAAAAATGTTCATGTAAAGTAGCTAGTGTTTTATCAACCGCAAAATGCCCCATCAAACCACCCCCATGATTTTCTTTTACAAGCAATTCTCGAGTTGAACAATTTGGAATGCACAATTTATCCCTTTTGAAAAGAAACCCATCATTTTTGTAATAGTCTTTGAATCCATGTTTTTAAAAACATTTCAAAATTTGAGAAAAATCTCCATCATTTTCATACATTCCCTTTAGTAACACAAGTCCAAGTAATCGAGAATGAAGAGAAGTAAGAAGTTCATACCTTCATGAAAGAGCATCGGCAACCACATTTTCCTTACCTTTTTGTGCTTTATCACATAGGGGAAAGTCTCAATAAATTCCATCCAAGATGCATGTTTCCGATTCAACTTGCCTTGGGACTTCAAATACTTAAGGCTTTCATGGTCAGAATGAATAATGAACTCATTAGGCCATAAGTAATGTAGCCATGTTTCCAGGGTTCTTTTCAAATCATAAAGTTCTTTATCATAATTTGAATAATTTAATGCTACCCCATTAAATTTATCACTAAATTAAGTAATTGGATGTGACTCTTGAGTCAAAACTGCACCAATACCAACTCCCGATGCATCACACTCAATTTCAAAGACTTTGGTGAAATCTGGTAGCCTTAAAAGGGGAACATTGACCAATTCTTCTTTGAGTGTGTTAAAATATTTTTCTTGTTTTTCACCCCATTTAAAGACCACATGTTTCTTTACAAGTTCATTAATAGGTGTAGTGATGGAATAAAAATCCTTTACAAACCTTCTATAGAAGCTTGCCAATCCATGAAAACTCCTAACCTTGGTTGCACTCTTTGGTGTGGGCCACTCCTGAATTGCTTTGATCTTTTCATCATCCACACGAATCCCTTCCGACCCTAAAACAAAGCCAAGAAACACAACAGAATCCATGCAAAAGGAACATTTTTGAAGATTAGCATAAAGCTGGTTTTCTTTAAGGGTCTCGCACACCAAACGCAAGTGTTCAACATGGTTGTCTAGAGATTTGCTATACACCAAGATATCATCAAAATAGACAACCACGAATTTTCCAATGAATGAATGAAGGAAATGGTTCATTAATCTCATGAATGTACTTGGTGCATTAGTTAAACAAAATGTCATAACTAACCACTCTGACAAACCAAACTTAGTTTTAAAAGCAGTTTTCCACTCATCACCTTCTTTCATTCGAATTTGGTGGTATCCACTTTTAAGATCAATTTTGGAAAACAAAGACGACCCATGTAATTGATCAAGCATGTCATCAAGTCGAGGGATGGGATAATGGTACTTAACTATTATTTTTTTGATGGTGTGACAATCCACACACATTCTCCATGTTCCATATTTCTTGGGTACTAGGATCACCGGAACGACGCATGGACTCATGATTTCCCTTACTAATCCTTTATTCATGAGTTCTTCAACTTGACATTGGATCTCTCTAGTCTCTTCCAGATTAGCTCGATATGTTGGCCTGTTGGGAATCGTAACATTGGTAATGAAGTCAATCCGATGCTCAATGCCTCTCAAAGGGGGTAATCCATCGGGTGTTTCTTCGGGAAACAAATCACCAAATTCTTGTAGTAAAGACACAACACAAGAAGGCAAAGAATGGTGAAGTTCATTAGTTTCAAGGTAAGAATCCTTACTAATGAGTAAGAACACTTTCCCGTTCAATAAAGCACCTTTCACCTTACTTTTTTGAGAAAATAAACTCACCTTTCGCTCAACACTCTTGTTTCCACTCTTATTTTCACTCTTGTTTTCAACTCTTTTATTTCCCTCATTTTTTTTCTTTCACTCAACACTCCTTTTTCACTCTTTATTTTTTCACTCTTCTCATTCTCTCTATTTTTTTCTCTTTTTTCTTTTTCTCTCTTCTCACAATCTCTCTCAATCATCACTTGGTCTTCATAAGCTTGCAAAGGCCTCAATTTTGTAAGAATAACCGTCCTCCCATTATACTCAAAAGAATATCGATTGGTGTATCCATCATGTGTGACCCTCCTATAAAATTTCCAAGGTCTTCCCAACAAGATATGACTTTCATGCATTGTAACAACCTCACACATCACCTTGTCTTCATACTTACCAATAGAAAATGGAACTTGTGCTTGCTTAGTAACTTTGACTTCACCACTATTATTTAACCATTGAAATCTCTAAGGACTAGGATGTCTAGTCGTAGCCAATCCCAATTTATCAACCATCAAACCACTTGCTACATTTGTAAAACTACCCCCATCAATAATCATACTACATACCTTATCTTTGATGAGGCATCTAGTATGAAAAATCTGCTCCCTTTTCTCTTGATCATGTTCTCCTTCGGGTTGATCACTCAAAGAATGCCTTACCACAATAATTTCTCCATGTGGCTTTCTACTTTCACATCTGAATCATCCTCAAGTGATGGCATTTCATCTTCGCTTGAGCTAGCACTAAGAACATATCCATCATCTAAAATAATCATTGTCCTATTGTTTGGGCATTGTGAGGCAATATTTCCAAATCCTTGACATTTAAATCATTTGATATCTCATGATTTGGAAACAACCTTACCCTCCATTTTACCTTTGTATTCTAGGAAGAATGGTTTTGGTTTGGGAAAATCCTTTGAATCAGTTTTGTGTTACCTTACATGCTCTTGAGGTTTGGAATCTTTAAACTTGAAAGAAGGTCCCTGACCATAAGATATAGGGTGCATCCTTCTTGACTTTACTTGCCTCTCCACTTTGGTAGCCATGTGAAGTAGATACTCCATGTCCAAGTAGTGATGAATGTCCACTATTTCCCGAATGTCATGGTTGAGTCTGTTCACAAACCTTTCCATTGTGGCCTCACTCTCCTCATCAATATTTTCCCGAATCATGATGATCTCCATCTCTGTGTGATACTCCTCAACACTCATGGCCCCTTGTTTCAAACCCTGCAACATGAGGAACAAATCACGATAATAATGGCTAGAAATGAACCTCTTACGCATTACAACTTTTATCTCCTCCCAAGTGCGGATGGGTCTTTCTCCACTTCGTCATCGACTCACTTGTAGTTGGTCCTACCAAATACTATCATAGTTGGTGAAATCCACAGCCACCAACTTCACTTTGTTTTCCTCCGAATAAGTGTGACAACCAAAAACATGTTCGACCTTTCTTTCCCATTCCAAGTAAGTTTCAGGATCATTCTTACCTTGGAATGAAGGGATCCTCAACTTTATTCCTCTAAGATCATTGGCATGCCTCCATGGTGGTTGATTTCTCCGGATTGGTGACTCGTGGGAATCAGACAACTCCTACTCTTCTTCAACAACCCTCCTCCTTGGTGGTGCTCTAGAATTGGAAGGGGATTGAAGTTCATCCATCCTCGCATTCAACATTTGGAATTGTTCTTGTACAGCCCTCATGAACAACTTAATGGCAGCTTCATTGGTGTTGCTCGACTCCACCATTTAGGAATCCTGTGAGAAAAATTGAAAAGAAAGGAAAATGGACCTCACACACTCTTTCTATCTTTTTTTTATCTCTCAAAAGGTTCCTCACACTTTCTAGAACAACAACTTGGTTCCTACAAGTGTTCTTAAATAGAATCAAGAAGACAACTAGTAGAAGTAATCAGTTCATGGAAATCTTTAAAAATCATAAATTTTAAGAGGGTTTGAATCAATGCAGCCTAAGAAATATGGGAGGTAAATGGGAGAAATAGTTATAGAAGAAGGTTGGATATGGATGAAGGAAAGAAGATGATGGATAAGAAAATGCAATAAAATATATAACTTATGAGCTAACACAATGTTTCAAATGAGCAGCTTCTTTTTTTATTGATTTTTTTTGATTTTTTTCTTTTTTTTTTTTGCTACTCAATAAACAAGAATTGAGATAAAAAGATTGCGCTTTTGGTGCTCAAATCAAAACAAATGAAAAATTTACTAATCTGATTGTAATGATGTAAATGGTTGAGATAACATGATCTTCAAACTCAAATGGAAATCCACCTCAAAGATTGTTATATTTCACAAGAGTGAAACTGTAGCACGAATTGATTCGGCTATATCTCCCAATATAGGCGTCAAATTTTAGTGTTTTTAAATCGAGAAGAAATATGAGATTCTAAAATATTAAAATGACATATTATACATCTAGAAACTCAAAGAAAAAAGCAAACTAAAATGTGGAATAAATTTCCATCCAGAATTGTTGATGGCCAAAAATGGAAGAAGGGGAAGAAAAAAAAGATGGGAGAAATAGAAATATGAAAGAACCTGGTTTCTGTTTCCTACCTTTGATACCAAATGATAAGGTTCTGTATGCAAGTGCAGTATTCTTTGGTGAAAAAAATCCAAAAACACAAGTGTGGAAAGTGGGAGAAATGAAAATTAAATGAAGTGCGGAAGAAATAAAAGGGGAAGGGGGATGATCAATTAGGACCCCAAGGAGACTTGCCCCTTGAAACTCTAATTATAAAGTTCCACAAAGGTTGATCACTCCTTTGATAATCCTTACTTGAATTCATTTAAGAACACAATAAACACAAGCATAATAATGCTAGAAAACACTCAAATTCGAAATTAACCTTCAAGGGGTACAAGAGGTGGCTATTTATAGCCAAATGAGAGGAATACATGTCAAACTACCTTTCCCACAAAATTCTAAAGCCTATCCCACGAATTTGACTTTGTTTACACATGTTCATGGCTTTAGGGGACAAGATATCTCTAAAGAAGACTTTTTGGAACCACCCCAAAGACTTTGAAGATTCCCACCATGACTTTGGAGACAAAGGGCCCACCACTTTTGAATTTGGAGATTTCCTTCATGCAAGTGGATTAAATTTCATGAAAGAATTTGGGTGGGTCTTTTAGGATCACTTTTCAGATTTAATAAATGTGATTAAAGGCCCATTTTCTCCTCCCATGCATGCATGTTTGGCCTCCTCCTGTAATTTCAAAATGAGGCCATGTAAAGCCTCTTTCATCTTACTCATTATTCCTCTTTTCATTGGGCCACCAATCCCATCCAATGGGTCTTATACATTAATGCTCATTCCACCATCAATGCCATGATCACCTTCAACTCCTCGTTGTATGTGTGCACCATGATTTGCATCAGTGAGTACAAGCGTTGGGTATGTCATGTATTTATTTAACAATAACATGTGGAATACATCATGAAATCTGGAGAGATTCGATGGCATAGCTAAATGGTAAGTTACATCTCTGATTCTTTCCAAAATTTCAAATGGTCCTATGTACCTGGGTCTCAATTTACCTTTCTAACCGAACCTTAAGACACCCTTCCATAGAGATACTTTCAGAAAGACATGATCTCCCACTTGGAATTCCAAATCCTTTCTCCGGTTGTCAGTATAACTCTTCTTCCTACTTTGGACTGTTTTAATATGGGCTTGGATTTTATTCTCCTTTTCCGTGGTCTATTCAATAAGTTCTGGGCCTATAAGTTTCCTCTCACTAACTTCATCCCAAAAAGTTATAGTTTGACATCTCTTTCCATATAATGCTTCATATGGGGCCATTTGAATACTATAATGGAAACTATTGTCGTAAGAAAAATCCACCAAAGGCAAGTATTGATCCCACATACCTTGAAAGTCAAGAGAGAATGATCTCAACATGTCTTCTAGAGTTTGCATAGTCCTTTTAGAATGTCCGTTGGTTTGGGGGTGATAAGCAGTACTCATATGAAGCTCAATATTCAAAGCCTTATGGAGAATTTTCCAGAATTTTGATATAAACCGGGGATCTCGACCGAACACAATCAATAGAGGTTCACCATGAAGTCTTACAAATTCATTAATAGAAAGTCTTTTCAGGCGTTCAAGTGGTAAATCCTCTCTTATTGGAAGGAAATGTGTTGATTTTTTGAGATGATCAACAAGTACCCATATTGCATCATTCCTTCTAGGTGTCCTTGGTAGTCTGGTGACAAAATCCATCGTAATGGTGTCCCACTTCTATATAAGAATAGGTAGAGGTTATATCACCCCTCTAGGATGTTGTCTCTCTGCCTTCACTTGTTGACAAACTAGGCACCTTGACACGTAGTCAGTAATTTCCCGCTTCATATTATCGCACCAAAAATGTTCCTTCATATCTCTATACATATTTGTTCTACCTGGGTGTATAGAGAAATTTGAGCTATGAGCATTGTCTAATAGTTCCCTTAGGCCATTTAGGCCCATTAGGCCATTGAGTCCCATTCATCCCATTAGGACACTTAGGTCATTAGACCCATTAGGCCACTTAGGCCAATTAGGCCCATTAGGCCACTGAGTCCCATTAGGCCCATTAGGCCACTAAGGCCCATTATGACCATTAACACATTAGGCCCATTAGGCCTCTTAAGCACATTAGGACACTTCGGCCCATTAGGCTAATTCAACCACCTAGATGGATTATGCTCATTCGGCCACCTAGGCCCGTTAGGCCCATTTGGCCACTTAGGTCACTTCAGCCCATTTGGCCCATTGGGTCCATCAGGCCACTAAGGCCCATTTTTCCATTAGACCACTTTGTCTCATTAGGTCACTTAGGCCCATTCAACCCATTAGGCACATTAGGGCCATTAGGCCATTGAGGCTCATTCCGCTTATTAGGCCCATAGGCCCATTAGGACACTTAGGCCCATTATGTCACTGAGGCCCATTATGCCCATTATGCCCATTATGCCCATTATGTCACTGAGGCCCATTATGCACATTAGGCCACTAAGGCCCATCAGGCCCGTTAGGCCACCTCGACCCATTCAGCTAACTCAGCCACTTAGGCACATTAGGCACATTCGACCACTTAAAACCATTAGGACAATCAGGACACTTCAGGCCATTAGGCCCATTAGGACACTTAGACCCATTAGTCCACTTAGATGCATTAGGCCACTTAGTCCCATTAGGCCCATTAGTCCACTTAGGTCCATTAGGAAACTTGTTCCCATTTGGCCCATTTGCCCAATTATGCCACTTAGGGACATTAGGCCCATTCAGCCACTTAGGACCATTAGGCCCATTATCCCATTAATCCCATTATGCCACTTATGCCCCTTAGAAACATTAGTCTAGTTAGGCCAATTAGGCCCATTATGCCACTTAGGCCCATTAGGCCCATTATCCCATTAAGCCAATTATCCCATTAGGCCCATTAGGACATATAGGCCCATTAATCCACTTAGGATCGTTAGGCCCTTTAGGCGACTTAGGCCCATTTGGCCACTTAGGCCCATTATGCCACTTAGGCCCATTAGATGCATTAGGCACATTGTGCCACTTAGTCCCATTACTCCCACTCATCCAATTAGCACCATTAGGCCCTTTAGTCCCCATAGGCGACTTAGGCCTATTAGGCCCATTCGACCACTTAGGACCATTTGGAAAATTAGGCCAATTAAGTCCATTAGGCCACTTGGTCCCATTAGGAAAATTAGACCACTTAGGCCTATTAGTCACATTATTCCCATTAGATTAATTAGGTACATTCGTCCACTTTGTCCCATTAGGCCCATTAGGCCACTTAGGTCTATACGACCACTTAGGTCCATTTGGCCCATTAAGCCCATTTGATATGGATCAGATTCATCCCAAGGAGAATAATTTTGGGATTGATAAAAATTTTAAGCCCAATTGTTATTTGAATTGGACCAACCCGCACTTCTTGGCAGCCAACACCATGGTGGGCCACAACACACTTATTTGGGGCCCAAAATTACTTACCCACATGGAAATGGATAGAAATTCGCAGCAACACATTAAATAAAAGAGAGAAGGTGGAGAAAAGAATTATTAAGAGGTAATCACGCTACTTTATCTAGTGGGGTTATTAAATGGCATGGGAAAGTGGTGTTTTTGTGCTTTTTTATGTGCCTTTTGCATTCCTGATGCGTCTCCGGAAAGCTCAAAACGAGTAACCGAAGAGGACCAGCGTAATGTAGCCGAATCGAACAAGGCTTAAAGGAAATGCCATTCACCAAGGTTCCTCCATGCTTAAAGACCATGTCACCAGCTATGGAGATGCACCACCAATTTTGGGCAAAGGGAAAAGGCTAAATCTAGAAGAATGCACAGCAAGATTCACAAATTAGTCCAATTCAAAAACTTTCATTTCAAAGGGATGAGAATACATTATAAAGGAAAAATTAAGAAAGGAAAATGTCCCAATTCAAGTTGCAAAGCATGGGGAACCCAAAAGGCACATAAAAAGCATAAAATAGCACTTTCCCAAGCCATTTAATGGCCCCACTAGCTAAAGTTGTGGGATTCTCTCTTAATGATCCTTTTCTCCACCTTCTCTCTCCTCATTAATGTGCTGTTACGAATTTCCACCCTTTTCCATGTGGATAACTGATTTTGGGTCCCAAATAAGTGTGTTGTGGCCCACCATAGTGTTGGACATCAAGAAGTTTGGGCTGGTTCAATTCAAACGACAATTGGGCTTGAAATCTTAATCAAGCCTGAAATTATTCTCCTTGGGCTGAATCTAATCCATATCATTCTCCCCTGGTTGAAGAGGATTTTCCCTCAAATCCATTACACCATCTTCTTCAATGTAAGGAGATAAGTCCCCAATGTTGAACGTTGTAGAGATACTGCCAAAATAATCTGGTAAATCAATTTTGTAGGCATTGTTTCCCACTCGTTCAAGCACTTTGAATGGACCTTCAGCTCGTGGTGCCAAATTGCTCTTCCTTTTGGATGGAAATATATCCTTGTGAAGGTGAATCCACACTTTGTCTTCAGGTTGGAAAAATAGCCTGCTTTCGATGCTTGTTTGCTCGCCTCTTGTAAGCTTAATTAGACTTCTCTATTTGTGAATGAATAGATTCATGGAGCTTCTTCATCTGCTTTGTCTTCTCCTCTGCATCAATATTCACCTGAAAATCAAGAGGCCAAGAGAAAAATTCTATATGAGTGATTGGATTGATTCCATAAACCACTTCTAATGGAGAATGCTAGGTGGTAGCACTGGGAGATCTATGGTATGAAAATTCAGCTTGTGCAAGTTGCAAATCCCAATCTCTCATGCTTTTGTTCACCAATGCTCTCAGAATAGTGCCCAATGTACGATTGGTAACTTCTGTTTTCCCATCCATTTGAGGGTGATGGGATGTGCTGAAAAGAAGTTTCATACCGAATTTCCCCCATAATGTCCTCCAAAAATGGCTGAGAAATTTTGTGTCTCTATCCAAAATGATGCTGCAAGGAATTCCATGAAGGTGAACAATATCTTTGAAAAACAATTCTGCCACTTTCACCACATATTTAGTCTTATGACAAGGTATGAAATGAGCCATCTTAGAAAATCGATCAACAACCACCATTATTGAATCTTTACCTCACTGATTCTTTGGTAACTCCATAATGAAATCCATGCTGAGATCTTCCCATGGCTACTCTGGAATAGGTAATGGAGTGTATAAACCATGCTTGAAATGAATATTTTCTCTTTGACATGTTCCGCATCTCAAAAGAATATCTTGGACATCGTATTGAATCTTCAGTCAGTATAAATGCTCCTTTAGTATCTCCATGGTTTTATGGATACCATAATGACCAGCAAGTCCCCCTTCATGTGCTTCCTGAATGAGCAAGTCCCTGTAATTACCCTTTGGAACACACAACTTGTTTCTCTTAAAGAGAAACCCATCATGAATAGAATAATCCTCCACAAATCCATCTTTACATTGGATTAAAATAGAATTAAACTCCATATCATGCTTATAATCTTCTCTCGTAAGCTAAAATCCAAGAATTCGAGCATCTAGAATGGTAAGTAATGCATACCTCCGAGATAAAGCTTCTGCCACCAGATTATCTTGACCCTTCTTGTATTTTGACACAAATAAGAATGATTGCAAGAATTACACCCTCTTTGCATGCCTCAAACTTAGCTTTTTTTGACCATTGATAAACCTCAATGCCTGATGGTCAGAATGAAGAACAAACTGCTTCGGTCTCAAATAACGAGACCAATGATCTAGAAGAATGCATAGAAAGCTTAAAAAATTCGTCCAATTAAAGAATAACCATTACAAAGGGGTGAAAATACATTATAAAGACAAAATAAAGAAATAAAAATTCCCCAATTCAAGTTACAAGGAATGGGGAACTGATATGGATCAGATTCATCCCAAGGAGAATAATTTCAGGCTTGATAAAAATTTCAAGCCCAATTGTTGTTCGAATTGGAGCCCACAATTCTTGATTTCCAAAACTATGGTGGGCCACAAAACACTTATTTAGGACCCAAAATCAGTTATCCACATGGAAAAGGGTGGAAATTCGTAGCAGTACATTAATGAGGAGAGAGAAGGTGGAGAAAAGTATCATTAAGAGAGAATCCCACTACTTTAGCTAGTGGGGTCACTAAATGGCTTGGGAAAGTGTTTTTTTATGATTTTTATGCGCCTTTTGGGTTTCCCATGCTCTTTAACTCTAATTGGGACATTTTAATTTCTTAATTTTGTCTTTATAATGTATTTTCATCCCTTTGAAATGAAAGTTTTTGAATTGGACGAATTTGTGAAGCTTGCTGTGCATTGTTCTAGCTTTAGCCTTTTCCCTTTGCCTAGAATTGGTGGTGCATCTCCATTGATGGTGATGTGATCTTTAATTGTAGAGGAATCTTGGCGGGTGTCATTTCCTTTAAGCCTTGGTCGATTCAGCTACATTACGCTGGTCCTCTTCGCTTACTCGTTTTGAGCTTTCCAGCAACGCATCAGTTGGTATCAGAGCCGCGGTTCCAACGAGTAAGTTCTATCGCATTCTTCTTGTTACTCTCCATCATGTCTCACAAGAGCATATATTATAATCCTCCTAATCTATGGGAAATAGCGAACACACAGCTACAATCACAAATTACTCAATTTTGTGAGCAACTTACTCAACTTTTGAGAGCGTGGCGACCTGACTCCCCTCCACCGCAACGACATCCTCGACGTCCATCACCACATAATAGGCACAATCGAGCACTATTTTATGAAGATCGTGCAAATGGTGATGATTCCAGTGATTCAGAGGTGGATATGAGAATAATAAGAGATGATGAAGATATTTAAAGAGGGTTAAATATTGACATTCCAAATTTTTATGGGAGTATGAATCCGGATGATTTTCTAGATTGGATGCGGTAAATCGAATGGTTCTTCGAATTTAAGAATTGTTCTGACGAGAATAAGTGCAAAGTATCCATTATGAAATTTAAATATTATGCATCTCTTTGGTGGGAAAATCTGAAGAAATGGCAGGAACGTGATGAAAAAGGAAAAATACGCTCATGGGAGAAGTTGAAAAATCTTCTAAGGAGATGATTTCTGCCTAAGAATTATAAGCAAGATCTTTATTTCAGAATGGATAGCCTGTGACAAGAAGATAAATATGTTGAAGAGTACATTCGAGAGTTTGATCATTTATTGATGTGAAGTGATGTTCCATAATATAAAGAGAACACAATTTCACGGTTTTTGGGTGGATAAAATGAATAAATTTCACATTCAGTGGAGTTGCAACCATTTTTCTCACTTGATGATGTTTGAAAGCTAGCGATCAAGGTGGAAAAGAAAAAGCGTACCTCAAAGGCACCGGTGCTCAAAAACTAAAATAGAGGTACAAATTTTTATAAAGGTATTTCTTCTAATAAATATGGTGTTGGTGAGAAGGAATTTGTAAGGAACAAGATGATGGATAAAGGGAAAGTGAAGGCTATGGAATAACCAAAAGGGAAGTCCAACTCCTTTGAACGTGGGAATCGAAAGTGTTTCAAATGCCATGGGTATGGTCCTTTTCAGGCCAATTGCCCTAACAATCAAATTATTTCTATTAAGGAGATTGAATAGATTGAAGATGAGATCAAAGAGTATGAACATGATGGTGAAGAATCTGAAAATGAGGAACATGTTGTGGAAGAAGCTGATGTGGGAAACATGCTGGTGCTATAGAGTTTTGCAAGCTCAAATCTGCCCAGAAGAAGATCAAATAGAAAAATTGTTCCAAACTCATTGCACCATTAATCAGTGGGTATGCATGGTTATTATTGACAGTGGGAGCTTTACAAATGTGGCTTCAACAACACTAGTGGAGAAATTGAAGCTTCCAACTCAGAATCATCATCACTCATATAAATTGTAATTGTTGAACAATGGGAGCACACTCCAAGTCAACAAATAGTTTCTGATTTCATTCTCCATTGGTAAGAACTGTGCTGATGAAGTATTGTGTTATGTTATTCATATGGATTCTTGTCACTTGTTTTTGGTAAGGCCTTGGCACTTTGACAGGGAAGTGAAATATGATGGGAGGAAGAACACATATTCTTTTCGATATGGGGAAAAGAATATCACACTTGCTCCTTTGAATCCATCCCAAACTATTCAAGAAAAATATGTTCCAAAAGTGCCCAAAGATAGTCTCTTTATCAAAAAATCTCAAGTGGAGAAAGCCATAAATAACCAAAATCCAGTTTTTGCTTTATTTATGATGGAAAAGCCATGCCATGAAGAGAAGAGTCATATACATCCGTTAGCTCATTCCTTAATTGGGGAATATCAAGATGTTTTTCCTAATGATCTTCCAGTAGGATTACCACCATTTAGGGGCATTTAACACTAGATTGATCTTGTATAGGGTGCACAATTTCCAAATAAACCAGTATATCGGTGTAATCCTAGAGAATCAAGGTAATTGCAGAAGCAAGTAGATGATTTGATGGATCGAGGATTTATAAGGCCAAGCATGAGCCCCTATTCTGTTCCAGCATTATTGGTGCCATAGAAAGATGGTACATATCACATGTGCATTGATAGTAGAGATATCAATAATATTACCATCAAATACAGGTATCCCATCCCATGACTCGATGATATGTTTGATAAATTACATGGTTCATCAATATTTTCGAAGGTTGATCTTCGTAGTGGATACCACCAGATTCTAATGAAGGAAGGGGATGAGTGGAAAACAACCTTCAAAACTAAAGGCGGATTGTTTGAGTGGCTGTTCATGACATTCGGCCTCTCAAATGCTCCTAGCACATTCATGCGACTCATGAATGAAGTTCTGAAACCACTTCTTGGTAAATTTGTGGTTGTTTATTTGGATGATATTTTGATTTACATTAATGATGTAGAGAGCCATGTGGATCATCTTCTGCTGGTATTTGATGTTCTATGGAAATAGAAGATATATGGGAAGCTTGAAAAATGCGAGTTATTTTCAACAGAAGTAGTGTTTTTGGGATATGTGGTAACCAAAGATGGCATCGTGGTAGATGAATCAAAAGTGGAAGCAATCAAGTCCTGGCCACAACCAGAATCAATTACCAAAGTAAGAAGTTTCTATGGTTTAGCATATTTTTATCATAGCTTTGTTTCCAGTTTCAGCATTATCAAGGCACCTATCACTAAATTCTTGAAAGGGGGGAAATTTGAGTGGTCAAATGCAGCAAATGAATCATTTGAAATCATTAAGAAAAAGTTGTGTGAAGCACCAGTTTTGGCGTTGCCTGATTTTGATCAAGTCTTTGAAGTGGAATGTGATGCAAGTGGAGTTGGGATAGGCACTGTTATCATCGAAATCAAGCATCCCATTGCATATTTCAGTGAGAAACTGAATTATTCAAGGAGGAATTACAGCACCTATGATAAGGAATTTTATGCAGTTATAAGAGCCCTAGATCATTGGTCTCATTATTTAAGACCGAAGTAGTTTGTTCTTCATTCTGACCATTAGGCATTGAGGTTTATCAATGGTCAACACAAGCTCAGTTTGAGGCATGCAAAGTGGTTGGAATTCTTACAATCATTCTCATTTGTGTTCAAATACAAGAAGGGGCAAGATAACCTGGTGGCAGATGCTTTATCTCGAAGGTATGCATTACTTACCATTCTAGATGCTCGAATTCTTGGATTTTGGCTTATGAGAGAATATTATCAGAATGATATGAAGTTTAATTCTATTTTAATCCAATGTCAAGATGGATTTGTGGAGGATTATTCTATACAAGATGGGTTTCTCTTTAAGAGAAACAAGTTGTGTGTTCCAAAGGGTAATTACAGGGACTTTCCCATTCGAGAAGAACATGAAGGGGGGCTTGCTGGTCATTTTGGCATCTATAAAACTTTGGAGATACTAAAGGAGAATTTATACTAGCTGAAGATGCAATTAGATATCCAAGCAATTCTTTTGAGATGTGGAACATGTCAAAGAGAAAAGATTCATTTCAAGCCTGGTTTATACACTACATTACCTATTTCGGAGCAGCCATGGGAAGATCTCAGCATGGATTTCATTATGGATTTACCAAAGATTCAGCGAGGTAAAGATTCAATTATGGTTGTCGTTGATCGATTTTCTAAGATGGCTCATTTCATACCTTGTCATAAGACTGAATATGCGGTGAAAGTGGCAGAATTATTTTTCAAAGAGATTGTTCTCTTTCATGGAATTCCTCACAGCATCGTTTCGGATAGGGACACAAAATTTATGATCCATTTTTGGAGGACATTATGGGAGAAATTAGGTACGAAACTTCTTTTAAGCACATCCCATCACCCTCAAATGGATGGGAAAATAAAAGTTACCAATCATACATTGGGCACTATTCTGAGAGCATTGGTGAACAAGAGCATGAGAGATTGGGATTTTCAACTTGAACAAGATGAATTTTCATACAATATATCTCCCAGTGCTACCACTTTACATTCTCCATTCGAAGTGGTTTATGGCATCAATCCAATCACTCTTATAGAATTGTGCTCTTTGCCTCTTGATGTTCAGGTGAATATTGATGCGGAGGAGAAGAAAAAGTAGATGAAGAAGCTCTATGAATCTATTCGTGCTCAAATAGAGAAGTCTAATAAAGCATACAAGAGGTGAACAAACAAGCATCGGAATTAGACTATTTTCCAACCAGGAGACAAAGTGTGGGTTCACCTTCGCAAGGAGAAATTTCCATACAAAAGGAAGAGAAAGTTGGCACCATGAGCTGAAGGTCCATTCAAAGTGCTTGAACGAGTGGTAAAAAATGCCTACAAAATTGATTTACTAGATGATTTTGGCGGCATTTCTGCTACGTTCATCATTGGAAAATTATCTTCTTACATTGAAGAAGATGATGTCATAGATTTGAGGGCAAATCCTCTCCAACTAGGAGGAATGATATGGATCAGATTCAGCCCAAGGAGAATAATTTTGGGCTTGATAAAAATTTTAAGCCCAATTGTTATTCGAATTGGACAAGCCTGCACTTCTTGGCATCCAACACCATGGTGGGCCACAACACACTTATTTGGGGCCCAAAATTACTTACCCACATGGAAATGTATGGAAATTCGTAGCATCACATTAAATAGGAGAGAGAAGGTGGAGAAAAGAACTATTAAGAGGGAATCCCACTATATCTAGTGGGGTCATTGAATGGCATGGGAAAGTGTTATTTTGTGCCTTTTGGGTTCCCCATACCTTGTAATTCTAATTGGGGCATTTTGATTTCTTTATTTTGTCTCTATAATGTATTTTCACCCCTTTATAATGGTGACACTTGAATTGGACGAATTTGTGAAGATTGTTGTGCATTCTTCTAGCTTTATCCTCTTCCCTTTTCCCGGAATTGGTGGTTCATCTCCATTGCTGGTGACGTGGTATTTAAGTGTGGAGAAACCTTGGCGGGTGGCTTTTCCTTTAAGCCTTGGTCAATTCAGATACATTACTCTTCTCCTCTTCACTTACTCGTTTTGAGCTTCCGGTGACGCATGACCATTAGGCCACTTAGTCCCATAAGGTCACTTAGGCCCACTAATCCCATTAGGCCTATTTGGCCACTTAGGTCAATTTGGACCATTTGTCCATTTCAACCCATTAGGCCCATTATGCCTATTCATCCCATTAGGCACATTCATCCACTTTGTCCCATTAGGCCACTTAGGCCCATTTTCCCATTAGGACCATTAATCCACTTAGGCCCAATAGTCCCATTTGGCCACTTGGTCCCATTAGGCCCATTAATCCCATTATGCCCACTCATCCACTTTGGGCCATTAGAACCATTAGGCCCATTAGGCCACTTAGGCCCATTAGGTTCATTAGGCCCATCTGGCCACTTTGTCCCATGAGGCCCATTATGCCAATTAGGCCCATATTCCCATTCATCCACTTTGGCCTATTAGGACACTTAAGCCCATTAGGCGCATTAGTCCCATTAGGTTGCTGAGGCCCATTAGGCCCCTGAGGACACTTAGGCCCATTTGGCCACTTCGGCCAATTATGCCCATTAACCCCATTAGGCTCATTCTTCCACTTTGTCTCATTAGGCCACTTAGGGCCATTAGGCCCATTGGACTTATTAGGCCACTTAGACACATTAGATCCATTAGACAACTTATGCCCATTAGGCCACTTAGGCTTGTTACACCACTTTGGACCATTAGGCCCAATAGGCCCAGTAGTCCCATTGGGCCTAGGAGACCCATGATGCCCAATAGGCCCATTAAACCCCGTAGGCACACTTATGCCCATTAGGACCATTAGGCCCATTGGTCCACTTAGTCCCATTAGGCTCATTGGGACACTTAGCCTCATTATGCCCATTAGGTTGATTTGGCCACAGAGGCCCATTATGCCCATTATGCCAATTAGGCCCATTCATCCACTTTGGCCCATTAGACCACTTAGGCCCCTCACGATCATTATGAAACTTTGGACCACTGTGTCCATTAGTCCACTTCATCCCATTAGGCCACTTTGACCCATTAATCCACTTAGGCTCATTAGGACCATTAGGCCTATTTGTCCCATTATGACCATTGGACCCATTAGGCCACTTTGGCCTGTTAGGCCACTTAGGTCCATTAGTCTCATTCAACCCATTAGGCCCATTAGGCCCATTCAATCCATTAAGCCACTTAGGCCTATTAGACCACTTAGGCATATTAGTACCATTGGTCCACTTATGCCTATTAGTCCCATTAGGCCTATTCGGCCACTTAGGATCATTAGGCCCATTAGGCCCATTACACACATTAGGTGCATTAGGTTCAATTGTCCACTTAAGACCATTAGGCCACTTAGAACCATTAAGTTCATTAGGTATATATTATGCCCAATAGGCCCATTAATCAACTTCGGCCCACTAGGCCCATTTGACCCATCCAACCCATTCGGAAAATTAGGCCCATTCAACCCTTTAGTCCCATTCGGCCCTTTACGCCCATTGGACCCTTTAGGACCATTCGACCCATTATGCCACTTTGGTCCAGTAGGCCCATTGGACCCATTGGACCCATTAGGCCCATTCGACCACTTCAACCAATTAGGCCCATTCGGCCACTTCGCCCAATTAGGCCACTTCGGCCCATTGGGTCCATTCAACCCATTAGGCCCATTAGACACATTAGGCCACTTAGGCCCATTAGAACACTTAGACACTTTAGGACTACAATTTTGGACCATTATGTAACTTCGGCTAATTAGCACCATTAGGCCCATTCAACCCATTAGGCCTATTAGGACACTTAGGCCCATTAGGCCACTTAGGCCCATTCCCCCCATTAAGACACTTAGGTCTATTAAGATCATTAGGTCCATTAGGCCCATTTGCCTGATTCATCCCCTTCGACCACTTAGGCCCATTCAACCACTTAGGCCCATTAGGCTACTTAGGCAAATTATGCCCCTTCGGCCGATTAGGCCAATTAGGTTACTTAGGTCCATTAGGCCCATTAGGACACTTAGTCCAATAGGCCCATTAGGCCGATTATGCCACTTAGGCCCATTAGCCCGCTTTGGCCCATTAGGACCTTTAGGCCGATTAGACCACTTTGGCCCATTTGGCCCATTCGGTCACCTAGGCCCATTAGGCCTGTTAGGAAACTTAGGCCCATTGCGCCCATTAGGCCACTTAGGACCATTTGGTTATGATTATGCCACTTAGGCCCACTAGGCTTATTATGCCACTTAAGCCCATTAGGTTGCTTTGGCCCATTAGTCCCTTTAGACCGATTATGCCACTTAGGCCCATTAGGCCCATTTGGCCCATTTGGCCACTTAGGCCCATTAGGCCCATTAATACAATTAGGCTCATTATGCCCATTAGTCCCATTAGACCAATTATGCCCATTAGGCTACGATTATTCCACTTAGGCCCATTAAAGCCCTTTGGCCGATTAGGCTCTTTAGTTCTATTGGTCCACTTAGGTCTATTTGGCCATGTACGCCCATTAGGCAACCTAGGACCATTTTTTCCATTATTCCCATTAGTCTAGTTAGGGCAATTAATCCCTTTAGGCCAGTTAGGCCCGTTGGGACCATTAAGTCACTTAGGCCCCTTAGTCCCGTTCGGCCCATTTGGCAACTTAGGCTCGTTGGGAGAATTAGGCCACTTAGGACCATTAGGCCCCTTAGGCCCATTAGGCCACTTGGGTCACTTAGGCCCATTATACACATTAGGCCCATTAATCCCATTAGGTCACTTAGGTCCATTAGGCCACTTAGGTCTAGTATGCCCATTAGGCCACTTGGGCCCATTAGGCCCACTAAGCACATTTGTCCCATTAGGCCCATTAGGCCACTTAGGCCCATTTGGCCACTTAGGCCCATTAGGCCACTTAGGCCCATTAGGCCTACTAGGTACATTACGCCCGTTCGGTCTAATGGGGTTAATGGGCCTAATGGGCCGAAGTGGACGAATGGGCTTAAGTGGCATAATGGGCCTAATGGGTGTAAGTGGCCTAATGGACATAATGGGCCGAAGTGGCCTAATGGGCCTAAGTGGTCGAATAGGCCTAAGTGACCGAATGGTCTTAATGAGCCTAATGTGCCTAATTGGCCTAATGGGCCCAATGGGCCTAATAGGCATAAGTTTCCTAATGGGATTAAGTGGCCTAATGTTCCTAGTGGGCCTAAGTGGTCGAATGGGCCTAATGGGATGAATGGGTCGATTGGGCCAAATCCCAATGGGCCCAATGGGCCTAATGGACCAAATTTGACTAATGGGCCTAAGTTTTCTAATGAGCCAATGGTCCTAAGTGTCCCAATGGGCCTAATGGGCTTAATGGAACTAAGTGGACTAAGTGGCCAAATCAGATTAATCAAATGAATGAGACTAATGGACCTAATGGGTCTAAGTGGGATAATGAGAATAATTTTACTAAGTGGCTGAATGAGCCTGATGAGTTTGATGGGTTGAATTGGCCTATTGAGCCGCATGGGACTAAGTGGCCTTATGGGCTTCATGAGCCTAAGTGGCCTAAGGGGCCTAATCGGCCTAATGCGCCTCATGGGCCTAAGTCACTTAATTGGCCTCATGGGCCTAAGTGGCCTTATGGTCCTAATGGGCCCAAGGTACCAAGTGGCCTAATGGGACTAATGGGATTAATGAGCTTAACGAGCCTAGGTGCTAGATGGGTCAAATGGGCCAAATGGGCCTCAGTGGCCTAATGGGTCTATAGGTTCAAATGGGCCTAATTGGCCTAAGTGTCCTAATGGGCCTAAGTGGACTAATGTGTCAGAGTTTCTTAATCAGCCTAATGAGCTTAATGGGCCTAATCAGCCTAAGTGGACTAATGGACCTAATGGGCCTAATGGGAAAAATTTTCCTAAGTTGTCTAATGAGGCTAATGGGCCAAAATGGACTAATGGGCCAAAGTTTCCTAATCGGCCTAATGGGATTAATTTTCCTAATGGGCCCAATGGGCCTAAGTGGACAAATGGGCTTAATGGGCCTAGTGGGCCTAAGTGTCCTAATGGGCCTAATGGGCCTTAGTGGCATAATCAGACTAATGGGATTAAGTGGCCTAATGGGAATAAGTGGCCTAATGGGATTAATGTGCTTAACGGGCCTAGGGGACAAATGTTCCTAATGGACTGAATGGGCCAAATGGGTCTAATCGGCCTAATCGACCGAATGGGCCTAATCGACTGAATGGCCCTAATGGGTCTAAGTGGCCTAAAGGTTCTAATGGACCTAATGGGCCTAATGGGCCTAATCAGCCTAATGGGAATAATGGGCCTAGTGGGCATAATGGACCTAATGGGTCGAAGTGGCCTAATCGACCTAATTGACCGAATGAGCCTAATGGGCCTAAGTGGTTAAATAGGAATAATGGGCCAAATTGTCCTAGTGAGGGTAATGGGCCTAATGGGTCTAAGTGGATGAATGAGAATAAGGGACATAATACGCCTAATATGCCTAAAGGGTGAAAGTGGACTCATGGTCCTAATGGGCCTAAGTTGCCTAATGGTCCTAGTGGGCCTAAGTGACCAAATGGGCCTACTGGGCCTAATGCGCCTTATGGGCCTAATGGGACTAATGCTCCTAATGTGCCTAATGGTCCTATGTGGCCTTATGGACCAAATGGGCATAATGGGCCTAATGAGCCTAAGTGGTCTAATGGGACTAGGTGGCCAAATCAGACTGATTAACATAATGGGCCTAGTGGGCCTAAGTGGTGGAATGGCCTAAGTGGCCCAATTGGCCTAATGGGCCTAAGTGGTCTAATAGGCCTAAGTGGCCCAATTTTCCCAATGGGTATAATGGGATTAAGTGGCCTAAGTTTACTAATGGGCCTAAGTGGACTAATGGGCCAAATGGTCCTAATATGCATAGTGGGCTTAATGGGCCTAAGTGGTCTAATCAGCCGAAGTGACCTAATGGACCTTATGGGCTTAATGGGCTCAGTGGGCCTAAGTGACCTAATAGGCCTAATGGTATTTAGCATGTAAACCATCCTAATGGGCCTAAGTGGACTAATGGGCCTAAGTGGCCTAATGGGACTAATGGGCTTAACGGACCTAGGTGCCAAATGAGCCTAATGGGATGAATGGACCTAATGGGCCTAATGGGTCGAATGAGCCTAATTAGCCTAAGTGGCCTAATGGGCTGAATGGTCCTAATGGGGCCAAAGTGGCATAAAGGGCTTAATGGGCTTAAGGGGCCAAATGGGTCCAAGAGGCCAAATGGGCCTAAGTGGCCTAATGGGCTAAGTAGACGAATAGGCCTAAGTGGCCCAATGGGTCGAATAGCCCTAAGTGCCCTAATGGGCTTAATGTGCATAAGTGGTCGAATTCGCCCAATGGGCCTAAGTGGCCCAATGGGCCTAATGGGCCTAATGTGCCTAAGTGGACTGATGGGCCTAATGTGCCTCAGGGGCCTCATGGGCCTAAAGGCCCTTAGTGGCCTAATGGGCCTCATGGGCCTAAATGGACTAAGTGGACTAATGGGACTAATGGGACGAATGTGCATAATGGGCCTAGTGAGCCTAATGTTCCTAAGTTTCTGAATGGGCCTAAGTGGCCCAATGGGGCTAATGGGACGAATGGGTCTAGTAAAAAAATGGGTCAAATGGGCATAATGGCCCTAATTTTCCTAATGGGCGTAATGGGCCTAAGTGGCTGAGTGAGCCAAAGCTCCCTAATGGCCCTAATGGGCCTCAGTGGACTAAGCGACCTAATGGGCCGAATGGACCAAAGTGGCCTACTGGTACGACTGGGCCAAAGGGGCCTAATGGACCTAATGGATCGAAGTGGCCCAATGGGACTAAGTAGCCTAATGGGCCTAGTGGGAATAATGCGCCTAAGTGGCTGAATGGGCCGAATGGGTCTAAGTGGCCTAATGGGCTTAATGGGCCGAATGGGCCTAATGTGCCTAGTGGGACTAATGGGCCTAACTAGCCCAATGGAACAAATGAGTCTAAGTGGCCTAATAGGCCGAATGGGCCTAATGTGCCTAGTGAGCCGAATGGGCATAAGTGGCATAATGGGCATAATGGGCCTAAGTGGCTTAAGTGGCCTAATGGGCCAAATGGTCCTAAATGTCATAATGGGCCTTAGTGGCCTAATGAGCCTAATGGGACTAATAGACTGAATGGGTGTAATTGGCCTAAGTGGCCTAATGGGCCTAATTGGCCTAATAGGACTAATGGTCCTAATGGGATTAAGTGGCTGAATGAGCCCATTGGGTCTAAGTGGCCTAATGGGACTAAGGGGCCTAAGGGGTCTGAGGCGCCTAATGGGCCTAACAGGCCTGATGGGCCTAAGTGGCCTCATGGGCCTCATGGGCCTAAGTGGCCAAATGGACCAAATGGGATTGATTAATAGGCATAGTGGGATGAATGAGCTTAATGGGCCTTGGTGCCAAATGGGCCAAATGGGACGAATGGACCTAATGGGCTGAATGGGCCTAATGGGCCTGAGCGGCCTAATGGGCGTAAGTGGACTTATGGGCCTAAGTGGCCTTATGATCCTAAGTGGCCTAATCGACCTAATTGGCTTAATGGTCCAAATGGGAATAAGGGGCGCAATGGACCTAAGTGGCCTAATGGGCCTAAGGGGTCTAATGGGACTAAGTGGCCTAATGGGCCTATGCCTAATGGGCTTAATGGGATTTATGAGCCTTTGGGGCCAAATGGGTTGAAGGGGTCGAATGGACCTAATTAGCCCGAGTAGCCAAATCGGCCTATGTGGCCCAATGGACCAAAGTTTCATGATCGGCCTAATGGGATAAATAGGCCTAATGGGCCTAAGTGGTCTAATGGTCCTAATTGGACTAAGTGGCCTATTGGGCCTCATTGTCCTAGTTGGCCTAAGGGGACTAAAGGGACAAAGTTTCCTAATCGGTCTAATGGGCGTAATTGTCCTAACGGGCCTAATGGGCCGAATGGGCCAAATGGGCCTAATTGTCCTAATCGGCCTAATGGGATTAATGGTCCCAGTGGACTTTAGTACCCTAATGGGACTTAGTGGCCGAATCGACCAAATGTGCCTAAGTGGCCTAATGGGACTAAGTGGACTAATGTGCTTAATGGGCATAAGGGGCCTAAGGGCCAAATGGGCCAAATGGGCCTAATGAGCTAAATGGGCCTAATTAACCTAAGTGGCCTAATGAGCCTAATGGACCTAATAGGCCTAAGTGGCCTCATCGGCCTAATGGGATTAATGGACCAAGTGTGTCTAAGTAGCTAGATGGGCCTAATGGATCTCAGTGGTGTAATCGGCCTAATGGGACGAAGTGGCCGAAGTGACCCAATGGGATAAGTGGATGAATGGGCCTAAGTGGCCTAATGGGACTAAGTGGCCTAATGGGCCTAGGTGGCATAACGGGACTAATGGGCCTAAGTGGCCTAATGGGCCTAATGGGCCTAAGTGGCCTAATGTTCCTAATGGGTCTAATGGGCCTAAGTGGATTAATGGGTCGATGTGGCCAAATGATCATAATGGACATAATGGCCCTAAGTGTCCAAAGTGGCTTAATGGGCCTAAGTGGCCTAAGTTTCTTAATGGGCCTAATGGGCCTAAGTGGCCTAATGTGCCTAATGGGCCTTAGTGGCCTAATGGGCCTAAGTGGTCCAATGGGCCTAAGTGGCCTAATAGGCCTAATGAGACTTGGTGTCTTAATGGTCCTAATGGGCCTGAGTGGACTAATGGGCCTGAGTGGCCTAATGGGCCAGAGTGACCTAATGGGCCTAATCGACTTAAGTGGCCAAATGGACCAAATCTGCTTAATGGGTCTAGGTGGCCAAATGAGTTGAATGGACCTAAGTGTCCTAGTGAGCCTAATGGGCCATAGTGGCCTAATGGGCCTAATGGGCCTAAGTGTTATAATGTGCCTAATGGGCCAAAGTGACCTAATGAGTCGTATAGGCCTAAGTGGCCTAATGAGCCTCATGGGCCTAAGTGGCTTAATGGGTCTGATGGGACTAATGGGCCTAAGTGGCCTAATGAGCCTAATAGTCTTTAGTGGCCTAATGATCCAAATGGGCCTAAGTGGCCTAATGGGCCTAATGAGCCTAATGGACCTAAGTGGCCTAATAGGGCTGATGCGCCTGATGGACCTAATGGGTCTAATTGTCTTAATGAGCCGAATGGACCTAAGTGGTCTGATGGGCCGGATGAGCCTAATGGGATGAATGGGTCGAAGTGGTCTAATGGGCCTGATGGGCCTAATGGGTCGAATATGCCTAAGTGGCCTAATGATCTGAATTGGCCTAAGTGGACTAATGGGCTTAATGGGACTCATGGGAATAATATTCCTTAGTGCCCTAATGGGTCTGATGGGCCCATTGGGCCGAATAGGCCTCAGTGGCCTCATGGCCCTGATGACCTAATGTACCTAATGAGCCTCATGGGCATAAGTGGCCTAATGGACCTCAATGACCTAATGGACCTAATGCACCTAATGGGCCTAAGTGGACTAATGGGCCTAAGTGGACTAATGGGCCTAATGGTCCTTAGTGGATTAATGGGCCGAAGTGGCCTAATTTTCCTAATGGGCCTAGTGGGATTAAGTGGCCTAATGAGATGAATGAGACTAAGTGGAATAATGGGCCTAAGTGGCCTAATGGTTCAAATAGCCCTAATGGGCCTATGTTGTCTAATCAGCATGATGGGGCTTAGTGTTCTCATGGGCCTAATGGGCCTAATGTTCCTAAGTAGACAAAGTATCCTAATGGGGTTAATGGGCCTAATGGGCCTAAGTGGCCTAATGGGTCTGATGGGCCTGCTAGGCCTAATGGACCTCAGTTGCCTAATTGGACTCATGGGCCCAATTGTCCTAATGGGCCTAAGTGGCCTAATGGGCCTTAAGTGGCCTCATGGGCCTGATGGGCATCATGGGACTAATGGGCCACATTTTTCTAAGTGGCCTAATGGGCCTAAGTGTCCTAATGGGCTAAGTGAGCCTCATGGGCCTAAGGGGCTTAATGAGCCTGGTTTTCCTTATGGGTCTCTTTGAAAGAATGTACCAAATTGGATTAATGGACCTAGTAGGCCCGATGTGAATAATGGGCCCAAGTGTCTGAGTGGGCCAAATGGGTCTAAGTGGCCTAATGGGCCTAATGGCCTTAAGGGGGAAAATGGGCCTAATTTCCCTAATGGACCTAATGGGACAAAGTGTACTAATGGGCCTAATGGGACGAATGGACCTAAGTGGCCTAAGTGTCCTAATGGGCATAATGGTCCTAAGTGGCTGAATGGGCCTAAGTGATCGAATGGGCCTAAAGGACCTAAGTGAAAGAATGTGCCTAAGTGACCTAATGGTTCTAAGTTACCTCATGATCCTAATGGGGCTATGTGGACCGATGGGCCTAATGGGCCTCATGGGCTTAATGGGCCTCAAGGGCCTAAGTGGGACTAATGGGCCTAGTGGGCCTAATGAGCCTAAGTGTCCTGATGGGCCTAATGTGTTTAAGTGGCCAAATTGGTCGAATGGTCCTAATGTGCCTAGTGGGTTTAAGTGCCCAATGAGCCTAATGGGTTGAATGGGCCTAAGTTTCCTAATTCGTCTAATCAAATTGGTCAACCATGAGAAAAGTCTCTTCTTTACTTCTAATAAATTATCAGGAAGACAGATTAGATCGTTGTAGGACAACCTTGGCATGCACAATGACTCCATCCCGATGACCTACCTGGGTGCTCCAGTCTCCCCCAACAGGCTTCTCATTAAACATTTTGATATGGTTAATAAGAGGATTGTTGGTCACATCCTCAATTGTAAAAACATGTTTATGTCCTTTGGGGGAAGGTTCACCTTGATGTGCTCAGTTTTATCCTCTATCCCCATGCACATCCTATCCACTCTCAAGGTCCCAAAGAAATTGATTTTGAATATTGAGTCCATTTTTATTTCCTTTTTATGGGATGGTCCTATTCATGATAAATTTCATTGGGCTTCCTGGGATATGTTGGCAAAACCTATTGAAGAAGGCGGGTTTAACCTTAAGAGTATTTCAGCGATGATAAATGGCCTTCATGCCAAATTGGCCTGGGAGGTTCTTGAGGGGAGTTCTTTGTGAGGAAAACACATGGAAAATCCTATGGAACCAAAACTGGTTGGGGAAAATTTTAGGTTTTCCTTGTTGTCAGACACTGAACATCTCTTTCAGGGAGGGCTACAATCACCCCACTCTCATTAGGTAAACCTTGGATAGCAATCATGGGAATATTTTTGAATGTATAGTTTTTTCTGATGTTCTGGATAAATATGTCTTCACAGCCTCTGCAAATTGTACTTTTCCCTCAAAGACTTTGCTAAGATTATGTATATTTCTTCTCCCCTAGATCTATGGGGTGAGGTGTTGTGGTATAAATCCATTCCTTCCAAATAACTCTTCCTGGTTTTGCGTGTCAGGCACAATGCCCTTCCATCTGATAATAATGTCCAGCACAGAGGTGTCAGTCTGGCCTCGAAATGCTTCTGTTGCATGGAGCCCAGTACTGAATCCTCTACTCATTTATTCTTTAACAGTGATTGGGCCAAGGCTATCTAGAGTTCTTTTGGGCAGTTAATAGGCTGGTTCAATTGGGACTTCAGTGCTGACCTCTTCCTCCAGCATTGGTTCCTTGCAGCGGATAGTTTCAGCATGGAGAGAAAGGGTAGGGATCTCATTTTATTTGTTGGTTGTTGGATGATTTGGTCATTAAGGAATAATAGGAGGTACCAGTGAAGCCCATTGTCCACTACGGGTCTTGATTTCAAAACCAGAAACATCATTCTAGGTTTATACAGGTTGTCCAGTGACCTAGTGAATGCACCTTCCATACAGCTGATTCTTCCTCCGCAAGCCTCCCTTTCTCCTCCTTCTACCTAGGGGAATTGTGTCTGATGGAATCCTCCTCTTTTTGGTTATAAACTGAATATTGATGGCTTAAGTCATATGGGTTTGATGCACGTGGGGGGGGGGGAGTTATTCCTGACACTACAGGTTCTGTTGTAGTTGCGTTTTCGGCCTTCTTGGGGACCGGTGACTCCCTACAAGTGGAAGCCTTGGCCCTGCTCGACAGTCTCAAACTTTGTAGATAGAGGAACCTCCCCATTCAGATGATTGAGATAGATGCTCTTACCCTCTATAATGCTTTGATAAGAAAGGGGCCTACTCCCGGGTCTATCGAGTATTCCATCAGGAGTTGCAATTCTATCATGAAAACCAGATTACCATTCTTTATACCCAGAGAGAGGGAAATGTTGTGGAGGATTTTCTTACATCTAGAACATCTTCAGATTACCGTCTGACTATTTTCTCAAGTCCTAGATCTTTTCCCCCAAAAGGTATACATTTTATCCGGGCTGATGTTTTGGGACTTCATTTCTTTAGACCCCCTTAAACACTCATTTGTGAACTTCTTCCCTTTCATTAATAAAATACAAAAAGACTTTAGTGGTGGTGGTGGTGGTATAATCGAACAATTGGGCCTAATGGGCCTACGTTTCCTAATGGGACAAATCGGCCTAGGTGCCTAAATGGGCCTAAGTGGCCCACATGGCCTAATTTTCCTTGGTGGTTGAATGAGCCTAATGGTCCTGATAGGCCTAATTGTCCTAATGGTCCAAATCAACCAAGGTGGCCGAATGGGCCTAAGTGGCCCATAGGGTCTAATTTGTCGTGGTGGTCGAATGGGCCTGATAGGCTTAATGGGCCTAATATGCCTCATGGGACTAAGTGGCCTTAACTGGCCTAATGGGCCTAACTGGCCTAATTGGCCTAATGAGCCTAAGGGGCCTAATGGGCTTATGGGCTTATTGGGCCTAGGTTCCAAATGGGCCTAATGGGCCGATTGGGGAAAATGGGCATAAGTGGACTAATGGGCATAATGGGCCTAAGTGGCCTAATGGGCCTAAGTGGCCTAATCAATCTAATGGGATTAATGGTACAAATGGGCCTAATGGTCTTAATGGGCCTAAGTGGCTTAATGGGCCTAAGGAGCCTAATAGGACTAAGTAGCCTAATGGGTTTGGGTGGCCAAATGGGCTTAATGGGCTTAACGAGCCTTGGGAAAAAAGGGTCTAATGGACCGAATGGGCCTCAACATCCTAATGGGCCTAAGCGATCTAATGGGCCTAAGCAGCCTAATGGGCCTAAGTGTCATAATCGGCCTAATGGGCGTAATGGTTGTAATGGGCCTAATGGTCCTAATGGGCCTAAGTGGACCAATGGGCCTAAGTGGCCTAATTGGCCTAGCTAACCTAATGGGCATAATGGGCTTAACTGGCCTAGGCTCCAAATAGGCCTAATTGGACTCAGTGGCCTAATGGGCCTAATGGGTTGAAGTAGCCTAATGGGACAAGTTGCTTAATCGACCTAATGGGCATAATGAGCCCAATGGGCTGAATGGTCCAAAGAGGCCTAAATAGCCAAATTGGCCTAATTGGACTAAGTGGACTAATGGGCTAAAGTTGCCTAATTGGCCTAAAGGTCTTAATGGGCCTAATGGTCCTAATGGGCCTAATGGGCCTAAGTGGCCTAATCGGCCTAATCGACTTAATGGGACTAGTGGGCCTAAGTGGCCTAATGGGCCTTAGTCACCTAATTAGCCTAATAGAGATAAGTAGCCCAATGGGCTTAATGGGATTAATGGGCATAGGGGCATAATGTGCCTAATGGGCCTAATTGGCTTGAGTGGCCTAATGGGCCTAATGGCCTCATGGTCTTAAAGGGCCCGAGTGGCCAAATGGGCCTGAGTGGCCTAATGTGCCTAAGTAGCCTCATGGGCCTAATGGGCCTAATGGGCCTAAGTGGCCTATATGGCCTAATGGGCCTGATGGGCCTAAGTGGCCGAATGGGCCTCATGGGTTTAATGGGATGAACTGGCCTAATGGGTCCAATGGGCGTAATGGGATGAAGTGGCCTAATGGGTGTAATGGGCCTAAGTGGTCTGATGTTCCCAATAGGCCTAAGTGGCCTAATGTGCCCAATGGGCCGTAGTGGCTTAATGGGTCGAATGGGTTGAATGGGATGAATGGGCCTAAGTGGATAATCGGCCTAAAGGGCCTAATGCGCCAAAGTGGCCTAATGGATCTAAGTGGCCGAATGGGCCTAAGTGGCCTGATGGGGCTAATTGGCCTAAGTGGCTGAATGGACCTAAGTGACATCATGGGGATAATGGGCCTAAGTGGCCTAATCGGCCTAAAGGGACTAATGCACAAAAGTGATCTAATGGACCTAAGTGGTTGAATGGGCCTAAGTGGCCTAATGGGGCTAGTGGGCCTAAGTGGCCGAATGTGCCTAAGTGGCCTAATGGTGATAATGGGCCTAAGTGACGGAATGGGCTTAAGTGGACTAATGGACCTAATGGGTGTAAGGGGCCTAATGGGCCTTATTGTCCTAATGGGCTGAAGTGACCCAATGGGATTAATGGGCCCAAGTACCCGAATGAGCCAAATGGGGATATGTGTCCCAACTCGCTCAATGGTTGTAATGGGCTGAATGGGCCTAAGTGGCCTAATGGGCCTAATGGACCTAAGTGTCCTGATGGGCCTAATCAGCCTTAGTGTCCTGATGGGCCTCATGGGCCTAAGTGGCCTCATGAGCCTCATGGACCTAAGTGGCCTCATGAGCCTAATGGGCCTAGGTGGCCTAAGTGGCCTAATTGGCCTATTCAACTGAATGAGCCTAATGGGCCTAAGTGGCCTAAAGGGCATCATGGACCCAAGTTTCTAAATGGGCATATTTGGCCTTAGTATTCCAGTGGGCCTAATTTCCCTAAGTGGCCTCATGAGGCTAATGGGATGAATGGGATGAATTGGCCTAATGGGCCTAATTGGGCTAATGGGGCTAAGTGACCTAATGGGCCTAAGTGGCATAATGAGCCTAAGTGGCCCAAATGGGTCTAATGGTCTGAATGGACCTAATGGTATGAATGGACCTAATGAGATGAATGGGACAAATGGGCCGAAGTGGCCTAATGGGCCTAATGGCCTGAATGTGGTTAATGGACCGAATGAGGTTAATGGGATGAATGGGCTAATGGGCCAAATGAGCCAAATGGGCCGAAGTGGCCTAATGGGCCTAAGTGGCCTAATGGGACTAATGGTGCAAATGGGATTAATGACCCAAATGGGCCCAATGGGGAAAATGGGCCGAATGGTTCGAATGGGACGAATGGGCCGAATGGGACAAAGTGGCCTAAGGGGCTTAATGGGTCAAACGGGCTTAACGGGTCTAAGGAGCCTAATGAGCGTAATGGGATGAATAGGTCTAATAGCCCTAACTTTCCTAAAGGTCCTAAGTGTCCTAATGGGATTAATGGGCCTAATGGGCCTAAGTGGCCTAATGAGCCTAATGGGCCTAAGTGGCCTAATTTGCCTAATGGGATTAATGGGCCTAATTGGACTAATGGACCAAACTGGACCAATAAACCTAACGGGATTAAGTGGCCTAATGGGCCAAAGTGGCCTAATGGGTCTAAGTGGCCTAATGGTCCTAGTGGGCCTAAGTGGAATGCTGGGCCTAAGTGGCCTAATGGGCCTAAGTGGCTTAATAAGTTTAATGGGCTTAATGGGCCTAATGGGACAAAAAGACCTAATCGACTTAATGAGTCTAAGTGGTCGGATGGGCCTAAGTTGCCTAATGAGTCAAAGTGACCTAATGAGCCTAGGTTGCATAATTGGCCTAAGTGGACGAGTGGGCCTTATGGGCCTAAGTGACCTAATGGACCTAAGTGACCTAATGGGCCTAATGGGCCTAAGTGTCCTGATGGGCCTAAGTGGCCTCATGGGCATAATGGGCCTAAGTGGCATGATGGTCTTAATGGACTTAATGGTCCTAATGGGATGAATGGGCATAATGGGACTAATGGGCCTAATGGGCCTAATGGTCCTAGTGTACCTAAGTGGCCTAAGGGGCCTAATGGTTCTAATAGGCCTAAGTGGACTAATCGACCTAAGGGGTTAATGGACTGAAGTGGCCTAATTGGCCTAATGGGATTAAGTGGCCTTAGTGGCCTAATGAGCCTAAGGGGGAAAAGTGGCTTAATGGGGCTAAATGGCCTATTGGGCCTAAGTGTCCTAATGGGCCTAATGGGCTTAATGGGATAAAGTGGCGTAATCGGTCTAATGGGCTTAATGGGCCTAAATTGCCTAAGGGGCTTAAGTGACCTAATGGGACTAATGGGCCAAAGTTTCCTAATCGGCCTAATGAGCCTAAGTGTCATAATGGGTCCAATGGGCCTAATGGGCCTAAGTGGATTGATGAGCCTAATGGGCCTAAGTGGTATCATGGGCCTAAATGGCTTAAGTGGCCTCATGGGCCTAATGGGTTTCAGTGGCCTCATGGGCCTAATGGGCATAAAGGATCTAAGTGGACTAAGTGGCCTAATGGGCTAAATCAGCCTTTTGGGCCTAAGTAGCCCGATGGGCCTAATGGGTTAAAGTTGTCTAATGGGACGAATAGGACTAATGGGCCTAAGGGGGCCTAAGTGGCCTAATGGGCCTTAGTGACATAATCAGTCTAATGGGTGTAATGGGCTTAAGTGGTCAAATGGGCCTAAGGGGAATAATGCGCAGAATGATCTTAAGTGGCCTAATGGGCCTAAGTGGGCTAATCAGCCTAATAAAGATAATGGGCATAATGGTCCTACGTGGATAGATGGGACTAATTAGCCAAATGGGCTTAATGTGCTTAGTGGACCTAATGGGACTAATGGGCCTAAATGGCCTAATGGGCCTAATGGGCCTAATGTGCCTAAGTGACATAATGGGTCTAATGGGCTAAATGGTCTGAATGGGCCTAATGTGACTAGTGGGACTAATATGCCTAAGTGGATGAATGGTCCTAATGGTCCTAATGCTCCTAAGTGGCCGAATGGACCAAATGAGCCTAAGTGGCCTAATGGGCCTAATGAGCTAAATGCGCCAGGTGGGCCAAAGAGGCCTAATAGGCCTACTAGGCCGAATGGGCCTAAGTGGCCTAATGGACATGAGTGGTTGAGTGGGCCTAATGGACCAAATTGACCTAAGTGGCCTAATGGCCGTAAGTGGCCTAAGGGGATTAATGGTCCTAATGATCCTAATGGGTATAATGAGCCTAAGTGGCCTAATGGGATGAAAGGGCCGAGTGGGCTAAAGTGGTGTGCCTAATTAGCCCAATGGGGCTAAGTAGCGTAATCTTTCTAATGGGCCTAACAGGTCCAATGGTCCTAATGGGTATAATGGGCCTAAGTGTCCTAATGGGTGAAATGGGACTAAGTGGCCTAATTAGCCTAATGGGCCTAAGTGGACTAATGGGCCTAACAGGCCTAACGAGTCTAAGTGGCCTAAGAGGGTGAAGTGGTCTAATGGGCCCAATGAGGCTTAGTGGCCTAATGTGCCTGATTGTCCTAATGGGCCCAATGGACCTCAGTGGACTAATGGGCCTAATGGGCCTAAGGGGCCTAATGTACCTAAGGGGCCTAATGTGCCTAATGGACCTCAGTGGTTGAATGGGCCTAATGGGCCTAAGGGGCCTAATGGGCCTAAGGGGTCTAATGTGCCAAATGGGATTAAGTGGTCTAATGGGACTAATGGGCCTAATTTTCCTAATACTCCTAAGTTAGCTGATCACCATAATGGCCCTAATGGGCGTAATGGCCCTAAGTAGCCGAATGGGCATAATTGGACGAATGGGCCTAATGTGACCAGTGGGCCTAATGAGCCTAAGTGGCCGAATGGGCATAATGGGCCGAATAAGCCTAAGTGTCCCAATGGGCCTGATGGGCCCAATGGGCCTAAGTGGCCTAATGGGCCCGATGGGCCTAATGGGACTAAGTGGACTCATGGGTTTAAGTTTTCCAATGGGTCTAAGTGGATAAATGGACCTCATGGGTCTAATGGGCCTTAGTGGCCTAATGGGCCTCATGGGCATTGGTGTCGAATGGTTCTAGTGTGTTTAAAGGGCATAATGGGCCCAATGGGACTAATTGGCATGATGGGACTAATTGGCATAAGTTGCCTCAAGGGCCCAAAGGGTATAATAGGCCTAATGTGATACGAATCATGATGCACACATACAGCAAGGATTTGAGGGTGATCATGGCATTGATGGTGGAAGGAGCATTAATTGACAAGACCCATTGGATGGGATTGGTGGCCTAATGACAAGAGGAAGAATGAGGAGGATGAAAGAGGCTTTACATGGCCTCATTTTAGAATTACAAGAGGATTCCCAACATGCATTTATGGGAGGATAAAATAGGTCTTTAATCACACTTATTAAAGCCCAAAAGGGAACCTAAAAGGCCCACCCAAATTCTTTCACCAAATTTAATCCACTTGCATGAAAGAAATCTCCAAATTAAAAAGTAGTGGGCCCCTTGTCTCCAAAGTCATGGTGGGAATATTCAAAGTCTTTGGGGTGGTTCCAAAAAGTCTTCTTTAGAGATATCTTGTCCCCTAAAGTCATGGACATGTGTAAACAAAGTCAAATTCGTGGGATAGGATTTAGACTTTTGTGGGATAGGTAGTTTGTCATGTATTCCTCTCATTTGGCTATAAATAGCTACCTCTTGTACCCCTTGAAGGTTAATTTCGAATTTGAGTGTTTTCTAGCATTGTCATCCCTGTGTTTCTTATGTTCATGAATGAATGCAAGTAAGGCTTATCAAAGGAGTGATCAACATTTGTGGTGCTTTATAATTAGATTTTCAAGGGGAAAGTCTCCTTGGGGTCCTAATTGATCATCTCCCTTCCCCTTTTATTTTTTCCGCACTTCATTTAATTTTCATTTCTCCCACTTCCCACACTTGTGTTTCCAGATTTTTCACCAATGAATACCGCACTCACATATGGTATCGTATCATTTGGTATTAGAGTTAGGCAATGGAAACCAAGTTCTTTCATATTTCTATTTCTCCCATATTTTTTTTCTTCCCCTTCTTCCATTTTCATCCATCACCAATTCTGGACGGACATTTCTTCCACATTTTCATCTACTTTTTCATTGAGTTTTTGGACGTATAATATGTAATTTTAATATTTCAGAGTCTCATATTTCTTCTAGATATGGAAACACTAATATCTGACACCTATATTGGGATCTATAGCATAATCAATTCGTGCTACAGTTTCACTCTTGTGAAATCTAACAATCTCTGAGGCGGATTTCCTTTTGAGTTTAAAGATCATGTTATCTCAACCATTTACATCATTGCAATCAGATTAGTACATTTTTCATTTTTTGTACTTTGAGAAGCAAAATATAACTCTTTGTATCTCAATTATTGTATATTGAGTAGCAAAAAATAAAAAAAATCAAAGAAAAAAAATCAATAAAAAAACAAAAGAAGCTGCTCATTTGAAACATTGAGTTCACTCATAAGAAGCTGCTCATTTAAAATTTCTGATTTTTAAATATTGCCATGAATTAATTACTTTTACTAGTTTTCTTCTTGATTCTATTTAAGAACACTTATAATAACCGAGTTGTTGTGCTAGAAAGTGTGAGGAACCATTTGAGAGAAAAAAAGAGAGAAAGAGTGTGTGAGGTCCATTTCCCTTTCTTTTCATTTTTTCTCACCGGATTCCAAAATGGCAGAGTCCATCAACACCAATGAAGCGGACATTAAGTTGTTCATGAGGGTTGTAAACTAACAATTCCAAAGGTTGAATACGAGGATGGATGAACTTCAATCCCCTTCCAATTATAGAGCACCACCAAGGAGGTGGGTTGTTGAAGAATAGGAGGAGTTGTTCGATTATCACGAGTCACCAATCTAGAGAAATAAACCACCATGGAGTCAAGATAATGATCTTAGAGGAGTAAAGTTGAGGATCCCTTCATTCCAAGGTAAGAATGATCCTACAACTTACTTGGAATGGGAAATAAAGGTCGAACATGTTTTTGGTTGTCACACTTATTTGGAGAAAAACAAAGTGAAGTTGGTGGCTGTGGAATTCACCGACTAAGCTAGTATTTGGTGGGAACAACTACAAGTGAGTCGATGATGAAATGGAGAAAGACCCATCCGCAATTGGGAGGAGATGAAAGTTATAATGCATAAGAGGTTCATTTCTAGCCACTATTATCGTGATTTGTTTCTCAAGTTTCAAGGTTTGAAACAAGGGTCCATGAGTATTGAGGAGTATCACAAAGAGATGGATATCATCATGATTCAGGCAAATATTGATGAGGAGAGAGAGGCCACCATGGAAAGGTTTGTGAATGGCCTCAACCATGACATTCAGGACATAGTGGACATGCACCACTACTTGGACATGAAGGATCTACTTCACATGGCTACCAAAGTGGAGAGGCAAGTAAAGGCAATAAGGATGCACCCTACATCTTATGGTAAGGATTCTAAACCTTCTTTCAAGTTTAAAGATTCCAAATCACAAGAGCATGTAAGGGAACCCAAAACTGATTCAAAGGAGTTTCCCAAACCAAAACCATTCTTCCTGGAATCCAAAGGTAAAATGGAGGGTAAAGTTGTTTCCAAATCACAATATATCAAATGTTTTAAATGTCAAGGATTTGGACATATTGCCTCACAATGCCCAAAAAAGAGGACAATGATTATTTTGGATGATGGAGATGTTCTTAGTACTATCTAAAGTGAAGATGAAAGGTCATAACTTGAGCATGATTCAGATGTGGTAGTAGAAAGCCCCGTACATAGAGAAATTCTTATGGCAAGGCGTGATTTGAGTGCTCAATTCAAAGGGGAACATGATCAAGAGAAAAGGGAGCACATTTTTTATACTAGATGCCTCGTCAAAGATAAGGTATATAGTATGATTATTGATGGGGTAGTTGTAAAAATGTAGTAAGTGGTTTGATGGTTGAAAAATTGGGATTGGCTACGACTAGACAGCATAGGCCTTACAGATTTCAATGGTTAAATAATAGTGGTGAAGTCAAAGGGAATAAGAAAGCACAAGTTCCATTTTCTATTGGGAAGTATGAAGACAAGGTGTGTGTGATGTTGTTCCAATGCATGCTAGTCATATATTGTTGGTAAGACCTTGTCAATTTGATAGGAGGGTCACACATGATGGATACACCAATTGATATTCTTTTGAGTATAATGCGAGGACGATTATTCTTACGCCATTGAGGCCTTTGAAAGCTTATGAAGACCAAGTGAGGATTGAGAGATATTGTGAGAAGAGAGAAAAAGAAAAAAGAGAAAAAAATAGATAGAATGAGAAGAGTGGAAAAATCAAGAGTGAAAAAGGAGTGTTGAGTGAAAGAAAAAAAATGAGGGAAATAAAAGAGTTGAAAACAAGAGTGAAAACAAGAGTGTTGAGAGAAAGGTGAGTTTATTTTCTGTAAAAGTGAGGTGAAAGGTGCTTTATTGAGCGTGAAAGTGTTATTATTCATTAGTAAGGATTCTTACCTTGAAACAAATGAACTTCACCATTCTTTGCCTTCTTGTGTTGCATCTTTACTGCAGGAATTTGGTGATTTCTTTCCTGAAGAATCACCTGATGGATGACCCCCTTTGAGAGGCATTGAGCATCGGATTGACTTCATACCTGGTGCCGCAATTCCCAATAGTCCAACATATCTAGATAATCAGGAAGAGACTAGAGATATCCAATTTCAAGTTGATGAACTCATGAACAAAGGATTAGTAAGGGAAAGCATGAGTCCATGTGTCATTCCGATGATCCAAGTACCCAAGAAAGATGGAACATGGAGAATTTGTGTGGATTGTCGTGTCATCAACAAAATAATAGTTAAGTATTGTTATCCCATCCCTCGACTTGATGACATGCTTGATGAATTACATGGAGCCTCTTTGTTTTCTAAAATTGATCTTAAAAGTGGATACCACCAAATTCGAATGAAAGAAGGAGATGAGTGGGAAACTACTTTTAAAACTAAATTTGGTTCATATGAGTGGTTAGTTATGCCATTTGGTTTAACTAATGCACCAAGTACATTCATTATCTTAATGAACCATGTCCTTTGTTCATTCATTGGAAAAAGTTGTGGTTGTCTATTTTGATGATATCTTGGTGTATAGAAAATCTCTAGAAAACCATGTTGAACACTTGCATTTGGTGTGCGAGACCCTTAAAGAAAACTAACTTTATGCCAATATTCAAAAATGATCCTTTTTCATGGATTATGTTGTGTTTCTTGGCTTTGTTGTAGGGTCGGAAGAAATTCGTGTGGATGATGAAAAGATCAAAGCAATTCAGGAGTGGCCCACACCGAAGAGTGGAACTGAGGTTAGGAGTTTTCATGGATTGGCAAGCTTATATAGGAGGTTTGTAAAGGATTTTTCATCCATCGTTGCACCTCTTAATGAACTTGTAATGAAACATGTGGTCTTTAAATGGGGTGAAAAACAAGAAAAATATTTTAACACACTCAAAGAAAAATTGGTCAATGCACCCCTTTTAAGGCTACCATATTTCACCAAAGTCTTTGAAATTGAGTGTGATGCATCGGGAGTTGGTATTGGTGCTGTTATGACTCAAGAGTCACGTCCAATTGCTTACTTTAGTGAGAAATTGAATGGGGAAGCATTAAATTATTCAAATTACGATAAAGAACTTTATGCTTTGAAAAGAACCCTGGAAACATGAAAACATTACTTATGGACTAAAGATTTCATTATTCATTCTGACCATGAAAGCCTTAAGTATTTTAAGTCCCAAGGAAAGTTGAATCAACGACATGCATCTTGGCTGGAATTTATTGAGACTTTCTCCTATGTGATCAAGCACAAAAAAGGTAAGGAAAATATGGTTTTCGATGCTCTTTCACGAAGGTATGAACTTATTACTTCTCTTCATTCTCAATAATTTGGACTTGAGTTACTAAATGGAATGTATGAAAATGTTGGAGAGTTTTCTCAATTTGTACATCTTGTAAAAAACATGGATTTAAATAATATTACAAAAATGATGGGTTTCTTTTCAAAAGGGATAAATTGTGCATTCCAAATTGTTCAACTTGAGAATTTCTTGTAAAACAAACTCATGGGGGCGGTTTGATGGGGCATTTTGGGGTTGATAAAACACTAGCTACTTTACATGAACATTTTTATTGGCCAAGAATGAGAAAATATTTTATTTAAATTTGTGATAAGTGTGTCACTTGTAAGCATAAAAAGTCCAAGGTTCAATCTAATGGATTGTATTCCCCCTTGCTTGTTCCATCCCATCCTTGGACCGACATCTCTATGGATTTTGTGTTGGTATTTCCTCGATCCCAATTGGTAAAAGATAATATTTTTGTTGTTGTGGATCGATTCATAAAAATGGACAATTTAATTGCATGCTCAAAATCTAATGATGTTATACACATAACAGATTTGTTTTTCAAAGAAATTGTGAGATTACAAGGACTGCCCAAAACCATTGTAAGTGATAGGGATGTGAAATTCCTTAGAGACTTATGGAGGACATTTTGGAATAAATTGGGAACCAAATTATTGTTCTCAATTTTTGCACATCCTCAAACTGATGGGAAAACTAAAGTGGTGAATAGGAATATTTCTACCCTCTTGCGCGCAATAATTCAAAAAAATATAAAGAATTGGGAAAAATGTTTTCCACACATAGATTTTTCATATAAACGAGTAGTGCATTCCACTACTAACTTCTCACCTTTTGAGATTGTATATGGATTTAACCCAATGACTCCATTAGATATTCTTTCATTTCCTACTAATGAGGTTGTTGATCTTGCAGGTGATGAGAAGGAAAAATTTGTTCAGGATTTACATGCCAAGGTGAAAGCCAACATTGAAAGAAGAAATGAAAAATATGGGAAGCAAGAAAACAAGGGTAGGAATAAGGTTGTACTAGAATCCAGAGATTGGGAGTGGGTGAATTTGAGGAAGGAAAGGTTCCCAGAGAAAAGAAAATAAAAACTCCAACCACAGGGAGATGGTCCATTTCAAGTTTTAGAAAGAATCAATGATAACGCCTACAAGATTGACTTTCCCAGCAGGTATGGAAATGTGAGTGCTACCTTTAATATTTATGACCTCTCTCATTTTTAATATGCATATTTGAGGACGAATCCTTTTGAAGAGGGATGGGATTATGCGAATCAAGATGCACACATGCAGCGAGGAGTTGGGGTCGATCATGGAATTGATGGTGGAAGGAGAATTAATGGGCAAGACCCATTGGATGGGATTGGTGGCCCAATGACAAGAGGAAGAATGAGGAGGATGAAAGAGGCTTTACATGGCCTCATTTTGAAATTACAAGAGGAGTCCCAACATGTGTGCATGGGAGGAGAAAATGTTCCTTTAATCACACTTATTAAAGCCCAAAATGGAACCTAAAAGGCCCACCGAAATGCTTTCACGAAATTTAATCCACTTGCATGAAGGAAATATCCAAATTAAAAAGTTGTGGGTCCCTTGTCTCCAAAGTCATGGTGTGAATATTCAAAGTATTTGGGGTGGTTCCAAAAAGTCTTCTTTAGAGATATATTCTCCCCTAAAGCCATGGACATGTGTAAACAAAGTCAAATTCGTGGGATAGACTTTAGACTTTTGTGGGATAGGTAGTTTGACATGTATTCCTCTCATTTGTCTATAAATAGCCACCTCTTGTACCCCTTGAAGGTTAATTTTAAATTTTAGTGTTTTCTAGCATTGTTATGCTTGTGTTTCTTGTGTTCTTGAATGAATACAAGTAAGGCTTATCAAAGGAGTGATCAGCCATTGTGAAGCTTTATAATTAGAGTTTCAAGGGTAAAGTCTCCTTGGGGTCCTAATTGATCATCCTACTTCCCCTTTTATTTCTTACTCACTTAATTTAATTTTCATTTCTCCCACTTCCCACACTTGTATTTCCAGATTTTTCGCCAGCGAATACCGCACTCGCATACGGTATCATATCATGGCCCAAGGGGCTTATGGGCCTAATGGGCCAAATTGGATGAATGGGCTTAACGGACCTTGGTGAAAAATGGTCATAATGGGATTAATGGGCCTAAGGGGATTAATGGGATTAAGTAGTCTAATGGTCCTAATGGGCCTAATGGGACTAAGTTTCATAATTAGACTAGGTGTACTAATGGTCTAATGGACCTAATGGGCCTAGTTGAACTAATAGGCCTAAATAGCCTAATGGTCCTAATGGTCCTAATGGGCCTAAGTGGCCTAATTGGACTATGTGGCCTAAAGGGCCTAATTGACCTAAGGGGACTAAGTGGATTAAGGGGCCAAATGAGCCTAAGTGGACTAATGGGCCTAAGTGACCTAATGATCCTAAGTTTCCTAATCGGTCTAAGGGGTGCAATGGGCCTAAGTGGCCTAATGGGACTAAGGGGCCTGATGGGCCTAAGTGGCCTAATGTGTCTAGGTGTCCTAATGGGCTTAATGGTCTTAACGAGCCTAGGGACCAAATGGGCTAATGGCCTGAATGGGCCCAATTGGCCTAAGTGGCCTAGTGGGCCAAGGTTTCATAATTGGCCTAATGGTATTAATGGTCCTAATGGGCCTCAGTGGCCTAATGAGTCGAATGGGCCTAATTGGAAGATGTGGCCTAATGGTCCAAATGGGCCTAATGAGGCAAAGTTTCCAAATTGGACTAATGGGCTTAATTGGTCGAATGGACCTCATGGGCCTATTGGGCCTAATGGGCCGAATGGGGCGAATGAGCCTAAGTGTCTTAATCGGCCTAATGAGATTAATGGGCCTAGTTGACCGAAGTGGGCTAAAGGGTCTAATGGGCCTTTGTGCCCTCATCGGCCTAATGTGCCTAAGTGTCTTAATGGGACAAAGTGGCCTAATAGGGCTAAGTGGCATAATTGGATTAATGGGATTAACGATCCTAGGGGAAAAATGGGCCTAATAGGCCTAATGGGCCAAATGGGCTTAATTAACCTAAGTAGCCTAATGGGTGTAATGGGCCTAATGTACCTAAGTGTCCTAATGGTCCAAAGTGGCCTAATGCGCCTAAGTTTCCTAATTAGTATAATGGGAAAAATTGGGCCTAAGGTGCCTAATGGGCCTAAATGGGCCTAATGGGCCAAATGAGACTAAGTGTCCTAATGGGAATGAGTGGGACTAATGGCCTAATTGGCCTAGGTGGCCTAATGGACCTAGGTGGCCTAATGGGCCTAGGTGTCCAAATGGGCCTAGGTGGCCTAATGGGCCTAATGAGCCTGATGGGATGAAGTTTCCTAATGGGACTAAAGGGCCTAATGGGATAATGTGGCTTAATGGGCTTAAGTGGCATAATCATAGATGAATGTGTTTAAGTGGCCTAATGGGCCTAGTGGGCCAAGGTGACTCAATGGGCCTAGGTGGGCTAATGGGTCAAATGGGTTTTATGGGTCGAATGAGCCTAATGGGCCTAAGTTTTCAAATTGGATTAAAGGTTCTAATGCGTCAAAGTGACCTAATAGGCCTAAGTGGTCGAATGGGCCTAAGGGGGCTTATGGGAATAAGTGGGAAAATGGGCCTAAGTGGCCTAATGGGCTGAATGAGCATATTGTGGCTCATAAGACTAAGTGGCCTAATGGGTCAATGGGACTAAGTTTCTTAATGGGCATGATTGGACTCATGGGACTAAGTGGCCTAATAGGCCTAATGGGCCCAAGTGGCCAAATGTGGCTGTGGGGCCTTAGTGCCCCAATGTGTATAATTTTCCTATGTGGCCTAATGGTCCTAATGGGATGAATGGGAAGAATGTTCCTAATAGGTCTAAGTGGCCTAATGGGCCTAAGTGGCGTAATGGGCCCAAGTGGCCAAATGATCCTATGGGACCTTAGTGGCCCAATGTGCATAATTTGCCTAAATGGCCTAATGGGACGAATGGGAAGAATGTTCTTAATAGGTCTAAGTGGCCTAATGGGCCTAAGTGTCCTAATGGTCCTAATGGGCCTAATGGGATGAATGGACCTAATAATCCTAAGTGGCATAATGGGCCTAATGCGCCTAAGTGGCCTAATCATCCTAATGGGTGTAATGGGCCTAATGGATGTAAGTGGCCTAATGGGCCTAAGTGGACTAATGGGCCTAAGTGGACTAATGCTTCTAATGGACAAAAGTGGAAAAATGGGCCTAATGGTCCAAAGTGGCCAAATCGGCCTAATGTGCATTTGTGGCTTAATGGGCCAAAGTGGCCAAAGGGGCCTAAGTGGCCAAATGGGCCTACGTGGCCAAATGGGCCTAATGGGGATAAGTGGACTAACGGGCCTAAGTTTCCTAATGGGCATAAGTGGAATAATGGGCCTAATGGTCCCATGTGGCCTAATGGGATGAATGGACATAATGGGCCTAATGAGCCTAATGGGATGAATGGGCTGAATGGCCTAATGGGCCCCAGTGGCCTAATCGACCTAATGGGATTAATGGGCCTAAGTTGCTTAATTGACCTAATGGTCCTAATGGGCTTAAGTGGGCTAATGGGGCCAATGGGACGAAGTGGCCTAATGGGCCTAAGTGGCCCAATAGGCCTAAGTGGCCCAATGGGGCCTAAGTGGCCTAATGGACATAAGTGGCCTAATCGGCCTAGTGGGGTTAATGGATCTAAGTGTCATAATGGGCATAAGTGGCCTAGGTTTCCTAATGGGCCTAATGGTCCAAAGTGGCCTAATGGTCCTAATGGGCCTAAGTGGACTAATGAGATTAAGTGGCCCAATGGGTCTAATGGGCCTAAGTGGTGTGATGGGACTAATGGGTTAATTGACATAATGGGCCTAATGGTCCTTAGTGTCCTAATGGGCCTTAGTTTCCTAATGGCCCTAATGGGCCTAAGTGGTCTAATGGGCATAAGGGGCCTAAGTGGCCTAATGGGTTGAATGGGGCCTCATTGGCCTAATGGGCTTAATGGGCCTAAGTGGACTAATGGGACGAATGGGCCTAATGGGAATATGTGGGATAATGGGCCTCAGTGGACTAAGTGGCTTAATGGGACTAAGTGGCCTAATGGGCCTAATACGCCGAATGGGCCCAAGTGGCTAATAACCCTAAGTGGCCTAATGACCCTAAGTGTCCTAATGGGACTAAGTTGACTAATGGACCTAATGAGACTAATGAGACTAAGTGGCCTAAGGGGCCTAAGTGGCATAATGGTCCTAATGGTTCTAATGGGCCTAATGGGCCCAATGGGCCTAAGTGGCCCAATGGGCCTAAGTGGCCTAAATGGACTAATTGGCCTAAAGGGACTAAGTGGACTAATGGGCCTAATGGGTCTAAGTGACCTAATGGGCCTAAGTGGCCTAATGGGCCTAAGTGGCCTAATGGGCCTAAGGGGACTATGTGGTATAAGGGGCATAAGTGGCCTAATGTGCCTAATTGGCCTAATGGGACTAATGGGCCTAAGTGGCACAATGGGCCTCAGTGGCCGAATGGGCCTAATGCACGGAATGGAATTAAGTGGCATAATGGGATCAATGGGCCTAATGGGCCTAAGTGGCATAATGGGCTTAAGTGGCCTAATGGGCCCTAAGGGGCTTAATGGGCCTAAGTGGCTGAAGTGGCCTATGTGGCCTAATGGTCCTAATGGGCCTAATGGAACTAATAGGCCTAATGGGCCTAAGTGGCCTAATGGGACTCTATGGCATAATGGGCCTAATGCGACAAATGCACCTAAGTGGCATAGTGAGCCTTAGTGGCCTAATGGGTCCAAGTGTCCTTATGGGCCTAAGTGGCCAAATGGTCCTAAGTGGCATAATGCATTTAATGGGCCTAATTGGGAAAATTTTCCTAATGAGGCTAATAAACCATAAGGTCCTAATTGGCCTAATGGACCATCTCTAATGGGCATATTGGGCCGAATGGGCCTGATGGTCCTAAGTGGCCTAATGGTTCGAATGGGCCTAATTGGCCTAATAAGCCTAAGTACCCTAATTAGCCTAATGTACCTCATGATCCTAATTGGACTAAAGGGACTAAGTGGCATAATGGGTCTAATGGTCATAATTAGCCTAATGGGCCTACGTGGCCTAATGGGTCGAATTGGCCTAATGGGAATAATGGTCCATATGGGGATAAGTGGCCTCATGGGCCTAATATAATGGGATTAATGGGCCAAATCAGCCTCAGTGGCCTAATGGACCGAATGGGATTAATGGTACAAAGTGGACCAATGGTCATAATGGGACTAGTTGACTGAATGGGACTAACTGGCGTAATGGCCCCAATAAGTCTAGTGGGCCTAATTTTCCTAATGTACCTAAGTGGACCAATTGGCCTAATGGACCTGATAAATGAACTTGATGGATCTTCACTCTCCTGGATCCCGATGCTCCCATTGCCTCCTCTTCCCCTCCTATGGTTTTGAGGGTCTTATTAATAGTGATGGTGCCACTTCACCAGATCCATCATCTTCCTTCTCTTTCTTTCCTTTTATTCCCTCTCAACTGATGTGGCTTGCTGGTGTGATCATCAAATTCCGCTCACCACCCCTATTTTGATCTATCCCTACTCATCAAACCCACATTCTGGGCCTGTTTGTGCGGGTGCTTTAGACGTCTTGGGTCGGCTCTGGTGAGTGCACTCGGTGCATTCTTTCTCCTCTACCCGTGATGTCCTACCCATCACGTTTGACTCCACTTTGGTCGCACTCTATTTGGGATCTGAGCCTACTTGGGATGGTGTTGGAGTAGGGATGGCAGTGGTCTCAACTCAGGTTCATTCCTCTATTTGGATCCTTCTCTATTTTGCATATGCGGATTGAGGTCTCGTATGGTGAATGGGCCCAATGGGCCTAGGTGGCCATATGGGACCAATGGGCCGAATGGTCCTAATGGGACCAATGGGCCTAAGTGGCCTAATGGGCCTAAGTGTCCAAATGGTCTTAATGAGCCGAATGGGCCTAAGGGTCCCAATGGGCCTAAGTGGCCTTATGGGCCCAATGTTCTGAATGGACCTAATGGGCATAATGGTACTAATGGTACTAATGGTCCTAATGGTCCTAATGGGACTAATGGGCCTAATTGGATAAATTATCTAATGGGTTGAAGTGGCATAATGGGACTAATGGGCCTTATTGACATAATTGAACTAATGAGCCTAATGGGAATAATGGGCCTAAGTGACATAATGGGCCGAATAGGCCTAGGTGGCAGAATGGTCCTAATGGGCCTGATGGGACGAAGTGGCATAATGGGCCTCATGGACCTAAGTGGCCTAATGTTTTTCATGGGCCTAAGTGGCATAAGGGGCCTCATGGGCCTAACAGGACTCATGGGCCTAAGTGGCCTAATGGACCTCATGGTCTATGGTGGCCTTATGGGGGCCTAAAAGGCCCAAGGGTCCTAAGTCGATTAATGGGCCTAATGGGTCGAATGGGATTAATGGGCTTAACATTCCAAGGTTACGAATGGTCCTAACTGGCCTAATGATCCTAATGGGCCTAAGTGGCCTAATGGACCTAATTGTTCGAATGATATTAATGGGATTAACGGGTCTATGGGCTAAATTAGATGAATGGGACTAATTGTCCTAAGTGTCCTAATGGGCCTAAGTGTCCTAATGGGCCAAAGTTTCCTAATCAACCTAATGGGTGTAATGAGCCTAATGGTCCAAAGTGGCCTAATGGGCCTAATGGTCTTATTAGGCCTAAGTGGCCTAATGGGTCTAAGTGGCCTAATTGGCCTAATGGGCTTAATGGGTCTAGTGGGACTAAGTAGCCTAATGGGCTTTAGTGGCCAAATCGGCCTAATTGGCCTAAGTGTCCTAATGGGATTAATGAGATTAATGGGCCCAGGGTCCAAATTGGCATAATGGGTCGAATGGGCCTAGTGGACCTAATTAGCCTAAGTGGCCAAATGGGCCAAATGGGCCAAATGGGCCAAATGGGCCTAAGTGTCCTAATGGACCTAAGTTCCCTAATCAGCCTAATGGGATTAATGGGCCTAAGGGGCCTAATGGGACCAATGGGACTAATGAGACTAAGTGTGCTAATGGGCCTAATGAGCCTAATGGGTCTTAGTGGACTAAGTGGCCTAATTGGCATAATCGACCAAATGGGCCCTATGGGCCCAAGTATCTTAATGGGATTAATGGAACTAATGGGTCTAAGTGGATGAATCTTCCTAATTCACTGAATGGGCCTAATGGGCCTAAGTGGACGATTGAGCCTAAGTGGATGAATGGGCCTAATGGGCCAAATTGGCCAAGTGGGGGAGAATGGGCCTAATGGGACTAAGTGGCTGAATGGGATTAAGTGGCATAATATCCCTGATGGGCCTAATGGGCGTAAGTGGATTAATGGGAGGAATGGGCATGAGTGCCTGAATGGCCCCGGTGGGCCACAGTGGACGAATGGGCCAAATTGACCTAATGCGCCTAATTGGCATAATGGGCCTAATGGGCGAAAGTGGTCTAATGTGTCTAATGGGACCAGTGGGCCTAAGTTCTGAAATGAGCCTAATTTTCCTAATGGGCCTAATGGGCCAAATGGGCCTAAGTGGCCAAATGGGCCTAATTGGCCTAATGGGACCAAGTGGCCTCATTGGCCTAGATGGCATCATTAGCCTAATTGGCTTAATGAGCATAGTGGGCCTAAGTGACGAAATGGGCCTAATGGGCCGAAGTGCTCCAATGGGCCTAAGGGACGTAATCATCCTAAGTGGCCCAATGGTCCCAATTGGGCTAATGGGCCTAGTGGACTAAGTGGCTGAATGGGCTGAATGGGCCGAATGGGACTAAGTGGCGTAATGGGCCTTAGTGGCCCAATGGGACTAGTGGGCCTAAGTGGACTGAGAGGCCTAATGGGCCTTAGTGGCCTCATGACCCTAAAGGGCCTAATGGGCATAAATGGACTAAGTGTACCAATGGGACTAATGGTCACAATGGGCTAATGGGATGAATGGGCATAATGGGGCTAGTGGGCCTAATGCGCATAGGTGGCCCAATGGGCCTAATGGGATGAATGAGCCTAGTGGCCCAGTGGGCCTAATTGGCCTAAGTTTCCTAATTGGTTGAATGGTCCTAAGTGACCTAATGGGACTAATGGGCCTAGGTGGCCTAATGGGATTGATTGGCTAATGGGTCTAAGTGGCCTAATGGGACGAATGGGACGAATGAGCTTAGTGGACTTAATGGGCCTAAGTGGCATAATGAGCCTAATGGGCCCAATGGTACTAATGGGCCTATGTGGATAAAGTGGTCTAATGGTCCAAATGGGCCTAAGTGTCTCAATGGGACTAATGTCCCAAATGGGTTGAATGGGCCAAATGGGCCTAAGTGGCTAAATGGGCCTATGTGGCCTAATGGGCCAAAGTTACCGAATCGGCCTAATGGGATTCATAGGCCAAATGAGCCTAATCACATGAATGGGCCTAAGTGGCCTAATGGGCTGAATGAGCCTAGTTAGACTAAGTGACATAATGAGCCTAATAGACATAATGGGCCTAAGGGGCCCAATGGGCTAAAGTTTCCTAATTCACCTAATGGGATTAATTTTCCTAATGGGTCAAATGGGTCGAATGGGCCAAAGTCTCCTAATGTACCTAAGTGGCCTTATTGGCCTAATGGGATTAATGGGCCTAGTGGACCTAAGTGGCCTAATGGGCCTAATGGGCCTTTGTGGCCTAATTGGCCTAATTTTCCTAAGTGGCCTAATGGGCCTAAGTGGCTAATGGGATTAATGGGCACAACGGGCCTAGGGGCCAAATGGGATGAATGGGCCTAATGGGCCTAATGGTCCTAATTAACCTAAGTAGCCTAATGAGCCTAAGTGGCCTAATGGTCCAATGTTTCCTAATTGGCCTAACAAGCTTAATGGGCCTAATTGGATAATGGGCTAAGTGGTGTAATGGGATTAAGTGGCCTCATCGGCCTAATGGGATTAATGGACCAAGTGGGCCTAAGTGGCCGAATGATGCTAACGGGCCTAATGGGACTTAGTGGCCTAATGTCCCTAAGTGTCCTGGTGGGCCTAAGTGGCCTAATGGGCCTAATGCTCCTAAGTGGCATAATGGGACTAAGTGGTCTAATGGGGCTAGTGGGCCTAGGTGGTCGAATGGGCCGAAGTGGAAAAATGTGCCTAATGGATATAATGGGACTAAGTGGGCTAATTGGATTAATGGGATTAATGGGATTAAGTGTCCTAATGGGCCAAAGTGACCTAATGGGTCTAATGGGCCTGATGGGCCTAATGGGCCTAAGTGTCCTAATGGGCCAATGGGCCTCAGTGGCCTAATTGGCCTAATGGGCCTAAGTGGCCTAATGAGCAGAATGGTCTGAAGTTTCCTAATGGGCCTAAGTGGCCTAATGAGACAAATGGACCTAAGTGACCCAATTGGCCTAATGAGCCGAATGGACCTAGGTGGCCTAATGGACCTAATTGGCCCTAAGGTCATAATGGGCCTAAGTGGCCTAATGACCCTAATGGGTCTAATTGGCCTAATGTGCCTGATATGATTAATGGGCCTAAGTGGACCAATGTGCCTGATGGGCCTAATGGGTTGAATAGGCCTAAGTGGCATAATGGCCCGAATTGGCCTAAGTGGCCTAATGGGCCTCAGGGGCCTAATGGGCCTAGGTGGCCTAATGGTCCTCATGGGCCTAACAGGCCTCATGGACCTCGGTGGCCTAATTGACCTCATGGTCCTAATTGGCCTAATTAAACCAATGGGACTCAGTTTTCCAATTGGGCTAATGGGCCGATTAGGCCAAAGTGGCCTAATGGGCCCCGATTGGCCTAATGGGCCTCACTGGTCTTAGTCGCCCAATGGACCTAGGTTTCCTAATGGGACGAGTGAGTGTAATGGGACTAAAGGGCCTAATGGGCCCAATAGACATCAATGGTCGAATGTTTCTAATGGGCCCAATGGGTTTGATAGGCCCAATGGGAATAATGGGCACAAGTAGGCCAATGGGCCGAATGGGCCTAATGGCCCTAATAGCCCTAAGTGGCCTAATGGGTATGATGAGCCTAATGGGGTGAATGAACGTAAGTGTCCAAATTCACCTAATGGGAATAATGGTAATAATGGGCCTAAGTGGCTGAGTGGGCCTAAGTGGCCTAATGGACCTGATGGGCATAATGTGATGAATGGGCCTCAGTGGACTAATCTGACCAATGGGTCTAATAAGCCCAATGGGAATGAAGGGCTGAATGTGCCAAATGGGCCAAATGGGCCTAAGTGGACGAAATGTCCCAATTGTCCTAATGGGCCTAATAGACCTAAGTGGAAGAATGAGTCTAATGGGCCAAGTGGCCTAATGGTCCTCAGTAGACTCATGGGCCTAATAGACCTAAGTGGACAGATGTTTCTAATGGGCCTCGGAGCTGAAGTGGCCTAATGGTCCCAGTGGGCCTAATGATCCTATGTGGCCAAATGTGCCAAATGGGTTTAAATGGCCTAATTGGCCAAATGGGCCTAATGTGCCTCTGGGCCTAAGTGCCCAATGAGCCTAATGGGACTAATGAGCCTAAGTGGCCTAATCCGCCTAATCAAACAATTGGGCCTAAGTGGCCTAATGGGCCAAATAGGCCTAGGTGGCCGAATGGGTCTAATTTGCCTAGGTGGGTGAATGGGCCGAATGGGATGGATATACCAAAGGGGCCTATTTGGACTGATGGACCTAAGTGGACTAATGGGCCGAATGGGCCTAAGTGTCCTAATGGTTCAAATGGGCCAAAGGTTCCTAGTGGGCCTAATGGGACTAAGGGAATTAATGGGATTAATGGGACTAGGTACCAAATGGGATTATTTGGCCTAATGGGCCTAATGGTCCTAATGGTACTAAGTGACCTAATGAGTCTAATGGGCCTAAGTGGCCTAATCGACCTGATGGGCTTGATGGTCCTAATGGGCCTAATGGTCTTAATTGGCCAAAGTGGCCTAATGGACCTAAGGGGCCTAATGGGCCTACGTGGACTAATGGGCCAGGGTGGCTTAATGGGCTTAACGAGCCTAGGGGAAAAATGGGCCTAATGGGCTGAATTGGCCTTAGCGGCCTAATGGGCCTAAGCGGTCTAGTGGGCCTAAGTGGCTTAATAGGCGTAATGGGTGTAATGGGCGTAATGGGAGTAAGGGGTCTAATGGGATTAAGGGGCCTAATGGGCATAAGGTGCCTAATGGGACTAAGATTCTTAATGGGCCTAGGTGGCCTAATGGGCTTAATGGGATTAACGGGCCTAGGGTCCAAATGGGCCTAATTGGCCTTAGTGGCCTAATGGGTCTAATGAGCCTAATGGGTCGAAGTGGCCTAATGGGACAAAGTTGCCTAATCGGCCTAATGGGCATAATGGGCCCAACGGGTCGAATGGACCAAATGGGCCTAGGTGACCTAATGGGACGAATGGGCCTAATGGGCCTAATGGGATGAATGGGCCTAATTGGCGTAAATGGACTAATGGTCCAAAGTGGCCTAATGGGACAAAATTTTAAAATATGACTAATGGGATTAATGGTCCTAATGGTCCTAATGGGCCAAATTGGACTAATGGTCTAAGTGGCCTAATCAGCCTAATGGGCTTAGTGGGACTAGTGGGCCAAAGTGGCATAATGGGCCTTAGTCGCCTAATCGGCCTAATGGGGATAAGTGGTCTAATGGGCCCAAGTGACCTAATGGGATTAAGGGGCTTAACAAACCTAGGGGCCTAATGGGCCTAATGGTAGGAATTGGCCTAATTATCCAAAGTGGCCTAATGTGACTAATGAGCCTAAGTGGCCTAATGGGACTAAGCGTCCTAATGGGCCTAAGTGGCCTAATGGGCGTAATGGGTGTAATGGGCGTAATGGGTGTAAGGGGTCTAAGGGGCCTAATGGCCCTAAGGGGAATAATGGGCATAGTTGGACTAATGGGCCTAGGTGGCCTAATGGGCTTAATGGGATTAATGGGCCTAGGGTCCAAATGGGCCTAATAGGACTAATTAGCCTCAGTGGCCTAATGGGTCTAATGTGACTAATGGGTCGAATTTTCCTAATGATCCAGAGTTGCATAATTGGCCAAATGGGCATAATGGGCCCAATGGGCTAAATAGGCCAAATGGGTCTGGGTGGCCTAATGGGCCTAATGGGCCTAATGGACCTAATTGCCTAAGTTGACTAATGGTCCAAAGTGGCCTAATGGTCCAAAGTGGCCTAATGGTCCAAAGTTTCATAATCGGCCAAATGGGATTAATGGGTCTAATTGGCCTAAGTGGCCTAATGGGCCTAAGTGCCCTAATCAGCAAAATAGGATTAATGGGCCTAGTGGGCCTAAGTGGCCTAATGGGCCTTAGTCGCCTAATATGACTAATGGGGCTAAGTGTCCTAATGGGCCTATGTGGACTAATGGGCTTAGTGGGCTTAATGGGTCTAGGGGACTGATGGGCCTAATTACACTAAGTGGCCTAATGCGCCTAATGGACCTAAGTGGCCTAATGGGACTAAGTTGCCTAATCGGTCTAATGGGATTAATGGTCCTAAGGGGCATAATGGGACAAATGTGCCTAGTGCACCTAATGGTACTAAGTGGCCTAATCAGCATAATGGGCTTAATGGTCCTGGTGGGCCTAAGTGGCCTAATGGGCCTAATGGGCCTAAGTGGATTAATCAACCTAATGGACCTAAGTTTCCTAATAGGCCTAAGTTTTCCAATGGGACTAATGGGCCTAAATGACCTAAGTGACCTAATGGGATGAATTGGGCTAAGTGGTCGAATGGGCCGAATGGGCATAAGTGGCCCAATGGGCCTAATGGGCCTAATGGGTGTAAGTGGCCGAATGGGTTGAATGGGCCTAAGTGTCTTGATGGGCATAATAGGCCTAAATGTCATAATGATCCTTAGGGGCCTAATGGGACTTAGTGGCCTCACAGGCCTAATAGGCCTAATGGGCCTAATGGGCTAATGGGCCTAAGTGGATGGATGAGCATAATGGGCTAAGTGGCCCAATGGGCCTAATGGGCTCAATGGGCCTAGGTGGCCGCCTATTGGGCGTAATGGGATGAAGTGGCCAAATGGGCATAATGGGCTGAGGTGTCCTAATGGGCCCAGTGGGCCTAAGTGGCTTAATGGGTCGAATGGGCTGAATGGGCCTAAGTGGCCTAATCATCCTAAAGGGCCTAATGGTCCAAAGTGGCCTAATGGACCTAAGTGGCCAAATGGGCCTAAGTTTCCTAATGGGGCGAACTAGCCTAAATGGATAAATGGGTCTAAGTGGACTAATGGGACTAATGGGTCTAAGTGGCCAAATGGTATTAAGTGGCTCAATGGGCCTAATGGGTGTAAGTGGCCTAACGTGCCTAATTGTACTAATGGGCCGAATTGACATAATGGGATTAATGGGTCCAAGTGGTCGAATGATCCAAATGGGCCTAAGTGGCCCAATTGGCCCAACGGGCTGAATGGGACGAATGGGACTAAGTGGACTAATGGGCCTAATTGTCCTAAGTGGCCCGATGGGCCTAATGGGCCTAAGTGGACTCATGGGCCGAATGGGCCTAAGTGGACTAAGTGGCCTAATCGGGCTAATAAACCAAATGGGCCTAATGGGCTTAGGTGTCATAATAGGCCCAAGTTTCTAAATGGGACTATTTGGCCTTAGTGGCCCAGTGGGCCTAAATTACCAAAGTGGCCTAATGTTCCTAATGGGATGAACGAGATGAATGGTCAAAATGGGCTTAAGTGTCCTAATGGGCCTAATTGGGATAATGGGACTAAGTGACCTTATGGGCCTAAGTTTCCTAATGGGTCTAAGTGGTCGAATGGTCCTAAGTTTCCCGAATGGGCCTAATGGCCGAATGGGCATAATGTGCGGAATGGGCCTAATGTGCTAAAGCAACCTAATGGGCTTAAGGCCAATGGTCCTAATGAGCCTAATGGACCAAATGGGCCTAATGGGATGAATGGGCCTAATGGGTCGAATGGTTAGAATGGGCCTAATGGGCCTAATGGGTCTAAGGGGGGCTAATGGACCTAATGGGCCTAATGAGACTAAGTGGATGAATGGGCATAATGGGCCTAAGTGGCCGAATGGGCCTAATGGGCCTAAGTGGACCAATTTTCCTAATGGGCCTAATGGGACCAAGTGGGCCTACTATTCCTAATGGGTCTACTAGGCCTAATGGTCCTAATGGGCCTACTGGGCCTACTGGGCCTAATGGGCCTACTATGAATAATGGACCGAATGGGACTAATATGTCAAAGTGGCATAATAGGCCTAAGTGAACCAATGGGCATAAGTTGCCTAATGGGTCTAATGGGCCTAAGTGGCCTAATGGGTCTAATGAGCCTAAGTGGCCAAATGGGACAAAGTGGATGAATGGGCCTAATGGGCATAATGGCTCGAAGTGGCCAAATGGGCCTAATGGTCCTAAGTGTCCAAATGGGTCAAAGTGGATGAATGGGCCTAATGGGCCACAGTGGACAAAGGGGCCTAATGAACCTAATGGGCCTAAGTGGCCTAATGGGTCTAATGGTCCTAATGGGAAAAAATGGATGAATGGGCATAATCGGCATAATCGGCCTAATGGGCCAAAGTGGGAAAATTGGACTAATGGACCTAAGTGGCCTAATGGGCCTATTGTCCGTAATTGGCTTAATGGGACAAATGGGACTAACTGGCATAATGGAACTAAGGGAATGAATGGTCCAAATGGGGTGAATAGAAATAATGGGCCTAAAGGGATGAAGTGGCCAAATGGGCCAAATGTGACAAAGTGGCCTAATGGGCCTAATGGGCATAAGTGGCATAATGAGACCAATTGGCCCAATGGGCCTAATGGCCCAAATGGGCCTAGGTGGCCTAATGGGCCTAAGTGGCCTAAGTGGCCTAGTGGGCCTAAGTGTCCTAATGGTCCGAATGGGCCAAAGTGGCTAAATGGGCCTAATGGGCTAAAGTGGCTGAATTATCCTAATGGGATGAAGTGGCCTAATGGGCCTAAGAGGCCCATTGGAAATAATGGGTTAATGGGCATTATGGGCCTAATTGGTTAATGGGCATTATGGCCCTAATGGTCCTAATGGGCCTATTAGGCCTAATGGGCCTCAGTGGCCGAATGGGACTAATGGGCCTTATGGTGATGCGGATCATGGTGCACACAAGCAGCAAGGAGTTGAGGGTGATCATGGCATTGATCGTGAAAGGAACATTAATGGAAAAGACCCATTGCATGGGATTGGTGGCCCAATGACAAGAGGAAGAATGAGGAGGATGAGAGAGGCTTTACATGGCCTCATTTTGAAATTACAAGAGGAGGCCCAACATGCATGCATGGGAGGAGAAAATGGGCCTTTAATCACACTTATTAAAGCCCAAAAGTGAACCTAAAAGGACCACCCATATGCTTCCACGAAATTCAATCCACTTGCATGAAGGAAATCTCCAATGTCAAAAGTGGTGGGCCCCTTGTCTCCAAATCCATGGTGGGAATCTTCAAAGTCTTTGGGGTGGTTCCTAAAAGTCTTCTTTAGAGATATCTTGTCCCCTAAAGTCATGGACATGTGTAAACAAAGTCAAATTCGTGGGATAGGCTTTAGAATTTTGTGGGATAGGTAGTTTGACATGTATTCCTCTCATTTGGCTATAAATAGCCACCTCTTGTACCCCCTTGAAGGTTAATTTCGAATTTGAGAGTTTCTAGCATTATTATGCTTGTGTTTCTTGTGTTCTTAGGTGAATGCAAGTAAGGCTCATCAAAGGAGTGATCAACCTTTGTGGCGCTTTATAATTAGAGTTTCAAGGGGCAAGTCTCCTTGGGGTCCTAATTGATCATCCCCTTCCCCTTTTATTCCTATTGCATTTCTTTTAATTTTCATTCCCCTCTTCTTTCTTCGCTTGTGTTTCCGCATTTTTGCCAACGAATACCGCACTCATATACGGTATCATATCATTTGGTATCAGAGGAAGGCAACGGAAACCAGGTTCTTTCATTTCTATTTCTCCCATCTTTTTTTTTTCTCCCCCTTCTTCCGTTTTCTGCCATCACCCATTCTGGACGGAGCTTTCTTCCATATTTTCGTCTGCTTTTTCTTTGAGTTTCTGGGCGTATAATATGTCATTTTAATAGTTCAGAATCTCATCTTTCTTCTCGATTTGGAAACACTAAAATCCGACACCTATATTTGGAGATATTGCGGAATCAATTCGTGCTACAGTTTCACCCTTGTGAAATCTAACAATCTTCAAGGCGGATTTCCATTTGAGATTGAAGTTCAAGTTATCACAACCATTTATATCATTACAATCAGATTAGTACATTTTCCATTTGTTGTACTTTGAGCATGAAAAGCGCACTCTTTGCAATTCTTGTTTGTTGAGTAGCAAAAAAAAAAAATCAAAAAAAAAAATCAAAAAAAAAAATCAAAAAAAAAAAAAAAATACAAAAAAAAGGGAAGCTTCTCATTTGAAACATTGCGTTTGCTCATATGTCATAAATTTGATTGCAATTTTCTTATCCATCATCTTCTTTCCTTCATCCATATCCAACCTTCTTCTATAACCTTTTCTCCCATTTACCCCCCACGTTTCTTGGACCTCATTGATTCAAACCCTTTTAAAATTTCTGATTTTTAAAGATTGCCATGAATTGATTGCTTCTACTAGTTGTCTTCTTGATTCTATTTAAGAACACTTGTAGGAACCAAGTTGTTGTGCTAGAAAGTGTGAGGAACCTTTTGAGAGATAAAAAAAAGAGAAAGAGTGTGAGGAATTAAAAAAAATGGCAAGTGAGGGAGAAAGAAGTGAGATCGACATTAAATTATTCATGAAAGCAGTCGCTGACCAGTTTACAAGATTGAATGCTAGGTTGGATGATATACAAAGTTCCTCATCTTCAAAGGCTCCAAGAAGGCAAGAAATTCATGAAGGTGATGATGAGTACTCCGATTTCGAAGAATCAATTCCTAGGCGAGGGCAACGTGCTGCTTGGAGAGATAATGACTTGGGAAGCATCAAAGTGACACTTCCACCCTTTCAAGGGAAGAGTGACCCAGAACTTTATTTGGAGTGGGAGCGGAAGGTTGACCATGTGTTTGGACTTCACAACTACTCGGAGGAGAAGAAGGTAAAATTGGCAGCCCTTGAGTTCAATGACTATGCAAGTATTTGGTGGGACCAATTACAAGTAAGTCGACGACGAAATGGAGAAAGGCCAATTCGAACATGGGAAGAAATGAAGATAGTAATGCGTAAAAGGTACATTTCTAGTCATTACTATCGAGACTTACATTTGAAGTTACAAAAACTTGTGCAAGGTTCCATGTGTGTGGAGGAATACTACAAGGAAATGGAGATATCAATGATTCGAGCCAATTTGGAGGAGGATCGCGAAGCTACCATGGCAAGGTTCATCAATGGCTTGAATCCGGCAATTAGAGATGTGGTGGAACTACAGACCTACATTGACATGGAGGAGTTGCTACATAAGGCAGTGAAGGTCGAAAAACAACTACATTCTCGGAGAATTCAAGTAAGTTCCCATAATTTTTGGAAGGATAACCGGAAAGATCCAAAATCAATTTCTAAGTGGAATGAAACGAAACTAAGGGATTCTAAATTTGTTCCAAAACAAAGAGAAGAGGCCAAAAATAAGTTCTTCCCCACTGATTCAAAAGGAAAAATGGACACAAATTTCCCTTCTAAATCTCGTGATATAAAGTGTTTTAAGTGTCAAGGACATGGTCATATTGCATCTCAATGTCCAAACAAAAGGGCCATGATTATTTTGGATAATGGAGACATCCTTAGTGAGCACTCTAGTGATGATGAGATTCCATCTTTGGAGGAGGGTTCCGATGTAGAAGTTGAAGAACCCGTACATGGAGATGCATTGGTGGCAAGAAGAGCTTTAAACATTCAACCCAAAGATGATCATGATGAGGAGCAACGGGAACATATTTTTCATACGAGATGCCACATCAAGGAGAAGGTATGTAGTATGATCATTGATAGTGGAAGTTGTACCAATGTGGCGAGTACATTGTTGGTGGAAAAGTTGAGTTTGCCTACTCTAAGGCATACTAGACCCTATAGATTGCAATGGTTGAATGATAGTGGGGAAGTGAGGGTCACAAAACAAGCCATAGTTTCTTTTTCCATTGGAAAATATCATGATGAGGTGTTGTGTGATGTTGCTCCGATGCAAGCTGTCCATTTGCTACTAGGGAGACCATGGCAATTTGATTGGAGGGTGATGTATGATGGCTATGCTAACCGCTTCTCTTTTCATTTCAGCGGTCGAAAGATTGTTTTGACTCCTCTAATTCCCATACAAGCATATGAAGATCAAGTGAGGATAGAGAAAGAATACAAAAAGAAAAAAGAAATGAGTGAAAAAGATAGTGGGAAAAATAAAATTTTGAGTGATAAAAAAGAGAGTGATGAGTTGATGAAAAAGGAAATGAGAGAAAAAAATGAAAAGAGTGGAAAAATTAAGAGTGAAAAAGGAGAGTCGAGTGGCATAAAAATAAATGAGGGAAATCAAAGAGATGAAAACAAGAGTGATGAGCGAAAGGTGAGTTTATTTTCTGGAAAAAGTGAGATGAAAGGTGCTTTATTGAGCGGGAAAGTGTTCTTACTCATTAGTAAGGATGCCTACCTCGCAACTAATGAACTTCACCATTCTTTGCCTTCTTGTGTTGTGTCTTTGCTACAGGAATTTGGTGATTTGTTTCCTAAAGAAACACCCGATGGACTACCCCCTTTGAGAGGCATTGAGCATAGTATTGACTTCATACCCGGTGCCGCAATTCCAAATAGGCCAGCATATAGAGCTAATCCGGAAGAGACTAGAGAGATCCAGTGTCAAGTTGAAGAACTCATGAAGAAAGGATTAGTAAGGGAAAGCATGAGTCCCTGCGTCGTTCCGGTGATCCTAGTACCCAAGAAAGATGGAACATGGCGGATGTGTGTGGATTGTCGCGCCATCAACAAAATAACAGTTAAGTACCATTATCCCATCCCTCGACTTGATGACATGCTTGATGAATTAAATGGGGCCTCTTTGTTTTCAAAAATTGATCTTAAAAGTGGATACCACCAAATTCGAATGAAAGAAGGAGATGAGTGGAAAACTGCTTTTAAAACTAAGTTTGGTTTGTATGAGTGGTTAGTTATGCCATTTGGTTTAACTAATGCACCAAGTACATTCATGAGCTTAATGAACCATGTCCTTCGTTCATTCATTGGAAAATTTGTGGTTGTCTATTTTGATGATATCTTAGTGTATAGAAAATCTTTAGACAACCATGTTGAACACTTGCGTTTGGTGTGTGAGACCCTTAAACAAAACCAACTTTATGCCAATCTTCAAAAATGTTCCTTTTGCAGGGATTCTGTTGTGTTTCTTGGATTTGTTGTAGGGGCGGAAGGGATTCGTGTGGATGATGAAAAGATCAAAGCAATTCAGGAGTGGCCCACACCGAAGAGTGCAACCGAGGTTAGAAGTTTTCATGGATTGGCAAGCTTTTATAGGAGGTTTGTAAAGGATTTTTCATCCATCGCTGCACCTCTTAATGAACTTGTAAAGAAACATGTGGTCTTTAAATGGGGTGAAAAACAAGAAAAAGCTTTTAACACACTCAAAGAAAAATTGGTCAATGCTCCCCTTTTAAGGCTACCCGATTTCACCAAAGTCTTTGAAATTGAGTGTGATGCATCGGGAGTTGGAATTGGTTCTGTTTTGACTCAAGAGTCACGTCCAATTGCTTACTTTAGTGAGAAATTGAACGGGGCAACATTAAATTATTCAACTTACGATAAAGAACTTTATGCTTTGAAACGAACCCTGGAAACATGGCAACATTACTTATGGCCTAAAGAGTTTATTATTCATTCTGACCATGAAAGCCTTAAGTATTTGAAGTCCCAAGGTAAGTTGAATCGGCGGCATGCATCTTGGCTGGAATTCATTGAGACTTTCCCCTACGTGATCAAGCACAAAAAAGGCAAGGAAAATGTGGTTGCTGATGCTCTTTCACGAAGGTATTCACTTCTTACTTCTCTTCATTCTAGATTACTTGGACTTGAGTTACTAAAGGGAATGTATGAAAATGATGGAGATTTTTCTAAAATTTGGACATCTTGTGAAAAACATGGTTTTAAAGACTATTACAAAAATGACGGGTTTCTTTTCAAAAGGGATAAATTGTGCATTCCAAATTGTTCAACTCGAGAATTGCTTGTAAAAGAAACTCATGGGGGTGGTTTGATGGGGCATTTTGGGGTTGATAAAACACTAGCTACTTTGCATGAACATTTTTATTGGCCAAGCATGAGAAAAGATGTTATTGCAATTTGTGCTAGGTGTGTCACTTGTAAGCATGCAAAGTCCAAGGTTCAACCAAATGGATTGTATTCCCCCTTGCCCGTTCCATCCCATCCTTGGACCGACATCTCTATGGATTTTGTGTTGGGATTGCCTCGATCCCAATCGGGAAGAGATAGCATTTTTGTTGTCGTGGATCGCTTTAGCAAAATGGCCCATTTCATTGCATGCTCAAAAACTAATGATGCTATACATATAGCAGATTTGTTTTTCAAAGAAATTGTGAGATTACATAGACTGCCCAAAACCATTGTAAGTGATAGGGATGTGAAATTCCTTAGCCACTTTTGGAGGACATTGTGGAATAAATTGGGAACTAAATTATTGTTCTCAACTGTTGCACATCCTCAAACTGATGGGCAAACTGAAGTGGTGAATAGGACTCTTTCTACCTTATTGCGTGCAATAATTCAAAAAAATCTAAATAATTGGGAAAAATGTTTGTCACACATAGAGTTTGCATATAACCGAGTAGTTCATTCCACTACTAACTTCTCACCTTTTGAGATTGTATATGGATTTAATCCAATGACTCCATTAGATATTCTTTCATTGCCTACTAATGAGGTTGTTGATCTCGCAGGTGATGAGAAGGCCAAATTTGTTCGGGATTTACATGCCAAGGTGAAAGCCAACATTGAAAGAAGAAATGAACAATATGCAAAGCAAGCAAACAAGGGTAGGCATAAGGTTGTACTAGAACCTGGAGATTGGGTGTGGGTGCATTTGAGGAAGGAAAGGTTCCCGGAGCAAAGAAAATCAAAACTTCAGTCACGAGGAGATGGTCCATTTCAAGTTTTAGAAAGAATCAATGATAATGCCTACAAGATTGACTTGCCCAGCAGGTATGGAAACGTGAGTGCTACCTTTAATATTTCTGATCTCTCTCCTTTTGAATATGCAGATTCGAGGACGAATCCTTTTGAAGAGGGAGGGGATGATGCGGATCATGGTGCACACAAGCAGCAAGGAGTTGAGGGTGATCATGGCATTGATCGTGAAAGGAACATTAATGGAAAAGACCCATTGCATGGGATTGGTGGCCCAATGACAAGAGGAAGAATGAGGAGGATGAGAGAGGCTTTACATGGCCTCATTTTGAAATTACAAGAGGAGGCCCAACATGCATGCATGGGAGGAGAAAATGGGCCTTTAATCACACTTATTAAAGCCCAAAAGTGAACCTAAAAGGACCACCCATATGCTTCCACGAAATTCAATCCACTTGCATGAAGGAAATCTCCAATGTCAAAAGTGGTGGGCCCCTTGTCTCCAAATCCATGGTGGGAATCTTCAAAGTCTTTGGGGTGGTTCCTAAAAGTCTTCTTTAGAGATATCTTGTCCCCTAAAGTCATGGACATGTGTAAACAAAGTCAAATTCGTGGGATAGGCTTTAGACTTTTGTGGGATAGGTAGTTTGACATGTATTCCTCTCATTTGGCTATAAATAGCCACCTCTTGTACCCCCTTGAAGGTTAATTTCGAATTTGAGAGTTTCTAGCATTATTATGCTTGTGTTTCTTGTGTTCTTAGGTGAATGCAAGTAAGGCTCATCAAAGGAGTGATCAACCTTTGTGGCGCTTTATAATTAGAGTTTCAAGGGGCAAGTCTCCTTGGGGTCCTAATTGATCATCCCCTTCCCCTTTTATTCCTATTGCATTTCTTTTAATTTTCATTCCTCTCTTCTTTCTTCGCTTGTGTTTCCGCATTTTTGCCAACGAATACCGCACTCATATACGGTATCATATCATATGGCCTAATGGACCTAATGGTCCTAAGTGGGATAATTAAGCTAAGTGGCCTAATGGGATGAATGGAACTCACTAGACTAATGGGCCTAAGTGGCCTAATGGGCCTAATGGACTGAATGGGTCTAATGGTCCTAAGTGGCATAGTGGTCTTAATGGTCCTCAATGGCCGAAGTGGCCTGATGGGCCAAATGGGCCAAATGGTCCTAAGTGGCCTCATGGGACTAATGGGCCTGAGTGGCCTAATGGGGAAAATGGGCCAAATGGGCCTAAGTAGACTAATGGTTCTTAGGGGCCTAATGGGCCTTAGTGACCTAATGGGCCTAAGTTTCTTAATGGGCTTGATGGGACGAATAGGCCTAAGTGGAATAAGTGGCCTAATGGAACTAATGGGTTAGATGGGCCTATTGGGCCGAATGGGCCTAATGGGCCTAGGTGGCCTAATGGTCCTAAGTGGCCTAAGGGGCCTAAGTGGAATAATTGGCCTAATGGGAATAAGTGGCCTAATGGGTCTAAGAGGACGAAGTGGCCTAAGGGGCCTAAGTGGCCTAATGGGACTAATGAGTCTAATGGTCCTAATGCGCTGAATGGTCCTAAGTGGAATAATGAGATTAATGGGCTGAATTGGCCTAAGTGGCCTAATCGGACTAAGCGGCCTAATGGGCGTAAGGGGCCTAAGGGGCCTAATGGGACTAATGGGCCTAAGTGTCCTAAGGGACCTAAGCGGCCTAATGGTCATAATGGGCCTAATGGGACTAATGGGCCTAATGGGCCTAGGTAGACTAATGGGCCTTGGTGGCCTAATGGTCCTAATGCCCTGAATGAGCCTAAGTGGTATAATGGGCATAAGGGGCCTAAGTGACCTAATCGGCCTAAGTGGCCTAATGGGCCTAAGTGTCCTAATGGGCCCAAGTGGCCTAATGGGTTTAGTGGGCCTAATATTCATAATAGGCCTAATTGGGATAATTTTCCTAATGGGCCATATGGGCCTAAGTGGCCTAGTGGGCCTAATCCAATGGGATTAATGGGCCAAATTGGCCTTATGGGCCTAAGTGGCCTAATAGTACAAATGTACCTTAGTGGCCTAATTGGCCTAATGTGCCTCATGGTCTAAAGTGTCATAAAGGGCTTAAGTGGAATAATGGGTCTAATGGGCTGAATGGGCCTAAAGTGGACTAGTGGGTCTAATTGACCTAATGGGTATAATGGTCCATATGGGCCTAAGTGGCCTAATCTAATTAGTTTAATGGGTCAAATGGACCTAAGTGTCCCAATGGTATGAATGAGCCTAATGGGCCAAAGTGGCCCAATGGGACTAATGGGCCTAAGTGGTCAAATGAGCCTAATGGGTGTAATGGGACAAATGGTTCTAATGGGCCTAAGTGGCCTAATGGGCCTAATGAGCCTAATGAATGAACCTGATGGATCCACACACTCCTGGCTCCTAATGTTCCCACTGCCTCCTCTTCCCCTCCTAGGGTTTTGGGGGTTTGCTCGATGATGATGGTGCTGCTTCACCTGGTCTATCCTCTTCTTTATCTTTCTTTCTTTTTCTTCCTTCTCGACTAATGTGGATTTTTTGGTGTGGCCATCGTGCATATCTCACCACCCCTCTTTAAATATATCCCTATGCATCATATCCTCATTCTGGGTATGTGTGGGTGGGTGCTTTAAACCGATGTGGTTTCTGGCTTGATCCCCTACTGAGGCCTCCATCTACTCATCCTTCTGTGATTATTTCCCTGCCAGTTTAGTGCATGGGTCTTCATGGAGGTTCTGGGAGGTGAGGATCGAGGGGCATAAGATCTCAGAGAGGGTGAATGTATCATATTTAATGGTTCAAATGGTTGTGATGTTCTGTTTTGATAGTTTTATTGTGGTGATGTTGGAGTTCTATGGCAGTGATATGAAAACATCAGTGGTGATTATTGGGCGTCCTGGTTCATTTTGCTATGATTCTCGGCTCCAACGATGATGGTCGACGACGACAAAGGTGGTGTTCCCTCAGGCGATGTGGTGACTCTAGCGATAATGGTTACGAAAATGATGTTCAGAGTGGATGACAATGTGGTGATGATGATGGTGACAACTTCTTTGATGTGTTATCTTCGATGTAGTGGCTACGTGATTCAAAGGATCTGTCGCCGATACAACGGTTCCCACAGTGATGATACTCATTTCAAATTTTAAATATGTGGATTATTTTTTCAAATTTGGATATGTGTCATGTTTTATGGTGTACGAATCACACTTTTTCCTCAAAGTGGATTTTATGAAAGTTTAAAAAATGATTTGGAGGGCCTAATGAGCCAAAGTGGCCTAATATGACTAATGGACCTAATGGGTCTAAGTGGACTAATGGGACTAATGGGACTAATTGGCCTAAGTGGACTAATGAGCTAAAGTGGCATAATGTGCTTAGTGGGCCAAATGGGCCAAATGGGCCTTATTGCCAATGGGTCTAATGGGCAGAATCAGCCTAATGGGCATAAGCGGCCTAAGTAGCCTAAAGGGACTTATGGGCCTAAGTGGCCGAGTGGGTCTAAGTGGAATAATGGATCCAATGGGCCCAATGGACATAAGTATCCTAATGGGCCTTAGTGGCCTAATGGTCCTAAGTGGCCCAATGGGATTAAGATGCCTAATGGGCCCAATGGCTAATGGGTATAATGGGCCAAAATGGCCTAATGGGCTTGATGGGACTAAGCATCCTAAGTGGCCTAAGGGACTTAATGGGCCTAAGTGGCATAATGAGCTTAAGTGGCATAATGGGCCTAATGGGCCTAAGCGGTATAAGTGGCCTAAGGGGCCTAATGGGCCTAATGGACTCAATGGGCCTAAGTGGCCTAATGGGCCTAAGTGGCCTAATGGGCCTAACCGGCCTAAGTGGCCTAATGGTCCAAATGGTCCTAATGGGCTCAATGGGACTAAGTGGCCTAATGGGACTAAGTGTCATAAGAGGACTAATGGGCCAAATGGGACTAAGTGGCCTAAGGGGCCAAATGGTCTCAATGTTCCAAAGTGGGCAAATGGGCCTAAGTGTTTGAATGGGACTAAGTGGCCTAATGGTACTAATGGTTCTAATGGGGCTAATTTCCCTAGTGGTATCAATGTGCCTAATGGGCCTTAGTGGCTAAATGGGCCTAAGTGGCCTAATTGGCCAAATGGGCCTAGGTGGCCTAATCAGCTTAATGGACCTAATGGTTTAAATGGGCCTAAGTGGACTAATGGTCCTAATGGGCCTAATGCACCTAATGAGCCTAATGGGCCTAAGTGGACTAATGGGCCTAATGGGCTAATGGTCCTTTATGGGCCTAAGGGGACCAATGAGACTAAGTGGCCTAATCAGCCTAATGGGATTAAGTGGACTAATGGGCCTAATGGTCCAATTGGGCCTAAGTGGCCTAATGGGTCTAATGGGCATAATGAGCATAATTGGCCAAATCGGCATAATGAGCCTAATAGGCCTAAGCATCCTAACCGTCATAATGGGCCTAATGGGACTAATTGGCCTAATCCTTTGAATGGTCCTAATGGGTCGAGTGGAATGAATGGACCTCATGGTCCTAAGTGGCCTAATGGGCCTAATGGGCCCAAGTGGCCTGATGAGCCTAATGGGCATATGTGTATAAATTGTCTTAATGGGCCTAATAGGCCTAAGTGTCTGAATGGGCATAATGGGCCAACGTGGCCTATTGGGATGAATAGGGCGAATGGGCCTAAGTGGCCTAATCGGCCTAATCGGCCTCATTAGCCCATAACTATTAGTGTATTAGATATAGTGTTTTGGTTCTAGGTTTTACGATTTTTTTGGTTATAATTGGCCAAAATTGGTCTAAATTGGTCTAAATGACCAAATAGCCAAATTACCAATTATCCTAAGGGCCCACTGAACTAATGGGCTAATGGCCTAATGACTTAAATGACCTAATTGGTCTAAATATCCAAATGACCTAATATCCTAATGGCATAATTGTCATAATTTCCTAATTGACATAAATGAACTAATTGGTCTAAATGGCCTAATTAGTCTAAATGGATTAAATGGTATTATTGGATTAAATGGTCTAATTGGCCTAATTGGCCTAGTTGACCTAATTGGCCCAATCGGCCTAAATTGGCCTAAACTGCCAAATGGTTCTAAATGGTCTAATTGGTCGAAATGAATTAAATGGGTCAATTGGATCAAATGGTCTAATTGTCCTAATTAGCCTCATTGGCATAATTGGCCTAAATTGTCAAAAATGGTCAAATCACCAAATGACCAATTGGCCTATGGTGTAATTAACTAATGGGATAATGGACTAATGACCAAATTTTTCTAAATAGTCTAATGGCCTAATTGGCATAAATGACCTAATTGGTCTAAATGGCCTAATTGGTCTAAATGGATTAAATGATCTAATTGGATTAAATGGTCTAATTAGCCTAATTGTCCTAATTGACCTAAATGGTCTAATTAGCCTAATTGGCCTAAATGACCTAATGTCCTAAATGGACTAACAGACTAATTGGCCTAAATGGATTAAAGTCCTAAATTTTCTATGGCATAATGACCTAATTGGCCTAATGGCCTATTTGGCCTAACAACCTAATTTTTCTAAATGGAATAATTGTCCTAAATGACCTAATTGGACTAATTTTCCTAATTTTCCTAATTTTTCTAAATAGACTAATTGGACAATTAGCCAAATAGACAAATGTACAATTGATTAAAATTACCAACTGACCGAATAACCAAATTACACAACATAAATGGAATTAGACTGAAATGAATATACAAGAGGAATCCATAGAATACACATGTTTATCATGCTAATTAGTATGTATTGTTTATGTTATGTCACTAGTATTAAATTTCTAATTAAATGTATATATATATGCTTATTTATTTTATGGATTTCTTCTAACATCTACAATTTTAATTCATTCTTGGTTTATCACTTTCATATTATTCAATAATGTAGTATTATACTAATAGATTTCATTTTCATTAAGAGGAATTTGGTATCGAAGGTTTTGTGCCTTGAGCAAAATTATTTTCCTTGACTAGGAAGAAAAATTATATAAGAGCTGTAAATGAACAAACACAAGAAAAGATTGTAAGTTTTTTTTAATATTTCAATTGTTGATACGTAATTCATAATTAAATATCTTGTTTATATTTTCAACAGTGTATCCTAGAGGCTCTTGATGAGAAAGAAGATAGAAACTTCAGGCGAAATGATCATTTGAGACAAGTATTAGGTGATGAGCGCCATAGGAGAGCCTAATGTTGATCCATGAAAAAAATCAACCCCACTAGGTATTGGCCCTCATCGAGTGCCTCTCAAACCTATCATAACCCCAAACTGAAAAATGCTCATACAGAAGTAGATGATTCCAAAAAAATAGATATAAGGGAGTGTTAAAGAAGTAAATTGGTCATCGAACACTTCCTGAAAGACATGTCAGTTATAAGTCCACCACTTTAATCATAGACTACTATTACTTTTGATTCATGTATGACATCAATGCGCTCCTTATATGATACCTCTAGCGATTTAAATGAGGGTACTAGTGGTGGTTGAGCTGATGATGGTGGTAGTGGAGGTGGTGGTGGGGTGGGGGGGGGGCGACAAAGGTTGCGGCGACAGCAGTAGTGGTGGTGGTGGTTTCAGGCATAACATAAGTGTGCAAAGATGGATGATGTATTGAAATTTATTTTAAAAATCGTTGCCCGAAACCAAGAGTGAGGATCTTTCACGTCAAATTTAAATTTAATTTATTTAATATTTAAAGAAACAAATACATGTGCTTGTGGACTTTCTTTGTTAGTGAATTTTGATCATCTGAAAATACCCTTTTAGGTTACCATTATTTCACTATGAGGATCCTAGGATAAAATCCCTATAGCAGAGATCTACATGTGCTCCTATGATCTCAGAGAAACACCACTCAATCTCTAGGTGCTAGTGTGGTGATTCCAATGTCTTATGTTGTTCGTTCTTGGTCACTCATTCTTTGGTCTTGAAAAAATATTTCTTGCACTTCTCGTTCTTAAGAGAGAGAGAGGAGGAGTTGAGAGAGAATTCGTTGTGAGCAACAATTTTCTATTATACATTTTTGGATTCTCTACACAATAGACATAGAAACCTATTTATAGAGTTGAGATTTAAGTTAAAATATTATTTAATTGCATACCAGATATTAAATAACATTAATTACCTTCAATAAATATCATACCACATAATAATAATTATATAATTATTATTTTGTGGCACACGCCAACTTGCACAAAAACAAAATTTATATAATGGTATTGTTAATTAATATTTGTTAATGGACTCACTCTTGGTCCGTTCAAACTACTCTATCATTTATTGAACAACTGAATAAATATTTTATTCATAAATAAATATTTTATTTACAATATAGAGAATAAATATTTATTAAAATATTCAATAAATAAAATAAATATTATATTCAATTGTCAGGGAATAAATATTTATTTACTTTATGCGATGAATATAAATTGAATAAAATTATTCTTGAGACTTGAGAATAATATTTATTCCATTTATTAAACTAAAATAGAATTTAATCGAGATAAATGGAAACACTTAGTGTGTAACCCTCTAGGATTCATTCTCATTAACATTAGGAAGACTTGCCTAAAGTTCAAGATTACTATCTAAAAATGGGTCAAGGCATCCAAGAAAAAGAAGTTGATGTCGAAACATCAAAAACTACATACGAACACTCACTGTGTAATATAATCTCTTTGTCATAATATCTCATCAAGAAGGTTGAAAATCCATGTCACTAACCTATATGTTCAATATGTCTTCCTTTGACTATCTGAAATAAACACATGGTTACACCTTGGCCATGGAATTTAATGTGATGGTTTTATTCCAATAAAAGGGTTGAAATATCAACTTCTATAAATCTGGAAGGGACAAATATTTCCTCAGATTATTCATTAATGGCATATCACTCGTGACACACCTAATGTATCCAACTTCTTGATGAGATATTATTGTCATGGTTTAGGACATACATCTAAGTATGAAAGTTGTGACATGTTTTAATAATAATCTTAAAGTATAAGGACCATAACACACACTCATATATAGTAATATTCGATGACACCAAAACATGCAGAATTCCTACTGACGAGTTTGTTCTCATAATCTCTTGTATTAGAGATTACCAAGTGCGAACTTCATGAGAAGAAGTCTCATATGCTTATGATTAATCATACCTAAAAGTCTATATATTGTGTGTCCCTTCATATTACATTATAAAAATAGCCTAAATGGCTGAATTATCCTAAATTGCCTAAATTGGCCTAAATGACCAAAATTGGCCTAATTGGCCTAATTGGTCTAAATGGTCTAAATTTTCCTAAATGTCCTAATTGGATTAATTTGCATAAATTAACTAATTTGATTAATTTTCCTAATTTTCCTAAATGGCCTAAATTGTACTAAATGACCTAAATGGTCTAGTTGGCATAAATGACCTAAATTAACCTAATTGGCCTCATTGACCTAAATTCCCTAAATTGTCTAATTGGTCTAATTGTCCTAAATGACATAATTAGCCTAAATGGCCTAATTGGCCTAAATGGAATAAATTTCTCAAATCATATTAAATGTAATAATTGGCCTAATTGGCATAAATGGCCTAAATTGGCCCTAATGGACAAATTGGTTGTATTGGCTTAAATGGTCTAAATTAGCCTAAATAGCCTAAATGACCTAAATTAGCCTAAATGGCCTAAATGGCCTAAATTGGACTAAATAACCTAAATTGTATAATTAGCCTAAATGACCTAAATGGAATAATTGGACTAAATGAACTAAATGAACTAAATTACCAAATTGATTAATTGGCCAAAACGGCCTAAATTGGCCTAAATGGTCTAATTGGTCTAATTGGCCTAAATGGATTAATTGGAATAAATGGCATAATTGACTAATTATTCTAAATGTACTAAATGGACTAATTGTCCTAATTTGTCTAATTGGACTAATTGGCCTAAATTGGCCTAAATGGTCTAAATTGGCCTAATTGATCTAAATGGACTAAATTGGTCTAAATGGTATAAATGGTCTAATTGGTCTAAATAACCTAAATGGACTAATTTATATAATGGGACTTAGTGGGTCTAATTGATGTGAGACGCATAGGGTGGCCCGATCTTCATAGCCTAGGGTGGCGGTTGAAGGATGTGGTTCGAGGATAAGTGGCGGATGATGGGTACGGATAGTGGATGCAAGTGGTCAATCAATGCTATAAGGAGCGCAACCTACTACTTAGACAACACACTCAAAGGAGAGATGTGATAGCCAATGCACACAAAAACACACATGGTTTGAGGCACGGAATTTGGGTCTTTGTGATCTTGGATCACTAATCTAACTTGTAGATTGGCAAGGCAAGAATGCACAAGAGCAAGGGGAAATTCAGAACAATTCTCACACAATGGAGAGAAACAAAGAATAAGCTCTCAATTAAGTCTTGAATGAAAATACAATGCCATGTGGTGGTTATTTATAGCCAAGGGGGTGATACAATGGTCAAGGGTCTAATACCCTAAAGTCATAAAGGCTAAACCTATCTTTTCCCCTTAAAAGTCAAAAAGATAAAGTCTAAAAAAGACTTTTGGAAAATTAGCACACAACTTTCCAACTATAGTCCACCAGATTTTACTTTGGTGTCCAAATATGCCATTTCTAGAATCCTCTATGTGGGCAAAGCATCCATATTAGTGCAACCATGTGGTCCAAGCTTTAAACATCAATTTTGGGCTTGAATAAGTGATATTATAGGCCCATTGTCTCCATCTATGCAAGGAAAGATCCATTGGGCCCCTAATGAAGTGAGATGGGAGACCATTGTTGCATTCAACCTCTTTAATATCCCATGTGTCATCGGGCCTTGCAAATCCAACTCCTCAACTCGGGTAATCGACTCGGTGCCTTCAACATGGTTCGCATCACTAATGGGTCTAAGTGGCCAAATGACCCTAAGTGGCCTAAGTTTCCTAATGGGCCTAATGGGTCGAATGGTCTTAATGGTTCCAATGGGTCTAAGTGGCCTAATGGCCCTTAGTGGCCTAAGTTGCCTAATGGGCCTAATGGGTCAAATGGGTGTAAGTGGTCGAATGGGCCTAAGTGGCATAAGTTTCCTAATGGGCCTAATGGGTCTAATGAGCATAAGTGGCCTAATCAGCCTAATGGGTCTAATGGGCCTAATGGGTTGAATGGGTGGAATGGGACTAAGTGGCCTAATGGGATGAATGGGCCTAATGGGCCTAAGTGGCCAAATGGGCCTAAGTGGCCTAAGTTTCCTAATGGGCATAAGTGGCCTAAGTTGTTGAATAGGACCAATGGGCCAAATGGGTCCAATGGGCCTAATGGTTCCAACAGGATTAAGTGGACAAAGTTACCTAATGCGCCTAATGGGATGAATGGGCCTAATGGGACTCATGGATTTAATGGGCCTAAGTTTCCTAAGTTGCCTAATGGGTCGAAGTGGCCTAAGGGGATTAATGGGATTAAGTGTCCTAATGGGCCTAATGGGATGAAGTGGCCAAATTGGCCTAATGGGAATAAGTGGCCTAACGTTCCTAATGGGCAATGGGCCTAATGGGAATAATGGGTTGAATAGGTCTAAGTGTCCTAATGGGCCTATATTTCCTAAGTTTCCTAATGGCCCTAATGGGTACAATGGGTCTAAGTGGATTAGTGGACTTAAGTGACCTAAGTTTTCTAATGGGCCTAATAGTCCTAATGGGTCTAATGGGTCTAAGTAGCCTAATCAGCCAAATGGGTCTAATGGGCCTAATTGGCCTAATCGGTCGAACGGGCCTAAGTGGCCTAATGGGTCGACTGGGACTAAGTGTCCTAATGGACCTAAGTGGCCTAAGTTACCTAATTGGATTGATGTTTCTAATGGGACTATGTGGTCGAATGGCCCCAAGCGGCCTAAGTTTCCTAATGGGCCCAATGGGCAGAATGGGCTTAATGGGTCTAATGGGCCTAATGGGTCCAATGTGCCAAAGTAGCCTAAGTTTCCTAATGAGATGATGTGGCCTAATGGGCCTTAATTTTCTAAGTGGCCTAATGGTCCTAATGGGTCGATGTGGCCTAATGGGCGTCATGGGCCAAATAGGCTTAAGTGGCCAAATGGGCCAAATAGGATAATGGGCCTAATGGGCCTAAGTGACCTAATGGGTCTAATGTGTGTATGTGGCCCAATGAGACTAATAGAACTAGGTTACCTAATGGGACTAAGTGGGAAATGGGACAAATGGGCCAAAAGGACCTAAGTTCAATGATTTATGAAACTTGGTTGGCAGCAAAATCCAAAGGGGGGGATTGTTGGGACCATGCTGATGAGGAAGGTGTTTGTTTTCATATGTTGTCTTTTTTTGTCAAGGAAATATTTTAAATAAATAAAATCACCTCACTTTGTATTTGGTGGAAATCATACTGGCCATTGTTTTCAAAACAATCAGACTCACTCTGTCCATTATAATGAGGCAAAGATTTTTTAAAGAGTGCTACGAAGAGTTTTGCAAACTCAAATCTTCCCGGAAGAAGATCAAAGAGAAAACTTGTTCCAAACTCACTGCACCATTAATCTGTGGGTATGCATGGTGATTATTGATAGTGGGAGCTATACAAATGTGGTTTCAACAACACTAGTGGGGAAATTGAAGCTTCCAACTCATAATCATCCTCGCTCGTATAAATTGCAATGGTTGAACAATGGGAGCACACTCCAAGTCAATAAACATGTTATGATTTCATTCTCTATTGGTAAGAACTATGCTGATGAAGTATTGTGTGATGTTATTCCTATGGATGCTTGTCACTTGTTTTTGGGAAGGCCTTGGAAATTTGACAAGGAAGTCAAATATGATGGGAGGAAGAACACATATTCTTTTCAATCTGGGGAAAAGAATATCACACTTGATCTTTTGAATCTATCCCAAACTCTTCAAGAAAAATCTATTCCAGAAGTGCCCAAAGATAGTCTCTTTATCAACAAAGCTCAAGTGGAGAAATCCATAAATAAGAAAAAGCTATTTTTTGCTTTATTGATGATGGAAAAGTCATGCCATGAGGAAAAGAGTCATAAACATTCGTTAGCTCATTCCTTAATTGGGGAATATCAAGACGTTTTTCCTAATGATCTTCCAGTAGGATTACCACCATTTAGGGGAATTGAACACCAAATTGATCTTGTACCGGGTGCACAATTTCCAAATAAACCAGCAAAGCGGTGTAATCCTAGAGAATCAAGGGAATTGCAGAAGCAAGTAGACGAGTTGATGGATCGAGACTTTATAATGCCAAGCATGAGCCCGTGTTCTGTTCCAGAATTATTGGTGCCGAAGAAAGATGGTACGTATCGCATGTGCATTGATAGTAGAGCTATCAATAATATTACCATCAAATACAGGTATCTCATCCCATGACTCGATGATATGCTTGATGAATTACATGGTTAATCAATCTTTTCGAAGGTTGATCTTTGTAGTGGATACCACCAGATTCGAATAAAGGAAGGGGATGAGTGGAAAAACAGCCTTCAAAACTAAAGGCGGATTGTTTGAGTGGATGGTCATTCCATTTGACCTCTCAAATTCTCCTAACACATTCATGCGAATCATGAATGAAGTTCTGAAACCATTTCTTGGTAAATTTGTGGTTGTAATAAGTTTCCATGGTTTAGAATCTTTTTATAGTCGCGTTGTTTCCAATTTTATCACTATCATGGCACCTATCACTGAATGCTTGAAAATGGGAAAATTTGAGTGGTCAAATGCAGCAAATGAATCGTTTGAAATCATTAAGAAAAAGTTGTGTGAAGCGCCAGTTTTGGTGTTGCCTGATTTTGATCAAGTCTTTGAAGTGGAATGTGATGTAAGTGGAGTTAGGATAGGTGATGTTCTCATCCAAATAAAGCATCCTATTTCATATTTTAGTGAGAAACCGAATGATTCATTGAGGAATTATAGCATCTATGATAAGGAATTTTATGCGGTTATAAGAGCCCTAGATCATTGGTCTCATTATTCGAGACTGAAGCAGTTTGTTATTCATTCTGACCATCAGGCATTGAGGATTATCAATGGTCAAAACAAGCTAAGTTCGATGCATAAAAAGTAGGTGGAATTCTTACAATCATTCTCATTTGTGTCCAAATACAAGAAGAGGCAAGATAACATGGTGGCAGATACTTTATCTCAAAGGTATGCATTACTTACCATTCTAAATGCTCGGATTCTTGGATTTTGGCTTACGAGAAAAGATTATCATAATGATATGGAGTTTAATTCTATTTTAATCCAATGTAAAGATGGATTTGTGGAGGATTATTCTGTACAGGATGAGTTTCTCTTTAAGAGAAACAAGTTGTGTGTTCCAAAGGGTAATTACAGGGACTTTCTCATTCGAGAAGCACATTAAGGGGGACTTGCTGGTCATTTTGGCATCCATAAAACTTTGGAGACACTAAAGAAGAATTTATACTGGCCGAATAAGCAATCACATATCCAAGAAATTATTTTGAGATGCGGAACATGTCAAAGAGAAAAGATTCATTTTAAGCCTGGTTTATACACTATGTTGCCTATTTCGGAATATCCATGGGAATATCTCAGCATGGATTTCATTATGGCTTTACCAAAGACTTAGTGAGGCAAATATTCAATTATATTGTAGTTCAAAACACACATCCCATACTCAAAACTAAGAAAACATAATAATATTTTTTGATACTTTAGGAAAATAATCTAGATCTCATTTGTGACATGTAGGAATTAACTACACCATAATCTGATATACGATGTGCTCGGTATGACTCAAAGTGCCTGATATAAATTTAAAATTAACATTATAGTCAAAAAGTGACACTCACTGAAAAATGAAAAAATATGCTCAGATTGTATTTATAATTTAGGAAAACTATTCATAATTCATTTTTGACATGTAGGAAATAGTCTCACATCAAACCAACACATGATGTGATCTGTATGAATCAAAGTGTATGTTTCCATTTTAAAATGAAATTTTAGTAAAAAACACAAGAGATGTACTCAAAATCAATAAAACACATTTGGATTATTTTAATATAATAGTAAAACGGCCCATAAGTCATTTGGGACTTGTAAGAATTATCCTCTCCTCAATCTGATGCATGGTGTGACTAGTATTACTCCAAGTGTGTCTTTTTATTTAAAATTGACATTAATTTTAATCAAAAAGACAATTGACATACTCAAAAAGGATAAAAAACATTTATATTATTTTGATACTTTAGGAAAATTATCCATAAGTCATTTGGGATGTGTAAAAATCATCTTTACTACAATCTGATTCACAATGTAACCGGTATGACTCCAAGTGTGTCTTTTTCTTTAAAATTGACATTAATTTTAATAAAAAAGACAACTAACATACTAAAAACCAATAAAAAACATTCTCATTGTTTTTATACTTTAGGAAAACAATGCATAAGTCATTTTTGATATGTAGGAATCAGCCTCACCCCAATCTGATACACGATGTGCCCAGTATGAATCAAAGTGTCTGTTATCAGTTTAAAATTGACATTTTAGTTAAAAAAGAGTCACTCACTAAAAAATAAGAAAACAGTCTTGGATTGTATTGATAATTTAGGAAATGATTCATAATTGATTTTTTATGCATAGTAATCAGTCACACATCAAACCCACACACGATGTGATCGGTATGATTCAAAGTGCATATTTTTAGTTTAAAATGTCATTTTAGTCAAAACACAAGTGGTGTGATCAAAACAAAGGAAAAACATTTGTATTGTTTTTATACTTGAGTAAAAATATTCATAATTCATTTGAGATGTGTAAGAATCATCCTCACCTCAATCTAACACACGATGTGACCGTTATGACTCCAAATGCGTCTTTTTATTTAAAATTGACATTAATTTTACTAAAAAGACAACTGACATACTCAAAACCAAAAGAATGCTTTAATATTGTTTTTATACTTTATGAAAATGATCCATAAGTCATTTTTTATGTGTATAAATCATCCTCACCTCATTCTGATACAAGATGTTCCCGATATGATTCAAAGTGTCTGTTATTAGTTTAAAATTGAAATTTTAGTACAAAAAAGTGTCACTCAATGAAAACCAAGCAAACATGCTCAGACTACCTTGATAATTTAGTAAAAAAATTCATATTTAACTTTTGATGTGTAGGAATTTGGATCACATTAAACCTACATATGATGTGACCAGTATGACTCAAAGTGTGTGTTTCCAATTTAAAATGAAATTTTGGTAAAAAAACAAAAGTGGCATACTAAAAACTAAGTAAAAACATTCATATTTTTTTTAATAATTTGGGAAAATTATTGATAAGTCATTTGGGATGTTTATGAATCATTCGTACCTCAATCAAATGCACAATGTGACCAGTATGATTCCAAGTGCATCTTTAATATTTAAAATTGACATTAATTTTACTAAAAAAAGACAACTAACATACTCAAAAGTGATAAAAATAAATCATATTGTTTTTATAATTTATTAAAATGATCCATAATTCATTTTTGATGTGTAGGAATTAGTCTCACTAAAATCTGATACACAATGTTCCCTATATGGATCAAAGTGTCTGTCGTCAGTTTAAAATTGACATTTTAGTACAAAAAAAGCATCACTCCCTTAAAACCAAGAAAACAAGATCATATTGTCTTGATAATTTAGGAAAATTATTTATAATTTATTTATGATGTGTAAGAATTAGTCTCATATCAAACCCACACACAATGTTACCAGTATGACTCAAAGTGTGTGTTTCCAGTTAAAAATGACATTTTAGTAAAAAAACAAGTGGCATACTAAAAAATTCTTGAAACACATTCGTATTGTTTTAATAATTTAGTAAAAGGATACATAAGTCATTTGTGATGTTTAGGAATTAGCCACACCTCAATCTGACACACGGTGTGACCGATATGGCTCCAAGTGCATCTTTTTATTTAAAATTGACATAAATTTTACTAAAAAGAACAACTGACATACTCAAAACCAAGAAACACATTTTTATTATTTTTATAATTTATGAAAATGATTAATAATTCATTTTTTATGTGTAGTAATCATTCTCGCCTCAATCTGATACAAAATGTGCTCAGTATGACTCAAAGCATCCGTTATCAATTTAAAATTGACATTTTAGTTCAAAAAGAGTCACTCACTAAAAATAAAGAAAACACACCTATATTATCTTGATAATTTAGGAAAAGGATTCATAATTCATTTTTTATGCATAGGAATTAGTCTCAAATAAAACCCACACACTATGTGATTAGTCCAATTAGGCCCCTAAGGCCCCTTAGGACCAATAGGCCCATTATACCACATAGGCCCATTTGACCATTTGGCCACTTAGGCCCATTAGGCCCATTAGTCCCATTAGTCCCACTAGTACCATTAGGCCCATTAGGCCCATAAGGCCACTTAGGCCCATTTGGACCCTTAGGCCCATTCTGCCCATTAATCCCATTCAACCACTTAGGCCCATTAGGCCCATTAGGCCCATTGGTCCCATTAGGACCATTAGGCTCATTAGGCCCATTCATCCCATTAGGCCCATATGGCCACTTAGGACCATTGAGACCATTAGGCCCATTAGGTCCATTAGGCCCATTCGGCCCATTCGAACCATTTGACACATTAGGCCCATTAGGCCCATTCAACCACTTAGGCCCACTAGTCCCATTATTCAACTTAGTCTCATTAGGAAACTTACGCCAATTAGGCCCATTGGGCCCATTAGGCGAATTAGGCACATTAGTCCCATTATGACCATTTGGCCACTTAGGCCCACTAGGCCCATTAGGCCACTTAGGCACATTAGCTACTTCAGCCCACTAGGCCAATTAGATCGCTTAGGCCCATTAATCCACTTACGCCCATTAGACCCATTAGGCCAATTAGGTGCATTAGGCCCATTCAGCCACTTAAGCCCACTAGGCTTATTATGCCACTTAGACCCATTAGGGCACTTCAGCCCATTAGGCCCATTAGTCCACCTACGCTCATTAGGCCCATTATGATCCATAATCTCATTCGTCCACTTAGTCTCATTAGGTCCATTAACCCCATTAGGCCAATTTGGCTCATTATGTCCATTCAGCCACTTAGGCTCATTAGTCCTGATCAGAAACTTAGGCTCATAAGGCCCATTAGTTCCATTCGACCGATTAGGCTAATTAGGCCACTTAGGCCACTTAGATCCATTAGTCCTATTAGGACCATCAGGACACTTAGGCCCATTAGGACCATTCGGTCGATTAGGCCGATTAGGGAACTTAGACCCATTAGGCCCATTAGGCCCATTAGGCCTCTTAGGCATATTAGACCCATTCGATTGATTATGTCGATTAGGCCACCTAGACCCATTCGGTCAATTCACACGATTAGGCCACATAGGCCAATTAGGACATTTAGGTCCATTAGACCACTTAGGCATATTTGACCCATTCAGTCGATTAGGCATATTAGGCCACTTAGACCCATTAGGCCTATTAGGCAACTTAGGCCTATTACGCCCACTAGTCCCATTCAGTTGATTAGGCTAATTAGGCCACATAGGCCCATTAGGCCCATTCGGCCACTTAGGCCCATTATACCCATTAGGCCCATTACGCCACGGTGGGCCATTAGGCCCATTCGGCCAATTAGGCTGATTAGACCACTTAGGCCACTTCGGCCCATTATTCCCCTTTGGCCAATTAGGCCACTTATGCATTCTACCCATTAGTCCCATTAGGCCCATTAGTCTCATTAGGTCCATTAGGCCACTTAGCCCCATTAGGTCCATTAGGCACATTCAGTCGATTAGGGAGATTAGACCACCTAGGCCCATTAGGGCCCTTAGGCCCATTATCCCATTAGGCCCATTACCCCACTTAGTCCCATCAAAACCATTACTCCCATTAGGCCCATTAGGACACATAGGCCCATTAGGACAATTAGGACCATTGAACCCATTAGTCCCATTAAGCTCATTAGGCCGGTTAATCCACTTTGGCCAAGTAGGCCCATTATGCCCATTCGATCGATTAGCTCAATTAGGCCTCATTGTCCCATTAGGCCAAGTAGGCCCATTAAACCCATTAGTCTCACTAGGCCTATTAATCTACTTAGGCCACATAGGCCCATTAGGCCGATTCGATCGATTAGCCCAATTAGGCCACTTAGGACAATTAGGTCCATTAGCCGCATTAGACCCATTAGGCCCATTAGGCCCACTAGGACCACTAGGGAACATAGGCCCATTAGGTCCATTAGGCCACTTAGGACCATTAGGCCCATGAGGTTCATTCCACCCATGAGGCCCATCGGGCCCATTAGGACACTTAGCCCCTTAGACACATTGGGCCCATGAGGCTACTTAGGCCCATGAGGACCATGAGACCCATTGGACCCCTCAAGCAACTTGGGTCCATTAGGACCATTAGGTACATTAATCCCATTAGGCCCACTAGGCCCTTTAAGCCACTTAGACACATTAGGCCACTTACGCCCAATAGACCCATTGGGCCCATTAGAGCAATTAGGCCCACTCAACCACTTAGTCCCACTAGGCCCATTAGGCCACTTGGGTACACTAGTCCCATTCGTACACTTAGGCCCATTAGGCCACTTACACCCATTAGGCACATTAGGTCCATTACGCTCATTCGACCACTTAGGCCGACTAGCCCCATTTGGCCACTTAGGCCCATTAGGCGACTTCAGCCCATTAGGCCCATTAAGCCACTAACACCCATTAGGATCATTAGGGCCATTATGCCACTTAGACCATTTGTCAACTTAGTCCCATTAGGCCCATTCGACCCATTAGTCCCAATCGACTACTTAGGCCCATATGGCCAATTAGGTCCATTCCATGGATTAGGCAGATTAGGCCACTAAGGCCACTTAAACCCATTAGGCCCATTATGCCACTTAGGCTCATTAGGCCCATTCGGTCGATTAGGCCACTTAGGCCACTTAGACCCATTCAGCCCATTAGGCCCATTAGGCCACTTAGTCCCATTAGGCCCATTCAATCAATTATCCAGAGTTGGCCACTTTGGCCCATTCGGTCGATTAGCCTAATTAGGCCACTTATGCCCATTAGACCCTTTTGGCCCATTAGTCCACTTAGGCCCATTCGGTCGATTAGGCAGATTAAGCCACTTAGATCCATTAGGCCCATTAGTCACATTAGACCACTTAGGCCTATTAGGCCCATTAGGCCCATTCAGTTGATTAGGCCGATTAAGCCACTGAGTGAACTTAGGCCCATTAGGCCCATTAGTCTCATTAATCCACTTAGGCCCATTAGTCCCAATAGGCCACTTAGGGAAATTAGGTCCATTAGGCCCATTTCATTAATTAGGGGAATTAGGACACTTAGTCTCATTAGGCCCATTAGTCCACTTAGGCCCATTATGTCTATTAGGACACTAAGGCCCATTATACCCTTTAAACTCATTAGTCCTATTAGTCCCATTAATCCAATTAGGCCACTTAGGTCCATTAGGCCCACTCATTCGATTAGCTCGATTAGGCCACCTAGGCCCATTGGGCCCATTCGGAAATGTAGGCCCATTAGAAAACTTTGGCCCATTAGGCCCATTAAACCCATTAGTCCCACTGGTCCCATTAGGCCCGTAAATCCATTTAGGCCACTTGGTCTCATTAAGCCCATTCAGTCAATTAGCCTGATTAGGCCACTTAGGCCACTTAGGCCAATTTGGTCCATCTCGCCCATTTTCCCCATTAGGCCCATCAGGCCCATTAGGCCCACTTAGCTCATTAGGTCACTTATGCCCATTAGAATTCTTATGACTGTGAGGCCCATTAGGACCATGAGGCCCATTAGGCCCATGAGGCCCATTATGCCCATTCTGCCCATTAGGCCCATCAAGCCCTTCAGGCCCATTAAGTCACTTAGGCCCATTCAGACCATTAGGGACATGAGTCCACTTATGACCATGAGACCCATGAGAGGCATTAGACCCATCATGCCACTTAGTCCCATTTGACCCATTAGGCCCATTAATCCCATTAGGCCCACTAGGCCCTTTAGACCACTTAGGCCCATTAGGCCACTTAGGCTCATTGGGACCACTAGGCCCATTCATCCCATTCGTCCCACTCAACCTAGTAGGCCCATGAGGCCCATTAGGCAACTTAGGCCCATTCAGACCATTAGGCCCTTTAGGCCCACTTCGACCACTTAGGCCCATTAGGCACATTATGGTCATTTGGCCCATGAGGAAACTTAGGCCCATCAGGCCCATCAGGCCAATTAGGCCCATTTGGGCCTTTAGTCCCACTAGGCCAATTGGTCCACTTAGGTCCATTAGGCCCATTAGGCCACTTAGATCCTTAAGGCCTGGAATCCCATTAGGATCATCAGTCCCATCAGGCCACTTAGGCTCATTATGTCCATTAGGCCCAATAGGCCCATTAGGCCACTTAGACCCATTATTCCCATTGGTCCCAATGGGGCCACTTATGCCCATTAGGCCCACCGGGCCACTTTGGCCCATTAGGTCTATTAGGCCCTTTAGGCCCACTAGGCCCATTCTGGCACATAGGCCCATTAAGCCCATTAGGCCACTTAGGACACTTAGGCTCATTAATCCCACTAGGAAAATTAGGCCACTTCAACCTAGGAGGCCCATTAGGCCCATTAATCCCATTAGGCACATGAAGCCACTTAGTCCAATGAGGCCCATTAGGTTCATTATGCCCATTAGGTCACTTATTCCAATTAGGTCCATTAGGTCCATTAGGCCCATGAGACCACTTAGGTCCATTTGGCACATGAGGCCCATTCAGACCTTGAGGTCCATTATGCACATTCGACCAATTCTGCCACATAGGCCCATTCTACCACTTAGGCCCATTCGGCCCATCAAGCCACTTAGGCCCATTGGGCCCATCAAGCCACTTAGGCCCATTGGTCTCATTAAGACACTTAGGCCCATTAAGAACATTAGGACCATTAGGCCCATTAGGCCACTTAAGCCACTTAGGCCTCTTAGTCCCATCAAGCCCATCAGACCCATTTTTTCCCATCGAGCCTATCAGGCCCATTAGGTCGTTGAGTTCCATTGGGCCCATTGGGCCATTTAATACATTAAGGCCCATTACGCACTTCAGCCAACTTAGGACACTTAGTCCCATTAGGACCATTAGGCCCATGAACCTCATCATACCCATTAGTCTCATCAGGCCACTTAGGACCAATGGGCAATCTAGGCCCATTCTACCCATTAGGCCACTAAGTCTCATTATGGCCATTAGGCCAATCAGGCCCATCAAGCCCATTAGGCCACTGAGGCCCATTATGACGATCCGTTCCATTAGCCCACTTAGGCCCATTAGGCCCCTAAGGCCCATTAGGTTACTTTATCAACTTAGGCCCATTAGACCCATTAGGCCAATGAGGCCACTAAGGCCCATAAGGATCATTTTGCCCATCAATCCCATTAGTCCACTTAGGCTCATTAGACCCATTGGGTCACTTAGGCCCATTCAGTGCATTTGTCCACTTAGGACCATTAGGCCCATTAGGCTATTGAGTCCACTTAGGCCCATTAAGCCACTTAGGGCCATTACACACATTAGGTCCATCGGGGCCATTAGGCCCATCAGGGCCATTAGGCCCATCAGGTCCATTAGGCCCATTAGGTCACAGAGGCCCATTCAGCCCATTAGGCCCATTAGTCCCATGAGGCCAGTGAGACCATTTGGCCCATTTGGCCCATTAGGCCTAGTAGACCTAGTAGGCCAATTAGGACCATTAGGCCACTTAGGCCCATTCTGCTCCTTAGGCCACTTAAGCCCATCAGGCCCATCAAGCCCATGAGGCCTCTTAGGCTAATTCGTCCCATTATGCCCATCAGGCACATTATGCCACTTAGACCCATTCGAATCATTAGAACACTTAGGACCTTAATCCCATTCATCCTATTAGGCCCATTAGGCCCATTAGGCCATTTAGGCCCATTAGGCCCATTAGACTCATTCAGCTCATTAGGCCACTTATTCCCATTAGGCCCATTAGGCCACTTAGACCACTTGGGACCATTAGGCACATTAGGCAACTGAGGCCCATTCGTCTCATTAGGCCACTTAGGCCCATTATGTCCATTAGGCCCATTTGGCCACTTAGACGCATTCAGCCCCATAGGCCCATTAGGTCACTATGGACCATTGGGCCCATCAAACCACTTTGGCCCATTATGCCACTTTGGCCCATTAAGCCCATTAGGCCACTTAGGCTCATCATCCCACTTAGTCCCATTAATCCACTTAGGCCCATTAGGCCCAAAAGTCCACTTAGGCCCATTAGGCCACTTAGACCCATTATGACAATTAGGCCACTTAGGCCCATTTGGCATTTCTAGCCACTTAGGTCGATTAGGCCCATTAGGCCCTTGCATCCCATTAGTCCATTTCAGCCACTCATTCCCATTAGTCCCATTAAGCCTCTAAGGCCCATTAGTCCCATTAGGACACTAATGCCCATTCAGCCCATTAGGCCACTTAGCCTCATTTAGCTCATTAAGCCACTTAGGCTCATTCAGCCACTTAGGCACATTAGGACCATTTGGCCCATTTGGCCACTAAGGCCCACTAGGCCCATTAGGCCCATTAGGCCACTTATGCCCATTAGGGAGATTAGGTCACTTAGGCCACTTAGGCTCATTTGTCCCATTAGGCCACTGAGTCCCATTAGGCCCACTAGTCCACTTTGTCCAATTCAGTCACTTAGGCCACTTAGGCCCATTAGGCTACTTAGGCCCATTAGGAAAATTGGCCTCATGTGTCCACTGAGCCCCACTAGTCCCATTAGGCCCATCAAACCCATGAATTCACTTAGGCCCATTAGTACGCTTAGGTCCATGAGGCCACTTAGGCCCATCAGGCCACTTAGCCCATCAGGCAACTTAGGCCCATTATGCTGATTATGCCCATTAGGCCAATGTGACCCATTAGGCCCATTAGACCCATTACTCTATTTCGGCCACTCATGCCCATTAGGCCCATTAGTCACATTAGGCCATTAAGGCCCATTAGGCCACTCGGGCCCATTCAGACCATTAGTCCACTACGGCCAATTAGGCCACCTCGGCCCATTAGTCCACTTAGGCCCATTAGGCCATTTAGGCCCATTAGTCCACTTAGGCCCACTAGTCCCATTAGTCCACTTCAGCCCATTAGGCCCATTAGTCCACTTAGGCCCATCTCGCTCATTAGGCTACTTAGGCCCCTTAGGCCCACTAGGCCAGTAAGGCCACTTAGGCCCATTAAGCCACATAGGCCCATTTCGCCCATTAGGCCCATCAGGGCCATTAGGCTAATTAGGCCCATTCGACACATTCGGCCATTGACACCCATTAGGCCACTTAGGCCAATTAGGCCCATTAGGACCATGAGGTCCATAAGGCCACTAATGCCCATTAGGCCCATCTAGCCCATCAAGACCATCAAAACCATTAGGCCACTTAGCTCTATTAGGCCCATGAGGCCCATTGGTCCCATTAGGCCACTTAGGCACATTAAGCTTATTAGGCCACATAGGCCCATTAAACCCATCAGGCCCATCAAGCCCATTAGGCTGCTTTGGCCCATTCGACACATTATGCCTATATGGCCCATCATGCCACATCAGCCCATTCAACGCATTAGGCCATTTCGTTCCATTAGGCCCATTAGGCCCATCAGGCTCATCATGCCCATTAGGCCCAATAGGCCACTTAGTCATGTTCAACACATTAGGTCACTTAGGCCCATTAGGCCCATCAGGCCACTTAGGCCACTTAGACCCATTAGGCCCATTAGGCCACTTAGGCTCATTCGTCTCATTAGGCCACTTAGGCCCATTAGAACCATTAGGCTCATTAGGCCACTTAGGCCCATTTGGACCATTAGGCCCATTAGGCCACTAAGGACCATTAGGCTCATTAGTCCCATTAAGACACTTAGGCCCATTAGGCCACTGAGGGCCATTAATCCAATTAGGCCACTCAGGCCCCTTAGACCCATTCGGTCCATTATGCCACTTAGGCCCATTAGGCCACTTAGGCCCATTAGGCAACTTAGTCCACTTAGGATCATTATGCCCATTAATTCAATTAGCCCATATATGCCCATTAGGAGAGTTAGGCCCATTATGCCACTTAGGCCTATTAGTACTCTTAGGCAAATTAGACAACTTGGGCCCATTAGGCCACTTAGGCCCATCATGCCAATTAGTCCACTTAGGACCATCATGCAATTTCGGCCACTAAGCCTCATTAGGTCGATTAGTCCCATTAGGCCACTAAGGCCCATTAGGCCACTTAGGCCCATTGGGACATTTCATCCACTGAGGACCATTAGGTCACTAAGCCCATTCATCCACTTAGGCCCATTAGTCCCATTAGTCCTACTCGGTCGATGAGGCGGATTAGGCCACTTCGCCCACTTTGGACCATTTGGCCCATTTGGCCCATTAGGCCACTTCGACCCATTAGCCCCATTAGGAAACTTAGGCCCATTAGGCCCATTTAGTCAATTAAGGGGATTAGGAAACCTGAGCCCATTCCCCTAAGGCCATTTAGGCCCATTCGGCCAGTTAGGCCCATGAGGCCCATTAGGCCCATTCATCCACTTAGGCCCATTAGGCCCATTGAACCCATTAGTCACATTTTTTCATTTGGCCACTTAGGACCCTTAGTCCATGTAGGCCCATTAGACCAGTTAGGCCCATTAGGCCCATTAAACCCATTAGTCCCATTAGTACCATTAGGCCCATTAGGCCCGTTAAGCCACTTAGGCCACTTAGGCCCATTAGGCCCATTCAATCGATTAGCCCGATTAGGCCACATAGGCCCATTAGGCCACATTGTCACATTAGGCCCATTAGGACACTTAGACCCATTAAACCCATTAGTTCCATTAGGACCATTAACACACTTAGGCCACTTAGGCCCATTAGGCCCATTCGGTCGATCATCCTGATTAGGCCACTTAGGTCACTTAGGCCCATTAGGTCTATTAGGTCCATTAGGCCCATTAGGCCCATTAGGCCCATTAGTCCCATTAGGGAACTTAGGCCCATTAGACCACTCATGACCATTAAGCCCATTGGGCCCTTTAGTCCCATTAGGCCCATGAGGTGCAATCTGTTAATGAGGCTCGTGAGGCCCATTAGGCCCAGGAGGACCATCAGGCCCATTAGGACACTTAGGCCCATTTGGACCTTTGGGACCATGAGTCCACTTAGGCCCATGAGGCCCATGAAACCCATTAGACCCATCAGGCCACTTGGGCCCATTAGGCCCATTAGGCCCATTAATACCATCAAGTCCATTGGTCCCACTAGAATTATTCTCCCATGAGGCCCATTAGGCCCATTGGGCCCATTCATCCCATTAGGCCTACTCAACCCATTACGCCCGTTCGCCCAATGAGGCCAATTGGGCCCATTGGGCCCATTATACCACTTGGCCCCTTCGGCCCATTGGTCCCCTTTGACCCACTTAGCCCACTTAGGCCTATTGGGCCTATTATTCCCATTGGGCCCACTAGGTAACTTAGGCCCATTAGGTCCATTAGGCCCATGAAGCCCACTAGGCCCATGAGTCCCATTAGGCCACGAAGGCCCATTGGGCCCACTTGCCCATCAGGTCCATTCATACACTTAGCCCAATTAGCCCACTAGGCCCATTAGGCCACTTAGGCCCATGAATCCCATTAGGACACTTAATCCACTTAGGACCATTCGACCCATGAGGCCCATTCGGCCCATCAGTCCCATTAGGCCACTTAGGCCTATTCGACCACTTAGGCCCATTAGGTCACTTAGGCCCATTAGGCCCATTAGGCCACTTAGGCCATTGTTCCACTTTGCCACATTTTTTCCATTTAGCCTATCAGGCCCATTAGGCCCATTAGTTCCATTCAACCACTGAGGCCCATTAGGCCACTTAGGAACATTGGGCCACTGAGGACCATTATGACCACGAGGCCAATGAGGTCCATTAGGCCCCTAAGGCCCATTAGGCCCATCCGACAAGTTAGGACCATTAGTCCCATTAGGAACATTAGGCCCCTGAGGACCATTATGCTACTTAGGCCACTTAGGCCCATGAGGCCCATTGGGCCCATTATAACTATTAGGCCAATTAATCCCATTAGGCCACCTAGGCCCATTAAGCCACTTAGTCCCATTAGGCCACTTAGTCCCATTAGGCTCATTTGGCTTACTAGGCCAATTGGAACACTCAGGGCACTTAGGCCCATTATTCCCATTAGGCCAATTAGGTCCATTAGTCCACTAAGGCATTATACCCATTAGCCCCATTAGGCCACTTAGGCCCATTAGTCTCATTAGTCACATTCAGTCGATTAGGCTGATTAGGCCACTAAGGCCACTTAGGCTCATTAGGCTCATTAGGCCCATTAGGCCCATTAGGTCCATTAAGCTACTTAGGCCCATTCAGTCGATTAGGGGGATTAGGTCACTTGGGCCCATTAGGCACCTTAGGCCCATTAAGCCCATTAGGCCCATGAGGCCACTTAGTCTCATTATGCCCATTTTACCACTTAGGCCCATTAGGCCACTTAGGCCCATTAGGCCTATTAAACTCATTAGGCCCATTAGACCCATTTGGCCATTGAGTCCCATTAGGCCACATAGGGCCATTAGTCCCATTAGGCCACTTAGACCCATTAAGCCCATTAAACTCATTCGTCCCATTCGTCCCATTAGGTCCATTGGGACCATTAAGCCACTTAGCCCACTTTGGCCCATTAGGCCCATTCGGTCAATTAGCCCGATTAAGTCACTTTGGCCCATTAGGCCACATAGGCCCATTAGGATACTTAGGACCATTAACCCATTAGTCTCATTAGGCCACTTAGTCCATTTAGTGCTCTTAATCCGATTAGGCCCATTAGGTCGCTTAGGCCCATTAGGCCCATTGGTCCCATGAGTCCCCTTCGCCCCCTTCGGCCCCTTCGACCCTTTAGGACCATGAGGCCCATTAGGCCCATCGGGCCACTTACGCTCATTAGGCACTTTAGGCACACTGGGACCATTTGGCCACTGATCCCCATTACGCCCATTAGGGAACTTAGGGCACTTAAGCCCACTAATCCCATTGGGCCACTTACACCTAAGAGGCCCATTATGCCCATTACGTGAGAATAATTAGGCCCATTAGGACCCTGAGGCCCATTTGGCCCATCAGGACCATGAGTCTACTTAGGCCCATGAAGCCCATTATGCCCATAAGGCCACTTATGCCCATTAGGCCCATTGGGCCCATGAGGCCACTTAGGTCTCTTAGGACCATTAGGACCATTAGGCCCATTGAGACCATTAGGCCACTTAGGCCCATTGGGATACTTTTCCCCATTATGCCCATTTGGCCTATCTGGCCCATTATGCCCATCCGTCCATTGAGGCCCATTAGGCCACTGAGGCCCAACATTAGGCCACTCAGGACCATTATGACCATTAGGATAATCAGGCCCATTGGTCCATTGAATCCCATTAGGCCCATTATGTCCATCTGTCCATTAATCCACTTAGGCTCATTAGGCACATTTAGCCCATTAGGCCCATTAGGCCCATTCGGCTATTTAGGCCACTTAGGCCCATAAGGACCATTAGGCCCATTAGGACTATGAGGTCACTGAGTCCCATTAGGTCCATCAATCCCATGAGGCCACTTAGACCTATTAGGCCACTTAGGCCCACTAGGCTCGTAAGTCCAATTAGGCCCATTCAGTTCATTAAGCCACTTAGGACCATTAGGCCCATTAGGCCACGAAGGCCATTTAGACCCATTACACCCATTAGGGCCATTAGGAACATTAGGCGCATTAGGTCACTTAGGCCCCTAAGGCCCATTAGGCCCATGAGTCCCATGAGGCCACTGAGGCCCATTTGTCCCATTTGTCCCATCAGGCCTATTGGGCCACTTAGGCCTATTAGGGCCATGAGGCCCATGAGGACCATTAGGCCACTTTGGCTCATTCATCTCATTAGTCTAGTTAGTCCCATTAAACCCATCAAACCCATAGGCTACTTAGGCCTATTCAACCCATTATGCCCATCAGGCCCATGAGGCCCATGAGGCCCATCAAGCCCATTAGGCCACTTAGGTACATTAAAATCATTAGTCCATTGAGGACCATTAAGCTCATTAGGCCCATCAGGCCCACCGGTCCCATTAGGCCACTTAGGACCATTGGGCCCATCAGGCCCATTAGGATCATTAAATCACTTAGGCCCATTAGGCCCATTAATCTGCTTAGACTACATAGGCCCATTAAGCCCATTTGTCCCATCATGCCATTAAGGCCCGTTAGGCAACTTAGGCCCATTAGTCCAATTAAACCCATTAGTCCCATTAGTCCCATTAGGCCCATTAGGCCACTTAGTCACATTCGGGTCATTAGTCCATTTAGGACAATTAGGCCCATTAATCCACTTAGGCCACTTAGGCCCATTCGGACCATCAGGCCCATTAGGCCACTGAATCCCATTACACCCATTAGAAAACTTAGGCCTATTCATATCATTAGGACACTTAGTCCCTTTAGGCCCATTAGCCCATTAGGCAACTTCGACCACTTAGGCCCATTAGGCCACTGAGTCTCATTAGGCCCATTAGGCCACTTAGGCCCATTAGACCCATTTGTCTTCGTAGGCCACCTAGTCTCATTCATCCCATTATATCCATTAGTCCATGGAGGCCCATTAGGCCCATTAGTCTACTTAGGCCCATTTGGGCACTTAGGCCAATTAGGCTCATTAGGCCACTTGCCCACTATGCCACTCAGGCCCATTAGGCCACTTAGGTCCATTAGGCCACCTAGTCCCATTATTCCCATTAGGCCACTCAAGTCACTCAGGACATTAGGCCCATTAGGACACTGAGGCTCATTAGGCGCATTAGGCCCCTTAGGCCCATTACGCTCATTAGTCCAATAAGGCCCATTAGGACCATTAGGCCCATTAGTCCCATTAGTCCACTAAGGCTCTTTAGAACCATTAGTCCAATTAGGCTAATCAGTCCCATTAGGCCACTTAGACCACTTAGGCCCATTAGGCCAATTAGTGCACTAAGGCCCATGAGGCCAATTATCCCAATTAGGCCAATTAGCACACTTAGGCCCATTAGGCCACTTAGGCCCATTTGGACCATTAGGCCACTCAAGCCACTTTGGGCCGTTATGCCCATTGGGCCCATTCGACCACTTAGGTGCATTAGGCCACATACCAATTAGGCCCATTTGTCCACTTAGGCCCATTCATCCACTTAGGCCCATTCGTCCAATTAGGGCACTGAGGCCCATTAGGTTCATTCAGCCACTTAGGCTCATTCGACTCATTAGGACACTTAGGCCCATTATAATACTAAGGCCCATTAGGCCCATTAGTCCACTTAGGCTCATTAGGCCCATTAGGCCACTCAGGCCCATTAGGCCCATTAGGCCCATTCGAAGTGGTTTATGGAATCAATCCAATCACTCCCATAGAATTTTGCTCTTTGCCTCTTGATTTTCAGGTGAATATTGATGTGGATGAGAAGACAAAGTAGATGAAGAAGCTCCATGAATCTATTCGTGCTCAAATAGAGAAGTCTAATGAAGCATACAAGAGGCAAGCAAACAAGCATCGGAAGTAGGCTATTTTCCAACCTGGAGACAAAGTGTGGATTCACCTTCGCAAGGAGAGATTTCCATCCAAAAGGAAGAGCAAGCTGGCACCACAAGCTGAAGGTCCATTCAAAGTGCTAGAATGAGTGGGAAACAATGCCTAAAAAATTGATTTACCAGATGATTTTGGCGGCGTTTCTACAACGTTCAACAATGGGGACTTATCTCTTTACATTGAAGAAGATGATGTCATGGATTTGAGGTCAAATCCTCTTCAACCAGGGGAGAATGATATGGATCAGATTCAACCCAAGGAGAATAATTTTGGGCTTGATAAAAATTTCAAGCCCAATTGTTGTTTCAAATTGGACCATCCCACACTTCTTGATGTCCAACACTATGGTGGGCCACAACACACTTATTTGGGACCCAAAATTAGTTATCCACATGGAAAAGGGTGGAAATTTGTAGTAGCACATTAACGAGGAGAGAGAAGGTGGAGAAAAGTATCATTGAGAGAGAATCCCGCTACTTTAGCTAGTGGGGTCATTAAATAGCTTGGGAAAGTGTTGTTTTATGATTTTTATGTGCCTTTTGGGTTCCCCATGCTTTGTAACTCGAATTGGGACATTTTCCTTTCTTAATTTTGTCTTTATAATGTATTTTCATCCCTTTGAAATGGGGGTTTTTAAATTGGACGAATTTGTGAATCTTGCTGTGCATTCTTCTAGATTTAGCCTTTTCCCTTTTCCCGGAATTGGTGGTGCATCTCCATTGCTGGTGACGTGGTCTTTAAGCATGGAATAACCTTGGCGGGTTGCATTGCCTTTAATCCTTGGCCGATTCGGCTACATTACGTTCGTCCTCTCCGCTTACTCGTTTTGAACTTTCCGGTGACGCATCACATTTGGTCTAATTTAGGCCATTTATGTCAATTAGGCCATTTAGGCCAATTTAGGACATTTAGGCTATTTAGGTTAATTTATACCCATATGCCCAATTAGGCCCATATGACCAATTAGTCCATTAATCCCATTATGACCATTAGACCCAATAGGCCACTTAGACCCAATTGGCTCATTAGGCCGATTAGGACACTTTGCCCCATTAGGCAACTTAAGCCCATTAGACCCATTTGGCCCATTTTGGCCACTTAATCCCGTTAGACATATTAGGCCACTTAGGCCACTTATGCCCATTCGACCCTTAGGCCCATTAGGCCCATTAGGCCATTTAGACCAATTTAGATCATTTAGGACAATTAGGGCAATTATTCCATTTTGGCCATTTTGGCCAATTAGGCCATTTTTTCCATTTAGGATAATTTATACCATTTAGGCCAATAAGGCCAATGAGACTAATTTAGTCCAATTAGGCCGTTTTTGGCCCTTTAGGGCATTTAGGCCAATTAAAAGATTTAGACCATTTAGGCCAATTTAGGCCAATTAAGTCAATTAGGCTAATTATGCCAATTAGGCCAATTAGGAAATTTAGTTCATTTAGACCATTTAGGCCAATTTAGGACATTTAGGCTAATAAGGCCATTTAGGCCAATTTAGATCATTTAGACCATTTAGCAAAATTTATACCATTTAGGCCAATTCAGTCAATTATGACCTTTAATCCAATTTAGGAAATTTATACTAATTAGGTCAATTAGGTTTATTAGGCCATTTAAACCAATTAGGCCAACTTTGACCATTTTGTCAAATTAGGCCAATTATGCATTTTAGGAAATTTAATCCAATTAGGATATTTAGGAAAATTTTGTCCACTAAGGTCATTTAGACCAATTTAGGCAATTCAGTCCAATTAGAAAAATTAGGTCAATTACACAATTTAGGAAATTTAGCCCAATTATGACATTTAGGCCAATTAGGTCAATTACACAATTTAGGCAATTTAGCCCAATTATGCCATTTAGGACATTTATACCAATTATCCCCAATAGACCAATTTTGGCAATTTAGGCCATTTTGGACAATTAGGCCATCTAGGCAAATTTAGCTCATTTATACCAATTAGGAAAATTAGGCCAATTAGGCAATTCAGGCCAATTAGACCAATTAGGCCATTTGGTCCAATTTATTCCATTTAGGCCAATTTAGACCATTAAGGTCAATTTAGGCCAATTAGACCAATTAGGTCATTTAGTCCATTTAGGCCAATTAGTCTACTTAGGCTATTTAGGTCATTTAGGCCAATTAAGCCATTTAGACCATTTAGACCAATTTAGGCCATTTAGACCAATTAGGCCATTTTTGGCCAATTAGGCCATTTTTGGCCATTTAGGCCATTTAGCCGAATTAGGCCAATTATTCCAATTATTCTATATAGGCTATTTAGTCCAATTAGTCCATTTAGGCCAATTCGACTAGCTGGACCATTTAGGCCAATTTAGTCCATTTAGGCTATTTAGGCCAATTAATCAATTTGTTCATTTAGATCATTTTGGCCAATTAGGCCATTTAGTCCATTTATTTCATTTAGTCCAATTAGTCCAATAAGAAAATTTAGGTCATTTAGTCCAATTTTGGCTATTTAGACCAATTAGTCAATTTAGGCCAATTTAGGACATTTAGGCTATTTAGGCTAATTTAGACCATTTAAGCCAATTCACCCAATTAGTTCATTTAGGCCAATTTAGACCATTTAGGTCAATTAGGATAATTAGTAAATTTAAGCCGATTTCATAAATTTAGGTCATTTAGTTCAATTAGACTATTGAGGACAATTAGACCAATTAGATAATTTAGCAATTTAGGTCAATTAGGCCAATTAGGTTAATTTAGGTCATTTAGGACAATTAGGCCATTTAGGCCCATTAGGACAATTTAATACATTTAGGTCAATTAGGAAAATTAATCCAATTAGTTAATTTATGAAATTTAGGCTAACTGGGCCATTTAGGCCAATTTAGACCATTTAGACCAAATAGGCCATTTTTTGCCATTTAGGCCAATTTAGACCAATTAGGCCAATTAGGCCATTTAGGAAATTTCTATAACATACTATGAAAGGACACAAAGTACATAGACTGTTAGGTATGAGTACTCATAAGAAAGTTGATGCGGATCATGGTGCACACAAGCAGCAAGGAGTTGAGGGTGATCATGGCATTGATCGTGAAAGGAACATTAATGGAAAAGACCCATTGCATGGGATTGGTGGCCCAATGACAAGAGGAAGAATGAGGAGGATGAGAGAGGCTTTACATGGCCTCATTTTGAAATTACAAGAGGAGGCCCAACATGCATGCATGGGAGGAGAAAATGGGCCTTTAATCACACTTATTAAAGCCCAAAAGTGAACCTAAAAGGACCACCCATATACTTCCACGAAATTCAATCCACTTGCATGAAGGAAATCTCCAATGTCAAAAGTGGTGGGCCCCTTGTCTCCAAATCCATGGTGGGAATCTTCAAAGTCTTTGGGGTGGTTCCTAAAAGTCTTCTTTAGAGATATCTTGTCCCCTAAAGTCATGGACATGTGTAAACAAAGTCAAATTCGTGGGATAGGCTTTAGACTTTTGTGGGATAGGTAGTTTGACATGTATTCCTCTCATTTGGCTATAAATAGCCACCTCTTGTACCCCCTTGAAGGTTAATTTCGAATTTGAGAGTTTCTAGCATTATTATGCTTGTGTTTCTTGTGTTCTTAGGTGAATGCAAGTAAGGCTCATCAAAGGAGTGATCAACCTTTGTGGCGCTTTATAATTAGAGTTTCAAGGGGCAAGTCTCCTTGGGGTCCTAATTGATCATCCCCTTCCCCTTTTATTCCTATTGCATTTCTTTTTAATTTTCATTCCCCTCTTCTTTCTTCGCTTGTATTTCCGCATTTTTGCCAACGAATACCGCACTCATATACGGTATCATATCATTTGGTATCAGAGGAAGGCAACGGAAACCAGGTTCTTTCATTTCTATTTCTCCAATCTTTTTTTTTTCTCCCCCTTCTTCCGTTTTCTGCCATCACCCATTCTGGACGGAACTTTCTTCCATATTTTCGTCTGCTTTTTCTTTGAGTTTCTGGGCGTATAATATGTCATTTTAATAGTTCAGAATCTCATCTTTCTTCTCGATTTGGAAACACTAAAATCCGACACATATATTTGGAGATATAGCCGAATCAATTCGTGCTACAGTTTCACCCTTGTGAAATCTAACAATCTCCAAGGCGGATTTCCATTTGAGATTGAAGTTCAAGTTGTCACAACCATTTATATCATTACAATCAGATTAGTACATTTTCCATTTGTTGTACTTTGAGCATGAAAAGCGCACTCTTTGCAATTCTTGTTTGTTGAGTAGCAAAAAAAAAAAAATCAAAAAAAAAAAATCAAAAAAAAAAATCAAAAAAAAAAAAAAATCAATCAAAAAAAAAAATACAAAAAAAAGGGAAGCTGCTCATTTGAAACATTGCGTTTGCTCATATGTCATAAATTTGATTGCAATTTTCTTATCCATCATATTCTTTCCTTCATCCATATCCAACCTTCTTCTATAACCTTTTCTCCCATTTACCCCCCACGTTTCTTGGACCTCATTGATTCAAACCCTTTTAAAATTTCTGATTTTAAAGATTGCCATGAATTGATTGCTTCTACTAGTTGTCTTCTTGATTCTATTTAAGAACACTTGTAGGAACCAAGTTGTTGTGCTAGAAAGTGTGAGGAACCTTTTGAGAGATAAAAAAAGAGAAAGAGTGTGAGGAATTAAAAAAAATGGTATCAGAGGGAGAAAGAAGTGAGATCGACATTAAATTATTCATGAAAGCAGTCGCTGACCAGTTTACAAGATTGAATGCTAGGTTGGATGATATACAAAGTTCCTCATCTTCAAAGGCTCCAAGAAGGCAAGAAATTCATGAAGGTGATGATGAGTACTCCGATTTCGAAGAATCAATTCCTAGGCGAGGGCAACGTGCTGCTTGGAGAGATAATGACTTGGGAAGCATCAAAGTGACACTTCCACCCTTTCAAGGGAAGAGTGACCCAGAACTTTATTTGGAGTGGGAGCGGAAGGTTGACCATGTGTTTGGACTTCACAACTACTCGGAGGAGAAGAAGGTAAAATTGGCAGCCCTTGAGTTCAATGACTATGCAAGTATTTGGTGGGACCAATTACAAGTAAGTCGACGACGAAATGGAGAAAGGCCAATTCGAACATGGGAAGAAATGAAGATAGTAATGCGTAAAAGGTACATTTCTAGTCATTACTATCGAGACTTACATTTGAAGTTACAAAAACTTGTGCAAGGTTCCATGTGTGTGGAGGAATACTACAAGGAAATGGAGATATCAATGATTCGAGCCAATTTGGAGGAGGATCGCGAAGCTACCATGGCAAGGTTCATCAATGGCTTGAATCCGGCAATTAGAGATGTGGTGAAACTACAGACCTACATTGACATGGAGGAGTTGCTACATAAGGCAGTGAAGGTCGAAAAACAACTACATTCTCGGAGAATTCAAGTAAGTTCCCATAATTTTTGGAAGGATAACCGGAAAGATCCAAAATCAATTTCTAAGTGGAATGAAACGAAACTAAGGGATTCTAAATTTGTTCCAAAACAAAGAGAAGAGGCCAAAAATAAGTTCTTCCCCACTGATTCAAAAGGAAAAATGGACACAAATTTCCCTTCTAAATCTCGTGATATAAAGTGTTTTAAGTGTCAAGGACATGGTCATATTGCATCTCAATGTCCAAACAAAAGGGCCATGATTATTTTGGATAATGGAGACATCCTTAGTGAGCACTCTAGTGATGATGAGATTCCATCTTTGGAGGAGGGTTCCGATGTAGAAGTTGAAGAACCCGTACATGGAGATGCATTGGTGGCAAGAAGAGCTTTAAACATTCAACCCAAAGATGATCATGATGAGGAGCAACGGGAACATATTTTTCATACGATATGCCACATCAAGGAGAAGGTATGTAGTATGATCATTGATAGTGGAAGTTGTACCAATGTGGCGAGTACATTGTTGGTGGAAAAGTTGAGTTTGCCTACTCTAAGGCATACTAGACCCTATAGATTGCAATGGTTGAATGATAGTGGGGAAGTGAGGGTCACAAAACAAGCCATAGTTTCTTTTTCCATTGGAAAATATCATGATGAGGTGTTGTGTGATGTTGCTCCGATGCAAGCTGGACATTTGCTACTAGGGAGACCATGGCAATTTGATAGGAGGGTGATGTATGATGGCTATGCTAACCGCTTCTCTTTTCATTTCAGCGGTCGAAAGATTGTTTTGACTCCTCTAAGTCCCATACAAGCATATGAAGATCAAGTGAGGATAGAGAAAGAATACAAAAAGAAAAAAGAAATGAGTGAAAAAGATAGTGGGAAAAATAAAATTTTGAGTGATAAAAAAGAGAGTGATGAGTTGATGAAAAAGGAAATGAGAGAAAAAAATGAAAAGAGTGGAAAAATTAAGAGTGAAAAAGGAGAGTCGAGTGGCATAAAAAGAAATGAGGGAAATCAAAGAGATGAAAACAAGAGTGATGAGCGAAAGGTGAGTTTATTTTCTGGAAAAAGTGAGATGAAAGGTGCTTTATTGAGCGGGAAAGTGTTCTTACTCATTAGTAAGGATGCCTACCTCGCAACTAATGAACTTCACCATTCTTTGCCTTCTTGTGTTGTGTCTTTGCTACAGGAATTTGGTGATTTGTTTCCTAAAGAAACACCCGATGGACTACCCCCTTTGAGAGGCATTGAGCATAGTATTGACTTCATACCCGGTGCCGCAATTCCAAATAGGCCAGCATATAGAGCTAATCCGGAAGAGACTAGAGAGATCCAGTGTCAAGTTGAAGAACTCATGAAGAAAGGATTAGTAAGGGAAAGCATGAGTCCCTGCGCCGTTCCGGTGATCCTAGTACCCAAGAAAGATGGAACATGGCGGATGTGTGTGGATTGTCGCGCCATCAACAAAATAACAGTTAAGTACCGTTATCCCATCCCTCGACTTGATGACATGCTTGATGAATTAAATGGGGCCCCTTTGTTTTCAAAAATTGATCTTAAATGTGGATACCACCAAATTCGAATGAAAGAAGGAGATGAGTGGAAAACTGCTTTTAAAACTAAGTTTGGTTTGTATGAGTGGTTAGTTATGCCATTTGGTTTAACTAATGCACCAAGTACATTCATGAGCTTAATGAACCATGTCCTTCGTTCATTCATTGGAAAATTTGTGGTTGTCTATTTTGATGATATCTTAGTGTATAGCAAATCTTTAGACAACCATGTTGAACACTTGTGTTTGGTGTGTGAGACCCTTAAACAAAACCAACTTTATGCCAATCTTCAAAAATGTTCCTTTTGCATGGATTCTGTTGTGTTTCTTGGCTTTGTTGTAGGGGCGGAAGGGATTCGTGTGGATGATGAAAAGATCAAAGCAATTCAGGAGTGGCCCACACCGAAGAGTGCAACCGAGGTTAGAAGTTTTCATGGATTGGCAAGCTTTTATAGGAGGTTTGTAAAGGATTTTTCATCCATCGCTGCACCTCTTAATGAACTTGTAAAGAAACATGTGGTCTTTAAATGGGGTGAAAAACAAGAAAAAGCTTTTAACACACTCAAAGAAAAATTGGTCAATGCTCCCCTTTTAAGGCTACCCGATTTCACCAAAGTCTTTGAAATTGAGTGTGATGCATCGGGAGTTGGAATTGGTGCTGTTTTGACTCAAGAGTCACGTCCAATTGCTTACTTTAGTGAGAAATTGAACGGGGCAGCATTAAATTATTCAACTTACGATAAAGAACTTTATGCTTTGAAACGAACCCTGGAAACATGGCAACATTACTTATGGCCTAAAGAGTTTATTATTCATTCTGACCATGAAAGCCTTAAGTATTTGAAGTCCCAAGGTAAGTTGAATCGGCGGCATGCATCTTGGCTGGAATTCATTGAGACTTTCCCCTACGTGATCAAGCACAAAAAAGGTAAGGAAAATGTGGTTGCTGATGCTCTTTCACGAAGGTATTCACTTCTTACTTCTCTTCATTCTAGATTACTTGGACTTGAGTTACTAAAGGGAATGTATGAAAATGATGGAGATTTTTCTAAAATTTGGACATCTTGTGAAAAACATGGTTTTAAAGACTATTACAAAAATGACGGGTTTCTTTTCAAAAGGGATAAATTGTGCATTCCAAATTGTTCAACTCGAGAATTGCTTGTAAAAGAAACTCATGGGGGTGGTTTGATGGGGCATTTTGGGGTTGATAAAACACTAGCTACTTTGCATGAACATTTTTATTGGCCAAGCATGAGAAAAGATGTTATTGCAATTTGTGCTAGGTGTGTCACTTGTAAGCATGCAAAGTCCAAGGTTCAACCAAATGGATTGTATTCCCCCTTGCCCGTTCCATCCCATCCTTGGACCGACATCTCTATGGATTTTGTGTTGGGATTGCCTCGATCCCAATCGGGAAGAGATAGCATTTTTGTTGTCGTGGATCGCTTTAGCAAAATGGCCCATTTCATTGCATGCTCAAAAACTAATGATGCTATACATATAGCAGATTTGTTTTTCAAAGAAATTGTGAGATTACATGGACTGCCCAAAACCATTGTAAGTGATAGGGATGTGAAATTCCTTAGCCACTTTTGGAGGACATTGTGGAATAAATTGGGAACTAAATTATTGTTCTCAACTGTTGCACATCCTCAAACTGATGGGCAAACTGAAGTGGTGAATAGGACTCTTTCTACCTTATTGCGTGCAATAATTCAAAAAAATCTAAATAATTGGGAAAAATGTTTGTCACACATAGAGTTTGCATATAACCGAGTAGTTCATTCCACTACTAACTTCTCACCTTTTGAGATTGTATATGGATTTAATCCAATGACTCCATTAGATATTCTTTCATTGCCTACTAATGAGGTTGTTGATCTCGCAGGTGATGAGAAGGCCAAATTTGTTCGGGATTTACATGCCAAGGTGAAAGCCAACATTGAAAGAAGAAATGAACAATATGCAAAGCAAGCAAACAAGGGTAGGCATAAGGTTGTACTAGAACCTGGAGATTGGGTGTGGGTGCATTTGAGGAAGGAAAGGTTCCCGGAGCAAAGAAAATCAAAACTTCAGTCACGAGGAGATGGTCCATTTCAAGTTTTAGAAAGAATCAATGATAATGCCTACAAGATTGACTTGCCCAGCAGGTATGGAAACGTGAGTGCTACCTTTAATATTTCTGATCTCTCTCCTTTTGAATATGCAGATTCGAGGACGAATCCTTTTGAAGAGGGAGGGGATGATGCGGATCATGGTGCACACAAGCAGCAAGGAGTTGAGGGTGATCATGGCATTGATCGTGAAAGGAACATTAATGGAAAAGACCCATTGCATGGGATTGGTGGCCCAATGACAAGAGGAAGAATGAGGAGGATGAGAGAGGCTTTACATGGCCTCATTTTGAAATTACAAGAGGAGGCCCAACATGCATGCATGGGAGGAGAAAATGGGCCTTTAATCACACTTATTAAAGCCCAAAAGTGAACCTAAAAGGACCACCCATATGCTTCCACGAAATTCAATCCACTTGCATGAAGGAAATCTCCAATGTCAAAAGTGGTGGGCCCCTTGTCTCCAAATCCATGGTGGGAATCTTCAAAGTCTTTGGGGTGGTTCCTAAAAGTCTTCTTTAGAGATATCTTGTCCCCTAAAGTCATGGACATGTGTAAACAAAGTCAAATTCGTGGGATAGGCTTTAGACTTTTGTGGGATAGGTAGTTTGACATGTATTCCTCTCATTTGGCTATAAATAGCCACCTCTTGTACCCCCTTGAAGTTTAATTTCGAATTTGAGAGTTTCTAGCATTATTATGCTTGTGTTTCTTGTGTTCTTAGGTGAATGCAAGTAAGGCTCATCAAAGGAGTGATCAACCTTTGTGGCGCTTTATAATTAGAGTTTCAAGGGGCAAGTCTCCTTGGGGTCCTAATTGATCATCCCCTTCCCCTTTTATTCCTATTGCATTTCTTTTAATTTTCATTCCCCTCTTCTTTCTTCGCTTGTGTTTCCGCATTTTTGCCAACGAATACCACACTCATATACGGTATCATATCAAAAGTGATACTTTTTTTCATGAAGTTCGCACTTGGTAATCTCCAAGACGGATGATTATGATAACAGACCCGCCAGTAGGAATTTTAGATGTTTTGGTGTCATCAGATATTCCTATCTATAGTGTGTGTGATGGTACTTAAACTTTAATATTGTTATTAAAGCATTCCATAACTCACATACTTATATGTATGTCATAAACCATCATGATAATAACTCATGGAAAAGTTGGATACGTTGCATGCGTCACGAGTGACATGTTATTAATGAATAAGTCGAGTAAGGATTTTACCCTTCAATCTTTAAAGAAGCTGATATCTCAATACTTTGATTGGAATAAAACCCTCGCATTAAATTCCATGTCCATGGTGTAACAATGTGTTTATTTCAGATAGTCAAAGGAAGACATATCTACCATATAGGTTGGTGGCACATATGTGCACCTTCTTGATGAGATATTATGACAAAGAGATTATATTACACAGTGAGTGTTTGTATCTGGTTTTCGATATTGCGACATCAACTTCTTTCTCTTGGGTAATTTGACCCGTTGCTAGACAGTAATCTCATACTTTAGGCAAGTCCACCTAATGTCAATGATAAGGAATCCTAGAGGGTCACACACTAAGTGTTTCCTTTGATCTTGATTAAATTCTATTTGAGTTTAATTAATGGAATAAATATTATTCTCAAGTTTGAGCAATAATTTTATTCAATTTATATTCATCACATAAATTAAATAAATATTTATTCGCCGACATGTGAATAAAATATTTATTTTATTTATTTAATATTATAATAAATATTTATTCGGTATATTGTAAATAAAATATTTATTTATGTATAAAACATTTATTCGGTTGTTTAATAAATGATTGAGGAGTTTGAATGGACCAAGACTGAGTCCATTGACAAATATTAATTAGCAAGATTGTTATATAATATTTGTAATTGCACAAGATGGCGTACGCTAAAAATAATAATTATATAATAATATTATGTGGTATGATATTTATTAAAGGTAATTAATATTATTTAATGTCTGGTATACAATTAAATAATATTTTAAATTAAATCTAAACTCTATAAATAGGCATCTATGTCAACTATGTAGAGAATCCAAAAATTGAGAATAGAAAATTGTTGCGCACAACGAATTCTCTCTCAACTCCTTCTTCTTCTCTCTCTCTCTCAATAATGAGAAGTGAAAGAAATATTTCTTCAAGACCAAAGAATGAGTGATCAAGAACAAACAACATAATACATTGTACTTGACGCACTAACACCTAGAGATCGAGTGGTGCTTCTCAGAGATCATAGGAGTATATATGGATTACCTCTAGAGGGATTTTATCCTGGGGTCATCACAGTGCAATGATGGTAAACTGAAAGGGTATTTTCGGATGATCAACATTCACTAACGAAGAAAGTTCATAAGCATATGTATTTATTTATTTAAGTATTAAATATATTAATTTTAAATTTGACATGCAAGACCCTCTCTCTTGGCTTCATGAAACAATTATTAAAATAAATTTTAATATACCGTACATCTTTTCATGCTTCCACTATGCTCGAAACCACCACCACCACCACCGCCATTGCCGCCTTCATCACAAACACTACCACCAACACCGCCACCCCCCTCCACCACCACCACCGCCATCAGCTCGATCACCACTAGGACCCTCATTGAAATCAATCTAGGTATCATATAAAGATAACATTGATGTCATACATGAATCAAAAGTAATAAGAGTCTCTGATGGAAGTGGTGGACTTATAACTTACATATCTTTCAGGAAGTTTTTGGTGACCAATTTATTTCTTTCAAGCTCCTTTATTGCTATTTTTTGGCCTCATCTCCTTCTGCATGAGCATTTTTCATCTCGGTGGTCTGATAGGTTTGATATTCACCCGATGAGGTCCAATACCTAGTGGGGATGATGTTTTTCATGGGTCGACATCATACTCTCCCATGGCACTCCTCACCTAATACTTGTCTCAAATGATCATTTGGCCTAAAGTTGACATCTTCTTTCTCATTGAGGGCCTCCAGGACACACTATTGAAAATATAAACAAGAAATTTAATTATTAATTACACATCAAAATTTGAAGTATCATTAAAAACACTTACAATATTTTCTTGTGTTTTTTCATTTACATCATTTCCATTATTTTTCTTCCTAGTTAAGGAAAACAATTTTTCTCGAGGCATACAGCCTTTGATGAAAAATTTTGCTTGCTGAAAAGACATTGATTAGTATAATACCACATTATTGAATAACACGAAAGTGATAAACCTAGAATGAATTAAAATTCTAGATGTTGAAGAAATCCATAAAATGAAGAAACATTTTTATGTACATTTAATTATAAATTTAATACTAGTTACATAACATAGAAAATTCATTCTAATTGGTAAGATAAACCTATGTATGGTATGGATTCCACTTGTCTATTCATTTTGGTATAATTCCATTTATGTTGTGTTATTTGGTTATTCAGCCACTTGGTAATTTTGATCATTTCTCCATTTCCCTACTTGGCTAATTGGCCAGTTAGGCCATTTATGAGAATTAGGCCAATTAGGCCAATTAGTCTAATTAGACCATTTAGTCAAATTAGGCCCTTTAGGCCAATTATGTCATTTTGGACAATTAGTCTATTAGGCCAATTATGTTATTAGGCCATAGGGAATTTAGGACTTTAATCCATTTAGGCCAATTAGTCCATTAGGTCATTTATACCATTAATCCAATTAGGCCAATTAGGCGAATTAGACCATTAAGGTCAATTAGGAGAATTAGGCCAATTTAGGCCAATTATAACGAAAAAATACTAAAACCTAGACCCAAAACACTATATTTGGAACGCTAATACCTAAGGCCTAAATAGGCCCATTAAGCTGACTAGGCCACTTAAGCCCATTAGGTCACTTCGTCCCATTAGGCCCATGAGGCCCATGAGGCCACTTAGGCCCATTATGCCTATTCGGCCACTTAGGCCCATTAGGCCCATTAGACTGATTTGGCCACTAACGCCCATTTGGCTCATTAGGCCACTTAGGACCATTAGACCACATAGGACCATTAGTCCCATTCATCCCACTCGACCCATTAGGCTCATTTGAACCATTAGGCCACTTAGGCTCATTAGGCCCATTACGATGATTAGGCCACTTAGGCCCATTTGACCCATTACACTGATTAGGTCACTTAGGCTCATTCGGCCCATTTGGCCCATTAGGCCACTTAGGCCCAATTGGCCTATTAGGCCCATTTGGATACTTTGGCCTATGAGGTCGATTAGGCCACTTAGTCCCATTAGGCCACTTAGGCCCATAAAGTCCCATTAGTCCACTTAGTCCCATAAGGACCATTAGGCCACTTAGTCACATTAGGCTCATTAGGCACTTTCGTCCCATTAGGCCCATTACGCCAAATAGGCACATTCGGCCCATTAGGTCGATTCAACCACTTAGTCCAATTAGGCCACCTGGGCTCATTAGGCTAATTAGGCCACTTAGCCCCATTAGGCCACTGATGTCCATTATACCCACTAGGCCCATTAGTCCCATTCCACCCATTAGGCCAATTAGGCTCATTAGCCCCATTATCCCCATTATACCCATTAGGACCATTAGACCATTTAGGATCATTAGTCCCATGATGTCACTTCATCCCATTAGTCCTATTATCCCACTTAGGCCACATAGGCCCACTAGGCCACTTAGGCCCATTCGGACACTTAGGCCCATTAGTCCATTTAGGCCCATTGATCTCATTTGGCCTATCTGGCCCCTTAGACCACTTAGGATGGTTATGCCCATTAGGCCCATTAGGCCCATTTGGCCACTTAGGCCACTTAGGACACTTAGGCCACTTAGGACCATTAGGTTGCTTAGGCCCATTGAGCCCATTTGGCCCATTTAGCCCCTTTGTCCACTTAGGCTGCTTAGGCACATTAGGCCACTTACTCCACTTAGGCCCACTGATCACATTAGGACCCTTAGGTCACTTAGGCCGCTTAGGCCATTTAGGCCCATTAGGACACTTAGTCCACTTAGGCCCATTATGCCACTTAGTCCCATTTAGCCCATTAGGCCCATTAGGCAACTTAGGCCACTTAGGCCCATTAGGCCACTTAGGCCACTTAGGCCCCCAATTCCGTGCCTCAACCCAAGTGCATTGTTGTGTGGATTGGCTATCACATCCCTCCCTTGAGTGTGTTGTCTAAGTAGTAGGTCATGCTCCTTATAGCGTTTATTGACTACTTGCATCCACTATATGTGCCCATCATTCGCCACTTTTCCCCGAACTGTGTCCTTCATCCACCGCCCTATGACGTGAAGATCAGGCCACCCCGTGCGTCTCACATCATGGTCTAATGGCCCTAAATTGCCTAATGGGCTTAATGGGTCTAATGGTCCTAATGGGTATAATGGGTCGGAGTGGGCTAAGTGGCTTAATTTTCCCAATGGGATAAGTAGCCTAATCTGCCTAATAGGACTAATGGGCCTAATGGGGATAATGGGTCTTAGTGGCGTAATTGGCCTAACTGGTCTAATGAAAAAAATGGGACTAAGTGGCCTAATTAGCCCAATGGGGGACTAAGTGGCCAAATGGACCGAATCGGCCTAACAGGCCTAAGTGGCCTAAGGGGAGGAAGTGGACTAATGGGCCCAATGGGCCTAAGTGGCCTAATGAGATTGATGTGCCTAATGGGCCTCAGTGGCTTAATGGGCCTAATGGGCCTAATGGTCCTCAGGGGCCTAATGTGCCTAAAGGGCCTAAAGGGCCTAATGGGCCTTAGTGGCCGAATGGGCCTAATGGGCATAAGGGGGATAAGGGACCTAATGGGACTAATTGGCCTAAGGGGACTAATGATCCGAATGGGATTAAGTGGACTAATGGGCCTAAGTAGCCTAATTGGCTTAAGTGGCCTAATCAGCCTAATGGAACTAATGGGTGTATTAGTCGTAAGTGGTTGAATGAGCCTAATTAGATGAATGGGCCTAATGTGACTAGTGGGCCTAAGTGTCCGAATGGGTATAATGGGTCGAATGGGCCTAAGTGGTCCAATAGGCCTAATGGGCCCAATGGGCCTAAGTGGCCTTATGGTCCTGATGGGGCTAATGGGACTAAGTGGCCTCATGGGCCTAAGTGTCCAAATGGGCCTATGTTCCCAAATGGGTCTGATGGGTTTAATGGGCCTCATGGGCCTCAGTGGCCTAATGGGCCTCATGGTCATAAGTGTCGAATGGGCCTAATGGGCTTAAAGGGCGTAATGGGCCCAATGGGACTAATTGGAATGATGGGCCTAATGGCCCTAAGTTACCTCATGGGCCCAATGGCTATAATGGGCCAAATGGGCCTTAGTGTACTAAGTGGGCCTAAAGGGGATAATGGGTTGAATGGGCCTAAGTGGCCTAATAGGCCTAATGGGCCTAATAGGCCTCATGGGATGAATGGTCCTAATGGGCCTAATACGCCAAAGTGGCCTAATGGGCCTAAGTGGCCTAAAAGGCCAAATGAGTCTAATCAGTTTAAAGGGCCCAAGTGGCCTGATGGTTCAAATGGGCCTCATGGGCCTAATGGGCCTAAGTGTCCTGATGGGTCGAATGGGACTCATGGGCCTAATGGGCCTAAGTGGCCTCATGGGCCCAATGGGATTAATGGGCCTCATTTTCTTAATGGACCTGATGGGCCTCATGGGTGTTATGGGCCTCATGGGTGTGATTAGCCTCATGGGCCTAATGGGCCTCATGGGAGGAATGCGCCTCATGGGTCCCATGATCCTGATGGGCCTAATGGTTCAAAGTAGCCTAGTGGGCTTAATGGGCCTAAGTTCCCTAATGGGCTTAATGGGCATAATTGGCCTAATGGGGTTAATGGACCTAATGGGCCTAAGTGGCCTAATTGGGGTAATATGGATAATCGACTGAATGGGGATAATGGTCCAAAGTGGACTAAGTGGCTTAATGGACCTAATGGGCCTAATGGGACTAATGGGTTTAATGGACCTAATGTTCCTAAGCATCATAATTGGCTTAATGGGCCTTGGTGGCCTAATGGGACTAATGGGCCTAAGTGGCCTAATTGGGCTAATCGACTGAATGGACCTAATGGGCCTTAGTTTCCTAAGTGGATTAATGGGCCTAATGGGACTAATGGGTTTAATTAGCCTAATGGGCCTAAGTGGCTTAATGGGCCAAATGGGCCTATGTGGACTAAGGGGCCTAATGGGACTAAGTGACCTAATGGTACTTATGGGCATAATGGGCATAATGGTAATAATGGGTTTAGTGGGCATAATGGGCCTAAGTGGACTAATGGGCCTAACTGGCATAATGGGCCTAAGTTTACTAATGGACCTAATGGGCCTAATGGGCCTAAGTGTACTAATCCATCTAATCGACTGAATGAGCCTAATGGGACTAATGGACCTAAGTGGCCAAAGTGGCCAAAGTGGACTAATCGGCCTAATTAAGTGAATTGGACTAATGGGCCTAAGCGGCCTAATGGGCCTAATGGGCCTAATGCCTGAGTGGCCTAAGTGGACTAATTGGCTCAATGAGCCTAATGGGCCTAATGGGCATAATTCACCTAAGTGTCTTAAGTGGTCGAATCAGCCTAACATGGCTGAATATGCTTAATGGGCCTAAGTGGCCTAATGGGCATAATGGGCCTAATGGGATTAAGTGACCTAATGGTCCTGATGGGCCAAAGTGGCCTAATCTGCCCAATCGACCGAATGAGCCTCACTGGCCTAATGGGATTAAAGGTCCTAATGCGCTTAAGTGGGCTAATCGAGCTAATCAATCAAATGGGCCTAAGTGGCCAAATCAGCCTAATCGACCAAATGGGCCTATGTGGCTAAATGGGCCTAAAGGGTGAAGTGGCCTGATTGGCCTAATCGACCGAATGGCCCAAATGGGCCTAAGTTGCCTATTGGGTATAATGGGCCTAATGGGTCTAAGTAGCCTAAGTGGCTTAATCGGCCTAATCCACTGAATGGGACTAATGGTCCTTATTTTCCTAAGTAGCCGATTGGGCCTAATGGGCTTACGTGGCCGAATGGGACTAATGGGTCAAATTGGCCAAATGGTTCTAAGTTGTCCAATGGGTTAAGTGTCATAATGAGCCTAATGTACCTAAGTGGCCTAATGTGCCTAGTGACCCTAAGTGGATGAATGAGCCTAATGGGACTAATGTGCCTATGGGGCCAAATGGGCCAAATGGGCCTATTGGGCCTAATGGGACGTAGGGGCCTAAGGGTGCAATGGGCCTAATGGCCTAATAGGTCTATTGGGCGTAATGGGACTAAGTGGCCTAAGTGTCATAATCAGCCTAATCAAACGAATGGGCCTAATGGGCCTAAGTGGCATAATGGGCCTAATATGCCTTAGTGGTCGAATGGGCCTAATGGACATGATGGCCTGAAGTGGCCTAGTGGGACTCATGGGCCTATGTGGCCAAATGGAACTCATTGGCCTAAGTGGCCTAAGGGGCCTAATGGGCCTAATGGGCCTCATGAGCCTAAGTGGCCTATTGTACCTCATGGGCCTAAGTGGCCTTATGGGCCTAATGGGCCCAAGGTGCCTAAGTGATCAAATGGATCTAATGGGATTAATGGGCTTAACGGGCCTAGGTGATAAATTTTCCAAATGGTCCAAAGTGGCCTAAGGGGTCTAATGGGCCTAGGTGGCCTAATGGGCTTAATGGGATTAACGGGTCTAGGGGCCAAATGGGCCAAATGGGACGAACGGGCCTAATTGGCCTAAGTGGCTTAATGGGCATCAGTGTCCTAACGGGCCAATGTTTCCTAATCGGCCTAATGGGCTAAATGGTCCTAATGGGCCTAATGGGTCTAAGTGGCGTAATGGGCCTAATGGGCCCAAATGGCCTAAGTGGTCTAATGGGTCTAATGGGCCAAAACGGCCTAATGGTCCAAAGTTGCCTAATCGGCCCAATGGGATTAATGGGATTAATGGGCCTAGTGGGCCTAAGTGGCCTAATGGGATTAAGTGGCCTAATTTTCATAATGGGATTAATGGGCCTAGTGAGCCTAAATTACATAATGGGGATGAGTGGCATAATCGTCCTAATGAGCCTAAGTGGCCTCATGTGCTTAATGGGCTTAATAGGCTTAGGGGCCAAATGGGCCTAATGGGCCTAATGGTATGAATGGGCCTGGTAAGCCTAAGTTCCCTAATGGGCCGAATTGGCCTCATGGGCCTATGCAGCCTAATGGGATTAATGGGACTGGGGGTCATAATGGGCATAATTGGCCTAATGGGCTTAATGGGCACAGTGAGCCTAAGTGGTCGAATGGGCCTTAGTGGACCAATCATCCTAATGGGCCTAAGTGGTCTGATAGGCCAAAGTGGATCAATGGTCCAAATGGGAATAATGGTCCTAATGGGCCTAAGTGGGATAATGGGCCTAAGTAGCCGAATGAGCCTAAGTGGTCCAATGGGCCTAATGGGCCTAAGTGGACTGATGGATCTAATGGGTCTCAGTGGCCTCATGGGCCTAAAGGGCCTTAGTTTTTTAATGGGCCTAATGGGCCTAAATTTCCTAAGTGGCTAATGGGCCTAATTGGCATAATGGGCCAAATGGGCCTAAGTAGCTGAATGAGAAGAATGGGGCTAAGTGGCCCAATGGGCCCAATGAGTCGAATGGGCCTAGTGGACTAATGGGTTTAATGGGTCGAATGGGCCTAAGTTTCCTAAGGGGCGTAATGGGCCTAAGTGGCTTAATGGATCTAATGGGCCTTAGTGGCCAAAGGGGCCTAGTTGGTGTAAGTGGCCTAAGTGGCCAAATGGGCCTAATAGGCCTAAGGGGCCTAAGTGGCCTAACGAGCCTAATGGGACTAAGGGTTGTAAGTGGACTAATGGGCCTAATGGGTTGATGTCATCTAATGTTCCTAATGGACCTAAGTGGCCTAATAGGTCTAGTGGGCGTAATGAGCCTAAGTGTTTGAATGGGCCTACTGGACATAATGGACCGAATGGGCCTAAGTTGCCTAATGGGACTAATGGGGCTAATGGGCCTAATCGGTCGAAGTGGCCTAATCAGCCTAGTCGACCAAATGGGCCTAATGGTCCTTATGGACCTAAGTGGTCGATTGAGCCTAAGTGGTCGATTGGGCATAATGGGCCAAATTGGACTAGTTAGTGTAATGGGCATAATGGGCCTAAGTGGATGAATGGGCTTAAGTGGCATAATGGGCCTAATGGTCCTAATGGGTGTAAGTGGCCTAAAGGGCCTAAGTGTCTTAATGGGCCTAATTGGACTAATTGGTGGATTGGGCCTAATACGCCATATTCTCCAAATGGGCATAATAGGTGTAAGTGGCCTCATGGGCCTAATTGTCCTAAGTGGACTAATGGGCCTAGTGGGCCTAAGTGACCGAATGGGCCAAATGGGCCTAAGTGGCCTTATGGGCCTAATGGGTCTAATAGTCCTAATGGGAATAATGGACCTAATCGGCCTAATGTGCCTAATGGGCCTAATGTACCTAAGTGGTCTAATGGACCTAGGTGTTTAAATTAGTCTAATGGGATTAATGGGCCTAGTGGGCCTAAGTGGCGAAATGGGCCTAAGTGGCTCAATCGACCGAATGGGCCTAAGTGGCCTAATAGGACTAAGTGGCCCAATGGGCCCAATGGACATAATGGGACTAAGGGGTCTAATTAGCCTAATGGTCCTAAGTGGCCTAATGTGCCTAATAGGCCTAATGGGCCTAAGTAGCCTAGGTGGCCTAATGTGCCAAATGGTCCTAATGTGCCTAGTGGTCCTAATGGGCCTAAGTGGCTTAATAAGCCTAAGTGGCCTAATGGGCCTTATGGGATTAATGGACCTAGTGGGCCTAAGTGTCTTAATAAGCCTAATGGGATTTAGCGGGAAAATCAGACTAATGGGACTAAGTGGCCTAATAGGCCTAAGTGGCCTAATGGGCTTAATGGGCTTAACAGACCTAGGTGCCAAATAGGACTAATGGGATGAATGGAACTAATGGGCCTAATGGGTCAAATGAGCCTAATTAGCCTAAGTGGCCTAATGGGCCGAATGAGCCTAATGGGGCGTAAGTGGCCTAATAGGCCTAAGTTGCCTAATCGGCCTAATGGGCTTAATGGGCCTAAGGGGCCTAATGGATCTAAGTGGTCTAATGGGCCTAAGTAGACTAATGGGATAAGTGTCCGAATAGGCCTAAGTGGACCAATGGGTTTATTGGGCCTAAGTGGCTTCATGGGCCTAATGGGCGTAAGTGGCCAAATCGGCCTAATGGGCCTAAGTGGACCAATGGCCCTAATAGGCCTAATGGGCATAAGTGGACTAATGGGCCTAATACACCTCAGTAAACTCATGGTACTTAGTGGCCTAATGGACCTCAATGGCCTCATGGGCCTAATGGGCCTCATGGGCCTAAAGGGACTAAGTGGACCAATGGGCCTAATGGGCCTAATGAGACGAATATGCATAATGGGACTAATGAGCCTAATGGGCCTAAGTTGATGAATGAGCTTAAGTGGCCCAATGGGGCGAATGAGACGAATGGGTCTAGTGGACAAATGGGCCAAATGGGCCTAAGTTGCCTAATGGGCATAATGGGCCTAAGTGGCCTAGTGGACCAAAGTTCCCTAATGGGCCTAATGGACCTCAATGGACTAACCGACCTAATGGGACAGATAGACCAAAGGGGCCTAATGGCTCGAAGTGGCCTAATGGGACTAAGTAGCCTAATGGGCCTAGTGGGCCTAATGTGCCTAAGTGGCTGAATGGGCCTGATGGTTCTAAGTGGCCTAATGGGCCGAATTATCCTAATATGACTAGTGGGCCCAATGGGCCTTGGTTTCCTAATGAGTCAAATGGATCTAAGTGGCCTAATGGGTTGAATGGGCCTAATGTGCCCAGTGGGCCTAATGCGGCTAACTGGCTAAATGGGCCTAATGGGCCTAAGTGGCTTAAGTGGCCTAATGGTTCAAATGGGCCTAAGTTTCCTAATAAGCCTTAGTGGCCTAATGGGACTAATGGTCATAATGGGTCTAAGTGGCCTAATGGATCGAATGGGCATAATTGGCCTATGTGGCATAATGGGCCTAATTGGATTAATGGGCCTAATGGTCCTAATGGGCCTAAGTGGCCAAATGGGACTATTGGGTCTAAGTTTCCTAACGGGCCTAAGGGTCCTAAGCTGCCCAATGGGCCTAACGGGCCTCATGGACCTAAGTGGCCTCATGTGCCTCATGGTCCTAAGTGGCCAAATGGGCCTAATGGGCTTAATAGGCCTAGTGGGATGAATGGGCTTAAATAGCCTTAGTCCAAATGGGCATAATGGGTCGAATGAACCTAATGGTTCGAATGGACATAATGGGCCTAAGTGGCCTAATGGGCCTAAGTGTCCTTATGGGCCTAAGTGGCATAATCGACCTAATTGGATTAATGAGCCTAATGGGACTAAAGGGAATAATGGACCTAAGTGGCCTAATGGGCCTAAGGGGCCTAATGGTCCTAAGAGGCCTAATGGGCCTAGGTTGCTGATGTGAGATGCACGGGGTGGCCCGCTCTTCACAGCGTAGGTTGGCGGATGAAGGATGCAGTTCGAGGCTAAGTGGTGGATGATGGGTATGGATAGCGGATGAAAGTAGTCAATCAACACTATAAAGAGTGCGACCTACTACTTAGACAACACACTCTAGGGAGGGATGCAATAGCCAATCCACACAACAATGCACTTGGGTTGAGGCATGGAATTGGGGTCTTTTTGGTCTTGGATCACCAATCTAACTTGTAGATTGACAAGGCAAGAATGCACAAGAGCAAGGGGAAATTCAGAACAATTCCCACACAATGGGGAGAAACAAGCATAAACTCTCAATTAAGTCTTGAATAAAAATACAATGCCATGGGGTGGCTATTTATAGCCAAGGGGGTGATACAATGGTCAAGGGTCTAATACCATAAATTCATAAAGTCTAAACCTACCTTGTCCCCTTAAAAGTTAAAATGATAAAGTCTAACAAAGACATTTGGAAAAGTAGCACACAACTTTCCAACTATATCCCACCAGATTTGACTTTGGTGTCCAAAGATGCCATTTCTAGAATCCTCCATGTGGTAAAGGCATCCAAATTCGTGAAACCATGTTGTACAAGATTTAAAAATCAATTTTGGGCTTGAATAAGTGATATTATAGGCCCATTTTCTCCATCCATGCAAGGCAAGATCCATTGGGCCCCTAATGAAGTGATATATATGGGCGCCCATTGTTGCATTCAACCTCTTTAATCTCCCACACGTTATCGGGCCTTACAGATCCAACTCCTCCACTCGGGTAATCAACTCGGTGCATTAAACATGATTCAGATCATCCTCCCCCTCTTGAAAAGGATTCGTCCTCAACTCTTCATCCTCTACACCCAAAAAAGGAGAAATATCAGAAACATTGAAAGTGACACTTACACCATACTCACCCGGAAAAGCTATCCTGTTAGCATTGTCATTAATCTTCTCAAGCACTTGGAATGGTCCATTTCCTTGTGGCATGAGTTTTGATTTCCACTTTTTGAGAAATCTTTCCTTCTGCATATGAACCCAGAATAGGTCACCGGGCTCGAAAAACATTTGCTTATGACCCTTGTTTTCACGATCAATATATTTTTGGGTCATCCACTCGATATTTATCTTTTCCTTTTCATGGATTTTCTTGATGAATTCTGCACGCCTTTTCGCATCCATATTGACTGCTTCCTGTAAAGGAAAATGAACTAGATCAATAGGGAAAGGGGGTTAACACCGTAAACAATTTCAAATGGATAATATTGAGTAGTGGAATGTTTGGACCTGTTATATGTGAATTCTACATGTGGAAGACACTCCTCCCAATTCTTTATGTTCTTTTTCACAATGGTTTGCAGAAGTAACGATAGTGTCCGATTCACCAACTCGGTTTTTCCATCAGTTTACGGATGACAAGTAGTGGAAAATAGTAAATTTGTTCCTAGTTTTCTCTATAATTTATTCCAAAATTAGCTGAGGAATTTTGTGTCTTGATCTGACACAATCATCCTTGGCATTCTATGAATCTTGACCACTTCTTGAAAGAAAATTGTATAAATGTTAGTGGCATCATCAGTTTTGTGACAAGGAATAAAATGTTCCATTTTTGAAAACTGATCCACCACAACAAAAATGGAATCTCTCCCCCTCTTGGTCCGTGGTAACACCACAATAAAGTCCATTGATATGTCCTCCCAATGGGTGTTGGGAATTGGGAGAGGAAGATATGGTCCGTGTGGATTCAGTTTTGATTTGGCTTTATGGCAGACAATGCACTTTCCCAAAAATTTCTCAACATCTCTAGATATCCTAGGCCAATAAAAATTCTCATTAAGAACACTTAGAGTTTTTGCTACACCAAAATGTCCCATTAACCCACCTGAATGTTATTCCTTTAGTAAAATTAAATGGATAGAGCAATTGGGAATACAAAGCTTATCAATCCATAATAAGAATCCATCATGTAAATAGAACTTTTCCCAACTAACTCCAGGTTTACAATGTTCATAAGGTTCTCTAAAATCACTATCTATGGCATATAAATCCTTAATGTATTAAAAACCAAGGAGTTTTGAATCCAACAAGGATAAAAGAGAATATCTACATTAAAGTGCATCGACCACAATATTTTCTTTACCCTTTTTATGCTTGATGACATATGGAAATGATTCAATGAATTACAGCCATCTAGCATGTCTTCTATTTAGTTTATGTTGGCTCCTAAGGTATTTAAGGGACTGATGATCAGAATGGATCACAAATTATTTAGGCCAAAGATAGTGTTTCCATGTCTCTAGTACTCTAAACAATGCATACAACTCTTTATCATATGTAGCATAGTTTGGAGTTGGTCCATTTAACTTCTCACTAAAGGAAGAAATAGGCTTACCTTCTTGCATGAGTACTCCTCCTATACCAATTCTGGTTGCATCACATTCAATTTCAAAGGTCTTAATGAAGTCTTTAAGTGAAAGTAGAGGGGAGTGGGTGAGTCTTTCCTTAAGAGCATGGAAGGCCTTCTCTTGAGTTGTCCCCCATTTGAAAGGAACAGTCTTATTTGTCAACTCATTCAATGGTGCTGCTAGTGTGCTGAAGTCTTTCAAAAATCTCCTGTAAAAACTAGAAAGCCCATGAAAACTTCTTACCTGTCCAATGGAGGTTGGAGTTGGCCATTCTTGTATTGCTTTGATCTTATCGGTATCCACTTCAACTCCATTTCCTCTCACAACAAATCCAAGGAAAAAAATCTTATCAAGACAAAATTCACACTTTTTTATGTTTCTAAATAGGTTTTCTTTCCTTAACACCTATAGGACTTTTATTAAGTGATCTACATGTTCATGAAAAGTCCTACTATACACTAGAATATCATCAAAGTAAACTAGCAAAAAAAAATTAATATATGCACGTAAGACATTTTTTATTAAACTCATAAATATGCTAGGTGCATTGGTGAGACCAAAGGGCATTAATAACCATTCATAAAGTCCATGTTTTGTCTTAAATGCAGTTTTCCACTCATCTCCTTCTTTCATCCTAATTTTATGGTAGCCACTTCTTAAATCAATTTTTGAGAAAATAGTTGAACCATTTAATTTATCTAGCATATCATCTTACCTAGGGATAAGATGACGATACCTGACCATGATGTTGTTGATGGATATACAGTCAATGCACATTCTCCATGTTCCATACTTCTTTGGTATTAGAAGAACTGGTACCGGACTAAGGCTCTCTATAACATATCCCACATCCAACAACTATTGAAATTGACTTCGAATCTCTTTTTACTCTTCCAGGTTGGTGCGATATGTCGGGTGGTTCGGTAGTGATGCTCCAGGTATGAGGTCAATTTGATGCTCAATACCTCTAATGGGTGGAAAACCAGGTGGAACCTCTTTAGGAAAGATAACTTCAAATTCTTGCAACAAAGACTCAACAAAATGTGGCAAAGGATATGTTAAGTCGTTAGTGTTAAACATCACCTCTTTGTACATAAGTACTAAGAGATTTTGTCAAGAAATAAAAGCTTCCTTAACCTCACACTTTTTTGCCAGCATCACACTTTTCTCTCCTCTCAAATATTTTTCCCCTCTTGATTTTTCTTTGATCTCCATTTATTTTCTTCTCTCATTCTCTATTTTTCCCACATTCTCTACCTTTTCATTTTCTCTCTTTTTTTTCCTCATCACTCATTTTTTTCTTTTCTCTCAAAATGTGATCTTCCAGAATTTGTTTTGGGGTCATGGAGTTAAGGGTTATAGGTTCCCCTCATTGTAAAAAAGTGTTACGGTTCAAGAAACCATCATGAGTAACTCGCCGATCGTACTTCCACAGTTGACCCAACAACAAGTGGAATGCCTTCATAGGAACAATGTTGCACAATACATCATCATTGTATTTACCAATGGAGAACAATACCTTCACCTGTTTGATAACCTTCAGTTCTCCACAATCAGTCAACCACTGAATCCAATATGGATGTTGATGCTTCAAAGTAGGAAGTCCCAACTTCTTTAATAATTTGGTGCTCGCAACATTACTATAGATTCCTCCATCAATAATAACACCACATACCTTCCCATGGATCTTGAACCATGTATGGAAAAGGTTATCCCACTGCTCATTCTCTCCCACGATCATTTGTGCACTTATAACTCTCCTAGTGACAAGAATCTCACCATCTTCTACAAACTCTCCACTATTAATTTCTGGAGATTCTTCCTCCTCCTCTTCCAAGCTCTCTCCATCATTCTCCCATTCTACATACTTGTTGATGGTCATGGTGCACCATTTTGGGAACTCACTAGCAATGTGACCCCTTCCTTGACATTTGAAACACCGAATATCCCTATTCCTGGTTTGGTTAGCCTCAAAAGTAGGTTTCTTAGGTGGAAGAATTACCTTGTCACTTTTGTGATCAACCACATCTTTTGCCTTTGATGGTTCTCCAATCTCCTTCCTTGGATTTCTCCATGGCATGAAAGAGGTAGCGGGTTTCCTCATGTTGCTCCTCCTTTTGATTTGTTGCTCGATATTGGTGGCTTGATGGATCATATCTTGTATTTCCACATGGTGGTGCATCTCCACTTGATTGGAAATCTCCCGATTAAGCCCATGTAAAAACCGTGACATGGTTGCCTCCGGATCCTCCTCAACATTTCCCCGAATCATGTAAATTTGCATCTTCTTGTAGTAGTTTTCTACACTCTTACTCCCTTGGGTGAGTCGTTGAAGTTTGTTTTGGAGATCTCTATGGAAATGTGTGGGAACATATCGCTTCTGCATGGTGAACTTCATGTCTTCCCAAGTGTTGATGGGATGTCCACCATATCTAGCCCTCTCCTTTTGAACTTGATCCCACCATATTAATGCATAATAAATGAATTAAAGGGCTAAAAGTTTTACCTTTTTCTCCTCATAATAGGTATTACATGAAAACACTTGCTCGATCCGCATCTACCACTCCAAGTATGCTTCCAGATCGCTTTTTCCTTGAAAATAAGGGACCTTCACCTTGATCCTTCCAAGTAGGTCATCATCATGTTGTCTACTTTTTCCTCCTCTAGGTTGTTGGTACAACCTTATCCTTTATGGGACATCCTCAAAATCACCATCCAGGTTTTCCATCTCCTCCTCCATGATATGGGGGCGATGGGGTGCCAAAACTCACCACGGGTTATCATGGACCATACTTGGGCTTGATTGATTCTCCAGGTTATCAATCCTCTCATGTAGCACCTCCAACTTCCGATCAAGAATCTTCTCAAAGTGGATCACCAAAGCTTTCATTTGGAATTGCATAGCTTCGGGTGCGGGAGATCTACTTCTACTTCCTTCATCGCTAACATGATCAATTTTCTTCCCATGATCTTCTACCATGATATGTTACACAAACGCAAACACACACCGGGGGGGGGGGACACACACAATGATACACACTCAATCACACACGCGAGATGTACACACACACACACACAAGATATAAACACTCACACACACAAGGATACACACACACACAAAAAAAGGATACCCACTCACACACACAATATGTACGCACACACACACACACAACAAGATGCACACACTCACACACACAAGATATTTTTTTTGCTTATTTCTCTCCGCTCTCAACACTCAATTCAAATTCCAAGATCTTGTGAAATATAATACCTTGTTTGGGATGATCACATGCCACCAATCCTTCCCCAATCAAGATTGTGTCGGGGGATGGTTTAACACAACCCTCTTGAGTGGTAAAGGGTAAAGGGTGAAAATAGGGTAGAAAATGGATAAAGGGTTGGTGGAAAAGGGGGTAGAAAGGTGGTATTTGGGTTTTGCCCGATTGTGCAAGATAAGATAAATGAATAATAATATGAGCCAAATATAAAATTGGGATGAAGTAAAATGATAGAAAAAGAGATATATGGAAATGGAAAGTGCTAATAAGGTAAATCACAAAGGAGTAATTTTATCCACTTTTTTTTTGCTTTTTTTGGGTCAATTCTCCTCAAAAAGTGTTGTGCTTGGAGTTCTAAAGCACAAGATGATTGAACAGAGAGTAAGACATTTTTTTCAAAATATCTCAAATAAAGGATGTGCTTAATTTTGAAAAGCACAAAATGATGAGTTGAGAGAATTTGTTTTTTTTTCAGATACAAATCACATACAGAGAATTATATGTGGAAAGAAGATGAATGAAAATTTGGATCAATTTATAATAATCCAAGCTTGCAAAAACTAGGCCAATTCAGTAGGCTTTCAAGAAAAGGGATTTTTTTGTTGAATGGGTGAATAACATGACAAGATAAGGAGGGTAATAGATAGAAATAAAGTAAATGAAGGGATATATGCCTACCGTGTCAACCGGAGCTCTGATACCAACTGATGTGTGATGCACGGGGTGGCCTGATCTTCACGGCGTAGGTCGTAGGATGAAGGATGTGGTTCAAGGCTAAGTTTTGGATGATGGTTATTGATAGAGGATGCAAGTAGTCAATCAAAATTATAAGGAGTGAGACCTACTACTTAGACAACACACTCAAGGGAGGGATGCGATATCCAATCCACACAACAACGCACTTGGGTTGAGGCATGGAATTGGGGGATTTGTGATCTTGGATCACCAATCTAACTTGTATATTGACAAGGTAAGAATGAACAAGAGCAAGGGGGAAATTCGGAACAATTCTCACACAATAGGGATAAACAAGCATAAGCTCTCAATTAAGTCTTGAATGAAAATACAATGCCATGGGGTGGCTATTTATAGCCAAGGGGGTGATACAATGGTCAAGAGTGTAATACCCTAAAGTCATAAAGGCTAAACCTACCTTGTCCCCTTAAAAGTCAAAAAGATAAATTCTAACAAATACTTTTGGAAAAGTAGCACACAACTTTCCAACTATAGCCCACCAGATTTGACTTTGGTGTCCAAAGATGCCATTTCTAGAATCCTCCATATGGGCAAGGCATCCAAATTCGTGAAAACATGTGGGAAAAGCTTTAAAAATCAATTTTGGGATTGAATAAATGATATTATAGGCCCATTTTCTCAATCCATGCAAGGCAAGATCCATTGGGGCCCTAATGAAGAGAGATGAGCACCCATTGTTGCATTCAACCTCTTTAATCTCCCACACGTCATCAGGCCTTTCAAATCAAAATCCTCCGCTTGGGTAATCAACTCAGTGCCTTCAACATGGTTCGAATCAATTTCCTAATGGGCTTAATGGAATTTACGAGCCTTGGTGCCAAATGGGCCCAATGGGCCTAATTAGCATAAGTGGCCAAATTGGCCTATGTGGCCCAATGGGCCAAAGTTGCATGATCGGCCTAATGGTATTAATAGGCCTAATGGGAATAATTAGCCTAAGTGGCCTATTGGGACTTATGGTCCTAATGGGAATAAGGGGCCTAATGGGTCAAAGTTGCCTAATCGACCTAATGGGCATAATTGGCATATGGGCCTATGAATCGAATGTGCCAAATGGGCCTAAGTGGCCTAAATAGCCTAATGAGATTAATGGTTCAAGTGGACCTAAGTGACCTAATGGGCCTAATGGGCCTTAGTGGCCTAATCGACCTAATGTTCCAAAGTGGCCTAAAAGGCCTAAGTGGACTAATGGGCTTAATTGGCATAACAGGCCTAGGGGCCAAATGGGCCTAATGGGATTAATAAGCCTAATGAGTCTAATTAACCTAAGTGGCCTAATGAGCCTAATGGTCCTAATGGTCCTAATGGGCCTAAGTGGCCCAATGGGCCTATGTTTCCTAATCGGTGTAATGGGATTAATGGGCCTAATGGGCCTAAGTGGCCTCGTCAGCCTAATGGGATTAATGGACCAAGTGGGCATAAGTGTTCAAATGGGTCTAATGGACCTTAGTGGCGTAATCAGCCTAATGGGACGAAGTTGTCGAAGTGGTAAAATGAGCTAAGTTGCCTAATGGTTTTAAGTGACCTAATGGGGATAAGTGGCCTAATTGGACTAATGGGACTAAGTGGCCTAATGGGCCTAATGGGACTAAGTGGACTAATGGGCCTAAGTGGCCTAATGGGGAGATATGTCTGAATGATCCCAATGGACATAATGAGGCAAAATGGACAAAGTGTCTTAATGGGACTAAGTGTCCTAAGTTGCCTAATGCACCTAATGGGCCTAAGTGCCCTAATGGGCCTAATGGGTCTCAGTGGCCTAATGGGTCTAAGTGGTCCAATGGGCCTAACCGGCCTAATGATCCTAATGAGTCTCAGTGGACAAATGGGCCTAATGGAGCTAATGGGCCTAATGGGCCTAATGGACCTAAGTGGCCTAATGGGCCTGAGTGGCCTAATGGGCCTAATGTGCCTTAGTGGCCTAATGGTCCTAATCGACCAAAGTGTCCTAATGGGTCTAATCACATTAATGGTACTAGGTGGCCAAATGAGTCGAATGGGCCTAAGTGTCCTAATGGGCCTAATGTGCCACAATGTCCTAATGGGCCTAATGTGCCTAATGGGCCTAAGTGGCCTAATGAGTCATATAGGCCTAAGTGTACTAATCGGCCTAATGGGCCTAAGTGTCTTAATGGGTGTGATGGGCCTAATGGGCCTAAATGGATTAATTAGTTGAATAGGCCTTAGTGGCCAAATGGGTCTGATGGGCATAATGGGTCTAAGTGGCCTAATGAGCCGAACGGGCCTAAGTGACATATTGTGCCTAATGAGACTAATGGACCTAAGTGGCCTAATCGGTTTGATGGGCCTGATGGGCCTAATGGGCCTAAGTGGCCTAATGATCTGATTGTGCCTAAGTGGCATGATGGGCCTGATGGGCTTAATGGTTCGAATGGGTCGAGGTGGCCTAATGGTTCTAATGGGTCAAATGAGCCTAAGTAGCCTAATGATTCGAATTAGCCTAAGTGGATTAATGGGACTAAGGGGACCCATGGGCCTAATGGGCCTTAGTGGCCTAATGGTTCTGATGGGCCCAATGGACCGAATGGGCCTTAGTGGCCTCCTGGGCCTGATGACCTAATGTGACTAATGATCCTCAAGGACCTAAGTGGCCTAATGGGCCTAATGGGCATCAGAGGCCTAATGGCCCTAATGCGCCTAATGGGCCTAAGTGGCCTAATGGGTCTAGTGGTCCTTAGTGGCTTAGTGGGCTGAAGTGGCCTAAGTGGCCTAATGGTCCTAGTGGGCGTAAGTGGCCTAATGAGTTGAATGGGCCTAAGTTTCATAATGGGCCTAAGTGGCCTAATGGGCCTAAGTGGCCTAATGGGCCTATATCCCTAATGGGCATATGTGGCCTAATGGGCATTGTGGGACTTAGTGTCCTAATGGGCCTAATGGGACTAATGGGCCTAAGTAGACAAAGTAGCTGAATGAGGTGAATGGTCATAAGTGGACTAATGGGCATGATGGGCCTAATGGTCCTTAGTGGCCCAATGGGCCTAATGGACCTAAGTGGCCTAATGGACCTAATGGGCCTAGGTGGCCTCATAGTTGTGATGAGATTCATGGGTCTAATGGGCCTCAATGGTCTAAGTGGACGAATGGGCCTGATGGGCCTAAGTGTCCTAATAGGTTGAGTGAGCCTCATTAGCCTAAGGGGCTGAATGGGCCTGATTTGCCTGATGGGCCCAATGGGCCTCAATGGCCGAATGTTCCCAATGGGATTAATGGGCCTGATAGGCCCAATGGGAGTAATGGTCTAAGTGGACCAATGGTCCTAAGGTGTCTAAGTGTCCTAATGGGCCTGATGGGCCTAATGGAGCGAATGGACCGAAGTGGCCTAAGTGTCGTAATGGGCATAATGTGCCTAAGTGGCCGAATGGTCTTAGAGGACCTGAGTGACAGAATGGACCTAATGGGCCTAAGTGACCTAATGATCCTAAGTATCCTCATGATTCTAATGGGCCTATGTGGACTGATGGGTCTAATGGCCCTAATGGGAATAATGATCCTAAGTGGCCTAATGGGCCAAATGGGTTTAAGCGGCCAAATGGGCCGAATGGGCCTAATGTTCCTAGTGGGACTAAGTGGCCAATGTTCCTAATGGGCCAAATGGGCCTAAGTGGCCTAGGTGGCCTAATCGGTCTAATCAAACAATTGGGCCAAATGTCCCTAAGTTGCCTAACAGGCTAAATCGGCCTACGCGGCCGAATGTGCCTAAGTATCCCACATGGCCTAATTTGCCTTTGTGGATGAATGGTCCTAATGGGCCTGATAGGCATAATTTTCCTAATGGTCCAAATCGGCCAAGGTGTCCAAATGGGCCTAAGTGGACCATAGGGCCTAATTTTCCTTTGTGGCCGAATGGGCCTAATGGGCCTGATAGGCCTAAGTGGCCTAATGGGCGTAATTGGCCTCAGGGGACTAAGTGTCCTAATTTTCGAATGGTCCAAACTGGACGAATGGTCCTAATGGACTCACGAGGCCTAATGGGATGAATGGGATTATTGGGATTAGGTTCCAAATGGGTCTAATGGGGCGATTGGGCCTAATGGGCTTAAGTGGCCTAATGGGCGTAATGGTCCTAGTGGCCAAATTGACCTAATGGGATTAATGGTACAAATGAGACTAATGGTCTTAATGGGGATAAGTGGATTAATGGTCCTAATGAGCCTAATGGGCCTAAGTGGCCTAATGGGTCTGGGTGGCCCAATGGGATTAATGGGCTTAACGGGGCTAGGGGCAAAAAGGGCCTAATGGGCTGAATAGTTCCCAGTAGCCTAATAGGCCTAAGTGGCCTAAGGGGCCTAAGTGGCCTAATCAACCTAATGGGCGTAATGGTCCTAATGAGTCTTATGGGCCTAAGGGGCCGAAGGGGCCCAATGAGCCTAAGTGGCCTAATGGGCCTAGCCGGCCTAATGGGATTAAAGGGCTTAATAGGCCTATGCTTCAAATAGTCCTAATTGGCCTCAATGGCCTAATGGGCCTAATGGGTCAAAGTGGCTTAATGAGGCAATGTTGACTAATCGACCTAATGGTTATAATAAGCCCAATGGACTGAATGGGTTAAATGGGCCTAAGTTGCCAAATGGGACTAATGGGCCAAATGGGCCTGATTGGCCTAAGTGGACTAATGAGTTTAAGTGGAATAATGGGCATAATGGGCTTAATGGGCCTAATGGTCCTAATGGGCCTAAGTGACCTAATCTATCTAATGGGATTAAGGGGCCTAGTGGGCCTTAGTGGGAGGAAACTCTCGTGCTTCTATGAAAGGGAGAATGTTTTACCACTAACTCTCCTAACCTTTCAATGTCTTCTAGTGATATGTCCATTTTGTAGGAATTTGGTGATTTATTTCTGGAAGAAATTCCCGATGGCTTACCTCCCTTGCTCGAGCACCACATCAAATTCCTCCCTAGAGCAGTGGTTCCCAATTGGTTCTTATTGGGCTAACCCGGAGGGGACTCGAGAAATCCAATGACAAGTGGAAGAATTTATAAGGAAGGGATTTGTTCGAGAGAGATTGAGTCCATGTGTGGTACCGGTAATTATTGTCCCAAAAAAATATGGTAAGTGGAGAATGTGTGTTGATTGTCGAGCTATCAATAAAATCACGGTAAAGTATCGATATCCCATACCTCGTTTGGATGATATGCTTGATGAACTCCATGGTGCATGCTTGTTTAATAAAATTTACCTAAGGAGTGGATACCATCAAATTAGAATGAAAGAGGGGGATGAATGGAAAACATCATTTAAAACTAAGTTTGGATTGTAGGAATGGCTAGTTATGACTTTTGGACTAACTAATTCCCCTAGTACATTCATGAACTTAATGAATCATGTTTTCCGTCCATTCATTGGGAAATTTTTGGTTGTGTATTTTGATGACATTCTTATTTATTCTAGGATCCTTGATGAACATCATGAACATTTGAAATATGTTTTCGAGACTCTTAGAAAAAATAGGTTGATTGAAAACTTGAAAAAATGTACATTTTGTTTAAATTCAGTTGTTTTCCTTGGTTTTGTGGTAGGAGATGATGGAATGAGGGTTGATGAAGAGAAGGTGAAGGCAATTCGGGACTGGCCAACACCAAATAATGTCAATGAGGTGAGGAGATTCCATGGGATTGCGTGTTTTTACCAAAGGTTTGTGAGAGAATTTTCAACCATTGTGGCACCATTGAATGAATTGGTCAAGAAAGGGGTGAGATTAAAGTGGGGAAAAGCTCAAGAAGATGCCTTCTCCACACTCAAAGGTAAGTTGACCAATTCACCTCTCTTAATTCTGCCAGACTTTTCTAAAGTTTTTTGAGGTTGAGTGTGATGCCTTTGGAATAGGAATTGGGGCTGTTTTAATGCAATATTCTAAGCCTATTGAATACTTTAGTGAGAAGCGTAATGGAGATGCATTGAACTACTCTACCTATTATAAGGAATTGTACACTCTTAGAAGAACTTTATAAAATTGTCAACATTACTTGTGGCCAAGGGAATTTGTGATTCATTCGGATCATGAAAGCCTAAAATTTCTTAAGTCATAAGGAATGTTGAATAGGAGGCATGCAAGATGGATTTAATTCATTGAAACATTTCCTTACATCATTAAGCATAAACAAGTAAAAGAAAATGTTGTCGCTAATGATTTGTCTAGGAGATACTCTCTTATCACTTTTATGCATGCTAAAATACTTGGTTTTGAAATGTTGAAAAGTGTGTATGAGAATGATGTGGATTTTTCTGAAATTTGGAAGTTGTGTGAGAAACATGGCAAAAGTGATTTTTAAAAACATGATGGATTTATTTTTCAGAAAAATAAATTGTGTGTTCCATCTTGTTCCAAGAATGAATTGCTTGTAGAGAAACTCATGGTGGTGGATTAATGGGGCATTTTGGGGTTAAGAAAACTTTGTCCTTATTGAGTGAACATTTTTATTTGCCTCACTTTCATAGGGATGTGGTTAGTGTTTGTGGAAATTGTAATGTGTGTAAACATGAAAAGTCAAATGTTCTTCCACATGGATTATACACCCCTTCGCCCGTTGTTTATCATCCTTAGGTTGACATTTCAATGGATTTTGTGCTCAGCTTGCCAAGATCACAATCAGGTAAGGATAGCATCTTTGAGGTGGTGGATAGGTTTAGTAAAACGGCTCATTTTATTTCTTGTTCTAAAACAAATGATGCAACTCATATTGCTTATTTGTTTTTCCGGGAAATTGTTAGGGTGCATGGCTTACCCAAGAGCATTGTGAGTGATAGGGTTGTCAAATTCCTTAGTCACTTCTGGAGGACATTGTGGAACAAACTTGGATCCAAACTTTTTTTCTCCACCACTGCACACCCATAGACATATGGTCAAACTGAGGTGGTGAATAGAACACTTTCCACATTGTTACGTGTCATCCTTAGAAAGAATCTGAAACATTGGGAAAGATGCCTACCTCCCATTGATTTTTCTTATAATCAAGTGGTTCACTCCACTACTAATGCTTCACCATTTGAAGTTGTGTATATTTTTAACCCATTAACTCCACTTGATTTTTTACCTTTGCCTACTAATAAATTTTCTAATCTTGAAGGTGAAAAGAAGGCAAAGCTTTTGTAGGAGTTCCATGCAAAGCTAAAGTCCAACATTGAGTGGAATAATGAACAAGTAGCCAAGCATGCCAACAAAGGTCGGTGGAAAATGGTGTTTCAACAAGGATATTGTGTGTGGGTACACTTGAGGAAGGAGAGGTTCCCAGAGCAATGAAAATCAAAACATCATCGACGAGGAGATGGTCCTTTCCAAGTCTTGGAGAATATCAATGATAATGCCTATAAGATTGAGTTACCCGACAGGTATGGGAATATTAGTGCTACCTTTAATGTTGTTGATCTTTCTCACTTTGAATTTTCAGATTCGAGGATGAATCCTTTTGAGGAGGGAGGAGATGATGAGGATCATGGCACACATGGGTATCGCGGGGTTGGAGGTGGACTTGACGAGGAAGGCAGAATGCACACAAGTGGACAAGACCCATTGCGTGGAATTGGAGGCCCAATGACAAGGGAGCAGACTAAGATAATTAAGGAGGCCTTAAATGGATTAATCACAGAATTCCAAGAGGAGGCCCAACACCCTTGCTTGGGGGAAGCATCCGGGCCTATAATTACATTAATTAAGGCCCAAACATGCTTTTAAAAATCCAACCCAAGTGGAGCTACGAATTTTCAAGCCCACCCCCCCATGGAATCTTTAAAGTCAAAAGGTTGTGGGCTACTTGTCTTTAATTTTCCAAAAGGGTGTGCTACTTGTCTCCTAAAGTCCTGGGCAAGTGCCAAAGTTTTCAAAGTCATCATTTAGGATTTTTGACTTGTGGAAACTAGGTGTTAGACTAATGTAAAATCCACCCCATGGTGTGATTCGAATTTCTTTACCTCTTTGGCTATAAATAGCCACCCAATTGTACTCTTGAGAGATCATTAATGAAAGTAATGTTATTATGGTGAGTTTTTCTTGCAACCTTTGTGTTCTTGCTTAATTCTTGACTTATCAAAGGACTGGTCATCCTTTGTGGCATCTTTGGATAGAGTTCTTAGAGACAAGTTCTCTTTGGGTTCTACCTTGACCATTTCCCCATTCCTTCTCATTTTCACTATCCCCACACCATATTCACTTGTTTTCTTGCGGCGATCTGGGTGCTCAACACGCGAACATTATACAAGGTTCCTAGGACACTTCCTAGAGGGTCTTGCATTGCGTATCACTAATTGGCCCAAGTGGCCTAATGGGCCTAATTGGATTAATGGGCCTTGTGGGCTTAATGGGTCTAAGTGGCCTAATGGGACTAAGTGGTCTGATGGGGAAAATGGGCCTCATGGGCCTAAGTGGCCTCATGGGGAAAATGGGCCTCATGGGCTTAAGTGGCCTCATGGGACGAAGTGGCCTAATGGTCCTAATGAGACCAAGGGGCCAATGGGCCTAATGGGCCAAATTAGATGAATGGGATTAACAATCCTTGGTGCCAAATGGTCTTAATGGGATTAATGGTCCTAAGGGGCTTGATCAGATTAAGTAGCCTAATGGGACTAAGGGGCCTAATGTGCCTAAGTGTCCCAATGGGCCTAGGTGGACTAATGGGCCTAATGGGATGAATGGTCCTAAGTGGCCTAAGATGCCTAAGTGGCCTAAGAGTCCTAAGAGTCCTAATGGGTGTAATGGGCCTAATGGGCCTAATGGACCTAATGGGCCTATTGGGGCAACTAAGTGGACTAATGGGCCGAATGGGCCTAAGTGGCCTAATGGGCGTAAGTGACCTAATGGGCTTAAGTTTCCTAATCGGTCTAAGGGGCATAATGGGCCTAAGTGGCATAATGGGACTAAGGGGACTAATGGGCCTAGGGGGGCTAATGGGCATCTATGGCCTAATGTGATTAATGGGCTTAATAGTACTAGGGGCCAAATGGGCCTAAGTGGCCTAATAGGCCAAAGTTGTATAATTGGATTAATGGTATTAATGGGCATAATGGGAATAATAAGCCTCAATGTCCTAATGGGTGGAATGGGCCTAATTTGTCGAAGTATCCTAATGGGCCTAATGGGCCGAACGGGCCTAATGAGACAAAGTTTCCCAATCGACCTAATGGGATTAATTGGCTGAATATGCCTCATGGGCCAAATGGGCCGAATGGGCCGAATGGGCCTAAGTAACCTAATCGAACTAATGGAATTAATGGGCCTAGTGGGCTGAGGTGGCCTAATGGGACTAATTGGCCTTAGTGGCCTCATCGGCCTAATGTGCCTAAGTGGCCTAATGGGCCTAAGTGGCCTAATGGGGCCAAGTGGCCTAATTGGTTTAATGGGCTTAATGAGCCAAGGGGACAAATGGGCCAAATGGACATAATGGTCTAAATGGGCCAAATTAGCCTATGTAGCCTAATGGGCGTAATGGGCCTAATGGGCCTAAGTTGCCTAATAAGCCTAATGAGACCAAGTGATCCTAAGGGGCCTAATGGGAGTAAGTGGGCCTAATGGGCGTAATGGGCCTAAGTGGCCTAATGGGCCGAAGTGGACCTAATTTCCTAATGGTCTTAGGTGGACGAATAAGCCTAGGTGGCCAAATGGTCCTAGGTGGCCAAATGGGCCAATGTGTCCTAATGGGCCTAAGTGGCATAATCATAACCGAATGGGACTATGTGGCCTAATGGTCCTAGTGGGCCTAAGTGACCAAATGGGCCTACGTGGCCTAATGGGTCAAATGGGTTCTTTTGGTCGAATGATCCTAATGGGCCTAAGTGGCCGAATTAGATTAAAGATCCTAATGGGACATAGTGGCCTAATATGCCTAAGTGGCTGAATGGGCCTAATGGGCCTAATGGGGCTCATGGGCCTAAGTGGACGAATGGGCCTAAGTGGCCTAATTGGCCTAATGTGATGAATGGGAATAATGGGCCTCATGGGCCTAAGTAGTCTAATGGTCCAAATGGGACTAAGTGAAATAATGGGTCTGATGGGCCTGATAAGTCTCATGGGCCTAAGTATCCTAATAGGCCTATTGGGCCCAAGTGGCCAAATGGGCCTGGGGGACTTAGTGTCCCAATCAACATAATTTTCCTAAGTGGTCTAATTGGCCTAATGGGATGAATGGGATGAATGTGCCTAATAGGCCTAAGTGGCCTAATGGGCCTAAGTGGCCTAATGGGCCTAAGTGGCCTAATGGGCCTAATGGAATGAATGGGACAAAAAAACCTAAGTGGCCTAATGGGCCTAATGTGCCTAAGTTTCCTAATCATGCTAATGGTATTAATGGGCCTAATGGGCCTAAGTGGCCTAATGGGTCTAAGTAGAATAATGGTCCTAAGTGGCCTAATGCGCCAAATGGACCTAAGTGGACAGATGGGCCTAATGGGCCAAAGTGGCCTAATCGGCCAAATGTGCCTAAGTTGCCTAATGGGTCAAAGTGGCCAAAGGGTCATAAGTGGCCTAATGGGCCTAATGGGGCTAAGTGGCCTAACGAGCCTAAGTGGCCTAATGGGCGTAAGTGGCTTAATGGGGCTAATGGTCCCAAGTGGCCTAATGGTCCTAATGGGCTGAATGGACCTAATGGGCCTAATGAGCCTAATGGGACGAATGGGATCAATGGGCCTAATGGGCCTCAGTGTCCTAATCGACCTAATGGGATTAATGGGCCTAAGTGGTTTAATAGACCTAATGGGCCTAATGGGATTAAGTGGGCTAATGTGCCAAAGTGGCCTAATCGGCCTAAGTGGCCTAAGTGGCCTAAGTGGCCTAATGGGTCTAAGTGGCCTAATGGGCCTAATGGGCGTAATGGACCTAAGTGGAATAATGGGACTAAGTGTCCTAAGTGTCCTAATGGGCCTAACGAGACAAAGTGACCTAATGGGCCTAATGGACCTATGTGGCCTAATGGGCCTAATGGGCCTATGTGGCCTAATGGGCCAATGTGGCCTAATGGGTCTAATGGGCCTAAGTGGTGTAATGGGCCAAATGGGTTAATGGAAATAATGGTCCTAATGGGACTTAGTGGCCTAATGGACTTAGTTCCCTAATGGGACTAAGTGACATAATTGGAATAATGGGGCTAAGTGGTCTAATGGGTTGAATGGGCCTTACTGGCCTAATGGGCCTAAGTGGTCTAATGGGTTGAATGGGCCTTACTGGCCTAATGGGACTAAGTGGCCTAATAGGCTGAATGGTTATATATGGAATAATGGGCCCAATGTTCCCCAGTGGCCTAAGTGGCCTAATGGTCCAAATGATCTAAATTGGCCTCAGTGGCCTAATGGTCCTAATGGGTCTTAGTGGCCTAATGGGCCTAATATTCCGAATGGTCCTAAGTGGACTAATGGGCCTAAGTGGCTTAATGACCCTAAGTGTCCTAATGGGCCTAAGTGGACTAATGGTCCTAATGGGCCTAAGTAGCCAAAGGGGCCTAAGTGTCATAATGGGCCTAAGTGACATAATTGGCCTAAGTGGCCTAGAAGGCCTAATTAGACTAAGGGAACTAAGGGGCCAAATGGGACAAATGGGCCTAAGTGGCCTAATGGGCCTAAGTGGTATAATGGGCCTAAGTGGCCTAATGGGCATAAGGGGACTAAGTGGTCTAAGGGGCCTAAGTGGCCTAATGTTCCTAATTGGCCTAATGGGCCTAAGTGTCCTAATGGGCCTCAGTGGCCTAATGGGCCTAATGCACAAAATGGGATTAAGTGGCATAATGGGCTCAATGGGACTAATGGTCCTAACTGGTATAATAGAACTAAGAAGCCTAATGGGCCTAAGGGGCCTAAGTGGCCTAATGGGCCTAAGTGGCCTAAGTGGACTAATGGGCCTAGGGGAACAAATGGGCCTAATGAGCCTAAGTGGCCTAATGGGCCACTATGGCATAATGGGCCTAATCTTCCGAATGCGCCTAAGTGGCTTAATGGACCTTAGTGACCTAATGGGCCCAAGTGGCCTAATGGGCCTAAGTGGCCAAATGGGCCAAAGTGGCATAATGGGTTTAATGGGCCTATGGTCCTAATTGGTAAAATTGTCCCAATGTGCCTAATGAACCATATGGGACTAAGTGGCCTAATGGTCCTTATCTAATGGGCATATTGGGATGAATGGGCCTAATGGGCTGAATGGGCCTAATTGACATAATGAGCCTAAGTGCCCTGATTGGCCTAATGTGCCTCATGGGCCTAATTGGCCTAAAGGGCCTAAGTGGCCTAATGGGTTTAATGGTATTAATGGTCCTAAGTGGCATAATTAGACTAATCTAATGGGGTTAATGGTCAAAATGGTCCACAGTGGCCTAATGGACCGAATAAGCTTAAGGGGCTGAAGTACCCCAATGGGCCTAAGTGGACGAATGAGCCTAACTGGAGTAATGGGCCAAATAAATCTAGTGGGACTAATGGTACTAATGTTCCAAAGTGTCCTAATTTTCCTAATGACCCTAATGAATGAACTTGATGGCACTACACTCTTCTGGATCCTGATGCTCCTCCTACCTCCTCTTCCCCTCCCATGGTTTTGAGGCTCTGCTTGATGGTGATGGTGCAACATCACCTGATCATTCATATTCCTTCTCTTTATTTCTTTTTCTTCCCTCTCAACTGATGTGGCTTACTGGTGGGGTCATCACATGTCGCTCACCACCCCTCTTTCGATCAATCCCTGCACATTGGACCCCCATTCTGGGTCTGTGTGTGCAGGTGCTTTAGATGTCTTAGGTCGGCTCTGGTGAGTGCACCTGATGCCTTCTTTATCCTATACCCGTGATGTCCTACCCATCATGTTTGACTCCACTTTGGTCACACTCGATTTGGGATCTGGGTCTACTTGGGATGGTGCTAGAGTAGGGATGGCAGTGGTCTCAGCTCGAATTCATTCCTCTATTTGGATCCTTCTCTATTTTTCATTTCCAGATTGTGGTCTCATATGTTAGTTTTTTTGGGATTGATTTTGTTTCTATGTTATTGGTTATCTGTTTTGTTGGACCAATGTGGTTTTCGACTTGGTCCCCTACCGAGGCCTCCATCTGCTCATCCTTACTGTGATCCTTTCCCTATCTGTCAAATGTGTAGGTCTTCATGGAGGTTATGGGAGGTGCGTATCGAGTGTCTTAGGGTCTCCAGGAGGGAGAATGGCCCATCTTTGAAGGTTCAAATGGTTGTGATGTTCTGTTTTGATTGTTTTTTTGTGTGGTGAAGTTGAAGATTTACAGATGCGATATCAAGACATCAGTGGTGATTAGTGGACATCTTGGTTTGTTTTTCTCTGGTTCTCAGCTCCAACGATGATGGTAGACAATAATAAAGGTTGTATTCTCATCAGTGATGTGGTGAATCTGGCAGTGATGGTTATTATGATGATGTTCATAGTGGAGGACAACGAGGTGATAATGACAATGATGATGGAGAAAGCTTCTTCGATGTGCTATCATTGATGTAGAGGCTACATGATTTGTAGGATCTATTACCGACGTGACAGTTTCTATAGTGATGATACTCATTTCAAATTTTAAATATCTAGATTGTTTTTGAAATTTCGATATGTTTCATTTTGTACAGTGTAAGGTTCCCACATTTTCCTCAAAGTAGATTTTATGAAAATTAAAAAAATGATTTGGAGGGCCTAATGGGCCTAAGTGGCCTAATATGCCTAATGGTCCTAATGGGCCTAATGGGACTAATGGGACTAAGTGGCCTAATGGGCCAAACTGGCCTAATGGTCCTAAATAGACTAATGTGCTGAATGGGCCTAAGCGATCGAATGAGCTGAATGGGCCTAAGTGGCCTAATGGGCCTAATGGATAATGGGCCTAATGGCCCTAATAGGCCTAATGGTCCTAAGCCACTTAAGTGGAATAGAGGGCCTAATGGGCCTAAGTGGTTGGGTGGGCCTAAGTGTCCTAATAGGCCTAATGGGACAAATGGGTATAAGTGGCCTAATGGGACTAAGTGGACTAATGGGACTAATGAGACTTAGTGGCCTAACAGGCCTAAGTGGACTAATGGGTCTAAGTGGCCTAATGGGTCCAATGGATAATGGGTAATAAGGGCCTAAATGGCCTAAGTGGCCTTATGGGCCTAATGGGCCTAAGCGACCAAAGTGACCTAGTGGTATTAATGTGATCAATAGGCCTAAGTGGAATAATGGGACTAATGGGCTGAAGCAGCCTAAGTGAACTAAGTGGCCTAAGGGGCCTAATGGGCCTAATGGGCTCAATGGGCCTAAGTGGCCTAATAAGCGTAAGCGGCCTAAGCGGCCTAAGCAGCCTAATAGGAATAAGCGGCCTAAGTGGCCTAAGGGGACAAATGGGCCTAATGGGACCAATGGTCCTAAGAGTCTTAATGAGACTAAGTGTCCTAAGTAGCCTAATGTGCCTAAGTGAACCTAAGTGGGCCTAAGTGGCCTAAGTGGCCTAATATGCCTAATGGGCATAATGGGCCTAAGGGACCTAAGTGGACTAATGAGCCTAAGTGGCATAATGGGGCTAAGTAGCTGAATGGGCCCAATGGGATTAAGGGGACGAATGGGCCTAATGAGCCTAAGTGGGCTAATGGGCCTAATAGCCATAATCGTCCTAATGGGCCTAAGTGTCCTAAGTGGACTCATGGGCCTAATGGTCTTAATGGGCCTAAGTAATTGAGTGGACCTTAGAGGCCTAATGGGTCCAATGGGACTAATGTGTACAAGTGGCGTAATGCGCCTAAGTGGTCTAATGGGCCTAATGGGCCTTAGTGACCTAATGAGCCTAAGTGGCCTAATGAGCCAAATGGCTAATGGGCCTAATGGGACTAAGCAGCCTAAGTGGCCTAATGGAACTAATGGGCCTAAGCGACCTAAGTTTCATAATGGGCCTAATGGGATAAATGGGACTAAGTGGCATAATGGGCCTAAGTGGCCTAAGTGGCCTAATGGGCCTAATGGGTCTAAGAGGCCTAAGTGACCTAAGGGGGCGAATGGGATCAGTGGGCCTAAGTGGACTAAGTGGCCTAATGTGCCTAAGAAGTCTAAGTGGACTAAGGGGCCAAATGGGACTAATGGGATCAATGGGCATAAGCAACCTAATGGGCCTAAGTGTCCTAAGTGGCCTAAGTGGCTTAAGTGGCCTAAGTGGCCTAAGTGGCCTAATGGGCCTAATGGGCCTAACCAGCCTAAGTGGTCTAAGGGGCCAAATCAGCCAAATGGGATCAATGGGCCTAAGTGGATTAATGGGCCTAAGTGTCTGAATGGACCTAAGTGGCCTAATGAGTCTATGTGGCCTAAGTGGGATAGTGGGACTAATGGTCCGAAGTGGCCTAATGGGCCTAATGAGCCTAAATGATCTAATGGTCCTAATGGGTCTAATGGGGCTAATGTGGCTAATGAGCCTAATTGGCCTAATGGGCAGAATGGGACTAATGGTCCTAGTGGGCATAATGGGCTTGAGTGGCCTAATGGGCCTAAGTGTCTTAATTAGCCTAATGGGCCCAGGTGGCCTAATTGGACTAAGTGGATGAACCGACCTAATGGGATGAATGTGCCTATTTGGCCTAATGGGCCTAATGGGCCTAATGGGACGAATGTGCCTAATGAGCCTAATGGGACTAAGTGGTCTAATGGTCCTAATAGGCCTAAGTGGACTAATAGGACTTTATAAACCTAAGTGGCCTAATGGGACTAAGTGGCCTAATCGACCTCATAGTCCAAAGTAGCCTAACGGCCCTAATAGGCCAATTGGGCCTAAGTGGCATAATGGACCAAATGGGCTGAATGAGCCTAAGTGACCTAATCAGTGTAATGGGTCAAGTGGGCCTAAGTGGCCTAATCATCCTAACAGGCCTAATGAGCCTAAGTGGTCAAATGGGCCAATGGGCCTAAGTGGCTTATTATTTGAATGGGCCTAATGGGCTGAGTGGGATGAATGAGACTAACGGTCCTATGTTACCTAATGGGCCTAATGGTCCTAAGTGGCCTAATGAGCCTAATGGGCATAAGTGGCCAAATCGACCTAATGGGCCTAATGGGCCTAAGTGGTCGAATAGGCATAATGAGCCTAAGTGGCCTCATGGGCCGAATGAGCCTAATAGGCCTAATGGGACGAAGTGACCTAATGGGCTTAAGTGGCCTAATCAGCTTAATGGGCCTATTTAGGCCTTAGGTATTAGTGTTCCAAATATAGTGTTTTGGGTCTAGGTTTTAGGATTTTTTTGTTATAATTGACCTAAATTGGTCTAAATTTTCCTAAATGACAAAATGGCCAAATGAAAAATGAGCCTAATGGCCCAATGAACTAATGGGCTAATGACCTAATGAACTAAATGACCTAATTGGTCTAAATAGCCTAATGGACTAATAGCCTAATGGCATAATTGGCATAATGGCCTCATTGGAACAAATGAACTAATTGGTCTAAATGGATTAATTAGTCTAAATGGATTAAATGGTCTTATGGAATTAAATTGTCTAATTGTCCTAATTGGCCTAATTTAACTAATTGGACTAATTAGTCTAAATGACCAAATGGTTCTAAATGGCCTAATTGGTCCAAAGGGATTAAATGATCCGATTGGATTAAATGGTCTAATTTACCTAATTAGCCTATTTATCCTAATTGGACTGAATTGGCGAAAATGGTAAAATCACCAAATGACCAATTAGCCTAATGGTGTAATGAACTAATGGGATAATGGCCTAATAGACAAATTAGTCTAAATATCCTAATGACCTAATTGGAATAAATGATCTAATTTTTTTAAATGTCCTAATTGTTCCAAATGGATTATATGATCTAATTGGATTAAATGGTCCAATTAGACTAATTGGCCTAATTCACCTTAATGCTCTAATTCGCCTAATTGGCCTAATTGTCTTAATGGCCTAAATGGACTAATGGACTAATTGTCCTAAATAGATTAAAGGCCTAAATTCCCTATGGCCTAATGATATAATTGGCCTAATGTACTAATTGTTCTAAACGACATAATTGGCCTAAAGGGCCTATTGGACTAAATGTTCTAATTAGCCTAATTGGCCTAATTCTCATAAATGGACTAACCATCCAATTATCCAAGTATCCAAATAGACAAATGATCAAAATTACCAAGTGACTGAATAACCAAATAACACAACATAAATGGAATTATACTGAAATGAAAAGACAAGTGGAATCCATACCATAGATAGGTTTATCTTGCTAATTAGTATGGATTGTTTATGTTATGTCACTAGTATTAAATTTAAAATTAAATCTACATTTAGATGTCTCTTCATTTTATGTATTTCTTCGACATCTAGAATTTTAATTCATTATAGGTTTATCACTTTCGTATTATTCAATAATGTGGTATTATACTAATCAATGTCATTTTTTGCAAGCAACATTTTTCATCAAAGTTTGTGTGCCTCGAGCAAAATTATTTTTCTTAACTAGGAAGAAAAATAATGGAAATGATGTAAATGAAAAAACACAAGAAAATATTGTAATTTTTTTGATGATACTTCAAATTTTGATATGTAATTCATAATTAAATTTCTTGTTTATATTTTCAACAGTGTGTTATGGAGGCCCTCAATGAGAAAGAAGATGACAACTTCAGGCCAAATGATCATTTGAGACAAGTATTAGGTGAGGAGCGCCATGGGAGAGTATGATGTCGACCCATGAAAAACATCGTCCTCGCTAGTTATTGGACCTCATAGAGCGCATCTCAAACCTATCAGACCGGTGAGCTAAAAATTCCCATGCAGAAGCATATGAGGCCAAAAAAATAGCGATAAAGGAGGTTGAAAGAAATAAATTGGTCACCAAACACTTCCTGAAATATATGTCATTTATAAGTCCACCACTTCCATCAGAGACTCTTAATACTTTTGATTCATGTATGACATAAATGTGATCTTTATATGATACCTATATTGATTTCAATGAGGGTCATAGTGGTGATCGAGATGATAGTGGTGGTGGTGGTGGAGGGGGGTGGTGGTGGTGGTGGTAGTGTTTGTGACAAAGGCGGCGATGGTAGTGGTGGTTTCGAGCATAGTGAAAGCATGAAAAGATGTACGGTATATTAAAAATTATTTTAATAATTGTTGTCTGAAGCCAAGATAGAGGGTATTTCAGGTCAAATTTAAAATTAATATATTTAATATTTAAATAAATAAATATCTATGATTAGGAACTTTCTTCATTAGTGAATGTTGATCATCCGAAAAGACCCTTTCAGATTACCATCATTGCATTGTGAGGATCCCAGGATAAAATCCCTCTAGAGGCAATCCATATGTACTCCTATGATCTCTAAGAAACACCACTCAATATCTAGGTGTTAGTGCGGTGAGTCCAATGTCTTATGTTGTTTGTTCTTGATCACTCGTTCTTTGGTCTTAAAGAAATATGTCTTTCACTTCTCATTAGTGAGAGAGAGAGAGAGACGGGGGAGTTGAGAGAGAATTCATTGTGCGCAACAATTTTCTATTCTCAATTTTTGGATGATCTACACAATAGACATAAATGTCTATTTATAGAGTTGAGATTTAATTTAAAATATTATTTAATTACATACCAGACATTAAATAACATTAATTACCTTCAATAAATCTCATACCACATAATATTATTATATAATTATTATTTTTTAGCGCACACCAAGTTGCGCAATGGGCCTAATGGGCCTAAGTGTCCAAATGGGCCCGATGAGCCTAATGGGCCTCAAGGGCCCTAAGGGACAAATGGGATTCATGGGGAAAATAGGCCTAAATGGTCTCATGGGACCAATTGGACCAATGGGAATAATGGGCCTCATGGGACGAAGTGGCCTCATGGGCCGAATGGGCCTCCTAGGCCTAAGTGGCCTAGTGGTCCTAGTAGACCTAATGAGCCTAAGTGGCCTAAGTGGCCTAATGGGATGAATAGGTCTAAGTTTCCAAATGGTCCTAGTGGTCCTAATGAGACTAAGTGGCCTGATGGGCCGAATGGGCTTCATGGTCATAATGGGGCGAATGGACCTAATGGGCCTAAGTGGCCTCATGTGCCCAATGGGCCTAATGGGCCTAAGTGGCATAATGGGTAGAATGGGACCAAGTTTCCTAATGGTCCTGATGAGCCAAATGGGCCTTATGGCTAAGTGGCCTAAGTGGCCTAATGGGCCAAAGTGGCCTAATGGACTGAGTGGGCCTAAAGGGTCTAATGGGTCTAATGAGACGAATGAGCCTAATTGGTCGCATGGGCCGATTGGGCCTCATGGGCCCAATGGGACTAATGGTAATAAGTATACTCATGGTCCCAATGGGCATAATGGGCCATAGTGGCCTAAGTGGGCCTAAATGGTCAAATGGGTCGAATTGGCCTAAGTGGCCTAATGGGCCCAATGGGCCTCATAGGCCTAAGGTGCCTAATGGGACCAATGGGATGAATGGGACTAGTTGAACCAATGGGACTAATGGATATAAGTATCCTAATTGGTATAAGTGACCTAAAGGGCTTAGTGGGCCTAATGGGATTGATAGGCCTAATGGGATGAATGGGCCCAAGTGGCTTAATGGAACTAATGGGCCTCATGGGCCAAAGTGGCCTCATGGTCCCAATGGGCATGATGGGCCTAAGTGTCCTAATGAGCCTCATGGGCCTAATGGGGCTCATGGGGGGAATTCCCCCATGGGTGATGCGAACCATGCGGAAGGCACCGAGTCGATTGCTCGGGTGGAGGAATTGGATTTGCAAGGCCCAATGACGCGAGGAAGATTAAAGAGGTTGAATGCTTCAATGGGCGCTCATCTTGCTTCATTAAAGGCCCAATGGGTATTATCTTGCATGGATGGAGAAAATGGGCATTTAATATCACTTATTCAAGCCCAAAATTGATGATTAAAGCTTGGCCCACATGGTTGCACGAATTTGGAGGCCTTGCCCACATGGAGGATTCTAGAAATGGCATCTTTGGACACCAAAGTCAAATCCGGTGGGCTATGCACTCAAAGTCAAATCCGGTGGGCTATGTTGGAAAGTTGTGTGCTTCTTTTCCAAAAGTCTTTGTTGGCTTTTATCTTTTTGACTTTTAAGGGGACAAGGTAGGTTTAGACTTTATGACTTTAGGGTATTAGACCCTTGACCATTGTATCACCCCCTTGGCTATAAATAGCCACCCCATGGCATTGTATTGGCATTCAAGACTTAATTTGAGAGCTTATGCTTTGTTTCTCTCCGTTGTGTGAGGATTATCCCGGGTTTTCCCCCTTGCTCTTGTGCATTCTTGCCTTGTCAATCTACAAGTTAGATTGGTGATCCAAGATCACAAAGCCCCCAATTCCGTGCCTCAACCCAAGTGCGTTGTTGTGTGGATTGGCCATCACACCCCTCCCTTGAGTGTGTTGTCTAAGTAGTAGGTCACGCTCCATATAGCGTTGGTTGACTACTTGCTTCCACTATCCATACCCTTCACCCGTCACTTAGCCCCAAACCGCATCCATCATCCGCCGCCCTACGCCGTGAAGATCGGGCCACCCCGTGCGTCTCGCATCAGTTGGTATCAGAGCTCCGGTTGACACGGTAGGCGTCTATCCCTTCATTTACTTTAATTCTATCCATTACCCTCCTTATCTTTCCATATTATTCACCCATTCAACAAAAAAATCCATTTTTCTTGAAAGCCTCCCGAATTGTCCTAGTTTGTGCAAGCTTGAATTATTATAAATTGAGCCAAATTTTCATTCATCTTCTTTCCGCATATAATTCTCTATATGTGATTTGTATCCGGCAAAAAAAAATCTCTCAACTCATCATTTTGTGCTTTTCAAAATTAAGCACATCCTTTATTTGAGAGATTTCGGGGAAAAAAAAAAAAATTGTCTTACTCTCCGTTCAATCATCTTGTGCTTTAAAACTCCAAGCACAACACTTTTTGGGGAGAATTGACAAAAAAAAAATCAAAAAAAAAAGAGCGGATACAATTACTCCTTTGTGCTTTACATTATTAGCACTTTCTATTTCCATATATAACATTTTCCATCATTTTACTTCATCCCCATTTTGTATTTGGCTCATATTTTTATTCATTTATCTTATCTTGCACAATCGGGCAAAACCCACAATCCACCTATCTACCCCTTCTTTCCACCCTCTTTTTGACCCTTTACCATTGTTAAACCCCTTACCACTCAAGCGGGTTGTGTTAAACCATCCCCCGAAACAATCTTGATTGGGGAGGAATTTGTGGCACTTGATCACCCTAAACAAGGTAATATATTTCATAAGAGCTTGGGATTCAAAGTGAGTTTTGAGAGTGGAGAGAAATAAGCAAAAAAAAATATATCTTGTGTGTGTGAGTGTGTGCATCTTGTTGTGTGAGTGTGTGTGTACATCTTGTGCGTGTGAGTGTGTGTATATTGCGTGCGTGAGTGTGTATCTTTGTGTGTGTGAGTGTGTACATCTTGTGTGAGTGTGTACATCTCGCGTGTGTGAGTGAGTGTGTATCATTGTGTGTGTCCCCCCCCCCTGGTGTGTGTTTGTGTTTGTGTAACTTATCATGGCAGAAGATCGTGGGAAGAAAATTGCTCATGTTAGCGATGAAGGAAGTCGAAGTAGATCTCCCGCACCTGAAGCTACGCAATTCCAAATGCAAGCTTTGGTGAACCACTTCGAGAAGCTTCTTGATCGGAAGTTGGAGGTGTTACATGAGAGGATTGATGAATTGGAGAATAAACCAAGCCCAAGGATGTTCCATGATAACCCACGACGCGCTCCCGCACCACGTCGTCCCCACATCATGGAGGAGGAGATGGTGAACTTTGATGATGATCTTGATGAAGTCCCACAAAGGAGGAGGTTGTACCAACAACCGAGAGGAGCCCAAAGGAGACAACATGATGATGACCTACTTGGCGGGATCAAGGTGAAGGTCCCTTCTTTTCTTGGGAAAAGTGATCCGGAAGCATACTTGGAGTGGGAGATGCGGATTGAGCAGGTCTTTTCATGCCATGCATATTCCGAGGAGAAAAAGGTCAAACTTGCTTCCCTTGAATTTTCTGATTATGCTTTAATTTGGTGGGATCAAGTTCAAAAGGAGAGGACTAGATATGGTGGACGTCCCATCAACACTTGGGAAGACATGAAGTTCACCATGCGGAAGCGGTTTGTTCCCACACATTACCATAGAGATCTCCACAACAAACTTCAACGCCTCATCCAAGGAAGTAAGAGTGTAGAAGACTACTACAAGGAGATGCAAATTGCCATGATTCGGGCAAACGTTGAGGAGGATCCGGAGGCAACCATGGCACGGTTTTTACATGGGCTCAATCGGGAGATTGCGGATCAAGTGGAGATGTACCACCATGTAGAGATACAAGATATGATCCACCAAGCCACCAAGATCGAGCAACAAATCAAAAGGAGGAGCAACATGAGGAAACCCACTACCACTTTCACACCATGGAGAAATCCAAGGAAGGAGATTGGAGAACCATCAAAGGCAAAAGAGGTGGTTGATCGCAAAAGTGACAAGGTAATTCTTCCACCTAAGAAACCTACTTTTGAGGCTAACCAAACCAGGAATAGGGATATTCGGTGTTTTAAATGTCAAGGAAGGGGTCACATTGCTAGTGAATGCCCAAACCGTCGCACCATGATCATCAACAAGTATGGAGAATGGGAGACCGATGGAGAGAGCTCCGAAGAGGAGAAAGATGAATCTCCAGAAATTGAAAATGGAGAATTTGCGGAAGATGGCGAGATTCTTGTCACTAGAAGAGTTTTAAGTGCACAAATGACCGTTGGAGAAAAGGAGCAGCGGGAGAACCTTTTCCATACACGATGCAAGATCAATGGGAAGGTATGTAGTGTTATTGTTGATGGTGGAAGTTGTAGCAATGTGGCGAGCACCGAGTTGGTGGAGAAGTTGGGACTCCCAACTTTAAGGCATCCAAATCCATACCGACTTCAGTGGTTGAATGATTGTGGGGAGCTGAAGGTCACCAAGCAAGTGAAGGTATTGTTCACCATCGGTAAGTACAAAGATGAGATATTGTGCGACATTGTTCCTATGAAGGCGTGCCACTTGTTGTTGGGTCGACCATGGCAGTACGATCGGCGTGTTACTCATGATGGTTTCTTGAACCGTCACTCTTTTCTACTCCGAGGGGAACCTATAACCCTCAACCCCATGTCCCCCAAGCAAATTCTAGAAGATCACATTTTGAGAGAAAAGAAAAAAAAGAGTGATGAGGAAAAAAAGAGAGAAAATGAAAAAGGAGAGAATGAGGGAAAAATAGAAAATGAGAGAAGCAAAGAAATGGAGAGCAAAGAAAAATCAAGAGGGGAAAAAGTTTTGAGAGGAGAGAAAAGTGTGATGTTGGCAAAAAAGAGTGAGGTTAAGGAAGCTTTGATTTCTCGACAAAATCTCTTAGTACTTATGTACAAAGAGGTGATGTTGAACACTAACGACTTAACATCTTCTTTGCCACATGTTGTTGAGTCTTTGTTGCAGGAATTTGAAGATGTGTTTCCCGAAGAGGTGCCACCAGGTTTGCCACCCATTAGAGGTATTGAGCATCAAATTGACCTCATACCTGGAGCATCACTACCGAACCGCCCAGCATATCGCACCAACCCAGAGGAGACAAAAGAAATTCAAAGGCAAGTTCAAGAGTTGTTGAATGTGGGGTATGTGAGAGAGAGTCTTAGTCCTTGTGCGGTACCGGTGCTTCTAGTACCAAAGAAGGATGGAACATGGAGAATGTGCATTGACTGTAGAGCCATCAACAACATCACGGTCAGGTATCGTCATCCTATCCCTAGGTTAGATGATATGCTAGATGAATTAAATGGTTCTACAATTTTCTCTAAAATTGATTTAAGAAGTGGCTACCATCAAATCAGGATGAAACAAGGAGATGAGTGGAAAACAGCATTTAAGACAAAACATGGACTTTATGAATGGCTAGTCATGCCCTTTGGTCTCACCAATGCACCTAGCACATTTATGAGGTTAATGAATCATGTCTTACGTTCCTATATTGGGAAATTTGTGGTAGTTTACTTTGATGATATTCTGGTATATAGTAGGACTTTGCATGAACATGTAGATCACTTAAGAAAAGTCCTAGAGGTATTAAGGAAAGAAAACCTGTTTGGAAACATAAAAAAGTGTGAATTTTGTCTCGATAAGATTGTTTTCCTTGGATTTGTTGTGAGCGGAAATGGAGTTGAAGTTGACACTGAAAAGATCAAAGCAATACAAGAATGGCCAACTCCATCCTCCGTTGGACAGGTAAGAAGTTTTCATGGGCTTGCTAGTTTTTACAGGAGATTTGTGAAGGACTTCAGCACATTAGCAGCACCGTTGAACGAGTTGACAAAGAAGAACGTTCCTTTCAAATGGGGGATAACTCAAGAGAAGGCCTTCAATGAACTTAAGGAGAGACTCACCCACGCCCCTCTACTTGCACTTCCAGACTTTGGTAAGACCTTTGAAATTGAATGTGATGCAAGTGGAATTGGCATAGGAGGAGTACTCATGCAAGAAGGTAAACCTATTGCTTTCTTTAGTGAGAAGTTAAATGGCCCAACTCTAAACTATGCTACATATGACAAAGAGTTGTATGCATTGTTTAGAGTTCTAGAAACATGGCAACATTATCTTTGGCCTAAAGAATTTGTGATCCATTCTGATCACGAGGCTCTTAAATACCTTAGGAGCCAACATAAACTAAATAGGAGACATGCTAGATGGCTGGAATTCATTGAATCATTTCCATATGTCATCAAGCATAAAAAGGGTAAAGAAAATACTGTGGCCGATGCACTTTCACGTAGATATTCTCTTTTATCCTTGTTGGATTCAAAACTTCTTGGTTTTGAATACATTAAGGATTTATATGCCACTGATAGTGATTTTAGAGAACCTTATGAACATTGTAAACCTGGAGTTAGTTGGGAAAAGTTCTATTTACATGATGGATTCTTATTTCGGATGGATAAGCTTTGCATTCCCAATTGCTCTATTCGTTTACTTTTACTAAAGGAGTCACATTCTGGTGGGTTAATGGGACATTTTGGTGTTGCAAAAACTTTAAGCGTTCTTAGTGAACATTTTTATTGGCCTAGGATATCTAGAGATGTTGAAAAATTTGTGGGAAAGTGCATTGTTTGCCATAAAGCCAAATCAAAATTGAACCCACATGGACTATATCTTCCTCTCCCAATCCCCAACACCCCTTGGGAGGACATATCAATGGACTTTATTGTGGGGTTACCACGGACAAAGAGGGGGAGAGATTCCATTTTTGTTGTGGTGGATCGGTTTTCTAAAATGGCACATTTTATTCCCTGTCACAAAACAGATGATGCCACTAACATTGCACAACTATTCTTTCAGGAAGTAGTCAAACTCCATGGGATGCCAAGGACGATTGTGTCGGATCGAGACACAAAATTCCTCAGTTACTTTTGGAAGACCTTGTGGAGCAAACTGGGCACGAAGTTACTATTTTCCACTACTTGTCATCCACAAACCGATGGGCAAACGGAGGTGGTGAATCGGACACTATCATCCCTTTTGAGAACAATTGTCAAGAAGAATCTTAAGAATTGGGAGGAGTGTCTACCCCATGTGGAATTCGCATATAACAGGGCCAAGCATTCCACTACTCAATATTCTCCATTTGAAATTGTTTACGGTTTTAACCCCCTTGCCCCTATTGATCTAGTGTCGTTGCCTTTACAGGAAGCAACTAATATGGATGCGAAAGGGCATGCAGAATTCATAAAGAAACTCCATGAAAAGGCAAGGGAAAATATTGAGCGGATGACCCAGAAATATGTTGATCGTGCAAACAAGGGTCGCAAGCAAGTGTTGTTCGAACCCGGTGACTTAGTCTGGATTCATATGCGTAAAGAAAGATTCCCCGACAAGCGGAAATCAAAACTCATGCCTCGAGGAGACGGACCTTTCCGAGTGCTTGAAAAGATTAACAACAATGCTTACAAGATAGCTCTCCCAGGTGAGTATGGTGTAAGTGCCACTTTCAATGTTTCTGATCTTTCTCCTTTTTTGGGTGTAGAGGATGAAGAGTCGAGGACGACTCCTTTTCAAGAGGGGGAGGATGATGCGAACCATGCGGAAGGCACCGAGTCGATTGCTCGGGTGGAGGAATTGGATTTGCAAGGCCCAATGACGCGAGGAAGATTAAAGAGGTTGAATGCTTCAATGGGCGCTCATCTTGCTTCATTAAAGGCCCAATGGGTATTATCTTGCATGGATGGAGAAAATGGGCATTTAATATCACTTATTCAAGCCCAAAATTGATGATTAAAGCTTGGCCCACATGGTTGCACGAATTTGGAGGCCTTGCCCACATGGAGGATTCTAGAAATGGCATCTTTGGACACCAAAGTCAAATCCGGTGGGCTATGCACTCAAAGTCAAATCCGGTGGGCTATGTTGGAAAGTTGTGTGCTTCTTTTCCAAAAGTCTTTGTTGGCTTTTATCTTTTTGACTTTTAAGGGGACAAGGTAGGTTTAGACTTTATGACTTTAGGGTATTAGACCCTTGACCATTGTATCACCCCCTTGGCTATAAATAGCCACCCCATGGCATTGTATTGGCATTCAAGACTTAATTTGAGAGCTTATGCTTTGTTTCTCTCCGTTGTGTGAGGATTATCCCGGGTTTTCCCCCTTGCTCTTGTGCATTCTTGCCTTGTCAATCTACAAGTTAGATTAGTGATCCAAGATCACAAAGCCCCCAATTCCGTGCCTCAACCCAAGTGCGTTGTTGTGTGGATTGGCCATCACACCCCTCCCTTGAGTGTGTTGTCTAAGTAGTAGGTCACGCTCCATATAGCGTTGGTTGACTACTTGCTTCCACTATCCATACCCTTCACCCGTCACTTAGCCCCAAACCGCATCCATCATCCGCCGCCCTACGCCGTGAAGATCGGGCCACCCCGTGCGTCTCGCATCAATGGGCCTAATGGTCCTGATGGGACTAATGGGCCTAATGGTCTTAAATAGCTTAATGGGCCGAATGGGACTAAGTGCCCTAATGGTCCTAATGGGCATAATGTGCCCAAAGAGCCTAATGGGGCTAATGGTACCAATGGAAATAATTTTCCTAAGTTTCTTAATTAGGCTAATCGACTGAATGGGCCTAATGGGCCTAAGTCGCCTAAGTGGATTAACAGGCCTAATGGGCCTAGTGGGACTACTGGGTTTAATGGGCCGAATAGGACTAAGATTACTAATGGGTCAAATAGGACTAAGTTTACTAATGGGCCTATGTTACCTAATGGGCATAATGGGCCTAACTGGCCTAATCGGGCGAATCGACCGAATTGGCCCAATGGGCCTACGTGGCCTAATGGGTCTAACATGCCTAATGGGACTAATGGGTTTAATGGGCCTAATGGGTTTAAGTGGTCGAATGAGCCTACATTCCTAATGATAATAATGGGTTTAATGGTCCTAATGGGTTTAAGTGGACGAATGGTCCTACATGGCCTAATGGGCCTAAGTAGCCAAATGGACCTAAGTGGCCTAATGGGCCTACATGGCTGAATGGGCCTAAGTAGCCAAATGAGCCTAATGTTCCTAATGGGACTAATGGATTTAATGGGAAGAATGGGCCTAAGTGGGCCAATGGACCTAATGAACCTAAGTGGCCTAATGGACCTAATGAGACTAAGTGTCCTAATCCCCCTAATCGACTGAATGGGCATAATGGGCCTAAGTGGCCTAATGGGCATAATTTACCTAATTGGCTGAATGAGCCTAATGGGCCTCAATGGCCTAATGGGCCTAATGGTCATAAGTGGATAATGGTCCTAATGGGCCTAAGTGGCCTAATACCACTAATTGACTAAATGGGACTAATGGGCATAATGGGAATAATGGGACTAAGTGGCCTAATGGGCATAATGACCTAAGTGACCTAATGGGCCTAATGGGCCTAATGCCTAAGGGGCCTAAGTGGCCTAATGGGCCTAATGTGCCTAATGGGACTAATTGGCCTAAGTGGCCTAAGTGGTCTAATCGGCCTAATGGGCCTAAGTTGGCTAATGGGCCTAAGTGGCCTAATGGGCCTAATGGGATTAGTGGGCCCAAGTGGCCTAATCGACATAATCGAATGAATTTTCCTAATGGGCCTAAGTGGCATAATGGGACTAAGTGTCCTAATGGGCCTAATGGGCCCAAGTGGCCTAAGTGGACTAATATGCCTAATTAACCAAATGGGCCAAATGGGCCTAAGTGGAATAATGGGCCTAAGTGGAATAATTGTCCTAAAGGGCCTAATGGGCCTAAGTGGATGAATCGGTCTAATCAACTGAATGGGCCTAATTATCCTAGTCGGGCTAATCGATCGAATGGGCCTAATAGGATTAATGGGCCTAAGAGTTCTGATGGGTCTAATGGGTCTAATGGGTCTAAGTTCCCTGAGTGGCCTAAACGGCGTGATCGGCTGAATGGTCATAATGGTCCTAAGTGGCCTAATGGGCCAAATGGGCCTAATGGGTTGAATGGATCTAAGTTCCCTAAGTAGATTAATCGACCTAATCGACCGAATGGGCCTAATGAGCCTAATGGGCCTAAGTGGCCGATTGAGACTAATGAGCCTAAGTGGAAAAATGGGCCTAATAGGTGAAATTGTCCTAATGTGGTTAATGGGCCTAAGTTGAAGAATGGGTTTAAGTGGCATAATGGGCCTAATGGGCTGAATGGGAATAAGTGGCCTAATGGGCCTAATGGGCCTAAGTGGACTAATGGGCCTTATGGGTCTAAGTGGTCGAATGAGCCTAATGTGCCTCATTGGCCTAATGAGTCTAATGGGATTAGTGGACCTAAGGGGTCAAATGGGCCTAATGCGCCTAATGGGACTAATAGTTCCAATGGGTCTAAGTGGCCTTATGGGTCTAATGGCACAAATGGGCCTAATGGGCCTAATTAGACTAATGGGCCTAATGGGCATAATGGGCCAAATGGGCCTGAGTAGCCTGATGGGCCAATGGTCCTAAGTCACCTAATGGGTCTAAGTGTCCTAATGGGCCAAATGGGACGGATGGGCCTAATGGACCTAAGTGGCCTTATGGGATGAATGGTCATAATGGGCCTAATGGGACGAATGAGCCTAATTGGCCTAATGGGCCTAAGTGGCCTAATGGGACAATGGGCCTAAGTATCCTAATGGGCCTAATGGGCCTAATGAGACTAAGTGGCCTAAGTGGCATAATCGGCCTAGTCGGCCTAAACAAATGAATGAGCCTAATGGGCCTGATGGGCCTAAGTGGAATAATGAGCCTAATAGGTCGAAGTGGCTGAATGGACCTGATGAGTTTGAAGGGCGGAAATGGCCTCAGGGGCATAATGGGCCTTGTGGGCCTAAGTGGCCTAATGGGCCTCATGGGCCTAAGTGGCCTCATGGGCCTAATGGGTCCAAGGGGCCTAAATGGCCTAATAGGCCTAATTGTATTAATGGACTTAATGGGCTTAATAGGCCTAGGTACCAAATGGACCAAATGGGCCAAATGGGCCTAACTAGCCTATGGGGCCTAATGGGCCTAAGCGGCCTAATGGTCCTAAGTGTCCTAATGGGATTAATGGGCTTAACGGGTCTAGAGGCTAAATGGGCCTAATGGGCCTAAGGGGCTGAATGGGCCCAATTGGCCTAAGTGGCCTAATGGGCCAAAGTTTCCTAATCGTTCTAATGGGATTAATGGTATGAATTGGCATAATGGGCCTAATGTGCCTAATGGACCGAATAGGCCTAATTCGCTTAAAGGGCCTAATGGGCATAATGGGCCAAAGTTGCCTAATCGACCTAATGAGATTAATGGGTCTGATAGGCCTAATGGGCCTGATGGGCCTAAGTGACGTATTGGGCCTAAGTTGCCTAATTGGTCTAATGGGATTAATGGGCCTAGTCAGCCTAAGAGGCCTAATGGGCCTAATGAGCCTTAATGGCCTAATCGACCTAATGTGCTTAATCGACCTAATGGGACAAAGTGGCCTAATGGGCGTAATGGGCTTAATGGGCCTAATTAGCCTAAGTGGCCTAATAGGTCTAATGTGCTAATGGGCATACTATGCCTAAGTGACCTAATTGGCCTAATGGTATTAATGGTCCCAGTGGGACTAAGTTTCTAAATGGGCCTGATGGGCCTATGTAGCCTAATGGGCCTAAGTAGCCTAATAGGCCTAAGTGGACCAATGGGCCTAATGGGCCTAAGTGGCCTAAGTGTATGAATGGGACTAATAGGACTAAGTGGTTGAATGGTATAATGGGACTAAGTGGAATGATGGGCCTAATGGGGCTCAGTGGCCTCAAGGGCCTAAAGGGACTTAGTGGCCTAATGGGCCTTAGTGGCCTCATGGTCCTAATGGTCCTAATGGGCCTTAGTGGCCTCATGGTCCTAATGGTCCTAATGGGCCTAATGGGACAAATGGGCATAATGGGCCTAGTGCGCATAATGGGCCTAAGTAGCCGAGTGGGTTTAAGTGGCCCGATGGGTCGAATGGGATGAATGGGCTGAGTAGCCAAATGGGCAAAATGGGCCTAAGTTGCCTAATGGGCGTAATGAGCCTAAGTGGCCTAATAGGCCTAAGTGTCCTAATTGGCCGAATGGGACTAAGTGGCCTAAGCGGCCTAATTGGCCTAATGATCCAAAGTGGCCTAAGTGGCCTAATGATCCTAATGGGTCGAAATGTTCTAATGGGCCTAATGGGCCTAAGTGGCCTAATGGGCCCAATGGGCCTAATGAGCCTAAGTGGCTGAATGGGCCTAATGGGTCGAAGTGGCCTAATGGGACGATTGGGCCTAATGTTCCTAGTTGGCCTAATGGGCCTAAGAGGCATAATGGGCTTAAGTGGACTAATGGGCCGAATGGGCCTAAGAGGCTTAAGTAGTCTAATGGGTCAAATGGTCTAAAGTGGCCCAATGGTCCTAATGGTTCTAATGGTCCTAAGAGGCATAATGGGCCTAAGTGTCCTAATGGGCCTAAGTGGCCTAATGGGCCAAGTGTCATAATGGGCCTAATTGGCATAATAGATTTAATGGTTATTATGGGTCTAAGTGGCCTAATGGTTCTATTGGGTTGAAGTGGCCTAATGGGCCTAAGGGGCCTAGTGAGCCCAACGAGCCTCATGGGCCTTATGGGCCTAAGTGGCCTCATGGGCCTCATTGGCCTAAGTGGATTAATGGGATCAAGGGGCCTAATGGGTTTAAGGGGCTTAATGGGATGAATGGGATTAATGGGCCTTGGTGCCAAATGGGCCTAATGGGACTAAGTGGACTAATGGACCTAATTGGCCTAAGTTGCCTAATGAGCCTAAATGGATCGATCTAATGGGCCTAATCGTCCTAATGGGCCTAAGGGGCGTAATGGGCCTAAGTGGCCTAATGTTCCTAAGTGTCCTAATTGGCCTAAGTGGCTTAAGTGGCCTTATGGGCCTAAGTGGCCTAAGTGGTCTAATGGAACTAATGGAACTAAGTGGCCAAATGGGCCTAATGGGGCTAATGGGCATAGTTGGCCTAATGGGCATAAGTTTCCTAATGGGCCTAAGTGACCTAATCGTCCTAATGGGCCTAAGTGGCCTAATGGGCCTAGGTGGACTAATGAGATTAATGAGATTAATGGACCTAGGGGCCAAATGGGAAAAATGGGCTGAATGGGCCCAATTGGCCTAAGTGGCCAAATGGGCCTAAGTGGCCTGATGGGCCAAAGTTGCCTAATCGGCTTAATGGTCCAAATGGTCCTAAGTGGCCTAATGGAACAAATGGGCCTAATTAGATTAATGGGCCTAATAGACCTAATGGTAATAAGGGGCCTAATGGTCCAAAGTTTCCTAATCGACCTAATGTGCTTAATTGGACTAATGGGCCGAATGGGCCTAAGTGGCATAATGGTCCAAAGTGGTCTAATCTTCCTAATGGGATTAATGGACCTAGTGGACCTAAGTGGTCTTAATGGGACTAATGGTTCTTAGTGTCCTAATCGGCATAATGTACATAAGTGGCCTAAGGGGGCAAAGTGACCTAATGGGATTAATGGGCATAACAGACTCAGTGGCCAAATGGGCCTAACTAATCTAAGGGGCCCAATGGGCCTAATTGGCCTAATGGGTCTAAGTGGGATAATGGGTATAGGTTGCCTAATTTACCTAATGGGCTTAATGGGCCTAAGGGTCCTAATGGGTCTAATGGGCCTAAGTGGCCTAATGGGTCTAAATGGCCTCATTGTCTTAATGAGATTAATGGGCTAAGGGGGGCTAAGTGGCCAAATGGACCTCAATGGCCTAATGGGCCTAATTGGCGAAAGTGGGAAAAGTGGCCAAATGGTCCTAATGTGCCAAAGTGGCCTAATGGGCCTAAGTGTCCAAATGGGCCTAAGTGACCTGATTGGCCGAATAGGCCTAAGTAGCCTATTGGACCTAATGGGACTAGGTGGCCTAATGGGCATAGGTGGCCTAATGGGTCTAACGAGCCTAAGTTTCTTAATGGGCTGAAGTGGCCGAATGAGCTTAATGGACATAATGGGTCTAAGTGGCCTAAGTGTCTTAATGGGCCTAATGGGCCTAAGTGGCCTAATGGGCTTAAGTGGCATAATGGGCCTAAGTTTCCGAATGAGCCTAAGTGGCCTAATGGTCCTAAGTGGCCTAATGGACCTAATGGGACTCAGTGGACTAATGGGTCTAATGGGATTAAGTGGCATAAATGGATTGATGGGCCTTAGTGGCCTAATGGGCCTAATGGGCCTCAGTTTCCTAATTGGCCTAATCGTCCTAAGTGTCCTAAGTGGCTTAATGGGCCTAATCGGCCTAAGTGAAGAAATGAGATGAATTACCCGAAGTGGCCTAATGGGCCTAATGGTCCTTAGTGGCCTAATGGGCCTAAGTGGCCTAATGGTACTAAGTTGCCTAATGGGCCTAAGTGTCCTAATGGGACTTAATGGAATAATGGGCCTAATGGGCCTAAGTGGCCTAAATGGAATGATGGGCCTTAGTGTCCTAATGGGTCTCAATGGCCTAATGGGCCTAATCATCCTAAGTGGCCTAAGTGGCCTAATGGACCTAATGGTCTTAATGGGCCTCAGTGGCCTAATGGGTCTAATGGGACTTGGTGGCCTAATGGTTCTTAGTGTCCTTAGTGGACTAATGGGCCTAATGGGCCTAAGTTGCCTAATGGGCCAAAGTGGCCAAATGAGCCTAATGGACATAATGGGCCTAAGTTGCCTAAGTGTATTAATGGTCCTAATGGGACTAAGTGGCCTAATGGGCCTAAGTGGCCTAAGTGGCCGAATGAGCCTAATAGGCCTAAGTGGCCTAATGGGCCTCAGTGGCCTAATGTACCTATGTGGCCTAATGGACTCAAGTGGTCTAATGGGCTAAGTGGCCTAAATGGCTCTATGGGCCTTAGTGGCATAATGGGCCTAATGGGCCTAATGGTCCTTAGTGGCCTAATGGGCCCAATAATCCTAAGTGGCCTAATGGTCTTAATGGGCCTAAGTGACCAAATGAGATGAATGGGCCTAATGGTCCGCAGTGGCCAAATGCGCCTAATGTGCGTAATGGGCCTAAGTGGCCTAATGGGACTGATTGGTCTGATGGGCCTAATGGGACTGATTGGCATGATGGGTCTAATGGACCTCATGTGTCTAGGTGTCCTAATGATCCAAATAGGCCTCAGTGGCCTAATGGCCCTAATGGGCATGATGGGAGTGATTAGGATAATGAGCTGAATGGGCCAAAGTGGCCAAATGGGCCCAATGATCCTAATGGACATAAGTGGCCTGATGGGCTTGATGGTCCTGATGGGTATGATGGGCCTAATGGGCCCAAGTGTACTAATGAACAGAATGGACCTAAGTGGCCTAATGGTCCTGATGGTACTGATGGGCATGATGGGCTGAATGGGTCTGAGTGGCTGAATGGGATTGATGGTTCGAATAGGCCTAAGTCACCTAATGATCTGAATTGACCTAAGTGGCATAATTTTCCAAATGAACATAAGTAGCTGAATGGGCCTGATGGGCCTGATGGGACCAATGGGACTAATGGGCCTTAATGGCCTCATGGGCCTCAAGGCCTCATGGTTTTCCTAGGCCCAAGTGGCCTAATGGGTATAATGGGCCTTAGTGGCCTAATGGGCCTAATGCAGCTAATAGGCCTAAGTAGCCTAATGGGCCTAGTGGTCCTCAGTGTCTTAATGGGCTTAAGTGTCCTAATGGTCCTAGTGGGCCTAAGTGACCTAAAGAGCTGAATTGGGCTAAAGGGTTTAATGGGCCTAAGTGGCCTAATGGGCGTGCTGGGCCTCAGTGGCCTCATGGGGCTAATGGGATTAAGTGGCCTAAATATCTTAATGGGCCTAAGTGGCCTAAGTATCTTAATAGGACTAATGGTCCTAAGTGACCTAATGGGAATGATGGGCCTGGTGGGCCTAACGGGCCTTAGTGGTCTAGTTGGTCGCATGGGCCTAATTGGACAGATAGAACCAATGGGTCTAATGGGCCTAATGTTCCTTATAAGCCTAAGTGGCCTAATGGGCCAAATGAGCCTAAGTGTCCTAAAGGTTCGGATGGGCTTGATGGGCCTAATAGACCTCACTGGTCTAAGTGGTCCAATGGACCTCATGGGCCTTAGTGTTCTAATGGTATGAGTGAGCCTAATGGGCCTAAGGGTCATAATGGTCATGATTTTCCTAATGTTCCAGAGTGGCCGAGTGTGACAAATGAGCCTAATGGGCCTCGTAGGCCTAATGGGAATAATGTACCCTAGTGGCCCAATGGGCCTAATGGGCCTAGGTGGCCTAATGGGCCTAATGACCTAATGGACATAATGGGACTAAGTGTCCTAATGGGATTGATGGGCCAAATGGGGAAAATGGGCCTAAGTGGCCTAAGTGGTCTAATGGGCGTAATGGGCCTAAGTGGTAGAATGGGCCTAATGGGCCTAAGTGGCCTAATGGGCCTCATGTGCCTAATGGGCCGAATGGGACTCAATGGTATAATGGGCTACATGGGCATGATAGGCCCAATTGGCATAATGGACCTAAGAGAAAAAATGGACCTAAGTGGCTTAATGAGCCCAATGGGACTAAGTGGTTGAATGCCTAAAGGGCTTAATGGACCTAATGGGCCTAAGTGGCTGAATGGCCCAAATGGACCTAAGTGGTAGAATGGGACTAATGGGCCTAAGTGGCCTAATGTTACTAAGTGGCCTCCTGGGCCTAATGGGCCTCATGGGACCAATGGTCCTGAGGGGCCTAAGTGGCCTAACGAACCTATCGGGCCTAATGAGCCTAAGTCGCCTAATGGACCAAATGGGTTTAAGTGGTCAAATGGGCTAAATGGGCTTAATGTGACTAGTGGGACTAAGTGGCTACTGGGCCTAATGGGCCTAAGTGGCCTAGGTGGCCTAATCAGTGTAATCAAATAATTGGGTATAATGGGCCTAAGTCGCCTAATGGTCCAAATCGGCCTAGGTGAAAAAATGGGGCTAAGTGGCCCACTGGGCCTAATTTTTCTCGGTGGATGAATGGGCCTAATGGGCCTAATAGGCCTAAGTGACTGACCTAATGGTCCTAAGTGGCCTAATGGGCCTAATGAGACCAATGGTATCAATGGGTCCAATGGGACTAATGGGGAAAATAGGTTTAATAGGCTTAACAGACCTAGGTGATAAATGTGCTAAATGGGCCTAATGGGCCAGAGTGGACTAATGGTCCTAAATGGCCAAAGTGGCATAATCAGCCTAATGGTATTAATGGTCCTAATAGGCCTAATGGGATTAATGGGACTAAGTATCCTAATGGACCAAAGGGGCCTAAGTGGCCAAATGGGCCTTGGTGGCCTAATGGGCTTAATGGGATTAACAAGCCTAGGGGAAAAATGGTTTTAATAGGATGAATGGGCCTCAGTAGCCTAATGGCCTAAGCAGTCTAATGAGCCTAGGTGGACTAATCGGCCTAATGATCTTAGTGGGTCTAAAGGGCCTAATGGGCCGAAGGGGCCTAATGGGCATAAGCTGTCTAATGGGATTTGGTGGCCTAATGGGCTTAATGGACTTTACGAGCATAGAGTCAAAATGGTCCAAATGGACCTAATTGGCCTCAGTGGCTTAGTGAACCTAATGGGTCGAAGTGGCCTAATGGGACAAAGTAGCATAATTGTACTAACAGGCATAATGGGCCCAATGGGTCGAATGGGCCAAATGGGCCAAATGGGCTGAATGGGCCTAATTGGCCTCATTGGACTAATGGGCCAAAGTGGCCTAATAGGCCAAAGTTTCCAAATCTACCTAATGGGAATAAGGGGCCTAATGTCTCAAATGGACCAAATTGTCCTAAGTGGCCTAATGGGCCTTAGTGGCCAAATCGGCCTAATGGGCTTAATGGACATAGTGGGCCTAAGTGACCTAATGGGCCTTAGTTATCTAATCGGCCTAAAGAGGTCTAAGTGGCATAATGGGCCTAAGTGTCCTAATGATCTTAATGGGATTAGTGGGCCTATGGGCCTAATGGGATGAATGAGCCTAATTTTCCTAAGTGTCCTAATGCGTCTAATTGGCCTAAGTGGCCTAATGGGTCTAAGTTGCCTAATCGGACTAGTGGGATTAATGGGCCTAATGGTCCTAATGGGACTAATGGGCCTAGTGTGCCTAATGGGCCTAAGTGGTTGAATTGGCCTAATGAGATTAATGGGGCAAGTGGGCCTAAGTGGATTAATGGGCCTAATGGGCCTAAGTGGATTGATCAGCCTAATGGGCCTAAGTGGCCTAATAGGCCCAATGGGCATAAGGGGCATATGTGGCCTAACGAGCCTAATTATCCTAAGTGGCCGAATGGGCCTAAGTAGCACATGAGCCTAATGGGCCTAATGGACGTAATTGGCCTAATGGGCCTAATGAGACTAAGTGTCATGATAGGCCTAAGTGGCCTTATGGGCCAAAGGTACCTTAGTGGCCTATTGGGCCTTAGTGGTCTCATTATCTAAATAGGTTGAATAGGCATAATGGGCCTCAGTGGACTCATGGGAAAAATTGGCCTAATGGGCTAAATGGGTCTAATGGGCCTAATTGGCCGAATGGGCCTACTGGGACTAAGTGGTCGAATGGGCCTAATGGCCCAATGGGCCTAATGGGTTTAGTGAGCCTTAGTGGCCTAATGGCCCTAATGGGCGTAATGGGATGAAGTAGACAAATGGGTGTAATGAGCCTAAGTGGACTAATGGGCCCAATGGACCTAAGTGGCTTAATGGGTCGAATGGGCCTAAATGGCCCAATTGGCCTAAAGGGCCTAAATGGCCCAATGGGCCTAAAGGGACTAATGGGCCAAAGTGGCCTAATGGATCTAAGTGGCTAAATGGGCCAAAGTGGCCTAATGGGGCTAATGATCCTAAGTGTCTAAATGGGCCTAAGTGGCCAAATGGGGATAATGGGTGCTTAAGTGGGCTCGATGTGTCTAATTGGCCTAATAGGTGTAAGTGGCCTAATAGGTCTAATTGTCCTAATGGGTCGAAGTGGACTAATGGACTTAATGGGGCCAAGTGACTGAATGAGCCAAATGGGCTGAAGTGGACCAACTGGCCCAATAGACCTAAGGGTCTAAATGGGCCGAATGGGCCTAAGTTGCCTAATGGGCTTGATGGGCCAAAGTGGCATGATGAGCCTCATGGGCCTAAGTGGCCTAATCGACCGAATGAGCATAATGGGCCTAAGTGGCCCAATGGGCCTAATGGGCCTATTGGGTCTTAGTGGCCCAATGGGTCTAATTTCCCTAAGTGTCCTAATGGGCCTAACGGGATGAATGGGATGAATGGGGCTAATGGGACTGAGTTTCCAAATTGGCCTAATTGGTCTAATGGACCTAAGTGGCATAATGGGACTAAGTGGCGTAATGAGCTTGTGTGGTTCGAATGGGCCTAACATGCCGAATGGGCCTAACGTGCTGAATGGAGTTAATGGGACCAATTTTCCTAATGGGCCTAATGGACCGAATGGGCCTAAGGGGAACAATGAGATGAATGTGTCTAATGGTCCAATGTGGACCAATGGTCCTAATGGGCCTAACGGGTCTAAGAGGCTGGATGGGCCTAATGGGCCGAACGAGCCTAATGGGCCACATGGGCCAAAGTGGTCTAATCATCCTAATGGGCCTAATGGGCCTAATTTTCCTCATGAGAAAATGTGGCCTAATGTGCCTAATGGGCCTAAGTGGCCTAATGGACCTAAGTGGCCTAATGGGACAAAGTGGCCTAAGTGACCTAATGGAACGAAGTGGCATAATGGGCCTAATGGGCCTAAGTGGACTAATGGGGCTAAGTGACCAAATGGGCCCAAGTGGCCTCACAGGCATAATGGGCCTAATTGGACTAATGGGCCTAATGGTCCGGATAGGCCGAATGTGCCTAATGGGCCAAATGGGCTGAAGTGGTCTAATGGGTCTAAGTGGCCTAAAGGCTCTTAAGGGCCTAATGGGCCTAAGTGACCTCATGGGCATAAGGGGCCTAAGTGGCATTATGGGCGTAAGGGGCCTAAGTGGCCTAATGGGCCCAATTGGCTAAATGGACCTAATGGGACTAATGGGTCTAAGTGGTCTAAGGGGTTTAATGAGCCCAATGGGCATAAGTGGCCTGATCGACCTAACGGGCTTAGTGGGACGAAGTGGCCTAATGGGACTAATGGGCCAAAGTGGCCTAATGGGCCTAAGTGGATTATTGGGCCTAATGGGCCTAAGTGGCCTAATCAACCTAATGGGATTAATGGTCCTAAATGGAGTATTGGTCCTAATGGACCGAAGTGACCTAAGTGGCCTAATGGGCCTAATGAGCCAAGGTGGCCTAATCAACTTAATGGGCTTAAGTGGCCTAATGGGCCTAAGTGGCATAATGGGACTAAAGTGACTAAGTGTCCTAATGGGCCCAATGGGCCTAAGTGGCCTGGTGGGCTTAAAGGTCCTAAGTGGCCTCATGGGATTAAAGGGCCTAAGTGGCCTCATTGGCCTAATGGGCCTTAAGGGCCTCATGGGCCTAATGGGTTTAAAGGGATTAAGGGGCCTAAGTGGCCTAATTGGCCTAATCAGCCTAATGGACCTAAGTATCCTAATGAGTCTAATGAGGTTAAGTTTCTAATGGGCCCAATAGGACTAATGAGCCTAATGGGCCTATGTGGTCTAAGGGGCCTAAGTGACATAATCAACCTAATGGACCTAATGGGCATAATGGGATTAAGTGGACGAATGGGACTAAGGGGCCTAATGCGCTGAATGGGCATAAGTGGCCTAATAGGCCTAATGAGCCTAAGTGGCATATTGGGCTGAAGTGACCTTATCAGCCTAATGGACCTAATGGGCGTAGTTGGACTAAGTGGCCGAATGGGCCTAATTGGACGAATGGGCCTAATGTCCTTTACAGTCATAATGGGCATAATGGGCCTAAGTGGTTGAATTGGCCTAATGGGCCTAATGGGCCTAAGTGGCATAATGGAACTAATGGGATGAATAGAACGAATGGGCCTAATGTGCCCAATAGGCCTAATGGGCCTAAGTGACCTATTGGGATGAATGGGACTAATTGGCCTAAGTGTCCAAATGGGAATAATGGGCCTAAGTGGCCTAATGGGACTAATGGTACTAATGGGACAAAGGTTCCTAGTGGGCCTAATGGGCCTAAGTAGCCTAAGGGCCTAAGTGGCCTAATCAGTAGAATTGGCCGAAGTGGCCTAATGGACCTAAGTAGAATAATGGGATTAATGGACCTAATGGGCCTAAGTGGACTAAGTTTCCTAATGGTCCTAAATGTCATAATGGGCCTAAGTGGCCTAATTCGCCCAACGGGGCTAAGTTGCCAAATGGGTCAAACAAGCCTAACAGGCCTAAGTGGCCTAATGGTGCCAACGTGCCTAACTGGCCTAAAGGGACGAATGGGCCTAATGGGACTAATGGTCCTAATGGGACAAATAGGCCTAGGTGGCCTAATGGGACTACATGGCCAAATGGGATTATGTGAACTAATGGGCCTAAAGAGCCTAATTGGCCAAAGGGGCCTAATGGGCCTAATGGAATAATCGTAACCTAATGGGACTAATTGGTCTAATGGACCTTATGGGCATAATGGGCCAAAGTGGCCTAATTGTACTAATGGGCCTAAGTGGACTAATGGGACAAATGGGCTTAATGGGCCTATGGGCCTAAGTGACCTAATCGGCCTAAAGGAACTAATGGGCCAAAGTAGCCGAATGGGCCTAAGTGGCATAATCGGTCTAATGGCATAAGTGGCATAATCGTAACCAAATGGGCATAAGTGGTCGAATGGTCGAAATGGGACCAAGTGGCCTTATTGGCCTAAAGGGCCTAATGGTCCAAAGTGGCCAAATGGGCCAAAGTGGAATAATCAGCCTAATGGACCTATTGGCCTAAGTGACCTAATGGGCCTAAGAGACCTAATTGGACTAATCGGACAAAGGGGCTGGATGGGCCTAAGTGGCCTAATGGGCCAAGTGGTCCAATGGGCCTAGGTGGACGAAGGGGCCGAATCAGATGAATGAGACTAATGGATTGAATGGGCTTAAGTGGCCTAATGGGAGAAATGGGCCTAAGTGTCCTAATGGGCCTAAGTGGCCTAATGGGCCTAATGGACCTAATTGGCCTAAGTTGCCTAATGGGCCTAAATTTCCTAATGGACCAAATGGGCCAAATGGACCTAATTGACCTAATGGGCCTAATCGGTCAATTAAACCTAAGTGGCATAATGGGCCAAATGAGTCGAATGGGCTTAAGTTTCCAAATGGGCCTAATGAGCTGAATGGGCCGAAGTTTCCGAATGGGCCTAATGGGCCGAAAGATATTAATGGGTCGAATGGGCCTAATATTCCTAATGGGCCTAAGTGTCCTAATAGTACTAATGGGCCTAAGTAGATTAATGGGCCTAAGGGTCCTAATGGATCTAATTGGCCGAATGGGTCAAATGGACTCAATGGGACGAAGTGGCCTAGTGGGGCGAATTGGCCGAATGTGCCTAATTGGCCGAAGTGGACGAATGGGCCAAATGGGTCCAATGGGCCAAATGGGCCTACTAGACCGAAGTGGCCTAATGGGATGAATGGGCCTAAAGGGTCCAATGGGCATAATGGGCCAAATGGCCTGAATGGGACTAAAGGGAAAATGGGCCTAATGTGCCTAATTAGCCAAATGGGTTGGATGGGTCGAATGGGCCAAGTAGGCCAAAGTGGTTTAATGGACCTATTGGGCATAATAGACCTAATGGATCTAATGGGACTAAGTGGCCTAATTCTCTTAAGTGTACAATTGGACCTAATGCGGCTAATGGGCGTAATGGGCTTAATGGGCCTAAATGAACTAATGGGACTAATGGGCCTAAGTGACTGAATAGGCCTATTGTGCCTAATGGGACTAAGTGGACCCATGGGACGAATGGGACTAAGTGGTATGATGGGCCTAAGTGGTCGAATGGGCCTAATGGGCCTAATGTGCCTAAGGGGTCGAATGTGCCTAATGGGTCTAAGTGGCCTAACGGGCCGAAGTGGCCTAATGGACCCAATGGGCCTAATGGTCCTAATTGGACTAAGCAACCTAATGGGCCGAATTGGCCTAATGGGATGAAGTGTCTTAATGGACACAATGGGCCTAAGTTTCATAATGGGCCTGAGGGTCTAAGTGGCCTGATGGGCCAAAGTAGACTAATGGGCCTAATGGGCCAAATGGGTCCAATGGGACAAATGGGCCTACTAGACCAAAGTGGCCTAATGGGATGAATGGGCCTAAAGGGTCCAATGGGAATAATGGGCCAAATGGCCAGAATGGGACTAAAGGGACAATGGGCCTAATGTGCCTAATTAGCCAAATGGGTCGGATGGGTCGAATGGGACAAGTAGGCCAAAGTGGTTTAATGGACCTATTGGGCATAATAGACCTAATGGATCTAATGGGACTAAGTGGCCTAATGCACTTAAGTGTACAATTGGACCTAATGCGGCTAATGGGCGTAATGGGCTTAATGGGCCTTAATGAACTAATGGGCCTAATGGGCCTAAGTGACTGAATAGGCCTATTGTGCCTAATGGGACTAAGTTGACCAATGGGACGAATGAGACTAAGTGGTATGATGGGCCTAAGTGGTCGAATGGGCCTAATGGGCCTAATGTGCCTAAGGGGTCGAATGGGCCTAATGGGTCTAAGTGGCCTAATGGGCCGAAGTGGCCTAATGGACCCAATGGGCCTAATGGGCCAAATGGGCCAAATGGTCCAAATTGTCCTAAGCAACCTAATGGTCTGAATTGGCCTAATGGGTTGAATTGTCTTAATGGACACAATGGGCCTAAGTTTCATAATGGGCCTGAGGGTCTAAGTGGCCTGATGGGCCAAAGTGGACAAATGGGCCTAATGGGCAAAATGGGACTTAGTGGCAAAATCAGCCTAATGGGCATAAAGGGCCTAAGTTTCCTAATGGGACTAATGGGACTAAGTGGACCAATGGACCAAATGGGCCTAATAAGCCTAAGTGGGCCTACTGGGTCTACTGAGTGTAATGGGCCTACTGGGCCTCATGGGCCTACTAAGCCTAATGGGACTACTGGGCGTAATGGGTCTAATGGGCCTAAGTGGTGTATTTGGCCTAAGTGGCCTAATGGGAATAAGTTTCCTAATGGATGTAATGATCCTAAGTGGCCTAATGGGTATAATGGGCCTAATGGACCTAAGTTTCCTAATGGGCCAAAGTGGACGAATTACCCTAATGGGCTTAATGGGAATAATGGGCCAAAGTGGCCAAATGGTCCAAATGGGCTTAAGTGTCCTTGTGGGACTAATGAGACTCAGCGACCAAATGGGACAAATGCGCTTAATGGGCCAAAGTGGCCTAATGGGACAAAGTGGACGAATGAGAACTTGGGCCTAATGGGCATAATAAGCCTCATGGGCCAAAGTGGCCAAATGGGCCTAATGGACCTAATGGGCCTATGTGGCCTAATGGGACTAATGGTTCTAATGAGCCAAAGTAGATTAGTGGGCATAATGGGCCTAATGGGCCTAATGGGACAAAGTGGTCAAATGGGCCAAATGGGCCAAGGTGGCCTAATGGGCCTATTGGGCCTAAGTGGCTTAACAGGCCTAATGGGCCGAAGTGGCCGAATGGTCCAAATGGGCCTAATAGGCCTAATGGGACTATTGGGCCTGTGACCTAATGGGACTAAGTGAACTAATGGGCCTAATGAGCCAAATGGGCCTAAGTGGACTAATGGGTCTAATGGGATAAGGTAGATGAATGGACATAATGGGCCTAATGGGCATAATGTTCCAAATGGACCGAAGTGGTCTAATAGGTCCAATGGGCCTAGGTGGACTAATAGGCCTAATGGGCCCAAGTGGCCTCATTGGTCTAATGGGCCTCATGGGACTAATTGTCATATCTGGCCTAATGGGACTAAGTGTTTGAATGGTCCTAGGTGGCCTGAGGGGCCTAATGGGCCTAATGGGCCTAATGGTCCTAAATTAATGAGTGGGACGAATGGGCCTAAGTGGCACAATGGGCCTAATGAGAATACATGGCCTAATGGGCCTAAGTGGCCAAATGGGCCTAAGTCACCTAAGGGCCCTAATGGGCCTAAGTGGCCTAATGGGCCAATGTGGCCTAATGGTTCTAATGGGAATAATGGGATAATGGGTTTAATGGGCCTAATGGGATAATGAGCCTAAGTGGGTGAATAGACCTGAGTGGTATAATGGGCCTAATGGGCCTAACTTTCCTAATGTTCCTAATGTGACTAAGTGGCCTAATGGTATTAATGTGATAATAGGCCTAATGGACCTAAGTGGTTGAATGGGCCTAATGGCCCTAAGTTGCATAATTGGCCAAATGGGCCAAATGGTTGTAAGTAGCCTAATGGGCCTAAGTGGCCTAATGGGCCTAATGGGACTAAGTGTCCAAATGACTCTAAGTGGACTAATGGGCCTAATGGCCCGAAGTTGACTAAGTGACCTAATGGGTTTAGGTGGTAGAATAGGCCTAATGGGCCTAAGTGGAGGAGTGAGCCTAATGGGCCGAGGTGGCCTGATGGGCCTGATGGTCCTAATGGGCCTTAGTGGCCTAATGGGCCTAATGGGTCTAAGTGGACCAATGAGCTTAATGGGACTAATGGACCTCAATGGCCTAAGTGGCCTAATGGGGCTAATGGGCCTAACTGGCTTAACAGGTGGAATGAGCCTCAATGGCCTAATGGTCGTAATGTGCCTAATGGTTCAAATGGGCCTAAGTGACCTAATTGAAAAAAGTGACCTAATGGGCCTAATGGGCCTAATGGGTCTAATGAGACTAAGTTTCCTAATGACTCTAAGTGGACTAATGGGCCTAAGTGGACTAATGGGCCTAATGGCCCGAAGTTGACTAAGTGGCCTAATGGGTTTAGGTGGTCGAATAGGCCTAATGGGCCTAAGTGGCGGAGTGAGCCTAATTGGCTGAGGTGGCCTGATGGGCCTGATGGTCCTAATGGGCCATAGTGACCTAATGGGCCTAATGGGTCTAAGTGGACCAATGAGCTTAATGGGACTAATGGACCTCAATGGCCTAAGTGGCCTAATGGGGCTAATGGGCCTAACTGGCTTAACAGGTGGAATGAGCCTCAATGGATTAATGGTCGTAATGTGCCTAATGGTTTGATGGGCCTAAGTGACCTAATTGGGAAAAGTGACCTAATGGGCCTAATGGTCCTAAATGGCCTAATGAGCCTAAGTGGCCTAATGGGCCTAAGTGGCCTAATGGAACCAATGGGCATAATGGGGCGAAATGGCCTAAGTGGCCTAATGGGCCTAAGTGGCCTAAGTGGCCTAATGGTCCTAACATTCCTAAGTGGCTAAATGGGCCTTATGGGTCTAAGTGGCCTAATTATCATAATGGGACGAAGTGTCATAATGGGCCTAAGTAGCCTAATGGGCCTAATGGGTTAATGGGCGTAATGGGATTAATGGACCTAATGGGCCTGAGTGGACTAATGGGACTAATGGGACTCAGTGGCCTAATGGGCCCAATGGGCCTAAGTGGCCTAATGGGAATAATGGTTCTAAGTGGCCTAATGGGATGAATGGGGCTCAATGGACTAATGGTCCTGATGGGCCTAAGTGGATAATGGGCCTAATGGGATGAATGGTCATAATGGGCCTAATTGGCCTGAGTGGCCTAAGTTGCGTAATGGGCCTAATGGGACAAATGGGACTAAGTATCCTAAAGGGACTAATGGGCCTTAGTGGCATAATTTTCCTAATATTTCAACTGGGACTAAGTGGCTGAATGGGCCTAAGTGGCCCAATGGGCCTAAGTGGCCCAATGGGCCTAAGTGTCCTAATGGGCCTAAGTGGCTGAATGGGCATGATGGACCTAATGGGCCTCAGTGTCTTAAGGGGCTGAAGTGGCCTATTGGGATTTATGGGTCTAATGGGCCTAATGGGCCTTAGTGGCCTAATGGGCCTAAGTGGCCTAATGGGGCTAAGTGGCCTAAGGGGCCTAAGTGGAATAATGGGCCTAATGGGCCTAAGTGACATAATGGTTCTAAGGGTTCTAAGTTGGATAAGGGGCTAAGTGGCCTAATGGACCTAATGGGACTTAGTGTCCCAATGGACCTAATGTTCCGAATGAGCCTAAGTGGCATAATGGGCTTAATGGGCCCAGGCGGCCTAATGGACCTAAGGGGCCTAAGTGGCCTAATGGACCTAATGGACCTAAGATTTCTAATGGGTCTAATGGGACTAATGGGCCTAATGGGCCTAATGTTCCTATTGGTCCTAATTGGCCTAATGGGCCTTAGTGGCCTAATGGGCCTAATGGACCGATTAGGCCTAAGTGGTATAATGGGTCTTAGGGTCATAAGTGGCCTAATGGACTTAAGTGGCCTAATGGGCCTAAGTGACCTAATAGGTTTAGTGCGCCTAATGGGAATAATGACCCTAATTGGGAAAATTGGCCTAATGGGACTAATGGGCCATATGGGCCTAAGTGGCCTAATTGGCCTAATCCAATGGGCATGATGGAAAAAATGGACCAAATGGTCATAATGGGCCTAAGTGGCATAATGGGCCTAATCCAATGGGATTGATTGGACAAATGGGTCAAATGGTCCTAATGGGTCTAGGTGGCCTAATGGTCCAAATGGGCCTAAGTGGCCTAATTGGCCTAATGTGCTTCATGGTCCTTAGTGGCCAAAAGGGCTTAAACAACCAAATGGGTCTAATGGGACTAATGAGAAAAATGGGCCTAAGTGGCCAAATGGGTCTAGTTTTTCTAATGGGTATAATGGGCCTAAGTGGTCTAATGGGTCTAATATAATGGACTTAATGGGCCAAATGGCCCTAATTGGCCTAATGGGTCTAATGGGCCGAATGGTCCGAAGTGGACCAATGGGCCTAATTAGCCAAATGGGACTAATTGGATGAATGGGACTAATGGGCATTAGGAGAGTGAGGATACAGTGTCGCAGATGTAGGATCAATTTTAGGATTTGGTGCAGGCAGAGCACAAACTGCAGGTACAAGCTCAGGGATTGGATCAGGTTTAGGATCCAGTGCAGGCAGGACAATAGCCGGGTTTTCCAGCGTTCGGACCATGGCTTGACGAGCAGCTCTGAGCTAGCTTGTTACATGTCTTACAATGGATCGAAAGAGGTGCACAGGGTACAGATCCATCTATGGATTATTTGACATGGGAGTTCCAGTTGCAGCACCCGCTGCTTTTTCAGGGTGAGGGTGATCCGCAGGCGGCTAAGAACTGGATAGAGAGCATGCAGATGATCTTCGAGCAGCTCGAGACTCCTCCAGGACGGAGGGTCAAGTTGGATATGTACATGCTGAGAGGACCGGTGAAGCGCTGGTGGGATGTGCAGGTTCAGGCATGCAGGCATGAGGGACTAGCATGGAAGTACTTCGAGGACAATTTTTTCAAGCACTTTTACCCAGAGACACTGAGGGTAGAGAGAGCTTGGGAGTAATTGAGCCTTTAAAAGGGAGACATGTCCGTCATGGACTATGAAACTACTTTCACTGAGTTGTCTCGCTTTGTACCTGGTATGGTAAGCGATGACGCGATAAGGTGATGTGTCGCCGGAAGCTCAAAACGAGTAAGTGAAGAGGAGCAGCGTAATGTAGCCGAATGACCGAGGCTTAAAGGCAATGCCACCCGCCAAGGTTTCTCCACGCTTAAAGACAACGTCACCAGCGATGGAGATGCACCACCAATTCCGGGCAAAGGGAAGAGGCTAAAGCAAGAAGATTGCACAACAAACTTCAAAAATCCCGTCACATTCATGCATCCCCATTACAAAGGACTGAAAATACAATATAAAGACAAAATAAATAAAGAAAAATGCTCCAATTCGAGTTACAAGACATGGGGAACCCAAAAGGCACATAAAAAGCATAAAATAACACTTTCCCATGCCATTTAATGACCCCACTAGCCAAAGTAGCGGGATTCCCTCTTAATGATGCTTTTCTCCACCTTCTCTCTCCTCATTAATGTGCAGCTACGAATTTCCACCATTTGCCATGTGGATAAATGATTTTGGGTCCCAAATAAGTGTGTTGTGGCCCACCATAGTGTTGGACATCAAGAAGTGTGGGCTGGTCCAATTCGAACAACAATTGGGCTTGGAATTTTTATCAAGCCCAAAATTATTCTCCTTGTGCTGAATCTGATCCATATCATTCTCCCCCGGTTGAAGAGGATTTGCCCTCAAATCCACGACATCATCTTCTTCAATGTAAGTAGATAAGTCCCCAATGTTGAATGTTGCAGAAACGCTGCCAAAATCATCTGGTAAATCAATTTTGTAGGCATTGTTTCCCACTCGTTCAAGCACTTTGAATGGACCTTCAGCTCGTGGTGCCAGCTTGCTCTTCCTTTTGGATGGAAATCTCTCCTTGCGAAGGTGAATCCACACTTTGTCTCCAGGTTGGAAAATAGCCTGCTTCCGATGCTTGTTTGCTCGCCTCTTGTATGCCTCATTAGACTTCTCTATTTGAGCACGGATAGATTCATGGAGCTTCTTCATCTGCTTTGTCTTCTCCTCCGCATCAATATTTACCTGAAAATCAAGAGGCAAAGAGCACAATTCTATAGGAGTGATTGGATTGATTCCATAAACCACTTCGAATGGAGAATGTCGGGTGGTAGCACTGGGAGATCTATTGTATGCAAATTCAGCTTGTGCAAGTTGCAAATCCCAATCTCTCATGCTCTTGTTCACCAATGTTCTCAGAATAGTGCCCAATGTACGATTGGTAACTTCTGTTTGCCCATCCGTTTGAGGGTGATGGGATGTGCTGAAAAGAAGTTTCGTACCGAATTTCCCCCATAATGTTCTCCAAAAATGGCTGAGAAATTTTGTGTCTCTATCCGAAACGATGCTGCGAGGAATTCCATGAAGGCGAACAATCTCTTTGAAAAACAATTCTGCCACTTTCACTGCATCTTCAGTCTTATGACAAGGTATGAAATGAGCCATCTTAGAAAATCGATCAACAACAACCATTATTGAATCTTTACCTCGCTGAGTCTTTGGTAAAGCCATAATGAAATCCATGCTGAGATCTTCCCATGGCTGCTCCGGAATAGGTAACGGAGTGTATAAACCAGGCTTGAAATGACTCTTTGCTCTTTGACATGTTCCGCATCTTGAAAGAATAGCTTGGACATTTGATTGCATCTTCGGCCAGTAGAAATGCTCTTTTAGTATCTCCAAGGTTTTATGGATGCCAAAATGACCAGCAAGTCCCCCTTCATGTGCTTCCCGAATAAGCAAGTCCCTGTAATTACCCTTTGGAACACACAACTTGTTTCTCTTAAAGAGAAACCCATCATGTACAGAATAATCCTCCACAAATCCATCTTGACATTGGATTAAAATAGAATTAAACTCCATATCATGCTGATAATCTTCTCTCATAAGCTGAAATCCAAGAATTCGAGCATCAAGAATTGTAAGTAATGCATACCTCCGAGATAAAGCATCTGCCACTAGATTATCTTGCCCCTTCTTGTATTTTGACACAAATGAGAATGATTGTAAGAATTCCACCCACTTTGCATGCCTCGAACTCAGCTTGTGTTGACCATTGATAAACCTCAAAGCCTGATGGTCAGAATGAAGAACAAACTGCTTCGGTCTCAAATAATGAGACCAATGATCTAGGGCTCTTATAACCGCATAAAATTCCTTATCATAGGTGCTGTAATTCCTCCTTGAATCATTCAGTTTCTCGCTGAAATATGCAATAGGGCGCTTGCTTTGGATGAGAACAGCGCCTATCCCAACTCCACTTGCATCACATTCCACTTCAAAGACTTGATCAAAATCAGGCAACGCCAAAACAGGTGCTTCACACAACTTTTTCTTAATGATTTCAAATGATTCATTTGCTGCCTTTGACCACTCAAATTTCCCCCTTTTCAAGCATTCAGTGATAGGTGCCATAATAGTGCTGAAATTGGAAACAAAGCGACGATAAAAAGATGCCAAACCGTGGAAACTTCTTACTTCGGTAATGGATTCTGGTTGTGGCCAGGACTTGATTGCTTCCACTTTTGATTCATCCACCATGATGCCTTCTTTGGTTACCACATATCCCAAAAACACCACTTCTGTTGAAAAGAACTCGCATTTTTCAAGCTTCCCATATAGCTTTTGTTTCCGTAGAACATCAAATACCCACCGAAGATGATCCACATGGCTCTCCACATCCTTGCTGTAAATCAAAATGTCATCCAAATAAACTACCACAAATTTACCAATAAATGGTTTCAGAACTTCATTCATGAGTCGCATGAATGTGCTAGGAGCATTTGAGAGGCCGAATGGCATGACCAGCCACTCAAACAATCCGCCTTTAGTTTTGAAGGCTGTTTTCCACTCATCCCCTTCCTTCATTCGAATCTGGTGGTATCCACTACGAAGATCAACCTTTGAAAAGATTGATGAACCATGCAATTCATCAAGCATATCATCGAGTCGTGGGATGGGATACCTGTATTTGATGGTAATATTATTGATAGCTCTACTATCAATGCACATGCGATACGTACCATCTTTCTTTGGCACCAATAATGCTGGAACAGAACACGGGCTCATGCTTGGCCTTATAAAGCCTCGATCCATCAACTCATCTACTTGCTTCTGCAATTCCCTTGATTCTCCAGGATTACACCGATATGCTGGTTTATTTGGCAATTGTGCACCCGGAACGAGATCAATCTGGTGTTCAATACCTCTAAATGGTGGTAATCCTGCTGGAAGATCATTAGGAAAAACATCATGATATTCCCCAATTAAGGAATGAGCTAAAGGATGTTGATGACTCTTCTCCTCATGGCATGACTTTTCCATCATCAATAAAGCAAAAACTGGCTTTTGCTTATTTATGGCTTTCTCCACTTGAGCTTTGCTGATAAAGAGACTACCTTTGGGTACTTCCGGAACAGATTTTTCTTGAAGAGTTTGGGACGGCTTCAAAGGAGCAAGTGTGATATTCTTTTCCCCAGATCGAAAAGAATAAGTGTTCTTCCTCCCATCATATTTCACTTCCCTGTCAAACTGCCAAGGCCTACCCAACAGCAAGTGACAAGCATCCATAGGAATAACATCACACAGTACTTCATCAGCATAGTTCTTACCAATGGAGAATGAAATTAGAACCTGTTTTTTGACTTGGAGTGTGCTCCCATTGTTCAACCATTGCAATTTATATGAGTGAGGATGATTCTGAGTTGGAAGCTTCAATTTCTCCACTAGTGTTGTTGAAGCCACATTTGTACAGCTCCCACTATCAATAATCACCATGCATACCCGCTGATTAATGGTGCAGCGAGTTTGGAACAAGTTTTCTCTTTGATCTTCTTCCGGGCAGATTTGAGCTTGCAAAACTCTTCGTAGCACCAGCATGTTTCCCACATCAGCTTCTTCCACAACATGTTCCTCATTTTCAGTTTCTTCACCATCATGGTCATCCTCTTTGATTGCCTCTTCAATTTCTTCAATCTCTTTAATAGTAATAATCCGGTTGTTAGGGCAATTGGCCTGAAATTGACCATACCCATGGCATTTGAAACACTTTCGATTCCCACGTTCAAAGGAGTTCGACTTCCCTTTTGTTTGTTCCATAGCCTTCTCTTTCCCTTTTTCCAGCATCTTGTTCCTTCCAAATTCCTTCTCAACAACACCAGATTTATTAGAAGAAATACCCTTATAAACAGTTGTACCTCTATTGTAGTTTTTGAGCGCCGGTGCCCTTGAGGTCCGCTTTTGCTTTTCCACCTTGATCGCCAGCTTGCAAACATCATCAAGTGAGCAGAATGATTGCAACTCCACTGAATGTGCAATTTCTTCATTTAATCCACCCAAAAACCTTGCAATTGTTTGCTCTTTATATTCTGGAACATCACTTCGCATCAATAAACGATCAAATTCCCGAATGTACTCTTCAACAGACTTATCTCCTTGTCGTAGGCTATGCATTCGAAAATAAAGATCTTGCTTATAATTCTCAGGCAGAAATCGTCTCCTCAAAAGCTTTTTCAACTTCTCCCATGAGCGTATCTTGCCTTTATCATCACGTTCCCGCTGTTTCTTCAGATTTTCCCACCAAAGTGATGCATAATCTTTAAATTTCAGAATGGCTACCTTGCACTTCTTCTCGTCAGAACAATTCTTAAATTCGAAGAACCGTTCGATTTCCCGCATCCAATCCAGAAAATCATCCGGATTCATACTCCCATAAAAATCTGGAATGTCGATCCTCAACCCTCTTTCAATGTCTTCATCATCTCTTCTTCTTCGCATATCTACCTCTGAATCGCTGGAATCATCACCATTTGCATGATCTTCATAAAATGGTGCTGGATTGCGTCTATTATGTGGTGATGGACGTCGAGGATGTCGCTGCGGTGGAGGGGAGTCAGGTCGCCGTGCTCTCAAAAGTTGAGCAAGTTGCTCACCGATTTGAGTAATTTGGGATTGTAGCTGTGCATTAGCTATTTCCCATGGAGCAGGAGGAGTAGAAGATCCGCTCTTGCGAGACATGATGGAGAGTAATAAGAAGAATGTGATAGAACTTACTCGTTGGAACCGCGCCTCTGATACCAATTGATGTGTCGCCGGAAGCTCAAAACGAGTAAGTGAAGAGGAGCAGCGTAATGTAGCCGAATGACCGAGGCTTAAAGGCAATGCCACCCGCCAAGGTTTCTCCACGCTTAAAGACAACGTCACCAGCGATGGAGATGCACCACCAATTCCGGGCAAAGGGAAGAGGCTAAAGCAAGAAGATTGCACAACAAACTTCAAAAATCCCGTCACATTCATGCATCCCCATTACAAAGGACTGAAAATACAATATAAAGACAAAATAAATAAAGAAAAATGCTCCAATTCGAGTTACAAGACATGGGGAACCCAAAAGGCACATAAAAAGCATAAAATAACACTTTCCCATGCCATTTAATGACCCCACTAGCCAAAGTAGCGGGATTCCCTCTTAATGATGCTTTTCTCCACCTTCTCTCTCCTCATTAATGTGCAGCTACGAATTTCCACCATTTGCCATGTGGATAAATGATTTTGGGTCCCAAATAAGTGTGTTGTGGCCCACCATAGTGTTGGACATCAAGAAGTGTGGGCTGGTCCAATTCGAACAACAATTGGGCTTGGAATTTTTATCAAGCCCAAAATTATTCTCCTTGTGCTGAATCTGATCCATATCATAAGGGTGAGACGCTTCGAGGATGGCTTATGACACGCCATTTAGATCCAGGTGTATATATTCTAGCTAGGTTCTTTCTCATAGGTGGTGAATCAGGCGCTCATAGTGGAGGGAAACCAGAGGGATATGCCCTAGGTTGGACGGGAAGTGGCTTCTGGTGATGGTTTGGGCAACAGAAAGCAAGAACGGGATTAGTTTCAGTAGGGCAGTTAGGCCAAAGACTAAGCTGGACCACCTCGTGGTAGTTCCTCAGTGGTTTGTTTTCAGTGTGGGAAACCAGGACGTGTTTAGACTCAGTGCGATAAGATTCCAAAGTAGTGTCAAGCATGTGGACAAGTCAGGAATCTGGATAGGTTCTGTAGGCAACCTTCTCAGATGGCTGGTAGACAGAAACCAGGGTAGACTGTGGCATCTGGAGTTGGTTCAGGTTCGGTACCAAGAGAGGGTAGTCGAGGTTCAGCTACACGCGGAGGACGTGATAGAGATAGTGGGACCCAGCTGAGGGGTCAGTGGCCGGTGACTAGAGCAGCACCGCTGGGAGGTCAAGCATTAGGTAGATTTACTTCAGGCCAAGTGCAAGCCCTGGAGCTGCCATAGACTGAGCATGCTGGTGAGCTGACGATGGTTAGAGGTACACCGTGGGTGTGGTCGTGATCTGTTTTATTTTCACTTGCTTTGTCATAGTCACTGGGGCATGTATGTTTTGAGTGCATGAGGTGCACAGGATTCTTGTGGACTGACTAGATGCTGGTCAGTGGGATTGGAACCATATCGAGTGCATGATATTTTTATATATGAATGAGATGCGTAGCATCACAGGCATCGAGGATGCAGGTTACTTGAGGTGTCGTGGGAATTGGGGCATCAAGGATGCGGGTTACTTGAGGTTCTAGGCACCAAGTTTGTTTTCAGCATCCATGGGATGCAGGACCTCGTTGAGGTGGACACCGATGCGGTACGTGATATATTGGGTGTCGAGAGTGACACAGGAGCACCAATGAGGCGAAGGGGTGACGATGTGTCACGAGAGGACCATGAGTTTGGAAACAGGTTAGTGAAACTTTGCCTATTTTGAGTTTTGTCAGGTTGAGACCGATTTAGGAAATTCCTAAGGTGGGGAGTCCCTTGAGGGATTTATCCAGAACCTTTGAGACCGGGGAAGTCTAGGTTACTTTGAGTGGGGAGGTATGTTTGGTGTCATCTCTGGGTTTTGTTTGATAGCTCTGGGATGAGATATGTTAAGGTGGGGAGTTTTTTAAAACCTGAGTTTTTAGAACAGGTCAAAATCCCGACCCTATTTGATTTTTTTGCTTGTTTCTGAGGAAACTGGAGAAACTGGGCAGTTTCTTGAAATTTACAGACTACACATCGTGTAGTCTTAAATACATTCCTTGTATGTGTTAGGAAAGTACCAACTGTGTGCTCACCGAGTACATGCCATGTGGTGACCGTGTAGGAATTTCTTACTACACGACGTGTAGTGTTACTTGACCATCATGTACCCTTGACTGTGTAGAGGCCACACATGGTGTGTGGGCATGTGGGCCGAGTATAATTGTTTTACAAAGTACACCTCATGTCCTACTTGGACACGCCGTGTAGTGTAGCCATGTATGAGGGATATACATGGCGTGTGGGTAAGTCGGCGAGGAAGAGAAGAAAAACTAAGTACACGCTGTGTACCCCTAGGTACATGCCGTGTAACCCTAGGTACATGCAATGTGCTCAGGTCAAAAAGATCTGGAAAGTAAGTCGGCGGAATTCTAGCCACCATATTAACAGTAAAATGATACACGGCGTGTAGTCATAAAGTACATGCCGTGTAGTTTCTTTTTTTTTTGTTAAAACGGGCAGTAGCCTTGTTTTGAGGCAGGGGTAGCGGGTTTCATCCTTGAGACGTGAGCAGCCGGCCGGGATTTCACTTCCTTCCCTTTTCTTCATCCGAGACCCGATTCAAACACCAATTGATCCGTTGTAACCCCCTCGGTAAGGCCTTGATTCCTCTTGAGCCATTCATCTTGATTTTTGTTCTAGAATTAGTTATAGGGTTTTGAGTGGGTTTGATTCTTTTGTAGATCTACCACGTTTTATACCTAATTGGAGGTTGTTATTAGAGTAGTAGCATCGTATGAGTCTCAGGTAGGTGGTGCATACCTCTTTTTGTGTTTTCATAGAATTTTGGGTGGTGTGACCTATGGCGCGTTTTCAGGTATTTTGAGCATGACCCTGTTTTATCTATTATTGCCTGTTAAATTGATAATTGACCTATGGGATGCCTTTGGGTATGCCTTGTTACATATTTTTCTTGAGCGGGGCACGGCGAGGGGTTGTCGATCATATGAGGCATTTTGGATGGGGGTGCCAAAATAGTATGAATTGTTTTTGTTTGATTAAACCGCTGAGTTTAATTCATTGTTTTGATATGAATTGTTTAAGGCATTCAAGACCTTATTAATGTTGTTTGATAACTGTTGGACTAGTGCAATTCAACTGTTTAGATTGTTTTTCCTATTATTGTGTTCTGTTTAAATTTTTATATATGTAATTACTGAATTTCATATACTGGGGCCCTTTTGGTTGTGTTGGACATGACCCAGATATTGTTGAGTGATGTTGATCATAGGTTGGGCTTGGCCCGGGTTACGTTGGACGGTTCTGACCACGGGATTGGGCGTCATGGGCATCGGTTGAGGCAGGTTGACTGTCAAGTTGGGCATGGCCCGGGTTACTGGGATAGCAAGGCCATCATACTTGAGCGGCATGGTCACAGGGACACGAGGTGTCAGAGGTGTTGTGCCTTGGGTACTATTTTGGTGATTACCGCTCACCTGAAAACTTTGAGTAGTGTGCACACATAGAGAATCCGTGATGAGGTGGTTTTGACCACTTGTGTGGGTAGAGATCCCTGTTAGTTGTGGTTTAGGTACTATTGGTTTGGGGGTGCTTGCCGTAGGAAGCCACGTGGAAGGTGAGGAGCCTTCAGGGGATAGTATTGAGACTATCGGGTTGGGGGAAGAGGCTCTCCGTTATTTGAGGGTAGACATCAATGTCCCTTCGGTTATGTTATTTGAGGGCAAACATCATTGTCCCTCCAGTTATGTTATTTGAGGGTAGACATTGTTGTCCCTCTGTTTACTGATTTGAGGATAGGCATCTCTTTTCCTTTGGATTACTATTTCTTGGGCATGCCTTCAGGATGTCGGTACTTGAGACACGCAGTGTTATGGGGAACATGGTGTTGGGTTACATGACAGAGATTCCAGCATTGGCTGAAGCAGGTGACACTCCATGGTGGCTGCTGAGCACCAGTGGAGTTTGTGTTTATTTATGTGGATCATATTGTTTACTATTTTCATTATAAATTCATGTCTGCTTAAACACTTATATTAGGTATGCACCGTTGGGTGGTATCCTACTGAGATTCATCTCACACCTTGCATGGGCCCTTCGGGATGCGTGTAGACTTTATGGATTTGTGTGAAGGAAAGAGGTCAGCTTCAGGAGTTGGACTGCATTAGTTGTTGCATGGAGATGGTATGGACCTTGAGGTCTTGCCAAGTTGGAGTTTACCTTGCTTTTTTTCTTTCTTTCCTGTATCAGCATGATTTCCTTGTTTGTGGTAGCTACTATGGTTAGTAATTTGCGCCCCTTTTGTATTGAATTGCTTTGGATGTGTGTTTGTTATTCAGTAGTAGTTACAAGTGTTCAACATGTTGTTGTGTTTACTTTTTTTCTGCTGTTGTTATATTTGTTGCTTCTGTTGTTTATTGATATTGATTGTGCTTCCGCTCTGTGAGTCTGGTTTGAGTCTGTTGAGTCGTTTATTTCTACTACATTTTATATATTATACTCGGACCAGTACCATTATTATCCTCCGAGAGGGTATAGCCTCCCCACTATACCTATAAGACCCTTTCTGGTAGTCGAAAGCCTTTGGTGTTCGGGGAGGTGCACCTAAGGTAGTAACATCCGACCCGTTTGGCATCGTTCGGGTGGTTGTTCGAGTCCGGTTCGTTACAGCCTAAGCGGCCGAATGGGATGAATGGGCCTAAGTGTCCTAATGGGCCTAAGTGGCCTAATGGGCCTAATGGCCCTAATAGGCATAATGGTCCTAAGCTGCTTAAGTGGCATAAAGGGCCTAATGGACCTAAGTGGCTGAGTGGGCCTAAGTGTCCTAATAGGCCCAATGGTCCTAATGGGTATAAGTGGCCGAATGGGCCTAAGTGGACTAATGGGACTAATGAGACTTAGTGGCCTAATGAGTCTAATGGATAATGGGCCATATGGGCCTAAGTGGCCTAAGTGGCCTTATGGGCCTAATGGGCCTAAGTGACCAAAGTGGCCTAGTGGTACTAATGTGCTCAATAGGACTAAGTGGAATAATGGGCCTAAGTGGCCTAATGGGCCTAATGGGTCAAAGCAGACTAAGTGACCAAAGGGGCCTAATGGGCCTAATGGGCTCAATGGGCCTAAGTGGCCTAATGGGCCTAAGCAGCCTAAGAGGCCTAAGTAGCCCAATGGGCATAAGCGGCCTAAGTGGCCTAAGGGGGAAAATGGGCCTAATGGGCCCAATGGTCCTAAGAGGCCTAATGGTCTTAAGTTTCCTAGGTAGCCTAATGGGCCTAAGTTGACCTAAGTGGGATTAAGTGGACTGAGTGGCCTAATATGCCTAATGTGCCTAATGGGCCTAAGGGGCCTAAGGGTCCTAAGTGGACTAAGGAGCCTAAGTGTCTTAATGAGGATAAGTAGACGAATTGGCCCAATGGGCCGAAGGGGATGAATGGGCCTAAGTGGGCTAATGGGCCTAATGGGGATAATCGGCCTAATGGGCCTAAGTAGCCTAAGTGGGCTCATGGGACTAATAGGCTTAATGGGCCTAAGTCACCGAGTGGGCCTAAGTGGACTAATGGGTCTAATGGGACTAATGGGCACAAGTGACCTAATGGGCATAAGTGGTCTAATTGGCATAATGGGACTTAGTGACCTAATGGTCCTAACTGGCCTAATGAGCTAAATGGCTAATGGGTCTAATGGGCCTAAGCGGCCTAAGTGGCCTAATGGGCCTAAGCAGCCTAAGTTGCCTAATAGGCCTAATGAGATAAATGGGACTAAGTGGCATAATGGGCCTAAGTGGCCTAAGTGTCCTAATGGGCCTAATGGGCCTAAGCGGCCTAAGTAGCTTAAGGGACCTAATGGGATCAGTGGGCCTAAGTGGACTAAGTGTCCTAATGTGCCTAAGCAGCCCAAGTGGACTAAGGGGCCAAATGGGCCTAATGGGATCAATGAACCTAAGTAACCTAATGGTCCTAAGTGGCCTAAGTGGCCTAAGTGGATGAATGGGCCTAATGAGCCTAATGGGCCTAACGGGCCTAAGTGGACTAATGAGCCTAAGTGTCAGAATGGACCTAAGTGGCCTAGTGGGCCTATGTGGCCTAAGTGGGATAATGGGACTAATGTGACGAAGTGGCCTAATGAGCCTAATGAGCCTAAATGGTCTAATGGTCCTAATGGGTCTAATGGGGCCAATGGGGCTAATGAGCCTAATGGGCCTAATGGGCGGAATGGGGCTAATAGGCCTAGTGGGCATAATAGACCTCAGTGGCCTAATGGGCCTAAGTGGCCCAATTAGCCTAATGGGCCCAGGTGGCCTAATTGGACTAAGTGGCTGAATCGACCTAATGGGATGAATGTGCATATTTGACCTAATGAGCCTAATGGGATGAATGTGCCTAATGAGCCTAATGGGACTAAGTGTCATAATGGTCCTAATGGGCTTAAGTGGAATAATGGGCCTTTATGGGCCTAAGTGGCCTAATGGGACTAAGTTACCTAATCGACCTCATAGGCCAAAGTAGCCCAATGGGCCTAATATGCCAATTGGGCCTAAGTGGCCTAATGTGCCAAATGGGCTGAATGAGCTTAAGTGACCTAATCAGCATAATGGGTCTAGTGGGCATAAGCGGCCTAATCATTGTAACGGGAATAATAGGCCTAAGTGGCCTAATGGGACAATGGACCTAAGTGGCCTAATGCTTCTAATTGGCCTAATGGTTCAAGTGGGATGAATGGTTCTAATGGTCCTATGTGGCCTAATGGGACTAATGGTCCTAAGTGGCCTAATGAGCCTAATGGGCGTAAGTGGCCAAATCGGCCTAATGGGCCTAATGGGACTAATGGCTTTAATTATACTAATGGGCCTAAGTGGCTTAATGGGACAAATGGGCCTATGTGGCCTAAGGGTCCTAATGGGACTAAGTGACCTAATGGGACTAATGGGACTAATGGGCATAATGGGAATAATGGGTTTAGTGGGCATAATGGGCCTAAGTGGCCTAATGGGCCTAGTGGACCTAATGGTCCTAATTGGCATAATGGCCCTAAGAGGACTAATGGACCTAATGGGCCTAATAGATCTAAGTGACCTAATCCTCCTAATCAACTAAATGGGCCTAATGGGACTAATGGTCCTAAGTGGCCTAGGTGGACAAAGTTGCCTAATCTACCTAATTGAGTGAATGTGACTAATGGGCCTAAGCAGCCTAATGGGCCTAACGGGCCTAATGCCTAAGTGGCCTAATGATCCCAATGGGCCTAATGGGAATAATGTACCTAAGTGGCCTAAGTGGTCAAATCAGCCTAATTGGCCGAATGGGCTTAATGGGCCTAAGTGGACTAATGGGCCTAATGGGCCTAATGGGCATAAGTGGACTAATGGTCCTAATGGTCCAAAGTGGCCTAATCTGCCTAATCGACCGAATGGGCCTCAATGGCCTAGTGAGCTTAAAGGTCCTAATGGGCCTAAGTGCTCTAATTGGGATAATCGACCAAATGGGCCTAAGTGGCCGAATCGACCTAATCGACCAAATGGGCCTATTGATCCTAAGTGGAAAAATGGACTTAATGGCCTAAGTGGCCTAATCGATCTAATCGACCAAATGGCCCTAATGGTCCTAGGTGGCCTAATGGGTCTAATGGCCCTAATGGGTCTAAGTGGTCTAAGTGGATTAATCGTCCTAATTGACCGAATGGGACTAATGGTCCTTGTGGACCTAAGTGGCAGATTGGGCCTAATGGGCTTACGTGGCCGAATGGGCCTAATGGGAAAAATTGTCCAAATGGGGCTAATTGGAATAATGAGACTAAGTTGTCGAATGGGCTTAAGTGGAATAATGGGCCTAATGGCCCTAAGTGGACTAATGGGCCTAGTTGGCCGTAAGTAGCCAAATGAGCCTAATGGTCCTAATGTTCCTATGGGGCCAAATGGGGCTAATGGGCCGAATGGGTTTATTGGGCCAAATGAGCTAGAGTGGCCTAATGGTCCAATGGGAATAAGTGGCCTAATGGGCCTAATGGGCCTAAGTGGCCTAAGTGGAATAATCATCCTAATTGAACGAATGGGCCTAATGGGCCTAAGTGGCATAATGGGCCTAATAGGCCTTAGTTGTCGAATGGGCCTAATGGGCATGATGGGTTGAAGTGGACTAGTGGGCCTCATGGGCCTATGTGGCCTAATGGACCTCATGGTCCTAAGTGGCCAAAGGCCTAATTGGCCTAATGGGCCTCATGAGACTAAGTGGTCTATTGTGCCTCATGTGTCTAATGGGCTTAAGTGTCCTAGGTGGCCTAATGGCCTAATGGGATTAATGGGCTTTACGGGCCTAGGTGCCAAATTTTCCAAATGGGACAAAGTGGCTCAGGGTCCTAATGGGCCTAAGTGGCATAATGGAACTAGGTGGCCTAATGGGCTTAATGGGCTTAACGGGTCTTGGGGCCAAATGAGCCTAATGGGCCAAATGAGCCTAATTGGCCTAAGTGGCCTAATGGGCCAAAATGGACTAATGGTCCAAAGTTGCCTAATCATCCTAATGGACTTAATGGGTTGAGCCTAGTGGGCCTAATGGGCCTAAGTGGCATAATGGGCCTATGTGGCCTAATTGGTATAATGGGATTAATGGGCCTAGTGGGCCTAAATTTCCTAAGGGGGATTGGTGGCCTAATTGGCCTAATGGAAATAAGTGGACTCATGTGCTTAATGGGATTAACGGGCCTAGGGGCCAAATGGGCCTAATGGGCCAAATGGGTTCAATGGGACTAGTTAGCTTAAGTTACTTAATGGGCCTCGTGGGAATAAGTGTCCTAATGGGATTAATGGGCCTAAAGGGCCTACTGGGCCTACTTGGCATAATGAGCCTAGGTGGCCTAATCGGCCTAATGGGCTTAATCGGCCCAATGGGCCTAAGTGGTCAAATGAGCCTAATGGGCCTAAGTGGCCCAATTAGCCTAATGGGACTAAGTTTTCTGATAGGCCTAAGTGGCCCAATGATCTGAATGATCATAATGGGATTAATTGTGCTAATGGGCCTAAGTAGCTGAATGGGCCTAAGTGGCCCAATGGGCCTAATGGGACGAAGTGGATTGATGGGCCTAATGGGTCTCAGTGGTCTCATAGGCCTAAAGGGACTTACTAACCTCATGGTCCTAATGGGGCTGATGGGCCTAAATTCCCTAGGTGGCATAATGGGCCTAATGGGCCTAATGGGCATAATGGGACAAATGGGACAAATGGGCCTAAGTAGCCGAATGAGACGAATGGGCCTAATTGGCCCAATGGGGATAATGGGTCAAATGGGCCTAGTGGCCTAATGGGCCTAATGGGTCAAATGAGCCTAAGTTTCCTAATGGGTGTAATGGGCCAAAGTGGCCTAATGAGCCTAATGGGCCTTAGTGGCCTAAGGGGCCTAAGGGGCCTATTTGGTGTTAGTGGCCTAAGTGGCCAAATGGGCCTAATAGGCCTAAGGGGCCTAAGTGGCCAAACATGCCTAATGTGACTAAGGGGCCTAAGAGGCCTAATGGGCCTAATGGGTCGACGTCATCTAATGGGCCTAATGGATATATGTGGCCTTATAGGCCTAGTGTGCCTAATGATCCTAAGTGGTCGAATGGGTCTAAGTGGCCTAATGGTCCTAATGTGCCTAGTGGGCCTAATGGGCCTAAGTGGCCTAATGGGCCTACTGGACCTACTGGTCCTAATGGGCCTAAGTGGCTTAAGTGGCCTAATGGGACTAATGGGCCTAATGTTCCTAATGGGCCAACTGGTCCTAAGGGGGATAATATTCCTAATGGTTTTAATGGCCTTAAGTGGCCTAATAGGCCTAATAGGGACTAAGTGTCCTAATGGTCCTAAGTAGCCTAATGGGCCTAATTGGCCTAAGTGGCCTAATGGGTCTAATTGGATAATGGGCCTTGTGGGCTTAATGGGTCTAAGTGGCCTAATGGGCCTAAGTGGTTTGATGGGGAAAATGGGCCTCATGGGCCGAAGTGGCCTCATGGGACTCATGGGTTGAAGTGGCCTAATGGGCCTAATGAGACCAAGGGGCTAATGTACCCAAGGGGCTAGTGGGCCTAATGGGCCAAATTGGATGAATGGGCTTAATGGGATTTGGTGCCAAATGGTCCTAATGAGCTTAATGGGCCTAAGGGTCTTGATCAGATTAAGTAGCCTAATGGGCCTAAGGGGCCTAATGTGCTTAAGTGTCCTAATGGGCCTAGGTGGACTAATGGGCCTAATGGGATGAATGGGCCTAAGTGGCCTAAGAGGCCTAAGTGGCCTAAGAGGCCTAAGTGGCCTAAGAGGCCTAAGTTCCCTAATGGGTTTAATGGTCCTAATGGACCTAATGGGACTATTGGTCCCAAGTTTCCTAATGGTACTAAGTGGCCTAAAGGGCCTAATTGGCCTAAGGGTACTGAGTGGACTAATGGGCTGAATGGGTCTAAGTGTCCTAATGGGCGTAAGTGGCCTAATGGGCCTAAGTTTCCTAATTGGTCTAAGGGGCGTAATGGGCCTAAGTGGGCTAATGGCACTGAGGGGACAAATGGGCCTAGGGGGCCTAATGGGCCTCTATGGCCTAATGTTCTTAATGGGCATAACAGGATTATGGGCCAAATGGGCCTAAGTGGCCTAATGGGCCAAAGTTGTATAATTGGATTAATGGTATTAATGGGCCTAATGGGACAAATGGGCCTTAGTGGCCTAATGGGTGGAATGGGCCTAATTGACCGAAGTGGCCTAATGGGACTAATGGGCTGAAGGGGCCTAATGAGACAAAGTTTCCCAATCAACCTAATGGGATTAATTGGCCGAACAGGTCTCATGGGCCAAATGGTCCAAATGGGCCAAATGGGCTGAGTGGGCCTAAGTGTCCTAATCAGCCTAATGGGATTAATGGGCCTAGTGGGTAAGGTGTCCTAATGGGCCTAATTGGCCTTAGTGGCCTCATCAGCCTAATGTGCCTAAGTGGACTAATGGGGCCAAGTGACCTAATTGGTTTAATGGGATTAATGATCCAAGGGGACAATTGGGCCAAATGGGCATAATGGGATGAATGGGCCAAATTAACCTAAGTATCCTAATGGGCGTAATGGGCGTAATGGGCCTAATTGGACTAATGGGCCTAAGTTTCCTAATAAGCCTAATGGACCTAAGTGGGCCTAAGGGGCCTAATGAGCCTAAGTAGGCCTAATGGGCGTAATGAGACTAAGTGGCCTAATGGACCGAAGTGGACCTAATGGCCTAATGGGCCTAGGTGGCCGAATGGGCCTAGGTGGCCCAATGAGCCTAGGTGTCCAAATGGGCCTAGGTGGCCTAATGGGCTTAATGAGCCTAATGGGATGAAGTGTCCTAATGGGACTAAAGGGTATAATGGTCCAATGTTTCCTAATGGTCCTAAGTGGCATAATCATAACCAAATGGGCCTAAGTGGCCTAATGGTCCTAGTGGGACTAAGTGACCAAATGGGACTAGGTGGCTTAATGGGTCAAATGGGATGTATGGGTTGAATGATTCTAATGGGCCTAAGTGACCGAATTGGCTTAAAGGTCCTAATGGGACATAGTGGCCTAATATGCCTAAGTGGCTGAATGGGCCTAAGGGGCCTAATGGGGTCATGGGCCTAAGTGGCTGAATGGGCCTAAGTGGCCTAATTAGCCTAATGTGATGAATGGGAATAATGGGCCTCATGGGACTAAGTGGCCGAATGGGACAAATGGGACTAAGTGGCTTAATGGGCCTGATGAGTCCCATGGGCCTAAGTATTCTAATGGGACTATTGGGCCCAAGTGGCCAAATGGCCCTAGGGGGACTTAGTGTCCCAATCAACATAATTTTCCTAAGTGGCCTAATGGGCCTAATGGGATGAATGGGACGAATGTGCCTAATAGGACTAAGTGGCCTAATGGGTCTAAGTGGCCTAATGGGCCTAATGGGATGAATGGGCCTAATAATCCTAAGTGGCCTAATGGGCCTAATTCACCTAAGTGGACTAATCATTCTAATCAGATTAATGGACCTAATGGGCCTAAGTGTCCTAATGGGCCAAAGTGGACTAATGGTCCTAAGTGGCTTAATGCGGAAAATGGACCAAAGTGGACAGATGGGCCCAATAGGCCAAAGTGGCCTAATCGTCCTAATGTGCCTAAGTGGCCTGATGGGTCAAAGTGTACAAAGGGGCGTAAGTGTCCTAATGGGCCTAATGGTGCGAAGTGTCCTAGTGAGCCTAAGTGGCCTAATTGGTGTAAGTGGCTTAATGGACCCAATGGTCGCAAGTGGCCTAATGGTCCTAATGGGATGAATGGACCTAATGGGCCTAATGAGCCTAATGGGATGGATGGGATCAATGGGCCTAATGGGCCTCAGTGTTCTAATCGACCTAATGGGATTAATGGGCCTAAGTGTCTTAATGGACCGAATGGGCCTAATGGGCTTAAGTGGCCTAATGGGCCAAAGTGGCCTAATGGGCTTAAGTGGTCCAATGGGCCTAAGTGGCCTAATGGGCCTAATGGGCATAATGAATCTAAGTGGCCTAAGTGTCCTAATGGGCCTAATGGGACAAAGTGGTCTAATGGGCCTAATGGGCCTAAGTGGCCTAGTGGGCCAATGTGGCCTAATGGGTCTAATGGGCCCAAGTGGTGTAATGGGCCTAATGGGTTGATGGAAATAAAGGGCCTAATGGGACTTAGTGGCTTAATGGGCCTTAGTTGCCTAATGGGACGAAGTGGCATAATGGGAATAATGGGCCTAAGTGGTCTAATGAGTTGAATGAGCCTCACTAGCCTAATGGGCCTAATGGGCCTAAGTGGCCTAATAGGCCGAATGGACATATGTGGACTAATGGGCCAAATGGTCCTCAGTGGCCTAAGTGGCCTAATGGGACAAATGGTCTAAATTGTCCTCGGTGGCCTAATGGGCCTAATGGGCCTCAGTGGCCTAATGAGCCTAATATGCCGAATGGGTCTAAGTGGACTAATAGACCTAAGTGGAATAATGGGCCTAATGGGACTAAGTGGGAAAAGGGGCCTAAGTGCCCTAATGGGCCCAATGGGCCTAATGGTCCTAAGTGACATAATGGGCCTAAGTGGCCTAAAAGGCCTAATTAGCCTAAGGGGACTAAGTGGACTAATGGGCCTAATGGGCCTAAGCGGCCTAATGGGCCTAAGTGGCCTAATGGGCCTAAGTGGCCTAATGGGCCTAAGGGGATTAAGTGGCCTAATTTTCCTGATTGGCCTAATGGGTCTAATGGGCCTAAGTGGCCTAATGGTCCTCATTGGCCTAATGGGCCTAATGCACAAAAATGGGATTAAGTGGCATAATGCGCTCAGTGGGCCTAATGGGCCTAACTGGTATAATGGACCTAAGCAGCCTAATGGGCCTAAGGGGCCTAAGTGGCCAAATGGGCCTAAGTGGCCTAAGGGGCCTAAGTATCCTAATGGTCCTAAGGGAAATAATGGGCCTAATGAGTCTAAGTGGCCTAATGGGCCTCTATGGCATAATGGGCCTAATGCGCCGAATGCGTCTAAGTGGCTCAATGGGCCTTAGTGGCCTAATGGGCCCAAGTGGCCTAATGGTCCTAAGTGGCCAAATGGGCCTAAGTGGCATAATGGGTTTAATGTGCCTAATGGGCCTAATTGGGAAAATTTTCCTAATGGGCCTAATAAACCATATGGACCTAAGTGGCCTAATGGTCCTTATCTAATGGGCATATTGGGCTGAATGGACCTAATGGGCCGAATGGGCCTAATTGGCCTAATGAGCCTAAGTGCCCTGATTGGCCTAATGTGCCTCATGGACCTAATTAGCCTAAAGGTACTAAGTGGCCTAATGGGTATAATGTGCCTAATGGGCCCTAAGTGACATAATGAGACTAATCTAATGGAATTGATGGTCCAAATGGGCCTTAGTGGCCTAATGGACCGAATAAGCTTAATGGTCGGAAGTACCCCAATGGGCCTAATAGGCCTAAGTGGCCAAATGGGCCTAACTAGCGTAATGGTCCAAATAGATCTAGTGGTCCTAATGGGCCTAATGGTCCTAAGTGTCCTAATTATCCTAATGAACCTAATGAATGAACTTGATGGATCTGCAATCTTCTGGATCCTGATGCTCCTCCTACCTCCTCTTCCCCACCCATGGTTTTGAGGGTCTTCTTGACGGTGATGGTGCCACATCACCTGATCCACCGTCTTCCTTCTCTTGATTTATTTTTCTTCCCTCTCAACTGATGTGGCTTCTTAGTGTGGTCATCACATGTCACTCACCACCCCTCTTTCAATCTATCCCTGCGCATCGGACCCCCATTCTGTGTCTGTATGTGCGGGTGATTTAGATGTATTAGGTTAGCTCCGTTGAGTGCACCCAATGCCTTCTTTCTCCTCTACCCGTGATGTCCTACCCATCACATTTGACTCCACTTTGGTCACACTCAATTCGGGATCTGGGTCTACTTGGGATGGTGCTAGAGTAGGGATGGCAGCGGTCTCAGCTCGGATTCATTCCTCTATTTGGCTCCTTCTCTATTTTGCATATCCAGAATGAGGTCTCGTATGGTGATTTTTTTGGGATTGATTTTGTTTCTTTGTTATTGATTCTCTGTTTTATTAGACCGATGCAGTTTTTGGATTGGTCCCCTACCGAGGCCTCCATCTTCTCATTCTTTCTGCGATCCTTTCCATATATGTCCAGTGCGTGGGTCTTCATGGAGGTTTTGGGAGGTGCGGATTGAGTGTCTTAGGGTCTCCGGGAGAGAGAATGGATCATATTTGAAGGTTCAAAGGGTTGTGATGTTCTGTTTTGATAGTTTTTTTGTGGTGAAGTTAAAGTTTTACAGCTGAGATATGAAGACATCAGTGGTGATTAGTGGACATCCTAGTTTGTTTTTCTCTGGTTCTCAGTTCCAACGATGATGGTCGACGATAATGAAGGTGGTGTTACCATTGGCAATGTGGTGACTCTGATAGTGATGGTTATGACGATGATTTTCCAAGTGGGCGACAATGAGGTGATAATGAAAATGATGATGGTGAAAGATTCTTTGATGTGCTATCTTCGATGCTGTGGTGGCATGATTTGTGGGATCTATTGCTGACGTGACAGTTCCTACGGTGATGATACTCATTTCAAATTTTAAATATCTGGGCTATTTTTGAAATTTCAATATGTGTCATGTTGTACGATGTAAGGTTCCCACATTTTCTTCAAAGTGGCTTTTATGAAAATTTAAAAAATGATTTGGAGGTCCTAATGGGCCTAAGTGGCCTAATGGGCCAAACTGCCCAAATGGGACTAAATGGACTAATGTGCCCAATAGGCCTAAGTGACCGAATGGGACGAATGGGCCAAATGGGCCTAAGTGTCCTAATGGGCCTAATGGCCCTAATGGGCCTAATGGCCCTAATAGGCCTAATGGTCCTAAGCCTCTTAAGTGGCATAAAGGGCCTAATGGGCCTAAGTGGATGAGTGGGCCTAAGTGTCCTAATAGTCTCAATGGTCCTAATGGGTATAAGTGTCCTAATGGGCCTAAGTGGACTAATGGGACTAATGAGACTTAGTGTCCTAATGGGCCTAAGTGGACTAATGGGCCTAAGTGTCCTAATGGGTCCAATGGATAATGGGCCATATGGGCCTAAGTGGCCTAAGTGGCCTTATGGGCCTAATGGGCCTAAGCGACCAAAGTGGCCTAGTGGTACAAATGTGCTCAATAGGCCTAAGTGGAATAATGGGACTAAGTGACCTAATGGGCCTAATGGGCTGAATCAGCCTAAGTTTCCTAAGGGGCCTAATGGGCATAATGGGCTCAATGAGCCTAAGTGGCCTAATGGGACTAAGCGGCCTAAGCGGCCTAAGAAGCCTACTGGGAATAAGCAGTCTAAGTGGCCTAAGGGGACAAATGGGCCTAATAGGCCTAAGTGGACCTAAGTGGGCCTAAGTGGCCTAAGTGGCCTAACATACCTAATGGGCCTAATGGTACTAAGGGGCCTAAGTGAACTAATGAGTCTAAGTGGCCTAATGGGGCTAAGTAGACGAATGGTCCTAATGTGCCTAAGGGGGCGAATGGGCCTAAGTGGGCCTAAGTAGGCTAATGGTCCTAATGGCCCTAATCAGCCTAATGGGCCTAAGTGGACTCATGGGCTAAATGGGCCTAAGTCATCGAGTGTCCCTAAGTATCCTAATGGGTCCAATGGGCCTAATGGGTACAACTGACCTAATGGGACTAAGTGGTCTAATGGGCCTAATGGGCCTTAGTGACCTAATGGGCCTAGGTAGCCTAATGAGACAAATGTTTAATGGGTATAATGGGCCTAAGATACCTAAGTGACCTAATGGGCCTAAGCGGCCCAAGTTTCCTAATGGTCCTAATGGGCTAAATGGGACTAACTGGAATAATGGGCCTAAGTGGCCTAAGTGTCCTAATGGGCCTAATGGGACTAAGCATCCTAAGTGACCTAAGGGGCCTAATGGGATCTCTAGGCCTAAGTGGACTAAGTGGCCTAATGTGCCTAAGCAGCCTAAGTAGACTAAGGGGCCAAATGGACCTAATGGGATCAATGGGCCTAAGCAGCCTGATGGGCCTAAGTGTCCTAAGTGGAATCTATACAATACACAGGTTTATCTTGCTAATTAGTATGGATTGTTTATATTATGTCACTAGTATTAAATTTATAATTAAATGTACATTTAGATGTTTCTTCATTTTATGGATTTCTTCAACATCTAGAATTTTAATTCATTCTTGGTTTATCACTTTCATATTATTCAACAATGTGGTATTATACTAATCAATGTCACTTGCAGCAAGCAACATTTGTCATTAAAGGCTGTGAGCCTCGAGCAAAATTATTTTCCTTAACTAGGTAGAAAAATAATGGAAATGATGTAAATGCAAAAACACAAGAAAATATAGTAAGTTTTTTTAATGATACTTCAAATTTTGATATGTAATTAATAATTAAATTTCTTTTTTATATTTTCAACAGTGTGTCTTGGAAGCCCTCAATGAGAAAGAAGATGACAACTTCGGGCCAAATGATCATTTGAGATAAGTATTAGGTGAGAAGTGCCATGGGAGAGTATGATGTCGACCCATGAAAAACATCATCCCCACTAGGTATTGGACCTCATCGAGTGCATCTCAAACCTATCAGACCACCGAGCTGAAAATGCTCATGCAAAAGAAAATCAGGCAAAAAATAGCAATAAAAGAGCTTGAAAGAAAAAAATTGGTCACCAAACACTTCCTGAAAGATATGTCAGTTATAAGTCCACCACTTCTATCAGAGACTCTTATTACTTTTGATTCATGTATGACATCAATGCGATCTTTATATGATACCTAGATTGATTTCAATGATGGTCCTAGTGGCGATCGAGCTGATGGTGGTGGTGGTTGTGGGGGGGGGGGGTGGTGGCAGTGTTTGTGACGAAGGCGGTGGTGGTGGTGGTTTCAAGCATAGTGGAAGCATGAAAAGTTGTACAGTATATTAAAATTTATTTTAATAATTCTTGCCTGAAGCCAAGAGAGAGGGTCTTGCATGTCAAATTTAAAATTAATATATTTAATATTTAAATAAATAAATACCTATGCCTAGAAACGTTATTCGTTAGTGAATGTTAATCATCTGAAAATACCCTTTCATATCACCATCACTGCACTGTGAGGATCCCAGGATGAAATCCCTCTAGAGGCAATCCATATGTACTCCTATGATCTCTGAGAAACACCACTCGATATATAGGTGTTAGTGTGTCGAGTCCAATGTCTTATGTTGTTTGTTCTTGATCACACATTCTTTGGTCTTGAAGAAATCTTTCTTGCACTTCTCGTTATTGAGAGAGAGAGAGGAGGAGTTGAGAGAGAATTCGTTGTGCGCAACAATTTTCTATTCTCAAATTTTCGATGCTCTACACTATAGACATAGATGCCTATTTATAGAGTTGATATTTAATTTAAAATATTATTTAATTGCATACCATACATTAAATAACATTAATTACACCTTCAATAAATCTCATACCACATAATATTATTATATAATTATTATTCCTTAGCACACGCCAACTTGCACAATAAAAAATATTATATAATGGTCTTGCTAATTAATATTTGTCAATGGACTCAGTCTTGGTGCATTCAAACTCCTCAATCATTTATTAAACAAACGAATAAATGTTTTATTCATAAATAAATATTTTATTTACAATATATCGAATAAATATTTATTAAAATATTAAATAAATAAAATAAATATATTATTCACATGTCGGCGAATAAATATTTATTTAATTTATGTGATCAATACAAATTGTATAAAATTATTGGTCAGACTTGAGAATAATATTTATTCCATTAATTAAACTCAAATAGAATTTAATCAAGATCAAAGGAAACACTTAGTGTGTGACCTCTAGGATTCCTTATCATTGACATTAGGTAGACTTGGCTAAAGTCTGAGATTACTGTCTAGCAATGGGTCAAAGTACCCAAGAGAAAGAAGTTGATGTCGCAACATCGAAAACCAGATACGAACACTCACTGCGTAATATAATCTCTTGGTCACAATATCTCATAAAAAAGGTTTCACATCTGTGTCACCAACCTATATGATAGATATGTCTTCCTTTGACTATCTGAAATAAACACATCATTACACCATGGACATGGAATTTAATGTGAAGGTTTTATTCCAATCAAAGGGTTGAGATATCAACTTATTTAAAGATTGAAGGGAAAAATACTTCCTCGACTTATTCATTAATGGCATGTCACTCATGAAACACCCAACGTATCCAACTTTTCCATGAGTTGTTATCGTCATGGTTTACGACATACATATAAGTATGTGAGTTATGACATGCTTTAATAATAATCTTAAACTCTAAGTACCATCACACACACTAATAGATAGGAATATCCGATGACACCAAAACATCTGAAATTCCTACTGGTGGGTCTGTTCTCATAATCTCCCGTCTTGGAGATTACCAAGTGAAAACTTCATGAGAAGAAGTCTCATCTACTTATGATTACTTGTACCTGACAGTCTATGTACTTTGTGTCCCTTCATAGTATGTTATCTAAATGGAAAAATGGCCTAATTGGCCTAAGTTGGCCTAAATGGAAAAAGATGGCAAAAATGGCCTATTTGGTCTAAATGGTCTAAATTGGCATAAATGACTCAATTGGCCTAAATTGCATAAATTAACTAATTAGATTAATTTTCCTAATTGACCTAAATGGATTAAATTGTACTAATGGGCCTAAATGGCCTAAATGGCCTAATTGGCCTAAATGACCTAAATTAATCTAATTGGCCTATTTGGCCTAAATTGCTAAATTATCTAATTGGTCTAATTGTCCTCAATGGTCTAATTGGACTAAATAACCTAAATTTACCAAATCAGCTTAAATTAACTAATTGTCCTAATTGACCTAAATGGCCTAAATTGGCCCAAATTGACTAATTTGGTGAATTGGATTAAATGGTCTAAATTAGCCTAAATAGCCTAAATGACCTAAATTGGCCTAAATGGGCTAATTGGTCTAAATATCCTAAATTGGACTAAATGGCCTAAATTTTCTTATTGGACTAATTATCCTAAATGACCTAAATAGACTAAATGGCCTAATTGGCTTAAATGGTCTAAATGAACTAAATGAACAAATTGATTAATTGACCTAAATGGCCTAAATGGCCTAAATTGGCCTAAATGGTCTAGCTAGCCGGATTGGCCTAAATGGACTAATTGGCCTAAATAGTCTATATAGAATAATTTGAATAATTGGCCTAATTCGGCTAAATGGCCTAAATGGGAAAAATTGGCCTAATTTGTCTAAATGGCCTAAATTGGTCTAAATGGTATAAATGGCCTAATTCCCCTAAATGACCTAAATCGCCTAAGTGGACTAATTGGCCTAAATGGATTAAATGACCTAATTGGTCTAATTGGAATAAGTGTCCTAAATTGACCTAAATGGCCTAAATTGGCCTAAATGAAATAAATTGGCCTAAATGGTCTAATTGGTCTAATTGACCTGAATTGCCTAATTGGCATAATTTTCCTAATTGGCCTAAATGAGCTAAATTTGCCTAGATGGCCTAATTGTCCAAAATGGCCTAAATGGCCAAAATTGGTTTATAGGGGATTATTGTTCTAAATTTCCTAAATGGAATAATTGGGCTAAATTTCCTAAATTGTGTAATTAACCTAATTGGCCTAATTTGACTAAATTGCCTAAATTGGTCTAAATGGCCTAAATGGACAAAATTTTCCTGAATGACCTAATTGGAATAAATTTCCTAAATTGCATAATTCTCCTAATTTGACCAAATGGTCAAAGTTGGCCTAATCGGTTTAAATGGCCTAATCGACCTAATCGACCTAATTAGTCTAAATTGCCTAAATTGTCTTGAAGGTCATAATTGACTGAATTGGCCTAAATGGTCTAAATTTTCCTAAATGTCCTAAATGATCAAAATTGGCCTAAATAGCCTTATTAGCCTAAATTTCCTAAACTGGCCTAAGTGGTCTAAATGAACTAAATTTTCTAATTGGCCTAATTGTCTTAATTGGCCTAAATTGGCCAAAATGGACTAAATCTTTTAATTGACCTAAATGCCCTAAAGGGACAAAAATGGCCTAATTGGACTGAATTGGTCTCATTGGCCTAAATGGCCTAAATTATCCTAAATGACCAAAATGGCCAAAATGGCCTAATTGCCCTAATTTTCCTAAATGGCCTAAATTGGCCTAAATGGCCTAATGGGTCGAATGGGCCTAAGTGGACTAAGTGTCCGAATAGATCTAATGGGATTAAGTGGCCAAATGGGTCAAATGTGTCTAATGAGCTTAAGTGGCCTAATGGGGCTAAGTGGCCTAATTGGCCTAATGAGCCAATTGGGCCTAAGTGGCCTAATGGGTCTAATGGGCATAATGGGATTAATGGCCTAATTGACCATATGGGTCTAAATTAACCTAAATAGCCTAAATGTCCTAAATTTGCCCAAATAGCCTAATTGGCCTAAAAGGCCTAAATTAGACCAAATGACTTAAATTGTTTAATTAGCCTAATTGTCCTAAATGAACTAAATGAACCAAATGGCCTAATTGGCCTAAATGTCCTAAATGACCTAAATGAACAAATTGATTAATTGGCCAAAATGTCCAAAATGACCTAAATTGGCCTAAATTGTCTAATTGGCCTAATTGGAATAAATGGATTAATTATCCTAAATGAAAAAATTGGCCTAAATGGCCTACATGGACTAATTGGCCTAATTGGTCTAATTAGGCTAAATGGCCTAAATTAGCCTAAATGGCCTAAATTGGCTTAACTGGTCTAGATGACCTAAATTTGTCTAAATAGTCTAAATGGGCTAATTGACCTAAATGACCTAAATGGCCTAATTGATATAATTGACATAAATGGCCTAATTGGACTAAATGACCTAAATGAACTAATTGGTATAATTGGCCAAAGTGACCTAAATTGACCCAAATTGCCTAAATTGACCTAAATGGCCTAAATCGGCCTAAGTGGCATAATTGGTCTAATTGGCATGAATTGCCTAATTGGCATAATTTTCTTAATTGGACTAAATGAGCTAAATTGGTATAAATGGCCTAATTTTCCTAAATGGCCTAAATGTCCAAAATTGGTATAATTTTCCTAATTGGTCTAAATGGCCTAATTTGGCCTAAATGGAATAATTGGGCTAAATTGCATAAATTGTGTAATTGACCTAATTGGCCTAATTGGCCTAAATGGATGAAATTGGTCTAAATGGCCTAAATGGACAAAATTTTAATAAATGTCCTAATTGGATTAAATTGCCTAAATTACATAATTGGCCTAATTAGGGAAAATGGTCAAAATTGGCCTAAAAGGACTAAATTGGCCTAAATTGACTAATTGGCCTAAATGACCTCAATTTCCTAGTTGGCATAATTGGCATAATTGGCCTAAATGTCCCAAATAGTCCTAAATGACCTAAATGGATTAATTGACCTAAATGGCCTAAATGACCAAAATTTGCCTAAATGGATTAATTGGCCTAAATAGAGTAAATGGAATAATTGGTCTAATTGGTCTAATTGGACTAATTTCCCTAAATGACCTAAATTGGTATAATTAGAATAATTGGTCTAAATGACCTAAATTGGTTTAAATGGCCTAAATGACCTAACTGGTCTAATTGTCCAAAATGGACTAATTTTCCTAAGTGGCATAAATGGTCTAATTGGTATAATTGGCATGAATGACCTAAATGACCTAAATTGGCCTAAATGGCCTAATTGGCCTAAATGGCCTAAATTGCCTAATTGGCCTAATTGGCCTAATTGGACTAATTGGCCTAATTGGTCTAAATGACCTAAATTAGCCTAAATGGACTAAATATCCTAATTGGACTAATTGGACTAAATTTTCCTAAATGGAATAAATGGCCAAAATTGACCTAATTGGACTAATTGGTCCAAATGGTCTAAATTGGCCTAAATTGCATAAATTACCTTATTGGCTTAATTGGCCTAAATGTCCTAAATTTTCCTAAATGGTATAAATGGTCCAATTGTCCCAATTCACCTAAATTTCCTAAATTGTCTAATTGGTATAATTGTCCTAATTGGCCTAATCAGCCTAAATTGGTCAAATCGGCTTAAATGTCCTAATCGGGCTAATTGGCCTAAATATCCCAAATTTTCCTAAACAGAATAATTGGATGAATTAGATTAAATGGTCTAAATTAGCCTAAATAACCTAAATGATCTAAATTGGCCTAAATAGCCGAATTGGCCTAAATTTCCTAAATTGTCTAATTTGCCTAACTGGCCTAATTGATCTAAATGACCTAAATAGCCTAAATGGCCTAAATAGCCTAAATGGACTAAATAAACTAAATGACCTAATTGCCTAATTGGCCCAAATGGCCAAAACGGACTAAATTGGCCTAAATGGTCTAATTGTCCTAATTGGCATAAATGGAAAAATTGGCCTAAGTGGCCTAATTGACCTAATTGACCTAATTGGCCTAAATGAACTAATTGAACTAATTGGCCTAATTAGGCTAAATGTTATAAATTGTCCTAAATGGCCTAAATTGTTCTAATTGGCCTAATTGGTCTAAATGACCTAAATTTGTCTAAATGGTCTAAATGGCCTAATTGGACTAAATGACCTAAATGGCCTAACTGAAATAATTGGCCTAAATGGCCTAAATGGCCTAATTGGCCTAAATTGACCTAAATGGACTAAATTGGCCAAAATGGACTAAATTAGCCTAAATGGCCCAAATTGTCCTAAATGGCCTAATTTTCCTAATTGGCCTGAATTGCCCTAAATTGCCTAATTGGCCTAATTTGTCTAATTTTACTAATTAGTATAAATGAGCTAAATTGGCCTAAATGGCCTAATTTTCCTAAATTACCTAAATTTTTTAATTGACCTAATTGGCCTAATTGGCCTAAATTTACCTAAATGGCCAAAATGGAAAAAATTAGCCTAAATGGCCTAAATTGGCCTAATTGGCCTAAATTGCCTAAATTGCATAATTGGCCTAATTGGCCTAAATGGTCTAAATTGGCCTAATCGGCTTAAATGGACTAATCGGCCTAATTGGTCTAAATTACCTAAATTGGCCTAAATGTCATAATTGGCATAATTATCCCAAATGGTCTAAATTGGCCTAAATAGCCTAAATGACCTAAATTGGCCTAAATGGACTGATTAGCCTAAATGAACTAAATTGGCCTAAATAGACTAAATGAACTAAATTGCCTAATTGGCATAATTGGAATAATTTTCCTAATTGACTTAATTGGCCTAAATTGAAATAAATGGCCAAAATATTCTAATGGGCCTAAATGTTCTAAAGGTCCTAAATTTTCCTAATTAGCCTGAATTGGTCTCATTGGCCTCATTGGACTAAATGGCCTAAATTGGATTAAATGACCTAAATGGCCTAATTGGCCTAATGGGCTGAGTGGGCCTATTGGGACTAAGTGTCCTAATGGGCCTAAGTGTCCTAATGGTCCCATTAAGTCCAATTCGGTCTAATGGGCCCAATGACCTTAATGGGTTGAATGGACTAGTTGGGCCTAAGTGGTCTGATGGGCCTAATGGGCCTAATGGGCCTATTGGGCATAAGTATCCTAATGGGCCTAAGTGGCATAATGGGTCCATTATGGTCAATTCGACCTAATAGGCTGAATGGATGAATTGACCTAATGGACCTAGTGGGCTTAATGGGCCCAATGGGACTAATGGATCTAAGGGTCCTAATGGGCCTATGTGGATGAATGGGCCTAAGTGGCTAAAGTGTTCTAATGGGCCTAATGGTCTTAATGGGCCTAAGTGGCCTAAGGGGACCAATGGACCTAATGGGTTTAAGTGGCTAATGGGCCTAAGTGGCCTAATGGACCTAAGTGCCCTAAGTGACCTAATAGGCCTAATTGACCGATTGGGCCTAAGTGACCTAATAGGAACAATGACTTAATTGAACTAATGGGCCTAAGGGGCCCAATGGGTCTAATGGGTCTAAGGGGCCTAATGGTCCCAAGTGGATTGATGTGCCTAAGTAGCCTAAGTGACCTAATAGGCCTAATGGGATGATTTGTCATATTAGGCCTAATGGGCCCATTATGGCCAATTCTACCTAATGGCCTAATTGGCCTATTAAGCATAATGGGTCTAAGGGTCATAATGGGGATAAGTGGCCGACTGGGCCTAAGTGGTCTAATGGGGTTAATGGGCATGATGGGCCTAATGGACCCATTATGGATAATTCATCCTAATGGGTCCAATGGGCCTAAGTGGCCAAATGGGTTGAAGTGGACCAAGTTGGATAATGGGACTAATGGGTCCAATGGGTCTAAGTGGCCTAAGTTTCCTAATGGGCCTAATGGTCCCAATGGGTCTACCTGGCCTAATGTCCCAAAGTGGCCTAAGTTTTCTGATGGACCTGATGGGCCTAATGGGTCCAATGGGCCTAATAAGTCCAATGTGTCTAAGTGGCCTGATGGGAATAAGTTTCCTAAGTTGCCTAATGGGCCTAATGGGGCCTAATGGATCCAATGGGTCTAAGTGGTTGAATAATCCTAAGTGTCCTAAGTTGCCTTATGGGTCCAATGGTCCTAATGGGTCTAATGGGTCTAAGGGGGCTAAGTGGCCAAATCGTTGTAATGGGTCTAATGGGACTAATGGGATGAATGGATTGAATGGGCCTAAGTGGCCTAATGGACCTAAGTGAAAGAATGGGCTTAATGGGCCTAAGTGGCCTAATCGACCGAATGGGCCTAAGTGGTCTAATGGGCCGAATAGGCCTAATGGGCCAAATGGGTCTAAGTGGCCTAAGTGGCTGAATGGGCCTAATCGACCGAATGGGTCTAATGGTCCTTATGGGCCTAAGTGGCTGATTGGGACTAATGGGACTAAGTGGATGAATGGGCCTAATGGGCCAAATTGGCCTAATGTGGCATAGTGGGCGTAATGGGACAAAATGGAAGAATGGGCTCGAGTGGCATAATGGGCCTAATGAGCCGAATGGGCATAAGTATCCTAATGGTCCTAAGTGTCCTAATGGGCCTAGTGGGACTAAGTGGTCGAATGGGCCTAATGGCTCTAATGCGCCTAATTGGCCAAATGGGCATAAGTGGCCTAATGGGCGAAGTGACCTAATGGGACTAGTGCACCTAAGTGGCCGAATGGGCCTAATGTGCCTAATGGGACTAATGGGCCTAATGGGTCCAATGGACATGAGTGGCCTTATGATTCTAATGGGCTAAATGGGCCTAATGGACCTAATGGGAACAAGTGGCCTAATGGGAAAATGGGACTAAGTGGCATAATGGGCCGAATGGGCATAAGTAGACTAAGTAGCCTAATCGGCCTAATCAAATGTATGGTCCTAATGGGCCTGATGGCCTAAGTGGAATAATGGGCTGAGTAGGCCGAAGTGGTCGAATGGGGTTGATCGTCTTAACGGGCTGAAGTGGCCTAAGGTGCCTAATGGGCCTCATGGGCCTGAGTTTCCTAATGGGCCTCATGGGCCTAAGTGGTCTCATGGGCCTAATGGGCCTAAGGGGCCTAAGTGGCCTAATGGGCCAAATGGGATTAATGGGCTTAATGGGATTAACGGGCCTAGGTACCAAATGGGCCAAATGGGCCCAACTAGCCTATGGGGGCTAATGAGACTAAGTGGCCAAATGGGCCTAGGTGGCATAATTGGCTTAATGGGCTTAATGGGTCTAGGGGCCTAATGGTCCTAATGGGCCTAAGTGGCTGGATGGTCCTAATTGGCCTAAGTGGAATAATGCGCCTAGGTGGCCTAATGGGACAAAGTTGCCTAATCGGCCTAATGGGCTTAATGGTCCTAATGTGACTGATGGGCCTAAGTGGCCTAATGGTCCTAATGGGACTAATGGGTCGAATGGGCCTAATTGGATGAAGTGGCCGAATGGGCCTAATGGGCCAAAGTTGCCTAATCGCCTTAAGGGCTTAATGGGCCTAATGGACCAATGGGCCTAATGGGCCTAAGTGTCCTATTGGGTTGAAGTGTCATAATTGTATTAATGGGATTAATGTGCCGAGTGGGCCTAAGAGGCCTAATGGGCCTAATGGGCCTTAGTGGCATAATCACACTAATGTGCCTAATCGACATAATGGGCCTAAGTGACCTAATGGGCTTAATGGGCTTAATGTTCCTAGGGGCCAAATGGGCCAAATGGGCTGAATGGGCCTAATGGGATGAATGGGCCTAATGGGCCTAATGGGCCCAATGAGCCCAATGGGATTAAGTGGTCTAATGAGCGTAAGTTGCCTAATCGACATAATGGGATTAATGGTCCTAAGGGGACTAATGGGCCTAATGTGCCTAAGTAAAATAATTGACCTAATGGGCTTAATGGGCCTAGTGGGACTAAGTGGTTGAATGGGTCGAATGGGCCTAAGTAGCCCAATCGGCCTAAGTGGCCAAATAGGCCTAAGTGGTCGAATGGGACTAATGGGCCTAAGTGGACTAAGTGGACTAACGGGACTAATGGGACTTAGTGGTCGAATGGCCCAATGGGCCTAATTGGCTCAATGGGCCTAATGGGCCTAAGTTTCCTAATGTGCATAATGAGCCTAAGGGGCCTAATGGGCCTAATGGGCCTAAGTGCCCTAATGGGCCTAATGGGCCTAAGTGGCCTAATCCACCTAATGCGCCTAATGGGCCTAAGTGTTTTAATGGCCTAATGGTTCTAAGTAGATTAATAGACCTAATGGGTCGAAGTGGCCAAATGGGCTTAATGGGCCTAAGTGGCCTAATGGGCCTCGTGGGCCTAATGAGCCGAAGTGGCTGAATGGACCTAATGGGTTGAAGTGGAATAATGGGATAAATGAGCCTAATGTGCTTAGTGATCCTAATGGGCCTAAGTGGCCTAATGGGCCTAATGGGCCAAAGTTGCTTAAGTGGCCTAATGGTCCAAATAGGCCTAAGTGGCCTAATGGGTCAAATGGGCCTAAGTGTCCTAATGGGCCTAATGTTTCTAATGATCATAATTGGTCTAAGTGGACTAATGGGCCTAATTGGATTATTGGGCCTAATGGTCCTAATGGGCCTAAGTGACCTAATGGGCATATTGGGTCGAAGTGGAATAATGGGCCTAACATGCCTCATGGGCCTCATGGGCCAAAGTGGCATCATGGGCCTAAGTGGCCTCATAGGGCTCATTGACCTAAGTGGACTAATGGGATTAATGGTACCAAGGGGCCTAAGGGGTTTAAGGGGCTAATCGGATAAATGGGATTAAAGGACCTTGGTGCCAAATGGGCCTAATGTGTCGAATAGACCTAATGGGCCGAATGGGCCTAATGAAAATAAGTGGTCTAATGGACCTAATAAGCCTAAGTGGCCTAATGGGCCTAACTGGATTAATCGGACTAATAGGATTAATTGGATTAATGGGCCTAAGGGCATAATGGGCCTAAGTGGCCTAATGGGCCTAATGGGCCTAAGTGGGCTAATGGGCCTAAGTGACCTAATGGGCCTGGGTGGCCCAATGGGTTTAATGGGATTAATGGGCCTAGGGAAAAAATGATAATAATGGGCCTAATGTGCCAAATAGGCCTAATGGGCCAAATAGGTCGAAGTGGCCGAATGGGTCCAATGGGCCTAAGTGGCCTGATGGGACTAGGTAGCCTAATCTACCTAATGGGGCTAAGTGGCCTAATGGGACAAATGGGCCTAAGTGGCCTAATGGGCCTAGGTTTCCTAATGGTCTTAATGGTCTTAACATGTTAAGGGCCCAAATGGGCCTAATGGGTTGAATTGGCCTAAGTGGCCAAATGAGCCTAAGTGGTTGGATGGGCCAAAGTTTCCTAATCGGCCTAATGGGCTGAATGGTCCTAAGTGACCTAATGGGCCGAATGGGCCTAATAAAACTAATGGGCCTAATGGATCTAATGCGTCGAATGGGCCTAAGTGGACTAATCGACCTAATGGGATTAATGGACCTAGTGGAACTAAGTGGCCTAATGGGCCTAATGAGCCTTAGTGTCCTAATTGACCTAATGTGCCTAAGTGGATTAATGAGTTGAATGGGCTTAATTAACCTAAGTGGACCAATGGGCCTAATGGGCCTAAGTGGCCTAATGGCCTAAATGGCCCCATCGGCCTAATGGAATTAATGGGCCAAGGGGGCTAAGTGGCTGAATGGGGCTCAGTGGCCTAATGGGCCTAATGTGTCGAAGTGGTCAAAGTGGCCTAATGGGCCTAAGTGGCCTAATGTCCCTAATAGGCCTAAGTGGCCTAGTGGTCCTTAGTGGCCTAATTGGCCTAATGGACCTAAGTGGCCTAATGGGCCTAATGGACTTAAGTGGACTAATGGGCCTAATGGTCCTAAGTGGCCAAATGGGTCGAAGTAGCCGAATGGACCTAATGGGTATAAGTGGCCCAATGGGCCTGATTGGCCCGATGGGATTGATGGGCCTAATGGGCCTCATGGGCCTAAGTGGCTAATAAGACAAATAGGTCGCAGTGGCCTGATGGGCCTGATGGGCTTAAGTGGCCTAAATAGCCGAATGGGCCAAAGTGGCCAAATGGACCTAATGAGCCTAATGGACCGAACTGGCCTAATGGGTCGGATGGGATTAATGGGAATGATGGGCATGATGGGCCTAAGTGGCTTAATGAGCCGAATGGACCTAAGTGGCCTAATGGGCCTAATGGTCTTGATGGGCCGAATGGGCTGAATGGGTCTAAGTGGTTGAATAAGCCTAATGGGTGGAATAGGCCTAAGTGGCCTAATGTGCTGAATTAGCCAAAGTCGTGTAATGTGCCTAGTGGGCCCAAGTGGTTGAATGTGCCTAATGATACTAATGGGCCTGATGGGCCCAATGGGATTAATGGGCCTCAGTGGCTTCATGGGCTTGATGTCTTAATGGGCCTCATGGGACTAAGTTGATGAATGGGCCTACTGGGACTTAGTGGCCTAATGGGCCTAATGTGGGAATGAGCCTAAGTATCCTAATGGTTCTGATGGTCCTTAGTGGCTTAATGAGCCTAGTGGGCCTAAGAGTCTAATGAGCTGAATGGGCCTAAGTGGTCTAATGGGCCTAATAGTCCTAATGGGCCTAAGTGGCCTAACGGGTGTGATGGGCCTCAGTGGACTCATGATCCCAATGGGCCTAATGGGCCTAAGTGGCCTAAGTGTATGAATGGTCCCAATGGGCCTAAGAGGTCTAATGGGCCTAAGCGGCCTAATAGACATGATGGGCTTGATGGGTCTAATGGGCATAAGTGTCCTAATGGGTCAAATGAGCCTAAGTGGCCTAATGGGTCAGATGGGACTGATGGTCCTAATGGGCTTAATGGGCCTCACTTGTCTAAGTGGTCTAATGGGCCTCCTGGGCCTTAGTGTTCTAATGGGCTGAGTGAGCCTAATGGACCTAAGGGGCCTGATGGGCCTGATTTTCCTAATGGGGCTCAGTGGCCTAATGAGCCTAATGGGCCTAATGGAACTAATGATCCTAAGGGGCTTAATCGGCATAATGGGTCTAATGGGCCTAAGTAGCCTAATCGTCGTAATGACACTAATGGGCCTAAGTGGAATAATGAGCCAATGGGCCTAAGTGGCCTAATGGGCCGAATGGGCCTAATGGGCCTAAGTGACCTAATGGGTCTAAGTGACCAGATGAGCCTAAGTTGCCTAATCGGTCTAATGGACCTAATTAGGCCTTAGGTATTAATGTTTCAGATATAGTGTTTTGGGTCTTTCTTTTAGGATTTTTTTGGTTCTAATTGGCCTAAATTTGTCTAAATTGGCCTAATTTACCAAATGGCCAAATGAAAAATTAACCTAATGGCCCAATAAACTAATGGGATATTTTCATAATGACCTAAATGACCTAATTAGTCTAAATAGCCTAATGGACCAATAGCCTAATGAGCTAATTTACATAATAACCTAATTGGAATAAATGAACTAATTGGTCTAAATAGCCTATTTAGTCAAAATGGATTAAATGTTCTAATTAGATTAAATGGAATAATAGGCCTAATTGGTCAAATTGACCTAATTGGCCTAATTGGCCTAAATTGGCCTAAATGTCCAAATGGGTCTAAATGGTCTAATTGGTCCAAATAGACTAAATGGTCTAATTGGATTAAATGGTTTAGTTTTCCTAATTAGTCTAATTTGACTAATTTTCCTAAATTGGCATAAATGGTCAATTAGAAAAATAAAAAGTTGGCCTGATGGTTTAATGAACTAATGGGATAATGGCCTATGGCCAAATTGGTCTAAATAGCATAATGGCCTAATCGGCAGAATTGACCTAATTGGTCTAAATGGCCTAATTGGTCCAAATGGATTAAATGATATAATTGGATTAAATAGTCTAATTAGAACAATTGTCCTAATTTACCTAAATGGTTTAATTGGCCCAATTGTCCCAAATGGCCTAATAGACTAAATGGCCAAATGGACTAATTGGCCTAAATGGATTAAAGGCCTAAATTGCATGTTTCCTAATGACCTAATTGGACCAATTACCTAATTGGACTAAACGACCTAATTTACCTAAACGACCTAATTGGTCTAACAGACCTAATTGGCCTAATTGGCCTAATTCGCTTAATTCACCTAAATGGCCTAATTGGATAATTCAGAAAATATCCAAATGGACAAATGATCAAAATTACCAAGTGACCGAATAACCAAATAACATAACAAAAATGGTACTAGACCAAAATGAACATACAAGAGGAATCCATACCATACACATGTTTATCAGGATAATTAGCATGTATTGTTTATATTAGGTCATTAGTATTACTAATTATTACTAATTAATCCAAATTATTACTAATTAATCCTAATTATTACTACTTATTTCAATTTTTTACAATTTATCACAATTTATTACTCATTATTACTCATTATTACTAATTATTACAATTTTTACTAATTATTACTAATTATTACAATATATTACTAATTATTGATAATTATTACCGATTAATCCTAATTATTGATAATTATTACTAATTAATCGTAATTATGGATAATTATTACTAATTATTACTAATTATTATAAATTATTACTAATTATTAAGAATTATTACAAAGTATTTCTAATTAATCATAATTAATCCTAATTATTACTAATTATTACTAATTATTAATAATTATTACAATTTATTACTAATTATTAAAATTTATTACTCATTATTACAATTTATTACTAATTATTACAATTTATTACTAATTATTACAATTTATTTCTAATTATCACAATTTATGACTAATTATTACTAATTATTACAATTTATTACTAATTAATACAAATTTTTTCTAATTTTTTCTAATTATTTATAATTATTTATAATTATTACTAATTATTACAATTTATTACAATTTATTACTAATTGGTACTAATTATTTCCAATCATTTCTAATTATTACTAATTATTACTAATTATTCCTAATTATTACAAATTATGAAAAATTATTTCAAATTATTACAAATTATTACAAATTATTACAAATTATTTCTAATTATTTCTAATTATTAAAATTTATTACTAATTATAACAAATTATTGCAAACTATTACAATTTATTACCATTTATTACTAATTATTACAATTTATTACTAATTATTACTAATTATTACTAATTATTACTAATTATTATAAATTATTACTAATTATTAAAATTTATTACTAATTAATATAATTTATTACTAACTAATACTAATTAATACTAATTAATACTAACTAATACTAATTATTCCTAATTATTCCTAATTATTACTAATTATTACTAGTTATTTCTAATTGTTACTAATTATTACTACTTATTTCTAATTGTTACTAATTATTACTAATTATTTCTAATTATTACTAATTATTACAAATTATTACTAATTATTAATAATTATAACTAATTCTTACTAATTATTATAATTTATTAAAATTTATTACAATTTATTACAAATTATTACAATTTATTACTAGTTAATACTAATTATAACTAATTAATCATAATTATTACAATTTATTACTAATTATTACAATTTATTACTAATTATTTCAATTTATTACTAATTATTTCAATTTATTACTAATTATTTCAATTTATTACTAATGATTTCAATTTATTACTAATTATTTCAATTTATTACTAATTATTTCAATTAATTAATAATTATTAAAATTTCTTACTAATTATTAAAATTTATTACTAATTATTACAATTTATTACTAATTATTACAATTTATTACTAATTATTACAATTTATTACTAATTATTACAATTTATCACTAATTATTTATATTTAACACTGAGACACAATTATTCATAAAAATAAATACTGAAAAAACAAATATCTAATTCTAATTTAATTTAATTGCATCTAACTAAAAAAATTATAAATAACTTAAAATAAAATAAATTAACTAAACAATAAAAAAAATAGACAAATACCTTGAAACTGAAGTTTTCAGAGTATAAAATTCAAGGATTATGTTCCAATTTAAAAGTTTAAACTATGAAAAAATTTAGATTTTTTTTTCAGAAGTGATAGAGAGAGAAGTTGAGAAAGAAGTAGAACGAGAGAAAAAACTGATGGGGGTATATGTAGGTTAGATTATTTAAGACGGGTCCCGTCGCAAATGCCCACTGCCCGCATTAATTAAAGTCGGATGAAAAAAATTATTTGCGACGGGACCCGTCGTAAATGGGTGCCTCTCAACATACTATTTATGGCGGGACAAGTATCCCATCGCAAATACTAAAAACCGCTGCAGAGTATTTGCGACGGGAATTGGAACCCGTCGCAAGTACCCATGCCCGCGGGTTAACGCGCATTTGGTACCAAAGCTTTTGTGACGGGTCATAACCCCCCACACCCTGTCGCAAATAACTATTATTTGCGATGGGCCGATTATCCCGTCGCAAATAACCCCTTCGAACTGGTTATTTGCGACGGGCCCCTGACCCATTGCAAATAAGGCGTCACATATTGTCATTTTTCCCATAGTGTAATGGGCCTAATGCGCCTAATGGGCCTAATTGGTCTAAAGGCCCTGATGGACCTAATGGGCGTAATGCGCCGAAGTGGCTTAATAGGCCTAAGTGGCCTCAGTGGCCTAATGGGGATAATGGGCCTAAGTGGCCCAATACGTTGAATTGGTTTAAGTGGCCTAATGGCCCTAATGGGCCTAAGTGGCCTAATGAGCCGAATGGGCCTATGTGGCCTAATGGGATTGATGGGCCTAATGGGTCTAATGGGCCTCAGTGGACTCATGGGCCTAATGGGCCTAAGTTGACTAAGTGGCCTAATGGACCTAATGAGCCTAAGTGGACTAATGGGCCCCAGTGGCCCAATGGACTTAATGGGCCTAATGAGTCTAAGTGGCCTAAGTGACCTAATGGGCCTAATTCGACTAATGGGCCTTAGTGTCCTAATGGACCTAATGGGCATAAGTGGCCTAATGTGCCTAATGGGCCTAATTGGACTATGTGGCCTAATGAGCAGAATGGGCCTAAGTGGCACAATGGGCCTAATGCGCCTAATGGGCCTGAGTGGCCAAAATGGCCTAATGGGTGTAAGTGGCCTAATGGGCCCAGTGGGCCACAACGACCTAATGGGCCTCACTGGCCGAAATAGCCTAAAGGGCCTAATTGGACTAATGGTCCTAAGTGGCCTAATGGGCCTAAGTGGCCTAATGGGCCTAATGGGCCTAAGTGGCATAATGGGCTTAAGTGGCCTAATGGGCTTAATGGGCATAATGGGCCCAAGTGGCCTAAGCGACCTAAGTGGCCTAAGGGGCCTAAGTGGCCTAATGGGCCTAAGTGGCCTAATGGACCTAATGGGCCTAAGGCCTAAGGGGCCTAAGGGGCCTAAGGGGTTGAATGGGCCTAATGGGCCGAATGGGCCGAATGGGCCTAATGGCACCCAGTGGCCTAATGGGACAAAGGGGCCTAATGGGCCTAATGGGCCTTAGTGGCCTACTGGCCCTGATGGGCTTAATGGGCCTATGTTGTCTAATGGACCTAATGGGCCTAATGGGTCTAAGTGGCCTAATGAAACGAATGGGCCTAAGTGACCTAATGGTCCGAATGAGCCTCAATGGCCTAATGGGATGAATGAGCCTAATGGGCCTAAGTGGCCTAACTAGCCTAATGGTTCTAATGGGCCTAAGTGGGCTAATGAGTCGAATGAGCCTAAGGGGCCTAATGGGCCTATTGGGCCTAATGGGCCTATGTGGCCTAATTAGTCGAATGGGCCTAAGTGGCCTGATGGGTCTGATGGGCCTGATAGGCACAATGGGAATAATTGGCATAATTGGCCGAATGGGCCAACGTGGCCTCATGGGCTTGATGGGTCTGATGGGCCTAATGGGTCTAATGGGCTTATGTGGCCTAATGAGTTGAATGGGTCAAGGTGGACTCATGGTCCTAATGGTCCTAATGGACCTAAGCGGCCTAATGGGCTTGATGGTCCTGATGGACCAAATGGACCTTAGTGTCATAATGGGCCTCATGGGCCTAATGGGACAAATTGGCCTAATGGGCCTAAGTGGTCTAATGGGCCTATTGTGCCGAATGGGCCTCAGTGGCCTAATGGGCCTAATGGACTTGATGGGCATAGTGGGCGAAATGGTCCTAAGTGGCTGAACGGGCTTAAGTGGCCTTAGTGTCCTATGGGCCTAATGGGCCTAAGTGGCCTAATGAGCTGAATGGGCCTAAATGGCCTAATGGGCCAAATGGGCCTAAGTGGCCTAGTGGACCTAAGTGGCCTAATGGGATTGATGGGTCAGATGGGTCAAATGGGACTCAGTGGCCTCATGGTCCTAATGGGTCTAAGTGGCCTAAGTAGGCTAATGGGCCTCATGGGCCTAATTGGCTTAATGTGCTTAGGTGGCCTAATGGGCCTGATTGGCCTAATGGGCCTTATTGGACTAATGGACCTAATGGGCCCGATTGGACTAATTTCCAAAATGGACCTCAGTGGCCCAATGGGCCTAAGTGGCACAATGGGCCCCAGTGGCGCAATGAGCTTAATGGGCCTAAGTGGCCTAATGGGCCTTAGTGGCCAAATGGACCAAATGGTCCCAATGGGCCTAATAGTCCTGATGGGCACAATGTGTTGAAGTAGACCAATGGGCCTCATGTGTCTAAGTGGCATAATGGGCCTCATGGGCCTCATGGGCCTCATGGGCCCAATGGGTCTCATGGGCCTAAGTGGCCTAAGTGTCCTAAATAGGCCTCATGGGCTAAAGTGGATGAATGTTTCTATTGGGCCTAATGGTCCTAATGGGCATAATGGGTCCATTGGGCCTCAATGGCCTAATGGGCCCAATGGGCCTCGTAGGCCCAATGGGCGGAATGAGCCTAATTAGCCCAATGGGCCTAATGGGCCTAATGAGCCTAAGTTTCCTAATGGGCCTAATGGGACAAATGGTGCTCATGGGCCTAATGTTCCTAATGGGCCTAAGTGGCCTAATGGGCATAATGGGGTAAAGTGGACTAATGGGCCTAATAGACTTTAGTGGCTTAATGGGCCTCATAGACACGATGGGCCTAATGGGCCTAATTGGAATAATGGGCCTAAGTGGCCTAATGAACCTAATGGGACTAATGGTTTAATGGGACTAAGTGGATTAATGGGCCCAATGGGCCTAAGGGGATGAATGGGCCTAATGGGCCTAATGGGCTTAATGGGTCTCAAGGGTCTTGAGGGCCGAATGGGATTCATGGGCCAAATGTGTCTAAGTGTCCTCAGGGGCTCAATGGGCCTAATTGGCATAAGTGGCGTAATAGGCATAATTGGCCTAATGGGCCTCATGGGACTTAGTGGCCTCATGGGCCTGATGGGTCCAATGGACATAATGGGCCTATTGGGCCTAATGGTCATCATCGGCCTAAGAGTCCTGATGGGCCTAGTGGGCCTAGTGGGCCTAAGTGGCCAAATGAGCCTATGTTCCTGAATGAGCCTAGTGGGCCTAAAGGGCCTAATAGGCCTAAGGACCTCATGGTCCTAATGGGACAAATGGGCCTAAGTGGCCTCATGGGCCCAATGAGCCAAAGTGGCCTAATGGGCATAATGGGCATAATGGGCCTAAGTGGCCTAATGGGCCTGATGGGCCTAATGGGCCTCATGGGTCTCAAGGACCTACGTGTCCTAATGGGCCTAAGTGGCCTAATGGGGTGAATGGGAAAAATTGGCCTGAAGGGGCTAATGGGCCTAATGGGATTATTGGGCCTAAGATGCCTCATGGGACCAATGGACATAATGGGCCTAAGTTTTCTTAGTGGGCCTAAAGGGCCTAATGGTTCGAATGGGCCTAAGTGGCTTAATGGGCCTAATGGGCTCAATGGCCTCCTAGGCCTAAGGGGCCTAATGAGTTGAGTGGGTCTAATGGGACTAATGGGATGAATGGTCCCAATGGGCCTAATGGTCCTAAGTGGCCTAAAGGGCATAGTTGGCCTAATGGGATTAATGGGCATAATGGGCCTAATGGGCCTAAGTGGCCTGATGGGTCTAATGGATCTCATGGGCCTCATAAGCCTAAGTGGCCTCATGGGCCTAATGGGCCTAATGGGTCGAAGTGTCCTAATGGGACTAATGGGACTAATGGGACTCATAGTTCTAATGGGCCTTCGGGGCCTCAGGGGCGGAATGCGCCTCATGGGCCTAATGGGCCTGATGGCTCTAATTGGCCTAATGGTCCTAAGTGGCCTAATGGGTCGAATGGTCCCAAGTTCCCTCCTGGGCCTAGTGGTCCTAATGGGTGTAATGGGGCTAATGGGACCAATGGGCCAAATGGGCCTAGTGGGCCTAATGAGATCATTGGGCCCAATGGGTCTAAATGGCCTGATGGGTCTAATGGGCCTCATGGGACTCATGGGCCTAAGTGGCCTCATGGGCCAAATGGGCCAAATGGGCCTAAGTGTCTTCATGGGTCTGATGGGCCTCATGGTCCTAATGGGCCTCATGGGAAGAATTCGCCCCATGGGCCTAATGGGCCTGATGAGCCAAATGGTCCTAAGTGACCTAATGGGCCGAATGGGCCTAAGTCCCTAATGGGCCTAATGGGCCTAATGGGGCTAATGGGGCTAATGAGCCTAATGGAACTAATTGTCCTAAGTGGCCTAATCGGGCTAATCCACCAAATGGGCCTAATGGGCCTAAGTGGCCTAAGTGGATTAACAGACCTAATGGGCCTATTGGGTCTAATGGGCCTATGTAACCTAATGGGCCTAATCGGTCTACATGGACTAATGATATTAATGGGCCTAAGTAGCATACGTGGATTAACGGTCCTAATGGGCATAATGGGACTAATGGGTTTAATGGGTCAAATGGCCCTAATGGGCCTAAGTGGCAAAATGGGCTAAATGGTCCTAATGAGACTAATGGGTTTAATGCGCCTAATGGGCCTAAGTGGCCTAATGGGCTTAATGGGACTAATGGGTCTAAGTGGCCTAATCAACCTAATCGATTGAATGTGCCTAATGGGACTAAGTGGCTGATTGGGACTAATGGGACGAAGTGGCCGAATGAGCCTAATGGGCCAAATTGGTCTAATGGGGTTATTTGGCCTAATGGGCCTAAGTGGACGAATGAGATTAAGTGGACTAATGGTCTTAATGGGCCTAATGGGTGTAAGTGGTCCAATGGGCCTCATGTCCTAATGGGACGAAATGGCCTAATGGGCCCAGTGAGCCTAAGTGGCCGAATGGGCCTAATGTGCCCAATTGGCCTAATGGGCTATTGAGCCTAATGGGCGTAAGTGGCCTAATGGGTCTAAGTGGCCTAAGGGGCCTAGTGGGCCTAAGTGGCCTAATGGGCCTAGTGGGCCTAAGTGGCCTAATGGGCCTAGGTGGCCAGATGGTTCTAGCGGGTCTAATGGGCTTAATGCGCCTAATTGTCCTAATGGCCCTATTGGGCCTATTGGGTATAAGTGGCCTAATGGGACTAAGTGGCCTAATGTGACTAAGTGGCCAAATGGGCCTAATGGGCATAATGTGCCTAATAGTCCTAATGTTCCGAATGGGACTAATGGGTCCAATGGGCCTAAGTGGCTATATGGTCCTAATGGGCATAATGGGACCGATGGGATGAATGAGCCTAATGGACCTAAGTGGACTAATGTTCCTAGTGGTCTCATTGTTGTGGGTTTAGAAAATGAGAAGAGCATGAAATGCATGGTATAAATGACTTCCCACTAGGATTCAATATCTCATTTGGAGTGATGATTTATGTTGTGATATGAATTTGTTGATTTTTAAAATTCTGGAAATCATTTTCAAATTTGTAATTTTGGAAAGAGAATGGTTGTGATATTTTGAAAATGGGTCGATTTTTAAAACATGGTGGATGTTTTTTCAAAAATGATTGAACATAGGAAATTTTGGTTTTTGTAAATCATGGTTATGATAGTTGAAATGTGATAGAATTTGAAATTGTTAAGCCTTCCATTGATAAAGAGTGATACATAAGGTGTTTCTCATGTGAAGAGAGAATGGAACCCAGTAGGCATCGTAGAAACCAACCTAAAGAAGCTATTAAAAATGTGGTTGCATCTAAGCCCCAGGTTAACCAGTAGCTGGCACAGAGCATAGTGAAAGATTTTGAAGTATTAGATAGTGGTAATAAAAGGGATGAATCAAGGCATGTGGACCATTTGGTTCAGTTTTAGAAGCAAAATCCACCCATATTTTGGGGTGATTCAGAACCAGAAAGGGTGGAGGTGGGGATAAATAGGATGAATCGAATCTTTGATTTCCTAGGAACACTAATGGAGTTCAAAGTCAAGTTAGTGATTTACATGTCTAAAGATCTTCCATGTTAGTGGTGGGATTTTGCGATCTAGGCTAAAGTGGACCAAGGTATGGCATGGGAGGATTTTGAGGAATTGTTCAACAAAAAATTCTATCCTAACACGTTTATAATTCAAAGAAAAATGGATTTCTTTAGCTTGAAGTAGTATAACCTTTATGTGATATAATATGTGGCTAAATTCATGAATTTAGTCCAGTTTTATCTTGAGGTTGCCTCTAGTGCATCTTTGGAAACACACATTTTTTAATTTGGGATGAGGTAGAAAATTTGTTTGAAGATTGCGGTAATCTGTATAAAATATTGTACGAAGATAGTCAATAGAGAAACCATGGATGAAAGGGACATATTAGGGGTTATTGGTAGAGGAGATATCATGATACCTATCAGAAATTCTAGAAACTATAATGTAGGGAGCAAGTGAAAGGGGGACACTTATTTCCAAGTTGGGAGTATGGCTCAAAATCTAATGAAAGGATCAATGAATCTTCCTATGAAGCTTAAGGGAAAGTCGGTATGTTTCCAATGTGGTGCTCTAAGACACATAAAGTGAGAATGTACATCACCACCTAGAGCATGCCATAATTGTAATTAGAAGGGGAATCTTCAGTGTTATTATCGTCATGCTCCAAGGTCGGGTGTTCGGGACACTTCTCAAGGTTCACAGTTGCCTTATGCCTCAACGGGATGAGGACAACATAATAACCCTCATTAGTAGAACAAAGATGGTCATGGTGATTCTAGGAATACCATGAATCCTCGGCATGGGTAATTTCAGTAGGGGAATAAAAATAAAAGTGTTGTGAGTAAGTAGGTATTTGGAGCTGAGCGGGTTATTGTGAATGGAAAACTTGTACCATAAATGGTGAGAGGTAAAATTATTTTGAATTATACCCTTATTTCAAGCATTGTTTGATACGGGTGTATCTCATATTTCATTGCTTCTCATGTTGTTGATTTGTTGGGTCTAAATGTGGAAATGGTGCCTTCTGTTTTGAAACTTCAAACTCCTCTGGGTCAAAGAAGGTGTCGAGCCTTTCTATATCGATATTGTTATATAGTTGTTGGGTGACCGATTCAGGGTCGACCCGGGTTGGTTCGTGGCTGCCTAATTGGCCTAATTTCCCTAAATGACCTAAATTGTTCTAAATGGCCAAAATTGGCCTAAATGGCCTAATTGGCCTAAATGATCTAAATTGCCTAATTGGCATAAATGGCCTAAATGACCTAATTGGACTAATTGGCCTAATTTTACTAAATGGACTAGATGGCATGAATGACCTAAATTATCCTAAATGTCCTAAATGGACTAATTGGCCTAAATGGACTAAATGACCTATATTGTCAAAATTAACCTAATGGTCTAATTGTCCTAAATGGTCTGAATTGGCCTAAATTGACTAATTTTCCTAAATAACATAAATTTATTAATTGGCCTAATTGATCTAATTGGCCTAAATGTCTAAAATTGGCCTAAATGGGCTAAATGGATTAATTGACCTAAATGGCCAAAATTGCCAAAATTAGCCTAAATGGATTAATTAGCCTAAATGTCCTAATCAGTCTAATTGACCTAAATGGACTAAATTATCCTAAATGACCAAAATGACCTAATTGGACTAATTGGGATAAACGAATTAATTGGACAAAATGGTCTAAATGACCTAATTTTTCCTAAATGGTCTAAATGGCCTAAATTTTCCTAAATGGTCCAATTGGCCTAATTGGCCAAAATAGATTAATTGGCCTAAATGGCCTAATTGGCCTAATTGGACTAAATGAACTAATTGAACTAATTATCCTAATAAGGCTAAATGGACTAAATTATCCTAAATGGCCTAAATTGGCCTAATTGGCCTAATCGGTCTAAATGGCCTAAATTTGTCTAAATGGTCTAAATGGCCTAATTGGCCTAAATGACCTAAATTACCAAATTGATATAATTGGACTAAATTGTCTAATTTTCCTAAATGGACTAAATGACCTAATTGGACTAAATTGACCTTAATAGACTAAATTGGCCTAAATGGCCTAAATTAGCCTAAATGGCCTAAATTGTCCTAAATGGCCTAAATTGGCCTAATTGGCCTAATGGGCATGAATTTCCCAATTGGTCTAATTTTAATAATTGGTATAAATGAGATAAATTGGCTTAAATTCCCTAATTGGCCTAAATTTTCTAAATTATCTATTTGACATAATTGGACTAATTAGCCTAAATGGCCTAAATTGGCCTAAATGGACAAAATGGCCTAAATGGTCTAAATTGGCCTAATTGGTCTAAATTGGCATAATCAGATTAAATGGCCTAATCAGCCTAATTGGAATAATTGGTTTAAATTACATAAATTGTCCTAAATGGCCTAAATGGCCTAATTGGCCAAAATGGTCTAAATTGGCCTAAATAGCCTAAATGACCTAAATTGGCCTAAATAGACTAATTAACCTAAATGAGCTAAATTGGCCTAAATGGCCTAAATGAACTAAATTGCCTAATTGTCCTAATTTCCCTAATTGGACTAATTGACCTAATTGGCCTAATTGGAATAATTGGCCTAAATTAGACTAAATGGACTAAATCTTCTAATTGGCCTAAATGGTCTAAAGATGCTAAATTGGCATAATTGTCTTGAATTGGTCTCATTGGTCTCATTGGCCTAAATGGCCTAAATTGGCTTAAATGACCTAAATATCCTAATTGGCTTAAATGAACTCAATGGACTAATTGGCCTAATTGTCCTAAATGACCAAAATTGGCCTAAATGGACTAATGGGCATAATGGGCCTAAGGGTTGAATAGGCCTAAGTGTCCTAATGGATCTAACACTACCATAAAACTGGGTTTTTATAGTGCCATTCTTTAAAAACGCTAAAAAAAGAGATGATAAAGGAACCCCCTTTACCAGAAATTGTTTTTAACACTGTTAAAAGCCCCCCATTTATCAGTGATTTTTTTAATAGCATTACTAAAAGGGGGGCTTTATCAGGACTTTTTTTCCTAGCGCTGATAAAGTGTATATTTCAAAAAAATCATAAAAAATAATATATTGATATATAAGTATATTTATATTGATAGAAATATAATATATATTTTTTAAATATGTTTTAGATCGATTTGATTTGTGTTATAGGAAAAACAAACACCCAGAGCAGAAGTTATGGCAAAACGGACACCCAGAGTAGAACTTATGACTATTAGAAGGAATTATGGGCCTTTTTTGGACTTGATGAATGTGATAAGGGATTCTAGTGGTCACCAGAGTGTATATATTTTCTTAATATTTGATTCGATATGTGGTAGAATGAAAACAGACATGCAGAGCAGAAGTTATGATTGTTTGAAATTGAGAAACCCTCCTAGCACCTAAAAACCTAAGAAACTTGTAACTCACTAAAACGACCATAACTTCTACTTTGGGTGTCCGTTTGAGCACCGTGATAAGTCAAATCAAATCTCATGAGATGAGTGAGGACCATGTCTAATAAAAACCATGATAAGATCAAAGAAATGGAAGATATATTAGTTATACCACTCTAAAAAAATTCCAACTTCAAACGACCATAACTTTTGCTCTGAGTGTCCGTTTGAGCTCTACCACATATCAAATCGAAGACAACAAATAGATATACGCAGAAGGATGACTTGAATAAAATTAAAATTATGTTTTATATTATAAAACCTTAAAAACCATCATAAGGCCTCCAAAAATCAGTTTTTGTGTTCGGTGCCCTGTCAAATTTTTCTTAAAATAGTAATAAATCCCCATCCATGTGTCTGTTTGGCCTCTTCCACCTGTTATATCGTAATTTGTTCTATGATATTCAGTTTGACTAGTCACGGATCTGAAATGGACACTCAGATCAGAAGTTATGCCCGTTTGAATGACTCTATGATTTGTTAGGTTTTTCAAGCCCCATTTCTAGCACTTTTTTCATGTCTGCTGTTTTTTCAAATAATTGTAACATATGATCTGTCTGTCCCTTCAGCCTTTACCACCTTTCATATCAAATATCATTTGATGATCTTCTATTTGACTAGTCACGGAGCTGGAACAGACTCTTGGATCATAATTTTTCGTTGTTACCCTGAGTTTAGGGTTTATTTGACTTTCTGACTGTATTTACGGGTTTTGAGGGTTTCTCCATTTTTTACCTGTTTTTCAGGTTTTCAGTTATTATTGTTGTTTTTCATAATTTACTATTATTTATAATCAAATATATAACAATATATACATATTTTTTTATATATTCACATATAAAAATTTAATTTTATAAATAAATAATTAGACATATTTACATATAAAATATATTTCACAATATATAAACCTTATCTAAATAAAAAACTAATATAAATTTTATTTAAAATACAAATATTTGAATATTAATATACCTATATAATGTGTATGTGTATATATATATATGTGTGTGTGTGCGTATGTATTGACAAACTGATATATATTATCTATATATTCTAAACATATGTATATACATATTAATATATAATATTTGTAAATATATATAAATATGTATAATTATACTTATAGATACACATATAATATATATATGTGTGTGTGTGTGTTGTAAATATGTATTTATTTATTTATAAACACACACAAAAAGCATATTTTATAAATGTATTTAAAACTGATCTTATAGATATATATTAATATACGAATAAATATGTTAATATAACTAAATATATATATTAATATATATATATGTGTGTGTGTGTTAATATAAATATATATTAATATACAAGTAAATATAACTAAATATATATATAAATAAATAGATTAATTAATAAATGAAGAGCAAAGCAATATGGTGGAGTGGTAAAGGCTTAGGTGCCCAGGCAATAGGTCCTGAGTTCGAATCCAGGGGGATGCAGGTCACGCGTGTGGATGGAATAAGGACTAGCACTATTAAAGTCTGGGTGGGGGTTCTGTTAAAGGCTTGGGGGTAGCTGGGGTGTGCAGGATGGGGTGGGGGCGTTGTTGAAGGGGGGGGGGGATCAAGCATTGTTGAAGTCCCTCCCTGATTTGCAATTTTTTTAATGTTTTTTAACTTTTATCAGCGCATTTTTTTAGCAATGATAAAAGGTGAATTTACTAGTGCTTTTCTAAGCACTGATAAAAGGGACCCCCCTTTATCTTTGATGAGATTGACAGTGCTTTTTTCACACCGATAAAGGCCTTTTTAGCGCTGATAAAATCATGTTTGTGGTAGTGTAATGGGTCTAATGGGATTAAGTGGCCTAAGGGGCCTAATGGGTATAATGGGCATAAGTGGCCTAATGGGACTAATGGGATTAATGAGCCTAAGTGGCCTAATCGACCTAATGGGCCAATTGGGCTTAAGTGGCTTAATGGGTCTAATGGGCCTAACAGGCTTAATGGGTCTAATAGGTCCACTGTGCCAAAGTGAGCCAATGGGCCTAAGCGGACTAAGTGGCCTAATGGGATGAATGATCCTATTGGGCCTAAGTGGCCTAAGTGTTCTAATGGGCCCATTAAGTCCAATTCAGCCTATTGGGCCTAATGGGCTTAATGGGTCGAATGAACCAGTTGGGCCTAAGTGGCTGATGGGCCTAATGGACCTAATGGGATTAATGGGCTGATTGCACCTAAGTGGCTTAATGGGCCTATGTGGTCGAATGGGCCCATTATGGTCAATTCGACCTAATGAGCTGAATGGATGAATTGGCCTAATGGACTTAATGGGCCTAATGGGACTAATGGGTCTAAGGGGCCTAATGATCTTAAGTGGGCAAATGGGCCTAAGTGGCCTAAGTGTCCTAATGGGCCTAATGGGCCTAAGTGACCTAATGGGTCGAAGGGGCCTAATGGACCTAAGTGGCCTAATGGACCTAAGTGGCCTAAATGACCTAATAGGAATAATGGTCCAATTGGGTCTATTGGGCCCAAGTGACCTTATAGGCCTAATGGGCCCAATGGCCTAATTGGCCTAATGGACCTAAGGGGACCAATGTGTCTAATGGGTCTCATGGTTCTAAGGGGCATAATGGGCCTAAGTGTCCTAATGGGATTAAGTGGCCTAAGTGACCTAATAGGCCTAATGGGCCTAATGGGCCCATTATGGCCAATTCGGCCTAATGGTCATAATCTCCTAATTGACCTAATGGGCCTAGGGGCCCAATGGGTCTAAGAGGCCTAATGGGCCTAAGTGGCCTAATGGGACTAAGTGGATTAATGGGTCTAAGTGGGATAATGGGAATATTGGCCCTATTGGGCCAAAGTGGTCTAATAGGGCCAATGGGCCTAATGGGCCCATTATGGGTAATTCAGCCTAATGGGTCCAATGGGCCTAAGTGGCTTAATGGGTCAATGTGTACCAAGTTGGCTAATGGGACTATTGGGTTCAATGGGTCTAAGTGGACTAAGTTTCCTAAATGTCCTAATGGGTCCAATGGGTCTAAGTGGCCTAATGGCCCTAAGTGGCCTAAGTTGCCTAATGGGCCTAATGGGCCTAATGGGTCCAATGGGTCTAATGCGTCCAATGGGTCTAAGTAGTCTAATGGTCTTAGGTGGCCTATGTTACCTAATGGGAATAATGGGTCCAATGGGTCTAAGTGGTCGAATTGGCCTAAGTGTCCTAATTTACCTAATGAGCCTAATGGGCATAATGGGTATAATGGGTACAATGGTCCTAAGTGACCTAATTGGCCTAATGAGTCTAATGGACCTAATGTATTGAATGGATTGAATGGGTTGAAGTGGCCTAATGGTGTGAATGGGTCTAATGGGCCTAAGTGTCCAAATGGGCCTAAGTTGCCTAATGGGCATGATGGGTCCAATGGGCCTAAGTGGCCTAATGGGCCTAAGTTGGCTATGTTTCTTAATGGCCCCCATGGGCCTAATGGGATCAATGGGCCTAATGGGTCCAATGGATCTAAGTGGCCCAAGTTAACTAATGGGTCCAATAGGCCGAATGGGCATAATGGGCCTAATAGGTCCAACGGACCTAAGTGGCCTCAGTTTCCTAATGGGATGAAGTGGCGCAATGGGCTTAAGGGGCCTAAGTGTCCTAATGGGTCCAATGGGCCTAAGTGGCCTAATGGGTCCAATGGGCCTAAGTGGCCTATGTTGCCTAATGGGCCAAAGTGGCCTAATGGTCTTAACGAGACTAATGGGCCTAAGTGGCATAATTTGACTAATGAGCCTAATATGCATAATGGGTCTAATGGGTCTAGTAGGTCTAAGTGGCATAATGGGCCTTATTAGCCTAAGTTGCCTAATGGGCCTAAGTGGCCTAAGTGGCCTAAGTTTCCTAATGGGCCTAATGGGTCTAATGGGACTAATGGGTCTAATGGGCCTAAGTGGCCTAATCAGCCTAACAGGTCTAATGGGCCTAATGGGTCGAATGGGCCTAAGTGGCATAATGGGTCAAATTTGACTAAGTGGCAGAATGGTCCTAAGTGGCCTAAGTTTCCTAATGGTACTGATGGTTCCGATGGGCTGAAGTGGCCTAAGTTTCCTAATGGGACCAATGGGGTGAATGGTCCTAATGGGTCGAATGGGTCGAATGGGTCCAATGAGCCTAATGGGTCCAATGAGCCGAAGTGTCCTAAGTTTCCTAATGAATTGAAGTGGCCTAATGGGCCTTATGTTCCTAAGTGGCCTAAGGGTCCTAATGGGTCGAAGTGTCCTAATGGGCCTCATGGGACTAAGTGGCCTAATGGGACCAATGGACCCAATCGTCCTAATGGACCTAAGTGGTCTAATGGGCCTATTGGGATAATGGTTCTAATGGGCTTAAGTTGCCTAAGTGGATGAATTGGCCTACTGGGTATAAGTAGCCTAATGGACCTAATGGGCCTAAGTGGCCTAATGGGACTAATTGGCCAATGGGACTAATGGGACTAGGTTCAGTGATTTATGAAACTTGGTTTACAACAAAATCCAAAGGGGGATTGTTAGGACCAGTCTGATGAGGAAGGAATTTGTTTTCATGTGTTGTATTTTGTTGTTAAGGAAATATTTTGAAGAAATAAAATCTCCTCACTTTTTATTTGGTGGAACACATACTGGCCATTTTTTTCAAAAGAATCGGACTCACTATGTCCATCATAATGAGGTAAAGTTGTTTGAAATAAAAGGCACTAATCAAACTTGTTTTGGGCCCGATATGTGAAAATATCATAATGAGGATCATTATCTGGAAATAGATAGTAGGTAACAAGGAGACTGAATATTTTGGGAAGTAAATGGTCATTAGATTCACACTACATCTGGTATGAAAGAAGTTCTGGTTTTGATTAATTATCAGAGTCTAATGACTACGATAAAATTAAATGTGACTATGATTTTCTGATTCGTATTTCGTAAATCATAATTTTATTGGAGAACTTATGATGAAATCTTGATGGAAGAAAAGGTAAAAGAGGTATTCCAAATCATATTCATATTTATCATATCTGGGTGGAAGATAAGAAAGAGATGATGCCAATTGAAAAGGAATTATACCCAGTGTAATCAGATTCAGGCTAGAAGGAAAGAAAAAAGAAAGTGCGGATCATAATTAGAATGATTTCACCCAAAATGATCATTGTCTGGTACTGTAACATATGATTATCCATCATATGCATAAGAAAACTTTCATACCCAGGATGATCATACTCAGGCTCCAGAAGAAAAAGATTGTACCCAATATGACCGTATTTAGGCCAACCATTCTCAGAAAGATCATACTCTACACAATAATATTCAAAGGAATTTCATGAGGCTGATGATTGAAAATATAAGGAAATAATGAGATCAATAATGTATTAAACCATTTGGAAAGGGTTGAATTACTTTGTAGGTTTCAATTGGGTCAATGGTCATTGTATCAGAGTGGAATTGTTTTATATTTTCAAGTGGGTCAAGAGAAGAAATGAAGAAGTAAAAGTGGTTTGAAAGCAAAGTTTACTGGATGTGAAATTGAGGGGGAGCTCGACATTCAAAATAATTATCATATTCATCATTAAGAAAGAGAATTGAAAGTTTTAGAAGAATCAAGAAGCTTCAAGAAGAGTTGATGGAGTCAAAATACACCCCATATTTTAGGGGAAATTGAGATTAGGGTGAATTTGATCAAGCAGGAATTTTTTTTGGATTCCTACCAAAGAATCTTGAGGGTCACCTATAAAAGGAGAAAAGTATGTTGTACTTGAGGTGGACTGATGTACTATTCATTATAGAGAATCTCCCAGTTTTAAAGAGAAGAAAAAGTTTCTGTATTCACTTTTGTTGAAGAAGTTTTGACGGATTGAAGTGAAAGAAAAGAGACAAGATCACAACATTGTATTCAGCTAATCATCGCACTCAGTGTTTATCATACTCAAATTATTACTGTATCCGTCTTGTCAATCATATTCAGATGATCATCATATCAGGATGGATTAATCGAATCATTATTTCCATATTGGGTCTTCCAGTCTGAGGAAGATGGATAATTGAAGTAGTGTCGATTTATCTCTATCTCATTATATCAAAGTTATACTTTTCATACTGGGAAATATCCTACCAAGAAAAATCATATCAGGAAAATCGTATCGGGAAGAATTGTATCAGGGAGAATCGTACTCAGGGGAATCAGACTGGGAAAATCGGACTTGGTTTTTTTTCTTAACAAAGTCCAGAAAGTTATTACCATCTTCTGGGTAAGAAATTGAAGAAGTGTTTTCAATTGAATACATTTGTGTAATTGAAAAGAAGAACCGGTAACATGAGTTTTTACACAATATTTTCATTACCCTATTTATGATAAGCGGGTGCACATGCACTATTGGATTGTTTACATAATGCTACATAATGGTCCTAAGTGGACTAATGGGCTTAATGGGCCTAAGTGGCCAAATGGGCCTAAGTGGCCTAAGTGACCTAAGTGGCCTAATTGGAATAATGGGTCTAAGTGGCATAATGGACCTAATGGGACTAAGTGGCCTCATGAGAATAATGGGTCAAAGTGGCCTAAGTGGCCTAATGGGCCTAATGGGCCAAAGTTGCTAAATAGGCCAAAGTGGCTTAATAGGCCTAAGTGGCCTAAGTGGTCTCATGGGTCTGAGTGGCCTAAGTTTCCTAATGGGAAGAATGGGAATAAGTGGCTTAATGGGCCTAATGGGCCTAATGGGCCTAATGGGCCTAAGTGGTCTAATGGGCCTCATTGGCCTAATGGGCCTTAGTGGCTGAAGTGGCCGAATGGGCCTAAGTGACCTAATGGGCCTAAGTGGCCTAATGGTCCCAATGGGAATAAGTGGCCCAATGGGACTAAGTGGTGTCCTAATGGGACTAAGTGGCCTAATGGGCATAATGGGCATAATGGGCTTAAGTGGTCTAAGTGGCCTAATGGGCCGAATGGGCCTAAGTGGCATAATGGGCCTAAGTGGCCTAAGTGGACTAATGGGCCTAATGGTCATAAGTTTCCTAATGAGCCTAATGGGCCTTAGTAGACCAATGGGCCTTAGTGGTCTCATGGGCTTTAGTGGCCTAATGGGCTTTGGTGGCCTAATGGGCCTAATGGGCCTGAGTAACCTAAGTGGCCTAATGGGCCAAATGGGCCTAAGTGGCCTAATGGGGATTAGTGGCCTAAGGGCCTAATGGGTCTAATGGTACTAGGTAGACTAATGGGCCTAAGGTCCTAAGTGGCCTAATGAGACTAATGGGACTAAGTGGCCGAATGAGCCTCAGTGGCCTAATTGGCCTAATGGGCCTAAGTTGCCGAAGTGGCCTAATGGGCCTAATAGGCGTAAGTGGCATAATGAGACTAGCGAGCCTAAGTGGCCTAATGGGACTTGTAAGTATAATGGGACAAAGTGGCCTAAGTGGAAAAATGGGCCTAATGGGCCTAATGGGCCTAAGTGTCCAAATGGGCCTAATGGGCCTAAGTGGCTGATGCGAACCATGCGGAAGGCACAGAGTCGATTGCTCGGGTGGAGGAATTGGATTTGCAAGGCCCAATGACACGAGGAAGATTAAAGAGGTTGAATGCTTCAATGGGCGCTCATCTTGCTTCATTAAAGGCCCAATGGGAATTACCTTGCATGGATGGAGAAAATGGGCCTATAATATCACTTATTCAAGCCCAAAATTGATGATTAAAACTTGGCCCACATGGTTGCACGAATTTGGAGGCCTTGCCCACATGGAGGATTCTAGAAATGGCATCTTTGGACACCAAAGTCAAATCCGGTGGGCTATGCACTCAAAGTCAAATCCGGTGGGCTATGTTGGAAAGTTGTGTGCTTCTTTTCCAAAAGTCTTTGTTGGCTTTTATCTTTTTGACTTTTACGGGGACAAGGTAGGTTTAGACTTTATGACTTTAGGGTATTAGACCCTTGACCATTGTATCACCCCCTTGGCTATAAATAGCCACCCCATGGCATTGTATTGGGATTCAAGACTTAATTTGAGAGCTTATGCTTTGTTTCTCTCCGTTGTGTGAGGATTATCCCGGGTTTTCCCCCTTGCTCTTGTGTATTCTTGCCTTGTCAATCTACAAGTTAGATTGGTGATCCAAGATCACAAAGCCCCCAATTCCGTGCCTCAACCCAAGTGCGTTGTTGTGTGGATTGGCCATCACACCCCTCCCTTGAGTGTGTTGTCTAAGTAGTAGGTCACGCTCCATATAGCGTTGGTTGACTACTTGCTTCCACTATCCATACCCTTCACCCGTCACTTAGCCCCAAACCGCATCCATTATCCGCCGCCCTACGCCGTGAAGATCGGGCCACCCCGTGCATCTCGCATCAGTTGGTATCAGAGCTCCGGTTGACACGGTAGGCGTCTATCCCTTTATTTACTTTAATTCTATCCATTACCCTCCTTATCTTTCCATATTATTCACCCATTCAACAAAAAAAATCCATTTTTCTTGAAAGCCTCCCGAATTGTCCTAGTTTGTGCAAGCTTGGATTATTATAAATTGAGCCAAATTTTCATTCATCTCTCTATATGTGATTTGTATCCGGAAAAAAAAAATTCTCTCAACTCATCATTTTGTGCTTTTCAAAATTAAGCACATCCTTTATTTGAGAGATTTCGAAAAAAAAATGTCTTACTCTCCGTTCAATCATCTTGTGCTTTAAAACTCCAAGCACAACACTTTTTGGGGAGAATTGACAAAAACAAAAGCAAAAAAAAAAAGAGCGGATACAATTAATCCTTTGTGCTTTACCTTATTAGCACTTTCTATTTCCATATATAACGTTTTCCATCATTTTACTTCATCCCCATTTTGCATTTGGCTCATATTGTTATCTTATCTTGCACAATCGGGCAAAACCCACAATCCACCTATCTACCCTTCTTTCCACCCTCTTTTTGACCCTTTACCATTGTTAAACCCCTTACCACTCAAGCGGGTTGTGTTAAACCATCCCCCGACACAATCTTGATTGAGGAGGAATTTGTGGCACTTGATCACCCTAAATAAAGTATTATATTTCATAAGAGCTTGGGATTCAAATTGAGTTTTGAGAGTGGAGAGAAATAAGCAAAAATATATATATATATATATATCTTGTGTGTGTGAGTGTGTGCATCTTGTTGTGTGCGTGTGTGTGTACATCTTGTGCGTGTGAGTGTGTATATATTGCATGCGTGAGTGTGTATCTTTGTGTGTGTGAGTGTGTACATCTTGTGTGAGTGTGTACATCTCGCGTGTGTGAGTGAGTGTGTATCATTGTGTGTGTCCCCCCCGCCCGGTGTGTGTTTGTGTTTGTGTAACTTATCATGGAAGAAGATCGTGGGAAGAAAATTGCTCATGTTAGCGATGAAGGAAGTCGAAGTAGATCTCCCGCACCTGAAGCTACGCAATTCCAAATGCAAGCTTTGGTGAGCCACTTCGAGAAGCTTCTTGATCGGAAGTTGGAGGTGTTACATGAGAGGATTGATGAATTGGAGAATAAACCAAGCCCAAGGATGTTCCATGATAACCCACGACGCGCTCCCGCACCACGTCGTCCCCACATCGTGGAGGAGGAGATGGTGAACTTTGATGATGATCTTGATGAAGTCCCACAAAGGAGGAGGTTTTACCAACAACCGAGAGGAGCCCAAAGGAGACAACATGATGATGACCTACTTGGCGGGATCAAGGTGAAGGTCCCTTCTTTTCTTGGGAAAAGCGATCCGGAAGCATACTTGGAGTGGGAGATGCGGATCGAGCAAGTCTTTTCATGCCATGCATATTCCGAGGAGAAAAAGGTCAAACTTGCTTCCCTTGAATTTTCTGATTATGCTTTAATTTGGTGGGATCAAGTTCAAAAGGAGAGGGCTAGATATGGTGGACGTCCCATCAACACTTGGGAAGACATGAAGTTCACCATGCGGAAGCGGTTTGTTCCCACACATTACCATAGAGATCTCCACAACAAGCTTCAACGCCTCATCCAAGGGAGTAAGAGTGTAGAAGACTACTACAAGGAGATGCAAATTGCCATGATTCGGGCAAACGTTGAGGAGGATCCGGAGGCAACCATGGCACGGTTTTTACATGGGCTCAATCGGGAGATTGCGGATCAAGTGGAGATGTACCACCATGTAGAGATACAAGATATGATCCACCAAGCCACCAAGATCGAGCAACAAATCAAAAGGAGGAGCAACATGAGGAAACCCACTACCCCTTTCTCACCATGGAGAAATCCAAGGAAGGAGATTGGAGAACCATCAAAGGCAAAAGAGGTGGTTGATCACAAAAGTGACAAGGTAATTCTTCCACCTAAGAAACCTACTTTTGAGGCTAACCAAACCAGGAATAGAGATATTCGGTGTTTTAAATGTCAAGGAAGGGGTCACATTGCTAGTGAATACCCAAACCGTCGCACCATGATCATCAACAAGTATGGAGAATGGGAGACCGATGGAGAGAGCTCTGAAGAGGAGGAAGATGAATCTCCAGAAATTGAAAATGGAGAATTTGCGGAAGATGGCGAGATTCTTGTCACTAGAAGAGTTTTAAGTGCACAAATGACCGTTGGAGAAAAGGAGCAGCGGGAGAACCTTTTCCATACACGATGCAAGATCAATGGGAAGGTATGTAGTGTTATTGTTGATGGTGGAAGTTGTAGCAATGTGGCGAGCACCGAGTTGGTGGAGAAGTTGGGACTCCCGACTTTAAGGCATCCAAATCCATACCGGCTTCAGTGGTTGAATGATTGTGGAGAGCTGAAGGTCACCAAGCAAGTTAAGGTATTGTTCACCATCGGTAAGTACAAAGATGAGGTATTGTGCGACATTGTTCCTATGAAGGCGTGCCACTTGTTGTTGGGTCGACCATGGCAGTACGATCGGCGTGTTACTCATGATGGTTTCTTGAACCGTCACTCTTTTCTACTCCGAGGGGAACCTATAACCCTCAACCCCATGTCCCCCAAGCAAATTCTGGAAGATCACATTTTGAGAGAAAAGAAAAAAAAGAGTGATGTGGAAAAAAAGAGAGAAAATTAAAAAGGAGAGAATGAGGGAAAAATAGAAAATGAGAGAAGCAAAGAAATGGAGAGCAAAGAAAAATCAAGAGGGGAAAAAGATTTGAGAGGAGAGAAAAGTGTGATGTTGGCAAAAAAGAGTGAGGTAAAGGAAGCCTTGATTTCTCGACAAAATCTCTTAGTACTTATGTACAAAGAGGTGATGTTGAACACTAACGACTTAACATCTTCTTTGCCACATGTTGTTGAGTCTTTGTTGCAGGAATTTGAAGATGTGTTTCCCGAAGAGGTGCCACCGGGTTTGCCACCCATTAGAGGTATTGAGCATCAAATTGACCTCATACCTGGAGCATCACTACCGAACCGCCCAGCATATCGCACCAACCCAGAGGAGACAAAAGAAATTCAAAGGCAAGTTCAAGAGTTGTTGAATGTGGGGTATGTGAGAGAGAGTCTTAGTCCTTGTGCGGTACCGGTCCTTCTAGTACCAAAGAAGGATGGAACATGGAGAATGTGCATTGACTGTAGAGCCATCAACAACATCACGGTCAGGTATCGTCATCCTATCCCTAGGTTAGATGATATGCTAGATGAATTAAATGGTTCAACTATTTTCTCAAAAATTGATTTAAGAAGTGGCTACCATCAAATTAGGATGAAAGAAGGCGATGAGTGGAAAACTGCATTTAAGACAAAACATGGACTTTATGAATGGTTAGTCATGCCCTTTGGTCTCACCAATGCACCTAGCACATTTATGAGGTTAATGAATCATGTCTTACGTGCATATATTGGAAAATTTGTGGTAGTTTACTTTGATGATATTCTGGTGTATAGTAGAACTTTGCATGAACATGTAGATCACTTGAGAAAAGTCCTAGAGGTGTTGAGGAAAGAAAACCTGTTTGGAAACATAAAAAAGTGTGAATTTTGTCTCGATAAGATTATTTTCCTTGGATTTGTTGTGAGTGGAAATGGAGTTGAAGTGGACACCGAGAAGATCAAAGCAATACAAGAATGGCCAACTCCAACCTCCGTTGGACAGGTAAGAAGTTTTCATGGGCTTGCTAGTTTTTACAGGAGATTTGTGAAAGACTTCAGCACACTAGCAGCACCATTGAATGAATTGACAAAGAAGAATGTTCCTTTCAAATGGGGGACAACTCAAGAAAAAGCCTTCCATGCGCTAAAGGAGATACTCACCCAAGCCCCTCTACTTGTACTTCCAGACTTCGGTAAGACCTTTGAAATTGAATGTGATGCAAGCGGAATTGGCATAGGAGGAGTACTCATGCAAGAAGGTAAGCCTATTGCTTATTTTAGTGAGAAGTTAAATGGCCCAACTCTAAACTATGCTACATATGATAAAGAGTTGTATGCATTGTTTAGAGTACTCGAAACATGGCAACACTATCTTTGGCCTAAAGAATTTGTGATCCATTCTGATCACGAGGCTCTTAAATACCTTAGGAGCCAACATAAACTAAATAGGAGACATGCTAGATGGTTGGAATTCATTGAATCATTTCCATATGTCATCAAGCATAAAAAGGGTAAAGAAAATACTGTGGCTGATGCACTTTCGCGTAGATATTCTCTTTTATCCTTGTTGGATTCAAAACTTCTAGGTTTTGAATACATTAAGGATTTATATGCCACTGATAGTGATTTTAGAGAACCTTATGAACATTGTAAACCTGGAGTTAGTTGGGAAATGTTCTATTTACATGATGGATTCTTATTTCGGATTGATAAGCTTTGCATTCCTAATTGCTCTATCCGTTTACTTTTACTAAAGGAGTCACATTTGGGTGGGTTAATGGGGCATTTTGGTGTTTCAAAAACTCTAAGTGTTCTTAGTGAGCATTTTTATTGGCCTAGGATATCTAGAGATGTTGAGAAATTTGTGGGAAAGTGCATTGTTTGCCATAAAGCCAAATCAAAGCTGAACCCACATGGACTATATCTTCCTCTCCCAATTCCCAACACCCCTTGGGAGGACATATCAATGGACTTTATTGTGGGGTTACCACGGACCAAGAGGGGGAGAGATTCCATTTTTGTTGTGGTGGATCGGTTTTCAAAAATGGCACATTTTATTCCCTGTCACAAAACAGATGATGCCACTAACATTGCAACACTTTTCTTTCAGGAAGTAGTCAAGCATCATGGAATGCCAAGGACCATTGTGTCGGATCGAGACACAAAATTTCTTAGTTACTTTTGGAAGACCTTGTGGAGCAAACTCGGTACAAAGTTATTATTTTCCACTACTTGTCATCCACAAACCGATGGGCAAACGGAGGTGGTGAATCGCACACTATCATCCCTTCTACGAACAATTGTCAAAAAGAATATCAAGAATTGGGAGGAGTGTCTGCCACATGTGGAATTCGCATATAACAGGGCCAAGCATTCCACTACTCAATATTCTCAATTTGAAATAGTTTACGGCTTTAACCCCATTGCGCCTATTGATCTAGTTCCTTTGCCTTTACAGGAAGCAGTTAATATGGATGCAAAAGGGCGTGCAGAATTCATCAAGAAAATCCATGAAAAGGCAAGATTAAATATCGAGCGGATGACCCAAAAATATATGGATCGTGCAAACAAGGGTCGCAAGCAAATGTTGTTCGAGCCCGGTGACCTGGTTTGGATTCATATGCGGAAGGAAAGATTCCCTGAAAAGAGGAAATCAAAACTCATGCTACGAGGCGATGGACCATTCCGAGTGCTTGAAAAGATTAACAACAATGCTTACAAGATAGCTTTTCCAGGTGAGTATGGTGTAAGTGCCACTTTCAATGTTTCTGATCTTTCTCCTTTTTTGGGTGTAGAGGATGAAGAGTCGAGGACGACTCCTTTTCAAGAGGGGGAGGATGATGCGAACCATGCGGAAGGCACAAAGTCGATTGCTCGGGTGGAGGAATTGGATTTGCAAGGCCCAATGACACGAGGAAGATTAAAGAGGTTGAATGCTTCAATGGGCGCTCATCTTGCTTCATTAAAGGCCCAATGGGAATTACCTTGCATGGATGGAGCAAATGAGCCTATAATATCACTTATTCAAGCCCAAAATTGATGATTAAAACTTGGCCCACATGGTTGCACGAATTTGGAGGCCTTGCCCACATGGAGGATTCTAGAAATGGCATCTTTGGACACCAAAGTCAAATCCGGTGGGCTATGCACTCAAAGTCAAATCCGGTGGGCTATGTTGGAAAGTTGTGTGCTTCTTTTCCAAAAGTCTTTGTTGGCTTTTATCTTTTTGACTTTTAAGGGGACAAGGTAGGTTTAGACTTTATGACTTTAGGGTATTAGACCCTTGACCATTGTATCACCCCCTTGGCTATAAATAGCCACCCCATGGCATTGTATTGGGATTCAAGACTTAATTTGAGAGCTTATGCTTTGTTTCTCTCCGTTGTGTGAGGATTATCCCGGGTTTTCCCCCTTGCTCTTGTGTATTCTTGCCTTGTCAATCTACAAGTTAGATTGGTGATCCAAGATCACAAAGCCCCCAATTTCGTGCCTCAACCCAAGTGCGTTGTTGTGTGGATTGGCCATCACACCCCTCCCTTGAGTGTGTTGTCTAAGTAGTAGGTCACGCTCCATATAGCGTTGGTTGACTACTTGCTTCCACTATCCATACCCTTCACCCGTCACTTAGCCCCAAACCGCATCCATTATCCGCCGCCCTACGCCGTGAAGATCGGGCCACCCCGTGCGTCTCGCATCAGTGGCCTAATGGGCCTCATGATCCTTATGGGCCTAATGGGCCTTAGTAGACTAATGGGCCTAAGTGTCCTAATGGGCCTAATTTTCCTAATGGGACTCTATGGCCTAATGGGCTTAATTGGACTAAGTGGCGTAATGGGCCTAATGAGCCTAATGGGCCTCAGTGGCCTAATGGGCCTAATGGGCCTTAGTGGAATAAGTGGGATAATGTGTCCAATAGGCCTAAGTGGCCTGATGGGCCTAATGGGCCTAAGTGGCATAATGGGTCGAATGGATCGAATGGGACTAAGTGGCCTAATGGGCCTAAGTGGCCTAAGTTGCCTAATGGGCCAAATTGACATAATGGTCCTGGGGGCCTGATGGGTCTAATGGGCTGAATGGGCCCAAGTGGCCTAATGAGCTGAATGGGCCTAAGTGACCTAATGGGCCTTATGGTCCTGATGGCCTTAATGGCCCGAATGGGCCTAGGTGGACTCATGGGCTTGATGGACCTGATTGGTCTAACGGACTTAAGTGGCCTAATGAGCTCAATGGACCTAAGTGGCCTAATGTGATAAATAGGCCTAAGTGGCCTAATGGGATCGATGGCCCTGAGCGGCCAAATGGGTCTTAGTGGCCTCATGGGCCTGATGGGATTAATGGGCCTAATGGGCATAATGGGCCTAAGTTGCCTATGTGGCCTATTGCGCCTAATGGGACTTAGCGGCCTAATGGGCGTAATGGGCCTAAGTGGCTTAATGATCCTAAGTGGCCTCAGTGACCTAATGAGATGAATGGGCCGAAGTGGCCTAATGGGCCGAAGTGGCCTAATGGGCCGAAGTGGCCTAATGGGCCTAAGTGTCCTAATGAGATTGATGGACCTAATGGGCCTTAGTGGCCTCATGGGCCTAATGATCCTAAGCGACATAAGTAGCCTCATGGGCCTAATGGGTATAATCAGCCTAATGGACCTAAGTGTCCTAATGGGCTTGATGGGCATAATGGGTCTCCTAGGCCTTATGAGCCTCATGGACCTGATGGTCCTGGTCAACCTAATGGGCATAATGGGCCTCACTAGCCCAATGGGCCTAATTGGACTCATGGTCTGAATAGGCCTGATCGACCTAATGGCCATAATGGGCCTTAGTGGCCTAATGTGCCTAATGTGCCTAAGTGTCCTGATGGGCCTTAGTGGCCGAATGGGCCCAATTCGGTGACGTGGACCAATGAGCATAAGTGGACCAATGAGACTAATGGGCATAAGTGGATGAATGAGAATAATAGTCCTAAGTGGCCTAATTGGCCTGATGGGCTTAATGTGCATCATGGGGCCAATGGGCCTAAGTGGCCTAAGTGTCGTATGGGCCTCATGGGTATAAGTGTCCTAATGGACCTAGTTGGACTAATGGGCTTAAGTTGCCTAATGTTCCGGATGAGCATAATGAGATGAATGGGCCTCAGTGGCCTAATGGGCCTGATAGGCCCAATGGGCATAATGGGACTCATTGGCCCAATTGGCCTAATGGGTTTAATGGGCCAGTGGGCCTAAGTTGCCGAATGGGCCTGATGGGCCTCAGGGGCCTCATGGTCCTAATGGGCATAAGTGGCCTTAGTGGCCTAATGAGAATAATGGGCCTAAGTGGCCTAATGGGCCTAATGGGCCTTAGTGACCGAACAGGCCTGATAGGCCCGATTGGCATATTGGGCTAATGGTCCTAATGGTCCTAAGTGGCCTAAGTGGCATAATGGGCCTAACAGTCTTAATGGGCCTAAGTGGATTAATTGACCCAATGACCCTAACTGGTCGAATGGTCCTAATGGGACCAAGTGGCGGAATGAGCCTAATGGGCCTAAGTGGCAGAATAGTCTTAAAAGGCCTAAGTTGCCTAATGGGACTAATGGGCCTAAGTGACCGAATGGGCCTAATGGGCATCATGGGACTAAGTGGCCTCATGGTCCTTATGGGGCTAATGGGCCCCATGGTCCTAATGGTCCGAATGGGCCTCCTAGGCCTAAGTGACTGAATGGGCCTAGTAGGCCCAATGGGCCTAAGTGACCTAATGCGCCTAATGGGCCTAAGTTGCTGAATAGGCCCAGTGGGACCAAGTGGCCCGATGGACCTAATGGGCCTCATGGTCTTAATAGTACAAATGGGATGGATGGGCCTAAGTGGCCTCATGGGCCCAATGGTCCTAATGGGACTAGGAGGACTAATGGGCCTAATGGGCCTCATGGACCTAAGTGGCCTAAATGGAATAATGAGCCTAAGTGGCCTAATGGGCCAAGTGGGACTAATGGTATGAATGTGCCTAATTGTCCAGATGTGCCTATTGGGCCTCATTGGCCTAATGGGCATCATGGGCCAAAGTTGCCTCAAGGGCCCAATGGGCATAATGGGCCTAAATGGCCTAAGTGGGCCTAAAGATCCGAATGGGCCGAAGTGGCTTCATGGGCCTCATGGGCCTCATGAGATTAAGGGGACTAATGGACCCAATGGACCTAATGGGATGAATGAGCCAAAGTGGCTTCATGGGCCAAATGGGCCTCATGGGCTTAAGGGGCCTAATGGACCCAATGGGCCTAATGGGACGAATGGGTCTACTAGACCCAATAGACCTAATGGGTCTAAGTTGCCTAATTGATCAAAGTGGCCTAAGGGGCCTAATGGGATTAACAAGCCTAATGGGCCTAATGGGACCAAGTGGCCTGATGGAGTAAATGAACCTCATGGGCCTAAGTGGACTCATGGGACCAATAGGCCTAATGGGCCTAAATTTCTTAATGGTCATGATGGGCCTCATGGGCCTAATGGGCCTCATAGTTGGAATGCCCCTCATGGTCCTAATGGGCCTGACGGGCCTAATGGGGTTCATGGTTTTAAGTGGCCTAATGGTCTGAATGGGCAGTGCCCTAATGGGCCTAGTGGGCCTATTGGGCCTAATGGGACTAATGAGACTAATGGGTCTAATGGGCCTAATGGACATAATTTGACTAAGTGACCTAAGTGGACGAATCGGGCTAATCGAACGAATGGGCCTAATGGGCTTAAGTGGCCTAAGTGGCTTAATGGGCCAAGTGGGCCTAGTGGGACTAATGGGTTTAATGGGCCTAATAGGCCTAAGTGTCCTAATGTTCCTAATAGTCCTAACAAGCCTAATGGGACTAATGGGTTTAATGGGACTAATGGGCCTAAGTGGCATAATGGTCCTACGTGGCCTAATGGGCCTATGTAGCCAAATGGGTCAAATAGGCTTAATGAGACTAATGGGTTTAATGGGCCTAAGTGGCCTAATGGGCCTAATGGGACTAAGTGGCCTGATGGGCCCGATGGGTGTAATGGGCATAAGTGGCCTAATGGGACTGATGGGCCTAATGGGTCTAAGTGGACTAATGGGTCTAATGGGCCTAATGGGCCTTAGTGGTCTAATAGGACAAATGTGCCTAAGTGGCCTAATAGAACTAATGGGCCTAAGTGGCCTAATCCCCCTAATCGACTAAATGGGCCTAATGGGACTAATTATCCTAATGGGACTAAGTGGCCTAGTGTGCATAATGGGCATAATGGGTCTAAGTGGCCTAAGTTTCCTAATTGGCCTAATCGACCGAATGAGACTAATGGGCTTAAGTGGCCTAATGGTTCTAATGGGCCTAATACCAAAGTGGCCTATGTAGATGAATGGGGATAATGTGCCTAATGGACCTAATGGGCATAATGGGAATAATGGGCCTAAGTGGCCTAAGTGGTTTAATCGGCCTAATCAACCGAATGAGCCAAAGTGGCCTAATGGGTCTAATGGGCCGAAGTTGCCTAGTGGGCCTAATGGACCCAAGTGGCCTAATCAGCCGAATGAGCCTAAGTGGATTAATCTACCTAATCGACCGAATGGGCCTAATGGGCCTAAGTGGCCTAATGGGCCTAAAGGGACTAATGGGCTAAGTAGCCTAATCGGGCTAATCAACCAAATGGGCCTATGTGGTCTAGTCGGCCTAATCGATAAAATGGGCCTAATGGGCCTAATGGGACTAAGTGGACTAATGGACCAAATGGGCCTAATGTGTCTAGTGGGTCTAAGTGGCCTAAGTGGACAAATCATCCTAATCAATCAAATGGGCCTAATGGCCTAATGGAATGAATGGGCCTAATCGACCTAATGGGTCCAACTGGCCTAAGTTGCTAAATTAGCCTAATTGACCAAATGGTCCTAATGGGCCTTATGGGCCTAAGTGTCTGATTGATATTAATGGGCCTAAGTGGTTGAATGGGCCTAATGGGCCAATTTGGCATAATGTGGTCAATTGGCCTGATGGGCCTAAGTGAAAGAATGGGGTTAAATGTCATAATGGGCCTAATTGGTCGAATGGGCGTAAGTGACCTAATGGGCCTAGTGGGTTTAAGTGGTCGAATGAGCCTAATGAATCTCATTGGCCTAATGAATCTCATTGGCCTAATGGGCCTAATGGGAATAAGTGGCCTAATGGACCTAGTGGGATTAACTGGCCTAATGGGCCTAATGGACCTAGTGGGCCTAAGTGGAATAATGGGCCTAATTCGCCTAATGGGCCTAATGGGTCGAGTGGGCCTAATGGGTCCAATGGACCTAAGTGTCCTTATGGGCCTAATGGGCGGAATGGGCCTAATGGGCCTAATTGGACTAATGGACCTAATGGCCCTAATGGGATTAAGTGGCCAAATGGGCCAATGGGCCTAAAGGAACTAATGGACCTAAGTGGACTAATGGGCCAAATAGGACGAATGGGCCTAATGGACCTAAGTGGCCATATGGGCCGAATGAGCCAATGGGCTGAATGGGTGCAATGGGCCTAATGGGACTGTTTCATGATAAAGTGGATGTGATCAGTTTCCGTGTTTGATTAAAGGGAGTCAGTGTTGTTTAATCATTTCTATCAGCTTCCCTATCTTCATGACTTTACCTGGTCTCCAACGGGTTTATTCACAGATCCAGAAATGCCCAATAGTTCTTGTATCCAACGATCCATGGACCCGCTTTCCAAGGGCAGGCTCTCATTGGGTGATATAGCCAAAAACACTTAAGAACTCACATTAGTCTAGAAAATGGGAATTCGGGCTCATCACACCCTTTTGAGGGGAATTATTGTTCTGGGAATCTCTTATAGATTTAAGACACATTCATATGTTCACTAATATTTGGTTTATACCCAAGCATAGTATCCATGGATTACCTCTGGGTTGCAAGTCACAGGTATACGCAGTGATCCAAAACCATCTACATTCAAGGTTTACCATCCCTCATTGGATTAGTGATTCTGGGGAAGTTTGAGTTTTTTCAGACAACACTGGTCTTAAGATTTATAATTAGCCACTCTGGAGTTTATTGTCATCCAGGGGTGATAGAGAGTGACTTGAGCATCTGGATCGAACTCGTAATATGGGATTCCTACGTATTCTAATGAGAGGAATCAAAATCCACGTAGTTTGTTGGTGTGGGGCTTAGGCCTGGAAGTTTCCCATCCAATGGGAATAGAATTGGGTTGACCCTTTTGGAGTGGGAACCCTTTTGAGCTCGGGCCTTCTGGAAGGCATCCTATGTATCCTGATTTGGTCAGGAATCAGAGTTCTCCTAATTCATAAAATGTGGGGCATATGCATGGAAGCTTCCCATTTGAGAAAACATGATTTGGTGGACCCTTTCTATATGGGAACCCTTTTGAGCTCAAGCCTTCTGGTAGGCATACTCTATTTCCTAATTTGATCAGGAATCAGATTTATAATAGTTTAGAAAATGTGGGGCATACGCGTGGAAGCTCCTCATTTGAGAAAACATGATTGGGTGGACCCTTTATGTTTGGGCATCCTTTTGAACTCGGTCCTTCTGGTAGGTGTCCTACATATCCTGATTTGATCCAAAATCAGAGTTCTCGTTGTTCAGAAAATGTGGGGAATACACATGGAAGCTTCCCATTGGAGAAAACATGATTGGGTGGACCCTATATGTATGGGCACCCTTTTGAGATCAGGCCTACTAGTAGGCGTCCTACGTATCCTGATTTGATTAGTAATCAGAGTTCTCGTAGTTCAAAAAGTGTGGTTGTGTTGTAATCCCTACAAACCTTTAATCCCATGTGAGTCATGATCAATGTGAGAAACAATAGGATATGAAAGATTCGACAATGCACATGCCTCCTCTCTTGGTGGGAGAGGGAGAGCTTGCGGCGGAAGAGGTCGGGGCGACCATAGGCAAGGGCGCATAATAATGAACCTTCTTGGATGAAAGGGGAAAGGCTATTGTTATCTGATGAGTATGGTGTGGGGATTACTCCAGGAGGGATTCCCAGACACTCCCTTTAGGGAGGGGATAAGTTCTCACCGTTAGCGCTCCTTGAATGGAAAAGCGAGCGGGATCCCTCAATCCTGAAGAGTGGAGAGGCGGAAAGGGGCTCCCGGGCTTGGACTCTGTACTACCATGGGTATGTGAACCCAGGAATGCACTGGATTTCCATTAAAGGGATAGAGTAACCCCTTTTTCTCTTCCTACCATGGGTATGTGAACTTAGAAAGGCACGCTAATGCGCCCGGAGGTTTCAGTATGTCGGTCCAGTGGCTTTGGGAGAGGCCTTGGCTTGGTGTCGATGGATAGGCTACTAAGGGGATTCTGGAGGTTTGGACTGAATTTAAAGGGCCTTATATGACTCAGGGGATGGAAACGCCAAAGTCCTTGTTGTTTCACATGGCCATATGAGGAGTGGCACCCTTCTCATAGGTAGGTGCTATGCGGAGGGAGGGGTCATATGCGTACTAGTGTGGTATGAAAACTGAGGGGAATCCCGCGTACTAGAGTGGTACGCAGCTTCAGGTTTGGTTTGTGTACCAAATCGGTATGCGGCACTGAAGTCCGCTCGAGTGGTGGCAGTTGGGAGAAGCGTCGGTGAGGGATTCTCCTGCGTAGGAGGGTTCTACGTGGCACGCTGGATCAAAGAAGGGGCATAGGATCCTTGGTTTGCGGGGAGTGCATCCGCGTAGGGGCCATGGTCTATGGTTTATCAATTTTAGGTTCGTGGTTTATCAATTTACTTATGTTTTCTTCAGTTCTTAACAATTCATCCCCAGTTTAGACCTATTGGTGGTTCGTGAATCAAAACTTCATGGTCCGCAAAATCCTAAGCTCCCGAAAGCCTCTTCCTTCTCCAAAATCTGATAGCCAAGAATCAGATCCTCAATCATCCAATCCCTTTCTTCTCCCCCTTGACGTCCTTTTATAGAGGGGGGAAAATGGTTGTATCTATGTTCATGAGACACCTTTTGCGGAGGCCCATGATAGAAAACCCGACCTATGGATGACTTATTCAACCCGAGGTTCACGGGGTATATTGAATGCACCTCACCTGCAAACCAACTCAGTCATGGGGGTGATTCGCGGTTGCGTAGGGTTCCACCTCCATTTCGAGAATGACGCTATTCATGGAGGGGGGGAGGTCTGCATCTATGTATCGGTCCGGCCACACTTCGCTGGCCATTTGGTTCATGCCCTCGGAGCTCCTCCTCCATTTCGCAAACGATGGCTTCTGCGGGTGGCGCGGTTCGCCGAACTGGCCACGTACCATTGATGATGAACTAGTACATGGACTGGTTAGGTCCTTTACCATTTCTTCTAAACTTTCTTCATATTTTTTCCATATTATTGATTAAGGTTGGGTAGATTATTCTGCTGATTTTAAGGGAGTATCTTACTTCCCTTCTGTAGATTTTTCAGGACTCTACAAATGCCCCCATCAGAATGGGGTCTGATTGGAACGAAGAGGTGGCTATTATGATGTAGAGTGGTCCTGAAACTATAGTGGTTTGCGGTAGAGAGATAGAACCAGTGGGGGGCCACGCCTATATAAAGGGGTCCACGTGACTTGTCCTTTACCATATTTTTCATTGAAAAGATCTCTCACTCCCTACTTCCATGCACCGCCTCCGCGTACGACTTCCTTCATGAACCGCTTCATCCGCGAACCAGTTTTGGATCCTATGAACTAATCCTCATCTGTACTCGCCCATGTACGTGAACAAACTTCCCAACTGCGAACTAAACTTTAAAAACTTTTAAAAAGTTATTCATGGAGGGCTGTGTAGGGAAAACGCTACGCAGTTCAGTGGTCCGTGAACTAGAATTATCCTTCAAACTTTGAAATTTTCATTTCGAACTTCACTTAAGATAAGAATTATGAGAACCCACGTAGGGGCTTGGTACACGGTCTACTGTCCATTGCTCCATGGGCCAGGATGCCGCTGACCTCTTCCACGTACCACTGGTTCATGGAATATGGGCATCACGAACCAACTTTGGGGTCGGTACGTGGGGCGTACTATGCATTCCCTTTGGAGAGCCTTTTCCAAATATTTGTACTTTTCCTGAATATTATCCTTTGGACTAAACCTTGATCTGATTTCCTGATACAGGAATAAAACATGGCTCCTCCACGAGCTGTTGTTGTATTAATGAAGATGAGGGCCGCCATGGAAAGGAATGGTGATGATAATTTTCAAATCTGCATCATTCCCCGTGACAGCTTTATGAGAATACCCATCCATCATCAGCATCTCCCGATAAAATCCTAGAGGTGGATGGAGTGCTAAGTGGGATTTTCGGGCTATAGTATGCTTCTCTGATGAGTGGCCATGGGCATTCTGGGTGCATCAAACCTGTCTAGAGTGCCTTGACCAATTGGAGGCAGTGGGCTTGCACCAAGTAGCCTAGGTGTCTCAGTTTTCAATCTTCCCTCCGGGTGAAATCCTTCTAGAATTGCTAAGTCACTGGTGTTCGAGTACCAACACCTTTCACCTACTACATGGAGAAGTGGGGGTCAGTTTTTGGGATATATATCATCTTGGAGGTCTTCCTATCCTTAGAGAAATGTATGATGAGTTTCTCCTAGAAGCTACCACGTGGAATGATACCAATCACGGTTCTTATTTGATGAGTATTTTTCTTGTTACGGTGGAGGGATTACTGGGTCATTCTCTTGAGGCTCGTTCCCTCATCTCATTCAAATCATGGATAAGGTTATTCTTGTAGACGAACAGGCCTAGGCCGAAGGAGTGTCACATTCTAAATCATCTAACCCATCAAACCCACAAACTCTAGGTTCATACTATGCTACTCTTGAAGCAGGGTGGTATGCCTCATGGGGATACGAGTTTTGGCTCTTCATTTCACCTAAGCTTAGGCTAGCATGTTTCTTCTCCATGTTCTTAAGCAGATGGCTCTTCCCATCTCGTGATGCATAAAATGGGGTTCGGTCCTACACTTTGATGATGGAAGCCATACTGGTGGAGGGTCGATCTCTTAATTTGTCCCTTCCTACCCTTTCCCGACTTTATGAATTATTGGGACATATTCAAAAAGGTAGGTCTTCGTACCATCTCAGTGGACCGTTCCAATTCCTGTACAGGTGGATGGCAGAATAATTCTCCTATTATGAGTATCATCATACCACATGGGTTCCTCATTCTAACTTTCACCAAGCTCTTCTCATCATTTCTGTTGTCCGTCCCAGGGTCCTGAGTGTTACCAATGCAGTCGGGCTGTTGAACGATGTTTCTTACTTCTCGTTCGCACTGCATCCTACTCCTCATGGATCATTTAGGGGTGACAAGGATGGTTATTTGGAGGAATTTTCATACCTTATCAATCTTAGGGACAGGATGCTCACCACCCGTGTAGACCGAGTAGTAATCTGTGAACCATACCCCCCTACCGGTTCGCTAGGCAGTTTGGATGCCTTCAACAGACTACGTTGCTTCCAGCTATTCAACTAAGGGGAGAATCTCTTCCTGTGGTTCTCCATCAATTGTGGATTATGATGATGCATGAGGGTTCTTCTAGAGAGATCATCATTCCTAACATGACAGGTCCCAACTTCCTATCACTGGAGTATTCCCAACTATGGGTCCATTGTTACCCTGTAGGGATGCTGAGAGAACCAGTTCGGCGGGTACATAAACCCTTGACTGTTTATTGGCTTGTTCATGCCCCGATAGCAACACTACACATTCCCTTCGTCATGATAGGTGCAATAGCCACGCCTTCTGCTTCTGTTCCTTTAGCAACCTAGATGGATATACCTACTTCTCCCGCTCTCATGGTGAAAAGGCACTTGATCCATCATCAAAAGCATATGGGATGGATTTCATTAGTGCAACCCATTTCAGTGGGGAGCGATTCAGACTGCTCCCCTCCTGTGGATTCTACCAATATCTTCATGGGACTAGTACCATCCAAGTATCGCCGATCATCTCGGAGGCTGCGGTTAGTCCTCCACCTCCGGCTCTAGTGGCTGGGCCATCTGAGGGAAAAGAGAGTCTCTCACCTTGGGTGACTAGCTTTAGGTCCTTCCCCGCTCCTATGGAGATGTTTCCTACTTATAAATATGTGTCAATAGAGGAGGATCAAAGTGATGATGCTATAGCAAGACACCAGTCAGTGCGCAAAGAGGCATGGTGCCAGTTGCGTTCTCTTACCACAGAGACACCCCTAGACAATCTCACTGACAAGGGTGAAAATTTGCAGCGATTATTTATTGAGTTGGGTTCTAGAGGATTTGATTACTAGCACCTTCACTCCCTTATTTACCAAATCTCTATTGACCAAGGATACCTCACCTTCTATAAGGACAAGCTGACCAGGTTCAATTTTTCCCACTACCAGGTGGAAACTTTTCGGGATATCTCGGAAACATTTGATCATCTGACAACCAAGGAAGTGAAGGCCCGTGATTTGGTGGTGGTTCAGGAGGAAGAGTTATGGGAGTGTGAAGCCCGCACATCCAAGTTGAGGGGACAAATGGCCTCCTCATGTGAGACTTATGAAGCTTTTCAGAAAAAAGGGTGGGACCTTAAAGCTATCTTGGAGCGGGTGTGTCCAATGGCTGAAGCCAAAATGGAGGTGAGAACTTCCTTGGAATAGACTATCGACGGCCTGTGGAAATCACTCACTATTCTTTTAGAAAGGGTGAACCAGGCCCTATTGTATCTTTTTCCCAAATTACATCATGTACCCCCCCCCCCCTTTACTCTTAAGGGACTCCAAATTGGGGATGTTCCTCCATTATTACCGAACTCAATGGATTTTTTTTTTGGCTTTTAAATACCTCTTCTCTGCGTCTTCCTATTAGTATCACTTCAGGTATATGTTAATTTTGAACCATGACTTGAAATCAGTAAGCTAAGATCACCGAATTGAGCTCTAATTTTGGCCTAAGCCAAGGGGCTCAGAAAGCATAGTTAGACTATTGCTGAGGTTGAATGGAATACCTCATGAACTTTTGTACCTTTTTCATTATTACCCGGATTTTTGCCTAAGCATTCTTGATACGGGTTTAGCGGGCATAACTTGGATTTTTCTTAGGTCTCCCTTTACGATTTTTTGACCTAATGGGATTTGTGGATCTTGAGTTTTTATTGCTCCATGTTTTTCCAAGGCCATACAATTTGTAGGCCTGGAAAGCTGATACTCGTATTTTGCCCAATGTTTTTCATATTGGAATGTTTCATAAATGTTTCTGTGAGTGGTTTAAAGTCCCAAAAACAATACTATCATTACTTATATTTTAGGTCAAACAGCTTTGAACAAATGTGGTGGAGCGAGGGCCCCGATGGGGTTTTTACTGATTGTGCATGCCTTAATAACTTTCCGACGTATCTGGGGGGAAATTTTTTCATTCAAGTTTAAAAAGAATACAGGGAATTCCATGGGGAATATGAGCCATATGGGTGTATAGAGGTAGGAAAAGCATTGCCTAAGGAAGACTTTCCTTTGGTAGATGGGCTATGGGCCTCAATATGCAGAGCAGCTGAGGGCATGGTATGCATAGTCGTTCAAAAGTGTCCTTGAGTTAATAACTGTCCGTTTCTGATGGTCAGGTAACTTCATGGAAGTTCAAATTATGAAGAACACTAGGGGTGGCTGAAAAGTGACATGGTGTCTAAAGGGTTTGGGGACATCCATACCAATCATGTATATGGATAGGGGAACACTCCTACACATACTTGGTTGTCGCAAAGGAGTGTTAGAGCTTGAAACAGTTTAAAGTCATGCAGTTGGGGAATTCTTTCAAAATGGAATGGCTTTCCCTAGTTCTCATAAATTTAACCAGAAACGTCCCGCCATACTCATATGTGATTGTGGAAAGGTTTTTAAACTTTAGCTCAGAGAGTTTTTAAATCCCGAGATGGATATGAGGGCTCAGAGGCCAAGAGGAATTTGGAAAGAAGCATTGAATAAGGAAGACTTGACTTTGGTAGATGGGCCATGGGCAACAATATGTAGAGATACTGGGGGCATGGTATGTATATTCGTACAAAGGTTTACTTAGGTGAATGGTTTTATTCTCCCAATTGCTGGGAAAATTCAAGGAAGTTGGGATTCAAGACCACCAGGGGTGGTTTATGAGAGTTCAGTTCTTTCTGGTTACAGAGTATGATTCATGAGGAGGGGGTCTGGACATGGGAGAGACATTTTGGGTTAAGATATCCCAAGAATGGGTGAATTCATCCCTCTCACGTAGGTGTGAGATGGTGATCTATGCAGGTTTGACCCATGCACTCAGGAAGAGAGGGAAGCCTTATTTCCCGATTGAACCCGTGAAGAGTTCTTTCAAGACCGTGTAGTTTAACGTCATGCAGTAAGGACGCTGCTATAAAGGTCACTCTTGATTAGAATGTAATGGGGTCTAAATACCCTGACATGTCCAAGACATGGGAAGGATGCAGATAGTGTAAACTGTGATTTTGGGGCCTCTTAGATCAGGAGAAATGATGTGGGGGCTCTGAGGCTGGTAAGCATATGGGGGTCAGAAGAGTGTTACCTGAGGAAGACTTGCCCTTGGTAGATGGCCCAGGGGAGATCAATATGTAGATCTACTAAGGGAATAGTATTATTAGTCATGCAAAGGTGTTCGCAGGTCGATTACCTTCCATGTCTGATGGCCTTGGAGGTTTATGAGGATCCATGATTATCAGGGTCATAGAGTCTGATGTACGGAAAGGGTATGTATGGTCATGTTGGAGATATTAGGACGCAGTTGTCTTTGAATATCAGGAAGTTCCCTACACTTATTTTCCCTGTGCATGGGGTACACTTTTATTCTATGGATTTTAACATCATGGGGTAAGGACAATATTTCTCTTAGTTTAACGGTCGTAGAGTTCAGAACAACGTTGGATGATGCTATGCTTACCTGTGGGATAATCGAATTAGGATTCTTTGGTGTGATCTAGTCAGAAAGGGGGGATGAATGTGTAAACTATAATCCTGGGGTCTCTCGGATCAGGAGATTTGGTGTGGGGGCTCTGAGGCCAGTAATCATACAAAGATAGGAAGAGTGTCTCCTAAGGAATACTTGCCTTTGGTAGACATGCCATGGGAAATCAATATACAGAGCCGCTGAGGGCATGGTATGAATAGTCCTTAAAAGGTGTCTGCAGATCGATGAACTTCCAATTCTGATGGCCTTGAATGATTATGAAGATACAAGATCGCTCATGACACGGAGTATGGAAGATGGGGAGAGATGTGTCCAAGCATATGAGAAACAACCATATTGCAATTGTCCGTTTGGTTAAAGTGGCACAACTCTGGCGTTACATCATTGATGCAGACCGTCATAGGATCCATAGGTGGTTATGCAAGCTTAATAGGTAGGGGAATCCTGGCAATGTTTGGACATGAAGGGGACAAAAATGTAAACCATTGATCCAGAATTTTTTCGATCGGGAAATGTGATATGGAGGATCTAAGTCCGGTAAGCGTACGAAGCTAGGAAGAGTGTTTCCTTCAAAAGAATTTCCTTTTGTAGATGGGCTAGGGGCAATCAATATGCAAAGATTCTGAGGGAATGGTATGCATAGTCATACAAAGGTTTCCGCAGGTCGATGACCTTATACTTCCGATGGCCATGGGTTTTTATGGAGATCCACAATCCTCTGGGTCATGGAGTTTGATGCATGGGAAGGATGCATCCAAACGTTTAAGGAGTGTTCCAGTCATGGTTCACTTTGTATCTGGAGTGGATTATGACTTGTACCATGCAGTTTATGATCATGCGGTAAGGGTGATTTCCGTGCAATTTATTGTCATGCGGTAAGGATAGGGAGAATTTTTAGATCCATGAAGTTTAGCATCGTGTGGTAAGGATGGGGTCAAACCGACATGAATATGGATTCTATGCAGTTTAACATCATGTGGTAAGGATGATCTCCGTGCAGTTTAGAGTCATGCGGTAAGGACGAGGGTCATCATTTTTTTTCTGGGGTAGCTGGGCCAAGATACAGAAATCCCAGCATCGCTATGTATCATGTGAGGGCATGAATCAATCCGTACATAGTTCTCAAAGTCCTTGTAATTCAAAGGTTCTTCTTGTGAAAATCTAACTTATATGTAGAAGGGGGACAATTTTTCATGGCGGCTAGGCCAGGATATAGAAATCCCAGTGTCTCTACGTTTCCTGTAAGGGCAGGAATCAAGCCGTACGTAGTTCTTTGAACATGTCACAATAGATGAAAAATTTCGGGAGATCAATGTTTTCTCAGGTGAAGACAATGTCTCGTTATGCAGTTTAAAGTCATGCAACTAGGACATCTTTCTCTTAGTTTGGGGTCATAGAGGTCAGACTGGCGTGACACAGTTTATTGTCATGTCGCAAGGACGAATTACCATGCATTTTAACGTCGTGCAGTAAGGATGAGGGGAATTTTTAATTTAACATCTTGTGGCTCAGAAAATTTACTATGAAGTTTATTTTCATACAGTAAGTATATCCTTCTCCCAGTTTAGGGTCATAGAGTGTGTACCTGAAGTAATCGCTTCCAAATAGGGGTGTATGCTATGATTTTAGAGCAGAACTGACATGAATGAGGCTGGGAGCCTTCAGCATGCACCTAGGGGGGGGGATCCTGGATAGTTTGAGATCATAGTACCAGGATTATTGTCTCTTGGTTTAGGGTCATGGAGTTTGGACCGACGCGACATAGTTTATTTTCATGCCGTAGGGACAAAGTATCGTACAGTTTTACATCATGTGGTAAGGACACTCAACTATTCAGTTTATTATCATACAGTAAGGACAATCTAGGCTTGGCAGTTTAATGTCCTGCAACTCAGACGATAGCTGCTCTTATGGTTACACGAAATATTTCTTCAGAAATCTCATGTTTATAGGAGCGGCGATGAGCTGCCCATCCATGGATATCAGGGCATATTCTCCATTGAAGTAGACCTTGTGTATGATATATGGTCCCTCCCACTTTAGATCCAGCTTCGGTGGCTTTTTTTAAGGTATCATCGTGGTCCGGAGGACCAATACCAATTCTCCTTCGAGGAAAGACTGAAGACGAACCTTTTTATTGATGGATCATGAAATCCGGTTCTGATATACTTCCAGGTGGTGCTATGAAACCGCTTCTCATCGAGTCGCCCCAATTCATCAAATCTATTTTCGCTTTCTCATCATTAGACAATTGATCACAAATGGAAACGCGAAGCGACGGAAATTGGAGTTCAATGGGCAGAACTTCTTCTGTTCCGTATACTAATGAGTATGGAGTAGCCTTGGTAGAAGTGCGAGTTGTTGTTCTATAGGCCCACAAGGAATGAAAGAGTTTTTCTGGCCATGACTTCTTGTCTTTGTTCACCATTTTCTGGAGTATGTTAGATAGGGTCTTGTTGAAGGCCTCTATCTTTCTATTGGCCGCTGCATGTTAGTGGGATGAATGGTTGGTCTTGATACCATATTCCTGGTATAGTTTCTCCAATTCAGCAGAGCAGAATTTGGTGCCGTTTTCCGTCAGTATTGTATGAGGGACACCAAATCTGGTAATGATATTGGCTTTCACGAAGCTGACAATTCATCATTCCCCGAATTCTTTAAGGGGTGTAGCTTCTTCCCACTTGGAAAATAAATCTGTCACTGTGAGAATATATTTGAATTGTTTGAACGTGGCAGAAGGATATGGTCCCACGATATCCATTCCCCAAATGGTGAATGGCCAGGAGTACTTAGCTTGGTGAAGTAGCTCCGAGGGCTGATGAATGAAGTTGGCATGAATTTAGAAGGAGTGACATTTCGCGGTAAAGTTCGTGTAATCCCATTCCAGGGTGGGAAAATAGTATCCAACCCTCTGAATCTGCTGAGAAACTTGGATCCCGATTGTTGTGCTTCACACACTCCAACATGCACTTCACTAATGACGACAAAAGTCTCTTCTCCATCAATGCAACTAAGAAGGACTCCTTCAAGGCCTTTCTTGTAGAGGACCTTCTACTAGCTTGTGTCACCATATAGGACAAAATTGACTTCCCTTCTCTGTATTTGATCTCTTCCAGCCCTATCTAATATAATTTCTCCCCTTTGAAGGTAATTTGTAATGGGGGTCATCTAGCCGGTAGTAGGAGAATATGGCTTGGGGATAGGGCTGACTTCGACGATTTCTTCCACGTTAGTTTGAACATACGACAAGAACATTTGATGTTGAGTAATGTTGATAATTGTTTCATCCCGGTCCAGGTCAGCTAGGGTTGTGGCCGCATTGGCTAACACATCGTCCTAGGAATTCTGAGACTAGGGAACATAGTTCAATGTCGGTTCTATGGGGAAATATTCCATTAGCCTTTGGATGTGGTCAAATAGGGGGATCAACTCCTCCTTCTTAATAGCATAGTCGCCATTGACTTGCTTGATGACCAGTTCCGAGTCGCCTTTTAATTTAAGGTTCTACACTTACGCCTGGAGTGCAAGCTCTAGACCTGCAATGAGGGCCTGGTATTCTGCCTCATTGTTTGTGTATCCTTCTGACAAGAGGATGGAATATGGTAAAATTTCCTACTCTGGGGATATGAGTATGACTCCCAACCCCACCTTGTTAAACTTGGGGTCTTCCATTATTTTACCTGTCGGGCTTCTGGATGTGCTGTCAAAGTAAATTTTCCATGTTTGGGAATACTTTTTCACAGAGAAGACGTCTTCTTCAGGGAGTTCTATATCTGATGAGGTAGTCTCTATCGAGGGATGATCTTCCAGAAAATCTGCCAATGCTTGTCCCTTGATAGCTTTCTGAGGCAAAAACCAGATGTCAAACTATTGCAGGATGACTACCCATCAAGATAGGTGTCCGGTCAACATTGGATGGTTGAGGATGTACTTCAGCGAATTACTACGTGAGATCAGATAGACTTCATGATACTGTAGATAATGTCGCAACTTCTGGACTGTAAAGAAAAAATCCAAAAATATCTTCTCGATATTTTAATACCAGGTCTCAGCATCGATCATGGTTTAACTGAGATAATAAAGGTTTTTTTCACTACCATCATCATTCGTCTGTGCGAGGAAGGATCCTAGTGACCATTCTAAGGTCGTCACATACAGGATAAGTGGCCTTCCTTTAATTGGCGGCATGAGCAACGGTGGAATCAAGAGGAACTTCCTGAGGCTGTTGAATGCTTTTTGGAAATCATATGTCCATTGATAGGTACCTTCCTTCTTCATCAACCTGTTAAAGGGCAGAAATTTTCCTGTGAGGTTGGCTATAAAATACCTGATATAGGCCAAGTGTCCTTGGAGTCCTCTCAGATCAGTGAGGTTGTGTGGAGGTGGAAAACCAAGGATAGCCTTTGTCTTCTCAAGGTAGATTTTGATGCCACTATGGCGTACGAAAAATCTGATAAATTTACCTGAGGTAACCTTGAAGGCGCATTTCAAGGGGTTCATCTTCAGGATATGTTGACAAAGTTTTCTAAAGACGGTTCCAGGGTCTGACAGGTGATCAGAGTGCTGCCATGATTTGACCACCAAGCCATCAACATAACATTTGACAAAATTCCCCAGGAATGGTTTGAAAATGTGATGCATGACACGTTGATATGTGACACTAGTGTTTCTGAGACCAAAGAGAATGACCTTGTAGAAAAATACTCCCTAGGGGGGCCTGAAGGTAGTGGATTCTTTATTTTCTCAGACCATTCTAATTTTATTATATCTAGAATAACCATCCATGAAGGAGAGAGCCTCATATCTAGCCATCACATCGATCAATAGTTCAGTGATCCGGACCGGGAAATCGTCTTTCAGGCAGTGTCGATTAAGATCTCTAAAATCGATGCAGACGCGGATCTGTTCATTCTTTTTTTTGACGGGGAATATGTTGGCCAGCCAAATGGGATATTGGACCTCCCAAATGGAGTCTTCTTTGATGAGATTGTCAACTTTTGCCTCTATCTTGGCCACATGTGTGGGGTGTATCCTTCTAGCATCTTTATTATAGCCTCGATGATCTTCTGGCAGGACTAGGTGGTGTGTTTCAACCTCGGGATCGAGTCCAGGAATTTCTATGTAATTACAGGCAAAAACATCTCTATGTTGCCTCAATAAGGAGGTATATACCTCTTGTTCCTTGGAAGACATGGTTATAATAATGAGAGTGGGTCTTGGGTCTTCCTTGGCACCCAGGTTTATTTCCCTAAGTTCGCCAACAGTGGTAGAGATATCCTCTTCTAATGAAGGAGAGGCATCTCAAAGGTACTCTTCCTCTTCTTCCCCCAAATCCTCCTCCTCTTATCCTTCTAACGGGAAGAGGGCTCTTGATTTGGAATCTCTAAAGCTTGTAGGAAAGATGTCACATGGGTTCTCTATGGCGGAAGCGACTTGAGAGGAAATGATATGGATCAGATTCAGCACAAGGAGAATAATTTTGGGCTTGATAAAAATTCCAAGCCCAATTGTTGTTCGAATTGGACCAGCCCACACTTCTTGATGTCCAACACTATGGTGGGCCACAACACACTTATTTGGGACCCAAAATCATTTATCCACATGGCAAATGGTGGAAATTCGTAGCTGCACATTAATGAGGAGAGAGAAGGTGGAGAAAAGCATCATTAAGAGGGAATCCCGCTACTTTGGCTAGTGGGGTCATTAAATGGCATGGGAAAGTGTTATTTTATGCTTTTTATGTGCCTTTTGGGTTCCCCATGTCTTGTAACTCGAATTGGAGCATTTTTCTTTATTTATTTTGTCTTTATATTGTATTTTCACTCCTTTGTAATGGGGATAGATGAATGTGACGGGATTTTGAAGTTTGCTGTGCAATCTTCTTGCTTTAGCCTCTTCCCTTTGCCCGGAATTGGTGGTGCATCTCCATCGCTGGTGACGTTGTCTTTAAGCGTGGAGAAACCTTGGCGGGTGGCATTGCCTTTAAGCCTCGGTCATTCGGCTACATTACGCTGCTCCTCTTCACTTACTCATTTTTGAGCTTCCGGCGACGCATCAATTGGTATCAGAGGCGCGGTTCCAACGAGTAAGTTCTATCACATTCTTCTTATTACTCTCCATCATGTCTCGCAAGAGCGGATCTTCTACTCCTCCTGCTCCATGGGAAATAGCTAATGCACAGCTACAATCACAAATTACTCAAATCGGTGAGCAACTTGCTCAACTTTTGAGAGCACGGCGACCTGACTCCCCTCCACCGCAGCGACATCCTCGACGTCCATCACCACATAATAGACGCAATCCAGCACCATTTTATGAAGATCATGCAAATGGTGATGATTCCAGCGATTCAGAGGTAGATATGCGAAGAAGAAGAGATGATGAAGACATTGAAAGAGGGTTGAGGATCGACATTCCAGATTTTTATGGGAGTATGAATCCGGATGATTTTCTGGATTGGATGCGGGAAATCGAACGGTTCTTCGAATTTAAGAATTGTTCTGACGAGAAGAAGTGCAAGGTAGCCATTCTGAAATTTAAAGATTATGCATCACTTTGGTGGGAAAATCTGAAGAAACAGCGGGAACGTGATGATAAAGGCAAGATACGCTCATGGGAGAAGTTGAAAAAGCTTTTGAGGAGACGATTTCTGCCTGAGAATTATAAGCAAGATCTTTATTTTCGAATGCATAGCCTACGACAAGGAGATAAGTCTGTTGAAGAGTACATTCGGGAATTTGATCGTTTATTGATGCGAAGTGATGTTCCAGAATATAAAGAGCAAACAATTGCAAGGTTTTTGGGTGGATTAAATGAAGAAATTGCACATTCAGTGGAGTTGCAATCATTCTGCTCACTTGATGATGTTTGCAAGCTGGCGATCAAGGTGGAAAAGCAAAAGCGGACCTCAAGGGCACCGGCGCTCAAAAACTACAATAGAGGTACAACTGTTTATAAGGGTATTTCTTCTAATAAATCTGGTGTTGTTGAGAAGGAATTTGGAAGGAACAAGATGCTGGAAAAAGGGAAAGAGAAGGCTATGGAACAAACAAAAGGGAAGTCGAACTCCTTTGAACGTGGGAATCGAAAGTGTTTCAAATGCCATGGGTATGGTCATTTTCAGGCCAATTGCCCTAACAACCGGATTATTACTATTAAAGAGATTGAAGAAATTGAAGAGGCAATCAAAGAGGATGAACATGATGGTGAAGAAACTGAAAATGAGGAACATGTTGTGGAAGAAGCTGATGTGGGAAACATGCTGGTGCTACGAAGAGTTTTGCAAGCTCAAATCTGCCCGGAAGAAGATCAAAGAGAAAACTTGTTCCAAACTCGCTGCACCATTAATCAGCGGGTATGCATGGTGATTATTGATAGTGGGAGCTGTGCAAATGTGGCTTCAACAACACTAGTGGAGAAATTGAAGCTTCCAACTCAGAATCATCCTCACTCATATAAATTGCAATGGTTGAACAATGGGAGCACACTCCAAGTCAAAAAACAGGTTCTAATTTCATTCTCCATTGGTAAGAACTATGCTGATGAAGTACTGTGTGATGTTATTCCTATGGATGCTTGTCACTTGTTGTTGGGTAGGCCTTGGCAGTTTGACAGGGAAGTGAAATATGATGGGAGGAAGAACACTTATTCTTTTCGATCTGGGGAAAAGAATATCACACTTGCTCCTTTGAAGCCGTCCCAAACTCTGCAAGAAAAATCTGTTCCGGAAGTACCCAAAGGTAGTCTCTTTATCAGCAAAGCTCAAGTGGAGAAAGCCATAAATAAGCAAAAGCCAGTTTTTGCTTTATTGATGATGGAAAAGTCATGCCATGAGGAGAAGAGTCATCAACATCCTTTAGCTCATTCCTTAATTGGGGAATATCATGATGTTTTTCCTAATGATCTTCCAGCAGGATTACCACCATTTAGAGGCATTGAACACCAGATTGATCTCGTTCCGGGTGCACAATTGCCAAATAAACCAGCATATCGGTGTAATCCTGGAGAATCAAGGGAATTGCAGAAGCAAGTAGATGAGTTGATGGATCGAGGCTTTATAAGGCCAAGCATGAGCCCGTGTTCTGTTCCAGCATTATTGGTGCCAAAGAAAGATGGTACGTATCGCATGTGCATTGATAGTAGAGCTATCAATAATATTACCATCAAATACAGGTATCCCATCCCACGACTCGATGATATGCTTGATGAATTGCATGGTTCATCAATCTTTTCAAAGGTTGATCTTCGTAGTGGATACCACCAGATTCGAATGAAGGAAGGGGATGAGTGGAAAACAGCCTTCAAAACTAAAGGCGGATTGTTTGAGTGGCTGGTCATGCCATTCGGCCTCTCAAATGCTCCTAGCACATTCATGCGACTCATGAATGAAGTTCTGAAACCATTTATTGGTAAATTTGTGGTAGTTTATTTGGATGACATTTTGATTTACAGCAAGGATGTGGAGAGCCATGTGGATCATCTTCGGTGGGTATTTGATGTTCTACGGAAACAAAAGCTATATGGGAAGCTTGAAAAATGCGAGTTCTTTTCAACAGAAGTGGTGTTTTTGGGATATGTGGTAACCAAAGAAGGCATCATGGTGGATGAATCAAAAGTGGAAGCAATCAAGTCCTGGCCACAACCAGAATCCATTACCGAAGTAAGAAGTTTCCACGGTTTGGCATCTTTTTATCGTCGCTTTGTTTCCAATTTCAGCACTATTATGGCACCTATCACTGAATGCTTAAAAAGGGGGAAATTTGAGTGGTCAAAGGCAGCAAATGAATCATTTGAAATCATTAAGAAAAAGTTGTGTGAAGCACCGGTTTTGGCGTTGCCTGATTTTGATCAAGTCTTTGAAGTGGAATGTGATGCAAGTGGAGTTGGGATAGGCGCTGTTCTCATCCAAAGCAAGCGCCCTATTGCATATTTCAGCGAGAAACTGAATGATTCAAGGAGGAATTACAGCACCTATGATAAGGAATTTTATGCGGTTATAAGAGCCCTAGATCATTGGTCTCATTATTTGAGACCGAAGCAGTTTGTTCTTCATTCTGACCATCAGGCTTTGAGGTTTATCAATGGTCAACACAAGCTGAGTTCGAGGCATGCAAAGTGGGTGGAATTCTTACAATCATTCTCATTTGTGTCAAAATACAAGAAGGGGCAAGATAATCTAGTGGCAGATGCTTTATCTCGGAGGTATGCATTACTTACAATTCTTGATGCTCGAATTCTTGGATTTCAGCTTATGAGAGAAGATTATCAGCATGATATGGAGTTTAATTCTATTTTAATCCAATGTCAAGATGGATTTGTGGAGGATTATTCTGTACATGATGGGTTTCTCTTTAAGAGAAACAAGTTGTGTGTTCCAAAGGGTAATTACAGGGACTTGCTTATTCGGGAAGCACATGAAGGGGGACTTGCTGGTCATTTTGGCATCCATAAAACCTTGGAGATACTAAAAGAGCATTTCTACTGGCCGAAGATGCAATCAAATGTCCAAGCTATTCTTTCAAGATGCGGAACATGTCAAAGAGCAAAGAGTCATTTCAAGCCTGGTTTATACACTCCGTTACCTATTCCGGAGCAGCCATGGGAAGATCTCAGCATGGATTTCATTATGGCTTTACCAAAGACTCAGCGAGGTAAAGATTCAATAATGGTTGTTGTTGATCGATTTTCTAAGATGGCTCATTTCATACCTTGTCATAAGACTGAAGATGCAGTGAAAGTGGCAGAATTGTTTTTCAAAGAGATTGTTCGCCTTCATGGAATTCCTCGCAGCATCGTTTCGGATAGAGACACAAAATTTCTCAGCCATTTTTGGAGAACATTATGGGGGAAATTCGGTACGAAACTTCTTTTCAGCACATCCCATCACCCTCAAACGGATGGGCAAACAGAAGTTACCAATCGTACATTGGGCACTATTCTGAGAACATTGGTGAACAAGAGCATGAGAGATTGGGATTTGCAACTTGCACAAGCTGAATTTGCATACAATAGATCTCCCAGTGCTACCACCCGACATTCTCCATTCGAAGTGGTTTATGGAATCAATCCAATCACTCCTATAGAATTGTGCTCTTTGCCTCTTGATTTTCAGGTAAATATTGATGCGGAGGAGAAGACAAAGCAGATGAAGAAGCTCCATGAATCTATTCGTGCTCAAATAGAGAAGTCTAATGAGGCATACAAGAGGCGAGCAAACAAGCATCGGAAGCAGGCTATTTTCCAACCTGGAGACAAAGTGTGGATTCACCTTCGCAAGGAGAGATTTCCATCCAAAAGGAAGAGCAAGCTGGCACCACGAGCTGAAGCGTTTCTGCAACATTCAACATTGGGGACTTATCTACTTACATTGAAGAAGATGATGTCGTGGATTTGAGGGCAAATCCTCTTCAACCGAGGGAGAATGATATGGATCAGATTCAGCACAAGGAGAATAATTTTGGGCTTGATAAAAATTCCAAGCCCAATTGTTGTTCGAATTGGACCAGCCCACACTTCTTGATGTCCAACACTATGGTGGGCCACAACACACTTATTTGGGACCCAAAATCATTTATCCACATGGCAAATGGTGGAAATTCGTAGCTGCACATTAATGAGGAGAGAGAAGGTGGAGAAAAGCATCATTAAGAGGGAATCCCGCTACTTTGGCTAGTGGGGTCATTAAATGGCATGGGAAAGTGTTATTTTATGCTTTTTATGTGCCTTTTGGGTTCCCCATGTCTTGTAACTCGAATTGGAGCATTTTTCTTTATTTATTTTGTCTTTATATTGTATTTTCACTCCTTTGTAATGGGGATAGATGAATGTGACGGGATTTTGAAGTTTGCTGTGCAATCTTCTTGCTTTAGCCTCTTCCCTTTGCCCGGAATTGGTGGTGCATCTCCATCGCTGGTGACGTTGTCTTTAAGCGTGGAGAAACCTTGGCGGGTGGCATTGCCTTTAAGCCTCGGTCATTCGGCTACATTACGCTGCTCCTCTTCACTTACTCATTTTTGAGCTTCCGGCGACGCATCAGGAAACCTCTAGAGAGGGAGAAGCATGGGGGTGACAAGCATCTTGTCCTTCTGCCATTTCAGAGAGTGCAGCAGGGATATCTTGAGATTCCAAGGATGGAGCATGGGCACCATTGCTCAAGAATTATTCCTCAGATTGAGGTTCATCAGGTGTATCTGCGTTGTCAGACTCGGATGTCATGACTAAGATCATGAGAACAACTGGATACGTGTCTGGACTCAGATTCCTACTCTCAACATGGTTGATTGGCAGCACATACTCTTCACCAAGCTTCCTGAAGGGGCCTTCAGGAACTACTTCTAGACCGTTTGCGGCGAGGACCCAATCAATACCACCAATTGTATATGTATTCCCCTTTTTCTCATAAAATTTGGCATCGTGTAATGAAACTTAGAGAGCTCTAAAGGGGCCTTGTCAGCGCGCAATGTCCCACCTTCTCCATTGAAAAAATACTTGATACATTTTTGGTAGGAGGAAGGAATGGCCTTGTGTTGATGTAGCCATGGACTTACAAACAGGGTGTTGAATGTCATGCTTTTCCGAACCACCAAGAACTATGAATGGGCCACAAGGTCTCCAAAATGGGTTATGAGCTTGATTTTCCTCACTAGATTCTGTTCTCACTTGTCATAACCCAAGAGAGTTGTGGCTGAGGGTGTCAGATTGTCCTCATTGTAGCCCAACCTACGAAGTGTTCGTAGTGGGAGAAGGTTGACTCCAGAGCCATTGTCAATGAAGACTTTCTGGACTTCAATGTCATTCAGCATGCCAGACACATATAGGGGTTTGATGTGTCCTTGCATGGTGGTATCTTCATCTTGATCGGTGAAGGAAATCACTACATTACATTCATCTGGGATAGTTTCCATTCGATATATCTCAGCGACAGTAACTTCAGATTGAAATTCTTGGGGGATGAGTAGGGCTTCTATGAGTGCCTCCCAGAGGTCTTCTGACAAACTGAGGGAATCCAGGATTGATAGCTTGGCTGGTACTGAGGCCAGCTACTTTAGGATATCATACTTTTTCTCCAAAGTCTGGTGCTTCTCTATTTGTGGGAGTTATTTAACGGGCACTTTAGGGGATGGATCATAATATGAGGAGGGACTGGTCGCAGGGGAAAGAGTTAGTGGTGCTCCTGTGTTCTGGGGAACCAACCTGGTCGGTTTACTTGTGTGCCCTAGGAAACTAGACACTTGTTCCTCCTCTGATGGGTACCATAGAATGATGGGCCATAGTGACTTCTCGTGGTGGCAGGGGAATATTCTTGCTCTTGCTGGGTCTATTAAAGGTCCCTCCTACGAGTTTCTACGATATTGACAGTTTGAGCTGGGGTAAAACCGTAGGGTTTGTTCTGGTCATGGCTAAATTTTCCTCGGTATCCGTTGCCTCTTCGATTCCTCCTTCTGGTCCCCCAATCGGGTGTTGGGAACTCGGGTTCATAACCATAATCTTCTTCAGAGAATGGTTCCATAAAATGGATGACGTTGACAGAACCGATGATTAGTTCCTCATCTGATGACAGATTATCCTTGTTGACTGCCTTTTATGGTTCCTTTTGGTGGGCTAGTGCCCATTGTGTCAAGCCTGAGGGCATGAAATCTGAAAGTGTCAAGTCTAGCTTTGGCCCTATCATAGATTTCTCCTCTTGTATATGTTTCTTCCCTCTCTGATTACTCCTGGATGACCAGATTTTGGGTGGTTGTGGGTCCGAGGATGGCTGTTGTGTTTCATTAAGATCTGTTGGCGGCACAACCAGTTGCTACAATTGAGCTCGGATTATTCCATAAGCTTGGTTGACCATTTTCCGAGTCACCCAACCATCTAATTTATGCTCCCTTTTTCTAACAAATTTCTGCCACTCCCCCCCTCATTTGGGTCGGTGGAAAAAACATATGCTATGTGTGCCGGGGTTGGTCCTAGATTAACCTACCCCGAGTCCACCATCCTTTGTAGGAGGTATTTTAAGATGGATCATTCTTGAATACAGTGTCCCAACATCTGATGGTATGGACAATAATATGGTCGGTTGTTGTGGCCGACCTCTTCAGGCTTTCTTGGATCTATTAAGTGGAGCAAGTTGAAATTCATGACGGATATGAAATAGTCGTTGACTTGGTCCTCTCGGAACGAGTAAGCTTTATTTCTTCACTCCTCATATTGGTTTCTCCTAAGTCTTCTTTGATCGTCTTGCTAGGGCGAAGGTGATCATTGATACACCAGAGGCCCTTGGCAATTTGGCGGAGGACTAGGTGGTGGAGCAGGTGCAGGGGATAGCTTGAGTGTGACAAAGGATGCTTCAGCTCTACCTTCTCTCTTTACAAGAGCCTGTGAGGCTATTTAGGACTTGAGTTTAGTCTGCTGCAAGGAGTTTTTGATCCTTTGGGAAATAGAAGAGAAATACCAGAATCTGGTGGTGCATTTCACTGGTATGAGTGGCGTTCAAAGCTCATCTCAGAGGTTGTCGATGCATATATCGAGCATCTAGTCCTGGGGAAGTGTTTTGTTCAGAGAGTAGGTCATACCCTTCTATCTGGCGATGAAGTCTGAGACCTTTTCATTCTCCCTCTCTTTACAATTCATGAGGTCGCTAACCATCGTCTTGGCTAACGTTGAGATAAGTGGAACAAGAACTGCTGCCGAAGATCCTCCCATACTTTTATTGATTGAGCTAGCAAACTTGTATACCAGAGGAAGACCGAAACTTATAAGGTTCACACGAAGCATCTGAGTTTCACTGCTTCTTGTTGTTCCAGAGTTCCCATCATAGGGTTGCAATGAGATGTGCAGTGCATCAAATACAATTCTGGGTCACCTGAGCCATTGAATATAGGGAATGCAGGGCTCCCAAAATTTAGGGGTGGCGGCATGTTTCTCACCTAGACTGGGTAAGACTTTCACTCTGTATGTATCAAAGCGTGCCAGCCTTCTATGGCTTCCAATCGAGCTGTCAGTGCTTCGATGGTATTGGTGAGACCCTGGTTTACATCCTGTTGGGCCAGATCCCAAATGGGTACAGCCTGGGGTACTACCTAAAGTACTGGCTCAATTGGTACCTGAGGCGCATATGCCATCAGTGGTCACTTAGGAGGATTTATATGTACTCGCTCTGGTTTCTTCCTAAGTGGAAGAAAGTCTTGGTATGCTTTTGAACCCAAGTTCGAGTAGTTGGACGGGCTAGGTGTCGCGCTGGGCGGGGGCCCTATAGCACCCCAAACATTTTATGGTATGTTTCTATTAAATACACTGTATTCATTAGATAACCTATATTTCATGAATCAATAAGCCTCTATGGAACAAAACTTGGTTACTTATAGGAGATAGCCATAACCTAGCCATTAAACTTAAATTTTCCAGCTCTGTGATTTGAATTTTAAAAATTTGACATACACAGTTGTGTTCGAAATGTAATTTAGAGTCTGGTAGAATTAACTTAATCTTCAATGAATAGTAACATACCCTTATGAATAGTAACCTACCCTTATGAATAGTAACTTACCCTTATGAATAGTAATATGACTCTTATGAATGGTATTCATACCCTTGAGTGAATAAATGAATTTAGGCACCTTAAAAATGAAGATGAATATTTTAAGTGTTTATATATTTCGATTAAATAATGGATTAATTAAATATTTAAGTAATCATATTTAGAAAATTATTTTTAAAAAATGGAATTCATTTTTGGATTCTACATGTCGAAAAATGGTTAGGGTGAATTTTTGGGATTTTTCTAAAAAACTTAAATTTTTTGTGAATAGTAAAATACATTAATTTACCGTATAAATACATTATAAATTAAATTAACTATTCCTAGCATAATGAGTAATGTAAGAAAACAAATCTAGAACTCACATGCATATATTACTATTATTGGTCATGTAATACTCACTATTTCTTTTCTTGAGAGGAAATAATAAATTAATGATTATAATATTAAGAAAACTCCTCTCCCCTCCACTATATAAACCACCCCTCACCCCCTCTTCCTCCCACACCATTCAAGCTTCAAGACTTACCTAAATTCTGCCAAATACTCTTCCCAAGCCCTCTCCCCAAGTCCAAGACCTACTGGTCTCACCAAAAGGCCTAAAAAATGCCTTAAAGAGTTTCCCAAGGAGGAGTACTCAAGAGGTGAACCTCTCTTCCTTTTTCTTTCAATTCTTTTTACAAGTTCCATTATTTTTCTCTCTCTTATCACCTCACCTCATCCAAATTCCATGATAATTCCATTACCTTAATTGTATTATATTTTAATTGTTCCAGTGGAATATTTCATCATAATCTCTCTTTTTCCCTTCCTTTTATACAATAAATGCAAACACTATCTGAGATGTGTTAATTTATCACACTCAAGGAAGACGAGTTTTCAATTTTCATTAATATCTTCAATAATGGTCATGAAACCTTTTAAATGGTTGAACCAAATCATAATATATGTATTTTATCTTGTTTAATGTTCTGTAATCCTTACACATCCATAATATGAAATAATAATACAAAACAAGGTTATTATGCACAAAACTGCCGAGCTAAATCCAGGCGTTTATCAATTACTTTTAACTAATGATTCATCTTCAAGTATATAACCTAGAATAATTATAAGATCATTTATATCTTTTTAATGTAACTAATAATATATATTAACAATTCTTGATGTTTAACCACATTTCAAATGAACCTTCTTTCATGAATACAAGTAAACAGATCATGAAAACCAAGTAAGAAAATGCTTCCAAAACAATAAAATTGAATCTCTTAAACCCATAAAAAAGTCCATTAATGAACCTAATAAGGTTATAAAATATCAATTAAATGTTTATGAGGTTATTTAATTATTAATTAATGAATCTAAATTTGATTATTCAGGTCGTTAAGAACAATCAAGAACACCTTCGAGCATAAGGTAAGGGATCCTCTCTCTCACTTTTGTTCAAGAATCTACCCTATGTTGTGCCCTCTTATTTTTAATTCCTAATGATGGTGTATTTTTTATCACCTCCCCCATATTTCCATTGTGACATATAAATAATGGTATACCAATTTACCTCTCATTAATCCCTCGCAATAACACTCGTTACCATTCTGAAATGTTTGTAAGGGGTTTTCTCATCTCACTTTCAATTCTGTGGGATTTCCATTGTTCGCCTCTTATTTATTATATGTGTTATAGGTGTAATTACATTTGATATATATTATCATAATTATCTTTATATTCATGGTATTATGTGATTCATTTGGTGGTTATTAACTTTTGGTCATACGACTCAATTGATTACAACGTGGTAACGAGCTTGGTCTCAATTTTCACTTCGTTGTGACTTGTTTAGTATTGTGCACCTACTCTTTATTATGTGGTGTACCTACTACCCATTTGAGATAAATTTTCAATAGAAATTATATTCCATTTAAATTTCCATATTCTCATAACATGGATATGATTATTTTTTAAGTTGTATACCATTTTACATATGGTATTTATTTTGAATGTTGTTTTGACTGTGGAAATATTGATGAATCCATATCCTCTATTCTATACAGATAATGTAAAGTCATTTTGATCTTATGTTTAACTATTTATAAAGAATTATTTGGATGCAGAGACGTGTGGGGTCCCACTACATCCCCTCAATGCATTGGTAGGTCTCATGAGACAAATCATTTGGCGACAAACCCTTCGAGTTTGTTTCCAAAAATCAGACGGGTTTCTACCCACAGAACTAAACTGTTTTAATGGTATTATGGTATCATGTGCTAGATATATGACGTACAATTAATAAAAATTCTCTTTATTCATTATCAGTTATTACTATCCATGAGGTTTTCACTATGAAAAAATCTATGGATGCATTTTCATTCTCATTTTATTAATGGCGTGAGTTTTTCATTTATTCGTCATGCCATTTTGATTATATAAAATTGTTTACAATTCAGTTATTATTGATTCATGATTCCTCTATTTGTAACTCTTACTTATCATTTGAGCTTACCCCTTTCACTTGTTTACCTTCAATATTTTATTAAGAGGAGATCATTTATTGAGTTCTTGTGGATGCAGTCTTTAGTTTTTGTTATGTATTTTATTTTGTAACATTTTCCAATGTAATTTGAGTTACATCTATGTATATAGATTCTTCAAGACTACTAAACTGATCATTCCTTCACGATTTCATTCCTTCTAACCATGAAAATATCACAAGTAATGCACCGACTCCAGTCTAGAGGGGTCGGGCGTTACAGTTGGTACCATAGGAAGTTTAGTAGAAAACTTGGAAACTAGATTAGAAAATCTAGATTAGGGAACAAATCTCTAAGGTAGTATTTGAGGGTAAACATACAAGAATGTCCTGGTATTTTGGTAAGGAATATATTATGTGAATATTTCTAGCAAATACATCTCTGTCTGGATACGATCAGGTAGAGGTGGCTCTGGCACAGATGTACCTAGGAGTGAAAACTCCGACAAGGAGTTTTGGGCTTGACCCAGGATATACTGGTACACGACAACGGGCCTTACTGCACTCTTGGTTATGAAACTCCTGGGGTATATGCTTAGGATAATTCATATTTTCTTTACAATCCATTATGAAGGATTGAAATGTAAATTATTCCTCAAAGAAACAATTTTTCTAATTTTGGGATTAGCCATACGTAGGATCTCAATTTATGCTAAGTATTTTGTTAAGTTAAGACTATACATTATGATTCATACCCGAATCTAGTGTGTGCCATTATTTATAAATGGCGTTTAATAGAATAAGGGGAATCAATACTCATGGGCAATATAAGGATCCCCCCATTGAACAAGTCAATATAGTCAATGTTGGAGCAGATTAGATAATGACCATATTAGAACAACATACTCAGGTTGTAACGAATAACCATTCCACACCTGTGTTGGATCGTTTCATGTGGAAGAAGCCCCCATATTTCAGTGGGACTACTAATCTAGTGGTTTCTGAGCAATGGATCAAGTCCCTTGAAAAGATATTAAGGGCATTAAGATTCAATGAAAATGAAAAGGTAGTGATGGTAGTATATTGTCTCAAGGGTGATACTAATCAATGGTGGTCCTTGATTCAAAATACCATAGAGAAATATGAAATAGAAGATATGAAATGGAGGAATTTTAAGGAAAAATTCTTAAAAAAATATTTCCCTCATGAGAAACGAACTGAAATGAAGAGGAAATTCCTTGGATTAAAGCAAAGGGAAGAAGACAGTGTTGTAGAGTATGAGGCTACCTTCAAAAGGCTAGCCAGGTATGTCGTAGATTACGCACATGACTTTTTATACAAGATTTATCATTTCTTTGAAGGTCTTAAGCTAAGTCTTAAATGGGCACTGACTTCTCAAAAATTTTCTTCATATGATGAAATTGTATCAAGTGCCATCAAAACAGAGAAGGAATTTTCTAGATCAAATTTGTTCAAGGGAACCCAAGATAAAAAGTGGTACTCTAATAACCAAGGGAAAGGTGAAGCACCAAAGAAGAACAAAGGAATGAAGAAATTCCCATTATGGGAGAACTGTGGAAAGAATCATCTCGTGAAATGCTTGAAAGGCATGGGAGTCTGCTATAAGTGTGGAGAAAAGGGTCATCTATCTCATGAATTAAAGGGGAAGAAACAATTTGATGATTTTCAATGCTACAATTGTAGAGAGAGGGGACACTATGAAAATGAGTGTCCTAATAACCAAGGAAACATGCCTCAGAAAAATCCAAGAGAGCGAGGGAGAGAATATGCGATTATAACTGCGGAAGTTGAAGTTCCTAATGATGTGGTGGAAGGTACTTTAATTATTTCCTCAAACTTAGCCAACACTTTATTTGATTATGGATCATCACATTCATTTATATCTTCCCAGTTTTCCAAGAAAATTAGACATGTCCAATTTGATTTAATAAAGGAGTTATCAGTCGAAACTCTTAGGGGATGCATCGTTTCAACAAAGGCATGTAGACTAGTCCCCCTCATGACACATAAACATGCTTTAGTTTCTAACCTTATCATCATACCAATGACTGAATTTGATATAATTCTCAGTATGAATTGGTTGTCAAATTATGATGCGAAGACTTATTGAAAGAAGAAGGAAGTTACAATTTTTTAAAATGGTGTAGAATCTCTTATCTTTAGAGCAGTGACCTCTCCATCTGATTATTATCTAGACCCACCCCCAGTAGCTCTATTAAATGAAATTCTTGGAGAGGAAGAGAACCTAATATCTATGGGTGAGGAAAGAAATCTTAAAATTAAAGACATGCACACAGTGAAATAATACATTGATGTATTTATATAGGATTTACCTGGACATTCTCCAGAGCAGGAAGTTGAGTTCTCTATTGATTTAATTCCTGGTGCAAGACCTATATCTAAGAATACCTATAGAATGGCCATCATGGAATTAGTGGAGCTAAAGAAAAAACTAGAGGAATTGAGTGAAAAGTGATTTATTCAACCTAGTGTTTCTCTATGGGGAGCCCCTGTCCACTTTGTCAAGAAGAAAGATGGATCCATGAGACTATGCATTGATTACAGGGAAATCAATGCTATTACAATAATGAATAAGTATCCTCTACACCGGATTTATGATTTATTTGATCAACTTCATGGAGCTCAAAACTTTTAAAAGATTGACCTTCGATCTGGATGTCATCAGCTACGTGTGAGGAAGGAAGATATTCCTAAGACAACATTTTGAACCAGGTATGGACATTATGAGTTTATAGTGATGACTTTTGGACTGACAAATGCACCCTCTATATTCATAGATTTATTGAATAGATTTTTTAAGGAATATCTTGATAACTTTGTTTTGGTATTCATTGATGATATCCTAGTATACTCAAAAATCTACGAAGACCATGAGAATCACTTGCGGATTATTCTGAAAACTCTTAGAAGAAATGAATTATATGGGAAGTTTAGCAAGTGCGAATTATGGCTTCAATCAGTTTCTTTTCTAGGCCATATTGTCTCTAAGGATGTAATCCTAGTTGATCCTGCAAAGACAAAGGAAATCTAAGAATGGCCCACACCAACAAACATAACGAAGGTATGCAGTTTTATTGGCTTAGAAGGTTACTATCGGCATTTCGTTCATAAATTTTCCCGACTGGATAACCCGCTAACCAAGATCACACGTAAAGGAGTTAAGTTTATGTGAACAAAAGAATGTACAAAATGATTCAAAGAATTGAAAAGAATATGGTCAATTCTCCAGTTTTGACTCTTCCACCTGGAAGTGATGGATTTTTAATATACAGTGATGCATCAAAGAATGGGTTGGGTTGCATCCTTATGAAAAATGGTAAATTTATTTCTTATGCATCAAGAAAATTGAAGAATCTGAGAAAAATTATCCAACACATGATCTTGAGTTAGCAGCCGTAATCTTTGCTCTGAAAATATGGAGACATTATCTTTACGGTGAAAAATGTGATATATACACAGATAAAAAGAGTTTGAAATACATTTTCACATAGAAAGAACTCAACGTGAGGAATATGAGATGGATCAAGTTACTAAAAGATTACAATTGTTCAATACACTAACACCCAGGAAAGGAAAATAAGGTGGAAGATGCATTAAGCAGGAAAGATCACGGACTCCTGACCCAAATGAGGATTTAAAGAGATTCTATATTCATGGATCTACTGAAGATGGATATGGGAATTGTTAAGGAAGAGGAAACATATTTTCTCTTTCAAATGATTTCTAAACCATCTTTATTAGAAAAGATAAAAATCTATCAATTTGATGACGAGAATCTGCACAAGAAAATTAAGGCTGTCAAGGATGAGAGATTGCAAGACTTTGTGTATGAATAAGGAGTTCTAAAATTTGGTAAGAGGTTATGTGTTCCATCAGTACTTGAGCTAAAAAGTGGAATATTAGATGATTATCATAACTCAAATTTCTCTATACACCCAAGTAGCACAAATATGTATAGAGTTCCGAAGGAACATTTTTGGTGGGATAATATGAAGCGGGAGATTGATGACTACATGTCAAGGTGCCTAGTTTGTTAACAAGTGAAGGTGGAGAGACAACATCCAAGAGGGGTGATGCAACCTCTAACTATTCCTATGTGGAAGTGGGATAACATTATGATGGATTTTTTCACCGGACTACCAAGGACACCTAGAAGGAATGATGGAATATGGGTAATTGTTGATCGTCTCACAAAATCAGCACATTTCCTTCCTATAAGATAGGATTTACCACTTGATCACCTGACAAGAATTTATATTAATGAAGTTGTAAGACTTCATGGTGAACCTCTATCGATTGTGTCTGGTTGAGATACCCTGTTTACATCAAAATTCTGGGAAAGTCTCCAGAAGGCTTTGAATATTGAGCTTCATATGAGTACTGCTTATCACCCCCAAACCAATGGACAGTCTAAAAGGACTACTCAAACTCTAGAAGACATTTTGAGATCATGCTATCTTGACTTTAAAGGTATGTGGGATTAATACTTGCCTTTGGTGGAATTTTCTTACAACAATAGTTTCCATTCTAGTATTCAAATGGCTCTATATGAAGCATTATACGGAAAGAGATGTTGAACTCCAACTTGTTGGGATGAAGTTGGTGAGAGGAAACTTATAGGCCCAAAACTTATTGAAGAGACAACGGAAAAGGAGAATACAATCCAAGCCCATATTAAAGTATCCCAAAGTAGACAGAAGAGTTATGCTAAAAACTAGAGAAAGGATTTGGAATTTCAAGTGGGTGATCATGTCTTTTTGAAAGTATCTCTATGGAAGGGTATCTTAAGGTTCGGTAAGAAAGGGAAATTGAGACCCAGGTACATAGGACCATTTTAAATTCTGGAAAGAATCAGAGCTATAGCTTACCGTTTAGCGATGCCTCCAAATCTCTCCAGAGTTCATGATGTGTTCCACGTGTTATTGTTAAAGAAATACATGTCAAACCCAATGCATGTACTCACATATGAATAAATAAAACTGGAACATGATTTATCATACTGTGAAAAGCCTATCGGGATTCTTGACACAAGGGAGAAGGTATTGACAAATCAGAAAACTCATCTAGTAAATGTTCTTTGGAGAAACCAGAATATAGAGGAAGCAACATGGGAACCTGAGGATGTTATGAAAAAGAACCACCCACATCTTTTTGGTTGGATTTATACATAAAATTTCAAAAAAAGAAATTTATGAAGGAGGGAATAATGTAGCACCCCAAACATTTTATGGTATGTTTCTCTTAAATGCACTGTATTCATTAGATAGCCTATATTTCATGAATCACTGAGCCTCTATGAAACAAAACTTTGTTACTTATAGGAGATATCCATAACCTAGCCATTAAACTTAAATTTTCCACCTCTATGATTTGAATTTTAAAAATTTGACATACACGGTTGTGTTCAAAATGATATTTAGAGTCTGATAGAATTAACTTAATTTTTGGTGAATAGTAACCTACCCTTATGAATAGTAACTTACCCTTATGAATAGTAATATGACTTTTATGAATGGTATCCATACCCTTGAGTGTATAAATGAATTTAGGAACCTTAAAAATGAAGATGAATATTTTAAGTGTTTATATATTTCGATTAAATAATAAATTAATTAAAATTTTAATTAATAATATTTAGAAAATTATTTTTGAAAAATGGACTTCATTTTTGGATTATACATGTTGAAAAATGGTTCGGGTGAATTTTTGGGATTTTTCTGAAATACTTAAATTTTTGGTGAATAGTAAAATTCATTAATTTACCGTACAAATACATTATAAATTAAATTAACTATTACTAGCATCATGAGTGATGTAAGCACCCAAAAATCGAAATCACATTCATATATTACTATTCTTGGTCATGAAATACTCACTATTTATTTTCTTGAGAGGAAATAATAAATTAATGATTATAATATTAAGAAAACTCCTCTCCCCTCCACTATATAAACCACCCCTCTCCCCCTCTTCCTCCCACACCAATAAAACATCAATTCTTGCCTAAATTCTGAAACATAATCTTCCCAAGACCCCTCCCCACATCCAAGACCTTTTGGTCTCACCAAAAGGACTCAAACAAAGGCCTTAAGGAGTTTCTCAAGGATGGGTACTCAAGAGGTGAACCTCTCTTCCTTTTTCTTTCAATTATTTTTACAAGTTCCATTATTTTGTTCTCTCTTCTCACCTCACCTCATCCAAATTACATGATAATTCCATTACCTTAAATTTACTATATTTTCATTGTGATAATGGAATATTTCATCATAATCTCTCTTTTTCCCTTTTATACAATAAATGCAAACACCGTCCGAGATGTGTTAATTTATCACACTCAAGGAAGATGAGTTTTCAATTTGCATTACTATCTTAAATACTGGTCATGAAACCTTTTAAATGGTTGAACCAGATAATAATATATGTATTTTATCTTTTTTAATGTTCTAGAATCCTTATACACCCATAATATGGAATAATAATACAAAACAAGTTTATTATGCACAAAATCGCCGAGCTAAATCCAAGAGTTTATCAATAACTTTCAACTAATGATTCATCCTCAATTATATAACCCAGAATAATTATAATATCATTTATACCTATTTAATGTCACTAATACTATATATTAACAATTATTAATGTTTAACCACATTTCAAATGAACTTTAATTCATGAATACAAGTAAACGGATCATGAAAACCAAGTAAGAAAATGCTTCCAAAACAATTAAAATTGAATCTCTTAAACCCATCAAAAAGGACATTAATGAACCTAATAAGGTTATAAAATATCAATTACATGTTTATGAGGTTCTGGAATTATTAATTAATTAAGCTAAACTTGATTATTCACGTCATTAAGAACAATCAAGAACACCTTCGAGCATAAGGTAAGGGATCCTCTCTCTCACTTTTGTTCAAGAATCTCCCCTATGTTGTGCCCCTTTATTTTTAATTCCTAATGATGGGTTATGTTTTTTCACCTCCCCCATACTTCCCTTGTGACATATAAACAATGGGGTACCCCTTTACCTCTCATTAAGCTCTTGCAATAACACTCATTACCATGCCAAAATGTTTGTAAGGGGTTTTCTCATCTCACTTTCAATTCTGTGGGATTTCCATTATTCGCCTCTTATTTATTATAAGTGGTATAGGTGTACTACCATTTGATATATCTTATCACGATTCTCTTTATATTCATGGTATTCTATGATTCATTTGGTGTTTGTTAACTTTTTGTCATACGACTCAATTGATTACAACGTGGTAACGAGCTTGGTCTCAATTTTCACTTCGTTGTGACTTGCTTAGTATTGGCAACTACTCTTTCTTATGTGGTGTACCTACTTCCCATTTGAGATAAAATTTCAATTGAAATTATATTCCATTTAAATTTCCATATTCTCATAACATGGATATGATTATTTTCTAAGCTGTATACCATTTTACATATGGTATTTACTTTGAATGTTGTTTTGACTGTGGAAATATTGATGAATCTGTATCGTCTATTCTATACGGATAATGTAAAGTCATTTTGATATTATGTTGAACCATGTATAAATAATGATTTGAATGCAGAGGTGGTTGGGGCCCGCTATATCCACTCAATGCATTGGTAGGTCTCATGAGACCAATCAGTTGGTGACAGACCCTTCGAGTTTGTTTCCAAAAATCAGACGGGTTCTACCCACAGAACTAAACCGTTTTAACGGTATTATGGTATCATGTTCTAGATACATGACGTTCAATTAATAATCATTATCTTTATTCATTATCAGTTATTATTATCCATGATATTTTCACATTGACAAAATCTATGGATGTAGTTTCATTCTCAGTTTATTAATGGTGTGAGTTTTTCATTTATTCACCATGACATTTTGATTATGTCAAATTGTTTACAATTAATTTATTATTGATTCATGATTCATCTATTTGTAACCATTAATGATCATTTGATCTCAACCCTTTTTCTTGTTTACCTTCAACAGGTTATGAAGAGGAGATCATTTATTGAGTTCTTGTGGATGCAGTCATTAGTTTTTGTTATGTATTGTATTTTGTAACCTTTTACAATGTAATTTGAGTTACATATATGTATCTAGTTTCTTCAAGGATACTAAACTAATCATTCCTTTGGTATTTTCATTCCTTCTAACCATGCCAATATCACAAGTAATGCACCGGCTCCCGTCTAGAGGGGTCGGGGCGTTACAGTCCCTGACCTTGTTTCGTTTTCCGGGGAAAACCCTTGTTGTTGAGGTGCACTTGCTGGAAGTGTGTACTGTGACTCATCTTGAGGAACTTATTTGATAGGACAGTTCCTCTGGAGTAGCTCGGCGTTAATCTGCCTTAATTCTTTCATTTCCTCCTCCTACAGATCAAACCTCTCTTTGAGCGTGAGAGGTTCGTTTGTGTTGAGAGAAGGAGACAGGTTGAGGAAAACCTGTCCTTTTTTCCTTTCTCTATTGGTAACTCGCTAGCAAAGCATAGGGATATTTTATAGAGCGTTCAGGTTCAGGGTGGCCCTCTGGTTCCGAGTGTGCACGCCTACTGGCTCATTGTGAATCACATCCTGAACGGAACCATCTTATCCTGATCCATCTGGGTTTGTGTCGTCTTCAGTGCCATCTGTAGGGTTAACATCCAAGATGTTGACAGATGCATAATACAGGGTGGAGGAGCTGTCATCTTCCAAGTAGGAAGAGGACCTTCCGCGCCTCATACTGGTTTCCCCCTTCTATCTTGGGATTTTCTTCGGGTTTCTTGAAGAAGGGTGATGTGGAAGGATCCTTGGTGTGAACTTATGGCACGCCTGCCTCTTGGAGGGATGGTGTTTCAAAGGATGAGGCTGGATAGGAATCTCCTCTTCTGACTACCCTCCTCAAATGAGAGAATACTTATTCTCATGGGGGAGGTTGTTGTTGAGGTAAAAATGACCCCAGTCCTAGGGGATGGGGTTTGATTAATTCTTTGGGTGCCACGCCTCTTCCCATTTTTTCTATTCTTATGGGGGGAATTTGTTGTTAAAAATTCCCCCAGCCTTGTAGGCTGGGGTTGGTCCCGTATTGCGGTGTATGCTGCTACTATCACTTCCTTCCTGATCTCACGTGCTCCTATTCATGGGTGAGATTGACCCGGTGTTGAGTTCTCCTATGAATTAATTCCCTATAGGGAGGCAATCACTGATTTCTGATTGGATTTTATTGGGAAAGAATCCTGACGAATGTTTTCAGTAGCCTGATTCAGGAGTTCTTGAATGACCCTCTCTCATTAGGCCTAACACTTTTCAGACTTACTTAAGGCATATTTCTATCGGATGTGCCACCTCTCCTGAATAGGGACTTCATTTGACTGTCATCTTGACATGATGGCATTGCAATACCTTACGCCAAATGGGTTTTGTTGGATGGGAAGTGGAGTGAAATGCAGAGACCCATGTTCTCCCCATCCACAGATATGAACTCTCACCAGATCATCATCAATAAGGTGACACAATTTGTGCAGCGCACAGAGGCTGGTTGACTCAAGGTCACTTTTTCACCTCTCTAATCGCGGTCGTCGCACCGAAGGAAGGGATTCTAGGTCAATGTGATGCAGGATCTATCCTATTGTCTTGACATGATCTTCATACCCTTCATATGGTAGGAAGTTTAATTTCATCCGGCGAAGGGTTGTCCAACTATTGGAGTAGATGTCATGCATGATTACTTTCGAAAACTCTTTAGGTACGTCGAACTGAGAGGTGTACGTGGGCCAAAACATTATTGGTAAATCATCCCTAGTTAGCTGTTTCCGTAGGTGCAATACCTCAGCATCTGCCTTCGCCAGCGATTCCTCTACTTGATCATCCCAACTGAGATGCTCCTTGATAGTATGATCAGAGGTAGCAGGGCTAGTAGGGGTCGAACCATTATGTGGGTGGCTCTAAGGTGTCTCAGAGGATGAATGTGGTCCTGGTCCATCTCCTGACTAAAGAAGGATGTCGTTGATAGTTGAATGGGAATCTGACATGCTTGATTCCCTCCTTCTGAGTGCCTCAGCATAGGAGGGATTTTCTGTACTTGATTCGGCAGGGGGAGGACCTTCATGTCGATATGATATGTCACTGCAGGGAGGAACTTCACAGTTGGCACTGTAGTGGTGAGGACTACCATTGCGGCTTCAAGTCCGACTGCCAGAAATAATTCTGCAGTGCATACCCTAGGTAGGAACTTAAGAGTGGACTGCAGTAAGGGTTGGACCTTCTTGTTGTTCAAGGCCATTGTGGGGAGGGCCTTCACAATGGATATCATTGTAGCAAGGATGACCATCATGGTTTGAAGTTCGCTGTGCATCCTGGGGAGGGCCTTCAGGACACACTACTACAAGGAGAGGACCTTCTTATTTCTTAAGGCCATTGCACGGGGGACCTTCTCAATGGCATCCATGATGGAAAGGAATACCATCATAACTGTAGCTTACTGTCATAGCTGTAGCTTACCGTTTAGTGATGCCGCCAAATCTCTCCAGAGTTCATGATGTGTTCCACGTGTTATTGTTAAAGAAACACATGCCAGACCCAACACATGTACTCACATATGAATAAATAGAACTGAAACCTGATTTTTCATACTGTGAAAAGCCTATCGGGATTCTTGACACAAGGGAGAAGGTATTGAAAATTCAGACAACTCGTCTAGTAAAGGTTCTTTGGATAAACCATAATATGGTGGAGTCAACATGGGAACCTGAGGATGTTATGAAAAAGAACCACCCACAACTTTTTGGTTGGCTTTATACATAAAATTTTGAGGACAAAATTTCCAAAGGATGGAATAATGTAGCACCCCAAACATTTTATGTAATGTTTCTCTTAAATACACTGTATTCATTAGATAACCTATATTTCATGAATCACTAAGCCTCTATGGAACAAAACTTGGTTACTTATAGGAGATAGCCATAACCTAGCCATTAAACTTAAATTTTCCAGCTCTGTGATTTGAATTTTAAAAATTTGACATACACAGTTGTGTTTGAAATGATATTTAGAGTTTGATAGAATTAAATTAATCTTTAGTGAATAGTAACCTACCCTTATGAATATTAACTTACCCTTTTTAATAGTAATATGACTCTTATGAATGGTATCCATACCCTTGAGTGAATAAATGAATTTAGGCACCTTAAAAATGAAGATGAATATTTTAAGTGTTTATAAATTTCGATTAAATAATAGATTAATTAAATATTTAAGTAATCATATTTAGAAAATTATTTTTGAAAAATGGAATTCATTTTTGTATTCTACACATCGGAAAATGGTTAGGGTGAATTTTTGGGATTTTTCTAAAAAACTTGATTTTTTTGTGAATAGTAAAATACATTAATTTACCGTATAAATACATTAAAAATTAAATTAACTATTCCTAGAATAATGAGTTATGTAAGCACCCAAATCTAGAACTCACATTCATATATTACTATTCTTGTTCATGTAATACTCACTATTTCTTTTCTTGAGAGGAAATAATAAATTAATGATTATAATATTAAGAAAACTCCTCTCCCCTCCACTATATAAACCACCCCTCACCCCCTCTTCCTCCTACACCAATCAAACATTGATTCTTGCCTAAATTCTGACAAATAATCTTCTAAAGCCCCGTCCCCACGTCCAAGACCTTCTGGTCTCACCAAAAGGCCTCAAACAAAGGCCTTAAGGAGTTTCTCAAGGATGAGTACTCAAGAGGTGAAGCTCTCTTCCTTTTTCTTTCAATTATTTTTACAAGTTCCATTATTTTGTTCTATCTTCTCACCTCACCTCATCCAAATTACATGATAATTCCATTACCTTAAATCTAATATATTTTCATTGTGCTAATTTAATATTTCATCATAATCTCTCTTTTTCCCTTTTATACATTAAATGCAAACACTGCCTGAGATGTGTTAATTTATCACACTCAAGGAAGACGGGTTTTCAATTTGAATTACTATCTTAAATACTGGTCATGAAAACTTTTAAATGGTTTAAAAAGATCATAATATATGTATTTTATCTTTTTTAATGTTCTATAATCCTTACACACCCATAATAAGGAATAATAATACAAAACAAGTTTTTCATGCACAAAACCGCCGAGCTAAATCCAAGCATTTATCAATAACTTTAAACTAATGATTTATCCTCAATTATATAACCCAGAATCATTATAAGATAATTTATATCTATTTAATGTCACTAATACTATATATTAACAATTTTTAATGTTTAACCACATTTCAAATGAAGTTTCATTCATGAATATAAGTAAATAGATCATGAAAACCAAGTAAGAAAATGCTTCCAAAACAAAAAAAATTGAATCTCTTAAACCCATCAAAAATAACATTAATGAACCTAATAAGGTTATAAAATATCAATTACATGATTATGAGGTTCTTTAATTATTAATTAATGAATCTAAATTTGATTATTTAGGTCGTTAAGAACAATCAAGAACACCTTCGAGCATAAGGTAAGGGATCCTCTCTCTCACTTTTGTTCAAGAATCTCCCCTATGTTGTGCCCCTTTATTTTTAATTTCTAATGATGGGGTATGTTTTCTCACCTCACCCATACTACCCTTGTGACATATAAACAATGGGGTACCCCTTTTCCTCTCATTAAGCTCTCGCAATAACACTCGTTACCATGCCGAAATGTTTGTAAGGGGTTTTCTCATCTCACTTTCAATTATGTGGGATTTCCATTGTTCACCTCTTATTTATTATACATGGTATAGGTGTACTACCATTTGATATATATTATCACTATTATCTTTATATTCATGGTATTGAATGATTCATTTGGTGTTTGTTAACTTTTGGTCATACGACTCAATTGATTACAACGTGGTAACGATCTTGGTCTCAATTTTCACTTCGTTGTGACTTGCTTAGTATTTTGCACCTACTATTTCTTATGTGGTGTAACTATTGACCATTTGAGATAAATTTTCAATTTAAATTATATTCCATTTAAATTTCCATATTCTCATAACATGGATAAGATTATTTTCTAAGCTATATACCATTTTACATATGGTATTTACTTTGTTGTTTTGACTGTGGAAATATTGATGAATCCATATCGTCTATTCTATACGGATAATGTAAAGTCATTTTGATCTTATGTTGAACCATGTATAAATAATTATTTGGATGCAGAGGTGGGTCGAGCCCTCTATAGCCCCTCAATGCATCGGTAGGTCTCATGAGACCAATCAGTTGGTGACAAACCCTTCGAGTTTGTTTCCAAAAATCAGACGGGTTTCTACCCACATAACTAAATCGTTTTAACGGTATTATGGTATCATGTGCTAGATACATGGAATCCAATTAATCAGAATTCTCTTTATTCATTATCAGTTATTACTATCCATGAGGTTTTCACTTTGACAAAATCTATGGATGTAGTTTCATTCTCAGTTTATTAATGGTTTGAGTTTTTCATTTATTCGCCATGCCATTTTGATTATGTAAAATTGTTTACAATTCATTTATTGTTGATTCATGATTCCTCTATTTGTAACCCTTACTGAGCATTTGAGCTCAACCCTTTCACTTTTTTACCTTCAATAGGTTATGAAGAGGAGAACATTTATTGAGTTCTTATGGATATAGTCTTTAGTTTTTGTTATGTATTGTATTTTGTAACCTTTTACAATGTAATTTGAGTTACATATATGTATCTAGTTTCTTCAAGGCTACTAAAATGATCATTATTTTGGGATTTTAATTCCTTCTAACCATGAAAATATCACAAGTAATGCACCGGCTCTAGTCTAGAGGGGTCAGGGCGTTTCAGTCCCTGACCTTGTTTCGTTTGCTGGGGAAAACCCTTGTTGTTAAGGTGCACTTGTTGGAAGTGCATACTGTGACTCATCTTGAGGAACTTATTTGATAGGAAAGTTCCTCTGGAGTAACTCATTTTTAATCTCCCTTAATTCCTTCATTTCTTCCTCCTGTCAAGCGAACCTCTCTTCGAGCGTGAGAGGTTTGTTTGTGTTGGGAGAAGGAGACGGGTTGAGGAAAACCTATCCTTTTTTCCTTTCTCTATTGGCAACTTTCTAGTGAAGCATAGGGAGATTTTCTAGAGCGTTGAGGTTCAAGGCAGCCCTCTGGTTCCAAGTGTGCACACCTACTGGCTCATTGTGAATCACATCCTGAACGGAACCATCTTATCCCGATCCATCTGTATTTGCATCGTCTTCAGTTCCATCTGTAGGGTTAACATCCACGATGTTGACAGATGCATAATACGGGGTGGAGGAGGTGTCATCTTCTAAGTAGGAAGAGGACCTTTCGTGCCTCATACTAGTTTTCCCCCTTCTATATCAGGATTTTCTTCGGGTTTCTTGATGAATGGTGATGCGGAAGGATCCTTGGTGCGACCTTATGGCACACCTCCCTCTTGGAGGGGATGATGTTTCAAAGGATGGGGCTGGATAGGAATATCCTCTTCTGACTACCCTCCCTAAATGAGAGAATAATGATTCTCATGGGGGAGGTTGTTGTTGAGGTAAAAATGACCCCATCCCTGGGGGATGGGGTTGGATCCATTCCTTGGGTGCCATGCCTATTCCCATTTTTGATATTATTACGGGGAGAATTTGTTGTTAAAAATGACCCCAGCCCTGTAGGCTGGGGTTGGTCCCGTATTGTAGTGGCTGCTGCTACTATCGCTTCCTACCTAATCTCGCGTGATCCTATTCGAGGGTGAGATGAACCTGGTGTCGAGTTCACCTGTGAATTAATTAACTCTAGAGAGGAAACCAGTGATCACTGATTGGATTTTCTTGGGAAATAATCATGTCTAATGTTTTCAGTATCTTGATTCAGGAGTTATTTAATGACTCGCTCTCATCGAGCCTAACACTTTTCAGACTTACTTAAGGCTTGTTTCTATCGGATGTGCCACCTATCCTGAATAGGGACTTTATTTGACTGTCACCTTGACATGATGGAATTGAAAGACCTTACACCAAATAGGTCTTGTTGGATGGGAAGTGGAGTGAAATGCATAGACCCATGTTATTACCATCCAAAGATATGAACTCTCATCGGAGCATCATTAATGCAGTGACACAATTTGTGCAGTGCACATAGGATGGTTGACTAAACGTCCCTTTTGCGCCTCTCTAATCACAGTCGTCGCGCCGAAGGAAGGGATTCTAGGTCAATGTGATGCAGGAGCTATCCTATTGTCTTGACATGATCTACATACCCTTCATATGGTAGGAAGTTTAATTTCATCCGGCAAAGGGTTTTCCAAATATTAGAGCAGATGTCATGTATGATTTCTTTTGACAACTCTTTAGGTATGTCGAACTGAGAGGTGTCTGTGGGCCAAAACATTATTGGTATATCATCCCTGGTCAGCCATTTCCTTAGGTGCAATACCTCAGCATATACCTTCGCCAGTAATTCCTCTAATTGATCAGCCCGGTTGATATGCTCCTTGATAGTATGATCAGAGGTAGCGGGGCTGGTAGGGGTCGAACCATTATGAGGGTGTCTCTAAGGTGGCTCAGAGGATAAACGTGGTCCTCGACCATCTTTTGAGTGAAGAAGGATTATTTTGATAGTTGATTGGGAATCTAACGTGCTTGATTCCCTCCTTCTGAGTTCCTTAGCATTAGAGGGCTTTTCTGTACTTGATTCGGCAGGGGGAGGACCTTCCTATCGATATAATATGTCACTGCGGGGAGGACCTTCACTGTTGGCACTGTAGAGGTGAGGACTACCATTACGACTTCAAGTCCGACTACCAGAAATAATTATGTAGTGCATACCATGGGGAGGACCTTCAGAGTGGACTGCAGTAAGGGCATGACCTTCTTGTTGTTCAAGGCCATTGCAGGGAGGGCCTTCACAATGGATATCATGGTGGCGAGGATGACCATCATGGTTTGAAGTTCGGTGTGAATCCTATGGAGGGACTTCAGGACACACTGCTATCAAGGAGAATCTCAGACTCATTGGGCCACTTAGGCCCATCAGACTCATTAGGCCACTTAGGCCCATCGGGCCCATGACGCCTATTTGGCCCATTAGGCCAATTAGGCACATTGAGCTCATTAGGCCACAGAGGCCCATTAGACCCATCAGGCCCATCAATCCCATTAGGCCACTTTTTCCCATTTGACACATTAAGCCTATATGGCCCATCAGGCCACTTAGGTCTATTTAGAGAATTAAGCCACTTTGGCCCATTAGTCCCATCAGGCTCATCGTTCCCATTAGGCCACTCAATCCCATTTGTCCCATTAGGCCTATTTAACACATTAGGCCACTTATGACCATTTTCCCCATTAGTCCCCTTAGTCTATTTAGGCCCATTAAGCCCATTAGTCCACTGAGTCCCATTAGGTCACTTAAGATCATTCGTCTCATTTGGCCACTTAGGCCCATTAGGCCCATTAATCCCATTAGGCTCATTAGTCCACTTAGGACCATTTGACCCATTAGGCCCATTAGGCCACTGAGAACCATTAGCCCACTAAGGCCCATTAATCCCATTAGGCCACTCAGGCCCCTTTGACGCATTAGGCCCATTAGGCCACTTAGGCCCATTAGTCCACTTAGGCCCATTAATCCCATTAGGCCAGTTAGTCCCATTAAGCCACTTAGGCCCATTAGGCCACTTAGGCCCATTAGGAAGCTTAGGACCATTAGGAAACTTAGGCCCATTAGGCCACTTAGGCCCATTATGCCAATTAGGCCACTTAGACTCATTAGGCAATTTCAGCCATTAAGCCCCATGAGGTCGATTCATCCAATTAGGCCACTTAGGCCCGTTAGGCCACTTAATCTCATTAGGCCATTTCATCCACTTATGACCATTAGTCCAATTAGGACCATTAGGTCGCAGAGGCCCATTCAGCCACTTAGTCCTATTAGGCCCATTAGTCCCATTAGTCCCACTCAGTTGATGAGGCCGATTAGGCCACTTCGGCAACTTAGGCCCATTAAGCCCATTAGGCCACTTCAACCCATTAGGCCCATTAGGCTCATTTAGTTGGTTAGGGTGGTTAGGGAACTTGGGCCCATTAGGCCCCTTAGGCCACTTAGGCCTATTGGGCCCATTAGGCTAGTTGGGCCTTTGAGGCCCATAAGGCCCATTCAATCACTTAGGACCATTAGGTCCATTAAACCCATTAGTCCCATTAGGCCCATTAGGCCCATTTTTTCACTTAGGCCCATTAGGCCACGTAGGCCCATTAGGCCCATTAGGCCACTTAGGCTCATTTGGCCCATTAAACCCATTAGTCCCATTAGTCCCATTGGTCTCATTAGGCCCCCGTTAGGCCACTTAGGCCCATTAGGCCCATTAGGCCCATTTAGTCGATTAGCCTAATTTGGCCACATAGGCCCATTTGGAAACGTCGACCCATTAGTCCCATTAGGACACTTAGGCCCATTAGGCCCATTAAACCTATTAGTCCCATTAGGCCCATTAGGATCATTAATCCACTTAGGCCCATTAGGCCCATTTGATCAATCAGCCTGACCAGGCCACTTGGGCCACTTGGGCCCATTAGGTCCATTAGGCCCCTTAAGCCCATTAGGTCTATTAGGTCCACTAGGCCCATTAGGGAATTTAGGCTCATTATGCCACTAATGACCATTAGGCCCATTAGGCCCTTCAAGCCCATGAGGTGCATTTCACCGATGAGGCCCATGAGGCCCATTAGGCCCATGAGGCCCATCAGACCCATTTGGACACTTAGTCTCGTTAAGCCCTTTCGGTCCATGAGTCCAGTTAGGCCCATGAGGCCCATTAAACCCATAAGGCCACTTGGGCCCATTAGTCCCATTATTCCCATTAATCCCATTAGTCCCACTAGACCCTTTAGGCCACTTAGGCCCACTAGGCCCATTGGGCCCACTAGGCCCATTCGTCCCATGAGTCCCATTGGGCCCATTCATCCCATTAGGCCCACTCAACCCATTAGGACCTTTAGCCCTATGAGGTCCATTTGGCCACTTGGCCCCTTTGGCCCATTTGTCCCCTTTGGTCCACTTACCCCACGTTGGCCTATTAGGCCCATTATTCCCATTGGTCCCATGAGGCAACTTAGGCCCATTAGGTCCATTTGGACTATGAGACCCACTAGGACCATCAGTCCAATTAGGCCCATTAGGCCCATTAGACCCATAATGCCCAATAGGTCACTTAGGCCCATTAGGCCACTTAGGTCACTTAGGGCCACGAGGCCCATTAGGCCCATTTTTGTCGGTTTAGACAATGAGAAGAGCATCACTTGCATGGTATAAATGACTTCCCGCTAGGATTTCATATATCATTTGGAGTATTTATTTATGTTGTGATATGAATTTTTTGATATTTGAAAAATCAGGAAAGTGTTTTCAAATGTGTGATTTTGAAAAGAGAATGGTTGTGGTATTTTAAAAATTGGTCGATTTTCAAAACATGGTGGATGTTTTTTCAAAAATTATTGAACATGAAAAATATTGGATTTTGTAAATCATGGTTATGATAGTTGAAATGTGATAGGATTTGAAATTTCTAAGCCTTCTGTTGCTAGAGAGTGAGACTTATGGTGTTTATCATGTGGAAAGGGAATGGAACCTAGTAGGCATCGTACAAACCAACCAGATGAAGCTACAAAAAATGTGGTTGCACCTGAGCCCCAGGTGAACCAGTAGCTGATGCAGAGAATAATGCAAGATTTTGAAGTTGTCGATAATGGGAATAAAAGAGATAAACCAAGGCATGTGGACCATTTGGTTCAGTTTAAGAAGAAAAATCCACCCATCTTTTGGGGTGATTTAGAACCACAAAGGGTGGAGGTGTGGCTAAATAAGATGAATCAAATCTTAGATTTCCTAGGAACACTGATGGAGTTCAAATTCAATTTATTGATGTACATCTTGTAAGATCTTTCATATTATTGGTAGGAGTTAGCGATCTAGGATAAAGTGGACCAAGGTGTGGCATGGGAGGATTTTGAGGAATTATTCAACAAGAAATTCTATCCTTACACATTTATAATTTAGAGAACGATGGATTTATTTATCTTGAAGCAGTAAAACCTTTCTATGATAGAACATGTGGCTAAATTTATGAATTTAGTCTAGTTTTTACCTAAGGTTTCTACTAGTGCATCTTTGAATACACACATTTTTTAATCTGGGATGAGGTAGGAAATTTGTTTGAAGATTGCAGTAATTTTTATAATAGATTTTATGGAGATGGTCAATAGGGGAACCATGGATGAAAGAGACATATTAGGGGTTATGGGTGGAGGATATATCATGATACCTATGGGAAATGTTTGAAACTATAATGTGGGTAGCAAGTGGAAGAGGGACACTTTTTTCCATGGTGAGAGTATGGCTTAGAATCCGATGGAAGGATTAGTGAATCTTTCTATAAAGCCTAAGAGCAAGTCGGGATGTTTTTAATGTGGTTCTCTAAGACACATAAATCTAGAATGTACATCACCACCTAGATCATTCCATAATAGTAATTAGATAAGGCATATTTAGTTTTATTGTTTCCATGCTCCAAGTTCGGGTGTTCGAAACACTTCTCAAGGCTCACAGTCCTGTTATTCCTCAACGGGACGAGGATAGTAGAATACCCCTCATTAGCAGAATAGATTTAGTCATGGTGATTCCAATAATACCATGAATTCTAAGAATGGGAAATTTCATCAGGGGAATAAAGATAAAAGTGTGGCGATTAATCAGGTATTTGGAGCTGACGGGGTTATTGTGAATGGCCAACTTGTAACATCGATGGTGAGAGGTACGATTCTCTTGAATTCTACCTTTATTAAAGAATTGTTTGATACAGGTGCATCTCATATTCCAGTGCTTCTCATGTTATTGATTTGTTGGGTCAAAATGTGGAAATGATGCATTCTGTTTTGAAACATCAAACTCCTCTGGGTCAAAGAAAGTGTCGATCATTTTTGTGAAGAACTTGTTGTATAGCAGTCAGGTGACCGGTTCAGGGTCGACCTGGGTTGGTTTGTGGTAGCCTAATAGGCCTAATTTCCCTAATCCCCTCATTAGGTTTCTCGGAGGCTTCTACCCTGCCATCCTGAAATCACTCCACTTCCATCTCTGAGAAGTGTATCCGACGAATTGATTCCTAAAACTGTGTCAGTTATGGTCACATACTCGTTTTCACACATACGTTTTGAACCTAATAGCATTCCGGCAACTCTTGCTCAAATAGTTGGGTATTATAGGGGTATTCTAGGTCAAAATCTTCATCCGCCAAGGGGTCTTTTGAGGACAACATCAATCTGTGACTGAGATACCGACATTGATGAATCAAACCTATAGCAACCTCTTAATGGACTAATTGGCCTAAATGGACTAATTGGCCTAATTAGACTAATTGGCCTAATTGGACTAAATGGACTAAATGGATTAAATTTCCTAAATGGCCTAAATGGCATAATTGTCCTAAATGGACTAAATTTCCTAAATGGTTGAAATTGACCTAATGACCAAATTGGCCTAAATGGACCAAATTGGCCTAAATTGACTAATTGTTCTAAATGACCTAAATTTCTGAATTGGCCCAATTGACCTAATTGGCAAAAATTTCCCAAATTTTCCTAAATGGATTAATTGACCTAAATGGCCTAAATGGACAAAATTGGCCTAAATAGATTAATTGGCCTAAATGGCCTAATCAGCCTAATTGACCTAAATGGCCTAATTGGCCTAAATGGATTAATTGGACTAAATGGTCTAAATGGACTAATTTTCCTAATTAGTATAAATGGACTAATTGATCTAATTGTCCTAAATGGACTAAATTAGCTTAAATGGACTAAATTGGCCTAATTAGCCTAATTGGTCTAAATGACCTAAATGGCCTAAATGGCCTAAATGGACTAAATGACCTAATTGGTCTAATTGGCCTAATGGACTAATTTTCCTAAATGTTATAATTGGCCTAATTGGTCTAAATGACCTAAATTAGTCTAAATGGCCTAAATGGCCTAAATGACCTAACTGGTCTAATTGTCCTAAAGGGACTAAATTTCCTAAATGGCCTAATTGGTTTAATTGCCTAAATGGTCTAAATGACCTAAATTGGCCTAAATGGCCTAGTTGGACTAAATGGAATAAATTGTCTAATTGGCCTAATTGGACTAATTGACATAATTGGTCGAAATGACCTAAATTTGCCTAAATGGACTAAATATCCTAATTGTACAAATTGGACTAAATTGTCCTAAATGGCATAAATATACCAAATTGGCCAAATTGGACAAATTGGTCTAAATGGTCTAAATTGGACTAAATGACTTTATTGGCCTAAATTTCATAAATTACCTAATTGGCTTAATTGGCCCAATTCACCTAAATGGCCTAAATTTTCCTAAATGGATTAAATGGACTAATTAGACTAAATGTCCTCAATTAGAATAATTGGCCTAATTGACCTAAATTCCCTAAATTGTATAATTGGTCTAATTATTTAAATTGGCCTAATTGGCCTAAATGGCCCAAATTGGCCAAATCAGCTTAAATGTCTTAAACGGCCTAATTGGCCTAAATGGCCTAAATTGAATAAATGGAATAATTGGCTAAATTGGATTAAATGGAATAAATTAGCCTAAATATCCTAAATGACCTAAATTTTCCTAAATGACCTAATTGTCATTAATGGGCTAAATTGGCCTAAATGACCTAAATTTTCTAATTGGCCTAATTATCCTAGTTGGCCTAAATGGCCTAAATGGCCTAAATGTCCTAATTGCCCTAAATGGCCTAAATTGATTAATTGGACTAAATGGATTAATTGGCTGAATTGGCCTTAATGGTCTAAATTAACTAATTGGCCTAATTGGACTAATTAGGCTAAATGGACTGAATTATCCTAAATAGCCTAAATTGGCTTAATTTGTCTAATTGGTCTAAATGGCCTAAATTTGTCTAAATAGTCTAAATTACCTAATTGGCCTAAATGACCTAAATGGACTAATTTATATAATTGGACTAAATAGACTAAATGACCTAATTGGCCTAAATTGACCTAAATGGACTAAATTGGCGTAAATGGCCTAAATTAGCCTAAATGGCCTAAATGGCCTAATTGGAATAACGGGCCTGAATTGCCTAATTGGCTTGATTGGTCTAATTTTACTAATTGGTCTAAATGAGATAAATTTAACTAAATGTCCTAATTGGCCTAAATATCTTAAATTGTGTAATTGGCCTAATTGGATTAATTGTCCTAAATGGTTTAAATTGGCCTAAATGGCCAAAATGGACAAAGTTGGCCCAAATGGCCTAAATTGGCCTAATTGGCCTAAATTGCCTAAATTGCATAATTGACCTAATTTTCCTAAATGGTCTAAATTGGCCTAATCTTCCTAATTGGACTAATTGGTCTAAATTACCTAAATTTCCCTAAATGGCATAATTGACCTAAATGGTCTAAATTGGCCTAAATAGCCTAAATGACCTAAATTGGCCTAAATGGACTAATTACCCTAAATGAACTAAATTGGTCTAAATGGACTAAATGAACTAAATTTACTAATTGTACTAATTGGCCTAAATTGACCTAAATGGCCTAAATCTTCTAGTTGGCCTAAATGGTCTAAAGGGCCTAAATTGGCCTAATTGGCCCGAATTGGTCTCATTGGATTCATTGGCCTAAATAGACTAAATTAAATTAAATGACCTAAATGGCCTAATTTTCCTAAATGGCCTAAATGGCCTAATTGCCCCAATTGGCCTAAATGGACAAAATTGGCCTAAATGGCCTAATGGGCCTAATGGGCATAAGGGTCGAATGAGCCTAAGTGTCCTAATGGACCTAATGGGTCTAATGGCATTAAGTGGCCCAATGGTCATAATAGTCCAAATGGGTCTAATGGGATTAAGTGGACTAATGGGCCTAATTGTCCTAAGTGGACTAAGTGACCTAATCGTCCTAATGGGCTAATTAGGACTAAGTGGCCTAATGGGTCTAATGAGCCTTATCGGCTTAATGGGTCCAATGGTTCCACTAGGCCAAAGTGAGATAATGGGCCAAGTGGACTAAGCGGCCTAATGGGCCGAATGGGCATATTGGGCCTAAGTGTCCTAATCGGTCTAAGTGTCCTAATGGGCCCATTAAGTCCAATTCGGCCTAATGGGCCTAATGGGATTAATGGGTCAAATGGAACAGTTGGGCCTAAGTGGCCTGATGGTCCAAATGGGCCAAATGGGCCGAATGGGCCTATTGGGGTGAAGTGACTTAATGGACCTAATGGGACCATTATGGTCAATTCGACCTAATGGGTCGAATGGCCTAATGGCCTAATAGACCTAATGGGCCTAATGGGTTTAATGGGTCTAAGGGGCCTAATGGACCTAAGTGGAAGAAATGGGCATAAGTGGCATAAGTGTCCTAATGGGCCTAATGGGACTAAGTAGCATAATGGTACCAATGGGCCTAAGGGGCCCAATGGGACTAATGGGCCTAATGAGTCTAAGGGGTCTAATGGGCCTAAGTGGCCTAATGGACCTAAGTCACCTAATAGGCCGAATGGGCCTATTGGGCCTAAGTGAGCTAATGGGCCTAATGGGCCCAATGGCCTAATTGGCCTAATAAACCTAAGGGCGCTAATGGGTCTAATGGGTCTAAGGGGCCTAATGGGTCTAAGTGGCCTAAGGGGCCTAAGTGGCCTAAGTGACCTAATAGGCCTAATGGGCCAATTGGTCCTATCAAGCCTAACTGGCCTAATGGGCCTAATGGGCTCATTATGGCCAATTCGGTCTAATGGGCCTAATGGCATAATGGTATAATTATTCTAATGGGCCTAGGGGACCAATGGGCCGAATAGGACTAAGTGGTCTAATGGGCCTAAGTGGCCTAATGGGAATATTGTGCCTAAGTTTTCTAATGGGTCCAATGGGCTTGATGGGCCTAATGGGCCCATTATGGATAATTCAGCCTAATGGGTCCAATGGGCCTAAGTGACCTAATGGGTTGAAGTGGCCCAAGTAGAAAAATGGGACTAATGGGTCCAATGGGTCTAAGTGGACTAAGTTTCCTAATGGGCCTAAGGGGTCCAATGGGTCTAAGTGGCCTAATGGCCCTAAGTGGCGTAAGTTACCTAATGGGACTAATGGATCCAATGGGTCTAACTGGCCTAAGTTTCCTAATGGGCCTAATGGGTCTAATAGGTCTAAGTGGAAGAATGGGTCTAAGTGGCCTAAATTGCCAAATGAACCTAATGGGCCTAATGAGTTAATGGGTCTAATGGGCCCAAGTGGCCTAATTGGCCTAATTGGCCTAATTGACCTAATGGGCTTAATGTGATGAATGGATTGAATGGTCCTATGCATACCAATGGGATGAATTGGTCCAATGTGCCTAAGTGGCCTAAGTGGCCTAATCGGCATGAAGGGTCCAATGGGCCTAAGTGGACTAATGGGCCTAAGTGTCCTAAGTTTCCTAATGGGACCCATGGGCCTAATGGGTCCAATGGGCCTAATGGGTCCAATGTACCTAAGTGGCCAAGTTACTTGATGGGACCAATATTTCGAATGGGCCTAATGGGCCTAATAGGTCCAATAGACCTAAGTGGCCTAAGTTGCCTAATGGTCCAAAGTGGTCTAATGGGATTAATCGTGTTAAGTGTCCTAATGGGTCTAATGGGACTAAGTGGCCTAATGGGTCTAATGGGCCTAGGTAGCCTAAGTTTCCTAATGGGAAAAAATGTCCTAATGGGCCTAATGGGACTAATGGGCCTAAGTGGCCTAAGTTGACTAATGGGACTAATAGGTCTAATGGGTCTAATGGACCTAATGGGTCTAATAGGTCTAAGTGGACTAATGGGCCTAAGTATAATAATGTTCATAATGGGCCGAATGGACCTAAATGGGTCCAATGTTTCCAAGTAGATCAATGGGACTAAGTTTCCTAAGTTTTCTAATGGTTCTAGTGGGCATAATGGGTCTAATGGGCCTAAGTGGCCTAATCAGCCTAACAGGTCTAATGGGCCTAATGGGTCGAATGGGCCTAAGTGGCCTAATGGTTCGAATGGGACTAAGTGGCCTAATGGGCCTAAGTGGCCTAAGTTTCCTAATGGGACTAAGTGGCCTGATGGGCCTAAGTGGCCTCAGTTGCCTAATGGGACCAATGGGATGAATGGGCCTAATGGGCCTAATGGGCTGAATGGGCCTGATGGGTCCAATGGGCCTAAGTGTCCTAAGTTGCCTAATGGGTTGAAGTGGCCTAATGGGCCTCATGTGCGTAAGTGTAATAATGGGCCTAATGGGCTGAAGTGGCCTAATGAGCCTCATGGGCCTAAGTGGCCTAATGGTCACAATGGTCCTAAGGACCTAAGTTGTCTAATGGACCTAATGAGATAATGGACCTAATGGGAATAAGTGGACTAATTGGAATAATGGGTGTAAGTAGCCTAATGGGCCTAATGGGTGATATGGATCAGATTCAGACAAAGGAGAATAATTTCGGGCTTGATAAAAATTTCAAGCCCAATTGTTGTTCGAATTGGACCAGCCCACACTTCTTGATGTCCAACACTATGGTGGGCCACAACACACTTATTTGGGATCCAAATTCAGTTATCCACATGGAAAAGGGTGGAAATTCATAGCAGCACATTAATGAGGAGAGATAAGGTGGAGAGAAGTATCATTAAGAGAGAATCCCACTACTTTAGCTAGTGGGGTCATTAAATGTATTGGGAAAGTGTTGTTTTATGATTTTTATGTGCCTTTTGGGTTCCCTGTGCTTTGTAACTCTAATTGGGATATTTTACTTTCTTAAATTTTTCTTTATAATGTATTTTCATCCCTTTGAAATGAGGGTTTTTTAATTGGACGAATTTGTGAAGCTTGTTGTGCATTCTTCTAAATTTAGATTTTCCCTTTGCCCGGAATTGGTGGTGCATCTTCATTGCTAGTGATGTGGTCTTTATGTGTGGAGGAACATTGGTGGCGGGCATTTCCTTTAATCCTTGGCTGATTCGGCTATATTACGCTGGTCCTCTTCGCTTACTCGTTTTGATCTTTTTGGCGACACATCAGTTGGTATCAGAGCCACAGTTCCAATGAGTACGTTCTATCGCATTCTTCTTGTTACTCTCCATCATGTCTCGCAATAGCGGATCTTATACTCCTCATGCTCCATGGGAAATAGCTAACGCATAAATCACAAATTACTTAAATTGGTGAGCAACTTGCTCAACTTTTGAGGGCGCGAAGACCTGACTCCCCTCCATTGTAGCGGCATCCTCGACGTCCATCACCACATAATAGGCACAATCCAGCACCATTTTATGAATATCGTGCAAATGGTGATGATTCTAGTGATTCAGAGGTGGATATGCGAAGAAGAAGAGATGATGAAGATATTGAAAGAGGGTTAAAGATTGACATTCCAGATTTTTATGGGAGTATAAATCCAGATGATTTTCTGGATTGGATGTGGGAAATCGAATGGTTATTTGAATTTAAGAATTGTTCTGATGATAATAAGTGCAAGGTAGCCATTCTGAAATTTAAAGATCATGCATCTCTTTGGTGGGAAAATCTGAAGAAACAGCGAGAACGTGATGACAAAGGAAAAATACGCTCATGGGATAAGTTGAAAAATATTTTGAGGAGATGATTTCTGCCTAAGAATTATAAGCAAGATCTTTATTTTCGAATGCATAGCCTGCAAAAAGAAGATAAATCTGTTGAAGAGTACATTAGGGAGTTTGATCTTTATTGATGCGAAGTGATGTTCCAGAATATAAAGAGTAAACAATTGAAAGGTTTTTGGGTGGATTAAATGAAGAAATTGCACATTCAGTGGAGTTGCAACCATTCTGCTCACTTGATGATGTTTGCAAGCTGGCGATCAAGGTGGAAAAACAAAAGTGGACCTCAAAGGAACCGACGCTCAAAAACTACAATAGTGGTACAACTTTTTATAAAGGTATTTCTTCTAATAAATTTGGTGTTGGTGAGAAGGAATTTGGGAGGAACAAGATGTTGGATAAAGGGAAAGAGAAGGCTATGGAACAACCAAAAGGGAAGTCCAACTTTTTTGAACGTGGGGATCGAAAGTGTTTCAAATTCCATGGGTATGGTCATTTTCAGGCCAATTGTTCTAATAACCGAATTATTACTATTAAAGAGATTGAAGAGATTGAAGAGGTGATCAAAGAGGATGCACATGATCGTGAAGAATTTGAAAATGAGGAACATGTTGTGGAAGAAGCTGATGTGGGAAACATGTTGGTGCTACGAAGAGTTTTGCAAGCTCAAATCTGCTCGGAAGAAGATCAAAGAGAAAAAATTTTCCAAACTCACGGCACCTTTAATAAATAGGTATACATGGTTATTATTGATAGTGGGAGCTATAAAAATGTGGCTTCAACAACAATAGTGGAGAAATTGAAGCTTCTAACTCATAATCATCCTCGCTCATATAAATTGCAATGGTTGAACAATGGGAGCACACTCCAAGTCAACAAACAGGTTCTGATTTCATTCTCCATTGGTAATAACTATGCTTATGAAGTTTTGTGTGATGTTATTCCTATGGATTCTTGTCACTTGTTGTTGGGAAGGCCTTGGAAGTTTGACAGAGAAGTGAAATGTGATGGGAGGAAGAACACATATTCTTTTCGATCTGGGGAAAATAATAGCAAACTTTCTCCTTTGAATCCATCCCAAACTCTTCAAGAAAAATATGTTCCAGAAGTTCCCAAAGATAGTCTCTTTATCAACAAAGCTCAAGTGAAGAAATCCATAAATAAGAAAAATCCATTTTTTGCTTTATTGATGATGGAAAAGTCAATCCATGAAGAGAAGAGTCATCAACATCCATTAGCTCATTCCTTAATTGGGGAATATCATGACGTTTTTTCTAATGATCTTCCAGTAGGATTACCACTATTTCAATGCATTGAACACCAGATTGATCTTGTACCGGGTGCATAATTTCTAAATAAACTAGCATATCGGTGTAATCCTGGAGAATCAAGGGAATTGCAGAAGCAAGTAGATGATTTGATGGATCAAGGATTTATAAGGCCAAGTATGAGCCCATGTTCTATTCCAGCTTTATTGGTGCCGAAGAAATATGGTACGTATCGCATGTGCATTGATAGTAGAGCTATCAAAAATATTACCATCAAATACAGGTATCTCATTCCACGACTCGATGATATGCTTGATGAACTACATGGTTCATCAATCTTTTCGAAGGTTGATCTTCTTAATGGATACCACCAAATTCAAATGAAGGAAGGGGATGAGTGGAAAACGGCCTTCAAAACTAAAGGCAGATTGTTTGAGTGGCTGGTCATGCCATTCGGCCTCTCAAATGCTCCTAGCACATTCATACAACTCATGAATGAAGTTATAAAACCATTCATTGGTAAATTTGTAGTTTTTTATTTGGATGATATTTTGATTTATAGCAAGGATGTGGAGAGCCATATGGGTCATCTTCAGTGGGTATTTGATGTGATATGGAAACAAAAGCTGTATGGAAATCTGAAAAAATGCAAATTATTTTCAACAAAAGTGGTGTTTCTGGGATATGTGGTAACCAAAGATGGCATCATGGTGGATGAATCAAATGTAGAAGCAATCAAGTCATGGCCACAACCAGAATCCATCACCGAAGTAAGAATTTTCCATGGTTTGGCATCTTTTTATCGTCGCTTTGTTTCCAATTTCAGCACTATCATGGCACCTATCAATGAATGCTTGAAAAGGTGAAATTTGAGTGGTCAAAGGCATCAAATGAATCATTTAGAATCATTAAGAAAAAGTTGTGTGAAACATCGGTTTTGGCATTGCCTGATTTTGATCAAGTCTTTGAAGTGGAATGTGATGCAAGTGGAGTTGGGATAGGCGTTGTTATCATCTAAATAAAGCATCATATTTCATATTTTAGTGAGAAACTAAATGATTCAAGGAGGAATTACAACACCTATGATAAGGAGTTTTATGCAGTTATAATAGCCCTAGATCATTGGTCTCATTATTTGAGACCGAAGCTGTTTGTTCTTCATTCTGACCATCAGGCATTGAGGTTTATCAATGGTCAATACAAGTTGAGTTCAAGGCCTGAAAAGTGGGTGGAATTATTTCAATCATTCTCATTTGTGTCAAAATACAAGAAAGGGCAAGATAATCTAGTGGCAGATGCTTTATCTCGGAGGTATGCATTACTTGCCATTCTAGATGCTCAAATTCTTGGATTTTAGCTTATGAGAGAATATTATCAGCATGGTATGGAGTTTAATTCTATTTTAATTCAATGTCAAGATGGATTTGTGGAGTATTATTCTGTACATGATGGGTTTCTCTTTAAGAGAAACAAGTTGTGTGTTCCAAAGGGTAATTACAGGGACTTGCTCATTTGGGAAGCACATGAAGGGGGACTTGTTGGTCATTTTGGCATCCATAAAACCTTAGAGATACTAAAGAAGAATTTCTACTGGCCAAAGATGCAATAAGATGTCCAAGCTATTCTTTCGAGATGCAGAACATGTCAAAGAGCAAAGAGTCATTTCAAGCCTGGTTTATACACTCCGTTACCTATTCCGGAGGAGCCATGGGAAGATCTCAGCATGGATTTCATTATGGCTTTACCAAAGACTCAGCGAGGTAAAGATTCAATAATGGTTGTTGTTGATTGATTTTCTAAGATGGATCATTTAATACCTTGTTATAAGACTGAAGATGTAGTGAAAGTGGAAGAATTTTTTTTCAAATAGATTGTTTGCCTCCATGGAATTCCTCACAGCATCGTTTCGGATAGAGACACAAAATTTCTTAGCCATTTTTGGAGGACATTATGGGGGAAATTCGATACGAAACTTCTTTTCAACACATCCCATCACCTTCAAATGGATGGGTAAATAGAAGTTACCAATCATACATTAGGAACTATTCTTAGAACATTAGCGAACAAGAGCATGATAGATTGGGATTTGCAACTTGCACAAGCCGAATTTGCATACAATAGATCTCCCGGTGCTACCACCTAACATTCCCCATTCAAAGTGGTTTATGGAATCAATCCAATCACTCCTATATAATTGTGCTATTTGCTTCTTGATTTTCAGGTGAATATTTATGCAGAGGAGAAGACAATGTAGATGAAGAAGCTCCATGAATCTATTTGTGCTCAAATAGAGAAGTCTAATGAAGCATACAAGAGGCGAGAAAACAAGCATCAGAAGAAGGCTATTTTCCAACCTGGAGACAAAGTGTGGAATCAACTTCGCAAGGATATATTTCCATCTAAAAGGAAGATAAAGTTGGCACCATGAGATGAAGGTCCATTCAAAGTGCTTGAATGAGTGGAAAAAAATCCCTACAAAATTGATTTACCAGATGATTTTGGTAGCATTTCTGTAACGTTCAACATTGGGGACATATCTCCTTACACTGAAGAAGATGATGTCATTGATTTGAGGGAAAATCCTCTTCAATGAGGGGAGAATGATATGGATCAGATTCAGCCTAAGGAGAATAATTTTCAGGCTTGATAAATATTTAAAGCCCAGTTGTTGTTCGAATTGGACCAGACCTCACTTCTTGATTTCCAACACTATGGTGGGCCACAACACACTTATTTGGGACCCAAAACTAGTTATTAACATGGAAAAGGGTGTAAATTTGTAGTAGCACATTAATAAGGAGAGAGAAGGTGGAGAAAAGTATCATTAAGAGATAATTATGCTACTTTATCTAGTGGGGTCATTAAATGGATTGGGAAAGTGTTGTTTTATGCTTTTTATGTGCCTTTTGGGTTCCCCATGCTTTATAAGTCTAATTGGGACATTTTCCTTTCTTAATTCTGTCTTTATAATGTATTTTCATCCAATTGAAATGGGATTTTTTGAATTGGACGAATTTGTGAAGCTTTTTGTGCATTATTCTAGCTTTAGCCTTTTCCCTTTGCCCAGAATTGGTGGTGCTTCTCCATTGCTAGTGATGTGGTCTTTAAGTGTGGAGGAACCTTGGCGGGTGGCATTGCCTTTAATCCTTGGTCGATTTGGCTACATTACGCTGATCCTCTTCTCTTACTCGTTTTGAGCTTTTCAGCGATGTATCAATGGGCTTAAGTGGCCTAATGGGAATAATTGGCCAATGGGACTAATGGGCCTAAATTCAGTGATTTATGAAACTTGGTTGATAAGAAAATCCAAAGGGGGGATTGTTAGAACCAAGCTGATGAGGAAGGTGTTTGTTTTCATGTGTTGACTTTTGTTTTCAAGGAAAGCTTTTGAAGAAATAAAATCACCTCACTTTTTATTTTGTTGAAATCATATTTTCCATTGTTTTCAAAAGAATCAGACTCACTCTGTCCATCATAACGAGGAAAAGTTGTTTGAAAGTAAAGGCACTGATCAGACTTGTCTTGGGTATGATGTGTGAAGAAAGGGAAAAGGTGGTATTCCAAATCATATCCATATTTATTGTATCTAGGTGGAAGAGAAGAAAGAGATGATGCCAATCGAAAAGGAATTGTACCCAATGTAATCAGATTCAGGATGAGAAAGAAAGAAAGAAGGCATTGAGGATCATAATCAGAATGATCGTACCCAGAATAATTATTGTCTAGTACTGTAGCATCTGATTATCCATCGTATGCATAAGAAAATATTCATACCTAGGATGATCATACTCAGGATCAGGAAGAAAAATATCATACCCGATATGATCGTATTTAGGCTAACCATTCTCAGAAAGATCGTAATCTGGACAATCATATTCAAAGAAGGAATTGCTTGAGGTTGATGATTGAAAATAGAAGGAAATAATGAGATCAACAATGTGGTAAACCATTTAAAAAGGTTTGAATTAATTTTTAGGTTTCAATTGGGTCAAGAGTCATTGCATCAGAGTGGAATTGTTTTATATTTTCATGTGGGTTAAGAGAAGAAGTGAAGAAGTAAAAGTGGTTTGAAAGAAAAGTTTGGTGGATGTGAAATTGAGGGGGAGATAAAAATTCAAATGAATTATCATATTCAGCATTTAGAAGGATAAGTGAAAGTTTTAGAATAATCGAGAAGCTTTGATAAGAGTTGATGAAGTCAAAATACACCCCATATTTTAGGGGAAATTGAGATTAGGGTGAATTTGATTAAGCGGGAAATTTTTTGGGATTCTGGGCAAAGAATATCGAGGGTCCCCTATAGAAGGAGAAAAGTATCATGTAGTTGAGGTAGACTGATGTAATTTTCATGAGAGAGAAGATCCTAGTTTTAAGGGGAAGAAAAAGTTTATGTATTCACTTTTGTTAAAGAAGTTTTGACAGATTGAAGTGAAAGAGAAGAGACAAGATCACAACATTGTATTCAGGTAATCATCATACTCTGTGTTTATCATACTCATCTGATTACTATATCCGTCTTGTCAATCATATTTAGCTAATCATCATATCGGGCTAGATTAATCAGATCGTGATTTCCATACTGGGTCTTTCAGACTGAGGAAGATGGAGAGTTGAAGTAGTGTCGATTCATCTCTATATCATTCGATCAAAGTTATACTTTTTATACTGAGTAATATCGTACCGAGTAGAATCGTATTGGGAAAATATTATTGGGAAGAATTCTATCAAGGAGAATCATACTCAGAGGAATCAGACTAGGAAAATTATACTTGTTTTTTTCTTAACAATGTCTAGAAAGTTCTTACCATCTTCTGGGTAAGAAATTGAATTAGTGTTTTCAATTGAATATATTTGTATAATTGAAAAGAAGCACAGGTAACATGAGTTGTTACACAATCATTTCATTACCCAATTTATGCTAAGAGGGTGCATATGTACTATTGGATTGTTTACATTGTGCTACACAGGTGAAAGGGTATATCTTACTTGTTGTAATCTAATGATTGTTTTCTAGTAGATTGTGTGGTATTGAAACACTTCCATTCTATACCGAGGACGTAGTTATTCTTATTGAATAGTGAATCTTGTAAATACTTGTGTTCCTATGGCTGTGTGTTTGAATTGTTTTCAGTAGGGAATATAATCTTTAACAGGAGGCGAATGTTGTTTCATTTGAAAAGAAAGATAAGAGAAAAAAGTATCACTGATTCACCCCTCCCCTCTCAGTGATACAATCATCCATTGGGAACTTTCAAGTGGCCTAATGGGCCCAAGGGGCCTAATGGGCCTAATGGGCCTAACTGGCCTAATGGGCCTAATGGGCCCAATGGGCCTAATGGGTTTAATGGGCCTAACTAGCCTAAGGGGCCTAATGGGCCCCATGGTCCAATTGGGCCTAACCGGTCTAAGTGGTATAATAGGTCGAATAGTCCTAAGTTTTGTAATCGGCCTAATAGGCCTAAGTGGCCTAATGGGCCCAATGTGCTAAATGGGACCAACTGGCCTAACTATCCTAATGGGCCCAATGGGCCTAAGGGGCATAAGTGGCCTAACTGGCATTTGTGTCAGCCCAATGGGCCAAATGGGTCGAACTCACCTAAGTGGCCTAACTGGCCCAATGGGACGAATGGGACAAACTGGCCTAACTCGTGTAAGGGGGCCAAGGGCCCTAAGGGTCTAATGGGTCCAATGGGCCGAACTAGGCAAAGTGGAAAAATGGGCCTGATGAGCCTAATGGGTCTAACTGGACAAAGTGGCCTAATGGGCCTAATTGGCCAAAGTTGTCTAATGGGATGAATGGGCCTAAGTGGCATAATGGGCCCAATGATCCCAATGGCCCTAACTGGTCAAAGTGGCATAATTGGCCTAACTCACCTAAGTGGCCTAATGGGTTTAATGGGTTGAACATGCCTAAGTGGTGTAATGGGACGAATGAGCTTAAGTAGCACAATTGGTTGAATGGGCCTAAGTAGCCCAATGGGACTCATGGGGTTAATGGGTCAAATGGGCCTAATGGGCCTAAGTGGCCTAATGGGACTAAGTGCCTAATGGGCATAAGTGGCCTAATGGGCCTTTAGGCCTAATAGACCTAAATGGATGAATGAGTCTAATGGTCCTAATGGGCCTAAGTGAAAAAATGGGCCTAATGGGCCTAAGTGGGCTAATGGGCCTAATGGGCCTAAGTGGACTAAGTGACCTAAGTAGCCTAATGTTCCTAAGTGGCATAATGGACCTAATGGGCCTAAGTGACCTCATGGGATTATGAGAATAATGGGCCTAAGTGGCCTAATTGGCATAATGGGCCAAAGTGGCTTAATCGGCCTAAGGGGCCTAAGTGGCCTAAGTGGTCTCATGGATCTAAGTGGTATAAGTGTCCTAATGGGCATAAGTGGTCTAATGGACCTCAATGGCCTAATGGGCCTAAGTGGTCGAAGTGGCTTAATGGGCCTAAGTGGCCTAATGGGTCGAAGTAGCCTAATTGGCCTAATGGGCATAGTTGTCTAATGGGCCTAACTGGCATAATGGACCTAATGGGAATAATGGGCCTAAGTGGTCTAAGTGGCATAATGTGCCAAATGGGCATAAGTGACCTAATGTGCCTAAGTGGCCTAAGTGGCCTAAGTGGCCTAAGTGGCCTAATGGGCCTAACGGGCCTTAGTGTCCTAATGGGCCTCAATGGCCTAATGGGCCTCAGTGGCCTAATGGACCTAATGGCCCCGAGTGGCCTAGTGGACCGAATGGGCATAAGTGGACTAATGGGCCTAATGGGCCTAATGAGCCTTAGTGGCCTAAGGGTCTGAATGGGTCTAATGGGCCTAAGTGGACTAATGGGATCAATGGTCCTAAGTGGCCTAATGAGCCCAATGGGCCTAAGTGGCCGAATGAGCCATAGTGGCCTAATTGGCCTAATGGGCCTAAGTTGTCGAAGTGGCCTAGTGGGCCTAAGTTGCCTAATGGGCCTAATGGTCTTAAGTGTCACGATGAACCTAATGGGCCTAATGGGCATAATGGGCCAAAGTGGCCAAAGTGGCCTAATGGTCCAAATGGGCCTAAATGGCCCAATGGGCCTAAATGGCCCAATGGGCCTAAGTGACCTAATGGACCTAATGGGCCTAAGTGGCCTAATGGGCCTCTTGAGCCTAATAGGCCTTAGTAGCCTAATGGGCCTAAGTGGCCTAAGTGGACTAATGGGCCTAATGGGCCTTAGCGGCCTAATGGACCTAAGTGGCATAATGGGCCTAATGAGGATAATGGGCCTCGGTGCCCTAAGGGGCCTAATGGGCCTTGGTGGACGAAGTGGCATAATGTGCATAATGGGCCTAATGGGCCTAATGGGCCTAAGTGGCCTAATGGGTTGAATGGGACTTAGTGACCTAATGGGCCTAAGTTGCCTAAGTTTCCTAATAGGCCAAATGAAAATAATGGGCCTGATGGGCCTGATGGGTCTAATGGGATTAATGGGATTAAGTGTCCTAATGAGTTGAATGGGCCTAAGTGGCCTAATGGTCCTGATGGTCCCAATGGCCATAATGGGCCGAATGGGCCTAAGTGGTCTCATGTGTTTCATGGGCCTGATGGGTCTAATGGGCTTAAATGGCCTAATGAGTTGAATGGACCTAAGTGGCCTAAAGTGGCTAGTGTGCCTAATGGGCCTAAGTGTCCTAATGGGTCCGATGACCCTAATGGGCCTCAGTGGACTCCTGAGCCTCATGGTCCTAATGGGCCTAATGGGCCTAAGTGTCCTAATGAGTTGAATGGGCCTAAGTGTCCTAATGGGCCTATGTGGCCTAATGGACCTCTATGGCCTAATGGGATTAATGGGTCTAATGGGGCTCAATGGCCTCATGGGCCTAATGGTCCTAATGGGACAAAGTGGCACAAGTAGCCTAATGGGCATAATGGGCCTGAGTGGACAAATGGGCATGATGGGCTTAATGGGCCTCATAGGCCTAATGGGCATGATCGACCTAATGGTCATAATGGGCATGAGTGGCCCAATGGGCCTAATGGGCCTAAGTGTCCAGATGGGCCTCAATGGCTGAATTGGCCTAATGGGCCTAATTGGCAGGATAGGCCCAATGGGCCCAATGGGCCTAATGGGCATAAGTGGTTGAATGTGCCTAATGGGCCTAATTGGCCTAATGGGCTTAATTGGCCTAATGTTCCTGATGGGACTCATGTGCCTCATGGGCCTAATGGGCCTAAGTGGCCTAAGTGTCCTAATGGGCCTCATGGGCCTAAGTGGCCTAATGGGCCAAGTAGGCCAAAAGGGCCTTGGTGGCCTAATTGGCCTAATGGGCGTAATGGGACTAATGAGCCTCAGTGGCCTAATAGACCTAATGGGCCTGATAGGCCTAAAGGGCATAATGGGACTCATTTTCCCAATTGGCCCAATGGGCCTAATGGGCCTCAGTGGCCAAATGGGCCTAAGTGTCCTAATCGGCCAGATGGGCCAGATGGGCCTCATGGGCCTCATGGTCTAAATGGGCCTAAGTGTCCTGATGGGAATAATGGGCCTAAGTGGCCTAATGGTTCTAATGGGCCTTAGTGGCCAAATGGTCCTGATAGGCTCGATTGGAATATTGGGCCTAATGGACCTAATTTTCTTAATGGGCCTAAGTGGCCTAAGTGGCCTAATGGGCCTAATGAGCCTAACGGTCTTAATGGGACTAAGTGGATTAATTGGCCCAATGGGCCTAAGTGTCCTAATGGGTCTAAGTGGCAGAATGGTCCTAATGGGCCCAAGTGGCAGAATGGTTCTAATAGGCCTAAGTAGCCTAATGGGCCTAATGAGCATAAGTGGCAAATGAGACTGATGGGCCTAATGGGCCTCAAGGGCCCCAAGGGCCGAATGGCCTTCATGGGCCAAATGGGCCAGAGTGGCCTCATGGGCCTAAGGGAATAATGGGCATAATGAGCCTCATGGGACTAAGTGGTCTCATGGGCCTAATGGTCCTAATGGCCCTAATGGCCCTAATGGGCCTAATGGGCCGAATGGGCCTCCTAGGCCTAAGTTTCCTAATTGGCCTAGTGGGTCTAATGGGCCTAAGTGGCTTAAGTAGCTTAATAGGCCGAATGGGCCTAAGTTTCTGAATGTGCCTAGTGGGCCTAAATGGCCCAATGGGACTAAGTGTCCTGATGGGACGAATGGGCATCATGGTTCTAATGGGTCGAATGGGTCTAATGAGCCTAAGTGGCCCCATGCGCCAAATGGGCCTAATGGGCCTAAGTGGCCTAATGGGCTGAATGGTCCTAAGTGGCCTGATGAGCCTGATGAGCTGATTAGGCCTTATGGACCTAAGTGTCTTGAGTGTCCTAATGGGCCAAAGTGGCCTAATGGGCTGAGTAGGCCTAAAGGACCTGATGGGTCTAATGGGACGAATGAGCCTAATTGGTCGGATGGGCCTATTGGGCCTCATGGGCCTAATAGGCCTAAGTTGCCTCATGGGTCCAATGGGTATATTGGGCCTAATGGGCCTAAGTGGCCTAAGTGGGCCTAAATGGTCAAATGGGTCGAATGGGCCTAAGTGGCCTAATGAGCCCAATGGGTCTCATGGGCCTATGGGGCCCAATGGGCCCAATGGGATGAATAGGACTAGTGGACCCAATGGTTCTAATGGATATAAGTGGGATAATTGGTCTAAGTGGTCGAAAGGGCTTAGTTGGCCCGATAGGATTGACAGTCTTAATGGGCCTAATGGGCCCAAGTGGCCTGATGGGTCTAATGGACCTCATGGGACTAAGTGGCCTCATGGGACCAATGGACTTAATGGGCCTAAGTGTCCTAATGGTCCTCATGGGCCTAATGGGCCTCATGGGCAGAATGCCCCTCATGGGATTAATGGGCCTATTGGGCCTAATGGGCATACTGGTCCTAAGTGGCATAATGGGTCTAATGGGCCTAAGTTCCCTAAAGGTCCTAGTGGGCCTAATGGGCCTAATAGAACTAATTGGTCTAATGGGCCTAATGGGCATAATCGGCCTAAGTGGACTAAGTTTCCTAATCAGACTAATCGACCGAACGGGCCTAATGGGCCTAAGTGGCCTAAGTGGCTTAACGGGCCTAATGGGCCTAGTGGGACTAATGGGTTTAATGGGCCTAATTGGCCTAAGTTTTGTTAATGGTCCTAATGGGCCAACATTACCTAATTGGCATAATCCGCCTCAATGGCCTAATCGGGCGAATCGACTGAATGGGCCCAATGGGCCTATGTGGTCTAATGGGACTAACGAGTTTAATGAGCCTAAGTGACCGAATGGGCCTATGTGCCCTAATGGGCCTAAGTAGAAAAATGGCCCTAAGTTGCCTAATGGGCCTATGTGGCCGAATGGTCCTAAGTATCCAAATGGGCCTAATGGACCTAATGGGACTAATGGGTTTAATGGAATGAATGGGCCTAAGTGGACTAATGGGCCTAATGAGCCTAAGTGGAATAATAGGCCTAATGATACTAAGTGGCCTAATCCCCTTAATTGACTGAACGGGCCTAATGGGCCTAAGTGTCCTAAGTGTCCTAATGGGCCTAATGGACCTAATTGGCCGAATTGGTCTAACGGGCCTCAGTGGCCTAATGGGCCTAATTGACGTAAGTGGCTAATGGTCCTAATGGGCCTAAGTGTCCTAATATCACTAATTGACTAAATGGGATTAATGGTCCTAATGGAAATAAGTGACCTAATGGATTAATGGGCCTAATGGGCCTAAGTGGCCTAATTGGTCAAATGAGACTAATGGGCCTAATCAGCCGAAGTGGCCTAATGGACCTAATGCTTAGGTGGCCTAAGTAGCCTAATGGGACTAATGGGCCTAATGGGACTAATGGGCATAATGGGCCTAAGTGGCATAAGTGGTCTAATCGTCCTAATCATCCAAATGGGCCTAAGTGGCCTAATAGGCCTAAGTGGACGAATGGACCTAATGGGCTGAAGTGGCCTAATGGGACGAGTGGGCCCAAGTGGCTTAATCGACATAATCGACCGAATGAGTCTAATGGGCCTAATGGGCCTAAGTGGCCTAATGGGCCTAATGATCCGAAGTAGCCCAAGTGGCCTAATCTTTCTAATCGACTGAAAGGGCCAAATGGGTCTAAGTGGCATAATGGGACTTAAGGGCCTAATGGGACAATGTGGCATATTCAGGCTAAGCAACTGAATAATCCTAAGTGGCAGAGTCAGCCTAATCGATCGAATGGGCCTAATGGGCTTAATGGGCCTAAGTGGCCTAATGGGCCTAATGGGTTTAATGGGTCTAAGTGCCCTAAGTGGCCTAATTGGTGTAATCGACCGAATGATCCTAATGGGCCTAAGTGGCCTAATGGGTCGATGGGCCTAATGGATCGAATGGATCTAAGTGGCCTAAGTAGCTGAATTGATCTAATCGACCAAATGGGCCTTATGAGCCTAAGTGACTAATTGGGACTAATGGGCCTAAGTGGCTAAATGGGCCTAATGGGCCAAATTGGCCTAATGCGGTTAATGGGCCTAAGTTTAAGAATGGTCTTAAGTGGAATAATGGGGCTAATGGGTCGAATGGTCTTAAGTGGCCTAATGGGACTAATGGGCCTAATGATCCTAAGTGGCCTAATGGGCCAAGTGGGTCTAAGTGGTCGAATGGTCCTAATGCGCCTCATTGACCTAATATGCCTAATGGTCGTACGTGGCCTAATGGGCTCAGGGGCCTAAGGGGATGAATAAGCCTAATGCACCTAATGGGCCTAATGGACCGAATGGTTCCAATGGACCTAAGTGGCCTTATGGGCCTAATGGGAAGAAAGGTGCTAATGGGCCTAATTAGACTAAAGGGCCTAAGTGGCCTAATGGTCCAATGGGCCTAAGTCACCTAATGTGTCTAAGTGGCCTAATGGGCCAAATGGGACGAACGGGCTTAATGGACCTAAGTGGACTTATGGGCCTTATGGGCCTAATGGGGCGAATGGGACCAATGGGCCTAATTGGACTAATGGGCCTAAGTGTCCTAATGGGCCTAATGGGCCTAAGTGGAATAAGTGGCCCAATCGGCCTAATCAAATGAATCGGCCAAATGAGCATCATGGACCTAATAGACCGAAGTGGCTGAATGGGCATGATGGGCCTGATGGGCTGAAATGGCTTTAGGGGGCCTAATGGGCCTCGTGGTACTAAGTGGACTAATGGGCCTCATGGGCCTAAGTGGAATCATGGGACTAATGGGCCCAAGTGGACAAATAGGCCTAATGGGCTTAATAGGCTCAATGGGCTTAATAGTCCTAGGTACCAAATGATACAAATGGGCCAAATGGGCCAAACTAGCCTATGGGGCCTAATGGGCCTAAGTGGCCTAATGAGATTAAGTAGCCTAATGGGATTAATATACTTAACAGGTCTAGAGGCCAAATGGGCCAAATGGGCCTAAGGAGCCGAATGGGACCAATTGGCCTAAGTGGAATAATTGGCCTTGGTGGCCTAATGGGCCAAAGTTTCTTAATCGGCTTAATGGGTTTAATGGGCCGAATGGGCCGAATGGGCCTAATGGAACTAATGTGCCTAATGGGTCGAATAGACCTATTTGGATTAAGTGGCCTAATTGGAATAATGGGCCAAATTTCCCTAATCACCCTAATAGGCTTAATGGTTCTAATGGGCCTAATGGGACTAATGGGCCTAATGGGCCTAAGTGGCATATTGGGCTTAAGTGGGCTAATGGACATAATGGGCTTAATGGGCCTCGTCGGCCTAGGGGGACTAATGGGCCTAATGATCCTTAGTGGCCTAATCACCCTAATGTGCCTAATCAGCCTAATGGGCCAAAGTGGCCTAATAGGCGTAATGTGCTTAATGGGCTTAGAGGCTGAATGGGAAAAATGGGCTGAATATGCCTAATGGGTTGAATGGGAATAATTATCATAGGTCGTCTAATGGGCCTAATTGGACTAAGTGGTTTAATGGGCCTAAGTTTCCAAATCGACCTAGTGGGATTAATGGGCCTAAGGGGCCTAATGGGCCTAATCGGCCTAATGGGATTAATGGTCCCAGTGGGCCTAAGTTGCCGAATGGGTCTGATGGGCCTATGTAGCCCAATCAACCTAAGTAGCCTAATAGGCCTAAGTGGCCCAATGGGCCCAATGGACCTAATGGGCCTAAGTGGCCTAAGTGGGCTAATTGGCCTAATGGGCCGAAGTGGCCGAATGGGACATTTGGACTAATGGTCGTAAGTGGAATGATGGGCCTAATGAGCCTTAGTGGCCTCATGGGTCTAAAGGGCCTTAGTGGTCGTATGGTCCTAATGGGACTATTGGGCCTAATGGGATGAATGGGCATAATGGACCTAGTGGGCATAATGGGCCAAAGTAGTAGAATGGGCCTAAGTGGATCGATGGGCCTAATGGGACGAATGGGCCGAGTAGCCAAATGGGTCTAGTGGACCAAGTTGCCTAATGGGTGTAATGTGACTAAGTGGCCTAATGTGCCCAATGGGCCTAAGTGCTCTAATTGTCCCAATGGTCCTAAGTGTCCTAAGCGACCTAATGGGCTTAATGGGCCTAATGGGGCAAAGTGGCCGAATGGGCCTAATGGGTCAAAATTTCCTAATGGGACTAATGGGCCTAAGTGGCGTAATGGGCCTAAGTGGCCTAATGGGCCCAATGGGCCTAATGAGCCGAAGTGGCTAAATTGGCCTAATGGGTCGAAGTGGCCTAATGGGCCAACTGGGCCTAATGTCCCTAGTGGGCCTAATGGGCCTAAGTGGCCTAATAGGCCTAAGTGTCCTAATGCGCCTAATGGGCCTAAGTGGCTTAAGTGGCCTAATGGGACAAATGGGCTGAATTGGCCTAATGGGCCTAATTTTCCTAATTGTCTTAAGTGACCTAATGGGCCTAATTGGCATAAGTGGTCTAATGGGCCTAATTAGACTAAGTGACCTAATAGGCCAAATTGGATTAATGGGCCTAATGGTTCTAATGGGCCTAAGTGGCCCAATGGGTCTATTGGGTCTAAGTGGCCTAATGGGCCTAAGGGTCCTAATGGGCCTAACAGGCCTCATGGGCCTCCTGGGCCAAAGTGGCCTCATTGGCCTAAGTGGCTTAATGGGTTTAATGGACCCAAGGGGCCTAATGGGTTTAAGGGGCCTAATGGGATGAATGGGATTAACAGGCATTGGTGCCAAATGGGCCTAATGGGTCGAATGGACCTAATAGTTCAAATGGGACTAAGTTTCCTAATGGGCCTAATTGGACTAAGTGGCCTAATGGGCCTAAATGGATTAATCGATCTAATGGGCGTAATGAGCCTAATGGGCCTAAGGGGCGTAATGGGCCTAAGTGGACTAATGGGAATAAGGGGGTGTAATGGGACTAAGTGACCTAATGGGAATAGGTGGCCTTATGGGCTTATTGGGATTAGCGGACCTAGGGGATAAATGAGCATAATGGGCCTAATGGGCCAAATGGACCTAAGTGGCATAATGGGTTGAATGGGCCTAAGTGGCCTAATGGGCCTAAGTGGCCTAATCGGCCTAATGGGCCTAAGTGGCCTAATGGGCCTATGTGGCCTAATGGGCTTAATGGGATTAACAGGACTAGGGGCTAAATGGGCCTAATGGACCAAATGGGCATAATTGGCCTAAGTGGCCAAATGGGCCTAAGTGGCCCGATGGGACAATGTTGTATAATCGTCTTAATAGTCCAAATGGTCCTAAGAGGCCTAATGGGCCGAATGGGCCTAATTGGATTAATGGGCCTAACAGACCTAATGGGCATAAGGGGCCTAATGGGCCAAAGTTACCTAATCGACCTAATGTGCTTAATTAGACTAATGGGCCTAATGTGCCGAATGGGCCTAAGTGGACTAATGAGCCAAAGTGGCCTAATCTACCTAATGTGATTAATGGGCCTAGTGGACCTAAGTGGCCTAATGGTCCTAATGGGACTTAGTTTTCTAATCGGCCTAATGTACCTAAGTGGCCTAATGGGCCTAAGTGGCCTAATGGGCTTAATGGGCATAACAGGCCTAGGGGCCAAATAGGCCTAATGGGGGGGCCAAATGGGCCTAATTAATCTAAGTGGCCCAATAGGACTAATGGGTCTAATGGGCCTAAGTGGGATAGTGGGTCTAAGTTCCCTAATCGGCCTAATGGGCTTTATGGGCCTAATGTGCCTAATGGACCTAATTTGCCTGAGGGGCCCAAATGGACTCATTGTTTTAATTGGATTAATGGGAAATGGGGGCCTAAGTGGCTGAATGGGCCTTAGTGGCCTAATGGGCGTAATGGGGTGAAGTGGCCAAAGTGGCCTAATGGTCCTAATGGGCCAAAGTGGCCAAATGGGCCAAAGTGGCCAAATTGTCCTAAGTGACCTAATTGGCCTAATGGTCCTAACTGGACTATTGGAACTAATAGGCCTAGGTGGCCTAATGGGCCTAAGTGGCCTAATGGTCCGAAGTGGCCAAATGGGCCTAATGGACATAATGGGCCTAAGTGTCCTAAGTGGATTAATGGGCCTTGGTGGCTTAATGGGCCTAAGCGGTCGAAGTGGACTAATGGGCATAATGGGCCTAAGTGGCCTAATGGACCTCAGTTTCCTAATGGGACTAAGTGTCCTAATGGGCCTAAGTTTCCAAATGGACCTAAGTGGCCTAATGGGCCTAAGTGGAATAATTGGCCTAATGGGACTCAGTGGACTAATGGGTCTAATAGGACCAAGTGGTCTAAATGTCCTTATGGGCCTTAGTGACCTAATGGAAATAATGGGTATAATGGGTCGCAGTGTCCTAATGGGTCTAATCATCCTAAGTGGCCTAAATGGCCTAAGTGGATTAATGGGACTAATGGGCCTTAGTGAAGGCATTTGGGTGGGCCTTTTAGGTTCACTTTTGGGCTTTAATAAGTGTGATTAAAGGCACATTTGCTCCTCCCATGCATGCATGTTGGGCCTCCTCTTGTAATTTTAAAATGAGGCCATGTAAATTCTCTTTCATCCTCCTCATTCTTCCTCTTGTCATTGGGCCACAAATTCCATCCAATGGGTCTTGTCCATTAATTATCCTTCCACCATCAATGTCATGATCGCCCTCAACTCCTCGCTACATGTGTGCACCATGATTCACATCATCCTCTCCCTCTTCAAAAGGATTCGTCCTTGAATCTGCATATTCAAAAGGAGAGAGGTCAGAAATATTAAAGGTTGCACTCACATTTCCATACCTGCTGGGCAAGTCAATCTTGTAGGCGTTATCATTTATTCTTTCTAAAACTTGGAATGGACCATCTCCCAGTGGTTGGAGTTTTGATTTTCTTTTCTCTGGGAACCTTTCCTTCCTCAAATGCACCCATACCCAATCTCCTGGTTCTAGTACAACCTTATGCCTACCCTTGTTTTCTTGCTTTGCATATTGTTCATTTATTCTTTCAATGTTGGCTTTCACCTTGGCATGTAAATCCCGAACAAATTTGTCCTTCTCATAACCTGCAAGATCAACAACCTCATTATTAGGGATTGAAAGAATATCTAATGGATTCATTGGGTTGAATCCATATACAATCTCAAAAGGAGAGAAGTTAGCAGTGGAATTCACTACTCGGTTATATGAAAACTCTATGTGTGGCAAAAAAATTTCCCAATTCTTTATATTTTTTTGAATTATTGCATACAAGAGGGTAGAAATAGTCCTATTAACCACTTCAGTTTGCCCACCATTTTGAGGATGTGCAACAGTTGAGAACAATAATTTAGTTCCCAATTTATTCCACAATGTCCTCCAAAAGTGGCTAAGGAATTTTACATCCCTATCACTTACAATGGTTTTGGGTAGTCCATGTAATCTCACAATTTCTTTGAAAAACAAATCTTCTATATGTGTAGCATAATTAGTTTTTGAGCATGCAATGAAATGGTCCATTTTGCTGAATCGATCCATAACAAAAAAAATCTATCTTTTCTCAGTTGGGATCAAGGCAATCCCGACACAAAATCCATAGAGATATCAGTCCAAGGATGGGATGGAATAGGCAAGGGGGAATAAAATCCATTAGGTTGAACCTTGGACTTTGCATGCTTACAAGTGACACACTTAGCACAAATTGCAATAACATCTTTTCTCATGCTTGGCAAATAAAAATGTTCATGCAAAATATCTAGTGTTTTATCAACCCCAAAATTCCCTATCAAAACACCCCATGAGTTTCTTTTACAAGAAATTCTCAAGTTGAACAATTTGGAATGCACAATTTATCCTTTTTAAAAAGAAACCCATCATTTTTGTAATAGTCTTTAAATCCATGTTTTTCACAAGATGTCCAAATTTGAAAAAAAATATCCATCATTTTCATACATTCCCTTTAGTAACTCAAGTCCAAGTAATCAAGAATGAAGAGAAGTAAGAAGTGCATACCTTCGTGAAAGAGCATCGGAAACCACATTTTCCTTACCTTTTTTGTGCTTGATCACATAGGGGAAAGTCTCAATAAATTCTATCCAAGATGCATGTCACTGATTCAACTTGCCTTGGGACTTAAAATACTTAAGGCTTTCATGGTCAGAATGAATAATTAACTCTTTAGGCCATAAGTAATGTTGCCATGTTTCGAGGGTTCTTTTCAAAGCATAAAGTTCTTTATTGTAAGTTGAATAATTTAATGATGCCCCTTTCAATTTCTCACTAATTTAAGCAATTGGACATGAATCTTGAGTCAAAATAGCACTAATACCAACTCTCGATGCATCACACTAAATTTCAAAGACTTTTCTGAAATCTGGTAGCCTTAAAAGGGGAGCATTGACCAATTTTTCTTTGAGTGTGTTAAAAGATTTTTCTTGTTTTTCACCCCATTTAAAGACCACATGTTTATTTACAAGTTCATTAAGAGGTGCAGCGATGGATGAAAAATCCTTTACAAACCTCCTATAGAAGCTTGCCAATCCATAAAAACTCCTAACCTCAATTGCACTCTTCAGTGTGGGCCACTCCTGAATTTATTTTATCTTTTCATCATCCACACAAATCCCTTCCTCTCCTACAAAAAAGATAAGAAACACAAAAGAATCCATGCAAAAGGGACATTTTTTAAGATTGGCATAAAGCTGGTTTTCTTTAAGGGTCTCTCACACCAAACGCAGGTGTTCAACATGGTTATCTATATATTTTTTATACACCAAGATATCATCAAAATAGAAAACCACGAATTTTACAATGAATGAAAGAAGGAAATGGTTCATTAAGCTCATGAATTTACTTGGTGCATTAGTTAAACTAAATGGCATAACTAAAAACTCATACAAACCAAACTTAGTTTTAAAAGCAATTTTCCACTCATCTCCTTCTTTCATTTGAATTTGGTGGTATCCATTTTTAAGATCAATTTTAGAAAACAAAGAGGCCCCATGTAATTCATTAAACATTTCATCAAGTAGAGGGATGGGATAATGGTACTTAACTATTATTTTATTGATGGAATGAAAATCCACACACATTCGCCATGTTCCATCTTTCTTGGGTACTAGGATCACCGGAACAGCGCATGGACTCATCCTTTCCATTACTAATCCTTTCCTCATGAGTTCTTAAACTTGATATTGGATCTCTATAGTCTCTTCTAGATTAGATTGATATGTTGGACTATTGGGAATTGAGGCACCAGGTATGAAGTCAATCTAATGCTCAATGCCTCTCAAAGGGGGCAATCCATCGGGTGTTTCTTCAGGAAACAAATCACCAAATTCCTGCAGTAAATACACAACACAAGAAGGCAAAGAATGGTGAATTTCATTAGTTGCAAGGTAAGCATCCTTACTAATGAGTAAGAACCCTTTCCCACTCAATAAATCACCTTTCACCTCACCTTTTCAAGAAAATAATCTCACCTTTCGCTCGATACTCTTGTTTTCAATCTTATTTTCACTCTTTTTTTCAACTATTTTATTTCCCTAATTTTTTTTGCTTTCACTCAACACTCCTTTATCACTCTTGATTTTTCCACTCTTCTCATTCTCTCTATTTTTTCTCTTTTTTATTTTTCTCTCTTCTCACAATGTCTCTCAATCCTCACTTGGTCTTCATAAACTTGCAAAGGCCTCAATGGAGTAATAATAACCATCCTCCAATTATACTCAAAAGAATATCGATTGGTGTATCCCTCATGTGTGACCCTCCTATAAAATTTCCAAAGTCTTACCAACAAGATATGACTAGCATGCATTGGAACAATATCACACATCACCTTGCCTTTATAATTCCTAATAGAAAATGGAACTTGTGCTTTCTTAGTCACTTTGACTTCACCACTATTATTTAACCATTGCAATATATAAGGCCTAGGATGTCTAGTCATATCCAATCCCAATTTATCAACCATCAAACCACTTGCAACATTTGTACAACTACCCCCATCAATAATCATACTACATACCTTATCTTTGACAAGGCATCTAGTATGAAAAATGTGCTCCCTTTGATCTTGATAATGTTCTCCTTCAGGTTGAGCACTCAAAGAATGCCTTGCCACAAGAATTTATCAATGTATGAGGATTTCTACTTCCACATCTGAATCATCCTCAAGTGATGGAATTTCATCTTAACTTGATCTATCACTAAGAACATTTCCATCATCAAAAATAATCATTGTCCTATTGTTTGGGCATTGTGAGGCAATATTTCCAAATCCTTGACATTTAAAACATTTGATATCTTGTGATTTGGAAACAACCTTACCCTCCATTTTACCTTTGGATTCCAGAAAGAATGGTTTTGGTTTGGGAAACTCCTTTGAATCAGTTTTTTGTTCCCTTACATGCTCTTGTGGTTTGGAATCTTTAAACATAAAAGAAGTTATATAATCCTTACCATAAGATGTAGGGAGAATCCTTCTTGCCTTTACTTGCCTCTCTGCTATGGTTGCCATGTGAATTAGATCCTCCATGTCCAAGTAGTGGTGCATGTCCACTATGTCCTGAATGTCATGGTTGAGGCTGTACACAAACCTTGCCATGGTGGCCTCTCTCTCCTCATCAATATTTGCCCGAATCATGATGATCTCCATCTCTTTGTGATACTCCTCAACACTCCTGGCCCCTTGTTTGAAACCCTGCAACTTGAGGAACAAATCACAATAATAGTGGTCAGAAATGAACCTCTTATGCATTACAACTTTCATCTCCTCCCAATTGCAGATGGGTATTTCTCCACTTCATCGTCGACTCACTTGTAGTTGGTCCCACAAAATACTAGCATAGTCGGTGAATTCCACAGCTGCCAACTTCACTTTGTTTTCCTACGAATATGTGTGACAACCAAAAACATGTTCGACATTTCCTTCCCATTACAAGTAAGTTTCAGGATCAATATTACCTTGGAATGAAGGTATCCTTAAATTTACTCTTCCAAGATCATTGTCTTGTCTCCATGGTGGTTGATTTCTCTATATTGGTGACTCATGAAAATCAGACAACTCCTCCTCTTCTTCAACATCCCGCCTCCTTGGTGGTGCTCTAGAATTGGAAGGGGATTGAAGTTCATCCATCCTCACATTCAACCTTAGGAATTGTTCTTGTACAACCCTCATAAACAACTTAATGTCCGCTTCATTGGTGTTACTCAACTCCTCCATGTAGGAATCCTGTGATAAAAATTGAAAATAAAGGAAAATGGACCTCACACACTCTTTCTCTCTTTTTTTTATCTCTCAAAAGGTTCCTCACACTTTCTATCACAACAACTCGGTTCCTACAAGTGTTCTTCAATAGAATCAAGAAGACAACTAGTGGACGTAATCAATTCATGGAAATATTTAAAAATCAGAAATTTTAAGAGGGTTTAAATCAATGGAGTCCAAGAAATATGGGAGGTAAATGAGAGAAATATTTATTGAATAAGGTTGGATATGGATGAAGGAAATAAGATTCTTGGATAAGAAAATGCAATCAAATTTATAACTTATGAGTGAACGCAATGTTTCAAATGAGCAGCTTCTTTTTCTTTTTTTTATTGATTTTTTTTTTGATTTTTTTCTTTTTTTTTGCTACTCAATAAACAGGAATTGAGATACAAAGAGTGCGCTTTTGGTGCTCAATGTACAACATATGAAAAATTTACTAATCTGATTGCAATAATGTAAATGGTTGAGATAACATGAACTTCAAACTCAAATGGAAAACCGCCTTGGAGATTGTTAGATTTCACAAGAGTGAAACTGTAGCACGAATTGATTCGGCTATATCTCCCAATATAGGTGTTAGATTTTAGTATTTCAAAATCGAGAAGAAAGATGAGATTCTAAACAATTAAAATAACATATTATACGTCCAGAAACCCAAAGAAAAAGAAGACGAAAATGTGGAATAAATTTCCATCCAGAATTGGTGATGGCCAAAAATGGAAGAAGGGGAAGAAAAAAAAGATAGGAGAAATAGAAATATGAAAGAACCTGGTTTCCATTGTCTACCTCTAATGCCAAATGATATGGTACCGTATGCGAGTGCGGTATTCGTTGGCGAAAAATCCAGAAACACAAGTGTGGGAAGTGGGAGAAATGAAAATTAAATGAAAGCACGAAAGAAATAAAAGGGTAAGGGGGATGATCAATTCGGATCCCAAGGAGACTTGCCCCTTGAAACTCTAATTATAAAGCGCCACAAATGTTGATCAATCCTTTGATAAGACTTACTTTCATTCATTCAAAAACACAAGAAACACAAGCATAAAAATGCTATAAAACACTCAAATTTGAAATTAACCTTCAAGGGGTACAAGAGGTGGTTATTTATAGCCAAATGCGAGGAATACATGTAAAACTACCTATCCCACAAAATTATAAATCCTATTCCACGAATTTGACTTTGTTTACACATGTCCATGGCTTTAGAAGACAAGATATCTCTAAAGAAGACTTTTCCAAACCACCCCAAAGACTTTGAAGATTCCCACCATGACTTTGGAGACAAGGGGCCCACCAATTTTGAATTTGGAGATTTCCTTCATGAAAGTGGATTAAATTTCGTGAAGTCATTTGGGTGGGCCCTTTAGGTTCACTTTTAGGCTTTAATAAGTGTGATTAAAGGCCAATTTTCTCCTCTCATGCATGCATGTTGGGCCTCCTCTTGTAATTTCAAAATGAGGCCATGTAAAGCCTCTTTCATCCTCCTCATTCTTCCTCTTTTCATTGGGACACCAATCCCATCCAATGGGTCTTTTATATTAATTCTCCTTCCAACATCAATGCCATGATCGCCCTCAACTCCTTGCTGCATGTGTGCACCATGATTCGCATCACGTAATGGGCCTAAGTGGCCTAATAGGTCTGATTGGACCGATGGGCCTAATGGACCTCATGGGACGAAGTGTCCTAATGAGCCGAATTGGCCTCAATGGCCTAATGGGCCTAATGGGCCTGATGGGCATGATGGGGATAATGAGCTGAATGGGCCTAAGTGGCCAAATGGGCCTAATGAGCCTAATGGACCTAAGTGGATCGATGGGCCTGATGGGCCTAATGGGCCTAAGTAGATTAATGAGATGAATAGACCTAAGTGGCCTAATGGGCCTGATGGGCCTGATGGGTCTGATGGGCCGAATGGGTCTAAGTGGTTGAATGGGCATGATGGGTCAAATAGGTCTAAGTCACCTACTGATCCGAACTGGCCTAAGTGACCTAATTTTTCTAATGAAAGCTAAATGGGACTGATGGGCCTGATGGGCCTAATGGGACTAATGGGCCTCAATGGCCACATGGGCCTGATGGCCTCATGGGCCTCATGGGCCTATGGGCCTAATGGGACTTAGTGACCTAATGGAACTAATGCAGCTAATGGCCTAAGTCGCCTAATGGGACTAGTGGTCCTCAGTGTCTTAATGGGCCTAAGTGTCCTAATAGGGAATAGTGGGCCTAAGTGGCCTAAAGATCTGAATGGGGTTAAGGGGTCTAATGGTCCTTAGTGGCCTAATGGGCATGATGGGCCTTAGTGGCCTCATGGGCCTAATGGGGCTAAGTGGCCTAAATGTCTTAATGGGCCTAATGGGTCTAATGGGCCTAAGTGGCCTAAGTATCTTAATGGTTCTAATGGGCCTAAGTGACCTAATGGGAATGATGGACCTGATGGGCCTAATGGGCCTTAGTGTCCTAGTTGGCCTCACTGGTTTAAGTGGTCCAATGGGCCTCATGGGACTTAGTGTTCTAATGGGTTGAGTGATCATAATGGAAATAAGGAGCCTAATGAGCCTTAGTGGCCAAATGTGACAAATGAGCCTAATGGGCCTGGTAGGACTAATGGACATAATGGGCCCTAGTGACCCAATGGGCCTAATGGGCCTAAGTGGCCAAATAGGCCTAATGAACCTAATGGCCCTAATGGGCCTAAGTGGCTGAATGGACCTAATGGACCTAAGTGGCATAATGGGCATAATGAGCCTAAGTGGAATAATGGTCCTAAGTGGCCTCGTGGTTCTAATGGGCCTCATGGGACCAATGGGCCTCAGGGGCCTAAGTGGCCGAACAGACCTAGTGGGCCTAATGAGCCTAAGTCACCTAATAGGCCAAATGGGTTTAAGTGGACTAATGGGCTAAATGTGCCTAATGTGACTAGTGGGCCTAAGTGGCTAATGGACCTAATGGGACTAAGTGGCCTAGGTGGCCTAATCAGCCTAATCGAACAATTGGGCCTAATGGGTCTAAGTGGCATAATGGGCCAAATCGGCCTAGGTGGCCGAATGGGCCTAAGTGGCCCACTAGGCCTAATTTTCCTGGGTGGTAGAATGGGACTAATGGGCCTGATAGGCCTAAGTGAATATCCTAATGGGTCTGATAGGCCTAAGTGGACTAATGGGATGAATTGACCTCAAGGGCCTAGGTGGGCCTCATGGGCCAAAGTGTCCTAATAGGCTGAATGGGCCTAAGTGGACTAATGGGCATAATTGGACCAATGGGACCAATGGGACCAATGGGACCAATGGGCCCAATGGGCCTAATGCGGCTAATAGGATTAATAGGCTTAACATACCTAGGTGCTAAATGGGATGAATGGGCCTAATCTGCTGAATGGGCCTAATGGACCTAACTGGATTAATGGGCCTAAATGGCCTAAGTGACCTAATCGGCCTAATGGACTTAATGGTCCTAATGGGCCTAATGAGATTAATGGGACTAAGTAACCTAATTGACCTAAGGGGCCTAATGGGCCTAAGTGGCCCAATGGGCCTTAGTGGCCATATGGGCTTAATGGGATTAATGGGCCTAGGGAAAAAATGGTCCTAAAAGGCTGAATGGGCCTTAGCGGCCTAATGGGCCTAAGCATCCTAATGGGCCTAGGTGGCCTAATTATTCTAATGGTCATAGTGGGTCAAAAGTGCCTAATGGTCCTAAGGGGCCTAATGGGCATAAGTTGTCTAATGGGCTTAAGTGGCCTAATGGGCTTAATGGGATTTATGGGCCTAGGGTCCAAATGGGCCTAATAGGCCTTAGTGGACTAATGGTCCTGATGAGCCTAATGGGTCGAAGTAGCCTAATGGGCCAAAGTAGCATAATAGGCCCAATGGGCATAACGGGCCAAATGGGCCTAATTGGACTTAGTTGACGAATGGGACAAAGTGGCCTAATGGGCCAAAGTCGCCTAGTCTACCTAATGGGATTAATGGTCCTAATGTGTCAAATGGGCCTTATTGTCCTAAGTGGGCTAATGGGCCTAAGTGGCCAAATCGACCTAATGGGCTTAATGGGCATAGTGGGCCTAAGTGGCCTAATGGGCCTTAGTCACCTAATCGACCTATTGGGGCTAAGTGGCATACTAAGCCTAAGTGGCCTAATGATCTTAATGGGATTAATGGGCCTAGGGTCCTAATGGGCCTAATGGGATGAATGGGCCAAATTAGCCTAAGTGGCCTAATGCGCCCAATGGGCCTAAGTGGCCTAATGGGCCTAAGTTACCTAATCGGACTAATGAGATTAATGGGCCTAAGGGGCCAAATGGGCCTAGTGCGCCTAATGGGCCTAAATGGACTAATGGGCCTAAGTGGTCTAATCGACCTAATGAGATTAATGGGCTTAGTGGGCCTAAGTGGCCTAATGGGCCTAATGGGCCTAAGTGGCTTGATCGGCCTAGTGGGCCAAAGTGGGCTAACAGGCCTAAGTGGGTCAATGGGCATAATGGGTCTAATGGGCCTAATTGGACCAAGTAGCCAAATGGGCCTAAGTAGCCCAATAGGCCTAATGGGACTAATGGGTGTAAGTGGCCTAATGGGCCTAAGTGGCCTGATAGGCCTAGTGAGACTAAGTGTCCTCATGGGCCAAAAGGACCTTAGTGGCCAATTGGGCCTTACTAGCCTCATTGACTAAATAGGCTAAATAAGCATAATGGGCTTAATGGGCCTAGTGGACCTCAGTGGACTCATGGGCCAAATAGGCCTAATGGGCCTAATGGGTCATAGGTGCCTAATTGGTCTAATGGGCCTAATGGGATTAAGTGGCTAAATGGGCCTAATGGCCCAATAGGCCTAATGGGTTTAATGGGCCTAAGTGGCCTAATGGCCCTAATGGGTGTAATGTGCCGAAGTGGCCCAATGTGTGTAATGAGCCTAAGTGGACTAATGGGCCCAATGGGCCTAAGTGGATTAATGGGTCGAATGGGTCGAATGGGCCGAATGGGCCTATGTGGCTCAATTGCCCTAAAGGGCCTAGGTGGCCCAATGGTTTTAAAGGGCCTAATGGGCCAAAGTGGCCTAATGGACCTAAGTGGATGAATGGGCCAAAGTGTCCTAATGGGGATAATGGTCCTAAGTGTCCAAATGGGCCTAAGTGGCCTAATGGGGCTAATGGGCCTACGTGGTAGAATGGGATTAAGTGGCCCAATGTGTTTAATGGGCCTAATGGGTGTAAGTGGCCTAACGGGCCTAATTTTCCTAATGGGTTGAATTGGCCTAATAGGCTTAATGGGACCAAGTGGCTGAGTAAGACAAATGGGCCTAAGTGGACCAACTGGCCCAATGGACCTAATGGGATGAACAGGCTGAATGGGCCTAAGGGGCCTAATGGGCTTGATGGGCCTAAGTGGCATGATGGGCCTCATGGGCCTAAGTGGCCTCATGGTCCTAGTGGGGCTAAGTTGCCTAAGGGGACTAATCGACCGAATGGGACTAATGGGCCTAAGTGGCCTAATGGGCCCATGTTTCCAAATGGGATGAATGGGCCTAATGGGACTACATTGCCAAATGGGCCTATTTGGTCTAATTGGCGTAAGTGACATAATGGGCCTAAGTGGCCTAATGAGCCTACGCGGCCCAAATAGGGCCTAATGCCCCGAATGGGCCTTAGGGGGCCCAAATGGGCCTAACGTACCGAATGGTCATAACGTGTCGAATGGTCCTAATGTGCCGAATGGGCCTAATGAGCCTAAGTGGCCTAATGGGCCTAATGGCCTGAATGGGCCAATGATACCAATGGGATGAATGGGCATAATGGTCCAAAGTGGACTAATGGGCCAAATCGGTCAAAGGGGACGGATGGGCCTAATGGGCTGAACGGTCCTAATGGGACACATGGGCCAAAGTGGCCTAATCAGACTAATGGGCCTAAGTGGATTAATGAGCCTAAGTTGCCTAATGAGAAAAAGTGGCCTAATGTGCCTAATGGACCTAAGTGGCATAATGGGCCTAAGTGGCCGAATTGACCTTAGTGGCCTAATGGGCCTAAGTGGCCTAAATGGCATAATGGACCAAAGTGGCCTAATGGGCCTAAGTGAACTAATGGGGATAAGTGGCCTAATTGGCCTAAGTGGCCTCATGGGCATAATGGGCCTAAGTGGCCTAATGTGCCTAATGGTCCTGGTGGGCTGAATGTGCCTAATGGGCCAAATGGGATGAAGTGGCCTAATGGGCCTAAGTGGCCTAAAGGCCCATAGGGGGCCTAATGGGTCTAAGTGGCTTCATGGGCTTAAGGGGCCTAAGTGGCCTCCGGGGCATAAGGGGCATAAGTGGCCGAATGGGCCGAATGGGCCGAATTGGCCTAATGTGACTAATGGGTCTAAGTGGCATAAGGGGCGTAATGAGCCTAATGGACCTAAGTGGCCTAATTGACCTAATGGGTATAGTGGGACGAAGTGGCCTAATGGGCCTAATGGGCCAAAGTTTCCTAATGGACCTAATGGGCCAAAGTGACCTAATGGGCCTAAGTGGCATGTTCGACCTAATGGGCCTAAGTGTCCTAATCAGCCTAATGGGATTAATGGTCCTAAATGGACTAATGGTCCTAATGGACCGAAGTGGCTTAAGTGATCTAATTGGCCCAATGGGCCAAAGTGGCCTAATAAGCTAATGGGTCTAAGTAGCCTAATGGGCCTAATGAGACCAATGGGCTTAAGTGTCCTGGTGGGCCTAATGTTCTTATGTGGCCTCATGGATCTGAAAAGCCTAAGTGGCCTCATGGGCCCAATGCGCCTCACTGGCCTCATGGGTCGAATGGGTTTAAAGGCTTAAGGGGCCTAAGTGGACTAATGGGTGTAATCAGCCTAATTGACCTAAGTAGCCTAATGGGTCTAATGAGCTTAAGTTTCCTAATGGGTCTAATAGGATCTATGGGCCTAATGGGCCTAATTACTCTAATGGGCCTAAGTGACCTTATCAACCTAATGGAACTAATATGCATAGTGGAATTAAGTGGTTGAATGGGCCTAATGGGCCTTAGTGGCCTAACGCGCTGAATGAGCATAAGTGGCATAATGGGCCTAATGGGCCTAATGGGCATATTGGGCTGAAGTATCATCCTAATGGACCTAATGGGCGTAATGGGCCTAAGTGGTTGAATGAGACTAATTGACCGAATGGGCCTAATGTGCCCAAGGGTCCTAATGGGCATAATGGTCTAAGTGGTAGAATTGGCCTATTGGGCCAAATGGGCCTCAGTGGAATAATGTGACTAATGGGATGAATAGAACGAATGGGCCTAATGTACATAGTAGGGCTAATGGGCCTAAGTGTCCTACTGGGCCTAATGGGCCCAATTGGCCTAAGTGTCCAAATGGGCCTAAGTGGCCTAATGGGACTAATGGGCCAAATGGTACAAAGGTTCCTAGTGGGCCTAATGGGCCTAAGTGGCCTAATGGTCCTATTGGGCCGAAGTGGCCTAATGGGTCTAAGTGGCCTAATGGGCCTAAGTGGCCTAATGAGCCTAATGAGTCCAATGGGCCTAAGTGGCCTAATGGCCCTAAGTGGCATAAATGGATTAATGGGCCAAATGGACCTAATGGGACTAATAGGACTCAATGGCCTAAAGAGCATAATGGACTAAGTGGCCTAATGGGCATAATGGCCCTAAGTGGCCTAATGGGTTGAATGGGCCTCAATGGCCTAATGGGCCTAATGAGACTAAGTGGATTAATTGGCATAATGGAATGAATGGTTCTAATGGGCCTAAATGGACTAATGGGAATAATTGGCCTTAGTGGCCTAAGTGGCCTAATGGGCCTGATGGGCCAAATGGGACTAAGTAGCCTAAAGGGCCTAATGGGCCTTAGTGGTCTAATGGGCCAGGTGGGCCTAAGTGGTCGAATGGGCCGAAGTGGCCCAATGGGCCTATGTTTCCTGATGGGACTAAGTGGATGAATGGGTCTGATGGGCCTAATTGGCCTTAGTGTCCTAAGGGGCTAAAGCGGCATATTGAGCCTGATGGGCCTGACGGGCCTAATGAGCCTAATGGGCCTCAGTGGCCTAATGGGCCTAAGTGGCCTAATGGTCCTAAGTGGCCTAAGGGGCCTAGGTAGACTAATGAGCCTAATGAGCCTAAGTGGCCTAATGGACCTAAGTGGACTAAGTGGTCTAAGGAGCCTAAGTGGCCAAAGGGGCCTAAGTGGCCTAATGGGCCTAATGGGCCCAATGGGACTTAGTAGCCTAATGGGCCTAATGCGTCGAATGAGCCTAAGTGACATAATGGGCTTAATGGACCTAAGTGTCTTAATGGGCCTAAGCGGTCTAAGTGGCATAATGGGCCTAATGGGCCTAAGTGGGCTGAAGTGGCCTAAGTGGACTAATCGACCAAATGGGCCTAATGGGCCTAAGTGGACTAATGGGCCTAATGGGCCCATGTTGCCAAATGGGATGAATGGGCCTAATGGGACTAAGTTGCCAAATGACTCTAATTGGTCTAATGAGCCTAAGTGACATAATGGGCCTAAGTGGCCTAATGAGCCTACGTGGCCCAAATGGGCCTAATGGCCCGAATGGGCCTTATGGGTGCCGAATGGGACAAACATGCTGAATGGTCATAACGTGTCGAACGGTCCTAACATGCCGAATGGGCCTAATTGGCCTAAGTGGACTAATGGGACTAATGGACCAAATGGGCCAAGGGGACCAATGGGATGAATGGGCCTAATGGTTCAAAGTGGACTAATGGGCTTAATGGGCCTAATTGGTCTAAGGGGTCAGATGGGCCTAATGGGATGAATGGGCCTAATGGGCCACATGGGCCAAAGTGGCCTAATCGGCCTAATGGGACTAAGTGGATTAATGGGCCTAAGTTGCCTAATGGGAAAAAATGGCCTAATGAGCCTAATGGGCCTAAGTGGCATAATGGGCCTAAGTGGCCTAATGGGCCTAAGTGGCCTAAATGACATAATGGACCGAAGTGGCCTAATGGGCCTAAGTGACCTAATGGGGATAAGTGGACAAATTGGCCTAAGTGGACTCATGGGCTTAATGGGCCTAAGTGGCCTAATGGGCCTAATGGTCCTGATGGGCTGAATGTACCTAATGGGCCAAATGGGATGAAGTGGCCTAATGGGCCTAAGTGGTCTAAAGGCCCATCGGGTCCTAATGGGTCTAAGTGGCTTCATGGGATTAAGGGGCCTAAGTGGCCTCCTGGGCATAAGGGGCCTAAGTGGCCGAATGGGCCGAATGGACATATGGGCCGAATGGCCCGAATTGGCTTAATTGGACTAATGGGTCTAAGTGGCCTAAGGGGCATAATGGGCCTAATGGGCCTAAGTGGCCTAATCGACCTAATGGGCTTAGTGGGACGAAGTGTCCTAATGGGCATAATGGGCCAAAGTGTCCTAATGGACCTAATGGGCCAAAGTGGCCTAATGGGCCTAAGTGGCCTATTCGGCCTAATGGGCCTAAGTGTCCTAATCATCCTAATGGGATTAATGGTCCTAAATGGACTAATGGTCTTAATGGACCGAAGTGGCTTAAGTGGTATAATGAGCCTAATGGGCCAAAGTGGCCTAATAAGCTTAATGGGCCTAAGTGGCCTAATGGGCCTAATGGGACCAATGGGCTTAAGTGGTCTGGTGGGCCTGATGTTCCTAAGTGGACTCACGGATCTGAAAATCCTAAGTGGCCTCATGGGCCTAATGGGCCTCACTTGCCTCATGGGTCTAATGGGCCTAAAGGGCTTAAGGGTCCTAAGTGGCCTAATGAGCCTAATCAGCCTAATTGACCTAAGTAGCTTAATGGGTCTAATGAGCTTAAGTTGTCTAGTGGGCCCAATAGGATTTATGGGCCTAATGGGCCTAATTTATCTAATGGGCCTTAGTGACCTAATCAACCTAATGGAACTAATATGCATAGTGGGATTAAGTGGATGAATGGGACTAATGGGCCTTAGTTTCCTAATGCGTTGAATGGTCATAAGTGGCATAATGGGCCTAATGGGCCTAATGGGAGTATTGGGACAAAGTATCAGCCTAATGGACCTAATGGGCATAATGGGACTTAGTGGTTAAATGAGCCTAATTGGCCGAATGGGCCTAATGTTCCCAGTGGTCCTAAAGAGCATAATGGTCTAAGTGGTAGAATTGGCCTAATGGGCCTAATGGGCCTCAGTGGCATAATGTGACTAATGGGATGAATAGACCGAATGGGACTAATGTACCTAGTAGGGATAATGGGCCTAAGTGGCCTACTGGGCCTAATGGGCCCAATTGTCCTAAGTGTCCAAATGGGCCTAAGTGGCCTAATGGGACTAATGGGCCTAATGGTGCAAAGGTTCATAGTGGGCCTAATGGGCCTAAGTGGCCTAATGGGCCTAAGTGGCCTAATGGGCCTAATGGGTCCAATGGGCCTAAGTGGCCTAATGGCCCTAAGTGGCACAAACGGATTAATGGGACAAATGGGCCTAATGGGTATAATAGGCCTAAGTGTCCCAATGGTCCTAAAGGGACGAATGGGCCTAAGTGGCCTAATTCACCCAATGGGCCTAAGCTGCCTAATGGGCCGAACGGGCCTAATCGGCCTAAGTGGACGAATGGTTCCAATATGCCTAACTATCCTAAAGGTACTAATGGGACTAACGAGACTAATGGTCCTAACTGGACGAACAGGCCAAGGTGGCCTAATGGGCCTACATGGCCAAATGGGCTTAAGTGAACTAATGGGCCTAAAGATCCTAATCGGCCAAAGGGGCCTAATGGGCCTAAGTGGCATAATCGTAGCCTAATGGGCCTAATTGGTCTAATGGGATTTATGGGCACAATGGGCCAAAGTGTCTTAATGGGCCTAATGGGCCTAAGTAGACTAATTGGCCAAATGGGCCTAATGGGCCTAAGTGGCCTGATCGGCCTAAAGGGCCTAATGGGCCAAAGCATCCTAATATTCCTAAGTGGCATAATCAATCTAATGGGCCTAAGTGGCATAATTGTAACCAAATGGGCCTAAGTGGATGAATGGGCCAAATGGGCCAAAGTGGCCTAATCGGCCTAAAGGGCATAATGGGCCAAAGCGGCCTAATGGGCCTAAGTGGCATAATCAGCCTAATAGGCCTATTGGTCTAACGACCTAATGAGCCTAATTGGACTAAGTGACCTAATTGGCCTAATGGACCTAAGTGGTCCAACAGGGCTAAATGGTCCAATGGGCCTAAGTGGCTGAAGGGGCCGAATCAGATGAATGGGACCAATGGACTGAATGGGCCTAATGGGCCTAAGTGGCGTAATGGGTGTAATTGGCCTATGTGGCCTAATGGGCCTAAGTGACCTAATTGGCCTAATGGGCAGAATAGGCCTAATGGTCCTAATTGACCGAAGTTGCCTAGTGGGCCTAAATTGCCTAATAGGACAAATGGGCCCAAGTGACCTAATCGGTCAATTAGGCCTAAGTGGCATAATGGGCCTAATGAGACGAATAGGCTTAAGGTTTCAAATGGGCCTAATGGGCAGAATGGGCCAAAGTTGCCGAATTGACCTAAAGGTATTAATGGGTCGAATGGTCCTAATGATCCTAATGGGCCTAAGTGGCCTAATGTACGAATGAGCCTAAGTGTCCTAATGGGCCTATGGGGCCTAATGGGTCGAATGGGCCTAATGGGTCGAATGGACCCAATGGGCCGAAGTGGCCTAGTGGGGAAAATTGGCCGAATGTGCCGAATTGGCCGAAGTGGCCAAATGGGCCTAATGGGTCCAATGTGCCTACTAGATCAAAGCAGACTAATGGGATGAATGGGTCTAAAGGGTCCAACAGGCATAATGGGCTGAATGGCCCGAATGGGATTAAAGGGCCAATGGGCCTAATTAGCTGAATGGGTCGGATGGGTCGAATGGGACTAGTGTGCCAAAGTTTCTTAATGGACCTATTGGGCATAATAGACCTAATGGTCCTAAGTGTCCTAATGGTCTTAAGTGGAAAAATGGACCTAATGCACCTAATGGGTGTAATGTCCTAAGGGGCCTAAGTGAACCAATGTGACTAATGGGCCTAAGTGATCGAATAGAACTAATGGGCCTAATGGTCCTAAGTGGACCAATGGGCCAAATGGGCCTAAGTAGTCTAATGGGTCTAAGTGGCCGAATTGGCTGAATGGGCCTAATGGGGATAATGTGCCTAAGGGGTCGGATGAGCCTAATGGGATGAAGTGGCCTAATGGAAACAATGGATTTAAGTTTCATAATGGTCCTGAGGGGCCTAAGTGGAATAATGGGCCAAAGTGGAAGAATGGGCCCAATGGGCCTAATGGGCATAATGGGCCTTAGTGAAGAAATCAACCTAATGGGAATAAAAGGCCAAAGTGTCTAAATGTGGATAATGGGCCTAAGTGGACCAATGGACCTAATAGGCCTAATGGGCCTATGTGGGCCTAATAGGCTTACTAGGTCTAATGGGCCTATTGGGCCTCATGGGCATATTAAGCCTAATGGGACTACTCGGCCTAATGGGCCTAATGGGCCTAACTGGCATAAAGGGACTATGTTGCCTAAAGGGTATAAGTTTTCTAATGGATCTAATGGGCCTAAGTGGCCTAATGGGACAAATGGGCCTTAGTGAAAAAATGGGCCTAGTTCACTTAATGGTCCTAAGTGGCCTAATGGGATAAAGTGGATGAATGAGAATTTGAGCATAATGGGCATATTGGGCCTTATGGGCCAAAGTGGCCAAATGGGCCTAATGAAAATAATGGGCCTAAGTGGCCGAATGGGAATAATGGTCCTAATGGACCAAAGTAGATGAGTGGGAATAATGTCCTAATGGGCATAATGGGAAGATGCCAAATGGGCCTAATGTTCCTATTGGGCCTAAGTGGCTTAACAGGACTAATGGGTCAAATGGGCCTCTAATGGCCTAATGGGACAAAGTTGATGAATGTGCTTAATGGGCCGAATATGCACAATGGGCCTAATTGGTTGAAGTGGCCAAATGGTCCAAATGGGACTTAATGGGGTAATGGTCCTAATTGGGCTAGTGGGCCTAAGTGGCCTAATGGGAGTAAGTGGCCTAATGGGCCTAATGGGCCTAATGGGCCAAATGGGCCTAAGTGGCCTAATGGGCCTAAGTGGCCTAATGGGCCTAATGGGACAAAGTGGACAAATGGACCTAATGGTCCTAATGGGCATACTGGGCCTAATGGACCGAAGTGATCTAATTGGCCTAATGGGACCAGGTGGACTAATGGGCCTAATGGGCCTAAGTGGTCGAATGGGCCTAATGGGCCTAATTGTCCTATCTAGCCTAATGGGTCGAAAAGTTCAAATGGTCATAATGGGCCTAGGTCTCCAAAGGGTCCTAATGGGCCTAATTGTTTTAATTGGATGAGTATGAAAAATGGGCCTAAGTGGCACAATGGGCCTAATGGGCCTAATCGGCCTATGTGGCCTAATGGGAATATGTTTCCAAATGGGCCTAAGTCGCCTAAGGGGCCTAATGGGCCTAAGTGGACTAATGGGTCTAATAGAAATATGTGGGATAATAGTCCTAATGGTCCTAATGGGATAATGATATTAATGGGCCTAATGGGATAATGAGCCTAATGGGCCTAGGTGGGTGAATGGGCCTAGTGGGCCTAACTGGCATAATGTTTCTAATGGGCATAAGTGGCATGATGGGATTAATGGGATAATGTGCCTAATGGTCCTAAGTGGTTGAATGTGCCTAATGTCCCTAAGTGGCATAATTGGCCAAATGGGACAAATGGGCGTAAGTGGCCTAATGGGCCTAAGTGGCTTAATGGGCCTAAGTGGATTAATGGACCTAATTGAACTAAGTGGCCTAATGTGTTTAAGTGTACTAATGGTCCTAAGTGGCCTAATGGTCCTAATGGCCCGAAGTGGCTTAATGGGTTTAAGTGGCCTAATGCATGTAAGTGGACTAGTGGGAATAAGTGGCCTAATGGGCCTAATGGCTCGAAGTGGCCTAATGGGTTTAAGTGGCAGAATGTGCCTAATTGGCCGAGTGAGTCTAATGGGTCGATGTGGATTAATGGGACTAATGGTCCTAATGGGCCTAATGGTCATAAGTGGACCAATGGGCTAAATGGGCCTAATGGGCCTTAGTGGCCTAATGGGCCTAATAAGGCCTAATGGTCCTAATTGGCCTAAGTGGTATTTTTGGCCTAATGGGCCTAACTGGATTAACAGGCAAAATGAGCCTCAATGGCCTAATGGCTGTAATGTGCCTAATGGGTCGAATGGGCCTAAGTGACCTAATGTGACAAAGTGGCCTAATGGGACTAAGTGGCCTAATGAGCCTAAGTGGCCTAATGGAAACAATGGTCCTAATGGGCCGAAGTGGCCTAAGTGGCCTAATGGGCCTAACAGGCCTAAGTGGCCGAATGGGCCGAATAGGTCTAAGTGGCCTGATTAACCTAATGGGACGAAGTATCCTAATGGACCTAAGCGGCCTAATGGGCCTAATGAGTTAATGGGAATAATTAGCCTAATGGGCCTCAGTGGCCTAATGGGACTAATAGGACTTAGTGGCCTAAAGGGAATAATGTGCCTAAGTGGCCTAATGGGCATAATGGCCCTAAGTAGTCTAATGGGTTGAATGGGCCTCAATGGCCTAATGGGCCTAATGGGCCTAAGTGGATCAATTGGCCTAATGGAATGAATGGTTCTAATGGGCCTAAGTGGTCTAATGGGCCTAATTGGCCTCAGTGGCCTAAGTGGCCTAATGGGCCTGATGGGAAAAATGGGACTAAGTAGCCTAAAGGGTCTAATGGACCTTAGTGGTCGAATGGGCCAAGTGGGCCTAAGTGGTCGAATGGGCCGAAGTGGTCCAATGGGCCTAAGTTTCCTGATGGGCCTAAGTGGATGAATAGTCCTGATAGGCCTAATGGGCCTCAGTGTCCCAAGGGGCTAAAGTGGCATATTGAGCCTGATGGGCCTGATGGGCCTAATGAGCTGAATGGTCCTCAATGGCCTAATGAGCCTAATGGCCTAATGGTCCTAAGTGGCCTAAGGGGCATAGGTAGACTAATGGGCCTAAGTGGCCTAATGGGCTTAAGGGGACTAAGTGGCCTAATGGGCCTAAGTGGCCTAAGGGGCCTAAGTGGCCTAATGGGCCTAATGGGCCCAATGGGACTTAGTTGCCTAATGGGCCTAATGCGCCGAATGAGCCTAAGTGACATAATGGTATTAATGGACCTAAGTGTCTTAATGGGCCTAAGCGGCCTAAGTGGCATAATGGGCCTAATGGGCCAAAGTGGGCCTAAGTGTCCTAAGTGGACTAATCGACCAAATGGGCCTAATGGGCCTAAGTGGCCTAATGGGCCTTAGTTGCCGAATGGGCCTAATGCACCGAGTGGGCTTAAGTGGTATAATTGGTCTTAGGGTCTTAAGTGTCTTAGTGGGCCTAAGTGGCCTAATGGGCCTAAGTGGCCTAATGGGCCTAAGTGGCCTAATGGGTTTAGTGGGCCTAATGAACATAATGAGACTAATTAGGCTAATTGGCCTAATGGAACTAATGGGCCATATGGGCCTATGTGGCCTAATGGGCCTAATACAATGGGATTGATGGGACAAATGGGACAAATGATCCTAATGGGCCTATGCGACCTAATGGGAAAAATGGGCCTAAGTGGCCTAATGGGCCTAAGTGGCCTAATGATCCAAATGGACCTAAGTGGCCAAATGGGCCTAAGTGGCCTAATTGGCCTAATGTGTTTCATGGTCCTTAGTGGACTAAAGGGTATAAGTGGTAAAATGGGTCTAATGGGAATAATGGGACAAATGGGCCTAAGTGACGTAATTGGTCCAATTGGCCTAATGGGTATAATGGTCCAAATGGGCCTAAGTGACCTAATGGGCCTAATATAATGGAATTAATGGGCCAAATGGCCCTAAATGGCCTAATGGTTCTAATGGAGCTAATGGGACAAAGTGGACCAATTGGCCTAATTGGATGAATGGGCCTAATGGGCATAATGGGAGAAATGGGTCTAATGGGCCTAAGTAACCAAATGGGCCTAATGAGCCTAATGGATGAACTTGATGGCTCCACACTCTCCTATATCCCGATGCTCCCCATGCCTTCCCCTCCTAGGGTTTTGAGGGTCTGCTTTACGATGACGGTGTCGCTTCACATGGTCAATATTCTTCCTTATCTTGCTTTCTTTTTCTTCCCTCTTTACTGATGTGTCTTGCTAGTGTGGTCATCGCACGCTGCTGACGACCCCTCTTTCGATCTTTCCCTACACATCAGACCCCTAATTTGGGTTTGTGTGTCCAGGTGCTTTAGATGGATTGGGTCAGCACTGGTGAGTGTGTCCAGTTCCTTCTTTCTCCTCTACCCATGTTGGCCTACCCATCGCATTTGACTCCACTTTTTTCAGGATCGATTCAGGATCCAGGCCTACTTGGGATGGTTCTAGAGTAGGGTTAGATGTAGTCTCAACTCGGGTTCATTCCTCTGGTTGGATCCTTTTCTACTTTGAGGATGTAGATTGAGGTATCATATGGTGATTTTGTTTGGGATTGATTTTGTTTCTTTGTTATTAGTTCTCTATTTTATTGGACCGATGCGGTTTCTGGCTTGGTCCCCTGCTGAGGCCTCTGTCTTCTCATCCTTCATGCACTCCTTTCCCTATCAGTTCGGTGTGTGAGTCTTCATGGAGGTTTTGGGAGGTGCAGATCTTATGTCTTAGGGTCTTTGAGAGGGCGGATGGCCCATATTTTAAGGTTCGAATGGTTGTAATGTTTTGTTTTGATGATTTTTTGTGGTGATGTTGGAGTTATATGATGATGATACGAAGACATAAGTGGTGATTAGTGGACATTATGGTTCATTTTTCTCTAGTTCTCAGCTCTGACGATGATAGTCGATGATGAAGAAGGTGGTGTTCTAACCAGCGATGTGGTGACTCTAGCAATGATGGTTATGACGATGATGTTTGGAGTGGATGATAACGAGGTAATGATGATAACAGGTGATGATGATGGTGACAGCTTCTTCGACGTGCTATCTTCGATGCAGTGGCTTTTATGAAAATTTTAAAAATGATTTCGAGGGCCTAATGAGCCTAATATGCCTAATGGGCCTAATTTTCTTAAGTGGCCTAATGGGCCCAAGTGGCCAAATGGGCCAAAGTGGCCTAATGGGCCTAAGGGGTCGAATGAGCCTAATGGGCCTAAGTGGTCTAATGGGCCTAATGGATAATGGGTCTAATGGGACTAAGTGGCCTAAGTGGCCTAAAGGGCCTAAAGGGACTAATGAGCCTAATGGGCCTAAGTGTTCGATCGGTCTTAAGTTGCCTAATGGACCTAATGGGCCTAATGAGAATAAGTGGACTAATGGGACTAAGTTGCCTAATTGACCTAATGAGGCCAATGGGCCTAATGGGCCTTAGTGGACTAAGAGGCCTAAGTGGCCTAATGGGCCCAATGACTAATGAGTCTAATGAGCCTAAGTGAACTAAGTGGCCTAATGGGGATAATGGGCCTAAGCGGCCTAAGTGGCCTAATGGGCTCAATGGGCCTAAGTGGGATAATGGGCCTCAGTGGCCTAATGGGCCTAACGGGCCTAATCGGCATAAGTGACCAAAGGGCGTAATGGGCCTAATGGGCTCAATGGGCCTGAGTGGATTAATGGGTCTAAGGGACTAAGTGGCCTAATGGGCCTAACCAGTCGAAGTGGCCTAAGGGTCCAAATGGGACTAATGGGCTCAATGGACATAAGTAGCCTAAGTGGCTTAAAGGGACTAATGGACCTAAGCGGCCTAAGTGGCCTAAGTGGCCAAATGGAATAATTGGGATCAATGGGACTAAGTGGCCTAATGGGCTTATGTGTCTGAATGGGCCTAAGTGGCCTAATGGGCCTATGTGTCCTAGTGGACCTAATGGGCCTAATGTGGATAATGGGGATAATGGGACTAATTGGACCAATGGGATGAATGTGGCAAGTGGGCCTAATAGGCCTAAGTGGTCTAAATTGCCTAAGTGGCCTAATTGGTCCAATGGGCACAGGTGGCATAATCAGCCTAATGGGATGAATGGGCCTAAGTGGCCTAAAGGGTCTAATGGGTCAAATGTGCCTAATGATCCTAATGGGACTAAGTGGCCTAATGGAGCTTTGTGAGACTAAGTGTACTAATGGGACTAAGTGGCCTAATTAGCCTAATGGACCTAAGTGGACTAATGGGCCTAATAGGCCAATTGGGCCTAAGTGAACTAATGGGCCTAATGATCCTAATGATCCTAAGTGGCCTAATTGGCGTAATGGTCCTAATGGGACTAAGTTTCCTAATAGTTATAATGGGACTAATGGTCCTAAGTGGCATAATGGGCCAATGGGACTAAGTTGACTAATGGTTTGAATGGGCCTAATGGGTTGAGTGGGATGAATTGGCATAATGGTCCTGAGTGGCCTAATGGTCCTAATGAGCCTAAGTGGCCTAATGAACCTAATGGGTTTTAGTGGCCAAAGCGTCCTAATGGGCCTAAGTGGCCAAATGGGTCTAATGGGTCTAATGGGCCTAAGTGGTCTAATGGTTCAAATTGGCCTAAGTGACCTAATGGGACTAAATGGCCTAATGGGCCTAATGTCCCTAATTTGGCCTTAGGTATTAGTGTTTTAGATATAGAGTTTTTTATATGGATCAGATTCAGCCCAAGGAGAACAATTTCGGGCTTCATAAAAATTTCAAGGCCAATTGTTGTTCGAATTGGACCAGCCCACACTTCTTGATGTCCAACACTATGGAGGGCCACAACACACTTATTTGGGACCCAAAATCAGTTATCCACGTGAAAAAGGGTGTAAATTCGTAGCATCACATTAATGAGAAGATAGAAGGTGGAGAAAAGTATCATTAAGAGAGAATCCCACAACTTTAGCTAGTGGGGTCATTAAATGGCTTTGGGAAGTGTTGTTTTATGCTTTTTATGTGACTTTTGGGTTCCCCATGATTTTTAACTTGAATTGGGACATTTTCCTTTCTTAATTTTTGTATTTATAATGTATTTTCATCCCTTTGAAATGGGAGATTTTGAATTGGACGAATTTGTGAAGCTTGTTGTGCATTCTTCTAGATTTGGCCTTTTCTCTTTGCCCAGAATTGATGGTGTATATCCATTACTAGTGACGTGGTCTTTAAGCGTGGAGGAACCTTGGTGGGTGGCATTGCCTTTAAGCCTTTGTCAATTCGGCTACATTACACTGGTCCTCTTCGCTTACTCGTTTTGAGCTTTTTGGTGACGCATCAGTTGGTATCAGAGTCATGGTTCCAAAGAGTAAGTTCTATCACATTCTTCTTATTACTCTCCATCATGTATTGCAAGAGAGGATCTTATAATCCTCCTGCTCCATGGGAAATGGCTAACGCATAGCTACAATCACAAATTACTCAAATTGGTGAGCAACTTGATCAACTTTTGAGAGCACGGCGATGTGACTCCCCTCCACCGCAGCGGCATCCTCGACATCCATCACCACATAATAGGCGCAATCCATCACCGTTTTATAAAGATCGTGAAAATAGTGATGATTCTAGTGATTCAGAGGTGGATATGTGAAGAAGAATATATGATGAAGATATTTAAATAGGGTTAAAGATTGACATTCCAAATTTTTATGGGAGTATGAATACGAATGATTTTTTTGATTGGATTCAGGAAATCGAACGGTTCTTCGAATTTAATAATTGTTCGGACGAGAAGAAGTGCAAGGTAACCCTTCTGAAATTTAAAGATTATGCATATATTTGGTGGGAAAATTGGAAGAAACAGCGGGAACGTGATGACAAAGGCAAAATACGCTCATGGGAGAAGTTGAAAAATCTTTTGAGGAGACGATTTCTACCTGAAAATTATAAGCAAGATCTTTATTTCCGAATGCATAGTCTGTGATAAGAAGATAAATCTGTTGAAGAGTACATTTGGGAGTTTGATCATTTATTGATGCGAAGTGATGTTCCAGAATATAAAGAGCAAATAATTGAAAGGTTTTTGGGTGTATTAAATGAATAAATTTCACATTCAGTGGAGTTGCAACCATTCTTCTCACTTGATTATGTTTGCAAGCTGGCGATCAAGGTTGAAAAGAAAAAGCGGACCTCAAAGGCACCAGTGATCAAAAACTATAGTAGAGGTACAACTTTTTATAAAGGTATTTCTTCTAATAAATCTGGTGTTGGTGAGAAGGAATTTGGAAGGAACAAGATACTGGATAAAGGGAAAGAGAAGTCTATGGAACAACCAAAAGGGAAGTCCAACTCCTTTGAACGTGGGAATCGAAAGTGTTTCAAATGCCATGGGTATGGCCATTTTCAGCCCAATTTACCTAACAACCGAATTATTATTGTTAAGGAGATTGAAGAGATTGAAGAGGCAATCAAAGATGATGAAAATGATGGTGAAGAATCTAAAAATGAGGAACATGTTGTGGAAGAAGCTGATGTAGGAAACATGCTGGTGCTACGAAGAGTTTTGCAAGTTCAAATATCCCCGGAAGAAGATCAAAGAGAAAACTTGTTCAAACTAACTGCACCATTAATCAGAGGGTATGAATGGTTATTATTGATAGTGGGAGCTATAAAAATGTGGCTTCAACAACACTAGTGGAGAAATTTAAGCTTCCAACTTAGAATCATCCTCGCTCATATAAATTGCAATGGTTGAACAATGGGAGCACACTCCAAGTCAAAAAACAGGTTCTGATTTCATTCTCCATTGGTAAGAACTATGCTGATGAAGTATTGTGTGATGTTATTCCTATGGATGCTTGTTACATGTTGTTGGTAAGGCCTTGGAAGTTTGTCAGGGAAGTGAAATATGATGGGAGGAAGAACACATATTCTTTTCGATCTGGGGAAAAGAATATCACAGTTTCTCCTTTCAAGCAATCCCAAACTCTTCAAGAGAAGTATGTTACCCATATCCCCATTAGATCTATTAAGCCACATAGGCCCATTAGGCCACTTAAACTCATTAGTCCCATTCATTCAATTAGACTGATTAGACCACTTAGGCCACGTAGGCCCATTAGCCCCATTAGGCCCATTATGCCACTTACGCCACTTAGGCATTAGGCCCATTAGGCTCATTAGGCCACTTAGGCCCATTAGGCCCATTAATCCCAATCAGTTTATTAGGCTGATTAGGACAATTAGTCCACTTAGGCCCATTAGGCCCATTAGGTTCATTAGGCCACTTAGGCCCATCGGGCCTATTTGTCCACTTAGGCCCACTCGGCCCATTAGGCCAGTTGGGCCACTTAAACCCATTTGGCTCATTCGGCCAGTTGGTCCACTTAATCCCATTTGGATCATTTGTCCACTTGGTCCCATTAATCCCATTAGGCCACTTCGGACCATTAGAAAAATTATTCCCACTAGGCCACTTACACCCACTATGCCCATTTGACCCATTGGGCCACTTAAGCCAATTTGGCCTCTTAGACCCATTAGGCCACTTAGGCCCATTAGCCCCATTAGGCCACTTAGGTACATTCATCCACTTTGGTCCATTAGTCCACTTTATCCCATTAGGCCCTTTAGGACCATTAGGACACACAGGTCTATTAGGCACATTAGGCCATTTAGGCCCATTAGAAACATTCAACCGATTATTCTAATTAGAGTACTTAGGATATTTAGACCCATTATGCTCATTAGGCCCATTAGGCCACTTGTGCCACTTAGGCCTTAAGAACATTAAGCCCATTAGGACAATTAAGTCCATTAGGTCACTTAGGCCCATTAGTCTCATTAGTCCCATTCGTCCAATTGAGCTGATAGGGACACTTAGGCCACTTTGGCCCATTAGGCCCATTAGTCCCATTGGGCCACTTAGTCCCATTAGGCATGTTTGGACACTTAGTCCCATTAGGCCCATTTGGATCGTTAATCTACTTAGGCCACTTAGGCCCATTAGGCTCATTCAGTCAATTAGCCCGAGTCGGCCACTCAAGTCCATTAGACCATGTAGGGCCATTAGGCCCATTAGGACACTTAGTCCCATTCGGCCCATTAAACCCATTAGTCCCACTAAGCCCATTAGGCCCATTAATCCACTTAGCCCACTTAGGCCCATTAGGTCCATTCGGTCGATTAGCCTAAATAGGCCACTTAGGTCACTTAGGCCAACTAGGTCTATTAGGCCCATTAGCCCCATTCGGCCCACTAGGCCCATCAGGGAACTTAGGCCAATTTGGCTACATAGAACCATTAGGCCCATTAGGCCCATCGAACTCAATGGGCCCATCAGGCCCATTCGGACCATCATCCCCATTAGGCCCATGAGGCGCATTCCACCCATGAGGCCTATGAGGCCCATTAGGCCCCTGAGGCCCATTAGGAAGCTTAGGCCCATTAGGCCCACTAGGTCCATGAGGTAACTTAGGCTCATGAGGACCATGAGGCCCATTAGACCCATCAGGAAACTTGGGCCCATTAGGCCCATTAGGCTCATAATTTCCATTAGGACCACTTAGGCCCATTAGGCCACTTAGGCCCATTAGTCCCATTGGGACCACAAGTCCCATTGGGACCACAAGTCCCATCCATCCCATTAGTCCCATTAGTTCCATTAGGCCCACTCAACCCATTAGTACTCTTAGGCCCATGAGGCCAATTGGGTCCATTATGACCATTAGGCCACTTAGGCCCATTCGGACCATTATGCCCACTTAGGCCAACTAGGCCCATTATGTCCATTGGGCCCATGAGGGAACTTAGGACCATGAGTCCCATTAGTCCCATGAGGCCCATTGGGCCCATCATGCCAATTAGGCCTATTCAGAATATTGGGCCTATTAGGCCCTTTAGGCCCATTAAGCCCTTTAGGCCCTTTAGGCCCATTAGGCCCATTAGGACCATTAGGCTCATTAGGCCACTTAGGACCATTAATCCACTTAGGGAACTTGGGTCCTTGGCCCCATAAGTCCCATTAGGCCCATAAGGCCCATTCGGACACTAAAACTCACTAGGCACATTAGGCACATTAGGCCCATTGGGCCTATTGGGCATATGAGGCCACTTCAACCCACTTGGACCATTCATCCTATTAGGACCAAGAGGCCCATTTAGCCCATCGGTCCACTTAGTCCCATTAGTCCCATTAGGCCCATTCGGCCCATTCGGCCCTTTAGGCCCACTAGGTCTCTTTAGCCACATAGGCCCATTAGGCCACTTAAGCCAATTAATCCCACTAGGCCCATTAGCCCACTTAGGATTAGGAGTCCCATTAGACCCATTAGTCCATTTATGCCCATTAGTCCTATTAGGCCACTTATGCTGATTATGCCCATTGGGCCCATGAGGCCACTTAGGCCCATTTGGACCATGAGTCTGATTCGTCCCTTGAGGACCTTGAATCCCATTAAGCTCATCAGGCCCATTCAACCACTTAGGCCCATTAGACCTATTCACCCCATTCCGCCACTTTGGCCCATTCCTTCACCTAGGCCCATTAGTCATATTCGGCCACTTAGGCTCATTGGGCCCATTTAGCCACTTAGGCCCATTAACACCATTAGGACTATTAGGATCATTATACCACTTAGGCCAATTAAGCACATTAGTCCCATTAAGCCCATTATGCCCATCTGAAGTATCATGCCCATTAGGCCCACTAGGCCCATTAGTCTACTTAGGCCATGAGGCCCATTAGGTCACTTAGGCCACTTAGGCCCATTAGGTCCATGAGGCCCATTAGGCCACTTAGGCCCATTATACCCATTTCTCCACTTTGGCCCATGAGGCCCATTGGGCCACTTCGCCTCATTAAGCCCATTGGCACTATTAGGACCATTATGCTCCTTAGGCCCATTCGACCAATGAGGCCCATTGGGCCACTGAGGACCATTATGATCCTGAGGCTGATCATGCCCATTAGGCCCATTAGACCCATCAGGCACTGGGGACCATTCATCCCATCAGACCCATTAGGCCACTTCGACCCATTAGGCCCATTAGGTCACTTAGGCCCACTAGGCACATTATGCCACTTAGGCGACTGAGGCCCATTATGACACTTAGACCGATTAGGCCACTTAGACACATTTTCCTCATTAGGACAATTAGTCCAATTATTCCCATTAGGATCATTAGGCTCATTAGGCCACTGAGGCCCATTAGGCCTCTGAGGCCCATTAGGCCACTTAGGCCCATTTGGCCACTTAAACTCATTTGGCCCATTTGGCCACTTTGGCCACTTTGTCCTAATATACCCATTAGGCACATTCGACCACTTAGGTCTATTAGGCAACTTAGACCCATTAGGGCAGTTGGACCCATTAGTCCACTTAGGCTCATTAAGCCACTTAGGTCCATTAGTCCCATTAGGCCACTTCAGCCCCTTAGGCCCATGAGGCCAATTAGGCCCCTCAGGCCCATTAGGCCCATTAGGCCCCTTAGTCCCATTTGGGTCATTAGGCCACTTAGGCCCATTAGGCCACTTAAGCTCATTAGGCCCATTAGGCCACTCACGCTCATTAGGCCCATTCAGCCACTGACACCCATTAGGACACATAGGCCCATTAGGCCACTTAAGCCACTTAATCCCATTCAACCCACTAGGCCCATTAGGCCACTTAGGCTTAGGAGGCCCATTAGGCCCATTAGGCCCATTATGCCAATTAGGCCCATTAGGCCACTTATGCTGATTAGGACCATTGGGCCACTTAGGCCCATTTGGACCATGAGGCTTATTCATCCCTTAAGGCCCTAAAATCCCATTAGGCCCATCAGGCCCATTCAGCCACTTAGGCCCATTAGGCCTATTCGCCCCATTCCACCACTTAGGCCCATTTAGCCACTTAGGCCCATTAACACCATTAGGACCATTAGGCCCACTATGCCACTTAGGCCAGTTAGGCCCATTAGGCCCATTATACCCATATGGAATATCAGGCCCATTAGGCCCACTAGGTCCATTAGTCCACTTAGGCCATGAGACCCATTAAGTCACTTAGGCCACTTAGGCCCATTTGGTCCATGAGGCCCATGAGGCCCATTAGGCCACTTAGGCCCATTCTACACATTTCACCAATTTGGACCATGAGTCCCATTAGGCCACTTCACCTCATTTTGTCCATTGGCCCTATTGGGACCATTAGGCCCCTTAGGCCCATTAAACCATTGAGGCTCATTGTGCCACTGACTCCCATTGGGCCACTTAGGCCCATTATGATCCTTAGGCTGATCATGCCCATTAGGCCCATTAGGCCCATTAGGCACTGGGGCCCATTCGGCCCATCAGACCCATTAGGCCACTTCGACCCATTAGGCCCATTAGGCCACTTAGGCCCACTAGGTACATTATGCCACTGAGGCCCATTAGGCCACTTAGGCCGATTTGGCCACTTAGGCCCATTAGGCCCATTAGTCCACTATGACCCATTAGGCCCATTAGGCCATTGAGGCCCATTAGGCCACTTATGCCCATTTTGGCCACTTAGGCTCATTTGGACCATTTGGCCACTTTGGCCACTTTGGCACAATATGCCCATTAGGCCCATTCGGCCACTTTGTCCCATTAGGCCACTTAGGCCCATTAGGGCCCTTAGACCCATTAGTCCACTTAGGCTTATTAGGCCACTTAGGTCCATTAGTCCCACTAGGCCACTTCGTCCCCTTATGCCCATGAGGCCAATTAGGCCCCTGAGGCCCATTAGGCCCAATAGTCCCCTTAGGCCCATTCGGGTCATTAGGCCACTTAGGCCCATTGGGCCTATTAGGCCTCTTAATCCACTTGGTCCCATTAGGCCCATTAGTCCCATTAGGTCACTTAGACTCATTCGGCCCATTAGGCCACTCATGCCCATTAGGCTTATTCAGCCAGTGACGCCCATTAGGACACATAGGCCCATTGGACCACTTAAACCAATTAGGCCCATTAGGCCATTTCGACCACTTAGGCAAATTTTTTCCATTTTGCCCATTAGGCCACTTAGGCCCATTAGACCACTTAGCACATTTGGTCCATTAGTCCATTTAGGCCCATTTGGCCACTTAGGCCCATTAGGCCACTTAGACACATTGGCCCCATTAGGGTACTTAGGCCCATTAGGCCACTTCGGCTACTTATGCCCATTAGGCCCATTAGGCCACTATGGACCATTAGGCCCATTAGTCTCATTGGTCCACTTAGGATCATTAGGCACATTATGCCACTTAGGCCACTTAGACCCATTAGGCCACTTATGCCACTTAGGCCTATTAGGCCACTTAGGCCCATTAGGCCCATTAGGCCACTTAGGCCACTTAGGCCCATTAGGACCATTAGGATCATTAGTCCCGTTAGACCCATTAGTCCACTTAGTCCCATTAGGAAACTTAGGCCCATTAGGACCATCATACTACTTCGTCCCATTAGGCCTATTAGGCTACTTAGGTCACTTAGGTCACTTAGGCCACTGGGGCCCATTAGGCTACTAAGACCCATTAGGCTCATTAGTCCACTTAGGCCCATTATTCCCATTAGGCCCATTGGGCCACTTAGACCCATTTTTTCACTCAGGCCCATTAGGCCCATTCAACCCATTAAGCCTATTCGGCCCATTAGGCCCATTAGGCCACTTAGGCTCATTCAGCCCATTGGGCTACTTAGGCTCATTCAGCCCATCATGCCACTTTGGCCTGTTTATCCTAATTGGACCATTAGGCAACTTAGGCCAGTTAGGCCCATTGGGCCACTTAGGCCAGTTAGGCACATTAGGCAACTTTGGCTAGTTAGGCTCATTATGCCCATTATGCCACTTAGGCCCGTTCATCCCATTAGACCCATTATGCCACTTTGGCCAGTTAGGACCATTGAGACACTTTGGCCAGTTAGGCCCAATAGGCTCATTGGGACCATTAGGCCACTTTGGACAGTTAAACCCATTAGACCCATTAGGTCCATTAGAACCCTTGGTCCCCTTATGCGAGTTAGACCAGTTAAGCCCATTCACCCCATTAGGGCAGTTTGGGCCCATTTGGCCAGTTAGGCCCATTAGGATCATTGGTCCCATTGGGCCAGTTAGGCCACTCAGTCCAGTTTGACCCACTAGGACCATTGGGCCAATACTTATGCTAGTCAGGCCCATTAGCCCACTCAGTACCATTGGGCCCATTAGGCCAGTTAGGACAGTTAGGCTAGTTGGGCCCATTTGACCCATTGGTCCCATTAGGCCACTTAGGCCTATTAGTTCCATTAGGCCACTTAGGCCTGTTAGGCCCATTAGGCCCATTTGATCCATTAGGCCACTTAGACCTGTTAGGCCCATAGGCCCATTTGATCCATTAGGCCACTTAGGCCCATTCGACCTAGTAGGTCACTTAGGCCAGTTACACATAGTTGTCTTATTAGGCCCATTAGGCCCCTTAGGCTAGTTAGGTCATTAGTTCTATTAGGCCCATTAGTCCACTTAGGCCAGTTAAGACCATTCGACCACTTAGGCCCATTAGGCCCATTAGGCCCATTAGGCCAATTGGGACCATTAGGCCCATCAGGCCACTTGAAAGTTCCCGACGGGTGATTATATCACTGAGAAGGGGAGGGGGTGAATTAGTTATACTTTTTTCTCTTATGTTTCTTCTCAAATGAAACAACCTTTTAATCCTATTAAATATTCTATTCCCTATGAAAAACAATTCAAACACACATCCACAAAAACAAAATTAAGATTCACTATTCAATAAGAATAGCTACGTCCTTGGTATGGCATGGAAGTGATCCAACACCACAAATTCCACTAGAAAAAAATCATTGGATTACAATGAGTAAGATATACCCTTTCACTCGTGAAGTACTATGTAAACAATCCAATTGTGGGTGTGCACCCTATTAACACAAATAGGGAAATGCAATGATTTTGTAAAAACTCATGTTACCAATGATTCATTTAAATTCCACAAATTTATTCAATTGAAAACACTTCTTTAATTTCTTACCCAGAAGATGGTAAAAACTTTCTGGACTTTGTTGAGAGAGAAAAAACTGAGTCTTATTTTCCCAGTATGATTTTCCAAGTCCAATTCCTCTGAGTTTGATTCCCCCTAATACGATTCTTCTCGATATGGTTTTCCCAATACGATTCGGCTCGGTACGATTCTCCCTAGTGCGTAAAATTTAACTTTGATAGAATGTGATAGAGATTAATCAACACCACTTCAATTATCCATCTTCCTCAGTTCAAAATACCCAGTACGGAAATCCCAATTTGATTAATCCATCCTGATACGATGATCAACCAAATACATTTGACAAGATGAATATGGTAATCAGCTGAGAATGATAAACACTAAGTATGAAGATCAGCTGAATACAAATTTGTGATATTGTCTCTTCCCTTTCACTTAAATCCATCAAAAATTCTTCAAAAAAATTGAATACAAAAACTTATTCTTCTCTCTAAAACTTGAAGCTTCTCTCACATGAACAGTACATCGGTCCACCTCAAGTACAATGTACTTTTAGGCTTTTATAGGTTACCCTCAAGATGCTTTGGTAGGAATACCTAAAATTTTCCCTCTTAATAAAATTCACGCTAATCACAATTTCCCCTAAAATATAGGATGTATTTTGACTTCATAAACTCTTATCAAAGCTTCTTGATTCTTCTAAAACCTTCATTTCTCCTTATGAATGCTAAATATGATAATTGTTTTGAAAGTCTATCACCCCCTCAATTGCACATCTAAAAAACTTTTCTTTCAAACCACTTTTACTTCTTCACTTCTTCTCTTGACCCACTTGAAAATATAAAACAATTCTACTTTTATACAATGACTCTTGACCCAATTGAAACCTAGAAATTAATTAAAACCTTTTGAAATGGTTGACTACATTGTTGATCTCATTATTTTCTTCTCTTTTCAATCATTGGCCTCAAGAAATTCATTCTCTAAATATTATTTTCTAAATTACGATCTTTCTAAGAACAATTGGCCTAAATACAATCATATTGGGTATGATTTTTTTCTCCCTGATCCTGAGTATGATCATCTTGGGAACAAAAGTTTTCTTATGTATACGATGGATAATTGGATGATAAAGTACCTGACAGTGATCATTCTGATTACGATCCTCTGTACCTTCTTTCATTCCTTCTCATCCTGAATCTGATTTCACTAGGTACAATTCCTTTTTGATTGAAATCATCACTTTCTTCTCTTCCACCTAGATATGATAAATCTAGATACGATTTGGAATACCACTTTTCCACTTTCTTCCATCAAGCTTGCATCATAAGTTCTTCAATAAAATTATGATTTATGAAATATGAATGAGTAAAGCATAGTCACATTTAATTTTATCATAGTTAGAAGATTCCAATTATTTATCAAAACAAACACTTCTTTCATACCGAATCCACTTAGGCCCATTGGAACCATCAGGCCCATTGGGAATCCTAGGTTACTTAGTCACATTCAACCCATTTGACCCATAAGTCCACCTAGGATCATTAAATCCATTAGACCCATTAGACCCATTAGTCTTATTAGGACACTAAGGCACATTAGACCAATTAATCTCATTAGGCCCACTAGGCCCATTAGGAAACTTAGGCCACTCAGGCCCATTGAGCCACCTAGAACCATTAGACCCATTAATCCCATTAGGCCCATTAGGCAACTTAGGTTACACAGGCCCATTAGGCCACTTAGACCTATTAGACCCATTAGGAAAATTAGGCCCCTTAGACCCATTAGGCCCATTAGTCAACTTAGAACACTTAGGCCCATTAGGACCATTAGACCACGTAGGCCCATTTGGCCCATTTGTCCACTTAGGCCCATTAGGTCCATTAGTCCACTTCGACCATTTAGGAAACTTAGTCCACTTAGGCCCATTCGACCCATTAGGCTAATTAGGCTACTTAGGCCCATTACGCACATTAGGACACTTAGGCACATTAATACCATTAGGCCACTTCGGCCCATTAGGCAATTTAGGCCACTTAGTCCCATTGAACCCATTAGGCCCATTGGGCCCATTAGACAACTTAGGTGACTTATGCCCATTAAGCTACTTAGGCCCATTGGACCCATCAGGCCCATCAAGCCCATTAGGAAACTTAGGCAACTTAGGCCCATTAGGCCACTTAGGCCCATTAGGCCACTTAGCCCCATTAGACCCATTCAGTCCATTGGGCCACTTAGGTCCATTCAACCCATTCATCCCATTAGGCCGATTAGGCTACTTAGGCCCACTAGACCCATTTGGCCCACTTGGCTCATTAGAAAACTTAGGCCACTTTGGCCCATTCGACCACTTAGACCCATTGGACCCATTAGGCACATTAGGAAACTTAGGCCACTTAGGCCCATTAGGCCACTTAGACCTATTGGATCCATTTGGCCCATTAGGAAAATTAGGCCACTTGGGACTATTATTCCACTTAGACCCATTGGACCCGTTAGACCCATTAGGCCCATTAGGCAACTTGGACCACTTCAACCCATTAGGCCACGTAGGCCCATTAGACCCATTATGCTGAATTATCCATAATGGGCCCATTAGGCCCATCAGGACCATTGGTCCCATTGGACCACTTAGGACCAATAAGACTAATAGGCTCATTAGGCCACTTTGTCCAATTATCCCACTTAGCCTATTAGGCCCCTTAGACCCATTGGTCCCACTAGGCCCATTGGGCCTATTGGGCTCCTTAGGCCCATTGGGTCACTTAGACCTAATAGGCCCAATATGCCCATTGGACCCATTGGGCCCCTTAGGCCCATTAGGCCAATTAATCTAATACGTCCATTTTTTCGATTAGTTCACTTAGGCCCAATATGCCCATTAGGCCTATTAGCTCACTTAGGCCACTTAGACCCATTAGGCCCCTTAGACCCATTAGGCCCATTGGAACTCTTAGGACCATTGAGCCAATTAGGCCACTTAGGCTTATTCAGCACATTAGGCCACTTATGCCACTTAGGGCCATTTGTCCACTTAGGCCCATTAGGCCCCTTAGACCCATTCGGCCCATTGGGCCCATTAGGCCTATTAGGTCCACTAGGACAATTCGACCATTAGGCCGAATTGACCATAATGGGTCCATCAGGCCACTTAGGCCCATTAGTCCCATTAGGCTCATCAGGCCACTTAGGCCCAACTAGTCCATTCAACCCATTAATCCCATTAGGCCCATTAGGTCGAATTGGACTTAATGGTCCCATTAGTACACTTAGCCCCAATAGGCCCATTGGTCCACTTAGGCCCAACAATCCCATTTATCCCATTAGGCCTATTAATCCCATTAGTCCCATTAGACCCATTAGGCCACTTAGGCCCAATTGAACCATTAGGCCAATTAGGTCACTTAGGCCCATTAGGCCCATTAGGCCACTTAATCCTATTCGACCCATTTGAACCATTAGGCCACTTAGGCCACCTTTTCCCATTCGGCCCTTAGGCCCATTAGGAAATTTAGACTAATTTAGGTCATTTAGGCCAATTTGGCCAATTTGGCCATTTAGACTAATTAGGCCATTTTGGCCATTTTGGCCAATTTTGTCCATTGAGTCCAATGAGACCAATTCATTCTAATTAGGCCAATTTAGTCACTTAAGGCCATTTAGACCAATTAGAAGATTTAGTCCAATTGGGCCAATTTGGGCCAATTATGCCAATTGGGCCAATTGGGCCAATTTTATAATTAGGAAATTTAGTTCAATTATGTCATTTATTCCCATTTAGGTCATTTAGGATAATTAGGTCATTTAGGCCAATTTAGGTCACTTAGGATATTTAGGCCAATTTAGACCATTTAGGCCAGTTAGGCCAATTATTCCATTTATAAAAATTTAGGTAATTTAGACGAATTAGGCCAACTAGGGCGATTAGAACATTTCGGTTGATTAGGAAAATTTAGACCATTTGGAAAATTAGTCCAATTATTCAATTTCAGAATTTTAGGGCCATTAGTCCATTTAGAACAATTTAGGTCATTCATGACAATTTTGTCCATTCAGGACATTCAGGACAATTTAGGAAATTTTGGCCAATTTAGGCCATTTAGACCAATTAGGCTGATTTTGTCCATTTGGGTCATTGAGGGAAATTTAGGCCATTTATTCCAATTAGGCTATTTAGTCCAATTTAGCTGACTTATACCAATTAATAAAATTAGGCCAATTAGACCAATTAGTCCAATTAAGCAATTCATGCCAATTAATCCAATTAGGCCTTTTAAGCCAATTTAAGCCATTTAAGTCAATTTAGGCCATTTAGGCCAATTAGACCAATTAGGGCATTTAGGTCATTTAGGCTAATTAGGAAATTTATAAAATTGTATCAATTATGCTATTGAGGTCATTTAGGCCAATTTGGCCATTTAGACCATTTAGACCAATTTAGGCCATTTAGACCAATTAGGTCAATGAGGCCAATTTAGGCCATTTAGGCTAATTTAGGTCATTTAGCCCAATTAGGAAAATCATTTCAATTAGTCCATTTAGGCCAAATAAGTCCATATTTTCCAATTAATATGTTTAGGCCAATTAATCCACTTAGGCCCATTAGACCATTTGGGCCACTTAGGCTACATGGGCCACTTAGGCCACTTAGGTCGCTTAGGCCGCTTAGGCCCATTAGGCCACTTAGGCCCCTTAGTCCCATTATTCCAATTATGCCCATTAGGCACCTTAGTCTTATTAGGCCACTTAGGCCCATTAGGCCACTTAGGCCTATTAGGCCCATTAGGCCCATTAGTCCACTTAGGCCCATTAGGCCACTTAGGCCCATTAGGCCACTTAGGCCCATTATCCCATTAGGAACATTAGGTCACTTAGACCACTTAGGTCCATTAGGCCACTTAGGCCCATTAGGTCACTTAGGCCTAATAGGCCACTTAGGCCCATTAGGCCACTTAGGCCCATTAGGCCACTTAGGCCCATTAGGCCTGCTAGGCCACTTAGACCACTTAGGCCATTTAGTCCACTTAGGCTCATTATGTCCATTAGTACCACATGTCACTTAGTCTCATTAGGCCACTTAGCACCATTAGAACCATTACGCTACTTAGAAATGTTAGGCCTAGTAGGCCACTAAGGCCCATTAGGCCCATTAGTCCGCTTAGGCCCATTATGCACATTAGGCCCATTAGGAACATTTTTTCTCTTAGGACCATTAGGATCATTAATCCCTTTCATCCACTTAGTCCCATTAGTCCCATTAGGCCACTTAGGCCCATTTGACCACTCAGGTCCATTATACCCTTTTGGCCCAGTAATCCCATTTGGCCCATTGTGCCAATTAGACCCATTCATCCCATTGGGCTACTTAGGCTCATTCAGTCCATTATGCCACTTTGGCTCATTAATCCCATTAGGCCACTTAGGTCAGTTAGGCAATTAGGTCACTTTGGCTAGTTAGACCCATTAGGCTCATTAGACCCATTTTTTCACTTAGGCTCATTCAACCCATTAGGCTCATTAGGCCACTTAGGCCACTTAGGCCCATTGTGCCACTTTGTCCAGTTAGTCCCATTAGGCTCACGGGGTCCATTAGACCACTTTGGCTAGTTGGGCCCATTAGGCCACTATGGCTAGTTAGACCCATTAGGTCCATTGGGCCCATTTGTACCATTGGTCCCATTGGGCCCATTAGGCCCCTTGGGCCCTTTTTACGAGTTAGGCCAGTTAGACCCATTGGGAATATTAGGCCCATTGAGCCCATTCATCCAATTAGGCACATTAGGCCGATTGGTCCCATTGGACCAGTTAGGCCACTTTAGCTAATTAGACCCATTAGGCTCATTGGACAGATAATTATGCCAGTTTGGCCTATTCAGCCACTTAGGCCCCTTAGGCCCAATGGGTCCATTAGGATAGTTAGTCCAGTTAATCCAGTTGGTCTCATTCCACCCATTGGGCCCATTAGGCCACTTAGGATCGTTAGTCCCACTAGGCCCATTCGAACTATTAGGACACTTAGGCCCATTCAGCCTATTAGGCCACTTAGACTAGTTATGCACAGTTGGCCCATTGGGCCCAATAAGCCCCTTAGGCCAGTTAGGCCCATTAGGTCCATTAGGCCCATTAGGCCACTTAGGTCAATTAAGCTCATTCGACCACTTAGACCTATTAGGCCCATTATGCCAGTTAAGAACATTAGGCACATTAGCTCCCTTGGGTCCATTAGGCCACTTGAAAGTGCCCGACGGATGATTGTATCACTGAGAGGGGGAGGGCTGAATCAGTGATACTTTTTTCTCTTATGTTTCTTTTCAAATGAAACAACCTTTGCCTCCTGTTAAATATTTTATTGCCTAATAAAAACAATTCAAACACACATCCACAAGAACAAAAGCAAGATTCACTTTCAATAAGAATAGCTACGTCCTTGATTTGGTATGGAAGTGATACAATACCACACATTCCACTAGAAAACAATCATTGGATTACAATGAGTAGTATATACCCTTCCACTTGTGTAACACTATGTAAACAATCCAATAGTGCATGTGTACCCTCTTAGCACAAATAGGTTAATGCAATGATTGTGTAACAACTCATGTTTCCTGTGACTCTTTTCAATTCCACAAATGTATTCAATTGAAAACACATCTTCAATTTCTTACCAAAAATATGGTAAGAACTTTCTGGACTTTGTTGAGAAAAAAACCAAGTCTGGTTTTCCCAATCCGATTCCTCTAAGTACGATTATTCTAGATACGATTCTTCCCGACATGATTTTCCAAATATGATTATGCTCGGTATGATATTACCCAGTATGAAAAGTATAACTATGATATAATGTGATAGAGATGAATCGATACCACTTGAATTCTCCATATTCCTCAGTTCGGAAGACCCGGTATAGAAATCAAGATCTAATTAATCTAGCCTGATATGATGAGCATCCAGATACGATTGACAAGACAAATACGGTAATTAGTTGAGTATGAAAAACACTGAATATGATGATCATCCAAATACAATGTTGTGATATTGTCTCTTCTATTTCACTTCAATTCGTCAAAACTTCTTCAAAAAAAGTGAATACAGAAACTTCTTCTTCTCTCTAATACCAGAAGATTCTCTATCATGAACAATACATTGTTCCACCTCAAGTACAACATACTATCATCCTTTTATAGGTGACCCTCAAATACTTTGGCGGGAATCCCAAATATTTTCCCACTCAATCAAATTAACACTAATCTCAATTTTCCCTAAAATATGGGGTGCATTTTGACTTCATCAACTCTTCTCAAAGCTTCTTGATTCTTATAAAACTTTCACTTCTCCTTTTGAATGTTGAATATGACAATTATTTTGAATGCGGAGCTCCACCTAAATTTCGCATCTAACAAATTTTGATTTCAAACCACTTTTACTTATTCGCTTCTTCTCTTGACCCACTTGAAAATATAAAAAAAAATCCACTCTGATACAATGACTCTTGACCTAATTGAAACCTACAAAGTAATTACACCCTTTTTAAATGGTTGAATACATTGTTGATCTCATTATATCCTACTCTTTTTAATCATCAACCACAAGAAATTCCTTTTCTGAATATGATTGTTCAGAGTACGATCTTTCTCAGAATGGTTGGCATGAATATGATCATACTGGGTATGATATTTTTCTTCTAGAGCTTGAGTACAATAATTCAGGGTATGAAAGTTTTATTATGCATACGATGGATAATTGTATACTAAAGTACCTGATAGTGATCATTCTGGGTACGATCATTCTGATTACGATCCTCGGTGCCTTCTTTCTTTCCTTCTCATCCCAAATCTGATTGCACTGGGTATGATTCCTTTTCAATTGGCTTTATCTATTTCTTATCTTCTACCTAGATATGATAAATTTGGATATGATTTGGAATACCACATTTCCCCTTTCTTTCATCAAGCTTTCATCGTAAGTTCTCCAATTAACTTATGATTTATGAAATATGAATCAGTAAAGCATAGTCACATTTAATTTTATCATAGTCAGAAAACTCCAATACTTCATCAAAATAAACACTTCCTTCATACTGAATCTACTTAGGCCCATTGGAAAAATGAGGCCCAATAGGAAACTTTGGCCACTTAGGCCCATTAGGCCACTTAGGCCCATTAGGACACTTAGTCCCATTTGACCCATTCGACCCATTAGGCCACTTAGGATCATTCAACCCATTAGGACCATTAGACCCATCATGCTGATTGGGCCACTGAGGCATATTAGACCAATTAAGACCATTAGCCCCATTAGGTAATTTAGGTCACTCTGGTCTATTAAGCCAACTAGAACTATTTTACCCATTAGACCCATTAGACAACTTAGACTACTTAGGCCCATTAGGACACTTAGACCTATTAGAACCATTATTCCCAGTATTCTCATTAGACTCATTAGGCCAATTAACCAACTTAGGCCACTTAGGCCCATTAAGACCATTAGGACACTTAGGCCCATTAAGACCATTTGAAAACTTAGGACCATCAGGACCATCATGCCACTTAGTCCCATTAGGAAACTTATTCCACTTAGGCACATTAGACCCACTAGGCCAATTAAGCCACTTAGCCCAATTAGGCCCATTCGGACACTTAAACCCATTAAGGTCATTAGGACACTTCGGCCCATTAGGCAACTTATTCCACTTAGGAAAATTGGAACCATTAGGACCATTAGACCCATTGTTACCATTAGGCAACTTAGGCTACTTAGGCCCATTATGCCACTTAGGCTCATTATGCCACTTAGGCCCATTGGACCCATCAAGACCATCAGGCCCATTAGGAAACTTTGGACACTTAGGGCCAATAGTCCACTTAAGACATTAGGCCACTTAGGCCCATTAGACCCATTCATACCATTAAGCCACGTAGTCTCATTCCATGCATTCATCCAGTTAGGCTTGTTGGACCCATTAGGCTGATTAGGCCACTTAGGCCCATTAAAAACATTATACCCATTATTTCCATTAGTCTCATTAGGCAACTTAGGCCACTTAAGCCCATTCGACCACTTAGACTCATTAGACCCATTAGTCCCATTATGAAAATTAGTCCACTTAGGCCCATTAGGATACTTAGACCCATTGAACCCATTACGCCCATTAGTCAACTTAGGCCACTTAGGTCCATTAGGCCACTTATACCCATTGGACCCATTAGGTCCATTAGGAAACTTAGGCCACTTAGATCCATTGGACCCATTAGGCCCATTAGGAAACTTGGGCCACTTCTACCCATTAGGCCACTTCGGCCCATTGGACCCATTTGGCTAAATTATCCACAATGGGACCATTAGGACCATCAAGACCATTGGTACCATTGGACCACTTAGGCCCAATATGCTCAAAATGCATATTAGGTCACATAGGCCATTAGGCCACTTAGGCCCATTAGGCCCCTTAGACCCATTAGGACCATTGGGCCCATTAGGCCCCTTAGGACCATTTGGCCAATTGATCCATTAGGCCCATTAGGTCACTTAGGACCAATAGGCCCATTCGACCTATTAGGTCACTTAGGCTACATAGGACCCTTAGGCCACTTAGGCCCATCAGGCCCCTTGGACCCAATGGACCCATTGGACCCCTTAGGCTCATTAGGCCAATTATATCAATAGGCCCATTAGGTCACTTAGTCCCAATAGGCCCATTAGGCCAATTAGGTCACTTAGGCCACTAAGGTCCATTAGGCCCCTTAGACCCATTAGGCCCGTTGGACCCCTTAGACCCATTAGGCCCATTGGGCCCCTTAGGCCCATTGGGCCCATTAAGACACTTAGACCCACTAGGCGCATTAGGCCACTTAGTCTCATTTGTCCACTTAGGCCCATTAGGCCCCTTAGACCCATTAGGCCTATTGGGCATATTAGGCCCATTATGTCCATTAGGAAAATTCAGCCATTAGGATGAATTGATCATAATGGGTCCATTAGGCCACTTAGGCCCATTATTCCCATTATGACCATTATGCCCATTAGGCCCATTAGGCCACTTAGGCCCAACTAGTCCATTCAACCCATTAATCCCATTTGGCCTATTAGGCGGAATTGGACTTAATGGGCCAATTAGTACACTAAGTCCCAATAGGATGATTAGGACACTTAGGCCCAATAGTCCCATTCAACCCATTATGCCACTTAGGCCCATTATACCACGTATGCCCATTAGGCCACTTTGGACCAATGGACCCATTATACCTATTAAGCCCATTGGGCCCATTAAACCCATTAGGACACTTAGGCCCAATAATACTAGTAGGATGATTGGTCCACTTATTCCCATTAGTCCCATTAGTCCACTTAATATCATTAGACCCATTAGGCCCATTCGACCACTTAGGCCACTTAGGCCCATTCGACCCATAGGCCCATTAGGCCCATTAAGTAATTTAGGCCAATTTAGGTCATTTAGGCTAATTTGTCCAATTATTCCATTTAGGATATTTAGACTCATTAGTCCATTTAGGAAAATTTAGGCCATTTAGGCCAATGAGACCAATTCAGACTAATTAGGCCAATTTAGGCTCTTAAGGCCATTTAGGCCAATTAGAAGATTTAGGTCATTTAGGCCAATTTATGACAATTAATCTAATTAGGACAATTAAACCAATTTTAAAATTAGGAAATTTAGTTCATTTATTCTAATTAGTCCAATTTAGGTCATTTAGACTAATTAGGCAATTTCGGCCAATTTAGTTCATTTAAGCTATTTAGGCCAATTTAGACCATTTAGGCCAATTATGTCAATTATGCCATTTAGGACAATTTAGGGAATTTAGACCAATTTGAACAATTAGTATGATCAGGCCATTTAAGACAATTAGGACAAATTAGACCATTTAGGCCAATTAGACCAATTATGCAATTTAGGCATTTTAGGCCAATTAGGCCATTTTGGCTAATTTTGGCCATTTAGGCCATTTTTTCCAATTTAAGTCGATTAGACCATTTAGTTAAATTATTTAAATTATGAAATTTAGGTAATTTAGTTTAATTAGTCCATTTAGGCCAATTTAGACCATTTAGACCAATTAAGACAATTTTAGCCTTTTAGGTCATTTAGGCCAATTTAGGCCATTTAGGTCAATTAGGTCATTTAGGAAAATTTTGATCATTTAGAACAATTAGGAAAATTAGGCCAATTATAACAATTAGGCAATTCAATCCAATTAGTTCAATTATGCTATTTAGGCCAATTTAGGCCATTTAGGTCAATTTAGGTCATTTAGGCCGATTAGACTAATTAGGTCATTTACACCATTTAGGCCAATTAGGCCATTTAGACCAATTATATAAATTAGTCCTTTTAGTTCATTTAGTCCAATTAGGTCATTTATACCATATAGACCAATTTAGACCAATTAGGTCAACTATGCCCATTGGCCACTTTGGCTAGTTAGGCCCATTAGACACATTAGTCCCATTAGGCCCCATGGACCCCTTATGCGAGTTAGGAAAGTTTGTCCGATTCGGCCCATTATTCCAATTAGGCCCATTGGGCCCATTAGTTCAATTAAACTAGTTAGGCCCATTAGACTCATTGGTCCCATTGCGACAGTTAGGCCACTTTGGCCAATTAGACCCATTGGGCCCATTGGGCCCACACTTAAGCCAGTTAGGCCCATTAGGCCACTTAGGCCCCTTAAGCCCATTGTTCCCATTTGGATAGTTAAGCTAGTTGGGCCCATTAGATCCATTGGGCCCATTAGGTCACTTAGGCCTGTTATTCCCATTAGACCCACTCAACTCATTAGGCCACTTAGGCCCATTTGGCCTATTAGGCCACTTAGGCCAGTTAGGCATAGTTGGACCATTGAGATCATTAGGCCCCTCAGGCCAGTTAGTCCCATTAGTTCCATTAGGTCCATTAGTCCACTTAGGCCAGTTAATCCCATTCAACCAATTAGGCCCATTAGTCCCACTATGATAGTTAGGACCATTAGGCCCATTAGGCCCCTTGGGCCCATTAGTCCACTTGAAAGTGCCCAATGGATGATTGTATCCCTGAGAGGGGGAGGGGATGAATCAGTGATAATTTTTTCTCTTAAGTTTATTTTCAAATTAAACAACCTTCTCCTCCTATTAAAGATTTTATTCCATACTTAAAACAATTCAAACACAAATTCATAGGAATACAAGTATTTACAAGATTCACTATTCAATAAGAACAGATATGTCCTTGGTATGGTATGTAAGTGATCCAATACCACACAATCCACTAGAAAACAATCATTGGATTACAACAAGTATGATATACCCTTTCACTCGTGTAGCACAATGTAAACAATCTAATAGTGTGTGTGCAACCTCTTAGCACAAATAGGGAAACACAATGATTGTGTAAAAACCCATGTTACCTGTTCTTCTGTTCAAACCCACAAATGCATTCAATTAAAAACACTTCTTCAATTTCTTACCTAGAAGATGGTAAGAAATTCCTAGACTTTTTTCAGGAAAAAAACCAAGTTCGATTTTCCCAGTACGATTTTCCCAATCCGATTCCTCCGAGTACGATTCTCCCTGATACGATTCTTCTCGATACGATTTTCCCAATATGATTCTGCTCGGTATGATTCTCCCTATTCAGATCATTAGGCCACTTTGGCCCATTAGTCTCATTAGGACACTTAGGCCCATCATTGGGCTAATGAGGCCCATTAGGTCCATTTGTCCACTTAGGCTCATTCCTCTCATTTAGGAATATAGGCCCATTAAGCCCATTAGGCCCATTCGACCACTGATTCTCATTAGGACCATTAGGCCAATCAGTCTCATTAGTCCACTTAGGCCACTTGGGCCCATTAGGCCACTAAGGCCCATTGGGCCTATTAGGCCACTCAGGCCCATTAGGCCACTAAGTCCCGTTAGGCCCATTATCCCACTTAGGCCCATTAGTCCCATTAGTACACTTATGCCACCTAGGCCCATTAGGAAACTCATGCCCATTAGGCCCATTAATCCACTTACTCCACTTAGGACCATTATGTCAATTAGGCCCATTTGGCCACTTTGGCCCATTCAGCCACTTAGACCCATTAGGCCACTTAAGAACATTAGGCCCATTAGGCACATTATGCCACTTAGGTCCATTAATCCATTTAGGCCTATTGGTCCACTTAGGCCCATTAGCCCAATCAGGCCACTTCGCCCATTAGGCTACTTCGGCCCATTAAGCCCATTGGGCCACTAAGGCCCATTAGGCCACTGAGGCCCATTAGGCCCAATCAGCCACTGAGGCCCATTAGGCCCATTAGGCCAATTAATCCCATTAGATCGGCAACTTTGGCCCGTTAGGCCCCTTAGGCCAATTAGGTCCATTATGCCTTTTTGGACACTTAGGCCAATTAGACCCATTCGGCCCATTAGGCCACTTAGGCCCATTAGGCCCATTCAGCCTATTAATCCCATTAGGCTGATTAGGAAACTTTATCCCATTAGAAAACTTAGGCTAATTTGTCCACTTAGGCCAATTAGGCCCATTTGGTCCATTAGACCCATTCGTCCATTCGACCCATTAGGCCCATTAGGCCACTTAGACCCATTTGTCCCATTAGGCCACTTAAACCACACAGGACCATTAATCCCATTATGCCACTTAGGCCCATTAAGCCACTTAGACCCATTAGGCCCATTCAGCCACATAGACTCATTAGGCCCACTCAACCCATTAGTCTACTTAGGCCCACTAGGCCCATTAGGCCACTTCGACCCATTAGGCCAATTAGGCAACTTATTCCCATTAGACCCATTAGGCCCATTAGTCCCATTAAGCCACTATGGACCCTTAGGTTCATTAGGAAGCTTAGGCCACTTAGGCCCCTTAGGACCATTATGGCACTTAGGCCCATTAGGCCCATTATACCACTTAGGCTCATTGTGCCCATTAGGTAACTTAGGCCCATTAGGCCCAGTTGGCCCATTTGGTCACTAGGCACATTCGACCCATTAGGCCCATTGGGCCACTTGGGCCCATTCAGCTACTTAGGCCCATTAGTCCCACTAGAACCATTATTCTCATTCGTCCCATAAGTCACATTAGACCCATTAGTCCACTTAGACAATTTAGTCCCATTAGACCCATTAGTCCCATGAGGCCACTAAGGCCCATTAGGCCACTAAGTCCCTTTAGGCCCATGAGGCCACTAAATCCCACTGGGCCCATCAGTCCACTTAGGGCCATTAGGTCCATTAGCCCCATTGGGAGACTTAGCCCCATTTGGACACTTATGCCCATTAGGCCCATTAGACCACTTAGGCCACTTAGGACAATTAGGCCCATTGAGAAACTTAGGCATATTAGGACCCTTAGGCCCATTAGGCATATTGGGCCACTTAGGCCAATTAGGCCCACTCATCCACTTAGGCCCACTAGGCTGATTAGGCCACTTCGGCCCATTACGCCCATTCGGCCCATAAGACCCATTAGGACCATTAGGCCCATTAGACCCATTAGGCCCATTAGACCCATAAGTCCCATTAGGACCATTATGCCCAATCGTCCCATAAGGCCACTTAGGCCCATTATGCCAATTAGACTCATTCTTCCCATTCTGCCCATTGGGCCCATTAGGTCCATTAGGCGCATTAGGCCCATTCAACCAGTTAGGCCCATTAGGCACATTAGGCCACTTAGGCCCATTAGTCAACTTACGCCAATTGGTCTCATTAGGCAAATTAGGCACATTAGACACATTAGGCCCATTCGGCCACTTATTCCTATTAGCCCAACTAGGCCAATTTGGCCTAATAGGCCATTCGGCCACTTAGGTCCAATCGACCACTTATTCTCATAAGGTCCTTTAGGCCCATTCATTTGATTAGGCTAATTAGTCCCCTTGGGTCACTTAGACCCATTAGGCCCATTAGGCCAATTAGGACCATTAGGCCACTTATTCCCATTTGGCCCATTCGGTCAATTAGGTCGATTAGGCCACCTAGGCCACTTAGACCCATTTGGCCCATTAGGCCCATTTGGCCACTCAGCCCCGTTAGACCCATTCAACCCATTAGGCCCATTAATCCACTTATGCCACTTAGGCCCATTATATCCATTAGGCCCATTCAGCTACTTCGGCCCATTAGGCCACTTAAACTCATTAGACTCATTAGGCCACTTAGGCACATTAGGCCCATTAGGCCACTTAGGCCCATTAGACCCAATAGGTCCATTAGGCCCATTAAGAAACTTAGGACACTTAGACCCATTATTTTCATTAGGCCCATTCGTCCACTTCGGCCCATTAAACCCATTTGGACAATTAGGCTCATTGGGTCACTTAGGCCCATTTGGTCTATTCGGTCGATTAGATCGATTAGGCCACTTAGACCACTTAGACCCATTATGACCATTAGGAACATTAGGCCACTTAGGCCCATTAGGCCCATTAATCTCATTAGGCTGATTATGTAGCTTAGGCCCATTAGACCGCTTAGGCCCATTTGGCTCATTTGTCCCATTTGGCCACTTGGGCTAATTAGGCCAATTCTGCCCATTATGACCATTCGGCCCATTTGGCCCATAGGCCCATTAATCCCATTAATCCCATTAGTTCACTTAGGCCCATTAGAACAATTAGTCCACTAAGGTCCTTTATTCCCATTGGTCCACTTGGTCTAACTAGGCCCATTAAGCCCATTCGACCAATTAGAACACTTAGGCCCATTATGCCCATTAGGCCCATTAGATCCATTAGGCCACTTAGGCCACTTAGGCCCATTATGCCACTTAGGCCCATAAGGCCACTTAGGCCCATGGGGCCCATTAGGCCTATTCAGCCCATTAGGCCCATTAGGCCCATTAGGCCACTTAGGCCCATTGGGCCACTTAGGCCCATTGTACCATTCGTCCACTTAGGCTCATTCATCCCATTCAACCCATTGGTCTGATTCAGCCCACTAGGCCTATTCGTCCAATTCATCCCATATGGCCACTTAGGCCCATTGGGCCCATTAGTCACATTCGGCACATTAGGCCCATTAGGCGCATTGTATCCATCAGGCTCATTCGACCACTTAGGCATGTTCGGTCACTTAGGTCCATTAGGCCACTTAGGGCCATTAGGCCCATTAGGCCCATTAGGCCAATTAGGCGCATTAGGCCCATTTGGATACTTAGGCCCAGTACGCTCATTAGGCCACTTAGGCCCATTAGTCCACTTAGGCCCACTAGGCCCATTAGGACACTTAGGCCCATTAGGCTACTTACGCCCATTAGTCCCATTAGGCACATTAGGCCAATTATGTGCATTAGGCCCATTCATACACTTAGGGCCACTAGGCCCATTAGACCACTTAGTCCCATTATTCAATTTCATCCCATTAGGTCCATGAGGCCAATTAGGCCACTTATGCCCATTAGGCCCATTATGTCACTTAATCCCATTCATCCACTTAGGCCCATTGGACCCATTAACCCCATTAGGATAATTTGGCTCATTAGGTCCATTCGGCCACTTAGTCTCATTAGTTCCAATCAGCCACTTAGGCCCATTAGGCCCATTCAATCAATTAGGCTGATTAGGTCACTTAGATCCATTGGGACCATTGGGACCATTAGGCCACTTAGGCTCATTAGGCCCATTCAGTTGATTAGGCCGATTAGGCCACTTAGGATACTTTGACCCATTAGTCCCATTTGGCCACCTAGGCCCATTAGGCCAATTCAATCGACTAGGACGATTAGGCCACTTAGGCCCATTCGGTTGATTAGTGTGATTAATCCACTTAGGACCATTAGGCCCTTTAGGCCCATTATTCCCTTTAGGCCCATTAGGCCCTTTAGGCCCATTAGGCCACTTAGTCCCATTATTCTGGGTTTATGCGTGTGAGTGCTTTAGACGACTTGGGTCGGCACTGGTGAGTGTGTTTGGTGCCTTCTTTCTCCTCTACCCATACTGTCCTACCCATCGCGTTTGACTCCACTTTGGCCAGGCTTGATTCGGGATCCAGACCGACTTGGGATGGTGTTGGAGTAGGGATAACAGTGGTCTCAGCTCTGGTTCATTCCTCTATTTGGATCCTTCTCTATTTTGGGGATGTGGATTGAGGTCTCATATGGTGGTTTTGTTTTGGATTGATTTTCTATCTCTATTATTGGTTCTCTATTTTGTTGGACTGATGCGCTTTTCATCTTGGTCCCCTACCAAGGCCCCCACCTGCTCATCCTTCTTGTGCTTCTTTCCCTGTCATTATGGTGCGTGGGTCTTCATGGAGGTTCTGGGAGGTGCATATCGAGTGGATTAGGGTCTCCGGGAGGGTTAATGAACCATCTTTTAAGGTTTGAATAGTTTTGATGTTCTCTTTTGATGGTTTTTTTTGTGGTGATTTTGGATTTCTATGATGGTGATATAAAGACATCAGTGGTGATTAGTGGACATCCTGGTTAATTTTACTCTGGTTCTCAGCTCTGATGATGATGGTCGATGATGAAAACGGTGGTGTTCCCACCAGCGATGTGGTGACTCTAGCGATGATGATAACGACGATGATGTTTGAAGTGTAAGACAACAAGGTGATGATGATAATGGGTGATGATGATGGTGACAACTTATTTGACGTGCTATCTTCGATGCAGTGGATTTTATGAAAAATTAAAAAATGATTTCAAGGGCCTAATGGGCCAAATATGCATAATGGGACTAATTTTCCTAAGTGTCCTAATGGGCCTAAGTGGCCAAATGGGCCGAAATGGCTTAATGGGCATAAGGGGTTGAATGGGCCTAAGTGGACTAATGGGCTAATATGGATCAGATTCAGCCCAAGGAGAATAATTCCGGGCTTGATAAAAATTTTAAGCCCAATTGTTGTTCGAATTGGACCAGACCACACTTCTTGATGTCCAACACTATTGTGGGGCACAACACACTTATTTGGGACCCAAAATCAGTTATCCACATGGAAAAGGGTGTAAATTCGTAGCAGCACATTAATGAGGAGAGAGAAGGTGGAGAAAAGTATCATTAAGAGAGAATCCCACTACTTTAGCTAGTGGGGTCATTAAATGGATTGGGAAAGTGATGTTTTATGCTTTTTATGTGCCTTTTGGGTTCCCCATGCTTTGTAACTCGAATTGGGACATTTTCCTTTCTTAATTTTGTATTTATAATGTATTTTCATCCCTTTGAAATGGAAGTTTTTGAATTGGAAGAATTTGTGAAGCTTGTTGTGCATTCTTCTAGCTTTAGACTTTTCCCTACGCCCGGAATTGGTGGTGCATCTCCATTGCTGGTGACGTGGTCTTTAAGCATGGAGGAACCTTGGCAGGTGACATTGACTTTAAGCCTTGGTTGATTCGGCTACATTACACCGGTCCTCTTCGCTTACTCGTTCTGAGCTTTCTGGCGATGCGAAAATTATCATTAAGAGAGAATCCCGCTACTTTAGCTAGTTAGGTCATTAAATGGCTTATGAAAGTGCTGTTTTATGATTTTTATGTTCCTTTTGGGTTTTTAAGCATGGAGGAACCTTGGCGGGTGGCATTTCCTTTAAGCCTTGGTCGATTCGGCTACATTACACTGGTCCTCTTTGCTTACTCGTTTTGAGCTTTCCGGCGACACATTAGTTGGTATCAGAGCTGTGGTTCCAATGAGGAAGTTCTATTGCATTCTTCTTGTTACTCTCCATCATGTCTCGCAAGAGCGGATCTTCTACTCCTCCTGCTCCATGGGAAATAGCTAACGCACAACTACAATCACAAATTACTCAAATTGGTGAGTAACTTGCTCAACTTTTGAGAGCGCGGTGACCTGAATCCCCTCCACCACAGCGACATCCTTGACGTTCATCACCACATAATAGGCACAATCTAGCACCATTTTATGAAGATCGTTCAAATGGTGTTGATTCCAGTGATTCAGAGGTGGATATGCGAAGAATAAGAGATGATGAAGCTATTGAAAGAGGGTTAAAGATTGACATTCCAGATTTTTATTGAAGTATGAATCTGGATGATTTTCTGGATTGGATGCGGGAAATCGAATGGTTCTTTGAATTTAAGAGTTGTTCTGATGAGAAGAAGTGCAAGGTAGCCATTGTAAAATTTAAAGATTATGCATCTCTTTGGTGGGAAAATCTGAAGAAACAGTGGGAACATGATGAAAAAGGCAAAATACGCTCATGGGAGAAGTTGAAAAAGCTTTTGAGGAGGTGATTTCTGCCTGAGAATTATAAGCATGATCTTTATTTCCGAATGCATATCCTACAACAAGGAGATAAATCTGTTGAAGAGTACATTCAGGAGTTTGATCATTTATTGATGCGAAGTGATGTTCCAGAATATAAAGAGCAAAAAATTGCAAGGTTTTTGGGTGGATTAAATGAATAAATTGCACATTCAGTGTAGTTGCAACCATTCTTCTCACTTGATGATGTTTTCTAGATGGCGATTAAGGTGGAAAAGAAAAAGTGAACCTCGAAGGCACTGATGCTCAAAAACTACAATAGAGGTACAACTTTTTATAAAGTTATTTCTTCTAATAAATTTGGTGTTGGTGAGAAGGAATTTGGAAGGAACAAGATACTGGATAAAGGGAAAGATAAGTCTATGGAACAACTAAAAGGGAAGTCCAACTCCTTTGAACGTGGTAATCGAAAGCATTTCAAATGCCATGGGTATGGTCATTTTTCGGCCAATTGCCCTAACAACTAAATTATTATTATTAAGGAGATTGAAGAGGTGATCAAAGAGGATGAACATGATGGTTAAGAATCTGAAAATGAGGAACATGTTGTGGAAGAAGCTGATGTGGGAAACATGCTGGTGCTACAAAGAGTTTTGCAATCTCAAATCTGCCCGGAAGAAGATCAAAGAGAAAACTTGTTCCAAACTTGCTGCACCATTAATCAGTGGGTATTTGTGGTTATTGATAGTGGGAGATGTAAAAATGTGGCTTCAACAACACTAGTGGAGAAATTGTAGCTTCCAACTCAGAATCATCCTCACTCGTATAAATTTCGATGGTTGAATAATGGGATCACACTCCAAGTCAAAAAACAGGTTCTGATTTCATTCTCCATTGGTAAGAACTATGTTGATGAAGTATTGTGTGATGTTATTCCAATGGATTCTTGTCACTTGTTGTTGGTAAGGCCTTGGTAGTATGACAGGGAAGTGAAATATGATGGGAGGAAGAACACATATTCTTTTTGATCTGGGGAAAAGAATATCACACTTGCTCCTTTGAAGCCATCCCAAACTCTTCAAGAAAAATTTGTTCCGAAAGTTCCCAAATATAGTCTCTTTATCAACAAAAGCTCAAGTTTAGAAAGCTATAAATAAGCAAAAGCTAGTTTTTTCTTTATTGATGTTGGAAAAGTCAATCCATGAAGAGAAAATTCATCAACATCCATTAGCTCATTCCTTAATTGGGGAATATCATGACGTTTTTCCTAATGATCTTCCATCAGGATTACCACCATTTAGAGGCATTGAAAACCATGTTGATCTTGTACTGGGTGCACAATTACCAAATAAACCAGCATATCGGTGTAATCCTCGAGAAACAAGGGAATTGTAGAAGCAAGTAGACGAGTTGATAGATCAAGACTTTATAAGTCCAAGCATGAGCCCATGTTCTGTTCTATCATTATTGGTGCTGAGGAAAGATGGTATGTATCACATGTGCATTGATAGTAGAGCTATCAATAATATTACCATCAAATATAGGTATCCCATTCCGCGACTTGATGATATTCTTGATGGACTACATGGTTCATCAATCTTTTCGAAGGTTTATCTTCATAGTGGATACCACCATATTTGAATGAAGGAAGGGGATAAGTGGAAAGCGGCCTTCAAAACTAAAGTCATATTGTTTGAGTGGTTGGTCATGCCATTTGGCCTCTCAAAATTCTCCTAGAACATTCATGCGACTCATGAATGAAGTTTTTAAACCATTCATTGGTAAATTTGTAGTTGTTTATTTGGATGATATTTTGATTTACAGTAAGGATGTGGAGAGCCTTGTGGGTCATCTTTAGTGGGTATTTGACGTGCTACGAAAACAAAATCTGTACGAAAAGCTGAAAAAATGCGAATTCTTTTCAAAAAAGTGGTGTTTCCTAGATATGTAGTAACTTAAGAAGGCACCATGGTGGATGAATCAAAAGTGTAAGCAATCAAGTCATGGCCACAACCAGAATCCATCATCGAAGTAAGAAGTTTCCCTAGTTTGGCATCTTTTTATCATCGCTTTGTTTCCAATTTCAGCACTATCATGGAACCTATCACTGAATGCTTGAAAAGGGGGAAATTTGAGTGGTCAAAGGAAACAAATGAATCATTTGAAATCATTAAGAAAAATTTGTGTGAAACACTGGTTTTGGGATTGCCTGATTTTGATCAAGTCTTTGAAGTAGAATGTGATGCAAGTGGAATTGGGATAGGCGATGTTATCATACAAAGCAAGCATCCTATTGAATATTTCAGTGAGAAATTTAATTATTCAAGGAGTAATCACAACACCCATGATAAGGAATTTTATGCAGTTATAAGAGCTCTAGATCATTGGACTCATTATTTGAGACTGAAGCAGTTTGTTCTTCATTTTGACCATCAGGCATTGAGGTTTATAAATGGTCAACACAAGATGAGTTCGAGGCATGGAAAGTGGGTGGAATTCTTGAAATCATTATCATTTGTGTCAAAATACAATAAAGGTCAAGATAATCTGGAGGCAGATGCTTTATCTCGGAGGTATGCATTACTTACCATTCTGGATGCTTGAATTCTTGGATTTCAGCTTATGAGAGAAGATTATCAGTATGATATGGAGTTTAAATCTATTTTAATCCAATTTCAAGATGGATTTGTGGAGTATTATTCTATACATTATGGGTTTCTCTTTAAGAGAAACAAGTTGTGTGTTCCAAAGGGTAATTACAGGGACTTGCTCCTTCGGGAATCACATGAAGGGGGACTTGCTGGTCATTTTGGCATCCAGAAAACCTTGTAGTTACTAAAAGAGCATTTCTACTGGCCGAAGATGTAATTAGATGTCCAAGAAATTCTTTTGAGATGCAGAACATGTTAAATAGAAAAGAGTCATTTCAGGCCTGGTTTATACACTCCATTACCTATTCCAGAGTAGCCATGGGAATATCTCAGGATAGATTTCATTATGGATTTACCAAAGACTCAGTGAGGTAAAGATTCAATTATGGGTTTTGTTGATCGATTTTCTAAGATGGATCATTTCATAACTTTTTATAAGTCTGAAGATGCAGTGAAGGTGGCATAATTGTTTTTCAAAGAGATTGTTCGTCTTCATGGAATTCTTCGCAGCATCGTTTCGGATAGAGAAACAAAATTTATGAGCCATTTTTGGAAGACATTATGGGGGAAATTCAGTATGAAACTTCTTTTCAGCACATCCCATCACCCTCAAAAGGATGGGAAAACAGAATTTACCAATCGTACATTGGGCACTATTCTGAGAACATTGGTGAACAAGAGCATGAGAGATTGGGATTTGCAACTTTCACAAGCTGAATTTGAATACAATAGATCTCCCAGTGCTACCACCTGGCAGTCTCCATTCAAAGTGGTTTATGGAATCAATAAAATCACTCCTATAGAATTGTGCTCTTTGCCTTTTGATTTTCAGGTGAATATTGACGTGGAGGAGAAGACAAATCAGATGAATAAGCTCCATGAATCTATTCGTGCTCAAATAGGGAAGTCTAATGAATCATACAAGAGGTGAGCAAACAAGCATCGGAAGCAGGCTATTTTCCAACCTAGATACAAAGTGTGGATTCACCTTCACAAGGAGATATTTCCATCCAAAAGGAAGAGCAAGCTGGCACCACGAGCTGAAGGTCCATTCAAAGTGCTTGAACGAGTGGAAAAAAATGCCTATAAAAATTGATTTACCAGATGATTTTGGTGTTTTTTCTGTAATGTTCAACATTGGGGACTTATCTCCTTACATTAAATAAGATGATGTCATGGATTTTAGGGAAAATCCTTTTCAACCAGGGGAGAATGATATGGATCAGATTCATCCCAAGGAGAATAATTTCAGACTTGATAAAAATTTCAAGCCCAATTGTTGTTCGAATTGGACTAGCCCACACTTCTTGATGTCCAACACTATGGTGGGCCACAAAACACTTATTTGGGACCCAAAATCAGTTATCCACATGGAGAAGGGTGGAAATTCATAGCAGCACATTAATGAGTAGAGAGAAGGTGGAGAAAAGTTTCATTAAGAGAGAATCTCGCTACTTTAGATAGTGGGGTCATTAAATGGCTTGGGAAAGTACTGTTTTATTCTTTTTATGTGCCTTTTGGGTTCCCCGTGTTTTTTAACTCTAATTGGGACATTTTACTTTCTTAATTTTGTCTTTATAATGTATTTTAATCCATTTTAAATGGAAGTTTTTGAATTGGACGAATTTGTGAAGCTTGATGTGCATTCTTCAAGCTTTAGCCATTTCCCTTAACCCGGAATTGGTGGTGCATCTCCATTGTTGGTGAAGTGGTCTTTAAGCATGGAGGAACGTTGGCAGGTGGCATTGCCTTTAAGCCTTGGTCGATTCGGCTACATTACGCTGGTCCTCTTCGCTTACTCGTTTTGAGCTTTCCGGTGACGCATCATGGGCCTAATGGGCCTAAGCATTCTAAGTGGTCTAAAGGGCCTAATGGTTCTAATGGTCATAAGTGGTCGATTGGTCCTATGTGGCCTAATGTCCCAATGGTCCCAATGGGCATAAGTGTCCTAATGGGCCTAATAGGCCTTAGTGGACTAAGGGGCTTAAGTGTCTCGATGGGCCTAAGTGGCCCAATGAGCCTAAGTGGCCTAATGGGTCCAATGGATAATGGTTCTAAGGGACCTAAGTGACCTAAGTGGCCTAATGAGGCTAATGGGCCTAAGCAGCCTAAGTGGCCTAATGGGCTCAATGGGCCTAAGTGGCATAATGGGCCTAAGTGGACTAAGTGGCCTAATAGGACTAATGGACCTAAGAAACACAAGTGACCTAAGGGGGGTAATGGTCCTAATGGGATCAATGGGCCTAAGTGGCTTAATGGACCTAAGTGCCCAAATGGGCCTAAGTGGCTGAAGTGGCCTAAGTGGCCAAATGGGCCAAATGGGATCAATGGGCTTGAGTGGCCTAAGTGGCCTAAAGGACCTAATGGACCTAAGTGGCCTAAGTGGACTATGGATCCAAATGGGAGAAATGGGCTCAATTGGCCTAAGTGGCCTAATGGGGATAAGTGTCTGAATGGGCCTAAGTGGCTGAATGAGACTAAGTGGCCTAATGGGCCTAACTGGCCTAGTGGGCCTAATGGGCCGTATGTGGATAATTAGGGATAATGGGCTTAATTGGCATAATGGGCTGAATGGGCCCAATGGGACAAGTGGGCCTAATAGGCCTCAGTGGTCTAATGGGCCTATGTGGCCTAATTGGCCCAATGGGCCCAGGTGTCCCAATCGGCCTAATGTGTCGAATGGGTATAAGTGGCCTAAAGGGCCTAATAGGTCGAATGCGCCTAATGAGCCTAATGGTCCTAAGTGGCCTAATGGGGCCAATGGGACTAATAGACCTAAGTGGCATAATGGGCCTTTATGGGACTAAGTGGACCAATGGGCCTAAGTGGCCTAATCAGCCTAATGGGCCTAATGGGCCTATTAGGCCTATGTGGCTTAATGTGACTAATGATCCTAATGATCCTAAGTGGCCTAATCGGAGTAATGGGCATAATGGACCTAAGTGGCCTAATCATTGTAATGGGACTAATGGGCCTAAGTGGCATAATGGTCTAATGGGACTAAGTGGCCTAATGGTTTGAATGGACCTAATGGTCTGATTGGGATGAATTGCCCTAATGGTCTTGAGTGGCCTAATGGGCCTAATGAGCCTAAGTGTCCTAATGATCCTAATGGGTTTTAGTGGACAAATCTACCTAATGGGCCTAAGTGGCCGAATGGGCCTAATGGACCTAAGTGGCCTAATGGGTCGAATGGTCCTAAGTGACCTAATGGGCCTAAGTGGCCTAATCATCCTAATGGGCATAATTAGGCCTTAGGTATTAGGGTTTTAGATATAGTGTTTTGGGTCTAGGTTTTAGGATTTTTTTGGTTCTAATTGGCTTAAATTGGTCTAAATTGGCCTAATTAACCAAATGGCCAAATGACCAATTAGCCAAATGGCCCAATGAACTAATGGGATAATGTCCTAATGTCCTAAATGAACTAATTGTTCAAAATATCCTAATGTCCCAATAGCCTAGTGGCCTATTTGGTATAATGGCCTAATTGTTATAAATGAACTAATTGTTATAAATGGACTAATAAGTCTAAATGGATTAAATGGTCTAATTGGATTAAATGGCCTAATTGGCCTAATTGGTCTAATTGACCTAATTGGCCTAAATTGGCCTAAATGGCCAAATGAGTCTAAGTGGTCTAATTGGTCCAAATGGAATAAATGGTTTAATTGGATTAAATGGTATAATTGTCCTAATTATCCTAATTGGCCTAATTATCCTAAATTGGTATAAATGGTCAAATAGCCAAATAAAAAATTAGGCTAATGGTGTAATGAACTTATCGGATAATTTCCTAATGGCCAAATTGGTCTAAATAGCCTAATAGCCTAATTGGCATAAGTCTAAATGGACTAATTGGTCCAAATGGATTAAATGATCTAATTGGATTAAATGGTTTAATTAGCTTAATTGTACTAATTAACCTAAATGGTCTAACTAGACTAATTGTTCTAAATGTCCTAATGGATTAAATGCCCTAAATGGATTAAAGGCTTAAATTTCATATGGCCTAATGACCTAATTGGCCTAAAGAACATAATTTTCCTAAACGAACTAATTTATCTAACTGACCTAATTAGTCTAACTGACCCAATTGTCTTAATTCGCCTAAATGGAATAATTGGCCAATTAGCTAAATAACCAAATGTACAAATGATCAAAATTACCAAGTGACCAAATAATGAAATAATACAACATAAATAGAATTATACCGAAATGAACATACAAGAGGAATCCATACTATACACATATTTATCATGCTAATTAGTATGTATTGTTTATGTTATGTCACTAGTATTAAATTTCTAATTAAATTTATTTTTAGATGCTTCTTCATTTTATGGATTTCTTCAATAGCTACAATTTTAATTCATTCTAGGTTTATCACTTTCATATTATTAAATAATGTAGTATTATACTAATCAATGTCATTTATAGCTAGTGGAATTTGGCATCGAAGTTCGTGTGCCACGAGAAAAATTATTTTCCTTGACTAGTAAATAAAATAATGGAAGTGCTGTAAATGTACAAACACAAGAAAAGATTGTAAGTTTTTTATTTATATTTCAAATTTTGATACGTAATTCATAATTAAATATCTTTTTATATTTTCAACAGTGTGCCATGGAGGCCCTCGATGAGAAAGAAGATGACAACTTTGTGCTAAATGATCATTTGAGACAAGTATTAGGTGAGTAGTTCCATGGGAGAGTCTAATTTCGAACCATGAAAAACATCATCCCCACTAGGTATTGACCCTCATTTGGTGGATCTCAAACCTATCAGACCACCAAGCTGGAAAAATCTCATGCAGAAGTAGATGATGCTGAAAAATAGCTATACAGGAGCGTGAAAGAAGTAAATTGGTCACCAGACACTTCCTAAAAGATATGTTAGTTATAAGACCAAAACTTCCATAAGATACTATTATTACTTTTGATTCATGTATGAAATCAATGCTAATGATACCTTGAGTTATTTAAATGAGGGTCCTAGTGGCGGTTGAGCTGATGGTGGTGGCGGTGGAGGTGAGGGGGTGGGGGTGGTGGTGGTGGTGGCGGCGGTGGTGGTGGTGGTGGAAACGAAGCTGGTAGTGGCAACAATGGTGGGGGTGGGGGTTTTAAGCATAACATAAGTGTGCGAAGATGGATGATATATTTAAATTTATTTTAATAAAATTTGCCCAAAACCAAGAGTGAGGATCTTGCATTTCAGATTTAAAATTAATTTATTTAATATTTAAATAAATAAATACATGTGATTATGAAAATTTTTTGTTAGTGAATGTTGATCATCTGAAAAGACCCATTAATATTACCATCATTGCATTGTGAGGATCCCAGGATAAAATCCCTCTAGCGGTGATCCACACGTGCTCCTATGATCTTTGAGAAACACCACTCGACCTCCAGGTTCTAGTGCGGAGAGTTTAATGTATTATGTTGTTCATTCTTGATCACTCATTCATTAGTCTTGAAGAAATCTTTCTTACACTTCTAGTTTTTGAGAGAGAGAGAAGAGAAAGAGGATTTGAGAGAGAATTTGTTGTGTGCAACAATTTTCTATTCTTAATTTTTGGATGCTCTACATAATATACATAAACGCCTATTTTTAGAGTTGAGATTTATGTTAAAATATTATTTAATTTCATACTGACCATTAAATAAATTGGCTTAAATTGTCTAATTGGCCTAAATTGCATAAATTACCTAACTGGCTTAATTGGTCTAATTGGCCTAAATGGCCTAAGTTGTCCTAAATGTCCTAAATGACCTAATTGGACTTAATGACCTAAATTAGCATAATTTTTTTAATTGACCTAAATTGCCTAAATTTTCTAATTGGTCTAATTGTCCTAATTGGCTTAATTGTCCTAAATGGCCTAAATTGGCCAAATTGGTTTAAATTTCCCAATCGGCCTAATTGGCCTAAATGTCCTAAATTGGACCAAATGGCCTAATTGGATGAATTGGCTTAAATGGTCTAAATTATCCTAAATGGCCTAAATTGGCCTAAATAGCCTAAATGACCTAAATTGGCCTAAATGACCTAAATTTTCTAATTGTATTAATTGAACTAATTGGCCTAAATGACCTAAATGGAATAAATGTCTTAATTGGAATAAATTACCTGAATTAATTAAATAACCTAATTGCCTAATTGGCCTAAATGGCCTAAATGATCTAATTGGCCTAATTGGCCTAAATGGAATAATTGGCCTATATGGACTAATTGGACTAATTGTTCTAAATGTCCTAAATGGACTAATTGTACTAAGGTTCCTAATTGGGATAAATATCCTAAATTATCCTAAATGGCCTAAATTGGCCTAATTGACCAAATTAGTCTAAATGGCCTAAATTAGTCTAAATGGTCTAAATGGCTAAATTGGACTAAATGATCTAAATGAAATAATTGATATAATTGACCTAAATTTCCTAATTGGTATAATTGGCCTAAATGGCCTAAATTGGCCTAAATGGCCTAAATTGGACTAAATGGCCTAAATTGGCCTAAATGGACTAATTTTCCTAATTGGCTTGAATTGCCTAATGGACTAATTAGCCTAATTGACCTAATTTTCCTAATTGGTCTAAATGAGCTAAATTTACATAAATGGCCTAAATTGGCATACATGACCTAAGTGGCCAAAATTGGACTAAATTTCCTAAATGGCCAAAATTGTCCTGAATGGCCTAAATTGGCCTAAATATCCTAATTGGCCTAAATTTCATAAATTTCATAATTGGTTAATTGGCCAAAATGGTCTAAATTGGCTTAATCGGCTTAAATGGCATAATCGGGCTAATTGTCCAAATTGGTCTAAATTTCCTAAATTTGCCTAAATTGGCCTAAATGGCATAATTTTCCTAATTGGCCTAAATATTCTAAATTGGTCTAAATAGCCTAAATGACCTAAATTGGCCTAAATGGCCTAATTAGCCTAAATGACATGAATTGGCCTAAATGGCCTAAATGAACCAAATTTCATAATTGGAAAATTGACTTAATTGGGTTAATTGGACTAAAGTGGCCTAAATGGTCTAAATCTTCTAATGGGACTAAATGGCCTTAAGTGCCTAAATTGGCCTAATTAGTCTGAATTGGTCGCATTGGTCTAAATGGACTAAATTGGACTAAATGTCCTAAATGGACTAATTCGTCTAAATGGCCTAAATGGCCCAATTAGCCTAATTGGTCTAAATGGCCTAAATTGGCCTAAATTGCCTAATGGGCTTAGTGGGCCTAAGGGTTGCATGGGACTAAGTGCTGTAAGTGGCCTAATGGGCCTAATGGGTCTAATGGGCTTAAGTGGCCTAATGGGCCTAAGTGGCCTAATCAGCCTAATGGGCCAATTAGGCCTAAGTGGCCTAATGGGTCTAATGGGCCTAATGGGATTAATATTCCTAATGAGTACACTTGTCCAAAGTGGCGTAATGGGCCTAAGTGGCCTAAGTGGGCTAATGGGATGAATGGGCCTATTGGGCCTAAGTGGCTGAATGGGCCTATTGGGCCTAAGTGTATTAATGGGACCATTAAGTCCAATTCATCCTAATGGCCCTAATGGGATTAATTGGTCAAATGGACTAGTTGGGCCTAAGTGGCTTGATGGGCCTAATGGGCCTAATGGACCTAAGTGGCATAATAGACCCATTATGGCCAATTCAACCTAATGGGCCTAAAGGAAAAATTAGCCTAATGGACCTAGTGGGCCTAATGGGAACAATGAGCCTAATGGGTCTAAGGGGACTTATGGGCCTAAGTGGACGAATGTGCCTAAGTAGCATAACTGGCCTAATGTGCTGAATGGGCCTAAGGGGCCTAATGGGCCTAAGGGGCCTAGTGGGACTAATGGGTCTAAGGGGCCTGATGGGCCTAAGTGGCCTAAGTGACCTAATAGGCCTATTGATCCTATTGGGACTAAGATAAATAATGGGGATAATTGGCCTATTAGCCTAATTGGGCTAATCGGTCGAAGAGGCCCAAGGGGCCGATTGGGTCAAATGGGCATTTTGGGATTATTGGGCCTGTTGGGCCTAAGTGACCTAATGAGCCTAATGGCCTAATTTTCTTAATGGGCCCAGTGAGCCTAATGGGTCTAAGGTTCCTAATAGGACTAAGTGTCCCAATGGGCCTAAGTGGCCTAATGGGCCTATTGGGGCTAAGTGGTCCAATGGGCCCAATGGTCCTGATAGGCCTAATTGGCACATTATGGATAATTCAACCTAATGGGTCCAATGGGACTAAGTGGTCTAATGGGTCGAAGTGGCCCAAGTTTTCTAATGGTTTTAATGGGTCCAATGGGTCGAAGTGGCCTAAGTTGCCTAATAGACCTAATGGGTCCAATGGGTCGAAGTGGTTGAATGGTCCTAAGTGGCCTAAGTTGTCGAATGAGACTAATGGGTACAATGGGTCTAAGTGGCCGAATGGGATTAAGTGGCCTAAGTTTCCTAATGGTCCTAATGGGTCTAATGGGTCTATGTGGTCAAATGGGACTAAGTGGCCTAAGTTGCATAATAATCTTAACGAGGATAATGGTTCTAATGGGTCTAATGGGCCCAAGTGGCCTAATCAACATAATGGGTATAATTGGTTTAATGGGATGAATAGGTTGAATGGGCCTAAGTGGCATAATGGGATGAATGGGTATAATGGGACTAGGTGGCCTAATGGGCCTAATGGGCCTAAGTGGCCTAAGTTGCCTAATGGGCTGGATGGGCCTAAGTGACCTATGTGACTGAAGTGGCCTAATGGGACTAATGGGCCTAATGGGTCTAATTTCCCTAAGTGGCCAAAGTTACCAAATGGGCCCAATGGGATGAATGGTCCTAATGGGACCAATGGTCCTAATGGGACTAATGGGTCTAATGAGCCTAAGTGGCATAAGTTGCCTAATGGGCCGAAGTGTCCTAATGGGCTTAATGGGACTAAGTGTCTTAATGGGCCTAAGTGCCATAATTGGCCTAATGGGTCGAATGGACCTAAGTGGACTAAGTTTCCTAATGGGCCGAAGTGGCCAAATGGGCCTAATGGGCCTAAGTGACCTAGTGGGCCTAATGGGACTAAGTGGCCTAATGATGCGAACCATGCGGAAGGCACAGAGTCGATTGCTCGGGTGGAGGAATTGGATTTGCAAGGCCCAATGACACGAGGAAGATTAAAGAGGTTGAATGCTTCAATGGGCGCTCATCTTGCTTCATTAAAGGCCCAATGGGAATTACCTTGCATGGATGGAGCAAATGGGCCTATAATATCACTTATTCAAGCCCAAAATTGATGATTAAAACTTGGCCCACATGGTTGCACGAATTTGGAGGCCTTGCCCACATGGAGGATTCTAGAAATGGCATCTTTGGACACCAAAGTCAAATCCGGTGGGCTATGCACTCAAAGTCAAATCCGGTGGGCTATGTTGGAAAGTTGTGTGCTTCTTTTCCAAAAGTCTTTGTTGGCTTTTATCTTTTTGACTTTTAAGGGGACAAGGTAGGTTTAGACTTTATGACTTTAGGGTATTAGACCCTTGACCATTGTATCACCCCCTTGGCTATAAATAGCCACCCCATGGCATTGTATTGGCATTCAAGACTTAATTTGAGAGCTTATGCTTTGTTTCTCTCCGTTGTGTGAGGATTATCCCGGGTTTTCCCCCTTGCTCTTGTGTATTCTTGCCTTGTCAATCTACAAGTTAGATTGGTGATCCAAGATCACAAAGCCCCCAATTCCGTGCCTCAACCCAAGTGCGTTGTTGTGTGGATTGGCCATCACACCCCTCCCTTGAGTGTGTTGTCTAAGTAGTAGGTCACGCTCCATATAGCGTTGGTTGACTACTTGCTTCCACTATCCATACCCTTCACCCGTCACTTAGCCCCAAACCGCATCCATTATCCGCCGCCCTACGCCGTGAAGATCGGGCCACCCCGTGCGTCTCGCATCAGTTGGTATCAGAGCTCCGGTTGACACGGTAGGCGTCTATCCCTTTTATTTACTTTAATTCTATCCATTACCCTCCTTATCTTTCCATATTATTCACCCATTCAACAAAAAAAAATCCATTTTTCTTGAAAGCCTCCTGAATTGTCCTAGTTTGTGCAAGCTTGGATTATTATAAATTGAGCCAAATTTTCATTCATCTCTCTATATGTGATTTGTATCCGGCAAAAAAAAAATTCTCTCAACTCATCATTTTGTGCTTTTCAAAATTAAGCACATCCTTTATTTGAGAGATTTCGAAAAAAAAAATGTCTTACTCTCCGTTCAATCATCTTGTGCTTTAAAACTCCAAGCACAACACTTTTTGGGGAGAATTGACAAAAACAAAAGCAAAAAAAAAGAGCGGATACAATTAATCCTGTGTGCTTTACCTTATTAGCACTTTCTATTTCCATATATAACGTTTTCCATCATTTTACTTCATCCCCATTTTGTATTTGGCTCATATTGTTATCTTATCTTGCACAATCGGGCAAAACCCACAATCCACCTATCTACCCTTCTTTCCACCCTCTTTTTGACCCTTTACCATTGTTAAACCCCTTACCACTCAAGCGGGTTGTGTTAAACCATCCCCCGACACAATCTTGATTGAGGAGGAATTTGTGGCACTTGATCACCCTAAATAAGGTATTATATTTCATAAGAGCTTGGGATTCAAATTGAGTTTTGAGAGTGGAGAGAAATAAGCAAAAAATATATATATATATATATATCTTGTGTGTGTGAGTGTGTGCATCTTGTTGTGTGCGTGTGTGTGTACATATTGTGCGTGTGAGTGTGTATATATTGCGTGCGTGAGTGTGTATCTTTGTGTGTGTGAGTGTGTACATCCTGTGTGAGTGTGTACATCTCGCGTGTGTGAGTGAGTGTGTATCATTGTGTGTCCCCCCCCCCCGGTGTGTGTTTGTGTTTGTGTAACTTATCATGGCAGAAGATCGTGGGAAGAAAATTGCTCATGTTAGCGATGAAGGAAGTCGAAGTAGATCTCCCGCACCTGAAGCTACGCAATTCCAAATGCAAGCTTTGGTGAGCCACTTCGAGAAGCTTCTTGATCGGAAGTTGGAGGTGTTACATGAGAGGATTGATGAATTGGAGAATAAACCAAGCCCAAGGATGTTCCATGATAACCCACGACGCGCTCCCGCACCACGTCGTCCCCACATCATGGAGGAGGAGATGGTGAACTTTGATGATGATCTTGATGAAGTCCCACAAAGGAGGAGGTTTTACCAACAACCGAGAGGAGCCCAAAGGAGACAACATGATGATGACCTACTTGGCGGGATCAAGGTGAAGGTCCCTTCTTTTCTTGGGAAAAGCGATCCGGAAGCATACTTGGAGTGGGAGATGCGGATCGAGCAAGTCTTTTCATGCCATGCATATTCCGAGGAGAAAAAGGTCAAACTTGCTTCCCTTGAATTTTCTGATTATGCTTTAATTTGGTGGGATCAAGTTCAAAAGGAGAGGGCTAGATATGGTGGACGTCCCATCAACACTTGGGAAGACATGAAGTTCACCATGCGGAAGCGGTTTGTTCCCACACATTACCATAGAGATCTCCACAACAAGCTTCAACGCCTCATCCAAGGGAGTAAGAGTGTAGAAGACTACTACAAGGAGATGCAAATTGCCATGATTCGGGCAAACGTTGAGGAGGATCCGGAGGCAACCATGGCACGGTTTTTACATGGGCTCAATCGGGAGATTGCGGATCAAGTGGAGATGTACCACCATGTAGAGATACAAGATATGATCCACCAAGCCACCAAGATCGAGCAACAAATCAAAAGGAGGAGCAACATGAGGAAACCCACTACCCCTTTAACACCATGGAGAAATCCAAGGAAGGAGATTGGAGAACCATCAAAGGAAAAAGAGGTGGTTGATCGCAAAAGTGACAAGGTAATTCTTCCACCTAAGAAACCTACTTTTGAGGCTAACCAAACCAGGAATAGAGATATTCGGTGTTTTAAATGTCAAGGAAGGGGTCACATTGCTAGTGAATGCCCAAACCGTCGCACCATGATCATCAACAAGTATGGAGAATGGGAGACCGATGGAGAGAGCTCTGAAGAGGAGGAAGATGAATCTCCAGAAATTGAAAATGGAGAATTTGCGGAAGATGGCGAGATTCTTGTCACTAGAAGAGTTTTAAGTGCACAAATGACCATTGGAGAAAAGGAGCAGCGGGAGAACCTTTTCCATACACGATGCAAGATCAATGGGAAGGTATGTAGTGTTATTGTTGATGGTGGAAGTTGTAGCAATGTGGCGAGCACCGAGTTGGTGGAGAAGTTGGGACTCCCGACTTTAAGGCATCCAAATCCATACCGGCTTCAGTGGTTGAATGATTGTGGAGAGATGAAGGTCACCAAACAAGTTAAGGTATTGTTCACCATCGGTAAGTACAAAGATGAGGTATTGTGCGACATTGTTCCTATGAAGGCGTGCCACTTGTTGTTGGGTCGACCATGGCAGTACGATCGGCGTGTTACTCATGATGGTTTCTTGAACCGTCACTCTTTTCTACTCCGAGGGGAACCTATAACCCTCAACCCCATGTCCCCCAAGCAAATTCTGGAAGATCACATTTTGAGAGAAAAGAAAAAAAAGAGTGATGTGGAAAAAAAGAGAGAAAATGAAAAAGGAGAGAATGAGGGAAAAATGGAAAATGAGAGAAGCAAAGAAATGGAGAGCAAAGAAAAATCAAGAGGGGAAAAAGATTTGAGAGGAGAGAAAAGTGTGATGTTGGCAAAAAAGAGTGAGGTTAAGGAAGCCTTGATTTCTCGACAAAATCTCTTAGTACTTATGTACAAAGAGGTGATGTTGAACACTAACGACTTAACATCTTCTTTGCCACATGTTGTTGAGTCTTTGTTGCAGGAATTTGAAGATGTGTTTCCCGAAGAGGTGCCACCGGGTTTGCCACCCATTAGAGGTATTGAGCATCAAATTGACCTCATACCTGGAGCATCACTACCGAACCGCCCAGCATATCGCACCAACCCAGAGGAGACAAAAGAAATTCAAAGGCAAGTTCAAGAGTTGTTGAATGTGGGGTATGTGAGAGAGAGTCTTAGTCCTTGTGCGGTACCGGTCCTTCTAGTACCAAAGAAGGATGGAACATGGAGAATGTGCATTGACTGTAGAGCCATCAACAACATCACGGTCAGGTATCGTCATCCTATCCCTAGGTTAGATGATATGCTAGATGAATTAAATGGTTCAACTATTTTCTCAAAAATTGATTTAAGAAGTGGCTACCATCAAATTAGGATGAAAGAAGGCGATGAGTGGAAAACTGCATTTAAGACAAAACATGGACTTTATGAATGGTTAGTCATGCCCTTTGGTCTCACCAATGCACCTAGCACATTTATGAGGTTAATGAATCATGTCTTACGTGCATATATTGGAAAATTTGTGGTAGTTTACTTTGATGATATTCTGGTGTATAGTAGGACTTTGCATGAACATGTAGATCACTTGAGAAAAGTCCTAGAGGTGTTGAGGAAAGAAAACCTGTTTGGAAACATAAAAAAGTGTGAATTTTGTCTCGATAAGATTATTTTCCTTGGATTTGTTGTGAGTGGAAATGGAGTTGAAGTGGACACCGAGAAGATCAAAGCAATACAAGAATGGCCAACTCCAACCTCCGTTGGACAGGTAAGAAGTTTTCATGGGCTTGCTAGTTTTTACAGGAGATTTGTGAAAGACTTCAGCACACTAGCAGCACCATTGAATGAATTGACAAAGAAGAATGTTCCTTTCAAATGGGGGACAACTCAAGAAAAAGCCTTCCATGCGCTAAAGGAGAGACTCACCCAAGCCCCTCTACTTGCACTTCCAGACTTCGGTAAGACCTTTGAAATTGAATGTGATGCAAGCGGAATTGGCATAGGAGGAGTACTCATGCAAGAAGGTAAGCCTATTGCTTATTTTAGTGAGAAGTTAAATGGCCCAACTCTAAACTATGCTACATATGATAAAGAGTTGTATGCATTGTTTAGAGTACTCGAAACATGGCAACACTATCTTTGGCCTAAAGAATTTGTGATCCATTCTGATCACGAGGCTCTTAAATACCTTAGGAGCCAACATAAACTAAATAGGAGACATGCTAGATGGCTGGAATTCATTGAATCATTTCCATATGTCATCAAGCATAAAAAGGGTAAAGAAAATACTGTGGCTGATGCACTTTCGCGTAGATATTCTCTTTTATCCTTGTTGGATTCAAAACTTCTAGGTTTTGAATACATTAAGGATTTATATGCCACTGATAGTGATTTTAGAGAACCTTATGAACATTGTAAACCTGGAGTTAGTTGGGAAAAGTTCTATTTACATGATGGATTCTTATTTCGGATTGATAAGCTTTGCATTCCTAATTGCTCTATCCGTTTACTTTTACTAAAGGAGTCACATTCGGGTGGGTTAATGGGGCATTTTGGTGTTTCAAAAACTCTAAGTGTTCTTAGTGAGCATTTTTATTGGCCTAGGATATCTAGAGATGTTGAGAAATTTGTGGGAAAGTGCATTGTTTGCCATAAAGCCAAATCAAAGTTGAACCCACATGGACTATATCTTCCTCTCCCAATTCCCAACACCCCTTGGGAGGACATATCAATGGACTTTATTGTGGGGTTACCACGGACCAAGAGGGGGAGAGATTCCATTTTTGTTGTGGTGGATCGGTTTTCAAAAATGGCACATTTTATTCCCTGTCACAAAACAGATGATGCCACTAACATTGCAACACTTTTCTTTCAGGAAGTAGTCAAGCATCATGGAATGCCAAGGACCATTGTGTCGGATCGAGACACAAAATTTCTTAGTTACTTTTGGAAGACCTTGTGGAGCAAACTCGGTACAAAGTTATTATTTTCCACTACTTGTCATCCACAAACCGATGGGCAAACGGAGGTGGTGAATCGCACACTATCATCCCTTCTACGAACAATTGTCAAAAAGAATATCAAGAATTGGGAGGAGTGTCTGCCACATGTGGAATTCGCATATAACAGGGCCAAGCATTCCACTACTCAATATTCTCCATTTGAAATAGTTTACGGCTTTAACCCCATTGCGCCTATTGATCTAGTTCCTTTGCCTTTACAGGAAGCAGTTAATATGGATGCAAAAGGGCGTGCAGAATTCATCAAGAAAATCCATGAAAAGGCAAGATTAAATATCGAGCGGATGACCCAAAAATATATGGATCGTGCAAACAAGGGTCGCAAGCAAATGTTGTTCGAGCCCGGTGACTTGGTTTGGATTCATATGCGGAAGGAAAGATTCCCTGAAAAGAGGAAATCAAAACTCATGCCACGAGGCGATGGACCATTCCGAGTGCTTGAAAAGATTAACAACAATGCTTACAAGATAGCTTTGCCAGGTGAGTATGGTGTAAGTGCCACTTTCAATGTTTCTGATCTTTCTCCTTTTTGGGGTGTAGAGGATGAAGAGTCGAGGACGACTCCTTTTCAAGAGGGGGAGGATGATGCGAACCATGCGGAAGGCACAGAGTCGATTGCTCGGGTGGAGGAATTGGATTTGCAAGGCCCAATGACACGAGGAAGATTAAAGAGGTTGAATGCTTCAATGGGCGCTCATCTTGCTTCATTAAAGGCCCAATGGGAATTACCTTGCATGGATGGAGCAAATGGGCCTATAATATCACTTATTCAAGCCCAAAATTGATGATTAAAACTTGGCCCACATGGTTGCACGAATTTGGAGGCCTTGTCCACATGGAGGATTCTAGAAATGGCATCTTTGGACACCAAAGTCAAATCCGGTGGGCTATGCACTCAAAGTCAAATCCGGTGGGCTATGTTGGAAAGTTGTGTGCTTCTTTTCCAAAAGTCTTTGTTGGCTTTTATCTTTTTGACTTTTAAGGGGACAAGGTAGGTTTAGACTTTATGACTTTAGGGTATTAGACCCTTGACCATTGTATCACCCCCTTGGCTATAAATAGCCACCCCATGGCATTGTATTGGCATTCAAGACTTAATTTGAGAGCTTATGCTTTGTTTCTCTCCGTTGTGTGAGGATTATCCCGGGTTTTCCCCCTTGCTCTTGTGTATTCTTGCCTTGTCAATCTACAAGTTAGATTGGTGATCCAAGATCACAAAGCCCCCAATTCCGTGCCTCAACCCAAGTGCGTTGTTGTGTGGATTGGCCATCACACCCCTCCCTTGAGTGTGTTGTCTAAGTAGTAGGTCACGCTCCATATAGCGTTGGTTGACTACTTGCTTCCACTATCCATACCCTTCACCCGTCACTTAGCCCCAAACCGCATCCATTATCCGCCGCCCTACGCCGTGAAGATCGGGCCACCCCGTGCGTCTCGCATCACCTAAGTTGACTAATGTGCCTAATGTGCCTAATGGGTCTAATGGGCCTAATGGGACTAATGGGTCTAATAGGTCTAAGTGGCCTAATGGGCCTAAGTTGCCTAAGTTGCCTAATGGGCCTAATGGGTCTAATGGGTTCAATGGTTCTAGGTGGCTCAATGGGCCTAAGTGGCCTAAGTTGCCTAACGGGCCCAATGGGATTAATGTGTCTAATGGGCCTAAGTGGCCTAATCGGCCTAATGGGTCTAATCGGCCTAATGGGTCGATGATCCTAGGTGGCCTAATGGTTTAAATGGGTTGAATGAGACTAAAATTACTCAAAAAGGGCTTTTTACGACGATGCATTTGCGACGGGATCCCGTTGCAAATGGCCCATTGAGGAAAAGGGAATCGCAAATATTATCTTTTATGATGGTCTATTGCAGAAGGTTATTATTTGGGACAGGCAGTGGCACCGTCGCAAATAGGTTCAGTGTTTTTTTAAAACTCTATTGCGATGGGCTGACCACCCATCGCAAATCATTTTCCTGATTTTTTTAAAAACTTTTTACGATGTACCATCACGATTAGTATTTGCGGCGGTTCGTTGAAAATACTGTAGAAAATAAAAAATAAAAAATAAAGTCTTTTGCGATGGGCCCGTCGCAAATAGGTGAAAAAATAAAATAAAAATAAATAAAATAAAATAATATTAATAATAATATAATATTAATATAAATGAAATAATAATATGAATATTTGAACAATAAAATTATTTATAAAATAATATTAATAATAATGATATAATATTAATATAAATAAAATAATAATATTAATATTTGTAAAATAAAATTAATTATAAAATAATTAAATAATATAATAATATTATTAATAATATTAATGAAATAATAATATTAATATTAGTAATATAATAAAAACCTTAGTATTCACAAAATATAAAAATATATTAATTAATAAAATAATAAATATAATAAAAAATAAATAAAAAATAAAAAGTGTAATATTCGAGAGAATATAAATGCACTATTTAAAACTTTAAGTAGTTAATATTACAAAAAAATACATTCAAATGTTTCATTATAAAATAAAAATACATCACTATGGGAGTGGGTCGTCTAGAGGAGGTGGAGGAGATGGTGGAGTGAACTCCATTCCTAAACTGCGAGTCAGACGTCAAATTTACTCCCTCTGCTCCTCCTCCTACTGATGCTGCCATCGACGCATCTCACCCTGCATCTCCTACTACTGCTTCTGCTACTGTCATAGGAACTCTTCCTGCTGTTGTTGCTGCCACTGACACATCTCCTTCTGCTCACTACATATAGTCTCTATAAGCTCACTCTAAGCTCGCAGCTGCTCCTCATACTGTGCATGGGATGATGATGAATCTTCGCGAGATCCTCTTGGGATGGATGCCGACATCACAGAGGTTCCATAAAAACCCCCAGGGTCAATCGATATTCGATACCAATAACTCATACTTTTTAGAAGGCATGTTGGATCGCATGCAACCATGCTGCCTCATCAAATCGGGGAGGCACTAGTCTAACCATCAGTCTTAGCCTGACTCTCACTATGTGTATGAGATGTCGCTAAAATTAAAATAGTTAAAAAATTATTTGTAGTTAAATTTAAAACTCAAAAAGAAATAATACTGACCGCAATCCCACACTGGCGAGCACCTCTAATCTCTCCGGTGGCTGGATTACTATACATCCTCTTATAAATGTCGTACTTCATAATATCGGGTTGTGTGACTACCTATATGAATATAAAATAAACCATTTACATTTAAAGTTATATACAATATTTAAGGAAAATACACTTACTATATGCTCCCTATGCGTACTGAATGTACGACTACCAGCTCGATGGGTCACCTCCAATCTCCCCTAATTTTGTTGACCTACTGATGATCTACTCTGAAAAAGCCTACTCAAATAGTGTGTACATAATCCATACCAAACTTGAGATAAAATATAATCAGGTTAGTGGATGTGACATGTCTCATAAAACTTTGTCACTTCTGATTTCTCCATTGCCTTCCTTTTCAAATTGTGAAAAAACTGAGTGCAATGCAGATGCATAACTCCCTACCATTCCTTCTAGATATCCTCATGCATGCTCTAATCAATGGTATACCATAAAACATAAAAATAATTTATTATATCAAGTTATTAATTAAATTAATTTCAAAATAAATATTATTTATTTAACCAACCAAAGCTCTAACATGTGGTGTTGTACATAAATGGGAATCTAATCCCATAATACTCACGCATTAGAAAAATAATTATGCAATATAGTGCTCCCCTATCCAACAGCTATATGCGTAAAGCTGTGAAAAAAATTAATCAAACAATTAGAATATAAAATAATTAATTAAAAATAACTAAAATAAATAGGTAAACATACCTCTGCATACGTGGGTTGAACCCAAGATGTGGACGTCACTCAAGAATAGGGTTAGGAATTATCAGTCGGGAAAGACCACACCCCCTCCGAGCACCCCCTAAACTGCCAACAGTCTGATGGTTAGATGATCTGACATCCTACTCATCCAAAGGTATATCATCCTCCTACAATAGACGATATAGATCCTCATCCTTCTGAAACACAAAATCATTTTTCTTAGAAAATAGTTTAAAACAACTATTATATATAGATATATATTATATATGATTATAACCAGCATTTAACTGTGTTGATGTCCATTCTCATCCTCATCTTCATAGCTATTGATGTCAATGTCTTCATCTTCCTCCTCAATATCATCAATTTCTATATTAGTTTCAGTTTCATCATATTTTTTCATTTCAAATCCAGTTGTAACATCATTAACATCATTATCACCATCAACCCTTAATTGTTGGGTGTCATCAATGATATTTATGTCTCTTCGTAAAAAATATGGATTCAGAGCAGTCTTTTGAAAAATTTCAATTCCTTGCACTTCAGTAGAACCACATTCACTTTCAATAAACTAATTCTCTCAAGATTTAGTTTTTATTATGATCCACCAATCACCCAACTACCTTGAAATAGCATGGTTTTTTCATAATAAATTTGATATGCCTGATGAGCCAATAAAAAATGGTTCATTTACTGTAAGAATAATTTTATATTGAATATCAACGATTTCATGGATGAGATGAACATGAAATCCTATCTCAGTATCCAACCACTAACATTTAAACATCATTATATAATGTTGTCCCAGATAACACAGTTCAATGATTTTTTCCAGCATGCCGTAAAAGTCAACTTCAGTTTCTCTATGATGAGATCCTCTAAAGAAAACACCACTATTCATTGTTTTTTTATTCCCCATATGCATGTGTATGAAATCAAAAACCATTCACCACATATGAATTATAAGATTTAACCATTTTGGATGATGGGTTATTTAATACACATAATCGATTATCAATTTTATCAGCATGTTGAGATACCTAAAAATTTGTAAAACAATTATCACTATAAAAAGTATTAAATTGGGTTTTTATGTGAAATAAAAAATAATTTATGTTACTAGTTTTTGAAACCAGTAGGAAAATGTTTTTGAAGACGTTCTTGAAAAGCATCTTCTATAATTCTTGGAAACTATTTTTTGATATGATTATCATATAACCTATAAATAAAATAAGATTAATGAACTATTATAAAAATTATAGAATAAGTTATAGGAGCAGTCACAGTAAAAATGGTGTTATTTCTTCACAGTTGAGTAGAATATATGTATGAGCTCTGTGATGTTCACCATCTAAAAGCCATCATTCATAAACTCCATCTAAGCCAAATTTGAGCTGATTTAAAAATTATAATTGATAGTTCACGACATCATCAACATTTTCTTCATTACAACTCATGTGGTTTTGTTTTGAGGGATATTCATATTGAAATTAATGAGAGTAGAAAAAAAGAAATTTCATTTTGCAAATATGCTTTTGCAATTGAGCCTTCAACTGATGCTTGTTACATACATTTTTTTCAATTTCTGCATGCATCTCTCAAATGGGTATATCTATCAGAACTGTACCGAACCTCCATAATTTGTTTCATGCAGAAAATGTAATATCAAACATTCCATTGAGTCCAACAAACCTGGCGGGAATATTTTTTCCAATTTACATATAATTAAAATGAAATATTCTTGTAGTTTTCTTACTGATTCGTAGTCTATTTTTGAAGCAGAAATCTCTTGAAAAAAATGTGATATGTATGTTAGAACATCCCAAATAATATAATTTAACAAACCTCTTTATATAATTGGCATAAGTCTTTCTATTAAAATGTGATAGTCATGAATTTTCAATCCGATAATATGACCATTTCTGACACTTCTTCCAAAATTGGAAGGATAACCATCTAGAAGTCTCAAATATATAATCTACTGACAAAATAATAAGCAAATATCCTTGGAAAGTGTATAAGATACTTTTTATTCATTAACTTATATGATCTGAAATTTTCAAATAGTTTAAGTTCTGGTCGCTTGCAAATTTGGGAAAATCTAATTGTTCCTTTACATTATCTTTGGTCTTACCTGGTGTACTAAAAAATATATGAAATAAATTATCAAAATAGTTCTTCTCAATATTCATCACATCCAACATGTGACGGACCAAAAAATCAGACCAATATGGAAAATCACAAAAAATGCTCCATTTTATCCAATTATGCTCTTTTACAAACCCATCAATTTTCTATTGGTTTATTGTTTGTCCAAATGTGATGGGAGGTATTGAAGAGACAATTGATTTTAACTATGTACCTGAGATCATTATTTTAGGCCCATCTTTTTCAACTGTTACTTTTCTAAAATGATATTTTTTCTTCGAAAAGGATTATCGGTTGGAAGAAATATGTGATGATAGTCGAAAAACAAGGTTTCTTCCATTGAAGAGCATAAATGATTTTCTGTCTATCATAAAGAATGAATATGATTTTGGAACATGTGTACTTCATTAAGATAACATGTCATATGTTGGGAAATCACTAATTTTCCACATCAATGTAGCTTTCAGTAGGAAGTTTTGTTTCACAGGAACATCATATATACTGACACCATTAATCCATAGTTAATTTAACTCATCAATCTATGGTTTCAAATAAACATCAATATTCTTTTTCAGATGACCTAGAATTAATAAGGTCAAAAATATAAATGGCTCCTTCATCAACATCCATGGAGGTAAATTATACAGATTTATAAAGATAGTACAACATGAATACTGACTACTGTAAGAACCAAATGGACAGAAACCATCAGTAGAAATACCCAATCACACATTTCAGGCTCCTAAAAAAAATATGGATGCATTTGGTCAAAATGTTTCCATGAATCACCATTAGAGGGACTATTTATGCTTTTACTAGTTGAAATGTTGGTTTTGTGCCATGACATCAACGATGCTATGTTTTGAGACATAAATAAATGCTGCAATCTGGGTGTGAGTGGGAAATATAAAAATTGTTTTACAATAATAAATCAAGACTTCCCTGGTTGAGCTTCTTTATACCTTGATTGTCTACATGTAGGACAAATATATAATGAATCATTTTCACCATAATATAAGAGCAGTCATTTGAACATGCATGAATCTTCTAATAACCAAGACCCAAATTATGTACCAGCCTCTTACTCTCATATAAATTTGGAGGCAGCACATTTCCTTCAGGTAGCTGTGTTTTAAACAAAGAAAATATCTGATTAAAACAACTATTTGACATTCCATTATCTGGTTTAATAGCCATAAATTTAGAAAATTCTTTAGACTTGCTTATCTTATAACCAGGATATTGGGCATCCTCAACGGACCTCAAAAACTCATATAAATGAGATGGTTCCAACACAGAATTTAAATCAATTTCATCTTAAGTTTCAGTTTTTTGAAAAGATGAACCTACCATATCATGTACTAAATTTTGAAACCGTGTTGTATCTGGAACCAAATTATTAATATCTTTTCTGAAACTGCGTTCACCATGTTGATGCCAAAAAACATGATCTGGTTGAAATCCAAAATGCAATAAATGACCACCAACATTTTCAAATGTTTCATACATCCTCATATCACATTTTTTACAAGGAAACTTAATTTTCTCTTCTGAAAAAAATTTGGTTGTGATGATGCAAATTATAAGAAAGCTTGAACGCCCTCAATATATACAGGATTTAAACCAGAACCATTTGGATTCATGTGCTGATTTACCAAGTATGATAATCTAATAATGACTATTTTCAACTTCCTTGTTCTATATTTTTCTAAAAAATATGAAATAATTAGTTATTTTTTATAATTAGATATAAGATAAACACTATCCAAAAAATTGAAGACAATTAAATTCTCTTTTCTGTTAATTTATAATAATTTATATTCTTTTATAGTTATTTTTACTATTTTCTAATCTTTTATACTAATCTACACTCATTTATAAAAATTTATACTAATTACCACTAATTATTATTAATTACAGGTATTTTGTACTAATTATTGTTAATTACCCATGACACAATTTCCAACAAATTAGTAGTAACGCTTTTGACTGATGATTTATCCCCTTGCAACTTTATATGACTAAAATCACTTTGAAAAGTATGCTCTGACATAAAAATATCAATTTTCATATGCACGATGATGGAGAGCGGGAAGGCCTCACTATGCTTCTCTCCATGCTCGTGCATAAGAAAATTGTTATCTATACGTCGAAGCATACTTTTCATAGTGATTTTAGTCGGATAAGTTCCAAGGAGATGAGTAATTGGGAAAAGAGCCTCTTTTGTCTAACAGATCACCTCCTTGCAACTTTCTCTGACTTAAATCACTATGAAAAATCTGCTCTGATGTACGTTGGAACATATTTTCCATACAGATTTCAGGGGGAGAAAGTTGCAAGGAGCTGACACGTCGATCAAAAGGAATGTCGTCTATCCACTAGAAATTGTGCCAGATTATCAATGTACTTGAATTTATTCAAATTTATTACTAATTAATCCTAATTATTACTAACTAATCCTAATTATTACTAATTAATACCCATTGTTACTAATTCTTCCTAATTGTTACTAATTAATCCTAATTATTATTAATTATTACTAATTGTTACTAAATGATACTAATCATTACTCATTGTTACAAAGTAATCCTAATTAATCCTAATTAATCCTAATTAATCCTAATTATTAAAAATTAATCCTAATTATTACTAATTAATCCTAATTAGTACTAATTAATCCTAATTATTACCAATTAATCCTAATTATTACCAATTAATCCTAATTATTACTAATTAATCCTAATTATTACAAATTATTACTAATTAATGCTAATTATAATTAATTATTACTAATTAATCCTAATTATTACTAATTAATCCTAATTATTACTGATTATTACTACTTTTTTTGATTTATTATAATTTAGTACTCATTATTACTAATTATTATTAATTATTACATTTTTTTACTAATTATTTCAAATTATTACAATATATTACTAATTATTGATAATTATTACCAGTTATTCCTAATTATTGATAATTATTACTAATTAATCCTAATTATTGATAATTATTACTAATTATTACTAAATATTTCTAATTATTATAAATTATTACTAATTATTATAATTATTACAAATTATTTCTAAATTATCTTAATTAATCCTAATTATTACTAATTATTACAATTTATTACTAATTATTGCAATTTATCTCTAATTATTAAAATTTATTACTAATTATTACAATTTATTAATAATTATTACAATTTATTACAAATTATAACAATTTATTACTAATTATTACAAATTATTTCTATTTATTTATATTTATTACAATTTCTTACTAATTATTAATAGTTTTTACAAATTATTACAAATTATTACAGTTTATTTCCATTTATTACTAATTATTACAATTTATTACCAATTATTACTAATTATTACTAATTATTATAATTTATTACTAATTATTACTAATTATTATAATTTATTACTAATTATTACAATTTATTACTAATTATTGCAATTTATTACTAAGTAATACTAATTAATACTAACTAATACTAATTATTACTAATTACTACTAATTATTTCTAATTGTTACGAATTATTTCTAATTATTACTAATTATTACTAAGTATTTCTAATTATTTCTAATTATTTCTAATTATTACAAATTATTACAAATTATTACTAATTATTACAAATTGTTACTAATGATTACTAATTATTACAGTTTATTACAATTTATTACTAATTATTACAATTTATCACTAATTATTTCAATTTTTTACTAATTATTGCAATTTATTACTAATTATTACAATTTATTACTAATTATTACAATTTAATACTAATTATTACAATTTATTTCTAATTATTTCAATTTATTACTAATTATTTCAATTTATTACTGATTATTTCAATTTATTACCAATGATTTCAATTTATTACTAATTATTTCAATTTATTACTAATTATTTCAATTTATTACTAATTATTACAATTTATTACTAATTGTTACAATTTATTACTAATTATTACAATTTATTACTAATTATTACAATTTATTACTAATTATTACAATTTATTACTAATTATTATAATTTATTTCTAATTATGACTAATTATTTATAATTAATACTTAGATGTAATTATTCATAAAAATAAATACTGAAAAAACAAATATCTAATTATAATTTAATTTAATTCCATCTAACTAACAAAAATTATAAATAATTTAAAATAAAATCAATTAACTAAACAATAAAAAAATAGACAAAAACCTTGAAACTGAAGCTTTTGGAGTATAAAAGTTGTGGATTATGCTCCGATTTAAAAGTTTAAACTATAAAAAAAATTTAGAAGAAATTTTTTCAGAAGAGATAGAGAGAGAAGTTGAGAAAGAAGTAGAATGAGAGGAAAAATGGATGGGGTGTAAATAGGTTAGATTATTTACGATGGGTCCCATCGCAAATGCCCACTGCCCGCATTAATTAAAGTCGAACGAAAAAAATTATTTGTGACGGGACAAGTATCCCGTTGCAAATACTAAAAACCGTCACAGGGTATTTACGATGGGAATTGGAACCTGTCGCAAATACCCCTGCATGCGGTTTGACGCGCATTTGGCGCCAAACCTTTTGCGATGGGTCCTAACCCCCTCACCCCCTGTCACAAATAACTATTATTTGCGATGGGCCGATTGTCTCGTCGCAAATAACCCGTCGCAGATGGTTATCTTTCCCATAGCGTAAGTGGCTTAATGGGCCTAAGTGGCCTAAGTTGCCTAATGAGCTTGATGGTTCCAATGGAACTAAGTGGACCTGGTATGAAAGAAGTGTTTGTTTTGATGAAGTATCAGAGTCTACTAACTGTGATAAAATTAAACGTGACTATGCTTTACTGATTCGTATTTCATAAATCATAAGTTGATTGGAGAACTTATGACGCAAGCTTGATGGAAGAAAGTGGAAAAGTGGTATTCCAAATCGTATCCAGATTTGTCGTATCTAAGTGGAAGAGAAGAAAGAGATGATGCCAATCGAAAAGGAATCAAACCCAGTGCAATCAGATTCGGGATGAGAAGGAAAGAAAGAAGGCATTGAGGATCATGATCAAAATGATCATACCCAGAATGATCACTGTCCGGTACTTTAGCATCTGATTATCCATCATATGCATAAGAAAACATTCATACCCAGGATGATCGTACTCAGGCTTAGGAAGAAAAAGATCATACCCAGTATGATTGTATTCAAGCCAACCGTTCTCAAAAAGATTGTACTCTGGACAATCATATTTAGAGAAGGAATTTCTTGAGGCCGATGATTGAAAAGAGAAGGAAATAATGAGATCAACAATGTAGTCAACCATTTCAAAAGGGTTGAGTTACTTTGTAGGTTTCAATTGGGTCAAGAGTCATTGTATCAGAGTGGAATTGTTTTATATTTTCAAGTGGTTCAAGAGAAGAAGTGAAAGTAAAAGTGGTTTGAAAGAAAAGTTTGATGGATGTGAAATTGAGGGGGATATCGACATTCAAAAGAATTATCATATTCGACATTCAGAAGGAGAAGTGGAGGTTCTAGAAGAATCGAGAAGGTTTGAGAAGAGTTGATGAAGTCAAAATACACCCTAGATTTTAGGGGAAATTGAGATTAGGGTGAATTTGATTAAGTGGTAAAAAATTTTGCATTCTCGCCAAAGCATCTCGAGGGTCACCTATAAGAGGAGAAAAGTACGTTGTACTTGAGGTGGACCGATGTACTATTCATGAGAGAGAAGCTCTGAGTTTTAGAGAGAAGTAGAAGTTTCTGTATTAACTTTTTTTGAAGAATTTTTGATGGATTGAAGTGAAAGAGAAGAGACAAGATCACAATATTGTATTCAGTTGATCCTCATACTCAGTATTTATCGTACTCAGCTGGTTTCCATATTCATCTTGACAATCGTATTTGGACAATCATCGTATTGGGATGGATTAATCAGATTGAGATTTTTGTACTTGGTCTTCCGGACTGAGGAAGATGTATAATTGAAGTGGTGTTGATTCATCTTTGTCGCATTCTATCAAATTTATATTTTTCATTCTGGGGAGAACCGTACCGAGCATAATCGTATTGGGAAAATCATATTGAGAGGAATCGTCTGAGGGAGAATCGTATGAGGATGAATCAGACTGGGAAAATTGTACTAGGAAAATAAGATGTGGTTTTTTCTCAACAAAGTCCAGGAAGTTCTTACCATCTTCTGGGTAAGAAATTGAAGAAGTTTTTTCAATTGGATACATTTGTGGAATTGAAAATAATCACAGGTAACATGAGTTATTGCACAATCATTGCATTACCCTATTTGTGCTAAGCAGGTGCACACACACTATTGGATCACTTCCATACCATACCAAGGATGTAGTTATTCTTATTGAATACTGAATCTTGTAAATACTTTTATTCTTGTGGATGTGTGTTTCAATTATTTTCAGTTGGGAATAGAATCTTTAACAGGAGGTGAAGATTGTTTCATTTAAAAAGAAAAATAAGAGAAAAAAGTATCATTGATTCAACCCTTCCCCCTCTAAGTGATACAATCATCTATTGGGCACTTTCAAGTGGCCTAATGGGCCCAATGGGCCAAATGGGACAAATGGTCCTAGCTGGCCTAATGAGCATAATGGTCCTAAGTGGTCGAATGCGCTTAACTGGCCTAAGGGGCCTAATAGGCCTAATGAACCTTATGGGCCTAATTGGCCTAAGGGGACAAATGGGCCTAATGGGCCAACTGTGCCTAACTGGCCTAAGTGACCTAATAGGCCGAATGGACCTAAGTGGCCTAATATGTCGAATGGGCCCAACTAGCCCAACTGGACTAACTTTCCTAATGAGTCCAATGGGCCTAAGGGGCCTAAGTGGTATAATGGGCATAACTGGCATAAGTGTCGGCCCAATGGGCATAATGGGTCTAATTGGCCTAAGTGGCCCGACTGACCCAATGTGACCAATGAGCCTAATGGGCCAAATAGGCCTAATGGGAGCAATGGTCCTAACTGGCCTAATGGGCAGAATGGTCCTAACTGGCCTAACTCGCGTAAGGGGACCAAGGGGCCTAATGGGTGGTTCAAATGGGCCTAACTTGCCAAAGTGGCCTATTGGGCCTAACTGGCCTAAGTGGCCCAATTGGCCTAATGGGTTGAACGAGCCTAAGTGGCATAATGGGCCCAATGAGCCTAATGGGCCTAACTGGCCAAAGTGGCGTAATGGGACTCACTAGCCTAAGTGGCCTAAAGGGCCTAATGGGCAGAATGAGCCTAAGTGGCATAATGGGATGAATGAGCCTAAGTAGCCCAATGGGCTGAATGGGCCTATGTGGACCAATGGGCCGAATGGGCTAAATGGGATGAATGGGCCTACTGGGCCTGAGTGGCCAAATGGGCCTAAGTGTCCTAATGGCCTTAATGGGCCTAAGTGGATGAATGTGCATAATGGACATAATGGTCCTAATGAGACTAAGTCCAAAATGGGCCTAGTGGGCCTAATGGGCCTAAGTGGCATAATGATCCTAAGTGGCGTAATGGGCCTAATGGGAATAATGGGCCTAAGTGGCCTAATCGGCCTAAGTGGCCTAAGTGGCTTAATGGGCCTAAGTACCTAGTGGGACTAATGGGACTAATGGTCTTAAGTGGAATAATGAGCCGAGTGGGTCTCAATGGCCTAATGGTCCTAATGGGCCTAAATCGACAAAGTTGCCTAATGGGCCTAAGTGGCCTAATGGGCCTAAGTGGCCTAATGGGCCAAAGGTGCCTAAGTGGCCTAATGGGCATAAGTGGCCTAATATGACTAATGGTCCTAATGGGCCTGAGTGGCCTAATGGGCCTTAGTGGCCTAACGGGCTTAAGTGGACAAATGGGCATAATGGGCCTTAGTGGCCTAAGTGGCCTAATGGGCATAAGTTTCCTAATGAGCATAATGGGTCTCAATGGTCAAATGGGCCTAATGGCATTGATGGGACAAATGAGCCTAATGAGACTTAGTGGCATAATGGGCCTAATGGGCTTTAGTGGACGAATGGGCCCAAGTAGCCTAGAGGCCTAATGGGCCTAATGGGCCGAATGGGCCTAAGTTGCCTAATGAGCTGAATGGGCCTAAGGGGCCTAATGGGCCTTAGTGGCCGAATTGGCCTAATGGGCCTAAGTGGCCGAAGTGGCCTATTGGGCCAAATGGACCTAAGTGGCCTAATGGGCCTAAGTGGCCTAATGGGCCTAATGGGCCTAAGTGGACTAATGAGCCTAAGTATCCTAATGGGCCTAATGGGAATAATGGGACAATGTGAACTAAGTGGACCAATGGGCCAAATGTTCCAAAGTGGCCTAATGGGCCTAAGTTGCCTAATGGGCCAAAGTGGACTAATGGGCCTAATGGCCCTAAGTAGACTAATGGTCCTTAGTGGCCTAATGGGCCTAAGTGGTCTAATGGGCCTAATGAAACTAATGGGCCTCATGGGCCTCAATGGCCTAATGGGCCTAATGGGCCTAAGTGGCCTAATGGGCTGAATGGGCCTTAGTGGCCTAATGGGATCATTAGGCCAAAGTGGCCTAAGAGGCATAATGTGTCTAATAGACCTAAGTGGCTTAATGGGACCAGTGTTCCTAAGTGGCCTAATGGGCCTTAGTGTCCTAGTGGGCCGAATGGGCCTTAGTGGCCTAATGGGCTTATTGGGCCAAAGTGGCCTAAGAGGCATAATGTGCCTAAAGGACCTAAGTGGATTTATGGGACCGGTGTGCCTAAGTGTCCTAATGGGCCTTAGTGGCCTAATGGGCCTAATGGTCCTAATGGGTATAATGGGGCTAAGTGGACCTAGTGGTCTAGTGGGCCTAAGTGGGCTAATGGGCCTAAGTGGCCTAATGGGCTTAATGGGACTAATGGGTCTCAGTGGCCTAATGAGCCTAATGATATTAAGTGGCATAAGTTTCCTAGTGGGCCTAATAGGCCTAATGGGCATAGTGGGCCTCAATGGCCTAATGAGCCTAACAGACCTAAGTGGCCCAAAGGGCCTAACAGGCCTAAGTGGCTGAAATGGCTTAATGGGCCTAAGGGGTCGAAGTGGCCTATTGGGCTTAATGGGTCTAAGTGGCCTTATGGGCCTAAGTTTCCTAATGGGGCTACTGGGACTAATGGGCCAAATGGGCCTAAGTGGCCTAATGGGCTTAATGGGCCTAATAAGGCTAAGTGGCTTAATGAGGCAAATGGGACTAAGTGGCCTAATGGGCCTAATGGGCCTCAGTGGCCTAATGGGCCTTAGTGGCCTAATGGGCCTAAGTGTCCAAAGGGGCCTAATGGACCTAATAGTATTAATGGGCGTAAGTGGCCTAATGAGACGAACGTGCCTAAGTGGCCTAATGGGTATAACATGCGTAAGTGGACTAATGGGACTGATGGACCTAATAGGCCTAATGGGCTTGAGTGGCGTAATGAGATGAATGGGGCCTAAGTGGCATGATGGGCCTGATGGGAATAATGGGCCAAATGGGCCTAAGTAGCCAAATGGTCTTGATAAACCTAATGGGACTAATGAGCCTAAGTGGCCTAATGAGCTGAATGGGCCTAAGTGGCCTAATTGGTCTAATGGGTATAATGGGCCTTATGAGACTAATGAGCCTAAGTGGCCAAATAGGCCTGATGGGTACATGGGGTTCAGTGGCCTCATGGGCCTCATGGGCCTATAGGGCTTAAGTGTCCCAAGTGGCCCAATGGGCCTATAGGGCCTAATGGGCGTAATGCACCTAATTGGCCCAATGGACCTGATAGGCCTAATGGGTGTAATGCACCGAAGTGGCTTAATAGGCCTAAGTGGCCTCAGTGGCCTAATGGGCCTAATGGGCCTAAGTGGCTTAATGCACTGAATAGTCCTAAGTGTCATAATGTGATACGCGATGCAAGACCCACTAGGAAGTTTCCTAGTAACCTTGTATAATTTCCGCGCGTTGAGCACCAAGATCGCCACAAGAAAACAAGTGAAAGTGGTGTGCAGATAGTGAAAATGAGAAGGAAGGGGGAAATGGTCAAGGTAGAACCCAAAGAGAACTTTTCCATAAGAACTCTATCCACAAGACACCAAAAAGGATGACCAATCCTTTGATAAGTCAAGAATTAAGAAAGAACACAAAGGTTGCAAGCAAAACTCACCATAATAACACTACCTTCATTCATGATGTTTCAAGAGTACAAGGGGGTGTCTATTTATATCCAAAGAGAGAAATAAATTCAAATCACATCGTGGGGTGTCTTTTACATTAGTCTAACACTTAGTTTCCACAATTCAAAAAGCCTAAATTACGACTTTGACAACTTTGGAACTTTCCCATGACTTTAGGAGACAAGTAGCATGAACTTTTGGAAAAGTAAAGACAAGTAGCCCACCACCTTTTGAATTTGAATATTCCATGGTGGTGTGGGCTTGAAAATTCGTAGCTCCACTTGGGTTGGATTTTTAAAAGCATGTTTGGGCCTTAATTAATGTAATTATAGGCCCGGATGCTTCCCCCAATAAAGGGTGTTGGGTCTCCTCTTGAAATTCCATGATTAATCCATTTAAGGCCTTCTTCTTTCTCTTGGTCCACTCCCTTGTCATTGGGCCTCCAATTCCACGCAATGGGTCTTGTCCACTTGTGTACATTCTACCTTCCTCATCAAGTATGCCTCCAACCCCACGATTCCCATGTGTGCCATGATCCTCATCATCTCATCCCTCCTCAAAAGGATTCGTCCTCAAATCTGAAAATTCAAAGGGAGAAAGATCAGCAACATTAAAGGTAGCACTAACATTCCCATACTTGTCGGGTAACTCAATCTTGTAGGCATTATCATTGATATTCTCTAAGACTAGGAAAGAACCACCTACTCATGGATGAAGTTTTTATTTTCGTTGCTCCGGGAACCTCTCCTTCCTCATGTGTACCCACACCCAATCTCCTAGTTGAAACACCATTTTCCACCGACCTTTATTGGCGTGCTTCGAAAATTGTTCATTCTTTCGCTTAATGTTGGCTTTTAACTTTGCATGGAACACCTGCACAAACTTTACCTTCTTTTCACCTTCAAGATTAGAAAATTGATTAGTAGGAAAAGGTAAAATATCGAGTGGAGTTAATGGGTTAAAACTATACACAACTTCAAATGGTGAAGCATTAGTAGTGGAGTAAACCACTCGATTATAAGAAAACTCTATGTGAGGTAAGAATTTTTTCCAACATTTCAGATTTTTTTTAAGGATGGCATGAAACAATGTGGAAAGTGTTCAATTGACTACCTCAGTTTGACCATCTGTTTGTGGGTGTGCAATGGTGGAGAACAAAAGTTTGGTTCCAAGTTTGTTCCACAATGTCCTCCAGAAGTGACTAAGGAATTTGACATCCCTATCACTCACAATGCTCTTGGGCAAGCCATTCAACCTAACAATTTCCCCCCAAAAAATCAGCGATATGAGTTGAATAATTTGTTTTAGAACAAGCAATAAAATGAGCCATTTTACTGAACCTGTCCACCACCACAAAGATGCTATCCTTACCAGATTGTGATCTTGGCATGCCGAGCACAAAATCCATTGAAATGTCAACCCAAGTATTAGAAGCAACAGGCAAATGGGTGTATAATCCATGTGGAAGAACTTTTTACTTTTCATGTTTACACACATTACAATTTCCACAAACACTAACCACATCCCTATGCATGTGAGGCCAATAAAAAATTTCACTCAATAAGGAAAAAGTTTTCTCAACCCCAAAATGCCCAATTAATCCACCACCATGAGTTTCTCTAACAAGAAATTCTCGCATGGAACAAGATGGAACACACAATTTATTTTTCTGAAAAAGAAATCCATAATGTTTGTAAAAATCACTTTTTCCAGGTTTTTCACACAACTTCCAAATTTCAGAAAAATCTATATCATTCTCATACATGATTTTAAACATTTCAAAACCAAGTATTTTAGCATGCATGGAAGTAATAAGAGAGTATCTCCTAGAAAAATCATCAACGACAACATTTTCTTTTCCTTGTTTATGCTTAATGATGTAAGGAAACATCTCAATGAATTCAAGCCATCTTGCATGCTGCCTATTCAACTTTCCTTGTGACTTAAGAAATTTTAGGCTTTCATGATCCGAATGAATCACAAATTCCCTTGGCCACAAGTAATGTTGCCAATTTTCTAAAGTTCTTTTGAGAGCGTACAATTCCTTATCATAGGTTGAGTAGTTCAATGCAGCCCCATTAAGCTTCTCACTAAAGTATGTGATAGGCTTAGAGTCTTTTATTAAAACAGCCCCAATTCCTATTCCAGAGGCATCACACTCAACCACAAAAACTTTAGAAAAGTCTGGCAGAATTAAGAGAGGTGAATTGGTCAACTTACCTTTGAGTGTGGAAAATGCATCTTCTTGAGATTTTCCCCACTTGAAGCTCACCTCTTTCTTGACCAACTCATTCAATGGTGCCGCAATGGTTGAAATGTCCCTCATGAACCTTCGGTAAAAACTCACAAGTCCATTGAAGCTCCTCACCTCATTGACATTCTTTGGTGTTGGCCAATCCCAAACCTCCTTCAACTTCTCTTCATCAACCCTCATTACATCATCTCATACAACAAAACCAAGGAAAACAACTGAATTTAAACAAAATTTACATTTTTTCAAGTTTGCAAACAACCTATTTTTCCTAAGAATCTCAAAAACATATTTCAAATATTCATGATGTTCATCAAGGCTCTTAGAATAAATAAGAATGTCATCAAAATACACAACCACAAATTTCCCAATGAATGGATGGAAAATATTATTCATTAAGTTCATGAATGTACTAGGGGCATTAGTTAGTCCAAAAGGCATAACTATCCATTCATACAATCCAAACTTAGTTTTAAATGCGGTTTTCCATTCATCTCCCTCTTTCATTCTAATTTGATGGTATCCACTTCTTAGGTAAATTTTAGTAAAAAAGCATGCACCATGAAGTTCATCAAGAATATCATCCAAATGAGGTATGGGATAACAATAATTTACCAAGATTTTGTTGATAGCTCAACAATCAACACGCATTCTCCACTTACCATCTTTTTTTGGGACAAGAATTACTAGTACCGCACATGGACTCGAGCTCTATCGAACAAATCCCTTAGCAATTCTTCCAATTGTTGTTGGATTTATCGAGTCTCCTCTAGGTTAGCTCGATAATCTAGTCGATTAGGAAGCGTTTCTCCGGGGAGGAAGTCGATGTGGTACTCAATACCCCACAAGGGAGGTAAGCCATTGGGAATTTCTTCCGGAAACACATCACCAAATTCCTGCAAAATGGACATAAAACTAGAAGGCATTGAAAGGTTAGGAAAGTTAGTGGGAAAACATTCTCCCTTTCATAGAAGCACGAGAGTTTCCTCCCACTCTAAAGCTCTCTCTATCTCTCTTTTTCCTGAAAATAAGCTCACTTTTCCCTCGACACTCTTTTTTTCACTCTTATTTTCACCCTTGTTTTCAACTCTTTTATTTCCCTCATTTTTTTTGCTTTCACTCAACACTCCTTTTTCACTCTTGATTTTTCCACTCTTCTCATTATCTCTATTTTTTTCTCTATTTTCTTTTTTCTCTCTTCTCACAATCTCTCTCAATCCTCACTTAGTCTTCATAAGCTTGAAAAGGCCTCAATGGTGTAATAATAACCATCCTCCCATTATACTCAAAAAAATATCGATTGGTGTATCCATCATGTGTGACCCTCCTATCAAATTGCCAAGGTCTTCCCAATAAAATGTGACTAGAATTCATTGGAACAAAATCACACATCACCTTATCTTCATACTTCCCAATATAAAATGGATCTTTTTCTTGCTTAGTCACTTTGAGATCCCCACTATTATTCAACCATTGCAATCTATAAGGCCTAGGATGTCTAGTTGTAGACAATCCCAATTTATCAACCATCAAACAACTCATTACGTTTGTAAAACTACCCTCATCAATAATCATACTACATACCTTATCTTTGATGAGGCATATAGTATGAAAAATTTTCTCCCTTTGCTCTTGATCATATTCTCCTTCGGGTTGAGCACTCAAATCATGCCTTGCCACAAGCATTTCTCCATGTATGGGGCTTTCTACTTCCACATCTGAATCATCCTCAAGTGATAGAATTTCATATTCACTTGAGCTAGCACTAAAAAATCTCCATCATCCAAAATAATAATTGTCCTATTGTTTGGTAATTGTGAGGAAATATGTCCAAATCCTTGACATTTAAAACATTTGATATCTTGTGATTTGGAAGCAACCTTACCCTCCATTTTACCTTTGGATTTTGGGAAGAATGGTTTTGGTTTGGGAAACTCCTTTGAATCAGTTTTGTGTTCCCTTACATGATCTTGTGGTTTGGAATCCTTAAACTTGAATGAAGTTATAGAATCCTTACTATAAGATGTAGGGTGCATCCTTCTTACCTTTACTTGCCTCTCCTCTTTGGTAGCAATGTTAAGTAGATCCTCCATGTCCAAGTAGTGGTGCATGTCCACTATGTCCCGAATGTCATGGTTGAGACTGTTCACAAATCTTTCCATGGTGGCCTCTCGTTCCTCATCAATATTCGCCCGAATCATGATGATCTCCATCTCTTTGTGATACTCCTCAACACTCATGTCCCCTTGTTTCAAACCCTGCAACTTGAGGAACAAATCACGATAATAGTGGCTAGAAATGAACCTCTTACACATTACAACTTTCATATCCTCCCAAGTGCGGATGGGTATTTCTCCACTTCTTCATCGGCTCACTTGTAGTTGGTCCCACCAAATACTAGCATATTTGGTGAATTCCACAGCTGCCAACTTCACATTTTATTCCTCCGAATAATTGTGATAACCAAAAACATGTTCGACCTTTATTTCCCATTCCAAGTAAGTTTCAGGATAATTTTTACCTTGGAATGAAGGAATCCTCAACTTTACTCCTCCAAGATCATTGGCTTGCCTCCATGGTGGTTGATTTCTCCGAATTGATGAATTGTGAAAATCAGACAACTCCTCCTCTTCTTCAACAGCCCGTCTCCTTGGTGGTGCTCTAGAATTGGAAGGGGATTGAAGTTCATCCATCCTTGCATTCAACCTTTGAAATTGTTCTTGTACAGCCCTCATGAACAACTTAATGTCCACTTCATTGGTGTTACTTGACTCTGCCATTTAAGAATCTTGTGAGAAAAACTGAAAAGAAAGGAAAATGGACCTCACACACTCCCTCAAGTGTTTACACTCAATTTTTGTCTTTTATCAAAATGTAACACTCTTGACTTTTACCACTCAACTTGCTTCCTATAGCGTTCTTACCCAATTTCAACAAATCAAAAGGATCATTGAAATTTGGAAATCCTAAACTAGAATTCGAAGATAAAATTCAAAATGGATTCAAGATGAAAAAATGTGGGAAGTGGAAGAAAAATGGATGAAGAAGAATGAAAATGGGACGTAGAATTCAAAATCTTGCATTTTTTGAGCCTTTAATTTTTTTTGGATTTTTTTGATATTTAGGCTCTTTTTTTTGAATAAATACATCAGAAAAAAGATGAATTTTTTTATATTTAAATGTAGGATAATCAATAGTTTTTAACATCAAATGGAATCAACGTGTGATTTGCGTGGTTTTAAAATACGCAGAATTTTTTGCAAAATTTGAACCCGCTGTATCTCACGATTTGTAACTTGGATTTTGACGATTCCAAATGGAAAAGAAAGATCAGATTCTCATCTACAATAATGACATACTATACGTCCAGAAACATGAAGTAATGACATCCGTAGGTCAAGAAGAAAATGGACCAGAATTGATTTTGGCCCGATTTGAAGAGAAATGAAAATGGAAGAAAGGATAAGAAAGAAGGAACCTGATTTCTTAAAAATGATCTAATACCAAATGATACATGATGAAAGACCTGCTAGGAAGTTTCCTAGGAACCTTGTATAATGTTCGCGTGTTGAGCACTCGGATCGCTACAAAAAAACAAGTAAATGTGGTGTACAGATAGTGAAAATGAGAAGGAAGGGTGAATGGTCAAGGTAGAACCCAAAGATAACTTGTATCTAAGAACTCTAGCCACAAGACACCACAAAATGTGACCAATCATTTGATAAGTCAAGAATTAAGTAAGAACACAAAGGTTTCAAGCAAAACTCACCATAACAACATTACCTTCATTCATGATGTTTCAAGAGTACTAGGGGTGGCTATTTATAGCCAAAGAGAGAAAGAAATTCGAATCACACCATGGGGTGGCTTCTAAATTAGTCTAACCCTTAGTTTCCACAAGTAAAAAAGCCTAAATTATGACTTTGACAACTTTGGAACTTGCCCATGACTTTAGGAGACAAGTAGCACACCCTTTTGGAAAAGTAAATACAAGTAGCCCACCACCTTTTGACTTTGAAGATTCCATGGTGGGGTGGGCTTGAAAATTCATAGCTCCACTTGGGTTGGATTTTTAAAAGCATGTTTGGGCCTTAATTAATGTAATTATAGGCCCGAATGCTTCCCCCAAACAAGGGTGTTGGGCATCCTCTTGGAATTCCATGATTAATCCATTAAAGGCCTTCTTCATTCTCATGGTCCGCTCCCCTGTCATTGGGCCCCCAATTCCACGCAATGGGTCTTGTCCACCTGTGTGCATTCTTCCTTCCTCATCAAGTCTGCCTCCAACCCCGCGATGCCCATGTGTGCCATGATTCTCATTATAATGGGCCTAAGTGGCCTAATGGGCCTAATGGGCACATGTGACCTAATGGGATTTATGGGCCTAATGGGTCGAATGGACCTCAGTGGACTCATGGGCCTAAGTTGACTAAGTGGCCTAATGGGCCTAAGTGGACGAATGGGCCTAATGGCCCTTAGTGGCCCAATGGGCCCAATGGGCCTAATGAGTCTAAGTGGCCTAAGTGACATAATGAGCCTAATTTGCCTAATGGGCCTAATGGGCCTAAGTGGTCTAATGGGCTTAATGGGCCTAATGGGCTTAAGTGGCCTAATTAGTCGAATGGGCCTAAGTGTCCTGATAGGGCTAATGGGCCCAAGTGGCCTAATGGGCCCCAACGGCCTAATGGGCCTCAGTGGCTGATATGGACTAAAGGGACTAAGTGGCCTAATTGGACTAATGGGACTAATGGGCCTAAGTGGCCTAATGGGCCTAAGTGTACTAATGGGCTTAATTGGCCTATTGGGCATAATGGGCCTAAGTGGCCTAAGTGGCCAAAGGGGCCTAAGTGGCCTAATGGGCCTAAGTGGCCTAATGGAGCTAATGGGCCTAAGGGGCCTAAGGGTCCTAAGGGGCCTATTGGGCCTTAGTAGCCGAATGGGCCAAAGTAGCCTAATGGGCCTAATGGGTCTAAGTGGCCTATAGGACCTAACTGGCTTAATGAGCATATGTTTCCTAATGGACCTAGTGGGCATAATTGGCCTAAGTGGCCTAATGAGACAAATGGGCCTAAGTGACCTAATGGGGCAAATGGGCCTCAGTGGCCTAATGGGATGAATGGGCCTAATGGTCCTAAGTGGCCTAAGTGGCCCAATGGGACTAAGTTGCCTAATGAGAGGAATGGGCCTAAGGGGCCTAATGGGCCTGGTGGGCCTAATGGTCCCGATGGGCATAATAGGCTAAATGGGTCTAAGTGGCCTAATTAGTCGAATGGGCCTAAGTGACCTAATGGGCCTGATGGGCCGGATGGTCATAATGGGCATAATGGGATGAATGGGCCTAAGTGGCCTTATTGTCTTGATGGGCCTGATGGGCCTAATGGGTCTAATGGGCTTATGTGGCCTAATGAGCTGAATGGGCCTAAGTGGACTCATGGGCCTAATGGACCTAATGGGTCAAATAAGCATCAGTGTCCTAATGGGCCGAATAGGCCTAATTGGCCCAATGGGCCTAAGTGGCCTAATGGTCCTATTGGTCCTAATGGGCCTCGGTGGCCTAATGGGCCTAATGGCCCCGATGGGCTTAATGGGCGTAATGGTTTAAGGTGGCTTAATGGGCCTAAGTGGCCTCAGTGGCCTAATGAGCTAAATGGGTCTAAGTGGCATAATGGGCCAAATGAGCCTAAGTGACCTAATGGGATTAATGGGCCTAATGGGCCTAATGGGCCTCAGTGGTCTCATGGACCTAATGGACCTAAGTGGCCTAAGTAGGCTAATGGGCCTCATGGGTCTAATTGGGCTAATGGGATTAAGTGGCTGAATGGGCTTGACGGGCCAGATGGGCCTTAGTGGCCTAATGAGCCGCCTAATGGGCCTGATTAGCCTAATGGCCAAAATGGGTATCAGTGGCCAAATGGGCCTAAGTGGAACAATGAGGCTTAGTAGACCAATGGGAATAATGGGCCTAAGTGGCTTAATGGACCTTTGTGGCCAAATGGGCCTAGTGGGCCTAATAGGCCCGATGGGTTCAATGGGGTGAAGTGGCCCAACGGGCCTCAGGGCCTAAGTGGCCTAATGGGCCTCATGGGCCTAAGTGGACTAAGTGTCCTAAATGGACCTCATGGGATAAAGTGGACCAATGGTCCTTGTGGGCTTGATGGGCATAATGGGCCTCAGTGGCCTAATGGGTTGATAGGCCTAATGGGCTGAATAAGCCTAATTGGCCCAATGGGCCTAATGGGCCTAAGTGGCCTATTGGGCCTAATGTGATTGATGGGCCTCATGGGCCTAATGGTCCTAATGGTCCTAAGTGGCCTAATGGGCATAATGGGCCAAAGTGGCCTAATGGACCTAATGGACCTTAGTGGCCGAATAGGCCTGATAGGCACGACGGACCTAATGGGCCTAATGGGTCTAATTGGCCTAATGGGCCTAAGTAGCCAAATGGACCTAATGGTCCTAATGGTTTTAATGGGAATAAGTGGATTAATGGGGTCAATGGGCCTAATGGGCCTATGTGGCCTAAGTGGCCTAATGGGATTAAGAGTCGGAATGAGCCTAATGGGCTTAAGCTGCAGAATTGTCCTAATAGGCCTAAGTGACGAAATGGGCCTAATGGCCCTAAGTGGTCGAATGGGCCTGATGGGACTAATGGGTCTCAAGGGCCTCAAGGGCTGAAGGGGCTTCATGGTCCAAATGGGTTTAAGTTTCCTCATGGGCCCAATGGGACTAATTAGCATAAGTGGACTAATATGCATAATGGTCCTAATGGGGATAAGTGGACTAATATGCATAATGGTCCTAATGGACCTAATGGGACTTAGCGGCCTCATGGGCCTGATGGGCCTAATGGGAGTATTGGGCCTATTGGGCCTAATGGGCCTCATCGGCCTAAGAGTCCTAATGGGACCAGTGGGCCTAATGGGCCTAAGGAGACTATGTGGCCACTGGGCCGATGTGGATGAATGGGCCTAGTGGGCCTAATGGGCCTAATGGGTCTAAGCGGCCCAATGGACCTAAGTGGCCCAATGGTCCTGGTGGGCCTGATGGGCCAAACTAGTCTAAGTGGACTCATCGGCCCAATGGGCCTAATGGGTCTAAGTGGCCTAATGAGCATAATGGGTCTAAGTGGCCTAATAGGCCTGATGGGCCTAATGGGACTCATGGGACTCAAGGACCTACATGACCTAATGGGCCAAATTGGCCAAATTGGCTTGATTGGCCAAAGGGGATTCATGGGCCTAATGGGCCTAATGGCCCTAAGATTCCTCATGGGCCCAATGGCCATAACAGGGCTAAGTTTCCTAAGTGGTCCTATAGGGACTAATGGTTTGAATGGGTATAAATGGATTAATGGGCATAATGGGACCAATGGACCTCATGGGCCTAAGGTGCCTAATGAGTTGAGTGGGCCTAATATGCCTAATAGGCCCAATGGGCCTAATGGGATGAATGGGCCTAGTGGTCCCAATGGGCTTACTAGTCCTAAGTGGCCTAATGGTCCTAAGTGTCCTAAAGGGCCTAGCGAGCCTAATGAGATTAATGGGCCTAATGAGCCTAATGGGCCCAAGTGTCCTGATGGGTCTAATTGGACTCAAGGGCCTCATGGGACTAAGTGGCCTCATGGGCCTATTGGGCCTAATGGGCCTAAGTGTCCAAATGGACCTAATGTGCCTCATGGACCTAATGGGTCTCATGGGCCTCATGGGTGAAATGCACCTAATGGGTCTAATGTGCATGATGGACCTAATGGTCATAAGTGGCCTAACGGGTCAAATGGGCCCAAGTACCCTATGGGCCTAGTGGGCCTAATGTTCTTAATGGGGACAATGGGACCAATGGGCCTAATAGTCCTAGTGAGCCTAATGGGATTAATGGGCCTCATGGGCCTAAGTGGCCTCAAGGGACTAATGGGCCTAATGGGCCTAAGTGTCCTCATGGTTGTGATGGGCCTCATGGTCCTAATGGACCTCATGGGCGGAATGTGCCTTATGGGACAATTGGGCCCAATGGGCCTGATGGGCCTAATGGTCCTAAGTCTAATGGGCCTAAGTTCCCTAATGGGCCTAATGGGCTTAATGGGGCTAGTGAGGCTAATGGACCTAATTGGACTAAGTGGCCGAAGTGACCTAATCAGGCTAATCCACCAAATGGGCCTAATGGGCCTGGTGGGACTAATGGGTTTAATGGGACTAATTGTCCTAATGGGCCTAATGGGTCTACGTGGCCTAATGGGCCTAATGGGCCTAAGTGGCATAAATGGATTAACAGGCCTAATGGGATTAATGGGCCAAAGGTCTCTAATGGACCTAAGTGGCCAAAAGGGATAAATGGGCCTAATGGGACTAATGGGTTTAATGGGCCTAATGGGCCTAAGTGGCCTAATGTGTCTAATGGGCTTAATGAGGCAAAGTGGCCTAATGGGCTTAATGGGACTAGGTGGTCTAATCCCTATGATCGAATGAATGGTTCTAATGGGCCTAAGTGGCCTAATGGGCCTAATCGTCCAAAATGGACTAATTAGCTTAATCAACCGAATGGGAATAATGGGCCTAATGGGCCTAATTCCTTAGTGACCAAAGTGGCCTAATGGGCCTGATGGGCATAATGGGTGTAAGTGGCCTAAGTGGGTGAATCAGCCTAATTGACCGAATGGGCCTAATGGGGTGATGTCGCCTAATCAACCTAATCAACCGAATAGTCCTAATGGACTTAGTGGGCCTAATGGGTCTAAGTGGACTAATGGTCCCAATGGGCCTAATGGGTCTAAGTGGACTAATCTTCCTAATTGATTGAATGGACCTAATGAGACTAAGTGACCTAATGGGCCTAAAGGGCCTAATGGGACTAAGTGGCTTAATTAGGCTAATCAACCGAATGGGCCTAAGTAGCTTAATCGGCCTAATCTATCGAATGAGAATAATGGGACTAGGTGGCATAATGGGCCTAATGAGCCTAATGGGTCTAAGTGGCCTAATCGACCTAATCGACTGAATAGGCCTAAGTGACCTAATGTGCCTAATGGGTCTAAGTGGCATAATCGGCATAATCGATCGAATGGGCCTAATGGGCCTAAGTGGATGATTGAGACTAATGGGACGAAGTGGTCGAATGGTCCAAATTGGCCAAATTGGACTAATGGGGTTAATGGGCCTAATGAGCCTAAGTGAACGAATGAGATTAAGTGGCATAATGGGCCTATTGGGCCTAATGGTTGTAAGTGGACTAATGGGCCTCATGGGCTTAATGGGGAGAAATGTCCTAATGGGACTAAGTGTCCTAATGGGCCTAGTGGGCCAATGTGGTCGAATGGGCCTAATGTGCCCAATTAGCATAATGAGCCTAATTGGCCAAACGGGTGTAAGTGGCCTAATGAATCTAAGTGTCCTAATGGGCCTAATGGGCCTAAGTGGCCTAATGGGCCTAAGTGGACTAATGGGCCTATGTGGCCTAATGAGTCTAGTGGGCCTAATGGCTCTAATGCACCTAATTGGTCTAATGGGCCTAAGTGGCCAAATGGGCTTAAGTGGTCGAATGCGCCTTATGGGCATAATACACCTAATGTGCCTAATGTTCTGAATGGGACCAATGGGCCTAAGTTATTATATGGGCCTAATGGGATGAATGGGCCTAATGGTACCAATGGTCCGAATGTGATGCGTTGCCAGAAATTTCAAAACGAGTAAGTAAAGAGGACCAGCATAATGTAGCCGAATCGACCAAGGCTTAAAGGAAATGCCACCCGCCAAGGTTCCTCCATGCTTAAAGACCTCGTCACCAGTAATGGAGATGCACCACCAATTTCGGGCAAAGGGAAAAGTCTAAAGCTAGAAGAATGTACAACAAGCTTCACAAATTCGTCCAATTCAAAAACTCCCATTTCAAAGGGATGAAAATACATTATAAAGACAAAATTAAGAATGGAAAATGTCCCAATTCAAGTTACAAAGCATGGGGAACCCAAAAGGCACATAAAAAGCATAAAACATCACTTTCTCAATCCATTTAATGACCCCACTAGCTAAAGTAGCGGGATTATATCTTAATGATACTTTTCTCCACCTTCTCTCTCCTCATTAATGTGATGATACTAATTTCCACCCTTTTCCATGTGGATAACTGATTTTGGGTCCCAAATAAGTGTGTTCTGACCCACCATAGTGTTGGGCATCAAGAAGTGTGGGCTGGTCCAATTCGAACAACAATTGGGCTTGAAATTTTTATCAAGCCCAAAATTATTCTTCTTGGGCTGAATCTAATCCATATCATTCTCCCCCAGTTGAAGAGAATTTTCCCTCAAATCCATGACATCATCTTCTTCAATGTAAGAAGATAAGTCCCCAATATTGAACGTTGCAGAAACACTACCAAAATCATCTAGTAAATCAATTTTGTAGGCATTGTTTCCCACTCATTCAAGCACTTTGAATGGACCTTCATCTCATGGTGCCAACTTTCTCTTCCTTTTGGATGGAAATCTCTCCTTGCGAAGGTGAATCAACACTTTGTCTCCAGGTTGGAAAATAGCCTCCTTCCGATGCTTGTTTGCTCACCTCTTGTATGCTTCATTAGACTTCTCTATTTGAGCACGAATAGATTCATAGAGCTTCTTCATATGCTTTGTCTTCTCCTTCGCATCAATATTCACCTAAAAATAAAGAGGCAAAGAGCAAAATTCTATAGGAGTGATTGGATTGATTCCATAAACCACTTTGAATGGAGAATGTAGGGTGGTAGCACTGGGAGATCTATTGTATGAAAATTCAGCTTTGCAAGTTGCAAATCCCAATCTCTCATGCTCCTGTTCACCAATGTTCTCAAAATAGTGCCCAAGGTATGATTGGTAAATTCTGTTTACCAATCCGTTTGAGGGTGATGGGATGTTCTGAAAAGAAGTTTCGTACTGAATTTCCCCCATAATTTCCTCCAAAAATGGTTGAGAAATTTTGTGTCTCTATCCGAAATGATGCTTCGAGGAATTACATGAAGGCACACAATCTCTTTGAAAAACAATTCTGCCACTTTCACCGCATCTTCAGTCTTATGAAAAGGTATGAAATGAGCCATCTTAGAAAATTGATCAGCAACAACCATTATTGAATCTTTACCTCACTGAGTCTTTGGTAAATCCATAATGAAATCCATGCTGATATCTTTCCATGGATGCTCCGGAATAGGTAACAGAGTGTATAAACTAGGCTTGAAATGACTCTTTGCTCTTTGACATGTTCCGTATCTCAAAAAAATAGATTGGACATCTGATTGCATCTTTGTCTAGTAGAAATGATCCTTTAGTATCTCCAAGGTTTTATGGATGCCAAAATGACCAGCAAGTCCCCCTTCATGTGCTTTCCGAATGAGCAAGTCCCTGTAATTACCCTTTGGAACACACAAATTGTTTCTCTTAAAGAGAAACCCACCATGTAAAGAATAATCCTCCACAAATCCATCTTGAAATTGGATTAAAATAGAATTAAACTCTATATCATGCTGATAATCTTCTCTCATAAGTTGAAATCCAAGAATTCGAGCATCTAGAATGGTAAGTAATGTATACCTCCGAGGTAAAGCATCTGCCGCCAGATTATCTTGCCCTTTCTTTTATTTTGACACAAATGAGAATGATTTCAAGAATTCCACCCACTTTGCATACCTCGAACTCAGCTTGTGTTGACCATTGATAAACCTCAATGCCTGATGGTCAGAATGAAGAACAAACTGCTTTGGTCTCAAATAACGGGACCAATGATCTAGGCCTCTTATAACCACATAAAATTACTTATCATAGGTGCTGTAATTCCACCTTGAATCATTCATTTTCTCACTGAAATATACAATAGGACTCTTTCTTTGGAGGAGAACAATGCCTATCTCAACTCCACTTGTATCACATTCCACTTCAAAGACTTGATCAAAATCAGGCAATACCAAAACCAGTGTTTCACACAAATTTTTCTTAATGATTTCAAATGATTCATTAGATGCCTTTGACCACTCAAATTTCCCCCTTTTCAAGCATTCAGTGATATGTGCCATGATAGTGATGAAATTGGAAACAAAGCGATGATAAAAAGATGCCAAACCATGGAAAATTCTTACTTAGGTGATGGATTCTGGTTGTGTCCATGACTTGATTGCTTTCACTTTTGATTCATCCACCATGTTGACTTCTTTGGTTACCACATATCCCAGAAACACCACTTTTTTTAAAAATAATTCTCATTTTTTCAGCTTTCCATGCAGCTTTTTTTTCTATAGCATGTAAAATACCCACTGAAGATGACCCACATGGCTCTCCAAATCCTTTATGTAAATCAAAATATCATCCAAATAAACAACTACAAATTTACCAATGAATGGTTTAAGAACTTCATTCATGAGTCTCGTGAATGTGCTAGAAGCATTTGAGAGGCCGAATGGCATGAACAGCCACTCAAACAATCCGCCTTTAGTTTTGAAGGCTGTTTTCCACTCATCCTATTCCTTCATTCAAATATGGTGGTATCCACTACGAAGATCAACCTTCGAAAAGATTGATGAACCATGTAGTTCATCAAGCACATCATCGATTCATGGAATGGGATACCTGTATTTTATGGTAATATTATTGATATATCTACTATCAATGCACATGTGATACGTACCATCTTTCTTCGGCACCAATAATGCCGGAACAGAACACGGGATCATGCTTGGCCTTATAAAGCCTCAATCCATCAAATCGTCTTCTTGCTTCTACAATTCCCTTGATTCTCTAGGATTACATCGATATGCTAGTTTATTTGGAAATTGTGCACCTGTTACAAGATCAATATGGTGTTTAATGCCTCTAAATGGTAGTAATCCTGCTGGAAGATCATTAAGAAAAACGTCATGATATTCCCCAATTAAGGAATGAGCTAACGGATGTTGATGACTCTTCTCTTCATGGCTTGAATTTTACATCATCAATAAAGCAAAAGTAGTATTTTTCTTATTTATGGATTTCTCCACTTGAGATTTGTTGATAAAGAGACTATCTTTGGGCACTTATGGTATAGATTTTTCTTGAAGAGTTTTGGATGGCTTCAAAGAAGTAAGTGTGATATTCTTTTCCCCAGATCGAAAAGAATATGTGTTCTTCCTCCCATCATATTTCACTTCCTGGTCAAACTTCCAAGGCCTTCCCAACAACAAGTGACAAGCATCCATAGTAATAAAATCACACAATACTTCATTAGCATAGTTCTTACCAATGGAGAATGAAATTAGAACATATTTTTTGACTTGGAGTGTGCTCCCATTGTTCAACCATTGCAATTTATACGAGCGAGGATGATTCTGAGTTGGAAGCTTCAATTTCTCCACTAGTGTTGTTGAAGCCACATTTTTACAGCTCCCACTATCAATAATAACCATGTATACCCGCTAATTAATGGGACGGTGAGTTTGGAACAAGTTTTCTCTTTGATCTTCTTCCGGGTAGATTTGAGCTTGCAAAACTCTTCGTAGCACCAGCATGTTTCCCATATCAGCTTCTTCCACAAGATGTTCCTCATTTTTAGATTCTTCACCATCATGTTCATCCTCTTTGATCTCCTCTTCAATCTCTTCAATCTCCTTAATAGTAATAATTCGATTGTTGGGGAAATTGACCTGAAAATGAACATACCGATGGCATTTGAAACACTTTTGATCCCCACGTTCAAAGGAGTTGGACTTACCTTTTGGTTTTTCCATAGCCTTCTCTTTCCCTTTATCCAGCATCTTGTTCCTTCCAAATTCCTTCTCACCAACACCAGATTTATTAGAAGAAATACCTTTATAAAAAGTTGTACCTCTATTGTAGTTTTTGAGCACCGATGCCTTTGAGGTCTGCTTTTGCTTTTCTACCTTGATCGCCAGCTTGCAAACATCATCAAGTGAGCAGAATGGTTGCAACTCCACTGAATGTGCAATTTCTTCATTTAATCCACCCAAAAACCTTGCAATTGTTTGATCTTTATATTCTGGAACATCACTTCACATCAATAAATGATCAAACTCCCGAATGTACTCTTCAACAGATTTATCTCCTTGTCATAGGCTATGCATTCAGAAATAAAGATCTTGGTTATAATTCTCAGGCAGAAATCGTCTCCTCAAAATCTTTTTCAACTTCTCCCATGAGCGTATTTTGACCTTGTCATCACATTCCCACTGTTTCTTAATATTTTTTCACCAAAGAGATGCATAATATTTAAATTTCAGAATGGATACCTTGCACTTCTTCTCATCCGAACAATTCTTAAATTTGAAGAACCGTTCGATTTCCCGCATCCAATCCTGAAAATAATCCGGATTCATACTCCCATAAAAATCTGGAATCTCAATCTTTAACCCTCTTTCAATATCTTCATCATCTCTTCTTCTTCGCATATCCACCTCTGAATTACTATAATCATCACTATTTTCATGATCTTCATAAAATGGTGTTGGATTGTGCCTATTATGTGGTGATGAACATTGAGGAATCCACTACGCTGGAGGGGAGTTAGGTCGTCACGCTCTCAAAAGTTGAGCAAGTTGCTCACCGATTTGAGTAATTTGTGATTGTAGCTATGCATTAGCTATTTACCATGGAGCAGGAGGAGTAGAATATCTACTCTTGTGAGACATGATAGAGAGTAACAAGAAGAATGCGATAGAACTTACTCATTGTAACAACGACTCTGATACCAACTGATGCGTCGCTGGAAAGCTCAAAACGAGTAAGCGAAGAGGACCAGCGTAATGTAGCCGAATCGACCAAGGCTTAAAGGCAATGCCACCCGCCAAGGTTCCTCCTTGCTTAAAGAACACTTCACTAGCAATGGAGATGCACCACCAATTCCGGGCAAAGGGAAAAGGCTAAAGGTAGAATAATTCACAACAAGCTTCACAAATTCGTCCAATTCAAAAATTCCCATTTCAAAGGGATGAAAATAAATTATAAAGACAAAATTAAGAAAGGAAAATGTCCCAATTAGAGTTACAAAGCATGGGGAACTCAAAAGGCACATAAAAAGCATAAAAAACACTTTCCCAAGCCATTTGATGACCCCACTAGCTAAAGTAGTGGGATTCTATCTTAATGATACTTTTCTCCAACTTCTCTTTCCTCATTAATGTGCTGCTACGAATTTCCACCCTTTTCCATGTGGATAACTGATTTTGGGTCCCAAATAAGTGTGTTGTGGACCACCATAGTGTTGTACATCAATAAGTGTGGGCTGGTCCAATTCCAACAACAATTGGGCTTGAAATTTTTATCAAGCCCTAAATTATTCGCCTTGGGCTGAATCTGATCCATATCAGAATGGGCCCAATCAGCCTAATGGGCCTAAGTGGCCTAATGGCCCTAGTGGTCTCATTTTCATGGGTTTATAAAATGATAAGATCATGACTTTCATGGTATAAATGACTTCCCACTAGGATTTCATATATAATTTGGAGTAATGATATATGTTGTGATATGAATTTGTTGATTTTTGAAAATTCTGGAACGTGTTTTCAAATGTGTGATTTTGAAAAGAGAATGGTTGTGGTATTTTGAAAATTGGTCGATTTTCAAAACCTGGTGGATGTTTTTTCAAAAATTATTGAACATGGGAAATGTTGGGTTTTTTAAATCTTGGTTATGATTGTTGAAATGTGATAGAATTTGAAATTGTTAAGCCTTCCTTTGCTATAGAGTGAAACTTATGGTGTTTCTCATGTGAACGGAGAATGGAACCTAGTAGGCATTATAGAAACCAAATTGAGAAATCTATTAAAAATGTGGTTGCACCTGAGCCCCAGATGAACCAGTAGCTGGTGCAGAGCATAGTGAAAGATTTTGAAGCTATAGATAGTGGGAATAAAAGAGATGAACCATGGCATGCGGACAATTTGGTTTAGTTTTAGAATCAAAATCCAGCCATCTTTTGGGGTGATTCAGAACCATAAAGGGTGGAGGCATGGCTAAATATAATGAATCAAATATTTGATTTCCTAGGTACACTAATGGAGTTCAAAGTCTTAGTGATGTACATGTTGGAAGATCTTCCATGTCTGTGGTGGGAGTTTGCGATCTAGGATAAAGTTTACCAAGGTATGGCATGGGAAGATTTTGAAGAATTGTTCAACAAACAATTCTATCCTCACACGTTTAGAATTCAGAGAATAATGGATTTCTTTATCTTAAAGTAGTAGAACCTTTTTTTGATATAATATTTGTATAAATTCATGAATTTAGTCTAGTTTTCACCTGATGTTGCTCCTAGTGCATCTTTAAAGACGCACATTTTTTAATCTGGGATGAGGTAGGAAATTTGTTTGAAGATTGCGGTAATATTTATTACAGATTGTACGGAGATGGTCAACAGGGAAACCATGGATGAAAAGGAAATCTTAGGGGTGATGGGTGGAGGATATATTGTGATACCTCTGTGAAATTTTGGAAACTATAATGCAGGGAGCAAGTGGAAGAGGGACACTTGTTTTCAAGGGGTAGTATGGCTCAAAATCTGATGAAAGGATCAGCGAATCTTCCTATGAAGCTTAAGAGAAAATCGTGATGTTTCCAATGTGGCGCTCTAAGGCACATGAAGTGAGAATGTATACCACCACTTAGAGCATGCCATAATTGTAATTAGACGGGGCATCTTCATTGTTATTATCACCATGCTCCAAAGTTGGGTGTTCAGGACACTTCTCAAGGTTCACAGTCGTATTATGCCTCAATAGGATGAGGAAAGAAAAATACCCCTCATTAGAATAATAGAGTTAGTCATGGTGATTCCAGGAATACCATGAATCCTCGGCATGGAAAATTTCACAGGGGAATAAAGATAAAAGTGTGGTGAGTAAGTAGGTATTTGGAGTTGAGCGGTTTGTTGTGAATGGCAAACTTGTACCATCAATGGTGATAGGTACAATTATTTTGAATTCTACCCTTATGCAAGCATTGTTTGATATGGGTGCATCTCATATTTTATTGCTTCTCATGTTGTTGATTTGTTGGGTCTAAATGTAGAAATGATTCATTCTGTTTTGAAACTTCAAACTCCTCTGGGTCAAAGAAAGTGTCGAGCCTTTCTGTGTAGAGATTGTTATATAGTTGTCGAGTGACAGGTTCAGGGTCAACCCAGGTTGGTTCGTGGAAACCTAATTGGCCTAATTTCCCTAAATAACCTAGATTGTTCTAAATGGCCTAAATGGGACTAAATGGCCTAATTAGGCTAAATGACATAAATGACCTAAATGGACTAAATGGCCTATTTTTTCTAATTAAACTAATTGGCCTAATTGGACTAAATGGATTATATGGCCTAAATGGCCTAAATTGGCCTAAATGGGCTAAATGGTCTAATTGGCCTAAATGGACTAAATGACCAAAATGGGTGAATTTTACCTAATGGTCTAATTGGCCTAAATGGTCTAAGTTGGCCTAAATTTTCTAATTGAAATAAATGAACGAAATTTTCTAATTGGCCTAATTAACCTAATTGGCGTAAATGTTCCAAATTGGCCTAAATGGCCTAAATGGCTTAATTTACCTAAATAGCCTAAATGGATTAATTGGCCTAAATGGAATAATCATCCTAATTGACCTAAATGGCCTAAATTCACCTAAATGACCAAAATGACCTAATTGGCCCAATTGGGATAAATGTATTAATTGACCTAAATGGTCTAAATGACCTAATTTTCCTAATTATCATAAATGGCCTAACTGGTCTAATTGGCCTAAATGGACTAAATTAGATTAATGTCCTAAATTGGACCAATTGGTCTAAATGACCAAAATGGCCTAATTGGCTAAATGGACAAAATGACCTAATTGGTCTAATTGGCCTAAATGGACTAATTTTCCCAAATGGTCTAAATGACCTAAATTGACATAATTGGCCTAATTGGTCTAAATGGTCTAAATTGGTCTAAATGGCCTAAATTGGTCTAAATGTCATAAATGGCCTAATTGACCTAAATGAACTAAATGACATAACTGATCTAATTGTCCTAAAGGGACTAATTTTCCTAAATTTCCTAAATGGTCAAATTGGTCTAATTTCCCAAAATGACCAAAATGACCTAAATTGGGCTAAATGACCTAATTGGCCTAAATGGCCTAAATGGACTAATTGGACTAATTGGTATAATTGGTTTAAATGACCTAAATTGGCCTAAATGTCCTAAATAGACTAATTGGACTAAATTGGACTAAATCACATAAATGGCCAAAGTTTGTCTAATCAGCCTAATTGGTCTAAATGGTCTAAATTGGCCTAAATGGCCTAATTGGCCTAAATTGCATAAATTAACTAATTTGATAAATTAGCATAATTGGCCAAAATTGTCCTATATAGATTAAATGACCTAATTATCCTAAATGACCTCAATTTTCCTAATTGACCTAATTTGACTAAATTGTCTAATTGGTCTAATTGTCCTAATTGGCCTAAATGACCTAAATTGGCCAAATTGGCTTAAATTTCCTAATTGGAATAATTGGCCTAAATGGAATGACTGGCTAAATTGGCCTAAATGGTCTAAATTAGCCTAAATGACCTAAATTGGCCTAAATAGCCCAATTGGCCTAAATGACCTAAATTGGCCCAAATGACCTAAATTGTCTAATTGGCATAATTGGCCAAATTGACCTAAATTACCTAAATGGCCTAAATGGATAATTGGACTAATTGTCCTAAATGGACTAAATTAACTAAATGACCTAATTGCCTAATTGGCCTTAATGGCCTAAATGACCTAAATGGCTTAAATTGGCCTAAATTGTCCAATTGGCCTAAATGGATTAACTGTCCTAAATGGCCTAATTAGAATAATTGGACTAAATGAAATAATTGTCCTAATTAGGATAAATGGCCTAAATTATCCTCAATGGCCTAAATTGGATTAATTGGCCTAATTGGTCTAAATGGACTAAATTTTTCTAAAGAGTCTAAATGGTCTAATTGGCCTAAATGACATAAATGGACTAATTGAAATAATTTTCCTAAATTACCTAATTGGACTAAATGTCCTAAATGACCTAATTGGCCTAAATTGACCTTAATAGCCTAAACTGGCCTAAATGGCCTAAATTAGCCTAAATGGCCTAATTGGCCTAATGGGCATGAATTGCCTAATTGATCTAATTTTAATAATTGGTATAAATGAGATAAATTGGAATAAATTACCTAAATTACTTAATTGACCTAATTGGCCTAATTTTCCTAAAATTACAAAATGGACAAATTGGCCTAAATGACCTAAATTGGCCTAATTGGCCTAAATGGTCTAAATTGGCATAATCAGCTTAAATGGACTAATCGGCCTAATTGGTCTAAATTACCTAAATTAGCCTAAATTTAATAATTGGCCTAATTGGACTAAATGGTATAAATTGGCCTAAATAGCCTAAATGACCTAAATTAGCCTAAATAGACTAATTAGCCTAAATGAACTAAATTGGGCTAAATGACCTAAATGAATTAAATTGCCTAATTGGCCTAATTGGACTAATTGGATTAATTGACCTAAATTTTCCTAAATGACCTAAATCTTCTAATTGGCCTAAATGGTCTAAATGGCCTAAATTGGCCTGAATTTGTCTCATTGGCCTCATTGGTCTAAATGACCTAAATTGGCTTAAATGGCCTAAATAGCCTAATTAGCCTAAATGGCCTCAATGGACTAATTGGCATAATTGGCCTAAATGACCAAAATTGTCCTAAATGGACTAACGAGCCTAATGGGACTATAGGTCGAATGGGACTAAGTGTCCTAATGGACCTAACACTACCATAAAACTAGGTTTTCGCAGCACCACCCTTTAACAGCACTAAAAAAGCGCTAATAAAGGGGGGGGGGGCTTTATCAGTGCTAAAAAAATCTCTGATAAAAGTACCGCCTTTATCATAACTTTTTTTGTGCTGTTAAAGGGTCCTCCCTTTATCATCACTTTTTTTAGTAGCGCGAATATTGGGGGGCTTTATTGGTGCTTTGTTTCCTAGCACCGATAAAGTCTATATTTCAAAAAAAATTATATTTTATAAAAAATAATATATTGATATAAAAGTATATTTATATTGATATAAATATAATATATATTTTTTAAATATGTTTTAGATCGATTTGATATGTGGTAGAGGCAAAACAGACACCCAGATCAGAAGTTATGGCAAAACGGACATCCATAGTAGAACTTATGACCATTGGGAGGAATTATGGGACTTTTGGACTTGATGAATGTGATAAGGGGTTATAATGGTCACCAGAGTGTAGATATTCTCAAAATATTTTATTTGATATGTGTTAGAGAAAAAATGGACATCCGGAACAGAATTTATGATTGTTTGAAATTGAGCAACCCTCCTAGCACCTAAAAATCTAAGAAACTTGTAACTCACTAAAACAACCATAACTTATTCTTTGGGTGTCCGTTTGAGCACTGAGACCAGTAAAATAAAATCTCGTGAGATGAGTGACAAAAATGTCCAATAGAAACCATGATAAGATCAAAGAAGCATAAGATATATTAGTTATACCACTCTAATAAAACTCTAACTTTAAACAGCCATAACTTTCGCTCCAAGTGTCCGTTTGGGATCTACCACATATCAAATCGAAGGAAACAAAGAGATATACATAGAATTATGACTTGAACAAATATAAAATCATTTTATGGACCCTAAAACCTCAAAAAACCATCATAAGGCCTCAAAAACTCTGTTTTCGTGTCTGATGCCCTGTCAAATTTTTCTTAAAACGGTAATAAATCTGATCCATGTGTCTGTTTAGAATCCTCTACTAGTTATATCGAATTTAATTCCATGATATTTTGTTTGAGTGGTCAGAAAGATGAAACAGACACTCGGATCAGAATTTATGCTTGTTTTAGTGACTGCGGTTTGTTAGGTTTTTCAAGCCCCCATTTCTAGAACTTTTGTCATGTCTGCTGTTTTTTCATACAACTCTAACATATGATCTGCCTGTCCGTTCAGCCTCAAACACCTATAATGTCAAATATTGTTTGATGATCTCCGATTTGACTGGTCACAGATCTAGAACGGACTCTTATATCAGAAGTTTTTGTCGTTACCTTGAGTTTAGGCTTTATTTGACCTTCTCATCGTATTTACAGTTTTTGAAGGTTTCTCTATTTTTACCTATTTTTTAGGTTTTCAGGTCTTGTTATTGTTTTTCATAATGTACTGTTATTTATAATCAAATATATAAAAATATATATATATTTTATATATTCACACAAAAAAATTAATTTTATAAATAAATAATTAATCATATTTACATATAAAATATATTTCATAATATATAAGTCTTATCTAAATAAAAAACTGATATCCATTTTATTTTAAAAAAATATATATGAATATTTATATACCTATATAATGTGTATGTGTATATGTATATTTGTGTGTGTGCATCTATATTGACAAACTGATATATATTATTTATATATTCTAAACATATGTATATATATATTAATATATAATATTTGTATATATATATAAATATGTATAATTATACTTATAGATACACATATAATATATATATATGTGTGTGTGTGTGCGTGTGTGTGTTTTATATTTGTATTTATTTATTTATAAACACACACAAAAAAGTGTATTTTATAAATGTATTTAAAACTGATCTTATAAATATATATTAATATACAAATAAATATATTAATATATAAATATAACTATATATATATTAATATATGGATGTGTATATATATTAATATAATAATATATATATATATATTAATATAACTATATATATATTAATATAACTAAATATATATGTTAATATAAATATATATTAATATATGAGTAAATATAACTATATATATATATAGATATATTAATAAATGAAGAGCAAAGTAATATGGTGGAGTGGTAAAGGATTAGGTGCGTAGGCAACAGGTCCTGAGTTCGAATCCAGGGGAGGAAAGTCACACACATGGGTGGAATAAAGGCTAGTGATGTTAAAGGCTGGGTGGGGGCGCTGTTAAAGGATAGGGGTGGCTAGGCCGTGCGGGCTGGGGTGGGGGCACTGTTGAAGGGGGGGGGGGGGTTCAAATGCTGTTGAAGCCCTACTTGATTTGAAGTCTTTTTTAATGTTTTTTAACTTTTATTAGTGCTTTTTTTAGCACTGATAAAAGGGAACCCCCTTTATCTTTGCTGAGATTAACAGCGCTTTTTTGCGTTGATAAAGGCCTTTTTTAGCGCTGATAAAAGCCTATTTTGTGGTAGTGTAATGAGTCTAATGGGATTAAGTGGCCTAATGGGCCTAATGGGTCTAATGGGATTAAGTGACCTAATGGGCCTAATGGTCATAATGGGCCTAAGTGGCCTAATCGGCCTAATGGGCCAATTGGACTTAGTGGCCTAATGGGTCTAATGGGTTCAGTGGGCCAAAGTGACTGAATGGGTCTAAATGGACTAAGTGGCCTAATGGGCTGAATGGGACTATTGGGCCTAAGTGGCCCAATTATCCTAAGTGTCCTAATGGGCCCATTAAGTGCAATTTGGCCTAATGAGCCTAATGGACTTAATGGGTCGAATGAACATGCTGGGCCTAAGTGGCCTGATGGGCCTAATGGGCCTAATGGGTGTAATGGAATGATTGGACCTAAGTGTCCAAATGAGCATAATTGGCCTAATGGGCCCATTATGGTCAATTCGACCTAATGGGCCGAATGGGCGAATTGGCCTAATGGACCTAATGGGCCTAATGGGTCTAAGGGGCCTAATGGGCCTAAGTGGGCGAATGAGCTTAAGTGGACTAAGTTTCCTGATGGGTATAATGGACCTAATGGACCTAAGTGGCCTAATGGGCCCAATGGGCCGAATGGGACCAATGGGCCCAATGGGCCCAATGGGCCCAATGGGCCGAATGGGCCCAATGGGCCTAATGGGCCCAATGAGCCCAATGGGTCTAAGTGGCCTAATGGGCCTAAGTGGCCTAATGGACCTAAGTGGCCTAAGTGACCTAATAGACCTAATGGGCCTATTGGGCATAAGAGGCCTAATATGCCTAATGGGGCCAATAGCCTAATTAGCTTAATGGGACTAAGGGGACCAATGGGTCTAATGGGTCTCATGGGTCTAAGAGACCTAATGGGCCTGAGTGGCCTAATGGGACTAAGTGACCTAAGTGAACTAATCAGCCTAATGGGCCCATTATGGCCAATTCGGCTTAATGGTCTAATTGGACTAATGGTCCTAATGGGTTTAAGGGTTCTAAGTGTCCTAATGGGCCTAAGTGGATGAATGGGAATATTGGACCTATTGGGCCTAACTGGTCTAATGGGGCCAATGGACCTGATGGTCCTAATTGGCCCATTATGGATATTTAATCCTAATGGGCCTAAGTGGATTAATGGGTCGAAGTGTCCCAAGTTGGATAATAGGTCTAAAGGGTCCAATGGGTCTAAGTGTTCTAAGTTGCCTAATGGGCCTAATAGGTCCAATGGGCCTAATGGTTCCAATGGGTTTAAGTGGCCTAATGTCCCTAAGTGGAATAAGTTTCCTAATGGGCCTAATGGGCCTAATGTGTCCAATGGGCCTAATACGTCCAATGGGTTTAAGTGGCCTAATGTGCCCAGGTGGCCTAATTTTCCTAATGGGCCTAATGTGTACAATGGGTTTAAGTGCTCAAATTGGCCTAAGTGGCCTAAGTTGCCTAATGAGACTAATGGGCCTAATGGTTATAATCGGTCTAATGGGCCAAAGTGGTATAATCGACCTAATGAGTCTAATGGGCCTAATGGAATGAATGAATTGAATGGGCCTAAGTGGCCTAATGGGATGAATGGGTCTAATGGGCCTAAGCATCCTAATGGGCCTAAGTGGCCGAAGTTGCCTAATGGGCATGATGGGTCCAATGGTCCTAAGTGGCCTAATGGGCCTAAGTGGCCTAAGTTTCCTAATGGGCCCAATGGGCCTATGGGTCTAATGAATCTAAGTGGCCGAAGTTACCTAATGGGCCCAATAGGTCGAATGGGCCTATTGTGCCTAATAGGTCCAATGGACCTAAGTGGCCAAAGTTTCCTAATGGGCCAAAGTGGCCTAATGGGCTTAAGGGGCCTAAGTTTCCTAATGGGCCTAAGTGCCCTAATGGGTACAGTGGGCCTAAGTGGCCTAAGTTGTGTAATGGGCCAAAGTGGCCTAATGAGTCCAATGGCCCTAAGTGGCCTAAGTTGCCTAATAGGCCAAAGTGGCCTAATGGGTCCAATGGGCCTAAGTCGCCTAAGTTTCCTAATGGGTCAAAGTGGCTTAATGGTCCTAAGTGGGATAATTTGACTAATGGGACTGGCCTAATGGGCCTAATGGGCCTAATGGGTCGAATAGGTCGAAGTGGCCTAATGGGCCTCACTAGCCTAAGTTGCCTAATGGTCCTAACAGGCCTAAGTGGCCTAAGTTCTATAATGTGCCTAATGGACCTATTGGGACTAATTCGTCTAATGGGACTAAGTGGCCTAGTCGTCCTAACAGTCTAATGGGCCTAATGGGTCGAATGGGCCTAAGTGGCCTAAGTTGCCTAATGGGACTGATGGTTCCAATGGGCCTAAGTGGCCTAATGGGCCCATGTTGCCTAAGTTGCCTAATAGTCCCAATGTAATGAATGGGCCTAATGGGACAAATGGGCCGAAAGGGCCGAATGAGCCGAATGGGCCGAATGTGCCGTATGGGCCTAATGGGCCTAATGGGTCCAATGGGCCTAAGTGTCCTAACTTGGATAATGGGTTGAAGTGGACTAATAGGCCTCATGTTCCTAAGTGGCCTAATGGGCCTAATGGGAAGAAGTGACCTCATGGGCCTAAGTGGCCTAATGGGACCAATGGTGATGAGAATCAAGGTGTGCATATGCAGCGAGGAGTCGAGAGTGATCCTGACATGAATGGTGGATGGAGCATAAATTCACAAGACCCATTGCATGGTATTGGAGGCCCAATGACAAGAGGAAGGATGAGGAGGATGAAAGAGGCCTTACATGGCCTCATTTTGAAATTACAAGGGCAGGCCCAACATGCATGCATGGGAGGATCAAATGGGCCTTTAATTACACTTATTAAAGCCCAAAAGTGAACCTAAATGGCCCACCCATTTGATCCCACGAATTTAAAGCCACTTGCATCTTCAAATTAAAAAGTGGTGGGGCCCTTGTCTACAAAGTCATGGTGGGAATCTTCAAAGTCTTTGGGGTGGTGCTAAAAAGTCTTCTTGGTGGATATCTTGTCCCCTAAAGCCATGGGCATGTGTAAAGAAAGTCAAAAATCGTTTTTAGCCTTTAGACTTTTGTGAGATAGGTATTTTGACTTGTATCCCTCTCATTTGGCTATAAATATCCACCCCCTTGTACCCCTTGAGGGTTAATCACGAATTTGAGTATTTTCTAGCATTATTATGCTTGTGTTTCTTGTGTTCTTGGATGAATGCAAGTAAGGCTTATCAAAGGAGTGATCAACCTTTGTGGCGCTTTTTATAATTAGGGTTTTAAGGGGCAAGTCTCCTTGGGGTCCTAATTGATCACCCCCTCCCTTTTTAGTTCTTCCGAACTTCATTTTATTTGCATTTCTCCCACTTTCATCACTTGCGTTTCCACACTTTCGCCAACGAGCACCACACCTCCATACGGTATCATATCAAATGGGCTCAATGGTCCTAATGGACCTAAGTGGTTTAACGAGCCTAATGGGATAATGGGCCTAATGGGATTAAGTTTGCTAAGTGGCCTAATTGACCTAATGGCCATAAGTAGACTAATAGGCCTAATTGTCCTAAGTGGCCTAATGGGACTAATTGGCCAATGAGACTAATGGGCCTAAGTTCAGTGATTTATGAAACTTGGTTGACAACAAAATTCAAAGGGGAGATTGTTAGGGCCAAACTAATGAGGAAGGTGTTTGTTTTCATGTGTTGTATTTTTATGTCAAGGAAATATTTTGAAGTAAGAAAATCACCTCACTTTTTATTTGGTGGAACTCATAATGGCCATTGTTTTTAAAAGAATCGGACTCACTCTGTCCATCATAACAAGGCTAAGTTGTTTGAAAGAAAAGGCACTGATCAAACTTGTCTTGGGTCTGATATGTGAAAAATATCATAATGAGAAATTGATCATTATCTGGAAAGAGAGAATAGATCGCATGGAGAATTCATCTTGCTGGAAGTAAATGGTCATCATATTCACATTATATCTAGTAGGAAAGAAGTGCTTATTTTGATGAATTATTAGAGTCTGTTGACTACAATAAAATTAAATATGACTATGATTTGCTGATTCATATTTCACAAATCATAATTTTATTGGAGAACTTATGATTCAAGCTTGATGGAAGAAAATGAAAAATAGGTATTCCAAATCATATCAAGATTTATCATATCTAAGTGGAATAAAAGAAAGAGATGATGCCAATCGAAAAGGAATTGTACCCAGTGCAATCAGATTCGGGCTAAGAAGGAAATAAAGAAGTAAGTGAAGATCTTAATCATAATGATCGTACCCAAAATGATCATTGTCTGGTATTGCAGCATCCTATTATCCACCATATGCATAAGAAAATGTTTTTACCCAAGATTATCATAATTAGGCTCAGGAAGAAAAATATCATACCCAATATGATCATATTCAGGCCAACCATTCTAAAAAGGATCATACTCTGGATAATCATATTTAGAGAAGGAATTACTTGAGGTCGATGATTGAAAAGAAAAGAAAATAATGAGATCAATAATTTATTAAACCATTTTAAAAGGGTTAAATTACTTTGTAGGTTTCAATTGGGTTAATGGTCATTGTATCAGAGTGGAATTGTTTTATATTTTCAAGTGGGTCAAGAGAAGAAGTAAAGAAGTAAAATTGGTTTGAAAGAAAAGTTTTCTGAATGTGAAATTGAGGTGGAGGTCTACATTAAAAATAATTATCATATTCATTATTCAGAAGGAGAAGTGAAAGTTTTAGAAGAATCGAGAAGCTTTGAGAAGAGTTGATGGAGTCAAAATACACCCCAGATTTTAGGGGAAATTGAGATTAGGGTGAATTTGATTAAGCGGGAATTTTTTTTGGATTCCTACCAAAGCATCTCGAGGATCACCTATAAAAGGATAAAGGTATGTTTTACTTGAGGTGGACTGATATACTATTCATGAGAGAGAAGCTCCTAGTTTTAGAGATAAGAAAAATTTTATATATTCACTTTTTTGAAGACGTTTTTATGGATTGAAGTGAAAGAGAAGAAACAAGATCACATCATTGTATTCATTTGATCATCATACTCAGTGTTTATTATACTCATCTGATTATTGTATCCATATTGTCAATTATATTCAACTGATCATCATATCGGGCTGGATTAATCATATCATGATTTCCATACTAGGTCTTCTGGACTGAGGAATATGGAGAATTGAAGTATTGTCAATTCATCTCTATATCATTCTATCAAAGTTATACTTTTCATAATAGGGAATATCCTACCAAGTAGAATCGTATCGGGAAGAATCGTATCAGGGAGAATCGTACTCAAAGGAATCAGACTAGGAAAAGTAGACTTGTTTTTTTCTTAACAAAGTCAAGAAAGTTCTTACCATCTTCTGGGTAAGAAATTTAAGAAGTGTTTTCAATTGAATAAATTTGTGTAATTGAAAAGAATCACTGGTAACACGGGTCGTTACACAAGCATTGCATTACCCTATTTATGCTAAGAGGGTGCACATGCACTGTTGGATTGTTCACATAGTGCTACACAAGTGAAATGGTATATCCTACTCATTGTAATCCAATGATTTTTTTCTAGTGGATTGTGTGGTATTGAAACACATCCATACCATACCAAGGACGTAGCTATTCTTATTGAATAGTGAATCTTGTAAATACTTGTGTTCCTCTGGGTGTGTGTTTGAATTGTTTTCAATAGGGAATAGAATCTTTAACAGGAGGTGAATGTGGTTTCATTTGAAAAGAAACATAAGAGAAAAAAGTATCATTGATTCACCGCCTCCCCCTCTCAGTGATACAATCATCCGTTGGGAACTTTCAAGTGGCCTAATGGGCCCAAGGGTCCTAATGGGGATAATGGGCCTAAATGGCCTAATGGGACTAAGTGGTTGAATGGGATTAACTAGACTAAGTGTCATAATGGGCCTAATGGGTCTAATGGGCCTAATGAGCCTAATTGGTCTAAGGGGCCTAATGGCCCCCATGGGACAATTGGTTCTAACTGGCCTAACTGGCCTAATAGGACAAAGGGGCCTAAGGGAACTAATAGGCCTAATGAGCCTAAGTGGCCTAATGGCCCCAATGGGCTGAATGAGACCAACTTTCCTAACTAGCCAAACTGTCCTAATGGGACCAATGGGCCTAAGGGGCCTAAGTGACCTAATGGGCCTAACTTGCATAAGTGTCGGCCCAATGGGCCCAATGGGTCAAAGTGGCCTAAGTGGCCTAACTGGACCAATGGGCCTAACAAGCCTAATGGGCTCAATGTGCCTAAATTTTCCAATGGGATGAATTTTCCAAACTATCCTAACTCGTATAAGTTGCCCAAGGGCCCTAAGGGTCTAATGGGTCCAATGTGCCTAACTTGCCAAAGTGGTCTAATGGGCCCAATGAGCCTAACTAGAAAAAGTGGCCTAATGTGACTAACTGGCCTAAGTGGTCTAATGGGCTTAATGGGCCTAAGTGGAATAATGGGCCCAATGGGCCTAACTGGCCAAAGTGGCCTAATGGGCCTAACTGGGTTAAGTGTCCTAATGGGCCTAACGGGCTGAATGAGTCTATGTGGTGTAATGGGATGAATGAGATGAAGTAGCACAAAGGGCTGAATGGGACTAAGTGGCCTAATAGGCCTCATGGGCTGAATGGGCCGAATGGGCCTAATGAGCCTAAGTGGCCTAATGGGCCTAAGTGCCTAATGGGCCTAAGTGGCCTAATGGTTCTAATGGACCTAAGTGAAAAAAATGGGCCTAATGGGCCTAAGGGGCCTAATGGGCCTAAGTGGAATAATGGGCCTAATGGGCCTAAGTGTCTAAATGGGCCTAAGTGGCCTAATTGGCCTAATGGGACTAAGTGGCGTAATGGGCGTAATGGGCCTAAGTGGTCTCATGGGTTTAATGGGCATAATGGGCCTAAGTGGCCTATGTGGCCTAATGGGCCAAATGGGCCAAAGTGGTTTAATAGGCCTAAGTGGATTAATAGGCCTAAGTGACCTAAGTGGCCTCATGGGCCTAAGTGGCCTAAGTGTCCTAATGGGACGAATGGGCCTAAGTGGCTTGATGGGCCTCAGTAGCCTAATGGGCCTAATAGGCCTAAGTGGCTGAAGTGGTCTAATGGGCCTAAGTGGTCTAATGGGCCTAAGTGGACTAATGGGCACAAGTGGACTAATGGGCCTAAGTGGCCTAATGGGCCTAAGTGGCCTAATGGGACTAATGGACGTAAGTGGCATAATGGGCCTAAGTGGCCTAATGTGACTAAGTGGCCTAATGTGCATAATGGGCATAATGGGCCTAAGTGGCCTAAGTGGCCTAATGGGCCAAATGGGCCTAAGTGGCCTAAGGGGCCTAAGTGGCCTAAGGGGCCTAAGTGGCCTAAGGGGCCTAAGTGGCCTAAGTGGCCTAATGGCCCTAAGTGTCCTAGTGAGCCTAATGGGACTCAGTGTCCTAATGGGACTTAGTGGCATCATGGGCCTTAGTGGCCTAATGGGTCTAATGGGTCTGAGTGACCTGAAGGCCTAAGTGGCCTAATAGTCCTAATGGGCCTTAGTGACATAAGGGCCTAATGGTTCTAATGGGCCTAAGTGGACTAATGGTCCTAAGGTCCTAGGTGGCCTAATGAGACGAATGGTCTTAATTGGATGAATGGGCCTCAGTGGAGTAATTGACCTAATGAGCCTAAGTTGTTGAAGTGGTATAATGGGCCTATTGGGAGAAAGTGGCCTAATAGGCCTAATGGGCCTAAGTGACCTAATGAGACTTATAGGAATAATGGTCCAAAGTGGCCAAAGTGGCCCAATGGGCCTAAGTGGCACAATAAACCTAAGTGGCCTAATGGGCCTAAGTGGCTGAATGGGCCTAAGTGGACTAATGGGACTCATGAGCCTAATGGGCCTCAGTGGCCTAATGGGCCTAATGGGCCTAAGTGTAATAATGAGCCTAATTGGCCCAATCGACCTCTATGGACTAATGGTCTTAATGGGCCTAAGTGACCTAATGGGCATAATGGGCCTCGATGGATTAAGTGGGATAATGTGCCTAATAGGCATGATGAGCCTAAGTGGTCTAATGGGCCCAAGTGGCATAATGGGTCGACTGGGTGGAATGGGACTAAGTGGCCTAATGGGCCTAAGTGGCCTAATTTTCCTAATGGGCCAAATGGACATATTGTGCCCGATGGGCCTGATGGGACTAATGGGATTAATGAGCCTAAGTGGCCTAATGACTGAATGGGCCTAAGTCTCCTAATGGGCCTGATGGCCTTAATGGGCTGAATGGGACTAAGTTGACTCATGGGCTTGATGGGTTCGATGGGTCTAATGGACTTAAGTGGCCTAATGATCTCAATGGACCTAAGTGGCCTAATGGGCCTAATGGGTCTAAGTGGCCTAATGAGATTGATGACCCTGATGGGCCAAATGGGCCAAATAGGCCAAATGGGTCTCAGTAGCCTCACATTCCTCATGACCTTAATGGTCCTAATGGGCATAATGGGCCTAAGTGGCCTATTGCACCTAATGGGCCTCAGTGGCCTAATGGGCCTAATGGGTGTAATGGGACTAAGTGGATTAATGGGTCTAAGTGGCCTTAGTGGCCTAATGAGATGAATGGGTCTAAGTGGCCTAATGAGCCTAAGTGGCCTAATGGTCCTAAGTGGCCTAATGGGATTGATGGGCCTAATGGGCCTTAGTGGACTCATGGGCCTAATGGGCCTAAGTGACATAAGTAGCCTCATGGGCTTAATGGGCATAATCAACCTAATGGGCCAAATTTGCCTATGGGCTTGATGGGATTAATTAGCCTCCCTGGCCTAATGGGCCTCATGGGCCTAATGGGCCTGATCGACCTAATGGGCATAATGGGCATCAATGGCCCAATGGACCTAATGGGCCTGATCAGCCTAATGGCCATAATAAGCCTCAGTGGCCTAATGGGCCTTAGTGGTCTGATGGACCTCAGTGGAAGAATGAGCCCAATGGGGGGAAGTGGACCAATGGTCCTAATGGGCATAAGTGGGTAAATGGGCCTAATGGGCCTAATGAGCCTAAGTGGTCTAATTGGCCTAATGTGCCTAATGTGCATCATGGGTTCAGTGGGCCTATGTGGCCTAAGTGTCCTAATAGGCCTCATGGGCCTAAGTGGCGTAATGGGCCTAGTGGGCCCAATGGGCCTAATTGACCTAATGGGTCTGATGGCCATAATGGGACTAATGGGCCTCAGTGTCCTAATGGGCCTAATGGGCCTGATAGGCCCAATTGGCATAATGGGCCTCATTGGCCCAATTGGCATAATGGGTCAATGGGCCTAAGGGGCCTGATGGGCCTGATGGGCCTAATGGGACTAAGTGGCTTAAGTGGCCTAATTGGCATAATGGGCCTAATGGGCCTTAGTAGCCGAATGGGCCTTATAGGCCCGATTGGCATATTGGGCCTAATGGGCGTAATGGGCCTAAGTGGCCTAAGTGGCCTAATGGGCCTAATGGGCCTAATGGGAATATTAGTCTTAATGGCCCTAAGTGGATTAATTAACCCAATTGACCTAAGTGGCTGAATGAGTCGAATGGTCCTAATGGGCCTAAGTGGCGGAATGGGCCTAATGGGCATAAGCAGTGGAATGGTCCAAATAGGCATAAGTTGCTTAATAGGACTAATGAGCCTAATGGGTCTAAGTGGACGAATCGGCCTGATGGGCCTAATGGGACTAAGTGGCCTCATGGTCCTGATAGACCTAATGGGCCACATGGTCTAATTGGGCCTCCTAGGCCTAAGTGGCTGAATAGACCTAGTGGGCCTAATGGGCCTAAGTGGCCTAATGCACCTAATGGGCCTAAGTTGCCAAATAGGCCTAGTGGGACTAAATGGTCTAATGAAACTAAGTGACCTGATGGACCTAATGGGCCTCATGGTCATAATGGGCCTAAGGTGCCTTACGGTCCTAATGGGCCTAAGTGGCCTCATGGTCCCAATGGGCTTAATGGGCCTAGGTGGACTAATGGGCCTAATGGGGAAAAGTGGCCTAATGGGCCTGATAAGCCTAATGGGCCTCATGGACCTAAGTGGCCTACATGGAATAATGATCCTAAGTGGCCTAATGGGATGAGTGGGCCTAAAGGGCCTAATGGGATGAATGGGACTAATTGGCCAGATGGGTCTATTGGGCCTCATGGGCCCAATGGGACTCATTGGCCTAAGTTGCCTCATGGGACCAATGAGAATAATGAGCCTAATGGGCCTAAGTAGTATAAGTGGGCCTAAAGAGCTGAATGGGCTGAAGTGGCCTAATGGGCCCAATGGGACACATGGGCTTAAGGGGCCTAATGGGCCCAATGGGATGAATGGGACTAGTGGGCCCAATGGGCCTATTGGGTCTAAGTTAACTAATTGGTCTAAGTGGCCTAAGGGGCTTAGTTGGCCTGATGGAGTTAACGGGCCTAACGAGCCTAATGGGCCAAAGTGGCCTGATGGGGTGAATGGTCCTCATGGGCCTAAGTGGCCTCATTGGCCTAATGGGCCTAATGGGACTAAGTTTCCTAATGGGCCTGATGGGACTGATGGGCCTAATGGGTCTCATGGGTGGAATGCCCCTCATGGGCCAAATGGGCCTAATGGGCCTCATGGTCCTAAGTGGACTAATGGTTTTATTGAGCCTAAGTGCCCTAATGGGCCTAGTGGGCCTTGTGGGATGAGTGGACCAAATGGGACTAATGGGCATAATGGGGCTAATGGGCCTAATCGACCGAATGGGCCTAATGGGCCTAAGTGGCCTAAGTGGATTAACATGCCTAATGGGCTAAGTGGGACTAATGGGTTTAATGGCCCTAATAGGCCTAAGTGTCCTATTGGGCCTGATGGGCCTACATGGACCAATGGGCCTAAGTGGCCTAATTGAGCTAATCGATCGAATGGGCCTAATGGGCCTATGTGGCCTAAGGGACCTAACATGCCTAATGGGACTAATGAGTTTAATGGGCCTAATGGGCCTAAGTGGACTAATGGGACTACGTGGCCTAATCGGCCTAAGTCGCCAAATAGGCCTAATGGGCTTAATAGGACTAATGGGTTTAATGGGCCTAAGTGACTTAATGGGCCTAATGGGCCTAAGTGTCCTAATGGACATAATGGGTTTAATGGGCCTAAGTGTCCTAATGGGTCTAATGAACCTAAGTGGCCTAAGTGCCCTAATGGGTCGAATGGGCCTAATTGGCCTAATGGGCCTTAGTAGAGCAATGGGCCAAATGGGCCTAAGTAGCCTAATGGACCTAATGTGCTTAAGTGGCCTAATCACCCTAATTGACTAAATGGGCCTAATTGGCCTAATTATCCTAATGGGACTAAGTGGCCTAATATGTATAATGGGCCTAAGTGTCATAAGTTTCCTAATCGGCCTAATCGGTCGAATGGGACTAATGAGCCTAATTTGCCTAAGTGGCATAATGGGTCTAATGAGCCTAATATCGAAGTTTCCTAAGTGGCCGAATAGGCATAATGGGCCTAGTGGACCTAATGGTCATAATGAGCATAATGGGCTAAGTGACCTTAGCGGGCTAATCGGCCTAATCAGCCGAATGGGCCTAATAGACCTAAGTGACCTAATGGGCCTGATGGGCCGAAGTGGCCTAATGGGCATAATGGACCCAAGTGGCATAATGAGCATAATCAAATGAATGAGCCTAATGGGCATAATGAGACTAAGTGGCCTAATGAGCCTAACTGGCCTAATCTGCCTAATCGACTGAATGGGCCTAAGGGCATAATGGGCCTAAGTGTCCTAATGGGCCTAAAGGTCCTAATGAGCCTAAGTGGCCTAATAGGGATAATCAACCAAATGCCCTTAGTGGCCTAGTCAGCCTAATCAATCAAATGAGTATAATGGGCCTAATGGGCCTAAGTGGACTAATGGGCCTAATGGGCCTAATGGGTCTAAGTGATCTAAGTGACCTAATCATCCTAATCGACTGAATGGCCCTAATGGGCCTAAGTGACCTAATGGGATGAATGGGCCTAATCGACCTAATGGGTCTAAGTGGCCTAAGTTGTTGAATCATCCTAATCAATTGAATGTGACTAATGGGCCTTATGGGCCTAAGTGGTCGATTGAGACTAATGGGTTTAAGTGGCTGAATGGGCCTAATGGGCCAATTTGGCATAATTTTGTTAATGTGTCTAATGGGCCTAAGTGGAAGAATGGGATTAAGTGGCATAATGAGCCTTATTGGCCAAATGAGTGTAAGTGGCTGAATGGGCCTAAGTGGTCTAATGGGCCTAGTGGGCATAAGTGGTCGAATGCGCCTAATGGGCCTAGTGTGCCTCATTGGACTAATGGGCCTAACGGGTGTAAGTGGCCTAATGGGCCTAAGTGGCCTAATGGGCCTAGTGGGATTAAGTGCCTGAATGGGCCTAATGGGCCTAATGCGCCCAATGGGCCTAATGGGTTGAATGAGACTAATGGGTCCAATGGGCCTAAGTGGCCTTATGGGACTAATGGGCCTAATTGGACTAATGGGCCTAATGTGCCTAAGTGTCCAAATGGGCCAATGGGCCTAAGTGATCTAATGGGCCTAAGTGGACTAATGGGCCAAATGGGACGAATGGGCGTAATGGACCTAAGAGGCCTTATGGGACGAATGGTCTGAATGGGCCTAATGGGCCTAATTGGACTAATGGGATAATGGGCCTAAGTGGCCCAATTGGACAATGGGCTTAAGTGGTCCAATGGGCCTAACGAGCCTAACTGGCCTAACTGGCCTAATCATCTTAATTGAATGAATTGGCCTAATGTTCTTGATGGACCTAAGTGGAATAATGGGCCTAATAGGCCGAAGTGGTTGAATGGGCCTGATGGCACTGATGGTCCATAGTGGCCTAACGGGCCTCCTGGGCCCAATGAGCCCAGGTGGCCTAAGAGGCCTAATTGGCCTAATGGGATTAATGTGCTTAATGGTCTTAATGAGCATAATGTGCTTAACAGACCTAGGTACTATATGGGCCAAATGGGCCAAATGGGCCAAATGTCCTAACTGGCCTATGGGGCCAAATAGACCTAAGCGGCCTAATGGGCCGAGGTGGCCTAATGGTCTTAATAGGTTTAACAGGCCTACAGGCCAAATGGGCCTAAGGGGATAAATGGGCCTAATTGGTATAAGTGGCCTAATGGGCCTAGGTGGCCTAATGGGTCAACGTTTCTTAATGACCCTAATGGGATTAATGGACCTGGTGGTCCTAATGGAGCTAAGTGGCCTAATGTTCCTAATGGGCCAAATTGGCCTAAGTGGCCTAATGGGCCTAATGGCCCTAAGTGTCCTATCAGGCCTAAGTGGCCTAATTGGCCTAATGGGCTTAATGTGCCAAGTGGTCCTAAGAGGCCTAATGGGCCTTAGTGGCATAATCACCCTAATGTGCCTAGTCGGCCTAATGGGCCTAAGTGGCCTAATGTAATTAATGGGCTTAATGGGCCTATGGTCTAAATGGGCATAATGGCCAAATGGGCCTAAGTGGCCAAATGGCCCTAATTATCCTAAGTACCCTAGTGTGTCGAATGGAACTAAGTGGCCTAATTGGCCTAAGTTTCCTAATTGACCAAATGGTCTTAATGGGCCTAAGGGGCCTAATGGGCGTAATGGGTCTAATGTGCCTAAGTGGCCTAATCGGCCTAATGGGATAATGTGCTCAGTGGGCTAATCGACCTAATGTGCCTTATGGGCCTAAGTGGCCTAATGGGCCTGATGGGACTAAGTGGATTAAGTGGACTAATGGTCCTAAGTCACCTAATGGGCCTAATGGGTCAAATGGTCCTAATGGGACTAAGTGTCCTAATGGGCCCAAGTGGCCTAATGGGCCTGATAGGCCTAATTGGCTAAATGGGCCTAATGGTTCTAATGGGCCTAAGTGGTCTAATTGGCCTATTGGGTCAAAGTGTCCTAATGGGCCTAATAGGCATAATGGTCCTAACGGGCCACATAAACCTCATGGGCCTAAGTGGCCTCATGGGCCTCATTGGCCTAAGTGGCCTAATTGGTTTAATGGGCCCAAGGGGTCTAATGGGTTTAAGGGGCCTAATGGGATGAATGGGATTAATGGGATTGGGTGGCAAATGGGCCTAATGGGTTGAATGGACCTAATGGGCCGAATGGGTCTAACAGGCTTAAGTGACCTAATGGGCCTAATCGTCCTAAGTGTCCTAATGGGACTAAGTGTCTTAATCAACCTAATGAGATTAATGGGCCTAATGAGCCTAAGGGGCGTAATGGGCCTAACTGGCCTAATGGGTCTAAGGGACCTAATGGGCCTAAGTGACCAAATGGGCCTAGGTGGACTAACAGGCTTAATGGACTTAACGATCCTAGGGGCCAAATGAGCATTATGGGCCTAATGGGTCGAATGGGCCGAATGGGCCTAAGTGGCCTAATGGGTCCAATGGGCTTAAGTGGCCTAATTAGCCTAAGTGGCCTAATCGGCTTAATGGGACTAAGTGGCCTAATGGGACAATTGGGCCTTTGTGGCCTCATGGGACTAGGTGGGATAATGGGCATAATGGGCTTAACGGGCCTAGCGGCCATGTGGGCCTAATGGGTTAAATGGGCCGAATTGGCCGAAGTGGCCAAATGGACCTAAGTGGCCTGATGGTCCAAAGTTGTCTAACTGGCCTAATGGGATTAATAGGCCTAATAGGCCTAGTGGGCCTAATGGGCCTAAGTTTCCAAATGGGTCGAATGGGCCTAATTGGCCTAATGGTCCTAATCATCCTAATAGGCCTTAGGGGTCTAATGGGCCAAAGTTGCCTAATCGACCTAATGGGTTTAATTCACCTAATGGGCCTAATTGGATGAATGGGCCTAAGTATCCTAATGGTACTAAATGGCCTAATCATCCTAATGGGATTAATGGGCCTAGTGGACCTAAGTTGCCTAATGGGCCTAATGGGCCTAATGGGCCTAATGGGTCGTAGTGTCCTAATCGACCTAATGTGCCTAAGTGGACTAATGGGCATAAGTGGCCTAATGGGATTACTAGGCATAAGAGGCATAGGGGAAAAATGGGCCTAATTGGCCGAATGGGCCTAATGGGTTGAATGGGTCTAAGTAACCTAATTGTCCCAATGGGCCTAATAGGCCTAAGTGACCTAATGGGCCTAAGTTTCCTAATGGGACTAAGTTTCTTAATGTGCCTAATGGGCTTAATGGGCCTAATGGGCCTAATGGACCTAATGGGCCTAAGTGGACTAATGGGCCTAAATGGACTCATCGGCCTAATGGGATTAATGGGATAAGGGGTCCTAAGTGGATGAATGGGCCTCAATGGCCTAATGAGCCTAACGGGCCGAAGTGGTGAAAGTGGTCTAATGGGCATAATGGGCCTAAGTGGCCTAATGGGCTTAAGTGGCCTAGTGGGGCTAAGTAGCCTAATTGGCCGAATGGGCCTAAGTGGCCTAATGGGCTAAATGGGCCTAATGGGCTTAAGTGGCCTAATGGGCCTAATGGCCCCAAGTGGCCTAATGGGTCGAAGTGGCTGAATGGGCCTAATGGACATAATGGGCCTAGGTTGGCTAAGTGGATTAATGGACCTGATGGGACTAAGTTGTCTAATGGGCCTCAGTGGCCTAATGTGCCTAAGTGACATAATTGTCCCAATTGGTCTAATGGGCCTAAGTGGCCTGATGGGCCTAATGAGACTCAATGGAATAGTGGGCCTAATGGGACCAAGCAGCCTAAATGGCCTGATGGGCCTTAGTGCCCTAATGGGTATAATGGGCCTTAGTGGCCTAATGACCTAAATTGTCCTAAGTGGCCTAAGTGGCGTAATGAGCCTAATCTTCCTAAGTGGTCTAAGTTGACTAATGGGCCTAATGGGCCTAATGGGGCTAAGTAGCCTAATGAGATTGATTGGCCTGATGGGCCTAATGGCCTCAGTGGCCTAATGAGCTGAATAGGCCTTAGTGGCCTAATGGGACTAATGGTCCTGATTGGCCTAAGTGGCCAAATGGGCCTAATGAGACTAATGGACCTATGTGACCTAATGAGCCTAATGGGACCAAGTGTCCTAATGAGTCGAATGGACATGAGTGGCCTAATGGGCTTGATGGGCTTGATTGTCCGAATGGGATGAATGGGTCTAAGTGGCTGAACTGGCCTGGTGGGCTGAATAGGCCTAAGTGGCCTAATGAGCCGAATTGGCCTAAGTGGCCTAATGTGACTAATGGGCCTAAGTAGCCTAATGGTCTAGATGAGGCTAATGGGACTAATGGGCCTCAGTGGCCTCATGGTCCTAATAGCCTAATGGGCATCATGGGCCTAAGTGGCCTAATGAGCCTTAGTGGCCTAATGGGCCTAATGTAGTTAATGAGCCTATGTAACCTAATGGGCCTAATGGTCCTCAATGGATTAATGGACCTAAGTATCCTAATAGTCCTAGTGGTCCTAAGTGACCTAATGAGATGAATGAGCCTAATAGGCCTAATGGCCCTTAGTGACCTAATGGGCATGATGGGCCTTAGTGGCCTCATGGGCCTTATGGGACTAATGAGATTTAGTGGCCTAAGTAGCCTAATGGGCGTAATGGGCCTAAGTTGCTGAATTGGCATGATGGGCCTGATGGGCCCAATGGGTCTTAGTGGCCTAGTTGGCTTCATAGGCCTAATTGGCCTGATAGGCCCAATGGGCCTAATAGGTCTCAGTGGCCCAATGAGACAAATGGGCATAAGTGGCCTAATGGGCCGAATGGGCATAAGTGGCCTAATGGGCCTGATGGGCCTGATAAGCCTAATGGGCCTCATAGGTCTAAGTGGTTCAATGGGCCCCATGGGCCTTAGTGTTCTAATGGACTGAGTGAGCCTAATGGGTCTAAGGGGCCTAATGGGCCTGATTTGCCGAATGGGCCCTAGTGACTGAATTTTACTAATGAGCCTAATGAGCCTGGTGGGTCCAATGGGCATAATGGGTCCAAGTGGCCTAATGGGCCTAATGGGCTTAAGTTTCCTAATGGGCCTAGTGGGCCTAAGTGGCCTAATGGGTCTGATGGGCCTAATGTGGCGAACGGGCCTAAGTGTCCTAAGTGGCCTGATGGGCATAATGGACCTCAGTGGCCTAATGGGCCTAATGGGCCTGATGGGATTAATGGGTCGAATGAGCCTCAATGGTCGAATGGGACTCATGGGCCTGATAGGACAAATGGGAATAATGTGCCAAATGGGAAGAATGTGACTTTGTGTCTTAATGGCCCAATAGGCCTAAGTGCCCTAATGGGCCTAATGGGCCTAATGGGCCTAAGTGGACGAATGGGTCTAGTGGACCTAAGTGGAAGAATGGGCATAATGGGCCTTAGTGGCATAATGGTCCTAAGTGTCCTCATGGTCCTAATTGGCCTAAGTGGATGGATGGTCCTAATGGGCCTTATGGGACCAATGGGCCTCAGGGGCGTAAGTGGCCTAATGGGCCTAGTTGGCCTAATGAGCCTAAGTTTCCTAATGGGCCTAATGGGTTTAAGTGGCCTAATGGTCCGAATGGGCCAAATGTGACTAGTGGGCCAAATTGGCCAATGGTCCTAAGTGGCCTAAGTGGCCAAATCAGCCTAATCGAAAAATTGGGCCTAATGGGCCTAAGTGTCCTAATAGGACAAATCGGCCTTGGTTGCCGAATGAGCCTAAGTGGCCCACTGGGCCTAATTTTCTCGGGTATCTGAATGGGCCTAATAGGCCTAAGTGGTTGGCCTAATGTTCCTGATAGGCCTAAGTGGTCTAATGGACCTAATGGGCATCATGGGCCTAAGTGGGCCACTTGGGCCTCATGGGCCTAAGTTTCCTAATGGACCCAATTGGCCTAATGGGCCTAATGAGCCTAATGGGATCAATGGGCTTAACAGTCCTAGGTGCTAAATGGGCCGAATGGGCCTAATAGTCCTAAGTGGACTAATGGTCCTAAATGGTCTAAGTGGACTAATCGACCAAATGGGATTAATGGTCCTAATGGGCCTAATGGGATTAATGGGCCTAAGTGGCCTAATTGACCTAAGGGGAATAATTGGCCTAAGTGTCTCAATGGTCCTAGGTGGCCTAATGGGCTTAATGGGCTTAACGGGCCTTGCAGAAAAATGGTCCTAATGGGATGAATGGACCTCAGCGGCCTAATGGACCTAAGCAGCCTAATGGGCCTAAGTTTCCAAATAGGCATAATGGTCATAGTGGGTTGAAAGGGCCTAATGGGCCTAAGGGGACTAATGGGAATATGTTTTCTAATGGGTCTAGGTGGCCTAATGGGCTTAATGGGCTTAACGAGACTAGGGTCCAAATGTGCCAAATGGGCCTAATTGGCCTCAATGGATTAATGGGCCTAATGGGCCTAATGGGATTAATGGGTCTAATTCACATAATGGACAAACTTTCCTAATTGGCCTAATGGGAATAATGTGGCCAATGGGCTGAATGGGCCAAATGAGCCTAAGTGGCCTAATGGGCCTATTGGACCTAATTGGCCTAATTGGCCTAAGTGGACTAATGGTCCGAAGTGGCCTAATGGGCCAAAGTTTCCTAATTTTCCTAATGGTATTAAGGGGCTTGATTTTCCTAATTGGCCTAAGTGGACTAATGGGACTAAGTGACCAAATCTACCTAATGGGCTTAATGGGCCGAGTGGGCCAATGTGGCCTAATCACCCTTAGTCGCCTAATCGACCTAATGAGGCTAAGTGGAATAAGGGCCTAAGTGTTCTAATGAGGTTATTGGGCTTAACGGGCCTAATGGGCCTAATGGGATGAATTGGCCTAATTAGCCTAAGTGGCCTAATGCATCTAATGGGCCTAAGTCGCCTAATCGATCTAATGGGATTAATGTGCCTAAGGTGCCTAGTGGTCCTAATGGGCCTAATGTGCTTAATGGGCCTAATGGGACTAAGTGGACTAATGGACGTAAGTGGCCCAATTGGACTAATTGGATTAATGGTCCTAGTGGGGCTAAGTGGCCTTATGGACCTAATGGGCCTAAGTGGCTTGATCGGCCTAATGGGCCTAAGTGGCCTAATAGGCCTAAGTGGCCCAATGGGCATAATTGGCCTAAGTGGCATAATGGGTCTAATTGGCCTAAGTGGTCGAACGGGATGAATGATCCTAATTAGCCCAATGGTCCTAATGGGCGTAAGTCGCCTAATGGGCCTAATGGACCTAAGTGGTGTGATGGGGCTAATGGGCCTATGTGGCCTCATGGTCCTTAAGGACCTTAGTGCCCTAAAGGGCCTCAGTGACCTCATGGGACAAATAGTATTAATAGCCCTAATGGGCCTAATGGGCTTAAGTGGCCTATGTGGTCCAATGGGCCCAATGGGTCTAACTGGCCTATGTGGTCTTATAGGCTTAATGGGCCTAATGGGTTATATGGTCCAAATCTGTTGAATGGGAATAATGAGACTAAGTGGTCGAATGGGACTAATGGACTAATGTGCATAATGGGTTTAATGGGCCTAAATTTCCTAATGGACCTAATGGGTGTAATGGGCCGAAGTGGCCAAATGGGCGTAATGAGCCTAGGTGGCCCAATGGGCCCAATGAGCCTGAGTGGCTTAATGGGTCGAATGGGCTGAATGGGCCTAAGTGGTCCAATCATCCTAAATGACCTAATGGGACAAATTGGCCTAATGTACCTAAGTGGTTGAATGGGCCTAAGTGGTCAAATGGGGCTAATGGGCCTAAGTGGCCGAATGGGGCTAATGGGCCTAAGTAGCGGAATGGGCTTAAGTGGCCCAATGGGTCTAATGGGCCTAATGGTTGTAAGTGGACTAATGAGAATAATTTTCCAAATGGGCCGAAGTGGCCTAATGGGCTTAATGGGACCAAGTGGCCGAATGGGCCAAATGGGCCTAAGTGGCCAAAATGGCCCAATGGGCCTAAGTGACCTAATGGGCCTAATGGGACTAAGTGGCCTAATGGGACTAATGGACCTAAGTGGCCTCATGGGACTAATGGGCCTAAGTGGAATAAGTGGTCTAATCGACCGAATTTATCGAATAGGCCTAAGTGCCCTAATGGGCCCAAGTTTCCAAATGGGCCAGTTGGGCCTTAGTGGCCCAATGGGCCTAATTTTCCTAAAAGGCTTAACGGGCCTAATGGGACGAATGGGATGAATGGGCATAATGGGACTAAGGGCCTGAATAGGCATAATTGGTCTAATGGGCACAAGTTTTATAATGGGCCTAAGTGGCCGAATGCGCCTAAGTGGCCCAAATGGGCCTAATGGCCTGAATAGGGATAAGGGCCCCAATGGACCTAACGTGCCGAATGGGCCTAAAGTGCCAAATGGGTTGAAGTGGCCCAATGGGACTAATTTTCTTAAGTTGCCTAATGGGACAAATGGGACGAATGGGATGAATGGGCGTAATAGGACTAAGTGGCCTAATGGGCCAAATTAGTCTAATGGGCCTAAGTGTCATAATGTGACTAAGTGGATGAATGAACTTAAGTGGCCCAAATGAGCCTAATGTCCCCAATGGGGATAAGGGCCCAAATGGGCCTAACGTGCTGAATGGGCCGAAGTGGATTAATGAGCCTAATTAGCCTAATGGGCCTAATGGCCTGAATGGGCCTAAGGGTCCCAATGGGACGAATGGGCATAATGGGCAAAAGTGGACTAATGGGGATAATGTGCCTAATGTATCTAAGGGGACTAATGTGCCTAATGTTCCAAATGACCTTAATGGGACTAATGGGCCTAATTGACCTAATGGGCCTAAGTGGCCTAATGGGCCTAATCGACGTAAGTAGCCTAATGGGCAGAAGTGACCTAATGGGACGAATGGGCCTAAGTGGGATAGTGGGCCTAGTGGCATAGTGGACCTAATGGTCCTGATGGGCCTAATGGGATGAAGTGGACTAATGGGCCTAATGGGCCTAATGGGCCTAAGTTGTCTAATGGGCCTAAGTGGCCTCATGGGCGTAATGAGACTAAGTGGCCTAATGCATCGAATGGGCCTAATTGGACTAATGGTCCTAATGGGTCTAAGTGGACTAAGGGGCCTAATGTGCCTAAGTGTCCTAATCGACATAATGGGCTTAGTGGGTCGAAGTGGCCTAATGGGCCTAATGGTCCAAAGTGTCTTAATGGGCCTAATTGGCCAAAGTGGCCTAATGAACCTAAGTGGCCTATTGAGCCTAATGGGCCTAAGTAGACTAATCATCCTAATGGGATTAATAGGCCTAAATGGACTAATGGGCATAATGGGATGAAGTGGCCAAAGTGGCCTAATGAGAATAACGGTGCATAGTGGCCTCATCGGCCTAATGGGCCTAAGTGGTCTAATGGGCCTAAGTGGCAAAACGAGTCTAAAGGTACTAAGTGGACTAATGGTTCTAATGGGTCTAAGTGTCCTGGTGGGCCTAATGGGCCTAAGTGGCCTCATGGACCTAAAGGGCCTAGGTGGCCTCATGGGCATAATGGTCCTCAATGGCCTCATGAGCCTAATGGGCCTAAAGGGCTTGGGGGCCTAAGTGGGCTAATGAGCCCAATCAACCTAATGGGCCTAAGTATCCTAATGGGCCTAATGGGCTTAAGTTGTCTAATGGGCCCAATAGTACTAATGGGCCTAATGGGCCTAATGGAACTAATGGGTTTAATGGGCCAAAATGGCCTAATGGGCCGAATGGATGTAATGGGTTGAAGTGGCCAAATGAGCATAATGAACCTAGGTAGCCTGATGGGCCCAATGGGCATGGGTAGCTTAATGGGTCGAATGGGCCGAATGGGACAAAGTGGCATAGTGGACCTAATGAGCCTGAGTTGATGAATGGGCCTAACTGGCTGAATGGGGCTAATGGGCCTAAGTAGCGGAATGGGCTTAAGTGACCCAATGGGTCTAATGGGCCTAATGGGTGTAAGTGGCCTAATTGGCATAATTTTACAAATGGACCTAAGTGACCTAATGGGCTTAATGGGACCAAGTGGTCGATTGAGCCAAATGAGCCTAAGTGGCCAAACTGGTCTAATGGTCCAAATGGACCAAATGGTTCGAATGGGCCTAAGTGGCCTAATGGGCCTAATGGGACTAAGTGGCCAAATGGGCCTAATGGGCCCAAGTGGACTCATGGACCTAATGGGCCTAAGTGGAATAAGTGGTCTAATCAACCTAATTGACTGAATGGGCCTAAGTGGCCTAATGGGCCTAAGTTTCCAAATGGGCCTATTGGGCCTTAGTGGCCCAATGGGCCTAATTTTCCTAAGTGGCCTAATGGGCCTAATGGGACGAATGGGATGAATCGTCCTAATGGGACTAAGTGGCTGAATAGGCCTAATTGGTCTAATGGGCCTAAGTTTTATAATGGGCCTAAGTGGACGAATGCACCTAAGTGGCCCAAATGGACCTAATGGCCCGAATGGGGCTAAGGGCCTGAATGGGCATAAGTGTCATAATGTGCATAAGTGGATGAATGAGCCTAAGTGGCCCAAATGGGCCTAATGCCCCAAATGGGGCTAAGGGAACAAATGGACCTAATGTGCCGAATGGGCCGAAGTGGCTTAATTAGCCTAATTGGCCTAATGGGCCTAATGGCCCGAATGGGCCTAAGGGTCCTAATGGGATGAATTGGCCCAATGGGCCAAAGTGAACTAATGGACCTAATGGGCCTAATGGATCTAAGGGGCCTAATGGGCCTAATGGGCCAAACGACCCTAATTAGCCAAACGGGCCTAATCAGCCTAATGGGCCTAAGTGACCTAATGGGAAAAAGTGGCCTAGTGGGACTAATGGGCCTAAGTGGCATAATGGGCCTAAGTGGCCTAATGGGCCTAATGGACGTAAGTGTCCTAATGGGCCGAAGTGGCCTAATAGGCCTAATGTGCCTAAGTGGCTTCATGGGCGTAGTGGGCCTAAGTGGCATAATGGGCCTAATGGTCCTGATGGGCTTAATGGGTTGAAGTGGCCTAATGGTCCTAATGGGCCTCAATGGCCTAATGAGCCTAAGTTGTCTAATGGGCCTAAGTTGCCTCATGGGCGTAATGGGGCTAAGTGGCCTAATGCATCGAATGAGCCTAATTAGCCTAATGGGCCTAATGGGTCTAAGTGGCCTAAGGGGCCTAATGGGTATAAGTGGCCTAATCGACATAATCAACATAGTGGGTTGAAGTGGCCTAATGGACCTAATGGTCCCAAGTGGCCTAATGGGCCTAATGGGCCAAAGTGGCCTAATGGGCCAAAGTGGCCTAATGGGTCTAAGTGGCCTATTGAGCCTAATGGGCCTAAGTGGACGAATTGGTCTAATGGGATTAATGGGACTAAATGGACTAATGAGAATAATGGGATGAAGTGGCCAAAGTGGCCTTATGGGCATAATGGTCCAAAGTGGCCTCATTGGCCTAATGGGTGTTAGTGGCCTAATGGGCCTAAGTGGCATAACGAGCCTAAAGGGCCTAAGTGGCCTAATGGTTCTAATGGGCCTAAGTAGCCTGATGGGCCTAATGGGCCTAAGTGGCCTCATGGACCTAAAGGGCCTTGGTGACCTCATGGGAATAATGGGCTTCAATGGCCTCATGAGCATAATGGGAATAATGGGCTTGGGGGCCTAATTGGCCCAATGGGCCTAATCAGCCTAATGGGCCTAAGTATCCCAATGGGACTAATGGGATTAAGTTATCTAATGGGACCAATAAGACTAATGGGCCTAATGGGCCTAAGTGGTCTAATGGGCCTAAGTGACCTAATCAACCTAATGGTCCTAATGGGTGTAATGGGATTAAGTGGTCAAATGGGCCTAATCGGCCTAAGGGGCTTAATGTACTGAATGGGATTAATTGGCTTAGTGGGCCTAATGGGATAAATGTACCTAGTAGGCCTAATGGGCCTAAATGACTTAATGGGCCTATTGGGCCTCAGTGGCATAATGGGTCTAAGTTGACTAATGGGCCTAATGGGATGAATGGGTCGACGTGGCCTAATGGGCATAAGTGGCCTAATGGGATTAATGGGCCCAATGGTCCTAATAGATATAATGGGATTAATTGGCCTAATGGGCCTAAAGGGCCTAATGGGCCTAAGTGGCCTAATTATCCCTATGGGCCTAAGTGGCGTAATGGGTTGAACTGGCCTAACGGGCCTAAGTGGCCTAAGGGGCCTAAGTGGCCTAATGGTCTTAATGAGCCTAAGTGACCTAAAGGTACTAATGGGCCTAATGGGGCTAATGGGCCTAACAAGACGAATGGTCCCATGTGGCCTAATGGGCCTACATGGCCAAATGGGCCTAAGTGGACTAATGCGCCTAAAGAGCCTAATCGACCAAAGGGGCCTAATGGGCCTAAGTGGCATAATCATAGCCTAATGGGCCTAAGTGGTCTAATGGGTCCAATGGGTATAATGGGCTCATGTGGCCTAATGTGCCTAATGAGACTAAGTGACCTAATGGGATGAATGGGATGAATCGGCCTAATGGGCCTAATCGGACTAAGTGGCCTAATCGGCCAAAAGAGCCTAATGGACCAAAGCAACCTAATTGGACTAAGTGACATAATCGGCCTAATGGGCCTAATGGACCTAAGTGGACTAATGGGCCTAATGGACTTAATTGACCAAAGTGTCCTAATTGGCCTAAGTGACATAATTGTTACCAAATGGGCCTAAGAGGCCTAATGGGCCCAATATGCCTAAGTGTCCTAATGGGCCTAAGTGGGAGAATGAGACAAATGAACTGAATGGGCCTAATGGACTGAAAGGGCCTATGTGGCCTAATGGGATGAATGGGCCTAAGTATCCTAATGGGACAAATGGTCCTAATGGGCATAAGTGGTCTAATGGACCTAATGGGATGAATGTGCATAATGGTTCTAATTGGCCTAAGTTTCCTAATGGGCCAAATCGGCCAAATGTGTTTAAGTGGCCTAATGGGCCTAATAGGTCAATTAGGCCTAAGTGGCATAATGGGCCTAATGACATGAATGAGCTTAAGTTGCCCAATGGGCCTAATGGGCTGAATGGGACGAAGTTTCTGAATGGGCCTAATGGGACAAAAGGTATTAATGGGATGAATGGGCCTAATGATCCTAATGGATCTAAGTGGCCTAATAGTCCTAATGGGCATAAGTGGCCTAATGGACCTAAGTGGCCTAATGGTTCTAGTGGTCATAATGTGTTGAATGGACCCAATGGGATGAACTGGTCTAGTGGGGTGAATTAGTTGAATGGGCCTAGTTGGCCGAAGTGGCCTAATGGGCCCAATGGGCTAACTAGACCGAAGTGGCCTATTGAGCCGAATGGGCCTAAAGGCTCCAATGGGTGTAATGGTCTGAATGGGTCAAATGAGACTAAAGGGACCAATGGGCCTAATGGGCCTAATTATCCGAATGTGTCAGATGGGTCTAATGGGCATAGTGGGACGAAGTGTCTTAATAGACTTACTAGGCCTGATGGAACTATTGGGCCTAATGGACCTAATGGGCCTAAGTGGCCTAATGGTCTTAAGTTCACAAATGGACTTAATGAGCCTCATGGAAGTAATGGGCATAATGGGACTATGTGAACCAATGGTACTAGTGGGATTAAGTGGGATAATGGTCCTAATGGGCCTAGGTGGACCAATGAGCCTAATGGGCCAAGTGGTCTAATGGGCCTAAGTGACCGAATGGGCTGAATGGTCTTAATGGGATGAATGGGCATAATGAGTTGAATGGGACTAATGGGAATAAGTGTCCTAATAGGCCAAAGTGGTCTAATAGTCCCAATGGGCCTAACGGGCCAAATTTTCCTAATGGGCCAAATGGTCCAAATGGGCCTAAGTGGCCTCATGGGCCTAAGTTCCCTAATGGGTTGAAGTGGCCTAATGGAAACAATGGGCCTAAGTTCCATAATGGGCCTGAGGGGCCTAAGCGGCCTAATGGGACAAAGTGGAAGAATGGTCCTAATGGGCATAATGGGCCTCAGTGGCCAAATCGACCTAATGGGCATAATGGGCCCAAGTGTCTGAATGGTCCTAATTGGCCTAAGTGGACCAATGGGCCTAATGGACCTAATGGTCCCAAGTGGTCCTACATGGTCTAATGGGCCTACTGGGCCTACTGGGCCTACCAGGCATAATAGGACTACTAGGCCAACTAGGCCTAATGGGACTAATGGGCCTAAGTGGTATAATGTGCCTAAGTGGCCTAATGGGCATAAGTTTCTTAATGGGTCTAATGGGACTAAGTTGCCTAATGGGTTTAATGGGCCTAATGTGGCTATGTGGAATAATGGTCCAAAGTGGACGAATAGGTCTAATGGGATTAATGGACATAATGGTCCGAAGTGGCCAAATGGGCCAAATGGGCCTAAGTTTTCACATGAGCCTAATGATCCTCTATGGCCTAATGGGACTAATGATCCTCAGTGGCCTAATGGGCCTAATGCACTTATTGGTCCTAAGTGGCCTAATGGGCCAAAGTGGACGAATGGACATATAGGCCTAATGGGCATAATGAGCCTAATGGGCCTAATGGACCTAATGGGCCTAAGTGGCATAATGGGCATAATGGTCCTAATGGGTCAAAGTGGAAGAGTGGGAATAATGGGCCTAATGGTACAAAGTGGCCAAATGGGTCTAATGGTCCTAAGTGGCCTAATGAGCCTATTGGGCCTAATTGGATTAATAGGCCTAATGGACCAAATGAGCCTAAGTGGCCTAATGGAACAAAGTGGATGAATGTGCCTAATGGGCCGAATATCCTAATGGTCTAAAGTGGACAAATGGGCCAAATGGGCCTAAGTGGACTAATGGTCCTAATGGGACTAATTGGCCTAAGTGGGTACGATTGCACTTTTCGATTGCACTGGGTACCATTCCTTTTCGATTAGAATCATCGCTTTCTTCTCTTCCACCTAGATACAACAAATCTGGATATGATTTGGAATACCTCTTTCCCCCTTTATTCCATCAAGATTTCATGATAAGTTCTTCAATAAACTTATGATTTATAAAATACAAATCATAAAAGCATAACCAAATTTAATTTTATTATAGTTAGTAGACTTAGATACTTCATAAAAAAACTTCTTTCATACAAGATCAAGTGTGAATCTGGTGACCTTTTACTTCCTGCAAGATGCATTCTTCATGCGACCAATTATCTCTTTCCATATAACAATAAATTCCTCATTATGATCCTTTCACATACCAGACCCAAGACAAGTCTGATTAGTGCCTTTTCTTTTAAACATCTTTGCCTCATTATAATGGATAGAGTGAGTCTGATTCTTTTGAAAACAATGGCTAGTACGATTTCCACCAAATAAAAAGTGAGGTGATTTTCTTTCTTCGAAAGCTTTCCTTAACACCAAAATACAACACATGAAAACAAACACCATCCTCATCAGCATGGTCCCAACAATCCCCCCTTTGGATTTTGTTGTCAACCAAGTTTCAAAAATCATTGAACTTAAGCCCATTTGGCCAATTTGGACCATTTCCCACTTAGGCCCATTAGGGAACCTAGCCCTATTAGGCCCATTAGGCCACATACACCCATTAGACTCATTAGGCCACTTTGGCCCATTATCCCATTTGGACCATTTAACCATTTAGTCATGTTAGTCCCATGAGGCCCATTAGGCCACATCGGCCCATTAGGCCACTTTGTCCCATTAGGCCCATTAGGCCAAATAGACACTTGAGGCCCATTAGATCACTTCATCCCATTAGGCCACTTAGGCCCATTGGACCCGTTAGGCCTATTAGGACCATTCTGCCCATTTAGCCCATTGGGCCCATTAGGTAACTTAGGCCACTTAGGCCCATTATGCCACATGGGCCCATTACAACCATTAGGCTCATTAAGTAACTTAGGAAACTTAGGCCCATTAGGAAACTTAGTCCCAGTCGACCCATTAGACCCATTAGGCCACTTAGGCCCATTTGACCCATTAGGACCATTATGTACATTAGACCCATTAGACTGATTAGGCTACTTAGGCACATTAGACCCATTAGTACCATTAGGCCCATTAGGCAACTTAGGCCGCTTAGGGCTGTTGAGCCACTTAGACCCATTGGACCCATTAGGCCCATTAGGAAACTTAGGCAATATAGAACCACACTTAGACCTATTAGACCCATTATGCCCATTAGTCCCATTACCCATTAGGCCTGTTAGGCCACTTATGCCCATGAGGCCCATTTGGCCACTTCAGCCAATTAGCCCCATTAGGACACTCAAGCCCATTAAGCTCATTAGGCCACTTCGACCCATTAGGCAACTTCGGACACTTAGGCCCATTGGACCCATTAGGCCAATTGGTCCCATTAGGCCCATTCATCTCATTATGCGCATTGGGTAACTTTGGCCACTTAGGCCAATTGGACCCATTAGGCCCATTGGACCCATTAGGCCAATTGGCCCATTAGGGAACTTAGGTCACTTAGGTCAATTAGGTCACTTAGGCCCATTAGACCCATCAGGCCCATTAGGAAACTTAGGATACTTAAGTCCATTAGGCCACTCAGACCCATTTGACCCATTCAGACCATTAGGCCACTTAAGCACATTCCACCCATTGCATCCATTAGGTCCATTAGACCCATTAGGCTGATTAGGCCACTTAGGCCCATTATACCCATTAAGGCCCATTAGGCCCATTAGGAAACTTAATCCACTTAGGACCATTCAAACACTTAGACCCATTGTACCCATTAGGCCCATTAGGCAACTTATGCCACTAAGCCCGTTAGGCCACTTAGACCCATTGGACCCATTAGGCACATTGGACCCATTAGGCCCATTAGGCAACTTAGGCCACTTAGGGTCATTAGAGAACTTAGAACCATTAGACCCATTAGGTCTATTGGGAAACTTATGCCACTTACACCCATTGGAACCATTATTCCCATTATGCTCATTAGGCAGTTTAGTCCACTTCGACCCATTAGGCCACTTTGGCCCATTGGACTCATTAGGCTAAATTATCCATCATGGGTAAATTAGGCCCATTAGGCCCATTTTACCCATTAAACTACTTAATCCCTATATCCCCATTAGGTGACTTAGGCACATTAGGCTACTTAGGCTCATTAGGCCCCTTGGATCCATTAGGCCCATTGGGCCCCTTAACCCCATTCGTCCAATTAGGCCATTTGGCTCACTAGGTCCAAATGGCCATAATGGGCCCATTCATCCCATTAGGTCACTTAGGATCAACAGTTCCAATCTTCCCATTAGGCCTATTAGGTCACTTAGGCCACTTATGCCCATTAGGACACTTATACCCATTAGACCAATTGGGTTGATTGGACCCCTTAGGCACATTAGGCCAATCAGGCCTTTGGGCCCATTATTCCCACTAGGTCACTTAGGTAAAATAGGCTCAATAGTCCCATTTAGTCTATTAGGTCACTTAGGCCACTTAGGCCCATTAGGCCCCTTAGGTCCAATAGGCCCCTTAGACCCATTAGGCCCATTAGGCCCATTAGGCCCATTCGGCCCCTTAGGCCCATTGATCCCATTAGGCCCATTTGGTGCATTAGGCCACTTAGGCCTACTCAACCACTTTGTCCCATTAGTCCCCTTATACCGATTAGGCCCGTTGGGCCCATTAGGCCCATTAGGTCCATTGGGGAAATTTGGCAATTAGCCCATTAGGCTGAATTAACCACAATGGGTCCATTAATCCACTTAGGCCCATTTTTCCATTATACCTATTAGGCTAAATTGGTCATAGTGGACCCATTAGGCCACTTAGGACCAATAGGCTCATTGATCCCATTAGGCCCATTAGGCCAATCAGGCCACTTAGGGCCAACTGGTCCACTCGACCCATTAAGCCCATTGGGCCTGTTAGGCTGAATGGGGCTTAATCAGACCATTAGGAAACTTAGTCCCAAAAGGCTCATTTGGACCATTAGGCCACTTAGGCCACTCAGGCCCATTGGGCCAATTTGACCCAGTGGACTCATTAGGCCACTTAAGACCAATTGGCTGATTTGGCCACTTAGGCCCATTTGGCCCCTTAGGCCACTTAAGCCCATTGACCCATTTGTACCAGTAGACCCATTTTGACACTTAATCCCATTAAACCCATTAGGCCTCATAGGACACTTTGTCCCATTAGGCCATTTAGGCCAATTTAGGCCATTTAGGCCAATTAGGCTAATTAGTCCATTTAGACCATTTAGTCCAATTAGGTCGTTTAGGTCATTTAGGCCAATTTAGGCCATTTAGGCCAATGAGGCAAATGACACCAATTCAAGCCAATTAGGCCAATTTAGGTCCTTTAGGGCATTTAGGCCAATTAGAATATTTATTCCATTTAGGCCAATTTAGGACAATTAAGCCAATTATTCCAATTAGGCTCATTAGTCCAATTAGGCCAATTAGAAAATTTAGTTCATTTAGGCCATTTGGGCTAATTTTGGTCATTTAGATTAATTAGGCCATTTAGGCCAATTTAGGTCATTTAGACTATTTAGGCCAATTGAGACCATTTAGGCCAATTCGTCTAATTATGCCATTTAGGCCAATTTAGACAATTTCAATTAGGCCAATTAGGTCGATTAGTCTATTTAAGCTGATTATGCCAATTTTAACCATTTAGGCCAATTAGGATAATTATGCTATTTAGTAAATTTAATCCAATTAGTCCATTTAGGCGAATCTTATCCATTTAGACCATTTAGACCAATTTAGGCCATTTAGGCCAATTTGGCCAAATAGGTCAATTAGAAAATTCAGGCAATTTAGGCCAATTATGCCATTTAGGCCAATTTAGTTCATTTAGACCAATTATTCCAATTAGAACAATTTTTTCCATTTAGAACATTTAGGTTAATTATCCCATTAAGGCCAATTTGGCTCATTTAGACCAATTATGAAAATTAGGCCAATTAGGCAATTCAGTCCAATTAGACCAATTAGGCCATTTAGGCCAATTTATTCCATTTAGGACAATTTAGGCCATTTAGGTCAATTTATGCCACTTAGGCCAATTATACCAATCATTTCATTTAGTCCATTTAGGCCAATTAGTCCATTTAGACCATTTAGACCAATTTAGGCCATTTCGACCAATTATGCCAATTTAGTCCATTTAGGCTAATTTAGGCCAATTATCCAAATTAGGAAAATTAGTCCATTTAGGCCATTTAGACTAATTAGTCCAATTATTCCATTTAGGAAAATTAATCCATTTAGGACAATTAGGCCAATTAGACCATTTAGGCCAATTTAGGCCATTTAGGCCAATTAATCAATTTGGTCATTTAGGTCATTTAGGCTATTTAGGACAATTACTCCATTTAGGCCATTTAGTCCATTTAGACCAATTAGGTAAATTATAATATTTAGGTTATTTAGGCCAATTTAGGTCATTTAGGTCATTTAGACTAATTTAGGTCATTTAGACTATTTAGGTTAATTTAGACCATTTAAGCCAATACGACCAATTAGTCCATTTAAAAAAAATTAGGCCATTTAGGCCAATTAGTCCAATTATTACATTTAAGATTATTTGTGAAATTTAGGCCATTTAGGGAAATTAGGCCATTTAGGACAATTATACCAATTAGATAATTTATGGAATTTAGGTCAATGAGGCCAATTAGGTTAATTTAGGTCATTTAGGCCAATTAGACCATTTAGGCCATTTAGGAAATTTAGGACAGTTTAGTCCATTTAGGTCAATTAGGATAATTAGTAAAATTAGTTAATTTATGAAATTTAAGCCAATTAGTCCATTTAGGCCAATTTAGACCATTTAAACCAATTAAGCCAATTAGGCCAATTTTGATCATTTAGGCTAATTTAGGCCAATTATGCCAATTAAGCCATTTGGATAATGTACTATGAAGGGACACACGGTAGATATAATTTCAAGTGTGAGTACTCGTAAGTAGATGAGGCTTCTTCTCATGAAGTTCACACTTGGTAATCTCCAAGACGGGAGATTATGAGAACAGACTCGTCAGTAGGAATTCTGCATGTTTTAGTGTCATCGAATATTCCTATCCATGAGTGTGTGTCATGGTCCATAGACTTTAAAATTATTATTAATGCATGTCACAACTTTCATACTTAGATGTATGTCATAAACCATGACGATAATAGCTCATGGCGAAGTTAGATACGTTGGGTGCACCATAAGTGACATGTCATTAATGAATAAGTTGAGGAAGGATTTGTCCTTTCCGTCTTTATAGAAGCAGATATCTCAACCCTTTGATTAGAATAAAACCATCACATTAAATTCCATGTACATGGTGTAACAGTACATTTATTTTAGATAGTCAAAGGAAGACATATTGAAAATATAGGTTAGTGACATGGATGTGCAACCTTCTTGATGAGATATTGTGAAAAAGAGATTATATTACACACTAAGAATTCGTATGTGGTTTTCAATATTGCAACATCAAGTTCTTTCACTTTGGTGCCTTGAAACATTTTTTTTGCAAGGGGTGCCTTGAAACATTACTAGACAGTAATCTTGGACTTTAGGAAAGTCTGCCTAATGTCAATGAGAAGGAATCATGGAGGGTCACACACTAAGTGTTTCCATTAATCTCGATTAAATTTTATTTCAGTTTAAATAATTGAATAAATATTATTCTCAAGTTTAAGGAATAATTTTATTCAATTTATATTGATCAAATAAAGTAAATAAATATTTATTCACCAACATGTGAATAAAATATTTATTTTATTTATTGAATATTTTAATAAATATTTATTTGCTATACTGTAAATAAAATATTTATTTATGAATAAAATATTTATTCAGTTTTTTCAATAAATGATAGAGGAGTGTGAACGGACCAAGATTGAGTCCATTGACAAATATTAATTAACAATACCATTATATAATTTTTGTTTTCAATTTTAGGGGGTTTCAGGGTTTTTTTGGGCTTCTAATGTATTTTTAGGGATTTAGGGTCTTTTGGGGTTTTAGGGATTTTTTTGAGTTTTTTTGGGGGTTTTAAGGTTTTTTAGACTTTTTAAAGTTTTTAGGGGTTTAAAATGTTTTTAGAGTTTATAGTGGGTTTTTAGGGTTTTTATTGTTTTTGAATGTTTTGAGTTGTTTTTATGTTTTCCAGGGATTTTTTAGTGTTTTTAGGGTTTTCTACATTTTCATTGATTTTAAGGGGGTTTTTATGAATTTTATGGGTTTTAAGGTTTTTTAGGGTTTTTAGAGATTTTATGGGATTTTAGTTATTTTAGCAGTTTTCACAATTTTTATGGTCTTTTTCGTTTTTAGGGTTATTTTGAGTTTTTTAGGGGGTTGAGGGTTTTTAGAGTTTTTTTACATTTTTAGGGTTTTTAAAGGTTTTTAGTTTAGTGGGTTTTCGGGTTTGTATTGCTTCTTAGGGGTTTTTTAAAGTTTTTTAGGGGTTTTTATGGTTTTCAGGGGGTTTTCATTATTTTTAGGGCTTTTATGTTGTCATTTATTTTTTGGTTTTTTTGGATTTTTATGGTTTTTAGGGTTTTGGAGGGTTTTAGGGTGTTAGGGTTTTTAGGTTTTTTTAGGGTTTTTAGGTTCTTTTTGGATTTTGGGTTTTTTTGAGTCTTCAAGTTTTAAGGTTTTTTAAAATTGTTAACATTTGTAGGGTTTTTAATGGGTTTTATAGTTTCTAGTGGGTTTTTAGTATTTTTTGGGTTTTTGGGGGGTTTTAATGTTTTAGTGTTTTTTTGGTATTCTAGGTTATTTTGGTGTTTTTATGATTTTATTTGTTTTCATGGATTTTAAGGATTTTTATAGTTTTTATGGTTTTTAGGGCATTTGGGGGGGGGGTTAGGGTTTTTTCAGTGGGTTTTAGGGTTTTTAAGGTTTTTAGGGTCTTTTGGGGGTTTGAGGGTTTTTTGAGTTTTTATGGGTTTTAAGGTTTTTTTGAGTTTTTTTAACCTTTTAGGGGTTTAAAGGGTTTTTATAGATTTCATTTATTTTAAGGGTTTTTAGGGTGTTTTTGCTAGGCAAGTTTTTTAGTCTTTTTAGTGATTTTTAGCGGTTTTTAGGGTTTTTGTTGTTTTTCAAGGTTCTTAGGGATTTTGAGGGGGTTTAGGGTTTTTGATTGGTTTTTAGGGTTTTTCAGGGTTTTAGGATCTTTTTAGGTTTTTAGGTTTTATTTTTTATTTTTTTAGGGTTGTAAAGTTTTTTAGAGTTTTTTATGTTTTTTAGGGTTTTAAGGTTTTTTAGTGTTTCTAGTGGTTTTTATGGGGTTTTAGGGTTTTTACGGTTTTTTGGGGAACTTATGGTTTTCAGGGGTTTTTCAGGGTTTTTAGGGATTTTTACATTTTCAAATATTTTTAGGGGTTTTCTAAGTTTTTTTATGTTTTTTAGGGTTATTAAGGTTTTTTGAGATTTTGAGGGTTTTTTGGGTTTTTCATAGGCTTTTGGGTTTTTTTCCAGGTTTTATGGACTTTTTGAGTTTTTAGGGTCTTTTTGGGTTTTTAGGGTTTTTTACATTTGATGCATCACTGGAAAGCTCAAAACGAGCAAGTGAATAGGACCAGCGTAATGTAGCCAAATCGACCAAGGCTAAAAGGCAATGCCACCCACCAAGGTTCCTCCATGCTTAAAGACCACATCACCAGCAATGGAGATGCACCACCAATTTCGGGCAAAGGAAAGAGGCTAAAGCTATAAGAATGCACAACAAGCTTCACAAATTCATCCAATTCAAAAACTTCCATTACAATGGGATGAAAATACATTTTAAAGAAAAAATTAAGAAAGGAAAATGTCCCAATTCGAGTTACAAGGCATGGGGAACCCAAAAGGAACATAAAAAGCATAAAACAACACTTTCTCAAGCCATTTAATGACCCCACTAGATAAAGTAGTGGGATTCTCTCTTAATGATACTTTTCATCACCTTCTCTCTCCTCATTAATGTGCTGCTACGAATTTACACCCATTTCCATGTGGATAAATGATTTTGGGCCTCAAATAAGTGTGTTGTGGCCCACCATAGTGTTGGACATCAAGAAGTGTGGGCTGGTCCAATTCGAACAACAATTGGGCTTGAAATTTTTATCAAGCCCAAAATTATTCTCCTTGGCCTGAATCAGATCCATATCATGCCCCCCTGGTTGAAGAGTATTTTCCCTCAAATCCATGACATCATCTTCTTCAATGTAAGGAGAGAAGTCCCCAATGTTTAACATTGCAGAAATGCCACCAAAATCATCTAGTAAATCAATTTTCAGGCATTGTTTCCCACTCGTTCAAGAACTTTGAATGGACCTTCAGCTCGTGGTGCTAGCTTGCTCTTCCTTTTGGATTAAAATATCTGCTTATGAAGGTGAATCCACACTTTGTCTCCAGGATGGGAAATAGCCCGCTTCCAATTCTTGTTGGATCGCCTCTTGTATGCTTCATTAGACTTCTCTATTTGAGCATGAATAGATTCATGGAGCTTCTTCATCTGCTTTGTCTTCTCCTCTGCATCATTATTCACCTGAAAATCAAGAGGCCAAGAGCACAATTCTATAGGAGTGATTGGATTGATTCCATAAACCACTTTGAATGGATAATGCTGAGTGGTAGCACTGGGAGATCTATTGTATGCAAATTCAGCTTGTGCAAGTTGCAAATACCAATCACTCATGCTCCTGTTCACCAATGTTCTCAGAATAGTGCCCAATGTACGATTGGTAACTTCTATTTTCCCATCCATTTGAGGGTGATGGGATGTGATGAAAATAAGTTTCGTACCGAATTTCCCCCATAATGTCCTCCAAAAATGGATGAGAAATTTTGTGTCTCTATCCAAAACGATGCTGCGAGGAATTCCATTAAGGCGAACAATCTCTTTGAAAAACAATTCTGACACTTTCACCGCATCTTCAGTCTTATGACAAGGTATGAAATGATCCATCTTAGAAAACTGATCAACAACAACCATTATTGAATCTTTACCTCGCTGAGTCTTTGGTAAATCCATAATGAAATCCATGCTGAGATCTTCCCATGGCTGCTCCAGAATAGGTAACGGAGTGTATAAACCAGGATTGAAATGACTCTTTGCTCTTTGAAATGTTCCGCATCTCGAAAGAATTTCTTGGACATCTGATTTCATCTTCGGCCAGTAGAAATTCTCCTTTAGTATCTCCAAGGTTTTATGGATGCCAAAATGACCGGAAAGTCCCCCTTCATGTGCTTCCCGAATGATAAAGTCCCTGTAATTACCCTTTGGAAAACACAACTTGTTTCTCTTAAAGAGAAACCCATCATGTACAGAATAATCCTCCACAAATCCATCTTAACATTGGATTAAAATATAATTAAACTCTATATCATGTTGATAATCTCCTCTCATAAACTGAAATCTAAGAATTCGAGCATCTAGAATGGTAAGTAATGCATACCTTCAAGATAAAGCATCTGCCACCAGATTATCTTGGCCGTTATTGTATTTTTACATGAATGATAATGATTGTAAGAATTCCACCCACTTTCCATACCTCGAAATTAGCTTGTGTTGACCATTGATAAACCTCAATGCCTGATTTTCATAATGAAGAACAAACTGCTTCGGTCTCAAATAATTAGGCCAATGATCTAGGGCTCTTATAACCACATAAAATTACTTATCATAGGTGTTGTAATTATTCCTTTAATCATTCAGTTTCTCAATGAAATATGAAATAGGACACTTGATTTGGGTGAGAACAACACCTATCCCAACTCCACTTGCATCACATTCAACTTCAAATACTTGATCAAAATCAGGGAATGCCAAAACCGGTGCTTCACACAACATTTTTTTAATGATTTAAAATGATTCATTTGATGCCTTTGACCACTCAAATTTCTCCCTTTTCATGTATTTAGTGATAGGTTCCATGATAGTGCTAAAATTAGAAACAAAGCGATGATAAAAAAGATGCAAAACCATGGAAACTTTCTACTTTGGTGATGGATTCTGGTTGTTTCCATGAATTGATTGCTTCCATTTTTGATTCATCCACCATTATTCCTTCTTTGGTTACCACATATCCCAAAAACACAACTTTTGTTGAAAATAAATCAATTTTTTCCAGCTTTCCATACATCTTTTGTTCCTATAGAACGTCAAATACCCACCGAAGATGATCCACATGGATCTAAAAATTCTTGTTGTAAATCAAAATATCATCCAAATAAACAACCACAAATTTACCAATGAATGGCTTCAGAACTTCATTCATGAGTTGCATGAATGTGCTAGGAGAATTTGAGAGGCCGAATGTCATGACCAGCCACTCAAACAATCTGCCTTTAGTTTTGAAGGATTTTTTTTTCCACTCATCCCCTTACTTCATTCGAATCTGGTGGTATCCACAATTAAGATCAACCTTCAAAAAGGTTGATGAACCATGTAGTTAATCAAGAATATCATTGATTCATGGAATGAGATACCTATATTTGATGGTAATATTAATGATAGCTCTACTATCAATGCACATGTGATACGTACCATCCTTATTCAGCACCAATAATGCAGGAACAGAACATGGGATCATGCTTGGCCTTATAAAGCCTTGATCCATCAACTCATCTACTTTCTTATGTAATTCTTTTGATTCTCTAGGATTACACCGATATGCTGGTTTATTTGAAAATTGTGCACCCAGTAAAAGATCAATATGGTGTTCAATGCCTCTAAATGGTGGTAATCCTGCTGGAATATTATTTAGAAAAACGTCATGATATTCCCCAATTAAGGAATGAGCTAACGTATGTTGATGACTCTTCTCCTCATGGCACAACTTTTCCATCATCAATAAAGCAAAAAATGGATTTTTCTTATTTATGGCTTTCTCCACTTGAGCTTTTTTGATAAAGAGACTATCTTTGGGAACTTCTGGAATAGATTTTCCTTGAAGAGTTTGGGATGGATTCAAAGGAGAAAGTGTGATATTCTTTTCCCAAAATTGAAAAGAATATGTGTTCTTCCTCCCATCACATTTCACTACCCTGTCAAACTACCAAGGTCTTCCCAACAACAAGTGACAAGCATCCATAGGAATAAAATCACACAATACTTCATCAGCATAGTTCTTACCAATGGAGAATGAAATCATAACTTGTTTGTTGACTTGGAGTGTGCTCCCATTGTTCAACCATTGCAATTTATACGAGTGAGGATGATTCTAAGTTGGAAGCTTCAATTTCTCCACTAGTGTTGTTGAAGCCATAGTTGTATAGCTCCCACTATCAATAATCACCATGCATACCCACTGATTAATAGTGCAATGAGTTTGGAAAAAGTTTTCTCTTTGATCTTCTTCTGGGAAGATTTGAGCTTGCAAAACTCTTCATAGCACCAGCATGTTTCCCACATCAACTTCTTCCACAACATGTTCCTCATTTTCAGATTCTTCACCATCATGTTCATCCTATTTAATTTCCCGTTCAATCTCTTCAACATCCTTAATAGTAATAATTCGATTGTTAGTGAAATTGGCCTGAAAATGACTATACCCATGGCATTTGAAACACTTTCGATTCCCACATTCAAAGGAGTTGGACTTTCCTTTTGGTGGTTCCATAGCCTTCTCTTTCCCTTTATCCAGCATCTTGTTCCTTCCAAATTCCTTCTCACCAACACCAGATTTATTAGAAGAAATACCTTTATAAAAATTTGTACCTCTATTGTAGTTTTTGAGCATCGATGCCTTTGAGGTCCGCTTTTGCTTTTCCACCTTGATCGCCAGTTTGCAAACATCATCAAGTGAGAAGAATGTTGCAACTCCACTGAATGTGCAGTTTCTTCATTTAATCCACCCAAAAATATTGCAATTATTTTCCCTTTATATTTTGGAACAACACTTCGCATCAATAAATGATAGAACTCCTGAATATACTCTTCAACAGATTTATCTTCTTGTCGAAGGCTATGCATTCAAAAATAATGCCCTTGCTTATAATTATCAGTTAGAAATCGTCTCCTCAAAAGCTTTTTCAAATTCTCCCATGAGCATATTTTTACTTTTTCATCACGTTCCTATTGTTTCTTTAGATTTTCCCACCAAAGAGATGCATAATATTTAAATTTCAAAATGGATACCTTGCACTTCTTCTTGTCAGAACAATTCTTAAATTCGAAGAACTGCTCGATTTCCCGCATCCAATCCAGAAAATCATCTGGATTAATACTCCCATAAAAATCTAGAATGTCAATATTCAACCCTCTTTCAATATCTTCATCATATATTCTTCTTCGCATATCCACCTCTAAATCACTAGAATCATCAACATTTGCACGATCTTCATAAAATGGTGCTGGATTGCACCTATTATGTGGTGATGGATGTCGGGGATTGATGCGAATCATGGTGCACACATGCAGCGAGGAGTTGAGGGAGTTCATGGCATTTATGGTGGAAGGAGCATTAATGTACACGACCCATTGGATGGGATTGGTGGCCCAATGAGAATAGTAAGAATGAGGATGAAAGAGGCTTTACATGGCCTCATTTTGAAATTACAGGAGGAGGCCCAACATGCATGCATGGGTGGAGAAAATGGGCCTTTAATCACACTTATTAAAGCCCAAAAGTTAACCTAAAAGGACCACCCAAATGCTTTCACGAAATTTAATCCACTTTTATGAAGGAAATCTACAAATTCAAAAGTGGTGGGGCCCTTGTCTCCAAATTCATGGTGGGAATCTTCAAAGTCTTTGGGGTGGTTCCAAAAAGTCTTCTTTAGAGATATCTTGTCCCCTAAAGCCATGGACATGTGTAAACAAAGTCAAATTAGTGGGATAGGCTTTAGACTTTTTTGGGATAGGTACTTTGACATGTATTCCTCTCATTTGGCTATAAATATCCACCTCTTATACCCCTTGAAGGTTAATTTTGAATTTGAGTGTTTTCTAGCATTGTTATGATTGTGTTTCTTGTGTTCTTGAATGAATGCAAGTAAGGATTATCAAAGGAGTGATCAACCTTTGTGGTGATTTATAATTAGAGTTTCAAGGGGAAAGTCTCCTTGGGGTCCTAATTGATCACCCCCCTTCCCCTTTTATTTCTTCTGCACTTTCATTTAACTTTCATTTCTCCCACTTCCCACACTTGTGTTTCCGGATTTTTCACCAACAATTACTGCACTCGCATACCATACCTTATCATTTTGTATTAGAGGTAGGAAACTGAAACTAGGTTCTTTCATATTTCTATTTCTCCCATATTTTTTTTCTTCCCCTTCTTCCATTTTCGGCCATCACCAATTCTGGACAGAAATTTCTTCCACATTTTCATCTGATTTTTTCTTTGAGTTTCTGGACATATAATATGTCATTTTAATATTTCTGAATCTCATATTTCTTCTCGATTTGGAAACACTAAAATCTAACACCTATATTGGGAGATATAGCCGAATCAATTCGTGCTACAGTTTCACTCTTGTGAAATCTAACAATCACTGAGGCGGATTCCCATTTGAGTTTGAAGATCATGTTATCTCAACCATTTACATCATTGTAATCATATTAGTACATTTTTCATTTGTTGTAATTTGAGAACCAAAAGCACAATCTTTGTATCTCAATTATTGTTTATTGATTAGCAAAAAAAAAGAAAAAAAATCAAAAAAAAAATCAAAAAAAAAATCAAAAAAAACAAAAGAAGCTACTCATTTGAAACATTGAGTTCGATCATAAGTTATAAATTTGATTTCATTTTTTTATCCATCATCTTCTTTCCTTCATCCATATCCAACCTTCTTCTATAACTATTTCCCCTATTTACCTCCCATATTTCTTAGACTCCATTGATTCAAACCCTCTTAAAATTTATAATTTTTAAAGATTGCCATGAATTGATTACTTCTACTATTTGTCTTCTTGATTCTATTTAAGAACACTTGTAGGAACTTATTTGTTATTCTAGAAAGTGTGAGGAACCTTTGGAGAGATAAAAAAGAGAGAAAGAGTGTGTGAGGTCCATTTTCCTTTCTTTTCAATTTTTCTCACAGGATTCCTAAATGGCAGAGTCGAGCAACACCAATTAAGCGGACATTAAGTTGTTCATGAGGGCTATACAAGAACAATTCCAAATGTTGAATGTGAGGATGGGTGAACTTAAATCCCCTTACAATTCTAGAGCACCAGCAAGGAGGAGGGTTGTTGAAGAATGGGAGGATTTGTTCGATTCCCACGAGTCACCAATCTGGAGAAATCAACCACCATGGAGGCAAGCCAATGATCTTGGAGGAATAAAGCTGAGGATCCCTTCATTACAATGTAAGAATGATCCTGAAACTTACTTTGAATGGGAAAGAAAGGTCAAACATGTTTTTGGTTGTCACACTTATTCGGAGGAAAACAAAGTGAAGTTGGCAGTTGTGGAATTCACCGACTATATTAGTATTTGGTGGGACCAACTACAAGTGAGTCAACGACGAAGTGGAGAAATATCCATATGCACTTTGTAGGAGATGAAATTTGTAATGCATAATAGGTTCATTTCTAGCCACTATTATCGTGATTTGTTCCTCAAGTTGCAGGGTTTGAAACAAGGGGCCATGAGTGTTGAGGAGTATCACAAAGAGATAGAGATCATCATGATTCAGGTGAATATTGATGAGGAGATAGAGGCCACCATGGAAAGGTTTGTGAATGGCCTCAACCATGACATTTGGGACATAGTGGACATGCACCACTACTTGGACATGGAGGATCTACTTCACATGGCTACCAAATCAGAGAGGCAAGTAAAGGCAAGAAGGATGCTCCCTACATCTTATGGTAAGGATTCTAGACCTTCTTTCAAGTTTAAAGATTCCAAACCTCAAGAGCATGTTAGGGAACACAAAACTGATTCAAAGGAGTTGCCCAAACCAAAACCATTCTTCCCAGAATCCAAAGGTAAAATTGAGGGTAAGGTTGTTTCCAAATCACGAGATATCAAATGTTTTAAATGTCAAGGATTTGGACATATTTCCTCACAATGCCCAAAAAAGAGGACAATGATTATTTTGGATGATGGATATGTTCTTAGTACTAGATCAAGCGAAGATAAAATGTCATCACTTGAGGATGATTCAGATGTGGAAGTAGAAATACCCATACATGGAGAAATGCTTGTGGAAAGGCATTCTTTGAGTGCATAAACTGAAGGAGAACATGATCAAGAGAAAAGGGAGAACATTTTTCATACTAGATTCCTCGTCAAAGATAAGGTATGTAGTATGATTATTGATGGGGGTAGTTGTACAAATGTACCAAGTGGTTTGATGGTTGATAAATTGGGATTGGCTATGACTAGACATCCTAGGCCTTTTAGATTGCAATGGTTAAATTATAGTGGTGAAGTCAAAGTGACTAAGCAAGCACCATTTCCATTTTCTATTGGGAAGTATGAAGACAAGGTGATGTGTGATGTTGTTCTAATGCATGCTAGTCATATCTTGTTGGTAATACCTTGGAAATTTTATAGGAGGGTCACACATGATGGATACACCAATCGATATTCTTTTGAGTATAATGGGAGGATGGTTATTATTACACCATTGAGGCCTTTGCAAGATTATGAAGACCAAGTGAGGATTGAGAGAGATTGTGAGAAGAGAGAAAAAGAAAAAAGATAAAAAAAAATAGAGATAATGAGAAGAGTGAAAAAATCCAGAGTGAAAAAGGAGCGTTGAGTGAAAGCAAAAAAAATGATGGAAATAAAGAGTTGAAAACAAGAGTGAAAATAAGAGTGAAAACAAGAGTGTTGAGTGAAAGGTGAGTTTATTTTCTGGAAAAAGTGAGGTGAAAGGTGCTTTATTGAGCGGGAAAGTGTTCTTACTCATTATTAAGGATGTTTACCTTGCAACTAATTAACTTCACCATTCTATTACTTCTTGTGTTGTGTCTTTACTTCAGGAATTTGGTGATTTGTTTCCCAAAGAAACACCCAATGGATTACCCCCATTGAGAGGCATTGAGCATCTGATTAACTTCATACCTAGTGCCGCAATTCCCAACAGGCCAGCATATCGATCCAATCTAGAAGAGACTATAGAGATCCAATGTCAAGTTGAAGAACTCATGAAGAAAGGATTAGTAAGGGAAAGCATGAGTCCATGCGCTGTTTCGGTGATCCTAGTACCCAAGAAAGATGGAACATGGAGAATGTGTGTGGATTGTCATGCCATCAACAAAATAATAGTTAAGTACCGTTATCCCATCCCTTGACTTTATGACATGCTTGATGAATTACATGGGGCCTCTTTGTTTTCTAAAATTGATCTTAAAAGTGGATACCACCAAATTCGAATGAAAGAAAGAGATGAGTGGAAAACTGCTTTTAAAACTAAGTTCGGTTTGTATGAGTGGTTAGTTATTCCATATGGTTTAACTAATGCACAAAGTACATTCATGAGCTTAATGAACCATGTCCTTAGTTCATTCATTGGAAAATTCGTGGTTGTCTATTTTGATGATATCTTGGTGTATAGAAAATGTCTAGAAAACCATGTTGAACACTTGCGTTTGGTGTGAGAGACCCTTAAAGAAAACCAGCTTTATTCCAATCCTCAAAAATGTTACTTTTTCATGGATTCTGTTGTGTTTCTTGGATTTGTTGTAGGGTCGTAAGGGATTCGTGTGGATGATGAAAAGATCAAAGCAATTCAAGAGTGGCCCACACCGAAGAGTGCAACTGAGGTTACGAGTTTTCATGGATTGGCAAGCTTCTATAGGAGGTTTGTATAGGATTTTTCATCCACCACTGCACATCTTAATGAACTTGTAAATAAACACGTGGTCTTTAAATGGGGTGAAAAATAAGAAAAATCTTTTAACACACTCAAAGAAAAATTGGTCAATGCCCCCCTTTTAAGGATACCAGATTTAACCAAAGTCTTTGAAATTGAGTGTGATGCATCGAGAGTTGGTATTGGTGCTATTTTGACTCAAGAGTCATGTCTGATTGCTTACTTTAGTGAGAAATTGAATGGGGTAGCATTAAATTATTCAATTTACGATAAAGAACTATATGATTTGAAAAGAACCCTGGAAACATGACAACATCACTTATGGCTTAAAGAGTTCATTATTCATTCTGACCATGAAATCCTTAAGTATTTGAAGTCCCAGGGCAAGTTGAATCAGCAACATACATCTTGGCTGGAATTTATTGAGACTTTACCCTATGTGATCAAGCACAAAAAAGGTAAGGAAAATGTGGTTTCCGATGCTATTTCACGAAGGTATTCACTTCTTACCTCTCTTCATTCTCGATTACTTGGACTTGAGTTACTAAAGGGAAGGTATGAAAATGATGGAGATTTTTCTCAAATTTGGACATCTTTTGAAAAACATGGATTTAAAGACTATTACAATAATTATGGTTTTCTTTTGAAAAGGGATAAATTGTGCATTCCAAATTGTTCAACTCGAGAATTTCTTGTAAAAGAAACTCATGGGGGTGGTTTTATGGGGCATTTTGGGGTTGATAAAACACTAGCTACTTTGCATGAACATTTTTATTGTCCAAGCATGAGAAAAGATGTTATTGCAATTTTTTCTAAGTGTGTCACTTGTAAGCATGAAAAGTTCAAGGTTCAACCTAATGGATTGTATTCCCCCTTGCCTGTTCCATCCTATCCTTGGACCGACATCTCTATGGATTTTGTGTTGGGATTGCCTCGATCCCAATCAGGAAAAGATAGCATTTTTGTTGTTGTGGATAAATTCATCAAAATGGCCCATTTCATTACATGCTCAAAAACTAATGATGCTATATATATAGCAGATTTGTTTTTCAAAGAAATTGTGAGATTACATGGACTACCCAAAACCATTGTAAGTGATAGGGATGTGAAATTCCTTAGCCACTTTTGTAGGACATTTTGGAATAAATTGGGAACTAAATTATTGTTTTCAACTGTTGCACATCCTCAAACTGATGGGAAAACTGAAGTGGTGGATATGACTCTTTCTACCCTCTTGCGTGCAATAATTCAAAAAAATATAAAGAATTGGGAAAAATGTTTGCCACACATAGAGTTTTCATATAACCGAGTAGTGCATTCCACTACTAACTTCTCACATTTTGAGATTGTATATGGATTTAACCCAATGACTCCATTAGATATTATTTTATTTCCTACTAATGAGGTTTTTGATCTTGTAGGTGATGAGAAGGCCAAATTTGTTTAGGATTTACAAGCCAAGGTGAAATCCAACTTTGAAAGAAGAAATGAACAATATGAAAAGTAATCAAACAAGGGTAGACATAAGGTTTTACAAGAACCCAGAGATTGGGTGTGGGTGAATTTGAGGAAGGAAAGGTTCCCAGAGCAAAGAAAATCAAAACTCTAACCACGGGGAGATGGTCTATTTCATGTTTTATAAAGAATCAATGATAACGCACACAAGATTGACTTTCCCAGCAGGTATGGAAAAGTGAGTGAGACCTTTAACATTTATGACCTCTCTCCTTTTGAATATGAAGATTCAAGGACGAATCCTTTTGAAGAGGGAGGGGATGATGCGAATCATGGTGCACACATGCAGTGAGGAGTTGAGGGTGATCATGGCATTGATGGTGGAAGGAGCATTAATGTACAAGACCCATTGAATGGGATTGGTGGCCCAATTACAAAAGGAATAATGAGGAGGATGAAAGAGGCTTTACATGGACTCATTTTGAAATTACAGGAGGAGGCCCAACATGCATGCATGGGAGGAGAAAATGGGCCTTTAATCACACTTATTAAAGCCCAAAAGTGAACCTAAAAGGCCCACCCAAATGCTTTCACGAAATTTAATCCACTTGCATGAAGGAAATATCCAAATTCAAAAGTGGTGGGCCCCTTGTCTCCAAATTCATGGTGGGAATCTTCAAAGTCTTTGGGGTGGTTCCAAAAAGTATTCTTTAGAGATATCTTGTCCCCTAAAGCCATGGACATGTGTAAAAAAAGTCAAATTCGTGGGATAGGCTTTAGAATTTTGTGGGATAGGTAGTTTGACATGTATTACTCTCATTTGGCTATAAATAGCCACCTCTTGTACCCCTTGAAGGTTAATTTTGAATTTGAGTGTCTTCTAGCATTGTTATGCTTATGTTTCTTGTGTTCTTGAATGAATACAAGTAAGGATTATCAAAGGAGTGATCAACCTTTGTGACACTTTATAATTAGAGTTTCAAGGGGAAAGTCTCCTTGGGTTCCTAATTGATCACCCCATTCCCCTTTTATTTCTTCCGCACTTTCATTTAATTTTCATTTCTCCCACTTCCCACACTTGTGTTTCTGGATTTTTCGCCAACAAATACCGCACTCGCATACCGCACCTTATCAGGGATGCCACTACGGTGGAGGGGAGTCAGGTCATCGCGCTCTCAATAGTTGAGAAAGTTGCTCACCGATTTGAGTAATTTGCGATTATTGTTGTGCGTTAGCTATTTCCCATGAAGAAGGAGGAGTATAAGATTTTCTCTTGTGAGACATGATGGAGAGTAACAAGAAGTATACGATAGAACTTACTTGTTCGAACTGGGGCTCTGATACCAAATGATACGTCGCCGGAAAGCTCAAAAAGAGTAAGCGAAGAGGACCAACATAATGTAGCTGAATCGACCAAGGCTTAAAGGCAATGCCACCCACCAAGGTTCCTTCACGCTTAAAGACCACATCACCAGCAATGGAGATGCACCACCAATTCTGGGCAAGGGGAAGAGGCTAAAGCTAGAAGAATGCACAACAAGATTCACAAATTCATCCAATTCAAAAACTTCCATTACAAAGGGATGAAAATAAATTATAAGGACAAAATTAAGAAAGGAAAATGTCCCAATTCAAGTTACAAGGCACGGGGAACCCAAAAGGAACATAAAAGGTATAAAACAACACTTTCCCAAGCCATTTAATGACCCCACTAGCTAAAGTAGCGGGATTCTCTATTAATGATACTTTTCTCCACCTTCTCTCTCCTCATTAATGTGCTGCTACGAATTTCAACCCATTTCCATGTGGATAAGTGATTTTGGGCCCCAAATATGTGTGTTGTGGCCCACCATAGTGTTGGACATCAAGAAGTGCGGGTTGTTCCAATTCGAACAACAATTGGGCTTGAAATTTTTATCAAGCCGAAAATTATTCTCCTTGGTCTGAATCTGATCCATATCAAAATTTTCCTGGATTTTTATGATTTTTAACATTTTTAGGGGTTTTGAGGGGTTTTAGGATTTTTAGATGTTTTAAGGGGTTTTCAGGGGTTTTCAGGGTTTTTAGGGTCTTTTTGGGTTTTTGGAGGTTTAGAGGGTGTTTAGAGTGTTTAGTGGTTTTAGGGTTTTAGGGCTTTTATAGTTTTTAGGGGTTTTATGGTTTTGAGAAATTTTTTAGGGTTTTTTACACTTTCATGTATTTTTAGGGTTTTTATGGTATTTAGGGTTTTTAGGGATTTTGACAGTTTTTAGGGGTTTTCAAAGGTTTTTAGGGTTTTAGGGTTTTGAGTCTTTTTTTGTGTTTAAGGGTTTTTTGAGTTTTTTTAGGTTTTTAGGGTTTTAGGGTTTTTAGAATTTTTTTATATTTTAGGGGTTTAAATGGGTTTTAGAGTTTTTTAGGGTTTTAGGTGTTTTTATGGTTTTTGTAGGTTTTTATGGGTTTCAAGGGTTTTTAAGGTTTTTAAAATTTTCAAGGATTTTTAGGGGTCATTTTGGGTTTTGATGGTTTTTAGGATTTTTTAGAGTTTTTATGTATTTTGAGGGGGTTTTCAGGTTTTTCGGGTTTTTTGTTTTTTTAGTTTTTAAGGTTTTTTAGAGTTTTTTAATATTTTGGGGGGTTTTAAAGGGTTTTAGATATTTTAGTAGTTTTTTAGGGTTTTAAGGGCTTTTAGAGTTTTTTTAAAGTTTTAGGGGTTTTTATTATTTTCAGGGTTTTAGGCTTTTTTACGTTTTCATGGGTTTTTAGGATTTTTATGCTTTTTTGGGTTTTTATGGATTTTGTGGGTTTTAAGGGTTTTTCAGTTGTTTTTTTTGTAATTTTAGGTTTTTTTTACAGTTTTAGGGTCTTTTTGGGATTTTAGAGTATTTTTTTCATTTTTTAGTGTTTTTTAGAGATCTTTAATATTCTTAAGGGTTTTAGGGTATTTTGAGTTTTCAGTGATTTTTAGGGTTTTATGGGTTTTTATGTTTTTCAGGTGTTTTAGGGTTTTTGGGGGGTTTTAGTTGTTTTTATGATTTTTATGGTTTTTTAGGGTTGTTAGGATTTTTGAGGGGTTTTAGGGGTTTTATGGTTTTTAGGGGGTTTTAAGGATTTTATGGTCTTTTTTTGTTTTTTGGGTTTTTTTGGTTTTTTGTAGTTTTTATGGTTATTTAGATTTTTTTAATGTTTTTAGGGGTTTTAAGGGTTTTTAGAGTTTTTAGTGGGGTTTTAGGGTTTCTTTAGGTTTTTAGGGTTTGAAGTTTTTTATGGGTTTTTATGGTTTTCAGGGGTTTTTTATGGTTTTAATTGTTTTTTATGTTTTCATGGATTTTTTGGTTTTTTATTGTTTTTTGTGTGTTTTAGGGTTTTTAGGGATTTGGGGGAAGGGGTTTAGGGGTTTTACGGTTTTTAGAGTTTTTTGTTTTTTTTTATGTTTTTGTGGATTTTTTGGGGTTCTTTAGGATTTTTATGGATTTTGGGGTTTTTTAGGGTTTTGGGGATTTTGTTGTTTTTTAGGGGGTGTTAAAAGTTTTTAGGGGTTTTCAGGGTTTTTATGGTCTTTTTTTGGTTTTAGGGGTTTTTTTGAGTTTTTTTGGGTTTTAAGGTGTTTAGATTTTTTAAAGTTTCTAGGGGTTTAAAGGGTTTTTAGAGTTTTTAGTGGGTATTTGTGGTTTTTATGGGTTTTAGGGGTTTTTATGATTTTTAGTATTTTTTTTATTGTTTTTAGGAGGTTTTTCAGGTTTTTAGGTGTTTTTATGTTTTCATGGATTTTTAGGGTTTTTTATTTTTAAAGTTTTTAGTGTTTTTAGGGTCTTTTTCGATTTTTAAGGGTTTTTTGAGTTTTTTAAGGGTTTTAAGGTTTTTAGAGGTTTTAACATTTTTATGGGTCTTAAAAAAATTTAGAGGTTTTGGTGGGTTTTTATATTTTTATGGGTTTTTATGGTATTTAAGGTTTTCAGGGGTTTTATGGTTTTCAGGGGTTTTTCAGGGTTTTTAGGTTTTTTTACATTTTGATGGATTTTTAGGGTTTTTTCAAGATTTTTGTAGTTTTTAGGGTTTTTAGGGTTTTTAGGGTTTTTATGGGTTTTTAGGGTTTTTAGGTGTTGTTAGGATTTTTTAGGATTTTTTAGGATTTTTAGGGTCTTTTGGGGTTTTATGGTTTTTTCGAGTTTTTTAGGGTTTGTACGGTTTTTAGTGTTTTTTAACATTTTTATGTGTTTTAAGGGTTTTTTATATTTTTTAATTGGTTTTAGGGTTTTTATGGCTTTTAAGGTTTTTAGGGGTTTTGTAGTTTTTAGGGGTTTTTTTGGGTTTTCAGGGTTTTTTATGTTTTTTGGGATTCTTAGTGGTTTTTTATGATTTCTAAGGTTTTTTGGATTTTAGGGATTTTAGGTTTTTTTTGTGGATTTCAGGGGTTTTTAGGGGTTTTCATGTTTTTATGGTCTTTTTGGGTTTTTTATTTTAGATTTTTATGGTTTTTAAGGTTTTTTATATTTTTTAACATTTTTAGGGATTTAAAGGGTTTTAGATTTTTTAGTGGTTTTGGGGTTTTTATGTGTTTTAAGGGTATTTAAGGGTTTTAGAGTTTTTTTGGTTTTAAGGGTGTTTTAAGATTTTTTAGGGTTTTTTATGTGTTCATTGATTTTTAGCATTTCTTAGGATTTTTAGGGTTTTTGGGGTTTTTTAGGATTTTTATGAAATTTATGGGTTTAAGGGGTTTTTCAAGATTTTTAGAGTTTTTTACATATTCAAGGATTTTTATGGGTTTTAGGATTTTTATGGGTTTTAGGGTTTCTATAAATTTTGAAGGTTTTAGGGTTTTTCATAGGTTTTTAGGGGTTTTTAGGGTTTTTAGTGACTTTTGGGGTTTTTATTGTTTTTTGACCTTTTAGGGTGTTAAGGGTTTTTATAGTTTTTAAACATTTTTAGTGGTTTATGGGTTCTTAGATTTTTTTAGTTGTTTTTAGGGTTTGTTTTGGGTTTTTAGTGTTTTTAAATATTTTTAGGGGTTTTACGGTTTTTAGAAGATTTTCAGTGTTTTTAGGGGTTGTAAGGTTTTATGGATTTTCTTGGGTTTTTTTAGGATTTTTATGATTTTTGGGATTTTTAGGTTTTTTATGTGTTTTAGGTAACTTTAGTGTTTTCAGGTTTTTTAGGGATTTTGGGTTTTATGGGTTTTCGGTGTTTTTAGGGTCTTTTGGGTTTTTTTGAATCTTTATGTTTTAAAGGTTTTTTAGAGTTTTTAGTTTTTTATGGGTTTTAAGGGTTTTTAGAGTTTTTAGGTTTTTTAAGGTTTTTAGGGGTTTTGATGTCTTTGAAATGTTTTTGAGGGTTTTTGGTGATTTTTTAAGGTTTTTTGGTTTTTTAAGGTTTAGGGGGTTTTATGGTTTTCATGGGTTTTTTTGGGTTTTTAGGTATTTTTTGGGGTTTTAGTGTTTTTTATGTTTTCATGTATTTTTTGGGGGTTTTTATGATTTTTATGGTTTTAGGATTTTTTAAGGATTTTGGGGATTTTGGGGGTTTTATGGTTTTTAGGGTTTTTCGGGGCTTTTAGCGTCCTTTTGGGTTTTTAGGGTTTTTTTAGTTTTTTTATAGTTTTTAAGGTTTTTAGAGCTTTATAATGTTTTTAGGGGTTTTAAGGGTTTTTTGAGATTTTAGTCGTTTTAAAGGTTTTTATGTGTTTTTAGGGTTTTAAAAGGTTTTTATGAGTTTTATGGTTTTCAACGTTTTTTGGTCCTTTATGTTTTCAAGGATTTTTAGGGGTTTTTTAGATTTTTTATTTTTTTTAGGGTTTTTTCGGATTTCAAGGGTTTTTAGGGGGTTTCAAGGTGTTTAGGGTCTTCTGGGTTTTTAGGGTTTTTTTGAGTTTTCTGGTGTTTTTAACGTTTTTAGGAGTTTTAAGGGTTTTTAGAGTTTTTATTGGTTTTGATGGGTTTTAAGGTTTTTAAGGTTTTTAGGGTTTTTTTAAGGTTTTCACTAGTTATTTAGGGTTTTTAAATTTCCATGGGTTTTTATGGTTTTTAGGGTTTATAAGGTTTTTTTATTTTAGGATTTTTAGTGGTTTTCAAGGGGTTTTAGGGGTTTTAAGGGATTTTAGTAGTTTTCAATGGGTTTTAGGGGTTTTTAGGGTTTTTAGGGTCTTTTGGTTTTCTAAGTTTTTTTTATGTTTTTTAGTCATTTAAAGTTTCCTAGGGTTTTATAGGTTTTTTAGATTTTTTTAACATTTTTAGGGGTTTTAAGGGTTTTTAGAGATTTAAGTGGTTTTGATGGTTTTATGGGGTTTTGGGGATTTTTATGGTTTTTAGCGTTTTTTATGTTTTTTAGGGTTCTTTAAGGGTTTTTAGGGTTTCTTATATTTTCAGGGAATTTAGGTTGTTTTTAGGGTTAAAATGGTTTTTATGGTTTTAGGGATTTTAGGGATTTTGGAAGTTTTTTTGGTTTTTTGCGGTTTTTTGGGTTTTTTGGGGTTTTAGGGACTTTTAGGTTTTTGGGTTTTTTAGATTTTTTTGGGTTTTAAAAAGTTTTTATAGTTTTCCAACATTTTTAAAGGTTTTAAGGGTTTAGGAGTATTTATTCATTTTAGGGTTTTATTGGTTTTTAGGGTTTTTTAAAAAAAATTGGGGGTTTTTTGGTTTTTAGAGGTTTTTCAAGGTTTTTAGGGTTTCTTATGTTTTCATGGATTTTTAGCCATTTTTTAGGATTTTTATTCTTTTTAGGGGTTCTAGAGTTTTTAGGATTTTTATGGATTTTGAGGGTTTCTAGGGGGGTTTTTCGGGTTTTCCGATTTTTAGGGATTTTAACGGTTTTTAGGGTCTTTTAGGTTTTTATAGTTTTTAGTGTTTTTAAGGTTCTTTTGAGGTTTTTAACATATTTAGTTTTTTCAAGTATATTTAGAGTTTTTAGTTGGTTTTTAGGGTTTTATGGGATTTTAGGGTTTTTAAGGTTTTTAGGGTTTTTATGGTTTTAAGGGGGATTGAAGGGTTTTTAGGGTATTTTACATTTTCATGGATTTTTTGGGGTGTTTAGTGTTTTTATGGTCTTTTAGGGGTTTCATGGATTTTATGATATTTTAAGGTTTTTCAGGAGTGTTTAGGGTTTTTTGGGATTTTAGGGTCTTTTGGGGGTTTTAGGTTTTTTTGCTTGTTTTTAGGGTTTTAAGGGTTTCTAGATTTTTTTAACATTTTTAGAGGTTTTAAGGGTTTTTAGAGTTTTTAGCAGGGGTTTTAAGGATTTTATTTTTTTAGGGTTTTTTTATGTCTTTGGGGGTTTTATGGCTGTCAAGGGTTTTTTGGGGTTCTTAGGGTTTTTTACATTTTTATGGTTTTTTAGGTGTTTTTTAGGATTTTTATGGTTTTTAGGGGTTTTTAGGGATTTTTAGGATTTTTATAGGTTTTAAGGAGTTTGGGGTTTTCAAGGGTTTTAAGGTGTTTTTGGGTTCTTTTAGTTTTTAGGGTTTTAAATCTTTTTTAGAGTTTTTTTTAATATTTTTACGGTTTTATTGGTTTTTAGGGGTTTTTATGGTTTTCAAGGGTTTTTCAGGGGTTTTAGGATTTTTCACATTTTCATGGTTTTTTAGGGGGGGTTAGGTTTTTATGGTTTTTAGGGTTTTTAGGATTTTTGTGGCTTTTTAAGGATTTTCAGAGGGTTTATGGTTTTTAATTTAAGGGTTGTAGGGTCTTTTCGGTTTTATGGTTTTTTGAGTTGTTTTAGGGTTTAAAGTTATTTTAGAGTTTTTTTAACATTTTTAGGTATTAAAAGAGTTTTTAGAGTTTTTAGTAGGTTTTTATGGATTTTATTGGTTTTTAGTGTTTTTTAAGGTTGTTAGGGGTTTTATGGTTTTTCGGGGTTTTTGAGGGATTTTGGGGGATTTTACATTTTCATGGTATTTTAGGGGATTCTTAGGATTTTTATGGTTTTTCAGGATTTTAAGGGACTTGAATGTTTTTTGGGGTTTTTAGGGATTTTAGGGTTTTTAGGGATTTTCAGGGTTTTTAGGGTCTTTTGGGTATTTAGTGTTTTTTCTGAGTTTTTTTGGTTTTTTAATATTTTTTAGAGTTTATTAATGTTTTTAGATGTTTAAAGGGGTTTTAAAGTTTTAAGTGGGTTTTTAGGGGTTTTATGGCATTTTAGGGTTTTTAAGGTTTTCGAGGTCTTTATGGTCTTCAGGGGTTTTTCAGGGTTCTTAGGGTTTTTTTCATTTTCCTGGATTTTAAGGGGTTTTTAAATATTTTTATTTTTTGAGGTATTTTGATGGTTTTTATGGGTTTTTATGTGTTTTTAGAGTTTTTAGATATTTTAGGGGTTTTTAGTTTTTCTTTATTTTTTTCAAGTTTTTATAGTTTTTTAATGTTTTAGGGGTTTTAAGGGTCTTTAGAGTTTTTACTGTGTTTTTAGAGTTTTTATGGGAATTTAGGGTTTTAAAAGGTTTTTAGTGGTTTTCAGGGTTTTTAGGGTTTTTTATTTTTCATGAATTTTTAGGCGTTTTTTGGGATTTTTATGGTTTTTTGGGTTTTTAGGATTTTTAGGGATTTTGAGGGGTTTTAGGGTTTTCAAAGGTTTTTAGGGTTGTTTTGGGGTTTTAGGGGTTTTTTTTGAGTTTTTAGGGGACTTATGTTTTTTTAGAGTTTTTTAACGTTTTGGGAGTTTAAAGGGTTTTAGAGTTTTAGTGGAGTTTTATGGATTTCATGGGTATTTAGGTTTTTTATGTTTTTTAAGATTTTTATGGGTTTTTTTTGTTTTCATGGGTTTTAGGGTTTTTCAAGTTTTCACGGATTTTTAGGGGTTTATAAGATTTTTATGGTTTTTAGAGTTTTTAGGGCTTTTGAGGGATTTTAAGGTTTTCAGGGGGTTTTAGGGTCCTTTTGGGGGATAGGTTTTTTTTTGAGTTTTTAGGGTTTTAAATATTTTTTAGAGTTTGTTAATGTTTTTAGCGTTTTAAAGAGTTTTTAGAGTTTTTTAACGTTTTTATGTGTTTAAAGGTTTTTTAGATTTTTTAGGGGTTTTTATGTTTTTTAGGCGTGTGTGGTTTTCAGGGAGTTTTTAGGGTTTTTTACATTTTCATGGATTTTAGGGTTTTTTGGTATTTTTGTGGCTTTTAAGGTTTTTATAGTTTTTAGGGATCTTTAGGGTGTTTTAGTCTTCTTAAAGATTTTTACGGTTTTTAGGGTTATTCTGGGTTTTAAGGGTCTTTTTGGGTTTTTACTATTTTTTTAGTATTTTAGGATTTTAGGGGTTTTTAGAGTTTTTTAATGTTTTTAAGGGTTTTAATAGTTTTTATATATTTTAGCAGCTTTTAGGGTTTTTAGGGGTTTTATGGTTTTTAGGGGGTTTTCATGGTTTTTAGTGGTTTTTACATCTTTGTGGATTTTTAGGGAGTTTTTATGATTTTTATGGTTTTCAGGATTTTTTAGGGTTTTTAGTGTCTTTTTGGGTTTTAGGGGTTTTTTGTGCATTTAGGGTTTTTATGGTCTTTTTGTTCTTTTAGGGTTTTTTTGATTTTTTTAGTGTTTTTAAGGTTTTTTATAATTTTTTAACATTTTTAGGTGTTTTAAGAGTTTTTAGAGTATTTTATGGTTTTTAAGGATTTATGGGTTTTTAGGGGTTTTATGGTTCTCAGTGATTTTCAGGGTTTTTAGGGATTTTACATTTTCATGGATTTTTATTCGGTTTTAGGATTTTTATGTATTTTAGGGTTTCTTAGGGATTTTGAAGTATTTTTAGGTTTTTTAGTATTTTTTTGGGGTTTTAAAGGTTTTTAGGGGTTTTCAGGGTTTTTAGGGTCTTTTGGGTTTTTAGGGTTTTTTGATTTTTTTGGGTTTTTAAGCTTCTTTTGAGTTTTTTAAACATTTTTAGGATTTTAAATGGTTTTTATATTTTTAGTTATTTTTAGGTTTTTATGGGTTTTTAGGGTTTTTATGTTTTTAGGGGTTTTGGTTTTCAGAGGTTTTTCGGGTTTTAGGGTTTTTTACGTATTCATGTATTTTTTGGGGTTTTTTTTAGGATTTTTATGTCTTTTTGGGTTTTTTGGATTTTCATGGGTTTTAAGGGGATTTTAGGGGTATTTAGGGTTTTTATGGTCTTTTGGGTTTTCAGGGGCATTTGTGAATTTTTTATTAATTTTAAGGTTTTTAGAGTTATATAACGTTTTTAGGGGCTTAATGTTTTTTAGAGTTTTTAGTGATTTTTAGGTTTTTTATGGATTTGAGGTGTTTTTCAATGTTTTTTGGGTTTTTTAATTTTCATGTATTTTTAAAGTTTTTTAGGTTTTTATGGATTTTAGTGCTTTTGTGGATTTTAGGGACTTTGAGGGTTTTAGGGTTTTTAAAGGTTTTCAGAGTTTTTAGGGTCTTTTGGGTTTTTAGAGTTTTTTTAGTTTTTTAGGGTTTTAAGGTTTTTAGAGCTTTTTAATTTTTTTGGGGATTTTAAGGACTTTTAGAGTTTTAGTGGTTTTATGGTTTTTAGGGGGTTTTAAATAATTTTCAGGGTTTTATTATTTTTAGGGTTTTTTGGGGGGGTTTTAGGGTTTTTACGTTTTCATGGATTTTTAGGGGGGTTTAGGATTTTTATGGTTTTCAGGTTTGTTGGAGTTTTTAGTGATTTTTTGGGGGTTTAGGGTTTTTAGGGGTTTCTCTGGTTTTTAGGGTTTTTCAGGAGTTTTAGGGTATTTTGGGGTTTTAAGGATTTTTAGAGTTTCTTAGGGTTTTAAAGGTTTTTAGAGATTTTTCCAACGAACTTGTACCCAAGTGGTACATGCTCCTACATGGCATCCAAAAGACCGAGGATGAAATCCGGGCATGGGAAAATTTCTGGGTACTGTAGCAGCAGTTAAACTACAGCGGCGTCGGTACTATAGTAGTTACTCTAGCAACATGGTACTGTAGCAGTACTGTTCACTGAGGGGTCCTTCGGGTCAAAAAATGGCCTTTTAAGCCTTGTATTCAGACCACTTGGTCTTGGGTCTTTGGGCTATGTATTGGGTCTCCCTCTACCAAGACAAAAAGAGGTCTTTGATTTAAATAATAAATTGAGGCTTCAGCCCCAACCTTAAAAAAATGGGTTTTAGAGATTTTTTAACATTTTTAGAGGATTAAAAAGATTTTAGATTTTTTAGTGTGTTTCAAGGTTTTATAGGTTTTTAGGGTTATTTAAGGTTTTAGGGATTTTTATGGTTTTCTGGGGTTTCTTAGGGGTTTTTAAAGTTTTTTATGTATTCATTGATTTTTAGGGGTTTTCTAGGATTTTTATGGTATTTAGGATTTTTTTAGGGTTTTTAGGGATTTTAAGGGTTTTAGGGTTTTTTTGGGGGTTTTAGGGTTTTTAGGATTTTTAGGGTTCTTAGTGTCTTTTTGGGTTTTTCGGGTTTTTTGAGTTTTTAAGGGTTTTAAGGTTTTTTGAGTTTTTTGACATTTCTAGGGGTTTTAAGTGTTTTTTGGAGTTTTCAGTGGTTTTAATGGACTTTTTGGGTATTTTAATGTTTTTAGGGGTCTTTATGGTTTTTAGGTAGTTTTCCGGGTTTTTAAGGGTTTTATGTTTTCTTGGATTTTTAGGGGGTTTCTTAATATTTTTATGGTTTTTAGGGATTTTAGGGATTTTGAGATTTTTTGGGGGTTTTAGGGTTTTTATGGGTTTTTAGAGTTTTTTAATGTTTTTAGGGGTTTAAAAGGTTTTTTGATCTTTTGGTGGGTTATTTTTATTTTTATGAGGTTTTAGGTTTTGGTAAGTTTTTAGGGGTTTTATGGTTTTGAGGGGGTTTTAGGGGTTTTTTACTTTTTCATGGATATTTAGGGGGTTTTAGGATTTTTATGATTTTTAAGTTTTTTAGGGGTTTTTTACTTTTTCATGGATATTTAGGGGGTTTTAGGATTTTTATGATTTTTAAGTTTTTTAGGGGTTTTAGAGATTTTCAGGGTCTTAAGGGTCTTTAGCAGTTTTATGGTTTTTCTGGGTTATTGGGGTCTTTTGGGTTTTTTGCACTTTTTTATATTTTTTGGATTTTTATGGGGTTTTAGTGTTTTTTTACGCTTTTAGGGGTTTCGAGGTGTTTTAGTGTTTTTAGTGGGTTTTTACTGTGTTTATATGTTTTTAGAGTTTTTAAGGTTTTGGGGGGTTTTTTATGTTTTTTATGTTTTTTAGTGGATTTTAGGGTTTTTAGTGTTTTTTTAGGATTTTGAGGGGTTAGGGTTTTTAGGCATTTCCAGGGTTTTTAGGGCCATTTTGGGTTTTTTGGTTTTTTTTAAGATTTTAGGGTTTTTATAGTTTTCTGATGTTGTTTGGGGTTTTAAAGTTTTTAGTGGGTTTTTAGGTTTTTTAGGGGTTTTAGAGTTTTCTAAGGTTTTAGGGGTTTTATAGATTTTGAGGGTTTTTAGGGTTTTTTAGGGTTTTTAGGGTTTTTAAGGTTTTCACGATTTTTAAGGTCTTTTTGGATTTTGAGAGTTATTTTTAGTTTTTTAGGGTTTAAAGGTTTTTAGATCACTTTAACGTTTTGGGTGTTTTAAGGTTTTTTAGAGTTTTATTGGGTTTTTATGGTTTTTAGGGATTTTTAAGGGTTTTTAAAGTTTTTAGGGGCTTTTATGGTTTTTGAGGGGTATTTCTGAGGTTTTTATGGTTTTTTATGTTTTCATGGATTTTTAGGGTTTTTTTAGTTTTTTATGATTTTTACTATTTTTAGGGTTTTTATGGATTTTGAGGGGTTTTAGTGTTTTTCAAGGGTTTTTATGTGTTTTGGTGTTTTTCGGGTTTTTAAGGTCTTTTTTAGGTTTTTAGGGTTCTTTTGAGTTTCTTAGGGTGAAAAAGTTTCGGGGGTGAAGCCCCACAAAACTTTAAATAAAAAAAACAAAGGCTACAAGGAGGGTTTACACATTTGATAGAGGACCTCACCCTTCATATCAGATTCCACATACGTCACACAAAAAGATGGGGCAACAAAAGACTAAAATGAGCTTCGTTCCTCAATTGCCTTCTTGGAGACTGTATCTGCCACCGAGTATGCCTCTCTATAGACATGAGTGACCCATAAGCTGAGAGTCTGAGAGATTGAGAAACTCAAGCCATTGATTTTATAGTTTTTTAAGGGATTTTTTGAGTTTTTTTAACAATTTAAGGGGTTTTAACGATTTTTAGAGTTTTTAGTGGGTTTTTAGTTTTTTATTGTTTCTTAATGTTTTTAGGGGTTTTTATATTTTTAGGGGGTTTTCACAATTTTTAGGGATTCTTACGTTTTCAGGGACATTAGGGATTTTTTAAGATTTTTATGGTTTTATGGGTTTTTTTTGGTTTTAGGGATTTTGAGGGGTTTTAGGGGTTTTTAGGGTTTTTAGGGTTTTAAGGGTCTTTTATGGTTTTTAGGGTTTTTTGAGTTTTTTAGGGTTTTTAAGGTTTTTAGATTTTTTAGTGGGTTTTTATGGTTTTTAGGTTTTCGGGGTTTTTAGTGTTTTCAGGGGGTTTTCAGGGTTTTTATGAATTTTTAAGCTTTAATGGATTTTTAGGGATTTTTTAGTATTTTTACAGTTTTTAGGGTTTTTTGGGGGGTTTTAGGGGGGTTTTGAGTTTTTTTTAGTCTTTTAAGGTTTTTTAATGTTTTTAATTTTTTTGGGTTATGAGGGTTTTTAGAGTTTTTAGTGTTTTTTAGGATTTTATGGGTTTGGGGGGGGGGGTTAATGTTTTTAAGGGTTTTTATAGTTTTCTGGGTTTTTTCAGGGTTTTAGGGTTTTTTATGTGGATTTTTAGGGGTATTTAAGGTTTTTAGGGATTTTAGGGGTTTTAGGGATTTTATGGGTTTTTACAGTTTTTTCCAGTGTTTTTAGGTTTTTTATGGTTTTCATGGTGTTTAGTGTCTTTTTCGGGTTTTTAGGATTTTTTTTGAGATTTAAGGGTAGAGTTTATTAAAATTTTATGGGGTTTAAGGGTTTTTAGAGTATTTAGTGGTTTTTAGTGTTTTTATGGGTCTTCTGGATTTTTAAGGTTTTAGGGGGTTTTTAGGCTTTTTTATTTTTTCATGGATTTTTTTGAGTTTTTTAGGATTTTCATAGTTTTAGGGTTGTTAATTGTTTTTAGGGTTTTTAAGTATTTTGAGGGTTTTGGGTTTTTCAAAGCATTTTTAGTGTTTTTAGGGTTTAAAGGGTTTTTATAGTCATTAGTATTTTTAGGGTTTTATGGGGTTTTACGGATTTTTAATGTTTTTAGGGGTTTTACGTTTTTCGGGGGTTTTCAAGGTTTTTTACGATTTCATGGATTTTTAGGGGGGTTTTAGGATTTTATAGCTTTAGGGGTTTAAAGTTGTTTTTGGGATTTTGAGGGTTTTAAAGGGTGTTTAAGGGTTTTTTGGGTTTTTAGTGTTTTTCTGGGTTTTTAGGGTCTTTTTGGGTTTTTAGGTTTTTTTAGGTTTTTAGGGTTTTTAATGTTTTTTAGATTTTTTTTAACATTTTTAGGGGTTTAAGGGTTTTAGAGTTAAGTGGGGGTTTTAGCGTTTTTATATATTTTTGAGGTTTTTAAATGGTTTTTGGGGATTTTATGGTTTCTAAGGGGTTTTAGTGTTTTTTATGTTTTCATAGATTTTAGGAGGTTTCTAGGTTTTTTTTGGTTTTAGGGTATTTTTGGGTTTTTAGGGATTTTGAGGGTGTTTCTAGGGTTTTTTTGGGTTTTAGGGATTTTAGGGTCTTTTGGGGGTATTGGATTTTTTTAATTTTTTAGGATTTTAAGGTTTATTAGAGTTTTTTCATGTTTTTTGTGGTTTTAAGGTTTTTTAGAGTTTTTAGTGGATTTTTAGGGTTTTGTGGATTTTTAGGGTTTTAAAGTTTTTTAGAGGGTTTTATGGTTTTTTTGGTTTTTATGTTTTCTTGGATTTTAGGGGGATTTAGGATTTTTATGGTTTTTTGAGTTTTTTTGGGTTTTTAGGAATTTTGATGAATTTTAGTTTTTTTCAAAGGATTTTTGGGTATTTAGGTTTTTTAAGGGTTTTCACATTTTTTTTGGTCTTTTTGGCATTTTTGGGGTTTTTGAGTTTTTTAGGGTTTTAAGATTTTTTATATTTTTTAAACATTTTTACGGGTTTAAGGGGTTTTTAGAGTTTTTCATGGTTTTTGGGGTTTTATGGTCATTTAGGGTTTTTAAGGGTTTTAGGGGATTTTACGGTTCTTAGGGTTTTTAGGATTTTTTACATTTTCATGGACTTTTAGGGGGTTTTTAATATTTTTATGGTTTTTAGGATTTTTCAGGGTTTTGATGGTTTTTAGGGTTTTAGGGGTTTTCAGGGGTTTTTAGGTTCTTTTTTCATTTTTAGGTTTTTTTTTCATTTTTAGGGTTTTAATGTTTTTTAGAGTTTTTTTAACATTTTAGGGATTTTTGTGGTTTTTAGGGTTTTTTGGGGGTTTTAGGGTTTAAAAGGTTTTTAGGGGATTTTATCGTTTTTAGGGGTTTTACATTTTCATGAACTATTAGGGGGTTTTGGATTTTTATGGTTTTTTGGGTTTTTTGGGGTTTTAGGGATTTTGAGGGTTTTTTGGGGGGTTTTAGGGTTATAGGGGTTTTTAGGGTTTTTATGGTCTTTTGGGTTTTTAGGGTTTTTATGGTCTTTTGGGTTTTTAGGGTTTTTTAACGTTTTTAGGGGTTTAAAGGGTTTGTAGAGTTTTTATTGGGTTTTTAGGGGTTTTATGGGATTTTAGGGGTTTGTAAGGTTTTCATGGGTTTTTATGGTTTTCAGGGGTTTTTTAGGGTTTTTAGGATTTTTTTAGCTTTTCATTCATTTTTATGGGGTTTTTAGGATTTCTATGGTTTTTCGAGTTTTTACAGATTTTGAGAGGTTTAAGGGTTTTTCGAGGTTTTCTTGTTTTTAGGGTTTTTTTGAGATTTTTGGGGTTCTAAGATTTTGTAGAGTTTTTTTTAACATTTTTAGGGTTTTAAATGTTTTTTAGATTTTTAGCGGTTTTTAGGGTTTTAGGGATTTTTTAAGGTTTTTAGAGGTTTTATGGTTTTCTGTGGTATTTTAAGGTTTTTAGGGTCATTACATTGTCATGGATTTTTAGGGGTTTTTTATGATTTTTATTGTTTTTAGTGTTTTTAGTGTTTTTAGGGATTTTGAGGGTTTTTAGTGGTTTTCAGAGGATTTTTTATGTTTTTTAGGATTTTCAGGGTTGTTGGTCTTTTTTTTCATGGTTTTTTGAGTTTTTTAAGGTTTTTAATGTTTTTATATGTTTCTAACATTTTTGGGGTTTTAAGGGTTTTTTTAGTTTTTTGTGGGTTTTTAGGGGTTTTATGGATTTTTAGGGGTTTTAAGGTTTTTAGGGGTTTTTATGGATTTCAGGGGTTTTTTAGGGTTAGTGGGTTTTTACGTTTTCATGGATTTTTTGGGGTTATTTAGGATATTTATGGTTTTTATGGTTTTTATGGTTTCTAGGGTTTTTAGTGTCTCTTGTGTGTTTAGGGGTTTCTTGAGTTTTTATTGTTTTTAAGGATTTTAGATCTTTTTATGGTTTTTTGGGGTTTCAAGGGTTTTTATAGTTTTTAGTGGTTTTTAGCGTTTTATGGGTTTTTAGGGTTTTTAATGTTTTAGGGGTTTTATGGTTTTCTGGATTTTTTCAGGGTTTTTAGGGTTTTTTACATTTTCATGGATTTTTAGGGGGTGTTTTTAGGATTTTTATGGGTTTTCATGTTTTTTATGATTTGTTTAGACTTTGAGGGGTTTTAGGGGTTTTCAGGGATTTTAGTATTTTTAGCGGTTTTAGGGGTTTTTAGGTTTCTTGGGTCTTTTGGGGGTTTTTAAGATTTTTTTGATTTTTTTTGGGGTTTTAAGGGTTTTAGAGTTTTATATAATTTTTAGGGATTTTAAGGGTTTTAGATTATTTTTTGGGTTTTAAGGTTTTATAGGGTTTTTATGATTTTCTTGGGATTTTAAGGGTTTTTGGGTTTTTTTCATTTTCATGGATTTTTAAAAGGTATATTAGGATTTTTATGTGTTTTTGGTTTCTTTATAATTTTTAGGAATTTTGAGGGTTTTTAGGGTTTTTTAAAGTTTTTAGGGTTTTTAGGCCCTTTTTGGGTTTTTAGTGTTTTTTTTAGTTTTTTGGGTTTTTATAGTTTTTTAGAGTTTTTAACATTTTTAGGGGTTTAAATGGATTTTATAGTTTTTAGTGTTTTTAGGGATTTTATGGAATTTAAGTGTTGTATGGTTTTCAGAGGGTTTTTAGGGTTTTATAGGTTTTTCAGTGGTTTTAGGGTTTTTCAGGATTTTTATGGTTTTTAAGGTTTTTAGGGATATTAGGGATTTTGATGGGTTTTAGGGGTTTTCAATTGTTTTTGATGTTTTAGTGTTTCTTAGGATTTTGAGGGTCTTTGGGGGTTGTAGGGTTTTTTTTGAGTTTTCTAGGGTTTTTTAAGGTTTTTAGTGTTTTTTAATTTTTTTGGGGGTTTAAAGGGTTTTTAGAGTTTTTAGTGGTTTTTAGTGTTTTTATGGCTTTTAGGTTTTTTAATTTTTTAGGGGTTTTTGTGGTCTTTAGGGGATTTTTCAGGGTTTTAAGGGGTCTTTATGTTTTCTGGGAATTTTAGGGGGGTTTTAGGATTTTTATGGTTTTATGGTTTTTAGGGTTTTGAGGGATTCTGATGGTTTTTTGGGGTTTTCAGTGATTTTTAGGATTTTTAGCTTTTTAAGTGTCTTTTGGATTTTTAGGGTTTTTTGAGTTTTTTAGGGTTTTTTAGGTTTTAGAGTTTAATATTTTTAGTGGGTTTAAGGGATTTTAGTGGTTTTACGGGGTTTTAGAGTTTTCAATGTTTTTTACGGTTTTTTGTGTTTTTTATGGTTTTAGGGGGTTGTGGTTTTTAGGGGGTTTTCAGGGTTCTTAGGGTTTTTATGTTTTCATGGACTTTTATGGGGGTTTTGTAATGTTGAGGATTTTTAGGGTTTTTAGGTATTTTCAATGTTATTAGGTCCTTTTTGGTATTTTAGGATTTTTTTGAGTTTTTAAGGGGTTTTTATAGTTTTTAAAGTTTTTTGGAGTCTTAAGGGTTTTTTAGAGTTTTTAGTGGTTTTTATGTTTTTATGGATTTTTGGATTTTTTTGGTTTTAGGGTTTCAGGGTTTTTATGGTCTTTTTGGGGTTTTAGGGTTTTTTCAGTTTTTTAGGTTTTTTAAGAGTTTTTAGTGTTTTTTAACACTTTTAGGTATTTTAAGGGTTTTTAGAGTTTTTAGTGGGTTTTAGGGGTTTTATAGAATTTTAGGATTTTTAAGCTTTTTAGGGTTTTTTTGGGTTTCAAGGGTTTTTAGGGTTTTTTAAATTTCCATGGATTTTTAGGGGTTTTTAGGATTTTTATGGTTTTTGGGCTTTTGGGGTTGGATTTTGAGGGGTTTTTGGGTTTTAAGAGGTTTTTAGGATTTTTAGGGGTTTTCAAGTTTTTATGGTCTTTTTGGGTTTTTATGGTTTTTTGGGTTTTTAATGTTTTAAAGGCTCTTTAGAGTTTTTTAATGTTTTTAGAGGTTTAAAAAGTTTTTATAAATTTTAGTGGGTTTTAGGGTTTTTATGGGTTTTTAGGGGTTTTTAAGGTTTTTAAGGGTTTTATGGTTTTCAGAAGTTTTTCAGGGTTTTTACATTTTCAAGGATTTTAAGGGTTTCTTAGGATTTTTATGGTTTATAGGATTTTTTAGGGATTTTAGGGGTTTTTAGGATCTTAATTTTTTTTGGGATTTTTGGATTTTAAGGTTTTTAGAGTTTTTTTAACATTTTTAGTGATTTTAAGGGTTTTTATTAGGTTTTATGGTTTCTATGGATTTTTAAGATTTTTAAGGTTTTAGTGTTTTTTATGGTTTTTAGGGGTTTTTTGGGTCTTTAGGGGTTTTTACGTTTTCATGGATTTTAAGGCGTTTTTATAGGATTTTTATGGTTTTTAGGGTTTTTAGCGATTTTGAGTGTTTTTTGGGGTTTTTTGATTTTTTTTTTTTTAATTTTTTGGATTTTTTTTAGTTTTAGGGGTTTAGTGGGTTTTTAGAGTTTTTTTTAACATTTTAGGTGTTTAGGTTTTTAAGTTTTTTTCATGGTTTTTAGGGTTTTTTAAGTATTCATGGATTTTTTTGGGGTTTTTAGTATTTTTATGGGTTTTAGCATTGTTAGGGATTATAAGGGTTTTTAGGAGTTTTAAGGGGTTTTTAGGGGATTTATGTTTTTAGGGTTTTTAGGGTAATTTTGGGGGTTTAGGGTTTTTTTGAATTTTTTAGGGGTTTTATTGTTTTTGAGAGATTTTTAACATTTTTAAGGTCTTTTGGGGGTTTTGGGGGTTTTTAGTTGTTTTTTAGGTTTTTATGGGTTTTTATGGTTTTTATGGTTTTTAAGCGTTTAAATGGTATTCAGGGTTTTTTTCAAGGTTTTCAAAAATCACTAAGAAACCTAAAAAACCATAAAACCATAAAAATAAAAAAACCCTAAAAATCCAAGAAAACGTAAAAAAACTTAAAACCTTGAAAAGTATAAATACCCCTTAAAAACCTTCAAAACCCTAAAAACACATAAAAACATTAAAAAATCACTAAAAACTCAAAAAAAAAAACATAAAAACTCAGAAGACCCTAAATACCTGGAAAAAACCTAAAAACCTTAAAAACACTAAAAACCCATTAAAATCCCTAAACACCCTAAAAACTCTACAAACTATAAAAATCCTAAGAAACACCTAAAATCCATGAAAATGTACAAAACCCTAAAAACTTTGAAAACCCCCTGAAACCCATAAAAACCACTAAAAACCATAAAAACCCCTAAAACCCCCTAAAACCCCCTAAAACCCCAAATAACCACTAAAAACTCTAAAAACCCTAAATACACATGAAACTGTTAAGAAAAATCTAAAAAAACTTAGACACTAAAAAACTCAAAAAACCCTAAGAACCCTAAAAGATCCCCAAAACCCCGAAAAATCCTTCAAACCCCTGAAAATCCCTATAAACACTCAAAATTACTAAAACCCCTAAAAACCATAAAAACCATAAAAATCCTAAAAACCGCTAAAATCCATGAAAATGTAAAAAACCGTAAAAACAATGAAAACCCCCTGAAAATCATAAAACACCAAAAAACCCTTAAAAATCTAAAAACAATTTTAACCCCTAGAAAAGTTAAAAACTCTAAAAAACTTTAAAAACTCTAAAATCCCCTAAAATCCCAAAAAACCCCAACAACCCTAAAAACCCTAAAATCCTTCAAAATTCCTAAAAACCATAAAAACCATAAAAATTCTTAGGAACACCTAAAGATCCTTGAAAACGTAAAAAACCCTACCCTGAAAACCATAAAATCCCATAAAACCTAAAACGCCCATAAAAACCTTAAAAACCAATAAATATTCTAAGAACCCTTAACCCCTAAAAAATCAAAAAAACCCTAAAAATTATAAAAAACCCTAAAAACCATAAAACCCATAAAAATACATGAAAACATAAAAACCCTAATAACCCTGAAAACCCCATGAAAACCATAAAACCCTTAAAAACCTTAAAAAACCCAAAAAAACCAAAAAAACCCTAATAACCCACTAAAAACTATAAAAAACCATAAAACCCATAAGAACATTAAAAAACTCTAAAAACCTTAAGAACACTAAAAAACTAAGAACCCTAAAAACCCCAAAAAAACCCTAAAAACCCTAAAAACCCTAAAAACCCTAAAAACCCCTAAAAGGCCAAAAAAACCCCAAAAAACCCCTCAAAAACCCTAAAAATCCTAAAAAACATAAAAACCCTAAAAACCTTAAAAAACCCTCAAAACCCATAAAAACCATAAAACCCCCCTAAAAACTCTAAAACCCCTGAAAATCCCTAAATACTTTTAAAAACTCTAAAAACCTTAAAACCCCAAAAAAACTCAAAAAAAAATCCCTAAAAACACCAAAAGACCAAAAAAACCTAAACGCCCCTAAAATCCCTAAAACCCCTAAAAATCCCTAAAATCCTAAAAACCCATAAAAACCATGAAAATATTAAAAAACCGCTACAAATCCAAGAAAACGTAAAAACCCTAAAAACCCTGAAAAACCCTTAAAAACTTGAAAACCCCAAAAAACCTTAAAAGATAAAGAAGAGATGGCGACTGAGTCTCCAGGTGCTCTCCCTTCGCGATCTCCATCGTCGTCACCCCCCTCTCCATGATGGATCATTGCTTCTCCTTGGCGGCATTGTTGATCTCTCGGTGGCTTAGGCGCGGTCTTGGCAGATCGTCTGGTTCGGGGTTAGATGCGACTGCTCATGTCGGCGAGTTGGTGGAAAGAGCTGGCGTTCTTGGTTGGCCCCTTCCCAGTCAATGGCTAAGAAAATCTCAAATACGTATCTAGATCCGAAGTCTCACATGTCTCTCTAGTTTCGCGATGGTGTAAGGCAGGTGTGATGAATGCTTCGATGACTGGGCAGAGGCGTGATTGGCCCGAATTTCAGGTATGATCGTCAGATTTCAGTTCGGTCTAGGCTGTTCAGGTTGCTTGGTGTTTGGTTCTTTGGATCTCATCTCTGGTGCGGAAAGAAAATCTAGTGGCTTCGTTTGGGTGAGTTTTAGCTTTGCTTTGGTGAATGGTGGATACGACGGGCTTTGCGGCTTCTTGGCGGTGGTGTTCACAGTCCTACGCTCAGACCTGCGCTTCTCGTTTGGACCTGAGGAGGGTCTTGTGGGATTTTCTAGTTTTCCAACGGGTCATGGTTGATGCAAAGGGTGAAAACACAGGTTCACTTTTCTGGTTCTTCTTCCTTGCTCTTGGGTCTTGCTGCTGAGGAAGGTATGGTCTTTTTGAGTTGTGTACCATTTGATTTGCTGGACTACGGGTTTTCAATTTATGGTCGGTTCGGTTGTGAGTTGTTGTTGATAAATGATGAGTTTAATGGGCTGTGGATGGTGCAGAATGGGTTGAAGTGTGGGTGTTGGTGGTCTTGTGTTTCTGGCTATGGTGGGATGCTAGAACCCGTCAGGCCAGGAGGAGATGGTTTCTAGTTTTTGAGCTACTGTGTGATTATTGCTTCTGGTTGTTGGATTTTCCATGAGTTGTTACTGATTTTTGATTGGATCTTGAATTGATGGATGATGATATACAGGATTATGGCTGCCACTTTCCATGATGACTAGAGGTGGTGGGTGCTAGAATTTTGTTATGGTGGGGTTGAGTGCAATTGATGATGCTGGTTGCTGAGGTGGAAGAGGGATGCTAGGCAATGTTTGTTTGAAATAGGAGCTGGTTGCCTGAAAATGAGGTGCTGGATGTTGGTTTTTGTATGGATAGGTTGTGATAAAGCTGCTGGTTATGATTCTAGTGCTGGTTCTGTGATGTTGGCGGTGGATATGTTTGGCGAGGAGGTGATGGAGGCTGGAGATAGTGAAGCTGGGTGCTGGTTGCTGCTTGGATGGGAGGTGTTGAAGGTACTGATTTTGAACTACTGCTAGTTGCTGTTTGGCTGGGAGATGCTGTCGGAGATGCTTCAGTTTTCCTTCTTTGTGTGGTTTTTTGTCTTTTGGGATTTTCGGGAACTTTTGGGTTTTTGGGGGGTGTCCATGGTTTTTGGGTGTGGGTTGATTGACCCCACCCCTCCCTTGTCTGCTGCGTCTCTTTTTTTATAATAAATTTTGTGGGGGATAGGAATAGCCTGGCCCGAATCATCCTTTGCCCAAAAAACCTTAAAACCCTTAAAAACCCATAAAACCCTAAAAAACACTAAAAACACTAAAAACCTTAAACCCCTAAAAATGTTAAAAACTCTAAAAAAACCTTAAATACTCCAAAACCCCCCCAAACCCCCAAAGCCCAAAAAATCCTAAAAACCCTGAAAAACCCTAAAAACCCTAAAAAACCCTGAAAACCCTAAAAACCATCAAAATCACTAAAAATAATGAAAACTATAAAAGTCCTAAAAACCCCCCAAAATCCATGAAAATGTAAAAAACCCTTAAAACCCCTAAAAACGATAAAACCCCCTAAAAATCTTAAAAACCCTAAAAACCCTCTAAAAACTTTAGAAACCATTGAAACACATAAAAATATTAAAAATCTCTAAAAACCTTAAAAACACTAAAAACCTCAAAAATTCCATAAAAACCCAAAAGACCTTGAAAACCCTAAAAACCCTGAAAATACGTAAAAACCCTAAGACCCTATAAAACACTTAAAACCCCTAAAACTCCCAAAAACCATAAAAAATTCTAAATTCCATGAAAATACTAAAAAATCCTAAACGACATAAAATACAAAAAAAACCCTAAAAATCAACAAAAACGTAAAAAACCTTGAAAAAACAGGAAAAACTATGAAAACTCCTAAAAACCTTAAAAATCCTTAAAAACCCATAAAAAACCTAAAACCACTAAAAAACTAAAAACCCATAAAACCCCTAAAAAACTCAAAAAAACACTAAAACCCCCCAAAAGAACCTAAAACCCTGAAAACCCCTAAAATCCCTAAAAACACCTGAACACCCCTAAAACCCCTCAAAATCCCTAAAAACCCTAAAACCAATAAAAATTAGAAAAACCCCTAAAAACACATGAAAAACCTAAAAATCATTAAAAACCCTAAAGAAACTAAAACCCATAAAAATCATAAAACCCCTTAAAAACCCATGAAAACGTTGAATCCCTTTAAAACCCTAAAAACCATAAAACCCCTAAAAACCATCAAAAACCTTAAAATTCCATAAAAACCCAAATAATGACAAAAAAATATTAAACCCCTTAAAGTACCTATAAATGTTAAAAAAACTCTAAAAAACCTAAAAAACCCTTTAAAATCCAAAAAGACCCAAAAACCCCTCAAAACCGCTAAAAACCCTAAAACCCCAGAAAACCCCTAAAATCCTCAAAATCACGAAACAATCTAAAAACCATAAAAATCTTAAAACCCCCCTAAAAATCCATGAAAACATAAAACTCCTGAAAATCCATAAAAACCCCTGAAAACTATAAAACTCTAAAACCTTAAGAAACCATAAAACCCCATAAAAACCCTTAAAACCCAAAAAAACTAAAAAAACCCCTAAAAAAACAAGAAGACCCAAAAAACCTTGAAAATCTCTAAAACCCCTAAAAACATTAAGACCCCCTAAAATTCCATAAAAACATAAAAATCCCTAAAAATCATAAAAACCATAAACCCCCTAAAAACCTTAAAAAACCCTAAACACCCATAAAAAACCTATAAACCAATAAAAACTCTAGAATCCCTTAAAACCCCTAAAAATGTTAAAATCTCTAAAAACCATAAAAACCATAAAAAACACAAAACCCCCAAAAAACCAGAAATACCATAAAAACCATGAAAAACCCTAAAAACACTAAAAAACATAAAAACCCTCAAAATCTAAAAAAACAATAAAAACACTAAAAAACATAAAAACCCTCAAAATCTAAAAAAACAATAAAAACACTAAAAAACATAAAAATCATAAAAAACCTCTAAAATCCATAAAAACATAAAAACCCTAAAAAAACCCCTGAAAATCATAAAAACACCTAAAAACCTTTTAAAAGCCTCAAAACCCATCAAAACACTAAAACCACAAAAAACCCTCAAAACCCTAAAAATTAAAAATACCTTAAAAACCCAAAAAGACCATAAAAACCATAAAAACCCTAAAAACCCAAAAAACATTCAAAATCCCTAAAAACTCTAAAAGCCCTAAAAACCCTAAAAAATCTATGAAAACCTAAAAAATTATAAAAACCCCAAAAAACCATAAAACCCCCTAAGAACCTTAAAAACAAAAAAACTCTAAATACTCTAAAACCCATAAAAATCCATAAAAATGTTACAAAAGCATAAAAAACCATTAAAACCCTAAAAACATAAAAACCCATAAAAATATCCTAAAATCCGTGAAACCCCCTAAAATTTCTGAAAAACCCTAAAACCCATAAAATCCCTAAAAACCATAAAAACCCTAAAAGACCCCTAAAAATCAATGAAAGTGTATAAAAACCTAAAAACATGGAAAAACCCTAAAAACCATCAAAACCCATCAAAACCTTTAAAACCCTAAAAACCAAAAAAAAAACCCTCTAAAAACACCAAAACCATTAAAACCTTGAAAAAAGAAAAAAATCTAAAAAACCTTAGAAACCATAAAACCCCTAAAAAGTCCTAAATACCCACAAATACCCTGAAAACCATAAAAATCCTAAAAATCCCCTATAAATCCATGAAAACATAAAAAACCCTAAATACCATGAGAATCCCTTGAAAAAAAAATAAAAACCCTTAAAAACATTAAAAGGCCATAAAAACACACAAAAACACTAAAACCCCTAAAAACTCAAAAAATCTTAAAACCGCTCAAAACGTTAAAAAACAAAACTCCAAACCCTTTAAAACCCTAAAAAACTCAAAAAACCTAAAAACACAAAAATCTCTAAAAACTATGAAAACCACTAAAAACCAAAAAAAATCATAAAAAAACCCCAAAAATCCATGAAAACATAAAAAACCCTAAAAACCCATAAAACCCAAAAGACCCTAAAAACCCTGAAAAATCGTAAAAACCTGAAAAACCCCTAAAAATCGTAAAAACCCTCAAAAACCCTAAAAAACCCCAAAAACCCTAAAACAATAAAGATCATAAAAAACCATGAAAATCTATTAAAACATAGGAAACCTTAAAAGCCTAAAAACATTTGAAAACCACAAACCCCGTAAAAACTTAAAAAACCCTAAAAACCTAAAAACCATAAAACCCCTAAAATCATTAAAACCCTTAAAACCATAAAACCCTAAAAACTAAAAAAATCCCTAAAACCAAAAAAGATGATAAAAACCCAAAAAAACCCCAAAAAACCCCTGAAAAAACCTAAAAACCCTAAAGAATCCCTAAAAACCCTAAAAACTATAGAAATCCTAAATACCCCATAAAAACCCATGAAAACATAAAAAACCATAGAAACCCTAGAAAACCCTTGATAATCATAAAACCCCCTTAAAAAACTAAAAACCCCAAAACCCATAAAAACCCTAAAACCACTAAAAACTATAAAAACCCTTTAAACTCTTTAAAATGTTTTAAAAAACTCTAAAAAGTAAAAAAATACCTTAAAATCCCAAAAAGTCCCTAAAAACCCTGAAAACACCTAAAAACCCTAAAAAACTCTGAAAAAACCTAAAACCCCTCAAAATTCCTAAATGTATTAAAAACCTAAAAAACAAACAAATCATAAAAACCACTAAAAATCCATGAAAATGTAAAAAACCCTAAAAACACTAAAAATCACTTGGAAACCATACAAACCCCTAAAAGCATTAAAAAACCATAAAAATACTTAAAAAATTTAAATACCACTAAAAAATCTAAAAACCCCTTAAACCCCTAAAAACATTAAAAACTATAAAAAACCTTAAAAACCATAAAAAAACTCAAAAAAACCCTAAAACCCCAAAAGTCCCTAAAACCCTGAAAAACCCTAGAAACCCTAAAAACCCAGAAGATCCCTAAAAATCCTCATAATCCATAAAAACCTTCAAAACCCTAAATACCATAAAAATCCCAAAAAATCCATGAAAATGTACAAACCATAAAAACCCTTGAAAACCATAAAACCCACTAAAAAGCTTTAAAAAACCTAAAACCCAATAAATACTCTAAAAAACCACTAAAAAAATCTAAAACCCTTTAAACACCTAAAAATGTTAAAAAAAATCTAAAACGACTTAAAAACCCTAAACAACTCAAAAAACCCCTAAAATCCCAAAAGACCCTTAACACCATGAAAAAACCTAAACCCCCAAAAAAAATTCTAAAAACCCTAAAAACCATAAAAATCCTAAAACCCCCTAAAAATCCATGAAAATGTAGAAAACCTAAAAACCCTGAATAACCCATGAAAACCAAAAAAACCCTAAAAAACATAAAAACCCCAGAATCCCATAAAAACCCTAAAACCCACTAAAAACTCTAAAAACCCTTTAAACCCCTACACTACTAGAAATTTAGCCTATAGCCACGGTTCTAAACTGTGGTTATAGGCCCAAAAATCATGGCTATAGGTTATAGCCATGGTTTCATGAACCGTGGATGGTATTGGCATGGCTATAGGTTGGATCCTATAACCACGGTTTGAAACTGTGGCTATATCCCTAAAGCCACAGCTCCAACCGTAGCTATAGCACTATAGCCATGGTTTTCAAACTATGGCTATAGGGTTAGCCCTATAGCCATGCCAATAAAGGCCACGGTTCGTAGAACCATGGCTAAAGCCCTATAGCCACGGTTTTAAACCGTGACTATAGGTTTATAGCCAGGGTTCAAACTATGGATATACGGCTTTAGCCATGGTTTAAAACCGTGGCTATAGGCCTTTCCACTACATAAAAAAAACCAGCACAGTTCACCATGCTGGCTGTTGGGAGGACACTACCAACTCCCCCCTCCCCCCACCCACAGCTCCCCCACCCTGCACCAGCACCCCCCACCCCCTGCTCCTACACACCTCCCCTGCCCCACCCCTTGCACCTTGCACCCCACCCCCCTACCCCCTCCTCACTGCACACCCCCCCCTAGACAGCCCCCCACCCTACACCAACACCCCCACCCCCTGCTCCTACACACCTTCCCTACCCCACCCCCCTGCACCTTACACCCCACCCCCACCCCCACCCCCCTGCACCTTACACCCCCCTCCTCACTACACCCCCCTCCCCCCCTCCCCACCCTGCACCAGCACCCCCACCCCCTGCTCCTGCACACCTCCCGCAACATTCAATTTGAAAACCAGTAACCTGAAGCAACATGTAAACAGAACATGTAACCTAAAATTAATAAAAAAATCTGTAAACTAATCATGCATACCTTAAAAACAAACATGGAAGCCTTTTAAAACTTTGAAAACAATATGTAAAACCCACAAACCTGTAATATTATAACCTAAAAACAAACTATAAACATGGAAACCTATAAAACATTCATGCATACCTTAAAAACAATAATACTTGTAAAACAATCTGTAAAACATGAAAAACATTGAAAAACAATAATACCTTCATCCTAAAAACAATAATACCTTCATGGAAAACATGTAATCTTATAACCTGTAAACTTACAACCTGTAAAACAATCTGTAAACCTGTAAAAAAAAATCCAAAACTAGAAACTAAAACCCACAAACCTAAAAACATCGAAAATTAGTAAACCTGTAAAACAATCTGTAAACCTATAAACTAGTAAAACAATCTGTAAACCTGTAAACCAATCTGTAAAACAATCTGTAAACATGTAATATTATAACCTAAAAACATTGAAATATATAAAAATGGAAACCTTTGAATCTCCATCATGCATACCTTACAAACAAGAATTTTTTCATCCTGTAAACCTAGCAACTAAAACCCACAAACCTAACAACCAAAAAACCAGAAAATTAATAACATGTAAATGTGTAATTCACAAAATATCAACTTATAACTTCCAAACCTTCTAGCTTACAATCATTCAAACCATGCAACCTATAAACCTGCAACTAGAAAACTTGAAAAAATGAAAACATTCAAATACAAAAGTAGAAAAAAAATCATTCTCTTGAAAATAAAAAAACACAAGACCTGTAAAATAAATAAAATAGTAACAATTTGTATACATGTGTGGGAAATGAGCATAAAATTAAGTTGTTCACTAAAAATAATTACTTTAATATATCCCATAATATGTTGGGTTATTGAATATAAAGTAAAATAAATAAAATAGTAACAATCTATATTCAGATAACAAGGGTGGTCCACCAAGTGATAAAAATGTCACAATGATACACAAATAAGCTCCAATAAATTGGTTGTTTGAAATATTCCTGATAACATCAGTAAAAGAAAGAAAAGATTAAAGAATTTGCACTAAGGATGCTCAGAATTCATACAAACTAAAGCAGTGAAATATGATTAATTACATGGTAACAAAAACTATGTAAACTAGAAAGATGTCAATTCAAGTAAGTGTTGTTTAAAGATACCATCAACTTAAAAATCATCAAGGGGAATGCCAGCAAGGTCATCAATTAGACCAGTGAATTGATTGATCTATAAATACCTGAATAAAGCCATAAATACATTAAAAAATGATAATTATCTTAACTAAAGTCTCAGTTTCTTACAGTGTACCAAGGCTTGAAAGAGACCTGAAACTGTGCGGTAAGTTCCCTGTCATTGAGTTGTATGAGAGGTCCCTGTATTTGAAACAAATAATTATAAAATAATATTCAATTGAACAAGAACCTTCTAACATAACAGATTAAGAAAAGACAAAAGTGGACTCAATAAATGAAAATAAAAATATGAAATAACTCTAAAAGGATAATTTATAGGGCTATTTTCTTACAATGTGGAAATAAAAAACATAAATCCCTCTATATATATGTTTTTCATGTCCCACCATAGCTTTTAAGAAATAAAAAAACCCAAGTAGAAGCAGTTGTTATAGTCATTATAGTAAGTAGTTTTGCTTTTTTAGTTTCCTGTTAACATTCTAGATGATTATACTCTTTTTATAGATTTTACATTTAGTAATTAAGCTCTCTTATGTAACTCTCGTATTTCCCTAGTATAAAGAGGAGTTATCTAGTAAGAACAGAGAAGGGTAATATTTGAATGACATTTCACTACTCTGTATGATATTATCAATTTAAAGCTTATAATATACCCACATTGGATTATATGTGAGTAATAAATATGCAAGTGTAATAGAAGATTTTTATTAATAACAATTTTTTTGAGAAGTTAATCATACATTTATTATTCTATATCTTAAATTACATAAGTTGTTATAGTAATATAAAACTTTTATACTAATAACATAAAGTTGATACAATAACAAAGATAACATAACAGTGACATAAAATCTTATATTTGAAAACAAAAAATCATTATCTATTTGTCATATTAGGAATATGGATGTTGTTATGTTTACATTCTTCATGTAGTCCTCATCAGTTAATTTATTTAATATCATCACAAAGAAATCATCAAGCAACACTGTATACATGATGGATTAAGAAAATAATGTTAAAGAAAAGCATGTAAGAAAATAAACTGTTTAAATCAGATCAATTACCCCTTAAAAAACTTTAATAGATTCAATAAATTAATTATCAGCCTAAATAAAACTCAAAGGAGTAACATGAAAATCTAAAATTGTGATATATTGAATGATTATTAGTAAAAATATCTTAATAAGATGTTGGGAATTTGAACTCAGTAAGCTGAATTCACAAAAGGATATTATGAAAGGTATTGAAAATTAGGTTGTTAATGAATCTAAGTCTGACAATGAAGAATATGAATTAATAAAATGAAATATAGTTCATTAAATGTGTATCTAGTGTAAAGGTTTATAAAATTGTGGACAGTGAAATATGAACCGCTGAGTAAACAGACATCGTTGGTCTATTACAGAAGTTGATTGTCCATAAACTTGCATCATAAGAAACCACCTGAAAGGAAATAATGGGAAAATAAGTGAGATATAACTTCTTATATATATGTGATCAGTGTGTCAACTAAACATGATAAATGATACATGACTCCATAACCAACAATGAACAAAGAATATTCAGATTTATATGCACATCCCAATACTAAATAAAATCAATTCTAGTTGCTTGAGATTCAATCCATTTAGAAACATAATATGCTCCCAATAGAATATAATTATTTCAAAAATAAATAGGAAATGGATCCTTGAATTCTATATCCCATAGATCAAATATTTTGAAAAAAATCAAAGGTTGTTGGGGAATTTACTATTTTTGGAAATACCTCCAATGAATTGGAAATCCTTACATGATTTATAAAAATATTGGACATCCTTAAAAACTATTACCAAGAATAATCCAACATCAAAAACATTCCTAGATATGTACTGAAGTCTAAAATGGCCTCTGTATGTAAGTGTATAACAAAATTTAAGGACACAAGTTACCGCTTCATTTTACATACACCTCATAATCACTTGGTCACTGTGAGTTTTCTAAAAGTATGGATCCTACTAAACATAGAACTTTGACTTAGATTTTAGATAAAGGAACACATGCTTATAAAACACTATACTTTTGATGTGCCAAGCAGTTAAACATTTCTACATACCATGGCACCTTATCAATGCTTTCATAGAGCCACTCACTAGGGAGTGCATCATTCAAGGATGTTTCAGTAGGTGTACATACATCAGAAATGTATGGAAGTCTGTTCATGTGGTTTGAAACTAGGGTTTCATAGCCCTTATTATCCTTTATTTTCACATTAAATTCTTATAGGAGAATCATCAACCTTACTGACCTTGGTTTTGCCTAAGTTTTCTTCATTAAATTCCCATGAGATGCAAGACCAGAATAAATTGTTACTTAACATCCTACAAAATATGAATGAAAATTTTCCAATGAAAAAAATATAGAAAAACACTACTTATTGGTTGTTTTATAATTAATCCGAGATGAATCTAGGGTTTGTGAAGAATAATTTATCACATGTGGGTGTCTATTGACCTTCTGGTATAACACTACTCCCACTATCTGGTTTGTGACATCAAGTAATACATCATGTGAAGAATAAGTTATCACATGTGGGTGTCCATTGCCTTTGTTTACACATAAACATGGATCTAATTAATTAATGAATCATTGATTTATGAAAGGTGATTCTTTCATTCTCTTAATAAAATCAATTTCGATTTCACTTAAGTAACATCTCTTATGAAATGAGGAGATTTAAGGAAGAGAAGAAGAAATGCTCAGTTGTTACAAAATGAGATGAGTTGAATTCTTTCTTATACTTATATCTTTGGTTTTATTATCAAGTAAAGGGGAGAAGAAGACATTGATTTTGAATTTAAAATGGGTATTGACAACAAACCCAATGGGTGATATTGAATAACACAAATTTATTGAAATAATATTTTCATTGTAGTTTTTTTTCAATATACTTGTTTGATGAAAAGTCAACATTACAATTATTTAAGAATATAGTTTCTACCATTGAATAATTATTGAGAGTTATAAGTGAATATAATTGTTTAATTAAAATTAAATGTTACAATTATTTAAGTATGGAGTTTCTATCATTGAATCAGTCATTAGAGTTATTATATTGGAAAGGTTTATTTAGAGAAAGCAACATTAAATGTGATGATTTCATGTTTGAAGACTTCTGCAAAGGATACACATTGTTTACACTAATGTTTTGAACAAAAATAGGAACCATTATAAAATGGATAGAAGAATAATCTATGATAGTTTTTCAAATATGTGAGTATTGCATTTGGTTTCTTTGAATATTTTTTTTTTGGACTTCATAAAAAATATGGCATATCCCAACTAGCTAGCCTAGGAGGACTGCTTACACTAGTGAGGTGGGTAGTCGAATCCCTATCCAATCATTGTGAGAGACATTGGTGTGTATAGTGAACCCCACAAAGTCACATAAGAGGCAGTGGCGATCCACTCTGCAGGGCGGCATGGCAGTGGATGGGAGCACCCGGATGGAGCAGTGTGGCGAATGTAAGATGCAGGCCAGTAACCAATTATGTCCAACAAATGGAGCACTTTGTATTATAAGGTATTGGGAAACTATGATAAATTTCAATGTGGGGGTAAATTATATGAATTATTGTAGCTCTTTTTAAAAACTCCTAAAGAACTATGGCCATCTGATGAGACTATCCCATCTGCTCGATCGCCCATCCGAGATCATATTCATCCTCAGCCATTTGAGGAGTTTAGTGCTTCAGAAGTTCTCCATGAAATGTTGACAGTCAATTGAACTGAGGCTTATAAGCTCTAATAAAGTTTTCTAAAAATTCCAATATGATTGAAATTATTTGCAACATCATTTTCATGTTAAAAAGAAGATCAAATCGAGTATATGCAATGTGTAGAAATTGATGGTTTTTGATGATGTTTATTTCTTATGATGTTCACGTTACCTGAGATAATAAGTTCATAAGAAGGATAAATGGATGACCCTATATTATTTCCCATGCAATGAGTTGGTGGTATGATATCTATAAATACATCTGAGTAGATCTTTGAATGCATTAGTTAATCACTCTTCTACCATTTTTGCCTCTGCGCACATTTTTTCATCCCCCGCACCCACCATTAGTGGCAATTCTAGGGTGAGTGCATCCAATACACGATCCCCTATCACCTCAGCTCCTGAATAATTTTCCACCCCTCCATTCATGCTTCATCGTCAACATCATCTTCTGGTGGCCCCTCAATACCAGGCTTAACCATCATAGTCTTCTCAACTGACTGTGTTATCAGTAGAGTCTCAATCCCCTCTATTAAAGGAAAGATATTGGTAGTCCCTTCCAGAAGAACCTCCTTAGTTGGCCCAACCACCACAGTCTCCCTATCCATCATACCAAGAGGAGATCATCTTTCATGACCACCTCAACCCCTGGATCTAGTAATGTAAGCGTCGATGTTGGTGGCTGATTCTCAAACACTTTTCAAAATTCCATTCAAAAATATGTTAGTCAATCATTATGAGTTGTGTAAAAATAAGAAAATAGAAGAGACTCACATGGTCAGTATAGCCCTGTAACGAGCTCCTTGAGGTCCATATATAGGTTCCCTAGAATGGTTTCCCCCAATTCCACTACCATAATGGTCAACATTGTTGTTCGACCACTCACAGACACAACATCACGATGAGACACCACACTTGCCCCAAATGGTTTGAGGTAACCTCACCTTTTATTCCATGTACTTCACGGACCTCCCCATCCTCTGTGTCTGATTCCTGAGCAAGGATGTAAGGAAAATTGAATTATCTAATGAATAAAAATAAAGAAGCCCAGATGCATGGAATCTAGATTGCATCTAATTCTGGAGGCTGATTTAATCTAAAGTTGAGTTGATCTGAAGAAGGTGATACAAGATGAAGTTATAATACAATGTAAGTGAAATTAATACAGAGCATAAAAAGCAAAAGACTCACACCAAAGTTGTTTTAATTATATAAGGATGTAGAATTTTGAGTTGAGAAAAAGAAGAGGTTGAACCAGGTAGAGGGAAAAATGAATTCCAAGTTACAATTGCTGAAGTTTATGAAAGTAAGTTGACTGGATGATGCCAAGTGAATTCACATAAACATTTTGAAGCCACAATGAATGTGATTATGATGATATAGATATTTAAAATATATAATTCATAATGGAAAGTCTGTAATTGAAGCTAATATTTAAGGATAATTTGAAAGGTGAGTTGGCACCATATTTTATAAAAATTTTATTTGACTCTGATATTTAAAAGATTTTATGAAGGTGTTCACAATAGAAATTTGAAGAGTCTTAGTGTTTAGATATTTGAAATCACTGAATTTGTTAGAAAATTTTGAGCCTATAAAATAGGTTGGGATCATTCAAAATGAAGCACTGGTCGATCATTAGATAGAGATATTGAGAAGAAGAATTTGAGAGAGCTAATTAGAAGAAGTAACATAAAGAGAAGAAGTTTTTGACCAATGCTTACAAGAAGTTCAGTTGGGTCATGGTTTTGAAAATACTGGAACATATAGTTTTAAGGTAGTTGATTAAGGTCACCAGATTCAGATTATTTAAAGTTTGATCTAGACCAATTTCAAGCACCAATCTGTAGAAGTTCTAGATTTCAAAGTTCAAGGAAGTTTGAGGGCTTCAGAAATTTAGTTTAACAGAAGTAGAGAACATGCTATCTTTTATGTGATTCTGGTATAAGTATAAGAGGTAGTCAAAGTTCCATCCATAAGGAAGTTTATAGATAATCCATAAAGATTGGTGGTTCTATTATAAACAACATCACCATTCATACCTAAAGGTAGAAGATGATTTTGAAGAGATAGACTATCCACTTGTGTAATATAGTGGAAGAAAAGTTTAGGATAATACCTACTCTTGGGTAAAGGATAACAACATAACCCATTGTAATACTTACAATAATTGTGAAAATTTTCAGATCCAGATAATAATCGGACATAACAAGGAGCAGGTTTCTCACACTAGGACCGAACTGAGATGCTCGAATAAACCAAGACTCCATTGTAGTAAGATGTTCAGACATAAATAAACCGAACGAGATGCTCAGATAAACCAAGACTCCATTGCTCGGATAGAGGCGATCTAGTAATACTTCTGCATGCAGTAACTATCAGAAGGTTATAATCATGGATGAAATGGTTCAAGATAACCAGACACAGTATGATAATTTTAATGTAAAAAAACCAAATGGAGGGGTCATGCAATGACATGAATGGGCAGAGTGAGAATATCAGATTGATCATCGGATGGAGTACACTATGATCAGAGGAAATAATATGTGCTGTGAGAATAAAATATGCAAATGAGGATCATCGGACGGTCCAATAAAATTGTATGAAAAGTAGACACCCTATGATCAGACAATTCAGGTATAACATACCCGGTAGTAGAAAAGTTGAAAGACTGTGATATGAATCTACATACACAAGAGCTGGAGCACCAAAAAAATGCATCTACTGATGATCATGTGATCAAAATACAATCAAGATGAGTAATAAATACAATATAGTAGCTAATAATCATATAACTCCCTTGAAAGTTTAAATAATAGTTGATGTTCAATGTATGAAGAATGATATGTTAGATTTGGATGCATGAAGAAATTAAATTGCATAAGATAAAATTATATTTTTCATTAAGATAATATTTTGAAAAATACATTTACAATTTTGTAATTTTAATAAATAATTCAGAGTACATAAAACAAAAAGCATGATGGAATAAGTTATTACATACCATTAGGTACAATGATGACATTGATATAGTACCTGAGTTAGTTGTTTGGGATCTTGCATCAGAAGAAGCACCCTATAAGGAGATAAACGGTAATGTCAGATTGAATAACTACTCATATATTGGACATAGGTGGATGAAAGAATCTAATAATCTACACTCATGAAATCAAATCCTCATTCTTATACTTATGAGTAGAAATAATTCATCCTCGTTAACTTGTAAGCACACCTTATCTCTCTTTCAATCTCATGCTCAACAAAAGCATTATCAGGTGATGCACCCACCATTTCAAAGAGCATAAAAACATTGGTTTGAAAATGTAAAAAGTACAAAATGCTTAACAGGTGTAGGAAGCTTCTATGGACCTACCACTGCATGCTCAAGTGTCAAACTGTGATGTAGAATACTGAAATATGATTATGTTTTCAGGAATCTTTAAAACTAATGGGTATGCTGGATGGTTTTAAAGTAATAACCAAGTTTATACATGCATAAAAAAGTGATTCATTTCATATCTGGATCCTATAACCCATTTTTAATTTCAATTTTTCTAAGCTAATTTTCTTGGAAAATCTCTTTTATGATAATCTCTAAAAGTTCTATAACCTCATGGAAACATTGTCTATGTCATGGTCTTCCCACATTTTGAGGGTCAATATCTTATGATCAATTAATAACCATTATTTAGTGTATCATCCAATGATGCTATGTGTTTTGAGTTTTGTTTATGCATGAAATGACCATTATTCATAGACTATATAATTTTCATGGATATTTCAAGGGAAAAATGTTGGTTTACCTTTTTTCCTATATTGTGGTCTATAACTAACATAAAGATAGGATTTTTTTCATTTGAGATATATCATGACACCTTAGAAAATAATTTATAAAACATTTCTTGTTTAATCAAATATAAGACCAAACATTGATAGATCTACTATAATACAACTAAGGGGTTTCAAAGGTATGTCTTACGTACAAAAAAATAGAAGAAATCCAAGAAAACATTAATTCAATAACCTATTTACAATTTTCTTATATTAAAAAATAATGAATAAAAAACATAAATTACTTTATTTATCTGATCTTATTTGAGTTTCACTTAATGTACTTGAAAAATTTCATAGAGAAGTAGATAACAGACTCCATCCTTTACAAGAATCCACGGACTAAGGGAATCATCTGACACTCTAGAATGATCTCTTTCATATTCATGGTCTTCTACAACATTAAGTTCTAATAATAAATATAATAGAATACACTAATAATGGTCCATGTTTTGTGGAGTTTTTCATATAATTTTGATACAACAAAACCCAAAACATGTATGAGATCCAACTAGATTATATTTTCCCTCCATGACTCAAACTGTTTTTCCATTATTGAATATAATGTTTCACAAATTTTTTAGGCATTTCAAAACATTGAAACACTCATTTAAGTTACTAATTGATTGTTTCATTTATTTAAAAATTGTTTAAGGTGTTCTAGCAGCTCAAATACATCACCACATGATGAATTATAAAGAATGAAATAATTTTGAGTGAAATATTAAAGAATCTAGAAAGTTATCATATTATGTAATAATTGTATTCACATAATTCCATGGAATAGTAACCTTATCTATGACATGAAACATTCTAGCCCACTCAATGACTTAAGATATATCATGTTCATGCCCATTTTAATGCATAATCCAACACATCTTCAATTTTTTTCATTCCTATCAAGTAATATCTCATTGTGAATTATAGATTAATGAATCTGCTACCACATTATATATTCAAGCTGCATATATGATCTCAATGTCATAATGTTGCAAATTAGAGAATAATGGAGTTATAAAAAAGAGAATATATGAGGGATCTTACCTCGAATCTGTGTGAATACCTCTTATGAACATGTTTGGTACAATATAATCTCTTTGTCTGGTGATATATCAGAAAGCATGATGCACACTTGTTTAATCGTCCTTTTATTTATTTATATATTTCATGTCTTTACTAGAAGGACTTACCTTCTAGTACCATGGCCATTTATTTAATGAATGTACTACAATCCTACTTAACCTAGGCCCATGATATATCTCTTCCTCAACTTGAAAATGAAAAATCCTATCTTGATCATTCAACCAATTCCCATGCCACCAATGACGCACCCAACACAAGCTACCTCACCACAACATCAATGTCATGGTTATTGCCTTGCATCAAAGTATGCAATCAAATGGTAAACAACAATAATGCTCTCAAGTATGAATACCAATACACATGTTGGTAGAAAGGAACAACCAATTTCATATGAAACATGTGTTGTTCTTATTGGTGGTTCGGTCTTCATGATCTCATGTACTTGAGATTACTAAGTGAAAAATTTATGAGAAGAAGTCTCAATTATTAGGAGCCCCAAGCACCTATTATTCAAAAATTATTTGTGTTCTATTAGTATGATATATCTAGACCAAGGGAATAGGTTTAAGATTACTATCATAGTGTCTCGGGGTTCTCATTATATCTAGGAACTAATATAACCTTTTTACATGATACATAATCTAAGGATATTACTATATAAATAGTGGATGTAGAAGTATCAAAAATATTACAGTAATAATAAACACATGTATATATCTATCAATCTTTATAAACGTAATGGTAATCAAAGTATATAAAGGTGTTTGGTCTAGGGAACCTACTCACAACATTACCTACCATTGGAAATTAGGATCATAGTTTGTTATGGATGGGGAGAATATTGGGTGTTTCCAGTTCCATGAATAAAACACATTGTAAACCATTAGTGATAGGAGTGAAAACCCAAATGTCAGGTCACCTCAACCTAGGATGAAACCAAAATGTTGAGCCCAACTTGAATATTTCTCTAACAATAAAAAACAACTGATATAGTCATGTTTAACTGGTGACGTATATTTTTTACTTGTGATATTAAATTGATTGGTGGCCTTGTTTTTTATTTTACTTGTGAAAAAAACACACTTCTCACAAGATCCCTTAAATTCCAAGGTAATTAAATCACAATCAGGCAAGCATTTTGACACTACAACATCCACGAGAGCCACTATCTCTGCGAACAGAATGATGATGTCATCTACATAGCATCTCTTGTACCAAGTGGGAAATACAATGGTAAGGAAAAATAAATGGTATGAAAGCATCACAACCATGGAGGATATACATAAGGGTCTCTATGTGTTGAAACATACCAAATCACCACACTTTTGGAAAGCTATGTGGAAGCTGGCAATGCCTGTGGCCACTACCAACCACTTTTAGAGCCTATACCTATATAATTAAAATTAGAACCTTACTTATCTTAGGAATGTCAACCATGGTGTCTACTATGACTCCACAATAATTTAGGAGTAACCTAAGAGGTCTCCTATCAACCACCACTGCCAGCATTGGAATGAAATTACTACCCCTCAATCTACTATTGAGGGTGTCGCACTATAGGTTGTCACCCTAAACTCTGAAATTAGGGCCCTTTGGAAATATTTCTAGGAATAGAGAGTTGTAGATCATAGGGAATGGGCTCATAATTCAAGTTTACCAATATATTCTAGAAGAAAACAAGCATTATGCACATATCCCCACCACTTCACAAGAATACCATTAGCATATCTTGGTAGAAAATGGAGGGATACAATCGGAATATTTCCATGCTTCAATCGAATATGTCTTCCAATATATTATTGTGACAAAAAATGTATTGGCCATTATTCTCACTCATTCACTTCTGAAGTTCTAGTATATTCTAGTAGCCATAGAGGGTCTTTTTTGGCGTATTCAGGTGATTTTAAAGGGACAAGAATACTATAATGTTCTCACTAATAGAGTAGCATATCAACTTCTCCAACATGACATGGTGGCTACTATAGAGTAAGCTCGTATTCTTGTTCCCACCCATGAGGATTATCAACACATTATAGTAAAGGATCAAGCACTGAACCAAGCTCATATCCCCATTTCAACTGGGGTTCATCAACCCAACTTGAAAATTACCTCAAGACAGGTGTATATTCACTATTGAATAATTCTAGAGTTTCATTACAAAGGTAAACCAGGACCAATATCATATTCCCAGTCCAACTATTGCTCATAAAATGTACCCTCAATCACCTCAGAGAAGGCCCATATTCCTTCCAAAAATCTAAAAGTTACTCAGAAACTTTTGACAGCTTCCAGTAATAAAGAACATGTTCCTACTCCCACCAATGGAGGACTCCATCATGTTTCTTTTAAAGACTATATAGAAGGTGTCTTATATCCCTTGTCCCGTTCTGTGGGTCCATCAAAAAAATTTATCAGGGAATGCACATTTTAATTGGACCCATCTTCCCCTTCAACCAAGGTTAGACATCCTATTTTGGAAGCCACCCAAAGGTGGGATCATACACCTACCAACAATTCAATATCTCACTGGCATATCCTAACAGCTTCCCAGCAATAGGAACATATTCTCACAATAGCAAGCATCCTTTGACATACTCCAGTGACCACCAAGAAGAAGTATCATACTCTTTCTCATTCCCAAATGGTTGGTTGGCATATTTCAACCAAAATATAGGATGAGTCTCATATTTCTACCCTACATAATGCTAGAATCCTTGAGGTTATACAGTTCATGTCTGAAGCATATTAAGGATTCACCAACTCTTTATCTAAAGAATATGTCCATAGTTATTATGATAGTCCTCCTCATGATACCATAGATATGGATTACAAAGATTCTACCCCTAACATTCATTGTGTACAACCTCCCCATGGTGATATATCACCCTATAAAGGAAATCCTCTAATTTTCAAGAAACATTCACATAGAATGGTACTCAAATAGCCAGGTTCAACCATATATAGTGCCATATCAAACATTAGCAACCATATTTTGTAGGTGAACCAGAGTAGTGATGACCTTCCTTACCTTTTAAATTCTATGAGTCTTTGTCCACAGAAAATTAACCTATGTAGTATGAATAGAAAAAGGAATATGATTCTGATGAGGAAGAAGATAGTGTGGAAAAGTGGAAATATTTGGTCAAGAAAAACCCCTGGGTATGTTCTATCCCATCACCACTTCAATCTATGATATCCCTGATGATCTAAAGGGGGAGTGAATTTTTTAATTCTTCCAAAACCTATAGGAAACGTTTCAATGGATAAAGGAAAAAAGCACCACTCTTATCAGGGATATGAGGATCATCTTCAGGCCGTGAACATGCTCTATTTCCAAATAGTCCTTTCTAATTTCTATGGGTCCTGGGATGTGAAATCAGAAAATAATTACAAGATCCTATGATATGATTTCCTCCATAGCTTAAAATCCCACTGACAAATAATCATTGAATACTTGTTTTATGCATGCATCCAAGGATTGGGTGATAATGGATTATTACACTTTTCTAGGTTCCTAGATCAGCAGATTCCCCTAGAGAAAGCATCATGTAATGTCATTGTCACATTAGAGGCCATATGTATGGTTAATATACACGCCTATGGCTTAATACAATAAAATTTTCCTATCTATAAGACATTAAATGCATCATGATTGGAGAGAGGGATGTCGATAGGATATGGATCTAGGACTCTGGACAATTCAAGAACACAACTCAGATAAGAAATTGATGATCTCAGGCTTCATGAAATCTCCTTCTTGAAAGTAGCTCACATTCTGAGAAGGTACTACACCCATCTCATGCATGGGTGAAAATGCACCAAATTGAGAATATTGTATTGGGATCATATATGGAATCCATTTTGGAGAAACCATATCCCATAAGGTAGATAGAATTTTTACCACTACCTCTACCTATAGGGTCATAATATCCTAGGTAGATCTAGAAGAAATCAGTAGTGACACCAAATCAACCCCATCTCGTAAGGAAGGGGAATTTTTACTACAAATTCCACCATGGGGGTTATAAAATTCTTAGAAAAGTCGAAAATTACCAGTGGTGGCAGGGAGGCCAGGTCGGCAGGGAGGCAGGGAGGCCGCGTCGGCAGGGAAGTGGGGAGGCCGCGTCTGTAGGGAGGCGGGGAGGCTTCGTCAGAGCCGCATCGGTGGGGAGGTAAGTCGGCTGCCTCGTGAGGGGAGGAGGGGTCGCATTGGCGGGGAGGGGAGCATCGGTAGGGAGGTGGGGAGGGTGCGTCAAAGCCACATCAATGGGGAGGTAAGTCGGCTGCCTCGTGAGGGGAGGAGGGGTCGCATCGGCGGGGAAGAGAGCTAGCTGCCTCGCAAGGGGAGGAGGGGGAGGAGGATTTGGGGAAGATGATTCGTGAGCGATGGAGGGAGGGGGAGGAGGATTCTATAGTGAGGGAGGTAGGGGGAGGAATCACAATGGAGGGAGGGGGAGATATGAGTCACGACGGAGGGAGGGAATGGAGATGAGTCGCGATGGAGGGAGGGTTTCTAAACCCACTGATGAAACAAGAGGAGGTCGGTCCTGTGGGTTTTTCTACTCTAAAGCCACAGTTTAAAAAAACTATTACTCGCCCATGCTATTGCATGACATATTATATTACTGGTTTTTATTTTAATAAGAGATTAGTATTTATAACAATTTATAAGAAACAATAATGTTGAATAATTTTTATTTAGAAAGTAATGGTGTATGATAATGGAATAGGAGTGCATAGAATATAGAGACACCACTTAAATTGTGGACAATTATACAAAATAGAATAAAAGAATATGATTTTATAAATTTTGAGAATGGAAATTTGAATTCATTTAAAATTCAATCACAATTATAGTAATGCGTGCACTGAAATAAAAAGTGAAAGCTAAAAAAAGAAAACGGAGGGAGGGAGAAACTATACCTGTCAAATGTGAATAAAGCGTAGATTTTTGCATCTATATCCTAACCCACATGTTGAAAAACTACCTTGTTAGTAACTGTTAATAGAAATATGGTAGAATGTATGTTTTATATTACATCAGTCCCATAACAAAAAGTCATCGCAAATATAGTCTTTGATATGAAGTGCTTTGCATGGGGAGGATACTGATAATGGAGATAATAAAAAGAAATCTTCAAAAAAAAAATATTAACGCAGGATTAAATTATAAAAGTACCGACATCCTCTATGATGATGTGTAATTAAATCACAATAATATTCAGAAATAACACACTTCTAACTCCTCTTCTTCCTCGCACACAGAAGCTTCAGGAATCAGAATCTTGAATAAAATCAAGAAGAGCACGACAATCAAATCTGATTAGATGAAAGGAAAATGTTACCAAAGTTCAACACACACGTATCACTAAACATTAATCATAAACACACAGAGTAGGAAAACCTAAAAATAAAGCATCACACTTGTCAATCAAAATATTCTGCTTGTCGTTCCAAGGTACCCTGTAATGGAATAGAAAAAATAAGAAGAATTGCACTGAAATAGCATCTTTCCTCTTAATAAAAAAATGTGAATGAACAAAGTTCAACACACACATATCACTAAACATTAAACATAAACACACAGAGTATTAAAACCTCAAAATAAAGTAGCACACTTGTCAATCAAAATATTCTGCTGTAATGGAACATAAAAAATAATAAGAATTACACTGAAATAACATCTTTCATTTTAATAAAAAAACATGAATGATCAAAGTTCAACACACACATATCAAAAACATTAAACATAAACACATAGAGTAGGAAAAACTCAAAATAACGCAGCACACTTTTCCATCAAAATTTTCTGCTTGCAGTTCCAAAGTATCCTGTAATGGAACAGAAAAAGTAAAAAGAGTTTCCCTGAAATAACATCTTTCCATTTAATAAAAATTGTGAATGAACCCTAGTCATAATGAAAAAGGTGAAGACTGTGAGTTTATACTCTCCAAGCCCCCTAAAGAAATTAGTTCCATATCACTAAAACATAATTCTCAACCATAAAGACAAGAAATAAAATACATGTTGTAATAGATATTTTTTTGCTACAAAGTATTAGTGTTCTGAGATTAACTAGAATTTGATGCAGGCCAGAAAATTTTGATAAAAATATAACAGGATATAAAGAGAACATAAGAATAATAATAAAAAATATAAGCATCATAAGGCATAGGAAAATAGAAAGGAGATGTATGAAAGGAGGAAAAATAAAGAGTATGGCGGGGAGGCCGCGTCGGCAGGGAGGCGGGGAGGCTGCGTCGGAGCCGCATCGGTGGGGAGGGGAGCGCCGGCAGGGAGGCAGGGAGGTTGCGTCGGAGCCGCATCAGCGGGGAGGTAAGTCGGCTGCCTCGCGACGGGAGGAGGGTCGCATCGGCGGGGAGGAGAGCTAGCTTCCTCGCAAGGGGAGGAGGGGGAGGAGGATTCGGGGATGAGGATTCGTGAGTGAGGGAGGGAGGGGGAGGAGGATTCTTCAGTGCGGGAGGGAGGGGGAGGAATCGCAATGGAGGGAGGGGGAGATATGAGTCGCGATGGAGGGAGGGAATGGAGATGAGTCGCGATGGAGGGAGGGTTTCTAAACCCACAGATGAAACGAGAGGAGGTCGGTCCCGTGGGTTTTTCTACTCTAAAGCCACAGTTTAAAAAAAGTGTGGCTATATCTTAACCTATAGCCACAAATCAATTAAATTGTGGCTATAAATCCATGGCTATAGGTCATTTTTCTAGTAGTCCTAGAACCATTAAAAACTCCAAAAAAACCTTAAAACCCCTTAAAAACTCAAAAAACCCCTTAAAACCCAAAAGACCCTATAAACCCTGAAAACCCCAAAAAACAATAAAACCCATGAAAGACCCTAAAACCCCACAAAATCCCTCAAAACCGTAAAACCATAAAAATTCAAAAAACCCTTAAAAATCTAAGAAAACATAAAAAAACCCTAAAACCCCTAAAACCCCCATAAAAACCATAAAAACAATAAAAACCGAAAGACCCTAAAAATCCATAAAACCCCTAAAAACCCACTAGAATCTCTAAAAACCCTTCAAATCCCTAACAAAAAACACTAAAACCCAAAAAACTGAAAAAAAGAAAAAAAAACCCCAAAAAATCAAAAGGTCCCTAAATACCCTAAAACCCCCTAAAACCATGTAAACCCAGAAAACTCTTATAAACCCTAAAAATCCCTAAAAACCCTAAAACACTGTAAAAACCACTAAAATTCCATGAAAACGTAAAAAACCCTAAAAACCCAGAAAACCCCATGAAAACCATAAAATCCCATGAAAATCCTAAAAATCACTAAAAACACTGAAACCCTTAAAACCCCAAAAAATGTTTAAAAACTCTAAATAACCATAAAAACATAAAACCCCAAGAAGACCCTTGAAACCCAGAAAAACCCTGAAACCCTAAAAACCCTTGAAAACCCATAAAAACCCACACAATATCTAAAAACCCAAAAAACCCTAAATATACAAAAACCCTAAAAATCCATGAAAATGTAAAAATCCATAAAAAGCGAAAAAACCCCTGAAAAGCATAAAACCCCAAAAAAACCATTAAAAACCCTAAAAATTCATAAAACCCTTAAAAACCACAAAAAATTCTAAAACTCTTAAAACCCCAAAAAACTATAAAAAACTTAAAAACCATAAAAAATCAAAAAAAATCAAAAAACCCTAAAAACCCAAAAGACTATAAAAACCCTAAAATCCCCTCAAACCCCAAAAAAATCCTCAAAATCCCAAAAAACCCCTAAAAACCATAAAAATCCTAAAAAACACCTAAAAACTACTAAAAACTATAAAACCCCTTAAAACCCCTAAAAACATTAAAAACTCTAAAAACCCTTAAAACCCTGAAAAACTTGAAAAGGCCCAAAAACCCAAAAATCCGGAAAACACCTAAAACCCCTGAAAACCCCTGAAAACCCCTTAAAATCCTTAAAAATCCTGAAAAACCCAAAAACCATAAAAAACCTAAACACCCACAAAAATTTGAAGAAAACTTAAAATACCCAAAAAACCCTGAAAAACCTTAAAAATCCCTAAGAACCTTAAAAAATATCAAAACCCATAAAAACCCTAAAAAACCACTTAGATTTCTTAAAACCCTTAAAACCCCTAAAAACCTTAAAAACTCTACAAAACCATAAAAGCCCAAAAAAACTGAAAAAAATCCCTAGAACCCAAAAAATACTAAAACACCCTAAAACCCTAAAAACACTAAAAACCCTAAAAATCACTGAAAACCCCTGAAAATCATAAAAATCCTAAAAATCCCTAAAACCCCTAAAAACCCCTAAAACCCATCAAAAATCATAAAAAACCTCTAGAAATCCATGAAAACGTAAAAAAACCATAAAAACAGTAAAAACCTCGGAAAACAATAAAAACCCTTAAAAATATTAAAAAACCCTAAAAATGAAAAAAACCTAAAAAACCACTAAAAAATATTAAAACCCCAAAAAACGCTAAAAACTCTAAAAAACCTTTAAAATCCTAAAAAACTCAAAAAAACCTAAAAACCCAAAATGACCTAAAACCCTGAAAAACCTTAAAAAATCTAAAATCCCCGGAAAAACCCTAAAACCCACATATCCCTAAAAATCCAAAAAAACCCTAAAAACCATAAAATCCCAAAAAAACCCTAAAAATACATGAAAACGTAAGAAGCCCTAAAACTTCGAGAGACACTTGAAAACCAAAAAAGCCCTAAAAACATTAAAAACCCAAAAAACCACTAAAATCTCTAAAAACACATAAAACCACTAAAACAATAAAAATTCTAAAAACTCATAAAAACTCAAAAAAATACCTAGAAACCCAAAAAGACCCCAAAAAACCAAAAAATACTTAAAAACTATGAAAACACCTAAAAACCCCTAAAAGCCCTAAAAATCCCTACAAAAATTAAAACCCTAAAAAAAGAAAAATCCTAAAAAACCCTAAAAATCCATCAAAATGTAAAAAACTCTAAAACCCTAAAAAAACTTGAAAACCATAAAAAACCCAAAAAACCCTAAAATACTAGAAACCCATAAAACCCCTAAAAACACACTAAAAACCGTAAAACCCCTTAAAATCCATAAAAATGTTAAAAACTCTAAAAAACCTTAAAACTCACAATACTCAAAAAAACCTTAAAACCCCAAAAAGTCCCTAAAAACATAAAAACACCTTGAAAACCCTTGAATACCCTAAAAACTATCAAAATATATAAAAAACCTAAAAAACACAAAAAACCCTAAAAATCCATGAAAACGTAAAACCCCATAAAAACATTGAAAAAACCCGAATACCATTGAAACCCCTAGAAACCTTAAAAACCCTAAAAACTCTAAAAACTACTAAAAACCCTTAAAAACCTAAAAATGTTAAAAACACCTGGATGCTTGTTGCTGCTTTACCAGGAGGAAAACCCTGGCCCTGGAAAATGTTGAAGGAGATGTTGATGCTAAAAGTGATGGATGATGGAATATGTGATGCGAGATGTTGGTTGTTGGTTGGTTGTGAGGTGCTGATGGAGATGATTGTGAATATCTTCTTTGTTTGTCTTTTGTGTGTTTTTTGGGTTTTGGGTTTTTATGGGTTTGGGGTTGTTAAGGGATTTTGGGTGTGGGTCGTTTGACCCTTCCCCTCCCTTGTATGCTGCATCTTTTTTCTAATAAATTTGGGGGGTCGGGATTAGCCTGACCCTGCACCTTCCTTGCCCTTAAAACACCTAAAACCCTTAAAATCCCAAAAACCCCTTAAAAAACCTATAGAACCCAAAAATCCATGAAAACTTAAAAACCCTAAAAACCCTAAAAAACCCATGAAAACCTAAAACCCCTAAAAACGTAAAAAAACTCTAAAAACCCATAAGACCCCTAAAAACACAAAAAAAAACCCTAAAAATGAAAAAGACCCTAAAAACTGTGAAAACCCCTAAAAACCATGAAAAACACTGAAAACAATCACAAAAATAACCTAAAAAACCAAGGATCCATAAAAATCCTAAAATCCCTAAAAAACAATGAAATTTAAAAACCCCTAACCCCCCTGAAATTCATAAAAAACCCTAAAAGCCTTTAAAACCCCTAAAAATCCATATAAACCCTAAAAGCCCACAAAAAACTTTAAAGACCCTTAAAAGCCTTTAAAACATTAAAATATTCTAAAAAACCTTTCAAACCCTAAAAACTAAAAAATCCTAAAAACCCAAAAAGACCCTAAAAAACATAAAATCCGATAAAAACCCTAAAAACCCACAAAACACTAAAACACCTCAAAATTTCTAAAATCCCTAAAAAGTGCTAAAAACCATAAAAATGCTCAAAAATGGATAAAAAACCATGGAAAATAAGAAACCCTAAAACCCTGAAAAACCCCTGAAAACCCTAAAAACCCTTAAAAACCTCAAAAAACCCTAAAAACCGATAAAACCCTAAAAAAATCAAAAAACCTTAAAACCCCAAAAAAAACCTTAAAAACCTCAAAAATCCCTAAAAACACTCAAAATCCCTAAAAACCATACAAAACCTAAAAACCATAATATCCTAAAAAAACCATAAAAATCCCTCAAAACTTAAAAAACCCAAACCCCCCCCCCAAAAAAAACCTTAAAACCCCAAAAAAACATCAAAACCCATAAAAACCACTAAAAACTCTAGAAAACCTTAGAAATCTAAAAATGTTAAAAAACTCCAAAAAACCTTAAAAACCTAAAAATTCAAAAAGAACCCCCTAAAAACCCCTAAAACCTCAAAACCCTTGAAAAATTCTAAAAACCATCAAAATACTTAAAAACCCTAAAAAAACATAAAAACCAAAAAAAATCCTAAAAACCCTTAAAATACATGAAAACATAAAAAACCTTGAAAAAACCTTAAAACCATAAAACCCCTAAAAATATTAAACCACTAAAAACCCTCACAACCCAAAAAATGTTAAAAGACTCTAAAAAACCTCAAAACCCCTAAAAAACTCAGAAAAACCTAAAAACCCAAAAAGACCGAAAAAACCCGAAGAAACCGTAAAAACCTAAAAACCCCTAAAAACCCATAAAAATCTTTAAAATAACTAAAAACACTAAAAATCCTAAAAAACCCCTAAAATTCAATGAAAACATGAAAAACTCTAAAAACCATAAACCCCCTAAAAACCTTAAAAACCCCTAAAAACCCTTAAAACCATTAAAACCCTTAAAAACCACTAAAAACTCTTAAATATTTTTAAACTCCTAAAAACATTAAAAAGTCCAAAAATTTCAAAAATCCTAAAAAACTCAAAAAAAAACCCCTAAATCCCAAAAAAGACATTAAAAACCCTAAAACCCCTAAAAACCCTAAAAATGCCTGAAAACCATAAAAATACTAAAAACCCTAAAAATCCATGAAAATGTTAAAAACCTTAAAAACCCTAAAAAAACCAAAACCCCTAAAACCCACTAAAAACTATAAAAACCCTTTAAACACATAAAACCATTAAAAAAATTTGAAAACCATAAAAACTGTAAAAAACTCAAGAAAACCCTAAACACACAAAAACACACTAAAAACCCTGAAAACCCATAAAAACCCTAAAACACTGAAAAACCCTAAAACCCCTCAAAATCCCAAAAAAACCTAAAAATCCTAAAACCCATAAAAATCCTAAAAAACTCATAAAAATATATAGAAATATAAAAAAATCTCAAAACCCTGAAAATCATAAAAACACATAAAAACCTTAAAAACCCATAAAAACCTTAAAACCCATTAAAAACTCTAAAAACCCTTGAAATCCCTAAAAACATTAAAAACTCTAAAAAACCATAAAACCCTAAAAAACATAAAAACCCCTAAAAACCCAAAAGACTCTAAAAACCCTAAAACCCCCTAAAAACCCTAAAACCCATGAAAACCAGTAAAAACCCTCAAAATACCTACAAATCCTAAAAACCCCTAAAAACCATAAAAATAATAAAAACCCAAAAAAATCCATGAAAATGTAAAAAATCCTAAAAACCCTGAGAACACCCTAAAAACCAAAAAACCTCTAAAACCCTAAAAAATCGTAAAAATCCATAAAAGCCCAAAAAACCCATTAAAACTCTAAAAACCCTTAAAACCCCTAAAAATGTTAAAAACTATAAAAACATTAAAATCCATTAATAACTTAAAAAATTTCTAAAATCCCAAAAAGAACCTAAAACCATAAAACACCTAAAAACCCAAAACCCCCCTGAAAAACCCTAAAAACCCTAAAAAACATCAAAATACTAAAAAGCCCCTAAAAATCTATGAAAACATTAAAACCCTAAAAATTCTGAAATCCCTTAAAAACCATAAAAACCCCTTAAAACTTTAATAATCTATTAAAACCCATAAAACCCCTAAAAACACACTAAAAACTGTAAAAACCCTTAAAACCCCTAAAAATGTTCAAAAGCAATAAAAACCCTAAAAACCCCCAAAAACTAAAAAGAACCCTAAAAACTCAAAAAGACCCTAAAACACCCTAAAAACTCTAAAACCCACCTGAAAAATTCAAAAAACCAGAAAAATCACTAAAAATCATGAAAACCATAAAAATCCTACAAAACCCATGAAAATACAGGAAAATGTAAAAGCCCCTAAAAACACTAAAAAACCATGGAAATCGTAGAACCCTAACCCCCCCCCCCCCAACATTTAAAAAACCCTAAAACCCCATAAAAATTGACAGAACACTCTAAAAACCTTTGAAAACGATAAAAACATTAAAAAAACTCTAAAACCCATAAAAACCCTAAAAAAATCAAAAAACCCTAAAAATCCAAAAAAATCCCTAAAACCCTCGAGAAGCACTAAAAACCTTAAACCACCCTAAAAACCCATAAAACCCTTTAAAATCCAGAGAAACCCTAAAAACCCATAAAAATTAGAAAAAACACCTAAAAATCTAAAAAAAATGTAAAAACCCTAAAGAACCCCAGAAAGCCTTAAAAACCCCTAAAACCCAAAAAAACCATAAAAACGCTAAAAACTTAAAAACCTTAAAAACCTCTAAAAATGTTAAAATGCTCCAAAAACCTTAAAAACCCTAAAAACCCCAAAAAACCTTGGAAAAACCTAGAAAATCATAAAAACCATCAAAATCTTAAAAAACTAAAAAAACCCATAAAAACCCTGAAAATATCTAAAAACTTTAAATACCCTGAAAAACCCTAAAACCCCACAAAATCCATAAAAAACCTAAAAAAACATAAAAATCATAAAAATTGAACCCCCCCTAAAAATCCATGAAAACATAAGAAACCCTAAACTCTCAAGAAACCCTAAAACCCCCTAAAACCTTTAAAAAACCCAAAAAACCAATAAAAACCCTAAAACGTTAAAAACTCTAAAAATCCTTAAAACCCTTAAAAACTAAAACACACCAAAAACCCAAAAATACCAAAAAAACCTTGAAAAACCTAAAAAATTTTGAAAACCCTAAAAACCCTCAAAATCCCTAAAAGCCCGAAAAACCCTAAAAACCACCCAAATCCTAAAAAACCCCAAAAAAAATCCATGAAAACATAAAAAAAACCTAATAACCATGAAAAAAACTTAAAAATCATAAAAATCCCTAGAAACATTAAAAACTTCTAAAAACCCATAAAAGCCTAAAAGCCAAATAAGAACTATAAAAATCCTTAAAACCCATAAAAATGTTAAAAAAATATAATAAACCTTACCCTAAAAAACTCAAAAAAACTCCATAGAACCCAAAATACCCTATAAACCGTGACAATCACTAAAAACCCTTGAAAACCCAAAAACCCAATAAAATCCCTAAGAACCCTAAAAACACTAAATATCATAAAAATCCTAAAAAACCCATAAAAATCCATCAAAATGTAAAAAACAATAAAAACATTGAAAAAATATTAAATATAATTGAAACTCTTAAAAAGCATAAAAACACTAAAAACCCATAAAACTCTAAAACCACTAAAGGAAGGAGGATGTCGCCGCTCTCTCCTGGTCTCTCCCGCTCGACGCGACGATCTTCATGGTTCCCTCTCAGATCCTTTGACTCTGTGGATCACGTACAGACCAAGATTTGTGATGCGGATAGAGTTCAGAGGCTTTCTTCCCTGGTGCAATGGTGGAAGACAAGGCAGATGCTTGTTGGCGGAGGGATCTGGTGGGTTGTGGCTGGGAAAGGCGATGACGATTTGGTCGGGTTTGGAGCAGATCTGGTAGATCTGGACCTTCCTATTCCTCGGATGCTATCTTTGTTGCTTCGTGGTGGCGGCAATGATGGTTTCCCGGTGGTTTGGGTAAAGTCTGCGAGGTCGACATCGAAGTCAACCTTGGCTCCAGATCTGAAATTCCGATGTTTTTGCTTTTTCTTGTTGCTTCGCTTCTTGGTTTCGTCCCTGATGCCGCTCCGATTCTAGGCTCCATGGTGCCTTTGTCCTCTTCATCATACTTTCTCTACATGGCCTCCTTCAGAGGTGCTTTGGAGAGGTCGACAAACCCTCGATGGTGAAGATCCTTGGAGGCTGATGATGGCCGCTTGGCGATTGATGACATCTCGAAACGATTTTTCAAGATGGCGTCTTTGGTCTGGCTCGGTCGCGCTGCTTCGAATCAGATCTGCTTTTTCGGACGGCACTCCTCGGTGGTCTCTTGGATCGGCAGAGGAGACGTTGCGTGGGTGGATCGATTTGGTGCCTGCGGTTCAAGCCGAGTCCATCTTTCCACAGCTTAGGAGGAGCAGATCTTGGAGGGTCTGGTATGTTGTCTCTCCTACGGTTCTGGCCGATTCTACTACAGGTTTTCTTCGGTGTTGTTGTGTGCTGGTCCATTTGGTGGTCAATGGGTTCTTTGCTAGATTTTCTGGTTTGAATTCTCTGCCTTGCAAGCTTTGCTTCTTTGTGGCTGTGGATGGTTTGGATGAGGACTGCTTCTGGTGTTGGTTCTTGAAGTTGGGGTGCTGGATACTGTGGATTTGTTCTAGAATTGTCTACTGTGGTATGCTGGATACAGGCGCAGCTGTCTTTGTAGGTGTGAAGGATTTTGCTGGGTTTCCGAAACTTCGGTGCTGGATACTGCTTGCTAGGAGGCTGGGATGTAATGAAGCTATTGGTCTAGGACATGGGTGATGGTGGTCTTATGCTGATGGTTGTTCTATATGTCATATGCTGGATGTGGGTGCTGCTGTTCATGGCTTGCTTTCCTTTGAATGGGAGTTGGTTGGTGCCATTTACTGGTTGCTGGATGCTTTTTGGTTTGGAAGTAAGGGTTGCTGGTTTTTGAGCTGCTGGTTATTGGTTGCCCCTTTCCTTGAGGTTTGGAGGTGGTGGGTGCTGGAAGACTTCTATAGCTGTGTTTTTTGGAATTGGTGCTGGTGGCTATGTGATGTTGTATGCTGGTGGTTTTGTGATGTTAGATGATCACGGTTCTGGATGCTGGTTGCTTCTTGGATGGGAGGTGCTGAAGTTGTGGTTTATGGTTGTGCTGCTGCTGGATGTGGATTTCTATTTGAGTTTGGATGCTGGTTGTTGGTTAGTTGTGAGCTGCTAGATGCTGGTTGACGCTGAATGATGGTGGTGGCTGTTTTATTTTGCGTGTTTTTTCTTTTTTCGTTCTTGATTTTTCTTTTTTTGGGTCTTTCGTCTTGGGTCGTTAAGGGTTTTTGGGTTTGGGTCGATTGACCCCTCCCCTCCCTTGTCTGTTGTGTCTCTTTTTTTATAATAAATTTGGGGGGGCCGGGAATAGCCTGACCCTCGCATCTTCCTTGCCTAAAACCACTAAAACTCAAAAACCCCTTAAAAACCCTAATACATTAAAAATCTCTCAAAAACCTTAAAAAACCTAAGAAATAAAAAAAAACTCTAAAAAACAAAAAAAATCCTAAAAACCACTTAAGAATCCATGAAGACACAAAAAACCCTAAAACCATGAAAATATCATGAAAATATAAACCTCTAAAAATGTTAAAAAACTATAAAAACTGTTAAAACCCCCCCAAAAAAACTCAAAAAAAACCCAAAAAATACAAAAAGAACCTAAAACCCCCGAAAATACCTAAAAAAGTACAAACCCATGAAAACACCTAAAACCCCTCAAAATCCCTAAAACCCTAAAAAACCTAAAAACCATAAAAATTCTAAAAACGCGTTAAAATCCATGAAAACGTAGAAAAACCCTAAAACCCTGAAAAATTTCAAAAATCAATAAAAAAAACCCTAAAAAACCTTAAAAACCCTAAAAATCCATCGAAACCCTAAAAACCCACTGAAAACTCTAAAAACGCTAAAAAAATCTAAAAAACCTTAAAAACCAAAAAAAATCATAAAAACCAATAAAATCATAAAAACCATAAAAACTCGAAAGACCAAAAAAACCTTGACACCCCATAATAACCTTAAAACCCCTTAAAAGCTGTAAGGCACCTCAAAATCCCTAAAATCCCTGAAAACCCTAAAAACCATAAAAGTCCTAAGAAACCCCGAAAATCCATGAAAATGTAAATACCCTAAAAACCTTGAAAACCCTTAAAACCATAAAATCCCCTAAAAACCTTAAAAACCCATGAAAACCCATAAAACCCCTAAAAACACACTAAAAATTCAAAATACCCTTAAAACCCCTAAAAACGTATTAATCTTTGAAGAACCTTAAAAACCATAAAAACGTAATAAACTCTAATGAACCTTAAAAACCATAAAAAACTCCAAAAAAACCTAAAAAACAAAAAGACCCTAACCACCTGAAGACCCCTAAAAACCCTAAAAACCTCCCAAAAACCCTAAAACCCCTCAAAATCCCTAAAAACCCTAAAAATCCAAAAAATTATAAAAAAACTAAAAACCCCCTAAAAATCCATGAAAACATAAAAAACAAAAAAACCCTGAAAAACAAAAAGGCCCTAAAAATCCATAAAACCCCTAAAAACCACTAATAACTCTAAAAGCATTTAAAATACAAAAAAATTGTTAAAAAATTTAAAAACACTAAAAAATTCAAAAAGAAAACCTTAAACCCCCAAAAGACCATAAAAACCTTGAAAACCCCTAAAAAACCATAAAACCCTCTCAAAAAACCTAAACACCCTTAAAATCCCTAAAACCCCTAAAAACTCTAAAAATAATAAAAATCCTTTAAAACCCCTAAAAATCAATGAAAAATTAAGAACCCATAAAAACCTAAAAACCCCATGAAAACCATCAAAAGCCGAAAAAATATTTAAAATCTTAAAAACCTTTAAATCCCTGAAAACCGCTAAAAGCTCTAAAAACCCTTTAAAAATGTAAAAAACATTAAAAAAAATCCAAAAAACTATAAAACCATAAAAAACTCAAAAAACCCTAAAAACAAAAGACACTGAAGAACCCTAAAAACCATAAACCCCCTGAAAAACCTTAAAAACCTTAAAAAATCCTAAAAAGAATAAAAATCATAAAAACCCCTAAAAATCCATTAAATGTAAAAAACCCGTAAAAACCCTAAAAAACCCACGAAATCCATAAAACCCCTTAAAAACCATAAAAAAACTAGAAAACCCATAAAAACCCAAAAATCCACTAAAAAAATCTAAAAACCCTAAATATTATAAAAATATATAAAGAACCTTTAAACCCTAAAAATCTCAAAAAACCCTAAAAACCCCAAAAGACCCTAAAAACCACCGAAAACCCCTAAAAATCCTTGAAAATTCCTATGAACCTTCAAAATCCCTATAAACCCAAAAACACACACACACAAAATATATTAAAACATAAAAAACCCTAAAAACATTGAAAATCCCCTTGAAAAACATCAAACCGCTAAAACCTTAATAACCCTAAAAACAGAAAAAAACAAAAAAAACACTAAAAACTCTAAAAACTCTTAAAACCCCTAAAAAATAAAAACTCCAAAAAACCTTAAAAAACCCAAAAAACTCAAAAAAAAAAACCCAAAAAACCCAAGAAGACATTAAAATCTATGAATTCCCCTAAAAACCCTAAAAAATACTTAAAACCCCCTAAAATCCATGAAAACGTAAAAACCCCTAAAAACCTTGAAAACCCCATCAAAACTATAAAAACCAAAAAACCCAAAAAACCTCAGAAAACCTTAAAACCCATAACATCCTAAAAAACCACTACAAACACTAAAAAACCACAAATCCCCTACAAATGATAAAAAAAACTCTAAATACATTACAACCGTGAAAAAACTCAAAAAAACCCCTAAAAACCCCAAAAAACTCTAAAAACCCATGAAAACCCTTAAAACCCTAAAAATCCCTAAAAACCGTAAAACCCAAAAAATCCTAAAAAACCCATAAAAATTAATGAAAATGTAAAAACAATGAAAAACACTGAAAACCAAAAAAACCCTAAAATCTTAAAAAAACCCTAAAACCGCATAAAAACCTTAAAACTCTAAAAACCCTTAGACACTTAAAAACTTCTAAAAGACCTTAAAATCACTAAAAATCTAAAAAACCCAAAAGAATCCAAATTACCCAAAAAGACCCTAAAAACCCAGAAAAACCCAAAAACCACTTAAAACCCTAAAAACCCTCAAAATCCCTAAAAATCCTAAAAACCATAAAATTCTTAAAAAACCCATAAAAATCAATGAAAATGTAAAAAACACTAAAAAACATAAAAAAACCCCTAAAAAACCATAAAAACATAAAAAACCCTAAAACCCAAAAAAAACACTAAAAACTTTAAAAACCATTAAGACTCTTAAAAACATTAAAAAACTCTAAAAACCCTTAAAACCCCTAAAAACTCAAATAAACCCTAAAATCCTAAAATGACCCTAAATACCTTGAAAACACCTAAAAACCTCTAAAACCCTCAACATCCCAAAAAACCCAAAAAAACCCTAAAATCCATAAAAATAAAAATAAACCATAAAAATTCATGGAAACAAAAAACCCCAAAAAACCCTAAAAACCATAAGCCCCCTAAAAACCATAAAAAACCAAAAAACCTAAAAAAATCACTAAAAACAATAAAAACTCTTTAAACCCCAGAAAAAGTTAAAAAACACTAAAAAACCGTCAAAACCCTAAAAACCCAAAAGACCCTAAAAACCGTAAAAACCCCTAAAAACCCTAAAAACCTCTGAAAACCACAAAAAACCATCAAAATCCCGAAAACCCCTAAAAACCCTAAAAACCTGAAAAAACCAAAAAGCCCCAAAAAATCCATGAAAACACAAAAACCCCTAAAAACTCTTAAAAACACTTCAAATCCATAAAACCCCTAAAAACATTAAAAAACCTAAAAACTAATAAAAACACTAAAAACCACTAAAAATTCTAAAAACCCTTAAAACCCTAAAAATGTTAAAAAACGCTAAAAACCTAAAAATCTTTAAAAAATTCAAAAAAACCCTAAAGACCCAAAAGTCCCTAAAATCCCAGAGAAACTCTAGAAACCTCAAAAACCCTTAAAAACCCCTAAAAATCTCTAAAATCCCTATAAAACCCTAAAACCCATAAGAATCCTAAAAGCCATATAAACCTTAAAAGCCCTGAAAACCCCCTAAAAACAATGAAAAACCTCTGAAAACCATAAAAACTCCTAAAAACCTTAAAAACCCATAAAAACCTTAAAAAACACTAAAAAATCTAAAAACAATTAAATCCCAAAAATGTTAAAAAAACTCTAAAAAACCTTAAAAACCCTAAAAAACTCAAAAAACCATAAAAATCCAAAATACCTTAAATACCCTGAAAACACTAAAACCCATAAAGACCTTTGAAAACCCCTCAAAATCCCTAAAACCCTAAAAACCCTAAAAAACGTAAAACTTCTAAAAAACCCTTAAAAATCCATGAAAACGTAAAAAACCCTAAAAATACTGAAAAGCCTAAGAAAACCATAAAAACCCAAAAAAACATTAAAAATCCTAAAAACTGCTAAAGACCTTAAAACCTCTAAAAACTCAAAAAAAATCCTAAAAATCCAAAAAGAACCTAAAAACCTAAAACAACCCCTAAAAACCCTCAAAATCGAAAAAAAACCTAAAAAACTAAAAACCATAAAAATCCCAAAAATCTTAAAAATCCATGAAAACATAAAAAACCCTAAAACCCTAAAACCCTAAAACACTAAGACCCTAAAAAAATCCTAGAAAACCATAAAACGACTAAAAACATTAAAACCACTAAAAACCCATAAAAGCCTAAAAACCACTAAAAACTCTAAAAACCCTTAAAAACAAAAAAAAAACATAAACATAACTAATAAACCTTAAAACACTAAAATTCAAAAAACATCTAAAAACATAGGAGACCCGAAAAACCCTGAAAACCCCTAAAAACCATAAAAATTCCAAACACCCAAAAAAAGAATGAAAGCGTAAGAACCCTATAAACTGTGAAAAACCCCTGAAAACCATAAACCCAGTAAAAACCGTAAAAATTCTAAAAACCCATAAAACCCCTAAAAACAACTAAAAACTCAAAACACCAGTAAAACCCCCCAAAGCGTTCAAAACCTCTAAAAAACCTAAAAAACTCAAAATACCCTGAAAACCTAAAATGATATTAAAAACACATAAAAACCTATGAAAACCCCTTTAAACCCTCAAAATCACTAAAAATAATAAAACCCATAAAAATTCTAAAAACCCCTAAAAATCCATGATAATGTAAAAACACGAAAAACCCAGAAAAACCCAGAAAACCAAAAAAACCCTAAAACCCTTAAAAAACCCTAAAAACCACTAAAAACTATATAAACCCTTAAAACCCATAAAAATGTTAAAACACTCTAAAAAACCTTAAAACCCTAAAAAATTCAAAAAAATCCCTAAAACCCCATAAAGAACATAAAAACCCTGAAAACCCTGAAAACCCCAAAAAAGACCTTAAAAGCCCAAAATCCCTCAAAATCCCTAAAACCCCTAAAAACCATAAGAACAATAAAAATATTAAAAAAACCCCTTAAAATCCAGGAAAATTTAAAAAAACCAAAAAACTCTGAAAAACCCCTGAAAACCATAGATTCCCCTAAAAACCCTAAAAATCCACTAAAAATCTAAAAACCCTTTACACCCCTAAAAAGGTTAAAAAATCTAAAAAACCTTAAATACCCTAAAAACTCAAAAAAATCCATAAAAACCCAAAAAGACACTGAAAACCCCTAAAAGCCCATGGAAAACACTAAAAACCTACAAAACACCAGAAAACCCTAAAAACACTAAAATCCATAAAAATCCTAAAAATCCTAAAAATCCCAAAGAAATATGTGAAACGTAAAAAATACTAAAAATGCTAAAAAAAACCCATGAAAACCATAAAACCCCTAAAACCATCAAAAACCCATAAAAACCCCAAAAAACCCTAAAATCTAAAAACACTTTAAACCCCTAAAAATGATAAAAAACACTAAAATATCATTAGAACCCAAAAAAATCAAAAAAACCCTAAAAACCCTGAAAACCCCTAAAAACCCCAACCCCCCCCTGAAAAATCCTAAAACCTTCAAAATCCTCAAAGACCTAAAAATCCCTAAAAACCATAAAAATATTTAAAACCCCTAAAAACCATGAAAATGTAAAAAACCCTAAAAACCTCGAAAAACCTCTGAAAACCATATAATCCTCTAAAAATTGTAAAAAAGTCAAAAACCAATAAAACACTAAAAACCCACGAAAAACTCTAAAAACCCTTAAAAACTCTAAAGGCCTAAAAAGCCCAAAAAACTTAAAAAACCCAAAAAATCCAAAAACCCAAAAAACCAAACCCCCTAAAGATCTTAAAAACTCTAAAACCCCTCAAAATCCCTAAAAACCCTAAAACCCCTAAAAACTATAAAAATAAAAAAACCACTAAAAATCCAGGAAAATTTAAAAAACCCCTAAAAACCCTACAAAACCTCTTGAATCCATAATAACTCCAAAAACAATAAAACCCTAAAAAATCACTAAAAACTCTAAAAACTCATAAAAAGGTTAAAAATTCCTAAAGCCTTAAAAACCCTTAAAAACTAAAAAAAACCCCCAAAACCCAAAAAGTCCCTAATTTTTTTGAAAATCCCTAAAAACCCAAAAAAACACATGAAACCCCTAAAACCCCTAAAACCCCCTCAAACTAAAAACCCTTAAAAACCCTAAAACTATAAAAATCCTAAAACCCCCTTAAAATCCATGAAAAAGTAAAAAACCCTAAAAAACCTGAAATCCCCTAAAAATCACAAAACCCCTAAAAAAATTAAAAACCCCTAAAAACTCATAAAAACCCTAAAAGCTCACTAAAAACTCTAAAAACCCTTTAAACCCCTAAAAATGTTAAAAACTCTAAAAAAACTTAAAAACCCTAAAAAACACAAAAAAAATCCATAAAACCATAAAAGATCAAAAAACCCTAAAATCCTTGCAAAAAATGCTAAAAACCCGTAAAATCCGTAAAGACCTTTAAACCCATAAAAATCCAAAAATCCCCTAAAAATACATGAAAATATAAAAAATCCAAAAAACCTTGAAAAACTCCTGGAAATGATGAAAACCTTAAAAAACTCTAAAAATCAATAAAAACCCTAAAAACCTTTTAAATCGCTAAAAAAAGTTAAAAATCTCTAGAAACCCTTTAAACCCTAAAAGATTCAGAAAAAACCCTAAAAACCCAAAAAACCTCTGAAAACCCCTAAAACCCCTAAAGATCCCTAAAATCCCGATAAAACTCTAAAAACCATAAAAATACTAAAAGACCCCTAAAAATCCATGAAAACATAAAAAACCATAAAACCCACAAAACCCCAAAAAACCATAAAACCCCTAAAACCACTAAAAATTCTAAAAACCCCTAAAACCCCTAAAAATGACAAAAAAAACTCTAAAAAACCTTAAAAACCCTAAAAATAAAAAAACCCTAAAAATAAAAAAACCCTAAAAACCCAAAAAGACCCTAAAAACCTTGAAAACACCTAAAAACCAATGAAAACCCATAAAAAGCCACAAAATCCATAAAAAACCCTAAAAATCCATGAGAACATAAACACCCAAAAAAACATAAAAATCTAGAAAAAGCATTGAAAACCATAAAACCCCTAAAAACATTAAAATACCAAAAACCCATAAAAATCCTAAAAATCCACTAAAACTCTAAAAACCCTTTAAACCCAAAAAACATTAGAAGCCTCAAAAATCCTAAAAAATTAAAAAATCTCATAAAAACCATAAAACCCAAAGACCCTGAAAACCCTAAAACCCCTAAAAACCCTAAAAACCTCTGAAAACCCCTAAAACCCTCCAAATCTATAAAAGCCCTAAAAATACCCAAAAACCAAAAAAAATCCTAAAAACCCCTAATAATCTATTAAAATGTAAAAAATCCTAAAAACCCTAAAGACTCCATGAAAATCATAAAAAACCCTAAAAACCTTTAAAACCCCTAAAAACCCATAAAAACCCTAAAACCACTAAAAAATCTAAAAAAATATTTAAAACCCTAAAAATGTTAAAAAAAACTCTTAAAACCTTAAAAACCCTAAAAATCTCAAAAAACCCTGAAAACCCCAAAAGTCACTAAAATCCCTAAAAACCCCTAAAACCATAAAATCACCTGAAAAATCCTAAAACCCTAAAAAATCTCTAAAATCCATAAACAACATAAAATCCTAAAAAACTCATAAAAATCCATGACAATGTAAACCCACTAACCCCCCCCCCCCCCCCACAAAAAAAACATGAAAACCATAAAACCTATAAAAACCTTAAAAAGCCCTACAAACCCCCCCAAACCCTAATAACAATAAAAACTCAAAAAACCCTTAAACGCAAAAAACTGTTAAAATACTCAAAAAACCTTAAAAACCCAAAAAACTCAAAAAAAAACCTCAAACCCCCAAAAGACCCTAAAAACCCTAAAACCCCTAACAATCCCCAATAACCCTCAAAATCCATAAAAATCTAAAAAATCTTAGAAACCATAAAAGTCTTAAAAACCTCTAAAAATCTAGGAAAACATAAAAAACCCTAAAACCTTGAAAACCTCCTAAAAACTTAAAAAACCCCTAAAAACCTTAAAAAACCCTAAAAATCCATAAAAACCACTAAAAACTCTAAAACCCCTTAAAACCCCTAAAAACGAAAAAAACTTTAAAAACTCGAAAAACCATTAGAAAACTAAAAAAACCCCTAAAAACCCAAGAGACCCTAAAAACCCAAGAAAACCACAAAACCCGAAAAAAATCCCTAAAAAACCAAAAAACCATAAAAATCCAATACCCCCCTAAAAATCCAAGAAAACGTAAAAACCCTAAAAATCATGGAAAACCCTTGAAAACTATAAAATCCCTAAAAACCATAAAAAACACCAAAAACCCATAAAAACCCTTAAAGCCATTAAAACACTAAAAACCTTTAAAACCCCTAAAAAAATAAGAAAACTCTAAAAACCTTAAAATCCCTAAAAACCCAAAAAAAATAACAAAAACCCCAAAGAGAACATAAAAACCTTTAAACCCCCACAAAACCCTTAAAACCCACAAAATCCTAAAAACCACTAAAAACCATAAAAATACTAAAAATCAATGAAAATGTAGAAAACCCTAAAACCCCTAAAACCCTTGAAAACCATAAAAACCCCTAAAAACCATAAAAACACTAAAACCCAATAAAACCGTAAAAACCACTAAAACTCTAAAAGACTTTATAACCGCTATAAATGTTAAAAACTATAAAAAACCTTAAAAACCTAAAAAACTGGAAAAAAGCCCCAAAACAACCCAAAACAACCATAAAAACCCTAAAAAAACCTAAAAACACCCAAAAAACCCTAAAACCCACAAATCCCTAAATACCCTAAAAGAACCCTAAAAACAATAAAAATCCAAAAAAAACCCAAAAAAAAACCATGAAAATGAAAAAACCCCAAAAAACCATGAAGAACCCCTAAAAATCCCCTAAAATTCATGAAAACGTAGAAAACACTAAAACCCCTCAAAACCATAAAACCCCCTAAAAACCATAAAAACCAAAAAAACCCACTATAAAATTAAAACCCCTGAAACTGTTAGAAAAATCTAAAAACCATAAAAACCCTAAAAATTAAAAAAAAAACCTAAAAACCCAAAAAGACACTAAAAACACGAAAAAAACCCTTTAAAACCCCAATAATCATTAAATTCTTAAAAATCCCCAAAAAATCCATGAAAACATAGAAAACCCTAAAAACCATGGAAACCATAAAACCCCTAAAAAGCATAAAAAGCATAAAAAACACTAAAAACCAAAAAACCCTTTAAAACCCTAAAAAACTTTAAAAAATATAAAAACCTTAAAAACACTAAAAAAATTCAAAAAAAACTCCCCTGAAAACCCAAAAAGACACTAAAACCCTCAAAGACCCTAAACCCCCTAAACCCCCTAAACCCCTAAAAACCATAAAAATATTTTAAAACCCTAAAAAATACATGAAAACGTAAAGCGCCCTAAAAACCATGAAATACCCCTGAAGACCATAAAAACACCTAAAAACTCATAAAACCCCTAAAACCCCACTAAAACCTCTAAAAACCCTTAAAACTCATAAAACGTTAAAAAATTCTAAAAACCATAAAAACCCTAAAAATCCCATAAAAACACAAAAAACCCTAAAACCCCCTAAAATCCCAAAAAACCCCTAGAAATCCCAAAAATCCCTAAAAAACCCTAAAAACCATAAAAATCCTAAAAAACCCCCAAAAAACCATGAAAACGTAAAAAATCCTAAAATTCCTAAAAACCCATGAAAACCGTTAAAACCCCTAAAAATCCATAAAACCCTAAAAGTCCAAAAAAAACCTCTAAAAACCCTTAAAACACCTAAAAACGTAAAAAATATCTAAAAATTATAAAACCCATAAACCCCCCCCAAAGACCATAAAATTCCTGGAAAACCCTAAAACCCATGAAAACCCCTAAAACCACTCAAAATACCTAAAAACCCTAAAAAACCATAAAAATCATAAAAATCCTAAAAACCCCCTAAATTCAATGAAAACTTAAAAACCCCTAAAAGCCCTGAAAACCCCCTTAAAACAACAAAGCCCCAACAAAATACAAAAACCCTAAAAACCCATAAACCCTAAAAACCTCTAAAAACTCTAAAACCCCATTAAACCCTTAAAAATGTTAAAAATCAATAAAAACCGTTAAAAACCAAAAAAAACTAAAAAACCCCAAAAAATCAAAAAAGACTGTAAAATCCATGAATACCTAAAAGCCCCTGAAAAACCATAAAAACCCTCAGAATCCCTAAAACCCTTAAAAACTTTAAAAATCCTAAAAAACCCCTAAAAATCTATGAAAAACAAAAAAAACCCTAAAACCCTTTGAAAATCATAATAACCGCTAAAAAACATTAAAACCCCTAAAAATCACTAAAAAATATAGAAGCCCTTAAAACCCCTAAAAACATTAAAAAACTCTAAAAACCCTTAAAACCCTAAAAAACTCAAAATAACCCTTAAAATCCAAAAAGATCCCAGAAACCATAAAAACCCTAAAACCCCTCTAAATTCCCTAAAAACCCTAAAAACCCAAAAAACCATAAAAAATCCTAAAAACCCCAAAAAATCCATGAAAACGTAAAAAACCCTAAAATCCTTGAAAAACACTGAAAACCACGAAACCGCTAAAACCCTTTAAAACCCTAAAACCCCATAAAAACCCTAAAAAACCAACTAAAAACTTTAAAAACCCTTAAACCCTCTAAAAACGTTAAAAACTATAAAAACCTTAAAACACTAAAAACATCAAAAAAAATCTAAAAACCCAAAATGACCCTAAAACCCTGGAAAAACCTGAAAAAATCGTAAAAACCATAAAAATCCCTAAAACCCCTAAAAATTCGTGAAAATGTGAAGAACCCTTAAAACACTAAAACAACCCTAAAAACCATAAAAATCCCTGAAAACCTTAATAATCTTGAAAACACATTAAAATCATAAACCACTAAATACTCTAAAAAACCTTAAAATCCCTAAAAAGTTAAAAAAAAACTATAAAAAACTTTAAAGCCCCTAAAAAACTCAAAAAAAAACCCTAAAAATCCCAAAGACCCTAAAACCCCTGAAAATCCCCAAAACCCAAAAAAAACCCTAAAAACCTCAAAATCCATAAAAGCCATAAAAAATGCTAAAAACCATAAAAATCCTAAAACCCACCTAAAATTCCATGAAAACGTAAAAACCCTAAAAACCATAAAAAATAAAAACCCATAAAAACCCTATAAACTACTAAAAACTCTAAAAACCTTTAGAACCCCTTAAAAAGTTATAATACTCAAAAAAACCATAAAAACCCTAAAAAACTTTAAAAACCCTAATAACCCAAAAGACCCTTAAAACCCAAACAGACTCTAAAAATCCTGAAAAAACCTAAAAACACTAAAAAACCCTAAAACCACTTAAAATCACTAAAAACCCTAAAAACCCAAGAAACCATAAAAATCCTAAAAAATCCCAAAAAATCAATGAAAATGTAAAAACCACTAAAAACTTTAAAAACCCTAAAACCCCATATAAACCCTAGAAATCTAATAAAACTCTAAAAACCCTTAAAACCCCTAAATAAGTCAAAACGATAAATAACCTTTAAACCCCTAAAAAACTTAAAAAATCCAAAAAACCCAAAAGAACCTGAAACCCTGAAAAACCCTAAAAAACCCTAAAAATCCCTAAATCCCTAAAAATCCCTAAACACCATAAAAAATAATAAAAACAATAAAATACTTAAAAACCACTTATATCCATGAAAATGTAAAAAACACTAAAGACCCTTGAAAACCATAAAAACCCCTAAAACTATAAAAAACATAAAAACCCTAAAATCTGACTAAAATCTCTAAAAACCAATAAAAACCCTAAAATGATAAAAAAAACTCTAAAAAACCTTAAAAACCCTTCAAAACTCAAGAAAACCCTAAAACCCCAAAATGACCTTAAAAACTCTGAACAAACCTAAAAACCCTAAACACCTTTGAAAATACCAAAAAACCCCTAAAAATCAATGAAAATGAAAAGATCCATAAAAACCCTAAAAAACAACTAAAAACTCTAAAAACCCTTTAAACCCTTAAAAATGTTAAAAAACACTAAAAACCTTAAAAACACAAGAAAAAACCCTAAAACCCCAAAAGGACCTTAAAACCCCAGAAAAACCATAAAAATCCAAAAAAACCCTGAAAAACCCTAAAAACCATAAAAATCCTAAAAACCCCTAAATATCCGAGAAATAATAAGAAACCTTAAAAACCTTGAAAACTTCTTAAAACCCCTGAAAACCATAAAGACCCCCCTTAAAAACCCCAAAACCATAAAAAACTCAAAAAACACTTAAGACCCCTAAAAATGTTAAAAAACTCTAAAAAACTATAAAAACTCAAAAAAACTAAAAAACACCAAAAGACAATAAAAAACTCTAAAAATATCAAAACCCCCCAAAAACCCAAAAACCCTCAAAATCTCTAAAAACCCTAAAAATCCCTAAAAATCATAAAATTCTTAAAATCTTCTAAAAATACATGAAAGCGTAGAAAACCCTACAAACCTTAAAAACTCCCTGAAAACCTCAAAAAACATAAAAACATAAAAACCAATAAAAAATCTAAAAACCCTTAAAACCCCTAAAACGTTAAAAAATTTTAAAAACCATAAAAATCCAAAAAATCCAAAAAATCCAAAAACATACTAAAACCCCTAAAATACCCTAAAACCCTAAAAACCTATGAAAACCCCTAAAAACCCTTAAAATCCCAAAAACCCCTAAAAACACCTAAAACCCATAAAAAACCTTAAAAACCCCTAAAAATCCCTAAGAAAACAAAAAACCCAAAAAACCCTGAAAACCCCCTAAAAACCATAAAGCCCCCTAAAAACCTTAAAAACCCTCAAATACCATAAAAACCCTAAAACCACTAAAAATCCTTAAAACCCCTAAAATTGTTAAAAAAATCTAAAAAACCACAAAACCCCTAAAGACCATAAAAACTATGAAAACCCATAAAACCCCTGAAAAAACCCTAAAAATCATCAAAATAATAAAAACCCTAAAAAACCATAAAAAATAAAAATCTTAAAAAGCTATAAAAATCCATAAAAAAAGAAAAAAACCCTAAAAATCTTGAAACTATAAACCCCTAAAAATCTTAAAGAACCATCAAAGCCCATAAAAACTCTTAGAAACCTCTAAAAACATTAAAAACCCCAAAACCCCTAAAAAGGTTTAAAAACTCTAAACAACCTTTAAACACCTAAAAACTCAAAAAACCTTAAAAGGTATTAAAACCCCTAAAAAACCCAAAAACCCTTGAAAAACACTAAAAATCCTAAACATCCCTAAAATCCATAAAAACCCTAAAAACCATAAAAATCCTAAAAACCCTATAAAACCCATAAAAATGTAAAAAACCTTGAAAACCCTTAAAAACCCCTAAAACCATAAAAAAATCCCTAAAAACGTAAAAACCCTAAAAACCGATAAAACACCTAAAAACCACAAAACTCTAAATACCCTTTAAACCCATAAAAACATGAAAAATCTCTAAAAATCCTTAAAAACCCTAAAAAACCCAAAAATACCCTAAAACCTGAATAAACCTAAAAACCTAAAATCCCCTAGAAACAATAACCGCCTAAAAACCCTAAAAATCCTAAAAATATTAAGAAACCCCTAAAAATCCATGAAAATGTAAGAAACCCTAAAAACCCTTAAAAAATGTTGAAACCCTAAACCCCCTAGCTCCTGGCCTCGAGGCGGCGACTCTTCTCCTCTCCTCGTGTCGCTAGGGTTCGCCTTCGGTTTCTCCTCCTTCCCCCTCTGGCGTGGTCCGGCCTCAGTGACCACGGCTTCGCCTTGGATCGGCGTCGATGGAGGTTCTTCACTTGTGCCTTGGCTTTGATTCTGGTCTAGAGGTGGCTTCGTCGCATTGTGCAGCTTCAAGATTTGGCTTCAGCTTCGGATCTCTAGTTGTTGGCTCCGGTTCGCATAGAGGTGACTTCGACTCTCCTGGTCTTGGGATCCCTATCTAGATTTTTTTTGCTTCGGTTCTATGTGGCCCAGATTTGGGTTTCCAGATCGATGTCATCCTTTCCAGATTTGGGATTTCTTTGTGGCTGTGAGAGCTTGGTGTTGTGCTTGGTGTTCTTGGTGTCCGATTTTTCGTTCCCTCGGGTTCTCATTGTGGCCTCCTCGCTTTTGATTCTGCCTCCAGTTTGAGTTGCAAGATGCGGCAGACTCCTCCTGGATTTTGGGATTTGGTCTTGGCTGTGGGTTCGTGGTGTCTGACCTGGCACTTCTGGCCACAAAATCCAAGCCCGACTTTTTCCTGGCCTGATGTCGGTTCTGGTGGGCCTTGGTTTTCTCGGGTTTGGCTCCAGTGGCTTGGAGGGGGGAGGACCTGTTCTCCGCTTCCTCTGGTTTCTTGAAATTTTGTTCATTTGCTATTGGTTATTTGTTGTGGTGGGTGTTTGTTGTGATTGTTGCTGCTGGTTACTGGTTGATGATTTCTGGTCGATGATGTTTCTTGGTGGTGAATGTGGTGATGTTGATTTTCTTGAGGCTGCTGGAAGCTGTTTGTGTCTTTGTGGCGCAGAAGCTGGGCTGTTGAAGTTGCTGCATTTAGTTGATTTTTCTGGCTGCTGGTTGTTGATGTGATGGGTTGTGCTATTGATGGCTACTGGATGATGATAGGCTATGAGGTGATGTTGGAGTCTTTTCTATTTTTCTTCTTTGTGTGTTTTTGGTTCTTTTCTTTTGGGGTTGGTTTTGTAAGGGGTTTTTTGGGTGTGGGTCATTTGACCCCTCCCCTCCCTTGTCTGTTTCTTCTTCTTTTTAATAAATTTGGGGGGGGGGGGGATATCTTGGCCCTCGTATCTTCCTTTCCCTAAACCCCCCTAAAAACCCCATAAAACCCCCAAAACCCACTAAAATATCTAAAAAACCTTAAAACCCCTAAAAACATTAAGAAACTTGAAAAAACCTTAAAAGCCTTAAAAAACTAAAAAAATCTTGAAAACCCAAAAAGACCCTAAAAACACTGAACAACCCTAAAAACCTCTAAAAAACCCTGAAAACCCCTCAAAGATCCCTAAAAAATTTTAAACTCATAAAAATCATAAAAAACCCCTAAAAAACTCTTGAAAACCATAAAATCCTCTAAAACCTTAAAAAATCCCCAAAACCTATAAAAACGCTAAAATCCCACAAAAAAACTCTAAAAACCCCTAGACCCATAAAATGATAAAAAAAACTCTAAAACACTTTAAAACCCCTAAAACCCCCTAAAACCATAAAAATCATAAGACCCCCCTAAAAATCCATGAAAAGGTAAAAATCCCTAAAAACCCAAAAAAACCCCTTGAAAACTATAAAACCCATAAAAACATAAAAAACCATAAAAACCCATAAAACACTAAAAACACTAAAAACTTACCTTTAAAACCCCTAAAGAGGTTAAAAAACTCTAAAAACCCAAAAAACCACAAAAACCATAAAAATCCCTAAACCCTAAAAGACTCTAAAAACCCTGAAAAACCCTAAAAACTATAAACATCCCTAAAAACCTTAAAAATCCAAAAAAACAATAAAAATCTTAAAAACCCATAAGAATCCACGAAAATGTAAAAAATCCTAAAAACACTGAAAACCCCCTAAAAACCATAAAAAACCCCTAAAAACCATAAAAACCCTTAAAAACCCATAAAAACCCTAAAACCACTGAAAACTCTAAAACTCCTTAAACCCCTTAAAAACCCTAAAAATGTTAAAAACTCTAAAAAACCTTAAAACCTAGAAAATTGAAAAAAAAACTAAAAACCCAAAAATACCCTAAAAACCCTGAAAACCCTGAAAACCTCTAAAAAACCTAAAAACCCTCAAAATCCATAAAAACCCTACAAACCATAAAAATCAAAAAAAAACCCCTAAAAATCCATAAAAAAACAAAAAACCCTAAAGAACATGAAAAACCCCTGAAAGCCATAAAAACCCCTAAAAGCCTTAAAAACCCTAAAACCTATAAAAACTCTAAAACCACTAAAAACTCTAAAAAACCTTAAAACACCAACAAAACTCCAAAAAAACCAGAAAACCCCAAAAGACCCAAAAAATCCATAAGAACCCTAAAAATCCCTAAAAACCATAAAAATTCAAAAAAAACTCTAAAAATACCTAAAAGCGTAAAAACCCTGAAACCCCCTGAAAAACCATAAAATACCCTCAAAACCTTTAAAACCCTAAAACCCATAAATATCCTAAAAATTGATAAAAACCCTAAAAACCCCTAAAAATGGTAAATAAAATACCATGGATAATGCACTTTCACGTAGATATTCTCTCTTATCTTTGCTGGATTCTAAAATCCTTGGTTTTGAATACATTAAGGATTTATATTCCACATATACAGGTTTTGGGGAACCTTTTGGTCATTGAAAACCTGGAGTTACTTGGGAGAAGTTTTATTTGAATGATGGATTCTTATTCCAGATTGATAAGATTTTTATTACTAATTGATATATCCATTTAATTTTACTAAAGGAGTCAAATTATGGTGGGTTAATGGGACACTTTGGTGTTTGAAAAACATTAATAATTCTAATTGATCATTTTTATTATCCTAGGATGTCTAGAGATGTTCAAAAATTTGTGATAAAGTGCATTTTTTCATAAATCCAAATCTAAACTGAACCCACATGGATTATATATTCCCCTAAAAATCCCCAACACCCCTTGGGAGGACATACCAATGAAATTTATTATGGGGTTACCAAGGACCAAGAGGGTGAGAGGTTCTATTTTTTTTTTGTGGTGGGTCGGTTTTCTAAAATGACACATTTTATTCCTTGTCACAATACAGATGATGCCACTAACATTGAAACACTTTTATTTTATGAAGTAGACAAACTCTATGGAATTCCAAGGATGATTTTATTGGATCACGACACAAAATTCCTTAGTTACTTTTGGAAGACCTTGTCGAGAAAACTGGGTACGAAGTTACTATTTTCTACTAATTTTCATCCGCAAACAGATGGGAAAACAAAGGTGGTGAATCAGACACTATAATATCTTCTATAAACAATTTTCTTGAATAATCTCAATAATTTGAAGGAGTGTCAGCCACATGTGGAATTCACATATAACATGGCTAAGCATTCCACTTCTCAATATTCTCCATTTGAATTTTTTTACGATTTCAACCCCCTTGCCCCTATTGATCTAGTTCCTTTACCTTTGTAAGAAGCAAAAAATATGGATGCTAAAGGGTGTAAAGAATTCATCAAACAAATCCATGAAAATTTAAGGAAAAATATCAAGTTGATGACCCAAAAATACATTTATCGTGCAAAAAAGGGTCCTAATCAAGTGTTGTTCAAACCCGATGACTTAGTTTTTATTTTTATGAGAAAGGAAATAATTCCCAACAAGCAGAAATCAAAACTCATTCCTTGAGGAGACGAACCTTTCTGAGTGCTCAATAATATTAACAACGATTCTTACAAGATAGCTCTTCCAGGTGAGTATAGTGTAAGTGCCACTTTCAATGTTTCTTATCTTTATTCGTTTTTGGGTGTAGAGGATGAAGAGTCAAGGATGACTTCTTTTCAATAGGGGAGGATGATGATAACCATGTTAAAGACACTGAGTCAATTTCCTAGGTGGAGGAGTTGGATTTGAAAGGATCGATGATGTTAGGGATATTTAAGAGGTTGAATGCTACAATGGGTGCCCATCTCATTTCATTAATGGTCTAATGGATCTCTCCTTGCATGGATGAACCAAATGGACCTAGTATATCACTTATTCAAGCCCAAACACGATGTTTAAAGCTTGGACCACATGGTTACATGAATTTTGGAAGCCTTTCCCACATGAAGGATTCTAGAATGGCATCTTTTGACACCAAAGTCAAATCTGGTGAGCTAGGCACTCAAAATCAAATCTGACGGTCTATAGTTAGAAAGTTGGGTGCTTCTTTTCCAAAAAGTTTTTGGTAGAATTTATCTTTTTGAATTTAAGGGAACAAATTAGGTTTATCCTTATGACTTTAGGGTATTAGACCCTTGACTATTGTATCACCCCTTGGCTATAAATTTCCACCCCCATGGCACTTGTATGGCATTCAAGATTTATATACAAATATTGTTCTTTTTTTCTCTCCATTGTGTGAGGATTGTTCCAGTTCCCCCCCCCTCCATGCCGTGAAGATTGAGCCACACCCCTGCATCTCGCAGCAAAACCCTAAAACCCCCTAAAAAACCCTAAACCCTACAAAATAAAAAAAACCCTAAAAACAATTAAAATCCTAAAAACCCTTAAAATCCATGAAAATGAAAAAAACAATAAAACCCTAAAATCCATTGAAAACCATAAAACCCCAAAAAACTTTAAAAACCCCAAAAACCCTAAAAAAACCCTAAAAATCACTAAAAACTCTAAACCCCCATAAAATACCTAAAAACATTAAAAAAACCCCTAAAACCCATAACACCCTAAAAACCCACTAGAAATTCTAAAAACCCTTAAACCCCTAATAATGTTATAAAACTTTAAAAAAACTTAAAAATCCTAAAAACTCAAAAAAAATCCTAAAAACCCAAAAAGACACTAAAAACCCAGAAAACCCCTAAAAGCCCTAAAAACCTCTGAAACCCCTAAAAACCCTAAAATCCCTAAAACGTAAAAAAAACCTAAAAACCATAAAAAGCCTGAAAAGATCAAAATCAAAACAAGGAAAATCCCATGGAGGCTGCTCCCACAATGGGTTGAGTATCTGAGGACTTCTCAGGGTATGAACATTATGGTCACACATGCATACAGGGAAGCGAACAAGGTGGCAGACATGCTCTCCAAGAAAGCAATTGAGGATGGATGTTCCATGTGGTCATTTGTAGCACCAGATTTTTGTACTCCCCTTGTGGACTCAGACATGAAGGGTGAATTGAATACTCGGTTGTGCAGACAATCCCTGCAAATACTTGTACTTACTTTTTTTGTTAATAAATTTTGTGGGGCCGAGACACGCCTGACCCCGAACCTGCTTTGCCTAAAAAGCACAAAAAACCCCAAAAACCAAAAAGACTCTAAAAACTCTTAAAAACCCTAAAAACCTATGGAAACCCATAAAACCCCTCAAAATCACAAAAAACACTAAAAACCCATAAAACCCATAAAAATCCTAATAAACCCAAAAAATATAGGAAAATTTAACAAATTCTTAAAACCCTAAAAACTAGAAAAACCAATAAAAACAATTAAAAACCCTAAAAACCCTAAACCCCCCCCCCCCCAAAAAAACCACTAAAAACTCCAAAAACCATTTAAACCCCTAAAATGTTAAAGACATTTAACAGTAAACATTTCATGATAATTTTCGGGGGGAGTCAGGAATAGCCTGGCCCCCGAGCCTTCCTTGCCCTAAAAATGTTAAAGAACTCTAAAAAACCTTAAGAAATCTAAAAAAACTAAAAAACCAAAAAGATCCTAAAAACCCTAAAACCCTTGAAGAACCATAAAAACCCTAAAACCCATAAAAATCCTAAAAAACCATAAAAACCATAAAATTTTAAAAAACCCCTAAAATCCATGAAAATTTAAAAAAACATAAAAATACTAAAGAACCCCAGAAATATATAAAACCACCTAAAAACCTTACCCCCCCAAACCCATAAAAACCATTAAACCCAAAAAATGTTAAATAACTCTAAAAGACCTTAAAAGTCCTAAAAACCTAAAAAGGCCCTAAAAACTTCAAAACACCATAAAAACCCCAAAACCCCCGGAAAACCCCTAAAACCTTGGAAAATCCTAAAAACCCTAAAAAACCCTAGAAACCATAAAAATCCTAAAAAAAACCCCTAAATTCCAAGAAAATGTAAAAAACCCTATAAACCCTACAACACCCTAAAAACTCTAAAAACCCTAAACCACCTAAAAAGAATAAAAAAACCTATAAAAACCATAAAAAACCTAAAAAACTCAAAAAAACCCTAAAAATCCCAAAAGACCCAAAAAAAATCCTAAAACCCCATAAAACCCCCAAAACCCTGAAAAACTCTCAGAATCCCTAAAACTCCTAAAAACAGTAAAAAGCATAAAAATCCTCAAAAAACCTAAAAATCCATGAAAATGTAAAAAATCCTAAAAGCATTGAAAACCCCCGAAAAAACATAAAAAAAACAAAAAACTCTAAAACCCCTTAAACCCCATAAAATGTTAAAAAAAATTAAAAATCCTTAAAACCCCTAAAAAACTCAAAAAAAACCCTAAACCCCAAAAGGTCCCTAAAAACTCTGAAAAACCCTAAAAAACCTAAAAACCCCTGTAAAACCCTAAAAACCCTCAAAATCCCTAAAAACCCTAAAAACCTTGGAAACCGTAAAAATCCTAAAAATAACTTAAAATCCATGAAAATGCAAAAAAGCCCAAAAACCTTGAAAAACCCCCTCAAAACCATAAATAACCCTTAAAACCTTATAAACCCTAAAAACCAATAAACCCTTAAAAACTTATTAAAACTCTAAAAACCCTTGAACCCCAAAAATGTTAAAAACCTCTAAAAACCCTTAAAACACCTAAAAATAAAAAAAGACAAAAATACCCAAAAATACCCTAAAAACACTGAAAATACCTTAAAATATAAACAACTAAAAAACCTTAAAAACCCAAAAAATCCATAGAAACCCTAAAAAGCCCTAATATTATAAAAATACTAAAAACCCCTAAAATTCCAGGAAAACGAAGAAAACCCTAAAAACCTAGAAAAATCCCTAAAAACCTTAAAAATCATAAAAACCCTAATATCCCTAAAAACCCACAAAAAACTCTAAAAACCCTTAAAACCACAAAAATGTAAAAAAAACTGAAAAACCTTAAAAACCCTAAAAACTCAAAAAACACTAAAAAATAAAAAAAAACCCCTAAAAACCCTTATAAACCGTAAAAATCACTGAAAACACATAAAACCCCTAAAGCCCATCAAAATCACGAAAAACCCTAAGATTAATAAAAGTCGCAAAAACCTAAAAAATCCATGAAAATGTAAAATCCCTAAAAACCCTAAAAAACCCCTGGAAACCATAAAGACAATAAAAATACAAAAAATAACTTAAAATCCCAAAATGACCCTAAAAACCTTAAAAACCCCTCAAAACCCCTCAAAACCCCTGAAAATCAATGATAACCGTGAAAATTTGTAAAAACCATAAAAAACCTAAAAAACCCTATAAATCCATAAAAATGTAAAAAACCCTAAAAACCATGAAAAACCCCTGAAAGCCATAAAATCCCCAAAAAACCTTAAAAACCCACTGAAAACTCTAAAACCCTTAAAACCCCAAAAAATGTTAAAAAACACTAAAAACCTTAGAACTGCTAAAAACTCAAAAAGAAAACCCTAAAAACCCAAAAGGACACTAAAAAACCTAAAAAAACATAAAACTTATGAAAAACCCCAAAAACTCCTCAAAATCCCTAAAAACCCTAAAAACCCTAAAAACCCTAAAAAGTATAAAAACTCAAAAAAACTATAAAAATCCATGAAAGAATATAAAAAACAGTCAAAACCCTAACCCCCCAAAAAAAACCATAAAACCCCTAAAAACCTTAAAAATCCCTAATAAATAACTAAAAACTCTAAAAAACTTTAAAATCCCAAAAGTGTTTAAAAACTATAAAAAACCTTAAAAACCCAAAAAACCCACAAAACCCCAAAAAACCCACAAAAACCCAAAAAACCCCAAAAGACCCTAAAAACAAAAAAACCCTGAAAAACCCCTCAAAATCCATAAAACCCCTAAAAAACCCTTAAAAATCCATAAAAATGTTAAAAACTCTAAAGACCCCGAAAACCCTTTAAAAACCCTAAAAATCCCAAAAAACTACTAAAATCACTAAAACCCCGTAAAACCCCTTAAAACCCCTAAAAACATTGAAAAACTCTAAAAAACCTTAAAAACCCTAAAAAACTCAAAAAAACATGAAAAACCCAAAAGGACCTTAACAACCTTGAAAAACCCTAAAACCCCTCAAAACCCCTGAAAAACCCTAAAAACCCTCAAAATCCCGAAAACCCCTAAAAACCTTAAAAACCATAAATATAATAAAACCCTCTAAAAATTGATGAAAACATAAAAATCACTGAATCCCCCCCCCTGAAAACCATTAATAACTCTAAAATCATTTAAAACCCCAAAGAACCCAAAAAACTATAAAAACCACTAAAACTCTAAAAACCCTTAAAACCACAAAAAACATTGAAAAACTCTAAAAACCCATAAAACTCTAAAAACTCAAAAAATAACCCTAAAAACCCAAACAAACCCTAAAATCCCTGAAAACCCTAAAAAACTCAAAATCCCTAGAAACCCTAAAAAACCCAAAAAACCATCAAAATCTTAAACCCCCCTAAAAATCCATGAAACGTAACAAACCCTGAAACCCTCCAAAAAACCACTGAAAACCCAAAACCGTTAAAAACCTTACAAAACCCCAAATATCTAAGAAACCCACTAAAAACTCTAAAAACCCCTAAAAACGTTAAAAACACTAAAAAACCATAAAACCCTAAATAACTCAAAAAAACTCTAAAACCCCCAAAAGACCCAAAAAACCATGAAAAACATAAAAACCCCAAAAACTATCCTAAAACCCTCAAAATCAATAAAACCCCTAGAAACCCTAAAATTGATAACAATCCTAAAAAACCCCTAAAAATCCATGAAAATGTAAAAAACCCAAAAAAACCTAAAAAACATGAAAACCATAAAAAAAACCACTAAAACCCTGAAATAGCCCAAAACACATAAAAACCCTTAAAATCCACTAAAAATTCTAAAAAACCAGAAACCCCTAAAAAGTTAAAAAAACTCTAAAAAACTTAAAAACCTTTTAAAAAAATCAAAAAATCCCCAAAAAACCCGAAAGACAAAAAATAACCAGAAAAACCCTAGAAACCCATGAAAACCTTGAAAACCCTAAAAAATACTAAAAAAATCCAAAAAACCCTAAAAACCATAAAAATTATAAAAACCCCCTAAAAATACATGAAAACATAAAAAACCTAAAATACCCTGAAAACCCATGAAAACCATAAAAACCCATAAAAATGAAAAAAAACACTAAACACCCATAAAGACACTAAAAACCCATTAAAAACTATAAAACCCTAAAAATGTTAAATAGCTCTGAAAAAACTTTAAAACCCTATAAACTCAAAAACCCCTAAAAACCCCAAAAAACCATAAAAATCCTAAAAAACCCAAAAACCCAAAAAACCCTGAAAAACTCTAAAAACTTGAAAATCCCTAAAAATCCAGAAAAAAATATAAATCCTAAAACCCCTTAAAATCCATGAATATGTAAAAGACCATAAAAACCATGAAAATCCCCTGAAAACCATAAAAATATCTAAAAACTTAAAAAAAAAAACCTAAAGACCGACTAAAAATCTAAAGACCCCTTAAAACCACTAAAAACGTTAAAAAACTCTAAAATATCTTTAAAACCCTAAAAACTCACCCCCCCCAAAAAAACCCCAAAACCCTTGAAAACCCCTAAAAAACCTAAGAACCCCTGAAAACCCATAAAAAACCTCAAAATCCTAAAACCCCTAAATTTCCATAAAAATGTAAAAAACATTAAATACCCCCAAAAAACCAAAAAACCCCCTAAAATATTAAAAACCCAAAAAAACACAAAAAAATCCAAAAAACCCCAAAATACCCACTAAAACTCTAAAAACCCTTTAAACCCCTAAAAGCTTTAAAAACTCTAAAAATCATAAAACCCCTAATAAACTCAGTAAAACCCTAAAAACCCCAAAATACCCTAAAACCCCTAAAAACCTAAAAACCCATAAAACCCCTAAAAAATCCTAAAATCCCTCAAAATCCATAAAAATGATAAAAACCCATAAAACCCATAAAAATCCTAAAAAAATGCTAAAAATCTATGAAAACCTAAAAAATCCTAAAACCCCTAAAAATAATAAAAACCTATAAAAACCTCAAAAACCCTAAAAACACATAAAAATACACTAAAACTGTAAAAACCCTTTAAAACACAAAAAATGTAAAAAACACTAAAAACTTTAAAAGCCCTTAAAAACTCAAAAAACCACCTAAACCCAAAAGACCTTAAAAACCATGAAAATCCATAAAACCCCCTAAAAATCATAAAAACCCTCATAATGCCTTAAAACCCTAAAGACCCCTAAAAACCATAAAAATATTAAAAAACCCCTAAAAATCAATGAAAACTTAATAAAACATAAAAACATTGAAAAAACCCTTGAAAACCATAAAAACCCCCTAAAAACCTTAAAAAACCTAAAAACCCTAAAAACCCACTAAAACTCTAAAAACCATCAAAACCCTAAAAATGTTTAAAAAACTCTAAAAACCCTTTAACCCCCTAAAAACTCAAAAAATCTAAATACCCAAAAGACCAAAAAAACCTCAAAAACCCATAAAAACCCTCAAAATACCTAAAATCCCCCAATGACCCTAAAAACTATAAAAGTCATTAAATCCCCATAAAATCCAAGAAAATGTAAAAAACCTCTAAAACCCCTGAAAACCCCTTGGAAACCATAAAAAACATTAAAATAGCGAAAAACCCATAAAAACCCTAAAACCCACTAAAAACTCAAAAAACCCTTAAAACCCCTAAAAATGTTAAAAACGCTAAAAACCATAAAAACTTTAAAAATCTCAAAAAACCCTAAAAGACCAAAAGACCCTAAAAATCACGAAAACCCTAAAAACCTTCAAAATCTCTAAAAACCCTAAAAACCATAAAAATCATAAAAATCTCTAAAATTCCCTAAAATTCCATGAAAACATAAAAAACCCTAAAATCCCAGAAAAACCCCTAAAGACTATAAAACCCCCTAAAAACCTTAAAACCCCCTAAAAACCCACAAAACCATAAAAACACTAAAAAATCTAAATTCCTTTAAAACCCGAACAACATTTAAAGACTCTTAAAACCTTTAGAACCCAAAAAAAAACTCAAAAAACACCAAAAAGACCATAAAACCCCCAAAAAACCCAAAAAAACATGAAAACCCATGAAACCTCTCAAAATCCATAAAAACACTAAAAACCCTAAAAAACATACATATCCTCTTAAACCCCTAAAAATCCATGATGATGTAAAAAACCCAAAAAACCTTGAAACCCCTTGAAAACCATAAAACCCCTAAAAACCTTAGAAAACCCTAAAAACCCATAAACCACCTAAAACCCACCAAAAACCCAAAAAACCATTAAAACACCTAAAAACGTTAAAAACTTTAAAAAACCTTAAAAACCCTAAAAAATTAAAAAAATATCCTAAAGACAAAAAAACCCTAAAAACATTGAACAACCATAAAACCCATAAAAACCTAGAAACCATAAAAATCCTAAAAACCCCTAAAAATCCTTGAAAATGTAAAAAACCCTAAAAACCCCTTGAAAACCATAAAACCCCTAAAAACATTAAAAAAACCTAAAACCCATAAAAAACCTAAAAACCCACTAAAAACTCAAAAACCCTTAAAACCCCTAAAACATTAAAAAACACTAAAATCCCACAAACCCCCTAAAAACCCTGAAAAACCCAAAAACCCCAAAAGACCATAAGACCTATGCAAACCCCTACAAACCCGAAAACCCCTACAAACCCCAAAACCCCTTGAAAATCCGTAAAACCCCTCAATATCCAAAACCATAAAAAACCTAAAAAAACTTAAAAATCAAAGAAAACGTAGAAAATCCTAAAATCCCTTAATAGCCCCTAAAAACAAAAAACAAACCCCTAAAAAACTTAAAAAACCCTAAAGCCCCATAAAATTCTAAAAACACTAAAAACTCTAAAAACCCTTAAAACCCCTAAAAATGTTAAAAAAACATCGAAAACCCTAAAAAAACTAAAAAAAACCTAAACACCCAAAATGACCTAAAAACCATGAAAAAAACATAAAACCCTCCAAAAACCCTAAAAACACAAAAAACCCTCAAAACCCCTAAAAACAATAAAAACTAGAAAAAAAAACTAAAAGACCCCTAAAAATCCACGAACTCGTAAAAACCCCTAAAAACCCTGAAAACCAACTAAAAACATAAAAACCCCTAAAAACATTTAAAAAACCATAAAAATACATAAAACTAGGAAAACCACTCAAAACTCTAAAAACCCTTTAAACCCCTAAAAACGTTTAAATACTCTAAAAACCTTAAAACCTAAAAAAGATAAAAATCGCTAAATCCCAAAAAAGACCCTAAAACTCTGACAAAACCTAAAAATCATAAAAACTCTCTAAATCCATAAAAACCCTAGAAAGAACACAAAAAAATCATACAGATCCTCAAAACCCCCTAAAAATCCATGATATCATAAATAACTCTAAAAACCCCGAAAAACCCTGAAAATAATAAAAACCCCTAAAAACCTTCCAAGACCCTAAAAACCCACAAACTACAAAAAACCATCAAAAACTCAAAAATCTTGTAAAACACCCAATAAAGTTAAAAAACTATAAAAACCTAAAAAACCCTAAAAACTAAAAAAAACCCTCAAATCCAAAAAGACCCTAAAAACCCTGAAAACCTTAAAAACCATAAAAACCCTTGACAAACACTAAAACCCTTAAAATACCTAAAAACACTAAAATCCTTAAAAACCATAAAAAACCAAAAAACCCCTAAAAATCCATAAAAATGTGAAAACCCCTAAAAACCCCAAAAATATCCCAAAAACCATAAAAACCTTAATAAATCCAAAAACCCATAAAACCCACTAAAAACTAAAAGACCATGAAAACTCGAAAAAAAAAACAAATAATGCAAAAGACTCTAAAAACCCCGAAATTCCCTAAAAATCCTAAAAACCCTTGAAAAACCCTAAAACACCTCAAAATCCTTAAAAACCCTAAAAACCATAAAAAACCTAAAAAACCATCAACATTAATGAAAACATAAAAAGCCAAAAAAACCCCTAAAAACCTTAAAAAACCAAAAAACCTATAAAAACCCCAAAACACTATAAAATCTAAAAACCATTAAAACCCTTAAAAAACTCTGAAAACCTTTAAAACCCTATAGAGATAAAAAAAAACCCTATACCCAAAACGACCCAAAAAACCCTTAAAAAACCTAAATCCCAAGAAAACCCCTAAAAACCCTAAAAACCCTCAAAATCACTAAAAATACTAAAAACCCAAAAGAAACCAATAAAATTACTAAAAAACACCTTAAAATCCATGAAATTTAAAAAACCCTAAAACCATAAAAACCTTTCAAAACCATAAACCCCCTAAAAACCATAAAAAACCTAAAACCCATAAAAAACCCGAAAAACCCACTAAAAATACTAAAAACCCTTAAAACCCCTAAAGAGTTAAAAAACTCTAAAAAACCTTAAAACCCCTAAAAAACACAAAAAAACCCCAAAACCCAAAAAGAACCTAAAAACCCCAAAAAAAAACCTAAAACCCTAAAACCCCCAAGAAAAACCCTAAAACCCCTCAAAATCCCAAAATCCCCTTAAAACCCTAAAAATTATAAAAATCCTAAAAACCCCTAAAAATCCATGAAAATGTGATATGGATCAGATTCAGCCCATGGAGAATAATTTTGGGCTTGATAAAAATTTTAAGACCAATTGTTATTTGAATTGGACTAGCCTGTACTTCTTGGCATCCAACACCATGGTGGGCCACAACACACTTATTTGGGACCCAAAATTACTTACCCACATGGCAATGGATGGAAATTCGTATCAACACATTAAAGAAGAGAGAGAAGGTGGAAAAACATTATTAAGAGGGAATCCCGCTACTTTAGCTAGTGGGGTCATTAAATGGCATGAGAAAGTGTTGTTTTGTGCTTTTTATGTGCCTTTTAAGTTCCCCATTCCTTGTAACTAGAATTGGGGCATTTTTGTTTCATTATTTTGTCTTTATAATGTATTTTCACCCATTTTTAATGGTGATGGTTGAATTAGACGAATTTGTGAAGCTTGTTGTGCATTATTCTAGATTTATCCTCTTCTCTTTTCCAGGAATTGGTGGTGAATCTCCATTCATGGTGATTTGGTCTTTAAGCATGGAGAAACCTTGGCAGGTGGCTTTGCCTTTAAGCCTTGGTCAATTCGACTACATTACGCTGCTCCTTTTCACTTAATCGTTTTGAGCTTCCAGAGACGCATCAATTGGTATCAGGGGTGCGGTTCCAATGAGTAATTTCTATCACATTCATACTATTACTCTCCATCATGTCTCGCAAGAGCGGATCTTATACTCCTCCAGCTACATGGGAAATAGATAACGCACAGCTACAATCGAAAATTACTCAAATTAGTGAGCAACTTTCTCAACTGTTGAGAGCATGGTGACCTAACTCCCCTCCACCGCAGCGGCATCCTCGACATCCATCACCACATTATAGGCGCAATCTGGCACCATTTTATGAATATCATGTAAATGGTGATGATCCCAGTGATTCAGAGGTATATATGTGAAGAAGAAGAGATGATGAAGATATTGAAAGAGGTTTGAAGATTGACATTCCATATTTTTATGGGAGTATGAACCCGAATGATTTTCTGGATTGGATGTGGGAAATTGAATAGTTCTTCGAATTTAAGAATTGTTCTGAAGAGAAGAAGTTCAAGGTATAATTCTGAAATTTAAAGATTATGCATCTCTTTGGTGGGAAAATATGAAGAAACAGTGAGAACATGATGAAAAAGGCAAAATACGCTCATGGGAGAAGTTGAAAAATCTTTTGAGGAGACGATTTCTGCCTGAGAAGTATAAGCAAGATCTTTATTTCTGAATGCATAGCCTGCGACAAGAAGATAAATCTGTTGAAGAGTACATTCAGGATTTTGATCGTTTATTGAGTCGAATTGATGTTCCAGAATATAAAGAGTAAACCATTGCAAGGTTTTTGGGTGTATTAAATGAAGAAATTGCACATTCAGTGTAGTTGCAACCATTCTGCTCACTTGATGATGTTTGCAAGTTGGCGATCAAGGTGGAAAAGCAAAAGCGGAAATCAAAGGCACCGGCGCTCAAAAACTACAATAGAGGTACAAATTTTTATAAAGGTGTTTCTTCTAATAAATCTAGAATTGGTGAGAAGAAATTTGTTAGGAACAAGATGCTGGATAAAGGGAAAGAGAAGGCTATGGAACAACCAAAAGGGAAGTCTAACTTCTTTAAACGTGGGAATCTAAATTGTTTCAAATGTCATGGATATGTTCATTTTCAGGCCAATTTCCCTAACAATCAAATTATTACTATTAAAGAGATTGAAGAGATTGAAGAGGAAATCAAAGAGGATGAACATGATGGTGAAGAATATGAAAATGAGGAACATGTTGTGGAACAATCTGATGTGGGAAACATGTTGGTGCTATGAAGAGTTTTGCAAGCTCAAATCTTCTCAGAAGAAGATCAAAGAGAAAACTTGTTCCAAACTCACTGCACCATTAATCAGTGGGTATGCATGGTGATTATTGATAGTGGGAGCTGTAAAAATGTGGCTTCAACAACACTAGTGGAGAAATTGAAGCTTCCAACTCAGAATCATCCTCGCTCATATAAATTGCAATGGTTGAACAATGGGAGCACACTCCAAGTCAACAAACAGGTTCTGATTTCATTCTCCATTGGTAAGAACTATGCTGATGAAGTATTATGTGATGTTATTCCTATGGATGCTTGTCACTTGTTGTTGGGAATGCCTTGGAAATTTGACAGGGAAGTGAAATATGATGGGAGAAAGAACACATATTCTTTTCGATCTGGGGAAAAGAATATCACACTTTCTCCTTTGAAGCCATCCCAAACTATTCAAGAAAAATCTATTCCAGAAGTGCCCAAAGATAGTCTATTTATCAACAAAGCTCAAGTGGAGAAAGCCATAAATAAGAAAAAGCCAGTTTTTTCTTTATTGATGATGGAAAAGTCATGCCATGAGGAGAAGAGTCATCAACATCCGTTAACTCATTCCTTAATTGGGGAATATCATGACGTTTTTCCTAATGATATTCTAGTAGGATTACCACCATTTAGAGGCATTGAACACCAGATTGATCTTGTACCAGGTGCACAATTTCCAAATAAACCAGCATATCGGTGTAATCCTGAAGAATAAAGGGAATTGAAAAAGAAAGTAGACGAGTTGATGGATCATGGCTTTATAAGTCCAATCATGAGCTCGTGTTCTGTTCCAGATTGAGTTGCTGGTCATTCCATTCGGCCTCTCAAATGCTCCTAGAAAATTCATGTGACTCATGAATGAAGTTCTGAAACCATTTCTTGGTAAATTTGTGGTTGTTTATTTGGATGATATTTTGATTTACAGCAAGGATGTGGAGATCTATGTGGATCATCTTTGGCAGGTATTTGATGTTCTACGGAAACAAAAGCTATATGGGAAGCTTGAAAAATGCGAGTTCTTTTCAACAGAAGTGGTGTTTTTGGGATTTGTGGTAATCAAAGAATGCATCATGGTGGATGAATCAAAAGTGGAAGCAATAAAGTCTTGGCCACAACCAGAATCAATTACCGAAGTAAGAAGTTTTTATGGTTTGGCATATTTTTATCATCGTTTTATTTCCAATTTCAGCACTATCATAGTACCTATCACTGAATGCTTGAAAATGGGTAAATTTGAGTGGTCAAAAGAAACAAATGAATCATTTGAAATCATTAAGAAAAAGTTGTGTGAAGCACTGGTTTTGGCATTGCCTGATTTTGATCAAGTCTTTGAAGTGGAATGTGATGCAAGTGGAGTTGGGATAGGCGCTGTTATCATCCAAAGCAAGCATCCTATTGAATATTTCAGTGAGAAACTGAATAATTCAAGGAGGAATTATAGCACCTGTGATAAGGAATTTTATGCGGTTATAAGAGACCTAGATCATTGGTCTCATTAATTGAGACCAAAGCAGTTTGTTCTTCATTCTGACCATCAGGCATTGAGGTTTATCAATGGTCAATACAAGCTGAGTTCGAGGCATGCAAAGTAAGTGGGATTCTTACAATCATTCTCATTTGTGTCCAAATACAAGAAGGGGAAAGATAACCTGGTGGCAGATGCTTTATCTCAAAGGTATGCATTACTTACCATTCTAGATGCTCGAATTCTTGGATTTCAGCTTATGATAGAAGATTATCAGAATGACATGAAGTTTAATTCTATTTTAATCCAATTTCAAGATGGATTTATAGAGGATTATTATGTACATGATGGGTTTCTCTTTAATAGAAACAATCTGTGTGTTCCAAAGGCTAATTACAGGTACTTTCTCATTTGGGAAGCACATTAAGGGGGACTTGCAGGTCATTTTGGCATCCATAAAACCTTGGAGATACTAAAGGAGAATTTCTACTGGCTGAAGATTCAATCATATGTCCAAGAAATTATTTCGAGATGCGGAACATGTCAAAGAGTAAAGATTCATTTCAGGCATGCTTTATACATTCCATTACCTATTCTGAAGTAGCCATGGGAATATCTCAGCATAGATTTTATTATGGATTTACCAAAGACTCAGTGAGATAAAGATTCAATTATGGTTGTTGTTGATCAATTTTCTAAGATGGCTCATTTCCTACCTTGTCATAAGACTGAAGATGCGGTGAAATTGGCAGAATTGTTTTTCAAAGAGATCATTCGTCTTCATGGAATTCCTCGCAGCATCGTTTCAGATAGAGACACAAAGTTTTTAAGCCATTTTTGGAGGACATTATGGGGGAAATTCGGTACGAAACTTCTTTTGAGCACATCCCATCACCCTCAAACATATGGGAAAACATAAGTTACCAATCGTACATTGGGAACTATTCTGAGATCATTGGTGAACAAGAGCATGAGAGATTGGGATTTTCAAATTGCACAAGCTGAATTTTTATACAATAGATCTCCCAGTGCTACCACTCGGAATTCTCCATTAGAAGTGGTTTATGGCATCAATCCAATCACTCCTATAGAATTTTTCTCTTTGCCTCTTGATTTTCAAGTGAATATTGTTGCGGAGGAGAAGACAAAGTAGATGAAGAAGCTCTATAAATCTATTCGTGCTCAAATAGAGAAGTCAAATGAAGCATACAAGAGGCGATCAAACAAGCATCAGAAGCAGACTATTTTCCAACCTGGAGACAAAGTGTGGATTCACCTTCTCAAGGATAGATTTCCATCCAAAAGAAATAGAAATCTAGAACCATGAGCTGAAGGTCCATTCAAAGTGCTTGAACGAGTGGGAAATAATGCCTACAAAATTGATTTACCAGATGACTTTGGAGGAATTTTTGCAATGTTCAACATTGGGGACTTATCTCCTTACATTGAAGAAGATGATGTCATGGATTTGAGGGGAAATTCTCTCCAACCAGGGGGGAATGATATGGATCAGATTCAGCCCAAGGAGAATAATTTTGGGCTTGATAAAAATTTTAAGCCCAATTGTTATTCGAATTGGACCAGCCCTCACTTCTTGGCATCCAACACCATGGTGGGCCTCAACACACTTATTTGGGACCCAAAATTACTTAACCACATGGAAATGGATGGAAATTCGTAGCAACACATTAAAGAAGAGAGAGAAGGTGGAGAAAAGCATTATTAAGAGGGAATCCCACTACTTCAGCTAGTGGGGTCATTAAATGGCATGGGAAAGTGTTGTTTTGTGATTTTTATGTTCCTTTTGAGTTCCCCATGCCTTGTAACTCGAATTGGGCATTTTTCTTTCTTTATTTTTTTCTTTATAATGTATTTTCACCCATTTGTAATGGTGATCATTGAATTAGACGAATTTTTGAAGCTTATTGTGCATTCTTCTAACTTTAGCCTCTTCTCTTTGCCTGGAATTGGTGGTGCATCTCCATTGATAGTGACGTGGTCTTTAAGCGTGGAGAAATCTTGGCGGGTGGCTTTTCCTTTAAGCCTTGGTAAATTCGGCTACATTACGCTGCTCCTTTTCACTTACTTGTTTTGATCTTCCAGTGACGCATCAAAATGTAAAAAACCATAAAACCCCTGAAAACCCCCTAAAAACCAAACCCCCCTAAAACCCTTAAAAACACTAAAAACCCAAAAAAACAATAAAAAACTCTAAAAAACCTTAAAACACATAAAAACGTGAAAATCTCTAAAAAACCTTAAAAACCTTAAAAAATAAAAAATATCCTTAAAACCCAAAAAGACCCAAAAACCTCTAAAAACCCAAGAAAACCCTTAAACCCCCTCAAAATCCCAAAAAAACACTAAAAACCCTAAAACCCATAAAAATCCTAAAAAACCCTTAAAAATCCATGAAAACATAAAAAATCCTAAAAACCATGAAAAACACCTGAAAATCATAAAAACTCCTAAAACCTTAAAAAGCCCTAAAATCCCATAAAAATCACAAAAAAGTCTAAAAAAATTTAAAACCCATAAAAATATTAACAAAATCTAAAAAACTTTAAACCCCTAAAAAACTCAAAAAAAACCCCTAAAAACTCAAAATGTCCCTAAAAAACTTGAGAACCCCTAAAAGCCCTAAAAAAATCCTAAAAACCCTCAAAATCCATAAAAACCATAGAAAACATAAAAATCACAAAAATCAAAAAAATCCACGAAAATGTAAAAAACCCTAAAAACCCTGAAACCCCCTGAAAACCATAAAACCCTTAAAAACCCTAAAAGCTCTAAAGGTTTTGGAAGATGTCGTTGCTCTCTCCCGGGCCTCTCCCGATGCGGCGATCTTTAGGGTTCCATCTTGGAATCCTCTTCAGCAGCTCCATTGATATCTCCCTCTTTAGGCTTTGCGATGCGGATGGTTTTCTGTTCGAGAGGTGTTCTCCCCTGGCGCGATGGTGGTTTTTGAGGCGGATGGATGACGATGTTGAGTTCTGGTGGGTTGTTTCAGGTTGAGGTGGTGACGGATTGGTCTGGTTTTTGCTTTAATGTGGATCAGCTTTTCTAGATCTGGATTCTGCGCTCCTTGACGACAGCGGTGATGCCTTTACAGTGATCTGGACGAAGTCAAAGAGGTTGATGGTGAAGTCAACGCAGGCGCGATGGATGCTTCGACGAATGGACAAAGGTGTGCTCGGCCCGATGGATCTTTGGTGCGGAAAGACGCTCTGGTGGTTTTTTCGGGGGGAGTTCTGGCTTCTCCTTGGTGATAACCGAGTTCTATGGACTTTGCATCTTCTTCGTGCTAGTGTTTACGGCTCCGCGCTTGGTTCTGCGCTGCTTGTCTGGACCCGAGGAAGGTCTTTCTGGCTTCTTTGGCTTCTCGACGGGTCATGGTGGATGCATTGGGTGCAGATGCAGGTTTTCTCTTCTGGTTCTACTTTCTTGTTCTTGGATCTTGCTGTTTACGAAGGTATGGTCACACTGTGTTGTGTTCTCTTTGATTTGCTGGTCTGCGTGTTCTTGACCGGTGGCTAGCTTGGTTTTGATTTATTGTTTCTGCTGAATGCCTTTTGGATACTGATGTGTCGCCGGAAGCTCAAAACGAGTAAGTGAAGAGGAGCAGCGTAATGTAGCCGAATGACCGAGGCTTAAAGGCAATGCCACCCGCCAAGGTTTCTCCACGCTTAAAGACAACGTCACCAGCGATGGAGATGCACCACCAATTCCGGGCAAAGGGAAGAGGCTAAAGCAAGAAGATTGCACAACAAACTTCAAAAATCCCGTCACATTCATGCCTCCCCATTACAAAGGACTGAAAATACAATATAAAGACAAAATAAATAAAGAAAAATGCTCCAATTCGAGTTACAAGACATGGGGAACCCAAAAGGCACATAAAAAGCATAAAATAACACTTTCCCATGCCATTTAATGACCCCACTAGTCAAAGTAGCGGGATTCCCTCTTAATGATGCTTTTCTCCACCTTCTCTCTCCTCATTAATGTGCAGCTACGAATTTCCACCATTTGCCATGTGGATAAATGATTTTGGGTCCCAAATAAGTGTGTTGTGGCCCACCATAGTGTTGGACATCAAGAAGTGTGGGCTGGTCCAATTCGAACAACAATTGGGCTTGGAATTTTTATCAAGCCCAAAATTATTCTCCTTGTGCTGAATCTGATCCATATCATTCTCCCCCGGTTGAAGAGGATTTGCCCTCAAATCCACGACATCATCTTCTTCAATGTAAGTAGATAAGTCCCCAATGTTGAATGTTGCAGAAACGCTGCCAAAATCATCTGGTAAATCAATTTTGTAGGCATTGTTTCCCACTCGTTCAAGCACTTTGAATGGACCTTCAGCTCGTGGTGCCAGCTTGCTCTTCCTTTTGGATGGAAATCTCTCCTTGCGAAGGTGAATCCACACTTTGTCTCCAGGTTGGAAAATAGCCTGCTTCCGATGCTTGTTTGCTCGCCTCTTGTATGCCTCATTAGACTTCTCTATTTGAGCACGAATAGATTCATGGAGCTTCTTCATCTGCTTTGTCTTCTCCTCCGCATCAATATTTACCTGAAAATCAAGAGGCAAAGAGCACAATTCTATAGGAGTGATTGGATTGATTCCATAAACCACTTCGAATGGAGAATGTCGGGTGGTAGCACTGGGAGATCTATTGTATGCAAATTCAGCTTGTGCAAGTTGCAAATCCCAATCTCTCATGCTCTTGTTCACCAATGTTCTCAGAATAGTGCCCAATGTACGATTGGTAACTTCTGTTTGCCCATCCGTTTGAGGGTGATGGGATGTGCTGAAAAGAAGTTTCGTACCGAATTTCCCCCATAATGTTCTCCAAAAATGGCTGAGAAATTTTGTGTCTCTATCCGAAACGATGCTGCGAGGAATTCCATGAAGGCGAACAATCTCTTTGAAAAACAATTCTGCCACTTTCACTGCATCTTCAGTCTTATGACAAGGTATGAAATGAGCCATCTTAGAAAATCGATCAACAACAACCATTATTGAATCTTTACCTCGCTGAGTCTTTGGTAAAGCCATAATGAAATCCATGCTGAGATCTTCCCATGGCTGCTCCGGAATAGGTAACGGAGTGTATAAACCAGGCTTGAAATGACTCTTTGCTCTTTGACATGTTCCGCATCTTGAAAGAATAGCTTGGACATTTGATTGCATCTTCGGCCAGTAGAAATGCTCTTTTAGTATCTCCAAGGTTTTATGGATGCCAAAATGACCAGCAAGTCCCCCTTCATGTGCTTCCCGAATAAGCAAGTCCCTGTAATTACCCTTTGGAACACACAACTTGTTTCTCTTAAAGAGAAACCCATCATGTACAGAATAATCCTCCACAAATCCATCTTGACATTGGATTAAAATAGAATTAAACTCCATATCATGCTGATAATCTTCTCTCATAAGCTGAAATCCAAGAATTCGAGCATCAAGAATTGTAAGTAATGCATACCTCCGAGATAAAGCATCTGCCACTAGATTATCTTGCCCCTTCTTGTATTTTGACACAAATGAGAATGATTGTAAGAATTCCACCCACTTTGCATGCCTCGAACTCAGCTTGTGTTGACCATTGATAAACCTCAAAGCCTGATGGTCAGAATGAAGAACAAACTGCTTCGGTCTCAAATAATGAGACCAATGATCTAGGGCTCTTATAACCGCATAAAATTCCTTATCATAGGTGCTGTAATTCCTCCTTGAATCATTCAGTTTCTCGCTGAAATATGCAATAGGGCGCTTGCTTTGGATGAGAACAGCGCCTATCCCAACTCCACTTGCATCACATTCCACTTCAAAGACTTGATCAAAATCAGGCAACGCCAAAACAGGTGCTTCACACAACTTTTTCTTAATGATTTCAAATGATTCATTTGCTGCCTTTGACCACTCAAATTTCCCCCTTTTCAAGCATTCAGTGATAGGTGCCATAATAGTGCTGAAATTGGAAACAAAGCGACGATAAAAAGATGCCAAACCGTGGAAACTTCTTACTTCGGTAATGGATTCTGGTTGTGGCCAGGACTTGATTGCTTCCACTTTTGATTCATCCACCATGATGCCTTCTTTGGTTACCACATATCCCAAAAACACCACTTCTGTTGAAAAGAACTCGCATTTTTCAAGCTTCCCATATAGCTTTTGTTTCCGTAGAACATCAAATACCCACCGAAGATGATCCACATGGCTCTCCACATCCTTGCTGTAAATCAAAATGTCATCCAAATAAACTACCACAAATTTACCAATAAATGGTTTCAGAACTTCATTCATGAGTCGCATGAATGTGCTAGGAGCATTTGAGAGGCCGAATGGCATGACCAGCCACTCAAACAATCCGCCTTTAGTTTTGAAGGCTGTTTTCCACTCATCCCCTTCCTTCATTCGAATCTGGTGGTATCCACTACGAAGATCAACCTTTGAAAAGATTGATGAACCATGCAATTCATCAAGCATATCATCGAGTCGTGGGATGGGATACCTGTATTTGATGGTAATATTATTGATAGCTCTACTATCAATGCACATGCGATACGTACCATCTTTCTTTGGCACCAATAATGCTGGAACAGAACACGGGCTCATGCTTGGCCTTATAAAGCCTCGATCCATCAACTCATCTACTTGCTTCTGCAATTCCCTTGATTCTCCAGGATTACACCGATATGCTGGTTTATTTGGCAATTGTGCACCCGGAACGAGATCAATCTGGTGTTCAATACCTCTAAATGGTGGTAATCCTGCTGGAAGATCATTAGGAAAAACATCATGATATTCCCCAATTAAGGAATGAGCTAAAGGATGTTGATGACTCTTCTCCTCATGGCATGACTTTTCCATCATCAATAAAGCAAAAACTGGCTTTTGCTTATTTATGGCTTTCTCCACTTGAGCTTTGCTGATAAAGAGACTACCTTTGGGTACTTCCGGAACAGATTTTTCTTGAAGAGTTTGGGACGGCTTCAAAGGAGCAAGTGTGATATTCTTTTCCCCAGATCGAAAAGAATAAGTGTTCTTCCTCCCATCATATTTCACTTCCCTGTCAAACTGCCAAGGCCTACCCAACAGCAAGTGACAAGCATCCATAGGAATAACATCACACAGTACTTCATCAGCATAGTTCTTACCAATGGAGAATGAAATTAGAACCTGTTTTTTGACTTGGAGTGTGCTCCCATTGTTCAACCATTGCAATTTATATGAGTGAGGATGATTCTGAGTTGGAAGCTTCAATTTCTCCACTAGTGTTGTTGAAGCCACATTTGTACAGCTCCCACTATCAATAATCACCATGCATACCCGCTGATTAATGGTGCAGCGAGTTTGGAACAAGTTTTCTCTTTGATCTTCTTCCGGGCAGATTTGAGCTTGCAAAACTCTTCGTAGCACCAGCATGTTTCCCACATCAGCTTCTTCCACAACATGTTCCTCATTTTCAGTTTCTTCACCATCATGGTCATCCTCTTTGATTGCCTCTTCAATTTCTTCAATCTCTTTAATAGTAATAATCCGGTTGTTAGGGCAATTGGCCTGAAAATGACCATACCCATGGCATTTGAAACACTTTCGATTCCCACGTTCAAAGGAGTTCGACTTCCCTTTTGTTTGTTCCATAGCCTTCTCTTTCCCTTTTTCCAGCATCTTGTTCCTTCCAAATTCCTTCTCAACAACACCAGATTTATTAGAAGAAATACCCTTATAAACAGTTGTACCTCTATTGTAGTTTTTGAGCGCCGGTGCCCTTGAGGTCCGCTTTTGCTTTTCCACCTTGATCGCCAGCTTGCAAACATCATCAAGTGAGCAGAATGATTGCAACTCCACTGAATGTGCAATTTCTTCATTTAATCCACCCAAAAACCTTGCAATTGTTTGCTCTTTATATTCTGGAACATCACTTCGCATCAATAAACGATCAAATTCCCGAATGTACTCTTCAACAGACTTATCTCCTTGTCGTAGGCTATGCATTCGAAAATAAAGATCTTGCTTATAATTCTCAGGCAGAAATCGTCTCCTCAAAAGCTTTTTCAACTTCTCCCATGAGCGTATCTTGCCTTTATCATCACGTTCCCGCTGTTTCTTCAGATTTTCCCACCAAAGTGATGCATAATCTTTAAATTTCAGAATGGCTACCTTGCACTTCTTCTCGTCAGAACAATTCTTAAATTCGAAGAACCGTTCGATTTCCCGCATCCAATCCAGAAAATCATCCGGATTCATACTCCCATAAAAATCTGGAATGTCGATCCTCAACCCTCTTTCAATGTCTTCATCATCTCTTCTTCTTCGCATATCTACCTCTGAATCGCTGGAATCATCACCATTTGCATGATCTTCATAAAATGGTGCTGGATTGCGTCTATTATGTGGTGATGGACGTCGAGGATGTCGCTGCGGTGGAGGGGAGTCAGGTCGCCGTGCTCTCAAAAGTTGAGCAAGTTGCTCACCGATTTGAGTAATTTGGGATTGTAGCTGTGCATTAGCTATTTCCCATGGAGCAGGAGGAGTAGAAGATCCGCTCTTGCGAGACATGATGGAGAGTAATAAGAAGAATGTGATAGAACTTACTCGTTGGAACCGCGCCTCTGATACCAATTGATGTGTCGCCGGAAGCTCAAAACGAGTAAGTGAAGAGGAGCAGCGTAATGTAGCCGAATGACCGAGGCTTAAAGGCAATGCCACCCGCCAAGGTTTCTCCACGCTTAAAGACAACGTCACCAGCGATGGAGATGCACCACCAATTCCGGGCAAAGGGAAGAGGCTAAAGCAAGAAGATTGCACAACAAACTTCAAAAATCCCGTCACATTCATGCCTCCCCATTACAAAGGACTGAAAATACAATATAAAGACAAAATAAATAAAGAAAAATGCTCCAATTCGAGTTACAAGACATGGGGAACCCAAAAGGCACATAAAAAGCATAAAATAACACTTTCCCATGCCATTTAATGACCCCACTAGCCAAAGTAGCGGGATTCCCTCTTAATGATGCTTTTCTCCACCTTCTCTCTCCTCATTAATGTGCAGCTACGAATTTCCACCATTTGCCATGTGGATAAATGATTTTGGGTCCCAAATAAGTGTGTTGTGGCCCACCATAGTGTTGGACATCAAGAAGTGTGGGCTGGTCCAATTCGAACAACAATTGGGCTTGGAATTTTTATCAAGCCCAAAATTATTCTCCTTGTGCTGAATCTGATCCATATCAGATACTGTTTTGGTTTCGATGTGGATATTGGCTATCAGTTCTGCTGGGTGGTGCTGATTTTTGTTCTGTTGATGCTGATGGTTCTATGCTACTGGAGAGGGACCTTCTTGGTGGGAAGGTGCTGGGTTCTGGACCTTGTGAGGTTGGATGCGGGTCTTGGTTGGTTGTCAGTTGTTGGTTGCTGTGAATGCTGGATGATGTGTGGTTGTTTGGTTTTTGATACTGCTGTGGATGAGTTTGTTGTTGTGCTACTAGTTGATGGTTGCTGTTTGTTGGAAGGTGATGATGGCTGCGTTTGGTTGCACTTGTGCTGTGGTTTGATGCTGCCGGTTGTGTTTGGCTGTGATGTTGGATTTGGTGTTGTTGGTTGCTGGGGCTGGTTGGTTTGGATGTGTTGCTGCTACTGTCTAGCTGTGATGATTGGATGTGGTGCTGCTGGATGTTGGTATTGGCTGGATGTGACGTGATGATGCCGTTGTTGTGTCTGTTTTTGAGTCTTTTTCTTTCTTTGTTTTTCTTTTTTGGCGTGGGTTGTAAGGGGTTTCTGGGTGTGGGTCGTTTGACCCCTCCCCTCCCTTGTCTGATGTGTCTCATTTTTTTCATGCTAATAAATTGGGGGGGGGGGGGGGGAATAGCCCGACCCTCACATCTTCCTTGCCCTAAAAACTCTAAAAACCCTTAAACCCCTAAAAACATTTTAAAACTCTAAAAACCCTTAAACCCCTAAACCCCATAAAAAATCTAAAAAACCCTAAAAAACTCATAAAACCCCAAAAAACTAAAAAAGATCATAAAAACCCTGAAAACCATCAAAATCCCAAAAAACCCTAAGAACACCTTAAAAACTATAAAAGAATTAAAAACACTTAAAATCCATGAAAACGTAAATAACTCTAACAACCCTCAAAACCATAATATCCTAAAAACCTTAAAAAATCCAAAAACCTCTCAAAAACACTAAAAACCTACTAAAAACTCTAAAAACCATTAAAACCCATAAAAATGTTAAAAACTATAAAAATCCATTAAAACCCTAAAAACTCACAAAAAACCTAAAAACTCAAAAAACCCTAAAATCCCAAAAAGACCATAAAAACCTTGAAACCACCTAAAAGCCCTAAAATCCTCGGAAAAACCATAAAAGCCCAAAAAATCTCTAAAAACCCTAAAAACCCTGAAAACCCCCTTAAAAATCCACAAAACCCATAAAACCCCTAAGAACCCACTAATGCTCTAAAAACCCTTAAAAGCCCTAAAAAGGTTAAAAAACTCTAAAAAACCTCAAAAACCATTAAAAAATCAACAAACCCTAAAACCCCAAAATACCCTAAACCCCTGAAAAACACTAGAAACCCTAAAAATGCTTGAAAACCTTAAAAACTCTCAAAATCCTTAAAAACCCTAAAAAACATAAAAACCAAAAAAACAAAAAAAAACCTAAAAATCCCGAAAAATCAATAAATACGTAAAAGCTTAAAAACCATGAAAAATCCTAAAAACAATAAAAACCCCTAAAAACTTAAAAACCCTAAAAAATGCAATAAAATACAAAAAATACTAAAAATGTAACACCCCTGGAAAAATGAGACTTAAAAGGCTAAATGTTACTACCTATGTCAACAAGGTGCACCTTTCTTTTCGGGAGCCTGTCTGATTAGAACTTCATAGTTAAGCATGCTTGGCCTGGAGTAGTAATCAGGATGGGTGACCTTCTGGGAAGTTTCCCAAGGTGTGTGTGAGTGAATACAAAACACACTGAAAGAACATATGTTGGCCTGTGGAGACAGTCATTAGTCTGATAAGCGACCCCTAGGCGGGTCGTGAAAAATGGTATCAGAGCCAATACCCAGCCGGAAGTGCTTAGGCACTGCCTGGGTTTGAGGCTTGGGGTCCACAACGAGGGCGTTGTGTTTTAAAGGGGTGGTTAATGTAACACCCCTGGAAAAGTGAGACTTAAAAGGCTAAATGTTACTACCTATGTCAACAAGGTGCACCTTTATTTTCGGGAGCCTGTCTGATTAGAACTCCACAGTTAAGCATGCTTGTCCTGGAGTAGTAATCAAGATGGGTGACCTTCTGGGAAGTTTCCCAGGGTGTGTGTGAGTGAGGACAAAACACACTGAAAGAACATGTGTTGGCCTGTGGGGAAAATCATTAGTCTAATAAGCGACCCTAGTGAGTGTCTATGGTGTGCTGGGAAGGAAACCAAGGTATTACAGGAGACCAATGGGGTTGGATGATAAGGTTCATGACCCAGGGAGGCGGGTCATGACAAATGGTATCAGAGCCAATACCCAGCCAGAAGTGCTTAGGCACTACCTGGGTTTGAGGCTTGGGGTCCACAATGAGGGCGTTGTGTTTTAAAGGGGTGGTTAATGTAACACCCCTGGAAAAGTGAGACTTAAAAGGCTAAATGTTACTACCCATGTCAACAAGGTGCACCTTTCTTTTCGGGAGCCTGTCTGATTAGAACTCTACAGTTAAGCATGCTTGGCCTATAGTAATAATCAGGATGGGTGACCTTCTGGGAAGTTTCCCAGGGTGTATGTGAGTGAGGACAAAACACACTGAAAGAACATGTGTTGGCCTGTGGGGACAATCATTAGTCTAATAAGTGACCCTAGTGAGTAATATCCTATGGTGTGCTGGGAAGGCAACCAAGGTATTACAGGAGACCGATGGGGTCAGATGATAAGGTTCATGGCCTGGGGATGTGGGTCATGACAAATGGTATCCGAGCCAATACCCATCCAGAAGTGCTTAGGCACTGCCTGGGTTTGAGGCTTGGGGTCCACAACGAGGGTGTTGTGTTTTAAAGGGGTGGTTAATGTAACACCCCTGGAAAAGTGATACTTAAAAGGATAAATGATACTACCCATGTCAACAAGGTGCACCTTTCTTTTCGGGAGCCTGTCTGATTAGAACTCTATAGTTAAGCATGCTTGGCCTGGAGTAGTAATCGGGATAGGTGACCTTCTGGGAAGTTTCCCAGGGTGTGTGTGACGGAAAAACACACTAAAAGAACATGTGTTGGACTATGGGGATAATCATTAGTCTAATAAGTGATCCTAGTGAGTAATAGCATATGGTGTGATGGGAAGGCAACCAAGGTATTACAGGAGACCCATGGGGTCAGATGATAAGGTTCATGACCCAGGGAGGCGGGTCGTGACAGCTTAGCTGGTCCTGTATCCTATGTGGGTCTGACATCTTAGATGGTCCTGTATATTGTGTGGGTCCGACAACTTAGATGAATCAGTGACTACATCTCATCATCTATATCACTCTAGAATAGTTGGTCCTGTATCCTGTGTGGGTCTGACAGCTTAACTGGTCCTCTATCCTATGTGGGTCTGATAGCTTAGATGAATCAGTGACTATATCTGATCATCTCTATCACTCTACAAAAGATGTATACCTGTGTGAGCTGAGTCTTGACTTTCAGTCATTATCATCATGGTGATTGACTTTACTTGCTTTGTGAACTGGGTTGTTCTTGGGCTCAAGAGTGGGATACTAACTGTGATTGGTAACTTAGGTATATGTATGGGCATATACCTAAGTAAAGTTGGTTGATACTTCGTGATTGTATCTTTTTTCTATGGTTTATCCTTAGATGAATCAATGACTACATATGATCATCTCTATCACTCTAAAAAAGATGTATACATGTGTGAGCTGAGTCTTGACTTTCAGTCATTATCATCATGGTGATTGACTTTACTTCCTTTGTGCATTGGGTTGTGCTTGGGCTCGAGAGTTGGAGCCGAACTATGATTGGTAACTTAGGTATGTGTATGAGCATATACCTAAGTAAGGTTGGTTGATACTTCTTGATTGTATATTTATTCTGTGGTTTATCCTTAGTGGATTCTGGGAGACCTTTGGGGGTCTCGAAGTCCCCTACTGAGTACTATTAGACTCACCCCTGCACGGGCTTCCCCCGCACCTTGTTGTGTTCTGTGTAGATGACGGACAATAGTGATCGAGGCTGAGGGTGACGGACGGGTGTGGGTCCGACAGCTTAGATGAATCAGTGACTACATCTGATCATCTCTATCACTCTACAAAATATGTATACCTGTGTGAGCTGAGTTTTGACTTTCACTCGTTATCATCGTAGTGATTTACTTTATTTCCTTTGTGGACTGGGTTGTGCTTGGGATCGAGAGTTGGAGACTAACTGTGATTGGTAACTTAGGTATATGTATGGGCATATACCTAAGTAAAGTTGGTTGATACTTCGTGATTGTATCTTTCATCTGTGGTTTATCCTTAGATTAATCAATGACTAAATCTGATCATCTCTATCACTCTACAAAAGATGTATACCTGTGTGAGATGAGTCTTGACTTTCAGTTGTTATCATCATGGTGATTGACTTTACTTCCTTTGTGGATTGGGTTGTGCTTGGACTCAAGAGTTGGAGCCGAACTGTGATTGGTAACTTAGGTATATGTATGGGCATATACCTAAGTAAGGTTGGTTGATACTTCGTGATTGTATCTTTCTTCTGTGGTTTATCCTTAGTGGATTCTGGGAGACCTTTGGGGGTCTCGGGGTCCCCTACTGGGTACTGTTAGACTCACCCCTGCACGAGATTCCCCCGTACCTTGTTGTGTTTTGTGTAGATGACGGACAACAGTTATCGATGCTGAGGGTGATGTACGGGTGTGGGTCCGACAGCTTAGATGAATCAGTGACTACATCTGATCATCTCTATCACTCTACAAAAGATGTACACCTGTGTGAGCTGAGTCTTGACTTTCAGTCGTTATAATCGTAGTGATTGACTTTACTTACTTTGTGGACTGGGTTGTGCTTGGGCTCGAGAGTTGGAGACTAACTGTGATTTGTAACTTAGGTATATGTATGGGAATATACCTAAGTAAAGTTGGTTGATACTTCGTGATTGTATCTTTATTCTGTGGTTTATCCTTAGATGAATCAATGACTACATCTGATCATCTCTATCACTCTACATGAGATGTATACCTGTGTGAGCTGAGTCTTGAATTTCAGTCGTTATCATCATGGTGATTGACTTTACTTCCTTTGTGGACTGGGTTGTGCTTGGGCTCAAGAGTTGGAGCCGAACTGTGATTGGTAACTTAGGTATATTATGGGCATATACCTAAGTAAGGTTAGTTGATACTTCGTGATTGTATCTTTCTTATGTGGTTTATCCTTAGTGGATTCTGGGAGACCTTTGGGGGTCTCGGGGTCCCCTAATGAGTACTGTTAGACTCACCCCTACACGGGCTTCCCCCGTACCTTGTTGTGTTCTGTGCAGACGATGGACAATAGTGATCGAGGATTAGGGTGACGAACAGGAGGCTGCTCAGAGCTGGACTAGACGGGACGTACCTCAGGGACGAGTTGTTCGGGTTCTGTACTTACCCTTCAGGTAGGATTCCCTGGTGGATGATCCAGGAGTTGTTTTCCCTTTTTACTTATACTTTTTCTTGTTGTTCAGTTGAGTTTGTATACTGGCCCATTTACTTTCAGCACTACCTTTGTATTCAGTTTTACTTAGTGTTTTTCTTCCAGTTGTGTACTCTGATTCTGTGTATTTTCTTTTTATAAAGGAAATACCTTCCCAGCTTAGGAATTTACGCCTTTGGTGCTAGTCGCCAGCCCTTTGCCTATGGAAGGCGGGCTTGGGGTAGTCACAACACGGGTTCCGAGGACAGGACGTGACAAAAAACTCTAAAAACCCTTTAAACCCCTAAAAATGTTAAAAAACTCTAAAAAAACATAAAACCCTAAACAACTAAAAAGAACCCTAAAAACCCAAAAAGACCATGAAAAACTTGAAAAAACCTAAAAACTCATGAAAATCCCTAAAACCCCTCAAAATCCATAAAACCCTAAAAACCCATAAAAGCCATAAAAATCCTAAAAAAACCTCTAAAAAACCTTGAAAACTTATAAAACCCTAGAAACCCTTAAAACCCCCCCTAAAACCTTAAAAAGTCCGAAAATATTTAAAACCCCTAAAAACACATAAAAACCCTAAAAACCCACTAATAACTCTAAAAAACCTTAAAAACCCTAAAAACATTAAAAAACTCTAAAAATCTTAAAAACCCTAAAATACTCAAAAAAAAACCACAAAACCCCCAAATGATCATAAAAATCCTGAAAAAACCTAAAAACTTACCAAATCCCTAAAATCCTAGAAAACCCTAAAACCCATAAAAATCCTAAAAACCACATAAAAATCCATTAAAACATAAAAAAACCTAAAATCCATCAAAAAATACTAAAAACCTTAAAAAACCTAAAAACCCATAGAAACCCAAAAATTCACTAAAAACTCTAAAAACCCTTTAAACCCTTAAAAATGTTAAAAACCCTAAGAACTCAAAAAAAATACTAAATACCCAAAAAACCCAAAAAACCCCTCAAAATCCCTAAAAACCATAAACACCCTAAAACCAAAAAAAATCCTAAAAACCCCTAAAAATCAAGGATATTGCAAAAAACCCTAAAAAACCACTGAAATTCATAAAAACCCTTAAAAATCTTAAAAAACCAAAAAACCCCATAAAAACCATGAAAAAAACTAAAAACTCAAAAAACCCTCATAATCCAAAAAAACCTATAAACCCTAAAAAGTCTAGGAAAATGTAAACAACCATAAAAACCCTGAAAACCCCCAAAAAATAATAAAAAACAATTTAAAACCTTAAAAACCCTAAAAACCCATAAAAACCTTTAAAACCAATAAATTTTTTAAAAACCCTTAAAACCCTTAAAAACAATAAAACCCCTTAAAACCCTAAAAACCTTCAAAATCCTTAAAAACCCTAAAAACCATAAAAAAATAAAAATCCTAAAAAAACCCATAAAAATACATGGAAATGTCAAAATCCCTAAGAACCTTGACAAACCCCTACAAACCATAAAAAACCCAAAAAACTTTAAAACACCTAAAATACCATAAAAACCCTAAAAACCACTCAAAACCCTTTAAACCCCTAAAACATTAAAAAAATATAAAACCTTAAAACCCCTAAAAAATAAAATAAACCCAAAAATACCAAAAATCCCAAAAGCACATTAAAACACCTAAAACCCCCTGAAAACCCCCAAAAATTCTCAAAAACCCTAATTAACATAAATACCCCTAAAAACTATAAAAATCCTACAAAACCATTAAAATCCATGAAAATGTAAAAAAACCTAAAAACCCTGAAAAACCCTTGAAAACCATAAAACATCATAAAAACCTTAAAAAACTCCAAAAAACCCAAAAAACACTAAAGAACCACTAAAAAATATAAAGACCCTTTAAACCCCTAAAAACGTTAAAAGGTCAAAAAAACCTTAAAACCCCTAAAAACTAAAAAAAACCTAAAACCCAAAAAAGAAACTAAAATGCCTTGAAAACCCCTAAAACAAAAAAAACATAAAAATACTCAAATACCCCTTAAAAATCCATGAAAACGTAAGAAACCCTAAAACCCTAAAAACCACTAAAAACCATAAAAACCCCCACACAAAAAACCTATAAAAACTTCAAAAAACAACTAAAAAATCAAAAAATCCCCTAAAACCCCAAAAGACCCTAAAACCCTGAAAACCCCTAAAAACCCCTAAAGCACCCTAAAAAACCTCAAAATCTCTAAAAAACCTAAAAATCCTAGAAAATAAATACGTATTCAGGAAAAATTAAAATGCCCTAAAAACCCTGAAAAAACCCTAAAAACTTTAAAAACCCAAAAAACCCATAAAAACCCTAAAACCCAATAAAAATTCTAAAACCCCTAAAAATGTTAAAAACTCTAAAAAACCTTAAAAACCAGAAAAAACTCTAAAAACCCCACAAAAAACAAAAAGACCATATAAACCTGAAAAAAAACTCTAAAAACCATAAAACCCCAGGAAAACCCTGAAAACCATCAAAAACCCTAAAACCCCTAAATCTATAAAAAGATTAAAAATATCTTAAAAGTCCATGAAAACATAAAAAACCCTAAAAACCCTGAAACCCCCCTTAAAACCATAAACCCCCTAAAAACCGTAAAAACCCCATAAAAACCCTAAAAACCACAAAAAACTCAAAAAAAAAAACAAAGAAAACCCAAAAAGTCTATAAAAACCCAAAAAAACCATAAAAATCCTAAAAACCCACTAAAAATCCATGAAAATGTAAAAAACACAAAAGACTATGAAGAACCCCTCAAACCAATAAAAATCCCTAAAAACCTTAACAAACCCTAAAACCTTAAAAACCACTAAATAAATCTAGAAGACTTAAAACCCTAAAAAGTTAAAAAACTCTAAAAAACCATAAAAACTTAAAAAACTCAAAAAACCCTAAAAACCAAGAAGGCACTAAAACCTTGAAAATCCCTAAAACCCCTAAAAACCATAAAACCCAAAAAAAAAATACCTAAAACCCTAAAAACCAATAATATCCATGAAAACGTATAAAACCCTAAAACCCCCCTAAAAACCATAAAACCCCCTAAAAACTTTAAAACCCTAAAAATCCATAAAAAACCCTAAAAACCACTAAAAACTATAAAAAAACCCCAAAATACATTAAAAATCCTAAAAACCCTAAAACACCTAAAACCCCATAAAATCCTCAGAATCCCTAAAAACCCTCAAAACACTAAAAACCATAAAAATTCTGAAAACCCCCTAAAAATCCATGAAAAATCAAGAAAATGTAGAAACACCCTAAAAACCATAAAAACCCCTAAAAACTAATAAAAATCTAAAAACCCTTAAAACCCCTAAAAATGTTTAAAAATTCAAGAAAAACTTAAAAACCCTAAAAACCCAAAAAAAAAACCTAAAACCCCAAAAATACCCTAAAACCCCTAAAAACCCTAAATACCCCTGAAAACCCCTGAAAACCCCACAAAACCCCTAAAATCCCAAATAACCCTAAAAACCATAAAGATCCTAAAAATTGATGCAAACATAAAAAACACAAAAAACCCTAAAAAACCTTGAAAACCATAAAACCCCATAAGAACATAAAAAATAGTAAAAACCCTAAAAACCACTAAAATCTCAATAAACCCTTAAAATCCCTAAAATGTTAAAACTCTACAAAACCTTAAATACCTAAAAAACTAAAAAAGCCCTAAAACGCCCAAAAGACCCTAAAAATCCCTACAAACCTTTACAACCCTCAAAATCTCTAAAAACTCTAAATGTGATTATGAGGTGGAGCTTTGGGCAATAATCAAAGCAGTTCATTTTGCTAATCAATTTTGGTGGAAGCACCTTTGGAATGAATCGGACTCGATCTTGGCAATAGAGGCCCTCAAAAACAAATCAAGAAGGGTACCTAGAATAATTCTCCCATATTAGATTGATTGCCTCAAGGTATACCAGGACCTCACTCTCAAAAATGTGGGGTGAAAAAGGACCATATTGATCTCATTTTCCCTAAAAACCCTAAAAACCATTTAAAATCCTAAAAATCCCTTAAAAATCCATGAAAATGTAAAAAACACTAAAAACCCTAAAAAATCATGAAAATGTAAAAAACACTAAAAACCCTAAAAAATCATGAAAAACATAAAAACCCTTAAAAAACATAAAAATCCAAAAAAAACCCATAAAAACCCTAAAAACCCAGTAAAAACTCTAAAAGCCCTTCAAACCCTAAAAACATTAAAAACTATAAAAAACCTTTAAAATCCTAAAAAATTCAAAAAAACCCTCAAAACCCAAAAAGACCCTAAAAACCCTGAAAAACCCTCAAAACTATAAATACCCCCAAAAAATCCTAAAACCCCTCAAAATCCCTAAAAACCATAAAAAACCAAAAAAAAACCCAAAAATCCCTGAAAATGTAAGAAACACTAAAACCTTGAGAACCCCCTGAAAATAATGAAACACTCAAAAAAACATCAAAAACACTAAAAACCCATAAAAATTCTAAAAAACCACTAAAACTCCAAAAAACCCATAAAACCCCAAAACCCCCTAAAATGTTAAAAAACTCTATAAAACCCTAAAAAGCCTAAAATACTCAAAAAACCATAAAGATCCAAAAAACAATAAAAGCCCTAAAAACCCTTTAAACCCTAAAACTCCTGAAAACCCCTAAAAACCCTCAAAATCTCTAAAAACCCTAAAATATCTAAAAACCACAAAAATCCTAAAAAATCCCTAAATATCCATTAAAACGTAAAAAATCGAAATAACCTTGAAAAAACCTTGAAACCATAAAAAACCCTAAAACCCTTAAAAATCCTAAAAAACCATAAAAACCCTAACAACCCACTAAATATTCTTAAAACACTTAAAACTCATAAAAACGTTAAAAAATTCAATGAAAATCCTAGAACCCAAAAAGACATAAAAAACATGAAAAACACTAAAAACCTAGGAAAATAAAAAATTCATTAAAATCCCAAAAACCCAAAAAACACTAAAAACCATAAGAAACCTAAAACCCCCTAAAATCCATGAAAACGTAAAAAACTGTAAAAACCTTGAAAAAAACCTGAATACATTAAAACCCTTAAAAATCTTAAATACCCTAAAAACCCATAAAACCCATAAAAATCCACAAAAAACTCTAAAAACCCTTAAAAGCCTAAAAGCGGTATAAATGTCACAAAAACCTTAAAAAACCTAAAAAACTCAAAAAACCCTAAAACCCAAAAATACCCTAAAAACACTGAAAAACCTTAAACCCCTAAAAACACCTAAAAACCATCAAAATCCCTAAAAACCCTAAAGACCCTAAAACCCCCTAAAAACTAGAAAAATCCTAAAAAATCCCTTAAAATACATGAAGACGTAAAAAATCCTAAAAAACTATGAAAAACCACTAAAACCCCTAAAACCCTAAAACCATAAAATTCCTAAGAAACCCATAAAATCCATGAAAACATAAAAACCCTAGAAAACCCCTGAAAACCAAAAAAAAACTCCTAAAAGCCTTAAAGACCATAAAAACCCATAAAAAGCCTAAAACCCATTAAAAAATATATAAAACCCTTACAGCTCATAAAAACGTTAAAAACTCTAAAGAAACTTAAAAACCCTAACTCAAAAAGACCCCTAAAACCCAAAAAGACTCTAAAAACCATAAAACCCCTAAAAACAATAAAAAACATTTGAAAATACCTAAAAACCATAAAGAACGATAAAGAACCTAAAAAACCCAAAAAATAATAAAAATCCTAAAAAACCCTTGAAAATCCATGAAAATGTAAAAAATCCTAAAAACCCCTGAAAACTGAAAAACACCTAAAAACCTTGAAAACCCTAAACATCCATAAAATCCCTAAAAAACCACTATAAACTCTGAAAACCCTTAAAATACCTAAAAAAGTTAAAAAACTCTAAAAACCCTTAAAACCCTAATAAACTCCAAAAACCCCTAAAACTCCAAAAAGACCATAAAACCCCTAAAAACCCTAAACACCCTAAACCCCTGTAAAATCCCTCAAAATCCATAAAACCCCTAAAAAATAAAAAACTTAAAACCTTCTAAAAATACATGAAAATTTAAACACCCCTAAAAACCATAAAACCCCCTAAAAATATAAAAACCCATAAATCCACTAAAAACTCTGAAAACCGTTTAAAAATATAAAAACTTTATAAGACTCTAAAAAACATAAAAACCCTAAAAGACGTAAAAAAACCCGAAAACCCAAAAGACCCATCAAATCCTAAAACCATAAAAACCCTAAAACCCCTAAAACCCCCTAAAAACCTTAAAAACCCTAAAAACCCTACAATACCCTAAAAAGCATAAAAATCATAAAAAAACCTTTAAAATGCATGAAAACATAAAAAACCCTAAAAACCCATTAAAACATAAAAACCCATAAAATCCTTAAAAAACCCTAAAAACCCATAAAAACCCTAAAAACTACTAAAAACTTAATACCCCGTAAAAATGTATAAAAAACACTTAAAACCATTAAAACCCTAAAAAACTCAAAAAACCCCTAAAACCCCCAAAAGACCCTAAAACCCTGAAAACCCCCAAACCCTAAAAACCCCTTAAAATTTATATAAACCCTCAAAATCCCTAAAACCCTAAAAACCCTAAAGACCATAAAATTCCAAAAAACCACAAAAAATCTATGAAAACATAAAAAACACTAAAAATCATGAAAACCCCCTGAAAACCATAACAACCCTAAAAACCTTAAAAACCAAAAAAATCAGAAAAACCCCAAAAAACACTTGAAACCACCTAAAACCCCTCAAAATCTCAAAAACCCCTAAAATAATAAAAATATAAAAAAATGATTAAAATACATGAAAATGTAAAAATCCTAAAACCTTGAAAAACCCCTCAAACCCATAAAAACTCCTAAAAACATTTAAATATCTTAAAACCTAAAAAACCACTTCAACTCTAAAAATGTTTAAATCCCTTACAAACATTAAAGACTCTATAAACCTTATAAACTATAAAAAACTCAAAAAATCTCTGGAAACCAAAGAGACCATAAAAAGCCTGAAACCCCCTAAAAACGCGTAAAACCATTGAAACACCCTAAAAATCCTCAAAACCCCTAAAAACCCTAAAAACCCTAAAACCCCTAAAAACCCTAAAAACCCCTAAAACCTCATAAAAATCCTAAAAACTCTAAAACCCCTTTAAAGCCCAAAAAACCTTTAAAAAATCCAAAAACATTAAAAACCATAAAAAACTAAAAAACCCAAAAAAACCCAAATTCCCAAAGTACCCTAAAAAACTCAAAAGACCCTAAAACCCCTGATAACCCAAAAAACCCTCAAAATTATGGAAAACCCTAAAACCCAAAAAAAAATCTAAATAAAACCCAGAAAAATCAATGAAAATGTAAAAACTCAATAAACCCTGGAAAACCCCTAAAAACCATAAAAACCACCGAAAACATAAAAAACACAAAACCCATAAAACCCCTAAACACTACTAAAAATTCTAAAAAACTCAAAAAAACTCTAAAGTACCAAACAAACACTAAAAAACTTGAAAACACATAAAAACCATCGAAAAATCCTAAAAACTCTCAACATCCCTAAAAACCCAGAAAACCCCAAAAAACCATAAAAATCCTAAAAAACCCATAAAAATCCCTGAAAATGTAAAAACCCTAAAAACCCTGAAACCCCCAAAAAACCATAAACCTCCCTAAAAACCTTAAAAAACCGAAACACTGATAAAAATCCTAAAAACCTACTGAAAACTTTAAAAACTATTAAAACCCCTAAAAATGTTAAAAACTCAAAAAAACCTTAAAAACCATAAAAAAACCCAAAAAAATACCAAAAATCCCAAAAGACTCCTAAAAACCACTAAAAATCTAAAAAACCTGAAAACCACCCCAAAACAATCAAAATACCTAGAAACCCTAAAATCGTAAAAATCCTAAAACCCCCTCAAAACCCATGAAAACAAACCCCCACGAAAAAACCTCTAAAAACATAAAAACCCCTAAAAACTTAAAAAACCCTAAAAATGCACAAAAAACTCTAAAACCACTAAAAACTCTAAAAACCCAATAAACCCCTAAAAATGTTAAAAAACTATAAAAACCTTTAAAACCACAAAAAACTCAAAAATATCCAAAAAATATTATAAAACACTAAAAACCTCAAAAACTGCTAAACCCCCCAAAAACCCAAATATCCCAAAAATCCCTAAAAAACCATAAAATCCATAAAATCCTCAAAAACCCTAAAAACCTTGAAAAAACCCTTAAATCCCACCTTAAAACAATATTATTAATGGGATTAAGTGGCTTAATGGGCTTAATGGGCCTGAGGGGCCTAATGCGCGGAATGGGCATAAGTGGCCAAATGGGCTTAAGTAGCGTATTAGGCCGAAGTGAACTTCTCAGCCTAATGAACCTAATGGGCGTAATGGGCCTAAGTGGTCGAATAAGCCTAATTGGCCGAATGGGCCTAATGTGCCCAGTGGTCATAATGGGAATAATGGTCTAAGTGGTAGAATTGGCCTAATGGGCCTTATGGGCCTAAGTGGCATAATGTGACTAATGGGATGACTAGACCGAATGGGCCTAATGTGCCTAGTAGGGCTAATGGGCCTAAGTGGCCTAATGGTACTAATGGTATAAAGGTTCCTAGTGGGCCTGATGGGCCTAAGTGGACTAATGGTCCATTTGGGCCTAAGTGGCCTAATGGGTCTAAGTGGCTGAATGGGCCTAATGGGTCCAATGGGCCTAAGTGGCCCAATGAACCTAAGTAGCATAATGGGATTAATGGGCCAAATGGGCCTAAGTGTCCTAATGGGCCTAAAGGGCCTAATGGGCCTAAGTGGCCTAATTCACCCAATGGGCCTAAGTTTCCTAATGGGCTGAACGAGCCTAATGGGGATAAGTGGCCTAATGGTGCCAATAGGCCTAACTGGCCTAAATGAACTAATGGGCCTAACGAGACTAATGGTCCTAACTGGATAAATAGGCCAAGGTGGCCTAATGGGCTTACAGGCCAAATGGGCTTAAGTGAACTAATGGGCCTAAAGAGCCTAATCGGCCAAAGGGGACTAATGGGCCTAAGTGGCATAATCGTAGCCTAATGGGCCTAATTGGTCTAATGGTCTTTATGGGAAAAATGGGCCAAAGTGTATTAATGGGCCTAAGTAGATTAATGGGCCAAATGGGCCAAATGGGCCTAAGTGGCCTAATCGGCCTAAAGGGCCTAATGGGTCAAAGCATCCTAATGGGCTTAAGTGGTATAATCGGCCTAATGGGCCTAAGTGGCATAATCGTAACCAAATGTGCCTAAGTGGATGAATGGGCCAAATGGGCCAAAGTGGCCTAATCGGCCTAAAGGGCATAATGGGCCAAAGCATCCTAATGGGCCTAAGTGGCATAATCAGCCTAATGGTCCTATTGGTCTAGCGACCTAATGAGCCTAATGAGCCTAAGTGACCTAATTGGTCTAATCAGACGAAGGGGCCTAATGGGCCTAAGTGGCCTAATGGGGCTAAGTGGTCCAATGTGCCTAAGTGACCGAAGGGGCCGAATCAGATGAATTGGACCAATGGAATGGATGGGCCTAATGGGCCTAAGTGGCCTAATGGTCATAATGGGCCTAAGTGGCCTAATGGGCCTAAGTGACCTAATAGGCAGAATGGGTCTAATGGTCTTAATTAGCCGAAGTTGCCTAGTGGGCCTAAATTGACTAATGGTCCAAATGGACCCAAGTGGCCTAATGGGCTAATTGGTCAATTAGGCCTAAGTGGCGTAATGGGCCTAATGAGCCAAATAGTCTTAAGGTGCTAAATGGGCCTAATTAGCCGAAGTTTCCGGATGGGCCTAATGGGCCGAAAGGTATTAATGGGTCGAATGGTCCTAATGATCCTAATGGGACTAAGTGGCCTGATAGTACCAATGGTCCTAAGTGTTCTAATGGGCCTAAGGGGGCTAATGGGTTTAATGGGTCTAATGGGTCTAATGGGTCGAATGGACCCAATGTGCCGAAGTGGCCTAGTGGGGAAAATTGGCTGAATGTGCCTAATTGGCCGAAGTGGATGAATGGGCCTAATGGGTCCAATGAGCCTACTGGACCGAAGTGTCCTACTGGTATGAATGGGCCTAAAGGGTCCAACGGGCATAATGGGTCGAATCGACCGAATGGGATTAAAGGGCCAATGGGCCTAATGATCCTAATTAGCTGAATGGGTCGGATGGGTCGAATGGGCCTAGTGGGCCAAAGTTGCTTAATGGACCTATTGGGCATAATAGACCTAATGAACCTAATGGTCCTAAGTGGCCTAATGGTATTAAGTGGACAATTGGACCCAATGCACCTAATGGACGTAATGACCTAATGGTCCTAAGTGACCTAATGGGTCTAATGGGCCTAAGTGGACCAATGGGCCAAATGGACATAAGTGGTCTAATGGGCCTAAGTGGCTGAATTGGATGAATGGGCCTAATGGGCCTAAGGGGCCTAAGGGGTCAAATGGGCCTAATGGGATGAAGTGGCCTAATCAATAGAGTCTAATAAATATGAGAGGTAAAGTGATATGGATCAAATTCATCCCAAAGAGACTAATTTTGGGCTTTATAAAAATTTTAAGCCCAATTGTTATTCGAATTGGACCAGCCCGCACTTCTTGGCATCCAACACCATGGTGGGCCACAACACACTTATTTGGGGCTCAAAATTACTTGACCACATGGAAAAGGATGGAAATTCGTAGTAACACATTAAATAAGAGAGGGAAGGTAGAGAAAAGCATTATTAAGAGGGAATCCCGCTACTTTAGCTAGTGGGGTCATTAAATGGCATGTGAAAGTGTTGTTTTGTGCTTTTTATGTGCCTTTTGAGTTCCCCATTCCTTATCACTCGAATTGGGGCATTTTTCTTTCTTTATTTTGTCTTTATAATTTATTTTCACCCCTTTGTAATGGTGATGCTTGAATTGGACGAATTTGTGAAGCTTGTTGTGCATTCTTCTAGCTTTAGCCTCTTCCCTTTGCCCGGAATTGGTGGTGCATCTCCATTGATGGTGATGTGGTATTTAAGCATGGAGAAACTTTGGAGGGTGGCTTTGCCTTTAAGCCTAGGTCAATTCAGCTACATTACACTGCTCCTTTTCACTTACTCGTTTTGAGCTTCCGGTGACGCATCAATTGGTATCAGAGGCTCGGTTCCAATGAGTAAGTTCTATCACATTCTTCTTGTTATTCTCCATCATGTCTCGCAAGAGTGGATCTTCTACTCTTCCTGCTCTATGGGAAACAGCTAACGCACAGCTACAATCACAAATTACTCAAATCGGTGAGCAACTTGCTCAACTGTTGAGAGCACGACGACCTGACTCCCCTCCACTGTAGCGGCATCCTCAACATCCATCACCACATAATAGGTGAAATCTAGCACCATTTTATGAAGATCGTGCAAATGGTGATGATTCCAGTGATTTAGAGGTGGATATGCGAAGAAGAAGAGATGATGAAGATATTGAAAGAGGGTTGAAGATTGACATTCCATATTTTTATGGGAGTATGAATCCATATGATTTTTTGGATTGGATGGGGGAAATAGAATGGTTCTTCGAATTTAAGAATTGTTCTGATGAGAAGAAGTGCAAGGTATACATTCTGAAATTTAAAGATTATGCATCTCTTTGGTGGGAAAATATGAAGAAAAATCAGGAACGTGATGACAAAGGAAAAATACGCTCATGGGAGAAGTTGAAAAAGATTTTTGAGGAGACGATTTCTACCTGATAATTATAAGCAAGATCTCTATTTCCGAATGCATAGCCTTCGACAAGGAGATAAATCTATTGAAGAGTACATTCAAGAGTTTGATCATTTACTGATGCAAAGTGATGTTCCAGAATATAAAGAGCAAACGATTGCAAGGTTTTTGGGTGGATTAAATGAATAAATTTCACATTCAGTGGAGTTGCAACCATTCTGCTCACTTGATTATGTTTGCAAGTTGGTGATCAAGGTGGAAAAGAAAAAGAGGAACTCAAAGGCACCAGTGCTCAAAAACTACAATAGATGTACAACTTTTTATAAAGGTGTTTATTATAATAAATCTGGTGTTGGTGAGAAGGAATTTGGAAGGGACAAGATGCTGGATAAAGGGAAAGAGAAGGCTATAGAAAAACGAAAAGGTAAGTCCAACTCCTTTGAATGGGGGAATCGAAAGTGTTTCAAATGCCATGGATATGGTCATTTTCAGGCCAATTTCCCTAACAATCAAATTATTACTATTAAATAGATTGAAGAGATTGAAGAGGCAATCAAAGAGGATGAACATGATGGTGAAGAATCTGAAAATGAGGAACATGTTGTGGAAGAAGATGATGTGGGAAACATGTTGGTGCTATGAAGAGTTTTTCAAGCTCAAATCTACCCAGAAGAAGATCAAAGAGAAAACTTTTTCCAAACTCGTTGCACCATTAATCAGTGGGTATGCATGGTGATTATTGATAGTGGGATCTATAAAAATGTGGCTTCAACAACACTAGTGGAGAAATTGAAGCTTCCAAATCAGAATCATCCTCGCTCGTATAAATTTCAATGGTTGAACAATGGGAGCACACTCCAAGTCAAAAAACAGGTTCTGATTTCATTCTCCATTGGTAAGAACTATGCTGATGAAGTATTGTGTGATGTTATTCCTATGGATGCTTGTCACTTGTTGTTGGGAAGGCCTTGGAGATTTGACAGGGAAGTGAAATATGATGAGAGGAAGAAAACATATTCTTTTCAATCTGGGGAAAAGAATATCACACTTTCTCCTTTGAAGTCATCCCATACTCTTCAAGAAAAATATGTTCCGGAAGTGCCCAAAGATAGTCTCTTTATCAACAAAGCTCAAGTGGAGAAATCCATAAATAAGAAAAATCCAGTTTTTTCTTTATTGATGATGGAAAAGTCATGCCATGAGGAGAAGAGTCATCAAAATTCGTTAGCTCATTCCTTAATTGGGGAATATCATGGCGTTTTTTCTAATGATCTTCCAGCAGGATTACCACCATTTAGAGGCATCGAACACCATATCGATCTTGTACTGGGTGCACAATTTCCAAATAAACCATCATATCGGTGTAATCTTGGAGAATCAAGGGAATTGCAGAAGCAAGTAGACGAGTTGATGAATCGAGTCTTTATAAGGCCAAGCATGAGCCCATGTTCTGTTCTAGCATTATTACTATTGAAGAAATATGGTACGTATTGCATGTGAATTGATAGTAGAGCTATAAATAATATTACCATCAAATACAGGTATCCAATACCACAACTCGATGATATTCTTGATGAAGTACATGGTTAATAAATCTTTCAAAGGTTGATCTTCATAGTGAATACCAACAGATTCGAATGAAGGAAGGGGATGAGTGGAAACCGGCCTTCAAAACTAAAGGTGGATTTTTTGAGTGGCTGGTCATGCTATTCGGCCTCTCAAATGCTCCTAGTACACTCATGCGACTCATGAATGAAGTTCTGAAACCATTTCTTGGTAAATTTGTGGTTGTTTATTTGGATGATATTTTGATTTACAGCAAGTATGTGGAGAGCCACGTGGATCATCTTCGACGGGTATTTGACGTTCTATAGAAAAAAAAGCTATATGGGAAGCTTGAAAAATGCGAGTTCTTTTCAATATAAGTGGTGTTTCTGGGATATGTGGTAACCAAAGAAGGCATCATGGTGGATGAATCAAAAGTGGAAGCAATCAAGTCTTGGCCACAACCAGAATCGATTACCGAAGTAAGAAGTTTCCATGGTTTGGCATCTTTTTATCGTCTCTTTGTTTCTAATTTCAGCACTATCATAGCACCTATCACTGAATTCTTGAAAAGTGGGAAATTTGAGTGGTCAAAGGTAGCAAATGAATCATTTGAAATCCTTAAGAAATTTTTTTGTGAAGCACCGGTTTTGGCATTGCCTGATTTTGATCAAGTATTTGAAGTGGAATGTGATGCAAGTAGAGTTGGGATAGGCACTGTTCTCATCCAAAGCAAGCATCCTATTGAATATTTCAGTGATAAACTGAATTATTCAAGGAGGAATTACAGAACCTATGATAAGGAATTTTATGAGGTTATAAGATCCCTAGATCATTGGTCTCATTATTTGAGACCAAACCAGTTGGTTCTTCATTCTGACCATCACGCATTGAGGTTTATCAATGGTCAACACAAGATGAGTTCAAGGCATGAAAAGTGGGTGGAATTTTTACAATCATTCTCATTTGTGTCCAAATACAAGAAGGGGTGAGATAACCTGGTGGCAAATGCTTTATCACGAAGGTATGCATTACTTACTATTCTAGATGCTCAAATTCTTGGATTTCAGCTTATGAGAGAAGATTATCAGAATGACATGGAGTTTAATTCTATTTTAATCCAATTTCAAGATGTATTTGTGGAGGATTATTCTGTATATTATGGGTTTCTATTTAAGAGAAACAAGTTGTGTGTTCCAAAGGGTAATTACAAGGACTTTCTCATTCTGGAAGTACATGAAGGGGGACTTGCTGGTCATTTTGGCATCCATAAAACCTTGGAGATACTAAAGGAGAATTTCTACTAGCCGAAGATGCAATAATATGTTCAATATATTCTTTCGAGATGTGGAACATGTCAAATAGAAAAGATTCATTTCAAGCCTTGTTTATACACTTCGTTACCTATTCCGGAGCAGCCATGGGAAGATCTCACCATGGATTTCATTATGGATTTACCAAAGACTCAGCGAGGTAAAGATTCAACTATTGTTGTTTTTGATCGATTTTCTAAGATGGCTCATTTCATACCTTGTCATAATACTGAAGATGCGGTGAAAGTGGCAGAATTTTTTTTCCAAGAGATTGTTCAACTTCATGGAATTCCTCATAGCATCATTTGGGATAGAGACACAAAATTTCTGATCCATTTTTAGAGTTCATTTGGGGGAAATTCAGCATGAAACTTATTTTGAGTACATCCCATCACCCTCAAACGGATGGGAAAATAGAAGTTACCAATTGTACATTGGGCACTATTCTGAGAGCATTGGTGGACAAGAGCATGAGAGATTGGGATTTGCAACTTGCACAAACTGAATTTGCATAAAATATATCTCCCAGTGCTACCACTCGACATTCTCCATTCGAAATGGTTTATGGAATCAATCCAATCACTCCTATAGAATTGTGCTCTTTGCCTCTTGATTTTCAGGTGAATATTGATGCGGAGGAGAAGACAAATCAGATGAAGAAGCTATATGAATCTATTCGTGCTCAAATAGAGAAGTCTAATGACGCATACAAGAGGAGAGCAAACAAGCATCAGAAGTAGACTATTTTTCAACCTGGAGATAAAGTGTGGATTCACCTTTGCAAGGAGAGATTTCCATCCAAAAGGAAGAGCAAGTTGGAACCACGAGCTGAAGATCCATTCAAAGTGCTTGAACGAGTGGGAAACAATGCCTACAAAATTGATTTACCAGATGACTTTGGTGGAATTTCTGCAACGTTCGACATTGGGGACTTATCTCCTTACATTGAAGAAGATGATGTCATGGATTTTAGGGAAAATCCTCTCCAACTAGGAGGGAATGATATGGATTAGATTCATCCCAAGGAGAATAATTTTGGTCTTGATAAAAATTTTAAGCCCAATTGTTATTCGAATTGGACCAGCCCGCACTTCTTGGCATCCAACACCATGGTGGGCCACACCACACTTATTTGGGGCCCAAAATTACTTATCCACATGGAAAAGGATAGAAATTCGTAGCAACAAATTAAAGAAGCGAGAGAAGGTGGAGAAAAGCATTATTAAGAGGGGATCCCGCTACTTTAGCTAGTGGGGTCATTAAATGGCATGGAAAAGTGTTGTTTTGTGCTTTTTATGTGCCTTTTGAGTTCCCCATGCCTTATAACTCAAATTGGGGCATTTTTCTTTCTTTATTTTGTCTTTATAATGTATTTTCACCCCTTCGTAATGGTGATGCTTGAATTGGACGAATTTGTGAAGCCTGTTGTGCATTCTTCTAGCTTTAGCCTCTTCCCTTTGCCCAGAATAGGTGGTGCATCTCCATTGCTGGTGACATGGTCTTTATGCATGGAGAAACCTTGGCGGGTGTCTTTTCCTTTAAGCCTTAGTCAATTCGGCTACATTACTTACCATTCTAGATGCTCGAATTCTTGGATTTCAGCTTATGATAGAAGATTATCAGCATGATATGGAGTTTAATTCTATTTTAATCCAATGTCAATATGAATTTGTGGAGGAATATTTTGTACATGATGGGTTTCTCTTTAAGAGAAACAAGTTGTGTGTTCCAAAGGGTAATTACAGGGACTTTCTCATTCAGGAAGCAAATGAAGGGGGACTTGCTGGTCATTTTGGCATCCATAAAACCTTGGAGATACTAAAGGAGCATTTCTACTGGCTGAAGATGCAATCAGATTTCCAAGATTTTCTTTCAAGATTCGGAACATGTCAAAGAGAAAAGAGTTATTTCAATTATATGGATCAGATTCAGCCCAAGGAGAATAATTTCAGGCTTGATAAAAATTTCAAGCCCAATTGTTGTTCGAATTGGACCAACCCACACTTCTTGATGTCCAACACTATGGTGGACCACAACACACTTATTTGGGACCCAAAATCAGTTATCCACATGGAAAAGTGTGGAAATTCGTAGCCGCACATTAATGAGGAGAGAGAAGGTGGAAAAAAGTATCATTAAGAGAGAATCTCGTTACTTTAGCTAGTGGGGTTATTAAATGACTTGGAAAAGTGTTGTTTTTTGCTTTTTATGTGCCTTTTGGGTTCCCCATGATTTGTAACTCGAATTGGGACATTTTCCATTCTTAATTTTGTCTTTATAATGTATTTTCATCCCTTTGAAATGTGGAGTTTTTGAATTGGACGAATTTGTGAAGCTTGTTGTGCATTCTTCTAGCTTTAGCCTTTTCCCTTTGCCCGGAATTGGTGGTGGATCTCCATTGCTGGTGAAGTGGTCTTTATGCATGGAGGAACCTTGGAGGGTGGCATTTCCTTTAATCCTTGGTCAATTCAGCTACATTACGCTGGTCCTCTTTGCTTACTCGTATTGAGCTTTCCGGCGACGCATCAGTTGGTATCAAAGTCGCGGTTCCAATGAGTAAGTTCTATCGTATTCTTCTATAGTTACTCTCCATCATGTCTCACAAGAGCGGATATTATACTCCTCCTACTCCATGGGAAATAGCTAACGCACAACAACAATCACAAATTACTCAAATTGGTGAGCAACTTGCGCAACTTTTGAGAGTGCGGCGACCTGACTCCCCTCCACCGCAGCGGCATCCTCAACGTCCATCACTACATAATAGGCAAAATCCAGCACCATTTTATGAAGATCGTGCAAATGGTGATGATTCCAGTGATTCAGAGGTGGATATGAGAAGAATGAGAGATGATGAAGATATTGAAAGAGGGTTAAAGATTGACATTCCAGATTTTTATGGGAGTATGAATCCGGATGATTTTCTGGATTGGATGCGGAAAGTCAAACGATTCTTCGAATTTAAAAATTGTTCTGATGAGAAGAAGTGCAAGGTATCCATTCTAAAATTTAAATATTATGCATCTCTTTGGTGGGAAAATTTTAAGAAATGACAGGAATGTGATGAAAAAGGCAAAATATGATCATGGGAGAAGTTGAAAAATCTTTTGAGGAGACGATTTCTGCCGGAGAATTATAAGCAATATCTTTATTTCTGAATGCATAGCCTGCGACAAGGAGATAAATCTGTTAAAGAGTGCATTTGGGAGTTTGATCGTTTATTGATGCGAAGTGATGTTCTAGAATATAAAGAGAAAACAATTTCAAGGTTTTTGGGTGGATTAAATGAAGAAATTGCACATTCAGTGGAGTTGCAACCATTCTTCTCACTTGATGATGTTTGCAAGCTGGCGATCAAGGTGGAAAAGAAAAAGTGGACCTCAAAGGCATCGGCGCTCAAAAACTACAACAGAGGTACAAATTTTTATAAAGGTCTTTCTTCTAATAAATCTGGTGTTGGTGAGAAGGAATCTGGAAGGAACAAGATGCTAGATAAAGGGAAAGAGAAGGCTATGGAACAACCAAAAGGGAAGTCCAACTCCTTTGAACGTGGGAATCGAAAGTGTTTCAAATTCCATGGGTATGGTCATTTTCATGACAATTTCCCTAACAACCAAATTATAACTATTAAGGAGATTGAACATATTGAAGAGGAAATCAAAGAGGATGAACATGATGGTGAAGAATCTGAAAATGAGGAACATGTTGTGGAAGAAACTGATGTGGGAAACATGTTGGTGCTACGAAGAGTTTTGCAAGCTTAAATCTGCCCGGAAGAAGATCAAAGAGAAAACTTGTTCCAAACTTGATGCACCATTAATCAATAGGTATGCATGGTTATTATTAATAGTGGTAGTGATATGGATCAGATTCAGCACAAGGAGAATAATTTTGGGCTTGATAAAAATTCCAAGCCCAATTGTTGTTCGAATTGGACCAGCCCACACTTCTTGATGTCCAACACTATGGTGGGCCACAACACACTTATTTGGGACCCAAAATCATTTATCCACATGGCAAATGGTGGAAATTCGTAGCTGCACATTAATGAGGAGAGAGAAGGTGGAGAAAAGCATCATTAAGAGGGAATCCCGCTACTTTGGCTAGTGGGGTCATTAAATGGCATGGGAAAGTGTTATTTTATGCTTTTTATGTGCCTTTTGGGTTCCCCATGTCTTGTAACTCGAATTGGAGCATTTTTCTTTATTTATTTTGTCTTTATATTGTATTTTCAGTCCTTTGTAATGGGGATGCATGAATGTGACGGGATTTTTGAAGTTTGTTGTGCAATCTTCTTGCTTTAGCCTCTTCCCTTTGCCCGGAATTGGTGGTGCATCTCCATCGCTGGTGACGTTGTCTTTAAGCGTGGAGAAACCTTGGCGGGTGGCATTGCCTTTAAGCCTCGGTCATTCGGCTACATTACGCTGCTCCTCTTCACTTACTCGTTTTGAGCTTCCGGCGACACATCAATTGGTATCAGAGGGAGGTTCCAACGAGTAAGTTCTATCACATTCTTCTTATTACTCTCCATCATGTCTCGCAAGAGCGGATCTTCTACTCCTCCTGCTCCATGGGAAATAGCTAATGCACAGCTACAATCCCAAATTACTCAAATCGGTGAGCAACTTGCTCAACTTTTGAGAGCACGGCGACCTGACTCCCCTCCACCGCAGCGACATCCTCGACGTCCATCACCACATAATAGACGCAATCCAGCACCATTTTATGAAGATCATGCAAATGGTGATGATTCCAGCGATTCAGAGGTAGATATGCGAAGAAGAAGAGATGATGAAGACATTGAAAGAGGGTTGAGGATCGACATTCCAGATTTTTATGGGAGTATGAATCCGGATGATTTTCTGGATTGGATGCGGGAAATCGAACGGTTCTTCGAATTTAAGAATTGTTCTGACGAGAAGAAGTGCAAGGTAGCCATTCTGAAATTTAAAGATTATGCATCACTTTGGTGGGAAAATCTGAAGAAACAGCGGGAACGTGATGATAAAGGCAAGATACGCTCATGGGAGAAGTTGAAAAAGCTTTTGAGGAGATGATTTCTGCCTGAGAATTATAAGCAAGATCTTTATTTTCGAATGCATAGCCTACGACAAGGAGATAAGTCTGTTGAAGAGTACATTCGGGAATTTGATCGTTTATTGATGCGAAGTGATGTTCCAGAATATAAAGAGCAAACAATTGCAAGGTTTTTGGGTGGATTAAATGAAGAAATTGCACATTCAGTGGAGTTGCAATCATTCTGCTCACTTGATGATGTTTGCAAGCTGGCGATCAAGGTGGAAAAGCAAAAGCGGACCTCAAGGGCACCGGCGCTCAAAAACTACAATAGAGGTACAACTGTTTATAAGGGTATTTCTTCTAATAAATCTGGTGTTGTTGAGAAGGAATTTGGAAGGAACAAGATGCTGGAAAAAGGGAAAGAGAAGGCTATGGAACAAACAAAAGGGAAGTCGAACTCCTTTGAACGTGGGAATCGAAAGTGTTTCAAATGCCATGGGTATGGTCATTTTCAGGCCAATTGCCCTAACAACCGGATTATTACTATTAAAGAGATTGAAGAAATTGAAGAGGCAATCAAAGAGGATGACCATGATGGTGAAGAAACTGAAAATGAGGAACATGTTGTGGAAGAAGCTGATGTGGGAAACATGCTGGTGCTACGAAGAGTTTTGCAAGCTCAAATCTGCCCGGAAGAAGATCAAAGAGAAAACTTGTTCCAAACTCGCTGCACCATTAATCAGCGGGTATGCATGGTGATTATTGATAGTGGGAGCTGTACAAATGTGGCTTCAACAACACTAGTGGAGAAATTGAAGCTTCCAACTCAGAATCATCCTCACTCATATAAATTGCAATGGTTGAACAATGGGAGCACACTCCAAGTCAAAAAACAGGTTCTAATTTCATTCTCCATTGGTAAGAACTATGCTGATGAAGTACTGTGTGATGTTATTCCTATGGATGCTTGTCACTTGCTGTTGGGTAGGCCTTGGCAGTTTGACAGGGAAGTGAAATATGATGGGAGGAAGAACACTTATTCTTTTCGATCTGGGGAAAAGAATATCACACTTGCTCCTTTGAAGCCGTCCCAAACTCTTCAAGAAAAATCTGTTCCGGAAGTACCCAAAGGTAGTCTCTTTATCAGCAAAGCTCAAGTGGAGAAAGCCATAAATAAGCAAAAGCCAGTTTTTGCTTTATTGATGATGGAAAAGTCATGCCATGAGGAGAAGAGTCATCAACATCCTTTAGCTCATTCCTTAATTGGGGAATATCATGATGTTTTTCCTAATGATCTTCCAGCAGGATTACCACCATTTAGAGGTATTGAACACCAGATTGATCTCGTTCCGGGTGCACAATTGCCAAATAAACCAGCATATCGGTGTAATCCTGGAGAATCAAGGGAATTGCAGAAGCAAGTAGATGAGTTGATGGATCGAGGCTTTATAAGGCCAAGCATGAGCCCGTGTTCTGTTCCAGCATTATTGGTGCCAAAGAAAGATGGTACGTATCGCATGTGCATTGATAGTAGAGCTATCAATAATATTACCATCAAATACAGGTATCCCATCCCACGACTCGATGATATGCTTGATGAATTGCATGGTTCATCAATCTTTTCAAAGGTTGATCTTCGTAGTGGATACCACCAGATTCGAATGAAGGAAGGGGATGAGTGGAAAACAGCCTTCAAAACTAAAGGCGGATTGTTTGAGTGGCTGGTCATGCCATTCGGCCTCTCAAATGCTCCTAGCACATTCATGCGACTCATGAATGAAGTTCTGAAACCATTTATTGGTAAATTTGTGGTAGTTTATTTGGATGACATTTTGATTTACAGCAAGGATGTGGAGAGCCATGTGGATCATCTTCGGTGGGTATTTGATGTTCTACGGAAACAAAAGCTATATGGGAAGCTTGAAAAATGCGAGTTCTTTTCAACAGAAGTGGTGTTTTTGGGATATGTGGTAACCAAAGAAGGCATCATGGTGGATGAATCAAAAGTGGAAGCAATCAAGTCCTGGCCACAACCAGAATCCATTACCGAAGTAAGAAGTTTCCACGGTTTGGCATCTTTTTATCGTCGCTTTGTTTCCAATTTCAGCACTATTATGGCACCTATCACTGAATGCTTGAAAAGGGGGAAATTTGAGTGGTCAAAGGCAGCAAATGAATCATTTGAAATCATTAAGAAAAAGTTGTGTGAAGCACCTGTTTTGGCGTTGCCTGATTTTGATCAAGTCTTTGAAGTGGAATGTGATGCAAGTGGAGTTGGGATAGGCGCTGTTCTCATCCAAAGCAAGCGCCCTATTGCATATTTCAGCGAGAAACTGAATGATTCAAGGAGGAATTACAGCACCTATGATAAGGAATTTTATGCGGTTATAAGAGCCCTAGATCATTGGTCTCATTATTTGAGACCGAAGCAGTTTGTTCTTCATTCTGACCATCAGGCTTTGAGGTTTATCAATGGTCAACACAAGCTGAGTTCGAGGCATGCAAAGTGGGTGGAATTCTTACAATCATTCTCATTTGTGTCAAAATACAAGAAGGGGCAAGATAATCTAGTGGCAGATGCTTTATCTCGGAGGTATGCATTACTTACAATTCTTGATGCTCGAATTCTTGGATTTCAGCTTATGAGAGAAGATTATCAGCATGATATGGAGTTTAATTCTATTTTAATCCAATGTCAAGATGGATTTGTGGAGGATTATTCTGTACATGATGGGTTTCTCTTTAAGAGAAACAAGTTGTGTGTTCCAAAGGGTAATTACAGGGACTTGCTTATTCGGGAAGCACATGAAGGGGGACTTGCTGGTCATTTTGGCATCCATAAAACCTTGGAGATACTAAAAGAGCATTTCTACTGGCCGAAGATGCAATCAAATGTCCAAGCTATTCTTTCAAGATGCGGAACATGTCAAAGAGCAAAGAGTCATTTCAAGCCTGGTTTATACACTCCGTTACCTATTCCGGAGCAGCCATGGGAAGATCTCAGCATGGATTTCATTATGGCTTTACCAAAGACTCAGCGAGGTAAAGATTCAATAATGGTTGTTGTTGATCGATTTTCTAAGATGGCTCATTTCATACCTTGTCATAAGACTGAAGATGCAGTGAAAGTGGCAGAATTGTTTTTCAAAGAGATTGTTCGCCTTCATGGAATTCCTCGCAGCATCGTTTCGGATAGAGACACAAAATTTCTCAGCCATTTTTGGAGAACATTATGGGGGAAATTCGGTACGAAACTTCTTTTCAGCACATCCCATCACCCTCAAACGGATGGGCAAACAGAAGTTACCAATCGTACATTGGGCACTATTCTGAGAACATTGGTGAACAAGAGCATGAGAGATTGGGATTTGCAACTTGCACAAGCTGAATTTGCATACAATAGATCTCCCAGTGCTACCACCCGACATTCTCCATTCGAAGTGGTTTATGGAATCAATCCAATCACTCCTATAGAATTGTGCTCTTTGCCTCTTGATTTTCAGGTAAATATTGATGCGGAGGAGAAGACAAAGCAGATGAAGAAGCTCCATGAATCTATTCGTGCTCAAATAGAGAAGTCTAATGAGGCATACAAGAGGCGAGCAAACAAGCATCGGAAGCAGGCTATTTTCCAACCTGGAGACAAAGTGTGGATTCACCTTCGCAAGGAGAGATTTCCATCCAAAAGGAAGAGCAAGCTGGCACCACGAGCTGAAGGTCCATTCAAAGTGCTTGAACGAGTGGGAAACAATGCCTACAAAATTGATTTACCAGATGATTTTGGCAGCGTTTCTGCAACATTCAACATTGGGGACTTATCTACTTACATTGAAGAAGATGATGTCGTGGATTTGAGGGCAAATCCTCTTCAACCGGGGGAGAATGATATGGATCAGATTCAGCACAAGGAGAATAATTTTGGGCTTGATAAAAATTCCAAGCCCAATTGTTGTTCGAATTGGACCAGCCCACACTTCTTGATGTCCAACACTATGGTGGGCCACAACACACTTATTTGGGACCCAAAATCATTTATCCACATGGCAAATGGTGGAAATTCGTAGCTGCACATTAATGAGGAGAGAGAAGGTGGAGAAAAGCATCATTAAGAGGGAATCCCGCTACTTTGGCTAGTGGGGTCATTAAATGGCATGGGAAAGTGTTATTTTATGCTTTTTATGTGCCTTTTGGGTTCCCCATGTCTTGTAACTCGAATTGGAGCATTTTTCTTTATTTATTTTGTCTTTATATTGTATTTTCAGTCCTTTGTAATGGGGATGCATGAATGTGACGGGATTTTTGAAGTTTGTTGTGCAATCTTCTTGCTTTAGCCTCTTCCCTTTGCCCGGAATTGGTGGTGCATCTCCATCGCTGGTGACGTTGTCTTTAAGCGTGGAGAAACCTTGGCGGGTGGCATTGCCTTTAAGCCTCGGTCATTCGGCTACATTACGCTGCTCCTCTTCACTTACTCGTTTTGAGCTTCCGGCGACACATCAGGTAGCTATAAAAATGTGTCTTCAACAACACTAGTGGAGAAATTTAAGCTTCCAACTTAGAATCATCCTTGATCGTATAAATTGCAATGGTTGAACAATGGGAGCACACTCCAAGTCAACAAACAGGTTCTGATTTCATTCTCCATTGGTAAGAACTATACTTATGAAGTATTGTGTGATGTTATTCCTATGGATGCTTGTCACTTGTTGGGAAGGTCTTGGTAGTTTGATAGGGAAGTAGAATATGATGGGAGGAAGAACACATATTCTTTTCGATCTGGGGAAAATAATATCACACTTGATCCTTTGAAGCCATCCCAAACTATTTAAGAAAAATTTGTTCCATAAGTTCCCAAAGATAGTCTCTTTATCAACAAATCTCAAGTGGAGAAATCCATAAATAAACAAAAATCAATTTTTGCTTTATTGATGATAGAAAAGTCAGGCCATGAAGAGAAGAGTCATCAACATCTGTTAGCTCATTCCTTAATTGAGGAATATCATGATATTTTTCCTAATAATCTTCCAGTAAAATTACCACCATTTAGAGGCATTGAACACTAGATTGATCTTGTACCAGGTGCACAATTGCTAAATAAACCAGCATATCGGTGTAATCATGGAGAATCAAAGGAATTGGAGAAGCAAGTAGAAGAGTTGATGGATCGAGGCTTTATAAGGCCAAGCATGAGCCCGTGTTCCGATCTAGCATTATTGGTGTCGAAGAAAGATGGTACGTATCGCATGTGCATTGATAGTAGAGCTATCAATAATATTACCATAAAATATAGGTATCCCATTCTACAACTTGATGATATGCTTGATGAACTACATGGTTCGTCAATATTTTCAAAGTTTGATATTCGTAGTGGATACTACTAGATTCAAATGAAGGAAGGGGATGAGTGGAAAACAACCTTCAAAACTAAAGGCGGATTGTTTGAGTGGTTGTTCATGCCATTCGGCCTCTCAAATGCTCCTAGCACATTCATGTGACTCATGAATTAAGTTCTGAAATGATTCATTGGTAAATTTGTAGTTGTTTATTTGGATGATATTTTGATTTATAGCAAGGATGTGAAGAGCCATGTGGGTCATCTTCAGTGGTTATTTGACGTGCTATGGAAACAAAAGTTGTATGGAAATCTGGAAAAATGTGGATTATTTTCAACAAAAGTGGTGTTTCTAGTATATGTGGTAATGAAAGAAGGCATCATGGTGGATGAATCAAAAGTGGAAGCAATCAAGTCATGGCCACAACCACAATACATCACTGAAGTAAGAAGTTTCCATGGTTTGGCATCTTTTTATCGTTTATTTGTTTCCAATTTCAGCACTATCATGGTACCTATCATAGAATGCTTGAAAAGGGGAAATTTGAGTGGTTAAAGGCAGCAAATGAATCATTTTAAATCATTAAGAATAAGTTGTGTGAAACACCAGTTTTGGCATTTCCTGATTTTGATCAAGTCTTTGAAGTGGAATGTGATGTAAGTGGAGTTGGGATATGCATTGTTCTCATCAAAATCAAGAGTCCTATTGCATATTTCAGTGAGAAACTGAATGATTCAGGGAGGAATTATAGCACCTATGATAAGGAATTTTATGCGGTTATAAGAGCCCAAGATCATTGGTCCCATTATTTGAGACTGAAGCAGTTTGTTCTTCATTCTGACTATTAGGCATTGAGGTTTATCAATGATCAACACAATATGAGTTCGAGGCATGAAAAGTGGGTGGAATTATTGAAATCATTCTCATTTGTCTCAAAATACAAGAAAGGGCAAGATAATCTTGTGGCAGATACTTTATCTCAGAGGTATGCATTACTTACCATTCTAGATGCTCGAATTCTTGGATTTCAGCTTATGAGAGAATATTATCAGCATGATATGGAGTTTAATTCTATTTTAATCCAATGTCAAGATGGATTTGTAGAGGACTATTCTGTACATGATGGGTTTATCTTTAATAAAAACAAGTTGTGTGTACCAAAGGGTAATTACAGGGACTTGCTCATTTGGGAAGCACATGAAGGGGGACTTTCTGGTCATTTTGGAATCCAAAAAACCTTAGAAATACTAAAGGAGCATTTCTACTGGCTGAAGATGCAATCAGATTTCCAATCTATTCTTTCGAGATGCAGAACATATCAAAGAGCAAAGATTCATTTCAATCCTGGTTTATACACTCTGTTACCTATTCCGGAGCAGCCATGGGAAGATCTCAGCATGGATTTCATTATGGCTTTACCAAAGACTCAGCGAGGTAAAGATTCAATAATGGTTGTTGTTGATTGATTTTCTAAGATAGCTCATTTCATACATTGTCATAAGACTGGAGATGCGGTGAAAGCGGCAGAATTGTTTTTCAAAGAGATTGTGTGCCTTCATGGAATTCCTCACAGCATCGTTTCGGATAGAGACACAAAATTTATCAGCCATTTTTTGAGGACATTATGGGGGAAATTCGGTATGAAACTTCTTTTCAGCACATACCATCACCCTCAAATGGATGGGCAAATAGAAGTTACCAATCCTACATTGGGCACTATTCTGAGAACATTGGTGAACAAGAGCATGAGAGATTGGGATTTTCAACTTGCACAAGCTGAATTTGCATACAATAGATCTCCTAGTGCTACCACCCAGAATTCTCCATTCGAAGTGGTTTATGGAATCCATCCAATCACTCCTATAGAATTGTTCTCTTTGCCTGTTTATTTTCAGGTGAATATTGATGCATAGGAGAAGACAAATCAGACGAATAAGCTCCATGAATCTATTTGTGCTCAAATAGATAAGTCTAATGAAGCATACAAGAGGCAGGAAAACAAGAATCGGAAGTAGGCTATTTTCCAACCTGGAGACAAAGTGTGGATTCACCTTCACAAGGAGATATTTCTATCCAAAAGGAAGAGCAAGCTGGCACCATGAGCTAAAGGTCCATTCAAAGTGCTTGAACGAGTGGGAAACAATGCCTACAAAATTGATTTACCATATGATTTTGGCGGTGTTTCTGCAAAGTTCAACATTGGGGACTTCTCTCCTTACATTGAAGAAGATGATTTCATGGATTTGAGGGAAAATCCTCTTCATCCAGGGGACAATGATATGGATCAAATTCAGCCCAAGGAAATTAATTTCGGGCTTGATAAAAATTTCAAGCCCAATTGTTGTTCGAATTGGACAAGCCCACGCTTCTTGATGTCCAACACTATGGTGGTCCACAACACACTTATTTGGGACCCAAAATTAGTTATCCACATGGAAAAGGGTGGAAATTCATAGCAGCACATTAATGAGGAGAGAGAAGGTGGATAAATGTATCATTAAGAGAGAATCCCACTACTTTAGCTAGTGGGGTCATTAAATGGCTTGGGAAAGTGCTGTTTTATTCTTTTTATGTGCCTTTTGGGTTCCCCATGCTTTGTAACTCGAATTGGGTAATTTTCATTTCTTAATTTTGTCTTTATAATGTATTTTAATCCCTTTGAAATGAGTTTTTGAATTGGACGAATTTGTGAAGCTTGTTGTGCATTCTTATAGCTTTAGCCTTTTCCCTTTTCCCGGAATTGGTGGTACATCTCCATTGCTGGTGACGTGATCTTTAAGTGTGGAGGAACCTTAGCGGGTGGCATTGCCTTTAAGCCTTGTTTGATTCGGCTGCATTATGCTGGTCCTCTTCGCTTACTCGTTTTGAGCTTTTCGACGACGCATCAATGGGCCTAAGTGGTCTAATGGGCCTAAGTGGCCGAATTGGCTGAATGGGCCTAACGGCCTAATGTGCCTAAGGGGTCGAATGGCCCTAATGGGATGAGGTGGCCTAATGAACACAATGGATTTAAGTTTCGTAATGGGCTTGAGCGGCCTAAGTGGACTAATGGTCCAAAGTGGAAGAATGGGACTAATGGGCCTAATGGGCATAATGTTCCTTAGTTGAGAAATTAGCCTAATGGGCATAAAGGGTCAAATGTCCTAATGGGTCTAATGAGCCTAATGGGCCTAATGGGCCTAAGTGGTCCTACTGGGCCTTTTAGGTCTAATGGGCCTACTGGGCCTCATGAACCTACTAAGCCTAATGGGGCTACTCGGCCTAATGGGCATAATGAGCCTAAGTGGCGTAATGGGCCTAAGTGGCCTAATGGGCATAAGTTTCCTAATGGATCTAATGGGCCTAAGTTCCATAATGTGACAAAGTGGACGAATTGACTGAATGGGCTTAATGGGCATAATGGACTGAAGTGGCCAAATGGGTCTAAGTGTGTTCATGGGATTAATGGGCCTCAGTGACCAAATGGGCCTAATACTCTTAATGGGCCTAAGTGGCCTAATGGGATAAAGTGGATGAATGGGAATTTGGGCCTAATGGGCATATTGGGCCTCATGAGCCAAAGTGGCCAAATGGGCCTAATGGAAATAATGGGCCAAAGTGGCCTAATGGGCCTAATGGTCCTAATGGACCAAAGTAGATGAGTGGGAATAATGGGCCTAATGGGCCTAATGGGAAAAAGTGGCCAAATGGGCCTAGGTGGACTAATGAGCCTATTGGGTCCAAGTGGCTTAACAGGACTAATGGGTCAAATGGGCCTAAGTGGCCTAATGGGACAAAGGGTATGAATGTGCTTAATGGGATGAATATGCATAATGGGCCTAATGGGTCAAAGTGGCCAAATTGGTCAAATGGGCCTTAATGGGGTAATGGTCCTTAATGGTGTAATGGGCCTAATGGTACTAGTGGGCCTAAGTGGCCTAATGGGACTAAGTGGCCTAATGGTCCAAATGGGCCGAAGTGGCCTAATGGGCCCAAGTGGCCTAATGTGCCTAATGAGACAAAGTGGATGAGTGGACCTGATGGACCTAATGGTCATAATGGGCCTAATAGACTGAAGTGATCTAATTGGCCTAATGGGCCCAAGTGGACAAATGGGCCTAAGGAGCCTAAGTGGCCGAATGGGCCTTATGTGCCTCATGGGCCTAATTGTCTTATCTAGCCTAATGGGCCGAAAAGTTCGAATGGGCCTAGGTCTCCTAAGGGGCCTAATGGGCCTAATGGTCCTAACTGTATGAGTGGGATGTATGGGCCTAAGTGGTACAATGGGCCTAATGGGCCTACGTGGCTAAATGAGACTAAGTTTCCAAATGGGACTAAGTTGCCTAAGGGTCCTAATGGTCCTAAGTGTCCTAATAGGACTAATAGGACTATGTGGCCTAATGGTCCTAATGGGCCTAATGGGATAATGGGATTAATTGGCCTATTGGGATAATGTGCCTAATGGGCCTAAGTGGGTGAATGGGCCTAAGTGGAATAATGAGCCTAGTGGGCCTAACTGGCCTAATGTTCCTAATGGGCCTAAGTGGCATAAAGGGATTAATGGGATAATGGGCCTAATGGTCCTAAGTGGTTGAATGTGCCTAATGCCCCTAAGTGGCATAATTGGCCAAATGGGCCAAATGGGCGTAAGTGGCCTAATGGGCCTAAGTGGTCTAATGGGCCTAATGGAACTAAGTGGCCTAATGCGTCTAAGTGGACTAATGGGCCTAAGTGGCCTAATGGGCCTAATGGCCCGAAGTGGCCTAATGGGTTTAAGTAGCCTAGTGCATCTAAGTAGACTAATGGGATTAAGTGGCATAATGGGCCTAATGGACTAAAGTGGCCTAATGGGTTTAAGTGGCCGAATGTGCCTAAGTGGCTGAGTGAGCCTAATGGGTCAAGGTGGACTAATGGGCCTAATGGGCCTAATGGGCTTTAGTGGCCTAATGGGACTAATGGTCATAAGTGGACCAATGGGATTAATGGGACTAATGGTCCTTAATGGCCTAATGGGTCTAATAGGCCTAATGGGCCTAATTAGCCTAAGTGGTATAATGGGCATAATGGGCCTAACTGGCGTAACAAGCGGAATGAACCTCAATGGCCTAATGGTTGTAATGTGCCTAATAGGTCGAATGAGCCTAAGTGACCTAATGTGACAAAGTGGACTAATGGGCGTAATGGGCCTAAGTGGCCTAATGAGCCTAAGTGGCCTAATGGAACCAATGGGCCTTATGGGATGAAGTGGCCTAAGTGGCCTAATGGGTCTAACAGGCCTAAGTGGCCGAATGGGCCTAATGGGTCTAGGTGGCCTAATTAACCTAATGGGATGAAGTGTCCTAAGGTACCTAAGTGGCCTAATGGGCCTAATGATTTAATGGGAATTATGGGCCTAATGGGCCTCAGTGGCCTAATGGGACTAATAGGACTTAGTGGCCTAATGGGCATAATGGGCCTAAGTGGCCTAATGGGCATAATGTCCCTAAGTGGCCTAATGGGTTGAATGGGCCTCAATAGCCTAATGGGCCTAAGTGGATTAATGGGCCTAATGGAATGAATGGTTCTAATGGGCCTAATTTTCCTAATGGGCCTAATTGGCCTTAGTGGCCTAAGTGGCCAAATGGGCCTGATGGGCCAAATGGGACTAAGTAGCCTAAAGGGCCTAATGGGCCTTAGTGGACTAATGGGCCTAGTGGGCCTAAGTGGTCGAATGGGCCTAAGTGGACCAATGAGCCTAAGTTTTCTAATGGGCCTAAGTGGATGAATGGGCCTGATGGGCCTAATGGGCCTCAGTGTCCTAAGGGGCTAAAGTGGCATATTGGTCCTGATGGGGCTGATGGGCCTAATGAGCCTAATGGGCCTCAGTGGCCTAATGGGCCTAAGTTTCCTAATGGTCCTAAGTTGCATAAGGGGCCTAGGTTGACTAATGGGTCTAATGGGCCTAAGTGGCCTAATGGGCCTAAGTGGCCTAATGGGCCTAAGGGGACTAAGTGGCCATAGGGGCCTAAGTGCCCTAATGGGCCTAATGCGCCGAATGAGCCTAAGTGACATAATGGGATTAATGGACCTAAGTGTCCTAATGGGCCTCAGCAGCCTAAGTGGACTAATGGGCCTAATGGGCCTAAGTGGACTAAGGAGCCTAATGGGCCTAATATGCCTATTGGGCCAAAGTGACCTAATGGGCCTTAGTGGCCTAATGGGCCTAATGCACCAGGTGGGCCTAAGTGGTATAATTGGTCTTAGGGTCCTAAGTGTCCTAGTGGGACTTAGTGGCCTAATGGCCCTAAGTGTCCTAATGGGTTTAGTGGTCCTAATGGGCATAATGGGACTAATTAGACTAATTGGCCTAATGGACCTAATGGGCCATATGGGCCTATGTGGCCTAATGGTCCTAATCCAATGGGATTGATGGGACAAATGGGTCAAATGGTTCTAATGGGACTAAGTGGCCTAATGGGCCAAATGGGCCTTAGTGGCGTAATGGGTCAAAGTGGCCTAATGGGCCAAATGGGCCTAAGTTTCCAAATGGGCCTAAGTGGCCTAATTGGCCTAATGTGTTTCATGGTCCTTAGTGGCCTAAAGGGGATAAGCGGGAAAATGGGACTAATGGGACTAATGGGACAAATGGGCCTAAGTGGCCTAATGGGTCTAATTGGCCTAATGGGTTTAATGGTCCAAATGGGCCTAAGTGACCTAATGGGCCTAATCTAATGGACTTAATGGGCCAAATGGCCCTAAGTGGACTAATGGGTCTAATGGAACTAATGGGACGAAGTGGACCAATGGTCCTAATTGGATGAATGGGCCTAATGGGCATAATGTGACAAATGGGTCTAATGGGCCTAGGTGGCCAAATGGGCCTAATGAACCTAATGGATGAACCTGATGTCTCCTCACTCTCCTGGATCTCGATGCTCTCCATGCCTCCTCTTCCCCTCCTGGGGTTTTGAGGGTCTGCTTTACGGTGATAGTGTCGCTTCACATGGTCCATCTTCTTCCATATGTTGATTTCTTTTTCTTCCATCTTGACTGATGTGGCTTGCTAGTGTGGTCATTGCACGCCACTGACCACCCCTCTTTCGATCTTTCCCTGCACATCAGACCCCTATTTTGGGTTTGTGTGTGCGGGTTCTTTAGACGGATTGGGTCGGCACTGGTGAGTGTGTCCAGTTCCTTCTTTCTCCACTACCCATGTTGGCCTACCCATTTCATTTGAATCCACTTTTTTCAGGATCGATTCGTGAGCCATGCCTACTTGGGATAGTGCTGGAGTAGGGCTTGTAGTAGTCTCAACTCGGGTTCATTCCTCTGGTTGGATCCTTTTCTATTTTAAGGATTCAGATTGAGGTCTAATATGGTGATTTTGTTTGGGATTGATTTTGTTTCTCTATTATTGGTTCTCTATTTTGTTCGACCGATGCGGTTTATGGCTTGGTACCCTACCGAGGCCTCCTTCTTCTCATCCTTCCTGCGCTCCTTTCTTTATTATTTCAGTGCGTGGGTCTTCATGGAGGTTCTGAGAGGTGCAGATCTTGTGGCTTAGGGTCTTCAAGAGGGCGGATGGCCCATATTTTATGGTTTGAATGGTTGTGATGTTTTGTTTTGATGGTTTTTTGGTGGTGATGTTGGAGTTCTACGATGACGATATGAAGATATTAGTGGTGATTAGTGGACATCCTGGTTCATTTTTCTCTGGTTCTCGGCTCCAACGATGATGGTCGATGATGACGAAGGTGGTGTTCCATCCAGCGATGTGGTGACTCTAGCGATGGTTGTTATGATGATGATGTTTGGAGTTGATGATAATGAAGGAATGATGATAACAGGTGATGATGATGGTGACAGATTCTTTGACGTGCTATCTTTGATGCAGTGGATTTTATGAAAATTTAAAAAATGATTTTGAGGGCCTAATGAGCCTAATATGCCTAATGGGCCTAATTGTCCTAAGTGGCCTAATGGGCCCAAGTGGCCAAATGGGCCGAAGTGGCCTAGTGGGCCTAAGGGGTCGAATGAGCCTTATGGGATTAAGTGCTCTAATGGGCCTAATGTCTAATGGGTCTAATGGGCCTAAGTGGCCTAAATGTCCTAATGGGCCTAATAGTCCTAAGTGGTCGAGTGGTCCTAAGTTTCCCAATGGGCTGAATGTTCCTAATGAGAATAAGTGGACTAATGGGCCTAAGTGGCCTAATGGACCTAATGGGGCCAATGGGCCTAATGGGCCTTAGAGGACTAAGATTCCTAAGTGGCCCAATGGGCCTAAGTGGACTAATGGGCCTAAGTGGACTAATGGGCCTAATGGCTAATGATTCTAATGAGCCTAAGTGACTTGAGTGGCCTAATGGGGCTAATGGGCCGAAGTGGCCTAAGTGGCCTAATGGGATCAATGGGACTAAGTGGCCTAAGTGGCCTAATGGGCCTAATGAGACTAAGCGGCATAAGTGACCAAAGGGGTGTAATGGACATAATGAGCTCAATGGGCCTGAGTGTCCTAAGGGACCTAAGGGGACTAAGTGGCCTAATGGGCCTAAGTAGTCGTAGTGGCCTAAGGGGCCAAATGGGACTAATGGGCTCAATGGGCCTAAGTAGCCTAAGTGTCCGAAAGGTCCTAATGGGCCTAAATAGCCTAGGTGGCCTAAGGGGCCAAATGGAATAATTGGACTCAATGGGACTAACTGGCCTAATGGGATTAAGTGTCTGAATGGGCCTAAGTGGCTTAATGGGCCTAAGTGGCCTAGTGGACCTAATGGGCCTAATTTGGATAATGGGGATAATGGGACGAATTGGCCCAATGAGATGAATGGGGCAAGTGGGCCTAATAGGCCTCAGTGGTCTAAATTGCCTAAGTGGCCTAATTGGCCCAATGGGCCTAGGTGGTATAATCATCATAATGGGATGAATGGGCCTAAGTGGCCTAAAGGGTCTAATGGGTCGAATGCGCCTAATGAGCCTCATGGTCCTAAGAGGAATAATGGGACTAATGGGCCAATTGGGCTGAAGTGGACTAATGGGCCTAATGAGCCTAATGATCCTAAGTGGCCTAATTGGTGTAATGGGCCTAATGGGCCTAAGTGGCCTAATCATCATAATGGGACTAATGGGCCTAAGCGTCATAATAGGATAATGAGACTAAGTGGCCTAATGATTTGAATGAGCCTAATGGGTCGAGTGGGCTGAATTGGCATAATGGTCCTGAGTGGCCTAATAAGCCTAATGAGCCTAAGTGGCCTAATGAGCCTAATGGGTTTTAGTGGCCAAATCGTCCTAATGGGCCTAAGTGGCCAAATGGGCCTAATGGGTCTAATGGGCCTAAGTGGCCTAATGGTTCGAATGAGCGAAAGTGACTTAATGGGCATAAATGGCCTAATCGGCCTAATGGGCCTAATTAGGCCTTAGGTATTAGTGTTTTAGATATGGTGTTTTGGGTCTAGGTTTTAGGATTTTTTTGGTTCTAATTGGCCTAAATTGGTCTAAATTGGCCTAATTGACCAAATGAAAAAATGACCAATTAGCCTAATGGCCCAATGAACTAATGGGCTAATGGTCTAATGACCTAAATGAACTAATTGGTCTAAATAGCCTAATGGCCCAATAGTCTAGTGGCCTAATTGGCATAATGGCCCAATTGGCATAAATGAACTAATTGTTCTAAATGGACTAATTAGTCTAAATCTATTAAATGGTCTAATTTGACTAAATGGAATAATTGGCCTAATTGGCCTAATTGACCTAATTGGCCTAATTGGCCTAAATTGGCCTAAATGGTCAAATGGGTCTAAATGGTCTAATTGTTCCAAATGGACTAAATGGTCTAGTTAGATTAAATGGTCTAATTGGCCTAATTGGCCTAATTGGCCTAATTATCCTAAATTGGAATAAATGATAAAATCGCCAAATAAAAAATTGGCCTAATGGTGTAATGAAATAATGGGATAATGTCCTAATGGAAAAATTGGTCTGAATAGCCTAATGGCCTAATTGGCATAAATGACCTAATTGGTATAAATGGACTAATTGGTCCAAATGGATTAAATGATATAATTGGATTAAATGGTCAAATTAGAATAATTGTCCTAATTGACCTAAATGGTATAACTAGCCTAATTGGACTAAATGGCCTAATGGAATAGATGACCTAAATGGATTAATGGACTAAATTTCCTATGGCCTAATGACCTAATTGGCCTAAATGACCTAATTAGCCTAAATGGCCAAATTTTTCTAACTGACCTAATTGGTCTAATTGGCCTAATTGGAATAATTCACCTAAATAGACTACTTGGACAATTAGACAAATAGAAAAATGATAAAAATTACCAAGTGACCAAATAACAAAATAACACAACATAAATTGAATTACACCAAAATGATCATACAATAGGAATCCATACTATACACATGTTTATCATGATAATTAATATGTATTTTTTATGTTAGGTCACTAGTATTAAATTTCTAATTAAATTTATTTTTATCTGCTTCTTCATTTTATGGATTTCTTGAATAGATAAAATTTTAATTCATTATTGGTTTATCACTTAAATATTATTCAATAATGTAGTATTATACTAATCAATTTCATTTATATCAAGTAGAATTTGGCATCGAAGGTCGTGTGCCTTAAGAAAAATTATTTTCCTTGACTAGGAAGTAAAATAATGGAAGTGATGTAAATGTACAAACAAAAGAAAATATTGTAAGTTTTTTTATTGATATTTCAAGTTTTTATACATAATTCATAATTAAATATCTTGTTTATATTTTCAACAGTGTGTCCTAGAGTCCCTCGATGAGAAAGAAGATAACAACTTCGGGCTAAATGATCATTTGAGACAAGTATTAAGTGAGGAATGACATGGGAGAGATTAATGTTAAACCATGAAAAACATCATCCCCACTAGGTATTGGACCTCATTGGGTGCCTCTCAAACCTATCAGACCACCGATCCGAAATAATTTCATGCATAAGTAGATGATGCCAAAAAAATAGCTATACAGGAGCATGAAAGAAGTAAATTGGCCACCGAACACTTCCTAAAATATATGTCAGTTATAAGTCCACCACTTCCATTATATACTGATATTAATTTTGATTAATGTATGAAATAAATATGCTCTTTATATGATACCTTGATTTATTTAAATTAGGTTCCTAGTGGCGGTCGAGCTGATGGTAGTGGCGATAGAGGTGGTGGGGGGTGGTGGAGGTGGCAGTGGTGGCGACGAAGGTGGCAGTGGCGACAATTGTGTTGGTGGAGGTTTGAGGCATAATGAAAGTGTGAAAATATAGATGATATATTTAAATTTATTTTAATAATAATATAATGAAACTAAGAGAGAGGATCTTTCACATCAAATTTAAAATTAATTTATTTAATATTTAAAGAAATAAATACTTGTGCTTAGGAACTTTCTTCATTAGTGAATGTTGATCTTCTGAAAAGACCCTTTCATATTACCGTCATTTTATTGTGAGGATCCCATGATAAAATCCCTCTAACGGTGATCCACACGTACTCCTATGATCTCTAAGAAACACCACTCGATCTCCATATGCTAGTGAGGCGAGTCGAATGTCTTATGTTGTTCGTTCTTGATCACTCGTTCTTCGGTCTTCAAGAAATCTTTCTTACACTTATCATTTTTGAGAGGGAGATAGAGAAGGAGGATTTGAGAGTGAATTTTTTGTGTGTAACAGTTTTCTATTCTTAATTTTTGGATGATCTAAAAATATACATAGATGCCTATTTATAGAGTTGAGATTTAAGTTAAAATATTATTTAATTTCATACCGACCATTAAATAAATTGGCCTAAATTTTCTAATTGGACTAAATTTCATAAATTACTTAATTGGACTAATTAGCCTAATTAGCCTAAGTTTTCCTAGATGACCTAAATGGCCTAACTATCCTAAATGATATAAATTATCCAAATTTTCTTAATTGACCTAAATTTCCTAAATTGTCTAATTGGTCTAATTTTCCTAATTGGCTTAATTGGCCTAAATGGCCTAAATTGGAAAAACTGGTTTAAATGTATTAATCGACCTAATTGTACTAAATGGCCTAAATTGGCCTAAATTTCCTAATTAGTGGAATTGTCTTAAATGGTATAAATTAGCCTAAATGGCCTAAATTGGCCTAAATTGTCTAAATGGACTAATTGGCCAAAATGACCAAAATTGTCCTAAATGACCTAAATTTTCTAATTGTATTAATTGTACTAATTGTCCTAAATGAACTAAATGGACTAAACAGCCTAATTGGTATAAATGGCCTAAATGACCTAAATGACCAAATTGTTTAATTGGCCTAAATAACCTAAATGGTCTAATTGGCCTAATTGATCTAGATGGAATAATTGTCCTATATTGACTAATTTTCCTAACTGGACTAAATTTACTAAATATACTAATTGGTCTAATTTTACTAATTGGTATAAATGGCCTAAATTAGTCTAAATGTCCTAAATTGACCTAACTGACCAAATTGGTCTAAATGGCCTAAATTGGTCTAAATGGTCTAAATGGCTAAATTGGATTAAATGATATAAATTGACTAATTGATATAATTTTACTAAATGGCCTAATTGGACTAAATAGTCAAAATGAACTAATTGGTATAATTGGCCTAAATGGCCTAAATTGACCTAAATGGCCTAAATTGGACTAAATGGCCTAAATTGGGATAAATGGCCTAATTGTCCTAATTGGCCTCAATTTACTAATAGGACTAATTGGCATAATTGAGCTAATTTTCCTAATTGGTATAAATGAGATAAATTGTCATAAATGGCCTAAATTGGCCTAAATGACTTAAATGTCCAAAATAGGCATAATTAGTCTAAATGGCCTAAATTGGATAAATAGCCTAATTGGCCTAAATTTCCTAAATTTTATAATTGACCTAATTGACCTAATTGTCTAAAATGTTCTAAATTGGCATAAATTTCCTAAATTGCCAAAATTGGCCCGAATGGCCTAAATTGGCCTAAATTGCCTAAATTGCCTAAATTGCATAATTGGTCTAATTGGAAAAAAATGGTCTAAATTGGATTAATCGGCTTAAATAGACTAATTAGACTAATTAGACTAATTGGTATAAATTACCTAAATTTGAATAAATGGAATAATTGGCCTAATTGGCCTAAACGGTCTAAATTGGCGTAAATAGCATAAATGTCCTAAATTGGCCTAATTGGTCTAATGGCCTAAATGAAATAAATTTCCTAATTGTAAAATTGGCATAATTAGCGTAATTGGCCTAATTAGACTAAATTGGCCTAAATGGCCTAAATCTTATAATGGGACTAAATGGCCTTAAGAGCCTAAATTGGCCTAATTAGTCTGAATTGGCCTCATTGGCCTAAATGGCTTAAATAAACTAATTCGTCTAAATGGCCTAAATGGCCTAATTAGCCTAATTGGCCTAAATGATCTAGATTGGCCTAAATTGCCTAATGGGCCTAAGGGTCGAATGGGTCTAAGTGGCCTTAGTGGCCTAATGGGTCTAATGGGATTTAGTGGCCTAATGGGCCTAAGTGGCCTAATCATCCTAATGGGCCAATTGGGCCCAAGTGGCCTAATGGGTCTAATGGGCCTAATGGGCTTAAAAGGCCTAATGGTTTCACTGGTCCAAAGTGACATAATGGGCCTAAGTGGCCTAAGTGGCCTAATGGGATGAATGGGCCTATTGGGCCTAAGTGGCCTAATGGGCCTATTGGGCCTAAGTGTATTAATGGGACCATTAAGTCCAATTTGTCCTAATGGGCCTAATTGGATTAATGGGTTGAATGGAAAAGTTGGGCCTAAGTGGCCTGATGGGCCTAATAGGCCTAATGGGCCTAAGTGGACTAATGTACCCATTATGGTCAATTCAGCCGAATGGGCCTAAAGGAAAAATTAGACTAATGGGCCTAATGGGTCTAAGGTGCCTAATGAACCTAAGTGAAGGAATGGGCCTAAGTGGAATAATGTGTTGAATGGGCCTATGTGGCCTAATGTGCTGAATGGGCCTAAGTGGCCTAATGGGCCAAATGGGCCTAATGGGTCTAAGGGACCTAATGGGCCTAAGTGGCCTGAGTGACCTAATAGGACTAATGAGCCTATTGGGCCTAAGGGAACTAATGGGGATAATGGGCCTATTGGGCTAATTGGCCTAATGGGATGAAGGAGCCAAAATGGGACCATTTGGTTGAATGGGCCTATTGGGATTATTGGGCCTATTAGGCCTAAGTGACCTAATGAGCCTAATGGCCTAATTGGCCTACTGTGCTTAAGGGGCCCATTAGGCCCAATAGGCCAAATGGGTTTAAGGGTACTAATAGGACTAAGTGGTCTAATGGACCTAAGTGTCCTAATGGTCATATTGGGCCTATTGGGCCTAAGTGGTCCAATGAGCCCAACAGTCCTGATGGGCCTAATGAACCCATTATGGATAATTCAACCAAATGGGTCAAATGGGCCTAAGTGGCCTAATGGGTTGAAGTATACCAAGTTTTATAATAGGCCTAATGGGTCCAATGGGTCTAAGTGGCCTAAGTTTCCCAATGGACCTAATGGGTCCAATGGGTCAAAGTGGTCAAATGGTCTTAAGTGGCCTAAGTTACCTAATGGGCCTAATTGGTCCAATGGGTCTAAGTGGTCGAATGGGTCTAAGTGGCCTAAGTTGCATAATGAGATTAATGGGATTAATGGGTTTAATGGGTCTAATGGGCCCAAGTGGCCTAATCAGCCTAATGGATTTAATTGGCCTAATGGGATGAATGGGTTAAATGGGCCTAAGTGTCCAAATGGGATGAATGGGTATAATGGGACTAAGTAGCCTAATGGGTCTAAGTGACCTAATGGGCCTAAGTGGATTAAGTTTCCTAATGAGCTTGAGGGCTTGATGGGTCTAATGGGCCAAAGTGGCCTAAGTGGCCTAAGTTGCCTAATGGTCCCAATGGGCCTAATGGGTCAAATGGGCCTAAGTGGAAAAAAGTTATCTAATGGGCCGAATGGGCCCAATTGGCCTAATGGGATGAAGTGGAATAATGGGATTAATGGGACTAAGTGTCCTAAGGGGCCTAAGTGGCATAATTGGCATAATGGGTTGAATGGGCCTAAGTGGACTAAGTTGCCTAATGGGCCAAAGTGGCCTAATGGGCCTAAGTGGCCTAATGGGCCTAATAGGCATAAGTGGCCTAAGTTGACTAATGGGCATAATGTGCCTAATGGGCCTAATGGGCCTAATGGGTCTAATATGTCTAAGTGGCCTAATGGGCCTAAGTAGATTAAGTTGCCTAATGGGCCTAATGGGTTCAATGGTTCTAGGTGGCTCAATGGGCCTGAGTGGCCTAAGTTTCCTAAGGGGCCTAATAGGCCTAATTGGATTAATGTGTCTAATGGGATTGAGTGGCCTAATTGTTCTAATGGGTCTAATGGGTCTAATGGGCCCAATGGGTTGAATGATCCTAGGTGGCCTAATGGGTCAAATGGGTTGAATGGGACTAACATTACTGGAAAAAGGGATTTTTACAACGGTGCATTTACGACGGGATCGCATCGAAAATGGTCAGTTGTAGAAAGGGATGTCACAAATATTATCTTTTATGATGGTCCATCACAAAAGGTTATTATTTGGGATGGGCAGTGGCACCGTCAAAAATAGGTTCAGTGTTTTTTTAAAAACTCTATTGTGATGGGCCGACCACCCGTCACAAATTGTTTTCCCGATTTTTTATATAAACTTTTTGTGGCGCACCATCACAATTAGTATTTGCAACGGTCCCTTGAAAATAATTTGGAAAATAAAAAAAACCTTTGGCGACGAGCCAGCCACAAATGTTTGAAAAATTAAAATTAAAATAAATAAAATAAAATAATATTAATAATAATATATTATTAATATAAATAAAATAACAATATTAATATTATCACAATAAAAGTATTTATAAAATAATAATAATAATAATATAATAATATAATAATAATAATATAAACAAAATAATAATATTAATATTCATAAAATAAAATTAATTATAAAATAATTAAATAATATAATAATAATAATAATAATAATGAAATAATAATATTAATATTAGTAATATAATAAAAAACTTAGTATTCACAAAAATATAAAAATATATTAATTAATAGAATAATAAATATAATAAATAAATAAAAAAAAATGTAATATTTGAGACTATATAAAAAATGCACTATTTGAAACTTTAAGTAGTTAATATTACAAAAAAAATACATTCAAATGTTTCATTATAAAATAAAAATACATCATTGTGGGGGAGGGTCGTCTAGAGGAGCTAGAGGAAATGGTGGAGAGAACTTCATCCCTAAACTGCGAGTCAGACATTGCATGTACTCCATCTGCTTCTACTCCTACTGATGTTGTCATCGACGCATATCATCCTGCCTATCCTGTTGTTGCTACTGCTATTGTCGTATGAACTCTTCCTACTAATATTGTTGCCACTAAGACATCTCATCCTACTCCCTACGAATAGTCTCTATAAGCTCACTCTGAGCTCGCAGCTGCTCCTCATACTGTGCATGAGATGATGATGACTCTCTGCGAGATCCTCTCGAATTGGACGTCAACATCATAGAGGTGCCATAAAAACCCCTAGGGGTCATTCGAGAGCTGATACCAATAACTTGATCTTTTTCAAAGGCATACTATGTCACATGCATCTATGCTGCCTCATCAAATCGGGGGGCACTAGTCTGCCCATCGGTCTTAGATTAACTATCACTATGTGTCTGAGACATTTCGGCCTTATATGACTCTTTCAATTGAAATTTAAAATTAAAATAGTTAAAATATTATTTTTATTTAAATTTAAAACTCAAAAAGAAATTATACTGACCACAATCTCATGCTGGTGAGCACCTCTAATCTCTCTAGTGGCTAGATTACTATACATCCTCCTATAAACGTCGTACTTCGTAATATCGGTTTTTGCAACTACCTATATGAATATAAAATAAAACATTTACATTTAAAGTTATATACAATATTTAAAGAAAATGTACTTACCATATGCTCCCTATGTGTACTGAATGTACAACTACCATCTCTTTCCCCTGATTTTGCTGACCTACTAATGATCTACTCTAAAAATTCATACTCAACCAGTGTGTACATAATCCATCCCAAACCTGGGATGAAATATAATCAAGTCAGTGGACATGACATGTCTCATTAAACTCTATCACTTCTACTCTCTCCATTTTTTCCTTTTCAAATTGTGCAAAAACTGAGTACAACACGGACGCATAGCTCCCTGCCATTGCTTCCAGATAGCCTCATGCAAGCTCTCATCAATGGGATACCATAAAACCTACGAATTATTTATTATATCAAGTTATTAATTAAATTAATTTCAAAATAAATATTATTTATTTACGTACTAGCCAATGTACGAACATACGAAAGTGTACATCAACAGGAATCTGATCCCATGACACCCATGCATCAGAAAAATAATTGAACAATATAGAACTCCTCTATCCAACATATGCATAAAGCTGTGAAAACATTTTAATCAAACAATTAGAATATAAATTAATTAATTAAAACTAACTAAAATACATAGGTAAACATACCTTTTCATGTGTGGATCGAACCCAAGATGTGAATGTCGCTCAGGGATAAGGTCTGGAATCATCAATCAGACAAGACCACACACCCTCGAGTACACCCTGAACCGACAGAAATCTGAGGTTCAGATGTACTGACATTCTACTCATCCAAAGGTAGATCATCCTCCTGAAACAGACGATATAGATCCTTGTCCATCTGAAACATGAAATGATTTTTTTAGCAAATAGTTGAAAACAACTATTATATATAGATATATATTATATATGATTATAACCAGAATTTAACTGTGTTAATGTCCATCCTCATACTTATATTCATAGATATCTATGTCAATGTATTCATCTTCCTAATCAGCATCATCAATTTCTATATTAGTTTCTATTTCATCATCTCTTTTCATTTCAAATTCAGTTGTAATTCCATTAACATCATCATCACCATCGGCCCTTAACTGTTGGGTGTTATCAATGATATTCATGTCTCTTCATGAAAAAGATGAATTTAGTGAAGTCTCTTGAAAATTTTCAATTCCTTGAACTTTATTGGAACCATATCCACTTTTAGTAAACTGATTCTATCAAGATTTAATTTTTATTATGATCCACCAATCAACCAGCTCCCTTAAAGTAGCATGGTTTTTTCATAATAAATTTTATGTGCCTGATGAGCCAATAAAAATTGTTCATTTACTGCAAGAATACTTTTATATTGAATATCAATGATTCCATGGATTGGATGAACATGCAAGCCTCTCTCAGTATCCAACCACTGACATTTAAACATCGTTATGTAATTTTGTCCCAGATAACAAAGTTCAATGATTTCTTCTAGTATACCGTAAAAGTCAACTTCAGTTTCTCTATGATGAGATCCTCTAAAGAAAACACCACCATTCATTGTTTTTTTTATTCCCCATATACATGTTTATTGAATTGAAAACCATTCGCCGCATATGCATTATAATATTTAACCATTTTGGATGGTGGGTTACTCAATACACACATTCGATTATCAATTTTATCAGCATGTTGAGATACCTGAAAATTTGTAAAATAACTTGCCTAATGGGCATGATTGGTCCAATGGGCCTAAGTGGCATAATGGGTCTAAGTGGACTAAGTTTCTTAATGGGTCCCATGGGCCTAATGTGTCCAATGGGCCTAATGGGTCCAATGGTCCTAAGTGGCCAAAGTTACTTAATGGGACCAATAGACCGAATGGGCCCAATGGTCCCAATGGAATTAAGTGGCCTAAGTTTCCTTATAGGACGAAGTAGCCTAATGGGCTTAAGGGGCCTAAGTGTCCTAATGGGTATAATGGGCATAAGTGGCCTAATGGGGCCAATGGGACTAAGTGTCCTAAGAATCCTAATGGTCCAAAGTGGCCTAATGGGCCTAGTGGATTAATGGGCTTAAGTGGAATAAGTTGACTAATGGGCCTAATAGGCCTAATGGGTCTAATGGGCCAAATGGGTATAATAGGTCTAAATGGCCTAATGGGCCCCAATAGACTAAGTTGACTAATGGGCCTAATGATCCTAAGTTTCCTAATGGACCTAATGGGAATAATGGGACTAATGGGTGTCATGGGCCTAAGTGGCCTAAGCGGTCTAACGGTTCTAATGGGCCTAATGGGTCAAATGGGCCTATGTGGCTTAATGGGTCGAATGGGTTGAATAGGACTAAGTTTCATAATGTGCATAAGTGGTCTAAGTTACCTAATGGGACTAATGGTTCCAATGGGCCTAAGTGGCCTAGTGGGCCTAAGTGGCCTAAGTTACATAATGGGCCCAATGGGCCGAATGGACCTAATGGGTCCAATGGGAATAAGTGTCCTAAGTTTCCTAATGGGTTGAAGTGGCCTAATGGGCATCATGTTCCTAAGTTGCCTAATGGGCCTAATGGGCTGAAGTGGCCTAATGGGCCTCATGGGCCTAAGTGGCCTAATGGGACCGATGGGCCCAATGGTCCTAATGGACCTAAGTGATCTAATGGGCCTAATGGGATAATGGGCATAACGGGCCTAAGTGGCCTAAGTGTCCTAATTGGCCTAATGGGCATAAGTAGCCTAATGGGCCTAATGGGCCTAAGTGTCCTAATGGGACTAAATGGCCAATTGGACTAATGGGCCTAAGTTTAGTGATTTATGAAACTTGGTTGACAACAAAATCCAAAGGGGGATTGTTAGGACCAAGATGACGAGGAAGGTGTTTGTTTTCATGTGTTGTATTTTGTTGTCAAGGAAAGCTTTTGAAGAAATAAAATCACCTCAATTTTTATTTTATAAACTCATACTAGCCATTTTTTTCAAAATAATCGGACTCACTCTGTCTGTTATAATGAGGCAAAGTTGTTTGAAAGAAAAGGTACTGATCAAACTTATCTTGGGTCCGATATATGAAAAGATCATAATGAATAATTGATCATTATCTCAAAAGAGAGAATAGGTCACATGTAGAATGGATATTGCTAGAAGTAAATGGTCCTCTGATTCACATTTCATCTGGTATGAAATAAGTGCTTGTTTTGATGAATTATCAGAGTCTTTTAACTACGATAAAATTAAATGTGACTATGCTTTGCTAATTTTTATTTCATAAATCATAATTTTATTGGAGAACTTATGATGCAAGATTGATGGAAGAAAGGGTAAAAGAGTTATTCCAAATCATATCTAGATTTATCGTATCTAGGTGGAAGAGAAGAAAGAGATGATGCAAATCGAAAAGGAATCATACCCAATGCAATCATATTTGGGCTAAGAAGGAAATAAAGAAGAAAGTGAGGATCATAATCAGAATGATCGTACCCAAAATGATAATTGTATGGTTCTGTAGAATCTGATTATCCATTTTATGCATAAGAAAACTTCCATACCTAGTATGATCATACTCAGGATCAGGAAGAAAAAGATCATACCCAATATGATCTTATTTAGGACAACTGTTCTCAGAAAGATCATAATCTGGAAAATCATATTCAGATACGGAATTACTTGATGTCGATGATTGAAAAGAGAAGAAAATAATGAGATCAATAATGTAGTAAACCATTTCAAAAGGGTTGAATTACTTTTTAGTTTTCAATTGGGTCAATATTCATTATATCATAGTGGAATTGTTATATATTTTCAAGTGGGTCAAGAGAAGAAGTGAAGAATTAAAAGTGGTTTGAAAGAAAAGTTTTCTGGATATAAAATTGAGGGGGAGCATGAAATTCAAAAGAATTATCATATTCCGCATTCAAAAGGAGAATTTAAAGTTTTAGAAAAATTGAGAATCTTCAAGAAGAGTTAATGAAGTCAAAATACACCCCATATTTTAGGGGAAATTAAGATTAGGGTGAATTTAATTAAGCGGGAATTTTTTTTGGATTCCTACCAAAGCATGTAGAGGGTCACCTATAAAATGAGAAAAGTATGTTGTACTTGAGGTGGACCGATGTACTATTCATGAGGGAGAAGCTCCTAGTTTTAGAGAGAAGTAAAAGTTTATGTATTCACTTTTGTTGAAGAAGTTTTGATGGATTGAAGTGAAATAGAAGAGAAAAGATCACAATATTGTATTCATATGATCATTGTATTAAGTGTTTATCATACTCAACTGATTACTGTATCTCTCATGTCAATCGTATTCTCCTGATCATCATATCAGGATGGATTATTTAGATCATGATTTCCATACTGGGTCTTCCGAACTAAGGAATATAGAGAATTAAACTAGTGTCGATTCATATCTATCTCATTCTATAAAAGTTATACTTTTCATACTGGGGAATATCGTACCGATCAGAATCGTATCAGGAAAATCGTATCAGGAAGAATCGTATCAGGGAGGATCATACTCTAAGGAATCAGACTGGGAAAATTGGACCTGGTTTTTTTTCTTAATAGAGTCCATAAAGTTCTCACCATCTTCTAGGTAAGAAATTGAAGAAGTGTTTTCAATTGAATACATTAGTGTAATAGAAAATAAGCACTAATAACCTAAGTTGTTACAAAATCATTGCATTACCCTATTTATGCTAAGAGGGTGCACATGCACTATTGTATTTTTTACATAGTTTTACACAAGTGAAAGGGTATATCCTACTCGTTGTAATCCAATGATTGTTTTGTAGAGGATTGTGTGGTATTGAAACACTTCCATACCATACCAAGGACGTAGATCTTCTTATTGAATAGTGAATCTTTTAAATACCTATGTTCCTCTGGGTGTGTTTTTGAATTGTTTTCAGTAGGGAATAAAATCTTTAACAGGAGGTGAATTTTGTTTCATTTGAAAAGAAACATAAGAGAAAAAAGTATCACTAATTCACCCCTCCCACTCTCAGTGATACAATCATCTGTTGGGCACTTTCTAGAAGCCTAATGGGCCCAAGGGGGCTAATGGGCCTAACTGACCTAACTGACCTAATGGGCCTAAGTGGTTGAATGGAATTAACTGAACTAAGTGGAATAATGGGCCCAATGGGCCCAATGGACCTAATGGTTCTAACTGGTCTAAGGGGCATAATGGGCCCATGGGCCAATTGGTCCTAACTAGCCTCAGTGTCCTAATAGGTTGAAGGGGCCTAAGTAACCTAATAGGCCTAACGAGCCTAAGTGGCCTAATGGGACCAATGGACTGAATGGGACCAACTGACCTAACCGTCTTAATGGGCCCAAGGGGCCTAAGGGGCCTAAGTGTCTTAATGGGCCAAACTGTCATAAGTGTCGGACCAATGAGCCTAATGGGTCGAAGTGGCTTAAGTGGCCTAACTGGACCAATGGGTCTAACAAACCTAATGGGCCTAACTGTCCTAATGGACCCAATGGAACTAACTGGACCAATGGGCCAAATGGGCCGAACTGGCCTAACTCACATAAGGGGCCTAAGTGATCTAAGGGTTTAATGGGTCCAATGGACCTAACTAGTTAAAGTGGCCCAATGGGCCCAATGAGCCTAATGGTCCTAACTGGCCTAAGTGGTCTAATGGGATGAATGGGCCTAAGTGGCATAATGGTCCCAATGAGCCCAATGGGCCTAACTGGCCAAAGTGGCTTAATGAACCTAACTGGCCTAAGTGGTCTAATGGGCATAATGGGATGAATGAGCCTAAGTGGCATAATCCGATGAATGAGATTAAGTAGCACAATGGGATGAATGGGCGTAAGTGTTCCAATGGAACTCATGGTCCAAATGGACCGAATGGTCCTAATAGGCCTACGTGGCCTAATGGACCTAAGTGCCTAATGGGCCTAAGTGGCCTAATGAGCCTAATGGGCCTAAGTGGAAGAATGAGAATAATGGTTCTAATGGGCCTAAGTGAAAAAATGTGCCTAATGGGCATAATGGGCCTAAGTGGCCTAATGGGCCAGGTGGCCAAATGGGCCTAAGTGTCCTAAGTGGCCTAAGTGGCCTAATCGGCCTAATGGGCCTAAGTGGCGTAATGGTCCCAATGAGACTAAGTGGTCTCATGGGTCTAATGGTCTTAATGGGCCTAAGTGGCTTAATGGGACAAAGTGTCTTAATAGGACTAAGTGGCTTAATAGGCCTAAGTGGCCTAAGTGGCCTAATGGGCCTAAGTATCCAAAGTGGCCTAATGGGGCGAATGGGCCTCAATGGACTAATGGACCTAATGGGACTAAGTGGCTGAAGTGGTATAATGGGACTAAGTGTATTAATGGGCCTAAGTGGACTAATGGGCCTAAGTGTCCTAATGGGCCTAAGTGGCTCTAAGTGGCCTAATGGACCTAATGGGTGTAAGTGGCCTAATTGGACAAAGTGGCCTAATCGGACTAAGTGGCCTAGTGGGAATAATGGGCATAATGGGCCTAAGTGGCATAATACGACTAATGGGCCTAAGTGACCTAATGGGCCTAAGTGGCCTAAGTGGCCTAATGGGCATAATGGGCCTAAGTGTCCTAATGTGACTTAGTGGCCTAATAGGCCTTAGTGGTCTCATGGGTCTCAGTGGATTAATGGGACTAATGGGACTGAGTGGCCTAAGTGGACTAATGGGCCTAATGGGCCTATGTGGCCTAATGGGCCTAATGGGCCATAGTGGCCTAAGGGCCTAATGGGCCTAAGTGGAATAATGGGCCTAATGGTCCCAAGTGGCCTAATGAACCTAATGGGCCTAAGTGGCCTAATGGGACTAATGGGATTTAGTGGACTATGGGTCTAATGGGTCTAATGGGCCTAAGTGAACTAATGGGCCTAATGGTCCCAAGTGGCCTAATGAGTCTAATGGGCCTAAGTGGTCGAATGGGCCTTAGTGGCCTATTTAGCCTAATGGACCCAAGTTTTCAAAGTGGCCTAATGGGCCTAATAGGCATAAGTGTCCTAATGGGATGAATGGGCCTAAGTGGCCTAATGGGCCTTATAGGCATAATGGCCCAGAGTGGCTAAAGTGGCATAATGGGCCAAATGGGCTTAAGTGGCCTAATGGGCCTAAGTGGTTGATTGAGGCTCATGGGTCTAAGTGTCATAATTTTCCTCATGAGCCTAATGGGACTCAGTGGCCTAATGGGCCTAATGGGCCTAAGTGGCCTAAGTGGCCTAATGTGCCTAATGGGCCTAATTGGCCTAATGGGCTTCTCTGGACTAATGTGCCTAATGGGCCTAAGTGGGATAATGGGCCTAATGAGCCTAATGGTCCTTGATGGCCTAATGGGCCTAATGGGCCTCGGTGGACTAAGTAGAATAATGTGCCTAATGGGCCTACGTGGCCTAATGGGCCTAAGTGGCCTAATGGGCCTAAGTGGCATAATGAGTCGAATGGGTTGAATGAGACTAAGTGGACTAAGTTGCCTAATGGTCCAAATGGACATAATGAGCTCGATGGGACTGATGGGCCTAATGGGATTAATGTGCCTAAGTGGCCTAATGAGCCGAATGGGTCTAAGTGGCCTGATGGGCCCGATGGCCATAATGGGTCGAATGGGCCTAAGTGGCCTCATGGTCTTGATGGGTCTGATGGGTCTAATGGGCATACGTGGCCTAATGAGCTCAATGGTCCTAAGTGTCCTAATGGGCCTAATGGGCTGAATGGGCATAAGTTTCCTAATGTGCCTTATGGCCCTAATGGGTCAAATGGGCCTTAGTGACCTCACGAGCCTCATGCGACTAATGGGATTAATGGTCATAATGGTTTTAAGTGGCCTAAGTGGCCTATTACACCTAATGGGCCATAGTGGCCTAATGGTCCTAAAGCACCTAATGGCCTAATGGCCGTGTTGGATCTAATGGGCGTAATGGGCCTAAGTGGCCTTAGTGGCCTAATGAGGCGAATGGGCCTAAGTGGCCAAATGGGATTGATGGGCCTAATGGGCCTTAGTGGACTCATGGACCTAATGGGCCTAAGCGACATAAGTAGCCTTATGAGCCTAATGGGCATAATCGGCCTAATGGGCCTCAGTGGCCTAATGGGCCTCATGGCCCTAATGGGGCTCTGTTGCCTGATGAGACTCATGGGCCTAATGGCCCCGATCGGCCTAATGGGCATAATGGGCCTTAGTGGCCCAATGGGCCTAATGGGCCTCATGGACCTAATGGGCCTAATTGACCTAATGGCTATAATGGGCCTCAGTGGCCTATTGGGCTGAATGGGCCTAAGTGGCCTGATGGGCCTCAGTGGCCAAATGGGCCAAATGGGGCAAAGTGGCCCAATGGGGCTAATGGGAATAAGTGGTTGAAAGGACCTAATGGTCCTAATGGGCCTAAGTGGCCTAATTGGTCTGATGGACCTAATGTGCATCATAGGACCAATGGGCCTAAGTGGCCTAAGTGTCCCAATGGGCCTCATGGGCCTAAGTGGCCTAATAGGACTGATGGGTGTAATGAGACTAATGGGCCTTAGTGGCCTAATGGGCCTAACGGGCCGAATAGGCTAATGGGCATAATGGGCCTCATTGCCCCAATTGGCCTAATGGGCCTAATGGGCCAATGGGCCTAAGTGGCCTAATGGGCCTAATGGGATAATGGGACTCATGGGCCTCATGGTCCTAATTGGCCTAAGTGGCCTAATGGGCATAATGGGCCTAAGTGGACCAATGGGACTAATGGGCCTAATGGGCCTCAATGGATGAATGGGCCTGAGAGGCCTAATTGTCATATTGGGCCTAATGGTTCTAAGTTTCCTAAGTGGCCTTAGGGGCCTAATGGGCCTAATGGCCTCAATGGGCCTAACTGGATTAATTGTACCAATGGGACTAAGTGGTCGAATGGGCCTAATGGGCCTATGTGGTGGAATGGGCCTAAGGGACTAAGTGGTGGAATGGTCATAATAGGCCTAAGTTTCTTAATCGGACTAGTGGGCCTAATGGGCTTAAGTGGTTGAATGGGTGTGATGGGCCTAATAGGCCTTAAGGGACCTAATGGCGGAATGGGCTTCATGGGCCAAATGGGCCTAAGTGGCCTCATGGGCCCAATGGGCCTAATGGGAATAAGTGGTTTAATGGGAATAATGGTCCTAATGGGCCTTGTGGGACGAAGTGGCCTCATGGGCCAGATGGTCCTATAGGGCCTCATGGACCTAATGGGATGAATGGGCCTCCTCGGCCTAAGTGGTCGAATGAGCCTAGTGGGGCTAATGGGCCTAAAGTGGCCTAATACTCCTAATGGGCCTAAGTTTCTGAATGGTCCAAGTGGGCCTATAGGGACTAATGGGACTAATTGGCCCGATGGACCTAATGGGCCTCGTGGTCCTAATGGGACTAAGTGGCCTCATGGTCCCAAGGGGCCTAATAGAACTAGGTGGCCTAATGGGACTAATGGGCCTAATGGGCCTAAGTGTCCTAATTGGATTGATGGGCCTAATGGGCCTCATGGACCTAAGTGGCCTAAGTGGCATAAGGAGCTGAAGTGGCCTAATGGGTTGAGTGGGCCTAAAGGGTCTAATGGGATTGATGGGACGGATGACCCTAATTGGCCGGATGGGCCTATTGGGCCTTATGGTCCTAATGAGCCTAATGGGCCTAAGTTGCCTTATGGGCTAAATGAGCATAATGGGCCTAATGGGCCTAAGTGGACTAAGTGGGCCTAAAGGGCCGAATGGACCAATGGGCCAAAGTGGCCTAATGATCCTCATGGGTCTAAGGGGATAATGGGACCAATAGGACTAATCGGACGAATGAGCCTAGTGGGTCCAATGGGCCTAATGTGTCTAAGTGGCCTAATTGGTCGAAGTGGCCTAAAGGGCTTAGTGGACCTGATGGGGAGAATGGGCCTCATGGGCCTCATGGGACTAAGTGGCCTCATATGTCTAATGGGATTAAGTGTCCTAATGGGCCTGATGGGCCTCATGGACAGAATGCCCCTCATGGGCCTAATGGGCCTGATGGGCCTATTGGTCCTAAGGGGCCTAATGGTCTGAATGGGCCTAAGTGAGCTATTGGAATTGGTGGGCCTAGTGGGTATAGTGGGCCTAATGGGCCTAATGGGGATAATGGGCCTAAGTGGCCTAAGTGGCCTAATCGGACTAATCGAATGAATGGGCCTAATGGGCCTAAGTGGACTAAGTGGATTAACGGGCCTAATGGGCCTAATGGGACTGATGATTTTAATGGGCCTAATAGCCCTAAGTGTCCTAAGGGGCTTAATGGGCCTATGTGGCCTAATGGGTGTAAGTGACCTAATCGGGCTAATCGATCGAATGGGCCTAATGGGACTAATGGGTTTAATAGGCCTAATGGGCCTAAGTAGTCCAATAAGCCTATGTGGCCTAATGGGCCTAATTATCCAAATGGGTCTAATGGGCCTAATGGGGCTAATGGGTTTAATAGGCCTAAGTGGCCTAATGGGCCTAATGGGCCTAAGTGGCCGAATGAGACTAAGTGGCCTAATGAGCCTAAGTGGTCGAATCTCCCTAATCAAATGAATGGGCCTAACGGTCTTAATGGGCCTAAGTGGCCTAATGGGCCTAATGTGCCTAATTTGCCTAAGCAGCCTAAGTGGCCTAAGGGGCCTAATCAGCGTAATTGTCCTAATGGGCCTAATTGGCTGAAGTGGACTAATGGTCTAAATGGGCCTAAGTGGCACAATCCCCCTAATCGAGTAAATGGGCCTAATGGGGCTAATGAGCCTAATGAGACTAAGCGGCCTAATGGGCCTAATGGGCGTAATAGGCCTAAGTGGCCAAAGTTTCCTAATCGACTGAATGGGACTAATGGGCCCAAGTGGCCTAATGGGCCTAATGGGCCTAATGGGCATAATGAGCATAAGTGGCCTAAGCATTCTAATTGGCCAAATCAGTCGAATGGGCCTAATGGAACTAAGTGGCCTAATGGGCCTAACGGGCCGAAGTGGCCTAATGGGCCTGATGGACCCAAGTGCCATAATTGGCCTAATCGATCGAATGTGCCTAATGGCCCTAATGAGAATAAGTGGCCTAATCTTACTAATCGACCAAATGGGCCTAATGGGCCTAAGTGTCCTAATGGGCCTAAAGGTCCTAATGAGTTTAAGTGGCGTAATTGGGCTAATAGACCAAATGGGCCTAAGTGGACTAGTTGTCCTAATTGATCAAATGGTCCTAATGGGCCTAAGTGGCCTAATGGGCCAAATGGGTCCAAGTGGCCTAATGGGCCAAATGGGTCCAAGTGGCCAAAGAAGCCTAATCGACCAAATGGGCCAAATGGGACTAAGTGACATAATGGGCCAAAATGACCCTAATGGGCCTAATGGCTTTAAGTGGCCTAAGTGTCTCAATCAGCCTAATCGACCAAATGGGCCTAATGGGGCTTATGGGCCTAAGTGGATGATTGATACTAATGGGCCTAAGTGGCTGAATGGACCTAATGGGCCAATTTGTCCTAATGAGGTTAATGGGCCTATTGGGCTTAAGTGGCATAATAAGCCTAATTTGTCAAATGGGCGTAAGTGGCCTAATGGTACTAGTGGGCCTAAGTGGTCGAATGGGCCTATAGGCCTATTGGGTGTAAGTGTCCTAATGGGACTAAGTGGCCTAATGGACCTAGTGGGCCTAAGTGGTCGAATGGGCCTAATGGACCTAATGCGCCAAATGGGCATAATGGGACGAATGGGCCTAATGTTTCCAATGGTCCTAAGTGGCCTTTTGGTCCTAATGGGCCGAATGGGCATAATGGGCCTAATTAGACTAATGGGACTAATGAGACTAATGTGCTTAAGTGTCCAAATGGGCCAATGGGACTAAATGATCTAATGGGCCTAAGTGGACTAATGGGCCAAATGGGATGAAAGGGCCAAATGGGCCTAAGTGTCCTTATGGACTGAATGGTCCGAATGAGCCTAATGGGCCTAATGGGCCTAATGGGACAAATGGTCCTAATGGGCCTAATAAGCATAATGGTCCTAAGTGGCCTAAGTGGCCTAATCAGCCTAATTGAATGAATGGGCCTAATGGGACTGATGGGCCTAAGTGGAATAATGGTCCTAATAGGCTGAAGTGGCCGAATGGACCTGATGGGCCTATTGGGTCGAAGTGGCCTAAGGGGCCTCATGGGCCTCATGGGACAAAGTGGCCTAATGAGCCTCATGGGCCTAAGTGGCCTAATGGACCTAATGGGCTTAATGGGCATAATGGTCTTAACGGGCCTAGGTACCAAATGGGCCAAATGGGCCTAACTGGCCTATAGTGCATAATGGGCCTAAGCAGCCTAATGGGCCTAGGTGGCCTAATGGGCATAATGGGATTAATAGGTCTAGGGGAAAAATGGGCCTAATGGGCCTAAGGAGATGAATGAGCCTAATTAGCCTAAGTGGCCGAATGGGCCCAGGTGGCCTAATGGGAAAAAGTTTCCTAATCGGCCTAATGGGCTTAATGGGCCTAAGTGGCCTAATGGGCCTAATGAAACGAATGAGCCTAATTTTCCTAAGTGGCCAATTAGGCCTAAGTGGCCTAATTGGCCTAATGGGCTTAATGGGCCTAGTGGGCCGAAGATGCCTAATGGGCTTAATGGGCCTTAGTGGCCTAATCACCCTAATGTGCCCAATCGGCCGAATGGGCCTAAGTGGCCCAATGGGCTTAATGGGATTAATGGGACTTAGGGCCAAATGAGCATAATGGTCCAAATAGGCCTAATGGGTCGAATGTGCCTAATTAGCCTAAGTGGCATGGTGGGTCGAATGGGCCTAAGTGGCCTAATGGGCCTAAGTTTCCTAATCGTCCAAATGGGCTTAATAGGCCTAAGGGGCCTAATGGGACTAATGGGCCTAAGTGGCATAATCATCCTAATGGGATAATGGGATCAGTGGGCATAAGTGGCCGAATGGGCCTAATGGGCCTAAGTAGCCCAATCAACCTAAGTGGCCTAATAGGCCTAAGTGGCCTAATGGGCCCAATGGGTCCAATTGGTCCAGTGGGCTTAAGTGGCCTAAGTGGCGTAATGGGACTAATGGGCCTAAGTGTCCAAATTCTCAATGGGCCTAATGGGCCTAATTGCCCTATGTGGAATGATGGTCCTAATGGGCTTGAATGGCCTGATGGGCCTAAAGGGCCTTAGTGTCCGAATGGGACTTAGTGGCATCATGGTCCTAATGGACCTAATGTACCTAATGGGATGAATGGGAATAATGGAACTACTGGGCCTAATGGGACTAAGTAGCTGAATGGGCCTAAGTGGCCCAATGGGCCTAATGGGATGAATGGGCATAGTGGCAAATGGGCCAAATGGGCGTAATGAGCCTAAGTGGCTTAATGAGCCAAATGGACCTAAGTTGCCTAATGGGCGTAATGAGCCTAAGTGGCCTAATGGGCCTAAGTTCCCTAACAGGCCTAATGGGCCTAAGTGGCCTAAGTGGCCTAATGGGCTTAATGGGCGTAATGGGCCTAAGTGGCCTAATGGGACTAAGTGGCCAAATGGGTCTGAGTGGCCTAATGAGTCTAAGTGGCCTAATGAGCCTAAGTTTCCTAATCAGAAAAATGGGATTAATGGGCCTAAGGGGCCTAATTGGAATAATGGGCCTAATGTGCCTAAGTGGCCTAATAGGCCTAATGTGATAATGGGCTCAGTGAGCCTACGGGGCCTAAGGGACATAATGGGATAATGTGCCTAACAGGCCACATGGGCCTAAGTGGCCTCATGGGCCTCATTGGCCTAAGTGTCCTAATGGGTTTAATGGGCCCAAGGGGTCTAATGGGTTTAAGGGGGCTAATGGGATGAATGGGATTAACGGTCCTTGGTTCCAAATGGGCCTAATGGGCCTAATGGGCCTAATTATCCTAAGTGGCCTAATGAGCCTAATGGGTCTAAGTGGCCTAATGGGCCTAAGTTTCTTAATTGACCTAATGGTCTTAATGGGCCTAATGGACCTAAGGGGCATAATGGGCATAATTGGCAAAATGGGCCTAAGGGGCCTAATGGGCCTAAGTGACCTAATGGGCCTAGGTGGCCTAACGAGCTTAATGGACTTAACGGGCCTAGGGGCCAAATGGGCATTATGGGCCTAATGGGCTGAATGGACCGAATGGGCCTAAGTGGCCTAATGGGTCCAATGGGCCTAAGTGGCCTAATGGGTCCAATGGGCCTAAGTGGCCTAATAGGACTAAGTGGCCTAATCGGCCTAATGGGCCTAAGTGGCCTAATGAGAAAAATGTGCCTTAGTAGCTAAATGGGCCTAGGTGGACTAATGGGATTAATGGGCTTAATGGGCCTAGGGGCCAAGTGGGCCTAATGGGCCTAATTGGCCTAAGGTTCCAAATGGGACTAAGTGGCCTGATGGGCCAAAGTTGCCTAATCGGCCTAATTAGATTAATAGGATTAATGGTCCTAATGGGACTAAGTGGCCTAATGGGCCGAATGAGCCTAATTGGCCTAATCTTCCTAATAGACCTAATGAGTATAAGGTTCTAATGGGCCAAAGTTGCCTAATCGACCTAATGGGTTTAATTGGCTAAAGGACCTAATGGGCCAAATAGGCCTAAGTGGCCTAATGGGCCTAAGTGGCCTAATCAACCTAATGTGATTAATGGGCCTAGTAGACCTAAGTGGCCTAATGGGCCTTAGTGTCCTAATCGGCCTAATATGCCTAAGTGGCCTAATGGGCATAAGTTGCCTAATGGGCTTATTGGGCATAAGAGGCATAGGGGCCAAATGGGCCAAATGGGATGAATGGGCCTAGTGGGTTGAATGGGCCTAATTAACCTAAGTGGCCCAATGGGCCTAATGGCCCTAATGGGCCTAATGGGCCAAAGTGGCCCAATGGGCCTAAGTTGCCTAATCAGCCTAATAGACGTAATGGGCCTAAGGGGCCTATGGGTCTGAATGGGCCTAATGGGCCTAAATGACCTCATCAGCCTAATGGGTTTAATGGGCCAAGGGGGCCCATGTGGCCGAATGGGCCTCAATGGCCTAATGGGACGAAGTGGCCTAATGGGCCTAATGGTCCTAATGGGCCTAATGGGCTTAATGGGCCTAAGTGGCCTAATGGACCTAATGGGACTAAGTGTCCTAACAGGCCTAAGTGGCCGAATTGGCCAAACGGGCCTAAGGGGCCTAATGGACCTAATGGGCATAAGTGGCCTAATGGACCGAAGTGGCCAAATGGGCCTAATGGAAATAATGTACCTAAGTTTATTAAGTGCCTTAATGGGATTAATGGGCCTAAATGGACTAATGGGCCTAAGTGTCCTAAGTGGCCTAATGGGCCTAAGTGGCCTAATGGGCCTCAGTGGCCTAATGGGCCTAAGTGGCCTAATGGTCCTAAGTGGTCTAATGGTCCTAAGTGGCATAATGGGCCTAATGGTACTCAGTGGACTATTGGGACTAATGGGCTTAGGTGACCTAAATGGCCTGAGGGGCCTTAGTGGCCAAATGGACCTAATCATCGTAAGTGGCATAAGTGGCCTAATGGACCTAATTATTCTAAGTGTCCTAATGGGCCTAATGGGCCTATGTGGACTAATGAGCCGAAAGGGCCTAAATGGACTAATGGGACTAAGTGGCATAATGGGCCTGATTAACCTAATGGGCATCATGGACCTAAGTGACCTAACGAGGTGAATTGGCCTCAGTAGCCTAATGGACCTGATGGGCCTGATGGGCCAAAGTGGCCTCATGAGCTTAATGGGGATAAGTAGCCAAATGGGCCTAATAAGCCTAATGGAGCTAAGTGACTGAATGGGATTGATGGGCATTATGGGCCTAATAGTGCCCAAGTGGCCTAATGATCCGAATGGACCTAAGTGGACTGATGGACCTGATGGGATTGATGGGCCAAATGGGCCAAATGGGTCTAAGTGGCTGAATGAGACTGATGGGCCAAATAGGCCTAAGTGGCCTAATGAACCTAATTGGCCTAAGTGGCCTAATGTGCCTAATGGGACTAAGTGGTCTGATGGGTCAGATGGGACTACTAGGCCTTAGTGGCCTCATGGTCCTAATGGCCTAATGGGCATCATGGGGGCCTTAATTGCCTAATGGGACCAATGTAGCTAATGGGCCTAAGTATCCTAATGGTCCTCAGTGGGTTAATGGTCCTAAGTGTCCTAATGGGCCTGGCTTAATGGGCCTAAGTGTCCTAATGGGCCAAGTGGGCCTAAGTGACCTAATGAGATCAATGAGACTAATATGTCTAATGGGCCTAAGTGGCCTAATGGGTGTGATGGGACTTAGTGGCCTCATGGGATTAATGGGACTAATGGGCTTCAGTGACCTAAGTAGCCTCATGGGATTAATGGGACTAATGGGCTTCAGTGACCTAAGTAGCCTAATGGGAATAATGGGCCTAAGTGGCCTAATGGGCATGATGGGCCTGATGGGCATTAGTGGCCTTGTTGTCTTCATGAGCCAAAATGGTCTGATAGGCCCAATGGGCCTAATGGGCCTCAGTGGACCAATGGGCCTTATGGGCCTAAGTGGTCTAATGGGCCTTATGGGCCTAAGTGCCCTATTGGGCCTGATGAACCTGATGGGCCTCATGGGCCTCATGGGCCTCACTGGTCTTAGTGGTTCGATGGGCCCCATGGGACATAGTGTTCGAATGGGATGAGTGAGCCTAATGGGACTAAGGGGCCTAATGGGCCTGATTTAACAAATGGAACTCTATGGTCGAATGTGCCCAGTGAGCCTAATGTCCCTGGTAGGCCCAATGGGCATAATAGTCCCAAGTGGCCCAATGGGCCTAATGGGCCTAAGTGGCCTAATGGGCCTCAAATGTTCCTAAGTGGACTGATGGGCCTGATGGGCCTAATGGGGAAAATGGGCCTAAGTGGCCTAAGTGGCCTAATAGGCATAATGGGCCTAAGTGGCCTAATGAGCCTGATGGGATTAATGGGCCAAATGAGCCTCAATGGCCGAATGGGCCTCATGGGCCTGATAGGACCAATGGAAATAATGGGTCTAATGGGAAGAATGGGCCTAAGTGTCTTAATGGGACCAATGAGCCTAAGTGGACGAATGGGCATAATGGGCCTAAGTGGCTGAATGGGCCTAATGGGCCAAAGTGGCCGAATGTGCCTAATGGACCTAAGTGGCAGAATGGGCCTAAGTGGCTCAATGGTCCTAAGTGGTCTCATGGGCCTAATGGGCCTAAGTGGATGGATGGTCCCATGGGCCTCATTAGACTAATGGGCCTTAGGGGCCTAAGTGGGCTAATGGTCCTAATGAGCGTAAGTCTCCTGATGGGCCTAATTAGTTTAAGTGGCCTAATGGGCCTAATGTGACTAGTTGGCCTAGGTGTCCAATGGGCCTAATGGTCCAATGGTATTAATGGGCCTAAGTGGCCTAATGAGCCAAATTGGCCTAGGTGGATGAATGGGCCTAAGTGGCCCACTGGGCCTAATTTACCTCGGTGGCCAAACAGGCTTAATGGGCCTGATAGGCCTAAGTGGTTGGCCTAATGTGCTTGATAGGAATAAGTGGACTAATGGGCCTAATGGGCCTCATGGACCTAAGTGGGCCTCATGGGCCACATGGGCCTAAGTGGCCTAATGGGACGAATGGGCCCTAATGGCCTAATGGGCCCAATGGGCCCAAGGGGCCTAATGGACCTAGTGGGATTAATGGGCTTAATAGCCCTAGGTGCTAAATCGGTTGAATGGTCCTAATGGGCCTAAGTGGACTAATGGACATAAATGGCCTTAGTGTCCTAATCGACTGAATGGGATTAATGGTTCTAACGGGTGTAATGGGCTTAATGGGCCTAAGTGGACTGATGGACCTAAGGGGCCTAATTGGTCTAAGTGGCCTAATGGTCCTGGGTTGTCCAATGGGCTCAATGGGATTAACGTGCCTTGGGGAAAAATGGTCCTAATGGGATGAATGGGCCTCAACGGCCTAATGGATCTAAGCATCCTAATGGGCCTAAGTGGCCTAATCAGCTTAATGTTCATAGTGGGTCAAATGGGCCTAATGGGCCTAAGGGGCCTAATGGACATAAGTTGTCTAATGGTCTTAGGTGGCCTAATGGGCTTAACGGACCTAGGTTTGAAATTGGCCAAATGGGCCTAGTTGGCCTCAGTGGCCTAATGGGCCTAATGGGCCCAATGGGTCAAAGTGGCCCAATGGTCCAATGTTTCCTAATTAGCCTAATGGGCATAATGGGCCAAATGGTCCGAATGGGCAAAATGGGCCTAAGTGGCCTAATGGGCCTAATGGGCTGAATGGGTCTAATTGGCCTAATTGGACGAATGAGCCAAAGTGGCCCAATGGGCCAAAGTTTCCTAATCGGCCTAATGGGATTAAGGGGACTAATAGGCCTAATTGGCCTAAGTGGCCTAATGGGCATAAGTGACCAAATCGGCCTAATGGGCTTAATGGTCCTAGTGTGCACAAGTGGACTAATGAGCCTTAGTCACCTAATAGGCCTAATAAGGCTAAGTGGCATAATGGGCCTAAGTGGCCTAATGAGCTTAATGGGCTTAATAGGCCTAGGGGCCCAATGGGCCTACTGGAATGAAAGTGCATGATTAGCCTAAGTGGCCTAATGCGCATAATGGTCCTAAGTGGCCTAATGGGCCTAAGTTTCCTAATCGGTCTAATGGGATTAATGAGCCTAAGGTGCTTAATGGGCCTAATGGGCCTAATGAGTCTAAGTGGCCTAATCGGCCTAATGGGCTTAGTGGGACTAGTGGGCCTAAGTGGCCTAATGAGCCTAATGGGCCTAAGTCGCTTGATCAGCCTAATGGGCCTAAGTGGCCTAATAGGCCTAAGTGGCCCGATGGGCATAATGGGCCTAATTGGCATAATGGACCTAAGTGGAATAATGGGCCTAATTGGACTAAGTGGCTGGATGGGCCTAACTAGCACAATGGGCCTAATTGGTGTAAGTGGCCTAATGGACCTAATGGGACTAAGTGGCCTGATGGGGCTAATGGGCCTAAGTGGTCTCATGGGCCTAAAGGACCTTAGTGGCATAATGGGCCTTATTGGCATCATGGTCCAAATAGGATTAATATGCCTAATGGACCTAATGGGCCTAAGTGGACTATGTGGTCCAATGGGCCTAATGGGCTATATGGTCCTAATTTGCCTAATGGGCCTAATGGGACTAAGTGGATGAATGGGCTTAATGGCCTAATGGGCCTAATGGTTTAATGGTCCTAAGTGGTCTAATGGACTTAATGGGCGTAATAGGCCAAAGTGGCCAAATGGACGTAATGAGCCTAGGTGGCCTAATGGGCCCAATGGGCCTAAGTGGCTTAATGGGTCAAATGAACCTAATGGGCCCAATGGGCCTAGGTGGCCCAAATGACCTAAAGGGCCTAATGGGCCAAAGTTTCCTAATGGACCTAATTGGTCGAATGGGACTAAGTGGCCTAATGGGGATAATGGGCCTAAGTGTTTTAATGGACCTAAGTGGGCAAATGGGGCTAATGGGCCTAAGTGGCGGAATGGGTTTAAGTGGCCCAATGGGTCTAATGGGAATAATGGGTGTAAGTGGCCTAGTGGGCATAAGTTTCTTAATGGGATGAAGTGGCCTAATGGGCTTAATGGAAATAAGTGACAAAATGAGACAAATGGGCCTAAGTGGCCCAACTGGCCCAATGAGCCTAATGGGATGAATGGGCCTAAGTGGCCTAATGGGCCTAATGGGCCTAAGTGGCCTAATGGGCCTAATGGACCTAAGTAGCCTCATGGGCCTAATAGGCATAAGTGGTCCAATTGACCTAATCGATCGAATGGGCCTAATGGGATTAAGTGGCCTAAGGGGCCTAATGGGACCAAGTTTCCAAATGGGCCTATTGGGCCTTAGTGGCCCAATGGTCCAAATTTGACTAAGTGGCCCAATGGGCCTAATGTGATGAATATGATGAATGGTATGAATGGGACTAAGTTGTCTAATGGGCCTAATTGGTCGAATGGGCCTAAGTGGCATAATGGGCCTAAGTGGTTGAATGAGCCTAAGTGGCCCAAATGGGCCTAATGGCCTGAATGGGGCTAAGGGCCCGAATGGTCCTAACGTACTGAATGAGCCTAATGTGCCAAATGGGATGAAGTTTCCTAATGGGCCTAAGTGGCCGAATGGGCCTAATGGCACGAATGGGCCTAAGGGGCCTAATGGGACAAATGGGCCTAATGGTACAAAGTGGACTAATGGGCCTAATGGTCCTAACGGGTCTAAGGGCCCTAATGGGCCAAACGGGCCAAATGGGCCAAAGTGGCCTAATCGGGCTAATGGGCCTAAAAGGCCTAATGGGCCTGAGTTGCCTAATGGGAAAAAGTGGCCAAATGGGACTAATGGGCCTAAGTGTCATAATGGGCTTAAGTGGCCTAATGGGCCTAAGTGGACTAATGGGCCTAAGTGACCTAATGGGCATAATGGGATAAAGTGGCCTAAGTGGCCTAATGGGCCGAAGTGGCCAAATGGTTCTAATGGGCCTAAGTGGACTAATGGGGCTAAGTAGCCTGATGGGCCTAAGTGGCCTCATGGGCATAAGCATAATGGGCCTAAGTGGCCTAATGGGCTTAATGGTCATGATGGGCCGAATGGGGCTAATGTGCCTAGTGGGATGAAGTTTCCTAATGGGCCTAATAGGCTTAAGTGGCCTAATGGGCCTAAGTGGCCTAATGGGCCTAAGTGGTCTAATGGGCCTAAGTGTTCTAATGGGCCTAAGTGGCCTCATGGGAGTAATGGGACTAAGTGGACTAATGCACCGTATGGGCCTAATGGGTCTAAGCGTCCTAAGGGACTTAATGGGCTTAATGGGCCTAAGTGGCCAAATCGACCTAATGGGATTAGTTGGACGAAGTGGCATAATGGGACTAATGGGCCAAAGTCGCCTAATGGGCCTAATGAGACAAAGTTTCCAAATGGGCCTAAGTGGGCCATTGGGCCTAATGAGTCTATTGGGCCTAATGGGTCTAAGTGGCCTAATTGGCCTAATGGGATTAATGGGCCTAATGGGAATAATGGGATGAAGTGGCCTAAGTGGCCTAATGGGCCAAAGTGTCCTAATCAGCCTAATGGGCCTAAGTGGCCTATTGGGCCTAAGTGGCATAATGGGCCTAAGATGCCTAAGTTTCCTAATGGACCTAATAGGCCTCAGTGGTCTGATGGGCCTAATGGGCCTAAGTGGCCTCATGGGCCTAATGGGCTTCAATGGCCTCATGGGACTAATGGGCCTAAAGGGCTTAAGGGGCCCAAGTGGCCTTATGGGACTAATCAGCCTAATGGGCCTAAGTATCCTAATGGGCCTAATGGGATTAAATTGTCTAATGGGTCCAATGGGACTAATGGGCCTAATGGGCCTAAGTGGTCTAATGGGCCCAAGTGACCTAATCAACCTAATGGGCCTAATGGGTGTAATGCACTTAAGTGGTCGAATGGGTCTAAGTGGCCTATTGTGCCTTAGTGACCTAATCAGCCTAATGGACCTAATGGGCATAATGGGCCTAAGTGGTTGAATAGGCCGAATGTGCCTAGTGGTCCTAATGGGCATAATGGGTCTAAGTGGATGAATTGGACTAATGGGCCTAATGGGCCTAAGTGGCATAATGGGCCTAATGGGATAAATAGACCGAATAGGCCTAATGTGTCAAGTAGTTCTAATGGGCCTAAGTGGACTAATGGGCCTAATGGGCCTAAGTGGCGTAATGGGCCTAATGGGATAAATAGACCGAATAGGCCTAATGTGTCAAGTAGTTCTAATGGGATTAAGTGGCCTAATGGGCCTAATGGACCTAAGCGGCCAAATGGGCCTAATGGTCCTAAGTGGCCTAATAAAAAAATGGGACTAGTGGGCCTAATGACCTAAGTGGCCTAATGGTCATGTTGGGCCTAAGTTGCCTAATGGGCCTAATGGGCCCAATGGGCCGAAATGGCCTAATGGGACTAAGTGGACTAATGGGATTAATGGGCCTAATGGGTATAATGGGTTTAGTGGCCTAAGTGGCCTAATGGGCCTAATGGGCTGAAGTGGCCTGATTATCCCAATGGGCCTAAGTGGATTAATGGACTGAATGTGCCTAAGTGGCCTATGGGGCCTAAGTGGACTAATGGTCCCAATGGGCCTAAGTGTCCTAGAGGGAATAATGGGCCTAACAAGGCTAATGACCCTAGTAGGATGAATTGGCCTTTGTGGCCTAATGGACCTACATGGACAAATGGGCCTAAGTGGACTAATGGGCCTAAAGAGCCTAATCGGCCAAAGGGGCCTAATGGGCCTAGGTGGCATATTCATAGCCTAATGGGACTAAGTGGTCTAATGGGTCTAATGGGTGTAATGGGCCTAAGTGGCCTAATGAGATTAATGGACCTAACTGGCCTAATGGGCCAAATAAAACGAATGGGTCTAGTGGACCTAATGGGCCTAAGTGGCCTAATCAACCTAAAGGGCCTAATGGTACAAAGAAACCTAATGGGATTAAGTTGAATAATCATCCTAATGGGCCAAAGTGGCCTAATGGGCCTAAAGGACCTAATAGGCCAAAGTGGCCTAATGGGCCTATGTGGCATAATCGTAACCAAATGGGCCTATGTGGCCTAATGGTCCCAATGGGCCTAAGTGTCTTAATGGTCCCAATGGGCCCAAGTATCCAAATGGGCCAAATGGGCCTAAGTGCCTAAAAGGAATAATGGCCTAAAGTGTCCTAATGGGCCTAAATGACATAATCGGCCTAATAGGCCTATTGGCCTAAGTGTCCTAATGGACCTAATGGGTCTAAGTGGCCTAATTTTCATAATCAGACAAAGGGGGCCAATGGGACTAAGTGGTCCAATGGGCCTAAGTGGCTGAAGGAGCCAAATCAGATGAATGTGCCAAATGGACTGAATGGGCCCAATGGGCCTAAGTGGCCTTAAGGGATGGATAGGCCTATGTAACCTAATGGGCCGAATGGTTCTAATGGTCCTAATGGGCCTAAGTGGCGTAATGGGCCTCATGGGATGAATGGGCCTAATGGTCCTAATTGGCCTAAGTTTCCTAATGGGCCTAAATTGCCTAATGGACCAAAGGGGCCAAATGGGTCTAAGTGGCCTAATGTGCCTAATATGTTAATTAGGCCTAAGTGGGGTAATGGGACTAATGAGATGAATGGTATTAAGTTGCCCAATGGGCCTAATGGGATGAATGTGACAAAGTGTCCTAATGGCCCTAATCAGCCAAAAGGTCTTAATGGGATGAATGGGCCTAATGATCTTAATGGGCCTAAGTGGCCTAACAGTCCCAATGGACCTAACTGGCCTAATGGACCTAAGTGGACTAGTGGTTCTAATGGGCCTAATGGGTCGAATGGACCTAATGGGCCGATGTGGCCTAGTGGGGTGAATTGGCTTAAAGGGCCTTACTAGCTGAAGTGGCCTAATGGGCCTAATGGGAATAATGTGCTTAATGGGATTAAAGGGTCCAATGGGCATAATGGGTAGAATGGGACCAAAGGGTCCCATGGTCTTAATGGGCCTAATTAGCTAAATGGGTCGGATGTGTCTAATGGGCCTAGTGGGCTGAAGTGGCTTAATGGACTTACTAGGCCTAATTGACCTATTGGGCCTAATGGATATAATGGGCCTAAGTGGCCTAGTGGTCTTATGTGTACAGATAGACCTAATGCGCCTAATGAGAGTAATGGGTGTAATGGGCCTAAGTGAACCAATGGGCCTAATAGGCTTAAGTGGCCTAATGTGCCTAAATTTCCTAAGTGGACCGATGGGCCTAATGGGCCTAAGTGGTCGAATGATCCTAAGTGGATGAATGGTACTGATGGGCCTAATGGTCCTAATGGTCATATTGGGCCGAATGGGCCTAATGGGCCTAAGTGGCCTAACGGTCCGAAGTGGCCTACTGGACCCAATGGGACTGACCGGCCGAATTGGCCTAATGGCCCCAATGGCCCCAATGGGCTAAATGGTCCAAATGGGCCTAAGTTGCCTAATGGTCCTAAGTTCCCTAATGTGACAAAGTGGCCTAATGGACACAATGGATATAATGGTCCTAAGGGGCCTAAGTGGCCTAATGGGCCAAAGTGGACGAATGGGTGTAATGGGAATAATGGTCATAATGGACCTCAGTGGCCAAATCGGCCTAATGGGCATAATAGGACTAAGTGTCCAAATGGACCTAAAGGGCCTAAGAAGACCAATTGGTTGAATGGGACCAATGGTCCTAATGGGCCTAAGTGGGCCTAATGGGCCTACTAGGACTAATGGGACTTCTAGGCCTACTGGGCCTAATGGGCCTAATGGGGCCAAGTGGCATAATGTGCCTAAGTGGCCTAATGGGCATAAGTTTCCTAATGGGTCTAATGGTCCTAAGTGGCCTAATGGGTCTAATAGGCCTAATGGGCCAAAGTGGCGTAATGGGCCAAAGTGGAAAAATGGGCCTAATGGGATTAATGGGCATAGTGGGCCAATGTGGCCAAATGGACCTAATGGGCTTAAGTGACCTCATGGGCCTAATGGGACTTAGAGTCCTAATGGGCCTAATGTGCCTATTGGTCCTAAGTGAAAAAATGGGCCAAAGTGGATGAATGGACATATGGTCCTAATGGTCATAATGGGCCTAATAGGCCTAATGTACCTAATGGGACAAATTGGATGAATGGGCCTAACGGTCCTAATGGGAAAAAGTGGATGAGTGGGCATAATGGGCCTAATGGGACAAAGTGTTCAAATGGGCCTGATGGGCCTAAGTGGCCTAATGGGCTTATTGGGCCTAAGTACCTTAACGGACCTAATGGGCTAAATGGTCCTAAGTGGCCTAATGGGACAAAGTAGATGAATGTGCCCAATGGGTCAAATAGTCATAATGGGCCTAATGGGATGAAGTGGCCAAATGGGTCAAATGTGCCTAAGTGGACTAATGGGCCTAATGGGACTAATGGGGCTAAGTGGGTACAATTGCACTTTTAGATTGCACTGGGTACGATTTTTTTCGATTAACATCATATCTTTCTTTTATTCCACCCAGATATGATAAATATTGATACGTTTTGGAATACCTCTTTTCCCCTTTCTTCCATCGAGCTTGCATGATAAGTTCTACAACCAACTTATGATTTATGAAATATGAATCAGTAAAGCACAGTCACATTTAATTTTATCATAGTCTACAAACTTCGATACTTCATCAAAAAAAAACACTTCTTTCATACCAGATCCAGTTTGAATCTGATGACCATTTACTTCGAGCAAGATGAATTCTCCAGGAGACTCATTCTCTCTTTCTAGATGACGATCAATTTATCATTACGATCTTTTCACATACCAGACTAAAGACAAGTCTGGCCAGTGCCTTTTCTTTCAAATAGCTTATCCACATTATAATGGAAAGAGTGAGTCTGATTCTTTTGAAAAAAAATGGACAATACGATTTCCACCAAATACAAAGAGAGGTGATTTTATTTCTTCAAAAGGTTTCCTTGACAAAAAAAGACAACACATGAAAACAAACACCTTCCTCATCAGCATCGTCCCAATAACCCCCCCCCTTTGGATTTTCTTGTCAACTAAGTTTCATAAATCATTGAAATTAGGCTCATTAGGCCTATTTCCAACTTTGTCCCATTATGGAACTTAGGCCTATTAGGTCCATTAGTCCACATTCTCCCATTAGTCCCATTAGGCCACTTAGGCCCATTATCCCATTAGGCCCATTGGACCACTTAGGCACATTGGACCACTTAGGCCCATGAGGCCCATTAAGACACTTTCTCCCATTAGGCCCAATAGTCCACTTAGGCACTTGAGGCCCATTAGGCCACTCCGTCCCATTAGGCAACTTAGGCCACTTAGGCCCATTGGACCCGTTAGGCCCATTAGGCCCATTCATCCCATTGGCCCCATTAGGAAACTTAGGCCACTTAGGCCCATTAGGCCTCATAGGCCCATTAGAACCATCAGGACCATTAGGTAACTTAGGCCACTTATTCCCATTAGGACACTTAGTCCCAGTCGACCCATTCGACCCATTGGGCCACTTAGGCCCATTCGACCCATTCGACCCATTAGGGCCATTAGACCCATTAGTCCGATTAGGATACTTAGGCCCATTAGACCCATTAGGACCATTAGGCCCATTAGGAAACTTAGGCCACTTAGGCCCATTAAGCCACTTAGACCCATTGGATCCATTAGGCCCATTAGGAAACTTAGGCAATGTAGAACAATTAGGACACTTAGACCTATTAAACCCATTATGCCCATTAGGCCCATTTGACCCATTAGGCATGTTAGGCCACTTATGCCCATTAGGCCCATTTGGCCACTTCGGCCCATTAGGACACTTAATCCCGTTAATCCCATTAGGAAACTTCGACCCATTAGGCAACTCAGGACACTTAGGCCCATTTAAATCATTAGTCCCATTAGGCCCATTAGGCCCATTCATCCTAATAGGTGCATTAGGTAAATTTTTCCACTTAGGCCCATTGGACCCATTAAGCCCATTGTACCCATTAGGCCCATTGGGCCCATTAAGAAACTTAGGCCACTTAGGCCAATTGGACCCATTGGACCCATTAAGAAACTTAGGCCACTTAGACCCATTAGGCAACTTAGGCCCATTCATCCCAATAGGCCACTTAATCCCATTCCACCCATTTATCCCATTAGGGCCATTAGACCCCTTAGTCCCATTAGGCCACTTAGGCCCATTAGACCCATTAGGCCTATTAGACCCATTTGGAAACTTAGGACACTTAGGCCCATTTGACCACTTAGACCCATTGGACCCATTATGACCATTAGGAAACTTAGGCCACTAAGTCCCATTAGGCCACTTAGACCCATTGGGCCCATTATGCCCATTGGAACCATTAGTTCTATTAGGACCATTAGGCAACTCAGGAAACTTAGGGTCATTAGGCCACTTAGACCCATTAGACCCATTAGGCCCATTAGGAAACTTAGACCACTTACACCCATTGAAACCATTAGGCCCATTAGGATTATTAGGCAACTTGGGTCACTTCAACCCATTAGGCCACTTAGGCCCATTGAACCCATTAGGCTGAATTATCCATAATCGGCCAATTATCCCCATCGGCCCTAATGGCCCACTTAGGCCCAATATGCCCATTAGGCCACTTAGTCACATTAAAGATACTTAGTACTATTAGTCCCCTTAGACCCATTAGTCCCATTGTGCCCCTTAAGACCATTCGTCCAATTAGGCCATTAGGCCCATTAGGCCGAATTGGCCATAATGGGTCCATTCATCCAATTAGGTCACTCAGGCCCAATGAGTCCAATCATCGCATTAGGCCTATTAGGTCACTTAGGCCACTTAGGCCCATTAGGACACTTAGTCTCATTATGCCCCTTAGACCCATTAGCCCCATTGGGACCCTTAGGCCAATTAGGCCATTGGGACCATTAGGCCCACTAAGTCACTTTGGCCTAACAGTCCCAACAGTCCCATTAGGTCTATTAGGTCACTTAGGCCACTTAGGCCCATTAGGCCCCTTAGGTCCATTAGGCCCCTTAGAAACATTGGGCCCATTGGTCCCCTTAGTCCCATTAGGCCCATTAGTCCCATTAGGTGCATTAGTCCACTTAGGGCTATTCATCCCAATAGGCCACTTGGGCCCATTCCACCCATTTGGACCATTAGGCCCATTGGACCCATTAGGCCCATTAGGCCACTTAGGCACATTTGACCCATTAGTCCCACTATACCCATTAGGAAACTTAGGAAACTTAGGCCCATTCGACCACTTAGACTCATTGGACCCATTAGGCCCATTAGGCAACTAAGGCCACTAAGCCCATTAGGCCACTTAGAACCATTGGACCCATTAGGCCCATTGGAACCATTAGGCCCATTAGGCCCATTAGGAAACTTAGGAAACTTAGGTTCATTAGTCCACTTAGATCCATTAGACCCATTAGGCTCATTAGGAAACTTAGGCCACTTACACCCATTGGAACCATTAGGCCCATTAGGCTCATTAGGCAACTTGGGGCACTTCGACCCATTAAGCCACTTAGGACCATTGGACCCACTAGGCTGAATTATCCATAATCGTCCAATTAGGCCCATTGTCCCCATTAGACCACTTAGGCCCAATATTCCCATTAGGCCACTTAGACACACTAGGCTACTTAGGCCCATTAGGCCCCTAAGACCCATTAGGCCCATTGGGCTCCTTAATCCCATAGCCAATTAGGCCATTAGGCCCATTAGGCAGAATTGGCCATAATGAGCCCATTCATCCCATTAGTTCACTTATGCCCAATGAGTCCAATCATCCCATTAGGCCTATTAGGTCACTTAGGCCACTTAGGACCATTAGAACACTTAGGCTCATTAATCCCCTTAGACCCATTAGCCCCATTGGGCCCCTTGGTCCAATTAGGCCATTGTGCCCATTAGGAACACTAGGGAACTTAGGCCCAATAGGACCAATAGTCCCATTAGGTCTATTAGGTCACTTAGTACACTTAGACCCATTAGGTCCTTTAGGCCCATTAGGCCCCTTAGACCTATTCGGACCATTAGGCCCCTTAGTCCCATTAAGCCCATTAGGTTAATTAGGAAACTTAGGCCTATTTGTCCACTTTGCACCATTAGTCCCCATAAACCCATTTGGACCATTGGGCCCATTAGGACCATTAGGTGCATTTGGGCAATTCGACCATTAATCCCATTATGCTGAATTGACCGTAATGGGTCCATTAGGCCACTTAGGCCCATTAGTACACTTAGGCCCATTAAGCTCATTATGTGTCATGACTCCCTCCCCACAAAGTGTACCCCTCTTGGGTAGGCAATGTGAGAAGAAAGATAATGACCCCCGAGTCCTACCTCCAATAGGCCCCGGGTTGGCGACTAGCACCGTGGGTATAGTAACACACAAATGGGAGACATTACCCTCTAAGAGAACACATGCGGAAGAGAGAGATAAGATAGACCCCAACCAACTCCAACTAAAATTATAAAAGAAACCCAAGTACATATATTAAATTCCATGCAAAAGGTACAAAAACTGAAAGGGAAACTACAAGTACCCAAAATAAAGTAAAACAGCAGCGACCACAAGCCCAAACAGCTTCTGCAACCACAAGCTAGTAGTAACCAGCCTGATCTCGAACCTGCTCCAAGTGACCTGAAAAATAGTTTATATATACGTAGGGTGAGTATAACAGTATACTCAGTAGGATTCTCCCTGAATCCTCTCGTGAAAAAGTAAAGAAAGCATGCTAAAGCACAGTGAACAACAAGTGAAACTAACTCATCACCTAAACAGGTATACAATGTTCCCAACCTCACCATGGCTACTCTCTCCAAGTAACGCATACAATAATATATCATATAGTAAAGAACATCAAGGGTAATCCGCTACTACTTCCCCACTAGTTTGCCGCTTTTCCCCAACGACATACATCCTCTGCATCTCTCTCCAAAAGCTTACCCGTATAAACTAGGGCTAAGCTCCACAATCTGCACCACATGCACCACAAAGGCTTGCCCACAGACACCTGGGATAACCTCCACACCATCCTATAACCAAGAGTAACCAGGTAGGTTCCGGGAGCCACCACAACCCGTATAACGTATATCATACATCAGGTATTGTACTTCAATCCATTACAGCCCATACACCGAGTAAGGATCCTCAAGCCATCACAGCCTATACACGTTACACCTATAGTAGTCCATAGGATACTATATCTAGAATATATGTGTGGAAATAACCACAATCCATTACATCCCTATACACACATATATGGGGAAAACTAACTGTTGTGCCCATGGCACTAGTATCTACCAAGAGAAGAGAGCGGGGTCAAAGGGGGTAGTCATCCATTCATCCTCCCGTTGGAATGTTGGGGAAAACACCCCCAGGGCTCAGAATCCCCAGGGTCTCAGTTGCCCTTACCAATAGGGTGGAGTAGAATATAGAAACACAAAAATTATAGAATATATATATCTCACAACCACACTATGGGCATAACCTAGTCTTAGCCTCAACTGCAGCTAACGTCTCTCAGACTCCGGGCTGTTATTTTTAAGACTAGGCATCCTATAAGCACACAAACGGTTAAATAAATTCATTAGGTTACTTCATTACCCTTTTCATCAATTCCACTTTACATTAATTAATTCTTTTCACGTTAATTAACCATGAACAAAACCCACATTTAAACTTTCTTGGCATCACATTCAAGATTTACTGTTCCTTTAAAGTTACAACATCACCATTAAATTCCAGCATCTCCATCCACATGGATTATCATCATTCAATCAAAATTTCATTTCAGAATTACTTTCCCATATTCCCAGGCATTCTAGAAAATCATCTGAAGCTACTAAACACAAGGGGGCTCAACACGGTGAGTAGATATACTACCTGTCGAGTCTTTGCCGCCTATAGCAAGTGCATAGGCCCATTCTCCCTCGAGAGGCTAAACACAGAAAGCACATGGCATACCCCTCTCGTCTTCGCCCCTTTCGGAAGAAGGGTAAGCAAAAATAGATGCCTTGAGCAGTGGGGGAAAAGTAAAGCAGATAATAACCAATCAAACCACCAAACATTCAGGCAACACATCCATTCCATACCATCATCCCTGGTGTCCTCTCCGACACCCACATGCATAAACCGATGCATCTCACCACTCTAGGCATCATCCGCTACCACAACCACAAAGCCTCTCTGCCTCCACATATCACAACACCCTCCCAGGGTCACATCACAACACAAGTAGCAGGAAAAAAACACATTACATCAATTGGTCTCTTGGCCCTTTAACAAGGCATCCAGGCTTCATACATAATGAGCACTCATGGCTCCAAACCACAAGGAATTCAGACTTACAAGAAAGAGGGTAACTTAGAACCCTATCAGGCATTATCTTTTATCAACAACAAGTTCTTTAATCCCTCTTGAGTTAACCAGTTCACTATTGGTAGGTTCCAACTACGGGCAACCTAACCAAAAAGCTATCATAGATATCACAATTTAATTAAACAATTAACTTGACATGCCTTTAAACAACAAGCACCACCAACAACAACCAGATTCGTTCACATGTCTCTTTATCTTTAGTCAATTAATTATCAATTAATTCTGGCTTTACGTTATTTATCAATTAATCAAGAACAACATGCTAACAAGTAATACATAGATATCACACTATCTAGAAAATCAAGAGGCAAACTGTTATCATGGTACAAAGCAACACATGCGATCAACCCAACTCTTTTAATCTAGTTCAAGTTTTTAATTAGGTCAATTTCATTGTGATCCAAAGGCCAAAACATGATAACTCTATGATTGCACATAAACCAATAGAGAATCCACAAATCCCCTACCTTAACGGTCAAGGAACACTCAAGAAACCAGGTCGATTCTCGACGAATCCTCCTTAGATCTCCTCTCCTAACACAACCAAGACCAAAGCTCGTCATTTTTGACATCCAAAAACCTAGATATACCCATAACAGGAATAGATCTAAGAAGATGAGAGAAGAGGAGGAGTATATCTAAGTAGATCTAAGAAACCAAACAAGAACTAGGAAGAACGACCACATACCTCAAGAAACCGGCTTCAATTCGTGAAGAGAAGCCTCCAGATTGCCTCCAAAATGATTGGGAGAGGTTATTCCACCTCCAAGGAAAGGTAATCCCAAGTTATGGCCGATTAGGGGCTTAAACGAGCAAGATAAAGGCTAAACGGTCAAGATCCTAAAATTTAGGATCTAACTTTAAGTGCCCGCATGGCCTAGTTGCACGGTTAGACAAACCGTGTGCTAACCGTGCAATCACCACTGAATTAGCCACTCAAATCACACGGTTTGGCGGCATGGTTTAGACAAACCGTGCGCCTCCCATGCGGTATCTACTACCATCAAGGCCGGCTACTCACGACTTGGCCACATGGTTTAACAAACTGTGCGCCAACCGTGTGAAAGCTACATGACTTCCAGTTTTCTTTAGAAAGGCCACCCAAACGCACCTCCAAGCCTCCTCAATCCCCCGGGACACCTCTAACACCACATTTTCACAAGGGAATGGACCGAAGAGGTCTGGGCCATTACATCAGATACCTCTCAAAACATTCTCATCCTCAAGAATCCAAAACCCACCTAAAGAGAAAACGAAACTGGGTTCGAACATCCACCCGCCGAGATACCTCTCAAAAGAGAGCAAGCCACAAAAACAACAAAGGGAGCCATCTCATAAACATGAAGGTTTCATAACCACACCAGTTACATTGAGACACGAAAAGAGCTAAACATCAAACAACTCTGGGTACTGAGCATGCATATGTGACTCACGTTCCCAGGTAATCTCCTCCAACCCACCATGTCGCCACAAGACACGAACCAAAGAAATAGAATGCCCACGCAACACCTTCTCCTTGCAGTCCTAGATCTCCACAGGTCGCTCCTCAAAGGTTGCATCATCATCGACATCGATCTATCCCCAATCAATGATGTGAGAGTCATCATGAAGGTAACGACGGAGCTGCGATACATGGAAAATGTCCTGTATCCGACTCATCTACGGGGGAAGTGCTACTCGATATGCCACACATCCAACATGAGATAACACCTCGAAAGGCCCAACAAATCCGGGAGAAATATTACTCCCACGACCAAACCTTCGCTTCCCATGATGGGGAGTCACCTTCAAAAACACATGATCCCCAACATTAAACTCTAAGGGTCTCCTCCTTTGATCGGAATATGATTTCTGATGATCTTGCGCTGTCTTCATCCTCTCACGAATCACCTGAACCATCTCTATTGTATTCTGCACTAGTTTAGGTCCGAGAATTGCTGACTCTCCAACCCCAGTTCAGCACAACGGAGAACGGAAAGTTCGTCCATATAAGGATTTAAACGGCGCCATACCGATGTTGGAGTGAAAACTATTATTGTAAGAGAACTCCACCAAGGGTAAGTGCCTCACCTATGAGCCTCCAAAATCAAGAACACAAGAGCATAACATGTCTTCAAGAGTCTGGATGGTTTGCTCCGTTTGACCATCCGTTTAAGGATGAAAAGCAGTGCTAAGACATAGCTGAGAACCAAAAGCATGTTGGAGACCTTTCCACACCCTGGAGGTAAAATGAGGATCTCGATCAGAAATGATCATCCTTGGGACTCCATGAAATCTCACCACCTCCTCCATATACTGCCTCGAGAAAACTTCCACTAAGCTTGACTCCTTGATTTCTATGAAGTGGGCCGATTTTTTTAAACGATCCACTGCCACCCAAATAGCATCGTGTCCTCCCGGAGCTCGAGGTAAACCTGTAACAAAGTCCATTGAGATATCCTCCCACTTCCACTGAGGAATATCTAATGGCTGGAGAAGACCACCAGGAACACGGTGTTTGGCCTTCACCTTCTGGCAAACTAAACATCGAGACACAAACTCCACAACCGCGTGCTTCATCCCAGGCCACCAAAACTGACTCTTCAAGGATCGGTACATCTTTTTCACGCCATGATGTACCACTAGAGGTGAACTATGGAACTATCTGAGAACCGCCTTGTGTATCTCCAAAGGAACAAAAACCCTTCCTTGATACAACACTCTGTGTTGTTCATACTCAGACCAACCATCAGGGGACTCACCACAAACAACTTGGTCTCTCCAAACCTCCACCTCAAGATCTCCCAACTGGGACTCTTCCACCTTCTACACCAGGGATGACTGCACTGTCATCTGAAAAAGATAGCCTCTACCCCCAACTTCTCCCATGTCAAGATGAAAAGCTGACAGTTCTTCTATTACTCTCCAGGAATCATCGGATTCACACACAGCATCACTACGGGACTTTCATCTCAGCACATCAGCTACAACATTCCCCTTTCCAGGTGTATACTATATTTCAAAGTCGTATTTTTTCAAGAACTCCATCCACCGACACTGTCGTAAATTTAAGTCATGCTGGGAGAAAACATACCTCAAACTCTTGTGATTGGTGAAGACCAAAAAGTGCTCACCAATGAGGTAATTTCTCCACAACTTCAGAGCAAACACCACGACTGCCAACTCAAGATCATGAGTGGCATAATTGTGTTCTTGGGGACGCAACTGCCGAGACCCATAAAAAAAAACTGACCTCTGCTGCATGAGAACACAGCCTAACCCCAGATGTGAAGCATCATAGAAAACATCAAACTGGACTCCCTCAGCTGGAAGACAAAGGACTGGAGCACTTAATAACTTCTCCTTTAGATACACGAAGGTTGTCTGGCACTGATCAGTCCATAAAAAGGCCTTATCCTTCCTGTTCAATGCTGTTAGAGGGGCCGCAACCCATGAGAAATTGGCCACGAACCTCCTGTAATAGCCTGTGAGACCAAGGAAACTTCACACCTCTGACACTGTCTTGGGGGCTGCCCAAGACACAACTACTTCTATCTTCAATGGATCCACAGAAAATCCTTGTTGGGACACAACATGCACCAAGAAACGGACTTCTCAGTCCCAAAACTCAAACTTCGACAACTTCCAAAATAGCTGATGTCGACGAAGAACTCCCAAAATGGCTCGTAGATGCTCAGCATGATCCTCTTCAGATGTGGAGTACACAAGAATGTCGTCGATGAAGACCACCATGAACTTGTTCAGGAACTCATGGAACAAAACATTCATCAATCCCATGAACACATCTGGAGCATTCGACACGCCGAACGACATTACAACTAACTCATAATTCCCATGACGACAACCGAAAGCAGTCTTCGGGATATCATCATCCTTCACATGCATCTGATGATATCCTGACTGCAAGTTGATCTTTGAGAACCAACTTTCACCCTTCAGTTGATCGAATAAGTCATCAATCCACAGAAGAGGATAGCGGTTCTTTATTGTCACTTTGTTTAAGCGATGATAATCGAAACACAACCACAGACTACCGTTGACCTTATTTACAAACAAAACTGGTGCAACCCATGGTGACACACTTGGTCGAACAAAACTGCACTACAACAGACCATCAAGATGCATAGGTAGATCTCGTAACTCAGAATGGGTCATCCTATATGGAGACATAGAGATAGGAGGCACTCCTGGCTGTAGCTCGATCCCAAGCTCAATCTCTCGTCGAGGGGGTAATGCTACAACCTCTTTTGGAAAGACATTAGGTTACTCCTCCATGACCCTAGGAAATGTCAACTATTGAACCTCTGAAGAACTCAGCATCAACTCAGTCGTCATGGATGATAAGGATGGAACGTGCCTATGACCCATCCGAGGATCTCGCTCACCAACAAACACCACCTACTCTCTATCGGCACCAAGGAAAACGACCTTCTTCTTGAAGCAATCCACAATAGCCTACATCGAATACAACCAATCCATGCCGAGGATGACATCATATGGTTGTATTCATAAACATAGGAAATCTCCCCAAGATAGGTGTTGCCCCAACACTGGCTCACAGTCTCTACATACTTCAAACAAGTCAGCTTGACCTCCAACTGGCGTAGTCAACACCAAGGGCACTGGAAGCCTCTCTAACTCAAGTCCTAAAGAATGGACAAGAGTAGGTGATATGAAGGAGTGTGTCACTACTGAATCAAACAAGGCATACACCAAGGTAGAAAACAAGCAAAGGGTACCTCGAACGACATCTGGATCATCTAGTGCTGGCAATGCTAGAGCATGAAGATGACCACGACCTCCTCCACAACCTCTCTAACCCTAATGACGACCACCACCATGGCCGCGCTATGCTCTCTGAGGATGGGGAGTATCATGGGGTTGTCCTATGCCTGCCCCATCTACCCTCTTCTGATCGAAAGCTGGTGCAACTGGCTGCTGCTGCCTCGGAGGAATCTGCCTCAACGGAGGAACCTGGAGCGGAGCGCCCGGTGTACGATGACCGATCTGGAAGGTCCGACACTCCTGCTGCTGATGACCATGACCACCACAAGAAAAACAAGCGCCTGATCCATTGGAATAGGCCTGAGAGTTGCTGACTCTAGATAAACGAGATGCGAAGGGCTGGGACCTACCCCCGGCTAAACAGATTCTCTTCTGCCCTGAAAACCAGGAACCCTGGACCACAGCTCTGCTCCGTGAGGAATCATGATGATTCCCCTCTCGTGATGATCCAGTCCCAGCCAAAGTCCTCTCGAAAACCTCTGCCCTTTCCAGCACCTCAAGATATGTCTTCAGCATAAATGGGGTGACCTGGCGCTGGATCTCTAGACGCAAAGCCTCCTCAAAATGTCTCACCCTGGCCTCCTCATCAGGTAACAGGTCCGAAGCATATCGTAGAAGGGTCCTGAAATGGATTCCAAACTTCCGAACACTGGATCTCCCCTGTAGAAGGGTAAGAAGCTCCTGGCGACTAGACGCCTTTGCAGTCGAAGAAAGGAACTCAACCCTGAACTTGTCTCAAAACTCCTCCCATGAGATCGTTGAATCCTCATGATCCCCGAGGAACAAGAGCCACCACTTCCTCGCTGCTCCACACAGCATCGTCACCACCAAAGACACCCAGTGCTCCTTCCGAGTATGAATCGAACTGAAACCGATCTCGACCTCCTCCAACCAGTCTTCTGTGACTACATCTGAAACGGATCCCTCATACTTCTGGAGACTCTGGCGCTGAAACTCTCAGAGTTTCTTCCTCCAAGTTTCATCTTCTTCAACCTCTACCCTACGACGACCTGCTGGAACAGCCTTCTGGACATCTTTTATGAAAACCTGATGAGGATGTCGACCTAGAGCCATACCTACAAAATAACAAACACTTAGAGCTCCTAAGCCTGGAATATGGAAGACTCGACATTAATTAATTAATTTTTTTCTTTCATTCGTTTTAGGTTAACCTATTCCAAGGTCTACCCATTCAAACACAGGCACAAAGAAGAATGATGCATGATACTTTCCTAGATCTCTACCCTACAACTAGTATCACCTTGATTAGTATCCATGGTAAACTTAAAGGTCCGTACATCAGATCATAGGGGGCCCTAAATGCCTATTTCTCAGCCGATCTCCAGTGTTTACCCCACTTTCTAAACATGAATGACACTGTTTCCCTACCAACCCATGCAACCTCACCTGTGCCTAACTCCAATCTCCATCCTATCCCTCAACCAGAGCTCTGATACCACTCTATCACGACCCCTCCCCACAAAGTGTACCCCTCCTAGACCAGCAATGTGAGAAGGAAGATAATGATCCCCAAGTCCCACCTCCAGTAAGCCCTGGGTTGGCGACTAGCACTGAGGGTATAGTAACACACAAATGAGAGGCATTACCCTCTAAGAGAACACATGCGGAAGAGAGAGATAAGATAGACACCAACCAACTCCAAATGAAATTATAAAATAAACCCAAGTACATATATGAAATTCCATGAAAAAGGTACAACAACTGAAAGGGAAACTACAAGTACCCAAAATAAAGTAAAACAACAACGACTACAAGCCCGAACAGCTTCTATAACTACAAGCTAGTAGTAACTAGCCTGATCTCCAGCCTACTCCAAGTGACCTCAAAAACAGTTTATATATATGTAGGGTGAGTATAACAGTATACTCAATAGGATCCTCCCTGAATCCACTCATGCAAAAGTAAAGAAAGCATGCTAAAGAACAGTGAACAACAATTGAAAATAACTCATCACCTAAACAGGTATACTATGTTCCCAACCTCACCATGGATACTCTCTCCACATAACGCATACAAGAATATATCATATAGTAAAGAACATCAAGGGTACCCAACTACTACTTCCCCACTGGTTTGCCGCTTTTCCCCAACGACATACGTCCTGTGCATCTCTCTCCAAAAGCTTACCCATATAAACTAGGGCTAAGCTCCACAATCTGCACCACATGCACCACAAAGGCTTTCCCATAGACACCTAGGCTAAGTTCCACACCATCCTCACAACCAAAAGTAACCAGGTAGGTTCCGGGAGCCACCACAGCATGCATAACGTATATCATACATTGGTTATTGTACCTCAAGCCATTACAGCCCATACACCGAGTAAGGATCCTCAAGCCATCACATCCTATACACGTTACACCTATAGTAGTCCATAGGATACTATATCCAGAATATATGTGTGGAAATAACCACAAGCCACTACAACCCTCTACACACATATATGGGGAAAACTAACCGTTGTGCCCATGATACTAGTATCTACCAAGATAAGAGAGCGGGGTCAAAAGGGGTAGTCATCCATTCATCCTCCCATCGGAATGTTGGGGAAAACACCCCCCAGGGCTCAGAATCCCTGGGGTGTCAGTTACCCTTACCCACAGGGTGTAGTAGCGTATAGAAACACAAAAAGTAAAGAATATATATATATCTCATAACCACACTATAGGAATAACCTAGTTTTAGCCTCAATTGCAGCTAATGTCTCTCGGACTCCAAGCTGCTATTTCTAAGACTAGGCATCCTATAAGCACACAAGCGGTTAAAGAACTTCATTAGGTTACTTCATTAACTTTTTTATCAATTCCACTTCACGTTAATTAATTCTTTTCACGTTAATTAACCATGAACAAAACCCACATTTAAACTTTCTTAGCATCACATTCAAGATTTACTGTTCCTTTAAAGTTACAACATCACCATTAAATTCCAGTATCTCCATCCCTATGGATTATCATCATTTAATCAAAATTTCATTTCAGAATTACTTTCCCACATTCCCATGCATTTTAGAAAATCATCCTAAGCTACTAAACACAAGGGGGGTCAACATAGTGAGTAGATATACTGCCCGTCGAGTCTTTTCCACCTATATCAAGTGCATAGGCCCATTCTCCCTCGAGATGCTAAACACGGAAAGCACGTGGCATACCCCGCGCGTCTTTGCCCCTTTAGGAAGAAGGGTAAGAAAAACCAGCTTCCTTGAGCAGTGGGGGAAAAGTAAAGTAGATAAGAACCAATCAAACCATCAAACATTCATCCAACACATCCATTCCATACCATCATCCCTGGTGTCCTCTCCGACACCCACATGTATAAACCAATGCATCTCACCACTCTAGGCGTCATCTGCTGCCACAACCACAAGGCCTCTCTGCCTCCACATATCACAATACCCTCCCAGGGTCACATCACAACCCAAGAAGTAGGAAAACAACACATTACATCAATTGGGCTCTTGTCCCTTTATCAAGGCATCCGGCCTTCATACATAATGAGCACCCATGGCTCCAAACCACAAGGCATTCAGCATTACAACAAAGAGGATAACTCAGAACCATATCAGGCATTATCTTTTATCAACAAAAAGTTCTTTAATCCCTCTTGAGTTAACCAGTTCACTATTGGTAGGTTCCAACTATGGTAAACCTAACCAAAAAATTATCATAGCTATCACAATTTAATTAAACAATTAACTTGACATGCCTTTAAACAACAAGCACCAACAACAACAACCGGATTCGTTCACATGCCTCTTTATCTTTATCCAACTAATTATCAATTAATTATGGATTTATGTTCTTTATCAATTAATCAAGAATAACATGCTAACAAGCAATAAATATATATCACACTATTTAGTAAATCAAGAGGCAAACCGTTATCACGGTACAAAGCAACACATGCGATCAAACCAATTATTTTAATCCGGTTCAAGTATTTAATTAGGTTAATTTCATTGTGATCCAAAGGCCAAAACATGATAACTCTATGATTTCACATAAACAAATAGAGAATCCACAAATCCCCTACCTCAATGGTCAAGGAACACTCAAGCAAACGGGTCGATTCTCCACGAATCCTCCTTACATATCCTCTCCTAACACAACCAAGACCAAATCTCATCATTTTAGATATCCACAAACCTAGATCTACCCATAACGGGAATAGATATAAGAATATGAGAGAAGAGGAGGAGTAGATCTAAGTAGATCTAAGAAACCAAACAAGAACGAGGAAGAAAGACCACATACCTCAAGAAACCGACTTTGATTCGTGAAGAGAAGCCTTCGGATCACCTCCAAAACACTTGGGAGAGGTTATTATACCTCCAAGGAAAGGTAATACTGAGTTATGGACAATTAGGGGCTTAAACGAGCAAGATAAAGGCCAAACAGTCAAGATCCTAAAATTTAGGATCTAACTTTAAGTGCCTGCATGGCCTAGTCGCACGGTTAGACAAACCGTGCGCTAATCGTGCAGTCACCACTGCCTTAGCCACTCAGCTCGCACGGTTTGGTGGCACGGTTTAGACAAACCGTGCACCTACCATTCGGTCTCTACTGCCATCAAGGCCAGCTATGCACGGCTTGGCCGCACGGTTTGACAAACCGTGCGCCAACCGTGCGAAAGCTACAGGACTTCCAGTTTTCTTTAGAAAGGCCACCCAAACACACCTCCAAGATTCCTCGATCCCCCAGGACACATCTAACACAACATTTTCACAAGGGAATGGACTAGAGAGGTCCAGGCCATTACATACATTACATATATTAGGAGAATTGGTCATAATGGATCCATTAGTCCACTTAGTCCCAATAGACCCATAATCCCAATAGGCCCATTAGGCCCATCAGGCCACTTAGGCCCAACCGGTCCACTCAACCCATTAATCCCATTAGACCTATTCGGTCGAATGGGGCTTACTGGGACTATTAGGACACCTAGCCCCAATAGTCCCATTTGGACCGTTTGGCCACTTGGCCACTCAGGCCCAATAGGCCCATTTGGACCATTTGGTCACTTGGCCACTCAGGCCCATTGGGCCAATTTGGCCCAGTGGACCCATTATGCCCATTATACCCTTTAGGCCAATTAGGCCCAATTGGCCGATTAGGCCACTTCGGCCCATTTGGCCCATTATGCCACTTAAGCCTATTAGACCAATTTGGCCCATTAGCCCAATTTGGACACTTAATTCTATTAGACCCATTAGGCCACTTAGGCCACATAGGCCCATTTGATCCTTAGGCCTATTAGTCCATTTAGGCCAATTTAGTTCATTTAGGCCAATTAGACTAATTTGTCCATTTAGGTCATTTAGGCCAATTAGGCCATTTAGGCTATTTAGGCTGTTTAGGCCAATTTAGGACATTTAGTCCAATGAGTCCAATGAGACCAATTCAGGCCAATTTAGTCCCTTTAGGGTATTTAGGCCAATTAGAAGATTTAGTCCATTTAGGCCAATTTAGGCCAATTAATCCAATTATTCGAATTATGCCCATTATCCCAATTAGTCCAACTAGACAATTTAGTTTATTTAGGCCATTTAGGACAATTTAGGCCATTTAGGCTAATTAGGCCATTTAGGCCAATTTAGACCATTTAAACTATTTAGGTAAATTTAGAAAATTTAGGACAATTCGGCCAAATATGGCATTTAGGCCAATTTAGGCAATTTATACAAATTACGTCAATTAGGATGATTAGTCCATTTAAGCCGATTAGGCCAATTTTGACCATTTGGGCCAATTAGGAAAAATATTCAATTTAGGAAATTTAATCCATTCAGTCCATTTAAGATAAATTTGTTCATTTAGGCTATTTAGACCAATTTAGGCCATTTAGGCCAATTTGGTCAAATATGCCAATTAGATAATTTAGGCAATTTAGGCCAATTTAGGCCATTTAGAACAATTAGGACAATTAGACCAATTTTTTTCCATATAGACCATTTAGACCAATTAGGAAAATTATACCAATTAGGCAATTCAGGCCAATTAGACCAATTAAACCATTTAGTCTAATTTATGCCATTTAGGCCAATTTAGGCCATTTAGGTCAATTTAGGCCACTTAGTCCAATTAGACCAATTATTTCATTTAGGACATTTAGGATAATTATCCCATTTAGGACAATTATATAAATTATTCCATTTATGTTATTTAGGCCAATTAGGCCATTTAGACCATTTAGACCAATTTAGACCATTTAGACCAATTAGGCCAATTTAGGTCATTTAGGCTAATTTAGACCAATTAGCCCAATTAGGCCTATTAAGAAAATTAGTACATTTAGGCTATTTAGTACAATTAGCACAATTAAGCCATTTAGGACAATTATTCCAATTAGACCATTTATCCAATTTAGGCCATTTAGGCCAATTAATCAATTTACTCATTTAGGTCATTTAGGCCACTTAGGCCAATTAGGCCATTTAGTCCAATTAGGAAAATTAGACTGTATAGGTTATTTAGGCCAATTTAGGTCATTTAGGCCATTTAGGCCAATTTAGGTCATTAGTCTATTTAAGCTAATTTAGACCATTTAAGCCAATACAACCAATTAGTTTATTTAGGCCAATTTAGGCCATTTAGGCGAATTAGGCCAATTATGACATTTAAGCCGATTTGGGAAATTTAGTCCATTTAGTTCAATTAGGTCATTTAAGAAAATTAGACCAATTATAAAATTTAGTGAATTTAGGTCAATTAGGTCAATTAGGTTAATTTAGGTCTTTTAGGCCAATTAGACCATTTTGGCCATTTAGGCTGTTTAGGAAAATTTAGGCCATTTAGGCCAATTAATCAAATTAATCCAATTATTTAATTTATGAAATTTAATAAAATTAGGCCATTTAGGCCAATTTAGACCTTTTAGAACAATTAGGCCAATTTTGGCCATTTAGGCCAATCTAGGCCAATTAGGCCAATTAGGCCATTTAGGCCATTTGGATAATGTACTATTAAGGGACACACAATACATAAAATTTATGTTACGAGTACTCATAAGCAGTTGAGGTTTCTTCTCATGAAGTTCACACTTGGTAATATCTAAGATGGGAGATTATGAAAACATACTCGTTAGTAGGAATTCTGCATGTTTTGGTGTCATTGAATATTCCTATCTATGAGTGTGTGTGATGGTCCTTAGACTTTAATATTATTATTAAATCATGTCACAACTTGAATACATAGATGTATGTCGTAAACCATGATGATAAGAGCTCATGATGAAGTTGGATACATTGGGTACGTCATGAGTGACATGTCATTAATGAATAAGTTGAGGAATGATTTTTCCCTTCCATCTTTATAGAAGCTGATATCTCAACCCTTTTATTGGAATAAAACCATCGCATTAATTCCATGTCCATGGTGTAACAGTGTGTTTATTTCAGATAGTCAAAGGAAGACATATTGAACATATAGGTTAGTGACATGGATGTGAAACCTTCTTGATGAGATATTGTGACAAAGAAATTATATTACACAGTGAGCATTCATATTTGGTTTTTGATGTTGCGACATCAAGTTCTTTATCTTGGGTTCTTTGACCCATTTCTAGACAATAATCTTGGACTTTAGGCAAGTATTCCTAATGTCAATGAGAATGAATCCTAGAGGGTATTGATTAGTATAATACTACAATATTGGATAATATGAAAGTGATAAACCTAGAATGAATTAAAATTATATATGTTGAAGAAATCCATAAACTGAATAAGCATCTAAATATACATTTAATTATAAATTTAATACCATTGACATAACATAAACAATACATACTAATTAGCATGATAAACATGTTTATGTTATGGATTCTTCTTATATGTTCATTTCAGTCTAATTCCATTTATGTTGTGTAATTTGGTTATTCGGTCACTTGTTAATTTTGATCGTTTTTTCATTTGGCTATTTGACTAACTGACCAATTAGGCCATTTAAGAAAATTAGGAAAATTAGGTCAATTAGTCCAATTAGTCTATTTAGACCAATTATCCCATTTAGAAAAATTAGTTTGTTTAGGCCAATTAGGCCATTAGGCCAGTTAGGTCTGCCTAAAGGGCCCGAAGGCCTTCTTTTTATTGATTTTTTGATAACCCCCCTTTCAAGGGATGAGGGGGAACCCTTACAAGGCCCGTAGGCTTAGAGATTACATGACCCATAGGTCTTAGGAAATATTCAGACTATAACTACATGGAACCGCTCCTTCCCAGCTTCTTCATCCTAATGTTGGCTCTCCACCTTCATATGGCTAGTTTGGATAGGTTTCCCGTGCATGCACAGGTTGGTCCTGATGGCAATTCCATACCCTCTCTTTCTGACAAATCCTCTTAGCTTCTGCTCTAGTGAAAGCTCCTGCTCTGAATCCTCATATGGAGTCTGCTCCTTGTAGATTATTTCTGGTCATTAAGCACAATTTCAGGTGGCCTGAAGGCCTTGAGGTGCCCCTAATGCCTTGAGGTTGTCCAAATTCCTTGAGGTGGCCCAAAATCTTTATCGGACTGAAGGGCTTGGGTGGCGATTTGATCATTTATGCCAATTTAGACCAATTAGGCTAATTAATCCAATTAGACCATTTAATCCAGTTGGACCATTTAATCCATTTCGACCAATTAGACCATTTAGATCCATTTGGAAGTTTAGGCCAATTTAGTCCAATTAGGATAATCAGGTCAATTAGGCCTATTAGACCATTTAATCCAATAAGACCATTTAATCCATTTAGAATAATTAGGCCATTTAGACCAATTAGTTCATTTATGTCAATTAGGACATTATGCCAATTATTCCATTAGGATATTAGGCCATTATGCTATTTAGGCCAATTAGGTCATTTCGGTCGTTTAGCCATTATCCCATTAGTTCAGTGGGCCATTAGGCCATTTGGTCATTTGGCCATTTGGTCATTTTGGAAAATTTAGACCAATTTAGGCCAATTAGAACAAAAAAATCCTAAAACCAAGAACCAAAACATTATATCTGAAACACTAATAGTTAAGGCCTAATTTGGCCCATTAGGCCAATTTTTCCACTTAGGCCCATTAGTTCACTTAGGCCCATTTGGCTGATTCATCCCATTCGGACGAATAGGCCACTTAGGCCCATTAGGATCATTAGTCCACTTAGGCCACTTAGAACCATTATTCCCATTCAACCCACTTGACCCATTAGGACCGTTCAAACCATTAGGCCACTTAGTCCCATTAGGCCCATTACGACGATTAGGCCACTTAGGCATATTAGTCTCATTAAGCCGATTTGTCCACTTAGGCTCATTATGCCGATTAGGCCCATTAGACCACTTAGGCACAATTGGACAACTATGTACATTAGTCCACTTAAGCCAATTAGGCCAATTAGTCCACTTAGGCCCATTGGTCCACTTAGGCCCATAAAGGCACATTAGGCGCATTACGCTCATTAGGCCCATTAGGCCACTTAGGGCCATTAGGCTCATTAGGTTCATTCATCCCATTAGGCCCATTAGGCCACTTAAGCCCATTCGAACCATTACGCCCATTAGGTTGATTAGGCCACCTAGGCCCATTAGGCCAATTAGGCCACTTAGGCCCATTAGGCCCACTAGGCCCATTAGGCCCATTCATCCCATTATGAAAATTAGAACCATTATCCCAATTAACACCATTAGGCCTGTTAAGCCACTTAGGCCCATTATACCCATTAGGCCACTTAGCCACATTAGGTCCATTATACCACTTAGTCCACTTAGTTTCATTACGCCACATAGGCCCATTTGGACACTTAGGCCCATTATCCCGCTTTGTTCAATTAAGACCATTTGGCCCATTTGGCCCCTTAGGCCACTTAGGCCCATTTGGCCTATTAGGTCACTTAGGCCACTTAGGCCCATTAGGGCACTTAGGGCCATTGAGACCATTAGGTTTGTTTGGCCCCTTAGGCTACTTAGGCCTATTAGGCCACTTAGGCCCCTTAATCCCATTAGGCCACTTAGGCCCATTGATCCCATTCGGCCCATTAGGCCCCTTGGGTCACATTTGACTCTTAGGCCCATTAGTCCCATTGGGCCACTAAGACAACTTAGGCCCATTATTCCACTTAGGCCCATTGATCTCATTGGGCCACTTAGGATGATTAGGCCCATTAGGCCCATTTGGACACTTAGGCCCATTAGACCCATTAGCCATTGGTCCCATTAGGCCACTAAGGCCTATTGGGCCACTTATGCCCATTAGGCAACTAAGGCCCATTAGGAAACTTAGGCCCATTAGACCACTTATTCCCATTAGGCCCATTGGGCCCATTAGGCCACTTAGACCCACTTGACCACTGAGGGCCATTAGACCCATTAGGCCCTTTAGGCCACTTAGGCTGCTTATACCCATTAGGCCGATTCAGCCCATTAGGCTCATTGTCCATTAGAACCATTAGTCCCACTAGCCCCCTTAGGCCCATTGAGCCCATTAGGCCACTTTATCTCATTAGTCCACTTATCCCAATTAGTCTCATTAGGCTACTTAGGCCCTTAGGCCCATTAGGCATATTAGGCCACTTTGGCCCATTAGGCCCTCCAAATCATTTGATAAATTTTAATAAAATCCAATTTTGAGGAAAAAGTGGGAACCTTACACTATACAACATGACGCATATCTAAATTTCAAAAATAGTATACATATTTAAAATTTGAAATGAGTATCATCACCACAGGAACTGTCGTATCAGCAACAGATCCCTCAAATCACACAACCACTGCCTCAAAGATAGCACGTCAAAGAAGTTGTCTCCATCATCATCACCACCACATTGTCATCCACTCTGAACATCATTTTTGTAACCATTATCTCTAGAGTCCCCACATCATCGGTAATAAAACCACCTTTGTCGTCGTCGACCATCATCATTAGAGCCGTGAACTAGAGAAAAACGAACTAGACATCCACTAATCACCACTGATGTATTCATATCTTTGCCATAGAACTCCAACATCACTGCCAAAAAACCATAAAAATAGAACATCAAAACCATTAGAACCTTCAAAGATGGGCCATTCTCCCTCTCGGAGACCCTAATCCCCTCGAACCGCACCACCCAAAACCTCCATGAAGACCCGTGCACCAGACTGCCAAGTAAAAGAGCACATCAAGGATGAGAAGATGGAGGCCTCGGTAGGGGACCAAGACAAAAACCACATCAATAAAACAAAATATAGAACCAATAATTGAGAAACAAAATCGATACCAAACAAAATCACCATACGAGTCCTTAATCTGCATCCGCAAAATAGTGAAGGAGACACATTGAGGAATGAACCTGAGCTAAGACCACTATCAGCTCTAATCCAGCACCATCCCAAGTAGGCCTAGATATTTAATAAAGCTTGACCAAAGTGGAGACCAACGTGATGGGTAGGCTAGTATGGGTAGAGGAGAAGGAAGGCACCAGACGCACTCACCACTGCCGACCCAATCTGACTAAAGCACCTACACACACATACCCAAAATGGGGTTCTGATACATAGGGATAGATCAAAAGAGGGGTGGTGAGCGACGCATGATGACCACACAAAAAAAATACACATCCTTTGAGAGGGAAGAAAAATAAAGAATGAGAAATAAGAGGATGGACCAGGTGAAGTGCCACCATCATCGTCGAGAAGACCCTCAAAACCCTAGGAGGGGAAGAGGAAGCAGCGGGAGCATTGGGATCCCGGAGAGTGTAGAGCCATCTGGTTCATTATTTAGGCTCATTAGGCCCATTAGTAAATTTAGGCCCATTAGACAAATTTGGACCATTACGCCTATTAGGACCATTCGACCACTTAGGCCCATTGTTCCACTTCGGCCCATTAGGCCCATTCATCCCTTTAGGCCACTTATGTCCATTTGGCCCATTAAACCCATTAGATTAGGCCCATTAGGCCACTTAGGACCATATGTCCCATTATGCCCATTTGGAAAATTAGAACCATTAGGCCACTTAGATCCATTCATCCCATTAGGCTCATTAGACCCATTAGGCCACTTAATCCCTTTAGGCCACTTTGGCCCATGAGGCACATTAGGCCTGTCATGACCCGCCTTCACCAAGATGAAGAAAGGGATATATAATTGTGAGACCCTTCCTTATTCAAGTGTAAGGATAGATAATGACCCCTGAGTCCCACCTTCAATAGGCCCCAGAGTGGCGACTAGCACTAAGGGTATATAATACCACCTAAAATGGAAGGTATTAGCCTTTTTATTTAATAGGATTTGGATATAAGATGGTAAATCTAAAAAAAATACAAAAATAGAAAGTAAAATAAAAGCCAAAAACCCTTTTTACACATGCATGATCAAAATAAAGTGCTATAAAGTACAAGAAAACTCCAAAGGAAAGTACCAAAATAAAGAAAAGCAGCAACGACGACTATCTTGACACCCAAGCTAGTAATGTCTGACACATTCCTCAAAGTCCTCATGGAAACCCGAAAGTAGTTTTATATACATAGGGTGAGTATATAGGTATACTCAGTAGATAAAACCAAAAACTCTCACATACAAGTGGGGGGGCATTCTAATTCCCCATGAGAAATAGAGATAACCAAAACACCTAGCAAGGAAACTATACACCCAACCTCATCAAGGCACGCTTCCCAAATCACGCATGTTAGGTAAAGTAATAGTAATAGCACATCGATATTTGGGTACCCCTAACCACTTTCCCACTAGTTATTTAGGACATCCTACGCATGAAACCTCTCCCATAAGTTCCACTACAGTCCCACTACTACCCCAACAACAACCTTGTGGGCCAACACAACCACGTATCCTGCCAGCAGACACCTGGGACACAACAAACACACATCACTACGCCCGCAAACACCTAGGCCACAACAACTACACATCACTATGCTTGTAAACACCTGGGCCACAACAACCACTTCCACGACTGAAGACACATGGGAGTCATCCCTAATACACTTGGGAAACAAAACTTCCCGCACACACTTGGTCCAACCACCACAACACACCCTGCCCAAAGAGACTTGGGCCATATTGAACCTTAGGATATCAAATCCAGCCCAAAGAGTCTTGGGCTACCTGAGATAGGAATCATAAAAGAGCGAATAACCATCCACTCATAATAATGTTGGGGAAAACACCCTCCCCCATGAAATGGGGGTGTTCGGCACGGAGTGCTCAACATGGGTGGGGTGCAAATAAGAAACATGAGAACTAAATTTATATATATAATTAAAAAAAACTCATCCCAACCTAAGGGTTCCGAAACAGACAGTCATCCCATACACAACCAGGGCACAACCACCCTTGTTACTATTCCAACACGCATGAACACACAATAGCCACAACCAGAGCACAACCCATTTCTAGAAAACAATCCCCCAGTGTACCAATTATCGTTATCATGTTCAAGTGATTCCATTTAAATATTCCTTCACTACCTGGAAACTAACCTACATAGACACAATCCAAGACATTAACTAAAGGAAAACAACCAAGCAGTAATTTAAGCATTCACACCCGGTTCTCTTGTAAAATCACGACAACAAAAGGGATTTGTGATATCCCTCGAAGTACTGGAACAAAACCAATCCCCAACATATATCCTCACACAACCTCATATCCAAAAACATAAAATGAACAATAGGAGATCCCATCCCTATCCATGTCACCCCACAAGCATCAAGCAGAAAAACCATGTTCTTATTAGCAGAACAGAGCAAGGGAGTTTCTAAATTTATCCACACCATTTATCAAGTTCCTTATTTCTATTTGATTAACCAGGGTGATCACACAAGGATTATTATTCATCGAGAATCCATTTTATCAACCAAATTTAAGCAATTAACCAGTTCCCATGTTACATCCATACAATCACAAGATTATCTAGAAAAATAGAGGTTCATTAGTGCACAAGAAAGGACCACAAACAACCACAATTTTCTGTGGGAATAAGCCAATACAATTCAAAACATAAATAAAATATGATAAACGAATATAGAAAAATCACCATCATTCACATCCATTAATTATTTAAAGGTATTTTTATTATCTTCATTTAGGTTTGGTTTCATCCACATCACAAAGGAAACATTATCACACCCACCCCACATGATACACAAAAAAGAGAGATGAAGGAAAAACCCTACTTGGAGGATCAGGGATTGAAGTTTTATCCTCACGTCAAGAACTAAGGATGCCTAAATTATAGGAAAAGAAAACTCAAAGGATTCAAGGTTGAGTGGTAAGAGATCCATCACATGCGCATGATTTGTCTCCAAAAGAGGGACTCCAATTGAACCAAGGAAAAAAAAGGACCAAGTAAGAATAAGATCTTCATGTGATAAAAGGCTAGATCCTAGAGTTATGGGATATGAAATCTCAGACCTATTAAAAGGAAGATCGTGATTTCACCATGTAGTTGGGTAGTTATACACGATGGAATTAATTTAGATTTATTAATTTTACTATGAGACAATGAAGATAGACCCGCAGACGGCTGCGAGTTGATGGATATCCTTTAAATAGAGAAAACATGTAAGAGGGGATAAGCTCGAAACATGGAAAAGGTGTGACACAGGGTCTCTACACCATCAGAGGATTTAAAATACCATTTATGGGATTAAATGGCCTTAAACCACTTTAAAAGAGGTAATAAAACTTAAAAGAGGTGTTACAGGAAAACTAGGAGAATGAACCTCGAAACTCCATAGTGGCACTATTTGGGTGTGGCACCGGTCCGTGAGACCGATCAGTGGCACCGATAGGCGATATCATGATGACACCCCACCACCGACACTAATGCCCTCCTGACTCAACCATGGCATCCAGGTCATCCCAAGCACCATAATTTGAAAAAGTAATGAACCAAAAGGGTCTGGGACATTACATTATATACCTATCAAACTATTCTCATCCTAGATAATCTAGAATAAACCCAATGAAAGGAGAGGGGTATGAAAAACCACCTCTTAAGATACCTATCAGGGAAAAAACCACCCTAGAATTGTTCAAAAGTGGGAACAAACCTCAATATCTAGGAACACCCCTCCCTAATCTATCTCATGAACAACCACAGATACACCACTACTCTTCTCCCCCAAGTTACCACACAAACCCATAAAGGTCACACCATCGAGACATATGGATTAGGGAGTCCCTTCCTCCATGTCAAGATATTATCCTCTTTGGGTGGCACTGACTCACCCACATGGGTTTAATCACAACCACCTTAATGCATCTTGATTAGAGATCAGGTCCCCCCCTTGGTCAGGAATTTTCACACGCATTCAAAGAACAAGGGAAACGACTCCTCTCATAGAAAATGAGGTAAAGAATTACATCATAGTCAACTACAAAACAACACAAAACAAAACTCAAAACAGCTCTGGGTACTGGGCACACATCTATGCCTCCCATTCCTAGGTACTCTCTTCATGGACACCATGCCTCTATAACACACGAAACAAGCAAATGGTTCATCTATGAAGCACCTCCTCCTCAAGATCCTTGATCTGTATTGGTTTCTCTACAAATGTCACATCGTCTTCGATATCCATCTCTCCCCATTCGAGGATGTGTGAGTCATCGTGTAGATATCGACAGAGCTAAGACACCTCACCACCGACACCGACACCCTCTTAACTCACCCATGGCGTCCAAGTCACCCCAAGAACTAGAATTTGACAATGTAATGGACCACGAGGGTGCGGGCCATTATAAGTCTAATTAGGCCACTTAGGTCTATTTGGCCCATTAGGCCACTTAGGCCCATTAGGCCAATTTAGCCCATAAATCCAATTGGATTAGGCCCATTAGACCACTTAAGTCCATATGGCCCATTAGGCCCATTAGGCCAATTAGCCTAATTTGGCCTATTATGAACATTAGGCCCACTAAATCCATTAGTCCACTTCGGCCCATTGGGCCACTTAGGCCCATTCGGCCACTTAGGCCTATTCAGTCACTTAGGCCCATTATGCCACCTAGGCCCCTTAGGCCCATTATTCCACTTATGCTCATTTAGGGCATTCCACTAAGGCTCATTATTCCAACTAGAAGCATTAGGCCCATAAGTCCCATTAGGCCCAGCATGACCATTAGGCTTCTTAGGCCCCTTAGGCCACTTAGGCCCATTGGGATCATTAGGCCCCTTAGTCCCCTTACACCCATTAGGCCACTTAGGCCGATTAGACCACTTAGGCCCATTCGTCCCATTAATCTCATTATGACACTTAGGACAATTCAGTGCATTAGGCTCATTAGACCATTAAGGCCCATTAGACCCATTAGGCCCATTAGGCCACTTAGGCCCCTTAGGCCACTTAGTCCCCTTAGGCCCATTAGGCCACTTAGGCCGATTAGGCCCATTAGTTCACATAGGCCACTTAGGACCATTAGGCCACATAGGCCCATGAGGCCCATTAGGCCCATCAGGACCATTAGGACCATCTAGCCCATTAGTCCCATTAGTCTTGTTAGGCCACTTAGTACCCTTAGGCCACTTAGGACTATTCAGACTATCAAGACAATTAGGACACTTAGTCCCATTAAGCCACTAATCCCCATTAGGCCACTTAGTCCCATTAGTCCACATAGTCCCATTCGTCCCATTAGGCCCATTAGGCCACTGAGTCCCATTAGGCCCATGAGGCTACTTAGGACCATTTGGCCCATTTGGCCCATCAGGCCACTTAGGCCACTAAGGCCCATTAGGCCACTTAGGCCCATTAGAAACATTAGGCCATTGAGGTCCATTCATCCTATTAGGTCACTTAGGCCAATTAGCCCACTTAGGCCCATTAGGCCACTGAGGCCCATTAGTCTCATTAGGCCACAGAGGCCCATTAGGCTCATTAGGCCCATTATTCCCATTAACCCATTAGGACCATTAGTCAACTTAGTTAGGGGAAGGTCGTACAATGATGTGTCGCCGGAAGCTCAAAACGAGTAAGTGAAGAGGAGCAGCGTAATGTAGCCGAATGACCGAGGCTTAAAGGCAATGCCACCCGCCAAGGTTTCTCCACGCTTAAAGACAACGTCACCAGCGATGGAGATGCACCACCAATTCCGGGCAAAGGGAAGAGGCTAAAGCAAGAAGATTGCACAACAAACTTCAAAAATCCCGTCACATTCATGCATCCCCATTACAAAGGACTGAAAATACAATATAAAGACAAAATAAATAAAGAAAAATGCTCCAATTCGAGTTACAAGACATGGGGAACCCAAAAGGCACATAAAAAGCATAAAATAACACTTTCCCATGCCATTTAATGACCCCACTAGCCAAAGTAGCGGGATTCCCTCTTAATGATGCTTTTCTCCACCTTCTCTCTCCTCATTAATGTGCAGCTACGAATTTCCACCATTTGCCATGTGGATAAATGATTTTGGGTCCCAAATAAGTGTGTTGTGGCCCACCATAGTGTTGGACATCAAGAAGTGTGGGCTGGTCCAATTCGAACAACAATTGGGCTTGGAATTTTTATCAAGCCCAAAATTATTCTCCTTGTGTTGAATCTGATCCATATCATTCTCCCCCGGTTGAAGAGGATTTGCCCTCAAATCCACGACATCATCTTCTTCAATGTAAGTAGATAAGTCCCCAATGTTGAATGTTGCAGAAACGCTGCCAAAATCATCTGGTAAATCAATTTTGTAGGCATTGTTTCCCACTCGTTCAAGCACTTTGAATGGACCTTCAGCTCGTGGTGCCAGCTTGCTCTTCCTTTTGGATGGAAATCTCTCCTTGCGAAGGTGAATCCACACTTTGTCTCCAGGTTGGAAAATAGCCTGCTTCCGATGCTTGTTTGCTCGCCTCTTGTATGCCTCATTAGACTTCTCTATTTGAGCACGAATAGATTCATGGAGCTTCTTCATCTGCTTTGTCTTCTCCTCCGCATCAATATTTACCTGAAAATCAAGAGGCAAAGAGCACAATTCTATAGGAGTGATTGGATTGATTCCATAAACCACTTCGAATGGAGAATGTCGGGTGGTAGCACTGGGAGATCTATTGTATGCAAATTCAGCTTGTGCAAGTTGCAAATCCCAATCTCTCATGCTCTTGTTCACCAATGTTCTCAGAATAGTGCCCAATGTACGATTGGTAACTTCTGTTTGCCCATCCGTTTGAGGGTGATGGGATGTGCTGAAAAGAAGTTTCGTACCGAATTTCCCCCATAATGTTCTCCAAAAATGGCTGAGAAATTTTGTGTCTCTATCCGAAACGATGCTGCGAGGAATTCCATGAAGGCGAACAATCTCTTTGAAAAACAATTCTGCCACTTTCACTGCATCTTCAGTCTTATGACAAGGTATGAAATGAGCCATCTTAGAAAATCGATCAACAACAACCATTATTGAATCTTTACCTCGCTGAGTCTTTGGTAAAGCCATAATGAAATCCATGCTGAGATCTTCCCATGGCTGCTCCGGAATAGGTAACGGAGTGTATAAACCAGGCTTGAAATGACTCTTTGCTCTTTGACATGTTCCGCATCTTGAAAGAATAGCTTGGACATTTGATTGCATCTTCGGCCAGTAGAAATGCTCTTTTAGTATCTCCAAGGTTTTATGGATGCCAAAATGACCAGCAAGTCCCCCTTCATGTGCTTCCCGAATAAGCAAGTCCCTGTAATTACCCTTTGGAACACACAACTTGTTTCTCTTAAAGAGAAACCCATCATGTACAGAATAATCCTCCACAAATCCATCTTGACATTGGATTAAAATAGAATTAAACTCCATATCATGCTGATAATCTTCTCTCATAAGCTGAAATCCAAGAATTCGAGCATCAAGAATTGTAAGTAATGCATACCTCCGAGATAAAGCATCTGCCACTAGATTATCTTGCCCCTTCTTGTATTTTGACACAAATGAGAATGATTGTAAGAATTCCACCCACTTTGCATGCCTCGAACTCAGCTTGTGTTGACCATTGATAAACCTCAAAGCCTGATGGTCAGAATGAAGAACAAACTGCTTCGGTCTCAAATAATGAGACCAATGATCTAGGGCTCTTATAACCGCATAAAATTCCTTATCATAGGTGCTGTAATTCCTCCTTGAATCATTCAGTTTCTCGCTGAAATATGCAATAGGGCGCTTGCTTTGGATGAGAACAGCGCCTATCCCAACTCCACTTGCATCACATTCCACTTCAAAGACTTGATCAAAATCAGGCAACGCCAAAACAGGTGCTTCACACAACTTTTTCTTAATGATTTCAAATGATTCATTTGCTGCCTTTGACCACTCAAATTTCCCCCTTTTCAAGCATTCAGTGATAGGTGCCATAATAGTGCTGAAATTGGAAACAAAGCGACGATAAAAAGATGCCAAACCGTGGAAACTTCTTACTTCGGTAATGGATTCTGGTTGTGGCCAGGACTTGATTGCTTCCACTTTTGATTCATCCACCATGATGCCTTCTTTGGTTACCACATATCCCAAAAACACCACTTCTGTTGAAAAGAACTCGCATTTTTCAAGCTTCCCATATAGCTTTTGTTTCCGTAGAACATCAAATACCCACCGAAGATGATCCACATGGCTCTCCACATCCTTGCTGTAAATCAAAATGTCATCCAAATAAACTACCACAAATTTACCAATAAATGGTTTCAGAACTTCATTCATGAGTCGCATGAATGTGCTAGGAGCATTTGAGAGGCCGAATGGCATGACCAGCCACTCAAACAATCCGCCTTTAGTTTTGAAGGCTGTTTTCCACTCATCCCCTTCCTTCATTCGAATCTGGTGGTATCCACTACGAAGATCAACCTTTGAAAAGATTGATGAACCATGCAATTCATCAAGCATATCATCGAGTCGTGGGATGGGATACCTGTATTTGATGGTAATATTATTGATAGCTCTACTATCAATGCACATGCGATACGTACCATCTTTCTTTGGCACCAATAATGCTGGAACAGAACACGGGCTCATGCTTGGCCTTATAAAGCCTCGATCCATCAACTCATCTACTTGCTTCTGCAATTCCCTTGATTCTCCAGGATTACACCGATATGCTGGTTTATTTGGCAATTGTGCACCCGGAACGAGATCAATCTGGTGTTCAATACCTCTAAATGGTGGTAATCCTGCTGGAAGATCATTAGGAAAAACATCATGATATTCCCCAATTAAGGAATGAGCTAAAGGATGTTGATGACTCTTCTCCTCATGGCATGACTTTTCCATCATCAATAAAGCAAAAACTGGCTTTTGCTTATTTATGGCTTTCTCCACTTGAGCTTTGCTGATAAAGAGACTACCTTTGGGTACTTCCGGAACAGATTTTTCTTGAAGAGTTTGGGACGGCTTCAAAGGAGCAAGTGTGATATTCTTTTCCCCAGATCGAAAAGAATAAGTGTTCTTCCTCCCATCATATTTCACTTCCCTGTCAAACTGCCAAGGCCTACCCAACAGCAAGTGACAAGCATCCATAGGAATAACATCACACAGTACTTCATCAGCATAGTTCTTACCAATGGAGAATGAAATTAGAACCTGTTTTTTGACTTGGAGTGTGCTCCCATTGTTCAACCATTGCAATTTATATGAGTGAGGATGATTCTGAGTTGGAAGCTTCAATTTCTCCACTAGTGTTGTTGAAGCCACATTTGTACAGCTCCCACTATCAATAATCACCATGCATACCCGCTGATTAATGGTGCAGCGAGTTTGGAACAAGTTTTCTCTTTGATCTTCTTCCGGGCAGATTTGAGCTTGCAAAACTCTTCGTAGCACCAGCATGTTTCCCACATCAGCTTCTTCCACAACATGTTCCTCATTTTCAGTTTCTTCACCATCATGGTCATCCTCTTTGATTGCCTCTTCAATTTCTTCAATCTCTTTAATAGTAATAATCCGGTTGTTAGGGCAATTGGCCTGAAAATGACCATACCCATGGCATTTGAAACACTTTCGATTCCCACGTTCAAAGGAGTTCGACTTCCCTTTTGTTTGTTCCATAGCCTTCTCTTTCCCTTTTTCCAGCATCTTGTTCCTTCCAAATTCCTTCTCAACAACACCAGATTTATTAGAAGAAATACCCTTATAAACAGTTGTACCTCTATTGTAGTTTTTGAGCGCCGGTGCCCTTGAGGTCCGCTTTTGCTTTTCCACCTTGATCGCCAGCTTGCAAACATCATCAAGTGAGCAGAATGATTGCAACTCCACTGAATGTGCAATTTCTTCATTTAATCCACCCAAAAACCTTGCAATTGTTTGCTCTTTATATTCTGGAACATCACTTCGCATCAATAAACGATCAAATTCCCGAATGTACTCTTCAACAGACTTATCTCCTTGTCGTAGGCTATGCATTCGAAAATAAAGATCTTGCTTATAATTCTCAGGCAGAAATCGTCTCCTCAAAAGCTTTTTCAACTTCTCCCATGAGCGTATCTTGCCTTTATCATCACGTTCCCGCTGTTTCTTCAGATTTTCCCACCAAAGTGATGCATAATCTTTAAATTTCAGAATGGCTACCTTGCACTTCTTCTCGTCAGAACAATTCTTAAATTCGAAGAACCGTTCGATTTCCCGCATCCAATCCAGAAAATCATCCGGATTCATACTCCCATAAAAATCTGGAATGTCGATCCTCAACCCTCTTTCAATGTCTTCATCATCTCTTCTTCTTCGCATATCTACCTCTGAATCGCTGGAATCATCACCATTTGCATGATCTTCATAAAATGGTGCTGGATTGCGTCTATTATGTGGTGATGGACGTCGAGGATGTCGCTGCGGTGGAGGGGAGTCAGGTCGCCGTGCTCTCAAAAGTTGAGCAAGTTGCTCACCGATTTGAGTAATTTGGGATTGTAGCTGTGCATTAGCTATTTCCCATGGAGCAGGAGGAGTAGAAGATCCGCTCTTGCGAGACATGATGGAGAGTAATAAGAAGAATGTGATAGAACTTACTCGTTGGAACCGCGCCTCTGATACCAATTGATGTGTCGCCGGAAGCTCAAAACGAGTAAGTGAAGAGGAGCAGCGTAATGTAGCCGAATGACCGAGGCTTAAAGGCAATGCCACCCGCCAAGGTTTCTCCACGCTTAAAGACAACGTCACCAGCGATGGAGATGCACCACCAATTCCGGGCAAAGGGAAGAGGCTAAAGCAAGAAGATTGCACAACAAACTTCAAAAATCCCGTCACATTCATGCATCCCCATTACAAAGGACTGAAAATACAATATAAAGACAAAATAAATAAAGAAAAATGCTCCAATTCGAGTTACAAGACATGGGGAACCCAAAAGGCACATAAAAAGCATAAAATAACACTTTCCCATGCCATTTAATGACCCCACTAGCCAAAGTAGCGGGATTCCCTCTTAATGATGCTTTTCTCCACCTTCTCTCTCCTCATTAATGTGCAGCTACGAATTTCCACCATTTGCCATGTGGATAAATGATTTTGGGTCCCAAATAAGTGTGTTGTGGCCCACCATAGTGTTGGACATCAAGAAGTGTGGGCTGGTCCAATTCGAACAACAATTGGGCTTGGAATTTTTATCAAGCCCAAAATTATTCTCCTTGTGCTGAATCTGATCCATATCATACAATCCTTTGAGAGTCTCTATTATGTTGGGAGTATGTCTCCCTTGGAAAAACATCAAAATAATCTGTTTCAGAGGAAGGTGTTTATATGTGTCCTTTCCTTCTGTTGTTTCTCACCCAAATAAATAAGTTGTGATGTGCATGCATCCTCTAGGGCCTTATTTCAGTGAAATGTTGGGTTAGGGTAAAGTGAGTTTTGGAGTGTGTTTTGTTTTGGTAAACCCATCGAGGTTTGTGGTGTAGTTTTTTGTATCACCAGAAGAAGAATTTATATTCAGGGGTTTCCAAAGCCTAACTACGAGGATGAAGATGCTTCAATCATTTAAGCTCCAACCATAGGTCTCAGAGAGAAGCTGGCACTTAGTCAGGGGAAATTCTAGGGTCATTCAAAGAGTTTTTGAAGAAAGGTTTGAAATTTGTCTAGACAGATTGAGTGCACGGTTTGTTCATGGTTAGTAGTAACCATTCCTCAGAAAACCATGCAAGTAGAAGGATCCACACGGTTAGCGCACAATTTCCCAAACTATGCGGATTGATATTGACACCATCCAAAATATTTAAATTTAGGTTCTTCTTATGATGGACCTTGCTGTTCAGTTAAGATGGTTGGTTCTTATGGTGGGTAGACCCACTATGATTCTCATGTATGTTCCTTCAGAAATTTCTAATTGAAGTCTACCCCTTGTACTGGGGAGTCCATTTGGGCCTCCCCTGTTAGTGTCCCGATCCTGTCTCGAGAAAATTCGAGTCGTCTCTTATGGTGGAGAGCCCATTTGTGTCTCCCCATACTAGTAACTTAGATTGGTCCCTGGTCTTGTCTTGGCGGTAGGTAGTCTTGTTCGGAGCTACCTAACTACCTACATCTTCCTTGGGTAAATGTAGGGATTGGAGAACACCCAACGGTTTGGTTAAAGTAAGGTAAATTTAACCTTGTTCTTTTTTCTTGTTTGTTTGGGTAAATTGCTAGAATCTTGTTCTAATAGGTTTTGAGGAGTTTTCTGTTGGGATAAAATCTGAATGTGCTTGATCATTTCAGGAAAGTGATGTAAGTTTTGGTTGTGAGGGTATTCCTTCCTTAATTGATCACTGTATGTGTTTTGGCCTTTGGGGGTGAAACTTAGAGGGGGAGTCCGTCTTGGTTTATCATTTTGGTTTAGTTTTTTCTTTTGGCATTTTTGTGACTTTCCGGGGGCAGAAATCTTTGTGGTGGGGAGAATGGTCACACCCGGATTTTCAATTCCATGCTTTGTTCAAAGTTCTCTTTTGGTTCTTAGCTTTCCCTTGGTTTTCAGGTGTTCCAGGTTTGGAATTTTGGTGTTTCTTGTGTTCTTGACCTATGACCTTGGTCTTGGGGATATAGTATGGTAATTGGCCTCCTATTTTTTTAAAAGGATGGTGTGAGGTTGTGGAGTTTTTCAGTTGGATTAGTGACACTCCTAGTGGCGCCACTTTTGGGGGAAGTTGTTGAGGTGGTCTATACCCAAGAGTTGGATGAGTTTTGGGTTGGAAAGATTTCTTTGTTTTGGGAACTTTTCTCCCCTACCCTTGTCCTATATTTCCCCCTTGGTTTACCCCTTGTACCCCCCTGAGTTTGGAGGATTATAGAAGGTTTTTGGGTACTCAGAACAAGACACACGGTTTTGCCGCACAGTTTACTAAACCTTGCATACTAACCATGCAAGGGTGTCCAGGTCATTAAAAACATTTTGAATTTACAACTTTTCCCTTCTGGAATAAACCCAAATCCACCCCATTCTTCCCCATTTCATTCCCTACTTCCATGGAAAGCCTCCAAGGTCTCTCACCATCCCTTGGACCTCAAATTTTAAGGGATAATTTATGGGGGAAAACCTCAAATCCATGCAAGTAAGTCTTCCTCTCTTTGATTTATTCCCTTTCCATAGGGTTTCCTTCACCCTTTCTTGAAGTTGTATTGTGTCCAGTAGCTTGGGTTCGTACCTAGGGTTTAACCAGTGGTCTTTTTGCTGAAATATTGTGTTTTATGGTTACTTTTCACCCCCTTGTGGTGCGGTGGTGGTGCGGTTGATGTTTCACACCAAGTTTTGAGGGTTTTGAAAAAAAGGTAGGTGATTCCATATTTAGAAATTCCTTGATGAGTTAGCATTCTTGATTTAATTATTTTTCATGTTCCTCATATGTTGTGTGTGGTTCAAAAACTATTTTTGATGGATTTGGTTAAGCGTTTAATTTTATAGTTTCATTTTAGATTGAAATTGGGTGCTTTTCATGTGTGACTCTTCGGGTAATATTTGGGTGTATTTTATAACATATGAAAGTGATTTATTAGTGTTGAAAGAGGCTTCCAATTCGGTTTTGTTAATGCTTTGATGTCATGTGGGCCTTAAAAGGGGTTTTTTGAATGGGTGATATGTGTAAAACCTTGTTCCACTCCTTGAAAGTGTTTTATTAAAATGTGTGATTTTCATGGGTATATTTTGTGGTATTATTTGGGGTAATTTTATAGAACTTGATAATGGTTTAATAAATGTTGCAAGGGATTCTCATTTCGGCTTTGGTAGGGTCTTGGTGTGATTTTGTCCTTGAAAGTGGGTTTTGAAATGGGTGTTGTGTGCAAGACATAGTTACACCCCTTGGGTTTGTTTTATGAAAATTGTAAATGTTTTATTTAGTTAAACAAAGTGGAAAAAGGGTGTATATGTACTATTTGGTGAGTTTTTTCACCTAATATGGGTTTTTGAAAGGTAAAGTGGTTATTTAAGATGTCAAAAAAAATTAGAATGTTTTATAAAGTGATGAAATGTTTTATCAAATGGTAAGAGAGGTGCAAAACATGGTTGTGGGATGTTTTGTGTGAGTGTGATGTGAAAAATGAATTTTTATGATGAAAGAAGTATTATGTGTTATGTGTGTGGGATGTTATGTGAATTGGAATATCTTGGAAAGGTTTTTTAAAATTTTTAAAGTATTTTTTGAAGTGTTAAAGAGATGTGAAATGTGTTGTAGGCTATTTTGGTGTGACTTTGATTTCAAAATCAATTTGAATAAAAAGGGGGATGATGTGACTTGTGTGATGTGCAGGTGGTATGTTTAGTGAATGTGTGATGTGGAAGTGGTATTTTCATGTGAAAAATATATTCCATGGCTTGTTGAACTTTTTTGAGCACAATAGGGAAACCCAGGTATCTAGGTGGGTGGATGTGTACTAGTATGCTAGTGATCCTGTGGGGTTTAGCCTCAGTTTCACGTAGCAAGTTTGACACTTACATCACTAACTAGACTATGATGATGATGATGATGATGGGGGACCACTAGGTTATAGGTATGTTCCCTACTACTGGCTCGTGCATGAGAACATATATTTTTGATGGTTACTTTCACCAAGATACAAGGTACTTGGGACCCACAATGAGCTAGTTCCAAAGGCTTATTTTCCCATCGCTTGTGCTCATTTGATGATTTATGTTTATCATCGGCATACAGTATGATTGGATGGAAAAATTCAGTAGCTTTGGTATTTTATTTAAAAAAAATATTCTATAAAATATCCCACTTGAAAACTATTTTAATTTAAAGTTGCATCCTTTGGAAATTGTAACTAGCATTTCTTTTTTTCCAAAACTTGCAAGCTTTTCATCTTTGAATGTCTATCACATGGAATCTCTTAGTGGTGGTATCCTACTGGGATTTTTCTCACACCCTAATTACACATTTGGGTGTAAGTAGACTTGATTATTTTCTTTTTTCTATTTTGGGAATAACTTTTGTGACAATGGTTCGGGTTTTTAGCGGTCCTTCATGATGAAGTGTTGCGGAGATAGATTGAGGGAAGTGCCTCTTGCCATGAGGAGGTTTTTGGGACATCATTTTTGGTTTTTACCTTTCTAATGGTCTTTGAAAATTGTTTTAAATTCTCTAATTCAATTCTAAAATTTTTTAAAAGATGATTTTGTTTGAAAAATCCAGATTCGTTTTATTGGATTTGTTTGTTGTTTTAAGTTTATAAACGTTGGTAAATCATTCCCAATTTTCAGTTTATGTTATTCAGGCACTTATGTTAGCCCTTGGGGATCAGGAACACCCTTCAGAACTTGTCACGGGCTGGGTATGGTGCCGGTTTTGATGGTGATGAGATTCAGTTTTTGACATTAGGCCAGTGAGGCCCATTAGGCCACTTAGGCCCATTAGGAAACTTAGGCCCATTTGGCCAATTTGGACCATTATTCCCATTAATTCCATTAAAACCATTCGTCCACTTTGTCTCATTAGGCCACTTAGGCCCATTAGACCCATTAGGCAACTTATGCCCATTAGGCCACTTAGGCCCATTACTTCACTTAGGCCCATTAGTCCCATTAGGCCCATTAGGCCCAGTTGGCCCAATAGGCCCAGTAGTCCTAGTATACGCATTAGGACCATTAGGCCTAGTAATCCCATTAGGACCAGTAGGCCCACTTGGGCCCATTAGGCCCATTAGGCACATTGGTCCACTTAGGCCCATTCGGCCCATTAGGCCAATTAGGCCACCTAGGCCCATTATGATCATTCGACCACTTAGTCCGATTAGGCATGTTTGTACCATTAGCCCCATTAGGCCTCTTAGACCTGTTAGGCCCATCAGGCCCATTAGGACACGTGGGCCCATTAGGCCCATTCAAACCATTCGGGCCATTAGGCCAATTCGGCATATTAGGCCCATTCGGGCCATTTGCCCCATTAGGACCATTAGGCCACTTAGGCCCATTAGGCTACTTTATCCCATTAGGCCCATTTAGCACATTATTCTCATTCAGCCATTAGGACATTCGGGCTATTAGGCCAATTCAGGCCACTTAGGCTCATTCCGCCACTTAGGCCCATTAGGCAACTTAGGCCCATTAGCTCAATTAGGCCCATTAGGCTACTTAATCCCATTTGGCCAATTCATCTCATTCGTCCCATTAGGAACATTAAGCCACTTTGGAAAATTAGGCCCACTAGGCCACTAAGGCCCAATAGGCCCATTTGGAAACTTGGGCCCATTAGGCCACTTAGGCCCATTAGGCCCATTTGGTCAATTAGGCTGATTAGGACACTTAGTCCACTTAGTCCCATGAGGCCCATGAGGCCACTTAGGACCATTAGGCCTATCAGGACACTTCGGCCCATTAGGCCCATTAGGCCACTTAGGCCCATTCAGCCCATTGGGCCAGTTGAGCCACTTTGGCCCATTTGGCTCATTCATCCACTTGGGATCATTAAGCCCATTAGGACACTTTTTCCCATTAGTACAAGTAAGCACATTTGGCCACTTACACCCATTAGACTCATTGGTCCACTTAAGACCATTCAGCCACTTAGGCCCATTAGCTCCATTAGTCCTCTAAGGCCCATTTAGACACTTAGGAAAATTTGCCCCATTATGCCACTTAGGCCCATTCGGCCACTTAATTCCCTTAGGGCACTTTGTCCCATTAGGCCCCTTAAGCCGATTAGGCCACTTATGCCCATTCGACCCATTTGACCCTTAAGCCACTTAGGCCCATTGGGCCCATTAGGCCACCTAGGCCCATTTCACCCACCATGCCACTTCGTCCAATTACTCCCATTAGGCCACTTAGTCCCACTAAACCCATTAGGCCCATTGGGCCAATTAGGCTCATTCGGCTCATCCGTCCACTTAGGCCCATTAGGCCCATTCGGCCCATTAGGCCAATTAGGTCAGTGAGGCCCCTGAGTTCCACTAGGCCACTAAGGTCCATGGGGCCAGTTAGGCTCATCAGGCCACTAAGGAGCATTCATCCCATTAGGCCACTTAAGCCCAATAGGCTCATTAGGCCCATTGGGCCACTTATGCCCATTCGTCCCATTTGACCACTTAGGCCAATTAGTCCCATTCGGCCACTTAGGCCACTTAGGCCCATTGGGAAACTTAGGCATATTGGGAAACTTAGTCCCATTAGGTTGATTAAGCTGCATAGGTCTATTAGGCCCATTAGACCACTTAGGCCCACTAGGCCCATTAATCCCATTAGGCCGATTCTACCAATTAGGCCCATTAGGTGCACTAGGCCCATTAATCCTATTAGGCCCCTTAGTACCATTAATCACATTAGGCCGGTTAGGTAACTTAGGCCCATTAGGCCACTTAGGCCCATTAGGCACATTAGGCCACTTGGGCTAATTAGGCACATTCGCACCACTAAGACCATTAGGTTAATTGGTCTCATAGGCCTATTAAGCCCAATAATCCCATTAGGACACTAAGGCCCATTAGGCCACTTAGCCCCATTTGGCCGATTAGGCGACTAAGGCCCATTAAGACACTTAGGCCCACTAGGCCCATTAATCCCATTAGGCTGATTAGGCCACTTAGGCCCATTAAGCCACTTAGGCCAATTAGGCCCATTTGGCCCATTAATCCCATTTGGCTGATTAGGCAACTTTGGACCATTAGGCCACTTTGGAGCATTAGTCCACTTAGGCCAATTAGTCTCATTAGGCCACCCAGGCCCATTTGTCCCATTCGTCCCATTAGGCCCATTACGCCCATTAGGCCGATTAGGCAACTTTGGCCTTTAGCCCACTTCGACCCATTAGGATCATTAGACCAATTAGGCCATTGAGGATAATTAGGCCCATTTGGTCCCTAAGCCCATTAATCCCATTAATCCCATTAGTCCACCTAGTCCCATTAGGCTACTTAGGCTCATTAGGCCCTTTAGGCCCATTACGCCTGTTACGTCCATTACGCCCATTAAACCCATTAATCCACTTAGGCCCATTAGGATGCTTAGGACCATTAGGCCACTTAGGCCCATTAGTCACATTAGGCCACTTAGGCTAATTAGGCTTATTCATCCCATTAGGCCCATTAAGCCCATCAGACCCAGGCTCGTTAAGCCCCTTGAGCCCATTAGGCCACTTAGGCCCATTAGACCACTTCGCCCCATTCGACCGATTAGGTGACTAAGGCACATTAGTCTACTTGGTCCCACTAGGCCCCCTAAGACCATTAAGCTGATTAGGCCACTTTGGACCATTATGACACTTAGGCCAATTAGGCCCATTAGGACCATTATGACCATTAGTCCCACTAATCCCATTAGGTCGATTAGGAAACTTTGGCCCATTAAGCCACTTTGGAACATTAGTCCACTTAGGCCAATTAGTACCATTAGACCCATTAGATCCATTGGGCCCATTAGGCCACCTAGACCCATTTGGCCCATTATGCCCATTAGGCTGATTAGGAAACTTTGGTCCATTAGGCCACTTTGACCCATTAGGCCCATTAGATCCATTAGGCCACTAAGGCCAATTAGGCCCATTAATCCCATTAAGCCCATTAGGCCACCTGGGCTCATTATGCCACTTATGCCCATTAGGCCCCTTATTCCCATTAGGCCCATTATCCACCTTACACCCTTTACGCCCATTACACCCACTACACCCATGAGGCCACTTAGGCCCATTAGGCCGCTTAGGCCCATTAGGCTGTTGAGACCCATTCATCCTATTAGGCCCGTTTTTTCCCTAGGCACATTAACCCCATTAATCTCATTTGGACACCCAGTCCCATTAGGCCACTTAAGTTCCTTAGGACTCTTAGGTCCATTAGTCCACTTAGGTCCATTAAGCACATTAGGACAATTAGGACCATTAAGCCCATTCGGTCGATTAGGCCACTTAAGCCCATTAGTCCCATTAGGTCACTTAGTCCTATTTGGACCATTAGGCACATTAGGCCAAATAGGCCCATTTGGAACTTAGAACCGTTAATCCCATTAATCCCATTAGGCCCATTAGGCCCCTTGGGTCCATTTGTCTCATTAGGCCACTTAGGCACTTTCGAATCGTTAGTCCACTTAGGCCAATGAGGCCCATTGTGCCCCTTAGACATATCCATCCTATTAGGCCCATTCGTCCACCTAGGAAATTTAGACCCATTCGGCCACTTAAGTCAATTTGGACCATTAGGCTACTTAGGCCCAATTGTTTGATTAGGCCAATTAGGCCACTTAGGCTCATTAGTCCCATTAGGCCCATTGGACACTTAGGCCACTAGAAAAATTAAGCCCATTTGGCTAATTAGGCCACTTAAACCCATTTGGCCCATTTGGATACTTAGGCTCATTAGGCCCACTAGGACCGTTAGGCCACTTCGGCCATAAGGATCATTAAAAACATCGGTCCAATTAGGCCCATCAGGCCCATGAAGGAAACTTAGGACCATTAGGCCCATTCTTACACTTAGGTCCACTAAGCCCATTAGGCCAATTGGGCCCAATCATCCACTTAGGACCATTTGGCCCATTATGCCCATTGGGCCTATTGGAACCATTAGTCCCATTTGGCCACTGAGGCCTATTCAGCCCATTAGGCCCATCAGGTCTATTAGGCCACTTAGGCCTACTAGGCCCACTAGGCCACTTAGGCCCATTATTCCCATTAGGCCACTTAGGACACTTATTTTAATTCACCCCATTAGACCCATCAGGACCATTAGGCCACTTAGGCACATTAGGGCCATTAGGACCATTTGGCCCATTGGCCAACTTGTTCCCATTATTCCCATTGGGCCTACGAGACCCATTAGGCCCATTAGCACATTCGACCATTGAGGTCCATTTGGCCCATTTGGAAAATCAGGCACATTAGGCCCTTTAGTCTCATTAGGCTCACTCAGTCCATTAGGAAACCTAGGCCCATTAGGCCACTTAGACCAGTGAGACCCATTAGGCCCATTAGGTCCCTTAGGACCCTTAGGCCCATTCTACCCATTGGGTCCATTGGGCCTATCATGCCATTTTGACCCATGAGGCCAATTAGGCCACTAAGGCCCATCAGGCCCATCATGCCCATCATGCCCATTAGGCCCATCAGGCCACTTAGGCCAATTCAGATCATTAGGCCACTTAGGCCCATTCAACCCATCAGGACCATTAGTCCCATCAGGCCACTTAGCCCTATTCAGCCCATAAGGCCTATTAGGCCACTTAGTTCCATTCAGGTCATTAGGCCACTTTGGCCCATTAGGACCTTGAGCGCCATTAGGTCCATTAGGCCACTTAGGTCCATTCAGCTCATTAGGCCAATTAGGCCACTTTGGTCCATTTGTCTCATTAGGCCACTTAGGCCCAATAGGCCCATCAGGCCCATTGGACTCATTAGGCCTCTTAGGCTAATTAGGCCCATTAGTCCCATTATGAAATTTAGGCCCATTCGGCTCATTAGGCCACCTAGGCCCATTAGGCCACTTATTCTAATTAGGACCATTAGACCACTGAGGCCCATTATTCCACTTAGGCCCATTTGGCTCATTTTTTCACTTAGGCCCATTAATCCCATTAGTCTACTAAGGGCCATTAAGACCATTAGGCCACTCAGGCCCATTAGGCCACTTGGGAAACATAGGCCCATTAGACCCATTAGGCCACTGAGAACCATTAGGCCACTTAGACCCATTAGGCCACTTAGGTCCACTAGGCCTATTAGGCCACTGAGAAACATTAGGCTCATTAATCAAATTAGGCCCATTAGTCCACATAGGCCACTTTGGCCCATTAGTCGACTTAGGCCCATTAGACCCATTAATCCACTTCGTCCACTTAGGCCCATTATGTCCATTAGGACCATTGGCCACTTCGGCCCATTCCGCCACCTAGGTCCATTAGGCCTATTAGGCCACTTAGGCCCATTAATCCCATTAGCCCCCTTAGGCCACTTAGGAGCATTAGGCCGATTAGGCCACTTAAGCCCATCAAGCCACTTAGGCCCATCAATCCACTTAGGCCCATTGGTCCACTAAGGCCCATTAGGCCACATAGGCCCACTTGGCTCATTCACCCCATTAGGCTGATGTGGCCACTTGGGCCCATTAGGCTACTTAGGCCCATTAGGCCCATTAGGCCCCTTAGGCCCATTAATCCCATTAGTCTGAGTAAGAAACTAAGGCCCATTATGACACTTAGGCTCATTAGGCCCATTAGGCCCATTAGAACACTTGAGTTAATTAGGCCCATTAGGTCCATTTAGCAGATTTGGACCCTAGGCCCATTATGCCCATTAAGCCCATTAGGCCACTTAGGACCATTTGGCCACTTAGGCACATTAGGCCGATTAGGCCACTAAGTCCCATTAGGCCCATTAGGCCACTTAGGTCCACTAGGCCCATTAATCCCATTAGGTCGATATGGCCACGTAGGCCCATTATGCCACTTAGCCACATTCGACCCATTTGGCCTATTTGGCCCATTAGGCCAGTTAAGCCCATTAGTTCGATTAGGAAACTTTGGCCCATTAGGCCCATTAGATCCATTAGGCCCATTAGGTCACTTAGTCCAATTAGGCCCATTCAGCCCATTAGGCCAATTAGGCCCATTCGGCTGATTTGCCCCATTTGGCTTATTAATCCCATTAGGTTGATTTGGGAACTTTTTTCCATTAGGCCACTTAGGCCCATTTGGCCACTTAGTCCCATTTGACCTATTTGGATCATTAGTCCACTTAATCCACATAGTCCCATTAGTCCTATTAGTCCCATTAGGCCCATTAAGCCACTTAGGTCCCTTAGGCCCACTAGGCCCATTAGGCCCATTCAGCCCATTAGGCCACTTTGAACCATTAGGCCCATTCATCCACATATGCTCATTAGGCCCACTAGGCCCATTAGGCCACTAAGGCCCATTAGGTTACTTCGACCCATTGGTCCACATTGACCCATTAGCTCATTGGTCCCATTAGGCTACTAAGGCCCATTAGGGAACTTAAGCCCATAAGTCCAATTAGGACACTTAGGCCCATTGAACAAATTAGGCAACTTAGGCACATTTGGCCCATTTGGCCTATTTGACCACTAGGCACATTCGTCCCATTAGGCCCATTGGGCCACTAAGGCCCATTCGAACCACTAGGCCCATTATTCCCATTCATCCCATTAGACCCATTAGGCCCATTAGTCCCATTAGTCCACTTAGTCCATTTAGTCCCATTAGGCCCTTTAGGCCCATTAGGCCATTGAGGCCCATTAGGCTCGCCAGTCCACTTAGGCCCATTAGGCACATTGGGCCACTTTGGCCCATTAGGACCATTCCACCACTTAGTCCCATTAGGCCCATTCATCCACTTAGGACACTAGGCCCATTGAGGCCATTGGGACACTAAGGCTCATTAAGTCACTTAGGCTCATTAGGCCCATTGGGCCCATTCAGCCACTTAGGCCCACTAGGCCCATTAAGCCCATTAGGCTGATGAGGCCACTTAGTCCCATTAGGTCCATTAGACCCATAAGGCCCATTATTCCCATTCATCCCCTTATGCCCATATAGCCACTTAGGCCCATTGCATCCATTAGGCACATTAGGACCATCATGCCCATTTTTTCACTTAGGCCCACTAGGCCCATTAGACCCAACAGTCCACTTTTGCCCATTAGGTCCATTAGGCCAATTAGGCGCATTAGGCCCATTTGGCCCATTCGGCTATTGAGGTGCACCAGGCCCATTAAGACACTTAGGCCCATTAGGCCCATCAAGCCACTTACACCCATTAGGCCCATCAGGACCATTATTCCACTCAATCCCATTCATCCACTTAGGCCCATTAGGCCCATTAGCCCCACTATGCCAATTTGGCCCATTAGGCTCATTCAGCAACTTAGTCCCAATTGGATACTTAGGCCCATAAGTCCCATTAGGTCCATTCAATTGATTATTCTGATTCATCCACTTAGACCCATTAGGCCCATTAGGCCCATTAGGCCACTTAGTCCCATTAGGACCATTCGGTCGATTTAGCCAATTATGCCACTTAGAACCATTAGGCCCATTAGTCCCATTAGCCCACTTAGGACCATTAGGCCCATTGAACCCATTAGGCCCCTTAGGCCCATTAAGCCAATTAGGCAGATTAGGCAGCTTAGGTCCATTAGGCCACTTAGGCCCATTTGGCCACTTAGGATAATTAGGCCCCTTAGGCTCATTAGGTCCATTTGGCCCCTGGGTCCGTTAAGCCCATTAAGCCCATTAGGCCACTAAGGCTCATTAGGCCACTTAGGCCCACTAGACCCATTAATTCCATTAGGCCAATTAGGCCACTTAGACCCATTAAGAAACTTAGGCCCAATAAGACCATTAGGCCCATTCGACCACTTAAGCCCATTAGGCCCACTAGGTCGATTAGGAAAATTTGGCCCATTAGGACACTTAAGCCCATTAGGCCACTTAGGACCATTTGTCACATTCGGCCCATAGACCCGTTAAGCCCATTAAGCTCATTCGGCCACTTAGGCCCATTAGGCCACTTATGCCCATTCGTCCCCATAGGCCAGTTAGACCCATTTGGCACCATGGCCTGTTAATTCCATTAATCCCATTAGTCCCATTAGGCTCATTAATCCACTTAGGCCCCTTGGGCCCATTAGGCCCATGAGTACACTAGGGACCATGAGGCCCATTACGCCACTTAGGCCCGTGAGGCTCGTTAGGCCCATTAGGCCCATTCGACCACTTAGGCCTATGAATACCATTAGGCCACTTAGGCCCATGAGGTCCATTAGGCCACTTCAACTTATCAGTCCCATTGGGCCCATTCATCCACTTAGGACCATTCGGCCCATTATGTCACTTAGGCTCATTATTCCCATTAGGCCCATTCATTCGATTGGTTTAATTAGGCCCTTAAGGACCCTTATCACCATTAGACCCATTAGGAATCTTAGGCCCATTAGCCCATTAGGCCACTTAGGCCAATTAAGCCCATTAGGCCCATTAGGACCATTAGTCACATTCGGTCCATTCAAACCATTAGTCCCATTAAGACCACTAGTCCCATTCGGTCCATTCAAACCATTAGGCCCATAAGGCCACTCAGGCCCATTGGGCCCCTTAGGCCCATTCGGCCCGTTAGGCCCATTTGGGCACTTCGGTCCATTAGGCCACTTAGGCCCATTAGGACTATTATGCCCATTGGTTCCATTAGAACCATTCGTCCCATATAGCCACTTAGGTCCATTGGGCCCATTAGACCCATTCGGCCCATTAGGACCATTCAACCACTTAGGCCCACTCGACCCATTAGTCCACTTTGTCCCATTAGGCCACTTATGCCCATTAGGCTCATTAGTCCCATTTGGTGAATTAGGTACATTAGGCTCATTAGGCCCATTCAGCCACTTAGGCCCACTAGGCCCATTGGTCCACTTAGGCCCATTACGCTACTTAGGCCCACCGGGGCCATTAATCCACTTAGTCTCATTAGGCCACTTATACCCATTAAACCCATTAGGCCAATTAGGCGCATGAGGCCCATCCATCCACTTAGGCCCACTAGGCCCATCAGGCCACTTACGCCCATTTGGGCACTTCGGTCCATTTGGCCCATTAGGTCACTTACACCCATTACGCCCATTAGGCTCATTAGGACACTTAAGCCCATTTGTCCACTTAATCCCATTAGGTCCATTAACCCTATTAGGCCAATTTGGCCCATTAGTCCCATTCAACCACTTAGGCCCATTAGTCTCAATCAGCCACTTAGGCCCGTAAGGACCATTAGGCCCATTCAATCGATTAGGCCAATTAGGCCACCTAGACCCATTAGTCCCATTAGGGCCATCAGGACACTCTGTCCCATTAGGGCCATCTGGACGATTAGGCCAATTAGGGCACTTCGACACATTAGGCCCATTAGGCCTATTAGGCCTCTTAAGGCCATTAATCCCTTTAGTCCTCTTAGACACATTAGGCCCTTAGGCCCATTCGATTGATTAGACCTATTCAGTCACTTAGGACCATTCGGTTGATTAGCCCGATTAGGCCACTTCAGCCCATTTGGCCCATTCGGTCGATTAGGCATATTAGGCCACTTAGACACATCAAGCCCATTAGGCCACTTAGGCCTTTTTCCCATTATGCCCATTCAGTTGATTAGGATGATTAGGCCACATAGTTCCTTAGGCCCATTAGGCCACTTAGGCCCATTAGGCCCATTCGACCGATTAGGCGCATTAGACCACTTAGACCACTTAGGCCCATTAAGACCATTAGGACAATTAGGCCACTAAGGCTAATTATGCATTAGTCCCATTCGGCCCATTCATCTACTTAGGCTCATTATGCCCATTTTGTCCCATTAGGCCCATTACGACACTTTAGACCATTAAACCCATTATTCCCATTAGAACCATTAGGCACATTTTTCCACTTAGTCCCATTAGACCCATTAGGCCACATAGGCCCATTAGTCTAATTAGTCCCATTGAACCCATCAATCCCAATAAGCCCATTAGGCCTGTTAATCCACTTAGGCTACTTAGACCCAATTAGGCCCATTCAACCCATTAGTCCCATTCGACCCATTAGGCATGTTAATACACTTAGGCCACATAGGCCCATAAGGCCCATTCGGTCGATTAGCCCAATTTGGCCACTTAGGCCAATTAGTTCCATTATCCCCATTAGCCCCATTAGGCCCACTAGGCCCATTAGGGAACTTAGACCCATTAGGCCCATTAGGTCACTTACGACCATTAGCGCCATCAGACCCATTAGGCCCATGAGGCGCATTACGCACAAGAGGTGCATGAGGCCCATTAGGCCCATCAAGCCCATTAGGAAACTTATTCCCATTACGCACATTGGGCCCATAAGTCCCATTTGTCCCATTAGTCATTAAACCCATTAGGACAGTTAATCCACTTAGGCTACTTAGGCCCATTAGGCCCATTCGGCTGATTAGCTCAATTAAGCCACCTTGGCCCATTAGGCCACAAAGGCCCATTAGGCCCATTAGTCCCATTAAACCCATTAGTCCCACTAGTCCCATTAGGCCCGTTATTCCACTTAGGCCACATAGGCCCATTCGGTTGATTATCCCAATTAGGCCACTTAGGTCACTTAGGCCAATTAGGTCCATTAGCCCCATTAGACCCATTAGGCCCATTAAGGAACTTAGGCCCATTAGGAAATTGAGGACCATTAGGGCCATCAGGCCCATTAGGGCCATGAGGCACATTCCGTCCAAGAGGCCCATGAGGCCCATTAGGCCCATTAGGACACTTAGTCCCATAGGCACATTGGTCCCATGAGGCCACAAGGGCCCATGAGGCCCAATAGACCCATCAGGCCACTTAGGCCCATTAGGTTCATTAGGTCTATTAATCTAATTAAGCCCACTAGACTCTTTAGGCCACTTATGCTCATTAGGCCCATTAGACCCATTAGGCCAATTAGGCCCAATAGGCCCACTCATCCACTTAATCCTACTAGGGAAATTAGGCCACTTAGGCCCATTAGGACACTTAGGCCAATTAGGCCACTTAGGCCCATTAGTCCACTTAGTCCCATTAGGCCACTTAGGCCCATTAGGCCACCAAGGCACACTAGGCCCATTCGGCCACTTAAGCCTATGAGGCCACTTACATCCATTAGCCCCATTAGGCCAATTAGGCACATTAGGTCCATTATGCTCATTAGACCACTTATTCCCACCTAACCAATTCAGTCACTTAGGTCCATTAGGTCACTTCAGCCCATTGGGCCCATTATGCCACTTACGCCCATTAGGCCTATTCGGCCCATTATTCCACTTAAGTACATTCGTCCACTTAGGGCCATTAGGCCCATTAACCATATTAGTCCAATTTGGACCATTAGGCCCATTCGGTCACTTAGGCCCATTAGTCCAATCGTCCACTTAGGCCCATAAGGCCCATTTGATGGATTAGGTCGATTAGGCCACATCAGCCACTTAGACCCATTAGACCCATTAGGCCACTTAGGCTCATTAGGCCCATTCGGTCGATTAGGCCAATTAGGCCACTTAAACCCATTAGGCCCATTAAGCCACTTAGGCTCATTAGTCCCATTAGGCTCATTCAATCGATTGTCCCAATTTGGCCACTTTGGCCCATTCGGTTGATTAGCCAGATTAGGCCACTTAGGCCCATAAGGCCCTTTAAGCCCATTAGGCCACTTAGTCCCATTAGGCTCATTCAGTCAATTAGGAAAATTAGACCACTTAGACACATTAGGACCATTAGTCCCATTAGGACACTTATTCCCACTAGGCCCATTAGGCCCATTTGGTTGATTAGGCCGATTAGGCCACATATGCCCATTAGTCCCATTAGGTCACTTAAGCACGTTCTACCGATTAAGCTGATTAGACCACTTAGGCCACTTAGACCCATTATTCCCATTATGACCATTAGGCCCTTTAGGCCCATTAGGCCACTTAGGCCACATAGGCATTAGGCCCATTAGGCCACTTAGTCCCATTAGGCCCATTTCTCGCATCGGTTGATTAGGCCGATTAAGCCATTATGGCCAAATATGCTAATTAGGCCCATTAAGCCACTTAGGCCATTGGTCCCATTATGCCACTTTGGACCATTAGGACCATTCAGTCGATTAGGGGAATTAGGCCACTCATTCTCATTAGGCCCATTAGGCCACTTAGTCTCATTAGGCCTATTAGGCCACTTAGGCCCATTAGGCCACTTAGGTCACTTAGGTCATTGGACCCGTTAAACCCCTTAGTCCCATTAGGCACATTAATACACTTAGGCCACTTAGGCCCCTTAGGCCCATTCAGCCGATTAGCTTGATTAGGCCACCTGGGCCCATTGCGCCCATTAGGCAATATAGGACCATTAGACCCATTTGGAAACTTAGGCCCATTAGTCCCATTAAACCCATTAGTCCCACTTGTCCCATTAGTCCCGTTAATCCACTTAGGCCACTTAGGCCCTTTCGGTTGATTAGCCCGATTATGACACTTAGGACAATTAGGCCAATTTGGTCCATCTATCCCATTAGACCAATTAGGCCCATCAGGCCCATTAGGAATACTAGTCCCATTAGGGCACTTAGGCCCATTAATCTTTTTATGACCATGAGGCTCATTAGGCCCATTAGGACCATTAGGCTCAAGAGGTGCATTCTTCCCATGAGGCCCATCGGGCCCATTATGACACTTAGGCCCATTCGGTAAATTGGCCCCACGAGTCCACTTAGTCCCATTAGACCCATGAGGTGCATTAGAACCCTCATCCCACTTGGGACCATTAGGCCCATTAGGACCATTAGGACCATTAATCCCATTAGGCCCACTGCGCCTTTTAGGCCACTTAGGCCCATTAGACCCATTTGGACCACTAGGCCCATTTTTTCCATTCGTCCCACTCAACCCAGTAGGATCCCTAAGCCCATGAGGCCCATTAGTCCCATTACGCCACTTGTGCCCATTCAGACCATTAGGCCCTTTTGGCCCACTTCATCCACTTAGGCCCATTGGGCACATTATGGACATTAGGCTGACAAGGAAACTTAGGCCCATGAGGCCCATCAGGACAATTAGGCCCATTCGGCCGATTAGAACCATTAGAACCTTTAGGCTCACTGGGCCCATTAGGCCACTTTGGCCCATTATGCCCATTATTCCACTTAGGTCCTTGAAGCCATGAGGCCCATTAGGATCATCAGTCCCATCATGCCACTTAGGTTCATTTGGTCCATTAGGACCATTAGGTCCATTAGGTCACTTATGACCATTAGGCCCATCAGGCCACTTTGACTTGTTAGGCCCATTAGGCCCTTTAGGCCCACTAGGCCCATTCAGGAACATAGGCTCATTGGGCCCATTAGGCCACTTAGGCCCATTAGGGCCACTAGTCCCATTAGGCCACTTCAGCCTAGAAGGCCTATTCGGCCCATTAATCCCATTAGGCCCATGAGGCCACTTAGTCACATGAGGCCCATTAGGCCCATTATGACCATTACGCCACTTATTCCCATTAGGTCCATTAGGCCCATGAGGCCACTTAGGCCCATTTGGCCCATGAGGCTCATTCCGCCACATAGGCCCATTCTGCCACTTAGGCCCATTCGGCCCATCAATCCACTTAGGCCCATTAGGCCCATTAATCCACTTAGGTCCATTAAGAACATTAATCCCATTATGTTCATTCAGCCACTTAGGCCTCTTAGGACCATCAAGCCCATTTTTCCATCGAGCTTATCAGTCCCATTAGGTCGTTGAGGTCTATTAGACACATTAGGCCCATTAGTCCACTTAGGTCCATTACGCCCATTAGCCCACTTAGGCCACTTAGGCCCATTATGACTATTAGGCCCATGAGGCTCATAAAGCACATTAGGCCCATTAGGCCACTTAGGCCCATTAGGCCACCAAGTCCCATTCTTCCCATTGTGCCTATTAGGCCAATTAGGCCCATTTGGCCACTAAGGCTCATTATGGCCATTAGGCTGATCAGACCAATTAGGCCCATTAGGCCACTAAGGCCCATTAGGCCCATCAAGCCCATCAGGACACTTTAGACCATTAGGCACATTAGGCTAATGAGGCCACCGAGGCCCATTTGGCCCATCAATCCCATTAGGCCCATTAGGACACTTAGGCCCACTCATCACATTAGGCCACTTAGGACCATTATGCCATTGAGGCCACTTAGGCCCATTAAGACACTTAGGCCCATTACACCCATTTGGCCCATTTGGCCATCGAGGCCCATTTGGCCCATCAGGCCACTTAGGCCCATTACACCCAGTTGGCCCATTAGGCCCACTAATCCCATGAGGCCACTGAGGCCCATTTGGAAAATTTGGCCCATCAAACCCATCATGCCCATTAAGCCACTTAGGCCCATTAGGCCAATTAGAACCATTATGCCACTTAGAACCATTCATCTCATTATGCCACTTAAGCCCACGAGGTCCATCAACTCCATGAGGCCACTTAGGCCCATTCGGTCCATTATGACCATCAGAACCATCAGGCCCATTAGGACACTTATGCCAATTCGTCTCATTAGGACACTTAGGACCATTAAGCTCATTTGGCCCATCGGGCCCATTAGGCCACTTAGGCCCATTATTCCCATTGGGCCCCTTAGGCCCATTCAGCTCATTAGGCCACTTATTCCCATTAGCCCACTTAGGCCACTTGGGCCCATTGGGCCAATTATCCCATTAAGGCCCATTAGGCTACTTAGGCCCATTCATCTCATTAGGCCACTGAGGAACATTAGACCCATTAGGCCACTTAGTCTCATTCATCCCATTAGGCCCATTAGGCCACTACAACCCATTAGGCCACTACGACCCATTAGGGCCATTAGCCCACCTTAGCACATTATGCCACTTAGGCCCATTAAGCCCATTAGGACACTTAGGCCCATTATCCCACTTAGGCCCATTAGGCCCATCAGGCCACTTACGCCCATTATGCCACTTAGGCCCATCATGCCAATTAAGCCACTTAGGCCCATTTAGAAAATCCAGGAACTTAGGTCATTTAGGCTCATTATGCCATTGTGACCCATTAGGCCCATTAGGCTATTTCGGCCACTCATACCCATTAGGCCCATTAGGCGACAGAGGCCCATTAAACCATTAAGGCCCATTAAGCCCATTAGGCCACTTAGTCCCATTTGGCTCATTAGGACATTCAGTCCCATTAGGCCAATTAGGCCACTTAGGCACATTAGGACCATTAGGCCCATTTGGCCACTAAGGCCCACTAGGCCCATTAGGCCCATTAGACCACTTACACCCAATAGGGCCATTAGGCCACTTAGGCCACTTACACTCATTTGGCCAATTAGGATACTAAGGCTCATTAGGCCCACAAGTCCACTTAGGCCAATTAGGTCACTTAGGCCCATTAGGCCACTTAGGTCCATTAGGCCCATGTCTCCACTAAGGCCCATTAGGCCAATTAGTCCCATGAAACCCATCAAGTCACTTAGGCCAATTAGCCCGCTTAGGCCCATTAGGCCACTTAGGCCAATCAGTCCACTTAGGCCCATGGGGCAACTTAGGCCCATTATGCAATTAGGCCATTTAGGCCCATTAGTCAATTTCGGCCACTTAGTCCCATTAGGCTTATTAGGGCCATTAGGCCACTGCTTCCCATTAGACCCATTAGTCCATTTCAACCACTCATACCCATTAGGCCCATTAGGCCCATTATGTCACTTAGGCCCATTCTGCTCATTAGGCCACTTAGGCCCATTAGGCTCATTAGGCCACTTAGACCCATTAGGACCATTAGGCCCATTTTTTCTCTAAGGCCCACTAGGCCCATTAGGGCCATTAGGTGACTTAGAGGCCACTTAGGATTATTGGGCCCATTAGGCCCATTAGGCCGCTGAGGCCCATTTAGCCCATTAGTCCACTTAGGCCAATTTGGCCACTTATGCCACTTAGGCCCATTAGGTCACTTCGGCTCATTAGGCCACTCAGGCACATTCAACACATGTGACCACTGAGGCCCATCAATCCCATGAGGCCACTTAGGCCTATTAGGCCCATTAGTCCACTTTGTCCCATTAGGCTCATTGGTCCACCTAGGCCCATTCCACTCATTAGGCCACTTAGGCCCCTTAGGCCCACAAGGCCATTGAGGCCACTTAGGCCCATTAAACCATAGAGGCCCATTTTTCCCATTAGGCCCATCGGGGCCATTAGGCTAATTAGGCCTATTAGGCGCATTGGTCCCATTAGGTCACTGACGCCCATTAGGACCGATAGGCCCATTAGGCCACTTAGGCCCATTGGGCCCATTAGGCCCATGAGGTTCATGAGGCCACTGAGTCCCATTAGGCCTATTTGACAAATCAGGACCATCAGATCCATTAGGCCACATAGTCCCATTATGCCCATGAGGCCCATTTGGCCCATAAGGCCACCTAGGCACATTGAGCTCATTAGGCAACATAATCCCATTAGACCCATCAAGCCCATTAGGCCGCTTTATCCCATTTGACACATTATGGCCATATGGCCCATTAGGCCACTTAGGAACATTCAGCACATTAGGCCACTTCGGACCATTAGGCCCTTTAGGCCCATTAGGCTCATCGTTCCCATTAGGCCACCCAGGCCCATTGGGCCCATTTGGCCACTTAGGACCATTCAAAACATTAGGCCACATAGGCCACTTAGGCCCATTATTCTCATTAGGCCACTGAAGCCCATTAGGCCCATTATTCCACTTAGGCCCATTCATCTCATTAGACCACTTTGAACCATTAGGCTCATCAGGCCCATTAGGCCACTTAGGCCCCTTAGTCCCATTAGGCCACTAAGGACCATTAGGCCCATTAGTCCCATTTGGACGCTTAGGCCTATTAGGCCAATGAGGCCCATTAATCCCATTAGGCCACTCATGCCCCATAGACCCATTAGGCCCATTAGTCCACTTAGGCCCATTAGGACACTTAAGCCGATTAGGCCCATTAGGCCACTTAGTGCACTTAGGCTCATTGTGTCCATTAGGCCAATTAGGCCACTAAGTCCCATTTGGCCAGTTAGGCCCACTAGGCCACTTAATCCCATTAGGCCACTTAGGCCCATTATGCCAATTAGGCCACTTAGGACCATTAGGTAATTTTAGCCACTAAGACCCATTAGGCCGATTAATCCCATTAAGCCATTGAAACCCATTAGGCCACTTAGGCCCATTGGGCTATTTCAGCCATTTCGGCCCATTAGGCCACTAAGGCCCATTCGACCACTTAGGCCCATTAGGGCCATTATTTACATTAGTCCCACTCGGTCGATGAGGTTGGTTAGGCCACTTCAGCCACTTTGTACCATTAGGCCCATCAGGCCCATCGGGCCTATAGGGCCCCTTCAGCCCCTTCGACCCATTAGGCCTATTCAGTCGATTAGAGGGATTATGCCACTTCAGCCCATTAGGACCCTTAGGCCACATAGGCCCATTAGTAACTTTAGGCTAGTTAGGACCATGAGGAAAATTAGGCCCATTTGGCCACTTAGGCCCCTTAGGCCCATTAAACCCATTTGGCCCATTTGGCCCATTTGGCCACTTAGGCCCATTTGGCCCATTTGTCCCATTGGGCCACATAGACCCATTAAGCTCATTAGGCCACTTAGGCCCATTAGGCCCATTAAACCCATTATTCCCATTAGGCCCATTAGGCCCATTAATCCACTTAGGCCACTTAGGCCCATTAGGCCCATTCGGTCGATTAGCCCGATTTGGCCACATAGGCCCATTAGGACACTTAGGCCCATTAGACCCATTACTCCCCTTTGGACCATTAGGTTTTTTAAGCCACTTAGGCCACTTAGGCCCATTCGATCAATCAGCCCGATTAGGCTAGTTAGGCCACTTAGGCCCATTAGGTCCATTAGGCCCATTAGGCCCTCCTAGCCCATTAGAGAACTAAGGCCCATTAGGCCACTGATTCCCATTAAACCCATTAGGACCTTCAGTCCCATTAGTACCATGGGTTGCTTTTTGCCGATGAGGCCCATTAAGCCCAGGAGGACCATCAGACCCATTAGGACACTTGGGCCCATTAGGCCCTTTGGGACCATGAGTCCACTTAGGCCCATGAGGCCCATTATATCCATCGGGCCACTTTGGCCCATTAGGCCCACTAATCCAATTAGGCCCACCATGGACACATAGGCCCATTAGGCCCACTGGGCCCATTCGTCCCAAGAGGCCTATGAGGACCATTCGTCCCATTTGGCCCACTGGGCCCATTGGTCCCCTTAGACCCATGAGGTCCATTGCGCCCATTAGGCCCATTAAGCCACTTTCCCTCTTCGATCCATTAGTCCCCTTCGACCCACTTAACCCACTTAGGCCTATTAGGCCCATTATGCCCATTATGCCCACGAGGCAACTTAGGCCCATTAGGTCCATTAGGCCCATGAGGACCACTAGGCCCATCAGGCCAATTGGGTCCATTCGGCCCATTAGGCCCCATAGGCCCATTAGGCCCACAAGGCCCATCAGGACACTAAGGCCCATCAGGCCACTTAGGTCACTTAGGGCCATGAGGCCCATTAGGCCCATCATGCCCATTAGACCACTTAGGCCAATTAGGCCCATTTGGCCCATTCGAACCATTAGGCGACTTCGTTCCATCAGGTCCATTGGTCCCATGAGGCCACTTAGGCCCATTCGGCCCATTAGGACCATGAGGCCCATTAGGCCCATCAGACCACTTAGGCCCATTAGGCCCATCAGGCCCACTAAGCCCATTCTTCCACTTAGCCCCATCAAGCCACTCCAGCCACTTAGGCCCATTGGGCTCACTTGTCCACTTAAGCCTAGGAGGCTCATTCGGCCCATTTGGTCCATTAGGACCATTCGTCCCATTAGGCCCATTCATCCCATTAGGCCCATCAAGCCCATCAGGCCCATCAGGCCACTGAGGCCCATCAGGCCCATCAGGCCCATGAGCCCACTGAGGCCCATGAGGCCCATTAGATTATTATGCCCATTATACCACTTATTCCCATTAGGCCCATTAGGCCCATGAGGCCACTTTGGCCCATTTGTCCCTTGAGGCCCATTCGGACCATCAAGCCCATTCAGGCACTTTGGCCCATTGGGCCACATAGCCCTATTAGGCCCATTCAGCCACTTAGGACCATTTGGTCAATTCCACCACTTAGACCCATTAAGTCCATTTGAAAACTTAGGCCCATTGGGCCCCTTAATCCACTTAGCCCCATTAAGTCCCTTAGGACCATTAGGCCCATTAGGCCACTTACACCACTTCGGCCCATTAAGCCCATTATGCCCATCAATCCTATCACGCCCATTCATCTACTAAGTCTCATTTTCCCCATTAGACTCATTAGTCCCATTAGGCCATTTATGCCCATTATACTGACTAGGACACTTACGCCACTTAGCCCCATCAAGCCCATTGGTCCCATTAGTCCACTTAGGGCCATTGGGCCAATGAGGCCCATTATGCCCATTAGGCCACAAAGACCCATTACGCCCATTACGCCCATCAAACCCATTCGGTCACTTAGGCTTATTAGAACACTAGGCCCATTAGGACACTTAGTCCCCTGAAACCCATTAGGACATTTAGGCCACTTAGGACTATTCGGCCCATGAGGCCCATTCGGTCCATCAGGCCCATTAGGACACATAGGCCCATTAGGCCACTTAGACCCATTAGGCCACTTAGGCCCATTGTACCACTTTGCCCCATTATTCCCAATTGGCCTATCAGGCCCATTAGGTCCATTGGGCCACTTAGGCCCATTAGGCCCATTCGACCACTGAGGCCCATTGGCCCAATTAGGCACATTGGGCCATTGAGGACCATTATGGCCATGAGGCCAATTAGGACCATTAGGCCCCTGAGGCCCATTAGTCCCATTCATCCCATCATGCCCATTAGGTCACTTAGGCCCATTAGGCCCATTAGTCCCATTAGGCTACTTAGGCAACTTAAGTCCATGAGGCCCATTAGGCCCATTAGGAACCATTAGGTCATTGAAGCCCATTAGAACCATTAGGCCATTGAGGCCCATTAGTCCCATTAATCCCATTAGTCCACCTATTCCCATTAGTCCCATTATGCCACTTAGTCCCATTAGGACACTTAGGCCCATTAGGCCACTTAATCCCATTAGGCTCATTTGGAAGATTAGGCCAATTAGACCACTTAGGCTAGTTAGGCCCATTATGACCATTATGCTCATTATGTCCATTAGTCCACTTAGGCCACTTAGGAATTAGGCCCATTAGGCCCATTAGCCACATTAGGCTACTTAGGCCCATTAGTTCCACTAGTCTCATTCAGTCGATTAGGCTGATTAGGACACTTAGTCCACTTAGGCCCATTAGGCTCATTAGGCCCATTAGACCCTTTAGGTCACTTAGACCATTAGGCTCATTCATTCGATTAGGGGGATTATTCCACTTGGGGCCATTAGGCCACTTGGGGCCATTAAGACCATTAGGCCCATGAGACCACTTAGGCCCATTATGCACATTTTTCCACTTAGGCCCATTAGACCACTTATGCCCATTATGCACATTAAACCCATTTGGCCCATTAGGACACTTAGTCCCATGAGTCATCTTAGGCCAATTAGGCCCATTAGGCCCATTAGTCCGCTTAGGCCCATTAGGCCCATTGGGTCCATGAGGCCCCTTAAGCCCATTCGGACCATTCATCTCTTTAGGACCATGAGGTCCATTAGACCCATCATGCCACTTAGGACCATTAAGCCCTTTAGGCACACTAGGCTCATTCGACCACTGAGGCCCATTAAGACCATTTGTCCCATTTGGCCTATCAGGCTCATTAATCCACTTAGGCCCATGAGGCCCATTATTCCCATTAGGCCACTAATGCCCATTAGGCCCATTGCGCCCATGAGGCCACTTAGGCCCATTCATACCATTAGGCCCATTAGGCCACTTTTCCCATTGTGACCATTTAGCCTATCTAGACCATTAGGCCCATTCAACCATTGAGGCAGGCCCATTAGGCCAGTTAGGCCCATTAGTCCCATTAGACCACTAAGGCCCATTTGGAAACTTAGGCACATTAGTCCACTAAGGACCATTATATCCATTAGGATAATCAAGCCCATTGCCCCCTGAGGTCCATTAGGTCCATTATGCCCATTGGGCCCATTATGCCACTTAGGCCCATTAGGCCCATTAGGCCAATGAGGCCCATTAGGTCCATGAGGCTCATTAGGCTACTTAGGCCACTTATGGCCATGAGGCCTATTAGGCCCATTAGGACCATGATGCCACTGAGGCCCATTAGGCCCATTAGTCCCATCAATCCCATTAGGCCCATTAGCCCACTTAGGCCAATTAGGCCCATAAACCCGCTGAGGCCCACTCGGCTCATTAAGCCACTTAGGCCTGTTAGTCCCATTAGGCCACAAATGCCATTTAGACCCATTACGCCCATTAGGCCCATTAGGCGCATTAAGACACTTGGGCCACTTAGGCCCATTAGAATATTTAGGACCATGAGGCCCATGAGGCCACTGAGGCCCACTTTTCCCATTGGTCCCATCAGGCCCATTAGGACACTTAGGCCCATGAGGCCCATGAGAACCATTAGGCCACTTAGGCCCATTTAGCTCATTAGGCCACTTAGGACCATTAAACCCATCATGATCATTAGGCCCATCAATCCCATGAGGCCACATAGGCACATTTGGCCCATTATGTCCATCGGGCCCATTAGTTCTATTAGGCACATCAAGACCATTATTCCACCTAGGTGCATTCAACATTAGGTCACTTAGGCCCATTGAGCCCCTTAGGCCCATTAGGCTCATCGGTCCCATTAGGCCACTTAGGACCATTGGTCCCATCATGCTCATTGGGCCACTTAGGCCCATTTGGATCATTAGTCCACTTAGGCCCATTAATCCCATTAATCCCATCAAGCCACTTAGGCCCATTGCGCACATTTATCCCATCAGGCCACTTAGGCCCATTAGGCCACTTAGGCCCATTATGCCAATTAAACCTATTAGTCCCATTAGTCCAATTAGGTCCATTAGGACACTTGGGAAAATTCGTCTCATTAGGCCACTTAGGCCCATTTAGATTATTAAGCCACTTAGGCCATTAGGCCCATTCGGTCAATTAGGACCATTAAGCCATTAAGGCCCATTAGACCTGTTAGGACATTTAGGCCCATTCGGCTCATTAGGCCACTTAGGCCCTTTATGACCATTAGGCCCATTAGGCCACTTCGTCCACTTAGGCCCATTCGGCCACTGAGTCCCACTAGACCCATTAGGCCACTTAGTCCCATTAGACCAATTAGGCCACATATGCCACTTAGGCTCATTTGGCCCATTAGACCCATTAGGCCATTAAGGCCCATTATGCCCATTAGACCACTTAGGCCTATTAGGCCAATTTGGCCACTTAGGCCAATTAGGGCCATTAGGCCCATTAGGCCACTTAGGCCACTTAAGTCCATTATGCCACTTAGGCCCATTAGGCCACTTAGGCCTATTAGGCCACCTAGGCCCATTATTCCCATTAGACCACTAAGGCCACTTAGGCCCATTAGGAACATTAGGCCACTGAGGCCCAATAGGAAAATTGGGCCCATTAGACCCATTAGGCCCCTTAGGTCCCTTAGGTCCATTGGACCCATTAGTCCACTAAGGCCCATTAGTCCATTGAGGCCCATTAGGCCCATTAGGCCAATTAGGCCCATTATGCCACTTGGACTATATAAACATACTAGGCCACTGATGCCTATTCGCCCACTTTGGCCCATTAGGCCCATTAGGCCACTTTGGCCCATTCGGCCACTTAGGCCCATTTAGACCATTAGGCCACTCAGGCCACTTTGGCCCGTTTTGCCCATTCGGCCCATTTAGCCACTAGGCCCATTAGGCTAATTTGGCTAATTTTGTCACTTAGGCCCATTAGGTCCATTAGTCCACTTAGGCCCATTCAGACCATTAGGACACTTTAGCCACTTAGTCCCATTCATCCAATTAGAACATTGAGGCCCATTAGGTCCATTCAGCTACTTAGGCTCATTTGGCTCATTAGGCCACTTCGGCCCATTAGGCATATTGGTCCACTAGCCCATTAGGCTCATTCACCCGTTTAGGCCCATGAGGCCCATGATACCACTTAGGCCACTCAGTCCCATTAGGCCCATTAGGTCACTCAGGCCCATTAGGCCCATTAGGAAACTTAGGCCCATTACGCCACTAAGTCCACTTAGGCCCATTAAGCCCATTAGTCCACTTCAGCCACTTAGACCCATTATGCCCATTAGTCTCATTATCCCACTTAGGTCCATTAGGCCACTTAGGCACATTAGGCCACTCTGGCCCATTAGGCCCATTATGCCACTTAGGCCTATTTGGCCACTTAGGTCCATTACTCCCATTAGGCCACTTAGGTCCCTTAGTCCCATTAGGACACTTAGGCCTAGTAGAAAACTTCAACCACTTAGGCCCATTAGGCACATTAGTCACATTAGTCCCATTAGGCCCATTAGGCCACTTAGGCCACTTAGGTCCATTAGGCCACTTAGGGCGATTAGGCCACTTAGGACCATTAGGCCACTTAGTCCCATTATGAACATTAGGCCCATGAGTCCACTTAGGCCCATTAGGCCACTTAGGCACATTAGGCCACTTAGGCCCATTTGGTCGGTAATGGCTAGGGTTTTTGGGGTCCGTTACTTGGTAAAAATCAGATGTTTGAGGTGTTCTGGGTGGTCTGGAAGGCCATCCCAGCTTCTCGGTGACTCCTAGCAGTATCCTTGGCCTACCGGTATCCACAGCTTACCGGTAGACCTAGCCTACCGGTGACCTTGGGGTACCGGTAGCCCTGGGCTACCAGTAGCTCTCGGCTACCGATAGCTCTCGGCTACAGGTAGCTATCACCAACCGGTAGCTATCGGCTACCGGTAGCTATCGCCAACCGGTAGCTCTCGGCTACCGGTAGCTGTCACCAACCGGTGACTCTCGCCTACCCCCCATGGGTTTTCCAACAGCACCTCTGTTTTGTGCAAATTGGTTTTTAAACCATGTTTTGACCCCTTTAAGCCTGTTTTAAAGCCCATTAATGCCCATTAATGGCGTTTAATTAAATGATTGGTGAGGTGCCTCCTTAAATAAAAAAACATGAGGTATGCATCGGTTTAAACCTCCCCGAAAGGTGGGGGCCTTTTAAGTGGCGTGTGGGGTGTCCCAGCCCCGTGGTCAACCCACGATCCTGCTTCTTACACAATTTCAAGTTTTTCTCTCTGTATCTTAACCATCCCTGGAATGTTGTATCTTTATCAGCCTTTATAACCTAAAGGCTTCTCCCTACGTTTCTTTTTCTCGATCATCCTACGCTCGGAATACCCTTCCTCTGGACGAGTTGTACCCCGCAGAGTTTTCCTTGATCGCATTCTGTGGAGTTCCTGCTACTCACGTGAGGACCTAACGTCGATCCTTGATCAGTTAGGTAGGGATCTTACCTTCATCTCTCCTTTCTATGTATCATGCGTGGCGGGAATACTTTTGCCTCTGTGGAAATTGATGAAACCCAACTTAATGAAGATAATGAACAAACCTTTAAAGAATAAAAAAAGGGGGTGTGATCGATGTCCTATTGTGCTCTTTTATTGTTGATGTGTGTTGTGAATTATACGGGCCTATGCTCACTGAAAATCATGGCTGTTGGTGCTCTTTTTCTATGCACTAATGAACCTTGGTGTTCCTGGATGTTTAAATAACTGTAACATGGAATTGATTTATTACGTATACTCGGTTAAATAAATTGAAAGCACCAGGATTAACCCTTTTCTGTGATAACCCTGGTTAAAGTACAGTGGAATTAAAATCATGGAGTGTGTTAAATCTTTTAAATCTGAAAATACCTACTTGGTTCAGCCTTGTGTTGGTGGTAGTGGTTTGGTTGTTTCCTTCACGGGCCGATTGCTGGGGTGATATGGGTGGGGATGGGATCCCCTGTTGCTATACTTTCTCTGGTTGTGAATTTGAGGCTGGGTGGTTATTCTGTTTATATCACAAATTGAGGTGGAATCCTCTGTTGTTGAGAAACTATTGGCTTCTGGAGTTTGGGGACATGGGTCTATCTCAGGGTTGTTTTGTTTCCAGTACTTTGAGGGATCTCACTTGATCCCTAGTTTTTGTGACTTCACAAGAGAACCGGTTGTGAATGCTTAAATTACCTGAGGTTTTTCCTTTCTACCATTTTTTTGTTTCATCTGTGAATGTGCCTGTTAGTTGCCCAGTAGTGAAGGGATTAACTCATACTGAACTGTTATGAATGATAACTTGAACATGGGAAGTAGGAACTGTTTGTTGTGTGCCTATTTTCTGAGGCAGTAGTGCTTGTGTGCCTGCTTGTATCTATTGAGGAGCCATAGGTTGGGCTGTGTGTTGTTATATATATATATATAATTTTATGTTTTGTGTTTAGTCACACCACACCCACGTTGGGAACTTAGTGTCGGACACCCCATTCCATGGGGAAGGGTGTTTCCCCCTAGTTACTCTCCTTCCTGCTCCCTATTTTATCGGTTGTGATGGTTGGAGGTGACCTTACACCCAAGATTCTTCGGGTAGGTTTTTATTTGTGTTTTGTTAGCCCAGGTGTTTTTAAGAAGGGGTTCTAGTTATGGTTTGTTTTCCCAGGTGTCTTCGGGATGAGGCCCATGTGTTTTTGGGAAGGTATGGATGGTTGTGAGGCCCAGGTGTGTGCGGGAAGGGATGGATGGTTTTGAGTCCCAGGTGTGTGCGGGCAGGGATGTGTGGTTGTGAGGCCTAGGTGTGTGCGGGCAGAAAGAGCGTGGTAGCATCAGGACGTTTTCCATTAGGGATAAGCAGCTAGTTAGTGGGGGAAATGGTGGTGCGGGGTACCCAAATGTTTTGTTCTTTTACTAATACCTTACTGCTGGTGTTGTTTGGTGAGTGTGGCCGGTGAGGTGGGATGGATAAACTCCTTAATAGATGTTGGTTTCTCTGATTCTCATGGGACTTTAGTACCTCTCCCTACTTGTGCACGAGAGCTATAGTTTTTCCCTACCGAGTATGCTTTGTATGCTCACCCTACGTTTACTTTCAGGTTGTCAGGAGGACTTCAGAGGCCGTGCGAGACCTTACTAGTCTGGACGTTGGAGTTTCTGTTGGTCACTGTGTTTCAGCTTCGCCTTTTCTTTTCCTGTTGGTTTGTAATTTGGAGTTCTTGTACCCTGTTCAGTTTTATTATAAAAACATGCATGTAGTTTGGTTTTTTTTTTGTGTTTTCTACTTGGTGGTGTTTGGTGTTGACCCATTCTTTCTCCAAATATTGGTTAACAAAAAAAAGGGCAATGCCTCCCATATTGTGAAAATGTTACACCCTTGGTGCTAGTCGCCACTCTGAGGCCTACTAGAGGCGGGACTCAGGGGTCATTATCTTGTCTTCAACTTGAATAAGGAAGGGCGAGGGCCTTTACCGCCCCCTCCATCATCTTGCAAAATGCGGGTCATGACGAATGGTATCAGAGGGCGAGTTTGAGGGATAGGATGGAGTCTGGAGTTAGGCACAGTGAGGATTGCATGGGATGGTAGGGCAACAATGTTAGGTGATCTTAGTTTGTGAAATAAGCCAGGGAGGACCGTCTAGGACACGGGATTTTAGGGCCCCCCGTGATCCGATGCAAAGACTCTGTGCCTATCAAATGACTAAGTGAGACTACATTTGTTGTAAGGTAGAGACCCAAGGGAAGGTACATGAATCATACTGATTGTGTTTCTTTTTATTTTATTTGATTTGGGGAACCTTGGGGAGAAAAATTTAATAATAATAATAATAATTCCCTTGATACTCAGGCTTAGTCAATATTTGTTTACCTTGCAGCTATGGCACCTAGACATTATCCACGAGCGACTCGGGCAGTTGAGGCCCAGCAGATCGAGGAAGTTGACCAGCAGAGGTTTGACCGAGATGAGGAGGACGACTTGTGGCACAGGACTCCGTGCTCCTTCCATCGACAAACCCTCGATAAGTATGAGGGCAACGTTTCTGACTCAGTAATGGAGGGATGGCTCGAGGAGATAGCAATCACCTTCTCTTTGATCCATGCTCCGAGGGAGTAATGGGTTCTGTTGTCCGTCAGTCAGCTAAGAGGAGCAGTGCATCAGTGGTGGACGCTTTTCCTGGGAGAGAAGACTGAGGAAGAGGTCTCATGGGCTAGTTTTGAGAAGAAATTCGTGAGGAGTTCCTCTCCTCTACAGTGAAGGCTGAGAAGAGATAGGAGTTGCTCTCCCTTTAGTAGGGAAGCATGTCAGTGAGGGAGATGGGGATCAAGTTCGGAGATATCTTACTCTTTTCCCCGGATCTCTTTCCGGATGAGGAGTCTCAGGAAAGATGGTTAGAGGAGGCTCTCTGTCCTTCTCTTCAGTACATTGTCACTCCCTTCACTCTTTCGACGTACCTAGAAGTACAGAAGAAGGCAGAGATAGTAGAGAGGATGCACGTGAAGGGAGGCACACCACGATAAGGGAACCAACTGAGTTCATCACAGGGGAAGGCCGTCAGTAGTAGGTCTCCAGCGACAGGGCCTTTCAGGTTTCGACTAGAAAGGTTTAGGCCTCATCAGTTCCATTCCCAAGATTCTGTCCCTCGCCCTTTTCTCATAGAGCCAGGACAGAAGTGTTTATCTTGCGGAGTTTTTGGGCACGTCCAGAGCAGGCGTCCGACTCAAGCTCCACATGGTGGAAGTGGGCAGTTTCAGTACCCACCTCAGCAGCATCCATTGCCGGTGAGGCATTTCCAGCAGCAGTAGCAGGCCCCTGGCCCTCTGAGTGATGACCTTGCAGGAGGAGATCGATGCCAGGATGCTCCTCAGGGACCTCGACCAGGGCGTGGTCAGGGAGGTGGTCGACAACAGAAAGGCAGAGGAGCTGGGCGTGGACAGTTGCACGCCACATAGTTAGTAGCTCTGATGGGACCAGAGTTTGTTTGAGGTACGATCAGTTTTTTCAACCCTCATGTTTCTGCCTTGTTTGATTCAGGAGCTTCGCACTTTTTCGTTACGCCCGAATTAGCCCATGCTCTAGGTCTAAATGCCGAGAGACTTTTTTGTGCCCCTAGTGTTGAGAACACCAGTTGGGGGTCAGACCAGCGTATCTTACTTCTTTCGGGGGTGTAAGATGATGTTGGGACCGTATCAGTCTAGTGGATACCTTCTTTCATTGCAGATGTAGTAATACGATGTCATTCTAGGCATTGACTGGTTATTCTCTGTGCATGCCATCATCGATTTATATCTGAGAAGGATTGAATTCTCCAATGAGGATGGATGGTGTGTGGCTTTTGTTAGGAGAGGAGTTATCAAGAAGGGAGTCGACACGTGGATCCACTCCTTTCTATGATGAATGGGATGTCATTAGAGTCGGCGGACACAGGAATGATGGATGTCCTAGAGGTCGTAAGAGATTTCCCTGATGTCTTTTTTGATGAGGTTGTAACTCTACCCCCTCAACGTGATGTTGAGTTTGGGACATACTTACAGCCTGGTGCCCGCCTGATCTCAATGGCTCCATATCGAATGAAACCTTCTGAGTTGCGGGAGTTGCGGATTCAGATTGACGATCTGTTGGAGAAGGGCTTTATTCGACCCAGCGTGTCACCGTGGAGTGCTCTAGTTTTGTTTGTAAAGAAGGAAGATGGTATTATACGACTGTGCATAGACTACCGGAGGTTGAATCAGGTGATGATCAAGAATAGTTACCCCCTCCCAAGGATAGACGATCTCTTTGATCAGCTGAGGGGAGCAGGCTGGTTCTCTAAGATCGATCTGTGGTCTGGATTACACCAGTTGCGAGTGAAGGAAATTGATATCTCAAAGACGGATTTCAGGTGTAGATATGGCCACTTTCAGTTCGTGGTCATGCCGTTTGGCATTACAAACGCACCAGCTACGTTCATGAACCTCATGAACTCTATTTTCCGAGAGTTTCTAGACCAGTTTGTTGTGGTTTTCATCGATGACATCCTTATCTACTCAAGATCAGAGGAAGAGCATGTTGAACATCTTAGGGCAGTTTTTGGAGTCCTTCGACACCACCATATTTATGGAAAACTATCTAAGTGAAAGTTCTCAACACGAGAGGTACATTTCCTTGGACACGTAGTGTCTCAGAAGGGAATAGAAGTAGACCCTTCAAAGGTCGAGGTAGTCGTTTTATGGGTAGCACCCAAGAATGTGGCGGAAGTTCGTAGTTTCCTGGGTTTGGCAGGCTATTACCGGAGGTTTGTGCCAGAATTATCTCGAGTTTCAGCTCCATTGACAGCTTTGACTAGGAAGGACCAGGCCTTCGTGTGGAGTGACTAGTGCTAGACAGCTTTTGGATACCTAAAGGAGAAGCTGGTTAGTGCTCCAGTGCTCAGATTACCAGAGGAAGGGGTTTTGTTTGAATTGTTCTATGATGCTTCTGGCCTTGGGTTGGGATGTGTGTTGATGCAGTAGAGAGGAGTGATCTCTTATGGGTCTAGGAAGTTACATCCTCAGGAACGTAACTATGCCACCAATGATCTGGATCTTGCGGCCGTGGTGTTCGCATTGAAGTTGTGGCGGTATTATCTCATCGGAGAGTGCTTTTTGGTCTTCTCAGATCACAAGATCTTGCGTTATGTCTTTTCCCAGCGAGATCTGAACTTGCAGAAGCGGAGATGGGTCGAGTTACTCCAAGATTACGACTTCGAGATCTCTTATACTAAGGGCAAGGGAAATGTTGTGGCTGATGCCCTGAGCAGAAAATCAAAGAAGGAAGTAGTTCGGGAATCTGCAGATGCTTGGAGAGCGATGGAAGAGTTAGCGGCCTTGCATTTAGATGCAAGAGTGGAAGGTGGAAGAGGTTGTCTGTTTCAGATGACTGTAGTTCCCTCCTTAGTGGTATAGGTTGAAGAGTATCAGTAGGGGGACTCATAGGTGGAAGTGATGCGGGATCGTGTTTATCAGGGAAATGCTCCTGAGGGATGGTCGGAGGATGGTCAGCATCAGATGCTTTTCCGTGGAAGGATTTTCATTCTGAAGATGATGTGTAAAGGTGTTCTCCATGAGTTCCATGGCTTGGCTTTAGCGGTACATCTAGGGGTCTCAAAGATGTACCAAGGCCTAAGGATACAGTTTTGGTGGCCTGAGGTAAAGCGGGCAGTGGCATAGTTTGTGGCTAAGTGCCTTGTGTGTCAGCAAGTAAAGGTTGAACACCATTTTCCTAGAGGGACGTTGCAACCGTTAGATGTTCCCGAATGGAAGTGGGATGAAATATCGATGGAATTTGTCACGGGGCTACCGAGGGATCAGGGAGGCTATGATTCCATCTGGGTAGTGGTGGATCGATTGAAAAAATCAGCACACTTCTTATAGATTAAGGAGTCGAGCCCAGTGAGCACCTTAGCCCAGAGGTACGTCAATGAGGTGGTACGGTTGCACGGGATCCCGAGATCTATTGTCTTCGATCGAGACACGTGGTTTACCTCACGAGTCTAGAGGGGATTACAGCATGCCTTTAGCACCCAGCTACGCCTTAGAACTGCTTTCCACCCTCAGACAGATGGGCAAATGAAATGAACAATCCAGATGTTGGAAGACATGTTGCGGGCATGTGTTCTGGATTTTGGGGGATCATGGGTATGACACTTGCCTCTAGTGGATTTTTCTTATAAAAATATCTTCCACTCCACTATTGGTATGACACCATTTGAGGCCTTGTATGGAAGGTCGTGTCGTTCACCGGTTTGCTGGACAGAGATTGGGGAAGTAGCTGTTCTTGGGCCAGAAGTGGTGCAGGGAACCACTGAAAAGGTTCAGCTTGTGTGTGAGAGGATGAAGGCCGCCCAGGACTAGAATAAGTCTTATGTCGATCTTAGGAGGAGTCCCTTGGAGTTCGAGGTTGGGAATCATGTGTTCTTTAAGGTTTCACCTTGACATGGGCAGCGAAGGTTTGGTAAGGGGAGTAAGCTATCCCCTAGGTTCATCGGACCTTTCGAGGTGTTGGGACGAGTTGGTGAGGTGGTGTATCAGATGGCGTTGCCACCTCAGTTGGAGAAAGTTCACAACGTCTTTCACGTCTCCCAGCTTCGTCGATATCTACACGACGACTCCCACGTCATCGATTGGGAGAGTTAGATTTCGAAGATGATGTGACCTTCATAGAACGACCGATAAAGATCGAGGATCATAAAGAGAAAGTTCTTCATGGATGAACCATCCCCTTGGTTCATGTGTTGTGGAGGCATGATGGCTTGGAAGAGAGAACTTGGGAGCGGGAGGCCCAGTTACGCGTTCAGTACCCAGAGCTGTTTTGACTTACTTGTTGTTTTTGTTTTGATCCTTGTTGAGATATTCTACCTTGTGCTTTAATATATGAAATGATTGTTTTTATTAATTATTAGATGATATGTTCCCTGTTCTCTATGTGTGTGTGTCTGAATGTATGATGATGGGAAAACCAGACTGCTAATCAAGACGCATTAATGTGGATGTGATTAAACCTGTGCGGGCGAGTCAGTGCCGCCCAAAGCAGATAATATCCTGACATGTAGGAAGGGACTCCCTAACTCATGTGTTCGACAGTGTGATCCTTGTGCTTTTTGTGAATGATTGTGGTTGATGACTCTTGGGGGAGTATTCCTGGATGTAGAGGGAGGGTTCTGTTCCATCTTTGGAACAAATCAAGGGTTTTCCCTAGAGAAGTATCTTTAGAGGGTGGTTGTTTGGACCCCTCCTTTATCCGTTCTAGTTTGTTCTTATATTCTCGGGGATGAGAATAGTATGATAAGTATCTGATGTAATGGCCCGGGTTTTTGGGGTCCATTACTTGGTAAAAATCTGATGTTTGAGGTGTTCTGGGTGGTCTGAAAGGCCATCCCAGCTTCTCGGTGACTCCTAGCGGTAGCCTTGTCCTATCGGTAGCCTCGGATTATCGGTAGACCTAGCCTACCGGTGACCTTGGGGTACCAGTATCCCTAGGCTACCAGTATCTCTCGGCTACCGGTAGCTGTTGCAAACCGGTGGCTCTCGGCTACCGGTAGCTATCGCCAATCGGTCGCTCTCAGCTACCGGTAGCTGTCGCCAACCGGTAGCTCTCATACACCGGTAGCTCTCGGATACCGGTAGCTTTCACCAACCAGTAGCTCTTGGCTACCGGTAGCTGTCTCCAACCGGTGGCTCTCACCTACCCCCATGGGTTTTCTAGTAGTGGCTCTGTTTTGTGCAAATTGGTTTTTAAACCATGTTTTGACCCCTTTAAGCCGGTTTTAAAGCCCATTAATTCCCATTAATGGTGTTTAATTAAATAATTGGTGAGGTACCTCCTTAAATAAAAAACCATGAGGTATGCGTCGGTTTAAACCGCCCCAAAAGGCGGGGACCTTTTAAGTGGCGTGTGGGGTGTCTCAACCGTGTGGTCAACCCATGATCCCGCTTCTTACGTGGTTTCGAGTTTTTCTCTCCGTATCTTAACGGTACCTGGAATGATGTATCTTTATCAGCCTTTATAACATAAATGCTTCTCCCTACGTTTCTTTTTCTTGATCACCCTACGCTTGGAATACCCTTACTCCGAACGAGTTGTACCCCGCGAAGTTTTCCTTGATCATGTTCCGTGGAGTTCTTGCTACTCACGTGAGAACTTAACGTCGATCCTTGATCAGTCAGGTAGGTATCTTACCTTCGTCTCTTCTTTCTTTGTATCACGCGAGGTGAGAATACTTTTATATCTGTGGAAATTGACGAAACCCAACTTAATGAAGATAATGAACGAACCTTTAAAGAATAAAAAAGGGGGGTGTGATCGATGTCCTGTTGTGCTCTTTTATTGTTAATGTGTGTTGTGAATTATATGGGCCTATGCTCACTGAAAATCATGGTTTTTGGTGGTCTTTCTTTGTGAACTAATGAACCTCGGTGTTCCTGGATGTTTAAATAACTGTAACATGGAATTGGTTAATTACGTATACTCGGTTAAATAAATTGAAAGCACCAGGATTAACCCTTTTCTGTGATAACCCTGATTAAAGTACAGTGGAATTGAAACCATGGAGTGTGTTAAATCTTTTAAATCTGAAAATACCTGCTTGGTCCGGCCTTTTGTTGGTGGTAGTGGTTTGGTTGTTTCCTTTATGGTCCAATTACTGGGGTGATATGGGTGGGGATGGGATCCTCTGTTGCTATACTTTCGCTAGTTGGGAATTTGAGGCTAGGTGGTTATTCTGTTTATATCATGAATTGGTGTGGAATCCTCTGTTGTTGAGAAACTTTTGGCTTCTGGAGTTTGGGGACATGGGGCTGTCTCGGGGTTGTTTTTTCAGTACTTTGATGAATCTCACTTGATCCCTAGTTGTTATGACTTCACAAGAGAACCGGTTGCGAATGCTTAAATTACCTGATGTTTTTCCTTTCTGCTGTTTTGTTGTTTCATCTGTGAATGTGCTTTTTAGTTGCCTAGTAGTGAAGGGATTAACTCATACTGAACTATTATGAATGATAACTTGAACAGGGGAACTGGGAACTGTTTGTTGTGTGCCTGTTTTCTGAGGCAGCAGTGCTTGTGTACCTTCTTATATCTGTTGAGGAGTCATAGGTTGGGCTGTGTGTTGGTATATATATATATATATATATATATATATAATTTTATGTTTTGTGTTTAGTCGCACCACACCCACGTTGGGAACTTAGTGTCGGACACCCCATTCCATGGGGAAGGGCGTTTCCCCCTAGTTACTCTTCTTCCTTCTCCCTCTTCCCTCGACTGTGATGGCTGGAGGCGACCTTACACCAAAGATTCTTTGGGTAGGTTTCGATTGGTGTGTTGTTATCCCAGGTGTTTTTGGGCAGGGGTTCTGGTTATGGTTGTTTTTCCCAGGTGTCTTCGGGATGAGGCCCAGGTGTTTTCAGGTAGGAATGGATAGTTGTGAGGCCCAGGTGTGTGCGGGCAGGGATGGATGGTTGTGAGGCCCAGGTGTGTGTAGGCAGGGATGTGTGGTTGTGAGGGACAGGTGTGTGCGGGCAAGAAGAGTGTGGTAGCGTCAGGATGTTTTCCATTAGGGATGAGCAGCTAGCTAGTGGGGGAAATGGTGGTGCAGGGTACCCAAATGTTTTGTTCTTTTACTAATACCTTACTGCTGGTGTTGTTTGGTGAGTGTAGCCGGTGAGGTGGGATGTATAGACTCTTTGATAGATGTTGGTTTCTCTGCTTCTCACGGGACTTTAGTATGTCTCCCCACTTGTAAACGAGAGTTATAGGTTTTCCCTACTGAGTATGCTTTGTATGCTCACCCTACGTTTACTTTCAAGTTGTCAGGAGGACTTCAGAGGCCATACAGGACCTTACTAGTCTTGATGTTGGAGTTGATGTTGGTTGTTGTGTTTCTGCTTCGCCTTTTCTTTTCTTTTTGGTTTTTACTTTGGAGTTCTTGTACCCTGTTCAGTTTTATTATCAAAACATGCATGTGGTTTAGTTTTCTTTTGTGTTTTCTACTTGGTGGTGTTTGGTGTTGACTCATTATTTCTCCCAATCTTAGTTAACAAAAAAAGGGTAATGCCTCCCATATTGTGAAAATGTTACACTCTTGGTGCTAGTCACCACTCCGGGGCCTACTGGAGGCGGGACTCGGGGGTCATTATCTCATCTTCGACTTGAAGAAGGAAGGGTGAGGACCTTTGTCGCCCCCTCCATCGTCTTTCCAAAGGCGGGTCGTGACATGTCCACTTAGGTCACTTAGGCCACTTAGGCCCATTAGGCCACTTAGCCCCATTAGGCCCATTAGGCCACCCTTTTCCCATTAGGCCCATTTTTGCACCTAGGCCCATTATGCCCCTTAGGACCATTTGGCCCATTTGTCCACTTAGTCCCATTAGACCTATTAGTCCCATTAGGCCACTTAGGACCATTAGGCCATTTAGGCTCATTCGGCCCATTCGGCCCATTAGGCCCATTCATCCCATTAGGCCCATTGGGCCACTGATCCCTTTCAACCCATTGGGCTACTTAGGCTCATTCAGCCCATTGCGCCACTTAGGCTCATTCAGCCCATTAGGCCCATTAGGCCACTTAAATCCAGTTAGGCCCATTAAGACACTTTGGCCAGTTAGGACCATTAGGCTCATTGGGCCCATTACGCCACTTAGGCCCATTCAGCCCATTAGGCCCATTTGGCCACTTAGTCTAGTTATGCTCATTAGGCCACTTTGACCAATTAAATGCAGGAGGCTCATTGGGCCCATTAGGAAAATTTGGCTCGTTAGGCCTGTTGGGCCCATTTCGCCCATTTGGCCCATCTGGCCAATTAGGCACATTAGGCTCATTAGGCCCATTCAACCCATTAGGCCACTCAGGCCCATTCAGCCTATTTGGCCAGTTAGGCCAGTTAGGCCCAGTTGGCCCATTAGCCCCCTTAGTCTAGTTAGGACCATTAAGTCCATTAGGCTCATTGTTCCCATTTGGCCACTTAGGCTTGTTAAGCCCATTCGGCCAGTTAGGCCCATTAGGCCCATTAGGCCCCTTGTTAGGCCACTTTAAAGTTCCCAATGGATGATTGTATCACTGAGAGGGGGAGGGGGTGGATCAGTGATACTTTTTTCTCTTATATTTCTTTTCAAATGAAACAACCTTCACCTCTTGTTAAAGATTCTATTCCCTACTGAAAACAATTCAAACACACATCCACATGAACACAAGTGTTTACAAGATTCACTATTCAATATGAATAGTTACATCCTTGGTTTGGTATGGAAGTGATCCAATACCACACAATCCACTAGAAAACAATCATTGGATTACAACGAGTAGGATATACCCTTTCACTCGTGTAGCATTATGTACACAATCCAATAGTGCATGTGCACCCTCTTAGCAAAAATAGGGTAATGTAATGATTGTGTAACTACTCATGTTACCTATGATTATTTTCAATTCCACAAATGTATTCAATTGAAAACACTTCATCAATTTCTTACCCAAAAGATGGTAAGAACTTTCTCAACTTTGTTTAGAAAAAAAGAAAGTCTAATTTTCCCAGTATGATTTTCCTAGTCTGATTCCTCCAAGTACGATTCTCCCTGATGATAAACACTAAGTACGATGATCAACTGAATACAACATTGTGATCTTGTCTCTTCTCTTTCACTTCAATCCTTCGAAACTTCTTCAACAATAGTGAATATGGAAACTTCTTCTTCTCTCTAAAACTCGGAGCTTCTCTCTCATGAACAACACATCGGTCCACCTCAAGTACAACGTTTTTCCCATTTGGACTACTTGTCCACTTAAATCCCATTTGTCCCATTTCGCCACTTAAATCCCATTAGACCCATTAGGCCACCTAGGACACTTAGGCCCATTCTAACCTTAGGGTCATTAGTCCCATTAGTCTATTTAGGCCAATTTAGGTCATTTAGTCCAATTAGTCCAATTAGGCCATTTAGACTATTTTGGAAAATTAGGCCAATTTAAGCCATTTAGGCCAATGAGGCCAATGCGACCAATTCAGGATAATTAGGCTAATTTAGGTCCTTTAGGGAATTTAGGCCAATTAGAATATTTAGGCCATTTAGGCCAATTTAGACCAATTATTTCAATTATTCCAATTAGGCCAATTGGTCCAATTAGGTCAATTTAGTCAATTTAGTCCATCTAGGCCCATTTAGGACATTTAGGCTAATTGGTCCATTTAGTCCGATTTAGATCATTTCGGCTATTTAGGCCAATTTAGACCATTAATTCCAATTCATCCAATTATAACATTTTAGGCCAATTTAGGCAATTTAGACCAATTAGGTCAATTAAGTCGATTAGGCCATTTAAGCCGATTAGGCCAATTTTGACCATTTGGGCCAATTAGGCCAATTATACAATTTAGGCAGTTTAATCCAATTAGGCCATGTAGGAATTTTTTTTACATTTAGGCCATTTAGACCAATTTATGCCATTTAGGCTAATTAGGCCAATTAGGTCAATTACACAATTTAGGCAATTTAGCCCAATTATTCCATTTAGCCCAATTTAGTCCATTTAGACCAATTAGTCCAATTAGACAAATTTTGGCCATTTATTCCATTTAGGAAAATTAGGTCATTTAGGCCAATTTAGCTCATTTAAACCAATTAGGAAAATTAGGCCAATTAGGCAATTCATGCCAATTAGACCAAATAGGCCATTTAGGCCAATTTATTCCATTTAGGCAAATTTAGGCCATTTAGTTCAATTTAGGTCACTAAGGCCAATTAGACCAATTAGGTCATTTAGGCCATTTGGTCCAATTATATCAATTAGTCCATTTAGGTCATTTAGGCCAATTAGGCCATTTAGACCATTTAGACCAATTTAGGCCATTTAGACCAGTTAGGCCAATTTATGCCATTTAGGCTAATTTAGCCCATTTATCCTAATTATTCCAATTATTACAATTATTCCATTTAGGCCATTTAGGACAATTAGGTCATTTAGGCTAATTAATCCATTTAGGCCAATTAGACCATTTAGGCCAATTTAGGCCATTTATGCCAATTAATCAATTTTTTCATTTAGGTCATTTAGTCCATTTAGGCCAATTAGGTCATTTATGCCATTTAGTTCATTTAGGCAAATTAGGCCAATTAGACAATTTAAGTCATTTGGACCAATTTAGGCCATTTGTGCCAATTTAGGACATTTAGGCTATTTAGGCTAATTTAGACCCATATGGCCAATTAGTCCCATATGGCCAATTAGTCCATTAATCTCATTAGGCCCATTAGACCCATTAGGCCACTTAGGCCCAATTGGATAATTAGGCTGATTATGCCACTTAGGCCCATTAGGCCACTTACTCCCATTAAACCCATTTGGACCATTTGGCCACTTAAGCCCATTAGACCTATTAGGCCACTTAGGCCCATTCGACCCTTAGGCCTATTAGGTTATTTAGGCCAATTTAGGTCATTTAGTCCAATTAGGCCAATTAGACTATTTAGGCCATTTTGGCCATTTTGGCTAATTTAGGTCATTTAGGCCAATGAGGCCAATGAGACCAATTTAGTCCAATTAGGCCAATTTAGTCCCTTTAGGTCATTTTGAACAATTAGAAGATTTAGGCCATTTAGGCCAATTAAGCCAATTAATCCAATTAGGAAAATTAGTCCAATTACGCCAATTAGGCCAATTAGGCAATTTAGTTCATTTAGACCATTTAGGCCAATTTAGGAGATTTAGTCTAATTAGTCCATTTAGTTCAATGTAGATCATTTAAACTATTTAGACCATTTTAGCCAATTTGGTCAATTATGTCGTTTAGGCCAATTCAGGCAATTTAGACCAATTAGTTCAATTAGTTCGATTAGGCCATTTAATCCGATTAGGCCAACTTTGACCATTTGGTACAATTAGGCCAATTATGCAATTTAGGCAATTTAAGCCAATTAGTCCATTTAGGAATTTTTTTCCCATTTAGGCCATTTAGACCAATTTAGGCCATTTAGTCCAATTAGGCCAATTAGGAAAATTACACAATTTAGGTAATTTATCCCAATTATGGCATTTAGTCCATTTAGACCAATTAGGCCAATTAGACCAATTTTGGCCATTTAGACCATTTAGGACAATTAGGCCATTTAGGTCAATTTAGCCCATTTAGACCAATTAGGAAAATTAGGCTAATTAGGCAATCCGGGCCAATTATACCAATTAGCTATTTTGGATAATTTATGCCATTTAGGTCTATTTAGGTTATTTAGGTCAATTTAGGCCACTTAGGCCAATTAGACCAATTAGGTCATTTAGACCATTTAGTCAAATTAGTCCATTTAATCCATTTAGGTCATTTAGACCATTTAGACCAATTTAGGCCATTTAGATCAATTAGTCAAATTTAGACTATTTAGCCTAATTAGTCCATTTATGCCAATTAGTCCATTTATGCCATTTAGGGCAATTAGGCCATTTAGGCCAATTACTCCATTTGGGCCAATTGGAGAATTAGACCATTTAGGCATATTTAGGCCATTTAGGCCATTTAGGCCATTTAATTAAATTGTTCATTTAGGTCATTTAGACCATTTAGGCCAATTAGGCCATTTAGTCCACTTAGGTCATTTAGGAAAATTAGTCCAATTAGAAAATTTAGGTCATTAAGTTCAATTTAGGCCATTTAGACCAATTAGTCCATTTAGGTCAATTTTGGTCATTTAGGCTATTTGGCTAATTTAGACCATTTAAGCCAATTCATAAAATTAGTCCATTTAAGCTAATTTAGTCCATTTAGGCCAATTAGGCTAACTAGAACATTTAAGTCGATTTGGGAAATTTAGGTCATTTAGTCTAATTAGGCCATTGAGGACAATTCAACCAATTATACAATTTAGGCAATTTAGGTCCATTAGGCCAATTTGGTTAATTTAGGTCATTTAGGGCAATTAGACCATTTAGGCCAATTAGGATAATCTAATCCATTTAGGTCAATTAGGAAAATTGATCTAACTTTGGTTCATTGAAAATATTTGGCCCATTTGACCCCTTAGGCCACTTAGGCCCATTTGGCCCATTATGCCACTTAGGCCACTTAGGCCCATTAGGTCACTTAGGGTCATTGAGACCATTAGGTCCATTTGGCCCCTTAGTATACTTAGGCCTCTTAGGCCTATTAGGCCACTTAGGCCCCTTAGGCCCATTAGGCCACTTAGGCCCATTGAGCCCATTAGTCCCATTAGGTCCCTTGGGTCACTTATGCCTCTTAGGCCCATTAGGCCCATTAGGCCACTAAGACCACTTAAGCACATTATTCCACTTAGGCTCATTGATCTCATTAGTCCACTTAGGCTTCTTAGGCTCATTAGGCCCTTTTGGCCACTTAGGCCCATTAGACCCATTAGACTCATTAGCCATTGGGCCCATTAGGCCACTAAAGCCTATTGGGACACTTAGGCCCATTATGACACTAAGGCCCATTAGTCCCATTAGGACACTTAGACCCATTGGGCTAATTATTCCCATTAGGCCCATTGGTCCCATTAGACCACTTAGACCCACTCGACCACTTAGGACCATTAGACCCATTAGGCCCTTTAGGCCACTTAGGCCGCTTATGCCCATTAGGACAATTCAGCCCATTAGGCCCATTGTCCATTAGAACCATTAGGACCATTATCCCCCTTAGTCACATTAATCCCATTAGGCCACTTTATCTCATTAGGACACTTATCACAATTAGGCCCATTTGGCCACTTAGGACCTTAGGCCCATTAGGCATATTAGGCCACTTTGGCCCATTAGAGCCTCCAAATCATTTTCTAAATTTTAATAAAATCCACTTTGAGGAAAAAGTGGGAACCTTACACCATAAAACATGACGCATATCTAAATTTCAAAAATAGTATACATATTTAAAATTTGAAATGAGTATCATCACCACGGGAACTGTCGTATTAGCAACAGATCCTGCAAATCACATAGCCACTACATCAAAGATAGCACGTTGAATAATTTGTCTCCATCATCATCACCACCACATTTTCATCGACTTCGAATATCATTTTCGTAACCATTATCTCCAGAGTCCCCACATCATCGGTAGGAAAACCACCTTTTTCGTCATCGACCATCATCGTTAGAGCCGTGAACTAGAGCAGAACCATCTAGGACATCCACTAATCACCACTGATGTCTTCATATCTTCACCATAGAACTCCAACATCACTACCAAAAAACCATCAAAATAGAACATCACAACCATTCTAATATTCAAATATGGGTCATTCACCCTCTCAGAGACCCTAATACCCTCAAACCGCACCACCCAAAACCTCCATGAAGACTCGTGCACCAGACTGGAAGGTAAAAGAGCACATCAAGGATGAGAATATGGAGGCCTCAGTAGGGGACCAAGCCAAAAACAACATCGGTAAAACAAAATAGAGAACCAATAATAGAGAAACAAAATGGATCCCAAACAAAATCACCATACGAGTCCTTAATCATCATCCACAAAATAGAGAAGGATCCAAATTGAGGAATGAACCCAAGATGAGACCACTATCAGTGCTAATACAGCACCATCCCAAGTAGGCCTAGATCTCGAATCAAGATTGAAAAAAGTGTATACCAACGTGATGGGTAGCCCAATATGGGTAGAGGAGAAAGAAGGCACCAGACGCACTCACCAGTGTCGGCCCAAGCCGTCTAAATCACCTACACACACATACCCAAAATGTGGTTCTGATGCGTAGGGATATATCGAGAGAGGGGTGGTGAGTGATGCATGATGAACACACCAAAAAAATCCACATACTTTGAGAGGGAATAAAATAAAGAAAGAGAAATAAGAGGATGGACCAGGTGAAGCGCCACCATCATCGTTGAGCAGACCCTCAAAACCCTAGGAGGGGAAGAGAAGGCAACGAGAGTATTGGGAGCCAGGAGAGTATGGAGCCATAAGGTTCATTCTTTAGGATCATTAGGCCCATTAGGATAGTTATGCCCATTAGAAAAATTTGGACCATTACATCCATTAGGCCCATTCGACCACTTATGCCCATTAGGCCCATTGTTCCACTTCGACCCATTAGGCCCATTCATCCCTTTAGGCCACTTAGGTCCATTTATCCCATTAAACCCATTAGATTATGACCATTATGCCACTTAGGACCATATGTCCCATTATTCCCATTTGGACAATTAGACCCATTAGGCCACTTAAGCCGTTTATGCCACTTTGGCCCATGAGGCACATTAGGCCTATCATGACCCGCGCCTTCACCAAGATGAGGAAAGGGATATATAATTGCGATACCCTTCCTTCTTTAAGTTTAAGGAGAGATAATGACCCCTGAATCCCACCTTCAATAGTCCCTAGAGTGGCGACTATCACCAAGGGTATATAATATCACCTAAAATGGATAGCATTAGCCTTTTTATTTAATAGGATCGGGATACAATACGGTAAATCTAAAAAAACTCCAAAAAAAGAAAGTAAAATTAAATCCAAAAACCCTTTTTACACATGAATGTTCAAAATAAAGTTCTAAAAAGTACAAGAAAACTCCAAAGGAAAGTACCAAAATAAAGAAAAGTAGTAATGATGACTATCCTAACGCCCAAGCTAGTAATGTCCGGCACATTCCTCAAAGTCCTCATGGAAACATGAAAGTAGTTTTATATACATAGGGTGAGTATACAGGTATAATAATTAGGGAAAACCAAAAAAATCTCATGAACAAGTGGGGAGGCATTCTAATTCCCCATGAGAAATATAGATAACCAAAACACCTAGCAAGGAAACTATCCACCCAACCTCACCAAGGCACGCTTCCCAAATCACGCATGTTAGGTAAAGTAATAGTAATAGCACATCGATATTTGGGTACCCATCACCACTTTCCCACTAGTAATTTAGGACATCCTACGCATGAAACCTCTCCCATAAGTTCCACTACAGTCCCACTGCCGCCCCAACAACAACCTTGTGGGACACCACAACCACGCATCTTGCTCGCAGACACCCGGGCCACAACAACCACACATCACTACTCCCACAAACACCTAGGACAAAACAAAAACAAATCACTATGCATGCAAACACCTAGGCCACAACAACCACTTCCACGACTGAAGAAACATGGGCCTCATCCCTAAGACACTTGGGAAACAAACCTTCCCGCACACACTTGGTCCAACCACCAAAACACACCCTGCCCAAAGAGTCTTGGGCCATATTGAACCTTAGGCTATCATAGCCTAGCTGAAGAGTCTTGGGATACCTGGGAGAGTAATCATAAAGGAGCGAATAACCATCCACTCATAATAATGTTGGAAAAAACACCATCTCCCATGAAATGGGGGTGTTCAGCACGGAGTGCTCAACATGGGTGGGGGTGCGAATAAGAAACACAAGAACTAAATTTATACATATAATTAACAAAAACTCATCCCAACCTAAGGGTTCCGAAACAGACAGTCATCCCATACACAACCAGAGCACAACCACCCTTGTTACTATTCCTACATGCACGAACACACAACAGCCACAACTAGAGCACAACCCATTTCTGGAAAACAATCCCCCAGTGTACCCATTCTTGTTATCATGTTCAAGTGATTCTATTTAAATATTCCTTCACTGCCTGGAAACTAACAGGCATAGCCATAAGCCAAGACAATAACTGAAGGAAAACAACCAAGCATAAATTTAAGCATTAACACCCGGTTCTCTTGTAAAATCACGAAAACAAAAGGGATTTGTGAATCCCTCAAAGTACTGGAACCAAAACAAGCCCCAAAATATGGCGACACACAACCTCATATCCACAAAAAACAAATGAACAATAGGAGATCCCATCCTTATCCACGTCAGCCCACAAGCATCAAGTAGAACAACCATGTTCTTATTAGCAGAACAGAGCAAGGGAGTTTCTAGATTTCTCCACACCATTTATCAAGTTCCTTATTTCTGGTTGATTAACCAGGGTGATCACACAAGGATTCTTATTTATTGGGCATCCATTTTATCAACCAAATTTATACGATTAAATAGTTCACATGTTACATCCATTCAATCACAAGCTTATCTAGAAAAATAGAGGTTCATTAGTGCACAAGAAAGGACCACAAAGAGCCACAATTTTCAGTGGGCATAAGCCCGTACAATTCAAAACATAAATAAAATATGATAAATTAATACAAAAAAACCACCATAATTCACACCCCTTCATTCTTTAAAGGTATGTTTATTATCTACATTAAGGTTTGGTTTCATCCACATCCCGAAGGAAACATTATCACACCCACCCTGCATGATACACAGTAAAGAGAGACGAAGGAAAAACCCTACTTGGATGATCAGGGATTGAAGTTTTATCCTCACATCAAGAACTAAGTATGCCTAAATTATAGGAAAATAAAACACAAAGGATTCAAGGATTAGTGGTAAGAGCTCTAGAATGGGCGCACGATTCATCTCCAAAAGAGGGACTACAAGTGCACCAAGGAAAGGAAAGGGACCAAGTAAGAATAAGATCTTCATGTGATAAAAGGCTAGATCCTAGAGTTACAGGATATGAAATCTCAAACCGCTTAAAAGGAAGATCATGATTTCACCATGTGGTTGGTTAGTTATACACAATGGAATTAATTTAGATTTAATAATTCTACTATGAGAGGGTGAAGATAGACTCGCAGATGGCTGCTAGTTGATGTATATCCTTTAAACAGAGAAAACATGTAAGAGGGGCTAAGCTCGAAACATGGAAAAGGTGTGACATAGGTTCTATACACTGTCAGAGGATTTCAAATACCATTTATGGGATTAAACAGTCTTAAACCCCTTTAAAATAGGTGATAAAAATTAAAAGAGGTGTTACAGGAAAACTAGGAGAATGGACCCTAAAACTCCATAGTGGCACTGTTCGAGTGTGGAACCAGTCGGTGAGACTAATCGGTGGCACCGATAGGCGACACCATGATGACACCCCACCACCGAAACTGATGCCCTCCTGACTCACCCATGACATCTAGGTCATCCTAAGCACCAGAAAGGAGAGGGGTCTGAACAACCACCTCATAAGATACCTATCAGGGAAAAACCATTCGAGAGTTGTTCAAAAGTGGGAACAAACCTCAATATCTAGAAACACCCCTCCCTAATCTATCTCATGAACAACCACAGATACACCACTGCTCTTCTCCCCCAAGTTACCACATAAACCCATAAAGGTCACACCATCGAGACATATGGATTGGGGAGTCCCTTCCTCTATATCAAGATACTATCCTCTTTGGATGGAACTGACTCACCCACACGGGTTTAATCACATCCACCTTAATGCATCTTGATTAGAGATCAGATCCCCCCCATGGTCAGGACTTTTCACACACATTCAAAGAACAAGGGAATCAAATCATCTAATATAAAATGTGGTCAAGCATTGAATCATAGTCAACTAAAAAACAACACAAAACAAAACTCAAAATAGCTCTGGGTACTGGGCACACATCTATGCCTCTCGTTCCCAAGTACTCTCTTCAAGGCCACCATGCCTCTATAACACACAAAACAAGTGAATGTTTCATCCACGAAGCACCTTCTCTTCAAGATCCTTGATCTGCATTGGTCTCTCTACAAATATCGCATCGTCCTCGATATCCAACTCTCCCCAGTTGAGGATGTGTGAGTCATCGTGTAGATATCGACGGAGCTAAGACACCCCGCCATCGACACCGACACCCTCCTAACTCACCCATGGTATCCAAGTCACCCCAAGAACCAGAATTTGAAAAAGTAATGGACCATGAGGGTCTAGGCCATTATAAGTCCAATTAGGCCACTTATGCCCATTAAGCCAATTTTTCCCATTAATCCCATTAGATTTGGCCCATTAGACAACTTAAGTCCATATGGATCATTACGCCAATTTGTTCAATTAGCCCAATTTGGCCCATTATGAACATTAGGCCCACTAAACCCATTAGTCCACTTAGGACCATATGGCCACTTAGGCCCATTGGGCCAATTAGGCCTATTCAGACACTTAGGCCAATTATTCCACCTTGGCCCATTATGCCACTTAGCCCCATTTGGGGCATTAGGCCCATTAGTCCACTAAGGCCCATTACTCCAACTAGGAGCATTAGGCCCATACGTCCCATTAGGCCCATTAGGACCATTAGGATGCTTAGGCCCCTTAGGCCACTTAGGCAAATTAGGATCATTAGGCCCCTTAGTCCCCTTACACCTGTTAGGCCGCTTCGTCTGATTAGACCACTTAGGCCCATTCAGCCCATTCAGCCTATTATGCCACTTAGGAAAATTCAGTGCATTAGGCCCATTAGACCACTAAGGCCCATTAGACCCATTAGGCCCATTAGTCCACTTAGGCCCCTTAGGTCACTTAGTTCCCTTAGGCCTATTAGGCCACTTAGGCCCATTAGGCCCATTAGTCCACTTAGGCCCCTTCGGTCACTTAGGACCATTAGGACACCTAGGCCTATGAGGCCCATTAGGCCCATTAGGATCATTAGGCCCATCTGGCCCATTATTCCCATTAGATCACTTAGGACCCTTAGGCCACTTAGGACTATTCAGACCATCAATAACATTGGGACAATTAGGCCCATTAGGACACTAAGCCCCATTAGGCCACTAAATCCCATTAGTCCACTTAGTATCATTCGTCCCATAAGTCCCATTAGGCCACTGAATACCATTAGGCTCATATGGCCACTTAGGACCATTTGGCCCATTTTTCCCATCAGGCCACTTAGGCCACTGAGGCCCATTAGGCCACTTAGGCCAATTATGTCCACTAGGCCAGTTAGGCCAATTATCCCACTTAGGTCCATTAGGCCCATTAGGCCACTGAGGCCCATTAGTCCCATTAGGCCATAGAGACCCATTAGGCCCATTAGGAACATTATTCCCATTAACCCATTAGGTCCATTAGGTCACATAGTCTCATTATACCACTTAGGCCCATTAGGCTAATTCAGCCACTTAGGCCCATTAGTCCCATTCATCCACTTAGGCCCATTAGGCCAATTCTTCCACTTAGGTCACTTAGGCATATTAGGCCACCTAGGTGCATTTGGACCATTAGGCCCATTAGGCCAATTAGGCCCATTTGTCAACTTCATGCAATTAGGTCCATTATTCTTATTCGGCCCATTAGGCCCATTCATTCACTTTGTCCCATTAGGCCAGTTAGGACCATTTGGCTCATCAATCCACTTAGGCCCAATAGGCCCATTAGGCCACTTAGGCCCATTAGGACAATTTTCTCACTTTGGGCCATTATTCCCATTAGTTCCATTATGCCCATTCATCCATTTTGGCCCATTAGGAATATTAGACCCATTAGGCCACTTAGGCCCATTAGGTCCATTAGGCTAATTGCCCATTGTGGCCCATTAGGCCCATTATGCCCATTAGTCCCATTATGACCATTTTTACACTTAGAACCATTAGGACACTTAGGCCCATTAGGCGTATTAAGGCTCATCAGGTGTCACACCTAGATTTTCAATTCCATTCTTTGTTCGAAGTTCTTTTTGATTCTTAGCTTTCCCTTGGTTTTGGGGTGTTTTGGGTTTGGAATTTTGGTGTCTCTTATGTTCTGGACCTATGACCTTGGTCTTGGGGGTATTTTATGGTATTTGGCCTCCTATTTTTTCAAAGTGATGGTGTGAGGTTGTGGTGTTTTGGAGTTGGATTAGTGACACTCCTAGTGGCACCACTTGTGAGGTATGTTGTTGAGGTGGTTTGTACCCAAGAGTTGAATGAGTTTTGGGTTGGAAAGATTGATTTGTTTTGGGAATTTTTCTCCCCTATACCTTTAATATCTTTCCCCCTTGGTTTCCCCCTTGTACCCCCTCTTAATTTTGAGGATTATGGAAGGTTTTTGGGTGCCTAGAACAGGCCGCATGGTTTGGCCGCAGAGTTTACTAAATCGTGCCGCCAAACCATGCAAGGGTGTTCAGTTCATTAAAAACATTTTGAATTTCCAACGTTTACCTTCTGGAATAAACCCAAATATGCCCCATTATTCTCCCATTTCTTTCCCTACCTCTATGAACATCCTCCAAGGTATCTCACCCTCCCTTGGACCTCAACTTTGAAGGTAGATTTGATGGGGAAAACATCAAAACCATGAAAGTAAGTCTTACTCTCTTTGATTTATTCCCTTTCCATAGGGTTTCCTTCACCCTTTCTTGAAATTATAATTTTTCCAATAGCTAGGGTTAATACCTAGGGTTTAACTAGTGGTCTTTTTGGTGAAATCTTATGGTTTAGGGTTGATTTTCACCCCCTTGTGGTGCGGCGGTGGTGCGGTTGATGTTTCGCACCATGTTTTGAGGGTTTCGACACAAAAGGTAGATAATTCCATATATAGACATTCCTTGATGAGTCATCATGCTTGATTTACTTATTTTTCATGTTCCTCATATGTTGTGTGTGGTGTTAAAACTGTTTTTGATGGATTTGGTTAAGTGTTTCATTTTATAGTTTCATTTTAGCTTGAAATTCAGTGATTTTCATGTGTGAATCTTGGATTAATATTTGGGTGTATTTCATAACATATGAAAGTGATTTAGTAGTGTTTAAAGGGGATATAAATTTAGTTTTGTTAATTCTTTGGTTTCATGTGGGCGTCAAAAGGGGTTTTTTGAATGGGTGTTATGTGTAAAACCTTATTCTACTCCTTGAAAGTGTTTTAGGAAAATGTGTGTTTTTCATGGGTATATTTTGTGGTATTATTTGGGGTAATTTTATAGCACTTAAGAATGGTTTAATAAATGTTTCAAAGGATGAAAATTTCTTATTTGGTAGTGTCTTTGTGTGATTTTGGCCTTGAAAGAGGGTTTTGAAATCGGTGTTGTGTGCAGATAGAGTTACACCCCTTGGGTTTGTTTTATGAAAATTTCAAATGTTTTGTTTGGTAAAAGAAAGTGGGAAAGGGTGTATCTGTACTGTTTAGTGAGTTTTTTCACCTAACATGGGTTTTTGAAAGGTAAAGTGGTGATTTAAGATGTCAAAAAATTTTATAATGTTTTATATAGTGCTGAAATGTTTTATCAAATGGAAAGAGAGGTGAAAAACATGGTTGTGGGCTGTTTTGTGTGAGTGTGATGTGCAAAATGAATTTTTTTGATGAAAGAAGTATTATTTTTTATGTTTTTTGGATGTTATGTAAATTGTAATATCTTGGAAAGGTTTTATAAAATTATTTAAAGGATTTTTTGAAGTGTTAAAGAGATGTGAAAAGTGTTGTGGGATATTTTGGTGTGAGTTTTATTTCAAAATAAATTTGAATAAAAAGGGGGATGATGTGACTTATGTGATGTACATGTGATATTTTTGATGAATGTGTGATGTGGAAGTGGTATTTTCATGTGAAAATTATATTTCATGGCTTTTTGAACTTGTTTGATCACAAGAGGAAAACCTGAGTATCTAGGTGGGTGGACGTGTACTAGTATGCTAGTGATCCTCTGGGGTTAGGCCTCAGTTTCATGTAGAAAGTTTGACGCTTACAACACTAAATAAACTATGATTATTATGATTATGGGGGGGCACTAGGTTATGGTTATGTTCTCTACTAGTGGCCCATGAACGAGAATGGATATTTGTGATGGTTACTTTCACTGAGATACGAGGTACCTGGGACCCACAGTGAGCTAGTGCCTAGGGGTTATTATTCCGTTGCTTGTGTTCATTGGATGATTTATGCTTACCGTCATCATACGTTATGATTATCTGGAAAAATTTAGTATCTTTGGTATTTTATTTAAAAGTTTTGATTCTTTAAAATATCCCACTTCAAATTTTTTTTATTTAAAGTTGCATCTTTTGGAAATTGTAACTAGCATTTATTTTTTACCAAAACTTGCAAGATTTTCGTATTTGATTGTATATAACATGGAATATCTTATTTGTGGTATACTATTGGTCTTTGTATCACACCCTACTTACACCTTTGGGTGTAATTTTAGTTGCTTATTTTGTTGTCGCGGGTTTGGTTACATCTTTTGTGCCAATGGTTCGGGTTTTTAGCGGTCCTTCATGATGAAGTGTTGTGGAGATGGAATGAGGGTGGTGCCTCTTGCCATGAGGAGGTTCTTGGGATGTCATTTTTGGTTTTTTCACCTTTTTAATGGTCTTTTAACATGGTTTTAAATTGTATAATTCTATTCTGAAATTTTGTAAAAGATGATTTTGTTTGAAAAATCCAGATTCATTTTATTGGATTCTCTTGTTGTTTTAAGTTTATAAACTTGGGTAAATCGCTCCCAATTTTCAGTTTATGATACTAGGAAACTTTTTCCAGTCCATGGGGATAGGTAATGACCTTTGGGCCTTATCACGGGCTGGGTATGGTGCCGATTTTGATTGTGACTTGATTCAGTTCGTGACAAAATAGTATCAAAGGAGGTTCAGGTTACCTCTATGGGTCATGTTATTTGGGGAATAGTCAGGATAGTCTAGATATAGGATTGTAGGGACTTGAAATTCTAGTTATGGGTAGTGTTCCTATCTAGTACACCTCATTATGGGATTCAAGTTTCTAGGGGAATTCAGTATTTATCTAAGTCCTTTGGTTTTCTTGGTTAAATGATGATTAGGAGAAATGAAAAGAGAGTTGGGTTAATGGTCTCAATGATCTCATAGGGCCTGGAAATCCATGTGGATATGGGGATATTTCCTTAGAACACTCTCTATGACAGTGAATTTATTGGTGTATGACCACCAACCATATGTCTAAGTCACCCACCAAAACTAGTTTCCCCTCACACTATCTTGTTCCCTCAGTTTTAAAGCAAAAAAAATGACATGGTTTTAAGAAGAATAAAGTTTATGTTAAATGATTTTCTAATAAAGAGGGAAGGGTTTGATTTTTGAAATGGTGTAACTGAAATTTCAGAATTGTTTTGAAAGGTAACATGGTGTGTTTACACCTCTTTTTAAAGAAAAAACTATGTTAAAGTTGGTTTTGAAAAATTATTTCCATTAGAGTTTTCTAAACTATTAAAAGGTGTTTTAATGGGATGATATGATTTGAAATTGATGTGAATAGATTTAAAGTGAGTTTTCATTTGAATTATTTTTCCTTTTTAAAAATTTTGGTAAGTTGTAATTTGGTATTGATTTCGTGGTTAGCGGATTTGAGAAAAGGAAGTATTGGTTGATTGTTTTGGTTTTGAAAAGTGGAAAGAATTTTTTTGTTTTAACCTTTAGTATTTCCATGAGAGAACACATACATGGGGTTATATGGGATGATAGATGGTTTATGACATGGCTGGATGAGTTTCGGGATGGATATGAGGAGGGTGATCGGTGTGGCATAGAAACATGCATGTGTGTAGCCCATCTGGTACCATTGGTGAATACAATAACAACTGAACCATTTATTTTCAAAAGGATGATTTTAAAGGAAATCATGATGTCTTGATGAATAGTTTGGGATGGTGTGTATTATGTGTTTTTGAAAATGTTGATGGTGTGGTATGTTTTGAGTCCAAGAACCCCTCTTGTTTGAATGGTGTTTTGGGTTTGTGTTTGGTTGGTAAGATGGGTTGAAGGGCCGGTTAGTGGTATCTCCTAAGAAATGTTCTGGGAAGCCTTTATGGTGGTTCCCCTCATATTTTTGGATCTAGTTTTTGTATGTATTGACCAAAGTACCAGGTTGGTTGGGTCCTTGGGTTCTCTTATTGGATAAGGCACGCCACCATTAAGGGTTGGTGCACAACTGAAGTGAAACCCAAATTGTTTCTCCACTGAAATACCCTCCAGTATATCAATATAAGGAATTTTTTTCTCAAGATTTGTAGATTGAGTCTACACCATTTCCTTTCTTGGTTTTTTGGATCCTCTTGCAGCGGGAGAGTGCTCATGGAAGGATAAAAGTGACCTTAGTTTCTTAAACTACATGATTCATCGAATGTGGAAGTGGTCTGGGGTTGTTAGTATGGATGAGTATCTGGATGGTGTCTAAAAGGGCCTATGGGTCTTTCATAGTCTCTTCTAAGCATGAGTTCATGTTAAACCACCAGCATAGGAAATTTGGTCATGGGAAGATATTATGACCACTTTCCAGAATCATGTTCTCTTTGGGACTTGGCATAAGATCCCTTTCCTTTTATTGTTCCTTTAAGTCGCAATGGTCATGTTCAATGATTACTTGTGATTTCATGTAATAATTTGACTGTAATGGTGAGGGTCGTACAATCCTTTTAGAGTCTCTGTTATGTTGGGAGTGTGTCTCCCTAGCAAAAACTTCAAAATAATCTGTTTTAGAGGAAGGTTTTTATATGTGTCCTTTCATTCTATTGTTTCCCACCCAAAGAAATAAGGTGTGATGTGCATGTATCCTCTAGGCCCTTATTTCAGTAAAATACCAGGTTAGGGTAAAGTGAGTTTTGGAGTGTGTTTTGTTTTGGTAAACCCATCGAGGTTTGTGGTGTAGTTGTTTGTAGCACTGGAATAAGAATTTCTATTCAGGGGTTTCCAAAGTCTAACTGTGAGGCTGAAGATGATTCAATCATTTGAGCTCCAACCATAGTTCTCGGAGAGAAGCTGACACTTAGTGAGGGGAAATTTCATGGTCATTCAAAGAGTTTTTGAAGAAAGGTTTGAAATTTGGATAGGCAGGTTGAGTGCATGGTTTGTGCCTGGTTAGTAGTAACCATTCCTCAGAAAACCATGCAAGCAGAAGGATCCACATGGTTAACGCACAGTTTCCCAAACTGTGCGGATTGACCGTGAGACCATCCCAAATAATTAAATGTTGGTTCTTCCTATGATGGCCCATACTGTTCAGTTAAGATGGTTGGTTCTTATGGCGGGGAGAACCACTATGATTCTCATGAATTTTCATTCATAAATTTCTAATGGAAGTCTACCCCTTGTACTGGGGAGTCCATTTGGGCCTCCCCTGTTTGTGTCCCGATCCTGTCTCGGGAAAATTTGAGTTGTCTCTTATGGTGGAGAGCCCATTTGTGTCTCCCCATACTAGTAACTCAGATTGGCCCCTGGTCTTGTCTTGGTGGTAGGTAGTCTTGTTCATAGCTATCTAACTACCTACACCTTTCTTGGGTAAATGTAGGGATTGGAGAACACCCATTGGTTTGGTTAAAGTAAGTTAAGTGTAATCTTGTTCATTGTTGGTGTTTGTTTGGGTAAATTTCTATAATCTTGTTCGAATATGGTTTGAGGAGTTTTCTTTTGGGATAAAATCTGAATGTGATTGATCATTTCAGGAAAGTGACTTAAGTTTTGGTTGTGATGGTATTCCTTCCTTAATTGATCATTGGATGTGTTTTGGCCTTTGGGGGTGAAACTTGGAAGGGGTTCCATCTTAGTTTATTGTTTTGGTTTAGTTTTTTCTTTTGGTCTTCTTGTGACTTTCCGGGGGTGGAAATCTTTGTGGTGGGGAGAATGGTCACACCTGGATTTTCAATTACATGCTTTGTTTCTAAGTTCTCTTTTGGTTCTTAGCTTTCCCTTGGTTTTTAGGTGTTCCAAGTTTGGAATTTTGGTGTCTCTTGTGTTCTTGACCTATGACCTTGGTCTTGGGGTATTGTATGGTAATTGGCCTCCGCTTTTTTCAAAAGTATGGTTTGAGGTTGTGGTGTTTTTCAATTGGATTAGTGACACTCCTAGTGGCACCACTTGTTGGGGAAGTTGTTGAGGTGGTTTGTACCGAAGAGTTGGATGAGTTTTGGGTTGGAAAGAGTGCTTTGTTTTGGGAATTTTTCTCCCCTACCCTTGTCCTATCTTTCCCCCTTGGTTTCCCCCTTTTACCACCCTAAATTTGGAGGATTATGGAAGGTTTTTGGGCACTCATAATAGGCCGCGCAGTTTGGCCGCACATTTTACTAAACCGTGCAAACTAACCATGCAAGGGTGTCCAAGTCATTAAAAACATTTTGAATTTACAACTTTTCCCTTCTAGAATAAACCCAAATCTACCCATTTCTTCCTTATTTCGTTCCCTACTTCCATGTAAATCCTCTAAGGTCTCTCACCATCCCTTGGACCTCAACTTTTAAGGGAAAATTTATGGGGAAAACCTCAAAGCCATGCAATTAAGTCTTCCTCTCTTTGATTTCTTCCCTTTCCATAGGGTTTCCTTCACCCTTTCTTGAAGTTGTATTGTGTACAGTAGCTAGGGTTCGTACCTAGGGTTTAACCAATGGTATTTTTGGTGAAATATTGTGGTTTATGGTTACTTTTCACCCCCTTGTGGTGCGTCGGTGGTGCGGTTGATGTTTCACACCAAGTTTTGAGGGTTTCGACACAAAAGGTAGGTGATTCCATATATAGACATTCCTTGATGAGTTATCATGATTGATTTACTTATTTTTCATGTTAATAAAATGTTTTGTGTGGTTCAAAAACTATTTTTTAAGGATTTGGTTAAGAGTTTAATTTTATAGTTGCATTTTAGCTTGAAATTGGGTGCTTTTCATGTGTGGCTCTTGGGGTAATATTTGGGTGTATTTTATAACATATGAAAGTGATTTATTAGTGTTGAAAGGGGCTTCCAATTCAGTTTTTTTAATGCTTTGGTGTCATGTGGGCCTTAAAAGGGGATTTTTGAATGGGTGTTATGTGTAAAAACTTGTTACACTCCTTGAAAGTGTTTTATGAAAATGTGTGCTTTTCATGGGTATCTTTTGTGGTATTATTTGGGGTAATTTTATAGAACTTGATAATGCTTTAATAAATGTTGAAAGGGCTGACCATTTCTACTTTGGTAGGGTCTTGGTGTGATTTTGGCCTTGAAAGAGGGTTTTGAAATGGGTGTTGTGTGCAAGACATAGTTACACCCCTTGGGTTTGTTTTATGAAAATTGTAAATGTTTTATTTGGTTAAACAAAGTGGGAAAAGGGTGTATATGTACTGTTTGGTGAGTGTGTTCACCTAATATGGGTTTTATAAAGGTAAAGTAGTTATTTAAGATGTCAAACATTTTTATAATGTTTTATAAAGTGCTTAAATGTTTTATCAAATGGAAAGAGAGGTGCGGAACATGGTTGTGGGATGTTTTGTGTGATTTTGATGTGAAAAATGAATTTTTAAGATGAAATAAGTATTATGTGTTATGTGTGTGGGATGTTATGTGAATTGGAATATCGTGGAAAGGTTTTTTAAAATTGTTTAAAGGATTTGTTGAAGTGTTAAAGATATGTGAAAAGTGTTGTGGGCTATTTTGGTGTGACTTTGATTTCGAAATCAATTTGAATAATAAGGGGGATGATGTGACTTGTGTGATTTGCAGGTGGGATGTTTAGTGAATGTGCGATGTGTTAGTGGTATTTTCATGTGAAAATTATATTTCATGGCTTGTTGAACTTGTTTTAGCACAAGAGGGAAACCTGGGTATCTAGGTGGGTGGACATGTACTAGCATGCTAGTGATCCTGTAGGATGTAGCCTCAGTTTCACATAGCAAGTTTGACGATTACAACACTAACTAGACTATGATGATGATGATGATGATGTGAGACCACTAGGTTATAGGTATGTTTCCTACTAGTGGCTCGTTCATGAGAACATATATTTGTGATGGTTACTTTCACCGAGATATGAGGTACCTAGGACCCACAACGAGCTAGTTTCTAGGGCTTATTTTCCCATCGTTTGTGCTCATTGGATGATTTATGATTACTGTCATCATATAGTACGATTGGATGGAAAAATTCGGTATCTTTGGTTTTTTATTTAAAATTTCTGATTCTTTAAAATATCCCACTTGAAAACTATTTTTATTTAAAGTAGCATCCTTTTGAAATTGTAACTAGCATTTCTTGTTTTCCAAAACTTGCAAGATTTTAATCTTTGAATGTCTATCACATGGAATATCTTAGTGGTGGTATCCTACTGAGATTTTTCTTACACCCTAATTACACCTTTCGGTGTAAGTATACTTGATTATTTTCTTGTCTCTGTTTTGGGAACAACTTTTGTGCCAATGGTTTGGGTTTTTAGCGGTCCTTCATGATGAATTGTTGTGGAGATGGCTTGAGGGTAGTGCCTCTTTCCATGAGGAGGTTTTTGGGACATCATTTTTGGTTTTGTACCTTTGTAATGGTCTTTGAAAATTGTTTTAAATTGTGTAATTCAATTCTAAATTTTTTTAAAAGATGATTTTGTTTGAAAAATATAGATTCGTTTTATTGGATTTTTTTGTTGTTTTAAGTTTATAAACTCCGGTAAATCGTTCCCAATTTTCAGTTTATGATACTCGGGAACTTTTTTCAGCTCATGGGGATCGGGAACGCCCTTCGGGTTTTATCACGGTTTGGGTATGGTGCTGGTTGTGATGGCGATGAGATTCAGTTTTTGACATTTGGCCAGGGAGGCCCATTAGGCCCGTGAGGCCTCTTAGGCCTAGTAGGGCCAGTATGCCCATTAGGAAAATTAGGCCTAGTAATCCCATTAGGAACAGTAGGCCCACTTGGTCCCATTAGTCCCATTGCTCCACTTAGGCCCATTCAGCCCATTAGGCCACCTAGGCCCATTATGCTCATTCGACCACATAGCCTCATTAGGCATGTTCATCCCATTAGTCCCATTAGGCCCCTTAGACCTGTTAGGTTCATTAGGCCCATTAGGACACTTGGGACCATTAATCCCATTCAAACCATTCGGGCCATTAGGCACATTTGGGCCATTAGCATCATTAGGACCATTAGGACACTTAGGCCCATTAGGCCACTTTAGCTGATTAGGACCATTTAGCACATTATTCTCATTCGGTCATTAGGCCATTCGGGCTATTAGGCCAATTCGCCACTTAGGCTCATTCGGCCACTTAGGCCCATTAGGAAACTTAGGCCCATTAGGATACTTAAGCCCATTTGGACCATTTATCTCATTCGTCCCATTAGGAACATTAAGACACTTTGGTAAATTAGGCCCACTGGGCCACTAAGGCCCAATAGGCCCATTTGGAAACTTGGGACCATTGAGCCACTTAGGCTCATTAGGCTCATTCGGTAGATTAGGCTGATTAGGACACTTAGGAAACTTAGTCCCATGAGTCCCATGAGGCCACTTAGGCCCATTATGCCTATCAGGCCACTTCGACCCATTAGGCCCATTAGGACACTTAGGCTCATTCAGCCCATTAGGCCAGTTGGGCCACTTTGGCCCATTTTTCTCATTCATCCACTTGGTCCCATTAATACCATTATGACACTTTATCCCATTAGTACAATTAATCATATTAGGCCACTTACACCCATTAGGCCCATTGGTCCACTTAAGACCATTCGGCCACTTAGGCCCATTAGCTCCATTAGTCCTATGAGGCCCATTTAGACACTTAGGAAAATTTGCCCCATTATGCCACTTAGGCTCATCAGCCACTTAAGTCCCTTAGGAAACTTTATCCCATTAGGCCCCTTAAGCTGATTAGGCCACTTAGGCCCATTCGGCCCATTCGACTCATTTGACCCATTAAGCCACTTAGGCCCATTGGGCCCATTAGGCCACCTAGGCCCATTATGCCCATAATGCCACTTCGTCCAATTACACCCATTGGGCCACTTAGGCCCATTTAACCCATTAGGTCCATTGGGCCACTTAGGCTCATTCGGCTCATCCGTCCACTTAGACCCATTAGGCCCATTCAGCCCATTAGGCCAATTAGGCCAGTGAGGCCCCTGAGTCACACTAGGCTACTAAGGTCCATGAGGAGAGTTAGGCCCATTAGGCCACTTAGGACCATTCATCCCATTAGGCCACTTAAGCCCAATAGGCCCATTAGGCCCATTGGGCCACTTACGCCCATTCGTCCCATTTGACAACTTAGGCCAATTAGTCCCATTAGGCCACTTAGGCCACTTAGGCCCATTGGGAAACTTAGGATCATTAGGAAACTTAGTCCCATTAGGTTGATTAAGCCACATATGCCCATTAGGCCCATTAGACCACTTAGGCCCACTATGCCCATTAAGCCCATTAGGCCGATTCGGCCAATTAGGCCCATTAGAAGCACTATGACCATTAATCCTATTAGGCCCCTTAGGCCCATTAATCACATTAGGCCGATTAGGATACTTTTCCTATTAGGCCACTTAGGTCCATTAGGCACATTAGGCCACTTGGGCTAATTAGGCACATTCGTACCATTAATCCCATTAGGTTAATTGGTCTCATAGGCCCATTAAGCCCAATAATCCCATTAGAACACTTAGGCCCATTAGGCTACTTAGCCCCATTTGGCTGATTAGGCGACTAAGGACCATTAGGGCACTTAGGCCCACTAGGCCCATTAATCCCATTAGGCTGATTAGGCCACTTAAGCCCATTAGGGCACTTAGGTCAATTAGGCCCATTTGGCCTATTAATCCCATTTGGCAGATTAGGAAAATTTTGCCCATTAGGCCACTTTGGAACATTAGTCCACTTAGGCCAATTAGGCCAATTAGGCCCATTAGGCCACCTAGTCCCATTAGGGCACTTAGGTCAATTAGGCCCATTTGGCCTATTAATCTCATTTGGAAGATTAGAAAAAATTTGGCCCATTAGGCCACTTTGGAACATTAGTCCACCTAGACCAATTAGGCCATTGAGGCTAATTAGGCCCATTTGGTCCCTAAGACCATTAATCTCATTAAGCGCATTAGGCCACCTAGTACCATTAGGCTGCTTAGGCCCATTAGGCCCATTACGCTTGTTACGTCCATTATGCCCATTAAACCCATTAGGCCACTTAGGTCCATTAGGATGCTTAGGCCCATTAGGCCACTTAGGCGCATTAGGCCACTTAGGCTAATTAGGCCCATTCGTCCCATTAGGCCCATTAAGCCCATCAAACCCCCAGGCTCGTGAATCCCCTTGAGCCCATTAGGCCACTTAGGCCCATTAGGCCACTTCGCCCCATTCGGCCGATTAGGCGACTAAGGCGCATTAGTCCACTTAGGCCCACTAGGCCCCCTAAGACCATTAAGCTGATTAGTCCACTTTAGCCCATTAGTCCACTTAGGCCAATTAGGCCCATTAGGACCATTAGTCCCATTAATCCCATTAGGTCGATTAGGAAACTTTGGCCCATTAAGCCACTTTGGACCATTAGTCCACTTAGGCCAATTAGGCTCATTATGCCCATTATATCCATCATGCCCATTAGGCCACCTAGACCCATTTGGCCCATTAGTCCGATTAAGAAACTTTGGCCCATTGGGCTACTTCGACCCATTAGGCCCATTAGACCCATTAGGCCACTAAGGCCAATTAGGCCCATTTGGACCCTAGGCCCATTAATCCCATTAAGCCCATTAGGCCACCTGGGCCCATAGGCCACTTATTCCCATTAGGCCCCTTATGCCCATTAGGCCCCTTAGGCCCATTAGCCCCCTTACACCCATTACACCCATTACACCCACTATGCCCATTAGGCCACTTAGGTCCATTAGGCCGCTTAGGCCCATTAGGCTGTTGAGGCTCATTAATCCCATTAGGCCCATTTTTTCCAAGGTACATTTACCCCATTAATCTCATTAGGCCACCCAGGCCCATTAGGCCACTTAAGCCCCTTAGGACTCTTAAGTTCATTAGTCCACTTAGGACCATTAAGCACATTAGGACCATTAGGACCATTAGGACCATTAGGCCACTTAATACCATTAGTCCCATTAGGTCACTTAGTCCTATTTGGAACATTAGGCACATTAGGCCAAATAGGTCCATTTGGAACTTAGGACCGTTAATCCCATTAATCCCATTAGGGCCATTAGGCCCCTTGGGCCCATTTGTCCTATTAGGCCACTTAGGGCCTTTCGACTCGTTAGGCCACTTAGGCCCATGAGGCCCATTGTGCCCCTTAGACACATCCGGCCTATTAGGCCCATTCGGCCACCTAGGAAAATTAGACCCATTCAGCCACCTATGTCAATTTGGCCTATTAGGCCACTTAGGCCCAATTGTTCGACTAGGCCAATTAGGCCACTTAGGCTCATTAGTCCCATTAGGTCCATTGGCTACTTAGTCCCACTAGGAACATTAAGCCCATTCAGCCAATTAGGCCACTTACACCCATTTGGCACATTTGGATACTTAGGCTCATTAGGCCCTCTAGGACTGTCAGGCCACTTCGGCCCTTGAGGCCCATTAGGCTCATTAGGAACATCAGTCCACTTAGGCCCATCAGGACTATGGGGACACTTAGGACCATTAGGCCACTTAGGACCATTAGGTCCATTCTTCCACTTAGGTCCATTAAGCCAATTAGGCCAATTGGGCCCAATCACCCACTTAATCCCATTTGGCCCAATCGGCCCATTCAGCTCATTATGCCCATTGGGCCTATTGGAATCATTAGTCCCATTTGGCCACTGAGGCCCATTCCGCCCATTCGGCCCATCAAATCCATTCGGCCACTTAGGCCCACTAGTCCACTTAGGCCCATTATTCCCATTAGGCCAGTTAGGCCACTTATGTCCATTCACCCCATTAGACCCAACAGACCCATTAGGATACTTAGGCCCATTAGGGCCATTAGGACCATTTGGCCCATTGGCCCACTTGTGCCCATTATGCCCATTGGGCCTACGAGACCCATTAGGCCCATTAGGAACATTCGACCATTGAGGTTCATTGGGTCCATTTGGTGAATCAGGCACATTAGGCCATTTAGTTCCATTAGGATCACTCAGCCCATTAGGAAACCTAGGCCCATGAGGCCCATTAGGCCTCTTCGACCAGTGAGGCCCATTGGTCCCATTTGGTCCCTTAGGCCCCTTAGGCCCATTCTGCCCATTGGGGGCCCACTGGGCCTATTATTCCAATTAGACCCATGAGGCCAATTTGGCCACTAAGGTCCATGATGCCCATGATACCCATCGGGCCCATTAGACCCATTAGGACCATCAGGCCACTTAGGCCAATTCTTCTCATTAGACCACTTAGGCCCATTCGACCCATCAGGACCATCAGACCCATCAGGCCACTTAGTCCCATTAAGCCCATCATGCACATTTGGCCACATAGGGCCATTCAGGTCATTAGGCCACTTAGTCCCATTAGTCCCTTGAGTGCCATTAGGTCCATTAGGCTACTTAGGTTCATTCAGCTTATTAGGCTGATTGGGCCACTTAGATCTATTTGTCTCATTAGGCCACCTAGGCCCATTAGGCCCATCAGGACCATCAGGCTCATTAGGCCACTTGGGCCAATTAGGCCCATTAGGAAACTTAGGCCCATTCAGCTCATTAGGCCAGCTAGGCCCATTAGTCCACTTATTCCAATTAGGCCCATTAGACCACTGAGGCCAATTATGCCACTTAGGCACATTTGACTCATTTGTCCACTTAGGCCCATTAATCCCATTAGGCCACTAAGGGCCATTAGAACCATTAGGCCACTCAGGCACATTAGACCACTCGGGCAACATAAGCCCATTAGACCCATTAGGCCACTGAAGCCCATTAGGCCACTTAGACCCATTAGACCACTTAGGCCCATTAGGACTATTAGGCCACTAAGGCACATTAGGATCATTAGTCTAATTAGGCCCATTAGGCCACGTAGGACACTTTGGCCCATTAGGCCACTTAGGCCCATTAGGCTCATTAATCCACTTCGGCCACTTAGGACCATTATGTCCATTAGGCCCATTCGGCCACTTCGGCCCATTCCGCCACCTAGGCCCATTAGGCCTATTAAGAAACTTAGGCCCATTAATCCCATTAGCCTCCTTAGGCCACTTAGGAACATTAGGCCGATTAGGCCACTTAGGCCCATCAGGCCACTTAGTCCCATCAGGTCACTTAGGCCAATCAGGACACTAAGGCCCATTAGGCCACATAGGCCCACTTGGCCCATTCACCCCATTAGGCCGATGTGGCCACTAGAGCCCATTAGGCTACTTAGGCCCATTAGGCCCATTAGACCCCTTAGGCCCATTAAGCCCACTAGGTTGATTAAGAAACAAAGGCCCATTAGGCCACTTAGGCTCATTTGGCCCATTAGGCCCATTAAACCACTTAGGTTAATTAGGCCCATTAGGCCCATTCATCCCATTTGGCCCCTAGGCTTGTTATTCCCATTAAGCCCATTAGGCCACTTAGGCTCATTTGGCCACTTAGGCCCATTAGGCCGATTAGGCCACTAAGGCCCATTAGGCCCATTAGGCCACTTAGGTCCACTAGGCCCATTAATCTCATTAGGCCGATAAGGCCACAAGACCCATTAGGCCACTTAGGCCCATTCGACCCATTTGGACCATTTGGCCCATTAGGCCAGTTAAGCCCATTAGGTCGATTAGGCAACTTTGGACCATTAGGACCCTTAGCCCCATTAGGTCACTTAGTCCAATTAGGCCCATTTGGCCCATTAGGCCCCTTAGGCTCATTCGCCCGATTCGACACATTTGGCTTATTAATCCCATTAGGCTGATTCAGGAACTTTGGCCCATTAGGCCACTTAGGCCCTTTTGGCCACTTAGTCCCATTTGTCCTATTTGGCTCATTAGGCCACTTAATCCACATAGGCCCATTAGTCCTATTAGTCCCATTATTCCCATTAGGCCACTTAGGCTCATTAGGCCCACTAGGCCCATTAGTCCCATTCGGCCCATTAGGCCACTTCGACCCATTATGCCCATTCAGCCACATAGGCTCATTAGGCCACTAAGGCCCATTAGGCCACTTCGACCCATTGGTAAACTTTGACCCATTAGCCCATTAGGCCCATTAGGCCACTTAGGCTCATTAGGGAACTTAATCCCATTAGTCCAATTAGGCCACTTAGGCCCATTCAACCAATTAGGAAACTTAGTCCCATTTAGCCCATTTTGCCCATTTGACCACTAGGACCATTCGTCCCATTAGGCCCATTGGGCCACTAAGGCCCATTCAACCAACTAGACCCATTATTCTCATTCATCCTATTAGACCCATTAGGCCCATTAGTGCCATTAGTCCACTTAGTCCATTTAGTCCCATTAGGCCATTTAGGCCCATGAGGCCACAGAGGCCCATTAGGCTAGTCAGTCCACTTAGGCCCATTAGGCTCATTGGGCCACTTAGGCCCATTGGGCTCATTCCACCACTTAGTCCCATTATGCCCATTCAGCCACTTAGGCCACTAGGCCCATTGGGGCCATTGGGCCACTTAGGCTGATTAAGTCACTTAGGCCCATTAGGCCCATTGGGCCACTTCGGCCCATTGGGCCCATTCAGCCACTTAGGCCCACTAGGACCATTAATTCCATTAGGCTGATGAGTCCACTTAGTCGATGAGGCCACTTGGGACCATTGGGCCCATTATACCCATAAGGCCCATTATGCCCATTCAGCCCCTTATGCCCATATAGCCACTTAGGACCATTGGGTCCATTAGGACCATTAGGCCCATTTGGACACTTAGGACCACTAAGACCATTAGACCCATTAGTCCACTTTCGCCCATTAGACCCATTAGGCCAATTAGGCGCATTAGGCCCATTTGGCCCATTCGGTCATTGAGGTGCACTGGGCCCATCAAGACACTTAGGCCCATTAGGCCCATCAAGCCACTTACACCCATTAGGCCGATTAGGACCATTATGCCAATCAAGCCCATTCGGCCACTTAGGCCCATTAGGCCCATTAACCCCAATATGCCAATTTGGCCCATTAGGCTCATTCAGCAACTTAGGCCCAATTGGCTACTTTGGCCCATAAGGCCCATTCAGTCGATTAGTCTGATTCATCCACTTAGACCCATTAGACCCATTTGGCACATTTGGTCGATTCAACCGATTATGCAACTTAGGCCACTTAGACCCATTAGGCCCATTAGTCCCATTAACCCACTTAGGCCCATTAGGCCCATTGAGCCCATTAGACCCCTTAGGACCATTAATCCCATTAGGCAAATTAGGCAACTTAGGTCCATTAGGCCACTTAGGCCCATTAGGCCCATTTGGCCACTTAGGCGAATTAGGCCCATTAGGCTCATTGGGTCCATTTGGACCTTGGGCCCATTAAGCCAATTAAGCCCATTAGTCCACTAAGGCCCATTAGGCCACTTAGTCCCACTGGACCCATTAAGTCCATTTGGCCAATTAGGCCACTTAAACCCATTAGGCAACTTAGACCCAATAAGACCATTAGGCCCATTAGACCACTTAAGCCCATTAGGCCCATTAGGCCCATTAGGCAAATTTGGCCCATTAGGATACCTAGGCCCATTTGGCCACTTAGGACAATTTGGCCCATTTGGCCCATAGACCCATTAAGCCCATTAATCTCATTTGGCCACTTAGGCCCATTAGGCCACTTAGACCCATTAGTCCCCTTAGGCCAGTTAGGCCCATTTGGCGCCATGGCCTGTTAATCTCATTAAGCCCATTAGTCCCATTAGGCACATTAATCAACTTAGGCCCCTTGGTCCAATTAGGCCCATGAGTACACTAGGGACCATGAGGCCCATTAGGCCACTTAGGCCCATGAGGCCCGTTAGGCCCATTAGGACCCTTCGGCCACTTAGGCCAATGAATACCATTAGGCCACTTAGGCCCATGAGGTCCATTAGGACACTTCGTCCCATCAGGACCATTAGCCTCATTCATCCAGTTAGGCCCATTCGGCCCATTATGTCACTTAAGCCCATTATTCCCATTGGTCCCATTCGTTCGATTAGTCTAATTAGGCCCCTAAGGCCCTTTATCCCCATTAGGCCCATTAGGCATCTTAGGCCCTTTGACCCATTAGTCCATTAGGCCCATTGATCCCATTAGGCCCATTAGGACCATTAGTCCCATTCAACCCATTTGGACCATTAGGCCCATAAGGCCACTCAGGCCCATTGGGCCCCTTAGGCCCATTCGTCCCGTTAGGCCCATTTGGGCACTTAGGCCCATTAGGCCACTTAGGCCCATTATTCCCATTGGTCCAATTAGGACCATTAGCCCGTATAGCCACTTAGGTCATTGGGCTCATTAGGACCATTCAGCCCATTAGGCCCATTCGTCCCATTAGGCCCATTCGGCCCATTAGGTACATTAGGCCCATTAAGACTATTCGACCACTTAGGCCCACTTGACCCATTAGTCCACTCTGGCCCATTAGGCCACTTATTCTCATTAGGCCCATTAATCCCATTATGTGAATTAGGCGCATTAGGCCCATTAGGCCCATTCATCCACATAGGCCCATTGGTCCACTTAGGCCCATTAGGCTACTTAGGCCCATTGGGCCCATTAGGCCACTTAGGCCCATTAGGCCACTTATGCCTATTAAACCCATTAGGCCAATTAGGCGCATGAGGCCCATCCATCCACTTAGGCCCACTAGGCCCATTAGGCTACTTACTCCCATTAGGGCACTTCGTCCCATTTGGCCCATTAGGCCACTTACGCCCATTAGGCTCATTAGGCCACTTAAGAACATGTGTCCACTTATGCCCATTAGGTCCATTAACCCTATTAGTCCAATTTGGTCCATTAGGACCATTCGACCACTTAGTCTCATTAGTCTCAATCATCCACTTAGGCCTGTAAGGTCCATTAGTCTCATTCAATCGATTAGGCCAATTAGGCCACTTAGACCCATTAGTCCCATTAGGGCCATCAGGCCACTTTGGCCCATTATGGACATTTGGTCGATTAGGCCGATTAGAGAACTTAGACACATTAGGCCCATTAGGCCTCTTAGGCCCATTAGGCCCATTAGGCCTCTTAGACACATTAGGCCCTTAGGCCCATTTGATTGATTAGACTGATTCATTCACTTAGTCCCATTCGGTGGATTAGTCCGATTAGGCCACTTCGGCCCATTTGGCCCATTCAGTCGATTATGCATATTAGGCCACTTAGACACATCAGTCTCATTAGGCCACTTAGGTCTATTATGCCCATTAGACCCATTCGGCTGGTTAGGAGGATTAGGCCACATAGTCCCATTAGGCCCATTAGGCCACTTAGGCCCATTAGGCCCATTAGGCCACTTAGTCCCATTAGGCCCATTAGGCCACATAGGGACATTATGCCCATTCGATCGATTAGGCCCATTAGACCACTTAGGTCACTTAGGCCCAGTATGACCATTAGGACAATTAGGCCACTAAGGCCAATTAGGCATTAGGCCCATTAGGCCCATTAGGCCACTTAGGCCCATTAGGCCCATTTTGTCCAATTATGCCCATTACGACACTTTGGCCCATTAAACCCATTATTCCCATTAGGCCCATTAGGAAAATTTGTCTACTTAGTCCCATTAGATCCATTAGACCATGTAGGACCATTCGGCTAATTAGGCCCATTGAACCCGTTAGTCCCAATAAGCCCATTAGGCCTGTTAATCCACTTAGGCTTAATAGGCCCAATTAGGCCCATTCAACCCATTAGTCCCATTAGGCCCAATAGGCCTGTTAATACACTTAGGCCACATTGGCCCATTAGGCCCATTCGGTCGATTAGCCCAATTAGGGCACTTAGGCCACTTAGGCCAATTAGGTCCATTAGCCCCATTAGGCCCATTAGGCCCACTAGGCCCATTAGGGAACTTAGGCACATTAGGCCCATTAGGCCACTTATGACCATTAGGGTCATTAGACCCATTAGGCCCATGAGGCGCATTACACACAAGAGGCGCATGAGGCCCATTAGCCCCATAAAGCCCATTTTGACACTTAGTCCCATTACGCACATTAGGCCCATGAGGCCACTTAGGCCCATGAGGCCACGCAGGCCCATGATGCCCATGAGGCCCATTGGACTCATTAGTCATTAAACCCATTAGGACCGTTAATCCACTTAGGCAACTTAGGCCCATTAGGCCCATTCAGTTGATTAACTCGATTAGGCCACCTTGGCCCATTAGGCCACATAGTCCCATTAGGCCAATTAGTCACATTCAACCCATTAGTCCCACTAGGCCCATTAGGCCCGTTAATCCACTTAGGCCACATAGGCCCATTCAGTTGATTAACCCAATTAGGCCACTTAGGTCACTTAGGCCAATTAGGTCCATTAGCCCCATTAAACCCATTAGGCCCATTAGGTCCATTAGGGAACATAGACCCATTAGGAAATTTAGGACCATTAGGGTCATCAGGACCATTAGGCCCATGAGGCAAATTTTGGCCAAGAGGCCCATGAGGCCCATGAGACCCATGAGGCCCATCAGTCCATTAGGACACTTAGTCCCATTAGGTACATTGGTCCCATGAGGCGCCACTTAGGCCCATGAGGCTCAATAGACCCATCAGCCCACTTAGGACCATTAGGACCATTAGGTCTATTAATCTAATTAGGTCAAATAGACCATTTAGGCCACTTACACTCATTAGGCCCATTAGTCCCATTAGGCCACTTAGGCCCATTAGGCTACTTAGGCCCATTAGGCCACCTAGGCAAACAGGCCCATTCAGCCACTTAGGCCTATTTGGCCACTTACGCCCATTAGCCCCATTAGGCCAATTAGGCACATTAGGTCCATTATGCCCATTCGACCACTTACGCCCACCCGACCCATTCATCCACTTAGGTCCATAAGGTCACTTCGGCCCATTGGGCCCATTATGCCACTTACGCCCATTAGACCCATTATTCCACTTAAGACCATTCGTCCACTTAGACCCATTAGGCCCATTAACCCTATTAGGCCAATTTGGCCCATTAGGACCATTCGGCCACTTAGGCCCATTAGTCCAATCGGCCACTTAGGCCCATAAGGCCCATTCGATGGATTAGGTTGATTAGGCCACTTCGTCCACTTAGACACATTAGGCCCATTAGGCCACTTAGGCTCATTAGGCCCATTCAGTCGATTAGGTCGATTAGGCCACTTAAACCCATTAGACCCATTAAGCCACTTAAGCTCATTAGTCCCATTAGGCCTATTCGACCGATTAGCGCAATTTGGCCACTTTGGCCCATTCGGTTTATTGGCCAGATTAGGCCACTTAGGCCCATTAGTCCCTTTAAGCCCATTAGGTCACCTAGGCCCATTAGGCTCATTCGGTCAATTAGGCAGATTATACCACTTAGATCCATTAGGCCCATTAGTCCCATTAAGAAACTTAGTCCCACTAGGCCCATTAGGCCCATTCGGTTGATTAGGCCCATTAGGCCACATATTCCCATTAGGCCCATTAAGTCACTTAAGCCCATTCTATCGATTAGGCATATTATACCACTTAGGCAACTTAGACCCATTATGCCCATTATGAACATTAGTCCCTTTAGGCCCATTAGGCAACTTAGGCCACTTAGGCATTAGACCCATTAGGCCACTTAGGCCCATTAGGCCCATTTCTCCCATCGGTTGATTAGGCCGATTAAGCCACTAAGGCCAAATAGGCCAATGAGTCCCATTAATCCACTTAGGCCCATTGGTCCCATTATTCCACTTAGGACCATTAGGACCATTCGGTTGATTAGGGGAATTAGGCCACTTAGTCTCATTAGGCCCATTAGGCCACTTAGTCTCATTAGGCCTATTAGGTCACTTAGACTGATTAGGACACTTAGGCCAATTAGGACTTTGGACTCATTTAACCCATTAGTCCCATTAAGCCCGTTAATCCACTTAGGCCACTTAGGCCCCTTAGGCCCATTCAGCCGATTAGCTCGATTATGCCACCTGGGCCCATTGGGCCCATCAGGTAATGTAGGCCCATTTGACCCATTAGGAAACATAATACCATTAGTCACATTAAACCCATTAGTCCCACTAGGCCCATTAGGCCCGTTAATGCACTTAGGACACTTAGGCCCATTCAGTTGATTAGCCCGATTAGGACACTTAGGCCAATTGGGCCAATTTGGTCATTCTAGCCCATTAGCCCCATCAAGCCCAGGTCCATTTGTCATACTAGTCCCATTAGGGCACTTAGGCCCATTAATATTCTTATGACCATGTGGTTCATTAGGTCCATCGGGCCCATTGGGATGAAGATCGCATTCTACCCATGAGGCCCATTAGGCCCATTATGACACTTAGGCCTATTCAGCCAATTAGGCCCATGAGTCCACTTAGTCCCATGAGACCCATGAGGTGCATTAGAACCATCATCCCACTTGGTCCCATTAGGCCCATTAATCCCATTAATCCCGTTAGGCCCACTGCACTTTTTAGGACACTTAGGCCCATTTGGCCACTTAGGCCCATTAGGCCCATTTGGCCCACTAGGCTCATTTTTCTCATTCGCCCCACTCAACCCAGTAGCCCCCCTAGGCCCATGAATCCCATTAGTCCCATAAGGCCTCTTAGGCCCATTTAGACCATTAGGCCCTTTAGGCCCACTTCAGCCACTTAGGCCCATTAGGCACATTATGGCCATTAGGCCCATGAGGCCCATCAGGCTAATTAGGACCATTCAGACAATTAGGCCCATTAGGCCCTTTAGACCGACTAGGCCCATTAGGACACTTTGGCCCATTCGGCTCATTAGGTCACTTAGATCCTTGAAGTCATGAGGCCCATTAGGATCATCAGTCCCATCAGGCCACTTAGGCTCATTAGGTCCATTATGACCATTAGGTCCATTACGTCACTTAGGCCCATTAGTCCCATTGGACCACTTTGACCTGTTAGGCCCATTGGCCCTTTAGGCCCACTAGGCCCATTCAGGCACATAGGCACATTAGGCCACTTAGGTCCATTAGGGCCACTAGGCCCATTAGGTCACTTCAACCTAGAAGGCCTATTTGGCCCATTAATCCCATTAGTCCAATGAGGCCACTTAGTCACATGAGGCCCATTAGGCCCATTATGACTATTAGGCCACTTATGTTCATTAAGACCATTAGGACCATGAGGCCACTTAGAACCATTTGGCCCATGAGGCCCATGAGGCCCATTCCGCTACATAGGCCCATTCCGCCACTTAGGCCCATTCATCCCATCAATCCACTTAGGCCCATTAGGCCCATTAATCCACTTGGACCATTAAGAACATTAATCCCATTAGGCCCATTCAGCCTCTTAGGCCTCTTAGGCCCATCAGGCCCATTGTTCCCATCAACCTAATCAGTCCCATTAGGCCGCTGAGGTCCATTAGGCCCATTAGGCCCATTAGTCCACTTAGGTCTATTACACCCATTATACCACTTAGGCCACTTAGGCCCATTATGACCATTAGGCCCATGAGTCTCATAAGGCCCATTAGTCCCATTAGGCCACTTAGGCCCATTAGGCCACCTAGTCCCATTCGGCCCATTGGGCCATATAGGCCAATTCTTCCCATTGTGTCTATCAAGACTATTGGGCCCATTGGGCCACTAAGGCTCATTATGGCCATTAGGCTGATGAGACCCATGAGGCCCATTAGGCCACTAAGGCCCATTAGGCCCATCAATCCCATTAGGCCACTTAGGCCCATTAGGCCAACGAGGCCACCGAGGCCCATTTGGACCATTTGGCCCATCAATCCCATTAATCCCATTATGACACTTAGGCCCATTCAGCGCATTAGGCCACTTAGGACCATTAGGACATTGAGGCCACTTAGGCCCATTAAACCACTTAGGTCCATTACACCCATTAAGCCCATTAGGCCCATTAGGCCATCGAGGCCCATTTGTCCCATTAGGCCACTTAGGCCACTTGGTCCCATTAGGTCTACTAAGACCATGAGGCCAGTGAGGCCCATTTGGAAAAAATTTCCCATCAAGTCCATCATTCCAATTAAGCCACTTCGGCCCATTAGGCCAATTAGGACCATTATGCCACTTGGGACCATTCAGCTCATTATGCCACTTAATCCCATGAGGCCCATCAACCCCATGAGGCCTTTTAGACCCATTCGGTCCATTATGACCATCAGACCCATCAGGCCCATTAGGACACTTAGGCCAATTCATCTCATTAGGCCACTTAGGACCATTAAGCCCATTTGACCCATCAGGACCATCAGGGCCATTAGGCCACTTAGGCCCATTATGCCCATTGGGACCCTTAGGACCATTCAGCTCATTAGGCAACTTATGCCCATTAGGCCACTTAGGCCACTTGGGCCCATTAGGCCCATTAGGCCCATTAGGCCACTTATCCACATTCATCTCATTAGGCCACTTAAGACTATTAGACCCATTAGGCCACTTAGGCCCATTCAGCCCATTAAGCCCATTAGGCCACTACGACCCATTAGGCCACTACAGCCCATTAGGTCCATCAGGCCACCTTAGCCCATTATGCCACTTAGGCCCATTGAGCACATTAGGACACTTAGGCCCATTGTCCCACTTAGTCCCATTAGACCCATCAGTCTACTTACGCCCATTATGCCACTTAGGCTTATTATTCCAATTAGGTCACTAAGTCCCATTTGGAAATTCCAACCACTTAGGTCGATTAGGCCCATTATGCCATTGTGACCCATTAGGCCCATTAGTCCCATTAGGTCCATTAGGCCCATTAGGCCATTTCGGCCACTCAGGCCCATTAGGCCCATTAGGCGACAGAGACCCATTAGGACATTGAGGCCTATTAAGCCCATTAGGCCACTTAGGCCCATTTGGCTCAGTAGGACATTTAGTCCCATTAGGCCCATTAAGCCACTTAAGCACATTATGACCATTAGGCCCATTTGGACAATAAGGCCCACTAGACCCATTCGACCACTTACACCCATTAGGGCCATTAGGCCACTTAGGCAACTTGTGCTCATTTGGCCAACTGGGCCAGTAAGGCCCACTATTAAACTTAGTCCAATTAGGCCAGTTAGGCTCATTAGGCCACTTAGGCCAATTAGGCCACTTAGGCCCATTAGGCCCATGTGTCCACTAAGGCCCATTAGCCCCATTAGTCCCATCAAACCCATCAATACACTTATGCCAATTAGCCCTCTTAGGCCCATTAGACCACTTAGGCCAATAAGGCCACTTAGGCCCACGGGGCCACTTAGGCCCACTATGCCATTTGGCCATTTAAGCCCATTAGTCAATTTCAGCCACTTAGTCCCATTAGGTTTATTAGTTCCATTAGGCCACTTTGGCCCATTAGGCCCATTAGACCATTTCGACCACTCAATGTATTAGGCCCATTAGGCCCATTAGGCCACTTAGGCCCATTCTGCTCATTAGGTCACTTAGGCCCATTAGGCCACTTAGACCCATTAGGACCATTAGGCCCATTTTTTCACTAAGTCCCACAAGGACCATTAGGTTCATTAGGTGACTTAGAGGCCACTTAGGCTCATTGGTCCCATTAGGCCCATTAGGCCGCTAAGGCCCATTCATCCCATTAGTCCACTTAGGCCACTTAGGCACATTAGGCCACTTCATCCCATTAGGTCACTTAGGCCCATTCGTCACATGTGTCCACTAAGCCCCATCAATCCTATGAGTCCACTTAGCCCATTAGGCCCATTAGGCCACTTAGGTCCATTAGGCCCATTGGTCCACCTAGGCCAATTCGGCTCATTAGGCCACTTAGGCCCCTTAGGCCCACTAGGCCATTGAGGCCACTTAGGCCCATTAAGCCACATAGGCCCATTTCTCTCATTAGTCCCATCAAGGCCATTAGGCTAATTAGGACCATTAGGTGCATTGGTCCCATTAGGCCAATGACGCTCATTAGGACCTATAGGCCCATTAGGTCACTTAGGCCCACTAGGACCATTAGACCCATGAGGTCCATGAGGCCACTAAGGCCACTGAGTCCCATTAGAACCATTTGGCCCATTAGGACCATCAGAACCATTAGGCCACATAGGACCATCAAGCCCATGAGGCCCATTTGGCCCATTAGGCCATCTAGGCACATTAAGCTCATTAGGCAGCACATGCCCATTAGAACCATCAGGCCCATCAGGCCCATAAAGCTCATTAGGCCCCTTTGTCCCATTTGACACATTATGCCCATATGGAACATTAGGCCACTTAGGCCCATTCAACGCATTAGGCCACTTCGGACCATTAGGCCCATTAGGCCCATCAGGCTCATCATGCCCATTAGGCCACTCAGGACCATTGGTCCCATTAGGCCACTTAGGCCCATTCAGCACATTAGGCCACTTAGGACCATTATTCTCATTAGGCCATTAAGGCCCATTAGTCCACTTAAGCCCATTCGTCTCATTATACCACTTTGGACCATTAGACCCATCAGGCCCATTAGGCCTCTTAGGCTCATTCAGCCCATTAGGCCACTGAGGATCATTAGGCCCATTAGTCCCACTAGGAATCTTAGGCCCATTGGGCCAATGAGGCCCATTAATCCCATTAGGCCACTCATGTCCCTTAGACCCATTAGGTCCATTAGGCCACTTAGGCCCATTAGGCCACTTAAGCTGATTAGGAAAATTAGGCCACTTAGTCCATTAGGCGCATTATGTCCATTAGGCCAATTAGGCCACTAAGGCCCATTTGGCCAGTTAGGCCCACTATGACACTTAGTCTCATTCGGCCACTTAGGCCCATTGTTCCAATTAGGCCACTTAGGCCCATTATGTAATTTCATCCACTAAAACCCATTAGGACGATTAGTCCCATTAAGCCATTGAAACACATTATGCCACTTAGGACCATTAGGCCATTTCAGCCATTTCGGCCCATTAGGCCCATTAGGCCACTAAGGCCCATTCAGAAACTTAGGACCATTAAGACCATTATTTCCATTAGTCCCACTTGGTCGATGAGGCTGATTAGGCCACTTCAGCCACTTTGGACCATTGGGGCCCCTTCGGTCCATTAGGCTCATTAGGCCTATTCAGTAGATTAGGGGGATTAGGCCACTTGGGGCCATTAGGCCCCTTAGGCCACTTAAGCCCATTAGGCCCTTTAGGCTAGTTAGGCCCATGAGGCAAATTAGGCGCATTTGGCCACTTAGGCCCCTTAGGCCCATAAAACCCATTTGGCCCATTTGGCCACTTAGGTCCATTAGGCCCATTAGGCCACATAGACCCATTAATCCCATTAGTCCACTTAGGCCCATTAGGCCCATTAAACCCATTATTCCCATTAGTCTCATTAGGCCCGTTAATCCACTTAGGCCACTTAGGCCCATTAGGCTCATTCGGTCGATTAGCCCAATTTATCCACATAGGCCCATTAGGACACTTAGGCCCATTAGAACAATTAAACCCATTAGTCCCCTTAGTCCCATTAGGTTTGTTAAGCCACCTAGGCCACTTAGGCCCATTCGGTCGGTCAACCCGATTAGGCCAGTTAGGCCACTTAGGCCCATTAGGTCCATTAGGCCCATTAGGCCCTCTTAGACAATTAGAGAACTTAGGTCCATTAGGCCACTAATGACCATTAGTCCTATTAGGACCTTCAGGCCCATTAGGCCCATGAGTCGCCTTCCGCCGATGAGGCCCATTAGGCCCAGGAGCACCATCAGACCCATTTGGACACTTGGGCTCATTAGGCCCTTTGGGACCATGAGTCCACTTAGGCCCATGAGGCCCATGAGGCCCATGAGGCCCAATAAATCCATCGATCCACTTGGGACCATTAGGCCCATTAATCCAATTAGGCCCACCAAGGCCACTTAAGCCCATTAGGCCCACTCAGACCATTCGTCCCATGAGGTCCATTAGGCCCATTCGTCCCATTAGGCCCACTAAACCCATTCAGCCCTTTAGCCTCATGAGGTCCATTGGGACCATTAGGCCCATTAATCCACTTTCCCTCTTCAGTCCATTAGTCCCCTTTGGCCCACTTATCCCACTTAGGCCTATTAGGCCTATTATGACCATTGTGCCCACGAGGCAACTTAGGCCCATTAGGTCCATTAGGCCGATAAGGACCACTAGACCCATCAGGCCTATTGGACCCATTCAACCCATTAGGCCCAATAGGCCCTTTAGGTCCACAATGCCCATTAGGCCACTAAGGCCCATTAGGCCACTTAGGTCACTTAGGGTCATGAGGCCAATTAGGCCCATCATGCCCATTAGACCACTTAGGCCAATTAGGCCCATTAGGCCTCTTCGGTCCATTGGGCCCATGATGCCCCTTAGGCCCATTAGGCCCATTAGGACCATGAGGCCCATTAGGCCCATCAGGCCACTTAGGCCCATTAGGCCCATCAGGTCCACTGGGCCCATTCTGCCACTTAGGCCCATCAGGCCACTTCGAGCACTTAGGCCCATTGGGCCCACTAGGCCACTTAAGCCTAGGAGGCTCATTCGGCCCATTCGGTCCATTAGGCCCATTCGTCCCATTAGGCCCATCAAGCCCATCAAGCCACTGAGGTACATCAGGCCCATCAGACCCATGAGCCAACTAAGGCCCATTAGGCCTATTATGCCCCAAATTCCACTTATACCCATTAGGCCCATTAGGCCCATGAGTCCACTTAGGCCTATTTGTCCCTTAAGGCCCATTCGTACCATCAAGCCTATTCATCCACTTAGGCCCATTAGGCTACATAGGCCTATTAGGCCCATTCCGCCACTTAGGCCCATTTCGTCAATTCCACCACTTAGGCCAATTAAGCACGTTCGACAACTTAGGCCCATTGGGACCCTTAAGACACTTAGGTCCATTAATTCCATTAGGACCATTAGGACCATTAGGCAACTTACACCACTTTGGCCCATTAGGCCCATTATGCCCATCAGGCCTATCATGCCCATTCAGCCACTAAGGTCCATTTTCCCCATTAGACTCATTAGGCCCATTAGGCCATTTATGCCCAATATACTGATTAGGACACTTACGCCACTTAGGCCCATCAAGCCCATTTGGACCATCAAGCCCATTAGTCCCATTAGGCCACTTAGGCCCATTGGGCCCATGAGGCCCATTATGACCATTAGGCCACGAAGACCCATTAGGACCATTACACCCATCAGGCCCATTCAGTCACTTTGGCCTATGATCCCACTAGGCCCATTAGGCCACTTAGGCTCATGAAGCCCATTAGGACACTTAGGACACTTAGGCCTATTCGGCCCATGAGGCCCATTCAGCCCATCAAGCCCATTAGGACACTTAGGCCCATTTGGACACTTAGTCCCATTAGACCACTTAGGCCCATTGGACCACTTCACCCCATTGTCCCCAATTGACCTATCAAGCCCATTAGGTCCATTGGGCTACTTAGGCCCATTAGGCTCATTCGGCCACTAAGGCCCATTTGCCCACTTAGGCACATTGGGCCATTGAGGACCATTATGGCCATGAGGACAATTATGCCCACTAGGCCACTGAGACCCATTAGGCTCATTCATCCCATGAGGCCCATGAGGCCCATTAGTCCACTTAGGCCCATTTGGCCCATTTGGCCCATGAGTCCCATTAGGATACTTAGGCAACTTAGGTCCATGAGGCCCATTAGGCCCATTAGAACCATTAGGTCATTGAGGCCCATTAGAATCATTAGGCCATTGAGACCTATTAGGCCCATTAATCCCGTTAGGCCACATATGCTCATTAGGCCCATTAGGCCACTTAGGCCCATTAGGGCACTTAATCCCATTAGTCTCATTTGGCCGATTAGGCCAATTAGACCACTTAGGCCACTTAGGCCCATTATGACCATTATGCCCATTATGCCCATTATGTCCATTAGTCCACTTAGGCCACTTGGGCATTAGGCCCATTTGCCCCATTATCCCTATTAGGCTACTTAGGCCCATTAGTTCCACTAGTCTCATTCGGTCGTTTAGGTTGATAAGGACACTTATTCCACTTAGGCTCATTAGGCTCATTAGGCCAATTAGGCCCTTTAGGCCCTTTAGGCCCTTTAGGCCACTTAGACCCATTAGGCTCATTCAGTCGATTAGGGGGATTAGGCCATTTGGGCCCATTAGGCCACTTTGTCCCATTAAGACCATTAGGCCCATGAGACCACTTAGGCCCATTATGCCCATTTGTCCACTTAGGCCCATTAGGAAACTTAGGCCCATTATGCCCATTAAACCCATTTGGCCCATTTGGCCCATTTGGACGCTGAGGCCCATTAGGCCACGTGGGCCCATTGGGCCACTTAGGCCCATTAAACCTATTGGTCCCATTCATACCATTAGGCCCGTTAGGCCCTTTAATCCACTTAGGCCACTTTGTCTCATTAGACCCATTCGATCGATTAGCCCGATTATGCCACTTAGGCCCTTCTGGCCATGTAGGCTCATTAGGACACTTAGCCCCATTAGGCACATTAACCCATTAGGCCCATTAGGACAATCTGTCCCATTAGTCATCTTAGGCCAATTAGGCCCATTAGGCAGCTTAGCCCCATTAGTCCCATTGGGTCCTTGAGTCCCCTTAAGCCCATTTGGCCCATTTGGCTCTTTAGGACCATGAGGTCCATTAGGCCCATCATGCCACTTAGGACCATTAGGCCCTTTAGGCACACTGGGCCCATTCGACCATTGAGGCCCATTTGGACCATTTGGCCCATTTTTCCTATCAGGCTCATTAGTCCACTTAGGCCCATTAGGCTCATTATTCCCATTAAGCCACTAATGCCCATTAGGCCCATTGGGCCCATGAGTCCACTTAGGCCCATCATACCATTAGGCCCATTGGGCCCATTATTCCAACTAGACCCATTGGGTCACTTTTCCCATTGTGACCATTTGGCCTATCTAGCCCATTAAGCCCATTCAGCCATTGAGGCCCATTAGGCTAGTTAGGCCCATTAGGCGACTAAGGCCCATTGGGCAACTTAGGCACATTAGTCCACTAAGGACCACTATAGCCATTAGGCTAATCAGGCCCATTGGGCCCCTGAGGTCCATTAGGTCCATTATGCCCATTGGGACAATTAGGCCACTTAGGGCCATTAGGCCTATTAGGCCAATGAGGCCCATTAGGCCCATGAGGCCCATTAGGCTACTTAGGCCACTTATGCCCATGAGGCCTATTAGGCCCATTAGGACCATGAGGCCATTGAGGCCCATTAGTCCCATCAATCCCATTAGGACACTTAAACCCATTAGGCCCATTAGGCCCATTAGGCCACTTAGGCCAATTAGGCCCATAAGGCCACTTAGGCCCACTCATCTCATTAATCCACTTAGGCCTATTAGGCCCATTAGGCCACAAAGACCATTTAGACCCATTACACCCATTAGGCCCATTAGGTGCATTAATACACTTAGGCCACTTAGGCCCATTATAATCATTAGGCCCATTAGGCCCATGAGGCCACTGAGGCGCATTTGTCCCATTTGTCCCATCAGGCCCATTAGGCCACTTAGGCCCATTAGGCCAATGAGGACCATTAGGCCACTTAGGCTCATTAAGCTCATTAGGCCACTTAGGCCCATTAAACCCATCATGATCATTAGGCCCATCAATCCCATGAGGCCACTTAGGCCCCTTCGGCCCATTACGCCCATCAGGAAAATGACTTCTATTAGGCCCATCAAGACCATTAGGCCACCTAGGTGCATTCAGTATTTGGTCACTTAGGCCCATTAATCCCATTAGGCCCATTAGGCTCATCGGTCCCATTAAGCCACTTAGAACCAGTGGTCCCATCCTGCCCATTTGGCCACGTAGGCCCATTTTGATCATTAGGTCACTTAGGCCCATTAATCCCATTAATCCCATCAAACCACTTAGGCCCATTGTGCACATTTGGTCCATCAGGCCACTTAGTCCCATTATGCCAATTAAACCCATTAGTCCCATTAGGCCCATTCGGCCACCTAGGAAAATTCGACTCATTAGGCCACTTAGGCCTATTCGAATTATTAAGCCACTTAGGCCACTTAGGCCTAGTCGTCCAATCAGGACCATTAGGCCACTGAGGCCCATTAGACCTATTAGGACACTTAGGCCCATTCGGCTCATTAGGCCACTTAGGCCTTTTATACCCGTCAGGCGCATTAGGGCACTTCGGCCACTTAGGCCCATTCGGCCACTAAGTCCCACTAGACCCATTTGGCCACTTAGGCCCATTAGACCCATTAGGATACATATGCCACTTAGGTTCATTTGGACCATTAGACCCATTAGGCCATTAAGGACCATTATGCCCATTAGTCCAATTAGGACCATTATGCCCATTAGGCCCATTAGGCCACCTAATCCCATTATGCCACTTAGGCCCATTGGGCCACTTAGGCCCATTAGGCCACCTAGGCCCATTATGGCCATTAGACCACTCAGGCCACTCCGGCCCATTAGGCACAATAGGCCACTGAGGCCCATTAGGAAAATTGGTCCCATTAGGCCCATTAGGCCCCTTAGGCCATTAGGCCCATTAGCCCACTGAGGCCCATTAAGCCACTAATTCTCATTAGGCCCATTAGTCCGATTAGGCCCATTAGGCCACTTAGACCATATAGGCCCATTAGGCCACTAAGGCCTATTCGCCCACTTAGGCCCATTAGGTCCATTAGGCCACTTAGGCCCATTAGGCCACTTAGGCCCATTTGGCCCATTAGGCCACTCAGGCCACTTTGGCCCGTTAAGCCCATTCAACCCATTCAGCCACTTAGACCCATTAGGCCACTTAGGCTAATTTGGCTCATTTTGTCACTTAGTTCCATTAGTTCCATTAGTCCACTTAGGCCCATTCAGCCCATTAGGACACTTCAGCCACTTAGGCCCATTCGGCCAATTAGGAAACTGAGGCCCATTAGGTCCATTCAACTACTTATGCTAATTTGGCTCATTAGGCCACTTCGGCCCACTAGGCCTACTAGGCCACTAGGCCATTAGGCCCATTCACCCACTTAGGCCCATGAGGCCCATTAGGCAACTTAGGCCACTTAGGCCCACTAGGCCCATTAGGTCGCTGAGGCCCATTAGGTCATTGAGTCCCATTAGGCCCATTAGGCCCATTAGGACACTTAGGCCCATTACGCCACTAAGTCCACTTAGGCCCATTAATCTTGTTAGGCCCATTAAGCCCATTAGGCCACTTCGTCCACATAGGCCCATTAGGCCCATTAGCCCACTTAGGCATATTAGGCCACTTAGGCTCATTAGGCCACTCCGGCACATTAGGTCCATTATGCCACTTAGGCCCATTTGGCCACTTAAGTCCATTAGTCTCATTAGGCCACTTAGGCTCATTAGTCCCATTAGGCCACTTAGGACCATTAGGCAACTTAGGTCCATTAGGCCACTTAGGCCAATTAGGCCACTTAGGACCATTATGCCACTTATGACCATTAGGCCACTTAGGCCACTTAGGCCCATTATGACCATTAGAACAATGAGGCCACTTAGGCCCATTAGGCCACTTAGGCCCATTTGGCCCCTTACACCACTTAGGCCCATTAGCTCACTTAGTCCCATTAGGCCTATTAGGCCATTTTTTCCCATTAGGCCCATTTTTTCACATAGGACCATCATGCCCCTTAGGACCATTTAGCCCATTTTTTCACTTAGTCCCATTAGGCCTATTAGGTCCATTATGCCACTTAGGCCCATTATGTCATTTTGCCTCATTCGGCCCATTCGGCCCACTAGGCCCATTGGACCACTGAGCCCTTTCAACCCATTGGGCTACTTAGGTTCATTCAGCCCATTATGCCACTTAGGCTCGTTCATCCCATTAGGCCCATTAGGACACTTAAATCCAGTTAGGCCCATTAAGCCACTTTGGCCAATTAGGCCCATTAGGCTCATTGGGCCCATTACAAAACTTAGGCTCATTCATCCCATTTATCCCATTGGGCCACTTAGGCTAGTTATTCCCATTAGTCCACTTTGGCCAGTTAGACGCACAAGTCTCATTCGGCCCATTAGGATAATTTGGCTTGTTAGGCCAGTTGGGATCATTCAGCTCATTGGGCCTATTTGGCCAATTAGGTCTGTTAGGCTAATTAGGCCCATTCAACCCATTAGACCACTCATGCCCATTCAGCCTATTTGGACAGTTAGGCCAGTTAGGCCTAGTTGGCCCATTGGGCCCATTAGCCCCCTTAGGCTAGTTAAGCCCATTAAGTCCATTAGGACCGTTGTTCCCATTAGGCCACTTAGTCCAGTTAAGCCCATTCGGCTAGTTAGGCCCATTAGGCCCATTAGGCCCCTCGGTAGGCCACTTTAAAGTGTACAATGGATGATTGTATCACTGAGAGGGGGAGGGGGTGAATCAGTGATACTTTTTTTCTCTTATATTTCTTTTCAAACGAAACAACCTTCACCTCTTGTTAAAGATTCTATTCCCTACTGAAAACAATTCAAACACACATCCACATGAACACAAGTGTTTACAAGATTCACTATTCAATAAGAATAGCTACATCCTTGGTTTGGTATGAAATTGATCCAATACCACACAATCCTCTAGAAAACAATCATTAGATTACAACGAGTAGGATATACACTTTCACTCGTGTAGCACTATGTACACAATCCAATAGTGCATGTGCACCCTCTTAGCACAAATAGGGTAATGTAATGATTGTGTAACTACTCATGTTACCTATGATTATTTTCAATTCCACAAATGTATTCAATTGAAAACAATTCATCAATTTCTTACCCAAAAGATGGTAAGAACTTTCTCGACTTTGTTCAGAAAAAAAGGAAGTTCGATTTTCCCAGTATGATTTTCCCAGTCTGATTCCTCCGAGTACGATTCTCCCTGATGATAAACACTTAGTACGATGAACAACTGAATACAACGTTGTGATCTTGTCTCTTCTCTTTCACTTCAATCCTTCGAAACTTCTTCAACAAAAGTGAATAGGGAAACTTCTTCTTCTCTCTAAAACTCAGAGCTTCTCTCTCATGAACAACACATCGGTCCACCTCAAGTACAAAATTTTTCCCATTTGGACCACTTGTCCACTTAAATCCCATTTGTCCCATTTCTCCAGTTAAATACCATTAAACCCATTAGGCCACCTATGCCACTTAGGCCCATTCGACCCTTAGTCCCATTAGTCCCATTGGTCCATTTAGGCCAATTTAGGTCATTTAGGCCAATTAGGCCAATTCGGACATTTAGGCTATTTTGAAAAATTAGGCCAATTTAGGCCATTTGGACCAATGAGGCCAATGAGACCAATTCAGGACAATTGGGCTAATTTAGGTCCTTTAGGGAATTTAGGTCAATTAGAATATTTAGGCCATTTAGGACAATTTAGGCCAATTAATCCAATTATTCCAATTAATCCAATTAGGCCAATTTAGTCCATTTAGGCTATTTATGATAATTTATGACATTTAGGCTAATTGGGCCATTTAGTCCAATTTATATCATTTCGGCTATTTAGGCCAATTTAGACCATTTAGTCCAATTCATCCAATTATTCCATTTAGGCCAATTTAGGCAATTTAGACCAATTAGGTCAATTAAGTCGATTAGTCCATTTAAGCTGATTAGGCCAATTTTGACCATTTGGGCCAATTAGACCAATTATGCAATTTAATCAAATTAGGCCATTTTGGAAAAAAAATTCTATTTAGGACATTTAGAGCAATTTATGCCATTTAGGTGAATTAGGCCAATTAGGTCAATTACACAATTTAGGCAATTTTGCCCAATTATTCCATTTAGGCCAATTTAGGCCATTTAGACTAATTAGTCCAATTAGACCAATTTTGGCCATTTAGGCCATTTAGGAAAATTAGGACGTTTAGGCCAATTTAGCCCATTTAAACCAATTTGGAAAATGAGGCCAATTAGGCAATTCATGCCAATTAGAACAATTAGTCCATTTAGGCCAATTTAATCCATTTAGGCTAATTTAGGCCATTTTGGTCAATTTAGGTCACTTAGGCCAATTATAACAATTAGGTCATTTAGGCCATTTAGGCTAATTAGACCATTTAGACCAATTATATCAATTAGTCCATTTAGGCCATTTAGGCCAATTAGGCCATTTGGACCATTTTGACCAATTTAGGCCATTTAGACCAGTTAGGCCAATTTATGCCATTTAGGATAATTTAGTACATTTATCCTAATTAGTCCAATTAGGCCAATTAGTACATTTATTCCATTTAGGACAATTAGTCCATTTAGGCTAATTAATCCATTTATGCTAATTAGGCCAATTAGACCATTTAGGATAATTTAGGCCATTTAGGTCATTTATGCCAATTAATCAATTTGTTCATTTAGGTCATTTAGGCCATTTAGGCCAATTAGTCCATTTATGTAATTTAGTTCATTTAGGCAAAATAGGCCAATTATACAATTTAAGTCATTGGGTCCAATTTAGGCCATTTATGCCAATTTAGGACATTTAGGCTATTTAGGCTAATTTAGAACAATATGACCAATTAGTCCCATTTGGACAATTAGTCCATTAAGCTCATTAGGAACATTAGACCCATTAGGCCACTTAGGCCCAATAGGATCATTAGACTGATTAGGTCACTTAGGCCCATTAGGCCACTTAATCCCATTAAACCCATTTAGACCATTTGGCCACTTAATCCCATTAGACCTATTAGTCCACTTAGGCCCATTCGACCCTTAGGCCCATTAGGTCATTTAGGCCAATTTAGGTTATTTAGTTCAATTAGGCCAATTAGGCTATTTAGGCCATTTTGGCCAATTAGTCCATTTTGGCCATTTTGGCTAATTTAGGCCATTTATGTCAATGAGGCCAATGAGACCAATTCAGTCCAATTAGGCCAATTTAGTCCCTTTAGGGAATTTTGGAAAATTAGAAGATTTAGGCCATTTAGGCTAATTTAGGCCAATTAAGACAATTAATCCAATTAGGCCAATTAGGCCAATTGCACCAATTAGGCCAATTATGCAATTTATTTCATTTAGACCATTTAGTCCAATTTAGGACATTTAGGCTAATTAGTCCATTTAGTACAATTTAGAACATTTAGGCTATTTAGACCAATTTAGACCATTTAGGCCAATTCGGTCAATTATGCCCTTTAGGCCAATTCAGGAAATTTTGACCAATTAGTTCAATTAGGTCGATTAGTACATTTAATACAATTAGGAAAACTTTGACCATTTGGTACAATTAGGTCAATTATGCAATTTAGGCAATTTAATAGGCCATTTAGAAAAAAAAATCCCATTTAGGCCATTTAGACCAATTTAGGCCATTTAGTCCAATTAGGCCAATTAGGCCAATTACACAATTTAGGTAATTTATCCCAATTATTCCATTTAGTCCATTTAGACCAATTAGGCCAATTAGACCAATTTTGTCCATTTAGACCATTTAGGACAATTAGGCCAATTTAGCCCATTTAGACCAATTAGGCAATTCAGGCCAATTATACCAATTAAACCATTTTGGCTAATTTATGCCATTTAGGCCAATTTAGGTTATTTAGGTCTATTTAGGCCACTTAGGCCAATTAGATCAATTAGGTCATTTAGTCCAATTAGGACATTTACTCCAATTATGCCATTTAGGATAATTTGCGAATTAGATCATTTAGGCCAATTTAGGCCATTTAGGCCAATTAATCAATTTGTTCATTTAGGTCATTTAGACCATTTAGGCCAATTAGGCCATTTTGTCCACATAGTTCATTTAGTAAAATTAGTCCAACTAGAAAATTTAGGTCATTAAGTTCATTTTAGGCCATTTAGACCAATTAGTCCATTTAGGTCAATTTAGGTCATTTAGGCTATTTGGGCTAATTTAGCCCATTTAAGACAATTCAGAAAATTAGTCCATTTAGGATAATTTAGGAAATTTAGGCCAATTAGGACGACTAGAAAATTTATGTCGATTTGGGAAATTTATGTCATTTAGTCTAATTAGGCCATTGAGAACAATTTGACCAATTAGACAATTTAGGCAATTTAGGTCAATTAGGCCAATTAGGTTAATTTAGGTCATTTAGGCCAATTAGACCATTTAGGCCAATTAGGATAATCTAGGCCATTTAGTTCAATTAGGAAAATTAATCCAATTAGGTAATTTATAAAATTTAGGCCAATTGGGTCATTTAGGACAATTTAGACCATTTAGACCAATTATGCCAATTAGGCCAATTTTGGCCATTTAGGCCAATTTAGGACAATTAGGCCAATTCATCCATTTAGTCCATTTAGATAACATACTATGAAGGGACAAATAGTACATAGATTTTCAGGTATGAGTACATATGTTGGGTGCGTCATGAGTGACATGTCATTAATGAATAAGTCAAGGAAGGATTTTTCCTTTCCATCTTTATAGAAGCTGATATATAGACCCTTTGATTGGAATAAAACCATCGCATTAAATTCCATTTCCATGGTGTAATGATGTTTTTATTTTAGATAGTCAAAGGAAGACATATCTATCATATAGGTTGGTGACACAAATGTGCAGCCTTCTTGATTAGATATTGTGACAAAGCGATTATATTACACAATGAGTGTTTGTATCTAGTTTTTGATGTTGCGACATCAAGTTATTTCTCTTGGGTGCTTTGAACCATTTCTAGATTGTAATCTCAGACTTTAGGCAAGTTCGCCTAATGTCAATGATAAAAAATACTAGAGGGTCACACACTAAGTGTTTCCTTTGATCTCAATTAAATTTTATTTGAGTTTAATTAATGGAATAAATATTATTCTCAAGTCTGAGGAATAATTTTATTCAATTTATATTGATCACATAAATTAATAAATATTTATTTTCCGACATGTGGATAAAATATTTATTTTATTTATTTAATATTTTAATAAATATTTATTCCGTAGATTGCAAATAAAATATTTATTTATGAATAAAATATTTATTCAGTTGTTCAATAAATGATAGAGGAGTTTAAAAGGACCAAGACCGAGTCCATTGAAAAATATTAATTAACAAGGCCGTTATATAATATTTTTTATTGCGCAAGTTGGCGTGCGCCAAAAAATAATAATTATATAATAATATTATGCGGTTTGGGATTTATTGAAGGTAATTAATGTTATTTAATGGTTGGTATGGAATTAAATAATATTTTAAATAAAATATCAACTTTATAAATAGGGAATCTTTTTCTATTGTGTAGAGAATCCAAAAATTGAGAATAGAAAATTGTTTCGCACAATGAATTCCCTATCAAATCCTCCTCTCTCTCTCTCTCAAGAATGATAAGTGCAAGAAATATTTCTTCAAGACTGAAGAACGAGCGATCAATAACGAAGAACATAATACATTGGACTCACCACACTAGCACATTGAGATCGAGTGGTGTTTTTCATAGATCATAAGAGTATATGTGGATCGCTATTAGAGGGATTTTATCCTGGGATCCTCACAGTGCAATGATGGTAATCTAAAAGGGTCTTTCAGATGATCAATATCCATTAATGAAGAAAGTTCCTAAGCAGATGTATTTATTTATTTAAATATTAAATATATTAATTTTAAATTTGAAATGCAAGATCATTTCTCTTGGTTTTAGGCAACAATTATTAAAATAAATTTTAATATACCGTACATCTTTTCATGCTTCCACTATGATCAAAACCACCACCACTGCCACTGCCACCCCCCCCCCCCCCTCCACCACCGCCACCTCCATCAGCTCAACCGCCACTAGGACCCTCATTAAAATCAATTTAGGTATCATATAAAGATTGTATTGATGTCATACATGAATCAAAAGTAATAGCAGTCTCTGATGGAAGTGGTGGACTTATAATTGACATAACTTTCAGGAAGTGTTCAGTGACCAATTACTTCTTTCATGTTCTTTATAGCTATTTTTTGCCTCATCTTCTTTTGCATGGGTGTTTTTCAGCTTGGTGGTCAGATAGGTTTGAGAGGCACTCGATGAGGGCCAATACCTAGTGGGGACGATATTTTTCATGGGTCGACATCAGACTCTCCCATGGTGCTCCTCACATAATACTTTTCTCAAATGATCATTTGGCCCAAAGTTGTCATCTTATTTCTCATCGAGGGTCTTGAGGACACACTGTTGAAAATATAAACAAGATATTTAATTATGAATTACATATCAAAATTTTAAATATTAATAAAAAAACTTAAAATATTTTCTTGTGTTTGTGCATTCACATCACTTCCATTATTTTTCTTCCCAGTTAAGGAAAATAATTTTTCTTGAGGCACATGAACTTTGATGCCAAATGCTGCTTGCTCCAAATAACATTGATTAGTATAATACTACATTATTGAATAACATGAAAGTGATAAACATAGAATGAATTAAAATTGTAGCTGTTGAAGAAATCCATAAAATGAAGAAACATATAAATGTAAATTTAATTATAAATTTAATACTAGTGACATAACATAAACAATCCATACTAATTAGCAAGATAAAACTATTTATGGTATGGATTCCTCTTGTCTATTTATTTTAGTCTAATTCCATTTATGTTGTGTTATTTGGTTATTCAGTCACTTGGTAATTTTGATCATTTTTCCATTTGGCTACTTGGCTAATTGGCCAATTAGGCCATTTAGGTGAATTTGGCCAATTATGCCAATTATGCCATTTAGTCCAAATAGGCCCTTTAGTCCAATTAGGTCGTTTAGGCCAATTAGGACATTAGACTAATTAGGTCATTAGGTCATAGGTAATTTAGGACTTTAATCCACTTCGGCCAATTAGTCCATTAGGCCATTTAGTTCATTAATCCATTTAGGCCAATTTGGCTAATTAGACCATCTAGGTTAATTAGTAAAATTAGGCTAATTAGATCATTTAATCTAATTAGATTATTTAAGCCATTTAGAATAATTAGTCAATTTAGAATAATTAGGTCATTTGTGCCAATTTTTTCATTTGTCTATTTAGACCAATTTGGCCATTAGGCCATTATCCCATTAGTTCATTACACCATTAGGCCAATTGGACATTTGGTGATTTGACCATTTACACCAATTTAGGCCAATCAGGCTAAATAGGCTAATTAAGCCAATTAGACCATTTAATCCATTTGGAAAAATTGGTCCATTTATACCCATTTGTCCATTTAGGATAATTAGGCCAATTAGGAAAATTAGGCCAATTATACCATTTAATCCCATAAGACCATTTAATCTATTTAGACAAATTAGGCCATTTAGACCAATTAGTTCATTTATGCCAATTAGGCCATTATGCAAATTATGCCATTAGGCTATTAGGCCATTCGTCTATTTAGACCAATTAGGTCATTTAGGTCATTAGGCCATTAGGCCATTAGTTCATTGGGCCATTAGGCTCATTGGTCATTTGGAAATTTGGTCATTTAGGCCAATTTAGACCAATTTAGGCAAATTATAACCACAAAATCCTAAAACCTAGACCCAAAACACTATATCTGGAACACTAATAACTAAGTCCTAAATAGGCCCATTAGGATGATTAGGCCACTTAAGCCCACTAGGTCACTTAGGCCCATTAGGCCCATGAGGAAACTTAGTCCCATTATGACCATTCGACCACTTAGGCACATTAGGCCCATTAGGCTGATTTGGCCACTTAGACCCACTAGGATGATTAGGCCACTTAGGCCCATTAGGCCCATTTGGACATTTAGGACCATTGATCCCATTTATCCCAATCAACCCATTAGGCCCATTCAAACCATTAGGCCACTTAGGCCCATTGGCCCACTAGGCCACTTAGGCCCATTAGGCCCATTACGACGATTAGGCCGCTTAGGCCCATTAGACCTATTACGCCGATTAGGCCAATTTGACTCATTCAAACCATTTGGCCCATTAGGCCTCTTAGGCCCAATTTGACCATTAGGCCACTTTATCCTATTAGGTTGATTAGGACACTTAGGCCTATTTGGCAACTTAGGCCCATAAAGGCCCATTAGTCCACATAGGCCCATTAGGCCACTTAGTCCCATTAGGATCATTAGGAGCATTCATAAAATTAGTAAGATTAGGTCAAATAGGCCCATTTGTCCCATTAGGTTGATTCGGACACTTAGGCCAATAGGCCACCTGGGCCCATTAGGCTAATTAGGCAACTTAGTCCCATTAGGCCATTGAGGTCCATTACGCCCACTAGGCCCATTAGTCTCATTCCACCCATTAGTGAAATTAGGATCATTAGCCCCATTAGACCCATTAGGACCATTAGACCATTTATGCTCATTAGTCCCAGTTAGGCCAATTAGCCCACTTAGGCCTCGTAGGCCCATTAGGCCACTTAGGCCCATTCAGACACTTAGGACCATTAGGCCACTTGGGCCCATTGATCTCATTTGGCCAATTTGGACCCTTATACCACTTAGGCCACTTAGGCCCATTAATCTCATTAGGCCACTTAGGCCACTTAGACCCATTAGCCTGCTTAGTCCCATTGAGCCCATTAGGCCCATTTTTTCCCTTAGGCCATTTAGGCTACTTAGGCCCATTAGGCCACTTAGGCACACTAATCCCATTAGTCCCATTATGCCCCTTAGGTCACTTAGGCCCATTAGGACACAGAGGCCCATTATGAAACTTAGTCCCATTGAGCCCATTAGGCCCATTAGGCCACTTAGGCTGCTTGGGCCCATTAGGCCCATTAGACCCATTAACCATTGGGGTCATTAGGCCACTTAGGTCCATTAGGTCACTAAGGCCCACTAGGCCCATTATACCACTTAGGCCCATTAGTCCACTTATGTGCATTAGGCCCATTAGGGGCATTAGGCCACTTAGGCCCACTCGGCGACTTAGGCCCATTAAGCCCATTAGGACCCTGAGGCCACTTAGGCCTCCTATTCCCATTAGACCGATTAGGGACATTAGGTCCATTAGGCCACTTAGTCCCATTAGGTCCATTCATCCCCTTATACCCATTGGGCCCATTAGGCTACTTAGGCCCATTAGGACACTTAGGCCCATTAGGACACTTAGGACCATTAGGACTATTAGGACCATTAGGAAGATTAGGCCACTTAGGCCACTTAATCCCACTTAGGTGCATTAGGATACTTATCACACTTAGGCCCATTCAGCCTCTTTGGCCCATTTATCCCATTAGGCCCATTTGAACCCTTAGGATGCTTATACCCACTAGGCCATATAGGCCGCTTATTCCCATTAGGCCCATTAGGCCCCTTAGGTCACTTAGTCCACTTAGCCCCATGAGGCCTATTATGTCACTTAGGTGACTTAGGCGCATTATGCCACTTGGGCCTATTGAGTCCATTAGTCCCATTAGGCCACTTTGGCCGCTTAGGCCCATTAGGCCACTTAGGCCATTTAGGCATATATGGACCATTATCCATTTGAACCATTAGGCCACATAGGCCCATTATTAAACTAAGGCTCATTAGGCCCACGAGTCTCATTAGGCCACTTAGACCCATTAGGCCACTTATGCTCATTAGGCCCATTCAGCCTATTAGGACACTTAGGCCCACTCAACCACTTAGGCCCATTAGGCCCTTTATTCCACTTAAGATGCTTAGGCCCATTAATCCCATTAGGGCCATTAGTCCCATTAGCCATTAGGCCCATTAGGCCACATATGCCCATTCGGCCCATTGGGTGCATTAGACCACTTAGACCCATTAGGCCAGTTAGGCCCATTAGGCCCATTAGGCCACTTAGGCCTATTAGGCCTATTGGGCCCATTATGCCCATTAGGAATATTAGGCCACTTAGGCCCTTCAATTCATTTATTTAATTTTTATAAAATCCACTTTGAGGAAAAATCAGAAACCATACACCGTACAACATGACACATATCAAAATTTCAAAAACAGTCCAAATATTTAAAATTTGAAATGAGTATCATCACCGTGGGAACCGTCACATCACAGATCCCACAAATCTTGCAGTCACTACATCGAAGATAACACATTGAAGAATATGTCTTCAACATCATAATACATTTTCATTATCACCTCATCTTCATCCACTCAGAACATCATCATCGTGACCATCACTACCAGAGTCACCACATCGCCGGCAGGAACACCACTTTCATCGTCATCGACCATCATCATTAGAGCTGAGAACCAGAGAAAAATGAACCAGGAAGTCCTCTAATCACCATTGATGTCTTCATATCACTGCTGTAAAACTTCAAATTCACTTCCAAAAAACCATCAAAACAGAACATCACAACCATTCGAACCTTCAAAGATGGTCCATTCTCCCTCCCAAAGACCCTAAGACACTTGATCCGCACCTCCCAGAACCCCCATGAGGACCCGCACACTGGACCAACAGGGAAAGGATCAAAGCAAGGATGAGTAGATGGAGGCCTCAATAGGGGACCGAGCTAGAAACCGCATCGGTCCAATGAAACAGATAACCAATAACAGAGAAAAAAAATCAATCCCAAAAAAAATCACCATACGAGACCTCAATCTGCATACTCAAAATAGAGGATCCAAATAGAGGAATGAACCTGAGCTAAGACCATTGCCATCCCAAATCCAGCACCATCCCAAGTAGGCCCAGATCCCGAATTGAGCATGACCAAAGTGGAGTCAAACATGATGGGTAGGCCATTGTGGGTATATTATAAAGAAGGCACCGAGCACACTCACTAGAGTCAGCCCAAGATGTCTAAATCACCCGCACACACAGACCCATAATGGGGGTTCGATGCACAAGGATAGATCGAAAGAGGGGTGGTGAGTGGAACAAGATGACCACACCAGCAAGACACATCATTTGAGAGGGAATAAAAAGAAAGTAAGAGAAGGAAAACAATGGATCAGGTGAAGTGGCACCATCACCGTCAAGCAGACCCTCAAAACCACAGGAGGGGAAGAAGAGGCAACAAGAGCATCAAGATCCAAGAGAGTGCAGAGCCATCAGGTTCATTCATTAGTGTCATTAGGCCAATTAGGCCACTTAGGACCATTAGTCCCATTAGGCCCACTAGACCCATTTGTCCCATTACAAAAGTTAGGCCCATTCAGCTACTTAGGACCATTAGGCCCATTAGGGCACTTCGGCCCATTAAGTGCATTCTGTCTATTAGGCTACTGATCTCCATTTAGCCCATTAATCCAATTAGATTAGGCCTATTAGGCAACTTAGGCCCATATGGACCATTATTCCCATTACGCCAATTAGGCCCATTAGGCCACTTGGGCTGATTAGGCCCATTCAACCCATTAGGAAAATTAGGCCCATGAGGCACATTAGGCCAACAAGGGCACCTAGGATCATTAGGCCAATTAGGCCCATTTGAACCATTTGGTCACTTAGGCTCATTAGGCCCATTCAGTCCAATATGCCCATTGGACTAGGCCCATTAGGCCACTTAGTCCCACATGGACCATTAGGCCCATTAGTCCAATTATCCCAATTAGTCCCATTAAACCAATTATGCTGTTTAGGCCCATTTGACCACTTGGTCCCATTAGTCCACTTTGGCCCATTAGGTAACTAAGGCCCAATAGGCCACTTAGGCCCATTATGCCAATGAGGCGCATTCGGTGCATTAGGACCATTATTCCATAGAGGCCCATTAGAATACTTAGGCCCATTAGGCACATTAGTTCCATTAGGCTCAATAGTCCACTTAGTCCCTTTAGGCAACTTAATCCCATTAGGCCACTTAGGCCCCTTAGGCCCCTTAGGCCCCTTAGGCCTATTATGCCACTTAGGCCCATTAGGCCCATTGAAACCATTATACCACTTAATCCAATTCTATGCATCGGGCCCATTAGGCCACTGAGGCCCTTTAGGTCACTTAGGCTCATTAGCCCCATTAGGCCAATTAGGCACATTTGGCCACTTAAGACCCTTAGGAAACTTAGTCCCCTTAGGCCCATTAGGATACTTAGGCCCATTAGGCCCATTAGTCCACTTAGTCCCCCTTAAGCCAATTAAGCCTTTTAGGCCACTCTGGCTCATTAGGCCACTTTGGCCCATTAGGCCACTTAAGCCCATTAGGCTCATTAGGTCACTTAGGCCCCTTAGGCTACTTAGGCCCATTAGGCCCATTAGTCCACATAGGCCCATTAGAACACTTAGGGTCATTAGGCCACTTAGGCCCATTAGGCCAGTTAGGTCCATTCGACATATTAGGTCCATTAGGCCATTAAGGCCCATTAGGCCACTTAGGCCCATTTGGACTTTGGCTAATTAGGCCACTTAGAGCACTGTGGCCCATTAGGACACATATGCCCATTTGACTGATTTGGCCCATTAGACCACTCAGGCCCATTATTCCCATTAGGCCAATGAGCCCATTCAACCAATTAGGCCACTTAGGCCCATTATGACCATTAGGCCACTTAGGCCCATTAGGAAACTAAGGCCCATTTGGCCACTGAGGCCCATTAGGTACATTATGTCCATTAACCCATTATGTCCATTATGCCACTTAGGCACATTAGGCCCATTAGCCCACTTAGGTTCATTAGGCCCATTTGGCCACTTTGGCCCATTAGGCCCATTAGAACACTTAGGCCACTTGGTCCCATTAGGCCCATTAGAACACTTAGGCCCATTAGAACCATTTTTCCGATTAGGCCACTTAGGCCCATAGTCCACTTTGGCACATTAGGCACATTAGGCCACATAACCTGTTAGGCCTATTAGGTCCATTAATCCACTTAGGCCTATTAATCCCATTAGGTCGATTTGGCCACTGAATCCCATTAGGCCCATTCAACCCATTCATTCCATTAGGCCCATTAGGCCCATTAGTCTCATTCAAACCATTAGGCCCATTAGGCCCATTAAGACATTTAGTCCCATTATGCCAATTAGGCCTGTTAGGCCACTTAGACCCATTAAGCCCATTAGGCCACTTAGGCCTCTTTAGCCACTTTGGCCCATTAGGCCACTTAGGCACATTGGGTTGATTAGGCCACTTTGGCCCATTAGTCCCATTTGTCCACTTTGGTCCATTAGGTTCATTAGGATACTTAGGCCCATTAGTCCACTTAGGCCCATTAGGCCACTTAGGCCCATTAGGCCCATTAATCCCATTAGGATGATTAGGACACCTGGTCCCATTAGCCCCATTAGGATACTTAGGATTATTAGGCCCATTCATCCCATTAGGCCCATTAGGCCACTTAGGCCCATTAGTCCACTTTGGCCCATTAGGCCACTTAGGCCTATTAGGCACATTCGTCCCATTCATCCCATTAGTCCCATTAGTTCACTTAGGAAAATTATGCCCATTGGGCCACTAAGTCTCCATAGGTCCATTTGGCCACTTGGGACCATTAGTCCCATTAGGCCACTTTGGCCCATTTGGCCCATTAGGACACTTAGGCCCATGAGGCCCATTATGTCCATTTATCCCATTAGGCCCATTATGCCACTTAGACCCATTCAGCCACTAAGGCCCATGAGCCCCATTAGGCCCCTTAGGCCTATTCGACCACATTGGCCCATTAGGACCATTAATCCAATTCGACAACTTAGGCCCATTAGGCTCATTTGACCCATACACCCATTCAGATACGATTATGCCACTTAGGCCCATTCAGCTATGATTATGCCACTTAGGCCCATTAGGCCATATTGGCCCATTAGGCACTTTAGTTCCATAAGGACACTACATCCCATTAGGCTCATTAGACCCATTAGTCCACCTAGGACCATTTGGTCACCTAGGCCCATTAGTCCACCTAGTCCCATTCAACCACCTACGCCCATTAATCCATTAGGCCCACTTAGGCACATTATGGCACATAGGTCCATTAGGCCCACTAAGTCCCATTAGACCCCTTAGGACCACTTAGGCTCATTAGGCTGATTAGGCAACTTAGACCCATTATTCCACTTAGGATAATTAGTCCCATTATGCCCATTAGGCCACTTAGGTTAAATAGGCTCATTCGGCCCACTATTCCCATTAGGCCCATCAGGCCCATTTGTCCCCTAGGCTCGTTAATACCATTAATCCAATTAGGCCACTTAGCCTCGTTAGGTCACTTAGCCCCATTAGGCCACTTAGGCACATTAGTTTGATGAAGCCACTAAGGCCCATTAGGCCCATTCGGACACTTTGTCCCACCAGGCACATTAAGCCCATTAGGCTGATTAGGCCACTTACGACCATTCATCCAATTAGGCCACTTAGGCACATTCAGCCAATTTGGCCCATTTGGCCCATTTGGCCCATGTGGCCCATGTGGACCATTCAGCCAATTAATCCCATTACACCGATTGGGAAACTTTGTCTCATTGGGCCCCTTCGGCCCATTAGGCCCATTAGGTGACTTAGGCCATTTAGGCCCATTTGACCCATTTAGCCACTAAGGCCCATTCGGCCCACCAGGCCCATTAATACCATTAGGCCGATTATATAGCTTTGGCCCATTAGGCCACTTAGGCCCATTTGGCCACTTAGGCTAATTGGGCACATTCGTGTCATTAGGCCCATTTGGCCCTAAGGCCTGTTAAGCCCATTAAACCCATTAGGCCACTTAGGCACATTAGGCCCCTTAGGCCCATTAGGCCACTTAGTACCATTACTCTCCTTAGGTTGATTGGGAAACTTAGGCCCATTGGGCCACTTAGGCCCATTAGGCCACTTAATCTCATTCATCCCATTAGTCCACTTAGTCCCCTTAGACCAATTAGGCCTTTTAGGCCACTTAGGCCCATTAGGCCCATTAATCTCATTAGTCCAATTATGCCCATTAGGCTCATTAGGGGACTTAGGGCCCTTAGGCCACTTAGTCTCATTAGTCCCATTAGGCCCATTAGTCTACCTAGGCCCATTAGAACACTTAGGCCCATTAGGCCCCTTAAGCCCATTAGGCTACTTAATCTCATTAATCCATTTAGGCCCATTAAGCCCATTATAACCATTTGGAACCAAGGCCCATTAAGCCCATTCATCCAATTTGTCTCATTAGGCCCATTGGCCCCTTAGGCCCATTAGCCCTTGGTCCCAATAGGCCCATTAGGCCACTTCATCCCACGAGGCCACTTAGGCCCATGAGGCCCATTATGTTCATCATACCACTTAGGTCCATTTGGACACTTAAACCCATATTCCCATTAGACCACTAAGGCCCATTAGACCCATGAGGCCCATTAATCCAATTAGGCCCATTCGGCCAATTATGCCCATTATGCCCATTAGGCCCATCAGGCCACTTAGGACCATCAGGCCACTTAAGCCCATTTGTCCACTTAGGCCCATTTGTCCCATTAGGCCTATTAGGACACTTGGGCCCATTAGGACCATTAGGATTATTAGGCCCCTCATGACCAGTTATCCCATTAGTCACATTAGGCCCATTAGGTCACTTAAGCCACTTAGGTCCATTAGGCACAGTAGGCACAGTAGGCGCATTAGGTCACGTAGAACCCATTAGGCCCACTAGGATCATTAGGCCCATTAGGCCACTTCGACCCATTAGGCCCATTCAACCACTTCGACTCATGAGGCCCACTAGGCCTATTAGGCCACTTAGATCCATTAGGTCCATTAGGTGACGTCAACCCATTAGGCCCATTAGGCTCGTTAGGGCACTTAGGCCCCCTAGGACTATTAGGCCCCATTGGCCACTTAGGCCACTTATGCCCACCAGGTCCATTAGGTGCCTTAGGCCACTAAGGCTCATTAAGCCCATTAGGCCACTTAGGCACATTACGCCCATTAGGAAACTTAGGACCATTCGACCTATTAGGCCCACTAGGCCACTAGGCCAATTAGACCCATTAGGACTATTGGGCCTCTTAGGCCCATTAGTCTCATTCGGCTACTTAGGTCAATTAGACCCATTATGTCCATTAGGCCCATTAGTCCCATAATGCCACTTAGGGCATTTAGCCCATTAAGCCCATTAGACCCATGATCCACTAAGTCCCTTTCGGCCCATGAGGCCACTAAGACCCATTAGGCACATTAGTCCACCTGGGTCTATTTGTCTCATTGGACCACTTAGGCCCATTTGGATCATTCATCTACTTAGTCCCATTAGGCCCATTAAGACACTTAGGCCCATTAGGCCCATTGTTCAAATTTGGCCCATTGGGCCACTTAGTCTCATTAGGCTGATTAGGCCACTTAGGACCATTAGGCTGATTGGGCCACTTAGGCCCATTAGGCCCATTTACCCACTTAGGCCCACTCGACCCATTAAGCCCATTAGGTCGATTAGGCCACTTAGGCCCATTGGTCCAATTATGACCATTATCCCCCTTAGTCCCATTAATCCCATTAGGATGATTAGGAAACTTAGGACAATTAGGCCACTTAGGCCCCTAAGGCACATTTGGCCCATTAGGCCACTTAGGCTAACTATGCCCATTCATACCATTGGACCCATTAAGACCATTTGGCCCCTAGGCTCGTTAATCCCATTAAGCACATGAGGCCACTTAGGCCCATTAGGCCAATTAGGCCAATAAGCCCCATTAGGCAATTTAGGCCCATTAATCCCATTATGCCAATTAGGACACTGAGGCCCATTTAGCCCATTAAGCCCATTGGGCCGATTAGGCAACTTTGGACCATTAGGAAATTTTATCCCATTAGACCCATTAGGCCCATTAGACCACTTAGGACAATTAGGCCAATTTCTCCCATAAGGCCCATTAGGACACATAGACCCATTAAGCCCATTAGGCCCATTTAGACCATTAATCCCATTAGGCCGATTAGGAAACTTTGGCCCAATAGGACACTAAGGTCCACTAGGCCACTTAGGCCACTTAGGCCCATTCGGCCCGTTAGGCCCATTGGCCCGTAGTCCTTTTAAGCCCATTAAGCCCATTAGGCCACCTAGGCCCATTCAGCCACATAGGCCCATTAGGCCCCATTAGGCCACTTTGGCCCATTTGACCTATTTGGCACTTAGGCCCGTTAAGCCCATTAATTCCATTAGGACCATTAGGACACTTAGGCACCTTAGTCCCATTAGGCCCATGAAGCACATTATGCAACTTAGGCCCATGAGACCCATTAGGCCCATTAGACCTCTTAGGCCACTTAGGCCCATGAGGTCCATTAGGACACTTTGGCCCATGAGGCCCACTAGGACACAACAACCCATCATGCCCATTAGTCCCATTTGACTACTAAGGCCTATTAGGCACATTATGCCACTTAGGCCCATTCGGCCCATTCATTCAATTAGGCTGATTAGGCCAATTTGTCCACTTAGGCCCATTAGGCACATTAGACCCATTAGGCCAATTAGGCCCATTACGCCACTTAGCCCCTTTGGCCCATTAGGCCACTAAGGCCCATTAGGCCCAATAGGCCCATTTGACCCATTAGGCCCATTCGACCCCATAGGCGCATTAGGCCCATTAGGCTCATCCGTCCAATTATGGACACAAGGCCGATTAGGCTTAGGGCTATTAGGGCCATTTGGCCACTTAAACCCATTAGGACCATTAGGCCCATTAGGCCACTTAAGCTCATTCGACAACTTAGGTCCATAAGCCCCATTAGCCCCATTTGGCCAATTTGGACCATTAGGCCTATTCGAACACTTATTCCCATTAGGCGCAATTGACCACTTAGTCCCATTCGAACAATTAGACCGATTAGGCCACTTAGGCTCATTAGGACCTTTAGGCCCATTAGGCCACTAAGGCCCATTCGGTCGATAAGGTAGATTATGCCACTTAGGCCCATTGGGCTCATTAGGCCACTTAGGCCCATTAGGACCATTCAGTCGATTAGGTCGATTAGTCCACTTAGGCCACCTAGGCCCATTAGGCCCATTAGGCCACTAAGGACCATTAGGTCCATCAGGCCACTTAGGCCCATTAGGCCTATTCGGCTAATTCAGATGATTAGATCACTTAGGCCACTTAGGTCCATTATGCCCATTAGGCCCATTCAGCCCATTGGGCCCACTAGGCCACTTAGGCATTGGCCCATTCGGCCACTTAGGCCCATTAGTTTCACTCCCTCGATTAGGCTAATTAGGACACTTTGGCTACTTAGGCACATTAGGCACATCAGGTACATTAGTCTCATTAGGCTACATAGGCGCATTAGGTCCATTATGCCCATTTGGCCTATCCAGTCGATTAAGGGGATTAGGACACTTAGGCCCATTAGGCCCATTAGGTTCATTAGGCCACTTAGGCCCATTATTCTAGTTGTGCCCATTAGGTCCATTAGGTCCATTAGGCCAATAAGGCAACTTAATCCCATTATGCCCACTAAACCCACTAGTCCAATTATGCCCATTAGTCCCATTATGTCACTTAGACCCATTAGGCCCCTTAGGCCACATAGGCCCATTGGGCCCATTAGGCCACTTAGACCCATTATTCTAATTAAAACCATTAGTCCCATTAGTCCCATTATTCCCATTAAACCACAGAGGCCACTGAGGCCCATTAGTCCCATTCAGTCGATTAGCATGATTAGGCCACTTAGGCCCATTAGTCCCATTAGGCCACCTAGGCCCATTAGGCCCATTAGGATGCTTAGGACCAGTAGGCCCATTAAACCCATTAGTCACTGATAGAGTTAATATTTTCAATATTATTAATATTTTTTCAATGATTTAATCCCTCTCAATTATTCAATTTGAGTGTATTTGCATCATTTATGTGTTTTTGGTGTATTTTGGGCTTAAATGTGAAAATGGGGTAATTCTGTAAAATTGACAGTTTTATAAAGCTTCTGTTTTTCAGGCATAACTTTTATAATATGGATCCAATTGAATTGAATATTTTTTAGGCTTCCTATGCTTGTGAGCTTCAAATGTTCCTTCTAGACCAAGACCCAATTCGGAACCCAATGGTACAGAAAATTCAATCAAGTGGAGAACTCGGTCTGGCTGTCAGAATGGACCCCACCACATTAAATCAACGATATCTCATTCATCCGACCTTAGAATTAGGTTCTTCCAGCAGGTGGGCAGAACAGAGGAAAACTTCTGGAGGACAGATTCTGGAGCATCAAATTTTATGTTCTTTGTTTTCTTTCTTTTGTTCTTCTTAGCTTTGTAATGACTTATTCTTCCCCCTTCAACTCAGTTACCCTTACCATGGTGGGGTATATCTTTTGAGTGATTGGGGAAGGGTAGGTTTACCCTTTTGTAATTCTTTATTTCTTGCTCATAATGTTTTAATATCCTCTTTTCTCTTCTGTGAATCTGTTTCAATTTCTTATAACAGTTTTTATTATCATGTACGTTTGTATATGATTTTAGATTCTGTTGTTTATTTATATTTGGTCAATGATCAATATCTCCCTCCACTAGGTTCCGGTTTATAAACTATGGAATAGACCAGGATTTAGTGGTGTTGTACTCGGTGATCGCCAGTACGTGTGTGAGTAGTGAATGTTCTTGATTACTTGGGATAAACAAGACTCGATTGGGAATTGCCTAAGATAATTGGGGGTATTTTCTATAACTCTATTACACATTGGAAGGAGAGTAGACCAACCTAAGATTTTAGTAAGGTTTATTCTCACATTTTTAATTGACCAAGGGAGTGAGAAGAAACGATTGCGGATTCTCACTCTTAAACGATTTAGCAGAAGAGAATTGGGTAAAATGAACTATGATAGAATTAAAATTGGAAAACCGACCCTAACCTAATCACCATTTCATATCACTAATTTTAATCACATAATTTTTCAATTTTTTTTAAAACTTTCACTTAATTGCTTTACTTTATTTAGTTTCTTTCTTGTATTTTCAAAATCAAACAATTTCAAAAATAACATCACTTCTTCATCTTATTTTAAGTGAAAAACACTATTGTTGAGCACTCCTATCTGGAGAAAACCTAGTTAACCCACTATAATACATTTTAACTTAGGTTATATTTGTTTTTTCCACACCCCACGATAGGCACATGTCAAAACTTGGTGCCGTTGCTGGGGAGGTAGTGCCAACATTTCTTTTCTTTTCTTTTCTCTCTTCACATATTTTCTCTTCAAAATTGCATGACTAGAACCTCAAAAATTAATCCTTTACCCATAGATCCTGAAATTTAAAGAACCATGTTGAATAGACTTAGAAACATTAATTTGGAATCTGAATTTTAGGAAGTTCCCCTAGCAGACTCAAGTGAAAATTCAAGTGTTCACTCTGAGCCTGTCATCATGGCTGAAAATCAAAACCTAACTCTTAGAGACCTCTGTGCGCCACAATTGCTTAATCAAAACAATAAACTTGCCATGCCAGTGTTACAAAATGATTTTGAAATGAAACCTAACATGATTCATTTGCTTCCAAAGTTTCATTGTTTGGAAGGTGAAGATCCAAACAAACACATTAAAGAGTTCACACATGTGTGCTCAACTTTCAGACCCTGTGGAATTACTGAGGAGCAGGTAAAGTGGAAGGCATTTCCATTTTCATGGATGGGGCTGAAAAATAATGGTTGTAAGGCCTACAACCAGGAGATGTACATGACTGGAATGACCTAGTAAGATTTTTTATGCAAAGATTCTTCCCCACCTCTAGAAGCACAGCCATTTGGAAGGAAATCTACGCCATATGACAATCATCTGGAGAAACCCTTTATGAGTACTGGGAGAGATTTAAGAAGCTATGTGCCAGATGTACGCATCAAGCCATTGAGGAACACCACTTTCTTGTCTTCTTCTATCAAGGACTACTGTACAATGATAGAAACCTTCTTGATGCATCATTTGGAGGTGCACTGATTGACAAGTCACCAGAAGAAGCCAAGGGCTTGATTGAGAAGATTTCCCAAAACTAGCAGCAATTTGAAACAAGTGGTATTGGAACAAGAGGTATTCATGAGGTATGAACTTCTCATCCATCACCCTTATTAGAAACTAATATTTAAGATCTTACTAGTTTGGTAAGACAGATGGCCTTGAAGCAAGTTAGTGACCAACAAGCTCCAGCTAAGGTATGTGGTTTATGCTCATCACCTGATCATTTTACTGACCAATGTTCTGAAATATAGTGAATGGAAACATGTGCAGCAACCTTTAAACCAAGGCAGTTCCAAAAAAATCAAGGATGGAGAGATCCTAACCAAGTCTAATATGGGTTTGGAAATCAGCAGAATCATGGTAGACCCACATACCAAAACCAGTTTCAAAACCAACCACCATTCCAGAAATAAATTCCAGAATCCAACACCATTTCAACAGAAACAATCTTATAAATAGCCTTCTTACCAAAAACCAACCAATCTAAAAAGACCCTATGATCAACCATCCACCCGTGCACAACCTCCAATTCAAAACCAAAAAAAGTCCGAGTTTGAAGGACTGAAAGTCACTGTTAAAGATTTTTCCAACAAGTTTGAAAGTCTCATGGACTTTCTGACCAAAAATCCAGGTAAACTCCCTTCCAAAACAATCCCAAACCCAAAAGATAATGTTAGTATTATAACTACAAGAATTGGAAAAGAACTCCCACCACCATTCACCATTGAACCTGAAACAATAATACCTGAATTAGGAGAGAATGAAGTTGGAAATGATGAAAATTCTATGAAAATTAATCTGGAAGAAGATAAGAAATAAGAGGGGGAGAAGGATAGACCAAGGAATAAGAAACAAGAAACACAATTTAAAATGAAACAAAGGGATAAGAAAGATATACCACCACCATTTCCATCAAGGATGATTGAATCAAAGAGGTTACAAGAAGAAGCACCGCAAAAAGAAATTCTGGACACCTTCCAGAAAGTGGAAATCAACATACCTCTACTTGAAGTACTCAAAAAAATTCCAAAGTATGCTAAAATTTTGAAGGATATTTGCAACAAGAAGAGGAGACTTCAAGGGAATGAGAGGATCAAATTGGGAAGAAGTGTATCAGCCCTTATCACACCATAATTGCCAACCAAATTTCAAGATCTAGGGATGTTTTCTATTCCATGCACCATTGGTTCATTACATTTCTCTATTGCTTTGTGTGATTTAGGTGCATAAATTAATGTATTACCTCACTCAGTATATACTTATTTGAATATGGGATACTTTAAGCCTACAAGAGTGGTGGTCCAGCTTGCAAACAGATCAACAGTGTTCCCAGCAGGAGTTCTAGAGGATGTCCTAGTAAACGTCAAAGATCTTTTATTCCCTGCTGACTTTTATGTGTTGAATATGGAAGATGATAGGATCTGATGAGAATCAAGGTGTGCATATGCAGCGAGGAGTCGAGAGTGATCCTGACAGTAATGGTGGATGGAGCATAAATGCACAAGACCCATTGCATGGTATTGGAGGCCCAATGACAAGAGGAAGGATGAGGAGGATGAAAGAGGCCTTACATGGCCTCATTTTGAAATTACAAGGGCAGGCCCAACATGCATGCATGGGAGGATCAAATGGGCCTTTAATTACACTTATTAAAGCCCAAAAGTGAACCTAAATGGCCCACCCATTTGATCCCACGAATTTAAAGCCACTTGCATCTTCAAATTCAAAAGTGGTGGGGCCCTTGTCTACAAAGTCATGGTGGGAATCTTCAAAGTCTTTGGGGGTGGTGCTAAAAAGTCTTCTTGGTGGATATCTTGTCCCCTAAAGCCATGGGCATGTGTAAAGAAAGTCAAAAATCGTTTTTAGCCTTTAGACTTTTGTGAGATAGGTATTTTGACTTGAATCCCTCTCATTTGGCTATAAATAGGCACCCCCTTGTATCCCTTGAGGTTAATCACGAATTTGAGTATTTTCTAGCATTATTATGCTTGTGTTTCTTGTGTTCTTGGATGAATGCAAGTAAGGCTTATCAAAGGAGTGATCAACCTTTGTGGCGCTTTTTATAATTAGGGTTTTAAGGGGCAAGTCTCCTTGGGGTCCTAATTGATCACCCCCCCTTCCCCTTTTAGTTCTTCCGCACTTCATTTTATTTGCATTTCTCCCACTTTCATCACTTGCGTTTCCACACTTTCGCCAACGAGCACCACACCTCCATACGGTATCATATCATTTGGTATCAGAGCTCGGCAACGGAAACCAGGTTCTTTCATTGTTCTATTTCTCCCAACTTTTTCATCCGCTTCTTCTATTTTCATCCATCAGCCAGTTCTGGACGGAACTTTCTTCTGCCATTTCGTCCCCTTTTTTCTTTGCGTTTCTGGACGTATAGCATGTCATTTTGATAGTTCAGAACCTCATCTTTCATCTCGATTTGGAAACAGAAAAATCCAACAAGTATATTTGGAGATATAGCCGAATCAATTCGTGCTACAGATCCAGCAATCCTCCAAGAACGGATTTCCAATCGAGTTTGAAGCTCATATTTTTCTCACCCTTTTATATCATTGCAATCAGATTAGAGTATTGTGACATTTTCATCTATTGTACTTTGAGCACACAAAAAAATGCAGTCCTTGTTTCCAATTTCTTGATATTTGAGCAGCAAAAAAAAAATACAAAAAAAAAACTGCTCATTTGAAATGTTGCGTTTGCTCCTTAAGTCACAAATTTGATTGCATTTATTTTTCTTATCCACCATCTTCTTTTCTTCATCCATATCAAACCTTCAACCATTTCCCTTTATCCCATCTCACTTTACCTCTCATATTTCTTGGACTCCATTGATTCAAACCCTTTTAAAATTTCTAATTTTTAAAGTTTGTCATGAATTGATTGCTTCTTAATTGTTGTCTTCTTGATTCTATTTAAGAACACTAGTAGGAACCAAGTTGTAGTGCTAGAAAGTGTGAGGAACCTTTTGAGAGGAAAAAAAAGAGAGAAATAGTGTGTGAGGTTTTAAAAAAAAATGGCAAGCGAGGGAGAAAGAAGTGAGATCGACATCAAATTATTCATGAAAGCTGTTGATGACCAATTTACAAGATTGAATGCTAGGTTGGATGATTTTCAAGGTTCTTCAACTTCAAGGGCTCCGCGAAGGCAAGAAGTTGAGGAAGGTGATGATGAGTACTCCGATTTCGAAGAATCAATTCCTAGGCGAGGGCAACGTGCTGCTTGGAGAGACAATGACTTGGGAAGCATCAAAGTGACACTTCCACCCTTTGAAGGGAAGAGTGACCCAGAACTTTATTTGGAGTGGGAGCGAAAGGTTGACCATGTGTTTGGACTTCACAACTACTCGGAGGAGAAGAAGGTAAAATTGGCAGCCCTTGAGTTCAATGACTATGCAAGTATTTGGTGGGACCAATTACAAGTAAGTCGACGACGAAATGGAGAAAGGCCAATTCGAACTTGGGAAGAAATGAAGATAGTAATGCGCAAAAGGTACATTTCTAGTCATTACTATCGAGACTTACATTTGAAGTTACAAAAACTTGTGCAAGGTTCCATGTGTGTGGAGGAATACTACAAGGAAATGGAAATATCAATGATTCGAGCCAATTTGGAGGAGGATCGCGAAGCTACCATGGCAAGGTTCATCAATGGCTTGAATCCGGCAATTAGAGATGTGGTGGAACTACAGACCTACATTGACATGGAGGAGTTGCTACATAAGGCAGTGAAGGTCGAAAAACAAATACATTCTCGGAGGATTCAAGTAAGTTCCCATAATTTTTGGAAGGATAACCGGAAAGATCCAAAATCAATTTCTAAGTGGAATGAAACGAAACCAAGGGATTCTAAATTTGTTCCAAAACAAAGAGGAGAGGCCAAAAATAAGTTCTTTCCCACTGATTCAAAAGGAAAAATGGACACAAATTTCCCTTCTAAATCTCGTGATATAAAGTGTTTTAAGTGTCAAGGACATGGTCATATTGCATCTCAATGCCCAAAAAAAAGGGCCGTGATTATTTTGGATAATGGAGACATCCTTAGTGAGCACTCTAGCGATGATGAGATTCCATCTTTGGAGGAGGGTTCCGATGTAGAAGTTGAAGAACCCGAACATGGAGATGCATTAGTGGCAAGAAGAGCTTTAAACATTCAACCCAAAGATGATCATGATGAGGAGCAACGAGAACATATTTTTCATACGAGATGCCACATCAAGGAGAAGGTATGTAGTATGATCATTGATAGTGGAATTTGTACCAATGTGGCGAGTACATTGTTGGTGGAAAAGTTGAGTTTGCCTACTCTAAGGCATACTAGACCCTATAGATTGCAATGGTTGAATGATAGTGGGGAAGTGAGGGTCACAAAACAAGCCATAGTTTCTTTTTCCATTGGAAAATATCATGATGAGGTGTTGTGTGATGTTGCTCCGATGCAAGCTGGACATTTGTTACTAGGGAGACCGTGGCAATTTGATAGGAGGGTGATTTATGATGGCTATGCTAACCGCTTCTATTTTCATTTCAGTGGTAGGAAGATTGTTTTGACTCCTCTAAGTCCCATACAAGCATATGAAGATCAAGTGAGGATAGAGAAAGAATACAAAAAGAAAAAAGAAATGAGTGAAAAAGAAAGTGGGAAAAATAAAAATTTGAGTGATAAAAAAGAGAGTGATGAGTTGAGAAAAAAAGAAAAGAGAGAAAAAAATGAAAAGAGTGGAAAAAATAAGAGTGAAAAAGGAGAGACGAGTGACATAAAAGGAAATGAGGGAAATCAAAGAGATGAAAACAAGAGTGTTGAGCGAAAGGTGAGTTTATTTTCTGGAAAAAGTGAGGTGAAAGGTGCTTTATTGAGCGGGAAGGTGTTCTTACTCATTAGTAAGGATGCTTACCTTGCAACTAACAAAATTCACCATTCGTTGCCTTCTTGTGTTGTGTCTTTACTACAGGAATTTGGTGATTTGTTTTCTGAAGAAACACCCGATGGACTACCACCTTTGAGAGGCATTGAGCACAGGATCGACTTCATACCCGGTGCCGCAATTCCCAACAGGCCTGCATATAGAGCTAATCCAGAAGAGACTAGAGAGATCCAGTGTCAAGTTGAAGAACTAATGAAGAAAGGATTGGTGAGGGAAAGCATGAGTCCCTGTGCAGTTCCGGTGATCCTAGTACCCAAGAAAGATGGCACATGGAGGATGTGTGTATATTGTCGCGCCATCAACAAAATAACAGTTAAGTACCGCTATCCCATCCCTCGACTTGATGACATGCTTGATGAATTACATGGGGCTTCTTTATTTTCAAAAATTTACCTTAAAAGTGGATACCACCAAATTCGAATGAAAGAAGGAGATGAGTGGAAAACTGCTTTTAAAACTAAGTTCGGTTTGTATGAGTGGTTAGTTATGCCATTTGGTTTAACTAATGCACCAAGTACATTCATGAGCTTAATGAACCATGTTCTTCGTTCTTTCATTGGAAAATTTGTGGTTGTCTATTTTGATGATATCTTGGTGTATAGTAAATCTCTAGATAACCATGTTGAACACTTGCGTTTGGTGTGTGAGACCCTTAAAGAAAACCAACTTTATGCCAATCTTCAAAAATGTTCCTTTTGCATGGATTCTGTTGTGTTTCTTGGCTTTGTTGTAGGGGCGAAAGGGATTCGTGTGGATGAAGAAAAGGTCAAAGCAATTCAGGAGTGGCCAACACCGAAGAATGCAACCGAGGTTAGGAGTTTTCATGGATTGGCAAGCTTCTATAGGAGGTTTGTTAAGGACTTCTCATCCACCGCTGCACCTCTTAATGAACTTGTTAAGAAAAATGTGGTCTTTAAATGGGGTGAAAAACAGGAAAAGGCTTTTAACACACTCAAAGAAAAATTGGTCAATGCTCCCCTTTTAAGCCTACCGGATTTCACAAAAGTCTTTGAAATTGAGTGTGATGCATCGGGAGTTGGTATTGGTGCTGTTTTGACTCAAGAGTCACGTCCAATTTCTTACTTTAGTGAGAAATTGAACGGGGCAGCATTAAATTATTCAACTTACGATAAAGAACTTTATGCTTTGAAATGAACCCTGGAAACATGGCAACATTACTTATGGCCTAAAGAGTTCATTATTCATTCTGACCATGAAAGCCTTAAGTATTTGAAGTCCCAAGGTAAGTTGAATCGGCGACATGCATCTTGGCTGGAATTCATTGAGACTTTCCCCTATGTGATCAAGCACAAAAAAGGTAAGGAAAATGTGGTTGTCGATGCTCTTTCCCGAAGGTATGCACTTCTCACTTCTCTTCATTCTCGATTACTTGGATTTGAGTTACTAAAGGGAATGTATGAAACTGATGGAGATTTTTCTCAAATTTGGGCATCTTGTGAAAAACATGGATTTAAAGAGTACTACAAAAATGATGGATTTCTTTTCAAAAGGGATAAATTGTGCATTCCAAATTGTTCAACTCGAGAATTGCTTGTAAAAGAAACTCATGGGGGTGGTTTGATGGGGCATTTTGGTGTTGACAAAACATTAGCTACTTTGCATGAACATTTTTATTGGCCAAGCATGAGAAAAGATGTTATTGCAATTTGTGCCAAGTGTATCACTTGTAAGCATGCAAAGTCCAAGGTTCAACCTAATGGATTGTATTCCCCCTTGCCTATTCCATCTCATCCTTGGACCGACATCTCTATGGATTTTATGTTGGGAATGCCTCGATCCCAATCGGGGAAAGATAGCATTTTTGTTGTTGTGGATCGATTTAGCAAAATGGTTCATTTCATTGCATGTTCAAAAACTAATGATGCTATTCATATAGCTGATTTTTTTTTCAAAGAAATTGTGAGATTACATGGACTGCCCAAAACCATTGTAAGTGATAGGGATGTGAAATTCCTTAGCCACTTTTGGAGGACTTTGTGGAATAAATTGGGGACTAAATTATTGTTCTCAACTGTCGCACATCCTCAAACCGATGGTCAAACTGAAGTGGTGAATAGGACTCTTTCTACCCTCTTGCGTGCAATAATTCAAAAAAATCTAAATAATTGGGAAAAATGTTTGCCACACATAGAGTTTGCATATAACCGAGTAGTGCATTCCACTACTAACTTCTCACCTTTTGAGATTGTCTATGGCTTTAACCCAATGACTCCGTTAGATATTATATCGTTGCCTACTAATGAGGTTGTTGATCTTGCAGGTGATGAGAAGGCAAAATTTGTTCAGGATTTACATGCCAAAGTGAAAGCCAACATTGAGAGAATAAATGAACAGTATGCGAAGCAAGAAAACAAGGGTCGACATAAGGTTGTACTAGAACCTGGAGATTGGGTGTGGGTGCATTTGAGGAAGGAAAGGTTTCCGGAGCAAAGAAAATCCAAACTTCTACCGCGAGGAGATGGACCTTTCCAAGTTTTAGAAAGAATCAACGATAATGCCTACAAGATTGACTTGCCCAGCAGGTATGGAAATGTGAGTGCCACCTTTAATGTTGCCGATATCTCTCCCTTTGAATATGCAGATTCGAGGACGAATCCTTTTGAAGAGGGAGGGGATGATGAGAATCAAGGTGTGCATATGCAGCGAGGAGTCGAGAGTGATCCTGACAGTAATGGTGGATGGAGCATAAATGCACAAGACCCATTGCATGGTATTGGAGGCCCAATGACAAGAGGAAGGATGAGGAGGATGAAAGAGGCCTTACATGGCCTCATTTTGAAATTACAAGGGCAGGCCCAACATGCATGCATGGGAGGATCAAATGGGCCTTTAATTACACTTATTAAAGCCCAAAAGTGAACCTAAATGGCCCACCCATTTGATCCCACGAATTTAAAGCCACTTTCATCTTCAAATTCAAAAGTGGTGGGGCCCTTGTCTACAAAGTCATGGTGGGAATCTTCAAAGTCTTTGGGGGTGGTGCTAAAAAGTCTTCTTGGTGGATATCTTGTCCCCTAAAGCCATGGGCATGTGTAGAGAAAGTCAAAAATCGTTTTTAGCCTTTAGACTTTTGTGAGATAGGTATTTTGACTTGTATCCCTCTCATTTGGCTATAAATAGCCACCCCCTTGTACCCCTTGAAGTTAATCACGAATTTGAGTATTTTCTAGCATTATTATGCTTGTGTTTCTTGTGTTCTTGGATGAATGCAAGTAAGGCTTATCAAAGGAGTGATCAACCTTTGTGGCGCTTTTTATAATTAGGGTTTTAAGGGGCAAGTCTCCTTGGGGTCCTAATTGATCACCCCCCCTTCCCCTTTTAGTTCTTCCACACTTCATTTTATTTGCATTTCTCCCACTTTCATCACTTGCGTTTCCACACTTTCGCCAACGAGCACCAAACCTCCATACGGTATCATATCAGGATCCCATCACACTAACCCATAATTTTGGGGAGAAATTTCCTAAAGACAACCAAAACCATCATCAATGTCCATGAAGGGACACTTACCATGGAGTTTGGAGACAGCACTGTCCACTTTAATATTTTTGAATCCATGAGGCACCCATCAGATGATCATTCACTCTTCTCACTCTCCCATGAAGATGGTATAAAACCAATTGAAGAATCAGGTATGTTTCATGAATTTTTATCATTAGGAGAGAATTTTTCCGTTAAAAATATCATTGAACATATGGATGCCCAAACTCTTGGAGGTTGTGATTTCCTGTTGGAAGAAGAGGTAAAATATGATTTCTTTGATAATTTTTTAAATGATGATGAAGACGATATGATTTATTTTGTGCAGGATGTCAAACCATTGGATGTAGAGAACCTCAATTTAGTTTCATCCCTTGAGCATCCTCCTGATCTAGAATTAAAACCACTCCCCAGTGATATAAAATATGTTTACCTTATGGAGGGAGATAAATTACCAGTAATAATTTCTAATAATCTATCTAAAACTCAAGATAAATCATTGATTGAGATTTTGAGAGAGAATGTACAAGAAATAGGGTAGAGATTAGGTGATATCCTAGGAATAAACCCAATTATTTTCTCACATAGAATTTTTATTGAGGGAGATTCCAAACCCGTCAGACAACCCCAAAGGAGGTTGAACCCCGCCCAAATGGAGGTTGTGAAAAAAGAGATTGAGAAGCTATTAGAATTTGGAATCATCTATCCAATATCAGATTCACAATGGGTTAGCCCCATCCATGTAGTCCCAAAGAAAACTGGCCTAACCATTGTGAGGAATGAAAAGAATGAATTAATCCCTGCAAGAATTCAGAACAGTTGGAGAGTGTGCATATATTTTAGGAATTTGAATCAGGTCACTCGAAAAGATCATTTCCCTATCCCTTTAATTGACCAGATGATAGAGAGATTGGTGGGGAGAACTCATTATTGATTTTTGGATGGATTTTCCGGTTATTTTCAGGTTCCCATTGCTCCCGAGGATCAAGAGAAGACTACATTTACTTGTCCTTTCGGCACTTTTGCATACAAAAGGATGTCATTTGGATTATGTAATGCTCCAGGTACATTTCAGAGGTTTATGGTAAGTATATATTTTGATCACATTGAAGATTTCTTGGAGGTTTTCTTGGATGATTTTATAGTTTTTGGAAATTCTTTTGACCATTGTTTGAAAAATCTGGAAAAAGTTTTGAAAACTTGCATTGAAAAAAACCTTGTTTTGAATTTTAAAAAGTATCATTTTATGGTTGAGAGAGGAATTGTACTTGGGAATTTAATTTCTCAAAAAGGCATTGAATTTGATAAATAAAAAATTAAAGTGATAAATTCTTTGCCTTACCAAACTTGTGTGAAACATGTTAGATCATTTCTAGGACATGCAAGATTCTATAGGAGGTTTATAAAAGATTTTAGTAAGATTTCTCTCCCTCTCTCTAGATTAATTTTGAAAGACGCTGATTTCAATTTCAATGGTTCATGTAGGGAATCCTTTGATTAGTTTAAAAGGAGATTGATTACACCACCAATAATGCATCCACCCAATTGGGAAGAACCATTCGAGCTACTTTGTGATGGTTCAAACCAAGCAGTTGGAGCAGTACTTTCTCAGAGAATTGAGGACAGGCCACAAGTCATTTCATATGCCTCGAAAACTTTAGATGAGGCCCAATTCAACTACACAACAACAAAAAAAGAGTTTTTAATAGTTGTTTTTTCTTTATAAATATTTAGATCGTATCTGCTTGGAACTAAAATCATTGGGTTTTCTGATCATGCAGATCTTAGGTACTTGATGAAGAAGGCTGAAGAAAACCCAAGGCTTGTGAGATGGATGCTATTACTATAGGAGTTCAACATAGAAATAAAAGATAAGAAGGTATCTGAGAACCAAGTGGCCGATCACTTAAGTAGACTACCCAACACTGCTGAAGTTGAAATTCCAGACACTGAACCACTAAATAATCACCTTCCAAGAGAGTAGTTGTACTTGATTGAAGGAGAAGTACCTTGGTATGCTGACATGGTCAATTATCTGGTAATATCTCAGGTCCCATCTCATTTAAATTCTCACCAAATTCACAAATTGAAATCTGAATCTAAATATTTCATCTGGGATGATCCATTTCTTTGGAAGATTTGCAATGACCAAATGAAAAGAAGATGTTTTCCTAAAAATGAAATTGAATCAGTCTTTAAGTTTTGTCACACATTAGTTTGTGGAGGTCACTTTGGACCTCAAATGATATCAAGGAAGGTTTTATAATCAAGACTTTATTGTCCAACACTTTTCAAAGATGCTCATGAATTTTAAAAAAGGTGTGAAAAATGTCAATTTTCTGGAAATATTTCAAGGAGACAAGAAATAACCCAAAATCCACTGAATTTTTGTGAAATTTTTAAAGTTTGGGGGATAGATTTTATGGGCCCTTTCCCAATTTCATTTGGAAATTCCTATATCTTGCTTGCAGTTGATTATGTTTCCAAATGGGTGGAAGAAAAAGCCACCAGGACTGACAATGCTAAATTTGTTTGTGATTTTGTTAGGGCTAACATATTTTGTAGGTTTGGAGTTCCTAGAACCATCATTAGTGATCAAGGGACTCACTTTTGCAATAGAAGAATGGAGGCTTTGTTGAAAAAGTATGGGGTGCATCATAAAACATCAAATCCATATCATCCACAGACTAATGGGCAAGCTGAAGTGTCTAATAGGGAAATCAAAGGAATTTTGGAAGACTGTTAATCCAAATAGGAAGGATTGGAGCCAAAGGTTAGAAGATACATTATGGGATTATAGGACAGCCTAAAAAACCCCAATTAGAATGAGTCCATATAGGATGATTTATGGGAAAAGTTGTCACCTACCTATAGAATTGGAACACAAGGAATACTGGGCTGTGAGGAAGATGAATCTGGATCTTGAAAGTGCTGGGAAAGAGGGAATATTGAAATTATAGCAGGTGGAAGAAATTAGAAGGGAAGCATTTGAAAATTCTAGGATTTACAAAGAGAGAACAAGAGGGGCTCATGACAAACTGATCCAACCAAAAGACATTCATCCTGGAGACAAGGTGTTGTTATTCAATTCAAGACTCAAGATGATGCCAGGTAAACTTCGTTCCAGGTGGGATGGTCCATTTATAGTTAATAATGTATATCCTTTTGGTGTTGTGAAGATTGTGAAGGATGGAGCGAAGGATCCATTCACTATTAATGGGCACAGATTGAATAAATTACTTGGGACCATGCCATCAGAGCCAATGGAGGAGATCACACTCCTCCAACCTGTTTATCAATAAACTCCATCAGGTTGTACCTCTACTTCATATTTTCATGATTGTTGTGATTCAATTTCCAATATTCTTACGTGTTAAATACATTTGAATGCATTGCAGACACTGCATCATTTAAGTGTGGGGGAGGTAACCTTTGTAGTTTAGGATTTTTTATGTGTTGTTTGTTTTCCTATTTGTTTAAAAAAAACATGTGTGTGTTTCAAATTTTGTGTGCTTATTTTTGATTTTTTTGTGTTTTTGAAAATTTTGTGCTGAAATGATTATCTTTGACATTTTTGAAACCCATGTCCATGGGAGAAATAATTTATTCAATGAAACTGAGCTTAAATGAATGCTAAAAATGATATTGTTTCAAGTTCAATTCTTTGGGAATTTCATGAAAAATACTCTGTTTTTTGAGTCCCATGCCACATATCACTGTCTTTATATATGAAATCACATTCCCATGAGGCTTTTGAACCTATTATTTTCATATTCTTTACATTCACCTCACTTATTGAGAGAACCAAATCATGCTTTTTTTAACCAGAATTTGATTTATTCCTTTCAAAACTTGAGGGTTTGGGGTACCTGTGTTTTAAATGATTGAGGCATTTCTTTGGTTTGAAATCCCCCTTTTCAAGATAATCCCTTTCATAATGGCCTACCTTCCCCCTTTTCAAGATAATCCCTTTCATAATGGACTACCTTGAACATTTAATCCTTGTAGCCCATAGAAGCCATGGACATCCTGCTAGGTTAGCCACATTACAAGCCAATATTCCCTATCCAGCCTGCTCTTGAAGTGAAATTGCATGATCTATTTGAACATAAGTGTGGGGGGGGAAGATGTCTTGTATTTTACTACCTTATTTGGGGATACTTTGGGTGAAAAAATGTTGAAGAGATGTTATTGCTACTGAAAAAAACCAATCTGCTGAAAGTTGTGCCTTTTCTAGAGCTTTCATGATGAGAGAAGTTGTGCCTTTCTAAAGCTTCTAATGTAAAAAGAAAGTTGTGCCTTTTCTAGAGATTTCAAGAAATATTATATTTGAGAAGATTGAAATGTTTGATGCTGAAATGATGAACTGTGTGAACATTCCTTGATATTCTATGAAGAAGGAGCTTATTTTCTACTAAGGGGAGTAAAGAGGAGACCATACTTTTGTGAAAATTAGAGTAATGCAAATTTTCTTCAAAAAGAGCCAATCCCTCTTCATTCAGCCTCAGAATTTTCACATCTAAATCCTACCAACCTAAAACCAAAGAACAACCTTGAAAATTATTCATGATAAACATATGTCTTTGACTCACATCGGGTGGATATGTAGGAATTTATCAAGCCTATGGTGACCCTTGTATGAGTTTGGATGAGAAATACATTGCTACAAAAATTGAAACTCTGTGTGATGAGATATAATGAAAGTCAGGTAAGTGTTTCGTGTGCATGGGATGAGAAATGAAGAGTAAATATATTTAATGATCTTGAATTAAGAACATGAAATAATAGAGTTTTAGGAGGCATGATATATTTTGTTTCTTGTTTTCAAATTGGTGGATCTCATGGATATGTGTTTTGAATTTACTTTGATTTTATTTTGATTCTGACTTGTCCAGGAGTCCAAGTGATAAGTGTGTGGGAATTTATAGAGTTAATATTTTCAATATTATTAATATGTTTTCAATGATTTAATCCCTCTCAATTATTCAATTTGAGTGTATTTGCATCATTTATGTGTTTTTGGTGTATTTTGGGCTTAAATGTGAAAATGGGGTAATTCTGTAAAATTGACAGTTTTATATATCTTCTGTTTTTCGGGCATAACATTTATAATATGGGTCCAATTGAAGTGAATATTTTTTTGTAGGCTTTCTATTCTTGTGGGATTCAAATGTTCCTTCTGGACCAAGACCCAATTCGGAACCCAATGGTACAGAAAATTCAATCAAGTGGAGAACTCAATCTGGCTGTCAAAATGGACCCCACTGCATTAAGTCAACAATATCTCATTCAGCCGACCTTAGAATTAGGTTCTTCTAGTTGGTTGGAAGAACAAAGTCAAACTTCTGGAGGACAAATTCTAGATCATCAAATTTTCTGTTCTTTGTTTTCTTTCTTTTGTTCTTCTTAGCTTTGTAATGACTTCTTCCCCCTTCAACTCAGTTACCCTTACCATGGTGGGGGAGATCTTTTGAGTGATTAGGGAAGGGTAGGTTTACCCTTTTTTAATTCTTGAGTTCTTTCTCGTAATGTTTTAATATCCTCTTTTCTCTTCTGTGAATCTGTTTCAATTTCTTATAACAGCTTTTATTATCATGTACGATTGTATATGATTTTAGATTCTATTGTTTATTTATATTTGGTCAATGATCAATATCTCCATCCACTGGGTTCTGTTTTATAAACGATGGAATAGACCAGGATTTACTGGTGTTGTAATCAGTGATCATCGGTACGTGTGTGAGGAGTAGTGAATTTTCTTGATTACTTGGGATAAACAAGACCTGATTGGGAATTCCCTAAGATAATTGGGGGTATTTTCTACAACTCTATTACACATTGGAAGGAGAGTAGACCAACCTAAGATTTTAGTAAGGTTTATTCTCACATTTTTAATTGACCAAGGGAGTGAGAAGAAACGATTGCGGATTCTCACTCTTAAACGATTTAGCAGAAGAGAATTGGGTAAAATGAACTATGATAGAATTATAATTGGAAAACCAACCCTAACCAGATCACCATTTCATATCACTGATTTTAATCACATCATTTGTCAATTTGTTTTAAAACTTTCACTTAATTTCTTTACTTTATTTAGTTTCTTTCTTGTATTTTCAAAATCAAACACTTTCAAAAACAACATCACTTCTTCCTCTTATTTTAAGTGAAAAACACAATTGTTGAGCACTCCTCTCTGGAGAAAACCTAGGTAACCCACTATAATACATTTTAACTTAGGTTATATTTGTTTTTGCCACACCCCACAACAGGCTCGTGTTAGTCACATTCGGCCCATTAGGTCTAATAATCCACTTAGGCCACTTAGGCCCATTAGCCCCATTAGGCCAATTAGGCCAATTAGGCCCATTAGGGAATTTAGGCCCATTAGTACCACTATGCCACTTCGGACCATTAGGCCCACTAGGCCCATATGTCCCATAAGGTCCATGAGGCACATTCCACCCATGAGGCCCATTAGGACCATGAGGCCCATTAGACCAATCAGGACACTTGGGCCAAATAAACCCATTAGACCCACTAGTCCCTTTATCCCGATTAGTCCCATTAGTCCATTTAGGCCCATTAATCCCATTAAGCACATTGGTCCCATTGGGCACATTCGTCCCATTTGGATCGTTGGGCCCATTAGGCCCACTCATCCCATTAGGCACCTTAGGCTAATTTATCCCATGAGGCCTATTGGGCACATTAGGCTCATTAGGACACTTAGACCCATTCGACCCATTAGGCCCTTTAGGCCCACTTAGTCCACTTAGGCCCATTATGCCAGTGAGGACCATGAGGGAACTTAGGCCCATTACGCCCATTACGCCCTTTTAGTCCATTAGGCCCATTCAACACTTATTCCCATGAAGCCCATTGGGCCACTTAGGCCACTGAGGCCCATGAAGCCTATTCGGACTATCAGGCCCATTTGGACACTTAGGCCCATCAGGCCACTTAGGCCCATGAGACAACTTAGGCCCATCAGGCCCATTATGCCACTTAGGCCCATTGGGCCCATCAAGCCCATTAGTCCACTTAGTCCCATTCGACCACTTAGGCCCATTAGGCCCACTAGGCCCATTCAGCCACTTAGGCCCATTACACCCATTAGGGCTATTAGGCTGATTAGGTCACTTAGGCACATTAGGAAACTTAGGCCCATTAGGCCCATTATGTCACTTAAGCCCATTCGGCGCATTAGGCCCCTTAGGCCCATTAGTCCCATTAGGCTCATTAGGCCCATTAATCCCATTAGGCCCATTAGTCTCATTCATCCATTGTGCCCCATTAGGCCCATTAGGCCCCTTAGGCACTTTAGGCCCCTTATGACCATTAGGCCCTTTAGGTCCATTAGGCCACTTAGGCCCATTAGGCTCGTTAGGCTCATCAGGCCCATTAGGTCACTTAAGCCCATTGGGCCCATTAAGCCACTTAAGCCCCTTAGGCCACTTAGGCTTGTTAGGCCCATTTAGCTAATTAGGCCACTTAGGCCCATTGGGATAATTAGGCCACTTAGTCCCATTTGGCCCATTAGGCCCATAAGGGCACTTAGGCCCCTTATACCCATTAGGACCATTAGGCCCATTAGGCTAATTATCCACATTAGGCTAATTATGCCACTTAGGCCTACTCATCCCTTTAGGCCCATTAGGCCACTTAGGCCCACTATTCCCATTAGGACCATTAGGCCCATTAAGCCCATTAGGACACTTAGGGCCATTATTCCACTTAGGCCAATTGGGCCCATTAGGCCAACTAGGCCACTCATATCCATTAGGCCACTTCAGCCCATTCATCCCATTCAGCCACTTATGCTCATTCGGCTTAGTAGGCCCATTAGGCCACTTAGCCCCACTAGGTAAATTAGGCACATTAGGTCCATTAGGCCACTTAGGCCCATTCAGCCCATTTGGCCACTTAGGACAATTAGGCCCATTAGGCCCATTCATCCACTCACGACCATTAGGCCCATTCAGACCATTCATCTCATTAGACCCATTATGCTACTTAGGCACATTAGGCCCATTAGGCCCATTCATCCACTTAGGACCATTAGTCCCATTAGCTCCACTAATCACATTAGGCCCATTCGGCCAAATAGACACATTCAGCAACTTAGGCCCATTATGCCCATTATCTCCATTAGGCCGATTAGGTCACTTAGGCCCATTAGGCCACTTAGACCCATTAGGATCATTAGTATACATAAGCCCATTCAGTGAATTAGGCCCCTTAGGCCCATTCGACCACTTAAGCCCATTATGCCCATTAGGCTGATTAGGTCACTTAGGCCCATTAGGCCCACTAGTCCTATTAGGCCCATTAGACAACTTTAGCCCATCAGGACCATCATGATAATCAGGCCCATTAGGTTGATTAGGACCATTAGTCTACTTTGGCCACTTAGTCACTTTCCATTAGTCCCATCAAGCAATTTAGGCCCATTAGGACCGTTAGGACACTTAGGCCCATTAGGTCTGTTATGCCACTTAGGCCCATAGGCTGATTAGGCCACTTGTCCCATTAGGCCTATTAGGCCACTTAGGCCCATTAGACCCATTAGGCCATTTAGGCCCATTAATCCCATTAGGCCGATTACACCACTTCAACTCATTAGGCCCATTAGTTCACTTAGGTCCATTTGGCCACTTAGGCCCATTAGGACAATTTGGCCCATTAGGCTCATTAGGCCACTTAGGCCACCTATGCCACTTAGGACCATTAGGCCAATTAGGCCAATTCGTCCTATTAAGCCCCTTTGACCGATTAGGTCACTTAGGGCCATTAGGCCCAATAGGCCCATTGGGCCCATTTGACCCATTAGGACCATTAGGCTCATTCATCCCATTAGGCCCACTATGACACTTAGGACCATTATACCCATGAGGCCACTTGGACCCATTAATCCCATTATGCCACTTAGGACCATTGGGCCACTAAGGCCCATTCGGCCACTTAGGCCCATTGGTCCACTAAAGCCCATTAGCCAACTTAGGCTAATTTGACCACTTAGGCCCATTAGGCCACTCTGGACCTTTAGGCCCATCGGGCCCATTAGTCCACTAGGCCCATTAGGACACTTAGGACCAGTAACCCACTTAGGCCCATTAGGACCATTATGCCACTTAGGACCATTAGGCAACTTTGACCCATTCAGCCACTTAAGCTCATTAGGCCGACTAGGCCACTTTGGCCCATTAGGCCAATTAGGCTAATTAAGCTAATTGGGCGAATTAGGCCACTTAGGCCCATTATGCCCATTAGGACACTTAGGCCCACTAGGACCATTAGTCTCATTAGGCCCATTAATCACATTAGGACACTTAGTCCCATTGGGCCACTTAGGCCCATTGGGCCAGTTCATCCCATTAGGCCCATTAGGCTCCTTAGACCCGTCAAGCCCGTCTGGCCCATTAAGCCCCTTAGGCCACTTTGTCCCATTATGACCATTCATCCCATTAGGCCCATTCGGGCCACTAGGCCCCTTCACTCCATTAGGCCCCTTAGGCCACTTTGACTAATTAGGTCCATTACGCCCATTAGGCCCATTAACCCCATTTGGGCCATTAACCCCATTCGGATCATTAGGCCCAATAGTCCACTTCGGCCCATTAGGCCACTTCAGCCCCTTAGGCCCATTCAGCACATTAGGCCCATTCAGACAATTAGACCCATTTGGTCCATTAGACCCATTCGGGCCACTTAGGGCCATTAGGCTACTTAGCCCCATTAGGCCACTTAGCCCCATTAGCCCAATTAGGCCCATTAGCCCCATTCATCCCATTCTTCCCATTAGGCCCAAGATGCCACTTAGAAAAATTTGTCCCACTGGGCCACTAAGTCCAAATAGGCCCATTTCGAAACTTAGGCCCATGAGGCCCTTTAGGCCACTTAGGCCCATTAGGCCTATTCGGTCGATTAGGCCAATTAGGCCACTTAGGCCACTTAGGTCGGTCCATGAGGCCACTTAGGCCCATGAGGCCCATGAGGATACTTAGGCTCATTAAGCCCATTAGACCACTTAGGCCCATTCAGCCGATTAGGGATATTACGCCAATTGAGCCACTAAGCCCCATTTGGATCATTCAGCCACTTGGGCCCATTAAGCTCATTGGGACACTTCGGCTTATTAAGACAATAAATAGCATTAGTCCCCTTACACCCATTTTGTCCATTAGGCACATTAGGCCACTTAAATCCAATTCCACCACTTTGGCCCATTAGCCCCATTTGGCCACTTAGGCCCATTTGGCCACTTAGGCACATTAGCCCCATTAGGCCACTTAAGCCCATTCGACCACTTAGGTCCATTCGGCCACATTGGAGCATTAGGCCCTTTAGGCCGACTAGGCCACTTAATCCCATTAGCCCCATTAGGACACTTAGGCCCATTCAGCCACTTAGGCCCATTAGCCCCATTAGGCCACTTAGGCCCATTCAGCCACTTAGGTCCATTAGGCCACTTTGGTGCATTAGTCCCTTTATACCGATTAGACCACTTAGGCCCATTCAGCCCATTTAACCCATTTGACCCAATAAGCCACTAAGGCCCACTGGGCACATTAGGCCACTTAGGACCATTACGCCCATTGGGCCACTTCGGCCCATTACGCCCATTAGGCTCATTAGGCCACTTCATCCCATTAAACCCATTAGGCCCATTTGACCACTTAGGCCCATTAGTCCCATTAGGCTCATTAAGCCACTTAGGCCCATTAGGCCCCTTTAACCTATTAGGCCCATGAGGCCACTTAGGCCCATTAGGCCACTCATGCCCTTTAGGCCCATGAGGCCAATTAGGCCCATTAGTCCCATTTGGCCACTCAAGCCCATTCGGACCATAAGGACCATTAGACCCATAAGGCCCCAAGGCTTGTTAATCTCATTAATCCCATTGGTGCACTTATTCCTATTAGGATAATTAGGCGACTAAGGCCCATTAGGCCACTTTTCCAACTAGGCCCATTATGTTGATTAGGCCACTTAGGCCCATTAGGCCCATAAGCCCATTAATCCCATTAGGCCGATTAGGAAAATTTACCCCATTAGTTTACTTAGGCTAATTAGGCCCATTTGGCCAATTAGGCCCCTTTGGTCCATTCAGCCCATTAGGCCCATTATGCCCATTAGGGCGATTAGGCAATTTTTGACAATTAGGGAACTTCGACCCATTAGTCCTATTAGGCCATTGGGGCCAATTAGGCCCATTTGGAGCCTAGGGTAGTTAGGCCCATTAATCCCATTGGGCCAGTTAGACCCATTATGCCACTTAGGCCCATTGGGCCCCTTATGACCCTTAGGCCCCTTAGGCCCATTAGACCCATTAGGCCCATTAGGCCCATTATGACCATTACACCCATTAGGCCGATTAGGCCACTTAGGCCCATTAGGCCACTTATGCCCATTAGGTCGCTAATGCCCATTCAGCCCGTCAGGGCCTTTTTTCCCCTAGGCTCGTTAAGCCCATTAAGCCCATTAGGCCACCCATACCAATTAAGCCACTTAGGCCTATTAGGCTCCTTAGGCCCATTAATCCACTTAGGACCATTAGTCCCATTAGGCCCACAAGTACCATTAATCCCATTAGGTCGATTAGGCCACTTACGCCCATTAGGCCACTTAGACCCATTACGCCCATTAGGCCACTTAGGCCCATTAGGCCCATTAGGTCCATTTGACCCATTTGGAACCTAGGACCAATAAGCCCATTAATCCCATTAGGCCCCTTGGTCCCATTAGGGAAATTATGATAGTTAGTCCCCTTAGTCCAGTTAAGCCCATTCGGCCCATTAGGCCACTTAGGCCCATTTGGCCCCTTAGGCCAATTCAGCCACTTAGGCCTATCAGGCCCATTATGATCATTCAGCCACCAAGGAAAATTATGCCATGTGGAACACTTAGTCCCATTCTTCCACCTAGTTCTATTTGTCCCAATAGGCCAATTAGGCCTATGAGGCCCATTAGGCCCATTCGACCACCAAAGCAAATTAGGCCCTATGGGACACTTAGGCCCATTCAGTCACCTAGGTCGATTTGGCCCATTATGCTACTTAGGCCCATTAGGCCTAATTGTCCGATTAGACCAATTAGGCTTCTTAGGCCACTTAGTCCCATTATTCCCATTGGTCAATTAGGCCCACTAGGCACATTAGGCCCATTTGGCCACTTAAACCCATTAGGCCCATTAGACCACTTAGGCTTATTAGTCCCACTAAGCCCATTAGGCCACTTAGGCCTCTGAGGCCCAATTTGCCCATGAGGTCAATTCGACCGATCAGTTCACATAGGCCCATTAGGCTAATGAGGCCACTTAGAACCATTAGACTACTTAGGCCCATTAGGCCCATTCTGTCACTCAGGTCCTTTAGGTCCATTCAACCACTTAGGCCCATTAAGCTCATTTAGCCACTTGGGCCCATTATGCCAATTAGGGCACTTAGGCCACTTCGCCCCATTAGGCCCATCAGGCCCATTAGGCCACTTAGGCCCATTAGGCCCATTAGGCCCATTAGGACCATTAGGGCCATTAGACCCATTAGACCACTTAAGCTCATTTGGCCCATTGAGACACTTGGGCCCATTATTCCCATTGGGCCTACCAGGACCATTAACCCCATTAGGCACATTTGGACACTGAGGCCCATTGGGCCCATTAGGAAAATCAAGCGCATTCGGCCCATTGGGCCACTTAGACCAGTGAGTCCCATTAGGCCCATGAATCCTTTCATTCCCATGAGGCCACTTAGGCCCATTAGGCTCATTAGTCTACTTAGGTTCATTAGGCCCATTGGGCCACTGAGGCCCATTAGGCCCATTAGGCAAATGCAACAACTAAGGCCCATTAGGCCCATCATGACTATAAGGCCCATTATAACACTTAGGATCATTAGTTCTAATATGCTACTTTGTCTACCTAGGCCAATTAGGCCCATGAGGGCACTAAGGCCCATCATGCCCATTAGGCCACAAAGGCCCATTAGGGCTATTAAACCCATTAGGCCACTTAGGCCCATTATGCCACTTAGGCCCATTCATCTCATTAGTTCACTTAAGCCCACTAGGCCCATTATGCCACTTCAGCCCATTGTGCCATTATGGACCATTAGGCCAATTAGGCCACTTAGGACCATTAGGTGCATTAGGCCTATTAGGGCACTAAGGTCCATTAATCCCATTAATCCACTTAGGCCCATGAGGCTCATTAGCCACATTAGACCATTAGGCCCATGAATCCACTGATCCCCATTAGGCCCATTGGTCCCATCAACCCCATTAGGCCATTAAGGCCCATTAGGCCACTAAGGCCCATTAGGCCCATTAGGCCACTTAGGCCAATTCTGATCATTAGGACACTTTGGCCCATTCAACCCATCAGGCCCATCAGTCCCATTAGGACACTTTGACCCATTTAGCCCATTAGGTTCATCAAGCCCATCAGGCCACTTAGGCCCATTCGACACATTAGGCCACCTAGGCCCACTAGGCCCATCAACCCCATTCGGCCACTTAGGTTCATTAGGCTCATTAGGCCCATTAGGCCATATAGTCCCATTCGGGTCATTAGGTAACGTAGGCCCATCAGGCCCGTCAAGACCATTAAGACACTTAGGCCCATTATGATCATTAGGCCCATTAGGCCACTTAGGCCTGTATGACTCATTAGGCTACTTAGGCCCATTAGGCAAATGAGGGCACTTAGGACCATTAGGCCCATTAGCACACTGTGTCCCATTAGGACCATTAGGCCACTTAGGCCCATTTGACTCATTTGGCCACCTAGGCACATTAAGCTGATTAGGCCCATTAGGCCACTTAGGCCGATTAGGCCACTTAGGCCCATTAGGCCACTTAGGACCATTAGGTCACTAAGGCTCATTAGGTCCATTTGGCCACTTACACCCATTGGACCAATTAGACCCATTAGGTCGTTGAGGCCCATTAGGCCCATAAGGCCACTTAGGCCCATTAGGTAACTTAGGCCACTTAGGCCCATTAAGCCACTTAGGCCAATTATGTCCATTAGGTCCATTCTGCCACATCGGCCCATTCAGCAACTTAGGCCCATTAGGATACTTAGGCCCATTAGTTCCATTAGGTCACTTAGGCACATTAGGCCACTTATTCCCATTAGGCCACTTAGGCCCATTAGGCCACTTAGACACATTAGGCCACTTAGGCCTATTATCCCGCTTATCCCATTCGGCCAATTCGGCCACTTCAGCCCATTAGGAAGATTAGGCCACTGAGGTCCATTAGGCCCATTCAGCCACTTAGGACCACTTGGTTCATTAATCGCATTAGGTCGATGGGGCCACTTAGGCCAATTAGGCCCATTAGCCCCCTTAGGTCCCTTAGGCACATTAACCCCATTATGCCGATTAGGCAACTTAGGACCATTGTGCTCATTAGGCCCATTAGGCTCCTTAGGCCACTTAGGTTAGTTAGGCTCATTCAGCTCATTAGGCTCATTCATCCCATTAGGCCCATTTGGCCTCTAGGCACGTTATGCCCATTATGCCCATCAGTCCACTTAGTCCCATTAGGCCACATAGGCACATTAGGCCGATTAGGCCAGTAAGGCACATTAGGCTCATTAGGAAACTTAGGTCCACTATGCTCATTAATCCCATTATACCGATTAAGCCACTTAGGCCCATTCAACCCATTAGGCCCATTAGGCCAATTACGTCCTTTAGGTCAATTAGGAAACTTTGTCCCATTAGGCCCCTTAGGACCATTAGGACCATGCAGTCCAATAGGCCACTTAGGCCAATTAGGCCCATTTGGCCCATTAATCCACTTAGGCCTATTAAGCCCATTAGGCCTATTAATCACATTAGACCGATCAGGCAACTTTGGCCCATTTGGCCACTTAGGCTAATTAGGCCCATTCGGCCCATTTGGACCCTAGGCTTGTAAATCCCATTAAGTGCATTAGGCCTCCTAGGACCATCTGGGCACTTAAGCCCATTAGGCCCCTTAGGCCCATTAGTCCACTTTGGTCCATTACACCCCTTAGGCCCATTAGGCCCATTAATCCAATTAGGTTGATTGTGCCACTTAGGCCCATTATGCCCATTAGGCCACTTAGGCCAGTTAGTCCCATTCGAACCATTAGGTCCATTCGACCCATTAGGTCCATTCGACCCATTAGGCTCATTTGGCACCAAGTCCCATTAAGCCCATTCATCTCACTATGCCTATTAAGCCCATTAGGTTCATTTGGCCACTTAGGACCATAAGGCCCATGAGTCCATTTAGGCCCATGAGTACTGTTATGCCCATCATTTCCCTTAGGCCCCTTAGGACCATTAGGCCACTTTGACCAAATAGGCCCATTCATCCACTTAGGCCCATTAGAACCATTAGGCTAATTATGCCAATTAGGCCCATTAGGCCACTTTGGCCAATTACGCTCATTTGTCCCATTAGACCACTTAGGCCCATTAAGACCATTATGCCACCTAGGCCCATTAGGACACTTAGGCCCATTTATCCAATTAGGCAACTTAATCCACTTAGGCCCATTAGGCCCATTAGGCCACTTAGGTTCATTAGGCCCACTAAGTGCATTAGGCCCATTCGGGACATTATGCCACATAGACCCATTTGACACATTAGTCCACTTAGGCCCATTAGGACACTAAGACCCATTCGGCCCATTGGGAACAATAGGTCAATTCATCCCATTAGGCTACTTATACCAATTAGGCCCATTCTGCCACTTAGGTGCATTAGGCCCACTCGGCCCATTAGGCAACTTAGGCTCATTAGGCCTATTATGACACTTTGATCCATTAGGACCATTAGGCCCCTTTGTCCCATTCAGCACATTAGGCCACTTTGGCCCATTCAAGTCATTAGGCCGCTTAGGCCACTGAGGCCCATTAGGGAACTTTGGCCCATTAGTCCACTTAGGCTCATTACACTCATTAGGCAACTTAGGCCCATTTGGCCACTAGAACCATTCGTCCAATTAGCCTCATTGGTCCACTTAGGCTCATTCAGCAACTTACGCCCATTAGGCTCACTAGGCCCATTATTCACATTCGTCCCATTAGGCCCATTAGGCCCATTAGTCCACTTAGTCCATTTAGGCCCATGAGGCCATTTAGTCCCATGAGGCCATTGAGGCCCCTTAGGCTACTAAGGCCCTTTAGGCCCATGAGGCCACTGAGGCGCATTAGACCAATCAGCCCACTTAGGCGCATTAGGCCCATCAGTCCACTTAGGCCCATTAAGCCCATTAGGCCCATTAGTCCACTTAGGCCCATTAGGCCAATTCAGCCACTTACGTCCATTAGGCCCATTAGGCCACTTAGACCACTTAGGCCCATTAGACCCATTGGGCCACTTAGGCCTATTCGTCCACTTAGCACATTAGGCCACTTAGGCCCATTAGGACACTTAGGCCCATTAGGCCCCTTAGGCCCATTAATCTCATTAAGCTGATTAGGAAACTTAGGCCCATTAGACCACTTAGGCTCCATTAAGCCCATTCGTCCCATTAGGCCACTTAGGCTAATTAGGCTCATTCGACCCATTCAGCCCATTAGGTCTATTCATCCCATTAGGCCCATTTGGAACCTAGGCATGTTAATCCCATTAATCCCATTAGTCCACTTAGGCCCATTAGGTTACTTAGGCCCATTAGGCCGATTTGCCCACTAAATCCCATTAGGCCTATTAGACCACTTGGGCCCACTAGGAACATTAACCCCATAAGGCCCATTAGGCCACTTAGGCTGATTAGGCAACTTAGACCCATTAGGCCCACCAGGCACATTAGGCCTATTTAGACCATTAGGCCACTTATGCCACTAAGGCCCATTAGTCCCATTAGGCCCATTAGACCACATCGGACCATTAGGCCACTTAGGCCACTTAGAACCATTATGGTCATTGGGCCACTTAGGCCCACTAGGCCTATTGGGCCACTTAGGTCCATTTCACCACTTAGGCCCACTAAGCCCATTAGGTCGATTCATCCACCTAGGCCCATTAGGCCACTTAGGACCATTATGCCCAGTAGGCTCATTAGGCCCATTGGGACCATAAATCCACTTAGGGCTATTATTCCCATTAGTCCCATTACGTGCATTAGGCCCATTAGGCACATTCCATCACTTAGGCCCACTAGGCCCATTGGGCCACTTATGCCAATTAGGCCCATTAGGCTAATTAGGCACATTAGGATCATTCAATTACTTAGGACAACTAGGCCCATTAAGCCACTTAGGCCCATTACGCCACTTAATCCCATTATGCCACTTTAGCCCATTCATCCACTTAGGCCCATTAGGCCCATTAGCCTCACTAGGCTCCCATTCATCCAATTAGGCCCATTGGTCTCATTTAGCCACTTAGTCCCATTAACACCATTAGGACCATTAGGCTCACTAGACCACTTAGGCCAGTTAAGCACATTAGGCCCATTAAGCCCATTATGCCCATCTGGAGTATCAGGCCCATTAGGCCCACTAGGCCCATTGGTCCACTTGGGCCATGAGGCCCATTAGGTCACTTAGGTCACTTAAGACCATTAGTTCCATGGGGCCCATGAGGGCCATTAGGCCACTTCAGCCCATTATACCTATTTCGCCACTTTGGCCCATGAGGCCCATTGGGCCACTTCGCCTCATTATGCCCATTGGCCCTATTATGAACATTATGCCCCTTATGCCCATTCGACCAATGAGGCCCATTGGGGCACTAAGGCCCATTATGATCCTAAGGCTGAGCAAGCCCATTAGGCACATTAGGCTCATTAGGCACTCAAGCCCATTTGGCCCATCAGGCCCATTAGGCCACTTTTACCGATTAGGCACATTATGCCACTTAGGCCACTGAGGCCCATTAGGCCACTTAGGCCGATTATGCCACTTATAACCATTAGGACCATTAAGACCATTAGTCTGCTTAATCCCATTCAGCTTATTAGGCCACTAAGGCCCATTAGGCCACTTAACCCCATTTGGCCACTTAGGCTCATTTGGATCATTTGGCCACTTTGGCCACTTTGGCCCAATATACCCAAAAGGTCCATTCATCCACTTAGGCCCATTAGAGAAGTTGGGCCCATTAGTCCACTTAGGATCATTAGGCCACTTAGGTCCATTAGTCCCATTAGGCCACTTCGACCCCTTAGGCCCATGAGGCCAATTAAGCCCTTGGGGCCCATTAGGCCCATTAGGCCCATTAGGCCCCTTAGGCCCATTCGGTTCATTAGGCCACTTAGGCCCATTAGGCCGATTAGGCCTCTTAATCCACTTGGTACCATTAGGACCATTAGGCCCATTAGGCCACTTTGGCCCATTAGTCCCATTAGGCCACTCACACCCATTAGGCCCATTCAGCCACTAACGCTCATTAGGACACATAGGCCCATTAGGCCACTTAATCCCATTCAATCCACTAGGCCCATTTGGCCACTTAGACTTAGGAGGCCCATTAGGTCCATTAGGCCCATTATTACCACTAGTCCCATTAGTCCACTTATGCTGATTAGGCCCACTGGGCCACTTAGGCCCATTTGGACCATGAGGCCGATTCGTCCCTTGAGGCCCTTGAATCCCATTAGGCCCATCAGGCCCATCAGGCCCATTCATCCACTTAGGACCATTAGGCCAATTTTCCCCATTCCACCACTTAGTCCCATTCCTCCGCTTAGTCCCATTAGTCTCATTCAGCCACTTAGGCCCATTAGGCCCATTTAGCCACTTAGGCCCATTAACACCATTAGGATCATTAGGCCAACTATGCCACTTAGGCCAGTTAGGCACATTTGGCCCATTATACCCATCTGTAATATCATTCCCATTAGGCCCACTAAGACCATTAGTCCACTTAGGCCATGAGTCCCATTAGGTCACTTAGGCCACTTAGGCCCATTAGGCCAATGAGGCCCATTCGGACCATGAGGCCCATTAGGCCACTTAGGCCCATTATGTCCATTTCACCACTTTGGCCCATGAGTCCCATTGGGCCACTTCACCTCATTATGCCCATTGGCCCTATTCGGACCATTAGGCCCCTTAGGCCCATTCGACCTTTGAGGCCCATTGGGCCACTGACTCCGATTGGGACACTTAGGACCATTGGGCCACTAAGGCCTATTATGATCCTTAGGCTGATCATTCCCATTAGGCCCATTAGGTACTAGGGCTCATTCAGCCCATCAGACCCATTAGGCCACTTTGACCCATTGGACCCATTAGGCCACTTAGGCCCACTAGGCACATTATGCCACTTAGGCTATTTAGGCCCATTAGGCCACTTAGGATGATTAGGCCACTTAGGCCCATTAGGACCATTAGTCCAATTAGGCCCATTAGTACACTAAGGCCCATTAGGCCCATTAGTCCCATTAGGCCACTAAGGCCAATTAGGCCACTTATTCCCATTTTGGCCACTTAGGCTCATTTGGAACATTTGGCCACTTTGGCCACTTTGGCCCAATATGCCCATTAGGCCCATTTGGCCACTTAGGCCCATTAAACCACTTAGTCCCATTAGTCCACCTAGGCTCATTAGGCCACTTAGGTCCATTAATCCCATTAGGCTACTTCGTCCCCTTAGGCCCATGAGTCCAATTAGGCCCCTGAGGCCCATTAGGTCCATTAGGCCCCTTAGGCGCATTCGGGTCATTAGGCCACTTAGGCCCATTAGGCCTATTCTGCCTCTTAATCCACTTGGGACCATTAGACCCATTAGGCCACTTAAGACCATTAGGCCCATTAGTCCACCCACACCCATTAGGCCTATTCAGCCAGTGACGCCCATTAGGACACATAGGCCCATTATGAAACTTAATCCAATTAGGCCCATTAGTCCACTTTGACCACTTAGGCCCATTTTTTCCATTATGCCCATTATGCCACTTAGGCCCATTAGACCACTTAGTACATTTGGACCATTAGTCCATTTAGTCCCATTTGGCCACTTAGAACCATTAGGTCACTTAGGCACATTGGGCCTATTAGGGTACTTAGGCCCATTAGGCCACTTAGGCCCATTGGGCCCAATCGGCCACTATGGCCCATTAGGCCCATTAGGCCCATTGGTTCACTTAGGCTCATTAGGCCCATTAGGCCACTTAGGCCACTTAGACCCATTAGGCCACTTATGTCACTTAGGCCTATTCGGCCACTTAGGCCCATTAGGCCCATTAGGTCACTTAGGCCACTTAGGCCCATTTGGACCATTAGGACCATTAGGCCCATTAGGAAACTTAGTCCCATTATGACACTTAAGCCCAATAGGACCATTATGCTACTTCGGCCCATTAGGCCTATTAGGTCACTTAGGTCACTTAGGCCACTAGGGCCCATTAGGCTACTAAGACCCATTAGGCCCATTATGCCACTTAGGATCATTATTCCCATTAGTCCTATTTGTCCACTTAGACCCATTTTTTCACTCATGCCCATTAGGCTCATTCATCCCATTAAGCCTATTCGGTCCATTAGGCCCATTGGGCCACTTAGGCCCATTCAGCCCATTGGGCTACTTAGGCTCATTCAGCCCATTACGCCAGTTTGTCCCGTTCAACCCATTTAGACCATTAGGACACTTAGGCCAGTTAGGCCCATTAGGCTGGTTAGGCTCATTAGTCTACTTTGTCCAGTTAGGCTCATTAGGCTCATTAGGCCCATTATGCCACTTAGGGTCGTTCAGCCCATTAGACCCATTAGCCCACTTATGTTAGTTAGGCCCATTGGGCCACTTTGTCCAGTTAAGCCCATTAGGCTCACTAGGCCCATTAGGACACTTTGGACAGTTAGACCCATTAGACCCATTAGGTCCATTAGGACCCTTGGGCCCCTTATGTGAGTTAGACCAGTTAAGCCCATTCGGCCCATTAGGCCAGTTTGAGCCCATTCAGCTAGTTAGGCCTATTAGGCTCATTTATCCCATTGGGCCAGTTAGGCCACTTAGTGTAGTTTGACCCATTAGGCCCATTGGGCCAACACTTATGCTAGTTGGGCTCATTAGCCCACTTAGGCCCATTGGGCCCATTAGGCAAGTTATGACAGTTAGGCTAGTTGGGCCCATTTGACCCATTGGTCCCATTAGGCCACTTAGGCCTGTTAGGTCGATTAGGCCACCTAGTCTTATTAGACCCATTAGGCCCATTCGATCCATTAGGCCACTTATGCTTGTTAGGCCCATTAGGTCCATTCGATCCATTAGGCCACTTAGGCCCATTTTTCCTATTAGGCCACTTAGGCCAGTTATGCATAGTTGGCTCATTGGTCCCATTAGGCCCCTTAGGTCAGTTAGGTCATTAGGTCCATTAGGCCCATTATTCCACTTAGGCTAGTTAATACCATTCAACCACTTAGGCCCATTAGTCCCATTAGGTCAATTGGGACCATTAGACCCATTAGGCCACTTGAAAGCTCCCAACAGATGATTATATCACTAAGAAGGGGAGGGGGTTAATTAGTGATACTTTTTTCTATTATGTTTCTCCTCAAATGAAACAAACTTTTCCTCCTATTAAAGATTCTATTCTCTATGAAAAACAATTCAAACACACATCCACAAAAACAAAATTAAGATTCACTATTCAATAAGAATAGCTACGTCCTTGGTATGGTATGGAAGTGATCCAACACCACACATTCCACTAGAAAACAATCATTGGATTACAATGAGTAGGATATACCCTTTAACTCATGATTTACTATGTAAAAAATCCAATTGTGGGTGTGCACCCTCTTAACACAAATAGGGAAATGCAATGATTTTGTAAAAACTCATGTTACTGGTGATTCATTTCAATTCCATAAATGTATTCAATTGAAAACACTTTTTTGATTTCTTACCCAGAATATGGTAAAAACTTCCTAGACTTTGTTAAGAAATAAAACCGAGTCTGATTTTCCCAGTATGATTTTCCCAGTCTAATTCCTATGAGTATGATTCCCCCTGATATGATTCTTCCTAATACGATCTTCCCGATACGATTATGCTCGGTACGATTATCCCCAGTGCCTAAAATTTAACTTTGATAGAATGTGATAGATATTAATCAACACCACTTCAATTATCCATCTTCCTCCATTCAAAAGACCCAGTACGGAAATCCTAATTTGATTAATCCATCCTGATACGATGATCAACTGAATACATTCGACAAGACCAATATGGTAATCAGCTGAGTACGATAAGCACTAAGTATGAAGATCAGATGGATACAACTTTGTGATCTTGTCTCTTCCCTTTCACTTTAATCCATCAAAAATTCTTCAACAAAAGTGAATACAAAAAATTTCTTATTCTCTCTAAAACTTGAAGCTTCTCTCACATGAACAGTACATCGGTCCACCTCAAGTACAATGTAATTTTCGGATTTTATAGGTGACCCTCGAGATGCTTTGGTAGGAATCCCTAAAATTTTCCCTCTTAATCAAATTCACCCTAATCTCAATTTCCCCTAAAATCTAGGATGTATTTTGACTTCATCAACTCTTCTCAAAGCTTCTCGATTCTTCTAAAACCTTGACTTCTCCTTCTGAATGCTGAATATGATAATTTTTTTGAATGTCTATCTCCACCTCAATTGAAAATCTAGAAAACTTTGCTTTCAAACCACTTTTACTTCTTCACTTCTTCTCTTGACCCACTTGAAAATAGAAAATAATTCCACTCTGATATAATGACTCTCAACCCAATTGAAACCTATAAAGTAATTAAATTCTTTTGAAATGGTTGACTACATTGTTGATCTCATTATTTTCTTCTCTTTTCAATCATCAGCCTCAAGAAATTCATTCTCTAAATATTATTGTCGAGAGTACGGTCTTTCTAAGAATAGTTGGCCTGAATACAATCATACTGGTTATGATCTTTTTCTCCCTAATCCTGAGTACGATCATCTTGGGTATAAAAGTTTTCTTATGTATATGATGGATAATCGGATGATAAAGTACGTGACAATGATCATTCTGGGTAAGATCATTATGATTACGATCCTCCGTACCTTCTTTCAGTCCTTCTCATCCTGAATCTGATTTCACTGGGTACAATTCCTTTTTGATTGACATCATCACTTTCTTATCTTCCACCTAGATATGATAAATCTATATACGATTTGGAATACCACTTTTCCACTTTCTTCCATAAATCTTGAATCATAAGTTCTCCAATTAACTAATGATTTATGAAATATGAATAAGTAAAGCATAGTCACATTTAATTTTATCATAGTCAGCAGAATCCAATTATTTATAAAAACAAACACTTCTTTCATACCAAATCCACTTAGTCCCATTGGAACCATCAGTCCCATTAGGAAACTTAGGTCACTTAGTCACATTCAACCCATTTGACCCATAATTCCACCTATGATCATTAAATCCATTAGGCTCATTAGTCCCATTAGACCCATTAGTCTGATTAGGCCACTAAGGCCCATTAGACAAATTAATCTCATTAGGCCCATTAGGCCCATCAGGCAACTTAGGCCACTTAGGCCCATTGCGCCACCTAGAACCATTGGACCCATTAATCCCATTAGGCCCATTAGGCAACTTAGTTTACATAGGCCCTTTAGGACACTTAGACCTATTAGACCCATTAGGCAAATTAGGTCCATTAGACCCATTAGGCCCATTAGTCAACTTATAACACTTAGGACCATTAGGCCCATTAGGTCACTTAGGACCATTAGGCCACTTAGGCCCATTAGGTCCATTAGTCAACTTCAACCCATTAGGCAACTTAGTACACTTAGGCTCATTCGACCCATTAGGCCCATTAGGACACTTAGCCATATTAATCCCATTATGCCACTTCGGCCCATTAGGCAATTTAGGCCACTTAGTCCCATTGGACCCATTAGGCCCATTGGGCCCATTAGGCAACTTAGGTAACTTAGTCTCATTAGGCCACTTGGGCCCATTGGACCCTTCAGGCCCATCAGGCCCATTAGGCAACTGAGGCCACTTAGGCCCATTAGGCTACTTAGGCCCATTAGGCCACTTAGTCCCATTAGACCCATTCAACCCATTAGTCCACTTAGGCCCATTCAACCCATTCATCCCATTAGGCCTAGTTGACCCATTATGCTGATTAGGCCCATTAGACCCATTTGGACCATTTGGATCATTAGAAAACTTAGGCTACTTAGGCCCATTCGACAACTTAGACCCATTGGACTCATTAGGAAACTTAGAACACTTAGGCCCATCAGGCCACTTAGACATATTAGACCCATTTGGCCCATTAGGCAACTTAGGCCACTTGGGACCATTAGGCCACTTAGACCCATTAGACCCACTAGACCTATTAGGCCTATTAGGCAACTTGAGCCACTTCTACCCATTGAGCCACTTAGGCCCATTGGACCCATTAGGCTGAATTATCCATAATGGGCCCATTAGGCCCATTAGGCCAAATTGGCCATAATCGTCCCATTAGGCCAATTAGGTCACTTAGACCCAATAGGCCCAAATTTCCCTTTGAACACATTGGACCCCTTAGGCCCATTAGGCCAATTAGGCTAATAGGTCCATTTTTTCCATTAGTTCACTTAGGCCCAATAGGCTCATTTGGCCTATTAGGTCACTTAGTCCACTTAGGCCCATTAGGCCACTTAATACCATTATACCCCTTATACCAATTAGTCCCATTGGACCTCTTAGGACCATTAGGCCTACTAGGACACTTAGGCCTATTCAACACATTAGGCCACTTATGCCACTTATGGCCATTCATCCACTTAGGCCCATTAGGCCCCTTATACCCATTCGGCCCATTGGGCCTATTAGGTCCACTAGGCCAATTCATCCATTAGGACGAAGAGACCATAATGGGAAGATTAGGCCACTTAGGCCCATTAGGCCTATTAGGCTCATCAGGCCACTTAGGCCCAACTGGTCCATTCAACCTATTAATCCCATTAGGCCCATTAGGTCGAATTGGACTTAATGGTCCCATTAGTACACTTAGGCCCAATAGGCTCATTAGGATAATTAGGCCCAATAGTCCTATTCATCCCATTAGGCATATTAATCCCATTATACCCATTAGACCCATTTGGCCACTTAGGGCCAATTGGCCCATTAGGCCAATTAGGTCACTTAGACCCATTCGGCCCATTAGGACACTTAAGCCTATTAGACACATTATGACCATTATTCCACTTAGGCCACTTTGTTACATTCGTCCCTTAGGCCCATTTGGCAATTTTGCCGAATTTAGGTCATTTAGGCCAATTTGGCCAATTTGGCCATTTAGACTAATTAGGCCATTTTGGCCATTTTGGCCAATTTTTTCCATTGAGTCCAATGAAACCAATTTAGAATAATTAGGCCAATTTAGGAACTTAAGTCCATTTAGGCCAATTATAAGATTTAGGCCATTTAGGCCAATTAATCCAATTAGGCCAATTAAGCCAATTAGGCGAATTTTACAATTAGGAAATTTAGTTCATTTATGTCATTTAGTCCCATTTAGTTCATTTAGGATAATTAGGTCATTTCGGCCAATTTAGGTCACTTGGCTATTTAGTCCAATTTAGACCATTTAGGTCAGTTAGGCCAATTATTCCATTTAGGCCAATTTAGGCAATTTAGATGAATTAGGCCAACTAGGACGATTAGAACATTTAGGCTGATTAGGCCAATTTAGACCATTTGGCCAAATAGACCAATTATGCAATTTAGGCATTTTAGGCCCATTAGTTCATTTAGGCCAATTTAAGTCATTCATGACAATTTTTTCCATTCGGGACGTTTAGGCCAATTTAGGAAATTTAGGCAAATTTGGGTCATTTAGAACAATTAAGCTAATTTTGGCCATTTGGGTCATTTAGGCCAATTTAGTCCATTTATGCCAATTATGATATTTAGGCCAATTTAGCTGATTAATATCAATTAATAAAATTAAGCCAATTAGACCAATTAGTCCAATTAAGCAATTCAGGCCAATTAATCCAATTAGGCCTTTTAGGCCAATTTAAGCCATTTTGGCCAATTTAGGTCATTGAGGCCAATTAGACCAATTAGGGAATTTAGGTCATTCCGGATAATTAGGACATTTAGAAAATTATATCAATTAGGATATTTAGGTCATTTAGGCCAATTTGGCCATTTAGACCATTTAGACCAATTTAGGCCATTTAGACCAATTAGATCAATTAGGCCAATTTAGGCCATTTAGGCTAATTTAGGCCATTTAGCCCAATTTGGCCAATCAGGTCAATTAGTCCATTTAGTCCAATTAAGTACATATTGTCCAATTAATCCATTTAGGCCAATTAATCCACTTAGGCCCATTAAACCATTTAGGCCACTTAGGCTACATAGGCCACTTAGGCCGCTTAGGCCCATTAGGCCACTTAGGCCCCTTAGGCCCATTATACCAATTATGCCCATTAGGCCCCTTAGTCCCATTTGGACACTTAGGCCCATTGGGCCACTTAGGCCTATTAGGCCCATTAGGCTCATTAGTCCACTTAGGCCCATTAGGCCACTTAGGCCTATTAGGCCACTGAGGCTCATTAGCCCATTAGGAACATTAGGCCACTTAGACCACTTAGTTCTATTAGGCCACTTAGGTCCATTAGGCCATTTAGGATTATTAGGCCGCTTAGGCCCATTAGGCTCGCTTGGCCACTTAGACCACTTAGGCCACTTAGGCCCATTATGCCCATTAGTCCCACTAGGTCACTTAGTCTCATTACGCCACTTAGGACCATTAGGACCATTACGCTACTTAGAAACGTTAAGCTCAGTAGGCCACTAAGGCCCATTAGGCCCATTAGGCCTCTTAGGCCCATTATGCACACTAGGCCCATTAGGACCATTTTTTCACTTAGGCCCATTAGGAACATTAATCCCTTTCATCCACTTAGTCCCATTAGTCCCTTTAGGCCACTTAGGCCCATTTGACCACTCAGGCCCATTATGCCCTTTTGGACCATTAATCCCATTTGTCCCATTGGGCCAATTAGACCCATTCATCCCATTGGGCTACTTAGGCGCATTCAGTCCATTATGCCACTTTGGATCGTTCATCCCATTAGGCCACTTAGGTCAGTTAGGCACATTAGGCCACTTTGGCTAGTTAGGCCCATTAGGCTCATTAGGCCCATTTTTTCCACTTAGGCCCATTCAACCCATTAGGCTCATTAGGCCACTTAGGCCAGTAAGGCCCATTGTGCCACTTTGTCCAGTTAGGACCATTAGGCTCACGGGGTCCATTAGGCCACTTTGGCCAATTGGGCCCATTAGGCCACTATGGCTAGTTAGACCCATTAGTCCATTGGGCCCATTTGTACTGTTGGTCCCATTGGGCCCATTAGTCCCCTTAGGCACCTTTTGTGAGTTAGGCGAGTTAGACCAATTGGGCCTATTAGGCCCATTGAGCCCATTCATCCAATTAGGCCCATTAGTCCCATTGGTCCCATTGGGCCAGTTAAGCCACTTTAGCTGATTATACCCATTAGGCTCATTGGATAGATAATTATTCCAGTTTGGCCTATTCGGCCACTTAGGCCCCTTAGGCCCAATGGTCCCATTAAGATATTTAGGTCAGTTAAGCCAGTTGGTCCCATTCCACCCATTGGGCCCAGTAGTCCACTTTGGATTGTTAGGCACACTATGCCCATTCGAACCATTAAGACACTTAGGCCCATTCAGATAGTTATGCACAGTTAGACCATTGGGCCCAATAGGCCCCTTAGGCCAGTTAGGCCCATTAGGACACTTAGGATAATTAAGCCCATTCGACCACTTAGACCCGTTAGGCCCATTATGCTAGTTAGGACCATTAGGCACATTAGCTCCCTTGGGTCCATTAGGCCACTTGAAAGTGCCCAACAAATGATTGTATCACTGAGAGGGGGAGGGGTGAATCAGTGATACTTTTTTCTCTTATGCTTCCTTTAAAATGAAACTACCTTTTCCTCCTATTAAATATTTTATTCCCTAATAAAAACAATTCAAACACACATCCATAGGAACAAAAGAAAGATTCACTTTTAATAAGAATAGATACATCCTTGGTATGATATGGAAGTGATCCAATACCACACATTCCACTAGAAAACAATCATTGGATTACAATGATTAGGATATACCCTTTCACTCATGTAGCACTATGTAAATAATCCAATAGTGCATGTGCACCCTCTTAGCACAAATAGGTTAATGCAATGATTGTGTAACAACTCATGTTACATGTGATTCTTTTCAATTACACAAATGTATTCAATTGAAAACACATATTTAATTTCTTACCTAGAATATGGTAAGAAGTTTCTGGACTTTGTTGAGAGAAAAAACCAAGTCTGATTTTCCCAGTCTGATTCTTCCAAGTACGATTATTCCAGATATGATTCTTCCCGACACGATTTTCCAAATATGATTATTCTCAGTATGATATTCCCCAGTATGAAAAGTATAACTATGATAGAATGTGATAGATATGAATCAACACTAATTCCATTCTCCATATTCCTCAGTTCAGAAGACCCAATATAGAAATAAAGATTTGATTAATCTAGCCTGATACGATGATCAGCCAGATACGATTGACAAGAAGAATACAGTAATCAGTTGAGTATAAAAACACTGAGTACGATGATCATCTAAATACAATTTTTTGATATTTTCTCTTCTATTTCACTTCAATTCGTCAAAACTTCTTCAAAAAAAGTGAATACAGAAACTTCTTCTCTCTAAAACCAGGATCTTCTCTATCGTGAATAGTAAATTAGTCCACCTCAAGTACAATGTACTATTCTACTTTTATAGGTGACCCTCGAATACTTTGGAGGGAATCCCAAATATTTTCCCACTCAATAAAATTCACACTATTCTCAATTTCCCCTAAAATATGGGGTGCATTTTGACTTCATCAACTCTTCTTGAAGCTTCTTGATTCTTATAAAACTTTCACTTCTCCTTCTGAATGCTGAATATGAAAATTCTTTTGAATGTGGAGCTCCCCCTCAATTGCACATCCAACAAACTTTGCTTTCAAACCACTTTTACTTATTCACTTCTTCTCTTGACCCACTTGAAAATATAAAAAAAATCCACTATGATACAATGAATCTTGACCTAATTGAAACCTACAAAGTAATTCAACCCTTTTGAAATGGTTGAATACATTGTTGATCTCATTATAACCTTCTCTTTTCAATCATCAACCTCAAGAAATTCCTTCTGTGAATATGATTGTATAGAGTATGATCTTTCTCATAATGGTTGGCATGAATACGATCATATTGGGTATGATATTTTTCTTCGGGAGCATGAGTACAATAATCCTAGGTATGAAAGTTTTATTATGCATACGATAGATAATAGGATGCTAAAGTACCTGATAGTGATCATTCTGGGTACGATCATTCTGATTACGATCCTCAGTGCCTTCTTTCTTTCCTTCTCATCCCAAATCTGATTGCACTGGGTACGATTCTTTTTCAATTGGCTTCATCTATTTCTTCTCTTTTATCTAGATATGATAAATTTGGATATGTTTTGGAATACCACATTTCCTCTTTCCTTCATCAAGCTTGCATTGTATGTTCTCCAATTAACTTATGATTTATGAAATAAGAATCAGTAAAGCATAGACACATTTAATTTTATCATAGTCAGAAAACTCCAATACTTCATCAAAATAAACACTTCCTTCATACCAGATCCACTTAGGCCCATTGGAATAATGAGGCCCATTAGGAAACTTTGGTCACATAGGCCCATTAGGCCACTTAGTCCCATTCAACCCATTCTACCCATTAGGCCAATTAGGATCATTCAACCCATTAGGCCCATTAGACTCATCATGCTGATTAGGCCACTTAAGCGCATTAGACCAATTAAGCCCATTAGTCCCATTAGGTAATTTAGGTCACTCGGGTCTATTGAGCCGGCTAGAACCATTTGACACATTAGACGCATTAGGCCCATTAGGCATCTTAGGTTACTTAGGCCCATTAGGACACTTAGACCTATTAGACCCATTATTCCCATTATTCTTATTAGACTCATTAGGCTCATTAACCAACTTAGGCCACTTAGGCCCATTAGACCCATTAGGCCACTTAGGCCCATTAGTCCCATTTGAAAACTTAGGACCATTAGGACCATCAGATCACTTACGCCCATTAGGAAACTTATTCCACATAGGCACATTGGACCCCCTATGCCAATTAAGCCACTTAGTCCCATTAGGCCCATTCAGACACTTCAACCCATTAAGCCTGTTAGGACACTTCGGCCCATTAGGAAACTTCTGCCACTTAGGAAAATTGGACCCATTAGGCCCATTATACCCATTGGGCCCATTAGGAAACTTAGGCTACTTAGGCCCATTATGCCACTTAGGCCCATTAGACCCATCAGGACAATCAGGACCATTAGGAAACTTTGGCCACTTAGGCCCATTAGGCCACTTAGGCCCATTAGACCCATTCAGACCATTATGCCACTTAGTCCCATTCCATGCATTCATCCAGTAAGGCATGTTAGACCCATTAGGCCGATTAGGCCACTTAGGCCCATTAAAACCATTAGACCCATTATGCCCATTAGGCTCATTAGGCAACTTAGGCCACTTAGGCCCATTCGACCACTTAGACCCATTAGAACCATTAGGCCCATTAGGAAAATTAGTACACTTAGGCCCATTAGGCCAGTTAGACACATTGGACCCATTACGCCCATTAGTCAACTTAGTCCACTTAGGTCCATTAGGCCACTTATACCCATTGGACCCCTTAAGTCCATTAGGAAACTTAGGCTAGTTAGATCCATTGGACCCATTAGCCCCATTAGGCCCATTAGGCAACTTGGGCCACTTCGACCCATTAGGCCCATTGAACCCATTAGGATGAATTATCCACAATAGGCCCATTAGGCCCATCAAGACCATTGGTACCAGTGGACCACTTAGGCCCAATAGGATCAATATGCCTATTAGGTCACATAGGTCATTAGGCCACTTAGGCCCATTAGGCCCCTTAGACCCTTTAGGACCATTGGGCCCATTAGGCCCCTTAGGCCCATTTGGCCAATTGAGCCATTAGGCCCATTAGGTCACTTAGGACTAATAGGCCCATTCGACCTATTATGTCACTTAGGCTACATAGGGCCCTTAGGCCACTTAGGCCCATCAGGCCCCTTAGACCCAATAGACCCATTGGGCCCCTGAGGCTCATTAGGCCAACTACATCAATAGGCCCATTAGGCCCATTAGGTCTCTTAGGCCCAATAGGACAAATAGGTCACTTAGGCCACTAAGGCCCATTAGGCCCCTCAGAACCATTAGGCCCATTGGGACCCTTAGGACCATTGGGCCCATTAGGACACTTAGGCCCATTAGGCGCATTAGTCCACTTAGTCTCATTCATCCACTTAGGCCCATTAGGCCCCTTAGACCCATTAGGCATATTGGTCCTATTAGGCCCATTAGGTCCATTAGGCCAATTCATCCATTAGGCAGAATTAACCATAATGGGACCATTAGGCCACTTAGGCCCATTATGCCCATTATGACCATTAGGCCCATTAGGCCCATCAGGCCACTTAGGCCCAACTAGTCCATTCGAACCATTAATCCCATTAGGCATATTAGGCTGAATTGGACTTAATGGGATAATTAGTACACTAAGGCCCAATAGTACCATTAGGATACTTAGTCCCAATAGTCCCATTCAACCCATTATTCCACTTAGGCCCATTATGCCACTTAGGCCCATTAGGCCACTTTGGACCAATGGACGCATTATGCCTATTAAGCCCATTGGGCCCATTAGACCCATTAGGCCACTTAGGCCCAATTCTCCCATTAGGCCGATTGGTCCACTTATGCCCATTAGGCCCATTAGTCCACTTAATCACATTAGACCCATTAGGCCCATTCGACCACTTAGGCTACTTAGGCCCATTCGACCCATAGGCCCATTAGGCCCATTAGGTAATTTAGGCCAATTTTGGTAATTTTGGCTAATTTTTCCAATTAGTCCATTTAGGCTATTTAGACTAATTTTTCCATTTAGGAAAATTTAGGACATTTAGGCCAATGAGACCAATTCAGACTAATTAGGTCAATTTAAGCTCTTAAGGCTATTTAGGCCAATTAGAAGATTTATGCCATTTAGGCCAATTTAGGCCAATTAATCCAATTAGACCAATTAAACCAATTTTAAAATTAGGAAATTTATTTCATTTATTCCAATTAGTCTAATTTAGGTCTTTTAGACTAATTTGGCAATTTCGTCCAATTTAGTTCATTTAGGCTATTTAGGCCAATTTAGACCATTTAGGACAATTATATCAATTATGCCATTTAGGCCAATTTAGGGAATTTATGCCAATTTTTCCAATTAAAATGATTAGGTCATTTAAGTTTATTAGGCTAATTTATACCATTTAGTCCAATTAGACCAATTATGTAATTTAGGCATTTTAGGCCAATTAGGCCATTCAGGCCAATTTTGCCCATTTAGGCCAATTTAAGTTGTTTATACCATTTAGTTAAATTATTTAAATTAGGAAATTTAGGTAATTTAGTCCAATTAGGACATTTAGGCCAATTTAGACCAATTAGAACAATTTTAGCCATTTAGGTCATTTAGGCCAATTTAGGCCAATTAGGCCAATTAGGCCATTTAGTACAATTTAGATCATTTAGACGAATTAGCAAAATTAGGCCAATTATACCAATTAGTAAATTCAATCCAATTAGGTCAATTAGGCTATTTAGGAAAATTTAGGCCATTTAGGTCAATTTAGGTCATTAGGCCGATTAGACCAATTAGGCCATTTAGGCCATTTAGGCCATTTAGGCCATTTAGACCAATTATATAAATTAGGCCTTTTAGGTCATTTAGGAAAATTAGGTCATTTATACCCTTTAGACCATTTAGACCAGACCAATTTATGTCATTTAGATCAATTAGGTCAACTAGGCCCATAGGCCACTTTGGCTAGTTAGGCCCATTAGACACATTAGTCCCATTAGGCCCCATGGACCCCTTATGCGAGTTAGGCAAGTTAGGACCATTCATCCCATTAGACCAATTAGGCCCATTGGGTCCATTAGGTCAATTAAACTAGTTAGTCCCATTAGACTCATTGGTCCCATTGCGAAAGTTAGGCCACTTAGGCCAATTAGACCCACTAGGCCCATTGGGCCAACACTTAAGCTAGTTAGGCCCATTAGGCCACTTAGGCCCCTTAGGCCCATTGGGCCCATTTGGATAGTTGGGCTAGTTTTTCTAGTTGGCCCCATTCAACCCATTGGTCCCATTAGGTCACTTAGGCCTATTATTCCCATTAGACCCACTCAACCCATTAGGTCACTTAGGCTCATTCGGCCAATTAGGCCACTTAGGCCAGTTAGGCATAGTTGGCCCATTGGGACCATTAGGCGCCTCAGGCCAGTTAGTCCCATTAGTTCCATTAGGTCCATTAGGCAACTTAGGCCAGTTAATCCCATTCAACCACTTAGGACCATTAGTCCCACTATAATAGTTAGGACCATTAGGCCCATTAGGCCCCTTGGACCCATTAGGCCACTTGAAAGTGCCCAATGGATGATTGTATCCCTGAGAGGGGGAGGGGGTGAATCAGTGATAAATTTTTCTCTTAATTTTTTTTTCAAATTAAACAACATTCTCCTCCTATTAAAGATTTTATTCCCTACTTAAAACAATTCAAACATAAATCCACAAGAATACAAGTATTTACAAGATTCACTATTCAATAAGAACAGATATGTCCTTGGTATGGTATGGAAGTGACCCAATACCACACAATACACTAGAAAACAATCATTGGATTACAATAAGTAGGGTATACCCTTTCACTCATGTATCACAATGTAAACAATCTAATAGTGTGTGCGCAACCTCTTAGCACAAATTGGGAAACACAATGATTGTGTAAAAACTCATGTTACCTGTTCTTCTATTCAAAACCACAAATGAATTCAATTGAAAACACTTCTTCAATTTCTTATCTAGAATATGGTAAGAACTTCCTAGACTTTGTTTAGAAAAAAACCAAGTTCGATTTTCCCAATACGATTTTCCAAGTCTGATTCCTCTGAGTACGATTCTCCCTGATACGATTCTTCTCGATACGATTTTCCCAATATGATTCTACTCAGTACGATTCTCCATATTCATCTCATTAGGCCACTTTGGACCATTAGAAACATTAGGACACTTAGTCCCATTAGGCTCATTAGGCCAATGAGGCCCATTAGGCCCATTTGTCCACATAGGCTCATTCATCTCATTTGGGAATATAGGCCCATTAAGCCCATTGGGCCCATTCGGCCACTTAGGTCAATGGGGCTAATTAGGCCCATTAATCCACTGAGTCCCATTAGTCCCATTAGGCCACTCAGTCTCATTAGGACACTTAGGCCACTTAGGCCACTTAGGCCCATTAGGCCACTGGGGCCCATTGGTCCCGTTAGGCCACTCATGCCCATTGGGCCACTTAGGCCCATTAGGCCACTAAGGACCATTAGGCCCATTATCCCAGTTAGGCCCATTAGTCTCATTAGGACACTTATGCCACCTAGGCCCATTAGGACACTTAGTCCCATTAGTCCCATTAAGCCACTTAGGCCACTTAGGCCCATTATGTTCATTAGGCCCATTTGACCACTTTGGCCTATTCAGCCACTTAGACCCATTAGACCCATTAGAACACTTAGGCACATTAGGCACATTAGGCCCATTATACCACTTAGGTCCATTAATCCACTTAGGCCTATTGGGCCACTTAGGCCCATTAGGCCAATCAGGCCACTTCGCTCATTAGGACACTTCGGTCCATTAGGCCCATTAGGCCACTAAGGCTTGTTAGGCCACTGAGGCCCATTAGGTCCAATCAGCCACTAAGGCCAATTAGGACCATTAGGCTAATTAATCCCATAAGGTCGATTAGGAAACTTTGGCCCATTAGGCCCCTTAGGCAAATTAGGCCAATTAGGCCTATTTGGACACTTAGGCCAATTAGGTCCATTTAGCCCATTAGGCCACTTAGGCCCATTAGGTACATTCAGCCTATTAATCCCATTAGGCCGATTAGGAAACTTTGGACCATTATGCTCATTTGGACACTTAAGCCAATTAGGCCCATTTGGCCCATTAGACCCATTCGTCCATTTGACCCATTAGTCCCATTAGACCACTTAGACCCATTTGGCCCATTAGGACACTTAAACCACATAGTACCATTAATCCCATTAGGCCACTTAGGCCCATTAGGCCACTTAGACCCATTAGGCCCATTCAGCCACATAGGCTCATTAGGCCCACTCAACCCATTAGTCCACTTAAACCCACTAGGTCCATTAGGCCACTTCGACCCATTAGTTCCATTAGGCCACTTCGGCCCATTGAACCCATTAGGACCATTAGGCCCATTAGACCACTTAGGCCCCTTAGGTCCATTAGGCAGCTGAGGCCACTTAGGCCCATTAGGCCCATTATGGCACTTAGGCCCATTAGGCCCATTATGCCACTCAGGCTCATTATGCCAATTAGGTAACTTAGTCCCATTAGGCCCAGTTTCCCCATTTAGGCACTAGGAACATTCGCCCCATTAGGCCCATTGGGTCACTTAGGCCTATTTGACTACTTAGGCCCATTAGGCCCACAAGACCCATTATTCTCATTAGTCCCATAAGTCACATTAGAACCATTGGTCCACTTAGTCAATTTAGTCCCATTAGACTCATTAGTCCCATGAGGCCACTGAGGCCCATTAGGCCCATTAATCCACTTATTCCACTCAGGACCATTACGTCCATTAAGCACATTCAGTCACTTCGGCCCATTAGGCCACTTAGACCCATTAGACCCATTAGGCCACTTAGGCACATTAGGCCCATTAGGCCACCTCGGCCCATTGGACACAATAGGCCCATTAAGGCCATTAATCAACTTAGGCCACTTAGACCCATTATTTCCATTAGGCCCATTCGTCCACTTTGGCCCATTAAACCCATTTGGACAATTAGGCTCATTTGTCCACTTAGGCCCATTTGGTCCATTCACTCGATTAGATCGATTAGGCCACTTAGACCCATTAGTCCCATTAGTACCATTAGGCCACTTAGGCCCATTAGGCCCATTAATCCCATTAGGCTGATTATGTAGCTTAGGCCCATTAGACCGCTTTGGCCCACTTGGACCATTTAGCCCATTTGGCCACTTAGGCTAATTAGGCCCATTCAGCCCATTATGCCCATTCCGCCCATTTGGACCCTAGGCCCATTAATCACATTAGTCCAGTTAGCCTCATCAGAAAAATTATTCCACTAAGGTCCATTAGGCCCATTGGTCCACTTAGGCCAACTAGGCCCATTAAGCCCATTCGACCAATTAGGACACTTAGAGGCCCATTATGCCTATTATGCTCATTCGTTCGATTAGGCTGATTAGGCCACTTATGCCACTTGGTCCCATTAGGCCCATTAGGCCACTTAGGCCCATTATGCCACTTAGGCCCATAAGGCCACTTTGGCCCATGGGTCCCATTAGGCTCATTCATCCCATTAGGCCCATTAGGCCACTTAGGCCCATTAGGCCACTTCGGACCATTAGGCCACTTAGGCCCATTAGGCCACTTAGGCCCATTGTCCCATTAGTCCACTTAGTCCCATTAGGCCCATTCATCCCATTCGTCCCATTGGTCCGATTTGTCCCACTGGGCCTATTCATCCAATTTGGACCATATGGCCACTTAGGCCCATTGGGCCCATTAGGCCCATTAGGCACATTAGGCCCATTAGGCGCATTATTCCCATTAGGCTTATTCGACCACTTATGCATGTTCGGCCACTTAGGCCCATTAGGCCACTTAGGCCCATTATGTCCATTAGGCCCATTAGGCCCATTAGGCCAATTAATCCAATTAGTCCCATTTGTATACTTAGGCCCAATATGCTCATTAGGCCACTTAGGCCCATTAGTCCACTTAGGCCCAATAGGCCCATTAGGCCACTTAGGCCCACTAGGCCACTTACGCTCATTACGCCCATTAGGCACATTAGTCCAATTAGGCACATTAGTCCCATTAGGCCCATTCATACACTTAGGCCCACTAGGCCCATTAGACCACTTTGTCCCATTAGTCTATTTTATCCCATTAGGCCCATTAGGATAATTAGGCCACTTACGCTCATTAGGCCCATTATGCCACTTAATCTCATTCGTCCACTTAGGCCCATTAGACCCATTAACCTCATTATGATGATTTGGATTATTAGGTCCATTCGGCCACTTAGTCCCATTAGTCCCAATCAGCCACTTAGGCCCATTAGGCCCATTCAATCAATTAGGCCGATTAGGCCACTTAGACCCATTGAGCCCATTGGGCCCATTAGACCACATAAGCTCATTAGGCCCATTCAGTCGATTAGGTTGATTAGGCCACTTAGGACACTTTGACCCATTATTCCCATTAGTCCACCTCATCTCATTAGGCCCATTCGATCGACTAGGCCGATTAGGCCACTTAGGCCCATTCGGTCGATTAGTGTGATTAAGCCACTTAGGCCCATTAGGACCTTTAGTCCCATTAGGCTACTTAGGCCCATTATTCTGGGTTTATGTGTGTGAGTGCATTAGATGACTTGGGTCAGAACTGGTGAGTGTGTCTGGTGCCTTCTTTCTCCTCTACCCATGTTGGCCTACCCATCGCGTTTGACTCCACTTTGGTCGGGCTTGATTTGGGATCCAGGCCTACTTGGGATGGTGTTGGAGTAGGGATAGCAGTGGTCTCAGCTCTGGTTCATTCCCCTGTTTAGATCCTTCTTTATTTTGGGGATGTGGATTGAGGTCTCATATGGTGGTTTTGTTTGGGATTTATTTTCTTTCTCTGTTATTGGTTCTCTATTTTGTTGGACTGATGCGGTTTCCATCTTGGTCCCCTACCAAGGCCTCCACCTTCTCATCCTTCTTGTGATTCTTTCCCTATCATTCTAGTGTGTGGGTCTTCATGGAGGTTTTGGGAGGTGCATATCGAGTGGCTTAGGGTTTCTAGGAGGGCTAATGGACCATCTTTTAAGGTTCAAATAGTTGTGATGTTCTGTTTTGATGGGTTTTGGTGGTGATGTTGGAGTTCTATGATGGCGATATGAAGACATCAATGGTGATTAGTGGACATCTTGGTTCATTTTTCTCTAGTTCTCATCTCCGACGATGATGGTCGATGATGAAAAATGTGGTGTTCCCACCAGCGATGTGGTGACTCTAGCGACGATGATAACGATGATGATGTTCGAAGTGGATGATAACGCGGTGATGATGATGACGAGTGACGATGATGGCGATAACTTATTTGAAGTTCTATCTTCGATGTAGTGGATTTTATGAAAATTTAAAAAATGATTTCAAGGGCCTAATGGGCCTAATATGCCTAATGGTCCTAATTGGCCTAAGTGTCCTAATGGTCCTAAGTGGCCAAATGGGCCCAAATCCCTTAATGGGCCTAAGGGGTCGAATGGGCCTAAGTGGACTAATGGGCCTAATGGGCCTAAGCGTTTTAAGTGGACTAAAGGGACTAATAGTCTTAATGGTCCTAAATGGTCGAGTGGGACTAAGTGGCCTAATGGCTCAATGGGCCTTAGTGGACTAAGGGGATTACGTGTCCCAATGGGCCTAAGTGGCCCAATGATCCTAAGTGGCCTAATGGGAAAAATGGATAATGGTTCTAAGGGGACTAAGTGATCTAAGTGGCCCAATGGGACGAATGGGTCTAAGAGGCCTAAGTGGCCTAATGGACTCAATGGGCCTAAGTGGCATAATGGGCCAAAGTGGACTAAGTGGCCTAATAGGACTAATGGACCTAATTAACACAAGTGACCTAAGGTGAGTAATGGGCCTAATGGGATCAATGGGCCTAAGTGGCCTAATGGGCCTAAGTACCCTAATGGGCATAAGTGGCTGAAGTGGCCTAAGGGGCCAAATGGGCCAAATGGGATCAATGGTCCTGGGCGGCCTAAGTGGACTAAAAGACCTAATGGGCCTAAGTGGCATAAGTGGCCTAAGGAGCCAAGTGGGACAAATGGGCTCAATTGGCCTAAGTGGCCTAATGGGGCTAACTGTCCGAATGGGCCTAAGTGGCCTAATGGGCCTAAGTGGCCTAGTGGACCTAATGGGACTAATGTGGATAATTGGGGATAATGGGCCTAATTGGAAAAATGGGATGAATGGGCCCAATGGGCCAAGTGGGCCTATAGGCCTCAGTGGTCGAATGGGCCTAAGTGGCCTAATTGACCCAATGGGCCCAAGTGTCCTAATCAGCCTAATGGGTCGAATGGGTATAAGTGGCCTAAAGGGCCTAATAGGTCGAATGCGCCTAATGAGCCAAATGGTCCTTAGTGGCCTAATGGGGCTAATGGGACTAATGGAACTAAGTGGCCTAATGGGCCTTTATGGGACTAAGTGGACCAATGGGACTAAGTGTCTTAATCAACCTAATGGGACTAAGTGGACTAAGTGGACTAATGGGCCTAATGGGACTATTAGGCCTAAGTGGATTAATGGGACTAACGATCCTAATGATCCTAAGTGGCCTAATTGGAGTAATGGGCCTAATAGACCTAAGTGGCCTAATCATCGTAATGGGACTAATGAGCCTAAGTGGCATAATGGTCCAATGGGACCAAGTGTCCTAATGGTTTGAATGGACCTAATGGGCTGAGTGGGATGAATTGGCCTAATGGTCTTGAGTGGCCTAATGGGCCTAATGAGCCTAAGTGTCCTAATGATCCTAATGGGTTTTAGTGGTCAAATCGGCATAATGGGTCTAAGTGGCCGAATGGGCCTAATGGACCTAAGTGGCCTAATGGGATGAATGGTACTAAGTGACCTAATGGTCCTAAGTGGCCTAATCAGCCTAATGGGTCTAATTAGGCCTTAGGTATTAGTGTTTCAGATATAGTGTTTTGGGTCTAGGTTTTAGGATTTTTTTTTCTAATTGGCCTAAATTGGTCTAAATTGGCCTAATTGACCAAATGGCCAAATGACCAATTATCCTAATGGCCCAATGAACTAATGGCCTAATGGCCTAATGTCCTAAATTACCTAATTGTTCAAAATAGACTAATTTCTTAATATCTTAGTGGCCTAATTGGTATTATTGCCTAATTGTCATAAATAAACTAATTGTTCTAAATAGACTAATAAGTCAAAATTTATTGAATGGTATAACTGGATTAAATGGGCTAATTGGCCTAATTGGTCTAATTGACCTAATTGACCTAAATGGAAAAATGGGTCTAAGTGGTCTAATTGGTCAAAATGGACTAAATGGTTTAATTGGATTAAATGGTATAATTGGCCTAATTATCCTAATTATCCTAATTATCCTAAATTGGCATAAATGGTCAAATAACCAAAAAAATTAGGCTAATGGTGTAATGAACTTATCGGATAATGGACAAATGGCCAAATTGGTCTAAATAGCCTAATGGCCTAATTATCATAAGTCTAAATGCACTAATTGGTCCAAATGGATTAAATGATCTAATTAGATTAAATGGTCTGATTAGAAAAATTATACTAATTGACCTAAATGGTCTAACTGGACTAATTTTCCTAAATTTCCTAATGGACTAAATTTCCTAAATGGATTAAAGGCCTAAATTTCCTATGGATTAATGACCTAATTGGCCTAAAGGACCTAATTTTTCTAAACGAACTAATTTATCTAACTGACCTAATTAGTCTAATTGACCTAATAGGCTTAATTCACCTAAATGGACTAATTGGCCAATTAGCCAAATAGCCAAATGTACAAATGATCAAAATTACCAAGTGACCAAATAATGAAATAATACAACATAAATAGAATTGGACCAAAATGAACAAAAAAGAGGAATCCATACTATACACATGTTTATCATGCTAATTAGTATGTATTGTTTATGTTATGCCACTAGTATTAAATTTCTAATTAAATTTATTTTTAGATGCTTCTTAATTTTATGGATTTATTCAATAGCTACAATTTTAATTCATTCTAGGTTTATAACTTTCATATTATTCAATAATGTAGTATCATACTAATCAATGTCATTTACAGCTAGCGGAATTTGGCATCGAAGGTCGTGTGCCTTAAGAAAAATTATTTTCCTTGACTGGTAAATAAAATAATGGAAGTGTTGTAAATATAAAAACACAATAAAATATTGTAAGTTTTTTATTGATATTTCAAATTTTGATACATAATTCATAATTGAATATCTTTTTTATATTTTCAACAGTGTGTCATGGAGGCCCTCGATGATAAAGAAGATGACAAATTTGGGCTAAATGATCATTTGAGACAGGTATTAGGCGAACAGTGCCATGGGAGAGTATAATTTCAAACCATTAAAAACATCATCCCCACTAGGTATTGTCCCTCATTGGGTGGCTCTCAAACTTATCAGACCACCAAGCTGAAAAAATCTCATGCAGAAGCAGATGATGCCAAAAAATAGCTATACAGGAGCGTGAAATAAGTAAATTGGTCATCGAACACTTCCTAAAAGATATGTCAGTTATAATACACAACTTCCATCAGAGACTGCTATTACTTTTGATTCATGTATTACATCAATACTCTCTTTTTATGATACATTGAGTTATTTAAATGAGGGTCCAAGTGGAGGTTGAGCTAATGGTGGTGGTGGTGGAGGTGAGGGGGTGGTGGTGGTGGTGGTGGTGGTGGTGGTGGCGTTGGTGGTGGTGGTGGAAATGAAGGTGGCAGTGGCGACAATGGTGGGGGTGGTGGTTTCGAGCATAACATAAGTGTGCGAAGATGGATGATATATTTAAATTTATTTTAATAATAGTTACCCAAAACCAAAAGTGAGGATCTTGCATTTCAAATTTAAAATTAATTAATTTAATATTTAAAGAAATAAATACATGTGCTTTGGAACTTTTTTTGTGAGTGAATGTTGATCATCTAAAAAGACCCATTCATATTACTATCATTGCATTATGAGGATCCCAGGATAAAATCCCTCTAGCGGCGATCCACAAGTGCTCCTATGATCTTCGAGAAACACCACTTGACCTCCAGGTTCTAGTGTGGCGAGTTTAATGTCTTATGTTGTTCGTTCTTGATCACTCGTTCTTCAGTCTTGAAGAAATCTTTCTTAGACTTCTAGTTTTTTAGAGAGAGAAGAGAATGAGGGGTTGAGAGAGAATTCGTTGTGCGCAACAATTTTCTATTCTTAATTTTTGGATGCTCTACATAATATACATAGAATCCTATTTTTAGAGTTTAGATTTAAGTTAAAATATTATTTAATTTCATACTAACCATTAAATAAATTGTCCTAAATTGTCTAATTGGCCTAAATTGCATAAATTACCTAACTGGCTCAACTGGCCTAATTGGTCTAAATGGTCTAAGTTGTTCTAAATGTCCTAAATGGCCTAATTTCCCATAATGACCTAAATTAGCCTAATTGGCTTAATTGACCTAAATTACCTAAATTGTCTAATTGGTCTAATTATCTTAATTGGCTTAATTGGCCTAAATGGCCTAAATTGGCCAAATTGGTTTAAATTTCCTAATCGGTCTAATTGGCCTAAATGGTCTAAATTGGACTAAATAGCCTAATTGGATGAATTGGCTTAAATGGTCTAAATTATCCTAAATGGCCTAATGACCTAGTTGGACCAAATGACCTAAATTGGCCTAAATTGCCTACATTGTCTAATTGTATTAATTGAACTAATTGGCCTAAATGGCCTAAATTTTTTAATTGGAATAAATGACCTAATTACCTAATTGGATTAAATGGCCTAAATGGTCTAATTGTCCTAATTGGCCTATATGGACTAATTGGAATAATTGGCCTAAATGTTCTAAATGGATTAATTAGACTAATGTTCCTAATTGGGATAAATAGTCTAAATTATCCTAAATGGCCTAAATTGGCCTAATTGACCAAATTGGTCTAAATTGCCTAAATTCGTCTAAATGGTTTAATGGCTGAATTGGACTAAATGATCTAAATGGAATTATTGATATAATTGATATAAATTTTCTAAATGGACTAAATGGACTAAATTAACTAATTGGTATAGTTGTCCTAAATGACCTAAATTGACCTAAATGGCCTAAATTGGACTAAATGGCCTAAATTGGCCTAAATAAACTAATTTTCCTAATTGGATTGAATTGTCTAATTGGACTAATTGGCATAATTGAACTAATTTTAATAATTGGTCTAAATGAGCTAAATTGGCATAAATGGTCTAAATTGGTCTACATGACCTAAGTGGACAGAATTGGCCTATTTGGTCTAAATATCCTAAATTGGCCTAAATGGCCTAATTGGCCAAAATTGCCAAAATTGTATAATTGACCTAATTGAACTAATTAGCCGAAATGGCCTAAATTGTACTAAATTTCCTAAATGGAAAAAATTTTCCTGAATGGCCTAAATTGGCCTAAATAGCCTAATTGGCCTAAATTGCCTAAATGGCATAATTGGCTTAATTGGGCAAAATTGTATAAATAGGCATAATTGGCTTAAATGGCCTAATCAGGCTAATTGGCCTAATTGGTCTAAATTGACTAAATTGGCCTAAATGGAATAATTTTCCTAATTGGCCAAAATAGTCTAAATTGGCCTAAATAGCCTAAATGACCTAAATTGGCCTAAATGGCCTAATTAGGCTAAATGACATAAATTGGCCTAAATGGGCTAAATGAACTAAATTTCCTAATTGGAAAATTTTCCTTATTGTCTTAATTGGACTAAAGTGGCCTAAATGGCCTAAATATTCTAATGGACCTAAATGGAATTAGTCTGAATTAGTCGTGTTAGTCTAAATTTCCTAAATTGGACTAAATGTCATAAATGGCCTAATTCGTCTAAATGGCCTATATGGACCAATTAGCCTAATTGGTCTAAATGACCTAAATTGGCCTAAATTTCCTAATGGGCCTAGTGGGCCTAAGGGTCTAATGGGCCTAAGTGTGGGCTTAAGTGGCCTAATGGGCCTAAGTGGCCTAATCAGCCTAATGGGCCAATTGGGACTAAGTGGCCTAATGGGCCTAATGGTCTTAATGGGATTAATAGGCCTAATGAGTCCACTTATCCAAAGTGGCATAATGGACTTAAGTGGCCTAAGTGGGTTAATGGGCTGAATGGGCCTATTGGGCCTAAGTGTCTGAATGGGCCTATTGGGCCTAAGTGTACTAATGCGACCATTAAGTCCAATTCGTCCTAATGGGCCTAATGGGATTAATTGGTCAAATGGACTAATTGGGACTAAGTCGCCGGATGAGCCTAATGGGCCTAAGTGGTCTAATAGACCTATTATGGTGAATTCATCCTAATGGGCCTAAAGGAAAAAAATTAGCCTAATGGACCTAATGGGCCTAATGGGAACAATGAGCCTAATGGGTCTAAGGGGTCTTATGGGCCTAAGTGGATGAATGGGCCTAAGTAGCTTACCTGGCCTAATGTGCTGAATGGGCCTAAGGGGCCTAATGGACCTAAGGGGCCTAATGGACCTAATGGGTCTAAGGGGCCTAATGAGCCTAAGTGTCCTAAGTGACCTAATAGGCCTATTGAGCCTATTGGGCCTAAGGGAACTAATGGGGCTAATGTGCCTATTGGCATAATTGACCTAATGGGTTGAAGAGGCCTAAGGGGGCCATTGGGTCGAATGGGCCTTTTGGGATTATTGGGCCTATTGGGCCAAAGTGACCTAATGAGCCTAATGGCCTAATTTTCTTAATGAGACCAATTATCCTAATGGGTCTAAGGATCCTAATAGGCCTAAGTGTCCCAATGGTCCTAAGTGTACTAATGGGCCTATTAGGACTAAGTGGTCCAATGGGCCCAATGGTCCTGATAGGCCTAATTGGCACATTATGGATAATTCAACCTAATGGGTCCAATGGGCCTAAGTATCCTAATGGGTCGAAGTGGCCCAAGTTTTCTAATGTGATTAATGGGTCCAATGGGTATAAGTGGCCTAAGTTGCCTAATGAACCTAATGGGTCCAATGGGTCTAAGTGGTTGAATGGTCCTAAGTGGCCTAAGTTGCCGAATGGGACTAATGGGTACAATGGGTCGAAGTGGCCTAATGGGCCTAAGTGGACTAAGTTTCCTAATGGGCCTAATGGATCTAATGGGTCTAAGTGATCAAATGAGACTAAGTGGCCTAAGTTGCATAATAAGCTTAATGGGCCTAATGGTTCTAATGGGTCTAATGGGTCCAAGTGGCCTAATCGACCTAATGGGTCTAATTGGTCTAATGGGGTGAATGGGTTGAATGGGTCTAAGTGTCATAATGGGATGAATGAGTATAATGGGACTAGGTGGCCTAACGGGCCTAAGTGGCCTAATGGGCCTTAGTAGCCTAAGTTGCCTAATGGGTCTGATGGGTCTAATGGGACAAAGTGGCCGAAGTGGCCTAATGGGACCAATGGGCGTAGTGGGTCTAATGGGCCTAAGTGGACAAAGTTACCTAATGGGCCCAATGGGCTGAATGGTCCTAATGGGACCAATGGGCCTAATGGGCCTAATGGGTTTAATGAGCCTAAGTGGCCTAAGTTGCCTAATGGGCCGAAGTGGCCTAATGGCCTTAATGGGACTAAGTGTATTAATGGTCCTAAGTGGCATAATTGGCCTAATGGGTTGAATGGGCCTAAGTGGACTAAGTTTCCTAATGGGCCAAAGTGTCCAAATGGGCCTAATGGGCCTAAGTGGCCTAATGGGCCTAATGAGACTAAGTGGCCTAAGTTGACTAATGTGCCTAATGTGACTAATGGGTCTAATGGGCCTAATGCGGCTAATGGGTCCAATAGGTCTAAGTGGCATAATGGGCCTAAGTAGCCTAAGTCTCCTAATGGGCCTAATGAGCCTAATGGTTTCAATGGTTCTAGGTGGCTCAATGGGCCCAAGTGGCCTAAGTTTCTAATGAGCCTAATGGGATTAATGTGTCTAATGGGCCTAAGTGGCCTAATCGGCCTAATGGGTCTAATGGTCCTAATGGGTCGAATGATCCTAGGTGGCATAATGGGTTAAATGGGTTGAATGAGACTAAAATTACTCAAAAAGGGGGTTTTGTGATGATGCATTTGCGACGGGATCCCGTCGTAAATGGCCCATTGAGGAAAAGGGCATCGCAAATATTATCTTTTACGATGGTCTATCACAAAAGGTTATTATTTGGGACAGGCAGTGGCACCGTCGCAAATAGGTTTAGTGTTTTTTTAAAAACTCTATTGTGATGGGCTAACCACCCATCGCAAATCAATTTTCTGATTTTTTTTAAAAACATTTTACGATGGACCGTCATAATTAGTATTTGCGGCGGTCTGTTGAAAATACTGTAGAAAATACAAAAAAAATAAAGTCTTTTGCGACGGGCCCGTCGCAAATAGTTGAAAAAATAAAATAAAAATAAATAAAATAAAATAATATTAAAAATAATATGATATTAATATAAATGAAATGATACTATTAATATTAGAACAATAAAATTATTTATAAAATAATATTAATAATAATGATATAATATTAATATAAATGAAATAATAATATAAATATTCGTAAAATAGAATTAATTATAAAATAATTAAATAATATAATAATATTATTAATAATATTAATGAAATAATAATATTAATATTAGTAATATAATAAAAACCTTAGTATTCACAAAAAATATTAAAATATATCAATTAATAAAATAATAAATATAATAAAAAATAAAAAGTGTAATATTTGAGACAATATAAAAACACACTATTTACAACTTTAAGTAGTTAATATTTAAAAAAAATACATTCAAATGTTTCATTATAAAATAAAAATACATCGCTAAGGGGGTGGGTCGTCTCGAGGAGGTGGAGGAGATGGTGGAGTGAACTCCATTCCTAAACTGCGAGTCAGATGTCTAATTTACTCCCTCTGCTCCTACTTCTACTGATGTTTCCATTGATGCATCTCACCCTGCATCTCCTACTGTTGCTTCTACTACTGTCATAGGAACTCTTTCTGCTATTGTTGCTACCACTAACACATCTCCTCATGCTCACTACATATAGTCTCTATAAGCTCACTCCAAGCATGAAGCTGCTCCTCATACTATGCATGAGATGATGATGACTCTTCGTGAGATCCTCTTGGGCTGGACGCAAACATCACAAAGGTTCCATAAAAACCCCCAAGGGTCAATCGAGAGTTGATACCAATAACTCATACTTTTTCGAAGGCATACTGGATCTCCTACAACCATGTTGCCTCATCAAATTGGGGAGGCACTAGTCTAACCATCGGTCTCAGCCTGACTTTCACTATGTGTATGAGATTTTGCGGTCTCATATGCCTCTTTCAATTGAAATTTAAAATTAAAATAGTTAAAATATTATTTGTAGTTAAATATAAAACTCAAAAAGAAATAATACTGACTGCAATCTCACGATGGCGATCACCTCTAATCTCTCCAGTGGCTGGATCATTATACATCCTCTTATAAATGTCATACTCCATAATATCGGGTTGTGCGACTGCCTATATGAATATAAAATAAACCATTTACATTTAAAGTTATATACAATATTTAAAGAAAATATACTTACCATATTCTCTCTATGCATACTGAATGTACGACTACCATCTCTATGGGTCACCTCCAGTCTCCCCCGATTTTGTTGACCTACTGATGATCTACTCTGAAAACGCCTACTTAAAAGTGTGTACATAATCCATACCAAACTTGAGATTAAATATAATCAGGTTAGTGGATACGACATATCTCATAAAACTCTGTCACTTATACTTTCTCCATTACCTTCCTTTTCAAATTGTGAAAATACTGAGTACAATACAAATGCATATCTCCCTACCATTCCTTCCAGATAGCCTCATGCATGCTCTCATCAATGGTATACCATAAAACCTACAAATAATTTATTAAATCAAGTTATTAATTAAATTAATTTCAAAATAAATATTATTTATTTACAAACCAGCCAATGCTCTAACATGTGGTGTTGTATATAAATGGGAATCTGATCCCATGACACTCATGCATCAGAAAAATAATTACGCAATATAGCACTCCCCTATCCAACAACTATATGCGTAAAGCCGTGAAAAAAATAAAACAACTAGAATATAAATTAATTAATTAAAACTAACTAAAATACAAAGGTAAACATACCTCTGTGTGCCTGGGTCGAACCCAAGATGTGGACATCGCTCAAGGATAGGGTCAGAAATCATCAGTCGGGAAAGACCACACCCCCTCCGAGCACCCCCTGAACTGCCAACACTCTGATGGTTAGATGATCTGAAATCCTACTCATCCAAAGGTATATCATCCTCCTACAATAGAAGATACAGATCCTTATCCTTCTGAAATGAAAAATGATTATTCTTAGCAAACATTTGAAAATGACTATTATATATAGATATATATTATATATGATTATAACCAGCATTTAACTGTGTTGATGTCCATCCTCATCCTCATCTTCATAGCTATCGATGTCAATGTCTTCATCTTCCTCCTCAACATCATCAATTTATATATTAGTTTCAGTTTCATCATATCTTGTCATTTCAAATTCAGTTGTAACATCATTAACATCATTTTCACCATCATCCCTTACTTGTTGGGTGTCATCAATGATATTTATGTCTCTTCATGAAAAATATGGATTTAGAGGAGTATTTTGAAAAATTTCAATTCATTGCACTTCAGTGGAACCACATTCACTTTTAATAAACTAATTCTCTCAAGATTTAATTTTTATTATGATCCACCAATCACCCAACTCCATTGAAGTAGAATGGTTTTTTCATAATAAATTTGATATTCCTGATGAGCCAATAAAAAATGGTTCATTTACTACAAGAATAATTTTATATTGAATATCAACGACTTCATGGATCATATGAACATGAAATCCTATCTCAGTATCTAACCACTGACATTTAAACATCATTATATAATATTGTCCCAAATAACATAGTTCAATGATTTTTTCCAGCATGCCATAAAATTCGACTTCAATTTATCTATGATGAGATCCTCTCAAGAAAACACCACTATTCAATTTTTTTGATTCCCCATATGCATGTATATGAAATCAAAAACCATTCACCACATATGAATTAAAAGATTTAACCATTTTGGATGGTGGGTTATTCAATACACACAATCGATTATCAATTTTATCAGCATGTTGAGATACCTGAAAATTTGTAAAACAATTATCACTATAAAAAGAATTAAATTGGGTTTTTATGTGAAATAAAAAATAATTTATGTTACCAGTGTTTAAAACCAGTAGGAAAATTTTTTTGACGGCGTTCTTGAAAATCAGCTGCTATAATTTGTGGAAACTATTTCTTGATATGATTATCGTATAACCTATAAATAAAATAAGATTAATGTACTATTACAAAAATTATAGAATAAGTTATAGGAGCACTCACAGTACAAATAGTTTTATTTCTTCACAGTTGAGTAGAATATATGTATGAGATCTCTGATGTTCACCATCTGAAATCCATCATTCATGAACTCCATCTAATCCATGTTCGAGATGATTGAAAAATGATAATTGATAGTTCGCGAAATCATAAAAATTTCCCTCATTATGGATCATGTGGTTTTGTTTTGAGGGATATTCACATTGAAATTAATGAGAGTAGAAAAAAGAAATTTCATATTGCAAATATGATTTTGTAATTGAGCCTTCAACGAATGCTTGTTACATACATTTTTTTTTCAATTTCTGCATTCATCTATCAAATGGGTATATCCATAAGAACTGTACCGAACCTCCACAGTTTGTTTCATGCAGAAAATGTAATATCAAATGTTCCATTGAGTCAAACAAACTAGGCAGGAAGATTTTTTCCAGTTTACATATAATTAAAATGAAATCTTCTTGTATTTTTCTTACTGATTCATAGTATATTTTTTATGAACAAATCTCTTGAAAAAAATATGATATGTATGTTATAACATCCCAAATAATATAATTTAACAAACCTCTTTATATAATCGGCATAATTATTTCTATTAAAATGTGATTGTCATGAATTTTCAATTCGATAATATGACCATTTCTGACACATCTGCCCAAATTAGAAGGATAACCATATAAAAGTCTCAAATATATAATCCACTGACAAAATAAAAAGTGAATCTCCTTGGACAGTGTATAAAACGCTTTTTTCCTTCATTAACTTCTGTGATCTGACATTTTCAAATAGTTCAAGTTCTAGTCGCTTGCAAATTTGGGAAAATCTAATTGTTCCTTTATATTTTCTTTGGTCTTACCTGGGGTACTCAAAAATATATGTAATAAATTATAAAAATAGTTCTTCTCAATATGCATCACATCCAACATGTGACGGACCAAAAAATCAGACAAACATGGAAAATCACAAAAAATGCTTCGTTTTATCCAATTATGCTCTTTTACAAACCCATCAATTTTCTGTTGGTTTATTGTTAGTCCAAATGTGATGGGAGGTATTAAAGAGATAATTTATTTTAACTATGTACCTGAGATCATTATTTTAGGCCCATCTTTTTCAACTGTTACTTTTCTGAAATGATATTTTTTTCTTCGAAAAGGATGATCGGTTGGAAGAAATCTATGATGACAGTCGAAAAATAAGGTATTTTTCCATTGAAGAGCATAAATGATTTTTTGTCTATCATACAGTATGAATATGATTTTGGAACATGTGTACTTCATCTAGATAACATGTCATATGTTGGGAAGTCACTAATTGTCCACATCAATGCAGCTTTTAGTAGGAAGTTTTGTTTCATAGGAACATCATATGTACTGACACCATTAATCCATAGTGAATTTAACTCATCAATCTATGGTTTCAAATAAACATTAATATTCTTTTTCAGATGACCTGGAATTAATAAGGTTAGAAATATATATGTCTCCTTCATCAACATCCATGGAGGTAAATTATACGGAGTTATAAAGATAGTACAACATGAATACTGACTACCGTAATAACCAAATGGATAGAAACCATCAGTAGAAAGACCCAATCACACATTTTGGGCTTCTAAAGCAAAATATGGATGCATTTGGTCAAATATTTTCCATGAATCACCATCAGAGGGATGATTTTAGCTTTTACTAGTTAAAATGTTGGTTTTGTGCCATGACATCAATGATGCTATGTTTTGAGACATAAATAAATGCTACAATCTGGGTGTGAGTGGGAAGTATCACAATTGTTTTACAATAATAAATCCAGACTTCCCTGGTTGAGCTTCTTTATACCTTGATTGTCTACATGTAGGAAAACTATCCACTGACCCATTTTCACCATAATATAAGATGCAATCATTTGAACATGCATGAATCTTCTAATAACCAAGACCCAGATTATGAACCCGCCTCTTACTCTCATATAAATTTATAGGCAGCACATTTCCTTCAGTTATCAGTGTTTTAAACAAAGAGAATATCTGAACAAAACAACTATGTGACATTCCATTATCTGATTTAATAGCCATAAATTTAGAAACTTCTTTAAACTTGCTTATCTTATAACCGGGATATTAGGCATCCCCAACAGACTTCAAAAACTCATATAAATGAGATGGTTCCAAAATAGGAGTTAAATCAATATCATCCTAAGTTTCAGTTTGTTTAAAAGGCGGACCTGCTACATCACGTACTAAATTTTGAAATCGTGTTGTATCTAGAACCAAATTATTAATATCTTCTCTCAAACTGCGTTCACCATGTTGATACCAAGAAACATGATCTGGTTGAAATCCAAAATTCAATAAATGACCACCAACATTGTCAAATGTTTCCTACGTGCTCATATCACATTTTTTACAAGGAAACTTAATTGTCTCTTCTGAAACAAATTTTGGTTGTGATGATGCAAATTATAAGAAAGCTTGAACACCCTCAATATATACAGGATTTAAACCAGAACCATTTGGATTCATGTACTAATTTATCCAAGCATGATAATCTAATAATTACTATTGTCAACTTCCTTGTTCCATATTTTTCTAATAAATATGAAATAATTAGTTATTTTTTATAATTAGATATAATATGAACACTATCCAAAAAAGGGAAGACAATTAAATTCTCTTTTCAAGAAATTTATAATAATTTTTATTATTTTATAGTTGTTTATACTATTTTCTAAGATTTTAAACTAATCTACACTCATTTATAAAAATTTATACTAATTACCAATAATTATTATTAATTATAAGTATTTTATACTAATTATTGTTAATTACCCATGACACAATTTCCAACAAATTAGCAGTAACACTTTTGACTGATGACCCTTGCAACTTTCTGTAACTAAAATCACTTTGAAAAGAATGCTCCGACATAAAAATATCCATTTTCATATACACAATTATGGAGAGTAGGAAGGCCTCTCCATGCTTCTCTCCATGCTCGTGCATACAAGAATTGATATCTATATGTCGAAGCATACTTTTCATAGTGATTTTAGTCAGATAAGTTCCAAGGAGATGAGTAATTTGGAAAAGAGCCTCTTTTTTCTGACGGATCAACTCCTTGCAACTTTCTCTGACTTAAATCACTATGAAAACTCTTCTCTGACGTACGTTGGAACATATTTTTCATACTGATTTTAGTGGGAGAAAGTTGCAAGGAGCTGACACGTCGATCAAAAGGAATGTCATCTATCCACTAGAAATTATGCCATCTTATCAATGTACTTGAATTTATTCTAATTTATTACCAATTAATCTTAATTATTACTAATTAATAGCCATTTTTACTAATTCTTCTTAATTGTTACTAATTAATCCTAATTATTACTAATTATTTCTAATTGTTACTAATTGATATTAATTATTACTAATTGTTACAAATTAATCCTAATTAATCCTAATTAATCCTAATTAATCATAATTATTACTAATTAATCCTAATTAGTACTAATTAATCCTAATTATTACCAAATAATCCTAATTATTACTAATTAATCCTAATTATTACAAATTATTACTAATTAATGCTAATTATAATTAATTGTTACTAATTAATCCTAATTGTTACTAATTAATCTGAATTATTACTAATTAATCCTAATTATTACTGATTATTACTACTTTTTTCGATTTATTATAATTCAGTACTCATTATTACTAATTATTACTAATTATTACATTTTTTAATAATTATTACAAATTGTTACAATATATTACTAATTATTGATAATTATTACTAATTAATCCTAATTACTGATAATTATTACTAATTAATCCTAATTATTGATAATTATTACTAATTATTACTAAATATTTCTAATTATTATAAATTATTATAATTGTTACAAATTATTTCTAATTAATCCTAATTAATCCTAATTATTACTAATTATTACTAATTATTACAATTTATTACTAATTATTGCAATTTATCACTAATTATTAAAATTTATTACTAATTATTACAATTTATTAATAACTATTACAATTTATTACAAATTATCACAATTTATTACTAATTATTACTAATTATTTCTATTTATTTATAATTATTACTAATTATTACAAATTATTTCTAATTATTACTAATTTTTACAATTTCTTACTAATTATTAATAATTATTACAAATTATTACAAATTATTACAATTTATTTCCATTTATTACTAATTATTACAATTTATTGCCAATTATTACTAATTATTACTAATTATTATAATTTATTACTAATTATTACAATTTATTACTAATTATTACAATTTATTACTAAGTAATACTAATTAATACTAACTAATACTAATTATTACTAATTACTACTAATTATTTCTAATTATTACTAATTATTTCTAATTATTACTAATTATTACTAATTATTACGAATTATTTCTAATTATTTCTAATTATTACAAATTATTACAAATTATTACTAATTATTACAAATTATTACAAATTATTACAAATTATTACTAATGATTACCAATTATTACAATTTATTACAATTTATTACTAATTATTATAATTTATCACTAATTATTTCAATTTATTACAAATTATTGCAATTTATTACTAATTATTACAATTTATTACTAATTCTTACAATTTAATACTAATTATTACAATTTATTTCTAATTATTTCAATTTATTACTAATTATTTCAATTTATTACTAATTATTTCAATTTATTACCAATGATTTCAATTTATTACAAATTATTTCAATTTATTACTAATTATTTCAATTTATTACTAATTATTAAAATTTATTACTAATCATTACAATTTATTACTAATTATTACAGTTTATTACTAATTATTACAATTTATTACTAATTATTACAATTTATTACTAATTATTACAATTTATTACTAATTATTATAATTTATTACAAATTATTACTAATTATTTATAATTAACACTTAGACGTAATTATTCATAAAAATAAATACTAAAAAAACAAATATCTAATTATAATTTAATTTAATTCTCTCTAACTAACAAAAATTATAAATGATTTAAAATAAAATAAATTAACTAAACAATAAAAAATAGACAAATGCCTTGAAACTGATGCTTTTGGAGTATAAAAGCTGCGGATTATGCTCCGATTTAAAAGATTAAACTATGAAAAATTTTAGCAGAATTTTTTTTAGAAGAGATAGAGAGAGAAGTTGAGAAAGAAATAGAATGAGAGGAAAAATGGATGGGGGGTATATATAGGTTAGATTATTTGCGACGGTCCCGTCGCAAATGCCCATTGCCCGCATTAATTAAAGTCGGACGAAAAAAATTATTTGCAACGGGACAAGTATCCCGTCGCAAATACTAAAAACTGTTGTAGGGTATTTACGATGGGAAGTGGAACCCATCGCAAATACCCCTACCCGCGGTTTGATGCGCATTTGGCCCCAAACCTTTTGCGATGGGTCCTAACCCCCCCACCCCCTGTCGCAAATAACTATTATTTATGATGGGCCGATTTTCCCGTCGCAAATAACCCATCACAAATGGTCATCTTTCCCATAGCGTAAGTGGCTTAATGGGCCTAAGTGGCCTAAGTTGCCTAATGGGCTTGATGGTTCCAATGAGACTAAGTGGATCTGGTATGAAAGAAGTGTTTGTTTTGATGAAGTATCAGAGTCTGCTAACTGTGATAAAATTAAATGTGACTATGCTTTACTGATTTGTATTTCATAAATCATAAGTTGATTGGAGAACTTATAATGCAAGATTGATGGAAGAAAGTGGAAAAGTGGTATTCCAAATCGTATCCAGATTTGTCGTATCTAAGTGGAAGAGAAGAAAGAGATGATGCCAATTGAAAAAGGAATCGTACCCAGTGCAATGAGATTCAGGATGAGAAGGAAAGAAAGAATACACTGAGGATCATGATCAGAATGATCATACCAAAAAAGATCATTATCAGGTACTTTAGCATATTATTATCCATCGTATGCATAAGAAAACATTCGTACCCAGGATGATCGAACTCAGGCTCAGGAAAAAAAATCATTCCCAGTATGATCGTATTCAGGCCAACCATTCTCAGAAAGATCATACTCTGGACAATCATATTTAGAGAAGGAATTTCTTGAGGTCGATGATTGAAAAGAGAAGGAAATAACGAGATCAACAATGTAGTCAACCATTTCAAAAGGTTTGAATTACTTTTTAGGTTTCAATTGGGTCAAGAGTCATTGTATTAGAGTGGAATTGTTTTATATTTTCAAGTAGTTCAAGAGAAGAAGTGAACAAGTAAAACTGGTTTGAAAGAAAAGTTTTCTGGATGTGAAATTGAGGGGGATATCGACATTCAAAAGAATTATCATATTCAACATTCATAAAGAGAAGTGAAGGTTCTAGAAGAATTGAGAAGCTTTGAGAAGAGTTGATGAAGTCAAAATACACCCTAGATTTTAGGGAAAATTGATATTAGGGTGAATTTGATTAAGTGGTAAAATTTTTGGGATTCTCGCCAAAGCATCTCGAGGGTCACCTATAAAAAAAAAAGTATGTTGTACTTGAGGTGGACCGATGTACTATTCATGAGAGAGAAGCTCTAAGTTTTAGAGGGAAGTATAAGTTTTTGTATTCACTTTTCTTGAAGAAGTTTTGATGGATTGAAGTGAAAGAGAAGAGACAAGATCACAATATTTTATTCAGATGATCCTCATACTCAGTGTTTATCGTACACAGCTGGTTTCCATATTCATCTTGACAATCGTATTCGGTTGATCATTGTATTGGGCTGGATTAATCAGATCGACATTTTCGTATTGGGTCTTCTGGACTGAGGAAGATGTATAATTGAAGTTGTGTTGATTAATCTTTGTCGCATTCTATCAAATTTTTATTTTTCGTACTGGGGAGAACCGTACTGAGCATAATCGTATTGGAAAAATCATATTGAGAAGAATCGTATGAGGGAGAATCGTATGAGGAGGAATCAAACTAGGAATATCATACATGGAAAATAAGACGTGGTTTTTTTTCTCAACAAAGTCCAGGAAGTTCTTACCATCTTCTGGGTAAAAAATTGAAGAAGTGGTTTCAATTGAATACATTTGTAGAATTGAAAAGAATCACAGGTAACATGAGTTATTGCACAATCATTGCATGACCCTATTTGTGCTAAGCAGGCGCACACACACTATTGGATTCTTTACATAGTGCTACACGAGTGAAAGTGAATATCCTACTCATTGTAATCCAATGATTGTTTTCTAGTGGATTGTGTGGTATTGGATCACTTCCATACCATACCAAGGACGCAGTCTGAATATTGTAAATACTTTTATTCTTGTGGATGTATGTTTGAATTGTTTTCAGTAGGGAATATAATATTTAACAGGAGGCGAAGGCTGTTTCATTTAAAAAGAAACATAAGAGAAAAAAGTACCACTGATTCAACCCCTCCCTCTCTCAGTGATACAATCATTTGTTGGGTACTTTCAAGTGGCCTAATGGGTCCAAGGGGCCAAATGAGCCAATTGGTCCTAAATGGCCTATGAGCATAATGGGCCTAAGTGGTCAAATGGGCTTAACTGGTCTAAGAGGCCTAATGGGCCTAATGGACCTAATGGGCCTAACTGGCCTAAGGGGACTAATGGGCATAATGGGCCAACTATGCCTAACTGGCCTAAGTAGCTTAATAGGATGAATGGGCCTAAGTGGCCTAATAGGCCGAATGGGCCTAAGTGGCCTAATAGGTCGAATGGGCCAAAATGGCCTAACTGGCCTAACTGTCATAATGGTTCCAATGGGCCTAAGGGTCTTAAGTGGTATAATGGGACTAATTGGCATAAGTGTCGGCCCAATGGGCATAATGGGTCTAATTGGCCTAAGTGGCCTAACTGACCCAATGTGACCAATGAGCCTAATGGTCCAAACATGCCTAATGGGACCAATGGGCCTAACTGGCCTAATGGGAAAAATGGGCCTAACTAGCCTAACTCGCGTAAGGGGACCACCTAATGGCTCGGTCTAATGGGCCTAACTTTCCAAAGTGGCCTATTGAGCCTAACTGGCCTAAGTGGCCCAATTGGCTTAATGGGTTAAACGAGCCTAAGTGGTGTAATGGGCCCAATGAGCCTAATGGGCCTAACTGGCCAAAGTGGCCTAATGGGACTAACTAGCCTAAGTGGCCTAAAGGGACAAATGGGAAGAATGGGCCTAAGTGGCATAATGGGCTGAATGAGCCTAAGTCGCCCAATGGGATGAATGGGCTTATGTGGCCCAATGGGCCGAATGGCCTTAATGGGCTGAATGGGCCTTCTAGGCCTGAGTGGCCAAATGGGCCTAAGTGGCCTAATGGCCTTAAAAGTCTTAAGTGGATGAATGGGCATAATGGACATAATGGGCCTAATGGGACTAAGTCCAAAATGGGCCTAGTGGGACTAACGTGCCTAAGTGGTCTAATGAGCCTAATGGGTCTCAGTGGCCTAATGGGCCTAAGTGGCCTAATGGGCCTAAGTAGCGTAATGGACCTAATGGGCTTAAATGGCCTAATGTGCCTAAGTGGCCCAATGGGCCCAATGAGAATAATGGGCCTAAGTGGACTAATTAGCCAAAGTGGCCTAAGTGGCCTAATGGGCCTAAGTGGCCTAATGGGCCTAATGGTCCTATGTGGCCAAATGAACCTAGTGGGTCTTAATGGCCTAATGGGCCTAATGAGCCTAAGTGGACAAAGTTGTCTAATGAGCCTAAGTGGTCCAATGGGCCAAGTGTGCCTAAGTGGCCTAATGGGCATAAGTGGCCTAATATGACTAATGGGCCTAATGGGCCAGTGGCCTAATGGGCTTTAGTGGCCTAATGGGATTAAGTGGACAAATGGGCATAATGGGCCTTAGTGGCCTAAGTGGAAAGTGTCCTAATGGGCCTAATGGTCCTTAGTGGCATAATGAGCCTAAGTGTCCTAAGTGGCATAATGGGCTGAATGGGCCTAAGTTTCCTAATGGGCCTAATGGGCCTCGGTGATCAAATGGGACTAATGGGATTGAGGGGCCAAATGGGCCTAATGAGACTAAGTGGCCTAATGGGCCTAATGGGCCTTAGTGGACGAATGGGCCTAATGAGCCTAATGGCCCCAAGTAGCCTAAGAGGCCTAACGGGCCTAATGGGCCTAAGTTGCCTAATGAGCCAAATGGGCCTAAGGGGCCTAATGGGCCGCCGTGGCCTAATTGGCCTAGTGGGCCTAAGTGGCTGAAGTGGCCTAATGGGCCAAATGAACCTAAGTGGCCTAATGGGCCTAAGTGGCCTAATGGGACGAAGTGGACTAATGAGCCTAAGTGGCCTAATGGGCTGAATGGGCATAATGAGAAAAAGTGAACTAAGTGGCCTAATGGGCCATAATGGGCTGAATGGGCATAATGGGATAAAGTGAACTAAGTGGCCTAATGAGCCAAATAGGCCTAAGTGGCCTAATGAGCCTAAGTGACCTAATGGGCCAAAGTGGCCTAATGGCCCTAATGGGCTTAAGTGTCCTAATGGGCCTTAGTGGACTAATGGGCCCAATGAAACTAATGGGCCTCAATGGCCTAACACTACGCCAAAAACTGACAAGGGAAGCGCTACCCCTTTATCAGTGCTCAAAAAAATTGCTGATAAAGGGGGCCTTTATCAGTGCTTCTTTTAGTAGCACTGATAAAGGGGGGATTTATCAGCGCTTTTCCCGAGCATTGATAAATGTTGAGTTTCAAAAAAAAATATTTTTTCATGAAAAATAATATTTTGTTATATAAGTATATTTATATTGATATAAATACAATATATATTTTTTAAATATGTTATAGATACATATAAATAGACTATTACATTTAATATATAAGAAATTTAGTGAAAATGGCTTCAAAATATTTTAAAAAAATATTATTAATCAATAATTTTCTAATTATTATCGATTAAAAATCATTTAATTACAATTTGAGGACACAAAAAAATCAAAACAATTAATAAAAGATCTAAAATACGTTGAAAATGTAACTCAAACTCCAAACGGTCATAACTTTTGATCCAGGTGTCTGTTTGATCTCTACAGTATATCAAATTGAAGCCTGTGACAAGATCTATGCGCTAATGACCCAAGAGAAGCCTCTGTCACATTTTTAGATCCCAAAAAGTCCTAGAAGGCCTCCAAAACTGAGTTTTTAGTCGGGATACCCTGATTTTTTAACATTCAAACAAGTATAACTTTTGATCCGAATGTCCGTTAGGCCTGTACCACATATCATATCGAATATTTTTTCATTTTCTTCGATTTGACTAGTTGTGGCATTGAAACAGAATTCTAGATTATAAGTTATGGTCATTTTAACATTTTATGGATTTTCAAATACACATATATATGTATTTATTCGTAAATATATATGTGTCTGTGTGTGTGTGGGTGTCTATGTGTGTGTCTGTGGGTTTTATATATGTATATATGTATTTATTTATTTACTTACTTATAAACACACATCAAAAACATATTTTTTTCATAAATTCATTTAAAACTAATATTATATGTACATTCTATGGCTTTTTAAATACACATATATATGTATTTATTCGTAAATATAAATGTGTTTGTCTGTGTGTGTGTCTCTATGTGTGTCTGTGTGTTGTATATATATATTTATGTGTGTTGTATATATCTATGTATGTATGCATGTATTTATTTATTTATAAACACACATAAAAAACATATTTTTTCGTAAATGTATTTAAAACTAATCTTATATGTATATATTAATATACAAATAAATATACGTATAAAAAATTATAAATATATATATATATATTAATATGTTAATATACGAATTAATATATATATAAATACTAATATATGAATAAATATATTTATATTAATATGAATCTATATCAATATATGAATCAATATATGAATAAATATAACTATATATATAGATATATCACTAAATAGAGAACAAAATAAAATGGCATAGTGGTAAAGGTGCAGCAGCGAAAGGGGGGAGGTCCCGGGTTCGAGTTCGGGTGGAAGCGAAGGGGGTGCGCATGTATGAGGATGCGTGGGAAGGGCAGTGCATGTGAGACCTCCTAGCACTGATAAAGGGGGTGTGAAGTGCTGATAAAAGCACTCCCCCCATATTATATTTAATTTTTTTTGACCTTTATCAGCGCTTTTTAAAAGCGCTGATAAAGGCCCCTTTTATCAGTGCTAAAAAAAAGCGCTGATAAAGGGGTCTTTTATCAGTTCTTTTTTTAGCACTGATAAAAGGGGCCTTTATCAGCGCTTTTCAGAGCGCTGATAAAAGGGAACCCCTTATATTAGCACTGAGTTTTATAGCGCTTTTTTAGCGATATTAAAGCCCTTTTTTAGTGCTGATATAGGCCGTTTTTGTAGTAGTGTAATGGGCCTAATGGGCCTAAGTGGACTAATGAGCCGAATGGGCCTTAGTGGACTAATGGGATCATTAGGAAAAAGTGGTCTAAGAGGCATAATGTGCCTAATGGACCTATGTGGATTAATGGGACCATTGTTCTTGAGTGGCCTAATGGGCCTTAGTGGCCTAATGGGCTGAATGGGCCTCAGTGGCCTAATGGGATCATTGGGACAAAGTGTCCTAAGAGGCATAATGTGCCAAATGGACCTAAGTGGCTTAATGGGACCAGTGTGCCTAAGTAGCCTAACGGGCCTTAGTGGACTAATGGGCCTAATGGGCCTAATGGGTATAATGGGGCTAAGTGGCCCTAGTGGCCTAATGGGCCTAAGTGGCCTAATGGGCTAAATGGGACTAATAGACCTTAGTGACCTAATGAGCCTAATGATATTAAGTGGCCTAAGTTGCCTAATGGGCCTAATAGGCGTAATGGGCCTAGTAGGCCTCAATGGCCTAATAGACCTAAGGGACTAAGTGGCCTAATGGGCCTAACAGGCCTAAGTGGCTGAAATGGCTTAATGGACCCAAGGGGTTGAAGTGTCCTATTGGGCTTAATGGGCCTAAGTGGCCTTATGGGCCTAAGTGTCCTAATGGGGCTCATGGGACTAATGGGCCAAATGGTCCTAAGTGGCATAATGGGCTTAATAGGCCTAATAGGCCTTAGTGGCTTAATGAGGCGAATGGGCCTAAGTGGCCTAATGGGCCTAATGGGCCTCAGTGGCCTAATGGGCCTAAGTGGCCTAAGGGGCATAATGGACCTAATGGGATCAATGGGCCTAAATGGCCTAATGGGCATAACATGCCTAAGTGGACTAATGGGCTTGATGGGCCTAATAGGCCTAATGGGCTTGAGTGGCCTAATGATATGAATGGGCCTAAGTGGCCAGATGGGCCTGATGGTCCTGATGGGAATAATGGGCTGAATGGATCTAAGTAGCCTAATGGGATTGATGAACCTAATGGGACTAATGGGCCTAAGTGACCTAATGAGCTGAATGGGCCTACGTGGCCTAATGGGTCTAATGGGTCTAATGGGCCTTATGGGACTAATGGGCCTAAGTGGCCGAATAGACCTGATGGGCTTGATGGGACACATGGGCCTCAGTGGCCTCATGGGCCTCATGGGCATAATGGGCCTATAGGGATTAAGTGGTCCAAGTGGCCTAATGGGCCTATAGGGCCTAATGGGCGTAATGTGCCTAATTGGCCTAATAGCCCTGATGGGCCTAATTGGTGTAATGCGCCGAAGTGGCTTAATAGGACTAAGTGGCCTCAGTGGCCTAATGGGCCTAATGGGCCTAAGTGGCTTAATGCACTGAATAGTCCTAAGTGGCCTAATGGGCCTAAGTTGCCTAATGGGCCTAATGGGCCTATGTGACCTAATGGGCTTGATGAGCCTAATGGATCAAATGGACCTCAGTGGACTCATGGGCCTCATGGGCCTAAGTTGACTAAGTGGCCTAATGGGCCTAATGGGCATAAGTGGATGAATGGTCCTAATGGCCCTTAGTGGCCCAATGGGACCAATGGGCCTAATGAGTCTAAGTGGCCTAAGTGACATAATGTGCGTAATTCGCCTAATGGGCATAATGGGCATAATGGGCCTAAGTGACATAATGGGCTTAAGGGTCCTAATGGTCTTAAGTGGCCTAATTAGCCGAATGGGCCTAAGTGGACTAATAGGACTAATGGGTCGAATGGGCCTTAGTGGTCGAAATGGCCTAATGGGCCCAAGTGGCCTAATGGACCTAATGGGCCCCAGCGGCCTAAAGGGCCTCAGCGGCCAAAATGGCCAAAATGGCCTAAGTGGCCTAATTGGACTAATGGGCCTAATGGACCTAAGTGGCCTAATGGACCTAAGTGGCCTAAGTGGCCTAAGTGGCCTAATGGGCTTAAGTGGCCTAATGGGATTAATGGGCATAATGGGCCTAAGTGGCCTTAGTGGCCTAATTGGCCTAATGGGCCTAAGTGGCCTAATGGACCTAATGGACCTAAGGGGCCTAAGGGGCCCAATGGGCCTTAGTAGCTAAATGGGACAAAGTGGCCTAATGGGCCTAATGGGCCTGAGTGGCCTATTGGACCTAATTGGCTTAATGGGCCTATGTTTCCTAATGGACCTAATGGGCCTAATTGGCCTAAGTGGCATAATGAGACAAATGGGCCTAAGTGACCTAATGTGCTGAATAGGCCTCATTGGCCTAATGGGATGAATGGGCCTAATGGGCCTAAGTGGACTAAGTGGACCAATGGGCATAAGTGGCCCAATGGGCCTAAGGGTCCTGGTGGGCCTAATGGTCCCAATGGGCATAATAGGCTAAATGGGTCTAAGTGGCCTAATTAGTCGAATTGGCCTAAGTGACCTAATGCGCCTAATGGGCGTGATGGGCATAATGGGCATAATGGGATGAATGAGACTAAATGGACTTATTATCTTGATGGGTCTGATGGGCCTAATGGGTCTAATGGGTTATGTGGCCAAATGAGCTAAATGTGCCTAAGTGGACTCATGGGCCTAATGGGCCAAATGAGCCTCAGTGTCCTAATGGGCCTCATGGGCCTAATGGGCCTAATTGGACCAATGGGCCTAAGTGGACCAATGGGCCTAATGGGTCCCAGTGGCCTAATGGGCCTAATGGACCTGATGAGCTTAATGGGTGTAATGGTTTTAGGTGGCTTAATGGGCCTAAGTGGCCTCAGTGGCCTAATGAGCTGAATGGGTCTAAGTGGCATAATGGGCCAAAATGGGTCTAAGTGGCCTAATGAGATTGATGGGCCTAATGGGACTAATGGGCCTCAGTGGTCTCATGGACCTAATGGGTCTTAGTGTCCTAAGTAGGATAATGGGCCTCATGGGCCTAATTGGGCTTAAGTGTCCTAATGGGCCTGACAGGCCTGATGGGCCTTATTGGCCTAATGAGCCTAATGGGGCTGATTGGTCTAATGGCCAAAATGGGCCTCAGTGGCCAAATGGGCCTAAGTGGTACAATCGGACTTAGTGGCCCAATGGGCCTAATGGGCCTATGTAGAAGAAAGGACCTTTGTGGCTAAAAGGGCCTAGTGGGCCTAATAGGCCCGATGGGTTCAGTGGGGTTTAGTGGCCTAATGGGCCTCATGGGCCTAAGTGGCCTAATGGGCCTCATGGGCCTAAGTGTCCTAAGTGTCCTAAATGGGCCTCATGGGATAAAGTGGACAAATGGGCCTTGTGGGCTTGATGTGCGTAATGGGCCTTAGTGGCCTAATGTGCCTGATAGGCCTAATGGGCAAAATGAGTTGAATTGGCCCAATGGGCCTAATTGGCCTAAGTGGCCTAATGGGTCTAATGTGATTGATGGGCCTCATCTGCCTAATGGTCCTAATGGGCCTAAGTGGCCTAATGGGAATAATGGGCCAAAGTGGCCTAATGGGCCTAATGGACCTTAGTGGTCCAATGGGCCTGATAGGCACGATGGGCCTAATGGGTCTAATTGGCCTAATGGGTCTAAGTGGCCAAATGGACCTAATGGGCCAAATGGTTTTAATGGCCCCAAGTAGATTAATGGGCCCAATGGGCCTAATGGGCCTAAGTGGCCTAATGGGCTTAAGAGGCGGAATGGGACTAATGGGCTTAAGCTCCAGAATTGTCCCAATAGGCCTAAGTGACGAAATGGGCCTAATGGCCCTAAGTGGTCTAATGGGCCTAATGGGTCTCAAGGGCCTCAAGGGACGAAGGGGCTTCATGGTCCAAATGGGTCTAAGTGTCGTCATGGGCCCAATGGGCCTAATTGGAACAAGTGGCCTAATATGCATAATGGTCCTAATGGGCCTAATGGGACTTAGTGGCCTCATGGGCCTGATGGGCCTAATGGGACTAATGGGCCTATTGGGCCTAATGGGCCTCATCAGCCTAAGAGTCCTAATGTGACCAATGGGACTAATGGGCCTAATGGGCCTATGTGGCTAATGGGATGATGTGGCTAAATGGGCCTAGTGGGCCTAAAGGGCCTAAGCGGCTCAATGGACCTAAGTGGCCAAATGGCCCTAAGGGCCTCATAGTCCTAATGAGCCAAATGGTCCAAACAAGTATAAGTGGCCTCATGGGCCCAATGAACCTAATGGGTCTAAGTGGCCGAATGAGAATAACAGACCTAAGTGGCCTAATGGGCCTGATGGTCCTAATGGGCCTCAAGGACCTATGTGACCAAATGGGCATATTGGGCCTAAGTGGCCTAATGGTCTTGGTGGTCCTGAAGGGCCTAATGGGATAATTGGGCCAAATTGGCTTGATGGGCCAAAAGGGCTTCATGGGCCTAATGGGCCTAAGATGCCTCATGGGCCCAATGGACATAATGGGGCTATGTTTCCTAAGTGGGCCTAAAGGGACTAATGGTTCGAATGGGTATAAATGGATTCATGGTTATAATGGACCCATTGGGCCTCATGGGCCTAAGGTGCCTAATGAGTTGAGTGGGCCTAATGTGCCTAATAGGCTTAATGGGCCTAATGGGATGAATGGGCCTAGTGGTACCAATGGGCCTAATGGTCCTAAGTGGCCTAATTATCCTAAGTGGCCTAAAGGGCCTAGCCAGCCTAATGGGATTAATGGGCCTAATGGGCCCAAGTGGCCTGATGGGTCTAATTGGCCTCATGGGCCTCATGGGACTAAGTGGCCTCATGGTCTTAATGGGCCTAATGGGCCTAAGTGTCCTAATGGACCTAATGAGTCTCATGGACCTAATGAGTCTCATGGGCATCATCGGCGGAATGCGCCTCATGGGCCTACTGTGCATGATGGGCCTAATGGTTCTAAGTGGCCTAATGGGTCGAATGGGACCAAGTACCCTAAAGGGCCTAATGTTTCTAATGGGGATAATGGGACCAATGGGCCTAATAGGCCTAGTGAGCCCAATGGGATTAATGGGGCTCATGGGACTAAGTGGCCTCATGGGACCAGTGGGTCTAATGGGCCTAAGTTTCCTCATTGGTGTGATGGGCCTCATGGTCCTAATGGGCCACATGGGTGGAATGCGCCTTATGGGCCTAATGGGCCTCATGGGACTAATAGTCCTAAGTGGCCTAATGGTCCGAATGGGACTAAGTTCCCTAATGGTCCTAATGGGCCTAATGGGGCTAATGAGGCTAATGGACCTAATTGGTCTAAGTGGCCGAAGTGGCCTAATCGGGCTAATACACCAAATGGGCCTAAGTGGCCTAAGTTTATTAAGGGGCCTAATGGGCCTAGTGGGACTAATGGGTTTAATTGGCCTAATGGTCCTAAGTGTCCTAAGGGCCTAATGGGTCTATGTGGCCTAATGGGTCTAATGGGCCTAAGTGGCATACATGGATTAACAGGCCTAATGGGTCTAATGGGACTAATAAGCCAAATGGCTCTAATGGGCCTAAGTGGGAAAATGAGATAAATGGGCCTAATGGGACTAATTAGTTTAATGGGCCTAATGGGCCTAAGTGACCTAATGTGTTTAATGGGCCTAATGCGCCTAAGTGGCCTAATGGGCTTAATGGGACTAAGTGGCCTAATCTCTCTGATCGACTGAATGGGCCTAATGGGCCTAAGTGGCCAAATGGGCCTAAGTGACCTAATGTGCCTGATGAGCCTAATCAGCCAAAGTGGCCTAATTAGCCTAATCAACCGAATGGAAATATTGGGCCTAATGGGCCTAATTCCTTAGTGGCCTAAATGGCCTAATGGACCCGATGGGCATAATGGGCCTGATGGGCATAATGGGTCTAAGAGGCCTAAGTGGGTGAATCAGCCTAATCGACTGAATGGGCCTAATGGGCCTAATGGGGCGATGTTGCCTAATCAAACTAACCAACCGAATAGTCCAAATGGACCTAGTGGGTTTAAGTGGCCTAATGGTACTAATGGGCCTAATGGGTCTAAGTGGACTAATCTTCCTAATCGAATGAATGGGCCTAATGGGACTAAGTGATCTAATGGGCCTAAAGGGCCTAATGGGCCTAAGTGGATTAATCTAGCTAATCGACCGAATGGGCCTAAGTGACTAATTGGCCTAATCTATCGAATGGGCATAATGGGCCTAGGTGGCCTAATGGGCCTAATGATCCTAATGGGTCTAAGTGGCCTAAGTGGCCTAATCGACTGAATGGGCCTAAGTGGCCTAATGAGCCTAATGGGTCTAAGTGGCATAATCGCCATAATCGATTGAATGGGCCTAATGGGCCTAAGTGGCCAATTGGGACTAATGGGACTAAGTGTCTAAATGGTCCAAATTGGATAAATTGGCCTAATGGGGTTAATGGGCCTAATGAGCCTAAGTGAACGAATGGGCTTAAGTGGCATAATGGGCCTATTGGGCCTAATGAATGTAAGTGTCCTAATGGGCCTCATGGGCTTAATGGGGTGAAATGTCCTAATGGGACTAAGTGGCCTAATGGGCCTATTGGGCTGAAGTGGTCGAATGGGCCTAATGTGCCAAATTGGCCTAATGGGCCAACTGGCCAAATGGGCGTAAGTGGCCTAATGGATCTAAGTTTCCTAATAGGACCAGTGGGCCTAAGTGGACTAATGGGCCTAAGTGGCCTAATGGGCCTAAGTGGCCTAATGGGTCTAGTGGGCCTAATGGCTCTAATGCACCTAATTGGTCTAATGGGCCTAATGGGCATAAGTGGCATAATGGGCCTAAGTGGCCTAATGGGCCTAAGTGGTTGAATGGGCCTTATGGGCATAATGCACCCAATGGGCCTAATGTTTTTGAATGGGCCCAATGGGCCTAAGTGGCTATATTGGATTAATGGGATGAATAGGCCTAATGGACCTCATGGGACCAATGGGCCTAATGGGCCTAATGAGCCTAATGTGCCTAAGTGGCCTAAGGGCCCTAGTGGTCTCATTGTCGTGGGTTTAGAAAATGATAAGATCATGACTTTAATGGTATAAATGACTTCCCACTAGGATTTCATATATAATTTGGAGTAATGATTTATGTTGTGATATGAATTTGTTGAATTTTGAAAATTCTGGAAAGTGTTTTCAAATGTGTAATTTTGAAAAGAGAATGGTTTTGGTATTTTGAAAATGGGTTGATTTTCAAAACCTGGTGGATGTTTTTTCAAAAATTATTGAACATGGAAAATGTTGGATATTTTAAATTTTAGTTATGATAGTTGAAATGTGATAGAATTTGAAATTTTTAAGCCTTCTGTTTCTAGAGAGTGATACTTATGGTGTTTCTCATGTGAACAGAGAATGGAACCCAATAGGCATTATAAAAACCAACTTGAGAAATATATTAAAAATGTGGTTGCACCTGATCCCCATATGAACTAGTAGCTGGTGTAGAGCATATTGAAAGCTTTTAAAGCTATTGATAGTGGGAATAAAAGAGATAAACCATGTCATGTGGAGAATTTGGTTTAGTTTTAGAATCAGAATCCACCCATCTTTTGGGGTGATTCAGAACGAGAAAGGGTAGAGGTGTGGCTAAATAGGATGAATCAAATCATTGATTTCCTAGGCACACTAATGGAGTTCAAAGTCAAGTTAGTGATGTACATGTTGGAATATCTTCCATGTCAGTGGTGGGAGTTTACAATCTAGGATAAAATGTACCAAGGTATGGCATAGGAAGATTTTGAGAATTGTTCAACAAACAATTCTATCCTCACATGTTTAAAATTCAGAGAACGGTGGATTTCTATAGATTGAAGTAGTAGAACCATTATGTGATAGAATATCTGGCTAAATTCATGAATTTAGTCCAGTTTTAACCTGAGGTTGCTGCTAGTGCATCTTTAAAGGCGCACATTTTTTAATTTGGGATGAGGTAGGAAATTTGTTTGAAGATTGTGGTAATATTTATAACAGATTGTACGGAGATGGTCAACAGGGAAACCATGGCTGAAATGGAAATTTTAGGGGTGATGGGTGGATGAGATATTGTGATACCTTTGGAAAAATTTGGAAACTATAATGTGGGGAGAAAGTGGAAGAGGGAAACTTATTTCAAAGGGAGGAGTATGGCTCAAAATTCGATGGAAGGATCAGTGAATCTTCCTATGAAGCTTAAGATCAAGTCAAGATGTTTCCAATGTGGTGATCTAAGACACATGAAGCAAGAATGTATATCACCACCTAGAGCATTCCATAATTGTAATTAGACTGGGTATCTTCATTATTATTATCACCATGCTCCAAGGTTGGGTGTTTGGGACACTTCTCAAGGTTCACAGTCGTATTATGCCTCAACAGGACGAGGAAAGCAAAATACCCCTCGTTATCATAACAGAGTTAGTCATGGTGATTCCAGGAATACCATGAATCCTCAGCATGGGCAATTTCAACAGGGTAATAAAGATAAAAGTGTGGTGAGTAAGTAGGTATTTTGAGTTGAGGGGTTTATTGTGAATGGAAAAATTGTACCATCGATGGTGATAGGTACAATTCTTTTGAATTCTACCCTTATGCAAGCATTTATTGATACAGGTGCCTCTCATATTTCATTGCTTCTCATGTTGTTGATTTTTTGGGTCTAAATGTAGAAATGATTCCTTCTGTTTTGAAACTTCAAACTCCTCTAGGTCAAAGAAAGTGTCGAGCCTTTCTGTGTAGAGATTGTTATATATTTTTCGAGTGACTGGTTCAGGGTCGACCCGGGTTGGTTTGTGGCAGCCTAATTGGCCTAATTTCCCTAAATGACCTAAATTGTTCTAAATGGCCTAAATGGGACTAAATGGCCTAATTAGGATAAATGACCTAAATGGTCTAAATGGCCTAATTTTTCTAATTAGACTAATTGGCCTAATTGGACTAAATGGATTATATGGCCTAAATTGGCCTAAATTGGCCTAAATGGGCTAAATGGCCCAATTGGCCTAAATGGACTAAATGGCCTAAATGGTCGAATTTTACCTAATGGTCTAATTGGCCTAAATGGTCTAAATTGGTCTAAATTGACTAATTGAAATAAATGACCTAAATTTCCTAATTGGCATAATTGACCTAATTGGCCTAAATGTCCCAAATTGGCCTAAATGACCCAAATTGGCCTAAATGGCCTAAATGGCTTAATTGACCTAAATGGCCTAAATGGCCAAAATTATCCTAAATGGATTAATTGGCCTAAATGGCCTAATCATCCTAATTCACCTAAATGGACTAAATTCACCTAAATGACCAAAATGACCTAATTGGCCTAATTGGTATAAATGTATTAATTAACCTAAATAGTCTAAATGGCCTAAATTTCCTAATTAGCATAAATGGCCTAACTCGTCTAATTGTCCTAAATGGACTAAATTATCCTAAATGTCCTAAATTGGCCTAATTGGTCTAAATGACCAAAATAGTCTAATTGGCCTAAATGGAAAAAATGGCCTAATTGGTCTAATTGGCCTAAATGGACTAATTTTCTCAAATGTTCTAAATGACCTAAATTGGCATAATTGGCATAATTGGTCTAAATGTTCTAAATTGGTCGAAATGGCCTAAATTGGTCTAAATGGAATAAATGGCCTAATTATCCTAAATGGCCTAAATGACATAACTGGTCTAATTGTCCTAAATGGACTAATTTTACTAAATGACCTAAATGGTCAAATTGGTCTAATTTCCCTAAATGACCTAAATGACCTAAATTGGGCTAAATGGCATAATTGGCCTAAATGGCCTAAATGGAGTAATTTGACTAATTGGTCTAATTGGTCTAAATGACCCAAATTGTCCTAAATGTCCTAAATAGCCTAATTGAACTAAATTGGACTAAATAGCATAAATGGAAAAAATTTCCTAATTTTCTTAATTGGTCTAAATGGTCTAAATTGGCCTAAATGGCCTAATTGACCTAAATTGCATAAATTACCTAATCAGCTTAATTGGCATAATTGGCCTAAATATCCTAAATTTTCCTAAATGGATTAAATATCCCAATTAGCCTAAATGACCTCAATTTTACTAATTGTCCTAATTTGACTAAATTGTCTAATTGGTCTAATTGTCCTAATTGGCCTAAATGGCATAAATTGGCAAAATCAGCTTAAATGTCCTAATCGGTCTAATTGGCCTAAATGGAATGACTGGATAAATTTTCCTAAATGGTCTAAATTATCCTAAATATCCTAAATGACCTAAATTGGCCTAAATGGCCTAATTGGCCCAAATGGCCTAAATTGGCCTAAATGACCTAAATTGTCTTATTGGAATAATTGGCCTAACTGACCTAAATGACCTAAATGACCTAAATGGATAATTGGACTAATTGGCCTAAATGTACTAAATGAACTAAATGACCTAATTGCCTAATTGTCCTTAATGGCCTAAATGACATAAATGGCTTAAATTGGCCTAAATGGTCTAATTGGCCTAGTTGGCCTAAATGGATTAACTGGCCTAAATGGACTAATTGGACTAATTGGACTAAATGAAATAATTGGCCTAATTTTAATAATTAGGCTAAATGACCTAAATTATCCTAAATGGCCTAAATTGGCTTAATTGGCCTAATTGGTCTAAATGGCTTAAATTTTTCTAAAGATTCTAAATGGTCTAATTGGACTAAATGACATACATGGACTAATTGATATAATTTTCCTAAATTACCTAATTGGTCTAAATTTACTAAATGAGATAATTGGCCTAAATTGACCTTAATAGCCTAAATTGTCCTAAATGGCCTGAATTAGCCTAAATGGCCAAATTGGCCTAATGGGCATGAATTGCCTAATTGGTCTAATTTTAATAATTGGTATAAATGAGCTAAATTGGCCTAAATTACAAAAATTATCTAATTGAACTAATTGTCCTAATTTTCCTAAATGGAAAAAATGGACAAATTGGCCTAAATGACCTAAATTGGCCTAATTGGCCTAAATGGTCTAAATTGGCATAATCAGCTTAAATGGACGAATCGGCCTAATCGGCATAATTGGTCTAAATTACCTAAATTATCCTAAATGGAATAATTTTCCTAATTGGACTAAATGGTCTATATTGTCCTAAATAGCCTAAATGGCCTAAATTGGCCTAAATAGATTAATTAGACTAAATGAACTAAATTGGGCTAAATGGCCTAATTGAATTAAATTGCCTAATTGGCCTAACTGGATAAATGGTCTAATTGGCCTAATTGGCCTAATTGAACTAAATTGTACTAAATGGCCTAAATCTTCTAATTGTCCTTAATGTTCTAAAGGGACTAAATTGGCCTGAATTGGTCTCATTGGCCTCATTGGCCTCATTGGTCTAAATGGCCTAAATTGGCTTAAATGACCTAAATAGCCTAATTAGCCTAAATGGATTCAATGGACTAATTGGACTAAATCGCCTAAATGAAAAAAATTGGCATAAATGGACTAATGGGCCTAATTGGACTATAGGTCGAATGGGCCTAAGTGTCCTAATGGACCTAACACTACCATAAAACTGGGTTTCCGCAGCGCCACCCTTTAACAACACTAAAAAAAGCACTGATAAAGGGGGTGCCTTTATCAGTGCTAGAAAAATATCTGATAAAGGTACCCCCTTTATAATAATTTTTTTTTTGTAATTTTAAAGGTTCCTCCTTTTATTAACACTTTTTTTAGTAGTGTGGATAAAGGGAGGCTTTATTGGTGCTTTTTTTCCTAGCACTGATAAAGTGTATATTTCAAAAAAAATTATATTTCATAAAAAATTATATATTGATATAAAAGTATATTTATATTTATATAAATATAATATATATATTTTAAATATGTTTTAGATTGATTTGATATGTGGTAGAGGCAAAACGGACACCCAGAGCAGAAGTTATGGCAAAACAGACACCCAGAGCAGAACTTATGACCGTTGAGAGGATTTGTGGGACTTTTTGGACTGGATGAAGGTGATAAGGGGTTATAATGGTCACTAGAGTGTAGATATTTTGAAAATATTTTATTTTATATGTGGTGGAGAAAAAACGGACATCCGTAACAGAAGTTATGATTGTTTGAAATTGAGAAACCCTCCTAGCACCTAAAAACCTAAGAAATATATAACTCACTAAAACAACCATAACTTCTTCTTTGGGTGTTCATTTGAGCACTGAGGCTGGTAAAATTAAATCTAGTGAGAATATTGGGAACCACATCCAATCTAAACCGTGAGAATATCAAAGAATCGGAAGATATATCAGTTATACCACTCTAAAAAACTCCAACTTCAAACAACCATAACTTTCGCTCTGGGTGTCTTTTTGGGATCTACCACATATCAATTTGAAGGAAGTAAAGAGATATACATATCAGGATGTCTTGAACAAAGATAAAATCATCTCTTAGACCCTAAAACCCCAAAAAACCATCAGAAGACCCCAAAACTCCGTTTCTGTGTCCGATGCCCTGTCAATTTTTTCTTAAAATGGTAATAAATTTGATTCGTGTGTTTGTTTGGCATCCTATACTAGTTATATAGAAGTTCATTCCATGATCTTTGGTTTGAATGGTCACAAATATTAAATAGACACCTGGATCAAAATTTATGCCTGTTTTAGTGACTCTGGGGTTTGTTAGGTTTTTCAAGCCCCCATTTCTAGCACTTTTGTCCTGTCTGTTGTTTTTTCATACAACTCTAACATATGATCTGCCTATCCGTTCGGCCTCAACCACCTATAATATCAAATATTTTTTTATGATCTTCCATTTTACTGGTCCCAGATCTAGAACGGACTCTTAGATCAAAAGTTTTAATCGTTACCCTGAGTTTAGGATTTATTTGACTTTCTCACCATATTTACAGGTTTTGAAGGTTTCTCTATTTTACCTATTTTTTAGGTTTTCAGGGCTTTTTATTGTTTTTCATAATTTAATGTTATTTATAATCAAATATATAACAATATATGCATATTTTTTATATATTCAAAAAAAAAATTAATTTTATAAATAAATAATTAATCATATTTACATATAAAATATATTTCGTAATATATAAGCCTTATCTAAATAAAAAACGGATATCCATTTTATTTAAAAATATTATGAATATTTATATACCTATATAATGTGTATGTGTATATATATATATATATGTGTGTGTGTGTGATTATGTATTGACAAACTGATATATATTGTCTATATATTCTAAACATATGTATATACATATTAATATATAATATTTGTATATATATATAAATATGTATAATTATACTTATAGATACACATATAATATATATATATGTGTGTGTGTGTGTGTTTTAAATATGTATTTATTTATTTATAAACACACACAGAAAAGCATATTTTAAAAATGTATTTAAAACTGATCTTATAAATATATATTAATATACGAATAAATATATTAATATATAAATATAACTATATATATATTAATATACAGATATATATATATATATAATAATAATATATATTAATATAACTAAATATATATATGTTAATATACGAGTAAATATAACTATATATATATATATATATTAATAAATGAAGAGAAAAGTAATATGGTGGAGTGGTATAGGCTTAGGTGTGCAGGAAACAGGCCCTGAGTTCGAATCCAAGGGAGGCAGGTTCCACGCATGGGTGGAATAATGGCTAGTGCTGTAAAAGGCTGGGTGGGGGCGCTGTTAAAGTATAGGGGGTGTCTGGGCCGTGCGGGCTGGGGTGGGGGTGCTATTGAAGGGGGGTTCAAACACTGTTGAAGCCCTTCCCTGATTTGAAGTTTTTTCAATGTTTTTTAACTTTTATCAGTGATTTTTTTAGAACTGATAAAAGGGACCCCCTTTATCTTTGCTGAGATTAACAACGCTTTTTGTGTTGATAAAGGCCTTTTTTAGCGCTGATAAAAGCCTGTTTTGTGGTAGTGTAATGAGTCTAATGGGATTAAGTGGCCTAATGGGCCTAATGGGCATAATGGGTATAATGGGCTGAAGTGACCTAATGGGCATAATTGGTATAATGGGCCTAAGTGGCCTAATCGGCCTAATGGGCCAATTGGGCCTAAGTTGCCTAATGGACCGAATGGGACTATAGGGTCTAAGTGGACCAATCAGCCTAAGTGTCCTAATAGGCCCATTAAGTGCAATTCGGCCTAATGAGCCTAATGGACTTAATGGATCGAATGAACCTGTTGGGCCTAAGTGGCCTGATGGGCCTAATGGGCCCAATGGGCTTAATGGAATGATTGGGCCTAAGTAGCCTAATGAGCCTAAGTGTCCAATGGAACCATTATGGTCAATTCGACCTAATGGGCTGAATGGCCGAATTGGCCTAATGGACCTAATGGGCCTAATGGGTCTAAGGGGCCTAATGGGCCTAAGTGGACGAATGGGCTTAAGTGGCCTAAGTTTCCTAATGGGCCTAATGGATGAAGGGACCTAAGTGGCTGAATGGGCCTAAGGGGCCTAATGGGCCCAGTGGGTCTAAGGGGCCTAATGGGCCTAAGTGGCCTGATGGACCTAAGTGGCCTAAGTGACCTAATAGGCCTAATGGACCTATTGGGCCTAAGTGACCTAATAGGCCTAATGGACCCAAAGTACTAATTGGATTAATGGGACTAAGGGGGCCAATGGGTCTAATGGGTCTCATTGGTCTAAGAGACCTAATGGGCCTAAGTGGCCTAATGAGCCTAAGTGACTTAATCGACCTAATGGACCCATTATAGCCAATTCTGCCTAATGGTCTAATTGGACTAAGGGGCCTAATGGGCCTAAGGGGCCTAAGGGTCCTAATGGGCCTAAGTGGACTAATGGGAATATTGGGCCTAAGTGGTCTAATGGGGCCAATGGTCCTGATAGTCCTTATGGGCCCATTATGCATAGTTAATCCTAATGGGCCTAAGTGGCTTAATGGGTTGAAGTGTCCCAAGTTGGATAATGGGTCTAATGGGTCCAATGGGTGTAACTGGTCTAATATTCCTATTGGGCCTAATAGGTCCAGTGGGCCTAATGGGTCCAATGGGTCTAAGTGGCCTAATGGCCCTAAGTGGCCTAAGTTGCCTAATGGGCCTAATAAGCCTAATGTGTCCAATGGGCCTAATGCGTTCAATGGGTCTAAGTGGCCTAATGGGCCCAGGTGGCATAATTTTCCTAATGGACCTAATGGGCCTAATGGGTACAATGGTTCTAAGTGCTCAAATTGGCCTAAGTGGCCTAAGTTGCCTAATGAGACTAATGGGCCTAATGGCTATAATCAGTCTAATGAGTCAAAGTGGTATAATCGGCCTAATGAGTCTAATGGGCCTAATGGACTAAATGGATTGAATGGGCCAAAGTGGCCTAATGGGATGAATGGGTCTAATGGGCCTAAGCGTCCTAATGGGCCTAAGTGGCCTAAGTTGCCTAATGGGCATGATGGGTCCAATAGTCCTAAGTTGGCTAATGGGCCTAAGTGGGCTAAGTTTCCTAATGGGCCCAATGGGTCCAAAGGACCTAAGTGGCCAAAGTTACCTAATGGGCCCAATAGGTCGAATGAGCTTAATAGGCCTAATAGGTCCAATGGACCTAAGTGGCCTAAGTTGCCTAATGGGACGAAGTGGCCTAATGGGATTAAGGGGACTAAGTTTCCTAATGGGCCTAAGTGACCTAATGGGTACAATGGGCCTAAGTGGCCTAAGTTGCTTAATGGGCCAAAGTGGCCTAATGGGTCCAATAGGCCTAAGTGGCCTAAGTTGCCTAATGGGCCTAAGTGGCCTAATGGGTCCAATGGGCCTAAGTGGCCTAAAGGGTCCAATGGGCCTAAGTGGCATAAGTTTCCTAATGGTCAAAAGTGTCCTAATGGGCCTAAGTGAGATAATTTGACTAATGGGCCTAGCCTAATGGGTCTAATGGGCCTAATGGGTCTAATAGGTCGAAGTGGCCTAATGGGCCTCAGTAGCCTAAGTTGCCAAGTGGTATTAATGGGCCTAAGTGGCCTAAGTTTTCTAATGGTCCTAATGAGACTAATGGAACTAATTCATCTAATGGGACTAAGTGGCCTAATCGGCCTAATGGTCTAATGGGCCTAATGGGTCGAATGGGCCTAAGTGGCCTAATGGGTCGAATGGGTCGAATGGGAATAAGTGGCCTAATGGGCCTAAGTGGCCTAAGCTGCCTAATGGGACTGATGGTTCCAATGGTCCTAAGTGGCCTAATAGGCCCAAGTGGCCCAAGTTCCCTAATATGCCCAATGGAATGAATGGGCCTAATGGGCTGAATGGACCGAATGGGCCTAATGGGCCAAATGGGTCCAATGGACCTAAGTGTCCTAAGTTGCCTAATGGGTTGAAGTGGCCTAATGGGTCTCATGTTCCTAAGTGGCCTAATGGGACTAATGGGAAGAAGTTTCCTCATGGGCCTCATGGGCCTAAGTGGCCTAACAAGACCAATGGGCCCAATGGTCCAAATAGACCTAAGTGGTCTAACGAGCCTAATGGGATAATGGGCCTAATGGGATTAATTGTTCTAAGTGGCCTAATTTCCCTAATGGTCATAAGTAGCCTCATGGGCCTAATGGGCCTAAGTGGCCTAATGGGACTAATCGTCCAATGGGACTAATGGGCCTAAGTTCAGTGATTTATGAAAATCGGTTGACAACAAAATCCAAAGGGAAATTTGTTAGGGGCAAGCTAATGAGGAAGGAATTTGTTTTCATGTGTTTTATTTTGTTGTCAAGGAAAGATTTTAAAGAAAGAAAATCACCTCACTTTGTATTTTTTGGAACTCATAATGGCCATTGTTTTTAAAATAATCGGACTCACTTTTTCCATCATAACGAGGCAAATTTGTTTGAAAGAAAAGGCACTGATCATACTTGTCTTGGGTTCGATATGTGAAAATATCATAATGAGGAATTGATCATTATATGGAAAGATAGAATAGGTCTCATGGAGAATGCATCTTGTTGGAAGTAAATGGTCATCAGATTCACATTACATCTGGTATGAAAGAAGTGCTTGTTTTGATGAATTATTAGAGTCTGTTGACTTTATTAAATTGAATATGACTATGCTTTGCTGATTCATATTTAATAAATCATAATTTTTTGGAGAACTTATGATGCAAGCTTGATAGAAGAAAATGAAAAATAGGTATTCCAAATCATATCAAGATTTATCATATCTAGGTGAAAGAAATAAAGAGATGATGCCAATTGAAAATGAATTGTTCCAAGTGCAATCAGAGTCGGGCTAAGAAGGAAAGAAAGAAGAAAGTGAAAATATTAATCAGAATTATTGTACCCAAAAATGATCATTATCTGGTATTTCAGCACTCTATTATCCAGCATATGCATAAGAAAACGTTTTTACCCAAGATGATCATACATAGGCTCAGGAAGAAAAATATCGTACCCAATATGATCATATTCAGGCCAACCATTATCAAAAAGATCATACTCTGGTCAATCATATTCAGAGAAGGAATTACTTGAGGTCGATGATTGAAAAGAGAATGAAATAATGAGATCAATAATGTGTTAAACCATTTCAAAAGGGTTAAATTACTTTGTAGGTTTCAATTGGGTAAAAGGTCATTGTATCAGAGTGGAGTTGTTTTATATTTTCAAGTGGGTCAAGAGAAGAAGTAAAGAAGTAAAGGTGGTTTGAAAGAAAAGTTTGCTGGATGTGAAATTGATGGGGAGGTCGACATTAAAAATAATTATCATATTCATCATTCAGAAGGAGAAGTGAAAGTTCTATAAGAATCGAGAAGCTTTGAGAAGAGTTGATAGAGTCAAAATACACCCCAGATTTTAGGGGAAATTGAGATTAGGGTGAATTTGATTAAGCGGGATTTTTTTTATTAATAAAAAATCATCTTGAGGGTCAACTATAAAAGGAGAAAAGTATGTTGTACTTGAGGTGGACCAATAGACTGTTCATGAGTGATAATATCCCAGTTTTAGAGAGAAGAAAAAGTTTCTATATTCACTTTTATTGAAGACGTTTTGATGGATTGAAGTGAAAGAGAAGAAACAAGATAACATAATTGTATTCAGCTGATCATCATACTTAGTGTTTATCATACTTAGTTGATTATTGTATCCGTCTTGTCAATCGTATTCAACCGATCATCATATCGGGCTGGATTAATCAGATCATGATTTCCATACTAGGTCTTTCGGACTAAGGAAGATGGAGAATTGAAGTAGTGTCGATTCATCTCTATCTCATTCTATCATAGTTATACTTTTCATACTGGAGAATATCCGACTGAGTAGAATCGTATCAGGAAGAATCATATCAGGGAGAATCGTACTCGAAGGAATCAGACTAGGAAAATCAGACTTGGTTTTTTTCTTCACAAATTCAAGAAAGTTCTTACCATCTTTTGGGTAAGAAATTGAAGAAGTGTTTTTAATTGAATAAATTTGTGTAATTGAAAAGAAGCACTAGTAACACGAGTCGTTACACAAGAATTGCATTACCTTATTTATTATAAGAGGGTGCACATGCACTATTGGATTTTTCACATAGTGCTACATAAGTGAAAGGGTATATCCTACTCATTGTAATCCAATGATTGTTTTCTAGTGGATTGTGTGGTATTGAAACACTTCTATACCATACCAAGGATGTAGCTATTCTTATTGAATAGCGAATCTTATAAATACTTGTGTTTCTCTGGGTGTGTGTTTGAATTGTTTTCAATAGGGAATAGGATCTTTAACAGGAAGGGAATGGTGTTTTATTTGAAAAGAAACATAATAGAAAAAAGTATCACCGATTCACCGCCTCCCCCTGTCAGTGATACAATTATCTTTTGGGAACTTTCAAGTGTCCTAATAGGCCCAAGGGGCCTAATGGGGCTAATGGGCCTAAATGGACTAATGAGACTAAGTGGTTGAATGGGATTAACTAGACTAAGTGGCCTAATGGGTCCAATAGGGCTAATGGACCTAATGGGCCTAATTGGTCTAAGGGGCCTAATGGGTCCCATGGGACAATTGGGCATAACTGGCCTAAGTGGCCTAATAGGCTGAAGGGGCCTAAGTTTCCTAACTGGCCTAACCGTCCTAATGGGCCCAATGGTCCTAAGGGGCCTAAGTGACCTAATGGGCCTAACTAGCATAAGTGACGGCCCAATGGGCCTAATGGGTTGAAGGTGCCTAAGTGGCCTAACTGGACCAATGAGCCTAACAAGCCTAATGGGGTCAATGTGCCTAACTAGCCCAAAGGGCCGAATTTTCCAAACTGTCCTAACTCGTACAAGGGCCCAAGGCCCCTAAGGGTCTAATGGGTCCAGTGGGCCTAACTAGCCAAAGTGGCATAATGGACCCAATGAGACTAATGGGCCTAACTAGACAAAGTGGCCTAATGTGACTAACTGGCCTAAGTGGTCTAATGGGCTGAATGGGCCTAAGTGGCATAATGGGCCCAATGAGCCCAATGGGCCTAACTGGCCAAAGTGGCCTAATGGGCCTAACTAGCCTAAGTGTCCTAATGGGATGAATTAGCCTAAGTGGCATAATGGGATGAATGAGATGAAGTAGCACAATGGGAGGAATGGGTTTAAGTGGCCTAATGGGCCTCATGGGCCTAATGGGCCGAATGGGCCTAATGAGACTAAGTGACCTAATGGGCTGAAGTGCCTAATGGACCTTAGTGGCCTAATGGTCCTAATGGGACTAAGTGGAAAAAATGGACCTAATGGGCCTAAGGGGCCTAATGGGCCTAAGTGGAATAATGGGCCTAATGGGCCTAAGTGTCCAAATGGGCCTAAGTGGCCTAATTGGCCTAATGGGACTAAGTGGTGTAATGGGTTGAATGGGCCTAAGTGGTTTCATGGGCCTAATGGGAATAATGGGCCTAAGTGGCCTATGTGGCCTAATGGGCCGAATGGTCCAAAGTGGTTTAATAGGCCAAAATGGCTTAATAGGCCTAAGTGGCCTAAGTGGCCTCATGGGCCTAAGTGGCCTAATGGGATGAATGTGCCTAAGTGGCCTAGTGGGCCTTAGTGTCCTAATAGGACTAAGTGGATGAAGTGGCCTAATGGGCCTAAGTGGCCTAATGGGCCTAAGTGGACTAATGGGGCTAAGTGGACTAATGGGCCTAAGTGACCTAATGGGCCTAATGGACATAAGTGGCCCAATGGGACTAAGTGGCCTAATGTGACTAAGTGACCTAATGGGCATAATGGGCATAATGGGCCTAAGTGGCCTAAGTGGCCAAATGAGCCAAATGGGCCTAAGTGGCCTAAGGGGGCTAAGTGGCCTAATGGACCTAAGTGTCCTAATGAGCCTAATGGGACTCAGTGGCCTAATGGGCTTCAGTGGCCTCATGGGCCTAAGTGGCCTAATGGGTCTAATGGGTCTGAGTGGCCTAAGTGGCCTAATGGGCCTAAGTGTCCTAATAGACCTAATGGGCCTTAGTGGCATAAGGGCCTAATGGGTCTAATGGGCCTATGTGGACTAATGGGCCTAAGGTCCTAGGTGGCCTAATGAGACTAATGGGCCTAAGTGGCCGAATGGGCCTTAGTGGAGTAATTGGCCTAATGTGGCTAAGTTGGCGAAGTGTCCTAATGGGCCTATTGGGAGAAAGTAGCCTTATGGGACTTGTAGGAATAATGGGCCAAAGTGGCTGAAGTGGCCCAATGGGCCTAAGTGGCCCAATAGGCCTAAGTGGCCCAATGGACCTAAGTGGACTAATGGGTCTAAGTGGATGAATGAGACTAATGGGCCTAAGTGGACCAATGGGCATCAAGAGCCTAATGGGCCTCAGTGGCCTAATGGCCTTACTGGGCCTTAGTGGACTAATTGGCCTAATTGGCCTAATGGGCCTCTATGGCCTAATGGGATTAATGGGTCTAAGTGACCTAATGGGCCTAATAGGCCACGATGGACTAAGTGGGATAATGTGCCTAATAGGCCTGATGGGCCTAAGTGGTATAATGGGCCTAAGTAGCATAATGGGTCGACTGGGTGGAATGGGACTAAGTGGCCTAATGGGCCTAAGTGGCCTAAGTTGCCTATTGGGCCAAATGGACATAATGTTCCCAATGGGCCTGATGGCCCGAATGGGATTAATGGGCCTAAGTGGCTTAATGAGCTGAATGGGCCTAAGTGGCCTAATGGGATTGATGGTCTTAATGGGCCGAATGGGCCTAAGTGGACTCATGGGCTTGATGGGCCTGATGGGTCTAATGGACTTAAGTGGCCTAATGATCTCAATGGACCTAAGTGTCCTAATGGGCCTAATGGGCCTAATGGGCTGAATGGGACTAAGTGGCCTAATGAGATTGGTGGCCCTAATGGGCCAAATGGGCCAAATGGGCCAAATGGGTCTTAGTGGCCTCACGGGCCTCATGGAATTGATGGTCCTAATGGGCATAAGGGGCCTACGTGGACTAAGTGGCCTATTGCACCTAATGGGCCTCAGTAACCTAATGGGCCTAATGGTCCTAATGGGCCTAATGGGTGTAATGGGCTTAAGTGGATTAATGGGCCTAAGTGGCCTTAGTGGCCTAATGATATGAATGGGCCTAAGTGGCCTAATGAGCCTAAGTGACCTAATGGGCCTAAGTGGACTAATGGTCCTAAGTGGCCTAATGGGATTGATGGGCCTAATGGGCCTTAGTGGCCTCATGGGCCTAATGGGCCTAAGCGACATAAGTAGCCTCATAGGCCTAATGGGAAAAATCAGCCTAATGGGCCTAAGTTGCTTAGGGGCTTGATGTGCTTAATGGGCCTCTATGGCCTAATGGGCCTAATGGGCTTGATTGACCTAATGGGCATAATGGGCCTTAATGGCCTAATAGACCTAATGGGCCTGATCGGCCTAATGGCCATAATGGACCTTAGTGGCCTAATGGGCCTAAGTGTCCTGATGGACCTCAGTGGAAGAAGAATGGGCCCAATGGGGGGAAGTGGCCTAATGGTTTTAATGGGCATAAGTGGGTAAATGGGCCTAATGGGCCTAATGGGCCTAAGTGGCCTAATTGGCCTGATGGGCCTAATGTGCACCATGGGATCAGTGGGTCTAAGTGGCCTAAGTGTCCTAATGGGCCTCATGGGCCTAAGTGTCGTAATGGGCCTAGTGGGCCCAATGGGCCTAAGTGACCTAATGGGCCTGATGGGAGTAATGGGATGAATGGGCCTTAATGGACTAATGGGCCTAATGGGCCTGATAGGCCTAATGGGCATAATGGGCCTCATTGGTCCAATTGGCCTCATGGGTCAATGGTCCTGATGGGCCTGATGGGTCTCATGGTCCTAATGGGCCTAAGTGGCGAAAGTGGCCTAATTGGAATAATGGCCCTAATGGGCCTAATGGGCCTCAGTGGTCGAATGAGTCTGATAGGCCTGATTGGCATATTGGGCCTAATGGGCGTAATGGGTCTAAGTGGCCTAATGGGTCTAATGGGACTAATGGGCCTATTGGTCTTAATGGACCTAAGTGGATTAATTGACCTAATTGTCCTAAGTGGTCGAATGAGCTGAATGGTCCTAATGGGCCTAAGTGACGAAATGGGCCTAATGGGCATAAGCGGTGGAATGGTCCAAATAGGCCTAAGTTGCCTAATGGGACTAATGGGCCTAATGGGCCTAAGTGAACGAATCAGACTGATGGGCCTAATGGGACTAAGTGGCCTCATGGTCCTGATGGACCTAGTGGGCCTCATTGTCCAAATGGGCCTCCTAGTCTTAAGTGGCTGAATGGACCTAGTGGGCCTAATGGGCCTAAGTGGCCAAATGTGCCTAATGGGCCTAAGTTTCCAAATAGGCCTAGTGGGACTAAAGGGCCTAATGGGACTAAGTGGCCTGATGGACCTAATGGGCCTCACAATCATAATGGGCCTAATGGACCTAATGTTCCTAATGGGCCTAAGTGGCCTCATGGGCCCAATGGGCTTAATGGACCTAGGTGGCCTAATGGGCCTAATGGGGCTAAGTAGCCTAATGGGTTTGATAAGCCTAATGGGCCTCATGGACCTAAGTGGACAAAGTGACATAATGATCCTAAGTGGCCTAATGGGATGAGTGGGCCTAAAGGGCCTAATGGGATGGATGGACTTAATTGGTTGGATGGGTCTATTGAGCCTAATGGGCCAAATGGAACTCATTGGCCTAAGTTGCCTCATGGGCCCAATGAGAATAATGGCCTAATGGGTTGAAGTGGCATAAGTGGGCCTAAAAAGTTGAATGGGCTGAAGTGGCCTAATGGGCCCAATGGGGTGAATGGGACTAGTGGGACCAATGGGCCTATTGGGTCTAAGTGGTCTAATTGATCTGAGTGGACTAAGGGGCTTAGAGGGCCAGATGGAGTTAATGGGCCTAATGGGCTTAATGGGCCAATGTGGCCTGATGGGGGTGAATGGTCCTCATGGGCCTAAGTGGCCTCATTGACCTAATGGGCCTAATGGGCCTAAGTTTCATAATGGGACTGATGGGCCTGATGGGCCTAATGGGCCTCATGGGCCTCATGGTCCTAAGTGGCTTAATGGCCTGATTGTGCCTAAGTGCCCTAATGGGCCTAGTGGGGCTAGTGGGATAAGTGGGCCTAATGGGCCTAATGGGCATAATGGGGCAAATGGACCTAATCGACCGAATGGGCCTAATGGGCCTAAGTGGCCTAAGTGGATTAATGGGGCTAATGGGCCTAGTGGGACTAATGGGTTTAATGGCCCTAATAGGCCTAAGTGTCCTAATGGGCCTGATGGGCCTACAAGGCCTAATGGGCCTAAGTGGCATAATCGGGCTAATCGGTCGAATGAGCCTAATGGGTCCATGTGGCCTAAGGGGCCTAAAATGCCTAATGGGACTAATGGGTTTAATGGGCCTAATGGACCTAAGTGGACTAATGGGACCACGTGGCCTAATCGGCCTAAGTCACCAAATGGGCCTAATAGGATTAATGGGGCTAATGGGTTTAATGGGCATAAGTGGCCTAATGGGCATAATGGGCCTAAGTGGCCCAATGGGCCTAATGGGTTTAATGGGCCTCAGTGGCCTAATGGGTCTAATGAACCTAAGTAGCCTAAGTGGCCTAATGGGTCGAATGGGTCTAATTGGCCTAATGGGACTCAGTGGCAAAATGGGCCAAATTGGCTTAAGTGGCCTAATGGGCCTAATGTGCTTAATTGGCCTAATCCCCCTAATAACCTAAATGGGCCTAATTGGCCTAATTATCCTAATGGGACTAAGTGGCCTAATGTGTATAATGGGATTAATGGGCCTAAGTGGCCTAATTTTCCTAATCAGCCTAATCGGCCGAATGGGACTAATGGGCCTAATTTGCCTAAGTGGCATAATGGGCCTAATGATCCTAATGCCTAAGTGGCCTAAGTGGACAAATGGGCCTAATGGGCCTAGTGGGCCTAATGGTCATAGTGAACATAATGGGTCTAAGTGACCTAAGCGGTCTAATCGGCCTAATCAGCCAAATGAGACTATTGGACCTAAGTGACCTAATGGGCCTAATGGGTCAAAGTGGCCTAATGGGCATAATGGACCCAAATGGCATAATAAACATAATCAACTAAATGGGCCTAATGGGCCTAATGAGAAAAAGTGTCCTAATGAGCCTAACTGGCCTAATCTACATAATCGACTGAATGGGCCTAGTGGGCCTAAGTGTCCTAATGGGCCTAAAGGGCCTAATGGGCCTAAGTGGCCTAATCAGGCTAATCGAACAAATGGGCCTCAGTGGCCTAGTCATCCTATTCAATCAAATGGGAATAATGGGCATAATGGGCCTAAATGGCCTAATGGGCCTAATGAGCCTAATGGGTATAAGTGATCTAAGTGGACTAATCATCCTAATCAACTAAATGGGACTAATGGGCCTAAGTGACCTAATGGGATGAATGGGCATAATCAGCCTAATGGGTCTAAGTGACTGAATCATCCTAATCAATCGAATGGGCCTAATGGGCCTTATGGGCCTAAGTGGCCGATTGAGACTAATGGGTTTAAGTGGCTGAATGGGCCTAATGGGCCAATTTGGCATAATGTTGTTAATGCGCCTAATGGGCCTAAGTGGAAGAATGGGATTAAGTGGCATAATGGACCTTATTGTCCAAATGAGCGTAAGTGGCTGAATGGGCCTAATGGGCTGAAGTTGCCTAATGGGCCTAGTGGGCCTAAGTGGTCAAATGTGCCTAATGGGCCTAGTGCACCTCATTGGACTAATGGGTCTAATGGGTGTTAGTGGCCTAATGGGCCTAGTGGGCTTAAGTGCCCGAATGGGCCTAATGGGCCTAATGCGCCCAATGGGCCTAATGGGCTGAATGGGACTAATTGGTCCAGTGGGCCTAAGTGGCCTTATGGGCCTAATGGGCCTAATGGGCCTAATTGGACTAATGGGCCTAATGGGCCTAAGTGGCGAAATGGGTCAATGGTCCTAAGTGACCTAATGGGCCTAAGTGGAGTAATGGGCCAAATGGGACTAATGGACCTAAGTGGCCTTATGGGATGAATGGGTTGAATGGGCCTAATTGGACCAATGGGAGAATGAGTCTAAGTGGCCTAATGGGACAATGGGCCTAAGTGTCCTAATGGGACAATGGGCCTAAGTGGTCCAATGGGCCTAATGGGCCTAAGAGGCCTAAGTGGCCTAATCATCCTAATTGAACCAATGGGTCTAATGGTCTTGATGGGCCTAAGTGAAATAATGGGCCTGATAGGCCGAAGTGGTTAAATGGGCCTGATGGCACTGATGGGCTGAAGTGTCTTAACGGGCCTCGTGGGCCCAATGGGCCCAGGGGGCCTAAGAGGCCCAATTGGCCTAATGGTCTTAATGTGATTAATGGGATTAATGGGCTTAATGTGCTTAACGGGCCTAGGTACCAAATGGGCCAATGGGCCAAATGGGCCAAATGATCCAAATGGGCCTAACTGGCATATGGGGCCAAATGGGCCTAAGTAGCCTAATGGGCCTAGGTGTCCTAATGGAATTAATGGGTTTAACAGGTCTAGGGGCCAAATGGGCCTAGTGGGCCTAAGGGGCCGAATGAGCCTAATTGGTATAAGTGGCCTAATGGGCCTAGGTGGCCGAATGGGCCAAAGTTGCTTAATGAACCTAAGGTCTTAATGGGCCTAGTGGGCCTAATGGACCTAAGTGGCCTCATTGTCATAATGGGATTAATGTGTCAAGTCGTCCTAAGAGGCCTAATGGGACTTAGTGGCCTAATTTCCCTAATGTTCCTAGTCGGCCTAATGGGCCTAAGTGGTCCAATGGGATTAATAGGCTTAATGGGTCTATGGTCCAAATGGGCATAATGGCCAAATGGGCCTAAGGGGCCGAATGGGTCTAATTAGCCAAGGTGGGCGAGTGGGTCGAATGGGCCTAAGTGGTCTAATTGGCCTAAGTTTCCTAATCGCCCAAATGGTCTTAATGGGCCTAAGGAGCCTAATGGGCGTAATGGGTCTAATGTGCTTAAGTTGCCTAATCATCCTAATGGGATAATGGTCTCAGTGGGCTAATGAGACTAATGTTCCTTGTGGGCCTAATGGGCCTAAGTGGCCTAATGGGCCTAATGGGCCTAAGTGGATTAAGTGGTCTAATGGTCCTAAGTCACCTAATGGGCCTAATGGGCCTAATGGTCCTAATGGGCCTAAGTGTCCTAACAGGTCTAATGGGCCCAAGTGGCCTAATGGGAATAATGGGACTAATTGGCTAAATGGGCCCAATGGTTCGAATGGGCCTAAGTGGCCTAATGGGCCTATTGGGTCAAAGTGGATTATGGGCCTAATAGGCATACTGGGTCTAACGGGCCACATGGACCTCATGGTCCTAAGTGGCCTCATGGGTCTCATTGGCCTAAGTGGCCTAATGGGTTTAATGGGCCCAAGGGGTCTAATGGGTTTAAGGGGCCTAATGGGATGAATGGGATTAATGGGCCTGGGTGCCAAATGGCCCTAATGGGTTGAATGGACCTAATGGACCAAATGGGCCGAATGGGCTTAAGTGACCTAATGGGCCTAATCGTCCTAAGTGGCATAATGGGACTAAGTGTCTTAATCAACCCAATGGGATTAATGGACCTAATGAGCCTAAGGGGCGTAATGGGCCTAAGTGGCCTAATGGGCCTAAGGGACCTAATGGGCCTAAGTTACCAAATGGGCCTAGGTGTCCTAACAAGCTTAATGGACTTAACAGACCTAGGGGACAAATAGGCATTATGGGCCTAATGGCCCAAATGGGCCGAATGGGCCTAAGTGGCCTAATGGGTCCAATGGGCCTAAGTGGACCAATTGGCCTAAGTGGCCTAATCAGCCTAATGGGCCTAGGTATCCTAATGGGCATAATGGGCTTAATGGGCCTAGGGGTCAAGTGGGCCAAATGAGCCAAATGGGCCTAATTGGATGAAGTGGCAAAATGAGCCTAAGTGGCCTGATGGGCCAAAGTTGTCTAATCGGCCTAATGGGATTAATAGTCCTAATAGGCCTAATGGGACTAAGTGGCCAAATGGGTCGAATGGGCCTAATTGGCCTAATGGTCCTAATCGACCTAATGGGCCTAAGGGGTCTAATGGGCCAAAGTTGCCTAATCGACCTAATGAGTTTAATTCACCTAATGGTCTTAATTGGCCGAATGGGCCTAAGTGGCCTAATGGGACTAACTGGCCTAATCATCCTAATGGGCTTAATGGGCCTAGTGGACCTAAGTGGCCTAATGGGACTTAGTGTCCTAATCGGCCTAATGTGCCTAAGTGGCCTAATGGGTATAAGTGGCCTAATGGGCTTGCTGGGCATAAGAGGCATAGGGGACAAATGGGCCTAATGGGCCTAATGGGCCTAATGGATTGAATGGGCCTAATTAACCTAATTGTCCCAATGGGCCTAATGGGCCTAAGTGGCCTAATGGGCCTAAGTTTCCTAATCGGCCTAATGGAATTAATGGGCCTAATGGGTCTAATGGGCCTAAGTGGTCTAATGGGATTAAACGGACTCATCAACCTGATGGGATTAATGGGATAAGGGGTCCTAAGTGGCTGATGGACCTCAATGGCCTAATTGATGCAAACCATGCGGAAGGCACGGAGTCGATTGCTCGGGTGGAGGAATTGGATTTGCAAGGCCCAATGACACGAGGAAGATTAAAGAGGTTGAATGCTTCAATGGGCGCTCATCTTGCTTCATTAAAGGCCCAATGGGTATTACCTTGCATGGATGGAGCAAATGGGCCTATAATATCACTTATTCAAGCCCAAAATTGATGATTAAAACTTGGCCCACATGGTTGCACGAATTTGGAGGCCTTGCCCACATGGAGGATTCTAGAAATGGCATCTTTGGACACCAAAGTCAAATCCGGTGGGCTATGCACTCAAAGTCAAATCCGGTGGGCTATGTTGGAAAGTTGTGTGCTTCTTTTCCAAAAGTCTTTGTTGGCTTTTATCTTTTTGACTTTTAAGGGGACAAGGTAGGTTTAGACTTTATGACTTTAGGGTATTAGACCCTTGACCATTGTATCACCCCCTTGGCTATAAATAGCCACCCCATGGCATTGTATTGGCATTCAAGACTTAATTTGAGAGCTTATGCTTTGTTTCTCTCCGTTGTGTGAGGATTATCCCGGCTTTTCCACCTTGCTCTTGTGTATTCTTGCCTTGTCAATCTACAAGTTAGATTGGTGATCCAAGATCACAAAGCCCCCAATTCCGTGCCTCAACCCAAGTGCGTTGTTGTGTGGATTGGCAATCACACCCCTCCCTTGAGTGTGTTGTCTAAGTAGTAGGTCACGCTCCATATAGCGTTGGTTGACTACTTGCTTCCACTTTCCATACCCTTCACTCGTCACTTAGCCCCAATCCGCATCCATCATCCGCCGCCCTACGCCGTGAAGATCGGGCCACCCCGTGCGTCTCGCATCAGTTGGTATCAGAGCTCCGGTTGACACGGTAGGCGTCTATCCCTTTATTTACTTTAATTCTATCCATTACCCTCTTTATCTTTCCATATTATTCACCCATTAAACAAAAAAAAATCCATTTTTCTTGAAAGCCTCCCGAATTGTCCTAGTTTGTGCAAGCTTGGATTATTATAAATTGAGCCAAATTTTCATTCATCTCTCTATATGTGATTTGTATCCAGCAAAAAAAAAATTCTCTCAACTCATCATTTTGTGCTTTTCAAAATTAAGCACATCCTTTATTTGAGAGATTTCGAAAAAAAAAATGTCTTACTCTCCGTTCAATCATCTTGTGCTTTAAAACTCTAAGCACAACACTTTTTGGGGAGAATTGACAAAAACAAAAGCAAAAAAAAAAGAGCGGATACAATTAATCCTTTGTGCTTTACCTTATTAGCACTTTCTATTTCCATATATAACGTTTTCCATCATTTTACTTCATCCCCATTTTGTATTTGGCTCATATTGTTATCTTATCTTGTACAATCGGGCAAAACCCACAATCCACCTATCTACCCTTCTTTCCACCCTCTTTTTGACCCTTTACCATTGTTAAACCCCTTACCACTCAAGCGGGTTGTGTTAAACCATCCCCCGACACAATCCTGATTGAGGAGGAATTGGTGGCACTTGATCGCCCTAAACAAGGTATTATATTTCATAAGAGCTTGGGATTCAAATTGAGTTTTGAGAGTGGAGAGAAATAAGAAAAAAAAATATCTTGTGTGTGTGAGTGTGTGCATCTTGTTGTGTGCGTGTGTGTGTACATCTTGTGCGTGTGAGTGTGTATATATTGCGTGCGTGAGTGTGTATATTTGTGTGTGTGAGTGTGTACATCTTGTGTGAGTGTGTACATCTCGCGTGTGTGAGTGAGTGTGTATCATTGTGTGTGTCCCCCCCCGGTGTGTGTTTGTGTTTGTGTAACTTATCATGGCAGAAGATCGTGGGAAGAAAATTGCTCATGTTAGCGATGAAGGAAGTCGAAGTAGATCTCCCGCACCTGAAGCTACGCAATTCCAAATGCAAGCTTTGGTGAGCCACTTCGAGAAGCTTCTTGATCGGAAGTTGGAGGTGTTACATGAGAGGATTGATGAATTGGAGAATAAACCAAGCCCAAGGATGTTCCATGATAACCCACGACGCGCTCCCGCACCACGTCGTCCCCACATCATGGAGGAGGAGATGGTGAACTTTGATGATGATCTTGATGAAGTCCCACAAAGGAGGAGGTTGTACCAACAACCGAGAGGAGGCCAAAGGAGACAACATGATGATGAACTACTTGGCGGGATCAAGGTGAAGGTCCCTTCTTTTCTTGGGAAAAGCGATCCGGAAGCATACTTGGAGTGGGAGATGCGGATCGAGCAGGTCTTTTCATGCCATTAATATTCCGAGGAGAAAAAGGTCAAACTTGCTTCCCTTGAATTTTCTGATTATGCTTTAATTTGGTGGGATCAAGTTCAAAAGGAGAGGGCTAGATATGGTGGACGTCCCATCAACACTTGGGAAGACATGAAGTTCACCATGCGGAAGCGGTTTGTTCCCACACATTACCATAGAGATCTCCACAATAAACTTCAACGCCTCATCCAAGGGAGTAAGAGTGTAGAAGACTACTACAAGGAGATGCAAATTGCCATGATTCGGGCAAACGTTGAGGAGGATCCGGAGGCAACCATGGCACGGTTTTTACATGGGCTCAATCGGGAGATTGCGGATCAAGTGGAGATGTACCACCATGTAGAGATACAAGATATGATCCACCAAGCCACCAAGATCGAGCTACAAATCAAAAGGAGGAGCAACATGAGGAAACCCACTACCCCTTTCACACCATGGAGAAATCCAAGGAAGGAGATTGGAGAACCATCAAAGGCAAAAGAGGTGGTTGATCGCAAAAGTGACAAGGTAATTCTTCCACCTAAGAAACCTACTTTTGAGGCTAACCAAACCAGGAATAGAGATATTCGGTGTTTTAAATGTCAAGGAAGGGGTCACATTGCTAGTGAATGCCCAAACCGTCGCACCATGATCATCAACAAGTATGGAGAATGGGAGACCGATGGAGAGAGCTCTGAAGAGGAGGAAGATGAATCTCCAGAAATTGAAAATGGAGAATTTGCGGAAGATGGCGAGATTCTTGTCACTAGAAGAGTTTTAAGTGCACAAATGACCGTTGGAGAAAAGGAGCAGCGGGAGAACCTTTTCCATACACGATGCAAGATCAATGGGAAGGTATGTAGTGTTATTGTTGATGGTGGAAGTTGTAGCAATGTGGCGAGCACCGAGTTGGTGGAGAAGTTGGGACTCCCGACTTTAAGGCATCCAAATCCATACCGGCTTCACTGGTTGAATGATTGTGGAGAGCTGAAGGTCACCAAGCAAGTTAAGGTATTGTTCACCATCGGTAAGTACAAAGATGAGGTATTGTGCGACATTGTTCCTATGAAGGCGTGCCACTTGTTGTTGGGTCGACCATGGCAGTACGATCGGCGTGTTACTCATGATGGTTTCTTGAACCGTCACTCTTTTCTACTCCGAGGGGAACCTATAACCCTCAACCCCATGTCCCCCAAGCAAATTCTGGAAGATCACATTTTGAGAGAAAAGAAAAAAAAGAGTGATGAGGAAAGAAAGAGAGAAAATGAAAAAGGAGAGAATGAGGGAAAAATAGAAAATGAGAGAAGCAAAGAAATGGAGAGCAAAGAAAAATCAAGAGGGGAAAAAGATTTGAGAGGAGAGAAAAGTGTGATGTTGGCAAAAAAGAGTGAGGTTAAGGAAGCTTTGATTTCTCGACAAAATCTCTTAGTACTTATGTACAAAGAGGTGATGTTGAACACTAACGACTTAACATCTTCTTTGCCACATGTTGTTGAGTCTTTGTTGCAGGAATTTGAAGATGTGTTTCCCGAAGAGGTGCCACCGGGTTTGCCACCCATTAGAGGTATTGAGCATCAAATTGACCTCATACCTGGAGCATCACTACCGAACCGCCCAGCATATCGCACCAACCCAGAGGAGACAAAAGAAATTCAAAGGCAAGTTCAAGAGTTGTTGAATGTGGGGTATGTGAGAGAGAGTCTTAGTCCTTGTGCGGTACCGGTCCTTCTAGTACCAAAGAAGGATGGAACATGGAGAATGTGCATTGACTGTAGAGCCATCAACAACATCACGGTCAGGTATCGTCATCCTATCCCTAGGTTAGATGATATGCTAGATGAATTAAATGGTTCAACTATTTTCTCAAAAATTGATTTAAGAAGTGGCTACCATCAAATTAGGATGAAAGAAGGAGATGAGTGGAAAACTGCATTTAAGACAAAACATGGACTTTATGAATGGTTAGTCATGCCCTTTGGTCTCACCAATGCACCTAGCACATTTATGAGGTTAATGAATCATGTCTTACGTGCATATATTGGAAAATTTGTGGTAGTTTACTTTGATGATATTCTGGTGTATAGTAGGACTTTGCATGAACATGTAGATCACTTGAGAAAAGTCCTAGAGGTGTTAAGGAAAGAAAACCTGTTTGGAAACATAAAAAAGTGTGAATTTTGTCTCGATAAGATTATTTTCCTTGGATTTGTTGTGAGTGGCAATGGAGTTGAAGTGGACACCGAGAAGATCAAAGCAATACAAGAATGGCCAACTCCAACCTCCGTTGGACAAGTAAGAAGTTTTCATGGGCTTGCTAGTTTTTACAGGAGATTTGTGAAAGACTTCAGCACACTAGCAGCACCATTGAATGAATTGACAAAGAAGAATGTTCCTTTCAAATGGGGGACAACTCAAGAAAAATCCTTCCATGCGCTAAAGGAGAGACTCACCCACGCCCCTCTACTTGCACTTCCAGACTTCGGTAAGACCTTTGAAATTGAATGTGATGCAAGTGGAATTGGCATAGGAGGAGTACTCATGCAAGAAGGTAAGCCTATTGCTTATTTTAGTGAGAAGTTAAATGGCCCAACTCTAAACTATGCTACATATGATAAAGAGTTGTATGCATTGTTTAGAGTACTCGAAACATGGCAACACTATCTTTGGCCTAAAGAATTCGTGATCCATTCTGATCACGAGGCTCTTAAATACCTTAGGAGCCAACATAAACTAAATAGGAGACATGCTAGATGGCTGGAATTCATTGAATCATTTCCATATGTCATCAAGCATAAAAAGGGTAAAGAAAATACTGTGGCCGATGCACTTTCGCGTAGATATTCTCTTTTATCCTTGTTGGATTCAAAACTTCTTGGTTTTGAATACATTAAGGATTTATATGCCACTGATAGTGATTTTAGAGAACCTTATGAACATTGTAAACCTGGAGTTAGTTGGGAAAAGTTCTATTTACATGATGGATTCTTATTTCGGATTGATAAGCTTTGCATTCCTAATTGCTCTATCCGTTTACTTTTACTAAAGGAGTCACATTCGGGTGGGTTAATGGGGCATTTTGGTGTTTCAAAAACTCTAAGTGTTCTTAGTGAGCATTTTTATTGGCCTAGGATATCTAGAGATGTTGAGAAATTTGTGGGAAAGTGCATTGTTTGCCATAAAGCCAAATCAAAGCTGAACCCACATGGACTATATCTTCCTCTCCCAATTCCCAACACCCCTTGGGAGGACATATCAATGGACTTTATTGTGGGGTTACCACGGACCAAGAGGGGGAGAGATTCCATTTTTGTTGTGGTGGATCGGTTTTCAAAAATGGCACATTTTATTCCTTGTCACAAAACAGATGATGCCACTAACATTGCAACACTTTTCTTTCAGGAAGTAGTCAAGCATCATGGCATGCCAAGGACCATTGTGTCGGATCGAGACACAAAATTTCTTAGTTACTTTTGGAAGACGTTGTGGAGCAAACTCGGTACAAAGTTATTATTTTCCACTACTTGTCATCCACAAACCGATGGGCAAACGGAGGTGGTGAATCGCACACTATCATCCCTTCTGCGAACAATTGTCAAAAAGAATATCAAGAATTGGGAGGAGTGTCTACCACATGTGGAATTCGCATATAACAGGGCCAAGCATTCCACTACTCAATATTCCCCATTTGAAATAGTTTACGGCTTTAACCCCCTTGCGCCTATTGATCTAGTTCCTTTGCCTTTACAGGAAGCAGTTAATATGGATGCGAAAGGGCGTGCAGAATTCATCAAGAAAATCCATGAAAAGGCAAGGTTAAATATCGAGCGGATGACCCAAAAATATATGGATCGTGCAAACAAGGGTCGCAAGCAAATGTTGTTCGAGCCCGGTGACTTGGTTTGGATTCATATGCGGAAGGAAAGATTCCCTGAAAAGAGGAAATCAAAACTCATGCCACGAGGCGATGGACCATTCCGAGTGCTTGAAAAGATTAACAACAATGCTTACAAGATAGCTTTGCCAGGTGAGTATGGTGTAAGTGCCACTTTCAATGTTTCTGATCTTTCTCCTTTTTTGGGTGTAGAGGATGAAGAGTCGAGGACGACTCCTTTTCAAGAGGGGGAGGATGATGCAAACCATGCGGAAGGCACGGAGTCGATTGCTCGGGTGGAGGAATTGGATTTGCAAGGCCCAATGACACGAGGAAGATTAAAGAGGTTGAATGCTTCAATGGGCGCTCATCTTGCTTCATTAAAGGCCCAATGGGTATTACCTTGCATGGATGGAGCAAATGGGCCTATAATATCACTTATTCAAGCCCAAAATTGATGATTAAAACTTGGCCCACATGGTTGCACGAATTTGGAGGCCTTGCCCACATGGAGGATTCTAGAAATGGCATCTTTGGACACCAAAGTCAAATCCGGTGGGCTATGCACTCAAAGTCAAATCCGGTGGGCTATGTTGGAAAGTTGTGTGCTTCTTTTCCAAAAGTCTTTGTTGGCTTTTATCTTTTTGACTTTTAAGGGGACAAGGTAGGTTTAGACTTTATGACTTTAGGGTATTAGACCCTTGACCATTGTATCACCCCCTTGGCTATAAATAGCCACCCCATGGCATTGTATTGGCATTCAAGACTTAATTTGAGAGCTTATGCTTTGTTTCTCTCCGTTGTGTGAGGATTATCCCGGCTTTTCCACCTTGCTCTTGTGTATTCTTGCCTTGTCAATCTACAAGTTAGATTGGTGATCCAAGATCACAAAGCCCCCAATTCCGTGCCTCAACCCAAGTGCGTTGTTGTGTGGATTGGCAATCACACCCCTCCCTTGAGTGTGTTGTCTAAGTAGTAGGTCACGCTCCATATAGCGTTGGTTGACTACTTGCTTCCACTTTCCATACCCTTCACTCGTCACTTAGCCCCAATCCGCATCCATCATCCGCCGCCCTACGCCGTGAAGATCGGGCCACCCCGTGCGTCTCGCATCAGTTGGTATCAGAGCTCCGGTTGACACGGTAGGCGTCTATCCCTTTATTTACTTTAATTCTATCCATTACCCTCTTTATCTTTCCATATTATTCACCCATTAAACAAAAAAAAATCCATTTTTCTTGAAAGCCTCCCGAATTGTCCTAGTTTGTGCAAGCTTGGATTATTATAAATTGAGCCAAATTTTCATTCATCTCTCTATATGTGATTTGTATCCAGCAAAAAAAAAATTCTCTCAACTCATCATTTTGTGCTTTTCAAAATTAAGCACATCCTTTATTTGAGAGATTTCGAAAAAAAAAATGTCTTACTCTCCGTTCAATCATCTTGTGCTTTAAAACTCTAAGCACAACACTTTTTGGGGAGAATTGACAAAAACAAAAGCAAAAAAAAAAGAGCGGATACAATTAATCCTTTGTGCTTTACCTTATTAGCACTTTCTATTTCCATATATAACGTTTTCCATCATTTTACTTCATCCCCATTTTGTATTTGGCTCATATTGTTATCTTATCTTGTACAATCGGGCAAAACCCACAATCCACCTATCTACCCTTCTTTCCACCCTCTTTTTGACCCTTTACCATTGTTAAACCCCTTACCACTCAAGCGGGTTGTGTTAAACCATCCCCCGACACAATCCTGATTGAGGAGGAATTGGTGGCACTTGATCGCCCTAAACAAGGTATTATATTTCATAAGAGCTTGGGATTCAAATTGAGTTTTGAGAGTGGAGAGAAATAAGAAAAAAAAATATCTTGTGTGTGTGAGTGTGTGCATCTTGTTGTGTGCGTGTGTGTGTACATCTTGTGCGTGTGAGTGTGTATATATTGCGTGCGTGAGTGTGTATATTTGTGTGTGTGAGTGTGTACATCTTGTGTGAGTGTGTACATCTCGCGTGTGTGAGTGAGTGTGTATCATTGTGTGTGTCCCCCCCCGGTGTGTGTTTGTGTTTGTGTAACTTATCATGGCAGAAGATCGTGGGAAGAAAATTGCTCATGTTAGCGATGAAGGAAGTCGAAGTAGATCTCCCGCACCTGAAGCTACGCAATTCCAAATGCAAGCTTTGGTGAGCCACTTCGAGAAGCTTCTTGATCGGAAGTTGGAGGTGTTACATGAGAGGATTGATGAATTGGAGAATAAACCAAGCCCAAGGATGTTCCATGATAACCCACGACGCGCTCCCGCACCACGTCGTCCCCACATCATGGAGGAGGAGATGGTGAACTTTGATGATGATCTTGATGAAGTCCCACAAAGGAGGAGGTTGTACCAACAACCGAGAGGAGGCCAAAGGAGACAACATGATGATGAACTACTTGGCGGGATCAAGGTGAAGGTCCCTTCTTTTCTTGGGAAAAGCGATCCGGAAGCATACTTGGAGTGGGAGATGCGGATCGAGCAGGTCTTTTCATGCCATTAATATTCCGAGGAGAAAAAGGTCAAACTTGCTTCCCTTGAATTTTCTGATTATGCTTTAATTTGGTGGGATCAAGTTCAAAAGGAGAGGGCTAGATATGGTGGACGTCCCATCAACACTTGGGAAGACATGAAGTTCACCATGCGGAAGCGGTTTGTTCCCACACATTACCATAGAGATCTCCACAATAAACTTCAACGCCTCATCCAAGGGAGTAAGAGTGTAGAAGACTACTACAAGGAGATGCAAATTGCCATGATTCGGGCAAACGTTGAGGAGGATCCGGAGGCAACCATGGCACGGTTTTTACATGGGCTCAATCGGGAGATTGCGGATCAAGTGGAGATGTACCACCATGTAGAGATACAAGATATGATCCACCAAGCCACCAAGATCGAGCTACAAATCAAAAGGAGGAGCAACATGAGGAAACCCACTACCCCTTTCACACCATGGAGAAATCCAAGGAAGGAGATTGGAGAACCATCAAAGGCAAAAGAGGTGGTTGATCGCAAAAGTGACAAGGTAATTCTTCCACCTAAGAAACCTACTTTTGAGGCTAACCAAACCAGGAATAGAGATATTCGGTGTTTTAAATGTCAAGGAAGGGGTCACATTGCTAGTGAATGCCCAAACCGTCGCACCATGATCATCAACAAGTATGGAGAATGGGAGACCGATGGAGAGAGCTCTGAAGAGGAGGAAGATGAATCTCCAGAAATTGAAAATGGAGAATTTGCGGAAGATGGCGAGATTCTTGTCACTAGAAGAGTTTTAAGTGCACAAATGACCGTTGGAGAAAAGGAGCAGCGGGAGAACCTTTTCCATACACGATGCAAGATCAATGGGAAGGTATGTAGTGTTATTGTTGATGGTGGAAGTTGTAGCAATGTGGCGAGCACCGAGTTGGTGGAGAAGTTGGGACTCCCGACTTTAAGGCATCCAAATCCATACCGGCTTCACTGGTTGAATGATTGTGGAGAGCTGAAGGTCACCAAGCAAGTTAAGGTATTGTTCACCATCGGTAAGTACAAAGATGAGGTATTGTGCGACATTGTTCCTATGAAGGCGTGCCACTTGTTGTTGGGTCGACCATGGCAGTACGATCGGCGTGTTACTCATGATGGTTTCTTGAACCGTCACTCTTTTCTACTCCGAGGGGAACCTATAACCCTCAACCCCATGTCCCCCAAGCAAATTCTGGAAGATCACATTTTGAGAGAAAAGAAAAAAAAGAGTGATGAGGAAAGAAAGAGAGAAAATGAAAAAGGAGAGAATGAGGGAAAAATAGAAAATGAGAGAAGCAAAGAAATGGAGAGCAAAGAAAAATCAAGAGGGGAAAAAGATTTGAGAGGAGAGAAAAGTGTGATGTTGGCAAAAAAGAGTGAGGTTAAGGAAGCTTTGATTTCTCGACAAAATCTCTTAGTACTTATGTACAAAGAGGTGATGTTGAACACTAACGACTTAACATCTTCTTTGCCACATGTTGTTGAGTCTTTGTTGCAGGAATTTGAAGATGTGTTTCCCGAAGAGGTGCCACCGGGTTTGCCACCCATTAGAGGTATTGAGCATCAAATTGACCTCATACCTGGAGCATCACTACCGAACCGCCCAGCATATCGCACCAACCCAGAGGAGACAAAAGAAATTCAAAGGCAAGTTCAAGAGTTGTTGAATGTGGGGTATGTGAGAGAGAGTCTTAGTCCTTGTGCGGTACCGGTCCTTCTAGTACCAAAGAAGGATGGAACATGGAGAATGTGCATTGACTGTAGAGCCATCAACAACATCACGGTCAGGTATCGTCATCCTATCCCTAGGTTAGATGATATGCTAGATGAATTAAATGGTTCAACTATTTTCTCAAAAATTGATTTAAGAAGTGGCTACCATCAAATTAGGATGAAAGAAGGAGATGAGTGGAAAACTGCATTTAAGACAAAACATGGACTTTATGAATGGTTAGTCATGCCCTTTGGTCTCACCAATGCACCTAGCACATTTATGAGGTTAATGAATCATGTCTTACGTGCATATATTGGAAAATTTGTGGTAGTTTACTTTGATGATATTCTGGTGTATAGTAGGACTTTGCATGAACATGTAGATCACTTGAGAAAAGTCCTAGAGGTGTTAAGGAAAGAAAACCTGTTTGGAAACATAAAAAAGTGTGAATTTTGTCTCGATAAGATTATTTTCCTTGGATTTGTTGTGAGTGGCAATGGAGTTGAAGTGGACACCGAGAAGATCAAAGCAATACAAGAATGGCCAACTCCAACCTCCGTTGGACAAGTAAGAAGTTTTCATGGGCTTGCTAGTTTTTACAGGAGATTTGTGAAAGACTTCAGCACACTAGCAGCACCATTGAATGAATTGACAAAGAAGAATGTTCCTTTCAAATGGGGGACAACTCAAGAAAAATCCTTCCATGCGCTAAAGGAGAGACTCACCCACGCCCCTCTACTTGCACTTCCAGACTTCGGTAAGACCTTTGAAATTGAATGTGATGCAAGTGGAATTGGCATAGGAGGAGTACTCATGCAAGAAGGTAAGCCTATTGCTTATTTTAGTGAGAAGTTAAATGGCCCAACTCTAAACTATGCTACATATGATAAAGAGTTGTATGCATTGTTTAGAGTACTCGAAACATGGCAACACTATCTTTGGCCTAAAGAATTCGTGATCCATTCTGATCACGAGGCTCTTAAATACCTTAGGAGCCAACATAAACTAAATAGGAGACATGCTAGATGGCTGGAATTCATTGAATCATTTCCATATGTCATCAAGCATAAAAAGGGTAAAGAAAATACTGTGGCCGATGCACTTTCGCGTAGATATTCTCTTTTATCCTTGTTGGATTCAAAACTTCTTGGTTTTGAATACATTAAGGATTTATATGCCACTGATAGTGATTTTAGAGAACCTTATGAACATTGTAAACCTGGAGTTAGTTGGGAAAAGTTCTATTTACATGATGGATTCTTATTTCGGATTGATAAGCTTTGCATTCCTAATTGCTCTATCCGTTTACTTTTACTAAAGGAGTCACATTCGGGTGGGTTAATGGGGCATTTTGGTGTTTCAAAAACTCTAAGTGTTCTTAGTGAGCATTTTTATTGGCCTAGGATATCTAGAGATGTTGAGAAATTTGTGGGAAAGTGCATTGTTTGCCATAAAGCCAAATCAAAGCTGAACCCACATGGACTATATCTTCCTCTCCCAATTCCCAACACCCCTTGGGAGGACATATCAATGGACTTTATTGTGGGGTTACCACGGACCAAGAGGGGGAGAGATTCCATTTTTGTTGTGGTGGATCGGTTTTCAAAAATGGCACATTTTATTCCTTGTCACAAAACAGATGATGCCACTAACATTGCAACACTTTTCTTTCAGGAAGTAGTCAAGCATCATGGCATGCCAAGGACCATTGTGTCGGATCGAGACACAAAATTTCTTAGTTACTTTTGGAAGACGTTGTGGAGCAAACTCGGTACAAAGTTATTATTTTCCACTACTTGTCATCCACAAACCGATGGGCAAACGGAGGTGGTGAATCGCACACTATCATCCCTTCTGCGAACAATTGTCAAAAAGAATATCAAGAATTGGGAGGAGTGTCTACCACATGTGGAATTCGCATATAACAGGGCCAAGCATTCCACTACTCAATATTCCCCATTTGAAATAGTTTACGGCTTTAACCCCCTTGCGCCTATTGATCTAGTTCCTTTGCCTTTACAGGAAGCAGTTAATATGGATGCGAAAGGGCGTGCAGAATTCATCAAGAAAATCCATGAAAAGGCAAGGTTAAATATCGAGCGGATGACCCAAAAATATATGGATCGTGCAAACAAGGGTCGCAAGCAAATGTTGTTCGAGCCCGGTGACTTGGTTTGGATTCATATGCGGAAGGAAAGATTCCCTGAAAAGAGGAAATCAAAACTCATGCCACGAGGCGATGGACCATTCCGAGTGCTTGAAAAGATTAACAACAATGCTTACAAGATAGCTTTGCCAGGTGAGTATGGTGTAAGTGCCACTTTCAATGTTTCTGATCTTTCTCCTTTTTTGGGTGTAGAGGATGAAGAGTCGAGGACGACTCCTTTTCAAGAGGGGGAGGATGATGCAAACCATGCGGAAGGCACGGAGTCGATTGCTCGGGTGGAGGAATTGGATTTGCAAGGCCCAATGACACGAGGAAGATTAAAGAGGTTGAATGCTTCAATGGGCGCTCATCTTGCTTCATTAAAGGCCCAATGGGTATTACCTTGCATGGATGGAGCAAATGGGCCTATAATATCACTTATTCAAGCCCAAAATTGATGATTAAAACTTGGCCCACATGGTTGCACGAATTTGGAGGCCTTGCCCACATGGAGGATTCTAGAAATGGCATCTTTGGACACCAAAGTCAAATCCGGTGGGCTATGCACTCAAAGTCAAATCCGGTGGGCTATGTTGGAAAGTTGTGTGCTTCTTTTCCAAAAGTCTTTGTTGGCTTTTATCTTTTTGACTTTTAAGGGGACAAGGTAGGTTTAGACTTTATGACTTTAGGGTATTAGACCCTTGACCATTGTATCACCCCCTTGGCTATAAATAGCCACCCCATGGCATTGTATTGGCATTCAAGACTTAATTTGAGAGCTTATGCTTTGTTTCTCTCCGTTGTGTGAGGATTATCCCGGCTTTTCCACCTTGCTCTTGTGTATTCTTGCCTTGTCAAACTACAAGTTAGATTGGTGATCCAAGATCACAAAGCCCCCAATTCCGTGCCTCAACCCAAGTGCGTTGTTGTGTGGATTGGCAATCACACCCCTCCCTTGAGTGTGTTGTCTAAGTAGTAGGTCACGCTCCATATAGCGTTGGTTGACTACTTGCTTCCACTTTCCATACCCTTCACTCGTCACTTAGCCCCAATCCGCATCCATCATCCGCCGCCCTACGCCGTGAAGATCGGGCCACCCCGTGCGTCTCGCATCACTAATGGGCATAATGGACAGAAGTGGTAGAAGTGGTCTAATGGGCCTAATGGACCTAAGTGGTCTAGTGGGGTAAGTAGCCTAATTGGCCAAATGGGCCTAAGTGGCCTAATGTGCCAAATGGGCCTAATGGGCTTAAGTGGCCTAATGGGCCTATTGGCCCTAAGTGGCCTAATGGTCCGAAGTGGCCGAATGGGCCTAATGAACATAATGGGCCTAAGTTGCCTAAGTGGCTTAATGAACCTAATGGGACTAAGTGGCCTATGTTGCCAAATGAGCCTAATGGGCCTAAGTGGCCTAATGGGCCTTAGTGGCCTTATGTGCCTAAGTGGCATAATTTTCCCAAGTGGTCTAATGGGCCTAAGTGGCCTAATGGGCCTAATGAGACTCAATGGACTAATGGGCCTAATGGACCTAAGCGTTCTAAATGGCTTGATGGGCCTTAGTGGACTAATGGGCATAATGTGCCTTAGTGGCCTAATGGCCTAAATTGTCCTAAGTGGCCTAAGTGGCCTAATGGGCCTAATCGTCCTAAGTGGCCTAAGTGGACTAATGGGCCTAATGGGTCTAGGTGGCATAATGGGTCGAATGTGCCTAAGTGGTATAATGAGCCGAATGGGCCTAAGTGGCCTAATGGGCCTGATTGGTCTGATGGGCCTAATAGGCCTTAGTGGCCTAATGAGCTGAATAGGCCTCAGTGGCCTAATGGTCCTAATGGTACTGATGGGCTTAAGTGGCCTAATGAGATGAATGGGCCTAAGTGGCCAAATGGGCCTAATGAGGCTAATGGACCTAAGTGGCCTAATGGGCCTGATGGGACCAAGTGGCCTAATGAGTGGAATGGACATGAGTGGACTAATGGGATTGATGGACTTGATAGTATGAATGGGATGAATGGGTCGAAGTGGATGAATGGGCTAGGTGGGCCGAATTGGCCTAAGTGGCCTAATGAGCCGAATTGGCCTAAGTGGCCTAATGTGACTAATGGGCATAAGTGGCCTGATGGGCTAGATGAGGCTAATGGGACTAATGGGCCTTAGTGGCCTCATGGGCCTGATAGCCTAATGTCCATCATGGGCCTAAGTGGCCTAATGAGCCTAATGGGCCTAATGGGCCTTGGTGGCCTAATGGGCCTAATGGGCCTTAGTGGCCTAATGGTCCTAATGTAGTTAATGGGCTTATGTAACCTAATGGGCCTAATGGTACTCAATGTATTAATGGGCCTAAGTGTTCTAATGGGCTTAGTGGACCTAAGTGACATAATGAGATGAATGGGCCTAATAGGCCTAATGGGACTTAGAGACCTAATGGACGTGATGGGCCTTAGTGGCCTCATGGGCCTTATGGGACCAATGGGATTTAGTGGCCTAAGTAGCCTAATGGGCCTAAGTTGATGAATGGACATGATGGGACTGATGGGCCTAATGGGCCTTAGTGGCCTAGTTGGCTTCATGGGCCTAATTGGCATGATAGGCCCAATGGGCCTAATGGGTCTCAGTGGCCCAATGGGCTGAATGGGCATAAGTTGCCTAATGGGATGAATGGGAATAAGTGGCCTAATGGGCATGATGGCCCTGATAAGCCTAATGGGCCTCACAAGTCTAAGTGGTTCAATGGGCCCCATGGGCCTTAATGTTCTAATGGGCTAAATGAGTCGAATGGGTCTAAGGGGCCTAATGGGCCTGATTTTCCGAATGGACCTTAGTGGACGAATTTGCCTAATGAGCCTAATGGGACTGGTAGGCTCAATGGGCATAATGGTCCCAAGTGGCCCAATGGGACTAATGGGCCTAAGTGTCCTAATGGGCCTAGTGGGCTTAAGTGGAATAATGGGTCCGATGGGCCTAATGTGGCGAATGGGCCTAAGTGTCCTAAGTGGCCTGATGGGCATAATGTGCCTCTGTGGCCTAATGGACTGAATGGGCCTAAGTGCCCTAATGGGCCTGATGGGCTTAATGGGTCGAATGAGCCTTAATGGCCGAATGGGACTCATGGGCCTGATAGGACTAATGAGAATAATGGACCTAATGGGAAGAATGGGCCTTTGTGGCTTAATGGCCTAATAGTCCTAAGTGATTGAATGGGCTTAATGGCCTAATGGGCCTAAGTGGATGAATGAGCCTAGTGGACCTAAGTGGTAGAATGGGCCTAAGTGGCCTAATGGTCCTAAGTGTCCTCATGGTCCTATTTGGACTAAGTTGATGGATGGTCTTAATGGGCCTTATGGGACCAATGGGCCTCAGGGGCGTAAGTGTCCTAATGGTCCTAGTGGTCCTAATGAGCCTAAGTTTCCTAATGGGCCTAATGGGTTTAAGTGGCCTAATGGGTCGAATGGGCCGAATGTGACTAGTGGGCCTAAGTGGCCAATGGGCTTAATGGGCCTAAGTGGCCAAATCAGCCTAATCAAAAAATTGTGCCTAATGGGCCTAAGTGTCATAATGGGACAAATAGGACTTAGTTTCCAAATGGGCCTAAGTGGCCCACTGGGCCTAATTTTTCTGGGTGGATGAATGGGCCTGATAGGCCTAAGTGGGTGGCCTGATGTGCCTGATAGGCCTAAGTGGCCTAATGGACCTAATGGGCATCGTGGGCCTAAGTGGACCTCGGGCCTCATGGGCCTAAGTGGCTAAATGGACCCAAGTGGCCTAATTGGCCTAATGGGTCTAATGGGATTAATGGGCTTAATAGGCCTAGGTGCTAAATGGGCCGAATGGGCCTAATAGGCCTAAGTGGACTAATAGACCTAACTGTCCTAAGTGGCCTAATCGAGCAAATGGGTTTAATGGTCCTAATGGGCCTAATGGGATTAATGGGCCTAAGTGGCCACATTGACCTAAGGGGACTAATTGTCCTAAGTGGCTTAATGGGCCTGTGTGGCCTAATGGGCTTAATGAGCTTAACGGGTCTTGCAGAAAAATGGTCCTAATGGGCTGAATGGGCTTCAGCAGCCTAATGGACCTAAGTAGCCAAATGGGCCTAAGTGACCTAATAGGTGTAATTGTCATAGTGGGTTGAAAGGTACTAATGGTCCTAAGGGGACTAATGGGCATAAGTTGTCTAATGGGCTTGGGTGGCCTAATGGGCTCAATTGGATTAACGAGACTAGGGTCCAAATGGTCCAAATGGGCCTAATTGGCCTTAATGGCTTAATGGGCCTAATGAGCCTAATGGAATTAATGAGTCTAATTCACCTAATGGGCAAAGTTTCCTAATCGTCCTAATGGACATAATTTGGCCAATGGGCTGAATGGGCCAAATGGGCCTAAGTGGCCTAATGAGCCTAATGAGCCTAATTGGCCTAATTGGCCTAAGTGGACTAATGGTCCAAAGTGTCCTAATGGGCCAAAGTTTCCTTATTGTCCTAATGGGCATAAGGGGATTAATGGGCCTAATTGACCTATGTGGTCTAAGTGACATAATGGGGCTAATTGTTCTAATGAGGTTTATTGGGCTTAACGGGCCTAGGGGCCTAATGGGACGAATTGGACTAATTAGCCTAAGTGGCCTAATGCGTCTAATGGTCCTAAGTTGCCTAATCGGTCTAATGGGATTAATGGGCCTAAGGTGCCTAATGGTCCTAATGGGCCTAATTTTCTTAATGGTCCTAATGGGACTAAGTGGACTAATGGGCTTAAGTGGCCTAATCATTTTAATTGGATTAATGGGCCTAGTGGCCCTAAGTGGCCTTATGGGCATAATGGGCCTAAGTGGCTTGATCGGCCTAATGGCCCCAAGTGGCCTAATAGGCCTAAGTGGCCTAATGGGCATAATGGGCCTAATTGGCCTAAGTGGCCGAATGAGACGAATGACCCTAATTAGCACAATGGACCTAATGGGTGTAAGTGGCCTAATGGTCCTAATGGGCCTAAATGGTGTGATGTGGCTAATGGGCCTAAGTGGCCTCATGGGCCTTAAGGACCTTAGTGCCCTAAAGGGACCCAGTGACGTCATGGGCCAAATAGGCTTAATAGTCCTAATGGGCCTAATGGGATTAAGTGGCATATGTGGTCCAATGGGCCTAATGGGCCTAAGTGGCCTATGTGGTCCAATGGGGCTAATGGGCCTAATGGGATATATGGTCCAAATTTGTCAAATGGGACTAATGAGACTAAGTGGTCGAATGGGCCTACTGGCCTAATGTGCCTAATGGTTTTAATGGGCCTAAATGGCCTAATGGGTCTAATGGGTGTGATGGGCCAAAGTGAACAAATGGGCTTAATGAGCCTAGGTGCCCAATGGGCCCAATTGGCAAGAGTGGCTTAATGGGTTGAATGGGCCGAATGGGCCTAAGTGGCCCAATCGACCTAAAGGGCCTAATGGGACAAAGTGGTCTAATGTACCTAAGTGGGTGAATGGGCCTAAGTGGTCTAATGGGGCTAATGGAACTAAGTGGCCGAATGGGGATAATGGGCCTAAGTAGCAGAATGGGCTTAAGTGGCGCAATGGGTCTAATGGGCCTAATTAGTGTAAGTGACCTAATGAGAATAATTGTCCAAATGGGCCAAAGTGGCCTAATGGGATTAATGGGACCAAGTGTCCAAATGATCCAAATGGGCCTAAGTGGCTAAACTGGCCCAATGGGCCTAAGTGACCTAATGGGCCTAATGGGCCTAATGGACCTAAGTGCCTCATGGGCCTAATGGGCCTAAGTGGCATAAGTGGTCTAATCGACCTAATTGACCAAATAGGCCTAAGTGGCCTAATGGGTCTAAGTTTCCAAATGGTCCAACTGGGCCTTAGTGGCCCAATGGGCCTAATTTTCCTAAATGGCCTAATAGGCCTAATGGGCCTAAGTTTTATAATGGGCCTAAGTGGAAGAATGCACCTAAGTGGCCCAAATGGGCCTAATAGGCTGAATGGGGCTAAGGGCATGAATGGGCCTAACATGCCGAATGGGCCGAAGTGGCCTATTGGGCCTAATTTACCTAAGTTGCCTAATGGGCCAAATGGGATGAATGGGATGAATGGGCGTAATCAGACTAAGTGGCCTAATGGGCCAAATTAGTCTAATGGGCCTAGGTGTCATAATGTGCCTAAGTGGATGAATGAGCCTAAGTGTCCCAAATGGGCCTACTGGCCCAAATGGGGCTAAGGGCTCAAACAGGCCTAACGTGCCGAATGGGCCGAAGTGGATTAAGGAGCCTAATTGGCCTAATGGGCCTAATGGCCTGAATGGGCCTAAGGGTACCAATGGGACGAATGTGCCTAATGGGCCAAAGTGGACTAATGGGACTAATGGGCCTAATGGATCTAAGGGGTCTAATGGGCCTAATGGGACAAACGATCCTAATGGGCCAAATGGGCCTAATCAGCCTAATGGACCTAAGTGGCCTAATGGTCCTAAGTTTCCTAATGTGAAAAAGTGTCCTAATGGGGCTAATGGGGCTAAGTGGAATAATTGGCCTAAGTGGCCTAATGGTCCTACTGGACGTAAGTGTCCTAATGGGCCGAAGTGGCCTAATGGGCTGAATGGGCCTAAGTGGCCTCATGGGCATAGTCGGCCTAAGTGGCTTAATGGTCATAATGGTCATGATGGGCCTAATGTGATGAAGTGGCCTAATGGACCTAATGGACCTAAGTGGACTAATGGTCCTAAGTTGTCTAATGGGCCTAAGTGGCCTCATGGACGTAATGGGACTAAGTGGCCTAATGCATCAAATGGGCCAAATTGGCCTAATGGGCCTAATGGGTCTAAGTGGCCTAAGTGACTTAATGGGCCTAAGGGACCTAATCGACATAATGGGATCAGTGGGTCGAAGTGGCCTAATGGGCCTAATGGTCCAAAGTGGCCTAATGGGCCTAATTGGCCAAAGTGGCCTAATGGGCCTAAGTGGCCTATTGTGCCTAATGGACCTAAGTGGACTAATCGGCCTAATTGGATTAATAGGCATAAATGGACTAATGGGAATAATGGGACAAAGTGGACAAAGTGTTCTAATGGTTATAATGGTGCAAAGTGGCCTCATCGGCCTAATGGGCCTAAGTGGCCTAATGGGCCTAAGTGGAAAAATGGGTCTAAAGGGCCTAAGTGGCCTCATCAGCCTAATGGGAGTAAGTGGAAAAACAGGTCTAAAGGGCCTAAGTGGCCTAATGGTTCTAATGGGCCTAAGTGGCCCGATGGGCCTAATGGGCCTAAGTGGACTCATGGACCTAAAGGGCCTAGGTGGCCTCATGGGAATAATGGGACTCAATGGCCTCATGAGCCTAATGGGCCTAAAGATCTTGGGGGCCTAAGTGGCCTAATAAGCCTAATCAGCCTAATGGGCCTAAGTAGCCTAATGGGCTTAATGGGCTTAAGTTGACTAATGGGCCCAATAGGACTAATGGGCCTAATGGGCCTAATGGGCCTAATGGGACTAATGGGTTTAATGGGCCTAAATGGACTAATGGGCCTAGTGAGCATAATGAGATGAAGTTTCCAAATGGGAGTAATGAACCTAGGTGGCCCATTGGGCCCAATGGGCTTGAGTAGCTTAATGGTTCAAATGGGGCGAATGGGCCAAAGTGGCCTAATGGACCTAAAGTGGCCGAATGGGCCTAAGTGGCCTAATGGGGATAATGGACCTAAGTGGTTGAATGGGCCTAAGTGGCCGAATGGGGATAATGGGCCTAAGTAGCGGAATGGGCTTAAGTGGCCGATTGAGCCAAATGGGCCTAAGTGGCCAAACTGTCCCAATGGGCTGAATGGGCCGAATGGGCTTAAGTGGCCTAATGGGCCTAATGGGACTAAGTGGCCTAATGGGCCTAATTTCCCTAATTGGCCTCATGGTCCTAATGGGACTAAGGGGCATAAGTGGTCTAATCAACTTAATTGACCGAATGGGCCTAAGTGTCCAAATGGGCCTATTGGGCCTTAGTGGCCCAATGAGCATAATTTTCCTAAGTGGCCTAATAGGCCTAATGGGACGAATGAGATGAATGCGCCTAATGGAACTAAGTGGCTGAATTGGCCTAATTGGTATAATGGTCCTAAGTTTTATTATGGGCCTAAGTGACCGAATGCGCCTAAGTAGCCCAAATGGGCCTAATGGCCTGAATGGGGCTAAGGGCCCAAATGAGGCTAAGGGCCCAAATGGGCCTAACTTTCCAAATGGGCCTAACGTGTCGAATGGGCCGAAGTGTCCTAATGGGCCTAATTTGCCTAAGTTGCCTAATGGGCCAAATGGGACGAATGTGATGAATGGGCGTAATGGGACTAAGTGGCCTAATGAGCCTAATTGGTCTAATGGGCCTAAGTTTCATAATGTGCCTAAGTGGATGAATTGGCCTAAGTGTCCCAAATTGGACTAATGGTCCGAATGGGGATAAGGGCCCAAACGGGCCTAACGTGCCACCGAATGGGTTGAAGTGGCCTAATGAGCCTAATTGGCCTAAAGGGCTTAATGGCCCGAATGGGCCTAAGGGTCCCAATGGGACGAATGGGTCTAATGGGCCAAAGTGGACTAATGGGCCTAATGGGCCTAATGGATCTAAGGGGCCTAATGGGCCTAATGGTCCAAACAACCCTAATGGGCCAAATGGTCCTAATCAGCCTAATGGGCCTAAGTGGCTTAATGGGCCTAAGTTGCCTAATCGGAAAAAGTGGCCTAATGGGACTAATGGGCCTAAGTGGCATCATGGGACTAAGTGGCCTAATGGGCCTAATAGATGTAAGTGTTCTAATGGGCTGAAGTGTCCTAATGGGACCAATGGGCCTAAGTGTCCTCATGGGCGTAGTGGGCCTAAGTGGCATAACGGGCCTAATGGGCTGAAGTGGCCTAATGGGCCTAATGGGCCCCAGTAGCCTAATGGGCCTAAGTTGTCTAATGATCCTAAGTTGCCTCATGGGTGTAATGGGACTAAGTGGCCTAATGCATCGAATGGGCCTAATTGGCCTAATGGGCCTAATGGGTCTAAGTGGCCTAAGGGGCCTAATGGGCCTAAGTGGCCTAATCGACTTAATGGGCGTAGTGGGTCAAAGTGGCCTAATGGGCCTAATGGTCCAAAGTGACCTAATGGGCCTAATGGGCCAAAGTGGCCTAATGGGCCTAAGTGGACTATTGAGCCTAATGGGCCTAAGTGGACTAATCAGCCTAATGAGATTAATGGGCCTAAACAGACTAATGGGCATAATGGTTTGAAGTGGCCAAAGTGGCCTAATGGGCCTAAGTGGCATAACGAACCTAAAGGGACTAAGTGGCCGAATGGTTCTAATGGGCCTAAGTGTCCTGATGAGCCTAATGGGCCTAAGTGGCCTCATGGATCTAAAGGGCCTAGGTGGCCTCATGGGCATAATGGGCCTCAATGGCCTTATAAGCCTAATGGAACTAAAGGGCTTGGGGGCCTAAGTGGCCTAAAGGGCCTAATCAGCCTAATGAGCCTAATGGGATTAAGTTGTTAAATAGGCCCAATAGGACTAATGGGCCTACTGGGCCTAAGTGATCTAATGGGCCTAGGTGACCTAATCAACCTAATGGTCCTAATGGGTGTGATTAGATTAAGTGGTCAAATGGGCCTAATGGGCCTAATGTGCTGAATGGGCTTAAGTGGCCTAGTGGGCCTAATGGGACAAATGTGCCTAGTGGGCCTAATGGGCCTAAATGGCCTAATGGGCCTAAATGAGTTAATGGGTGCTGACGTGGTCTAATGGGCCTAAGTGGCCTAATGGTATTAATGGGCCTAATGGCTATAATGGGATTAAGTGGCCTAATGGGCCTAAGTGGCCAAATTATCCCAATGGGACTAAGTGGTGTAATGGGTCTAACGGGCCTAAGTGGCCTAAGGGGCCTAAGTGGCCTAATGGTCCTAATGGGCCTAAGTGACCTAAAGGTACTAATGGGCATAATGGGTCTAATGGGCCTAACAAGACAAATGGTCCCATGTTGCCTAATGGGCCTACATGGCTAAATGGGCATAAGTGGACTAATGGGCCTAAAGAGCCTAATCGGCCAAAGGGGCCTAATGGGCCTAAGTGGAATAATCATTGCCTAATGGGCCTAAGTGGTTCAATGGGTGTAATGGGTGTAATGGGCCCATGTATCCTAATGGGCCTAATGGGACTAAGTGACCTAATGGAATAAATGGGATGAATCGTCCTAATGGGCCTAATGGGCCGAAGTGGCCTAATCAGCCTAAAGAGCCTAATGGGCCAAAGCAACCTAATGGGCCTAAGTGGCATAATCGGCCTAATGGGCCTAAGTTTCCTAATGGGCCTAATGGACCTAATTGACCCAAGTGGACTAATGGTCCTAAGTGACATAATTGTTACCAAATGGGCCTAAGTAGCTTAATGGGCCCAATGGACCTAAGTTTCCTAATGGGCCTAAGTGGGCGAATGAGCCAAATGGACTGAATGGGCCTAATGGACTGAAAGGACCTATGTGACCTAATGGGATGAATGGACCTAAGTAGCCTAATGGGACAAATGGGACAAATGGGCGTAATGGGCCTAAGTGGCCGAATGGACCTGATTGGCTGAATTTGCATAATGGTTCTAATTGGCCTAAGTTTCCTAATGGGCCAAATAGGCCAAATGGGTCTAAGTGGCCTAATGGGACTGATAGGTCAATTGGGCCTAAGTGGCGTAATGGGCCAAATGAGACGAATGAGCTTAAGTTTCCCAATGGGCCTAATGGGTTGAATGGGCCAAAGTTTCCAAATGGGCCTAATGGGCCGAAAGGTATTAATGGGTTGAATGGGCCTAATTTTCCCAATGGGCCTAAGTGGCCTAATAGTCCTAATGGACCTAAGTGGCCTAATGGACCTAAGTGGATTAATGGTTCTAGTGGGCATAATGGGTCGAATGGACCCAATGGGCTGAAGTGGTCTAGTGGGGTGAATTAGTCGAATGGTCCTAATTGGCCGAAGTGGCCTAATGGTCCTAATGGGCTAACTAGACCGAAGTGGCCTATTGGGCCGAAATGGCCTAAATGGTACAATGGGTGTAATGGTCTGAATGGGTCGAATGGGACTAAAGGGTCCAATGGACCTAATTATCTGAATGTGTCACATGGTTCTAATGGGCCTTGTGGGGCGAAGTGGCTTAATGGACTTACTGGGTCTGATGGAACTATTATGCATAATGGACCTAATGGGCCTAAGTGGCTTAATGGTATTAAGTTCACAAATGGTCCTAATGAGCCTAATGGGAGTAATGGACATAATGGGACTATGTGAACCAATGGGACTAGTGGGATTAAGTGGGCTAATGGTCCTAATGGGCCTAAGTGGACCAATGAGCCTAAGTGGTCTAATGGGCCTAAGTGGCCGAATGGGATGAATGGGCCTAATGGGATGAATGAGACTAATTATTTGAATGGGAATAATGGGCATAAGTGGCCAAATAGGCCAAAGTGGTCTAATAGTCCCAATGGACCTAACCGGACAAATTTTCCTAATGGGGCCAATGGCCCAAATGGTCCAAATGGGCCTAAGTGGCCTAATGGGCCTAAGTTCCCTGATGGGTTGAAGTGGCCTAATGAACACAATGGACCTAAGTTGCATAATGGGTCTAAGGGGCCTAAGTGGCCTAATGGGACAAACTAGAATAATGGTCCTAATGGGCATAATGGGCCTCAGTGGCCAAATCGACCTAAAGGGTATAATGGGCCTAAGTGTCTGAATGGTCCTAATTGGCCTAAGTGGACCAATGGGACTAATTGTCCTAATGGGCCTAAGTGGGCCTACTGGGTCTAATGGTCCTACTAAGCCTAATGGGCCTACTAGGCATAATGGGACTACTAGGCCAACTGGTCCTATTAGTACCAATGGTCATAAGTGGCATAATGTGCCTAAGTGGCCTAATGGGAATAAGTTGCCTAATGGGTCTAATGGTCCTAAGTTGCCTAATGGGTTTAATGGGCCTAATGGGCCTATGTGGCCTAATGGGCCAAAGTGGATGAATAGGCCTAATGGGATTAATGGACATAATGGTCCGAAGTAGCCAAATGGGCTTAATGGGTCTATGTTTCCGCATGGGCCTAATGATCCTAGATGGCCTAATGGGCCTAATGGGCCTAATGATCCTTAGTGGCCTAATGGGCCTAATGCGCCTATTGGGCCTAAGTGGCCTAATGGGCCAAAGTGGATGAATGGACATATATGCCTAATGGGCATAATGGGCATAATGGACCAAATGGGCCTAAGTGGCCTAATGGGCATAATGGTTGTAATGGGTCAAAGTGGACGAGTGGGCATAATGGGCCTAATGGGACAAAGTGGCCAAATGGGCCTAATGAACCTAAGTGGCATAATGGGCCTATTGGGCCTAATTGTCTTAACTGGACTAATGGGCCAAATAAGCCTAAGTGGCCTAATGGGAAAAAGTGGATTAATGTGCCTAATGGGCCGAATAGACCTAATGGGCCTAATGGTCCAAAGTGGCCAAATGGGCCAAATGGGCTTAAGTGGCCTAATGGGCCTAATGGGACTAATGGGGCTAAGTGGGTACGATTTCACTTTGCGATTGCACTGGGTACCATTCCTTTTCGATTAGAATCATCTCTTTCTTCTCTTCCACCTAGATACAATAAATCTGGACACGATTTGGAATACCACTTTTCCCCTTTCTTCCATAAAGCTTTCATGATAAGTTCTTCAATAAACTTATGATTTATAAAATATGAATCAGAAAATCATAGTCAAATTTAATTTTATTATAGTTAGTAGACTTAGATACTTCATCAAAACAAACACCTCTTTCATACCAGATCAATTGTTAATCTGATGAACATTTAGTTCCTGCAAGATGCATTCTCCATGCAACCAATTCTCTCTTTCCATATAACGATAAATTCCTCATTATGATCCTTTCACATACCAGACCCAAGACAAATATGATTAGTTCCTTTTCTTTTAAACATCTTTGCCTCATTATAATGGATAGAGTGAGTCTGATTCTTTTGAAAACAATGGCTAGTATGATTTCCGCAAAATACAAAGTGAGGTGATTTTATTTCTTCAAAATATTTCCTTGACACCAAAATAAAACACATGAAAACAAACACCTTCCTCATCAGTAGGGTCCCAACAATCCCCCCTTTGGATTTTGTTGTCAACCAAGTTTCATAAATCATTTAACTTAGGCTCATTTGTCCCATTTGGACCATTCCCCACTTAGGCCCAATAGGGAACCTGGGCCTATTATGCCCATTAGGCCACATACACCCATTAGACTCATTAGGCCACTTTGGACCATTTGACCATTTAGTCCCGTTAGTCCCATGAGGCCCATTAGGCCACATTAGCCAATTAGGACACTTTGGCCCATTAGGCTCATTAGGCCAAATAGGTACTTGAGGCCCATTAGGCCACTTCGGCCCATTAGGCCACTTAGGCCCATTGGACCCATTAGGCCTATTAGGACCATTCATCCCATTCATCCCATTGGGCCCATTAGGTAACTTAGGCCACTTAGGCCCATTATGCCACATAGTCCCATTATAACCATTAGGCCCATTAAGTAACCTAGGAAACTTAGGCCCATTAGGAAACTTAGTCCTAGTAGATCCATTAGACCCATTAGGCCACTTAGGCCCATTTGAGCCAATAGGACCATTATGTACATTAAACCCATTAGACTGATTAGGCTACTTTGGGCCATTAAACCCATTAGTACCATTAGGCCCATTAGGCAACTTAGGCCACTTAGGGTCGTTGAGCCACTTAGACCCATTGGACCCATTAGGCCCATTAGGAAACTTAGGCAATGTAGGACCATTAATCCACTTAGACCTATTAGACCCATTATGACCATTAGTCCCATTATCCATTAGGCTCGTTAGGCCACTTATGCCCATTAGTCCCATTTGGCCACTTCAGCCAATTAGGCCCATTAGGACACTTAAGCCCATTAAGCTCATTAGGCCACTTCGACCCATTAGGAAACTTAGGACACTTAGGCCCATTGGATCCATTAGGACTATTGGTCCCATTAGGCCCATTCATCCCATTAGGCGCATTAGGTAACTTTGGCCACTTAGGCCAGTTGGACTCATTAGGCCCATTGGATTCATTAGGCCCATTGGTCCCATTATGGAACTTAGGCCACTTATGTAAATTAGTCCACTTAGGCCCATTAGACCCATCAGGCCCATTAGGAAACTTAGGATACTTAGGCCCACTAGGCCACTTAGGCCCATTTTACCCATTTATCCCATTAGGCCACTTAGGCACATTCCACTCATTACATCCATTAGGTCCATTAGACCCATTAGGTTGATTAGGCCACTTAGGCCCATTATACCCATTAGGCCCATTAGTCCCATTAGGAAACTTAGGCCACTTAGTCCCATTCTACCACTTAGACCCATTGGACCCATTAGGCCCATTAGGAAACTTATGCCACTAAGGCCCATTAGGCCACTTAGACCCATTGGACCCATTAAGCACATTGGACCCATTAGGCCCATTAGGCAACTTAGGCCACTTAGGGTCATTAGACCACTTAGAACCATTAGACCCATTATGTACATTAGGAAACTTAGGCCACTTACACCCATTGGAACTATTAGTCCCATTATTCTCATTGGACAACTTAGGCCACTTCGACCCATTAGGCCACTTAGGCCCATTGGACCCATTAGGCTGAATTATCCATCATGGGCCAATTAGGCCCATTAAGACCATTGGCCCCATTAAAACACTTAATCCCTGTATTCCCATTAGGTAAATTAGGCACATTAGGCTACTTAGGCCCATTAGGCCCTTTAGATCCATTAGGCCCATTGGGCCTTAACCCCATTCGGCCAATTAGGCCATTTGGCCCACTAGGTCAAATTGGCCACAATGGGACCATTAATCCCATTAGGTCACTTAGGACCAACGGTTCCAATCGTCCCATTAGGCCTATTAGGTCACTTAGGCCACTTAGCCCCATTAGGACACTTAGGCCCATTAGGCCCCTTAGACCCATTAGACCAATTAGGCCGATTGGACCCCTTAGGCCCATTAGGCCAATTAGGCCTTTGGGCCCATTATGCCCACTAGGTCACTTAGGCCAAATAGGCCCAATAGTCCCATTTAGTCTATTAGGTCACTTAGGCCACTTAGGCCCATTAGGCCCCTTAGGTCCAATAGGCACCTTAGACCCATTGGGCCCATTAATCCCATTGGGCCCCTTAGGCCCATTGATCCCATTAGGCCCATTAGGTGCATTAGGACACTTAGGCCTACTCGTCCACTTCGGCCCATTAGTCTCCTTAGACCCATTAGGCTCATTGGGCCCATTAGGCCCATTAGGTCCATTAGGGAAATTTGGCCACTAGCCCATTAGGTTGAATTGACCATAGTGAGACCATTAAGCCACTTAGTCCCATTAGTCCATTATACCTATTAGGCTGAATTGGTCATAGTGGACCCATTAGGCCACTTAGGACCAATAGGCCCATTGATCCCATTAGGCCCATTAAGCCAACATGCCCATGGTCCTTAGACTTTAAGATTATTATTAATGCATGTCACAACTTGCATACTTAGATGTATGTCGTAAACCATGACGATAATAGCTCATGGGGAAGTTGGATATGTTGGGTGCAACATGAGTGAAATGTCATTAATGAATAAGTTGAGGAAGGATTTGTCCCTTCCATCTTTATAGAAGCAGATATATCAACCCTTTGATTGGAATAAAACCGTCACATTAAATTCCATGTCCATGGTGTAACAGTGCGTTTATTTTAGATAGTCAAAGGAAGACATATTGAAAATATAGGTTAGTGACATGGATGTGCAAACTTATTGATGAGATATTTTTATAAAGAGATTATATTACGCACTGATCATTCGTATGTGGTTTTCAATGTTTGGACATCAAGTTCTTTCACTTTGGTTCCTTGAAACATTGCTAGATGGTAATATTGGACTTTAGGTAAGTCTGCCTAATGTCAATGAGAAGGAATCCTAGAAGGTCACACACTAAGTGTTTCTATTTATCTCTATTAAATTCTATTTGAGTTTAAATAATTGAATATATATTATTCTCAAGTCTAAGGAATAATTTTTTTCAATTTATATTGATCAAATAAAGTAAATAAATATTTATTCACCAACATGTGAATAAAATATTTATTTTATTTATTGAATATTTTAATAAATATTTATTTTATATATTGTAAATAAAATATTTATTTATGAATAAAATATTTATTCAGTTGTTCAATAAATGATATAGGAGTGTGAATGGACCAAGATTGAGTCCATTGACAAATATTAATTAACAATACCGTCATATAATTTTTTTATTGTATAAGTTGGTGTGCGCCACAAAATAATAATTATATAAATATTATTATACGGTACAAGATTTATTGAAGGTAATTAATTTTATTTAATGGTCATTATGAAATTAAATAATATTTTAGATTAAATATCAACTCTATAAATAGGTGGTTGTGTCTATTGTGTAGAGCATCCAAAAATTGAGAATAGAAAATTCTTGCACACAACAAATTATCTCTCAAATCCTTCTCTCTCTCTCTCTCTCTCAAGAATGAGAAGTGAAAGAAATATTTCTTCAAGACCAAAGAAAGAGTGATCAAGAATGAACAACATAAGAGATTGGACTCACCGCACTAGCACCTGGAGATTGAGTGGTGCTTCTCAGAGATCATAGAAGCATGTGTGGATCGCCTCTATAGGGATTTTATCCGAGGATCCTTATAGTGCAATGATAGTAACCTGAAAGGGTATTTTTAGATGATAAAAATTCACTAACGAAGAAAATCCCTAATCACATGTATTTATTTCTCTAAATATTAAATAAATTAAATTTAAATTTGACGTGAAATATCCTCACTCTGGGTTTTGGTCAATGATTTTTAAAATAAATTTTAATACATCATCCATCTTCGCACACTTTTGTTATGCCTAAAACCACAACCACCACCACTGTTGTCGTCGCCACCTTCGTCATACCCTGCCCCACCCAACTGCCACTGCCACCACCATCGTCATTAGCTCGACCACCACTAGGACCCTCATTGAAATCACTTGAGGTATCATATAAAGAGGTAATTGATGTCATACATGAATCAAAAGTAATAGTAGTCTCTGATAGAAGTGGTGGACTTATAACTAACATGTCTTTCAGGAAGTGTTCAGTGACCAATTTACTTCTTTCACACTCCCTTATATCTATTTTTTGGCCTCATCTACTTCTTCATGATCATTTTTCATATTGGGGTTCTTATAGGGTTTAGAGGCACTCGATGAGGGCAAATACCTAGTGGGTATTATGTTTTTCATGGTTTGACATCCGAATCTCCCATGGCACTCATCACCTAATACTTGTCTCAAATGATCATTTTTTACGAAGTTTCCATCTTCTTTCTCATCGAGGGCCTCCAGAATACACTGTTGAAAATATAAATATATTTAATTATGAATTACGTATCAAAATATAAAATATCAATAAAAAAACTTATAATATTTTCTTGTGTTTGTTCATTTATAGATTTTCTATTATTTTTCTTCCTACTCAAGGAAAATAATTTTGCTCAAGGCACACGACCTTTGATGCCAAATTCATCTTGCTTCAAATGACATTGATTAGTATAATACTATATTATTGAATAATATAAAAGTGATAAACCTAGAATGAATTAAAATTGTAGATGTTTAAGAAATACATAAAATGAAGAAGCATCTAAATATACATTTAATTAGAAATTTAATACTAGTGACATAACATAAACAATACATACTAATTAGCATGATAAAAATGTGTATGGTATGGATTCCTCTTGTATATTCATTTCGGTTAAATTCCATTTATGTTGTGTAATTTGGTTATTCAATCACTTGGTAATGTTAATCATTTTTCCATTTGGTTATTTGGCTAATTATCCAATTAGTCCATTTAGGAAAATTAGGACAATTAGTCTAATTATGTCATTTAGCCCAATTAATCCATTTAGAAAAATTAGGTCGTTTAGTCCAATTAGGAAATTAGGCCAATTAGGTCATTATCCCATAGGAAATTTAGGCCTTTAATTCATTTAGGCCAATTAGTCCATTAGGCCATTTAGGCCATTATGCCAATTAGGCTAATTAGACCATTTAGTCAATTAGGCCAATTAGGCTAATTAGACCATTTAATCCAATTAGATCATTTAATCCATTTAGACCAATTAGATTTAATCCAATAAGACTATTTAATCCATTTAGACTAATTAGGTTATGAGACCAATTAGTTCATTTATATCAATTAGGACATTATGCCAATTATACCATTAGGTTATTAGGCCATTTGGATATTTAGACCAATTGGGCTATTTAGGTCATTAAGACATTGACCCATTAGTTCAATGGCTCATTAGGCTAATTGTTCATTTGGACATTTGGTCATTTAGGCCAATTTAGACCAATTTAGGCCAATTAGAACCAAAAAATCCTAAAACCTAGAACCAAAACACTATATATGAAACACTAATAGATAAGGCATAATTAGGCTCATTATTCCAATTAGGCTACTTAGGCCCATTAGGTCACTTAGTCCCATTCTCCCCATTCGGCCCAATAGGCCACTTAGGCCCATTTTCCCATTCGGTCACTTAGGCCTAGTAGGCCCATTAGGTCGATTTGGCCACTTAGGCACACTAGAATCATTAGGCCACTTAGGCCCATTAGGCCCATTTAGCCCACTCGACCCATTAGGCCTATTAAAACCATTAGGACACTTAGGCCCATTAGGCCCATTACAACAATTAGGCCACTTAGTCCTATTAGGCCCATTACGCCGATTAGGCCACTTAGGCTCATTATTCCCATTATCCCCATTAGGACACTTAGGCCCAATTGGACCATTGGGCCCATTAGTACACTTAATCACATTAGGCTAATTAGGTCACTTAGCCCATTGGTCCACTTAGGCCCATAAAGTCCCATTAGGCACATTAGGCCCATTAGGCTCATTAGGCGCATTTGGCCCATTATGCCCATTATGCCACTTAGGCCCATTCGGATCATTAGGTCCATTAGGATTATTAGGCCACCTGGTCCCATTAGTCCCATTAGGCACATTAGGCCCATTAGGCTCATTAGGCGCATTCATCCCATTAGGCCCATTAGGCCACTTAGGCCCATTCAGACCATTAGGCCCATTAGGCTGATTAGGCCACCTGGACTCATTAGGCCAATTAGGCCACTTAGGCCCATTGTGAAAATTAGTCCCATTAGGCCCACTAGGCCCTTTAGGCCCATTAATACTACTAGGGCAATTAGGCCCATTAGCCCCATTACCACCATTAGGCTCATTAGGCCACTTAGGCTCATTAGGCTCATTAGGCCACTTAGGCCCATTCAGACACTTAGGCCCATTATCCCACTTTGGTCCATTGAGACCATTTGGCCCATTTTCCCCTTAGGCCACTAAGGCCCATTTGGCCCATTAGGCCACTTAGGCCTCTTAGGCCCATTAGGCCACTTAGGCCCATTGATCCCATTAGGACCATTTGACCTCTTAGGCCACTTATGCCACTTAGTCCCATTAGGAAACTTAGGCCCATTAGGCCCATTAGGCCCCTTAGGCCCATTAGGCCACATAGGCCCATTAGGCCACTTAGGCCCATTAGGCAACTTAGACCCCTTATGCCCATTTTCCACTTAGGCACATTCAGGGCATTAGGACCATTAGGCCACTAAGGCCCATTCTTCCACCTAGGACCATTAAGAACATTAGTCCCATTAGGCCCATTAGGACCATTAGGCTGCTTAGGCCCCTTAGGCCACTTAGGCCCATTATGCCAATTATGCCCCTTAGACCCCTTATGCCCGTTAGGCCTCTTAGGCTGATTAGGCCACTTAGGACCATTCAGAACATTAAGCCCACTATGCCATTTAGGACCATTCAATGCATTAGGCCCATTAGACCACTAAGGCTCATTAGACCCATTAGGCTCATTAGACCACTTAGGCCACTTAGGCCACTTAGTACCCTTAGTACCATTAGGCCACTTATACCAATTAGGCCCATTAGTCCACTTAGGTCCCTTAGGCCACTTTGGACCATTAGACCACCTAGGTCCATGAGGCCCATTAGGCCCATCAGGACCATTAGGACCATCTGGCCCATTAGTCCCATTAGGCCACATAGGCCCCTTAGGCCACTTAGTCCAATTTGACCAATCGATCCCATTAGTACATTAAGTCCAATAGGCCACTAAGTCCCATTAGTCCACTTAGGCCCATTTGGACCATTAGGACCATTTGGCCACAAAGGCCCATTAGTCCCATGTGGCCACTTAGGACCATTTGGCCCATGAACCCACTTAGGCCACTAAGTCCCATTAATCCCATTAGTCCACTTAGACCCAAAAGGTCCATTCATACCATGAGACCCATTAGGCCACTTAGGCCCATTAGGCCAGTGAGGTCCATTTAGGCCATTAGGCCACTTAGGCCAATTAGCCCACTTAGGCCCATTAGGCCCATTAGGCCACCGAGGCCCATTAGTACCATTATGCCATTGAGTCTCATTAGGACCATTAATCCAATTATTCCCATTAACCCATTAGGTCCATTAGGCCACTTAGGCCCATTATGCCACTTCAGACCATTAGGCTAATTCAGCCACTTAGGCCCATTAGACCCATTCGACCACATAGGCCCATTAGGCCACTTAGACCCATTAGGTCCATTAGGCCACTTAGGCCACCTAGTCCCTTTTGGACCATTAGGCTCAATAGGCCACTTAGTCTCATTAGGCCACTAGGCCCATTAGGCCACTTAGGCCCATTTGGCCCATTTGGCCACTTCATCCCATTAGGCCCAATATTTCTATTCGAACCATTTGGCCCATTCATTAACTTAGTCCCATTAGGCCAATTAGGCTCATTTTCCCTATTAAGACACTTAGGTCCAATAGGCCCAACATGCCCATTAGGCCACTTAGGCCCATTAGGCCAATTTTCCCACTTTGGGCCATAAGGCCTATTATTCCCATTAGTCCCTTTATGCTAATTCATCCATTTTGTCCCATTTGAACCATTAGACCCATTAGGACACTTAGTCCCATTAGGTCCATCAGTCCCATTTGGCCATTATGGCCCATTAGGCCCATTAGGCTCATTAGGCCCATTCACCCACTTTGACCCATTAGGACACTTAGGCCCATTAGGAGCATTAAGGATCATTAGTTCAATGAGTCCCATTAGGCCCATTAGGCCACTTAGGCCCATTAGGACACTTTATCCCATTAGGCCCATTTGGCCACTTCGGACCATCATGTCTATTAATCCCATTAGGCACATTTGTCCACTTTGTCCCATTAGGACACTTATGCCCATTAAACCCATTAGGCCACTTAGTCCCATTAGACCCATTATGCAACTTATGCTCATTATTCCACTTAGGCCCATTACACCACTTAGGCCCAGTAGTCCCATTAGGCCCATTAAGCCTAGTAGTCCCATTAGGCTGAGTAGGCCCAGCAGGCCCATTAGGACCATTAGGCCTAGTAATCCCATTAGGACCACTAGGCCCACTTGGTCCCATTAGGCCCAATGGTCCACTTAGGCCCATTGGTGCACTTAGGCTCATTAGGCCCATTAGGCCACTTATGCCCATTAGGCCACTTAGGCCCATTATGACCATTCAGTCACTTAGTCCCATTAGGCCCATCAGGACCATTAGACCCCCTTAGACTCGTTAGGCTCATTAGTCCACTTTGACCCATTAGGCCCATTGGAACCATTCGACCCATTAGGCCCATTCGACCCATTAGGCCCATTCGGTCCATTAATCCCATTAGAATCATTAGGCCACTTAGGTCCATTAGGCTGCTTTAGCTCATTAGGCCCATTTGGAACATTATGCCCATTCGGCCATTAGGCCATTTTGACCATTAGGCCCATTCAGGCCACTTAGGCTCATTCGACCACTTAGGCCCATTAGGCCACTTAGGCCCATTAGACCAAGTAGGCCCATTAGGCCACTTAATCCAATTTGGCCCATTAATCTCATTCGTCCCATTAAGAACATTTGGCCACTTTGGTAAATTAATCCCATTGGGCCTCTAAGGCCCAATAGGACCATTTGGAAACTTGGGCCCATTAGGACACTTAAGCCCATTAGTCCCATTCGGTTGATTAGTCCGATTAGGCCACTTAGGACACTTAGGCCCATTAGTCCCATGAATACACTTAGGCCCATTAGCCACATCAGTCCACTTAGGCCCATTAGGACCATTAGTCCCATTGGGCCACTTAGGCCCATTCGGCCCATTGGCCTAGTTGGTCCACTTAGGCCCATATGGCTCATTCGGCCACTTGGGCACATTAATCCCATTAGGCCACTTCGGCCCATTTGTACAATTAGGCACATTAGTCCACTTACACTCATTAGGCCCATTGGGCCACTTAAGACCATTCGGCCACTTAGGCTCATTAGCCACATTAGTCCACTTTCTCCCATTTAGCCACTTAGGCCAATTCGACCCATCGGGCCACGTACAACCATTTGTCCACTTAGGTCCATTAGGCCACTTTGGCCCATTAGTCCCTTTAGGCCAATTAGTCTACTTTGGCCCATTCATCCCATTCGGCCCATTCGACCCATTAAACCATTTTGGCCCATTAGGCCCATTAGGCAACCTCGATCCATTACGCCTATTTGGCCACATTGTCCCATTACGCCCCTTAGGCCACTTAGGCCCATTGAACCCATTAGGCCCATTGGGCCACTTAGCCCATTAGGATCATTCGTCCACTTAGGCCCATTTAGCCCATTCGCCCTATTAGAACCATGAAACCATTGAGTCCCATTAGGCAACTAAGGACCAAGAGGCCACTAGGCCCATTAGACCCATTAGGCCACTTAGGCCCATTCAGCCCATTAGGCCACTTACACCCATTAGGTCCATTGGGCCACTTACCCCTTCCGACCCATTCGACCACTTAGGCCAATTAGTCCTATTAGGCCTCTTAGGCCACTTACACCCATTAGGCCCATTAGGCCACTTAGGCCCACTATGACCATTAATACCATTAGTCTGATTAGGCCACTTAGTCCCATTAGGTCCATTAGGTGCACTAGACCCATTAATCCCATTTGGATGGTTAGGCAACTTAGGCCCATTAGGCACATTAGGCCACTTAGGGTAATTAGACCCATTCGTCCCATTAGGCCCATTAGGCCCATTAGTCCCTTATACCCATTAATCCTAGTAAGCCCATTTGGCCACTTAGGTCTATTAGGAAACTTATCCCCATTAAGTAGATTAGGCGACTAAGGCTCATTAGGCCACTTAGGCCCACTAGACCCATTAATCCCAACAGGCTGATTATGCCACTTAGGACAATTAGGCCCATTAGGCCCATTACGCCTATTAAGCCCATTTGGATGATTAGGCAACTTTGTCACATTAGGCCACTTTGGTCCATTAGTCTGCTTAGGCAATTATGCCCATTAGGCCCATTAGGCCACCCGGACCCATTTGGCCCATTCGGCCCATCGGTCCCATTATGCCCATTACGCCGATTAGGAAACTTTGGCCCATTATGCCACTTCAACCCATTAGGCCCATTGGAACCATTAGGACACTATGGGAAAATTGTCCTATTAGGCTAATTTGGACCCCTGGCCTGTTAATCCCATTAAGCCCATTAGGCCACCTCATCCCATTAGGCCACTTAGGCCCATTAGTCCCCTTAGGCCAATTAGGCCCCTTAGTCCCATTACGCCCATTACACCCATTACACCAATTACACCCATTAGGCCCATTAGGATGCTCAGGCCCATTAGGCCACTTAGGCCCATTAGGCGTATTAGGTCACTTAGGCTAACTAGGCCCATTCGTCCCATTAGGCCCATTAGGCCCATTAGGTTCCTAGGCTCATTAATCCCCTTAATCCCATTAGGACACTTAGGCCAATTAGGCCACTTAGCCCCATTAGGTAGATTAGGAAACTAAGGCACATTAGGAAAATTAGGCCACTTAGGCCCATTATGCCACTTATGCCAATTAGGCCCATTAGGCTCATTAGTCCCATTAATCCCATTAGGATGATTAGGAAACTTTGGCCCATTAGGCCACTTGAACCACTAGTACACTTACGCAAATTAGGCCCATTCATCCCATTAGGCCCATTAGGCCACCAAGGTCCATTTTTCCCATTCGGCCCATTGGACCCATTATGCCCATTAGGCCAATTAGGCAACTTTGTCCCATTTGGACACTTCGACCCATTAGGCCCATTAGACCCATTAGGCCACTGAGGCCAATTAGGCCCATTATGCCCATTTGGACCCTAGGTCCATTAATCACATTAATCTCATTAGGCCACTTAGGCCCATTAGGCCCATTTTTTCCATTAGGCCCCTTAGTCTCGTTAGGCCCCTTACACCCATTACGACCATTATGCCCATTATGCCCATTAGGCCACTTAGGCCCATTAGGACGCTTAGGCCCATAAGGTTGTTGAGGCCCATTCAGCCCATTAGACCCATTTTTCCAAAGGCTCATTAATCCCATTAAGCCCATTAGGCCACCCAGGCCCATTAGTGCCCTTAGGTCCACTAGGACACTTAGGCCCATTAAGATCATTAAGACCATTAAGCCAATTAGGTCGATTAGGCCACTTAGTCCCATTAGGCCACTTATACAAATTAGGATCATTAGGTCACTTAGGCCCATTAGGACCATTAGGCCCATTAGAAAAAATATGCCCATTTGGTACCTAGGCCAGTTAAGCCCATTAACCCCATTAGGCCCACTAGCCCCTTGGGCCCATTTAGCCCATTAGGCCACTTAGGCCCATTCGACATGTTAGACCACTTAGGTGCATGAGTCCCATTCGGCCACTTAGCCATACCAAGCCTATTCGGCCCAATCGTCCACATAGGAAAATTAGACCCATTCGGACACCAAGGCCGATTTGGCCCATTCAGCCACCTAGGTCAATTTGGCCCATTATGCCACTTAGGCCCAATTGTTGGATTACACAGATTAGGCCACTTAGGCTCATTAGTTCAATTAGGACCATTATACACTAAGGCCCACTAGGCACATTAGGCCCATTTGGCCAATTAGGCCACTTAAACCCATTTGGACCATTTGGCCACTTAGGCACATTAGGCCCACTAGTACCGTTAGGCCACTTAGTCCCATTATGTCCATTAGGCCCATTCAACCACTTCATCCCATTCAGTCACCTAGGCCCTTTAGGACCATTAGGCCACTTAGGCCCATTAATCCCATTATGCCCCTTATGCCACTTGGGAGCATTAGGACCATTAGGCCACTTAGGCCCATTCAGCCCATTATGACACTGATGCCAATTAGGCTCATTCAGCCACTTAGGCCCACTTGTCCCATTAATCCCATTAGGACGATGAGGCCACTTAGTCCCATTATGCCACTTAGGCCCATTAGGACCATTAGGACCCTTAGGCCCATTAATCACATTATGCTGATTAGGAAACTTTGGACCATTAGGCCACTTAGGCTCATTAGGCCCATTAGGCCACTTAGGTTAATTAGGCCCATTCGGCCCATTTGGCCCCTAGGCTAGTTATGCCCATTAATCCCATTAGGCCACATAGGCCCATTAGGACACTTAGGCATATTAGGCCGATTAGGCCATTAAGGCCCATTAGGCCACTTAGGTCCACTAGGACCATTAAGTCCATTAGGCCGATAAGGCCACTTAGGCCCATTAGGACACTTAGGCCCATTCGACCCATTTGGCCCATTAGGCCAATTAATTCCATTATGTCGATTAGGAAACTTTGGACCATTAGGACCCTTAAGCCCATTAGTTCTATTAGGACCATTAGGCCACTTAGTCTAATTAGGTCCATTCAGCCCATTAGACCACTTAGGACCATTCGTGTGATTAGGCTCATTTGGCCTATTAATACCATTAAAGCGATTCGACAAATTTGGCCCATTCAGCCACTTAGGCCCAATTGTCCACTTAGGCCCATTTGGCCCATTCAGACCATTCAGGCCATTCGGGCCATTAGGCCCATTAGGCCCATTAGGCCCATTAGGCCACTTAAGCCACATAGGCCCATTAGGCACATTGGTCCCATTAGGCCCATTAAGACACTTAGGCCCATTAGGCCCACTAGGACCATTAGGCCCATTCGGCCCATTAGGACACTTTGACCCATTGGACCCATTAGGCTCATTAGGCCCACTAGGCCCATTAAGCCACTTAGGCCCATTAGGCCACTTCGACCCATTAGGCCACTTATACCCATTAGACCATTAGTCCCATTAGGCCACTTAGGCCCATTTGGGAACTTAGGCCCATTAGTCATATTAGGCCACTTAGGCACATTCAACCAATTAGGAAACTTAGGCCCATTAGGCCCATTTGTCCACTAAGCCCATTCGTCCCATTAGGCCCATTGGGCCACTTAGTCTCATTTGGCCCACTTGGCCCATTATTCCCATTCATCCCATTATTCCCAATAGGCCCATTAGTCCCATCAGTTTACTTAGTCCATTTAGGCTCATTAGGCCCATGAGGCCCCTAAGGCACATTAGGCCCATCAGTCCACTTAGGCCCATTAGCCCCATTGGGCCACTAAGGCCCATTAGGAATATTCTGAAACTTATTCCTACTGGGACCACTCGACCTCTTAGTCCACTAGGCCCATTAGGCCCATTGGTCCCATTGGGCCACATAGGCCGATTACTTCACTTATGCCCATTGGTCCACTTCGGCCCATTCGACTCATTCAACCACTTAGGCCCAATAGGACCATTAATCCCATTAGGCCGATGAGGCCACTTAGGCCGATGAGGCCACTTGGTCCAATTTTGCCCATTAGGTCCATTAGGCCCATTTATCCCATTAGGCCCATTAGGCCCATATGGCCACTTAGGCCCATTTGGTCCATTGAGACCATTAGTCCCTATGCTCCCATTAGACCCATTTAGCCACTTTTTCCCATCAGCCCCATTAGGACAATTAAGTGCATTAGGCCAATTTGGCTCATTCGGCCACTGAGACCCACTAAGCCCATTAAGAAACTTAAGCCCATTAATCCCATTAAGCCACTTATGCCCATTAGGCCCATCAGGACCATTATGCCACTTAAGCCCATTCAGACACTTAGGCCCATTAGTCCCATTCGACCCATTAGGCCAATTTGGCCCATTCGGCCCATTCATCCACTTAGGACCAATCAGCCACTTAGGCCCATAAGGCATATTAGGCCCATTCAGTCAATTAGGATGATTCAGCCACTTAGACCGATTGGTCCAATTAATCCCATTAGGAAACTTAGGCCCATTATTCCATTTGGTCGATTAGGCCGATTAGACCACTTAGGCCACTTAGACCCATTAGGCCCATTAGCCCAGTTAGTCTTATTAGGCCCATTGGTCCCATTAGACCCCTTAGGCCCATTAAACCCATTAGGCCGATTAGGAAACTTAGGTCCATTAGGACACTTAATCCCATTAGGCCCATTTGACCACTTAGGATAATTAGGCCCATTTGGCCACGGGTCATGTTAAGCCCATTAAGCCCATTTGGCCACTTAGGCCAATTAGGCTGATTAGGCCACTAAGGCCCATTAGGCCACATAGGCCCACTCAACCCATTAATACCATTATGCCAATTCGGCCACTTAGGCCCAATAAGACCATTAGGCCCATTAGTCCACTTAGGCCCATTAGGCCCATTACACCCATTATGTTGATTAGGAAACTTTGTCCCATTAGGACACTTAGGCCCATTGGGAAACTTAGGACAATTAGGCCCATTCATCCCATAGACCCGTTAATCCCATCAAGCCCATTCAGCCACTTAGGCCCATTCGGCCACTTAGGCCCATTAGAACCCTTAAGCTAGTTAGGCCCATTTGGACCATTTGGCACCTTGGCATGTTAATCCCATTAATCACATTAGGCCCATTAGGCCCATTAATCCACTTAGGCCCCTTGGTCCCATTAGGCCCAGGAGGCCACTAGGGACCATAAGGCCTATTAGGCCACTTAGTCCCATTAGTCCACTTAGGACCATGAGGCCCGTTAGGCCCATGAGGCCCCTTATACCACTTAGGCCCATGAATACTATTAGGCCACCTAGGCCCATGAGTCCCATTAGGCTACTTTAGCCCATGAGGCCTATTAGGCCCATTTAGCCACTTAGGCCTATTCGGACCATTATGTCACTTAGGCCCATTCGGCCACTTAGGCCCATGAGGCGACTTCATCCTATTCGTCCCATTATGTCACATTAGGCCCATTCGGCCCCTTAGGCCCATTAGTCCTAATCGGCCACTTAGGCTCATGAGGCCCATTAGTCTCGTTCAATCGATTAGGCCGATTAGGCTCATTCGATTGATTAGGCCGATTCGACGACTTAAGACCCATTCAGTCGATTATCCCGATTAGGCCACTTAGGCCCATTAGGCCATTTAGTACCATTAGACCACTTAGGCCCATTTGGACCATTCAGTCAATTAGGCATATTAGGCCACTTAGACTAATTAGGCACATTAGACCACTTATGCCTATTATGCCCATTAGGCCCATTCTGTTCATTAGGCCGATTAGGCCACATAGGCCCTTTAGTCCCATTAGGACCATTCGTCCAATTAGACCACTTAGTCCACTTAGGCCCATTATTCCCCTTAGGCCAATTAGGCCACTTAGGCCACTTAGGATTTAGGCCCATTAGGCCACTTAGGCCCATTAGGGCATTTTTTTCCATCATTTGATTAGGCCAATTAGGCCATTTAGGTCATTTAGTTCGATTAGGCCACTTAGGCCCATTCGGCCCATTTAGGCCCATTAGACCCATTAGGAAGCTTAGGCCTATTAGGACCACTAGGCCCATTCAGTCGATTAGGGGGAATAGGCCACTTAGGCACATTAGTCCCCTTAGGTCAACTATCCCATTAGGCCTATTACCCCACTTAGGCCCATTAAACCCATTATTCACATTAGGCCCATTAGGCCCATTTGTCCACTTAGTCCTATTAGGCCCATTAGGCTACGTAGTCCCATTAGGCCAAAAAGGCCCATTGAACCCATTAGTCCCATTAAACCCATTAGGCCCGTTAGTCCACTTAGGCCACTTTGTCCCATTAGGCTCATTTAGTCGATTAACTCGATTAGGACACCTTGTCCCATTAGGCCACGTAGGCCCATTAGGTCCATTAGGCCCATTAAACCCATTAGTCTAACTAGACCCATTAATCCACTTAGGACACATAGGCCCATTAGGCCCATACGATTGATTAGCACAATTAGGCCACTTAGGCCACTTAGGCCAATTAGGTCCATTAGCCCCATTATACCGATTAGTCCCATTAGGCCCACTAGGCCCATTAGGGAACCTAGAACCATTACTCAACTTAGGACCATTAGGTCCATGAGGCCCATTAGGCCCATGAGCCGCATTCCCCCCATGAGGCCCATCAGGTCCATCAGGACACTTAGTCTCATTAGGCACATTGGGCCCATGAGGCCACATAGGCCCATAAGGCCCATGAGGCCCATGAGGCCCATTAGACCCATCAATACACTTGTTCCCATTAGGACCATTAGGTATGTTAATACCATTAGGCCCACTAGTCCCTTTAGGCCACTTCGGCCAATTAGGCCACTTACACCCATTAGACCCATTAGGCTAATTAGGCCAATTAAGCCCAATAGGCCCACTCGACCACTTCGTCCCACCAGACCCATTAGGTCACTTAGGCCCATTAGGCCACTTAGGAACACTAGGACCATTCTTCCACTTAGGCCCATTAGGCCACTTACACCAATTAGGCTCATTAGGCCAATTAGGCACATTAGGTCCATAACGCCCATTCATCCACTTAGGCCCACTAGGTCCATTCGACCACTTAGATCCATTATGCCCATTAGGAAACTTACACCCATTAGTCCCATTAGGTCCATTATACCACTTAATCTCATTTTTTCACTTAGGCCCATTAACCCTATTAGTCCTATTCGGACCATTAGGCCCATTCGGCCAATTAGTCCCATTAGCCCCAATCAGCCACTTAGGCCCATAAGGCTCATTAAGCTCATTCAATGGATTGGGCCGATTAGGCCACTTATTCCACTTAGACCCATTATTCCCATTAGGACACTTAGGCACATTAGGCCCATTCTGCCGATTAGGCCGATTAGGCCACTTAGGCCACTTAGACCCATTAGGCCCATTAGGCCACTTAGGCCCATTAGCCCCATTAGGCCCATTCGATCGATTAGCCAAATTTGGCCATTTTGGACCATTTGGTCGATTAGCCTGATTTGGCCACTTAGGCCCATTAGCCCCTTTAGGCCTATTAGTCCACTTAGCCCCATTCGGTCGATTAGGAAGATTAGGCCACTTAGACTCATTAGGTCCATTAGTCCCATTAGGACACTTAGACCCACTTAGAACCAGTAGGCCCATTGTTCTTGTGGATGTGTGTTTGAATTGTTTTTAGTAGGGAATATAATCTTTAATAGGTGGCGAAAGTTGTTTCATTTAAAAAGAAACACAAGATAAAAAAGTATCACTAATTCAACCCCCCCCCCCTCTTAGTGATACAATCATCTGTTGGGCACTTTGAAGTGGCCTAATGGGACTAAGGGGCCAAATGAGCCTAATGGTCCAAACTGACCTAATGAGCATAATGGGCCTAAGTGGTCTAATGAGCTTAACTGGACTAAGAGGCCTAATGGGACTAATGGAACTAATGTGCCTAATTGGACTAAGGGGCCTAATGGGACTAATGGGGCAACTGTGCCTAACTAGCCTAAGTGGCCTAATAGGTCGAATGGGCCTAAGTGGCCTAATGGGTTGAATGGGCCTAATCGGCCCAACGGCCTAAGTGGCCTAATGGACCCAATGGGTCGAATGGGACCAACTGGCCCCAATGTCCTAATGGGTCCAATGGGCCTAAGGGGCCTAAGTGGCATAATGGGCCTAACTCGCATAAGTGTCGGCCCAATGAGCATACTGGGTCTAATTGGCCAAAGTGGCCTAACTCGACTAATGGGACTAATGAGCCTAATAGGCCAAAAATTCCTAATGGGACCAATGAGACTAACAGGACTAATGGGACGAATGGTCCTAAATGGCCTAACTCGCGTAAGGGGACCAAGGGGCCTAACGGGTGGGTCTAATGGGCCTAACTGGCCAAAGTGGCCTAATGAGCCCAATGGTCCTAATGGTCCTAACTGGCCAAAGTGGCCTAAGGGGCCTAACTGGCCTAAGTGGCCTAATTTACCTAATGGTTTGAACAAGCCTAAGTGGCTTAATGGGCCCAATGTGCCTAATGGTCCTAACTAGCCAAAGTGGCCTAATGGGCCTAACTAGCCTAAGTGGCCTAAAGGGCCTAATGGGCAGAACGGGCCTAAGTGGCGTAATAGGATGAATGAGCCTAAGTAGCCCAATGGGATGAATGGGCCTAGGTGGCCCAATGGGACGAATGGGCTTAATGGGTTCAATGGGATGAATGGGCCTATTGGGGTCTGAGTGGCCAAATGGGCTTAAGTGGCCTAAGGGGCATAATGGGCCTAAGTGTATGAATGGGCTTAATGGGACTAAGTCGAAAATGGGCCTAATGGGCCTAATGGGCCTAAGTGGCCTAATGAGCATAATGGGTCTCAGTGGCCTAATGGGCCTAAGTGGCCTAATGGGCCTAATGGGCCTAAGTAGCATAATGGGCCTAAGTGGCCTAATGTGCCTAAGTGACCAAATGGGACTAATGGGCATAATGGGCTTAAGTGGCCTAATGGGGCTAAGTGGCCTAAGTAGCCTAATGGGCCTAAGTGGACTAATGGGCACAATGGGCCTAAGTTGCCTAATGAGCCTAGTGGGTCTCAGTGGCCTAATGGTCCTAATGGGCCTAAGTGGACGAAGTTTCCTAATGGGCCTAAGTGTCCTAATGGGTCTATTGTGCCTAAGTGGCCTGATGGGCCTCAGTAGCCTAATGGGCCTAAGTGGCCAAATGGGCCCTAGTGGCCTAATGGGCTTAAGTGGCCAAATGAGCATAATGGGTATAATGGGTCTTAGTGGCCTAAGTGGCCTAATGGACATAATGGGCCATAGTGACCTAATGGGCCTAAGTTGCCTAATGGGCCGAATGAGCCTAAGTTTCCTAATGGTTCTAATGGGCCTTAGTGGTCAAATGGGCCTAATGGGCTTGAGTGTCTAAATGGGCCTAATGAGACTAAGTGGCCTAATGAGCCTAATGGGACTTAGTGGTAGAATGGGCTTAATGGGTCTAATGGTCCCAAGTATCCTAAGAGGCCTAGTGGGCCTAAGTTTCCTAATGAGCCGAATGGGCCTAAGGGGCCTAATTGGCCTAATGGGCCTATTTGATCGAAGTGGCCTAGTGGGCCAAATGGACCTAAGTGGCCTAATGGGCCGAATAGGACTAAGTGGACTAATGGGCCTAAGTGGCCTAATGGGCCTAATGGGCATAATGGGCCAAACTAGCCTAAGTGGACTAATGGTCCAAATGGGCCTAAGTGGCCTAATGGGACTAATGGGCCTAAGAGCCTAATGGGCCTTAGTGGCCTGATGGGCCTAATGGGCGTAAGTGGTCTAAGTGGCCTAATGAGAATAATGGGACTAATGGGCACCATGGGCCTCAATGGCCTAATGAGCCGGATGGGCCTAAGTGGCCTAATGGGCCGAATGGGCCATAATGGCCTAATGGGCTCAATGGTCCAAAGTGACATATGAGGTATAATGTGTTTAATGGAACTAAGAAGTTGAAAGAGACTAATTATCCTAAGTGTTCTAATGGGACTTAGTGGCCTAATGGGCATAATGGGTATAATGGGGCTAAGTGGCACTAGTGTCCTAACGGGCCTAAATGGACTAATGTGCTTAAGTGACCTAATGGGATTAATGGGACTAATGAGCCTAAGTGGCTTAATGAGCCTAATGATCTTAAGTAGACTAAGTGGCCTAATGGGATGAATAGGCCTAATGGGTCTAGTGGGCCTCAGTGGCCTAATTGGCCTAAGGGGCCTAAGTGGCCTAATGGGCCTAACGAACCTAAGTGGCTAAAATGGCCTAATGGGCCTAGGTGACGTAACAGGCATAATGGGCGTAATGGGCCTCAGTGGCCTAATGGGCCTAATGGGCCTAAGTGGATGAAATTGCATAATGGGCCTAATTCGCCTAATTGGACTAATGAGCCTAAGTTGCCTAATGAGACTAAGTGGCATAATGGGACTAAGTGTCTTAATGGGACTAAGTGGCCTAAAGGGCCTGATTGGCCTAATGGGCCTAAGTGGCCTAATGATCCTAATGTGCATAATGAGCCTAAGTGGCCTAATGGACCTAAGTGGCCTAATGGGCCTTAGTGAACTAATGGGCCTAAGGGGCCGAAGTGGCCTATTGAATATAATGGGCCTAAGTGGCCTAATGGGAATAAGTGGCCTAATGGGCCTAATGGGACTCAGTGGACTAATGGTCCAAATGGGCCAAATGGGCCTAAGTGGCCTAATGGGCTTAATGGGCCTAACAAGCCTAACTGGCTTAATGAGATGAATGGTCTTAAGTGTCCTAATGGGCCTCAGTGTCCTAATGGGCCTAAGTGGATTAAGGGGCTTAATGGGCCTAATTGGATTAATGGGCCTAGGTGGCCTAATGTGTCGAACATGCCTAAATGGCCTAATGTATATAACAGGCCTAAGTGGACTAATGGGCCGGATGAGCTTGATGGACCTAATGGGCCTGAGTGGCCTAATGAGCCGAATGGGCCTAAGTTGCCTGATGGGCCTGATGGGCATAATGGTTTGAATGGGCCTAAGTGACCTAATGTGCTTGATGGGCCTGATGGGACCAATGGGCCTAAGTGTCCTAATGCGCTGAATGGGCCGAAGTGGCCTGATGGGCCTAATGGGCCTAATGGTCCTAAGTGGCCCAATAGGCCTGATGGGCTTGATGGGCCTCAGGGGCCTTAGTGGCCTCATGGTCCTCATGGTCCTATAGGGCTTAAGTGACCCAAGTGGCCTAATGGGCCTATAGGACCTAATGGGCCTAATGCGCCTAATGGGCCTAATTGGCCTAATGGCCCTGATGGACCTAATGGGTGCAATGTACCGAAGTGGATTAATCATCCTAAGTTGCCTCAGTGGCCTAATGGGCCTAATGGGCCTAATGGGCCTATGTTTCCTAATGCGCTGAATATGCATAAGTGGCCTAATGGGCCTAAGTGGCCTAGTGGGCCTAATGGGCCTATGTGGCCTAATGGGCTTGATGGGCCAAATGGGTTGAATGGGCCTCAGTGGACTCATGGGCCTCATGGGCCTACGTTGACTAAGTGTCATAGTGGGCCTAAGAGGACGAATGAGCCTAATGGGCCTTGGTGGCCCAACGGGCCTAATGGGCCTAATGAGTCTAAGTGTCCAGAGTGACCTAATGGGCCTAATTTTCCTAATTGTCCTCAATGGCCTAATGGTCCTAATGGGCCTAAGTGGCCTAATGGGCTTAATGGGCCTAATGGGTTTGGGTGACCTTATGAGCCGAATGGGCCTAAGTGGCGTAATGGACCTAATGGGCCTAATGGGACTAATGGTCCTGAGTGGCCAAAATGGCCTAATGTTCCCAAGTGTCCTAATGGGCCTAATGGGCCTCAGTGTCCGAAATGGCCTAAAGGGCCTAAGTGGTCTAATTGGACTAATGGTCCTATGTGGCCTAATGGTCCTAAGTGGCCTAATTGGCTTATGTGGATTAATGGTCATAATGGGCATAATGGGCCCAAGTGGCCCAAGTGGACTAAGGGGCCTAAGTAGCATAATGGGCCAATGTGGCCTAATGGACCTAATGGGCCTAATGGGCCTGAGGGGCCTAGTGGGCCTTAGTATCCTAATGGGCCAAAGTGGCCTAATGGGCCTGGGTGGCCTATTAGACCTAATTGGATTAATGGGCCTATGTTTCCTAATGGACCTAATGGGCCTAATGAGCCTAAGTTTCCTAATGAGATAAATGGGCGTAAGTGACCTAATGGGTCAAATGGGCCTTAGTGGCCTAATTGGCTGAATGAGCCTAATGGGCATAAGTGGCCTGAGTGGCCTATTGGGAATAAATGGCCTAATATTCCAAATGGGACTAAGGGTCCTAATGGGTCTGGTGGGCCTAAGTGGCATAATGGGCCCGATGGGAATAATAGGCTAAATGGGCCTAAGTGGCCTAATGAGTCGATTGGGACTAAGTGGCCTAATGGGCCTGATGGGCCTGATGGTCATATGGGCATAATGGGATGAATGGGCCTATGTGGCCTAATGGGATTGATGGGTCTGATGGGCTTAATGGTTCTAATGGGATATGTGGCCTAATAAGCTGAATGAGCCTAAGTGGACTCATGGGCCTAATGGGCCTAAGTGACCTAATGGGCTAATGAATATGATGGGACAAATATGCATCAGTGTCCTAATGGGACTCAGGGGCCTAATGGGCCTAATTGACCTAATGGGTTTAAGTGGCCTAATGGGCCTAAGTGGCCTAATGGGCCTATTGGGCCTAATGGGTCTCGGTGGACTAACTGGCCTAATGGGCCAAATGGGGCTAAGTGGCTTAATGGGATTGATGTGCCAAATGGGCCTTAGTGGCCTCAGTGGCATAATGGGCCTAAGTGGACAAAGTAGGCTAATGGGCCTCATGGTCCTAATTAGGCTAATGGGATTAAGTGTCCGAATGGGCCTGACGGTCTTGATGGGCCTTAGTGTCCTAATGTGCCTAATGGGCCTGATTGGTCTAATAGCCAAAATGGGCCTTAGTGGCCCAATGGGCCTATATGGCATAATGGGCCTCAGTGGTCCAATGGGCCTAATGGACCTTAGTGTCCAAATGGGTCAAATGGGCCTAGTGGGCCTAATAGGCCTGATGGGTACAATGGGGCGAAGTGGCCCAATCGGATTGATAAACACGATGGGCCTAATGGGCTTTATAAACATGATGGGCCTAATGGGCCTAATGGGTCTAATTTTCCTAATGGGCCTAAGTTCCCTAATGGACCCAATGGGCCCAATGGTCTTAATGGGCCTAAGTGGATTAATGGTACCAATGAGACTAATGGGCCCAAGTGGCCTAAGTGGCCTAATGGTCCTAATGCGCCTAATGGGCTTAAGCGGTGGAATGGGCCTTATAGGATTAAGCTGTGGAATGGGACTAATAGGTCTAAGTTATCTAATGGGCCTAATGGCCCTAAGTGGTCGAATGGGAATGTGGGCCTAATGGGTCTCAGTGGCCTCAAGGGCCGAAGGGGCTTCGTGGGGCAAATGGGTCTAAGTGTCCTCATGGGCCGAAGGGGCTTCGTCGGCCAAATGGGTTTAAGTGTCCTCATGGACCCGATGGTCCTAATTGGAATTAGTGGCGTAATATGAATAATGGGCCTAATGGGCCTCATGGGTCTTAGTGGCCTCATGGGACTGATGAGCCTAATGGGACTAATGGTCCTATTGGTCCTAATGGGCCTCATTGCCTGAAGAGTCCTAATGCGAATAGTGGTCCTAATGGGCCTAAGGGGCCTAAGTGGCCTAATGGTCCGATGTGGACGAATGGGCCTAGTGGGCCTAAAGGGCCTAATGGGCCTAAAGGGCCTAAAGGGCCTAATGGGCCTAATGGGACTAAGCAACTTAATGGGCCTAAGCGGGCCAATGGTGCTAAGCAGCCCAATGGGCCTAAGTGGCCCAATGGGCCTAAGTTCCTCATGGTCATAATGGGCCAAATGGGCCAAACTAGCCTAAGTGGCCTAATGGGCCTAAGTGGCCTAATGGGCATAAATGGCCTAATGGGCTTAAGTGGCCTAATGGTTCTAATGGTACTAATGGGGCCCATGGGTCTCAAGGACCTACGTGTCCTAATGAGCTTAATGGGACTAAGTGACCTAATGGGTCTAGTGGGCCTGATAGGTCTAGTGGGCCGAATGGGCCAAATTGGCCTGATGGGCCGAAGGGGACTCATGGGTCTAATGGGCCTAAGATGCCTCATGGTCCCAATGGCCATAATGGGCCTAATGGGACTAAGTTTCCAAAGTGGGCTTGAAGGGACTTATGATTCGAATGGGTCTAAGTGGATTTATGGGCCTAATGGGCCCAATGGGCATCATGAGCCTTAGGGGCCTAATGAGTTGAGTGGGCCTAATGTGCCTAAGAGGCCCAATGGGTCTAATGGGATGAATGGGCCTAGTGGTCCAAATGGGCCTAATGGTCCTAAGTGGCCTAATAGTCCTAAGTGGCCAAAAGGTCCTAGCGGGCCTAATGGGATTGATGGGCCTAATGGACCCAAGTGGCCTGATGGGTCTAATGGGCCTTAGGGACCTAAGTGTCCTCATGGGCCTAATGGGACTAATGAGCCTAATGTACCTAATCGGCCTAAGTGCACTAATGGGCCTAATGGGCCTCATAGTACTAATGGACCTCATGGGCCTCATGAACAGAATGCACCTAATGGGCCCAATGGTCCTGATGGGCCTAATGAGACTAATGGTCCTAAGTGGCCGAATGGGCCGAATGGGCCCAAGTTTCCTAATGGGCCTAATGGGCATAATGTTCCTAATGGGGATAAAGGGCCCAAGGGGCCTAGTGGGCCTAGTGAGGCTAATGGTATTAATGGGACCAATGGGTCCAAGTGGCCTAATGGGTCGAATGGGGCTCATGGGCCTCATGGGCCTAAGTGGCCTCATGGGCCCAATGGGCCTAATGGGCCTAAGTGTCCTCATGGGTTTGATGGGACTCATGTTATTAATGGGCCTCATGGGAGGAATGCACCTCATGGGCCAAATGGGCCTGATGGGCCCTCATGGGCCTAATGGTCCTAAGTGGCCAAATGGACTGAATGGGGATAAGTTCCCTAATGGGCCTAAGGGGACTAATGGGGCTAATGAGCCCAATGGACATAATTGGCCTAAGTGGCTAAGTGGACTCATTAGACTAATCCATCAAATTGTTCTAATGGGCCTAAGTGGCCTAAGTTGATTAAGGGTTCTAATGGGCCTAGTGGGACTAATGGGTTTAATGGGCCTAATGGGCCTAAGTGTACTATTGTGCCTAATGGGTCTACGTGGCCTAATGGACCTAATGGGACTAAGTGGAATACGTGGCTTAACCGGCCTAATGGGCCTAATGGTACTAATGGGTTTAATGGTCCAAATGGATCTAATGGGACTAAGTGGAAAAATGGGCTAAATGTGCCTAATGAGACTAGTGGGTTTAATGGGCCTAATGGGCCTAAGTGGACTAATGTGGATAATGGGACTAAGTGTCCTAATGGGTGTAATGGGACTAAGTGGCCTAATCTCTCTAATCGACTAAATGGTCCTAATGGGCCTAAGTGGCCTAATAATCCTAAGTTGCCAAATGTGCCTAATGGGATTAATCGGCCAAAGTGGCCTAATTAGCCTAATCAACCGAATGGGACTAATGGGCCTAATGCCTAAGTGGACTAAGTGGCCTAATGGGCCTAATGGTCCTGATGGGAATAATGGGCATGATGGGAATAATGGTCCTAAGTGGCCTAAGTGGGTGAATCGTCCTAATTGAAAGAATGGGCCTAATGGGGCGATGTGGCCTAATCAACCTAATCATCCGAATATGACTAATGGACCTAGTAGGCCTAAGTTTTCTAATGGTCATAATGGGCCTAATGGGTCTAGGTGGACTTATCTTCCTAATTGACTGAATGGTCCTGCTGGGACTAAGTGACCTAATGAGCCTACTGGTCCTAATGGGCATAAGTGGATTTATCAGGCTAATCGACCGAATGGGCCTATGTGGCCTAATCGGCCTAATCGATCGAATGGGCATAATGGGCCTAATGAGCCTAATGGGTCTAAGTGGCCTAATCTTTCTAATCGGTTGAAGGGGACTAATGGGCCTAAGTGGCCTAATGGGCCTAATGGGTCTAAGTGGCCTAATCAAAACAATCGATCGAATGGGTCTAATGGGCCTAAGTGGACGATTGGGAATAATGGGACTAAGTGGCTGAATGGGCCAAATTGTCCTAATGTGGTTAATGGGCCTAATAGGCCTAAGTGAACTAATGGGCTTAAATGGCATAATGGACCTACTGGGCCTAATGGGCGTAAGTGGCCTAATGGGCTTTATGGGCATAATGTGCCCAATTGGCCTAATGGGCCTAAGTTGCCGAATGGGCATAATGTGCCCAATTGGCCTAATGAGCCTAATGGGCCTAAGTGGCCTAATGGTTCTAAGTGGCCTAATGGGCCTAGTGGGCCTAAGTGGCCTAATGGGCCTAAGTGGCCTAATGGGCCTAAGTGGCCTAATGGGTCGATTGGGCCTAATGCACCTAATTTTCCAAATGGGCCTAATGGGCATAAGTGCCCTAATGGGCCTCAGTGGCCTAATCGGCCTAAGTGGCTGAATGGGCCTAAGTGGATGAATGGGTCTTGTGGGCATAATGCGCTTAATGAGAATAATGTTATGAATGGGCCCAATGATCCTAAGTGTCTATATGAGCCTAATGGGATGAATGGGCCTAATATTCCTAATGGGACCAATGGGCCGAATGGGCCGAATGGGCCGAATGGGTCTAATGGGCCTAAGTGGCCTAATGGTCCTAGTGGTCTGATTGTTGTGGGTTTAGAAAATGAGAAGATCATGAAATGCATGGTATAAATTACTTCCCACTAGGATTTCATATCTCATTTGGAGTAATGATTTATGTTGTGATATGAATTTTTTGATTTTTGAAAATTCTGGAAAGTGTTTTCAAATGTGTGATTTTGAAAAGAGAATGGTTGTGGTATTTTGAAAATGGGTTGATTTTCAAAACATGGTGGATGTTTTTAAAAAAAATTATTGAACATGGAAAATGTTGGATTTTTTAAATCATGGTTATGATAGTTGAAATGTGATAAAATTTGAAATTGTTAAGGCTTACATTGCTAGAGAGTGAGACTTATGGTGTTTTTCATGTGAACAGAGAATAGAACTCGATAGGCATCTTAGAAACCAACCCGAGGAAGCTATTAAAAATGTGGTTGCACCTCAGCCTCAGGTGAACTAGTAGCTAGTGTAGAGAATATATAAAGCTTTTGAAGCTATCGATAGTGGGAATAAAAGAGATGAACCAAGGAATGTGGACAATTTGGTTCATTTTTAGAAGTGAAATCCACCCATCTTTTGGGGTGATTCAAAACCAGAAAGGGTGGAGGTGTGGATAAATAGGATGAATCAAGTCTTTGTTTTCCTAGGCACACTATGGAGTTCAAAGTAAATTTAGTGATTTACATTTTGGAACATATTCCATGTCAGTGGTAGGAGTTTGCGATCTAGGATAAAGTGGACCAAGGTATGGCATGTGAGGATTTTGAGGAATTGTTCAACAAACAATTCCATCCTCACACATTTAGAATTTAGAGAAAGATGGATTTATTTATCTTGAACTAGTAGAACCTTTATATGATAGAATATGTGGCTAAATTCATGAATTTAGTCTAGTATTCACTCGAGGTTACTGCTAGTGCATCTTTGAAGACGCTAATTTTTTAATTTGGGATGAGGTAAAAAATTTGTTTGAATATTTTGTTTATCTGTATAACAGATTGTATAGAGATGGTCAACAGGGAAACCATGGATGAAAGGGACATCTTAGGGGTGATTTGTGGAGGAGATATCGTGATACCTATGGGAAATTTTGGAAACTATAATGTGGGGATAAAGTGGAAGAGGGGAACTTATTTCCAAGGTGGGAGTGTGGCTTAAAATCCTATGGAAGGATCAGTGAATATTTCTATGAATCTTAAGAGCAAGTCAATATGTTTCCAATGTGGTTCTCTAATACACCTGAAGCAAGAATGTACACCCCCACCTAGAGATTACCATAATTGTAATTAGATGGGGAATCTTCATTGTTATTTTCTCCATGATCCAAGGTCGGGTGTTCAAGACACTTCTTAAGGTTCACAGTCATATTATTCCTCAACAGGATGAGGAAAGCATAATACCCCTTGTTAGCCGAACAGAGTTAGTCACAGTGATTCCAGGAATACTATGAATCCTCAGCATTGTCAATTTCAGTAGGGGTCTAAATGTGGAAATGATGCCTTTTATTTTAAAACTTCAAACTCCTATGGGTCAAAGAAAGTGTCGAGCCTTTCTGTGTAGAGATTATTATATAGTTGTTGGGTGACGGATCAAGGTCAACCCGGGTTGGTTCATGGTAGCCTAATTGTCCTAATTTCCCTAAATGACCTAAATTATTCTAAACGGTCTAAATTGGCCCAAATGACCTAATTGGGCTAAATGACCTAAATGGCCTAACTGACCAAATTGGCCTAATTAGACTAATTGTTCTAATTGAACTAAATGGATTAAATGGCCTAAATGGCCTAAATTGTCCTAAATGGGATAAATGGCCTAATTGTCCTAAATGGACTAAATGACCTAAATGGTCGAAATTGACCTAATGGCCTAATTGGCATAAATGGTCTAAATTGGACTAAATTGACTAATTGGCCTAAATGACCTAAATTTTCTAATTGGCCTAATTGACCTAATTGGCCTAAATGTCCCAAATTGGCCTAAATGACCTAAATGGATTAATTGACCTAAATGAACTAAATGGCCAAAATTAGCCTAAATGGATTAATTGGCCTAAATGGCCTAATCATCCTAATTGACCTAAATGGCCTAAATTCGCCTAAATGACCAAAATGACCTAATTGGCCTAATTGGGCTAAATGGATTAATTGAACTAAATGGTCTAAATGGTTTAATTTTCCTAATTAGCATAAATGTACTAACTAGTCTAATTGGCCTAAATGAACTAAATTAGCCTAAATGTCCTAAATTAGCCTAATTGGCCTAATTGGTCTAAATGACCTAAATGGCCTAATTGGTCTAAATGGACTAAATGGCCTAATTGGTCTAATTGGACTAAATGGACTAATTTTTCCAAATAGTCTAAATGACCTAAATTTTCATAATTGGACTAATTGGTATAAATGGCCTAAATTGGTCTAAATGGTCTAAATTGGTCTAAATGGCCTAAATGGACTAATTGGCCTAAATGGCCTAAATGACCTAACTGGTCTAATTGTCTTAAATGGACTAATTTTCCTAAATGGCCTAAATGGTATAATTGGTCTAATTTCCCTAAATGGCCTAAATTGGCCTAAATGACCTAATTGGCCTAATTGTTCTAAATGGCCTAATTGGACAAATTGGCCTAAATGGTCTAAATGACCTAAATTAGCCTAAATGTCCAAAATAGCCTAATTGGCCTAATTGGACTAAATTTTCCTAAATGGACTAAATTTCCAAAATTTGCCTAATTGGACTAATTGGTCTAAATGGTCTAAATTGGCCTAAATGGCATAAATTACATAAATTACCTAATTGGATTAATTGGCCTAAATGGCCTAAATTTTACTAAATTGATGCGAGACGCACGGGGTGGCCCGATCTTCACGGCGTAGGGCGACGGATAATGGATGCGGTTTGGGGCTAAGTGACGGGTGAAGGGTATGGATAGTGGAAGCAAGTAGTCAACCAACGCTATATGGAGCGTGACCTACTACTTAGACAACACACTCAAAGGAGGGGTGTGATGGCCAATCCACACAACAACGCACTTGGGTTGAGGCACGGAATTGGGGGCTTTGTGATCTTGGATCACCAATCTAACTTGTAGATTGACAAGGCAAGAATACACAAGAGCAAGGGGGAAAACCCGGGATAATCCTCACACAACGGAGAGAAACAAAGCATAAGCTCTCAAATTAAGTCTTGAATGCCAATACAATGCCATGGGGTGGCTATTTATAGCCAAGGGGGTGATACAATGGTCAAGGGTCTAATACCCTAAAGTCATAAAGTCCAAACCTACCTTGTCCCCTTAAAAGTCAAAAAGATAAAAGCCAACAAAGACTTTTGGAAAAGAAGCACACAACTTTCCAACATAGCCCACCGGATTTGACTTTGAGTGCATAGCCCACCGGATTTGACTTTGGTGTCCAAAGATGCCATTTCTAGAATCCTCCATGTGGGCAAGGCCTCCAAATTCGTGCAACCATGTGGGCCAAGTTTTAATCATCAATTTTGGGCTTGAATAAGTGATATTATAGGCCCATTTGCTCCATCCATGCAAGGTAATTCCTATTGGGCCTTTAATGAAGCAAGATGAGCGCCCATTGAAGCATTCAACCTCTTTAATCTTCCTCGTGTCATTGGGCCTTGCAAATCCAATTCCTCCACCCGAGCAATCGACTCTGTGCCTTCCGCATGGTTCGCATCATCCTCCCCCTCTTGAAAAGGAGTCGTCCTCGACTCTTCATCCTCTACACCCAAAAAAGGAGAAAGATCAGAAACATTGAAAGTGGCACTTACACCATACTCACCTGGCAAAGCTATCTTGTAAGCATTGTTGTTAATCTTTTCAAGCACTCGGAATGGTCCATCGCCTCGTGGCATGAGTTTTGATTTCCTCTTTTCAGGGAATCTTTCCTTCCGCATATGAATCCAAACCAAGTCACCGGGCTCGAACAACATTTGCTTGCGACCCTTGTTTGCACGATCCATATATTTTTGGGTCATCCGCTCGATATTTAATCTTGCCTTTTCATGGATTTTCTTGATGAATTCTGCACGCCCTTTTGCATCCATATTAACTGCTTCCTATAAAGGCAAAGGAACTAGATCAATAGGCGCAATGGGGTTAAAGCCGTAAACTATTTCAAATGGAGAATATTGAGTAGTGGAATGCTTGGCCCTGTTATATGCGAATTCCACATGTGGCAGACACTCCTCCCAATTCTTGATATTCTTTTTGACAATTGTTCGTAGAAGGGATGATAGTGTGCGATTCACCACCTCCGTTTTCCCATCGGTTTGTGGATGACAAGTAGTGGAAAATAATAACTTTGTACCGAGTTTGCTCCACAAGGTCTTCCAAAAGTAACTAAGAAATTTTGTGTCTCGATCCGACACAATGGTCCTTGGCATTCCATGATGCTTGACTACTTCCTGAAAGAAAAGTGTTGCAATGTTAGTGGCATCATCTGTTTTGTGACAGGGAATAAAATGTGCCATTTTTGAAAACCGATCCACCACAACAAAAATGGAATCTCTCCCCCTCTTGGTCCGTGGTAACCCCACAATAAAGTCCATTGATATGTCCTCCCAAGGGGTGTTGGGAATTGGGAGAGGAAGATATAGTCCATGTGGGTTCAGCTTTGATTTGGCTTTATGGCAAACAATGCACTTTCCCACAAATTTCTCAACATCTCTAGATATCCTAGGCCAATAAAAATGCTCACTAACACTTAGAGTTTTTGAAACACCAAAATGCCCCATTAACCCACCCGAATGTGACTCCTTTAGTAAAAGTAAACGGATAGAGCAATTAGGAATGCAAAGCTTATCAATCCGAAATAAGAATCCATCATGTAAATAGAACATTTCCCAACTAACTCCAGGTTTACAATGTTCATAAGGTTCTCTAAAATCACTATCAGTGGCATATAAATCCTTAATGTATTCAAAACCTAGAAGTTTTGAATCCAACAAGGATAAAAGAGAATATCTACGCGAAAGTGCATCAGCCACAGTATTTTCTTTACCCTTTTTATGCTTGATGACATATGGAAATGATTCAATGAATTCCAGCCATCTAGCATGTCTCCTATTTAGTTTATGTTGGCTCCTAAGGTATTTAAGAGCCTCGTGATCAGAATGGATCACAAATTCTTTAGGCCAAAGATAGTGTTGCCATGTTTCGAGTACTCTAAACAATGCATACAACTCTTTATCATATGTAGCATAGTTTAGAGTTGGGCCATTTAACTTCTCACTAAAATAAGCAATAGGCTTACCTTCTTGCATGAGTACTCCTCCTATGCCAATTCCGCTTGCATCACATTCAATTTCAAAGGTCTTACCGAAGTCTGGAAGTGCAAGTAGAGGGGCTTGGGTGAGTCTCTCCTTTAGCGCATGGAAGGCTTTTTCTTGAGTTGTCCCCCATTTGAAAGGAACATTCTTCTTTGTCAATTCATTCAATGGTGCTGCTAGTGTGCTGAAGTCTTTCACAAATCTCCTGTAAAAACTAGCAAGCCCATGAAAACTTCTTACCTGTCCAACGGAGGTTGGAGTTGGCCATTCTTGTATTGCTTTGATCTTCTCGGTGTCCACTTCAACTCCATTTCCACTCACAACAAATCCAAGGAAAATAATCTTATCGAGACAAAATTCACACTTTTTTATGTTTCCAAACAGGTTTTCTTTCCTCAACACCTCTAGGACTTTTCTCAAGTGATCTACATGTTCATGCAAAGTCCTACTATACACCAGAATATCATCAAAGTAAACTACCACAAATTTTCCAATATATGCACGTAAGACATGATTCATTAACCTCATAAATGTGCTAGGTGCATTGGTGAGACCAAAGGGCATGACTAACCATTCATAAAGTCCATGTTTTGTCTTAAATGCAGTTTTCCACTCATCGCCTTCTTTCATCCTAATTTGATGGTAGCCACTTCTTAAATCAATTTTTGAGAAAATAGTTGAACCATTTAATTCATCTAGCATATCATCTAACCTAGGGATAGGATGACGATACCTGACCGTGATGTTGTTGATGGCTCTACAGTCAATGCACATTCTCCATGTTCCATCCTTCTTTGGTACTAGAAGGACCGGTACCGCACAAGGACTAAGACTCTCTCTCACATACCCCACATTCAACAACTCTTGAACTTGCCTTTGAATTTCTTTTGTCTCCTCTGGGTTGGTGCGATATGCTGGGCGGTTCGGTAGTGATGCTCCAGGTATGAGGTCAATTTGATGCTCAATACCTCTAATGGGTGGCAAACCCGGTGGCACCTCTTCGGGAAACACATCTTCAAATTCCTGCAACAAAGACTCAACAACATGTGGCAAAGAAGATGTTAAGTCGTTAGTGTTCAACATCACCTCTTTGTACATAAGTACTAAGAGATTTTGTCGAGAAATCAAGGCTTCCTTAACCTCACTCTTTTTTGCCAACATCACACTTTTCTCTCCTCTCAAATCTTTTTCCCCTCTTGATTTTTCTTTGCTCTCCATTTCTTTGCTTCTCTCATTTTCTATTTTTCCCTCATTCTCTCCTTTTTCATTTTCTCTCTTTTTTTCCACATCACTCTTTTTTTTCTTTTCTCTCAAAATGTGATCTTCCAGAATTTGCTTGGGGGACATGGGGTTGAGGGTTATAGGTTCCCCTCGGAGTAGAAAAGAGTGACGGTTCAAGAAACCATCATGAGTAACACGCCGATCGTACTGCCATGGTCGACCCAACAACAAGTGGCACACCTTCATAGGAACAATGTCGCACAATACCTCATCTTTGTACTTACCGATGGTGAACAATACCTTAACTTGCTTGGTGACCTTCAGCTCTCCACAATCATTCAACCACTGAAGCCGGTATGGATTTGGATGCCTTAAAGTCGGGAGTCCCAACTTCTCCACCAACTCGGTGCTCGCCACATTGCTACAACTTCCACCATCAACAATAACACTACATACCTTCCCATTGATCTTGCATCATGTATGGAAAAGGTTCTCCCGCTGCTCCTTTTCTCCAACGGTCATTTGTGCACTTAAAACTCTTCTAGTGACAAGAATCTCGCCATCTTCCGCAAATTCTCCATTTTCAATTTCTGGAGATTCATCTTCCTCCTCTTCAGAGCTCTCTCCATCGGTCTCCCATTCTCCATACTTGTTGATGATCATGGTGCGACGGTTTGGGCATTCACTAGCAATGTGACCCCTTCCTTGACATTTAAAACACCGAATATCTCTATTCCTGGTTTGGTTAGCCTCAAAAGTAGGTTTCTTAGGTGGAAGAATTACCTTGTCACTTTTGTGATCAACCACCTCTTTTGCCTTTGATGGTTCTCCAATCTCCTTCCTTGGATTTCTCCATGGTGAGAAAGGGGTAGTGGGTTTCCTCATGTTGCTCCTCCTTTTGATTTTTTGCTCGATCTTGGTGGCTTGGTGGATCATATCTTGTATCTCTACATGGTGGTACATCTCCACTTGATCCGCAATCTCCCGATTGAGCCCATGTAAAAACCGTGCCATGGTTGCCTCCGGATCCTCCTCAACGTTTGCCCGAATCATGGCAATTTGCATCTCCTTGTAGTAGTCTTCTACACTCTTACTCCCTTGGATGAGGCGTTGAAGCTTGTTGTGGAGATCTCTATGGTAATGTGTGGGAACAAACCGCTTCCGCATGGTGAACTTCATGTCTTCCCAAGTGTTGATGGGACGTCCACCATATCTAGCCCTCTCCTTTTGAACTTGATCCCACCAAATTAAAGCATAATCAGAAAATTCAAGGGAAGCAAGTTTGACCTTTTTCTCCTCGGAATATGCATGGCATGAAAAGACTTGCTCGATCCGCATCTCCCACTCCAAGTATGCTTCCGGATCGCTTTTCCAAGAAAAGAAGGGACCTTCACCTTGATCCCGCCAAGTAGGTCATCATCATGTTGTCTCCTTTGGGCTCCTCTCGGTTGTTGGTAAAACCTCCTCCTTTGTGGGACTTCATCAAGATCATCATCAAAGTTCACCATCTCCTCCTCCATGATGTGGGGACGACGTGGTGCGGGAGCGCGTCGTGGGTTATCATGGAACATCCTTGGGCTTGGTTTATTCTCCAATTCATCAATCCTCTCATGTAACACCTCCAACTTCCGATCAAGAAGCTTCTCGAAGTGGCTCACCAAAGCTTGCATTTGGAATTGCGTAGCTTCAGGTGCGGGAGATCTACTTCGACTTCCTTCATCGCTAACATGAGCAATTTTCTTCCCACGATCTTCTGTCATGATAAGCTACACAAACACAAACACACACCGGGGGGGGGACACACACAATGATACACACTCACTCACACACGCGAGATGTACACACTCACACAAGATGTACACACTCACACACACAAAGATACACACTCACGCACGCAATATATACACACTCACACGCACAAGATGTACACACACACGCACACAACAAGATGCACACACTCACACACACAAGATATATATATATATATATATTTTTTTTTTTGCTTATTTCTCTCCACTCTCAAAACTCAATTTGAATCCCAAGCTCTTATGAAATATAATACTTTATTTAGGGTGATCAAGTGCCACAAATTCCTCCTCAATCAAGATTGTGTCGGGGGATGGTTTAACACAACCCGCTTGAGTGGTAAGGGGTTTAACAATGGTAAAGGGTCAAAAAGAGGGTGGAAAGAAGGGTAGATAGGTGGATTGTGGGTTTTGCCCGATTGTGCAAGATAAGATAACAATATGAGCCAAATACAAAATGGGGATGAAGTAAAATGATGGAAAACGTTATATATGGAAATAGAAAGTGCTAATAAGGTAAAGCACAAAGGATTAATTGTATCCGCTCTTTTTTTTTTGCTTTTGTTTTTGTCAATTCTCCCCAAAAAGTGTTGTGTTTGGAGTTTTAAAGCACAAGATGATTGAACGGAGAGTAAGACATTTTTTTTCGAAATCTCTCAAATAAAGGATGTGCTTAATTTTGAAAAGCACAAAATGATGAGTTGAGAGAATTTTTTTTTTCCGGATACAAATCACATATAGAGAGATGAATGAAAATTTGGCTCAATTTATAATAATCCAAGCTTGCACAAACTAGGACAATTCGGGAGGCTTTCAAGAAAAATGGATTTTTTTTGTTGAATGGGTGAATAATATGGAAAGATAAGGAGGGTAATGGATAGAATTAAAGTAAATAAAGGGATAGACGCCTACCGTGTCAACCTGGCTCTGATACCAACTGATGCGAGACGCACGGGGTGGCCCGATCTTCACGGCGTAGGGCGGCGGATAATGGATGCGGTTTGGGGCTAAGTGACGGGTGAAGGGTATGGATAGTGGAAGCAAGTAGTCAACCAACGCTATATGGAGCGTGACCTACTACTTAGACAACACACTCAAGGGAGGGGTGTGATGACCAATCCACACAACAACGCACTTGGGTTGAGGCACGGAATTGGGGGCTTTGTGATCTTGGATCACCAATCTAACTTGTAGATTGACAAGGCAAGAATACACAAGAGCAAGGGGGAAAACCCGGGATAATCCTCACACAACGGAGAGAAACAAAGCATAAGCTCTCAAATTAAGTCTTGAATGCCAATACAATGCCATGGGGTGGCTATTTATAGCCAAGGGGGTGATACAATGGTCAAGGGTCTAATACCCTAAAGTCATAAAGTCCAAACCTACCTTGTCCCCTTAAAAGTCAAAAAGATAAAAGCCAACAAAGACTTTTGGAAAAGAAGCACACAACTTTCCAACATAGCCCACCGGATTTGACTTTGAGTGCATAGCCCACCGGATTTGACTTTGGTGTCCAAAGATGCCATTTCTAGAATCCTCCATGTGGGCAAGGCCTCCAAATTCGTGCAACCATGTGGGCCAAGTTTTAATCATCAATTTTGGGCTTGAATAAGTGATATTATAGGCCCATTTGCTCCATCCATGCAAGGTAATTCCCATTGGGCCTTTAATGAAGCAAGATGAGCGCCCATTGAAGCATTCAACCTCTTTAATCTTCCTCGTGTCATTGGGCCTTGCAAATCCAATTCCTCCACCCGAGCAATCGACTCTGTGCCTTCCGCATGGTTCGCATCATAAATGGATTAAATGGACTAATTAGGCTAAATGACCTAAATTATCCTAATTGCCCTAATTGACCTAATTTGACTAAATTTTCTAATTGGTCTAATTGTCCTAATTGGCCTAATTGGCCTAAATGGCCTAAATTGGACAAATAGTATTAAATACCTTAATCATCCTTATTGGCATAAATGGATTGATTGGATAAATTGGCCTAAATGGTCTAAATTATTCTAAATATCCTAAATGAACTAAATTGGACTAAATGGCCTAAATGGCCTAAATGGCATAAATGGACTAAATTGGCCTAAATGACCTAAATTTTCTAATTGTCCTAATTGGCATAATTAACCAAAATAACCTAATTGTCCTAATTGTCCTAAATGGCCTAAATGAACTAAATGAACTAATTTTCTAATTGGCCTTAATGGCCTAAATGACCTAAATGTCCTAAATGGTCTAATTGGCCTAATTGGCCTAAATGGATTAATTGGCCTAAATGACCTAATTGTCCTAATTGGAATAAATGAACTAATTGGCCTAATTGTACTAGTTAGGCTAAATGGTATAAATTATCCTCAATGGCCTAAATTGACCTAATTGGCCTAATTGGTCTAAATGGCCTAAATTTGTCTAAATGGTTTAAATGGTCTAATTGGCCTGAATGACCTAAATGGCCTAATTGATATAATTAGACTAAATTACCTAATTTTACTAAATGGACTAAATGAACTAATTGGCCTAAATTGACCTTAATAGACTAAATTGGCCTAAATGGCCTAAATTAGCCTAAATGGCCTAAATTGGCCTAAATGGCCTAATTGGCCTAATGGGCATGAATTGACTAATTGGTATAATTTTAATAATTAGTATAAGTGATCTCAATTAAACTAAATGGAAACCATGATAAGATCAAAGAATCATAAGATAAAAGAAACCATGATAAGATCAAAGAAGCGGAAGATATATTAGTTATACCACTCCAAAAAAAAACTCCAACTTCAATTGGACATAACTTTCACTCTGAGTGTCCGTTTGGGCTCTACCACATATAAAATCAAAGGAAGTAGAGAGATATACACATAAGAATGACTTGAAAAAATATCCAATCATTTATTGGACCCTAAAATCCCAAAAAACAATCAGAAGGCCTCCAAAACTCTGTTTTTGTGTCTGGTGCCCTGTCAAATTTTTCTTAAAATGGTAATAAATCTGGATCCGTGTGTATGTTTAGCCTCCTACACCTATTATATCGTAGTTACTTCCATAATATTTGGTTTGAATTGTCACTAAGCTGAAACGGACACCCGGATCAGAATTTATGCCCATTTTAGTGACTCTGCGATTTGTTAGGTTTTTCAAGCCCCCATTTCTAGCACTTTTGTCCTGTCTGCTATTTTTTCAAACAACTATAACATATGATCTGCCTATATGTTTGGCCTCCACCACCTATCATATCAAAGATCATTTGGTGATCTTTAATTTGACTGATCATAGATTTGGAACGAACTCTCAGATCAAAAGTCTTCATTGTTACCGTGAGTTTAGGGTTTATTTGACTTTATGACTGTATTTACGGGTTTTGAAGGTTTCTCTATTTTTTACCTGTTTTTTAGGTTTTCAGGGCTTGTTATCATTTTCAATAGTGTACTATTATTTATAATCAAATATATAACAATATATACATATTTTTTATATATTCACACAAAAAAATTAATTTTATAAATAAATAATTAAACATATTTACATATAAAATATATTTCGCAATATATAAGCCTTATAAAAATAAAAAACTAATATTAATTTTATTTAAAAAAAATATATGAATATTTATATACCTATATAATGTGTATGTGTATATATATATGTGTGTGTGTGTGTTTCTGTATTGAAAAACGAATAAATATTATCCATATATTCTAAACATATGTATATACATATTAATATATAATATTTTTAAATATATATAAATATGTATAATTATAATTATAGATACACATATAATATGTGTGTGTGTGTGTGTCGGTTTTATATATGTATTTATTTATTTATAAACACACACAAAAAAGTATATTTTATAAATGTATTTAAAATTGATCTTATAAATATATATTAATATACGGATAAATATATTAATATATAAATATAAATATATATATATATTAATATATGGATATATATATATATGAATATAACTAAATATATATATATATTAATATAACTAAATATATATATATATTAATATAACTATATATATATTAATATAACAAAATATATATATTAATATAATTAAATATATATATATATATATATATATATATGTTAATATAAATATATATTAATATATGAGTAAATATAACTATATATATATAAAAATATAAATATATATATATATATATTAATAAATGAAAAGAAAAGCAATATGGTGGAGTGGTAAAGGCTTAGGTGCACAGGAAACAGGTCCCGAGTTCGAATCTAGGGGAGGCAGGTCGCACGCATGGGTGGAATAAGGGCTGGTACTGTTAAAGGCTGGGTGGGGGCGCTGTTAAAGGCTGGGGGTGGGGGTTCAGGTTGGGGTGGGGGGGATGTTGAACGGGGGTTCAAGCGTTGTTAAAGCCCCTTACTAATTTTCATATTTTTTTAATGTTTATTAACTTTCATCAGTACTTTTTTTAGCGCTAATAAAAGGAGCCTTTATCAGTGCTTTTCTAAGCACTGATAAAAGGGACCCCCCTTTATCTTTTTTGAGATTAACAGCTCTTTTTTCGCACTGATAAAGACCTTTTTTAGTGCTGATAAAAGCCTATTTTGTGGTAATGTAATGAGTCTAATGGGATTAAGTGGCCTAATGCGCCTAATGGGCCTAATAGGTATAATGGGATTAAGTGAACTAATGAGCCTAATGGGATTAATGTGCCCAAGTGGCCTAATCGTCCTAATGGGACAATTGGGCCTAAGTGGCCTAATGTGTCTAATGGGACTAATGAGCTTAATGGGTCTAATGGATCCACTGGGACAAAGTGAGTGAATCGGCCTAAGTGGCCTAATGGGCCAAATGGGACTATTGAGCCTAAGTGGCCTAATGAGCCTAAGTGTTCTAATGGGACCATTAAGTCCAATTCAGTATAATGGACCTAATGGGATTAATGGGTCGAATGAACCAGTTGGGCCTAAGTGTCCTGATGGGACTAATGGGCTTAATGGATTGATTGGGCCTAAGTGGCCCAATGGGCCGAAGTGGCCTAATGGGCCCATTATGGTCAATTCGACCTAATGGTCTGAATGGCCAAATTGACCTAATGAAGCTAATGGGTCTAATGAGCCTAATATGTCTAAGGGGCCTAATGGGCCTAAGTGGACTAATGGGCCTAAGTGGCCCAAGTGTCCAAATGGGCCAAATGGACCTAATGTGCCGAAGTGGCATAATGGGACAAATGGGCCTAAAGGGCCCAATGGGTCTAATAGGTCTAAGGGGCCTAATAGGCCTAAGTGGCCTAATGGACCTAAGTATCCTAAGTGACCTAATAGGACTAATGGGCCTATTGGGCCTATTGGGCCTAAGTGATCTAATAGACCTAATGGTCCCAATGGCCTAATTAGCCCAATGGACCTAAGGGGCCCAGTGAGTGTAATTTATCTCATGGGTCTAAGGGACCTAATGGGCCTAAGTGGTTGAATGGGCCTAAGTGGCCTAAGTGACCTAATAGGCCTAATGGGTCTAATGGGCCCATTATGGCCAATTCATCATAATGGGCCTAATGGTCTAATTGGCCTAATGGGCCTAGGGGCCCAATGGGCCTAATGGGGCTAAGGGGCCTAATGGGCCTAAGTGGCCTAATGGGCATATCAGGTATATTGGGCCTAAGTGGTCTAATGGGGCCAATGGGCCCATTATGGATAATTCATCCAAATGGGCCTAAGTTTCCTAATGGGTCGAAGTGTCCCAAGTTGGCTAATGGGACTAATGGGTCCAATGGGACTAAGTGGTCTAAGGTTTCTAATGGATCCAATGGGCCTAATAGCCCTAAGTGGCCTAAGTTTCCCAATGGACCTAATGGGCCTAATGGGTCCAATGGGCCTAATGCGTCCAATGGGTCTAAGGGCCTAATGGGCCTAGGTGGCCTATGTTGCCTAATGATCCTAATGGGTCCAATGGGTCTAAGTACTCAAATTGGCCTAAGTGTCCTAAGTTGCTTGATGATCCTAATGGGTCTAATGGGTCTAACGAGTCTAATGGACCTAAGTGGCCTAATCAGCCTAATGAGTCTAATAGGCCTAATGTACTGAATGGATTGAATGGGACTAAGTGTACTAATGGGATGAATGGGTCTAATAAGACTAAATGGACTAATGAGCCTAAGTGACCTAAGTTGCCTAATGGGAATGATGGTTCCAATGGGCCTAAGTGCCCTAAGTTTCATAATGGCCCCCACAGGCCGAATGGGCACAATGGGCTTAATGGGACCAATGGACCTAAGTTTACAAACTTACCTAATGGGCCCAATAGGATTAATGGGCCTAATGGGCCTAATAGGTCCACTAGACCTAAGTGGCCTAAGTTTCCTAAAGGTTTGAAGTGGCCAAATGGGCTTAAGGGACCTAAGTGTCCTAATGGGTCTAATGGGCCTAAGTAGCCTAATGGGTCCAATGGACCTAAGTGGCCTAAGTTTCTTAATGGTTCAAAGTGTCCTAATGGACTTAAGTGGCATAATTTGACTAATAGGCCTAATAGTCCTAAAGGGGCTAATGTGGATAATGGGTCTAATAGGTCTAAGTGGCCTAATAGGCCTCAATAGCCTAAGTTTCCTAATGGGCCTAATGGGACTAAGTGGTATAAGTTTCCTAATGGGCCTAATGGGCCTAATGGGACTAATGTGTCTAATGGGCCTAAGTGGACTAATCGACCTAACGGTCTAATGGGGCTAATGGGTTGAATAGGTTTAAGCGGCCTAATGGTTCAAATGGGTTGAATGGGACTAAGTGGCCTAATGAGCCTAAGTGACCTAAGTTTCCTAATGGGATTGATGGTTACAATGGTCCTAAGTGGCCTAATGGGCTAAGTGGCTTAAGTTGACTAACAGGCCCAATGGAATGAATGGGTCGAATGCGCCGAATGGGCCTAATGGGCCTAATGGGTCCAATGTGCCTAAGTGTCCTAAGTTTCCTAATGGGTTGAAGTGGACCAATGGTCCTCATGTTCCGAAGTGGCCTATTGGGCCTCTTGGGCCTAAGAGGCTTAATGGTACCAATGGGCCCAATGGTCCTTATAGACCTAACTGGTCTAATGTGCCTAATGGGATAATGGGCCTAATGGGATTAAGTGGATTTAGTGGAATAATTGGCCTAATGGACATAATTAGACTAATGGGCCTAATGGGCCTAAGTGTCCTAATGGGACTAATTATCCAATTTTACTAATGGGACTAAGTTCAATGATTTATGAAACTTGGTTGACAACAAAATCCAAAGGGGGGATTGTTAGGACCAAGCTAATTAGGAAGATGTTTGTTTTCATGTGGTATTTTGTTGTCAAGGAAAGTTTTTGAAGAAATAAAATCACCTCACTTTGTATTTGGTGGAACTCATACTGGCCATTGTTTTCAAAATAATCATACTCACTCTATCCATCATAATGTTGCAAAGTTGTTTGAAAGAAAAGGCACTGATCAGACTTGTCTTGGGTCTGATATGTGAAAATATCATAATGAGGAATTGATAATTATTTGGGAAGATAGAATACGTCGTATATAGAATTCATCTTGCTGGAAGTAAATGGTCATTAGATTCACATTGAATATGGTATAAAATAAGTGCTTGTTTTGATGATTTATTAGAGTCTGCTGACTACAATAAAATTAAATGTGACTATGCTTTGCTAATTCATATTTAATAAATCATAATTTTATTGGAGAACTTATGATTAAAGATTTATGGAAGAAAGGAAAAAATAGGTATTCCAAATAATATCCATATTTATCATATCTAGGTCGAAGAGAAGAAAGAGATTATGCTAATCGAAAAGGAATTGTACCCAGTGCAATCAGATTTGGGCTAAGAAGGAAAGAAAGAAGAAAGTGAGGATCGTAATCAGAATGATCATACCCAAAATGATAATTATCTGGTATTGTAGAATCCTATTATCCATCATATGTATAAGAAAAATCTCATACCCAGGATGATCATACTCAGGCTTAGAAAGAAAAATATCATACACAATATGATCGTATTCAGGCCAACCGTTCTGAGAAAGATCATACTCTGGACAATCATATTCAAAGAAGGAATTACTTGAGGCCAATGATTGAAAAGAGAAGGAAATAATGAGATCATTAATGTAGTAAACCATTTCAAAATGGTTGAATTACATTGTAGGTTTCAATTGGGTCAATTGTTATTGTATCAGAGTGGAATTATTTTATATTATCAAGTGGGTCAAGAGAAGAAGTGAAGAGGTAAAAGTGGTTTGAAAGCAAAGTTTTCAAAATGTGAAATTGAAGGGGAGATCAACATTCAAAAGAATTATCATATTCAACATTCAAAAGGAGAATTGAAAGTTTTATAAGAATCGAGAAGCTTCAAGAAGAGTTGATGGAGTGAAAATACACTCCAGATTTTAGGGGAAATTGAGATTAGGGTGAATTTGATTAAACAAGATTTTTTTTGGATTCCTGCCAAAGTATCTCGAGGGTAACCTATAAAAGGAGAAAATTATGTTGTACTTGAGGTGGACTAATGTACTGTTCATGAGAGAAAATCTCCCAGTTTTAGGGAGAAGAAAAAGTTTCTGTATTCACTTTTTTTGAAGAAGTTTTGATGGATTGAAGTGAAAGAGAAGAAACAAGATCACAACATTGTATTCAGCTGATCATCGTACTAAGTGTTTATCGTACTCAGTTTATTATTGTATCCATCTTTGAAATCATATTCAGCTGATCATCATATCGAGATGGATTAATCAGACCGTGATTTCTATACTGGGTATTCCAGACTGAGGAAGATGGAGAATTGAAGTAGTGTAGATTCATCTCTATCTCATTCTATCAAAGTTATACTTTTCATACTGGGGAATATCTTACTGAGCATAACCGTATCAGGAAGAATCATATCAGGGAGAATCATACTCAGAGGAATTGGACTGGGAAAATCAGACTTGGTTTTTTTTCTTAACAAAGTCCAGAAAGTTCTTACCATCTTATAGGTAAGAAATTGAAGAAGTGTTTTCAACTGAATACATTTTTTTAATTGAAAAGAATAACTGGTAACACCAATTGTTACACAATCATTGCATTACCCTATTAATGCTAAGCAGGTGCACATGCACTATTGGATTGTTTACATAGTGCTACACAAGTGAAAGGGTATATCCTACTCTTTGTAATCCAATGATTATTTTCTATTGAATTGTGTGGTATTGAAACACTTCCATACCATACCAAGGATGTAGCTATTATTATTGAATAGTGAATCTTGTAAATACTTGTGTTCCTCTGGGTGTGTGTTTGAATTGTTTTCAATAGGGAATATAATCTTTAATAGGAGGTGAATGTTGTTTCATTTGAAAATAAACATAAGGGAAAAAAGTATCGCTGATTCACCCCCTCTCCCACTCAGTGATACAATCATCCGTTGGGAACTTTCAAGTGGCCTAATGGGCCTAAGGGGCCTAATGGGACTAATGGGCCTAACAAGCCTAACAGGCCTAATAGGCCTAAGTGGTCAAATGGGCTTAACTAGACTAAGTGGACTAATGGTCCCAATTGGCCTAATGGACCTAATGGGTCTAACTAGTTAAGGGGCCTAATGGGCCCCATGGGCCAATTGGGCCTAAGTGGCCTAATTGGACGAATGGGCCTAAGTGACCTAATATGCCTAACTGGCATAAGTGGCCTAATGTGCCTAATGGGATGAATGGGACCAACTTTCCTAACTGGCCTAACTGTCCTAATGGGCCCAATGGGCCTAAGTGGCCTAATGGGCCTAACTCGCATAAGTGTCGGCTCAATGGGCCTAATGGGCCGAAGTGGCCAAAGTGGACTAACTGGACCAATGGGCTGAACCGACCAAATGGGCCCAATGGGCCTAACTGGACGAATGGGCCTAATGGGCCAAACTGGCCTAACTCATATAAGGGGCCCAAGGGCCTTGAGGGTCTAATGGGTTCAATGGACCTAGATAGCCAAAGTGGCCTAATGGGTCCAATGAGCATAATGGGCCTAATTAGACAAAGTGGCCTAATGAGACTAATAGGCCTAAGTGGTCGAATGAGCCTCAGTGGAGTAATTGGCCTAATGGGCCTAAGTTGCTGAAGTGGTCTAATGGGCCTAATGGGCGTAAGTGGCCTAATAGGCCTAATGGGACTAAGTGGCCTAATGGGACTTATAGGAATAATGGGCCATAGTGGCCAAAGTGGCGAAAGTGGCATAATGGGCCAAATGGGCCTAAGTGTCGGAATGGGCCTAATGGGCCTAAGTGGCCTAATAGGCCTCATGAGCCTAATTGGACTCAGTGGCCTAATGGTCCTAATGGGCCTAATTGGCCTAATGGGCCTATGTGGCCTAATGGGATTAATGGGCCTAAGTGGCCAAATGGGCCTAATGAGCCTAATGGGCCTCAGTGGCCTAATGGGCCTCAGTGTCCTAATGGGCCTAATGGGCCTTAGTGGACTAAGTGGAATAATGTACCTAATATGCCTAATGAGACTAATGGGCCTAATTGGCCTAATGGGCCTAAGTGCCATAGTAGGTCGAATGGGTCGAATGGGACTAAGTGGCATAATGGGCCTAAGTGGATGAAGTTTCCTAATGGGACAAATGGACATGATTGGCCTGATGGGCGTGATGGTTCTAATGGGCTAAATGGTCCTAAGTGTCCTAATGAGATAAATGGGCCTAAGTGGCCTAATGGGCCTGATGGGCATGATGGCATTAATGGGATGAATGGACCTAAGTGGATTAATGGGCTTAGTGGGCCTGATGGGTCTAATGGACTTAAGTGGCCTAATGATAAATGGGCCTAAGTGGATTAATGGGCCTAATGGGCCAAATGGGCCTAAGTGGCCTAATGGGATCGATGGCCCTAATGAGACAAATGGGCCAAATGGGTCTCAGTGGACTCATGGGACTCATGGTATTAATAGGCCTAATGGGAATAATGGGCCTAAGTAGCCTATTGTGCCTAATGGGCCTTAGTGGCCTAATGGGCCTAATGGCCCTGATGGGCCTAATGGGCCTAATAGGCCTAATGAGCAGAATGGGCCTAAGTGGTTTAATGGGACTAAGTGGCCTCAGTGGCCTAATGAGATGAATGGGCCTAAGTGGCCTAATGGGCCTAAGTGGCCTAATGGGCCTAAGTGGTCTAATGGGCCTAATAGGCCTAGGTGGCCTAATGGGATTGATGGGCCTAATGGGCTTTAGTGGCCTCATGGGCCTAATTGGACTAAGTGACACAAGTAGCCTTATGGGCCTAATGGGCATAATCAACCTAATGGGCATAAGTGGCCTAATGGGCTTGATTGGCTTAATGGACCTTCGTGGCCTAATGGGCCTCATGGTCCTAATGGGATTGATCAACCTAATGGGCATAATGGGCCTCACTGGCACAATGGCCTAATGGGAGTCATGGCCCTAATGGGTATGATCAGCCAAATGGTCATAATGGGCCTTAGTGGCCTAATGGGCCTTAGTGGCCTGATGGGCCTAAGTGGCTGAATGGGCCTAATGGGGAGAAGTGGTCCAATGGGCCTAAGTGGCCCAATGGGTCTAATGGGCATAAGTGGTTGAATGGTTCTAATGGGCCTAAGTGGCCTAATTGGCCCGATGGGCCTAAGTGGCCTAAGTGTCCTAATGGGCCTCATGGGCCTAAGTGGCATAATGGGCCTAGTGGGCCCAATGGGCCTAAGTGGCATAATGGGCCTGATTGGTGTAATGGGACTAATGGGACTCAGGGGTCTAATGGGCCTGATAGGCCTAATGGGCATAATGGGCCTAATGGGACTCATTGTACCAATTGGCCCAATGGGCCTCATGGGCATCATGGTTCTAATGGGCCTAAGTGGACTAAGTGGCCTAATGGACATAATGTGCCTAAGTGGCCTAATGGGACTAATGGGCCTCAGTGGCCGTATGGGCCTGATTGGCCTAATGGGCATAAGTGGCCTAAGTGGCCTAATGGGCCTAATGGGACTAATGGTCCTAATGGTCTTAATGTACCTAACAGGATTAATTGACCCAATGGGCCTAAGTGTCCAAATCATCCTAATGGGCCTAAGTGGCGGAATTTGCCTAATGGGCCTAAGTTGAGGAATGGTCCTAGTAGGCCTAAGTTGCCTAATGGGACTAATGGGCCTATGTGTCTGAATCGGCCTGATGGGCCTAATGAGCCTAATTGGCATCATGGGACTAAGTGGCCTCATGGTCTTGACGGGACTAATGGTACTCATGGGCCTAATGGGTCGAATGGGCCTCCTAGGCCTAAGTGGCTGAATAGACCTAGTGAGCCTAATGGGTCTAAGTGGTCTAAGTGGCCTAATGCACCGAATGGGCCTAAGTTGCCGAATGGGCCTAGTGTGCCTAATGGGACTAAGTGTATCAAAGGACCTAATGGGCCTCATGGTTCTAATGGGCTGAATGGTCCTAATGGGCCTAAGTGGCCTCATGGGGCTAATGGGCCTAATGGGCCTAGGTGGCCTAATGGACCTAAGTGGCCTAATGGGCTTGATGGGCCTCATGGGCCTCATCGACCTAAGTGACCTAAGTGGCATAATGAGCCTAAGTGGCCTAATGGGCTGAGTGTGCCTAAAGGGCCTAATGAGACAGATGTGCTGATTGGGCCTCATGGGCCTAATGAGCCCCATTGGCCTAAGTTGCCTTATTGGCCCAATGGGCATAATGGGCATAATGGGACTAAGTGACCTAAGTGGGCCTAAAGAGTTGAATGGGCCAAATGGGCCCAATGGGACTCATGGGCCTAAGGGGCCCAATGGGCCCAATGGGCCTAATGGGACGAATGTTCCTAGTGGGTCCAATGGGCCTAATGGGTCTAAGTGGCCTAATTGGTCTAAGTGGCCTAAGGGGCTTAGTGGGCCTGATGGGATTAACGGGCCTAATGGTCCTGGGTGGCCTGATGGGGAGAATAGGCCTCATGGCCCTAAGTGGCCTCATGGGACCAAAGAGCCTAATGGGCCTAAGTGTCCTAATGGGCCTCATGGGCATCATGGGCCTAATTGGCCTGATGAGATTAATGGGCCTCATGGTCCTAAGTGGCCTAATGGTCTGAATGGGCATAAGTGCCCTAATATGCCTAGTAGGCCTAGTGGGACTAGTGGGCCTAATGGGCTTAATGGTCTTAATGGGCCTAATGGGGCTAATGGACCTAATGGACATAATTGGCCTAAGTGGCCGAATCGGGCTAATTGAAAGAATGGGCCTAAGTGTCCTAAGGGGCCTAAGTGGCCCTAGTGGCTTAATGGGCCTAATGCGTCTAGTGGGACTAAGGGGTTTAATGGGCCTAATAGGCATCAGTGTCTTAATGGGACTAATGGGCCTATGTTGCCTAATGGGCCTAAGTGGACTAATCGGGCTAATCTACCGAATGAGCCTAATGGGCCTACATAGCCTAAGGGGACTAACATGCCTAATGGGAATAATAGGTTTAATGGGCCTAATGGGCCTAAGTGGACTAATGGGCCTACATAGTATAATCGTCGTAATTCGCCAAATGGGCCTAATGGGCCTAATGAGACTAATGGGTTTAATGAGCCTAAGTGGCCTAATGAGCCTAATGGGCCTAAGTGGACTAATTGTATTAATGGGTCTAAGTGGCCGAGTGGGACTAATGGGCCTAGTGGGCCTAATGGGCCTAAGTCTTCTAAGTGGCCTAATGGGTCTAATGGGCCTAATTGGAATAATGGGCCTAATGGACCCCAATGGCCTAATGGCTCAAATGGGATTAAGTGGCCTAATCCACCTAATCAACTAAATGGGACCAACTGGCCTAATTAGCCAAATGGGACTAAGTGGCCTAATGTGGATAATGGGCCTAATGGGCCTAAGTGGCCTCAGTTTCCTAATCAGCCTAATCATCTGAATGGGACTAATGGGCCTAATTTTCCTAAGTGTCCTAATGGGTCTAATGGGCCTAATGCCTAAGTGGCCTAAGTGTTCAAATGGGCCTAATGGTCTTAATGGGCCTAATGGTCATAATGAGCATAATGGGCCTAAGTGGCCTAAGTGGTCAAATCGACCTAATCAGCCGAATGGGGATAATGGGATTAAGTGGCCTAATGGGCCTAATGGGATGAAGTGGACTAATGGGCATAATGGACCCAAGTGGCCTAATCAACCTAATCGACTGAATGGGCCTAATGGGCCTAATGGGCCTAAGTGGAAGAATATGCCTAATTGATCGAATGGGTCTAATGGGACTTATTGTCCTAATGAGCCTAAAGGGCCTAATGAGCCTAAGTGGCATAATTGGTCTAATCGACCAAATGGGTCTAAGTGTCCTAGTCAGCCTAATTGATCAAATGGGCCTAATGGGACTAATGGGCCTAAGTGGCCTAATGGGCCTAATGGGTGTAAGTGATCTTAGTGGCCTAATCAGCCCAATCGATCAAATGGTCCTAATGGTCCTAAGTGGCCTAATGGGATGAATGGGCCTAATCGGACTAATGGGTCTAAGTGGGCTAAGTGGTTGATTCAGCCTAATCGACAGAATGGGCCTTATGGGCCTAAGTGGCTGATTGAGACTAATGGGTCTAAGTGGCTCAATGGGCCTAATGGGCGAATTTGGGATAATGTGGTTAATTTGCCTAATGGGCCTAAGTGGAAGAATGGGCTTAAGTGGCATAGTGGGCCTAATTGGCCAAATGAGTGTTAGTGGTTGAATGGGCCTAATGGGCCTTAGTGGCCTAATGGGCCTAGTGGGTCTAAGTGGTCGACTGCGCCTAATGGGCCTAATGGGCGTAAGTGTCCTAGTGGGCCTAATTGTTCTAATGGGCCTAGCAGGCTTAAGTGGCCGAATGGGCCTAATGGGCCTAATACGCCTAATGGGCTAATGGGTCCAATGGGCCTAAGTGGATTTATGATCCTAATGGGCTGAATGGGCCTAATGGGCCTAATTAGACCAATTGGACTAATGGGCCTAATGGGCCTAAGTGGAAAAATGGGCTAAATGGGACAAATGGGCCTAATGGGCCTAAGTGTCCTTATGGGATGAATGGGCCGAATGGGACTAATGGGCCTAATGGGCCTAAGTGGCCGAATGGGACATTGGGCCTAAGTAACCCAATGGGCCTAATGGGCCTAAGTGGCCTAATTTGCCTAATCAGCCTAATTGAACGAATGGGACTAATGGGCCTGATGGGCCTAAGTGGAATAATGGGCCGAGTTGGCCGAAGTGGTCGAATGGGGCTGATGGGCCGAAGTTCATGGGCCTCATGGGCCCAAGGGGACCAAGGGGCCGAAGAGGACTAATTGGACTAATGGGCTTAATAGGATTAATGGGATTAATACACTTAATGGGCCTAGGTACCAAATGGGTCAAATGGGCCAAATGGGCCTAACTGGCCTATGGGGCCAAATGGGCCTAAGCATCCTAATGGACCTTGGTGGCATAATGGGACAAATGGGATAAACAAGTCTAGGGGCCAAATGGTCCTAATGGGCCTAAGGGACTAAATGGGCCTAATTGGCCTAAGTGGCCTAATGGGCCTAGGTGGCCTAATGGGCCAAAGTTTCTTAATTGGCCTAATAGGCTTAATGGGCCTAATGGGTCTAAGTGGCCTAATGTGCCTAATGGACCAAATTGGCCTAAGTGGACAAATGGGCCTAATGGCCTTAAGTGGCCTATCAGACCTTAGTGGCCTAATTGGCCTAATGGGCTTAATGGGCCAAGTGGGCCTAAGAGGCCTAATGGGCATAATGGGCCATAGTGGCCTAATTGCCCTAATGTTCCTAGTCACCCTAATGGACCTAAGTGGCCCAATGGACTTAATGGGCATGTGGGCCAAATGGGAATAATGGGACAAATGGGCTTAATGGGTAGAATGGGCCTAACTGGCCTAATGGGTCGAATGAGCCTAAGTGGCCTAATTGGCCTAAGTTGCCTAATCGGCCAAATGGGCATAATGGGACTAAGGGGGTTAATGGGCCTAATGGGTCTAATGTGCCTAAGTGTCCTAATCAGCATAAGGGGATAATGGGCTCAGTGGGCTAAGGGGCCTAATGTGGCTTGTGGGCCTAATGGGCCTAAGTGGCCTAATGGGCCTAAGTGGCCTAATGGTCCTAATGGGCCTAAGTGGCTTAAGTGGCCTAATGGGCCAAATGAGCCTAAGTTACCTAATGGGCCTGATGGTCCTAATGGTTCTGATGGTCCTAATGGGCCTAAGTGTCCTAATGGGCCTAATGGGACCAAGTGGCCCAATGGGCATAATGGTCCTAATTGACCTATGTGGTCTAATGGGTCTAATTGGCTAAATGGTCCTAATGGTTCTAATGGACCTAAGTGGCCTAATGGGCCTATTGGGTTTAAGTGGCCTAATGGGCCTAAGGGGCCTAATGGGCCTAACGGGCTACATGGACCTCATGGGCCTAAGTGGCCTCATGGGCCTCATTGACATAAGTGCCCTAATGGGTTTAATGGGCCCAAGGGGTCTAATGGGTTTAAAGATCCTAATGGGATGAATAGGATCAACGATCCTAAGTTCCAAATGGGCCAAATGGGCTGAATGGACCTAATGGGCCGAATGGGCCTAAGTGACCTAATGGGCCTAATCGGCCGAAGTGGCCTAATGGGCCTAAGTGTCTTAATTAACCTAATGGGATTAATGAGAATAATGGACCTAAGGGGCATAATGGGCCTAAGTGGCCTAATGGGCCTAAGGGGGCGAATGGGCCTAAGTGACCTAATGGTCCTAAGTGACCTAACGGCTTAATAGACTTAACGGGGCTAGGGGGAAATGGGCATTATGGTCCTAATTAGCCGAATGGGCCTAATGGGCCTAAGTTTCCAAATAGGCCAAATAGGGCTAGTGGGGATAATGGGACTAATGGGCCTAAGTTTCCTAATGGGTCTAAGTGGCCTAATCGTCCTAGTGGGACTAAGTGACCTAATGGGCCTAGGTGGCCTAATGGGCTTAATGGGATTAACGGGCCTAGGGGCCAAATGGGCAAAATGGGCCGAATGGGCCGAATTGGCCTAAGTGGCCAAATGGGCCTAAGTGGCCTGATGGGACAAAGTTTCCTAATCGGCCTATTGGGATTAATAGGCCTAATGGGCCTAATGGGCCTAAGTGACCGGATTGGCCTAATTGGCCTAATGGGCCTAATCGACCTAATGAGCCTAAGGGGTCTAATGGGCCAAAGTTTCATAATCGACCTAATGGGTTTAATTCGCCTAATGGGCCTAATGGGTCGAGTGGGACTAAGTGGCCTAATGGGACTAAGTGGCATAATCGTCCTAATGGGCTTAATGGGCCTAGTGGACCTAAGTGGTCTAATGGGCCTTAGTGTCCTAATCGGCCTAATGTGCCTAAGTTGCCTAATGGGAATAAGGGGCCCAATGGGCTTAATGGGCATAAGAGGCCTAGGGGGAAAATGGGCCTAATGGGTTAATGGGCCTAATGGATTGAATTGGCCTAATTAACCTAAGTGTCCCACTGGGCCTAATAAGCCTAAGTTGCCTAATGGGCCTAAGTTGCCTAATCTGCCTAATGGGATTAATGGGCCTAAGGGGCCTAATGGTCCTAGTGGGCCTAAGTAGCCTAATGGGCCTAAATGGCCTCATCGACCTAATGCGATTAATGGGATAAGGGGGCTTAAGTGGTCGAATGGGTCTCAATGGACAAATGGGCCTAATGGTCTGAAGTGACTGAAGTGGTCTAATCGGCCTAATGGGCCTAACTGGTCTAATGGGCCTAATGGGCCTAAGTGGCCTAGTGGGCCTAAGTGGCATAATTGGCCGAATGGGCCTAAGTGGCCTAATGGACCTAATGGGCCTAGTGGGCCTAAGTGACCAAATGAGCCTAATGGGCCTAAGTGGCCTAATGGGCCTAAGTGGACGAATGGGCTTAATGGACATAATGAGACTAAGTTGCCTAAGTGGCTTAATGGGCCTAATGGGATTATGTGGCCGAATGGTCCTAAGTGACCTAAGTGGTCGAATGGGTCGAATGGGCCTAAGTGGCCAAATGGGCCTAATCGTCCTAAGTGGCCTAAGTGGCCTAATGGGCCTAATGGGACTAAATCGCCTAATGAGATGAATGAGAATAAGTGGTCTAATGAGCCTAATGGGCCTAAGTGGACTAATGGGCCAGATTGGCCTGATGGGCCTAATGGGCCTTAGTGGCCTAATGGGTTGAATAAGCCTTAGTGGCCTAATGGGCCTAATGGTCCTAACGGGCCAAAGTGGACTAATGAGCTGAATGGGCCTAAGTGGCCAAATGGGCCTAATGAGCCTAATGGACCGAAGTGGCCTAATGGGCCTAATGGGCCCAAGTGTCCTAATGAGTCAAATACACATGAGTGGCCTAATGGACCTGATGGGCTTGATGGGCCGAATGGACTGAATGGGTCTAAGTGGCTGAATGGGCCTGATGGGCCGAATAGGCCTAAGTGGCCTAATGAGCTGAATTGGCCTAAGTGGCCTAATGGGCCTAATGGGCCTAAGTGGCCAGATGGGCTAGATGAGCCTAATGGGACTAATGGGGCTCAGTGGCCTCATGTGCCTGATGGCCTAATGGGCATCATGGGCCTAAGTGGCCTAATGGGCCTAATGGGCCTTAGTGGCCTAATGGTCCTAATGTAGTTAATGGGCCTAAGTAACCTAATGGGCCTAATGGTCATTAGTGGCTTAATGGGGCTAAGTGTCATAATGGGCCTAGTGGACCTAAGTTACCTAATGATATGAATGGGCCTAATAGGCCTAATGGGCCTAAGTGACCCAGTGGGCATGATGGGCCTTAGTGGCCTCATCGGCCTAATGGGACTAATGAGCTTCAGTGGCCTGAGTATCCTAATGGGTGTAATGGGCCTAAGTGGCTGAATGGGAATGATGGCCTTAATGGGCCTTAGTGGCCTAGTCGACTTCATGGGCTTAATTGGCCTTATAGGCCCAATGGGCCTAATGGGTCTCAGTGGCCCAATGGGTCTTATTTGCCTATGTGGCCCAATGGGCCAAATGGTAATAAGTGGCCTAATGGGTTTGATTGACTTGATGGGCCTAATGGCCCTCACAGGTCTAAGTGGTTCAATGGGCCCCATGGGCCTTAGTGTTCTAATGGGCTAAGTGATCCTAATGGGCCTAAGGGGCCTAATGGGCCTGATTTTCTGAATTGTCCTTAGTGGCTGAATGTGCCTAATGAACCTAATGGGCCTAGTAGTCTCAATGGGCATAATGGGCCCAAGTGGCCCAATGGGCCTAATGGGCCTAAGTATTCTAATGGGCCTAATGGCCCTAATGAGCCTAATGGGCCTAAGTGGTATAATGGGTCTGATGGGCCTAATGAGGCGAATGGGCCTAAGTGGCCTAATGGGAATAATGGGTCTCTGTGGCCTAATGGGCCTAATGGGCCTAAGTGGGCTAATGGGCCTGATGGGCTTGATGGGTCGAATGAGCCTTAATTGCCGAATGGGACTCATGGACCTGATGTGATGAATGGGAATAATGGACCTAATGGGAAGAATGGGCCTAAGTGACTTAATGGCCCCAATAGGCCTAAGTGCCTGAATGGGCCTAATGGGCCTAATGGGCCTAAGTGGCCGAATGGGCCTAATGAACCTAAGTGGAAGAATGAGACTAATGGGTCTAAGTGGCCTAATGGTTCTAAGTGGCCTCATGGTCTTAATTGGCCTAAGTGGATGGATGGGCATAATGGGCCTTTTGGGACCAATGGGCCTCAGGGGCCTAAGTGGCCTAACGAGCCTAGTGGGTCTAATGAGCCTAAGTCACCTAATGGGCCTTATGGTTTTAAGTGACCTAATGGGCCAAATGGACCTAATGTGTCCAGTGGGCCTATGTGGCCAATGGGCCTAATGGGCCTAAGTGGCCTAAGTGGCCAAATCAGCCTAATCAAACAATTGGCCCTAATGGGCCTAAGTGTCCTAATGGGCCAAATCGGACTAGGCAGCCAAATGGGCCTAAGTGGCCCACTGGGCCTAATTTTCCTGGATGGCCAAATGGGCCTGATAGGCCACCTAAGTGGCTGGCCTAATGTGCTTGATAGGCCTAAGTGGCCTAATGGACCTAATGAGCATCATGAGCCTAAGTTGGACTCTTGGGCCTCATGGTCCTAAGTGGCCTAATGGTCCCAAGTGGCCTAATGGGCCTAATGGGCCTAATGAGATTAATGGGCTTAATAGCCCTAGGTGCTAAATGTGCTGAATGGGTCTAATGGGACTAAGTGGACTAATGGGCCTAAATGGCCTAAGTGGCCTAATCGAATAAATGGGCTTAATTGTCCTAATACGGTTAATGGGATTAATGGGCCTAAATGGTCTAATGGACCCAAGGGGCCTAATTGGACTATGTGGCTCAACGGGCCTAGGTGGCCTAATGGGATTAATGATCCTAACATAAAAATGGTCTTAATGGGATGAATGTGCCTCAGTGGCCTAATATAACTAAGGATCCTAATGGGCCTAAGTGGACTAATCGGCGTAATGGTCATAGTGGGTCGAAAGGGCCTAATGGGACTAAGGGGACTAATGGGCATAAGTTGTCTAATGGGCCTAGGTGGCCTAATGAGCTTAATGGGATTAACAGGTCTAGGGTCCAAGTGAGCCAAATGGGCCGAATTGGCCTCAGTGGCCTAATGGGCCTAATGGGATTAATGGGTCAAAGTCACCTAATGGGAAAAGTTGCCAAATCGGCCTAATGGGCATAATGTGCCCAATGGGCCGAATGGGCCAAATAGGCCTAAGTGGCCTAATGGGCCTAATGAGCCTGATTGGCCTAATTGGCCTAAGTGGACCAGCGGGCCAAAGTGGCCTAATGGGACAAAGTTTATTAATCGTCCTAATGGGCTTAAGGGGCCTAATGGGCATAATTGGCGTAAGTGGCCTAAGTGGCCTAATGGGTCTAAGTGGCCAAATCGGCCTAATGGGCTTATTGGGCGGAGTGGGCCTATGTGGCCTAATGGGACTTAGGCGCCTAATCGGCCTAATGGGGCTAAGTAGCTTAATGGGACTAAGTGTCCTAGTGAGCTTATTGGTATTAAAGGTCCTAGGGGCCTAATCGGCCTAATGGGATGAATTGGATTATTTAGCCTAAGTGGCCTAATGCGTCTAATGGGCCTAAGTTGCCTAATCAGTCTAATGGGATTAATGGGCATATGGTGCCTAATGGTATTAATGGGCCTAATATGCTTAATGGGCCTAATGGGAATAAGTGGAGTAATGGGGCTAAGTGGCCTAATCGGTATAATGGGATTAATGGGCCTAGTGGGCCTAAGTGGCCTTATGGGCCTAATGGGCCTAAGTGGCTTGATCGACCTAATGGGCCTAAGTGGCCTAATAGGCCTAAGTGGATCAATGAGAATAATGGGCCTAAGTGGCCTAATGATTCTAATTGGTCTATGTGTCAGAATGGGCCGAATGGACCTAATTAGCCCAATGGGCCTAATGGGCATAAGTGGCCTAATGGGCCTAAGTTGTGTGATGGGGATAATCGGCCTAATGGGCATAAGTGGCCTAAGTGACCAAATGGGTGTAATGAGCCTAGGTGGCCCAATGGGCCCAATGGGCATGAGTGACTTAATGGGTCGAATGGCCGAATGGACCAAAGTGGCCTAATGGACCTAAGTGGATGAATGGGCCTAAGTGGTCTAATGGGGATAATGGGTCTAAGTGGATGAATGGGCCTAAGTGGCCGAATGGGGCTAATGGGCCTAAGTAGCGGAATGGTCTTAAGTGGCCCAATGGGTCTAATGGGCCTAATGGGTGAAGTGTCCTAATGGGAATTATTCTCCAAATGGACCAAAGTTGCCTAATGGGTTTAATTGGACCAAGTGTCTGATTGATCCAAATGGGCCTAAGTGGCCAAACTGGCCCAATGGGTCGAATGGGTCGAATGGGCCTAAGTAGCCTAATGGGCTTAATGGGACTAAGTGGCCTAATGGACCTAATGGACCTAAGTGGACTCATGGTCCTAATGGGACTAAGTTTCATAAGTGGTCGAATCAACCTAATTGACCGAATGGGCCTAAGTGGCCTAATGGGCCTAAGTTTCCAAATGGGCCGATTGGGCCTTAGTGGCCCAATGGGCCTAATTTGCCTAAGTGGCCTAATGGGGATAATGGGATGAATGGGATGAATGAGCCTAAAGGGACTAAGTGAACTAATGGGCCTAATTGGTCTAATGGGCCTAAGTGGCATAATGGGCCTAAGTGGCTGAATGAGCCTAAGTGGCACAAATGGGCCTAATGGCCTGAATGGGGCTAAGGGCCTGAATGGGCCTAATGTGCTCAATGGGCCTAACATGCCGAAGTGGATGAAGTGGCCTAATGGGCCTAATTTTCCAAAGTGGCCTAATGGACCAAATGGGATGAATGGGTTGAATGGGCTTAATGGGACGAAGTGGCCTAATGAGACTAATTGGTCCAAAGGGCCTAAGTGGCATAATGCGCCTAAGTGGTGGAATGAGCCTAAGTGGCCCAAATGGGTTGAATAGACTGAATGGGGCTAAGGTCCCAAATGGGCCTAACATGCCGAATGGGCCTAACGTGCTGAATGGGCCGAAGTGGCCTAATGGGCCTAATGGACAAATGGGCATAAGGCCTAAATGGGCCTAAGGGTCATAATGGGATGAATGGGCCCGATAGGACAAAGTGGACTAATGGGACTAATGGGTCTAAGGGGCCTAATGAGCCTAATGGGCCAAATGGTCCTAATGGTCCAAATGGGCCAAAGTGGCCTAAACGGCCAAATGGGCCTAAGTTACCTAATGGGAAAAGGTGGCATGATGGGACTAATGGGGCTAAGTTTCATAATGTGCTAAAGTGGCCTAATGGGCCTAAGTGGCCTAATGGGCCTAATGTGCATAAGTGGCCTAAAAGGCCTAATGGACCGAAGTGGCCTAATGGGCCTAATGGGCCTAAGTGAACTCATGGGTGTAGTAGACCCAAGTGGCATAATGGGCCTAATGGTCCTGATGGGCCGAATGGGCCGAATGTGACTAATGAGATGAAGTTTCCTAATGGGCCTAATGGGACTAAGTGGCCTAATGGCCCTAAGTTGTCTAATGGTCCTAAGTTGCCTCATGGGCATAATGGGACTAAGTGGAAAAATGCACTGAATGGGCCTAATTACCTAATGGGCCTAATGGGTCTATGTGGACTAAGGGGATTAATGGGCCTAATGGGCCTAAGTGGCCTAATTGGCCTAATGGGCTTAGTGGGTCGAAGTGGCCTAATGGTCCTAATGGTCCAAAGTGGCCTAATGGGCCTAATTGGCCAAAGTGGCCTAACGGACCTGAGTGGCTTATTGGTCCTAATGGTCCTAAGTGGACTGATTGTACTAATGGGATTAATGGGCCTAAATGGACTAATGGTCATAATGGGCCAAAGTGGCCAAAGTGGCCTAATGAGCATAATGGTCCAAAGTGGCCTAATCGTTCTAATGGGCCTAAGTGGCCTAATAGTCCTAAGTGGCATAATGATCCTAAAGGGCCTAAGTGGCCTAATTGTTCTAATGGGCCTAAGTGGCCTGATGGGCCTAATGGGCCTAATGGGCCTAAGTGGCCTCATGGACCTATAGGGCCTTAGTGGCCTCATGGGCCTAATGGGTCTCAATGGACTCATGGACCTAATGGGACTAAAGGGATTAGGGGGCCTAAGTTGCCTAATGGGCCTAATCAGCTTAATGGGCCTAAGTAGCCTAATGGGCCAAATGGGATTAAGTTGCCTAATGGGCCTGATAGGCCTAATGGGACTAATGAGCCTAAGTGGTCTAATGGGCCTAAGTGAACTAATCAACCTAATGGGCCTAATGGGTGTAATGGGATTAAGTGGTCTAATGGGCCTAATGGGCCTAATGGGCCTAATGCACTAAATGAGATTAAGTGGACTAATGGGCCTAAGTGGCCTATTTGGCCTAAGTGACCTAATCAGCTTAAAGGACCTAATGGGCCTAAGTGGTTGAATGAGCCTAATGTTCCTAGTGGTCCTAATGGACATAACAGTCCTAAGTGGCCGAATTTACCTAATGGGCATAATGGGCCTAAGTAGTATAATGGGCCTAATGGGCTGAATAGACCAAATGGGCCTAATGTGACAAGTAGGTATAATGGGCCTAAGTGGCCTAATGGGCCTAATGGGACTAATGGGCCTAATGGGCATAAGCGTCCAAGAGGACCTAATGGTCTTAAGTGGTCTAATGGGTCTAATGGGCCTAATGGAAAAAATGTGCCCAGTGGGCCTAAGGGGCCTAAATGGCCTAATGGGCCTAAATGGACTAATGGGATTAAATGTCCTAATGGGCCTACTGGGATTAAGTGGAATAATGGGCATAAGTAGACTAATGGGCCTAATGGACCCAATGGACCGATGTGGTCGAATGGGACTAAGTGGCCTAATGGGATGAATGGACCTAATGGGAGTAATGGGTATAATGGGTTTAAGTGGCCTAATTATCCCAACGGGCCTAAGTGGCGTAATGGGCCGAACAAGCCTAATGGGACTAAGTGGCCTAAGGGGCCTAAGTGGCCTAATGGCCCTAATGGTCCTAAGTGTCCTAAGGGGGCTAATGGGCCTAACATGGCTAATGGGTCTAACAAGACGAATGAGCCTATGTTTCCTAATGGGCCTACATGGACATATGGGCCAAAGTGGACTAATGGGCCTAAAGATCCTAATCGGCCAAAGGGGCCTAATGGGCCTAAGTGGCATAGTCATGGCCTAATGGGCCTAAGTATAATAATGGGTCCAATGGTTGAAATGGGTCTAAGTGGACTAATGTGCCTAAGTGGCCTAATGGGCCTAATGTGACTAAGTGGCCTAATGGGCTGAATGGGACGAATCAACCTAATGGACCTAATGGGCCTAAGTGGCCTAATCGGCCTAAATAGCATAATGGGCCAAAGAAACCTAATGGTCCTAAGTGAAAAAATTGGCATAATGGGCCTAAGTGGCCTAATATGCCTAAAGGACCTAATTGGATAAAGTGGCCTAATGGGCCTAAGTGGCATAATTGTTACCAAACGAGCCTAAGTGGCCTAACGGGACCAATGGTCCTAAGTGTCATAATGGTCCTAATGGGTCTAAGTGGGTGAATGGGCCAAATAGACTGAATGGGCCTAATGGACTGAAAGGGCCTAAGTTGCCTAATGGTATGAATGGGCCTAAGTAACATAATGGGACACATGGTCGTAATGGGCCTAAGTGTCTGAATGGACCTAATGGGCTGAATGGGCCTAATGGTGCTAATTGGATTAAGTTTCATAATGGGCCAAATGGGTCGAATGGGCCTAAGGGGCTTAATGGGACTAATAGGTCAATTAGGCCTAAGTGGCATAATGGTCCCAATGACATGAATGAGCTTAAGTTTCCCAATGGGCCTAATGGTATGAATGGGCCGAAGTTTTCGAATGGGCCAAATGGGCTGAAAGGTCTTAATGGTCCGAATGGGACTAATGATCCTAATGGTCCTAAGTGGCCAAATATTCATAATGGGTCTAAGTGGCCTAATAGACCTAAGTGTCCTAATGGTTCTAATGGGCCGAATAGGTCGAATGGACCCAATGTGCCAAAGTGGTCTAGTGGGGTGAATTAGCTGAATGGTCATAATTGGCCGAGGTGGCCTAATGGGCCGAATGGGCTAACTAGACCGAAGTGGCCTATTGGGCTGAATGGGCATAATGGTGTTAATGGGTTGAATGGGACTAAAGGGTCTAATGAGCCTAATGGGGTTAATTGTCTGAATGGGTTGGATGGGTCTAATTGTCCTAGTGGGATGAAGTGGCTTAATGGACTTACTGGGCCTAATGGACCTATTAGGCCTAATGGACCTAATGGGCCTAAGTTCCCTAATGGTCTTAAGTGGACAAATGGACCTAATGCACCTAATGGGCGTAATGGGCCTAAGTGGACCAATGGGCCTAATGGGCCTAAGTGGGCTAATGGGCCTAAGTAGACCAATGGGCCTAATGGGCCTAAGTGGTCTAATGGGCCTAAGTGGCCAAATGGTCCTAATGGGCCTAATGGGATGAATGGGCCTAATTGGTCGAATGAGACTAATGGGCCTAAAGGGCCTAATGGGCCTAAATGGCCTAATGGGCCAAAGTATCCTAATGGTCCTAATGGGCCTAACAGTCCAAAGTTTCCTAATGGACCCAATGGTCCAAATGGTCCAAATGGGCCTAAGTGGCCTAATGGGCCTAAGTTCCCCAATGGGTCGAAGTGTCCTAGTGGACATAATGGGCCCAAGTTGCACAATGGGCCTGAGGGGCCTAAGTGGCCTAATGGTCCAAAGTGGACGAATGAGCCTAACTAGCCTAACGGGCATAATGGTCCTTAGTGACCAAATCAGCGTAATGGGCATAATGGGTATACGTGTCTGAATGATCCTAATGGGCCTAAGTGGACCAATGGGTCGAATGTTCCTAAGTGGACCAATGGGCTGAATGGGCCCAATGAGGCCAATGGGTCTAAGTGGGCATACTGGGACCCGTGGGTCTACTAGGTGTAATGGGACTAGTAGGCCTACTGGGCCTAATGGGACTAATGGGACTAAGTGGCATAATGTGCCTAAGTGGCCTAATGGGAATAAGTTGCCTAATGGGTCTAATGGGCCTAAGGGTCCTAATGGGTTTAGTGGGCCTAATGGGACTATGTGTCCGAATGGGCCAAAGTGGACGAATGGGCCTAATGGGACTAATGGGCATAATGGGCCAAAGTGGCCAAATGGGCCTAATATGCCTAAGTGTCCTCATGGGCCTAATGGGACTCAGCGGCCTAATGGAACTAATGTGCCTATTGGGCCTAAGTGGCCTAACAGGACAAAGTGGACAAATAGACATATGGGCCTAATGGGAATAATGGGGATAATGGGACTAATGAGCCCATTGTGCCTAAGTGGGCTAATGAGAATAATGGTCCTAATGGTCCAAAGTGGACGATTGGGAATAATGGGCCTATTGGGACAAAGTGGCCAAATGTGCATAATGGGCCTAAGTGGCCTAGTGGGCCTATTGTGCCTAATTCGCTTGACGAGACTAATAGGCCAAATGGTTCTAAGTGGCCTAATGGGACAAAGTGGATGAATGTGCCTAATGGGCCGAATAGGCATAATGGGCCAAATGGTCTGAAGTGGCCAAATGGGCCAAATGGGCCTAAGTGGATTAATGACCTAATGGGACTAATGGGCCTAAGTGGGCACAATTTCACTTTTCTATTGCACAGGGTACGATTCCTTTTCGATTAATATCGTCTATTTCTTCTCTTCCACCTAGATACAATAAATCTGGATAGAATTTGGAATACCACTTTTCCCCTTTCTTCCATAAAGCTTTCATGATAAGTTCTCCAATCAACTTATGATTTATGAAATACGAATCAACAAAGAATCGTCAAATTTAATTTTATCACAGTTAGTAGACTCTGATGCTTTATCAAAACAAAAACTTCTTTTATACCAGATCCAGTATGAATCTGATGACCATTTACTTCCAAAAAGATACATTCTCCATGCGACAGATTATCTCTTACCATAAAACAATCAATTCCCCATTATGATCTTTTCACATACCATACCCAAGATAAGTATGATCAATGCCTTTTCTTTTAAAAATATTTGCCTCATTATAATGGACAGAGTGAGTCTAATTCTTTTGAAAACAATGGCTAGTACGATTTCCACCAAATACAAAGTGAGTTGGTTTTCTTTCTTCAAAATATATCCTTGACAACAAAAGACAACACATGAAAACAAACACCTTCCTCATCAGCACGGTCCCAATAATCACCCCTTTGGATTTTGTTGTCAACCAAGTTTGATAAATCAGTGAACTTAGGCCCATTTGGCCCATTTCCCACTTAGGCCCATTAGGGAACTTAGGTCTATTAGGACCATTAGGCCACATACACCCATTATACTCATTAGGACACTTAGGCCCATTAGGCCCATTTTCCCATTTGGTCACTTAGGCCTGTTACACCCATGAGGCCCATTAGGCCACATCATCCCATTAGGCCACTTTGGCCCCTTAGCCCCATTAGGCCACATCGGCACTTGAGACCCATTTTCCACTTCGTCCCATTAGGACACTTAGGCCTATTGGACGTGCTAGGCCTATTCGGCCCATTCAGCCCATTCAACCCATTGGGCCCATTAGGCAACTTAGGCCACTTAGGCCCATTAAGCCACATAGGCCCATTAGAACCATTAGGCCCATTTGGTAACTTAGTCCACTTAGGCCCATTATTACACATAATCCCAGTCAACCCATTCAACCCATTAGGCCACTTAGGCCCATTCGACTGATTAGGCCCATTAGGCCCATTAGGCTAATTAGACTGATTAGGCTACTTAGGCCCATTAGACCCATTTGGACCATTTGGACCATTAGGCAACTTAGTCCACTTAGGGCCATTGATCCAATTAGACCCATTGGACCCATTACGCCTATTAGGAAGCTTAGTAAATGTAGGACCATTAGGCCACTTAGACCTATTAGACCCATTTTGCCCATTAGTCCCATTGCCCATTAGGCCCGTTTGGCCACTTATGTCCATTAGGATCATTTAGCCACTTCGGCCCATTAGGCTCATTAGGACTCTTAAGCCGATTAAGACCATTAGGTCCCTTCGACCCAGTAGGCAACTTCATACACTTAGGCCCATTGGGCCCATTAGGCACATTCATCCCATTAGGCACATTAGGTAACTTTGGCCACTTAGGCTCGTCGGACCCATTAGGCCCATTGGACCCATTAGGCCCATTGGAACCATTAGGCCCATTGGGATTATTATAGAACTTAGGCCCATTAGGAAACTTAGGCCACTTAGGACCATTAGGCCACTTAGGCCCATTCAACCCATTAGTCCACTTAGGCCCATTCCACTCATTCCACCCATTAGGCACATTAGACCCATTAGGCATATTAGGCCACTTAGGCCCATTATACCCATTAGTCCCATTAGATCCATTAGGAAACTTAGACCACTTAGGCCCATTTGACCACTTATACCCATTGGAGCCATTAGGCCCATTAGGAAACTTAGGCCATTAAGGCCCATTAGGCCACTTAAACCCATTGGACCCATTAGGCACATTGGAACCATTAGGCCCATTAGGCAACTCAGGACACTTAGGGTCATTAGGACACTTAGACCCATTAGACCCATTAGGCCCTTTAGGAAACTTAGGCCACTTAAACCCATTAGAATCATTAGGCCCATTATGCTCATTAGGCAACTTGGTCCACTTCGACCCATTACGCCACTTACTCCCATTGGACCCATTAGTCCGAATTATCCATAATGGGCCAATTATTCCCATTCGGCCCATTGACCCCATTAGACCACTTAGGACCTATATTCCCAATAGGACACTTAGGCGCATTAGGCTACTTAGTCCCATTAGGCCCCTTAGACCCATTGGGCCCATTGGGCCCCTTTAGCCCATTTGGCCAATTAAACCATTAGGCCCACTAGGCTGAATTGGCCATAATGGGCCCATTCAACCCATTAGGTCACTTAGGCCCAATGGGTCTAATCGTCTCATTATGCCTATTAGGTCACTTAGGCCCATTATAAAACTTATGCCCATTAGGCCCCTTAGACCCATTCGACCCATTGGGCTAATTAGACCCCTTAGGCCTATTAGGCCAATTAGGCCATTGGGACTATTAGGCCCACTATTTCACTTATGCCAAATAGGCCCAATAGTCTCATTAGGTCTATTAGGTCACTTAGGCCACTTAGGCCCATTAGGCCCCTTAGGCCCATTAGGCCCCTAGGAACCATTAAGACCATTGGTCCCATTAGGCTCATTAGGTGCATTAGTCCACTTAGGCCTACTCATCCACTTTGTACCATTAGTCCCCTTAGACCCATAAGGTCCATTAGGCCCATTAGGTCCATTAGGGAAATTTGGCCATTAGGTCCATTGGGCCATTAGACCTATTAGGTTGAATTGGTCACACTAGACCCATTAGGCCACTTAGGCCCAATGGACCCATTAATCCCATTAGGCCCCTTGGGCCCATCATGCCACTTAGGCCCAACTGGTCCACTCGACCCATTAAGCCCATTTGTCCTATTTGGTTGAATGGGGCGTAATCGGCCCATTAGGGCACTTAGTCCCAATAGGCCCATTTGGACCATTAGGCCACTCAGGCCCATTGGGCCAATTTGGCATAGTGGAACCATTAGGCCCATTAATTCCCTTAGGCCCATTAGACTCATTAGGCCACTTAGGCCCAATTGGCCAATTTGGCCACTTGGGCCCATTTGTCCCATTAGGCCACTTAATCCCATTAGACCCATTTGTCCCATTAGGCCCATTTGGCCACTTAATCCCATTAGACCCATTAGGCCACTTAGGCCACTTAGGCCCATTTGATCCTTAGGCATGTGAGGCCATTTCGGTCAATTTAGGTCATTTAGGACAATTAGGCTAATTAGGCCATTTAGTAAATTTAGGTCAATTAGTCCGTTTAGGCCATTTAGGCCAATTTAGGCCATTTAGGACAATGAGTTCAATGATCCAATTCAGGCCAATTAGGCCAATTTAGGCCCTTTAGGGCATTTAGGGAAATTAGAATATTTAGTCCATTTAGTCCAATTTAGGCTAATTAAGCCAATTATTTCAATTATACCCATTAGTCCAATTAGTCCAATTAGAAAATTTAGTTCATTTAGGCCGTTTAGGCCAATTTTGGTCATTTAGACTAATTAGGCCATTTAGGCCAATTTAGTTCATTTAGACTATTTAGGCCAATTTAGACCATTTAGGCCAATTTGGAGAATTATTCCATTTAGATCAATTTAGACAATTTAGACCAATTAGGTCGATTAGGCCATTTAAGCCGATTAGGCCAATTTTGACCATTTGGGCCAATTAGGCCAATTATGCAATTTAGGAAATTTAATCCAATTAGTCCATTTAGGCTAATTTTTTCCATCTAGGTCATTTAGACCACTTAAGGACATTTAGGCCAATTTGGCCAATTAGACCAGTTAGATAATTTAGGCAATTTAGGCAATTATGTCATTTAGGCCAATTTTGGCCATTTGGACCAATTAGGCCAATTAGACCAATTTTTTCCATTTAGGCCATTTAGGACAATTTATCTCATTTAGACCAATATGAAAATTTGGCGAATTAGGAAATTCAGTCCAATTAGACCAATCTGGCCATTTAGGCCAATTTAGGCCATTTTGGTCAATTTTGTCCACTTAGGCCAATTATACCAATTAGGTCATTTAGTCCATTTAGGCCATTTAGGACATTTAGGCCAATTATATCAATTATTCCATTTAGTTTATTTTGTCCAATTAGGCCATTTAGACCATTTAGACCTATTTAGGCCATTTAGACCAATTAGGCCAATTTAGGCCATTTAGGATAATTTAGGCCAATTAGCCCAATTAGGCTAATTATTCAATTTAGTCTATTTAGAACAATTAGTCCAATTAGGCCATTTAGGACAATTAATCCATTTAGGCCAATTAGACCAATTAGACCATTTAGGCCAATTTAGGCCATTTAGGCCAATTAATCAATTTAGTCATTTAGTTCATTTAGGCCATTTATGAAAATTAGACCATTTAGGACATTTAGTCCATTTAGACCAATTAGGCCAATTAGACAATTTGTGTTATTTAGGCCAATTTAGGTCATTTAGGCCATTTAGTCTAATTTAGGTCATTTAGGCTATTTAGGCTAATTTAGACCATTAAGCCAATACGACCAATTAGTATATTTAAGCCAATTTAGGCCATTTAAGATAATTATTAAATTTAAGCTGATTTGGGAAATTTAGGCCATTTAGGCCATTTAGGACAATTAAACCAATTAGATAATTTAGGGAATTTAGGTCAATGAGGCCAATTAGGTTAATTTAGGTCATTTAGGCTAATTAGAACATTTAGTCCATTTAGTCCATTTAGTCCATTTAGGAAAATTTAGGCTATTTAGGACAATTAGACTTATTAAGAAAATTATTTAATTTATACAATTTAAGCCAATTAGTCCATTTGGGCCAATTTAGACCATTTAGACCAATTAGGCCAATTAGACCATTTTGGCCATTTTGGCCATCTGGATAATGTGCTATGAAGGGAAACACTGTACATAGACTTTCAGTTTCAAGTACTCGTAATCAGATGAGGATTCTTCTCATGAAGTTCACACTTGGTAATCTCCACGATGGAAGATTATGAGAACAGACTCGTCGGTAGGAATTCTGCATGTTTTGGTGTCATCGAATATTCCTATCTATAAGTGTGTGTGATGGTCCTTAGACTTTAATATTATTATTAAATCATTTGAGAACTTGCATACTTAGATATATGTCGTAAACCATGATGATAAGAGATCATGGCAAAGTTGGATACGTTGGGTGCGTCACGAGTGGCATGTCATTAATGAATAAGTTGAGGAAGGATTTGTCCCTTATATCTTTATAGAAGCTAATATCTCAACCCTTTGATTGGAATAAAACTTTTGCATTAAATTCCATGTCCATGGTATAACAGTGTGTTTATTTCAGATAGTCAAAGGAAGACATATTGAAAATATAGGTTAGCGACATGGATGTGCAACATTCTTGATGAGATATTGTGACAAAGAGATTATATTACACAGTGAGCATTCTTATGTGGTTTTTGATGTTGAGACATCAAGTTCTTTCTCTTGGGTTCCTTGACACATTGCTAGAGAGTAATCTTGGACTTTAGGCAAGTCTTCCTAATGTTAATGAGAAGGAATCCTAGAGGGTCACACACTAAGTGTTTCCCTATATCTCAATTAAATTCTATTTGAGTTTAATTAATGGAATAAATATTATTCTCAAGTCCGAGGAATAATTTAATTCAATTTATATTGATCACATAAATTAAATAAATATTTATTCTCTAACATATGAATAAAATATTTATTTTATTTATTGAATATTTTAATAAATATTTATTTTCAATATTGTAAATAAAATATTTATTTATGAATAAAATATTTATTCAGTTGTTCAATAGAAGAGAGAGGAGTGTGAATGGACCAAGACTGAGTCCATTGAAGAATATTAATTAACAATACCCTTATATAATTTTTGTTACTATACAAGTTGGCATGCGCCACAAAATAATAATTATATAATTATTATTATGCGGTATGATATTTATTGAAGGTAATTAATGTTATTTAATGGACAGTATGCAATTAAATAATATTTTAACTTAAATCTCAACTCTATAAATAGGTGGTTGTGTCTACTGTGTAGAGAATCCAAAAATTGATAATAGAAAATTCTTGAGCACAATGAATTCTCTCTCAACTCCTCCTCCTTCTCTCTCTCAAGAACGAGAAGTGAAAGAAATATTTCTTCAAGACCAAAGAACGAGTGACCAAGAACGAACAACATAAGACATTGGACTCACTACACTAGCACCTGGAGATCGAGTGGTGTTTCTCAGAGATCATAGGAGCACGTGTAGATTGCCGCAATAGGGATTTTATCCTGGGATCCTCACTGTGCAATAATGGTAACTTGAAAGGGTCTTTTTGGATGATCAAAATTCACTAATGAAGAAAATACCTAAGTACAGGTATTTATTTCTTTAAATATTAAATAAATTAAATTTAAATTTGACATGAAATATCCTTGATCTTGGTTTCGGGAAATGATTTTTAAAACAAGTTTTAATACATCATCCATCTTCGCACACTTCTGTTATGCGTGAAACCACCACCACCACCATTGCGACTGCCACCAACTTTGTCACCCCCCTCCCCACTACCACTACCACCGTCATCAGCTCGAACTCCACTAGGACACTCATTGAAATCACCTGAGGTATCATATAAGGAGCACATTGATTTCATACATGAATCAAAAGTAATAGTAGTCTCTAATGGAAGTGGTTGACTTATAACTAACATGTCTATCAGGAAGTGTTCGGTGACCAATTTACTTCTTTTACACTCCCGTATATCTATTTTTTTGGCCTTATCTACTTCTGTATGAGCATTTTTCATCTTGGGGTTCTTATAGGTTTGAGAGGCACTTGATGAGGGCCAATACCTAGTGGGGATGATGTTTTTCATATGTCGACATCAAAATCTCCCATGGCGCTCATCACCTAATACTTGTCTCAAATGATCATTTCACCCAAAGTTTCCATCTTCTTTCTCATTGAGGGCCTCCAGGATACACTGTTGAAAATATAAAGAATATATTTAATTGTGAATTATGTATCAAAATATGAAATATCAATAAAAAACCTACAATCTTTTCTTGTTTTTGTGAATTTATAGCACTTAAATTATTTTTCTTCCTAGTCGAGGAAAATAATTTTGATCATCACACACCACCTTTGATGCCCAATTCCTCTTGCTACAAATGAAATTGATTAGTATAATAATACAATATTGAATAATATGAAAGTGATAAAACTAGAATGAATTAAAATTGTATATATTGTGTAAATCCATAAAATTAAGAAGAATCTAAATATAAATTTAATTAGAAATTTAATACTAGTGACATAACAAAAACAATACATACTAATTAGCATGATAAACATGTGTATGGTATGGATTTATCTTGTATATTCATTTTGTTATAATTCTATTTATGTTGTGTAATTTGGTTATTTGGTCACTTGGTAATTTTGATCATTTGTCCATTTGGATATTTGGTTAATTGGGAAATTAGGCCATTTCAAAAAATTAGTAAAATTAGGACAATTAGTCCAATTAAGTCATTTAGGTTAATTATTCCATTTATAAAAATTAGTTCGTTTAGGCCAATTAGGCCATTAGGCAAATTAGTTCATTATGCCATACGAAATTTAGGTCTTTAATTCATTTAGGCCAATTAGTCCATTAGGTCATTTAGGTCATTAGTCCATTTAGTTCAATTAGGCTAATTAGACCATTTAGGTCAATTAGGACAATTAGTCTAATTAGGCCATTTAATCCAATTAGATCATTTAAGACATTTAGACCAATTAGGCCATTTAGACCAATTAGGTCATTTATTCCAATTAGTCAATTAGACTATTTAGACCAATTTTTCCATTATTACATTATCCCATTAGTTCATTACACCATTATGACTATTGGCCATTTGTCGATTTGACCATTTATGCCAATTTAGGCCAATTAGGAAAATTAGGCTAATTAGGCCAATTATACCATTTAATCCAATTGGACCATTTAATACTTTTTGACTAATTAGACCATTTAGACCCATTTAGAAGTTTAGGCCAACTAGGTCAATTAGATTAATTAGTCCAATTAGGCAAATTAGACTTTTTAATCCAATAAGACCATTTAATCGATTTAGACTAATTAGGACATTTAGACCAATTAGTTCATTTATGTCAATTAGGACATTATTCAAATTATTCCATTAGGCTATTAGGCCATTATGCTATTTAGACCAATTTGGTCATTTAGGTCATTAGGACATTATCCCATTAGTTCAGTGGGCCATTAGTCCAATTGGTCACTTGACCATTTGGTCATTTAGGCCAATTAGAACAAAAAAATCCTAAAACCTAAAACCAAAACACTATATATGAAACACTAACAAATAAGGCCTAATTAGTCCCATTATACTGATTAGGCCACTTAGTCCCATTAGGTCACTTAGGCCCATTCGCCCCATTCGACCCAACAAGCCACTTAGGCCCATTAGGCCCATTAGGCCGATTTGGCCACTTAGGCCCATTAGGATCATTAGGACACTTTGTCACATTAGGCCCATTAGGCCACTTAGGACCATTAGTCCCATTCATCCCACTCAACCCATTAGGCCCATTCAAATAATTAGGCCACTTAGGCCCATTACGCTGATTAGGCCGCTTAGGCCTATTAGGATCATTACGTCGATTAGGCCACTTAGGCTCATTATGCCCATTATGACCATTAGGCCACTTAGGCCTAATTGGACCATTAGGACCATTAGTGCACTTAATCCCATTAGGTTGATTAGGCCACTTAGGCCCATTGGTCCACTTAGGCCCATAAAGCCCCATTAGGCCCATTAGGCAAATTAGGCCCATTTGGACACTTATGCCCATTAGGATCATTAGGCGCATTTGGACCATTAGGCCCATTATGACACTTACCATTCAGACCATTAGGCCCATTAGGTTGATTAGGCCACCTGGGCCATTAGGCCAATTATTCCACTTAGGCCCATTAGGCCCATTAGGCCCATTCATCCCATTAGGGAAATTAGGCCCATTAGCATCATTAGCACCATTATGCCCACTAGGACACATAGGCCCATTAGTCCCATTAACCCGCTTAGACCACTTAGGCCCATTTGGCCACTTAGACCCATTCGAACACTTAGGCCCATTATCCCACTTTGGTTTATTTAGACCATTTGGCCCATTTGGCCCCTTTAAGCCACTTAGTCCCATTTAGCCTATTAGGCCACTTAGGTCACTTAGGCCCATTATGACACTTAGGCCAATTGATCCCATTAGGATCATTTTTCCCCTTAGTCCACTTAGGCCGCTTAGGCCCATTAGGCTACTTAGGCCCCTTAGGCCCCTTAGGCCACTTAGGCCCCTTAGGCCACTTAGGCCCATTGATCCCATTAGGCCCATTAGGCCCCTTAGGTAACTTATGCCACTTAGCCCTATTAGGCCTATTAAGCCACTGAGGAAACTTTGTCCCATTATTCCACTTAGGCACATTAATCCCATTAGGCCACTTAGGCTACTAAGGCCCATTAGGACCATTAGGCCACTCAGGCCCATTAGATCCATTAGTCATTTGGCCCATTAGGCCTGTTAGTCCCATTGGGCCACTTAGGCCCATTGGAACACTAAGGGCCATTAGACCATTTCGGATATTAAGGTCCATTACACCCATTAGGCCACATAGGCCCATTAGGCCAATTATGCCCATTAGGCCCATTGGGCCCATTAGGCCACTTAGACCCACTCATCCACTTAGACCCATTAGACCCATTAGGCCCTTTAGTCCACTTAGGCTGCTTATTCCCATTAGGCCGATTTGGCCCATTAGGCCAATTGGCCATTAGTCCCATTAGGCCCATTCGGCCCCTTAGGCCCACTAAGCCCATTATACCACTTTGGCTCATTTGGACACTTAGTCCAATTAGGCCCATTAGGCCACTTAGTCCCATTAGGCATATTAGGCCACTTTGGCCCATTAGGCCCTTCAAATCATTTTTTAAATTTTCATAAAAGCCACTTTAAAGAAAAAGTGGGAACCATACACCAACAGCATGACATATATCCAAATTTTAAAAATAGTATACATATTTAAAATTTGAAATGAGTATCATCATCGCGGGAACCGTTGTATTAGCGACAGATCTTGCAAATCATGCAGCCACTTAATCGAAGATAATACGTTGAAGAAGTTGTCGCCATCATCATCACCTTTTGTCATCATCACCACATTATCATCCACTCTGAATATCATTGTCGTAACCATTATTTCCAGAGTCACCACATTGTCGGTGGGAACACCACCTTTGTCGTCACCAACCATCATCGTCAGAGCAGAGAACCAGAGCAAAAGGAATCGGGACATCCACTAATCACCACTGATGTCTTCATATTATCACTAGAGAAATCCAACATCACCGCCAAAAAACCATCAAAATAGAACATCACAACCATTAGAACCATCAAATATGATCCATTCACCCTCCCAGAGACCTTAATCCCCTTGATCCACACCTCCCATAACCTCTATGAAGACCCGTACACCAAACTAATAGGGAAAGGAGCATAACAAGGATGAGAAGCTAAAGGCCTCAGTAGGGGAGAAAGCCAGAAACCACATCATTCAAACAAAATAGAGAACCCACAATTGAGAAACAAAATCGATCCCAAACAAAATCACCATACGAGACCTAAATCTACATCCGAAAAATAGATAAGGATCCAAACAGAGGAATGAACCCAAGATGAGACCACTATCAGTGCTACTCCAGCACCATCCCAAGTAAGCTTAGAACCTGAATCAAGCTTCACTAAAGTGGAGTCCAAGGTGATCGGTAAGCCAACATTGGTAGAGGAGAAAGAAGGTATCAGACACACTCACCAGTGCCGACCCAAGCCGTCTAAAGAACCCACACACACATACCTAGAATGGGGGTCCGATGCATAGGGATAGATCAAAAGAGGGGTGGTGAGTGATGCACGATGACCACACCAAAAAATAAACATCAATCAAGAAGGAAGAAAAATAAAGCAAGAGAAATAAGAGGATGGACCAAGTGAAGCGGCACCATTATCATCGGGAAGACCCTCAAAACCCTAGGAGTAGAATAGGAGGCAGCAGGAGCATCGAGATCCAAGAGAGTGCATATCCATCAGGTTCTTTCATTAGGCTCATTAGGCTCATTATGCCACTTAGGCCCACGATTCCCATTAGGCCCATTAGACCCATTTCACCCATTAGGTCCATTCGACCACTTAGGCCCATTAGGCCCATTGGGACACCTTGACCCATTAGGCCCATTCACCCCATTAGGCTACTTAGGGTCATTTAGCCCATTAAACCCATTATATTAGTCCCATTAGTCCACTTAGTCCCATATGGACCATTATGCCCATTAGGGAAATTAGACCCATTAGGCCACTTTAGGCCCATTAGGTCCATTAGACCCATTAGGCCACTTAATTCCTTTAATCCACTTTGGCCCATGAGGCACATTAGTCCAATTAGGACACTTAGGCCCATTCGGCCTATTAGGACACTTAGGACCATTAGGATAATTTGTACTATTAAGCCCATTGGATTAGGCCAACTAGGTCACTTAGGCCCATATAGGACCATTAGGCCAATTATCCCAATTAGGCCCATTATGAACATTAGGCCCACTAAACCCATTTGGCCACTTAGGCCAATTAGGACACTTAGGCCTATTAGGCCACTTAGGACCATTAGGAAACTTAGTCCCCTTATTCCCATTAGGCCACTTAGGCCCATTTGGGGCATTAGGCCCATTAGGCCACTAAGGTGAAGGTTCCAGGCACAGTGGAAGCGTGGTTGGGACGGAACCCAACTTTGATTTTTACCATGATCAATGATTATTCCAGGATCAATATGACGATGAACGCCAGTCTCCACGAAATAGAATCAAAGATTTAGATAAATAAGGAAGAGGCCTGAAACCTTTAGAGAGGATCTTTCACATCATGTTTATAATTAATTTAATTAATTTCATAAAGAAAAATAATACCTGGATATTTGGTATTTTTCTTCATTGATGATTTTCATTGTCCGGAATGACCCTTCTGGATTATCTCGTTAAGCTTGTAAGGATCCAAACTAAAATCCCTCTAGCGGTGATCCACACGTGCTCTGATGGCCTCTGATCAACACTACTCCTTCAGGTGCTAGCGCGGTGAATCCGGTGTCTTGTGTCAGTCATTCTTAATCACCTGTTCTTTGGCCTTGAAGAACGTATCTCATTATTGAGAGGAGTGGGAAGATGATTTGAGAGATAAATTTTTTAGCTCAACAACTCTCAATTCACTGGGTGTATGATTTAGTGTCGTGTGGTGTCTGGAACAATAGGCGTACTTTTTTATTTATATGTATTGAACTTCTGTTACAATATTTAATTGAATAACAGCAGTTCAATACATTCATGAACTTAGAGAAAATCCATGCTCATAATAATAATGTTGTGTCATTATTTATGGTGCGCCAACTTGTGCAAAACATAATTATAAATAAAATTCTACGTCAGAAAATAATAGCAGTGTCATTATTATTTTAACTTGTTCCAACTAGTTAAATAATTATTTACCATCTTGCAAATAATTATTTTACCACCTAAATAGGCTTGGTCCGATCGAACTCCACTTCCATTTATTGAACACCCGAATAAATAAATTAATAATTTATTCTCTTAAATTAATATTTTATTTAAAAACTAGTAAATAAATATATATTAAATGTTCGATAAAATAAATTTATTTTATTTTATTTATGCGATCATTTTAAATTGAATAAAATTATTCCACGGTTTTGAGAATAATATTTATTTCATTAATTAAATTCAAATAGAATTTAACTGAGAACACCAAAAACACTTAGTGTGTGACCCTCTAGGATTATTTCTCATTGGCATTAGGTGGGATTGCCTAAAGTCCAGAAGTATTGTCTAGAAATGGGTCAAGGTTCCCAAGATAAAGAACATAATGTCGCAAGAATGACAACCACATACGAACACTCACTGTGTAATATAATACCTTTGTTGCAATATCTTATCAAGCAGGTTTCATGATAGTGTCATCAACTTTTATACTTGATACATCTTTCTTTAACTACCAGAAATAAACTCATCGTTACACTATGGACATAGAATTTTGCATCATGGTTCTATTTCAATAAAAGGGACAAGATATCAACTTCCATAAACAGAAGGGACAAATCCTTCATCGACTTATCCATTAATAACATGCCACTCATGAAGCACCCAATGTACCCTACTTCCCACCAACTGTCTGCGTGACAGTTTTCTTCAGTAAATCAAAGTGATTGAGTTGTGACATGTTTTAATGATAATCTTAAAGTCTAAGGATATTTACAAATTCTCAAAAATAGAAATATTTGATGACACCAAAACATGCAGAATTCCTACTGGCGGGTCTGTTCTCATAATCTCTTGTCTTGGAGATTACTAAGTGCAGACTTTATGATAGGAAGTCTCATCTTCTTATGGGTACTCACACCTGATGGTATTCATGCTATGTGTTTCATCATAGTATGTCATCCAACTGTAGAACTATATTTAAGAATATTTTTATAGTATTTCAAGGTTCTCATCATAGCGGGGAACTACCATGACCTTATCAATGCAACAAATACTCTAGGACATTATTACATCATAGTCATGCATAACAATGAACAATATGTAAGAATATATTTAATATTTAAATACATTAAATGTACATGTAATCAAAGTACAACTAGTTAGTTCTAGGACACCAAATCTTACAAACTCCCACTTGGACTAGAGCTAACTACCTACAACTTTTAGTCCGCTAGACCTCACACGGTGATCATATTTTTGTTGAGTAAAGACTTTAGTCATGGGGTCATCAATGTTGTCTTCTATGGAAATACTGCTCACTAGAACTTCACCTCTCTAAGAAAAATACCTCAAGAGATGATACTTCTGAAATATGTGCTTCATCCATTGATGTGACCTTGACTCTTTTTCAAGAGCCACCGGTGCAGTATTATCATAGTACAGTGTGATGAGATCTTTACTATTAGGTATCACATCCAACTCCTAGATGAAGCTTTGAATCCAAAATACTTCTTTAGCTACCTCATAAGTTGTGATATACTCAAACTCTATTGTAGAATATGCGAACACACTTTTCTTTGAGCTCTTCCAGCTCACTACACCTCCATTCAAAGTGAAGATGTATCCTGTTTGCAACTTCATGTCATCTTGATCAGTATAGAAACTAGCATCTGCATATCCCCTGATGATTAGTTCCTCATATTCTCTGTAAACCATGAACATGTACTTACTACACCTTAGATACTTTAGGATAGTCTTGACAGTCATCCAATGGCTGTCACCTAGGTCAGCTTGATATCTGCCTACCGCACTCAATGCGTAGGAAACATCCATCCTAGTTCATATCATGGCATACATGACTGACCCAATCCCTGGTGCGTATGAAGTCCCTTCCATTATCTTTCTTTCCTCATGTGTCTGAGGAAGCATTTTATTGGAAAGATGAATTCCATGTAATGCTGGCAACAATCCCCTCTTGGATTGTTCCAAACTGAATCTCTTCAATATCTTATCAATGTATGTACTTTGACTTAGGACCAACTATATCTTGGATCTATCATGATGGATCTTGATCCCAAGAATATATGATGCCTCACCCAAGTCCTTCATAGAGAATCATTTATTCAACCATGCCTTAATAGACTGTAATACTGGTATCTCGTTTCCAATAAGTAATATGCCATCTACATATACTATTAGAAAAATGACTGCACTCCCACTAAACCTTTTGTTGACACAAGTCTCACATTCGTTCTTGATAAAACCAAATTTTGTTATGGATTCATTAAAACAAATGTTCCATGACCTGGATGCTTGCTTTAATCCATAAATGGATTTCTGCAACTTGCATACCTTATTGGCATCCTTTAGAGTCATAAAACCTTCAGGTTGTGTCATGTATACATCTTCCTGAAGTTTCCTGTTAAGGAAGGCTGATTTGACATCCATTTTCCAGATCTCATAGTCATGGTAAGTAGCAATGGACAATATAATTATGATGTATTTTATCATTGAAACTAGTGAAAAGGTTTCATCGTATTCAATGCCTTGACAATGTTTGAACCCTTTTTCAACCAATTGTGCCTTATAGGTGCTGAATTGTCCTTCCATATCCAGTTTCTTCTTGAATACCCATTTTCAACCAACAGGCTTTACATCAACTGGAGGATCTACCAAAATCCAGACTTGGTTTTGGTACATGGAATCCATTTTTTATAATTCATGGCTTCTTGCCACTTAGAAACATCTGTGACACTTACTAATTCCTTTTAGGTTAGAGGATCATTATTATACACTAATAATTAGTCACCATCCTCAGTAACTATAAACATGTACCATACTGGTTCTCTAACCTCTCTTGTACTCCTACACAGCTCTTGTGTCTCTGGAACAGTTCTTTCTTCCACGGGGCTTTGTGGAATCTTTTCCTGTACCAACTCTTGTGTACCTTGAGCCTCAACTTCATCGAAGTTTATCTCTCTCCCACTATCTCTTTTGGACATGTGATCCCTATCAAGGAATATGGCGTTTCTTTCCACTATAAACTTTTTTTTCTGAGGGTTTGTATATGTAATATCCAATTGTTTCCTTGGGGTATCATATAAAGGTACACTTTGTGCCTCGGAGTGAAAGTTTGTTACCTGAAGAGGCCTTAAAAAACTCATCCCTTCCCCACACATGTAAATTCAATAATATGGATTTCTTTCCACTCCAGAACTCATATAGAATACCATTTATCAATTTAGTTGGTACTTGGTTTAGTATGTGCCCTGCTATTTGTAAGGCATATCCCCAAAAGGATAATGGAAGACACGCATGACTCATCATTGATCTCACCATGTCCAATAGTGCGCGGTTCTTACTTTTTCTCACACCATTCCATTGGGGCGTGTATTGAGGAGTGAGTTGGGATAGGATCCCAAACTCCTATATGTAATCAATGAAGTCTTGATTAAGATATTCTCCACCTCGATCTGAGTGGAGTTTCTTAATCTTATTACCAAGATGATTCTCAACTTCATTCTTGTATTCTTTTAACTTATCAAAAGAATCTTACTTATAACTCATTAAGTAGATATATCCATATCTACTAAAATCATCAGTAAAAGTTACGAAGTATGAGTACCCTCTCCTTGCTTCAACTGGAAATGGTCCACACACATTGGTATGAACCAATTCAAGAATTTATTTATCCCTTTCACCTTCACCACTAAATGGGAATTTGGTAATTTTTCCTTGTAAACATGCATGACATATACCAAGTGGTTTTAGTTCTAAAGAATCTAAATATCCATCTTGATGTAACTTTGTCAAGCGTTTCTCATTTAAATGACCTAGCTAGTGATGCCAAAGTTGGGTGTGGTATGAGTCGTTTTAAGTATCTTTGTTATCGATTGCCATTACTTGTTTTGTGTAATCCTACACATAAAGACTATTGTATAAATGTGCCATACCAAAACAAATGCTATCCTTGAAAAAGAAGAAACATTCATTTCAAAAAATAAAAAAAAATCATCTGTATCTAATCTGGATACAGAAATAATGTTTTTAGTAACAGATGACACATAATAAAAACCCTTTAACACTAAGATCATCCTAGTTGGCAACATGAGGTGGTAGTCCCCAACAGCTAGAGCAGCAAGTCTGGATCCATTGTCTACTCGTAGATCTACCTCCCCTCAGTCAATCTTCCTGAATCTACTTGGTTCCTATATTTGGATACATATGTGATCACCAAAAGCTGTATCTAATACCCAATTTGTAGAAATAGATAAATTGCATTTGATAACAAACGTACCTAAAGCTTCCCCTTTCTTCTTAGGCTGGGTTCATTTCTTCCTCCAGTATCCCTTCTTTCTGCATTCAAAACAAACAGCCTCCTATTCCCTTGCCTCCCCTTTCATCTTCCTTTTCTTGGAAGTTCGTGAAGAATCTTTGGGCTTAAAGCTCTTCACCTCCCCTTTTCTCTTATTCACCATAAGGACATAAGGATTTTAGCGCTTCATATCTTTTCCACTTGGTGAATGATGATAAGAAGACCAGATAGATATTTCTCAATGTTTTTCATATTGAAATTGAAAACAAAGTTAGAGAAGATTTGAGGGAATGATGCGAGAATGAGATCGGTGCCCAGTTCTTCAGGGTGTTTAAACCCTAGAACTTCAAGGTTCTCAAGTAGCCAATGAGCTTGACTATATGAGGCCTAGTTGGGGAACTATCTCCAAGATTACTCTAAAAGAGTGCCTTAGAGATCCCAAAAATTTCCTATCTTGATCTCTCCTGGTAAAGATCACAGAGGTGCTCGAGCATGCTATAAGCATCCATGTTTTTCTGAGACTTCATGAGCTCACTAGACATTTATGATAACATCAAACATTGAACACCAACCACATCATTCATATGTTTCTCATAGAACAATAAATCATCATTACTCGCCTCTTTAGTAGTTAGATTAGGTAATGCTGACTCCAGCACCTAAGACTTCTGTTGATGTCGTAGGATAACCCGAAGGTGTCTAAACCATTCTTGGAAGTTACTAATGGAGAGGATGTTATCTTTATCTATAATTGATCGTAGGGATAGTGTGGTTGATGAGTTTTTCATTTTTATTCTACAATTAAAAGAGCAGATCATTAGTACTTTCTTGATTACATTTTATAAGAAATAATAAATTTTATTAAGTATCCCACTATTTTATCAAGTCCCAATAGCCCTCACCATTATACTTAGAATGTCCAATTTCCATGACATTCTAGTGGAAAAGATCCATATTCCCCTTCACATAACCCCAAAAAGGGTTTTTCAATCTATTGGAAGGTATTTAGGTAGGCTGGTCTTTGCCAAATATTGGCTTGCAGCTCTTTGATCTGTTGAGTGGACTCCCCAATCCTAAAATCATGACTTTGGATTTTCTCAACTCTTGCCTCCAATATTACACCAAGTCTAACAAGTCCTACCCCTCTTGATGCAATATGGTTAAGTCAACCCAAAACCTTTCATAAGGGATTCCTGTATAACAGTATGTGTCCCAAAAAGGATTGGTCAAACACATAGTTTTATTGAGTTTTTCCCTTAATCAAGTAACATAAGGCTTGGTCTGACTTAATATTTTATTTGAGGGATTTCTATCTCTTATGTGTGAATTTATTATTATCATTATCACATGATTGATAATATTAAGTGGAACTTACTTAAGTGATTAACCATGTCTTGATAATATTTACGCATAAGTCTGGTTTATTTTAGTTCTATCTTTCATGCTTATTTAATTCATTAATTATGTGTTCATGAAAACAAATCCATAATGATAAACCATGAAACTGACAAAAATAAAATAAAGAGAATGATCATGAGATTTTCTAAGGGTTAGTTTATCTAGCGATTGATAAACTAACCCTGAACTAGCGGAGAAATATCTTGAACCTTTTGGGTTTGTGTTTACAGCTTTCCACCTGTCCACCTCTATATCTCCTGGGATTGGTTTCATCTCAGCTCTAGCTTGAACCGACTCCACTAGCTTGGGAGTTCCATCCATTACATATGTCTTTTTTAACTCACATATAGGTGATGGTTAAAAGGGGGTTTTACATAAAAGAAACCTTGGGCACGCAGACCCTACATATTAATGAGGAGAGATGGATCGTAGGCCAAAAAAATTAATTTAAATAAATTAATTAAAAGAAACCATCCACATACAAAAGGTCTTGGTCTAGCTCATGATCATCTATACATGAAATGATGTTTATGCATAAATAAAACTAGCATTGAATTTTTTAATCATTCTTGTTTAAGATAAATCACGTTTGAATCAATTAAATATCATCTTTAATTAATCAATCCTTTTATCTTAAACTCTTTTTCTAAATTTCCTTGAGATTCGCATCCATCATAATTTTAAACAAATAAATTCATTTAAAATTATCTTTGTATGTAACTTGTACATTGGAGGCAACCTGTTGAATTCCTATTCATAACTACCCAATGAGAAGAAATAAACATTACACAGATGTTAAATTAAACACACATATATAAAACAAATATCAGGTGTTGTGCCTCACCTTTACACCCACATTATGGTACACATCTCAAGGGTTTGTATAATATAATAATAAATTTTAATAAATCTTCATAATTTGGATGAGTACACAATGTGTAGTTCCAACTATATGACGTGTACTATTTTTCACCGTCTATCTGAAGTACATGCCTGGGGAAATGGAATGTGAGTGTACTTTGGAAATATTCGGAGTACACTGCATGTTCAGTGGGCCACACACTATGTAGTATCCACATTACATGGTTTCCATCCAGGAAAGCCATGTACGGGGTACACGGTCCACCCCTAACCCGAAGGGACTACATGTCGTGTCTAGTGGAATACAGAGTGTGTAATCCAGAAACTGTGTGTCACATGTTCATGGTCAACACACATAGTCATTTAAGACTTAGAAAGACTCCAACACATGGCTTGGTTTGGTGGACTGGTCTGATGCATTGAATCTTGACTACACAACGTGTACTGCCGAATACACATTGTGTGTTCTGGTGTTATATGGCCAGGAAGCTTTGTCACCTCCGGATGAGATCCTATATTCTATTTTAATAAAAATTAAAAGAAAATATTGTTTCTGTAAGGTGAACGAGAAATGAAAGAGGAGGAATAGATCTTGAGATTTATATTTGCAGAACGATTAACTAGAATTGAAACAACTAAATTATTAAATGTGTAAGTCATCAACGAAATATTTAAATAATTATAAACTATTATGTAACCCCTTTGATACCACTTGAATAAATAAATAAATAATTTATTCTATTAAATAAATATTTTATTTACAAACTAATAAATAAATATTTATTAAATGTTCAATAAAATAAATATATTTTATTTAATTTATGCGATCATTTTAACTTGAATAAAATTATTCCATGGTCTTGAGAATAATATTTATTACATTAATTAAATTCAAATAGAATTTAACTGAGACCACCAAAAACACTTAGTGTGTGACCCTTTAGGATTCTTTCTCATTGGCATTAGGCAGACTTGCCTAAAGTCCAAGAGTAACGTCTAGCAATGGGTCAAGGCACCCAAGAGAAAGAACGTAATGTCTCAAAAATGAAATCCACATACGAACACTCACTATGTAATATAATCCCTTTGTCGTAATATCTCATCAAGCAGGTTTCATGATAGTTTCATCAATTTTTATTCTTGATACGTCGTTCTTTGACTACCTGAAATAAACTCATCATTACACCATGGCCATGAAATTTCACACGACGGTTCTATTTCAATCAAAGGGCCGAGATATCAACTTCCATAAATGGAAGGGAAAATCCTTCCTCAACTTATCCATTAATAACATGCCAATTGTGACGCACCCAACATACCCTACTTTCCACCAATTGTCTGCGTGAAGATTTTCATTAGTAAATTAAAGTTCATGATTCGTGACACATTTTAATGATAATCTTAAATTTTAAGGGTCATTACACATGCTCACAGATAGAAATATTCGGTGACACCAAAACATGTGGAATTCCTACAGGTGGGTCTGTTCTCATAATCTCCTATCTTGGAGATTACCAAGTGCGAACATTATGAGAGGAAGTCTCATCTTCTTACAAGTACTCACACCTGATGGTATGCATGCTATGTTTCCCATCATAGTATGTGATCCAACCATTGAATTATATTTAAGAATATTGTTATACCATTTCAAGTTTCTCATCGTAGCGGGGAACTTCCTTGACATTACCAATGCAACAAATACTCTAGATCATTATTACATCATAGACATGAAGAACAAAGAATAATATGTAATAAGATGTTTAATATTTAAATACATTAAATGTCCATGTAATCAAAGTACAATCAGTTGGTTCTAGGACACTAACTCTTACATAAGGCCCATTAGTATAGCTTGGCCCATTAGGCCCATTAGTCCCATTAGGCCCATTAGGACCATTAGGTTGCTTAGTCCCCTTAGGACACTTAGGCCAATTAGCCCCCTTAGGCCCCTTAGGCCCCTTAAGCCCGTTAGGATGCTTAGGCTAATTATGCTACTTTAGACCATTCGGCCCAATAAGCCCATTATGCCACTTAGGTCAATTCGGCGCATTAGGCCCATTAGACCACTAAGGCCCATTAGACCCATTAGGCCCATTAGACCACTTAGGCCCTTAAGGCCACTTAGTCCCCTTAGGCCCATTAGGCTACTTATACCCATTAGAACCATTAGTCCACTTAGGCACCGTAGGCCACTTAGGACCATTAGTCCACCTAGGCCCATGAGGTCCATTAGGCCCATCATGCCCATTAGGCCCATCTGTTCCATTAGTCCCATTAGGCCACTTAGGCCCCTTAGGCCACTTAGGCCTATTCAGTCCATCAATCCCATTAGAACATTAGGCCTAATAGGCCACTAAGGCCTATTAGGCCCATTAGTCCACTTAGACCCATTTGGCCCATTAGGCCCATTAGGCCACTAAGGGTCATTAGTCCCATGAGTCCACTTAGGACCATTTGGCCCATTTGGCCCATCAAGCCACTTATGCCACAGAGCCCCATTAAGCCCATTAGTCCACTTAGGCCCATTAGAACCATTCATCCCATTTGGTCCATTAGGCCACTTGGGCCCATTAGGTCAATTAGTCTAGTGAGGTCCATTCAGCTCATTATGCCACTTAGGCCAATTAGGCAAATTAGGCTAATTATGCCACTTAGGTCAATTAGCCCACTTAAACCCATTAGGCACATTAGGCCACTAAGGCCCATTAGTCCCATTAGTCCATTGAGGCCCATTAGGCCCATTAGTCCCATTATTACCATTAACCCATTAGGTTCATTAGGACACTTAGGGCCATTAGGCCACTTCATCCCATTAGGCTAATTCAGCCACGTATGCCCATTAGGCACATTCGACCATATAGGCCCATTAAGCCCATTAGGCCACTTAGGCCCATTAGGCCACTTAGGCCACTTAGGTCTATTAGGACACCTAGGACCATTTGTACCATTAGGACCATTAGGTCACTTCGTCCCATTAGGCCACTTAGGCCCATTAAGCCCATTAGGCCACTTAGGCCCATCTGGCCCATTTGGCCACTTCATCCCATTAGGCCCATTATTCCTATTTGGCCCATTAGGCCCATTCATTCACTTAGTCCCATTAGTCTGGTTAGGACCATTGGGGCCATTAAGCCACCTAGGCGAAATGGGCCCATAAGGCCACTTAGGACCATTAGGCCAATTTTCCCACTTTGGCCCATTAGGCCCATTATGCCCACTGGGCCCATTATGATCATTCGTCCATTTTGGTCCATTTGGACCATTAGACCCATTAGGTCCATTAGTCCCATTTGGACATTGTGGACCATTAGGCCCACCATGCCCATTAGGCTCATTCGTCCACTTTGACCCATTAAGGCACTTAGTCCCATTAGGCGCATTAAGGCTCATTAGGCCACTAAGGCCCATTAGGCCCATTAGGCCACTTTGGACCACTCGGCACATTAGGACCATTTGTATACTTCATCCCATTATGCCCATTAATACCATTAGGCCAATTCATCCACTTTGTCCCATTAGGCCACTTAATCCCATTAGGCCCATTAGGCCACGTAGGCCCATTAGACCCATTAGGAAACTTATGCCCATTAGTCCACTTAGGCTCATTACGACACTTAGTCCCATTAGGCCCATTAGGACCATTAGGCCTAGTAGGCCCATTAGGCCGAGTAGGCCCAATAGTCCCATTAGAACCATTAGGCCTAGTAAACCCAGTAGGCCGAGTAGGCCTAGTAGGCCCATTAGAACCATTAGTCTTAGTAAGCCCATTAGGACCAATAGGCCCACTTGGGCCCATTAGGACCATTAGTCCCATTGGTCCACTTAGGATCATTAGGCCCATTGGTGCACTTAGGCCCATTAGGCCAATTTGGCCACTTAGGCCCATTGTGCCCGTTCAGCCACTTAGTCCCATTTGGCCCATTAGGCCCATTAGGCCCATTAGACCCCCTTAGACCCGTTAGTCCCATAAGGACCATTAGTCCACTTTGGCCCATTAGGCCCATTCGAACCATTCGACCTATTAGGCCCATTCGGTCCATTATGCCCATTCGGGCCATTAGGCCCATTAGTACCATTAGGTCACTTAGGTCCATTAGGCCGCTTTAGCCCATTAGTCCCATTCAACACATTATGCCCATTCGTCCATTAGGAAATTCGGGCCATTAGGCCCATTCAGTACACTTAGGCCCATTCGGCCACTTAGGCCCATTAGGCCACTTAGGCCCATTCGCCCAATTAGGCCCATTAGCCACTTAAGCTAATTTGGCCCATTCATCTCGTTCGTCCCATTAGGAACATTAGGCCACTTTGCTAAATTTGGCCCACTGGGCCACTAAGGCCCAATAGGACTATTTGGAAACTTGGGCCCATTAGGCCACTTAGACCCATTAGGCCTATTCGGTTGATTAGGCCGATTAGGCCACTTAGGCCACTAATGCCCATAGGCCATTGAGGCCACTTGGGCCCCTTAGGCTCATCAGACCACTTAGGCCCATTAGCCATTAGGCCCATTAGGCCACTTAGGCCCATTCAGCCCATTAGCCCAGTTGGGCCACTAAGGCCCATATGGATCATTTGGACACTTGGTCCCATTAATCCTAATATTCCACTTCGTCCCATCAGTACAATTAGGCACATTAGGCCACTTACACCCATTAGGCCCATTGGGCCACTTAAGACCATTCAACCACTTAGGCCCATTAGCCCCATTAGTCCACCTAGGCCCATTTAGCCACTATGACCAATTAGCCCCATTAGGCCACTTAGGCCCACTCAGCCACTTAGGTCCATTAGTCAACTTTGGCCCATTAGGCCCTTTAGGCCAATTAGGCCACTTTGGCCCATTCAGCCAATTCGACCCATTAAGCCACTTAGGCCCATTGGACCCATTAGGCCACCTCGGCCCATTACGCCCATTTTTCCACTTATTCCCATTACTCCCATTAGGCCACTTAGGCCCATTTAACCCATTGGGCCCATTGGGCCACTTAGCCCATTCGACTCATTCGTCCACTTGGGCCCATTTGGGCTATTCATCCCATTAGGCATGTTAGTCCCGTGAGGCCACTAAGTGTTATTAGGACACTAAGGCCCATGAGTTCACTTAGGCCCATTAATCCCATCAGGACACTTAGGCCCATTCGGCCCATTCGGCCACTTACGCCCATTAGGCCCATTAGGCCCATTGGGCCACTAACGCTCATTCGGCCCATTCGACCAATTGGTCCAATTAGTCCCATTAGTCCACATTGGCCACTTAGACACATTAGGCCCATTGGCCCACTTAGGACTATTAGGAAACTTAGGCCCATTAGGTTGATTAAGCCACATAGGCCCATTAGGCCCATTAGGCCACTTAGGCCCACTAGGCCCAATAAACCCATTAGGCCGATTAGGCCACTTAGGACCATTGGGCCCATTAGGCACACAAGGCCCCTTATTCCAATTAATCTCATTCGTCCAATTAGGAAACTTAGGCCCATTAAGCCACTTAGGCCCATCAGGCGCATTAGGCCACTTAGGGTAATTAGGCCCATTAGGCCCATTATTCCCCTAGACCTGTTAAGCCTAGTAATCACATTATGCCACTTAGACCCATTAGGCCACTTAACCCCATTAGGTAGATTAGGCAACTAAGGCCCATTAGGCCCACTAGGCCCATTAATCCCATTAGGCTGATTAGGCCACTTAGTCCCATTATGCCCATTAAGCCCATTTGGCCGATTATGCAACTTTGGCCCATTAGTCCACTTTGGACCATAGGTCCACTTAGGCAATTAGGCCCATCAGTCCACCGAGGCCCATTTGGCCCATTGGGCCCATTATGCCCATTAGGCCGATTAGGCAACTTTGGCCCATTAGGCCACTTCAACCCATTAGGCCCATTTGACCCATTAGGCCACTGCAACAAATTAGGTCTATTAGGCCCATTTGGACCCTAGACCGGTCAATCAAATTAAGCACATTAGGCCACCTAGACCCATTAGGCCACTTAGGCCCATTAGTCCCCTTAGGCCCATTAAGACCCTTAGGCCCATTACACCCATTACGCCCATTAGGCCACTTAGGCCCATTAGGATTCTTAGGCCCATTAGGCCACTTAGGCCCATTAGGCACATTAGGACACTTAGGATAGCTAGGCCCATTCGTCCCATTAGTCCCATTAATCCAATTAAGCCCTTAGGATCGTTAAGTCCCTTAATCCCATTAGGCTACTTAGGCCCATTAGGCCACTTAACCCCATTAGGCCGATTAGGAAACTAAGGCCCATTAGGCCACTTAGGCCCACTAGGCCCACTAATACCATTAGATCGATTAGGCCATTTAGGCCCATTATTCCACTTATTCCAATTAGGCTCATTATCCCCATTAGGCCCATTAATCCCATTAGGCCAATTAGGCAACTTTGGTCGATTAGTCCACTGACGCCAATTAGGCTCATTCGGACCATTAGGCCCATTAGGACACCAAGTCCAATTTGGACCATTCGGCCCTTGGACCCATTATGCCCATTAGGCTGATTAGGAAACCTTTTCCCGTTAGGCCACTTCGACCCATTAGGCCCATTAGACCCATTAGGTGAGTGAGGACAATTAGGCCCATTTGGACCCTAGGCATGTCAATCCCATTAAGCCCATTAGGCCACCTAAGCCCATTAGGCCACTTAAGCCCATTAGGCCCCTTATTCCCATTAGTCCCCTTAGGACCATTAGGTCCCTTACACCCATTATGCCCATTACACTTATTAGGCCACTTAGGCCCATTAGGCCGCTTAGGCCCATAAGGCTGCTGACGCCCATTCAGCCCATTAGACCCTTTTTTTCCATAGGCTCATTAATCCCATTAATCCCATTAGGCCTCCCAAGCCCATTTGGCCACTTAGGCCCATTAGTCCCCATAGGTCTATTAGGACACTTAGCACATTAATCCCATTAGGCCCACTAGGACCATTAATCCCATTAGGTCGATTAGGCCACTTAGGCCCATTAGGTCACTTAGGCTGAGTAGGATCATTAGGTCACTTAGGCCCATTAGAACCATTAGGCCAATTAGGACAAATAGTCTCATTTGGTACCTAGGCCCGTTAATCCCATTAATCACATTAGACCCATTAGGCCCACTAGGACCCTTGGGCCCATTTTACCCATTAGCCCACTTAGGCCCATTCGGCCCATTAGGACACTTAGGATCCTTAGGATCATTAGGTCACTTAGTCATATCCATCCTATTTGGCGCATTCAGTTACCTAGGAAAATTAGGCCCATTCAGCCACCAGGGCCGATTTGGCCCATTAGGCCACCTAGGCCGATTTGGCCCATTCGGCCACTAAGGCCCAATTGTTTGATTAGGACAATTAGGCCACTTAGGATCATTAGTCCCATTAGGACCATTGTCCACTTAGGCCCACTAGGCACATTAGGCCAATTCGGCCAATTCATCCCCTTAAACCCATTTGGTCCATTTGGCCACTTTGGCACATTAATTCCACTAATACTGTTAGGCCACTTCGGCCCCTGAGGCCCATAAGGCCCATTAGGCACATCAGTCCACTTAGGCCTATTAGGACCATGGGTCCACTTAGGACCATTAGGCCACTTAGGCCCATTAGTCCCATTCTTCCACTTAGGTCCATTAGTCCCATTAGGCCAATTGGGCCCATTCATCCACTTAAGCCCATTAAGCCCATTAATCCACTTAGGCCACTTAGTCCCATTATGTCCATTAGGCCCATTCAAGCACTTTGGCCCATTCGACCACCTAGGTCCATTTGGCCCATTAGGCCACTTAGGCCCATTACGCCCATTATGCACCTTATTAGGAACATTAGGCCCATTGGGCCACTTAGGCCCATTGGGTTACTTAGGCCCATTCGGCCCATTAGGCCACTTAGGCCCATTAGACCCATCCAACCACTTAGGCCCACTTGGCCCATTAATCCCATTAGGCCGATGAGGCCACTTAGGCCCATTAATCCAGTTAGGCCGATTAGTGAACTTTGGCCAATTAGGACACTTAGGCTCATTAGGCTCGTTAGACCCATTTGGCCACTTAAATTAATTAGTCCCATTAGGCCCATTCATCCCATTTGGCCCCTATGCCCGTTATTCCCATTAGGACCATTAGGCCACTTAAGCCCATTATGCCACTTAGGAACATTATGCCGATTAGGCCACTAAGTCCCATTAGGCCACTTAGGTCCACTAGGCCCATTAATTCCATTAGGCCGATAAGGCCACTTAGGCCCATTAGGACACTTAGGCTCATTCGACCCATTTGGCCCATTTGGCCCATTAGGCCAATTAAGCCCATCAGGCCGATTAAGAAACTTTGGCCCATTAGGCCCCTTAAGCCCATTAGGTATATTAGTCCAATTAGGAAACTTAGTCTAATTAGGATCATTCATCCCATTAGGCCACTTAGGCCCATTCGGGTGATTAGGCCCATTTGGCCTATTAATCCCATTAAGGTGATTCAGCAACTTTGTCCCATTGGGAAACTTAGGCACATTTGGCCACTTAGGCCCATTTGGACCATTCAACCCATTAGGTCCATTAATACCATTAGGCCCATTAGGCCACTAAAACCACATAGGCTCATTAGGCCCATTAGGCCACTTAGGCCCATTAGGCCCGCTAGGCCCATTCAGCCCATTCGACCACGTTGACAAATTAGGACCATTAGGAACATTATGCCCATTAGGACAATTAGGCCCATTAATCCACTTCTACCCATTAGGCCACTTAGACCCATTAACCCATTAGGCCCATTAGGTGACTTAGGCCCATTCGGGAACATAGGCCCATTAGTCACATTAGTCCACTTAGGCCCAGTCAACCAACTAGGCAACTTAGGCCCATTTGGCCACTAGGCCCATTCATCCCATTAGGCCCATTGGGGAACTTAGTCCCATTAGGCCCAATAGGCCCATTATTCTCATTCATCCCATTAGGACCATTAGTCCCATTAGTCCACTTAATCCATATAGGCCCATGAGGCCCTTTAGGCTGCCACTAAGGCCCATTAGGCCTGTCAGTCCACTTAGGCCCATTAGGACCATTGGGCCACTAAGGACCATTGGGCCCATTCCACCACTTAGTCCCACTAGGCCCATTTGTTCACTTAGTCCACTAGTCCCATTATTCCCATTGGGCCCATTGGGTCACTTAGGCCGATTACATCACTTAGGCCCATTAGGCCCATTGGGCCACTTCGGCCCATTAGTCCTATTCAGCCACTTAGGCCCACTAGGTTCATTAATCCCATTAGGCTGATGAAGTCACTTAGGCCGATGAGGCCACTTGGGCCCATTAGGTCGATTAGGCCCATTAGGCCCATTGGGCCCATAAGGTCCATTAGGCCCATTCGTCCAATTAGGGCCATATGGCCACTTAGGCTCATTTGGTCTATTAGGCACATTAGGACCATTAGCACACTTGTCCCATTAAACCCATTAGGCCACTTTTTCCCATTAGGCCCATTAGTCCAATTAGGTGCATTAGGACAATTTAGCCCATTCGGCCATTGAGGCCCACTAGGCCCATTAAGAAACTTAGGCCCATTCATCCCATTAAGACACTTACGCCCATTAGGTCCATTAGGACCATTTTACCACTTAATCCCATTCAGCCACTTAGGCCCATTAGGCCCATTCGCCTCACAAGGCCAATTTGGCCCATTCGGCCCATTCAGCCACTTAGGAAAAATCAGCCACTTAAGCCCATAAGGACCATTAGCCCCATTCATTCAATTATGGCGATTCGGCCACTTAAACCCATTAGGCCCATTAGGCCACTTAGGCCCATTTGTCTGATTTGGTCGAATAGGTCGATTAGGCCACTTAGACCCATTAGACCCATTAGGCCCATTATCCCACTTAGTCCCATTAGACCCATTGGTCCCATTAGGCCCCTTAGGCCCACTAAACCCATTAGGCCGATTAAGCAACTTAGGTCAACTAGGACACTTAGGCCCATTAGGCCCATTTGGCCACTTAGGCTATTTAGGCCCATTCGGACCATTGGGCCCATTAGGCCCATTTGGCCCCTAGTTCCATTAAGCCCATTAATCCTATTTGGTCACTTAGGCAAATTAGGCTGATTAGGCCACTAAGGCCTATTAACCATTAGGCCCACTCGACCCATTAAGCCCATTAGGTCAATTAGGCCACTTAGACCAATTAGGACACTTAGGCCCAAAAAAACCATTAGGCCCATTAGTCCACTTAGACCCATTAGGCCCATTACACCCATTAGGTCAATTAGGCAACTTTGGCCAATTAGGACACATAGGCCCATTAGGAAACGTAGGACAATTAGGCCCATTTGTCCCATACACCCGTTAATCCCATTAAGCCCATTCGACCACTTAGGCCCATTAGGCCACTTAGGCCCATTAGGCCACTTAATCCCATTAGGCCCCTTAAGCCAGTTAGGCCTATTTTGGCCCATTTGGCACCTTGGCCTGTTAAGTCCATTAATCCCATTAGGCTCATTAAGCCACTTAATCCCCTTGGCCCATTAAGTCAATGACGCCACTAGGGACCATGAGTCCCATTAGGCCACTTAGGCCCATTAGGCCACTTAGGCCCATTATGACACTTAGGCCCATGAGGCCCATGAGGCCCTTTAGGCCACTTAGGCCCATGAAGAGCATTAGGCCACTTTGGCCCATGAAGTCTATTAAGCCACTTTAGCCCATCAGGCCCATTAGGTCCATTCAACCACCTAGGCATATTCGTCCCATTATGCCACTTTGGCCCATTATTCCCATTAGGCCCATTCATTAAATTAGGCCGATTAGGCCACTAAGTCCCCTTAGGCCCATTAGGCATATTAGGCCACTTTGGCCCATTGGCTCATTTGGCCACTTAGGCCCATTAGTCCCATTAGGCACATTAGGCCCATTAGGACCATTAGTCCCATTAGGCCCATTCGGCCTACTCGGACCATTAGGCCCATAATGCCACGTAAACCCATTGGGCCCCTCAGGCCCATTCGGCCCGTTAAGCCCATCCGACCACATTGGCTCATTAGGCCACTTAGGCCAATTAGGCCCCTTAGGACCATTAGGCACATTGGTACCATTAGGACCATTAGTCCCATTTGGCCCATTAGGCCCATATGGCCACATAGGCCCATTGGGCCCATTAGGCCCATATGGCCACATAGGCCCATTGGGCCCATCAGGCCCATTAGGCCTATTCAGCCCATTTGTCGCATTAGGCCCATTAGGCCCATTGAAAAACTTAGACAAACTATGCCCATTAGTCCACTTACGCCCATTCGACCACTTACGTCCACTAGGCCCATTAGGCCCATTAGGATAATTAGGCACATTAGGCCCATTAGGACCAGTCGACCACTTAGGCCCACTAGTCCGATTAGGCCACTTAGGCCCATTTGTCCACTTTAGCCCACTAATCCCATTAGGCCACTTATACCCATTAGACCACTTACAGGCATTAGACCCACTAGGCCAATTAGGCACATTTGGCCCATTGGGCCCATTAATCCACTTAGGCCCACTAGGCCCATTAGGCCACTTAGACCCATTGGGGCACTTTGGTCCATTAGGCCCATTAAGCCACTTACACCCATTAGGCACATTATTCCACTTAATACCACTTGTCCACTTAGGCCCATTAGGTCCATTAACCCCATTAGGCTAATTTGGGCCATTAGGCCCATTCGCCCACTTAGGCCCATTAGCCCTAATCGGCCACTTAGGCCCATGATGCCCATTAGTCCCATTCAATCGATTAGGCCACTTAGGACACTTTGACCCATTAGCCCCACTAGGGCCATCGGGCCACTTAGGGCCATTAGGCCCATTCATCCAATTAGGCTGATCAGGGCACTTAGACCCATTAGGCCCACTAGGCCCATTAGGCCTTTTAGGCCCATTAGGCCCATTCGATTGATTAGGATGACTCGACGACTTAAGGTCCATTGGGTCGATTAGTCCGATTAGGCCACTTAGGCCCATTAGTTCATTTAGGCCCATTATACCACTTAGGCCCATTTGGCCCATTCGGTCAATTAGGCATATTAGGACACTTAGAACCATTAGGCCCATTAGACCACATATGCCTAGCCCATTCAGTTGATTAGGTCACATAGGCCCATTAGGCCCATTAAGACACTTAGGCTCATTCGACCCATTTGGCCGATTAGTTTGATTAGACCACTTAGGCAACTTAGGCCCATTATTCCCATTAGGCCAATTAGGACACATATGCCACATAGGCATTAGGCCAATTAGGCCACTTAGGCCCCTTATGCCCATTTTTTCCATCATTCGATTAGGCTGATTAGGCCAATTTAGCCACTTAGGCCGATTAGGCCCATTAGACTCACTAGGCCACTTAGGCCCATTAGGCCCATTAGGCCCATTCAGTCGATTAAGGGGAATAGGTCACTTAGGCCCATTAGGTCCCTTAGGCCCAATAGCCCATTACCCCAATTATGCCCATTAAACACATTATTCTCATCAGGACCATGAGGCCCATTTGTCCACTTAGGTCTATTAGGCCGATTAGGCCACGTAGGCCCATTAGTTCAATTAATCCCATTGAACCCATTAGTCCCATTAAGCCCATTAGGCCCATTAATCCACTAGGCCACTTAGGCCCATTAGGCCCATTCATTCGATTAACTCAAATAGGCCATTGTGGCCCATTAAACCACGTAGTCCCATTAGGTCCATTAGGCCCATTAAACTCATTAGTCCCACAAGGCCCATTAGTCTTGTTAATCCACTCAGGACACATAGGCCCATTCGGTTGATTAGCCCAATTAGGCCACTTAGGCCAATTAGGTCCATTATCCCCATTAGACCCATTAGGCCTATTAGGCCCACTTGGCCAATTAGGGAACTTAGGCCCATTAATCCACTTAGGACCATTAAGGCCATCTGGCCCATTAGTACCACGAGGCACATTCTGCCCATGAGGCCCATCAGGCCCATCAGGTAACTTAGTCTCATTAAGAACATTGAGACCATGAGGCCGCTTAGTCCCATAAGGCCCACGAGTCCCATTAGACCCATCATGCCACTTGCGCCCATTAGGTCCATTAATCCCATTAGGACCACTAGGCCCTTTATGCCACTAAGTACCATTAGTCCACTTAAGCCCATTGGACCCATTAGGCTCATTAGGACAATTAGGCCTAATAGGCCCACTCGGCCACTTCATCCCACTGGACCCATTAGGCCACTTAGGCCCATTAGGCCACTTAGGCATACTAGTCCCATTAGGCCACTTATGCCAATTAGTCCCATTAGGCTAATTAGGCGCATTATGTCCATTACACCCATTCGGCAACTTAGGCCCACTAGGCCCATTCGTCCACTTAGGCCCATTAGGACACTTCGGCCCATTAGTCCACTTATGCCCATTAGGCCCATTAGGTCCATTATATCACTTAAGCCCATTTTTTAACTTAGGCCAATTAGGCCCACTAACCCTATTAGGCCAATTCGGCCCATTCGGCCCATTCGGTCACTTAGGTTCATTAGTCCCAATCAGCCACTTAGGCCCATAAGGCCCATTAGGCCCATAAAATGGATTAGGCCGATTAGTCCACTTAGGTAACTTAGACCCATTAGGAACATTAGTCCCATTAGGCAACTTAGAAAATTAGGCCCATTCGGTAGATTAGTCCAATTAGGCTGCTTAGGCAACTTAGACCCATTAGACCCATTAGGCCACTTAGTCCCATTTGGCCCATTAGGTCCATTCAATTGATTAGCCTGATTTGGCCACTTTGGGCCATTCGGTCGATTATCTTGATTAGGCCACTTAGGCCCATTAGGCCCTTTAGGCCCATTAGGCCACTTAGGCCCATTCGGCCGACTAGGCAGATTAGGCCACTTAGACCCCTTATTCCCATTAGTCCCATTAGGCCACTTAGGCCCACTTGGACCATTAGGCCCATTTGGTTGATTAGGATGATTAGGCCGCATATTCCCATTAGTCCCATTAGGCCACTTATGCCCATTAGGCCCATTCGGTCGATTAGGATGATTAAACCACTTAGGCCACTTATACCCATTAAGCCTATTATGACCATTAGGCCCTTTAGGCCCATTAGGCCACTAAGGACACTTAAGCAATAGGCCCATTAGGCCACTTATTCCCATTAATCCAATTTGTCCCATTATTTGATTAGGCTGATTAAGCCACTTAGTCCACTTAGGTCGATTAGGCCCATTAGGCCCATTCAGCCACTTAGGCCCATCAGTCCCATTAGGCTACTTAGGACCATCAGGACCATTAGGCCCATTAGTCCCATTCATTTGATTAGGGGAATTAGGCCACTTAGTCTCATTAGGCCCATTGGGCCACTTAGGCCCATTGGGCCACTTAGGCCCATTGGGCCACTTAGGCCCATTGGGCCACTTAGTCCCATTGGGCCACTTAGGCCCATTAGCCCACCTAGGCCCATTAGACCCATTAAACCCATTAGTCCCATTTGGCCTCTTAAGACACTTATGCCACTTAGGCCCCTTAGGCCCATTCCGTTGATTATCTCAATTAGGCCACCTAGGCCCATTGGGCCCATTAGGAAACGTAGGTCCATTAGGACCATTAGGAAACTTAGGACCATTGGGCCCATTATACCCATTAGTCCCACTAGGCCCACTAGGCCCGTTAATCCACCTAGGCCACTTAGGCCCATTAAGACCATTTAGTCGATTTGCCCGATTAGGCCACTTAGGCCAATTTGGTACATCTATCCCATTAGGCCCATTAGGCCCATCAGACCCACTGGGCCCACTAGGCATATTAGGGCACTTATACCCATTAGGCCCATCAGGCCCATCTGGCCCATGAGGCGCATTCTTCCCATCAGGACCATTAAGCCCATTAGGTCCATCAGGACCATTATTTCACTTAGGCTCATTTGGTCCATTAGGCCTATGAGTCCACTTAGGCCCATGAGACCCATGAGGCACATTAGACCAATCATGCCACTTAGGCCCATTAGACCCATTAGGCCCATTAAATCCATTAGGCCCACTAGGCCCTTTAGGCTACTTAGGCCTATTAGACCCATTAGACCACCTAGCTCCATTAGGCCCATTATACCAACTAGAACCATTTTTCACAATCGGCCCACTCAACCCAGTAGTCCATTTAGGCCCATGAGGCTCATGGGGCCCATTAGGCCACTTAGACCCATTCAGACCATTAGGCCCTTTTGGTCCACTTCGATCACTTAGTCCCATTAGGCACATTATGGCCATTAGGCCCATGAGGCAACATAGGCCCATGAGTCCCATCAGGTTAATTAGGCCCATTCAGTCGATTAGTCCCATTAGGTCCATTAGGCCCATTAGGCCCTTTAGTCCCACTAGGCCCATTAGGCCACTTAGGCCCATTAGGATACTTAGGTCCTTAACACCATGAGGGCCAGTAGGATCATTAGGCTCATCAGGCCACCTAGTCTCATTAGGTCCACTAGGACCATTAGTCCACTTAGGCCCATTAGGCCCATTGGGCCCATGAGGCCACTAAGGCCGATTAGCCCCATCGGGCCACTTCATCCCATTAGGCCCATTAGGTCCTTTAGGCCCACTCGACCCATTTAGGCACACATGCTCATTAGGCCCATTAGGACACTTAGGTTATTGAAGACCATTAGGCCCATTAGGCCCATCAGGCTACTTCTGCCTAAGAGGCCCATTAGGCCCATTAAGCCCATTAGGACCATAAAGCCACTTAGTCCAATGAGGCCCATTAGGCCCATTATGAACATTAGTCCACTTATGCCCAATAGGCCCATTAGGCCCATGAGGCCACTTAGGCCCATTTGGCCCTTGAGGCCCATTCAGACATTGAGGCTCATTCAGCCCATTCCGGCACTTAGGCCCATTCGGCCCATCAAGCCACTTAGGCCCATTATTCCTATCAAGAAGATTAGGCCCATTGGTCCCATTAAGACACTTAGGCTCATTAAGAACATTTGGCCCAATAGGCCCATTATGACACTTAGGCCCATTAGGCCACTTAGGCCCATTATGCCTGTTAGCCCACTTGGGACACTTAGGACCATTAGGTCCATTAGGCCCATTAGGTCCATTAGGCCCATTAGGGCCATGAGGCCCATGAGGCTCATCAGGCCCATTAGGCCCACTCGGCCACTTAGGCCCATTGAGCTCATTAGGACCATTGGGCCAATTAGGCCCATTCTTCCCAATGGGCCTATCAGGACAATTAGGCCCATTGGACCACAGAGGCTCATTATGGACATTAGGCTGATCAGACCCATCAGCCCCATTAGGCCACTAAGGCCCATTAGGCCCATCTGGCCAATTAGGCCACTTAGGGCCATTAGGTCCATGAGGATCATTAGGTTACTTCAACCACTTAGTCCCATTAGAAACATTAGGAAAATGAGGCCACTAAGGCCCATAAGGCCCATTTGGCCCATCAATCCCATTAGGCCACTTAGGCCCCTTAGGCCCATTAGGCGACTTTGGCCCATTTAGCACATTAGGCCACTTAGGCCTATTAGGACCATTAGGCCATTAAGACCACTTAGGCCCATTAATCCACTTGGGCGCATTACACCCATTAGGCCCATCAGGGCCATTAGGCCCATTAGGGCCATTACGTACATCAGGGCCATTAGGCCCATTATGTGCATTAGGCCCATTAGGCCACCATGCCCATTCATCCCACTAGGCCACTTAGGCCACTTAGTCCCATTAGGCCCATTAGGTACACAAGGCCAATGAGGCCCATTTGGCCCATTTGTCCCATCAGGCCCATCAGGGCCATTAGGCCACTTAGGCCCATTAGGCCTATTAGGCCAATTAAGACCATTAGGCCACTTAGGCTCATTCATCTCATTAGGCCACATAAGTGCATCAGGCCCATCAAGCCCATGAGGCCACTTTGGCCCATGTGGCCCATTATGCTCATCAGGCCAATCAGGCACATTAGGCCACTTAGTCCCATTCTACTCATTAGGCCACTTATGAACATTAAGACCATCCGATCCATTAGGCAAATCCGGCCCATTAGGCCACTTAGGTCTATTAGGCCCATCATGCCATCATGCCCCTTAGGCCCATTCGACTCATTAGGCCACTTTTTTCCCATTATTCCACTTGGGCCCATTAGTTCCATTAGGCCACTAAGGCCCATTAGGCCACTTAGGCCTATTTGTCTCATTAGGCCACTTAGGCCCATTAGGCCCATTAGGCCACGTATGCCCATTCAGCCCATTTGGACCATTAGGCAACTATAACCCATTGGGCCCATCAGGAAACATTGACCCATTATGCCACTTTGGACCATTAATCCCATTAGGCTGCTTAGGCCCATTTCCCACTTAGGCCCATTAGGCCCATCAGAACACTTAGGCTCATTAGGCCACTTCGGCCCATTATGTCAATTAGGCCACTTAGGCCCATTTAGAAATTCCGTCCAATTAGGTCAATTAGGCCCATTAGTCCCTTTCAACCACTCAGGCCCATTAGGCCCATCAGGCCATTGAGGCCCATTAGGCCACTGAGGCCCATTAGGCCCACTAGTCCACTTTGGCCCATTCAGTGCATTAGGCCACTTAGTTCTATTAGGCTCATTCATCCACTTAGACACATTAGGACCATTTGTCCCATTTGGCCACTAAGGCCCACTAGGCCACTTACGTCCATTAGGTCCATTAGGTCACTTAGGCCACTTAGGCTCATTTCGCCCATTTGGCCACTGATTCCCATTATGCCCACTAGTCCACTTTGGCCAATAAGGCTACTTATGCCAATTAGGACCATTATTCTACACATGCCCATTATGCCCATTAGGCCCATGTGTCCACTGAGGCCCACTAGCCCCATTAGGCCCATCAAACCCATAAAGCCACTTAGGCCCATCAGTCCGCTTAGGCCCATTAGGCCAGTTAGGCCCATCAGGCCACTTAGGCCTATGAGGTCACTTAGGACCATTATGCAAATTTGTCTACTTAGGCTCATTAGGCTGATTAGGCCCATTAGGCCACTATGGCCCATTAGGCACATTAGGCACATTAGTCTCATTAGGCTACTAAGACCCATTAGGCCCATTAGTCCATTGTGTCCCATTCGTCCCATTGGTCCACTAAGGCCTATTAGGCCACTTTGGCAACTTAGTCCCATTAGGCCACTTAGTCCCATTAATCCAATTAAGCCCATTAGGCCACTTATGCCCATTAGAACCATGTGTCCACTGAGTCTCATCAAGCTCATGAGGCCACTTAGGCCCATTAGTCCCATTAGTCCCATTAGGACACTTAGGCCTATTAGGCACATTAGCCCACATAGGATCATTCCACTCATTAGACCACTTAGGACCCTTAGGACCCTTAGGACAACTAGACCATTGAGGCCACTTAGGCCCATTAAACCACATAGGCCCATTCCACCCATTAGGCTGATCACAGCCACTATGCCAATTAGGCCCATTCGACACATTAGGCACATTAGGCCACTAACGCTCATTAGGCCCTATAGGACCATTAGGCCACTTAGGCCCATTTGTCCCATTAGACCCATGAGGTCCATGAGGCCACAAAGGCCACTAAGTCCCATTAGGCCCATTTGGCTCATCTGGCCCATCAGACTCATTAGGACACTTCGGCCCATCAGGCCCATGAGGCCCACTTAGCCCATTAGGCCACTTAGGCACATTGAGATCATTAGGACACATAGGCCCATTAGACCCATCAGGACCATGAATCCCATTAGTCTGCTTTAGCCCATTCGACACATTATGCCTATATGGACCATCAGACCACTTAGGCCCATTCAGCGAATTAGGCCACTTCATCCCATTAGGTTCATCAGGACCATTAGGCTCATTGTGTCCATTAGGTCACTAAGGCCCATTAGGCTCATTATTCCACTTAGGCATGTTTAGCACATTAGGCCACTTAGGCCCATTAGGCCCATTAGGCCCCTTAGTCCACTTAGGCCCATTCGGCCACTGAGGCCCATTAGGCCCATTAGTCCACATAGGCTCATTCGTCTCATTAGACCACTTAGGACAATTAGGCCCATTAGGCCACTTAGGCCCATTTGGCCCATTTGGCCACTTGGGACCATTAGGCCCATTAATCTGATTAGGACACTTAGGCCCATTCAGCCACTGAGGACCATTAATCCCATTAGTCCAGTCAGGCCCCTTAGACCCATTAGGCCCATTAGGCCACTTAGGCTCATTAGGCCACTTAGGCCCATTAGGCCCATTAGGCCACTTAGTCCACTTAGGCTCATTATGCCCATTAGGCCAATTAGGCCACTTGGTCCCATTAGGCCAGTTAGGCCCATTAGGCCACATAGGCCCATTAGGCAACTTAGGCCCATTAGGAAACTTAGGACCATTAGGAAACTTAGGCCCATTAGGCCACTTAGTCCCATTATTCCAATTAGTCCACTTAGGCCCATTAGGTAATTTTGGCCACTAAGCCCCATGAGGTCGATTCATCCCATTAGGTCACTGAGGCCCATTAGGCCACGTAGGCCCATTAGGCCATTTCAGCCACTCAGTCCCATTAGGCCCATTCGGCCACTAAGGCCCATTTGACCACTTAGGCCCATTAGTCCCATTAGTCCCATTAGTTCCACTTGGTCGATGAGGTTGATTAGGCCGTTTCAGCCACTTCATCCCATTAGGCCCATTAGTACCATTAGGCCACTTCATCCCATTAGGCTACTTAGTCCCATTATGCCAATTTAGTCGATTAGGGGGATTGGGAAACTTGGGCCATTAGGCCACTTAGGCCACTTAGTCCTATTTGGCCCATTAGTCCAGTTAGGCTCATGAGGCCCATTAGGCCCATCCATCCACTTAGTCCCATTAGGACCATTAAACCCATTAGTCCCATTTGGCCCATTTTTCCCATTTGGACACTTAGGCCCATTAGGCCCATTAGGCCCATTAGGCCACTTAGGCTTATTAGGCCCATTAAACCCATTAGTCCCACTATTCCCATTAGGCCTGTTAAGCCACTTATGCCACTTATGCCCATTAGGACCATTTGGTCAATTAGCCCGATTAGGCCACATAGGCCCATTAGGCCACTTAGGCCCATTAAACCCATTAGTCCCATTAAGTCCATTTAGATCATTAATCCACTTAGGCCCATTTAGTTGATCATCCCAACAAGGTCACTTAGGCCACTTAGGCCAATTAGGTCCAGTAGGCCCATTAGGCCCATTAGACCCATTAAGACCACTAGGCCCATTAGGGAAATTAGGCCCATTATGCCACTAATGACCATTAGGCCCTTCAGGCCCATGAGGTGCAGTCTAATGAGGAGGTCCAAGAGGCCCATTAGGCCCAGGAGGACCATCAGGCCCATTAGGACACTTATGCCTGTTAGGCCCTTTAGGCCCATGAGTCCTCTTAGGCCCATGAGGCCCATGAGGCCCATTAAACCCATCAGGACACTTGGGACCATTAGTCCTATTACGCCCATTAATCCCATTAGACCCACTAGACTCTTTAAGTTACTTAGGCCCATTAGGCCAATTGGTCCCACTAGGCCCATTCATCCCATGAGGCCCATTGGGCCCATTTTCCCCATTAGGCCCACTCAACCCATTAGGCCCCTCAGCCCCATGAGGCCCTTTGGGCACATTAGGTCACTTGGCCCCTTCGACCCATTAGTCCCCTTTGGCCCACTTAGCCCACATAGGCCTATTAGGCCCATTATGCCCATTGGGCCAATGAGGCAACTTAGGCCCATTAGGTCCATTAGGCCCATAAGGCCCACTAGGCCCATTAGTCCAATTAGGCCCATTTGGCCCATAAGGCCCAATAGGTCACTTAGTCCCATTATGCCACTTAGGTCACTTAGGGCCATGAGGCCCATGAGGCCCATTAGGCCCATCATGCCCATGAGGCCCATTAGGCCCATTGTTGTCGGTTTGGACAATGAGAAGAGCATGACAAGCATGGTATAAATGACTTCCCACTAGGATTTCATATCTCATTTGGAGTAATGATTTATGTTGTGATATTAATTTGTTGATTTTTGAAAAAATTGGAAAAGTGTTTTCAAATGTGTGATTTTGAAAAGAGAATGGTTGTGGTATTTTGAAAATGGGTCAATTTTCAAAAACATGGTGGATGTTTATTCAAAAATTATTGAACATGGAAAATGTTGGATTTTTTAAATCATGGTTATGATAGTTGAAGTGTGATAAAATTTGAAATTGTTAAGCCTTCTATTGCTAGAGAGTGAGACTTATGGTGTTTCTCATGTGAACAGAGAATGGAACCCAATAGGCATCATAGAAACCAACCAAAGGAAGCTACTAAAAATATGGTTGCACTTGAACCCCAGGTGAACCAGTAGCTAGTGAAGAGCATAATGCAAGCTTTTGAAGCTGTCAATAGTGGGAATAAAAAAGATAAACCAAGTCATGTGTACCATTTGGTTCATTTCAATAATCAAAATCCACCCATCTTTTGGGGTGATTCAAAACTAGAAAGGGTGGAGGCATGGCTAAATAAGATGAATCGAATATTAGATTTCCTAGGCACATTTATGGAGTTCAAAGTCAATTTAGTGACATACATGTTGTAAGGTCTTCTATATTAGTGGTGGGACTTAGCGATCTAGGATAAAGTGGACCAAGGTATGGTATGGGAGGATTTCAAAGAATTGTTCAACAAAAAATTCTATCCTTACACGTTTATAATTTAGAGAACGATGGATTTATTTAGCTTGAAGCAGTAGAACCTTTTTGTGATAGAATATGTGGCTAAATTCATGAATTTAGTCTAGTTTTCACCTGAGGTTTCTACTAGTGAATCTTTTAATACACACATTTTTTAATCTGGGATGAGGTAGGAAATTTGTTTGAAGAGTGCAGTAATTTGTACAACAGATTGTATAGAGATGGTCAATAGGGAAACCCTGGCTAAAAGGGACATCTTATGGGTGATGGGTGGAGGAGATATCCTGATACCTATGGGAAATGTTGGAAACTATAATGATGGGAGCAAGTGGAAGAGGGACACTTATTTCCAAGGTGAGAGTATGGCTTAGAATCCGATGGAAGGATCAGTGAATCTTCCTATGAAGCCTAAGAGCAAGTCGGGATGTTTCTAATGTGGTGATCTAAGACACATAAAGCGAGAATGTACATCACCACCTAGAGCATGCCATAATTATGGTTAAATGGGGAATCTTTAGTGTTATTGTTGTCATTCTCTAAGGTAAGGTGTTCGAGTCACTTCTCAAGGTTCACAGTCATCTTATGCCTCAACGGGATGAGGATAATAGAATACCCCTCATTAGAAGAACAGAGTTAGTCATGGTGATTCCATGAATACTATGAGTCCTGAACATGGGAAATTTCATCAAGGGAATAAGGATAAAGGTGTGGTGAATGTCCAACTTGTACCATCTATGGTGAGAGGTACAATTATTTTTAATTATACCTTTAAGAAAGCATTGTTTGATATGGGTGCATCTCATATTCCATTGCTACACATGTTGTTGATTTGTTGGGTCTAAATGTGGAAATGATGCATTATGTTTTGAAGCTTCAAACTCCTCTGGGTAAAAAAAGTGCCGAGCCTTTCTATGTAGAGCTTGTTGTATAACTGTCGGGTGACCGGTTCAGGGTCGATCTGGGTTGGTTCGTGGCAGCCTAAGTGGTCTAATTTCAATAAATGATCTAAATTGTTCTAAATGTACTAAATTGGCATAAATGGCCTAATTGTCCTAAATGACCTAAATGGCCTAATTGTCCTAAATGTCCTAATTGGCCTAAATGGACTAATTGGACAAATTAGACAAATTGGCCTAATTGGACTAAATGGACTAAATGGCCTAAATTGCCTAAATTGGCCTAAATGGCCTAAATGGCCTAAATGCCCTAATTGGCCTAAATGGACTAAATTGCCTAAATGGTTGAAATTGACCTAATGGACTAATTGGACTAAATTGGCCTAAATTGGCCTAAATTGGCTAATTGGCCTAAATGACCTAAATTTCCTAATTTGCATAATTGGTCTAATTGGCCAAAATGTCCCAAATTGGCCTAAATGGCCTAAATGGATTAATTGACTTAAATGGCCTAAATGGTCAAAATTGGCCGAAATGGATTAGATGAACTAAATGGCCTACTTAGCCTAATTGACCTAAATGGTCTAAATTGTCCTAAATGACCAAAATGGCTTAATTGGACAAAATGGATTAATTGAAATAAATGGTCTAAATGGCCTAATTTTCCTAATTAGAAAAAATTTCCTAATTGATCTAATTGGCCTAAATGGACTAAATTAGACTAAATGGCCTAAATTGACCTAATTGGCCTAATTGGTCTAAATGGTCTAAATGGCCTAATTGGCCTAAATGGACTAAATGGCCTAATTGGTCTAATTGGCCTAAATGGACTAATTTTCCTAAATGGCCTAAATGGCCTAAATTGGAATAATTGGCCTAATTGATCTAAATGGCCTAAATTGGTCTAAATGGCCTAAATGGCCTAAATGACCTAACTGGTCTAATTGTCCTAAATGGACTAATTTTTCTAAATGGTCTAATTGGTCTAATTGGCCTGAATGGCTTGAATGGTCTAAATGACCTAAATTTTCCTAAATGGCCTAGTTGGCCTAAATGGCATAAATTTCCTAATTGTCCTAATCAGACTAATTGGCCTAATTGGTCAAAATGACCTAAATTTTCCTAAATAGACTAAATAGCCTAATTGTACAAATTGGACTAAATTGGCCTAAATGGTCTAAATTGGCCTAAATGGCCTAATTAGCCTAAATTTCATAAATTACCAAATTGGCTTAATTTTCCTAATTCGCCCAAATGTCCTAAATTGTCCTAAATGGATTTAATGGCCTAATTGGACTAAATGACCTCAATTAGCCTAATTGGCCTAATTGGCCTAAATCATCTAAATTGCCTAATTGGTCTAATTGTCCTAATTGGCCTAATTGGACTAAATGGACTAAATTGGCCAAATTAGCTTAAATGTCCTAACCGACCGAATTGGTTAAATGGCCTAAATTGGACTAAATGGACTAATTGGCTGAATTGGATTAAATGGTATAAATAAGACTAGATATCCTAAATGACTTAAATTGGCCTAAATTTCATAATTGCCCTAAATGGATTAAATGAACTAAATGAACTAATTGCCTAATTAGCCTAATTGGCCTAAATGGACTAAATTTGCCTAATTGGCCTAAATAGCCTAATTGGCATAAATTGATTAATTGGACAAAATGGCATAATTGGCGTAATTTCCCTAAATGGTCTAAATTAACTAATTGGACTAATTCACCTAATTAGGCTAAATGGCCTAAATTGGCATAATTGGCCAAATTGATCTAAATGGCCTAAATTTGTCTAAATGGTCTAAATGGACTAATTGGCCTAAATAAACTAAATGGCCTAATTGATATAATTGGGTTAAATGGCCTAAATGAACTAATTGGCCTAAATTGACCTAAATGGCCTAAATTGGCCTAAATGGCCTAAATGAACTAATTGGCCTAAATTGACCTAAATGGCCTAAATTGGCCTAAATGGCCTAAATTAGCCTAAATGGCCTAAATTGGCCTAAATGACCTGATAGGCCTAATGGGCCTGAATTGCCTAATTGGCCTAATTGGTTTAATTTTACTAATTGGTATAAATGAGCTAAATTGGCCTAAATTTCTTAAATTATCTAATTGACATAATTGGCCTAATTGGCCTAAATGGTCTAAATTTGTCTAAATAGCCAAAATGGAAAAAAATTGGCCAAAATGGCTTAAATTGGCCTAATTGGCCTAAATTTCTTAAATTACCTAAATTACATAATTATCCTAATTGTCCTAAATAGTCTAAATTGGCCTAATCGGCCTAATTGGACTTATTGGTCTAAATTACCTAAATTGGGCTAAATGGAATAATTGGCCTAATTGGCCTAAATGTTCTAAATTGGCCTAAATAGCCTAAATGACCTAAATTTTCTTATTGGACTAATTACCCTAAATGAACTAAATTGGACTAAATGGACTAAATGAACTAAATTGCCTAATTGGCCTAATTGGCCCAATTGTCTTAATTGGACTAAATTGGCTTAAATGGCCTAAATCTTCTAATTGGCCTAAATGGTCTAAAGGGCCTAAATTGACCTAATTGGCCTGAATTGGTCTCATTGGCCCCATTGGACTAAATGGCTTAAATTGGCTTAAATGACCTAAATGGCTTAATTGGTCTCAATGGCCTAATTTTCCTAATTGGCCTAAATGGCCTAATGGGCCCAATGGGCCTAATGTGCCTAAGGGTCGAATGGGCCTAATGGTTCGAATGGGATTAAGTGGCCCAATGGGCCTAATGGGCCTAATGGGTCTAATGGGATTAATTGACCTAATATGCCTAATTGGCCTAATGGGCCTAAGTGGCCTAATCGGCCTAATGTACCAATTGGGCCTAAGTGGCCTAATGTGTCTATTTGGTCGAATGGGCTTAATGGGTTTAATGGGTCCACTGGTCCAAAGTGAGCTAATGGTCCTAAGTGGCCTAAGTGGTCAAATGGGCCGAATGGACCTATTGGGCCTAAGTGTCCTAATGGACCTGAGTGTCCTAATGGGCCCATTAAGTCTGATTCGGCCTAATGGGACTAATGGGATTAATGGGTCGAATGGACCAATTAGGCCTAAGTGGTATGATTGTCCTAATGGGCCTATTGGGGCTTAGAGGATTAATGGGCCTAATGGGCTCATTATGGTCAATTTGACCTAATGGGCCGAATGGACTAATTGGCCTAATGGACCTAATGGGCCTAATGGGTCTAATGGGAATAAGGGGAAAAATGGGACTAAGTGGACGAATTGGCCTAAGTGGCATAAGTGTCCTAATGGGTCTAATGGGCCTAGGTAGCATAATAGTCCCAATGGGTCTAAGGGGCCCAATGGGCCTAATGGGTCTAAAGGGTCTAATGGGCCTAAGTGGCTTAATAGATCTAAGTGTCCTAAGTGACCTAATAGGCTGAATGGGCCTAAGTGACCTAATGAGCCTAATGGGTCCAATGGCCTAATTGGCCTAATGGGCCTAATGGGTCAAATGGGTCTATGGGGCCTAAATGGCCTAAGTGGACTAATGGGCCTAAGTGGCCTAAGTGACCTAATAGGCCTAATGGGCGTATTGGTCCTATTGGGCCTAAGTGGCCTAATGGTCCTAATGGGCCTAATGGGTCCATTATGGAAAATTCGGTGTAAAGGGATTAATGGCCTAATGGCCTATTTGGCCTAATGGGCATAAGGGACCAATGGGCCTAATGAGCCTAAGTGGCCTAATGGGTATATTGTACCTAAGTGGTCTAATGGGGAAAATGGGCCTGATGGGCCTGATGGGCCCATTATGGATAATTCAGCCTAATGTGTCCAATGGGCCTAAGTGGCCTAATGGGTTGAAGTGGCCCAAGTTGACCAATGAGACTAATGGGTCCAATGGGTCTAAGTGGCATAAGTTTCTTAATGGGCCTAATGGGTCCAATGGGTCTAAGTGATCGAATGGGACTAAGTGGACTAAGTTGCCTAATGAGCCTAATGGGCCTAATGGGCCTAATGGGATGAATGGATTGAATGTGCCTAAGTGGACTAATGGGCTGAATGGGTCTAATGGGACTAAGTGGCCTAATGGGCCTATGTGACCTAAGGTGCCTAATGGGCATGATGGGTCCAATGGGCCTAAGTGGCCTAATGGGCCTAAGTGTCCTAAGTTTTATAATGGGACCCATGGACCTAATGGGTCTAATGGGCCTAAGGGGTTCAATGGACCTAAGTGGCCAAAGTTACCTAATGGTCCCAATAGACCGAATGGGCCTAATGGGTCCAATGGGACTAATGGGCATAATAGGTCCAATGGACCTAAGTGGCTTAAGTTTCCAAATGGGCCAAAGTGGCCTAATGGGATTAATCTTCCAAAGTGTCCTAATGGGTCTAATGGGCCTAAGTGGCCTAATTGGTCCAATTGGCCTAAGTGGCCTAAGTTGCCTAATGGGCCAAAGTGGCCTAATGGTCCTAAGTGGCCTAAGTTGACTAATGGAGCCCAGTTGGCCCATTGGGCCCATTAGACCCCTTAGGCTAGTTAGGCCCATTAAGTCCATTAGGACCATTGTTACCATTAGGCCAGTTAAGCTCATTCGGCCAGTTAGGCCCATTAGGCCCCTTGGTAGGCCACTTTAAAGTGCCCAATGGATGATTGTATCACTAAGAGGGGGAAGGGGTGAATCGGTGGTAATTTTTTCTCTTATATTTCTTTTCAAATTAAACAACCTTCACCTCTTGTTAAAGATTCTATTCCCTACTTAAAACAATTCAAAAACATATCCACATGAACATAAGTGTTTACAAGATTCACTATTCAATAAGAATAGCTACGTCCTTGGTTTGGTATGGAAGTGATCCAATACCACACAATCCACTAGAAAATAATTGTTGGATTACAACGAGTAGGATATACCCTTTCACTCGTGTAGCATTATGTACACAATCCAATAGTGCATGTGCACCCTCTTAGCACAAATAGGGTAATGTAATGATTTTGTAACTACTCATGTTAATTATGATTATTTTCAATTCCACAAATGTATTAAATTGAAAACACTTCATCAATTTCTTACCCAAAAGGTGGTAATAACTTTCTCTACTTTGTTTAGAAAAAAAAAAGAAAGTCTGCTTTTCCCAGTATGATTTTCCTAGTCTGATTCCTCTGAGTAAGATTCTCCCTGATGATAAACACTAAGTACGATGATCAACTGAATACAACGTTGTGATCTTGTCTCTTCTATTTCACTTAAATCCTTAGAAACTTCTTCAACAAAAGTGAATAGGGAAACTTATTCTTCTCTCTAAAACTCGGAGCTTCTCTCTCATGAACAACTCATCGGTCCACCTCAAGTACAACGTTTTTCCCAATTGATCCACTTGTCCACTTAAATCCCATTTGGCCCATTTCACCACTTAAAGCCCATTACACCCATTAGGCCACTTAGGCCACTTAGAACCATTCGACCCTTAGTCCCATTAGTCCCATTAGTCCATTTAGGCCAATTTAGGTCATTTAGGCTAATTAGGCCAATTAGACCATTTAGGTCAGTTTGTAAAATTAGGCCAATTTAGGCCATTTAGGCCAATGAGGCCAATGAGACCAATTCAGGACAATTGGGATAATTTAGTTCCTTTAGGGAATTTAGTCCAATTAGAAGATTTAGGCCATTTAGGACAATTTAGGCCAATTAATTTAATTATTCCAATTAGGTCAATTAGGTCAATTAGGCCAATTTAGTCTATTTAGGCCATTTAGGCCAATTTATGACATTTAGGCTAATTGTTCCATTTAGTCCAATTTAGATCATTTCAGCTATTTAGGCCAATTTAGACCATTTAGTAAAATTAATCCAATTATTCCATTTAGGACAATTTAGGAAATTTAGACCAATTAGGTCAATTAAGTTGATTAGGCCATTTAAGTCGATTAGGCCAATTTTGACCATTTGGGCCAATTATGCCAATTATTCAACTTAGTCAATTTAATCCAATTAGTTCATTTAGGAAAATTTTGTCCATTTAGGCCATTTAGACCAATTTATTCCATTTATCCCAATTAAGCCAATTAGGTCAATTACACAATTTAGGCAATTTAGCCCAATTATTCCATTTAGGCCAATTTAGGCCATTTAGACCAATTAGTCAAATTAGACCAATTTTGGCCATTTAGGAAAATTTGGTCATTTAGGCCGATTTTTCTCATTTAAACCAATTAGGAAAATTAGGTAAATTAGGAAATTCATGTCAATTGGACCAATTAGGCCATTTAGGACAATTTATTCCATTTAGGCTAATTTAGGCCATTTAGGTCAATTTAGGTCACTTAGGCCAATTAGACTAATTAGGTCATTTAGTACATTTATTCCAATTAGGCCATTTAGTCTAATTATATCAATTAGTCCATTTAGGTCATTTAGGCCAATTAGGCCATTTAGACCATTTAGACCAATTTAGGCCATTTAGACCAGTTAGGCCAATTTATGCCATTTAGGATAATTTAGTCCATTTATCCTAATTAGTCCAATTAGGCCAATTAGTCCATTTAGTCCATTTAGGAAAATTAGGCCATTTAGGCTAATTAATCCATTTAGGCCAATTAGGCCAATTAGACCATTTAGGACAATTTAGGCCATTTATGCCATTTATGCCAATTAATGAATTTGTTCATTTAGTTCATTTAAGAAATTTAGGCCAATTAGGACATTTATTCCATTTATTTCATTTAGGAAAATTAGGCCAATTAGAAAATTAAAGTCATTTGGTCCAATTTAGGCCATTTATGCCAATTTAGGACATTTAGGCTATTTAGGCTAATTTAGACCCATATGGCCAATTAGTCCCATATGGACAATTAGCCCATTAAGCTCATTAGGCCCATTAGATTCATTAGGCCACTTAGTCCCAATTGGATCATTAGGTTGATTAGGCCACTTAGGCCCATTAGGCCACTTAATCCCATTAAACCCATTTAGATCATTTGGCCACTTAATCCCATTAGACATATTAGGACACTTGGGCCCATTCGACCCTTAGGCCCATTAGGTCATTTAGGCCAATTTATGTCATTTAGTCCAATTAGGCCAATTAGGCTATTTAGGCAATTTTTTCCAATTAGTCCATTTTGGCCATTTTGGCTAATTTAGGTCATTTATTCCAATGAGACCAATTTAGTACAATTAGGAAAATTTAGTCCCTTTAGGGCATTTTGGACAATTAGAAGATTTAGGCCATTTAGGCCAATTTAGATCAATTAATCCAATTAAGCCAATTTGGCCAATTTGGCCAATTACGCCAATTAGGCCAATTAGGAAATTTAGTTCATTTAAACCATTTAGGCCAATTTAGTAAATTTAGGATAATTAGTCCATTTATTCCAATTTAGATCATTTAGGCTATTTAGACCAATTTAGAACATTTAGGCCAATTCGGTCAATTATGCCCTTTAGGCCAATTCAGGCAATTTAGACCAATTAGTTCAACTAGGTCGATTAGGCCATTTAATCCGATTAGGAAAACTTTGATCATTTGGTACAATTAGGCCAATTATGCAATTTAGGCAATTTAATCCAATTAGGCAATTTAGGAAATTTTTTCCCATTTAGGCCATTTAGACCAATTTAGGTCATTTAGTCCAATTAGGCCAATTAGGCCAATTACACAATTTAGGTAATTTATCCCAATTATGCCATTTAGTCCATTTAGACTAATTAGGCCAATTAGACCAATTTTGGCCATTTAGACCATTTAGGACAATTAGGCCATTTAGGCCAATTTAGCCCATTTAGACCAATTAGGAAAATTAGGCCAATTAGGAAATTCAGGCCAATTATACCAATTAGACCATTTTGGCTAATTTATGCCATTTAGGCCAATTTTGGTTATTTAGGTCAATTTTGGTCACTTAGGCCAATTATACCAATTAGTTCATTTATGCCATTTAGGCAAATTAGACCATTTAAGGCATTTAGGTAATTTAGACCATTTAGACCAATTTAGACCAATTAGGCCAATTTAGACTATTTAACCTAATTAGGCCAATTATGCCAATTAGTTCATTTATTCCATTTAGTCCAATTAGTCCATTTAGGACAATTATTCCATTTAGGCCAATTGGCGAATTAGACCATTTAGGCCAATTTAGGCAATTTAGGTCATTTAGGCCAATTAATCAAATTGTTCATTTAGTTCATTTAGACCATTTAGGCCAATTAGGCCATTTATCCCACTTAGGTCATTTAGGAAAATTAGTCCAATTAGAAAATTTAGGTCATTAAGTTCAATTTAATCCATTTAGACCAATTATTCCATTTATGCCAATTTAGGCCATTTAGGCCATTTGGGCTAATTTAGACCATTTAAGCCAATTCGGAAAATTAGTCCATTTAGGATAATTTAGGCCAATTAGTAAAACTAGAACATTTAATTCGATTTGGGAAATTTAGGTTATTTAGGCTAATTAGGCCACTGAGGACAATTCGACCAATTAGACAATTTAGGCAATTTAGGTCATTTAGGCCACTAAGGTTAATTTAGGTCATTTAGGACAATTTCACCATTTATGCCAATTAGGATAATCCAGTCCATTTAGGTTAATTAGGAAAATTAATCCAATTAGGTAATTTATGCAATTTAGGCCAATTGGGTCATTTAGGCCAATTTAGACCATTTAGGCCAATTATGCCAATTTTGGCCATTTAGGCCAATTCAGAAATTTACTCCATTTAGATAACATACTATGAAGGGACACACAGTACATTGACTGTCAAGTATGAGAACTCATAAGTAGATGAATCTTCTTCTCAGGAAGTTCAAACTTGGTAATCTCCAAGACGGGAGATTATGAGAACAGACCCGCCAATAGGAATTCTGCATGTTTTGGTGTCATCGGATATTCCTATCTATGAGTGTTTGTGATGGTCCTTAGACTTTAAGATTATTATTAAATCATGTCATAACTCGCATACTTGGATGTATGTGGTAGACCATGATGATAACAACTCATGGATAAGTTGGATATGTTGGATGCGTCATGAGTGACATGTCATTAATGAATAAGTCAAGGAATGATTTTTTCCTTTCCATCTTTATAGAAGCTGATATATAGACCCTTTGATTGGAATAAAACCATCGCATTAAATTCCATGTTCATGGTGTAATGATGTGTTTATTTTAGATAGTCAAAGGAAGACATAACTATCATATAGGTTGGTGACACAAATGTGCAACCTTCTTGATGAGATATTGTGACAAATCGATTATATTACACAATGAGTGTTCGTATCTAGTTTTTGATGTTGCGACATCAATTTCTTTTTCTTGTGTGCTTTGACCCATTTCTATATAGTAATCTCATACTTTAGGCAAGTTCTCCTAATGTCAATGATAAGGAATCCTAGAGGGTCACACACTAAGTGTTTCCTTTGATCTCGATTAAATTTTATTTGAGTTTAATTAATGGAATAAATATTATTCTCAAGTCTGAGGAATAATTTTATTCAATTTATATTGATCACATAAATTAATAAATATTTATTTTCCGACATGTGAATAAAATATTTATTTTATTTATTTAATATTTTAATAAATATTTATTCAGTAGATTGAAAATAAAATATTTATTTGTGAACAAAATATTTATTCAATTTTTTAATAAATGATAGAGGAGTTTAAAAGGACCAAGACCGAGTCAATTTAAAAATATTAATTAATAAGACAGTTATATACTATTTGTTATTGCGCAAGTTGGCATGGACCAAAAAATAATAATTATATAATAATATTACGCGGTATGGGATTTATTGAAGGTAATTAATTTTATTTAATGGATAGTATGAAATTAAATAATATTTTAACTTAAATCTCAACTTTATAAACAGGGAATCTATGTCTATTGTGTAGAGAATCCAAAAATTGAGAATAGAAATTTTTTTCGCACAATGAATTCCCTCTCATCTCCTCCTCTCTCTCTCTCAATAATGAGAAGTGCAAGAAATATTTCTTCAAGACCAAAGAACGAGTGATCAATAACAGAGAACATAATACATTGGACTCACCACACTAGCACCTAGAGATCAAGTGGTGTTTTTCATAGATCATAGGAGTATATGCGGATCTCTATTAGAGGGATTTTATCTTGGGATCCTCATAGTGCAATGATGGTAATCTGAAAGGCTCTTTCGGATGATCAATATTCATTAATGAAGAAAGTTTCTAAGCACAGGTATTTATTTAGTTAAATATTAAATATATTAATTTTAAATTTGACATGCAAGATCCTTTCTATTGGTTTCAAGCAAAAAATATTAAACTAAATTTTAATATAATGTACATATTTTCAAGCTTCCACTATGCTCGAAACCACCACCACCACCACAACCGCTGCCGCCTTTATTGCCAACACTACCACCACCACCGCCACCGCCACCCCCCCCACCCACCACCTCCATCAGCTCAACCACCACTAGGACCCTCATTTAAATCAATTGAGGTATCATATAAAGAGTTTATTGATTTAATACATGAATCAAAAGTAATATCAGTCTCTGATGGAAGTGGTGGACTTATAACTGATTTAACTTTCAAGAAGTGTTCAGTGACCAATTACTTCTTTCATGCTTCTTTATAGATATTTTTTTTGCCTCATCTTCTTCAGCATGATTGTTTTTCAGCTTGGTGGTCAGATAGGTTTGAGAGGCACTTGATGAGAGCCAATACCTAGTGGGGACGTTGTTTTTCATGGGTCGACACCAGGCTCTCCCATGGTGCTCCTCACATAATACTTGTCTGAAATGATCATTTGGCCCAAATTTGTCATCTTATTTCTCATCAAGGGCCTCTAGGAAACACTGTTGAAAATATAAAAAAGATATTTAATTATGAATTACATATCAAAATTTTAAATATTAATAAAAAAACTCACAATCTTTTCTTGTGTTTGTGCATTCACATCACTTCCATTATTTTTCTTCCCCGTTAAGGAAAATAATTTTTCTTGAGGCACACATACTTTGATTCCAAATGCTACTTACTACAAATGACATTGATTAGTATAATACTACATTATTTAATAATATGAAAGTGATAAACCTATAATGAATTAAAATTGTATCAGTTGAAGAAATCCATAAAATGAAGAAACATCTAAATGTAAATTTAATTATAAATTTAATACTAGTGACATAAAATAAAAAATCTATAATAATTAACAAGATAAAACTATGTATGGTATGGGTTCCTCTTGTCTATTCATTTCATTCTAATTCCATTTATGTTGTGTTATTTGGTTTTTCGGTCACTTGGTAATTTTGATCATTTGTCCATTTGGATAATTTTCTAATTATCCAATTAGGCCATTTAGGTGAATTTGGCCAATTAGGCCAATTATACCATTTAGTACAATTAGGACCTTTAGTCCAATTAGGCCGTTTAGGCCAATTAGGCCCATAGACCAATTAGGTCATTAGGCCATAAAGAATTTAGGCCTTTAATCCACTTAGTCCAATTATTCCATTAGGCCATTTAGTCCATTAATCCATTTTGGCCAATTAGGCTAATTAGACCATTTAGGCCAATTAGTCCAATTTAGATAATTAGATCATTTAATCCAATTATATTATTTAATCCATTTAGAACAAATATTCCATTTAGAATAATTAGGTCATTTGTGCCGATTTGTTCATTTGGCTATTTAGAACAATTTGTCCATTGGTCCATTATCCCATTAGTTCATTACACCATTAGGCCAATTGGTCATTTGGTGATTGGACCATTTACGCCAATTTAGGCTAATTAGGCTAAATAGGCTAATTAATCCAATTAGACCATTTAATCCATTTAGACAAATTGGTCCATTTATATCCATTTGTCCATTTAGGATAATTAGGCCAATTAGGCCAATTAGACCATTTAATCCCATAAGACCATTTAATCCATTTAGACTAATTAGTCCATTTAGACCAATTAGTTCATTTATGTGAATTAGGCCATTATGCCAATTATGTCATAAGGCTATTAGGCCATTGGCTATTTAGACCAATTAGGTCATTTAGGTCATTAGGGCATTAGACCATTAGTTTATTGGGCCATTAGGCTCATTGGTCACTTAGAAATTTGGTCATTTGGCCAATTTAGACCAATTTAGGCAAATTATAACAAAAAAATCCTAAAACCTAGACCCAAAACACTACATCTGGAACACTAATACCTAAGTCCTAAATAGGCCCATTAGGCTGATTAGGCCACTTAATCCCATTAGGTCACTTAGGCCCATTAATCCCATTAGGCCCATTAGGACCATTCGGCCACTTAGGCATATTAGGACCATTATGCCGATTTGGCCACTTAGGCCCATTAGGCTCATTAGGACACTTAGGCTTGTTAGGCCATTTGGACACTTAGGACCACACTACTAAAAATAAGACTATTAGCGACCGCCATTGGCGGTCGCTAAAGGTCATTAGCGGCCGCGCAGCGACCGCCATTGGCGGTCGCTAAAGGTCTTTAGCGGCCGCGCAGCGACCGCCATTGGCGGTCGCTATAGTGGGCCGGCATGGCTCCCTATAGCGACCGCCACTGGCGGTCGCTATTCAAAAAAAAAAAATTTTTTAAATTTTTTTTATTGAATTCAATATAAATATAAATATATATTTATGTAAAAATATTCATATATATACTATTAAATACAATATTTTAAATATATATATATATATATATATATATAATATATTTTAAATGTTTTAATATATATTTAATACATATATAATATCAAATCATTGTGTTATAATAATTTAAAAACTTCGATTCAAGAAATAATCTCATTTCTGGTCGTTCGGAGCACGTTTGCTCCGAATGGGACCGTCGCACGCCGTTTTGGTGTTTTATGGCGCCGGAAACGCGTTTCCGGCCGCCGCGGTCACACGGCACCTCCGAATGAGGTGCCGTCTGGCCGACCAATTCACAATTCACGCCCCGGATGTTGTCGTACGGTTTCGTGGCATTCGGAGGTCGTTCGGGTGGTTTTGACCCCCCAACGCGCCATTTCAGCGCGCGCCGCGCTGCTGAAAACGGCACAATCGGACGTGCCGCGCGCACCGCACGTCCGATGGACGTGCGGCCTCCTCCTGCATCTCAGGAATAATATTTCGATCGTTCCCGTGCGGTTTCAGGTCGTTCGGAGCACGTTTGCTCCGAATTGGACCGCCGCACGCCGTTTTGGTGTTTTATGGCGCCGGAAACGCGTTTCCGGCCGCCGCGGTCACACGGCACATCCGAATGAGGTGCCGTCTGGCCGACCATTTCACAATTCACGCCCCGGATGTTGTCGTACGGTTTCGTGGCATTCGGAGGTCGTTCGGGTGGTTTTGACCCCCCAACGCGCCATTTCAGCGCGCGTCGCGCTGCTGAAAACGGCACAATCGGACGTGCCGCGCGCACCGCACGTCCGATGGACGTGCGGCCTCCTCCTGCATCTCAGGAATAATATTTCTATCGTTCCCGTGCGGTTTCAGGTCGTTCGGAGCACGTTTGCTCCGAATTGGACCGCCGCACGCCGTTTTGGTGTTTTATGGCGCCGGAAACGCGTTTCCGGCCGCGCCGCGGTCACACGGCACCTCCGAATGAGGTGCCGTCTGGCCGACCATTTCACAATTCACGCCCCGGATGTTGTCGTACGGTTTCGTGGCATTCGGAGGTCGTTCGGGTGGTTTTGACCCCCCAACGCGCCATTTCAGCGCGCGCCGCGCTGCTGAAAACGGCACAATCGGACGTGCCGCGCGCACCGCACGTCCGATGGACGTGCGGCCTCCTCCTGCATCTCAGGAATAATATTTCTATCGTTCCCGGTGCGGTTTCAGGTCGTTCGGAGCACGTTTGCTCCGAATTGGACCGCCGCACGCCGTTTTGGTGTTTTATGGCGCCGGAAAACGCGTTTCCGGCCGCCGCGGTCACACGGCACATCCGAATGAGGTGCTGTCTGGCCGACCATTTCACAATTCACGCCCCGGATGTTGTCGTACGGTTTTCGTGGCATTCGGAGGTCGTTCGGGTGGTTTTGACCCCCCCAACGCGCCATTTCAGCGCGCGCCCGCGCTGCTGAAAACGGCACAATCGGACGTGCCGCGCGCACCGCCACGTCCGATGGACGTGCGGCCTCCTCCTGCATCTCAGGAATAATATTTCTATCGTTCCCGTGCGGTTTCAGGTCGTTCGGAGCACGTTTGCTCCGAATTGGACCGCCGCACGCCGTTTTGGTGTTTTATGGCGCCGGAAACGCGTTTCCGGCCGCCGCGTTCACACGGCACATCCGAATGAGGTGCCGTCTGGCCGACCATTTCACAATTCACGCCCCGGATGTTGTCGTACGGTTTCGTGGCATTCGGAGGTCGTTCGGGTGGTTTTGACCCCCCAACGCGCCATTTCAGCGCGCGCCGCGCTGCTGAAAACGGCACAATCGGACGTGCCGCGCGCACCGCACGTCCGATGGACGTGTGGCCTCCTTCTGCATCTCAGGAATAATATTTCTATCGTTCCCGTGCGGTTTCAGGTCGTTCGGAGCACGTTTGCTCCGAATTGGACCGGCGCACGCCGTTTTGGTGTTTTATGGCGCCGGAAACGCGTTTCCGGCCGCCGCGGTCACACGGCACATCCGAATGAGGTGCCGTCTGGCCGACCATTTCACAATTCACGCCCCGGATGTTGTCGTACGGTTTCGTGGCATTCGGAGGTCGTTCGGGTGGTTTTGACCCCCCAACGCGCCATTTCAGCGCGCGCCGGGCTGCTGAAAACGGCACAATTGGACGTGCCGCGCGCACCGCACGTCCGATGGGGTGTCGGGGGCCTGTCAGGGGTGCGGGCAGGGGTGTTCGGGGTGCGGGGGTGTCCGGGGTGCGGGGGAGGGGGGGCTGTCTGGGGTGCAGGGGGGCTGTCGGGGGTGCGGGGTGGGGTGTCCGGGGTGCGGGGGGCCTGTCCGGGGTGGGGGGGCTGTCCGGGTTCGGAGGGGGGGTGTCCGAGTGCGGGGGGGGGGGGGGGGGGCTGTCCGGGGTGCGGGGGGGCTGTCCGGGTTCGGAGGGGGGTGTCCGAGTGCAGGGGGGGCTGTCCGGGGTGCGGGGAGGCGTCCGGGGTGCGGGGGGCGGTCCGGAGTGCGCGGGGGGGGGGTGCTGTCCGGGGTGCGGGGAGGCGTCCGGGGTGCGGGGGGCGGTCCGGAGTGCGCGGGGGGGTGCTGTCCGGGGTGCGGGGAGGCGTCCGGGGTGCGGGGGGCGGTCCGGAGTGCGCGCCGGGGGCTGTCCGGGGTGCGGGTGCCGTCCGGGGTGGGGGGGGGAGGGCCGAGAGGCCGGAGGGCGGCGGCCGGAGGCCGGAGGGCGGCGGCCGGAGGCCCGAAGGCGGAGGGCGGCGGCCGGAGGCCGGAAGGCAGGCGGCGGGGAAGGACGGGCGGCGGGGGAGGACGGGCGGCGGGGGAGGGCGGGCGGCGGGGGAGGGGCGGGCGGCGGGGGAGGCCGGGCGGCGGGGGAGGCCGGGCGGCGGGGGAGGCCGGGCGGAGGGGGAGGCCGGGCGGCGGGGGAGGCCGGGCGGCGGGGGAGGCCGGGCGGCGGGGGAGGGGAGGGCGGCGCGAGGGAGGGCGGCGAGGGGTTAGGGCGAGATCGAGAGGGCGCGGGGGGAGGGGGGGGGGGGGGGCGCAGAAACCCCCCGAATATTTTTAGGGAGGTTAGCGACCGCCATTGGCGGTCGCTAATGGTGGGCTATAGCGACCGCCAATGGCGGTCGCCCGAGTCAGGGGGCCTCCACTGCCCCCTTTTCTAGTAGTGCCATTAGTCCCAGTTATCCCACTCGACCCATTAGGTCGATTCAAACCATTAGGCCACTTAGGCCTATTGGCGCACTAGGCCACTTAGGCCCATTAGGCCCATTATGACGATTAGGCAGCTTAGGCCCATTAGACCTATTATGCCGATTAGGCCAATTAGACTCATTCAACCCATTTGACCTATTAGGACACTTAGGACCAATTGGACCATTAGGCCACTTTATCCTATTAGGTTGATTAGGGCACTTAGGACCATTTGGCCACTTAGGCCCATAAAGGCCCATTAGTCCACTTAGGCCCATTAGGGCCATTAGGCCACTTAGCCCCTTTAGGATCATTAGACACATTTATCAAATTAGTCCCATTAGGTAAAATAGGCCCATTCATCCCATTAGGTTGATTCTACCACTTAGGCCAATTAGGCCACCAAGTCCCATTAGGCTAATTAGGCCACTTATTCCCATTAGGCCACTGAGGTCCATTACGCCCACTAGGCCCATTAGTCACATTCCGCCCATTAGGCCAATTAGGATCATTATACCCATTAGACCCATTGGGACCATTAGACCATTTATGCTTATTAGGCCCATTAGGTCACTTAGGCCGATTAGCCAACTTAGGCCTTGTAGGCCCATTAGACCACTTAGGCCCATTTAGACACTTAGGACCATTAGGCCACTTAGGCCCATTGATCCCATTTGTCCAATTTGGCTTCTTATACCACTTAGGCCACTTAGGCCCATTAATCCCATTAGGCCACTTAGGTCACTAAGACCCATTAGCCTGTATAGGCCCATTAAGCCCATTAGGCCCATTTTACCCCTTAGGCCACTTAGGCTGCTTAGGCCCATTAGGCCACTTAGGACCACTAATCCCATTAGGACCATGAGGCCCCTTAGGTCACTTATGCCCATTAGGCCCATTAGGCCACATAGGCCCATTTTGTAACTTAGTCCCATTGAGCCCATTAGACCCATTAGGCCACTTACGCTGCTTAGGCCCATTAGGCCCATTAGGCCACTTAGGCCGCTTAGGCCCATTAGACCCATTAGCCATTAGAGTCATTAGGCCACATAGGTCCATTAGGTCACTAAGGCCTATTAGGCCCAGTAGGCCACTTGGGTCCATTAGTCCACTTATGCCCATTAGGCCCACTGGGACCATTAGTCCACTTAGGCCCACTCGGCAACTTAGGACCATTAAGCCCATTCGGACCCTGAGGACACTTAGGCTGCTTAGGCCCATTAGACCGATTAGGGCCATTAGGTCCATTAGGCCACTTAGGCCCATTAGGCCCATTTATCCCCTTAGACCCATTGGGCCCATTAGGCTACTTAGGCCCATTAGGCCACTAAGGCCCATTAGGCAACTTAAGACCATTAGGACCATTAGGAATATTAGGCCACTTAGGCCACTTAGGCCCACTTAGCTGCATTAGGATACTTAGGCTACTTAGGCCAATTAGGCCTCTTAGGCCCATTTATCCCATTAGGCCCATTTGGAACCTTAGGATGCTTATTCCCATTAGGCCACATAGGCCACTTATTCTCATTAGGCCACTTAGGCCCATTGATCCCATTAGACCCATTCAGCCCCTTAGGTCACTTAGGCCACTTAGGCCCATGAGGCCCATTAGGTCACTTAGGCCACTTAGGCCCATTATGCCACTTGGGCCTATTGAACCCATTAGTCCCATTCGACCACTTTGGCTGCTTAGGCCCATTAGGACACTTAGTCCATTTAGGAATATATGGCCCATTATCTCTTGGATCCATTAGGCAACTTAGTCCCATTATGCCACTAAGGGCCATTAGGCCCATTAGTCCCATTAGGCTACTTAGACCCATTAGGCCCCTTATGCTCATTAGGACCATTAGGCCTATTAGGACACTTAGGTCCACTCAACCACTTAGGCCCATTAGGCCCTTTATGCCACTTAAGATGTTTAGTCCCATTAATTCTATTAGGGCCATTAGTCACATTATATCCATTAGGCCCATTAGGACACATAGGCCCATTCGGCCCATTCGGGCCCTTAGGCCCATTAGGTGCATTAGTCCACTTAGACCCATTAGGCCAGTTAGGTCCATTATGCCCATTAGGCCACTTAGTCCCATTAGGATTATTGTGCCCATTAGGCCCATTAGGAATATTAGGCCACTTAGGCCTATTAGCCATATTAGTCCACTTAGGCCCATTAGGCCCTCCAAATCATTTTTTTAATTTTTATAAAATCAACTTTGACGAAAAAGAGGGAACCATACACCATACAACATGACACATATCGAAATTTCAAAATCAGTCCAAAGATTTAAAATTTGAAATGAGTAACATCACCACGGAAACCATCGCATCACAGATACCACAAATCATGCAGTCGTTGCATCGAAGATAACACATTGAATAAGCTGTCACCAACATCATAATACATTGTCATTATAACCTCTTTGTCGTCCACTCGGAACATCATCACCGTAGCCATCACTGCCAGAGTCACCACATCGTCGGTAGGATCACCACTTTCATCATCATCGACCATCATTGTTAGAGCTGAGAACCAGAGAAAAATGAACTAGGATGTCCACTAATCACCACTGATGTATTCATATCATCACTATAAAACATCAAATTCACTTCCAAAAAACCATAAAAATAGAACATCACAACCATTGAAACCTTCAAAGATGGTCTATTCTCCCTCCATAAGACCCTAAGACACTTGATCCGCACCTCCTAGAACCTCCATAAAGACCCACACACTGGATCGATAGGGAAAGGATCAAAGAAAGAATAAGTAGATGGAGGCCTCGGTAGGGGACCAAGCTAGAAACTGCATTGGTCCAATGAAAAAGAGAACCAATAATAGATAAACAAAATCAATCCCAAAAAAAAATCATCATACGAGAACTCAATCCGCATATTAAAAATAGAGAAGGATCCAAATAGAGGAATGAACCTGAGCCACTACCATCCCTGCTCCAGCACCATCCCAAGTAGGCCCAAATCCCGAATCGAGCATGACCAAAGTGGAGTCAAACATGATGGGTAGGCCATCTTGGTTAGATGAGAAAGAAGGCATCGGGCACACTCACCAGAGTCGACCCAAGATGTCTAAATCACCTACACACACAGACCCAAAATGGGGGTTCGATGCATAGGGATAGATCGAAAGAGGGGTGATAAGTGGAACATGATGACCACACCAACAAGTCACATCATTTGAGAGGGAAGAAAAATAAGGTAAGAGAAGGAAGAAAATGGATCAGGTGAAGTGGCACCATCACCGTCAAGCAGACCCTCAAAACCACAGGAGGGGAAGAGGAGGCAACGGGAGCATCAAGAGCCAGGAGAGTGCAGAGCCATCAGGTTCATTCATTAGGTTCATTAGGCCAATTAGGCCACTTAGGACCATTAGTATCATTATGACCATTAGACCCATTTTTTCCATTACACCATTTAGGCCCATTCAGCCACTTAGGCCCATTGGGCCCATTAGGGAACTTCATCCCATTAAGCCCATTCGGTCTATTAGGCTACTGATCTCCATTTAGCCCATTAATACCATTAGATTAGTCCCATTAGAAAACTAAGGACCATATGGACCATTATACCCATTATGTCAATTAGGCCCATTAGGCCACTTGGGCTGATTAGGCCCATTTTACCCATTAGGAAAATTCGACCCATGAGGCACATTAGGCCAACTAGGGCACCTAGGATCATTAGGCCAATTAGGCCCATTCGACCCATTTCATCACTTAGGCCCATTAGGACCATTCAGTCCAATATGCCCATTGGATTAGGTCCATTTGGCCACTTAGGCCCACATGGACCATTAGGCCCATTAGTTCAATTATCCCAATTAGGCCCATTAAAAAAATTATGCTTCTTAGGCCCATTTGGTCACTTGGTCCCATTAGGTAACTAAGACCCTTAGGCCACTTAGGCACATTATGCCAATTAGGCGCATTCAGTGCATTAGTCCCATTATGCCATATAGGCCCATTAGGACACTTAGTCCCATTAGGCACATTAGTTCCATTAGGCCCACTAGTCTACTTAGGACACTTAGGCCCATTAGGCCACTTAGGCCCCTTAGGCTGCTTAGGCTATTATGCCACTTAGGCCCATTAGGCCCATTGAACCCATTATGTCGCTTAATCCCATTCTGTGCATTGGTCTCATTAGGCCATTGAGGCCCATTAGGCCACTTAGGCTAATTATCCCCATTAGGCCAATTAGGCACATTGGGCCACTTAATCCCCTTAGGCCACTTAGTCCCCTTAGACCCATTAAGCCACTGAGACCTATAAGGCCCAATAGTCCACTTAGTCCCCGTAAGCCAATTAATCCTTTTAAGCCACTTTGGCCCATTAGGCCACTTAATCCCATTAGTCCCATTAGGTCCTTTAGGCTCATTAGGTCACTTAGGCCCCTTAGGCCACTTAGGCCCATTAGTCCCATTAGTACACTTAGGCCCATTAGAACACTTAGGGTCATTAGGCCACTTAAGTCCATTAGGCCCGTTAGGTCCATTCAACATATTAGGTCCATTAGGCCACTGAGGCCCATTAGGCCCATTAGGCCACTTAGGCCCATTTTTCCCATTTGGCTCATTAGGCCCATTAGGCCACTTAGGCCCATTAGACTTTTAGGCCCATTAGGAAACTAAGACCCATTAGGCCATTGAGTCCCATTAGGTACATTATGTCCATTAACCCATTAGGCCCATCATGCCACTTAGGCCCATTAGGCCCATTAGGACACTAAGGCCCATTATGCACATTAGGACACTTTGGCCCATTAGGCCCATTAGAACACTTAGGCCACTTGAGCCCATTAGGCCCATTAGGACACTTAGGCCCATTAGGTCCATTTGTCTGATTAGACCACTTAGGCCCATTCGTCCACTTTGGCCCATTAGGCCCATTTGGCCACTTAAGCCCATTAGGCCTATTAGTTCCATTAATCCACTTAGGCCCATTAATCCCATTAGGTCGATTAGAGACTAAGGCCCATTCAGACCGTTCGTCCCATTAGGCCCATTAGGCTCATTCGAACCATTAGGCCCATTAGGCCCATTAAGCCACTTAGGACCATTAGGCCAATTAGGCCTGTTATGCCACTTAGCCCCATAAGCCCATTAGGCCACTTAGTCCCCTTTAGCCACTTTGGCCCATTATGCCACTTAGGCACATTAGGTCTACTAGGACACTTTGGCCCATTAGGCCCATTTGTCCACTTGGGTCCATTAGGCACATTAGGACACTTGGCTCATTAGTCCACTTAGGCCCATTAGGCCACTTAGACCCATTAGGCCCATTAATCCCATTAGGATGATTAGGAAACCTCGACCCATTAGGCCCATTAGGATACTTAGGATTATTAGGCCCATTCACCCCATTAGCCCCATTAGGCCACTTAGTCCCATTAGTCCACTTAGGTCCATGAGGCCACTTAGGCCTATTCAGCACATTCATCCCATTTGTCCCATTAGGCCCATTTGGTCACTTAAGAAAATTATGCCCATTGGGCCACTAAGTCCCCATAGGCCCATTTGCCCACTTGGGCCCATTAGTCCCATTAGGCCACTTAGGCCCATTTGGCCCATTAGGACACTTAGGCCAATGAGGCCCATTATATCCATTTATCCCATTAGGCACATTAGGCCACTTTGACCCATTCAGCCACTAAGGCCCATGAGCCCCATTAGGCCCCTTCGGCCCATTCGGCCACTTAGGCATATTCGGCCACATTGGCCCATTAGGACCATTAATCCAATTCAACAACTTATGCCCATTAGGCTCATTCGACCCATACAACCCATGTGACCCATTAGGCCACCTAGGCCCATTGGGTCACTTAGGCCTACTAGGCCCATTAGGCCACTTAGGCTCATTCGGCTGCGATTATGCCACTTAGGCCCATTAGGATACATTGGCCCATTAGGCACTTTAGTTCCATTAGGACACTACATACCATTAGGCTCATTAGGCCCATTAGGCCACCTAGGCCCATTTGACCACCTAGGCCCATTAGGCCACCTAGGCCCATTAGGCCACCTAGTCCCATTCAACCACTAAGGCCCATTAATCCATTAGGCCCACTTAGGCCCATTAGTCCACATAGGCCCATTAGGCCCATTAGGCCCATTAGGCCCACTAAGTCCCATTAGGCCACTTAGTCCCACTTAGGCTGATTAGGCTGATTAGGCAACTTAGGCCCATTATTCCATTTAGGCTCATTAGGCCCATTATACCCATTAGGCCACTTAGGTTAAATAGGCCCATTCAGCCCACTATTCCCATTAGGACCATTAGGCCCATTTTCCCCCTAGGTTCGTTAATACCATTAAGCCAATTAGGCCACTTAGCCCCATTAGGGAACTTAGCCCCATTAGGCCACTTAGGCACATTAAGCTGATGAGGCCACTAAGGCCCATTAAAACTATTAGTCCACTTCGTCCCACTAGGACCATTAAGCCCATTAGGTGGATTAGGCCACTTATCCCATTCGACCGATTAGGCCACTTAGGCCCATTCAGTCGATTTGGCCCATTTGGCCCTTGTGGCCCATGCAGCCCATTCATCTAATTAAGCCCATTACGCCGATTGGGAAACTTTGCCTCATTAGGAACCTTCGGCTCATTAATCCCATTAGGTCACTTAGGCCATTTAGGCCCATTCAACTCATTCATCCACTGAGGCCCATTCGGCCCGCTAAGACCATTAATACCATTGAGCCGATTATATAGCTTTGGCCCACTAGGCCACTTAGGCCCATTTGGACACTTAGGCTAATTGGGCCCATTCGTGTCATTAGCCCCATTTTCCCCTAAGGCATGTTAAGCCCATTAAACACATTTAACCACCTAGGCCAATTAGTCCCCTTAGTCCCATTAGGCACATTAGGCCCATTATGCCACTTAGGCCCATTACGACCCTAAGGCCGATTGGGAAACTTAGGCCCATTAGGCCACTTAGGCCCATTAGTCCACTTAAGCTCATTCGGCCCATAGTCCACTTAGTCCCCTTAGGACAATTAGGCCTTTTAGGTCACTTAGGTCCATTAAGCCCATTAATCCCATTAGGCCCATTAGGCCCATTAGGGGACTTAGGCTCCTTAGGCCACTTAGGCCCATTAGGCCCATTAGTCCACCTAGGCCCATTAGGACACTTATGCCCATAAGTCCCCTTAGGCCCATTAGGCTACTTAATTCCATTAATCCCCTTAGACCCATTATGCCCATTATGCCCATTTGGAACCAATTCTCATTAAGCCCATTCATCAAATTTGGCCCATTAATCCAATTGGCCCCTTGGGCCCATTCGCCCTTGGTCCCATTAGGCCCATTAGGCCTCCCATGAGAACACTTAGGCCCATGAGGCCCATTATGTCCATCAGGCCACTTAGGCCCATTTGGCCACTTAGATCCAATATTAACTTTAGACCACTAAGGCCCATTAGACCCATGAGGGATAATTAGGCCACTTAGGCCCATTTGGCCACTTACGCCCATTTGGCCAATTAGGCCTATTAGGACACCTGGGCCCATTAGGACCATTAGTCTTATTAGGCCCCTTAGGACTAGTTATCCCATTAGTCAAATTAGGTCCATTAGGTCACTTAAGCCACTTAGGCCCATTAGGCACAGTAGGCACATTATTTCACTTAGGCTCATTAGGCCCACTAGGATCATTAGGCCCATTAGACCACTTCGACCCATTAGGCCCATTCAACCACTTAGGCTCATGAGGCCCACTAGGCCTATTAGGCCACTTAGATCCATTAGGTCCATTAGGCGATGTCGACCCATTAGGCCCATTAGGCTCGTTAGGGCACTTAGGCCCCCTAGGACTATTAGGCCCCATTGGCCACTTAGGCCACTTATGACCACTAGGCCCGTTAGGCCCGTTAGGCCACTAAGGCCCATTATGACCATTAGGCCACTTAGGCACATTACGCCCATTGGACTACTTAGGACCATTCGGCCCATTCGGCCCATTAGACCACTAGGCCCATTCGACCCATTAGGAGCATTGGGCCACTTAGGCCCATTAGTCTCATTCGACTACTTAGGTACATTAGACCCATTATGTCCATTAGGCCCATTAGTCCCATAATGCCACTTAAGGCATTTAGCCCATTAGGCCCATGAGTCCACTAAGGCCCTTTAGGTCCATGCGACCACTAAGACCCATTAGGCACATTAGTCCACCTAGGTCCATTTGGCTCATTGGGCAACTTAGGCCCATTAGGCCCATTCATCTCCTTAGGCCCATTAGTCCCATTAGGCCACTTAGGCCTATTAGGCCCATTGTTCAAATTTGGCTCATTGGGCCACTTAGGCCCATTAGGCTGATTGGTCCACTTAGGCACATTAGGACCATTTGCTCACTTAGGCTCACTCCGCCCATTAAGCCCATTAGGCCGATTAGGCCACTTAGGCCCATTCGGCCAATTATTCCCATTATCCCCCTTAGGCCCATTAATTCCATTAGGCCGATTAGGAAACTTAGGCCCATTAGGCCACTTAGTCCCATTAGGAACATTTGGACCATTAGGCCACTAAGGCTAATTATGCCCATTCTGATCATTAGGCCCATTAGGCCCATTTGGCCCCTAGGCTCATTAATCCCATTAAGCACATGAGGCCACTAAGGCTAATTATGCCCATTCTGATCATTAGGCACATTAGGCACATTTGGCCCCTAGGCTCATTAATCCCATTAAGCACATGAGGCCACTTATGCCCATTAGGCCAATTAGGCCAATAAGACCCATTAGGCAATGTAAGCCCACTTAGGCCCCATTAAACCCATTGGGCTGATTAGGAAACTTTGGACCATTAGGACACTTTATCCCATTAGACCCATTAGGCCCATTAGACCACTTAGGCCAATTAGGCCCATTTGGCCCATTTGACCCATTAGGCCACTTAGACCCATTAAGCCTATTATGCTCATTTAGCCCATTAAGCCCATTAGGCCGATTAGGCAACTTTGGCCCATTAGGACACTAAGGCCCACTAGGCTACTTAGCCCACTTAGGCCCATTCGGCCCATTATGCCCATTAACCCCATTGGCCCATATTCTTGTTAAGCCCATTAAGCGCATTAGGCCACCTAGGCCCATTCGACCACTTAGGCCCATTAGGCCCCATTAGGCCACTTTGGCCCATTTGGCCTATTTGGAACCTAGTCCGGTTAAGTCCATTAATCCCATTAGGCCCATTAAACCACTTAGGCACCTTAGGCCCATTAGGACCATGAGGCACATTAGGCTACTTAGGCCCATGAGACCCATTAGGCCCGTTAGGCCTCTTAGGCCACTTAGGCCCATGAGGTCTATTAGGCCACTTATGCCCATGAGGCCCACTAGGCCATAACAACCCATCATGCCCATTAGGCTAATTCGACCACTAAGGCCAATTAGGCACATTATGCCACTTAGTCCCATTAGACCCATTCATTCAATTAGGCCGATTAGGCCAATTTTGCCCCTTAGGCCCATTAGGCCCATTAGCCACATTAGGCTCATTGGGCTCATTACACCACTTAGCCTTATTGGCCCATTAGGCCACTAAGGCCCATTAGGACAAATAGGCCCATTCGGCCCATTAGGCACATTCAACCCCATAGGAGCATTAGGCCCATTAGGCTCATTCGTCCACTTTGGGCCACTAGGCCCATTTGGTCACTTAGGGCTATTAGGGCCATTAGGCCACTTACACCCATTAGGCCCATTATTCCACTTAATCCCATTCGACAACATAGCTCCATTAGCCCCATTATCCCTATTTGGCCAATTTGTACCATTAGGCCTATTCGGCCACTTAATCCCATTAGGCCCAATCGACCACTTAGTCCCATTTGAACAATTAGACAGATTAGTCCACTTAGGCCCATTAGGACCTTTAGGCCCATTAGGCCACTGAGGCCCATTCGGTCGATTAGGTGGATTAGGACACATAGGCCCATAGGGCTAATTAGGCCACTTAGGCCCATTAGGCTCATTTAGTCGATTAGGCTGATTAGGCCACTTAGGCCACCTAGGACCATTAGGCCACTTAGGCCCATTAGGCCTATTCGGCTGATTCAGATGATTAGACCACTTAGGTCACTTAGGTCCATTATGCCCATTAGGTCCATTGGGCCCATTGGGCCCACTCGGCCACTTAGGCATTGGCCCATTAGGCCACTTAGGCCCATTAGTCCCACTCCCTCGATTAGGCAGATTAGGTCACTTTGGCCACTTAGGCACATTAGGCCCATTAGGCTACATAGGCGCATTAGGCCCATTATGCCCATTTGGCCAATTCAGTAGATTAGGGGGATTAGGCCACTTAGGCCCATTATTCCAGTTGTTCCCATTAGTTCCATTAGGCCCATTAGGCCCATAAGGCCACTTAATCCCATTATGCCCACTAAACCCATTAGTCCCATTATTCCATTAGTCCCATTAGGTCACTTAGGCCCATTAGGCCCCTTTGGCCACGTAGGCCCATTGGGCCCATTAGGCCACTTAGGCCCATTATGCTAATTAAAACCATTAGTCCCATTAGGCTCATTAGGCCCATTAAACAACATAGGCCACTGAGGCCCATTAGGCCCATTCGATCGATTAGCCCGATTAGGCCACTTACACCCATTAGTCCCATTAGGCCACCTAGGCCCATTAGGCCCATTATGATGCTTAGGAACATTAGTCCCATTAAACCCATTAGTCCCATTTGTCCCATTAGATCCATTAGGCACTTAGGACACTTAGGCCCATTAACCCCATTCGGTTGATTATCCCTATTTGGCCACTTAGGACCATTAGGTCCATTTGGCCCATTAGCCCCATTAGGATAATTAGTCCAATTAGGCCCATTAGGAAACTTAGGCCCATTAGGCCCACTATGCCACTTGAGACCATTAGGCCCATTTGGACCATCTGGACCATAAGGCCCATGAGGCACATTCCACCCATGAGGCCCATTAGGCCCATGAGGGCCATTAGACCCATCAGGCCAATTAGGCCCAATAAACCCTTTTGACCCACTAGGCCCTTTAGCCAACTTAGTCTCATTATTCCACTTAGGCCCATTCGACACTTATTCCCATGAACCCCATTGGGCCACTTAAGCCACTGAGGCCCATGAAGCCCATTAGAACCATCATGCCCATTTAGACACTTAGGCCCATCAGGCCCATTAGTCCACTTAGGCCCATTGGGACCATCAATCCCATTAGGGCACTTAGGCCCATTCGGCCACTTAGGCCCATTAGGCCCACTAGGCACATTAGGCCCATTTGGCCAATTAGACCCATTTGGCCAATTAGGCCCATTCAGCCACCTAGGCCCATTATGCCCATTAGGGCCATTAGGATGATTAGGTAACTTAGGCACATTAGGAAACTTAGGCCCATTAGGCCCATTATTTCACTTAATCTCATTCGGTGCATTAGGCCCCTTAGGCCCATGAGGCCCATTAGGCCCCTTAGGCCCATTAGGCCCCTCAGGCCCATTAGGACCATTTAGCCACTATGCCCCATTAGGCCCATTAGGTCCCTTAGGCACATTAGGCCCCTTATGACCATTAGTCCCTTTAGGTCCATTAGTCCACTCATGCCCATTAGGCCCGTTAGGCTTATCCGGCCCATTAGGCCACTTAGGCCCATTGGGCCCATTAAGACACTTCAGCACCTTAGGCCACTTAGGCTCGTTAGGCCCATTCATCCAATTAATCCACTTAGGCCCATTGGGATAATTAGGACACTTAGTCCCATTTGTCCCATTAGGCCCATTAGGCCACTTAGGCCCCTTATACTCATAAAGGACTATTAGGCACATTAGGCTAATTAGCCACATTAGGATAATTAGGCCACTTAGGCCCACTCGGCCCTTTTAGACCCATTAGGCCACTTAGGTCACTTAGGCCCACTATGCCCATTAGGACCATTAGGCCCATTAATCCCATTAGGACACTTAGGGTCATTAGGCCACTTAGGCGAATTGGGCCCACTAGGCCACTCATGTCCATTAGGCCACTTAGGCTCATTCATCCCATTCGGCCACTTACACCCATTCGGATTAGTAGTCCCATTATGCCACTTAGGCCCACTAGGTACATTAGGACCATTAGGTCCATTTGGCCACTTAGGCCCATTTGGCCCATTTGGCCACTTAGTACCATTAGACTCATTCATCCACTTAGGGCCATTAGGCCCATTCAGACCATTCATCCCATTAGACACATTATGCTACAAAGGCACATTATGCCCATTAGGCCCATTCATCCACTTAGGCCCATTAGGCCCATTAGGTCCACTAAGCACATTAGGCCCATTCAGCCAATTAGGCCTATTCGGCAACTTAGGCCCATTATGCCCATTAGCTCCATTAGGCCAATTAGGTCACTTAGGCCTATTAGGCCACTTAGACCCATTAGGACCATTAGGCTACATCATCCCATTTGGCGCATTAGGCCCCTTAGGCCCATTCGACCACTTAATCCCATTACACCCATTAGGCTGATTAGGTCACTTAGGCCCATTAGGCCCATTAGTTATATTAGGCCCATTGGACAACATTATCCCATCAGGCCCTTTAGGTTAATTAGGCCCATTAGGCTGATTAGTACCATTAGGCTACTTTTGCCACTTATGCCCTTTAGGCCCATTAGGCCCATGAGGCCAGAGAATCCCATTAGGCCCATGAGGCCACTTAAGCCCTTTAGGCCCATTAGGCCACTTAGGACCATTAGGCCCATTAAGTAACTTAGGCTTATTAGGCCTGTTAGGCCACTTAGGCCCATTACGTATGTCATGCCACTTGGGCCCATTAGGCTGATTAGGCCACTTTGGTCCATTAGGTCCATTAGGCCACTTAGGCCCATTAGGCCCATTAGGCCATTTAGGCCCATTAATCCCATTAGGAAGATTACACCACTTTGGACAATTAGGCCCATTAGATCACTTAGGCCCATTAGGGCACTTAGGCCCATTAGGGAACTTAGGCCCATTAGGCCACTTTGGCCCATTAGGCTCATTAGGGCACTTAGGCCACTTAGGACCATTAGGACAATTATGCCAATTCATCCCATTAAGCCCCTTAGGCCGATTACGTCACTTAGGCCCATTAGGACCATTAAGCCCCTTAGGCCACTTAGGCCCACTAGGCACATTCGGCCCATTAGGACCATTAGGCCCATTAGACTCATTCAGCCCATTACGCCCATTAGGCCACTTAGGCCAATTATACCCATGAGGCCACTTAAACCCATTAGACCCATTTGCCACTTAGGACCATTGGGCCACTTAGGACCATTGGTCCACTTAGGCCCATTAGGCCCATTTGGCCACTTAGACCCATTGTGCCACTAAATCCCATTAGCCAACTTAGGCCAATTCAACCACTTTGGCCCATTAGGCCACTTTGGCCCATTAGTCCCATTAGGCCCATTAGTCCAATTAGGCCCATTAGGACAGTTAGGACCAATAGCCCACTTAGGCCCATTAGGACCCTTAGGACCATTAGGCCACTTAGGACCATTAGACCACTTTGACCCATTAGGCCACTTAAGCCCATTAGGCCGATTAGACTACTTTGTCCCATTAGGCCAATTAAGCCAATTAAGCCCATTAGGCGAATTAGGCCACTTAGGCCCATTATGCCCATTAGGCCACTTAGGCCCATTAGGCCCATTAGGCCCATTAATCCCATTAGGACACTTAGGCCCATTGGGCCAGTTAGGCCCATTCGTCCACTTAGGCCCATTATGACCGTTCATCCCATTAGGCCCATTAGGCTCCTTAGACCTGTTAAACCCGTCTGGCCCATTAGGCCACTTTTCCCATTAGTCCCATTCATCCCATTAGGTCCATTGGGGCCACTAGGCCCATTCACGCCATTAGGCCACTTAGGCCACTTCGGCCAATTAGGTCCATTAGGCCCATTCGGCCCATTAACCCCATTTGGGCCATTAACCCCATTCAGGCCATTAGGCCACTTACGGTCATTAGGCCACGTCATCCCCTTAGTCCCATTCATCACATTAGGCCCATTCAGACAATTAGACCCATTCGGTCCATTAGACCCATTCGGGCCACTTAGGGCCATTCGGCTACTTAGGACCATTAGGCCACTTAGCCACATTAGCCCAATTAGATCCATTAGTCCCATTCATCCCATTCTTCCCATAAGGCCCAAGAGGCCACTTAGAAAAAAAAATTCCACTAGGCCACTAAGTCCAAATAGGCCCATTTGGCAACTTGGGCCCATGAGGCCCTATAGGCCACTTAGGCCCATTAGGCCCATTCAGTTGATTAGGCCAATTAGGCCACTTAGGCCCATTCGATCCATGAGGCCACTTAGTACCATGAGGTCCATGAGGACACTTAGGCTCATTTGGCCCATTAGGCCACTTGGCCCATTCGACCGATTAGGCCTATTAGGCTAGTTGGGCCACTTAGCCCCATTTGGATCATTCAACCACTTGGGCCCATTAGGCTCATTGGAACACTTTGGCCCATTATGACAATAAGGACCATTAGTCCCCTTACACCCATTAGGTCCATTAGGCCCATTAGGCCACTTAAGTCCATTCCGCCAATTAGGCCCATTAGCCCCATTAGGCCACTTAGGCCCATTTGGCCACTTAGGCACTTTAGCCCCATTAGGCCACTTAGGCCCATGTGACCACTTAGGTCCATTCGGCCGCTTTGGTGCATTAGTCCCTTTAGGCCAATTAGGTCACTTAGGCCCATTAGCCCCATTAGGCCGTATAGTCCCATTTAGCCACTTAGCCCTATTAGCCCCATTAGACCACTTAGGCCCATTCGGCCACTTAAGTCCATTAGGCCCCTTTGGCGCATTAGTCCCTTTATACCGATTACACCACTTAGGCCCATTCAACCCATTCAACCCATTCACCCATTTAGCCACTAAGGTCCATTGGGCGCATTAGGCCACTTAGGCCCATTACGCCCATTAGGCCACTTCGGCCCATTACGCCCATTAGGCCCATTGGTCCACTTCGTCCCATTAAACCCATTAGGCCCATTCGACCACTTAGGCCCATTGTGCCCATTATGCCCATTAGGCTCATTAGGCCACATAGTCCACTTAGGACCATTAGGCCCCTTCAGCCTATTAGGCCCATAAGGCCACTTAGGCCCATTAGGCCACTCATGCCCTTTAGACCCATGAGGCCAATTAGTCCCATTAGTCCCATTAGGCCACTCAAGCCTATTTGGACCATTAGAACCATTAGGCCCATTAGGCCCCAAGGATTGTTAATCCCATTAAGCCCATTGGTCCACTTATTCTTATTAGGCTGATTAGGTGACTAAGGCCCATTAGGCCACTTTGCCAACTTGGCCCATTAGGTTGATTATGCCACTTAGCCCCCTTAGGCCACTTAGGCCCATTAGACCAATTAGGCCCATTAGTCCCATAGGCTAATTAGGAAACTTTATCCCATTAGTTCACTTAGTCCAATTAGGCCTATTTGGCCACTTAGTCCCCTTTGGCCCATTTAGCCCATTGGTCCCATTATGCCAATTAGGCCGATTTGGCAATTTTTGACAATTTGGGCACTTTGACCCATTAGTCCCATTAGGCCCATTTGGATCATAGGTTCGTTAGGCCCATTAATCCCATTAGGCTAGCTAGGCCCATTAGGCCACTTAGGCCCATTGGGCCCCTTATTCCCCTTAGGCCCCTTAGGGCCATTAGGCCCATTAGGCCCATGAGCCCCATTATGACCATTACACCCATTAGGCCGATTAGGCCACTTAGGCTCATTAGGCCTCTTATGCCCATTAGGTCGCTGATGCCCATTCAGCCCATCAGGGCTTTTTTCCACTAGGCATGTTAAGCCCATTAAGCCCATTAGACCACCTATACCAATTAGGCCACTTAGGCCCATTAGGCTCCTTAGGCCCACTAAGCCACTCAGTCCCATTAGTCCAATTAGGCCCATTTGTACCATTAATCCCATTTGGTCGAATATGCCACTTAGGCCCATTAGGCCTCTAAGGCCCATTACACCCATTAGGCCTCTAAGGCCCATTACACCCATTAGGCCACTTAGGCCCATTATACCCATTTGACCCATTTGGAACCCAGGCCCAATAAGACCATTAAACCCATTAGGCCCCTTGGGCCCATTAGGCCAATTAGTACAGTTAGGCCCCTTAGTCCAGTTATCCACATTCGTCCCATTAGGCCACTTAGGCCCATTAGGCCCCTTAGGCCCATTAGGACACTTAGGCCTATCAGGCCCATTATGAGCCTTTGGCCACCTAAGCAAATTAGGCCATGTGGAACACTTAGTCCCATTCTTCCACCTAGTCTGATTTGGATTAATAGGCCAATTAGGCCTATCAAGCCCATTAGGCCCATTCAACCACCAAAGAAAATTAGGCCCCGTGGGCCACTTAGGCCCATTCAGCCACCGAGGCCGATTTGGCCCATTATGCAACTTAGGCCCATTAGGCCCAATTCTTTGATTAGACCGATTAGTCCACGTAGGCCACTTAGTCCCATTAGGCCCATTGGCCACTTAGTCCCACTAGGCACATTAGCCCCATTGGACCACTTAGGCTCATTAGGCCCACTAATCCCATTAGTCCACTTAGGCCTCTAAGGCCCAATATGCCCATGAGGCCAATTAGATCGATCAGTCCACATAGGTCCATTAGGCTCATGAGGCCACTTAGAATCATTAGACTACTTAGGCCCATTAGGCTCATTCTGTAACTCAGGTCCTTTAGGCCCATTCATCCACTTAATCCTATTAGGCTCATTCAGCCACTTAGGCCCATTATGCCCATTAGAACACTTAGGCCACTTCGCCCCATTAGGCCCATCAGTCCCATTAGGCCCTTAGGCCCATTAGTCCCATTAGGCCAATTAGGTCCATTAGGTCCATTAGACCACTTAAGCCCATTTGGCCCATTGAGACACTTGGGCCCATTATTCCCATTGGGCCTACTAGGACCATTAACCCCATTAGGCACATTCGACCATTGAGGCCCATTGGGCCCATTAGGCAAATTAGGCCCATTTGGCCACTTAGGCCCTTGAGGCTCACTCATCCCATTAGGACACTTAGGCCCATGAGGCCCATTGGGCCACTTAGACCAGTGAGGCCCATTGGGCACATGAATCCTATCAGTCCCATGAGGTCAGTTAGGTCCATTAGGCCCATTAGTCCACTTAGGTCCATTAGGCCCATTGGGCCACTGAGGGCCATTAGGCCCATGAGGAAAATGCAGCCACTGAGGTCCATTAGGCCCATCAGAACTATAAGGCCCATTAGAACACTTAGGACCATTAGGACCATTAGTTCCAATATGCTACTTTGTCTACCTAGGCCCATTAGGCCCATGAGGGAACTAAGGCCCATCATGACTATTAGGCCACATAGGCCCATTAGGGCTATTAAACCCATTAGGCCACTTAGGCCCATTATGCCACTTTGTCCCATTCATCTAATTAAGCCACTTAATCCCATTAGGCCCATTAGGCCACTTCGGCCCATTGTGCCATTATGGACCATTAGGCCAATTAGGCCACTTAGGCCCATTAGGTGCATTAGGTCCGTTAGGGCATTAAGTCCCATTAATCCCATTAGGCCACTTAGGCCCGTGAGGCTCCTTAGGCACATTAGACCATTAGGCCCATGAATCCACTTAGGCCCATTGGTCCCATCATCCCCATTAGGCCACTGAGGCCCATTAGGCCCATTAGGCCACTTGGGCCAATTCGGATCATTATGACACTTAGTCCCATTCAACTCATCAGGCCCATCAGGCCCATTAGACCACTTTGACCCATTTATCCCATTAGGCCCATCAATCCCATAGGCCACTTAGGCCCATTCGGAACATTAGGCCACCTAGGCCCATTAGGCCCATCGGGCCCATCAGCCTCATTCGACCACTTAGGTCCATTAGGCTCAATAGGCCCATTAGGCCACATAGTTCCATTCGGCTCATTAGGTCACTAGGCCCATTAGTCCCATCAAGCCCATTAAGACACTTAGGCCCACTGTGCTCATTAGGCCCATTAGGCCACTTAGGCCTATACGACTCATTAGGCTACTTAGGCCCATTAGGAAAATGAGAACACTTAGACCCATTAGGACCATTAGGCCACTGTGGCCCATTAGGACCACTAGGACACTTAGGCCCATTTGACTCATTTGGCCACCTAGGCCCATTAAGCTGATTAGGCCCATTAGGCCACTTAGGCCGATTAGGCCCATTAGGCCATTGTGGCCCATTAGGACACTTAGGTCTATTAGGCCCATTAGGCCACTAAGGCTCATTAGGTCCATTAGGCCACTTACGCGCATTGGACCAATTAGGCCCATTTGGTCATTGAGGCCCATTAGGCTCATAAGGCCACTTAGGCCCATTAGGCCCATTAGGCAACTTAGGCCACTTAGGCCCATTAATCCACTTAGGCCAATTATGTCCATTAGGCCCATTCTTCCACATTGACCCATTAGGCCACTTAGGCCCATTGGGACACTTATCCATTAGTCCCTATTATGCCACTTAGGCGCATTAGGCCCATTAGGCCACTTAGGCCCATTAGGCCACTTAGCCGCATTAAGCCACTTAGGACCATTAAGTCACTTATCTCATTCATCCAATTCGGCCAATTCGGCCCATTAGGCTGATTAGGCCACTAAGGTCCATTAGGCCCATTCATCCACTTAGGACCACTTGGTTCATTAATCCCATTAGATCGATGAGGCCACTTAGCCAATTAGGCCCATTAGGCCCATTAGGCCCATTAGGCCCCTTAGGTACCTTAGGCCCATTAATCCCATTAGACCGATTAGGAAACTTAGGCCCATTATTCTCATTAGTCCCATTAGGCTCATTAGGCCACTTAGGTTAATTTGGCCCATTCATCTTATTAGGCCCATTCATCCCATTAGGCCCATTTGTCCCTTAAGCCTGTTATGCCCATTATGCCCATTAGTCCACTGTGGACCATTAGGCCACATAGGCACACTAGGACGATTAGGCCACTAAGGCACATTAGACCCATTATGTAACTTAGGTCAACTAGGCCCATTAATCCCATTAGACTGATTAGGCCATTTAGGCCCATTCGACCCATTAGGCCCATTAGGCCAATTGCGCCCTTTAGGTCAATTAGGAAACTTTGGCCCATTGGGCCTCTTAGGCCTATTAGGACCATGAAGACCAATAGGCCACTTAAGCCAATTAGACCCATTATGCCTCTTAGGCCCATTAGGCCTATTAATCCCATTAGACTGATCAGGCAACTTTGGCCCATTAGGCCACTTAGGCTAATTAGGCCCATTTGGCCCATTTGGCTCCTAGGCTTGTAAACCCCATTAATCGCATTAGTCCACCTAGGACCATTAGGGCACTTAATTCCATTAGGCCCCTTAGGCCAATTAGTCCACTTTGGTCCATTACACCCCTTAGTCACCTTAGGCCCATTAATCCAATTAGGTCGATTATGCCACTTAGGTCCATTAGTCTCATTTGACCCATTAGGTCCATTCGACCCATTAGGCCCATTTGGTACAAATCCCATTAAGCCCATTCATTCCACTAGGCCTATTAATCCCATTATGCTCATTTCTCCACTTAGGCCCATAAGGCCCATGAATCCACTTAGGCCCATGAGGCCCATTATGCCCATCAGGACCCTTAGGACCATTAGGCCACTTAGACCAAATAGGCACATTCATCCACTTAGGCCCATTAGGCATTAGGCCAATTATGCCAATTAGGTCCATTAGGCCACTTTGGCCAATTACGCTCATTCGGCCCGTTAGACCACTTAGGCCCATTATGCCCATTAGTCCCATTAGGACACGTAAGCCCATTAGCACACTTAGTCCCATTTTTTCAATTAGGCCACTTAGGCCACTTAAGCCACTTAGGCTCGTTAGGCCCATTTGGCCACTTAGGTCCATTAGGCCCACTAAGTGTGTTAGGCTCATTCGGGCCATTAGGCCACATAGACCCATTTGACACATTAGGCCACTTAGGCCCAGTAGGAAACTAAGGCTCATTAGGCCCATTGGGCACAATAGTTCCATTCGGCCCATTAGGCTACTTATACCAATTAGGCCCATTCTGCCACCTAGGTGCATTAGGACCATTAGGCAACTTAGGCCCATTAGGCCTATTAGGCCACTTCGAGCCCTTAGTACCATTAGGCCCCTTTGTCCCATTCAGTACATTAGTCCATTTTGGACCATTCGACTCATTAGGCTACTTAGGCCACTAAGGCCAATTAGGGCACTTTGGCCCATTAGGCCACTTAGGCTCATTACGCCCATTAGGCAACTTAGGCCCATTTGGCCACTAGAACCATTCGTCCAATTATCCTCATTGGTCCACCTAGGCTTATTAAACAACTTATGCCCATTAGGCTCACTAGGCCCATTATGCACATTCGTCTCAATAGGCACATTAGGCCTGTTAGTCCACTTAGTCCATTTAGGCCCATGAGGCCCATTAGTCCCATGAGGTCATTGAGGCCCATTAGACCACTAAGGCCCTTTAGGCCCATGAGGCCACTGAGGCTCATTAGGCCCATCAGTCCACTTAGGCCCATTAAGCTCATCAGGACCATTGGTCCACTTAGGCCCATTAGGCCCATGAGGCCACTTACGCCCATTAGGCCCATTAGGCCACATTGACCACTTAGGCCCATTAGACCCATTGAGCCACTTAGGCCTATTCGGCCACTTAGCCCATTAGGTCACTTAGGCCCATTAGGTCACTTAGGCCCATTAGGTCCCTTAGGCCCATTAAGCCCATTAGGTCGATTAGGAAACTTAGGCCCATTAGGCCACTTAGGCCCCATTAGGGCCATTCATCCCATTCGGCCACTTAGACTAATTAGGCCCATTCAACCCATTTTGTATATTCATCTCATTAGGCCCATTTGGAACCTAGGCCCGTTAATCTCATTAATCCCATTAGGCCACTTAGGCCCATTAGATCACTTAGGGCCATTAGGCCGATTTTCCCGCCAAATCCCATTAGTCCTATTAGGCCACTTGGGCCCACTAGGCCCATTAAGCCCATAAGTCCCATTAGGCCACTTAGGCTGATTAGGCCACTTAGGCCCATTAGGCCCACCAGGCACATTAGCCCCTTGCAGACCATTGGGCCACTTACGCCACTAAGGCCCATTAGTCTCATTAGGCCCATTAGACCACATAGGCCCATTAGGCCACTTAGTCCACTTATGACCATTATGGCCATTGGGCCCATTGGGACACTTAGGCCTATTATGCCACTTAGGCCCACTAGGTCTATTGGGCCACTTAGGTCCATTCCACCACTTAGGCCCATTAAGCCCATTGGGCCGATTCAGCCACCTAGGCCCATTAGACCACTTAGGCCTATTCGGCCCATTCCATCACTTAGGCCCACTAAGCCCATTAGGCCACTTACACCAATTAGGCCCATTAGACGAATTAAGCACATTAGGCTCATTATGCCACTTACGCCCATTAGGCCCATTATGCAACTTTAGCCCATTCGGCCACTTAGGCCCATTAGGCCCATTTCCCTCACTAGGATAACTTGGCCCATTATGCCCATTTTACCATTTAGTTTCATAAGGCACATTAGGCCCATTCAGTTGATTAGGCCGATTAGGCCACTTCGACCAATTAGGCCCATTAGGCCCATTAATCCCATTAGGTGCATTAGTCCCATTAGAACCATTCGGTCGATTAGGCCCATTTGGTCGATTAGGGTGATTAGGCCACTTAGGCCCATTAGGCCCATTAATCCCATTTGGTTGATTAGGCAACTTATGCCCATTATTCTCATTCATCTGATTAGGCAACTTAGGCTAATTAGGCCAATTTGGCCCATTATACCCATTCAGCCCATTAGTGATGCGAGACGCACGGGGTGGCCCGATCTTCACGGCGTAGGGCGGCGGATGATGGATGCGGATTAGGGCTAAGTGACGAGTGAAGGGTATGGAAAGTGGAAGCAAGTAGTCAACCAACGCTATATGGAGCGTGACCTACTACTTAGACAACACACTCAAGGGAGGGGTGTGATTGCCAATCCACACAACAACGCACTTGGGTTGAGGCACGGAATTGGGGGCTTTGTGATCTTGGATCACCAATCTAACTTGTAGATTGACAAGGCAAGAATACACAAGAGCAAGGTGGAAAAGCCGGGATAATCCTCACACAACGGAGAGAAACAAAGCATAAGCTCTCAAATTAAGTCTTGAATGCCAATACAATGCCATGGGGTGGCTATTTATAGCCAAGGGGGTGATACAATGGTCAAGGGTCTAATACCCTAAAGTCATAAAGTCTAAACCTACCTTGTCCCCTTAAAAGTCAAAAAGATAAAAGCCAACAAAGACTTTTGGAAAAGAAGCACACAACTTTCCAACATAGCCCACCGGATTTGACTTTGAGTGCATAGCCCACCGGATTTGACTTTGGTGTCCAAAGATGCCATTTCTAGAATCCTCCATGTGGGCAAGGCCTCCAAATTCGTGCAACCATGTGGGCCAAGTTTTAATCATCAATTTTGGGCTTGAATAAGTGATATTATAGGCCCATTTGCTCCATCCATGCAAGGTAATACCCATTGGGCCTTTAATGAAGCAAGATGAGCGCCCATTGAAGCATTCAACCTCTTTAATCTTCCTCGTGTCATTGGGCCTTGCAAATCCAATTCCTCCACCCGAGCAATCGACTCCGTGCCTTCCGCATGGTTTGCATCATCCTCCCCCTCTTGAAAAGGAGTCGTCCTCGACTCTTCATCCTCTACACCCAAAAAAGGAGAAAGATCAGAAACATTGAAAGTGGCACTTACACCATACTCACCTGGCAAAGCTATCTTGTAAGCATTGTTGTTAATCTTTTCAAGCACTCGGAATGGTCCATCGCCTCGTGGCATGAGTTTTGATTTCCTCTTTTCAGGGAATCTTTCCTTCCGCATATGAATCCAAACCAAGTCACCGGGCTCGAACAACATTTGCTTGCGACCCTTGTTTGCACGATCCATATATTTTTGGGTCATCCGCTCGATATTTAACCTTGCCTTTTCATGGATTTTCTTGATGAATTCTGCACGCCCTTTCGCATCCATATTAACTGCTTCCTGTAAAGGCAAAGGAACTAGATCAATAGGCGCAAGGGGGTTAAAGCCGTAAACTATTTCAAATGGGGAATATTGAGTAGTGGAATGCTTGGCCCTGTTATATGCGAATTCCACATGTGGTAGACACTCCTCCCAATTCTTGATATTCTTTTTGACAATTGTTCGCAGAAGGGATGATAGTGTGCGATTCACCACCTCCGTTTGCCCATCGGTTTGTGGATGACAAGTAGTGGAAAATAATAACTTTGTACCGAGTTTGCTCCACAACGTCTTCCAAAAGTAACTAAGAAATTTTGTGTCTCGATCCGACACAATGGTCCTTGGCATGCCATGATGCTTGACTACTTCCTGAAAGAAAAGTGTTGCAATGTTAGTGGCATCATCTGTTTTGTGACAAGGAATAAAATGTGCCATTTTTGAAAACCGATCCACCACAACAAAAATGGAATCTCTCCCCCTCTTGGTCCGTGGTAACCCCACAATAAAGTCCATTGATATGTCCTCCCAAGGGGTGTTGGGAATTGGGAGAGGAAGATATAGTCCATGTGGGTTCAGCTTTGATTTGGCTTTATGGCAAACAATGCACTTTCCCACAAATTTCTCAACATCTCTAGATATCCTAGGCCAATAAAAATGCTCACTAAGAACACTTAGAGTTTTTGAAACACCAAAATGCCCCATTAACCCACCCGAATGTGACTCCTTTAGTAAAAGTAAACGGATAGAGCAATTAGGAATGCAAAGCTTATCAATCCGAAATAAGAATCCATCATGTAAATAGAACTTTTCCCAACTAACTCCAGGTTTACAATGTTCATAAGGTTCTCTAAAATCACTATCAGTGGCATATAAATCCTTAATGTATTCAAAACCAAGAAGTTTTGAATCCAACAAGGATAAAAGAGAATATCTACGCGAAAGTGCATCGGCCACAGTATTTTCTTTACCCTTTTTATGCTTGATGACATATGGAAATGATTCAATGAATTCCAGCCATCTAGCATGTCTCCTATTTAGTTTATGTTGGCTCCTAAGGTATTTAAGAGCCTCGTGATCAGAATGGATCACGAATTCTTTAGGCCAAAGATAGTGTTGCCATGTTTCGAGTACTCTAAACAATGCATACAACTCTTTATCATATGTAGCATAGTTTAGAGTTGGGCCATTTAACTTCTCACTAAAATAAGCAATAGGCTTACCTTCTTGCATGAGTACTCCTCCTATGCCAATTCCACTTGCATCACATTCAATTTCAAAGGTCTTACCGAAGTCTGGAAGTGCAAGTAGAGGGGCGTGGGTGAGTCTCTCCTTTAGCGCATGGAAGGATTTTTCTTGAGTTGTCCCCCATTTGAAAGGAACATTCTTCTTTGTCAATTCATTCAATGGTGCTGCTAGTGTGCTGAAGTCTTTCACAAATCTCCTGTAAAAACTAGCAAGCCCATGAAAACTTCTTACTTGTCCAACGGAGGTTGGAGTTGGCCATTCTTGTATTGCTTTGATCTTCTCGGTGTCCACTTCAACTCCATTGCCACTCACAACAAATCCAAGGAAAATAATCTTATCGAGACAAAATTCACACTTTTTTATGTTTCCAAACAGGTTTTCTTTCCTTAACACCTCTAGGACTTTTCTCAAGTGATCTACATGTTCATGCAAAGTCCTACTATACACCAGAATATCATCAAAGTAAACTACCACAAATTTTCCAATATATGCACGTAAGACATGATTCATTAACCTCATAAATGTGCTAGGTGCATTGGTGAGACCAAAGGGCATGACTAACCATTCATAAAGTCCATGTTTTGTCTTAAATGCAGTTTTCCACTCATCTCCTTCTTTCATCCTAATTTGATGGTAGCCACTTCTTAAATCAATTTTTGAGAAAATAGTTGAACCATTTAATTCATCTAGCATATCATCTAACCTAGGGATAGGATGACGATACCTGACCGTGATGTTGTTGATGGCTCTACAGTCAATGCACATTCTCCATGTTCCATCCTTCTTTGGTACTAGAAGGACCGGTACCGCACAAGGACTAAGACTCTCTCTCACATACCCCACATTCAACAACTCTTGAACTTGCCTTTGAATTTCTTTTGTCTCCTCTGGGTTGGTGCGATATGCTGGGCGGTTCGGTAGTGATGCTCCAGGTATGAGGTCAATTTGATGCTCAATACCTCTAATGGGTGGCAAACCCGGTGGCACCTCTTCGGGAAACACATCTTCAAATTCCTGCAACAAAGACTCAACAACATGTGGCAAAGAAGATGTTAAGTCGTTAGTGTTCAACATCACCTCTTTGTACATAAGTACTAAGAGATTTTGTCGAGAAATCAAAGCTTCCTTAACCTCACTCTTTTTTGCCAACATCACACTTTTCTCTCCTCTCAAATCTTTTTCCCCTCTTGATTTTTCTTTGCTCTCCATTTCTTTGCTTCTCTCATTTTCTATTTTTCCCTCATTCTCTCCTTTTTCATTTTCTCTCTTTCTTTCCTCATCACTCTTTTTTTTCTTTTCTCTCAAAATGTGATCTTCCAGAATTTGCTTGGTGACCTTCAGCTCTCCACAATCATTCAACCACTGAAGCCGGTATGGATTTGGATGCCTTAAAGTCGGGAGTCCCAACTTCTCCACCAACTCGGTGCTCGCCACATTGCTACAACTTCCACCATCAACAATAACACTACATACCTTCCCATTGATCTTGCATCGTGTATGGAAAAGGTTCTCCCGCTGCTCCTTTTCTCCAACGGTCATTTGTGCACTTAAAACTCTTCTAGTGACAAGAATCTCGCCATCTTCCGCAAATTCTCCATTTTCAATTTCTGGAGATTCATCTTCCTCCTCTTCAGAGCTCTCTCCATCGGTCTCCCATTCTCCATACTTGTTGATGATCATGGTGCGACGGTTTGGGCATTCACTAGCAATGTGACCCCTTCCTTGACATTTAAAACACCGAATATCTCTATTCCTGGTTTGGTTAGCCTCAAAAGTAGGTTTCTTAGGTGGAAGAATTACCTTGTCACTTTTGCGATCAACCACCTCTTTTGCCTTTGATGGTTCTCCAATCTCCTTCCTTGGATTTCTCCATGGTGTGAAAGGGGTAGTGGGTTTCCTCATGTTGCTCCTCCTTTTGATTTGTAGCTCGATCTTGGTGGCTTGGTGGATCATATCTTGTATCTCTACATGGTGGTACATCTCCACTTGATCCGCAATCTCCCGATTGAGCCCATGTAAAAACCGTGCCATGGTTGCCTCCGGATCCTCCTCAACGTTTGCCCGAATCATGGCAATTTGCATCTCCTTGTAGTAGTCTTCTACACTCTTACTCCCTTGGATGAGGCGTTGAAGTTTATTGTGGAGATCTCTATGGTAATGTGTGGGAACAAACCGCTTCCGCATGGTGAACTTCATGTCTTCCCAAGTGTTGATGGGACGTCCACCATATCTAGCCCTCTCCTTTTGAACTTGATCCCACCAAATTAAAGCATAATCAGAAAATTCAAGGGAAGCAAGTTTGACCTTTTTCTCCTCGGAATATGCATGGCATGAAAAGACCTGCTCGATCCGCATCTCCCACTCCAAGTATGCTTCCGGATCGCTTTTCCCAAGAAAAGAAGGGACCTTCACCTTGATCCCGCCAAGTAGTTCATCATCATGTTGTCTCCTTTGGCCTCCTCTCGGTTGTTGGTACAACCTCCTCCTTTGTGGGACTTCATCAAGATCATCATCAAAGTTCACCATCTCCTCTTCCATGATGTGGGGACGACGTGGTGCGGGAGCGCGTCGTGGGTTATCATGGAACATCCTTGGGCTTGGTTTATTCTCCAATTCATCAATCCTCTCATGTAACACCTCCAACTTCCGATCAAGAAGCTTCTCGAAGTGGCTCACCAAAGCTTGCATTTGGAATTGCGTAGCTTCAGGTGCGGGAGATCTACTTCGACTTCCTTCATCGCTAACATGAGCAATTTTCTTCCCACGATCTTCTGCCATGATAAGTTACACAAACACAAACACACACCGGGGGGGGACACACACAATGATACACACTCACTCACACACGCGAGATGTACACACTCACACAAGATGTACACACTCACACACACAAATATACACACTCACGCACGCAATATATACACACTCACACGCACAAGATGTACACACACACGCACACAACAAGATGCACACACTCACACACACAAGATATTTTTTTTTTCTTATTTCTCTCCACTCTCAAAACTCAATTTGAATCCCAAGCTCTTATGAAATATAATACCTTGTTTAGGGCGATCAAGTGCCACCAATTCCTCCTCAATCAAGATTGTGTCGGGGGATGGTTTAACACAACCCGCTTGAGTGGTAAGGGGTTTAACAATGGTAAAGGGTCAAAAAGAGGGTGGAAAGAAGGGTAGATAGGTGGATTGTGGGTTTTGCCCGATTGTACAAGATAAGATAACAATATGAGCCAAATACAAAATGGGGATGAAGTAAAATGATGGAAAACGTTATATATGGAAATAGAAAGTGCTAATAAGGTAAAGCACAAAGGATTAATTGTATCCGCTCTTTTTTTTTTGCTTTTGTTTTTGTCAATTCTCCCCAAAAAGTGTTGTGCTTAGAGTTTTAAAGCACAAGATGATTGAACGGAGAGTAAGACATTTTTTTTTTCGAAATCTCTCAAATAAAGGATGTGCTTAATTTTGAAAAGCACAAAATGATGAGTTGAGAGAATTTTTTTTTTGCCGGATACAAATCACATATAGAGAGATGAATGAAAATTTGGCTCAATTTATAATAATCCAAGCTTGCACAAACTAGGACAATTCGGGAGGCTTTCAAGAAAAATGGATTTTTTTTTGTTTAATGGGTGAATAATATGGAAAGATAAAGAGGGTAATGGATAGAATTAAAGTAAATAAAGGGATAGACGCCTACCGTGTCAACCGGAGCTCTGATACCAACTGATGCGAGACGCACGGGGTGGCCCGATCTTCACGGCGTAGGGCGGCGGATGATGGATGCGGATTGGGGCTAAGTGACGAGTGAAGGGTATGGAAAGTGGAAGCAAGTAGTCAACCAACGCTATATGGAGCGTGACCTACTACTTAGACAACACACTCAAGGGAGGGGTGTGATTGCCAATCCACACAACAACGCACTTGGGTTGAGGCACGGAATTGGGGGCTTTGTGATCTTGGATCACCAATCTAACTTGTAGATTGACAAGGCAAGAATACACAAGAGCAAGGTGGAAAAGCCGGGATAATCCTCACACAACGGAGAGAAACAAAGCATAAGCTCTCAAATTAAGTCTTGAATGCCAATACAATGCCATGGGGTGGCTATTTATAGCCAAGGGGGTGATACAATGGTCAAGGGTCTAATACCCTAAAGTCATAAAGTCTAAACCTACCTTGTCCCCTTAAAAGTCAAAAAGATAAAAGCCAACAAAGACTTTTGGAAAAGAAGCACACAACTTTCCAACATAGCCCACCGGATTTGACTTTGAGTGCATAGCCCACCGGATTTGACTTTGGTGTCCAAAGATGCCATTTCTAGAATCCTCCATGTGGGCAAGGCCTCCAAATTCGTGCAACCATGTGGGCCAAGTTTTAATCATCAATTTTGGGCTTGAATAAGTGATATTATAGGCCCATTTGCTCCATCCATGCAAGGTAATACCCATTGGGCCTTTAATGAAGCAAGATGAGCGCCCATTGAAGCATTCAACCTCTTTAATCTTCCTCGTGTCATTGGGCCTTGCAAATCCAATTCCTCCACCCGAGCAATCGACTCCGTGCCTTCCGCATGGTTTGCATCAATTAGTCCCACTCATACCATTAGGAACATTTTCCCCCTAGGCCTACTAAGCCCATTAAGACCATTAGGACACTTAGGCCCATTAGGCCACTTAGTCTCATTAGTCCGATTAGGCCACTAAGCCCCATTTGGCCCATTAGGACACTTAGGCCCACTTGTCCCATTAATCCCATTAGGCCACTGAGGCCCATTAGGAAAATTAATCCCCTTAGGCCGATTAGGAAACAATGGCCCATTAGGTCATTTTGGCCCATTATCCCCATCAAGAAACTTAGGAAAATTTGGCCCATTGGGCCCATTGGGCCCATTAGGTCCATTAGGACAATAGGCCAATTAGGCCCATTAAGCTCATTAGGTTGATTAGGAAACTCTGGCCCATTAGGCCACTTAGGCCAATTAAGAAACTTAGGCCCATTAGGCCTATTCGGCCCCTTAGGCCTTTTAGGCCACTTAGGCCCATTTGGCCCATTTGACCCATCTAGTACCTAGGCCCGTTAAGCTCATTAATCACATTAGGCCCATTAAGACCATTAGGCCACTTAGTCTCCATGGGAATATTAGGCCCATAAGGCCACTTAGGTCCATGAGACCCATTAAGTGACTTAGGCCCATGAGGCCCATGAGGCCCATTAGGCCCCTTAGGCACTTAGGCCCATGAAGCCCGTTAGGCCACTTAGGCCTTTGAGACCCAATAGGACAATTCGGCCCATCAGGCTCATTCATCCACTTAGGCCTATTAGGCTCATTATGCCACTTAGGCCCATTATGTCCATTAGTCTCATTCGTTCAATTAGTCCGATTTGGCCACTTAAGCTACTTAGGCACATTAGGCCCATTAGGCCCATTAAGTCACTTAGGCCCATTATCCCATTAGTCCAGTTAGGTCCATTAGGAAAATTAGGCCCATTACGAAAATTAGGCCCATTTGACCCATTCAGCCCATGCGGCCCATTAGGCCCATTCGACCCATTCGACCACTTAGGACCACTAGGCCCATTAGGCCCTTATGCCCATTAGGAAACTTACACCCATTAGGCCACTTAGGCCCATTAGGCAACTTATGCCCATTAGGCCCATTAGGTCCATTAGGCTAATTAGGCCCATTCGGCCCATTCAGCCACTTAGACCCAATCGATCACTTCGGCCCATTAGACCACTTTTACCCATTAATCCCAATAGGCCACTTACACCCATTAGGCCCATTAGGACAATTATTCCACTTAATCCCATTATTCCACTTTGGCCCATTAGGCCCATTAACCCCATTAGGACAATTTAGCACATTAGGCCCATTCGGCCACTTAGGCCAATTAGTCCCAATCATCCACTTAGCCTCATAAGGCCCATTAGGCCCATTCGATTAATTATGCCAATTAGGATACTTAGACCCATTAGGCCCCTTAGGCCCACTAGTACCATTAGGTCCATTAGGCCCATTCGTCCACTAAGGCCCATTAGGACTATTCGTTCGATTAGGATGATTTGGACACCTTGGACACTTGGACACATTAGGCCCATTGGGAAACATAGGCCCATTATTCCCATTAGGCCCATTTGATCGATTAGACCGATTAGGCCACTTAGACCCATTCATTCGATTAGACCAATTCGGCTACTTAGGCCCATTAGGCCCATTCAGTCGATCAGGCAGATTAGGCCACTTAGACCTATTAGGCTCATTAAGCCACTTAGGCCTATTAGGCCCATTCAGTCGATTAGGCCGATTAGGACACGTAGCCCCATTAGGTCCATTAAGCCACATAGGCCCATTAGTCCACTTAGACACATTAGTCCCATTAATCGGATTAGACTGATTAGACCACTTAGGCCACTTAGGCCCATTATGCCCATTAGGCCCATTATGCCACTTACGCCACTACGGCATTAGACCCATTAGGCCCATTAGGCCCATTAATCCCATTCAATTGATTTGGATGATTATGACACTTAGGTCACTTAGGCCCATTATTCCCATTAGGTTCATTAGGCCACTTAGGCCCATCAGTCCCATTTGGCCACTTAGGCCCACTTGGCCCATTAGGCCAGTTGGGCCACTTAAGCCCATTTGGCTCATTCGGCCACTTGGTCCCATTAATCCCATTTGGCCACTTCATCCCATTAGAAAAATTATTCCCATTAGGCCACTTAGACCCATTATGCCCATTTGACCCATTGGGCCACTTAAGACCATTTGGCCACTCAGGCCTATTAGCCCCATTTGGCCACTTAGGCCTATTGGGCCACTTAGGCCCATTAGCCCCATTAGGCCACTTAGGTCGATTCAACCACTTTGGTCCATTAGTCCACTTTAGCCCATTAGGCCCTTTAGGACCATTAGGCCACATAGGTCCATTAGGCCCATTAGGCCATTTAGGCCCATTAGAAACATTCTACCGATTATTCTAATTAGAGAACTTAGGCTACATAGGCCCATTATTCTAATTAGTCCCATTAGGCCACTTACTCCACTTAGGCCTTAGAACCATTAGATTCATTAAGCCTATTATGACATTAGGACCATTATGCCACTTAGGCCCATTAGTCCCATTCGGCCAATTGAGCTGATTGGGACACTTAGGCCACTTAGGCCCATTAGGCCCATTAGTCTTATTAGGAAACTTAGTCCCATTAGGCCTGTTAGGACACTTAGGCCCATTAGGCCCATTAGGCCCATTAGGCTCATTAAGCCACTTAGGCCACTTAGGCCCATTAGGCCCATTTGGTCAATTAGTCCGATAAGCCACTCAGGTCCATTAGGCCATGTAGTCCCATTAGGCCCATTAGGACACTTATTCCCATTAGGACCATTAAACCCATTAGTACCACTAGGCCCATTAAGACCATTAATCCACTTAGGCCACTTAGGCCCATTAGGTCCATTCATTCGATTAGCCTAAATGGGCCACTTAGGTCACTTAGTCCAATTAGGTCAATTAGGCTCATTAGCCCCATTAGGCCCACTAGGCCCATCAGGGCACTTAGGCCAATTTGGCTACATAGGACCATTAGGTCCATTAGGCCCATCAGGCCCATTGGGCCCATCAAGCCAATTAGGCCCATTAGGACCATTAGGCCCGTGAGGCACATTCCGCCCATGAGGCCTATGAGGCCCATTAGGCCCAATAGGCCCCTGAGGCCCATTAGGAAACTTAGGCCCAGTAGGCCCACTGGGTCCATGAGGTAACTTAGGACAATGAGGCCCTTGAGGCCCATTAGACCCATCAGGAAACTTGGGCCCATTAGGCTCATTAGGCTCATTAATCTCATTAGGCCCACTTAATCTCATTAGGCCACTTAGGCCCATTAGTCCCATTGGGACTACTGGTACCATCCATCCCATTAGTCCCATTAGTTCCATCAAGACCACTCAACCCATTAGGCCCCTTAGGCCCATGAGGCCAATTGGGTCCATTATGACCATTAGGCCACTTAGGCCCATTCCAACCATTAGGCCCACTTAGGCCACTTAGGCCCACTATGCCCATTATGTCCATTGGTCCCATGAGGGAAATTAGGACCATGAGTCCGATTAGGCCCATGAGGCCCATCAGGACCATCATGCCAATTAGGCCTATTCAGAACATTAGGTCCATTGGGCCCATTAGGCTCATTAGGCCCATTAGGCCCATTAGGCCACTTAGTCCCATTAAGCCACTTGGGGAACTTGGGTCCTTGGACCCTTAAGGCCCATTAGGCCCATAAGGCTCATTCGGCCACTTAAACTCACTAGGTATATTGTGCCCATTAGGCCCATTGGGCCTATTAGGCCCATGAGGCCACTTCGGCCAACTAGGCCCATTCATCCCATTAGGAACAAGAGGCCCATTAAGCCCATCGGTCCACTTAGGCCCATTAGTCCCATTAGGCCCATTCATCCCATTCATCCCTTTAGGCCCACTAAGTCTCTTTAGCCATATAGGCCCATTAGGCCACTTAATCCACTTAAGCCCATTCATCCCACTAGGCCCATTAGCCCACTTAGTCTTAGGAGTCCCATTAGGCCCATTAGTCCCATTATGCCTATTCGGCCCATTAGGCCACTTATACTGATTATGCCCATTGGGCCCATGATGCCACTTAGGCTCATTGCGACCATGAGTCTGATTCGTCCCTTGAGGACCTTGAATCCCATTAGACTCATCAGGCCCATTCAGCCACTTAGGCCCATTAGGCCTATTTCGCCCCATTCTGCCACTTTGACCCATTCCTCCACTTAGGCCTATTAGTCCCATTTAGCCACTTAGGAACACTGGGCCCATTTATCCACTTAGGCCCATTAACACCATTAGAACCATTAGGTCCACTATGCCACTTAGGCCAGTTAGGCACATTAGGCCCATTAAGCCCATTACACCCATCTAGAGTATTAGGCCCATTAGGCCCACTAGGCCCATTAGTCAACTTAGTCCATGAGGCCCATTAGGTCACTCAGGCCACTTAGGCCCATTAGGTCCATGAGGACCATGAGGCCCATTAGGCCACTTAGGCCCATTATACCCATTTCGCCACTTTGGCCCATGAGGCCCATTGGGCCACTTCTCATCATTATGCCCATTGGCCCTACTAGGACTATTATGCCCCATAGGCCCATTTGACCAATGAGGCCCATTGGGCCACTGAGGCCCATTATTATCTTGTGGCTGGTCATTCCCATTAGGCCCATTAGGCCCATTAGGCACTGGGGCCCATTCGGCCCATCAGACCCATTAGGACACATCGACCCATTAGGCCCATTAGGCCACTTAGGCCCACTAGGCACATTATGCCACTTAGGCCACTAAGGTCCATTAGGCCACTTAGGCTGATTAGGCCACTTAGACCCATTAGGCCCATTAGGACGATTAGTCCACTTAGGCCTATTAGGCCCATTAGGCTCATTAGCCACTAAGGTCAGGCCACTTAGGCCCATTCGGCCACTTAGGCCCATTAAGCCACTTAGACCCATTAGGGTAGTTGGGATCATTAGTCCACTTAGGGTCATTAGGCCACTTAGGTCCATTAGTCCCATTAGGCCACTTCGGCCCCTTAGGCCCATGAGGTCAATTAGGCCCTTGAGGCCCATTAGGCCGATTAGGCCCCTTAGGCCCATTCAGGTCATTAGGCCACTTAGGCCCATTAGGCCCATTAGGCCCCTTAGGACCATTCGGGTCATTAGGCCACTTAGGCCCATTAGGACTATTAAGCCTCATAATCCACTTGGTCCCATTAGGCCCATTAGGCCGATTAGGCCACTTAGGTCCATTAGGCCCATTAGGCCACTCACGCCCATTAGGTCCATTCATCCATTGATGCCCATTAGGACACATAGGCCCATTAGGCCACTTAAGCCACTTAAGCTCATTCAACCCACTAGGCCCATTAGGCCACTTAGGCTTAGGAGGCCCATTAGGCCCATTAGGACCATTAGGCCACTTATGCTGATTAGGCCCACTTAGGCCCATTTGGACCATGAGGCTGATTCGTCCCTTGAGGCCCTTGAATCCCATTAGGCCCATCAGGCCCATTTAGCCACTTAGGCCCATTAAGCCTATTCACCCCATTCCGCCACTTAGGCCCATTCTTCCACTTAGGCCCATTAGTCCCATTCAGTCGCTTAGTCCCATTAGTCCCATTTAGCCACTTAGGCCCATTTACACCATTAGGACCATTAGGCCCACTATGCCACTTAGGCCAGTTAGGCACATTAGGCCCATTAGGCCCATTATACCCATATAAAATATCGGCCCATTAGGCCCACTATGCCAATTAGTCCACTTAGGCCATGAGTCCCATTAGGTCACTTAGGCAACTTAGGCCCATTACCATGAGGCTCGTTCAGCCCATTAGGCTCATTAGGCCACTTATTCCCATTATGCCCATTTCACCACTTTGGCCCATGATTCCCATTGGGCCACTTCGCCTCATTATGCCCATTGGCCCTATTAGAACCATTAGGCCCCTTAGGCCCATTCTACTATTGAGGCCCATTGGTCCACTGAGGCCCAATATGATCCTTAGGCTAATCATGTTCATTAGGATCATTAGGCCCATTAGGCACTGGGGCCCATTCGACCCATCAGACCCATTAGGCCCATTAGGCCACTTAGGCCCACTAGGCACATTATGCCACTTAGGCCACTAAGGCCCATCAGGCCACTTAGGTAGATTAGGCCACTTAGGCCCATTAGGCCAATTAGGCCCATTAGTCTACTAAGTCCCACTAGTCCCATTAGGCCACTAAGGCCCATTAGGCCACTTATGCACATTTTGGCCACTTAGACTCATTTGGACCATTTGGCCACTTAGGCCACTTTTTCCTAATATGCCCATTAGGCCCATTAGGCCACTTAGGCCAATTAATTCCCTTAGGCCCATTAGTCCACTTAGGCTCATTAGGCCACTTAGGTCCATTAGTCCCACTAGGCCACTTCGCCCCCTTAGGCCCATGAGGCCAATTAGGCCCCTGAGGCCCATTAGGCCACTTAGGCCCATTCAGGTCATTAGGCCACTTAGGCCTATTAGGCCTCTTAATCCACTTGGGCCCATTCGGCCCATTAGGCCCATTAGTCCACTTAGGCCCATTAGGCCACTCATGCCCATTAGGCCTATTTGGCTACTAATACCCATTAGGACACATAGGCTCATTAGGCCACTTAAGCCAATTAGGCCCATTATGCCACTTCGACCACTTAGGCCCATTTTTTCCATTATGCCCATTAGGCCACTTAGGCCCATTAGACCACTTAGCACATTTGGACCATTAGTCCATTTAGGCCCATTAGGCCACTTAGGCTCATTAGGCCACTTAGGCACATTGAGCCCATTAGGGTACTTAGGCCCATTAGTCCACTTCGGCCACTTAGGCCCATTAGGCCACTATGGCCCATTAGTCCCATTAGGCCCATTGGGCCACTTAGGCTCATTAGGCCCATTAGGCCACTTAGGACACTTTGACCCATTAAGCCACTAATGCCACTTAGGCCTATTAGGCCACTTAGGCCCATTAGGCCCATTAGGCCACTTAGGCCACTTAGGTCCATTAGGTTCATTAGGCCCATTAGGGCCATTAGACCCATTTGTCCACTTAGTCCCATTAGGACACTTAGGCCCATTAGGACCATTATGCTACTTCAGCCCATTAGGCCTATTAGGCCACTTAGGTCACTTAGGCCACTAGGACCCATTAAACTACTAAGACCCATTAGGCCCATTAGGCCACTTAGGCCCATTATTCCCATTAGGACCATTAGGACACTTAGACCCATTTTTCCACTCAGACCCACTAGGCCCATAAAAGCCCATTAATCCCATTCGGCCCATTAGGCCCATTGGGCCACTTAGGCCCATTCAGCCCATTGGTCTACTTAGGCTCATTCAGCCTATTACGCCACTTTAGCCTATTCCAACCATTTGGACCATTAGGCCACTTAGGCTAGTTAGGCCACTTAGTCCAGTTAGGCTCATTAGGCCACTTTGCCCAGTTAGGCTCATTAGGATCATTAGGCCCATTATTCCACTTAGGCTCGTTCATCCCATTAAACCCATTAGGTCACTTAGGTTAGTTAGGCCCATTAGTCCACTTTGTCCAGTTAAACCCATTAGGCTCACTGGTCCCATTAGGCTACTTTGTACAGTTAGACCCATTAGACCCATTAGGTCCATTAGGACCCTTGGGCCCTTATGCGAGTTAGACCAGTTAAGCCCATTCAGCCCATTAGGCCAGTTTGGGCCCATTCATCTAGTTAGGCCCATTAGGCTCATTGGTCCCATTGGGCTAGTTAGGCCACTTAGTCTAGTTTGACCCATTAGGCCTATTGGGCCAACACTTATGCTAGTTGGTCCCATTATCCCACTTAGTCCCATTGGGCCCATTAGGCCAGTTAGGACAATTAGGCTAGTTGGGCCCATTCTGTCCATTGGTCCCATTAGGCCACTTAGGCCCGTTTGGTCCATTAGGACACTTAGGCCTGTTAGGACCATTAGGACCATTCGATCTATTAGGTCAGTTAGGCCTATTAGGCCCATTAGGCCCATTCGATCTATTAGGCCACTTAGGCCCATTCGACCAATTAGGCCACTTAGGCCAGTTACGCATAGTTGGCCCACTGGTCCCATTATCCCCCTTAGTAAAGTTAGGTCATTATGTCCATTAGGCCCATTAGGCCACTTAGGCTAGTTAAGACCATTCGACCACTTAGGCCCATTAGGCCCATTAGGCCAATTGGGACCATTAGGCCACTTGAAAGTTCCCAACAGATGATTGTATCACTAAGAAGGGGAGGGGGTGAATTAGTGATACTTTTTTCTCTTATGTTTCTTCTCAAATGAAACAAACTTTTCTTTCTATTAAATATTCTATTCCCTATGAAAAAAAATTCAAACATACATCCACAGAAAGAAAATTAAGATTCACTATTCAATAAGAATAGTTACGTCCTTGGTATGGTATAGAAGTGATCCAACACCACACATTCCACTAGAAAACAATCATTGGGTTATAATGAGTAGGATATACCCTTTCACTCATGAATTACTATGTAAACAATCCAATTGTGGGTGTGCACCCTCTCAACCCAAATAGGGAAATGAAATGATTTTGTAAAAACTCATGTTACTATTGATTCATTTCAATTCCAGAAATGTATTCAATTGAAAAAACTTTATTAATTTCTTACCTAGAAAATGGTAAAAACTTCATGGACTTTGTTGAGAAAAAAAACCAAGTCTGATTTTCCCAGTATGATTTTCCCAGTCCAATTCCTCCGAGTAAGACTCCCCCTGATACGATTCTTCCTGATACAGTTTTCTTGATATGATTCTACTCGGTATGATTCTCCCTACTGCGTAAAATTTAAATTTGATAGAATGTGATAGAGATCAATCAACACCACTTCAATTATCCATCTTCCTTAGTTCAAAAGACCCAGTACAGAAATCCAAATTTGATTAATCCATCCTGATACGATGATCAACCAAATACGTTTGACAAGATGAATATGCTAATCTGCTAAGTACGATAAAACCTAAGTATAAAGATCATATGAATACAACTTTGTGATCTTGTCTCATCCTTTTCACTTCAATCCATCAAAAATTATTCAACAAAAGTTAATACAAAAACTTATTCTTCTCTCTAAAACTTGAATCTTCTCTCACATGAATAGTACATCAGTCCACCTCAAGTACAATGTACTTTTTGGATTTTATAGGTGACCCTCAAGATGCTTTGGTAGGAATCCGTAAAATTTTTCCTCTTAATCAAATTTACCCTAATCTCAATTTCCCCTAAAATATAGGATGTATTTTGACTTCGTTAACTCTTCTCAAAGCTTCTCGATTCTTCTAAATCCTTCACTTCTCCTTCTGAATTCTGAATATGATAATTGTTTTGAATGTCTATCTCCCCTCAATTTCACACCTAGAAAAATTTTCTTTCAAACCACTTTTACTTCTTCACTTCTTATCTTGACCCACTAGAAAATATAAAAAAATTCCACTCTGATACAATGAATCTTGACCTAATTGAAACCTATAAAGTAATTAAAACCTTTTGAAATGGTTGACTACATTGTTGATCCCATTATTTTCTTCTCTTTTCAATCATCGGCCTCAAGAAATTAATTCTATAAATATGATTGTATAGAGTACGATCTTTCTAAGAATGGTGGCCTAAATACAATCATACTGGGTATGATATTTTTCTCCCTGAGCATGAGTACAATCATCTTGGGTACAAAAGTTTTCTTATGTATATGATGGATAATCGAATGATAAAGTACATGAAAATGATCATTCTGGTAATATCATTCTGATTACGATCCTCCGTACCTTCTTTCACTCCTTCTCACCCTGAATCTGATTTCACTGGGTACAATTCCGTTTTGATTGACATCATCACTTTATTCTCTTCCAACTAGATATGATAAATCTAGATACAATTTGGAATACCACTTTTCCACTTTCTTCCATCAAGCTTGCATCATAAGTCCTCTAATAAACTTATGATTTATGAAATATGAATAAGTAAAGCATAGTCACATTTAATTTTATCATAGTCACCAGACTCCAATTATTTATCAAAACAAACACTTCTTTCATACTGAATCCACTTAGGCCCGTTGGAACCATCAGGCCCATTAGGAAACTTAGGTCTCTTAGTCCCATTCAACCCATTTGACCAATAAGTCCACCTAGGATCATTAAATCCATTAGGCCCATTAGGCCAATTAGACCCATTAGTCTGATTAGGCCACTAAGGCCCATTAGACCAATTAATCCCATGATGCCCATTAGGAAACTTATGCCACTCAGGCCCATTGATCCACCTAGAACCATTGGACCCATTAAGCCTATTAGGCCCATTAGTAAACTTAGGTTACATAGGCCCATTAAGCCACTTATACCTATTAGAACCATTAGGCAAATTACGCCTATTTGCCCCATTAGGCCCATTAGGCATATTAGTCAACTTAGAACACTTATTCTCATTAGGCCACTTAGGCCCATTAGGCCCATTAGGCCACTTAGGCCCATTAGGCCCATTAGGCCACTTAGGCCCATTAGGTCCATTAGTCCACTTCGACCCATTAGGAAACTTAGTCCACTTAGGCCCATTTGACCCATTAGGCCAATTAGGCTACTTAGGCCCATTAGGACCATTAGGACACTTAGGCACATTAATCTCATTAGGACACTGCGGCCCATTAGGCAATTTAGGCCACTTAGTCCTATTGGACCCATTAGGACCATTGGGCCCATTAGGAAACTTAGGTAACTTAGGCCCATTAGGGCACTTAGGCCCATTGGACCCATCAGGCCCATCAGGCCCATTAGAAAACTTAGGCCCATTATGCCACTTAGTCCCATTAGACCCATTCATCCCATTGGGACACTTAGGCCCATTCAACCCATTCATACCATTATGCCTATTACGCCCATTAGGCCGATTAGGCCACTTAGACCCATTAGACCTATTAGACCCATTTGGCCCACTTGGCTCATTAGAAAACTTAGGCCACTTAGGCCCATTCGACCACTTAGACCCATTGGACCCACTAGGACGATTAGGAAAATTAGGCCACTTAGGCCCATTTGGCCACTTATACCTATTGGACCCATTTGGCCCATTAGGAAACTTAGGACACTTAGGACCATTAGGCCACTTAGACCCATTGGACCTGTTAGACCCATTAGGCCCATTAGGAAACTTGGGCCACTTCAACCCATTAGGCCACTTAGGCCCATTAGACCCATTATGATACGCGATGCAAGACCCGCTAGGAATTGTCCTAGGAACCTTGTATAATGTTCGCGCGTTGAGCACCCGGATCGCCGCAAGAAAACAAGTGTATTTGGTGTGCGGATAGTGAAATGAGAAGGAAGGGGGAAATGGTCAAGGTAGAACCCAAAGAGAACTTGTCTCTAAGAACTCTAGCCACAAGACGCCACAAAGGATGACCAATCCTTTGATAAGTCAAGAATTAAGCAAGAACACAAAGGTTGCAAGCAAAACTCACCATAATAACATTACCTTCATTCATGATGCTTCAAGAGTACAAGGGGGTGGCTATTTATAGCCAAAGAAACTTGAAATTCGAATTACACATGGGGTGGCTCTTTACATTAGTCTAATGGCTAGTTTTCCATAGTCAAAAAGCCTATAGGATGCTTTTGACAACTTTGGCACTTGACCAAGACTTTAGGAGACAAGTAGCACACCCTTTTGGAAAAGAAAAGACAAGTAGCCCACCACCTTTTGACTTTGAAGATTCCATGGTGGGTGGGCTTGAAATCTCGTAGCACCACTTGGGTTGGGTTTTTAAAAGCATGTTTGGGCCTTAATTAATGTAATTATAGGCCCGAATGCTTCCCCCAAGCAAAGGTGTTGGGCCTCCTCTTGGAATTCCATGATTAATCCATTTAAGGCCTCCTTCATTCTCTTGGTCCGCTCCCTTGTCATTGGGCCTCCAATTCCACGCAAAGGGTCTTGTCCACTTGTGTGCATTCCGCCTTCCTCATCATGTCCGCCTCCAACCCCGTGATGCCCATGTGTTCCATGATCCTCATCATCTCCTCCCTCCTCAAAAGGATTCGTCCTCGAATCTGAAAATTCAAAGGGAGAAAGATCAGCAACATTAAAGGTACCACTAACATTCCCATACCTGTCGGGTAAATCAATCTTGTAGGCATTATCACTGATCTTCTCTAAGACTTGGAAAGGACCATCTCCTCGTGGATGAAGTTTTGATTTTCGTTGCTCCGGAAACCTCTCCTTCCTCAAGTGTAGCCACACCCAATCTCCAGGTTGAAAAACCATTTTTCGCCGACCTTTGTTGGCATGCTTCGCTACTTGTTCATTCTTCCGCTCAATGTTGGCCTTTACCTTTGCATGGAACTCCTGCACAAACTTTGCCTTCTTTTCACCTTCAAGATTCGAAAATTGATTAGTAGGAAAAGGTAAAATATCAAGTGGAGTTAATGGGTTAAAACCATACACAACTTCAAACGGTGAAGCATTAGTAGTGGAGTGAACCACTCGATTATAAGCAAACTCAATGTGAGGCAAGCATCTTTCCCAATGTTTTAGATTTTTTCTAAGGATGGAACGCAATAATGTGGAAAGTGTTCTATTGACCACCTCCGTTTGACCATCTGTTTGTGGGTGTGCAGTGGTGGAGAACAAAAGTTTGGTTCCAAGTTTGTTCCACAATGTCCTCCAGAAGTGACTAAGGAATTTGACATCCCTATCACTCACAATGCTCTTGGGTAAGCCATGCAACCTAACAATTTCCCTGAAAAACAAATCAGCGATATGAGTTGCATCATTGGTTTTAGAACAAGCAATAAAATGAGCCATTTTACTAAACCTGTCCACCACCACAAAGATGCTATCCTTACCTGATTGTGATCTTGGCAAGCCGAGGACAAAATCCATTGATATGTCAACCCAAGGATGAGAAGCAGCAGGCAAAGGGGTGTATAAGCCATGTGGAAGCACTTTCGACTTTTCATGTTTACACACATTACAATTTCCACAAACACTTACCACATCCCTACGCATGTGAGGCCAATAAAAATGTTCACTCAATAAGGACAATGTTTTCTCAACCCCAAAATGCCCCATTAATCCACCACCATGTGTTTCTCTAACAAGCAATTCACGCATGGAACAAGATGGAACACACAATTTATTTTTCCGAAAAAGAAATCCATCATGTTTGTAAAAATCACTTTTGCCATGTTTTTCACACAACTTCCAAATTTCAGAAAAATCCACATCATTCTCATACATGCTTTTCAACATTTCAAAACCAAGTATTTTAGCATGCATTGAAGTAATAAGAGAATATCTCCTAGACAAAGCATCAGCGACAACATTTTCTTTTCCTTTTTTATGCTTAATGATGTAAGGAAATGTTTCAATGAATTCAAGCCATCTTGCATGCCGCCTATTCAACTTTCCTTGTGACTTAAGAAATTTTAGGCTTTCATGATCCGAATGAATCACAAATTCCCTTGGCCACAGGTAATGTTGCCAATTTTCTAAAGTTCTTTTGAGAGCATACAATTCCTTGTCATAGGTAGAGTAGTTCAATGCAGCCCCATTAAGCTTCTCACTAAAGTATGCGATAGGCTTAGAGTCTTGCATTAAAACAGCCCCAATTCCTATTCCAGAGGCATCACACTCAACCTCAAAAACTTTAGAAAAGTCAGGCAGAACTAAGAGAGGTGAATTGGTTAACTTACCTTTGAGTGTGGAGAAGGCTTCCTCTTGAGCTTTTCCCCACTTGAAACTCACCCCTTTCTTGACCAACTCATTCAATGGTGCCGCGATTGTTGAAAAGTCCCTCACGAACCTTCGGTAAAAACTCGCAAGTCCATGGAAGCTCCTCACCTCATTGGCATTCTTTGGTTGTGGCCAATCCCAAATCGCCTTCACCTTCTCTTCATCAACCCTCATGCCATCAGCTCCTACCACAAAACCAAGGAAAACAACCGAATTTAAACAAAATGTACATTTTTCCAAGTTTGCAAACAACCTATTTATCCTAAGAGTCTCAAAAACATGTTTCAAATGTTCATGATGTTCATCAAGGCTCTTAGAATAAACGAGGATGTCATCAAAATACACAACCACAAATTTCCCAATGAATGGACGAAAAACATGATTCATTAAGTTCATGAATGTACTAGGGGCATTAGTTAGTCCAAAAGGCATAACTAGCCATTCATACAATCCAAACTTAGTTTTAAATGCGGTTTTCCATTCATCTCCCTCTTTCATTCTAATTTGATGGTATCCACTCCTTAGGTCAATTTTAGTAAACAAGCATGCACCATGGAGTTCATCAAGCATATCATCCAAACGAGGTATGGGATAACGATACTTTACCGTGATTTTGTTGATAGCTCGACAATCAACACACATTCTCCACTTACCATCTTTTTTTGGGACAAGAATTACCGGCACCACACAAGGACTCAAGCTCTCTCGGACAAATCCCTTCCTTAGCAATTCTTCCACTTGTCGTTGGATTTCTCGAGTCTCCTCCGGGTTAGCCCGATAGGCCGGTCGATTGGGAAGTGTTGCTCCTGGGAGGAAGTCGATGTGGTGCTCGATACCCCGCAAGGGAGGTAAGCCATCGGGAATTTCCTCCGGAAACACATCACCAAATTCCTGCAAAAGAGACACAACACTAGAAGGCAATGATGGGTTAAGAGAGTTAGCCGTAAAACATTCTCCCTTGCATAAAAGCATGAGAGTTTCCTCCCCCTCTAATGCTCTCTCTATCTCTCTTTTTCCAGAAAATAGACTCACTTTTCCCTCAACACTCTTGTTTTCACTCTTATTTTCACTCTTGTTTTCAACTCTTTTATTTCCCTCATTTCTTTTGATTTCACTCATCACTCCTTTTTCACTCTTGATTTTTCCACTCCTCTCAATCTCTCTATTTTTTTCTCTCTTTTCTTTTTCTCTCTTCTCACAATCTCTCTCAATCCTCACTTGGTCTTCATAAGCTTGCAAAGGTCTCAATGGTGTAAGAATAACCGTCCTCCCATTATACTCAAAAGAATATCGATTGGTGTATCCATCATGTGTGACCCTCCTATCAAATTGCCATGGTCTTCCCAACAAAATATGACTAGCATGCATTGGAACAACATCACACATCACCTTGTCTTCATACTTCCCAATAGAAAATGGAACTTGTGCTTGCTTAGTCACTTTGACATCCCCGCTGTTATTTAACCATTGCAATCTATAAGGCCTAGGATGTCTAGTTGTAGCCAATCCCAATTTATCAACCATCAAACCACTTGCTACGTTTGTACAACTACCCCCATCAATAATCATACTACATACCTTATCTTTGACGAGGCATCTAGTATGAAAAATGTGCTCCCTTTGCTCTTGATCATGTTCTCCTTTGGGTTGAGCATTCAAAGCACGCCTTGCCACAAGCATTTCTCCATGTACGGGGCTTTCTACTTCCACCTCCGAATCATCCTCAAGTGATGGCATTTCATCTTCGCTTGAGCTAGCACTAAGAACATCTCAATCATCCAAAATAATCATTGTTCTCTTGTTTGGGCATTGTGAGGCAATATGTCCAAATCCTTGACATTTAAAACATTTGATATCTCGTGATTTGGAAACAACCTTACCCTCCATTTTACCTTTAGATTCCGGAAATAATGGTTTTGGTTTGGGCAACTCCTTCGAATCAGTTTTGTGTTCCCTTACATGCTCTTGTGGTTTGGAATCCTTAAACTTGAATGAAGGTTTAGAATCCTTACCATAAGATGTAGGGCGCATCCTTCTTGCCTTTACTTGCCTCTCCGCTTTGGTGGACATGTGAAGTAGATCCTCCATGTCCAAGTAGTGGTGCATGTCCACTATGTCCCGAATGTCATGGTTGAGGCCGTTCACAAACCTTTCCATGGTGGCCTCTCGCTCCTCATCAACATTCGCTCGAATCATGATGATCTCCATCTCTTTGTGAACTCCACGGCCGCCAACTTCACTTTGTTTTCCTCCGAATAGGTGTGACAACCAAAAACATGTTCGACCTTTCTTTCCCATTCCAAGTAAGTTTCAGGATCATTCTTACCTTGGAATGAAGGGATCCTCAACTTCACTCCTCCAAGATCATTGGCTTGTCTCCATGGTGGTTGATTTCTCCGAATTGGTGACTCGTGAAAATCGGATAACTCCTCCTCTTCTTCAACAACTCGCCTCCTTGGTGGTGCTCTAGAATTGGAAGGGGATTGAAGTTCATCCATCCTCGCATTCAACCTTTGGAATTGTTCTTGTACAGCCCTTATGAACATCTTAATGTCCGCTTCACTGGTGTTACTCGACTCCGCCATTTACGTATCCAGTGAGAAAAATGAAAGGGAAAGGAAAAATGGACCTCACACACTCCCTCACTTGTTTACACTCAAAACAATTTGTTCGCTCGTGTTTCACTCAATTTTGGCTTTTATCAAAATGTAACACTCTTGCCTTTTACCACTCAACTTGCTTCCTATAGCGTTCTTACCCAATTTCAACAAATCAAAAGGATCTTTGAAATGTGGCAATCCCGAACTAGAATTCAAAGATAAAATTCAAATTGGATTCAAGATGAAAAATTTGGGAAGAGGAAGAAAAGGGAAGAAGAAGAATGAAAATGGGACGTAGAATTCAAAATGTTGCAAATTTTTTTTGAGCCTTTAATTTTTTTTCTGATTTTTTTTTGTTTTTTTTTTTGCTCTTTTTTTTTTGGTAGATGCAGTGGCAACAAGATGAATTTTTTTCAATATTTAAATGCAGGAGAAGCAATAATTTGTAACATCAAATGGAATCAACGTGAGATTTGCGTGGTTTTAAAATTGCAGAATTTTTTGCAAAATTTGAACCCGCTGTATCTCGCTATGTATAGCTCTGATTTTAATGATTCCAAATGGAGAAGAAAGATGAGCTTCTCAACTACAAGAAGGATATACTGTACGTCCGAAACGACGAAGAAATGACGTCTGTAGGGGAAGAAGAAAATGGACCAGAATTGTTGTTGGCCCGATTTGAAGAGAAATGAAAATGGAAGAAAGGATAAGAAAGAAAGAACCTGATTTCTTGCAAATGGGCTCTGATACCAAATGATACGCGATGCAAGACCCGCTAGGAATTGTCCTAGGAACCTTGTATAATGTTCGCGCGTTGAGCACCCGGATCGCCGCAAGAAAACAAGTGTATTTGGTGTGCGGATAGTGAAATGAGAAGGAAGGGGGAAATGGTCAAGGTAGAACCCAAAGAGAACTTGTCTCTAAGAACTCTAGCCACAAGACGCCACAAAGGATGACCAATCCTTTGATAAGTCAAGAATTAAGCAAGAACACAAAGGTTGCAAGCAAAACTCACCATAATAACATTACCTTCATTCATGATGCTTCAAGAGTACAAGGGGGTGGCTATTTATAGCCAAAGAAACTTGAAATTCGAATTACACATGGGGTGGCTCTTTACATTAGTCTAATGGCTAGTTTTCCATAGTCAAAAAGCCTATAGGATGCTTTTGACAACTTTGGCACTTGACCAAGACTTTAGGAGACAAGTAGCACACCCTTTTGGAAAAGAAAAGACAAGTAGCCCACCACCTTTTGACTTTGAAGATTCCATGGTGGGTGGGCTTGAAATCTCGTAGCACCACTTGGGTTGGGTTTTTAAAAGCATTTTTGGGCCTTAATTAATGTAATTATAGGCCCGAATGCTTCCCCCAAGCAAAGGTGTTGGGCCTCCTCTTGGAATTCCATGATTAATCCATTTAAGGCCTCCTTCATTCTCTTGGTCCGCTCCCTTGTCATTGGGCCTCCAATTCCACGCAAAGGGTCTTGTCCACTTGTGTGCATTCCGCCTTCCTCATCATGTCCGCCTCCAACCCCGTGATGCCCATGTGTTCCATGATCCTCATCACATTAGGCTGGATTATCCATAGTGGGCCCATTAGGCCCATCATGACCATTGTGCCCATTGGACCACTTAGGACCAATAAGACCAATAGGATTATTAGTCCACTTTGTCTAATTAGCCCAATTAAGACTATTATCCCCCTTAGACCCATTGGTCCCATTGGTCCCCTTAGGCCCATTAGGCCAAATTGGCCATAATGGTCCCATTTGGCCCATTAGGTCATTTAGACCTAATAGGCCCAATTTTCCCATTGGACCCATTGGTCCCCTTAGGCCCATTAGGGAAATTAGTCTAATAGTTCCATTTTTTCCATTAGTTCACTTAGGCCCAACAGGCCCATTAGGCCTATTAGGTCACTTAGGCCACTTAGGTCCATTAGGCCACTTAAGCCCTTTCGGCCCCTTAGACCCATTAGTCCCATTGGAACTCTTAGGACCATTGGGCCTATTAGGCCACTTAGGCCTATTCAGCACATTAGGCCACTTATGCCACCTAGGTCCATTCGTCCACTTAGGCCCATTAGGCCCCTCAGACCCATTCGACACATTGGGCCCATTGGGCCCATTAGGCTTATTAGGTCCACTGGGCCAATTCGGCCATTAGGCCGAATTGACCATAATGGGCCCATTAGGCCACTTAGGACCATTAGGCCCATTAGGCTCATTAGGACACTTAGACCCAACTGGTCCATTCAACCAATTAATCTCATTAGGCACATTAGGTCAAATTGGACATAATGGTCCCATTAGCACACTTAGGCCCAATAGGCCCATTAGGACACTTAGGCCCAATAGTCCCATTCATACCATTAGGCCTATTAATCCCATTAGGACCATTAGACCCATTAGTCCACTTAGGCCCAATTGGCCAATTAATCCAATTAGGCCAATTAGGCCAATTTTAGAATTAGGAAATTTAGTTCATTTATGTAATTTAGTCCCATTTAGTTCATTTAGGATAATTAGGTCATTTAGGCAAATTTAGGTCACTTAGGATATTTAATCCAATTTAGACCATTTAGGCTAGTTAGGCCAATTATTCCATTTAGGCCAATTTAGGAAATTTGGACGAATTAGGCCAACTAGGACGATTAGAACATTTAGGCTGATTAGGCCAATTTAGACCATTTTTCTAATTAGGAAAATTGTGAAATTTAGGCATTTTAGGCTCATTAGTCCATTTAGGCCAATTTAGGTCATTCATGAATTTTTTTTCCATTTAGCACATTTAGGCCAATTTAGGAAATTTAGGTCAATTTAGGCCATTTAGACCAATTAGGCTAATTTTGGCCATTTGGGTCATTTAGGCCAATTTAGGCCATTTGTGCCAATTAGGCTATTCAGTACAATTTAGCTGATTTAAACCAATTAATAAAATTAGGCCAATTAGACCAATTAGTCCAATTAAAGCAATTCAGGTCAATTAATCGCATTAGGCCTTTTAGGGCAATTTAAGCCATTTATGTCAATTTAGGCCATTTAGTCCAATTTGACCAATTAGGGAATTTAGTTAATTTAGTCCAATTAGGCCATTTTAAAAATTATATCAATTAGGCTATTTAGGTCATTTAGGCCAATTTGGCAATTTAGACCATTTAGACCAATTTAGGCCATTTATACCAATTTGGTCAATTATGCCAATTTAGGCCATTTCGGCCAATTTAGGCCATTTAGACCAATTAGGCCAATCAGGTCAATTAGTCCATTTAGGCCAATTAAGTATATATTGTCCAGTTAATCCATTTAGGCCAATTAATCCACTTAGGCCCATTAGACCATTTAAGCCACTTAGGCTACATAGGCCACTTAGGCCACTTAGGCCCATTAGGTCACTTAGGCCCCTTAGGCCCACTATTCCAATTATGCCCATTAGGCCGCTTAGTCCCATTAGGACACTTAGACCCATTAGGCCACTTAGGCCTGTTAGGCCCATTATACCACTTAGGCCCATAAGGCCACTGAGGTCCATTAGCCCATTTGGAACATTAGGCCACTTAGACCACTTAGGTCCATTAGGCCACTTAGGTCCATTATGCCACTTAGGCCTATTAGTCTACTTAAGCCCATTAGGTCTTCTAGGCCACTTTGACCACTAAGGGAATTTAGGCCACCTAAGCCCATTATGCCCATTAGTCCTGATAGGTCACTTAGTCTCAATAGGCCACTTAGACCCATTAGGACCATTACACTACTTAGGAACATTAGGCCCAGTAGGCCACTAAGGCCCATTAGGCCCATTAGGCCACTTAGGCCCATTATGCACATTAGGCCCATTATGACCATTTTTTCACTTAGGCCCATTAGGACCATTAAGCCCTTTCATCCACTCATTCCCATTAGTCCCATTAAGACACTTAGGTCCATTTGACCACTCAGGACCATTATGCACTTTTGGACCATTAATCCCATTCAGCCCATTGGGCCAATTAGACCCATTCATCCCATTGGGCTACTTAGGCTCATTCAGTCCATTATGCCACTTTGGCTCGTTCATCCCATTAGGCCACTTAGGTCAGTTAGGCACATTAGGCCACTTTGGCTAGTTAGCCCATTAGGATCATTATGACCATTTTTTGACTTTAGCCCATTCAACCCATTAGGCTCATTAGGCCACTTAGTCTAGTTAGGACCATTGTGCCATTTTGTTCAGTTAGGCCCATTAGGCTCACGGGGTCCATTAGGCCACTTTGGCCAATTGGGCCCATTAGGCCACTATGGCTAATTAGACACATTGGGTCCATTGGGCCCATTTGTACCTTTGGTCCCATTGGGCCCATTAGGCCCCTTGGGTCCCTTTTGCGAGTTAGGCCAGTTAGGCCCATTGGGCCTATTAGGCCCATTGAGCCCATTCAACCAATTAGGCCCATTAGGCCCATTGGTCTGCTTATTCCAGTTAGGCCACTTTAGCTAATTAGACCCATTAGGCCCATTGGAAAGATAATTATAACAGTTTGGCCCATTTGGCCACTTAGGCCCCTTAGGCCCAATGTTCCCATTAGGATAGTTAGGTCAGTTAAGCCAGTTGGTCGCATTCCACCCATTGGGCCCATTAGGCCACTTAGGATCATTAGGCCCACTAGGCCCATTTGAACCATTAAGACACTTAGTCCCATTCAGCCTATTAAGCCACTTAGGCTAGTTATGCACAGTTGGCCCATTGGGCCCAATATGCCCCTTAGGCCAGTTAGGCCCATTAGGTCCATTAGGCCCATTAGGCCACTTAGGCCAATTAATCCCATTCGACCACTTAGACCCGTTAGGCCCATTATTCCATTTAGGACCATTAGGAACATTATCTCCCTTGGGTCCATTAGGCCACTTGAAAGTTCCCAACAGATGATTGTATCACTAAGAGGGGGAGGGGTGAATCAGTGATACTTTTTTATCTTATGTTTCTTTTCAAATGAAACAACCTTTGCCTCCTGTTAAATATTTTATTCCCTGATAAAAACAATTCAAACACACATCCATAGGAACAAAATAAAGATTCACTTTCAATAAGAATAGTTATGTCCTTGGTATGGTATGGAAGTGATCCAATACCTCACATTCCACTATAAAACAATCATTGGATTACAATGAGAAGGATATACCCTTTCACTCATGTATCACTATGTAAACAATCCAATAGTGCATGTGCACCCTCTTAGCAGAAATAGGTTAATGTAATGATTGTGTAACAACTCATGTTACCTGTGATTATTTTCAATTCAACAAATGTATTCAATTTAAAAAACATATTCAATTTATTACCTAGAATATGTTAAGAACTTTCTAGACTTTGTTGAGAAAAAAAACCAAGTCTGATTTTCCCAGTCCGATTCCTCCAAGTACGATTATTCTAGATACGATTCTTCCTGACACAATTTTTCAAATATGATTATGATCGGTATGATATTCCCCAGTATGAAAAGTATAAATATGATATAATGTGATAGATATGAATCGACACTACTTCAATTCTCCATATTCCTCAGTTCAGAAGACCCATTATAGAAATCAAGATCTGATTAATCTAGCCCGATACGATGATCAGCCTGATACGATTGACAAGACGAATACAGTAATTAGTTGAGTACGAAAATTACTGAGTACAATGATCATCTAAATAAATTGTTGTGATATTTTCTCTTCTATTTCACTTCAATTCGTCAAAACTTCTTAAAAAAAAGTGAATACAGAAACTTCTTCTTCTCTCAAAAACCAAAAGATTCTCTATCATGAATAGTACATTGGTCCACCTCAAGTACAACGTAATATTCCCCTTTTATAGTTGACCCTTGAATACTTTAGCAGGAATCCCAAATATTTTCCCGCTCAATCAAATTCACACTAATCTCAATTTCCCCTAAAATTTGGGGTGCATTTTGACTTCATCAACACTTCTCGAAGCTTCTTGATTCTTATAAAACTTTCACTTCTCCTTATGAATGCTAAATATGAAAATTATTTTGAATATGGAGCTCCCCCTCAATTTCACATCCAACAAACTTTGCTTTAAAACCAATTTTACTTATTCACTTCTTCTCTTGACCCACTTGAAAATATAAAAAAAAATCCACTCTGATACAATGACTCTTGACCTAATTAAAACCTACAAAGTAATTAAACCCTTTTGAAATAGTTGAATAAATTTTTGATCTCATTATATCCTTCTCTTTTCAATCATTAGCCTCAAGAAATTCCTTCTCTGGATATGATTTTCCAGAGTACGATCTTTCTCAAAACGGTTGGCATGAATACGATCATATTGGGTATGATCTTTTTCTTCTGAAGATTGAGTACAATAATCTTGGGTATGAAAGTTTTCTTATGCATATGATGGATAATCGGATGCTAAAGTACCTGATAGTGATCATTCTAGGTACGATCATTATGATTATGATCCTAAGTTTCTTCTTTCTTTCCTTCTCATCCCAAATCTGATTGCACTGGGTATGATTCCTTTTCAATTTGCTTCATCTATTTCTTCTCTTCCACTTAGATGTGATAAATTTGGATATGATTTAGAATACCACATTTCCCCCTTTCTTTCATCAAGCTTGCATCGTAATTTATCTAATTAACTAATGATTTAGGAAATACGAATCAGTAAAGCATAGTCACATTTAATTTTATCATAGTCAGCAAAATCCAATACTTCATCAAAATAAACACTTCCTTCATACCAGATCCACTTAGGCCCATTGAAATAATGAGGCCCATTAGGAAAATTTGGCCACTTAGGCCCATTTGGACACTTAAGATCATTCAACCCATTAGGCCCATTAGACCCATCATGCTGATTAGGCCACTTAGGCACATTAGACCAATTAAGACCATTAGTCCCATTAGGTAATTTAGGTCACTCGGGTCCATTGCTCCAGCTAGAACCATTTGAACCATTTGACCCATTAGGCCCATTAGGCAACTTAGGATACTTAGGCCCATTAGACCACTTAGACCTATTAGACCCATTATTCCCATTATTCTCATTAGACCCATTAGGCCCATTAGCCAACTTAGTCCACTTAGGCCCATTAGGCCCATTAGGCCACTTATTCCCATTAGGCCAATTTGAAAACATAGGACCATTAGGACCATCAGGCCACTTAGGCCCATTAGGAAACTAATTCCACTCAGGCACATTGGACCCACTAGGCCAATTAAGCCACTTAGGCCCATTAGTCCCATTCGGACACTTAAACCCATTAATCCCATTAGTCAGCTTATTCCACTTAGGAAAATTGGACCCATTAGGCCCATTAGGCCCATTGGACCCATTAGGCAACTTAGGCTACTTAGTCCCATTATGAAACTTAGGCCCATTATGCCACTTAGGCCCATTGGACCCATCAGGACCATCAGGACCATTAGGAAACTTTGTTCACTTTGGACCATTAGGCCACTTAAGACATTAAGAAACTTAGGCCCATTAGACCCATTCAGACCAGTAAGCCACTTAGTCCCATTCTATGCATTCATCCAATTAGGCTTGTTAGACCCATTAGGCCAATTAGGCCACTTAGTCCCATTAAAACCATTAGACCCATTATGCCCATTAGGCTCATTAGGCAACTTAGGCCACTTAGTCCCATTCGACCACTTCGACCCATTGTACCCATTAGGCCCATTAGGAAAATTAGTCCACTTAGGCCCATTAGGCCATTTAGACCCATTGGACCCATTACGCCCATTAGTCAACTTAGGCCTCTTAGGTCCATTAGGCCACTTATACCCATTGGACCATTAGGTCTATTAAGAAACTTAGGCCACTTAGATCAATTAGACCCATTAGGCCCATTAGACAACTTGGGCCACTTCGACCCATTAGGCCACTTAGGCCCATTGGACCCATTAGGCTGAATTATCCACAATGGGCCCATTATGCCCATCAAGACCATTGGCACCATTAGACCACTTAGGCCCAATATTCTCAATATGTCTATTAGGTCACATAGTCCATTAGGCCACTTAGGCCCATTAGGCCTCTTAGACCCATTAGAACCATTAGGCCCATTTGGCCCATTTGGCCCATTTGGCCAATTGATCCATTAGGCCCATTAGGTCACTTAGGACCAAGAGGACCATTCGACCTATTAGGTCACTTAGGCTACATAGGGCCCTTAGGCCACTTAGGCCCATCAAGTCCCTTAGACCCAATAGACCCATTGGGCCCCTTAGGCTCATTAGGACAATTAGATCAATAGGCCCATTAGGCCCATTAGTTCACTTAGGCCCAATAGACCCATTAGGCCAATTAGGTCACTTAGGCCACTAAGGCCCATTAGTCCCCTTAGACCCATTAGGCCCATTGGTATCCTTAGTCCCATTGGGCCCATTAGGACACTTAGGCCCATTAGGCGCATTAGGCCACTTAGTCTCATTCGTCCACTTAGGCCCATTAGGCCCCTTAGACCCATTAAGCCTATTGGGACTATTAGGCCAATTAGGTCCATTAGGCTAATTAGTCCATTCGTATGAATTAACCATAATGGGCCCATTAGGCCACTTAGGCCCATTATGATCATTATGACCATTAAGACCATTAGTCCCATTAGGCCCATTATGCCCATTATGACCATTAGGCCCATTATTCCCATTATGGTGTTGGAGTATGGATAGCAGTGGTCTCAACTCTGGTTCATTCCTATGTTTGGATCCTTTTCTATTTTGGGGATGTGGATTGAGGTCCCATATGGTGGTTCTGTTTGGGATTGATTTTCTTTCTCTGTTATTGGTTATCTATTTTTTTGGACTGATGTGATTTCCATCTTGGTCCCCTGCCAAGGCCTCCACCTTCTCATCCTTATTGTGCTTATTTACCTGTCATTCTGGTGCGTGGGTCTTAATGAAGGTTCTGGGAGGTGCATATCTAGTGGATTAGGGTCTTCTGGGGGGCTAATGGACCATCTTTTAAGGTTTGAATAGTTGTGATGTTCTGTTTTGATGGTTTTTTGGTGGTGTGTTGGAGTTCTATGATGGAGATATGAAGACATCAGTGGTGATTAGTGGACATCCTGGTTCGTTTTGCTCTGGTTCTCAGCTCCAACGATGATGTTCGATGATGAAAAAGGTGGTGTTCCCACCAGTGATGTGGTGACTCTAGCGATGATGATAACAACGATGATGTTCGGAGTGGACGACAACGAGGTGATGATGATAATAAGTGATGATGATGGAAGCAACTTATTTGATGTGCTATATTCAATGCAGTGGATTTTATGAAAATTTAAAAAATGATTTCAAGGGCCTAATGGGCCTAATATTCCTACTGGTCCTAATTGATGCGAACCATGCGGAAGGCACAGAGTCGATTGCTCGGGTGGAGGAATTGGATTTGCAAGGCCCAATGACACGAGGAAGATTAAAGAGGTTGAATGCTTCAATGGGCGCTCATCTTGCTTCATTAAAGGCCCAATGGGAATTACCTTGCATGGATGGAGCAAATGGGCCTATAATATCACTTATTCAAGCCCAAAATTGATGATTAAAACTTGGCCCACATGGTTGCACGAATTTGGAGGCCTTGCCCACATGGAGGATTCTAGAAATGGCATCTTTGGACACCAAAGTCAAATCCGGTGGGCTATGCACTCAAAGTCAAATCCGGTGGGCTATGTTGGAAAGTTGTGTGCTTCTTTTCCAAAAGTCTTTGTTGGCTTTTATCTTTTTGACTTTTAAGGGGACAAGGTAGGTTTAGACTTTATGACTTTAGGGTATTAGACCCTTGACCATTGTATCACCCCCTTGGCTATAAATAGCCACCCCATGGCATTGTATTGGCATTCAAGACTTAATTTGAGAGCTTATGCTTTGTTTCTCTCCGTTGTGTGAGGATTATCCCGGGTTTTCCCCCTTGCTCTTGTGTATTCTTGCCTTGTCAATCTACAAGTTAGATTGGTGATCCAAGATCACAAAGCCCCCAATTCCGTGCCTCAACCCAAGTGCGTTGTTGTGTGGATTGGCCATCACACCCCTCCCTTGAGTGTGTTGTCTAAGTAGTAGGTCACGCTCCATATAGCGTTGGTTGACTACTTGCTTCCACTATCCATACCCTTCACCCGTCACTTAGCCCCAAACCGTATCCATTATCCGCCGCCCTACGCCGTGAAGATCGGGCCACCCCGTGCGTCTCGCATCAGTTGGTATCAGAGCTCCGGTTGACACGGTAGGCGTCTATCCCTTTTATTTACTTTAATTCTATCCATTACCCTCCTTATCTTTCCATATTATTCACCCATTCAACAAAAAAAAATCCATTTTTCTTGAAAGCCTCCTGAATTGTCCTAGTTTGTGCAAGCTTGGATTATTATAAATTGAGCCAAATTTTCATTCATCTCTCTATATGTGATTTGTATCCGGCAAAAAAAAAATTCTCTCAACTCATCATTTTGTGCTTTTCAAAATTAAGCACATCCTTTATTTGAGAGATTTCGAAAAAAAAAATGTCTTACTCTCCGTTCAATCATCTTGTGCTTTAAAACTCCAAGCACAACACTTTTTGGGGAGAATTGACAAAAACAAAAGCAAAAAAAAAGAGCGGATACAATTAATCCTGTGTGCTTTACCTTATTAGCACTTTCTATTTCCATATATAACGTTTTCCATCATTTTACTTCATCCCCATTTTGTATTTGGCTCATATTGTTATCTTATCTTGCACAATCGGGCAAAACCCACAATCCACCTATCTACCCTTCTTTCCACCCTCTTTTTGACCCTTTACCATTGTTAAACCCCTTACCACTCAAGCGGGTTGTGTTAAACCATCCCCCGACACAATCTTGATTGAGGAGGAATTTGTGGCACTTGATCACCCTAAATAAGGTATTATATTTCATAAGAGCTTGGGATTCAAATTGAGTTTTGAGAGTGGAGAGAAATAAGCAAAAAAAAAATATATATATATATATCTTGTGTGTGTGAGTGTGTGCATCTTGTTGTGTGCGTGTGTGTGTACATATTGTGCGTGTGAGTGTGTATATATTGCGTGCGTGAGTGTGTATCTTTGTGTGTGTGAGTGTGTACATCCTGTGTGAGTGTGTACATCTCGCGTGTGTGAGTGAGTGTGTATCATTGTGTGTCCCCCCCCCCGGTGTGTGTTTGTGTTTGTGTAACTTATCATGGAAGAAGATCGTGGGAAGAAAATTGCTCATGTTAGCGATGAAGGAAGTCGAAGTAGATCTCTCGCACCTGAAGCTACGCAATTCCAAATGCAAGCTTTGGTGAGCCACTTCGAGAAGCTTCTTGATCGGAAGTTGGAGGTGTTACATGAGAGGATTGTTGAATTGGAGAATAAACCAAGCCCAAGGATGTTCCATGATAACCCACGACGCGCTCCCGCACCACGTCGTCCCCACATCATGGAGGAGGAGATGGTGAACTTTGATGATGATCTTGATGAAGTCCCACAAAGGAGGAGGTTTTACCAACAACCGAGAAGAGCCCAAAGGAGACAACATGATGATGACCTACTTGGCGGGATCAAGGTGAAGGTCCCTTCTTTTCTTGGGAAAAGCGATCCGGAAGCATACTTGGAGTGGGAGATGCGGATCGAGCAAGTCTTTTCATGCCATGCATATTCCGAGGAGAAAAAGGTCAAACTTGCTTCCCTTGAATTTTCTGATTATGCTTTAATTTGGTGGGATCAAGTTCAAAAGGAGAGGGCTAGATATGGTGGACGTCCCATCAACACTTGGGAAGACATGAAGTTCACCATGCGGAAGCGGTTTGTTCCCACACATTACCATAGAGATCTCCACAACAAGCTTCAACGCCTCATCCAAGGGAGTAAGAGTGTAGAAGACTACTACAAGGAGATGCAAATTGCCATGATTCGGGCAAACGTTGAGGAGGATCCGGAGGCAACCATGGCACGGTTTTTACATGGGCTCAATCGGGAGATTGCGGATCAAGTGGAGATGTACCACCATGTAGAGATACAAGATATGATCCACCAAGCCACCAAGATCGAGCAACAAATCAAAAGGAGGAGCAACATGAGGAAACCCACTACCCCTTTCACACCATGGAGAAATCCAAGGAAGGAGATTGGAGAACCATCAAAGGCAAAAGAGGTGGTTGATCGCAAAAGTGACAAGGTAATTCTTCCACCTAAGAAACCTACTTTTGAGGCTAACCAAACCAGGAATAGAGATATTCGGTGTTTTAAATGTCAAGGAAGGGGTCACATTGCTAGTGAATGCCCAAACCGTCGCACCATGATCATCAACAAGTATGGAGAATGGGAGACCGATGGAGAGAGCTCTGAAGAGGAGGAAGATGAATCTCCAGAAATTGAAAATGGAGAATTTGCGGAAGATGGCGAGATTCTTGTGACTAGAAGAGTTTTAAGTGCACAAATGACCGTTGGAGAAAAGGAGCAGCGGGAGAACCTTTTCCATACACGATGCAAGATCAATGGGAAGGTATGTAGTGTTATTGTTGATGGTGGAAGTTGTAGCAATGTGGCGAGCACCGAGTTGGTGGAGAAGTTGGGACTCCCGACTTTAAGGCATCCAAATCCATACCGGCTTCAGTGGTTGAATGATTGTGGAGAGCTGAAGGTCACCAAGCAAGTTAAGGTATTGTTCACCATCGGTAAGTACAAAGATGAGGTATTGTGCGACATTGTTCCTATGAAGGCGTGCCACTTGTTGTTGGGTCGACCATGGCAGTACGATCGGCGTGTTACTCATGATGGTTTCTTGAACCGTCACTCTTTTCTACTCCGAGGGGAACCTATAACCCTCAACCCCATGTCCCCCAAGCAAATTCTGGAAGATCACATTTTGAGAGAAAAGAAAAAAAAGAGTGATGTGGAAAAAAAGAGAGAAAATGAAAAAGGAGAGAATGAGGGAAAAATAGAAAATGAGAGAAGCAAAGAAATGGAGAGCAAAGAAAAATCAAGAGGGGAAAAAGATTTGAGAGGAGAGAAAAGTGTGATGTTGGCAAAAAAGAGTGAGGTTAAGGAAGCCTTGATTTCTCGACAAAATCTCTTAGTACTTATGTACAAAGAGGTGATGTTGAACACTAACGACTTAACATCTTCTTTGCCACATGTTGTTGAGTCTTTGTTGCAGGAATTTGAAGATGTGTTTCCCGAAGAGGTGCCACCGGGTTTGCCACCCATTAGAGGTATTGAGCATCAAATTGACCTCATACCTGGAGCATCACTACCGAACCGCCCAGCATATCGCACCAACCCAGAGGAGACAAAAGAAATTCAAAGGCAAGTTCAAGAGTTGTTGAATGTGGGGTATGTGAGAGAGAGTCTTAGTCCTTGTGCGGTACCGGTCCTTCTAGTACCAAAGAAGGATGGAACATGGAGAATGTGCATTGACTGTAGAGCCATCAACAACATCACGGTCAGGTATCGTCATCCTATCCCTAGGTTAGATGATATGCTAGATGAATTAAATGGTTCAACTATTTTCTCAAAAATTGATTTAAGAAGTGGCTACCATCAAATTAGGATGAAAGAAGGCGATGAGTGGAAAACTGCATTTAAGACAAAACATGGACTTTATGAATGGTTAGTCATGCCCTTTGGTCTCACCAATGCACCTAGCACATTTATGAGGTTAATGAATCATGTCTTACGTGCATATATTGGAAAATTTGTGGTAGTTTACTATGATGATATTCTGGTGTATAGTAGGACTTTGCATGAACATGTAGATCACTTGAGAAAAGTCCTAGAGGTGTTGAGGAAAGAAAACCTGTTTGGAAACATAAAAAAGTGTGAATTTTGTCTCGATAAGATTATTTTCCTTGGATTTGTTGTGAGTGGAAATGGAGTTGAAGTGGACACCGAGAAGATCAAAGCAATACAAGAATGGCCAACTCCAACCTCCGTTGGACAGGTAAGAAGTTTTCATGGGCTTGCTAGTTTTTACAGGAGATTTGTGAAAGACTTCAGCACACTAGCAGCACCATTGAATGAATTGACAAAGAAGAATGTTCCTTTCAAATGGGGGACAACTCAAGAAAAAGCCTTCCATGCGCTAAAGGAGAGACTCACCCAAGCCCCTCTACTTGCACTTCCAGACTTCGGTAAGACCTTTGAAATTGAATGTGATGCAAGCGGAATTGGCATAGGAGGAGTACTCATGCAAGAAGGTAAGCCTATTGCTTATTTTAGTGAGAAGTTAAATGGCCCAACTCTAAACTATGCTACATATGATAAAGAGTTGTATGCATTGTTTAGAGTACTCGAAACATGGCAACACTATCTTTGGCCTAAAGAATTTGTGATCCATTCTGATCACGAGGCTCTTAAATACCTTAGGAGCCAACATAAACTAAATAGGAGACATGCTAGATGGCTGGAATTCATTGAATCATTTCCATATGTCATCAAGCATAAAAAGGGTAAAGAAAATACTGTGGCTGATGCACTTTTGCGTAGATATTCTCTTTTATCCTTGTTGGATTCAAAACTTCTAGGTTTTGAATACATTAAGGATTTATATGCCACTGATAGTGATTTTAGAGAACCTTATGAACATTGTAAACCTGGAGTTAGTTGGGAAAAGTTCTATTTACATGATGGATTCTTATTTCGGATTGATAAGCTTTGCATTACTAATTGCTCTATCCGTTTACTTTTACTAAAGGAGTCACATTCGGGTGGGTTAATGGGGCATTTTGGTGTTTCAAAAACTCTAAGTGTTCTTAGTGAGCATTTTTATTGGCCTAGGATATCTAGAGATGTTGAGAAATTTGTGGGAAAGTGCATTGTTTGCCATAAAGCCAAATCAAAGCTGAACCCACATGGACTATATCTTCCTCTCCCAATTCCCAACACCCCTTGGGAGGACATATCAATGGACTTTATTGTGGGGTTACCACGGACCAAGAGGGGGAGAGATTCCATTTTTGTTGTGGTGGATCGGTTTTCAAAAATGGCACATTTTATTCCCTGTCACAAAACAGATGATGCCACTAACATTGCAACACTTTTCTTTCAGGAAGTAGTCAAGCATCATGGAATGCCAAGGACCATTGTGTCGGATCGAGACACAAAATTTCTTAGTTACTTTTGGAAGACCTTGTGGAGCAAACTCGGTACAAAGTTATTATTTTCCACTACTTGTCATCCACAAACCGATGGGCAAATGGAGGTGGTGAATCGCACACTATCATCCCTTCTACGAACAATTGTCAAAAAGAATATCAAGAATTGGGAGGAGTGTCTGCCACATGTGGAATTCGCATATAACAGGGCCAAGCATTCCACTACTCAATATTCTCCATTTGAAATAGTTTACGGCTTTAACCCCATTGCGCCTATTGATCTAGTTCCTTTGCCTTTACAGGAAGCAGTTAATATGGATGCAAAAGGGCGTGCAGAATTCATCAAGAAAATCCATGAAAAGGCAAGATTAAATATCGAGCATATGACCCAAAAATATATGGATCGTGCAAACAAGGGTCGCAAGCAAATGTTGTTCGAGCCCGGTGACTTGGTTTGGATTCATATGCGGAAGGAAAGATTCCCTGAAAAGAGGAAATCAAAACTCATGCCACGAGGCGATGGACCATTCCGAGTGCTTGAAAAGATTAACAACAATGCTTACAAGATAGCTTTGCCAGGTGAGTATGGTGTAAGTGCCACTTTCAATGTTTCTGATCTTTCTCCTTTTTTGGGTGTAGAGGATGAAGAGTCGAGGACGACTCCTTTTCAAGAGGGGGAGGATGATGCGAACCATGCGGAAGGCACAGAGTCGATTGCTCGGGTGGAGGAATTGGATTTGCAAGGCCCAATGACACGAGGAAGATTAAAGAGGTTGAATGCTTCAATGGGCGCTCATCTTGCTTCATTAAAGGCCCAATGGGAATTACCTTGCATGGATGGAGCAAATGGGCCTATAATATCACTTATTCAAGCCCAAAATTGATGATTAAAACTTGGCCCACATGGTTGCACGAATTTGGAGGCCTTGCCCACATGGAGGATTCTAGAAATGGTATCTTTGGACACCAAAGTCAAATCCGGTGGGCTATGCACTCAAAGTCAAATCTGGTGGGCTATGTTGGAAAGTTGTGTGCTTCTTTTCCAAAAGTCTTTGTTGGCTTTTATCTTTTTGACTTTTAAGGGGACAAGGTAGGTTTAGACTTTATGACTTTAGGGTATTAGACCCTTGACCATTGTATCACCCCCTTGGCTATAAATAGCCACCCCATGGCATTGTATTGGCATTCAAGACTTAATTTGAGAGCTTATGCTTTGTTTCTCTCCGTTGTGTGAGGATTATCCCGGGTTTTCCCCCTTGCTCTTGTGTATTCTTGCCTTGTCAATCTACAAGTTAGATTGGTGATCCAAGATCACAAAGCCCCCAATTCCGTGCCTCAACCCAAGTGCGTTGTTGTGTGGATTGGCCATCACACCCCTCCCTTGAGTGTGTTGTCTAAGTAGTAGGTCACGCTCCATATAGCGTTGGTTGACTACTTGCTTCCACTATCCATACCCTTCACCCGTCACTTAGCCCCAAACCGCATCCATTATCCGCCGCCCTACGCCGTGAAGATCGGGCCACCCCGTGCGTCTCGCATCACTAATTGTCCTAAGTGTCCTAATGGGCCTAAGTGGCCAAATGGGCCGAAATGGCTTAATGGGTCTAAGGGGTCGAATGGGCCTAAGTGGACTAATGGACCTAATGGGACTAAGCATTCTAAGTGGCCTAAAGGGTCTAATGGACCTAATGGTCCTAAGTGGTCGAGTGTGCCTAAGTGGCCTAATGGCCCAATGGGCCCAATGGGAATAAATGGCCTAATGGGCCTAATTGGCCCAATGGGCCTTAGTGGAATAAGGGGTTTAAGTGTCCCAATGAGTCTAAGTAGACTAATGGGCCCAATGGATAATGGTTCTAAGGGGCCTAAGTGACCTAAGTGACCTAATGGGGCTAATGGCCCTAAGCAGCCTAAGTGGCCTAATGGGCTCAATGGGCCTAAGTGGCATAATGGGCCTAAGTGGACTAAGTGGACTAATATGACTAATGGACCTAAGTGACACAAGTGACCTAAGGAGAGTAATGGGCCTTATGGGATCAATGGGCCTAACTGGCCTAATGGGCCTAAGTGCCCAAATGGGCCTAAGTGGCTGAAGTGGCCAAAGGGGGCCAATGGGATCAATGGGCCTGAGTGACCTAAGTGGAATAAAGGACCTAATGGGACTAAGTGGCCTTAGTGTCCCAAGAAGCCAAATGGTACAAATGGGATCAATTGGCCTAAGTGGCCTAATGAGGCTAAGTGTCCAAATGGGCCTATGTGGCCTAATGGGCCTAAGTGGCCTAGTGGACCTATTGAGCCTAATGTGGATAATTGGGGATAATGGGCCTAATTGGACTAATTGGTTGAATGGGCCTAATGGGCTAAGTGGGCCTAATAGGCCTCGTGGTCTAATAGGCCTAAGTGGCCTAATTGGACCAATGGGCCTAGGTGTCCTAATCAGCCTAATGGTTCAAATGGGTATAAGTGGCCTAAAGGGCATAATAGGTCAAATGTGCCTAATGAGCCTAATGGTCCTAAGTTTCCTAATGGGGATAATGGGACTAATGGACCTAAGTGGCCTAATGGGCCTTTATGGGACTAAGTGGACCAATGGGCCTAAGTGGCCTAATCAGCCTAATGGGCCTAAGTGGACTAATGAGACTAATGGGACTATTAGGCCTAAGTGGATTAATGGGAATAATGATCCTAAGTGGTCTAATTGGAGTAATGGTCCTAATGGACCAAAGTGGCCTAATCATCGTAATGGGACTAATGGGCCTAAGTGGCATAATGGTCCAATGGGACTAAGTGGACTAATAGTTTGAATGGACCTAATGGGATGAGTGGGATGAATTGGCATAATGGTCTTGAGTGGCCTAATAGGCCTAATGAGTCTAAGTGGCCTAATGATCCTAATGGGTTTTAGTGGCCAAATCGGCCTAATGGGCCTAAGTGGATGAATGGGCCTAATGGGCCTAAGTGGCCTAATGGGCTGAATGGTCCTAAGTGACCTAATGGGCCTAAGTGTCCTAATCAGCCTAATGGGCTTAATTAGGACTTATGTATTAGTGTTTCAGATATAGTGTTTTGGGTATAGGTTTTATGATTTTTTTGGTTCTAATTGGCCTAAATTGGTCTAAATTGGCCTAATTGACCAAATGGACAAATGAACAATTACCCTAATAGCCCAATGAACTAATGGGATAATGTCCTAATGACCTAAATGAACTAATTGTTCAAAATATCCTAATGTCCTAATAGCCTAGTGGCCTAATTTTTATAAATGAACTAATTGTTCTAAATGGACTAATAAGTCTAAATGGATTAAATGGTCTAATTGGTTTAAATGGACTAATTGGCCTAATTGGTCTAATTGACCTAGTTGGCCTAAATTGGACTAAATGGCCAAATGGGTCTAAGTGGTCTAATTGGTCCAAATGGACTAAATTGTTTAATTGGATTAAATGATCTAATTGGCCTAATTGTCCTAATTGGCCTAATTATCCTAAATTGGCATAAATGGTCAAATAGCCAAATAAAAAATTAGGCTAATGGTGTAATGAACTTATCGGATAATGTCCTAATGGACAAATTGGTCTAAATATCCTAATGGACTAATTGTAATAAGTCTAAATGGACTAATTGGTCCAAATGGATTAAATGATCTAATTGGATTAAATGGTCTAATTAGCATAATTGTACTAATTGACCTAAATGGTCTAATTGGACTAATTGTCCTAAATGTCTTAATGGAATAAATTCCCTAAATGGATTAAAGGCCTAAGTTACCTATGGCCTAATGACCTAATTGGCCTAAAGGACCTAATTTTCCTAAACGAACAAATTTATCTAACTGACCTAATTAGTCTAATTGCTCTAATTGGATTAATTTGCCTAAATGGACTAATTGGACAATTAGCTAAATAGACAAATGTACAAATGATCAAAATTACCAAGTGAACAAATAATGAAATAATACAACATAAATATAATTAGACAAAAATTAACATACAAGAGGAATCCATACTATACACATGTTTATCATGCTAATTAGTATGTATTGTTTATGTTATGTCACTAGTATTAAATTTCTAATTAAATTTATTTTTAGTTGCTTCTTCATTTTATGGATTTATTCAATAGCTACAATTTTAATTAATTCTAAGTTTATCACTTTCATATTACTCAATAATGTAGTATTATACAAATCAATTTCATTTACAGCTAGGAGAATTTGGTATCGAAGATCGTGTGCCTCGAGAAAAATTATTTTCCTTGACTAGTAAATAAAATAATGGAAGTGCTGTAAATGTACAAACCCAAGAAAATATTGTAAGTTTGTTATTGATACTTAAAATTTTTATTCGTAATTCATAATTAAATATCTTTTTTATATTTTCAACAATGTGTCGTGTAGGCCCTCGATGAGAAATAAGATGACAACTTTGGGCTAAATGATCATTTGAGACAAGTATTAGGTGAGCAGCGCCATGGGAGAGTCTAATGTTGAACCATGAAAAACATCATCCCCACTAGGTATTGGACCTCATTGGGTGCCTCTCAAACCTATCAGACTACCAAGATGAAAAAATCTCATGCAAAAGCAGATGATGCCAAAAAATAGCTATACAGGAGCGTGAAAGAAGTAAATTGGTCACCGAACACTTCCTAAAAGATATGTCAGTTATAAGACCAAAACTTCCATTAGATAATTATATTACTTTTCATTCATTTATTAAATCAATGAACTCTTTATATTATAACTTGAGTTATTTAAATGAGGGTCCTAGTGGAGGTTGAGCTGATGGTGGTGGCGGTGGGGGTGAGGGGGGGGGGTGGTGGTGGCAACGAATGTGGCAATGGCGACAATGGTGGGGGTGGGGGTTTTGAGCATAACATAAGTGTCCAATGATGGATGATATATTTAAATTTATTTTAATAATATTTTCCTGAAACCAAGAGTGAGGATCTTACATTTCAAATTTAAAATTAATTTATTTAATATTTAAAGAAATAAATACACGTGCTTAGGAACTTTTTTTGTTAGTGAATGTTGATCATCTGAAAAGACCCATTAATATTACTGTCATTGCATTGTGAGGATCTCAGGATAAAATCCCTCTAGAGGTGATCTACACGTGCTCCTATAATCTTCGAGAAACACCACTCGACCTAAAGGTTCTAGTGCGGCGAGTTTAATATCTTATGTTGTTCGTTCTTGATCACTCATTCTTCAGTCTTAAAGAAATATTTCTTACACTTCTAGTTTTTGAGAGGGAGAAGATAAGGAGTAGTTGAGAGAGAATTCGTTGTGCGAAACAATTTTCTATTCTTAATTTTTGGATGCTCTACATAATATACATAGACGCCTATTTTTAGAGTTGAGATTTAAGTTAAAATATAATTTAATTTCATACTGACCATTAAATAAATTGGTCTAAATTTTCTAATTAGACTAATTTGCATAAATTACCTAACTCGCATAATTGGCCTAATTGGCCTAAATGGCCTAAGTTGTCCTAAATGTCCTAAATGGACTATTTGGCCTTAATGACCTAAATTATCCTAATTGTCTTAATTGACCTAAATTGCCTAAATTGTCTAATTGATCTAATTGTCCTAATTGGATTAATTGACCTAAATGGCCTAAATTGGCCAAATTGGTTTAAATTTAATAATAGGACTAATTGGCCTAAATGGTCTAAATTGGACTAAATGGCCTAATTGGATGAATTGGATTAAATGGTTTAAATTATCCTAAATGGCCTAAATTGGCCTAAATGGCCTAAATGACCTAGTTGGCCCAAATGACCTAAATTGGCCTAAATGACCTAAATTTCCTAATTGTATTAATTGAACTAATTGTACTAAATGACCTAAATGGACTAAATGTCTTAATTGGCATAAATGACCTAAATAACTTAAATGATCTAATTGCCGAATTGGTCTAAATGACCTAAATGATCTAATTGGCCTAATTGACCTAAATGGAATAATTAGCCCATATGGACTAATTGGACTAATTTGACTGAATGTCCTAAATGGACTGATTGGACTAATTGTCCTAATTGGGATAAATAGTCTAAATTAACCTAAATGGCCTAAATTGTCCTAATTGACCAAATTGGTCTAAATGGCCTAAATTCATCTAAATGGTCTAAATGGATGAATTGGCCTAAATGATCTAAATAGAATAATTGATATAATTGACCTAAATTTACTAATTTGACTAAATTTCCTAAATGACCTAATTGGTATAATTGGCCTAAATGGCCTAAATTGACCTAAATGGCCTAAATTGGACTAAATGGCCTAAATTGGCCTAAATGGACAATTTTCCTAATTGGCTTGAATTGCCTAATTGGACTAATTGGAATAATTGACCTAATTTTCCTAATTGATATAAATGAGCTAAATTGGCATAAATGGGCTAAATTGGCCTACATGACCTAAGTGACCAAAATTAGCGTAATTGGTCTAAATAACCTAAATTGGATTAAATGGCCTAATTGGCCTAAATTTCCTAAATTGTATAATTGACCTAATTGACCCAATTGGCCTAAATTAGCCTAAATGTCCTAAATGGCCAAAATTTTCCTGAATTGCCTAAATTGGCCTGAAAACCTAATTGGCCTAAATTGCATAATTGGCTTAATTGGCCAAAATGGTCTAAATTGGCCTAATCGGCTTAAATGGAATAATCGGGCTAATTGGACTGATTTGTCTAAATTTCCTAAATTGGCCTAAATGGAATAATTTTACTAATTGGCCTAAACAGTCTAAATTGGCCTAAATAGCCTAAATGGCCTAATTTGCCTAAATGACATAAACTGGCCTAAATGGCCTAAATAAACTAAATTTCTTAATTGGAAAACTGGCCAAATTGGATTAATTGGACTAAAGTGGCATAAATGGCCTAAATCTTCTAATGGGCTTAAATGGCCTTAAGAGCCTAAATTGGCCTAATTAGTCTGAATTAGTCGCATTGGTCTAAATGGCCTAAATTGGACTAAATGTCCTAAATGGACTAATTCGTCTAAATGGCCTAAATGGACTAATTAGAATAATTGGTCAAAATGACCTAAATTTGCCTAAATTACCTAATGGGCCTAGTGGGCCTAAGGGTTAAATAGGCTTAAGTGGCCTAAGTGGCCTAATGGGACTAATGGGTCTAATGGACTTAAGTGGCCTAATGGGCCTAAGTGGCCTAATCAGCCTAATGATCCAATTGGTCCTAAGTTGCCTAATGGGTCTAATGAGTTGAATGGGATTAATAGGCCTAATGAGTCCACTTATCCAAAGTGGAGTAATGGGCCTAAGTGGCCTAAGTGGGCTAATGGGCTGAATGGGCCTAAGTGGGTGAGTGGGAATATTGGGCCTAAGTGTACTAATGGGACCATTAAGTCCAATTCATACTAATGGTCCTAATGGGATTAATTGGCCAAATGGATGAGTTGGACCTAAGTGTCCTGATGGAACTAATGGGCCTAATGGGTCTAAGTGGCCTAATGGACCCATTATGGTCAATTCAGCCTAATGGGCCTAAAAGAAAAATTAGCCTAATATACCTAATGGGCCTAATGGGAACAATGAGCCTAATGGGTCTAAGGGGACTTATGCCTAAGTGGACGAATGGGCCTAAGTAGCCTAACTGGCCTAATGTGTTGAATGGGCCTAAGGGGCCGAATGGGCCTAAGGGGCCTAATAGGCCTAATGGGTCTAAGGGGCCTAATGGGCCTAAGTGGCCTAAGTGACCTAATAGGCATATTGAGCCTAAGGGAACTAATGGGGATAATGGGCCTATTGGCCTAATTGGCCTAATGGGTCGAAGAGGCCCAAATGGCTCATTAGGTCAAATGGGCCTTTTGGGATTGTTGGGCCTATTGTGCCTAAGTGACCTAATGAGCCTTATGGCCTTATTTTCTTAATGGTCCCAATGAGCCTAATGGGTCTAAGGGTCCTAATAGACCTAAGTGTCCTAATGGGCCTAAGTGGCCTAATGGGCCTATTGGTCCTAAGTGGTCCAATGGACCCAATGGTCCTAATAGGCCTAATTGGCACATTATGGATAATTCAACCTAATGGGTCCAATGGTCCTAAGTGGCCTAATGGGTCGAAGTGGCCCAAGTTTTCTAATGGGATTAATGGGTTCAATGTGTCTAAGTGGCCTAAGTTTCCTAATAGACCTAATGGGTCCAATTGGTCTAAGTGGTTGAATGGTCCTAAGTGGCCTAAGTTGTCGAATGTGACTAATGGGTACAATGGGTCTAAGTGGCCTAATGGGCCTAAGTGGCCTAAGTTACCTAATTGGACTAATGGGTCCAATGGGTCTAAGTGGTCAAGTGGGACTAAGTTGCCTAAGTTGCATAATGAGTTTAATGGGCCTAATTGTTCTAATGGGTCTAATGGGCCCAAGTGGCCTAATCGACCTAATGGGTCTAATTAGTCTAATGGGATGAATGGTTTGAATGGGCCTAAGTGGCCTAATGGGATCAATTGGTATAATGGGACTAGGTGTCCTAATGGGCCTAACTGGCCTAATGGGCCTAAGTGGCCTAAGTTGCCTAATGGGCCTAATGGGCCTGATTGTCCTAAGTGGAATAAGTGGCCTAATGGGACCAATGAGCCTAATGGGTCTGATGGGACTAAGGGGCCAAAGTTACCTAATGGGCCCAATGGGCCGAATGGTCCTAATGGGACCAATGGGCCTAATGGGTCTAATGAGCATAAGTGGCCTAAGTTGCCTAATGGGCCGAAGTGGACTAATGGGCTTAATGGGCCTAAGTGTATTAATGGGTCTAAGTGGAATAATTGGCCTAATGGGTTGAATGGGCCTAAGTGGACTAAGTTTCCTAGTGGGACGAAGTGGCCAAATGGGCATAATGGGCCTACGTGGCCTAATGGGCATAATGAGACTAAGTGGCCTTAGTTGACTAATGTGCCTAATGGGACTAATGGGTCTAATGGGGCTAATTGGGCTAATGGGTCAAATATGTCTAAGTGGCCTAATGGGCCTAAGTAGCCTAAGTAGCCTAATGGGCCTAATGGGCCTAATGGGTTCAATGGTTCTAGGTGGCTCAATGGGCCTAAGTGGCCTAAGTTGCCTAACAAGCCTAATGGGATTAATGTGTCTAATGGGCCTAAGTGACCCAATCGGCCTAATGGGTCTAATGGGCCTAATGCATCAAATGATCCTAGGTGGCCTAATGGGTTAAATAGTTTCAATGAGACTAACATTACTTGAAAAAAAGGCTTTTTACGATGATGCATTTGCGGCGGGATCCCATCAAAAATGGCCCATTGAGGAAAAGGGCGTCACAAATATTATATTTTATTATGGTGTATCACAAAAGGTTATTATTTGGGATAGGCAGTGGCACCGTTGCAAATCGGTTCATTGTTTTCTTAAAAACTCTATTGCGATGGGCTGACCACCCGTCGCAAATCATTTTCCTGATTTTTTTAAAAACTTTTTACGATGGACCATCACAATTGGTATTTGCGGTGGTCCATTGAAAATACTATAGAAAATACAAAAAAATAGTCTTTTGCGATAGGCCCGTCACAAATAGTTGAAAAAATAAAATAAAAATAAAAAAATAATATAATATTAATAATAATATAATATTAATATAAATGAAATAATAATATTAATATTAGAACAATAAAATTAATTATAAAATAATATTAATAATAATGATATAATATTAATATAAATGAAATAATAACATTAATATTCATAAAATAAAATTAATTATAAAATAATTAAATAATATAATAATATTATTAATAATATTAATGAAATGGTAATATTAATATTAGTAATATAATAAAAACCTTAGTATTCACAAAAATATAAAAATATATTAATTAATAAAATAATAAATATAATAAAAAATAAATAAAAAATAAAAAGTGTAATATTCGAGACAATATAAAAACGCACTATTTAAAACTTTAAGTAGTTAATATTACAAAAAAAATACATTCAAATGTTTCATTATAAAATAAAAATACATCACTGAGAGGGCGGATCGTCTGGAGGAGGTGGAGGAGATGGTGGAGTGAACTCCATTCCTAAACTGCATGTCAAACGTCAAATTTACTCCATCTCCTCCTACTCCTACTAATGCTGCCATCGACACATCTCACCCTACATCTCCTGATTCCGCCTCTGCTACTGTCATAGGAACTCTTCATGTTGTTGTTGCTGCCACCGACAAATCTCCTTCTGCTCACTACATATAGTCTCTATAAGCTCACTCTAAGCTTGCAGCTGCTCCTCATATTGTGCATGAGATGATGATGACTCTTCATGAGATCCTCTCGGGTTGGACACCAACATCATAGAGGTGTCATAAAAACCCCCAGGGGTCAATCGAGAGTCGATACCAATAACTCATACTTTTTCAAAGGCATACTGGATTGCCTACAACCATGCTACCTCATCAAATCAGGGAGGCACTAGTCTAACCATCGGTCTCAGCCTGACTCTCACTATGTGTATGAGATGTTGCAGCCTCATATAAATCTTTCAATTAAAATTTAAAATTAAAATAGTTAAAATATTATTTTTATTTAAATTTAAAACTCAAAAAGAAATAATACTAACCGCAATCTCACGCTGGCGAGCACCTCTAATCTCTCCAGTGGCTGGATCACTATACATCCTCTTATAAATGTCGTACTCCATAAAATCGGGTTGTGCGACTGCCTATATGAATATAAAATAAACCGTTTACATTTAAAGTTATGTACAATATTTAAAGAAAATATACTTACCATATGCTCCCTATGCGTACTGAATGTACAACTACCAACTCAATGGGTCACCTCCAATCTCCCACGATTTTGTTGACCTACTGATGATCTAATCTGAAAACGCCTACTCAAAAAGTGTGTACATAATCCATACCAAACTTGATATAAAATATAATCAGGTCAGTGGATGTGACATGTCTCATAAAACTCTGTCACTTCTGCTTTCTCCATTGCCTTCTTTTTCAAATTGTGAAAAAATTGAGTGCAATGAAGATGCTTAGCTCCCTAACATTTCTTCCAGATAGCCTCATGCATGCTCTCATCAATGGGATACCATAAAACCTACAAATAACTTATTATATCAAGTTATTAATTAAATTAATTTCAAAATAAATATTATCTATTTACAAAACAGACAATGCTCTAACATGTGGTGTTGTACATAAATAGGAATCTGATCCCATGACACTCATGCATCAGAAAAATAATTACGCAATATAGCACTCCCCTGTCCAACATCTATATGCGTAAAGCTGTGAAAAAAAATTAATCAAACAATTAGAATATAAATTAATTAATTAAAACTAACTAAAATACACAGGTAAACATACCTCTGCATGTGTGGGTCGAACCCAAGATGTGGACGTCGCTCAAGGATAGGGTCGGGAATCATTAGTCAGGAAATACCACACCCCCTTTGAGAACCCCATGAACCACCAATAGTCTGATGGTTAGATGATCCGACATCCTACTCATCCAAAGGTAGATCATCCTCCTACAACAAACAATATAGATCCTCATCCTTCTAAAACACAAAATGATTATTCTTAGCAAATAGTTGAAAACCACTATTATATATAGATATATATTATATATGATTATAACCAACATTTAACTGTGTCTTTGTCCATCCTCATCCTCATCTTTATAGATATCGATGTCAATGTCTTCATCTTCCTCCTCAACATCATCAATTTCCATATTAGTTTCAGTTTCTTCATATCTTTTCATTTCAAATTCAATTATAACATCATTAAAATCATTGTCACCATCAGCCCTTAATTTTTGGGTGTCATCAATAATATTTATGTCTCTTCATGAAAAAGATGGATTTAGAGCAGTCTTTTGAAAAATTTCAATTCCTTGCACTTCAGCGAAACCACATTCACTTTCAATAAACTGAATCTATCAAGATTTAATTTTTATTATGATCCACCAATCACCCAACTCCCTTTAAATAGCATGGTTTTTGAATAATAAATTTGATGTGCCTGATGAGCCAATAAAAATGGTTCATTTACTACAAGAATAATTTTATATTGAATATCAATGATTCCATGGATCAGATGAACATGAAATCCTATATCAGTATCTAACCACTAACATTTAAACATCATTATATAATGTTTTCCTGTATAACACAGTTCAATGATTTTTTCCAGCATGCTGTAAAAGTCAACTTTAGTTTCTCTATGATGAGATCCTCTCAAGAAAACACCATTATTCATTGTTTTTTTTATTCCCCATATGCATGTGTATGAAATCAAAAACCGTTCACCACATATGAATTATAAGATTTAACCATTTTGGATGGTGGGTTATTCAATACATACAATCGATTATCAATTTTATCAGCATGTTGAGATACATGAAAATTTGTAAAACAATTATCACTATAAGAAGTATTAAATTGGGTTTTTATGTGAAATAAAAAATAATTTATGTTACCAGTTTTTGAAACCAGTAGGAAAATGTTTTTGACAATGTTCTTGAAAATCAGCTGCTATAATTTGTGGAAACTATTTATTGATATGATTATCATATAACGTATAAATAAAATAAGATTAATGTACTGTTACAAAAATTATAGAATAATTTATAGGATCACTCATAGTATAAATGGTGTTATTTCTTCACAGTTGACAAGAATATATGTATGATCTCTGTGATGTTCACCATCTGAAATTCATCATTCATAAAGTCCATCTAAGCCAAGTTCGAGCTAATTTAAAAATGATAATTGATAGTTCAAAGCATCATCAACATTTCCCTCATTATGGCTCATGTGGTTTTTTTTAGGGATATTCATATTGAAATTAATGATAGTAGAAAAAAGAAATTTCATATTGCAAATATGATTTTACAATTGAGCCTTCAACTGATGCTTGTTACATACATTTTTTTTTCAATTTCTGCATGCATCTCTCAAATGGGTATATCCATCATAACTATACCAGACCTCCACAGTTTGTTTCATGTGGAAAATGTAATATCAAATGTTCCATTGACTCAAACAAACCTGGCAGAAAGATTTTTTCTAGTTTGCATATAATTAAAATGAAATCTTCTTGCATTTTTTTTACTGATTCTTAGTCTATTTTTGATGCACAAATCTATTGAAAAAATATGATATGTATGTTAGAACGTCCCAAATCATATATTTAACAAACCTATTTATATAATTAGCATAAGTCTTTCTATTAAAATGTGATAGTCTTGAATTTTCAATCCAATAATATGAACATTTCTGACACATCTACCCAAATTGGAAGGATAACCATATGGAAGTCTTAAATCTATAATACACTAACAAAATAATAAGATAATATCCTTGGACAGTGTATAAGATGCTTTTTTCTACATTAACTTCTGTGATCTGACATTTTCAAATAGTTCAAGTTCTGGTCTCTTGCAAATTTGGGAAAATCTAATTGTTCCTTTACATTATCTTTGGTCTTACCTGGTGTACTAAAAAATATATAAAATAAATTCTCAAAATAGTTCTTCTCAATATGCATCACATCCAACATGTGACGTACCAAAAAATCAGACCAACGCGGAAAATCACAAAAAATGCTCTGTTTTATACAATTGTGCTCTTTTACAAACCCATCAATTTTATGTTAGTTTATTGTTAGTCCAAATGTGATGGGAGGTATTGAAGAGAAAATTTATTTTAACTATGTACCTGAGATCATTATTTTAGGCCCATATTTTTCAACTGTTACTTTTCTGAAATTATATTTTTTTCTTCGAAAAGGATGATTGGTCGGAAGAAATCTGCGATGATAGTCGAAAAACAAGGTTTTTTCCATTAAAGAACATAAATGATTTTTTGTCTGTCATACAGTATGAATATGATTTTGGAAAATGTGTACTTCATCCAGATAACATGTCATATGTTGGGAATTCACTAATTGTCCACATCAATGCAACTTTCAGTAGGAAGTTTTGTTTCACAGGAACATCATATGTACTTAAACCATTAATCCATAGTGAATTTAACTCATCAATCTATGGTTTCAAATAAACATCAATATTTTTTTCGGATGAACTGGAATTAATAAGGTCAAAAATATATACGGATCCTTCATCAACATCCATGGAGGTAAATTATACGGAGTTATAAAGATAGTACAGCATGAATACTGACTACCGTAAGAACCAAATGGACAGAAACTGTCAGTAGAAAGACCCAATCGCACATTTCGGGCTTCTAAAGAAAAATATGGATGCAGTTGGTCAAAATGTTTCCATGAATCACCATTAGAGGGACGATTTAAGCTTTTACTAGTTGAAATGTTGGTTTTGTGCCATGACATCAATGATGCAATGTTTTGAGACATAAATAAATGATGAAATCTGGGTGTGAGTGGGAAATATCACAATTTTTTTACAATAATAAATCCAGACTTCCCTGGTTGAGATTATTTATACCTTGATTTTCTACATGTAGGACAACTATACAACCACTCATTTTCACCGTAATATAAGATGCAGTCTTTTTAACATGCATGAATCTTCTAATAACCAAGACCCAGATTATGAACCAGCTTCTTACTCACATATAAATTTGGAGGCAGCACATTTCCTTCAGCTAGAAGTGTTTTAAACAAAGATAATATCTAATCAAAACAACTATTTGACATTCCATTATCTGATTTAATATCCATAAATTTGGAAACTTCTTTAAACTTTCTTATCTTATAACCAGGATATTAGGAATCCTCAACAGACCTAAAAAACTCATATAAATGAGATGGTTCTAACACAGTAGTTAAATCAATATCATCCTAAGTTTCAGTTTGTTGAAAATACGGACCTTCCACATTATGTACTAAATTTTGAAACCATGTTGTATGTGGAACCAAATTATTAATATCTTCTCTGAAACTGTGTTCACCATGTTGATACCAAAAAACATGATCTGGTTGAAATCCAAAATGAAATAAATGACCACCAACATTTTCAAATGTTGCATACGTCCTCATATCACATTTTTTACAAGGAAACTTAATTGTCTCTTCTGAAATAAATTTTGTTTGTGATGATGCAAATTATAAGAAATATTGAACACCCTCAAATATATAAAGGATTTAAACCAGAACCATTTGGATTCATGTGATGATTTATCCAAGCATGATAATCTAATAATGACTATTTTCAACTTCCTTATTCCATATTTTTCTAAAAAATATGAAATAATTAGTTATTTTTGATAATTTGATATAAGATAAACACTATCCAAAAAAGGAAAGACAATTAAATTCTCTTTTCTAGTAATTTATAATAATTTCTATTATTTTATAGTTATTTATACTATTTTCTAAGCTTTTATACTAATATACACTTATTTATAAAAATTTATACTAATTACCACTAATTATTATTAATTACAGGTATTTTATACTAATTATTGTTAATTACCCATGACACAATTTCCAACAAATTGGCAGTAACTCTTTTGACTAATGACTCGCCCCCTTGCAACTTTCTGTGACTAAAATCACTTTTAAAGGTTTTCTCCGACATACAAATATCCATTTTCATATGCACGATGATGGAGAGCAGGAAGGCCTCACCATGCTTCTCTCTATGCTCGTGCATACGAAAATTGACATTTATACATTGAAGCATACTTTTCATTGTGATTTTAGTTGGATAAGTTCCCAGGAGATGAGTAATTGGGAAAATAGCCTCTTTTGTCTAATGGATCACCTCCTTGCAACTTTCTCCGACTTAAATCACTATGAAAAATCTTCTCTGACGTACGTCGGAACATATTTTTCATACTGATTTCAGTGGGAGAAAGTTGCAAGGAGCTGACACGTCGATCAAAAGGAATGTCGTCTATCCACTAGAAATTGTGACAGCTTATCAATGTACTTGAATTTATTCTAATTTATTACTAATTAATCCTAATTATTACTAATTAATCCTAATTATTACTAATTAACCCTCATTGTTACTAATTCTTCCTAATTGTTACTAATTAACACTACCACAAAAAAAGTTTTTCGCAGCGCCCCCCTTTATCAGCGCTAACGAAAAAGTGCTGATAAAGGGGGGCCCCTTTATCAGCGCTCAAAAAAGCACTGATAAAGGGTGCCTTTATCAGCGCTAAAAAAAGCGCTGATAAGCGCCCCCCTTTATCAGCGCTTGCTTAGTAGCGCTGATAAAGGGCCCCCCTTTATCAGCGCTTGCTTAGTAGCGCTGATAAAGGGGGGCCTTTATCAGCGCTTTTTTAGCGCTGATAAAGGGTCGGCTTCAAAAAAAAATTAAAAATATATTAATATATAAATATAGTTATATTGTTATATAAATATAATATATAATTTTTAAATATATTTTAGATAAGTATAAATGTACATTTACACTTTTTATACTTAATATTTAAGATATTTAGTGAAAATGACTTCTTAAAAAATTAAAAAAATATTTTTAATTAATATTTTGATAATCATTATGGAGTAATAGTCATTTAATAACAATTTGAGGACTAAAAAAACTAAATAAATTTAAAAAAGATCCAAAATATGTTGAAAACACAACTCAAATTTCAAACGGCCATAACTTTTGATCCGGGTGTCCGTTTGAGCTCTACCACATATCAAATCGAAGCCTGCGACGAGCTCTACGTCGTTGTGACTCAGGGGGACCCTGGTCAAGCGTTTTTTGAGGCCAAAAGAGGCCCAGAAGGCCTCCAAAACTGAGTTTTTTGTCGGGGTACCCAGATTTTTTAATATTTTGTGGATTTTCAAACTCGTTTAAGGGGGTATTGTTGGCTTTTCTTGGTGGGGACTAAATTTATTCCAAGTTATTACATTCATATTGATATTATGTCTTTGAAATTTCATCCTTTTTTATAATGAACTGCTATTTATAATCAAATATATAACTATATGTACATATTTTTTATATATTCGCACCTAAAAATTAATTTTTTTAAATAAATAATTAAACATATTTACATATAAAATATATTAGCTTTATCTAAATAATAACTAATATCCATTTTATTTAAAATACCAATATATGAATATTTATATACCTATATATTAATCTAACTATATATATATTAATCTAATAACTATATATATATATTAATATAACTACATATATATATATTAGTATTACTATAAATATATATATTAATATCACCATAAATATATATATTAATATCACTATATATATATTAATATAACTATATAAATATATATTCATATAACTATATATATGTTAATATAACTATATATATGTTAATATAACTATATATATGTTAATATAACTATATATATGTTAATATAACTATATATATGTTAATATAACTATATATATGTTAATATAACTATATATATGTTAATATAACTATATATATGTTAATATAACTATATATATGTTAATATAACTATATATTAATATAAATATATATTACTATACGAATAAATATAACTAAATATATATATATATATATAGATATAGATATATATTAATACCACTATATATATATATTAATATTACTATATATATTATAATATAACTATATATATATTAATATAAATATATATTACTATACGAATAAATATAACTAAATATATAAATATATATATAGAGATATCATGAATTGGAAAGCAAATCAAAATAGAGTAGTGGTAAGGGCTTAGGCGCGCAGGGGGGAGGTCTCGAGTTCAAATCCTGGTGGAGGCAGGGGTGCGCGCGCATGGGGAATATTGGAGAAAGCATTGTTAAAGGGTGGAGGGGGTGCGTGGGGTGTTGTGGTCGAAAAGCGCTGTAAAAGGGGGGGTTCAAGCGCTATAAAAGCCCCCCCGATTGGCCAGTATTTTTAAAAAAAAATTAATTTTTTTAATTTTTTTAACTTTTATCAGCGCTTTTTTAAAAGCGCTGATAAAAGAGTCCTTTATCAGCGCTAAAACGAGAGCGCTGATAAAGGAAGCGCTGATATAGGACACCTTTATCAGCGCTAAAAAAAAGCGCTGATAAAGGAGTACTTTTATCAGCGCTTTTTTTAGCGCTGATAAAGGGGTCCTATATCAGCGCTTTTCGGAGCGCTGATAAAGACCATTTTTAGCGCTGATAAAGGCCGTGTTTGTAGTAGTGAATCCTAATTATTACTAATTATTACTAATTGTTACTAATTATTAATAATTGTCACAAATTAATCCTAATTAATCCTAATTAATCCGAATTATTACAAATTAATCTTAATTATTACTAATTAATCCTAATTATTACCAATTAATCCTAATTATTTCTAATTAAACCTAATTGTTACTAGTTATTACTAATTAATGCTAATTATAATTAATTATTACTAATTAATCCTAATTATTACTAATTAATCCTAATTATTACTGATTATTACTACATTTTTTTGATTTATTATAATTTAGTACTCATTATTACTAATTATTACTAATTATTACATTGTTTTACTAATTATTGTATATTATTACAATATATTACTAATTATTGATAATTATTACTAATTAATCATAATTATTGATAATTATTACTAATTAATCATAATTATTGATAATTATTACTAATTAATCCTAATTATTGATAATTATTACTAAATATTTATAATTGTTATAAATTATTACTAATTATTATAATTATTACAAATTATTTCTAATTATTCATAATTAATCCTAATTATTACTAATTATTACTAATTATTACAATTTATTACTAATTATTACAATTTATCACTAATTATTAAATTTTATTACTAATTATTACAATTTATTAACAATTATTACAATTTATTACAAATTATCACAATTTATTACTAATTATGACTAATTATTTCTATTCATTTATAATTGTTACTAATTATTACAAATTATTTCTAATTATTACTAATTTTTATAATTTCTTACTAATTATTAATAATTATTACAAATTATTACAAATTATTAAAAATTATTACAATTTATTTCCATTTATTAATAATTATTACAATTTATTACCAATTATGACTAATTATTACTAATTATTATAATTTATTACTAATTGTTACAATTTATTATTGATTATTACAATTTATTACTAAGTAATACTAATTAATACTAACTAATACTAATTATTACTAATTACTACTAATTATTTCTAATTATTACTAGTTATTTCTAATTATTACTAATTATTACTAATTATTACTATTTATTTCTAATTATTTATAATTATTTCTAATTATTTCTAATTATTACAATTTATTACTAATTAGAATAATTTATCACTAATTATTTCAATTTATTACTAATTATTACAATTTATAACTAATTATTACAATTTATTGCTAATTATTACAATTTAATACTAATTATTACAATTTATTTCTAATTATTTCAATTTATTACTAATTATTTCAATTTATTACTAATTATTTCAATTTATTACCAATGATTTCAATTTATTACTAATTATTTCAATTTATTACTAATTATTTCAATTTATTACTAATTATTTCAATTTATTACTAATTATTACAATTTATTACTAATTATTACAATTTATTACTAATTATTACAATTTATTACTAATTATTACAATTTATTACTAATTATTATAATTTATTACTAATTATTACTAATTATTTATAATTAACCCTTAGACGTAATTATTCATAAAAATAAATACTGAAAAAAAATATCTAATTATAATTTAATTTAATTCAATCTAACTAACAAAAATTATAAATAATTTAAAATAAAATAAATTAACTAAACAATAAAAAAAATAGACAAATAACTTGAAACTGAAGCTTTTGGAGTATAAAAGCTGCAGATTATGCTCCGATTTAAAAGTTTAAACTATGAAAAATTTTAGAAGAAAATTTTTCAGAAGAGATAGAGAGAGAAGTTGAGAAAGAGGTAGAATGAGAGGAAAAACAGATGGGGGTATATATAAGTTAGATTATTTGTGACGGGCTTATTTGCGACGGGTCCCGTCGCAAATACCCACTGCCCGCATTAATTAAAGTCGGATGAAAAAAAATTATTTGTGACGGGACAAGTATCCCGTCGCAAATACTAAAAACCGCCACAGGGTATTTACGATGGGAATTGGAACCCGTCGCAAATACCCCTGCACGCGGTTTGACGCGCATTTGGCGCCAAACCTTTTGCGATGGGTCCTAACCCCCCCACCCCATGTTGCAAAAAACTATTATTTGCGATGGTCCAATTGTCCCGTCGCAAATAACCCGTCGCAAATGGTCATCTTTCCCATAGCGTAAGTGGCTTAATGGGCCTAAGTGGCCTAAGTTGCCTAATGGGCCGATGGTTCCAATGAGACTCAGTGGATCTGGTATGAAAGAAGTGTTTGTTTTGATGAAGTATCAGAGTCTTCTAACTGTGATAAAATTAAATGTGACTATGCTTTACTGATTCGTATTTCATAAATCATAAGTTTATTGGAGAACTTATGATGCAAGCTTGATGGAAGAAAGTGGAAAAGTGGTATTCCAAATCGTATCCAGATTTGTCATATCTAAGTGGAAGAGAAGAAAGAGACGATGCCAATCGAAAAGGAATCGTACCCAGTGCAATCAGATTCGGGATGAGAATGAAAGAAAGAAGGAACTGAGGATCATGATCAGAATGATCATACCCAAAACGATCATTATCAGGTACTTTAACATCTGATTATCCATTGTATGCATAAGAAAACATTCGTACCTAGGATGATCGTACTCAGGCTTAAAAAGAAAAAGATCATACCCAGTATGATCGTATTCAGGCCAACCGTTCTCAGAAAGATCGAACTCTGGAAAATCATATTTAGAGAAGGAATTTCTTGAGGTCAATGATTGAAAATAGAAGGAAATAGTGAGATCAACAATGTAGTCAACCATTTCAAAAAGGTTTAATTACTTTGTAGGTTTTAATTGGGTCAAGAGTCATTGTATTAGAGTGGAATTGTTTTATATTTTCAAGTGGTTCAAGAGAAGAAGTGAAGAAGTAAAAGTGGTTTGAAAGAAAAGTTTTCTGGATGTGAAATTGAGGGGAATATCGACATTCAAAAGAATTATCATATTCAGCATTCAGAAGGAGAAGTGAAGGTTCTAGAAGAATCAAGAAGCTTTGAGAAGAGTTGATGAAGTCAAAATACACCCTAGATTTTAGGGGAAATTGAGATTAGGGTGAATTTGATTAAGTGGTAAAAAAATTGGGATTCTCACCAAAGAATCTCGAGGGTCACCTATAAAAGGAGAAAAGTACATTGTACTTGAGGTGGACCGATGTACTATTCATGAGAGAGAAGCTCTGAGTTTTAGAGAGAAGGAGAAGTTTTTGTATTCACTTTTGTTGAAGAAGTTTTTATGGATTGAAGTGAAAGAGAAGAGACAAGATCACAATATTATATTCAACTGATCCTCATTCTCAGTGTTTATCGTACTCAGCTGGTTTCTATATCTATCTTGACAATTGTATTCGGTTGATCATTGTATTGGGCTGGATTAATCAGATCAGTATTTTCATAATGGGTCTTCCAGACTGAGGAAGATGTATAATTGAAGTGGTGTTGATTCATCTTTGTCTCATTCTATCAAATTTATATTTTTCGTACTAGGGAGAACCGTACCGAACATAATCGTACTGGGAAAATCATATCGAGAAGAATCATATGAGGGAGAATTGTATGAGGAGGAATTAGACTAGGAAAATCATACTGGGAAAATAAGGCGTGGTTTTTTTTCTCAAAAAAGTCTAGGAAGTTCTTACCATCTTCTGGGTAAGAAATTGAAGAAGTGTTTTCAATTGAATACATTTGTGGAATTGAAAAGAATCACAGGTAACATGAGTTATTGCACAATCATTGCATTACCCTATTTGTGCTAAGAGGGTGCACATGCACTATTGGATTATTTACATAGTGCTACACGAGTGAAAAGGCATATCCTACTCATTGTAATCCAATGATTGTTTTCTAGTGGATTGTGTGGTATTGGATCACTTCCATACCATACCAAGGATGTAGTTATTCTTATTGAATACTGAATCTTGTAAATACTTTTATTCTTGTGGATTTGTGTTTGAATTGTTTTCAGTAGGGAATAGAATCTTTAACAGGAGGTGAAGGTTGTTTCATTTAAAAAGAAGCATTAGAGAAAAAAGTATCACTGATTCAACCCCTCCCCCTCTCAGTGATACAATCATCTGTTGGGCACTTTCAAGTGGCCTAATGGGCCCAAGGGGCCAAATGGGCCAAATGGTCCTAACTAGCCTAATGAGCATAATGAGCCTAAGTGGTCGAATGAGCTTAACTGGCCTAAGAGGCCTAATAGGCCTAATGGACCTAATGGGCCTAACTGGCCTAAGGGGACTAATGGGCCTAATGGGCCAACTGTGCCTAACTGTGCCTAACTGGCCTAAGTGGTCTAATAGGACGAATGGGCCTAAGTGGCCTAATAGGTCGAATTTGCCCAACTAGACTAACTGGTATAATTGTCCTAATGGGTACAATGGGCCTAAGGGCCCTAAGTGGTATAATGGGCCTAACTGGCATAAGTGCCGGCCCAATGGGCATAATTGGTCTAATTGGCCTAAGTGGCCTAACTGACCCAATGGGACCGATGATCCTAATGGGTCAAACAGGCCTAATAGGACCAATGGGCCTAACTGGCCTAATGGGTAGAATGGGTCTAACTGGCCTAACTCACTTAAGGGGACCAAGGGGCCTAATGGGTGGGTCCAATGGGCCTAACTTTCCAAAGTGGCCTATTGGTCCTAACTGGCCTAAGTGGCCCAATTGGCCTAATGGGTTGAACGAGCCTAAGTGGCGTAATGGGCTCAATGAGCCTAATGGGCCTATTGTCCAAAGTGGCATAATGGGACTAACTAGGCTAAGTGGCCTAAAGGGACTAATGGGTAGAACGGTCCTAAGTGGCGTAATGATCTGAATGAGCCTAAGTATCCCAATGGGCTGAATGAGCCTATGTGGCCCAATGGGCCGAATGAGCTTAGTGGGCTGAATGGGCCTACTAGGCCTGAGTTTCCAAATGGGCCTAAGTGGCCTAATGGTATTAATGGGCCTAAGTGGATGAATGAGCATAATGGACCTAATGGGACTAAGTCCAAAATGGGCCTAGTGGGTCTAATGAGCATAAGTGGCCTAATGAGCCTAATGGGTCTCAGTGGTCTAATGGGCTAGGTGGCCTAATGGTCCTAAGTGGCCTAATGGGCCTAATGGACCTAAGTAGAATAATGGAACTAATGGGCTTAATTGGAAAAATGTGCCTAAGCGGCCCAATGGGCCTAATGGGAATAATGGGCCTAAGTGGCCTAATCGGCCTAAGTGGCCTAATCGGCCTAAGTGGCCTAAGTGGCCTAATGGGCCTAAGTGGCCTGATGGGCCTAATGGTCCTAAGTGTCCTAATGAGCCTAGTGGGTCTCAATAGCCTAATGGGACTAATGGGCCTAAGTGGACGAAGTAGCCTAATTGGCCTAAGTGGACGATGTAGCCTAATTGGCCTAAGTGACCTAATGGGCCAAGTGTGCATAAGTGGCCTAATGGGCATAAGTGGCCTAATATGACTAATGGACCTAATGGGACAGAGTGGCCTAATGGGCCTTAGTGACCTAATGGTCTTAAGTGGACAAATGGACATAATGGGCCTTAATGGCCGAAGTGGCCGAAGTCGCCTAATGGGACAAATGGGCCTTAGTGGCCTAATGGGCCTAAGTGACCTAAATGGCCTAATGGACTGAATGGGCCCAAGTTTCCTAATGGGCCTAATGGGCCTCAGTGGTCCAATGGGCCTAATGGGATTGAGGGTCCAAATGGGCCTAATGAGACTAAGTGGCCTAATGGGCCTAATGGGCCTTAGTGGACGAATGTGCCTAATGTGCCTAATGGGCCCAAGTAGCCTAAGAGGCATAATGGGCCTAATGGTACTAAGTTTCCTAATGATCTGAATGGGCCTAAGGGCCCTAATGGGCCTCAGTGGCCTAATTGGCCTAATGGGCCTAAGTGGCCGAAGTGGCCTAATGGGCCTAATGGGCTAAAGTTGACTAATGAGCCTAATTGTCCTAATGGGCCTAATGGGACAAAGTGAACTAAGAGGCCTAATGGGACAAATGGGACTAAGTGGCCTAATGGGCCTTAGTGGCCTAATGGGCCTAGGTGGCCTAATGGGCCTAATGGGCCTAAGTGGCCTAATGGGTCTTTGTGGCCTAATGGGCATAATGGGCCAAAGTGGTCTAAGTGGTCTAATGGGCCTAATGAAACTAATGGGCCTCATGGGACTCAATGGCCTAATGGACATAATGGGCCTAAGTGGCCTAATGGGCTGAATGAGACTCAGTGGCCTAATGGGCTCATTAGGCCAAAGTGGCCTAAGAGGCATAATGTGCCTAATGGACCTAAGTGTCTTAATGGGACTACTTTGCCTAAGTGGCCGAATGGGTCTTAGTGGCCTAATGGGCCGAATGGGCCTGAGTGGCCTAATGGGATCGTTGGGCCAAAGTGGCCTAAGAGGCATAATGTGCCTAATGGACCTAAGTGGATTAATGGGACCAGTGAGCCTAAGTGCCCTAATGGGCCTTAGTGGCCTAATGGGCCTAATGGGTATAATGGGGCTAAGTGGCCCTAGTGGCCTAATGGACCTAAGTAGCCTAATGGGCTTAATGGGACTAATGGGCCTCAGTGGCCTAATGAGCCTAATGATATTAAGTGGGATAAGTTACCTAATGGGCCTAATGGGAATAATGGGCCTAGTGGGCCTCAATGGAATAATGGGCCTAGGGGTCCTAAGTGGCCTAATGGGCCTAACGAGCCTAAGTGGCTGAAATGGATTAATGGGCCTAAGGGGTCGAAGTGGCCTATTGGGCTTAATGGGCCTTAGTGGCCTTATGGGCCTAAGTGGCCTAATGAGGATAATGTGACAAATGGGCCAAATGGGCCTAAGTGGACAAATGGGCTTAATGAGCCCAATAGGCCTAAGTGGCTTAATAAGGCGAATGAGCCTAAGTGGCCTAATGGGCCTAATGGGCCTCAATGGCCTAATGGGCCTAAGTGACCTAAGGGGCCTAATGGAACAAATGGGATTAATGGGCCTAAGTGGCCTAATGAGCCGAACGGGCCTAGGTGGCCTAATGGGCATAACATGCCTAAGTGAAAAAATGGGCCTGATGGGCTTGATGTGCCTAATGGGCCTAATGGGCTTGAGTGGCCTAATGAGATGAATGGGCCTAAGTGGCCTGATGAGCCTGATGTGAATAATGGGCCGAATGGTCCTAAGTATCCTAATGGTCTTGATGAACCTAATGGGACTAATGGGCCTAAGTGGCCTAATTAGATGAATGAGCCTAAGTGGCCTAATGGGTCTAATGGGCCTTATGGGACGAATGGGCCTAAGTGGCCTAACAGGCCTGATGGGCCACATGGGCCTAATGCGCCTAATTGGCCTAATGGACCTGATGGGCCTAATGGGAGTAATGTGTCGAAGTGGCTTAATAGGCCTAAGTGGCCTAAGTGCCATAATGGGCCTAATGGTCCTAAGTGGCTTAATGCACTGAATAGTCCTAAGTGGCCTAGTGGGCCTAAGTTGCCTAATGGGCCTATGTGACCTAATGGACTTGATGGGCCTAATGGGTCGAATGGACCTCAGTGGACTCATGGGCCTCATGGGCCTAAGTTGACTAAGTGGCCAAATGGGCCTAATGGGCCTAAGTGGACGAATGAGCCTAATGGCCCTTAGTGGCCCAATGGGCCCAATGGGCCTATTGAGTCTAAGCGGCCTAAGTGACATAATGGGCCTAATTCGACTAATGGGCCTAATGGTCCTAATGGGCCTATGTGGCCTAATGGGCTTAATGGGCCTAATGGGCTTAAGTGGCCTAATTAGCCGAATGGGCTGAAGTGGCCTAATAGGCCTAATGGGCCTAATGGGTCTTAGCGGCTGAAATGGCCTAATGGACCCAAGTGCCCTAATGGGCCTAATGGGCCCTAGCGGCCTAATGGGCCTTAGTGTCTGAAATGGCCTAAGTGGCCGAATTGGACTAATGGGCTTAATGGTCCTAAGTGGCCTAATGGGCTTAGGTGGCCTAATGGGCCTAAGTGGCCTAATGAGCTTAACTGGCATAATGGGATTAATGGGCATAATGGGCCTAAGTGGCCTAAGTGGTCTAAGGGGCCAAAGTGGCCTAATGGTCCTAACTGGCCTATTGAACCTAATGGGCCTAATGGGCCTTAGTAGCTGAATGGTCCAAAGTGGCCTAATGGGCCTAATGAGTCTAAGTGGCCTATTGGACCTAATTGGCTTAATGGGCCTATGTTTCCTAATGGACCTACTTGGCCTAATTGGCCTAAGTGGCCTAATGAGAGAAATGGGCCTAAGTGACCTAATGGGTCGAATGAGCCTTAGTGGCCCAATGAGTTGAATGAGCCTAATGGGCCTAAGTGGCCCAATGGGCCTAAGTGGCCTAATGAGATGAATGGGCCTAAGGGGCCTAATGGGCCTAGGGGGCCTAATGGCCCCGATGGGCATAATAGGCTAAATGGGTCTAAGTGGCTTAATTAGTTGAATGAGCATAAGTGGTCTAATGGGCCTGATGGGCATAATGGGCATAATGGGATGAATGGGCCTAAGTGGCCTTATTATCTTAATAGGCCTGATGGGCCTAAGTGACCTAATGGGCCGAATGGGCCGAATGGGCCAAATTGGCCCAATGGGCCTAACTGGCCTAATGGGCCTATTTGGCTTAATGGGCCTAATGGACCTGATGGGATTAATGGGCATAATGGTCCTAGGTGGATTAATGGGCCTAAGTGGCCTTAGTGGCCTAATGACCTGAATGGGTCTAAGTGGCATAATGGTTCAAATGGGCCTAAGTGGCCTAATGGGATTGATGGGCCTAATGGGACTAATTGGCCTCAGTGGTCTCATGGACCTAATGGTCCAAAGTGGCCTAAGTAGGATAATGGTCCTCATGGGCCTAATTGGGCTTATGGGCTTAAATGGATGAATGGACCTGACGGGCCTGATGGGCCTTGTTGGCCTAATGAGCCCAATGGGCCTAATTGGCCTAATGGCCAAAATGGATCTCAGTGGCCAAATGGGCCTAAGTGGCACAATGGGCCTCAGTGGCCTAATGGGTCTAATGGGCCTAAGTGTCCTAATGTACCTTTGTGGCCAAATGGGTCCAGTGGGCCTAATAGGCCCGATGGGTTCAATGGGGTGAAGTTGCCCAATGGGCCTAAGTGGCCGAATGGGCCTGATGGGCCTAATGGGCCTCATGGTCCTAAGTGGACTAAGTGTCCTAAATGGGTCATATGGGCTAAAGTGGACTAATGGGCCTTGTGGGATTGATGGGCATAATGGGCCTTAGTGGCCTAATGGGTCTGATAGGCCTAATGGGCAGAATGAGCCTAATTGGCCCAATGGGCCTAATGAGCCTAAGTGGCCTAATGTGCATAATGTGATTGATGGGTATCATGGGCCTAATGGCCCAAATGGGCCTAAGTGGCCTAATGGGAATAATGGTCCAAAGTGGCATAATGGGCCTAATGGACCTTAGTGGCCGAATGTGCCTGATAGGCACGATGGGCCTAATGGGTCCAATGGGTCTAATTGGCCTAATGGGCCTAAGTGGCTGAATGGAACTAATGGGCCTATGGTTTTAATGGGCCTAAGTGGATTAATGGGCCCAATGGGCCGAATGGGCCTAAGTGGCCTAAGTTTCCTAATGGGCTTAAGAGGCAGAATGGGCCTAATGGGCTTAAGCTGCAGAATTGTCCTAATATGCCTAAGTGATGAAATGGGCCTAATGGACCTAAGTGGTCAAATGGGCCTGATGGGCCTAATGGGTCTCAAGGGCCTCAAGGGCTGAAGGGGATTCATGTTCCAAATGGGTCTAAGTGTCATCATGGGCCCAATGGGACTAATTGGCATAGGTGGCCTAATATGCATAATGGTCCTAATGGGCATAATGGGACTTAGTGGCTTCATGGGCCTAATGGGCCTAATGGGAATAATGGGCCTATTGGGCCTAATGGGCCTCATCGACCTAAGAGTCCTAATGGGACCAGTGGGACTAATGGTCCTAAGGGGCCTATGTGGCCATTGTGCTAATGTGGCTGAATGGGCCTAAAGGGCCTAATCGGCCTAATGGGCCTAAGCGGACCAATGGACCTAAGTGGCCCAATAGGCCTAAGGGCCTCATAATCCTAATGATAAAAATGGGCCAAACTAGTCTAATGGCCTCATGGTCCCAATGAGCCTAATGATACCAAGTGGCCTAATGAGAATAATGGGCTTAAGTGGCCTAATGGGCCTGATGGGCCTAATGGGCCTCATGGGCCTTAAGGACTTACGTGACCTAATGGGCCTATTGGGCCTAAGTGGACTAATGGCCTTGGTGGTCCTGATGGGCCTAATGGGCCTAATGGGCCAAATTGGATTGATGGGCCAAAGGGGCTTCATGGGCCTAATGGTCCTAAGATGCCTCATGGGCCCAATGGCCTTAATGGGGATAAGTTTCCTAAGTGGGACTAAAGGGACTAATGGTTAGAATGGGTATAAATAGATTAATGAGAATAATGGGCCCAATGGGCCTTATGGGCCCAATGGGCCTCATGGGCCTAAGGTGCCTAATGAGTTGAGTGGGCCTAATGTGCATAATAGGCCCAATGGGCCAAATGGGATGAATTTTCCTAGTGGTCCCAATGGTCCTACTGGTCCTAAGTGACCTAATGGTCCTAATTAGCCTAAAGGGCCTTGCGAGACTAATGGGATTAATGTGCCTAATGGGCCTAATGGGCCCAAGTGGCCTGATGGGTCTAATTGGCCTCATGGGCCTCATGGGACTAAGTGGCTTCATGGGGATAATGGGCCTAATGGGGTTAAGTGTCCTAATGGACCTAATGCGCCTCATGGACCTAATGGGTCTCATGGGCCTCATGGGCGGAATGCACCTCATGGTCCTAATGTGCATGATGGGCCTAATGGTCCTGAGTGGCCTAATGGGTCGAATGGGCCCAAGTACCCTAGTGGGCCTAGTGGGCCTAATGTTCCTAATGGGGATAATGAGACCAATGGGCCTAATGGGCCTAGTGAGCCTAATGGGATTAATGGGTCTTGTGGGCCTAAGTGGCCTCATGGGACTAATGGGACTAATGGTCCTAAGTGTCCTCATGGGTGTGATGGGCCTCATGGTGCTAATGGACCTCATGGGCGGAATGCGTCTTATGGGACAAATGGGTCTGATGGGCCTGATGGGCCAAATGGTCCTAAGTGGACTAATGAGCCAAATGGGACTAAGTTCCCTAATGGGCCTAATGGGCCTAATGGGGCTAATGAGGCTAATGAACCTAATTTGCCTAAGTGGCTGAAGTGGCCTAATCGGGCTAATTCACCAAATGGGCCTAATCAGAATAAGTGGCCTAAGTTGATTAAGGGGCCTAATGGGCCTCGTGGGACTAATGGGTTTAATGGTCCTAATGGGCCTAAGTGTCCTAATTGGTCTTTGTGGCCTAATTGGCCTCTTGGGACTAAGTGGCATACATGGATTAACGAGCCTAATGGGTCGAAGGGGACTAATGGGCCAAATGGATCTAATGGGCCTAAGTGGCCAAATGGGATAAATGGGCCTAATGGGACTAATGGGTTTAATGGTCCTAATGGGCCTAAGTGGCCTAATGTGTCTAATGGCCCTAATGTGCCTAGGTGGCCTAATAGTTTAATGGGACTAAGTGGCCTAATCCCTCTGATCGACTGAATGGGCCTAATGGGCCTAAGTGGCCTAATGGGCCTAAGTGGCCTAATGTGCCTAATGGGCCTAATCGGCCAAAGTGGCCTAATTTTCCTAATCAACCAAATGGGAGTAATGGGCCTATAACCTAATCGATCGAATGGGCCTAATGGGGCGATGTCGCCTAATCAACCTAATCAACCGAATAGTTCTAATGGACCTAGTGTGTCTAAGTGGTCTAATGGTCCTAATGGGACTAATGGGTCTAAGTGGACTAATCTGCCTAATCGAATGAATGGGCCTAATGGGACTAAGTGACCTAATGGGCCTAAAGAGCCTAATGGGCCTAAGTGGCTAAATCAAGCTAATCGAACGAATTGGCCTAAGTGGCCTAATCAGCCTAATCTATCGAATGGGCATAATGGGCCTAGGTGGCCTAATGGGCCTAATGGGCCTAATGGGCCTAATGGGTCTAAGTGGCCTAAGTGGCCTAATCGACCTAATCGACTGGATGTGCCTAAGTGTCCTAATGGGCCTAATGGGTCTAAGTTCATAATCGTCATAATCGATCGAATGGTCCAAATGGGCCTAAGTGGCCGATTGGGACTAATGGGACTAAGTGGCTGAATGGTCCAAATTGGCCAAGATGGCCTAATGGGGTTGATGGGCCTAATGGGCCTAAGTGAACGAATGGGCTTAACTGGCACAATGGCCCTATTGGGCCTAATGGGTGTAAATGGCCTAATGGGTCTAATGGGCTTAATGGGGAGAAATGTTCTAATGGGACTAAGTGGCCTAATGGGCCTAGTGGGCCTAAGTGGTCGAATGGGCCTAAAGTGCCCAATTGGCCTAATGGGCCTAATTGGCCAAATGGGCATAAGTGGCCTAATGGATCTAAGTGTCCTAATGGGCCTAGTGGGCCTAAGTGGCCTAATGGGCCTAAGTGGCCTAATGGGCCTAAGTGGCCTAATGGGCCTTAGTGGCCTAATGGGTCTAGTGGGATTAATGGATCTAATGAACCTAATTGGTCTAATGGGCCTAATGGGCATAAGTGGCATAATGGGCCTAAGTGGCCTAATGGGCCTAAGTGGTCGAATGGGCCTTATGGGCATAATGGACCTAATGGGCCTAATGTTCAGAATGGGCCCAATGGGACTAAGTGGATATATGGGCCTAATGGGATGAATGGGCCTAATGGGACCAATGGGACCAATGGGCCTAATGGGCCTAAGTGGCCTAATGGCCCTAGTGGTATCATTGTCGTGAGTTTTGAAAATGATAAGATCATGACTTGCATGGTATAAATGAATTCCCACTAGGATTTAATATATAATTTGGTGTGATGATTTATGTTGTGATGTGAATTTGTTGATTTTTGAAAATTCTGGAAAGTGTTTTCAAATATGTGATTTTGAAAAGAGAATGGTCGTGGTATTTTGAAAATGGGTTGATTTTCAAAACCTGGTGGATGTTTTTTAAAAAATTATTGAACATGGGAAATGTTGGATTTTGTAATTCTTGGTTATGATAGTTGAAATGTGATAGAATTTGAAATTGTTAAGCCTTCCATTGCTAGAGAGTGAGACTTATGGTGTTTCTTATGTGAATAGAGAATGGAACCCAGTAGGCATTATAGAAACAAACTTGAGAAATCTATTAAAAATGTGGTTGCACCTGAGCCCCAGAAGAGCCAGTAGATGGTGCAGAGCATAGTGAAAGCTTTTGAAGCTGTCGATAGTGGGAATAAAAGAGATGAACCATGGAATGTGGGAAATTTGGTTGAGTTTTACAATCAAAATCCTCCCATCTATTGGGGTGATTCAGAACCAGAAAGGGTGGAGGTGTGGCTAAATAGGATGAATCAAATCTTTGATTTCCTAGGCACACTAATGGAGTTCAAAGTTAAGTTAGTGATGTACATGTTGGAAGATATTCCATGTTAGTGGTGGGATTTTTTGATCTAGGATAAAGTGTACCAAGGTATGGAATGGGAATATTTTGAGGAATTGTTCAACAAATAATTCTATCCTCACGCATTTAGAATTCAGAGAACGATGAATTTCTTTAGCTTGAAGAAGTAGAACATTTTTGTGATAGAATATCTGGATAAATTCATGAATTTAGTCCAGTTTTCACCTGTGTTTGCTGCTAGTGAATCTTTAAAGATGAACTTTTTTTAATCTGGGATGAGGTAGGAAATTTGTTTTGAAGATTGTGGTAATATTTATAATAGATTGTACGGAGATGGTTAACAGGGAAACCATGCTGAAAGGGACATCTTAGGGGTGATGGATGGAGGAGATATTGTGATACCTATGGAAAATTTTGGAAGCTATAATGCGGGGAGCAATTGGAAGAGGGACACTTATTTCCAAGGGGGGGGGTATGGCTCAAAATCTGATGAAAGGATCAGTGAATCTTCCTATGAAGCTTAAGAGCAAGTCAGGATGCTTCCAATGTGGCGCTTTAGGAAACATGAAGCAAGAATGTATATCACCACTTAGAGCATGCCATAATTGTAATTAGACGGGGCATATTCATTGTTATTATCACCATGCTCCAAGGTCGGGTGTTCGGGACACTTCTCATGGTTCACAGTCGTATTATGCCTCAACAGGATGAGGAAAGAAAAATACCCCTTATTAGCATAACAGAGTTAGTCATGGTGATTCTAGGAATAGCATGAATCCTTGGCATGGGCAATTTCAGCAGGGGAATAAAGATAAAAGTGTGTTGAGTAAGTAGGTATTTGGAGATGAGTGGTTTATTGTGAATGGCCAACTTGTACCATCGATGGTGATAGGTACAATTCTTTTGAATTCTACCCTTATGCAACCATTTTTTGATACGGGTTCATCTCATATTTCATTACTTCTCATGTCGTTGATTTTTTGGGTCTAAATGTGGAAATGATTCCTTCTATTTTGAAACTTTAAACTCCTCTGGTTCAAAGAAAGTGTCGAGCCTTTATGTTTAGATATTGTTATATAGTTGTCGAGTGACTGGTTCAGGGTCGACCCAGGTTGGTTTGTGGCAGCCTAATTGGACTAATTTCCCTAAATGACCTAAATTGTTCTAAATGGCCTAAATGGGAGTAAATGGCCTAATTAGGATAAATGACCTAAATGTCCTAAATGGACTAATTTGTCTAATTAGACTAATTGGCCTAATTGGACTAAATGGATTATATGGCCTAAATGGCCTAAATTGGCCTAAATGGGCTAAATGGCCTAATTGGCCTAAATGGACTAAATAAACTAAATGGTCGAATTTTACCAAATGGTCTAATTGGCCTAAACGGTCTAAATTGGCCTAAATTGACTAATTGAAATAAATGACGTAAATTTTCTAATTGGCCTAATTGACCTAATTGGCCTAAATGTACCAAATTGGCCTAAATGGCCTAAATGGATTAATTAACCTAAATGGACTAAATGGCCAAAATTAGCCTAAATGGATTAATTGGCCTAAATGGCCTAATCATCCTAATTGACCTAAATGGCCTAAATTCACCTAAATGACCAAAATAACCTAATTGGCCTAATTGGGATAAATGTATTAATTGACCTAAATGGTCTAAATGGAATAATTTTCCTAATTAGCATAAATGGCCCAACTAGTCTAATTGGACTAAATGGACTAAATTACCCTAAATGTCCTAAATTGGCCTAATTGGTCTAAATGACCAAAATGGCCTAATTGGCCTAAATAGACAAAATGTCCTAATTGGTCTAATTGGCCTAAATGGACTAATTTTACCAAATGGTCTAAATGACCTAAATTGGAATAATTGGCCTAATTGGTCTAAATGGTCTAAATTGGTCTAAATTGGTCTAAATGGCCAAAATTGGTCTAAATGGAATAAATGGCCTAATTGGCCAAAATGGCCTAAATGACATAACTGGTCTAATTGTCCTAAATGGACTAATTTTACTAAATGGCATAAATGTTCAAATTGGTCTAATTGCCCTAAATGACCTAAATGGCCTATATTGGGTTAAATGACCTAATTGGCCTAAATGGCCTAAATGGACAAATTGGACTAATTGACCTAATTGGTCTAAATGACCTAAATTGGCCTAAATGTCCTAAATATCCTAATTAAACTAAATTGGACTAAATCGCATAAATGTCCAAAATTTGCCTAATTGGCCTAATTGGTCTAAATGGTCTAAATTGGCCTAAATTACATAAATTAACTAATTGTATTAATTGGAATAATTGGAATAAATGGCCTAAATTGTCCTAAATGGATTAAATGGCCTGATTATCCTAAATCACCTCAATTTTCCTCATTGACCTAATTTGACTAAATTGTCTAATTGGTCTAATTGTCCTAATTGGCCTAAATGGCTAAATTGGACAAATCGGCTTAAATATTCTAATCGGACTAAATGGCCTAAATGGCATGACTGGATAAATTAGAATAAATGGTCTAAATTATCCTAAATAGCCTAAATGACCTAAATTGTCCTAAATAGCCTAATTGGCCTAAATGACCTAAATTGGCCTAAATGACCTAAATTATCTAATTAGCATAATTGGCCTAATTGAAGTAAATAACCTAAATGGCCTAAATGGATAATTAGACTAATTGTACTTAATAGACTAAATGAACTAAATGACCTAATTGCCTAATTGGCCTTAATGGCCTAAATGGCTTAAATTGGCCTAAATGGTCTAATTGGCCTAATTGGCCTAAATGAATTAACTGGCCTAAATGGCCTAATTTTACTAATTTTCCTAAATGAAATAATTATCCTAATTAGGCTAAATGGCCTAAATTATCCTAAATGGCCTAAATTGGCTTAATTGGCCTAATTGGTCTAAATGTCCTAAATTTATCTGAAGAGTCTAAATGGTCTAATTGGTCTAAATGACATAAATGGACTAATTGATATAATTTTACTAAATTACCTAATTGGCCTAAATGTCCTAAATGACCTAATTGGCATAAATTGACCTTAATAGCCTAAATTGGCCTAAATGGCCTAAATTAGCCTAAATTGCCTAATTGGCCTAATGGGCATGAATTGCCTAATTGGTCTAATTTTAATAATTGGTATAAATGAGCTAAATTGGACTAAATTAACTAAATTATCTAATTAAACTAATTGGACTAATTGTCCTAAATGGAAAAAATGGAAAAATTGGCCTAAATGACCTAAATTGGCCTAATTGGCCTAATGGTCTAAATTGGCATAATCAGCTTAAATGGACTAATCGGCCTAATCGGCTTAATTGGTCTAAATTTCCTAAATTAGACTAAATGGAATAATTTTTCTAATTGGGCTAAATGTTATAAATTGGCCTAAATATCCTAAATGACCTAAATTGTCCTAAATAGACTAATTAGCCTAAATGAACTAAATTTGGCTAAATGACATAAATGAATTAAATTGCCTAATTGGTCTAATTGGCCTAATTAGACTAATTGTATTAATTGGACTAAATTATCCTAAATGGCCTAAATATTCTAATTGTCCTAAATGGTCTAAAGGGCCTAAATTGGTCTAAATTGGTCTCATTGGCATCATTGGTCTAAATGGCCTAAATTGGCTTAAATGACCTAAATATCCTAATTAGCCTAAATTGCCTCAATGGCCTAATTTGCCTAATTGTACTAAATGGGAAAAATTTTCCTAAATGGAATAATGGGACTAATGGGACTATAGGTCGAATGGGCCTAAGTGTCCTAATGGACCTAAAACTACCATAAAACTGGGTTTCCGTTGCGCCACCCTTTAATAGCGCTAAAAAAGCACTGATAAAAGGGGTGCCTTTATCAGTGATAAAAAAAATCTATGATAAAGGTACCCCCTTTATCATAACTTTTTTTTATATTAAAGTGTCCTCCCTTTATCAGCACTTTTTTTAGTAGCGCGGATAAAGGGGGGCTTTATCGGTGCTTTTTTCCCTAGCACTAATAAAGTGTATATTTCAAAAAAAAATATTTCATAAAAAAATAATATATTGATATAAAGGTATATTTATATTGATATAAATATAATATATATTTCTTAAATATGTTTTAGATCAATTTGATATGTGGTAGAGACAAAACGGACACCCAGAGCAGAAGTTATGGCAAAACGAACACTAGGAGTATAACTTATGACCGTTGGGAGGAATTATGGGACGTTTTGGACTTGATGAACGTGATAATGAGTTATAATGGTCACCAGAGTGTAGATATTTTCAAAATATTCTTTTTTATATGTGGTAGAGAAAAAACAGACATCCAGAACAGAAGTTATGATTGTTTGAAATTGAGCAACCCTCCTAGTGACTAAAAACCTAAGAAACCTGTAACTCACTAAAACAGCCATAACTTCTTCTTCGGGTGTTCGTTTGAGAACTGAAACTAGTAAAATAAAATATTGTGAGATGAGTGAGAACCAAATCCAATAGAAACCATGAGAAGATCAAATAAGTGGAAGATATATCAGTTATACCACTCTAAAAAAAACTCCAACTTCAAACAGCCTTAACTTTTGCTCCAGGTGTCCGTTTGGGCTCTACCACATATCAAATCGAAGGAAGCAAAGAGATATATGTATAAGGATGACTTGAACAAAGATAAAATCGTCTCTTGGACCCTAAAACCCCAAAAAACCATCAGAAGGCATCCAAAACTTTGTTTTCGTGTCCGATGCCCTGTCAAATTTTTCTTAAAATGGTAATAAATCGCGATTCGTGTGTCTGTTTGGAATCCTCTACTAGTTATATCGAAGTTTGTTCCATGATATTTGGTTTTAATGGTCAAAAAGATGAAATAGACACCCAGATCAGAAGTTATGTTTGTTTTAGTGACTCTGCGGTTTGTTAGGTTTTTCAAGCCCCCATTTCTAGCACTTTTGTCCTGTCTGTTGTTTTTTCATACAACTCTAACATATGATCTACCTATCTGTTTGGACTTAACCACCTATAATATCAAATATTGTTTGATTATCTTTGATTTGTCTAGTCACAGATCTAAAGAAAACTCTCAAATCAGAATTTTTCATCATTACACTGAGTTTAGGCTTTATTTGACTTTCTCACCATATTTATTGGTTTTGAATGTTTCTCTATTTTTACCTGTTTTTTAGGTTTTCAGGGATTGTTATCATTTTTCATAATGTACTATTATTTATAATCAAATATATAACAATATATACATATTTTTTATATATTAACACAAAAAAAATTAATTTTATAAATAAATAATTAATCATATTTACATATAAAATATATTTCGTAATATATAATCCTTATCTAAATAAAAAACTGATATCCATTTTATTTAAAAAAAATATATGAATATTTATATACCTATATAATGTGTATGTGTATATATATATATTTGTGTGTGTGCATCTGTATTGACAAACTGATATATATTATCTATATATTCTATACATATGTATATACATATTAATATATAATATTTGTATATATATATAAATATGTATAATTATACTTATAGATACACATATAATATATATATGTGTGTGTGTGTGTGTTTTATATATGTATTTATTTATTTATAAACACTCAGAAACAAGCATATTTTATAAATGTATTTAAAACTGATCTTATAAATATATATTAATATACGAATAAATATATTAATTTATAAATATAACTATATATATATTAATATACATACATATATATATTAATATAATAATAATATATATATATTAATATAACTATATATATAACTAAATATATATATGTCAATATAAATATATATTAATATACGAGTAAATATAACTATATATATATAAATAAATAAATATATTAATAAATGAAGAGAAAAGTAATATGGCGGAATGGTAAAGGCTTAGGTGTCCAGGCAACAGGTCCCGAGTTCGAATCCAGGGGAGGCAGGTCACACGCGTGGGTGAAATAAGGGCTAGTGCTGTTAAAGGTTGGGTGGGGGCGCTGTTAAAGGCCAGTGGGTGGTTGGGCCGTGCGGGCTGTGGTGGGGGGGCGTTGTTGAAGGTGGGGTTCAAACGCTGTTTAATCCCCTCCCTGATTTGAAGATTTTTTAATGTTTTTTAACTTTTATCAGTTCTTTTTTTAGCACTGATAAAAGGGACCCCCTTTATCTTTGTTGAGATTAATAGTGCTTTTTTACATTGATAAAGGACTTTTTTAGTGCTAATAAAAGCCTATTTTGTGGTAGTGTAATGAGTTTAATGGGATTAAGTGGAATAATGGGCCTAATGGGCCTAATGGGTCTAATGGGCTTAAGTGACCTAATGGGCCTAATGAGCATAATGGGCCTAAGTGGCCTAATCAGCCTAATGGGTCAATTGGGCCTAAGTGTCCTAATGGGTCTAATGGGTCCACTGGTCCAAAGTGAGTGGATGGGCCTAAGTGGCCTAAGTGGCCTAATGGGCCGAATGAGACTATGGGGCCTAAGTGGCCTAATTGGCCTAAGTGTCTTAATGAGACCATTAAGTGCAATTCGGCCTAATGGGCCTAATTGACTTAATGGGTTGAATGAACCTATTGGGCCTAAGTGGCCCGATGGGCCTAATGGGCCTAATGGGCTTAATGGAATGATTGGGCCTAAGTGGCCTAATGGGCCTAAGTGGCCTAATGGGTCCATTATGGTCAATTCGACCTAATGGGCCGAATGACCGAATTTGCCTAATAGACCTAATGAGCCTAATGGGTCTAAGGGGCCTAATGGGCCTAAGTGGATGAATGGGCTTAAGTGGCCTAATTTTCCTAATGGGCCTAATGGACCTAAGTGGCCTAATGGGCCCAATGGGCCTAAGGGGCCCAATGGGTCTAAGGGACCTAATGAGCCTAAGTGGCCTGATGGACCTAAGTGGCTTAAGTGACCTAATAGGCCCAATGGGCCTATTGGGCCTAAGTGACCTAATAGGCCTAATGGACCCAATGACCTAATTGTCTTAATGGGCCTAAGGGGACCAATGGGTCTAATAGGTCTCATGGGTCTAAGAGACCTAATGGGCCTAAGTGGCCTAATAGGCCTAAGTGAACTAAGTGACCTAATCACCCTAATGGGCCCATTATGGCCAATTCGGCATAATGGTCTAATTGGCCTAATGGGCATAGGGGCCCAATGGGCCTAATAGGTCTAAGGGGCCTAAGTGTCCTAATGGGCCTAAGTGGACTAATGAGCATATTGGGCCTATTGGGCCCAAGTGGTCTAATGGGGCCAATGGGCTTGATGGTCCTAATGGGCCCATTATGGATAGTTAATCCTAATGGGCCTAAGTGGCTTAATGGGACGAAGTGTCTCAAGTTGGATAATGGGTATAATGGGTCCAATGGGTCCAATGGGTCTAAGTGGTCTAAGTTACCTAATGAGCCTAATAGGTCCAATGGGTCTAAGTGGCCGAATGGCCCCAAGTGGCCTAAGTTGCCTAATGGGCCTAATGGGCCTAATGTGCTCAATGGGCCTAATACATCCAATGGGTCTAAGTGGCCTAATGGGCCCAGGTGGCCTAATTTTCCTAATGGGCCTAATGGGTACAATGGGTCAAAGTGCTCAAATTGGACTAAGGGGACTTAGTTGCATAATGAGACTAATGGGCCTAATGGCTATAATCAGTCTAATAGGCCTAACTGGTATAATCGGCCTAATGAGTCTAATGGGCCTAATGGACTGAATGGATTGAATGGGCCTAGTGGCCTAATGGGATGAATGTGTCTAATGGGCCTAAGCGTCCTAATGGGCATAAGTGGCATAAGTTGCCTAATGGGCATGATGGGTCCAATGGTCCTAAGTGGCCTAGTGGGACTAAGTGGCCTAAGTTTCCTAATGGGCCCAATGGGCCTAATGGGTCCAATGGACCTAAGTGTCCAAAGTTACCTAATGGGTCCAATAGGTCGAATGGGCCCAATGGGCCTAATAGGTCCAATGGACCTAAGTGGCCTAAGTTGCCTAATGGGCCGAAGTGGCCTAATGTGCTTAAGGTTCCTAAGTTTCCTAATGGGCCTAAGTGGCCTAATGGGTACAATGGGCCTAAGTGGCCTAAGTTGCTTAATGGGCCAAAGTGTCCTAATAGGTCCAATGGGCCTAAGTGGCCTAAGTTTCCTAATGGGCCTAAGTAGCCTAATGGGTCCAATGGACCTAAGTGGAATAAGTTTCCTAATGGGACAAAGTGGCCTAATGGGCCTAAGTGGGATAATTTGACTAATGGGCCTGGCTTAATAGGTCTAATGGGCCTAATGGGTCTAATGATTCGAAGTGGCCTAATGGGCCTCAGTAGCCTAAGTTTCCTAATGGTCCTAATGGGCCTAAGTGTACTAAGTTGTCTAATGGGACTAATGGGCCTAATGGGACTAATTATTCTAATGGGAACAAGTGGCCTAATCGGCCTAACGGTCTAATGGGAATAATGGGTCGAATGGGCCTAAGTGGCCTAAGGGGTCAAATGGGTCGAATGGGACTAAGTGGCCTAATGGGCCTAAGTGGCCTAAGTTTTCTAATGGGCCTAAGTGTCCTAATGGTCCCAAGTGGCCTAAGTTGCCTAATAGGCCTAATGGAATGAATGAACCTAATGGGCCGAATGCGCCGAATGCGCCGAATGGGCCTAATGGGACTAATGGGTCCAATGGTCCTAAGTTTCCTAAGTTGTATAATGGGTTGAAGTGGCCTAATGGGCCTCATGTTCCTAAGTGGCCTAATGGGCCTAATGGGTAGAAGTGTCCTCATGGGCCTCATGGGCCTAAGTGGCCTAATGGGACCAATGGGCCCAATGGTCCTAATGGACCTAAGTGGTCTAATGAGCCTAATGGGATAATGAGACTAATGAGATTAAGTGTCCTAAGTCGCCTAATTGGCCTAATGGTCATAAGTATCCTAATAGGCATAATGGGCCTAAGTTTCCTAATGGGACTAATTTTCCAATGGGACTAATGGGCCTAAGTTCAATGATTTATAAAACTCAGTTGACAGCAAAATCCAAAGGGGAGATTGTTAGGTCCAAGATAATGAGGAAGGTGTTTGTTTTCATGTGTTGTATTTTGTTTCCAAGGAAAGATTTTGAAGAAAGAAAATCACCTCACTTTGTATTTGGTGGAACTCATAATGTCCATTGTTTTTAAAAGAATTGGACTCACTCTATCCATCATAACGATGCAAATTTGTTTGAAAGAAAAGGCACTGATCAGACTTGTCTTGGGTCCGATATGTGAAAATATCATAATGATGAATTGATCAATATCTGGAAAGAGAGAATAGGTCGCATGGAGAATTAATCTTGCTAGAAGTAAATGGTCATCAGATTCACATTAAATCTGGTATGAAAGAAGTGCTTGTTTTGATGAATTATTAGAGTCTGCTGACTACAATAAAATTGAATATGACTATGCTTTGCTAATTCATATTTCATAAATCATAATTTTATTGGAGAAATTATGATGAAAGATTGGTGGAAGAAAATGAAAAATAGGTATTCCAAATCATATCAAGATTTATCATATCTAGGTGGAAGAAAAGAAAGAGATGATTCTAATCGAAAAGGAATTGTACCCAGTGCAATCGGATTCGAGCTAAGAAGGAAAGAAAGAAGAAAGTGGAGATCTTAATCAGAATGATCGTACCCAAAATGATCATTTTATAGTATTTCATCATCCTATTATCCACCATATACATAAGAAAACGTTTTTACCCAAGATTATCATACTTAGGCTCAGGAAGAAAAATATCGTACCCAATATGATCATATTCAGACCAACCATTCTCAAAAAGATCATACTATGGACAATAATATTCAGAGAATGAATTACATGAGGTTAATGATTGAAAAGTGAATTAAATAATGAGATCAATAATGTATTAAACCATTTCAAAAGGGTTAAATTACTTTGTAGGTTTCATTTGAGTCAATGGTCATTGTATCAGAGTGGAATTGTTTTATATTTTCAAGTGGGTCAAGAGAAGAAGTAAATAAGTAAAAGTGGTTTGAAAGAAAAGTTTTCTGGATGTGAAATTGAGGGGGAGGTCAACATTAAAAATAATTATCATATTCATCATTCAGAAGGAGAAGTGAAAGTTTTAGAATAATCGAGAAGCTTTGAGAAGATTTGATGGATTCAAAATATACCCCAAATTTTAGGGGAAATTGAGATTAGGGTGAATTTGATTAAGCAGGAAATTTTTTTGGATTCCTACCAAAGCATCTCGAGGGTCACCTATAAAAGGAAAAAAGTATGTTGTACTTGAGGTGGACCGATATACTGTTCATGAGAGAGAAGCTCCCAGTTTTAGAGAGAAGAAAAAGTTTCTATATTTACTTTTGTTGAATAAGTTTTGATTGCTTGAAGTGAATGAGAAGAAAAAAGATCACATCATTGTATTCAGCTGATTATCGTACTCAGTGTTTATCGTACTCAGCTAATTATTGTATCTGTCTTGTCAATCGTATTCAACTGATCATCATATCGGGACGAATTAATCAGATCATGATTTCCATACTGGGTCTTCCGGACTGAGGAAGATGGAGAATTGAAGTGGTGTCAATTCATCTCTATCTCATTATATCATAGTTATACTTTTCATATTGGGGAATATCCTACCGAGCATAATTGTATTGGGAATAATTGTATCAGGGAGAATCGTACTCGAAGGAATCATACTAGGAAAATCAGACTTGGTTTTTTTCTTAACAAAGTCCATAAAGTTCTTACCATCTTCTGGGTAAGAAATTGAAGAAGTGTTTTCAATTGAATAAATTTGTGTAATTGAAAGGAATCACTAGTAACACGAGTCATTACACAAGCATTGCATTACCCTATTTATGCTAAGAGTGTGCACAAGCACAATTGGATTTTTCACATAGTGCTACACAAGTGAAAGGGTATATCCTACTCATTACAACCCAATGATTGTTTTCTAGTGGATTGTGTGGTATTGAAACACTTCCATACCATACCAAGGACGTAGCTATTCTTTTTGAATAGTGAATCTTGTAAATATTTGTGTTCCTCTGGGTGTGTGTTTGAATTGTTTTCAATAGGGAATAGAATATTTAACAAGAGGTGAATGTTGTTTCATTTGAAAAGAAGCATAAGAGAAAAAATTATCACTGATTCACCCCCTCCCCTTCTGAGTGATACAATCATCCGTTGGGAACTTTCAAGTGGCCTAATAGGCCCAAGGGGCCTATTGGGGATAATGGGCCTAAATGGACTAATGGGACTAAGTGGTCGAATGGGATTAACTAGAATAAGTGGCCTAATGGGCCCAATGTGCCTAATGGATGTAATGGGCCTAATTGGTCTAAGGGGCCTAATGGGCCCCATGGGAAAATTGGGCCTAACTGGCCTAAGTGGACTAATAGGCTGAAGGGGCCTAAGTGACCTAATAGGCCTAACAAGCCTAAGGGACCTAATGGCACCAATGGGCTAAATGGGACTAACTTTCTTAACTGGCCTAATTTTCCTAATGGTTCCAATGAGCCTAAGGGGACTAAGTTACCTAATGGGCCTAACTGACATAAGTGTCAGCCCAATGGGCCTAATGGGTCGAAGTGGCCTAAGTGGCCAAACTGCCCCAATGGGCCTAATAAGCCTAATGGGATCAATGGGCCTAACTGGCCCAATGGTCCAAATTTGCCAAACTGTCCTAAGTTTTATAAGGGACCAAAGGGCCCTAAGGGTCTAATGGGTCCAATGGGCCTAACTATCCAAAGTGGCCTAATGTGCCCAATGAGCCTAATGGGCCTAACTAGACAAAGTGGCCTCATGTGACTAACTGGCCTAAGTGATCTAATGGGCTGAATGGGCCTAAGTGGCATAATGGGGCTAATGAGCCTAATGGGCATAACTGGTCAAAGTGGCCTAATGGGCCTAACTGTCCTTAGTGTCTTAATGGGCCTAACGGGATGAACGAGCCTAAGTGGCGTAATGGGATGAATGATATGAAGTAGCACAATAGGCTGAATGGGCTTAAGTGGCCCAATGGGCCTCATGGGCCTAATGGACCTAATGGGCCTAATGAGCCTAAGTGGCCTAATGGGCCTAAGTGCCTAATGGGCCTAAGTGACCTAATGGTCCTAATGGGCCTAAGTGAAAAAATGGGCCTAATGGGCCTAATGGGCCTAAGTGGAATAATGGTCATAATGGACCTAAGTGTCCAAATGGGACTAAGTGGTCTAATTGGCCTAATGGGACTAAGTGGCATAATGGGCGCAATGGTCCTAAGTGGCCTCATGGGCCTAATGTTCATAATGGGCCTAAGTGGCCTATGTGGCCTAATGGGCAAAATAGAACAAAGTGGCTTAATAGGCCTAAGTGGCCTAAGTGGCCTCATGGGACTAAGTGGCCTAAGTGGCCTAATGGGACTAATGGGCCTAAGTGGCATGATGAGACTCAATGGACTAATGGGCCTAATAAGCCTAAGTGGCTAAAGTGACCTTGCCTAATGGGCCTAAGTGGCCTAATGGGCCTAAGTGGCCTAATGGGTCTAAGTGGCCTAATGGTCCTAAGTGGCCTATTGGGCCTAAGTGGACTAACGAGACTAATGGTCCTAATGGACGTAAGTGGCCTAATGGGCCTAAGTGGCCTAATATGACTAAGTGACCTAATGGGCATAATGGGCCTAAGTGGCCAAAGTGGTCTAATGGGCCAGATGGGCCTAAGTCGCCTAAGGGGCCTAAGTTTCCTAAGTGGACTAATGGCCCTAAGTGTCCTAATGATCCTAATGGGGCTCAATGGCCTAATGGGACTCAGTGGCCTCATGGGCCTCAGTGGGCTAATGGGTCTAATGGGCCTGAGTGGCCTAATGGGCCTAAGTGGCCTAATAGGCCTAATGTGCCTTAGTGTCATAAGGGCCTAATGGGTGTAATGGGCCTAAGTGGACTAATGGGCCTAGGTTCCTAAGTGTCCTAATGAGACGAATGAGACTATGTGAAAAAATGGGCCTCATTGGAGTAATTGGCCTAATGGGCCTAAGTTGTCAAAGTGGCCTAATGGGCCTATTGGGAGAAAGTGGCCTAATAGGCCTAATGGGGCTAAGTGGCATAATGTCCCAAATGGGCCTAAGTGGCCCAATGGGCCTAAGTGGGCCAATGAACTAAAGTGGCCTAATGGGCCTAATTCACTGAATGGGCCTAATTGGCCTAAGTGGACTAATGGGCCTCATGAGCCTAATGGGACTCAGTGGACTAATGGGCCTAATGGGAATAAGTGGACTAATGGGCCTAATTGGCCTAATGGGCATTTATGTTCTAATGGGCTTAATGGGGCTAAGTGACTTAATGGGCCTAATGGGCCATGGGGGACTAAGTGGGATAATGTGCCTAATAGACCTGATGGGCCTAAGTGGTCTAATGGGCCTAAGTGGCATAATGGGTCGACTGGGTGGAATGGGACTAAGTGGCCTAATGGGGCTAAGTGGCATAATGGTCCTAATGGACCTAAGTGAAAAAATGGGCTTAATGGGCCTAAGGGGATTAATGGTACTAAGTGGAATAATGGACCTAATGGGCCTAAGTGTCCAAATAGGCCTAAGTGGCCTAATTGGCCTAATGGGCCTAAGTGGCGTAATGGGCTCAAGGGGCCTAAGTGGCCTCATGGGCCTAATGGGTATAATGGGCCTAAGTTGCCTATGTGGCCTAATGGGCCAAATGGGCCAAAGTGGCTTAATAGGCCAAAGTGGCTTAATAGGCCTAAGTGGCCTAAGTGGCCTCATGGGCCTAAGTGGCCTAAGTGGACTAATGGGACGAATGGGCCTAAGTGGCATGATGGGACTCAATGGCCTAATGGGCCTAATAGGCCTAAGTGGCTGAAGTGTCCTAATGGGCCTAATGGGCCTAAGTGGCCTAATGGGCCTAAGTGACCAAATGGGTCTAAGTGTCCTAATTGGTCTAAGTGGCCTAATGGGCCTAAGTGGCCTATTGGGCCTAAGTATAATGGGCCTAAGTGGAATAATGGGTCTAATGGACGTAAGTGGCCTAATGGGCCTAAGTAGCCTAATGTGACTAAGTGACCTAATGGTCATAATGAGCATAATGAGCCTAAGTGGCCGAAGTGGCCTACTGGGCTAGATGGGCCTAAGACGCCTAAGGGGCCTAAGTGGCTTAAGTAGCCTAATAGCCCTAAGTGTCCTAATGAGCCTAATGGGGCTCAATGGTCTAATGGGCCTCATTGTCCTCATGGGCCTCAGTGGGCTAATGGGTCTAATGGGCCTGAGTGGCCTAAGTGCCCTAATGGGCCTAAGTGGCCTAATAGGCCTAATGTGCCTTAGTGGCATGAGGGCCTAATGGGTGTAATGGGCCTAAGTGGACTAATGGGCCTAGGTTCCTAAGTGGCATAATGAGACGAATGGTCCTAAGTGGCAGAATGGGCCTCAATGGAGTAACTGGCCTAATGGGCCTAAGTTGTCGAAGTGGCCTAATGGGCCTATTGGGAGAAAGTGGCCTAATAGGCCTAATGGGGCTAAGTGGCCTAATGGGACTTATAGGAATAATGGGACAAAATGGTCAAAGTGGCATAATGGCCCAAATGGGCCTAAGTGGCCCAATGGGACTAAGTGGCCCAATGGGCCTAAGTGGCCCAATGGGCCTAAGTGGCCCAATGGGCCTAAGTGGCCCAATGGACCTAAGTGGCCCAATGGGCCTAAGTCACTGAATGGGCCTAATGGGCCTAAGTGGACTAATGGGCCTCATGAGCCTAATGGTACTCTGTGGCCTAATGGGCCTAATGGGAATAAGTGGACTAATGGGCCTAATTGGCCTAATGGGGCTTTATGGTCTAATGGGCTTAATGGGCCTAAGTGACTTAATGGGCCTAATGGGCCACTATGGACTAAGTGGGATAATGTGCCTAATAGGCCTAATGGTCCTAAGTTGTCTAATGGGCCTAAGTGGCATAATGGGTCAACTTGGTGGAATGGGACTAAGTGGCCTAATGGGCCTAAGTGTCCTAAGTTGCCTAATGGGCCAAATGGACATAATGTGCCTGATGGGATTGATGGTCCTAATGGGCTTAATGGGCCTAAGTGGACTAATGAGCTGAATGGGCCTAAGTGGCCCAATGGGCTCGATGGGCCTGATGGCCTTAATGGGCCGAATGGGCCTATGTGGGCTCATGGGCTTGATGGGCCTGATGGGTCTAATGGACTTAAGTGGTCTAATGAGCTCAATGGAACTAAGTGGCATAATGGTCCTAATGAGCTTAATGGGCCTAAGTGGCCTAATGAGATCGATGGCCCTGATGAGCCAAATTGGTCTCAGTGGCCTCACGAGCCTCATGGGATTAATGGGCCTAATGGCTCTAATGGTTCTAATGGGTGTAATGGGCCTATGTGGCTTAATGGGTCTAAGTAGCCATAGTGGCCTAATGAGATGAATGGGCCTAAGTGGTCTAATGAGTCTAAGTGGCCTAATTGTCCTAAGTGGCCTAATGGGACTAAGTGGCCTAATGGGACTAAGTGGACTAATGGGATTGATGGGCCTAATGAGCCTTAGTGGCCTCATGGGCCGAATGAGCCTAAGCGACATAAGTAGACTCATGGGCCTAATGGGAATAATCATCCTAATGGGCCTAAGTTGCCTATGGGCTTGATGGGCTTAATGGGCCTCCCTAGCCTAATGGGTCTCATGGACCTAATGGGCCTGATTGACCTAATGTGAATAATGGGCCTCAATGGCCTAATTGACCTAATGGGCTTGATCAGCCTAATGGCCATAATGGGCCTCAGTGGCCTAATGGGTCTAAGTGGCCTGATGGACCTCAGTGGTATAATGGGCCCAATGGGGGGAAGTGGCCCAATGGTCCTAATGGGAATAAGTGGGAAAATGGGCCTAATAGGCCTAATGGGCCTAAGTGGCCTAATTTGCCTGATGGGCCTAATGTGAATCATGGGATCAGTGGGCCTAAGTAGCCTAAGTGTCCTAATGGGCCTCATGGGCCTAAGTGGTATAATGGGGCTAGTGGGCCCAATGGGCCTAAGTGACCTAATGGGTCTGATTGGCGTAATGGGACTAATGGGCCTCGGTGGCCTAATGGGCCTAATGGGCCTGATAGGACCAATGGGCATAATGGGTCTCGTTGGCCCAATTATCCTAATGGTTCAATGGTCCTGATGGACCTCATGGGCCTCATGGTCCTAATGGGCCTAAGTGGCCTAATTGGCATAATGGGCCTAATGGGCCTGAGTGGCTGAATGGGTCTAATAGGCCCAATTGGCATATTGGTCCTAATGGGCATAATAGGCCTAAGTGGCCTAATGGGCCTAATGGGACTATTGGTCTTAATGGGCCTAAGTAGATTAATTGACCCAATTGGCCTAAGTGGTCGATTGAGCCGAATAGTCTTAATGGGTCTAAGTGGCGGAATGGGCCTAATGAGCATAAGTGGTGGAATGGTCCAAATAGGCCTAAGTTGCCTAATGGGCCTAATGGGCCTAAGTGGATGAATCGTCCTGATGGGCCTAATGAGACTAAGTGGCCTCATGGTCCTGATGGACCTAATGGGCCTCATGGGCTAATTGGGCCTCCTAGACCTAAGTGGATGAAAGGAATTAGTGGGACTAATGGTTCTAAGTGGCCTAATGCGCGTAATGGGCCTAAGTGTCCTAATGCTCCTAATGGGACGGATGGGCCTAATTGGTCGGATGGGTCTATTGGGCCTCATGGGCCAAATGGGACTCATTGGCCTAAGTTGCCTCATGGGCCCAATGAGAATAATGGGATTAATGGGCCTAAGTGGCATAAGTGGGCCTAAAGAGATGAATGGGCTGAAGTGGCCTAATGGGCCCAATGAGCCTTATGGGCCTAAGGGGCCTAATGGGACCAATAGGCCCAATTGAATGAATGGGACTAGTGGTCCCAATGGGCCTATGGGTCTAAGTGGCCTAATTGGTCTAGGTGGCCTAAGGGGCTTAGTGGGCATGGTAGAGTTAACAAGCCTAATAGTCATATTGGGCCAAAGTGGCCTGATGGGGTGAATGGTCCTCATGGGCCTAAGTGGCCTCATTGGCCTAATGGGACTAATGGGCCTAAGTGTCCTAATGGGCCTCATGGGCCTCATGGTACAAATGGGCCTAATGGGCGGAATGCCCCTCATGGGCCTAATGGGACTGATGGGCCTAATGGGTCTCATGGTCCTATGTGGCCTAATGGTATGAATGGTCCAAATGGGGCTAATGGGCCTAATCGACCAAGTGGGCCTAATGGGACTAAGTGGACTAAGTGGCTTAACGAGCCTAATGGGCCTAGTGGAACTAATGAGTTTAATGGCCCTAATAGGCCTAAGTGTCCTAATGGGCCTGAGGGGCCTATATGGCCTAATGGGCCTATGTGGCCTAATCGGGCTAATCGATCGAATAGGCCTAATGGGCCTATGTGGTCTAAGTGGCCTAACATGCCTAATGGGAATAATGGGTTTAATGCGCCTAATGGGCCTAAGTATACTAATGGGACTATGTGGCCTAATCAGCCTAAGTCGCCAAATGGGCCTAATGTGCTTAATGGGATTAATGGGTTTAATGGGCCTAAGTGTCCTAATGAGCCTAATGGGTCTAAGTGGCCTAATGGTCCTAATGGGTTTAATGGGCCTAAGTGGCCTAGTGGGTCTAATGAACCGAAGTGGCTTAAGTGACCTAATGGGTCAAATGGGCCGAATTGGCATAATGGGCCTAACGGGCCTTAGTGGCCTAATGGGACAAATGGACCTAAGTGGCCTAATGGGCCTAATGTGCTTAAGTGGCCTAATCCCCCTAATCGGATAAATGGGCCTAATTGGCCTAATTATCCTAATGGGACTAAGTTGACTAATGTGTATAATGGGCCTAATGGGCCTATGTGGCCTAAGTTTCCTAATCGGCCTAATCGGCTGAATGTAACTAATGGGCCTAATTTGCCTAAGTGGCATAATGGGCCTAATATGTCTAATGCCTAAGTGGCCTAAGTTGCTGAATGGGCCTAATGGGCCTAGTGGGCCTAATGGTCATAATGAGCATAATGGGCCTAAGTGACCTAAGCGGTCTAATCAGCCTAATCAACCGAATGGCCCTAATGGACCTAAGTGACCAAATGGGCCTAATGGGCCGAAGTGGCCTAATGGGCATAATGGACCCAAGTGGCATAATCAGCCTAATAAATTGAATGGGCCTAATGTGACTAAGTGGCCTAATGAGCCTAACTGGCCTAATATGCCTAATCGACTGAATGGGCCTAATGGGCCTAATGTGCCTAAGTGTCCTAATGGGCCTAATGGGCCGAAGTGGACTAATCGGGCTAATCGACCAAATGGGCCTCAGTGGCCTAGTCATCTTAATTGATCAAATGGTCATAGTGGGCCTAATGGGCCTAAGTGGCCTAATGAGCCTAATGGGCCGAATGGGCCGAATGGATCTAAGTGATCTAAGTGTCCTAATCATCCTAATTGACTGAATGGGCCTAATGGGCCTAAGTGACCTAATGGGATGAATGGGCCTAACTGCCTAATGGGTCTAAGTGGCCTAAGTAGATGAATCAATCTAATCAATCGAATGGGCCTAATGGGCCTAAGTGGCTGATTGAGACTAATGGGTTTAAGTTGCTTAATGGACCCAATGGTCCAATTTGGAATAATGTTGTTAATGTGCCTAATGGTCCTAAGTGGAAGAATGGGATTAGGTGGCATAATGGGCCTTATTGGCCAAATGATCGTAAGTGGCTGAATAGGCCTAATGGGCCTAAGTGACCTAATGGTCCTAGTGGGCCTAAGTGGTCGAATGCACCTAATGGGCATAGTGCGCCTCATTAGACTAATGGGACTAATGGGTGTAAGTGGCCTAATGGACCTAAGTGGCCTAATGGGCCAAGTGGGTTTAAGTGCCTGAATGGGCCTAATGGGCCTAATGCACCCAATGGGCCTAATGGGTTGAATGGGACTAATGGGTCCAATGGGCCTATGTGGCCTTATGGGCCTAATGGGCCTAATGGGCAGAATTGGACGAATGAGCTCAATGGGCCTAAGTGGCCAAATGGGCCAATGGGCCAAAGTGACCTAATGGGCCCAATGGGCCTAAGTGGTCAAATGGGCCAATGGGCCTATGTGACCTAATGGACTTAAGTGGACTAATGGGTCAAATGAGATGAATGGTCCTAATGGACCTAAGTGGCCTTATGGGACGAATGGGCATAATGGGCCTAATTGGACTAATGGGATAATGGGACTAAGTGTCCTAATGGGACAATAGGCCTAAGTGGTCCAATGGGACTAATGGGCCTAAGTGGCCTAAGTGGCCTAATCATCCTAATTGAAATAATGGGCCTAATGGTCTTGATGGGCCTAAGTGGAATAATTGGCCTAATAGGTTGAAATGGCTGAATGTGCCTGATGGCACTGATGGGACGAAGTGGCCTAACGAGCCTCATGGGCCCAATGGACCCAGGGGGCCTAAGAGGCCTAATTGGCTCAATGGGCTTAATGTGCTTACTGGGCTTAATGGGCTTAATGTGCTTACTGGGCTTAATGGGCTTAATGTGCTTAACAGGCCTAGGTACCAAATGGTCCAAATGGGTCAAATGGGCCAAATGGGCTAAATGGGCCTAACTAGCCTATGGGGCCAAATGGGCCTAAGCGTCGTAATTGGCCTAGGTGGCCTAATGGGATTAATGGGTTTAACAGGTCTAGGGGCCAAATGGGCCGAGTGCACCTAAGGGGCCGAATGGGCCTAATTGGTCTAAGTGGCCTAATGGGACTAGGTGGCCTAATGGTCCAAAGTGGCTTAATCATCCTAATGGTCTTAATGGGCCTAGTGGGCCTAATGGGCCTAAGTAGTCTAATGTTCCTAATGGGACAAATTGGCCTAATTTTCCTAATTGGCCAAATGGCCCTAAGTGGCCTAATTGGACCAATGGGATTAATGTGCCAAGTGGTCCTAAGAGGCCTAATCACCCTAATGTGCCTAGTTGGTGATGTGAGACGCACGGGGTGGCCCGATATTCATGGCATAGGTTGGTGGTTGAAGGATGGGGTTCAGGGATAAGTGGTGGATGATGAGTACGAATAGTGGATGCAAGTAGTCAATCAACTCTATAAGGAGCACGACCTACTACTTAGACAACATACTCAAGGGAGGGATGTAGTAGCCAATCCACACAACAATGCACTTGGGTTGAGGCACGGAATTGGGGGCTTTGTGATCTTGGATCACCAATCTAACTTGTAGATTAACAAGGAAAGAATGCACAAGATCTAGGAGAAAAACGAGGACAATCCTCACACAATGGATAGAAACAAAGCGTAAGCTCTCAATTAAGTCTTGAATGAAAATACAATGCCATGGGGTGGCTATTTATAGCCAAGGAGGTGATACAATGGTCAAGGGTCTAATACCCTAAAGTCATAAAGGCTAAACCTGCCTTTACCCCTTAAAAGTCAAAAAGATAAAGTCCAACAAATACTTTTGGAAAAGTAGCACACAACTTTCCAACATCGCCCACCAGACTTGACTTTGAGTGCATAGCCCGCCGGATTTGACTTTGGTGTCCAAAGATGCCATTTCTAGAATCCTCTTTGTGGGAAAGGCATACATATTCGTGCAAACATGTGATCCAAGCTTTAAAAATCATATTTGGGCTTGAATAAGTGAGATAATATGCCCATTTTCTCCATCCATGCAAGGAAATATCCATTGGGCCTTTAATGAAGCGAGATGGGCGCCCATTGTTGCATTCAGCCTCTTTAATCTACCACGTGTCATTGGGCCTTGCAAATACAACTCTTCCTCCCGCGCAATCGACTTGGTGTCTTTAACATTGTTCTCATCATCCTCCCCCTCTTAAAAAGGAGTCATCCTTGACTCTTCATCCTCTACACCCAAAAAAGGAGAAAGATCAGAAACATTGAAAGTGGCACTTACACCATACTCACCTGGAAAATCTATATTGTAAGCATTGTTGTTAATCTTCTCAAAAACTCGAAAAGGTATATCTCCACTTGGCATGAGTTTTGATTTCTGCTTGTCGGGAAATCTCTACTTTCGCATATGAATCCAGACTAAGTCCCCGGTCTCGAACAACACTTGTTTGCGACCCTTGTTTGCACGATCAACATATTTTTGGGTCATCCACTCAATATTTTTCCTTGCCTTCTCATGGAGTTGTTTGATGAATTATACACGCCCTTTTGCATCCATATTAGTTGCTTCCTGCAAAGGAAAATGAACTAGATCAATAGGGTCAATAGGGTTAAAACTGTAAACAATTTTGAATGGAGAATATTGAGTAGTTGAGTGCTTGGACCTATTATATACGAATTCCACATGTGGAAAACACTCCTCCCAATTCTTGATATTCTTCTTGACAATTTTTCGTAGAAGGGATGATAGTGTTTGATTCACCACATCTGTTTTCCCATCAGTTTGTGGATGACAAGTAGTGGAAAATAGTAACTTTGTACCCAGTTTTCTCCACAAGGTCTTACAAAAGTAACTATGAAATTTTGTGTCTCGATCCGAAACAATGGTCCTTGGCATTCCATGGAGTTTGACTACTTCCTGAAAGAAAAGTGTTGCAATGTTAGTGGCATCATCAGTTTTGTGACAAGGAATAAAATGTGCCATTTTTGAAAACTGATCCACCACAACAAAAATGGAATCTCTCCCCCTCTTGGTTTGTGGTAACCCCACAATAAAGTCCATTGATATGTCCTCCCAGGGGGTGTTGGGGATTGGGAGAGGAAGATATAATCCATGTGGGTTCAGTTTTGATTTGGCTTTATGGAAGACAATGCACTTTCCCACAAATTTCTCAACATCTCTAGATATCCTAGTCCAATAAAAATGTTCACTAAGAACACTTAGAGTTATTTCAACACCAAAATTCCCCATTAACCCACCCGAATGTGATTCCTTCAGTAAAAGTAAACGAATAGAGCAGTTGGGAATGCAAATCTTATCAATCCAAAATAAGAATCCATCATGTAAATAGAACTTTTCTCAATTTACTCTAGGTTTACAATGTTCATAAGGTTCTATAAAATCACTATCAGTGGAATATAAATCCTTAATGTATTCAAAACCAAGAAATTTTGAATCCAACAAGGATAAAAGAGAATATCTACGTGAAAGTGCATCAGCCACAATATTTTCTTTACCCTTTTTATGCTTGATGACATATGGAAACGATTCAATGAATTCCAGCCATCTAACATGTCTCCTATTTAGTTTATGTTGGCTCCTAAGGTATTTAAGAGCCTCGTGATCAGAATGGATCACAAATTCTTTAGGCCAAAGATAGTGTTGCCATGTCTCTAGTACTCTAAACAATGCATACAACTCTTTATCATATGTAGCATAGTTTAGAGTTGGGTCATTTAACTTCTCACTAAAATAATCAATAGGCTTACCTTTTTGCATGAGTACTCCTCCTATTCCAATTCTGCTTGCATCACATTCAATTTCAAAAGCCTTACCGAAGTCCGGAAGTGCAAGTAGAGGGGCATGGGTGAGTCTCTCCTTTAGCGCATGGAAATATTTTTCTTGAGTTGTCCCCCATTTTAAAGGAACATTCTTCTTTGTCAGTTAATTAAATGGCACTTATAGTGTGTTGAAGTGCTTCACAAATCTCCTATAAAAACTAACAAGTCCATGAAAACTTCTTACCTGCCCAACGAAGGTAGGAGTTGGCCACTCTTGTATTTCTTTGACCTTCTCAGTGTCAACTTCAACTCTATTTCCGCTCACAACAAATCCAAGGAAAACAATTTTATCTAGGAAAAATTCACACTTATTTATGTTTCCAAAAAGGTTTTCCTCCCTTAACACCTCTAAGAATTTTCTTAAGTGATCTACATGTTCAAGAAAGTTCCTACTATAAACCAAAATGTCATCAAAATAAACTACCAAAAAATTTCCAATATATGCATGTAAGACATGATTCATTAACCTCATAAATGTGCTAGGTGCATTGGTGAGACCAAAGGGAATGACTAACCATTCATAAAGTCCATGTTTTGTCTTAAATGCAGTTTTCCACTCATCGCCTTCTTTCATCCTAATTTGATGGTAGCCACTTCTTAAATCAATTTTTGAGAAAATAGTCGAACCATTTAATTCGTTTAGCATATCATCTTACCTAGGGATAGGATGACGATACCTGACTGTGATGTTGTTGATGGCTCTACATTCAATGCAAATTCTCCATGTTCCATCCTTCTTTGGTATTAGAATCACCAGTACCGCGCAAGGGCTAAGTATCTCTCTAACATACCCCACATCCAAAAGCTCTTGAACTTGCCTTTGAATCTCTTTTTACTCTTCCGGGTTGGTGCGATATGTCGGGTGGTTCAGTAGTGATGCTCCAGGTATGAGGTCAATTTGATGCTCAATACCTCTAATGGGTGGAAAACCAGGTGGCACCTCTTCAGGAAAGACATCTTCAAATTCCTGCAACAAAGACTCAACAACATGTGGCAAAGGAGATGTTAAGTCATTAGTGTTCAACATCGCCTCTTTGTACATAAGTACTAAGAGATTTTGTCAAGAAATCAGATCTTCCATAACCTCACTCTTTTTTTCCAACATCACACTTTTCTCTCCTCTCAAATATTTTTCCCCTCTTGATTTTTCTTGGCTCTCCATTTCTTTTCTTCTCTCATTTTCTATTTTTCCTTCATTCTCTCCTTTTTCATTTTCTCTCTTTTTTTCCTCATCACTCTTTTTTTTCTTTTCTCTCAAAATGTAATATTCCAAAATTTGCTTGGGGGACATGAGGTTGAGGGTTATAGGTTCCCCTCGGAGTACAAAAGAGTGAAGGTTCAAGAAACCATCATGAGTAACACGCTGATCGTACTACCATGGTCGACCCAACAGCAAGTGGCACGCCTTCATAGGAACAATGTCGCACAATACCTCATCCTTGTACTTACCAATGGATAAAAATACCTTCACCTGTTTGGTAACCTTCATATCTCCACAATCATTCAACCACTGAAGCTGATATGGATGTTGATGCTTCAAAGTAGGAAGTCCCAACTTCTCTACTAACTCAGTGCTTGCAACATTACTACAGATTCCTCCATCAATAATAACACTACATACCTTCCCATGGATCTTTCACCATGTATGGAAAAGGTTCTCCCACTGCTCATTCTCTCCAACAATCATTTGTGAGCTTAGAACTCTCCTAGTGACAAGAATCTCACCATCTTCTGCAAACTCTCCACTATCAATTTCTAGAGATTCTTCCTCCTCCTCTTCCGATCTCTCTCCATCGGTCTCCCATTATCCATACATTTTGATGGCCATGGTGCGTCGGTTTGGGAACTCACTAGCAATGTGACCCCTTCCTTGACATTTGAAACACCGAATATCCCTATTTCTGGTTTGGTTAGCCTCAAAAGTTGGTTTCTTAGGTGGAAGAATTACCTTGTCACTTTTGCGATCAACCACCTCTTTTGCCTTTGATGGTTCTCCAATATCCTTCCTTGGATTTTTCCATGGCGTGAATGGGGTAGCGAGTTTCCTCATGTTGCTCCTCCTTTTGATTTGTTGTTCGATCTTGGTGGCTTGGTGGATCATATCTTGTATCTCTACATGGTGGTACATCTCCACTTGATCCGCAATCTCCCGATTAAGCCCCTGTAAAAATCATGTCATAGTTGCCTTCGGATCCTCCTCAACGTTTTCCCGAATCATGGAAATTTGCATCTCCTTGTAGTAGTCTTATACACTCTTACTCCCTTGGGTGAGGCATTGAAGTTTGTTATGGAGATCTCTATGGTAATGTGTGGGAACAAACCACTTACACATGGCGAACTTCATGTCTTCCCAAGTGTTGATGGGACGTCCACCATATCTAGCCCTATCCTTTTGAACTTGATCCCACCATATTAATGAATAATCAATGAATTCAAGGGCTGCAAGTTTTACCTTTTTCTCTTTGGAATAGGTATGACATGAAAACACTTTCTAGATCTGCATCTCCCACTCCAAGTATGCTTCCGGATCACTTTTACCTTGAAAAGAAGGGACCTTCACCTTGATACCGCCAAGTAGGTCATCATCATGTTGTCTCCTTTTTCCTCCTCTAGGTTGTTGGTACAACCCCCTCCTTTGTGGGACATCTTCAAAATCACCATCAAGGTTTTCCATCTCCTCCTCCATGATGTGGGGGCGACGGGGTGCCGGAGCTCGCCGTGGGTTTTCATGGATCATCCTTGGGCTTGGTTTATTCTCCAATTCATCAATCCTCTCATGTAACACCTCCAAATTCCGATCAAGAAGCTTCTCGAAGTGGCTCACCAAAGCTTTCATTTGGAATTGCGTAGCTTCGGGTGCAGAAGATCTACTTCGACTTCCTTCATCGCTAACATGTGCAATTTTCTTCCCATGATCTTCTGCCATGATATATTACACAAACACAAACACACACCGGGGTGGGGGGGCAAACACACACAATGATACACACTCACTCACACACATGAGATGCACACACACACACACACAAAATGTACACACTCACACACATAAGGATACACACCCACGCACGCAAGATATACACACTCACACACACATGATGTACACACACGCACAAAACAAGATGAACACACTCACAGACACAAGATGTTTTTTTTGCCTATTTCTCTCCACTCTCAAAACTGAATTTGAATCCCAAGATCTTATGAAATATAATACCTTGTTTCGGGTGATCACTTACCACCAATCGTTCCCTAATCAAGATCGTGTTGGGGGATGGTTTACCACAACCCGATTGAGTGGTAAATGGTAAAGGGTGAAAAGAGGGTAGAAAATGGATAAAGGGTGGGTGGAAAAGGGGGTAGAAAGGTCGTATTTGGGTTTTTCCCGATAGTGCAAGATAAGAAAAATTAACAACAATATGACCCAAATATAATATGGGGATGAAGCAAAATTATGGAGAAAGTGATGTATGGAAATGAAAAGTGCTAATAATGTAAAGCACAGTGATGAAGTAATTATATCCACTTTTTTTCTCTCTTTTTTATTTTTTTTGGTCAAATCACCCCAAAAAGTGTTGTGCTTGGAGTTTTAAAGCACAAGATGATGAACGGAGAGTAAGACATTTTTTTTTTGAAATCTCTCAAAGGAAAGGATGTGATTAATTTTGAGAAGCACAAAATGAAGAGTTGAGAGAATTTGATTTTTTTTCCGATACAAATCACATATAGAGAATTAAATGTAGAAAGAAGATAAGTGAAAATTTGGCTCAATTTATAATAATCCAAGCTTGCACAAACTAGGCCAATTTAGGAGAATTTCAAGAAAAGGGATATTTTTTGTTGAATGGGTGAATAATATGGAAGGATAAGGAGGGTAAAGGACAGAATTAAAGTAAATGAAGTGATAGATGCATACCGTGTCAACCAGAGCTCTGATACCAACTGATGTGAGACGCACGGGGTGGCCCGATCTTCACAGTATAGGTCGGTGGTTGAAGGATGTGGTTCGGGTCTAAGTGGTGGATGATGAGTATGGATAGTGGATGTAAGTAGTCAATCAAAGCTATAAGGAGCGCGACCTACTACATAGACAACACACTCAAGGGAGGGATGCGGTAGCCAATCCACACAACAACGCACTTGGGTTGAGCCACGAAATTGGGGGCTTTGTGATCTTGGATCACCAATCTAACTTGTAGATTGACAAGGCAATAATGCACAAGAGATAGGAGAAAAACTGGGATAATCCTCACACAATGGAGAGAAACAAAGTGTAAGCTCTCAATTAAGTCTTGAATGAAAATACAATTCCATGGGGTGGCTATTTATAGCCAAGGAGGTGATACAATGGTCAAGGGTCTAATACCCTAAAGTCATAAAGTATAAACCTACATTTTCTCCTTAAAATTCAAAAAGATAAAGTCCAACACAGACTTTTGGAAAAGTAGCACACAACTTTCCAACATAGCCCACCAGACTTGACTTTGAGTGCATAACCCACCATATTTGACTTTGGTGTCCAAAGATGCCATTTCTAGAATCCTCCATGTGGGCTAGGCATCCAAATTTGTGAAACCATGTGGGAAAAGCTTTAAACATCATGTTTGGGCTTGAATAAGTGAGATAATAGTCCCATTTGCTCCATCCATGCAGGGCAAGATCCATTGAGCTTTTAATGAAGTGAGATGGGAACCCATTGTTGCATTCAACCTCTTTAATCTCCAATGTGTCATTGGGCCTTTCAAATCCAACTCTTCCTCCCACGCAATCGACTTGGTGTCTTTAACATTATTCTCATCAGTTGGCCTAATGGGCCCAATGGGATTAATGGGCATAATGGGCCTGTGGTCCAAATGGGCCTAAGGGGTAGAATGGGACTAATTAGCCTAAGTGGCATAGTGGGTCGAATGGGCCTAAGTGGCCTAATTGGCCTAAGTTTTCTAATCGGCCAAATGGTTTTAATGGGCCTAATGGGACTAATGGGCGTAATGGGTCTAATGTGCCTAAGTGGCCTAATCGGCCTAATGGGATAATGGGCTCAGTGGGCAAATGGGCCTAATGTGCCTTGTGGGCCTAATGGGACTAAGTGGCCTAATGGGCTTAATGGACCTAAGTTGATTCAGTGGCCTAATGGTCCTAAGTCACCTAATGGGCCTAATGTGCCTAATGTTCATAATGGGTCTAAGTTCCCTAATGGGCCTAATGGGCCTAAGTGGACTAATGGGCCTAATTAGCTAAATGGGCCTAATGGTTCTAATGGGTCTAAGTGGCCTAATGGGCCTATTGGGTCAAAGTGGCCTAATGGGCATAATAGGAATAATGGGCCTAATGGGCCACATAGTCCTCATGTGCCTAAGTGGCCTCATGGGCCTCATTGGCCTAAGTGGCCTAATGGGTTTAATGGGCCCAAGGGATCTAATAGGTTTAAGGGGCCTAATGGGATGAATGAGATTAATGGTCCTGGGTGCCAAATGGGCCTAATGGGTTGAATGGACCTAATGGGGCGAATGGGCCTAATGGGATTAAGTGACCTAATGGGCCTAATCGTCCTAAGTTGCCTAATGGGACTGAGTGTATTAATTTACCCAATGGGATTAATGTTTCTAATGAGCCTAAGGGGCGTAATGGGCCTAAGTGGCCTAATGGGCCTGAGTGACCAAATGGGCATGGGTGGCCTAACGGGCTTAGTGGACTTAACGGGCCTAGGGACCAAATGGGCATTATGGGCCTAATGGGATGAATGGGCCTAAGTGGCCTAATGGGTCCAATGGGCCTAAGTGGCCAAATTGGCCAAAGTGGCCTAATCAGTCTAATGGGCCTAAGTGACCTAATGGGCCAAATGTGCCTTTGTGGCCTCATGGACCTAGGTGGCCTAATGAGCATAATGGGCTTAACAGGCCTAGGGGCCAAGTGGGCCAAATGGGCCAAATGGGCCTAATTGGCTGAAGTGGCCAAATGGGCCTAAGTGATCGGATGGGCCCAAGTTGTCTAATCGGCCTAAAGGGACTAATAGGCCTAATGGGCCTAATAGGCCTAATGGGCCTAAGTGGCCAAATGGGTCGAATGGGCCTAATTGGCCTAATGTTCCTAATCGAACTAATGGGCCTAAGGGGTCTAATGGGCCAAAGTTGCCTAATCGACCTAATGGGTTTAATTCACCTAATGGGACTAATTGGCCGAATGGGCTTTACTGGCCTAATGGGACTAAGTGGCCTAATCATCCTAATGGGATTAATGGGCTTAATGGGCCTAGTGGACCTAAGTGTCATAATGGGTCTTAGTGTCCTAATCAGCCTAATGTGCCTAAGTGGCCTAATGGGCATAAGTGGCCTAATGGGCTTACTAGGCATAAGAGGAAAAGGGGACAAATGGGCCTAATGGGCCGAATGGGTCTAATGGGTAGAATGGGCCTAATTAACCTAATTGTTCAATTGTTCTTAATGGGCCTAAGTGGCCTAATGGGCCTAAGTTTCTTAATTGGCCTAATGAGATTAATGGGCCTAAGGGGCCTAATGGGCCTAAGTGGCCTAATGGGCCTAAATGGACTCATCGTATTAATGGGTTTAATGGGTTAAGGGGTCCTAAGTAGTTGAATGGGCCTCAATGGCCTAATAGTCCTAACCTGCCGAAGTGGTGGAAGTTGTCTAATGGGCCTAATGGGCCTAAGTGGCCTAATGGGCCTAAGTGGCCTAATGGGGCAAATTAGCCTAATTGGCCAAATGGGTCTAAGTGGACTAATGGGATAAATGGCCCTAATGGGACTAAGTGGCCTAATGGGCCTAATGGCCCTAAGTGGCATAATGGGTCGAAGTGGTTGAATGGGCATAATGGACATAATGTGCCTAAGTTGCCTAAGTGGCTTAACAGACCTAATGGGACTAAGTGGCCTAATAGACCTAAGTTACCCAAGTGGACGAATGAGCCTAATGGGCCTAAGTGGCCTAATGGGTCTTAGTGGCCTAATGCGCCCAAGTGGCATAATTGTCCCAAGTGGTCTAATGGAACTAAGTGGCTTAATGAACCTAATGAGACTCAATGAACTAATGGGCCTAATGGGCCTAAGCGGCCTAAATGTCCTGATGGGACTTAGTGGCCTAATGGTCTAAATTGTCCTAAGTGGCCTAAGTGGCATAATGGGCTTAATCATCTTAAGTGGCCTAAGTGGACTAATGGGCCTAAGTGGCCTAATGGGTTGAATGGGCCTAAGTGGTCTAATGGGCCGAATGGGCCTAAGTGGACTAATGAGCTTGATGGGCCTAATGGGCCTCAGTGGCCTAATGAGATGAATAGGACTCAGTGTTCTAATGGGCCTAATGGTCCCGATGGGCCTAAGTGGCCTAGTGAGCTGAATGGGCCTAAATGGACAAATGGGCCTAATGAGCCTAATGGACCTAAGTGGCCTAATTGGCCTAATGGGCCCAAGTGGCCTAATGAGTCGAATGGACATGAGTGGCCTAATGGGATTGATGGGCCTGATGGTCTGAATGGGTTGAATGGGTATATGTGGCTGAATGGGCCTGGTAGGCTGAATAGGCCTAAGTGGCCTAATGAGCCGAATTAGCCTAAGTGGCCTATGTGATTGATGGGCCTAAGTGGCCTGATGGTCCAGATGAGGCTAATAAGACTAATGGGCCTCAGTGGCCTCATGGGCCTGATAACCTAATGGGCATCATGGGCCTAAGTGTCCTAATGGGCCTAATGGGCCTAATGCGGTTAATGGGCCTATGTAACCTAATGGGACTAATGGTACTCAATGGATTAATGGGCCTAAGTGTCCTAATGGGCCTAGTGGGCCTAAGTGACCTAATGAGATGAATGTTCCTAATATGCCTAATGGCCCTAAGTGACCTAATGGGTGTGATGGGCCTTAGTGGCCTTAGGGGCCTTATGGGACTAATGGGATTTAGGGGCCTAAGTAGCCTAATGGGAGTAATAAGACTAAGTTTTTGAATGGGCATGATGGTCTTGATGGGCCTAATGGGCCGTAGTGTCCTAGTTGGCTTCATGGGCCTAATTGGCCCGATAGGCCCGATAGGCCCAATGGGCCTAATGGGTCTCAGTGGCCTAATGGGATGAATGGGCATAAGTGGCCTAATGGGTCGAATGGGCATAATTGGCCTAATGGGCCTGATGGACCTGATGGGCCTAATGGGTCTCACAGGTCTAAGTGGTTCAATGGGCCCCATGGGCCTTAGTGTTCTAATGGGATAAGTGAGCCCAATGGGTCTAAGGGGCCTGATAGGCCTGATTTTTCGAATGGGCCTTAGTGGCCGACTTTGCCTAATGAGACTAATGGGCCTGGTAGGCCCAATGGGCATGATGGGCCCAAGTGGCCCAATGGGCCTAATGGGACTAAGTGTCCTAATGGGCCAAGTGGGCCTAAGTGGCCTAATGGGTCTGATGGGCCTAATGTGGTGAATGGGCCTAAGTGTCCTAAGTGGTCTGATGGGCATAATGGACCTTATTGGCCGAATGGGACTAAGTGTCCTAATGGGCCTAATGGGCTTAATGGGTCGAGTGAGCCTCAACGACCGAATGGGACTCATGGGCCTGATAGAACCAATGGGAATAATAGGCCTAATGAGAAGAATGGGACTTTGTGTCTTAGTAGCCCAATATGCCTAAGTGCCCGAATGAGCCTAATGGGACTAATAGGCCTAAGTGGACGAATGGGACTAGTGGAACTAATTGGAAGAATGGATATAATGGGCCTAAGTGGCATAATGGTCCTAAGTGTCCTCATGGTCCTAATTGGCCAAAGTGGATGGATGGTCCTAATGGGCCTTATGGGACCAATGGACCTCAGGGGTATAAGTGGCCTAACGGGCTCAGTGGGCCTAATGAGCCTAAGTTTCCTAATGGTACTAATGGATTTAAGTGGCCTAATGGGCTGAATGGGCCTAATGTGACTAGTGGGCCTAAGTGGCCAATGGGCCTAAGTGGCCTAAGTGGGAAAATAACCCTAATCGAAAAATTGGTCCTAATGGGCCTAAGTGTCCTAATGGGACAAATCGGCCTTGGTTGCTAAATGGGCCTAAGTGGCCCACTGAGCCTAATTTTACTGGGTGGCTGAATGGGCCTGATAGGCCTAAGTGGCTAGCCTAATGTGCCTAATAGGCCTAAGTGGCCTAATGGACCTAATGGGCATCATGGGCCTATGTGGACCTCTTGAGCCTTATGGGCCTAAGTGGCCTAATGGACCCAAGTGGCCTAATGGGCCTAATGGGACTAATGGGATTACTGGTCTTAACATGCTAAGGTGCTAAATGAGATGAATGGGCCTAATAGGCTTAAGTGGACTAATGGGCCTAAATGGCCTAAGTGGCCTAATCGACCAAATGGGCTTAATGGTCCTAATGGGCCTAAGTGGCTAATTGACCTAAGGGGAATAATTGTCCTAAGAGGCTCAATGGGTCTTGGTGGACTACTGGGTTTAATGGGCTTAACAGGCCTTGCAGAAAAATGGTCTTAATGGGCTGAATGGGCCTCAGAGGCCTAATGGACCGAAGCAGCCTAATGGGCCAAAGTGGCATAATAGGCATAATGGTCATAGTGGGTTGAAAGGGCCTAATGGGACTAAGGGGACTAATGGGTATAAGTTGCCTAATGGGACTAGGTGGCCTAATGGGCTTAACGAGACTAGGGTCCAAATGGGCCAAATGGGCCTAATTGGCCTCAATGGCTTAATGGGCCTAATGGGCCTAATGGGATTAATGGGTCGAATTCACCTAATGGAAAAAGTTGCCTAATCGGACTAATAGGCATGGGCTGAATGGGTCAAATGGGCCTAAGTGGCCTAATGGGCCTGATGGTCATAATTGGCCTAATCGGCCTCAGTGGACTAATGGTCCAAAGTGGCATAATGGGCCAAAGTTTCCTAATCTTCCTAATGGGATTAATGGGCTTAATGGTACTAATTGGACTAAGTGGCCTAATGGTACTAAGTGACCAAATCGACCTAATGGGATTAATGGGCCGAGTGGGCCAAAGTGGCATAATCAGCCTTAGTCGCCTAATCGACCTAATGGGGCTAAGTGGAATAATGGGCCTAAGTGTTTTAATGAGGTTATTGGGCTTAACGGGCCTAGGGGCCTAATGCACCAAATGGGATTAATTGGCTTAATTAGCCTAAGTAGCCTAATGTGTCTAATGGGCCTAAGTTGCCTAATTGGTCTAATGGGATTAGTGGGTCTAAGGTTCCTAATGGTCCTAATGGGCCTAATGTGCTTAATGGGTCTAATGGGACTAAGTGGACTAATGGGATTAAGTGGCCTAATCGGCCTATTTGGATCAATGGGACTAGTGGGCCTAAGTGGCCTTATGGGCCTAATGGGCCTTAGTGGCTTGATCGGCCTAATGGGCCTAAGTGGCCTAATAGGTCTAAGTGGCCCAATGGGCATAATGGGCCTAAGTGGCCTAATGGGTCTAATTAGCCTAAGTGGACGAATGGGATGAATGGACCTAATTAGCCCAATGGATCTAATGGACGTAAGTAGCCTAAGGGCCCTAATGGGCCTAAGTGGTGTGATGGGGCTAATGGGCCTAAGTGGCCTAATGGGCCTAAGTTTCCTAATGTGAAAAAAGTGGCCTAATGGGACTAATGGGAATAAGTGGTATAATAGGCCTAATTGGCCTAATAGGCCTAATGGACGTAAGTGGCCTAATGGGCCGAAGTGGCCTAATGGGCCGAATGGGCCTAAGTGGCCTCATGGGAATAGTGGTCCTAAGTGGCATAATGGGACTAATGGTCTTGATGGGATTAATGGGATGAAGTGACCAAATGGTCCAAATGGTCCTAAGTGGCCTAATGGGACTAAGTTGTTTAATGGGCCTAAGTGGCCTCATGGTAATGGGACTAAGTGACATAATGCATCGAATGGGCCTAATTGGCCTAATGGGCCTAATGGGTCTAAGTGGCCTAAAGGTCCTAATGGGCCTAAGTGGCATAATCGACATAATGGGATTAGTGGGTCGAAGTGGCCTAATGGGCCTAATGGTCCAAAGTGGCCTAATGGGCCTAATTGGCTAAAGTGGCATAATGGGCCTAATTGGCCTATTGAGCCTAATGGGCCTAAGTGGACTAATTGGCCTATTGGGATTAATGGGACTAAATGGACTAATGGGCATAATGGTCCGAAGTGGCCAAAGTGGCCTAATGGACATAATGGTGGAAATTGCCCTCATCGGCCTAATGGGCCTAAGTGGCCTAATGGGCCTAAGTGGAAAAACGAGTCTAAATGGCCCAAGTGGCCTAAGGGTTATAATGGGCCTAAGAGGCCTGATGGGACTAATGGGCCTAAGTGGCCTCATAGACCTAAAGGGCCTAGGTGGCCTCATGGGCATAATGGGCCTCAATGGCCTCATGAGCCTAATTGAACTAAAGGGCTTGGTGGCCTAAGTGGCCTAGTGGGCCTAATCTGCCTAATGGGCCTAAGTAGCCTAATGGGACTAATGGGATTAAGTTTTCTAATGGGCCCAGTATGGCTAATGGGCCTAATGAGTCTAATGGGTCTAATGGGCCTAAATGGCCCAATGGGCCTAATTGGTGTAATGGGCCAAAGTGGACAAATGGGCTTAAGGATCCTAGGTGGCCCAATGGTCTCAATGGTCCTGAGTAGCCTAATGGGTCGAATGGGCCGAATGGGCTAAAGTGGCCTAATGGACCTAAGTGGCCAAATGGGCCTAAGTGGTCTAATGGGGCTAATGGGCCTAAGTGGATGAATGGACCTAAGTGGCTGAATGGGGATTATGGGCCTAAGTAGTGGAATGGTCTTAAGTGGACCAATGGGTCTAATGGGCCTAATGGGTGTAAGTGGCCTAATGGGTATAATATTCCAAATGGACCGAAGTGGCCTAATGGACTTAATGGGACCAAGTGGCCAATTGAGCTAAATGGGCCTAAGTGGCCAAACTGTCTCAATGGGTTGAATGGTCTAAATGGGCCGAATGGTCCTAAGTGGCCTAATGGGCCTAATGGAACTAAGTGGCTTAATGGGCCTAATGGCCCTAAGTGGCCCCATGGTCCTAGTGGGCCTAAGTGGCATAAGTGGTATAATCAACCTAATTGACCAAATTGGCCTAAGTGGACTAATGGGCCTAAGTGGACTAATGGGCCTAAGTTTCCAAATGGGCCCATTGGGCCTTAGTGGCCCAATGGGAATAATTTTCCCAAGTGTCCTAATGGGCCTAATGGGACGAATGGGATGAATGGGCCTAATGGGACTAAGTGGATGAATGAGCCTAATTGTTCTAATGGGCCTAAGTTTTATAATGGGTCTAAGTGGCTGAATATGCCTAAGTGGCCCAAATGGGCCTAATGGTCCGAATGGGGCGAAGGCCCAAATGGGCATAATGTATCGAATGGGCTTAACATGTTGAATGGTCCGAAGTGGCCTAATGGGCCTAATTTTCCTAAGTTGCCTAATGGGCCAAATGGGACGAATGTGATGAGTGGGCGTAATGGGACTAAGTGGCCTAATGGGCCTAATTGGTCTAATGGGCATAAGTGTCATATTGTGCCTAAGTGGATGAATGAGCCTAACTGGCCCAAATGGGCATAATGGCCCGAATGGGGCTAAGGGCCCAAATGGGCCTAACATACTGAATGGGCCAAAGTGGTTTAATTAGCCTAATTGGCCTAATGGGCCTAAGGGTCCCAATGGGATGAATGGGCATAATGGGCCAAAGTGGACTAATGGGCCTAATAGATCTAAGGGGCCTAATGGTCCTAATGGGCCAAATGACCCTAATGGGACAAATGGGCCTAATCGGCCTAATGGGACTAAGTGGCCTAATGGGCCTAAGTTGGTTAATGGGAAAATGTGGCCTAATGGGACTAATGGGCCTAAGTGGCATAATGGGCCTAAGTGGCCTAATGTGCCTAATGGAAGTTAGTGTCATAATGGGATGAAGTGGTCTAATGGGCCTAATGGGCCTAAGTGGCCTCATGGGTGTAGTGGGCCCAAGTGGCATAATGAGCCTAATGGTTATGATGGGCCTAATGGGATGAAGTGGCCTGATGGACCTAATGGGCCTCAGTGACCTAACGGGCCTAAGTTGTCTAATGGGCCTAAGTTGCATCATGGGAATAATGGGACTAAGTGGCCTAATGCATTGAATGGGCCTAATTGGACTAATGTGCCTAATGGGTCTAAGTGGTCTAAGGGGCCTAATGGGCCTAAGTGGCCTAATTGACATAATGGGATTAGTGGGTCGAAGTGGCCTAATGGGCCTAATGGTCCAAAGTGGCCTAATGGTCCTAAGCGACCTATTGAACCTATTGGGCCTAAGTGGACTAATCGGACTAATGGGCCTAAATGGACTAATGGGCCTAATGGGCTGAAGTGGCCAAGTGGCCTAATGGGCATAATGGTCCAAAGTGGCCTCATCGGCCTAATGGGCCTAAGTGGCATAATTGGCCTAAGTGGAATAACGAGCCTAAAAGACCTAAGTGGCCTAATGGTTCTAATGGGCCTAAGTGGCCTGATGGGCCTAATGGGCCTAAGTGGCCTCATGGACCTAAAGGGACTAGGTGGCCTCATGGGCATAATGGCCCTCAATGGCCTCATGAGCCTAATGGGACTAAAGTGCTAAAGGGCATAAGTGGCCTAATGGGCCTAATCAGCCTAATGGGCCTAAGTAGCCTAATGGGCCTAATGGGCTTAAGTTGTCTAATTGGCCCAATAGGACTAATTGGCCAAATGGGTCTAAGTGGTCTAATATGCCTAAGTGACCTAATCAACCTAATGGTCCTAATGGGTGTAATGAGATTAAGTGTTCAAATGGGCCTAATGGGCCTAATGGGCCTCATGGGCCTAATGGGCCTAATGGGCCTAAGGGGCCTAATGCGTTGAATGGGATTAAGTGTCCAAGTGTGCCTAATGGGAAAAATGTTCTTAGTGGGCCTAATGGGACTAAATGGCCTAATGAGCCTAAATGACTTAATGGGCCTGCTGGGCCTAAGTGGCATAATGGGCCTAAGTGGCATAATGGGCCTAATGGGCCTAATAGACCGAATGGGATTACGTGGCCTAATGGGCCTAAGTGGCCTAATGGGATTAATGGGCCTAGTGGGCCTAATGTCTATAATGGTATTTAGTGGCCTAATGGGCCTAATGGGCCTAATGGGCTTAAGTGGCTTAATTATCCCAACAGGCCTAAGTGGCGTAATGGGTCGAAAGGGCCTAACGGGCCTAAGTGGCCTAATGGTCCTAATGGGCCTAAGTGTCCTAAAGGTACTAATGGGCCTAATAGGGCTAATGGACCTAACAAGAAAAATGGTCCCTTGTTGCCTAATGGGCCTTCATGGACTAATGGGACTAAGTAAACTAATGGGACTAAAGAGCCTAATCGGCCAAAGGGGCCTAATGGGACTAAAGATCCTAATCGGAAAAAGGGGCCTAATGGGCTTAAGTGGCATAATCGTAGCCTAATGGGCCTAAGTGGTCTAATGGGTCCAATGGGCGTAATGGGCCTATGTGGCCTAATGGGCCTAATGGGATAAGTGGCCTAATTTGATGAATGGGATGAATCTGATTAATGGGCCTAATGGGCATATGTGGCCTAATCGGATTAAAGAGCCTAATGGTCCCAAGCAACCTAATGGGCCTAATGTCATAATCGACCTAATGGGCCTAATGGGCCTAATGGACCTAATTAACCAAAGTGGCCTAATGGGCCTAAGTGACATAATTTTTACCAAATGTTCCTAAGTGGACTAATGGGCCCAATGGGCCTAAGTGTCCTAATAGGACTATTGGGACTAAGTGGGAGAATGATATAAATGAACTGAATGGTCCTAATGGACTGAAAGGGCCTATGTGGCCTAATGGGATGAATGGGCCTAAGTAACGTAATAAGAGAAATGGGCCTAATGGGCCTAAGTGGCTGAATAGACCTAATGGGATGAATGGGCCTAATGGTTCTAATTATCCTAAGTTTCCTAATGGGCCAAATTGGAAAATTGGGTCTAAGTGGCCTAAGAGGCCTGATAGGTTAATTAGGCCTAAGTGGCGTAATGGGCCTAATGACGTGAATGAGATTAAGTTTCCCAATGAGCCTAATGGGTTGGATGGGCCGAAGTTTCCGAATGGGCCTAATGGGCTGAAAGTTATTAATGGTATGAATGGGGATAATGATCCTAATGGGACTAAGTGGGCATAATGGGTCGAATGGACCCAATGGGCCGAAGTGGTCTAGTGGGGTGAATTAGTCGAATGGGCCGAATTGGCTGAGGTGGCCAAATGGGCCCAATGGGAAAACTAAACTGAAGTGGCCTATTGGACTGAATGGGCCTAAAGTGTCCAATGCGCGTAATGGTCTGAATGGGTCGAATGGGACTAAAGGGTCCAATGGGCCTAATTTTCTGAATGTGTTAGATGGGTCTAATGGACCTAGTGGGATGAAGTGGCTTAATGGACTTACTGGGCCTAATAGAACTATTGGGCCTAATGGACCTAATGGTCCTAAGTGGCCTAATGGTATTAAGTTCACAAATGGACCTAGTGAGCCCAATGTGAGTAATGGGCGTAATGAGACTAAATGAACCAATGGGACTAGTGGGCTTAAGTGGGCTAATGGTCTTAATGGGCCTAAGTGGACCAATGGGCCTAATGGGCCTAAGTGGTCTAATGGGCCTAAGTGGATGAATGGGCTGAATGGGCCTAATGGGCTGAATGGGCCTAATGATTTGAATGGGACCAATGGTCATAAGTTTCCTAACTATCCAAAGTGGTCTAATAGTCCCAATGGGCTTAACGAGCCAAATTTGCCTAATGGGCCCAATGAGTAAAATGGTTCAAATGGGCCTAAGTGGCCTAATGGGCCTAAGTGCCGCAATGGGTCGAAGTGGCCTAATGGACACAATGGGACTAAGTTTCATAATGGGGCTTAGGGTCCTAAGTGTCCTAATGGGACAAAGTGGAAGAATGGTCCTAATGGGCATAGTGGGCCTTATAGCCAAATCGACCTAATGGGCATAATGGGACTAAGTGTCTGAATGGTCCTAATTGGACTAAGTGGAACAATGGTACAAATTTTCCTTAGTGGAAGAATGGCCCTAATGATCCTAATGGGACTAAGTGGGCCTACTCGGTCTAATGGGCTTAATGGGACTAATGGGTCTACAAGGCATAATGGGACTACTAGGCCATTGAGCCTAATGGGACTAATGGGCCTAAGTGGCATAATGTGCCTAAGTGGCCTAATGAGCATAAGTTTTATAATGGGTTTAATGGGACTAAGTTTCCTAATGGGTTTAATGGTCCTAATGGGCCTATGTGGCCTAATGGGCCAAAGTGGATGAATAGGCATAATGGGATTAATGGGCATAATGGTCCGTAGTGGCCAAATGGGCCAAATGGGCCTAATTTTTTGCATGGGCCTCATGATCCTCAGTGGACTAATGGGCCTAATGATCCTCGGTGGCCTAATGGGCCTAATGCGCCTATTGGGCCTAAGTGGCCTAATGGGCCAAAGTGGACGAATTGACATATAGGCCTAATGGGCATAATGGGCCTAATGGGCCTAACGGACCTAATGGGACTAAGTGGCTTAATGGTCATAATGGTCCTAATGGGTCAAAGTGGACGAGTGGGCATATGGGCCTATTGGGACAAAGTGGAAAAATGGGCCAAATGGGCCTAAGTGGCCTAATGGTTCTATTGGGCCTAATTGGATTAACGAGCCTAATGGGCCAAATGAGCCTAAGTGGCCTAATGGGAAAAAGTGTATGAATGTGCCTAATGGGCTGAATAGGCATAATGGTCCTAATGGTCCAAAGTGTCCAAATGGGCCAAATGGTCCTAAGTGGCCTAATGGGCCTAATGGGACTAATGGGCCTAAGTGGGTACGATTTCACTTTTCGATTGCACTAGGTACCATTCCTTTTCGATTAGATCATATCTTTCTTCTCTTCCACCTAGATACAATAAATCTGGATACGATTTGGAATGCATGTTTTCCCATTTCTTCCATCAAGCTTTCATGATAAGTTCTTCAATCAACTTATGATTTATAAAATACGACTCAGAAAAGCATAGTCAAATTTAATTTTATTATAGTTAGTAGACTTAGATACTTCATCAAATCAAACACTTATTTCATACCAGATCAAGTGTGAATATGATGACCATTTACTTCCTGCAAGATTCATTCTCCATGCGACTGATTCTCTCTTTCCATATAACGATCAATTACTCATTATGATACTTTCACATACCAAACCCAAGACAAGTCTGATTAGTGCCTTTTATTTTAAACATCTTTGCCTCATTATAATTGACAGAGTGAGTATGATTCTTTTGAAAACAATGGCTAGTACTATTTCCACCAAATAAAAAGTGAGGTGATTTTCTTTCTTCAAAAGCTTTCCTTGACACAAAAATACAACACATGAAAACAAACACCTTCCTCATCAGCATGGTCCCAAAAATCCCCCATTTGGAATTTTTTGTTAACTAAGTTTCATAAATCATTTAACTTAGGCCCATTTGGCCCATTTCCCACATAGGCCCATTAGGGAACCTAGGAATATTATTCCCATTAGGCCACATACACCCATTAGACTCATTAGGCCACTTTTTCCCATTATCCCATTTGGCCCATTTGACCATTTATTCTCTTTAGTCCCATGAGGCCCATTAGGCTACATTGGCCCATTAGGCCACTTTGGTCCATTAGTCCCAATAGGCCAAATTAGCACTTGAGGCCCATTAGGACACTTAGGCCCATTGAACCCGTTAGTCCTATTATTAACATTCAGCCCATTCATCCCATTGAACCCATTAGGTAACTTAGTCCACTTAGGCCCATTAGGCTACATAGTCCCATTACAACCATTAGGCCCATTAAGTAACCTAGGAAACTTAGGCCCATTAGGAAACTTAGTCCCAGTCGACCCATTAGACCCATTAGGCCACTTATGCCCATTTGACCCATTAGGCCCATTATGTACATTAGACCCATTATACGGATTAGGCTACTTAGTCCCATTAGACCCATTAGTACAATTAGGCCCATTAGGCAACATAGGCCCCTTAGGGCCGTTGAGCCACTTAGACCCATTGGACCCATTAGGCCCATTGGGAAACTTAGGCAATGTAGGACCATTAGTCCACTTAGACCTATTATACCCATTATTCCCATTAGTCCCATTACCCATTTGGCCCGTTAGACCACTTATTCCCATTAGGCCCATTTGGCCACTTCAGCTAATTAGGCCCATTAAGACACTTAAGCCCATTAAGCTCATTAGGCCACTTCGACCCACTAGAAAAACTAAGGACCCTTAGGCCCATTGTACCCATTAGGACCATTGGTCCCATTAGGCACATTCATCCCATTACGCGCATTAGGTAACTTTGGCCACTTAGGCCAGTTGGACCCATTAGGCCCATTGGATCCATTAGGCCCATTAGGCGCATTAGGGAACTTAGGCCACTAAGGTCAATTATGCCACTTAGGCCCATTGGACACATCAGGCCCATTAGGAAACTTAGGATATTTGGTCCATTAGGCCACTTAGGCCCATTTGGCCCATTCATCCCATTAGGCCACTTAGGCACATTCCACCCATTCCACCCATTATGCCCATTAGACCCATTAGGCTGATTAGGCCACTTAGGCCCATTATACCCATTAGGCCCATTAGGCCCATTAGGAAACTTAGTCCACTTAGGCCCATTCGACCACTTAGACCCATTGGACCCATTAGGCCCATTAGGCAACATAGGCCACTAAGGCCCATTAGGCCACTTAGACCCATTGGACCCATTGGACCCATTAAGCACATTGGACCCATTAGGCCCATTAGGCAACTTAGTCCACTTAGGGTCATTAGACCACTTAGAACCATTAGACCCATTAGGTCCATTAGGCAACTTAGGCCACTTACACCCATTGGAACCATTAGTCCCATTATGCTCATTAGGAAACTTAGGCCACTTCAACCCATTTGGCTACTTAGGCCCATTGGACCCATTAGGCTGAATCATCCATAATGGGCCAATTAGGCCCATTAGGCCCATTGGACCCATTAAACCACTTAATCCCTATATTCCCATTATGCGACTTAGTCACATTAGGCTACTTAGGCCCATTAGGCCCCTTAGACCCGTTGGGCCCATTGGGCCCCTTAACCCCATTCGGCCAATTAGGCCATTTGGACCACTTGGTCGAATTGGCCATAATAGGACCATTCATCCCATTAGGTTACTTAGGACTAATGGGTCCAATCATCCCATTAGGCCTATTAGGTCACTTAGGCCACTTAGTCCCATTAGGACACTTAGACCCATTAGGCCCCTTAGACCCATTAGACCAATTGGGCCGATTGGACCCCTTAGGCCCATTAGGCCAATTAGGCCTTTGGTCCCATTATGCCCACTAGGTCACTTAGGAAAAATAGGCCCAATAGTCACATTTAGTATATTAGGTCACTTAGGCCACTTAAGCCCATTAGGCCCCTTAGGTCCAATAGGACCCTTAGACACATTAGGTCCATTGGGACCCTTAGGCCCATTGAGCCCATTAGTCCCATTAGGTGCACTAGGCCACTTAGTCCTACTCGTCCAATTTGGCCCATTATTCCACTTAGACCCATTAGGCCCATTGGGCCCATTAGACCCATTAGGTCCATTAGGGCAATTTGTCCATTAGCCCATTGGCTGAATTGACCATAATGGGCCCATTAGGCCACTTAGGCCCATTATTCTATTATACCTATTAGGATAAATTGGTCATAGTGGACCCATTAGGCCACTTTGGACCAATAGGCCCTATTGATCCCATTAGGCCCATTAGGCCAATCAGACCACTTAGGGCCAACTGGTCCACTCGGTCAATTAAGCCCATTAGGCCTGTTAGGCTGAATGGGGCTTAATCAGCCCATTAGGACACTTACGCCCAATAGGCCCATTTGGACCATTAGGCCACTTAGGCCACTCAGGCCCATTGGGCCAATTTGGCCCAGTGGACCCATTAGGCCACTTAGGACCAATTGGCTGATTTGGCAACTTATGCACATTTGGCCCCTTAGGCCACTTAAGCCCATTGACCCATTTGTCCCATTAGGGCCATTTGTTCACTTAATCCCATTAAACCCATTAGGCCACATAGGCCACTTAGGCTCATTCGATCCTTAGGCCCATTAGGCCATTTAGGTTAATTTAGGTCATTTAGGCCAATTAGGCTAATTAGGCCATTTTGGCCGTCTAGTCCAATTAGTTTGTTTAGGTCATTTAGGCCAATTTAGGCCCTTTAGGACATTTAGGACAATTATAAGATTTATTCCATTTAGGTAAATTTAGGCCAATTAATCCAATTATTCTAATTAGGCCCATTAGTCCAATTAAGCCAATTAGAAAATTTAGTTCATTTAGGCCATTTAGGCCAATTTTGATCATTTAGTCTAATTAGGCCATTTAGGCCAATTTAGTTCATTTAGACTATTTAGTCCAATTTAGACCATTTAGGCCAATTCGGCCAATTATGCCATTTGGGCCAATTTAGACAATTTAGACCAATAAGGTCAATTAGGTCAATTAGGCCATTTAAGCCGATTATGCCAATTTTTACCATTTGGGCCAATTAGGATAATTATTCAATTTAGGCAATTTAATCCAATTAGTCCATTTAGGTGAATTTTATCCATTTAGGCCATTTAGACCAATTTAGTCCATTTAGGCCAATTTGGCCAAATAGGTCAATTAGAGAATTTAGGCAATTTATGCCAATTATTCTATTTAGGCCAATTTAGGTCATTTAGACCAATTAGTCCAATTATACCAATTTTTTCCATTTAGAACATTTAGGTTAATTAGCCCATTAAGTCCAATTTAGCTCATTTAGACTAATTATGAAAATTAGGCCAATTAGGAAATTCGGTCCAATTAGACCAATTAATCCATTTAGGCCAATTTAGGCCATTTAGGTCAATTTATCCCACTTAGGCCAATTAGACCAATCAAGTCATTTAGTCTATTTAGGCCAATTAGGCCAATTAGACCATTTAGACCAATTTAGGCCATTTCGACCAATTAGGCCAATTTAGGCCTTTTAAAATAATTTAGGCCAATTAGAATAATTAGGATAATTATTCCATTTAGTCCATTTAGAACAATTATTCCAATTAGGCCATTTAGGAAAATTAATCCATTTAGTCCAATTAGGCCAATTAGACCATTTAGGCCAATTTAGACCATTTAAGCCAATTAATCAATTTGGTCATTTAGGTCATTTAGGCTATTTAGGACAATTAGTCCATTTATTCCATTTAGGCCATTTAGACCAATTTGACCAATTAGACAATTTAGGTTATTTAGGACAATTTAGGTCATTTAGGCCATTTAGACTAATTTAGGTCATTTAGGCTATTTAGGCTAATTTAGACCATTTAAGCCAATACGGCCAATTAGTCTATTTAGACAAATTTAGGCCATTTAGGCCAATTAGTCCAATTAGTACATTTAAGCTGATTTGTAAAATTTAATCCATTTAGGACAATTAGGCCATTTTGGACAATTAGAACAATTAGATAATTTAGGGAATTTAGGTCAATGAGGCCAATTAGGTTAATTTAGGTCATTTAGGCCAATTAGACCATTTAGGCCATTTAGGACATCTAGGACAATTTAGTCCATTTAGTCCAATTAGGCTAATTAAGACAATTAGTTAATTTATAAAATTTAAGCCAATTAGGCCATTTAGGCCAATTTAGACCATTTAGACCAATTAAGCCAATTAGGCCAATTTTGGCCATTTAGGCTAATTTAGTCCAATTAGGACAATTAGGCCATTTGGATAATGTACTATGAAAGGACACATAGTAGATAGACTTTCAAGTACGAGTACTCGTAAGTAGATGAGGCTTCTTCTCATGAAGTTCACACTTGGTAATCTCCAAGATGGGAGATTATGAGAACAAACTCGTTAGTAGGAATTCTACATGTTTTAGTGTCATCAAATATTCCTATCCATGAGTGTGTGTCATGGTCCTTATACTTTAATATTATTATTAATTAATGTCACAACTTTCACACTTATATGTATGTAGTAAACCATAACGATAATAGCTCATGGAGAAGTTGGATACGTTGGGTACGCCATGAGTGACATGTCATTAATGAATAAGTTGAGGAAGGATTTGTCCCTTCCATCTTTATAGAAGCTGATATCTCAACCCTTTGATTAGAATAAAACCGTCATATTAAATTCCATGGACATGGTGTAAAAGTGCGTTTATTTTAGATAGTCAAAGGAATAAATATTGAAAATATAGGTTAGTGACATGGATGTGCAACCTTCTTAATGAGATATTGTGACAAAGAGATTATATTACACACTGAGCATCCGTATGTGGTTTTCAATGTTGTGACATCAATTTCTTTCACTTTGGTGCCTTGAAACATTTCTAGAGAGTAATCTTGGACTTTAGGCAAGTCTGCCTAATGTCAATGAGAATGAATCCTAGAGGGTCACACACTAAGTGTTTCCATTTATCTCAATTAAATTCTATTTGAGTTTAAATAATTTAATAAATATTATTATCAATTCTAAGGAATAATTTTATTTAATTTATATTGTTCAAATAAAGTAAATAAATATTTATTCACCAACATGTGAATAAAATATTAATTTTATTTATTGAATATTTTAATAAATATTTATTTTCAATATTGTAAATAAAATATTTATTTATGAATAAAATATTTATTCAGTTGTTCAATAAATGATAGAGGAGTGTGAACGAACCAAGATTGAGTCCATTGACAAATATTAATTAACAATACCATTATATAATTTTTGTTATTGTATAAGTTGGCGTGTGCCACAAAATAATAATTATACAATTATTATTATACGGTATGAGATTTATTGAAGGTAATTAATGTTATTTAATGGCCGATATGAAATTAAATAATATTTTAGCTTAAATATCAAATTTATAAATAGGTGGTTTTGTCTATTGTGTAGAGCATCCAAAAATTGAGAATAGAAAATTCTTGCGCACAATGAATTCTCTCTAAAATCCTCCTCCTCTCTCTCTCTCAAGAATGAGAAGTGCAAGAAATATTTCTTCAAGACCAAAGAAAGAGTGATCAAGTATGAACAACATAAGACATTGGACTCACCATACTAGCACATAGACATCGAGTGGCGCTTCTTAGAGATCATAGGAGCACGTGTGGACTGCCACTATAGGGATTTTATCCTGGGATCCTCATAGTGCAATGATAGTAACCTAAAAGGGTATTTTCATATGATCAAAATTCACTAACGAATAAAATCCCTAAGTACAGGTATTTATTTCTTTAAATATTAAATAAATTAAATTTAAATTTGATGTGAAATATCCTCACTCTTGGTTTCAGGCAATGATTTTTAAAATAAATTTTAATACATAATCCATCTTCGCACACTTATGTTATGCCTAAAACCACCACCACCACCACTGCTGCCACTGCCGCCTTCGTCACCCCCCACCCAACTGCCACTGCCACCACCACTGTCACCAACTCAACCGCCACTGGGACCCTCATTAAAATTACTCTAGGTATCATATAAGGATGCAATTTATGTCATACATGAATCAAAATTAATAGTAGTCTCAGATGGAATTGGTGGACTTATAACTAACATGTCTTTCAGAAAGTGTTCAGTGACCAATTTACTTCTTTCACACTCCCTTATATCTATTTTTTTGGCCTCATCTACTTCTTCATGATAATTTTTCAGCTTGGGGTTCTTATAGGTTTTATAGGCACTTGATGAGGGCCAATAACTAGTGGGTATGATGTTTTTCATGGGTCGACATCAGAATCTCCCATGGCACTCATCACCTAATACTTGTCTCAAATGATCATTTTTTCCGAAGTTTCCATCTTCTTTCTCATCTAGGGACTCCAGGCTACACTGTTGAAAATATAAAGAAGATATTTAATTATGAATTACGTATCAAAATATGAAATATCAATTAAAAAACTTATAATATTTTCTTATGTTTGAGCATTTATAGCTCTTCTATTATTTTTCTTCCTAGTCAAGGAAAATAATTTTGCTCAAGGCACATAACCTTTGATGCCAAATTCCTCTTGCTTCAAATGACATTGACTAGTATAATACTACATTATTAAATAATATGAAAGTGATAAACCTATAATTAATTAAAATTGTAGATGTTTAAAAAATCCATAAAATGAAGAAGCTTCTAAATATACATTTAATTAGAAATTTAATACTAGTGACATAACATAAACAATACATACTAATTAGCATGATAAAAATGTGTATGGTATGGATTACTCTTGTATATTCATTTCGGTATAATTCTATTTACGTTGTGTAATTTGGTTATTCAGTCACTTGGTAATGTTGATCATTTTTCCATTTGTCTATTTGGAAAATTGACCAATTAGTTCATTTAGGAAAATTAGGCAAATTAGGCCAATTAGTCCAATTATGTCATTTATCCCAATTAGTCCATTTAGAAAAATTAGGCCATTTAGGCTAATTAGGCCATTAGAACAATTAGGTCATTATTCCATAGGAAATTTAGGCCTTTAATTCATTTAGTCCAATTAGTCCATTAGGCCATTTAGTCCATTAGGCCAATTAGGCTAATTAGCCCACTTAGGTCAATTAGGCCAATTAGGCTAATTAGGCCATTTAATCAAATTAGATCATTTAATCCATTTAGACCAGTTAGTTCATTTATTCCAATTAAGCCATTAAACTATTTAGACTAATTTTTCCATTAGTCCATTATCCCATTAGTTCATTACACCATTAGGCCAATTGGTCATTTGGTGATTTGACATTTATGCCAATTTAGTCCAATTATCCCAATTAGGCTAATTTGGACAATTAGACCATTTAATCCAATTGGACCATTTAATCCATTTTGACTAATTATACCATTTAGACCCATTTGAGAGTTTCAACCAATTAAGGCCAATTAGGCCAATTTGGTCAATTAGGCCAATTAGACCATTTAATCCAATAAGACTATTTAATCCATTTAGACTAATTAGGCTATTTAGACCAATTAGTTCATTTATGTCAATTCAGACATTATGCCAATTATGCCATTAGGATATTAGGACATTAGGCTATTTAGAACAATTGGGATATTTAGGTCATTAGGCCATTAACCCATTAGTCCAGTGGCCCATTATGTTAATTGGTCATTTGGCCATTTGGTCATTTAGGCCAATTTAGACCAATTTAGGCCAATTAGAACCAAAAAATCCTAAAACCTAGAACCAAAACACTATATATGAAACACTAATAGATCAGGCGTAATTAGGCCCATTATGCCAATTAGGCCACTTAGGCCCATTAGGTCACTTAGGCCCATTCTCCCCATTCGGCCTAATAGGCCACTTAGGCCCATTTTCCCATTCGTCCACTTAGGCCCAGTAGGCCCATTAGGCCAATTTGGCCACTTAGGCCCATTAGAATCATTAGGCCACTTAGGCCCATTAGGCCCATTCATCCCACTCAACCCATTAGGCCCATTCAAACCATTAGGCCACTTAGGCCCATTAGGCCCATTAAAATGATTAGGCCGCTTAGGCCTATTAGGCTCATTACGTTGATTAGGCCACTTAGGCTCATTATGACCATTATGCCCATTAGGTCACTTAGGCCCAATTGGACCATTAGGTCCATTAGTCCACTTAATCCCATTAGGCTGATTAGGCCACTTAGTCTCATTGGTCCACTTAGTCCCATAAAGTCCCATTAGGCACATTAGGCCCATTAGGCTCATTAGGCGCATTCAGCCCATTAGGCCCATTAGGCCACTTAGGCCCATTTAGACCATTTGGACCATTAGGATGATTAGACCACCTGGGCCCATTAGGCCCATTAGTAACATTAGGCTCATTAGGCTCATTAGGCGCATTCGACCCATTCGGCCCATTAGGCCACTTAGGCCCATTCGGACCACTAGGCCCATTAGGCTGATTAGGCCACCTCGGACCACTAGTCCAATTAGGCCACTTAGGCCCATTAGGCCACTTAGTCCCATTAGGCCCACTAGTCCCTTTAGTCCCATTAAGCCTACTAGGGAAATTAATTCCATTAGCCCCATTACCACCATTAGGCCCATTAGGCCACTTAGGCCCATTAGGATCATTAGGCCACTTAGGCCCATTAGGCCCATTAGACCACTTAGTCCACTTAGGCCCATTAGGCCACTTAGGCCCATTCAGACACTTAGACCCATTATCCCACTTCGGTCCATTGAGACCATTTGGCCCATTTGGCCCCTTAGGCCACTTAGGCCCATTTGGCCCGTTAGGCCACTTAGGCCACTTAGGCCCATTAGGTTCCTTAGGCCCATTGAGCCCATTAGGACCGTTTGACCTGTTAGGCCACTTAGGCCGCTTAGGCCCATTAGGTAACTTAGGCCCATTAGGCCCATTAGGCCCCTTAGGCCCATTAGGCCACTTAGGCTCATCAAGCCACTTAGGCCCATTAGGCCACTTAGACCCATTAGGCAACTTAGACCCCTTATTCACATTATGCCACTTAGGCACATTAGGGGAATTAGGCCCATTATTCCACTAAGGCCCATTAGTCCACCTAGGCCCATTAGGCCCATTGGTCCCACTAGCTCCATTAGGACCATTAGGCCGCTTAGGCCCCTTAGGCCCATTATGCCCATTATGCCCCTTAAACCCATTTTGCTCGTTAGGATGCTTAGGCCGATTAGGCCACTTAGGCCGATTTGGACCATTAAGACCTCTATGCCACTTAAAACCATTCAACGCATTAGGCCCATTAGACCACTAAGACCCATTACACCCATTAGGCCCATTAGGCCACTTAGGACCCTTAGGCCACTTAGTCCCCTTAGGCCCATTAGGCCACTTGTACCCATTAGGCCCATTAGTTCACTTAGGTCCCTTAGGACACTTAGGACCATTAGGCCACCTAGGTCCCTGAGGCCCATTAGGCCCATCAGGCCCATTAGAACCATCTGGCCCATTAGTCCCATTAGGACACTTAGGCCCCTTAGGCCACTTAGTCCTATTCATCCCATCAATACCATTAGGACATTAGGTCCAATAGTCCATTAAGGACCATTAGTCCACTTAGGCCCATTAGTCCACTTAGGTCCATTTGGACTATTAGGACTATTAGGCCACAAAGGCCCATTAGTCCCATAAGGCCACTTAAGACCATTTGGCACATGAACCCACTTAGGCCACTGAGTCCCATTAATCCCATTAGTACACTTAGACCCATAAGTTCCATTCATCCCATTAGGCCTCTTAGGCCCATTAGGCCAATGAGGTCCATTTAGCCCATTAGGCCACTTAGGCCAATTAGCCCACTTAGGCCCATTAGGCCCATTAGGCCACCGATGACCATTAGTACCATTAGGCCATTGAGCCTCATTAGGACCATTATGCCCATTATGCCCATTAACCCATTAGGTCCATTATGCCACTTCAGACCATTAGGCTAATTCAGCAACTTAGGCCCATTCGACCACATAGGCCCATTAGGCCACTTAGACCCGTTAGGCCCATTATTCCACTCAGGCCACATAGGTCCATTAGTCCACCTAGGCTCTTTTGGACCATTAGGACCAATAGGCCACTTAGTCCCATTAGGCCACTTAGGCCCATTAGGCCACTTAGGCCCATTTGGCCCATTTGGCCACTTCATCCCATTAGGCCCAATATTCCTATTCGACCCATTAGGCCCAATATTCCTATTCGACCCATTAGGACCATTCATTCACTTAGTCCCATTAGGCCAATTTGGCCCATTTGGCCCATTAATCCACTTAGCCCCAATAGGCACATTATTCCACTTAGGCCCATTAGGCCAATTTTACCACTTTGGCCCATAAGGCCTATTATGCCCATTAGGCCCTTTATGCTCATTCTTCCATTTTGTCCCATTTGGACCATTAGACACATTATGACACTTAGGCCTATTAGGTCCATTAGGCCCATTTGGCCACTACGGCCCATTAGGCCCATTCATACACTTTGAACCATTAGGTCACTTAGGCCCATTAGGCGCATTAAGGATCATTAGTCCAATGAGTCCCATTAGGCCACTTAGGCCCATTAAGCCCATTAGAACACTTAGTCCCATTAGGCCCATTTGGCCACTTCAGACCATCATGCCCATTAAGCCCATTAGGCACATTCTTCCACTTTGTCCCATTCGGCCACTTAGGCCCATAGACCCATTAGGCTACTTAGGCCCATTAGACCCATTAGGAAACTTATACCCATTAATCCACTTCGGCCCATTACGCCACTTAGGCCTATTAGTCTCATTAGGCCCATTAGGCCTAGTAGGCCTATTAGGCCGAGTAGTCCCAGCAGGCCCATTAGGACCATTAGGCCTAGTAATACCACTAGGACCACTAGCCCGAGTTGGTCCCATTAGGCCCAACGGTCCACTTAGGCCCATTGGTGCACTTAGGCCCATTAAGCCCATTAGGCCACTTAGACCCATTATGCTCATTCATTCACTTAGTCCCATTAAGACCATTAGGCCCATTAGGCCCATTAGACCCCCTTAGACTCTTTAGGCCCATTAGGCCACTTTGACTCATTAGGCCCATTGGAACCATTCGACCCATTAGGTCCATTCAACCCATTAGGCCCATTCGGGCCATTAAGCCCATTAGAACCATTAGGACACTTAGGCTCATTAGGCCACTTTATCCCATTAGGCCCATTTGGCACATTATGAGAATTCAGCCATTAGGCCCATTCAGGCCACTTACGCTCATTCGGTCACTTAGACCCATTAGGCCACTTAGGCCCATTAGCCCAATTAGGCCCATCAACCAACTTAAGCCAATTTGGCCCATTCATCTCGTTCGTCCCATTTGGAACATTATGCCACTTTGGTAAATTAGGCCCACTAGGCCACTAAGGCCCAATAGGTCCATTTGGAAACTTGGGACCATTAGGACACTTAGGCCCATTAGTCCCATTCAGTCGATTAGTCCAATTAGGAAACTTAGGACACTTAGTCCCATTAGGCCCATGAAGCCACTTAGGCCCATTAGGCAGATCAGGCCACTTAGGCCCATTAGGACCATTAGGTCCATTAGGCCACTTAGTCCCATTCGGCCCATTCATCCCATTGGCCCAGTTGGGCCACTTAGGCCCATATGGCTCATTCAGCCACTTGGCCCCATTAATCCCATTAAGCCACTTCAACCCATTAGTACAATTAGGCACATTAGGCCACTTACACTCATTAGGCCCATTGGTCCACTTAAGACCATTCAGCCACTTAGGCCCAATAGCCACATTAGTCCACTTAGGCCAATTTAGACACTTAGGCCAATTCACCCCATTAGGCAACGTAGGCCCATTTGTCCACTTAGGTCCATTAGGCCACATTAGCCCATTAGTCCCTTTAGTCCAATTAGGCTACTTTGGCCCATTCAGGCCATTCGACCTATTAAGAAACTTAGGCCCATTGGGCCCATTAGGCCACTTTTACCCATTATGCCCATTTGGCCACTTTGTCCCATTACGCCCATTAGGCCACTTGGTCCAATTGAACCCATTAGGCCCATTGGGGCACTTATCCCATTAGGCTCATTCGTCCACTTAGGCCCATTCGGTCCATTAGCCCTATTAGGACCATGAGGCCATTAAGTCTCATTAGGCCACTAAGGACCACGAGGTCACTTTGGCCCATTAGACCAATCAGGCCACTTAGGCCCATTCGGCCCATTAGGCCACTTACACCCATTAGGCCCATTAGGCCCATTGGGCCACTTACGCCCATCTGGCCCATTCGACCACTTAGGTCAATTAGTCCCATTAGGCCACTTAGGCCACTTAGACCTGTTAGGCCCATTAGGCCACTTAGGACCACTAGGACCATTAATCCCATTAGTCCGATTAGGCCACTTAGTCCCATTAGGCCCATTAGGCACACTAGGCCCATTAATACCATTTAGACGATTAGGAAACTTAGGCTCATTAGGTAACTTAGGGTAATTAGGCCCAGTCATCCCATTAGGCCCATCAGTCCCCTATACCTGTTAAGCCTAGTAAGCCCATAAGGCCACTTAGGTCTATTAGGCCACTTAGCCCCATTAGGAAGATTAGGAGACTAAGGCCCATTAGGCCGCTTAGGCCCACTAGACCCATTAATCCCAATAGGCTGATTAGGTCACTTAGGCCAATTAGGCCCATTACACCCATTAATCCCATTTGGTTGATTAAACAGCTTTATCCCATTAGGCCACTTTGGGCCATTAGTTTTCTTAGGCAATTATGCCCATTCGACCCATTAGTCCACCCAGACCCATTCAGCCCATTGGGCCCATTATGTCAATTACGCCGATTAGGAAACTTTGGCCCATTAGGCCACTTCAACCCATTAGGCCCATTAGACCCATTAGGCCACTGAGGCAAAATAGGCCTATAGGCCCATTTGGACCCTTAGCATGTTAATCCCACTAAGCCATTAGGCCACCACGGCCCATTAGGCCACTTAGGCCCATTAGTCCCCTTAGGACAATTAGACCCCTTAGGCCCATTATGACCATTACGCACATTACACCCATTACGCCCATTAGGCCCGTTAGGATGCTTAGGCCCATTCAGCCACTTAGGCCGATTAGGCGCATTAGGTCACTTAGGCTAACTAGGCCCATTCGTCTCATTAATCCCATTAGGTTCCTAGCCTCATTAAGCCCCTTAAGCCCATCAGTCCACTTAGGCCCATTAGGTCACTTAGCCCCATTAGGCCGATTAGGAAACTAAGGCCCATTAGGCCGATTAGGCCACTTAGGCCCATTATGCCACTTATTCCAATTAGGCCCATTAGGCTCATTAGGTCCATTAATCCCATTAGGCCGATTAGGAAACTTTGGCCCATTAGTCCACTTTGGACCATTAGTCCACTTACGCCAATCAGGCCCATTCGGCCCATTAGGCCCATTAGGCCACCAAGGCCCATTTGTCCCATTCGGCCCATTGGACCCATTATGCCCATTAGGCCGATTAGGAAACTTTATCCCATTTGGACACTTTGACCCATTAGGCCCATTAGACCGATTAGGCCACTAAGGAAATTTAGGCCCATTAGGCCCATTTGGACCCTAGGCCCGTTGATCCCATTAATCTCATTAGGCAACCTAAGACCATTCGGCCACTTAGGCCCATTAGGCCCATTTTTCCCATTAGGACCCTTAAGCCCATTATTCCCCTTACACCCATTACGACCATTATGCCCATTACGCCGATTAGGCCACTTAGGCCCATTAGGCCGCTTAGGCCCATTAGGTCATTGAGGCCCATTAATCCCATTTGGCCCATTTTTCCATAGGCTCGTTAAGCCCATTAAGCCCATTAGGCCACCCTGGCCCATTAGGGACCTTAGGTCCATTAGTACACTTAGTCCCATTAAGCCCATTAATCTCATTAGGACCATTAATCCCATTAGATCGATTAGGCCACTTAGGCCAATTAGGAAACTTAGACCCATTAGGATCATTAGGTCACTTAGGCCCATTAGGACCATTATGCCCATTAGGACAAATATTCTCATTTGGTACCTAGGCCAGTTAAGCCCATTAACCCCATTATGCCCACTAGGACCCTTGGGCCCATTTAGCCCATTACGCCACTTAGGCCCATTCAGCCTGTTAGACCACTTAGGCTCATGAGGCCCATTAGGACACTTATCCATATCCAGCCTATTCGGCCCATTCATCCACATAGGAAAATTAGGTCAATTTAGCCACTAAGGCCGATTAGGCCCATTCGGCCACCTAGGTCGATTTGGCCCATTATGCCACTTAGGCCTAATTGTTTGATTAGGCAGATTAGGCCACTTAGGCTCATTAGTCCCATTAGGTCCATTATCCACTAAGGCCCACAAGTCACATTAGGCCCATTTATCCAATTAGTCCACTTAAACCCATTTGTCCCATTTGGCCAGTTAGGCACATTAGGCCCAGTAGCACTGTTAGGCCACTTAGTCCCATTATGTCCATTAGACCCATTCTTCCACTTCGGCCCATTTGGTCACCTAGGCCCTTTAGGCCCATTAGGACACTTTGGCCCATTAATCCCATTATGCCCCTAAGGCCACTTAGGAGCATTAGGACCATTAGGCCACTTAGGCCCATTGGGCCACTTAGGCTCATTGGGCCACTTAGGCCCATTCAGCCCATTAGGCCACTTGGCCAATTAGGCCCATTCAACCACTTAGGCCCACATGTCCCATTAATCCCATTAGGCTAATGAGGCCACTAAGGCCCATTAGGCCACTTAGTCCCATTAGTCCCCTTAGTCCCATTAGGCCCCTTAGGCGCATTAAGCCCATTAGGCCGATTAGGAAACTTTAGACCATTAGGTCACTTAGGCTCATTAGGACCATTAGACCACTTAGGTTAATTAGGCCCATTCGTCCCATTTGGCCCCTAGGCCAGTTATTCCCATTAATCCCATTAGGCCACTTAGGCCCATTAGGCCACTTAGGCATATTAGGCGGATTAGGCCACTAAGGCCCATTAGGCCACTTAGGTCCACTAGGACCATTAAGTCCATTAGGTCGATAAGGCCACTTAGGCCCATTAGGAAACTTAGTTCCATTCTACCCATTTGGCCCATTAGGTCAATTAATCCCATTAAGTCGATTAGGAAACTTTGGCCCATTAGGCCCCTTAAGCCCATTAGTTCTATTAGGCCCATTAGGCCACTTAGTCTAATTAGGTTCACTCAGCCCATTAGACCACTTAGTAACATTCGCATGATTAAGCCCATTTGGTCTATTAATCCCATTAAGAAGATTCGGCAACTTTGGCCCATTAGGCCACTTAGGCCCATTTGGCCACTTGGGCCCATTTGGCCCATTTAGGTCATTCGGGCCATTAGGCCCATTTGGCCCATTAGGTCACTTAATCCACATAGGCCCATTAGGCACATTGGGACCATTAGGACCATTAGTACACTTAGTCTCATTATGCCCACTAGGCCCATTAGGTCCATTTGGCCCATTAGGCCACTTTGACCCATTAGACCCATTAGGCCCATTAGGCCCATTAGGTCACTTAGGCCCATTAGGCCACTTCGACCCATTAGACCACTTAGAACCATTAGACCATTAGTCCCATTAGGCCACTTAGGCCCATTTGGGAACTTAGGCTCATTAGTCACATTAGGCCACTTAGGCATATTCAACCAATTAGGAAACTTAGGCCCATTTGGACCATTTGGCCTATTTGGCCCATTTATCCACTAGGACCATTCATCCCATTAGGCCCATTGGGCCACTTAGTCTCATTTGTCCCACTTGTCCCATTATTCCCATTCATCCCATTGGGCCCATTAGTCCCATCAGTCCACTTAGTCCTTTTAGGCCCAGTAGGCCCATGAGGCCCCTGAGGCGCATTAGGCCCCGTCAGTCCACTTAGGCCCATTAGCCCCATTGGGCCACTAAGGCCCATTAGGACCATTCTGAAACTTAGTACCACTAGGCCCATTTGACAACTTAGTCCACTAGGCCCATTGGGCCCATTGGGCCCATTGGTCCACATAGGCTGATTACTTCACTTAGGCCCATTGGGCCACTTCGGGCCATTCGGCCCAATAATCCCATTAATCTCATTAGGCCGATGAGACCACTTAGGCTGATGAGGCCACTTGGTCCCATTAGGCCCATTAGGTCCATTAGGCCCATTCGGCCCATTCGGCCCATTCAGCCCATTAGGCCCATATGGCCACTTAGGCCCATTTGGTCCATTAGGACCATTAGGCCCACTGGTCCCATTAAATCCATTTGGCCATTTTTTCACATTAGGCCCATTAGGCCAATTAAGTGCATTGGGCCAATTTGGCTCATTCGGCATCTAAGGCCCACTAGGCCCATTAAGACACTTAGGCCCATTCGTCCCATTAAGCCACTTACGCCCATTAGGCCCATTAGGACCATTATGCCACTTAAGCTCATTCGACAACTTAGGCCCATTCAACCCACTAGGCCAATTTGGCCAATTTGGCCCATTCAGCCACTTAGGACCAATCATCCACTTAGGCCCATAAATCCCATTAGGCCCATTCAGTCAATTAGGCTGATTTGGCCACTTAGACCGATTGGGCCCATTAATCCCATTAGGCCACTTAGGCCCATTATTCCATTTGGTCGATTAGGTTGATTAGGCCACTTAGACCCATTAGGCTCATTAGGAACATTATCCCACTTAGGCCCATTAGGCCCATTGGTCCCATTAGGCCCCTTAGGCCCATTAAACCCATTAGGTTTATTAGGAAACTTAGGTCAATTTGGACACTTAGTCCCATTAGGCCCATTTGGAAACTCAGGATAATTAGGCACATTTGGCCCCTGGTCATGTTAAGCCCAGTAAGCCCATTAGGCCACTTAGGCCAATTAGGCTAATTAGGCCACTAAGGCCCATTAGGCCACTTAGACCCACTCAACCCATTAAGACCATTAGGACAATTAGGTCACCTAGACCCATTAGGCCACTTAGGCCCAATAAGACCATTAGTCTCATTAGTCCATTTAGGCCCATTAGGCCCATTACACCCATTAGGTCGACTAGGCAACTTTGTCCCATCAGGACACTTAGGCCCATTGGGAAACCTAGGACAGTTAGGCCCATTTTGCCCATTTGACCCACACACCTATTAATCCCATTAAGCCAATTCGGCCACTTAGGCCCATTAGGCCACTTAGGCCCATTAGGACCCTTAAGCCAGTTAAGCCCATTTGGACCATTTGGCACCTTGGCATGTTAATCCCATTAATCCCATTAGGCCCATTAAGCCACTTAGGCCCCTTGGTCCCATTAGGTCTATGAGTCCACTAGGGACCATAAGGCCCATTAGGCCACTTAGGCCCATTAGGACACTTAGGAGCATATGGCCCGTTAGGACCACGAGGCCCCTTATGCAACTTAGGCCCATGAATACCATTAGGCCACTTAGGCCCATGAGGCCCATTAGGCCACTTTATCCCATGGGGCCTATTAGGCCTATTTAGCCCCTTAGGCCTATTCAGACCATTTTGTCACTTAGGCCCATTAGGCCACTTAGGCCCATGAGGCCACTTAGGCCTATTCGTCCCATTATGTCACATTAGGCCCATTTGGCCACTTAGGCCCATTATTCCTAATCGGCCACTTAGGCCCAAGAGGCCCATTAGTCCCATTCAATCGATTAGGTCAATTAGGCTCATTCGATTGATTAAGCTGATTCGGCAACTTAAGGCCCATTCGGTCGGTTATCCCGATTAGGCCACTTAGGCCCATTAGTCCAATTAGGCCCATTAGACCACTTAGGCCCATTTTGACCATTCAGTCAATTTGGCATATTAGGCAACTTAGACCCATTAGGCCCATTAGACCACTTAGGCCTATTATGCCCATTAGGCCCATTCGGTTTATTAGGCCGATTAGGCAACATAGGCCCTTTAGGCCCATTATAAGCATTCTGTCGATTAGACCACTTAGTACACTTAGTCCCATTATTCCCCCTAGGCCAATTAGGCCACTTAGGCCACTTAGGCCTTAGGACCACTAGGCCTCTTAGGCCCCTTAGGCCAATTTTTCCCATCATTTGATTATGCCAATTATGCCAATTAGGCCACTTAGTTCGATTAGGCAACTTAGGCCCATTAGGCCCATTAGGCCCATTAGACCCATTAGGCCGCTTAGGACCATTAGGACCACTAGGTCCATTCAGACTATTAGGGAGAATAGGCCACTTATGCCCATTAGGTCCCTTAGGCAGATTATCCCATTAGGCCCATTACCCCACTTAGGCCCATTAAACCCATTATTCCCATTAGGCCCATTAGTACCATCCGTACACTTAGGACTATTAGGACCATTAGGACACATAGGATCATTAGGCCAAAAAGTCCCATTGAACCCATTAGTCACATCAAACCCATTAGGCCCGTTCAGCCACTTTGACCACTTAGGCCCATTCGGTCGATTAACTCGATTAGGCCACCTTGGCCCATTAGGCCATGTAGGCCCATTAGGTACATTAGGCCCATTAAACCCATTAGTCCCACTAGGCCTATTAATCCACTTAGGCCACATATGCCCATTAGGCCCATACAGTCTATTATCACAATTAGGCCTCTTAGGCCACTTAGGCCAATTAGGTCCATTAGCCCCATTAGACTGATTAGGCCCATTAGGACCACTAGACCCATTAGGGAACTTAGGCCCATTACTCCACTTAGAACCATTAGGTCCATCAGGCCCATTAGGCCCATGAGGCGCATTCTCCCCATGAGGCCCATCAGGTCCATTAGGACACTTAGTCTCATTAGGCACACTGGTCCCATGAGGCCACTTAGGCCCATGAGGCCCATTAAACCCATCAGGCCACTTGGGACCATTAGGTCCATTAGGTCTGTTAATCCCATTAGGCCCACTAGGCCCTTTAGGCCACTTAGGCCCATTATACCACTTACACCCATTAGACCCATTAGGCTAATTAGGCCAATTAGGCCAATAGGCCCACTCGACCACTTCGTCCCACCAGACCCATTAGGCCACTTAGGCACACTAGGACCATTATTCCACTTAGGCCCATTAGGCCACTTATTCCAATTAGTCCCATTAGGCCAATTGGGAACATTAGGTCCATTACGCCTATTCGACCACTTAGGCCCACTAGGCTCATTCGACCACTTAGACCCATTAGGCCCATTAGTCTACTTACGCCCATTAGGCCCATTAGGGCCATTATACAACTTAATACCATTTTTTTACTTAGGCCCATTAGTCTACTTACGCCCATTAGGCCCATTAGGGCCATTATACAACTTAATACCATTTTTTTACTTAGGCTCATTAACCCTATTAGGCCTATTTGGCCCATTAGGCCTATTCGGTCACTTAGGCCCATTAGTCTCAATCAGCCACTTAGGACCATAAGGCTCATTAGGCTTATTCAATGGATAAGTCCGATTAGGCCACTTAGACCCATTAGACCCATTAGGACAGTTAGGCTCATTAGGCCCATTTGGCCGATTAGACTGATTAGGCCACTTAGGCCACTTATAACCATTAGGCCCTTAGGCCACTTAGGCCCATTAGCCCCATTAGGCCCATTCGATCGATTAACCTAATTTGGCCACTTTGGACCATTCAATCGATTAGCCTAATTAGGCCACTTAGACCCATTATCCCCTTTAGTCCCATTAGGCCACTTAGCCCCATTTGTTCAATTAGGCATATTAGGCCACTTAGACTCACTTAGACCCATTAGGCCCATTGTTCTTGTATATGTGTGTTTGAATTGTTTTTAGTAGGGAATAGAATATTTAATAGGTAGAAAATGTTGTTTCATTTAAAAAGAAACATAAGTGAAAAAAGTATCACTGATTCAACCCCTCCCCCTCTCAGTGATACAATCATCTGTTGGGAACTTTGAAGTGGCCTAATGGGACCAAGGGGTCAAATGGGCCTAATGGTCAAAACTGGCCTAATGTGCATAATGTGCCTAAGTGGTTGAATGGGATTAACTGGCCTAAGAGGCCTAATGGGACTAATAGACCTAATGGTCCTAATTGGACTAAGGGGCCTAATGGGGCCAATGGGCCAACTGTGCCTAACTAACCTAAGTGACCTAATAGGTCGAATAGGCCTAAGTGGCCTAATGGGTTGAATGGGCCTAATCATACTAACAGGCCTAAGTTTCCTAATAGACCCAATGGGTCGAATGAGCCCAACTGGCCTCACTATCTTAATGGGTCCAATGGGCCTAAGGGGCCTAAGTGGCATAATGGGCATAACTCGCATAAGTGTCGGCCCAATAGGCACAATGGGTCTAATTGGCCCAAGTGGCCAAACTGAACTAATGGGACCAATGAGCCTAATGGGCCAAACATTCCTAATGGGACCAATGGTCCTAATAGGCCTAATGGGACGAATGGTCCTAACTGGCCTAACTCGCGTAAGGGGACCAAGGGGCCTAATGGGTGGGTCTAATGGGCCTAATTGGCCAACGTGGCCTAATGAGCCCAATGGTCCAAATGGGCCTAACTGAACAAAGTGTCATAATGGGCCTAACTATCCTAAGTGGCCCAATTTTCCTAATGGGATGAACAAGACTAAGTGGATTAATGGGCCCAATGAGCCTAATGGTCCTAACTGGCCAAAGTGGCCTAATGGGCATAACTGGCCTAATGGGAAGAACTCGCCTAAGTGGCGTAATGGGATGAATGAGCCTAAGTATCCCAATGGGATGAATGGGCCTAGGTGTCCCAATGGGACGAATGGGCTGGATGAGCTTAATGGGCTGAATTGGCCTATTAGGCATGAGTGTCCAAATGGGCTTAAGTGGACTAAGGGGCCTAATGGGCCTAAGTGGATGAATAGCCTAATGGGACTAAGTAGAAAATGTGCCTAATGGGCCTAATGGGCCTAAGTGGCCCAATGGGCCTAAGTGGCCTAATGAGCATAATAGGTCTCAGTGGCCTAATGGGCCTAAGTGTCCTAATGGGCCTAATGGGCCTAAGTAGCGTAATGGGTCTAATGGGCCTGAGTGTCCTAATGTGCCTAAGTGACCTAATGGGAATAATGGGCCTAAGTGGCCTAATGGACCTAAGTGGCCTAAGTGGCCTAATAGGCCTAACTGGCATAATGGGCATAATGGGCCTAAGTTGCCTAATGGGCCTAGTGGGTCTCAGTGTCCTAATGGTCCTAATGGGCCTAAGTGGACGAAGTTGCCTAATGGGCCTAAGTGTCCTAATGGGTTTAGTGTACCTAAGTGGCCTAATGGGCCTCAGTGGAATAATGGGCCTAATGGGCCTGAGTTGCCAAATGGGACCCAATGGCCCAATGGGCTTAAGTGGTCAAATGAGCATAATTGGAATAATGGGCCTTAGTGGCCAAAGTGACCAAAGTGGCCTAATGGAAATAATGGGCTTTAGTGGCCTAATGGGCCTAAGTGGCCTAATGGGCTGAATGAGCCTAAGTTTCCTAATGGTCCTAATGGGCCTTAGTGGTCAAATGGGTTTAATGGGCTTGAGTGGCCAAATGGGACTAATGAGACTAAGTGGCCTAATGAGCCTAATGGGCCTTAGTGTAAGAATGGTCCTAATGGGTCTAATGGTCCCAAGTAACCTAAGAGGACTATGGGCCTAATGGGCCTAATTTTTCTAATGATCCAAATGGGCCTAAGGGGCCTAATGGGCCTTTGTGGCCTAATTGGCCTAATTGGCCTAAGTGGTCGAAGTGGACTAATGGACCAAATGGACCTATGTGGCCTAATGGGCCTAATGTTTCTGAGTGTACTAATGGACCTAAGTGGCATAATGGGCCTAATGGGCCTAATGGACCAAAGTGGACTAAGTGGCCAAATGGTCCAAATGGGCTTAAGTGGCCTAATGGGCCTAAGTGCCTAATGGGCCTTAGTGACCTAATGGGCCTAATGGTAATAAGTGGTCCAAGTGGCCTAATAAGCCTAATGGGACTAATGGACCACATGAGCCTCAATGGCCTAATGGGCTGGATGGGCCTAAGTGGCCTAATGGACCGAATGGGGCTCAATGGCCTAATGGGATCAATGGTCCAAAGTGGCCTAAGAGGCATAATGTGCATAATAGACCTAAGCATATTAATGGGACTAATGGTCCTAAGTGGCCTAATGAGATTTAGTGGACTAATGGACGTAATGGGTATAATGGGGCTAAGTGTCCCTAGTGTCCTAATGGGCCTAAATGGCCTAATGTGCCTAAGTGACCTAATGGGCTTAATGGGACTAATGGGCCTCATTGGACTAATGATCCTAATGATCTTAAGTGGCCTAAGTGGAAAAATGGGACTAATAGGCCTAATGGGCCTAGTGGGCCTCAGTGGCCTAATGGGCCTAAGGGGCCTAAGTGGCCTATTGAGCCTAACGAACCTAAGTGGCTGAAATGGAATAATGGGCATAAGTGGCATAACGGGTGTAATGTGCATAATGGGTATCACTGGCTAATGGGCCTAATGGGCCTAAGTGGCTAAAATTTCATAATGGGATTAATGGTCCTAATTGGACTAATGGGCCTAAGTGGCCTAATGGGCCTAAGTGGCTTAATGGGACTAAGTGGCGTAATGGGACTAAGTGGCCTAAAGGGTCTGAGTGGCCTAATGGGCCTAAGTGGGATAATGATCATAATGTGCATAATGATCCTAAGTGGCCTAAGTGGCCTAATGGGCCTAATGGGCCTAAGTGGACTAATGGGCCTAAGGGGCCAAAGTGGCCTATTGGACTTAATGGGCCTAAGTGGCCTAATGGGCATAAGTGGCCTAATGGACCAAATGGGCCTCAATGGCCTATTGGACCAAATAGTCCAAATGAGATTAATGGGCCTAATAGGGCTAAGTGGCTTAATGAGATGAATGAGCTTAAGTGACCTAATGGGCCTCAGTGGCCTAATGGGCCTAAGTGGCCTAAAGGGCCTAATGGGCCTAATGGGATTAATTAGCCTAAGTGGCCTAATGAGCTGAACAGGCCTAAGTGGCCTAATGGACATAAGAGGCCTAAGTGGACTAATGGGCCGAATGGGCCTGATGGGCCTAATGGGCCTGAGTGGCCTAATGAGCCGAATGGGCATAAGTGGTCTGATGGGCCTAATGGGAATAATGGGCCGAATGGGCCTAAGCAGCCTAATGGGATTGATGGGCTTGATGGGACTAATGGGCCTAAGTGTCCTAATGCGTTGAATGGGCCGAAGTGGCCTAATGGGCCTAAGTGTCTTAATATCCCTAATGGGCCTCAACAGCCTTAGTGGCCTCATGGGCTTCATGGGCCTAATGGGACTATAGGGCTTATGCGACCCAAGTGGCCTAATGGGCCTATAGGGCCTAATGGGCATAATGCGCCTAATTGGCCTAATTGGCCTAATGGCCCTGATGGACCTAATGGGCGTAAATGCACCAAAGTCTCTTAATCGGCCTAAGTGACATCGGTGGTCTAATGGGCCTAAGTGGCCTAATGCACTGAATAGGAATAAGTGGCCTAATGGGCCTAATGGGTCTAAGTTGCCTAATGGTCCTAATGAGCCTATGTGACCTAATGGGCTTGATGTGCCAAATGGGTCTAATGGGCCTCAGTGGACTCATGAACCTCATGGGCCTAAGTTGACTAAGTGTCCGAATGGGCCTAATGAGCCTAAGTGGACGAATGAGCCTAATGGGCCTTATTGGCCCAATGGGCCTAATTAGCGTAATGAGCCTAAGTGGCCTAAGTAACCTAATGGGCCTAATTTTCCTAATTGGCCTCAATTTCCTAATGGGCCTAATGGGCCTAAGTGGCGTAATAGGCTTAATGGGACTAATGGGTTTGGGTGACCTAATGAGCCGAATGGGTCTAAGTGGCCTAATCGGCCTAATGGGCCTGAGTGGCCGAAATGGTCTAATGTGCCCAAGTGGTCTAATGGGCCCCAGCGTCCTAATGGGAATCAGTGTCTAAAATGGCCTAAAGGGCCTAATTGGTCTAATTGGACTCATGGGCCTATGTGGTCTAATGGTCCTAAGTGGCCTAATGGGCTTAAGTAGCTTAATGGGCTTATGGGCATAATGGGCCGAAGTGGCCGAAGTGGCCCAAGTGGCCTAAGTGGCCTAAGAGGCCTAAGTGGCCTAATGGGCCAAAGTGGCCTAATGGACCTAATGGGCTTAATTAGCCTTAGGGGAATAGTGGTCCTTAGTAGCCTAATGGGCCAAAGTGGTGTAATAGGCCTAATGGGTCTAAGTGGCCTACTGGCCCTAATTGGATTAATGGGCCTATGTTTCCTAATGGACCTAATGGGCCTAATTGGCCTAAGTGTCCTAATGAGACAAATGGGCCTAAGTGACCTAATGAGTCAAATGGGTCTTAGTTGCCTAATGGGATGAATGGACATAATTGGTATAAGTGGCCTAAGTGGCCTAATGGGCATAAGTGGCCTAATATTCTGAATGTACCTAAGGGGCCTAATGGGTCGGGTGGGCCTAAGTGGTCTAATGGGACTGATGGGAATAATAGGCTAAATGGGTCTAAGTGGACAAATTAGTAGAATGAGCCTAAGTGGCCTAATGGGCCTGATGGGCCTGATGGTCATAATGGGCATAATGGGATGAATGAGCTTAAGTGGCCTAATGGGCTTAATGGGTCTGATGGGCTTAATGGGTCTAATGGGCTTATGTGGCCTAATGAGTTGAATGAGCCTAAGTGGACTCATGGGCCTAATGGGACTAAGTGGACTAATGGGCCTGATGGGCATGATGGGAAAAATGTGCCTCAGTTTCCTAATGGGCCTAATGGGCCTAATTGGCCTAATGGGCCTAAGTGGCCTAATGGGCCTAAGAGGCCTAATGGTCCTATTGGGCCTAATGGGCCTCGATGACCTAACTGGTCGAGTGTTCCCAAAGGGCCTAATGGGATGGATGAGACTATTGGGCCTCATGGACTTAAATGGGCCTCATTAGCCTAGGTTGCCTCATTGGCCCAATGGACATAATGGGCCTAATGGGCCTAAGTGGCTTAAGTGGGCCTAAAGATCTGAATGGGCCGAATGGGGTAAAGTGGCCTAATGGGCCCAATGGGCCTCATGGTCCCAAGGGGCCTAATGTGCCTAATGGGCCCAATGGGACGAATGTTCCTAGTGGGTCCAATGGGCCTAATAGGTTTAAGTGGCCTAATTGGTCTAAGTGGCCTAAGGGGCTTAGTGGGCTAGATGGTATTAATGGGCCTAATGGTCCCAGGTGGCCTGATGGGGAGAATATGCCTCTTAACCCTAAGTGGCTTCATGGGCCCAATGGGCCTAATGGGCCTAAGTGTCTTAATGGTCCTGATGGGCCTGATGGGCCTAATGGGCCTGATGGGCCTAATTGGACTCATGGTCCTAAGTGGCCTAATGGTCTGAATAGGCCTAAGTTCCCTAATGTACCTAGTGGGCCTAGTGGGACTAGTGGGCCTAATGGGCCTAATGGTCCTAATGGGCGTAATGGGGCTAATGGACCAAATGGATATAATTGGCCTAAGTGACTGAATCAGGCTAATTGACCGAATGAGACTAATGGGCCTAAGTGGCATAAGTGGATTAACGAGCCTAACAGGTCTAGTGGGACTAAGGAGTTTAATGGGCCTAATAGGCCTCAGTGTCCTAATGGGACTAATGGGCCTACATTTCCTAATGGGCCTAAGTGGCCTAATCGGGCTAATCGATCGAATGAGCCTAATGGTCCTACGTGGCCTAAGGGTCCTAACATGCCTAATGTGTCTAATGGGTTTAATGGGCCTAATGGGCCTAAGTGGACTAATGGGCCTACGTAGTATAATCGTTCTAATTCTCCTAATGGGCCTAATGGGCTTAATGAGACTAATGGTTTTAATTGGCCTAAGTGGCCTAATGAGCCTAATGGGCCTAAGTGGCCTAATGTGCTTAATGGGTCTAAGTGGCCCAATGGGACTAATGGGCCTAAGTGGCCTAAGTGGCCTAATGGGTCTAATGGGCCTAATTGGCCTAATGGGCCTAATGGGCCTAATGGGCCTCAGTGGCCTAATGGGTCAAATGGGCCTAAGTGGCCTAATCCCCCTAATCGACTAAATGGGACTAATGGTCCCAATGGGCCTAATTAGCCTAATGGGACTTAGTGGCCTAATGTGCATATAGGCATAATGGGCCTAAGTGGCCTCATTTTCCTAATCGGCCTAATCTACTGAATGAGACTAATGGGATTAATTTTCCAAAGCGGACTAATGGGCCTAATACCTAAGTGGCCTAAGTGTTTGAATGGGCATAATGGTCCTAATGGGCCAAATGGTCATAATGGGCATAATGGGCCTAAGTGGCCTAAGTGGTCTAGTCGGCCTAATCAGCCGAATGGGGATAATGGGCCTAAGTGGCCTATTGGGCCTAATGGGACGAAGTGGACTAATGGGCATAATGGACCCAAGTGGCCTAATCAACCTAATCGTCCGAATGGGCCTAATGAGCTTAATGGGCCTAAGTGGCCTAATCTGCCCAATTGACCGAATGGGCCTAATAGGCCTTATTGTCCTAATGATCCTAAAGGGCCTAATGGCCCTAAGTGGCATAATAGGGCTAATCAACCAAATAGGCCTAAATGTCCTAGTCGGCCTAATCGATCAAATAGGCCTAATGGGACGAATGGGTCTAAGTGGCCTACTGGGCCTAATGGGCCTAATTGGTGTAAGTGATCTAAGTGGTCTAATCAGCCTAATCGATCGAATGGGCCTAATGGGCCTAAGTGGCCTAATGGGGTGAATGGGCCTAATCAGACTAATGGGTCTAAGTGGATGAATCAGCCTAATCGACCGAATGGGCCTTATGGGCCTAAGTGCCTGATTGAGACTAATGGGTCTAAGTGGCTGAATGGGCCTAATGGGCCAATTTGGCATAATGTGGTTAATGTTCCTAATGGGACTAAGTGGAAGAATGGGCTTAAGTGGCATAATGGGCCTAATTGGCCAAATGAGCGTAAGTGGATGAATGGGCCTAATGGGCCTAGTAGGCCTAAGTGGTCGAATGCGCCTCATTTGCCCAATGGGCCTAATGAGAATAAGTGGCCTAATGGGCCTAAGTGGCCTAATGGGCCTAGTGGTGGCCGAATGGGTCTAATGATCCTAATGCGCATAATGGGCTAATGGGTCGAATGGACCTAATGGGTCTAATGGGCCTAAGTGGCCTTATGGGCCTAATGGGATGAATGGGCCTAATGGGCCTAATTAGACTAATGGTACCAATGGGCCTAAGTGGACTAATGGGCCAAATTGGATGAATGGGCCTAATGGACCTAAGTGGCCTTATAGGTCGAGTGGGCCGAATTGGCCGAATGGGACTAATGGGCCTAATGGGCCTAAGTGGATGAATGGGACAATGGGCCTAAGTAACCCAATGGGCCTAATGGGCCTAAGTGGACCAAGTCACCTAATCAGCCTAATTGAACATATGGGCCTGATGGGATTAAGTGGAATAACGGGCCTAATAGGCCGAAGTGGTCAAAGGGGCCCGATGGCCCTGATGGGCCAAAGTGGCCTAACTGGCCACATGGGCCTCATGGGCCCAAGGGGCCGAAGAGACCTAGTGGGCCTAATGGGATTAATAGGCTTAATGGGATTAATTAACTTAACAGGCCTAGTTGCCAAATGGGCCAAATGGGCCAAATGGGCCTAACTGGCCTATGAGGCAAAATGGGCCTAAGCAGCCTAATGGGCCTAGGTGGCCTAATGGGCTAAACGAGTCTAGGAGCCAAATGGTCCTAATGGGACTAAGGGGGTAAATGGGCCTAATTGGCCTAAGTGGCCTAATGGGACTAGGTGGCCTAATGGGCCGAAGTTTCTTAATTGGCCTAATAGGCTTAATGGGTCTAGTGGGCCTAATGGGTCTAAGTGGCCTAATGTGCCTAATGGGCCAAATTGGCCTAAGTGGACCAATGGGCCTAATGGCCTTAAGTAGCCTATCGGACCTAAGTGGCCTAATTGGACTAATGGTCTTAATGGGCTAAGTGGGCTTAAGAGGCCTAATGGGCATAATGGGCCTTAGTGGCCTAATCGCCCTAATGTGCCTAGTCAGCCTAATGGGCCTAAGTGGCACAATGGGCTTAATGGGATTAATGGGCTTTTGGGACAAATGGGCATAATGTTGCAAATGGGCCTAATGGGTAGAATGGGCTTAAGTGTCCTAATGGGTCGAATGGGCCTAAGTGGCCTAATTGGCCTAAGTTGCCTAATCGGCCAAATGGGAATAATGGGCCTAAGGGGCTTAATGGGTCTAATGTGCCTAAGTGGCATAATTAGCCTAATTGGATAATTGGCTCATTGGGCTAATGGGCCTAATGTGCCTTTGTGGGCCAAATGGGCCTAAGTGGCCTAATGGGCCTAATGGGCCAAAGTGTCTTAAGTGTCCTAAAGGTCCAAATGGGCCTAAGTCGCCTAATGGGCCTAATGGTCCTAATGGGCATAAGTTTCCTAATGGTCCTAATGGGACCAAGTGGCCCAATGGGCCTAATGGTCCTAATGGGCCTAATGGGCCTAATTGGCCTAAGTGTCCTAATGGGTCTAATTGGCTAAATGGGCCTAATGGTTCTAATGGTCCTAAGTGGCCTAATGGGCCTATTGGGTGTAAGTTTCCTAATGGGCCTAAGAGACCTAATGGGCCTAACAGACCACATGGACCTCATGGGCCTAAGTGGCGTCATGGGCCTCATTAACCTAAGTGTCCTAATGGGTTTAATGGGAAAAAGGGGTCTAATGGGTGTAAGGGGGCTAATGGGATGAATAGGATCCACGATCATGGGTGCCAAATGGGCCAAAAGGCCGAATGGACCCAATGGGCCTAAGTGACCTGATGGTCCTAATGGGTCGAAGTTCCCTAATGGGCCTAAGTGTCTTAATCAACCTAATGGGCTTAATTGGCATAATGAGTCTAAGGGGCACAATGGGCCTAAGTGACCTAATGGGCCTAAGGGGCCTAATGGGCCTAAGTGACCTAATGGTCCTAGGTGACCTAACGGGCTTAATAGACTTAACAGGCCTAGGGGAAAATGAGCATTATAGGCCTAATGAGCCGAATGATCCTAATGGGCCTAAGTGGCCAAATGGGCCTAATGGGGTTAATGGGGATAATGGGCCTAATGGGCCTAAGTTTCCTAATGGGCCTAAGTGGTCTAATCGGCCTAATGGGCCTAGGTGGCCTAATGGGCTTAATGGGATTAACGAGCCTAGGGGCCAAATGAACCTAATTGGCCTAAGTGGCCAAATGGGCCTAAGTGGCATGATGGGACAAAGTTTCCTAATCGGCATACTGGGATTAATAAGCCTAATGGGCCCAAGTGGTCGAATGGGCCTAATTGGATTAATGGGCCTAATCGACCTAATGGGCCTAAGGGGTCTAATGGGCCAAAGTTGCCTAATCGACCTAATGGGTTTAATTCGCTTAATGGGCCTAATGGGTCGAGTGGGCCTAAGTTTCCTAATGGGACTAAGTGGCATAATCATCCTAATGGGCTTAATGGTCTTAGTGGACCTATGTGGCCTAATGGTCTTAATGGGCCTAATGAGCCTTAGTGTCCTAATCGGCCTAGTGTGCCTAAGTGGCTTAATGGGCATAAGTGGCCTAATGGTCTTAATGGGCATAAGAAGCCTAGGGTCCAAATGGGCCAAATGGGATGAATGGGCCTAATGGATTGAATGGGCCTAATTAACCTAAGTGTCCCATTGGGCCTAATGGGCCTAAGTTGCCTAATCTACCTAATGGGATTATGGGCCTAAGGGGCCTAATGGGCCTAATGGGCATAAGTAGCCTAATGGGCCTAAATTGTCTCATCGGCCTAATGGGATTAATGGGATAAGGGGGCCCAAGTGGTTGAATGGGCCTCAATGGCCAAATGGGCCTAATGGGCCGAAGTGACCGAAGTGGTCTAATGGGCCTAATGGGCATAACTGGCCTAATGGGCCTAAGTGGCCTATTGGGCCTAAGTGGCCTAATTGACCGAATGGGCCTAAGTGGCCTAATGGACCTAATGGGCCTAATGGGCCTAAGTGGCCAAATGTGCCTAATGGGCCTAAGTGGCCTAATGGGCCAAAGTGGTCGTATGGGTCTAATGGACATAATGGGCCTAAGTTGACTAAGTAGATTAATGGGCCTAATGGGACTATGTGGCCTAATGGGCCTAAGTGGGCTAATGGGCCTAGTGGGCCTAAGTGGCCTAATGGGCCTCAGTGGCCTAATGTGCCTAAGTGGCCTAATGGACCCAAGTGGTCTAATGGGACTAAGTTCCCTAATGGGCCTAATGAGAGTCAATGTAATAATGGGCCTATTGGGCCTAGGTGGCCTAAATGGCCTGATGGGCCTTAGTGGCCTATTGAGCCTAATGGGCCTTAGTGGCCTAAGTGCCCAAAATCGTCCTAAGTGGCCTAAGTGGCCTAATGGGACTAATCTTCCTAAGTGGACTATGTGGCCTAATGGGCCTAAGTAGCCTAATGATCCGAATCAGCGTAAGTGGTCTAACAGGCATAATGGGCCTAAGTGGACTAATGAGTCTGATTGGCCTGATGGGCCTAATGGGCCTTAGTGGCCTAATGAGCCGAATAGGCCTTAGTGGCCTAATAGACCTAATGGTCTGGACCGGCCTAAGTGGCCTAATGAGCTGAATGAGCCTAAGTGGCCAAATGGGCCTAATGAGCCTAATGGACCGAAGTGGCCTAATGAGCATAATGGACCGAAGTGGCCTAATGGGCCTAATGGGCCCAAGTGGCCTAATGAGCCGAATGGACATGAGTGGCCTAATGGTTCTGATGGTCTTGATGGGTCGAATGGGATGAATGGGTATAAATGGCTGAATGGGCTTGATGGGCCAAATAGGCCTAAGTGGCCTAATGAGCCGAATTTGCCTAAGTGGTCTAATGTGCCTAATGGGCCTAAGTGGCCAGATGGGCCAGATGAGCCTAATGGGACTAATGGGCCTCATTGGCCTCATGGGCCTGATGGCCTAATGGGCATCATAGGCCTAAGTGGCATGATGGGCCTTATTGGCCTAATGGTCCTAATGTAGTTAATGGGCCTAAGTAACCTAATCGGTTTAATGGTCCTCAGTGGCCTAATGGATCTAAGTGTCACAATGGGCCTAGTGGGCCAAAGTGACCTAATGAGAAGAACCATGGGAATGATGGTCCTTAGTGGCCTCATGGGCCTAATGGGACTAATGGGCTTCAGTGGCCTGAGTAGCCTAATGGGCGTAATGGGCATAAGTGGCTGAATGGGCACGATTGGCCTAATGGGCCTTAGTGGCCTAGTTGGCTTCATGGACCTAATTGGCCTGATAGGCCCAATGGGCCTAGTGGATCTCAGTGGCCCAATGGGTCTTATGGGCCTATGTGGTCCAATGGGCCAAATGGGCATAAGTGGCCGAATGGGCCTGATGGGCCTGATGGGCGTAATGGTCCTCACAGGTCTAAGTGGTTCAATGGGCCCCATGGGCCTTAGTGTTCTAATAGACTGGGTGAGCCTAATGGGCCTAAGGGGCCTAATGGGCCTGATTTTCTGAATTGGACTTAGTGGACAAATGTGCCTAATGGTCCTAGTAGTCTCAATGGGCATAATGGGCCCAAGTGGCCCAATGGGCCTAATGGGCCTAAGTGTTCTAATGGCCCTAATGGACCTAATGAGCCTAATGGGCCTAAGTGGCATAATGGGTCTGATGGGTCTAATGGGGAGAATGGGCCTAAGTGTCCTAATGGGAATAATGGGCCTCATTGGCCTAATGGGCCAAATGGGCCTAAGTGGCCTAATGGGCCTGTTGGGCTTAATGGGTAAAATGAGCCTTAATGGCCAAATGGGACTCATGGTCCTGATAGGACCAATGGGAATAATGGGACTAATGGGAAGAATGGGCCTAAGTGACTTAATGGGCCCAATAGGCCTAAGTTCCTAAATGGGCCTAATGGGCCTAATGGGCCTAAGTGGCTGAATGGGCCTAATGGACCTAAGTTTAAGAATGAGCCTAATAGGCCTAAGTGGCCTAATGGTTCTAAGTGACCACATGGTCCTAATTGGCCTAAGTTGATGGATGTTCCTAATGGGCCTTTTGGGACCAATGGGCCTCAAGGGCCTAAGTGGCCTCACGGGCCTAGTGGGCCTAATGAGCATAAGTCACCTAATGGGCCTAATGGTTTTAAGTGTCCTAATGGGTCAAATGGTCCTAATGTGACTAGTGGGCCTATGTGGTCAATGGGACTAATGGGCCTAATAGGCCTAATGGGCCTAAGTGGCCTAAGTGGCCAAATCAGCCTAATCAAACAATTGGGACTAAGGGGACTAAGTGTCATAATGGGACAAATCGGCCTAGGCGGCCGAATGGGCATGAGTGGCCCACTGGTCCTAATTTTCCAGGGTGTCCAAATGGGCCTGATAGGCCTAAGTGGCTTGCCAGAAGTGCCTGATAGGCCTAAGTGGCCTAATGGACCTAATGAGCATCATGAGCCTAAGTGGGACTCTTGGGCCTCATGGTCCTAAGTGGCCTAATGTGCCCAAGTTGCCTAATTGGCATAATGGGCCTAATTAGATTAATTGGATTAACATGCCTAGGAGCTAAATGGGCTGAATGGGTCTAATATGCCTAAGTAGACTAATGGGACAAAATGGCCTAAGTTGCCTCATCAACTAAATGGGATTAATTTTCCTAATGGGATTAATGAGATTAATGGGCCTAAGTGGCCTAATGGACCTAAGGGGCCTAATTGGCCTAAGTGGCTCAACCGGCCTAGGTGACCTAATGGGCTTAATGGGCCTAGCAGAAAAATGGTCTTAATGGGTTGAATGGGACTCAGCGGCCTAATGGAACTAAGCAGCCTAATATGCCTAAGTGGCCTAATCGGCGTAATGGTCATAGTGGGTCTAAAGGGCCTAATGGGCCTAAGGGGACTAATGGGCATAAGTTGTCTAATGGGCCTAGGTGTCCTAACGAGCTTAATGGGCTTAACAAGCCTAGGGTCCAAATGAGCCAAATGGGCCGAATTGGCCTCAGTGGCCTAATGGGCCTAATGGGCCTAACGGGATTAATGGTTTGAAGTCACCTAATGGGAAAAGTTTCCAAATCGTCCTAATGGGCATAATGTGCCCAATGGGTCGAGTGGGTCAAATTGGCCTAAGTGGCATAATGGGCCTAATGAGCTTGATTGGCCTAATTGGACTAAGTGGACTAATGGGCCAAAGTGTCCTAATGGGCCAAAGTTGCCTAATCGTCCTAATGGGATTAAGGGGCCTAATGGGCCTAATTGGCCTAAGTGTCCTAATGGGCCTAAGTGGCCAAATCGGCCTAATGGGATTATTGGGCTGAGTGGGCCTAAGTGGCCTTATGGGCTTTAGTCACCTAATATTCCTAATGGGGCTATGTAGCATAATGGGCCTAAGTGTCCTAGTGAGCTTATTAGGATTAAAGGTCCTAGGGGCCAAATAGGCCTAATGGGATGAATTGGTCTAATTAGCCTAAGTGGCCTAATGCTTCTAATGGGCCTAAGTTACCTAATCGGTCTAATGGGATTAATGGGCATATGATGCCTAATGGTTCTAATGGTCCTAATGTGTTTAATGGGCCTAATGTTCTTAATGGGCCTAATGGGACTAAGTGTACTAATGGGCCTAAGTGTCCTAATCAGCCTAATGAGCTTAATGGGCCTAGTGGGCCTAAGTGGCCTTATGGGCCTAATGGGCCTAAGTGGCTTGATCAGCCTAATAGGCCTAAGTGGCCTAATTGGCCTAAGTGGACCAATGGGCATAATGGGCCTAAGTGGCCTAATGGATCTAATTGGCCTAAGTGGCTGAATGGGCTGAATGACCATAATTAGCCCAATGGGCCTAATGGGTGTAAGTGGCCTAATGGGCCTAATGGGCCTAAGTTGTGTGATAGGGATTATCGGCCTAAGTAGCCTCACGGCCCCCTTAGTGGCCTCATGGGTCTTAGTGAAATCATGGGCCAAATAGGATTAATATTCCTAATGGGACTAATGTGCTTTAGTGGCCTATCCAATGGGCCTAATGGGCCTAAGGGGCCTATGTGGTCCAATGGGCCTAATGGGCCTAATGGGCTATATGGTCCAAATTTTTTGAATGGGACTAATTTGACTAAGTGGTTGAATGGTCCTAGTGGCCTAATGGGCCTAATGGGTTTAATGGGACTAAATGGCCTAATGGGCCAAATGGGCGTAATGGGCTGAAGTGGACAAATGGGCGTAATGAGCCTAGATGTCCCAATGGGCCTGAGTGGATTAATGGGTCGAATGAGATGAATGGTCCAAAGTGTCCTAATGGACCTAAGTGGCTGAATGGACCTAAGTGGCTGAATGGGGCTAATGGGTCTAAGTAGCAGAATGGGCTTAAGTGGCCCAGTGGGTCTAATGGGCCTAATGGGTGTAAGTGGCCTAATGGGCATAATTTTCCAAATGGACCAATGTCGCCAAATGGGATTAATGGGATCAAGTGGCCGATTGAGCCAAATGAGCCTAAGTGGCCAAACTGGCCAATGGACCGAATGGGCCGAATGGGCCTAAGTGGCCTAATGGGCTTAATGGGACTAAGTGGCCTAATGTGCCTAATGGAACAAAGTGGCATCATGGTGCTAATGGTCCTAAGTGGCCTAAGTGTTATAATCGACCTAATTGACCGAATGGGCCTAAGTATCCTAATGGGCCTAAGTTTCCAAATGGGCTTATTTGGCCTTAGTGGCCCAATGGGCCTAATTTACCTAAGTGTCCTAATGGGACTAATGGGATGAATGGGATGAATGAGCCTAATGGGACTAAGTGGCCTAATGGGCCTAATTGGTCCAATGGGCCTAAGTGGCATAATGGGCCTAAGTGACCGAATGAGCCTAAGTGGCCCAAATGTGCCTAATTGTAGGTTCCAGGCACAACAGAATCTTGTGGGTGGATGTGCCCACTTGGATTTTTGTTTTTAGAAATGATCAATCCAGAATCAATACGACAATAAACGCCAGTCTCCACGGATCGATTCACGGAAATTGACAAATAAGAAGAAAGGTCTCGGAACCACAAAAGTGGATCGTCACAGGTTGATTATAATTGATTTAATTAATTGACAAGAAGTAACTTTTGAGTGTTCTTTCTTTGTTGATATTATTGATCACGTCGCGATGTGATTTGTCATTGTGTTGTAGAAGCCAAGGGTATACTTCCTCTAGCATTGATCCACACGTGCACCAGGTATCTCTGGACGTCGCCAAAGGTGTCTCCGGGTGCTAGCATGGAGAAACCTTTGCTTGCGTTGCATGCCTTAGATCGTCTTGATTTGATGAAGAGGATCTCTCTCGGTCTTGAGAGCATTCTTGGAGGAAGAAGTTCTTTTGGTCTTGAGATAATTCTCTAGAATTGTTATGCACAACAATTCAGGAAAAGTGTTGGGGTTGTGAGGATATTTATAATAGGGTTTGAGGTTATAGAGTTATGACAATAAATAAACGCGTTACATGTTTTATTTATTTCATTAACTCTTAATGAAAACCCCACATGTTGAATCATTAATTCCTTGACTTGCTCCCACACTGATTATAATAAATATCATTTAATAAAACAATATTATTTCCTCAAAATCCCGAATGGAAAAACTACAAAGCATGTAATCATAAATACACGGTGTGTACTTGTTTTTCATTGAAAACTGCATGGTGTGTACATTCATTAATACATGTCATGTACTTTTTTTCATTTCATTATTCCTCCAACATTTAAATGATTTAGGCTTCCTTGAATAATTATTAAACCATGTATGGGAATAATCTTTATTCTACTTGAGATACTTGAATACACTTAGTGTGTGACCCTATAGGCCTCTTTCTCATTGTCATTAGGCGGGCTTGCCTAAAGTCCAAGATTACTATCTAGCGACGGGTCAAGGCACACAAGAGAAAGAATTTGACACTGCATTGACGTGTCACCTCATACGAATGATTACTATGTAATTTAATCTCTTTGTCTCAATATCTCATCAAGCAGGTTTCATGGAAGTGTCATAAACCTATATGCTTGATCTTTCATTCTTTGAATTCCAGAAATATACTATTTGTTACACCATGGCCATGGAATTTGGGCGACAATTCTATTTCAATCAAAGGGCTTGGGATATCTACTTTCAAAATATGGAAGGGACAAATCCTTCCTCGAATTATCCATTAACAACATGACATTTGTGATGCACCCAACGTACCCTACTTCCATCCAACAGTCTACGTGACTGTTTTTATCAGCAAATATAAGAGTGTGAGTCATGACATGAGTTAATGATAATATTCCAATATAAGGACCATTACACACACTCATAGATACCAATATCTTATGACACCATGACATGCGGAATTACTACTAGTGAGTCTGTTCTCATAATCTATCATCTTGGAGATTACCAAGTGCGAACTCCATGAGAGAGAGTCTCATCTTCTTATGAGTACTCGCACATGACGATCTGTATACTATGTGTCCTATCATAGTATCTCAGGACACCAACCCTTACAAACTCCCACTTGGACTAGAGCCAACTGCCTACGACTTTTAGTCCGCTAGACCTCACATGATGATCATGTTTTTGCTGAGTCAAGTCTTTAGTCAGGGGGTCCACCACATTGTCTTCTGTGGAAATACTGCTCACTACAACTTCACCTCTCTGAGAAAAATCTCTCAAGAGATGATACTTCTGAAGTATGTGCTTTGTCCGTTGATGTGACCTTGGCTCTTTTTCAAGTGCAACCGCTACAGTATTATCATAATAGAGTGTGATAGGATCTTTACTACTAGGTACTACATCCAACTCTTGGATTAAGCTTTGCATCCATACTACTTATTTAGCTACCTTAGAAGCTGCGATATACTCGTAATCCGATGTAGAATCTTCCACCACACTTTGCTTTGAGCTCTTCCAGCTCACTGCACCTCCATTCAAACTGAGAATGTATCCAGTCTGCAACTTCATGTCATCTTGATCAGTCTGGAAACTAGAATCTACATGTCCTCTGATGACTAGCTCCTCATCTCCTCCATAAACCAGAAACATATCCTTAGTACGCCTTAGATACTTAAGGATAGTCTTGACTGCCATCCAATGGTAGTTTCCTGGATTAGCTTGATATCTTCCTACCGCACTTAATGCGTAAGCAACATCTAACCTTGTACATAGCATAACATACATGAATGACCCAATCGCGGATACGTAAGGGATCCTTGACATTTTATTTCTTTCCTCAAGTGTCTGAGGACACATTTTCTTGGAAAGATGAATGCCATGTGACACTGGCAACAATCCCCTCTTGGATTGTTCCATACTGAATCTCTTCAGTATCTTGTCAATGTATGTACTTTGACTCAGGCCCAGCATTCTCTTGGATCTATTACGATGGTAGGCCAATTAATCCATTTAGGCCAATTAGACCAATTAGACCGTTTAGGCCAATTTAGGCCATTTAGGCTAATTAATCAATTTGGTCATTTAGGTCATTTAGGCCATTTAAGACAATTAGTACATTTAGGCCATTTAGTCCATTTAGACCAATTAGGCTATTTAGACAATTTGTGTTATTTAGGCCAATTAGGCCATTTAGTCCATTTAGTCTAATTTAGTTCATTTAGGTTATTTAGGCTAATTAAGACCATTAAACCAATACAACCACTTAGTCAATTTAATCTAATTTAGACAATTTAGGCTAATTAGTAAATTTAAGCTGATTTGGGAAATTTAGGCCATTTAGGCCATTTAGGCCAATTAGGCCATTTAGGAAAATTAAACCAATTAGATAATTTAGGGAATTTATGTTAATTAGACCAATTAGACTATTTAGGCCATTTGGTCCATTTAGGAAAATTTAGTCCATTTAGGACAATTAGGCTTATTAAGACAATTATTTAATTTATGCAATTTAAGCCAATTAGGCAATTTAGGCCAATTTAGACCATTTAGACCAATTAGGAAAATTAGGCCATTTTGGCCATTTTTTCCATTTGGATAATGTACTATGAAGGGAAACACTGTACATAGAATTTCAGGTACGATTACTCGTAAGAAGATGAATATTCTTCTCATGAAGTTCACACTTGGTAATCTCCACAATGTGAGATTATGTGAACAGACTCATCAGTAGGAATTCTGCATGTTTTAGTGTCATTGAATATTCCTATATATAAGTGTGTGCGATGGTCCTTAGACTTTAAGATCCACTATATATACTAAAGCTGGGTTCCTCCAGCCTGACTTGTCACCTCCACAAGCAGCCATGTCACCCGAAAAAAAAAATTCTTCCCGCATTTACCCCCAACCTATCGGGCTCTACTGCCGACATGAGTTCTCTGAGCTCAGGCATTTCATTCGCGTCTCTCTTTCTACCAGCTCTTCCGTCTGCACATAGGGTTTCAACAGAACTTCATTCAATTGTGCACTTCACCTTCAGCTCCTCTACCCTTAACTCCTCCGTCTTCAGGTCATCCGTCTCTCGTCTCCTCCCCATGCTGTCGTCTCCTCTTCCCTTCTTCAAATCTCCACCCCATAGCTCCTTCGCTAAATCATATTCACGATTACAGATGTCCACCCCGTCGCGAATTCACTATTCCGACCTCCAATGTTTTCGCTTCATCATCGTCCAGTGTATTCACCAAGATCGTTCTTCAGGATCTACAGCCGGTACTGATTTTCGACACAATGCCTTCACCTATTCAAAAATCTACAAACTAGGGTTTTAGAGGCTACTCCATTAGGTGTCTGAAATATAGGGTTTCAACTCCTTATTGGTCGGCCATCAGTTTCTTTGTCTGCCTCTAATACCGTCACTCAGAAATCATCCACTGCAAACTGAACTTTCTATTTTGTTTGAAATCCAAAGCATTCAACTGTTCCAGTAAACTCGGGTTATCCTTGGTTCAGCTACAACTATCCCTTCCGAAATAGGTATGTTTTCCTACAATATTGTGATACCTATCCCTTGTGTTCATCATTATATTATTTGCAGGTTCACACAAGGTATTGAAACATTCATTATAGTTTATCCAAATTCAATACACCAAGTATTGTTTGTCTACAGAATTTACCTTAAGTAATCCGATGAGTTGTAGTTGTTTCCTAATCTTCAGTTCGATGATGTAAAATATTTCAACCATTTATTTCATGATTTGTAGCCACTCGTATATGAGATGATCTTGTCTTTCTGGTTCTGATCTCTCATCAGCTGTGGATGTCTTCGATGATGCCCTCTCTGGCTTCAGCCTCACCCTCTTCTTCCTTAAAAATGCATCATTCATCCATGGTAAGCTCGCTGGAGTTGTTTTCTCTTCCATGAAGCTTCCTCCGGATTCATGGAACTTATGGTAGAAAAATATCATATTATATCATGTTCATAAGCAATTAGTTTCTGATTGTATTTTTAATTTTCTTTTAAAGAATGTATTTTTAGTCTATTTGTGCTGTATGAGGGGATAAAAGATATCCATGTTTCCTAACTGTTTTCTTGATTTGGTTTTGAATTATTTCCAAGTTTATTTCTGAAAAAAAATCGAACTCTTCTTCACCCATGATTCAGTCTGTATATCATTTCATCTGCTTATGGTTTCTATTAATATTAATTTTCGTTATGCATCTCCCACATTCCCTGAATATCCACATAAATTCTTATTGTTTTAAACATCAAAATTTGATTTGTTTACTTTGAACATATGGAGATGAAGGTTGGAATATCCTTTCTTTGTTCTATTAGTAAGAGTAAAACATTTCCACTTTCCTTGAAGTAGGTATAAATTGTTAAATTTTATTATCATGAAATTTGATTACTGTTGTGCAATGCATGCTTCATGATTACTCAATTGTTCCAGTAAACTCAGGTTATCCTTGGTTCATCTACAACTATCCCTTCCGATAACAGGTATGTTTTCCTACAATATTGCGATACCTATCCCTTGTGTTCTTCATTATATTATTTTCAGGTTCACATAAGGTATTGAAACTTTCATTAGACTTTATCAAAATTCAATACACAAAGTATTATTTGTCATCATAATTTACCTTAAGTAATTCAATGAGTTGTAATTGTTTATTGATCTTCAGATTGATAATGTAAAAAATTTCAACCATTTCTTTCATGATTTGTAGCCACTTGGACCCGGGATGATCTTTTCTTGCTGGTTCTTAGCTCTCATCAGCTGTGGATGTCTTCGACGATGCCCTCTCTGGCTTCAGGATCACCCTCTTATTCCTTTGAAATGCATCATTCATCCATGGTAAGCTCGCTGCAGTTGTTTTCTATTCCATGAAGCTTCCTCCAGATTTTTGGAACTTATGGTAGAAAAATATCTTATTATTTCATGTTCATAAGCAATGAGTTGCTGATTGTATTTTCTATTTTCTTTTAAAGAATTTTTTTGTAGTCTGGTTGTGCTGTATGAGGGGAAAAAGATATTTGTGTTTCCTAACTATTTTCTTGATTTGGATTTGAATTACTTCCAAGTTTATTTCTAGAAAAAAAATAGTTGAACTCTTCATCGCCCATGATTTAGTTTGTATATCATTGAATCTACTTTTGTTTTCTATTTATAATAATTTTCATTATGCATATCTCACATTCCCTGAATATCCAAATAAATGCTTATTAATTTAAGCATAAAAAGTTGATTTGTTTCCTTTGAACAGATGGGGATGAAGGTTGGAAGCTCCTTTCTATGTTCTGTTTTGAAGAGTAAAACATTTCCACTTACCTTGCAGTAGGTATAAATTGTTAAGTTTTATTATCATGAAATTTGATTACTGTTGTGAAATGCATGCTTCATGATTACTCAGTTTAATGTATATCTTATTGACATGCATTTGTTGATCATCCAAGGCTGTATTTCATGCCTAGAAAGGTTTTCAAATTAATCTCATTAATTTGTGATTATTTCTCAAGTGTATTGGAGGTTATGATGAAAATGAAAATTTTATGTGGATTAAATTAAACGAGTGCACCCACTGTATGTGGGTTAAATTATTCGATTAGTGGATAATTATATTACCTAAACTAAATAAGAAATGACACTTTTTGGAGCAGTGGCTTATTTTATTCTTTTTTATTTCACTTAGTTTCTTTTGGACAACTAGATCATGTATTACATGTTGATGTTCTGTTAGAATAAATGGTATCATATATGTTTCTATCATGACAGATTTTTCTTATGGAATGGAACATGGTACCACGACTATGAAGGAACATATGATGATTGACTTTTCTATTTTCTTGTAAATAACTTTTTTGTAGTATGTTTGTGCTGCATGTGGGAAAACAAATTGATCCACCATTGATTTAGTTTGTATATCATTGCATCCTATTGTGTTTTATATTTATAATAATTTTCATTACACATATATCCCATTCCCAGAATATCTACATAAATTCTTATTGTTTTAAACACCAAAAGTTGATTTGTTTCCTTTGAACAGGCAGAGATGAAGGTTGGTAGCTTCTTTCTACGTTCTGTTGTGAAGAATAAAACATTTTCATTTACCTTGCAGTAGGTATAAATTTATTTGTTTTATTATCATGCAATTTGATTTTTGTTGTGCCATGCATGATTCTTGATTACTCAGTTTAATGTAAAGATTTTTGATATGCATCCGTTGATCATCCAATGTCAAATTTTATGCCTAGAATGATTTTAAAATTAATCTCATTACTTTTTGATTATTTCTCAAGACTATTGGAGGTTATTATGAAAATGAAGACTGTATGTGGATTAAATTAAACAGGTGCACCCAGTAATTGGAATCTGTTTTTATTATATTGTGGTCTGTTGTTACATGTGTATACCCCTACATTAACTTTATAATTCAGTTTTGACCTGATGTGTTTTGTTTCTCATTCTCCATTGTTTATGGGCTTATAGTTTGGAATGGAATGTTTTTCATGTTTATATCTATATAGATCATAATGGACATTTTATTTATAGTATAAGATCATGATTCTTTCATTAATGTGTTGTACAGTTCATGCTCATCAGATTTAGTGTATGATTCCATTCACAACCATTATGCATTAAAATCTAACCTGATGCGAATGAGGAGTGATTCAACCATAGAATCATATATCCATTCCAAATAGGGGAAAATGAGATTAGAGATAGTAATATGGGTAAAAGGGTGAATGAATGGTCTTTAAACCTAATATATGCCATGTTATTTTAATAGTGATTAATGCACATGTGTATAATAGTGAGAGATATTTCAATTATGTTTAAACATAGGTTTATTAGATGAGGTAAATCATGTGCTTATATGTTCTAATTGGTGATGAATAAATAATGATCTGTAGGAATAAATCGATCAATATTAATGGAGAGAAATTCTCTACACCATTAAAAAATAGTACGTATAATTACAGAAGCATATTCATGTTAATTATATTTTTATATTCTTACTTATATGACCACAATCAGTATGTATGCGCCTCTTCCATTTTTTTTTAGTGATGGATAATATGAAGCATATTCATTTCAATTGAGAATGCTTTGGGGGATAAAAAAAAGGATCTTATACCATACTAACTATCATTAATTGTTGTTGACTTCTATGAAATAGGTAGTATCCATTTTAACCTTACTGTATATTATACATACATGTGTTGTATACATATACGTATTAGGTTGAAGGGTTTTATTATTGAGTTAATATGGATATAATGTCAAATGAGGTATTTTTCATGGGTGGATAATTGTGATTGAGAAGCTATATACACCTTGTGGTTTGGTCTATATTTTTTGGGATGATACAGATTCATGATAGCATGTTAACAAATTTGATGTGGCTGTACTATTTCCCTTCATTCTCACTGTTAAAAAAATCATAGGTAGCTTGATTCTATATTTTCATGTGGATTTATTCTTTCCCTTAATTGTATTTTTATATTCAACAAAAAATGAATCTATATTAAGTAAATGATGGGTATTTTAAATTCATTATATAAATTTTTTCCCAGTACATATTATCGAATTTCATTGAAACAAGATGTATGTATTAATGTTCTTTAGTAATAATTCCAATGAATCACGTTAGGCAAAATAATACCTTTTGAATGTTGATAAAACTATTTTTATTCATATTTAATATTTTTTTACATTTATGTACAGATTCAACATGGATTAAGATGGTTCTGGTGGAAAAAAATGATTGGTGAACTGCTTTCTAGATATGGGTGATGACGATTGGAGATTAGTGGAAAAAATGGTTTCGGTGAACTGTTGTCTAGAGATTGGTGGGAAAAATGGTTTTGGTGAAAAACAAGTGCATTGGAGGATGTAATGAGAGCACCAATATTTTTCTGTGGGAGGACATTGAGGTGAAGCAGTCTTTTGAGATGATTTTTGAGGATGCAATAAAAGAAATTGAGGATATTCAACTCCTACGAATACAGAACACAAGGCTTCACTAGTGGTTGGATGTAATGAGATGATAGTTGGAGGCAGATAAGATGAAGTACAGATCATAGTAGAGGTCATTGGCAGTGTGGGTGGTGGGATCGAATGCAACTGGGTGGACAGATTTGGTTTAGTTGAAGGGTAAAAACTATATATTTAAAATTGGTAAAATACCGTTCGGTTACATGTCAATGAAATTCAACTTCATTTGGAATCTTGAGGAGGATGGGATACTGGAGAATCTAAGTGGAAGGTAATAATGTCGGGTAGTTATTATGAATGTTACTTCAAAATAAATATTGATGCTTCATTAATCTTTATTTGGGATTGGATAACATAGAAGTCATAGGTTATCATATTCCTCAAAAAAGAGATTGAAGTCGACTAATTTCAACGGCACACTAAACTTTCATTTCAATAGTTTTATGTACATGAAAAATAAAAATATTAGTGTATAAGTTCATATACATGAATTACTTTTTATAGGATGTATAAAATAGGTGTGCGACCCATTTTAATCGATTTTAGCATAGTAACTGTATTTAAAAAACACTTGCAGATTTTTGTGAAGTGCATGTGCTGTAAATTACTACTACCATTTTATATCAATTTTTTTAAATCCTTTATGTGAAATATGTTGCAACAAAACCACACACAGACCAAGTCTTCCATCTTGGGTGCAACGACCGCCCTAACATTAATCATCATCGTGCACTGTGGTCCATGAGCTATTGCACCACTAATTGTATTTGTTGGGGTGTCCATACCACTTCAGTGGAGACCAATGCAGTATCGGTGTATGAGCCTTTGGGATAGGATCAATCCTTTTCATGCAAGGTGCTTTGATGGTCAATCTCACATCATACCCTTCACCTCTATTTACTTGAGCCTCACCCAACCTTCTTATCCATCCCTTTTATTTCTTTTTTTTCCAGTTACATGAAATTTATCTGAAATTTAAATATTAAAATGATCATAATTTTAATTATTCATTTGAATCATATTTTATTTTATGTAATTTATTTCTATATCATGAATGACCAATATAAATTTCTATTCTTTATTAATTCAACTAATTTTTTACTACTATGTTTTAGGATTTCTCTTATAATTTCCTTAACTTATATTAATTTTTTATGTACCACCCATGTTTTTATTAACTATATTCAATATTAATATAATTATTAAGTTTGAAAATGTTATTTTATTATTGAAAATAATAATTTTTTTATAGTGTCGTGTGAATGCACGGGCGGAGTACTAGTTATTATTGAAGCATGTTACAACTTGCATACTTAGATGTATGTCATAAACCATGACGATAAGAGATCATGGTAAAGTTGGATACGTTGGGTGCATCATGAGTGACATGTCATTAATTAATAAGTTGAGGAAGGATTTGTCCCTTCCATCTTTATTGAAGCTGATATCTCAACCCTTTGATTGGAATAAAACAGTCGCATTAAATTCCATGGCCATGGTATAACAGTGTGTTTATTTTAGATAGTCAAAGGAAGACATATTGAAAATATAGGTTAGTGACATGGATGCAAAACATTATTGATGAGATATTGTGACAAAGATATTATCTTACACAGTGAGAATTCATATGTGGTTTTCGATGTTGCGACATCAAGTTCTTTCTCTTGGGTGCCTTGACACGTTGCTAGACAGTAATCTTGGACTTTAGGAAAGTCTTCCTAATTTCAATGAGAAGGAATCCTAGAGGGTCACACACTAAGTGTTTCCATTTATCTTGATTAAATTCTATTTGAGATTAATTAATGGAATAAATATTATTCTCAAGTCTGAAGAAAAATTTTATTCAATTTATATTGATCACATAAAGTAAATAAATATTTATTCACTGACATATGAATAAAATATTTATTTTATTTACTGAATATTTTAATAAATATTTATTTGCAATATTGTAAATAAAATATTTATTTATGAATAAAATATTTATTCAGCTATTGAATAGAAGATAGAGGAGTGTGAAGGGACCAAGACTGAGTTCGTTGAAAAATATTAATTAACAATAACCTTATAAAATTTTTGTGAATGTACAAGTTGGCATGCGTGACAAAATAATAATTATATAATTATTATTATGTGTTATGAGATTTATTGAATGTAATTAATTTTATTTAATGGATGGTATGCAGTTAAATAAAATTTTAACTTAAATCTCAACTCTATAAATAGGTGGTTGTGTCTACTATGTAGAGCATCCAAAAATTGATAATAGAAAATTCTTGCGCACAATGAATTCTCTCTCAACTCCTCCTCTCTCTCTCTCAAGAACGAGAAGTGAAAGAAATATTTCTTCAAGAACTAAGATCGAGTGATCAAGAACGAACAACATAAGACATTGGACTCATCACACTAGCACCTGAAGATCTAGTGGTGTTTCTCAGAGATCATAGGAGAATGTGTGGATCACCGCTATAAGGATTTTATCTTGGGATCCTCATAGTGCAATGATGGTAACCTAAAAGGATCTTTTTGGATGATCAAAATTCACTAATGAAGAAAATCCCTAAGCACAGTTATTTATTTCTTTAAATATTAAATAAATTAAATTTAAATTTGACGTGAAATATCCTCGATCTTGGTTTCGGGCAATAATGTTTAAAAGAAATTTTAATACATCAACCATCTTCGCACACTTCTATTATGCCTGAAACCACCACCACCCCCACCACTGTCAATGCTGCCTTTGTCACCCCCCACCCCACTACCACTGGGACCGTCATCAGCTCGACCTCCACTAGGACCCTCATTGAAATCACTCGAGGTATCATATAAGAAGCACATTGATTTCATACATGAATCAAAAGTAATAGTAGTATCTGATAGAAGTGGTGGAATTATAACTAACATGTCTCTAAGGAAGTGTTCGGTGACCAATTTACTTCTTTTACACTCCCTTATATCTATTTTTTTGGCCTCATCTACTTCTGCATGAGAATTTTTCAGCTTGGGGTTCTTATAGGTTTGAGAGGCACTCGATGAGGGCCAATACCTAGTGGGGATTATGTTTTTCACGTGTCGACATCAAAATCTCCCATGGTGCTCATCACCTAATACTTGTCTCAAATGATCATTTTGCCTAAAGTTTCCATATTATTTCTCATCGAGGGCCTCCAGGATACACTGTTGAAAATATAAATTAGATATTTAATTGTGAATTATGTATCAAAATATGAAATATCAATAAAAAAACTTAAAATATTTTCTTGTGTTTGTGAATTTATAGCTCTTCTATTATTTTTCTTCCCAGTCAAGGAAAATAATTTTGATCATCGCACATGAAATTTGATTCAAAATTCCTCGTGCTGCAAATGACATTGATTAGTATAATACTACAATATTGAATAATATGAAAGTGATAAACCTAGAATGAATTGAAATTGTATATATTTAAGAAATCCATAAAATTAAGAAGCATATAAATATACATTTAATTAGAAATTTAATACTAGTGACATAACACAAACAATACATACTAATTAGCATGATAAACATGTGTATGGTATGGATTCCTCTTGTATATTCATTTCGTTCTAATTCCATTTATGTTGTGTAATTTGGTTATTTGGTCACTAGGTAATTTTGATCATTTGTCCATTTGGCTATTTGGATAATTGGGCAATTAGGCCATTTCATAAAATTAGGAAAATTAGGCCAATTAGTCTAATTAAGTCATTTAGGCCAATTAGTCCATTTATAAAAATTAGGCCGTTTAGTCCAATTAGGCCATTAGGCAAATTAGGTCATTATGCCATAGGAAATTTAGGCTTTTAATTCATTTAGGACAATTAGTCCATTAGGACATTTAGGCCATTAGTCCATTTAGTTAAATTAGGCTAATTAGAACATTTAGGTCAATTATGACAATTAGGCTAATTGGACTATTTAATCCAATTAGATCATTTAATCCATTTAGACCAATTAGGCCATTTAGACCAATTAGGTCATTTATTCCAATTAGTCAATTAGACTATTCAGACCAAATTTTCCATTATTCCATTATCCAATTAGTGAATTACACCATTATACCAATTGTTCATTTTTAGATTTGACCATTTATGCCAATTTAGGCCAATTAGGCTAATTAGGCTAATTAGGCCAATTAGATCATTTAATCCTATTGGACCATTTAATACTTTTTGACAAATTAGACCATTTAGACCCATTTGGAAGTTTATGCCAACTAGGTCAATTAGGTTAATTAGTCCAATTAGGCAAATTAGACTATTTAATCTAATAATACCATTTAATCACTTTAGACTAATTAGTCCATTTAGACCAATTAGTTCATTTATGTCAATTAGGACATTATTACAATTATTCCATTAGGATATTATGTCATTAGTCTATTGAGACCAATTAGATCATTTAGGTCATTAGGAAATTTTCCCATTAGTTTAGTGGGACATTAGGCCAATTGGTCACTTGGCCATTTGGACATTTAGGCCAATTTAGACCAATTCAGGCCAATTAGAACAAAAAAACCCTAAAACCTAGAACCAAAACACTATATATGAAACACTAATAGCTAAGGCCTAATTAGGCCCATTATGCTGATTAGGACACTTAGGCCCATTAGTTCACTTAGGCCCATTTGCCCCATTTGTCCCAATAGGACACTTAGGACCGTTTTCCTATTCAACCACTTAGGCCCATTAGGCCTGTTAGGACGATTTGGCCACTTAGGCCCATTAGGATCATTAGGCCAATTAGTACCATTAGGCCCATTAGGACACCTAAGACCATTAGGCCCATTCATCCCACTCAACCCATTAGTCCCATTCAAACCATTAGGCCACTTAGGCTCATTACGACGATTAGGCCGCTTAAGCCTATTAGGATCATTCCGTCGATTAGGCCACTTAGGATCATTATGCCCCTTAGTCCACTTAGGCCTAACTGGACCATTAGGCCCATTAGTCAACTTAATCCCATTAGGTTGATTAGGCCACTTAGGCCCATTGGTCCACTTAGGCCCATAAAGCCCCATTAGGCCCATTGGGAAAATTAGGACCATTTGGCCACTTAGGCCCATTAGGATCATTAGGTGCATTTGGCCCATTACGCCCATTATGCCACTTTGGCCCATTCAGACCAGTAGGTCCATTAGGTTGATTAGGCCACCTGGGCCCATTAGGCCAATTAGGCCACTTATGCCCATTAGGCCCATTCATCCCATTAGGTAAATTAGGCCCATTAGGCCCATTAGCACCATTATGCCCATTAGGAAACATAGGCCCATTAGGCCCATTAGGCCTATTATCCCACTTAAACCACTTAGCCCCATTAGGCCACTTAGACCCATTCAGACACTTAGGCCCATTATCCCACTTTGGTTTATTTAGACCATTTGGCCCATTTGGACCCTTAGGCCACTTAGTCTCGTTTGGCCCATTAGGCCACTTAGGCCCATTAGGCCACTTAGGCCCATTGACCCCATTAGGCCCATTAGTCCCCATAGGTCACTTATGCCACTTAGGCCCATTAGGCCTATTAGGCCACTGAGGAAACTTTGGCCCATTATGCCACTTAGGCTCATTAAGCCCATTAGGCCACTTAGGATACTTTGGCCCATTAGGCCACTCAGGCCCGTTAGACCCATTAGCCATTGGTCCCATTAGGCCTGTTAGGCCCATTGGGCCACTTAGGCCCATTAGGCCCAATAGGACACTAAGGACCATTACGCCCATTAGTCCACTTATGCCCATTAGGACACTTATGCCCATTAGGCCCATTGGTCCCATTAAGCCACTTAGACCCACTCATCCACTTAGGCCCATTAGACCCATTTGGCCCATTATGCCACTTAGGCTGCTTATTCCCATTGGCCATTAGGCCCATTAGGCCCATTCGGCCCCTTAGGCCCACTAAGCCAATTATACAACTTTGTATCATTTGGACACTTAGGCCAATTAGGCCCATTAGGCCACTTAGGCCCATTAGGCATATTAGGCCACTTTGGCCCATTAGGCCCTCCAAATCATTTTTTAAATTTTTATAAAAGCCACTTTGAGAAAAAAAAAGTGGGAACCGTACACCAACAGCATGGCACATATCCAAATTTCAAAAATATTCCACATATTTAAAATTTGAAATGAGTATCATCATCGTGGGAACCGTCGTATTAGCAACAGATCCTACAAATCATGCAACCACTTAATCGAAGATAACACGTCGAAGAACTTGTTGCCATCATCATCACCTTTTGTCATCATCACCACATTTTCATCCACTCTGAACATCATTGTCGTAACCATTATCTCCAGAGTCACCACATCGTCAGTGGAAACACCACCTTTGTCGTCGTCAACCATCATCGTCAGAGTCGAGAACCAGAGCAAAACGAATCGGGACATCCACTAATCACCACTGATGTCTTTATATTTTCACTGTAGAAATCCAACATCGCCACTAAAAACCCATCAAAACAGAACATCACAACCATTTGAACCATCAAATATGAGCCATTCGCCCTCCCGGAGACCTTAATCCCCTTGATCCACACCTCCCAGAACCTCCATGAAGACCCATACACCGGACTAATAGGGAAAGGAGCACAACAAGGATGAGCAGATGGAGGCCTTGGTAGGGGAGCAAGCCAGAAACCATATCGTTCAAATAAAATAGATAACCAACAACCAACAAAAGAGAAACAAAATCGATCCCAAACAAAATCACCATACGAGACTTGAATCCGCATCTGCAAAATAGAGAAGGATCCAAACAAAGGAATGAACCTTAGGTGAGACCACTATTAGTGCTACTCCAGCACCATCCCAAGTATTCCTAGAACCTGAATCAAGCTTCACCAAAGTGGAGACCAGGGTGATGGGTAATCAAGCATTGGTATAGGAGAAAGAAGGCATAAGACACTCACCAGTGCCGACCCAAGCCGTCTAAAGCACCCACACACACATACCCAGAATGGGGGTCCGATGCATAGGGATAAATCAAAGAGGGGTGGTGAGCGACGCATGATGACCACACACAAAAATACACATCAGTCAAGAAGGAAGAAAAATAAAGAAAGAGAAATAAGAGGATGAACCAATTGAAGCGGCACTATTATTGTCAGGAAGACCCTCAAATCCCTAGGAGTGAAAGAGGAGGCAGCAGGAGCATCAGGATCCAAGACAGTGCAGAGCCATCGAGTTCATTCATTAGGCTCATTAGGCCCATTAGTCCACTTAGGCCCATGAGGCCCATTAGACCAATTTGTCATATTACACCCATTAGTCCCATTCGACCACTTAGGCCCATTAGGCCCATTGGGCCACCTCGTACCATTAGGCTCACTCACCCCATTAGGCCACTTAGGGCCATTTATCCCATTAAACCCATTCGATTAGTCCCATTAGTCCACTTAGACCCATATGGACCATTATTCCCATTAGGCCAATTAGACACATTAGGCCACTTTAGGCCCATTCGGCCCATTAGACCCATTAGTCCACTTAATCCCTTTAATCCACTTTGGACCATGAGGCGCATTAGTCCAATTAGGCCACTTAGGCCCATTCGGCCTATTAGGCCACTTAGGACCATTAGGCTAATTTGGCCTATTAAGTCCATTGGATTATGCCCACTAGGACACTTAGACCCATGGCCCATTAGGACCATTATACCAATTATCCCAATTAGGCTCATTATGAATATTAGGCCCACTAAACCCATTTGGACATTTAGGCCCATTAGGCCACTTGGACTATTAGGCCATTTAGGTCCATTAGGCCACTTAGGGCCCTTATTCCCATTATGCCACTTAGGCCCATTTTGGGCATTAGGCCCATTAGGCCACTAAGGTGAAGGTTCCAGGCGCAGCGGAAGTGTGGTTGGGATGGAACCCAACTTTGATTCTTACCATGATCAATGATTATTCTGGGATCAATATGACGATGAACACCAGTCTCCACAGAATAGAATCAAAGATTTAGATAAATAAGGAAGAGGCCTGAAACCTTTAGAGAGGATCTTTCACATCATGTTTATAATTAAGTTAATTAATTTCATAAAGAAAAATAATACCTGGATCTTTGGTATTTTTCTTCATTGATAATGTTCATCATCCGGAATGACCCTTATAGATTATCTCATTTCACTTGTAAGGATACAAACTAAAATCCCTCTAGCGGTGATCCACACGTGCTCCGATGGCCTCTGATCGACACTGCTCCTTCTTCAGGTGCTAGCACGGTGAATCGGTTGTCTTGTGTCAGTCATTCTTAATTGATTGTTCTTTGGCCTTGAAGAACATATCTCGTTATTAAGAGGGGTGGGAAGAGGATTTGAGAGATAAATTGTTTAGCTCAAAAATTCTCAATTCACTGGGTGTACGATTCAGTGTCGTGTGGTGTCTGGAACAATAGGTGTACTTTTCTATTTATATTCATTGAATTTCAGTTACAATATTTAATTGCATAACAGCAGTTAAATACATTCATGAACTTTGAGAAAATACGTGCTCATAATAATAATGCCATGTCATTATTGATGGTGTGCCAACTTGCGCAGAACAGAATTATAAATAAAATTCTGTGTCACAAAATAATAGCAGCATCATTATTATTTTAACTTGTGCCAACTAGTTAAATAATTTTTTACCATCTTGAAAATAATTATTTTACCACCTAAACAGCCTTGGTCTGCTCGAACTCCACTTCAATTTATTAAACACCTGAATAAATAAATTAATAATTTATTCTCTTAAATTAATATTTTATTTACAAACTAGTAAATAAATATTTATTAAATGTTCAATAAAATAAATATATTTTATTTAATTTATGCGACCATTTTAAATTGAATAAAATTATTCCACGGTCTTGATAATAATATTTATTTCATTAATTAAATTTAAATAGAATTTAACCGAGACCACAAAAAATACTTAGTGTGTAATCCTCTAGGATTATTTCTTGTTGGCATTAGGTGGGCTTGCCTAAAGTCTAAGAGTACTGTCTAGAAATGGGTCAAGGCACCCAAAAGAAAGAACATAATGTAAAAGAACAACATCCACATATGAACACTCAATGTGTAATATAATCCCTTTGTCTCAATATATCATCAAGAAGGTTTCATGATAGTGTCATCAACTTTTATGCTTGATACATCTTTATTTAACTACCAGAAATAAAATCATCATTACACCATGGCCATAGAATTTTGCGCGATGGTTCTATTTCAATCAAAGGTCTAAGATACCAACTTCCATAAACGGAAGGGAAAAATCCTTCACCGACTTATCCATTAATAACATGCCACTCATGACGCACCCAATGTACCATACTTCCCTCCAATTGTCTGCATGAAAGTTTTCATCGGTAAATAAAAGAGTGTGAGTTATGAAATGTTTTAATGATAATCTTAAAGTCTAAGGATCTTTACACATGCTCATATATAGAAATATCCGATGACACCAAAACATGCAGAATTCCTACTGGCGGGTCTGTTCTCATAATCTCATGTCTTGGAGATTAGAAAGTGGAAACTTTAAGAGAGGAAGTATCATCTTCTTATGAGTACTCACACCTGATGGTATTCATGCTATGTTTCCCATCATAGTATTTTATCCAACCGTAGAACTATATTGGAGAATATTGTTATAGCATTTCAAGGTTCTCATCATAGAGGGGAACTGCCATGACCTTATTAATGCAAAAAAATACTATATGACATTATTACATCATAGTCATGCAGAACAATGAACAATATGTAATAATATGTTTCATATTTAAATACATTAAATTTCCATGTAATCAAAGTACAACCAGTTAGTTATTGGACACTAACTCTTACAAACTCCCACTTGGACTAGAGCTAACTGCCTACAACTTTCAGTCTGCTAGACCTCACATGGTGATCATGTTTCTATTGAGTCAAGGATTTAGTCATGGGGTCAGCCACGTTGTATTCCATAGAAATACTGCTCACTACAACTTCACCTATCTGAGAAAAATCCCTCAAGAGATGATACTTCTGAAATATGTGCTTCATCTACTGATGTGACCTTGGCTCTTTTGCAAGAGCCACCACTGTAGTATTATCATAGTACAGTGTGATGAGATCTTTACTGTTAGGTATCACTTCCAACTCCTGGATGAATCTTTTCATCCAAACTACTTCTTTATCTACCTTAGAAGTTGCGATATACTCGGACTCTATTGTAGAATTTGTGACCACACTTTTCTTTGAGCTCTTCCAGCTCACTGCACCTCCATTCAAAGTGAAGATGTATCTTTTTTGCAACTTTATGTCATCTTGATCAATATGGAAACTAGCATCTACATAACCCATATATCCTATATAAAGCAAGAACATTTCCTTAGTACGCCTTAGATACTTTAGGATAGTCTTGACTGCCATCCAATTGCAGTCACCTGTGTCAGCTTGATATCTTCCTACCGCACTCAATGCGTAGGTAACATCCAGCCTAGTACATAGCATGTCATACATGACTGACCCAATCACTGATGCGTATGGAGTCCTTGGAATTATCTTTCTTTATTCATGTGTCTGAGGAAGCATTTTCTTGGAAAGATGAATGCTATGTGTTGCTGGAAACAATCCCCTCTTGGATTGTTCCAAACTAAATCTCTTCAGTATCTTATCAATGTATATACTTTGACTTAGGACCAAATATCTCTTGGATCTATCATGATAGATCTTAATCCCAAGAATATATGATTCCTCACCCAAGTCCTTCATGGAGAATCATTTATTCAACCATGCTTTAACAGATTGTAAGACTGGTATCTCATTTCCAATAAGTAATATGTCATCAATATATACTATTATAAAAACAACTACAATCCCACTAAACCGTTTGTAGACACAAGGCTCACATTTGTTCTTGATAAAACCAAATTTTGTTATGGCTTCATCAAAATGAATGTTCCATGACATGGATGCTTTCTTTAATCCATAAATGTATTTCTGCAACATGCATACCTTTTGGAATCCTTTGGAGTCATAAACCCTTCAGGTTGTGTCATGTAGACATCTTCCTGAAGGTTCCCATTAAGGAAGGCTACTTTGACATCCATTTTCCAAATCTCATAGTCATGGTAAGTGGAAATGGACAATATAATTCTGATGGATTTTAGCATTGAAACTGGTGAAAAGGTTTCATCGTATTCAATTCCTTGACACTATTTGAACCCTTTTGCAACCAGTCTTGCCTTATAGGTGCTAACTTGTCCTTCCATATCCAGTTTCTTCTTGAATACCCATTTATAACCAGCATGATTTACATAAACTGGAGGATCTACCAAAATCTTGACTTGGTTTTGGTACATGGAATCCATTTTTTAGAATTCATGGCTTCTTTCCACTTAGCAACATCTGTTACACTTACTGCTTCCTTTGAGGTTAGAGGATCATTATTATACCCTAATAATTAGTCACCATCCTCAGTAACTATAAAACTATACCGTTCTGGTTCTCTAACCTCTCTTGTACTCCTACGCAGCTCTTGTGTCTCTAGAACAGTTCTTTCTTCCATGGGACTTTGTGGAATCTGTTCATGTACCAAATCTTGTATACCTTGAGCCTCAACTTCATCTAAGTCTATCTCTCTCCCACTATCTCTTTTGGACATGTGCTCCCTCTCAAGGAATATGGCGTGTCTTTCCACAATATTTTTTTCTGAGGGGTTGTATATATAATATTCCCTTGTTTCCTTGGGGTATCACATAAAGGTACACTTTGTGCATCATGGTGAAAGTTTGTTACCTGAAGAGGCCTTAACCAACGCATCACTTCACCACACATGTAAATTCAATAATATGTCTTTCTTTCCACTCCATAACTCATATAAAATAGCATTTTTCAATTTAGTTGGTACTTGGTTTAGTATGTGCGTCGTTGTTTGTAAAGCATATCCCCAAAAGGATAATGGAAGACTCGCATGACTCATCATTGATCTAACCATGTCCAATAGGGTGCAGTTCCTCATTTTTCTCACACCATTCCACTGGGGAGTGTATAGAGGAGTGATTTGGGATAGGATCCCAAAATCCCATAAGTAATCAATGAAGTATTGATTAAGATATTCTCCACCTCGGTCTGAGTGGAGTTTCTTAATCTTCTTACCAAGCTGATTCTCAACTTCATTCTTGTATTCTTTGAACTTATCAAAAGAATTTGACTTATAACTCATTAAGTAGATATATCCATATCTACTAAAATTATCAGTAAAAGTTACGAAGTATGAGTACCCTCCCCTTTCTTCAACTGGAAATGGTCCACACACATTGGTATGAACCAATTCAAGAATTTCTTTATCCCTTTCACCTTTACCACAAAATGGGGATTTGGTCATTTTTCCTTGTAAAAATGCATGACATACACCAAGTGGTTTTAGTTTGAAAGAACATAAATATTCATCTTGATGTAACTTTTTCAAGCGTTTCTCATTTACATGACCTAGCTGGTGATGCCAAAGTTGGGTGTGGTATGAGTCATGGGAAGTATATTTGTTATCAATTTCCATTACTTGGTTTGTGTAATCCTACACATAAAGATTTTTATATAAATGTTCCCTACCAAAACAAATGAAATCTTTACAAAATAAGAAACATTCATTTCCAAAAATGAAAAAAAAATCATATGTATCTAATCTGGATACATAAATAATGTTTTTAGTAATAGAAAACACATAATAAAAACCCTTTAACACTAAGATCATCCCAGTTGGAAAAGTGAGGTGGTAGTCTCCAACAGCTAGAGCAGCAAGTATGGCTCCATTGGCTACTCGTAGATCTACCTCCCCTCAGTCAATCTTCCTAAATCTACTTTGTTCCTATATTTGGATACATATGTGAGCACCACAATTTGTATCTAATACCCAATTTTTAGAAATAGATATATTTCATTTGATAAAAAATGAACTTAAAGCTTCCCCTTTCTTCTTAGGATGGGTTCATTTCTTCCACTAGTATCCCTTCTTTCCACATGCAAAACAAACAACCTCTTGTTCCCTTGCCTCCCCTTTAATCTTCCTTTTCTTGGAAGGTCGTGAAGAAGATTTGGGCTTAAAGCTCTTCGCCTCCCCTTTCCTCTTATTCACCATAAGTACAGAAGGATTTTAGCACTTTATATCTTTTTCTACTTGGTTAATGAGGATAAAAAGATAAAATAGAGATTTCTCAATGTTGTTCATATTGAAATTGACAAAAAAGTCAGCGAAGCTCTGAGGAAGTGATGCGAGAATGAGATCGGTGCCCTATTCTTCGGGGAGTTTAAACCCTAGAAATTCCAGGCTCTCAATGTAACCAATGAGCTTGACTATATGAGGCCCATTTGGGGAACTATATCCACAATTACTCTAAAAGAGTGCCTTAGAGATCTCAAACATTTCCTATATTGATCTCTCCTGGTAAAGATCACAGAGGTGCTCGAGCATGCTATAAGCATCCATGTTTTCCTGATACTTCATGAACTCATTAGACATTGATGATAGCATAAAAAATTGAACACTGACTACATCATTCATATGTTTATCATAGAGCAAAAAATCCTCATCAATCGCCTCTTTAGTAGGCAGATCAGGTAATGATGACTCCAGCATGTAAAACTTCTGTTGATGTCGTAGGATAACCTGAAGGCGTCTAAACCATTCCTAGAAGTTACTGATAGTGAGGATGTTATCTTTATCTATAATTGATCACAGTGATAGTGTGTTTGATGAATTTTTAATTTTTATTCTACAATTAAAAGAGCAGATCATTAGTACTTTCTTGATTACATTTTATAAGAAATAATAAATTTTATTAAGTCTCCTGCTATTTTATCAAGTATCAATAGCCCTCACCATTGTACTCAGAATGTCTAGTTTATATGACATTCTAGTGGAAAAGATCCATATTACCCTTCTCATAACCTCAACAAGGGTTGGTCAAGCTATTGGAAGGTATTTAGGTAGGCAGGTCTTTGCCAACTGCGGGCTTGCAGCTCTTTGATCTGTTGAGTGGACTCCCCAATCCTAAAATCATGACTTTGGATTTTCTCAACTCTTGCCTCCAATATTACACCAAGTCTAGCAAGGGCTACTCCTCTTGATGAAATATGGTTAATTCAACCTGAAACCTTTCATAAGGGATTCCTGTATAAAATTATGTGTCCCAAAAAGGGTTGGTCAAACACATAGTTTTATTGAGTTTTTCCTTTAATCAAGTAATGAAGGCTTGGTCTGACTTAATTTTTTATTTGAGGGATTTTTATCTCTTATGAGTGAATTGATTATTATCATTATCACATGATTGATAATATTAAGTGGAACTTACTTAAGTGATTAACCATGTCTTGATAATATTTACGCATAAGTCTGGTTTATTTTAGTTCTATCTTGAAGGCTTGTTTAATTCATTAATTATGTGATCGTGACAACAAATACATAATGATAAACCATGCAACTGACAAAAATAAAATAAATAGAATGATCATGAGCTTTTCTAAGAGTTATTTTATCTATCAATTGATAAACTAACCATGAACTAGGGGTGAAATATCTTGAACCTTTTGGGTTTGTGTTTACATCTTTCCACCTGTCCACCTCTGTATCTCCCGGGATTGGTTTCGTCTCAGCTCTAGCTTGAATCGCCTCCACTAGCTTGAGAGTTCAATCCATTACATATGTATTTTTTTAACTCACATATAGGTGAGAGGTAAAAAGGGGGTTTACATAAATGAGACCTTGGGCACACAGACCCTACATATTAATGAGGAGAGATGGCTCGTAGGCCAAAAAAATTGATTTAAATAAATAAATTAAAAGAAACCATCCACATACAAAGGTCTTGGTCTATCTCATGATCATCCATACATGAAACGATGTTTACCTATAAATAAAACTAGCATTAAATTTTTTAATCATTCTTGTTTAAGATAAATCACGTTCGAATCAATTAATTATCATCTTTAATTAATCAATCCTTTTATCTTAAACCCTTTTTCTGAATTTCCTTGAGATTCGCATCCATCATATTTTTAAACAAATAAATTCATTTAAAATTATCTTTGTACGTAACTTGTACCTTGGTGGCAACCCAATGAATTCCTATTCATAACTACCCAATGAGAAGAAATTAACATTACACAGATGTTAAATTAAACACATATATATAAAACATCTATCACGTGTTCTGCCTCAGATTTACACCCACAAGATGGTACATGTCTCAATGGTTTGTATAATATAGTAATAAATTTTAATAAATCTTCATAATTTGGATGAGTACATGGTGTGTAGTTCCAACTATATGATGTGTACTATTTTTCACCATCCATCTGAAGTACACGCCAGGGGAAATGGCGTGTGAGTGTACTTCAGAAATATTCGGAGTACACAGCATGTTCAGTGGGCCACACACCGTATAGTATCCACATTACATGTTTTCTAGCCAGGCAAGCCATGTATGGGGTACACGGTCTAACCCTAATCTTAAGGGACTACATGTCGTGTCTAGTGGACAACATAGTGTGTAATCTATAAATCATGTGTCACATGTTACTAGTCAACACATGGAGTCATTTAAGACTTAGAAAGACTCTAACACATGGCTTGGTTTGGCAGACCGGTTTGATGCATTGAATCTTGACTACACGGTGTGTACTGCCAAATACATGCCGTGTGTTCTTGTGTTGTACAGACAAGAAGATTTGGCACCTCCGGATGAGATCCTCTATTTTATTTTAATCAAAATTAAAAGAAAAGATCATTTATGTAAGGTGAAGGAGAAATGAAAGAGGAGGAATAGATATCAAGATTCATATTTGTAGAACGATTAACTTGAATTGAAATAACTAAATTATTAAATGTGTAAGTCATCAACAAAATATTTAAAAAATTATAAACTATGATGTAACCCCTCTGATACCACTTGAATGTTCCGGGCACAATGGAAGTGTGGTTGGGACGAAACCCAACATTGATTTTTACCATGATCAATGATTATTACGGGATCAATATGATGATGAAATCTAGTCTCCATAGAATAGAATCAAAGATTTAGATAAAGAAAGAAGATGCCTAAAACCTTTAGAGAGGATCTTGCACATCATGTTCATAATTAATTTACTTAATTTCATAAAGAAAAATAATACCTGGATCTCTGGTATTTTTCTTCTTTGATGATGTTCATCGTACGGAATTACCCTTTGGATTATCTTTTTGTGCTTGTAAGTATCCAAACTAGAATCCCTTTAGCGGTGATCCACACGTGCTTTGCTGGCCTCCAATCAACACTGCTCGTTCTCAAGGTGCTAGCGCGGGGAAGCGAGTGTATTGTGTCGGCCGTTCTTGATCACTTGTTCTTCAGCCTTGAATAACATCTCTCGTTCTTGAGAGGGATGGGAAGAGGATTCAAGATAGAAATTATTTAGCTCAACAATTCTTAATTCACCGGGTGTACGATTTGGTGTTGTGTGGTGTCTGGCACAATAGGCGTACTTGCCCGTTTATATGCATGGAACTTCAGTTACAATATTTAATTGCATAAAAACAATTAAATAAATTCATAAACTTAGAGAAAATCCATGCTCATAATAATAATACAGCTTCATTATTTATGGTGAGCCAACTTGTGAAAAACAAAATTATAAATAAAATTCCATGTCAAAAAATAATAGCAACGTCGTTATTATTTTAACTTGTTCCAACTAGTTAAATAATTATTTACAATCTTGAAAATAATTATTTTACCACCAGACCGGCCTTGGTCCAGTCAAACTCCACTTCCATTTATTGAACACCCAAATAAATAAATATATAATTTATTCTCTTAAATAAATATTTTATTTAAAAACTTGTAAATAAATATTTATTAAATGTTCAATAAAATAAATATATTTTATTTAATTTATGAGATCATTTTAACTTGAATAAAATTATTCCATGGTCTTGAGAATAATATTAATTTCATTAATTAAATTCAAATAGAATTTAACGGAGACCACCAAAACACTTAGTGTGTGACCCTCTAGGATTCTTTCTCATTGGCATTAGGCAAGCTTGCCTAAATTCCAAGAGTACTATCTGGCAACGGGTCAAGGAACCCAAGAGAAAGAACGTAATGTCTCAAAAACGAAATCCACATATGAATTCTCACTATGTAATATAATCACTTTATCGTAATATCTCATCAAGTAGGTTTCATGATAGTTTTATCAACTTTTATGCTTGATACGTCGTTCTTTGACTACCTAAAATAAACTCATCGTTACACCATGGCTAGGAAATTTCGCGTAACGGTTCTATTTCAATCAAAGGGATGAGATATCAACTCCCATAAATGGAAGGAAAAAATCCTTCCTCAACTTATCCGTTAATAACATGCCACTTGTGACACACCCAACATACCCTACTTTCCGCAAACTATCTATGTGATGATTTTTGTCAGTAAATCAAAGTGTGTGATTCATGACACGTTTTAATGATAATATTAAAGTCTAAGGATCATTACACATGCTCGTAGATAGATATATCCGATGACACCAAAACATGAGGAATTCCTACTGGCGGGTCTGTTCTCATAATCGATTTTCGTGGAGATTACCAAGTGCGAACTTTATGAGAGGAAGTCTCATCTTCTTGCGAGTACTTACACCAGATGGTATGCATGCTATGTTTCCCATCATAGTATGTGATCCAACCATTGAAATATATTTAAGAAAATTGTTATATCATTTCAAGGTTCTCATCATAGCGGGGGACTGCCTTGACCTTACCAATGCAACAAATACTCTAGATCTTATTACATCATAGTCATGCAGAACAATGAACAATATGTAATAAGATGTTTAATATTTAAATACATTAAATGTCCATGAAATCAAAGTACAATCAGTTGGTTCTAGGACACCAACTCTTATATAAGGCCCATTAGTACAGCTAGGCTTATTAGGCCCATTAGTCCCATTAGGACCATTAGGCTGCTTAGGCACCTTAGGCCACTTAGGCCCATTAGGCCCATTAGGCCCCTTAGGCCCCTTAAACCCATTATGCCACATAGGACCATTCATCGCATTAGGCCCATTAGACCACTAAGGCCCATTAGACTCATTAGGCCCATTAGACCACTTAGGCCCCTTAGTCCACTTAGTCCCCTTAGGCCCATTAGGCCACTTATGACCATTAGGACCATTAGTCCACTTAGTCCCCTTAGGCCACTTAGGCCACCTAGGCCCCTGAGGTCCAATAGGCCCATCATGCCCATTCGACCCATCTGTCCCATTAGTCCTATTAGGCCACTTAGGCCCCTTAGGTCACTTAGGCCTATTTAGCCCATCAATACCATTAGGACATTAGGCCTAATATGCCACTAAGGCCCATTAGTCTCATTAGTCCACTTAGACCCATTTGGCCCATTAGGCCACTAAGGGATTAGTCCCATGAGTCCACTTAGGACCATTTGGCCCATTTGGCCCATCAAGACACTTAAGCCACTGAGGCCCATTAAGGCCATTAGTCCACTTAGTCCCATTAGGACTATTCATCCCATTAGGCCCATTAGGACACTTAGGACCATTAGGCCCATTAGGCCAGTGAGGTCCATTCATCCCATGAGGACACTTAGGCCAATTTGGCCAATTAGTCCAATTATGCCACTTAGGCCAATTAGCCCACTTAGACCCATTAGGCCCATTAGGCCACTGAGGTCCATTAGTCCCATTAGTCCATTGAGGCCCATTAGGCCCATTAGGCCCATTATTTCCATTAACCCATTAGGTTCATTAGGTAACTTAGGCCCATTAGGCCACTTCATCCCATTAGACTAATTCAGCCACCTATGCCCATTAGGCCCATTCGACCACAAAGGCCCATTAAGCCCATTAGGCCACTTAGGCCCATTAGGCCCATTAGGCCACTTAGGAAACTTCAGTACATTAGGACACCTAGGCACATTTGGACCATTAGGACCATTAAACCACTTAGTCCCATTAGGCCACTTAGGCCCATTAAGACCATTAGGCCACTTAGGCCCATCTAGCCCATTTGGCCACTTCATCCCATTAGGCCCATTATTCCTATTCGACCCATTAGGCCCATTCATTCACTTAGTCCCATTATTCTAGTTAAGAACATTTGGCCCATTAATCCACTTAGGCCTAATAGGCCCATTAGGCCACTTAGGACCAATAGGCTAATTTTCCCACTTTGGCCCATTAGGCCCATTATACCCATTAGGCCCATTATGCTCATTTATCTATTTTGGTCCATTTGGGCCATTAGACCCATTCGGTCCATTAGGCCCATTGGGATATTGTGACCCATTAGGTCCATCATGCCCATTAGTCCCATTCATCAACTTTGACCTATTAGGGCACTTAGTCCCATTAGGCACATTAAGGATCATTAGGCCACTGAGGCCCATTAGGCCCATTAGGCCACATAGGCCCATTAGGACACTTAGGCCCATTAGGCCCATTTAAATACTTCGTCCCATTATGCCCATTAAGCCCATTAGGCCAATTCATCCACTTTTTCCCATTAGGCCACTTAGGCCCATTAGACCCATGAGGCCACTTATGTCCATTAGACCCATTAGGCAACTTATGCCCATTATTCCACTTAGGCCCATTACGACACTTAGTCCCATTATACCCATTAGGACCATTTGGCATAGTAGGCCTATTAGGCCGAGTAAGCCCAGTAGGGCCATTAGAACCATTAGGCCTAGTAAACCCATTAGGCCGAGTAGGCCCAGTAGGCCCATTAGAACCATTAGTCCTAGTAATCCCATTAAGACCAGTAGGCCCACTTGGGCCCCTTAGGCCCATTAGTCCCATTAGTCCACTCAGTCTCATTAGGCCCATTGGTGAACTTAGGCCCATTAGGCACATTAGGCCACTTAGGTCCATTATGTCCATTCATCCACTTAGTCCCATTAGGCCCATTCAGCCCATTGGGCCCATTAGACCCCCTTAGACCAGTTAGGACCATAAGGACCATTAGGACACTTTTTCCCATTAGGCCCATTCAAACCATTCGACCCATTAGGCCCACTCGGTCCATTATGCCCATTCGGGCCATTAGGCCCATTAGGACCATTAGGTCACTTAGGCCCATTAGGCCGCTTTATCCCATTAGGCCCATTCGACACATTATGCCCATTCATCCATTAGGTCATTCGGGCCATTAGGCCTATTCAGGACACTTAGGCTCATTTGGCCACTTAGCCCCATTAGGCCACTTAGGCGCATTAGCCCAATTAAGCCCATTAGGCCACTTAACCCAATTTGGCCCATTCATCTCGTTCGTCCCATTAGGAAGATTAGGCCACTTTGGTAAATTAGGTCCACTGGGACACTAAGGACCAATATACACATTTGTAAACTTGGTCCGATTAGGCCACTTAGGCCCATTAGGCTCATTCAGTCGATTAGGCCGATTAGGCCACTTTGGACACTAAGTCCCAGTAGGCCCATGAGGCCAATTAGGCCCATTATGCTCATCAGGCCACTTAGGCCCATTAGGACCATTAAGCCCATTAGTCCACTTAGGCCCATTCATCCCATTCAAACCATTATCCTAATTGGTACACTTAGGCCCATATGGATCATTCGGCCACTTGGGCCCACTAATCCTATTAGGACACTTTGTCCCATCACTACAATTAGGAACATTAGGCCACTTACACCCATTAGGCCCATTGGGCCACTTAAGACCATTCAGCCACCTAGGCCCATTAGCCCCATTAGTCCACTTAGACCCATTTAGCCACTTCAGCCAATTCGCCCCATTAGGCCACTTAGGCCCATTCATCCACTTAGGTCCATTAGTCCACTTTGGCCGATTAGGCCCTTTAGGTCAATTAGGCCACTTTGGCCCATTTAGCCCATTCGGCCCATTCGACCCATTAAACCTATTAGGCCGATTAGGCCACTTAGGACCATTAGTCCCATTAGGCGCACTAGGCCCCTTAGTCCAATTAATCCCATTAGTCATATTAGCCAACTTAGGCCCATTAATCCACTTAGGCCCATTAGACGCATTAGGCCACTTAGGGTAATTAGGCCCATTCGTCCCATTAGCCCCATTATTCCCCTAGACCCGTTAAAACCAGTAATCCCATTATGCCACTCAGGCCCATTAGGCCATTTAACTCCATTAGGCAGATTAGGCGACTAAGGCCCATTAGGCCACTTATCCATACTTGTCCCATTAATCCCATTAGGCAGATTAGGCCACTTAGTCCCATTATGCCACTTAGGCCAATTGGGCCCATTACGCCCATTAAGCCCATTTGGCCGATTAGGCAACTTTGGTCCATTAGGTCACTTTGGACCATTAGTCCACTTAGGAAATTAGGGCCATTAGGCCACCCAGGCCCATTTGTCCCATTCGGCCCATTGGTACCATTACGACCACTAAGCCGATTAGGAAACTTTGACCCATTAGGCCACTTTGACCCATTAGGCCCATTTGACCCATTAGGCCACTATAGCAAATTAAGTCTATTAGGCCCATTTGGACCCTAGTCCGGTTAATCCCATTAATCCCTTTAGGCCACCTAGACCCATTAGGCCACTTAGGCCCATTAGTCCCCTTAGGCCCATTAGGACCCTTAGTCCCATTACACCCATTATGCCCATTAGGCAACTTAGGACCATTAGGATGCTTAGGCCCATTATGCCACTTAGGCCCATTAGGTACATTAGGACACTTAGGATAACTTGGCCCATTCGTCCCATTAGGCCCATTAAGACCATTAAGCCCATTAGGCCCCTAGGATCATTAATCCCCTTAAGTCCATTAGGCCACTCAGGCCCATTAGGCCACTTAACCCCATTAGGCCGATTAGGCAACTAAGGCCCATTAGGCCACTTAGTCTCACTAGGCCCACTAAGCCCATTGAACCGATTAGGTCACTTAGGCCCATTATTCCACTTATTCCAATTAGACCCATTAGCCCCATTGATCCCATTAGGCTGATTAGGCAACTTTGGCCCATTAGGCCACTTTGGACCATTAGTCCACTAATGCCAATTAGGCACATTTGGCCCATTAGGCCCATTAGGACACCAATCCCATTTAGACCATTCAGCCCTTGGAGCCATTATGCCCATTAAGTCGATTAGGCAACTTTGTCCCATTAGTCCACTTTGACTCATTAGTCCCATTCGACCCATTAGGCCCATTTGGACCCTAGGCCTATCAATCCCACTAAGCCCATTAGGCCACCTAGGCCCATTAGGCCACTTAGGCCCATTAGTCCCCTTATGCCCATTAGGCCCCTTAATCCCATTAGGTCCCTTACACCCATTACACCCATTAGGCTGCATAGGCCCATTAGGCCGCTTAGGCCCATAAGGCTACTGAGGCTCATTCATCCCATTAGACCCTTTTTTCCATAGACTCGTTAAGCCCATTAATCTCATTAGGCCACCCAAGCCCATTAGGTCACTTAGGCCCATTAGGCCCCTTAGATCCATTAGGAAACTTAGGCCCATTAAGCCCATTAGGCTCATTAGGACCATTAAGCCCATTAGGTTGATTAGGCCACTTAGGCCCATTAATCCCATTAATATCATTAGACCCATTAGGCCCCTTGGGGACCATTTTGCCCATTAGGCCACTTAGGCCCAGTCGGCCTGTTAGTCCACTTAGGATCCTTAGGATCATTAGGCCACTTAGACATATCCATCATATTTGTCCCATTCGGTCACTTAGGAAAATTAGTCCCATTCCACCACGAAGGCCAATTTGGCCCATTAGGCCACCTAGGCCGATTTGGCCCATTAGGCCACTAAGGCCCAATTGTTTGATTAGTCTGATTAGTCTACTTAGGATCATTAGTCCCATTGGGACCATTTTCCACTTAGGACCACTAGGAACATTAGTCCCATTCAGCCAATTCGGCCACTTAAACCCATTTGGCCCATTTGGCTACTTTGGCACATTAATCCCACTAGTACTGTTAGGCCACTTCGACCCCTGAGTCCCATAAGTCCCATTAGGCACATCAGCTCACTTAGGACTATTAGGACCATGATTCCACTTAGGACCATTTAGCCACTTAGGCCCATTAGGCCCATTCTTCCACTGAGGTCCATTAGGCCCATTAGTCCAATTGGGCCCATTCATCCACCTAATCCCATTTGGCCCATTGGGGCCATTCAACCATTATGCCCATTGCACCTATTAGACCCATTAGTCCCATTATTCCACTGATTCACATTCATCCTATTAGGCCCATCAGGTCCACTTGGCCACTTAGGTCCACTAGGACACTTAGTCACATTATCCCCATTATCCACTTAGGCCACTTTGTCCCATTAGTCCCATTAGGCCACTTTGTCCACTTTGTACCATTAGAACCATTAATCCACTTAGGACACTTAGTCCCATTATGTCCATTAGGCCCATTCAACCACTTCGTCCCATTCGACCACCTAGGTCCATTTGGCCCATTAGGCCACTTAGGCCCATTAAGACGATTATGCCCCTTAGGCCACTTAGGAGCATTAGGCCCATTGGGCCACTTAGGCCCATTGGGCTACTTAGGCCCATTAGGCCACTTATGCCCATTAGACCCATTCGGCCACTTAGGGCCACTTGGCCCATTAATCCAATTAGGCCTATGGGGCCACTTAGGCCCATTAAGCCACTTAGGCCCATTAGTCCACTTAGGCCCATTAGGCCCCTTAGGCCCATTAATCTCATTAGACCGATTAGTAAACTTTGGCCCATTAGGCCACTTAGGCTCATTAGGCTCGTTAGGCCCATTTGACCACTTAAGTTAATTAGGCCCATTATGCCCATTTGGCCCATAGGCCTGTTATTCCCATTAAGACCATTAGGCCACTTAAGCCCATTAGGCCACTTAGGCACATTATGCCGATTAGGACACTAAGGCCCATTAGGCCACTTAGGTCCATTAGACCCATTAATTCCATTAGGCCGATAAGGCCACTTAGTCCCATTAGCACACCTAGGCCCATTCGACCCATTTGGCCCATTTGGACCATTAGGCCAATTAAGCCCATTAGGTCGATTAGGCAACTTTGGCCCAATAGGCCCCTTAAGCCCATTAGGTCTATTGGACCATTAGGCAACTTAGTCTAATTAGGCCCATTCATCCCATTAGGCCACTTAGGCCCATTCGGGTGATTAGTCCCATTTGGCCTATTAATCCAATTAAGGCGATTCGGTAACTTTGTCCCATTAGGCCACTTAGGCCCATTTGGTAACTTAAGGCCCATTTGGCCCATTCAATCCATTCGGGCCATTAGGCCCATTGGGCCCAATAGGCCACTTAAACCACATAGGCCCATTAGGCCCATTAGGCCACTTAGGCCCATAAGGTCCACTAGGCCCATTAGGCCCATTCGACCCATTCAGTCACTTACACCAATTTGGCCCATTAGGCTCAATAGGCCCACTAGGCCCATTAGGACACTTAAGACCATTAAGCCACTTTGACCCATTAGGCCACTTAGACCCATTAACCCATTAGGCCCATTAAGACACTTAATCCCATTAAGGAACATAGGCCCATAGTCACATTAGTTCACTTAGGCCCATTCAACCAATTAGGCAACTTAGGCCCCTTAGGCCCATTTGGACACTAGGCCCATTCATCCCATTAGGCCCATTGGGACACTTAGTCCCATTAGGCCCATTAGGCCCAATAGGCCCATTATTCCCATTCATCCCATTAGGACCATTAGTCCCATTAGTCCAATTAATCCATTTAGGCCCATGAGGCCCTTTAGGCCCATGAGGCCACTGAGGCCCATTAGGCCCGTCAGTCCACTTAGGCCCATTTGGCCCATTGGGCCACTAAGGCCCATTCCACCACTTAGTCCCACTAGGCCCATTCAGCCACTTAGTCCACTAGTCCCACTATGCCCATTGGGCCCATTGGGCCACTTATGCCGATTACGTTACTTAGGCCCACTAGGACCATTGGGCCACTTTGGCCCATTAGGCCCATTCAGCCACTTAGGCCCATTAGGTTCGTTAATCCCATTAGTCTCATGAGGCCACTTAGGCCAATGAGGCCACTTGGGCCCATTAGGCCGATTAGGCCCATTTGGCCCATAAGGTCCATTAGGCCCATTAGTCCCATATGGCCACTTAGGACCATTTGGTCCATTAGGCACATTAGAACCATTAGGCCCACTTGTCCCATTAACCGCTTTGGGCCACTTTTTCCCATTAGGACCATTTGGCCAATTAGGTGCATTATGACAATTTAGCCCATTCGGCCACTGAGGCCCACTAGGCCCATTCGTCCCATTAAGACACTTACGCCCATTAGGTCCTTTAGGACCATTTTTTCACTTAAGCCCATTCGGCCACTTAGGCCCATTAGGCCCACTCACCTCACTAGGCCAATTTGGTGCATTCGACCCATTCAACCACTTAGGACAAATCAACCACTTAATCCCATAAGGACCATTAGGCCCATTCATTCGATTAGGCTGATTCTACCACTTAAACCCATTAGGCCCATTAGGCCACTTAGGCCCATTAGTCTGATTTGTTCGATTAGGCTAATTAGGCAACTTAGGCCACTTAGGCCACTTAGGCCCATTAGGCCCATTAGGCTCATTAGGCCCATTAGCTCACTTAGTCCCATTAGACCCATTGGTCCCATTAGGCACCTTAGGCCCATTAAACCCATTAGGCCTATTAGGCAACTTAGGTCCATTAGGACACTTAGGCCCATTAGGCCCATTTGGCCACTTAGGCTAATTAGGCCCATTAGGCCCATTGGGACCATTAGGCCCTTTGGCCCCTAGTTCTGTTAACCCCATTAATTCAATTTGATCACTTAGGCCAATTAGGCTGATTAGTCCACTAAGGCCCATTATGCCATTAGGCCCACTCGACCCATTAAGCCCATAGGTCAATTAGGCCACTTAGACCAATTAGGCCACTTAGGCCCAATAAAACCATTAAGCCCATTAGTCCACTTAGGCCCATTAGGCCCATTACATCCATTAGGTCAATTAGGCAACTTTGGACAATTAGGACACTTAGGACCATTAGAAAACTTAGGACAATTAGACCCATTCATCCCATTTTCCCCATAGATATGTTAATCCCATTAAGCCCATTCAGCCACTTAGGCCCATTAGGCCACTTAGGCCCATTAGCCCCCTTAAGTCAGTTAGTCCTATTTGGCCCATTTGGCACCTTGGCCTGTTAAGCCCATTAATCCCATTAGGCCCATTAGGCACATTAATCCACTTAGGCCCCTTGGACCCATTAGGCCCATGAGGCCACTAGGGACCATGAGTCCCATTAGGCCACTTAGGCCCATTATGAAACTTAGGCCTATGAGGCCCATAAGGCCCATGAGGCCCCTTAGGCCACTTAGTCCCATGAAGACCATTAGGCCACTTAGGCCCATGAGGTCCATGAGGTCCATTAGGCCACTTTAGCCCATCAGGCCCATTAGTTCCATTCAGACACCTTGGCCTATTTGTCCCATTATGTCAGTTAGGCCCATTATTCCCATTAGGCCCATTCATTCAATTAGGCCGATTAATCCCCTAAGGCCCCTTAGGGTCATTAGGCACATTAGGCCACTTAGGCCCATTAGCCCATTTGTCCACTTAGTCGCATTAGTCCCATTAGGCCCATTAGGCCAATTAGGCCCATTAGGACCACTAGTCCCACTAGGCCCATTCAGCCTATTCAGACCATTAGGCCCATAATGCCACTAAGGCCCATTGGGCCCCTTAGGCCCATTCGACCTGTTAATCCCATTCGACCACTTAGGCTCATTAGGCCACTTAGGCCCATTAGGCCCCTTACGACCATTAGGCTCATTGGTGCCATTTGGACCATTAGGCCCATTAGGCCCATTAAGCCCATATGGCCACCTAGGCCCATTGGGCCCATTAGGCCCATTAGGCCTATTCATCCATTTGGCGCATTAGGCCCATTGGGCCCATTAGACCACTTAGACAAACTAGGTCCATTAGTCTACTTAGGCCCATTCGGCCACTTACGCCCACTAAGCCCATTAGGCGAATTAGGCACATTAGGACCATTAGGACCAATCAACCACTTAAGCCCACTAGTCCGATTAGGCAACTTAGGCCCATTAGGACACTTTAGACCACTAGGCCCATTAGGATACTTAGGCTCATTAGGCCATTACACCCATTAGACGCACTATGCCAATTAGGCGCATTTGGCCCATTGGTCTCATTAATCCACTTAGGCCCACTAGGCCCATTAGGACACTTAGACCCATTGGGGCACTTTGGTCCATCAGGCCCATTAGGCCACTTACGCCCATTTGGCACATTATACCACTTAATCTCATTTGTCCACTTAGGCCCATTCGGTCCATTAACCCCATTAGAACAATTTGGGCCATTAGGCCCATTCGGCCACTTAGGCCCATTAGCCCTAATCATCCACTTAATCCCATGAGGCCCATTAGTCCCATTCAATCGATTAGGCCAATTAGGCCACTTAGACCACTTAGACCCATTAGCCCCATTAGGGAAATCAGGCCACTTAGGCCCATTAGGCCCATTCGTCCAATTAGGCTGATTAGGGCACATAGACCCATTAGGCCCATTAGGCCTCTTAGGAAAATTCGTCCCATTCGATTGATTAGAATGATTCAGTGACTTAAGGCCCATTCGGTCGATTATCCCGATTAGGCCACTTGGGCCCATTAGTCCATTTAGGCCCATTAGACCACTTAGGTCTATTTGGCCCATTCATTCAATTAGGGCATATTAGGCCACTTAGACCCATTAGACCACATATGCCTATTGGACCCATTAGGCCCATTCATTTGATTAGGCCACATAGGCCCATTAGGACCATTAAGACACTTAGGCTCATTAGGCCCATTCAGCCGATTAGTCTAATTAGACCACTTAGGCCACTTAGGCCCATTATTCCCCTTAGGCCAATTAGGCCACATAGGCCACTTAGGAATTAGGCCAATTAGTCCACATAGGCCCCTGAGGCCCATTTGTGCCATCATTCGATTAGGCTGATTAGGCCAATTAGGCCACTTAGGCCGATTAGGCCCATTAGGCTACTTAGGCCCATTAGGCCCATTCGGTCGATTAGAGGGAGTAGGCCACTTAGGCCCATTAGACCCCTTAGGCCCAATATCCCATTAGGCCCATTACCCCACTTAGGCCCATTAAACCCATTATTCCCATCAGACCCATGAGGCCAATTTGTCCACTTAGGTCCATTAGGCCCATTAGGCCACGTAGGCCCATTAGGCCAATTAATCCCATTGAACCCATTAGTCCCATTAATCCCATTAGGCTTGTTAAGCCACTTAGGCCACTCAATCCCATTAGGCTCATACAGTCGACTAACTCAATTAGGCCACCGGGGCCCATTAAACCATGTAGTCCCATTAGGTCCATTAGGCCCATTAAACCTATTAGTCCCACAAGGCCCATTAGTCCAATTAATCCACTTAGGCCACATGAGCCCATTAGTCTTATTCGGTCGATTAGCCCAATTAGGCCACTTAGGCCAATTAGGTCCATTAGCCCCATTAGAACCATTAGGCCCATTAGGTCACGTAGGCCCATTACTCCACTTAGGACCATTAAGGACATCAGGCCCATTAGGCCAACAAGGCACATTCCGCCCATGAGGCCCATGAGGCCCATCAGGACACTTAGTCTCATTAAGCACATTGGGACCATGAGGCCACTTAGGCCCATGAGGCCCATTAGACCCATCAGGCCACTTGGGCCCATTAGGTCCATTAATCCCATTAGGCCCACTAGTCCATTTAAGACACTTAGGACCATTATTCCACTTAAGCCCATTGGACCCATTAGGCTCATTAGGCCAATTAGGCCTAATAGGCCCACTCGACCACTTTGTCCCACTAGGCCCATTAGGCCACTTAGGCCCATTAGCCCACTTAGGCACACTAGGCCCATTCATCCACTTAGTCCCATTAGGACACTTACGCCAATTAGGCCCATTAGGCCAATTAGGCGCATTAGGTCCATTATGCCCATTCAGCCACTTAGGCCCACTAGGCTCATTTGTCCACTTAGGCCCATTGGGCAACTTCGGCCCATTAGGCCACTTACGACCATTAGGCCCATTAGGTCCATTATACCACTTAAGCCCATTTTTCCACTTAGGCCCATTAGTCCCATTAACCCTATTAGGCAAATTCAACCCATTAGGCCCATTCGGCCACTTAGTCCCATTAGTCCCAATCATCCACTTAGGCCCATAAGGTCCATTCGATGGATTAGGCCGATTAGGCCACATAGGCCACTTAGACCCATTAGGCTCATTAGTCCCATTCTATAACTTATGAAAATTAGGCCCATTCAGTGGATTAGGCCAATTAGGCTGCTTAGGCCACTTAGACCCATTAGGCCCATTAGGCCACTTAGGCCCATTAGGCCCCTTCTATTGATTATCCCGATTTGGCAACTTTGGACCATTTGGTCAATTAGCTTGATTAGGCAACTTATGCCCATTATGCCCTTTAGGCCCTTTCGGCCCATTAGGCCACTTAGGCCCATTCGGTCGATTAGGAAGATTAGGCCACTTACACCCCTTATTCCAATTAGTCCCATTATGACACTTAGGCCCACTTAGCCCATTAGTCCCATTTGGTTGATTAGGATGATTAGGCTGCATATTCCCATTAGTCCCATTAGGCAACTTAGGCCCATTAAGCCCATTCATTCAATTAGGATAATTAAACCACTTAGGCCACTTGTACACATTAAGCCTATTATGACCATTAGGTCACTAAGGCCACTTAAAAAATAGGCCCATTAGGCCACTTAGTCCCTCTAAGCCCATTTGTCCCATTATTTGATTAGGTCGATCAAGCCACTTAGGCCACTTAGGTCGATTAGGCTCATTAAGCCACTTAGTCCCATTAGTCTCATTAGGCCACTTAGGACCATTAGGCCCATTAGTCCCATTCAGTCGATTAGAGGAATTAGGCCACTTAGTTTCATTAGCCCCATTGGGCCACTTAGGACCATTAGGCCCATTATCCCATCTAGGCCCATTAGACCCATTAAACCCATTAGTCCCATTTGGCCTGTTAATCCACATATGCCACTTAGACCCCTTAGTCCCATTTAGTTGATTAGCTCAATTAGGCCACCTAGGCCCATTGGGTCCATAGGCAATGTAGGTCCATTAGGACCATTAGGAAACTTAGGACCATTAGGCCCATTAAACCCATTAGTCCCATTAGGCCCACTAGGCCCATTAATCCACCTAGTCCACTTAGGCCAATTAAGCCCATTTAGTCGATTAGCCTGATTAAGCCACTTAGGCCACTTAGGCCAATTTGGTCCATCTAGACCATTATCCCCATTAGGCCCATTAGACCCATTAGGCCCATTATACCCATTAGGACCACTAGGACCATTAGGGGACTTATGCCCATTAGGCCTCTTATGACCATGAGGCCCATTAGGCCCATCAGGCCCATCAGGCCCATGAGACACATTCTACCCATCAGGGCCATTATACCCATTAGGCCCATCAGGCCCATTATGTCACTTAGGCTCATTCGGTCCATTAGGCATATGAGTCCACTTAGTCCCATGAGACCCATGAGGCACAATAGACCAATCATGCCACTTAGGCCCATTAGACCCATTAGGCCCATTAATCCCATTAGGACCACTAGGCCCTTTAGGCTACTTAGGCCCATTAGGACCATTAGGACACTTAGCCCCATTAGGCCCATTAGACAAACTAGGCCCATTCATCCCAATCGGCCCACTCAACACAGTAGGCCATTTAGGCCCATAAGGTTCATTGGGCCCACTAGGCCACTTAGGCCCATTCAAACCATTAGGCCCATTTGAGCCACTTAGATCACTTAGTCCCATTAGTCACATTATGGCCATTGGGCCCATGAGGAAACATAGGCCCATGAGGCCCATCAGGTTAATTAGGCCCATTTGGTCGATTAGTCTCATTAGGCCCATAGGCCACTTAGGTCCTTAAGGCCATGAGGGCCATTAGGATCATCAGGCCCATCAGGCCACTTAGGCTCATTAGGTCCATTAGGTCCATTAGTCCACTTAGGCCTATTAGGCACATTGGGCCCATGAGGCCACTTAGGCCCACTAGGCCCATTAGCCCCATCGGGCCAATTCGTCCCATTAGGACCATTAGGCCCTTTAGGCCCACTAGACCCATTTAGGAACACATGCCCATTAGGCCCATTAGGCCCATTAGGCCACTTAGGCCACTTAGGCTACTTAGGACCACTAGGCCCACTAGGCCCATTAGGCCACTTCTTCCTAGGAGGCCCATTATGCCACTTATCCTAGGAGGCCCATTATGCCCATTAGGCCCATAAAGCCACTTAGTCCCATGAGGCCCATTAGGACCATTATTCCTATTAGGCCACTTATGCCCATTAGGCCAGTGAGGCCACTTAGGCCCATTTGGCCCTTGAGGCCCATTCAGACATTGAGGCCCATTCAGCCCATTCCGCCACATAGGCCCATTCCGCCACTTAGGCCCATTCGGCCCATCAAGTCACTTAGGTCCATTGGTCTTATCAAGCAGCTTAGGCCCATTGGTCCCATTAAGCCACTTAGGCCCATTAAGAACATTTGGCCCAGTAGGTCCATTAGGACACTTAGGCCACTTAGGCCTCTTAGACCCATCAAGCCCATCAGGCACATTTTTTCCATCGGGCCTATCAGGCCCATTAGGCTGCTGAGGTCCATTAGGACCATTAGGCCACTTAGGCCCATTACACTCATTATCCCACTTAGGCCCATTAGGGACATTAGTCCCATGAGGCTCATCAGGCCCATTAGGCCACTTAGGCCCATTGAGCCCATTAGGCCCATGGGGCCAATTAGGCTCATTTTTCCCATTGGGCCTATCAGGACAATTAGGCCCATTGGGCCACTGAGGCTCATTATGGCCATTATGTCGATCAGATCCATCAGGACCATTAGGCCACTGAGGCCCATTAGGCCCATCAGGCCCATTTAGCCACTTAGGCCCATTAGGTCCATGAGGCCCATTAGGTTACGTCAACCACTTAGGCCCATTAGGAACATTAGGAAAATGAGGCCACTAAGGCCCATAAGGCCCATTTTTCCCATCAATCCCAATAGGCCACTTACACCCATTAGGCCCATTATGCCACTTAGGCCCATTTAGCACATTAGGCCACTTAGGTCTATTAGGCCCATTAGTCCATTAAGGCCACTTAGGCCCATTAATCCACTTGGGCCCATTACACCCATTAGGGCCATTAGGCCCATTAGGTCCATTACGCACATCAAGGCCATTACACACATCAGGGCCATTGGGCCCATTAGGTGCATTAGGCCACCAAAGCCTGTTCGGCCCATTAGGCCACTTAGGCAACTTAGGCCCATTAGGTATACGAGGCCAATGAGGCCCATTTTCCCATTTACACCATCAAACCCATCAGGACCATTAGGCCACTTAGGCCCATTAGACCCATTAGTCCAATTAGGACCATTAGGCCACTTAGACCCATTCAGCTCATTAGGCCACTTAAGTGCATCATGCCCATCAAGCCCATCAAGCCCATGAGGCCACTTAGGACCATGTGGCCCATTATGCCCATTAGGCCCATCAGGCACATTAGGCCACTTAGGAACATTAATCCCATCTGGTCCATTAGGCCCATCGGGCCCATTAGGCCACATAGGTCCATTAGGCCCATCATGCCCATCAAGCCCCTTAGGCCCATTCGACTCATTAGGCCACTTTTGCCCATTAGGCCACTTGGTTCCATTAGTCCCATTAGGCCACTGAGGCCCATTAGGCCACTGAGGCCCATTAGGCCACTTAGGCCCATTTTTCTCAATAGGACACTTAGGCCCATTTGTCTCATTAGGCCACTTAGGCCCATTAGGTCCATTAGGCCCATTAGGCCATTAATGCCCATTCATCCCATTTGGCCCATTAGGCCACTAAATCCCATTAGGGATTGGGCTGCTTAGGCCCATTATCCCACTTAGACCCATTAATCCACTTAGGCCCATTAGGCCCATCAGGAAACTCAGGCTCATTAGGCCACTTTGGCCCATTATGCCAATTAGGCCACTTAGGCCCATTTGGAAATTCCGTCCACTTGGGTCGATTAGGACCATTAGGCCCTTTCAACCACTTAAGACCATTAGGATCATTAGTCCACTGAGGCCCATTAGGCCACTGAGTCCCATTAGGCCCACTAGGCCACTTAGGCCCATTTAGCAAATTAGGCCACTTAGGCCCATTAAGCTCATTCAACCACTTAGGCACATTAGGACCATTTTTTCCATTTGTCCACTAAGGTCCACTAGGCCACTTATGCCCATTAGGGCCAGTAGGTCACTTAGGCCACTTAGGCTCATTTGGGCCATTTGGCCGCTGATTCCCATTAGGCCCACCAGTCCAGTTTGCCCAATTAGTCCACTTAGGCCACTTAGGACCATTAGGCTATATAGGCCCATTGGGCCCATTAGGCCCATGTGTCCATTAAGGCCCACTAGGACCATTAGGCCCATCTAACCCATAAATCCACTTAGGCTCATTAGTCCTCTTAGGCCCATTAGGCCACTTAGGCCAATCAGGTTAGGCCTATGAGGTAACTTAGGACCATTATGAAAATTTGGCCACTTAGGCCCATTAGGCTTATTAGGCCCATTAGGCCACTATGGCCCATTAGGCCCATTAGGCACATTAGTCCCATTATGATAATAAGGTTCATTTGTCCACTGAGTCCCATTCATCCCATTGGTCCACTAAGGCCAATTAGGCCACTTAGGCCACTTAGGCCCATTAGGCCACTTCGTCCCATTAATCCACTTAGGCCCATTAGGCCACTTAGGCCCATTAGGACCATGTGTCCACTAAGGCCCATCAAGCCAATGAGGCCACTTAGGCCCATTAAGCCCATTAGTCCCATTAGGCCACTTGGGCCTATTAGGCCCATTAGTCCAGATATGCTCATTCCGCTCATTAGACCACTTAGGCCCCTTAGGCCAACTAGGCCATTGAGGCCACTTAGGCCCATTAAACCACATAGGCCCATTTCTCCCATTAGGCCCATCAAAGCCACTAGGCCAATTAGTCCCATTCGATGCATTAGTAACATTTGGCCATTAAAGCCCATTAGGCCCTATAGGCCCATTAGGCCACTTAGGCCCATTATTCCCATTAGACCCATGAGGTACATGAGGCCACTAAGGCCACTGAGGCCCATTTGGCCCATTTGGCCCAATTGGCCCATCAAACTCATTAGTCCACTTAGGCCCATTAGGCCCATTATGCCCATTTAGCACATTAGGCCACTTAGGCACATTGAGATCATTAGGCTACATAGGCCCATTAGACCCATCAGGCCCATGAAGCCATTAGGCCGCTTTGGCCCATTCGACACATTATGCCTATATAGCCCATCTGACCACTTAGGCCCATTCAGCGAATTAGGCCACTTCATCCCATTAGGCCCATTAGGCTCATCGTGTCCATTAGGCCACTCAGGCACATTAGGCCCCTTAGTCCACTTAGGCCCATTAGGCCACTTAGGCCCATTTGGCCACATTTTTCCATTTGTCTCATTGGGCCACTTAGGCCCATTATGACCATTAGGCCACTTAGGCCCATTTCGCCCATTTGGCCTATTAGGCCACTAAGGACCATTAGGCACATTAGTCCGATTAGGACACTTAGGCCCATTAGGCCACTGAGGCCCATTAATCCCATTAGGCCACTTAGTCCACTTAGGCTCATTATGCCCATTAGGCCAATTAGGCCACTTAGGCCCGTTAGGCCATTAGGCCACTTAGGCCCATTAGGAAACTTAGGCCCATTAGGAAACTTAGGCCCATTAGGAAACTTAGTCCCATTAGGCCACTTTGGTCCATTATGCCAATTAGGCCACTTCGGCCCATTAGGCAATTTAGTCTACTAAGCCCCATGAGGTCAATTCGTCCCATTAGGCCACCGAGGCCCATTGGGACACTTAGGCCCATTAGGCCCATTAGTCCCATTAGTCCCACTTGTTCGATGAGGCCGATTAGGCCGCTTCGACTACTTCAGCCCATTAGGCCACTTCAGCCCATTAGGCCCATTAGGCCACTTAGTCCCATTAGGCCCATTTAGTTGATTAGGGGGATTAGGAAACTTGGGCCCATTAGGCCCCTTAGGCCACTTAGGTCTATTAGGCCCATTAGTCCAGTTAGGCCCATGAGGCCCATTAGGCACATTCAGCCACTTAGGCCCATTAGGCCCATTCAACCCATTAGTCCCATTAGGCCCATTTGGACCATTTGTCCCATTTGAACACTTAGTCCCATTAGGCCCATTAGTCCATGTAGGCCCATTAGGCCATGTAGGCCCATTATGCCCATTAGGCCACTCATGCTCGTTAGGCCCATTAAACCCATTTGTCCCACTAGTCCCATTAGCCCCATTAGGCCCGTTAAGCCACCTGTTCCACTTAGGCCCATTTGGTCGATTAGCCCGATTAGGCCACATAGTCCCATTAGGCCACTTAGGCCCTTAAACCCATTAGTCCCATTAGGTTCATTTGGATCATTAAGACACTTAGGACCATTAGGCCCATTCGGTCGATCATCCCGACTAGGCCACTTAGGCCACTTTGGCCACTTTGGCCCATTAGGTCCAGTAGGCCCATTAGGTTCATTAGGACCATTAGGACCACTAGGACCATTAGGGAACTTAGGCCCATTAGGCCACTAATGACCATTAGGCCCTTCAGGCCCATGAGTCACATTCCACCGATGAGGCCCAAGAGGTCCATTAGGCCCAGGAGGACCATCAAGCCCATTTGGACACTTATGCTCGTTAGGCCCTTTTGGACCATGAGTCCACCTAGGCCCATGAGGCCCATGAGTTCCCATTAAACCCATCAGGACACTTGGGCCCATTAGTCCCATTAGGCTCATTAATCCCATTACACCCACTATACCTTTAGGCCACTTAGGCCCATTAGGCCCATTGGTCACACTAGGTTCATTCGTCCCATGAGGCCCATTGGGCCTATTTTTCCCATTAGGCCCACTCAACCCATTAGGCCCCTTATCCCTATGAGGCCCATTGGGCCCATTAGGCCACTTGGACCCTTCGGCCCCTTCGGCCCCTTCGACCCATTAGTCCCCTTCATCCCACTTATCCCACATAAACCTATTAGGCCCATTATTCCCATTGGGCCCATGAGGAAACTTTGGCCCATTAGGTCCATTAGGCCCATGAGGGCCATTAGGATCATCAGGACAATTATGCCCATTCGGCCCATTAGGCCCACAAGGACCAATAGGTCACTTAGTCCCATGAGGCCACTTAGGTCACTTAAGGCCATGAGGCCCATGAGGCCCATTAGTCCCATTATGCCCATGAGGCCCATGAGGCCCATTAGTCCCATCATGCCCATGAGGCCCATTAGGCCCATTGTTGTCCGTTTAGACAATGAGAAGAGTATGAAATGCATGGTATAAATGACATCCCAGTAGGATTTTATATCTCATTTGGAGTAATGATTTATGTTGTGATATGAATTTGTTGATATGTGAAAATTTTGGAAAGTTTTTTCAAATGTGTGATTTTGAAAAGAGAATGGTTGTGGTATTTTGAAAATGGGTCAATTTTCAAAACATGGTGGATGTTTATTCAAAAATTATTGAACATGGAAAATGTTGAATTTTGTAAATCATGGTTATGATATTTGAAGTGTGATAAAATTTAAAAATGTTAAGCCTTATATTGCTAGTGAGTGAGACTTATGGTGTTTCTCATGTGAACAGAGAATGGAACCCAGTAGGCATCATAGAAACCAACCAAAGGAAGCTACTAAAAATGTGGTTGCACCTGAGCCCCAAGTGAACCAGTAGTTGGTGCAGAGCATAATGAAAGATTTTTAAGCTGTCAATAGTGGGAATAAAAGAGATAAACCAAGTCATGTGGACCATTTGGTTCATTTCAAGAAGCAAAATCCACCCATCTTTTGGGGTGATTCAAAACTAGAAAGGGTGGAGGCATGGCTAAATAAGATGAATCGAATCTTAGATTTCCTAGGCACATTGATGGAGTTCAATGTCAATTTAGTTACATACATGTTGTAAGATATTCTATATTAGTGGTGGGAGTTAGTGATATATAATAAAGTGGACCAAGGTATGGAATGGGAGGATTTCAAGGAATTTTTCAACAAAACATTCTATCCTTACACGTTTATAATTCATAGAATGGTGGATTTCTTTAGCTTTAAGCAGTAGAACCTTTTTGTGATAGAATATGTGGATAAATTCAAGAATTTAGTCTAGTTTTCACCCGAGGTTTCTACTAGTGAATCTTTGAATACACACATTTTTTAATCTGGGATGAGGTAGGAAATTTATTTGAAGATTGCAGCAATCTGTATAACAGATTGTATGGAGATGGTCAATAGGGAAACTGTGGCTGAAAGGGACATCTTACAGGTGATGGGTGGAGGATATATCCTGATACCTATGAAAAATGTTGGAAACTATAATGAGGGGAGAAAGTGGAAGAGGGACACTTATTTCCAAGGTGATAGTATGGCTTAGAATCTGATGGAAGGATTAGTGAATCTTCATATGAAGCCTAAGAGCAAGTCTGGATGTTTCTAATGTGGTGATCTAAGACACATAAAGCAAGAATGTACATCACCACCGAGAGCATGACATAATTGTAATTAAACAGGGCATCTCCAGTGTTATTGTTTCCATGCTCTAAGGTCGGGTGTTCGGGACACTTCTCAAGGTTCACAGTCATCTTATGCCTCAACGGGATGAGCACAACAGAATACCCCTTGTTAGAAGAACAGAGTTAGTTCTGGTGATTCTAGGAATACCATGAGTCCTCAACATGGGAAATTTCATCAGGGGAATAAAGATAAAAGTGTGGTGAGTAAGCAGGTATTTGGAGTTGAGCGGGTTATTGTGAATGGACAACTTATACCATCGATGGTGAGAGGTCCAATTATCTTGAATTCTACCTTTAATAAAGCATTGTTTGATATGGGTGCATCTCATATTTCATTGATTCACATGTTGTTGATTTGTTGGGTCTAAATGTGGAAATGATGCATTCTATTTTGAAACTTCAAACTCATCTGGGTCAAAGAAAGTTTTGAACCTTTCTGTGTAGAGCTTGTTGTATAGCTATCGGGTGACCGGTTCAGGGTTGATCTGGGTTGGTTCCTAGCAGCCGAAGTGGCCTAATTTCACTAAATAACCTAAATTGTTCTAAATGGACTAAATTGGCATAAATGGCCTAATTGGACTAAATGACCTAAATGGCCTAATTGGCATAAATGGCCTAATTGGCCAAATTAGACTAATTGGCCTAATTGGACTAAATGGACTAAATGGCCTAAATTGCCTAAATTGGCCTAAATGCCCTAAATGGATTAATTGGCCTAAATAGACTAAATTTCCTAAATGTTTGAAATTGACCTAATGGCCTAATTGGCCTAAATGGACTAAATTGGCCTATATTGACTAATTGGCCTAAATGACCTAAATTTCCCAATTGGCCTAATTGGCCTAAATGTCCCAAATTGGCATAAATGGCCTAAATGGCTTAATTGACCTAAATGGCCTAAATGGTCAAAATTGGCCTAAATGGATTAATTGACCTAAATGGCCTAATTAGCCTAATTGGACTAAATGGCCTAAATTGGCCTAAATGACCAAAATGGCCTAATTGGACAAAATGGATTAATTGGCATAAATGGCCTAAATGGCCTAATTTTCCTAATTAGCATAAATTGTCTAATTGATCTAATTGGCCTAAATGGACTAAATTAGCATAAATGGCCTAAATTGATCTAATTGGTCTGATTGGTCTAAATGGCCTAAATGGCCTAATTGGCCTAAATGGAATAAATGGCCTAATTGGTCTAATTGGCCTAAATGGACTTATTTTCCTAAATGGCCTAAATGGCCTAAATTGGCATAATTGGACTAATTGATCTAAATGGCCTAAATTGGTCTAAATGGCCTAAATAGTCTAAATGACCTAACTAGTCTAATTGTCCTAAATGGAATAATTTTCCTAAATGATCTAAATGGTCTAATTGGTCTAATTATCCTGAATGTCCTGAATGTTCTAAATGACCTAAACTGGCCTAAATGGACTAGTTGGCCTAAATGGCATAAATTGCCTAATTGGCCTAATGAGACTAATTGGCCTAATTGGTCAAAATGACCTAAATTTTCCTAAATGGACTAAATAGCCTAATTATACAAATTGAACTAAATTGGCCTAAATGGCATAAATGTAAAAAATTGGCTTAATTTTCCTAATTGGTCTAAATGGTCTAAATTGGCCTAAATTGCATAAATTACCTGATTGGCTTAATTTTCCTAATTCGCCTAAATGGTCTAAATTGTCTTAAATGGATTAAATGGCCTAATTGGACTAAATGACCTCAATTAGCCTAATTGGTCTAATTGACCTAAATTGTCTAAATTGTCTAATTAATTGGCCTAATTGGCATAAATGGACTAAATTGGCCAAATCAGCTTAAATGTCCTAATCAGTCTAATTGGCTTAAATGGCCTAAATTGGACTAAATGGACTAATTGGCTGAATTGGATTAAATGGTATAAATTAGAATAAATAGCCTAAATGACTTAAATTGGCATAAATTGCCTAATTTTCCTAAATGGATTAAATGAACTAAATGAACTAATTGCCTAATTGGCCTAAATGACCTAAATGGCCTAAATGAAATAAATTTTCCTAGTTGGCCTAAATGGCCTAATTGGCATAAATTGATTAATTGGCCTAATTGGAATAATTTGCCTAAGTGTTCTAAATTAACTAATTGGCCTAATTGACCTAATTAGGTAAATGGTCCAAATTGGCCTAATTGGCCAAATTGGTCTAAATGGCCTAAATTTGTCTAAATGGTCTAAATGGACTAATTGGCCTAAATAACCTAAATGGCCAAATTGATATAATTGGCCTAAATGAACTAATTGGCCTAAATTGACCTAAATGGCATAAATTGGCCTAAATGGCCTAAATTAGCCAAATTGGCCTAAATTGGCCTAAATGACCTAATAGGCCTAATGGGCCTGAACTGCCTAATTGGCCTAATTGGTTTAATTTTACTAATTGTTCTAAATGAGATAAATTGGACTAAATGTCCTAATTGGCCTAAATTGATTAAATTTTCTAATTGACATAATTGTCCTAAATTGGTCTAAATAGCCAAAATGGAAAAAATTGGCCCAAATGGCCTAAATAGCCAAAATGAAAAAAAATTGGCCCAAATGGCCTAAATTGGCCTAATTGTCCTAAATTACCTAAATTGCATAATTGGCCTAATTGGACTAAATGGTCTAAATTGGCCTAATCGGCCTAATTGGCCTAATTGGCTTAAATTACCTAAATGGGTTAAATAAACTAAATGAACTAATTGCCTAATTGACATAATGGTCTAAATGGCCTAAATGGACTAAATTTGCCTAATTGGCCTAAATGGACTAATTGGCATAAATTGATTGATTGGACTAATTGGTGTAATTTTCCTGAATGGTCTAAATTAACTAATTGTCCTAATTGACCTAATTAGGCTAAATGGCCTAAATTGGCCTAATTGGCCAAATTGGTCTAAATGGCCTAAATTTTTCTAAATGGTTTAAATGGACTAATTGGCCTAATTGACTTAATGACCTAATTGATATAATTGACCTAAATGGACTAAATTACCTAATTGGCCTAAATTTACCTAAATGGCCTAAATTGGACTAAATGGCCTAAATTAGCCTAAATGGCCTAAATTGGCCCGAATGGCCTAATAGGCATAATGGGTCTGAACTGCCAAATTGGCCTAATGGGTTTAATTTTACTAATTGGTATAAATGAGATAAATTGGCCTAAATGGCCTAATTGGCCTAAATTGATTAAATTTTCTAATTGACATAATTGGCATAATTGGCCTAAATTGGCCTAAATAGCCAAAATGGAAAAAATTGGCCCAAATGACCTAAACAGGCCTAATTGGCCAAAATTGCCAAAATTGCATAATTGGCCTAATTGGACTAAATGGTCTAAATTGGCCTAATCGGCTTAATTTTCCTAATTGGTCTAAATTACCTAAATTGACCTAAATGGCACAATTGGCCTAATTGGCCTAAATGTTCTAAATTGGCCTAAATAGCCTAAATGACCTAAATTGGCTTAATTAGACTAATTATCCTAAATGAACTAAATTGGACTAAATGTCCTAAATGAACTAAATTGCCTAATTGTCCTAATTGGCCCAATTATCTAAATTGTCCTAAATTGGCCTAAATGGCCTAAATCTTCTAATTGGCCTAAATGGTCTAAAAGGCCAAAATTGACCTAATTGACCTGAATTGGTCTCATTGGCCCCATTGGCCTAAATGGTCTAAATTTTCTTAAATGACCCAAATGGCCTAATTGGCCTCAATGAACTAATTGGACTAATTGGCCTAATTGGCCTAATTGGCCTAATTGGCCTAATTGGCCTAAATGACCAAAATTGGCCTAAATGGCCTAATGGGACTAATGGGCCTAATGGGCCTATGGGTCGAATGGGCCTAATGGGTCGAATGGAATTAAGTGGCCCAATGGGCCTAATGGCCCTAATGGGTCTAATGGGATTAATTGACCTAATGGGCCTAATTGGCCAAATGGGCCTAAGTGGCCTAATCGGCCTAATGTGCCAATTGGGCCTAAGTGGCCTAAAGGGTCTAATGGGCCTAATGGGATTAAGGGGTCTAATGGGTCCATTGGTCCAAAGTGAGATAATGGGCCTAAGTGGCCTAAGTGGCATAATGGACCAGATGGGCCTATTGTGCGTAAGTTTCCTAATAGACCTGAGTGTCTTAATGGGCCCATTAAGTCCAATTTGGGCTAATGGGACTAATGGGACTAATGGGTACAATAGACCAGTTGGGCCTAAGTGTCCTGATGGTCCTAATGGGCCTAATGGCCCTATTGGGGATTAGTGGATTAATGGGACTAATGGGATCATTGTGGTCAATTCGACCTAATGGGCCGAATGGACTAATTGGCCGAATGGACCTAATGGGCCTAATGGGCCTAATGGGTCTAAGGGGGCAAATGGGACTAAGTGGAAGAATTGGCCTAAGTGGTATAAGTTTTCTAATGGGCCTAATGGGCCTAAGTAGTATAATGGTCCCAATGGGTCTAAGGGGCCCAATGGGCCTAATGGGTCTAAGGGGTCTAATGGGACTAAGTGGCTTAATGGACCTAAGTGTCCTAAGTGACCTAATAGGTCGAATGGACCTAAGTGACATAATGGGCCTAATGGGCTCAATGGCCTAATTGGACTAATGGGCCTAAGGGGCTAATGGGTATAAGGGGCCTAAATGGCCTAAGTGGACTAATGGGCCTAAGTGGCCTAAGTGACCTAATAGGCCTAATGGGCCTATTGGTCCTATTGGGCATAAGTGGCCTAATGGTCCTAATGGGCCTAATGGGACCATTATGGCCAATTCGGTCTAAAGGGCTTAATGGCCTAATGGCCTAATTGGCATAAAGGGCCTAGGGGACCAATGGGCCTAATGGGCCTAAGTGTCCTAATGGGTATATTGTGCCTAAGTGGTCTAATTGGGAAAATGGGTCTGATGGGCCTAATGAGCCCATTATGGATAATTCAGCCTAATGGGTCCAATGGGACTAAGTGGCCAAATGGGTTGAAGTGGCCCAAGTTGGCCAATTGGACTAATGGGTCCAATGGGTCTAAGTGGCCTAAGTTGCCTAATGGGCCTAATGGGTCCAATGGGTCTAAGTGGACAAAGTTTCCTAATGGGCCTAATGGGTCTAATGGGTCTAAGTGGTCGAATGGGACTAAGTGGACTAAGTTTCCTAATGATCCTAATGGGCCTAATGGGTCTAATCAGTCTAATGGGCCTAAATGTCCTAATCGGCCTAATGAGTCTAATGTGCCTAATGGTCTTAATGGGATGAATGGATTGAATGTTCCTAAGTGGACTAATGGGTCGAATGGGTCGAATGGGATTATGTGGCCTAATGGGTCTAAGTGGCCTAAGTTTCCTAATGAGCATGATGGGTCCAATGGGCCTAAGTGGCCTAATGGGCCTAAGTGTCAAAAGTTGCCTAATGGGACCCATGGGATTAATGGATCCAATGGGCCTAATGGGTCCAATGGACCTAAGTGGCCAAAGTTACCTAATGGTCCCAATATGCCGAAAGGGCCTAATGGGCCCAATGGGCCTAATGGGAATAATAGGTCCAATTGACCTAAGTGGCCTAAGTTGCCTAGTGGTCCAAAGTGGCCTAATGGTCTTAATCATCCTAAGTTTCCTAATGGGTCTAATGGGACTAAGTGGCCTAATTGGTCCAATTGGCCTAAGTTGCCTAATGGGCCAAAGTGGCCTAATGGGCCTAATGGGCCTAAGTGGGCTAAGTTGAATAATGGGCCTAATAGGCCTGATGGGTCTAATAGGTCTAAGTGGACTAATGAGCCTAAGTAGCCTAAGTTTACAAATTGGCCTAATAGGCCTAATGGGTCCAATGGGTCTAAGTGGCTTAATGGGCCTAAGTTGCCTAAGTTGCCTAATGACTCTAATGGTCCTAATGGGCGTAATGGGTCTAATGGGACTAAGTGTCCTAATCGGCCTAATGGTCTAATGGGCCTAATGGGTCGAATGGGCCTAAGTGGCCTAATGGGTGAAATGAGACTAAGTGGGCTAATGGGCCTAAGTGGCCTAAGTTTACTAATGGGCCTAAGTGGCATGATGGGCCTAAGTGGACTAAGTTTCCTAATGGTCCCAATGGGATGAATGGGCCTAGTGGGCCTAATGAGTTGAATGGGCCTAATGGGTCTAATGGACCTTAGTGTCCTAAGTTGCCTAATGGGTCGACGTGGCCTAATGAGCCTCATGTGCCTAAGTGGCCTAATGGGCCTAATGGGCCGAATTGGACTAATGAGGCTCATTAGGCCACGTCGACCCAATGTGCCCAATGGTCCTAATCGACCTAAGTGGTCTAATGGACCTAATGGGATAATGGGCTAATGAGCCTAAGTGTCTTAATTAGCTTAATGGGCGTAAGTAGCCTAATGGGACTAATGAGACAAAGTGTCCTAATGGGACTATTTGACCAATGGGACTAATGGGCCTAAAATCAGTGATTTATGAAACTTGGTTGACAACAAAATCCAAATGGGGATTGTTAGAACCAAGCTAATGAGAAAGGTGTTTGTTTTCATGTGTTGTCTTTTTTTTTCAAGGAAATATTTTGAAGAAAGAAAATCACCTCACCTTGTATTTGGTGGAAATCATACTGTCCATTGTATTCAAAAGAATCAAACTCACTCTTTCCATCATAACAAGGAAAAGTTGTTTGAAAGAAAAGGTACTTATCAGATTTGTCTTGGGTATGATATGTGAAGAAAGGGAAAAAGAGGTATTCCAAATCATATCCAGATTTATCGTATCTAGGTGGAAGAGAAGAAATAGGTGATGCCAATTGAAAATGAATTGTACCCAGTGTTATAATATTTAGGCTGATAAGGAAAGAAAGAATGCATTGAGGATCGAAATCAAAATGATCATACCCAGAATGATCATTGTTAGGTACTGTAGCATCTGGTTATCCATCATATTCATAAGAAAACCTTCGTACCTAGGATGATCATACTCAGGATCATAAGGAAAAAAATCATACCCAATATGGTATTTAGGCCAACCATTCTCAGAAAGATCATACCCTGGACAATCATATTCAAAGAAGGAATTTCCTGAGGTCGATGATTGAAAATAGAAGGAAATAATGAGATCAAAAATGTAGTAAACCATTTCAAAAGGGTTGAATTACTTTATAGGTTTCAATTGGGTCAAGATTCATTGTATGAGAGTGGAATTGGTTTATATTTTCAAGTGGGTCAAGAGAATAAAAGAAGAAGTAAAAGTGGTTTGAAAGAATAGTTTGTTGGATGTGCAATTGAGGTGGAGCTCAACATTCAAAATAATTATCATATTCAACATTCAGAAGGAGAAGTGAAAGTTTTAAAATAATTGATAAGCTTTGAGAAGAGTTGATGAAGTCAAAATAAACACCTGATTTTAGGGGAAATTGAGATTAGGGTGAATTTGATTAAGAGGGAAACTTTTGGGATTCCCACCAAAGCATCTCGAGGGTCACCTATAAAAGGATAAAAGTATGTTTTACTTGATGTGGACTGGTGTAATTTTCATGAGATAGAAGCTCCTAGTTTTAAAGAGAATAAAAGGTTCATGTATTCAATTTTGTTGTAGAAGTTTTGACAGATTGAAGTGAAAGAGAGGAGACAAGATCACAAAATTGTATTTAGCTGATCATCATACTTAGTGTTTATCATACTCAGCTGATTACTATATCCATCTTGTCAATCGTATTCGGCTGATCATCATATCGGGCTGGATTAATCAGATCGTGATTTCCATACTAGGTCTTCTAGACTGAGGAAGATGGAAAATTTAAGTAGTTTCAATAAATCTCTATATCATTCTATCAATGTTATAATTTTCATACTGAGTAATATCGTACTGAGTTGAATTGTATTGAGAAAATCGCATCGGGAAGAATTGTATCAGGGATAATCGTACTCGGGGGAATAGGACTAGGAAAATTAGACTTGGTTTTTTTTATTAACAAAGTCTAGAAAGTTCTTACCATATTCTGGGTAAGAAATTGAAGAAGTTTTGTCAATTGAATACATTTTTGTAATTGAAAATAAGAATCAGTAACATGAGTTGTTACATAATCATTGTGTTACCCTATTTATGCTAAGAGGGTGCACATGTACTATTGGATTGTTTACATAGTGATACACAAGTAAAAGGGTATATCCTACTTGTTATAATCCAATGATTGTTTTCTAGTGGATTGTGTGGTATTGAAACACTTCCATTCCATACCAAAGATGTAGTTATTCTTATTGAATAGTGAATCTTGTAAATACTTGTGTTCCTGTGGATGTGTGCTTGAATTGTTTCCAGTATGGAATATAATCTTTAACAGGAGGTGAATGTTGTTTCATTTGAAAAGAAACATAAGAGAAAAAAGTATCACTGATTCAACCCTCCCTCTCCCAGTGATACAATCATCCATTGGGCACTTTCAAGTGGCCTAATAGGCCCAATGGACCTAATGAGCCTAACTGGCCTAATGAGATTAATAGGCCCAATGGGCCTAATGGACCAAATGGGCCAAATGGGCTTAACTGGCCTTAGGGTGCCTAATGGTCCCCATGGTCCAATTGGTCCTAACTGGTCTAAGTGGCCTAATAGGCCGAATGGGCCTAAGTGTCCTAATGGGCCTAATGGGCCTAAGTGTCCTAATAGGCCTAATGGGATAAATGGGACCAACTGGCCTAACTCGCCTAACTATCCTAATGAGCTCAATGGGCCTAAGGGGGCTAAGTGGCCTAACTAGCATTTGTGTCGGCCCAATGGGCATAATGGGTCGAACTCACCTAAGTGGCCTAATAGGACCAATGGGCCTAACAAGCCTAATGGGCCTAACTGGCCTAATAGGCCCAATGCGACTGACTAGACTAATGGATTGAATGGGCCAAACTGGCCTAACTCGTGTAAGGGGCCCAAGGGCCTTAAGGGTCTAATGGGTCCAATGGGCCTAACTAGCCAAAGTGGCCTAATGGGCCCAATGATCCTAATGGGCCTAACTAGACAAAGTGTCATAATGGGACTAACTAGCCAAAGTGCTCTAATGGACTGAATAGGCCTATGTGGAATAATGGTCCCAATGAGCCCAATGGGCCTAATATGCCAAATTGGCCTAATGGGCCTAACTCACCTAAATGGCCTAATGGGTCTAATGGGATGAACGAGCCTAAGTGTCATAATGGGATGAATGAGCTTAAGTAGAACAAAGGGCTGAATGAGCCTAAGTGGCCCAATGGGCCTCATGGGCCTAATGGGCCTAAGTGGCCTAATGGGCCTAAGTACCTAATGGTCATAAGTAGTCTAATGGTCCTAATGGGACTAAGTGGATGAATGGGACTAATGGGCCTAATGGACCTAATGGGACTAAGTTAAAAAATGGGCCTAATGGGCCTAATGGGAATAATAGGCCTAAGTGGGCTAATGGGCCTAATGGGCCTAAGTGGCCAAATGGGTCTAAGTGGCCTAAGTGACCTAAGTGGCCTAATGGTCCTAATGGTCCTAATTGGCGTAATGGACCTAATGGGCCTAAGTGGCGTCATGGGCCTAATGGTTATAATGGGCCTAAGTGGCCAAATGGGCATAATGGGTCAAAGTGGCTTAATAGGCGTAAGGGGCCTAAGTGGCCTAAGTGGTATCATGGGCCTAAGTGGCATAAGTGGCCTAATGGGACGAATGGGCCTAAGTGGCCTAATGGGCCCCAATGGCCTAATGGGCCTAAGTGGTCGAAATGGTCTAATGGGCCTAATGGGAAAAATGGGCCTAAGTGACCTAATGGGTCTAAGTGGCCTTTGTGGACAAATGGGCCTAATGGGCATGAGTGTCCTAATGGGACAAATGGGACTTAGTGGCCTAATGTGACTATTGGGCCTCAGTGGCCTAATGAGCCTAACGGGCCTGAGTGGACTAAGTGGGCTAATGGGCCTAATGGGCATAAGTGGCCTAATGGGCCCAATGGGCCTTAGTGTCCTAAGGGGCCTAATGGCTCTAATGGGCCTAAGTGTACTAATGGGACCAATGGTCCTAAGTGACATAATGAGCCTAATGGGCCTAAGTGGACGAATGGGCCTTAGTGGCCTAATTGGCCTAATGGGACTAAGTTGCTGAAGTGGCCTAATGAGCCTAAGTGGCCTAATGGGCCAAATGGGGTTAAGTGGAATAATGAGACAAAGTGGTCTAAGTGGCCTAATGGGCCAAATGGGCCTAAGTGGCCTAATGGGCCTAACTGGCCTAATGGGCCTAAGTGGACTAATGGACCTCATGGGCCTAATGGGCCTTAGTGTTCTAATGGGCCTAAGTGGCCTAAGTGGACTAATGGACCTAATTAGCCTAATACGGCCTTAGCGACCTAATGGACCTAATGGGCCTAAGTGGCCTAATGGGCCTAATGAGGCTAATGGGACTCATTGGACTAATGGGCCTAATGGGCCTCGGTGGACTAAGTGGCATAATATCCCTAATGGGACAAGTGGCCTAATGGTCCTAAGTGGAATAATGGGTCGAATGGGTTGAACGAGACTAAGTGGCCTAATGTGCCTAAGTGGCCTAAGTTTCTTAATAGGCCAAATCAACAAAATGGGACTCATGGGCCTAATGAGCCTAATGGGATTAATGGGCCTAAGTGGCCTAAGGAGTCGAATGGGCCTAAGTGACCTAATGGGCCTGATGGACCTGATGGCCATAATGGGCCGAATGGGCCTAAGTGGCCTCATCGGTTTGATGGGCCTGGTGGGTATAATGGGCTTAAATGGCCTAATGAGATGAATGGGCCTAAGTGACCTAATGGGCCTAATGGGCCTAATGGGCTTAAGTGGCCTAATGGGTCTGATGGACATAATGGGCCAAATGGGCCAAATGGGCCTTAGTGGCTTCATGGGCCTCACGGGCCTAATGGGCTTAATGGGCCGAATAGGCCTAAGGGGTCTAATGAGTTGAATGAGCCTAAGGGGCCTAGTGGGCCTAATGAGCCTAAATGGCCTAATGAGACTATGTGGCCTAATGCGATTGATGGTTCTAATGGGCCTCAGTGGCCTCATGGACCTAATGGGCATAATGGGCTAAAGGGGCATAAGTTGCCTAATGGGCCTAATGGGCCTATTGGGCCTAAGTGGCATAATGGGCCCGATAGTCCTAATGGGCCTTCATTTCCTAATGGGCCTCATGGTCCTAATGGGCATGATCGGCCTAATGGTCATAATGGGCATCAGTGGACCAATGGGCCTAATGGGCCTAAGTGGCTCGATGGGCCTCAGTGGTCGAATGGGCCGAATAAGACTGATAGGCCCAATGGACCCAATGGGACCAACGAGCATAAGTGGTTGAATGGTCTTAATGGTCCAAATTGGCCTGATGGGCCTAATTGGGCTAATAGCCATGATGGGCCTAATGTGCCTCATGGGCCTAATGGGCCTAAGTGGCCTAAGTGTCCTAATGGGCCTCATGGGCCCTAGTGGCCTAATGGGCCAAGTAGGCCCAAAGGGCCTTAGTGTCCGAATTGGCCTGATGGGCGTAATGAGACAAATGGGCCTTAGTGGACTAATGGGCTGAATGGGCCTGATAGGCCTAATGGGCATAATGGGCCTCATTTGACCAATTGGCCTAATGGGCCTAATGGGATTCATGGGCCTCATGGTCCTGATGGGACTCATGGGTCTCATGGGACTCATGGTCCTAATGGGTCTAAGTGGATTAAGTGGCTTGATGAGCATAATGGTCTTAAGTGGCCTAATGGGCCTTAGTGGCTGAATGAGACTGATTGGTCTGATTGGCATATTGGGCCTAATGGACCTAATGGTCTTAATGGGACTAAGTGGCTTAAGTGGTATAAGTGGCATGATGGGCCTAATGATCCTAATGGTCTTAATGGGCCTAAGTGGATTAATTGGCCCAATGGGCCTAACTGGCATAATGGGCATAATGGGCCTAAGTGGAGGAATGGTCTTAATGGACCTAAGTGGCGGAATGGTCCTAATAGGCCTAAGTATCCTAATGGGTCTAAGTGGCCAAATGGGCCCGATGAGCCTAATGGGCCTCAAGGGCCCCAAGGGCCAAATGGTCTTCATGGGCCAAATGGGCCTAAATGGCCTCATGGTTCCAATGGGCCTAATGGGACTAATGGGTCTCATGGGAAAAAGTGGCCTCATGGGCCTAATGGGACAAATGGTCCTCATGGGCCAAATGGGCCGAATAGGCCCTGTAGGCCTAAGTGGCCTAATGGGCCTAGTGGGTCTAATGTGCCTTAGTGGCCTAAGTGGCCTAATGGGATGAATAGGCCTAAGTTGCCGAATGGGCCTATTGGGCCTAATGGGACAAATGGGACTAAGTGGCTTGATGGGCCGAATGGGATTCATGGTCCTAATGGGCCTAATGGGCCTAAGTGGCCTCATGTGCCCAATGGGCCTAATGGGCCTAAGTGGCCTAATGGGCTGAATGGGCCTGAGTGGCCTAATGGGCCTGATGAGCTAAATGGGCCTCATGGACCTAAGTGGCCTAAGTGGCCTAATGGGCCAGAGTGGCTTGATGGACTAAGTGGGCCTAAAGGATCTAATGGGCCTAATGGTATGAATGGGCCTAATTGGTCGGATGGGCCTATTGGGCCTCATGGGCCCAATGGGACCAATGAGACTATGTTGCCTCATGGTTCTAATGTGCATAATGGTCTTAATGGGCCTAAGTGGCCTAAGTGGGCCTAAATGGTCAAATGGGTTAAATTGGCCTAAGTTTCCTAATGGGCCCAATGGGCCTCATGGGCCTAAGGGACCTAATGGTCTCAATGGGACGAATGGGACTAGTTTTCCCAATGGGCTTAATTGATATAAGTAGCCTAATTTGTCTTAGTGGCCTAAAGGGCTTAGTGGGCCTGATGGGATTGACTGGCCTAATGGGCCTTATGAGCCCAAGTGGCTTGATGGAACTGATGGGCCTCATGGTCCTCATGGGCCTAAGTGGCCTCATGGTCCCAATGGGCCTTATGGGCCTTAGTTTCCTAATGGGCCTCATGGGGGGAATGCCCCTCATGGGCCTAATGGTCCTGATGGGCCTAATGGGCCTAATGGTCCTAAGTGACCTAATGGGCCGAATGGGACTAAGTTCCCTAATGGTCCTAATGGTCCCAAAGGACCTAATGGGGCTAATGGGACTAATGGAAATAATTGGCCTAAGTGTCCTAAGTGGCCTAATCGGGCTAATCGACCAAATGGGACTAATGGGCCTAAGTGGACTAAGTGGCCTAAGTGGCCTAACGGGCCCAGTGGGCCTAGTCGGATTAATGGGTTTCATGGGACGAATAGGAATAAGTTTACTAATGGGCCTAATGGGCCTACATTCCCTAATGGGCATAATGGGCCTAACTGGCCTAATTGGGTGAATCGACTGAATTGGCCCAATGGGCCTACATGGCCTAATGGGCCTAACATGCCTAATGGGACTAATGGGTTTAATGGGAATAATGGGTCTAAGTTTCCAAATGGGCCTATGTGGCCTAATGGGCCTAAGTAGCCAAATGGACCTAGGTGTCCTTATGGGCGCACATGGCTGAATGGGCCTATGTAGCCAAATGGGCCAAATGTGCCTAATGGGACTAGTGGATTTAATGGTCCGAATGGGCCTAAGTGGCCTAATGAGCCTAATAGACCTATGTGGCCTAATGGGCCAAATGAGACTAAGTTTCCTAATCCCCCTAATCGACTGAATGGGTCTAATGGGCCTAAATGGCCTAATGGGCATAATTGACCTAGTTGGCGGAATGGGACTAATGGGCCTCAGTGGCCTAATGGGCCTAATGGGTGTAAGTGGATAATGGTCCTAATGGGCCTATGTGGCCTAATCCAACTAATTAACTAAATGGGGATAATGGGCCTAAGTGGCCTAATGGGCATAATGGGACTAAGTGGGATAATTTGCCTAATACCCCAAGTGTCCTAATTGGCCTAATCGGTCAAATGGGACTAATGAGCATAATGGGCCTAAGTAGCCTAATGGGCCTAATGCCTAAGTGGCCTAAGTGGCCTAATGGGACTAATGTGCCTAATAGTCCTAATGGTCATAATGTGCCTAAGTGGCCTAAGTGGTCTAGTCGGCCTAATTAGCCAAATGGGCCTAATGGGCATAAGTGGCCTAATGGGCCTGAGTGGCTGAATGAGCCTAATGGGCTAAAGTGGCCTAATGGGCCTAGTGGACCAAAGTGGCCTAATCGACATAATCGAACAAATGTGTCTAATTGGCCTAAGTGTCATAATGGGCCTAAGTGGCCTAATGGGCCTAATGGTCCCAAGTGGCCTAAGTGGCCTAATATGCCTAATTGACCAAATGGTCCAAATGGGCCAAAGTGGAATAATGGGCCTAAAGGGCCTAATGGGCCTAAGTGGCCTAATCGGTCTAATCGACCGAATGGGACTTAGTATCCTAATCCACATAATTGATCTAATGGGACTAATGGGATTAATAGGCCTAATATGCCTAATGGGCCTAATGGGTCTAAGTGCCCTAAGTGGCCTAATCGGCGTAATCGACCGAATGGTCCTAATGGGCCTAAGTGGCCTAATAGGACAAATGGTCCTAATGGTTCAAATGGATCTAAGTGGCCTAAGTAGCTAAATCAACCTAATCGAATGAATGGGCCTAATGGGCCTTATGGGCCTAAGTGGCAGATTAGGACTAGTGGGCCTAAGTGGCTAAATGAGCCTAATAGGCGAAATTGGCCTAATGTGGTTAATGGGCCTAAGTTGAAGAATGGGATTAAGTGTCATAATGGGCCTAATGGGCCGAATGGGCATAAGTGGCCTAATGGGCCTAAGTGGCTTGAAGGGCCTTGTGGGTCTAAGTGGTCGAATGGGACTAATGCACCTCATTGGCCTAATGGGCCTAATGTGCGTAAGTGGCCTAATGGGATTAGTGGGCCTTAGGGGCTGAATGGGCCTAATGCATCTAATGCGCCTAATGGGCCTAATAGTTCCAATGGGCCTAAGTGGCCTTATGAGCCTAATGGGCAGAATGAGCCTAATGGGCCTAATTGGACTAATGGGCCTAATGGGAATAATGGGCCTAGTTGGCATGAGTGGCCTAATGGGCCAACGGTCCTAAGTCACCTAATGGGTCTAAGTGGCCTAATGTACCAAATGGGACGAATGGGCCTAATGGACCTAAGTGGCCTTATGGGCCGAATGGGCCTAATTGGACTATTGGGCCTAATTGGCCTAATGGGCATAAGTGGCCTAATGGGACAATGGGCCTAAGTTTCCTAATGGGCCTAATGGGCCTAAGTGGCCTAAGTAGCATAATCGGCCTAATCGGCCTAATCAAACAAATGGGCTTGATGAGCCTGATGGGCCTAAGTGGAATAATGGGCATAATATGCTGAAGTGGCTGAATGGGCCTGATGGGTCTGATGGGATGAAGTGGCCTCAAGGGCCTAATGGGCCTTGTGGGCCTAAGTGGCCTAATGGGCCACATGGTCCTAAGTGTCCTCATGGACCTAATGGGCCCAAGGGGCCTAAATGGCCTAATAGGACTAATGGGACTAATGAGATTAATAGGCCTAGGCACCAAATGGACCAAATGGGCCAAATGGGCCTAACTAGCCTATGGGGCCTAATGGGCCTAAGTGGCCTAATGGGCCTAAATACCCTAATGGGATTAATGGTCTTAACGAGTCTAGAGGCCAAATGGGCCTAATGAGGCTAAGGGGCCTAATGGGTCCAATTGGCCTAAGTGGCCTAATGGGCCTAGGTGGCCTAATGGGCCAAAGTTTCCTAATTGTCCTAATGGGCTTAATAGTCCAAATGGGCCTAATAGGCCTAATGTGACTAATGGACTGAATAGGCCTAATTGTCTTAAGGGGCCTAATGGGAATAATGTTCCAAAGTTGACTAATCTCCCTAATGGGCTTAATGGGTCCAATGGGTCCAATGGACCTAATGGCCCTAAGTGGCCTAATTGGCCTAATGAGCTTAATGGGCCTAGTCGGCCTAAGATGCCTAATGGTCCTAATGAGCCTTAGTGGCCTAATCGCCCTAATGTGGATAATCGTCCTAATGGCCCAAAGTGGCATAATGGGCGTAATGGGCTTAATAGGCCTAGGTGATAAATGGGCATAATGGGACGAATGGGCCTAATGGGCCTAATTAGCCTAAGTGGACTAATAGGCCTAATGGGCCTAATGGGCCTACTGTGGATAAGTGGTCTAATCTACCTAATGGGATTACCCAGTGGGCCTAAGTTACCGAATGGGCCTGATGGGTCTATGTAGCCTAATCAACCTAAGTAACCTAATAGGCCTAAGTGGCCCAATGGTCCCAATGGGCCTAATGTGACTAAGTGGCCTAAGTGTCTGAATGATCCTAATGGGCCTAAGTGACTGAATGATCCAATGTTCTTAATGGGCCTAAGTGGAATGATGAGCCTAATGGGTCTCAGTTGCCTCATGGGCCTAAAGGGCCTTAGTGGCCTAATGGGCCTCAGGGGCCTCATGGTCCTAATGGGCCTAATGGAACAAATGGACATAATGGGCCTAGTGGCCATAATGGGCCTAAGTAGTCGAGTGGGACTAAGTGGCCCAATGGGACTAATGGGATGAATGGACTGAGTATCCAAATGGGACTAATAGGCCTAAGTTTCCTACTAGGCGTAATGAGCCTAAGTGGCCTAATGGGCCTAATGGGCCTAAGTGCCCTAATTAGCCTAATGGGCCAAAGTGGACTAAGCGGCCTAATTGGCCTAATGGTCCAAAGTGGACGAATGGGCCTAAGTGACCTAATAGGCCTAAGTGGCCTAATGGGCCTAATGAGTCGAAATGTCCTAATGGGCCTAAGTGGCCTAATGTGCCCAATGGGCCTAATGAGCCTAAGTGGATAAATGGACCTAATGGGTCGAAGTGGCCTAATGGTCCGACTGGGCCTAATGTGCCTAGTTGGCCTAATGGGCCTAAGTGGCCTAATGGGATTAAGTAGCCTAATGGGCCTAAGTGGCTTAAGTAGCCTAATGGGCCAAATGGGCCGAAGTGGCCAAATGGGCCTAATGGTCCTAATGGTCCTAAGTGGCCTAATGGGCCTAAGTGGCATAATGCACCTAATTGGACTAAGTGGCATAATAGTCCTAATTGGATTAATGGACCTAGTGGTTTTAATGGGCCTAAGTGGCCTAATGGTTCTATTGGGTCGAAGTGGCCTAATGGGCCTAAGGGGCCTAATGATCTTAACGAGCCACATAGGCCTCATGGGCCTAAGTGGCCTCATGGGCCTCATTGTCCTATGTGGCTTAATGGGATTAATGGTACCAAGGGGGCTAATGGGTTTAAGGGGCCTAATGGGATGAATGGGATTAATGGGCATTGGTGCCAAATGGGCCTAATGGGTCGAATGGACCTAATGGGCCTAATGAGCCTAAGTGACCTAATGGACCAAATTGGCCTAAGTGGCCTAATGGGCATAAGTGGATTAATCGATCTAATGGTCTTAATGGGCTTAATGGGCCTAATGGGCCTAAGGTTCGTAATGGGCCTAAGTGGCCTAATGGGCCCAAGTGGCCTAATCAGCTTAAGTGGCCTAAGTGGCCTAATGGGCCTAAGTGGCCAAATGGGACTAATGGGGATAATGGACATAATGGGACTAATGGGAATAATTTTCCCAATGGGCCTAAGTGGCCTAATCGGCCTAATGGCCCTAGGTGGCCTAATGGGCCCAAGTGGCCTAATGGGCTTAATGGGATTGACGGGCCTAGGGGCTAAATGGAAAAAATGGGACGAATGGGCCTAATTGGCCTAAGTTTCCAAATGCGCCTAAGTGTCCTGATGGGCCAAAGTTGCCTAATCGGCTTAGTGGGACAAATGGGCCTAAGTGGAATAATGGAACAAATGGGCCTAATTGGATTAATGGGCCTAACAGACCTAATGGGAATAAGGGGCCTAATGGGCCAAAGTTGCCCAATTGACTTAATGTGCTTAATTAGACTAATGGGACGAATGGGCCTAAGCAGCCTAATAGGCCAAAGTGTCCTAATCTTCCTAATGGGCTTAATGGGCCTAGTAGACCTAAGTGGCCTAATGAGCCTTAGTGTCCTAATCGGCATAATGTACCTAAATGGCCTAATGGGCCTAAGTGGCCTAATGGGCTTAATGGGCATAATAGACTTAGGGGCCAAATGGGGGGCCAAATGGGCCCAATGGTCCTAATGGTTGAATGGGCCTAAGTGAGATAATGGGTCTAAGTTGCCTAATAAGCCTAATGGGATTGATGGGCCTATGGGGCCAAATGGGTCCAATAGGCCCTTGTGGCCTAATGGGCCTAATGGCCTCATTATCCTAATGAGATTAATGGGCTAAGGGGGCCTAAGTGTCCCAATGGGCCTCAGTGGCCTAATGGGCCTAATGGGTCAAAGTGGCCAAAGTGGCCTAATGGTTCTAATGGGACAAAGTGGCCTAATGGGCCTAAGTGGCCAAATGGGCCTAAGTGACCTAATTAGATTAATGGGACTAAGTGGCCTATTAGGCCTAATGGGCCTAGGTGGCCTAATGGGCCCAAGTGGCCTAATGGATCTAATGAGCCTAAGTGGCCTAATGGGCCAAAGTGGCTGAATGGGATTAATGGACATAATGGGTCTAAGTGACCAAAGTGGATTAATGGGCCCAATGGGCCTAAGTGGCATGATGGGCCTAAGTGGCCTAATGGGCCTAAGTGGCCTAATGGGCCTAAGTGGCCTAATGGGACTAAGTGGCCTAATGGGCCTCAGTGGACTAATGGGCCTAAGTATCCTAATGGGACTAAGTTTCTGAATGGGACTATGTGTCCTAATGGGCCTAAGTGGCCTAATGGGCCTAATGTGACTCAATGGTCTAATGGGTCTAATGGGACTAAGTGGCCTAAATGGCTTGATGGGCCTTAGTGGCCTAATTGGCCTAATGGGCCTTAGTGTCCTAATTGGACTAATTGTCCTAAGTGGCCTAAGTGGCTTAATGGGCCTAATGGGCCTAATGGGCCTAAGTGACCAAATGATCTGAATTACCCTAAGTGGCCTAATGGGCCTAATGGTCCTTAGTGGCCTAATGGGACTAAGTGGCCTAATGGGCCTAAGTGGCCTAATGGGACTAAGTTTCCTAATGGGCCTAATTGTCCTAATGGGCCTAATGGGACTCAATGGCCTAATGGGCCTAATGGGCCTAATGGGCCTAAGTGACCTAAATGGCCTTATGGGCCTTAGTGGCCTAATGGGCCCAATGGGTCTTAGTGGCCTAATGGGCCTAATCGTCTTAAGTGGCCTAAGTGGCCTAATGGGCCTAATGGTCCTAATGGGCCTCAGTGGCCTAATGGGCCTAATGGGAATAATGAGCCTCAGTTTTCTAATGGTCCTTAGGGGCCTTAGTGGACTAATGGCCCTAATGGGCCTAAGTGGCCTAATGGGCCGAAGTGGCCGAATGAGCCTAATGGACATAACGGGCCTAAGTTTCCTAAGTGTCTTAATTGGACTAGTGGGACTAAGTGGCGTAATGGGCCTAAGTGGCCTAAGTGGCCGAATGGGCCTAATGGGCCTAAGTGGCGTAATGGGCCTCAGTGGCCTAATGTGCTTAAGTGGCCTAATGGACCCAAGTGGTCCAATAGGCCTAAGTGGCCTAATGGGACTAATGGGACTAATCATCCTAAGAGGAATAATGGGCCTAATGGTCCTAATGGGCCTTAGTGACCAAATGAGATGAGTGAGCCTAATGGTCCTTAGTGGCAAAATGGGCCTAATTGGCCTAAGTTGCCTAATGGTACTAATGGGTGTAATGGGCCTAAGTGGCCTAATATGACTGATTTGCCTGATGGTCCTAATGGACCTCATGGGACTAAGTGTCCTAATGATCCAAATTGGATTCAGTGGCCTAATGGGCCTAATGGGCCTGATGGACATGATGGGGCTAATGAGCTGAATGAGCCTAAGTGGACAAATGGGACCAATGGGCCTAATGGACCTAAGTGGCCTAATGGGCCTAATGGTCCTGATGGGCATGATGGGCCTAATGGGCTCAAGTGTCCTAATGAGATGAATAGACCTAAGTGGCCTAATGGTCCAGATGGGCTTAATGGGTGTGATAGGATGAATGGGTCTAAGTTGATGAATGGTCCTGATGGTTCGAATATACCTAAGTCACCTAATGATACGAATTGGCCTAAGTGGCCTAATTTTCCAAATGAACATAAGTGGTTGAATGGTCCTGATGGGACTGATGGTCCCAATGGGACGAATGGGCCTTAATGGACTCATGGGCCTGATGACCTCATGGGCCTGATGGCGTCATGGGCTTCATGGGCCCAAGTGGCCTAATGTGCCTAATGGTCCTTAGTGGCCTAATGGACCTAATGAGGCTAATGGGCCTAAGTAGCCTAATGGGCCTTGTGGTCCTCAGTGTCTCAATGGGCCTAAGTGTCCTAATGGTCCTAGTGGGCCTAAGTGGCCTAAAGAGCTGAATGGGGCTAAGGGGTCTAATGGGCCTAAGTGGCCTAATGGGCATGATGGGACTTAGTGTCCTCATGAGACTAATGGGCCTAATGGGATTAACTTTCCTAAATATCTTAATGGGCCTAATGGACCTAATGGGCCTAATGGCCTAAGTATCTTAATGAACCTAATGGGCCTAAACAGCCTAATGGGGAAGACGGGTCTGATGGGCCTAACAGGCCTTAGTGGCCTAGTCGGTCTCATGGGCCTAATTGGACGGATATACCCAATGGGACTAATGGGCCTTATGGGACTTATGGGCATAAGTGGCATAATTGGACAAATGAGCCTAAGTGGCCTAACGGTCCTGATGGGCCTGATGGGCCTAATGGGCCTAATGGTCTAAGTGGTTCAATTGACCTCATGGGCCTTAGTGTTCTAATGGGATGAGTGTCCCTAATGGGCCTAAGGGGCATAATTATCTTGATTTTCCTAATGGGCCTCAGTGGCAGAATATGACAAATGAGCCTAATGGGCCTGGTAGGCCTAATGGGCATAATGGACCCTAGTGGCCTAATGGTCCTAATGGGACTAATTGTCCTAATGGGCCTAATGGCTCTAATGGACCTAATGAGCCTAAGTGTTCTAATGGACTTGATGGGCCTAATGGGGAAAATGGGCCTAAGTGGCTAATGGGCATAATGGGCCTAATTGGTATAATGGGCCGAATGGGCCTAAGTGGCCTAATGGGCCTGAGGTGCCTAATGGGACGAATGGGCGTCAATGGTCTAATGGGCCTATGGGCATGATAGGCCCATTGGGCATAATGGGCCGAATGGAAAAAATGGGCCTAAGTGGCTTAATGGGCCTAAAGAGATTAAGTGGTCGAATAGGCCTAAGTGGATGAATGGACCTAATAGACCTAAGTGGAAGAATGGTCCTAATGGGCCTAAGTGGCCTAATGTTCCTAAGTGTCCTCATGGGCCTAATGGGCCTCATGGGACCAATGGGATCGAGGGGACTGAGTGGCCTAACGAGCCCAACGGGCCTAATGAGCATAAGTCGCATAATGGCCCAAATGGATTTAAGTGGCCGAATGGGATAAATGGGTTTAATGTGACCAGTGGGACAAAGTGGCTAATGTGCCTAATGGGCCTTAGTGGCCTAGGTGGCCTAATCAGTCTAATCGAACAATTGGGCCTAATGGTCCTAAGTGGCCTAATGGGACAAATCATCCTAGGTGGCCGAATGGGCCTAAGTGGCCCGCTAGGCCTAATTTTCTTGGGTGGTCGAATGGGCCAAATGGGCCGAATAGGCCTAAGTGACTGGCCTAATGGGCCAAAGTGGCCTAATGGGCAGAATGGGACCAATGGGACCAATGGGTCCAATGGGCCTAATGGGGCTAATATGATTAATAGGTTTAACATACCTAGGTGATAAATGGGTCGAATGGGCCTAATGGGCCTAAGTGGACTAATGGGCCTAAATGGACTAAGTGGCCTAATCGACCTAATGGGCTTAATATTACTAATGGGCCTAATGGGATTAATGGGACTAAGTTGCCTAATGGACCTAAGGGGCCTAATGGACCTAAGTATCCAAATGTGCCTCGGTGGCCTAATGGGCTTAATGGTATTAAGGGGCCTAGGGGAAAATGGTTCTAATAGGCTGAATGGGCCTCATCGGCCTAATGGGCCTAAGAATCCTAATGTGCCTAGGTGAATTAATCATCCTAATGGTCTTAGTGGGTCTAAAGGGCCTAATAGGCCAAAGGGGCCTAATGGGCATAAGTTGCCTAATGGGATTAGGTGGCCTAATGGGCTTAATGGGCTTTACAGGCATAGGGTCCAAATGGTCTAAATGGGACTAATTGGACTTAGTGGCCTAATGGGCCTAATGGTTCAAAGTGGCCTAATGGGGCAAAGTAGCCTAATTGGCCTAATGGGCATAATGGACCCAATGGGCCGAATTGGCCAAATGGGCCTAAGTGGCCTAATGAGCCTAATTGGCCTCGTTGGACTAATGGTACAAAGTGGCCTAATGGTCCAAAGTAGCCTAATATTCCTAATGGGATTAAGGGGCCTAATGGGTCAAATGGTCCAAATTGTCCTAAGTGGCCTAACAGGCCTAAGTGGCCAAATCGGCCTAATGGACTTAATGGGCATAGTGGGCCTAAGTGGCCTAATGGGCCTTAGTCACCTAATCGGCCTAATGGGGCTAAGTGACATAATGAGACTAAGTGGCCTAATGATCTTAATGGGCTTAGCGGGCCTAGGGCCCTAATGGGCCTAATGGGATGAATGGGCCTAATTAGCCTAAGTGGCCTGATGCGCCTAATGGGCCTAAGTGGCCTAATGGGCCTATGTTGCCTAATCGGACTAGTGGGATTAATGGGCCTAATAGGCCTAATGGGACTAATGGTTCAACTGAGCCTAATGGGCCTAGGTGGCCTAATTGACCTAATGAGATTAATGGGCCTAGTGGGTGTAAGTGGCTTAATGGGGCTAATGAGCCTAAGTGGATTGATCAACCTAATGGGCTTAAGTGGCATAAATGGCCTAAGTGGGACAATGGGCATAAGGGGCCAAAGTGGCCTAATGATCCTAATTTTCCTAAGTGGCCTAATGGGCCTAGGTAGCCCATGGGCCTAATGGGCCTAATGGGAATAAGTGGCCTAATGGGCCCAATGAGACTAAGTGTCCTGATAGGCCTAATGGGCCTAAGTGGCCTCGTGGTCCAAAGGGACCTTAGTGGCCTATTGGGCCTTAGTGGCCTCATTGGCTAAATAGGTCAAATATTCATAATGGGCCTAATGGGCCTTAGTTACCTCATGGGCCTAATGGGCCTAATGGGCCTAATGGGCCAAATGGTCTTAATGGGACTAAGTGATCGAATAGGCCTAATTTCCCAATGGGACTAATGGGTTTAATGGGACTTAGTGGCTTAATGGACCTAATGGGAGTAATGGGATGAAGTAGCAAAATGGGTGTAATGAGCCTAAGTGGACTAATGGGCCCAATGGGCCTAAGTGGCTTAATGGGTCGAATGTGTCGAATGGGCCTAAATGGCCCAATTGGCCTAAAGGGTCTAAATGGCCCAATGGGCCTAAAGGGACTAATGGGACAAAGTGGCCTAATGGACCTAAGTGGCTAAATGGGCCAAAGTAGCCTAATGGGGCTAATGAGGCTAAGTGTCTGAATGGGCCTAAGTGGCCAAATGGGGCTAATGGGCCTAAGTTGCAGAATCGAATTAAGTGGATCAATGTGTCTAATTGGCCTAATGGGTGTAAGTGGCCTAATGGGTCTAATTTTCCTAATGGTTTGAAGTGGCCTAATGGACTATATGGGGCCAAGTGGCTGAATGAGCCAAATAGGCCTAAGTGGCCTAATGGGATTGATGGGCCTAAGTGTCCTGAGGAACCTCATGGGCCTAAGTGTCCTAATCAAACGAATGATCCTAATGAGACTAAGTGTCATAATGGGCCCAAGTTTCTAAATGGGCCTATTGGGCCTTAGTGGCCTAGTGGGCCTAATTTCCCTAAGTGGCCTAATGGGCCTAACAGGATGAATTAGATGAATGGGACTAATGTGACTAATGGGACTAAGTTTCCAAATTTTCCAAATTGGTCTAATGGACCTAAGTGGCATAATGGGACTAAGTGGCATAATGAGCCTATGTGGCCCTAATGGGCCTAACGTGTCGAATGGTCCAAATGGGCCTAAGTGGCCTAATCGGCATAATGGACCGAATGGGCCTAAGGGGACCAATGGGATGAATGTGACTAATGGTCTAAAGTGGACTAATGAGCCTAATGGTCCTAACGGGTCTAAGGGGCCTGATGGGCCTAATGGGTCGAACGAGCCTAATGGGCCACATGGGCCAACGTGGCCTAATCGGCCAAATGGGCCTAAGTGGCCTAATGATCCTAAGTTTCCTCGTGAGAAAATGTGGCCTAATGTGCCTAATGTGCCTAAGTGGCCTAATGGGCCTAAGTGGCCTAATGGGCCTAAGTGGACTAATGGACCAAAGTGGCCTAATGGGCCTAATGGGTCTAAGTGACCTAATTGGGCAAAGTGGACAAATGGGACTAAGTGGACGAATGGGCGTAATGGGTCCAATGGGCCCAATGGGACTACTGGACCAAAGTGGCCTAATGGGATGAATGAGCCTAAAGGGTCCAATGGGCATAATGGGCCGAATGGGCCGAATGAGACTAAAGGGAAAATAGGCCTAATGGGCCTAATTAGCTGAATGGGTTGGATGGGTTAAATGGGGATCATAGGCCAAAGTGGCTTAATGGACCTATTGGGCATAATAGACCTAATTGGCCTAATAGGCGTAAGTGACCTAATGGTCTTAAGTGGACAATTGGACCTAATCCGTCTAATGGGCGTAAAGGGCCTAATGTCCCTAAATGAACCAATGGGCCTAATGGGCCTAAGTGACTGAATATGACTAATGTTCCTAATGGGCCTAAGTGGACCAACGGACCGAATGGACCTAAGTGTTCTAATGGTCCTAAGTGGCCGAATGGGACGAATGGACCTAATGTGCCTAATGTGCCTAAGGGGTCGAATGGGCCTGAGTGGCCTAACGGGATGGAGTGGCCTAATGGACCCAATGGGCCTAATGGGCCAAATGGTCCTAATTGGCCTAAGCGGACTAATGGGACGAATTGGCCTAATGGGATGAAGTTTCCTAATGGAACAATGGGCCTAAGTTGCATAATGGGCCTGAGGGTATAAGTGGCCTAATGGGCCAAAGTGGATGAATGGGCCTAATGGGCCTTAGTGGCGAAATTGGACTAATGGGCATAAAGGGCCTAAGTTTCCTAATGGTCCTAATGGGCCTAAGTGTACCAATGGACCAAATGGGTCAAATGGGCCTAAGTGGGCCTACTGGGCCTACTGGGTCTAATGGGCCTACTGGGCCTTATGGACCTACTAAGCCTAATAGGACTACTGGGCCTGATGGACCTAAGTGGCGTAATGGGCCTAAGTGGCCTAATGGGCATAAGTTGTCTAATGGATCTAATGAGACTAAGTTTCCTAATGGGTATAATGGGACTAATGGGCCTAAGTGTCCTAATGGTCCAAAGTGGACGATTTGGCCTAATGGGATTAATGGGAATAATGGGCCGAAGTGGCCGAATGGGCCTAATGGGCTTAAGTGTCCTTATGGACCTAATGGAACTCAGCAACCAAATGGGCCTAATGTGCTTAATGGTCCTAAGTGACCTAATGGGTCAAAGTGGATGAATGGGAACTTGGGCCTAATGGGCATAATAAGCATCATGGGACAAAGTGGCCAAATGGGCCTAATGGACCTAATATGCCTAAGTGGCCTAATGGGTCTAATGGTCCTAATGGGCCAAAGTAGATGAGTGGGCCTAATGGGCCTAATGGGGAAAAGTGTCCAAATGGGCCAAATGGGTCGAGGTGGCCTAATGGGCCTGTTGGGCCTAAGTGGCTTAATGAGCCTAAATGGACAAATGGGCCTAAGTGGCCTAATGGGACAAAGTGGATGAATGTGCTTAATGGACCGAATATGTATAATGGGCCTAATGAGCCGAAGTGGCCAAATGGTCCAAATGGGCCTAATGGGACTGGTGGGCCTTAGTGGCCTAATGGGACTAAGTGGAATAATGGGTCTAATGGGCCAAATGGGCCTAAGTGGCCTAATGGGCCTAATGGAACAAGGTAGACGAATGGACCTAATGGGCCTAATGAGCCTAATGTGCCAAATGGACCGAAGTGGTCTAATAGGCCTAATGGGCCTAGGTGGATTGATAGGCCTAATGGGCCTAAGTGGCCTCATGGGCCTAATGGGCCTCATGGGCCTAATTGTCATATCTGGCCTAATGGGTCTAAGTGTTTGAATGGTCTTTGGTGGCTTGAGGGGCCAAATGGGCTTAATGGTCCTAACTAGATGCGTGGGACTAATGGGCCTAAGCGGCATAATGGGCCTAATGGGACCACATGGCCTAATGGACCTAAGTGGCAAAATGGGCCTAAGTCGCCTAAGGGGCCTAATGGTCTTAAGTGGTCTAATGGGCCTAATGGGCCTATGTGGCCTAATGGTCCTAATGTGCCTAATGGGATAATGGGATTAATGGGCCTAATGGGATAATGGGCCTAATGGGCCTAGGTGGGTGAATAGGCCTAAGTGGCATAATGGGACTAATGGTCCTAACTGGACTAATATTTCTAATGGGACTAAGTGGCCTAATGGGATTAATGTGATAATTGGACTAATGGTCCTAAGTGGTTGAATGGGCCTAATGGCCCTAAGTTGCATAATTGGCCAAATGGGCCAAATGGGCGTAAGTGGCCTAATGGGCCTATGTGGCCTAATGGGCCTAATGGGACTAAGTGTCCTAATGTGTCTAAGTGGACTAATGGGCCTAAGTGGCCTAATGGGCCTAATGTCCCGAAGTTGACTAAGTGGCCTAATGGGTTTAAGTGGTCGAATAGGCCTAATGGGCATAAGTGGTGTAGTGAGCCTAATGGGCCGAGGTGGCCTGATGGGCCTGGTGGGAGTAATGGGCCTTAGTGTCCTAATGGGCCTAATGGGTCTAAGTGGGCCAATGGGATTAATGGGCCTAATGGGTCTCGGTGGACTAATGGGTCTAATAGGCCTAAGTGGCCTAATGGGCCTAATGGACCTAACTAGCCTAATAGGCAGAATGAGCCTCAATGGCCTAACGACTGTAATGTGCCTAATGGGTCGAATGGGGAAAAGTAAACTAATGGGAAAAAGTGTTCTAATGGGCCTAATGGGCCTAAGTGGCCTAATGAGCCTAAGTGGCCTAATGGGCCTAAGTGGCCTAATGGAACCAATGTGCATAATGGGCCGAAGTGGCCTAAGTGGCCTAATGGGCATAAGTGGCCTAAGTGGCCTAATGGGCCTAACAGACCTAAGTGGTCGAATGAGCCTAATGGGTTTAAGTGTCCTAATTAGCCTAATGGGTCGAAGTGTCCTAATGGACCTAAGTAGCCTAATGGTCCTAATGGGTTAATGGGTGTAATGGGATTAATGGGCCTATTGGGCCTGAGTGGCCTAATGGGTCTAATGGGACTCAGTGGCCTAATGGGACCAATGAGCCTAAGTGGTCTAATGAGCATAATGGGCCTAAGTGGCCAAATGGGATGAATGGGCCCCACTGGCCTTATGGGTCTGATGGGCCTAATTGGCATGAGTGGCCTAAGTTGTGTAATGGTCCAAATGGGCCTAAGTATCATAAAGGGACTAATGGGCCTTAGTGGCATAATGGGCCTAACATGCCAAGTGGGACTAAGTGGTTGAATGGGCCTAAGTGGCCCAATGGGCCTAAGTCACCCAATGGGCCTAGGTGTCTTAATGGGTCTAAGTGACTGAATGGGCCTGATGGGCCTAATGGGCCTTAGTGTCTTAAGGGGATTAAGTGGCCTATTGGGCCTGATGGGCCTGATGGGCCTAATGAGCCTATTGGGCCTTAGTTTCCTAATGGTCCTAAGTGGCATAATGCGCCTAAGTGGCCTAAGGGGCCTAGCTGGACTAATGGGCCTAATGGGTATAAGTGACATAATGGTCCTAATGGTACTAAGTGGGCTAAGGAGCCTAAGTGGCCTAATGGGCCTAATGGGCCAAATGGGAATTAGAGTCTTAATGGGCCTAATGCGCCGGATGAGCCTAAGTGGCATAATAAGCTTAATGGACCTAATCGACCTAATGGACCTAAGGGGCCTAAGTGGCCTAATGGGCCTAATGGAGCTAAGTTGCCTAAGGGGTATAATGGGACTAATGGGCCTAATGGGCCTAATGTGCCTATTGGTACTAAGTGGCCTAATGGGCCTTAGTGGCCTAATGGGCCTAATGGACTGAGTGGGCCTAAGTGGTATAATAGTTATTAGGGTCCTAAGTAGCCTAATGGGCCTAAGTGGCCTAATGGGCCTAAGTGACCTGATGGGTTTAGTGGGCCTAATGGGTATAATGACACTAATTGGGAAAATTGGCCTAATGGGCCTAATGGGCCATATGGGCCTAAGTGGCTTAATGGGCCTAATCTAATGGGCTTGATGCAACAAATGGACCAAATGGTCCTAATGGGCCTAAGTGGCCTGATGGGCCTAATCCAATGGGCTTGATTGGACAAATGGTCTAAATGGTTCTAATGGGCCTAAGTTCCCTAATGGGCCAAATGGGCTAAATGGTCATAATGGGCCTAAGTTCCCTAATGGGCCAAATGGGCCTAAGTTGCCAAATGGGCCTAAGTGGCCTTATTGACCTAATTTGCTTCATGGTCCTTAGTGGCCTAAAGGGCTTAAGCGGACAAATGGGTCTAATGGGACAAATGGGACAAATGAGACTAGGTGGCCTAATGGGTCTAATTGTCCTAATGGGTATAATGGTCCAAATGGGCCTAAGTGGTCTAATGGGCCTAATCTAATGTACTTAATGGGCCAAATGGCCCTAAGTGGTCTAATGGGTCTAATGGGCCTAATGGGAAAAAGTGGACCAATGGGCCTAATTGGCTGAATGGGCCTAATGGGAATAACGGGACAAATGGGTTTAATGGGACTAAGTGGCCAAATGGTCCTAATGAGCCTAATTGATAAACCTGATGGCTCTTCACTCTTCTAGCTCTCAATACTCCCCATGCCTCCTCTTCCCCTCCTAGGGTTTTGAGGTTCTGCTTTACAGTGATGGTGTCGCTTCACCTGGTCCATATTCTTCATTATCTTGCTTTCTTTTTCTTCGTTCTCGACTGATGTGGCTTGCTGGTGTGGTCATCACATGCTGCTGACCACCCCTCTTTTGATCTTTCCCTATGCATCGGACCCCTATTTTGGGTTTGTGTGTGCGGGTGCTTTAGACATCTTGGGTCGGCACAAGTGAGTGTGTCTGGTGCCTTCTTTATACTCTACCCATGTTGGCCTACCCATCACATTTGACTCCACTTTTTTTTAGGCTTGATTCGGGATCCAAGTCTACTTAGGATGGTGCTGGAGTAAGGCTGGCAGTGGTCTCATCTCGGGTTCATTCCTTTGGTTGGATCCTTTTCTATTTTTAGGATGCAGATCCAGGTCTCATATGGTGATTTTTTTGGGATTGATTTTGTTTCTCTATTATTGGTTCTCTATTTTGTGGGGCCGATGCGGTTTCCGGATTGGTCTCCTGCTTGGGCCTCTATCTTCTCATCCTTCCTGCACTCTTTTCCCTATCAGTTCAGTGTGATGGTCTTCATGGAGGTTCTGGGAGGTGCATATCGAGTGGATTAGGGTCTTTGGGAGGGAGTATGGCCCCTCTTTGAAGGTTTGAATGGTTGTGATGTTCTGTTTTGATAGTTTTTTGGTGGTGATGTTGGAGTTCTACGATGATGATATGAAGAAATCAGTGGTGATTAGTGCACATCCTGGTTTGTTTTTCTCTTGTTCTTGGCTCCAACGATGATGGTAGATGATGATGAAAGTGGTGTTTCTGCTAGTGATGTGGTGACTCTGGAGATGATGGTTATGATGACGATGTTCGGAGTGGATGAAAATGAGGTAATGGTGATAACAGGTGATGATGATGGTGAAAACTTCTTCGATGTGCTATCTTCAATGCAGTGGCTTTTATGAAAATTTAAAAAATGATTTTGAGGGCCTAATGAGCCTAATATGCCTAATGGTACTAATTTCCCTAAGTGGCCTAATGGGCCTAAGTTTCCAAATGGGCCAAAGTGGCCTAATGGACCTAAGGGGTAGAATGGGCCTAATGGGCCTAAGTTTTCTAATGGTCCTAATGGATAATGGGTCTAATGGGCCTAAGCGGCCTAAGTGGCCTAAATGTCCTAATGGGCCTAAGTGGACGAGTGGTCCTAAGTGGCCTAATGGGCCGAATGGGCCTAATGGGAAAAAGTGGCCTAATGGGTCTAAGTGACCGAAAGGTCCTAATGGGCCCAATGGGCCTAATGGGCCTTAGTGGCCTAAGAGGCTTAAGAATCCTAGTGGGACTAAGTGGCCTAATGGGCCTAATGGATAATGGGTCTAATGGGCCTAAGTGACCTAAGTGTCCTAATGGGGATAATGGGCCTAAGAGGCCTAAGTGGTCTAATGGGATCAATGGGACTAAGTGGCGTAAGTGGACTAATGGGCCTAATAGGCCTAAGCGGCATAAGTTACCTAAGGAGCATAATGGTCCTAATGGGCTCAATGGGCCTGAGTGGCCTAATGGGCCTAAGGGGCCTAAGTAGCCTAATGGGCCTAAGCATCCGAAGTGGCCTAAGGGGCCAAATGGTCCAAATGGTCTCAATGGGCCTAAGTAGCCTAAGTGTCCTAAAGGTCCTAATGGGCCTAAGCGGCCTAAGTGGCCTAAGGGGCCAAATGGAATAAATGGGCTCAATGGGCCTAAGTGGCCTAATGGGATTAAGTATCTAAATGGGCCTAAGTGGCCTAATGGGCATAAGTGGCCTAATCGACCTAATGGGACTAATGTGGATAATGGGGATAATGGGACTAATTGGCATAATGGGATGAATGAGACCAATGGGCCAAGTGGTCCTAATAGGATCCAGTGATCTAATGGGCCTAAGTGGCCTAATTGGCCCAATGGGTCTAGGTGGCCTAATCAGCCTAATGGGATGAATGGGCCTAAGTTTCCTAAAGGGCCTAATGGGTCGAATGAACCTAATGAGCCTAATGGACCTAAGTGGCCTAATGGCCTTAATGGGACTAATGGGCCTAAGTGGCATAATGGGCATTTGTGGGACTAAGTGGACCAATGGGCCTAAGTGACCTAATCAGCATAGTTGGCCTAAGTGGACTAAGGGGCCTAATGGGTCAATTGGGCCTAAGTGAACTAATGGGCCTAATGAGCCTAATGATCCTAAGTGGCCTAATTGGCATAATGGGACTAATGGGACTAAGTGGATTAATCATTGGAATGGGACTAATGGGCCTAAGTGGCATAATGGGCCAATGGGGATAAGTGGCCTAATGGTTTGAATGGTCCTAATAGGACGAGTGGGCTAAATTGGCCTAACGGTCCAGTGTGTCCCAATGGGCCTAATGAGCCTAAGTGGCCTAATGATCCTAATGAGTTTTAGTGGCCAAATCAGCCTAATGGGACTAAGTGGACAAATGGTACTAATGGGCCTAAGTGGACTAATGGTCTGAATGGGCCTAAGTGACCTAATGGGTATAAATGGTCTAATCGGCCTAATGGTCCTAATTAGGAATTAGGTATAAGTGTTTCAGATATAGTGTTCTGGGTCTAGGTTTCAGGATTTTTTTGGTTCTAATTGGCCTAAATTGCTCTAAATTGGCCTAATTGACCAAATGGCCAAATGGCCAATTAGCCTAATGGCCCAGTGAACTAATGGGATAATGGGATAATGACCTAAATGACCTAATTAGTCTAAATATTCTAACGGCCCAATAGCCTAGTGGCCTAATTGGCATAATGGCATAATTGGCATAAATGAACTAATTGTTCTAAATGGACTAATTAGTCTAAATCTATTAAATGGTCTAATTGGATTAAATGGAATAATTGGTCTAATTTTTCTAATTGACCTAATTGGACTAATTGGACTAATTGGCCTAAATTGGCCTAAATAGCCAAATGGGTCTAAATGGTCTACTTGTTCCAAATGGACTAAATGGTCTAATTGGATTAAATGGTCTAATTGGCCTAATTAGCCTAAATTGGCATAAATGGTCAAATCGCTAAATAAAAAACTAGCCTAATGGTGTAATAAACTAATGGGATAATGGCCTAATGGCCAAATTGGTCTAAATAGACTAATGGCCTAATTGGAAAAAATGACCTAGTTGGTCTAAATGGCCTAATTGGTCTAAATGGATTAAATGATCTAATTGCATTAAATGGTCTAATTAGAATAATTGTCCTAATTGACCTAAATAGTATAACTGGCCTAGTGGACTAAATTCCCTAAATGGATTAAAGGCCTAAATTACCTATGGCTTTATGACCTAATTGGCCTAAATGACCTAATTGGCCTAAATAACATAATTATCCTAAACGACCTAATTTTTCTAACTGACCCAATTGGTCTAATTGGCCTAATTCACCTAAAAGGACTAATTGGCCAATTAGAAAAATGAAAAAATGATAAAAATTACCAAGTGACCAAATAACGAAATAACACAACATAAATTGAATTACACCGAAATGAACATACAAGAGGAATCTATACTATACACATGTTTATCATGCTAATTAGTATGTATTGTTTATGTTAGGTCAGTATTATTAAATTTCTAATTAAATTAATTTTTAGATGCTACTTCATTTTATGGAATTCTTCAACGGCTACAATTTAAATTCATTCTAGGTTTATCAATTTCATGTTATTCAATAATGTAGTATTATACTAATCAATTTCATTTATAGCAAGCAGCATTTGGCATTGAATGTCGTGTGCCTCAAGAAAAATTATTTTCCTTGACTATGAAGTAAAATAATGGAAGTGATGTATATGTACAAACACAAGAAAATATTTTAAGTTTTTTATTGATATTTCAAATTTTGATACATAATTCATAATTAAATATCTTGTTTATATTTTCAACAGTGTGTCCTAGAGGCCCTCAATGAGAAAGAAGATGACAACTTCGGGATAAATGGTCATTTGAGACAAGTATTAGGTGAGGAGCGCCATGGGAGAGTTTGTTGTCGAACTATGAAAAACATCATCTCCACTAGGTATTGGCCCTCATTGGGTGCCTCTAAAACCTATCAAACCATCAGGATGAAAAAATATCATGCAAAAGTAGATGATGCCAAAAAATAGCTATACAGGAGCATGAAATAAGTAAATTGGTCACCAAACACTTCCTAAAATATATGTTAGTTATAAGCCCACCACTTCCATCAAATACTTATATTACTTTTGATTCATGTATGACATAAATGAATACTTTATATGATACCTTGAGTTATTTAAATGAGGTTCCTAGTGGCGGTCGAGCTGATGGCGGTGACGGTGGAGGTGGGGGGGTGGAGGTGGCAGTGGTGGCATCGAAGGTGGAAGTGGCAATAATGGCGGCGGTGGTGGTTTCAGGCATAATGGAAGTGTGCGAATATGGATGATATATTTAAATTTATTTTAATAATTGTTGCTTGAAACCAAGAGTGAGGATCTTGCATCTAAAATTTAAAATTAATTTATTTAATATTTAAGGAAATAAATACCTGTGCTTAGGAAATTTCTTCATTAGTGAATGTTGATCATCTGAAAAGACCCTTTCATATTACCGTCATTGCATTGTGAGTATCACAAGATAAAATCCCTCCAGAGGCAATCCACATGTGCTCCTATGATCTCCAAGAAACACCACTCGATCTCCAGGTGCTGGTGAGGCGAGTTGAATGTCTTATGTTGTTTTTTCTTGATCACTCGTTCTTCGGTCTTGAAGAAATCTTTCTTACACTTCTTGTTTTTTAGAGAGAGAGAGGAGGAGTTGAGAGAGAATTTTTTGTGCGCAACAATTTTCTATTATTAATTTTTGGATTCTCTACACAATATACATAGACACCTATTTATAGAGTTGAGATTTAAGTTAAAAAAATATTTAATTTCATACCGACCATTAAATAAATTGTCCTAAATTGTCTAATTGGCCTAAATTTCATAAATTACCCAATTGGACTAATTGTCCTAAATGGCCTAAGTTTTCCTAAATGGCCTAAATGGCCTAACTAGACTAAATGATCTAAATTAGCCTAATTGGATTAATTGACCTAAATTGCCTAAATTGTCTAATTGGTCTAATTGTTCTGATTGGCTTAATTGGCCTAAATGGACTAAATTGGCCAAATCAGTTTAAATGTATTAATCGACCTAATTTTCCTAAATGGCCTAATTGGATTAATTGCTCTAAATGGTCTAAATTAGCCTAAATGGACTAAATGGCCTAATTGGCCTAAATGACCTAAATTGTCCTAAATGACCTAAATTGTCTAATTGTCTTAATTGAACTAATTGGCCTAAATGACCTAAATGGACTAAATGGACTAATTGGAATAAATGTCCTAAATGGCATAAATGACCTAATTGCTTAATTGGCCTAAATGACCTAAATGGTCTAATTGGCCTAATAGGCCTAAATGGAATAATTGGCATATATGGACTAATTGGCCTAATTGGCCTAAATGGACTAAATATACTAATTGGAATAAATGTACTAGTTGGGATAAATGGCCTAAATTATCCTAAATGTCCTAAATTGACCTAATTTAACAAATTGGTCTAAATGGCCTAAATTGGTCTAAATGGTCCAAATGGCTAAATTGGCTTAAATGATCTAAATGGAATAATTGATATAATTGTCCTAAATGGCCTAATTGGCCTAAATGGTCTAAATGAACTAATTGGTATAATTGGTCTAAATGGCCTAAATTGACCTAAATGACCTAAATTGGACTAAATGGCCTAAATTGGGCTAAATGGCCTAATTGTCCTAATTGGACTGAATTGCCTAATTGGACCAATTGGCCTAATTGAACTAATTTTACTAATTTTTCTAAATGATATAAATTGGCGTAAATGCCCTAAATTGTCCTAAATGACCTAAATGGCCAAAATTGGCCTAATTGGTCTAAATGGCCTAAATTGGCCTAAATGGCCTAATTGGCCCAAATTGCCTAAATTGGCCTAAATGGCCTAATTGGCCCAAATTGCCTAAATTGTATAATTTACCTAATTGACCTAATTGACCTAATTGTATTAAATGGACTAAATTCTCCTAAATGTCCTAAATTGCCAAAATTGCCACAAATGGACTAAATTGGCCTAAATGGCCTAATTTGCCTAAATTGCTTAAATTGCATAATCGGTCAAATTGGCCAACATGGTCTAAATTGGCCTAATAAGCTTAAATGGACTAATTGGACTAATTGGAATAATTGGTCTAAATTGTCTAAATTGGCCTAAATGGAATAATTGGCCTAATTGACCTAAAAGGTCTAAATTGGCATAAATAGCTTAAATGGCCTAACTGGCCTAAATGGCCTAAATGAAATAAATTTCCTAATTGGAAAATTGGACTAATTGGCCTAATTGGCCTAATTGGACTAAATTGGGCTAAATCTTCTAATGTGCCTAAATAGACTTAAGAGCCTAAATTGGCCTAATTAGTCTAAATTGGCCTCATTGGACTCATTGGCCTAAATAGCCTAAATTGGACTAAATGGCATAAATAACCTAATTCATCTAAATGGCCTAAATGGACTAATTAGCCTATTTGGCCTAGATGACCTATATTGGCCTAATTTTCCTAATGGGCCTAATGGTCCTAAGTGTAGAATGGGCCTAAGTGGCCTAAGTGGCCTAATGGACCTAATGGGTCTAATGGGATTAAGTGGCCTAATGGGCCTAAGTGGCCTAATCTGCCTAATGGGCCAATTGGGCCTAAGTGGCCTAATAGGTCTAATGGGCCTAATGGTCTTAATAGGCCTAATGGTTTCACTGGTCCAAAGTGGTGTAATGGGACTAAGTATCCTAAGTGGGCTAATGGGATGAATGGGACTATTGTGCCTAAGTGGCCTAATGGGCCTATTGGGCATTAGTGTATTAATGGGACCATTAAGTCTAATTCAGCCTAATGGCCTAATGGGATTAATGGGTCGAATGGATAAATTGAGCCTAAGTGGCCTTTTGGGCCTAATGGGCCTAAGTGGACTAATGGACCCATTATGGACAATTCAACTTAATGGGCCAAAAGGAAAAATTGGCATAATGGACCTAATGGGCCTAATGGGACCAATGGGCCTAATGGGTCTAAGGGGACTAATGAGCCTAAGTGGATGAATGGGCCTAAGTGGCCTAAAGTGCTGAATGGGCCTAAGTGAACTAATGGGCCTAAGGGGACCAATGGGCCTAATGGGTCTAAGGGGCCTAATGGGCTTAAGTGTCCTAAGTGACCTAATAGGCCTAATGATCCTATTAGGCCTAAGGGAAATAATGGGGTTAATGGGCCTATTGGCCTAATTGGCCTAATGAGCCAAAGGGCCTAAATGGGCCCATTTGGTCGAATGGGCCTATTGGGGTTATTGGGCCTATTGGGCTTAAGTGACCTAATGAGCCTAATGGAATAATTAGCCTAATGGGCATAAGGGTCCCGATGGGCCCAATGGGCCTAATGGGTCTAAGGATCCTAATAGACCTAAGTAGTCAAATTGGACTAAGTGGCCTAATGGGCATGTTGGGCCTATTGGGCATAAGTGGCCCAATGGGTCCAATGGTCTTGATGGGCCTAATGGACCCATTATGGACAATTCAACCTAACTGGTCCAATGGGCCTAAGTGGCCTAATGGGTCGAAGTGGCCTAAGTTTTCTAATGGGCCTAATGAGTCCAATGGGTCTAAGTGGACTAAGTTTCCTAATGGACCTAATGGGTCCAATGGGTCTAAGTGGTCGAATGGTCCTAAGTGGCCTAAGTTTCCTAATGGGCCTAATGGTTCCAATGGGTCTAAGTTTCCTAATGGGCCTAAGTGTCCTAAGTTGCCTAATGGGTCCAATGGGTCTAAGTGGTCTAATGAGCCTAAGTGGCCTAAGTTGCATAATGAGCTAAATGGGACTAATGGGTCTAATGGGTCTAATGGGACCAAGTGGCCTAATCATCCTAATGGGTCTAATTGGTCTAATGAGATGAATGGGTTGAATGGGCCCAAGTGGCCTAATGGGATGAATGGGTATAATGGGACTAAGTGGCCTAATGGGCCTAAGTTACCTAATGGGACTAATGGGCATGATGGGTCTAATGGGCCAAAGTGGTCGAAGTGGCCTAAGTTTCATAATGGTCCCAATGGTCCTAATAGGTCTAATGGGCCTAAGTGGGAAAAGTTACCTAATGGGCTTAATGGGTCGAATGGGCCTAATGGGACCGTGGGCCTAATGGGCCTAATGGGTCGAATGAGCCTAAGTGGCCTCAGTTGCCTAATGGGCTGAAGTGGAATAATGGGCTTAATGGGACTAATTGTCCTAATGGGCCTAAGTTGCATAATTGTCCAAATGGGGCCAATGGGCCTAAGTGGAATAAGTTGATTAATGGGCCAAAGTGGCCTAATGGTCCTAAGTGGCCTAATGGGCCTAATGGGCATAAGTGTCCTAAGTCAACTAATGGGCCTAACGTACATAATGGATCTAATGGGCCTAATGGGCCTAATGGGTCGAATAGGTCTAATTGGCCTAATGGGCATAAGTAGTGTAAGTTTCCTAATATGCTTAATGGGCCTAATGGGTTCAATGGTTCTTGGTGGCTCAATGGGCCTGAGTGGCCTAAGTTGTCTAATGGGCCTAATGGTCCTAATGGGATTAATGTGTCTAATGGGCATAAGTGGCCTAATCAATCTAATGGGTATAATGGGTGGAATGATCCTAGGTGGCCTAATGGGTCAAATGGGTTGAATGGGACTAACATTACTAGAAAAAAGGATTTTTGCAACGGTGCATTTGCGATGGGATCCCGTCGCAAATAGCTCGTTGCAGAAAAGGATGTCACAAATATTATCTTTTATGATGGTCTATCATAAAAGTTTATTATTTGGGACGGGCAGTGGAACCGTCAAAAATAGGTTCAGTGTTTTTTTAAAAACTCTATTGTGATGAGCCGACCACCCGTCGTAAATCGTTTTCCCAATATTTTTAAAAACTTTTTGCGGCGGACCATCAAAATTAGTATTTGTGACGGTCCATTGCAAATACTATGGAAAATACAAAAAAAACCTTTTGTGATGAGCCCATCGCAAATAATTGAAAATAAAATAAAATAAATAATATAATATTAATATAAATATAATATTAATATAAATAAAATAATAATATTAATATTAGCACAATACAATTACTTATAAAATAATAATAATAATAATATAATATTAATATAAATGAAATAATAATATTAATATTCGTAAAATAAAATTAATTATAAAATAATTAAATAATATAATTTTATTATTAATAATATTAATGAAACAATAATATTAATATTAGTAATATAATAAAAACCTTAGTATTCACAAAAATATAAAAATATATTAATTAATAAAATAATAAATATAATAAAAAAATTAAAAAATAATCAAAATTGTAATATTCGAGACAATATAAAAAACACACTATTTAAAACTTTAAGTAGTTAATATTACAAAAAAAAATATACATTCAAATGTTTCATTATAAAATAAAAATACATCACTGTGGGAGAGGGTTGTCTGGAAGAGCTAGAGGAAATGGTGGAGGGAACTCCATCCCCAAACTATGAGTCAGACGCCGCATGTACTCCATCTACTCCTGCTTCTATTGATGCTATCATTGACGCATCTCATCCTGCCTCTCCTATTGCTATTATTGCTACTGTCGTATAAACTCTTCCTACTACTGTTGTTGCCACTGACACGTCTCTTCCTACTCCATATGCATAGTCTCTATAAGCTCACTCTGATCTCGTAGCTGCTCCTCATAATGTGAATGAGATGATGATGACTCTCTGTGAGATTTTCTCGTATTAGACACCGATGTCGTAGAGGTTCCATAAAAACCCCCATGGATCAATCGAGAGATGATACCAATAACTCGGCCTTTTTTTAAGGCATACTAGGTCACCTGCATCCATTTTGCCTCATCAAATTGGGGGGCACTAGTCTGACCATTGGTCTCAGACTAACTCTCACTATGTGTATGATACATCACAACGTCATATGAATCTTTCAATTGAAATTTAAAATTAAAATAGTTAAAATATTATTTTTAGTTAAATTTAAAACTCAAAAATAAATTATACTAACCGCAATCTCACGATGGAGAGCACCTCTAATCTCTCCAGTGGATGGATCACTTTACATCCTCCTATAAATGTCGTACTCTGTAATATCGGGTTGTGTGACTGACTATATGAATATAAAATAAACTGTTTACCTTTAAAGTTATATAAAATATTTAAAGAAAATATACTTATCATATGCTCCCTACACGTACTAAATGTACGACTACCAGCTCGATGGGTCACCTCCTGTCTCCCCCAATTTTGCTGACTTACTAATGATCTACTCTGAAAATTCATACTCAACCAGTGTGTATATAATCCATCCCAAACCTGAGATGAAATATAATCAAGTTTGTGGACGTGACATGTCTCATAAAATTCCGTCACTTCTACTTTCTCCATTACTTTCCTTTTCAAATTTTGCAAAAACTGAGTGCAACACGGATACATAGCTCCCTACCATTGCTTCCAGATAGCCTCATGCATGCTCTCATCAATGGGATACCATAAACTCTACAAATTATTTATTATATTAAGTTATTAATTAAAATAATTTCAAAATAAATATTATTTATTTACATACCAGCCAATGCTCGAACAAGTGGTGTTGTATATCAATAGGAATCTGATCCCATGACACCCATACATGAGAAAAATAATTGTGCAATATATCACTCCCTTGTCTAATAGATATATACGTAAAGTTGTGAAAAAAAATTAATCAAACAATTATAATATAAATTAATTAATTAAAACTAACTAAAATACACATGTAAACATACCTCTGCCTGCGTGGATCGAATCCAAGATGTGGACGTTGCTTGAGGATAGGGTTAGGAATCATCAGTCGGGCATGACCACACTCCCTCTGAGTACCCCCTGAACTGCCAACAATTTGAGGGTCAAATAATCCGAAATTCTACTCATCCAAAGGTAGATCAACCTACTATAATAGATGATACATATCCTCTTCCATCTGAAATGAGAAATGATTGTTGTTATCAAACAGTTGAAAACAACTGTTATATATAGATATATATTATATATGATTATAACCAGCATTTAACTATGTTCATTTCCATCATCATCCTCATCTTCATAGTTATCGATGTTAATGTATTCATTTTCCTCCTTAGCATCATCAATTTCTATATTAGTTTCAGTTTCATCATCTCTTGTCATTTCAAATTTAGTTGTAACGTCATTAACATCGTTGTCACCATCAGCCCTTAACTATTGGGTGTCATCAATGATATTCATGTATCTTCGTGAAAAAGATGAATTTGGAGAAATCTCTTGAAAATTTTCAATTCCTTTCACTTCGACAGAACCATATTCACTTTCAGTAAAGTGGTTCTCTCAAGATTTAATTTTTATTATGCTCTACCAATCACCCAAATCCCTTAAAGTATCATGGTTTGCTCATAATAAATTTTACGTGCCTAATGAGCTAATAAAACTGGTTCATTTTCTTCAATAATAATTTTATATTGAATATCAATGATTCCATGGATTGGATGAACATGCAAGCCGCTCTCAGTATCCAACCACTGAAATTTAAACATCGTTATGTAATGTTGTCCCAGATAACAAAGTTCAATGATTTCTTCCAACATACCATAAAAGTCAACTTTAGTTTCTCTATGATGAGATCCTCTAAATTAAAAACCATTATTCGTTGTTTTTTATTCCCCTATTCTTGTGTATGAAATCGAAAACCATTCACCACATATGCATTATAATATTTAACAATTTTAGATGATGGGTTACTCAATACACACAATCGATTATCAATTTTATCAGCATGTTGAGATACCTAAATATTTGAAAAATAATTATTACTATAAAAAGTATTAAATTTGTTTTTTATGTGAAATAAAAAATATTTATGTTACCATTTTTTGAGACTAGTAGGAATTTTTTTTGAAGATGTTCTTGAAAAGCAGCTGTTGTAATTTTTGGAAACTATTTCTTGAAATGATTATCATATAACCTACAAATAAAATAATATTAATGTACTGTTAAAAAAATTATAGAATAAGTTATAGGAGCACTCATAGTAAAAATGGTGTCATTTCTTCACAGTTGAGAAGAATATATGTATGAGCTCTGTGATGTTCATCATATGAAATTCATTATTTCCCTCATTACGGCTCATTATTTCCCTCATTATGGCTCATGTGGTTTGGTCAAAATGTGATGGGAGGTAATGAAGAGACAATTGATTTCAACTCTATACCTGAGATCATTATTAGAGGACCATCTTTTTCAACTGTTCCTTTTCTAAAATAATATTTGTTTCTTCGAAAAGGATGATCGGTTAGAAGAAATCTGCGATGACAGTCAAAAAAGAAGGTTTTTTCCATTGAAGACCATAAACGCTTTGATGTCTCTCATATAGTATGGATATGATTTTAGAACATGTGTACTTCATCCAGATAACATTTCATATGATGAGAAGTCACTAATTGTCTACATCAATGCAGCTTCCAGTAGAAAGTTTTGTTTCGCAGTAACATCATATGTACTGACACCATTAATCCATAGTTAATTTAACTCATCAATCTACGATTTCAAATAAACATCAATATTCTTTTTTGGATGACCTATAATTAATAAGGTAAAAAATATATATGGCTCCTTCATTAACATCCATGGAGGTAAATTATACAGAGTTATAAAGACATACCAATATGAATACTGACTACCGTAATAACCAAATGGATAGAAACCGTTAGTAGAAAGACCCAATGAAACCTTTCAAGATGCTAAAGTAAAATATGGATGCACTTGGTTAAAATTTTTCCATGAATCACCATAAGAGGGATGATTTAAGCTTTTACTAGTTGAAATGTTGGTTTTGTGCCAAGACATCAATGATGCTGTGTTTTGAGACATAAATAAATGTTTCAATCATGATGTGAGTGGGAAATATCTCAATTATTTTACTAATATACACTCATTTATAAAAAATTATACTAATTACCACTAATTATTATTAATTTCAGGTATTTTGTACTAATTATTGTTAATTACCGGTAGCACAATTTCCAATGGATTGGAAGTAACTCTTTTCTCCGATGACTCATCCCCTTGCAACTTTCTGTGACTAAAATCACTATGAGAAGTCTGTTCCGACATACGAATATCCATTTTTTATGCATGATGATGGAGAGCAGGGAGGCCTCACCGTGCTTCTCTCCATGCTCGTGCATATGAAAATTGATATCTTTATGTCAAAGCATACTTTTCATAGTGATTTCAGTCGGAGAAGTTCCAAGGAGATGAGACTTCAGAAAAAAGAGCCTCTTTTTTCTGACATCTCACCTCCTTGAAACTTTCTCTGACTTAAATCACTATAAAAAATATTCTCCAACATACGTGGGAGCATATTTTTCATACTGATTTCAGTGGGAGAAATTTTCAAGGGGTTGACGCGTCGATCAAAAGGAATGTCATCAATCCACAAGAAATTGTGCCAGCTTATCAATATACTCAAATTTATTCTATTTTATTACTATTTAATCCTAATTATTACTAATTGATTCTAATTATTACTAATTAATCCTAATTGTTACTAATTCTTACTAATTATTACTAATTAATCCCAATTCTTACTAATTGATACTAATTGTTACTAATTGTTACCAATTGTTAGTAATTATTACTAATTATTACTAATTAATCCCAATTAATCCTAATTAATCCTAATTATTACAAATTAATCCTAATTATTACTAATTAATCCTAATTATTACTAATTAATCCTAATTAGTACTAATTAATCCTAATTAGTACTAATTAATCCTAATTATAACCAATTAATCCTAATTATTAATAATTAATCCTAATTATTACTAATTATTACTAATTAATCCAAATTATTATTAATTATTAATAATTAATCCTAATTATTACTAATTAATCCTAATTATTACTAATTAATCCTAATTATTACTAATTAATCCTAATTATTACTAATTATTACTAAATATTTCAATTTATTACAATTTATTACTCATTATTACTAATTATTACAATTTTTTACTAATTATTACAAATTATTACAATATATTACTAATTATTGATAATTATTACTAATTAATCCTAATTATTGATAATTATTACTAATTAATCCTAATTATTGATAATTATTACTAAATATTACTAAATATTTCTAATTATTATAAATTATTACTAATTATTACAAATTATTTCTAATTAATCCTAATTAATCCTAATTATTACTAATTATTACTAATTATTACAATTTATTAATAATTATTACAATTTATCACTAATTATTGAAATTTATTACTAATTATTACAATTTATTACTTATTATTACAATTTCTAACAAATTATCACAATTTATTACTAATTATTATAATTTAAAACTAATTATCTCAATTTATTACTAATTAATACTAATTAATACTAATTAATACAAATTATTTCTAATTATTTCTAATTATTTCTAATTATTTCTAATTATTACTAATTATTACTAATTATTACAATTTATTGCAATTTATTGCAATTTATTACAATTTATTACTAATTATTACTAATTATTACTAATTATTTAAAATTATTACTAATTATTAAAAATTATTTCTAATTATTACTAATTATTACAATTTATTACTAATTATTACAATTTATTGCCATTTATTACTAATTATTACAATTTATTACTAATTATTACTAATTATTACTAATTATTATAATTTATTACTAATTTTTACAATTTATTACTAACTAATACTAAGAAATACTAATTAATACTAACTAATACTAATTATTACTAATTATTACTAATTATTTCTAATTATTTCTAATTACTACTAATTATTTCTAATTATTTCTAATTATTTATAATTATTTATAATTATTACAAATTATTACAAATTATTACGAATTATTGCAAATTATTACTAATGAAAACTAATTGTTATAATTTATTACAATTTATTACAATTTATTACTAGTTATTATAATTTATTACTAATTATTACAATTTATTACTAATTATTACAATTTATTACTAATTATTACAATCTATTGCTAATTATTACAATGTATTTCTAATTATTTCAATTTATTTCTAATTATTTCAATTTATTACTAATTATTTCAATTTGTTACTAATTATTTCAATTTATTACTAATGATTTCAATTTATTACTAATTATTTCAATTTATTACTAATTATTTCAATTTATTACCAATTATTAAAATTTATAACTAATTATTACAATTTATTACTAATTATTACAATTTATTACTAATTATTACAATTTATTACTAATTATTACAATTTATTAATAATTATTTATAGTTAACACTTAGACATAATTATTCATAAAAATAAATACTAAAAAAATATCTAATTCTAATTTAATTTAATTGCATCTAATTAACAAAAATTATAAATAATTTAAAATAAAATAAATTAACTAAACAATAAAAAATTAGACAAATACCTTGAAACTGAAGCTTTCAGAGTATAAAATCCACGGATTATGCTCAGATTTAAAAGTTTAAACTATGAAAAAAAATTAGAAGAGATAGATAGAGAAGTTGAGAAAGAAGTAGAATAAGAAGAAAAACGGATGGGCCTAAGTGGCCTAATGGGCCTAAGTGGCCTAAGTTGCCTAATGGGCATGATTGGTCCAATGGGCCTAAGTGGCCGAATGTGCATAAGTGACCCGAGTTACTTAATGGGACCCATGGGCCAAATGGGCCCAATGGGCCTAATGGGTCCAATGGGCCTAATGGGTCCAATGGACCTAAGTGGCCAAAGTTACCTAATGAGCCCAATAGGCTGAATGTGCCTAATGGGCCCAATGGACTTAAGTGGCCTAAGTTGCCATATGGGTCAAAGTAGCCTAATGGGCTTAAGGGGCCTAAGTGTCCTAATGGGTCCAATGGGCCTAAGTGGCCTAATGGGGCCAATGGGCTTAAGTGGCCTAAGTTTCCTAATGGGCCAAAGTAGCCTAATGGGCCTAAGTGGCATAAGTTGACTAATGGACCTAATAGGCCTAATGGGTCTAACGGGCCAAATGGGTCTAATAGGTCTAAGTGGCCTAATGGGCCTCAGTAGCCTAAGTTGCCTAATGGGCCTAATGGGCCTAAGTGGCCTAAGTTGCCTAATGGACCTAATGGGTCTAATGAGCCTAATGGGTCTAATGGGGCTAAGTGGCCTCATCGGCCTAACGGTTCTAATGGGTCTAATGGGTCGAATGGACCTAAGTGGCCTAATGGGTCGAATGGGTCGAACGGGACTAAGTGGCCTAATGTGCCTAGGTGGCCTAAGTTACCTAATGGGATTGATGGTTCCAATGGGCCTAAGTGGTCTAATGGGTCTAAGTGGCATAAGTTGCCTAATGGGCCCAATAGGATGAATGGGTCTAATGGGCCCAATGGGCAGAATGGGCCTAATGGGTCCAATGGGACTAAGTGTCCTAAGTTTCCTAATGGGTTGAAGGGGCCTAATGGGGCTCATGTGCCTAAGTGGCCTAATGGGCCTAATGGACCAAAGTGGCCTAATGGGCTAAAGTGGCCTAATGGGCCTAATGGGCCTAAGTGGCCTAATGGGACCAATGAGCCCAATGGTCCTAATGGACCTAAGTGGTCTAATAGGCCTAATGGGATAATGAGCCTAATGGGCCTAAGTGGCCTAAGTGGCCTATTGGCCTAATGGGCATAAGTAGCCTAATGGGTCTAATGGGCCTAAGTGTCCTAATGGGACTAATTGGCCAATTGGACTAACGGGCCTAAGTTCAGTGATTTATGAAACTTGGTTGATAGAAGAATCCAAAGGGGGGATTGTTAGGGCCAAGATGACGAGGAAGGTGTTTGATTTCATATTTTGTATTTTGTTGTCAGGGAAAGCTTTTGAAGAAAGAAAATCACCTCACTTTGTATTCTGTAAACTCATAATGACCATTGTTTTCAAAATAATTGGACTCACTCTGTCCCTCATAAAGAGGCAAAGTTTTTTGAAAGAAAAGGCATTGATCAAACTTGTCTTGGGTCCGATATATGAAAAGATCATAATGAGGAATTGATCATTATCTGAAAAGAGAGAATAGGTTGCATGAGGAATGCATCTTGCTGGAAGTAAATGGCTATCTGATTCACATTGCATCTAGTATGAAAGAAGTTCTTGTTTTGATGAATAATCAGAGTCTACTAACTATGATAAAATTAAATGTGACTATGCTTTGCATATTCATATTTCATAAATCATAATTTTATTGGAGAACTTATGATGCAAGATTGATGGAAGAAAGGGGAAAAGAGGTATTCCAACCATATCTAGGTGGAAGAGAAGAAAGAGATTATTCCAATTGAAAAGTAATCGTACCCAATGCAATTAGATTCGGGCTAAGAAGGAAAGAATGAAGAAAGTGAGGATCGTAATCAGAATGATCATACCCAAAATGATAATTTTCTGGTACTGTAGCATGTTATTATGCATCGTATGCATAAGAAAACTTTCATACCCAGGATGATCATACTCAGGCTCAGGAAGAAAAAGATCGTACCCAATATGATCATATTTAAGCCAACTATTCTCAGAAAGATCATAATATGTACAATCATATTTAGATAAAGAATTTCTTGAGGCTGATGATTGAAAAGAGAAGGAAATAATGAGATCAATAATGTAGTAAACCATTTCAAAAGGGTTTAATTACTTTGTAGGTTTCAATTGGGTCAATAGTCATTGTATTAGAGTGGAATTGTTTTATATTTTAAAGTGGGTCAAGAGAAGAAGTGAATAAGTAAAGGTGGTTTGAAAGCAAAGTTTTTTGGATGTGAAATTGAGGGGGAGCTAAAAATTCAAAATAATTATCATATTCAGCATTCATAAGGAGAAGTGAAAGTTTTAGAAGAATTGAGAAGCTTCGAGAAGAGTTGATGAAGTCAAAATACACCCCAAATTTTAGGAGAAATTGAGATTAGGGTGAATTTGATTAAGGGGGAATTTTTTTGGATTCCTGTCAAAGCATCTAGAGGGTCACAATAAAAGGAGAAAATTATGTTGTACTTGAGGTGGACCAATGTACTGTTCATGAGAGAGAAGCTCCCAGTTTTAGAGAGAAGTAATAGTTTCTGTATTCACTTTTGTTGAATAAGTTTTGACAGATTGAAGTGAAAGAGAAGAGACAAGATCATAATATTGTATTCAGTTGATCATTGTACTAACTGTTTATCATACTCAGCTAATTACTGTATCCATGTTGTCAATCATATTCGCCTGATCATCGTATCAGGCTGGATTAATCAGCTCGTGATTTCCATACCGGGTCTTCTGAACTGAGGAAGATGGAGAATTGAAATAGTGTCGATTAATCTCTATCTAATTTTATAAAAGTTATACTTTTCATATTGGGTAATATCATACCGAGAATAATTGTATGAGGAAAATCATGTAAGGAAGAATCGTATTAAGGATAATCGTACGCAGAGGAATCAGACTGGGAAAATTGGACTTTGTTTTTTTTCTTACCAAAGCCCAGAAAGTTCTTACCATCTTCTGGGTAAAAAATTGAAGAAGTGTTTTCAATTAAATACATTTGTTCAATTGAAAAGAAGAACTGATAACCTGATTTGTTGCACAATCATTGCATTACCCTATTTATGCTAAGAGGGTGCACATGCACAATTGGATTGTTTACATAGTGCAACACAAGTGAAAGGGTATATCCTACTCGTAGTAATCCAATGATTATTTTGTAGTGGATTGCGTGGTATTGAAACACTTCCATACCATACCATGGACGTAGCTCTTCTTATTGAAAAGTGAATCTTGTAAATACTTGTGTTCCTCTGGGTGTGTGCTTGAATTATTTTCAGTAGGGAATAAAATCTTTAATAGGTGGTGAATGTTGTTTCATTTGAAAAGAAACCTAACAGAAAAGAAGCATCACTGATTCACTCCCTCCCCCTCCCAATGATACAATCATCCGTTGGGAACTTTCAAGTAGCCTAATGGGCCCAAGGGGCCTAATGGGCCTAATGGGCCTAACTGGACTAATGGGTCTAATGGAATTAAGTGGTTGAATGGGATTAACTGAACTAAGTGTCCTATTAGGCCCAATGGGCCTAATGGACCTAATATTTCTAACTAGTCTAAGGGGCCTAATGGGCCCCATGGGCCAATTGAGCCTAACTGGACTAAGTGGCCTAAAAGGTTGAAGGGGCCTAAGTGACCTAATAGGCCTAACGGGCCTAAGTGGCATAATGGGTCCAATGGGCTGAATGGGACCAACTGGCCTAACTAGCCTAACTACCCTAATGGTCCCAATGAGCCTAAGGGGCCTAAGTGGCCTAATGGGCCTAACTGGCATAAGTGTTGGCCCAATGGGGCTAATGGGTCGAAGTGGCCTAAGTAGCCTAATTGGCCTAATGGGCCTAATGAGCCTAATGAGCCTAAATGTCCTAATGGGCCCAATGGGACTAACTAGACCAATGGGAAAAATGGGCCAAACTGGCCTAACTTGCATAAGGGGCCCAAGGACCCTAAGGGTTTAATGGGTTCAGTGGGCCTAACTAGCCAAAGTGGTCCAATGGGCCCAATGCACCTAATGGGCCTAACTGGCCTAAGTGGTCTAATGGGATGAATAGGCCTAAGTGGCATAATGGGCCCAATGAGCCCAATGGGCCTAACTGGCCAAAGTGGCCTAATGGACCTAACTGGTCTAAATGGCCTAATGGGCCTAATGGGATGAATGGGCCTAAGTGGTGTAATGGGATGATTGAGTTTAAGTAGCCCAATGGGATGAATGGGCCTAAGTGGCCCAATGGACCTCATGGGCCTAATGGGTTGAATGGTCCTCATGGGCCTAAGTGGCCTAATGGGCCTAAGTACCAAATGGGCCTAAGTAGCCTAATGAGCCTAATGGGCCTAATGGGCCTAAGTGGAAGAATGAGACAAATGGTCCAAATGGGCCTAAGTAAAAAAATGGGCCTAATGGGCCTAATGGGCATAATGGGCCTAAGTGGCCTAATGGGACTAAGTGGCCTAATGGGCCTAGGTGGCCAAATGGTCCTAAGTGGCCTAATTGACCTAATGGGCCTAAGTGGTGTAATGGTCCCAATGGCCCTAAGTGGCCTCATGGGACTAATGGGAATAATGGCCTAAGTGGCTTGATGGTCCTAATGGGCCAAAGTGGCTTAATATGGCTAAGTGGATTAATAGGCCTAAGTGGCCGAAGTGGCCTCATGGGCCTAAGTGACCTAAGTGGCATAATGGGACGAATGGGCCAAAGTGGCCTGATGGGCCTAATGGGCCTAAGTGGCTAAAGTGGCCTAATGTGCCTAAGTGGTCTAATGGGCCTAATGGGCCTAAGTGACCTAATGGGATGAAGTGGACTAATGGGCCTAAGTGGTCTAATGGGTCTAATGGGCGTAAGTGTCCTAATGGGACTAAGTGGCCTAATTGGGCTAAGTGGCCCAATTGGAATAATGGGCATAATGAGCCTAAGTGGCCTAATGGGCCTAAGTGGCCTAATGGGCCTAAGTGGATGTTGACAATCCATTCTGTTAAAGAGTTGAAAAAATGACAAAGGGAATCACCTTAGAAAGAAAATGGGAAAATACATGAAGAAGAATCAATATTTTCAAAGGCATAGATTTTGAATCGCCTTAGTCAAGCAAAAACATCGGCGGTGCGTAGCCTACTTACGCGCCCCTATCTAGCGCGAAAGTGTACTTTTGCACCCAAATCATTTTACCCAAGGTCACTTATTTGCCTATAAATATACCCTTGGGGCCCTCATTTGTATGGATTAATTTTCTTGAAGCCCAATTGCTGCTCTCGTCGCCCTAGTACTTCACCCCAGTCTTCCGAAACTTTCAAGGTAGTTCTTTAACACCTTGAGCGGAGGATTTAAGGGAGGATTATTGTACTTAAGTCCTTTTAGTATTTAAAAACCATAACACTTGTGCTCCTAAAGTTCCCAACCTCCCCAAGTTATAAATACTTGCACGCCGCCCATTCCTTTCACAGGAACTTGAGCGTCCCCACTTCTTGGATCACCTGTGAACTCTAGAAGGCTTGATCAAGGTCTCACCCAACTATTACCATACATGTTTTTTGTCGCTTAAGTGAACATCAGGTCTCCCAAGTGTACTTGAACACCCAAACTTGCGCGCCCTTCTCTACTTGGGTGCCCCTCTTTGATTCACATACTCTCTTCACTCTCTTCAATTTACAATCCATTAAGCCTTCCTCAGAGCCATTCATGGAAAGGATTCTTCTTCATTGGATCCCTTGTATGAAAGTGATTCTGTTGAGACCTCCACCAAAACCTCTTGACTTATCAAACCTTTGGGAAAGGCACATCAGTGTGTCTCCTATTTGGGTTTGTATTTCCATGGTCAGAGATTTCCCAATTTGTTTCACAATGGGGTTAGGATACATGGAATGTCTTTGGGTTTTTATATCGACAGTCACATGGAATTTTATCTTAGGAACAGTACTAGGAAGTTCCTGGTACTGAGAATAGGGGTTTGGGCATTGGCCTCTCCCTTCTCAAAGAGCTGGAAACCTCAAATTCTGGTAAGGAAGGTATGGTTCACACCTAATTTTCTTCCTTTTAAAATAAAGGAGAAGTATCCCTCCCTTAACAGGATCAATTTTAGGGATACCATCTTGGCATAAGCCACTAGCTTTTATTGCAGGAGGCAACATCATTGCTCCTCCTCTCTTCTTCGGTGCCAAAGACCAGAGGGGAGATGGTCACAGGGACTCTTGTTACCCTTTCCCTCTCCCTCTGTGATTTTTCACCATGTGAAACCATCCTGGTATAATCCCATCACCTTCATCACTTCCTCCTTACATTAGACCCTTGTCCAATGTAAATAGAATAGAGGGAAGGCTCTTTGCCTTACCCTCTTCCATGGTTACCTCAACCTCGTTCACCTTAGACACCATAGGGGCGTCGTCTTCCACCAAAAGAGGAGGAAAATTTTGAAAGTGTGAATGCATTTGTTGAATTTTTGACATTCTCTTGTTTCTCACATGGGCTTAGAGATTTGTCATGATCACAACATTTGCACAATTGAAGGAACTACAAGAACTATGATTCTTGTTCAAACCAGGGTATGTAGGAAGCCCTTTCAGGGCTCGAGCTCACCGGATATTCTCTTCAAGAATCCAACCTCAATTCCCTTAATCTGGGCATCCTCCTTTGGAATAATCCCCAAATTAAACCCTTAAGTTACCAAGGCATCCTTTTCAAGAATTAAGCCCAAAATCATTTCTCTCAAAGGAATATACTCTCCTTTGAGACTTATCAAACTACATGGTCTTTGATTCCCATTTATATGGGATACGTAGGAAACCTCCTCGAGGTTCAAACCCAACACTTCAAATCAACCTTGTTCTCCTTGGTCCATATTCCCATTAGGGTCTGATTCTACTTGGAAACCCATATCCTTTCTAATTTCCTTGGGATGCTTCAGCATAAGTCCCACATTAAGTTTCAACTAAGCATCTTCCACTTAGTGGTCCTTATCACATGACCTTAAAAGGTATGATGTGTCCCATTCAATGGAACCGGACTATGAGGGTTATGATTCCTCTCACAAGGATACGTAGGTAGCCTATCTTATGGGAATGATCCCAAAATCAAATCAAACCTTCATCTCCCTGGATGAAAATAAAATTCCAAAGTGCCCCACTGAGTGGCTTAAAAACCAGTATCATAAAAAAGATGATTAAAAGAATCTCTAAGTAGTATATTAGAGGATACCATTGATGGAAAAACTCGAATACATACCGATATTTCCATTAATGAAGAACCTCGAATGCATACTGATGATTCTAAAATTTTACACATGTTAATAAGTGATTATAAATTCCAAGGGATACTTATGATATAATTGGTGAATTAATAATGATTCATGAAAATATTTTAATTTTACAAAGAGAGTCCCAGAGTAGACAATAATTCCCCCCAAAAGGGTGTGATGAGTCCGACCTCCCATCCACTCGACCAATGCACGTTCTTAAGTATCGTAATTTTCAAAACTTAACGAACGCCTGCCTTTGGAAAGAAGTTCATCTTTGGATAAATAATTTTTGGAAGTTTCCGGTCCCATGAATAAATCCAATGGAAACCGTATGGAAATAGTGATTCTTAAATCTAGAACACACGTTTCAAGGAACTATGAAACAAAAATGGTGAACCCAACGTGAATCTTTAACCATGTTAATAATGTTACTCACCTGTTAGGCCCCTATAAATTGATAAAGGAAGGCTAGACAAAGGAATAAATCATGCATGTATCCATCTGAAAAGATGTTGCTTTAATAGATCTTGTTGTTGTTTCATGTTTTCCACAGAATTCCCTTAAATCCAAAGAATTTCTTTCTCCAAGACAACATCTGTGAACTTACCGAATGCTGCTCAAGTTTGATCTCCATCTATGGGAAGGAAGTTATCACCAACACAACGTCTTCAATGCTGGGTCTCTAATGTGCTGGTAAAGGAATATCACCACCATGGTACAATCCTAAATTTGGAGGCTGCTCGACAGGCCCTCCAGGTCAACAACAATCCTCGATCATCTGGCCAATGATGACCAATGATCAAGAAGAAAATGGTGCCAAGCACCGTCTCCAACCGATTCAGGTCTTTATCCCCAGAATGACACATTCAATCCCTCCCATACTACAGGGAGGTGGATCAAGAGGTCGCACAAGGCCTCAATTCAAGAATGCAGGAGTCCTTCCTAAGGACTCCCACCAACAATCACCATTAGAATCATGTCGTAGTGTACCCCCAACATGATGGGGGTGTTGCCTCTGGGGATTATGCTCAGGTCTCTCAGACCCAGGCATGCAAGAAAAACTGCTAGGGACAACGTTCGGTTAAAATGGATAAGGTTCTGACCTCTACCTCTGTCATAAAATCCCATCAATTTAACTTGATGGCAAACAACGAGCAGGCACATACACCCGTCCGTCCTAATTTTGTTGCTCAGAAGTATCTTCTGACAGAAACCCACCAATACCACTAGATAAACCTGGTGGAGTACCATGAATAGGAACATACACCTGCTTACAAGTTATCATCCAGTCAGCAGGCTTGTCTGACTGCATTTAAAGATGCTCGCCAATATAATGTGGTGGGAACTGGTAAACAGGAACATACACCTGTTTACAATCACCATTTTTGTTAGTAGTCTCGTCTGCCAGTATTGAAGTAAATCCATCAACCATACTTGATGGGAAACAACCAGAAGGCACATACACCTTCCCATGTTCATCAAGCCTACCAATAGTCTTGTTTGGTAGCTCCCGAAGAAGTTAGTCAGAAAGCTTCGACGAAAAATTTAGGGCAAACCCAACTCTATGCCCCCATGAATGAGTATTTTCAATACCCATTGATAGGAAAAGGAGGATAGGAGAAGGCACATACACCTAATCCTGATACAGAATGGACGTATATTCCCATTCCGGCCGTTGAAGTCCCCAAACATATTCTATCAATGGTGAAAGAGCAGACGAAAATCCCTGCCCATATTCTGGAAGCATGCTAGGATATTTTAACAACTACTTCAGTAGTATCAGGGGATCATACACATAAATCTATCCCCATACATGGGATGACACATCGGTATGCCATCCTGGAGAAGATACAAACCTTTGTTCCAGTCCAGGAGGGTCATGGGGCATACTCCCCCATATCATATGGAAAACAATATCGGGAACATATACCCTTTCTAATTGGAGGTAATCGGTCTATTCTGGTAACAAATCCAAGGCAGGAACATATACTTGCCCATGATAACCACTTTTCCCAGCAAGTGGCCCCAACTAAGTATAAGAGAACATCCAAGAAGAAGTCTCGCCAAGAATTGTTGTAAAATCAAGAGTTAAGCTACGATGTGACTCCTCTTAATGTTGGAGTTCTTGAATCCCTCGGACATTTATCTATTGATACTCAAGATATTATCCTCTCATTACCAGATTATGGGAGTGGTAGTTGTAATTCTGAAGTTTCTCATTAGACACTTCATCATGAAGGATTTCTTTATGAAAATTCGGTCAATCCAGAGTGCCTATCTCTGGATGAGAGCCATGGTAACCCTCTGTGTGGCCAGAAGACCAAGGAGAAAGAAGATTTATCCCTTGTTGTAATCCATCATGGTGATCCTCCCCATGATGACATTCACTACGAAATCCCTCTCCACAGTAGTATTTCACATTATCAAGACAATTCCTAATTGAAAATGTAGTTATGAGAAATCCCTCCTATCTTGAGGCACTTGAAAACACAAGCCCTCCTACCATCAATGCATTACGCATTGGTAAAGGAAAAGGTCAGAACGCATCTCACTTTTCTGCTAGAGAAGGTCAGTCTATTTCGCTTGAAGAGATACTTTCACGACAATAAGAGGAAATGAAGGAGTTGAAAAGACACAATACAAAGTTACTTCGAAACAACATTTCTGCTAGACATACTCCCCAGGAAAGTCCTCATCTTACAAATCTTGTAGGAGCTCCTCAGCAAAGAGAATTTGTAGTAACTACAGATGTAAATAATGAATTCCCTCCATTGGGTACACAATTAAGGTAGGACCATATACATCATGATAAACCTATTCTCGTGGGTTATCCAAGGTAGATATCAGCACCATCATTAGTGGTTTTACTGGTCGTTGCACCAGATCAAGCTCCAGTTGCTATACCTGCACAGGTTCTAGCTCATTCGGATGTTCCCCAAATGCTTATGAACACAATTGAGGCATTAAAGACTCGATTGGAATCTATGGAGGAACGATGTGCACCAGTTCAGCTAGAAAAGAGAGCTTACCCTAAATGGGTGGATGCAATTCCTCCCCCCACCAAATTTTGTGAATACCACATTCCCAATCTTTAATGGTTGGAGGGATCTAGAAAAAAACTTAACACATTTTGTTTCTCGTTGTGATCCCATGATGGAAACTTCTCAATAATAAGAAACAGTTAATCTTAGGTGTTTTGTGTAGTCATTATAAGGACCAACTTTTGTCTGGTATACAAGTTTGCAATCTCGATCAATTACTGGATGGGAAGATCTCCATCAGAAATTCCTTCTTCAATTTAGCTCAATGCTACCAAAGACAATAGTTTTTTTATCATACCAATTGTAAACAAATGGAGAATGAAAGAGTTTAATATTTCATTGCACGATGGAAAAGATTAACATATTACTTAAGTATAGCACTCCCTCAAGAAGAATTGCTGTTAATCTATGTGGAAAATATGCATGTTGAACTACACACACCATTGATCTCTATGAAATACATAGGAGGGTTTCGAGACCTTACTTCAATCGCTCAGTAGATAGAAGACTCTATTATATAAACAAAGGCTAAAACTCATGTAATTCCATCAGCTCCGGGGAGGAGGATAGGAAAGGCATAAGCTGCTATAGTCACACTTAAGCAGGCACCCGTACCTGCTTCTACTTCAAGACCTTCATCATATCGAAGGGATCCATCTCTTGAGAATCAAAAACAACGACTGCCTCTTCAAAATGATCAAAGAGATAAAAGGCGAAAACAATTTGAGGAATTAAAGAATAAAGTTTATTCTTTCAGGAATGAACAAGTTCCTGGTTACTTCATCTCAGCCTTAGAAAACAATTTGGTTCAATTTCCAAGGCCAAAGAAACCAAATAAAGAAGGAGATGAAGATCTTTCAAATTATTGTCCCTTTCATCAGATGTTGGGACACCCCATTCAAGAGTGCTTTGTTTTTAAAGACCTTATGCAAAATATGGTAGACTCTAGACAAGTGAAATTAAAAAGTTCATCAGCTCAAGTTTCATGTGTTACTGCTACTAATACAGAGGAAGAGGGAGAATGGAAAGAGGTCAAAAGTAAAAATTTTCAGAAATGTGATGACTAGATGATCAGGAAATTGATCAACCAGACTCATGTTATTTTAAAAACACAATTGAGACAACTAATTTTATCTTCTGCCACTCCGACCACAGCAAAACCATATTCATCAAAAGTACATTCTTCAAAGATGTGAAGTGATCATAAAGACAAAGAGAAGTCAGAAGAAGATGAGCTTGTGTCAAGTCCAAAGTTGTCCTTGACACTGAAAGATTTTATGACATCTGTTTCAAAAGCACGGGCACCGCCTTGCAAAACAGCACAATTAGAATTGACCTATCAAGAAGAGTCTTTGTCAGATGAAGAATTGATATTTGGTTCTGTTAATGTTATCCATTTAACGGATCCTTACTCCAATGGTGATTCTGATTATAATGATCTAGAATTACTTGTACCTAATTGGGGAACAAGAGGAAGGGTACAAGGCCGAGGATACATGGTAAGACATGGGAATTCCAGAAACCACCATTTTAACTCTACCCCTGCTCAAACCATATATGCGGCAGAAACTCGTAGAAGGGCCCTTCAGCGGGCTGAATAGGAACAAGGAGTTTCTTTCATGAAAGACAGGTTTAGTTCTAACACAATTATTTTGGAAGACCAATTAGAAGTAACTTCATCTTCCTCTCAACAAATGAACAGACCTAGTCAGTCTAATTTACCAAATCCAGTAGTATTTTCAGCTTCTGATCCAATGCAGAGTATATCTACAACAGAGGCATCAACTTCCAAAGCACATGGAAAACCACATCCCCATGTTGGGAAACACAGACCTTTGGACCAAAAGTATGATGTCTTGAAACAATTGGCCCAAGTACTAGCCAAGTTGTCAATTCTGGATCCTTTAACTTTTCAAAAGATCTTCGAGAGGCACTCATTGAGGCTTTGTCAAGTCCTTAAGAGTTTGAAACTGAAGTTGTTGTTGATGAGGTTTACCGTATAGATAATGATCTTTTATAATTTCATGCAGTCATATATTTTACAGATAAAGATGAAGATGATGTTGTACATGGAAAAATAAGACCTTTTTATTTGTATGACAAGGTCAATGGCGTAGACATCTGATGAGCCTTCATTGATAATGGATCCAGAGTCAACCTAATTCCTGTTCATACACTTCGTCGATTGGGCCTGACTGAATTTGACTTATATCCTTTGACTATATTGTTGCAAGGATATGACAAGAATGAACAAGAACCTCTGGGTGAGATTACACTCAGAACTCAGTTTGGAGATCTTGTGTCTAATTCAGATTTCATGGTTGTTCGTCAGGACACAACCTTCAATATTCTACTTGGAAGGCCTTGGTTGCATCAACATGCAACCATACCTTCATCATACCACTAATGTCTGAAGTACTATTTTAATGGTCAAATCGGGACATTTTATGGTGACAAGGCTCCATTCAAAACATGTGAATCTCAATATATTGAGGCAGAGTTTTATCACAAAAAAGGAACGAAGCCCATGACAAAGAAGATAACCATAATTAATGCTCCAAATGGACTGGAAAAGATCCCAGAAAATCCATTAATACATTTTAGTACAGATTATGGGTTACCCATCAATCAAATTGAAAGGGTAAAACCAAATCTAAAGACTCATCCAACAACTTCCATAATATCAATTATGGTAATTGAGCCTGATAACATGGAAGAAACCGTTGATCCACCAAGCAATGATGAAAGTCTGAATAGAGATGTTTTCATTTCATCTTATGAACTTCAAAAAGCCTCTACTTCATCGATCAGAGTAGAAGAAATTGTAGTAATTTTAGATAAAGACAAAGATGTTGATTCTCAGTCCATCAATCTCTCTTTATTAGCATAGGAATACCCTTTTTCATTAGTTAGGTCAAATATGGTGGCCTCTTCTTTGGGTTGTTCAAATAATAATTTCCCCTCTAACTCTGAGAGTTTTGCTTCATCATTCACTATGCAAGTGGAAATAGAAGAGCTAACACATAATGAAGAAGAAGAGTAAGATCTCAGGGATGCTCCTCTAGTATTTGAGGAAGGTGTCTCTACCACTATGGATGAGCTTAGAGAAATAAATCTGGTTATAGAAGAATATCCACGCCCCACTTTAATTAACGTGTCCATGACCTCTGAAGAGCAAGAGGTGTATAATTCCTTTCTAAAGAAACATCGAGATATATTTTCTTGGAATTATACAGAAATGCTAGGTCTTGATCCTAATGTAGCCGCCCATCATTTTGGTTTTCCAGAAGAACATCGTGGATTCAAGTAGAATCAAGAAGAACACACCCAACTCGTGCCTCTAAAATTGAAGCTGAAGTTGATAAGCTTATAAAGGACAATTTTGTTAGGGAAGTTTAGTATCCCAAATGGATGGCCAATATTTTCCTAGTGAAAAATAAGAATGGGAAAATTAGTTAGAGTCTTCATTTATTTCATAGATCTTAACCAGCATTGTTCTAAAGATGATTTTCTAGTTCCGATTACAGAGCTCCTAATTGATGAAACAACTATATATGAAGCTCTTTCCTTCATGGATGGCTACTTTGGGTATAATCAAATCCAAATGGCTCTAGAGGATGAAGAATATACAACCTTCAAAGCCCCCCAAGGTTTGTTTTGCTATCAGGTAATTCCCTTTGGCCTAAAGAATGCAGGTGCAACATATCAACGTGCCATGCATTATATCTTCAAACCCTTCTTGGGTAAATTTTTTGAATCTTATGTGCATGATTTGGTGGTCAAATCCAGAAAACGTTCCAAACACTTGGATAATTTGGAGTCTATATTCAATAAACTTTAGCAACATAGTTTGAAGATGAATCCCTTGAAATGTGCTTTCAGGGTAACCTCAGGAAAATACCTTGGCTTCATTGTACGCCATCGTGGTATCAAAGTTGATTCTGAGAAAACAAAATCAATCCTTGGTATGTCACCTCCTCGAAATTTGAAAGAATTAAGAAGAATCCAAGGATACTTGGCCTATATTTGGTGCTCCATTGCTAATTTGGCAGGTAAGTGTTTTCCTTTCACAAGATTAATGAAGAAGGGAGTTACCTACCAATGGACTGAAGATTTACAAGAAACATTTGATATCCTAAAGAAATATCTCTTGAGTCCACCAGTATTGATGCCACCTGTTGAAGGAAGAACACTTATTCTCTATGTGACAACTTTAGAGCGATCACTAGGTGCCTTCCTCGCCCAAAAGAATGATGTTGGGAGTGAAAACAGCCTTTACTATCTCAGGCTCACTATGTTTGATGCGAAAACTTGATATTCAAGTATTGAAAAGTGATGCCTGTCATTAATCTTTGTAGTTCAGAAATTGAGACACTAATTGTAACATCATTAGGTCCAATTTCTATCTCGTAATAATCCACTTAAATTTATCCTTCGTCGTCCTATGATTACAGGGCATCTGACACAGTGGGAAGTTATTTTGCGACAGTTTGATATCAAATTTGTGCCTCAAAAGGCAATAAAAGTCCAAGCTCTGGCCGACTTCCTTGCTGGGCATCCACCTGTGGAAGATACATCGTTTAATACTGAACTTCCTGATGAAGAGGTATTCTCTATTCAAGATAATCCCCAAACATGGGAAATATATTTTTATGGTGCTTCTAGAAGTCCAATAGGGAAGAGAATGGAAAACCCTAAACTCAAAAAAGTTGGGTTAGGAATTGTCCTTATTTCCTCAGAAAAAGGCAGTATTGCCTTATTCTTTCCTATTATTGGAAGGTGGTACCAACAATGAGGCATAATAACAAGCTCTCATCGCAGGTTTAGAATTGTCTCTTCAGGTGAAAATGGATCATTTAAAGGAAAAAGTGATTCATAATTAGTAATCAAACAAATAAATGGGGAATATTCTATTAGAAAAGAAGAGTAAATCCCTTTGTTTGATTACGTTAGAGGGTTAATGGATGAATTTACCTTAGAGAAAACATTTTCTAATGTCCTGCAATCACAAAATGTCCAAGCAGATGCACTGTCTAATGCATCTATAGCCTTGGAAGATCCAAATCGGGATGACACAATTATCAACATAACCCATCGCCGTGTGGTCTCACCTTTTGTTTAAACCGGAATGGAAGAAATTAATGAAATTTTACCTATTTATGAACCATATAGTCATACCACATGATGGAGAACATCCATCATGTAATATCTTAAAAATGGGGTACTTCCACCAGATAGGGCTAAGAAAGAACTAATCCGGTGACGAGCGGCCAATTTTACTCTTTATGACAGTCCAGACCACCAAAAGATCCTTTACAAGTGAGGCTTTGATGGAATTATCTTCATATGTATTGATGGAGAAGAGACTGCAGCTGTCATGAAAGAAGTACATTCAAGAGCTTGTGGTGCCCACCAATCTGGGCACAAACTCTCTGATCAGATCCGAAGGCTTGGATACTTTTGGCCTTCAATGACACATGATTGTATAGATTTCACTAAAAAATTTCATCCCTACCAAGTACATTCCAACTTCATTCATCAACCCCCAGAGTTTCTACATATAGCTAAATACTCCTGGCCATTTGCTACATGGAGAATGGATATAGTAGGACCTTAACCTCTAGCCATGGCTAAGAAGTTCAAGTATATTCTCACTGCCACTTACTTCTTCTCTAAATGGGCTGAGGCAATACCTTTCAAGGAATTCGGGGCCAAAATCATTGTTAGTTTTTTCAAAACTAATATCATCTCCAGATTTGGTGTCCCTCATACTATTTTGATGGGCAATGGCACCAATTTTTTATCTGCTGAAGTAAAAAAGTTATATCAGGAACATAATATCAAGTCCAACCATTCATATCGCTATCATGCGGTGACCAATGGATAGATAAAGGCATTCAACAAAACTCTATCAAATATACTCCAAAAGATGGTAGATAAAGATAATAAATCATGGCCTGATAAACTTTTTAATGCTTTATGGGATTATCGGACAACTACCTGTACTGCTACCCGAGAAACTCCTTATTCATTAGTATATGGAACCTAAGCAGTTTTTCCAATTAAATTACAATTTCCTTCACTTAGAGTTGCAATCTTTGATCAGTTATCTATAGATGAGAGGTCTCAGAAATGGTTCAATGAGTTGGAATGATTAGACGAGAAAATATTTCATACTTTTCATCATTTAGAATTATATCAGAATAGAATAACACGAGCTTTTAATAAGAAAGTTCACCTTCGTTCATTCCTTCAAGGAGAATTGGTATTGGTCCTTAGGACTCCAATGATACTAGGAAAGAAACCTCCAAAACTTGATCCAAAGTGGGAAGGACCTTACTCAATACATAAGGTTTATTCAAATGGATCCTATCCTTTAATCTCAATGGATGGGGAGCTTATTACAACTCCAACCAATATGAGATTCTTAAAGAAATACTTTGTGTAATTATACATCTTTGTCCTCACTGCAAGACTTAAAACTGCACAGTACAATGTCCTTGCTGCAAGACTTAAAACTACACAACCCTCATGTCCTAGTTGCAAGACATTAAACTGTATAATAACCATCAGCGTCCATGCTTCATGATGTTAAAGTTCATAGCATCTTCGTCCTTGTCGCATGACGTTAAATTGCTTGACATCATTTGTACAACTAACGTTTTATATAGTTGACGTTAGAAGCTTCCATAAGAAAACATCATTGATATCATTTCTACTCCTTAGTGGAACATGAGTCCCTCTTTTCTTTATACCTAAGTAAGATCTGCATAGGGACCTTATTTCAAGAGCTACGTATGGCTTGATTCTCATTTTCAATGAGATACATAGAGATGCCTAAATCTCCAATTTTGGGCCCAACCATAACCACAAAATCTTTTTATTTTCTTTTCAACTCCTATGTATGAATCAGATCTATACAGAGTGTTTCTTTAAGATATATGATTTGGTTTTTATACTATTTTATGTCTTAAGATTTACCATTCTCTTAGAATGTGTCAAAAGCCCCTATTCTTCATGTTAAACTCGATTACCATGAGGAATGATTTTTTTCAATAACTACGTATGGATTGATTTTTATTTTCCAATGATATATGTAGAGATGCCTAAATTTCTAATCTTGGGCCCAGCCACAATAAAAAAACATTTATTTATTGTATAAGAATCAAATCTGCATAGGAAATGTTTTAAAAACTATGTATGACTTGATTATTTCCCCAGAAATACATATAGTGACACTTAGGTTTTATCCATTAATTCTGTCACAATATGTATTTAATTTCACATCGGTTCATTTTCATCCTTACCACATGATGTTAAAATGCATAGAAATCTAACACCCATATTCTTCATTTGCATCACCTTTGCATTGTAAAAGAAACCCTTACTGCTCCTTGTTTCTCACACCGAGCATAGATCACATGGGATTAGGAATTGGGTAAATGGATTCTTTATATAAATAAGGTGTTTCAATTTCTTATGGGGTTATTAAGGTCTTCACTTCATGACTTGAAACTGTATAGTATAATGTCCTCATTGCATGACTTAAAACTGCACATCACTATATTCATTCAGAGGAAACAAAGAAAGTATCCATTTTTATATATGTGTTAGATATATGTAAAGGACATCAAAATTATGGTCAATATTGATTCAAAAATTTTTCATGTGAAATAAGAAAAACCCCCTTCCATATTCCACACTCTTAATCTTGAATATTTCAAGATCCTCATAATCTTTCTTACGGTTTCTGGTGACATAGTTTCTAATAACTGAGATCTCTTTTGCCTGACTATGCAGCACGTGCCCTTAGGTACCCTTGCATAAGTTGCCTACATAACAGGACTACCAGTCAAAATATGCCACTATTTGTCTATGTCGCATATTCCCCAGTTGGCCCTACATAATACAGCCCCCATAACAGGTTTTTCAAATAATGGTAATTTCATTCTTGGTTATAGTATCTTTGTCCCCTTTAATCTTTGATGAAAATATACAATAATCTGTATTTTAAAATAGCCATTCAAGTATACTTGTCCCATTATCTTTCTCACAATCTAAAAGTCTTCAAGACCATGGTTTACACATTTCCCTCACCATGTGTTCAATACAATATGAAATAACCTTGAAATCACTTGGACACATATTATATATTGTTTCCATTTCTGGTCCTAATTGTATGACCTAAAACTACAAACACCATATCTCTTACGTTTGGGTCAGATCTTTGTAAAAGTCATATTCCTATGATTCTTTGGACATCTTGATTGAAAATACCCTTTCCATATTCAGGTACCTTCTCCATAAACCAAACTCTATGCTTTGGAAAATCTGAATCTCCATAAACTTTCTTTGACTTTTGGAAATAGAACGTTAAACTTCTAAGAAATCTTTTTGCCTGACTATGCAGCACATTCCCTTAGGTGGCCTTGCACAAGTTTCCCGCATAACAGGACTTTCAGTCAAAAGATTACAGTATTTGTCTATGAAACATATGCCCTAGTTGGCTCTGCATAATACATCCCCCATAATGGGTTTGTCAAGTAATGGTAACTTTGTTCTTGGAAAATACTTCCTCTAATGCTTTTATCCCTCTATGAAAGTATGTTTCTGAACAAATTATCAAGAAATTAGAAGATTTTTCTCATACATTTGGTCAAATCTAAAGACCTTAAATTAAATCCACAAATGTCCTCACTGCATGACTTAAAACTGCATAGTACAATGTCATCACTGCATGACTTAAAACTGCACAGTACAATGTCCTCACTCCATGACTTAAAATTGCATAGTACAATGTCCTCACTGCATGACGTAAAATTGCACAGTACAATTTCTTCACTGCATGACTTAAAACTTCACAATACCATATCAAAAATTCCCCTTTTTGATAAAATTTTAACCATTACTCATAAAACAAATTTGTATAGAGATAGTTTTCCTATTCACGATTATGTTGTTCTAAAATAACCCTTTTTAATTATTAAAATTACTTTCCTTGGAAAAACCACCCACCGTGGTCTAGAGTCACCAAAATCTTATTTTCCCCTATATATCAACAACAAAATGTTAAACTTCAAAGATATACTTTTCTTGAGTATACAGCATGTGCCCTTAGGTAGCCTTGCATAAGTTGCCTACATAACAGGACTATCAGTCAAAATATTCCACTATTTTTCTATACAACATATTCCCTAGTTGGACCTACATAAAATAGTCCCTATAATGGGGTTTTCAAGTAATGTTAACTTCGTTCCTGGAAAAGAAACCCCTTATGTTGATACAGGTTTTAAATTTGGTGACCATGAAAATCATGGCTCAAGATTCCCCTTGGAAATATTTAAAGAATATTAAATAAATTCTTAGCCATAGAGTTTTGTTTAGGATCTAATTCAAAGTTTATGGTCAAATATATTTCGACACTAAATATTATCCCATTATGCTTACTGGGTCCAATGGCCAAAGTAAACCAAAATAAATTATAGAAAGTGAAAACATAAATGATTAAAGGCAAAATAATTTTTATTTATGAAAATTTTCATATAGGAGCATCCAAAAATTGGAGTCTCTCTCAAGAATTACAAAAGGATTTCTACGTAATTCCTCATTTTTTAACAACTTCTCGAGCCCCATCAATTGCTTGTTGGAGTTTGTTTATATGACCCGCCTCACTCTCTTCAGCATGATGAAGTGCTTCTTTAGCATCTGCGATGGATTTTTCACCTTCCTTATGGACTTCTTCTAATGAGATATGAAGATGGTCAATCTCCCCTGTAATGATATCTAACTCATGTTGGAGGCGCAGTTGATGAACCGTCTTTTCTTTAATTGTCTGTGTCAGTCCCTTTAACTTTTAATTATGATTAGCCTTAGAAGTACTGCTTGGAACTCTTCAATATTGATAGACAGTTTGGCTTTTATCAATTCTTGTTGAAACTTTTGTTCTTACTCCCTTCTCCGGATAATCTCTTTCACCGCAGTATGAATTTCACAATATTCAAAACCTCTAAATCCTAGCGTGATAAACAAAGATGAAAGTCATGGAATTCTTGAAGGTAGTTCCTCAAGGGGCATCTCAGATATTATCTTCTAGATACTTTTCCATGCTTTGTGACGAGTAAGACGAAGGGCCTTCTGCAGTTCTGAGTCTGATTCAGAATCACTATCATAAGGAGGGGTATATTCTAGGACTAATGCACTTAAAGAAGTGCCTTGTTTTGTTCCTTTAATAATGGTTACTCCACCTCCTAATGTTGTTTGGTATGATGCAGAGGCTTCACCTCCAGACCAAGCCATTGAAGTTGATAGCCCTATATGGTAAATTGATAATTATTGTTATATTCAAGAGATAACAAGTGAATGTGACCACAATATCAGTATCTATTACCTAGAAGTAGGTCAGTAGCTTGAGAAGAATCCTCCCCAATATTCTCAATTTTATAAATTTTGTTTGATGTCTCTAGTTGAGGAGTGCTATCTTTAATATGATCAGGATTTTCAGAGTGAATCTCAGGAAGATCTGCTATCTCAAGATTCACCTGAGCCAATGTATCCACAATAGTGGGGTTGATGTTAATATCAACGCTTCCTTCAAGTACTAGAGAAGAAATAGTTTCTTTAGATGGAACTGCATATTTAAATCAACCATGGTTAATAGGTTAATCATAAGAAGATTAACAGGACAAATAATGAGAACTCACGTCCAGTTGATTCTATATAAGGAACTCTAAAATATTCTAAATCATTTGATATTTTAACATGTTCTAATAGTTCTTAAAAATATATGCCAAGGTTCATCATTTCATTCAATAATATCTCAGATCCCAGGTTAATCTCACTTGTGGGAGCACTTGGCATGTTTGCTTCACAACCTTCCTCCGATAACCTGTGACCACGAGTAGCTTCTTCAGCACAACTGTGGGGTCAACGTCAATTGTTACCAGATGTTCTGGTGAATGTGATGAATCTAAAATTATTGCAGAATAGAAGTCATGTATTGTTGCATTTGATGATTTATGAAATATTATTGATTTACTAGAATCTTCCTCTGCTCTGATAGCAAGAATTGGAGCTGCGCTGGGAACAGATGTTGGTTCTTTTGGCTTCAATGCCTCTTCAGGAACTACTAAATTTAGAGGAATTTGTGTTTTCTCAGCAGCAACTTCTACGACTCCTTGAATCTTATTAGTGTTTTATTTCAAAGAATAAATAGAAGAATCACCTGTAATCTTAAAAAGTTTAAACACTTTTTCATGAATAAATACTAAAATTCATGATTATCAGGGAGACTTACCAATGCTAAGAAAGCGCTTAACCATGGTTTTATTTCTTTGATGCGTTTGCTTCTTCGTATTTTTAGGAGGGCTTTCATAGTCATCTATAAAGATAGGTATCAGAGATACCAGTACCCTTTCTATTTCCTCCTCTATATCTTATTGGCCCGGAGATATTTCTCCCAATTCACGGGGTGATCCAGTAGCTCCAAGAGCAGTGCCTCTAGGGCTATATTATGGTGAAGGAACTTTAGTTATCTTTCCTTTACCCAACTGTAATATTAATACAATATTTATCCTAAGTAACAATGTTTTGATTAAAATTCAAGTTTCGAAATGTAAGAAGATTCAAAATAAAAGGAACTTACATCCTCAGGATCTACAAAATCACACCACTCTTCATCTAATGGAGGATTAATCCCTTTATTGGTACCACGATCTATCATTTCCTTTACCCTATTTGTGGTAGGAATTGAGTTATCAGTGTCATATATGAGCATTTCAAGCTCTTGAATTTAGGTCCTTACCTCATTGGGATTTTATTTAAAAAGAATGTCAGAAGAATCCCGCAAATTCCCTACTCTTGAAATATGCATTCCTTCGCACAGATCCATCCACATGGTCTCAACATCACAGTATAGAATTCACCAAGTTCGAACAGCCTCCAGTCTTATATATTCATAATGTATGTCCAAGGGTTGTGATAAGGATCCTACAACCTTGGACTTGAGTTTCTTCCCAGCACCTGCAGTCACTGATGAAGGATTAGAAAATGGAACTCGCCACTCTTCAGAATGACGACGACTAGATCGCCTTGATACAACTTCAGTAGGGATTGATGGAGTGTCTCTTTTTTATTCTAGTAGGAGGATTATATCTGGTTCAAGGTCTCTTTGGTGAATTTGGAGCATCATCACTTCTGTCCTCTGATTCTTGTAAGTCGGCCCCTGATGATGAATAATTACCTTCCAAATGTCGAGGTTCCTTCCTGATACTTCTCTTTATCCAGACTCAAGGGACGACATGATTTAATACCCCTTCAGGGTATGATGCAACCTAGTTTTCAGCATACCAGATGGTCAATCTACTTACCGCATCAGTACTGGGTAAATTAAAAACTACCCTAGTCTTTTCTGTAGATGTCAACAACCATAATTGTCGGGCAAACATTGGGTGTTTCTCTAATCTGACATGAATGGGAGGGGTTACAATATTTTTTTTGTAGACATTTGAATTGAATAAAAAATCTATGAGCGTAGGACTCACATATGATTTTTTTGTCGATTATGGTGGTCAACACGCCATCTCTGCAAGCTATCCTGTATGCCTCAGTTCCAAATCGGTAGTACCATCATCAACAAATTTCCATATAGGTGGATTCCCATAAGGAAATAAATGAAATTCCTTATGCATGCTCAATATTGCCTTGTTGTCGTAAGCATTCAAGTAAAATGGTGAAATACCAGAAAAGGCTTGAACAAATGGTCGGAAAGAACTTCCAAAAACCTGTACTCCACTTTGTACAACATAAGTTCTAAAATGAGTAGCAATCCATCCCCATAACACTTGGAATGGTCCTGCTATTCTAAAAGAAGATTTCCATTTTTAAATATGCAGCAAACTCCTATGAATATTGTCAAAAACTGGAGTAGCAAACCCTACCATCCTTTTCTATTCCATCTTCACTACAATAACAAAGGTTCCTGACCTCACACCTCTTTTGGAGTCTTGAACTGGTAATAAATAAACGCTGAGACACATGGCTAAGAAACCTTCCAGAAATGTCTTTTTAGGAATTTTTAGGCTGATATCATATCCCCATATTTTAAATTCTCCCTTCTCTAATGTCAGTGAAAAGGTTTTAGGAGTGCCCCTCTTCTCTTCCCTTGGACAGCTAGTTGGACGGGTGTAAGTGGACCCCTTTTCCTTCTTCTTTATCAAAAATACTTCCATCCATTCTACTGGATGAATATCCCTCTTGGTGTGAGTTTTCGTGGTGCTTGAATTCTTGAGTTTGGTAAATATCTCCATCAACTCACGAACCAAATATGGTGTCTTTTCTGGATCATTCCATGTCACCTGAGGAGGAATAAACTCATCATACATATCTCTAAGGATTGGAGCTCCAGAAATCTTGTAAACATCCCACAAGATGATACCTACCTCTCCATGTGTTAAATGGAAGGAATTGGTCTCTGGGATCCACTGACTTAATAACTCTAGGATGAAATCATCATTCCTATACACATAGGTTTTTCCAACCCAAACAACTTCACAAATCCCAAAAACTCTCAAATCATCTGCAAATTCTGCACATGATTTTCACACCCAGTATGCCCACACCCATGTGGGTTTTACGCCTCCTCCTAGGTGGAAATACCAACTTTTCTTGGAACCCTTGGACTGATCTATCTGAGAATCTCGAAAGATGGATGAATAGTAGTGTGGCTGTAGCTTGGGTGTGTATGCCTTCAAATCTGAAGCCCACGGGCTATGATGTATAATATGATCTTTCTCTACTATCCCAGCACTGTAAAATGATCCCCTAATGGAAACATTGGCCGACGAGAAGTTGGTATAATCGTAAAACCAAGAATGTGGGACATAGTTCTTTGGATCTAGAATGTTAGCATCTTACAAATGGCCATATCTATACAAGGGCAGATAGGTGATCTGAGGAAAGTTGAATTGATACTTCTTCAAATATTTTTCTAATTATGGAAGGGTGGTTTCGTAAACATCAATGTAATCATGACTAACGACGTTCATCATGTCATCAATTATCTTGTTGGTGAGATCATCAACAGTTCCAATTCTTTTGGGAGCAATTGAACCTAAAAAAATATAGAGACCTTATTTTAAAAGTAAGTTCATTTTTTGTGTTTTACAAAAAAAATGGAAAAGGAATTAAGGCGCACAAGTTTAAAACTTGGCGAGCAAGTATAAGTCAGCGTGCAAGTATGACACTCCACTTATGGCGCTGAGCTAAAAACGTACAGAGGAAGCGTGGTGAAACAGAAGCGTCTGAATAGTCACTTGTGCGTCGAGAGGTGAGAATTCGGAAGTTGCGAGACTTTTCACGGAAGTGAATCCACTTATATATAAGTGAAAGATATCACCCTAGGTTCCAGAAATCTTATGCATTGCAAAATTGCGTGCCCAAGTCTACTTGAACGCCAAATACTTGCGTGCCCCAGTTCCCTTGCCTTTATCCTTCATTTCTTTAACTCAGTATAGGATCCAATTTTCATTTCGGATCCAATTCTGAGGGGGGGATTTTTTTGAAACTTCATTCCATTAAATAGTAGAAAAAATGATAAATGGAATCCCCTTAGAAATAAAATGGTAAAATACATGAAGAATAATCAAGATTTTCAAAGGCATAGATTTTGAATCACCTTAGTCAAGTCAAAACACTAGCGGCATGAAACCTAATTGTGCACCCCTATCTAGCATGAAAGTGTACTTGAGTGCCCAAATCCTTCCTCCCAAGGTCACCTATTTTTCTATAAATAGACCCTTGGTTCCCTCATTTGTACGGATGAATTTCCTTGAAGCCCAATTGCTACTCTCGTCACCCTAGTACTTCGCCCCAGTCTTCCAAAACATTCAGGGTAGTTATTCAACACCATGAGCGGAGGATTTAAGGGAGGATCATTGGACTTAAGTCCTTTTAGTGTTTGAAAACCATAACACTTGAATGCCTAAAGCACCCAACCTCCCCAAGATAGAAATACTTGCGAACCGCCCATTCCTTCCACAAGAACTTGAGCACCCCACTTCTTGAATCACCCGTGAATACTCTTGAAGGCTTGATAAAGGTCTCTCCCAAGTATTACCATATAGTTTGTTCATTTATTAAGTGAACATCAGGTCACCCAAGTGTACTTGCACGCCCATACTAGCACACCCTTCTCTACTTGGGCACCCCTCTTTGATTCACTTACTCTCTTCACTCTCTTCAGTTTACAAGCCACTAAGCCTTACTCAGAGCCATTCATGGAAAGGTTTCTTCTTCATTGGCTCCCTTTTCTGAAAGGGATTCTGTTGAGACCTACACCAAAACCCCCTGACTTATCAAACCTTTGGGAAATTCACATCAGTGTGTCTACTATTTGGGTTTGTATTTCCATAGTCAGAGGTTTCCCACATTTTTTTCACAATGGGGTTAGGATTCATAGAATGTTTTTGGTTTTTTATATCCACCTTAACATGAAATTTTCTTCTAGGAATAGTTCTAGGAAGTTCCCTGTTTTGAGAATAAGGGTTTGGGAACCGGCCTCACCCTTCTCAAAGAGCTGGAAAACTCAAATTCCGGTAGGGAAGGTATGGTTCACACCTACTTTTCTTCATTTTAAAATAAAGGAGAAGTCTCCCTCCCCTACCAGGATCAATTTTAAGGCTACCATCTTGGAATAAGCCCCTATATTTTCTTATAGGAGGCAACATCATTTCTCCTCTTCACTTCTTTGATGCTAAAGACCATAGGGGATATGGGTACAGGGACTCTTGTTACCCTTTCCCTCTCCCGCTGCGCTTTGTCACCATGGGTAGCCATCCTGGTATAATCCCCTCAACTTCATCCCTTACTACATTGGACCCTTGTCCAATGTAAATAGAACATAGGGAAGTCTTGTCACCTCTCCCTCTTCCACGGTCACCTCAACCTCATTCACCTTGGACACCATAGGTGATCCATCTTCCACTAATAGACGAGGAAAAATTTGAAAGTGTAAATGTCTTTATTAAATATATGACATTATCTTGTTTCTCACACTAAGCATGACTCACATGGGATTAGAGATTTGTCATGATCACAACATTTTCACAATTGAAGGAACTACAAGGACTCTGATTCTTGTTCAAACCAGGATATGTAGGAATCCCTTTCAGGGGCCGAGCTCACCGGATATCCTCTTCAGGAATCCAACCTCAATTCCCTTAATCTGGACATCCTCCTTAGGAATAAGCCCCAAATTAAACCCTTAAGTTACCAAGGCATCCTTTTTAGGAAGTAATCCCAAACTCATTTCTCTCAAAAAAATATACTCTCCTTTGAGACTTATCGAACTACATGGGCTTTGATTCCCATTTATATGTGATACGTAGGAAGCCTCCTTGAGGTTCAAACCCAACACTTAAAATAAACCTTGTTCTCCTTGGTCTATATTCCCAATAGGGTCTGATTCTACTTGGAAACCCATATCCTTTCCAAGTTCCTTGGGCTACTTCAACATAAGTCCCACATTAAGTTTCAACTAAGCATCTTTCGTTTAGAGGTCCTTATCACATGACCTTAAAAGGTATGATGTGTCCCATTCAGTGGCATCGAACTATGAGGGTTATGATTCCTTTCACAAGGTTACGCAGGTATCCTATCTTCTGGGTACGATCCCAAAATCAAATCAAACATTCGTCTCCCTAGATGAAAATAAAATTCTAGAGTTCCCCACTAAGTGGCTTAAAAACCAATATCATCACACCGATGATTAAAAGAATCTTTAAGCAGTATATTAGAGGATACCATTGATGTAAAACCTTGAATACATATGGATATTTCCATTAATGAAGAACCTTGAATGCATACAGATGATTCTAAAATTTTACACATGTTAATAAGTGATTATAAATTCCAAGGGATACTTATGATATACTTGGTGAATTAATAAGGATTCATGAAAATATTTTAATTTTACAAAGAGAGTCTCAAAGTAGACAATAATTCCCCCCAAAAGGGTGTGATGAGTCCGAGCTCCCATCCTCTCGACCAATGCACGTTCTTAAGTATCGTAAAGTTCAAAACTTAACGAACGTCTACCTTTGGAGAGTAGGTCCTCTTTGGATAAAGAACTGTTGGTAGTTTTTGGTTCCATGAATAAATCCAATAGAAACCACTTGGAAATAGTGATTCTTAAATCTAGAACACACGTTTCAAGGAACTACGTGGCCTAAGTGGGCTAATGGGCCTAATGGTCCTAAGTGTACTAATGGGCCTTAGTGGCCTAATGGGCCCCAGTGGCCTCATGGACCTCAGTGGACTAATGGGACTAATGGGACTGAGTGGCCTAAGTGGACTAATGGGCCTAATGGTCCTAAATGGCCTAATGGGCCTTACAGGCCTAAGGGCCTAATGGGTCTAATGGGCCTAAGTGGTCTAATGAGCATAATTGTCCCAAGTGGCCTAATGAACCTAATTGGCCTAAGTGGCCTAATGGGCCTAATGGGCCTTAGTGGATTATGGGCCTAATGGGTCTAATGGGACTAAGTGGACTACTGGGCCTAATGGTCCTAAGTGGCCTAATGAGCATAATTGGAATAAGTGGTTGAATGGGCCTCAATAGCCTAATTAACCTAATGGACCTAAGTTGTCGAAGTGGCCTAATGGGCATAATGGGCATAAGTGGCCTAATGGGCCTAATGGGCCTAAGTGGTCTAATGGGACTAATGGGCATAATGGGACAAAGTGGACTAAGTGTCATAATGGTCCAAATGGGCCTAAGTGGCCTCATGGGCCTCTTGGGCCTAAGTGGCCTCATGGGCCTCTTGGGCCTAAGTGGCCTCATGGGCCTCATGAGCCTAATTGGCCTTAGTGGCCTAATGGGCCTAATGGGCCTACATGGCCTAAGTGGACTAATGTGCCTAATGGGCCTAATTGGTCTAATGGGCCTTTGTGGACTAATGGTCCTAATGTACTTAAGTGTCCTAATGTGCATAATGAGCCTAATGGGACTCGGTGGCCTAATGGGTCTAATGGGACTTGGTGGACTAAGTGAAATAATGTGCCTAATGGGCCTAAGTGGCCTAATGGGCCTAAGTGGCATAAAGGGTCGAATGAGACTAAGTGGACTATGTTTCCTAATGGGTCAAATGGACATAATGGGCTCGATGGGCCTGATTGACCTAATAGTGGCCTAATGAGTAGAATGGGCCTAAGTGGCCCAAGGGGCCTGATGGCCATAATGGGCCGAATGGTCCTAAGTGGTCTCATGGTCTTGATGGGCCTGATGGTTCTAATAGGCCTAAGTGGTCTAAAGAGCATAATGGGCCTAAGTGGCCTAATGGGACTGATGGACATGATGGTCCAAATAGGTCAAATGGGCCTCAGTGACCGTATGGGCCTTATGGGCCTAATGGCCATAATGGGTCTAAGTGGCATGTTGCACCTAATGGGCCTCAGTGGCCTAATGGGACTAATGGCCCTGATGGGCCTAATGGGCGTAATGGTCCTAAGTGGCTTAATGGGCCTAAGTGGCCCTAGTGGCTTAATGAGACGAATGGGCCTAAGTGGCCTAATGGACCTAATGGGTCTAAGTGGCCTAATGGGATTGATGGGCCTAATGGGCCTTAGTGGCCTCCTGGGCCTCATCGGCCTAATGAGAATAAGCAACATAAGTAGCCTAATAGGCAAAATCGGCAAAATCGACCTAATGTACCTAAGTGGCCTAATGGGCCTGATGGGCCTAATGGAGATCAGTGGCCCAAGGGGGCCTAATGGGCCTAATCGGCCTAATGGGCATAATGGGCTAAAAGGGCCTAATGGTCCTAAGTGGCCTAATTAGCCTGATGGGCCTAATGTGCATCATGGTTCCAATGGGCCTAAGTGGCCTAAGTGTCCTAATGGGCCTCATGGCCCAAAGTGGCCTAATGGGCCTAGTGGTCCCAATGGGCCTAAGTATTCGAATGGGCTTGATGGGTGTAATGGGACTAATGGGACTAAGTGGCCTAATAGGCCGAATGGGCCTGATAGGCCAATGGGCATAATGGGCCTCGTTGGCCCAATTTGCCTAATGGCCCGAATGGGCCAATGAGATGAAGTGGCCTAATGGTCCTGATGGGCCTCATGGGCCTCATGGGCCTCATGGTCCTAATAGGCCTAAGTGGCCTAAGTGGACTAATGGTCATAATGGTCCTAAGTGGTCTAATGGGCCTAATGGGCCTCAGTGGCTGAATGAGTCTGATAGGCCCGATTGGCATATTGGGCCTAATGGGTCTAATGGGCCTAAGTGGGGTTATGGGCCTAATGGGCCTAATGTCCTTAATAAGCCTAAGTGGATTAATTGGCCTAATGGGCCTAAGTGGCTGAATGGGTCTAATGGGCCTAAGTGGTGGAATATGCCTAATGGGCCTAAGTTGCCTAATTGGACTAGTGGGCCTAATGGGCCTAAGTGGCCGAATGGGCGTGTTGGGCTTAATGGGCCTTAAGGGCCCCAATGGTCGAATGGGCTTCATGGGCCAAATGGTCTGAAGTGGCCTCATGGGCCCAATGGGCCTAATGGGTATAAGTGCCCTAATGGGAATAATAGGCCTAATGGGCCTCATGGGATGAAGTGGCCTCATGGGCCTGATGGACCTATAGGGCCTCATGGGCCTAATGGGATGAATGGGTCTCCTCGACCAAAGTGGCCTAAGTGGCCTAATATGCTTAATGGGCCTAAGTTGCCGATTGGGACAAGTGAGCCTATAAGGCCTAATGAGACTAAGTGGCCTGATGGACCTAATGGGCCTCATGGTCCTAATGGGCCGAATGGGCCTAATGGGATCAATGGGCCCAATGGGCCTAGGTGGCCTAATGGGACTAATGGGCCTAAGTGGCATAATTGGTCAGATGGGTCTAATTGGCCTTCTGGGCCTCATGGACCAAAGTGGACTAAGTGGCACAATGAGCTGAAGTGGCCTAATGGGCTGAGTGCGCCTAAAGGGCCTAATGGGATTAATGGGATAGATGAAACTAATTGGTCAGATGGGCATATTGGGCCTCATGGGACTAATGGGCATAATGGGCCTAAGTTGTTTCATGGTCCCAATGGGCATAATGGGTCTAAGTGGCCTAAGTGGGCCTAAAGGGACGAATGGACCAATGGGCCAAAGTGGCCTAATGGGCTCAATGAGCCTCAAGGGCCTAAGGGGCCTAATAGGCCTAAAGGGCCTAATGGGAAGAATGTGCCTAGTGGGCCCAATGAGTCCAATGGGTCGAAGTGGCCTAATTGGTCTAAGTGGTATAAAGGGCTTAGTGGGCCTAATGGGATTAACGGGCCTAACGGGCCCAAGTGGCTTGATGGGGAGAATGAGGCAAATGGGCCTCATGGGACTAAGTGGCCTCATGGGCCTAATGGGCCTAAGTGTCCTAATGGGCCTGATGAGCCTCATGGGCCTGATGGGAATCATGGCCGGAATGCCCCTTATGGGCCAGATAGGCTAGATGGGCCCAATAGTCCTAAGTGGCCTAATGGTCTGAATGGGCCTAAGTGACCTAATGGGCCTAGTAAGCCTACTGGGCCTAGTGGGCCTAATGGGACTAATGGGCTTCATGGGCCTCATGGGACTAAGTGGCCTAATGGGCCTAAGTGTCCTAATGGGCTTGATGAGCCTCATGGGCTTGATGGGCCTCATGGGTGGAATGCCTCTCATGGGATTAATGGGCCTGATGGGCCTAATGGCCCTAAGTGGCCTAATGGTCTCAGTGAACCTAAGTGACCCAATTGGCCTAATGGGCCCAATGGGCCTAATGGGGATAATGGGCATGATGGATATAATTGTCCTAAGTGGCATAATCGGGCTAATTGACCAAATGGACCAAATGGGCCTAAGTGGCCTAAGTGGATTAACGAGCCTAATAGGCCTAATGGGGATAATGGGTTTAATGGCCCCAATAGGCCTAAGTTTCCTAATGGGCCAATGTGGCCTAATGGTCCTAACATGCCTAATGGGACTAATGGGTTTAATGGGCCTAATTGTCCTAAATGGCCTAATGGGCCTATGTGTCCTAATGGGCTTAAGTTTCCAAATGGGCCTAATAGGACTAATGGATTTAATGGGCCTAAGTAGCCTAATGGGCCTAATGGGACTAAGTGGCCTAACAGGCCTAAGTGTCCTAATCCCTCTAATCGACTGAATGTGCCTAATGGTTTTAATGGGCCTAAGTGGCCTATTGGGCCTAATTGGCCTAAGCAGCCTTAGTGGCCTAATGGGCCTAATTGGCCTAATGAGTCTAAGTGGCCTAATTCCCCTAATCGACTAAAGGGGCCTAATGGGCCAAATTAGCCTAATGAGACTAAGTGGCGTAATGGGTCTAGTGGGCCTAATGGGCCTTAGTGGCCAAAGTTTCCTAATCGGCATAATTGGATGAATGGGACCAATGAGCCTAAGTGGATAATGGGCCTAATGGGACTAATGGCTAAGTGGCCTAAGTGGACTAATGGGCCTAATGGGAATAATGAGAATAATGGGCATAATGGGATTAAGTGGCCTAAGTGGTCTAACTGGATTAATCAGCTGAATGGGCCTAATGAGACTAAGTGGCCTGATGGGCCTAATGGGCCGAAGTGGCATAATGGGCTTAATGGATGCAAGTGGAATATCTACCTAATGGGACTAATGGGCCTAAGTGGCCTAATGGGCCTAAAGTTCCTAATGGGCCTAAGTGGCCTAATTGGGCTAATCATCCAAATGGTCCTAAGTGGCCTAGTCGGCCTAATCTGTCAAATGGGCCTAATGGGCCTAATGGGACGAATGAGCCTAAGTGGACTAATGGACCTAATGGGCATAATGGATCTAAGTGTCCTAAGTGGCCTAATCAACTGAATGGGCCTAATGGGCCTTAGTGGCATAATGGGTTAAATGATCCTAATGGGCCTAATGGGTCGAAGTGGCCTAAGTGGATGAATGAGTCTAATCAACCAAATGGTCCTAATGGGGCTTATGGGCCTAAGTGGCCGATTGAGACTAATTGGCCTAAGTGGCTGAATGGACCTAATGTGCCAATTTGTCCTAATGTGGTTAATGGGCCAAATGAGCTTAAGTGGAAGAATGGGGTTAAGTGGTATAATGGGCCTAATTGGCAGAATGGGCGTAAGTGGCCTAATGGGCCTAATGGGCCTAATAGGCCTTAGTGGCCTAATGGGCCCAGTGGGCCAAAATGGTCGAATGGTCCTAATGGGTCTAATGGGCGTAAGTGGCCTAATGGGCCTAGTGGGCCTAAGTGGCTGAATGGGCCTAATGGACATAATGCGCCTAATGGGCCTAATGGGTCTAATGGGTCTAATGGGACGAATGGGCCTAATGGTTCCAATGGGCCTAAGTGGCCTTTTGGGCCTAATGGGATAAATGGGCCTAATGGTCCAAATTGGACTAATGGGCCTAATGGGACAAGTGGGCCTAAGTGTCCAAATGGGCTAATGGGCCTAAGTGACATAATGGGCCTAAGTGTACTAATGAGCCAAATTGGACGAATGGGCGTAATGGACCTAAGTGTCCTTATGAACTGAATGGTCCGAATGGGCCTAATGGGCCTAATGGGACGAATGAGCCTAATGGGCCTAACTGGCCTAAGTGGCCCAATCGGCCTAAGTGGCCTAAGTGGCCTAATCGGCCTAATTGAATGAATGGGCCTAATGGGCATGATGAGCCTAAGTGGAATAATGGTCCAAATAGGCCGAAGTGGCTAAATGGATCTGATGGCCCTGATGGGCCGAAGTGGCCTAAGGGGCCTCATGGGCCTCGTGGGCCTAAGTGGCCTAATGGGCCTCAGTGGCCTCATGGGCCTAATGACCCCAAGGGGCCTAAGTGGCCTAATGGACCTAATGAGATTAATGGGATTAATGGGATTAACGGGACTAGGTACCAAATGGGATAGATGGGCCTAACTAGCCTATGGGGCCTAATGGGCCTAAGCGGCCTAATGGGCCTAGGTGGCCTAACGGGCTTAATGGGCTTAATGGGTCTTGGTGCTAAATGGGCCCAATGGGCCTAAGGGGCGGAATGGGCCTAATTGGCCTAATGGGCCTAGGTGGCCTAATGGACCAAAGTTGCATAATCGACCTAATAGGCTTAATGGGCCTAGTGGGCCTAATGGGCCTAAGTGTCCTAATGGGCCTAATGGGGTTAATGTGCCTAATGGGGCAAAAGGGACTAAGTGGCCTATTAGGCCTAAGTGGCCTAATTGGCCTAATGGTATTAATGGGCCTAGTGGGCCTAAGAGGCCTAATGGGCCTAATGGGCCTTAGTGGCCTAATCGCCCAAATGTGCCTAATCGACCTAATGAGCCTAAGTGGCCCAATGGGATTAGTGGGATTAATGTGCCTAGGGGCCAAATGGTCAAAATGATCCTAATGGGCCTAATAGACCGAATGGTCCTAGTTAGTCTAAGTGGCCCAGCGGGTCGAATGGGCCTAAGTGGCCTAATGGGCCTAAGTTTCCTAATCAGCGAAATGGATTAATGGGCCCAAGGGGCCTAATGGGCCTAATGGGACTAATGTGCCTTAGTGGACTAATCGACCTAATGGGATAATGGGCTTAGTGGGCCTAAGTGGCTGAATGGGCCTAATGGGCCTAAGTAACCCAATCAGCCTAAGTGGCCTAATAGGCCTAAGTGGCCCAATGGGCCTAAGTGGCCTAAGTGGCCTAATGGACCTAATGGGCCTAAGTGTCCAAATGCCCAACGGGCCTAATGGGCCCAATGGACTTAAGTGGAATGACGGGCCTAATGGGCCTAAATGGGCACATGGGCCTAAAGGGACTTAGTGGCCTAATGGGCCTTAGTGGCCTCATGGTCCTAATGGGCCTAATGTGCCTAATGAGATGAATGGGAATAATGGGCTTAGTGGGCCTAATGGGCCTAAGTAGCCGAGTGGGCCTAAGTGGCCCAATGAGACTAATGGGACAGATGGGCATAGTGGTAAATGGGCCTAATGGGCCTAAGTACCCTAACGGGCCTAATGGGCCTAAGTGTCCTAAGCGGCCTAATTGGCCTAATGGGCTTAATGGGCCTAAGTGGCCAAATGTTACTAAGTGGCCTAATGGGCTTAAGTGGCCTAATGGGTCTAAGTGGCCTAATGGGCCTAAGTTTCCTAATCGACCAAGTGGTTTTAATGGGCCTAAGGGGCCTAATGGGCATATTCGGCCTAATGTGCCTAAGTGGCCTAATATGCCTAATGAGATAATGAGTTTAGTTGGCCTAAGTGGATGAATGGGCCCAATGGGTCCAATGGGCCCAATGGGCCTAAGTGTATGAATTCCCAATGGGCCTAATGGGCCTAAGTGGAATGATGGGCCTAATGGGCCTCAATGGCCTCATGGACCAAAAGGGCCTTAGTGGCTGAATTGGCCATAGTGGCCTCATGGTCCTAATGTGCCTAATTAGCCTAATGGGCCTAATGGGATGAAAGAGAATATTGGTCCTAGTGGGCCTAAGTAGCCGAATGGGCCTAAGTGGCCCAATGGGCCTAATGGGACAAATGGGAATAGTGGAAAATTGGACTAATGGGTCTAAGTTGCCTAATGGGCGTAATGAGCCTAAGTGGCCCAATGGGCCTAATGGGCCTAAGTTGCCTAATAGGCATAATGAGACTAAGCGGCGTAATGGGCGTTATGGGCCTAAGTTACCTAATGGTCCTAAGTGTCCTAAGCGGTCTAATGGGCCTAATGGGCTTAATGGGGCTAAGTGGCCTAATGGACCCAATGGGTCGAAGTGGCCTAATCGGCCTAATGGTCCTAAGTGGCCTAATGGGCCTAGTAGGCCTAATGAGCCTAAGTGGCTGAATGGGCCTAATTGGTTGAAGTGGCCTAATGGGGTGAATGGTTCTAATGTTCCTAGTAGGCCTAATGGGCCTAGGTGACCTAATGGGCCTAATTGGCCTAAGTGGATTAAGTGCCCTAATGCACCAAATGGGCCTAAGTCGCCGAATGGTCCTAATGGGCCTAAGTGGACTAAAGGGCCTAATGGGACCAAGTGGCCTAATGGGCCTAATGGGCCTAATTGGCCTAAGTGGACTAATGGGCCTAATTGGCTAAATGGGATGAATGGTTCTAATGGGCCTAAGTGGCCTAATGGGCCTATTGGGTCTAAGTGGCCAATTAGGCCTAACAGGGCTCATGGGCCTCGTTGGCCTAAGTGGCCTATTGGGTTTAATGGGACCAAGGGGTTTAATGGGTTTATGGGGCCTAATGGGATGAATGATATTAATGAGCCTTGGTTACAAATGGGCCTAATGGGCCAAATGGACCTAATTGGCTGAATGTGCCTAATGGGCCTAAGTGGCCTAATGGTCCTAATGGGCCTAAGTGGCCTAATGAGACTAAGTGGATTAATTAAGCTAATGGGATTAATGTGTGTAATGGGCCTAAGGGGCGTAATGGGACTAAGTGGCCTAATGGGCCTAAGGGTCATAATGGGCCTAAGTTACCCAATTGGCCTCGGTGGCCCAACGAGCTTAATGGACTTAACGGGCCTAGGGGCCAAATGGGCATTATGGGCCTAATGGGCCGAATGGTCCGAATGGGCCTAAGTGGCCTAATGGGTCCAAAGTTTCTAAATCGGGGTAATGGGATTATAGGACTAATGGGCATAATAAGCCTAATGGTTCTAAGTGGCTTAATGGGTCGAATGAGCCAAATTGGCCTAATCAGCCTAATAGACCTATGTGCCTAAGGGGTCTAATTAGCTAAAGTTTCCTAATAGACCTAATGGGTTTAATTAGCCTAATGGACCTAATGGGACGAATGGGCCTAAGTGGCCTAATGAGGCTATGTTTCATAATCATCCTAATGGGGTTTAATGGGCCTAGTGGACCTAAGTGACCTTATGGGTCTAATGGGACTAATGGGCCTTAGTGTCCTAGTCGGCCTAATGTGCCTAAGTGTCCTGATGGTCATAAGTGACCTAATGGGATTAATGGGTATAATAGGCCTAGGGGCCAAATGGGCCTAATGTGCCTAATAGGTTGAATGGTCCTAATTAACCTAAGTGGCCTAATGGGCCTAAGTTTCCTAATCGGCCTAATGGGTGTAATGGGCATAACGAGACTAATGGGCCTAAATGATCTCATCGTCCTAATGGGACTAATGGGCCAAGGGGGCCTATGTGGCCGAATGGGCCTCAATGGCCTAATGGGCCTAATGGTCCGAAGTGGCCGAAGTTGCCTAATGGGCCTAATGGGACTAATGGGCCTAAGTGGCCTAATGGTCCTAATGGGACTAAGTGGCCTAATGAGCCTAAGTGGCCTAATTGGACAAATGGGACTAAGTGGCCTAATGGGCCTAATGGGCATAAGTGGCCTAATGGGACTAATGGGCCTAAGTGGCCTAATGGGCCGAAGTGGATGAATGAGACTAATGGACATAATGTGCCTAAGTTTACTAAGTGGATAAATGGGCCTAATGGGCCTAGGTGGCCTAAGTGTCCTAATGGGCCTAATGGGCCTAAGTGGCCTAATAGGCCTCAGTGGCCTAATGGGCCCAAGTGGCCTATTGGTCCTAAGTGGTCTAATGAGCCTAAGTGGCATAATGGGACTAATGAGACTCAGTGGAGTAATGGGCCTAATGGGCTTAAGTGGCCTAAATGACCTGATGGGCCTTAGTGGCGAAATGGGAGTAATTGGCCTTAGTGGCCTAATCGTCCTAAGTGGCCTAAGTGGCCTAATGGGACTAATCGTTCTAAGTGGCCTAAGTGGCCTAATGGACCTAATGGGACTAAGTGTCCTAATGAGCTGAATGATCCTAAATGGCCTAATGGGCCTAAATGGCCTAATGGACCTGATTGGCCTGATGGGCCTAATGGGATTCATGGACCTAAGTGACCTAATGAGCCGAATAGGAATTAGTGTCCTAATGTACCTAATGGGCCTGATGGGCCTAATTGGCCTCATGAGCTAAATGGGACTAAGTGGACAAATGGGCCTAATGAGCCTAATGGACCTAAGTGACCGAATGGGCTTGATGGGCATTATGGTTCTAATGGGCCCAAGTGGCCTAATGAGCTGAATGGACCTAAGTGGCGTGATGGGCATGATGGGCTTGATGGGGAGAATGGTATGAATGGGTATAAGTAGATGAATGGGCCTGATGGGCTGAATAGCCCTAAGTGGCCTAATGAGCTAAATTGGCCTAATGTGCCAAATGAGCCTAAGTGTCTGATGGGTCAGATGGGACTAATGGGAATCAGTGGCCTCATGGTCCTGATGGCCGAATGGGCATCATGAGCCTAAGTGGCCTAATGGGCCTTAGTGGCCTAATGAGCCTAATGTAGCTAATGGGCCAAAGTATCCTAATGGGCCTAATGGCCCATAGAGGATTAATCGGACTTTGTGTCCTAATGGGCCTAGTGGGCCTAATTGACCTAATGAGATGAATGGGCCTAATATACCTAATGGTCCTAAGTATCCTAATGGGCATGATGAGCCTCAGTGCCTAATGGGCTTAATGGGACTAATGGGATTTAGTGGCCTGAGTAGCCTAATGGGCATAATGGTCCTAAGCAGCCTAATGGGCATGATGGGCCTAATGTGCCTAATGGGACTTAGTGGCCTAGTTGGATTCAGGGGCCTAATTGGCCCGATAGGCCCAATGGGCCTAATGGGCCTTAGTGGGCCAATGGGCCTTTTGGGACTAAATGGACTAGTGGTCTTTATGGGCATAAGTGGACTAATGGGCATGATGGGCCTGATGTGCCTAATGGGCCTCACTGGTCTCAATGGTTCAATGGGCCCCTTGGGCCTTAGTGTTCTAATGGGTTGAGTGAGCCTAATGGTCCTAAGGGGCCTTATGGGCCTGATTTACCAAATGAGCCTCTATGGCCAAATGTGCCTAATGAGCCTAATGGGCCAAGTAGGACCAATGGGCATAATGGTCCCAAGTGTCCCAATGGAACTTAATGGGCCTAAGTGGCCTGATGAGTCTGATTGAACTAATTGGTTGAATGGGCCTAAGTGGCTTAAGTGCACTACTACAAATAGGGCTTTTAATAGCGCTAAAACCTGCCTTTAACAGCGCTAAAAAAGCTTTGTTAATCACGGTGAAGATAAAGGGGGGGGTGTCCCCTTTATCAGCGCTAAAAAAAAAGCACTGATAAAGGAACAACTTTATCAACGCCTTTTTAGCACTGATAAAGGCAGTATTTATCGGTGCTTAAATAGCACTGATAAAGGCCAAATTGCCTGTGCAAACCCAGAACCTACACAACACCTGCACACTTGAGACAGAACCTGCACACACAGTACAAACAACACCTACACACAAAGTGCAGAAAAACAAAAATGCTAGATACATTTTCTTGAAATTGTAAATAGAAAACAACACACTGCTATATACATTTCAAACAGTGTTTAATTTAGTTATAATTACAATTATCCAACTAACAGTTAAAAACATTTATGTTTCATCCTTTTTGCATCCATGATCCACTCTAAAAAAGTGTCGTCCATGGTATTAGTTTCCGAACAAAGCATTCGAACACAGGAAAAAGATTTCACCTATATAAGAAAACAAGTATTATGTTATTAATACAATAATTAAATAAATTAAACATTAATATGACAAAATACATTAATAAAATGTCAATTGTTACCTATTACAAAACTTTACATGTCCATATTTTCTTGGATTGAATTAATATTTTAGAAGAGGCTCAACATGATTCATTGACTTATAAATATTGTTTTTTTAAGATTACAAGGATGAGAAAATAAGAGGAATAAATGTCAAAACAACATGAAATCCAAAGGGTTTCATTTATTGACAATCATACCGGTTCACTTTTCTTTTGATCTTCTAGTTCTTTAGTGTGATTATCCAACCCCCCCTCCCTCCCCTCCCTGAGATAGCCCCCCTGGAAAGCCCCCTCCCTACCCCTGGAAAACCCCCCTCCCACCACTCCACCTGCAACCCCCTCCATCCTCCTGGACAACCCCCTCCCTTCCCTTAAAGCCCCCTCCCTTTCCTTGGACAACCCCCTTCCCACCCCTTGGATAGCCCCCTCCCCTCCTTTACATCCCCCTAACCCCCCGAGACAGTCCCCCTAGATAGCCCTCTACCCCTGGATATCCCCCCCCATCCCACCACTCCACCTAAAACCACCCTCCCTCCTCCTGACCAACCCCCCTCCCTTCCCTTGTAGCCCCCACCCCTCCTGGATACCCCCCCTCCCCTCCAGGACACCCCCTCCATCCTCCTGGACAACCGCCCTCCCTTTGCTTGCATCCCCACTCCATTTCCCTGGACAACCCCCTTATCACCCCCTAGACACCCCCTCCCTTCCTAGATAGCCCCCTACCCTCCCGAGACAGCCCCCTCTAGACAACCCTCTGCCCCTGGACAGCCCCCCCTCCCACCACTCCACCCCGCAGCCCCCTCCCTCTTCCTGGACAACCCCCCTGCAGCCCCTCTCTTTTTCTCTAGATAGCCCCCTTCCCACCACCTGTACAACCCCCTGCCCTCCTGGAAAACCCCCCTCCCCTCCTGGATACCCCCCTCCACTCCCAAACACCCCCTCCTTCCTGAACAACCCCCTCCCTCCCCTCCCTGAGATAGCCCGCTGGACAGAACAAAAACATATTGTTCTGAAAATCTATAGTGAAATTGAACCAGCAAAAACAAAATGATATCTTTGGACAATGAAATAAAATCAACTGCAAATCTATCAATGACAATAGTAACAATAATAATAATAGATTTTAGTAGGTATGGCCAAATGAACATATTGTCATAAAAAACTTTTCTATTACAAAAAGAGGAATACACCCTTGAAACTTTCAGAATTAAGCCATTGTATCCAAAATGGAAGATCTCATGTTGCACCGATAGAGGTGGGATCTAGAGTAGAGAAGGTGGGAACATGAGTTGGCGGAGCAAGCTAAATACTAAAAACACACCACTAACATGTTTCACAACATGGAGAAAGTGCCACAACAAGACAGAAAGTGACTTACATTGGTGATGAGAATGACTGAGATGCAGGCAAAGGAAGACGATCGATTGATGCTGGATATGGAGGAGACTAACACGTTCTAACGAAGATGGAAACAGGGAGACAAATGGGAGAGATGCGATCGGGATGCCAGTCGCATCTTGGCAGAAAATGCGACTGAAACTAAGAAAGAGGATCCATATACACTTTTTTTTCCACGGTACCACGTGCGGTAGCCAGAAAGTAGGGTGAAACTAGAAAAGCACGTGTCTGGACTCGAAGAAATTGCGGCAAACAATGCTCGGTCAATAGTGAGCATGGAGGATATAGCACAGAGGTGAGAACAACATGGAGAATGCGATCACAGTCGCATGCGATGGGAACCAAGTTTCCTAAGGAACTGAAAAGCCTTTTTTGATGGAAGGGAACTGAGGAGATGGGACACATGAGCAGAAACATGCGAGAAGATAGCCATAAAAGATGTTTGCGCTGCCATTCAAACCGTGGCTGATTATGAATCAGTGTTGTTTAATTTAGTGGTACCGTATGAAGTTCTTTTTCGGAGGAGAAAACCCCATTGATGGAACCAAACCATCACTCTTGAGACGGTGAACTGCAAGAACTTCTTATTTAAGAACCTAGGTGAAAATTTTGGAAAAAACCTGGCACAAAATGCATGGATTCTACAGCCTACATTTGAGTGAATTTCAGTCTTATCTTTTGGGTTTTAGTCATGTCTTTGATGGACTAAATGAAGATATTAAAGTCTATTTAAAGGCAACATCGTGATCTTGTTAAAGTCTCAAAATAGTCTTTTATCATGTTTTCTGATGTACCTCGGCGCTCCGATTAACATCAATTCCCCTCCCTACCCCTGGATAGCACCCCCCCCCCCTCCCACCACTCCACCTGTAGCCCCCCTTACTCCCCCTGGACAACCCCCCTCCCTCCCCTTGTAGCCCCTTTCCCTGGACAGCCCCCTTCCCACCCCTAGACAGCCCCCTCCCCTCCTGGACAGCCCCCCCTCCCCTCCTGAACACCCCCCTCCACTCCTGGACAGCCCCTCCCTCCTGGACAGCCCCCCCTCCACTCCTGGATACCCCCTCTTTCTTGGAAAACCCCCTCCCTCCCCTCCTCGAGACAACCCCCCTGGACAACCCCCTCCCTACCCCTAGACAACCCCCCCCCTCCCACCACTCCACCTGCAGCCACCCTCCCTCCTCCTGGACAACCCCCCTCCCTCCCCTTGCAGCCCCTCCCTTTCCCTAGACAGCCCCCTTCCCACCCCCTATACATCCCCCTTCCCAACCCCTGAACAACCCCCCCTCCACTCCTGGACACCCCCACCCACCCTTCCACCTAGACACCCCTCCTCATGGACACCCCCTCCCTCCTAGTTCTTTAGTGTATACCCATTAATAACCTTCTTTACCCAACTATATTTTCATCATATATTTGATAATGGAATAAATATTATTTATACACCATCATTCAATAATATGAATTATAAAATCATATATATTTTTAAGAGATACAGTTCAACAAATCAAGAAAAACACCAAACAAAAAATATATTGGAGGAATACGAACAAAATTTCACATAAATATAATGTGAGAAAGGTAAATGATGCATATATTTGGTCTTTATGACATTAAATAAGATATATTGGGCCTAAAATTGAACTATATAATTCTTGGGCCTTTACATGGAACTTGGAATTGGTTTGGTTGGTTGTAACTTTTGATGCCTCACTACGGACCCACTTCAGGCTACTCTAGAAGTGATCTACCCATTGTATATTATCAGTATTGAATGGAATTGAATAAATATTTATCTGGACACTCCCTCCCTTCTGAACACACCCCCTCCCTCCCCTCTTGGACACCCCACTCATGGAACCCCCCCCCCCCCCCGGACACCCCCTCCCTTTTGGACACCCCCCACTCCTGGACACCCCCACCCACCCTCACACCTGGACACCCCCTCCCTCCTGGAAACACCCATCTTAGACACCCCCCAATCCTGGACACCCCCCTCCCTCCTAGACACCCCCCCACCCACATATAATGGAAACTAATTAGAAAATTGAAAATCTAAGATATTGGTTCCCATCAAGCTTTTAAGATGCTCGTGAGTGGACTGAATGACTATGCATTGGTCAACTTCCACATTATCGACTAGTGTAGTCCAATGATTTATGCTTTACTAGAAAGACAAAACATTTCTAAAATCATTCTTCATAACCTAGGGATATAAAACATAATAAAGAGTGATCATATTTTCTCAATAAGTGTAACCAAGGGAGATATCAATGATCATATATGGATAACATAAGTAGTAAGAATTCACCTTCATCCTATTTGTGTACAATCTTCCATCAGGTATGATACCCATTCGTTTCTCAACACATCTATATCATCTTGTGAATATGAGTTTTTTCAATAGTCATGGTAGTACTAAAAAAATATAAATACAAAAAGTATTAATAAATATTTTAAATGAACTCGTAATTATTTTAGAAAATACCTCATCAGGGATGCTAGTTTATTGATGAAATACGATCTCTTTCATAAATTTACAAACATAATAACCACATTCCTTTTGGTTTGTTTATTTTGGACACTACAGAAACATAGAAAAAAATAAGTAATTTATTTTGATATGTGTTTGGATAGTGCAATGTTATTATATATACTAGGATACTTTTCTAGTTGTAGATATTGTAGGCGTTCTTATCCTTAGGCCCTGGATTCATTCCATGCAGTAGATGATATTGATGCACCACCCTATCATAACATAATCATCATTAAAAGATAATATAAATTATATAAATAGATGTTTATTTTTAAAATGTTGGATCTAATGTATTACAAATTAACAAACGCATGGTCATTTTGTTGGATATCCATGCATTGAATCCAGAAAATAAATCTTTGGAGTATCCAAATTGACTGAAATCAGCATCCAATGTTGTCTAAAAACACCAAAAGGAATAAGTAAATAAAGAAATGAAAATATAGTTGATATGATTAAATTGTAGAGTTTTACCCCTACATCGTTGGTATTAAAAAGATTCTGTCATCCATAATTTTGTTTTCAAACGATTTGAGCAGGGATGACATTATTACATTCTCTTTATCAGAATCTATTTTGTCTTTTGAAGAGGTGATGTGAGGACTAACAAGTCCAAATTTTTGTTCATGGGGAAATCCCTTCAATTGTTTTTCATATATATGCCTGCGAAAAATATAAAATGTATTTATTAATAATTATCAGAGTATATCAGCTTTTGTAAAATCAAATCATGAAAACATACCTCATGTATACATTTACAACTGAGGTGCATCCATTCATACTTGATGATTTCATTTAAATTTTCAGAACTAATGAAATCTGATGTTTCCTCTCCATACATATTTTTTTCAAAATCAACTGTGTGAGCATTGTTGTCTATCAACTTTGTATCCACATGAGCTTGAAATGATATTAACTGTGGATATAGAACGGGCGGGTTGAAGATGCTCTCATTAGACCGTTTCAATTGGTTGGTTGATCCTTGAGATAGTTTTGAGCTGATATTTCGTTTCACTCCCTTCTCTTTATCATTTTGTAATAACATTCATCAGTTCATACCTTTTTTCATTAAATGTTAAAGGTCCATCTTGAAAAATAAATTGGAAATGGATACCTCCTTGTAGACATGTTTTTTAAAAGAATTGCTAGCCATGCAGTGAATGTTCCAATAGCTTGTTCAACCGTATGAATGTCGTCATCGTCATTTGGAACAGGTAGCTCATAAATCAGCTCATTAGCTACGTTAATTGACACTCTGAAATGATCTTTTTGAAGTTATCTATTGTGTAGCATGTCGTTCTTCATATTGAACACCGTATCCCTCGCTACAAGGTGATAAGTTGGAGCTGATAGATATAAATCACAGTCATTTTCACCCTGTAGAATATTAGTACAGGAAAGGTATCAGTGTCTATGTGATTCACATTTCATAGAAACAATTATTAAAACATTGATTACCTCAGCTAAGTCAGGTTTTTTAGGGGAATGGCTCACCTCAAAGCTGGTGGGGGGTGGGCGGGATCATCATGCATGGGTTGTTGTTGAGTTATTTCTTCTCTTTGACTCTCCCCTATAAAACTTGCTATCATATCTCTCTGGTATTGTAATTCTTCTTGAAAAATAGCTAATTTTTCTTGTAGATTTTCCATTATTTAATTTTGATCCTCCACCTATTTTTTTTTGAAAATATGTTTGGGGTGTCACCCAAAACCCGCACCTCTAACGCGGCCATACTATTATGGCTGCTTCAAGGCCACTAAAAGTATGTTTGCTTCTGGTGCGGGTGTTGTTGATTCCTGTGACTATGTTAGATAGAAAATACAGAAAAATAAGTAGTCATTGTAATGTAATAGCGATTTAAAGAAAATCAAATTTATATTATGTCATACTTACACATGTTTCCCACACTTTTTGTGTGTTTTTATATATCAGTATCCCCTCTTTATTTACAAAATCCTCCTTCCATAGCACATGGTGTGAGATGGATATGGATTTTGATTTCGATTCATCAATCTTTATATAAATAGATAAACATGGTTACAATGTTGTTTTATGTCACATACAAGTAGTATGATAGATTTAAAAGATGCACCAATATTTTCTCAAGTGAAGTGTACCCCATCCTTGCTTTACGGTAAGGGTACGCTGGTTCTGTTGCACGTTTTTATTTTTAGCACTCATTTGATGTTTCATAAATAAAAAATTGTGAATCAAAGTGATGAATACAAGTAACGTCAAACAACATATTACCCCACACAATGTACCTGAAAAGTCTTCTCCCCAAAATGGTTGCTAAATTCATCCCACGCTCCTTGGGATATCAAGTGTGCATAAAGAGGAGGTGGGTGTGGCTTGATTTTCCCTTCAGAATCTTTAAGATAATATTTCATGAATATTGCACAGAAACCTCTATGAATCCTTCCTTCAACACTTAATACATATTCTTTGTGTGAGACATCTACTATAAATGCACTCTGCAATGGATGATGAAGAGTAAGTCAATGTTTTCGTATTTTATTATATTTTAATAAATTAAAAAAATGGTATCATAATGTTACCGTAATCTCTTCCCACATTAGTTTCTTAATCCCGGTGACAACATGGTGCCATGACATTACATCAATCGGCATGCGTTGTCGAGTGACGATTTCAATGTAGCTACTAAATATGGCTCTGTTGGGGTTAACATGTTGGCCTCACTTATTCCATCCCACCTCAAATTTGATACCTTTTGCTATTGCCTTAAGGATTTTGGCTAACACTGTCAAACTACGGTGCTCTTTATTTTTTGCGCTTTCAGGGTTTCATTTCCTACAATTTCCTTATAAGTATCATCATTATGTTCCTCCGGAGCGCTAGCATCGGCACTGGGACTAGCAGTAATAGGTTGAGAAACCTGTTGTACCTCAGCACTGGGAAGAGCAGCAATAGGTTGAGAAACCTGTTGTACCTCAGCACTGGGACCAGCCACAACAGGTTGAGAAACCTGTTGTACCTCAGCACTGGGACCAACAAAAACAAGTTTAGAAACCTATTGTTGCTCTACACTGGGACCACCAGTAGCTAGTTGAGAGACCTTTTGTGCCTTGGGATTGGGTGCATTAGTAGGTGCAGAAGTCATTATCTGTAGAAGTGGTTTAACATTTAATTTAGATTACATAAAAGTAGTAACAAACTGATAATAACATAACATAACACAATGTATATTACAATAAACAAATAACCTGATTATTGTACTCTCTTTTTTTAAAGGCTGAAGAGATTTGACCCCTCTATCGACTATGTAAATCCCTTCATTGCGGTCTCCTATGACATAAAAAATGTCGTCTATATTGGGACCACTGCGAAATGATTGTGAAGTCCTTATAAAAGGGTCATCCTCCGTTGAACTTTCATCTGACCCTTCAATTGTTTTGGTCGATAACATAAAAATTGACCAATTTCAGTTTGCGGTGTCTGGAACATAAAATACTTGTACTGCCTGTGTTTCCATTATAAAGGGTTCTTCTTTCTCCCATTACTTACTGAAATAAACTTTCACGAATCCTAATTCATCTATTTTAATAGCACTCCTGTTATCAACCCATTTACATTAAAAAACCGGCACTTTGAATTTTGTATAATCCAACTCCCATATGTTCATTAGTATAGAATGTATAACCATTAATTGCATAATAATTTTAAGATAATACATACACACTTGATCCTCCAACTAACCATCGAAGTCGTTCTAAAATTGAGTTTGGATTTTTATCTAACTACTTAAAAATATGGTCCTGAAACCATCCTATAAACTATCGATTATGTGTATCTGATATTTATTTTTCATCCCTAGAAAGATTCAAATGCCTAAGAATTTCTTTGTGGGTTTGAACATATGGGTCAACATCGAAACTATTATGCAAAACGTAAAGGTGAGCCTACTTCTGATTTATAATATTGATTGTGACAACCTCTCTTCTAGAAATTCCTTCACCCTCAAGCCACTCAGTGTGACGAGATTTCGGTAGGCCAAAATTTTCCACACCAAACACGTATTCGGTACAGAATCCAATGGCTTCCTCAACAATATATTGCTCCTCAATACAACCCTCTGGCCGACTTCGATTTTTTACATACCCTTTCAAATCTCCATATACCATTCAATGGGGTACATCCATCTATAATGTACAGGACCACATAGTTGAATCTCCCTCACCAAATGAACCATTATATTGAAAAATTTCGGTGGGAAGAACATTTCCAATTCACATAATATGACGGAAATTTCTCTTTCCATAGCTGGAAATTTCACCGGGTCTATAACTTTGTTGCATATAGCTTTAAAGAAAAAACAGAGCTTCGTTAATGATGGTGAAAATTCTTGGGCAAAATGTAATGTAAAGCTATAGGAATTAGATCTTGCATCAAAACATGACAGTCATGTGATTTCAAACCCTTTAATTTTAAATCGCTAATTTCCACGATGTTCTTGGTATTTGATGAATACCCCTATGGAACATTTACATCATTCAAGAAGTTGTAAAAATGATATCTCTTTTTCCTAGAAAGAGTACAAGCAGGAGGAGGAAGAAATGTTCATTTTTCACCCTTCACTGGTGCCAACAATTCTCGTATTCCCATCTCAACCATGTCCAATCTAGCCTTGATTCCATCCTTTGTTTTTCTGAGTGCATTTAGAAATGTGTCGATGACACTATCACATACATGTTTTTCAACATGCATAACATCAAGAAAATGTATGACATACAGACAATTCTAGTATGGTAATTCAAAAAAACTGATCTCTTTTTCCAACCAGTTTTCGTAAGGTTTTTCAAAAATGGTTTACCAAAAGTAGTGTCCAAATATTTTACTTTATCAAACAATTGATCACCTGTTAGTGGAGACGGGGTTGTACGTTCTTCTAAACTTCCTTCAAATGATTTCATCCAAGATTGGTACTTATGCCATCGGGGTAGAAATCTTCGATGTCCTAGAAACATGGTTTTCGATGAATGTTTCAACCTAATTGACTATGTACCTTTTTTGTGAATGGGACACCCTTGAGTTTATTTAATTCTATATCTTGAAAAATTTCCATAAGTAGGAAAGTCATTTATCATCCCATACAACATGGATTTCAAAGTGAAATCTTCATTTTTGTAAGCTTCATACAATGTAACACATGAATCCCACAATATTTTTAAATCCTCGGTCAATGGATCCAAATAAACATCAATATCATTACCCAGTTGTTTTGGTCCTAATATAAGCATAGATTACATGATGTATTTTCATTTCATGCATAACCATGGTGGTAAGTTATAATATACCAATATAACCGACCATGTTCTGTGACTACTGCTTTGAAAACCAAAAGGATTCACCCCATTTATAGATAACGTCAGACAAAAGTTTCTCAGCTCATTTCCAAATTCAGGATTCTCATGATCAATTCTCTTCCACTGAGGAGAGTCTGCCAAGTGACGTAGTTTCCCATCTTTAATTCTTGTATCTACATGTCATGTCAATTGCCTTATAGTCTCTTCACTTCCATATAGGTGCATAAACCATGGAATTATTGGAAAGTACCATACAACTTTCATAGGACTAGAATCATCTTTCTTGTATCGAGAAGCACCACACTTTGGGCATTCTTTAAGTGATTTTTGATCCTTTCAAAACAATATACAGTTATTCAGGCAGGTGTGTATTCTTTTAGAGATCATACCCATCAATCGTAGTATTCGTTTGGCATCATATGTTCAGCTTGGGAGCTTATTATCTTTTGGGAGCATGTCATTCAGGAGAGAAAGTAGTTCCGTAAAACTGGCGTCACTCTACCCATTTCTTGCTTTCAAATTATATAACTTCAGTATGGCTGACAATGCTGTATATTTAGTGCAACCAGCATACAATGGTGTTATTTCACAACTCTTTAACTTCTCAAACAATTTTTGGCAATCAAAAAGTTCATCTTCAAATATCCTTGTCATTTCCTCAATATGATCTCCATCATCATTCACATCTATAATCACATCCTTCATATGATCATCTTCACTATTCACACTTGTAACCATATCAGATGATCCCTAAAATTCCGTGTTATCTGAGCCACTACCTATATTCTTTTTCCCCCCATGTTTATTCCAACATGTATAACTTAGATCTATTCCATGATAGATCGGGTGTTCTTCCAACTCCTCTAGACTAATTTGTCTTGAATAACAACAACATAAACACAGACAAAGGATTTGAGAAGGGTCACATGCATGATCTTTTACAAACTTGATAAACACTTTCATGCCATATTCATACTCTTTTGTCAACCGATTGGAATTCATCCATTCTTTATTCATATTCATAGTATTTATGGGTTCGATATTGAACTTTCCTAATATTATGTTTTAATTAATCAAGTAGCATTGTTTGGGTTTTATAAAAAAAATCATGGTACAAATGCCTCTACCATGAACCATCGTTGGATATAGTTTAACTGTTACTCTAACCTCACTAAATCTACATGAGAATATATTTATAATGGGATACTCATACATGAAATACTATCATCTAAGTAAAAAATAAATAATAATAATGAAAATAACATAGCACACAATTTGTTCAATGGATACACAATGTGTAGGGTTCTCAGTCAAGGTTGGTTGTATACTACCATTTCTAAACTCATGTGAAATCCATATACATGGTGTGTCCATTAGGGTGAACATTGTGTATGGATAAGATTTACCTGATTTAATCTAACATATATCAAAGTAATTCCAAGTTAGTATTACAAAGACTACATGATACCTCTAAAAATACATGACATATAGAACAACTTGAGCTAAAGGCATGTACTTTAGATACATATTGAGTCACCTCACTGGTTATGCATCACATTTTTGTGGAATACATGGTGTGTAGTCCTTACATGACCACTAGGGGTGTATAGTCTATACACATCAATTTTCTATGGTATCTATACATGGTGTGAGTGAAGTAAAACACATATCATGTGTTTCCATTACTGACCAAATTTGTCAACCTCATAGCATCCAATGCACCTTGTTGGGTTAACATCTTTCCTAATATCACTGTCTAATCCATCATCATCCAATTGTTCTTTAAAATACACCTATAACTCACCATATCATTATCATCATGCTTCTAAACCCAAGTACTCTTCGATTTTACTCTATTGTGACATTGCAGAAAAACCATCAAACTCAAATGTGTATTACATATAAATATTTGTGATGGTGGTGGTGGGAAAAATACTCAACCACCCATGGGTGAGACCATGTTTAGGTTCATAAAATAAAATTAGTATTAGAAAATATTATAATTATCTATTCATGGGGGAAAAGTTTCTTAATGTATTTCAATTATTTGAACTAAAATTTATTCCTCAAAGAAATAAATTACCAAATAATAATATTATTAATGATAATTTTTAGTTTAAATAATCATTAATACAAAAAAACCCTCATTATAAAAAAAATACAAGGAAAAATCCATGAAATAAAATTTTAGAAAACATGTAAAAGCTTCATTCTCATGTTCATCCCATGCTAGAAATAAAATATTAAAATAATTAAACTAGCATGAACATAGGTAAAATTTAATCAAAGTAAACATATTACTTTATTTATGTGCTTATAAAATAATATAATTCAATTATTTAATCTCATTTTCTTTAAAAAACTCATTATTTAGATGAAATACAAATCCTAAAATAATTAAATTCACATAACGATAATTTGTTTCGGAAAAGATGAAGTATTTAATTTTGTGCACCTTATGAGAAGAAGAATAATTTATTTAATTATTATTCATTTTCATTATTTTCTCACTATAATCATTTTATCATAAAAAATGGTCATCATTGATAATTTTTTTAAGAAGAAGTGAATTCTAGGTTTTTGGAGAATGAGTCAAACACATAAATAATAAAATCATATCTCATTGGAATTTCCCTAAATCTTGATGATCACATCACATTTCTCAATTTTCTTGTCTCCACCACTGCATTGAAAATGAGCAACACAAAGAATTGTTTTTTCTATAAATAAAGAGTCATGTGAGTTTTTATTCTCCAATAGTTTTTCCCACACAAAAAAGAATTTGGTGAAATCCATTTTTGACTAGGGTGTCCATAAAGTGTCTCATACACTAATGGAAAAATAGCCTATACCCACAGTTCAAAACCATGGGGTCTATCCCCATGGTTTTGGGGAAAACCGTGGGGATGGGTCCATTTTCAAGTAGTGATAGAGTCCTCTAGAAGTGGTTTTATAGGATTCAGTGGAATTGCACTAGTAACAAAGTGGTGGTTCCATTGAAATGGGTAGAGTTTGGATTGATATTCAATGGTGGAAGAACTACAACATGGAAAACAAATGGCATATCAATCATGCCAACAACTGAAACACCATACAAAAACACAATCGTGCTCACAATACCAACACCATACAAACCAAAGAATCACAATTTCAGATTTTACAAAGCATCCCTTATTCAATTTTTTTTGTTAATTCAGGGGTTATCAAAGAAGTTTTATCATCCTGGGGATTTCATTAATTAGTCAATTATACGTAAATTACCAATTTTTATACTCAAATGTTCAACAGGAACCAACCAACATGCAATTCATTTAGTGCAAAAACAAGGACCACCAATAGCCACCATTTTCAGTGGGGTGTTTATCTCGTACCTTTCACATTATAACCATCAATATCAAACAATAATAACATTAAAACAAGAGTAAACCAATGAGTAATAGGAGAAAACTCACCACGAAGGTGTCGTTCAGCACATGGCAGAGGTGCGTTCGTAGCAGAAGAGAGGCGCATAGTAGAGGAGATTTCCAATTGAAAAGAAAACATAAAATAGGGGAAACCCATGAGAATAAAATAATATAAAATTGAGTACACCATTTACCACATCCCACAAACCCCAATAACCCACTAAAATAGAAATCAACCCACACCATGGTCAAACACACCTTAAGATAACAAGAAATTATAGAACCCACCTTTGATAGAACGAGTTCAATAGAATTTTAAAATATAAAAGATGAAAATACAATAGAAACAAGGTTGAAACAAGTAAAATTTAGATATTTCATTCCCATTGATAAAACCAGGACCCTGGCCAAGGTTTCATACATGGAGGCAGTGGCGGTAGAGGCAAGCGGCGGAGGTAGTGGCGATGGAGGCAACGGCGGAGCAGGCAGCCACAGCGGAGGCAGCTGTGGAGGAGACAGCCGCGGAGGAGGCAGCGATGCTGGAGGTAGTAGTGCCGGAGGTAGAGGTGCTAAAGGAGGATGGAGGTCATGGAGGAGGAGGAAAACCCAGTAGCGAGGACGGAGGAGGAGGAGGAGGAGGATAGGAGAGGTCGTGGCAGAAAAGGGGCCTGGTTCAGCTTCCGCGAAATCTTAAACGTGTGTGAGAGAGGAGGGGCCTGTTAGGGTTCTTAAATAAAAACCGTTGGAACCTTTATCAGCGCTCGCTAAAAGCATTGATAAAGGTATGTTTTATCAGTGCTAAAATAAAAGCGCTGATAAAACATACCTTTATCAATGCTTTTAACAAGCGCTGATAAAGGTTCCAAGGGTTTTTATTTAATAATTTATTTATATTATTATATATTTATTTAAAATGACATATAAGATAAATATATATTTATTTGTTAATAATTATAGCAATAAAGAGTATATATTTATAAATATTGGTATATAATTGTTAATCTATACAAAAAACATTATTTTTTATTATAAATATTATAATTTTATATAAATTAAGAATAAAAACATTTCGTAGTGCTAAAATAAGCACTGATAGAGGTGTTCCCTTTATCAGTGCTAAAAAAAGCACTAATAAAGGGTACACCTTTATCAGCCCTTATTTTAGCACTGATAAATGTTAGCTTTATCAACGCTTTTATCTATCGTTGATAAAGGCACACCCCTTTATCAGCGCTTTCTGTTTAGCACTAATAAAGGGTTGCGCTTCCCTTTCCCTATTTCGTGGTAGTGGTGACCCAATGGGAATAATGGGCCTAAGTAGCCTAATGGGCCTAAGTGGCCTAATGGTCATGATGGGCTTAATGGGATGAATGAGCCTCAATGGCCGAATGGGACTCATGGTCCTAATAGGACCAATGGGAATAATGGGCCTAATGTTAGGAATGGGCCTAAGTGGATTAATGGGCCCAATGAGCCTAAGTGGTCGAATGGGCCTAATGGGCCTATGTGGTCGAATGGGCATAATGGGACTAAGTGGTCAAATGGGCCTAATGGACCTAAGTGGCAGAATGAGCCTAATGGGCCTAAGTGGCCTAATTGTCCTAAGTGGTCTCATGGGTCTAATGGGCCTATGTGGATAGATGGGCCCAATGGGCCTCATTGGACCAATGGCCTTCAGGGGCCTAAGTGGCCTAATGGACCTAATGAGCGTAAGTCACCTAATGGGTCTAATGGGTTTAAGCGGCCTAATGGTCCTAATGGTCCTAATGTGACCAGTTGAACTAAGTGGCCAATGGGCCTAATGGTCTTAATGAGCATAATTGGCCAAATCAGCCTAATCGAACAATTGAGCCTAATGGGCCTAAGTGTCCTAATGAGCCAAATCGTCCTAGGTGGCCGAATGGGCCTAAGTGGACCACTAGGCCAAATTTTCCTAGGTGGCCGAATGGGCCTAATGGGCCTGATAGGCCTAAGTGTCTGGCCTAATGTTCCTGATAGGCATAAGTGTCCTAATGGGCCTAATGGGCCTCATGGGCCTAAGTGGGCCTCATGGGCCTAAGTAGCCTAATGGGATGAATGGGCCCTAGTGGCCTAATGGGATGAATGGGCCCTAGTGGCCTAATGGTCCTAATGGGCCCAAGCTGCCTAATGGGCCTCATGGGATTAATGAGCTTAATAACCCTATGTGCTAAATGGGCCGAATGGGCATAATGTGCCAAAGTGGACTAATGGGCATAAATGTCCTAAGTGGCCTAATCGACTGAATGAGATTAATGGTTCTAATGGGCCTAATGGGCTTAATGGGCATAAATGGCCTAATGGACCTAAGGTGCCTAATCGGCCTAAGTGGCCTAATTGGCCTGGGTGGCCTAATGGGATTAATGGGCTTAAGGGGCCTAAGGGAAAATGGTCCTAATGGACTGAATGGGCCTCAGTGGCCTAATGGACCTAAGTAGCCTAATGGTCCTAAGTGGCCCAATGGGCCTAATGGTCATAGTGGGTCGAATGGTCCTAATGGCCTAAGGGGGATAATGGGCACATGTTGTCTAATGGGCCTAGGTGGCCTAATGGGATTAATGGGCTTAACAGGCCTAGGTTCTAAATGGGCTAAATGGGCCTAATTGGCCTCAGTGGCCTAATGGGCCCAATGGGACTAATGGGTCGAAGTGTCCTAATGGACCAAAGTTGCGAAATCAGCCTAATGGGCATAATGGACCCAATGGGCCGAATGAGCCAAATGGGCCTAAGTGGTCTAATGGTCCTAATGGACCTAATTGGCCTAAGTGGACTAATGGGCCAAAGTGGACTAATAGGAAAAAGTTTCCTAATCGGCCTAATGGGCTTAAGGGGCCTAATGGGCCTAATTGGCCTAAGTGGCCTAATGGGCCTAAGTGGTCAAATCGGGCTAATGGGATTAATGGGCCTTGTGAGCCTTAGTGGCATAATGAGCCTTAGTCGCCTAATCGGCCTAATGGGGCTAAGTGTCATATTGGGACTAAGTGGCCTAATGAGCTTAATGAGATTAATGGGACTAGAGACCTAATGGGCCTAATGGGATGAAAGGTCGTGATTTGCCTAAGTGGACTAATGCGCCTAATGGTCCTAAGTTGCCTAATGGACCTAAGTTGCCTAATCGGTCTAATGGAATTAATTGGCCTAAATGCCTAGTGGGCCTAATGGGCCTAATGAGCCTAAGTGGACTAATGGGCCTAAGTGTCCTAATCAGCCTAATGGGCTTCAGGGGCCTAGTGGGCCTAAGTTGGCTAATGGGCCTAATGGGCTTAAGTGGCTTGATCGACCTAATGGGTCTGAGTTGCCTAATAGGCCTAAGTGGCCCAATGGGCATAATGGGCTTAAGTAGCCTAATGAGCCTAATTGGCCTAAGTGGCCAAATGGTCGTAATTAGCTCAATGGGCCTAATTGGTGTAAGTGGCCAAATGGGCCTAATGGGCCTAAGTGGCCTGATGGAGCTAATGGGGCTAAGTGGCCTGATGGAGCAAATGGGACTAAGTGGCCTCATGGGACTAAAGGACCTTAGTGGCCTCATGGGATAAATAGGCTTAATTGGCCTAATGATCCTAAGTGTACTATGTGGTCCAATGGGCCTAATGGGCCTAATGGGCTATATGGTCTTAATTTTTCTAATGGGCATAATGGGACTAAGTGGTCGAATAAGCCTAATGGGACTAATGGTTTAATGGACCTAAGTGGCCTAATGGGCCTAACGAGTGTAATGGGATGAAGTTGATAAATGGGCGTAATGAGCCTAGGTGGCCTAATGGGCCCATATGTGTCTTAATGGGTCAAATGGGCCAAATGGGCATAGGTGGCCCAATCGGCCTAAAGGGCCTAATGGGACAAATTGGCCTAATGGACTTAAGTGGAAGAATGTGCCTAAGTGGACTAATGGGGATAATGGGCCTAAGTGGGTGAATGGGCCTAAGTGGCCGAATGGGGCTAATGGGCCCATGTGGCGTAATGGGCTTAAGTGGTCCAATGGGTCTAATGGGCCTAATGGGTGTAGAGGGCCGAATGGGAATAATTGTCCTAATGGAATGAAGTGGCCTAATGGGCTTAATGGGAATAAGTGGCCGAATGAGACAAATGGGCCTAAGTGGCCCAACTGGCCCAATGAGCCTAATGGGATGAATGGGCCTAAGTGGCCTAATGGGATGAATGGGCATAAGTTGCCTAATGGGCCCAATAGACCAAAGTGGCCTCTGGGCCTAATAGGCCTAAGTGGACTAAGTGATCTAATCAACCTAATCGGACGAATGGGCCTAATAGGCCTAAGTGGCCTAAGGGGCCGAATGGACCCAAATTGCCAAATGGGCCTGTTGGGCCTTAGTGGCCCAATGGGCCTAATTTTCCTAAATGGCCTAATGGGCCTAATGGGATGAATGAGATGAATGGGGATAATGGGACTAAGTGGCCTAATGGGCCTAATTGGTCTAATGGGCCTAAGTGGAATAATGGGCCTAAGTGATCGAATGAGCCTAAGTGCCCAAATGGGGCTAATGGACTGAATGAGGCTAAGGGTCCGAATGGGCCTAACGTGCCGAATGGGCCTAACGTTCCAACTGGTCTAAAGTGTCCTAATGGGCCTAAGTGGCCTAATGGGCCTAATGGCCCGAATGGGCCTAAGGGGCTTAATGGGACAATTGGTCCTAATGGGACAAAGTGGACTAATGGTCCTAATGGTCCTAACAGGTCTAAGGGGCCTAATGGGCCGAACGGGCCGAACATGCCAAATGGGCCAAAGTGGCCTAATCGGATTAATGGGCCTAAGTGGCCTAATGGGCCTGAGTTGCCTAATGGTAAAAAGTGACCAAATGGACTAATGGAACTAAGTCATCTAATGGGCCTAAGTGGCCTAGTGAGCCTAAGTGGCCTAATGGGCCTAATGGGTCTAAGTGGCCTAAGTGGTCTAATGTGCCTAAGTGGCCTAATGGACCTAATGGGCCTAAGTGGCATAATGGGGCTAAGTAGCCTAACGGGCCTAAGTGGACTCATGGTCATAATGGGCCTAAGTGGACTAATGGGCCTAATGGTCATGATGGGTGGAATGGGCATAATGGGCATAATGGGTTGAAGTGGCCTAATGGGCCTAATGGGCCTAAGTGGCCTAATGGGACTAAGTGGTCTAATGATCCTAAGTGGCCTCATGGGCGTAATGGGACTAAGTGGCCTAATGGGCCTAATGGTCCTAATGGGCATAATGGTTCTAAGTGTCCTAAGAGGATTAATGGGCCTAATGGGCCTAAGTGGCCTAATCGACCTAATGGGCTTAGTGGGCCGAAGTGGCATAATGGTCCTAATGGGCCAAAGTGACCTAATGAGCCTAATTGGAAAAAGTGGACGAATGGGACTAAGTGGCCCATTGGCCCTAATGGGCCTAAGTGGCCTATTGGGCCTAATGGGCCAAAGTGGACTATTGGTCCTAATGGGCCTATGTGGACTAATCATCCTAATGTGATTAATGGGCCTAAATGGACAATTGGGCATAATGGGCTAAAGTGGCCTAATGGGCCTAATGGGCCAAAGTGTCCTAATCGGTCTAATGGGCCTAAGTGGCCTAATGGACTTAAGTGGCATAACTGGCTAAAGGGGCCTAAGTTTCCTAATGGGATTATTGGGCCTCAGTGGCCTGAGGAGCCTAATGGGCCTAAAGGGCCTAAGTGGCCTCATGGGCCAAATAGGCCTCAATGGCCTCATGGGCCTAGTGGGCCTAAAGGGCTTAAGGGTCCTAAGTGACCTAACGGGCCTAATCAACCTAATGTTCTTAAGTAGACTAATGGGAATAATGGGATTAAGTTGTCTAATGGTCTTAATAGGACTAATGGGTCTAATGGGCCTATGTGGTCTAATGGGCCTAAGTGACCTAATCAACCTAATGGGTCTAATGGGTGTAATGCGCTTAAGTGGTCGAATGAGCATAATGAGATTAATGGGTCTAAGTGGTCTATTAATCCTTAGTGACATAATCAGCCTAATGGACCTAATGGGCATAATGGGCCTAAGTGGTTGAATGGTCCTAATTAGAGAATGGGCATAATGGGCCTAAGCAACCAAATGGGCATAATGGTCCTAAGTGGCCTAATGGGCCTAATTGGCATAATGGGAAAAATGTGCCTAGTGGGCCTAATGTGCCTAAGTGGCCTAATGGGCCTAAGTGGCCTAATGGGCATATTGGGCCTAAGTGGACTAATGGGCCTAAGTATCCTAATGAGCCTAATAGGCCTAATGGGCCAAAGTGGGATAATGGTCCTAAGTGGCCTAATGGGATTAATGGGCCTAAGTGGCCTAAAGGGACTAATGGGCCTAACAGGGCTAATGGGCCTAGTAGGACGAATTGGCCTATGTGGCCTAATGGGCCTAGATGGCCAAATGGACCTAGGTGGACAAATGGGCCTAAAGAGCCTAATCGGCCAAAGGGGAATAATGGGCCTAGGTGGCATAATCTTAGCCTAATGGGACGAAGTTGTCTAATGGGTCTAATGGGCGCAATGGGCCTAAGTGGTCTAATGGGATTAATGGGCCTAAGTGGCCTAATGGGACGAATGAGACGAATGGGCCTAAGTGGCCTAATCGGCCTAAAGGTCAAAATGGGCCAAAGAAACCTAATGGGCCTAAGTGGAATAATCGTCCTAATGGGCCTAAGTGGCCTAATGGGCCTAAAGTACCTAATAGGCCAAAGTGGCCTAAGAGGCCTATGTGGCATAATCATAACAAAATTTCCCTAAGTGGCCTAATGTTCCTAATGGTCCTAAGTGTCCTAATGGGACTAATGGGACTAAGTGGCCAAATGGGCCGAAGTGGCCTAAAGGGACTAGTGGGCCAAAGCAGCCCGATGGGCCTAAATGGAATAATCAGCCTAATGGACCTATTGGCCTAAGTGGCCTGATGGGCCTAATGGGAAGAAGTGACCTAATTGTCCTAATCAGATGAAGGGGCCTAATGGACGAAAGTGGTCCAATGGTCTTAAGTGGATGAAGGGGCCGAAACATACGAATGGGCCAAATGGATTGAATGGGCCTAATGGGATTAATTGGCCTAATGGGTTGAATGGGCCTATGTAGCCTAATGCGCCAAATGGGCCAAATGGTCCTAAGTGTCCTAATGGGACTAATGGGCTAAATGGCCCTAATGGTCCTAATTGGCCTAAGTTTCCTAATTGGCCTAAATTTCCTAATAGGCCAAATGGGCCAAATGGGCCTAAGTGGCCCAATGGGCCTAATAGGTCAATTATGCCTAAGTAGCATAATGGGCATAATGAGACAGACAAGCTTAAGTTGCCCAATGGGCCTAATGGGATGAATGGGCGAACTTTTCTAATGGGCCTAATGGGCCGAAATGTCTTAATGGGTTGAATGGGCCTAATGACCCTAATGGGCTAAAGTGGCTTGATAGTTCTAATGGGCCTAAGTGGCCTAATGTACCTAAGTGGCCTAATGGTTCTAATGATCCTAATGTGTCAAACAGACCCAATGGGCCAATGTGGCCTAGTGGGGGTGAATTGGTTGAATGGTCCTAACTGGCTGAAGTGGCCTAATGGGCCTAATGAGACTAATAAGCCTAATGGGCCAACTAGACCGAAGTGGCCTAATGGGATGAATGGGCCTAAAGGGTCCAATGTGCGTAATGGTTCGAATGAGACTAAAGGGTTCAATGAGCCTAATGGGCCTAGTTAGCCGAATGGGTCAGATGTGTCTAATGGGCCTAGTGGGCCGAAGTGGATTAATGGACTTACTAGGCCTAATGGACCTATTGGACCCAAATAATCTACTGGGCCTAAGTGTCCTAATGGTCTTAAGTAGACAAATGGACAAAATGCACCTAATGGGCATAATGGGCATAATGGGCCTAAGTGAACCAATGGGCCTACTGGGCTTAAGTGGCCTAATGGGCCTAATGTGCCTAAGTAGACCAATGGTCCTAATGGTCCTAATGGACCTATTAGGTTTAATGGGCCTAATGGTCATAATTGGACTAATGGTCTGAAGTGGACTAATGGGCCCAATGGGCCTAACGGGCCGAAGTGGACTAATGAGCCCAATGGGCTAAATGGTCAAAATGGTCCTAAGTGGCCTAATGGGCCTAAGTGACCTAATGGGATGAAGTGTCCCAATGGACACAATGGGCCTAAGTTGCATAATGGGACTGAGGGGCCTAAGTGGCCTAATGGGCAAAAATGGATGAATGGGCCTAATGGGCATAATGGATCTTAGTGGCCAAATATACCTAATGGGCACAATATGCCTAAGTGTCCAAATGGGACTAATGGGCCTAAGTGGACCAATGGTATGAATGGGCCAAATGGGACTAATGATCCTAATGGTCCTAAGTGGGACTAACGGGCCTACTGGACCTAATGGGCCTACTAGGTCTAATGGGACTTTTAGGCCTAATGGGACTAATGGGCCTAAGTGGCATAATGTGCCTAAGTGGCCTAATGGGAATAAGTTTACTAATGGGTCTAATGGGCCTAAGTGGCCTAATGGGTCTAATGGGACTAATGGGAAAATGTGGCCTAATGGTCCAAAGTGGATGAATGGGCCTAATGGGATTAATGGGAATAATGGGCCGAAGTGTCCAAATAGGCCAAATGGGCCTAAGTGTCCTCATAGGCCTAATAGGACTTAGCGGCCTAATGGTCCTAATGCACCTATTGGTCCTAAGTGGCCAATGGTCCAAAGTGAACGAATGGACATATGGGCCTAATGGGGATAATGGGCCTAATCTGACTAATGGGCCTTAGTGGACTAATGGGACTCATGGTTCTAATGGGACAAAGTGGATGAGTTGGCATAATGGGACTAATGGGAAAAAGTATCCAAATGGGCCTAATGGGCCTAAGTGTCCTAATGGGCCTATTGGGCCCAAGTGCCTTAATGGGCCTAATGGGCCAAATGGGCCTAAGTGACCTAATGGGACAAAGTGGATGAATGTGCCTAATGGGTTTAATAGGCAAATAGGCCTAATGGGCCGAAGTAGCCAAATGGGTCAAATGTGCCTAATGGGACTAATAGGCCTAAGTGGGTACGATTTCACTTTTCGATTGCACTGGGTATGATTCCTTTTCGATTAATATCATATCTTTCTTCTATTCCACCTAGATACGATAAATCTAGATACGATTTGGAATAACACTTTTCCCCTTTCTTCGATAGAGGTTGCATGATAAGTTCTCTAATCAACTTATTATTTATGAAATACGAATCAGCAAAGCATAGTCACATTTACTTTTATCATAGTTAGGAGACTTTGATACTTCATCAAAACAAACACTTCTTTCATACTGGATAGTGTGAATTCGATGACCATTTACTTCTAGCAAGATGAATTCTCCATGCGACCGATTCTCTCTTTCTAGATAACGATCAATTCCTCATTACGATCTTTTCACATACCAAACCAAAGACAAGTCTGGTTAGTGCCTTTTCTTTCAAATATCTTGGCCTCATTACAATGGACAGAGTGAGTCTGATTCTTTTGAAAACAATGACCAATATGATTTCAACCAAATACAATGTGAGGAGATTTTATTTCTTTAAAAGCTTTCCTTGACAACAAAAGACAACACATGAAAATAAACACCTTCCTCATCAGCATGGTCCCAAAAATCCACCCCCTTTGGATTTTGTTGTCAACCAAGTTTCATAAATCATTGAAATTAGTCCCATTAGGCCACTTAGGCCCATTTCCCACCTGTTCCCATTGGGGAAATTAGGCCTATTAGGTCCATTAGGTTACATTCTCCCATTAGTCCCATTAGTCCACTTAGTCCCATTATCCCATTAGGCTCAATTTGCCACTTAGTCCCATTAGGTCCATTGGCTTACTTAGGCCCATGAGTCCCATTAGTCCACTTCATCCCATTAGGCCCATTAGTCCACTTAAGCACTTGACGCCCATTAGGACACTTCGTCCCATTAGGAAACTTAGTCCACTTAGGCCCATTGGACCCATTAGGCCCATTAGGTCCATTCATCCCATTAGTCCCATTATGCAACTTAGGCCACTTAGGCCTATTAGTCCATGTAGGCCCATTAGAACCATGAGGGTCATTAGGTAACTTAGGCCACTTATGCCCATTAGGAGTCTTAGTCTCACTCGACCCATTCGACCCATTAGTCAACTTAGGCCCATTCGACCCATTCGACCCATTAGGCCCATTAGACCCATTAGTCTCATTAGACCCATTAGGCCGATTAGGCTACTTAGGCCCATTAGACCCATTAGGACCATTAGTCCCATTAGGAAACTTAGGCCACTTTGTCCAATTGAGCCACTTAGATCCATTGGAACCATTAGGACCATTAGGAAATTTAGGTAATGTAGGCACATTAGACCACTTAGACCTATTAAACCTATTAGGCACATTAGTCCCATTCGACCCATTAAGCCTGTTAGGACACTTATGCCCATTAGGCCCATTTGGACACTTCAGCCCATTAGGCCCATTAGGGCACTTAAGCCCATTAATCCCATTAGGCCACTTCGACCCATTAGGCAACTTAGGACACTCAGGCCCATTAGACCCATTAGGCCTATCAGTCCCATTAGGCCCATTAATTCCATTAGGCGCATTAGGTAACTTTGGCCACTTAGGCCCATTAGACCCATTAGGCCCATTAGACCCATTAGGCCCATTGGGACCATTAGGAAACTTACTTCACTTAGGCCCATTAGGCCACTTAGGCCCATTGGACCCATCAGGACCATTAAGAAACTTAGGCAACTTAGGCCCATTAGGCCACTTAGGCCCATTCATCCTAATAGGACACTTAGTCCCATTCCACCCATTCATCCCATTAGGAATATTAGACCCATTAGTACCATTAGGCCACTTAGGCCCATTATACCCACTAGTCCCCTTGGACCCATTAGGCAACTTAGGCCACTTAGGCCCATTCGACTACTTAGACCCATTGGACTCATTAGGCCCATTAGAAAACTTAGACCACTAAGGCCCATTAGGCCCATTGGAACCATTAGGCCCATTAGACCCATTCGGCCCATTAGGCACATTAGGCAACTTAGGAAACTTAGGGCCATTAGGCCACTTAGACCCATTAGACCCATTAGGCCCATTAGGAAACTTAGGCCACTTAAATTCATTGGAACCATTAGGCCCATTAGGCTCATTAGGCAACTTGGGGCACTTCGACCCATTAGGCCACTTAGGCCCATTGGACCCATTGGGCTAAATTATCCATAATGGGCCAATTAGGTCCATTGGTCCCATTAGACCACTTAGGCCCAATATGCCCATTAGTCCACTTAGGAATATTAGGCTACTTAGTCCCATTAGGCCCCTTAGACCCATTAGGCCCATTGGGACCCTTAAGCTCATTCAGCCAATTAGGCCATTGGGCCCATTAGGATGAATTATCCATAATGGGCCCATTCATCCCATTAGGTCACTTAGGACCAATGAGTCCAATCATCCCATTAGTCCTATTAGGTCACTTAGGCCACTTAGGCCCATTAGGATACTTAGGCCCATTTGGTCCCTTAGACCCATTAGCCCCATTAGGCCCCTTAGGCCCATTAGGCCAATTAGGCCATTGGTCCCATTAGGCCCATTAGGTTACTTAGGACCAATAGGCCCAATAGTCCCATTATGTCTATTAGGTCACTTAGTCCACTTCGGCCAATTAGGCCCCTTAGGCTCATTAAGCCCCCTGGACCCATTAGTCACATTGGGCCTCTTAGGCCCATTAATCAAATTAGGCCCATTAGGTGCATTAGGCCACTTAGGCCTATTTGTCCACTTTGTCCCATTAGTCCCTTGAGACTTATTCGGCCCATTTGGTCCATTAGGTCAATTCGGTCGTTAGGCCCATTATGCTGAATTGACCATAATGGGCCCATCAGGCCACTTAGGCCCATTATGACCATTATTCCATTACACCTATTAAGAGAATTGGTCATAATGGACCCATTAGTCCACTTAGGCCCAATAGGCCCATTAATCCCATTAGGCCCATCAGGCCTCTTAGGCCCAACTGGTCCACTCAACCCATTAATTCCATTAGGCCTATTAGGCCGAATGGTGATTAATGGGACTATTAGGACACTTAGGCCCCATAGTCCCATTTGGCCACTAGGCCACTCAGGCCCATTAGGCCAATTTGGCCTAGTGGACCCATTATGCCCATTAATCCCATTAGGCCCATTAGACCCATTAGGCCACTTATGCCCAATTGGCCGATTAGGCCACTTAGGCCCATTTGGACTATTAGGACACTTAAGCCCATTAGACCCATTTGGACCTTTTGGCCCATTTAGCCACTTAATCCCATTAGACCCATTAGGCCACTTAGGCCCATTCAATCCTTAGGTCCATTAGGCCATTTGGGCCAATTTAGTTCATTTAGGACAATTAGGCTAATTATTCCATTTACTCCAATTAGGCTAATTAGGTCATTTAGGCTAATTAGGTCGTTTAGGCCGTTTCGTCCGTTTAGGCCAATTTAGACCATTTAGGCCAATGAGACCAATGAGAACAATTCCGGACAATTTAGTCCCTTTAGGGAATTTAGGACAATTATAAGATTTAGTCCATTTAGTCCAATTTAGGCCAATTTAGGACAATTAAACCAATTTAGGACAATTAAACCAATTAGTTCAATTAGGCCCATTAGCCCAATTAGGCCAATTAGATAATTTATTTTATTTAATCCATTTAGGCCAATTTTGGCCATGTAGGCTAATTAGGCCATTTATGCCAATTTAGGTTATTTAAACTATTTAGGAAAATTTATACCATTTTTAACAATTCATCCAATTATGCCATTTAGACCAATTTAGGCAATTTAGACCAATTAGGTCAATTAAGTTGATTGGGACATTTAAGCCGATTAGGCCAATTTTGAACATTTGGGCCAATTAGGCCAATTATTCAATTTAGGAAATTTAATCCAGTCAGTACATTTAGGCTAATTTTTTCCATTTAGTCCATTTAGAACAATTTAGGTCATTGAGGCTAATTTGGCCAAATAGGCCAATTAGATAATTTAGACAGTTTAGGCCAATTAAGCCATTTGGTCCAATTTGGGTCATTTAGACCAATTAGGCCAATTAGAACAATTTTTTTTCCATTTAGGCCATTTAGTCCAATTAGGCCATTTAGGCCAATTAGACCAATTAGACCATTTATGCCAATTTATGCCATTTAGGCCAATTTAGGCCATTTTGGTCAATTTAGGACACTTAACCCAATTATACCAATTAATTAATTTAGTACATTTTGAATAATTAGCCCATTTAGGAAAATTATATCAATTAGTCCATTTAGGTTATTTAGGCCAATTAGGCCATTTAGACCAATTTAGGCCATTTAGACCAATTTGGCCAATTTAGTCCATTTAGGCAAATTTAGGCCAATTAGCCCAATTAGGACAATTAGGAAAATTAGTACATTTAGGCCATTTAGAAAAATTTGGAAAATTAGTCCATTTAGGCCAATTAAGCCATTTAGGCCAATTATGCCAATTAGATCATTTAGGCCAATTTATGTCATTTAGGCTAATTAATCAATTTGGTCATTTAGGCCATTTAGGAAAATTATGACATTTAGAAAATTTAGGCCATTTAGGCCAATTAGGTTAATTAGAAAATTTAGGTTATTTAGGCCAATTTAGGTCATTTAGGCCCTTTAGGTCAATTTAGGTCATTTAGGTTATTTAGGCTAATTTAGACCATTTAAGCCAATACGACTAATTAGTCCATTTAGGACGATTTAGGCTATTTAGGCTAATTAATCCAATTATTACATTTAATTCGATTTAGTAAATTTAGTCCATTTAGTCCAATTAGGTCATTTAGGATAATTAGACCAATTATACAATTTAGGGAATTTAGGTCAATTAGGCTAATTAGGTTAATTTAGGTCATTTAGGCCAATTAGACCATTTAGGCCATTTAGGCCATTTAGAAAAATTTAGGTCATTTAGGTCAATTATTCCAATTAATACAATTAGTTAATTTATGCAATTTAAGCCAATTAGTCCATTTAGGCCAATTTAGACCATTTAGACCCATTAGGCCAATTAGGCCAATTTTGTCCATTTAGGCCAATTTAGGCCAATTAGGCCATTTAGGACATTTGGATAATGTACTATTAAGGGACACACAATACATATACTTTCAGGTACGAGTACTCATAAGGAGATGAGGTTTCTTCTCATGAAGTTCGCACTTGGTAATCTCCAAGATGGGAGTTTATGAGAACACACTCGTTAGTAGTAATTCTACATGTTTTGGTGTCATCTAATATTCCTATCTATGAGTGTGTGTGATGGTACTTAGACTTTAAGATTATTATTAAATCATGTCACAACTTGCATACTTAGATGTATGTCGTAAACAATTACGATAAGAGCTCATGGCTAAGTTGGATACCTTGGGTGCGTCACGAGTGACATGTCATTAATGAATAAGTTGAGGAATGATTTGTCCCTTACATCTTTGTAGAAGCTGATATCTCAACCCTTTGATTGGAATAAAACTGTCACATTAAATTCCATGGACATGGTGTAATGGTGTGTTTATTTCATCAAGTCAAAGGAAGACATATTGAATATATAGGTTAGTGACATGGATGTGAAACCTTCTTGATGATATATTGTAACAAAGAGATTATATTACATAGTGAGCATTCGTATGTGGTTTTCGATGTTGTGACATCAAGTTCTTTCTCTTGGGTGCCTTGAACCATTACTAGACAGTAGTCTTGGACTTTAGGAAAGTTTGCCTAATATCAATGAGAAAGAATCCTAGAGGGTTACACACTAAGTGTTTTCTTTGATCCCGATTAAATTCTATTTGAGTTTAATTAATGGAATAAATATTATTCTCAAGTATGAGGAATAATTTTATTCAATTTATATTGATCTCATAAAGTAAATAAATATTTATTCATCGACGTGTGAATAAAATATTTATTTTATTTATTGAATATATTAATAAATATTTATTTGCTATTTTGTAAATAAAATATTTATTTATGAATAAAATATTTATTCAGTTTTTCAATAAATGATAGAGGAGTGTGAACAGACCAAGACTAAGTCCATTGAAAAATATGAATTAACAAGACTGTTATATAATTTTTGTTATTGTGAAAGTTGGCGTGCACCACAACATAATAATTATATAATTATTATTATGCGGTATGAGATTTATTGAAGGTAATTAATTTTATTTAATGGCCGATATGCAATTAAATAATATTATAACATAAATATCAACTCTATAAATAGGCGGCTATGTCTATTGTGTAGAGAATCTAAAAATTGAGAATAGAAAATTGTTGCACACAACGAATTCTCTCTCAAATCCTCATTATCTATCTCTCCCAATAACGAGAAGTGCAAGAAATATTTCTTCAAGATCAAAGAATGAGCGATCAATAACGAACAACATAAGACATTGGACTCACCGCACTAGCACCTGGAGATCGAGTGGTGTTTCTCGGAGATCATAGGAACACGTGTGGATCGCCGCTATAGGGATTTTATTTTGGGATCCTCACATTACAATGTTGGTAACCTAAAAGGGTCTTTTCAGATTATAAAAATTCACTAATGAAGAAAGTCCCTAAGCATAGGTATTTATTTCTTTAAATATTAAATAAATTAAATTTAAATTTGACATGAAAGATCCTTGGTCTTGGTTTGGGGAAACCATTATTAAAATAAATTTTAATACATCATCCATCTTTGCATGCTTCCGTTATGCCCGAAACCACCACCACCACCACTACCATCGCCGCTAACTTTGTCACCCCCACCCCCGCCCCACCACCACTGCCATCGCCACTATCATCAACTCGATTGCCACTAGAACCCTCATTGAAATAACTCAAGGTATCATATAAGGATCCCATTTATTTCATACATGAATGAAAATTAATAGCAATCTCTGATGGAAGTGGTGGACTTATGACTGACATGCCTTCCAGGAAGTGTTTAGTGACTAATTTACTTCTTTCACACTCCCTTATATTTATTTTTTTGGCCTCATCTACTTCTGCATGATCATTTTTCAGCTTTGGGTTATGATAGGTTTTATAGGCACTCAATGAGGTCCAATAACTAGTGGGGATGATGTTTTTCATGGGTTGACATCATACTCTCCCATGGTGCTCCTCACCTAATACTTGTCTCAAATGATCATTTCACCTGAATTTGTCATCTTCTTTCTCATCGAGGGCCTCCAAGACACACTATTGAAAATATAAACAAGATATTTAATTATGAATTATGTATCAAAATTTAAAATATAAATAAAAAACTTACAATATTTTCTTATGTTTGTGCATTTACAACTCTTCTATTATTTTTTTTCTTAGTCAAGGAAAATAATTTTTCTCGGGGCACATGACCTTCGATGCCAAATTCATCTTACTTCAAATGAAATTGATTAGTATAATACTACATTATTGAATAATTTGAAAGTGATAAACCTATAATGAATTAAAATTGTATATTTTTAAGAAATCCATAAAATAAAGAATCATCTAAATATAAATTTAATTAGAAATTTAATATAGTGACATAACATAAACAATACATACAAATTAGCATGATAAACATGTTTATGGTATAGATTCTTCTTGTATGTTCATTTTGGTATAATTCCATTTATGTTGTGTAATTTGGTTTTTTAGTCACTTGGTAATTTTGATAATTTTTCCATTTAGATATTTGGATAATTGTCCAATTAGTCCATTTAGGAAAATTAGGTAAATTAGGCCAATTATTCTAATTAATCTATTTAGGACAATTATCCCATTTAGAAAAATTGGTTTATTTAGGCCAATTAGGTTCTCCTGAATGGCCCGAATGCCTTATTTTTATTGATTTTTTTGATAACCCCCCTTTCAAGGGATGAGGGGGAACCCTTACAAGGCCCGTAGGCTTAAAGATTACATGACCTGTAGGTATTAGGAAATATTCAGACTATAACTACATGGAACTGCTTCTTCCCAGCTTCTTCATCGTGATGTTAGATCTCCACCTTCACATGGCTTGTTCAGCTAGGATTCCCATGCATGCACATGCTATTCCCGATGGAAATTCTATACCCTCTATTTCAGACAAATCCGCTTAGCTTCTGCTCTAGTGAAAGCACCTGCTCCGAATCCTCATCTGGAGTCTACTCCTTGTAGATTCTGTCCGGTCATTAAGCACAATTTCAGGTGGTTCGAAGGCCTTGAGGTGGCCCTAAGGCCTTGAGGTGTCCCAAAGGCCTTGAGGTGGCCCAAAATCCTTACTGGCCTGAAGGCCTTGGGTGACGATTTGACCATTTATTCCAATTTAGGCTAATTAGGCCAATTATTCTAATTAAGCCAATTAGATCATTTAATCCAATTCGACCATTTAATCCATTTCGACTAATTAGAAATTTTAGACCCATTTGGAAGTTTAGGCCAATTTAGAAAAATTAGGCCATTTAGTTTAATAGGGACAATTATGCCAATTAGACCATTTAATCCAATAAGTCCATTTAATCCATTTAGACTAATTAGGCCATTTAGAACAATTAGTTCATTTATTTCAATTAGGTCATTATTCCAATTATGCCATTAGGCTATTATTACATTAGTCTATTTAGTCTGATTAGGTCATTTAGGTCATTATTCCATTATCCCATTAGTTTAGTGGGCCATTAGGCTAATTGGTCATTTGGCCATTTGGTCATTTAGGCCAATTTAGACCAATTTAGCCCAATTAGAACAAAAAAATCCTAAAACCTAGAACCAAAATACTATATCTGAAACACTAATATCTAAGGCCTAATTAGGCCCATTAGGAGGATTAGTCCACTTAGGCCCATTTGGCCCATTCGACCCATTCAGCGGAATATGTCACTCATGCCCATTAGGCTCATTAGGCCACTTAGGCCACTTAGGACCATTAGGACCATTAATCCCACTCGACCCATTAGGCCACTTAGACCCATTAGGCCCATTACGACGATTAGGCCTCTTAGGCATATTAGGCTCATTACGCCGATGAGGCCACTTAGGCTCACTATGCCCATTAGGTCCATTAGGCCACTTAGGCCCAATTGGCCCATTAGTCCCATTAGTCAAATTAAGCCCATTAGGCTGATTAGGCCACTTAGGTCCATTGGTCCACTTAGGCCCATAAAGGCCCATTAGGCGCATTACGCCCATTAGGCCTATTAGGCCACTTAGGCCCATTAGGCTCATTAGGCGCATTCGGCCCATTAAGCCCATTAGTCCACTTAGGCCCATTCTGACCATTAGGTCCATTAGGCTGATTAGGCCACCTGGGCCCATTAGGTCAATTAGTCCACTTAGGCCCATTAGTCCACTGAGGCCCATTAGGCCCACTAGGCCCATTAGGCCCATTCATCCCATTAGGACAATTAGGACCATTATCCCCATTAGTGCCATTAGACCCATTAGGACACTTAGTTCCATTATGCCCATTAGGCTAGTTAGGCCCATTAGCCGACTTAGGCCACTTAGGCCCATTAGGCCACTTAGGCCCATTTAGGCACTTAGACCCATTATTAAACTTTGGTCCATTGAGACCATTTGTCTCATTTGGCCCCTTAGTCCACTTAGGCCCATTTGACCCATTAGGCCACTTAGGCCCATTAGGCCACTTAGGCACATTGATCCCATTAGTCATGTTTGGCCCCTAATACCACTTAGTTCGCTTAGGCCCATTAGGCCACTTAGGCCCCTTAGGCCCATTAGGCCACTTAGGCCCATTGATCCCATTAAACGCATTAGGACCCTTAGGTCACTTATGATGCTTATGCCCATTAGAACCACTGGGTCACTAAGGCCCCTTAGGCCCATTATGCCACTTAGGCCCATTTATCCCATTAGGACACTTAGGCTACTTAGGCCCATTTGGAACATTTGGCCACTTAGGCACATTAGACCCATTAGTCATTGGGACCATTTGTCCATTAAGTCCCATTGGACCACTTTGGCCCATTGGGCTACTAAGGTCCATTAGGCACATTAGGGCACTTAGGCCCATTAGGCCACTTTGACGAACTCGGACACTTAGAACCATTAGAACCATTAGGCCATTTAGGTCGCTTATGCCCATTAGGCCCATTGGCCATTAGGACCATTAGGCCCATTAGGCCCCTTAGGACCATTAGGACCCTTAGGCCCATTGATCCCATTAGGCCACTTCATCTTATTAGCCCACTTAGGCCAATTAGGTCCATTAATCCACTTAGGCCCCTTATGCCCATTAGGCATATTAGGCCACTTTGGCCCATTAGGCCCTCCAAATCATTTTTTAAATTTTCATAAAATCCACTTTGAGGAAAAAGTGGGAACTGTACACCATAAAACATGACACATATCCAAATTTCAAAAATAGTCTACTTGTTTAAAATTTTAAATGAGTATCATCACCGTGGGAACCATCATATCAGCGACAGATCCCATGAATCACGCAACCACTGCATCAAAGATAGCACTTCAGAGAAGTTTTCTTCATCATCACCACCACCACATTGTCTTACACTCTGAACATCATTGTTGTAACGATTATCTCCTGAGTCACCACATCACCGTCAGGAACACCACCTTTATCATCGTCAACCATCATCGTTGGAGCCAAGAACCAGAGAAAAATGGACTAGTAAGTCCACTAATCACCACTAATGACTTCATATCTTCGTCGCAGAACTCCAACATCACCACAAAAAAACCATCCAAACAGAACATCACAACCATTCAAACCTTCAAAGATGGTCCATTCGCCCTCTTGGAGACCCTAATCCCCTCAAATTGCACCACCCAAAACCTCCATGAAGACTCGTTCACCAGACTGGCAGGGAAAAGAGCACACCAAGGATGAGAAAATGGAGGCCTCGGTAGGGGACCAAGCCATAAAACACATTGGTAAAACAAAATAGAGAACCAATAATAGAGAAACAAAATTGATCCCAAACAAAATCACCATACGATACCTTAATCTACATCCTCAAAATAGAGAAGGAGCCAAATTGATGAATGAACCCAAGATGAGAGAACTATCAGCGCTACTCCAGCACCATCCCAAGTAGGCCTAGATCTCGAATCAAGCTCAACCAAAGTGGAGTCCAACATGATGGGTAGTCCAGCATGGGATAGGAGAAAGAAGGCACCGGACGCACTCACCAGTGCTGACCCAAACCTTCTAAAGCACCTGCTCACACATACCCATAATGGGGTTCCAATGCGTAGGGATAGATTGAAAGAGGGGTTGTGAGAGTTGCATGATGACCACAAAAAAAATCAACATCCTTCGAGAGGGAATAAAAATAATGAAAGAGAAAGAAAAGGATTGACCAGGTGAAGCACCACCACCATCATCGAGTAGACCCTTAAAACCCTAGGAGGGGAAGAGGTGGCAGTGGGAGCATTGGGATCTAGGAGAGTACGGAGCCATTAGGTTCATTCATTAGGCTCATTAGGACCATTAGGACACTTAGTACCATTAGTCCCATTAGACCCATTTGGACCACTACACCCATTCAACCACTAAGGCCCATTATTCCCATTGTTCCACTTCAGCCCATTAGGCCCATTCATCCCATTAGGACACTTAGGTCCATTTAGACCATTAAACCCATTATATTAGGCCCATTAGGCCACTTAGGCCCATATGGTCCATTATTCCCATTAGGACAATTAGACCCATTAGGAAACTTAGGTCCATTCGGCCTATTAGGACCATTAGACCCATTAGGCCACTTAAGCCCTTTAGGCCACTTTGGCCCATGAGGCACATTAGGTCTGTCACGACCCGACTTCACCAAGATGAGGAAAGAGATAGATAATTACAAGACCCTTCCTTCTTCAAGTTTAAAGAGAGATAATGACCCATGAGCCCTATCTTCAATAGGCCTCGAAGTGGTAACTAGCACCAAGGGTATATAATATCACATAAAATGGAAGGTATTACCCTTTTATTTAATAGGATCAAGATATAAGATGGTAAATATAAAAAAACTCAAAAAAAAGAAATTGAAATAAACCCAAAACCCCTTTTTCCACATGCATGTTCAAAATAAAGTTATAAAAAGTACAATAAAACTCTAAAGGAAAGTACCAAAACAAAGAAAGGCAGAAACGATGACTATCCTAATGTCCAAGCTGGTAAGGTCCAACACGGTCCTCAAAGTCCTCTTAGAAACCTGAAAGCAGTTTTATATACATAGGGTGAGTATATAGGTATACTCAGTAGGGAAAACCAAATACTCTCATGCACAAGTGGGGAGGCATTCTAATTCCCCGTGAGAAATAGAGATAACCAAAACACCTAGCAAGGAAACTATCCACCCAACCTCACCAAGGCACACTCACTAAATCACGCAAGTTAGGTAAAGTAATAGTAATAGTATATCGATATTTGGGTACCCTGCACCACCTTTCCATTGGTTATTTAGGACATCCTACGCATCAAACCTCTCCCATAAGTTTCATTACAGTCCCACTGCTACCCCGACAACAACCTTGTGGGCCACTACAACCACACATCCTACCCACAGACACCTAGGCCACAAAAACCACACATCACTACACCCGCAAACACCTGGGCCACAACAACCACACATCACTATGCCTGCAAACACCTAGGCCACAAAAACCACTACTATGCCTGAATACACCTGAGCCTTATCCCGAAGACACTTGAGAAACAAACCTGCCCGCACACACCTGGTCCAACCACCACAACACACCCTTCCCAAAGAGTTTTGAGTAATATTGAACATTAAGCTATCATAGCCTACCCGAAGAGTCTTGGGATACCTGGGAGAGGGAGTAGAAAGGAGTTAATAACCAGCCACTCATAAGAATGTTGGAAAAAACAACCTCCCCCATGAAATGGGGGTGTTCATCATAGAGTACTCAACATGGGTGGGGTGAGAATAAGAAACACAAGAACTAAATTTATACATATAATTAACAAAAACTCATCTGAACCTAAGAGTTCAAAAACAGAGTCATCCCATACACAACTAGATCACAACCACCCTCATTACTATTCCTACATGCACAAACACACAATAGCCACAGCCAAAGCATAACCCATTTATGGAAAACAATAACATAGTGTACCCATTCCCGTTATCATGGTCAAGTGATTACGTTTAAATATTCCTTCACTATCAAGAAACTAACAGGCATAGCCATAATCCAAGAAAATAACTGAAGGAAAACAAGCAAGCAACAATTTAAGCATTCACACCGAGTTCTCTTGTAAAGTCACAACAACAAAAGGGATCCATGATATATCTCTAAGTACTGGAACCAAACTAAGACCCAACATATGGCCCCACACGACCTCATATCCAAAAAAAAATTGAACAACAAGAGATCCCACCCCCATCCACGTCACCCTACAATCATCAAGAAAAACAACCATGTGCTTATTAACAGAACATAGTAAGGGAGTTTCTAGATTTAGCTACACCATTTATAAAGTTCCTTATTTCCATTTGATTAATCGGGGTGATCACACAAGGATTATTATTCATTGGTCATCCATTTTATCGACCAACTTTATGTGATTAACCAGTTACCATGTTACATCCATTCAATCATAAGATTATCTAGAAAAACAGAGGTTCATTAGTGTGCAAGAAAGTACCACCAACAGCCATGATTTTCAGTGGGCATAATCCCATACAATTCAAAAAATAAATAAAATATGATAAACTAATACAACAACATCATCATCATTCACAACCCTTCATTCTTTAAAGGTATGTTTATTATCTTCATTAAGGTTTGGTTTCATCCACTTCCTGAAGGAAACATTATCACACCCACCCTGCATGATACACAGTAAAGAGAGATGAAGGAAAAATCCTACTTGGATGATCAATGATTGAAGTTTTATCCTTACATCAAGAACTAAGGATTCCTGAATTACAGGAAAAGAAAACTCGAAGGCTTCAAGGCTGAGTGGGAAGAGCTCCAGTAGGGGCACACAATTCGTCTCCAAAATAGGGACTCCAAGAGCACCAAGGAAAAGAAAGGGACCAAGGAATAATAAGATCTCCGTGTGATAAAAGGATATATCTTAGAGTTACGGGATATGAAATATCGAACCGCTTAAAATGTGGATCATGGTTTCACCATGCGGCTAGGTAGTTACACATGATGTAATTAATTTATATTTAATAATTCTACTCTGAGATGGTGAAGATAGACCCACAGATGGATGAAAGTTGATGGATATCCTTTAAATAGAGAAAACATATAATAGAGGCTAAGCTAGAAATGTGGAAAAGGTGTGACATGGGGTCGCTCCACTGTTAGAGGATTTCAGATACCATTTATGGGCTTAAACAACATTAAACCACTTTAAAAGAGGTAATAGAACATAAAATAGGTGTTATGGGAAAACTAGGGGAATGAACCCTGACACTCCACAATGGAACTATTCAAGTGTGGCACCGGTTGGTGAGATCGATCATGGGCACCGATAGACGACACCATGGTGACACCCCACCACTAACACTGATGCCCTCCTGAATCACCCATGGCGTCCAGGTCACCCCAATCACCAGAATTTGACAAAGTAATGGACCATGAGGGTATGGTCCATTAAATCAGATACCTCTCAAACTATTCCCATCCTCAAGAATCTAGACTAAAACCGATGAAAAGAGAGGGGTTCGAACAACCACCTTGTAAGATACGTCTCAGGGAAAAAAACCACCCTAGAGTTATTTGAAAGTGTTAACAAACCTCAATATATAGGAACACCCCTCTCTCGTCTATCTCCTGAACAACCACGGATACACCACCACTCTTCTCCCCTAAGATACCACACAAACACATAAAGGTCACACCATTAAGACATATGGATTAGGGAGTTCCTTCCTCCATGTCAAGATACTATCCACTTTGGGTGGCACTAACTTGCTCGTACGGGTTTAATCGCATCCACCTTAATGCATCTCGATTAGGGATCAGTTCCTCCCCCCCATGGTCAGGAATTTTCACACACATTTAGAGAACAAGGGAAACAACTCATCTCATAGCAAACGAGGTCAGTCATTACATCATAGAAACTACAAAACAACACAAACCAAAACTCAAAACAACTATGGGTACTGGGCACACATCTATGCCCCCTGTTCCCAGGTACTCTTCTCAAGGCCACCATGCCTCTATAATAAACGAAACAATGGAATGGTTCATCCATGAAGCACCTTATCCTCACAATCCTTGATCCTTATTGGCCTCTCTACAAACGTCGCATTGTCCTCAATATCCAGCTCTCCCCAGTCAAGGATGTGCGAGTCATTGTGTTGATATTGATGGAGCTGAGACACCCCGCCACTGAAACCAATGCGCTCCTAACTCACCCATGGAATCCAAGTCACCCAATAACCAAAATTTAACAAAGTAATGGACTACGAGGTTTTGTTCCATTACAAGGAAAATTAGGCCACTTAGGTCTATTCGGCCCATTAGGCCACTTAGGCCCATTAGGCCAGTTTGGCCCATTAATCCCATTGGATTACGCCCATTATAACACTTAGGCCCATATGGACCATTAATCCTATTAGGCCAATTATCCCAATTAGGCCCATTATGAACATTAGGCCCACTAAACCCATTAGGCCACTTAGGCCCATTAAGACACTTAGGCCCATTAGGTCACTTAGGCCTATTCGGCCACTTAGGCCCATTAGGTCACTTAGGCCCCTTAGGCCCATTATGCCACTTAGGCCCATTCAGGGCATTATTCCCATTAAGACACTAATCCCATTAGTACAACTAGGAGAATTAGGCCCATTAGTCCCATTAAGACCATTATGACCATTATGACCCTCAGGCCCCTTACACCCGTTAGGCCGCTTTGGCCGATTCGACAACTTAGGCCCATTCATCCCACTAAGACCATTATGCCACTTAGGAAAATTTTGTGCATTAGGCCCATTAGACCAATAAGTCACATTAGACCCATTAGGCCCATTAGGCCACTTAGACCCCTTAGGCCACTTTATCACCTTAGGCCCATTAGGCCACTTAGAACCATTAGGATCATTAGTCCACTTAGGCCCCTTAGGCCACTTAGGACCATTATGCCATCTAGGCCCATGAGGCCCAATAGGCCCATCTGGCCCATCTGGCCCATTAGTCCTATTAGGCCACTTAGGCCCCTTAGGCTACTTAGGCCTATTCAACCCATCAATCCCATTAGTACACTTAGGACCATTAGACCACTAAGCCCCATTAGGCCACTTAGGCCCATTAGTCCACTTAGGCACATTCATCCTATTAGACCCATTAAGCCACTAAGGCCCATTAAGCCCATGAGGCTACTTAGGGCCATTTGAACCATTTGGATCATCAGTCTACTTAGGCCATTGAGGCCCATTAGGACCATTAAGACACTTAGGCCCATTAGGCTAGTGAGGTCCATTCATACCATTAGGCCACTTAGGCCAATTAGCCCACTTAGGCCCATTAGGCCACTAAGGCCCATTAATCACATTAGGCCACTGAGGCCCATTAGGTCCATTAGTCCCATTATTACCATTAACCCATTAGGTCCATTAGGCCACTTAGGCCCATTAGGCTACTTTGGTCCATTAGGTTAATTATGCCACTTATGCCCATTAGGCTCATTCATCCACTTAGGCCCATTAGGCCCATTAGTCCTATTCAGCCACTTAGGCCACTTAGGCCCATTAGTCCACCAAGGTGCATTTGGACCATTAGGCCCATTAGGCCACTTAGGCCCATTTGGACCATTTGGCCACTTCATCCCATTAGGCCCATTATTCCTATTTGGCCCATTAGGCCCATTCATTCACTGTGTCCCATTAGGCCAGTTAGGCCCATTTGGCCCATTATTCCCATTAGGTCCATTATGCCCATTCATCTATTTTTTCACATTAGGACCATCAGACCCATTAGGCCCATTGTCCACTGTGGCCCATTAGTTCCATTATTCCCATTCGTCCACTTTGACCCATTAGGGAACTTAGGCCCATTAGGTGCATTAAGGATCATTAGGTGTCACACCCAGATTTTCAATTCCATTCTTTGTTCGAAGTTCTATTTTGGTTCTTATCTTTCCCTTGGTTTCGGGTGTTCTGGGTTTAGAATTTTGGCATATCTTGTGTTTTGGACCTATGACCTTGCTCTTGGGGGTATTTTATGGTAATTTTCCTCCTCTTTTGTCAAATTTATGGTGTGAGGTTGTGGTGTTTTGGTGTTGGATTAGTGACACTCCTAGTGGCACCACTTATGGGGTAAGCTGTTGAGGTGGTTTTCACCCAAGAGTTGGATGAGTTTTGGGTTAGAAAGAGTGATTTATTTTTGGAATTTTCTACCTTATCCTTGGTCTATATTTCCCCCTTGATTTCCCCCTTGTAACCCTCTGAATTTGGAGGATTATGGAATGTTTTTGGGTGCCCAGAACAGGCCGCACGGTTTGGCCGCATGGTTTACTAAATCGTGACGCCAAACCCTACTAGGGTGTCAAGGTCATTAAAAACATTTTGAATTTCCAAATTTTCCTTTACAGAATAAACCCAAATACTCCCCATTCTTCTCCCATTTCGTACCCTACCTCTATGGATAGCCTCCAAGGTCACTCACCCTCCCTTGGACCTCAACTTTGAAGGGAGATTTGATGGGGGAAACATCAAAACCATGAAAGTAAGTCTTCCTCTCTTTGATTTCCTCCCTTTACATAGGGTTTACTTCACCATTTCTTGAATTTATAATGTTTCCAGTAGCTAGGGTTCATACCTAGGGTTTAACCAGTGGTATTTTTGGTTAAATCTTGGGGTTTAGGGTTGATTTTCACCCCCTTGTGGTGCGGCGGTGGTGTGGTTGATGTATCGCACCAAGTTCTGAAGGTTTCAACACAAAAGGTAGGTAATTCCATATGTAAACATTACTTTATGAGTTATCATTATTTATTTACTTATTTTTCATGTTCCTCATATGTTTTGTGTGGTGAAAAAACTGTTTTTTATGGATTTGGTTAAGTGTTTAATTTTATAGTTTCATTTTAGTTTGAAATTGGGTGCTTTTCATGTGTGAATATTGGGGTAATATTTGGGTGTATTTTATAACATATGAAAGTGATTTATTAGTGTTGAAAGGGGCTTACAATTCAGGTTTTTTAATTATTTTGTGTCATGTGGGCCTCAAAAGGGGGTTTTTGAATGGGTGTTATGTGTAAAACCTTATTGCACTCCTTGAAAGTGTTTTATGAAAATGTGTGTTTTTCATGGGTATCATTTGTGGTATTATTTGGGGTAATTTCATAGCACTTGAGAATGGTTTAATAAATGATTAAAGGGATTCCAATTTATGATTTGGTAGGGTCTTGGTGTAATTTTTTCCTTGAAAGAGGGTTTTGAAATGGGTGTTGTGTGCAATACATAGTTACACCCTTTGGGTTTGTTTTATGAAAATTGTAATTGTTTTATTTGGTTAAAAAAAGTGGGAAAAGGGTGTATATGTACTTTTTGGTGAGTTTTTTCACCTAATATGAGTTTTTTAAAGGTAAAGTGGTGATTTAATATGTAAAACATTTTTAGAATGTTTTATAAAGTGCTGAAATGTTTTATCAAATGGAAAGAGAGGTGTGAAACATGGTTGTTGGCTGTTTTGTGTGAGTGTGATGTGAAAAATGAATTTTTTAGATGAAATAAGTATTATGTGTTATGTGTGTGGGTTATTATATAAATTGGACTATCTTGTAATGGTTTTGTAATATTTTTTAAAGGAATTTTTGAAGTGTTAAAGAGATGTGAAAAGTGTTGTGGGGTATTTTGGTGTGAGTTTGATTTCAAAATTAATTTGAATAAAAAGGGGGATGATGTGACTTGTGTGATGTAAATGTGGTATATTTTCTGAATGTGTGATGTGCAAGTGGTATTTTCTTTTGAAAATTATATTTCATGGCTTGTTGAACTTGTTTGAGAATAAGAGGGAAACCCAGGTATCTAGGTGGGTTGACGTGTACTAGTATGCTAGTGATCCCATGGGGTTTGTGCTCATTGGATGATTTATGATTACCATAGTCATACGTTATGATTGGATGAAAAAATTATGCATCTTTGGCATTTTATTTAAAAGTATTGATTATTTAAAATAGCCCACTCTAAAACCTTTTTATTTAAAGTTGCATCCTTTAGAAATTGTAGCTAGCATTTCTTGGTTACCAAAACTTGCAAGATTTTCATCTTTGAATGTCTATCACATGGAATCTATTATTTTTGGTATTCTATTGGGCTTTTTCTCACACCCTACTTACACCTTTGGGTGTAAGTAGACTTGCTTATTTTTTTTCCGGGTTTGGGTACAACTTTTGTGCCAATGGTTCGGGTTTTTAGCAGTCCTTCATGATGAAGTGTTGTGGATATGGCATGAGGGAAGTGCCTCTTACCATGAGTAGGTTCTTGGGATGTCATTTTTGGTTTTTTACCTTTTTAATGGTATTTTAACATTGTTTTAAATTCTGAAATTAAATTCTGAAATTTTGTAAAGGATGATTTTGTTTGAAAAATCTAGATTCGTTTTATTGGATTCATTTGTTGTTTTAAGTTTATAAACTCATGTAAATCATTCCCAATTTTCATTTTATGATACCTGAGAACTTTTTCCAGCCCATGGGGATCCGGAACTCCCTTTGGGCCTTGTCACGGGCTGGGTATTTTCCCGGTTTTGATGGCGACTAGATTTGGTTCGTGATAAAATGGTATCAAAGGAGGTTCAAGTTAACTCTATGGGTCATGTTATTTGGGGAATAGTCGGGATAGTTTAGATCTAGGATTGTTAGGACTTGACATTCCGGTTATGGGTAGTGTTCCTATCCAGCACACCTCCTGATGGGATTTTTGTTTCCAGGGGAAGTCGGGATTTATCTAAGTCCTTTGATTTTCTTGGTTCGATGATGATTTGGGGAAATGAAAAGAGAGTTGGGTTAATGGTCTTAATGATATCGCAGGACCTATAAATCCATGTGAAGATGGGGATATTTACCTATAACACTCTCTGTGATAGTGAATTGATTGGCATATGGCTTCCAACCATATGTCCAGGTCACCCACCAAAACTAGTTTCCCCTCGCACTGTCTTGTGCCCTCGGTTTTAAAGAAAAAAAATGACATGGTTTTAAGAAGCATAAAGTTATGTGAAATGATTTTATAATATAGAGGGAAGGGATTGATTTTTGAAATTGTGGAACTAAAATTTCAGAATTGTTTTGAAAGGGAACATGGTGTGTTTACACCTATTTTGAAAGCAGGAACTATGTTAAAGTTTGTTTTGAAAAAGCGTTTCCAATAGAGTTTTTTAAACTATTGAAAGGTGTTTTAATGGGATGAGATGTTTTGAAATTGATGTGAATATATTGAAACTGATTATTCATTTTAATTATTATTCCTTTCTGAAAATTTTGGTAATTTTTAATTTGGGTTTGATTTCGTGGTTAGCAGTTTTGATAAAAAAGATGTATTGGTTGACTGTTTTGGTTTTAAAAAGTGGAAAGAATTTTTTGTTTTAACCTTTGGTATTTCTGTGAGCGACCACATTCATGGGATTATATGGTATGATGGATGGTTGATGTCATGGATGTATGATTGTTGGGATGGGTATGAGGAGGGTGCTCGGTGTGGCATAGAAACATGAATGTGTGAGGCCCATGGGGTACCATTGTTGGATGCACTAACCGTTGAACCATTTATGTTCAAAAAGATGATTTTAAAGGAAAACATGATGTCTTGATGACTGGTTTGGGATGGTTTTCATTATGTGTTTTTGAAAATGTTGGTGTTGTGGTATGTTTTGAGTCTAAGAACCCCTCTTGTTTGAATGGTGTTTTGGGTTTGTGTTTGGTCGGTAAGCTGGGTTAAAGGGCCGGTTAGTGGTCTATCCTGAGAAATGTTCCGGGAATCCTTTACGGTGGCTCCCGTCATATGTTTGGATTTGGTTGTGGTATGTCTTGACTAATATACTAGGTTGGTTGGGTCCTTGGGTTCTCTTATTGGATAAGTTATTCCCCCATTAAGGGTTAGTGCACAACGGAAGTGAAACCCGAATTGTTTCTCCGTTGGAAGACCTTCCAGTTGATCAATATAAGGAATCTTTTTCTCAAGATTTGGAGATTGAGTCTACACCATTTTCTTTATTGGTTTTTTGGATCCTCTTGTAGTGGGATATTTCTCGTGGAAGGATAAAAGAGACCTTAGTTTCTTAAACTACTTGATTCGCCGAATGTGGAGTGGTCTGGGGTTGTTAGTATGGATGAGTATCTGGATGGTGTCTAAGAGGGCCTCGGGGTCCTTCGTAGTCTCTTTAAAGTAGGAGTTCATGTTAAACCACCAGCGTAGGAAATCTGTTCATGGGTAGAATTTATGGCCACTTTCTAGAATCATGTGCTATTTGGGACTTGGCATAAGATCCCTTTCCTTATATTGTTCCTGTCAGTCGCAATGGTCATGTTAGGTGATGCCTTGTGATGTCATGAGATCATCTGACTGTAATGGTGAAGGTCATAAAAACCTCTGAGAGTCTCTATTATTTTGGGAGTATGTCTCCCCTGTAAAGACTTCAAAATCATCTGTTTTAGAGTAAGGTGTTTATATGTGTCCATTCCTTCTGTTGTTTCTCACCCAAAGAAACAAGGTGTGATGTGTGTGCATCCTCTAAGACCTTGTTTCAGTGAAATTTTTGGTTAGGGTAAAGTGAGTTTTGGAGTGTGTTTTGTGTTGGTAAACCCATCAGGGTTTGTGGTGTATTTTTTTGTAGCACCAAAAGAATAAGTTCTATTAAAGGGTTTCTAAAGCCTAACTATGAGGCTGAAGATGCTTCAACCATTTGAGATCCAGCCATAGGTCTCAGAGAGAAGCTGGCGTGTAGTAAGGGGAAATCACAGGGTCATTCAAATAGTTTTTGGAGAAAGGTTTGAAATTTGTCTAGACAGGTTGAGTGCATGGTATGCACATGGTTAGTGGTAACCATTCCCCCCAAAACCATGAAAGTAGAAGGATCCACACGGTTAGTGCACGATTTCCCAAACTGTGTGGATTTACTGTGAGACTGTCCCAACTCTATAAATTTGGGTTCTTCCTATGATGGACCATGTTGGTCGGTTAATATGGTTGGTTCTTATGGCAGGGAGACCCAATATGATTATCATGTATGTTCCTTTGGAAATTTCGAATGTAAGTCTACCCCTTGTACCAGGGAGTCTCTTCGGGCCTCCCCCTGTTAGTTTCCTGATCCTCTCTCAGTAAAATTCGATTTGTCTATTATGGTGGGGAGACCATTTGTGTATCCAAATACTAGTAACTCAGATTAGTCCCTAGTCTTGGCTTAGTGGTAGGTAGTCTTTTTCGGAGCTATCTAACAACCTACATCTTCCTTGGGTAAATGTTGGGATTAGAGAACACCCAATGGTTTGGTTAAAGCAAGGTAAGTGTAACCTTGTTCATTGTTGTTGTTCGTTTGGGTAAATTTATAAAATATTGTTCAAATAGGGTTTGAGGATTTTGGGATAAAATCTGAATTTTCTTGATCATTTCTGGAAAGTAATGTAAGTTTTGGTTGTGAGGGTATTCCTTCATTAATTGATCATTGGAGGTGTTTTGGCCTTTGGGGTGAAACTTGGTAGGGGAGTCCATTTTGGTTTATCGGTTTGGTTTGGTTTTTGATTTTGGAATTTATTTGGCTTTCTGGGGGTGTAAATCATTATGTTGGGGAGACTTTTCACACCCAAATTTTTAATTCCATGCTTTGTTCGAATTTCTCTTTTGGTTCTTAACTTTCCATTGGTTTCTGGGTGTTTCGGGTTTAGAATTTTAGTGTCTCTTGTGTTCTTGACCTATAAACTTGGTCTTGGGGGTATTTTATGGTAATTGGACTCCTATATTTTAAAATGGATGGTGTGAGGTTGTGGTGTTTTAGAGTTGGATTAGTGACACTCCTAGTGGCACCACTTGTGGGGGAAGTTGTTGAGGTGGTTTGTACCTAAGAGTTGGATGAGTTTTGGGTTGTAAAGAGTGATTTTTTTGGGAATTTTTCTCCCTTACCCTTGTATTATCATTCCTCCTTGGTTTATCCCTTGTAAACCCTGAATTTGAAGGATTATGTATGGTTTTTGGGTGCCCATAACAGGACACACTATTTACTAAACCGCGCAGACAAAACGTGCAAGGGTGTCCAAGTCATTAAAAACATTTTGAATTTCCAAATTTTCCCTTCCGGAATAAACCCAAATCTGACCCATTATTCCCCATTTCGTTCACTACCTCCATGTAAAGACTCCAAGGTTGCTCACCCTCCCTTGGACCTCAACTTTTAAGGGAGAATTGATGGGGGGAAACATCAAATCCATGCACGTAAGTTTTCCTCTTTTTATTTCTTCCATTTCCATAGGGTTTCCTTCACCCTTTCTTGAAGTTATAATGTGTCCAGTAGCAAGGGTTTGTACCTAGGGTTTAACCAATGGTATTTTTTGGTGAAATATTGTGGTTTATGGTTGGTTTTAACCCCCTTGTGGTGCGGCGGTGGTGTGGTTGATGTTTCGCACCAATTTTTGAGGGTTTCGACACAAAAGGTAGGTGATTCCATATGTAAAAATTCATTGATGAGTTATCATTCTTGATTTACTTATTTTTCACGTTCCTCATATGTTGTGTGTGGTGCGAAAATTGTTTTTGATGTATTTGGTTAAGTGTTTAATTTTATAGTTTCATTTTATCTTGAAATTGGGTGCTTTTCATGTGTGACTCTTGGGGTAATATTTGGGTGTATTTTATAACATATGAAAGTGATTTATTAGTGTCTAAAGGGGCTTCCAATTTGGTTCCGTTAATTATTTGGTGTCATGTGGGAATCAAAATGCAGTTTTTGAATGGGTGTTATGTGTTAAAACTTGTTCCACTCCTTGAAAGTATTTTATGAAAATGTGTGTTTTTCATGGGTATCTTTTGTGGTATTATTTGGGGTAATTTTATATCACTTGAGAATGGTTTAATAAATGTTTAAAGGGATTCCCATTTCTACTTTGGTAGGGTCTTGGTGTGATTTTGTTCTTGAAAGAGGGTTTTGAAATGGGTGTTGTGTGCAAAACATAGTAACACCCCTTGGGTTTGTTTTATGAAAATTGTAGATGTTTTATTTCATTAAAAAAAGTGGGAAAAGGGTGTATATGTACTATTTGGTGAGTGTGTTCACCTAATATGGGTTTTTGAAAGGTAAAATGGTGATTTAAGATGTCAAAAAATTTTAGAATTTTTTATGAAGTGTTGAAATGTTTTATCAAATGTCAAGAGAGGTGTGAAACATGGTTATGGGATATTTTGTGTGAGTGTAATGTGAAAAATGACTTTTTTAAATGAAATAAGTATTATGTGTTATATGTGTGGCTTGTTATGTGAATTGGAATATCTTGTAAAGGTCTAGTAAAATTCTTTAAAGGATCTGTTTAAGTGTTAAAGAGTTGTGAAAAGTGTTGTGGGCTATTTTGGTGTGAGTTTGATTTCAAAATCAATTTGAATAAAAAGGGGGATGATGTGACTTGTGTGATGTACATGTGGGATGTTTGGTGAATGTGTGACGTGGAAGTGGTATTTTCATGTGAAAATTATATTTCATGGATTTTTTAACTTGATTTAGCACAATAGGGAAACCCAAGTATCTAGGTTGGTGGACGTGTACTAGTATGCTAGTGATCACATGGGGTTTGGCCTCAATTTCACGTAGCAAGTTTGAAGCTTACAACACTAACTGAACTATAATGATGATGATGATGGGGGACCACTAGGTTATGAGTATGTTACCTACTAGTGTCTCATGCATGAGAATGGATATTTTTTATGGATACTTTCACCATGATACGAGGTACATGGGACCCATGGCGAGCTAGTGCCTAGGGGTTATCTTCCCATTACTTGTGCTCATTGGATTATTTATGCTTACTATCAGCATACAATATTATTAGATGAAAAAATTCAGCAGCTTTGGTATTTTATTTAAAAGTGTTGATTCTTAAAAATAGACCACTTGAAAACTATTTTTATTTAAAGTTGCATACTTTGGAAATTGTAACTATCATTTCTTATTTAGCAAAACATTCAAGCTTTTCATCTTTGAATTTCTATCACATGGAATATCTTAGTGGTGGTATCCTACTAGGATTTGTCTCACACCCTAATTAAACCTTTGGGTGTAAGTAGACTTAATTATTTTATTGTCGTAGGTTTGGGTACAGCTTTTGTGCTAATGGTTCTGGTTTTTAGCGGTCCTTCATCATGAAGTGTTGTGGAGATGGCTTGAGGGTGATGCCTCTTGCGATGAGGAGGTTCTTAGGTTGTCATTTTTGGTTTTGTATCACTGTAATGGTCTTTGAACATTGTTTTAAAATGTGTAATTCTATTCTAAAATTTTGTAAAAGATGATTTTGTTTGAAAAATCCATTAGGCACATGTGTCCACTGATGCCCATCAAGCCCATGGGGCCACTTAGGCCCATTAGGCCACTTAGGCCCATTATTCAACTTAGGACCATTCTTCTCATTAGGCCACTTAGGCCTCTTAGGCCCACTAGGCCATTGAGGAAACTTAGGCACATTAAGGCACATTGGACCATTTCTCCCATTAGGGCCATCAGGACCATTAGGCTAATTAAGCCCATTAAAAGCATTGGTCCCATTAGGACACTGATAACTATTAGGCCCTATAGGCCCATTAGTCCACTTAGGTCCGTGAGGTCCATGAGGCCACTAAGGCCACTAAGGCCCATTAGGCCCATCAGGGCCATCAGACCCATTCGATCACTTAGGCCCATTAGGCCCATGGGGCCCATTTGACCCATTAGGCCACTTAAGCACATTGAGCTCATTAGGGCACACAGGCCCATTAGACCCATCAAGCCTATCAGGCTACTTTGGCCCATTTGACAAATTATGCCCATAAGGCCCATCAGCCCACTTAGGCCCATTCAACGCATTAGGCCACTTTGGACCATTAGGCCCATTAGGCCCATTAGTCCACTTAGGCTCGTTCAACGCATTAGGCCACTTAGACCATTTAGGCCCATTATGCTCATTAGGCCATTGAGGCCCATTAGGTCCATCAGGACACTTAGGCCCATAACCTCATTAGGACACTTAGGATCATTGATCCCATTAGGCCCATTAGGCCACTTAGGCCCGTTTGTCCCATTAGGACCATTAGGCCACTAAGGACCATAAGGCCCATTAGTCCCATTTGGGCACTTAGGCCCATTAGGCCACTAAGGCCCATTAATCCCATTAGACCACTCAAGCCCCTTAGACCCATTAGGCCACATAGGCCCATTAGGCCACTTAAGCTGATTAGGCCCATTAGGCCACTTATCCCACTTAGGCTCATTATGTCCATTAGACCAATTAGGCCACTTAGGCCCACTAGGCCACTTAGGTCCATTAGGCCACTTATTCCCATTATGCCACTTAGGCCACTTAGGTCCATTAGGTAATTTCAGCCACTAAGCCCCATTAGGCCGATTAGTCCCATTAGGCCACTGAGACCCATTAGGCTACTTAGGCCCATTAGGTCATTTCAGCCACTTGGGCTCATTAGGCCACTGAGGCCCATTCAGCCACTTAGGCCCTTTAGGCCCATTATTTCCATTAGTCCCACTTGGTCAATGAAGCCGATTAAGCCACTTCGACCACTTTGGCCCATTAAACCCATTAGGCCCATTAGGCCCATTAGGCCCATTGGGCCTCTTCGACCCATTAAATCCATTAGGCCACTTAGGCCCATTATGCCTATTCAGTCGATTATGGGGATTAGCCACTTGGGATCATTAGGCCCCTTAGTCTACTTAGGCCCATTAGTCCCTTTAGGCTAGTTAGGCCCATGAGGCAAATTAGGCCCGTGCGGCCACCTAGGCCCCTTAGGCCCATTAAACCCATTAGGCCCATTTGGCCCATTTGGCCCATTTGTCCACTTAGGCCCATTTAGACCATTAGGAAACATAGGCCCATTAATCCCATTACACCACTTATTCCCATTAGGCCCATTCAACCCATTATTCTGATTAGTCCCATTAGGCCCATTAGGTCTGTTAAACCACTTAGGCCACTTAGGCCTAATATGCACATTTGGTCGATTAGCCTGATTAGTCCACATAGGCCCATTAGGCCCATTAGGACACTTAGGCCCATTAGAACCATTAAACTCATTAGTCCCATTAGGCCCATTAGAACAGTTAAGCCACTTAGGCCCATTTGGTCGCTCAGTCCGATTAGGCCACTTCGGCCACTTTGGCCCATTAGGTCCATTTGTCCCATTAGGACCATTAGGCCAACTAGGCCCATTAGATAACTTAGGCCCTTTAGGCCACTGATGACCATTAGGCCCATTAGAACGTTCAGGCCCATGAGTCGCATTCTGTCGATTAGGCCCATTAGGACCAGGAGGACCATCAGGCCCATTAGGACACTTAGGCCCGTTAGGCCCTTTGGGCCCATGAGTCCACTTAGGCCCATGAGGCCCATGAGTCCCATGAGGCCCAAGAGGCCCATTGAATCCATCAATCCACTTGCTCCCATTAATACCATTAGGCCCATTAATCCAATTAGGCCCACTAGTCCTTTAGGCCACTTAGGCCCATTAGGCACTTTGGGCTCATTGGCCCCATTCGTCCCATGAGCCCCATTGGGCCCATTCGTCCCATTAGGCCCACTAAACCCATTAGGCCCCTTATCCCCATGAGACCCATTGGGCCCATTGGGCCCCTTAGGCCCATTAGGCCACTTGGCCCCTTCGGTCCATTATTCCCCTTCGACCCACTTAGCCCACTTAGTCCTATTAGGCCCATTATTCGCATTGGGCCCATGAGAGAAACTTAGGCCCATTAGGCCCATTAGGCCCATGAGGACCACTAGGAACATCATGCCAATTGGGATCATTTGGCCCATTAGGCTCTTTAGGCTCGCAAGGCCCATTAGGCCACTAAGGCCCATTAGGCCACTTAGGTCACTTAGATCCATGAGGCCCATTAGGCCCATCATGCCCATTTGACCACTTAGGCCAATTAGGCCCATTGGGCCCATTATAGCCATTAAGCCACTTCGGTCCATTAAGTCCATTGGGCCCATGAGGCCACTTAGGCCCATTCGACCCATTAGAACCATGAGGCCCATTAGACCCATCAGGTCACTTAGGCCCATTAATCACATCAGGCCCACTGGGCCCATTTGGACACTCAGGCCCATTGGGCCCACTAGGCCACTTAAGACTAGGAGGCCCATTAGTCCCATTAGGTCCATTAGGCCCATTAAGCCCATTAGGCCCATCGGGACACTGAGGCCCATGAGGCCCATCAGGCCAATAAGCCCATTGAGGCCCATTAGGCCCATTAAAACCATTATGGCCATTATAGCCATTATGCCAGTTATGACCATTAGGTACATTAGGCCCATGATGCCACATAGGCCCATTTGGCCCTTGAGGCCCATTAGGCCCATCAAGCCCATTCAGCCACTTAGGCCCATTAGGCCACATAGGCCTCTTAGGCCCATTCCACCACTTAGGCCCATTAGGTCCATTCCACCACTTAGGCCCATTAAGTCAGTTCAGCAACTTAGCCCCATTGGGCCCCCAGAATCCACTTAGGCCCATTAATCCCATTAAGCCCATTAGGGCCATTAGGACCATTAGGCCACTTAGGCCACTTCGGCCCATTAGACCCATTATGCCCATTGGGCCTATCCTGCCCATTTGTCCATTAAGGCCTATTAGATCCATTAGACCCATTAGGCCCATTAGGAAATTTATACCCATTATACTGATTAGGCCACTTACGCCACTTAGGCCCATTATGACCATTTGGCCCATTAGGCCCATTAGTCCCATCAAGACCATTAGTCCCATTGGGACACTTAGTCCCATTGGGCCACTTAGGCCCATTGGGCCACTTAGGCCCATTGGGCTAATGAGGCTCATTATGACCATTGGGCCTATTATGACCATTAGACCATGGAGACCCATTATGCCCATTACGCCCATTGGTCCCATTCAGAAACTTAGGACTATTAGCCCACTAGGCCTATTAAGCCACTTAGGCCCATGAAGCCCATTAAGACACTTAGGCCACTTAAACCTATTCAGCCCATGAGACCCATTTGGCCCATTAGGCCCATTAGACCACTTAGGACCATTAGGCCCATTGGGCCACTTCACCCCATTGTTCATATTTGACCTATCAGAACCATTAGGCCCATTGGGCCACTTAGGCCCATTAGGCACATTCGGCCACTGAGGCCCATTGGCCCACTTAGGCACATTGGGCCACTGGGGACCATTATGGCCATGAGTCCAATCATGCCCATTAGGCACCTGAGGCCCATTAGGCCCATTCAACCCATGAGACCCATCGGGCCCACCAAACCACTTAGGCCCATTAGGCCCATGAGTCCCATTAGGCTACTTAGGCCACTTTGGTCAATGAGACCCATTAGGCCCATTAGAACCATTAAGCCATTGAGTTCCATTAGGCCCATTAATCATATTAGGCCACCTAGTCCACTTATGCCACTTAGGCATTAGGCCCATTAGGCCACTTAGGCTCATTAGTCCCATTAGTCACATTCGGTCGATTAGGCTGATTAGGAAACTTAGGCCACTTAGGCCCAATAGTCTCATTAGGCCCATTGGGCCCTTTAGTCCACTTAGACCCATTAAGCCCATTCAGTCGATTAGGGGGCTTAGGCCACTTGGGACCATTAGGCCACATAGGACCATTAAGCCCATTAGGCATATGAGACCACTTAGGCCCATTATTCCCATTTTTCCACTTAAGCCCATTAGCCAACATAGGACCATTATGCCAATTAAACCCATTAGGATCATTAAGCCCATTTGGCCACTGATTCCCATTAGCCCATTTGGCCAATTAAACCCATTAGGATCATTAAGCCCATTTGGCCACTGATTCCCATTAGGCCACTTAAGCCCATTGGTACCATTAAACCTATTGGTCCCATTCATACCATTAGTCCCATTAGGCCATTTAATCCACTTTGGCCACTTTGGCCCATTAGGCCCATTCGATCGATTAGCCCGATTAGGCCACTTAGGCCCATTTGGCCACATAGGCCCATTAGGACACTTAGCCCCATTAGGAACATTAAACCATTAGGCCCATTAGGCAACTTAGTTCCATTAGTCATCTTAGGCCGATTAGACCCATTAGGCTCATTAGGTCACTTAGGCCCATTAGGCCCATGAGGCCCCTTAAGCTCATTCCTCCCATTCGGCCCATTAGGACCATGAGGCCCATTAGGCCCAACAGGCCACTTAGGCTCATTCGACCCTTTAGGCACACTGGGCCAATTCGGCCACTGAGGCTCATCAGGCCCATCATGCCCATTAGGCCTATCAGGCCCATGAGTCCACTTAGGCTCATGAGGCCCATTAGGCCTATTATTCTCATTAGGTCACTAATTCCCATTAGGCCCATTGGGCCCATGAGGCCACTTAGGCCCATTCAACCCGTTAGGGCCCTTGGGACCATTAGGCCACTTAGGCCCAATGGGCCACTTTTCCCATTATTCCCATTTGGCCTATCTAGCCCATTCGGGCCATTTTGCCAATGAGGCCCATTAGGCCCATTGGGCCACTAAGGCCCATTGAGCCACTTAGGCACATTAGGCCACTGAGAACCATTATGGCTATTAGGCCAATCAGGCCCATTAGGAAAACTAGCCCCATTGGGCCCCTAAGGCCCATTAGGTCCATTTTGCCCATCGGTCCCATTGGGCCACTTAGGCCCATTAAGCCCATTAGTCCCATTAGGCCCATTAGGCTACCTAGGCCACTTAGTCCCATGGGTCCTATTAGGCCCATTAGGGTCGTGAGGCCACTGAGGCCCATTATGCCCACCAATCCCATTAGGACACTTAGACCCATTAGGCCCATTAGGCCCATTAGGACACTTAGGCCCATTAGGCTCATAAGGCCACCTAGGCCCACTTAGCTCACTAAGCCACTTAGGCCTATTAGGCCCATTAGGCCATGAAGGCAATTTTGACCCATTATGAACATTAGACCCATTAGGCGCATTAAGACACTTAGGCCACTTAGGCTCATTAGAATCATTAGGCCCATGAGGCCCATGAGGCCACTCAGGCCCATTTTTTCCATTTTTACCATCCATCCAATTAGTCCATTTAGTCCCATTAGGCCCATAATGCCCTTGAGGACCATTAGGCCACTTTGGCTCATTCATCTTATTAGGCCACTTAGGACCATTGAACCCATCAAGCGCATTAAGCCCATCAAGCCCATGAGTCCACTTAGGCCCATTTGGCCCATTATTCCCATCAGGTCCATGAGGCCCATTAGGCCCATAAATCCCATTAGTTCACTTAGGTGCATTCAACATTAGGTCACCTAGGCCCATTAATCCAATTAGGTCCATCAGGCCCATCGGTCCCATTAGGCCACTTAGGACCATTAGCCCATCATGGCCATTTGGCCACTTAGGCCCATTTGGATCATTAGGCCACTTAGGCCCATTAATCCCATTAATCCCATGAAGACACTTAGGCCCATTAGGCACATTTGGCCTATCATGCCACTTAGGCCCATTAGGCCACCTAGGCCCATTAGGCCAATTAAACCCATTAGTCCCATTAGTCCCATTAGGCCCATTAGGCCCATTAGGCTACTAGGGAATATTCGACTCATTAGGCCACTTAGGACCATTAGGATTATTAAGCCACTTAGGCCACTTAGGCCCATTCAGGCCATCAGGTCCATTAGGCCACTAAGGGCCATTAGACCCATTAGGCAACTTAGGCCCATTCAGCTCATCAGGCCACTTAGGCCCTTTATGCCCATTAGGCCCATTAGGCCACTTCGTCCACTTAGGCTCATTCAGCCACTAAGTCCCACTAGGCCCACTAGGCCACTTAGGCACATTAGACCCATTAGGCCATAGAGGCCACTTAGGCTCATTCGGCACATTAGACCCATTAGGCCATTAAGGCCCATTATGCCCATTAGTCAATTTAGGCCCATTAGGCCCATTCAGCTACTTAGACCATTTAGGCTCATTAGGCCACTTAGGCCACTTCAGCCCATTATGTCACTTAGGCCCATTAGGCTACATAGGCCCATTTAGGCCGCCTATGCCCATTATGCCCATTAGACCACTCAGGCCACTCAGGCCCATTAGGCCCATTAGGCCAGTGAGGCCCATTAGGCATATTAGGCCCATTAGACCCCTTAGACCCCTTAGGGCCAATTAGGTCCATTAGGCCACTTAGGTCCATTATGCCTATTAGGCCACTGAGGCCCATTAGGACCATTAGTCCAATTAGACCCATTAGGCCACTTTGACCATTTAGGCCCATTAGGCCACTGAGGCCCATTAGGCCACTTAGACCCATTTGGCCCATTAGGCCACTCATGCCACTTTGGCACATTATGCCTATTGGGTCCATTCAGCCACTTAGGCACATTGGACCACTTAGGCCCATTAGGCCACTTAGGCTAATTAGGCTCATTTTGCCACTTAGGCCCATTAGGTCCATTAGTCAACTTAGGCCCATTCGGCCCATTAGGACACTTTGGCCACTTAGGATCATTCAGCCAATTAGGACATTGAGTCCCATTAGGTCCATTCAGCCACTTAGGCTCATTTGGCTCATTAGGCCACTTAGGCTCATTAGGCCTATTAGGCCACTAGCCAATTAGGCCCATTAGTCCACTTAAACCCATTAGGCCACTTAGGCCACTCATGCCTATTATGCCCATTAGGCTGTTGGGGCCCATTAGGTCACTGAGGCCCATTAGACCCATTATGACACTTAGGCCCATTAGGCCCATTAGGCTCATTATGCCACTAAGTCCACTTAGGCCCATTAGGCCACTTAGGCCCATTATGGCCATTAGGCCACCTAGGCCACTTAGGACCATTATTCCGATTTGGCCCATTAGCCCACTTAGGCCCATTAGGGTACTTAGGCTCATTAAGCTACTTTGGCCCATTAGGCCCATTATACCAATTTGGCCCATTATGCCACGTAGGCCCATTAGGCCACTTCGACCACTTAGTTCCATTAATCCCATTAGGCCCATTAGACCCATTAGGCCCATTAGACCCATTAGAACACTTAGGCCCATTAGGCTACTTAGGCCACTTAGGTCCATTAGGCCACTTAGGCCCATTAGGGCACTTAGGCACATTAAGACCATTAGGCCCATGAGGCCACTTAGGCCCATTTGTCCCATTACACCACTTAGGCCCATTTGGCCACTTAGGTCACTTAGGCCACTTAGGCCCATTTGTCCACTTAGGCCCATTAGGCCCATTAGGCCCATTAGACCACTTATTCCCATTAGGCTCACTAGGCCCATTTTACCACTTAGGCCCATTATGCCCCTTGAGACCATTTGGACCATTCATCCACTTAGGCCCATTAGGACTATTAGGCCCATTAGGCCACTTAGGCCCATTAGGACATTTAATCCCATTCATCTAATTAGGCCCATTCACCCCATTAGGCCCATTGGTCCATTGAGGCCCTTTCAACCCATTGGGCTACTTAGGCTCATTTAGCCCATTACGCCACTTAGGATCATTCAGCCCATTAGGGCCATTATACCACTTAAATTTAGTTATGCTCATTAAGACACTTTGGCTAGTTAGACCCATCAGGATCATTGGGCCCATTATGCCACTTTGGCACGTTCATCCCATTAGGCCCATTGGGCCACTTAGGCTAGTTAGGCCCATTAGGCCACTTTGGCCAGTTAGACGCACAAGGATCATTGGAACCATTAGGAAAATTTGGCCAATTAGGCCCATTGGGCACATTTGGACACTTAGGACCATTAGGCTCATTAGGCCCATTCAACCCATTAGGCCACTCAGGCCCATTCAGCCTATTTAGCCACTTAGGCCGGTTAGGCCCAGTTGGCCCATTAGGCCCCTTAGGCTAGTTAGGCCCATTAATTCCATTAGTCCCATTGTTCCCATTAGGCCACTTAGGCCAGTTAAGCCCATTCACCCACTTAGGCCCATTAGGCCCATTCGTCCATTTAGGCCCATTAGGCCCATTCGTCCCCTTGAAAGTGCCCAGTGGATGATTGTATCACAAAGAGGGGGAGGGGGTGAATCTTTTCTCTTGTATTTCTTTTCAAATGAAACAACCTTCACCTCTTGTTAAATATTGTATTTCCTACTGAAAACAATTCAAACACATATCCACATGTACACAAGTGTTTACAAGATTCACTATTCAATAAGAATAGCTACATCCTTGGTTTGGTATGTAAGTGATCCACTACCACAAAATCCACTAGAAAACAATCATTGGATTACAACGAGTAGGATATACCCTTTAACTCGTGTAGCATTATGTAAACAATCTAATAGTGCATGTGCACCCTCTTACCAAAAATATGGTAATGCAATGATTGTGTAACTACTCATGTTACCTATGATTATTTTTAATTCCACAAATGTATTCAATTGAAAACACCTCATCAATTTCTTACCCAAAAGATGGTAAGAACATTCTGATTTTTTTTCATAAAAAAAGAAAGTCTGATTTTCCCAGTATGATTCCTCCGAGTCTGATTCTCCCTAATTATAAACACTGAGTACAATGATCAACTGAATACAACGTTGTGGTCTTGTCACTTCTCTTTCACTTCAATCAGTCAAAACCTCTTAAACAAAAGTGAATAGGGAAACTTATTCTTCTCTCTAAAACTTGGAGATTTTCTCTTATGAACAACACATCAGTCCACCTCAAGTACAACGTTTGGCATATATGGACCACTTGGCCACTTAAATCCCATTTGGCCCATTTCGCCACTTAAAGCCCATTAAACCCATTAGGCCACCTATGCCACTTAGGACCATTCAAACCTTAGGCCCATTAGGCCCATTAGTCCATTTATGTTATTTTATGTCATTTAGACCAATTAGAACAATTATTCCATTTAGTATATTTTGGAAAATTAGTCCAATTAGGCCAATGAGGCCAATGAGACCAATTCAGGACAATTGGACCAAATTAGGTACTTCAAGGAATTTAGGCTAATTAGAAGATTTAGTCCATTTAGGCTAATTTAGGCTATTTAATCCAATTAGTCCAATTAGGCCAATTAGTCTAATTAGACCAATTTAGTTCATTTAGGCCATTTAGGCCAATTTAGGACATTTTGGCTAATTAGTCCATTTAGGCCAATTTAGGTCATTTAGGCCATTTAGTCCAATTTAGACCATTTAGGCCAATTCATCCAATTATTCCATTTAGGCCAATTTAGGAAACTTAGACCAATTAGGTTAATTAAGTTGATTAGACCATTTAAACCTATTAGGCCAATTTTGACCATTTGGGCCAATTAGGCCAATTATGCAATTTAGCAAATTTAAACCAATTAGGCCATTTTGGAAAATTTTGTCCATTTAGGCCATTTAGACCAATTTATGTCATTTAGGTCAATTAGGCTAATTAGGTCAATTACACAATTTAGGCAATTTAGCCCAATTATTCCATTTAGGCCAATTTAGGCCATTTAGACCAATTAGTCCAATTAAACAAAATTTGTCCATTTAGGAAATTTAGGAAAATTAGGCCATTTAGACTAATTAGAAAAATTAGGCCAATTAGTCAATTCATGCCAATTAGACCAATTAGGTCATTTAGGCCAATTTATTCCATTTAGGCTAATTTAGGCCATTTAGGTCAATTTAGGTCACTTAGGCCAATTAGAACAAATTGGTCATTTATCCCATTTAGAACAATTGGGCTATTTAGGCCAATTATATCAATTAGGCCATTTAGACCATTTAGACTAATTTAGGCCATTTAGACAAGTGAGGCCAATTTATTCTATTTAGGTTAATTTAGGCCATTTAGCCTAATTAGGCCAATTATTCGATTTAGGCCATTTAGAACAATTATACTATTTATACTAATTAATCCATTTAGTCCAATTAGGCCAATTAGATCATTTAGGCCAATTTAGGCCTTTAGGCCATTTAGGCCAATTAATCAATTTTTTCATTTATGTCATTTAGTCCATTTAGTCCAATTAGGCCATTTAGGCCATTTAGTTCATTTAGTCCAATTAATCCAATTAAGATAATTAGACAATTTAAGTCATTTGGTCCAATTTAGGCCATTTAGGCCAATTTAGGACATTTAGGATATTTAGGAAAATTTAGACCCATATGGCCAATTAGTCCCATATGGCCAATTAGTCTATTAATCCCATTAGACCCATTAGACCCATTAGGCCACTTAGGCCCAATTGGCTCATTAGCCTGATTAGGCCACTTAATCCCATTAGGCCACTTAAATCCATTAAACTCATTTGGCCCATTTGGCTACTTAAGCCCATTAGAACTATTAGACCACTTATGCCACTTAGGCACATTCGATCCTTAGGCCCATTAGGACATTTAGGCCAATTTAGGTCATTTAGGCTAATTATCCCAATTAGGCTATTTAGGCCATTTTGGCCAATTAAGCAATTTTGGCCATTTAGGTAAATCTAGGCCATTTTGGATAATGAGGCCAAGAGGCCAATTCAGTTCAATTAGGCCAATTTAGGTCCTTTAAGTAATTTTGGCCAATTAGAATATTTATTCCATTTAGTCCAATTAATCCAATTAGTTCAATTAGGCCAATTATGTCAAGTACACCAATTAGGACAATTAAGAAATTTAGTTCATTTAGACCATTTAGGCCAATTTAGGACATTTAGGCTAATTAGTCCATTTAGTCCAATTTATATCACTTAGGCTATTTAGACCGATTTATACCATTTAGGCCAATTCGGTCAATTATTACCTTTAGGCCAATTTAGTCAATTTAGACTAATTAGTTCAATTAGGTTGATTAGTCCATTTAATCCGATTAGGCCAAATTTGACCATTTGGTACAATTAGGCCAATTATGCAATTTAGGCAATTTAATCCAATTATGCCATTTATTAAAATTTTGTCCATTTAGGCCATTTAGACCAATTTAGGTCATTTAGTCCAATTAGTCCAATTAGGCAAATTACACAATTTAGGTAATTTAGCCCAATTATGCCATTTAGGCCATTTAGACCAATTAGTCCAATTAAACCAATTTTGGCCATTTAGACCATTTAGGACAATTTGGCTATTTAGGACAATTTAGCTCATCTAGACCAATTAGGAAAATTAGGCCAATTAGGCCATTCAGGCCAATTAGACCAATTAGGCCATTTTGTCCAATTTATGCCATTTAGGCCAATTTAGGTTATTTAGGTCAATTTAGGCCACTTATGCCAATTATACCAATTAGGTCATTTCGTTAATTTAGGTTAATTATCCCATTTAGGTCATTTAGACCATTTATACCAATTTAGGCCATTTAGACCAATTAGGCCAATTTAGGCCATTTAGGCCATTTATCCTAATTAGGCCAATTATTACAATTGGTCCATTTAGTCTATTTAGGCCAATTGAGCCAATTAGGCCATTTAGTCCAATTAAACCATTTAGGCCAGTTCGACCAATTAGACCATTTAGGCCAATTTAGGCCATTTAGGCCATTTCGTCCAATTAATCAATTTTTCCATTTAGGTCATTTAGACCATTTAGGCCAATTAGAACATTTAGTCCATTTAGTTCATTTAGGAAAATTATTCCAATTAGAAAATTTAGGTCATTAAGTCCAATTTAGGCCATTTAGACCAATTAGTTCATTTAGGCTAATTTAGGTCATTTAGGCTATTTGGGCTAATTTAGACCATTTAATCCAATTCAGAAAATTAGTCCATTTAGTCCAATTTAGTCCATTTAGGAAAATTAACCTGATTAGGAAATTTATGCTGATTTGGGAAATTTAGATCATTTAGGCTAATTAGGCCATTGAGGACAATTCGACCAATTAGACAATTTAGGCAATTTAGGTCAATTAGGCCAATTAGGTTAATTTAGGTCATTTAGGACAATTAGACCATTTAGGAAAATTAGGATAATCTAATCCATTTAGACCAATTATTCCAATTAATCCAATTAGACAATTTAGGCCAATTGAGCCATTTAGGCTAATTTAGACCATTGAGACCAATTAGGCCAATTTTGGCCATTTAGGCCAATTTAGTCCAATTAGGACAATTAGGACATTTAGGCCATTTAGATAACATACTATTAAGGGACACACAATAAATAGACTGTCAAGTATGAAAACTCATAAGTAGATGAGACTTCTTCTCATGAATTTCAAACTTGGTAATCTCCAAGACGGGAGATTTTGAGAACAGACCCGCCAGTAGAAAATCCACATGTTTTGGTGTCATTGGATATTCCTATATATGAGTGTGTGTGATGATCCTTAGACTTTAAGATTATAATTAAATCATGTCACAACTTGCATACATAGATGTATGTCATAGACTAGGATGATAACAACTCACAGAGAAGTTGGATTTGTTGTGTGCATCATGAGTGACATGTCATTAATGAATAAGTCAAGGGAGGATTTTTCCCTTCCATATTTATAGAAGCTGATATATAGACCTTTTCATTAGAATAAAATCATCGCATTAAATTCCATGTTCATGGTGTAACGATGTGTTTATTTTAGATAGTCAAAGGAATATATATATCATATAGGTTGCTGACACAAATGTGAAACCTTATTGATGATATATTGTGACAAAGAGATTATATTACAGAGTGAGTGTTTGTATCTGGTTTTCCATGTTGAGACATCAAGTTCTTTCTCTAGGGTTCTTTGACCCATTGCTAGATAGTAATATCAAACTTTAGGCAAGTCCGCCTAATGTCAATGATAAGGAATCCTAGAGGGTCACACACTAAGTGTTTCCTTTGTTATCAATTAAAATATATTTGAGTTTAATTAATGGATTAAATATTATTCTCAAGTCTGAGGAATAATTTTATTCAATTTATATTGATCACATAAATTAATTAAATCACTACTGGAAATGTAGTCTTTCCCAACGGTTCTAAACCATTGGGAAAGGATGCAGAACCGTTGGTATTTGTTATACCAACGGTTCTGAAAACCGTAGGGAAGTAAGTCGTTGGGATAGGGTGGGGAAAAATTCACCTATCCCAACGGTTATGCCAAACCGTTGGGAAACTTTTTCCCAACGGTTTGGCCCGTTGGGAAAGCCCAGGCAGGTTTCCTCTTTCCCAACGGTTTCTAAACCATTGGGAAATTTTTTTTACCAACGGTTCATAGAACCGTTGGTAAAAAAACCCAGAGATGCTATGCCAACGGTTTGAAACCGTTGGCATAGCCTATGCTGTGCAAATTGCACAGTAGCTTGCAATTTTCACAGCAGGTCTGCAATTTTTCCACCAAGTCTCATTTTGTGCATTCCCTCTCATTTTCAATCCAGTTATTGTACCTGCAATAAACTACCTGCAATAACCAACTAACACATACATATAGAGAACAAATTCATACACATTTAACATATAATGCATCCTGGAACTATACACATCCATAATTAAATTATAATTCATAACATAATTATAACATACATAATTCATTTAAAATTCAATTTAAAATTTAGATCGCAATTATATGTGGAATCCGTAATTCAATTCATAATTTGATCGGTTTTTCATATACCATAAATTTTTACCTGAAATGATGTCCATTTTAAACAAAATACATACACCTGGAGTGATATCGGCCACACCGTTCCTCAAATTGAGGCGATGTTAACTCATACACGTCACAAATGACTCATCGATCATTGTCCTAAAGTATCAACATATTCCGAAAGCGTTTGATCGGTTTTCCGTATGCCAGTTGATGTTTTGCATTTAAAATGACATCCTTTTGAAAGAAAAGACAGACAAATTGAGTGGTACCGACCACACCGCGTCTCAGATTGAGGCGGGGTTGATTCGTACACGTCACATATGACCCATGGATCGTTCTCCTAAAGTTTCAACGGAAACCGAATGCGTTTGGTGGGTTTTCCGTATATACTTAAAATATTGTCCATTTTAAATAAAAGGGAGCCACTTAGAGTGATCCTGGCCACACCGTGACTTGGATTGAGCCTGGGTTGACTCATACACATCACATATGACCCATGGATCATTGTCCTAAAGCATCAACACATTTCTAATGCGTTCGGTCGGTTTTCCGTATGTCAATTGTTCTTTTCACTTATAATCTCATCCATTTTAAACAAAAGAGAGACACTCTGAATGGTGTCGGCCACACCGAAAATTGGATTGAGGCGGGGTTGACTCGTACACATCACATATGACCCGTGGATCGTTGTTCTAAAATGTCGACACAATTTGAATGCGATTGGTCGGTTTTTCGTATGCCAGTTGATGTTTTTCAATTAAAATGACGTCCTTTTGAAACAAAAGATAGACACTTTGATTGGTACTAGCCACACCACGTCTCAGATTGAGGTAGGGTTGATTTTTACATGTCGCATATGACCCATGGATCGTTCTCCTAAAGTTTCAATGGAAACCGAATGCGTTTAGTTGGTTTTCCGTATGTACTTAAAATGTTGTCCATTTTAAAGAAAAGGGAGCCACTTAGAGTGATCTCAGCCACACCATTTTTCAGATTGAGCTCGAGTTGACTTGTACATGTCACATATGACCCATGGATCATTTTCCTAAAGCATCAACACATTTCGAATGTGTTTGGTCAGTTTTCTGTATGTCAGTTGTTCTTTTCACTTATAATCCTGTCCATTTTAAACAAAAGAGAGACACTCTGAATGGTTTCGGCCACACCGCACCTCGGATTGAGGCAAGGCTGACTCGTACATGTCACATATGACTCGTGGATCATTGTTCTAAAGTATCGACACAATCTGAAAGCATTTGGTTGGTTTTCCGTATTCCAGTTAATGTTTTTCAATTAAAATGACGTCCTTTCGAAACAAAAGACAGACACTTTGAGTGGTGTCGACCACACCTTGTCTCAGATTGTGGTAGGGTTGACTCGTACACGTTACATATGACCCATGTATCGTTCTCCTAAAGTTTTAATGGAAGCCGAATGCGTTTGGTCGGTTTTCCGTATGTACTTAAAATGTTGTCTATTTTAAACAAAAGGGAGCCACTTAGAGTGATCCTGGCCACAACGTGCCTCAGATTGAGCCCAGGTTGACTCTTAAACATCACATATGACCCATGGATCATTTTCCTAAAGCATCAACACATTTTTAATGCATTTGGTCAGTTTTCTGTATGTTAGTTGTTCTTTTCACTTATAATTTCGTCCATTTTAAACAAAAGAGAGACACCCTAAATGGTGTCGGCCACACCGCACCTCAGATTGAGGCGGGACTGACTCGTACATGTCACATATGACCCTTGGATCGTTGTGATAAAGTATCGACACAATCCGAAAGCGTTTGGTCAGTTTTCCGTATGCCAGTTGATGTTTTTCAATTAAAATGACGTCCTTTTAAAAGAAAAGACAGACACTTTGAGTGGTTCCGGCCACACTGCATCTCAGATTGAGGCGGGGTTGATTCGTACACGTCACATATGACCCATGGATTGTTCTCCTAAAGTTTCAACGGAAATCGAATGATTTTTTTTCTGTTTTCCGTATGTACTTAAAATGTTGTCCATTTTAAACAAAAGGGAGCCACTTAGAGTGATCCCGGCCACAACGTGCCTCAGACTGAGCCCAGATTGACTCGTACACGTCACATATGACTCATGGATTGTTTTCCTAAATAAAAACACATTTTGAATGTGTTTGGTCGGTTTTCTGTATGTCAGTTGTTCTTTTCACTTATAATCTCATCCATTTCAAACAAAAGAGAGACACTCTGAATGGTGTCGGCCACACTGTGCCTTGGATTGAGGCGAGGTTGACTCGTACACGTCACATATGACCTGTGGATATTTTTTCTGAAGTATCAACACAATCTGAAAGCGTTTGGTCGGTTTTCCATATACCAGTTAATGTTTTTCAATTAAAATGACGTCCTTTTGAAACAAAAGACAGACACTTTGAGTGGTGCCGGCCACTCCGCATCTCAGATTGAGGCAGGGTTGATTCGTACACGTCACATATGACCCATGGATCGTTCTACTAAAGTATCAATGGAAACCGAATGATTTTGGTCGGTTTTCTGTATGTACTTAAAATGTTGTCCATTTTAAACAAAAGAGAGCCACTTAGAGTGATCACGGCCACAACATGCCTCTGATTGAGCTCGGGTTGACTCATACAAGTCACATATGACCCATGGATCTTTTTCCTAAATCATCAACACATTTCGAATGCGTTTGGTCTGTTTTCCTTATGTCATTTGTTCTTTTCACTTATAATCCTGTTCATTTTAAACAAAAGAGAGACACTCTGAATGGTGTCGGCCACACCATGCCTTGGATTGAGGTGGGGTTGACTCGTACATGTCACATATGACTCGTGGATCGTTGTGCTGAAGTATCGACACAATCCGAAAGAGTTTGGTTGGTTTTCCATATGCTAGTTGATGTTTTTCAATTAAAATGAAGTCCTTTTGAAATAAAAGATAGACACTTTGAGTGGTTCCGGCCACACCGCATCTCATATTGAGGCGGGGTTGATTCTTACACGTCACATATGACCCATGGATCATTCTCCTAAAGTTTCAACAGAAACCGAATGCATTTGGTCAGTTTTCTATATGTTCTTAAAATTTTGTCCATTTTAAACAAAAGGGAGCCACTTAGAGTGATCCCGGACACAACGTGCCTCAGATTGAGCCCGAGTTGACTCGTACACATCACATATGACCCATGGATCATTTTCCTAAAGCATCAACACATTTTGAATGCGTTTGGTCGGTTTTTCGTATGTCAGTTGTTCTTTTCACTTATAATCCCGTCCATTTTAAACAAAAGAGAGACACTCTTAATGGTGTCGGCCACACCGCACCTCAGATTGATGCAGGGTTTACTCTTACACGTCACATATGACCTTTGGATTTTTTTGCTAAAGTATCGACACAATCCGAAAGTGTTTGGTCGGTTTTCCGTATGCCAATTGATGTTTTTCAATTAAAATGACGTTCTTTTGAAAAAAAAGACAGACAATTTGAGTGTTGTCGGCCACACCATATCTCAGATTGAGGCAGGGTTGATTCGTACACATCACATATGACCCATGGATCGTTCTCCTAAATTTTCAATGGAAACCGAATGCGTTTGGTCAGTTTTCCGTATGTACTTAAAATGTTGTCCATTTTAAACAAAAGGGAGATACTTAGAGTGATCCCAGCCACACCATGCCTCGGATTGAGCCCAGGTTGACTCGTACAAATCATATATAACCCATGGATTGTTTTCCTAAAGCATCAATACATTTTGAATGTGTTTGGTCAGTTTTCCGTATGTCAGTTGTTCTTTTCACTTATAATCCCGCCCATTTTAAACAAAAGAGAGACACTCTGAATGGTGTCAACCACACCGTGCCTTGGATTGAGGAGGGGTTGACTCGTACACTTCACATATGACCCGTGGATCGTTGTTCTGAAGTATCGACACAATCCGAAAGCATTTGGTCGGTTTTCCATATGCCAGTTGATGTTTTTCAATTAAAATGACGTCCTTTTGAAACAAAAGACAGACACTTTGAGTGGTTACAGCCACACCGTTTCTCAGATTGAGGTGGGTTTGATTCTTACATGTCACATATGACCCATGGATCATTCTCCTAAAGTTTAAACGGAAACCGAATGCGTTTGGTTGGTTTTCCATATGTACTAAAAATGTTTTCCAGTTTAAACAAAATAGAGCCACTTAAAGTGATCCCGGCCAAAACGTGCCTCGTATTGAGCCCGGGTTGACTCGTACACGTCACATATGATCCATGGATCATTGTCCTAAATCATCAACACATTTCAAATGCATTTGGTCGGTTTTCCGTATGTCAGATGTTCTTTTCACTTATAATCCCTTCTATTTTAAACAAAAGAGAGACACTCTGAATGTTGTAGGCCACACCGTGCCTCAGATTGAGGCGGGGTTGACTCGTACACATTACATATGACCTGTGGATCGTTGTTCTGAAGTATCGACACAATCCAAAAGCGTTTGGTCAGTTTTCCGTATGCCAGTTGATGTTTTTCAATTAAAATGACATCCTTTTGAAACAAAAGACAGACACTTTGAGTGGTGTTGGCCACACCGTGTCTCAGATTAGTCAGGGTTGATTCGTACACATCACATATGACCCATGGATAGTTCTCCTAAAGTTTCAACGGAAACCGAATGCTTTTGGTCAGTTTTCCGTTTGTAGTTAAAATGTTGTCCATTTTAAACAAAAGGGAGCCACTTAGAGTGATCCTGGCCACACTGTGACTCAGATTGAGCCCAAGTTGACTCGTACACACCACATATGACCCATGGATTTTTTTCCTAAAGAATCAACACATTTTTAATGCATTTGTTCAGTTTTCTGTATGTCAGTTGTTCTTTTCACTTATAATCCCATCCATTTTAAACAAAAGAGAGACACTCTAAATGGTTTCGGCCACACCTCGCCTTAGATTGAGGAGAGGTTGACTCATACACATCACATATGACTTGTGGATTGTTGTGATGAAGTATCGACCCAATATGAAAGCGTTTGGTCAGTTTTCCGTATGCCAGTTGATGTTTTTCAATTAAAATGACATCCTTTTGAAACAAAAGACAGACACTTTGAGTGGTGTCGGCCACACCGCATCTCATATTGAGGCGGGGTTGATTCGTACACATCACATATGACCCATGGATCATTATCCTGAAGTTTCAACAGAAAATGAATGCGTTTGGTCAGTTTTCCATATGTACTTAAAATGTTGTCCATTTTAAACAAAAGGGAGACACTTAGAGTGATCCCGGCCACAACGTGCCTCAGATTAAGCCCGGGATGACTCATACACATCACATATGACCCATGGATCTTTTTCCTAAAGCATCAACACATTTCGAATGCGTTTGGTTGGTTTTCCGTATGTCAGTTGTTCTTTTCACTTATAATCTCGTCCATTTTAAACAAAAGAGAGATACTTTGAATGGTGTTGGCCACACCGCACCTCGGATTGAGGCGGGGTTGACTCGTACACGTCACATATGACCCGTGGATCATTGTGCTGAAGTATCGACACAATATGAAAGCGTTTGGTCGGTTTTTCGTATGTCAGTTGATGTTTTTCAATTAAAATGACATCCTTTTGAAACAAAAGACAGAAAATTTGAGTTGTGTCGGCCACACCGCATCTTAGATTGAGGAGGGGTTGATCCGTACACGTCAAATATGACCCATGGATCATTCTCCTAAAGTTTCAATGGAAACCGAATGCCTTTGGTCATTTTTCCGTATGTACTTAAAATGTTTTCCATTTTATGAGAATCCTCGTGTGTCTATTAGTGGAATGGTATTTACTTAAAATCTTGTGGAAATTCATATAGAATATTTTTATATCATTCTTAGTATGTATTATATTTTCGTTTATCATGCTATGAAACATTTCAGAGCTAACAATGTCATGCCCAATGAATACATCTCTTTTATAACATACCAAGAATCTATGATATTGATTAGATGTGTAAATGTGATTTACATTGATTATCATGATGAAAATAAATAAAATATATATTATAGATTTTCTAGTAGTAAATTGAATCAAGAAGGGTGGGGGGCTGTCCGGCGGGGCTGTCCGGGGGGCTGTCTGGTGGGTGTCCGGGGGGCTGTCCGGGGACCAAGGAGGAGGTGGGGGGGCTGTGCGGGGGGATGTCCGGGGGGGTGTTCAGGGGGTTGTCCGGGGTCCAAGGAGGAGGGTGGTGGGGATATCTGGGGGGCTGTCTGGGGGGTTGTCCGGGGGGCTGTCTGGGGTCCAGGGTGGAGGGTGGGGGGGCTGTTTGGGGTGCTGTCTGGGGGCTATCCAGGGGGTGTCCAGGGTCCAAGGAGGATGGTGGGGGGTTGTCCGGGGTCCAGGAAGGAGGGGGGTTCCCAAACACACAACCACTAAAAGACAAAAACATCCATAAAAGTAGATAATATATAAAAATAACTCAACTCCAATACTATACTACGAGTCTAGATAAAACCAACAACTAGAATAGATTAAATATCAAATCTCAGTAATATCAGTCAAAAATGTAATGGATCAACTTGTCCCACATCACCATCACCATCATCACCATCATCATCACCCTCATCCTCGTCCCCATAATCGTCCTCACCCTCCTCAGTGCCCTCCTCCTTGCCCTCGCCCTCCTCCTCGCCCTCGCCACCTGCCTCACCCTCCTCCTCTCCCTCCTGTTCCGCATAAGACTCCTCACCATCATCATAATCAAGATAGACATCATCCTGAACACCACTAGAACTGCCACCTGGTGCACCATATATAGAATGTATCGACGGCATATACTCATCAAAAACTGGGCTAGCCATCTGCTGGAAGTGTTGGATGTAGAACTTCAATAAATTTCATAAGTGCACTGTTTTCCCTAACAGACTATTCTACCGTCTCTGTGGCCCTTTTCTCAGTCTATTCTGCATGTTCCCTAACTTGTTGCAGCTCGGTGGCACTATAGCTCGTACCTGAGGAGGTCCAATACCTCACCGAGGCTATCCTAGGCCGGCAGCATACTCTGCCAGGATGCTCCTCTCCCAACACCTGATGTAAGTGATCTGTTGGCCCAAAATTGTATGGTTCTTGGGCATCGAGGGCCTCTAAAGTAACCTGTTACAAATATAAATATATTATTAAGTTACAAAATAGATATTAAAATATAAAATCATCAGATTAAAACTTACAATCTACTGCTGAGTCGCTTCGTTGACGGCACTTCAATCCTTTTTCTGTCTACTCGAGCAAAACAGTTTTGCTCGAGGCACATGTCCACCAATATTCTGTATTTTCCTCTAAAATAACATTGAAAATTAAAGTTATATGAAAACTTTAGCAAACGATTAAATAATTGAAAAAGAAAACGAAAATGTAAGTCGTAAAGAAAACTTATAAAAAATTGTCATACCTGTTTCCTCTCATGATCCAGCATCGTTGTATGTCCTAGTGTGTGGAGGTATTTTTTTACATCAATGTTTTTTTTATTTTTTCCAAATGATTCCTAAATAAAATTTGACAATTCAAAGGATAATATTAATGAAAAACATGAAAGTTATTATTTAAATACCTCAAATGTAATTCATACCTTAAACTGGGTACTCGTCCAATGAGTAATCATCTGACGATACTGCTCTATAGGACAATCATCCACGACTGGTACCACCTCTAACTTAGTGCCAACTCTAGCATGCCAGCCAATATACAACTCATGCTTATAGGCTCTACAAAGCTCGCCTAAATCCTTTAGACGTTCCGCTCGAGCACCCTCACCATCGGGAAAATTAAATCAAAGGTGACATCAAAATATTAATTCATATAAATACAAAAATAATTCATGGCATTAAATAAAACAGATTTTTTTACCCATATCTCTGCCCAAGATCTATCCTTGACCTCATGTGGCAAATGTCTCCACGACAGCAGGCTGACGGGAATGATGTCGGAGTATTTGGAAAGCGTCGCCAAAAAACTCCGATATTGCTTCCCTGATTTCTCAACCATTTGGTTGTCTTCATTGTAATCCACGATAACCTGTGTGCGGTGGTTCCACACCAAACGCATGCTTGTACGCCCCCGCCCCTGCCTCCTGTTAGTAGATGTATCTGTCATGAAAGAAAAACAAATATTTTATCAAAACATGTTATAATGAAAATAAATATTGCTATAAAAATTTATTAGGATTTTATAAATATACTTGTGCCAGTCTGATTGTTTAGCGCTGCCGGATCCACAGAAACTGATGGAACACCCTGTGGTGGAACAGGAGTCGAAGACGATGGAATATAGAAGCTCGGAGAGACAGAAGTAAAAGGAAAAGAAGATGGGACAGCAGTATGACCAGATTATGACTGGGGAGTGGGAATCATCATGGGATGTGAAAATTATGGGGCAGAAGATGCAGAAGGTAGCGAAAACATGGGAGGCCTAAATATCCCATGTGTCCCTAACGACACACCAGGATCAGAATGTGGGAAGGATTACATGTCAGTGGGAGGGACAGGGTCTAGTTGGGCACGCGCAGCTGATCGTCCACCTCTAGTACGAACCCTCCTCGTACCACCGGCCTAAGTACTAGGACCAGTACTAGGCTCCTCGTCGAATAACTGTCGACGTATAGGTGGATCCTAAAAAAATATTTACAAAAAAATTAATCACATGACATTATATATTCTTTAAATATATATATATTTGAAAAAAAGTACTCACTGTAGGAACTAATGGTGGAACGCCCATCTCCGCCATCCGATGATTGTTCTCCATCATTTTTTCCTTCATCCCTCTTCAATTGGATGAATTTATTGCTTTTGAAAACAAATATGTAATTAATTAGAAAAAGTAAACTAATGTGTAAACCAAAAAACTAAATATATGAGGAAATAGGGGGATTCATTGGTAATTTAGCTATCAATTATTTTAGAAGAGCTTGAATGAATTTAATAAATCATACAAGTTGTAATGTTCACCAAGTTATAAATATTGTTTGACTAGGTTTGAATACAGTTCAATTCCAAATTAGAAAATGCAATTCAAATAAAACAGAAACCAATAAACATTGAAAATTCACATAACGGTCAAGTCAGCTAAAAAATATTTGTGATCTATACTAAATCAATTTGAATATTACCAACCTTAACAACCCAACTCGAGGTAAACGAAAAGAATTGAGAACATGGGTGAATGATTCTATATATTTTCAACCACAACTTCAGGTTCACAATCAACTCTGACAATTGAGCTATTGGATTCATCAAAAGAAATAAATGGATTGGTTCTAATGGAAATAGGGACAGTGTCAATTCCATCATCACCATCATCAAAAATATGTCTTGTAATTACTTCAAATATGACACCAAATTTAGGTCGAAGTTGGTCTTTGACATAAAAAACTTGTTTAACCATTGATGCCAACACATATGGTTCTTCGGTAGCAAGAGTGCGAGTCATATTAATTACTCAAAATCCACAATCATCAATAAATGTGTCATGTCTCATCATTGAATCAAACCAATGGCATTTCATCATTGTGACTCGTCCATGAGAGTAATAATCCAATATTATTATTTTCTCAATGACTCCATAATAACCCACATTTTCAAATCGCGGTCTACTATATGATGCACTAGCATAACAATCTATTGTAGCAGTAACCATAAAACCATCATGTTGTGTTCTCATGTTCTTTGCTCGTTCAATGACAATAAATTTGTACCCATTGATAACAATTGATTTACAGTCACGAACCACGGTATTAGGACCAAAAGACAAAGCTCTTATTTCCTCAGAGATAGAGTCAGTAGACAAACTCAATACCTGCAATATAAATGACTGTTAAACTTAATTAAATATTGAAATAATTAATTTACACAGTAATATTTTTACCTTCAATTTTAACCAAGCAGAAAACTCTTTGCTATGAAAAGTCTCTCTCCTTCTCAAAGATAAAGAACAATGCTTCCTATTTATCATTGTTTTATGTTCCCTGTAGATAAAAAATATGAATAGTTTAACATATATATTTGTAAGATATACATAATTAATTTAGTTACCTGATATAGTCATCGAACAAATCACAGTTGAACAAAATTGTGCGATGTGCCATCTCCCACTCTTCATGGATTAATGTCTTCAATGTAAATGATCTAGGAATTCCTCCTGTTTGAGGAAGTGATGGAAAACTGGGTTCAATTTTCTCATACTATTCTTTTTCATTTCTCATTGGTCTGTTCAATCTTGTAGTAAGATCAGACAAATACATCGAGCAGAAATCCATACATTCTTGATCCAGGTAACCGTTAACGATAGAACCTTCAGGATGATTTCTGTTTCGGACATAAGACTTTAATGTGAACATATTTCTTTTATTTGGATACATCCAATGAAAAGAAACAGGTCCTCCGAGAAGTATTTCAGTGGGAATATGGACAGTCAGATGCAGCATGCATGTGAAAAATGATGGAGGAAATATTTTCTCCAACTCACACAAAATTAATGGGGCATCTGTCAAAATTTTTTGCAAGAAATACTTGGACAACTTCTTAGCACAAAGATCTCTAAACAAATGGCACAACCGAATAACAGACACTCTTACATTATTGGACAAAAGATGACGGATTGCTATTGGAAGCAACTCATGCAGTAGAACATGATAATCATGAGTCTTCAAAGATTTTAGCTTCAACTCTCTTCTGTTGACCCGTTTAGATATGTTACTTGAATAACCATTAGTAACCTTAATAGTCTCTAATAATTCCAGAAATTGTTTTTTTTCATAGGTGTCATCACATAAGAAGCACATGGAAGTTGCCATTTATTTTCACTGATACGCACAGGATGCAATTCTGGTCTGATGCCCCAATCCACCAAGTCACACTGAGATCATAAATCATCTTTTGTCTTCCCCTTGACATTTAGAAGAACCAAAAGCAACATTTCACATATATTCTTTTCAATACGCATTACATCTAAGCAATGACGTAAAAAATTGGTTGACCAATAAGGCAAATCAAAAAATATACTCCTCTTCCTCCAATTGTAATAGGTTTCAGTGGAAACATTCTTTCTCTTTCCAGATTTCATTTGACCCTTCCTAAATGAAAAACTGAAATCTTTCAATTCATTAATCACATCAGTTCCAGACATACGATGAGGTGGATCATCAGTCTCTATGGTATTATCAAATCTTCGATGATTCATTCTATATGGATGATCCTTTGGAAACAATCGTCGATGCCCCATAAAACTGAAACTACAGCGATGTTTCAGTCTTCTAGATCATGTATTCTTCATAAAAACTGGACAAGACATTTTTCCCTTCGTGCTCCATCCAGACATCATTGCATAAGCTGGAAAATCATTTATCTTCCACATAAGCGCAGCACACATCTGAAATATGTCTATTGAACATGCATCGTATGTGCGCACACCCAAATCCCAAATAAGTTTCAACTCTTTTATTAAAGGTTGTATGTATACATCAATATCAATGCCGAGATCAGAAGGACCAGATATGAGTATACTCATAAAAGTGAAAGGTTTTTTTATACACAACCATGGGGGAAGATTATAAATGTGTATAAAAACTGGCCATGTGTTGTGAGAAGTAAGCATATTCCCAAACGGATTAAAACCGTTGCATGAAAGACCCAGCCTCACATTATGCACGTTAGCTGCAAAATCAGGATGTCGAGCATCAAATCTCTGCCATGAAAATCCATCTGCAGGATGAACCAACTCATCATTAGTCTTATTTCTCTCGGTATCATTCCATCTCATTTTTATTGATATGTCATCAGACATGAAAAGATTCTGGAGTCTGGGGATCAATGGAAAGTGCCACATTACTTTCTGTGGAATGCGGGATGGTGTTCCATCAGATTTTGATTTCCAGCGGGATGTGACACATTTTATACAATCATTTCATTCATCGGTTTCCTCCCAGAATAAACTGCAATCTTTCGGGCAAGCATGAATTTTGTTTCCTGAAAATCCAAGTTCCTCAACTAACTTCCATTCCATATAGTGGTTTGAGGGAATATCTGCATCATCTGGAAGTAAATCCTTCAAGAGGGTAAGAATGTAATTGATTGTTGTATTAGAAATCCCATACATAGTTTTCCCATGAAACAATCAGATTAAAAATTCCAGCCTTTTCATTTTATCACATTGTCAATATATTGGAGTTGTGGCAGCATCATTCAATTTTTTTACCCTATCAATATCATCATTTTCACTAGATGCATCAGCTGTCCTCATATCGAAGTCTTCTTGAGTCGAAATCCTTTCTTTTTCATGATGACGAATAAACAAAAACCGATCATCTAACAAATTCTCCATTCCCGTCCTTTCATTTCGATCATCACCAATTTGATATTTCATTTTCTCCCCATTGTGATACCACACAAAGTAGTTTGCTTGAAAACCATTTTTGGTTATGTGGTAGCTAACTTCTTCAAGGCTCAGCCAAGGTCTACCAACACAATTGGAACATGGGCAGTGTATGCGACCACTCTCTGAAGCATTGTGAAATGAAAAATCTATAAATCTATCCAAATTGTTTTGAAAATCGCTTGAGATCCGATCGGTTTCATACATCCAACTTCTTTACATTCTGTAAAAAGAATTTATATGTCATTTTGTCACAAACAATTCAATAGGATTGAACTTTAATAGAAAATATCTTTCAAAATCCATTTTAAATAATAAAATCCCTTTGATCATTTTTAAAAAATATTTGAAGTATTCTCAAGGCACCCCCAATTGGAAAAGTCACATTAAATGCCCAATTTCCACGCCAAACCATTGAAAACAATTAAAATGAGACAATCATCGACCACAAATAAATTAACTGGAAATTAAAAAAAACAGAAACCAAATGTGATATAGAATTTAATGTTAAGTTAGGGGAAATGAGATTAAATAGAGACAACAACATCATAAATGGTTCCAACATCATAAATTTTGATTAAAACCACCCATAATAGGAATGGTAATGCCTCATACACCTAATCCCAAATAAAACAAACCAAATCTCCAATTAAAACATTGAATTTAGGGTTTCCACCCCACTTGGACAGCCCTACCCCCACCCCACTTGGACAACCCAGAACCCCCCACCCCACGTGGACAACCCTACCCCCACCCCACTTGGAAAACCCAGCCCCCCCCCCCCCCCCACCATACCTGGACACCCCTACCCCCCACAACCCACTTGGAAAACCCAGCCACCCCCACCCCACCTGGATAGCCCTACCGTCACCCCACTTGGACAACCCATCCCCCCCACCCTACCTAGACAGCCCCTCCCCCACCCCACCTACACACCCTCCCCACCCCACTTGGACAACCCTGCCTGGACACCCTCCACCACCCAACCTGCACACCCTACCCCACCCCAAACAGCCCTACTCCCACCCCATTTGGACAATCCAACCCCCTCCCCCACCCTACCTAGACAGCCCCCTCCCCCACCCTACCTAGACAGCCCCTCCCCCACCCCAAATAGCCCTGCCCCCACCCCATTTGGACAACCCAGCCCCCTCCCCCACCCTACCTAGACAACCCCATCCCCCACCCTACCTAGACAGCCCATCCCCCACCCCAAACAGCCCTACCCCTACCCCATTTGGACAACCCAGCCCCCTCCCCCACCCTACCTAGATAGCCCCCTCCCCCACCCTACCTAGACAGCCCCTCCCCCACCCCAAACAGCCCTACCCCCACCCCATTTGGACAACCCAGCCCCCTCCCCACCCTACCTAGACAACCCCCTCCCCCACCCCACTTGGATCGCCCTCGACATCCTCCCCCACCCCATCTGCACACCCTCCCCCATCTCAAATTGAAACATAAATTCATCCAAATCAATATCCAATTTTCAACTAAAATAAATTCCACCAAAAGTACCATATCACCCCACTAAACAAATCCTTTACCATGTTTGAAGTGTATAACAAAAAACATAAAACAAATCCAAGGTTTTCGTAGACAACAACCCTAATTTAGCCTAAATCAAAACATCAAACACCAAAAAAAATAGAGAAATAATACTAAAACTAAGGTAACACTTACAAATTTGAAGTGTGAAATAAGATTTTGTTTGATTGAAGATGGATCTTGGGTGGAAAGAGTGTCGCGGCCGAGAAGAATTCAGGAGCTTCTGTCTGCAATCGGTCTGCAATTGGGATGGGTGGGGGTTCGGCTGGTCTGTATTTGGGGGAAATCTTTCCCAACGGTTTTTAAAAACCGTTGGGAAAACTGATTTTCCCCATCTTTCCCAACAGTTTGATGAAACTGTTGGGAAAACTAATTTTCTTCCAATCTTTCCCAACTGTTTCATCAAACCGTTGGAAAAAATCAATTTTTATAGATCAATACCAACGATTAATGCAAACCATTGGTAAAGATCACCTATACCAATGGTTAAAAAGAACCGTTGGTATACAACTGTTGGGAAAACCATGATTTCCAGTAGTGAATATTTATTCACCGACATGTGAAAAAAATATTTATTTTATTTATTTAATATTTTAATAAATATTTATTTAGTAGAATGCAAATAAAATATTTATTTATGAATAAAATATTTTTTTCAGTTTTTCAATAAATGATAGAGGAGTTTGAAAGGACCAAGACCGAGTCCATTGACAAATTTTAATTAACAAGACCATTATATAATATTTGTTATTGCTCAAGTTGATATGCACCAGATTATAATAATTATATAATAATATTATCTTCTATGGGATTTATTGATGGTAATTAATGTTATTTAATGGCTAGTATGCAATTAAATAATATCTTAACTTAAATATCAACTTTATAAATAGGAATCTAGGTCTATTGTGTAGATCATCCAAAAATTGAGAATAAAAAATTGTTTCGCACAAAAAATTCCCTATCAACTCCACCTTCTCTCTCTCTCTCAAGAATGAGAAGTGAAAGAAATATTTCTTCAAGACTAAAGAATGATCTATCAAGAATTAAGAACATAATACATTGGACTCACTGCACTAGCACCTAGAGATCGAGTGGTGTTTCTCAGAGATCATAGGAGTACATGTGGATTGCCTCTAGAGGACCCTCATTGAAATAAATTGAGGTATCATATAAAGAGCGTATTGATGTCATACATGAATCAAAAGTAATAGCAGTCTCTAATGGAAGTGGTGGACTTATAACTAATATATCTTTTAGGAAGTGTTTAGTGACCAATTACTTCTTTCATTCTCCTTTATAGTTATTTTTTTGGCCTCATCTGCTTCTGCATGAGAATTTTTCATCTTGGTGGTATGATAGGTTTGAGAGGCACTCAATGAGGGCCAATACCGAGTAGGGATGATGTTTTTCATGGGTCGACATCAGACTCTCCCATGGCTCTCCTCACCTAATACTTGTCTCAAATGATCATTTGGACCAAATTTGTCATCTTATTTCTCATCGATGGCCTCCAGGACACATTGTTAAAAATATAAACAACATATTTAATTATGAATTACATATAAAAATTTTAAATATTAATAAAAAACTTACAATATTTTCTCATGTTTTTGCATTTACATCACTTCCATTATTTTTCTTCTTAGTTAAGGAAAATAATTTTGCTCGAGGTACACAATCTTTCATTCAAAATTCTTCTTTCTGCAAATGACATTGATTAGTATAATACGACATTATTGAATAATATGAAAGTGATAAACCTAGAATGAATTAAAATTGTAGCTGTTGAAGAAATCCATCAAATGAAGAAAAATATAAATGTAAATTTAATCATAAATTTAATACTAATGACATAACATAAACAATCTATAATAATTAGCAAGATAAACCTGCGTATGGTATATATTCCTCTTGTATATTCATTTCAGTATAATTCCATTTATGTTGTGTTATTTGGTTATTCAGTCACTTGGTAATTTTGATCATTTTTCTATTTGGATACTTGGTTAATTGGATAATTAAGACATTTAGGTGAATTAGGACAATTAAAGAAATTAGGCCAATTAGACAATTTAGTCCAATTAGGCCCTTTAGTCCAATCAGGTCGTTTAGGGCAATTAGGCCATTAGTCCAATTAGTTCATTAGGCCATAGAGAATTTAGGCCTTTAATACAATTAGGCCAATTATTACATTAGTCCATTTAGTCAATTAATCCCTTTATTCCAATTATACTGATTAAACCATTTAGTTCAATTAGGCTAATTAGGCTAATTAGACCATTTAATCCAATTAGATCATTTAATCTATTTGGACCAATTAGTCCATTTAGAATAATTAGGTCATTTATGCCAATTTGGTCATTTGGCTATTTAGACCAATTTGGTCATTACACCATTATCCCATTAGTTCATCACACCATTAGGCCAATTGGTCATTTGGTGATTTGACCATTTACGCCAATTTAGGCCAATTAGGAAAAAATATGCTAATTAATACAATTTAACCATTTAATCCAATTGGACCATTTAATCCATTTGGACAAATTAGGCCAATTATACCCATTTTGCCATTTAGTCTAATTATTTAAATTAGGCTAATTAAGCCAATTAGGTTAATTAGACCATTTAATCCCATAATACCATTTAATCCCTTTAGACTAATTATTCCATTTAGACTAATTATTCCATTTTGACCAATTAGTTCATTTATTCCAATTAGGCCATTATTCCAATTATGCCATTAGGCTATTAGGCCATTAGGATATTTAGAAAAATTAGGTAATTTAGGTCATTAGGAAATTATTCCACTAGTTCATTGGTCCATTAGGCTCATTGGTTATTTGGCCATTTGGAAATTTAGGCCAATTTAGACTAATTTAGGCCAATTATAACAAAAACATCTTAAAACCTAGACCCAAAACACTATATCTGAAACACTAATACCTAAGTCCTAAATAGGCCCATTATGGTGATAAGGCCACATAATCCAATTGGGTCACCTAGGCCCATTAGGAACATTAGGCCCATGAGGACACTTAGGCCCACTATGACCATTTGGCCACTTAGGTCCATTAGACCCATTAGGCCCATTGGGCCACTTAGAACCATTAGGCCCATTTATCCCACTTGAACCATTATGCCCATTCAAACCATTAGGCCACTTAGGCCCAATAGGCCCATTATGATGATTAGGCCGCTTAGGCCCATTAGACCTATTATGCCAATTAGGCCAATTAGGCTCATTTTTACCATTTGTCCCATTAGATCACTTAGTCCCAATTGTACCATTAGGCCCATTAGGCCACTTTGGACTATTAGGTCGATTAGGCCACTTAGTCCCATTCGGACACTTAGGCCCATAAAGGCCCATTAGGCCACTTAGGCCCATTAGTCCCATTAGGCGCATTAGGCCACTTAGTCCCATTAGGATCATTAGGCACATTCATCACATTGGGACCATTCCAAATAGGACAATTCATCCCATTAGGTCGATTCGGCCACTTAGACCAATTAGGCCACCTGTTCCCATTAGGCTAATTAGGCCACTTAGGCCCATTAGGCCACTAAGGTCTATTACGCCCACTAGGCCCATTAATCTCATTCCTCCCATTAGGCCAATTACGTTCATTAGCCCCATTAGACCCATTAGGACCATTATACCATTTATGCTCATTAGGTCCATTAGGTCACTCAGACCCATTAGTCTTATTAGAACACTTAGGCCTCGTTGTCCCATTAGGCCACTTAGGCCCATTCAAACACTTAGGCCCATTAGGCCACTAAGGACCATTGATCCCAATTGTCCTATTTGTCCCCTTAGACCACTTAGGATTATTTAGCCCATTCGGCCCACTAGGCCCATTAGGCCACTTAGGCCACTTAGGCCCATTAGCACGCTTAGGCCTGTTGATCCCATTAGGCCCATTTGACCCCTTAGGCCACTTAGGATGCTTAGGCCCATTAGGCCACTTAGGCCACTCAGTCCCACTGAGTCCATTAGGCCCACTGAACCCATTAGGACCCTTAGGTTACTTAGGCTGCTTAGGCCTATTAGGCCACCTAGGCCCATTATACAACTTAGTCCCATTGAGCCCATTCGGCCCATTCGGACACTTAGTCCACTTAGGCCTGTTAGGCCCATTAGGCCACGTAGGCTTCTTAGGCCCATTAGACCCATTAGCCATTAGGCTCATTAGGCCACTTAGGTCCATTAGGTCACTAAGGCCCATTAAGCCCATTATGACACTTAGTCCCATTAGTCCACTTGTTCCCATTGGGCCCATTAGGACACTTGGGCCCATTCAGCAACTTAGGCCCATTAAGCCCCTTAGGCCCTTAAGGACTTAGGCCACTTAGGCCCATTATACCAATTAGGCCCATTAGGTCCATTAGGAAAGTTAGGCCCTTTAGGCCCATTCATCCCCTTAGAACCATTGGGCCCATTAGGCTATTTAGGCTTATTAGGCCACTTAGGCACATTAGGCCACTTAGGCCCATTAGGCCCATTAGTCATATTACGCCACTTAGGCCACTTAGGTCCACTTAGGCGCATTAGGTTACTTAGGACACTTAGGCCCATTAGGCCTCTTAGGCCCATTGATCCCATTAAACCCATTTGGACCCTTAGGCCACTTAGGCTACTTATGCCCATTAGGCCACTTAGGCCCATTGATCCCATTAGTCCCATTAGCCCCCTTAGGTCACTTAGGCCACTTAGGATCATGAGGCCCATTACGTCACTTAGGCCACTTAGGCTCATTATGCCACTTGGGCCTATTGAGCCCATTAGGCCCATTAGGCCACTTTGGTCGCTTAGGCCCATTAGGCCCATTAGTCCTCTTAGTCCATTTAGGCCCATTTGACCCATTATCCATTGAATCCATTAGGCCAATTAGTCCCATTATGCCAATAAGGCCCATTAGGACCATTAGTCTCATTAGGCCACTTAGTCCCATTAGGCCACTTATGCCCATTAGGCCCATTAGGCCTATTAGAACACTTAGGCCCATTAGGCCCTTCATACCACTTAAGATGCTTAGGCCCATTAGGCCCATTAGGACCATTAGTCACATTAGCCATTAGGCTCATTAGGACACTTAGGCCCATTTTCCCCTTAGGCCCATTGGGTGCATTAGGCCCCTTAGGCCCATTGGGTGTAGTGGTTGCATCGAAGATAACACATTGAAGAAGTTGTCACCAACATCATAACTCGTTGTCATTATCACCTCATTGTCATCCACTCAGAACATCATCCTCATAACCATCACGGTCAGAGTCACCACATCGCTGGTGGGAACACCACTTTCATCGTCGTCGACCATCATCGTTGGATCTTAGAACCAGAGAAAAATAAACCAGGATGTCCACTAATCACCACTGATGTCTTCATATCGCCGTTGTAAAACTTCAACTTCACTTCCAAAAAACCATCAAAACAAAACATCACAACCATTAAAACCTTAAAATATGGTCCATTCTCCCTCATGAAGACCCTAAGACACTCGATACGCACCTACCAGAACCTCCATGAAGACCCACACAATGGACTGATAGGGAAATGATCAAAGAAAGGATGAGAAGATGTAGGCCTCGGTAGGGGACCAAGCTGGAAACCACATCGGTCCAAGGAAACAGAGAACCAATAACAGATAAACAAAATCAATCCCAAAAAAATCACCATACTAGACCTCAATCCACGTATTAAAAATAGAGAAGGACCCAAATAGAGTAATGAACCTGAGATGAGACCACTTCCATCCCTACTCCAGCAAGATCACAAGTAGGACCAGATATCGAATCGAGTGCGACAAAAGTGGAGTCAAATGTGATGGGTAGAACATCATGGGTATATGAGAAAGAAGGCACTGAGCTCACTCACTATAGCCAACCCAAGACGCCTAAAGCACCCACACACAAATACATGGAACGGGGGTTCGATGCACAAGGATAGATTGAAAGAGGGGTGGTGAGTGGCACATGATGACCACACCAGTAATCCACATAATTTGAGAGGTAAGAAAAAAGAAATAAAGAGATGGAAGATGATAGATCAGGTGAAGTGGCACCATCACCATCAAGAAGACCCTCAAAACCATAGGAGGGGAAGAGGAGGCAACAGCAGCATCAAGATCCAAGAGAGTGCAGAGCCATCAGGTTCATTCATTAGGGTCATTAGCCCAATTAGGCCACTTAGGAACATTAATACCATTAGTCCCATTAGACCCATTTTAAAAATTTATTCCCATTTGGAAAATTAGGCCAATTAGGCCCATTAGGGAACTTAGTCCCATTAATCCCATTCATTCCATTAGGCCATTGATGCCTATTTGGCCCATTAATCTCATTAGATTAGTTCCATTAGGCAACTTAGGCCCATATAAACCATCATGCCCATTACGCCAATTAGGACCATTAGGACACTTAGGCCCATTAGACCCATTAGGCCACTTAGGACCTTTAGACCAATTATGCCCATGAGGTACATTAGGATAATTAGGGAACCTAGGCTCATTAATCCAATTAGGCTCATTCATCTCATTTGGCCACTTAGGCCCATTCAGCCCATTAAGTCCAATATGCCCATTGGATTAGGCCCATTAGGCCACTTAGGCCCACATGAACCATTAGACCCATTAGGCCAATTAGCCCAATTAGGCACATTAGTCCCATTAAACCAACTATGCCACATAGACCCATTAGGCCACTTGGGCCCATTAGGCCACTTGGGCCCATTAGGCCACTAAGGCCCATTAGGCCACTTAGGCCAATTATACCAATTAGGTGCATTCAGTGCATTAGGACCAATATGCCATAGAGGTCCATTAGGACACTTAGGCCCATTAGGACCATTAGTTCTATTAGTCACATTAGGCCACTTAGGCCCCTTAGGCCACTTAGGCCCATAAGGCCACTTAGGCCCCTTAGGCCCATTAGGCCACTTAGGCCTATTGTGCCACTTAGGCCCATTAGGCCCATTAGGACCATTAAGCTCATTATGCCACTTAATACCATTCTTTGAATTAGGCCCATTAGGCCACTGAGGCCCATTAGGCCACTTAGGCCCATTATCCCCATTAGGCTAATTAGGCACATTAGGCAACTTAAGCCCATTAGGTCACTTTGTCCCCTTAGACCCATTAGGCCACTTAGGCCCATTAGGTCACTTATGCCCATTAGACCCATTAGTCCACTTAGTCCCCTTAAACCAATTAATCATATTTGGCCACTCTAGCACATTAGGCCACTTAGGCCCATTAGCCTCATTAGGTCACTTAGGCCCATTGGGCCCATTGGGCCCATTAATCCACTTAGGCCCATTAGAAAATTTGGGATCATTAGGCCAATTAGGCCCATTAGGCTAGTTAGGTCCATTCATCATATTAGGTCCATTAGGCCATTGAGGCCCATTAGTCCCATTAGGCCACATAGGCCCATTTGGCCAATTTGGCCCATTTGGCCCATTAGGCCACTTAGGCCACTGAGGCCCATTAGGCCACATATTCACATTAGGCCCATTTGTCACATTATGCCACTTAGTCCCATTATTACCATTAGGCCAGTGAGGCCCATTCAACCCATTAGGCCACTTAGACCCATTATGCCAATTACCGCCTAGCCCCATTAGGCCCATTAGACAACTTAGGCCCATTAAGAAACTAAGACCCATTAGGCCACTAAGCCTCATTAGGCCCATTATTTCCATTAACCCATTATTCCTATTATTCCACTTAGGCCCATTAGGCCCATTAGGAAACTTAGTCCCATTAGGCCACTTAGGCCCATTAGTCCACTCTGGCCTATTGAAACCATCAGGACACTTAGGCCTATTAGGCCACTTAGGCCCATTAGGCCCATTTTTCAGATTAGGCCACTTTGGCCCATTAGGTCCATTAAGACCATTATGTCCATTAATCCACTGAGGCCCATTAATACCATTAGGTCGATTAGGCCACTGAGGCCCATTTGGCCCATTCAGTCCATTTATCCCATTCAGTCCATTATGCCCATTAGGCCACTTGGGACCATTAGACTCATTAATCTTCTTATGCCCTTTAGGCCACTTTGGCCCATTAGGACACTTAACCCCATTAATCCCATTAGGCCACTTAGGCCCCTTCATCCACTTCGGCCCATTAGTCCACTTATGCGCATTAGGCCGATTAGGCCACATTGGCCCATTAGGCCCATTTGTCCACTTTGGTCCATTAGGCGCATTAGGCCACTTAGGCCCATTAGTCCACTTAGGCCCATTAGGAAACTTAGGCCCATTAGTCCCATTAATTCCACTAGAATGATTAGGCCACCTAGGCGCATTTGGACCATTAGGCCACTTAGGATTATTAGGCTCATTCACCCCATTAGGCCCATTAGGCCACCTAGGCCCATTAGGCCACTTAGGCCTATTAGGAACATTCATCCCATTCATTTCATTATTTCCATTAGGTCACTTGGGAAAATTATGCCCATTGGGCCACTAAGGCCCCATAGGCTCATTTGGCCACTTGGTCCCATTAGTCCCATTATGCCACTTAGGCCCATGAGGCCCATGAGGCAAATCAGGCCCATTAGGCCACTTCGGCCCATTTTCCCCATTAGAACACTTAGGCCCATGAGGCCCATTATGTCCATTTAGCCCATTAGGACCATTATGCCACTTAGGCCCATTCATCCACTTAGTCCCATGAGCACCATTAGGCCCCTTAGGCCCATTTGGACACTTAAGCCTATTAGGCCACATTGGCCTTAAGCCAATTCAGCCACTTAGGCCCATTAGGCTCATTCGACCCATACAGCACATTAGGTCCATTAGTCCACCTAGGACCATTGGGGCATTAGGTCCACTAGGCTCATTAGGCCACTTAGGCCCATTCGGCTAAGATTATGCCACTTAGACCCATTAGGGAACATTGGCCCATTAGGCCATTTAGTTTTATTAGGACACCACATCCCATTAGGCTCATTAGGTCCATTAGTCCACCTAGGCCCATTTTCCACCTAGGCCCATTTGGCCACCTAGGCCCATTCGACCACCCTGACCCATTAGTCCATTAGGCTCACTTAGGCCCATTAGGATACTTAGGCCCATTAGGCCCATTAGTCCCACTAAGTCTAGTTAGGCCCCTTAGGCCCACTTAGGGTCATTATTATGACCAGGAAACTTAGGTCCATTATGCCACTTAGGCTCATTAGGCCCATTACGCCCATTAGGCCACTCAAGTTAAATAGGCCCATTCGGCCCACTATTCTCATTAGGCCCATTAGGCCCATCTGTCCCCTAGGCTCGTTGAGCCCATTAAGACAATTAGGCCACTTAGCCCCATTAGGGCACTTAGCCCCGTTATGCCACTAGGGCACATTAGGCTGATGAGGCCCCTAAGGCCCATTAGGCCCATTATGCCACTTCGTCCCACTAGGCACATTAATCCCATTAGGCCGATTAGGCCACTTAGGCCCATTCGACCGATTTGGCTTATTTGGCCCATTTGACCCATGTGGCCCATTCGGCCAATTAAACCCAATATGCTAATTGGGAAACATTGTCTCATTAGCCCCCTTCAGGCCATTAGACCCATTAGGTCACTTAGGACATTTATCCCATTCAACCCATTAGGCCACTGAGGGCCATTCGGCCCATTCAGCCCATTAATACCAATAGGATGATTAGGTAGCTTTGTCCCATTAGGCCACTTAGGCCCATTTGTCCATTTAGGCCAATTGGGCCCATTTGGTCCATTAGGCCTATTTGGCCCCAAGGACCATTAAGCCCATTAATCCCATTAGTCCACCTAGTCCCATTAGGCCCCTTAGGCCCATTAGTTCCCTTAGGCACATTAGGCCACTTAGGCCCATTACTCCCCTTAGGCTGATTAGGAAACTTAGTCCCATTAGGCCACTTATACCCATTAGGCCACTTTAGCCCATTCGACCCATTATTCCACTTAGTCCCCTTAGGCCAATCAGGCCTTTTAGGCCACTTAGGCCTTTTAGGCCACTTAGGCCCATTAGACCCATTAGGCCCATTAGGCTCATTAGTCCACTTATTCCCCTTAGGCCACATAGGCCCATGAGTCCACCTAGGCCCATTAGGACACATTTGCCCATTAGGGCCCTTTGGCCCACTAGGCTACTTAATCCCATTAATCCCCTTAGGCCCATTAAGCCTATTAGACCCATTTGGCACCAAGGCCCGTTAAGACCAATCATCCAATTTGTCCCATTAGTCCCATTTTCCCCTTGGGCCTATTATCCCTTAGTCCCATTAGGCCCATTAGGCCACTTCATCCCATGAGGCCACTTAGGCCCATGAGACCCATTACGTCCATCAGGGCACTTTGGCCCATTTGGACACATAGAACCAATATGCCCATTAGGCCACTTAGGCCCATGAGGCCCATTAATTCAATTAGAACCATTCATCCAATTATGCCCATTAGGCCCATTAGGCCCATTAGGCCCATTAGGCCAGTTAGCCCCATTATCCCACTTAGGCCCATTAGTCCTATTAGTACACTTGGGCCCATTAGAACCATTAGGCTTATTAGTCCCCTTAGAACTAGTTGTCCCCTTAGGTACATTAGGCCCATTAGGTCACTTAAGCCACTTAGTCCAATTAGGCCCAATAGGCCCATTAGGTCACTTAGAATCATTAGGCCCACTAGGATCATTAGGCCCATTAGGCCACTTCGACCCATTAGTCCCATTTAGCCACTTAGGCTCATTAGGCCTACTAGACCTATTAGGACACTTAGATCCATTATTCCCATTAGGCGACATCGACCCGTTAGGCCCATTAGGCCACTAAGGCCCTATAGTCCCATTAGCCTCGTTAGGGAACTTAGGCCCCTTAGGACTATTAGTCTGCTTTGGCCACCTAGGCCACTTATGCCCACTAGGCCCATTAGGCCCCTTAGGCCACTAAGGATCATTAGGCCCATTAGGCCACTTAGGCCAATTACACTCATTAGGCAACTTAGGCCCATTCAACACATTAGGCCCATTAGGCCACTAGCCTCATTCGACCCACTAGGCCCATTGGGCCACTTAGGCGCATTATTCTCATTTGGCTACTTAGTCCCATTAGTCCCATTATACCACTTAGGGCATTTAGCCCATTAGGCCTATTAGGCCACTAAGGATCTCTAGGCCCACTAGGCCCATTAGTCCACCTAGGTCCACTAGGCCCATTGGGCCACTTAGGCCTATTAGGTCCATTCGGCTACTTAGACCCATTCGGTCTATTAGGCCACTTAGGCCCATTAGGCCCATTGTGCCAATTCATCCCATTAGACCACTTATGCCTATTAGGACACTTAGGCCCATTAGGATGATTGGGCCAATTAGGCCCATTCGCCCACTTAGGCCCACTGGGCCCATTAAGCCCATTAGGTCGATTAGTCCACTTTGGCCCATTTGGCCAATTATGCCCATTCGACCCCTTAGGCCCATTAATCCCATTAGGCCGATTAGGCAAATTAGGCTCATTAGGCCACTTAGTCCCATGAGGAACATTCATCCCATTGGGCACTGAGGCTAACTAGGCTCATTTGGACCATTAGGCCCATTAGGCCAACTTGGCCCCTAGGCTCGTTAAGCCCATTAATCACATGAGTCCACTTAGGCCTATTAGGCCGATTAGGCCACTAAGCCTCATTAGGCCCATTAATCTCATTATGCCAATTAGGCCACTTAGGCCCATTAGGCCCATTAATCCCATTGGGCCGATTAGGAAACTTTGGACCATTAGGCCACTTTAGGCCATTGGGTCCATTAGTCTCATTAGGCCACTTTGGCCAATTAGGCCCATTCGGCCCATTAGGCTCATTAGGACCATTAGGACACTTAGACCCATTAGGCCCATTAGGCCCATTTAGCTCATTAATCCGATTAAACCAATTCGGCCCATTTTGCCCATTTCGCCCATTTGACCCCTAGACTTGTTAAGCCCATTAAGCCCATTAGGCCACCCAGTCCCATTTGTCTACTTAGGCCCATTTGGCCACTTAGGCCCATTTGGCCCATTTGGAACCTAGTCTGGTTAAGCCCATTAATCCCATTAGGCCCATTATGCCACTTAGGCACCTTGGTCCCATTAGGCCCATGAGGCACATTCGGCCACCTAGGCCCATGAGGCCCATTATACCCATTCATCCTCTTAGGAAACTTAGGCCCATGAGGTCCATTAGGCCACTTATACCCATGAGGTCTACTAGGCCACTACAACCCATTATGCCCATTAGGCCCATTTGACCACTAAGGCCTATTAGGCACATTATGCCACTTAGGCCCATTAGGCCCATTCGTTCAATTAGGTCGATTGGTCCACTTAGTCCCATTAGGACCATTAGGCCCATCAAGACACTTAGGCCCATTGGCCTATTAGGCCACTAAGGCCCATTTGGCCAAATAGGCCCATTCGGCCAAATAAGCCCACTTGGCCCCATAGGCGCATTAGGCCCATTAAGACAATTTGTCTACTTAGGGCCACTATGCCCATTAGGAAACTTAGGGACATTGGGCCCATTAGTCCACTTACACCCATTAGGCCAATTATGCCACTTAAGCCCATTTGGAAACTTAGGCCCATTAGCCCCATTAGCCCCATTTGGCCAATTTGGCCCATTAGGCCCATTCAGCCACTTAATTCCATTAGGTCCAATCAACCACTAAGTTCTATTCGGTCGATTAGCCTGATTAGGCCACTTCGTCCCATTATGAGTTGTAGGCCCATTAGGCCATTGAGGCCCATTCAGTCGATTATGCGGATTAGGCCACTTAGGCCCATCAAGCCCATTAGGCCACTTAGGCCCATTATTCTCATTCAGTCAATTAGAACGATTAGCATGATTAGGCCACTTAGGCCACTTAGGCCCATTAGGACAATTAGGCCACTTAGGCCCGTTAGGCCCATTAGGCCACTTAGGTCTAATAGGCCCATTTGACCGATTCAGCTGATTAGACCACTTAGGCCACTTAGGTCGCTTATGCCCATTAGGTCCATTATGCCCATTAGGCCCATTAGGCACATTAGACCCATTATGCCACTTGGGCATTGGGCCCATTAGGCCCATTAGGCCACTTAGGCCCATTAGGCCCATTCCTTCGATTGGGCCGATTAGGCCACTTTGGCCCCTTAGGCCCATTATTCCCATTAGGCACATTAGGCCCATTAGGCTATATAGGTGCATTAGGCCCATTATGCCCATTGGGCCTATTCAGTCGATTAGGGGGATTAGGCCACTTAGTCCCATTTGGCCCATTAGGTTCATTAGTCCACTTAGGCCCATTATGACAATTGGGTCATTATGTCCATTAGGCCCATTAGTCCCATAAGGCCACTTGGGCCCATTATGCCCACTAAACCCATTAGTCCCATTATGCTCATCAGTCCCATTAGGTCACTTAGGCCCATTAATCCCCTTAGTCCACGTAGTCCCATTGGACCCATTAGGCCATTTAGACCCATTATGCTAATTAAACCCATTAGGTCCATTAGGCCCATTGGGCCCATTAAGCCACATAGGCCACTGAGGCCCATTAGGCCAATTCTATAGATTAACCCGATTAGGCCCATTAGTCCCATTAGGCCACCTAGGACCATTAGGCCCATTAGGATGCTTAGGACCATTAGGCCCATTAAACCCATTAGTCTCATTAGGCCCATTAGGTCCATTAAGCCACTTAGGCAACTTAGGCTCATTAGCCCATTGGGTTGATTATACCTATTAGGCCACTTAGGCCCATTAGATTCATTAGGACCATTATCCCCATTAGGCCAATTAGGCCCATTAGGCCCATTAGGAAACTTAGACCCATTAGGCACACTAGGCCACTTTGGACCACTAGGCCCATTTGGCCCATTTGGACCATAAGGCCTATGAGGCATATTCCACCAATAAGGCCCATTAGGCCCATGAGGCCCATAACACCCATGAGGAACATCAGGCCCATTAGGACACTAGCACCCATTAGGCCCATGAGGTCACTTAGGCCCATTATGCCCATGAGGCCCAGAGGCCCATTAGAACCATCAGGCCACATGGGCCCAATAAACCCATTCGACCCACAAGGCCCTTTAGGCCACTTAGTCCCATTAGGCCACTTAGGCCCATTAGGCCCATTGGGCCCACTCAGCCAACTGGGCACATTCATCCCATTGGGCCCGTTGGTCCCATTATGCCCACTCATCCTATTAGTCACCTTAGGCCCCTTCATCCCATGAGGCATATTGGGAACATTATGCCCATTAGGCAACTTAGGTCCATTCGACCCATTAGGCCGTTTAGGCCCACTTAGTCCACTCAGGCCGATTATACCCATTATGCCCATTGGGCCCATGAGGAAACTTATGCCCATTAGGACCATCAAGTCAATTAGGCCCATTGGGCCCATTAGGTCCTTTAAGCCCATTAGAACCATTCCACACTTATTCCCATTAAGCCCATTAGGCCACTTAGGCCACTAAGGCCCATGAGGCCCATTAGGACCATCAGACCCATTTGGCCGCTTAGGCCCATTCGGCCACTTAGGACCATGAGACCACTTAGGCCCATTAGGCCCTTCAGTCCCATTAGGCCACTTAGGCCCATTGGGTCCATCAAGACCATTGGGCCACTTAGGCCCATTCGACCACTTAGGCCCATTAGGCCCACTAGGGACATTAGGTCCATTTGGCCAATTAGGTCCATTCATCCACTTAGGCCCATTACGCCCATTAAGGCCATTAGTCCGATTAGGTCACATAGGCACATTAGGCAACTTAGGCCCATTAGGCCACTTAATCTCATTCGGCGCATTAGGCCCCTTTGGCCCATTAGGCCCATTAGGCCCCTTAGACCCATTTGACCCATTCGTCCACTGCATCCCATTATGATCATTAGGACCCTTAGGCACATTAGGACACTTAAGGCTATTAAGCCCATTAGATCCATTAGGCAAATGAGGCCCATTAGTCTCATCAAGCCCATTACGCCACTTAGGCCCATTAGGCCCATTAATCCACTTCATCCACTTATTCCAGTTAGGTTCATTAGGCCCATTCAGCCCATTAGGCCACTTAGGGTCGTTGGAATAATTATGCCACTTAGTCCCATGTGGCCCATTAGGCCCATTAGGCCCATTGGGCCATTTAGGCCAATTATACCCATTAGGACCATTAGGCCCGTTAGGCCCATTAGGCTACTTAGCCCCATTGGGCTAATTAGGCCACTTAGGTCCACTCAACCCTTTAGGCCCATTAGGACACTTAGGCCACTTAGGCCCATGATGACCCATTAAGACCATTAGGTCCATTAATCCCATTAGACCACTTAGGGCCATTAGTCCACTTAGGCCAATTGGACCCATTAGGCCCACTAGGCCACTCATGTCCATTAGGCCACCTGGGCCCATTCGGCCCATTTGACTACTTAGGCCCATTCGGCCTAATAGGCCCATTAGGACACTTAGGCCCACTAGGCACATTAGGCCCATTAGGTTCATTAGGCCACTTAGGCCTATTAGGCCCATTTGGAAACTTAGGACCATTAGGCCCATTAGGTAGATTCATCCACCTAGGGCCATTAGGCCCATTCATACCATTCATCCAATTAAACCCATTATGCTACTTAGGCACATTAGGCCCATTAGGTCCAATTGGACACTTAGGCCTATTAGGCCCATTAGGTCCACTAAGCACATTAGGCTCATTCGACCAATTAGGTCCATTCGGCCACTTAGGCCCATTACGCCCATTAGCTTCATTAGGCCGATTATGTCACTTTGGCCCATTAGGCCACTTAGACCCATTAGGCCCATTAGGTTACTTAAGCCCATTCGGTGCATTAGGCCCCTTAGTCCCATTCAACCACGTAATCCCATTACACCCATTAGGCTGATTAGGTCACATAGGCCCATTAGTCCACTTAGGCCCATTAATCCCATTAGTCCTATTATGCCCATTAGAAAATTTTATACCATTAGGCCCATCATGCTACTTAGTACCATTAGGCTGATTAGGCCCATTAGGCTACTTAGGCCACTTAGGACCTTTAGGCCCATTAGGCTCATGAGGCCACTAAATCCCAATAGGCCCATGAGGCCACATAAGACCTTTAGGCCCATTATGTCACTTAGGCCCATTAGGCCCATTAAGGCACTTAGGCCCATTAGACCACTTAGGACCATTAAGTTTGTTATGCCACTTAGGCCCATTAGGGCGATTAGGCCACTTTGGCCCATTAGTCCCATTAGTCCACTTATCCCACTTAGGTCCATTAGGCCCATTAGGCAATTTAGGTCCATTAAGCCCTTTAGGCCGATTACACCACTTCATCCCATTAGGCCCATTATGCCCATTAGGACACTTAGACCCATTAGGCCACTTTGTCCCATTAGGCTCATTATGCCACTTAGGCCACTTAGGGCCATTAGGTCAATTCATCCAATTCTTCCCATTAAGCCCCTTAGGCCACTTAGGCCCACTAGACCCATTAGGCCCATTCATCCCATTAGGCCCATTAGGCCTATTAGGCCCATTCATCCAATTAGGACCAATAGACACATTAGGCCACTTAGGCCCATTATACCCATGAGGATACTTAGGCCCATTAGGCCCATTAGGCCACTTTGGCCCATTGGGCCACTTTGGCTCATTGGTCAACTTTGGCCAATTCGACCACTTAGGCCCATTAGGCCGACCAGGCCACTTTGGCCCATTAGGCCCATTAGGCCCATTAGGCCCATTCAGCCACTTATGCCCATTTAGACACATAGGCCCAGTAGCCCACTTTGGCCCATTAGGACCATTATGCCACTTAGGCCCATTAGGCCACTTCGACCCATTAGGCCACTTATGCCCATTAGGTCGACTAGGCCACTTTGGCCCATTAGGCAAATTAGGCCACTTAGGCCCATTATGCCCATTAGGCCACTTAGTCCCATTAGTCTCATTAATCCCATTAAGCCACTTAGGCCCATTAGTCCACTTAGGCCCATTGGTCCACTAGGCCCATTGGACCACTTAGGCCCATTAGGCATGTTCATCCCATTAGGCCCATTAGGATCCCTAGACCCGTTAAGCCCGTCTGACCCATTAGGACCCTTAGGACACAATGGCCCATTAGGCACATTCATCCCATTAGGCCCATTCGGTCCATTAGGCACATTCGCGTCATTAGTCCCATTAGGCCACTTAGGCCCATTCGGCCACTTCGGCCAATTAGGTCCTTTAGGCCCATTCGGCCCATTAACCCCATTTGGCCCATTAACCACATTCGGGCCATTCGCTCCATATGGCCACTTATGCCCATTAGGCCACTTCATCCCATTAGGCCCATTCAGCACATTAGTCCCATTCAGACCATTAGGCCCATTCGGTCCATCCGGTCCATTCGGGACACTTAGGGGCATTAAGCCACTTATGCCCATTAGGCCACTTAGCCCCATTATCCAAATTTGGACCATTAGGCCTCTTAGGCCCATTAGGCCCATTCATCTCATTCTTCCCATTAGTCTCATGAGGCCACTTAGGAAAATTTGGCCCACTAGGCCACTAAGGCCAAATAGGCCCATTTGGCAGCGTTGGACCATGAGGCCCTTCAGGCCACTAGGCCCATTGGGCCCATTCGGCCCATTGGGCCAGTTGGGCCACTTAGCCCCATTTGGCTCATTCAGCCACTTAGGCCCATTTAGCCCATTGTGCTACTCCGGCCCATTAGGATAATAAGGACCATTAGTCCCCTTACACCAATTAGGGCCATTACGCCCATTGGGCCACTTAAGACCATTCTTTTACTTAGGCCCATTAGCCCCATTAGGCCACTTAGGCCCATTTGGCCACTTAGGCCCATTAGCCCCATTAGGACACTTAGGCCCATTCGACCACTTTGGCTCATCAGGCCCATTGGCCCCATTAGGACACTTAGGCCCATTCGACCACTTATGCCCATTAGCTCCATTAGGCAACTTAGGACCATTCAACCACTTAGGTCCATTAGGCCACTTTGGCACATTAGGCCCTTTATGCCTATTAAGAAACTTAGGCCCATTCGGCCCATTCGACCCATTAAGTCACTAAGGCCCAATGGGAACATTAGGACACTTAGGCCCATTACGCTCACTAGGCCACTTTGTCCCATTACACCCATTAGGCCCATTAGGTCACTTCGGCTCATTAAACCCATTCGGTCCATTTAGACACTTAGGCCCATTAGGCTCATTACGCCACATAATCCACTTAGGCCCATTAGGCCCCTTCGACCTATTGGGACCACGATGCCACTTAGGCCCATTAGGCCACTCATGCCCTTTAGGCCCATGAGGCCACTTAGGCCCGTTAGGCCCTTTAGGCCCCTCAAGCCCATTTGGCCCATTACGCCCATAATGCCCCAAGACCCGTTAATCCCATTAAGACCATTGGTCAACTTATGCCTATTAGGCCAATTAGGCGACTAAGGCCCATTAGGCCACTTAGCCAACTAGGCCCATTATGTCGATTAGGCCACATAGGCCCCTTAGGCCACTTAGGACCATTAGGCCCATTAGGCCCATTAAGCCCATTAGGCTGATAAGGAAACTTTAGACCATTAGTTCACTTAGGCCAATTAGGCCCATTTGGCCACTTAGGCCCATTCATCCAATTGGGCCCATTATGATCATTAGGTCAATTAGGCAACTTTGGACCATTAGTCCACCTCGACCCATTAGGCCCATTAGGCCACTGAGGCCAATTAGGCTCATTTAAATCCTAGGTCTGTTAGGCCCATTAATCCCATTAGGCTAGCTTGGGCCATTAGGCCACTTAGGCCCATTGGGCCCCTTAGGCCCCTAGGCCCCTTTGGCCCATTAGGCCCATTAGGCCCATTAGGCCCATTACGACCATTATGACCATTAGGCCGATTAGGTCACTTAGGCCCATTTAGAATCTTATGCCGATTAGGCTGCTGAGCCCCATTCATCCCATCATGCCCTTTTTTCCCTAGGGCCGTTATGCCCATTAAGCCCATTAGGCCACCCATACCCATTAGGCCATTTAGGCCCATTAGGCTCCTTAGGACCATTAATCCACTTAGGCCCATTAATCCTATTAGGCCCATTTGAACCATTGATCCCATTAGGTCAATTAGGCCACTTAGGCCCATTACGCCCATTAGGCCACTTAGGCTCATTAGGCCCATTAGGCTCATTTGACCCATTTAGAATCTAGGACCAATAAGCCAATTAATCCCATTAGTCCCATTGGGCCCATTAGGCCAATTAAAAAAGGCCAGTTAGACCCATTCGTCCCATTAGGCCACTTAGGCCCATTAGCCCCCTTAGGCCCATTAGCCCCCTTAGGCCCATTAGGCCACTTAGGCCAATCAGGCCCATTAGGCCCATTCGACCACCAAGGAAAATTAGACCTTGTAGGCCACTTAGGCCCATTTTTCCACCTATGCCGATTTGGTCCATTAGGCCAATTAGGCCTATCAAGCCCATTAGGCCCATTCAACCACCAAGGCAAATTAAACCCTGTAGGACACTTAGGCCCATTCATCCACCTAGGCTGATTTGGACTATTACGCAACTTAGGCCTATTAGGCCCAATTGTTCGATTATACCGATTAGGCCACTTAGGCCACTTAGGCCCATTATGACCATTGGCCACCTAGGCCCACTAGGCACATTAGGCCCATTCGTCCCATTTGGCCACTTAAACCCATTAGGACACTTAGGCTCATTAGGCCCACTAATCCCATTAGGTCACATTGGCCTCTGAAGCCCATTAGGCCCATGAGGCCCATTAGGCCGATTAGTCCACATAGGCCCATTGGGCTCATGAGGCCACTTAGAACCATTAGGCCACTTAGGCCCATTAGGACCATTCTATCACTCAGGACCTTTAGGCTCATTCAACCACTTAGGCCCATTAGGCCCATTCAGCCACTTAGGTCCATTATGCCCATTTGAACACTTAGTCTGCTTCACCCCATTAGGCCCATCAGGCCCATTAGCCCACTTAGGCCAATTAGGCCCATTAGGTCCATTAGGCTCATTAGGCCACTTAGGCCCATTTGGCCCATTGGGACACTTGGGCCCATTATTCCCATTGGGCCTACTAGGGACATTAAGCCCATTAGGCACATTCAGCCATTGAGGCCCATTGGGAAACTTAGACCAATGAGCTCATTAGGTCCATGAATCCTATCAGGCCCATGAGGCCATTTAGGCCCATTAGGCCCATTAGGCCACTTAGGTCTATTGGGGCCATTGGGCCACTAAGGCCCGTTAGGCCCATGAGGCCTATGAGGCCACTGAGGCCCATTAGGCCCATTAGGCCTATAAGGCCAATTAGGACACTTAGGACCATTATGCCCTTTAGCCTCATTAGGATACATTGTCTACATAGGCCTATTAGGCCAATGAGGGTACAAAGGCCCATCACACCCATCAGGTCACATAGGCCAATTAGGGTTATTAGGTCCATTAGACCACTTAGGCCCATTATGCCACTTAGGCCAATTCAGCTCATTAGTCCACTTAAGCCCACTAGGCCCATTAGGCCACTTTGGCCACTGCGGCCCATTATGCCACTAGACCATTAGGCCAATTAGGCCACTTAAGCCCATTAGGCGCATTAGGTCCATTAGGCCACTGAGGCCCATTAAGCCCATTAGGCCACTTAGGCCCATGAGGCTCATTAGGCACATTATACAATCAGGGCGATGAGGCCACTTGGGCCCATTAGGCCCATTGGGCCCATCAGGCCCATTGGGCCATTGAGGCCCATGACCCATTAGACCCATTAGGCCACTTAGGCCAATTCAGATCATTATGACACTTAGGCCCATTCGACCCATCAAGCCCATCAGGCCCAACAAGCCACTTTCTCCCATTCATCCCATTAGGCCCATCAATCCCATCAGGCCACTTAGGCTCATTCGTCTTAGAAGGCCACCTAAGCCCATTAGGCCCATTGGTCCCATCAACCCCATTAGGCCACTTAGGTCCATTAGGCTCATTAGGCCCATCAGGCCACTTAGGCCCATTCATCTCATTTGGCCACTTAGGCCCATTAGGTCCATCGAGCTCATTAGGCCATTAAAGATTATTTGGTTCATTAGGCCACTTAGGCCCAATAGGCCCATCAGGCCAATTAAGACACTTAGGCCCATTAGGATCAGTAGGCCCATTAGGCCACTTAGGCCTATACAACTCATTAGGCCACTTAGGCCCATTAGGAAAATGAGGACACTTAGGCCCATTAGGACACTATGGCCCATTAGGACCATTAGGCCACTTAGGCCCATTTGACTCATTTGGCCACCTTATCCCATTAAGCTGATTAAGCCTATTAGGCCACTTAGGCCCATTTGGCCACTTAAGACCATTAGGCCCATTATACCCATTATTCCCATTATCCATTAGGGCTCATTAGGTCCATTAGGCCACTTACGCCCATTGGACCACTTAGTCCCATTAAGCTCATTAGGTCACTAAGGACCATTTGGACCATAAGGCCACTTAGGCCCATTAGGCCCATTAGGAAACTTAGTCCACTTAGGCCCATTAAGCCACTATGGCTCATTATGTTCATTAGGCACATTCTGCCACATCAGCCCATTATGCCACTTAGGCTCATTAATCCCATTAGGCCACTTAGTCCCATTAGTCACATTAGACCACTTAGGCCCATTAGGCCCATTAGGACACTTAGGCCCATTAGGCCACTTAGCCCCGTTAGGCCACTTAGGCCCATTAGGATGCTTATATCATTCAGCCACTTCGGTCACTTCATCCCATTAGCACGATTAGGGCACTAAGGCCCATTAGGCCCACTTAGCCACTTACGGCCACTTGGTCAATTAATCCCATTTGGTCGATAAGTCCACTTAGGCCCATTAGACCACTTAGGACAATTAGGCCCATTAGGCCCCTTACACCCCTTAATCTCATTAGGTAGATTAGGAAACTTAGGCCCATTGGGCCACTTAGGCCCACTGGTCTCATTAGGCCCATTAGGCTCATTAGGCCACTTAGTTTAATTAGGCCCATTCAGATCATTAGGCACATTCGTCCCATTATGCCCATTTATCCCCTAGGCCCGTTATGCCTATTATGCCCATTAGTCCACTTAGGCCCATTAGGCCACATAGGCACATTATGTCGATTAGTCCACTAAGGCCCATTAGGCCCATTAGGGCACTTAGATCCACTAGTCCCATTAAGCCCATTAGACCGATTAATCCACTTAGGCCCATTCGGCCCATTCGTCCCATTAGGCCAATTACACCCATTAGGTTAATTAGGTAACTTTGGCCCATTAGGGCCATGCATCCCAATATCCCAATTAGGTCCATTTATCCCATTGGGATACTTAGTCCCATTAGGCCTATTAATCCCATTCGGCTGATCAAGAAACTTTGGCCCATTAGGCCACTTAGGTCGATTGAGCCACTTAGGATAATTAGGCCCATTCGACCCATTCAGACCCAAGGCTCGTAAATCCCATTAATCCCATTAGGCCACCTAGGCCCATTAGTCCACCTAGGCCCATAATCCCCTTAGGCCCTTTCGACCACTTAGGTCCATTGCACCCCTTAGGCCCATTAGGCCCATTAAGCCAATTAGGATGATTAGGCCACTTAGGCCCATTAGGCCCATTAGGACACTTAGTCCTATTAGGCCCATTCGACCAATTAGGCCCATTCGACCCATTAGGCCCATTTGATACCAAGTCCCATTAATCTCATTCATCCCACTAGGCTTATTAAGCCCATTAGGCCCATTTGGCCACTTAGGCCCATAAGGCCCATGAGGCCACTTAGACCCATGAGGAATGTTATGCCCATTAGTCCCTTTATGCCCCATAGGCCTATTAGACCATTTAGACCCAATAGTCTCATTCGGCCACTTAGGCCCATTAGGACCATTAGGCCCATTACAGTAATTAGGTCAATTATGACACCTAGTCCAATTACGCCCATTTATCCCATTGGGCCACTTAGGTCCATTAGGCCCATTAGGCCCATTATTCCACCTAATCCCATTAGTCCACTTAGGCCCATTTGTCCCATTAGGCCACTTAATCCACTTAGGCCCATTATGCCCATTGGTCCACTTAGGCCCATTAGGCCCACAAGGTAAATTAATCCAATTCGGCCCATTAGGCCACTTAGACGCATTTGTCCAATTAGGCCACTTAGGACCATTAGGCCACTTAGTCCCATTAGGCCCACTAGGCACATTAGGACAATTCGGCCCAATAGGCTACTTAGACCAATTAGGCCGATTCAACTACTTAGGCACATTAGGCCCACTCGGCCCATTAGGCAACTCAGGCCCATTTGGCCCATTAGGACACTTCGAGCCATTAGGCCCATTAGACCCCTTTTCCCCATTCGACACATTAGGCCAGTTTGGCCCATTCGGCCCATTAGGCTGCTTAGGCCATTGAGGTCCATTAGGGAACTTTGGCCCATTAGGCCACTTAGTCCCATTACGCCCATTAGGCAACTTAGGACCATTAGGCCCATTATCCCCATTTGTCTACTAGACCCATTTGTCCAATTCGATTCATTGGTTCACTTAGGCCCATTCAACAACTTATTCCTATTAGGCTCACTACGCCCATTATGCACATTCGTCCCATTAGGCCCATTAGTCCACTTAGTTCATTTAGGCCCATGAGGCCCATTAGTCCCATCAGGACATTGAGGCCCATTAGGAAACTAAGGCCCTTTAGTCCCATGAGGTCACTGAGGCATATTAGGCCCATAAGTTCACTTAGGCCCATTAGGCCCATTCGGCCACTTGCGACCATTGGCCTATTAGGCTACTTAGGCCACTTAGGCCTGCTAGACCCATTGGGCCAATAAGGACTATTCAGCCCATTAGGCCACTTAGGCCCATTAGGACACTTAAGCCCATTAGGCCCCTTAGGCCCCTTAGGTCCATTAAGCCCATTAGGCTGATTAGGAAAATTAGGCCAAATGGGACACTTAGATCACATTCAGCTCATTCATCCCATTAGGCCACTTAGGCTAATTAAGCTCATTCGACCCATTTAGCCCATTAGGTCCATTCATCCCATTAGGCCCATTTGGAAATTAGGCCTCTTAATCCCATTAATCCTGTTAATCCCATTAATCCCATTAGGTCACTTAGGATCATTAGGATGATTTTCCTACTAAATCCCATTAGGCCTATTTGGCCACTTGGTCTCAAGAGGCCCATTAATTCCATAAGGCCCATTAGGCCACTTAGGCTGATTAGGCCACTTAGGCCCATTAGGCCACTTAGGCCCATTAGGCCACTTAGGCCACCTAGGCCCATTATGGAAATTGGGCCCATTGGGCCACTTAGGCCAATTAGGCCACTTAAGCCCATTAGGCTGAATGGGCCACTTAGGCCCATTCTGCCACTTAATCCCACTAGGCCCATTAATCCCATTAGGCCGATTCAGCCACCTAGGCCCATTAGGACATTTAGGCCCATTAGTCCCATTAGGCTCATTAGGCCCATCAGGACCATAAGGCCACTTAGACCCATTATGTGCATTAGGCCCATTCTGTCACTTAGGCAAACTAGGCCCATTAGGCCCATGAGGCCACTTACGCCAATTATGCCCATTAGGCAAATTAGGCGCATTTGGCTCATTCAACCACTTAGACCAACTAGGCCCATTAAGCCACTTAGGCCCATTAACCACTTACGCCCATTAGGCCCATTATTCCACTTAATCCCATTCAACCACTTAGGCTCATTAGGCCCATTACCCTCACTATGCCAATTTGGACCATTATACCCATTCGACCACTTAGGCCCAATCGACCACTTAGGCCCATAAGGCACATTAGGACCATTCGGTCGATTATGCTGACTAGGCCACTTAGGCCACTTCGACCCATTAGGTCCATTAGGCCAATTATCCCCATTAATCCCATTAGTTCCATTAGGCCCATTAGGACCATTCGGTCGATTAGGCCCATTCGGTCGATTAGGGAGATTAATCCACTTAGGCCACTTTGGCCCATTAGGCCCATTAATCCCATTAGGATGATTAGGAAACTTAGGCCCATTAGGCCCATTCAACCGATTAGGCTACTTAGGCTAATTAGACCCATTCGTCCCATTATACACATTCATCACATTAGGCACATTCATCCCATCAGGCACATTTGTCTCCTATGCCAAATAATCCCATTAAGCCCATTAGGCCATTTAAGCCCATTAGGCCACTTAGTCCCATTAGTCTGATTAGGACACTAAGCCCCATTAGGCCCATTAGAACACTTAGGCCCACTTGTCAAATTAATCCCATTAGGCCACTTACACCCATTAGGAAAATTAAGCCCATTAGGCCGATTAGGAAATTGCAGCCCATTAGTCCATTTTTGGCCCATTAGCCCCACAAGGCAACTTAGATCAATTTGGCACATTGGGCCTATTAGGTCCATTAGGACACTTAGGCCGATTAGGCCCATTAAGGAAATTAGGCTTATTAGGAAACTCTGGCCCATTATGCCACTTAGGCCAATTAGGCCCATTCGACCCCTTAGGCCCATTAGGCCACTTAGGCCCATTTGGCCCATTTGACCCATCTAGCACCTAGGCCCTTTATGATCTTTAATCCCATTAGGCCCATTAGGCCCATTAGGCCACTTAGTCCCCTTGGAACCATTAGGCCCATAAGGCCACTTAGGCCCATGAGTCCCATTAAGCGACTTAGGCCCATGAGGCCCATTAGAACCATTAGGCCCCTTAGTCCACTTAGGCCCATAAATCCCATTAGGCCACTTAGGCCTATGAGGCCCAATAGGCCAATTTGTCCCATCAGTTTCATTCAGTCACTTAGGCCCATTAGTCTCATTATGCCACTTAAGCCCATTAGGTCCATTAGTCTCATTCGTTTAATTAGTCTGATTTGGCCACTTAAGCCACATAAGCCCATTAGGACCATTAGGCCCATTAGGCCACTTAGGCCCATTAGCACATTAGGCCACTTAGGTCCATTAGGTAAATTATGTCCATTAGGCCCACTTAGCCCATTCGACCTATTAGGCCCATTCAACCCATTCGACCACTTAGGCCTACTAGGCCCATTATGCCACTTAGTCCCATTATGAAACTTACACCCATTAGGACACTTAGGCCCATTAGGAAACTTACACCCATTAGGCCCATTGGGACCATTAGGTCAATTAGGCCCATTAGGCCCATTCATCCACTTATACCCATTCGATCACTTAGGGTCATTAGGCCACTTCAGTCCATTAATCCCATTAGGCCACTTACACCCATTAGGCCCATTAGGTTAATTATGCCCTTAATCCCATTAGTCCACTTAATCCCATTAGGCCCATTAATCCCATTAGGCCAATTTAGCACATTAGGCTCATTCGTCCACTTAGGCCAATCAGTCTCAATCTGTCACTTAGCCTCATAAGGCCCATTAGGCCCATTTGATCGATTATGCCTATTAGGACACTAAGACCCATTAGGCCCATTAGTCCCATTAGGTCCATTAGGCTCATTCAACCACTAAGGCCCATTAGGCCCATTCAGTCAATTAAGACAATTTGGCCACTTAGGCCACTTAGACCCATTAGGTCCATTAGGCCACTTAGGCCAATTATTCCCATTAGACCCATTCGAACGATTAGGCTGATTAGGCCACTTAGGCCCATTTGGTCGATTAGTCCAATTAGGACACTTAGGCCCACTTAGGCCCATTCGGCCCATTAGGCCCATTCGGTCAATTAGGCCAATTAGGCCACGTAGGCCCATTAGACCACATAGTCCCATTAGTCCCATTAGTCCACTTAAGATCATTAGGCCCATTCTGCATATTAGACTGATTAGACCACTTAGGTCACTTAGGCCCATTATGCCGATTAGGCCCATGAGGCCACTTACGCCACTTAGGCATTAGGACCATTAGGCCTATTAGGACACATAGGCCCATTAGGTCCATTAGTCCCATTCAGTTGATTAGGATGATTAGAACACTTAAGACACTTAGTCCCATTAGGCCCATTAGGCCCATTAGGCCACTTAGGCCCATCGGGACCATTTTGCCACTTAGGCCCATTCATCCCATTTGTCCCATTAGGCCACTTGGGCCACTTAGGCCCATTTGTCTCATTCGACCACTTGGTACCATTAAACCCATTAGGCCACTTCAGCCCCTTAGGAAAATTATACCCATTAGGCCACTTAAGCCCATTCTGCCACTTAGTCCCATTAGCCCCATTTGGCCACTTTGTCCCATTCAGCCACTTAGGCCCATTATCCCCAGTAGGCCACTTAGGCCCATTCGGCCACTTAGGTCCATTAGGCCACTTTGGCCCATTAATACCTTTAGGCCCATTATACCACATAGGTATACTAGGCCCATTAGACCACTTAGGCCCATTAGGCCCGTTCAGCCAATTATTCTGATTAGAGCACTTAGGCTACTTAGGCCCATAATACTCATTAGGCCCATTAGGCCACTTATGCCACTTAGAAATTAAGACCATTAGGACCATTAGGACCATTAGGACCATTAGGCCTATTAGGCCCATTAGGACCATCGGGACCATTAGGCCACTTGGCCCATTAGGCCCATTGGTCCAATTTAGCCAATTGGGCCATTGGGACACTTAGGCCACTTAGGCCCATTAGGCTTATTAAGTCACTTAGGCCACTTAGGCCCATTCAGTCAATTAGCCTGATTAGGCCACTCAGGTCCATTAGGCCATGTAGGCTCATTAGGACACTTAATCTCATTAGTCTCATTAAACCCATTAGTCCCACTAGGCCCATTAGGCCTGTTAATCCACTTAGGCCCATTAGGCCCATTTGGTCAATTAGACCGATTGGGACACTTAGGCCAATTAGGTCTCTTAGGACCATTAGCCCCATTAGGACCATTTGGCCCACTAGGCCCATCAGGGCACTTAGGCCAATTAGACTACTTAGAACCATTAGTCCCATTAGGTCCATCAGGCCCATTAGGCCCATCAGGCCCATTAGGCCCATCAGGCACATTAGGCCCATGAGGTGCATTCCTCCCATGAGGCCTATAAGGCTCATTAGGCCCATGAGGCCCTGGAGGCCCATTAGGAAACTTAGTCCCATTAGGCCCATTGGGCCTGTAACGTCCCGGTTCCGGGTGCCACTCAATGGGTGCCGCGAACCTGGTTCGCCACATGACCTCAAGCGCATTTCTCCAAATGCCAGAGGCTACCGACTAGCAGCCAGGGCCCAGGTCTGATAGTAGGAAAACTATGCCCTCATTTTTCAAAGTGTAGCGCAGCAGAATATAATAAAAACATACAATAACAATAGAAGCAATAAACCATACACAACTGAAGTAAACAAATGCAATAGATATAACCAACCAGTATATAAATGTCGATGAAACATGCCACAAGTTCTAAGAAAACAACCAAAACATGTTACATAGCAGCACAATACAATACAATACAGAGTACAACAAAAAGAAACAAAACAGCTGGCAGCATCGCAAGCCTAGGCTCGGTCCCATGCCCTCATACTCCTCAGCAACAGTCAAGTACCTGTATAGGGACTCTTTCCCCTATCCACACCTGTAGAAACGTAATCTGTTTGGGCCGAAAAGCATAACCCAAATAGGGTGTGAGAAATATATCTCAGTAGGCACCCACCAAAGGCCCGTGCTCAACTGTGTGTAAAACATGCAACAAGTGTGCAGTAGTAAAATTCAATATACTAAGTAGTACTAAAAAGTAACTAACTCACCAGTTAAATTGTCATTTAATTATTCATTTAACCATTCAATAGTAACATTATGTGCTCAACAGCACCAAGCTTTCAGGCCAACCAGAACCTTTCCCTTAGGCTATACAGAATCTCGCCCTCAGGCATTGCCCTCAGGCGTATCAGAATCTCACCCTCAGGCATACGAAGTGTCACACTCAGGCACAGAAGTCAAGCCCTCAGGCAGAAAAGGTTTACCTCAGGCGAATATAGTCACGCCCTCAGGCTATAGAAAAACACCGCCCTCAGACATAAGTAACCGGTCCATGCCCAACATATAAACAACCAGTAAACAAGCAATTTCTCTCGAGGCAATTCTACAATTACTACTTTAAGAGCATACCCTCGGGTATCCTGGCCAAACGGCTAAACAGTGGAACACACCTCCGGGGTGGTTCCTGGATCCAAGCAATGATCCTAACCAACATTTTATTATCATAATTAATCATATATTCCATTCTAGGTGTTTAATATAACAATGGACTCAGCCACACAACACCCCAACATGGGTTTGTGGCACAAAAACGCACAAAACACACGACAGTTGGAAAAATTAACACCAAGAAACCTACCTTATACGCCAACGACGCTATACATGAACGTCGGTTCCAGAAACGCCCAAGAACAACGTGGATCTGATGAATAAAGAAACTCTCTTAACCTTAAATAACATCCATTAGGAGAAGAATTGGTAAGCAATACGCTAGGAGAAGAGAGGGCTTACCCGTGCGGTTCCAATGTGATCGACAGAAGCGGGATCGCATTCCCGATGCTCGATCAGCGGATCTCCCAAGGTTCGGCCTACCCCTTCTGCTCCTCTCGTCTGGTTCTAAGACTTCCCTGTGAACAGGGGAGGATACTGCCCATTTAAGAGAAAAAAACAAAGTACACAGCGTGTACTTCCTTCATTTAACTGTTCCTCTGGAAGCACCGTCTCACTGTTCATCCGTCGACATGAGTACACGACATGTACTCCCGACTACATGGAGTGTACTATTACCCAGATGGTGGCTGCTCCACCGCCCTACTATTTTGGCCCGCCAACTGACTACATGGCATGTAAAGGACCACTACACGGCGTGTAGTCGGTTCCTACACCCTTCATCCCCAGCATGGCCACACGCCCTGTGTACCCATCCCACACAGCCGAAAGTACACAGCGTGTGGACAAAGTACATGGCGTGTACTTTCCAAAATTTAGGATTTTTCCCCATTTTCCATATTTTCTTAAAAACACTTAGGGAAAAGAGAAAAGAAGAAGCTCATACCTCAAAATAAGAATCAGGTTCTTACAGGGCCCATGAGGCAACTTAGGCCCATGTGGCCCATTAGACCCATTAGGAAACTTGGTCCCATTAGGCTTATTGGGCTCATTAATCCCTTTAGGCCCACTAGGACCTTTAGCCCACTTAGGCCGATTAGGCCACTTAGGCCCATTAGTCCCATTGGGACCACTAGACCCATTCATCCCATTAGGCCCATTGGGCCCATTATTTCCATTAGTCCCACTCAACCCATTATCCTCCTTAGGCCCATGAGGCCAATTGGTTCCATTAGAACCATTAGGCGACTTAGGCCCATTCGGACCATTTGGCCCACTTAGGCCAATTAGGCCCTCAAAGCCCATTATGTCCATTGGGCCCATAAGGCAACTTAGGACCATGAGTCTAGGCCCATGAGGACCATCTGGACTATCATGCAACTTAATCCCATTCATCCCATTAGGCCTATTAGGCCCTTTAGGCCCATTAGGCCCATTATTCCCATTAGGCCCTTTAGGCCCACTAGGCCCATTAGGCCCATTGAGCCACTTAGGCCCATTAGGCCACTTAGGCCCATTAGGCCACTTCAACCACTTGGTTCCTTGGGTCCCATGAGGCCCATTAGGCCAATAAGGGCCATTCTTCCACTTAGACTCATTAGGAACATTAGGCCCATTAGGAGCATTGGGGATATTGGAACCATGAGGCCACTTTAGCCCACTAGGCACATGACTCCCATTAGGACCAAGAGGCCCATTAAGTCCATTGGTCCACTTAGGACTATTAGTCCCATTCGGCCCATTAGGACCATTAGGACCATTCAGCCTTTAGGCCCACTGGGTCCATTCAGCCACATACGCCCATTAGGCAACTTAAGCCACTTAAGCCCATTTATCCCACTAGTCCCATTAGGACACTTAGGCCTAGGAGGCCCATAAGGCCCATTAGGACCATTTGACCACTAAGGATGATTAGTTCCATTGGGCCCATGAGGCCACTTAGGCCCATTTGGACTATGAGTCCAATTCATCCCTTGAGGCCCTTGAAGCCCATTAATCCAATCAAGCCCATTCAGCCACTTAGGCACATTAGGCCACTTAAGACTATTCCCCCTATTCTGCCACTTAGGCCCATTAGGCCCATTCAGCCACTTAGGCCCATTGGGCCCATTTAGCCACTTAGTCCCATTAAGACCATTAGGACCATTAGGCCCACATGTCCACATAGGCTAGTTAGGCACATTAGTCCCATTAGGCCCATTAAGCCCATCTGGCGTATCCAGCCCATTATGCCTACTAGGCTCATTAGTCAACTTAGCCCCATCAGGCCCATTAGGTCACTTAGGCCACTTAGGTCCATTAGGCCCATGAGGCCCATTCGACCCATCAGACCCATTAGTCCACTTAGGCCACTTAGGTCCATTAGGCCACTTAGGCCCATAAGGCCCATTAGGCCACTTCACCTCATTGTGCTCATTGACCCTATTATGCCCATTAGGCCCCTTAGGCCCATTCGACCATTGAGGCTCATTGGTCCACTAAGACCCATTATGATCCTTAGGATGATCATTCCCATTAGGCACATTAGGCCCATTAGGCTAGTAGGGCCCATTAGGCCCATCGGGCACATGAGGCCACTTCAACCCATTAGGCCCATTGGGCCACTTAGGCCCACTAGGCACAATATGCCACTTAGGCCACTGAGGCCCATTAGGCCACTTAGGCCCATTAGGCCCATTAGAACACTAAGGACTATTCACCCAATTAGGCCCATTAGGCCACTTAGGCCCATTAGGCCCATTAGGCCACTGAGGCCAATTAGGCCACTTAGGCCCATTTGGCTACTTAGGCCCATTTGGCCCATTTGGCCACTTGGGACACCTTTTCACATTATTCCCATTAGGCCCATTCGGCCACTTAAGCCCATTAGGCCACTTAGGCCAATTAGGGACCCTAGGCCCATTAGTCCACTTAGGCTCATTAGGCCACTTAGGTCCATTAGGCCCATTAGGCCACTTCGACCCCTTAGGCCCATGATGCTAATAAGGCCACTGAGGCCCATTAGTCCCATTCGGGTCATTAGACCACTTAGACCCATTAGGCCTATTAGGCCTCTTAATCCACTTGGTCCCATTAGGCCCATTAGGCCCATTAGGCCACTTGGAACCATTAGGCCCATTAGGCCACTCACGCCCATTAAGCCCATTCGGCCACTAACACCCATTATAACCCATAGGCCCATTAAGTCCATTATGCCACTTAAGCCACTTAGGCCCATTAGGCCACTTCGACCACTTAGGCCCATTTTACCCCTTATGCCCATTAAGCCACTTAGGCCCATTAGGCAACTTAGTCCCATTATGCCCCTAAGGCCCATTTGGCCACTTAGGCCCATTGGGCCACTTAGCCCCATTGGGCCCATTGGACCACTTTGGCCCATTAGGACACTTTGGCCACTTAGGCCCATTTGGCCCATTTGGCCACTAAGGCCCATTGGGCCCATTAGGCCAATTCGGCCACTTAATCCAATTAGGCCCATTAGGCCACTTAGGACACTTAGACCCATTAGGACACTTATGCCACTTAGGCCTATTAGGCCACTTAGGCCCATTAGGCCACTTAGGCCACTTAGGCTCATTAGGCTCATTAGGCCCATTAGGCCACTCAGTACCATTTGGCCACTTAGGCCCATTAGAACCATTATTCTACTTAGGCCCATTATGCCTATTAGGCAACTTAGGTCACTTAGTCCACTTAGGCCCATTAGGCTACTAAGGCTCATTACGCCCAATAGGCCACTTAGGCCCATTATGCCCATTAGGCCACTTGGACCCATTTGGCCACTCAAGCCCATTAGGCCCATTCATCCCATTAATCCTATTCGTCCCATTAGGCCCATTGGGCTACTTAGGCCCATTCGGCCACTTAGGCCCATTCAGCTTGTTGGGATACTTAGGCTCATTCATCCCATTATGCCACCTAGGCTCGTTCATCCCATTAGGCCCATTAGACCACATAGCCCAATTAGGCCCATTAGGACACTTTGGCCAGTTAGTCCCATTAGGCTCATTAGGCCCATTATGCCACTTAGGCCCATTCAACCCATTAGACCCATTAGGCCACTTAGGCCAGTTAGGCCCATTGTGCCACTTTGGCCAGTTAGGCCCATTAGGATCACTAGGCCCATTAGGCCACTTTGGCCAGTTAGACCAATTAGACCCATTAGGGCCATTAGGACCCTTGGGCCCCTTATGCGAGTTAGACTAGTTAAGCCCATTCGGCCAGTTTGGGACCATTTGGCCAGTTTGGCCCATTAGGCTCATTGGTCCCATTGGGCTAGTTAGGCCACTTAGTCCAGTTCGACACATTAAGCCCATTAGGCCAACACTTATGCCAGTTGGTCCCATTAGCCCACTTAGGCCCATTGGTCCCATTAGGCCCATTAGACCAGTTGGGCCAGTTAGGCCCATTTGACCCATTGGTCCCATTAGGCCACTTAGGCCCATTAGTCCATTTAGGCCTGTTAGGCCCATTAGGCCCATTCGATCCATTAGGCCACTTAGGCCCATTCGGCCTATTAGGCTACTTAGGTCAGTTATGCATAGTCGTACCATTTGGCCCATTAGGCCCCTTAGGCCAATTAGGTAATTATGTCCATTAGGCCCATTAGGCCACTTAGGCCAATTAAGACCATTCAACCACTTAGGCCCATTCGGCCCATTGGGCCAGTTGGGACCATTAGGCCTATTAGGCCACTTGAAAGTTCCCAACGAATGATTGTATCAATGAGAAGGGGAGAGGGTGAATCAGTGATACATTTTTCTCTTATGTTTCTTTTCAAATGAAACAACCTTCATCTCCTATTAAATATTTTATTCCCTTCTAAAAACTATTCAAACACACATCCACAAGAATAAAAGTAAGATTCACTATTCAACAAGAATAGATATGTCCTTGGTATGGTATGGAAGTGATCCAATACCACACAATCCACTAGAAAACAATCATTGGATTCTAATGAGTAGAATATACCCTTTCACTCATGAAGTAATATATAAACAATCCAATTGTCGGTGTGCACCCTCTTAACAAAAATATGGAAATGAAATGATTTTGTAACAACTCATGTTACCAGTGATTCATTTTAATTCAACAAATGTATTCAATTGAAAACACTTCTTCAATTTCTTACCCAGAAGATAGTAAAAACTTCTTGGACTTTCTTGAGAAAGAAAACCAAGTCTGATTTTCCCAGTATGATTTTCCTAGTCCAATTCCTCCGAGTACGATTCTCCCTGATATGATTATTCCCGATACGGTTTTCCCGATATGATTATGCTCGGTACGATTCTCCTAAGTGTGAAAAATTTAACTTCGATAGAATGTGATAGAGATTAATCGACACCACTTTAATTATCCATCTTCCTCAGTTTGAAAGACCCATTACAAAAATCCTGATTTTATTAATCCATCCTGATACAATGATCAACCGAATGCATTTGATAAGACGAATATGGTAATCAGCTGAGTATGATAAACACTAAGTATGACGATCATATGAATACAACTTTGTGATCTTTTCTCTTCTATTTCACTTCAATCCATAAAAAATTATTCAACAAAAGTGAACAGAAAAACCTCTTCTTCTCTCTAAAACTTGAAGCTTCTCTCTCATGAACAGTACATCAGTCCACCTCAAGTACAATGCACTTTTCAGATTTTATAGGTGACCCTCAAGATACTTTGGTAGGAATCCTGAAAAATTTCCCTCTTAATCAAATTCACCCTAATATCAATTTTCCCTAAAATCTAGGATGTATTTTGACTTCATCAACTGTTCTCAAAGCTTCTAGATTCTTCTAAAAACGTCACTTCTCCTTCTAAATACTGAATATGATAATTCTTTTGAATGTTTATCTCCCCCTCAATTGAACATCTAGAAAACTTTTCTTTCAAACCACTTTTACTTCTTCAATTCTTCTCTTGACCCACTTGAAAATATAAAACAATTCCACTCTGATATAATGACTCTTGACCTAATTGAAACCTATAATGTAATTAAAACCTTTTGAAATGGTTGACTACATTGTTGATCTCATTATTTTCTTCTCTTTTCAATCATCGACCTCAAGAAATTCATTCTCTAAATATGATTGTCTAGAGTACAATCTTTCTAAGAATGGTTGACCCGAATATGGTCATACTAGGTATGATCTTTTTCTCCCTGAGCTTGAGTATGATCATCCTGGTACAAAAGCTTTCTTATTCATATGATGGATAATCAGATGATAAAGTAAATGACAATGATCATTATGGGTACGATCATTCTGATTACGATCCTCAGTACCATCTTTCATTCCTTCTCATCCCGAATCTGATTGCACTGGGGAAAATTAATCTTTGATTGGCATCATAACTTTATTCTCTTCCACCTAGATATGATAAATCTCGATATGATTTGGAATACCACATTTCCACTTTCTTCCATTAAGATTGCATTATAAGTTCTCCAATCAACTTATGATTTATGAAATACGAATAAGTAAAGCATAGTCACATTTAATTTTATCATAGTCAGTAGACTTTGATTCTTTATAAAAAAACACTTCTTTCATACTGAATCCACTTAGGCCCATTGGAACTATCATGCCCATTAGGCAACTTAGGCCACTTAGTCCCATTCAACCCATTTGACCCATAAGGCCACCTAGGATCATTCAATTCATTAGGCCCATTAGACCCATTAGTCTGATTGGGCCACTAAGGCCTATTAGATTAAGCCCATTAGGCTCATTAGGCCCATTGAGCCCATTAGGAAACTTATGCCACTCAGGCCCATTGAGCCACCTAGAACCATTGGACCCATTAATCCCATTAGGCCCATTAGGCAACTTAGGTTACTTAGGCCCATTAGGCCACTTAGACCTATTGGACCCATTAGGCAAATTAGGGCCATTAGACCCATTAGGTCCATTAGGCCCATTAGTCAACTTAGAACACTTAGGCCCATTAGGTCCATTAAGCCACTTAGTCCCATTAGTCCCATTGGGCCACTTAGGCCAATTAGGTCCATTATTCCACTTATGCCCATTAGGAAACTTAGTCCACTTAGGCCCATTCGACCCATTATGAAAATTAGGATACTTAGGCCATTAGGCACATTAGGACACTTAGGAACATTAATCCCATTAGTCCACTTTGGCCCATTAGGAAATTTAGGCCACTTAGTCCCATTGGACCCATTAGATCCATTGGGCCCATTGGGCCCATTACCCTCATTCAGCCCATTGGGACCATTAGGTAACTTTGTCCACTTAGGCCAATTTGACACATTAGGCCCATTATTCCCATTAGGAAACTTAGGTCACTTATGCCCATTAGGCCACTTAGGCCTATTGGACCCATTAAGCTCATCAGGCCCATTAGGCAACTTAGGCCGCTTAAGCTCATTAGGCCATTTAGTCCCATTAGACCCATTTAGCCCATTAGGCCACTTAATCCCATTCAACCCATTCATCCCATTAGACTTATTAGACCCATTAGGCCTATTAGGCCACTTAGGCCCATTAGACCCATTAGACCCATTTGGCCCATTTGGCTCAGTAGGAAACATAGGCCACTAAGGCCCATTTGACCACTTAGACCCATTGGACCCATTAGGACCATTAGGCAACTTAGGCCACTTAGGACCATTAGGAAACTTAGGCCACTTAGGACCATTAGGCCACTTAGACCCATTGAACCCATTAGACCCATTAGGCCCACTAGGCAACTTGGTCCACTTCGACCCATTAGGCCTCTTAGGCCCATTGGACCCATTAGGTTGAATTATCCATAATGGGTCCATTAGGACCATCAAGACCACTGGGCCCATTGGACCACTTAGGGCCAATAGGCCCAATATGCCCATTAGGCCACTTGGGCCTATTAGCCCACTTCGGCCTATTAGGCCCCTTAGACCCATTAGACCCATTGGGCCCCTTAGGCCCATTAGGCCAATTAGGTCATTCGTTCCATTAGGCTAAATTGTCCATAATCGGCCCATTATGCCCATTAGGCCCATTAGGTCACTTAGACCCAATAGGCCCAATAGACCCATTGGGCCCCTTAGACCCATTAGGCTAATTAGACCAATAGGCCCATTTGGCCCATTAGTTCACTTAGTCCCAACATGCCCATTTGGCCTATTAGGCCACTTAGGCCACTTATGACTATTAGGCCACTTAGGCCCATTAGGCCACTTAGGCCCATTAGGCCCCTTAGAACCATTAGGCCCATTGGCCCCCTTAGTCCCATTGGGCCTATTACACCACTTAGGCCCATTCAACACATTAGACCACTTAGGCCCATTTGTCCACTTAGTCACATTAGGCCCCTTAGACCCATTATGCCTATTGGGCCCATTAGGACTATTAGGTCAACTAGGCCAATTCGTCCATTAGGCTCATTATGCCGAATTGACCATAATGGGCCCATTAGGCCACTTAGGCCCATTAGGACCATTTGGACCATCAAGCCACTTAGGACCAACTCTTCCATTCGACCCATTAATCCCATTAGGCCCATTAGGTTGAATTGGACTTAATGGGACCATTAGTACGCTTAGGACCAATAGGCACATTGGGCCACTTAGGCCCAATAGTCCCATTCATCCCATTAGGCCATTTAGGGCCATTAGTACACTTTTGACTAGTGGACCCATTAGGCCTAGTAATCCCATTAGGCCCATTAGACCTATTAGGCCACTTAGACCCAATTGGCCCATTATGCCGATTAGGCCACTTAGGCCCATTAGGACCATTAGACACATTAGTCCACTTAATCCCATTAGACCCATTAGGCCACTTAGTCCACTTCTTCCCATTCAGACCTTAGGTCCATTAGGCCCATTAGGAAATTTAGCCCAATTTAGGTCATTTAGGCCAATTTGGCCAATTTGGCCATTTAGGCCATTTATAATAATTGGGAAATTTTGTCCATTTTGGCCAATGTTGGACATTGAGGCCAATGAGACCAATTTATACCAATTACACCAATTTAGTCTCTTAAATCCATTTAGGACGATTTGAATATTTAGGCCATTTAGGCCAATTTGGGCCAATTATGCCAATTATGCCAATTAGACTAATTTTACAATTAGGAAATTTAGTTCATTTATGCCATTTAGTCCAATTTAGGTCATTTAGGATAATTAGTCCATTTAGGAAAATTTAGGTCATTTAGGCTATTTAGGCCAATTTAGACCATTTAGGCTAATTAGGCCAATTAAGCCAATTATTCCATTTAGGCCAATTTAGGCAATTTAGACCAATCAGGCCAAATAGGATGATTATAACATTTCGGCCGATTAGGACAATTTAGACCATTTGGCCAATTAGGCCAATTATGCAATTTAGGCATCTTAGGCCCATTAGTCCATTTAGGAAAATTTAGGCCATTCAAGACAATTTTGACCATTCAGGCCATTTAGGCCAATTTATGAAATTTAGGCCAATTTAGGCCATTTAGACCAATTAGGCTAATTTTGGCCATTTAGTGCATTTAGGCCTATTTAGGCCATTTATAAAAATTAGGATATTTAGGCTAATTTAGCTAATATAGACCAATTAGGAAAATTAGGCCAATTAGACCAATTAGTCCAATTAAGCAATTCAATCCAATTAATCCAATTAGGTCATTTATGCCAATTTAGGCCATTTAGGTCAATTTAGGCCATTTAGGTCAATTAGACCAATTAGGGCATTTAGGCCATTTAGGCCAATTAGGACATTTAGAAAATTATATCAATTATTCCATTAGGTTATTTAGTCCAATTTGTCCACTTAGACCATTCGGACCAATTTTGGCTATTTAGACCAATTAGGTCAATTAGGCCAATTTAGGCCATTTAGGTTAATTTAGGCCATTTAGACCAATTAGGCCAATTAGGTCAATTGGCCCATTTAGGCCATTTAATCCAATTAAGCCCATATTGACCAATAAATCCATTTAGGCCAATTAATCCACTTTGGCCCATTAGACCATTTAGGCCACTTGGGCTACTTAGGCCACTTAGGTCGCTTAGGTCGCTTAGGCTCATTAGTCTACTTAGGCCCCTTAGGCCCCTTAGGCCCATTATGCCCATTAGGCCCCTTAGTCTCATTAGGCCACTTAGGACTATTAGGCCACTTAGGCTCGTTAGGCCCATTAGGCCACTTAGGCCCATCACTTAGGTCCATTAGGCCACTGAGGCCCATTAGGCCTATTAGGCCACTTAGTCCACTTAGGCCCATTAGGCCACTTAGGCCCATTATGCCCGTCAGGCCACTTAGACCACTTAGTCCATTTAGGCCACTTAGGCCCATTATGCCCATTAGGACCACTAGGTCACTTAGTCCCATTAGGCCACTTAGGCCCATTAGGACCATTACGCTACTTAGGCACGTTAGGCCTAGTAGGCCACTAAGGTCCATTCGGCCCATTAGACCGCTTTGGCCCATTATGCACATTAGGCCCATTAGGACCATTTTTTCACTTAGTCCCATTAGGCCCACTATGACCATTAAGCCATTTCATCCACTTAGTCCCATTAGGCCCATTAGGAAACTTAGGCCCATTTGGCCATTTAGGCCCATTATGCCCATTAATCCCATTCGGCCCATTGGACCACTTAGACCCATTCAGACCATTGGGAAACTTAGGCTCATTCATCCCATTCTGCCACTTCGGCACATTCAACTCATTAGGCCACTTAGTTCAGTTAGGCCCATTATGCCACTTTGTTTAGTTTGGCCCATTAGGCTCATTAGGCCCATTTTCCCAGTTAGGCTCGTTTAACCCATTAGGATTATTAGACCTAGGCCAGTTAGGCCCATTATGCCACTTTGGCCAGTTATACCCATTAGGCTCAGGGGGTCCATTAGTCCACTTTGTCTAGTGGGCCCATTAGGCCACTATGGCTAGTTCGACCCATTGGGCCCATTAGTCCCATTAGGCCCATTGGTCCCATCGGCCCCATTAGGCCCATTATGACCCTTGGGCCCATTACAAAGTGTTAGGACAGTTAGACCCATTCATCTCATTGGGCCTGTTAGGTCCATTGATCCCATTCAACCAATTAGGCCCATTAGCCCCATTGGTCCCATTGGGACAGTTAGGCCACTTTGGCTAATTAGACCCATTAGGCCCATTGGGCGGACAATTATGCCGGTTAGGCCCATTCGACCACTTAATCCCCTTAGGCCCAATATTACCATTAGGATAGTTAGTCCAGTTGGTCCAGTTGGGCCCATTCCACCCATTGGGCCCATTATGCCACTTAGGATCATTAGGCCCACTAGGCCCATTCGAACCATTAGGACACTTAGGCCCATTAGGCCTATTAGGCCACTTAGGCCAGTTATGCACTGTTGGCATGTTGGGCCCAATAGGTCCCTTAGGCCAGTTAGGCCCATTAGTTCCATTAGGACCATTAGTCCACTTAGGCTAATTAATCACATTCGACCACTTAGACCCATTAGGCCCAATAGGCCACTTGAAAGTGCCCAACATATAATTGTATCACTGAGAGTGGGAGGGGGTGAATTAGTGATACTTTTTCCTCTTATGTTTCTTTTCAAATGAAATAACCTTCACCTCCTGTTAAATATTTTATTCCCTACTAAAAACAATTCAAACACACATCCACAAGAACAAAAGCAAGATTCACTTTCAATAAGAATAGCTAAATCCTTGGTATGGTATGGAAGTGATCCAATACCGCACATTCCACTAGAAAACAATCATTGTATTACAATGATTAGGATATACCATTTCACTCATGTAGCACCATGTAAACAATCCAATAGTGAATGTGCACCCTCTTAGTACAAATAGGGTAATGTAATTATTGTGTAAACTCATTTTATAGTGATTCTTTTCAATTTCACAAATGTATTCAATTGAAAACACATCTTCAATTTATTACCTAGAAGATGGTAAGAACTTCTTGGACTTTGTTGAGAAAAAAAACAAGTCCGATTTTCCCAGTTTGATTCCTCTGAGTACGATTCTTCCTGATATGATTCTTCCCAATAAGATTTTCCCAATACGATAATGATCGGTACGATATTACCCAGTATGAAAAGTATAACAATGATAGAATGAGATATAGATGAATCGACACTACTGCAATTCTAAATATTCCTCAGCTCGGAAGACCCAGTATAGAAATCACGATCTGATTAATCTATCACGAAATGATGATCATCTGAATACTATTGACAAGACGAATATAGTAATATTTTGAGTATGAAAAACACTGAGTATGATGATCATCTGAATACAATGTTGTGATATTTTCTCTTGTCTTTCACTTCAATTCGTCAAAACTTCTTCAAAAAAAGTTAATACAAAACCTTCTTATTCTCTCTAAAACTGGGATCTTCTCTCTCATGAACAGTACATCGATCCACCTCAAGTACAATGTACTTTTATCCCTTTATAGGTGAACCTCAATATACTTTGGCGGGAATCCCAAAAAAATTCCTGCTCAATAAAATTCACACTAATCTCAATTTCCCCTAAAATCTGGGGTGTATTTTGACTTTATCAACTCTTCTCAAAGCTTCTTCATTCTTCTAAAACTTTCACTTCTCCTTCTGAATGCTAAATATGATAATTCTTTTGAATGTGGTGCTCCCTGTCAATTTAACTTATAAAAAACTTTTATTTCAAACCACTTTTACTTATTCACTTCTTCTATTGACCCACTTGAAAATATAAAACAATTCCACTCTGATATAATGACTCTTGAACCAATTGAAACCTACAAAGTAATTCAAAACTTTTGAAATGGTCGAATACATTTTTGATCTCATTATATCCTTCTATTTTAAATCATCGGCCTCAATAAATTCCTTCTCTGGATATGATTGTCCAGAGTACGATCTTTCTTAGAATGGTTGGCCTAAATACGATCATACTGGGTGTGATATTTTTCTTCTGAATCCTGAGTACAGTCATTCTGGGTATGAAAGTTTTTGTATGCATACAATGTATAATTAGATGCTAAAGTACCTGATAGTAATAATTCTCAGTACAATCATTCTGATTACGATCCACAGTGCATTCTTTCTTTTCTTCTCATCCTGAATCTGATTGCAATGGGTATGATATCTTTTCAAATGGCATCATCTATTTCTGCTCTTCCACCTAGATATGATAAATCTAGATATGATTTCGAATACCACTTTCCCCCTTTCTTCCATCAAGATTGCATCGTAAGTTCTCCAATCAACTTATGATTTATGAAATGCGAATTAGTAAAGCATAGTCACATTTAATTTTATCATAGTCAGCAGACTCTAATACTTCATCAAAATAAACACTTCCTTCAAACCATATCCACTTAGGCCCATTGGAACCATGAGGACCATTAGGCAACTTTGGCCACTTAGGCCCTTTAGGCCACTTAGTCCCATTCGACCCATTCGAACCATTAGGCCACTTAGGCTCATTCAACCTATTACACCCATTAGACCAATCATGTAAATTAATCCACTTAGGCACATTAGACCAATTAATCCCAATAGTCCCATTAGGTAATTTAGGCCACTTGGGCCCATTGAGCCAACTAGAACCATTTGACCCATTAGGCCCATTAGGCAACTTAGGCTACTTAGGCCCATTAGGCCACTTAGACATATTAGACCCATTATTCCCATTATTCCCATTAGACCCATTAGGCCCATTAGGCCCATTAGCCAACTTTGGCCACTTAGGCCCATTAGGCCACTTAGGCCCATTAGGCCCATTAGGCCACTTAGGCCCATTAGGCCCATTTGTACACTTAGGCCCATTTGGACCATTAGTCCACTTCAACCTATTAGGCAACTTATTCCACTTAGGCACATTGGACCCACTAGGGAAATTAAGCCACTTAGACCCATTAGGCCCATTCAGACACTTAGGCCCATTAAGCCCATTAGGCCACTTCGACCCATTAGGCAACTTATGACACTTTGGAAAATTGGACCCATTAAGCTCATTAGTCTAATTGGTCCCATTAGGCCCATTGTACCCATTAGAAAACTTAGGCCACTTAGAGTCATTATTCCACATAGGCCCATTATGCCACTTAGGCCCATTGGACTCATCGAGACCATCAGGCCCATTGGGAAACTTTGGCCACTTAGGCCCCTTAGGACACTTAAGACATTAGGCCACTTAGTCCCATTGGACCCATTTATCCCATTAATACACTTAGTCCCATTCCATGCATTCATCCAATTAGGCATGTTAGAACCATTAGGCCAATTAGGCCACTTAGGACCATTAGAACCATTAGACCCGTTAGGCCCATTAGGCTCATTAGGAAACTTAGGCCACTTAGACCCATTCAACCAATTATACCCATTGGAACCATTAGTCCCATTAGGAAAATTAGGCCACTTAGGCCCATTAGGCCACTTAGACCCATTGGACCCATTACGACTATTAGGAAACTTAGGCAACTTAGGTCCAATAGGCCATTTAGACCCATTGAATTCATTAGGTCCATTGGGAAACTTAGGCCACTTAGACCCATTGGACCCATTAAGCCCATTAGGCTCATTACGCAACTTGGGTCACTTCAACCCATTAGGCCACTTAGGCCCATTGGACACATTAGGCTGAATTATCCACAACGGGCCCATTAGGCCCCTCAAGACCATTGAACCACTTAGGCCTAATAGGCCCAATATTCCCATTAGGTTACATAGGCCCATTAGGACACTTAGTCTTATTAGGTCCCTTAGACCCATTAGGACCATTGGTCCAATTAGGCCCCTTAGGCCCATTTGAAAAATTTGTCCATTATGCCCAATTGGCCCATTAGGTCACTAAGGACCAATATGCCCATTAGGCATATTAGTTCACTTAGGCTACATAGGGCCCTTAGGCCACTTAATCCCATCAGGCCCCTTAGACCCTATATACCCATTGGGATCCTTAGGCCCATTAGGACAATTAGGTCAATAGGCCCATTGGGCCCATTATGACACTTTGGCCCAATATGCCCATTGGACCTATTAGGTCACTTAGCCCACTGAGACCCATTAGGCCACTTAGTCTCATTAGGCCCCTTAGACCCATTAGGCCCATTGGGTCCCTTAGGCCCATTGGACTCATTAGGACACTTAGGCCCATTAGGCGCATTAGGCCACTTAGGCCACTTAGTCTCATTCGTCCACTTAGGCCCATTAGTCCCCTTATACCCATTAGGCATATTGGTCCCATTAGACCCATTAGGTTTATTAGGCCAATTCGGCCATTTGGGCCACTAGGCTGAATTAACCATATTGGGCCCATTAGCCCACTTAGGCCCATTATGACCATTATGACAATTAGGCCCTTTAGGTACATGAGGCCACTTAGGCCCAACTAGTCAATTAAACCCATTAATCCCATTAGGTACATTATTCCCATTCGTCCCATTAGGCCACTGAGGCCAATTAGGCCCATTCGGCCACTTTGGCCCACTTGGCCCATTAATCTCATTAGGCCGATGAGACCACTTAGGCCCATTAGGCCCCTTAGGCCCATTAGGCCCCTTAGGCCCCTTAGGCCCATTAAGACCATTAGGCTGATTAGGAAACTTTGGCCCATTAGGCCACTTAGGTTAATTAGGCCCATTAGGCCCATTCGGCCCATTTGGCTCCTAGGCCAGTTATGCCCATTAATCCCATTAGTCCACTTAGGCCCATTAGGCCACTTAGGCATATTAGGCCCATTAGGCCGCTAAGGTCCACTAGGCCCATTAATTCCATTAGGCCGATAAGGCCACTAAGTCCCATTAGGACGCTTAGTCTCATTCGACCCATTTGACCCATTAGGCCAATTAATCCCATTAGGTCGATTAGGAAACTTTGGCCCATTAGGCCCCTTATGCCCATTAGTTCTATTAGGCACATTAGTCCACTTAGTCTAATTAGGTCCATTCAGCCCATTAGGCCACTTAGGATCATTCTAGTGATTAGGCCCATTTGGCCTATTAATCCCATTCAGGTGATTCAACAACTTTAGCCCATTAGACCACTTAGGCCCATTTGGCCACTTAGGCCCTTTTGGACCATTCATAGCATTCGGTCCATTAAGCCCATTTGGACCATTAGTCCACTTAATCCACATAGGCCCATTGGGCCCATTAGGCCCATTACGACACTTAGGCCCATTAGGCCCACTAGGCCCATTCCATTAGGCCACCTTGACCCATTATGCCCATTATGCTCATTAGGACCACTAGGCCCCTTAGGCAACTTAGGCCCATTAGGCCACTTCGACTCATTATGCCACTTAGACCCATTAGCCTATTAGTCCCATTAGGCCACTTAGGCCCATTTGGGAACTTAGGACCATTAGTCACATTAGACCACTTAGGAACATTCAACCAATTAGGCAACTTAGGCCCATCTGTCCCATTTGGCCACTAGGCCCATTGGGCCACTTAGTCCCATTTGGCCCACTAGGCCCTTTGTTCCCATTCATCCCATTCGGCCCATTCGGCCCATTAGTCCCATTAGTCCACTTAGTCCATTTAGGCCCATTAGGCCCATGAGGCCCCTGAGGTGCATTAGGCCCGTCAGTCCACTTAGACCCATTAGGCCCATTGGTCCACTAAGGCCCATTAGGCCCATTCTATCACTTATTCCCACTAGGCCCATTCGGCCACTTGGTCCACTAGTCCCATTAGGCCCATTGGGCCCATTGGACCACATAGAACGATTACTTAACTTAGGCCCATTGGGCCACTTCAGCCCATTAGGCTCATTCAACCACTTAGGCCCAATAGGCCCATTAATCCCATTAGGTCAATGAGGCCACTTACACCGATGATGCCACTTGGTCTCATTAGGCCCATTAGGCCCATTATGCCCATAAGGCCCATTCGGCCCATTCAGCCCATTAGGTCCATATGGCCACTTAAGCCCATTTGGTCCATTAGGAACATTAGGACCATTAGGCCCACTGGTCCCATTAGAACCATTTGGACACTTTTTCCAATTAGGCCCATTAGTCCAATTAGGTGCATAGGCCAATTTGGTCTATTCGGCCACTAAGGCCCACTAGGCCAATTAAGATACTTAGGCCCATTTGTCCCATTAAGCCACTTACACCCATTAGGCCCATAAAGACCATTATTCCACTTAAACCCATTCGCTCACTTAGTCCCATTAGGCCCATTCTCCCCATTAGGCCAATTTGGCCCATTCAGCCCATTCAACCACTTAGAACCAATTAGTCACTTAGGCCCATAAGGCACATAAGGCCCATTAGGCCCATTCAGTTGATTAGGCTAATTCGTCCACTTAGACTAATTAGGACCATTAATACCATTAGTCCACTTTGGACCATTAGTCCCATTTGGTCGATTAAGCCGATTAGGCCACTTAGGCCACTTAGACCCATTAGGCCCATTAGGCCCATTAGGCCCATTAGAACACTTAGGCCCATTAGACCCATTGGTTCCATTAGGACCCTCAGGCCCATTAAACCCATTAGGCTGATTAGGAAACTTAGGTCCATTAGGACACTTAGTCCCATTAGGCCCATTTGGCCACTTAGGATAATTAGGCCTATTTGGCCCCTGGTCATGTTAAGCCCATTAAGCCCATTAGGCCACTTAGGTCAATTAGGCTGATTAGGCAACTAAGGCCCATTAGGACACTTAGGCCCACTCAACCCATTAATCACATTAGGCCAATTAGGCCATTAGACCCATTAGGACACTTTGGCCTAATAAGACCATTAGGCCCATTAGTCCACTTAGGCCCATTAGGTCCATTACACCCATTAGGTCGATTAGAAAACTTTTTCCCATTAGAAAACTTAGGCTCATTGGGAAACATAGGGAAATTAGGCCCATTCGGCTCATTTGACCCATAGACCTGTTAATCCCATTAAGCCCATTCGGCCACTTAGGCCCATTAGGCCACTTAGGCCCATTAGGACCCTTAAGCCAATTAGGCCCATTTGGACCATTTAGCACCTTGTCCAATTAATCCCATTAGGCCCACTAGGCCCATTAATCCACTTAGGCCCCTTGGGCCCATTAGGACCATGAGGCCACTAGGGACTATAAGGACCATTAGGCCACTTAGGCCCATTAGGCCCATTAGGCCACTTAGGCCCATTAGGTCCGTTAGGACCATGAGGCCCCTCATTCCATTTAGGCTGATGAAGACCATTAGGCCACTTAGGCCCATGAGGCCCATTAGTCCACTTTATCCTATGAGGCCCATTAGGCCCATTTAGCCACTTAGGCCTATTTGGCCCATTATGTCACTTAGGCCCATTAGGTCACTTAGTCCCATGAGGTCACTTAGGCCTATTCGTCCTATTATTTCACATTATGACCATTTGGCCACTTAGGCCCATTAGTCTTAATCGAGCACTTAGGCCCAGGAGGCCCATTATTCCCATTCAATTGATTAGGCCAATTAGGTCACTTAGACCCATTAGTCCCATTAGGGTCATCATGCCACTTAGGCCCATTAATCCCATTCGACTGATTAGGGAACTTAGACTCATTAGTTCCATTAGGCCCATAAGACCTCTTAGGCCCATTAGGCTCATTCGATTGATTAGGCCGATTTGGCGACTTAAGGCCTATTCGGTTGATTAGCTCGATTAGGCCACTTAGGCCCATTAGGACATTTAGGCCCATTAGACCTCTTAGGCTCATTTGGCCCATTCGGTCATTTATGCATATTTGGCCACTTAGACCCATTAGGCCCATTAGACCACTTAGGCCTATTATGCCAATTAGGCCCATTGGATTTATTTGGCCGATTAGGCCACATAGGCCATTTAGGCCCATTAGGCCCATTTGGCCGATTAGACCACTTAGTCCACTTAGGCCCATTATTCCCCTTAGGCCAATTAGGCCACTTAGGAAACTTAGGCATTAGACCCATTTGGCCACTTAAACCCCTTAGGCCAATCTGTCCCATCATTTGATTAGGCCAATTAGGCCACTTAGTTCGATTAGGCCACTTAGGCCCATTAGGCCCATTAGACCCATTAGGCCACTTAAGCCCGTTAGGCCCACTGGGCCCATTCAGTCGATTAGGATGAATAGGCTACTTAGGCCCATTAGGCCCCTTAGGCCGATTATCCCATTAGTCTCATTACCCCACTTGGGCCCATTAAACCCATTATTCTCATAAGGCCCATTAGGTCCATTTGTCCACATATGCCTATTTGTCCAATTAGGACACCTAGGCCCATTAGGCCAATTAGGCCCATTGAACCTATTAGTCCCATTAAACCCATTAGGCTCGTTAAGCCACTGAGGCCACTTAGGCCCACTAGGGCCATTCTGTCAATTAACTCGATTAGGTGACCTTGTCCCATTAGGCCACATAGGCCCATTAGGTCCATTAGACCCATTAAACCCATTAATCCCACTAGTACCATTAATCCACTTAGTCCACATAGGCCCATTAGGCCCATACGGTCGATTAGCACAATTAGGCCACTTAGGCCACTTAGGCCAATTAGGTCCATTAACCCCATTAGACTGATTAGTCCCATTAGGCCCACTAGGACCATTAGGGAACTTAGGCCCATTAATCCACTTAGGACCATTAGTTCCATCAATCCCATTAGGACCATGAGGTGCATTCCCCCCCATGAGGCCCATCAGGCCCATGAGGACACTTAGTCTCATTAGGCACATTGGGCCCATGAGGCCACTTAGGCCCACAAGGCCCATGAGGCCCATTAGACCCATTAGGCCACTTGGTCCCATTAGGACCATTAGGTTCTTTCTTCTCATTAGGCCCACTAGTCCCTTTAGGCCACTTAAGCACATTAGGCCACTTACACCCATTAGACCCATTAGGCTCATTAGGCCAATTAGGACAAATAAGCCCACTCGACCACTTCATCCCACTAGGCCCATTAGGTCACTAAGGCTAATTAGTCCACTTAGGTACACTAGAACCATTCGTACACTTAGGCCCATTAGGCCACTTATACCAATTAGGCCCATTAGGCCAATTTGGCACATTAGGTCCATTACGCCCATTCGACCACTTAGGCCCACTAGGCCCATTCGACCACTTAGACCCATTAGACTCATTAGGACACTTACGCCAATTAGGCCCGTTAGGTCCATTATACCACTTAATCCCATTTTTTCACTTAGGCCCATTAACCCTATTTGGCTTATTTGGCCTATTAGGCCCATTCGGCTACTTAGGACCATTAGTCTCAATCAGCCACTTAGGCCCATATGACCCATTAGGTTTATTCAATGGATTATGCCTATTAGGCCACTTATGCCCCTTAGACCCATTAGGACCATTAGGACACTTAGGCTCATTAGGCCCATTCATCCAATTAGGCTGATTAGGCCACTAAGGCCACTTAGACCTGTTAGGCCCATTAGGCCACTTGGGCTCATTAGTCCCATTAGGCCCATTCGATTGATTAGCCTGATTTGGCCACTTTGGACCATTTGGTCAATTAGCCTGATTAGACCACTTAGGCCCATTAGCTCCTTTAGGACCATTAGGACCTTTAGGCCCATTAAGCCACTTGTCCCCATTCGGTCAATTAGACAGATTAGGCCACTTAGACCCATTAGGTCCATTAGTCCCATTAGGCCACTTGGACCCACTTAGACTCATTAGGTCCATTGTTATTGTGGATGTGTGTTTGAATTTTTTCTAGTAGGGAATAGAATCTTTAATAGGTGGTGAAGGTTGTTCCATTTAAAAATAAACATAAGAGAAAAAGTATCACTGATTCAACCCCTCCCACTCTCAGTGATACAATCATCTGTTGGGCACTTTCAAGTGGCCTAATGGGACCAAGGGGCCAAATGGGCCTAATGGTCCAAACTGACCTAATGAGCATAATGGGCCTAAGTGGTCAAATGGGCTTAACTATTTTAAGAGGCCTAATGGGACTAATAGACCTAATGGACCTAATTGGCCTAAGGGGCCTAATGGGACCATTGGGCCAATTGTGCCTAACTATCCTAAGTGGCCTAATAGGTCGAATGGGCCTAAGTGTCCTAAATGGTTGAATGAGTCAAATCGGCCTAATGGGCATAAGTGGCCTAATGAGCCCAATGGGTCAAATGGGCCCAACTGGTCTCACTGTCCTAATGGGTTCAATGGGCCTAAGGGGCCTAAGTGGCATAATGGGCCTAACTCGCATAAGTGTTGTCCCAATGGGCATGATGGGTCTAATTAGCCTAAGTGGCCTAATCGAACTAATGAGACTAATGAGCCTAATGGGCCAAACATGCCTAATGAGACCAATGGACCTAACAGGACGAATGTGCCGAATGGTCCTAACTGGCCTAACTCGGGTAAGGGGACCAAGGGGCCTAATGGGTGGGTCTAATGGTCCTAACTGACCAATGTGGCCTAATGATCCCAATGGTCCTAATGGGCCTAACTGGCCAAAGTGGCATAATGGGACTAACTGGCCTAAGTGGCTCAATTTTCCTAATGGGATGAAAAATTCTAAGTGGCGTAATGGGCCCAATGGGCCTAATGGGCCTAACTGGCCAAAGTGACCTATTGAACCTAACTATCCTAAGTTGCCTAAAAGGACTAATGTGAAGAATGAACCTAAGTGGTGTAATGGGCTGAATGAGCCTAAGTAGCCCAATGGGATGAATGGGCCTAGGTGGCCCAATGGGAAGAATGCGTCGAATGGGATTAATGGGATGAATGGGCCTACAGGGCCTGAGTGGCCAAATGGGAAAGTGGCCTAAGGGTCCTAAGTGGAGGAATGGACCTAATGGGAGTAAGTCGAAAATGGGCCTAATGGGCCTAATGGGCCTAAGTGGCCTAATGAGCATAATGGGTCTTAGTGCCCTAGTAGGCCAAAGTGGCCTAATGGGCCTAATGGGCCTAAGTAACCTAATGTGCCTAAGTGACCTAATGGGCCTAATGGGCATAATGGGCCTAAGTGGCTTAATGTGCCTAAGTGGCCTAATGGGTCTAAGTGGCCTAAGTAGCCTAATGGGCCAAAGTGGCCTAATGGGTATAATGGTCCTAACTGGCCTAATGGGCCTAGTGGGTCTCAGTGGCCTAATGGTCCTAATGGGCCTAAGTGGTCGAAGTTGCCTAATGGGCATAAGTGGCCTAATGGGTCTAGTGTGCCTAAGTGGACTAATGGGCCTCTATGGCCTAATGGGCCTGAGTGGCCAAATGGGCCCCAGTGGCCTAATGGGCTTAAGTGGACAAATGGTCATAATGGTTATAATGGGCCATAGTGACCGAAGTGGCCTAAGTGGTATAATAGACATAATGGGCCTTAGTGGCCTAATGGGCCTAAGTGGCCTTATGGGCTGAATGGACCTAAGTTTCCTAATGGGCCTAATGGTCCTTATTGGTCAAATGGTCCTAATGGGTTTGAGTGGCCAAATGGGCCTAATGAGACTAAGTGGACTAATGAGCCTAATGGGACTTAGTGGCAGAATGGGCCTAATGGGTCTAATGGGCCCAAGTATCCTAAGAGGCCTAATGGGTCTAAGTTTCCTCATAAGTTTTATGGGCCTAAGGGGCCTAATGGGCCTTAGTGTCCTAATTGGCCTAATTGGCCTAAGTGGACGAAGTGGCCTAATGGGCCAAATGGACCTAAGTGGCCAAATGGTCCTAATGGGTCTAAGTGGACTAATTGGCCTAAGTGGCCTAATGGACCTAATGGGCATAATGGGTCAAAGTGGCCTAATGGGCCAAATGGGCCTTAGTGGCCTAATGGGCCTAAGTGGCCTAATGGTCCTAAGTGCATAATGGGCCTTAGTGGCCTAATGGGACTAATGGGCGTAAGTGGTCTAAGTGGCCTAATGGGCCTAATGGGACTAATGGTCCTCATTGGATTTAATGGACTAATGGGTCGGATGGGCCTAAGTGGCCAAATGGGCCAAATGGGCCTCAGTGACCTAATGGGCTCAATGGTCCAAAGTGTCCTAAGAGGCATAATGTGCCTAATGGACCTAAGTAGCTTAATGGGACTAATGGGCCTAAGTGGCATAATGGGCCTTAGTGGACTAATGGTCCTAATGGGTATAATGGGGCGAAGTGGCCCTAGTGTCCTAATGGTCCTAAATGGATTAATGTGCCTAAGTGACCTAATGGACTTAATGGGACTAATGGGGCTCAGTGGCCTAATGAGCCTAATGATCTTAAGTGGCCTAAGTGGCCTAATGGGACGAATAGGCCTAGTGAGCCTCAATGGCCTAATGGGCCTAATGGGCCTAAGGGGCCTAAGTGGACCAATGGGCCTAATGAACCTAAGTGGCTGAAATGGCCTAATGGGCCTAAGTGGCGTAATAGGCGTAATGGGCGTAATGGGCCTTAGTGGCCTAATGGGCCTAAGGAGCTGAAATTGCATAATGGGCCTAATGGACCTAATTGGCCTAATGGGCGTAAGTATCCCAATGGACCTAAGTGGCCTAATGGGACTAAGTGGCCTAATGGGACTAAGTGGACTAAAGGGCCTGAGTGGCCTAATGGGCTTAAGTGGCTTAATGATCCTAATGTGCATAATGAGCCTAAGTTGCCTAAGTGGCCTAATGGGCCTAATGAGCCTAAGTGGCCTAATGGGCCTAATTGGAATAATGGTCCTAAGGGGGCGAAGTGGCCTATTGGTCTTAATGGGCCTAAGTGGCCTAATGGGCCTAAGTGGCCTGATGGGCCTAATGGGCCTGAGTGAAGTAATGGGCGAAATGGGCCAAATGGGACTAAGTGGCCAAATGGGATTAATGGGCCTAATAGGCCTAAGTTTCTTAATGAGATAAATGAGTTTAGGTGGCCTAATGGGCCTAATGGGCCTTAGTGGCCTAATAAGGGGCCTAATGAGCCTAATGAGATTAATGGGTCTAAGTGGCCTAATGAGCTGAACATGCCTAAGTGGCCTAATGGGTATAATAGGCCTAAGTGGACTAATGGGGTTGATGGGCCTGTTGGGCCTAATGGGCCTGAGTGGCCTAAGTGGCCTGATGGGCTTGATGGGCATAATGGGCTGAATGGGCCTAAGCAACCTAATGGGATTGATGGGCATGATGGGACTAATGGGCCTAAGTGGCCTAATGAGAATGGAACAAAGTGGGCCTAATGGGCCTAAGTGGCCTAATAGGCCTGATGGGCTGATGGGCCTCAGGGGCCTCATGGGCCTCATGGGCCTAATGGGCCTATATGGACTAAGCGACCCAAGTCACCTAATGGGCCTAAAGGGCATAATGGGCCTAATGTGCCTAATGGGCCTAATTGGCCTAATGGCCCTGATGGACCTAATGGACGTAATGCACTGAAGTGGATTAATAGGCCTAAGTGGCCTAAGTGGCCTAATGGGGCTAATGGGCCTAAGTGGCCTAATGTGCCGAATAGGTATAAGTGGCCTAATGGGCCTAATGGGCCTAAGTGGCCTAAGGGGCCTAATGGGCCTACATGGCCTAATGGTCTTAATGGGACAAATGGGTCGAATGTGCCTCAGTGGACTCATTGGCCTCATGGGCCTAAGTTGACTAAGTGGCCTAATGGGCCTAAGTGGACGAATGGGCCCAATGGGCCTTGGTGGACCAATGGGCCTAATGGTCCTAATGAGTCTAAGTGGCCTAAGTGACCTAATGGGCTAAATTCGCCTAATTGGGCTCAGTGGCCTAATGGGCCTATGTGGCCTAATGGGTTTAATGGGCCTAATTGGTTTGGGTGACCTAATGAGCTAAATATGCCTAAGTGGCCTAATGGGCCTAATAGGCCTAATGGGCCTGAGTGGCCGAAATGGCCTCATGTGCCCAAGTGGACTAATGGGCCTAATTGGCCCCAAGAGCCTAATGGGCCTTAGTGTCCAAAATAGACTAAACGGACTAAGTGGCCTAATTGGACTAATGGGCCTATGTGCCCTAATGGTCCTAAGTGGCCTAATGGAATTAAGTGGATTAATGGGCATAATGGGCATAATGGGCCTAAGTGGCTCAAGTGGCCTAAGGGGCCTAAGTGGCTTAATGGGCCAAAGTGTCCTAATGGACTTAATGGGCCTAAGAGGCCTAATGGGCCTTAGTAGCCTAATGGGCCAAAGTGTCCTAATGGGCCTGAGTGGCCTACTGGACCTAGTTGTCTTAATGGGCCTATATTGCCTAATTGACCTAATGGGCCTAATGGGCCTAAGTGTCCTAATGATACAAATGGTCCTAAGTGGCCTAATGGGCTGAATGGGCCTCAATGGCCTAATGGGATGAATAAGCATAAGTGTCCTAAGTGGCCTAACGGGCCTAAGTGGCCTAATGGGTCTGGTGGGCCTAAGTGGCCTAATGGGCCCGATGGGAATAATAGGCTAGATGGCCTAAGTGGCCTAATTAGTCGAATGGAGCTAAGTGTCCTAATGGGACTGATGGGACTGATGGTCATAATGGGCGTAATGGGATGAATGGGCCTAAGTGACCTAATGGGCTTGATGGTCCTAATGGGCTTAATGGGTGTAATGGGCTTATGTGGCCAAATGAGCTGAATGGGCCTAATTGGACTCATGGGCCCAATGGGCCTACGTTGCCTAATGATCCTGATGGGCATGATGGGACAAATGTGCCTCAGTGTCCTAATGGGCCTCATGGGCCTAATGGGCCTAAGTGGCCTAATGGGCCAAATGGGGCTAAGTGGCCAAATGAGATTGATGTGCCAAATGGGCATAATTGGCCTTAGTGGCCTCATGGGCCTAATGGGCATAAGTGGCCTAAGTAGGCCAATGGGCCTCATGGGCCTAATTGGGCTAACGGGATTAAGTGGCCTAATGAGCCACAGGCCTGATGGACCTCAGTGGCCTAATGAGCCTAATGGGCCTAATTGGCCTAATGGCCAAAATGGGCCTCAGTTTCCCAATGGGCCTAAGTGGAACAATGGGCCTCAGTGGCCTAATGGGCCTAGTCGGCCTAAGTGGCCGAATGGACCTTAGTGGCCAAATGGGCCAAATGGGCCTAGTGGGCCTAATAGGCCAGATGGGTACAATGGGGTGAAGTGGCCCAATGGGCCTGATAGACACGATGGGCCTAATGGGCCTGATATACATGATGGGCCTAATGGGCCTAATGGGTCTAATTGGCCTAATGGGCCTAAGTGGCCTAATGGACCTAATGGTCCTAATGGTCTTAATGGGCCTAAGTGGATTAATGGGCCCAATGGGACTAATGGGCCTTAGTGTCCTAAGTGGACTAATGGACTTAATGGTCCAAATGCGCTTAAGCAGTGGAATGGGCCTAATGGGATTAAGCGGTAGAATGGGCCTAATTGGCCTAAGTCATCTAATGGGCCTAATGGCCCTAAGTGGTCGAATGGGCCTGTGGGCCTAATGGGTCTCAAGGGCCTCAAGGCCTGAAGGGGCTTTATTGGACAAATGGGTGTAAGTGTCCTCATGGGCCTAATGGGCCTAATTGGCATAAGTGTTTTAATAGGGATAATGGGCCTAATGGGCATCATGGAACTTAGTGGCCTAATGGGACTGATGGGCCTAATGGGACTAATGGCCCTATTGGTCATAATGAGCCTCATTGGCCTAAGAGTCCTAATGGTACCAGTGGTCCTAATGGGCCTAAGGGGCCTAAGGGGCCTAAGTGGCCTAATGGGATGATGTGTACGAATGGGCCTAGTGGGACTAAAGGGCCTAATGGGCCCGATGGGCCTAGGCGGCCCGATGGGCCTACGTTCCTCATGGTCTTAATGGGATAAATGGTCCAAACTGGCCTAAGTGGCCTAATGGGCATAATGGGCATAATGGGCCTAATGGGCCTAAGTGTCCTAATGGTTCTAATGGGCCTAATGGACCTCATGGGTCTCAAGGACCTACGTGTCTTAATGAGTCTAATGGGTCTAAGTGGCCTAATGGTCCTGGTGGGCCTGATGGGCCTAATGGGTTGAATGGGCGAAATGGGCTCAATGGGCTGAAGGGGACTCATGGGCCTAATGGGCCTAAGATGTCTCATGGGACCAATGGACATAATGGGACTAATGGGTCTAAGTTTCCAAAGTGGGATTGAAGGGACTAATGGTTCGAATGGGTCTAAGTGGATTAATGGGTCCAATGGGCCTCATGGGCCTAAGGGGCCTAATGAGTTGAGTGGACTTAAAGTTCCAAAGAGACCCAATGGGCCGAATGGGATGAATGGACCTAGTGGTGCAAATGGGCCTAATGGTCCTAAGTGGTCTAATGGTCCTAAGTGTCCAAAAGGGCCTAGAGAACCTAATGGGATTAATGGGAGTAATGGGCCCAAGTGGCCTGATGGGCCTAATGGGTCTCATGGGCCTAAGTGGACTCATCGGGCTAATGGGACCAATGGGACTAAGTGTTATAATGGGTCTAATGGGCCTCATGGTCTTAATGAACCTCATAGGCCTTATGGAAGGAATGCACCTCATTGGCCTAATGGGCCTGAAGGGCCTAATGGGACTAATGGTCCTTAGTGTCCTAATGGGTTTAATGGGACCAAGTGCCCTAATGGACATAGTGGTACTAATGTTCCTAATGGGGATAATGGGATGAATGGGCCTAGTGATCCTAATGGGATTAATGGTACTAATGGGTCCAAGTGGCCTGATGGGTCTAATGGGCCTCATGGGCCTCATGGGCCTAAGTGGCCTCATGGTCCCAATGGGCCTAAGTTTCCTCATGGGTCTGATGGGACTCATGGTCCTAATGGGTGGAATGCGCCTTATGGGCCAAATGGGCCTAATGGGCCTCATGGTCCTAAGTGGCCTAATGGCCTGAATAGTGATAAGTTCCCTAATGGGCCTAGTGGGCCTAATGGGGATAATGAGTCCAATGGACATAATTGGCCTAAGTGGCCTAAGTGACCAAATAAGGCTAATCCACCAAATGGGCCTAATGGGCCTAAGTGACCTAAGTTGATTAAGGGGCCTAATGGGCCTAGTGGGACTAATGGGTTCAATGGGCCTAATGGTCCTAAGTGTCCTAATGAGCCTAATGGGTTTATGTAGCCTAATGGACCTAATGGGCCTAAGTGGCATATGTGGCTTAACGGGCCTAATGGGCCTAATGCGACTAATGGGTTCAATGGTCCAAATGGATCTAATGGGACTAAGTGGCCAAATGGGATAAATGGACCTAGCGGGACTAATGGGTTTAATGGGCCTAATGGTCCTAAGTGGCCTAATGTGACTAATGGTCCTAAGTGGCCTCATGCGCTTAATGGGACTAAGTGGCCTAATCCCTCTAATCGAATAAATGTTCCTAATGGGCCTAAGTGGCCTAATGAGCCTAAGTGGCCTAATATGCCTAATGGGCCTAGTAGACCAAAGTGGCTTAATTATCCTAATAAATCGAATGGGACTAATGGGACTAATTTGCCTAATGCCTAAGTGGCCTAAGTGGCCTAATGGGCTTAATGGGCCTAATGGACATAATGGGCCTGATAGGAATAATGGGCCTAAGTGGCCTAATTTGGTGAATCGGCCTAATTGACCGAATGAGCCTAATGGGGTGGTGTGGGCTAATTAACCTAATCAACCGAATAGGTCTAATGGACCTAGTGGGCTTCAGTGGACTAATGGTCCTAATGGGAATAATGGGTCTAAGTGGACTTATCTACCTAATTGACTGAATGGGCCTAATGGGACTAAGTGACCTGATGGGCCTAAAGGGTCTAATGGGCCTAAGTGTTTTAATTATGCTAATCAACCGAATGGGCCTAAGTGGCCTAATCGGCCTAATCGATCAAATAGGCATAATGGGCCTTGGTGGTTTAAGGGGCCTAATGATCCTAATGGGTCTAAGTGTCCAAAGCGGCCTAATCGGCCTAATCGATTGAAGGGGCCTAATGGGTCTAAGTGGCATAATCATCACAATCTATTGAATGGGACTAATGGGCCTAAGTGGCCAATTGGGAATAATGGGAATAAGTGGTTAAATGGGCCTAATGGGCCAAATTGGCCTAATGTGGTTAATGGGCCAAAGTGAACTAATGGGCTTAAGTGGAATAATGGGCCTATTAGGCCTAATGGGCATAAGTGGCCTAATGGACCTAATGGGACTAATGGGGTGAAATGGACTAATGGGCCTAATGGGCCTAGTGTAACTAAGTGGCTGAATGGTCATAATGTCCCCAATTGGCCAAATGGGCCTAATGGGTGTAAGTGGCCTAATGGGTCTAAGTGGCCTAATGGTCCTAGTGGGCCTAAATTGCGTAATGGGCCTAAGTGGCCTAATGGGCCTAAGTGGCATAATGGGCCTAAGTGGTCTAATGGGTCTAGTGGGCCTAATGGGCCTAATGCGCCTAATTTTCCTAATGGGACCTATGGGCATAAGTGACCTAATGGGCCTAAGTGGACTAATAGTCCTAAGTGGCCGAATGGGTTTAAGTGGCCGAATGGGTTATATGGGCATAATGCACCTAATGGGCCTAATGTTATGATTGGGCCCAATGGGACGAATGGTCCTAATGGGTCCAGTGAGCCTAAGTGGCCTAATGGGCCTAGTGGTCTCATTGTTGTGGGTTTAGAGAATGATAAGATCGTGACATGCATGGTATAAATGACTTCCCACTAGGATTTCATTTCTCATTTGGAGTAATTATTTATGTTGTGATATGAATTTTTTGATTTTTGAAAATTCTGGAAAGTGTTTTCAAATGTGTGATTTTGAAAAGAGAGTGGTTGTGGTATTTTTGAAAATGGGTCAATTTTCAAAACATGGTGGGTGTTTTTTCGAAAATTATTGAACATGGAAAATGTTGGATTTTTTAAATCATGGTTATGATAGTTGAAATGTGATAAAATTTGAATTTTTTAAGGCTTCCATGGCTAGAGAGTGAGACTTATCGTGTTTATCATGTGAATAGAGAATGGAACTAGTAGGCATCATAGAAACCAACCTGAGGAAGCAAGTAAAAATGTGGTTGCACCTGAGCCTCAGGTGAGAAAGAAACTGGTGTAGAGAATAGTTAAAGCTTTTGAAGATGTCGATTGTGGGAATAAAAGAGATGAACCAAGGCATGTAGACAATTTGGTTCAGTTTTAGAAGCAAAATCCACCCATCTTTTAGGGTGATTTAGAACCAGAAAGGGTGGAGGTGTGTCTAAATTGGATGAATCGAGTATTTGATTTCCTAGGCACACTAATGGAGTTCAAATTCAATTTAGTGATGTACATTTTGGAACATCTTCAATGTCAGTGGTTGGAGTTTGTGATCTAGGATGAGGTAGGAAATTTAGTCTAGTTTTCACCTGAGATTACTGCTAGTGCATCTTTGAGGACTCCAATTTTTTAATCTAGGATGAGGTAGGAAATTTGTTTGAATATTTCGGTAATCTGTATAATAGATTGTATGGATATGGTCAACAAGTAAACCATGGCTGAAAGGGACATCTTAGGGGTGATGGGTGGAGGATATATCGTGATACCTATGGGAAATTTTGGAAACTATAATGTGGGGAGAAAGTGGAAGAGGGGAACTTATTTCCATGGTGGGAGTGTGTCTTAAAATCTGATGGAAGGATTAGTGAATCTTCCTATGAATCTTAAGAGAAAGTCGGGATGTTTCCAATGTGGCGCTCTAAGACACCTGAAATGAGAATGTACATCCCCACCTAGAGCATGCCATAATTGTAATTTGATGGGGCATCTTCATTGTTATTGTCTCCATGATCCAAGGTCAGGTGTTCATGAAACTTCTTAAGGTTCAAAGTCATCTTATGCCTCAACAGGACGAGGACAGCATAATACCCCTCGTTTGTAGAACAGAGTTAGTCACAGTGATTCCAGGAATACCATGAATCCTCAGCATGGGAAATTTTAGCAGGGGAATAAAGATAAAAGTGTGGAAAGTAAGTAGATATTTGGATTTGGGTGGGTTATTGTGAATGGCCAACTTGTACCATTGATGGTGAGAGGTAAAATTATTTTGAATTCTACCTTTATGCAAGCATTGTTTGATACGGGTGCATCTCATATTTCATTGCTTCTCATGTTTTTGATTTGTTGGGTCTAAATGTGGAAATGATGCCTTCCGTTTTAAAACTTCAAACTCCTCTGGGTCAAAGAAATTGTTGAGCCTTTCTATGTATAGATTATTATATAGTTGTCGGGTGACTAGCTCAGGGTCGACCCGGGTTGGTTTGTGGTAGCCTTATTGTCCTAATTTCCCTAAATTACCTAAAGTTTTCTAAATGACCTAAATTGGCCCAAATGGCCTAATTGGGCTAAATGACCTAAATGGCCTAACTGACCTAATTGGCCTAATTAGACTAATTGGCCTAATTGGACTAAATGGATTAAATGGCCTAAATGACCTAAATTGGCCTAAATGGCCTAAATTGGCCTAAATGGACTAAAAGGATTAATTGGCCTAAATGGACTAAATGAACTAAATGGTCTAAATTGACATAATGGCCTAATTGGCCTAAATGGTCTAAATTGGACTAAATTAACTAATTGGCCTAAATGAATTAAATTTTCTAATTTTCCTAATTGACCTAATTGGCCTAAATGTGCCAAATTGGCCTAAATGGCCTAAATGGATTAATTGACCTAAATGGACTAAATGGCCAAAATTATCCTAAATGGATTAATTGGACTAAATGGATTAATCATTATAATTGACCTAAATGGCCTAAATTCTCCTAAATGACCAAAATGTCCTAATTTTTTTAATTGGGCTAAATGAATTAATTGACCTAAATGGTCTAAACGGTCTAATTTTCCTAATTAGCATAAATGGACTAACTGTTCTAATTGACCTAAATGGACTAAATTGGCCTAAATGTCCTAAATTGGCCTAATTGATCTAAATGACCTAAATGGCCTAATTGGTCTAAATGGACTAAATGGCATAATTGGTCTAATTGGACCAAATGGACTAATTTTCCCAAATGGTCTAAATTACCCAAATTGGCATAATTAGCCTAATTGGTATAAATGGCCTAAATTGGTCTAAATGGACTAAATTGGTCTAAATGGCCTAAATGGCCTAATTGACCTAAATGGCCTAAATGACCTAACTGGTCTAATTGTCCGAAATGGACTAATTTTCCTAAATGGCCAAAATGGTATAATTTTTCTAATTTCCCTAAATGGCCTAAATTGGCCTAAATGGCCTAATTGGACTAATTGGCCTAATTGGTCTAAATGACCTAAATTGGCCTAAATTTCCTAAATAGCCTAATTGGCCTAATTGGACTAAATTGGACAAAATGGCCTAAATGGCCAAAATTTTCCTAATTGACCTAATTGGTCTAAATGGTCTAAATTGGACTAAATGGCCTAATTGGCCTAAATTGCATAAATTACCTAATTGGATTAATTGGTCTAATTGGCCTAAACGGCCTAAATTTTCCTAAATGGATTAAATGGACTAATTATCCTAAATGACCCCAATTATCCTAATTGGCCTAATTGACCTAATTTAACTGAATTGTCTAATTGGTCTAATTGTCCTAATTGGCCTAAATTGGACAAATCAGATTAAATGTCCTAATCGGCCTAATTGGCCTAAATGTCTTGATTGGATAAATTGGTCTAAATGGTCTAAATTAGCCTAAATATCCTAAATGACCTAAATTTTCCTAAATGGCCTAAATAGCCTAAATTGGCCTAAATGACCTAAATTTTCTAATTGGCCTAATTGGCCTAATTGACCTAAATGACCTAAATGACCTAATTGGTCTAATTGGCCTAAATGGACTAAATGAACTAAATGATCTAATTTCCTAATTGGCCTTAATGGCCTAAATGACCTAAATGGCCTAAATGGTCTAATTGGTCTAATTGTCCTAAATGGATTAATTGGACCAAATGGCCTAATTGTACTAATTGTAATAAATGAACTAATTGGCATAATTTTTCTAATTAGGATAAATTGCCTAAATTATCCTAAATGGCCTAAATTTACCGAATTGGCCTAATTGGTCTAAATGGCCTAAATTTGTCTAAATGGTCTAATTGGCCTGAATGACCTAAATGGACTAATTGATATAATTGGACTAAATTACCTAATTGGAATAAATGGCCTAAATGACCTAATTGGCCTAAATTCACCTTAATATCCTAAATTGATCTAAATGACCTAAATTAGCCTAAATTGCCTAAATTGGCCTAAATGACCTAAATGGCCTAATTGGCCTAATGGGCATGAATTGACTAATTGGTATAATTTTAATAATTGGTATAAATGATATCAATTTGCCTAATTGGAAACCATGATAAGATCAAAGAAGTATAAGATCAAAGAAACCATGATAAGATTAAATAAGTGGAAGATATATCAATTATACCACTCCAAAAAAAACTCCAACTTCAAACGGCCATAAATTTCGCTACGAGGGTCCGTTTGGGCTCTACCACATATAAAATAAAAGGCAGTAAAGAGATATACGCAGCATGATGTCTTGAAAAATATCCAATCGTTTATTAGACCCTAAAATTACAAAAAAAACCATCAAAAGGCCTCCAAAACTCTGTTTCTGTGTCTGGTGCCCTGTCAAATTTTTCTTAAAATGGTAATAAATCCCGATCTGTGTGTCTATTTGGCCTCCTCCACCTGTTATATCATAGTTCCTTCCATAATATTCGGTTTGAATGGTCATAAATCTGAAACGGACACTCGGATCAGAATTTATGCCCATTTCAGTGACTCTGCTGTTTGTTAAGTTTTTCACGCCCCCAATTTTAGCACTTTTGTTTTGTATGTTGTTTTTTCAAATGGTAACATATGATCTGCATATCCATTCGATCTCCACCACCTATCATTTCAAAGATCGTTTGATGATCTTCAATTTGATTGATCACAAATCTAGAACGGACTCTCTGATCAAAAGTTTTCATCATTACTGTGAGTTTAGGGTTTATTTGACTTTCTGACTGTATTTACAAGTTTTGAAGGTTTCTCCATTTTTACCTGTTTTTTAGGTTTTTAGGGATTGTTATCATTTTTCATAATGTATAGTTATTTATAATCAAATATATAACAATATATACATATTATTTATATATTCACACACAAAAATAATTTTATAAATAAATAATTAAACATATTTACAAATAAAATATATTTCGCAATATATAAGCATTATAAAAATAAAAAAAACTAATATCCATTTTATTTTAAAAAATATATATGAATATTTATATACCTATATAATGTGTATGCGTATATATATGTGTGTGTGTGTGTCTGTATTGACAAACTGATATATATTATCTATATATTCTAAACATATGTATATACATATTAATATATAATATTTTTAAATATATATAAATATGTATCATTATACTTATATATAAACATATAATATATATATATATGTGTGTGTGTGTGTGTGTTTGTTGTATATATGTATTTATTTATTTATAAACACGCACAAAAAAGCATATTTTATAAATGTATTTAAAACTGATCTTATAAATATATATTAATATACGAATAAATATATTAATATATAAATATAACTATATATATTAATATATGGAAATATATATATATATATATTAATATAACTATATATATATATTAATATAACTATATATATATATTAATATAACTATATATATATATTAATATAAATATATATTAATTTACTAGTAAATATAACTATATATATAAATAGATATATTAATAAATAAAGAGTAAAGCAATATGGTGGAGTGGTAAAGGCTTAGGTTCACAAGAAACAGGTCCCGAGTTCGAATCCATGGGGAGGTAGGTCGCGCGCGTGGGTGGAATAAGGGATGGTGCTGTTAAAGGCTGGGTGGGGGCACTGTTAAAGTCTAGGAGGGTGGGGGTGCAAGTTGGGGTGGGGGTGGGGGCTGTTGAAGGGGGGAGGGTTCAAGCGCTGTTGAATCCCCTCCTTGATTTGCAGATTTTTTAATGTTTTTTAACTTTTATCAGTGGTTTTTTTTGCGCTGATGAAGGGGACCCCCCTTTATCTTTGTTGAGATTAACAACGCTTTTTTTTGTGCTGATAAAGACCTTTTTTAGTGATGATAAAAACCTATTTTGTGGTAGTGTAATGAGTCTAATGGGATTAAGTGTCCTAATGCTCCTAATGGGCCTAATGGGTATAATGAGATTAAGTGACCTAATGGGCCTAATGGGCTTAATGGGCTTAAATGGCCTAATCGTCCTAATGGGACAATTGGGCCTAAGTGGCCTAAAGGTTCTAATGGGTCTAATGGTCTTAATGGGTCTAATATGTCCACTGGTCCAAAGTGAGCAAATGGGCCTAAGTGGACTAAGTGTCCTAATGGGCCAAATGGGACTATTGAGCCTAAGTGGCCTAATGAGCCTAAGTGTCCTAATGGGCCCATTAAGTCCAATTCGACATAATGGACCTAATGGGCTTAATGGGTTGAATGAACCTGTTGGGCCTAAGAGGACCGATGGACCTAATGGACCTAATGGGCTTAATGGATTGATTGGGCCTAAGTGGCCTAATGGGTCTAAGTGGGCTAATGGGCCTAAGTGGCCTAATGGGCCCATTATGGTCAATTCGACCTAATGGTCTGAATGACCGAATTGGCCCAATAGACATAAGGGGCCTAATGGGCCTAATGAGACTAAGGGGATTAATGGGCCTAAGTGGACGAATGGGCCTAAGTGGACCAAGTGTCCTAATGGACCTAATGGACCTAATGGGCCTAAGTGGCATAATGGGACCAATGGGCCTAAGGGCCCCAATGTGCCTAATGGGTCTAAGGGGCCTAATGGGCCTAAGTGGCCTAATGGACCTAAGTATCCTAAGTGACCTAATAGGCCTAATAGGCTTATTGGGCCAATTGGGCCTAAGTGACCTAATAGGCCTAATGGTCCCAATGTCCTAATTATCCTAATGGGCCTAAGGGGCCCAATGGGTCTAATGGGTCTCATGGGTCTAAGGAACCTAATGGGCCAAAGTGGCCTAATGGGCCAAAGTGACCTAATGAGCCTAAGTGGCCTAAGTGACATAATAGGACTAATGGGCCTAATGGGTCCATTATGGCCAATTTATCCTAATAGTCCTAATGGTCTAATTGGCCTAATGGGCCTAATGGGTCTAAGGGGAGAAATGGGCCTAAGTGGCTTAATGGGCCTAAGTGGATTAATGGGAATTTTGGGCCTATTGGGCTTAAGTGGTCCAATGGGGCCAATGGTCCTGATGGGCCTAATGGGCCCATTATGGATAATTCAGCCTAATGGGCCTAAGTGTCATAATGGGTCGAAGTGTCCCAAGTTGGCTAATGGGACTAATGGGTCCAATGGGTCTAAGTGGTCTAAGTTTTCTAATGGGCCTAATGGGCCTAATGGGTCTAAGTGGCCTAATATCCCTAAGTGACCTAAGTTTCCTAATGGACCCAATGGGCCTAATGGACCTAATGCATCCAATGGGTCTAAGTGGCTTAATGGGCCTAGGTGGCCTAAGGCCTAATGGGACTATTGGGTCCAATGGGTCTAAGTGCTCAAATTGGCCTAAGTGGCCTAAGTTGCCTCATGAACCTAATGGGCCTAATGAGTCCAATGGGTCCAATGGGCCTAATGGGCCTAATGAGTCTAATGGGACTAATGGACTGAATGTATTGAATGGGACTAAGTGTCCTAATGGGATAAATGGGTCTAATGGGCCTAAGTAGCCTAATGGGCCTAAGTGGCCTAAGTTGCATAATGGGCATGATGCATCCAATGGGCCTAAGTGGTCTAATGAGCCTAAGGGGCCTAATTTTCGTAATGGCTCCCATAGGCCTAATAGGCCTAATGGGCCTAATGGGTCAAATGGAGATAAATGGACAAAGTTACCTAATGGTCCCAATAGGCCGAATGGGCCGAATGGGCCTAATAGGTCCAATGGACCAAAGTGACCTAAGTTGCCTAATGGGACGAAGTGGCCTAATGGAAAGGGACCTAAGTGTCCAAATGGGTCTAATGGGACTAATTGGCCTAATGGGTCCAATGGGCCAAAGTGGCCTAGGTTTCTTAATGGGCCAAAGTGTCCTAATGGGCCTAAGTGGCATAATTTGACAAATGGGCCTAATAGGCCTAATGGGTCTAATGGGGATAATGGGTCTAATAGGTCTAAGTGGCCTAATAGGCCTTTGTAGCCTAATTTTCCTAATAGTCCTAATGGGCCTAAGTGGCCTAAGTTTCCTAATGGTTCTAATGGGACTAATGCGTCTAATGGGCCTAAGTGGACTAATCAACCTAACGGTCTAATGGGACTAATGGGTCAAATGGGCCTAAGTGGCCTAATGGGTCAAATGGGTCGAATAGGACTAAGTGGCCTAATGATCCTAAGTGTCCTAAGTTTCCTAATGGGACTGATGGTTCCAATGGGCCTAAGTTTCCTAATGGACTAATTGGACTATGTTGACTAATGGGCCCAATGGAATGAATGGGAGGAATGGGCCGAATGCGCTGAATGGGCCTAATGGGCCTAATGGGTACAATGTTCCTAAGTTTCCTAAGTTGTCTAATGGGTTGAAGTGGCCTAATTGTCCCCATGGGCCTAAGTGGATTGATGGGACCAATGGGCCTAATGGTCCTAACGAACCTAAGTGGTCTAACGAGCCTAATGGGATAATGGGCCTAATAGGATTAAGTGACTTAAGTGGACTAATTGGCGTAATGGGAATAAGTACCCTAATTGTCCTAATGGGCCTTAGTGGCCTAATGGGCCTTAGTGGCCTAATGGGACTAATTGTCCAATGGGACTAAAGGTCCTAAGTTTAATGATATATGAAACTTGGTTGACAACAAAATCCAAAGGGGGGATTGTTAGGACCAAGCTAATTAGGAAGGTGTATGTTTTCATATGTTATATTTTGCTGTCAAGGAAAGATTTTGAAGAAATAAAATCACCTCACTTTGTATTTGGTTGAACTCATACAGGCCATTGTTTTCAAAAGAATCAGACTCACTCTGTCCATCATAATGAGGCAAAGTTGTTTGAAATAAAAGGCACTGATTAGACTTATCTTGGGTCTGATATGTGAAAATATCATAATGAGGAATTGATCATTATTTGTAAAGAGAGAATATTTCATATAGAGAAAGCATCTTGGTGGAAGTAAATGGTCATCAGATTCACACTGCATGTGGTATGAAAGAAGTGCTTATTTTGATGAATTATTAGAGTCTGCTGACTACAATAAAATTAAATTTGACTATGCTTTACTGATTCATATTTCATAAATCATAATTTTATTGGAGAAATTATGATGAAAGATTGATGGAATAAAGGTAAAAATAGGTATTCCAAATCATATCCATATTTATTGTATCTAGGTGGAATAGAAGAAAGAGATTATGTCAATCCAAAAGTAATTGTACCCAGTACAATCAGATTTGGGCTAAGAAGGAAATAAAGAATAAAGTGAGGATCGTAATGAGAATGATTGTACCCTAAATGATCATTATCTGGTATTGTAGCATCCTATTATCCATCATATATATAAGAAAACATTCATACCTAGGATGATCATACTTAGGCTCAGGAAGAAAAATATCATACACAATATGATTGTATTCAGGCCAACCGTTCTCAGAAATATCATACCTTGGACAATCATTTTAAGAGAAGGAATTACATGAGGTCGATGATTGAAAAGATAAGAAAATAATGAGATCAATAATGTAGTAAACCATTTCAAAATGGTTGAATTTCATTGTAGGTTTCAACTGGGTCAATGGTCATTGTATCATAGTGGAATTGTTTTATATTTTCAAGTGGGTAAAGAGAAGAAGTGAAGAAGTAAAAGTGGTTTGAAAACAAAGTTTGATGGATATAAAATTGAGGGGGAGATAAACATTCAAAAGAATTGTCATATTCAGCATTCAGAAGGAGAAGTGAAAGTTTTATAAGAATCGAGAATCTTCGAGAAGAGTTGATGGGGTCAAAATACACACCAGATTTTAGAGGAAATTGAGATTAGGGTGAATTTGATTAAGCGGGATTTTTTTTGAATTCCTATCCAAGAATCTTGAGGGTCACCTATAAAAGGAGAAAAGTATGTTTTACTTGAGGTGGAACAATGTACTGTTCATGAGAGAAAAGCTCCTAGTTTTAGGGAGAAGAAAAAGTTTTTGTATTCACTTTTTTTGAAGAAGTTTTGACAGATTGAAGTGAAAGAGAAGAAACAAGATCACAACATTGTGTTCATATGATCATCATACTCAGTGTTTATCATACTCAGCTGATTATTGTATCCGTCTTGGCAATCATATTTGGTTGATCATCGTATCAGGATGCATTAATCAAATCGTGATTTCCATACTGGGTCTTCCAAACTGAGGAAGATGGAGAATTGAAGTCGTGTTGATTCATATCTATCTCATTCTATCGTTATACTTTTCATACTGGGTAATATCTTACCGAGCATAATCTTATCAGGAAGAATCATATCTGGGAGAATCGTACTCAGAGTAATCAGACTGGGAAAATCAGACTGGGTTTTTTTCCTTAACAAAGTCCAGAAAGTTCTTACCATCTTCTTGGTAAGAAATTGAAGGAGTGTTTTCAACTTAATACATTTGTGTAATTGAAAAGAAGAACTGGTAACATGAGTTGTTACACAATCATTTCATTACCCTATTTATGATAAGAGGGTGCACATTCACTATTGGATTGTTTAAATAGTGCTACATAAGTTAAAGGGTATATCCTACTCATTATAATCCAATGATTGTTTTCTAGTGGATTGTGTGGTATTGAAACACTTCCATACCATACCAAGGACGTAGCTATTATTATTCAATAGTGAATATTGTAAATACTTGTGTTCCTCTGGGTGTGTGTTTGAATTTTTTTCAATAGGGAATATAATCTTTAACAGGAGGTGAATGTTGTTTCATTTGAAAAGAAACATAAGAGAAAAAAAATATCACTGATTCACCCCTCCCCCAATCAGTGATACAATCCTCCATTGGGAACTTTCAAGTGGCCTAATGGGCCCAAGGGGCATAATGGGCCTAAGTGGTCGAATGGGCTTAACTAGACTAAATGGCCTAATGGGACCAATGGGCCTAATGGACCTAATGGGCCTAACTGGTCTAAGGGGCCTAATATGGGCCAATTAGGCCTAACTGACCTAAGTGGCCTAATAGGACAAATGTTCCTAAGTGACCTAATAGGCCTAACGGGCCTAAGTGGACTAATGGGCCCAATGTGCTGAATGGGACTAACTCTCCTAACTGAACTAACTGTCCTAATGGGCCCAATGGGCCTAAGTGGCATAATGGGCCTAACTCACATAAGTGTAAGCTCAATGGGCCTAATTGGTCGAAGTGTCCTAAATGGAAAAACTATCCCAATGGGCCTAATGAGCCTAATGGGACTAACTAGCCAAATGGGCCCAATGGGCCTAACTGGCCAAATGGGCCAAATGGACCAAACTGGCCTAACTCACATAAGGGGACCAAGGGCCCTAAGGGTCTAATGGGTTCAATGGGCCTAGCTAGCCAAAGTGTCTTAATGGACCTAATGAGCCTAATGGGCCTAATTGGACAAAGTGGCCTAATGAGACTAATGGGCCTAAGTGGTCGAATGAGCCTCAGTGGAGTAATTGTCCTAATGGGCCTAAGTTGCTGAAGTGGCATAATAGGCCTAATGGGCGTAAGTGGCCTAATATGCCTAATGAGACTAAGTGGCCTAATGGGACTTATAGGCATAATGGGCCAAAGTGGTTTAAGTGGCATAATGGGTCAAATGGGCCTAAGTGGCCCAATGGACCTAAGTGGTGGAATGGGTCTAATGGGCCTAAGTGGCCTATTAGGCCTCATGAGCCTAATGTGACTTAGTGGCCTAATAGGCCTAATGGGCCTAAGTGGCCGAATGGGCCTAATTGGCCTAATGGGCCTTTGTGGCCTAATGGGCTTAATGGGCCTAAGTGGCCTGATGAGCCTAATGGGCCTAATGGGCCTCAGTGTACTAAGTGGAATAATGTGCCTAATAGGCCTCACGATCATAATGGGCCTAAGTGGCCTAATGGGCCTAAGTGGCATAATGGGTCGAATGGGTCGAATGAGACAAAGCGGCCTAATAGGCCTAGGTGGCTTAAGTTGCCTAATGGGCCAAATGGACATAATTGTCTCGATGGGCGTGATGGGCCTAATGGGCCTAATGGGATCAATGGGCCTAAGTGGCCTAATGAGACGAATGGGTCTAAGTGGCCTAATGGGCCTAATGAGCATGATGGACTTAATGGGCTGAATGGGCCTAAGTGGACTCATGGGCTTGATGGGCCTGGTGGGACTAATGGACTTAAGTGGCCTAATGAGCTCAGTGGGCCTAATAGGCCAAACGGACCTAAGTGGCCTAATGGGATCGATGGCCCTGATGGGCCAAATGGGACAAATGGGTCTTAATTGCCTCACGGGACTCATGGGCTTTATAGGCTTAATGGGAATAATGGGCCTAAGTGGCCTATAGTGCTTAATGGACCTTAGTGGCCTAATGGGCCTAATGGCCCTGATGGGCCTAATGGACATAATGGGCCTAATAAACATAATGGGCCTAGAGTGGGCCTAATTGGTGGAATGGGGAGAATTGGCCTAAGTGGCCTAATGGGCCTAAGTGGCTGAATGGGCCTGATGTGCCTAATGGGATTCAAGGTCCTCAAGGGACGAATCAACCTCATGGGCTAAATGGGTCTAAATGGCCTCATGGGACCAATGGGTCTAATGGGCATAAGTGGCCTAATGGACATAATGGGCCTCATGGGACTAAGTGGCCTAATGGGCCTAATGGGCCTAATGGGCCTAGTGGGCCTCCTAGGCCTAAGTGGATTAATGAGCCTAGTGGGCCTAATGGGATTAAGCCTCTTAAGTGGCCTAATGGGCCTTTGTGGATGAATGGACCGGGTGGACCTAAAGGGCCTAATGGGCCTAAGTGGTCCAATGGGCCTAATAGGCCACATGGTTCTAATTGGACGAATGGGCCTAGTGGGTCGAAGTGGCATCATGGGTCCAATAGGCCCAATGTGCCTAATGGACCTAATGTGCCTATTGAGTCTAAGTGGCCGAATGGGCCTTATGGGCCTAATGGGACTCATTGGGCCCAAGGAACTAAGTGGCCTAAGTGGCCTAATAGGCTAAATGGGCCTAGTGAGCCTAAAGTTCCTAATGGGTCTAATGGGCTGAATGGGCCTAATTGGCATGATGGACCTAATAGGCCTCATGGGCCTAATGGGATTTGTGAGCCTAAGTTGCCTCATGGGACCAATGGACATAATGGACCGGGTGGGCCTAAGTGGTCTTAGTGGGCCTAATGGTCCGAATGTGCCTAAGTGGCCTAATGGGCCTAATGGACCCAATTGGCCTCATGGGCCTAAGGGGCCTAATGGGTTGAGTGGGCCTAATGGACCTAATGGGTCCAATGGGCCCAATGGGATGGATGGTCCTAGTGGTCCCAATGGGACTAATGGGCCTTAGGGGCCTAATGGGCCTATGGGTTAAAGGGCCTAGCGGGCCTAATTGTTTTAATGGGCCTAATGGGCCTAATGGGTCCAAGGTTCCGGATGGGTCTAATGGGCCTCATGGGCTTCATGGGCCTAAGTGGCCTCGTGGGCCTAATGGGCCTAATGGGACTAAGTTTTCTAATGGGCCTTAGGGGCCTCATGGGCCTAATGGGCCTCATAGGCCTCATGGGAAGAATACACCTCATGGGCCTAATGGGAATGATGAGTATAATGTGCCTAATTGTCCTAAGTAGACGAATTGGCCTAAGTGCCCTGATGGGCCTAATGGGCCTAATGGGCCTAATGGAACTAATTGGCCTAAGTGGCCTAAGTGGCTAAATCGGGATAATTGACCAAATGGGCCTAATGAGCCAAAGTGGCCCAAGTGGATTAATGGGCCTAATAGTCCTGGTGGGTATAATAGGTTTAATGGTCCCAATGTGACTAAGTTTCCTAATGGGCCTACGTGGCCTAATAAACCTGAGTGGCCTAATCGGGCTAATTGATCGAATGGGTCTAATGGGCCTAAGTGTCCTAAGTGGCTTAATTGGCTTAATGTGATGGACTAATGGTCCTAAGTGGCCTAGTGGGCTGACATGGCTTAATGGTCTTGGTGGGCCTAAGTGGCTCAATGGGACAAATGGGCCTAATGGGACATATTAGTTTAATGGGCCTAATGGCCTTAAGTGGCCAAATGGGACAAATGGACCTAAGTGGCCTAATGAGCTTAATCATCCTAAGTGTCCTAATGGTCCTAATGGACCTAGGGGGACTAAGTGTCTTAATCTGCCTAATTAGCAAAATGGGACTAATGGGCCTATGTGGCCTAATGGGCCTAATAGGACTAATGGGTCTAATGAGCATAATGGGCCTAATGGGATTAATGGGCCTAATGCGGAAGTGGCATAAGTGGAATAATGGGCCTAATGGGTATAATGGGACTAAGTGGCCTAAGTGGTATAATCTGCCTAATGGGACGAATGGTCCTAATGGGCCTAATGAGCCTAATGGGCCTAATGGGCCTATGTGGCCTAATGGTCCTAAAGGGCCTAATGGGACAAAGTGGCTAAATGGACCTAAGTGGATGAATGGGCCTAAGTGGCTAAATGGGGCTAATGGGCCTAAGATGCTGAATGGGGCTAATGGGCCTAAGTGGTGGAATGGGATTAAGTGGCCCAATGGGTCTAATGGGCCTAATGGGTGTAAGTGGCCTAATGGGAATAATTGTCCTAATGGGCCAAAATGGACTAATGGGATTAATGGGACCAAGTGTCCAAATGATCCAAATGGTCCTAAGTGGCCCAACTAGTCAAATGATCCTAATGGACCTAATGGGCCGAATGGGCCTAAGTGGCCTAATGGGCCTAAGTGGCCAAAATTTCCTAATCGGCCTAATCATCTGAATGGGACTAATGAGCCTAATTAACCTAAGTGGCCTAATGGGCCTAATTGGCCTAATGCCTAAGTGGCGTAAGTGGCCTAATGGGACTAATGGGCATAATGGGCCTAAGTGGCCTAAGTGGTCGAATCATCCTAATCGGCTGAATGGGCCTAATGGGACTAGGTCAACTAATGGACCTAGGTGGACTAATAGGACTAATGGCCCTAGTGTCTTAAACGTCCTAATCAACCGAATGGGCCTAATGGGCATGAGTGGCCTAATGGGCCTAATGGGCCTAATGGGTCTAAGTGGCCTAATCTGCCCAATCGACCGAATGGGCCTAATTGGCCTAAGTAGACTAATGAGACTTAGTGTCCTAATCGGGCTAATCGACCGAATGGGCCTAAGTAGCCTAATCGGCCTAATCGACCGAATGGGCCTAATATGCATAATGGGCCTAATTAGCCTAATGGGCCTAATGGTTCTAAGTGTCCTATGTGTTCAAATCATCTTAATTGATTGAATGTGCCTAATGAGCCTTAGTGGGAGAATGGGACTAATGGGACTAATGGGTCTACATGTCCTAAGTAACCTAATCAGCATAATCAATCAAATGGGGCCAATGGGCATTATGGGGCTAAGTGGCCGATAGGGACTAATTGGCCTAAGTGGCTAAATGGGCCTAATGTGCTAAATTTGCATAATGGGGATAATGAGCCTAATGGGCCTAAGTCGATGAATTGGCTTAATTGGCATAATGCGCCTAATGGGCCTAATGGGCGTAAATGGCCTAATGGGATGAAGTGGCCTAATGGTCCTAAGTTGTCGAATGGGCCTAAGTGGACAAATGGGACTAATGTGCCTAATGGGCCTAATGGGACCAATGTGCCTAATGGGCGTAAGTTTCCGAATGGGCCTAATGGGCCTAGTGGGCCTAAGTGGCCGAATGGGCCTAATGGGCCGAATGGGATGAATGGGCCTAATGGGCCTAATGGGGACAATGGGCCTAATTGGTTTAATGGGCCAAATGAACCTAATGGGCCTAATTTTCCTAATGGTACTAAGTGGCCTAATGGATCAATGGGCCTAAGTGGCCTAATGGGCCTAAGTGGCCTAAGTGGCCAAATTAGATTAATCGAATGAATGAGACTAATGGACATAATGGGCATAAGTGGCATAATGGGCCTAATTGGCCTAAGTGGATGAATGATCCTGATGGGCCAAATTGGCCTATTGGGCCTCATGGGCCTAAGTGGCCTAATGGTCTTCATGGGCCTAAATGGACTAAGGGGCTTAACGGGCCTAATGGGCCTAAGTTTCTTAATGGGCCTCATGGGACTAAGTGGAATAATGGGCCCAAGGGGACTGAGTGGCCTAATGGTTCAAATGGGCTTAATGAGCTTAATTGGCCTTGGTGCTAGATGGGTCAAATGGGCCAAATGGGCCTAAGTGGGCTAATGGTCCTAAGGAGACAAATGGGCCTAATTGGCATAAGTGTCCTAGTGGGCCTAAGTGGCCTAATGGGAGAGAGTTTTCTAATCGGCCTAATGAGCTTAATGGGCCTAATCAGCCTAAGTGGTCTAATGGACCTAATGGACCCAATGGGACAAATTTTCCTAATCGACCTAATGGGATTAATTTTCCTAACGGGCCTAATGGGCCGAAGTGACCTAATGGGATTAATGGGCATAGTGGGCCTAAGTTTCCTAATGGGACTATTGGGCCTTAGTGGCCTAATCAGACTAATGGGACTAAGTGGCCTAATGGGCCTATGTGTCCTAATGGGCTTAATGGGCTTAACAGGCCTAGGGGACAAATGTTCCAGATGGGATGAATGGGCCTAATGAGACGAATGGGTATAATGGGCTGAATGGGCCTAATTAGCCTAAGTGGACTAATCAGATGAATGGGACTAATGGGCCAAAGTTTCTTAATCAACCTAATGGGATTAATGGGCCAAATGTGACTAATGGGCCTAATTGGCATAATGGTTCTAAGTGGCCTAAGTTGCCTAATCGACCGAATGGGCCTAATCGATCGAATAGTCCTAATGGGCCTAAGTGGCCTAATGGGCCTAATGGGCATAAGTGGCCTAAATGGACTAAGTGGCTTAATGGGCCTAGTTGGACTAAGTGGTTGATTGGGCCTAATGCACCTAATTTTCCTAATGGGCCTAATGGCCGTAAGTGACCTCGTGGGACTAATGGTCCTAAGTTTCCTAATGGGTCTAGTGGGCCTAAGTGACTCAATGGGCCTAATGGGCCTAATGCGCCAAATGTACGTAATGGGCCTAAGTGGCCTTATGGGCCTAATGGGACTAATGGAACTAATCAGCCTAATGTGTCTAAGTGGCCTAATGAGCCTAGGTGGCCGACTCGACCTAATGGGCTTAGTGTGCCTAGTGGTCCTAAGTGTTAAATGGGCCTAAGTGGTCCAATCGACCGAATGGGCCTAAGTGACCTAATCGGCCTAAGTGTACCAATGGGACCAATGGGAATAATGGGCCTAAGTGGCCTAAGTGGCCTAATGGGCTGAATGGGCCTAAGTGGCCTAAGTGGCCTAAGTGGAATAATGGGCCAAATGGGCCTAATGTGCCTAGTGGGCCTAATGGACCTATGTTTCTTAATAATCCTAAGTGGCCTAATGGGAATTACTTAATGGGCCTAATGGGCCTAAGTGTCCTAATAAGCCTAATGGGATTTAGCAGAAAATCGTTCTAATGGGCCTAAGTGGACTAATGTTCCTAAGTGTCCTAATGGGCCTGATATGCTTAGTGGTCCTAGGTGCCAAATGGGCCTAATGGGACAAATCGACCTAATGGGCCTAATGGGTCGAATGAGCCTAATTAGCCTAAGTGGCCTAATGGGCTGAATGGGCCGAATGGGTCTAATGGGGCCTAAGTGGCCTAATGGGCCTAAGTTTCCTAATCGGCCTAATGGGATTAATGGGTCGAAGGTTCCTAATGGGACTACGTGGCCTAATGGGCCAAAGTGGCCTAATGGGCTATGTGGCCGAATAGGCCTAAGTGGCCCAATGGGTCTAAAGGACCTAAGTGGTGTAAGTGGATTAATGAGCCTAATGGGCATAAGTGGTCAAATGGGCCTAATGGGCCTAAGTGGCCCAATGGGTCTAATGTGCCTAATGGGACTAATGGGCCTAAGTGGATTGATGGGCCTAATGCGCCTCAGTGGCCTCATGGGACTAAAGGGCCTTAGTGGCCTAATGGGCCTCAATGGACTCATGGGCCTAATGGGCCTAAATAAACTAAGTAGACTAATGGGCCTAATGGGACTAATGGGAGGAATGTGCATAATGGTCCCTATGAGCCTAATGAGCCTAAGTTGTTGAATGGGCCTAAGTGTCCCAATGGAGAGAATGGGTCGAGTAGCCAAATGGGTTTAGTGTGCCTAATGGGACTAAGTTGCATAATGGGCGTAATGGGCCTAAGTGTCCTAGTGGGCCAAAGTTCCCTATTGGGCCTAATGGGCCTCAGTGGCCTAAGCGGCCTAATGGGATGAATGGGCCAAAGTATCCTAATGGGTTGAATGGGCCAAAGGGGCCTAATGGGCCTAATGGTTCGAAGTGGCCTAATGGGCCAAATGGGCCTAAGTAGCTTAATGGGCCTAGTGTGCAAATGCTCCTAAGTGGCTGAATGGGCCTAATGGGTCTAATGGGCTGAATGGGTCTAATGTGCCTAGTGGCCCTAATGGGCCTAAGTGGTCTAATGTGCCAAATGGGTCTAAGTGGCTTAATGGGCCGAATGAGCCTAATTTGCCTAGTGGGACTAATGGTCCTAAGTGTCATAATGGGCATAATAGGCCTAAGTGGCTTAAGTGGGATAATGGTTCAAATGGGCCTCAAGGTCCTAATGTGCCTAAGTGGCATAATGGGCCTAATGTGCCTAAGTGGCCTAATGGGTCGAATGGGTGTAATTAGCCTAAGTGGCATAATGGGACTAATTGGCTCAATGGGTCTAATGGTCCTAATGGGCCTAAGTGGATGAATGGGCCTATTGGGTGTAAGTGGCCTAATGTGCCTAAGGGTCCTAACGGACCCCATGCGCCTAAGTGGCCACATGGGCCTCATGGGTCTAAGTGTCCAAATGGGACAAATGGGATTAATAGGCCTGGTGGGATGAATGGGATTAATGGGCCTTGGTTCCAAATTGGCCTAATGGGTCAAATCGACCTAATGGGCCGAATGGACCTAATGGGCCTGAGTGGCCTAATGGTCCTAATGGACCTGAGTGGCCTTAGGGGCCTAAGTGGGATAATCGACTTAATTGGGTTAATGGGCCTAAGGGGCGCAATGAACCTAAGTGGCCTATTGGGCTTAAGGGGCCTAATGGGCCTAAGTGTCCAAATGGGACTACGTGGCCTAATGGGATTAGTGGGATTTACGAGCTTAGGGGCCAAATGGACCGAATGAGCAGAAAGCGCCTAATTAGCCTAAGTGGCCAAATCAGCTTCTGTGGCCCAATGGGCCAAAGTTGCCTGATCGTCCTAATGGGATTAATAGGCCTAATGGGCCTAATGGGTCTAAGTGGCCTAATAGGCCTAATTGGCCTAAGTGGCCTGTTAGGCCTCATGGTCTTAATGGTCCTCAGGGGCCTAATGGGCCAAAGTTTCTAAATCGACCTCATGGGCGTAATTGGCCTAATGGGCCTAATGGGCCAAATGGGTCTAAGTAGACTAATCAACCTAATGAGATTAATGATCCTAGTGGACCTAAGTTCCCCAATGGGCCTAATGGGCCTTAGTGGCCTCATCGGCATAATGTTCCTAAGTGTTCAAATGGGCCTATGTGGACTAATGGGCTTAATGAGCATAACGGGCCTTGGGCCCAAATGGGCCTAATGGGCCTAATGAGCTAAATGGGACTAATTAACCTAAGTGGATTAATGAGCCTAATGGGCCTAACGAGCATAAAGGGCCTAATGGGCCTAATGGACCTAAGTTTCTTAATGGGCCTAAGTTGCCTAATCGGTGTAATGGACCTAATGAGCCTAAGGGGCCTAATGGGCTTAAGTAGCCTAATGGGCCTAAGTGGCCTTGTCGGACTAATGGGATTAATGGGCCAAGTGGGCGTATGTGGCCGAATGGGCCTAATGGACCTCAGTGGCATAATCGGCCTAATGGGACGATGTGGCTGAAGTGGTCGAATGGGGAAAGTTGCCTAATGGGCCTAAGTGGCCTAATGGGGCTAAGTGGCCTAATGTGGCTAAGTGGCCTAATGGGCATAATGAGCCTAAGTGGGTCAATGGGTATGATGGGCCTAAGTGGACTAGTGGGCCTAAGTGGCCTAATGGGATGATGAGGCTGAATGATCCTAATGGACATAATGGGCCAAAGTGGCCAAAGTGTCTTAATGGGCCTAAGTGGCCTAAGTTACATAATGGGCCTAATGGGTCTAATGGGCCTTAGTGGCCTAATGGGTCTAAGTGGTCTAACGGGCCTAAGTGTCCTAATGGTCCTTATGAGTCTCAGTGGCATAGTGGGCCTAATTGGGCTAATGGGCCTAAGTGGCCTAATGGGCCTGAGTGGCCTAATCGGCCTAATGGGCTTTAGTGGCATAATGGGCCTAATCGACCTAAGTGGAATAATGGGCCTAATCAGCTTAATGGTCCTTGGTGACCAAATGAGTTGAATGGGCCTAAGTGGCCTAATGGGCCTAATGGGCCTAAGAGTCCTAATATGCCTAATGGGCCAAAGTATCATAATGAGTCGTATAGGCCTAAGTGGCCTAATGGGCCTAATGGGACTAAGTGGATTAATGGACCTAATGGGACTAATGGTACTAAGTGGCTTAATGAGATGAAAAGGCCTTAGTGGCCTAATGAGCTTGATGTGCCTAATGGGCCTAAGTGGCCTACTGAGCAGAATGGGCCTAAGTGGCATAATGGGCCTAATGAGCCTAATGAACCTAAGTTGCCTAATGGTCCTGATGGGTCTGATGGGCCTAATGGGAATAAGGGGCATAATGAGCCGAATGGTCCTAAGTTGCCTAATGAGCCGAATGGGCCTAAGTGGCTTGATGTACCTAATGGGCTGAATGGGTCGAAGTGGCCTAATGGGCCTAATGGGCCTGATGGGTGGAATGGAACTAAGTGGATTAATGATTTGAATTGTCCTAAGTGGCCTAATGAGCCTAATGGACATAATGGGCCTTAGTGGCTTAATGGCCTGATGGGCCGGATGGGCCGGATGGGCCTGATGGGCCCAATGGGCCTTAGTGACCTCATAATCCTGATGACCTAATGTGCCGAATGAACCTCATGGGAATAAGTGGCCTAATGGGCCTAATGGTCCTTAGTGACCTAATGGACCTAATGTGCCTAATGGGCCTAATGGTCCTTAATGACTTAATGGGATGAAGTGGCCTGATGGGACTAGTGGGCTTAAGTGGCCTAATGAGTTGAATGGGCCTAAGTGACATAATGGGACTAAGTGGCCTAATGGGCCTGTATCCCTAATGGGCCTATGTGGCCTAAAGGGCGTGATTGGCCTTAGTGTCCTCATGGACCTAATGGGCCTAAGAGGCCTAAGTATACAAAGTATCCTAATGGGGCTAATGGGCCTAATGGTCCTAAGTGGCCTAATGTGCCTGATGTGCTTGATGGGCCTAATAGGCCTCGGTGGCCTAATTGGCCTCATGGTCCTAATGTGCCTGAGTTTCCCAATTGGCCTAATGGGCCTAATTGGCCTCATGGTCCTGATGAGATTCATGGGTCTAATGGGCCTCAATGGTCTAAGTGGCCCAATGGGCCTAATGGGCCTAAGTGTCCTAATGGGCTGAGTGAGCCTCATAAGCCTGGGCGGCCGAATGGGCCTGATTTGCCTAATGGTCCTAATAGGCCTCAGTTTCTGAATGTGCCTAATGGGAATAATGGGCTCGGTAGGCCCAATGGGAATAATGGGCCCAAGTGTCCCAATGGGAATAATGGGCCCAAGTGGCCCAATGGGCCTAATGGGTCTAAGTGGTCTAATGGGCCTAATGGACCTAATTGGCTTAATGGGCCTAAGTGGCCTAATAGGCCTGATGGGTCTAGTGGGACGAATGGACCTAAGTGGACTAAGTGTCCTAATGGGCATAATGGGCCTAAGTGCCCAAATGGGCCTAAGTGGTCGAATGGGCCTAAAAGACTTGAGTGACAGAATGGGCCTAATGGGCCTAAGTGGGCTAATGGTCCTAAGTGACCTCATAAGCCTAATGGGCCTATGTGGACTAATGGGACTAATGGGCCTTATGGTCTAATTGGCCTTACGGGCCTAATAGGCCTAATGGGCTAGGGGGTCTAAGGAGCATAAGTGGCCTAATGGGCCGAATGGGTTTAAGTGGCCGAATGGGCCGAATGTGCCTAATGTGCCTAGTGGGCCTAAGTGGCCAATGGGCCTAATGGGCCTAAGTGGCCTAAGTGGCATAATTGGTCTAATCGAACAATTGGGACTAATGAGCCTATGTTTCCTAATGGGCCAAATCAGCCTAGGTGCCTGAGTGTGCCTAAGTGGCCCATAAGGCCTAATTTTCCTTGGTGTCCTAATAGTCATAATGGGCCTGATAGGCCCAAGTCTCCCAATGGGCCTTATGGGCCTAAGTGGATGAATGGGATGAATGGGCCTAACTGGCCTAATTTTCCTGATGGTCCCAAGGGGACTATGGTCTTAATGGGATTATCGGTCCTCGGTTCCAAATGGGCCTAATGGGTTGGTTGGTCCTAATGGTCCTAAGTAGCCTAATGGGAGTAATAGGCCTAAGTGGCCTAATGGTACTAAGTGGACTAATCGACCAAATGGGATTAATGGTACAAATGGGCCTAATGTGATTAATGGGGCTAAGGAGCCTAATAGCCCTAAGTGTCCTAATGGGTCTGGGTGGACCGATGGGCTTAATGGGATTAATGAACCTAGGGGAAAAAGGGGGATAATGGGATGAATGGGCCTCAATGGCGTAATGGGCCTAAGCACCTAATGTGAATCATGGTGCACACATGTAGCTAAGAGTTGAGGGTGATCATGTCATTGATGGTGGAAGGAGCATTAATGGAAAAGACCCATTGGATGGGATTGGTGGCCTAATGACAAGAGGAAGAATGAGGAGGATGAAATAGGCTTTACATGGCCTCATTTTGAAATTACAAGAGGAGGCCCAACGTGCATGCATGGGAGGAGAAAATGGGCCTTTAATCACACTTATTAAATCCCAAAAGTGAACCTAAAAGGCCCACCCAAATGCTTCCAAAAAATTTAATCCACTTGCAAGAAGGAAATCTCCAAAGTCAAAAGTGGTGGGGCCCTTGTCTCTAAAGTCATAGTGGGAATCTTAAAAGTATTTGGGGTGGTTCCAAAAATTATTCTTTAGAGATATTTTGTCCTCTAAATCCATAAGTCAAATTCCTGGGATAGGCTTTATAATTTTGCAGGATATGTAGTTTGACTTGTATTCCTCTCATTTGGCTATAAATAGCCACCTCTTGTACCCCTTGAAGGTTAATTTGTAATTTGAGTGTTTTCTAGCACTGTTATGCTTGTGTTTCTTGTGTTCTTAGGTGAATGAAAGTAAGGATTATCAAAGGAGTGATCAAACTTTGTGGCGCTAAATAATTAGAGTTTCCAGGGGCAAGTCTCCTTGGGGTCCTAATTGATTATCCCCCTTCCCCTTTTATTTCTTCCGCACTTCATTTAATTTTCATTTCTCCTTTCTTCCATCACTTTTGTTTCTGAATTTTTTCCAATGTATACCACACACCCATACGGTATAATATCATTTGGTATCAGAGGAAGGCAAGGAAAACTAGGTTCTTTCATATTTCTATTTCTCCCTTTTTTTCTTCCCCTTCTTCCATTTTCTACCACCACCAAATATGAACGTAACTTTCTTCCACATTTTTGTCTTCTTTTTCTTTGATTTTATAAATGTATAATTTTTTATTTTAATTGTTTAGAATCTCATATTTCTTCTCGATTTAGAAACACTAAAATATGACACCTATATTGGGAGATATAGCCGAATCAATTCATGCTACAGTTTCACTCTTGTGAAATCTAACAATCTCCAAGGCAGATTTCCATTTGAGTTTGAAATTCAGGTTGTCTCAACCATTTAGATCATTTCAATTAAATTAGTACATTTTTCATTTTTTTTTTTACTTTGAGAACCAAAATAGCACTCTTTGTATCTCATTTATTGTTAATTGAGTAGCAAAAAAAATCAAAAAAATCAAAAACAAAAACAAAAAAAACAAAAAAAGAAGCTGCTCATTTGAAACCTTGCGTTTGCTCATAAGTTATAAATTTGATTGAATTTTATTATCCATCATCTTCTTTCCTTCATCCATATCCAACCTTCTTATATAACTATTTATCCTATTTACCTTCCATATTTCTTAGACTCTATTGATTCAAACCCTCTTAAAATTTCTGATTTTTAAATATTTCCATGGATTGATTGCTTCTACTAGTTGTCTTCTTGATTCTATTTAAGAACACTTGTAGGAACTAAGTTGTTGTGTTATAAAGTGTGAGGAACATTTTTAGAGATAAAAAAATAGAGAAAGATTGTGTGAGGAATTAAAAAAATGGCAAGTGAGGGATAAATAAGTGAGATTGACATTAAATTATTCATGAAAGCATTCGTTGACCAGTTTACAAGATTAAATGCTAGGTTGGATGATATGAAAAGTTCCTCATCTTCAAAGGCTCCAAGAAGGAAATAAATTCATGAAGGTGATGATGAGTACTCTGATTTCGAAGAATCAATTCCTAGGTGATGGAAACATGCTTCTTGGATAGAAAATGACTTGGGAAGCATCAAAGTGACACTTCCATCCTTTCAAGGAAAGAGTGACCCATAACTTTATTTGGAGTGGGAGAGGAAGGTTGACCATGTTGTTGGACTTCAAAACTACTTGGAGGAGAAGAAGGTAAAATTGGAGGTGCTTGAGTTCAATGACTATGAAAGTATTTGGTGTTGTGGATCGATTCAGAAAAATGGACCATTTCATTGCATGCTCAAAAACTAATGATGCTATACATATAACAGATTTGTTTTTCAAAGAAATTGTGAGATTACATGGACTGCCCAAAACCATTGTAAGTGATAGGGATGTGAAATTCCTTAGACACTTTTTGAGGACTTTGTGGAATAAATTGGGAACTAAATTATTATTCTCAACTGTTGCACATCCTCAAACTGATGGAAAAACTGAAGTGGTGAATAGGACTCTTTCTACCCTCTTGCATGCAATAATTCAAAAAAATCTAAAGAATTGGAAAAAATGTTTGCTACAAATAGAGTTTTCATATAACCGAGTAGTTTATTCCACTACTAACTTCTCACCTTTTGATATTGTATATGGATTTAACCCAATGACTCCATTAGATATTCTTTCATTGCCTACTAATGAGTTTGTTGATCTTGTAGGTGATGAGAAGGAAAAATTTGTTCGGGATTTACATGCCAAGGTGAAAGACAACATTGAAAGAATAAATGAACAATATGGGAAGCAAGAAAACAAGGGTAGTCATAAGGTTTTACTAGAACCCGGAGATTGGGTGTGGGTGCATTTGAGGAAGGAAAGGTTCCCAGAGCAAAGAAAATCAAAACTCCAACCATGAGGAGATGATCCATTTCAAGTTTTAGAAAGAATAAATGATAATTCCTACAATATTGACTTGCCCAGAATGTATGGAAATGTGAGTGATACCTTTAATATTTCTGAACTCTCTCCTTTTGAATATACATATTCGAGGACAAATCCTTTTGAAGAGGGAGGGGATGATGCAAATCATGGTTCACACATGCAGCGGGGATTTAAGGGTGATCATGGAATTGATCGTGGAAGGATCATTAATGGACAAGACCAATTGGATGGTATTGGTGGCCCAATGACAAGAGGAATAATGAGGATGATGAAAGAGGCTTTACATGGAGTCATTTTGAAATTACAAGAGGAGGCCCAACATGCATGCATGGGAGGAGCAAATGGGCCTTTAATCACACTTATTAAATCCCAAAAGTGAACCTAAAAGGCCTACCCAAATGCTTCCATGAAACTTGATCCACTTGCATGAAGGAAATCTCCAAATTCAAAAGTGGTGGGGCCCTTGTCTCTCAAGTCATGGTGGGAATCTTCAAAGTCTTCGGGGTGGTTCCAAAAAGTCTTCTTTAGAGATATCTTGTCCCCTAAATCCATGGACATGTGTAAAAAAATTCAAATTTGTGGGATATGCTTTAGAATTTTGTGGGATAGGTAGTTTTACTTGTATTCCTCTCATTTGGCTGTAAATAGCGACCTCTTGTACCCCTTGAAGGTTAATTTCGAATTTGAGTGTTTTCTAGCATTATTATGCTTGTGTTTCTTGTGTTCTTAGGTGAATGAAAGTAAGGATTGTCAAAGGAGTGATCAACCTTTGTGGCACTTTATAATTAGAGTTTCAAGGGTAAAGTCTCCTTGGGGTCCTAATTGATCACCCCCCTTCCCCTTTTATTTCTCCTGCACTTCATTTAATTTTCATTTCTCCCTTCTTCCATCACTTGTGTTTCCGAATTTTCGCCAACGTATACCACACACCCATACGGTATCATATCAGCGCCCTAATGGGATCAAGTGGCCTAATCAGCCTAATGGACATAATGGTCATAATGGGCCTAATGGGTCTAAAGGGACGAAGGGGCCCAATGGGCCTAAGTGGCCAAATGGGCCTTGCTGGTATAATGGGCATAATGGGCTTAATGTGCCTAGGCTTAAAATGGTCCTAATTTGCCTCAGTGTCCTAATCGGCCTAATGGGTCGAAGTGGCCTAATGGGAAAAGTTTCCTAATCAACCTAATGGGCATAATGAGCCCAATGGGCTGAATGGGCCAAAGGGGCCTAAGTGGCCAAATGAGCCAAATGGGCCTAATTGGCCTAAGTGGACAATTGAGCTAAAGTTTCCTAATTGGCCTAATAGGCTTAATGGGCCTAATGGGACAAATGGGCGTAAGTGGGCTAAGGGGCCTAAGTGGCCTAATCAACCCAATGGGATTAATGGGCCTAGTGGGTCTAAGTGGTCGAATGGGCCAAATGCCCTAATGGGGAAAATGGGATTAAGTGGCCTAATAGGCCTAAATGGCCTAATGAACCAAAGTGTCCTAATGTACCTAAGTGGCCGAATGAGCCTAAGTGTCCTAATGGAGCTAATGGACCTAAGTGGACGAATGAGCCTAAGTGGCCTAATGGTGCTAATGAGCCTAAGTGTGGGAATGGTATTAAGTTGCGTAATGGGCCTCATGGGTGTAAGGGGCATAATGGGTCTTGTTGTCCTAATGGGCCAAAGTGGCCCAATGGTATTAATGGGCCCAGGTAGCCGAATGAGCCAAATGGGGCTAAGTGGCCCAATTGGAAATGTGCCTAATGGTCCAAATGGGCCTAAGTGGCCAAAGTGGCATGATGGGCTTAATGGGCCTAAGTGTACTAATGGGCATCATGGGACTAAGTGGCTTCATGGGCCTAAGTGTACTAAGTGGCCTAATTGTCCAAATTGACTGAATGGGCCTAATAGGCCTAAGTGGCCTAAAGGGCCTCCTGGTCCCAAGTTTCCAAATGGGCCTATTTGGCCTTAGTGGCCCAATGGGCCTAATTTTACCAATTTTCCTCATGAGCCTAATAATATGAATGAGATGAATGGGCCTAATGGACCTAATTGGGCTAATGGGGTGAAGTGGCCTAATGGGCCTAAGTGGCCTGAATGGGTCTAATGGTTGGAATGGGGATAATGGTCAAAATGGGCCTAATGTGATGAATGGGAATAATGGGCCTATGTGGACTAATGGGCCTAATGGTTCGAATGGGTTTAATGTCCCGAATGGGGTTAATGGGATGAATGGGCCTAATGGGCCGAATGGGCCTAATGGGCCTAATGAGCCTAATGGTATGAAGTGGCCTAAGGGGCCTAAGTGGCATAATGGGCCTAATGGTAAAAATGGGCCTAATGGGCCTAATGGGATGAATGGGACTAATGGGTTGAATGGGCATAATGGGCCAAAGTGGCCTAAGGGGACTAATCGGTCAAACGGGCTTAACGGGTCTAAGGAGCCTAATGGGATGAACGATCCTAATGTGCCTAAGTGACCTAATGGGCCTAAGTGGCATAATGGGATGAATGGGTCTAATGGATCTAATGGGCCTAAGTGACCTAATGGGTCTGATGGGCATAAGTGGAGGAATCAGCCTAATGAGCTTAATGTGCCTAGTTGGACTAATGGGCCAAAGTGGCCTAATCAGCCTAATGGGCTTAAGTGGCCTAATGGGCCGAAGTGGCCTGATGGGACTAAGTGGCCTAATGATTCTAATGGGCCTAAGTGGGTTACAGGTCCTAAGTGGCCTAATTGGCCTAAGTGGCCTAAAAATCCTAATGGGCCAAATGGGCCTAATGGGCCCTATGGGACAAAGTGGCCTAATAGGCCTAATGGGCCTAAGTGGTCGAATGGTCTAAAGTTTCCTAATGGTCCAAAGGGATATAATGGGCCTAAGTGTCTTAATGGGCCTAAGTGACTGAAGGGGACTAATGGGCCTAAGTGTCTTAATGAACCTAAGTGGTCTAATGGGACTGATGGACCTAAGTGGCCTAATGGGCCTAAGTGGCCTCATGGGCATAATGGGCCTAAGTGGCCTAATGGACCAAATGGTCCTAATGGGATGAATGGGATTAATGGGCCCAATGGGTCGAATACGTTTAATGGCCCCAATGGTCCTTAGTGGGCTAAGGGGCTTAATGGGCCTAATAGGTCTAAGTGGCCTAATGAACCTAGGTTGATTAATGGGCCGAAGTGGCCTAATTGGCCAAACGGGCCTAAGTGGCCTAAGTGTCCTAATGAGCCTAATGGGACAAAGTTCCCTAATGGGCCTAGGTGGCCTAATGGGCATAAGTCACCTAATGGTCCTAATGGGCCTAAGTGGCATAATCGGCCTAATGGGATTAATGGGCCTAAATTTCTAAATGTTTCTAATGGGCCTAAGTGGCCTAATTGACCTAATGGGAAAAAGTGGCCTAATCGGTCTAATGGGCCTAAGTGGCATAACGTGCCTAATGGGCTTAAGTGGAATAATGGGCCTAAGTGGCGCGATGTGCCTAATGGGCCTAAGTGGCCTAGTGAGCCTAAAGGGCTTAAGTGGCCTCATGTGCCTAATGTGATTCAGTAGCCTCAAGGGCCTAATGGGCTTAAAGGGACTAAGTGGCTTAAGTGGCCTAATGGGCCTAATCATCCAAATGGACCTAAGTAGCCTGATGGGCCTAATGGGCTAATTTTTTTTAATGGTCCTAATAGTACTAATGGGCCTAATGGGCCTAATAGGAATAATGGGCCTAATGGGCCTAATAGGACTAATGGACCTAGTGGGACTAAGTGGCCTAATGAGCCTAAGTGACCAAATCAGCCTACTGGGCGTAATTGGCTTAAGTGATTGAATGGGACTAAGGGGCCTAATGCAACGAATGTGATTAGGTGTCCTAATGGGCCTAATGGGACTAATGGGATTAAGTGACCTAATCAACCTAATTAAGCTAATGGGTGTAATGGGCCTAAGTGGCTGAATGACCCCAATTAGCCAAATGGGCCTAATGTGCTTAGTAGACCTAATTGGCATAATGGGCCTAAGTGGTCAATGGTCCTAATGGAACTAATGTACCTAAGTGTCATAATGGGCCTAATGCTCTGAATGGTCAGAATGGGCCTAATGTGACTAGCAGGCCTAATGGGCCTAAGTGGATGAATGGGCCCAATGGGCTAAATGGTCCTAAGTGGGGTCCAATGGGGATACTAGGCTTAATGGGCCTAAGTGGCCAAATGGTCGTATGGGCCCAATTGGCCTAATTGGCCTAATGTCCCTAAGTGTCCTAATGGGATTAATGGGCCTAATGGTCCTAATGGGTATATTGTGCCTAAGTGGCCAAAGTGGCCTAATGGGCCTAAAGGGCCGAGTGGGCATAAGTGGCCTTGTTTTCCCAATGGGGCTGAGTAGCCTAATCTGCCTAACCGGCCTGACGGGCCTAATGGGTATAATGGGCCTATGTGGCCTAAGTGTCTTAATGGGCCTAATGGGCCAAATGGGACTAAATGGCCTAATTATCCCAAAGGGTCTAAGTGGCCTAATGGGTAGAATGGGCCTAATAGGCCTAAGTGGCCAAAGGGGATGAAGTGGCCTAATGGACCCAATGGGCCTAAGTGGCCTAATGGGCCTGATGGGACTAATGGACCTAATGGGACTTAGTGGTCTAATGGTCTTAATGGTCCTAATAGTCCTAAGGGACCTAATGTTCCTAATGTTCCTAATGGGCCTCAGTGGTCGAATGGGCCTAATGGGCCTAATGGGACTAGTGGGCTTAAGTGGCCTAATGAGATGAATGGGCTTAAGTGGCTTAATGGGCCTAATGCTCCTAATGGGCCTAAGTTTCCTGATAGGCTTAAGTGACCTAATTAGCCTAATGAACCTAATGGGTGTAATGGTCCTATGTGGATGAATGGGCATAATTGGCTGAATGGGCCTAATTTTCCTAGTGGGCCTAATGGGCCTGATGGTACCAATGTGTCTGAGTGGCCTAATGGGGCTAATGGGCCTAATTGGACTAAGTGGCCTCATGCGCCTCACTAACCCTATGGGCTTAAGTGGCCAAATGGGCCTGATGGGCCTAATGGGCCTCATGGGCCTCAGTGGCTGAAGTGGCCTAATGGGCCTCATGGGCATAAGTGATGAATGGCCCTAGTGGGATTAAAGAATGTAATGGGACCAATGGGACTAATTGGAATGATGGACCTAATGGGCCGAAGTTACCTCATGGGCCCAGTGTCTATAATGGGCCTAATGGGCCTTAGTGGACTGAGTGTGCATAAAGGGACTAATGGGTCGAAGGGGCCTAAGTGGCCTAATGGGCCTAATGGGACCAATAGACCTCATTGTCTGAATGTACCTAAGGGGCCTAATGGGATGATTGGGCATAATGGGCCCAACAGGCCTAATGGGACGAATGTGCCCAGTGGCCCCACTGGGCCTAATGGGCCTAAGTGGCCTAAAGAGCCTAGTGGGTCTAATGGGTTTGATGGGATGAAGTGGCCTGATGGTTCTAATAGTCCTCATGGTCATAGTGGGCCTAAGTGGCCTCATGGTCCCAATGGGCCTAATGGGCCTTAGTGTCCTAATGGGCCTGATGGGCCTCATGGGTGTGATGGGCCTCATGGGTGTGATGGGCCTCATGGGCCTAATGGGCCTCATCGGTGAAATTCTCATCATGAGTCTTATGGTCCTGATGGGCCTAATGGACCTAATGGTCCAAATTGGCCAAGTGGGCCTAATGGGCCTAGGTTCCCTAATGGGCCTAATTGGCCTAATGGGGTTAATTGTCCTAATGGACCTAATGGGATTAAATGGCCTAATTGGTATAATCGACCAAATGGGGATAATGGTCTTAAGTGGCCTAAGTAGCTTAATGGACCTAATGGGCCTAATAGGACTAATGGGTTTAATATGCCTAATGTTCCTAAGCATCCAAATGGGCCTAATGGGCGTAGGTGGCCTAATTGGACTAATGGACCTAAGTGTCCTAATCAGGATAATCGAATGAATGGACCTAATGGGACTCAGTGGCCTAAGTGGATTAATGGGCCTAATGGGCCTAATGGGACTAATGGGTTTAATTAGCAAAATGGGCCCAAGTGGCTTAATGGGCCAAATGGACCTATGTGGCCTAAGGGCACTAATGGGACTAATTTACCTAATAGGGATAATGGGTATAATGGGACTAATGGGTTTAGTAGGCATGATGGGCCTAAGTGTCCTAATGGGCCTAATGTACCTAATGGGCCTAACTAGCATAATGGGCCTAAGTGGACTAGTGGACCTAATGGGCCTAATTGGCCTAAGTGGCCTAATCCCCTAAATCGATTAAATGGGCCAAATGAGACTAATGGGCCTAATGGTCCTAATGTGCCTATGTAACCTAATTGGCCTAATGTGCCTAATGAGCCTAATGGGCCTAAGTGGCCAAAGTGTCATAAGCGGACTAATCAAGCGAATGGGACTAATGGGCCAAAGAGTCCTAATGGGACTAATGCCTAAGTGTCCTAAGTGGCCTAATAGGACGAATGGGCCTTATGGGCATAATTGACATAATGGACCTAAGTGGCCTAAGTGGTCTAATCTGCCTAATTGGCTGAATCTTCATAATGGGCCTAAATGGCCTAGTGGTCCTAATGGGCCTAAGTGGCCTAAGTATCCTAATCAGTTTAATCTACTGAATGGGCCTAATGGGACTAATGGGCCTAAGTGGCCTAATGGGCCTGATAGGACAAAGTGGCATAATCCGCCTAATCGACTGAATGGGCCTTAGTGGCCCAATGGGCCTCAAGGTCCTAATGGGCATAAGTGGCCTAATCAGGCTAATCGACCGAATGGGCCTAAGTGGGTAAATCAGCCTAATCAACCAAATGGGCCTAATGGGCCTAAGTGGATAAATGGGCCCAATGGGATAAGTGGACTAATCATCCTAATCAACTGAATAGGCTGAATGAGCCTAAGTGGCATAATGGGTCTAAATGGCCTAATGAGTCTAAGTGGCCTAAGTGGCTTAATCGGCCTAATTGACCGAATGGGACTAATGGTCCTTATGGTCCTAAGTGGCGGATTGGGCATAATTGGATTATGTGGATGAATTGGCCTAATTGGCCTAATTGTCCAAATTGGGGTAATGGGCCTAATGGGCATAATGGGCCTAAATTGTCGAATGAGCTTAAGTGGCATTATGAGCCTAATTGACCTAAGTGGCCTAATGGGGCTAGTGGCCCTAAATGGTCGAATGGGCCTAATGGGCCTAATGCGCCTATAGGGCCAAATGGGCCTATTGGTCCTATTGGGTTTAATGGGCCTTAGTGGTCTAATTGTACAGAGAGCCTAAATGGCCTAATGAGCCTAATGGGCCTAAGTGGCCTAGTGGGACTAAGTTTCCTAAGTGGCCTAATCAGCCTAATCGAACAAATGGGCCTAGTGGGCCTAAGTGGCATAATGAGACTAATGGGACTTAGTGGTATAATGGGCCTAATAGGCCTTAGTGGTCGAATATGCCTAATGGGCATGATGGGATGAAGTGGCCCAGTGGACCTCATAGTCCTAAGTGGCCTAATGGACCTCATGGTACTAAGTGGCCTATGGGTCCTAATGGTCCTCAAGAGCCTAAGTATCCTATTATTCCTCATGGGCCTAAGTGGCCTCATGGCCCTAATGGGCCCAAGGGGCCTAAGTGGCCTAATGGGACTAATGGGATTAATGAGCTTAACGAGCCTAGGTGCCAAATGGGCCAAAGTGGCCTAAGGGGCCTAATGGGACTAAGTGGCCTAATGGGCCTAGGTGGCCTAATGGGATTAATGGGCTTAACGGGTCTAGAGGCCAATTGGGATTAATGGGCCAAATGGGATGAATGGGCCTAATTGACCTAAGTGTCCTAATGGGCCTCAGTGTCCTAATGGGTCAATGTTTCCTAATCGGCCTAATGGGATTAACGGTATAAATGGTCTTAATGGTCCTAATGGGTCTAAGTGGCCTAATGGGCCTAATTGGATGAATGAGCCTAATTAGCCTAAGTGGTCCAATGGGCCAAATGGGCTAAATGGGCCAAATGGGCCAAAATGGCCTAATGGTCCAAAGTTTCCTAATCGGCCCAATGGGATTAATGCTCCTAATGGACTAGTGGGCCTAATGGGCCTAAGTTCCCTAATGGACCTAAGTGGACTAATTGGCATAATGGGCTTAATGGGCTTAATGGGCCAAGTGGGCCTAAATTTCCTAATGGGGATTAGTGGCCTAATCGGCCTAATGGGCCTAAGTGGCCTCATGTGCTTAATGGGTTTAACGGGCCTAGGGTCCAAATGGGCCTAATGGACCTAATGGTACAAATGGGCCTAGTTAACCTAAGTGCTCTAATGGGCCTAATGGGCCTCATGGGTCTAAGTTCCCTAATAGGTCTAAGTTGACAAATCATCCTTATGGGATTAATGGGTCTAAGGGGCCTAATGGGCATAATTGGACTAATGGGCCTAAGTGGCCTAATTAGCCTAATGGGATTAATGGTCCTAGTGGGTCTAAGTGGTTGAATGAGACTAATGGGCCTAAGTGTCCCAATCATCTTAATGGTCCTAAGTGGCCTAGTAGGCCTAAGTGACCCAATGGGATGAATGGGCATAATGGGCCTAATGGACATAAGTGGCCTAATGCGCCTAAGTAGCCGAATGGGTCTAAGTGGACCAATGGGCCTAATGGGACTAAGTGGACTGATGGGACTAATGGGTCTTGCTGGCCTCATGGGCCTAAAGGGACTTAATGACCTCATGGGCCTAATGGACCTAAATGCCTTAAGTGGCATAATGGGCCTAATGGGCCTAATGAGCATAATGGTCCAAATTGGCCTACTGGGCCTAAATAGCCGAATGAGATGAATGGGCCTAATGGGTTGAATGAGCCTAGTGTCCTAATGGGCTTAATGGGTCAAATGGGCCTAAGTTTCTTAATGGGCTTAATGGGCCTAAGTTTCCTAATGGGCTCAAGGGGCCTTAGTGGCTTAAGGGTCATAGTTGGTGCAAGTGGTTTAAGTGGCTAAATGGTTCGAATAGGCCTAAGGGGCCTAAGTGTCCTAATAGGCCTAATGGGACTAAGGGGCCTAAGTGGCCTAATGGGCCCAATGGGTCGACGTTGTCTAATGGCCCTAATAAACCTAAGTGGCCTAATAGGCCTAGTGGGCCTAATGAGACTAAGTGGATGAATGGATTGAAGTGGTCTAATGGGACTAATGTGCCTAGTGGGTCTAATGGGCCTAAGTAGCCTAATGGGCCTACTAAACCTACTAGTCCTAATGGGTCTAAGTGGATTAAGTGGCCTAGTGGGACTAATTGGATTAATGTACCTAATGGGCCAATTGGTCCTAAGGGGCCTAATAAGCCCAATGGTCCTAATAGGCCTAAGTGGCCTAATAGGCCTAATGGCCCTAAGTGACCTAATTGGCCTATTGGGCCTAATGGGCATAATGGGCCTAATTGCCCTAAGTGGCCTAATGGGCCTAATTTAATTAATGGGACTTATGGGATTAATGGGCCTAAGTGTCCTAATGGGTATATTTGGTCTAAGTGCCCAAATGGGCCTAAGTGGCCTGATGGGCATAATGGGCCTAAGTGGCCTCATGGGCCTCATGGGCTGAAGTGGCCTAATGGGCCTAATGGGATGAAGGGACTAATGGGCCCAAGGGGCTAATGGGCCTAATGGGTCAAATTGTATGAATGGGATTATTGGGCCTTTGTGCCAAATGACCCTAATGGGTTTAATGGGCCTAATGGGCTTTATGGGATTAAGTAGCCTAATGGGCCTAAGGGGCCTAATGGGCCTAAGTTTCCTAATGTGCCTAGGTGGACTAATGGTCTAAATGGGCCTAATAGTCCTAATGGGCCTAAGTAGCATAATAGGGCTAATGGGACTAAGGGGCCTAAGTGTCCAAATAGGCCTAATGGGTTGACGTCATCTACTAGGCCTAGTGGGCCTAAGTGGATGAAGTGGCATAATGTGCCTAATGGGCCTAATGTGCCTAATGGGCTAATTGGTCCTAACGGGGCTAATATGCCTAATGGTCTGAATGGGGCTAAGTGGCCTAATAGGCCTAATGGGCCTAATGGGACTAAGTGGACTAATGGTCCTAAGTGGCCTAATGGGCCTAATGGGCCTAATTGGCCTAATTGGACAAATGGTCCTAATTGGATTAATGGGCCTTGTGGGATTAATGGGTCTAAGTGGCCAAATGGGCATAAGTGGTCTTATGGAAAAAATGGGCCTCATGGGCCTGAGTGGCCTCATGGGACTCATGTGCCGAAGTGGCCTAATGGGCCTAATGAGACCAAGGGGATAATGGGCCCAAGGGGCTAATGGGCCTAATGAGTTAAATTGGATGAATGGGCTTAATGGGCCTTGGTTCCAAATGGTCCTAATGGGCTTAATGGACCCAAGGGGCTTGATCAGATTAAATATCCTAATGGTCCTAATGTGCCTAAGTGTCCTAATGAGCCTAGGTGGACTAATGGGCCTAGTGGGATGAATGGACCTAAGTGGCATAAGAGGCCTAAGTGGCCTAAAGGGTGTAATGGGCCTAATGGGCTTAAGTGGACTAAAGGGCCTAATTGGCCTAAGGGGGATAAGTGGACTAATGGGCTGAATGGGCCTAAGTGGCCTAATGAGCGTAAGTGGCATAATGGGCCGAAGTTTCTTAATTGGTCTAAGGGGTGTAATGGGCCTAAGTGGACTAATGGGACTAAGGGTCCTAATGGGCCTAGGGGGCCTAATGGGCCTATGTCGCCTAATGGGATTAATGGGATTAATGAGACTAGGGGCGAAATGGGCCTAATGGCCTGAATGGGCCCAATTGTCATAAGTAGCCAAATGGGCCTAAGTGGACTAATGGACCAAAGTTGCATAATTAGCCTTATGGTATTAATGGGACTAATGGGATAAATGGGCCTAATGGTCTGAATGGGATTTAGTGGCTTAATGGGTCGAATGGGCCTAATTGGCCAAAGTGGCCTAATGGGCCTAATGGGCTGAAGGGGACTAATGAGACAAAGTTTCCCAATCGGCCTAATGGGCTTAATTGAAAAAACGGGCCTCATGGTCCAAATGGGACTAATGGGGAAAATGGAAAAAATGAGCCTATGTGGCCCAATGGGCCCAATGTGATTAATGGACCTGGTGGGCCGAAGTGGCCTAATGGGCCTTAGTGTCCTCATCGGCCTAATGTGCTGAAGTGTCCTAATGGGCCTAAGTAGCCTAATGGGGCTAAGTGGACTAATTGTCTTAATGGTATTAACAAGCCTAAGGAAAAAATGGGCCTAATGGGTATAATGAGCTGAATTAGCCAAATTAACCTAAGTGGCCTAATGGGAATAATGGGCCAAATGGGTCTAAGTGGATTAATGGGATGAGGTTTCCTAATCAGCCCAATGGGACTATGTGGTCCTAAGGGGACTAATGATCCTAAGTGGGTCTAAGTGGGCATAATGGGCCTAATGGACTAATGGGCCGTAGTGGTCCTAATGGGATGAAGTGTCCTAATGGGATTAAAGGGCCTAATGGGCCAATGTGGACTAATGGGACTAAGTGGTGTAATCGTAGTTGAATGGTCTTAAGTGGCCTAATGGTCCTAGTGGGCCTATGTGACCAAATTGGCCTAGGTGGCCTAATGGGTCAAATGGATTGTATGGTTTGAATGGGCCTAAGTGGACGAATTGGCTTAATGATCCTAATGGTTCAAAGTGGCCTAATAGTCCTAAGTGACCGAATGGGCCTAAGGGGCCTAATGGGACTCATGGGCCTAAGTGGATAAATGGGCCTAAGTGGCCTAATGGACCTAATGGGATGAATGGGCCTCATGGGCATAAGTGGACTAATGGGCCAAATGGGACTAAGTGGACTAATGGACCTGATGGCCCTCATGGGTTGAAGTGGCCAAATGGGCCTATGAGGCCTTAGTGACCCAATCGGCATAATTTGCCTAAGTGGCCTGATGGGCCTAATGGGATGAATGAGATGAATGTGCCTAATAGTAAGTGTCCTAATGGGCCTAAGTGGCCTAATGGGCCTAATTGGATGAATGGGCCAAATAATCCTAAGTGGCCTAATGAGCCTAATGAGCCAAAGTGGCCTAATCATCCTAATGGGATTAATGGGCCTAAGTGGCCTAATGGGTCTAAGTGGCCTAATGAGCCTAATGGACCAAAGTGAAAAAATGGGTCCAATGGTCCAAAGTGGCCTAATCGGCCTAATGTTCCCAAGTGGCCTAATGGGCCAAAGTGGGCGAAGGGGCCTAAGTGGCCTAATAGGCCTGATGGGGCTCAGTTTCCTAAGAGGACTAAGTGGACTAATGGGAATAAGTTGCTTAATGGGTCTAATGGTCCCAAGAGGCCTAATGGGCCTAATGGGCCGAATAGATCTAATGGACCTAATGAGCCTAATGGGACGAAAGGGTCGAATGGGCCTAATGGGCCTCAGTGGCCTAATCGACCTAATGGGATTAATGGGCCTAAGTGTCTTAATGGACCTAATGGCCCTAATGGGATTAAGTGTCCTAATGGGACTAATGGGCCAAAGTGGCCTAATGGGCCTAATGGGCCTAATAGGCCTAAGGGGCCTAAGGGGCCTAACTGGCCTAAGTGGCCCAATGGGCCGAATGGGAATAATGGGACTAAGTGGACTAATGGGACTAAGTGGCCTAAGTGTTCTAATGGGCCTAATGGGCCAAAGTGGACTAATGGTCCTAATGGGCCTAAGTGGCCTAATGGGCCTAAGTGGCCTGATGGGTCTAATGGGTCTAAGTGGCATAATGGGCCTAATGGGTTAATGAACATAATGGGACTAATGGGACTTAGTGGCCTAATGGGGCTTAGTTTCCCAATGGGACTATTGGGACTAAGTGGCCTAATGGGCATAATGGGCCTAAGTGGCCTAATGGGTTGAATGGGACTCACTGTCCTAATGGGCCTAATGGGCCTAAGTGGCCTAATGGGCCGAATGGTCCTAATGGGTGTATGTTTCCTAATAGGTCTCAGTGTCCTAAGTGGCCTTATGGGCCAAATGGTCTAAATGGGCATAATTGGCCTAAAGGGACTAATGGTCCTCACTAGCCTAATGGTCCTAATACGTTGAATGGGCCTAAGTGGCCTAATGTGCCTAAGTGGCATAAGTACCCTAAGTGTCTTAATGGGACTAAGTGGACTAATGATACTAGTGGGCCTAGTGGTATTAAGTGGCCAAAGGGACCTAAGTGGCCTAATGGTCCTAAGTGGCATAATAGGCCTAAGTGGCCGAAAATGCCTAATTGGCCAAAGGAGACTAAGTGGACTAATGGACATAATTGGCCTAAGTGGCCTAATGGGCCTAAGTGGCATAATGGGCCTAAGTGGACTAATGTGCCTAAGGTGACTAAGTGGCCTAAGTGTCCTAAGTGGCCTAATGTTCCAAATTGACCTAATGGGCCTAGTGGGCCTGAGTGGCCTAATGGTCCTTAGTGGCCTATTGGGGATAATGCATAGAATGGGATTAAGTGGCATAATGGGATCAATGGTCCTAATGGGCCTAAGTGTTATAATGGGCCTAAGCGGCCTAATGGGCCTAAGGGCCCTAAGTGGCCTAATGGACCTAAGTGGCCTAAGGGGGCTAAGTGGCCTAATGGGTCTAATGGAACTAATGGGCCTAACGGCCCTCAATGACCTAATAGGCCTATATGGAATAATGGGCCTAATGCGCTGAATGTGCCTAAGTGGCATAATGGGCCTAAGTGGAACAATGGACCATAGTGGCCTAATATGCCCAAGTGGCCTAATGGGCCTAAGTGGACAAATGGGCCTAAGAGGCATAATGGGTTTAATAGACCTAATGGGCCTAATGGGCCAAATTGGGAAAATTGTCCTAATGTTCCTAATGGACCATATGGTCCTAAATAGCCTAACAGTCCTTATCCAATGGGCATATTGGGTCGAATGGGCCTAATGGGCCTAAGTTGCCTAAGGGTCAAAATGGGCCTAATTGGGCTAATGAGCCTAACTTCCCTAACTACCCTAATTGGCCTAATGTGCCTTATGGTTTTAATTTTCCTAAAGCACCTAAGTGTCCTAATGGGTCTAATGGGCCTAATGGGCCTAATGGACTTAAGTGGATTAATGGTTTTAATTGGCGTAATGGGCATAATGGTCCATACGGGGCTATGTGGACTAATGGGACTAATCTAATGGGATTAATGGGACAAATGGGCCTTAGTGGACTAATGGACTGAATGGGATTAATGGTATGAAGTGCCCCAATGGGAATAATGGGACTAAGTGGCTGAATGGGTCTAACTGGCATAATAGGCCATATGTGTCTAGTGGGCCTAATGGTCCTAATGGTCCTAAGTGGACTAACTGGACTAATGACCCTAATGAATGAACCTAATGTATCTGCACTCTCCTGGATCCTGATGTTCCTGTTTCCTCCTCTTACCCTCCTATGGTTTTGAGTGTCAGCTTGACGGTGATGGTGCCACATCACCTGATCCATAGTCTTCCTTCTTTTTCTTTCTTTTTCTTCCCTCTGAACTGATGTGTCTTGCTGGTGTGGTCACTGCATGATGTTCACCACCCCTCTTTCGATTTATCCCTTTGCATCGGACCCCTATTCTTGGTCTGTGTGTGTGGGTGCTTTAGAAGTATTAGGTCGTCTCTGGTGAGTGTGCCCAGTGCCTTCATTCTCCTCTACTCATGGTGGCCTACCCAACACTTTTGTCTTCACTTTGGTCTCACTCGATCTAGGATCTGGGCTTACTTGGGATAGTGCTGAAGTAGGGATGGTAGTGATCTCAGCTCGGGTTCATTCCTCTATTTGGATCCTTCTCTATTTTTCATATGCGGATCGAGGTCTCATATAGTGATTTTTTTTTTTATTGATTTTGCTTCTCTATTATTGGTTCTCTGTTTCGTTGGACTGATGTCGTTTCCGGCTTGGTACCCTACCAAGGCCTCTATCTTCTCATACTTTCTACAATCATTTCCCTATCTTTACAGTGAGTGTGGGTCTTCATGGAGGTTTTGGGAGGTGCAGATCCAGTGTCTTAGGGTATCTGAGAGGGCGAATAGACCTTCTTTGAAGGTTCTAATGGTTGTGATTTTTTATTTTGATGGTTTTTTGGTGGTGAAGTTGAAGTTTTACATTGGAAATATGAAGACATCGGTGGTGATTAGTGGACATCCCGGTTTGTTTTTCTCTGGTTCTCAGCTCCAATGAAGATGGTTGATGACAATGAAGGTGGTGTTATCACTGGAGATGTGGTGACTCTGGCAGTGATGGTTATAACAATGATGTTCCAAGTGGATTAAAATGAGGTGATAATGACAATGGGTTATGATTATGGCAATAGATTCTTCGATGTGCTATGTTTTATGCAGCGACTGCATGATTTGTGGGATCTGTCGCTAAAGAGACGGTTCTCGCGGTGATGATACTCATTTCAAATTTTAAATCTCTGGACTGTTTTTGAAATTTTGATATGTGTCATGTTGTACAGTTTAGGATTCCCACTTTTTTACTCAAAGTGGATTTTATGAAAATTAAAAAAATGGTTTGGAGGGCCTAATGGGCCTAAGCGGCCTAATATGCCTAATGGGCCTAATAGGCCTAATAGGCTTAAGTGGCCTAATGGGCCTAACTGGACTAATGGGACTAAGTTTCCTAATGCTCCCAATGGGCCTAAGGGGATGAATGGGCCAAATGGGACTAAGTGGCCTAATGGATAATGGGCCTAATGGACATAATGGGCCCAATGGGCCTAAATGGCTTAAGTGGCATAAAGGGCCTAATGGGGCTAAGTGGCTGAGTGGGCCTAAGTTTCCTAATAGTCACAATGGGCCTAATAGGCATAAGTGGCCTAATGGTCCTAAGTGGTTGAGTGGGCCTAAGTGTCCTAATAGGACCAATGGGCTTAATTGGTATAAGTGGCCTAATGGGCCTAAGTGGATTAATGGGCCTAATGGGCCTAATGGGCCTTAGTGGCATAATGGGACTAACTGGCCTAATGGGCCTAAGTGGCTTAATGGGTCCAATGGATAATGGGCACCATATGGGCCTAAGTTTCCTAAGAGGCCTAATGGGCCTAATCGGCCTAAGCGGACAAAGTGGCCTAATGGGACTAATGTGCTCAATAGGCCTTAGTGGAATAATGGGACTAAGTGAATTAATGGTCCTAATGGGCCAAAGATGCATAAGTAACCTAAGGGGACTAATGGTCTCAATGGGACTAAGTGGCCTAATGGGACTGAGTGGCCAAAGTGTCCTAATGGGCAAAAGCGAACAAAGTGGCATAAGCGGCCAAAAGGTCCAAATGGGATCAATGGGCCTAATGGGACTAAGTGGACTAATGGGCCTAAGTGTCCTAATGGGACTAATGTCCCTAATCGGACTAATGGGTCTAAGCAGCCTAAGTGGCCTCAGGGGCCTAATAGGCTTAATGGGCCTAAGTCACCAAGTGGGCCTAAGTGGCCTAATAGGTCAAATGGGCTTAATGGGCACAAGTGACCTAATGGGCTTAAGTGTCCAAAAAGGTCTTAGTGACCTAATGGGTATAAATGGCCTAATGATCCAAATGGATAATGGGTCTAATGGGTCTAAGTGGCCTAAGGGGCCTAATGGGCCTGAGCAGCCAAAGTGGACTAATGGGCCTAATGGACTCAATCGGACTAAGTGGCATAATGGGACTGAGTGGCCTAAGTGTCCTAATGGGCCTAATGGGCCTAAGCGTCCTAAGTGACCTAAGGGTCCTAATGGGACTAATGGGATCAGTGGGCCTAAGTGGCTTAAGTGGCCTAATGGGCCTAAGCAACCTAAGTGAACTAAGGGGCCAAATGGGCTTAATGAGCCTAAGTGGCCTAATGGGCCTAACCAACCTAAGTGGCCAAAGTGGACTAATTGGCCTAATAGGCCTAATGGGCCTAAGCGTCTTAAGTGGTATAAGGGGCCAAATAGGCCGAATGGGATCAATGGGCCTAAGTGTCTGAATGGGCCTAAGTGGCCTAATGGGCCTATGTGGCCTAAATGGGCTAATGGGCCTAATGTGTCGAAGTGGCATAATGGGCCTAATGAGCCTAAATGGTCTAATGGTCCTAATGGGTCTAATGGGGCTAATGAGCCTAATTGGCCTAATGGGCGGAATGAGACTAGTGGGCCTAGTGGGCATAATAGACCTCAGTGGCCTAATGGGCCTAAGTGGCCTAATTAGCCTAATGGGCTGAGGTGACCTAATTGGCCTAAGTGTACGAATCGACCTAATGGGTCGAATGTTCCTAATGAGCCTAATGGGATGAAGTGGCCTAATGGGCCTAATGGGCCTAAGTGGCCTAATGAGATTTATGGGCCTAAGTGGCCTAATTGGATTAAGTGGCCAAATCGATCAAATAGGCCAAAGTGGACTAATGGGCCTAATGGGCCAATTGGGCCTTAGTGGCCTAATGGGCCAAATGGGACGAATGATCCTAAGTGACCTAATTAGCGTAATGGGTCAAATGGGCCTAAGCGGCCTAATCATCATAATGGGTATAATGGGCTTAAGTGGCCTAATGGTTCGAATGGTCCTAATGGGTCGAGTGGGATTAATGGTCCTAATGGTTCTATGTGAACTAGTGGGCCTAATGGGACTAAGTGGCCTAATTATCCTAATGGGCCTAATTGGCCAAATCAGTATAATGGGTTTAATGAGCCTAAGTGGATGAATAGGCATAATGGGCCTAAGTTGCCTCATGGTCTGAATGGGCCTAAGTGGACTCATCGTCCAAACACCACACCAGTTGTCGAAGCTTGTTGGAGACTATCATAGTCGTTGTAAACCATCATCACCTAGTATCATCATTTTACCCAGTGAACCAGAAAAGAAACCACCAAAGCTCAGCACATCAAACGCATACCTAAAAACGCGATATTGTTGTGAACCACACTAAAGACCACCACAAAAACCACACATGAACATGAAGAAAACCTGAAACAGAAATCGGAACCATGTCGTTGCCACTCAGTAAGATGAATAAAACCAGAATGTCACCATATGGGAAAATCAACTCAAAATGCAAGAGAATCCTAGTCATCCACCCAACCCCACATCCCAAAACCTCTTTGAACCCACCACTCTGTATCCAACCAGGAGAGGAGACGAGGGATTAGAGGTCAGGGCATCGCTTTGAATGATCAGGAACTCCAAACACTGGCATCATCAATGAGAATGAAACCAAAATCCCAAAAAAGGGGAAATGGGACTGAGGAGTGTCATAAAAGCATTGACCGTTAAACCACGTAGCCCAAAACCACTGAGTTATCAACACTCTAGATCCATCCCAGAAAGGATTGGTGTAACGTGAGGTCAGAGCCGGGTTGTAGTGGTCATGAGCTTCCAAACAACCATCGCCAAGATCCAAATCACAACCAACGAAGGGGACTATAACCCTATAGAGCATATCAAAAGGGGATCCGCATAGTGAGCCAACGACCGATGACAGATCCACCAATGAAGATACCACAGATTATGATGAAATTCGAGCAACCACCGTCATTGACCAGATTTGGAGAGGATCCGCACGTGAGCCACCGACGGATGCCGCAACCACCATCACCGCAAGATCCAAGGAGGAAGCGCCTAGACACATAGTACAAGAAGGGGAGAAACTGGTGATGGAAAGCGGATAAAAAAACAGAACACAACAGCCTCAAGATCACAATGCCGAAGTAGCGATATGGATGAGGTGGAGAAAGTAGCCGCCGCAAGTGGATTAAGGAAAAACCCTAGAGGAAGGGAAGAAGAAGTCAGGAGGGCCGAGGGATCCAGAAGAGTGCGGCGCCATATTTTATTCTAATTGGCCTAATGGGACTAAGTAGAAAATGGGCCTAATGGGACTAATGGGCATAATGGGCCTAAGTGGTCTAATGGGCCTAATGGGCCTCAATGGCCTAAGTAACTTAAGTGGCCTAATGGGCCTAAGTAGCATAATGGGCCTAAGTGGCCTAATGGTCCTAGACAGCCTAATGGGCCTAATGGAAATAATGGGCTGAAGTGGCCTAAGTGTCCTAATGAGATTAATGGGCCTAAGTGGCCTAATTGGCCCAAGTGGCCTAAGTGGTCTAATGGGCCTAATGGGGCGAAGTGTCCTAATGGGCCTAATGGGTATCAGTGGCCTCATGGGTCTAATGGGCCTAAGAGTCTGAAGTGACCTAATGGGCCCAGTGTGCCTAAGTGGCCTAATGGGCCTAAGTGGCCTAATGGGCCTAATGGGCCTCAGTGGAATAATGGGATTAAGTGGACAAATAGGTATAATGGGCATAATGGGCATAAGTGTCCTAAGTTCTATAAGTGGCCTAAGTGGCCTAATGGGCCTTATGGGCCTTAGTGGAATAATGGGACTAAGTGGCCTAAGTGGCCTAATGGGTCGAATGGGCCTAAGTGTCCCAATGGGCCTAATGGGCTTCAATGGTCGAATGGACCTAATGGGCTTGAGTGGACGAATAGACCTAATGGGCCTAAGTGACCTAATGAGACTAATGGGACTTAGTGCCCAAATGGGCCTAATGGGACCATGTAACCTAAGAGGCCTAATGGGCATAATGGGCCTAAGTTGCCTAATGAGCTGAATGGGCCTAAGGGGGCTTATGGGCTTAATGGGCCTCAGTAGCCTAATTGGCCTAAGGGCCTAAGTGGCCGAAGTGGCCTGATGGGCCTAATAGCCCTAAGTGGCCTAACGGGCCTAATGGGCCTAAGTGAACTAATGGGCCTAAGTGGCATAATGGACCTAATGGGCATAATGGGCCAAAGTGGCCAAAGTGGCCTAATGGGCCAAATGGGCCTAAGTGACCTAATGGACCTAATGAGCCTAAGTGACCTAATGGGCCTCAATGGACTAATGGGCATAATGGGCTTAAGTGGTCTATGTGGCCGAATGGTCCTATTGATACTAATGGGCCTTAATGGCCTAATGGGCCTAAGTGGACTAATGGGACTAATGAGCCTAATGGGCCTCCACGGTCTAATGGCCCTAATGGGCCTCAGTGGTCTATGTGGAATAATGCACCTAACGGGCCTAAGTGGCTTAATGGTACTAATGGGCCTAAGTGGCATAATGGGCCTAAGTGGCCTAGTGGACCTAATGGGCCTCACTGGCCTAATGAGCCTAATGATCCTAAGTGGCCTAAGTGGCATAATGGGCCGAATAGGACTAATGGGACTAGTGGGCCTCAGTAGCCTAATGGGCCTACTAGGCCTACGTGGCCTAATGAGCCTAATGGGACTAAGTTGCTGAAATGGCATAATGGGCCTCTATGGCCTAACAAGCATAATGGGACTAATGGGCCTCAGTGACCTAATGGGCCTAGTGGGACTAATGGGCCTAAGTGGCTGAAATTGCATAATGGGCCTATGTGGACTAATCGGCTTAATGGGCCTAAGTGGCCTAATGGGCCTATGTGACCTAATGGGCCTAAGTGGCCTAATTGGCCTAAGTGGCCTAATTGGACCAAGTGGCCTAAAGGGTCTAAGTTGCCTAATGGGCCTAAGTGGCCTAATGGGCCTAATGGTCATAATGAGCCTAAGTGGCCTAGGTGGCCTAATGGGTATAATGGGCCTAAGTGGCCTAATGGGCCTAAGTTGCCTAATGGGCATAAGGGGATGAAGTGGCCTAATGGGCTTAATGGGCCTTAGTGGCTGAATGGGTCTAAGTAGTCTAATGGGCCTAATGAGCTTCAGTGGCCTAATGGGCCTAACAGTCCAAATGGTCCTAAGTGGCCTAATGGGCCTAATGGGCCTAATAGGCCTAAGTGGCCTAATGAGACGAATGAGCCTAAGTGTCCTAATGGGCCTAAATGGACTAATGGGCCTTAGTGGAAAAATGGGCCTAATGGGACTAAGTGTCCTAAGGGGCCTAATGGGATTAATGGGACTAAGTGGCCTAATAAATTAAATGGGACTAAGTGGCATAATTGGCCTAACAGGCCTCAGTGGACTAATGGGTCTGATGGGCCTAATGGGCCTGAGTGGCATAATGAGCTGAATGGGCCTTTGTGGCTAAATGGTCCTGATGGGCCTGATGGTCATAATGGGTCGAATTGGACTAAGCGGTCTGATGGGCTTGATGGGTCAGATGGGTCTAATGGGCCTCAGTGAAAAAATGAGCGAAATGGGCCTAAGTGGCCTAATGAGCCTAATGGGCCTTATGGACCTTATGAGCCTAATAGGTTAAGCGACCTGATGAGCATGATGGGCTGATAGGCCAATTGGGCATAATGGGACTTAGTGGCCTCAGTGGCCTCATGGGCCCCATGGGCCTAATGGTCTTAAGTGGCCTAATGGGTCTATAGAGCCTAATTGGCCTAATGGCCATGATGGGCCTAATGGGCGTAATGCGCCAAGGTGGCTTAATGGGCCTAAGTGGCCTTAGGGGCTTAATGGGCCGAAGTGTCCTACTAAGCTTAGTGGGCCTAAGTAGCCTAATGGGCCTAATGGGCCTAAGTAGCCTAATGGGCCTAAGTGGCCTAATGACACTAATGAGCCTAAGTGGACCAATGGGCCTAATGGGCCTTAGTGGTCGAATGGGCCCAATGGGCATAATGTGCCTAAGTTACCCGAGTGACCTAATGGGCCTAAGTCACCTAATGGGGCTCAGTATCCTAATGGGCCTAATGAGGTTAATGGGCCTAAGTGGCCTAATGGGCCTAATGGGCCTAAGTGGCCTAATGAGCCGAATGAGCCTAAGTGGCCTAATGGGCCTCAGTGGCCTAATGGGATGAATGTGTCTAATGGGCCTAATGGGATGGAGTGGTTGAAATGGACTAATGGGCCTAAGTGGCCTAATGGGCCTAATGGGACCTAGTGGCATAATGGGACTCAGTGGCTGAAATGGCCTAATGGGCCAAAGTGGCCTAATTGGAATACTGGGCCAAAGTGGCCGAATGGGCCTAATTGGCCTAAGTGGCCTAATGGGCCTAATGGACCTAAGTGGCCTAATAGGCTAAAGTGGACTAATGGGCGTAAAAGGCATAATGGTCCTAAGTGGCCTAAGTGGCATAATGGGCCTAAAGGACCTAATGGGCCTAAGTGGACTAATGAGCCTAATGGGCATAAGAGGCCTAAGTGGCCTAATGAGCCTAATGGGCCACAGTGGATGAATGGTCCAAGGTGGCCTAATGGGCCAAATGGGCCATGGCCTATTGGCCCAAATGGGGTTAATGGGCCAAATTTACCTAGTGGGCCTAATGGGACTGATGAGAAAAATGGGCCTAAGTGACCTAATGGGCCAAATGGGCCTCGGTGTCCTAATGGGATGAATGGACCTTAGTCGCCTAAGTGGCCTAATGGGCTTAATGGGCCTAATGGGCCTAAGTGGCCTAATGCACCGAATGGGCCTAAGGGGCCTGGTGAACCTAATGGGCCTAAGTGGCCTAATGAGCATCATGGGCCTAATGGGATTAATGGACCTAAGTGTCCTAATGAGTTAGTGGTCCTGATGGGCCTAATGGGCTTAATGGGCCTGATAGGCCTGATTGGCATAATGGGCTTAATTTTCCTAAGTGCCCTCATGGGCTTGATGGGCCTGATTGTTCTAATGATCTCATGTAGCCTAATGACACGAATGGGCCTAAGTGGCCTCATGGGCCTGATGGTCCTAATGCACCTAACAGGGTGAATGGGCCTAATGGGCATGATGGGCCAAATGGCCCTGACAGGCCGAATGGGCCTCATGGCCCTAATGATCCTAATTGGCCTAATGGACCTAAGTGACCTAAGTGACCTAATGGGCCTTGTGGGCCTAATGGGCCTAATGCGCCTGATGGGCCTAATAACCCTGATGGGATTAATGGGCATAATGGTTCTAAGTGGGTTAATGGGCCCAAGTGGCTTGAGTGGCCTATTGGGCCTAATGGGCCTAATTGGCCTAAGTAGCATAATGAGTTGAATAGGCCAAAGTGGCCTAATGGGCCAAATGGGCCTAAGTGGACTAATGGGCCTAAGTGGCCTAATGGGATTGATGGGACAAATGGGCCTAATGGGCCTTAGTGGCCTCATGGGCCTAATGGGCCTAAGTGGCTTAAGGAGGCCAATCGGGCTCATGGAACTAATTGGACAAATGGGCCTAAGTGGCCTAATGGGCCTGATGGGCCTTAGTGGACTAATGGACATAATGGGCCATACCGACCTAATGGACTTCATGGGCCTTAGTGGCCCAATGGGCCTAAGTGGACCAATGGGTCTAAGTGGAACAATGGGACTTAGTGGACCAATGGGCCTAATGTTCCTTAGTGTCCAAATGGGCCAAATGGTCCAAATGGGCCTAGTAGGCCCGATGTGCATAATGGTACGAAGTGGACCAAAGGTCCTCGTGGGACTAAGTGTCTGAATGGGGCTGATGGGCCTGATTGCCTGATGGGCCTAAAGGGACTCATAGGCCTAAGTGACCTAAGTGTCCTAATGGGCATCATGTTCTAAATTTGACTAATGGTCCTAGTGGGCTTAATGGGCCTGATGGGTGTAATGGGCCTTAGTGGCCAAATGGGCCTGGTTGGCCTAATGGGTAGAATGAGCCTAATTGGACCAATGGGCCAAATGGGACTAAATGTGCTAAGTGGCCTAATGTGCCTAATAGGAATAATTGGACTCACGGTCCTAATGGTACTAATGGGCCTAAGTGGCTTAATGGGAATAATGGGACAAATGTGGTCAAATGGTCCTAATGGACCTTAGTGGCCTAATAGGCCTGATAGACCTGATGGATAGAATGTGCCTAATGAGACTAATGGGCCTAAGTGGCCTAATGGGCATAATGGGTCAAATGTGTCCTAATGGGCCTGATGGACCTTAGTGGCCTAATGGGCCTGATAGACCTGATGGGCATAATGGTCCTAGTGTTCCAAATGGGCATGAGTGTCCTAATGGACCTAATGGGCCTAATGGTCTTAATGGGCCTAAGTGGCTTAATGGCCCTAATGGGCCTGAGGGTCTGAATGGGCCTAATGAGCCTATGCGGGTGAATGGGCCTCAATGGAGGAATGGGCCTAATGGTACTAAGTAGAGAAATGGGCCTAATAGGCCTAAGTGGCCTAATGGGCCTAATGGGCCTAAGTGGTCGAATGGGCCTGATGGGCCTAATGGTCTTAATGGGACTAAGTGGCCTCATGGATCAGATGGGCCTAATGGGCTTATTGGGCCAAATGGGACTCAGCTGCCTAAGTGTCCTAATGGGCCTAATGGGCCTAAGTGGCCAAAGTGGCCTAATGGGCCTATGTGGATGAATGGGCCTAGTGGGGCTAAAGGGCCTAATGTTCCTAAGTGACATGATGGGACTAAGGGCCTCTTGGTCCTAATGGTCCAAATGGGCCTAAGTGGCCTCATGGGACCAATGGGCCTAATGGGCCAAAGTGGCTTGATGGGCAAAATGGGCCTTAGTGGCCTAATGTCCCTGATGGGCCTAATGGGCCTCATGAACCTCAAGGACCTAAGTGGCCTAATGTGTCGAATGGGCCTTAGTGGTCGAATGGGCACGGTGGACCTAATGGGTCAAATGGGTCGAATGTGCCAAATTGGCTTGATGGGCCTGATGGTCCGAATGGGCCCAAAAGGCCCAAGATGCATCATGGTTCCAATGACCATAATGGGCCTAAGTGGCCTAAGTGAGCCTAAAGGTCCTAGTGGTTCGAATGGGCCTAAGTGGCTTAATTGGCCTAATGCGCCTAATGGCCCTCAAGGGCCAAAGGGGCCTAATGAGTTGAGTGGGCCTAATCGGCCTAATTGGCACAATGGGCCTAATCGGCCTGATTGGCACAATGGGCCTAATGGGACGAATGTGCTCAGTGGTCCAAATGGGCCTAATGGGCCTAAGTGGCATAATGGGCCTAAGTTGCCTAAAGGGTCGAGTGGGCCTAATGGGATTAATGTGCCTAATAGGCCTAATGGGTCCAGGTGGCCATATGGGTCGAATGCGCCTCATGGGCCTAAGTGGCCTCATGGGTCCAATGGGCCCATTGGGCCTAAGTGTTCTAATGGGCCTCATGGGCCTCATGGGCAGAATACGACTTATGGGACAAATGGGTCTCATGGTCCTAAGTGGTCTAATGATCCTAATGATCCCAATGGGCCTAGTGGGCCTAATGGGATTAATGGGCCTAATGGGCCTAATGGGTCCAAGTGGCCTAATGGGTCTAATGGGCCTCATCGGCCAAAGTGGCCTCATGGGCCCAATGGGCCCAATGGGCTTAAGTGTCCTCATGGGCCTGATGAGCCTCATGGTTCTAATGGTCATCATGGGTGAAATGTGCCTCATGGGCCTAATGGGCCTGATGGGCCTAATGGTCCTAAGTGGCATAATGGGCCGAATGGGCCTAAGTGCTCTAATGGGCCTAATAGGCCTAATGGGGCTAATGGACTTAATTGGCCTTAGTGGCATAATTAGGCTAATCGACCACTTGGGCCTAATGGACCTAAGTTTCCTAAGTGGATTAACAGGCCTAATGGGCCTCGTGGGACTAATGGGTTTCATGGGACTAATGGGCCTAAGTGTCCTAATGGGCCTAATGGGTCTACATGGCCTAATGGGCCTAATAGTCCTAAATGGTATAAGTGGCTTAATGGGCCTAATTGGCATAATGGGTTTAATTGGCCAAATGGGCCTAGTGGCCCTAAATGTCCAAATGGGGTGAATAGGATTAATGGGTTTAATGGGCCTAATGGGCATAAGTGTCCCAATGGACCTAATGGGCCTAATGGGCCTAAGTGGCCTAATGGGATTAATGTAACTAAGTGGCCTAATCCGTCTAATTGACTGAATGAGACTAATGGGCCTAAGTGGCCTAATGGGCCTAATCCGCCTAGGTGGCCTAAGTGGCCTAATCTGCTTAATCAACCAAATGGGACTAATGGGCCTAAGTGGCCTAATGGGACTAATTCCTAAGTTTCCTAAGTGCCTTAATGGGCCTAATGGGCCTGATGGGCATAATGAGACTAAGTGGACTAAGTGTTCGAATCGACATAATCAGCCGAATGGGCCTAATGGGCCTAAGTGGCCTAATGGGGCGAATTGGTCTAATCGGCCTAATCAAATGAATAGGCCTAATGTACCTAATGAGACTAAGTGGCCTAATGGTCCTAATAGACTTAATGGGTCTTGGTGGCCTAATCTGCCTAATCGACCGAATGGGCCTAAGTGACCTAGTGGGCCTAAAGGGTCTAATGGGCATAATGGCTTAATCGGGCTAATCGACCGAATGGCCCTAAGTGGCCTAATCTGCCAAATCGATCGAATGGCCCTAATGAGCCTAGGTGGACTAATGGGCCTAATGGGTCTAAGTCGTCTAAGTGGACTAATCGGCCCAATCGACTAAATGGGCCTAATGGGCCTAAGTGGCCTAGTGGACCCAATGGGCCAAATGGGTCTAAGTGGCATAATCGTCCTAATCGATTGAATGGGCCTAATTGGCCTAAGTGGTTAATTAGGACAAATGGGACTAAGTGGATGAATGATCCTAATGGTCTAAATTTTCCTAATGGGGTTAATGAGATTTTTGGGCCTAAGTGGACGAATGGGCTTAAGTGGCATAATGGGTCTAATGGGCCCAATGGACGTAAGTGGTATAATGGGCCTCATGGTCATAATGGGACGAAGTGGCCTAATTGGCCTAATTAACCTAACGGGATTAGTGGGCCTAAGTGGCCGAATGAGCCTAATCCTCCTAATTGGCCCAATGGGCCCAATGAGCTTAATGGGCATAAGTGGCCCAATTGGCCTAAGTGGCCTAATGGGCCTAGTGGGCGTAAGTGGACTAATGAGCCTAATGGGCCTAAGTGGAAAAATGGGTCTAATCCTCCTAATTTCCTTAATGGGCATAATGGGCCTAATGGGCATAAGTGACAAAATTGGCCTAAGTGGCCTAATGGGCCTAAGTGGCCGAATGGGCCTAAGTGGCCGAATGATCCTAATGGGAATAATGCGCCTAATGGGCCTAATGTACCGAATGGGCCTTATGGGACCAATGGGCCTAAGTGTCCATATGGTCCTAATTGGATGAATGGGCATAATGGGCCGAATCGGACCAATCGGCCAAATCAGACCAATGGGCCGAATGGGCCTAATGGGATGAATGGGCCTAATGGGCCCAATGGGCCTAAGTGGATTAATGGGATAATGTACCAAAGTGGCCTAATGGGATTAAGTGGAATAATGGGCCTAATGGGCCTAATGGCTCGTATGGGCGCAATGGGTCTAATGGGCCTAAGTGACCATATGGGCCTAATATGCCAAATGGGCCCAATGGGCCTAAGGGGACTAATGGTATGAATTTACAAATGGGCCTAATGGGAATAGGTGACCAAATGGTCCAATGATCCCAAGTGGCCTAATGGGCCTAATGGGCCTAAGTGGCCTAAGTGGCTTAATCGGCCTAATCGAACGAATGGGCCTAAGTGGCCTAATTTGTCTAATGGGATTAATGGGCATAGTGGGACTAAGTGGCTTAATGGGCCTAAAGATCCTTTATGGACTAATTGGTCTAATGGGACTAAGTGACCTAATGGGATTAATGAGCTTAATAGGCCTAAGGGACAAGTGGGCCGAATGGGCATAATGGGCTGAATGAGCTAAATTAGCCTAAATGGCCAAATGGGCCTAGTGGGCCCATGTAGCCTAATGTGACTAAGTTGCCTAATCGGCCTAATGGGATTAATGGGTCTAAGTGGCCTAATGAAAAAATGGGCCTAATTGGCCTAATGGGAAAAATGGGCCAAATGGGTCTAAGTGGCCTAATCAACCTAATCGACCGAATGGTCCAAATGGACCTAAGTGGCCAAATGGGCCTAATTGGCCTAATTGTTATAATGGGCCTAAGTGGATGAATGGACCTAATGGACAGAATGAGACTAAGTGGCATAAGTTTCTTAATGGGCCTGATGCACCTAATGGGTTTAATGGGCCTAAGTGGCCTAATGGGCCTAATGTACCTAAGTGGCCTAATGAGTCTAATGGGTCTAAGTGTCCTCATTGGATGAAGTGGGTGAATTATCCCAATATACATAATGGGCTTAAGTGGCCTAAGTGGCTTAATGGGCCTAATGGGCCTAGTGGGTCTAATGGGCCTAAGTGGCCTAATGGGCCAAAGTGGACTAATGGGCCTAATGGGTCTAAGTGGCCTAATCGGCACAATTAACCGAATTGGAATATTTGGATTTATGGGAATAAGTGGTTTATTGGGCCTAAGTGGCCGAATGGGCCTAAGTGGCTTAATGGTCCTAGTGGTCCTAAGTGGCCTAATGGGCCTAATGGGCCTAATGCACCTAATTGGCCTAATGGGACTAATGGGCATAAGTGCCCTAATGGGCCTAAGTGGCCTAATGTGCCTAGTGGGTCTAAGTGGATGAATGGGCCCAATGCGCCTAATGGACCTAATGGGCCCAACGGGCCGAATGGGCCGAATGGGTAGAATGGGACCAATGGGACCAATGGGACTAAGTAGCCTTATGGGCCTAATAGTCCTAATGGGCCTAATGGTCCTAATGTGCATAATGGTTCTAATGGGCCTTATGGGCCTTATGGTCCTAATGGGAGTAATGGGACGAAGTGGCCTAATCGGCCTAATGAGCTTAATGGGCCTAGTGGGCCTAAGAGGCAAAGTGGGCCTAAGGGGGCGAATAGGCCTAAGTGGCCCAATGGGCCTAATGGGATGAAGTGGCCTAAGTGGATGAATGGTCCTAAGTGGTCAAATGTTTTTAATGGGCCTAAGTGGCTCAATGGGCCTAATGGGCCTAATTGACCTAAGTGGACTGATGGGCCAAATGGGCCTTAGTGGCCTCATGGGCCTAAAGGGCCTTAGTGGTCGAATGGGATATAGTATCCTCATGGGCCTAATAGGTCTAATGGGCCTAAATGGACTAAGTGGACTAATGGGCCTAATGGGCCTTATGAGACAAATGGGAATAATGAGACTAGTAATCCTAATGGGCCTAAGTAGTTGAACTGGCCTAGTGGCCCAATGGGCCTAATGGGACGAATGGGCCTAGTGGCCAAATGGGCCCAAGTTTCCTAATGGGCGTAATGGTGCTAAGTGGGATAATGGTCCTAAGGGGCCTAAGTTCCCTAATGGGCATAATGGGCCTAAGTGGCCTAAGATGCCTAATGGGCTTATGGGGCCTAAGTGGCCTAATGGGCCTAATGGGCCTAATGGGCCTAATGGGTCTAATGGGCCAAAGTGGCCTGATGTGCCTAATGGGTCGAATTGGCCTAATGGGCCTAGTGGGACTATGTGGACTAATGGGTCGAGTGGGCCTAATGAGCCTATGTGGCTAAATGAGCCTAATGGGTCTAAGTGCCTGAATGGGCCGAATGGGCCTAATGTGCCTAGTGGGCCTAATGGGCCTATGTGGCCTAATGGGACTAAGTGGCCTAATGGGATTAATGGGCCTTATTGGATTATGTGGCATAATGGTCCCAATGGGCCTAATGGGTTCAATGGACGAATGGGCCCATTGGGCCGAATGGGTCGAATTTGCCTAAGTGGCCAAATGGGCCAAACTTACCGAATCAGCCTAATGGGATTAATAGGCCGAGTGGGCCTAGGTGTCCTAATGGGACGAATGGGACTAATTGGACCAAGTGGCCAAATTTTCCTAATGGACCTAATGGGTCTAAGGGTCATGATGGGACAAAGTTGCCTTGTCCACCTAATGGGCTTAATTGGCCTAATGGGCCTAATGGGATTAATGGGAAGAATGAGCCTAACTGTCCTAATCAACATAATGGGACTGATGGGACTAGTGGACCTAAGTGGCCTAATGGGTCTAATGGGCCTTAGTGGCCTAATCGACCTAATGTACGGAAGTGGCCTAATGGGCCTAGGTGGCCTAATGGGCTTAATAGGCATAAGGAGCCTTGGGGCCAAATGGGACAAATGTTTCGAATGTTAGTAATGGGATGAATGGTTCTAATTAACCAAAGTGGACAATGGGACTATGTGTCCTAATGGGCCTAAGTTTCCTAATCCACCTAATGGGATTAATTGTCCTAAGGGGCCTAATGGGCCTAATGGGCCTACATGGCATAATGGTCCTAATTGGCCTCGTCGACCTAATGGGATTAATGGTCGAAGTCACCTAAGTGGCCGATTGGGCCTAATGGGCCACAATGGCCTGATGGGCCTAATGTGTTGAAGTGACCTAATGGGCCTAATGGGACTAAGTGGCCAAATATGCCTAAGTGGATTAATGGGCCTAAGATGCCTAATGTGATTAATGGGAATAAGTGGCCTAATGGGACTAATACGCCTAATTTTCCTAAGTGACTTAATGGGTCTTGGTGGCCTAATGGGTCGAAGTGGCTGATTAGGCCTAATGGACATAATGGGCTAAAGTGGCCTAAGTGTCTTAATGGGCCTAATGGGACTAAATGGCATAATGGGCCTTGGTGGACTATGTGGCCTAGTGGGACTAATGGGAATAAGTGGCTGAATGAGACTAATGGGACTAATGGGCCTAAGTGGCCTAGGAGGCCTAAGTGCCCCAATGGACGCAAGGGGCCTCAGTGGCCTAATGGGTCTAATGGACCTAACTGGCCTAAGTGGCCTAATGAGACTTAGTGGCTTAATGGGCCTAATGGGACTTCGTGGCCTAATGGTCTTATTTATTCCAAGTGGCCTAAGTGTCCTAATGAGACCAATGGGATTAATGGGCTTATGTGGCCAAATGAGCCGAATGGGCTTAAGTGGCCTAATGGGCCTAATGGGCCTCAGTGGCCTAATGAGCCTAATGGGTCTAAGTGGACTAGTGATTCTAATGGTTATAAGTGGCCTAATGAGTCAAATGGGGAGAATCGTACCAAGAAAAATCTTATTGGGAAAATCATATCGATAAAAAGCATATCCGGAAGAATCATACTTGGAGGAATCAGACTGGGAAAATCGTACTGGAAAAATTGAACTTGGATTTTTTTTTTCTGAAAAAATTCCAGGATGTTCTCACCATCTTCTAGGTATAAAATGTAAGAAGTGTTTTCAATTGAATACATTTGTGGTTTTTAACATAAGAATATGTAACATGAGTTGTTACACAATCATTGCATTGCCCTATTTGTGCTAAGAGGTTGCACACGCACTATTGGATTATTTACATAGTTCTACATGATTGAAAGGTTATATCCTACTTGTTGTAATCCAATGATTACTTTCTAGTGGATTGTGTGGTATTGGATCACTTCCATACCATACCAAGGACGCAGTTGTTCTTATTGAATATTGAATCTTGTAAATACTTATATTCCTATGGATGTGTGTTTGAATTGTTTTAAGTAGAGAATAAAATCTTTAATAGGTGGAGAAGGTTGTTTCATTTGAAACTGAACATAAGAGAAAAAAGTATCAATGATTCACCCTCTATCCCTCTTAGTGATACAATTATCCATTGGGAACTTTCAAGTGGCTGAATGGGCCCAAGGGGCCTAATGGGCCTAATGGTCCTAATTGGCCTAATGGGCCTAATGGGTCTAAGTGGTTGAATGGGCTTAACTGACATAAGTGGCCTAATGGACCTAATGGACCTAATGGATCTAATGGGACTAATTGGCCTGAGGGGCCTAATGGGCCTAATGGACAACTGTGCTTAATTGGACTAAATAGCCTAACAGGCCGAATGGGCCTAAGTGGCATAATGGGTGTAGTGGGTCTAATTGGGCCTAACAGGCCTAAGTGGCCTAATGGGCCCAATGGGTCGAATGGGGCCAACTGGACTAAATAGCCTAACGGTCCTAATAGGCCTAATGGAACTAAGGGGCCTAAGTGTCTTAATGGTCCTAAATGGATTAAGTGTCAAACCAATAGGCCTAGTGGGTCTAATTGGCCTAAGTTGGCTAACTATCCCAATGGGACCAATGAGCCTAATGGGCCAAACTAGTTTAATTGGACCAATGGGCCTAACTATCCCAATGGGCCGAATGGGCCTAACTTTCCTAACTCACGTAAGGGGTCCATGTGACCTAATGGGCATAATGTGTCTAATGGGCCTAACTAGCCAAAGTGGCCTAATAGGCCTAATTGACCTAATTGGTCTAAATGGCCTAAATTGGTCTAAATGGTCTAAATGGCCTAATTGGTCTGAATGAAATAAATGACCTAATTTATATAATTATCCTAAATTGCCTAAATGTCCTAAATGACCTAATTAGTTTAATCAGCCTAAATGGCCTAAATTGACCTAAATGGCCTAAATTGGCCTAAATGGCCTAATTAACCTAATTGGATTGAATTGCCTAATTGGTATAACTGGACTAATTGGCCTAATTTTCCTAATTGGTATAAATTAATTAAATTTTCCTAAATGGCATAATTGGCCCCAATGGCCTAAATTGACCTAAATGACCTAAATGGCCAAAATTGGTCTAAATGGTCTAAATTAGCCTAAATTGCCTAATTGGTCTAACTTTCACAAATATCATAATTAACCCAGTTGAACTAATTGGAAAAAATGGCCTAATTTTTCTAAATGGACTAAATGGCCAAAATTGGCCCGAATGGCCTTAATTGGCCTAAATGGCCTAATTGGCCTAAAATATCTAATTTGTATAATTGGTCTAATTGGCTTAAATGGTCTAAATTTTCCTAATTGGACTAAATGGAATAATCATCATAATTTTTTCAATTGGTATAAATTTATTAAATTGGCTTAAATGGCACAATTGACATAATTTTCCTAAATGGTATAAATTGGCCTAAATAGCCTAAATGACCTAAATTGGCCTAAATGGCCTAATTATCCTAAATGACTTAAATTGAACTAAATAGAATAAATGAACTAAATTTACTAGTTGTAAAATTGTTCTAATTGTCCTAATTGGCCTAATTGGCTTAATTGTCATAAATTGGCCTAAATAGCCTAAATCTTCTAACTGACATAAATGGCCTTAAGAGCCTAAATCGGACTAACTAGTCTGAATTTGTCTCATTGGCCTAAATGGACTAAATTTGATTAAATGGACTAATGGGACAAATTGAACTAAATGACCTAAATTGGCCTAAATTGACTAATGGGCCTATGTGTCGAATGCGCATAAGTGGCCTAAGTGGCCTAATGGGCCTAATGGGTCTAATGGGATTAAGTGGCCTAATCGGGCTAATGGGATAATTAGGCCAAAGTGGCCTAACGGGTCTAATGGGCCCAATGGGATTAATAGGATGAATGTGTCTGCTAGTCCAAAGTTGACTAATGGGCCTAAGTGGCCTAATGGGTTGAATGGTCATATTGGGACTAAGTGGCCTAATGGGCCTATTGGCCTCAGTGTACTAATGGGCACATTAAGTCCAATTCGGCCTAATTGGCCTAATGGGAATAATGGTTCGAATGGACTAGTTGGGCATAAGTGGCCTGATGGGCCTAATGGGCATAATGGGCCTAAGTATCCTAATGGTCCCATTGTGGTCAATTCGGCTTAATGACCCTAATGACCGAATTGGCCTAATGGACCTAATGGTCCTAATGGGTCTAATGGGCCTAATGCATCTAAGGGGCTGAATGGGCCTATGTGGATAAATGAGACTAAGCGGCCTAAGTGGCCTGATGCGCCTAATGGGCCTAAGTGGCCTAATGGGCCCAATGGGCTTAGGGGGCCCAATGGGCCTATTGGGTTGAAGGGGCCTAATGGGACTAAGTGGCCTAATGGGCCTCAGTGCCCTAAGTGACCTAATAGGCTTAATGGGCCTAAGTGACCTAATGGGCCTAATGGACCTTAGTGGCCTAAGTTGCCCAATGGGTCCAATGGGTCTAAGTGGCCTAATGGGCCTAAGTGGCCTAAGCTTCCTAATGAGCCTAATGGGTCCAATGGGTCTAAGTGGTCAAATGGACCTAAGTGGCCTAATTTTCCTAATGATACTAATGGGCCTAATGGGTCTAATGGTTGTAATGGGCCTAAGTGGCCTAATCGACCTTATGGGACTAACATGCCTAATTGTATGAATGCATTAAATGGGACTAAGTGGCCTAATGGGATGAATGGCTCTAATAGGCCTAAGAGGCCTAATGTCCTAAGTGTAATAATGGACTAAGTGGCCTAATGGGCCTATGTGGCCTAATGTCTTAAGTGGCATAATGGCCTAAGTGGACTAATGGGCCTAAATGGCCTATGTTTCCTAATGGGACTAATGGGTCCAATGGGCTTAAGTATCCTAATGGGCCTAAGTGGACTAAGTTTTCTAATTGGCCCAATGGGCCTAATGGGCCTAATGGATCTGATTGTCCTATGTGGCCTAAGTTTCCTAGTGGTCCGAAGTGGCCTAATGGGCTTAACGGTCCTAAGTGTCCAAATGGGCCTAATGGGCCTAAGTGGACTAATTGGACTAATGGGTCCAATGGGCCTAAGTGGACTAAGTTTCCTAATGGGAAGAAGTGGGATAATTGGTCTAATGGGCCTAAGGCTCAAAATGGGCCTAATGGGACTAATGGGCTAAGTGGCCTAAGTTAACAAATGGTACTAATGGGCCTAATTGGTTTAATGGGCATAATGGGTCTAATAGGTCTAAGGGGACTAATGGGCATAAGTAGCCTAAGTTTACTAATGGGACTAATGGACCTAATGGGTCAAATGGTTCTAGCTGGCTCAATGGGCATGAGTGCCTAAAGTGCCTAATAGGCCTAAGGGGCTTAATTGTTCTATTGTTCCTGAGTGTCCTAATCATCATGATGGGTCTAATGGGCCTAGGTGGACTAATGGGTCTAATGGATCGAATGGGACTAAGTGGCCTAATGGGCCTAAGTGGCCAAAGTTTTTTAATGGGCCAGATGGTTCCAATGGGACTAAGTGGATTCGATATGAAAGAAGTGTTTATTTTGATGAAGTATCGGAGTTTGATGACTATGGTAAAACTAAATGTCAATATGCTTTACTGATTCGTATTTCATAAATCATAAGTTGATTGGAGAACTTATGATGCAAGATTGATGGAATAGAGAGGAAAAGTGGTATTCCAAATCAGATTGAGATTTATCGTATGTAGGTGGAAGATAAGAAATAGATGATTCCAATTGAAAAGGAATCATACCCAGTTCAATTAGATTTGGGATGAGAAGGAAATAAATAAGGCACTGAGGATTTTAATCAGAATGATTGTACCCAGAATGATCACATTCAGGTACTTTAGCATCTGATTATCCATCATATACATAAGAAAACTTTCATACCCAGGATGATTTTACTCAGGTTCTGGAAGAAAAACATCATACCCAGTATGATCATATTCTTTATAACCGTTCTGAGAAAGATCGTACTATGGAAAATCATATTCAGAGAAGGAATTTCTTGAGGACAATGATTGAAAATAGAAGGTTATAATGATATCAACAATGCATTCAACCATTTCAAAATGGTTGAATTACTTTGTAGGATTCAATTCAGTCAAGAGTCATTGTATCAGAGTGGAATTGTTTTATATTTTTAAGTGGGTCAAGAGAAGAAGTGAAGAAGTAAAAGTTTTTTGAAATCAAAGTTTGTTGGATGTTAAATTTATGGGGAGATATATATTCAAAATAATTTTCATATTCATCATTCATAAGAATAAGTGAAAGTTTCATAAGAATCAAGAGGCTTTGAGAAGAGTTGATGAAGTAAAAATAAACCCCATATTTTAGGGGAAATTGAGATTATGGTGAATTTGATTGAGGGAAAATTTTTGGGATTCCTGCCAAAGTATCTCGAGGGTCACCTATAAAAGGAGAAAAGTACATTTTACTTGAGGTGGATTGATGTATTGTTCATGAAAGAGAAGCTTACAGTTTTAGAGAGAAGAATAAGTTTCTATATTCACTTTTGTTGTAGAAGTTTTGATGAATTGAAGTGAAAGATAAGAGAAAAGATCACAACATTTTATTCAGATGATCATTGTACTCATTGTTTATCATACTCAATTGATTATTGTATTCATCTTATCAATCATATTCAGATGATCATCATATCGGGCTAGATTAATCAGATCGTGATTTCTATACTGGTTCTTCCGGAATAAGGAATATGGAGAATTTATGTAGTGTTTATTCATCTCTATATCATTCTATCAAAGTTATAATTTTCATATTGGGGAATATCATACTGATCAAAATTGTATTGGGAAAATCATATTGGGAAGAATCGTATCAGGAAGAATCGTACTCAGAGGAATCAGACTGGGAAAATCGTACTCGGAAAACCAGACTTGGTTTTTTTCTCAACAAAGTCCTAGAAGTTCTTACCATTTCTCGGTAAGAAATTGAAGAAGTGTTTTCAATTGAATACATTTTTGTAATTGAAAATAATCACAGGTAACATGAATATTACACAATGATTGCATTACCCTATTTATGCTAAGTGGGTGCACACGCACTATAGGATTGTTTAAATAGTTCTACATGAGTTAAAGGGTTATCCTACTCATTATAATCCAATTATTTTTTTCTAGTGGAATGTGTGGTATTGGATCACTTCCATACCATACCAAGGATGTAGCTATTCTTATTGAATAGTGAATCTTACTTTTTTTTCTATTGATTTTTGTTTGAATTGTTATTAGTAGGGAATAAAATATTTAATTAGGGGAAAATTTTGTTTCATTTGAAAAGAAATATAAGAGAAAAAGTATCACTGATTCACCCCCCACTCTCTCTGTGATACAATCATCCCTTGGGCACTTTCAAGTGGCCTAATGGGCCCAAGGGGTCTAATGTTCCTAATGATCCTAACTAGCCTAATGGGCTTAATAGTTATAATGGGATTAACTGGACTAATTGAATTGATGGTCCTAATGGGCCTAATGGGCCTAACTGGCCTAAGGGGCCTAATGGGCGGGCCAAATGTGCATAATTGGCCTAAGTGGCCAAATAGGCCGAATGGGCCTAAGTGGCCTAATGGGTCGAATGGGCCTAGTGGGCCTAACGAGCCTAAGTGACCTAATGCACCCAATGGGTTGAATTGGCCCAACTTGCCCAACTGGACTAACTATCTTAATGGGACCAATAGGCCTAAGGGGCCTAACTGGCCGAATAGGCCTAACTGGCATAACTATCGGCCCGATGGGCTTAATGGGTCTAATTAGTCTAAGTGGAATAACTAGACCAATGGGACCAATGGGACTAACTAGATTAATGGGCTCAATGGGCCCAACATTCCCAATGATCCAAATGCGCCTAACTAGCCTAACTCACGTAAGGGGCCTAAGGTGCCTAATGGGAATAATGGGCCTAATTGGTCTAATTAGGCATAGTGGCCTAATGGGACCAACTGGACAAAGTGGGCTAATGGACCCCGTGAGCCTAATAGGCCTAACTGGCCAAAGTGGCCTAATAGGCCTAACTAGCCTAAGTGGCCTAATGAGCCTAATGGGATGAATGGGCCTAACTGGAAAAAATGGGCCTAATGATCCTAATGGTACTGACTATCCAAAGTGGCCTATGGACCTAACTAGTCTAAGTGGCCCAATGGGCCTAATGGGATGAACGGGCCAAAGTGGCATAATGGGCTAAATGAGGCTAAGTAGCTCAATGGGCTGAATGGGTCTAAGTGGCCCAATGGGACGAATGGGATTAATGGGCATAACGGGCATGAGTGGCCAAATGGTATTAATGGTCCTAATGTGCCTAATGGGCCTAAGTGATAAAATGGTCCTAATGGGCATAATGTGCATAAAGGGCCTAAGCGGCCTAATGGGCCTAATGGGCCCTAATGGCCTACTGGGCCTAAGTGTCATATTGGGGCTAACATGCCTAAGTAGAGTAATGGTCCTAATGGGCTTAAGTAGTATAATGGGACTAAGTGACCTAATGGGCCTAAGTAGCCTAAGTGGACTAACGTTCCTAATGGACCTAAGTGGCCTAATAGGCCTAAGTTGCCTAATGGGCCTAAATGGCCAAAGTGGACTAATGGGCCTAAGTGGCCTAATGGGACTAATGGGACTAATGGACCTTAGTGTCCTAATGGACCTTAGTGTCCTAATGGGCCTAAGTGGCTGAATGGGCCTAAGGGGCATAATGGGCATAATGGGCATAAGGGGCCTCAGAGGCCTAATGGGCCTAAACGGCCTAAGTGGCCTAAGTTTCCTAAGTGGCATAAGTGGCCTAACTGGACTAAGTAGCCAAAGTGGCCTAAATGGTCTAATGGTATAATTGGATTAATTTTCCTATATGGATTAATTGGCCAATATGGACTTAATTTTCCTAGTGGGCCTAATGGTCCTAATGGTCCTAAGTTGACTAATTGGACTAATGACCCTGATGAATGAACCTAATGGCTCTGCACTCTCCTAGATCCCGATGTTCCTGTTGCCTCCTCTTCCCCTCCTACGGTTTTGAGTGTCAGCTTGACGGTGATGGTTCCACGTCACCTGATCCATAGTGTTCCTTATTTTGCTTTCTTTTTCTTCCCTTTGAACTGATGTGGCTTTCTGGTGTGGTCACCGCATGATTCTCACCACCCCTCTTTCGATTTATCCCTTTTCATCCGACCCCCATTCTCGGTCTATGTGTGCGGGTGATTTAGACGTATTAGGTCGGCTCTGGTGAGTGTGCCCAGTACCTTCATTCTCCTCTACTCGTGGTGGCCTACCCAACACTTTTTTCTCCACTTTGGTCGCACTCGATCTGGGATCTGGGCCTACTTGGGATGGTGCTGAAGTAGGGATGGCAGTGATCTCAGCTCGGGTCCATTCCTCTATTTGGATCCTTCTCTATTTCTCATATGCGGATTGAGGTCTCATATAGTGATTTTTTTGGGATTGATTTTGTTTCTCTATTATTGGTTCTATGTTTCATTGGACTGATGTCGTTTCCAACTTGGTACCCTACCAAGGCCTCTATCTTCTCATACTTGCTGCGATCCTTTCCCTATATGTACAGTGAGTGGGTCTTCATGGAGGTTTTGTGAGGTGCAGATCCAATGTCTTAGGGTATCTGAGAGGGAGAATGGACCTTCTTTGAAGGTTAAAATTGTTGTGATTTTTTATTTTTATGATTTTTGGTGGTGAAGTTGAAGTTTTAAATTGGAAATATGAAGACATCGGTGGTGATTAGTGGACATCTCAGTTTGTTTTTCTCTGGTTCTTAGCTTCAATGATGATGGTTGACGATAATGAAGGTGGTGTTCTCACTGGCGATGTGGTGACTCTGGCAGTGATGGTTATGACAATGATGTTTCGAGTGGATTAAAATGAGGTGATAATGACAATGGGTTATCATTAGGGCAATATATTCTTCGATGTGCTATGTTCGATGCAGCGACTGAATGATTTGTGGGATCTTTCGCTAATGCGACGGTTCTCGCGGTGATGATACTCATTTCAAATTTTAAATCTCTGGACTGTTTTTGAAATTTTGATATGTGTCATGTTGTACGGTTTAAGATTCCCACTTTTTTACTCAAAGTGGATTTTATGAAAATTAAAAAAATGATTTGGAGGGCCTAATGGGCCTAAGCGGCCTAATATGCCTAATGGGCCTAATAGGCCTAATAGGCCTAAGTGGCCTAATGGGCCTAACTGGACTAATGGGCCTAAGTGGACTAATGCTCCCAATGGGTCTAAGGGGATGAATGGGCCTAATGGGACTAAGTGGCCTAACGGACCTAATGGATAATGGGCCTAATGGACATAATGGGCCCAATGGGCCTAAGTGGCTTAAGTGGCATAAAGGGCCTAATGGGGATAAGTGGCTGAGTGGGCCTAAGTTTCTTAATAATCACAATGGGCCTAATGGGAATAAGTGGCCTAATGGGCCTAAGTGGCTGAGTGGGACTAAGTTTCCTAATAGGCCCAATGGGCTTAAGGGGTATAAGTGGCCTAATGGGACTAAGTGGATTAATGGGCCTAATGGGCCTAATGGGACTTAGTGGCATAATGGGACTAACTGGCCTAATGGGCCTAAGTGGATTAATGGGTCCAATGGATAATGGGTGCCATATGGGCCTAAGTGTCCTAAGAGGCCTTATGGGCCTAATCGGCCTAAGCAGACAAAGTGGCCTAATGGGACTAATGTGCTCAATAGGCCTTAGTGGAATAATGGGACTAAGTGACTTAGTGGTCCAAATGGGCCAAAGATGTATAAGTGACCTAAGGAGACTAATGGTATCATGGGCCTAAGTGGCCTAATGGGCCTGAGTGGCCAAAGTGACCTAATGGGAAAAAGCGGACAAAGTGGCATAAGCGGCCAAAAGGTCCAAATGGGCTCAATGGGCCTAAGAGGCCTAATGGGACTAAGTGGACAAATGGGACTAAGTGTCCTAATGGGACTAATGTCCCTAATCGGCCTAATGGGCCTAAGCGGTCTAAGTGGCCTCAGGGACCTAATAGGCTTAATGGACCTAAGTCACCAAGTGGGCCTAAGTGGCCTAATAGCCAAATGGGCTTAATGGGAACAAGTGACCTAATGGGCCTAAGTGTCCAAAAAGGCCTTAGTGACGTAATGGGCCTAAGTGGCCTAATGATCTAAATGGAAAATGGGTCTAATGGGCCTAAGTGGGCTAAGGGGCCTAATGGGCCTAAGCAGCCAAAGTGGCCTAATGGACTCAATGGGACTAAGTGGCATAATGGGGCTAAGTGGCCTAAATGTCCTAATGGTCCTAATGGGCCTAAGAATCCTAAGTTACCTAAGGGTCCTAATGGGTCTAATTGGATCAGTGGTCCTAAGTGGCCTATGTGGCCTAATGGGCCTAAGCAGCCTAAGTGAACTAAGGGGCCAAATGGCCCAAATGGGGTTAATGGGCCTAAGTGGCCTAATTGGCCTAACCAACCTAAGTGTCCAAAGTGGACTAAGTGGCCTAATAGTCCTAATGGGCCCAAGCGGATTAAGTGGTATAAGGGGGCAAATAGGCCAAATGGGATCAATGGGCCTAAGTGTCTGAATGGGCCTAAGTGGCCTAATGGGCCTATGTGGCATAAATGGGCTAATGGGCCTAATGGGTCGAAGTGGCCTAATGGGACTAATGAGTCTAAATGGTCTAATGGTCTTAATGGTTCTAATGGGTCTAATCAGCCTAATTGGCCTAATGGGCGGAATGAGACTAATGGGCCTAGTGGGTGTAATGGACCTCAGTGGCCTAATGGGCCTAAGTGGCCTAATTAGCCTAATGGGCCGAGGTGACCTAATTTCCCTAAGTGTACGAATCGACCTAATGGGTCGAATGTTCCTAATGAGCCTAATGGGACGAAGTGGCCTAATGGGCCTAATGGGCCTAAGTGGCCTAATGGGCTTTATGGGCCTAAGTGGCCTAATGGGATTAAGTGGCCAAATCGATCAAATAGGCCAAAGTGGCCTAATGGGCCTAATGGGCCAATTGGGACTTAGTGGCCTAATGGGCCAAATGGGATGAATGATCCTAAGTGACCTAATTAGCGTAATGGGTCAAATGGGCCTAAGAGGCCTAATCATCATAATGGGAATAATGGGCTTAAGTGGCCTAATAGGCCAATGGGCCTAAGTGGACTAATGGTTCGAATGGGCCTAATGGGTCGAGTGGGATTAATGGTACTAATGGTTCTATGTGAACTAGTGGGCCTATTGGGCCTAAGTGGCCTAATTATCCTAATGGGCCTAAGTGGCCAAATCGACATAATGGGTTTAATGGGCCTAAGTGGCTGAATAGGCATAATGGGCCTAAGTTGCCTCATGGTCCTAATGGGCCTAAGTGGACTCATCGTCCGAACACCACACCAGTCGTCGAATCCTATTGGAGCCCATCATAGTCATCGTAAACCATCATCACCCAGTATCATCATTTTACCTAGTGAACCGGAAAACAAACCACCAAACCACCAAAGCTCAACACATCAAATGCATACCTAAAAACACGATATTGTTGTGAACCACACTGAAGACCACCACAAAAACCACACATGAACATGAAGCAAACCAGAAACGGAAATAGGAACCATGTCGTTGCCACTCAGCAAGATGAATAAAACCAGAATGTCACCATATGGGAAAATCAACTCAAAACGCGGGAGAAGCCTAGTCGTCCACCAAACCCCACATCCCAAAACCTATTTGAACCCACCACTCTGTATCCAACCAGGAGAGGAGAAGAGGGATTAGAGGTCAGGGCATCGCTTTGAATGATCAGGAACTCCGAACACTGGCATCATCAATGAGAATGAAACCAAAATCCCGAAACAGGGGAAATGTGAATGAGGAGTGTCATAAAAGCATTGACTGCTAAACCACGTAGCCCAAAACCACTGAGTTATCAATACTCTAGATCCATCCTATAAAGGATTGGTGGAACGTGAGGTTAGAGATGGGTTGTAGCGTCCATGAGCTTCCAAACAACCATAACCAAGATCCAAATCATAACCAACGAAGGGGACTATAACCCTATAGAGCATATCAAAAGGGGATCCGCATAGTGAACCAACGACGGATGACAGATCCACCAATGAAGATACCACAGATTAAAATGAAATTCGGGCAACTACCGTCATTGACCAGATTTGGAGAGGATCCGCACGCGAGCCACCGAGGGATGCCGCAACCACTGTCACCACAAGATCCAAGGAGGAAGCGCCTAGACACATAGTACAAGAAGAGGAGAAATCGGTGATGGCAGGCGGATAAAAAAACAGAACACAACAGCCTCAAGATCACAATGTCGAAGTAGCGATATGGATGAGGTGGAGAAAGTTGTCGCCGCAAGTGGATAAAGGAAAAACCCTAGAGGAAGGGAAGAAGAAGTCGGGAGGTCCAAGGGATCCAGAATAGTGCGGTTCCATATTGTATTGTAATGGGCCTAATGGGACTAAGTGGAAAATGGGCCTAATGGGACTAATGGGCATAATGGGCCTAAGTGCTCTAATGGGCCTAATGGGCCTCAATGGCCTAAGTGACTTAAGTGGCCTAATGGGCCTAAGTAGAATAATGGGCCTAAGTGGCCTAATGGTCCTAGGCGGCCTAATGGAGATAATGGGAATAATGGGATGAAGTGGCCTAACTAGCATAATGGGCTTAATGGGCCTAAGTGGCCTAATCAGCCCAAGTGGCCTAAGTGGCCTAATGGGACTATGTGGTCTAATGGGCCTAATGGGGCAAAGTGGCCTAATGGGCCTAATGGGTATCAGTGGCCTCGTGGGCCTAATGGGCCTAAGAGGCCGAAGTGACCTAATGGGCCCAGTGTACCTATGTGGCCTAATGGGCCTAAGTGGCCTAATGGGCCTAAGTGGCCTAATGGGCCTAATGGCCCTCAATGGCCTAATTAGATTAAATGGCCAAATAGGTATAATGGGCATAATGGGCATAAGTGTCCTAAGTTGTCTAAGTGGCCTAAGTGGCCTAATGGGCCATATGGGCCTTAGTGGCATAATGGGACTAAGTGGCTTAAGTGGCCTAATAGGTCGTATGGGCCTAAGTGTCCCAATGGGCCTAATGGGCTTCAATGGTCGAATGGGCCTAATGGGCTTGAGTGGGCGAATAGGCCTAATGGGCCTAAGTGACCTAATGAGACTAATGAGACTTAGTGCCCAAATAGGCCTAATGGGACCACGTAACCTAAGAGGCCTAATGGGCATAATGGGCCTAAGTTGCCTAATGAGGTGAATGGGCCTAAGGGGGCTTATGGGATTAATGGGCCTCAATAGCCTAATTGGCCTAAGGGCCTAAGTGGTCGAAGTGGCCTGATGGGCCTAATGGCCCTAAGTGGCCTAACGGGCCTAATGGGCCTAAGTGGCATAATGGACCTAATGGGCATAATGGGCCAAAGTGGCCAAAGTGGCCTAATGGGTCAAATGGGCCTAAGTGGCCTAATGGGCATAATGAGCCTAAGTGACCTAATGTGCCTCAATGGACTAATGGGCCTAATGGGCTTAAGTGGTCTATGTGGTCGAATGGGCCTATTGATACTAATGGGCCTTAATGTACTAATGGGCCAAAGTGGACTAATGGGCCCAATGGTCCTAATGGTCCTCCACAGCCTAATGGCCCTAATGGTCCTCAATGGACTATGTGGCATAATGTGCCTAATGGGCCTAAGTGGCTTAATGGGACTAATGGGCCTAAGTGCCAGAATGGGCCTAAGTGGCCTAGTGGACCTAATGGGCCTTGCTGGCCTAATGAGCCTAATGATCCTAAGTGGCCTAAGTGAAAAAATGGGCAGAATAGGCCTAATGGGACTAGTGGGCCTCAGTGGCCTAATGGGCCTACTAGGCCTACGTTGCCTACTGAGCCTAATGGGACTAAGTTGCTGAAATGGCCTAATGGGCCTCAGTGGCCTAACAAGCATAATGGGACTAATGGGCCTTAGTGACGTAATGGGCCTAATTGTACTAATGGGCCTAAGTGGATGAAATTGCATAATGGGCCTATGTGGACTAATTGGCTTAATGGGCCTAAGTGGCCTAATGGGCCTATGTGACCTAATAGGCCTAAGTGGCCTAATTGTCATAAGTGGCCTAATTGGACTAAGCGGCCTAAAGGACTAAGTGGCCTAATGAGCCTAAGTGGCCTAATGGGCCTAATGGTAATAATGAGCCTAAGTGGCCTAGGTGGCCTAATGGGCATAATGGGCCAAAGTGGCCTAATAGTCATAAGGGGATGAAGTGGCCTAATGGGCTTAATGGGACTTAGTGGCCGAATGGGTCTAAGTGGCCTAATGGGCCTAATGAGATTCAGTGGCCTAATGGGACTAACAGTCCAAATGGACCTAAGTGGCCTAATGGGTCTAATGGCCCTAATAGGCCTAAGTGGTTTAATGAGACGAATGGGCCTAAGTGTCCTAAGGGGCCTAAATGGACTAATGGGCCTTAGTGGGAAAATAGGCCTAATGGGACTAAGTGTCCTAAGGGGCCTAATGGGATTCATGGGCCTAAGTGGCCTAATAATTTAAATGGGCCTAAGTGGCATAATGGGCCTAACAGGCCTCAGTGGAATAATAGGTCGGATGGGCCTAATGGGCCTGAGTGGCATAATGAGCCGAATGAGCCTTTGTGGCTAAATGGTCCTGATGGTCCTGATGGTCATAATGGGTCGAATTGGCCTAAGCGGTCCGATGGGCTTGATGGGTCAGATGGGTCTAATGGGACTAAGTGACCAAATGAGCGAAATGAGCCTAAGTGGCCTAATGAGCCTAATGGTCTTTATGGCCCTTATGAGCCTAATAGGCTAAGCGACCTGATGAGCATGATGGGCTGATAGGCCAATTGGGCCGAATGGGACTTAGTGGCCTCAGTGGCCTCATGGGCCTCATGGGCCTAATGGGCTTAAGTGGCCTAATGGGCCTATAGATCCTAATTGGCCTAATGGCCCTGATGGGCCTAATGGGTGTAATGCGCCAAAGTGGCTTAATGGGCCTAAGTGGCCTTAGGGGCTTAATGGGTCGAAGTGTCCTACTGAGATGAGTGGGCCTAAGTGGCCTAATGGGCCTAATGGTCCTATGTTGCCCAATGGGCCTAAGTGGCCTAACTGGCCTAATGGTCGTAATGAGCCTAAGGGGACCAATGGGCCTAATGGGCCTTAGTGGTCGAATGGGCCCAATGGGCATAATGTGCCTAAGTTACCCGAGTGACCTAATGGGCCTAAGTCACCTAATGGGGCTCGGTAGCCTAATGGGCCTAATGAGGTTAATGGGCCTAAGTAGCCTAATGGGCCTAATGGGCCTAAGTGGCCTAATGAGCCGAAGGGGCCTAAGTGGCCTAATGGGCCTCAGTGGCCTAATGGGATGAATGGGTCTAATGGGCCTAATGGACTGGAGTGGCCAAAATGGACTAATGGGCCTAAGTGGCCTAATGGGCCTAATGGGACCTAATGGCATAATGGGACTCAGTGGCTGAAATGGCCTAATGGGCCAAAGTGGCCTAATTGGAATACTGGGCCAAAGTGGCCGAATTGGCCTAATTGGCCTAAGTGGTCTAATGGGCCTAATGGACCTAAGTGGTCTAATGGGCTTAAGTGGACTAATGGGCGTAATGGGCATAATGGTCCTAAGTGGCCTAACTGGCATAATGGGCCTAAAGGGCCTAATGGGCCTAAGTGGCCTAATGGGCCTAATGGGCATAAGAGGCCTAAGTGGCCTAATGAGCCTAATGGGCCACAGTGGCTGAATGGTCCAAGGTGGCCGAATGGGCCAAATAAGCCATAGTGGCCTATTAGCCCAAATGGGCTTAATGGGCCAAATTTACCTAATGGGCCTAATGGGCCTAATGAGAAAAATGGGCCTAAGTGACCTAATGGGACAAATGATCCTCGGTGTTCTAATGAGATGAATGGACCTTAGTCGCCTAAGTGGCCTAATGGGCTTAATCGGCCTAATGGGCCTAAGTGGCCTAATGAACCAAATGGGCCTAAGGGGCCTGGTGAACCTAATGGGCCTAAGTGGACTAATGGGCCTCATGTGCCTAATGGGCTTAATGGACCTAAGTGTCCTAATGATTTAAGAGGTCCTGATGGGCCTAATGGGCTTGATGGGCCAGATAGGCCTGATTGGTATAATGGGCTTAATTGGCCTAAGTGGCCTTATGGGCTTGATGGGCCTGATGGTTCTAATGATCTCATGTAGCCTAATGAGACGAATGGGCCTAAGTGGCCTCATGGGCCTGATGGGCCTAATGAACCTAATAGGGCGGATGGGCCTGATGGGCCTGATGGGCCAAATGGCCCTGACAGGCCGAATGGGCCTCATGGCCCTAATGAGCCTAATTGGCCTAATGGACCTAAGTGACCTAAGTGACCTAATGGGCCTTGGGGGCCTAATGGGCCTAATGGCCCTGATGGGATTAATGGGCATAATGGTTCTAAGTGGGTTAATGGGCCTAAGTGTCTTGAGTGGCCTATTGGGCCTAATGGGCCTAATGGGCCTAAGTAGCATAATGAGTTGAATAGGCCAAAGTGGCCTAATGGGCCAAATGGGCCTAAGTGGACTAATGGGCATAAGTGGCCTAATGGGATTGATGGGACAAATGGGGCTAATGGGCCTTAGTGGCCTCATGGGCCTAATGGGCCTAAGTGGCTTAAGGAGGCCAATCGGGATCATGGAAGTAATTGGCCAAATGGGCCTAAGTGGCCTAATGGGTTGATGAGCCTTAGTGGCCTAATGGACATAACGGGCCATATCGACCTAATGGACTTCATGGGCCTCAATGGACTAATGGGCCTAAGTGGCCCAATGGGCCTAAGTGGAACAATGGGACTTAGTGGACCAATGGGCCTAATGGTTCTTAGTGTCCAAATGGGCCAAATGGTCCAAATGGGCCTAGTAGGCCCGATGGGCATAATGGTATGAAGTGGCCCAAAGGTCCTCGTGGGCCTAAGTGGCTGAATGGGGCTGATGGGCCTGATTGCCTGATGGGCCTAAAGGGACTCATAGGCCTAAGTGACCTAAGTGTCCTAATGGGCCTCATGGGCTAAAGTGGACTAATTATCCTATTGGGCTTAATGGGCCTGACGGGTGTAATGGGCCTTAGTGGCCAAAAGGGCCTGGTTGGCCTAATGGGTAGAATGAGCCTAATTGGACCAATGGGCCAAACGGGACTTAATGTGCTAAGTGGCCTAATGAGCCTAATAGGACTAATTGGACTCACAGTCCTAATGGTACTAATGGGCCTAAGTGGCCTAATGGTCCTAATGGACCTTAGTGGCCTAATAGTCCTGATAGACCTGATGGATAGAATGTGCCTAATGGGACTAATGGGCCTAAGTGGCATAATGGGCCAAATGTGGCCTAATGGGCCTGATGGACCTTAGTGGCCTAATGGGCCTGATAGACCTGATGGGCATAATGGGCCTAGTGTTCCAAATGGGCATGAGTGTCCTAATGGACCTAATGGGCCTAATGGTCTTAATGGGCCTAAGTGGCTTAATGGCCCTAATGGGCCTGAGGGGCTAAATGGGCCTAATGAGCCTATGTGGGGGAATGGGCCTCAATGGCGGAATGGGCCTAATGGGACTAAGTAGAGAAGTGGGCCTAATAGGCCTAAGTGGCCTAATGGGCCTAATGTGCCTAAGTGGTCGAATGGGCCTAATGGGCCTAATGGTCCTAATGGGACTAAGTGGCCTCATGGATTGGATGGTCCAAATGGGCTTATTGGGCCTAATGGGACTCAGCTGCCTAAGTGTCCTAATGGGCCTAATGGGCCCAAGTGGCCAAAGTGGCCTAATGGGCCTTTGTGGATGAATGGGCCTAGTGGGCCTAAAGGGCCTAATGTGCCTAAGCGACATAATGGGACTAAGGGCCTCATGGGACCAATGGGCCTAATGGGCCTAAGTGGCTTGATGGGCAAAATGGGCCTTAGTGGCCTAATGTCCCTAATGGGCCTAATGGGCCTCACGGGCCTCAAGAACCTAAGTGGCCTAATGTGCCGAATGGGCCTTAGTGGTCGAATGGGCACGGTGGGCCTAATGGGTCAAATGGGTCGAATGTGCCAAATTGGCTTGATGGGCCTGATGGGCCGAATGGGCCCAATAGGCCCAAGACGCATCATGGGTCCAATGAACATAATGGGCCTAATGGGCCTAAGTGGCCTAAGTGAGCCTAAAGGTCCTAGTGGTTTGAATGGGCCAAAGTGGCTTAATTGGCCTAATGGGCCTAATGGCCCTCAAGGGACAAAGGGGCCTAATGAGTTGAGTGGGCCTAATCGGCCTAATTGGCAAATGGGTCTAATCGGCCTAATTGGCACAATGGGCCTAATGGGACGAATGTGCCCAGTGGTCCAAATGGGCATAATGGGCCTAAGTGGCATAATGGGCCTATGTTGCCTAAAGGGTCGAGTGGGCCTAATGGGATTAATGTGCCTAATGGGCCTAATGGGTCCAGGTGGCCATATGGGTCGAATGCGCCTCATGGGCCTAAGTGGCCTCATGGGTCCAATGGGCCCAATGGGACTAATTGTCCTAATGGGCCTCATGGACCTCATGGGCGGAATATGGCTTATGGGAAAAATGGGCTCATGGTTCTAAGTGGTCTAATAAGCCTAATGAGCCCAATGGGCCCAGTGGGCCTAATGGGATTAATGGGCCTAATGGTCCTAATGGGTCCAAGTGGCCTAATGGGTCTAATGGGCCTCATCGGCCAAATTGGTCTTACGGGCCCAATGGGCCCAATGGGCTTAAGTGTCCTCATGGGCCTGATGAGCCTCATGGTTCTAATGGTCCTCATGGGAAAAATGTGCCTCATGGGACTAATGGGCCTGATGGGCCTAATGGGCCTAATGGTCCTAAGTGGCATAATGGGCCGAATGGGCCTAAGTGATCTAATGGGCCTAATAGGCCTAATGGGGCTAATGGACTTAATTGTCCTTATTGGGCTAATTAGGCTAATCGACCACATGGGCCTAATGGACCTAAGTTTCCTAAGTGGATTAACAGGCCTAATGGGCCTGGTGGGACTAATGGGTTTCATGAGACTAATGGGCCTAAGTGTCCTAATGGGCCTAATGGGTCTATGTGGCTAATGGGCCTGATGGTCCTAAGTGGCATAAGTGGATTAATGGGCCTAATTGGCCTAATGGGTTTAATTGGCCAAATGGGCCTAGTGGCCCTAAATGTTCAAATGGGGTGAATGGGATTAATGGGCCTAATGGGCCTAAGTGTACCAATGGGCCTAATGGGCCTAATGTGCCTAAGTGGCCTAATGGGATTAATGTAACTAAGTGGCATAATCCGTCTAATTGACTGAATGGGACTAATGGGCCTAAGTGGCCTAATGGGCCTAATTCGCCTAAGTGGCCTAATCAGTTTAATCAACCAAATGGGACTAACGGGCCTAAGTGGCCTAATGGGCCTAATGCCTAAGTTTCCTAAGTGCCTTAATGGGCCTAATGGGCCTGATGGGTATAATGAGACTAAGTGGCCTAACTGGTCGAATCGGCATAATCAGCCGAATGGGCCTAAGGGTCCTAAGTGGCCTAATGGGCCTAATGGGGCGAATTGGCCTAATCGACCTAATCAAATGAATAGGCCTAATGGACCTAATGGGACCAAGTGGCATAATGGTACTAATGGGCCTAATGGGTCTAAGTGGCCTAATCTTCCTAATTGACTGAATGGGCCTAAGTGTCCTAGTGGGCCTAAAGTGTATAATGGGCATAATGGCTTAATCGGGCTAATCGGTCGAATGGCCCTAAGTGGCATAATCGACCTAATCGATCGAATGGCCCTAATGAGCCTAGGTGGACTAATGGGCCTAATGGGTCTAAGTGGACTAAGTGTCCTAATCGGCCCAATCGACTAAATGGGCCTAATGGGCCCAAGTGGCCTAGTGGGCCCAATGTGCCAAATGGGTCTAAGTGGCCTAATCGGCCTAATCCATTGAATGGGACTAATTGGCCTAAGTGGTTAATTAGGACTAATGGGACTATGTGGATGAAAGATCCTAATGGGCTAAATTTTCCTAATGGGGTTATTGGGCTTAAGTGGCATAATGGGTCTAATGGGCCCAATGGACATAAGTGGTCTAATGGGACTCATGGTCATAATGGGACGAAGTGGCCTAATTGGCCTAATTAACCTAACGGGATTAGTGGTTCTAAGTGGCCGAATGAGCCTAATCCGCCTAATTGGCCCAATGGGCCTAATGGGCTTAATGGGTGTAAGTGGCCCAATTGGCCTAAGTGGCCGAATGGGCCTAGTGGGCGTAAGTGGACTAATGAGCCTAATGGGCCTAAGTGGCCAAATGGGTCTAATCCTCCTAATTTCCCTATTGGGCATAATGGGCCTAATGGGCATAAGTGACACAATTGGCCTAAGTGGCCTAATGGGCCTATGTGGTCGAATGGGCCTAAGTGGCCAAATGAGCCTAATGGGCATAATGCACCTAATGGTCCTAATGTACTGAATGGGCTTTATGGTACCAATGGGCCTAAGTGTCCACATGGGCCTAATGGGATGAAAGGGCATAATGGGCTGAATCGGACCAATCGGCCGAATCGGACCAATCGGCCGAATCGGACCAATGGGCCGAATGGGCCTAATGGGATGAATGGGCCTAATGGGCCCAGTGGTCCTAAGTGGATTAATGGGATAATGGACCAAATTGGACTAATTGGATTAAGTGGACTAATGGGCACAATGGGCCTAATGGCTTGTATGGGCCCAATGGGTCCAATGGGCCTAAGTGGCCTAATGGCCTGTATGGGCCCAATGGGCATAAGGGGACTGGTGGTCTGAATTTCCAAATGGGCCTAATGGGCATACGTGACCAAATGGTCCAATGATCCCAAGTGTCCTAATGGGCCTAATGGGCCTAAGTGGCCTAAGTGGCTTAATCGGCCTAATCGAACGAATGAGCCTAAGTGGCCTAATTGGTCTAATGGGATTAATGGGCATAGTGGGACTAAGTGGCCTAATGGGGCTAAAGGACCTTTGTGGACTAATTGGTCTAATGGGACTAAGTGACCTAATGGGATTAATGAGCTTAATAGGCCTAAGGGCCAAATGGGCTGAATGGGCATAATGGGCTGAATGGGCTAAATTAGCCTAAGTGTCCAAATGGGCCTAGTGGGCCTATGCAGCCTAATGGGCCTAAGTTGCCTAATCGGCCTGATGGGATTAATGGGCCTAAGTGGCCTAATGAAAAAAACGGGCCTAAGTGTCCTAATGGGCCAAATGGGCCAAATGGGTCTAAGTGGCACAATCAACCTAATCGACTGAATGGTCCAAATGGACCTAAGTGGCCAAATGGGCCTAATTGGCCTAATTAGTATAATGAGCCTAAGTGGATGAATGGTCCTAATGGACATAATGGACCTAAGTGGCATAAGTGGATTAATGGGCCTAATGCGCCTAATGGGTCTAATGGACCTAAGTGGCCTAATGAGCCTAATGTGCCTAAGTGGCCTAATGGGTCTAATGGGTCTAAGTGGACTAATGGGATGAAGTGGGTGAATCAGCCCAATAGACATAATGAGAATAAGTGGCCTAAGTGTCTTAATGGGCCTAATGGGCCTAATGGGTCTAATGGGCCTAAGTGGCCTAATGGGCCTAAGTGGCCTAATGGGCCTAAGTGGCCTAATGGTCCTAATGGGTCTAAGTGGCCTAATCAGCACAATTAACCGAATTGGAATAATGGGATTTATGGGCATAAGTGGTTGATTGGGCCTAAGTGGCCGAATGGGCCTAAGTGGATTAATCGGCCTAGTGGTCCTAAGTGGCCTAATGGGCCTAATGCGCCTAATTGGACTAATGGGCCTAATGTGAATAAGTTGCCTAATGGGCCTAAGTGGCCTAATGTGCCTAGTGGGTCTAAGTGGCTGAATGGGCCCAATGCGCCTAATGGACCTAATGGGCCCAACGGTCCGAATGGGACGAATGGGTAGGATGGGACCAATGGGACTAATGGGACCAAGTATCCTTATTGGCCTAATAGTCCTAATGGGCCTAATGGGCCTATTGTTCCTAATGGTCCTAATGGGCCTTATGGGCCTTATGGTCCTAATGGGAGTAATGGGACGAAGTGGCCTAATCGGCCTAATTAGTTTAATGGGCCTAGTGGGCCTAAGAGGCAGAGTGGGCCTAAGGGGGCGAATAGGCCTAAGTGGCCAAATGGGCCCAATGGGTCTAATGGGATGAAGTGGCCTAAGTGGATGAATGGGCCTAAGTGGTCAAATGGGTTTAATGGGCCTAAGTGGCTCAATGGGCCTAATGGGCCTAATTGACCTAAGTGGACTGATGGGCCAAATGGGCCTTAATGGCATCATGGGCCTAAAGGGCATTCGTGGTCGAATAGGACATATTAGCCTCATGGGCCTAATGGGTATAATGGGCCTAAATGGACTAAGTGGACTGATGGGCCTAATGGGCCTTATGAGACAAATGGGAATAATGGGACTAGTAAGCCTAATGGGCCTAAGTAGTTGAACTGGCCTTAGTGGCCCAATGGGCCTAATGGGACGAATGGGCCTAGTGGACAAATGGTCCAAATGGGCCTAAGTTGCCTAATGGGCGTAATGGTCTTAAGTGGGATAATGGTCCTAAGGGGCCTAAGTTCCCTAATGGTCATAATGGGCCTAAGTGGCCTAAGCTGCCTAATGGGCTTATGGGGCCTAAGTAGCCTAATGGGCCTAATGAGCCTAATGGGTCTAATGGGCCTAAGTGTCCTGATGTTCCTAATGGGTCGAATTGGCCTAATGGGCCTAGCGGGACTATTTGGACTAATGGGTCGAGTGGGCCTAATGAGCCTATGTGGCTAAATGAGCCTAATGGGTCTAAGTGGCTGAATGGGTCGAATGGGCCTAATGTGCCCAGTGGGACTAATGCGCCTAAGTGGCCTCGTGGGACTAAGTGGCCTAATGGGATTAATGGGCCTTAGTGGATTATGTGGCATAATGGTCCCAATGGGCCTAATGGTTCAATAGACCAATGGGCCCATTGGGCCGAATGGGCCGAATTTGCCTAAGTGGCCAAATGGGCCAAAGTTTCTGAATCAGCCTAATGGGATTAATAGGCTGAGTGGGCCTAGGTGTCCTAATGGGATGAATGGGCCTAACTGTCCTAGTCAGCATAATGGGACTGATGGGACTAGTGGACCTAAGTGGCCTAATGGGTCTAATGGGCCTTAGTGGCCTAATCGACCTAATGTGAGGAAGTGGCATAATGGGGCTAAGTGTCCTAATGGGCTTAATGGGCCTAACGAGCCTTGGGGACAAATGGGACGAATGTGTCGAATGTTAGTAATGGGATGAATGGTTCTAATTAACCAAAGTGGACCAATGGGACTATGTGTCCTAATGGACCTAAGTTTCCTAATCCACCTAATGGGCTTAATTGGCCTAAGGGGCCTAATGGGCCTACGTGGAATAATGGTCCTAATTGGCCTCATCGGCCTAATGGGATTAATGGGACGAGTCGCCTAAGTGGCCGATTGGGCCTAATGGGTCACAGTGGCCTAATGGGCCTAATGGGTCGAAGTGGCCTAATGGGCCTAATGGGACTAAGTGGCCTAATAGGCCTAAGTGGATTAATGGGCCTAAGAGGCCTAATGGGATTAATGGGAATAAGTGGCCTAATGGGCCTAATAGGCCTAATTTTCCTAAGTGACTTAATGGGTCTTGGTGGCCTAATGGGCTGAAGTGGCCGAATAGGCCTAATGGACATAATGGGCTAAAGTGGCCTAAGTGTCCTAATGGGTCTAATGGGACTAAGTGGCATAATGGGACTTGGTGGCCTATGTGGCCTAGTGGGACTAATGGTAATAAGTGGCTGAATGGGACTAATGGGCCTAATGGGCCTAAGTGGCCTAGCAGCCTAAGTGCCCCAATGGGCCCAAGGGGCCTCAGTGGCCTAATAGGTCTAATGGACCTAATTGGCCTAAATGGACTAATGAGACTTAGTGTCTTAATGGGACTAATGGGACTCATTGTCCTAATGGTATTAATTATCCCAAGTGGCCTCAGTGTCCTAATGGGCCCAATGGGCTTAATGGGTATGTGGCCAAATGAGCCGAATGGGCCTAAGTGGCCTAATGGGCCTAATGGGCCTCAGTGGCCTAATGAGTCTAATGGATCTAAGTGGCCTTATGATTCTAATGGTTATAAGTGGATTAATGAGTCAAATGGGGAGAATCGTACCAAGAAGAAACTTATTTGGAAAATCATATCGATAAAAAGCATATTCGGGAGAATCATACTTGGAGGAATCAGACTGGGAAAATCGTACTGGAAAAATTAAACTTGGTTTTTTTTTTCTAAAAAAAGTCCAGGATGTTCTCACCAACTTCTAGGTATGAAATTTAAGAAGTGTTTTCAATTGAATACATTTGTGGTTTTGAACATAATAATATGTAACATGAGTTGTTACACAATCATTACATTGCCCTATTTGTGCTAAGAGGTTGCACAGGCACTATTGGATTATTTACATAGTGCTACATGATTGAAAGGTTATATCCTACTTGTTGTAATCAAATTATTATTTTCTAGTGGATTGTGTGGTATTGGATCACTTCCATACCATACCAAGGACGTAGTTGTTCTTATTGAATATTGAATCTTGTAAATACTTATATTCCTGTGGATGTGTGTTTGAATTGTTTTTAGTAGGGAATAAAATATTTAATAGGTGGCGAAGGTTGTTTCATTTGAAAATGAACATAAGAGAAAAAAAGTATCAATGATTCACCCCCTCTCCCTCTAAGTGATACAATTATCCATTGGGCACTTTCAAGTGGCTGAATGGGCCCAAGGGGCCTAATGGGCCTAATGGTCCTAACTGGCCTAATGGGCCTAATGGGTCTAAGTGGTCGAATGGGCTTAACTGACATAAGTGGCCTAATGGACCTAATGGAACTAATGGGCCTAATTGGCCTGAGGGGCCTAATGAGCCTAATGGACAACTGTGCTTAACTGGACTAAATGGCCTAATAGGCCGAATGGGCCTAAGTGGCCTAATGGGTCTAGTGGGTCTAATGGGCCTAACAGGCCTAAGTGGCCTAATGGGCCCAATGGGTCAAATGGGCCCAACTGGACTAACCAGCCTAACGATCCTAATAGGCCTAATGTAACTAAGGGGCCTAAGTGGCTTAATGGGCCTAACTGGCTTAAGTGTCAAACCAATGGGCCTAGTGGGTCTAATTGGCCTAAGTGGCCTAACTATCCCAATGGGACAAATGAGCCTAATGGGCCTAACTGGTTTAATTTCCCCAATGGGCCTAACTATCCCATGGGCCGAATGGGCCTAACTTTCCTAACTCACGTAAGGGGTCCATGTGACCTAATGGGCATAATGTGTCTAATGGGCCTAACTAGCCAAAGTGGCCTAATGGGCCTAATTGACCTAATTGGTCTAAATGGCCTAAATTGGTCTAAATGGTCTAAATGGCCTAATTGGTCTGAATGAAATAAATGACCTAATTTATATAATTATCCTAAATGGCCTAAATGGCCTAAATGAACTAATTAGTCTAATCAGCCTAAATGTCCTAAATTGACCTAAATGGCCTAAATTGGCCTAAATGGATTAATTAGCCTAATTGGATTGAATTTCCTAATTGGTATAACTGGACTAATTGGCCTAATTTTCCTAGTTGGTATAAGTTAATTAAATTTTCTTAAATGGCATAATTGGCCTCAATTGCCTCAATTGACTTAAATGACCTAAATGGCCAAAATTGGTCTAAATGGTCTAAATTAGCCTAAATGACATAATTGGTCTAACTTTCACAAATATCCTAATTAAACCAATTGAACTAATTGGACAAAATGGCCAAATTTTCCTAATTGTCCTAAATGGCCAAAATTGGCCCGAATGGCCTTAATTGGCCTAAATGGCCTAATTGGCCTAAAATATCTAATTTGTATAATTGGTCTAATTGGCCTAAATGGTCTAAATTTTCCTAATCGGACTAAATGGAATATTCATCATAATTTTTCCAATTGGTATACATTTCTTAAATTGGATTAAATGACACAATTGACATAATTTTCCTAAATGGTATAAATTGGCCTAAATAGCCTAAATGACCTAAATTGGCCTAAATGGCCTAATTATCCTAAATGACCTAAATTGAAGTAAATGGAATAAATGAACTAAATTTACTAGTTATAAAATTTTCCTAATTTTCCTAATTGGCCTAATTCGCTTAATTGGCATAAATTGGCCTAAATGGCCTAAATCTTCTAATTGACATAAATGGACTTAAGAGCCTAAATCGGACTAACTAGTCTGAATTTGTCTCATTGGCCTAAATGGACTAAATTGGATTAAATTGAATAATTATTCTAAATAGATTAAATGGACTAATGGGCCAAATTAAACTAAATGACCTAAATTGGCCTAAATTGACTAATGGGCCTAATGGGCCCCGTGTGTCGAATGCGCATAAGTGGCCTAAGTGTCCTAATGGGCCTAATGGGTCTAATGGGATTAAGTGGCCTAATCAGGCTAATGGGCTAATTGGGCCTAAGTGGCCTAACGGGTCTAATGGGCCCAATGGGCTTAATAGGATGAATGTGTCCACTAGTCCAAAGTTGACTAATGGGCCCAAGTGACCTAATGGGATGAATGGTCATATTGGGACTAAGTGGCCTAATGGGCCTATTGGGCCTCAGTGTACTAATGGTCACATTAAGTCCAATTCGGCCTAATGGGCCTAATGGGATTAATGGTTCGAATGGACTAGTTGGGCATAAGTGGCTTTATGGGCCTAATAGGAATAATGGGCCTAAGTATCCTAATGGTCCCATTATGGTCAATTCAGCTTAATGGCCCTAATGACTGAATTGGCCTAATGGACCTAATGGTTATAATGGGTCCAATGGGCCTAATGCATCTAAGGGGCTGAATGGGCCTAAGTGGATAAATGAGACTAAGTGGCCTAAGTGTCCTCATGCGCCTAATGGGCCTAAGTGGCCTAATGGGCCCAATGGGATTAGGGGGCCCAATGGGCCTAATGGGTTGAAGGGGCCTAATGGGACTAAGTGGCCCAATGGGCCTCAGTGCCCTAAGTGACCTAATAGGCTTAATGGGCCTAAGTGACCTAATGGGCCTAATGGGACTATTGATTTAATTGGCCTAATGGGCCTAATGGGGCTAATGGGTCTATTGGGTATAAGGCGACTAATGGGCCTAAGTGTCCTAATGGACCTATGTAGCCTAAGTGACCTAATTGTCCAAATGGGCCTATTGGGCCTAAGTGACATAATGGTCCTAATGGGCCTAATGAACTAATTGGCCTAATGGACCTAAGGGGACAGATGGACCCAATTGGCCTAATGGGTCTAAGGGGCCTAATGGGACTAAGTGGCCTAATGGGCCTATGTGACCTAATGGGCATATTGGGTCTATTGGGCCTAAGTGGTCTAATGGGCCCAATGGTCTTTATGGGCCCAGTGGGTCCATTATGGATAATTTAGCCTAATGAGTCCAATGGGTCTAAGTGGCCTAATGGGTTGAAGTGGTCCTAGTTTCCTAATGGGCCTAATGGGCCTATTGGGTCCAATGGGTATAAGTGGCCTAAGTTTCCTAATGGACCTTAGTGGCCTAAGTTACCTAATGGGCATAATGGGTCCAATGGGTCTAAGTGGCCTAATGGGCCTAAGTGGCCTAAGCTGCCTAATGAGCCTAATGGGTCCAATGTGTCTAAGTGGTCAAATGGGCCTAAGTGGCCTAATTTGCCAAATGAGACAAATGGGCCTAATGGGTCTAATGGTTCTAATGGGCCTAAGTGGCCTAATCGACCTAATGGGTCTAACGAGCCTAATTGGATGAATGCATTAAATGGGACTAAGTGTCCTAATGGGATGAATGGCTCTAATAGGCCTAAGAGGCCTAATGTCCTAAGTGTAATAATGGCCTAAGTGGCCTAATGGGCCTATGTGGCCTAATGTCTTAAGTGGAATAATGGCCTAAGTGGCCTAATGGGCCTAAATGGCCCACATTTACTAATGGGACTAATGGGTCCAATGGGCCTAAGTATCCTAATGGGCCTAAGTGGACTAAGTTTTCTAATTGGCCCAATGGGCCTAATGGGCCTAATGGATCCAATTTTCCTAAGTGGCCTAAGTTTCCTAGTGGTCCGAAGTGGCCTAATGGGCTTAATGGTCCTAAGTGTCCAAATGGGCCTAATGGGCCTAAGTGGACTAATTGGCCTAATGGGTCCAATGGGCCTAAGTGGACTAAGTTTCCTAATGGGAAGAAGTGGGATAATGGGTCTAATGGGCCTAAGTTTCTAAATGGGCCTAATGGGACTAATGGGCCTAAGTGGCCTAAGTTAACTAATGGTACTAATGGGTCTAATGGGTTTAATGGGCATAATGGGTCAAATAGGTCTAAGGGGACTAATGGGCATAAGTAGCCTAAGTTTACTAATGGACCTAATGGGTCAAATGGTTCTAGCTGGCTCAATGGGCATGGGTGCCTAAATTGCCTAATAGGCCTAAGGGGCTTAATTGTTCAATTGAGCCTAAGTGTCCTAATCAGCATGATGGTTCTAATGGGCCTAGGTGGACTAATGGGTCTAATGGATCGAATGGGACTAGGTGTCCTAATGGGCCTAAGTGGCCAAAGTTTATTAATGGGCAAGATGGTTCCAATGGGACTAAGTGGATTCGATATGAAAGAAGTGTTTATTTTGATCAATTATCGGACTTTGATGACTATGATAAAATTAAATGTCAATATGCTTTACTGATTCGTATTTCATAAATCATAAGTTGATTGGAGAACTTATGATGCAAGATTGATGGAAGAAAGAGGAAAAGTGATATTCCAAATCATATCCAGATTTATCGTATGTAGCTGGAAGATAAGAAATAGATGATGCCAATTGAAAAGTAATTGTACCCAGTGCAATTAGATTTGGGATGAGAAGGAAATAAATAAGGCACTGAGGATTTTAACCAGAATGATTGTACCCAGAATGATCACATTCAGGTACTTTAGCATCTGATTATCCATCATATACATAAGAAAAATTTCATACCCAGGATGATTTTACTTAGGTTCTGGAAGAAAAATATCATACCCAGTATGATCATATTCTTTATAACCATTCTGAGAAATATCGTACTCTAGAAAATCATATTCAGAGAAGGAATTTCTTGAGGCCGATGATTGAAAAGAGAAGGTTATAATGATATCAACAATGTATTCAACCATTTCAAAAGGGTTGAATTACTTTGTAGGTTTCAATTCAGTCAAGAGTCATTGTATCAGAGTGGAATTGTTTTATATTTTTAAGCGGGTCAAGAGAAGAAGTGAAGAAGTAAAAGTTTTTTGAAATCAAATTTTGTTGGATGTAAAATTGATGGGCAGATCTACATTCAAAAGAATTTTCATATTCATCATTCATAAGAAGAAGTGAAAGTTTCATAAGAATAAAGAGGCTTTGAGAAGAGTTGATGAAGTCAAAATACACCCCATATTTTAAGAGAAATTAAGATTATGGTGAATTTGATTGAGGGATATTTTTTGGGATTCCTGCCAAAGTATCTCAAGGGTCACCTATAAAAGGAGAAAAGTACATTTTACTTGAGTTGGACTGATGTATTTTTCATGAAAGAGAAGCTTCCAGTTTTAGAGAGAAGAATAAGTTTCCATATTCACTTTTGTTGTAAAATTTTTGATGAATTGAAGTGAAAGATAAGAGAAAAGATCACAACATTTTATTCAGATGATCATTGTACTCAGTGTTTATCATACTCAATTGATTATTGTATTCATCTTATCAATTGTATTCATATGATCATCATATCGAACTAGATTAATTAGATCATGATTTCTATACTGGTTCTTTTGTACTAAGTAATATGGAGAATTTAAGTAGTGTTGATTCATCTCTATCTCATTCTATCAATGTTATACTTTTCATATTTGGGAATATCTTATTGAGCAAAATCGTATTGGTAAAATCGTATTGGGAAGAATCGTATCAGGAAGAATCGTACTCAGAGGAATCAGACTGGGAAAATCATACTCGGAAAACCGGACTTGGTTTTTTTCTCAACAATGTCTTGGAAGTTCTTACCATTTCTCAGTAAGAAATTGAATAAGTGTTTTCAATTGAATACATTTGTGGAATTGAAAATAATCACAGGTAACATGAATTATTACACAATGATTTCATAACCATATTTATGCTAAGAGGGTGCACACGCACTATAGGATTGTTCAAATAGTTCTACATGAGTTAAAGGGTTATCCTGCTCATTATAATCCAATGATTTTTTTCTAGTGGAATGTGTGGTATTGGATCACTTCCATACCATACCAAGGATGTAGCTATTCTTATTGAATAGTGAATATTACTTTTTTTTTTCTGTTGATGTGTGTTTGAATTGTTATTAGTAGGGAATAAAATATTTAATTAGGGGAAAATGTTGTTTCATTTGAAAAGAAATATAAGAGAAAAATTATCACTGATTCACCTCTCCCTCTCTCTGTGATACAATAATCCGTTGGGCACTTTCAAGTGGCCTAATGGGCCCAAGGGGCCTAATGTTCCTAATGGTTCTAACTAGCCTAATGGGGTTAATAGTTTGAATGGGATTAACTGGACTAATTGAATTAATGGTCCTAATGGGCCTAATGGGCCTAACTGGCCTAAGGGGCCTAATGGGCGGGCCAACTATGCATAACTGGCCTAAGTGGCCAAATAGGCCGAATGGGCCTAAGTGGCCTAATGGGTCGAATGGGCCTAGTGGTCCTAACAAGCCTAAGTGTCCTAATGCACCCAATGGGTTGAATGGGCCCAACTGGCCTAACTAGACTAACTATCCTAATGGGACCAATAGGACTAAGGGGCCTAACCAGCTGAATGGGCCTAACTGGCATAACTATTGGCCCGATGGGCTTAATGGGTCTAATTAGTCTAAGTGGACTAACTAGCCTAATGGGACCAATGAGCCTAACTAGATTAATGGGCTCAATGGTCCTAACATTCCCAATGAGCCGAATGCGCCTAACTGGCCTAACTCATGTAAGGGGCCTAAGGTGCCTAATGGGACTAATGGGCCTAAGTGGTCTAATTAGGTATAGTGGACTAATGGGACCAACTGGACAAAGTGGGCTAATGGACCCCGTGATCCTAATGGGCCTAACTGGCCAAAGTGGCCTAATAGGCCTAACTAGCCTAAGTGGCCTAATGAGCCTAATGGGATGAACGGGCCTAACTGGAAAAAATGAGCCTAATGATCCTAATGGGCCTGACTAGACAAAGTGGCCTATGGACCTAACTAGCCTAAGTGTCCCAATGGGCCTAATGGGATGAACGGGCCAAAGTGGCATAATGGGCTAAATGAGCCTAAGTAGCTCAATGGGCTGAATGGGTCTAAGTGGCCCAATGGGCCGAATGGGATTAATGGGAATAATGGGCATGAGTGGACAAATGGTTTTAATGGTCCTAATGTGCCTAATGGGCATAATGTGCATAAAGGGCTGAAGCGGCCTAATGGGCCTAATGGGCCCTAGTGGCCTACTGGGCCTAAGTGTCATATTGGGGCTAACGCGCCTAAGTAGAGTAATGGTCCTAATGGACTTAAGTGGTATAATGGGACTAAGTGACCTAATGGGCCTAAGTATCCTAAGTGGACTAACATTCATAATAGACCTAAGTGGCCTAATAGGCCTAAGTTGCCTAATGGGCCTGAATGGCCAAAGTGGACAAATGGGCCTAAGTGGCCTAATGTGCCTAATGGGACTAATGGACCTTAGTGTCCTAATGGGCCTAAGTGGCCGAATGGGCCTAAGTGTCCAAATGGGTCTAAGTGGCCTAATGGGCCTAAGTGGATGAATGGGCCTAAGGGGCATAATTGGCATAATGGGCATAAGGGGCCTAAGAGGCCTAATGGGCCTAAACGGCCTAAGTGTCCTAAGTGGCATAAGTGGCCTAAGTGGACTAAGTAGCCAGAGTGGCCTAAATGGTCTAATGGTATAAGTGGATTAATTGTACTATATGGATTAATTGGCCAATATGGAATTAATTGGCCTAATTGGTCTAAATGGCCTAAATTGGTCTAAATGATCTAAATGGCCAAATTGGCCTAAATAACCTAAATGGTCTAATTGATATAATTTTCTAAATGTCCTAATTGTCCTAAATAGACTAAACTCCATAATTGGTCTAATTGGTCTAAATGGCCTAAATTGGCCTAAATGACCTAAATTGGCCTAAATGGCCTAAATTGGCCTAAATGGCCTAATTGGCTTAATTGGCCTGAATTGCTTAATTAGACTAATTGGTCTAAATGTCTTAATTTTCCTAATTGGTCTAAATCATCTAAATTATCCTAAATGGCATAATTGTATTAAATGGCTTAAATTGTACTAAATTACCTAAATGGCCAAAATTAGCCTAATTCGTCTAAATGGCATAAATTGGCCTAAATTGCCTAAATTGGCCTGAATGGATTCAATGGCATAAATTGGATTGAATGGACCAAATTGGCCTAAATGGACTAATGGACCTAAAATTCCTAAATTGTATAATTGGCCTAATTTTCCAAATGGTCTAAATTGGCATAATCGGCCTAAATGTCCTAATCGTCCTAATTGGCCTAATTGGTCTAAATTGCCTAAATTTTCCTAAATGGCATAATTGGCCCAATTGGCCTAAATGGTATAAATTGGATTAAATATCCTAAATGACCTAAATTGGACTAAATAGACTAATTATCCTAAATTACCTAAATTGGACTAAATGGCATAAATGGCATAAATGAACAAAATTTCCTAATTGAAAAATTGGCCTAATTGGCCTAATTGGCTTAATTGGCCAAAATTGGCCTAAATGGACTAAATCTTCTAATCAGCCTAAATGGCCTTAAGAGCTTAAATTGGCCTAATTGGTCTGAATTGGTATCGTTGGCCTCATTGGCCAAAATTGGCCAAAATGGACTAAATGGACTAATTAGTCTAAATGGATTAATTGGCCAAATTGGCCTAAAGGGCCCAAATGACCTAAATTGGGCTAAATTTCCTAATGGACCTAATGGGCCTAAGGGTAGAATGGGATGAAGTTTCCTAAGTGGCCTAAGGGTTCTTATGGGTCTAATGGGTTTAAGTGGCCTAATGGGCCTAAGTGGCCTAATCAGCCTAATGGTCCAATTGGGCCTAAGTGGCCTAACGGGTCTAATGGGCCTAATGGGATTAATAGGCCTAATGGGTCCACTAGTCTAAAGTGGCATAATGGGACTAAGTGGCCTAAGTGGAGAAATGGGATGAATGGGCCTATTGGGTCTAAGTGGCCTAATGGGCCTATTGGGCCTAAGTGTATTAATGGTTCCATTAGGTCTAATTTGACCTAATGGGACTAATGGGATTAATGGGTCGAATTGACCAGTTGAGCCTAAGTGGCATGATGGACCTAATGGGTCTAATGAGCCTAAGTGGCCTAATGGTCCCATTATGGTCAATTCGACCAAATGGGCCTAATCGATGAATTGGCCAAATGGACCTAATGGGCCTAATGGGCCTAATGGGCCTAAGGGGTCTAATGGGCCTAAGTGGATGAATGGGCCTAAGTGCCCTAATGTGCAAAATGGGACTAAGTGTCCTAATAGGCCCAATGGGCCTAAGGGGTCCAATGGTCCCAATGGGTCTAAGGGGTCTAATGGGCCTTAGTGTCCTAATTGACCTAAGTGGCCTAAGTGATCGAATAGGCCTAATGGGCTTGGTGGGCCTAAGTGAACTAATAGACCTAATTGACATATTGTCCTAATTGGCCTAATTGGCCTAAGGGGCTTAAGGGGTTCAATGGGACCAATGGGCCTAATGGGTCCAATAGTCCTATTAGACCTAAGTGACCTAATGGGCCTAATGTTCCCATTATGGCCAATTTGGACCAATGGGCCCAATGGCTTAATTGGTCTAATGCGCCTAAGGGGCCCAATGGGCCCAATGGGCCTAATAGGTCTAAGAGTCCTAATAGGCCTAAGTGGGATAATGGGCCTAAGTGGCCTAATGGGTATATTGTGCCTATTATGCCTACATGGTCTAATGGGTCCAATGGTCCTGATAACCTAATGGGCTCATTATGGATAATTTAGCCTAATGGGTCCAATGTGCCTAAATGGCATAATGGGTCGAAGTGGACAAATTTTCCTAATGGGCCTAATGTGTCCAATGGGTTTAAGTGGCCTAAGTTGCCTAATGGTCCAAATGGGTCAAATGGGTCTATGTGTCCTAATAGTCCTAAGTGGCCTAAGTTTCCTCATGGGCCTAATGGGTCCAATGGGTCTAAGTGGTCGAATGGGCCTAAGTGGCCTAAGTTTTCTAATGATCCCAATCATCCTAATGGGTCTAATGGATCTAATGGGACTAACTGGCCTAATCATCCTAATGGGTATAATAGGCCTAAAGGGATGAATGGATTGAATGGGCCTAAGTGGGCTAATGGGTCTAAGTGGCACAAGTTTCCTAATGGGCCTGATGGGTCCAATGAGACTAAGTGACCTAATGGGAAAAGGTGGATCAAGTTTCCTAATGGTCCCAATGGGCCTGATGGGTCCAATGGGCCTAAGTGTACAAAGTTACCTAATGGGAACAATGGGCTGAATGGGCCTAATGGGCCCAATGGACCTAATGAGTCCAATGGGCCTAAGTGGCCTAAGTTGCCTAATGATCTGAAGTGGCCTAATGGGATTAATGGGCCAAAGTTTCCTAATGGGCCTAATGGGCCTAAGTGGCCTAATCAGCCTAATGGGTTGAATTGGCCTAAGTGGACTAATTTTCCTAATGGAACAAAGTGTCCTAATGGGCCTAAGGGGCCTAATTGTCCTAATGTGCCTAAGTGGCCTAATGAGACTAATGGGCCTAAGTGTTCTAAGTTGACTAATGAGACTAATGGGTCTAATAGACCTAATGCGCCTGATGGGTCTAATAGGTCTAAGTGTCCTAATGGTCTTAAGTAACATAAGTTGCTTAATTGGCCTAATGGGATTATTGGGTCTAATGGTTCTATGTGGCTCAATGGGACTAAGTGGCCAAAGTTTCTGAATGGGACTAATGGGATTAATTGTACTAATGATCCTTAGTGTCCTAATTGGACTAATGGGTCTAATGGGACTAATGGGACTAATGGATTGAATGATTCTAGGTGGAGTTATGGGTAGAATGGATTGAATGGAACTAAATGCCTAAGTTTCGTAATGGGACAGAGGATTCCAATGGGCCTAAGTGAAAGAAGTGTTTGTTTTGATAAAGAATCAGAGTCTGCTGACTATGATAAAATTAAATGTGATTATGCTTTATGGATTCTCATTTCATAAATTATAAGTTTATTAGAGAAATTATGATGAAAAATTGATGGAAGTAAGTGGAAAAGTGGTATTCCAAATCGTATTCAGGCCAAGAATTTTCAGAAAGATTGTACTCTAGACAATCATATTTAGAGAATGAATTTATTGATGCCTATGATTTAAAAGAGAAGGAAATAATGAGATCAACAATGTAGTCAACCATTTCCAAATTTTTTAATGAATTTATAGGTTTCAATTGGGTCAAGATTTATTGTATCAGAGTGGAATTGTTTTATATTTTCAAGTGGGTTAAGAGAAGAAGTGAAGAAGTAAAAGTGGTTTAAAAGAAAAGTTTTCTAGATGTGAAATTGTGGGGGAGCTCGACATTCAAAACAATTATGATATTCAGCATTCATGAGGAGAAGTTAAGGTTGTAGAAGAATCGAGAAGCTTTGAGAAGAGTTGATGAAGTCAAAATACATCTTAGATTTTAGGGGAAATTGAAATTAGTGTGAATTTTATTATGAAGGAAAATTTTAGGTATTCCAACTAAATCATATCGTGGGTAACCTATAAAATGTGAAAACTACATTGTACTTGAGGTGGACTGATGTACTATTCATGGGAGAGAAGCTTCAAGTTTTAGAGAGAAGAAGAAGTTTACATATTCACTTTTGTTAAATAATTTTTGATGTATTGAAGTGAAAGAGAATAAACAAGATCACAATGTTGTATTCATACGATCATCGTGCTTCGTGTTTATCGTACTCAGCTGATTACCATATTTGTCTTGTCAATTGTATTGAGTTGATCATCGTATGGGGATGGATTAATCAAATTGGGATTTTCGTACAGGGTATTCCAGACTGAGGAAGATGGAGAATTGAAGTGGTGTCGATTAATCTCTATCCCATTCCATCAAAGTTATATTTTCTCTACTAGGGAGAATCTTACCGATCAGAATCGTATCGGTAAAACCATACCGAGAAGAATCGTATTAGGGGGAATCATACTCAGAGGAATCAGACTGGGAAAATAAGACTTGGTTTTTTTCTCAACAAAGTCTAGGAAGTTTTTACTATCTTCTGGGTAAGAAATTGAAGAAGTTTTTTCAATTGAATACATTTGTGGAATTGAAAAGAAGCACTGGTAACATGAGTTGTTACACAATCATTGCATTTCCCTATTTGTGTTAAGAGGGTACACACCCACAATTGGATTGTTTACATAGTGATACATGAGTGAAAGGGTATATCCAAATCATTTTAATCCAATGATTGTTTTCTAGGGGATTGTGTGGTATTGGATCACTTCCATACCATACCAAGGATGTAGCTCTTCTTATTGAATAGTGAATCTTACTTTTGTTCCTGTGGATGTGTGTTTGAATTATTTTTAGTAGGGAATAAAATATTTAATAGGAGGTGAAGGTTGTATCATTTGAAAAGAAACATAAGAGAAAAAAGTATCACTGATTCACCCCCTCCCCCTCTCAGCGATACAATCATCCGTTGGGCACTTTCAAGTGGCCTAATGGGCCTAATGGACCTAATGACCTATCTGGACTAAGGGGCCTAATGGGACCAATGGGCCAACTATGCGTAACTAGACTAAGTGGACTAATAGGCTGAATGGGCCTAAGTGGCCTAATGGATCGAATGGGCCTATGGGATTAACAGACCTAAGTAGTCTAATGGGACCAACAGGTTGAATGGGCCCAACTGGCCTAATTGGCCTAATAGGCCCAATGGTCCTAGGTGGCCTAATGGGCCTAACTGGCATAAGTGTTGGCCCAATGGGCCTAATGGGTTGAACTGGATTAAGTGGCCTAACTGGCCTAATGGGACCAATGAGCCTAATGGGCCTAACTAGCCTAATGGGTCCAATGGGCCTAACTGGCCTAATTGGCCAAATGGGATTAACTGTTCGAAGTCACCTAAGGTGCCCAAGGGGCCTAATGGGCCTAATGGGTCTAATGGGTCTAACTGGACAAAGTGGCCTAATGGGCCTAGTGAGCCAAATGGGCCTAACTGGAAAAAGTGGTCCAATGGGCCTAACTGTCCTAAGTGGACTAATGGGCCTAATGGGCTGAACAAACCTAAGTGGCATAATGGGCCTAATGAGCCTAATGGGCCTAACTGACCAGTGTCCTAATGGGTCTAACTGGCCGAAGTGGCCTAATGGGCCTAACTGGCCTAAGTGGCCTAATGGGCCTAATGGGTGGAATGGGACTAAGTGGTGTAATTGGTTGAATGAGCCTAAGTAGCCCAATGGGATGAATGCGCCTAAGTGGCCCAATGGGCTTAATGGGCCGAATGTGCTTAATGGGCCGAATGGGCCTAATGGGCCTGAGTGGCCAAATGGGACTAAGTGGTCTAATGGGACTAATGTGTATAATGGTTCTAGGTGACCTAATGGGTATAATGGGCATAATGGGCCTAATGGGCTCAAGGGGCCTTGGTAGCCTAATGGGCCTAAGTGGCCTAAGTGACCTAAGTGGCCTAATAGCCCTAATGGGCCTAAGTAGCATAATGGTCCTAATGGGCCTAAGTGGCCTAATGGGACTAAGTGACCAAATGTGCCTAGTGGGCATAATGGGCCTAATGACCTAAGTGACATAATGGGCCTAATAGGCCTAAGTTGCCTAATAGGCCTAAATGGCATAAGTGGCCTAATGGGTCAAAGTGGCCTAATGGGCCTAATGGGCCTAAGTGGAATAATGATCCTAATGGGCCTAATGATCCTTAGTGGCATGATGGGACTAAGTGGATGAAGTGGCCTAATGGGCCTAAGTGGCCCAATGGGCCCAATGTGCCTAAGTGGCCTAATGGGCCTAATGGGACTAAGTATCATAATGGGCATAATGAACATAATGGGATAAAGTGGTCGAAGTTTTCTAATGGGCCTAATGGGCCTAAGTGGCCTAATTGGCCAAATGGGCCTAAGTGTCCTAATGGGCATCAGTGGCCAAATGGGCCTAATGGGCTTGAGTGGCCTAATGGGCTTAATGGGCCTCAGTGGCCTAATATGCCTAATGGGCCCAAGTGGCTTAAGAGGCCCAATAGGCCTAATGGGCCTAAGTGGCCTAATGAACTGAATGGGCCTAATGGGCCTAATGGGCCTCAGTGGCCTAATTGGCCTCATGGGCCTAAGGGGTCAAAGTGACCTAATGGGCGTAATGGACCTAAGTGGCCTAATGGGCCTAAGTGGACTAATGGGCCTGAGTGGCCTAACGAGCCTAAGTGGTCGAATGAGCATAATGGGAATAATGGGACAAAGTGGTGTAAGTGGGCTAATGGGCTAAATGGGCCTAAGTGTCCTAATGGGCCTAAGTTGAATAATGGGCCTCAAGGGCCTAATGGGCCTAAGTATCCTAATGGGTCTAATTGGCCTAGTGGGCCTTAGTGGCCTAATGGGCCTAAGTGGCCTAATGGGCCTCATTGGCCTAATGGGCCTAATGGGCCTTAGTGTCCTAAGTGGCATAATGTGCCTAGAGGGCCTTAGTGGCCTAATGGGCCTAATGGGTCAAAGTGGCCTAATGGGCCTGATGAGACGAATGGGCCCCAGTGGTATACTAGTCTAAATGTGCCTAATGGGCCTAATAGGCATGATCATCCTAAGGATCATAATGGGCCTTAGTGGTCCAATGGGCCTAGGTGGTCCAATGGGCCTCAATGCCCCAATGGGCTTATGTGGCCTAATGGGCCTTAGTGGCTGAATGGGCCTAAGTGGCCTAATAGGCCTCAGTGGCTGAATGGGACTAATGGGCTTGATATGGACAATGGGCACAATAAGGCGAAGTGGCCCAATGGGACTCATGGGACAAAGTGTCCAATTGGACCGAATGGGTCAAAGTGGCCTCATGGGCCTGATAGGCTTAATGGGACTAAGTGGCCTAAGTGTCCTAATGGGCCTCTTGGGCCTAAGTGGATGAATAGGACTAGTGGGCCTAAGGGGCCTGATATGCCAAATGGGCATAATGGGCCTAATGGGACTAATGCAGCTAATTGGCCTAAGTTTCCTAATGGATCTAATGGGCCTAATGGTCTTAATGGGCCTAAGTAGCTTAATGGGCCCAACGTGCCGAAGTGAATGAATTGTCCTAATGGTGCTAAGTGGCAGAATGGGCCTAAGTTGCGGAATAGGGCTAAGTGGTGGAATGGGGTGAATATGCATAAGTGGCCAAATGGGCCTAAGTGGCCAGATGGGCCCGATGGACCTAATGTGCCTCAAGGGACAAATTGACCTCATGGAAAAAATGGGTCTACGTGGTCTCATGGGACCAATGGGACTAATGGGAATAAGTGTCCTAATGGGAATAATGGGCCAAATGGGACTAATGGGACTAAGTGGCCTAATGGTCCAAATAGGTCAAATGGTCCAAATGGGCCTCTTAGGCCTAAGTGGTATAATGTTCCTAGTGGGCCGAATGGGTTTAAGTGGCTTAAGTGGCCTAATGGGCCTATGTGGCTAAATGGACCCAGGGGGCCTAAAGGGATTAATGGGACGAATGGGTCTAAGTGGTCTGATTGGACTAATGGGCCTCATAGTCATAATGTGCCTCACGGTCCTAATGGGCCTGATGGTCCTAATGGGAGGAATGGGCCTTGTGGGTTGAAGTGGAATCATGGGCCCAATAGGCCCAATGTGCCTAATGGGCCTAATGTGCCTATTGAGTCTAAGTAGCTGAATGGGCCTTATGGGCCTAATGAGCCTCATGGGGTTGAAGGACCTAAGTGGCCTAAGTGGACTAATGGGCCTTAGTGGGCTAATGGTCCTAATGGGCCTAGTGGGCCTAATGGGTTGAATGGGCCTAATTATCATGATGGGCCAAATGGGACTCATGGGCCAAATGGGGCTCATGGGCCTAAGTTGCCTCATGGGGCCAATGGTTATTATGGTCTGAATGGGCCTAAGTGGCCTAAGTGGGCCTAATGGTCTGAATGGGCCTAAGTGGACTAATGGGCCTAATGGACCCAATTAGGCTCATGATACTAAGGGGACTAATGGGTTGAGTGGGCCTAATGGACCTAATGGGACCAATGAGCCTAATGGAATGGATGGGCCTTGTGGTCCCAATGTGACTAATGGGCCTAAGTGGCCTAATGGGCCAAAGTGGGATAAAGGGCCTATTGGGCCTAATGGGACTAAGTGGTCTCTTGGTCCCAATGGGCCTAATGGGGGTAAGTTTCCTAATGGGCGTCAAGGGCCTCATGGGCCTAATGGGCCTCAAAGGCCATATGGGCAGAATGTGCCTCATGGTCCTATTGGGCATGATGGGCCTAATGGAACTAATGGTTCTAAGTAGCCGAATTGGCCTAAGTTCCCTGATGGGACTAGTGGGACTAATGGGCCTAGTGGGCCTAATGGACCTAATTGGCCTAAGTTGCCTAATCAGGCTAATTGACCGAATGTGCCTAATGGGCCTAAGTGGCCTAAGTGGATTAACGGGCTTAATGGTCCTAGTGGTACTAATGGGTTTAATGGGCCTAATGGGACTACGTGTAATAATGGGATTATGTGGCCTAATGGAACTGAGTGGCCTAATTGGGCTATTTGATAAAATAGGCCTAATGGGCCTAGGTGCCTAAGTGGCTTAATGAGCCTAATGGGTCTAATGGGACTAATGGATTTAATGGGACTAATGAGCCTAAATAGACTAATGGGCTTAATGGGCCGATGTGGCCTAATGGTCCTGGTGGTCTTAAGTGGACCAATGGGCCAAATGGGCCTATTGGGACGAATTGGTTTAATGGGCCTAATGGCCCTAAGTCGCCAAATGGGCTTAATGGGCATAAGTGGCCTAAGTTTCCTAATTGACCTAATTGGCCGAATGAGACTAATCAGCCGAATGGGCCTTAGTGGCATAATGGGCCTAATTGTTCTAATGAGCCTAATGGGACTATGGGCCTAATGGGCCTAATGGGCCTAATTCCAAAGTGGAATAAGTGGCATAATGGGCCTAATGGGCATAATGGGCCTAGGTGGCCTAAGTGGTCAAATGTGCCTAATCAGTTGAATGGGCCTAATGGGCCTAAGTGGCCTAATGGTTCTAATGGGCCTATGTGGCCTAATGGGACTAAAGGGCCTAATGGGACAAAGTTTATAAATGGACCTGAGTGGCTGAATGGGCCTTAGTGGTCGAATGGGGCTAATGAGCCTATGTGGTCAAATGGGCCTAAGTGGCCGAATGAGGCTAATGGGCCTAAGTGGGGGAATGGGCTTAAGTGTCCTAATGGGTCTAATGAGCCTAATGGGTGTAAGTGGCCTAATGGGAATAATTGTATTAGTGGGCCAAAGTGGCCTAATGGGCTTAATGGGACCAAGTGGCCGAATGAGCCAAATGGGCCTAAGTGACCCAACTGGCCCAATGGGCTTAATGGAGTGAATGAGCCGAATGGGCCTAAGTGGCCTAATGGGACTAGTGGGCCTAAGTGGCCTAATGGTCATAATAGGCTTAATGGGATTTAGTGGCCTAAGTGTCCTAATCGTCCTAATCATCCGAATGGGACTAATGAGCCTAATGGTCCAAAGTGGCCTAGTGCGCCTAATGGGCCTAATGGGTCTAATACCTAAGAGGCGTAAGTGACCTTATGGTTCTAATGGGCATAATGGGCTTAAGTGGCCTAAGTGGTCTAATCAACCTAATCGGCTGAATGGGCCTAGCGGGCCTAGGTGTCCTAATGGGCCTAATGGGACTATGTGGGCTAATGGGACTAATGGTCCTATCTGGACTAAATGGCCTAATCGGACGAATGGGCCTAATGGGCCGAATGAGCCTAAGTGGCCTAATGGGACGAATGGTCTTAATGGGTCTAAGTGGCCTAATATGCCTAATCGACCGAATGGGCCGAAATATCCTAATGGGCCTAAGTGACCTAATATGCCTAATCGAACGAATGGGCCTAATGGTCCTAAATAGCCTAATGGGCCTAAGTGACCTAATCGGGCTAATCAACCAAATGGGCCTAAGTGGACTAATCAACCTAATCAATCTAATAGGCCTAACAGGCAGAATGGGCCTTGGTGGCCTAATTATCCTAATCGGTCAAATGGGACTAAATGACATAATGAGCCTAAGTGGCCTAATGGGTTTAAGTGGCCTATGTGGGCAAATCGTCTTAATCGACCGAATGGGCCTAATGGGCCTTAGTGGGAGAATGGGCCTAATGGGCCTAATGGGTCTAAGTGGCCTAACTGACCTAATTAGCATAATCGATCGAATGGGCCTAATGGGCCATATGGGGCTAAGCGGCCGTTTGGGATGAATTGGCATTAGTGGCTAAATGGGCCTAATGTGCTAAATTTTCCTAATGGGGTTAATGGGACTAATGGTCCTAAGTGGAGGAATGGGATTAAGTGGAATATTGGGCCTAATGGGACGAATGGGCATAAGTGGACTAATGGTCTTAATGGGCCGAAATGGCCTAATGGGCCTAAGTGGTTGAATGGGTCTAAGTGGACGAATGGGCCTAATGGGCCTAATTGGCCTAATGGGCCCAATGTGGCTAATGGGCGCAAGTTTCCTAATGGTCTTAAGTTGCCTAAAGGGGTGAGTGGGCCTAAGTGGTCGAATTGGCCTAATGGGCCGAATGGGCCGAATGGGCCCAATGGACCAAATTGGCATAATGGGCCTAATGGGCCTAATGGGAACAATGGGCCTAATGGGCCTAATTTTCATAATGGTCCTAATCGGCCTAATGGGACAATGGGCTTAAGTGGCCTAATGGACCTAATGGGCCTAATGGGCCTAAGTGGCCTAAGTGTCCAAATCAGATTAATCGAATGAATTAGACTAATGGACCAACTGGGCCTAATTGGCCTAAGTGGCTGAATGAGCCTGATGGGCCTAATGGCCTGAATTGGCCTATTGGTCCTCATGGGCCTAAGTGTCCTAATGGGATTTGTGGGCCTAAGTGGCCTAAGGGGCCTAATAGAACTCATGGGACTAAGTTTATTAATGGGCCTCAGGGGCCTAAGTGGCCTTATGGGCCTAATGGACCCAAGTGGACTAAGTTTCCTAATGGACCTAATGAGATTAATGAGCTTAACGGGCCTAGGTACTAGATGGGTCAAATGGGCCAAATGGGCCTAAGTGGCCTAATTGGCCTAATGGGACAAATGGGACTAATTGGATTAAGTGTCATAATTGGTCTAAGTGGCCTAATGGGCCATATTGTCCTAATAGACCTAATGAGCTTAATGGGCCTAATCGGCCTAAGTCGCTAATGGACCTAATGGGACCAATGTGCCAAATTGGCCTAAGTTTCCTAATGGGGCTAATGGAACAAAATGGCCCAATGGACCAAAGTGGCCTAATTAATATAATGGACTTAATTTTCCTAATGGGTCTAATGGGCCTAATTGGCCTAATAGGCTTAATGGTCCTAGTGGGCCTAAGTGTCGTAATGGGCCTAATGGGTCTTAGTGGCCTAATCAGACTAATGGGACTAAGTGACATAATGGGCCTAAGTGGCCTAATGGGGCTAAGTAGCCTAATGGGCATAATGGGATTAACGAGATTAGGAGACAAATATGCCTAATAGGCTGAATGGGCCTAATGGGCCGCCGAATGGGCTTAATTGGTGTCAGTGGCCTAATCGGATGAATGGGCCTAATGTGTCTAAGTTTCCTAATCAGCCTAATGGGATTGATGGGCCTAATGGGCCTAATGGTCCTAATGGGACTAAGTGGGCTAATGGGCCTAATGGACCTAATGGGTCTAAGTGGCTAAGTGTTCTAATCAACCTAATCGACCAAATGGGCCTAATCGACTGAATGGTCCTAATGAGCCTAAGTGGCCTGATGGTCCTAATGAATCTAATGGGCCTAGAGGGCCTAATGGTCCTAATGGTTCGAAGTGGCCTAATCGGCCTAATCAACTGAATTGTCCTAATGGGACTTATGGGGCTAAGTGGTCGATTGGGACTAAGTGGTTGAATGGGCATAATGGGCCAAATTGTCCTAGTGAGGGTAATGAGCCTAATGGGCCAAAGTGGATGAATGGGCTTAAGTGGCATAATGAGCCTAATTGTCCTAATGGGCGTAAGTGGCCTAAAGGGCCTAAGTGGCTTAATGGGCCTAGTTGGACTAAGTGGTTGATTGAGCCTAATGCGCCTAATTGGCCTAATGGGACTAATGGGCATAAGTGGCCTCATGGGTCTAATGGGCCTAAGTTGCCTAATGGGCCTAGTGGGCCTAGGTGACCGAATGGGCCTAATGCGCCTAATGGGACTAATGGGTCTAATGGGTCCAATGGGCCTAATCGGCCTAATGGTCCTAATGAACCTAATGTGCCATATGGCCTAATGGGCCTAGGTGTTTGAATCGGCCTAATGAGCTTAATGGGTATAATGGGCCTACGTGGTGGAATGGGTATAAGAGGCCCAATCGACCGAATGGGCCTAAGTGGAAAAGTAGGCCTAAGTGGCCTAATGGGCCCAATGGGAATAATGGGTGTAAGTGGCCTAATGGGCGTAAGTGGCCTAATGGGCCTAATGGGCATAAGTGGCCTAGGTGGCCTAATGGGCCAAATGGGCCTAATGTGCCTAGTGGACCTAATGGGCCTAAGTTTCCTAATCATCCTAAGTGGCCTAATGGACCTTATGAGATTAATGTGCCTAGTGGGCTTAAGTGGCCTAATAGGCCTACTGGGCTTTATGATGCGAACCATGCGGAAGGCACAGAGTCGATTGCTCGGGTGGAGGAATTGGATTTGCAAGGCCCAATGACACGAGGAAGATTAAAGAGGTTGAATGCTTCAATGGGCGCTCATCTTGCTTCATTAAAGGCCCAATGGGAATTACCTTGTATGGATGGAGCAAATGGGCCTATAATATCACTTATTCAAGCCCAAAATTGATGATTAAAACTTGGCCCACATGGTTGCACGAATTTGGAGGCCTTGCCCACATGGAGGATTCTAGAAATGGCATCTTTGGACACCAAAGTCAAATCCGGTGGGCTATGCACTCAAAGTCAAATCCGGTGGGCTATGTTGGAAATTTGTGTGCTTCTTTTCCAAAAGTCTTTGTTGGCTTTTATCTTTTTGACTTTTAAGGGGACAAGGTAGGTTTAGACTTTATGACTTTAGGGTATTAGACCCTTGACCATTGTATCACCCCCTTGGCTATAAATAGCCACCCCATGGCATTGTATTGGCATTCAAGACTTAATTTGAGAGCTTATGCTTTGTTTCTCTCCGTTGTGTGAGGATTATCCCGGGTTTTCCCCCTTGCTCTTGTGTATTCTTGCCTTGTCAATCTACAAGTTAGATTGGTGATCCAAGATCACAAAGCCCCCAATTCCGTGCCTCAACCCAAGTGCGTTGTTGTGTGGATTGGCCATCACACCCCTCCCTTGAGTGTGTTGTCTAAGTAGTAGGTCACGCTCCATATAGCGTTGGTTGACTACTTGCTTCCACTATCCATACCCTTCACCCGTCACTTATCCCCAAACCGCATCCATTATCCGCCGCCCTACGCCGTGAAGATCGGGCCACCCCGTGCGTCTCGCATCCGTTGGTATCAGAGCTCCGGTTGACACGGTAGGCGTCTATCCCTTTATTTACTTTAATTCTATCCATTACCCTCCTTATCTTTCCATATTATTCACCCATTCAACAAAAAAAATCCATTTTTCTTGAAAGCCTCCCGAATTGTCCTAGTTTGTGCAAGCTTGGATTATTATAAATTGAGCCAAATTTTCATTCATCTCTCTATATGTGATTTGTATCCGGAAAAAAAAAAATCTCTCAACTCATCATTTTGTGCTTTTCAAAATTAAGCACATCCTTTATTTGAGAGATTTCGAAAAAAAAAATGTCTTACTCTCCGTTCAATCATCTTGTGCTTTAAAACTCCAAGCACAACACTTTTTGGGGAGAATTGACAAAAACAAAAGCAAAAAAAAAAAAGAGCGGATACAATTAATCCTTTGTGCTTTACCTTATTAGCACTTTCTATTTCCATATATAACGTTTTCCATCATTTTACTTCATCCCCATTTTGTATTTGGCTCATATTGTTATCTTATCTTGCACAATCGGGCAAAACCCACAATCCACCTATCTACCCTTCTTTCCACCCTCTTTTTGACCCTTTACCATTGTTAAACCCCTTACCACTCAAGCGGGTTGTGTTAAACCATCCCCCGACACAATCTTGATTGAGGAGGAATTTGTGGCACTTGATCACCCTAAATAAAGTATTATATTTCATAAGAGCTTGGGATTCAAATTGAGTTTTGAGAGTGGAGAGAAATAAGCAAAATATATATATATATATATATATATCTTGTGTGTGTGAGTGTGTGCATCTTGTTGTGTGCGTGTGTGTGTACATCTTGTGCGTGTGAGTGTGTATATATTGCGTGCGTGAGTGTGTATCTTTGTGTGTGTGAGTGTGTACATCTTGTGTGAGTGTGTACATCTCGCGTGTGTGAGTGAGTGTGTATCATTGTGTGTGTCCCCCCCCCCCCCGGTGTGTGTTTGTGTTTGTGTAACTTATCATGGCAGAAGATCGTGGGAAGAAAATTGCTCATGTTAGCGATGAAGGAAGTCGAAGTAGATCTCCCGCACCTGAAGCTACGCAATTCCAAATGCAAGCTTTGGTGAGCCACTTCGAGAAGCTTCTTGATCGGAAGTTGGAGGTGTTACATGAGAGGATTGATGAATTGGAGAATAAACCAAGCCCAAGGATGTTCCATGATAACCCACGACGCGCTCCCGCACCACGTCGTCCCCACATCATGGAGGAGGAGATGGTGAACTTTGATGATGATCTTGATGAAGTCCCACAAAGGAGGAGGTTTTACCAACAACCGAGAGGAGCCCAAAGGAGACAACATGATGATGACCTACTTGGCGGGATCAAGGTGAAGGTCCCTTCTTTTCTTGGGAAAAGAGATCCGGAAGCATACTTGGAGTGGGAGATGCGGATCAGGCAAGTCTTTTCATGCCATGCATATTCCGAGGAGAAAAAGGTCAAACTTGCTTCCCTTGAATTTTCTGATTATGCTTTAATTTGGTGGGATCAAGTTCAAAAGGAGAGGGATAGATATGGTGGACGTCCCATCAACACTTGGGAAGACATGAAGTTCACCATGCGGAAGCGGTTTGTTCCCACACATTACCATAGAGATCTCCACAACAAGCTTCAACGCATCATCCAAGGGAGTAAGAGTGTAGAAGACTACTACAAGGAGATGCAAATTGCCATGATTCTGGCAAACGTTGAGGAGGATCCGGAGGCAACCATGGCACGGTTTTTACATGGGCTCAATCGGGAGATTGCGGATCAAGTGGAGATGTACCACCATGTAGAGATACAAGATATGATCCACCAAGCCACCAAGATCGAGCAACAAATCAAAAGGAGGAGCAACATGAGGAAACCCACTACCCCTTTCTCACCATGGAGAAATCCAAGGAAGGAGATTGGAGAACCATCAAAGGCAAAAGAGGTGGTTGATCACAAAAGTGACAAGGTAATTCTTCCACCTAAGAAACCTACTTTTGAGGCTAACCAAACCAGGAATAGAGATATTCGGTGTTTTAAATGTCAAGGAAGGGGTCACATTGCTAGTGAATGCCCAAACCGTCGCACCATGATCATCAACAAGTATGGAGAATGGGAGACCGATGGAGAGAGCTCTGAAGAGGATGAAGATGAATCTCCAGAAATTGAAAATGGAGAATTTGCGGAAGATGGCGAGATTCTTGTCACTAGAAGAGTTTTAAGTGCACAAATGACCGTTGGAGAAAAGGAGCAGCGGGAGAACCTTTTCCATACACGATGCAAGATCAATGGGAAGGTATGTAGTGTTATTGTTGATGGTGGAAGTTGTAGCAATGTGGCGAGCACCGAGTTGGTGGAGAAGTTGGGACTCCCGACTTTAAGGCATCCAAATCCATACCGGCTTCAGTGGTTGAATGATTGTGGAGAGCTGAAGGTCACCAAGCAAGTTAAGGTATTGTTCACCATCGGTAAGTACAAAGATGAGGTATTGTGCGACATTGTTCCTATGAAGGCGTGTCACTTGTTGTTGGGTCGACCATGGCAGTACGATCGGCGTGTTACTCATGATGGTTTCTTGAACCGTCACTCTTTTCTACTCCGAGGGGAACCTATAACCCTCAACCCCATGTCCCCCAAGCAAATTCTGGAAGATCACATTTTGAGAGAAAAGAAAAAAAAGAGTGATGTGGAAAAAAAGAGAGAAAATGAAAAAGGAGAGAATGAGGGAAAAATAGAAAATGAGAGAAGCAAAGAAATGGAGAGCAAAGAAAAATCAAGAGGGGAAAACGATTTGAGAGGAGAGAAAAGTGTGATGTTGGCAAAAAAGAGTGAGGTTAAGGAAGCCTTGATTTCTCGACAAAATCTCTTAGTACTTATGTACAAAGAGGTGATGTTGAACACTAACGACTTAACATCTTCTTTGCCACATGTTGTTGAGTCTTTGTTGCAGGAATTTGAAGATGTGTTTCCCGAAGAGGTGCCACCGGGTTTGCCACCCATTAGAGGTATTGAGCATCAAATTGACCTCATACCTGGAGCATCACTACCGAACCGCCCAGCATATCGCACCAACCCAGAGGAGACAAAAGAAATTCAAAGGCAAGTTCAAGAGTTGTTGAATGTGGGGTATGTGAGAGAGAGTCTTAGTCCTTGTGCGGTACCGGTCTTTCTAGTACCAAAGAAGGATGGAACATGGAGAATGTGCATTGACTGTAGAGCCATCAACAACATCACGGTCAGGTATCGTCATCCTATCCCTAGGTTAGATGATATGCTAGATGAATTAAATGGTTCAACTATTTTCTCAAAAATTGATTTAAGAAGTGGCTACCATCAAATTAGGATGAAAGAAGGCGATGAGTGGAAAACTGCATTTAAGACAAAACATGGACTTTATGAATGGTTAGTCATGCCCTTTGGTCTCACCAATGCACCTAGCACATTTATGAGGTTAATGAATCATGTCTTACGTGCATATATTGGAAAATTTGTGGTAGTTTACTTTGATGATATTCTGGTGTATAGTAGGACTTTGCATGAACATGTAGATCACTTGAGAAAAGTCCTAGAGGTGTTGAGGAAAGAAAACCTGTTTGGAAACATAAAAAAGTGTGAATTTTGTCTCGATAAGATTATTTTCCTTGGATTTGTTGTGAGTGGAAATGGAGTTGAAGTGGACACCGAGAAGATCAAAGCAATACAAGAATGGCCAACTCCAACCTCCGTTGGACAGGTAAGAAGTTTTCATGGGCTTGCTAGTTTTTACAGGAGATTTGTGAAAGACTTCAGCACACTAGCAGCACCATTGAATGAATTGACAAAGAAGAATGTTCCTTTCAAATGGGGGACAACTCAAGAAAAAGCCTTCCATGCGCTAAAGGAGAGACTCACCCAAGCCCCTCTACTTGCACTTCCAGACTTCGGTAAGACCTTTGAAATTGAATGTGATGCAAGCGGAATTGGCATAGGAGGAGTACTCATGCAAGAAGGTAAGCCTATTGCTTATTTTAGTGAGAAGTTAAATGGCCCAACTCTAAACTATGCTACATATTATAAAGAGTTGTATGCATTGTTTAGAGTACTCGAAACATGGCAACACTATCTTTGGCCTAAAGAATTTGTGATCCATTCTGATCACGAGGCTCTTAAATACCTTAGGAGCCAACATAAACTAAATAGGAGACATGCTAGATGGCTGGAATTCATTGAATCATTTCCATATGTCATCAAGCATAAAAAGGGTAAAGAAAATACTGTGGCTGATGCACTTTCGCGTAGATATTCTCTTTTATCCTTGTTGGATTCAAAACTTTTAGGTTTTGAATACATTAAGGATTTATATGCCACTGATAGTGATTTTAGAGAACCTTATGAACATTGTAAACCTGGAGTTAGTTGGGAAATGTTCTATTTACATGATGGATTCTTATTTCGGATTGATAAGCTTTGCATTCCTAATTGCTCTATCCGTTTACTTTTACTAAAGGAGTCACATTCGGGTGGGTTAATGGGGCATTTTGGTGTTTCAAAAACTCTAAGTGTTCTTAGTGAGCATTTTTATTGGCCTAGGATATCTAGAGATGTTGAGAAATTTGTGGGAAAGTGCATTGTTTGCCATAAAGCCAAATCAAAGCTGAACCCACATGGACTATATCTTCCTCTCCCAATTCCCAACACCCCTTGGGAGGACATATCAATGGACTTTATTGTGGGGTTACCACGGACCAAGAGGGGGAGAGATTCCATTTTTGTTGTGGTGGATCGGTTTTCAAAAATGGCACATTTTATTCCCTGTCACAAAACAGATGATGCCACTAACATTGCAACACTTTTCTTTCAGGAAGTAGTCAAGCATCATGGAATGCCAAGGACCATTGTGTCGGATCGAGACACAAAATTTCTTAGTTACTTTTGGAAGACCTTGTGGAGCAAACTCGGTACAAAGTTATTATTTTCCACTACTTGTCATCCACAAACCGATGGGCAAACGAAGGTGGTGAATCGCACACTATCATCCCTTCTACGAACAATTGTCAAAAAGAATATCAAGAATTGGGAGGAGTGTCTGCCACATGTGGAATTCGCATATAACAGGGCCAAGCATTCCACTACTCAATATTCTCCATTTGAAATAGTTTACGGCTTTAACCCCATTGCGCCTATTGATCTAGTTCCTTTGCCTTTACAGGAAGCAGTTAATATGGATGCAAAAGGGCGTGCAGAATTCATCAAGAAAATCCATGAAAAGGCAAGATTAAATATCGAGCGGATGACCCAAAAATATATGGATCGTGCAAACAAGGGTCGCAAGCAAATGTTGTTCGAGCCCGGTGACTTGGTTTGGATTCATATGCGGAAGGAAAGATTCCCTGAAAAGAGGAAATCAAAACTCATGCCACGAGGCGATGGACCATTCCGAGTGCTTGAAAAGATTAACAACAATGCTTACAAGATAGCTTTGCCAGGTGAGTATGGTGTAAGTGCCACTTTCAATGTTTCTGATCTTTCTCCTTTTTTGGGTGTAGAGGATGAAGATTCGAGGACGACTCCTTTTCAAGAGGGGGAGGATGATGCGAACCATGCGGAAGGCACAGAGTCGATTGCTCGGGTGGAGGAATTGGATTTGCAAGGCCCAATGACACGAGGAAGATTAAAGAGGTTGAATGCTTCAATGGGCGCTCATCTTGCTTCATTAAAGGCCCAATGGGAATTACCTTGCATGGATGGAGCAAATGGGCCTATAATATCACTTATTCAAGCCCAAAATTGATGATTAAAACTTGGCCCACATGGTTGCACGAATTTGGAGGCCTTGCCCACATGGAGGATTCTAGAAATGGCATCTTTGGACACCAAAGTCAAATCCGGTGGGCTATGCACTCAAAGTCAAATCCGGTGGGCTATGTTGGAAAGTTGTGTGCTTCTTTTCCAAAAGTCTTTGTTGGCTTTTATCTTTTTGACTTTTAAGGGGACAAGGTAGGTTTAGACTTTATGACTTTAGGGTATTAGACCCTTGACCATTGTATCACCCCCTTGGCTATAAATAGCCACCCCATGGCATTGTATTGGCATTCAAGACTTAATTTGAGAGCTTATGCTTTGTTTCTCTCCGTTGTGTGAGGATTATCCCGGGTTTTCCCCCTTGCTCTTGTGTATTCTTGCCTTGTCAATCTACAAGTTAGATTGGTGATCCAAGATCACAAAGCCCCCAATTCCGTGCCTCAACCCAAGTGCGTTGTTGTGTGGATTGGCCATCACACCCCTCCCTTGAGTGTGTTGTCTAAGTAGTAGGTCACGCTCCATATAGCGTTGGTTGACTACTTGCTTCCACTATCCATACCCTTCACCCGTCACTTAGCCCCAAACCGCATCCATTATCCGCCGCCCTACGCCGTGAAGATCGGGCCACCCCGTGCGTCTCGCATCACTTTAGCAGACAAATCAGCCTAATGGGCCTAAGTTGCCTAATGGGCCTAAGTGGCCTAATGGGCTTAATGGGCTTAACGGGCCTAGGTACAAAATGGGCCTAATGGGATGAATGGACCTAATGGACCTAATGGGTCAAATGAGCCTTATTAGCCTAAGTGGCCTCATGGGCCCAATGGGGCCTAAGTGGCCTAATGTGCCTAAGTTGCCTAATTGGCCTAATGGGATTAATGGGCCTAAGGGGCCTAATGAGACTATGTGGCCTAATGGTACTAAGTGGCCTAATGGGCTAAGTGGTCGAATAAGCCTAAGTTGCCCAATGGGTCTAATGGGCCTAAGTAGCCTAAGTGGCTTAATCAGCCTAATGGGCGTAAGTGACCGAATGGGCTTAATGGGCCTAAGTTGACCAATGGTTCTAACGTGCCTAATGGACGTAAGTGGACTGATAATCCTAATGTGCCTCAGTGTCCTCATGGGCCTTAGGGACCTAATGGGCCTCAATGACCTCATGGGACCAATGGGCCTAAAGGGACTAGGTGGACTAATGGGCCTAATGGGATGAATGTGCACAATGGACCTAGTGAGCATAATGGGCCTAAGTTTATGAATTGGCCTAAGTGGTCCAATGGTGGGAATATGAAAAATGGGTCTAGTGGCCAAATGGGCCAAATGGGCCTAAGTTGCCTAATGGGGTGTAATGGGCCTAAGTGCCTGAGTAGGCAAAAGTTCCCTAATGGGCCTTGGTGGCCTAAAGGGCATAGTGGGTCGAATGGGCCAAAGTGGCCTAATGGGCCAAATGGGCTAATGGGGCTAATGGTTCAAAGTGGCCTAATGGGCCTAATGGGCCTAAGTGGCCTAATGATCCTAGTGGTCCAAATGCGCTTAAGTGGATGAATGGGCCTAATGGGTCTAAGTGGACTAATGGGCCGAATGGGCCTAATGTGTCTAGTGGGCCGAACGGGCCTAATGTGCCTAGTGGGCCTAAAGGGCCTAAGTGGCCTAATGGGCCAAATGGGTCTAAGTGGCCTAATGGACCTAATGTGCCTAGTTGGCCTAATGGGCTTAAGTGGACTAATGGGCCTAGGTGGCTTAAGTGGCCTAATAGTCTAAATAGGCCTAAGTGTCCTAATGGGCCTAAGTTTCCTAATGGGCCTAATGGTCATAATGGGCCTAAGTGGCCTAATGGTTTGAATGGGCATAATTGGGCTAAGTGGCCTAATGAGCCTGATTGAATTAATGGGCCTAATGGCCCTAATGGGACTAAGTGGCCCAATGAGCCTACTGGGTCTAAGTGGCCTAATGGATATAAGGGTCCTAAGGGGCCTAAGGGGACTAATGGGACTAACGGGCCTCATGGGCCTAAGTTTCCTCATGGTCCTAAGTGGCCAAATGGTCCTAATGGGATTAATAGGCCTAGTGGGATAAATGGGCTTAACGGGTCTAAGTTCCAAATGGGCCTAATGGGTCGAATGGACCTAATGGTCCAAATGGGCCTAATGGACCTAATGTGCCTAAGTGGCCTTATGGGCCTAAGTGGCCTAATCGACCTAATTGGCTTAATGGGCCTAATGAGCCTAAGGGGAGAAATGGACCTAAGTGGCCTAATGGGCCTAAGGGTCCTAATGGGCCTAAGTGGACTAATGAGCCTAGGAAGACTAATGGGATTAATGGGCTTTACAAGCATAGGGTATGAATGGGCCGAATGGGCCTAATTAGCCTAAGTGTCCAAATCGGCCAATGTGGACCAATGGGCCAAAGTTACCTGATCGACATAATGGGATTAACATGCCGAATGGTCCTAATGGGACTAAGTGGGATAATGGGCCTAATTGGTTTTTGTGGCATATTGCGCCTCATGGTCCTAATGGGTCTAAGGGGCCTAATGGGCCAAATTTGCCTAATCAACCTAATGGGTGTAATTGGCCTAATGGGGGGAATGGGCCGAATGGGCCAAATGGGCCTAAGTGACCTAATCGGCCTAACATGATTAATGACCCAAGTGGACCTAAGTGCCCTAATGGGCCTAATGGGTCTTAGTGTCCTAATCGGCCTAATTTTTCTAAGTGGCCTAATGTGCCTAAGGGGACTAATGGGCTTAATGGTCATAACGGGCCTAGCGGCCAAATGGGCCTAATTGGATGAATGGGCCTAATGAACTAATGGGACAAATTAACCTAAGTGCCTAATGAGACTAATGTACCTAATGGGCATAAGTGGATCAATGGGCCTAAGTTTCCTAATCAGTGTAATGGGCTTAACCGAAGGGGCCTAATGAGCCTAATGGGCCTAAGGGGCCTGAGTGTCCTAATGGGCCTAAGTGGCCTCGTCAGCCTAATGGGATTAATTGACCAAGTGGTCCTAAGTGGCTGAATGGGCCTAATGGACCTCAGTGGCGTAATCATCCTAATGGGCATAAGTGGCCCAATGGGGATAAGTGGCCTAATGTGCCTAAGTGGACTAATGGACCTAAGTGGCCTAATGGGCCTAAGTGACCTAATGGGACTAATGGGCCTAAGTGACCTAATGGGATGATGTAGTTGAATGAGCCTAATGGACAAAATGGGTCAAAGTGGCCAAAGTGTCTTAATGGGCCTAAGTGGCCTAAGTTGCGTAATGTGCCTAATGGGACTAAGTGGCCTAATGGGCCTACTGGGCCTAAGTGGCATAATGGGTCTAACTGGTCCAATGTGCCTAAGTGTCCTAATGGTTCTAATGAGCCCTAGTGGCCTAATGGTCATAATGGGTCTAATGGGGCTAATGGGCCTAAGTGGCCTAATGGGCCAGAGTGGCCTAATGGGCCTAATGGGCCTTAGTGGCCTAATGGGCCTAATCAACCTAAGTGGCCTAATGGGACTAATCAGTTTAATGGGTTTAGGTGACCAAATGAGTCGAATGGGACTAAGTGTCCTAATGGGTCTAATGGGCCACATTGGCCTAATGGGCCTAATGGGTCTAAGTCTCCTAATGTGCTTAATGGGCCTTAGTGTCCTAATGAGTCGTATAGGTCTAAGTGGCCTACTAGGCCTAATGGGACTAAGTGGATTAATGGTCCTGATGGGCCTAATGGGCCTAAGTGGCTTAATGAGCCGAATAGTCCTCAGTGGCCTAATGGGACTGATGGGCCTAAGTGGCCTAATGAGCCGAATGGGACTAAGTGGCATAATGGGCCTAATGAGACTAATTGACCTAAGTGGCTTAATGGGCCCGATGAAACTGATTGGCCTAATGGCCCTAAGTGACCTAATGAGCTGAATGGGCCTAAGTGGCATGATGGGCCTGATGAGCCTAATGGTTCGAATGGGTTAAAGTGACCTAATGGTGCTGATGGGCCTGATGGGTCGAATGGGCCAAAGTGGCATAAGGATTCGAATTGGTTTAAGTGGCCTAATGGGCCTCAGGGGCCGAATGGGACTTAGTGGCCTAATGGTCCTAATGGGCCTAATGGGCCCAATGGGCCGAATGGGCCTCAGTGGCCTCATGGGCCTAATGACCTAATGTGCTTAATGAGCCTTAAGGGCCCAAGTGGCCTAATGGGTCTAATGGGCATTAGTGGCCTAATGGACCTAATGCGCCTAATGGGCCTAAGCGACCTAATGTGCCTAATGGCCCTTAGTGTCTTAGTGGGCCGAAGTGGCCTAAGTGGACTAATGGGCCTAGTGGGATTAAGTGGTCTAATGAGATGAATGAGCCTAAGTGGCATAATGGGCCTAAGTGGCCTAATGGGCCTATGTGGCCTAATGGGAATGATGGGGCTTAGTGTCCTAATGGGCCTAATGGGCCTAAGTAGAAGAAGGATCCTAATGGGGCTAATGGGCCTAACGGTACTAAGTGTCCTAATGGGCCTGATGGGCCTGATGGGCCTAATGGGCCTCAGTGGCCTAATTGGACTCATAGTCCTAATGGGCCTCAGTGGCCCAATGAGCCTAATGAACCTAAGTGTCCTAATGGGCCTAAGTGGACTCATGGGCCTAATGGGATTCATTGGTCTAATGGGCCTCACTCATCTAAGTGCCATAATGGTCCTGATGGGCATAAGTGTCCTAATGGGCTAAGTGAGCCTCATGGGCATAAGGGGCCGAATGGGCCTCATTTACCTAATGGACCCAATGGGCCTCAATGGCCAAATGCGCCTAATGGTATTAATGGGCCTGGTAGGCTTAATGGGAGTAAAGGGCACAATTTTCCCAATGTTTCAAATGGGTTTAAGTGGCCCGATGGGCCTAAAAACCTTAATTTTCCTAATGGGCCTAAGTGGCCTAATGGGCCTGATGGACCTAATGGGTAGAATGGACCTAAGTGGCCTAAGTGTCCTAATGGGAATAATTGGGCGAAGTGGCCTGAAGGGCCTAATGGCCCTAATGGGGTTAACAGCTCGAATGGGGTCAATGGGCCTAATGGGCCTAATGGCCAGAAGTGGACAAATGAGTTGAAGTGGCCTAATGGTTCTAATGGTGCGAATGGGAATATTGGCTCAAATGGGCCTAATGACCCGAATGGGCCTAACGGGCCTAATTTGCCTAATGGGCAGAATGAGCCTAATGGGATAAAGTTTCCTAAGGGGCCTAATGGGCCAAATGGGCTTGACAGGTCTACAGAGCCTAATGGGCCTAATGGGCTGAATGAGCCTAATCGGCCTAAGTGACCTAATGGGCCTAATGGGCTTAATGGTCCTAATGGACCAAAGTGGCCTAATGGGTCTAATGGGCCTAAGTAGCCTAATCAGCCTAATGGGCTTAATGGGCCTAATGGGCCAAAGTGTCCTAATTGGCCGAATGGGCTTAAGTGGACTAATGGGCCGAAGTGGACTAATGAGCCTAAGTGGCCTAATGGTTTTAATGGGCCTTAGTGTCCTACTGGCCCTAAGTGGCCTAATAAGCCTAATGGGCCTAATGGGCCATATAGGGTAATATGACCTAATCCTCCTAATGGGCCTAAGTGGTCGAATGGGCCTAAGTTGCCTAATGGACAAAAGTGAATGAATGGGCCTAATTGGCCCAATGGGCCTGAGTGGCCGAATGGGCCTAATGGGCCTAAGTGGCCCAATGGGCCTATGTGGCCGAATGGGCCTAATGGGCCTAAGTGGCCTAATGGGACTAAGTGGCCTCATTGGCATAATGGGCCTAAGTGGCCTAATTGGCATAATGGTGCTGATGGGATGAATGGGCCTAATAGACTTAATGGGCTGAATGGGCCTAATGGGCCTAGTGGTCCTAAGTGCCCTAAGGGGCTTAAAGGGCCTAAGGGGCCTAAGTGGCCTAATCGACCTAAGGGGATTAATGGGCCGAAGTGGCCTAATTGGCCTAATGGGCCAAAGTACTCGAAGTGTCCAAATGACCCTAATGGGCCAAAGTGGACCAATGGGCCTATTGGCCTAATTGGCCTAAGTGGCATAATGGGCATAATGGGCCTAATGGGACGAAGTGGCGTAATCGGCCTAATGGTCCTAATGAGCCTAAATTGCCTAATGGGCCTAATGGGACTAAGTAGCCTAATTGAATTAATGGGCCTAATGGGCCAAAGTGTCCGAATCGGCCTAGTGGGCCTAAGTGGCATAACGGGCCTAATGGGCCTAAGTGGCCTAATGGGCCTAATGGGCTAATGGTCTTAAAGGGATTAAGTGGCCTCATGAGCCTAATGGGCTTTAGTGGACTCATGGGCCTAATGGGCCTAAAGGGACTAAGTGGCCTAAGTGGCCTAATGGGTCTAATGGGCCTAATCAGCCTAATGGGCCTAAGTCTCCTGATGGGCCTAATGGGATAAAGTTGTCAAATGGGACTAATATAACTAATGGGCCTAAGGGACCTAAGTGGCCTAATGGTCCTAAGTGACCTAATCAGCCTAAAGGGCGTAATTGGCTTAAGTGGTCGAATGTGCCTAAGGGGCATAGTGCGCTGAATAGGCTTAAGTGGCCAAATGGGCCTAATGGGCCTAGTGGGCCTAAGTTACCTAATCGGAATAATGGATCTAATGGGTTTAATGGGCCTAAGTGGCCGAATGGTCCTAAGTGGCGAATGGGATTAATTGGCCAAATGGGCCTAATGTTCTTAGTGTACCTAATGGGCCTAATGGGCCTAAGTGGCCGAATGGGCCTAATGTGCCTAAGTGGCACAATTGGGCTAATGTGATGAATGGTTCGAATGGGCCTAATGTGACTCGTTGGCCTAATGGGCCTAATGGTCCTAAGTGAAAAAATGGGTAAAATGGGCCTAAGTGGCCTAATGGGCCTAATGGGTCCAATGTGCCTAGTGGGCCTAGGTAGACTAATGGGACGACTAGGCCGAATGGGCCTACTTGGCCAAATGGGCCAAATGGGCCGAATGGGCATAAGTGGCCTAATAGACATGAGGGGCCTAGTGAGCCTAATGGGACTAATTGACCTAAGTGGTCTAATGGACCTAAGTGGCCTAATGTGCTTAATGGGTCCAATGGTCATAATGGGTATAATGGGTCAGAGTGGGCTAAGTGGACTAATTTTCCCAATAGGCTAAGTAGCCTAATCTGCCTAAGAGGACTAATGGGCCTAATGGGGATAATGGGCCTTAGTGGCTTAAGTGGCCTAATGGGTCTAACGGGAAAAATGGGACTAAGTGGCCTAATTAGCCCAATGGGACTAAGTGACCTAATGGGCCGAATAGGCCTAACGGGCCTAAGTGGCCTATGGGGATGAAGTGGCCTAATGGGCCCAACAGGCCTAAGTGGCCTCTTGAGCCTGATGTGCCTAATGGGCCTCAATGGCCTAATGGGCCTAATGGGCCTAATGTGCCTAAGGGGCCTAATGTGCCTAAGGGGCTTAATGTGCCTAATGGGCCTTAGTGGCCGAATGGGCCTAATGGGCATAAGGGGATGAAAGGGCCTAATGGTACTAATTGGCCTAAGGGGCCTAATGATCCGAATGGGATTAAGTGGCCTAATGGGCCTAAGTTGCCTAATAGGCTTAAGTGACCTAATTAGCCTAATGGCCCTAATGGGTGTATTAGACTTAAGTGGTCGAATGGGCCTAATTGGTCGAATGAGCCTGATGTGATTAGTGGGACTAAGTGTCTGAATGGGTATAATGGGCTAAATGGGCCTAAGTGGTCCAATGGGCCCAATGGGCCCAATGGGACCAAGTGGCCAATGGGTCTGATGGGCCTAATGGGACTAAGTGGCCTCATGGCCTTAAGTGTTTAAATGGATCAATGTGTTTAAATGGACCTGATGGGCCTAATGGGCCTCATGGGCCTTAGTGGCCTAATGGGCCTCATGGGCATAAGTGTCGAATGGGCCTAGTGGGCTTAAAGGGATTAATGGGCCCAATGGGACTAATTGTAATGATGGGCCTAAGTTACCTCATGGGCCCAATGGCTATAATGGGAAGAATGGTCCTTAGTGGACTAAGTGGGCCTAAAGGGGCTAATGGGTTGAATGGGCCTAAATGGCCTAATGGGCCCAATAGACCTCATGGGATGAATGGTCCTAATGGGCCTAATAAGACGAGTGAGATAAATGGGCCCAATGGGCCTAATGGGATGAATGTGACCAATGGGACTAATGGGCCTAATGGGCCTAAGTGGCCTAATGGGCCTAAGTGGCCTAAAGGGCCAAGTGGATATAATGGATTTAATGGGCCCAAGTGGCCTGATGGGTCGAATGGGCCTCATGGTCCTAGTGGGCCTAAGTGGCCTCATGGGACCAATGGGCCTAATGGGCCTCAGTGTCCTAATGGGCCTGATGGGCCTCGTGGTTGTGATGGGCCTCATGGGCCTAATGGGCCTCATGGGACGAATGAGCCTCATGGGCCCCATGGGCCAGATGGTCCTAATGGGCCTAATGGTTCAAAGTGGCCTTGTGGGCCTAATGGTCCTAAGTTCCCTAATGGGATTAATGGGCCTAAATGGACTAATGGGGCTAATGAACCTAATGGGCCTAAGTGGCCTAAGTTGGGTAATATGGATAATTGACCGAATTGGGATAATGGTCCAAAGTGGACTAAGTGGCTTAATGGACCTAATGGGCCTAATGGGACTAATGGGTTTAATGGTCCTAATGTTCCTAAGCATCCTAATGGGCCTATGTGGCCTAATGGGACTAGTGGGCCTAAGTGTCCTAATTGGGAAAATTGACTAAATGGACCTAATGGGACTTAGTAGCCTAAGTGGATTAATGGGCCTAATGGGCCTAATGGGTTTAATTAGACTAATGGGCCTAAGTGGATTAATGGGCCAAATGGGCCTATGTGGCCTAAGGGGCCTAATGGGACTAAGTGGCCTAATGGGACTAATGGGCATAATGGGATTAATGAGTTTAGTGGGCATAATGGGCCTAAGTGGCCTAATGGGCCTAATGGGATTAATGGACTTAATGGGCCTAACTAGAATAATGGTCCTAAGTTTACAAATGGACCTAATGGGCCTAATGGGCCTAAGTGGACTAATCCATCTAATCGACTGAATGGACCTAATGGGACTAATGGGCCAAAGTGGCCTAAGTGGCCAAAGTTGAATAATCGGCCTAATCGAGTGAATGGGACTAATGGGTCTAAGTGGCCTAATGGGCCTAATGGGCCTAATGCCTAAGTGGCCTAAGTGGAATAATGGGCCCAATGGGCCCAATGGGCCTAATGGGCATAATGCACCTAAGTGGCCTAAGTGATCTAATCAGCCTAATAGGCTGAATGGGCGGAATGGGCCTAAGTATCCTAATGGGACTAATGGGCCTAATGGGCCTAAGTGGCCTAATGGTCCTGATGGGACAAAGTGGACTAATCTGCCTAATCAACCGAATGGGCCTCAGTGGCCTAATGGGCCGAAAGGTCCTAATGTGCCTAAGTGGGTTAATCGGGCTAATCAACTGAATGGGCCTAAGTGGCCGAATCGACCTAATCGATGAAATGGGACTATGTGGCCAAATGGGCCTAATGGGCTAAGTGGCCTGATTGGCCTAAACGATCGAATGGGTCGAATGGGCCTAATTGGACTATTGGGTATAATGGGCCTAATGTGTCTAAGTAGCCTAAGTGGAAAAATCAGCCTAATCAACCAAATGGGACTAATTGTCCTTATTTGCCTAAGTGGCCGATTGAGCCTAATGGTCTTATGTGTCCGAATGAGCCTAATGGGCCAAATTGGCCAAATGGGCCTAATGGGCCTAAGTTTTCCAATAGGATTAAGTGGCATAATGGGCCTAATGGACCTAAGTGGCCTAATGGGCCTAGTGCCACAAAGTGGTCGAATGAGTCTAATGAGCCTAATGTGCCTATGAGGCCAAATGGGCCAAATGGGCCTATTGAGCCTAATGGGTCGTAGTGGCCTAATGGTCCAATGGACCTAAGTGGCCTAATGGGTCTAATGGGCCTAATGGGACTAATTGTCCTAAGTGGCATAATCAGCCTAATCGAATGAATGGGCCTAAGTGGCATAATGGGCCTAACATGCCTTAGTGGTCGAATGGGCCTAATGGGCATGATGGGTTGAAGTGGCCTAGTGAGACTCATGGGTCCATGTGGCCTAATGGACCTCATGGGCCTAAGTGGCCTAAAGGGCCTAATGGGCCTAATGGGCCTCATGAGCCTAAGTGGCATATTTTACCTCATGGGCCTAAGTGGCCTTATGGGCCTAATGGGCCCAAGGGCCTAAGTGGCCAAATAGACCTAATGGGATTAATGGGCTTAACGGGCCTATGTGCCAAGTTTTCCAAATGGGCCAAAGTGGCCTAAGGGGCCTAATAGGCCTAGGTGGCCTAATAGGTTTAATAGGCTTAACGAGTCTAGGAGCCAAATGGGCCAAATGGGACGAATGAGACTAATTGGCCTAAGTGGCCTAATGGGCCTCAGTGTCCTACCAGGCCAATGTTTCCTAATCATCCTAATGGGATTAATGGGCTAAATGGTCATAATGGGCCTAATGGGTCTAAGTGGCGGAATGGACCTAATGGGACGAATTGGAATAATTGGCATAAGTGGTCTAATGGGCCTAATGGGATAAAATGGCCTAATGGTCCAAAGTTGCCTAATCGGCCCAATGGGCTTAATGGGCTTAATGGGCCTAGTGGGCCTAAGTGGCCTAATGGTCCTAAGTGGCCTAATTTTCATAATGGGATTAATGGGCCTAGTGATCCAAAATTACATAATGGGGCTGAGTTGCCTAATCGGCCTAATGGGCCTAAGTGGCCTCATGTGCTTAATGGGATTAACGGGCCTATGGGACAAATGGGCCTAATGCGCCTAATGGGCCGAATGGGCCTAGTAAGCCTAAGTTCCCTAATGGGACGAATGGTCCTCATGGGCCAATGTGGTCTAATGGGATTAATCAACCTAAGGGTTATAATGGGCATAATTGGCCTAATGGGCTTAATGGGCTCAGTGGGCCAAAGTGGTCGAATGGGCCTAAGTGGCCCAATTAGCCTAATGGTCCTAAGTGGTCAAATAGGCCTAAGTGGACAAATGGGCCGAATGGGAATAATTATCCTAATGGGCCTAAGTGGGCTAGTGGGCCTAAGTGGACTAATGGTCCTAATGGGTCTTAGTGGCCTCATGGGCCTAATGGGACTAATGGGCCTAAATGCCCTAAGTGGAATAATGGGCCTAATGGGAATAATGGGCCAAATGGTCCAAAGTAGCCAAATGAAAAGAATGGGCCTAAGTGGACCAATGGACCTAATGGGTTTAATGGGCCTAGTGGACTAATGGGATTAATGGGTCGAATGGGCCTAAGTTTCCTAATGGGCGTAATAGGCCTAAGTGGCCTAATGGGCCTAATGTGCCTTAGTGGCCAAAGCGGCCTAGTTGGTGTAAGTGGCCTAAGTGGTCAAATGGGCCTAATAGGACTAAGGGGCCTAAGTGTCCTAATGATCCTAATGAGACTAAGGGGTTTAAGTAGACTAATGGGCCTAATGGGTTGACGTCGTCTAATGGGCCTAATGGACCTAAGTGGCCTAATAGGCATAGTGGGCCTAATGTGCCTAAGTGTCCGAATGGGCCTAATGGACCGAATGGGACTAAGTGGCCTAATGGGCCTAATGGAACTAATGGTACTAATGGGCCTAATCGGCCTAATAGACCGAATGGGCCTGATGGGCCTGATGGGCCTAAGTGGTCGATTGGGTATAAGTGGGAGAATGGGCATAATGGGCCAAATTGGACTAGTGAGTGTAATGGGACTAATGAGCTTAAGTGGATGAATGAGCTTATGTGGCATAATGGTCCTAATGGGCCTAATGGGTGTAAGTGACCTAAAGGGCCTAAGTGGCTTAATGGGCCTAATTGGACTAAGTGGTGGATTGGGCCTAATGCGCCATATTCTCCAAATGGGCCTAATGGGCGTAAGTGTCCTCATGGGACTAATTGTCCTAAGTGGACTAATGGGCCTAGTGGGCCTAAGTGACCGAATGGGCCTAATGGGCCTAATGCGCCTAATGGGCCTAAGTGGCCTTATGGGCCTAATGGATCTAATAGGCTTAATGGGCATAATGGACCTAATCGTCCTAATGTGCCTAATGGGCCTAATGTGCCTAAGTGGCCTAACAGACCTAGGTGTATGAATTGGCCTAATGAGCTTAATGGGCCTAGTGGACCTGAGTGGCGGAATGGGCCTAAGTGGCCTAATCGACCGAATGAGCCTTAGTGGCCTATTAGGCCTAAGTGGACCAATGGGCCCAATGGGCATAATGGGACTAAGTGGTCTAATTGGCCTAATGGTCCTAAGTGGCCTAATGGGCCTAAGTGGCCTAGGTGGCCTAATGGGCCAAATGGGACTAATGTGCCTAGTGGTCCTAATGGGCCTAAGTGGCCTAATTATCCTAAGTTTCCTAATGGGCCTTATGGTCTTAATGGTCCTAGTGGGCCTAAGTGGCCTTATAGGCCTAATGATATTTAGCGAGAAAAATCGGCCTAATGGGCCTAAGTATCCTAATGGGCCTAAGTGGCCTAATGGGCTTAATGGGCTTAACGAGCCTTGGTTCCAAATGGGCCTAATGGGATGAATGGACCTAATGGTCCTAATGGGTCAAATGATCCTAATTATCCTAAGTGGCCTAATGGGATGAATGGGCCTAATGGGGCCTAAGTGGCCTAATGGGTCTAAGTTTCCTAATCGGCCAAATGGGCTTAATGGGTCTAAGGGGCCTAATGGGCCTAAGTTTCCTAATGGGCCTAAGTGGACTAATTGGCTAAGTGGTCGAATAGGCATAAGTAGCCCAATGGGTTTATTGGGCCTAAGTGGCTTAATTGGCCTAATGGGCGTAAGTGGCCAAATAGGCCTAATGGGACTAAGTGGACCAATGTCCCTAACGGGCCTAATGTGCGTAAGTGGACTGATGGGCCTAATGTGCCTCAGTGGCCTCATGGGCCTTAGTGGAATAATGGGCCTCAATGGCCTAATGGGCCTAATGGGCCTAAAGGGACTAAGTGGACCAATGGGCCTAATGAGACGAATATGCATAATGGGACTAGTGAGCCTAATGGTCCTAAGTTGATGAATGAGCTTAAGTGGCCCAACGAGGTGAATGAGATGAATGGGTCTAGTGGTAAAATGGGCCTAATGGGCCTAAGTTACCTAATGGGAATAATGGGCCTAAGTGCCCTAGTGGGCCAAAGTGCCCTAATGGGCCTAATGGACCTCAGTGGCCTAAGCGACCTAATGGTCTGAATGAGCCAAAGGGGCCTAATGGGCCTAATGGATCGAAGTGGACTAATGGGCCTAAGTAGCCTAATGGGCCTAGTGGGCCTAATGCGCCTAAGTGGCTAAATGGGCCTAATGGGTCTAAGTGGCCTAATGGGCCTAATGGGCCTAATATGCCTAGTGTTCCTAATGGGACTAAGTGGCCTAATGAGCCAAATGGGTCTAATTGGCCTAATGGGCCGAATGGGCCTAATATGCCTAGTGTGCCTAATGCGGCTAAGTGGCCTAATGGGCCTAAGTGGCTTAAGTGGCCTAATGGTTCAAATGGGCATAAGTTTCCTAATGGGCCTTAGTGGCCTAATGGGACTAATGATCATAATGGGCCTAAGTGGCCTAATGGATCGAATGGGCCCAATTGGCCTAAGTGGCATAATGGGCCTAGTTGGCTTAATGGGCCTAATGGTCTTAAAGGGCCTAGGTGGAAAAATGGGCCTATTGGGTCTAAGTGTCCTAATGGACCTAAGGGTCCTAAGGTTCCTAATGGGCATAACGGGCCTCATGGGCCTAAGTGGCCTCATGGGCCTCGGGGGCCTAAGTGGCCAAATGGGCCTAATAGGCTTAATAGGCCTAGTGGGATGAATGGGCTTAATGAGCCTTAGTCTAAATGGGCCTAATGGGTCGAATGGATCTAATGGTACGAATGGTAATAATGGGACTGAGTGTCCTAATGGTCCTAATGGTCCTAAGTGGCCTTATGGGCCTAAGTGCCCTAATCGACCTAATTGGCTTAATGGGCCTAATGGGCCTAAGGGGCGCAATGGACCTAAGTGGACTAATGGGCCTAAGGGGACTAATGGTCCTAAGTGTCCAAATGGTCCTAGGTTTCCTATTGGGATTAATCGAATTTATGAACCTAGGGGCCAAATGGGACGAATGGGCCTAATTAGCATAAGTGGCCAAATTGGCCTATGTGGCCCAATGGGCCAAAGTTGCCTGATCAGCCTAATGGACCTAATTAGCCTAATGTGCCTAATTATCCTAAGTGGCCTGTTGGGACTTATGGTCCTAATGGGCATAAGGGGCCTAATGGGCCAAAGTTACCTAATCGACCTAATGGGCATAATTGGCCTAATGGTCCTAATGAACTGAATGTGCCAAATGGGCCTAAGTGGCCTAAACAGTCTAATGGGATTAATGGTTCAAGTGGACCTAAGTTCCCTAATGGGCCTAATGGGCCTTATTGTCCTAATCAGCAAGTGGCCTAATAGGCCTAAGTGGACAAATGGGCATAATTGGCATAACGGGCCTAGGGGCCAAATGGGCCTAATTGGCTGAATGTGCCTAATGAGATGAATGAGCCTAATTAACCTAAGTGGTATAATGAGCCTAATGGGCCTAATGGGCCTAATGGGCATAAGTGGCCTAATGGGCCTATGTTTCCTAATCGGTGTAATGGGATTAATGGGCCTAATGGGTCTAATGGGTTTAATGGGTCAAATGGGCCTGATGGGCCTAAGTGGCCTCGTCATCCTAATGGGATTAATGGACCAAGTGGGACTAAGTGGTCAAATGTGTCTAATGGACCTCAGTGGCATAATCGACCTAATGGGACGAAGTTTCCGAAGTGGTCGAATGAGCTAAGCTACCTAATGGGCCTAAGTGACCTAATGGGGCTAAGTGGCCTTATGGGCCTAAGTGGCCTAATGGGCCTAATGGGCCTAATGGGACCAAGTAGCCTAATGGGACTAATGGCATAAGTGGCCTAATGTGGTGATATGGCCAAATGAGCCCAATGGACATAATGGGGAAAAATGGCCAAAGTGTCTTAATGGACCTAAGTGGCCTAAGTTGCCTAATGGGCCTAATGGGCCTAAGTGGCCTAATGGACCTAATGAGCCTTAGTGGCCTAATGGGTATAAGCGGTCCAATGGGCATAAGCGACCTAATGGTCATAATGAGACTCAGTGGCCTAATGGGACTAATGGGGCCAATGGGCCTAATGGGCCTAAGTGGCCTAATGGGCCTGAAGGGCCTAATGGGCCTAATGTGCCTTAGTGGCCTAATGGTCCTAATCAACCAAAGTGGCCTAATGGGTCTAATCACATTAATGGTCCTAGGTGGCCAAATGAGTCGAATGGTCCTAAGTGGCCTAATGGGCCTAATGGGCCACAATGGCCTAATGGGCCTAATGTGCCTAAGTGTCCTAATGTGCCTAATGGGCCTAAGTGGCCTAATGAGTCATATAGGCCTAAGTGTCCTAATCATCCTAATGGGCCTAAGTGTATTAATGGGCTTTATGGGCCTAATGGGCCTAAGTGGCTTAATGAGTCGAATAGGCCTTAGTGGCCAAATGGGCCTGATGGGCCTAATGGGCCTAAGTGGCCTAATGAGCTGAATGGGCCTAAGTAGAATATTGGGCCTAATGTGACTAATGGACCTAAGTGGCCTAATGGGGTTTATGGCCCTGATGGGCCTAATGGGCCTAAGTGGCCTATTGAGCCGATTGGGCCTAAGTGGCATGATGGGCCTGATGGGCTTAATGGGTTGAATGGGTCGAGGTGGCCTAATGGTCCTGATGGGTCAAATGAGCCTAAGTATCCTAATGATCCAAATTAGCCTAAGTGGACTAATGGGCCTAAGGGGACTCATAGGCCTAATGGGCCTTAGTGGCCTAATGAGCATGGTGGGCCTGATGGGCCTAATGGATCGAACGGGCCTCAGTGGCCTCATGGGACTGATGACCTAATGTGCATAATGATCCTCAAGGAACTAAGTGGACTAATGGGCCTAATGGGAATCAGTTTTGCTAATGGACCTAATGCGCCTAATGGGCCTAAGTGGCCTAATGGGCCTAATGGTCCTTAGTGGCTTAGTGGGTTGAAGTGGCCTAAGTGGCCTAATGGGCCTAGTGGGCTTAAGTAACCTAATGAGCTAAATGGGCCTAAGTTTCATAATGGGCTTAAATGGCCTAATGGGCCTATATCCCTAAAGGGCCTATGTGGCTTAATGGGCGTGATGGGCCTTAGTGTCCTAATGGGCCTTAATGGCCAAATGGGATTAACTAGACAAAGTAGCCAAATGAGGCTAATGGTCATAAGTGGACTAGTGGGCCTGATGGGGCTAATGGGCCTCAGTGACCTAATTGGCATCATGAGCCTAATGGGCCTCAGTGTTCCAAAGGGCCTAATAGACCTAAGAGGCATAATGGGCCTAATGGGCCTAAGTGGCCTCATGGTCCTGATGATATTCATGAGTTTAATGGGCCTCAATTTTCTAAGTGTCCAAATTGGCCTAATGGGCCTAAGTGTCCTAATGGGCTAAGTGAGCCTCATAAGCCCTCGGCCCTGATTTTTCTGATGGGCCCAATGGGGCTTAGTGGCCGAATGTGTGCAATGGGATTAATGGGCCTAGTAGGCCCAATGGGAGTAATGGACCAAGTGGCCCAATGGTCCTAATGGGTCTAAGTGTCCTAATGGCCCTAATGGCCTTAATGGGCCTAAGTGGCCTAATGGGCCTGATGGGCCTAATGGGGAGAATTGACCTAAGTGTCCTAAGTGTCCTAATGGGCATAATGTGCCTAAGTGGTTGAATAGGCCTAAAGGACCTGAGTGACAGAATGGACCTAATGGGCCTAAGTGGCCTAATGAACCTAAGTGTCATCATGAGTCGAATGGGCCTATGCGGACTATTGGGCCTAATGGGCCTAATGAGCCTAAGTGACCTAATGGGCCTAATGGGTTTAAGTGGCCAAATGGGTTGAATGGGCCTAATGTTCCTAGTGGGCCTAAGTGTCCAATGGGCCTAATGGGCCTAATGGGCCTAAGTTGCCTAATTGGTCTAATCGAACAATTGGGCCTAATGACCCTAAGTTGCCTAATGGGATAAATTGGCCTACGTGGCCGAATGTGCCTAAGTAGCCCACATGGCCTAATTTTCCTTCGTTTCTGAATGGTCCTAATGGGCCTGATATGCCTAATTGGCCTAATGGGCCAAATTGACCTGGGTGGTCGAATGGACCTAAGTGGCCCATAGGGCCTAATTCTCCTTTGTGGTTGAATGGGCCTAATGGTCCTGATAGGCCTAAGTGGAATAATGGGAATAATTGGCCTCAGGGGACTAAGTGTCAAAATTGCCGAATGGGCCAAACTGTCCAAATGGGCCTAATGGACCAACGGGGCCTAATGGTCTTAATGGGTTTATTGGGCCTAAATTCTAAATGGGTCTAATGGGACGATTGGGTATAATGGGCTTAATTGGCCCAATGGGCGTAATGGTCATAGTGGCCAAATCGACCTAATGGGATTAATGGTACAAATGGGCCTAATGGTCTTAATGGGCCTAAGTGGATTAATGGTCCTAAGGAGCCTAATGGGCCTAAGTGACCTAATGGATATGGGTGGCCCAATGGTCTTAATGGGCTTAACGGGCCTAGGGGTAAAAAGGGCCTAATGGGCTGAATGGTTCCCAGTAGCCTAATGGGCCTAAGCCGCCTAATGGGCCTAAGTGGCCTAATCAACCTAATGAGTGTAATTGTCGTAATGAGCCTAATGGGCCTTATGGTCCTAAGGGGACGAAGGGGCCTAATGGGCCTAAGTGACCAAATGGGCCTAGCTTGCTTAATGGGATTAAAGGGCTTAACGTGCCTAGGCTACAAATAGGCCCAATTGGCCTTAGTGGCCTAATGGACCTAATGGGTTAAAGTGGATTATGGGGAAAAGTTGACTAATCGACCTAATGGTTATAATGAGCCCAATGGACTGAATGGGCCAAAGGGGTCGAAGTGTCCAAATGGGCCTAAGTGGCCTAATCGACTTAATGGGATTAAGGGGCCTAGTGGGCCAAAGCGGTCTAATGGGCCTTAGTAGCCTAATCATCCAAATAGGGATAAGTGGACCAATGGGCTAAATGGGCTTAAAGGGCCTAGGGGCCTAATGGGTCTAATGGGCTTAATGGGATTGAGTGGCCTAATGGGACTAATGGGCCTAAGTGGCCTCATGGGACTCAAGGGCCTTAGGGGCATAATGGGCCTAAGTGGACTTATGGGCCTAATAGGCCTAATGGTCCCAGTGGGCCTAAGTGGCCTATGTGGCCTAATGGGTCTAATGGGCCTAATGGCTCTAATGGGCCAAATTGGCCTAAGTGGCTGAATGGGCCTAATGGGTTTAATGGGCCAATGTAGACTAATGGTCCTAATGGGCCTAATGGGCTAAAGTGGCCTAATGGGCGTAATGAGCCTAAGTTGCCTAATGTGCCCAATGGGCCTTAGTGGCTTAATTGTTGGAATGGGATGAATGAGCCGAATGGGCCTAAGTGGCCTAATTGGTCAAAAGGGACCAATGCGCCAAAGTGGCCTAATGGACCTAAGTGGCCGAATGAGCCTAAGTGGCCAAATGGGGATAATTGGGCCTAAGTGGTCGAATGGGCCTAAGTGGCCTAATGGGGCGAATGGGCCTAAGTGGCCTAGTCAGCCTAAAGGGTCGAATGTGCCAAAGTGGCCTAATGGACCTAAGTGGCCAAATGGGTCTAATGGGTTTAAGTGGCCGAATGGGCCTAAGTGGCCTAATGGCGCTAATGGGCCTAAGTGGCCGAATGGGCTTAAGTGGCCAAATAGGCCTAATGGGTGTAATGGGCCTTATTTTCCTAATCGGATGAAGTGGCCCAATGGGCTTAATAGGCCTAAGTGGTTGAATGATCCAAATGGGGCTAAGTGGCCCAACTGGACCATTGTAACTCATGGGCCGAAGGGCCTAATGGGTCGAATGGGCCTAAGCGGCCTAATGGGCCCAGTGGGCCTAAGTGGCCTGATGGGCCTCATGAGACTAAGTGGCCTAATTGTCCTAATCAACCGAGTGGGCTTAATGGGCCTAAGTGGCCTAAAAGGCCTCATGGGACCAAGTTTCCAAATGGGCCTATTTGGCCTTAGTGGCCTAGTGGGCCTAATTTTCCTAAGTGGCCTCATGATCCTAATGGGATGAATGTGATTAATGGGCATAATGAAACTAATTGGGCTAGTGGGACTAAGTGGCCTAATGGGCCTAAGTGGCATAATAAGCCTAAGTGGCTTTAATGGGTCTAATGGCCTGAATGGGCCTAATGGTCTAAATGGGGCTAATGTATCGAATGGGCCTAATGGGTCGAAGTGGCCTAAAGGGACTAATGGCCTGAATGTGCCTAATGGGATGAAGTGGACTAATGGGCCTAAGTGGACTAATGGGCCTAGTGGCCCGAATGGGCCTAATGGGCCGAATGGGCCTAATGGGCTAAAGTGGCCTAAGGGGCCTAATGGACCAAATGGGCTTAATGGGTCTAAGGATCCTAATGGGCCTAATGGGATGGACGGGCCTAATGGGCCTAAGTGGCCTAATAAACTTAATGGGCCTAAGTGGCCTAATGGGCCTAATGGGCCTAAGTGGCCAAATTAGCCTAATGGGATTAATGGGCCTAATTGACCTCATGGGCCAAAGTGGCCTAATCGGCCTAATGTGCTTAAGTGGCCTAATGGGCCGAAGTGGCCTAATGGGCCTTAGTGGCCTAATGGGATTAATGGGCCTAAGTGGCTTATTGGGCCTCTGTGGCATAATGGGCCTAAGTGTCCTAATAAGCCTAATGGGCGTAGTGGGCCTAATGGGCCTAATGGGACAAAGTGGCCTATTCGGCCTAATGGGCCGAAGTGGCCTATTCGGCCTAATGGGCCGAAGTGGTCGAATGGGACTAAGTTGCCAAATGTGCCAAAGTGACCTAATGGGCCTAAGTGGCCTAATGGTCCTAAGTGGTCGAATGGTCCTGATGGGCCTAAGTGGCCCAATGGGCCTAAGTGGCATAGTGGGCCTAATTGGCCTAAGTGGCCTAATGGGCCTAAGTGGCCTCATGGGCATAATGGGCCTAAGGGGCCTCATGGGCCTAATGGTACTAATGCACTGAATGTGCCTAATGGGATGGATGGGCCTAGTGGTCCTAAGTGGCCTATGGGGCTTAATGGGCTCAATAGGACTGAGTGGCCTAATCAACCTAAGGGGCCTAATGAGATGAAGTGGACTAATTGGCCCAATGGGACTAAGTGTCCTAAGTGGCCTAAGAAGCCTAATGGGCCAAAGTGGCCCAATGGGACTAAGTGTCCTAATGGGCCTAAATGGCCTAATGGGCCTAATGGGCCTAATGGGCCGAAGTGGTGTAATCAGCCTAATGGACTTAATGGGCCTAAATTGCCAAATGGGCCTAATGGGCCAAAGTCTCCTAATTGACCTAATAGGCCTAATGGGCCAAAGTTTCCTAATCAACCTAATGGACCTAAGTGGAATAACGTGCCTAATGGACCTAAGTGACCAAATCGGCCTAATGTGCATAAGTTGCGTGATGGGCCTAATGGGACTAAGTGGCCTAATTGGCCTAAAGGGCTTAAGTGGATTCATGGGACTCTTGGGCTTTAGTGGCCTCATGGGCCTAATGGGTCCAAAGGGACTAAGTGGCCTAAGTGGCCTAATGGGCTTAATCAACCTAATGGGTTTAAGTAGCCTGTTTGGCCTAATGGGATAAAGTTGTCTAATGGGACGAATAGAACTAATGGGCCTAATGGGACTAAGTGTCCTAATGGGACTAAGTGACCTAGTCAGCCTAATGAGCTTAATGGTCTTCAGTGGTCAAATGGGCCTAAGGGTCCAAATGCACTGACTCGGCTTAAGTGGCCTAATGGGCCTAATGGGCCTAATGGGCCTAAGTGACCTAATTGGCATAATTGATCTAATGGGTGTAATGGGCCTAAGTGGCCGAATGGACCTAATTGGTTGAATGGTCCTCATGTGCTTAGTATACCTAATGTGCCTAAGTGGATGAATGGTCCTAATGTTCCTAAGTGGCATAATGGGCCTAATGGGATGGATGATCCGAATGGGCTAATGTGACTAGTGGGCCTAATGGGCCTAAGTTGATGAATGGGCCTGATGGGCTAATGGTCTTAAGTGAAAAAATGATCCAAATGGGCCTAAGTGGATAATGGGCCAGATGGTCCAAATGTGCTGAGTAGGCCTAAGTGGACGAATGGGCCTACTTGGTCGAGTGGGCCTAAGTGGCCAAATGGGTCGAATGAGCCAAATGGGCGTAAGTGGACTAATGGACATGAGTGTCCTAGTGAGCCGAATGGGCCCAATTGGACTAAGTGGCCTAATGGACCTAAGTGTCCTAATGGGATTAATGGGCCTAATGGTCTTAATGTGTATAATGGTCCTAAGTGGGCTAAGTGGCCTAATGGGCCTAAAGGGCCGAGTGGGCCTAAGTGGCCTAATTTTCCCAATGGGATGAGTAGCCTAATCTGTCTAATGAGCCTAATGGGCATAATAGGCATAAGTGGACTAATGGGCCTAATGGTCCAAAGGGGACTAAGTGACCTTATTAGCCCAACGGGCCTAAGCGGGCTAATGGACCGAACGAGCTTAACAGGCCTAAGTGTCCTAAGGGGCTGAAGTCGCATAATGGGTCCAACGAGCCTAAGTGACCTAATGAGCTTGATGGAACTAATGGGCCTAATGGGCCTCAATGGACTAATTGACCTAATGGGCATAATGGGCCTAAGGGGCCTAATGTGCCTAAGGGGCCTAATGGGCCTAATGGGCCTTAGTGGCCGAATGAGTCTAATGGGCCTTAGGGTTCTAATTGGCTTAATGTTCCTAATGGGTCTAATGGGACTAATGGGTCTAAGGGGCCTAATGAGATGAATGGGCTTAAGTGGTCGAATGTTCCTAATGGGCATAATGGGCCTAAGTTGCCTAATAGGCTTAAGTGACCTAACCAGCCTAATGGCCCTAATGGGCGTAATGGGCCTAAGTGGTCGAATGGGCCTAATTGGAAAGATGGGCCTAATGTGCCTAGTGGGTCTAATGGGCCTAAGTGTCTGAATGGGCATAATGGGATGAATGGGCCTAAGTGGACTAATGGGCCTGATGATCCCAATGGGCCTAATGGGACTATGTGGCCTCATGGGCCTAAGTGTCCAAATGGGATGAAGTGGCCAAATGGGCTTGATGGGCCTAATGGGTCTCATGGGCCTTAGTGGCCTAATGGGCCTCATGGACATAAGTGTCGAATGGACATAGTGGGCTTAAAGGGTGTAATGAGACCAATGGGACTAATTGGCATGATGGGCCAAATGGGCCAAAGTTACCTCATGGGCCCAATGGCTATAATGGGCCTAATGGGCCTTAGTGGACTAAGTGGGCCTAAAGGGCCTAATGGGTCGAGCGGGCCTAAGTGGCCTAATGGGTCTAATGGAACCAATAGGCCTCATGGGCTTAGTGAGCCTAAGGGGCCTAATGGGGCGAGTGGGCCAAATAGGCCAAACGGGCCTAATGGGATGAATGTGCCCATTGGGCCTAACGGGACTAATGGTCCTAAGTGGCCTAAAGGGACAAGTGGGTCTAATGGGTTTAATGGGCCCAAGTGGCCTAATGGTTCTAATGGGTCTCATGGGACTAATGGGTGTAATTGGCCTCGTGGGCCTCAATGTCCTAATGGGCCTCATGGGCAGAATGCGTCTCATGGGACCATGGGCCAGATGGGCCTAATGGGAATAATGGTCCAAAGTGGCCAAGTCGTACTAAGTTCCCTAATGAGCCTAGTGGGCCTAATTGGCCTAATGGGGCTAATGGGTCTAATGGAGCTAATGGTCCTAAGTGGACTAAGTGGACTAATAGGGATAATCGACCAAATAGAGTAATGGTCTCAAGTGGTCTCAACGGCTTAATGGACTTAATGGATCTAATGGGACTAATGGGTGTAATGGGCCTAATGTTCCTAAGCATCCTAATGGGCCTAATGGGCCTAGGTAGCCTAATGGGACTAATGGTCCTAAGTGGCCTAATTTGGATAATCGACTGAATATGCTTAATGGGCCTTAGTGGCCTAAGTGGATTAATGGGACTAATAGGCATAATGGGTTTAATTATACTAATGGGCCTTAGTGGTTTAATGGGCCAAATGGGCCTATGTGGCCTAAGGGGCCTAATGGGACTAAGTGACCTAATGAGACTAATGGGCATAATGGGAATAATGGGTTTAGTGGGCATAATGGGCCTAAGTGGCCTAATGGTCCTAATGGGCCTAAGTGGACTATTGGACCTAATGGGCCTAATGGCCCTAAGTGACCTAATCCTACTAATCGTATGAATGGGCCTAATGGGACAAACTGTCCTAAGTGGCCTAAGTGTCTGAAGTGGCTTAATCGACCTAATCGAGCGAATGTGACTAATTAGCCTTAGCGGCCTAATGAGCCTAATGGGCCTAATGCCTGAGTATCCTAATGGTCCCAGTGGGCCTAATGGTCTTAATGGGCATAATGGACCTAAGTGACCTAAGTGGTCTAATCAGCCTAATCGGTCGTATGGGCTTAATGGGACTAAGTGGACTAATGGGCATAAGTGGCCTAAGTGGCCTAATCGGCCTAATCAACTGAATGGACCTAATGGTCCTAATGGGCCTATGTGGCCTAATGGTCCTAATGGTCCAAAGTGGCCTAATCCGCCTAATCGACTGAATGGGCCTCAATGTCCTAGTGAGCCTAAAGGTCCTAATGGGCCTAAGTGGGCTAATCAGGCTAATCGACCGAATGGGCCTAAGTGGACAAATCGGCCTAATCGACCAAATGGGCCTAAGGGAAAAAATGGACCTAATGGTATAAGTGTCCTAATTGACCTACTCGACCAAATGGGTCAAATGGGCCTAGGTGGCCTAATGGGTCTAATGGGCCTAATGGGTCTAAGTGGCCTAAGTGGCTTAACCATCCCAATTGACTGAATGGGACTAATGGTCCTTATGGGCCTAAGTGGTAGATTGTGGCTAATGGGATTACGTGGTCAAATGGGCCTAATGGACCAAATTGGCCAAATTTGGCTAATGGGCATAATGAGCCTAAGTTGTCTAATGGGCGTAAGTGTCGTAATGGGCCTAATGGACCTAAGTGGCGTAATGGGCCTAGTGGCCCTAAGTGGTAGAATGAGCCTAATGGGCCTAATATTCCTATGGGTTCAAATGGGTCTAATGGGCCGAATGGGTCTATTGGGCCGAATGGGCCTTAATGGAAAAATGGTCTATTGGGCCTAAGTGGCCTAATGGGCCTAAGTGGCCTAAGTGGCATAATCAGCCCAATCGAACGAATGGTCTTAATGGGCCTAAGTGGCATAATATGCCTAATAGGCCTTAGTGGTCGAATGGGCCTAATGGTCATGATGGGTTGAAGTGGCCTAGTGGGCCTCATGGGCCTATGTGGCCTAATGGACCCCATGGTCCTAAGTGGCCTAAGGGGCCTAATGGGTATAATGGGCCTCATGAGACTAAGTGGTCTATTGTGCCTCATGGGCCTAATGGGCCTAAGTGACCTAAGTTGCCTAATGGTCCTAATGGGATTAATGGGCTTAACGAGCCTAGGTGCCAAATTTTCAAAATGTACCAAAGTGGCCTAAGGGGCATAATGGTCCTAAGTGGACTAATGGGATTAATGGGCTGAACATGTCTTAGGCCCAAATGAGCCTAATGGGCCTAATGAGCCTAATTGTCCTTAGTGGCCTAATGGGCCTCAGTGTTCTAATGGGACAATGTTGCCTAATCGGCCTAATGGGATTAATGGGATAAATGTTCCTAATGGGCCTAATGGGTCTAAGTGGGCTAATGGGCCCAATGGGATGAATGTGCACAATTGTCATAAGTGGTCTAATGGTCCTAATGGGCCTAATGGGTCAAAATGGACCAATGGTCCAAAGTTTCCTAATCATCCCAATGGACTTAATGGGCCTAATGGGCCTAGTGGGCCGAATGGTCCTAATTGGCCTAATGGGCATAAGTGACCTAATTGTCATAATGGGGTTAATGGGCCTAGTGGGCCTAAATTGCCTAATGGGGCTTGATGGCCTATCAGCCTAATGGGCCTAAGTGGACTCATGTGCTTAATGGGATTAACGGGCCTAGGGGCCAAATGGGCCTAATGGGCCAAATGGGCTGAATGGGCCTAGTTAGTCTAAGTTCCCTAATGGGCCAAATGGGCCCCATGGGACTAATGTCCTAATGGGATTAATGGACCTAAAGGAACTAATGGGCATAATTAGCCTAATGGGCCTAAGTGGCCTCATCGTCTTAATGAGATTAATGGGCCCAATGGGCCTAAGTGGTCAAATGGGCCTAATGGGCCTAAGTGACCCAATTAGCCTAATGGTCCTAAGTGGCCCAATGGGCCGAATGGGCATTATGGGCCTAAGTGTGCTAATGGGTCGAAGTAGCTGAATGGGCTAAGTGGCCCAATGGGCCTAATGGGCCTAAGTGGACTGATGGGCCTAATGGGTCTCAGTGGTCTCATAGGCCTAAAGGGCCTTAGTGGCCTCATGGGACTAATGTGATTAATGGGACTAAATTCCCTAAGTGGCATAATGGACCTAATGGGCGTAATGGAAAAAATGGGACAAATGGGCCTAAGTAGCCGAATGAGGCGAATGGGCCTAATTGGCCCAATGGGGCTAATGGGTCGAATGGGACAAGTGGCCTAATAGGATTAATGGGTTAAATGAGCCTAAGTATCCTAATGGGCATAATAGGCCTAAGTGTCCTAATGGGCCTTAGTGGCCTAAGGGGCCTAAGGGGCCTAGTTGGTGTTAGTGGCCTAAGTGGCCATATGGGCCTAATAGGCCCAAGGGCCCTAAGTGGACTAATAGGCCTAATGGGACTAATGGGCCTAAGTGGCCTAATGGGCCTAATGGGTCGATGTCATCTAATGGGCCTAATGGACCTAAGTGACCCAATAGGCCTAGTGGGCCTAATGAGCCTAAGTGGTCGAATGGGACGAAGTGGCCTAATGGTGCTAATGTGCCTAGTGGGCCTAATGGGACTAAGTGGCCTAATGGGCCTACTGGACCTACTGGTCCTATTGGGACTAAGTGGTTAAGTGACCTAATGAGTCTAATGGGCCTAATGTGCCTAATGGGCCAACTAGTCCTAAGGGGGCTAATATGCCTAATGGTATTAATGGGCCTAAGTGGCCTAATATGCCTAATGGGCCTAATGGGACTAAGTTTCCTAATGGCCCTAAGTGGAATAATGGTCATAATGGGGATGATGGGCCTAATTGGCATAAGTATCCTAATGGGCCTATTGGATTAATGGGCCTCATGGGATTAATGGGTCTAAGTAGCCTAATGGGCCTAAGTGGTCTGATGGGGAAAATGGGCCTCATGGGCCAAAGTGGCCTAATGGGCCTAATGAGACCAAGGGTCTAATGATACCAAGGGGCTAATGGTTCTAATGGGCCAAATTAGATGAATGGGCTTAATGAGCCTTGGTGCCAAATGGTCCTAATGGGCTTAATGGGCCTAAGGGGCTTGATCAGATTAAGTATCCTAATGCGCCTAAGGGGCCTAATGTGCCTAAGTGTCCTAATGGGCCTAGGTGGACTAATGGTCCTAAGTGGCCTAAGAGGCCTAAGTGGCCTAAGAGGCCTAAGTGGCCTAATGGGTGTAATGGGCCTAATGGGCCTAATGGACCTAATGGGCCTATTGGGCCCAAGTGGCATAATGGTACTAGGTGGCCTAAAGGGCCTAATTGGCCTAAGGGGACTAAGTGGACTAATTGGCTGAATGGGCGTAAGTGGCCTAATGGGCGTAAGTGGCCTAATGGGTCTAAGTTTCCTAATCGGTCTAAGGGGTGTAATGGGCCTAAGTGGCCTAATGGGACTAAGGGGACTAATGGGCCTAGGGGCATAATGGGCCTCTATAACCTAATGTGCTTAATGGGATTAACAGGACTAGGGGACAAATGGGCCTAAGTGGCCTCATGGGACAAAGTTGTATAATTGGATTAATGGTATTAATGGGCCTAATGGGCCGAATGGGCCTTACTGACCTAATGGGTGGAATGGACATAATTGGCTGAAGTGGCCTAATGGGCCTAATGGGCTGAAGGGGGCTAATGAGACAAATTTTCCCAATCGACCTAATGGTATTAATTGGCTGAATAGGTCTCATGGGCCAAATGGGCCAAATGGGCTAAATGGGATGAATGGGACTAAGTGGCCTAATTGGCCTAATGGGTTTAATGGGCTTAGTGGGCTGAGGTGGTCTAATGGGACTAATTGGCCTTAGTGTCCTCATCGGCCTAATGTGCCTAAGTGGATTAATGGGCCTAAGTGGCCTAATGGGGCCAAGTGGCCTAATTGTTTTAATGGGCTTAATGAGCCAAGGGGACAAATGGGCCAAATGGGCATAATGGGCTGAATGTGCCAAATTAACCTAAGTAGCCTAATGGGTTTAATGGGCCTAATGGGCCTAAGTGGCTTAATGGGCCTAAGTTTCCTAATAAGCCTAATGGGCCTAAGTGAGCCTAAGGGGCCTAATGGGACTAAGTGGGCCTAATGGGTGTAATTGGCCTAAGTGGCCTAATGGGTCGAAGTGAACATAATGGACTAATGATCCTAGGTCACCGAATGAACCTTGGTGGCCAAATGGGCCTGGGTGGCCAAATGGGCCTAGGTGGCCTAATGGGTCTAATGAGCATAATGGGATGAAGTGTCCTAATGGGACTAAAGGGCCTAATGGGAAAATGTGTCCTAATGGGCCTAAGTGGCTTAATCGTAACTGAATGGGCCTAAGTGGACTAATGGTCCTAGTGGGCCTAAGTGACCAAATGGGCCTGGGTGGACTAATGAGTCAAATGGGATGTATGGGTCGAATGATCCTAATGGACCTAAGTGGCCGAATTGGCTTAAAGGTCCTAATGGGACATAGTGGCCTAATATGCCTAAGTGGCTGAATGGGCCTAAGGGGCCTAATGGGGCTCATGGGCCTAAGTGGATGAATGAGCCTAAGTGTCCTAATTAGCCTAATGTGATGAATGGGCATAATGGGATTCCTGGGTCTAAGTGGCCTAATGGGCCAAATGGGACTAAGTGGATTAATGGGCCTCATGATTCTCATGGGCCTAAGTATCCTAATGTGCCTATTGGGCCCAAGTGTCCAAATGGGCGTATGGGGACTTAGTGTCCCAATCAACATAATTTTCCTAAGTGGCCTAATGGGACTAATGGGACGAATGGGATGAATGTGCCTAATAGGCCTAAGTGGCCTAATGGACCTAAGTGGACTAATGGGCCTAATGGGATGAATGGGTCTAATAATCCTAAGTGGCCTAATGGACGTAATGCTCCTAAGTGGCCTAATCATGATAATGGGATTAACGGAACTAATGGGCCTAAGTTGCTTCATGGGCCTAAGTGGATTAATGGTCTTAAGTGGCCTAAGTGGATTAATGGTCTTAAGTGGCCTAATTTGCCAAATGGATCAAAGTGGACAGATGGGCCTAATGAGCCAAAGTGGCCTAATCAGCCTAATGTGTCTAAGTGGCCTAATGGGTCAATGTGGCAAAAGGGGCCTAAGTGGCCCAATGGGCCTAATGGAGCTAAGTGGCCTAACGATCCTAAGTGTCCTAAAGGGTGTAAGTGGCTTAATGGGCCTAATGGTCCTAAGTGTCCTAATGTTCCTAATGGGATGAATAGACCTAATCGGCCCAATGAGCCTAATGGGACAAATGAGCTCAATGGGCCTAATGGTCTCAATGGGAATAATGGGACTCAGTGGCCTACTCGACTTATGGGATTATTGGGACTAAGTGGCTTAATATACCTAATGGTAATGAGGGGCTTAAGTGGCCTAATGGGCCAAAGTGTCCTAATGGGCCTAATGGGCCTAAGTGGCCTAACGGGCATAAGTGGCCTAATGGGTCTAATGGGCGTAATGTACCTAAGTGTCCTAATGGGCTTAAGTGTCCTAAGTGTACTAATGGGACAAAGTGGCCTAATGGGTCTAATGGGACTAAGTGGCCTAATGGGCCATTGTGGCCTAATGGGTCTAATGGGTCTAAGTGGTGTAATGGGTCTAATGGGTTAATGGAAATAATGGGCCTAATGGGAATTAGTGGCCTAATGGGCCTTATTTGCATAATGGGACTAAGTGGAATAATTGGAATAATGGGCCTAAGTGGTTTAATGGGTTGAATGGGCCTCACTGGCCTAATGGGCCAAATGGGCCTAAGTGGCATCATAGGCCAAATGGGTATATGTGGACTAATGGGCCAGATGTTCCTCAGTGGACTAAGTGGCCTAATGGGACAAATGATCTAAATTGGCCTCAGTGGCCTAATGGTCCTAATGGGCCTCAGTGTCCTAATGGGCCTAAGTGGACTAATGGGCCAAAGGGGCCTAAGTGTCCTGATGGGCCTAATGGGCCTCATGGGCCTAATGGACCTACATGACATAATGGGCCTAAGTGACCTAAAAGGCCTAATTAGCCTAAGGGGACTAAGGGGACTAATGGGCCTAAGCGGCCTAATGGGCCAAAGTGGCCTAATGGGCCTAAGGGGACTAAGTGGCCTAAGGGGCCTAAGTGGCCTAATGTGCCCAATTGGCATAATTGGCCTAAGTGTCCTAGTGGACCTCAATGGACTAATGGGCCTAATGCACAAAATGGGATTAAGTGGCGTAATGGGCTCAATGGGCTTTATGGGCCCAACTGGTATAATGGACCTAAGCAGCCTAATGGGCCTAAGGGGGCTAAGTGGCCTAATGGGACTAAGTTCCCTAAGGGGCCTAAGTGGCCTAATGGGACTAAGGGAATTAATGGGCCTAATGAGACTAAGTGGACTAATGGGCCTCTATGGCATAATGGGCCTAATGCACCGAATGCGCCTAAGTGGTGCAATGGGCCTTAGTGGCCTAATAGGCCCAAGTGGCCTAATGGGCCTAAGTGGCCAAATGGGCCAATGTGGCATAATGGGTTTAATGGGCCTAATGGTCCTAATTGGGAAAATTGGCTTATGGGCCTAATGAATCATATGGGCCTAAGTGGCCTAATGGTCTTTATCCAATGGGCATATTGGGCTGAATGGGCCTAATGGGCCGAATGGACCTAATTGGCCTAATGAGACTAAGTGCCCTGATTGGCCTAATGTGCCTCATGGGCCTAATTGGCCTAAAGGGCCTAAGTGTCCTAACATGTCTAATGGGCTTAATGGTCCTAAGTGACATAATGGGACTAATCTAATGGGATTAATGGTCCAAATGGGCCCCAGTGGCCTAATGGACCAAATAAGCTTAAGGGGTCGAAGTACCCCAATGTGCCTAATGGGCCTAAGTGGATGAATGGGCCTAACTTTCATAATGGGTCAAATAAATCTAGTGGGGCTAATGGAACTAATGGTCCTAATTTTCCTAATTGTCCTAATGACCCTAATGAATGAACTTGATGGATCTGCACTCTTCTGGATCCCGATGCTCCTCCTATCTCCTCTTCCCCTCCCATGGTTTTGAGGATATGCTTGATGGTGATGGTGCCACATCACCTAATCCATTGTCTTTATTCTCTTTATTTCTTTTTCTTCCCTCTCAACTGATGAGTCTTCCTGGTGTGGTCATCACATGTCGCTCACCACCCCACTTTCGATCAATCCCTATGCATCGGACCCCCCTTATGGGTCTGTGTGTGCGGGTGCTTTAGATGTCTTAGGTCGGCTCTAGTGAGTGTACCCGATTCCTTCTTTCTCCTCTAACCATGATGGGCTACCCGTCATGTTTGAATTCACTTTGGTCTCACTCGATTCAGGATCTGGGTCTACTTGGGATGGTGCTGGAGTAGGGATGGCAGTGGTCTTAGCTCGGATTCATTCCTCTATTTGGCTCCTTCTCTATTTTTCATATCCAGATTGAGGTCTCGTATGGTGATTTTTTTTGGATTGATTTTGTTTCTATGTTATTGGTTCTCTTTTTTGTTGGACCGATGCGGTTTCCGGCTTGGTCCCCTACCGAGGCCTCCATCTTCTCATCCTTGCTATGATCATTTCCCTCTCTGTCTAGTGCTGGGGTCTTCAGGGAGGTTTTGGGATGTGAGGATCGAGTGTCTTAGGGTCTCTGGGAGGGATAATGGGCCATCTTTGAAGGTTCGTATGGTTGTGATGTTCTGTTTTGATAGTTTTTTGGTGGTGAAGTTGAAGTTTTACAGCTGTGATATGAAGACATTAGTGGTGATTAGTGGACATCCTGGTTTGTTTTTCTCTGGTTCTCAGCTCCAACGATGATGGTTGACGATAATGAAGGTGGTGTTCCCATCAACGATGTGGTGACTCTGGCAGTGATGCTTATGAATATGATGTTCAGAGTGGATGACAATGAGGTGATAATGATAATGATGATGGTGAAAGCTTCTTTGATGTGCTATCTTCGATGCAGCGGCTGCATGATTTGTGAGATCTATTGCCGACGTGATAGTTCCCACGGTGATGATACTCGTTTCAAATTTTAAATATCTGGATTGTTTTTGAAATTTTGATATGTGTCTTGTTGTACGGTGTAAGGTTCCCACATTTTCCTCAAAGTGGATTTTATGAAAATTAAAAAAATGATTTGGAGGGCCTAATGGGCCTAAGTGGCCTAATATGCCTAATGGTCTTAATGGGCCTAATGAGCCTAAGTGGACTAATGGGCCAAACTTGCGTAATGGGCCTAAATGGACTAATGTTACCAATGGGCCTAAGCAACCGAATGGGATGAATGGGCCTAAGTGGCCTAATGGGCATAATGGCTAATGGGCCTAATGGCCCTAATAGGCCTAATGGTCCTAAGACTCTTAAGTGGCATAAAGGGCCTAATGTGCCTAAGTGTCTAAGTGGCCCTAAGTGTCCTAATAGGACCAATGGGCCTAATGGGTATAAGTGGCCTAATGGGCCTAAGTGGACTAATGGGACTAATGAGACTTAGTGGTCTAACGGGCCTAAGTGGACTAATTGGCCTAATGGGTCCAATAGATAATGGGCCATATGGGCCTAAGTGGCCTAAGTGTCCTTATGGGCCTAATGGTCCTAAACAACCAAAGTGGCCTAGTGGTAATAATGTGATTAATAGGCCTAAGTGGAATAATGGGACTAATGGGATGAAGCTGTCAAAGTGACCTAAGTGACCTAATGGGCCTAATGGGCCTAATGGGCTCAGTGGGCCTAAGTGGACTAATGGGCCTAAGCGGCCTAAGCGGCCTAAGTAGCCTAATGGGAATAAGAAACCTAAGTGTCCCAAGGGGACAAATGAGCCTAATGGGCCTAATGTTCCTAAGATGCCTAATGGGCCGAAGTGGCCTAAGTAGCCTAATGGGCCTAAGTGGACCTAAGTGGGACTAAGTGGCCTAAGTGGGCTAATATGCCTAATGGACCTAATGGGCCTAAGGGGCCTAAGTGGACTAATGAGCCTAAGTGGCATAATAGGGCTAAGTAGCTGAATGGTCCCAATGGGCCTAAGGGGACTAATGGGCCTATTGGGCCTAAGTGGGCTAATGGGCCTAATAGCCCCAATCAGCTTAATGGGTCTAAGTGGCCTAAGTGGACTCATGGGCATAATGGGATTAATGTGCCTAAGTCACTGAGCGGGCCTAAGTGGCCTAATTGGTCCAATGGGCCTAATGGGCACAAGTGACCTAATGGGTCTAAGTGGTCTAATTGGCCTAATGGGTCTTAGTGACCTAATGGGCCTAAGTGGCCTAATGGGCCAAATCTCTAATGGGTCTAATGGGCCTAAGTGGTCTAAATGGCCTAATGAGCCTAATGGGCCTAAGCGGCCTAAGTTTCCTAATTGGCCTAATGGGATAAATGGGACTAAGTGGCATAATGGGCCTACATGGCCTTAGTGACCTAATGGGCCTAATGGGCCTAAGCAGCCTAAGTGACCTAAGGGCCCTAATGGGATCAGTGGGCCTAAGTGGACTAAGTGGCCTAATGTGCCTAAGCAGCCTAAGTGGACTAAGGGGCCAAATGTACCTAATGGGCTTAATGGGCCTAAGCAGCCTAATGGGCCTAAGTGGCCTAAGTGTCCTAAGTGGCCTAATGGGACAAATGGTCCTAACCGGCCTAAGTAGTCTAAGGTGCCAAATAGGCCAAATGAGATCAATGGCCCTAAGTGGACTAATGGGCCTAAGTGTCCGAATGGGCCTAAGTGACCTAGTGGGCATATGTGGCGTAAGTGGGATAGTGGGACTAATGGGCCGAAGTGGAATAATGGGCCTAATGAGCCTAAATGGTCTAATGTTCCTAATGGGTCTAATGGGGCTAATGAGCCTAATTGGATTAATGGGCGGAATGGGACTAATAGGCCTAGTGGTCATAATGGACCTGAGTGGCCTAATGGGCCTAAGTGGCCTAATTAGCCTAATGGGCCCATGTGGCCTAATTGAACTAAGTGGATGAATCGACCTAATGGGCCGAATGTGCCTATTTGGCCTAATGGGCCTAATGGGACGAATGTGACTAATGAGCCTAATGGGACTAAGTGGCCTAATGGTCCTAATGGGCCTAAGTGGACTAATGGGCCTTTATGGGCCTAAGTGGACTAATGGGACTAAGTGGCCTAATCAACCTTATAGGCCAAAGTAGCCGAATGGGCATAATAGGACAATTGGGCCTAAGTGGGCTAATGGGACAAATGGGATGAATGAGCCTAAGTGACCTAATCAGCGTAATGGGTCTAGTGGGCCTAAGCGGCCTAATCATCGTAACGGGCCTAATGGGCCTAAGTGGCCTAATGGGCTAATGGGCCTAAGTGGCCTAATGGTTCGAATGGGCCTAATTGGTCAAGTGGGATGAATGGGACTAATGGTCCTATGTGGCCTAATGGGCCTAATGGTCTAAAGTGTCCTAATGATCCTAATGGGTGTAAGTGGCCAAATCGGCCTAATGGGCCTAATGGGCCTAAGTGGCCGAATAGGAATAATGGGCCTAAGTGGACTCATGGGCCGAATGGGCCTAATAGGCCTAATGGGATGAAGTGACCTAATGGGCTTAAGTGGCCTAATCAGCTTAATGGGCCTATTTAGGCCTTAGGTATTAATGTTCCAAATATAGTGTTTTAGGTCTAGGTTTTAGGATTTTTTCGTTATAATTGGCCTAAATTTTGTCTAAATTGGCCTAAATGACCAAATGGCCAAATGAAAAATGAGCCTAATGGCCCAATGAACTAATGGGATAATGACCTAATGACCTAAATGGCCTAATTGGTTAAAATATCCTAATGGTTGTATAGCCTAATGGCATAATTGGCATAATGGCCTAATTGGAACAAATGAACTAATTGGTCTAAATGGCTTAATTAGTCTAAATGGATTAAATGGTCTTATGGAATTAAATTGTCTCATTTGCCTAATGGGACTAATTTACCTAATTAACCTAATTAGTCTAAATGGCCAAATGGGTCTAAATGGCCTAATTGGTCCAAATAGATTAAATGGACCGATTGGATTAAATGGTCTAATTTACCTAATTAGCCTATTTAGCTTAATTGAACTAAATTGGCGAAAATGGTAAAATCACCAAATGACCAATTGGACTAATGGTGTAATGAACTAATGGGATAATGGCTTAATGGCCAAATTGGTCTAAATAGCCTAATGACCTAATTGGAATAAATGACCTAATTGTTTTAAATGGCCTAATTGGTCCAAATGGATTAAATGATCTAATTGTTTTAAATGGCCTAATTGGTCCAAATGGATTAAATGATCTAATTGTATTAAATGGTTTAATTAGACTAATTTTCCTAATTGACCTTAATGGTCTAATTCACCTAATTGGCCTAATTGGCTTAATGGCCTAAATGACCTAATGGACTAACTGGCCTAAATAGATAAAGGCCTAAATTACCTATGGCCTAATGACATAATTGGGCTAATGTACTAATTTTGCTAAACAACATAATTGGCCTAAAGGTCCTAATTGGACTAAATGGTCTAATTATCCTAATTGGTCTAATTGGCCAAATTCTCATAAATAGCCTAACTGGCCAATTTGCCAAGTAGCCAAATGGAAAAATGATCAAAATTACCAAGTGACTGAATAACCAAATAATAGAACATAAATGGAATTATACTGATATTAATAGAAAAGTGGAATCCATACCCTACATAGGTTTATCTTGATAATTAGTAAGGATTGTTTATGTTATGTCACTAGTATTAAATTTATAATTAAATGTACATTTAGATGTTTATTCATTTTATGGATTTCTTCAACATCTAGAATTTTAATTCATTATAGGTTTATCACTTTCTTATTATTCAATAATTTGGTATTATACTAATCAATTTCATTTTTAGCAAGAAACATTTGTCATAAAAGGTTGTGTGCCTCAAGAAAAATTATTTTCCTTAACTAGGAATAAAAATAATGGAAATGATGTGAATGAAAAAACACAAGAAAATATTGTAAGTTTTTTAATGATACTTCAAATTTTGATATGTAATTCATAATTAAACTTTTTGTTTATATTTTCAACAGTGTGTCATGGAGGCCCTCAATGAGAAAGAAAATGACAACTTTTGGCCAAATGATCATTTGAGACAAGTATTAGGTGAGGAGCACCATGTGAGAGTATGATGTAGACCCATGAAAAAAATCATCCCCACTAGGTATTGGACCTCATTGAGTGAATCTCAAACCTATCAGACCACTGAGCTGAAAAATGCTCATGCAGAAGCAGATGAGGCCAAAAAAATAGCAATAAAAGAGCTTGAAAGAAATAAATTGGTCACCAAACACTTCCTAAAATATACGTCAGTTATAAGTCTACCACTTCCATCAGAGAACCTTATTACTTTTGATTCATGTATGACATAAATGTGATCTTTATACGATACCTAGATTTATTTCAATGAGGGTCCTAGTGGAGATCGAGCTGATGGCGGTGGTGGTGGTGCAGGGGTGTGGCGGTGGTGGTGGTAGTGTTTGTGATGAAGGCGATGATGGTAGTGGTTGTGGTGGTGGTTTCAAGCATAGTGGAAGCATGAAAAGATGTACGATATATTAAAATTTATTTTAATAATTTTTTCCCGAAGCCAAGAGAGAGGGTCTTTCTTGTAAAATTTAAAATTAATATATTTAATATTTAAATAAATAAATTCCTATGCTTAGGGACTTTCTATGTTAGTGAATGTTGATCATATGAAAAGACCCTTTTAGATTACCATCATTGCACTGTGAGGATCCCAGGATAAAATCCCTCTAGAGGCAATCCATATGTACTCCTATGATCTCTTAGAAACACCACTCGATCTCTAGGTGTTAGTGTGGAGAGTCCAATGTCTTATGTTGTTTGTTCTTGATCACTCATTCTTTGGTCTTGAAGAAATATTTCTTTCACTTCTCATTATTGAGAGAGAGAGAGATAAGGAGGAGTTGAGAGAGAATTTGTTGCGCGCAACAATTTTTTATTCTCAATTTTTGGATGATCTACACAATAGACATAGATATCTATTTATAGAGTTGAAATTTAATTTAAAATATTATTTAATTACATACCAGACATTAAATAACATTAATTACCTTCAATAAATCTCATACCTCATAATATTATTATATAATTATTATTTTTTAGCGCACGCCAACTTGCGCAATAGAAAATATTATATAACGGTATTGCTAATTAATATTTGTCAATGGACTCATTCTTGGTCCATTCAAACTCCCCAATCATTTATTAAACAACCGAATAAATGTTTTATTCATAAATAAATATTTTATTTACAATATACCGAATAAATATTTATTAAATTATTAAATAAATAAAATAAATATTTTATTCACATGTTGGAGAATAAATATTTATTTAATTTATGTGATCAATATAAATTGAATAAAATTATTGCTCATACTTGAGAATAATATTTATTCCATTAATTAACATCAAATAGAATTTAATCAAGATCAAAGGAAACATTTAGTGTGTGGCCCTCTAGGATTTCTTATCATTGACATTAGGCGGACTTTCCTAATGTCTGGGATTACTGTTTAGGAATGGGTCAAAGCACCCAAGAGAAAGAAGTTGATGTCGCAACATTGAAAACCAGATACGAACACTCACTGTGTAATATAATCTCTTTGTCACAATATCTCATCAAGAAGGTTTCCCATCTGTGTCACCAACCTATATGAAAGATATGTCTTCCTTTGACTATCTGAAATAAACACATCATTACACCATGGACATGGAATTTAATGCAAGGGTTTTATTCCAATCAAAGGGTTGAGATAACAGCTTATTTAAAGATTGAAGGAAAAAATTCTTCCTCGACTTATTCATTAATGACATGTCACTCATGATGCACCCAACATATCCAACTTTTTCATGAGTTGTTATCGTCATGGTTTACGACATACATCTAAGTATGCGAGTTATGAAATGCTTTAATAATAATCTTAAAGTCTAAGGACCATCACACACACTCATATATAGGAATATCTGATGACACCAAAACATCCGAAATTCTTACTGGCGGGTTTGTTCTCATAATCTCTCATCTTGGAGATTACCAAGTGCAGACTTCATGAGAATAAGTCTCATCTGCTTATGATTGCTCGTACCTGACAGTCTATATACTTTTTGTCCCTTCATAGTATGTTATCTAAATGGCCTAAATGTCCTAAATTTCCTAAATGGCCTAATTGGCCTAAATTGGCTAAATGGCCAAAAATTGCCTAAATGGCCAAAAATTGCCTAAATGGTCTAAATGGTATAAATTGGCCTAAATTGACCTCAATTAACTTAATTGGCCAAATTGACCTAAATTGCTAAATTGTCTAATTGGTCTAATGGTCCTCAATGGTCAAATTGGCCTAAATGACCTAAATTTCCCAAATCGGCATAAATTTACAATTTCCCTAATTGAACTAAATGGTCTAAATTGACCTAAATGGACTAATTGGGGAAATTGACTTAAATGGTCTAAATTAGCCTAAATAGACTAAATGACCTAAATTGGCCTAAATGGACTAATTGGTCTAAATAGCCTAAATTGGATTAAATGACCTAAATTTTCTTATTGGACTACTTTTCCTAAATGAACTAAAAGGAATAAATGGAATAATTGGCATAAATGGTCTAAATGACCTAAATGAACAAATTGATTAGTTGACCTAAATGGCCTAAATATCCTAAATTGGCATAAATTGTCTAACTAGCCGAATTGGCCTAAATGGACTAATTGGCCTAAATAGCCTATATGGAATAATTATAATAATTGGAATAATTCGTATAAATGGCCTAAATGGCCAAAAATGGCCTAATTGGTCTAAATGGCCTAAATTGATCTAAATGGCCTAATTGGCCTAAATGTCCTAAATCGCGTAAGTGGACTAATTGGCCTAAATGATCTAATTGGTTTAATTGGTCTAAGTGGCCTAAATTTACCGAAATGGCCTAAATTGGACTAAATGGAATAAATTGGCCTAAATGGCCTAATTGGTTTAATTGGTCTGAATTGCCAAATTGGCCTAAATTTTCTAATTGATCTAAATGAGCTAAATTTGCCCAGATAGCCTAATTTTCCAAAATGGCCAAAATGGTCAAATTTTTTCTATTGGGGATAATTGGTCTAATTGGCCTAAATGGCATAATTGGGCTAAATTTCCTAAATTGTGTAATTGACCTAATTGGCCTAATTGGGATAAATTGCCTAAATTGATCTAAATGGTCTAAATGGACAAAAGTTTCTTAAATGGCCTAATTGGATTAAATTTCCTAAATTGCATAATGGGCCTAATTTACCCAAATGGTCAAAGTTGGCCTAATCAGTTTAAATGGCCTAATCGACCTAATCGACCTAATTAGTCTAATTTGCCTAAATTGGATTATAGGGCATAATTGACCGAATTGGCCTAAATGGTCTAAATTTTCCTAAATGGCCTAAATGATATAAATTGGACTAAATGGCCTTATTAGCCTAAATATCCTAAATTGGCCAAAATGGTCTAAACGAACTAAATTTCCTATTTGGCCTAATTGGCATAATTGGACTAATTGACTTAATTGGCCTAAATGGCCTAAATATTTTAATTGTCCTAAATGCCCTAAATGGCCAAAATGGCCTAATTAGATTGAATTGGTCTCATTGTCCTCATTGGCCTAAATGGCCTAAATTATCCTAAATGGCTAAAATGGCCTAATTGGCCAAAATGGCCTAATTGCCCTAATTGTCCTAAATGACCTAAATTAGCCTAAATAGCCTAATGGGCCTAATGGGAATAAGGGTAGAATATGCCTAAGTGGCCTAATTGGTATAATGGGCTTAAGTGGCCAAAATCGGCCAAATGGGTCTAATGGGCTTAAGTGGCCTAATGGGGCTAAGCGACCTAACTGGCCGAATGAGCCAATTAGTCCTAAGTGGTAGAATGGGTCTAATGGGCATAATGGGATTAATGGAATAATTTTCTATATGGGCCTAATTGGCCATATGAGTCTAAATTAACCTAAATAGCCTAAATGTCCTAAATTGGCCTAAATGGCCTAATTGGCCTAATTGGCCTAAATTAGACCAAATGACTTAAATTGTCTAATTAACCTAATTAGCCTAAGTGAACTAAATAGACCAAATGGACTAATTGGAATAAATGGACTAAATGGACTAAATGAACATATTGATTAATTGGACTAAATGTCCAAAATGGCCTAAATTGGCCTAAATTGTCTAATTGGTCTAATTAGACAAAATGGGTTAATTAGCCTAAATGGCCAAATTGGATTAAATGGCTGAAATGGACTAATTGGACTAATTGGTCTAATTAGGATAAATGTCCTAAATTAGCCTAAATGGCCTAAATTGGATTAACTGGTCTAAATGGCCTAAATTGGTCTAAATGGTCTAAATGGCCTAAGTGGCCTAAATGCCCTAAATGGCCTAATTGATATAATTGGCCTAAATGGCCTAATTGGCCTAAATGGCCTAAATTAACTAATTTGTATAATTGGCCAAAGTGACCTAAATTGACCTAAATGGCCTAAATTGACCTAAATGGAAAAAATTGGCCTAAATGGCCTAATTGGTCTAATTAGCATGAATTACCTAATTGGCATAATTTTTCTAATTGGACTAAATGAGATAAATTGGCCTAAATGGCCTAATTTTCCTAAATGGACTAAATGAAAAAAATTGGTCTAATTGGCCTAATTGGTCTAAATGGCCTAAATTGGACTAAATAGAATAATTGGGCAAAATTACCTAAATTTTGTAATTGACCTAATTGGCCTAATTGGCCTAAATTGGTATAAATGGCCTAAATAGACAAAATTTTCCTAAATGACCTAATTGGATTAAATTTACTAAATTACATAATTGGCCTAATTGAGCCAAATGGTCAAAATTGGCCTAATTGTGTTAAATGGCCTAATCGACCTAATTGACACAATTGGTCTAAAATGCCTAAATGGCCTCAAAGGCATAATTAGATGAATTGGCCTAAATGGTCTAAATTGGGCTAAATAGCCTAAATGAACTAAATTAGCCTAAATGGAACAATTAGCCTAAATGTCCTAAATTTCCTAAATGGCCTAATTGGCCTAATTGGACTAATCAGATTAATGTGCCTAAATTGACCTAAATAGCCTAAATCTTCTAATTTGCCTAAATGCCCTAAAGGACCTAAATTGGCATAATTGGCTTGAATTGGTCTCATTGGCCTCATTGGCCTAAATGGCCTAAATTGGCCTAAATATCCTAAATGGAATAATTTTCAAAAATAACCTAAATGGACCAATTAGCCTAATTGGCCTAAATGGACAAATGGGTCTAATGGGCCTAAGGGTCGAATGGTTCTAAGTGGATTAGGTGGCCTAATGGGTCTAATGGTTTTAAGTGGCCAAGTGGGACAAATGGTATTTAAGTGGACAAATGGGCCAAATGGGCCAAATGTTGTACTTGAGGTGGACTGATGTACTGTTCATGAGAGAGAATATACGAGTTTTAGAGATAAGAATAAGTTTCCCTATTCACTTTTTTTGATGAAGTTTTAACAGATTGAAGTGAAAGAGAAGAGACAAGATTACAACATTGTACTCAGTTGATCATTGTACTCAGTGTTTATCGTACTCAACCAATTACCTTATTGTTCTTGTCAAACACATTCGTCTGATCATCGTATCGATCTTGATTAATCAAATTGGGATTTTCGTAATAGGTCTTCCAGACTATGGAAGATGGAGAATTGATGTGGTGTCAATTCATATCTATCGTATTCTATATTTTTCATACTGGGGAGAATCGTACTGAGAAGAATCATATCGGTAAATTTGTCTCAGGAAGAATCATATCAGGGAGAATCGTACTCAAAGGAATTGGACTGGGAAAACCATACTGGGAAAATCAGACTTGATTTTTTCTCTTAATAAAGTCCAGGAAGTTCCTTCCATCTTCTGGGTAAGAAATTAAAGAAGTGTTTTCAATTGAATACATTTTTGGAATTGAAAATAAGCATAGGTAACATGAGTAGCTACAAAATCATTACATCACCCTATTTATGCTAAGAGGGTGCACATGAACTATTGGATTGTTTACATGGTGCTATGCGAGTGAAGGGGTATATCCTAATCATTGTAATCCAATGATTATTTTCTAGTGGATTGTGTGGTATTAGATCACTTCCATACCAGACCAAGGATGTAGCTATTCTTATTGAATAGTGAATCTTATAAATACTTGTGTTCATGTGGATGTGTTTTTGAATTGTTTTTAGTAGTGAATAGAATCTTTAACCAGAGGCAAAGGTTATTTCATTTGAAAAGAAATATAAGTGAAAAAAGAATCACAGATTCACCCCCTCCCCCTCTTAGTGATACAATCATCCATTGGGTACTTTCAACTGGCCTACCAAGGGGCCTAAAAGGCCTAATGGGCCTAACAGGCATAATAGCTCTAAGTGGTCGAATTGGCTTAACTGGCCTAAGTGGCCTAATAGGGTGAATGGGCCTGAGTGGCCTAATGGGTCGAATGGGCCTAATGGCCCTAACGGGCCTAAGAGGCCAAATGGGTCCAATGGGCTGAATGAGCACAACTGGCCTAACAGGCCAAATTGCCCTAGTGGGCCTAATTAGCCTCATGGGTCTAATTGGCCAAAGTGGACTAATGGGCCTAACTAGCCTAAGTGGCCTAATGGGCCTAATGGGATGAATGGTCCTAAGTGGCGTAATGGGCCCAATGATCCTAATGGGCCTAACTGGCCGAAGTGGATTAATGGGCCTAACTGGCCTAACTGGCCTAAGTGGACTAATGGGCCTAATGGGCCTAATGGGATGAACAACCCTAAGTGGTGTAATGGGATGAATGAGCCTAAGTAGCCCAATGGGCTGAATGGGCCTTTGCGGCCCAATGGGCCTGATGGGCCGAATGTGCCAAATGATCCTAAATGGCCTAATGGGCCTAAGTGGCCTAATGGGATTAATAGGCCTAATGGGGCTAAGTGGACGAATGGTACAAATGGTACTAAGGGGCATAATAGGCCTAATGGTCCTAATGGTAATAGTGGGCATAAGTGGCCTAATGGGCCTAAGTGGCCTAATGGGCCTAAGTGGCCTAAGCGACCTAAGTGGCCCAATGGGCCTAAGTGGTGTAACGGGCCAAATGGGCCAAAGTGTCCTAATGGGACTAAGTGACCTCATGGGCCTAACAGTTATAATGGGCCAAAGTGGCCAAAGTGGCCTAATGGGCCTAAGTGGCCTAATCTGCCTGAGTGGCCTAATCGGCCTAGGTGGCCTAAGTGGCCTAATGGGACTAAGTGGCCTAAGTGTCCTAAGTGGCCTAATGGGATTAATGGGCCTAAGTTTCCAAATGGGTATAATGGGAATAATGGGCCTAATGGGCCTAAGTGGTCAAAGTATCCTAATGGGACTAAGTGGACTAAGGGGACTAATGGTCCTAAGTGGCCTAATGGGCCTAAGTGGCCTAATGGGCCTATGTGGGATAATGATCCTAATGGGCCTAAGTGATCTAATGGGCCTAAGTGAACTAATGGGCCTAAGTGGGCTAATGGGCCTAATGGGCATAATGGGCATAATGAGCCTAAGTGGCCTAAGTGGCCTAAGTGGCCCAATATGCCTAATGGGCCTAAGTGGCCTAAGTGGTGTAATGGGACTAATGGGCCTAAGTGTCCTAATGGGCCTAATCATCCTAATGGGCCTAATGGGCCAAATGTGCCTGAGTGGCCTAATGGGCCTAATGGGCCTGAGTGGCTTAATGGGCCTAATGAGCCTAAGTAGACTAATGAGCCTAATGGACCTTAGCATCCTAATGGGCCTAAGTGGCCTAATGAGTCGAATGAGCCAAAGTGCCTGAATGAACCTAATGGGCCTCAGTTTCCTAATTGGTCGAATGGGCCTAAGTGGTTGAAGTGGACTAATGGGCTGAATGGGCCTAAGTGGACTAATGGGCCTATGTGAAAAAATGGTCCTAATTGGCCTAAGTATCATAATGGTCCTAAGGGGCCTAAGTGGCCTAATGGGACTATGTGACCTAATGTGCCTAATGGGGCCTAAGTGGCCTAGGTGGCCTAATGGGTCTAATGTGACTAAGTGGCCTAATCGGCCTAAGTTACATAAGTGGCCTAATGGGTCTAAGTGGCCTAAGTGGCCAAATGGGCCTAATAGTCCTAAGTGGCCTAATGGTTTTAGTGGGCCTTAGTGGCCTAATGGGCCTAAGTTTCCAAAGTGGCCTAATGGGCCTAAGTGGCCTAATGGGCCTAAGGGGCGTAATGTGCCTAATGGGCCTAAGTGACCTAATGAGACTAAGTGGCCTAATGGGCATAATGGGCCTAAGTGGTTGGAGTGGCCTAATGGGCCAAATGAGACTAAGTGGACTAAGTGGCCTAATGGGCCTAGGTGTCCTAATGGGCATCAGTGGCCGAATGGGCCTAATGGGATTGAGTGGCCTAATGGGCTCAATGGGCCTAAGTGGCCCAATGGGTCTAAGTGGCCTGATGGTTCTAATGGGCCTAAGTGGCTTAAGAGGCCTAATAAGCCTAATGGGTCTAAGTGGCCTAATGGCCTGAATGGGCCTAAGGGGCCTAATGGGCCTAATGGGCCTTAGTATCCTAATTGGCATCAAGGGCCTAAGGGGACGAAGTGCATAATGGGCCAAAGTGGACTAATGGGCCTAATTGGTTGAATGGACCTAATGGGCATAATGGGCCAAAGTGGCCAAAGTGACCTAATGGCCCAAATGGGCCTAAGTGACCTAATGGGCCTAAGTTTCATAATAGGCCTCCATGGACTAATGGGACTAATGGGACTAATGTACTTTAGTGGCCTAATGGGCATAATGAGCCTAATTGTCCTAATGGACCTCAGTGGCTGCCTAATGGGCCTCAGTGGCCTAAGTGACATAATGTGCCTAGTGGGCCTAAGTGGCCGAATGGGCCAAATGGGTCGAAGTGGCCTAATGGGCCAAATGGTCCCTAATGGAATAATGGGCCTAATGTGCCTAATGGTCATGATCAACCTAAGGATCACAATGAACCTTAGTGGCCCAATGGGCCTAGGTGGCCCAAAGTACCTTAGTGTCCCAATGGTCCTATGTGGCCTAATGGGACTCAGTGGCTGAATGGGTTTAAGTGTCCTAATGGGCCTCAGTGGCCCAATGGGCCTAATGGGACTAATGGGATTGATAGGGCCAAAGGGAACAATGAGGCGAAGTGGCCCACTGGTCCTCATGGTCCTAAGTGGTCAAATGGGCCAAATGGCCCAAAGTGTCCTAATGGGCCTGATGGGTTGAATGGGCCTCATGGGCCTAAATGGCCTAAGTGTTCTAATGGGCCTCATGGGCCTAAGTGGACTAATGGGCCTAGTGGTCCTAATGGGCCTAATACACCAGATGGGTATAATGGGCCTAATGGGCCTAATGTGCCTAACTGGCCCAATGGGTCTAATGGTCTTAAGGGGCCTAAGAGGCTGAATGGTCCTAATTGGCCTAAGTGGAGGAATGGACCTAAGTGGAGGAATGAGACTAATTGGTGTAATGGGGAAAATTGGCCTAAGTGGCCTAATGGGCCTAAGTGGCTGAATGGGCCTGATGGGCCTAATGGGATTCAAGGCCTTAAAGGATGAATCAGCCCCATGGGCCAAATGGGTCTAAGTGGCCTCAGGGGCCCAATGGGTCTAATGGGAAATAGTGTCCTAATGGGCATAATGGGCCTCATCAGACTAAGTGGCCTAATGGGCCTAATGGGCCTCCTAGGCCTAAGTGGACTAATGAGCCTAGTGGGCTGAATGAGATTAAGTGGATTAAGTGGCCTAATGGGCCTATGTGGCTGAATGGACCCGGTGGGCCTAAACGGTTGAATGGGCCTAATGGGCCTAAGTGGCCTGATGGGCCTAATGGGCCTCATGGTTCTAATGGGATGAATGGACCTTGTTGGTCGAAGTGGCAGCATGAGCCCAATAGGCCCAATGTGCCTAATGGGCCTAATGTGCCTATTGAGTCTAAGTGGTAGAATGGGACTTATGGGCCTAATGGGCCTCATGGGGCCCAACGAGCTAAGTGGATTAAGTGGCCTAATGGGCTGAATGAGCCTAGTGGTCCTGAAGGTCCTAATGGGCCTAATGGGCTGAATGGGCCTAATAGGCATGATGGACCTAATAAACCTCATGGGCCTAATGGGATTTGTGGGCTTAAGTTGCCTCTTGGTCCCAATGAACATAATGGGCCGAATGAGCCTAAGTGGTCTAAGTGGGCCTAATGGTCTGAATGGGACTAAGTGGCCTAATGGGCCTAATGGACCCAATTGGCCTCATGGGCCTAAGGGGCCTAATGGGTTGAGTGGCCCTAATGGACCTAATGGGCCCAATGGGCATAATGGGATGGATGGGCCTAGTGGTCCCAATGGGACTAATGATCCTTAGGGGCCTAATGGGCCTAAGTGGGCTAAAGGGCCTAGCGGGGCTAATGGTATTAATGGGACTAATGAGCCTAATGGGCCCAAGTTTCCTAATGGGTCTAATGGGACTTATGGGCCTCATGGGCCTAAGTGGCCTCATGGGCCCAATGGGCCTGATGAGACTGTTTTCTAATGGGAGGAATACGCCTCATGGGCCTAATGGGCATGATGGGTGTAATGTGCCTAATCGTCCTAAGTAGACGAATTGGCCTAAGTGCCTTGATGGGCCCAATGGGCCTAATGGACCTAATGGACCTAATTGGCCTAAGTGGCCTAAGTGGCTAAATCGGGATAATCGACCAAATGGGCCTAATGAGCCTAAGTGACCTAAGTGGATTAATGGGACTAATGGGCCTAGTGAGACTAATGGGTTTAATGGGCCTAATGGGACTAAGTGTCCTAATGGGCCTACGTGGCCTAATGGACCTAAGTGGCCTAATCGGGCTAATTTATCGAATGGGTCTAATGGGCCTAAGTGTCCTAAGTGGCTTAATTGTCCTAATGGGACTAATGGGTTTAATGGGACTAATGGGCCTAAGTGGCCTATTGGACCGAGATGGTTTAATGGTCTTGGTGGGCCTAAGTGGCTCAATGAGACAAATGGGCCTAATGGGACTAATTGGTTTAATGGGACTAATGGCCTTAAGTGGCCAAATGGTCCAAATGAACCTAAGTGGCCTAAGGGGCCTAATCACCCTAAGTGGTCGAATGGGCCTAATGGACCTAGGTGGCCTAAGTGTCTTAATAAGACTAATTATCCAAATGGGACTAATGGGCCTATGTGGCCTAATGGGCCTAATAGGACTAATGGGTCTAATGAGAATAATGAGACTAATAGGCCTAATGGGCCTAATGCCTAAGTGGCATAATGGACATAATGGGCATAATGGGACTAAGTGGCCTAAGTGGTCTAATTAGCCAAATGGGTCGAATGGACCTAATGGACCTATGTGGCCTAATGGGCCTAAAGAGCCCAATGGGACAAAGTGGAAAAATGGACCTAGGTGGACGAATGGGCCTTAGTGGCCGAATGGGGCTAATGGGCCTAAGTGGCTGAATGAGCCTAAGTGGCCGAATGGGGCTAATGGGCCTAATTGGCCGAATGGGATTAAGTGGCCCAATGGGTCTAATGGGCCCAATGGGTGTAATTGGACTAATGGGTATAATTTTCCTAATGGGCCAAAGTGTCCTAATGGGATTAATAGGACCAAGTGGTCGAATGATCCAAATGGGCCTATGTGGCCCAACCGGTCGAATGGGCCTAATGGACTGAATGGGCCTAATGGGCCTAAGTGGCTTAAGTGTCCTAATCAGCCTAATCATCCAAATGGGACTAATGATCCTAATAGACCTAAGTGGCCTAATGGGCCTAATTGGCCTAATGCCTAAGTGGCGTAAGTGGAATAATGGGACTAATGGGCATAATGGGCCTAAGTGGCCTAAGCGGTCGAATCGGCCTAATTGACGGAATGGGACTAATAGGCCTAGGAGGCCTAATGGACCTTGGTGGACTAATAATACTAATGGTCCTATGTGGACTAAATGGCCTAATCAACCGAATGGGCCTAATGGGCCTGAGTGGCCTAGTGGGCCTATTGGTCCTAATGGGTCTAAGTGGCCTAATCTGCCTAATCGACCGAATGGGCCTAATTAGCCTAAGTAGCCTAATGGGCCTTAGTGGACTAATTGGGATAATCGACCGAATGGGCCTAAGTGGCCAAATCATCCTAATCAATCGAATGGGCCTAATGGGAATAATGGGCCTAAGTGGCCTAAAGGGCCTAATGGGTCTAAGTGGCCTATGTTTCTAAATCATCTTAATCGACCGAATGGGCCTAATGATCCTTAGTGGGCGAATGGGACTAATATTTCTAAGTTTCCTAACTAACCTAATCAGCATAATCGATCAAATGGACCTAATGGTCATTATGGGGCTAAGTGGTCGATTGAGACTAATTTTCCTAAGTTGCTAAATGGGCCTAATGTGCTAAATTGGCCTAATGGGGATAATGAGACTAATGGACCTAAGTGGACTAATGGGATTAAGTGGCATAATGGGCCTAATGGGTGTAAGTGGCCTAATGGGCTGAAGTGGCATAATGGGCCTAAGTTGTCGAATGGGCCTAAGTGGATGAATGGGCCTAATGTGCCTAATGATACTAATGGGCCCAATGTGTCTAATGGGCGTAAGTTGCCTAAGGGGAATAAGTGGCCTAATGGGCCTAGTGGGCCTAAGTGGCCGAATGGGCCTAATGTGCCGAATGGGCCTAATGGGGCCAATGGGCCTAATTTGTTTAATGGGCCAAATGAACCTAATGGGACTAATTTTCCTAATGTTACTAAGTGGCCTAATGGGTCAATGGGCCTAAGTGGCCTAATGGGCCTAATGGTCCTAAGTGGCCTAAGTGGCTAAATCAGATTAATCGAATGAATGGGACTAATAGACCTAATGGGCCTAAGTGGCATAATGGGCCTAATTGACCTAAATGTATGAATGAGCATGATGGGACAAATTGGACTATTGGGGCTCATGGGCCTAAGTGTCCTAATGGGCTTCATGGGCCTAAATGGCCTAAGGGGCCTAATGGGCCTCATGGGCCTAATTGGCCTTATGGGCCTAATGGGACCAAGGGGACTAAGTGGCCTAATGGGACTAATGGGATTAATGAGCTTAATGGGCCTTGGTGCTAGATGGGTCAAATGGGCCAAATGGGCCTAAGTGGCCAGATGGGCCTAAGGGGACAAATGGGCCTAATTGGCCTAAGTGCCCTGATTTGCCTAAGTGGCCTAATGGGAGAGAGTTTCCTAATCGGCCTAATGAGATTAATGGACCTAATCAGCCTAAGTGGCCTAATGGACCTAATGGACCCAATGGGCCAAATTGGCATAAGTTACCTAATGGGGCTAATGGGCCAAATTTTCCTAATCGACCTAATGAGATTAATTTTCCTAATGGGTATAATGGGCCTAAGTGACCTAATGGGTTTAATGGGCATAGTGGGCCTATGTTTCCTAATGGGACTATTGGGCCTTTGTGTCCTAATTGGACTAATGGGACTAAGTGGCCTAATGGGCCTAAGTGGCCCAATGGGCTTCAGTGGCATAATTGGATTAATGGGATTAACAGGCCTAGGGAAAAAATGTGCTAGATGGGATGAATGGGCCCAATGGGTCGAATGGGTATAATGGGCCAAGTGGGTATAATGGAACGAATGGGCCAAATTAGCCTAAGTGGCTTAATCCGATGAATGGGCCTAAGTTACCTAATCAGCCTAATGGGATTAATGGGCCTAATGGGACTAATGGGCCCAATGTGCCTAATGGGAATAATGGGCCTAAGTGGCCTAATTGGACTAATGGGCATAATGGGTCTAAGTGGCCTAAGTTGCATAATCGGCCTAATTGACCGAATGGGCCTAATCGATCGAATGGTCCTAATGGGCCTAAGTGGCATAATGGGTCTAATGGTACTAATGGAACTAATGGGACTAATGGTACTAATGGTCCTAATGGGTCTAAGTGGCCTAAGTGGCCTAGTCGACCAAATGGTCCTAATGGGCCTTATGGGCCTAAGTGGTCGATTGGGCCTAAGTGGTCGAATGGGCATAATGAGCCAAATTTCCCTAGTGAGTTTAATTAGCCTAAGGGGTCTAAGTCAATGAACATGCTTAAGTGGCCTAATGGGCCTAATGGGACTAATGGGTGTAAGTGGCCTAACGGGCCTAAGTGCCTTAATGGGCCTAGTTGGACTAAGTGGTTGATTGGGCCTAATGCGCCTAATTTGCCTAATGGGCCTAATGGGGGTAAGTGGACTCGTGGGACCAATGGTCCTAAGTAGCCAAATGGGCCTAGTGGTCCTAAGTGACTGAATGGGCCTAATGGGCCTAATGCACCTAATGGGTGTAATGGGACTAAGTGGCCTTATGGTCCTAATGGGCCTAATGGGACTAATGGGACTAATCAGCCTAATGGGAATAATGTGTCTAAGTGGCCTAATGGGCCTAGGTGGCCGAATTGGCCTAATGGGCTTAGTGGGCCTAGTGGTCCTAAGTGGAAAAAATGGGGCTAAGTGGCCCAATCGACCAAATGGGATTAAGTGACCTAATCTACCTAAGTGTACCAATGGGCCCAATGGGCATAATGGGCCTAAGTGGCCTAAGTGGCCTAATGGGCCGAATAGGCCTAAGTATCCTAAGTGGCCTAAGTGGAATAATGTTTCAAATGGGACTAATCTTCCTAGTGGGCCTAATGGACCTAAGTGGCTTAATCAGCCTAAGTGGCCTAATGGGCGTTATGGGCTTAATGGGACTAGTGGGCCTAAGTGGCCTAATAGGCCTAATGGGATTTGGCGACAAATCGGCCTAATGGGCCTAAGTGTCCTAATGAGCCTAAGTGGCCTAATGGGATTAATGGGCTTAATGGTCCTAGGTGCCAAATGGGCCTAATGGGATGAATCAACCTAATGGGCCTAATGGGCCTAATGGGTCGAATGAGCTGAATTAGCCTAGGTGGCCTAATGGGTCGAATGGGGCGAATGGGGCTAATGGGGCCTAAGTGGCCTAATGAGCCTAAGTTTCCTAATCGGCCTAATGAGCTTAATGGGACTAAGGGTTCAAAGGTGTCTAATGGGGCTTAGTGGCCTAATGGGCCTAAGTGGCCCAATGGGCTATGTGGCCGAATAGGCCTAAGTGGCCCAATGGGTCTAAAGGGCCTAAGTGGCCTAAGTGGCTTAATGGGCCTAATGGGCGTAAGTGGTCAAATGGGCCTAATGGGCCTAAGTGGACCAATGGGACTAATGGGACTAATGGGCCTAAGTGGACTGATGGGCATAATGCGCCTTAGTGGCCTCATGGGCCTAAAGGGCCTTAGTGGCCTAATGGGCCCCAATGGCCTCATGATCCTAATGGGCCTCATGGGTCTAAATGGACTAAGTGGACTAATGGGCCTAATGTGACTAATGGGAAGAATGTGCATAATGGTCCTAGTGAGCCCAATGGGGAAAATGGGTCGAGTGGCCAAATGGGACAAATGGTCCAAATGAGACTAAGTTTCATAATGGGTGTAATGGGACTACGTGGCCTAGTGGGCCAAAGTTCCCTAATGGGCCTAATGGGTCTTAGTGGCCTAGGCGACCTAATGGTCTGAATGGGCCAAAGTGGCCTAATGGGTTGAATGGGCCAAAGGGTCCTAATGGGCCCAATGGTTAGAAGTATCCTAATGGGCCTAAGTAGACTAATGGTCCTAGTGGGCCAAATGTGCCTAAGTGGCTGAATGGGCCTAATGGTTCTAATGGGCCAAATGGGTCTAATGTGCCTAGTGTTCCTAATAGGCCTAAGTGGTTTAATTTGCCAAATGGGTCTAAGTGGCCTAATGGGCCGAATGGGCCTAATGTGCCTAGTGGGCCTAATGGTCCTAAGTGTCCTAATGGGCCTAATGGGCCTAAGTGGCATAATGGGACTAAGTGGATTAAGTGGGATAATGGTCCAAATGGGCATTAATGTCCTAATGTGCCTAAGTGGCCTAATTGGCCTAATGCGCCTAAGTGGCCTAATGGGTCGAATGAGTGTAATTGGTCTAAGTGGCATAATGGGCCTAATTGGCTTAATGGGTCTAATGGTCCTAATGGACCTAAGTGGCTGAATGGGCCTATTGGGTCTAAGTGGCCTAATGGTCCTAAGGGTCCCCTAAGGGGCCTAACTGGCCTAATGGACCTATGTGGCCTCATGGGACTCATGGGTCTAATTGGCCAAATGGGATTGGTGTCCTAATTACAAGAGGAAGAATGAGGAGGATGAAATAGGCTTTACATGGCCTCATTTTGAAATTATAAGAGGAGGCCCAACATGCTTGCATGGGAGGAGAAAATGGGCCTTTAATCACACTTATTAAAGCCCAAAAGTGAACCTAAAAGGATCACCCAAATTCTTCCACGAAAATTAGTCCACTTTCATGATGGAAATCTCTAAAGTCAAAAGTGGTGGGCCCCTAGTCTCCAAAGTCATGGTGAGAATGTTCAAATTCTTTGGGGGTGGTTCCAAAAAGTCTTATTTATAGATATCTTGTCCCCCAGATCCATGGACATGTGTAAACAAGGTCAAATTCGTGGGATAGGCTTTAGAATTTTGTGGGATAGTTAGTTTGACTTGTATTCCTCTCATTTGGCTATAAATAGCCACCTCTTGTACCCCTTGAAGGTTAATTTTGAATTTGAGTGTTTTCTTGCATTGTTATGCTTGTGTTTCTTGTGTTCTTAGGTGAGTAAGGCTTATCAAAGGAGTTATCAACATTTGTGGCACTTTATAATTAGAGTTTCAAAGGGAAAGTATCCTTGGGGTCCTAATTGATCATCCCCTTCCCCACTTCATTTAGTTTTCATTTCTCCATTCTTCCATCACTTGTGTTTCCGAATTTTTGCCAACGTATACTACACACCCATATGGTATCATATAATTTGGTATCAGAGGAAGGAAAGGGAAACTGGGTTCTTTCATATTTATATTTCTCCTTTTTTTTTCTTCCCCTTCTTCCATTTTCTACCATCACCAATTCTAGACGCAACTTTCTTCCACATATTTATCTACTTTTTCTTTGATTTTCTGGATGTATAATTTGTCATTTTAATATCTTAGAATCTCATCTTTCTTATCAATTTTGAAACACTAAAATCTTACACCTATATTGGGAGATATATCCAAATTAATTCATGCTACAATATCACTCTTGTGAAATCTAACAATCTCCAAGGCGGATTTCCATTTGGGTTTGAAATTCATGTTATCTCAACCATTTACATCATTGTAATCAAATTAGTACATTTTAATTTGTTTTAATTTGAGCACCAAAATTACACTCTTTGTATCTCATTTATTTTTTATTGAGTAGCAAAAAAAATCAAAAAAATCAAAAAAAATCAAAAAACAAAAACAAAAAATAGAAGCTGCTCATTTGAAACATTGCGTTTTCTCATAAGTTATAAATTTGATGGCATTTTCTTATCCATCATCTTCTTTCCTTCATCCATATACAACCTTCTTCTATAACTATTTCTCCCATTTACCTCCCATATTTCTTGGACTCCATTGATTCAAACCCTCTTAAAATTTCTGATTTTTAAAGATTGCCATGAATTGATTGCTTCTACTAGTTGTCTTCTTGATTCTATTTAAGAACACTTGTAAGAACCATGTTTTTGTGCTATAAAGTGTGAGGAAAGTTTTGAGAGATAAAAAAAGAGAGAAAGAGTGTGTGAGGAATTAAAAAAATGGAAAGTGAGGGAGAAAGAAGTGAGATCGACATTAAATTATTCATGAAAGCAGTCGCTGACCAGTTTACAAGATTGAATGCTAGGTTTGATGATATGAAAAGTTACTCATCTTAAAAGGATCCAAGAAGGAAAGAAATTCATGAAGGTGATAATGATTATTCCGATTTTGAAGAATCAATTCCTAGGTGAGGGAAACATGCTTCTTGGATAGAAAATGACTTGGGAAGCATCAAAGTGACACTTCCATCCTTTCAAGGATAGAGTGACCCAAAACTTTATTTGGAGTGGGAGTGTAAGGTTGACCATGTGTTTGGACTTTACAACTACTAATAGGAGAAGAAGGAAAAATTTATGGAGCTTGAGTTCAATGACTATGAAAGTATTTGGTGTTGTGGATCGATTCAGAAAAATGGACCATTTCATTACATGCTCAAAAAGTAATGATGCTATTCATATAGCAGATTTGTTTTTAAAAGAAATTGTGAGATTACATGGACTTCCCAAAACCATTGTAAGTGATAGAGATGTGAAATTCCTTAGCCACTTTTGGAGGACTTTGTGGAATAAATTGGGAACTAAATTATTTTTCTCAACTGTTTCACATCCTCAAACTGATGGGCGAACTAAAGTGGTGAATAGGACTCTTTCTACCCTCTTGCGTGCAATAATTCAAAAAAATATAAAGAATTGGGAAAAATGTTTTCCACACATAGAGTTTGCATATAATCGAGTAGTGCATTACAATACTAACTTCTCACCTTTTGAGATTTTATATGGCTTTAACCTAATGACTCCATTATATATTCTCTCATTGCCTACTAATGAGGTTGTTGATCTTATAGGTGATGAGAAGGAATTTTTTTTTCAATATTTACATGCCAAGGTGAAAGAAAACATTGAAAGAAGAAATGAATAATATGGGAAACAATCAAACAAGGGTAGGAATAAGGTTTTACTAGAACCTAAAGATTGGGTGTGGGTGCATTTGAGGAAGGAAAGGTTCCCAGAGCAAAGAAAATCAAAACTCCAACCATGAGGAGATGGTCCATTTCAAGTTTTAGAAAGAATCAATGATAATTCCTACAAGATTGAATTGCCCAGTAGGTATGGAAATGTGAGTGATACCTTTAATATTTCTGACCTCTCTCTTTTTGAATATACAGATTTGAGGAAAAATCCTTTTGAAGAGGGAGGGGATGATGTGAATCATGGTGCACACATGCAGCGAGGAGTTGAGGGCTATCATGGAATTGATAGTGGAAGGAGCATTAATGGACAAGACCCATTGGATGGGATTGGTGGCCCAAATACAAGAGTAAGAATGAGGAGGATTAAAGAGGCTTTACATGGCCTCATTTTGAAATTACAAGAGGAGGACCAACATACATGCATGGGAGGAGAAAATGGTCCTTTAATCACAATTATTAAAGCCCAAAAGTGAACCTAAAAGGCCCACCCAAATGCTTCCATGAAAGTAATCCACTTTCATGAAGGAAATATCCAAAGTCAAAATTGGTGGGACCCTTGTCTCCAAAGTCATGGTGGGAATCTTCAAAGTCTTTGGGGTGGTTCCAAAAAGTCTTCTTTAGAGATATCTTGTCCCCTAAAGCCAAGGACATGTGTAAACAAAGTCAAATTTGTGGGATAGGCTTTAGAATTTTTTGGGATAGGTAGTTTGACTTGTATTCCTCTCATTTGGCTATAAATAGCCACCTCTTGTACCCCTTGAAGGTTAATTTCAAATTTGAGTGTTTTCTAGCATTGTTATGCTTGTGTTTCTTGTGTTCTTAGGTGAATGAAAGTAAGGCTTATCAGAGGAGTGATTAACCTTTGTGGAACTTTATAATTAGAGTTTCAAGGGGAAAGTATCCTTGGGGTCCTAATTGATCATCCCCCTTCCCCTTTTATTTATCCTGCACTTCATTTAATTTTCATTTCTCCCTTCTTCCATCACTTGTGTTTCTGAATTTTCACCAACGTATACCGCACGCCCATACGGTATCATATCAACACCCAAATGGGCCCAAGTGGCTTAATAATCCTAATGGATGTAATGGTCATAATGGGCCTAATGGGCCTAAAGGGACGAAGGGGCCCAATGGGCCTAAGTGGCCTAATGGGCCTAGCTAGCCTAGTGGGATTAGTGGGCTTAACGGGCCTAGGATTCAAATGGGCCTAATTTGCCTCAGTGGCCTAATGGGCATAATGGGTCGAAGTGGCCTAATGGGAAAAGTATCCTAATCGACCTAATGGGCATAATGAGCCCAATGGGATGAATGGGCCAAAGGGATCTAAGTGGCCAAAATTGGCCAAATGGGCCTAATTGGCCTAAGTGGATTAATGGGATAAAGTTTCCTAATTGGCCTAATATGCTTAATGGGCCTAATGGGACTAATGTGCCTAAGTGTCTTAGGGGGCCTAAGTGGCCTAATCAGTCTAATGAGCTTAATGGGCCTAGTGGGCCTAAGTGGCTGAATTGGCCAAATGCCCTAATGGGGCTAATGGGGCTAAGTGGCCTAATCGGCTTAAAGGGCCTAATGCGCCAAAGTGGCCTAATGGACCTAAGTGGTCGAATGGGCCTAAGTGTCCTAATGAGGTAATGGGCCTAAGTGTCCTAATGGTGCTAATGGGCCTAAGTGCGGGAATGGGCTTAAGTTGTGTAATGGGCCTAATGGGTGTAAGGTGCCTAATGGGCCTTATTGTCCTAATGGGCCGAAGTGGACCAATGGGATTAATGGGCCCAGGTGGCTGAATGAGGCAAATGAGGATAAGTGGCCCAATTGGCCCAATGTAGCTAATGGGCCGAATGTGCCTAAGTGTCCTGAAGGGCCTAATGGGACTAAGTGGATTGATGGGCCTCATGGGCCTAAGTGGCCTCATGGGCCTAAGTGGACTCATGGGCCCAAGTTTCCAAATGGGCCTATTTGGCCTTAGTGGCCTCGTGGGCCTAATTTTACCATGTGGCCTCATGAGCCTAATAAGATGAATGAGATGAATGGGCCAAATGGGCCTAATTGGGCTAATTGGGTGAAGTGACCTAATGGGACTAAGTGGCCTGAATGGGTCTAATGGTTGGAATGGGCCTAATGGTCTAAATGGGCCTAATGTTTTGAATGGGCCTAATATGCCAATGTGGACTAATGGGCCTAATGGTTCGAATGGGGTTAATGGCTCGAATGGGGTTAATGGGCCGAATGGGTATAATGGGATGAATGGGCCTAATTGGATGAAGTGGACTAATGGGCCTAAGTGGCATAATGGGCCTAATGGTGCAAATGGGCCTAATGGGTCGAATGGACTTAATGGGCCGAATGGGCCTAATGGGCTAAATGGGCATAATGGGCCAAAGTGGCGTAAGGGGCCTAATGGGTCAAATGGGATTAACGGGTCTAAGGAGCCTAATGGGATGAACGATCCTAATGGGCCTAAGTGACCTAATGGGCCTAAGTGGCCTAATGGAATGAATGGGTCCAACGGGCCTAACGAGCCTAAGTGGCCTAAGGGGCCTGATGGGCCTAAGTTGCCTAATCAACCTAATGAGTTTAATGTGCCTAATTGGCCAAATGGGATAAAGTGGCCTAATCAGCTTAATGGACTTAAGTGGCCTAATGGGATGAAGTGGCCTGATGGGACTAAGTGGCCTAATGGTTCTAATGGGCCTAAGTGGATTACTGGTCCTAAGTGGCCTAATTAGACTAAGTGTAATAATAATCCCAATGGGGCTAATGGGCCTAATGGGCCCTATGGGCCCTATGGGTCAAAGTGGCCTAATATGCCTAATGGTCCTAAGTGGTAGAATGGTCCAAAGTTTCCTAATGGTCCAAATTGACTTAATGGGCCAAAGTGGCTGAATGGGCCAAAGTGGCCGAAGGGGCCTAATGGTCCTAAGTGGCCCAATGAGCTTAAGTGGCCTAATGGGACTAATGGACCTAATTGGCTTAATGGGCCTAAGTGGACTCATGGGCATAATGGTTCTAAGTGGCCTAATGGGTCAAATGGTTCTAATGGGATGAATAGTCCTAATGGGCCTAATGGGCCGAATAGGCCTAATGGGCACAGTGGTCCTAAGTGGCCTAAGGGGCTTAATGGGCCTAATAGTATAAGTGGCCTAATGAACCCAAGGGGATTAATGCGCTGAAGTGGCCTAATTGGACTAACGGTCCTAAGTGGCCTAAGTGTTCTAATGAGCCTAATGGGACAAAGTGCCCTAATGGGCCTAAGTGGCCTTATGGGCCTAAGTCACCTAATGGGGCTAATGGGCCTAAGTGGCATAATCGACCTAATGGGATTAATGGGCCTAAATTTCCAAATGGTTCTAATGGGCCTAAGTGGCCTAATTGATCTAAGAGGCCAAAGTGGCCTAATCGGTCTAATGGGCCTAAGTGGCATAACGAGCCTAATGGGCCTAAGTGGGCGAATGGGCCTAAGTGACACAATGTTCCTAATGGGACTAAGTGGAATAATGGTCCTAAAGGGATTAAGTGGCCTCATGGGCATAATGTGATTCAGTGGCCTCATGGGCCTAATGGGCTTAAAGGGACAAAGTGGCCTAAGTGACCTAATGGGCCTAATCAGCCAAATGGGCCTAAGTATCCTGATGGGCCTAATGGGATAAAGTTTTTTAATGAGACTAATAGGACTAATGGGCCTAATGGGCCTAATAGGACTAATGGACCTAACGAGCCTAAGTGGCCTAATGGGCCTAAGTGACCAAATCAGCCTAATGGGCATAATTGGCTTAAGTGGTCGAATGGGCCTAAGGGGCCTAATGCAATGAGTGGGCTTAAGTGGCCTAATGGGCCTAATGGGACTAATGGGCCTAAGTGACCTAATCGTCCTAATGGAGCTAATGGGCGTAATGGGCCTAAGTGGTTGAATGGGGCTAATTAGATGAATGGGCCTAATGTGCTTAGTGGACCTAATGGGCTTAATGGGCCTAAGTGGCCTAATGGGACTAATGTTCCTAAGTGGAATAATGGGATTAATGGTATGAATGGTCGGAATGGGCCTAATGTGACTAGCAGGACTAATGGGCCTAAGTGGCTAAATGGGCCAAATGAGTCTAGTGGTCCTAAGTGGCCAAATGGGCCAAATGGGCCTAAGTGGCCTAATGGGCCTAATGTGCTAAATGTTCCTATTTGTACTAAGTGGACCAATGGGGATACTAGGCCGAATGGTCCTAAGTGGCCAAATGGACCGTATGGGCCTAAGCGGCCTAATGGACATGAGTGGCCTAGTGAGCCGAATAGGCCCAATTGGATTAAGTGGCCTAATGACCCTAAGTGGCCTAATGGGATTAATATGACTAATGGTCCTAATGGGTATAATGTTCCTAAGTGTCCTGATGGTCCTAAATGGATGAGTGGGCCTAAGTGGCCTAATTTGGCCAGTGGGGCTGAGTAGCCTAATCTGCCTAACCGACCTAACAAGCCTAATGTTTATAATGGGCCTAAGTTTCCTAAGTGTACTAATGGGCCTAATGGACCAAATGAGACTAAATGAACTATTTAGCTCAAAGGGACTAAGTGGCCTAATGGGAAGAACGGGCCTAACAGGCCTAAGTGGCCTAAGGGGCTAAAGTGGCCTAATGGACCCAACAGGCCTAAGCGGCCTAATGGGCATGATGGAACTAATTGACCTAATGGTACTTAGTGGCCTAATGGGCCTAATGGGCCTAAGGGATAAAATGTGACTAATGGGCCTAATGGGCCTCAATGGCCGAATGGGCCTAATGGGCCTAATGGGACTAGTGGGCCTAAGGGGCCTAATGAGATGAATGGGCTTAAGTGGCTTAATGGGCCTAATGGTCATAATGGGCCTAAGTTTTCTAATAGTCTTAAGTGACCTAATTAACATAATGGCCCTAATGGGTGTAATGGTCTTAAGTGGCCGAATGTGCCTAATTGGCTGAATGGGCCTAATGTGCCTAGTGGGCCTAATGGGCCTGATGGGCTCAATGGGTCTAAGTGGCCTAATGGTCCTGATGGGCATAATGGGACTAAGTGTCCTCATGGTCCTCACTATCCCTATGGGACTAAGTGGCCAAATGGTCCTGATGGGCCTAATGGGCCTTATGGGCCTCAGTGGCCTAAGTGGCCTAATGGGCCTCATGGGCATAAGTGTCAAATGGTCCTAGTGGGATTAAAGGGTGTAATGGTCCCAATGGGACTAGTTGGAATGATGGACCTAATGGGCCTAAGTTACATCATGGACCCAATGGCTATAATGGGCCTAATGGGCCTTAGTGGACTCAGTGTGCCTAAAGGGCCTTATGGGTCGAATGGGCCTAAGTGACCGAATGGACCTAATGGGACCAATAGCCCTCATGGGATGAATGGGCCTAAGGGGCCTAATGGGACGAGTGGGCATAATGGGCCTAACAGGCCTAATGGGACGAATGTACCCAATGGGCCCAATGGGCCTAATGGGCCTAAGTGGCCTAAAAATCCAAGTGGGTCTAATGGGTTTGATGGTCCAAAGTGGCATGATGGGTCTAATGGTCCTCATGGGCCTAATGGGCCTAAGTGGCCTCATGGGATCAATGGGCCTAATGGGCCTTAGTGTCCTAATGGACCCGATGGGCCTCATGGGTGTGATGGGCCTCATGGGCCTAATGGGCCTCATTGGTGGAATGCTCATCATGGGCCTTATGGGCCAAATGGGCCTAATGATCCTAATGGTCCAAATTGGCCAAGTGGGCCTAATGGGCCTAGGTTACCTAATGGGCCAAATTGGCCTAATGGGGCTAATGGGCCTAATGGACCTAATGGGCCTAAGTGGCCTAATTGGGATAATCGATCGAATGGGGCTAATGGTCTTAAGTGACCTAAGTGGATTAATGGACCCAATGGGCCTAATGGGAATAACGGGTTTAATGGGCCTAATGTTCCTATGCATCCAAATGGGCCTAATGGGCCTAGGTGGCCTAATGGGAATAATGGGCCTAAGTGGCCTAATCAGGCTAATCGACTAAATGGGCCTAATGGGACTCAGTGGCCTAAGTGGCTTAATGGGCCTAATGGTACTAATGGGACTAATTGGTTTAATTAGCCAAATGGGCCTAAGTGGCTTAATTGGCCAAATGGGTCTATGTGGCCTAAGGGGACTAATGGTCCTAAGTGACCTAATGGGGCTGATGGTTATAATGGGACTAATGGGTTTAGTGGTAATAATGGGCCTAAGTGTCCTAATGGGCCAAATGGTCCAAATGGACCTAATGGGTCTACCTGGCATAATGAGCCTAAGTGGCCTAATGGACCTAATGGACCTAATGGGCCTAATTGTCCTAAGTGGCCTAATCCCCCTAGTTGATTAAATGGGCCTCATGGGCCTAAGTGGGATAATGGTTCTAATGGGCCTAATGCGCCTATGTAGCCTAATTGGCCTAATGTTCCTATGAGCCTAATGGGCCTAAGTGGCCAAAGTGGCATAAGCAGCCTAATCGAGCGAATGGGACTAATGGGATAAAGAGGCCTAATGGGCCTAATGACTAAGTGCCCTAAGTGGCCTAACAGGACCAATGGTCCTTATGGGCATAATGGACATAATGGACCTAAGTGGCCTAAGTGGTTTAATCAACCTAATTTGTTGAATCTTCATAATGGGCCTAAATGGCCTAATGGTCCTAATGGGCCTAATGGGTCTAAGTGTACTAAGTGGCCTAATCAGTTTAATCTACTAAATGGGCCTAATGGGCCTAATGGGACTAAGTGGCCTAATGGGCCTGATAGGACAAAGTGGCCTAATCCGCTTAATCAACTGAATGGGCTTTAGTGGCCTAATAGGCCTAAAGGTCCTAATGGGCCTAACTGGCCTAATCGGGCTAATCGAGTGAATGGGCCTAAGTGTATAAATCAGCCTAATCGGTCAAATGGGCCAAATTGTCCTAAGTGGATAAATGGGCCCAATGGGCTAAGTGGCATAAACGTCCTAATCGACTGAATGGGCTGAATGGTCCTAAGTGGCTTAATGGGTGTAATTGGCCTAATGAGTCTAAGTGGCCTAAGTGGCTTAATCGGCCTAATCGACCGAATGGGACTGATGGTACTTATGGTCCTAAGTGGCTGATTGGGCCTAATTGGCTTACATGGATGAATGGGCCTAATTGGCCTAATTGGCCAAATTGGGGTAATGGGCCTAATGGGCCTAATGGGCCTGAATTGTTGAATGGGTTTATGTGGCATAATGGGCCTAATGGACCTAAGTGGCCTAATGGTCCTAGTGACCCTAAGTGGACAAATGGGGCTAATGGGCCTAATGCACCTATGAGGCCAAATGGACCTATTGGTCCTATTGGGTCGAATGGGCCTTAGTGGCCTAATTGTCCAGTGGGCCTAAATGGCCTAATAGGCCTAATGGGCCTAAGTGGACTAATGGACCTAAGTGGTCTAAGTGGCCTAATCATCCTAATCGAACAAATGGGCCTAGTGGGCCTAAGTGGCATAATGGGCCTAATGGGATTAAGTGATATAATGGGTCCAATAGGCCTTAGTGGTCGAATGTGCCTAATGGGATTGATGGGATGAAGTGGCCTAGTGGACCTCATGGGCCTAAGTGGCCTAATAGACCTCATGGTCCTAAGTGGCCTATGGGGCCTAATAGGCCTAATGGGCCTCATGAGCCTGAGTAGCCTATTATGCCTCATGGGCCTAAGTGGCCTTATGGGCCTAATGGGATTAATGGGCTTAATGGGCCTAGGTGCCAAATGGGCCAAAGTGGCCTAAGGGGCCTAATGGGCCTAAGTGTCCTAATGGGCCTAGGTGGCCTAATGGGATTAATTGGATTTACGGGTCTAGAGGCCAATTGGGCCTAATGGGACGAATGGGACGAATGGGCCTAATTGGCCTAAGTGTCCTAATGGGCCCCAGTGTCCTAATGGGCCAATGTTCCCTAATCGGCCTAATGGGATTAATGGGATAAATGGTCCTAATATACCTAATGGGTCTAAGTGGCCTAATGAGCCTAATGGGATGAATGGGCCTAATTGTCCTAAGTGGTCTAATGGTCCTGATGGGCCTAATGGGCCAAAATGGCCTAATGGTCCAAAGTATCCTAATCAGACCAATGAGATTAGTGGGCCTAATGGACCTAGTGGGCCTAATGGGACTATGTTCCCTAATGGGCCTAAGTGGCATAATTGTCATAATGGGCTTAATGGGCCTAAATTTCCTAATGGGGATTAGTAGTCTAATCGGCCTAATGGGCCTAAGTGGCCCCATGTGCTTAATGGGCTTAACGGACCTAGGGGCCAAATGGTACTAATGGGCCTAATGGGATGAATGGTCCTAGTTAACCTAAGTGACCTAATGGGCCAAATGGGCCTCATGGTCCTAAGTGCCCTAATAAGCCTAAGTTGACCAATCACCCTTATGAGATTAATGGGCCTAAGGGGCCTAATGGGCATACTTGTACTAATGGGCCTAAGTGGCCTAATTAGCTGAATGGGATTAATGAGTGAGCCTAAGTGGTCGAATGAGCCTAATGGGCCGAAGTGGCCCAATCATCCTAATGGTCCTAAGTGGCCTAGTAGGCCTAAGTGGCCCAATGGGACGAATTGGCATAATGGGCCTAATGGACGTAAGTGGCCTAATGGGCCTAAGTAGCTGAATGGGTCTAAGTGGACCAATGGGACTAGTGGGCCTAAGTGGACTGATGGGCCTAATGGGTCTTGTTGGACTCATGGGCCTAAAGGGCCTTAATGGCCTCATGGGCCTAATACAACTAAATTCTCTAGGTGGCATAATGGGCCTAATGGGCCTAATGGGCATAATTGGCCAAATGGTCCAAATGGGCCTAAGTAGCCGAATGAGATGAATGGGCCTAATGGGATGAATGACCCTAGTGGCATAATGGACTTAATGGCTCAAATGGGACTAAGTTTCCTAATGGGTGTAATGGGCCTAAGTGGCCTAATGGGCCCAAGGGGCCTTAGTGGCCTAAGGGGACTAGTTGGTGTAAGTGGCCTAAGTGGCTAAATGGTCCTAATAGGCCTAAGGTGCCTAAGTTTCCTAACGATCCTAATGGGACTAAGGGGCCTAAGTGGTCTAATGGGCCTAATGGGTCGACATTGTCTAATGGGCATAATGAACCTAAGTGGCCTAATAGGCCTAGTGGGCCTAATGAGCCTAAGTGGTTGAATGGATCGAAGTGGACTAATGTGACTAGTGGGCCTAATGGGCCTACTAGACCTATTGGTCCTAATGGGTCTAAGTGGATTAAGTGGCCTAGTGGGACTAATGGGCCTAATGAGCCTAATGGACCAATTGGTCCTAAGGGGCCTAATAAGCCAAATGGTCCTAATGGTCCTAAGTGGCCTAATAGTTCTAATGGGCCTTAGTGACCTAAAGGGACTATTGGTCCAAATGGGCCTAATTGTCCTAAGTGGTCTAATGGGCCTAATTGAATTAATGGGACTTATGGGCTTAATGGGCCTAAGTGGCGTAATGGGTATATTTGGTCTAAGTGACCAAATGGGCCTAAGTGGCCTGATGGGCGTAATGGGACTCATGGGCCTAAGTGGCCTCATGGGACTCATGGGATGAAGTGGCCTAATGGGCCTAATGGGACAAAGGGGCTAATGAGACAAAGGGGATAATGGGCCTAATGGGCCAAATTGGATGAATGGGATTAATGGGCCTTTGTGACAAATGATCCCAATGGGATTAATGGGCCTAAGGGGTGTGATGGGATTAAGTATCCTAATGGACCTAAGGGGCCTAATGGGCTTAAGTTTCCTAATGGGCCTAGGTGGACTAATGCACCAAATGGGTCGAATGGGCCTAATAGGCCTAAGGGGCCTAAGTGGCTTAAGAGGCCTAATGGGACTAAGGGGCCTAAGTGGCCAAATAGGCCTAATGGGTCGATGTCATCTACTGGGCCTAGTGGACCTACGTGGCCTAATAGGCTTAGTGGACCTAATGAGCCTAAGTGGCCAAATGGGTCTAAGTGGATTAATGGTCCTAATGTGCCTAGTGGGCCTAATGGGCCTAAGTGGCCTAATGGGACTGCTGGACCTACTGGTCCTAGTGGGACTAAGTGGTTGAAGTGGCCTAATTGGACTAATGGGCCTAATGTGCCTAATGGGCCAACTTGTCCTAAGGGGGCTATATGCCTAATGGTTCGAATGGGCCTAAGTGGCCTAATAGGCCTAATGGGTCTAATGGGACTAAGTGGCCTAATGGTCCTAAGTGGCCTAATGGGCCTAATTGGCCTAAGTGGACTAATGGGCCTAATTGGATTAATGGGCCTCGTGGGCTTAATGGGTCTAAGTGGCCTAATGTGCCTAAGTGGTCTGATGGAAAAAATTGGCCTCATGGGCCTAAGTGGCCTCATGGGATGAAGTGGACTAATGGGCCTAATGAGACCAAGGGGATAATGGGCCCAAGGAGCTAATGGGCCTAATGGGTTAAATTGGATGAATGGGCTTAACGGGCCTTGGTGCCAAATGGTCCTAATGGGCTTAATGGGCCTAAGTGGCTTGATGAGATTAAATAGCCTAATGGGTCTAATGCGCCTAAGTATCCTAATGGGCCTAGGTGGACTAATGGGTCTAATGGGATGAATGGGACTAAGTGACCTAAGAGGCCTAAGTGGCCTAATGGGCGTAATGAGACTAATGGGACTATTGGGACCAAGTGGTCTAATGGGCATAAGTGGCCTAAAGGGCCTAATTGTACTAAGGGGACTAAGTGGACTAATGGTCTGAATGGGCCTAAGTGGCCTAATGGGTGTAAGTGGCATAATGGGTCTAAGTTTCCTAATCAGTCTAAGGGGAATAATGGGCCTAAGCGGCCTAATGGGACTAAGGGTCCTAATGGGCCTAGGGGGCCTAATGGGCCTATGTGGTCTAAATGGGCCCAATTGGCCTAAGTGGCCAAATGGGCCTAAGTGGCCTAATGGGAAAAAGTTGCATAATTGGCCTTATGGTATTAATAGGCCTAATGGTCCGAATGGTATTTAGTGGCCTAATGGGTCGAATGGGACTAATTGGCTGAAGTGGTCTAATGGGCCTAATGGGCTGAAGGGGCCTAATGAGACAAAGTTTCCCAATCGGCCTAATGGTCTTAATTTAAAAAATGGGCCTCATGGTTCAAATGGGACTAATGGGCCAAATGGGCCAAATGGGCATAATAGGCCCAATGGGCATAATGTGATTCATGGGCCTAATGGGCCGAAGTGGCCTAATGGGCCTAATGGGCCCTAGTGACCTCATCGGCCTAATGTGCCTAAGTGGTCTAATGGGCCTAAGTAGCCTAATGGGGATAAGTGGACTAATTGTATTAATGGGATTAACGAGCCAAAGGGAAAAATGGGCCTAATGGGAATAATGGGATGAATGGGCCGAATTAACCCAAGTGACCTAATGGGCGTAATGGGCCAAATGGGCCTAAGTGGACTAATGGGAGGAGGTTGCCTAATCAAACTAATGGGACTAAGTGGGCCTAAGGGGACTAATGATCCTAAGTGGTCCTAAGTGGGCCTAATGGGCCTATTGTACTAATGGGTCGTAGTGGGCCTAATGGGATGAAGTGTCCTAATGGGACTGAAGGGACTAATGGGCCAATGTGGCCTAATGGGACTAAGTGGCGTAATCGTAGCCAAATGGTCCTAAGTGGCCTAATGGTCCTAGTGGGCCTAAGTGACCAAATGGGCCTAGGTGGCCTAATGGTTCAAATGGGTTGTATGGTTTGAATGAGCCTAATGGGCCTAAGTGGCCGAATTACCTTAATGGTCCTAATGGGCCAAAGTGGCCTAATAGTCCTATGTGACCGAATGGGCCTAAGGGGCTTAATGGGGCTCATGGGCCTAAGTGGCTAAATGGGCCTAAGTGGCCTAATGGAACTAATGGGATGAATGGGCCTCATGGGCCTAAGTGGACTAATGGGACAAATGGGACTAAGTGGCCTAATGGCCCTGATCGGCCTCATGGGTTAAAGTAGACTAATGGGCCTAATGGGTCCAAGTGGTCAAATGGGCCTATGAGGCCTTAGTGGCCCAATCATCATAATTTTCCTAAGTGCCCTAATGGGCCTAATGGGATTAATGGGACGAATGTGCATAATAGTCCTAAGTTTCCTAATGGGCCTACGTGGCCTAATGGGCCTAATGGGATGAATGAGCCAAATAATCCTAAGTGGCCTAATGAGACTAATGCGCCTAAGTGGCATAATCATCATACTGGGCTTAATCGGCCTAAGTGGCCTAATGCGCCTAATGGACCAAAGTGGACAAATGGGCCTAATGGTCCAAAGTGGCCTTATAGGCCTAATGTGCCTAAGCGGCCTAATGGGCCAAAGTGGCCGATGGGGCCTAAGTGGCCTAATGGGCCTGATGGGGCTAAGTGGCCTAATGGGACTAAGTGGACTAATGGGCGTAAGTTTCTTAATGGGTCTAATGGTCCAAAGTGGCCTAATGGGCCTAATGGGCCGAATAGACCTAATGGGCATAATGAGCCTAATGGGATGAATGGGTCGAATGGGCCTAATGGGCCTAATGGGACTCAGTGGCCTAATCGACCTAATGGGATTAATGGTCCTATGTGACTTAATGGACCTAATGGCCCTAATGGGATTAAGTGTCCTAATGGGACTAATTGGCCAAAGTGACCTAATGAGACTAATGGGCCTAAGTGACCTAACAGGCCTAAGTGGACCAATGGGCCTAATGGGAATAATGGGACTAAGTGGAATAATGGGCCTAATGGGCCTAAGTGGCCTAAGTGTCCTAATGGGCCTAATGGGCTAAAGTGGCCTAATGGGCCTAAGTGGTCTAATGGGTCTAATGGGCCTAAGTGTCATAATGGGACTAATGGTTTAATGGACATAATGGGACTAATGGGCCTCCGTGGCCTAATGGAGCTTAGTTTCCCAATGGGACTAATGGGCCTAAGTGGCATAATGGGCATAATGGGCCTAAGTGGCCTAATGGGTTGAATGGGCCTCACTGTCCTAATTGGACTAATGGGCCTAAGTGGCCTAATGGGCCAAATGGTCTAAATGGACCTAAGTGGTCTAATGGGGCTAATGGGCCTCACTGGCCTAATGGTCCTAATACATTGAATGGGCCTAAGTGGCCTAATTGGCCTAAGTGGCATAAGGACCCTAAGTGTCTTAATGTGACTAAGTGAACTAATGGGACTAATGGGCCTAATGGTCTAAAGTGGCCAAAGGGGCCTAAGTGGCCTAATGGGCCTAATGGGCCTAAGTGGCATAATAGGCCTAAGTGGCCGAAAATGCCTACTTGGCCTAAGGAGACTAAGTGAACGAATGGACCTAATGGGCCTAAGTGGCCTAATGGACCCAAGTGGAATAATGGGACTAAGTTTACTAATGAGCCTAAGGGGACTAAGTGGCCTAAGTGTCCTAAGTGGCATAATGTGCCAAATTGACCTAATGGGCCTAATGGGCCTAAGTGGCCTAATGGTCCTCTGTGTCCTATTGGGGATAATGAACAAAATGGGATTAAGTGGCATAATGGGATCAATGGGCCTAATTTTTATAAGTGTTATAATGGGCCTAAGAATCCTAATGGGACTAAGGGCCCTAAGTGGCCTAATGGGCCTAAGTGGCATAAGGGGCCTAAGTGGCCTAATGAGCCTAATGGAACTAATGAGCCTAATGTCCCTCAGTGGCCTAATGGGCCTATAAGTCATAATGGGCCTAATGCGTTGAATGTGCCTAAGTGGAATAATGGGCCTAAGTGGAACAATGGACCTTAGTGGCCTAGTCGGCCTAAGTGGCCTAATGGGCCTAAGTGGACAAATGGGCCTAAGAGGCATAATAGGTTTAATGGGCCTAATTGGGAAAATTGGCCTAATGTGATTAATGGACCATATGGTCCTAAATGTCCTAATGGTTCTTATCCAATGGGCATATTGGGCCGAATGGGCCTAAGTGGCCTAATGGTCCAAATGGGCCTAATTGAGCTAATGAGCCTAACTACCCTAATTGGCCTAATTTACCTAAAGCTCCTAAGTGTTCTAATGGGTCGAATGGGCCTAATGGGACTAATGGGACTAAGTGGCTTAATGGGTATAATTGACGTAATGGGCATAATGGTCCATATGGGACTACGTGGCCTAATGGGACTAATCTAATGGGATTAATGGGCCTCAGTGGCCTAATTGACCAAATGGGCTTAATGGAATAAAGTTCCCTAATGGGCCTAAGTGGAAGAATGGGTCAAACTGGCATAATGAGCCAAATGGGTCTAGTGGGCCTAATGGTCTTAATGTTTCTAAGTGGCCTAATTGGCCTAATGACCCTAATGAATGAACCTGATGGCCATGCACTCTCCTGGATCCCGTTGTTCCCATTTCCTCCTTTTCCCCTCCAATGGTTTTGAGAGTCTACTTGATGTTGATGGTGCCACATCACCTCATTCATAGTCTTTCTTCTCTTGATTTTTTTCTTCCCTCTGAACTAATGTGTCTTGCTGTTGTGGTCATCACATGCTGCTCACCACCCCTCTTTTGATCTATCCCTATGCATCAGACCCCCATTATCAGTCTCTGTGTGTGAGTGCTCTAGAAGTCTTAGGTCGGCTCTATTGAGTGGGCCCAATGCCTTCTTTCTCCTCTACTTGTGCTGGCCTACCCAACACTTTTGACTCCACTTTTTTCGCACTCGATATGGGATCTGGGCCTACTTGGAATGGTGCTGAAGTAGAGATGGAAGTGGTCTCAGCTCAGGTTCATTATTCTATTTGGATCCTTCTCTATTTTTCATATGCGGATTGAGGTCTTGTATGGTGATTTTTTTTTGGATTGATTTTTTTTCTCTGTTATTGGTTCTCTATTTCGTTGGTCCGATGTGGTTTTCGGCTTGGTCTCCTGCCAAGGCCTCCATCTTCTCATTCACGATCCTTTCCCTATCTTTCCAGTGAGTGGGTCTTCATAGAGGTTTTGGTAGGTGCGGATCGAGTGTCTTAGGGTATAATAGTGGGATAATGGACCATATTTTAATGTTCGAATGGTTGTAATGTTCTGTTTTGATGGTTTTTGGTGGCGAAGTTGATGTTTTACAGTGGAGATATTAAGACATCAGTGGTTATTAGTGGACATCCAGGTTTGTTTTTCTCTGGTTCTCAGCTCCAATGATGATGGTCGATGACAATGAAGGTGGTGTTCCCGCTGGCGATGTGGTGAATCTGAAAGTGATGGTTATGACCATGATGTTCCAAGTGGATGACAATGAGGTGATAATGACAAAGAGTTATGATGATGGCAATAGCTTCTTCGATGTGCTATGTTTGATGCAGTGGCTGCATGATTTGTAGGATCTGTCGCTAATGCGACGGTTCTCACGGTGATGATACTCATTTCAAATTTAAAATCTCTGGACTGTTTTTGAAATTTCAATATGTGTTGTGTTTTACAGTGTACGATTCCCACTTTTTCCTCAAAGTGGATTTTATGAAAATTAAAAAAATGATTTGGAGGGCCAAATGGGCCTAAGTAGCCTAATATTCCTAATGGGCCTAATGGTCCTAACTGGCCTAATGGGCCTAAGTGGCCTAATGCTCCCAATGGGCCTAAGGGGCTGAATGGGATGAATGGGACAAAGTGGCCGAATGGGCCTAATGGCTAATGGGCCTAATGAGCCTAAGTGTCTTAAGTGGCATAAAGGGACTAATGGGCCTAAGTGGATGAGTGGGACTAAGTTTCCTAATAGTTACAATGGGCCTAATGGGCATTAGTGGCCTAATGGGCCTAAGTGGATGAGTGGGCCTAAGTGTCCTAATAGGCCCAATGAGACTAACTGGTATAAGTGTCCTAATGGGCCTAAGTGGATTAATGGGCCTAATGGGCCTTAGTGGCCTAATGGCAATAACTGGCCTAATGGGACTAAGTGGCTTAATGGGTCCAATGGATAATGGGTCATATGGTTTTAAGTGGCCTAAGTGGCCTTATGGGCCTAATCAGCCTAAGCAGCCAAAGTGGCCTAATGGGACTAATGTGATCAATAGGCCTAAGTGGAATAATGGGCCTAAGTGACTTAATGGGCCAAATGGTCCAAATAGGCCTAAGTGACCTATGAGGACTAATGGGCCTAATGGGCCTAATGGTCTCAATGGATCTAAGTGGCCTAACAGGCCTAAGCGGCCAAAGTGGCCTAATGGGAAAAAGTAGCCAAAGTGGCAGAAGTAGCCAAAAGGGCCAAATGGGATCAATGGGCCTAAGAGGACTAATGGGACTAAGTGATCTAAGTAGACTAATGGGACCAAGTGGGCCTAAGTGGCCTAAGTGGCCTAATATGGATAATGGGCCTAATGGGCCTAAGTGGACTAATGGGCCTAAGTGGCCTAATGGGCCTAAGTAGCCTAATGGACCCAGTGTTCCTAAGGAGAAAAATGTGCCTAATGGGTCTAAGTGTCCTAATGGGACTAATGTCCCTAATCGGCCTAATGGGCCTAAGTGGGCTATGTGGCATTAGGGGCCTAAGATGCTTAATGGGCCTAAGTCACCAATTGGGCCTAATTGGGCCTAAGTGGCCTAATGGGTCCAATGGGACTAATGGGAACAAGTGACCGAATGGGCCTAAGTGTCCAAAAGGTCCTTAGTGACCTAATGGGCCTAAGTGGACTAATGATCAAAATGGATAATGGGTCTAATGGGCCTAAGTGGCCTAAGGTGCCTAATGGGCCTAATGGACCTAAGCAGCCTAAGTGGCCTAATGGGACTAATGGGCCTAATGGTCTCAATGGATCTAAGTGGCCTAATGGGCCTAAGTGTCCAAAGTGGCCTAATGGGAAAAAGCAGCCGAAGCGGCCAAAAGGGCCAAATGGGATCAATGGGACTAAGAGTCCTAATGGGACTAAGTGATCTAAGTAGCCTAATGAGCCCAAGTGGGCCTAATTGGCCTAAGTGGCCTAATATGGATAATGGGCCTAATGGGACTAAGTGGCCTAATGGGCCTAAGTGGCCTAATGGGCATAAGTAGCCTAATGGACCCAGTGTTCCTAAGGGGACAAATGTGCCTAATGGGTCTAAGTGTCCTAATGGGCCTAATGTCCCTAATCGGCCTAATGGGCCTAAGTGGACTATGTGGCCTCAGGGGCCTAAGATGCTTAATAGGCCTAAGTCACCAAGTGGGCCTAAGTGGGCCTAAGTGGCCTAATGGGTCCAATGGGACTAATGGGAACAAGTGACTGAATGGGCCTAAGTGTCCAAAAGGTTCTTAGTGACCTAATGGGCCTAAGTGGACTAATGATCAAAATGGATAATGGGTCTAATGGGCCTAAGTGGCCTAAGGTGCCTAATGGGCCTAATGGACCTAAGCAGCCTAAGTGGCCTAATGGGCCTAATGGGCCTAAGTAGCCTAAGTGACCTAAGGGTCCTAATGGGCCTAATGGGATCAGTGGGCCTAAGTGGCCTAAGTGGCCTAATGGGCCTAAGCAGCCTAAGTGGACTAAGGGGCCAAATGGGCTAAATGGTCTTAATGGGCCTAAGTGGCATAATGGGCATAACCGGCCTAAGTGGCCAAAGTGGACTAAGTGGCCTAATGGGCCTAATAGGCCTAAGAAACCTAAGTGGTATAAGGGGCCAAATAGGCCAAATGGGATCAATGGGCCTAAGTGGCCTAATGGGCCTATGTGGCCTAAGTGGTCTAATGGGCCTAATGGGTCGAAGTGGACAAATGGGCATAATGATCCTAAATGGTCTAATGGTCCTAATGGGTCTAATGGGGCTAATGAGCCGAATTGGCCTAATGGGCAGAATGGGACTAATGGGCCTAGTGGGCATAATAGACCTCCGTGGCCTAATGGGCCTAAGTGGCCTAATTAGCCTAATGGGCCGAGGTGATTTAATTGGACTAAGTGTACGAATCGACCTAATGGGCCGAATGTTCCTAATGAGCCTAATGGGATGAAGTGGCCTAATGGGCCTAAGTGGCCTAATGGGCCTTTATGGGCCTAAGTGGCCTAATGGGACTATGTGGCCTAATCGATCAAATAGGCCAAAGTGGCCTAATGGGCCTAATGGGAGAAATGGGCCGAATGAGCCTAAGTGACCTAATCAACATAATGGGTCTAATGGCCCTAAGTGACCTAATCATCATAATGGGCATAATGGGATTAAGTGGCCTAACATTCCAATGGGCCTAAGTGTCCTAACAGTTCGAATGGTCCTAATGGGTCGAGTGAGATGAATGGGTCTAATGGTTCTGTGTGAAATAATGGGCCTAATGGACCTAAGTGGCCTAATGATCCTAATGGGCATAAGCGGCCAAATCGGCCTAATGGGTTTAATGGGCCTAAGTGGCCGAATATGCATAATGGGCCTAAGTTGCCTCAGGATCTGAATGGGCCTAAGTGGACTCATCATCCGAACACCACACCAGTCGTCTAAGCCTATCAGAGCCCATCGTAGTCACTATAAACCATCATCACCCAGTATCATCGCCATACCCAGTGAACCAGAAAACAAACCACCATAGCTCATCACATCAAACGCATACCCATCAATACAATATTGTTATGAACCACACCGATGACCACCACAAAAACCATACATGAATATAAAAGAAAAACAGAAATAGAAATAGGAACCATGGCATTACCACTCAGCAAGATGAATAAAACCAGAATGTTATCATATGGGAAAACCAACTCAAAATGCGGGAGAAGCCTAGTCATCCACCAAAACCCACATCCCAAAACATCTTTGAACCCACCTCTCTAGATCCCACCAGGAGAGGGACAGAGGGATTAGAGTTCAGGGAAGCACATTGAATGATTAGGAACTCCGAACGCTAGCATCATCAACGAGAATGAAACCAAAAGCCAGAAATATGGGCAATGTGATTGAGGAGTGTCAGAAAAGCATTGACCGTTGAACCACAAAGCCCAAAACCACTGAGTTATCAACACTCCAGATCCATCCTAGAAGGGAGTGGTGGAACACGAGGTCAGATCCGGGTTGTAGCAGCCAGGAGCTTCCAAACAACCATCGCCAAGATCCAAATCACAACCAACGAAGGGGACTATAACCCTAGAGAGAAGATAAAAAGGGGATTCGCATAGCAATCCATAGATGGATGACAGATCCACTGATGAAGATACCGCAGATTACAATGAAATTCGAGGAACCACCATAGTTGACCATATTTGGAGAGGATCTGCACGCGACCCACTGACAGATACCGCAACCACCATCACCGCAATATCCAGGGAGGAAGCACCTAGACATGCACCACAAGAAGAGGAGAAACCGGTGATGGAAAGCATATAAAAAAATAGAACACAACATCCTCAATATCACAATGCCGAAATAGCGATATGGATGAGGTGGAGAAAGTAGCTGCCATAAGTGGATTAAGGAGAAACCCTAGAAGAAGGGAAGAAGAAGCCAGGAGGGCCGAGGGATGTAGGAGAGTGTGGCGGCATATTGTATTCTAATGTGCCTAATGGGACTAAGTGGAAAATGGGCCTAATGGGACTAATGGGAATAATGGGCCTAAGTGGACTAATGGGCCTAATGGGCCTCAATGGCCTAAGTGACCTAACTGTCCTAATGGGCCTAAGTAGCATAATGGGCCTAAGTGGCCTACTAGTCCTAGGTGACCTAATGGGCCTAATGGGAATAATGGGATGAAGTGGCCTAAGTGGACTAATGGGATTAATGGGCCTAAGTGGCATAATCGGCCTAAGTGGCCTAAGTGACCTAATGGTCCTAAGTGGCCTAATGGGGCTAAGTGGCCTAATGGGTCTCAGTGGCCTCATGGGCCTAATGGGCCTGAGAGGCCGAAGTGACCTAATGGACCTAGTATGACTAAGTGTCCTAATGGGCCTAAGTGGCCTAATGGGCCTAATGGACCTAGTGGCCTAATGGGCTTAAGTGGCCAAATAGATATAATGGGCATAATGGGCCTAAGTGGCCTAAGTTGCCTAAGTGGCCTAAGTGGCCTAATGAGCCTAATGGGCCTTAGTGTCCTAATCGGACTAAGTGGCCTAAGTGTCCTAATGGGTCGAATGGGCCTAAGTTTCCCAATGGGCCTAATAGGCCTCAATGGTCAAATGTGCCTAATGGGCTTGAGTGGCCTAATAGGCCTAATGAGCCTAAGTGACCTAATGAGACTAATGGGACTTAGTGCCCGAATGGGCCTAATGGGCCCAAGTAACCTAAGAGGCCTAATGGACCTAATGGGCCTAAGTTTCCTAATGAGACGAATGGGCCTAAGGGGGCCTATGGGCTTAATGGGCCTCAGTGGCCTAATTGGCCTAAGTAGCCTAAGTGGCCGAAGTGTCCTGATGGCCCTAAGTGGCCTAACGTGCCTAATGGGCCTAATTGGCCTAATGGGCCTAAGTTTCATAATGGGTCAAATGGGCATAATGGGCCAAAGTGGCCAAAGTGGCATAATGGACCATATGGGCCTAAGTGGCCAAATGGGCCTAAGTGGCCTAATAGGCCTAATGAGCCTAAGTGACCTAATGGGCCTTAGTGGCATAATGAACCTAATGGGCTTAAGTGGTCTATATGGCCGAATGGGCCTATTGAGACTAATGGGCCTCAGTGGACGAATGGTCCTAAGTGGACTAATGGGTCTAATGGGCCTCCATGACCTAATGGCCCTAATGGGCCTTAGTGGCCAAAGTGACATAATGTTCCTAATGGGCCTAAGTGGATTAATGGGACTAATGGGCCTAAGTGGCATAATGGGCCTAAGTGTCCTAGTGGACCTAATGGGCCTCACTTGCCTAATGATCCTAATGATCCTAAGTGGCCTAAGTGGCATAATGGGCCTAATATGTCCAATGGGTCTAGTGTGCCTCAATGGCCTAATGGGCCTACTGGGCCTACATGGCCTAATGGGCATAATGGGCCTAATGGGACTAAGTGGTTGAAATGTCCTAATGGGCCTCAGTGTCCTAACAAGCATAATGGGACTAATGGGCCTTAGTGACCTAATGGGCCTAAGTGTACGAAATTGCATAATAGGCCTAAGTGGACTAATTGGAATAATGGGCCTAAGTGGCCTAATGGGCCTATGTGACCTAATGGGCCTAAGTGGCCTAATTGGCCTAAGTTTCCTAATGGGACTAAATGGCCTAAAGTTCCTAAGTGGCCTAATGGGTCTAAGTGGCCTAATGGGCCTAATGGTCATAATGAGCCTACGTGGCCTAAGTGGCGTAATGGGCATAATGGGCCTAAGTGGCCTAATGGGCCTAAGTGGCCTAATGGGCCTAAGTGGCCTAATGGGCCTAAGTGGCCTAATGGGCATAAAGGGACGAAGTGGCCTAATGGGCCTCAGTGGCCAAATGGGTCTCAGTGGCTTAATGGGCCTAATGAGCTTCAGTGGCCTAATGGGCCCAACAGTCCAAATGGGCCTAAGTGGACTAATGGGCCTAATGGCCCTAATAGGCCTAAGTGGCCTAATGAGATGAATGGGCCTAAGTGGACTAATGGGCCTAAATGGACTAATGGGCCTTAGTGGCCTAATGGGCCTAATGGGACTAAGTGTCCTAAGGGGCCTAATGGGCCTAATGGGATTAATGGGCCTAAGTGGCCTAAAAATTTAAATGGTCCTAAGTGGCATAATGGGTTCAACAGACCTAAGTGGACTAATGGGTCTGATGGGCCTAATGGGCCTAAGTAGCGTAATGAGCCGAATGGGCCTAAGTGGCCGAATGGGCCTGATGCTCATAATTGGTCGAATATGCTTAAGTGGTCTGATGGGATTGATGGGAAAGATGGGTCTAATGGGCCTAAGTGTTCTATTGAGCTAAATGAGCCTAAGTGGCCTAATGATCCTAATGGGCCTTATGGCCCTTATGAGCCTAATGGGCTAAGTGGCATGATGGGCATGATGGGATGATAGGCCAAATGGGCCTAATGGGACTTAGTGGCATCATTGGTGTAATGGGCCTCATGGGCCTCATGGGCCTAATGGGCTTAAGTGGCCTAATGGACCTATAGGCCCTAATGCACCTAATGGGCCGAATTGGCCTAATGGCCCTAATGGGCCTAATGGGCATAATGCACCAAAGTGGCTTAAGTGTCCTACTGAGCTGAGTGGGCCTATGTGGCCTAATGGGCCCAATGGGCCTAAGTTTCCTAATGGGCCTAAGTGGCCTAAGTGGCCTAATGGTCCTAATGAGCTAAGTGGACTAATGCGCCTAATGGGCCTCAGTGGCCCAATGGGCCTAATGGGCATAACGTGCCTAATTTACCCGAGTGACATAATGAGGCTAAGTCACCTAATGGGGCTCGGTAGCCTACTGGGCCTAATGAACCTAATGGGTCTAAGTGGCCTAATGGTCCAAATGGGCCAAATGGGCCTAATGGGTCTAAGTATCCTAATGACCCGAATGGGCCTAACTGACCTAATGGTCCTTGGTGTCCTAATGGGCTGAATGGGTCTAATGGGCCTAATGGGCCGGAGTGGCCGAAATGGCCTAATGGGCCTAAGTGGCCTAATGGGCCTAATGGGACCTAGTGGCATACTAGGACTCAGTGGACGAAATGGCCTAATGGGCCAAAGTGGCATAATTGGAATAATGGGAAAAGTGGTCGAATGAGCCTAATTGCCCTAAGTGCCTAATGGGCCTAATAAGCCTAAGTGGCCTAATGGGCTTAAGTGGACTAATGGGAATAATGCACATAATGGTCCTAAGTGGCCTAAGTGGCCTAATGGGCTTAAAGGGGCTAATGGGCCTAAGTTACCTAATGGGCCTAATGGGCATGAGAGGACTTAGTTGCCTAATGGACCTAATGGGCCACAATAGCTGAATGGTCCAAGGTGCCCTAATGGACCTAATTGGCCATAGTGTCCCATTGCCCTAAATGGGCTTAATGGGACAAAGTTTCCTAATGGGCCTAATGGGCCTAATGAGACAAATGGGCCTAAGTGACCTACTAGTCCAAATGGGCCTTGTTGTCCTAATGGGATGAATGGACCTTAGTGGCCCAAGTGGCCTAATGTGCTTAATGGGCTTAGTGGGCCTAAGTGGTCTAATGAGCCAAATGGACCTAAGGGGCTGAATGGCCCCAGTGAACCTAATCAGCCTAGGTGGCCTAATGGGCCTGATGGGCCCAATGGGCTTAGTGGAACTAAGTGTCTTAATGAGTCAAGTGGGCATGATGGGCCTAATGGTCTTGATGGGCCTGATAGGCCTGATGGGAATAATGAGCTGAATTGGCCTAAGTGGGCTCATGGGCTTGATAGTTCTAATGGGCTCATATAGCCTAATGAGCTGAATGGGCCTAAGTGGCCTCATGGGCCCTATGGGCCTAATGCGCCTAATTGGGCTAATGGGCCCAATGGGCCTGATGGGCCAAATGGGTCTGACAGGCCGAATGAGCCTCATGGCCCTAATTGGCCTAATTGGCCTAATGGACCTAAGTGACCTAAGTGACCTAATAGGCCTCGGGGGATTAATGGGCCTAATGCACCTGATGGGCCTAATGTCCCTGATGGGCTTAATTAGCATAATGGTTCTAAGTGGGTTAATGGGCCTAAGTGTCCTGAGTGGCCTATTGGACCTAATGGGCCTAATGGACATAAGTAGCATAATGAGTTGAATAGGCCAAAGTGGCCTAATGGGCCCAATGGGCCTAAGTGGACTAATGGGCCTAAGTGGCCTAACGGGATTGATGGGACAAATGGTCCTAATGGGCCTCAGTGGCCTCATGGGCCTAATGGGACTTATGGACCTAAGTGGCTTACGGAGGATAATGGGGCTCATGGGCCTAATTGGGCAAATGGGCTTAAGTGGCCTAATGGGCTTGATGAGCCTTAGTGGCCTAATGGGCATAATGGGCCAGATCAACTTAATGGACATAATGGGCCTCAGAGGCCCAATGGGCCTAAGTGGCCCAATGGGCCTAAGTGGCACAATTGGACTTAGTGGACCAATGGGCCTAATGGGCCTTAATGGAAAAATGGGCCAAATTGTCCAAATGGGCCTAGTAGGCCCGATGGTCACAATGGTGCGAAGTGGCCCAAAGGTCCTTATGGGCCTAAGTGGCTGAATGGGCCTAATGGGCCTAATTTCTTGATGGTCCTAAAGGGCCTCGTTGGCCTAAGTGACCTAAGTATCCTAATGGGCCTCATGGGCTAAAGTGGACTAATGGGACTAGTGGGCTTAATGGGCCTGATGGGTGTAATGGGCCTAAGTGCCCTAATTGGCCTAATGGGACTGATAGGCCTAATGGGTAGAATGAGCCCAATTGGACCAATGTGCCTAATGGGACAAATTATCTTAAGTTACCTAAGGAGCCTAATGGGACTAATTAGCCTCATGGGCCAAATGGTCCTAATGGGCCTAAGTGGCCTAATGGGAATAATGGGCCAAATGTGGTCTAATGGTCCTAATGGACCTTAGTGGCCTAATAGGCCTGATAGACCTGATGGATAGAATGTGCCTAATGTGCCTAATGGGCCTAAGTGTCCTAATGAGCATAATGGGCCAAATCTGGCCTAATGGGCCTGATGGACCTTAGTGGCCTAATGGGCCTGATAGACCTGATGGGCATAATGGGCCTAGTGGGCCAAATGGGCTTAAGTGTTTTAATAGAACTAATGGGCCTAATGGTCTTAATGGGCCTAAGTGGGTTAATGGTCCCAATGGGAATGAGGGGCTGAATGGGCCTAATGGGCCTATGCGGGGGAATGGGCCTTAGTGGCGGAATGGCCTAATGGCCCTAAGTAGCGAAATGGGCCTAATAGGCCTAAGTGTCCTAATGGGCCTAATGGGCCTAAGTGGTTGAATGGTCCTGATGGGCCTAATGGTCATAATGGGACTAAGTGGCCCCATGGGTCAGATGGGCCTAATGGGCCTATTGGGCCTAATGGGACTCACCGGCCTAAGTGTCTTAATGGGCCTAATGGGCCTAAGTGGCCAAAGTGGCCTAATGGGACTATGTGGCTGAATGGGCCTTGTGGGACTAAAGTGCCTAATGGGCCTAAGCGACATGATGGGACTAAGGGCCTCATGGTCATAATGGGCCAAATGGGCCTATGTGGTCTCATGGGACCAATGGGCCTAATGGGCCTACGTGGCTTGATGGGCATAATGGGCCTTAGTGTCCTAATGTCCCTGATGGGCCTAAAGGGCCTCACAAGCCTCAAGGACATAAGTGGCCTAACGGGCTGAATGGGCCTTAGTGGTCCAATGGGGCTGGTGGGCCTAATGGGTCGAATGGGTTGAATGTGCCAAATTCGCTTGATGGGCCCAATGGGCCCAATGGTCCGAATGGGCCTAATGGGCCCAAGATGCATCATGGGTCTGATGACCATAATGGGCCTAAGTGGCCTAAGTGAGCTTAAAGGTTCTTTTGGTTCGAATGGGCCTAAGTGGCTCAATTGGCCTAATGGGCCTAATGGCCCTCAAGGGCCAAAGGGGCCTAATGAGTTGAGTGGGAATAATCGCCCAAATTGGCACAATGGGCCTAATGGGAGTAATGGGCCCAGTGGTCCAAATGGGCCTAATGGGCCTAAGTGGCCTAATGGGCCTAAGTTTCCTAAAGGGGCGAGTGGTCCAAAGTTGCCTAAAGGGCCGAGTGGGCCTATTGGGATTAATGTGCCTAATGTTCCTAATGGGTCCAAGTGGTCATATGGGTCTCATGGGTCTCATGGGCCTAAGTGGATGCATGGGTCCAATGGGCCTAATGGGCCTAAGTATCGTAATGGGCCTCATGGGCAGATTGCGGCTCATGGGCCTAATGGGCCTCATGTTCCTAAGTGGCCTAATGAGCCTAATGCCCCCAATGGGCCCAATGGGCCTAATGGGATTAATGGGCATAATGGGACTATTGGGTCCAAGTGGCCTAATGGGTCTAATGGACCTCTTGGGCCTCATCAGCCAAAGTGGCCTCACGGACCCAATGGGCCGAATGGGCTTAAGTGTCTTCATGGGCCTGATGGGCCTTATGGTCCTAATGGTCTTCATGGGTGAAATGTGCCTCATGGGCCTAATGGGCCTGATGAGCCAAATGAGTCTAATGGTCCTAAGTGGCCTAATGGGACGAACGGGCCTAAGTGCTCTAATGGGCCTAATAGGCCTAATTGGGCTAATGGACCTAATTGGACTTAGTGGCCTAATCAGGCTAATCGACCACATGGGCCTAATGGACCTAAGTTTCCTAAGTGGATTAACAGGCCTAATGGGCCTAGTGAGACTAATGGTTTTCATGGGACTAATGATCCTAAGTGTCCTAATGGCCCTATGTGGCCTAATGGGCCTAATTGTCCTAAGTGGAATAAGTGGCTTAATGGGCCTAATGGGACTAATGGGATTAATTGGACAAATGGGCCTTGTGGACCTAAATGGCCAGATGGGGTGAATAGGGCTAATGCCTTTAACAGGCCTAATGGGCCTAAGTGTCCCAATGGGCCTAATGGGCCTGGTGGGAATAATGAGACTAAGTGGCCTAGGTGGTCGAATTGGCCTAATCATCCAAATGGGCCTAATGGACCTAAGTGGCCTAATGGGCCTAATGGGGCGAATTGGCCTAATCGGCCTAATCGAATGAATAGGACTAATGGAATTAATGGGCCTAAGTGGCCTAATGGTCCTAATGGGCCGAATGGGTCTAAGTGTCCTAATCTGCCTAATCGACCGAATGAGCCTAAGTGACCTAATGGGTTTAAAGGGCCTAATGGGAATAATGGATTAATCGAGCTAATCGACCGAATGGGTCTAAGTGGCCTAATCAACCTAATCGGTTGAATGGGACTAATGGGCCTAATGAGTCGAAGTGGACTAAGTGTCCTAATCATCCCAATCGACTAAATGTTCCTAATGGGCCTAAGTGGCTTAATGGGCCCAATGGGCCTAATGGGTCTAAGTGGCCTAATATGACTAATCGATCGAATGGGCCTAATTGGCCTAGGTGGATGATTGGGAATAATGGGACTAAGTGGTTGAATGGGCCTAATGGGGTTAATGGGCTTATTGGGCCTAAGTGGAAGAATGGGCTTAATTGGCTTAATATGCCAAATGGGCCCAATGGACGTAAGTGGTCTAATGGGCCTCATGGTCATAATGGGATGAAGTGGCCAAATTGGCCTAATTAACCTAATGGGCTTAGTGGGCCTTAGTGTCCGAATGGGCCTAATCCGCCTAATTGGCTCAATGGGCCTAATAAGCCTAATGGGCGTAAGTGGCCCAATGGGCCTTAGTGGCCTAATGGGCCTAGTTGGCGTAAGTGGCCTAATGAGCCTAATGGGCCTCAGTGGCCAAATGGGCCTAATCCGTCTAATTTCCCTAATAGGCCTAATGGGCATAAGTGACACAATGGGCCTAAGTGGCCGAATGGGCCTAAGTGGTCAAATGGGCCTAAGTGGCTGAATGAGCCTAATGGTCATAATGCGCCTAATGGGACTAATGTACCGAATGGGCCTTATAGGCCCAATGGGCCTAAGTGTCTATATGGGCCTAATGAGATGAATGGGCATAATGGGCAGAATGGGACCAATCGGCCGAATCAGATCAATGGGACGAATGGGCCTAATGGAACGAATGGGCCTAATGGGACCAATGGGACTAAGTAGATTAATGGGCCAATGGGCCAAAGTGGAATAATGGGATTAAGTGGCCTAATGGGACTAATGGGACTAATGGCCCGAATGGGTCCAATTGGCCTAAGTGGCCATATGAGCCTAATAGGCCCAATGGGCCTTTTGGGCCTAAGGGGACGAATGGTCTGAATGGGCCTAATGGGCCTAATGGGCATAAGTGACCAAATGGAACAATGAGACTAAGTGGCCTAATGGGACTAATGGGGCTAAGTGGCCTAATCATCCTAATCGAACGAATGGGCCTAATGGGCATAATGGGCCCAAGTGGCCTAATTGGTCTAATGGACTTAATGGGCATAGTGGGCCTATGTGGCCTAATGGTCCTAAAGGACCTTTGTCGACTAATCGGTCTAATGGGCCTAAGTGACCTAATGGGATTAGTGGGCTTAATAGGCTTAAGGGCCAAATTGGCTGAATGGGCATAATGGGCCGAATGGGCCAAATTAGTCTAAGTGGCCAAATAGGCCTAATGGGCCTAAGCAGCCAAATGGGCCTAAGTTGCCTAATCGTCCCGATGGGATTAATGGGACTAAGTGTACTAATGGGTGTAATGGGACTCAGTGGCCTAATGGGCCTGATGGACCAAATGGGACTAAGTGGCCTTAGTGGCTTAATGGGCCTTATTGTCCTAAATGGCCTAATGACTCGAATGTGACTAAGTGGCCTAATGGGCCTAAGTTTCCTAATGGGACTTAGTGGCATGATGGGCCAAATGGGCTTAATGGGCCTAATTATCCTAAGCATCTTAGTGGGCCTAATGGGCCTAAGTGGCATAATGAGCCTAATGGGCCTGATGGGCCCAATGGTCCCAAGTGGTCTAATGGGACCGGTGGGCCTGATGGGCCTAATTAGATTAATGGTACTCAGTGGACAAATGATTTGAATGTACCTAAGTGGCCTAATGGGCTTGATAGGCCTCATGGGCCTCATGGGTCTAATGGGCATAATGGGTCGAATGGGCCTAAGTGGCCTCATGGTTTTGATGGGCCTAATGGGCATGATGGGTTTAATGGTCATAACTGGCCTAATGATATGAATGATCCCAAGTGGCCTAATGGTACTCATGGTCCTGATGGCTCTAATAGGCCTAAGTGGCCTAATAGGCCTGATGGTACAAATGGGACAAATGGGCCTCAGTGGCCTCATGGGACTCATGGGCCTAATGGGCCTAAGAGGCCTAAGTGACCTAATGCGCCTAATTGGCCTAATGGCCCTAATGGGTGTAATGGGTCTAAATGGACTCCATGGACTATTGGGCCTAATAAGCCTAAGTGGCTTAATAAACTAAATGGGCCTAATTGGACTTACGTGCCTAGTGGTCTTAAGTGGCCTAAGGGGCTTAATGGGTCTAAGTGGCCTAATGGGATTAATGGGGCCTAATGGGACTCAGTGGACTCATGGTCTAACGGTCCTAATGGGTCTTATGGGCCTAAGTGGCCTAAATAGCTGAATGTGCCTAATGGGCCTCATGGTCCTAATGTGCCTAATGGGCCTAAGTGGCTTAATAGACCGATGAGCATAATGGGCCTAATGGGCTTCAATGAAACAATGGGCCTAATGGGCATGATTAGCCTAATAGCCATAATGGTCATGAGTGGCCTAATGTGCCTAAGTGGCTCAATGGGCTCAGTGGCCCAATGGACCCCAGTGGCCCAATAGGCCAAATGGGCCTAAGTGGCCTAGTGGGCCTCAATGGACGAATGGGCCTAATGGGACAGATAGGGCAAATGCGCATAATGGGGAAAAGTGTCCTAATGGGACTAAGTGGCCTAATGGTCCTAATGGGCTTATTGGTCATAATGGTCCTAAGAGGCCTAAGTAGCCTCATGGGCCAAATGTGCCCAATGGGCATAAGTGGCCTTATGGGCATAATGGGCCTAATGTGCCTCATGGGCCTAGGTAGACTCATGGGCATGATGGGACTAATGGGCCTCATGGTCCTAATGAGCCTAATGAGTCTCATGGGCCTAATAGGCATAATGGTCTATTTAGGTATAAGCGGCCCAATGGGATTAGTGGGCCTAAGTGGCCTAATGGATGTAATGGGCCTTAGTGGCCAAATGGTCCCTGTGTGCCTAAAGGGCCAAGTGAGCCTAAGTAGCTCGATGGTTCCAATGGGCCGCATGGTCCTAAAGGGCTGAAGGGGCTGAAGGGGCCTTATGGGCCCAATGGGCATAAGCGGCCTAATGGGACTAATGGGCGTAATCAGCCTAAGAGCACTAAATGGCCTAAGTGGCCTAATGGGACTAATGGGTTGATGTGGCCTAAGTGTCCCAATGGGCCTATGTGGCCTAATGGGTCTAAGTGGCCTAATCGGGCTAATCGACTGAATGGGCCTAATGGGCCAAAGTGGCCAAAGTGGCTTAAAAGTCCCAATGGGCCTAATGGGACGAATGGGACGAATGGGTTTAATGGGCCTAATGGGTCTAAGTGTCCTAATGGGACTAATGGGCCTACGTAGCCTAATGGGACTCAATGGCCAAATGGGCCTAATGGGTGTAATATGCCTAATGGGCCTAAGTGGCCTAATGGGCCTAAGTGGTAAAATGTGCATAATGGGACTAAGTGGCCTCATAGGCCTAATGGGCTTAATGAGCCTAAGTGGCCTAATGGGCCCAAGTGGCCTAATCCCCCTAATCGACTGAATGGGCATAATGGGCCTAAGTAGCCTAATGGGCCTAATGGGCCAAATGAGCCTAATGGGCCTAAGTGGCCTTAGTGGCCTAATCAGCCTAATCGACTGAATGGGACTAATGGGACCAATGTGCCTAAGTGGCCTAATGGGGCTAATGGGGTTAATGGGCCTAATGCCTAAGTGGACTAATAGACCTAATTGGCCTAATGGGCATAATGGTCCTAAGTGGCCTAAGTGGTCTAATTGGCCTAGTCGGCCAAATGAGCATAATGGGCCTAAGTGGCTTAATGGGCCTAGGTGGCCTAATGGGATTAATTAGCCTAATGGTTCTAATGGGCCTAATGATCCTAATGGGCCTAAGTGGCCTAAGTAGCATAATGGGCCTCATGGGCCTATGGGACTAAAGGGATTATTGGTTCTAAGTGGCCTGATTGGCCTAATTGGCCTAATGGGCCTTAGTTGCCTAATGGACCTGATTGGCCTCATGGCCATAATGGTCCTCGGTGGCCCAATGTTCCTAAGTGGCCCAATGGGCCTCAGTGGTTGAATGGGTCTAATGAGCCTAAGTGGTCCAATGGGCCTAATGGGATTGATAGGCTAAATGGGAACAATGGGGAAAAGTGGAACAATGGGCCTAATTGGCCTAATGGGCCTAAGTGACATAATGGGCCTAAGTGGCCTAATGGGCCTAATTTTTCTAATGGGCCTAAGTGGCCTAATGGGCCTGATGAGACGAATGGGCCTCATGAGTCGAATGGTCCTAAGTAGCCTAAGTGTCCTAATGGGATTCATGGGCCTAAGTGGCCTAATGGGCCTAGTGGGCTAATTGGCCTAAGTGTCTGAATGGGCCTGATGGGCATATTGGGCCTAATGGGCCTTTTTGGCCTAATGGGACTCATGGGAATAATAGGCTTAATGGGAAGAATGGGCCTCATTGGCCTAATGTTCCTAATGGACCTAAGTGACCTAATGGGCCTAATGGGCCTAATGGGCCAAATGGTTCTAATGGGCCTAAGTGGTGTAAGTGGCCTAATTAGGATAATGGGCATAAGTGGCCTAATGGGCCTAATGGGTTGAATGGGAATAATGGGCTTTAGTGGTCGAATGGGGATGATAGGACCTATGGGTATAATGTGCATAATGGGCCAAAGTGGCCTAAGTGGCCTAATGGGCCTAATGGGCATAATGGCCTAAATTGGATTAAGTGGCTTAAGGGGCCCAAAAGGCCTAAGTTGTTGAATGGGCCTAATGGGCCTAAGTGTGGGAATGGACCTAATGAGCCTAAGTGGAGAAATGGGCCTAATAGGTGTATGTGGCCTAATGGGCCCAAGTGGCTGAATGGGCCTAATGGCCCACAAGGGCCTCAGGTGCCAAATGAGCCTAAGTGGACTCATGGGCCTAATGGAAATAAGTAGAATAATGGGCCTAATGGGACTTAGTGGGATCATGGGCCTGATCTGCCTCAGTGGCCTCATGGGTCTGATGGGCCTAATGGGCCTCATGGGCCTAATGGCCCTAATGGGACTCCTAGGATTAAGTGGTCGAGTGGGACCAATGGGCCTAAGTGGTCGAAGTGGCATGATGGTCTTAATGGGCCTAAGTGGTCAAATGGGCCTAGTGAGCCTGATGGGCCTAATCGGTCTAATGGGCCTCATGGTCCTAATGGGATGAATGGGCCTAGGTGGCATCATGGGCCTAATGGAACTAATGGACCGAAGTGGACTAATGGGCCCAATGACCCTAATTGGACCAAGTGGTCTAATGGGCATGATCGGCCTAATGGGCCCCATGGGCCTCATGGCCTGAAGTGACCTAAGTGTCATAATGGGCCTAAGTGTCCTAATGAGCCTTGTGGTCATAAAGGTCCTAATGGGTCTAATTGGATGAATGATCCTAATTGTCCTGATGGGTCTAGTGGGCCTCATGGGCCTAATAGACCTAATGGGCCTAAGTTGCCTCATGGGCCCAATGGGCATAATGGGCCTAACAAGCCTAAGTGGGTTAAGTGTGTCAAAGAGGACTAATGGGTCGAAGGGGCCAAGAAGCTTAATGGGCCTAATGGGAGCAATTAACCTCATGGGGCGAAGGGGGCTAATGGGTTGAGTGGGCCTAATGGGATGAATGGGCCTAATGGGCCTCATGGGAGAATGATCCTAGTGGGCCCAATGGGCCTAATGCTACTAATGGGCCTGATGGGCATAATGGGCCCAAGTGTCCGGATGGTTCTAATGGGCCTCATGGGCCCAAAGGTCCTAATGGGCCTAAGTTTCCTAATGGGCCTGATGGTCCTCCTGGGCCTAATCGGCCTCATGGGCCTCATCAATAGATTTCACCTCATGGGATAATGGGCCTAATGGGCTTAATGTTCATGAGTGGTCTAATGGTCCTAAGTTCCCTAATGGACCTAATTGGCCTAATGGTACTAATAGACCTAATGGACCTAATGGGCCTAAGTGGCCTAATCGGGATGATCGACCGAATGGGCCTAATGGGCCTAGGTGGCCTAAGTGGATTAATGGTCCTAATGAGACTAATGGGTTTAATGGGCCTAATGGGTCTAAGTGTCCTAATGGGCCTAATGGGACAATGTGGCCTAATGGGCCTATGTGGTCTAATTAGGCTAGTTGACCGAATGAGCCTAATGGGCCTAAGTGGCCTAAGTGGCTTAACAGACCTAATGAGCCAAATGGTACTAATGGTACTAATGGGTTTAATGGGAGTAATGGGCCTAAGTGGCCTAATGGGACTACGTGGACTAATGGGCCTAAGTGGCCAAATGGTCCAAATGGGACTAATGGGTTCAATGGGCCTAATGGGCCTAAGTGTATGAATGGGCCTAATGGGCATCATGGGCCTAACTGACCTAATGGGCCTAAGTGGCCTAATGAGCCCAAGTTTCCTAATCCTCTTAATTGACTAAATGGGCCTAATGGTCCTAAGTGGCCTTTGGGGCTAATGGGCATAATTGGCTAAATGGGCCTAATGGGCCAAAGTGGGCGAAGTGGCCTAATCGGCCTCATCGACTGAGTAGGACTAATGGGACTAATGGGCCTAAGTGGACGAATGGGCCTTAGTGAGCTAATGGGCCTAAGTGGATGAAATGGACCAATGGGCCTAAGTGACCTAATGGGCCTTAGTGGCCTAATGAGACTAATCAACCTAATGGGGCTTAGTGGCCAAAATTGCCTAATGGGCCTAAGTGGCCTAATTGGCATGATGGGCCTAAGTTGTCTAATGGGCCTAAGTGAACTAATGGACTTAAGTGGCATAATGGGCCTAACTGTCCTAATGGGACTATGTGGGCTAAATGTCCTAATGGGTATAATGATCCTAAGTGGACTAAGTGTCCTAATGGGCCTAAGTGTCCTAATGGGCCTAGGTGGCCTAATGGACCTAATGAGTCTAAGGGGCCTGAGTGGTCTAATGGGATTAATGGCTCTCAGTGGCCTAATGGGCCTAAGTGTCCTAATGGGACTAATGGGCCTAATTTTCCTCAGTATCCTAATGGGCCTACTAGTCCAAATGGGCCTAAGTGGACTAATGGTCCTAATGGTTCTAATGGGCCCAAGTGGCCTAATGAGACGAATGGGCCTAAGTGGCCTAATGTGCCTAATGGGTCTAAGTGGCCTAGGGGGCCTGATGGGCCAAATGGGCCTAAGTGGCCCAATGCTTTGAACATTCCTAAGTGGTCTAATGGGCCTAATGGGTCTAAGTGGCCTAATGGGAGCGATGAGCCTGATGGGCCTAATGTAACAAAGTGGCCTAATGTATTGAATGGGCCTAAGTGGCATGATGGGCCATATGGGCATAATGTGTCGAATGGGCCAAAGTGACCTAATTGGCTTGATGGGACTGATGGGTCTAATGGGCCTATGTGTCCTAATAAGCTTAATGTGCCTAAGTGACATAATGGGACAAATGGGACTCATGGGACTAATGGGACTAAGTGGCCTAATGGTTTAATGGTCCTGAGGGGCTAGATGGGCCTAATGGGCCTTAGTGGCCTTATGGACCTCATGTGCCTAATGGGCCTAATTGGTCTAAGTGGCCTAATGGGCCTACAGGGCCTAATGGGCGTCAGTGGCCAAATGCGCCGAATGGGGCGAATTGGCCTAATGGACCTGATGGGCCTAATGGGGGAAATGAGCATATGTGGCTTAATGGGCCTAAGTGGCATCACTGGCCTAGTGGACCTAAGGGGCCTAAGTGGCATAATGAGTCGAATGGGCCTAAGTGGACTAATGGGCCTAATGGGACAAAGTGGACTAATGAGCCTAATGGGCCTAGGTGGCCTAATGGACCGAGGTGGCCTAATTGGCCTTAGTGGACTAATGGTCTGAATGAGGCTCAGTAGACTAAAGGGCCTAATGGGCCTTAATGGCCTAATGTGACGAATGGGCCTAATGGGCATGAGTGACTGAAATGGACTAATGGGCCTAATGGGCCTAATGGGACATAGTTGCCTAATGGGCCTAATCAGCATAATGGGCCTAAGTGGCCAAATTTGCATAATGGGCCTAAGGGGCCTCATGGGCCTAAGTGTCCGGATGGGCCTAAGTGGCCTCATGGACCTAAGAGGACTAATGGGCCTAAGTGGATTCAAGGGTTTGATGGGCCTGATGGGACTAGTGGGCCTCAATAGACACATGGGCCCAATTTTCCTAATGGGCCTAAGTAGCCTGATGGGCCTAAGTGGCCTAAGTTGCCAAATTGGCCAAAGTGGACTAGTGGGCCTAATGGGACTCAGTGCCTTAATGGGCTAAATGAGCCTAAGTGGCCTAAGTGACCTAATGTCCCTAATGGGCATAAGTAGCCTAATGGGCTAAATGGGCCTAGTAGGCCTTAGTGACCAAATGGTCCAAATGGTCTTAATGTGCCTAAGTGGCCGAATGGGCCTAAGTGGCTCAATGAACCGAATGAGCATAAGTGGCCTAATGGGATGAATGGGCCTTAGTGTCCTAATGGTTCTAATGGGCCTTTGTGGCCTAATGGGCCTAATGTGCATGAGTGGCTGAAATGGCCTAATGGGCCTAATGGCCCGTAATTGCCTAATGGGCCTAATCGACCTAAGTGGCTAGAAATGCCAAATGGGCCTAACTGGCATAATTGGAATAATTGGTCTAAGTGGCCTAATGGGCCTAAGTAGACTTATGGGCCTAATGGTCCTAAGTGGCTTAATGGGCCTAAGTGGGATAATGAGCCTCAGTGGCCTAATGAGCTTAGTGGGCCAAAGTGGCATAATGGGCCAAAGTGGCCTGATGGGCCCAATGGACCATAGTGGACTAATGGGCCTATGGGATTGAATGGGTCTAAGTGGCCAAATGGGCCTAATGGGAATTATGGGCCTAAGTGGCCTAATGAGACGAATGAGCCTAAGTGGCCCAATGGGCCTCAGTGGCCTAATGTGTCTAATGGTCCCAAGTGGTCTAAGTGTCCTAATGGGCCTAGTGGGCATAAGTGGCCTAATGAGCTGAATAGGTCTAATGGGCCTGATGGGCCTAATGGTCCTAAGTGGCCTAATGGGCCTGATGGGCCTAATGGGCTTAATGGGCTTAATGGTCCAAAGTGTTCTAATGAGCTGAATAGGCCTAAGCGACCTAATGTGCCTGGTGAGCCTGATGGGCATAATGGGCCGAATTGGCCTAAGAGGCCTGATGGGCTTGATGGGCCTGATGGGCTTAAGTGGCCTAATGAGCGGAATGGGCCTAAGTGGCCTAATGGTCCTAATTAGTCTGCTAGTTCTAATGGACCTGATGGGCCAAATGGGTTAAATGGGTCTCACTGGCCTCATGGGCCTAATGGGCCTAAGTGGCCTAAGTGGCCTAATGGGATGAATGGGCCTCTGTGGCCTAATGGGCCTAATGGCCCTAATAGGCCTAATGGCCCTGATGGGCGTAATGTGTTTAATGGCCCCAAGTGGCTTAATGGGCCTAAGTGGCATCAATGGCCTAATGGGCCTAATGGTCCTAAGTGGACTAATGCACAGAATGGGACTAAGTGGCCTAATGGGTCTAATGGGCCTAAGTGGACTAATGGGATTGATGGGCCAAATGGGCCTTATCGACCTTAGTGGAATCACTGGCCTAATTGGCCTAATGGGCCTAAGTGGCTCAAGTAACCTAATGGGCCTCAGGGGCCTAATGGGCCTAATGGGCCTAAGTGGGCTAATGGGACGGATAGGCCTAATGGGCCTTAGTGGCCTAATGGGCCCGATGGGCTTGATTGGCCTAATAGCCATAATGAGCCTTAGTGCCCCAATGGTCCTAATTGTCTTGATGGGCCTAATGGGTAGAATGGGCCTAATTTTCCCAATGGTCCCAATGGGCCTAAGTGGCCTAATGAGCCTAATGGTCCTAATGGGACTAAGTGGCCTAAGTTGGCTAAAGGGCATAATGGGCCTTAGTGGCCTAATGGGCATAATGAGCCTAATGGAACTCAGAGGCCTAATGGGCCTGATAGGCTCGATGGGAAAATGGGTCTGATGGGCTTGATGGGCCTAAGAGGCCTAAGTGGCCTAAGTGGCCTAATGGACCTAATGGGCCTAATGTTCTTAATGGGCCAAAGTATCTTAATGAGACCAATGGACCTAAGTGGCTTGATGGACCCAATGGGCCAAAGTGGCTTGATGGGACGAATGGGCCTAAGTGGCGGAATGGTCCTATGTGGCAGAATTGGTTGAATGTGCCTAATGGGCCTCAAGGTATGAATGGGAATCATGGGCCAAATGGTCCTAAGTGGCCTCATGGGCCTAATGAGCATAATGGTCATAAGTGGCCTAATGGGCATAGTGGACCTAATGGGTCTCATGGGACTAAGTGGCTTCATGTGCCTAATGGGTTTAATAGGCCTAATGGACCTCCTTGGACGAAGTAGCCTAATTTTCCTAGTGGGCCTAATGGGCCTAAGTGGACTAAGTGGCCTAATGGGCTTAATAGGCCTATGTGCCTGAATGGGACTAGTGATCCTAAAGGGCCTAATGGACCTAATGGGCCGAAGTGGCCCGATGGGCCTAATGGGCCTAATGGGCGTAAGTGGCCTCATGGTACCAATGGGCCTAATGGGCCTAAGTGGCCTAATGGACCTAATGGACATAATGAGCCTAAGTGGCCTGATGGGCCTTCTGATTCTAATGCGATTCATTGCCTTAAGGACCTAAGTGTCCTAATGGGCCTAATGGACCTAAGTGGCCCAATGGGCCTTGTGGGACTAAAGGCCCAAATGGGCATAATTGGCCCGATGGGACTCATGGGCCTAAGTTTCCTCGTGGGAAGAATGACCATAATGTGCCTAATGGGCCTAAGTGGTCGAAGTGGGCCTAAAGGCCCTAATGGTCTGAATGAGACTAAGTGGCCTAATGGGCCTCATGGGCCTAAGGGGCCTACTAGGTTGAGTGGGATGAATGGGATGAATGGGTCTAGTGGTTCCAATGGGCCTAAGTGGCCTAATGGGCCTAGTGGCCTAAAGGGCCTAGTGGACCTAATGGGATTAATGAGCATAATGGGTCAAATGGGCCTAAGTGTCATGATGGGTCTAATTCCCCTCATGGGTCTCGTGGGAATAAGTGGAGTCATGGGCCTAATGGTCTGAATGGGCCTAAGTGACATAATGGGTCTGATGGGCCTAATGGGCCTAATGGGTAGAATGGGAAGAATGGGCCTCATGGGCTTAATGGGCCTCATGGTCCTAATGGTCCTCATGGTCATAAGAGGCCTAATGGGCATAAGTGACCTAATGGGCCTAGTGGGCTTGATGGGCCTGTTCAGCCTAATGGGGCTAATGGGCTAGATGGACCAAATTAGCCTAAGTGGCCTAATCGGGCTAATCGACTGAATGGGGTTAATGGGCCCAAGTGGCCTAAGTGGATTAACGACCCTAATGGAACTAGTGGGACTAATGGGTTTAATGGGCCTAGTAGGCCAAAGTTTTCTAATGGGCCTACATTTCCTAATGGGCCCAATGGGCCTAGGTGGTCTAATCGATCTAATCGACTGAATGGGCCTAATGGGCCTAAGTGGCCTAATTGGATTAATGGGACTAATGGTAATAATGGATTTAATGGGTCTAATGGGCCTTAGTGTCCTAATGGACACAATGGGCCTAAGTGGCCTAATGGGCCTAATGAGACTAAGTGTCCTAATTAACCTAATTGACGGAATGGGCCTAATGGGCCTAATTTTCCTAAGTGGCCAACTGGGACTAATGGGCCTAAGTGGATTAATGGGCCTAATGGGACTAATCAACCTAAGTGGACTAAGTGGCTTAATCGGCCTAATCAACCGAATGGGCCTAATGGACCTAATGGGCTTAGTGGGCCTAAGTGGTCTAATGGGACTAATGGGACTAATGGGTCTAAGTGGTCTAATCTGTCTAATCAACCGAATGGGCCTAAGTGGACTAATTAGTCTAATCGACCAAATGGTCCCAAGTGGCCAAATCAGGCTAATCGGTCGAATGCTAATGGGTTGAATGGGTCTAAGTGGCTTAAGTAGCCTAATCGGCCTAATCGACCGAATGGGCCTAATGAGCCTAAGTGGAATAATGGTCCTAATGGGTCTAAGTGGCCTTAATGTCCTAATCGGCCTAATCCATGGAATGGGCCTAATGGGCATTATGGGTCTAAGTAGCCAATTGGGACTAATGGGCCTTGTGGGCCTAAGTTGAAAAATGGACTAAGTGGAATAATGGCCCTAATGATCCTAATAGGTGTTAGTGGCCTAATGGGCCTAATGGGCTGAAGTGGCCTAATGGGCCTAAGTGGTCGAATGGGCCTAGTGGGCATAAGTGGCCGAATGAGCGTAATGGACCTAATGCACCTAATTGGGCTAATGGGCCTAATGGGTGTAGGTGGCCTAATGGGACTAAGTGGAAGAATGGGCCTAGTGTGCCTAAGTGTCTTAATGGGCCTAGTGGGACTAAGTGGCTGAGTGAGCCTATTGGGTCTAATTGGTCTAATGGTCCCAATGGGTCTAATGGGCAGAAGTGGCCTAATGGGTCTAAGTGTATTAAAGGGCCTAATGGGCCTAATGGGATTAATGGGCCTAATGGGACCAACTGGCTTGATGGGTCTAATGGGCCTCATGGTCCTCATGGGCCTAAGTGGCCTCATGGGCCCAATGTGCCTAATGAGACTAAGTATCCTAATGGGTCTGATGGGCCTCATGGGTGGAATGCGCCTCATGTGCCTAATGGGACTAATGTCCCTAATGGTCCTAAGTGTCATAATGGACCTAATGGGCCTAAGTTCCCTAGTGGGCCTAATGGGCCTAATGGGTCTAATGGGGCTAATGGACCTAATTGGCCTAAGTGACCTAATTGGGCTAATCGACTGAATGGGCTTAATGGGCCTATGTGGCCTAAGTGGATTAATAGGACTAGTAGGACAAATGGGTTTAATGGGCCTAATGGGCCTACTTGGCCTAATGGTCCAATGTTGCCTAATCGAGCTAATCGACCGAATGGGCCTAATGGGACTACTTGGCCAAAGTGGATTAACATGCCTAATGAGCTTAATGGGACTAATGGGTTCAATGGTCCTAGTTGTCCTAATGGGGCTATGTGGCCTAATGGGCCTATGTGGCCTAATGGGCCTAATGGGACTAAGTGAAAAAATAGGCCTAATGGGCCTAATCGGAGTAATGGGTTTAATGGGCCTAAGTGGGGTAATGGGTCTAATGGGATAATGGGCCTAAGGGCCCTAATGGACCTAGGTGGTCTAATCCCCCTAATCGACTGAATGGGCCTAATGAACCAAATGGGCCTAAATGGCCTAATGGACCTAATGAGACTAATGAGCATAATCGGCCTAAGTGGCCTAATTGTCCTAATCGGCCTAATCGAATGATGGGACAAATGGGCCTAATGGGACTAATGGGCAGATTGCCTAAGTGACCTAATTGGCCAAAGGGGGATAATGGGTCGAAGTGGCCTAAGTGGTCTAATCAGCCTAATCATCCGAATGGGCCTAATGGCTCTCTGTGGTCTAATGGGCCTAATGGGCCTAAGTGGCTTAATGGGTCTAATGGGCCTAAGTGGCCTAATTGGCCTAATGGGATGATGTGGCTTAATTATCCTAATCAACCGAATGGGCCTAGTGGGCGTAATAGGCCTAAGTTGCCTAATAGGCATAATGGGTCTAAGTGGACTAATATACCTAATCGACCGAATGGGTCAAATGGACCTAAGTGGTCTAATGGGCTTAAATGGCCTAATGGACCTAAGTGGCCTAATCGAGCGAATTGACCGAATGGGTCTAGGTGGCTGAATCAACATAATCAATCGAATGGGTCTAATGTGCCTAAGAGGCCTAATGGACCTAATGGGCCTAATGGGTCTAAGTTCCCTAATGATCCTAATCGACCGAATGGTCCAAATGGGCCTAAGTGGCCTGATGGACCTAATGGGACTAATGGATATAAGTGGCCTAGGTGGCCTAAGTGGCCTAATCGATCGAATGGGAATAATGGGCCTTATAGGCCTAAGTGTTCGATCAGGATTGATGGGCCTAAGTGGTTGAATGGGCCTACTGGGCCAAATTGGCCTAATGGGGTTAATGGACCTAATGGGACTAAGTGGACGAATGGGATTAAGTGGCATAATTGGCCTAATGAGCGTAGGTGGACTAATGGACTAAAGTGCCCTAATGGGTCTAAGTGACCTAATGGGCCTAGTGGACCTAAGTGGCTGAATGGGCCTAATGAACCTAATTGGCCTAATGGGTCTAATGGGCGTAAGTGGCCTAATGGGCCTAAGTGGCCTAATTGGACTAGTGGCCGAAGTGGCCTAATGTGACTAAGTGTCCTAATGGGCCTAGTGGGCCTAAGTGGCCAAGTGGTCATAATGGGCCCAATGCGCCTAATTCGCCTAATGGTCCTAATGGGCCTAATGGGCCTAATGGGTGTAAGTGGCCTAATGATACTATGTTGACTAATGGGTCTAATGAGCCTAACTAGTTGAATGGGCCTAATGGGCCTAATGTGCTGAATGTTATGAATGGGACTAATGGTCCCAATAAGCCTAAGTGGCCATATGGGCCTAATGTGATGAATGGGACTAATGAGCCTAATGGTCCTAATGGGATCAATGGGCCTAATGTGCCTAATGGGCCTAAGTGGCCGAATGGGCTTAATGGGCAGAATGGGCCTAAGGGAAATGGGCCAAAGTGGCCTGATGGGCCTAATGGGACTAATGGGACTAATGAGACTAATGGTACTAATGGGACTAATGGGCCTAATGGGCCTAAGTGGCCAAATGGTAAAATGGGCCTATGTGGCATAATGGGCCTAATGGGCCTATGGGGCCTTAGGGGCCTAATCGGCCTAATCACATAGTGTGTGGGTTTTATGTGAGACTAATTCATATGCATAAAAAATGAATTATGAATCATTTTTCTAAATTATCAAGATAATATATGTGTGTTTTCTTTATTTTTAGTGAGTGACTCTTTTTGAACTAGAATGTCAATTTTAAATTGATAACGGACGTTTTGAGTCATACCGATCACATCGTGTATTAGATTGAGGTGAGGATGATTAATACACATCAAAAATGACTTATTAATTGTTTTATAAATTATAAAAATAATAAAAATATGTTTCTTGGTTTTGAGTATATCAGTTGTTCTTTTTAGTAAAATTAATGTCAATTTTAAATAAAAAGATACACTTGGAGTCATATCGGTCACACCGTGTGTCGAATTGAGGTGAGGCTAATTAATGAATATCCCAAATGACTTATGGACCATTTTACTAAATTATTAAAACAATATGAATGTTTTTCATCAATTTTTGAGTATGACACTTGTTTTTTTACTAAAATGTCATTTTGAACTGGAAACACACACTTTGAGACATATCGGTAACATTGTGTGTGGGTTTGATATAAGACTAATTCTTACACATAATAAATAAGTTTTGAATAATTTTCCTAAATTATGAAGACAATATGATCATGTTTTCTTGTTTTTAAGGGAGTGACACTTTTTTGTACTAAAATGTCAATTTTAAACTAATAACAGACACTTTGATCCATATCGAGAACATCGTGTATCAGATTGTGGTGAGACTAATTCCTACACATAAAAAATGACTTATGGATCATTTTACTAAATTATAAAAACAATATGAATTTTTTTATCAGTTTTGGGTATGTTAGTTGTCTTTTTTTTAGTAAAATTAATGTCAATTTTAAATATAAAAGACGTACTTGGAATCATACTGGTCACATTGTGCATTGGATTGACGTATGACTAATTCCTAAACATCCCAAATGAATTATCAATAATTATCCAAAAGTATAAAAAAATATGAATGTTTTTACTTAGTTTTTAGTATGCCACTTTTATTTTTTACCAAAATTTCATTTTAAATTGGAAACACACACTTTGAGTCATACTGGTCACATCATATATAGGTTTAACATGAGCCTAATTCCTACACATCAAAAGTGAAATATGAATTTTTTTCCTAAATTATGAAGATAGTCTGAGCATGTTTTCTTGGTTTTCAGTGAGTGACACTTTTTTGTACTCAAATGTCAATTTTAAACTAATAACGAACACTTTGAATCATATCGGGAACATCTTGTATCATAATGAGGTGAGGATAATTTATACACATCAAAAATGACTTATGGACCATTTTCCTAAAGTATAAAAACAATATTAAAGCATTATTTTGGTTTTTAGTATTTCAGTTGTCTTTTTAGTAAAATTAATGTCAATTTTAAATAAAAAGACGTATTTGGAGTCATAACAGTCACATCGTGTGTCAGATTGAGGTGAGGCTGATTTCTACACATCTCAAATGAATTACGAATATTTTTACTCAAGTATCAAACCAATAAAAATGTTTTTCATTTGTTTTGATCACACCACTTGTGTTTTGACTAAAATTTCATTTTAAACTAAAAACATGCACTTTGAGTCATACTGATCACATCGTGTGTGGGTTTGATGTGAGACTGATTACTATGCATAAAAAATGAATTATGAATCCTTTCCTAAATTATCAATACAATCCAAGTTTGTTTTCTTAGTTTTTAGTGAGTAAATATTTTTTAACTATAATGTCAATTTTAAACTGATAACGGACACTTTGATTCATACTAGGCACATCGTGTATCGGATTGGGGTGGGGCTGATTCCTACATATCACAAATGACTTATGTATTGTTTTCCTAAAGTATCAAAACAATGAGAATGTTTTTTATTGGTTTTTAGTATGTTAGTTGTCTGTTTTATTAAAATTAAAGTCAATTTTAAATAAAAAGACACACTTGGAGTCATACTAGTTACATTGTGAGTCAGATTTTAGTAAAGATGATTTTTACACATCCAAAATGACTTATGGATAATTTTCCTAAAGTATCAAAACAATATGAATGTTTTTATCCTTTTTGAGTATGTCAGTTGTCTTTTTTAGTAAAATTAATGTCAATTTTAAATAAAAAGACACACTTGGAGTCATACTAGTCACACTGTGCATCAGATTGAGGAGAGGACAATTATTACATGTCTCAAATGACTTATGGATCGTTTTACTAATGTATTAAAACAATCAAAATGTTTTTTCTTGATTTTGAGTATGTCTCTTGTGTTTTTTTACTAAAATTTAATTTTAAACTGGAAACACACACTTTGATTCATACAGATTACATCGTGTGTTGGTTTGATGTGAGACTATTTCCTACATGTCAAAAATGAATTATAAATAGTTTTCCTAAATTATAAATACAAACTGAGCATATTTTTTCATTTTTCAGTGAGTGACACTTTTTTAACTTGAATGTTAATTTTAAATTGATAGCAGACACTTTGAGTCATACAGAGCACATCGTATATCGGATTGTGGTGTAGTTAATTCCTACATGTCACAAATGAGATATATATTATTTTACTAAAGTATCAAAAAATATTATTATGTTTTCTTAGTTTTGAGTATGGTATGTGTGTTTTTAACTACAATATAAATTATAAACTAAAAATATATCGTTCGAGTCATACCTTTTGAGTGCATGATCATAGTACAAGATTGAATTGTCCTTGTTGAAGAAGTAATTTATTCCTAGAAAAAATTAACCATCGGTTTAAACCTATAGAAATTCATTAATTGTGCTAAAATAAATATTTACATATGAGTATTTATGGAATATAATAAAATCTATCTTACCCTTTCACAATCATAAAGAGTACAAACTCCATGATAAACCATTTACCTTATTTGATGTAAAAAACTTCAGTGTGACCCATTATGTATTTTCAAAAGACACTAAACTCTATTATAATGTTTTACCCCATTTTGACATTATTAAACATCATTGTATCCCTTTATAGCATCCAAATGACACTGAAATCTAGGGAATCCATTAAGTCTTCTTGAATTGTACTACAGATAAGTATATCCTTTTCTATATTCTGAGTGATTATAAACTCTAACTTAATATCATAATTATTTGTTCATAAAAATGGGAATATCCCAATTTTCAAGTATTTTTTTTATTGAGAATAATGATTATTTTTTTATTAATGAACTTGTGAACAAGGATCATTTTACATAATGAATGTGCACATGCATAATGAATTTTACTTGTATGGATTTTACAAGCATTTTTTATATAATATCATGCATCTAATTTATGATTGAATATCCAAAATAATTCCACTACCCACCAAAGTGAAACCAATATACTGTTCTTTTCTAAAAATTCATGATTCCGTTGTTGAAAATTTTTATTTATTTTTTTAGAGTTTTTGGATCAATTTACTAGTTTCTTTTTCAAAGGGGTCATAATTTGTATTTTTTGTACTTTATGATTTCATTTGAAGTGAGTTTTTCATTTTCAGATATTTCTTCATAAGGTAGTTTCTTTTCATTTGATGTCATGTTTCCTTTGACACCATCCTAGCTTGATGACCATGATCTCTCAATGTTGGTTGTCCTCCAACAGTTCTATCATACATTTTCTATATTAGGTGGTTGATTACACATATATTTATTCAAATATTTGATTTAGATTATATACATGTTTGATGATTGGATTAATGTTGTATGACTATTAAGTGACTATTGGATCCACTACTAAGACCTTTTCTTTGTAGTGTAGAGAAGTCATGGGCAAGAAACTGCATCTTTTTTTTCAATTTTTTTTTGGTGAGGGGTTTCTTTCACACTTCATTAATATTTGATAGTACTTGGAATGTTCTAATATAAATTTTAGCCTATGATAATTTGTTTGAAAAAATAAGTAGTGTTTGTTTTGTTTCTAAAAAAATCATCCACTTAAATTTCTATATAAAATCACTTAAACAAGTGGTGAAAAACATATTTTCAATAAGCCACCTAAAATACTTGAACAATGGATCTTATCTCAAGTTACAATTGTTTTATGAACATTTCAATATTTTTACTTAAAAACAACCATGGTATGATTCTCATTCTACTCCATTGCCCAAAAATTTTATTATTTGCAAGCCAGCGCTTCGTCTCCTCCTCTGCCTCAGTCTCCACCTTTAACTCCTCCTCCACCTCATTATCAAAATATAACTCTCACTCCACATCATCCTCCGCCTTTTTCTCTACCTTTTTTTCTTCCTCCACCTCCACCATTGCCCAATAATTTTATTGTTTGCAGGTCAATGCTTCTAAACAAATTTATTTACGCTATTATACTTATCCTTGTGAAAGGGACCAAAAATCATATATAAGCATTCTAACAATAATGATTCACACCCCAAATATATTTCTAAGTTCATATATTGTACTAGATCACAAACATAGCAGTTAATCACCTAAATTTGATGTCAGAAAACATTTTAAAAAAATGTATGAGCCCACTCATCTCAAAACAAATTTACTTCATCTTTTGAGTACAAAGGTTTTCATCAATCGTAATAGTACTGAGAAAATATAAAAAAACAAATTATTAAGAAATAAATTTAATTAAATCTTAATTACCTTAAAAAATTACATGTTTAGGGATGTTGGTCTTTTCATGCTTTAGGATCTCTCTCATAAATTTGCAAACATAATATCCACAATCGGTTCCATTATCTTACTTCAGACACTACAGAAACATTGACCAAAATAAGTAAAAAAAATTGAAATATTTTTTGATAGTTAAATCTTTCTATATATACCTAATCAGTTTCCATTTATATTAATCCAAAGGCTTTATCCATTCAAACACTGAATACATGCCATGATTTATCTTATATTTAGCGATCACCATATTATAACAAAATTCTTGTTAAAACACATACTGAAACATATAATTTGAATTTTATCTATAAAATGTTGATTTTAGTGTATTAAGAATTCACAATACACATAATGTGTGGTAATTTTGTTGGATATTCATGCATTGGATCCAAAAAATAAATATTTGGGCTATCTAGATTAACTGTGATCAGCATTCAGTACTGCCTAAAAAAACAAAAAAAATAAGTAATGAAAAAATTAAAAATATATTTTATGTGATTATATTTTATAGTTTTTCATTTTCATTGTAGGAATAAAAAAGAGTATTTCATTTGATATTTTTTGCTCAAATTCTTTGAGTAACTCATCTTTTTTCTTATTAATTTCTTCATTATCCAAAATAAGTTTTTCCATAGAAATGATACAAGGATTAATGAATCCAAATCGTGTTTCACATGGTTTTAACTTTATACAGTAGTAATATAAATTCCTATAGAAAATATGAATAGTTATTAACTTTAATAAACATATTATATCACTATTTGGATAGATGTATTATGAAAATGTACCTTATGTATATATTCACAACTGAGACTCCCAACCATTCATGCTTGAGAATCTCATTTATAGTCTCAAGGCCAATTACGTCTATCATGAAAGTTCCATATATTTATTTTTTATATTTAATGTAAGTCATTTTTTCATATTTAAATTTGGTCTCTGTATGAAGTTGTAATGAAAATAAATATTTCTCTAAAACTGGAGGGGAGAAGGTGCTTCCAAAATGTCATTTTGATTTCTTGGTCAATTAACTAGACTGTCTTGATCTGACCTTCTATTTCCCCATCTCTTTATCAATATATAATATCAACTATTACAGGTTTTTCATATGAAAAAATTTGTTAAATACATACCCCATGTATCTTTATAAGATTAGATGGGCATGCTATGAAAGTTCTAATAGCATCATTGACCATTGTAATATATGGATCATCAAGAGGAATAGGAAACTCGGAAGTTTGATCATGAGCTACCTCAATCCCTACTCTCATGTGATATTTCGTGAGGAATTTATGGTGTATCTTTTCCTCTAGGATATTATACACCTTACCCCTCAAAACAAGGCATTGCATGGGTTTTGACAGATACAAATCACATATAACTATACCCTACAGAATTTTAGTAATATAAAGTTATTGGAAGTTGTCTGATTCACATTTATGAGAAAGTGTAATGAAAAAATTTATTACCTCGGGTAAGGTATGTGGTTGGGGGAATTCCTAGCCTCAGATCTAGTGGGGTCTTTTGGTTCATGTGCAGATCTTTGTTCCACTGTTGTTTCTCTTTGATGCTTTCTTATACATTGGTGTTCCAAATCAGATCGGACAATAATATATTATAATGTGTCTATTTGTGTCTATAATCATCTAAACATATTATATCGTACACCATTCTTTCTTTGCGATAGGGGTACATTGGTTTTGATATATGTTCTTTATTTTCAGTGCTCTTTTTTTATTTCATAAATTAACAATTTTGAATCAAATTGGATAAAATGAATGATTTAAAATAATATATTATCGACTCCAACACACCTGAAAAGATTTCTCATTATGAATATTGATGAAATCATTCCCTATTTCCTACTTTATAATGTGTTCATAACTAATTTGTGGGTGGGACTTTACTTTTTTCTTAGCATCCCTAAGATTTAACTTTTTAATAAGAGTCCAAAATCCTCTATGGGATTTTATAGCAGTCATTAAGAAAAATTTCTTCTATAAATATTCTAAAATAAATGAACTCTATAAGGAATAATGAAAAATAAATCAGCATTTCATTATATATATTTTTCGGTAAAATAGATAAAGTATATCGTAACATTAATTTTATATATTTCCAAAGGGTTTACTTCTTTATAGGTCAGATGTGGTGCCATGAATCAATATCAATCATCACATTCATCCTCATTGTGACCCCAAAATAACTAATGAACATTGACTTATTGCGATTAATAAGTTGGTCATGTTGATTCCAACCAACCTAAATTTTTATATTCTTATTTCTTACCTTGATAATTTTATTCAACAATGTGATTATTAATTCTTTTTGTTTTTTTCATCAACATGTTTTTTATTCCATAATAATTCTATATTTTCATAATCAATAGTCTTTTCATTCTTAGGATTGCTAACATCATCATGTTCAGAAAACATTGTCTTCATGAGTAGTCAAACATTTAATTTTTATTGAATAATAACAATGTAAACATAGACAAAGGATTTGAGAAGAGTCACATGTATTTTCTATTGAAAACTTTATAAACCCTTTAACTCCATATCCATACTCTTTTTTCAAGCGATTAGTGTGTTTTCATTTTTATGGAAATCAATAATTGAATTTAAGAAAATAATTACTCCACTATGATTGGTATTATCCTCTAAATTCATCTAAAGGTGAAATTTATAGACAACTATCATCCTCATTAGCTCCATCTTCCAAGTAGTTATTATTGAATTTTTTTACTTGATACTCGTCATCCATCTCTTTTTTACATGCACCTATGTTTCTTGAACTAATCTGAGCATTAATCATCCCATACTGGGTACCAATGATCACTTTGGATGATTGTTGCTCAGAGTAGTTCAAGCAACATAAAAGATATGGGGATGAGTGTCAAGCAAAAAAAAATCAATAATAACTGTTCAGGAGATTAAGTTGGTGAAGATGATAGTTTTCTCCTTAAAACATTTTAAATCACCACATCTTGATTTAAAATTTCAAATCTCATATCAAAATGCTAAAATGTCCATAACACTACCATGAGAACATCAACTCATCCCCACTAAGGTGCATCGACTCTAATCTATGTTACTAGTCATTTTTACCTCACTTGTATCTCAAATATAAGATCTCTATATCCATTTAGGTTCATGTGTAGTGTGTGATTATAAAAATATACAAGTAAATACTAACAGGGCCCCTAAAATATACAACAGAACATATATTTGAGTATATTTTCAAAGTAGTAACACTAAAAATACACATGTAATTAAATTAATTCTCTACTAAACAGGACACCATGATAATAAAATGTATTGACTTCATTTAAAATCAGTGAATTATAATAATCATGCCATAAATTTATACCATTGTTGTTCACTGGAATTCAAATCATTTCACTAATAAGAGGTCAACATTTGAATCATAGGAGGAGCAAAAATTATTTATCTTCCTCTTTAAATAACCACATCACAGGTACCATGAGATTCAACCTCAAACACCTAGAATTCAAGACCACCCCTTAGGGATAACCATTACATGTACTTATTTCATCTAAATCATGAAATTGATATTTTAGCACCCCCTTTTTTAGGTATGTAAGCCTTTATTTATTCCTTTTATGCATGGAAATTTGTTATGTAATTTTTTTAAGAGTTTGAAATGTTTTTGGAAGGTTTTGGGGGATTTATAAGGGATAATAATTTGATCACATTTAGAAAAAATCATGCAACACTTGCAGGAAACCATGAACAATGTAATAGGGGCCAGGGATAAGGCACACAGTTGGCGCACAGTGTTCCAAACCGTGTGACCTCCCTAGTCTATTCATGCAACATGGTATAGTGGGATTTTTCACGGTTGGTGCACGGTTTTTCTAACCACATAGACCAACCAATCAAGGAACCCTCTTGAGGTAGTAGAAGGCGCACAGTTAGCGCACGGTTTGCCTAACCGTGCATAGTTTAAAAGTGGGTTTTAAAAAATGGACCTCATTTGTTCTTAACCCTAAACACCCCATTTGAGCCCATTTTAACCCTCACTCATTATTTAATTATCTCCAAGTCTAGGGAACCTGTATCCATCATTTTTTAAGTATTTATAAGGGTCTTCTTGGTGGTTTGAAGCTATATATTCCTTGTTAAGTCTTCTTTGTGGTAGTTTTCTTGGTTTCTCTTAGATCTACTTGTCTCTCTCTCCCAGTTTCTTAGATATAATCTTTTTTCAAATAGATCTAGGGTTTTTAATGCCAATCATGGTTATATTTGGCCTTTTTTATGTTATGGGAATGGATATAAGGTATATTTTTGGATTTTTCACCCAGATTTATTGAGTGTTTGTGTCGTTGGTCACTTTTGCCAAAACCCTAAAGGAAGGTGTCACTATTGACTCCTCTTGTAAGAACTAGGTGAATTTGATTTAAAATTAATTTTTTTTCTTGAAATTGGTTTTGAAATTTATTTGAAAATATTATGTGAAACCTCTTTAGTGTTGTTTTATGTGTTTGGGGGGAAATGTGATGTTGTTTTGTAATATGATTTGTTATTGGATTTTAAAATGATGATTTTAAAATTGGTTTCTTAGTTTAATTTATGGAAAGGGTTATGAGAATGGTTTTCAATAAAAATCTTGTCTTATAGAAATGATGTTTGGAATAAATGGGTGAAATGGGTTTTGGAATAATTGTTGGAAATTTTGTTTGTCTTAAAAGGTTTTTTTGGTTTGGAAATTGTGGGGTAGCATGGTTTTAGAAAATATATTGGTTGATATGATTTTGGTAAATATTGATTTTATATTTTTTGGATTAAGTGGTTAATCATGAGTTGGATGTGATAGATAGTGGGCATGAAGTACCACGATCAAAGGGTTGTAATGTGGTCATTAAGTACCACAATAAAAAGGGGGTGGTGTTTGGAAGTTAATATACACTGTTAATGGTAACACCAACCTTGGGTGGTTGTGGGTTTTAAAAAATAGACCTCGTGCTTTCTTAACCCTAAAAACTCCATTTGAACCCCATTTCAACCCAAGATCATTATTTCCTTCTCTCCAAGGCTATAGAACCTATCCCCATCATTTTTTAATCATTTCAAAGGGTTTTCTTGGTGGTTTTAAGGTAGATATTCCTTGGTAAGTCTCCTTTGTGGTAGTTTTCTTGTTTTTTCTTAGATCTACTTGTATCTCTCTTATGGTTTCTTAGATCTAATCCTGTTTCAAATAGATATAGGGTTTTTAATTCCAATCATGGTTATATTTTTCCTTGTTGATGCTATGGGAATGGATCTAAGGCATATTTTTGGAGTTTTTACCCAGATTTGGTGGGCGTTTGTGTCGTTGTTCATTTTTACCAAAACCCTAGAGGTAGGTGGCCTCACTCTTGACTCCTCTTGTTAGAACTAGAAGAATTTGATTTAAAATTAATTTTTTTATTTAAATTTGTTTTTAAATTTATGTGAAAATCTTGTGTGAAACCTCTTTAGTGTTTTTTATGGGTTTTAGGGGAAATGTGATGTTGTTGTGTAATATGCTTCTTTGTTGGATTTTAAAATGATGATTTTAAAATCGGTTGTTGGGTTTGATTTATGGAAATGGGTTATGAAAATGGTTTTCAATAAAAAAAATTGTTTTATTAAAATGATGTTTGGAATAAATGGGTGAAATGGGTTTTGGAATAATTGTTGTAAATGTTTATTGGATTAAAAGGTTATTTTGCTTTGGAAATTGTTGGGTAGCATGGTTTTGGAAAATATATTGGTTGATATGATTTTGGTAAATATTTATTTTATAGTCGTTGAATTAATTGGTTAATCATGTGTTGGATGGGATAGATAGTGGTCATTAAGTACCACCATCAAAGGGTTGGAATGTGTTCATGAAGTACCACAATAAAAAGGGGATGGGGTTTGGATGTGAAGTTACACCGTTAATGGTAACACCAAGATTGGGTGGTTTTGTTGGGTTGTGTGTGTGATGAAGTGTATGTATTGGTTCATGTGAAATGAAATTTTTTATGCTAATATATAATGGGAAAAATGGTTAATGGCTTGTTGATTTATTTCCTTGAAAATTTGGTTGTTTGGGTAAACTGTTTTGCTAAGGATGTGTTTGGATTTTTTGAAATTATTGAAATGATTAATGGTTTATATAAATTTTTTTATATAAATGTTCTAACTTGATCTATCCTAGTGGAATTAGTAGGGAATTAATTTGGGGAAAGCCTACTGATTTTCATTACTCACCCCTACTTTGGAAATTTGGTGCTTTTGTAGATGTTGTATTTTGAGACACAGGTAAAGGTAAAGAATCTCATTTATTTAGTGGTTCATCATGATGCTTGGGAGGTCTTGTGGTGTTGGATCATGGATATTGGTGTGGAGTTATGGAGATTTATCTTGGAGTACTTGAGTTTTGTTTTAGAGGTATTCTACTTTGGTACTATGATTCTGGTTATGTTGTTTGGTTATGGTGGTCTGTTGGTATTGTTGAATTATATTACATTGTTATCATGCATCATAGAGTAACATTGGTTATGGTTTGTTTTCTTGTGTTTATTTATTTTGTAAAAGGGAAAATCTTCCCCCAATTATTCATGAATCCCTCAGAATTTATTTCTAACCTTTGGATCCTTGGATATGTCACTTATGACCAACTAGAATCTCCTCCTCGACTCAAGCCGATGAAGAGGGGTGAGACGTTACAAGTGGTATCAGTTTGTTGGGTCCTTTGGCATCCATTTTCGATCTTGGAGTTGGAATTCATTATCAATTTATTCTTTAAGTTGGGATAGTATAAATGAGTATGATTGTTTGGAATTGAAATGTATATCATAAAAATATGTTGCTAACCTTTTTATGTTGAACTTTAACTTACCAGATAGTTGGGAACATAAGTGTTTTGGAGACACTTATAGGAGTGTAATATCATTGTAGTGGGTTTAGACAATGAGAAGAGCATGAAATTCATGGTTTAAATGAATTCCCACTAGAATTTAATATCTCATTTGGAGTAATTATTTATGTTGTGATATTAATTTGTTAATTTTTGAAAAATATAGAAAGTGTTTTGAAATGTGTGATTTTTAAAAGAGAATGGTTCTGGTATTTTGAAAATGGGTTGATTTTCAAAACATGGTGGATGTTTTTTCACAGATTATTGAACATGGGAAATGTTGGATTTTGTAAATCATGTTTATGATAGTTGAAATCTGATAGAATTTGAAATTATTAAGGCTTCCTTTGCTAGAGAGTGAGGCTTTCGGTGTTTCTCATGTGAACAGAGAATAGAACTCAGTAGGCATCGTAGAAACCAACTAGAGGAAGCCGCTAAAAATGTGGTTTCACCTGAGCCCCAAGTGAACCAGCAGCTGGTACAGAGCATACTGAAAGCTTTTGAATCTATTGATTGTGGGAATAAAAGAGATGAACTAAGAAATTTGGACCATTTGGTTCGGTTTAAGAAGAAAAATCTACCCATCTTTTGGGGTGATTCAAAACCAGAAAGGGTGGAGGCGTGGCTAAATAGGATGAATTAAATCTTTGATTTCCTAGGAAACTGATGGAGTTCAAAGTCAATTTAAGGATGTACATGTTGGAAGATCTTCCATGTCAGTGGTGGGAGTTATAAATCTAGGCTAAAGTGGACCAAGGTATGGCATGGGAGGATTTCAAGGAATTTTTCAACAAATAATTCTATCCTCACGCATTTAGAATTTAGAGAACGATGGTTTTATTTAGATTGAAGTAGTAGAACCTTTTTGTGATATAATATGTGGCTAAATTCATGAATTTAGTCTAGTTTTCATCTGATATTGCTTCCAGTGGATCTTTGAAGATGCACATTTTTTAATCTGGGATGAGGTAGTAAATTTGTTTGAAGATCACGGTAATCTGTATAACAGATTGTACGGATATGGTCAACAAGGAAACCGTGGATTAAAGGGAAATATTAGGGGTTATGGGTGGATTATATATCATGATACCTATAGTAAATGGTGGAAACTATAACATGGGGAGCAATTGTAAGAGGGACACTTATTTCCAAGGTGGGAGTATGGCTCAAAATCTGATAGAAGGATCAATGAATCTTTTTAGAAAGCCTAAGAGCAAGTCTAGATATTTCCAATGTGGTGATCTAATACACATGAAGTGAGAATGTACATCGCCACCTTGAGCATGCCATAATTGTAATTAGACGAGGAAAATTCAGTGTTATTATCGCCATACTCTAAGGTCGGGTGTTCTAGACACTTCTCAAGGTTCACAGTTGTCTTTTTCCTCAACGGGAAGAGGACAGCAGAATACCCCTCATCAGCAAAACAAATTTAGTCATGGTGATTCCAGGAATACCATGACTCCTTAGCATGGGAAATTTCAGCTGGGAAATAAAGATAAAAGTGTGGTGAGTAAGCAGGTATTTGGAGTTGAGCGGGTTATTGTGAATGGACAACTTTTACCATCGACGGTGAGAGGTACAATTGTTTTAAATTCTACCCCTATGCAAGGATTGTTTGATACAGGTGCATCTCATATTTCATTGATTATCATGTTGTTGATTTGTTGGGTCTAAATGTGGAAATGATGCCTTTTTTTGAAACTTCAAACTCCTCTGGGTCAAAGAAAGTGTCAAGCCTTTCTATGTAGAGCTTGCTGTATAGGTGTCGGGTGACCGGTTTAGGGTTGACCTGGGTTGGTTCATGGCAGCCTAAATGGCCTAATTTCCCTAAATGACCTAAATTTTTCTAAATGGACTAAATTGGCCGAAATGGCATAATTTTCTGAAATGACCTAAATGGCCTAATTGGACTAAATGGCCTAATTAGACTAAATGACCTAATTAGTCTAATTAGACTAATTGGCCTAATTGGACTAAATGGACTAAATGGACTAAATGGCCTAATTGGGATAAATGGACTGAATAAACTAAATGCTTGAAATTGACCTAATGGCCTAATTGACCTAAATGGACTAAATTGGCCTAAATTGACTAATTGGCCTAAAAGACCTAAATTTCCTAATTGGCATAATTGGCCTAATTGGCCCAAATGTCCCAAATAGTCCTAATGAACTAAATGGATTAATTGACCTAAATGGCCTAAATTGCCAAAATTTTCCTAAATGGATTAATTTTCCTAAATGTCCTAATTAGCCTAATTGACCTAAATGGCCAAAATTGGCCTAAATGGCCAAAATTGGCCTAATTGGTCTAAATGGCCTAAATGGATTAATTGTACTAAATGGAGTAAATGGACTAATTGGTCTAATTGGCCTAAATGGACTAATTTTCCTAAATGACTTAAATTGGCATAATTGGAACAATTGGTCTAAATGACCTAAATTGGTCTAAATGGCCTAAATGACCTAACTAGTCTAATTGTACTAAATGGACTAATTTTCCTAAGTGGAATAAGTGGTATAATTAGTATAATTGGAATGAATGACCTAAATTGGCCTAAATGTCCTAATTGGCGTAAATGGCCTAAATTGCCTAATTGGCCTAATTGGACTAGTTGGACTAATTGGTCTAAATGACCTAAATTGTCCTAAATGGACTAAATATGTAATGTCCCAAAAATTCTGTATATATATTTTTAATTATATGGAATTATTTCGAGACCGAAAAATATGACGGCCCGTGATTCCAAGGCACAGAATTCCTGGAATGATCCGTCGAATTTTGGTTGAGTTTAAATATTCGTGTGTAAGTAGTTTTCTTGAAAAAAGTGGAATAAATCTTAAATGGTAACTTAGATCAAAAATATGAGGGAACCATTGTGTTCAAGATGGTGGGTTTACCCTAGGCGGGACTTAAGTTTAGTCAGCGCAGGCCTCCAATGAGAAAACACAAAAATGGAATAATTGTAAATAAAATAATTAAATAATTTTTTTTCAAATGTTTATAACTCATAAAAGGTAACTCGAATTGAAAATCCGAGACAAACGTTGTACTCATGAGGTCATGATTTATTTAAGGAGATACTAACTTTGGCTGGCGCGGGCCACCAGTGAAAGTTAGTTTTTGGCTATAAATAAAATAATTAAGTGCAAATTATTTTATTGTAAAATCCATAAATTTTAAACAGTAACTTGGATTCAAAATCCGAGAGTATCATTGAGTTATTTGGGGCGTGTTTCACTTGGGAAGATCCTAACCTCGACCGGCGCGGGTCGTGGGTGACTATTAATAATTTTCCAAACTTTTTTTTCGGGTACGTTCAATAAATGCGTGAGCAGCATCATATAACTTTTTAAATGGTGCTTGGAATTGAAATCTGAGGGCACCATTGAACTCACAACACTGATATTCTCTTAAGGAGACCTTCACCTTGACTGCAGTAGGTTGAGGGTGAAAGTTAGTTTTCATGAATTTCGTGGGAGATTTAAAAGAATAAAAATAAAATAAAGAATAACTTTTATTTTATTTTTAAAACCTCCCATTTGATGTTTAGTGGTGGGGACCACCCGAACTAAAAATCCCCAATTTAAATTCAAAGGTGGGGACCACCCGACCCTTGAACTCCCCCTTTAATGGGAGATAACTCTTGGTTTTCCTCTCATTGATGTGCCAACTCAATTAGTTTATTTAATAAACTTATTTTGCACTTCACCATTTGGTTAGAGGATTGTTGGAAAAAGGGAGAGCTCTGGAGAACTTGGAAGGAGATTCTTCAATGAAGAATATCCACTGCAATGAAGAGCATCCTCTGGAATCAGATAACAAGGACGACACTTGAGCCCGGATTGAAAACATCTTGTGGGAGCAACGAATGCCGACGTCATCATCTCATCGACTTCGCCTTCTTCCTCACGCCACCTCTAATGAACAAACGAGGAAGGGGTTTTTATATATGTTTGATTTTTTTTTTGATTCTTCATATCCTAAATTCATGATGACGATGGCCAAATGAACATGGACATTGTCCCACACATAAACCATGCTCCTCTTTCTTTTTATTCTTCACGCGTTCATCAACGCCAAATAATTAAGCATGTTGGAAATGTAATATTTTTTTGAGCGCAACATATGGACACGGAGCCCTTGACCCAAGGATCAAAAATATGCGATCGTTCTAATTTTTGGGCATAGAACGAAGCTACAATGTTCTATGGAAGGGGAGACATTGTAGCGGTTTGGTGCGGTTGCGGCAGGCATCTGGTGAGTCAGTTCAGATAAGTGAAAGCTGAGGTGGCTCGCGGCGGTGTGAGCAGGAGGCCGGGACAACGGCAGGCCGAAGGGAAGTAGCTCCCTAACGGTGCGGGGGCCAGGCGGACAGCGGGTGCGGGCCGTGCGAAGCAGTCGCGGGAGGGAGCAGGTGTGGCCGACGGAAGGCAGCGGCGGCGTCCAGGTGGTGCAGGGTAGCGTGCACTTTCTGGGATGCTGTTAGGAAGTTAGATGTGTGGAGGCTGAAAATTTTGGTTTGAGGAGGTGCTAATTGGGAGAAGAAAATGTGAAATAAGGATAAGATTGGAGAGAGAAATAAATATGAAGGGAATAAAATTTAAGGATAAATAAATGGTAAAGGATGGATGATTTGGGTTTTGTGTGCAGCACATGGAAGATTTAAGGTTTTCTGCATGGAATGAGCTTTAGAGTTGAAGGAAAAATAAAATTGTTAAATTAATAATAATAATAATATAATAATGTTATTATTATTTTCATTGGGAAAACCATATTTTGACTGTATCTTCTTTGTGAGACCTCGGTTTCATGAACCCTCAGCGGAAGTATGACCCTGACTTTGAGATGGAAATTATGAGTCCAATATTGGACATATTTTTTGGGTTTTCGGATTGGGTACCCTAAACTCTCAAATAATAATAATAATATATTATTATTAAATCTTTGACCCTCTATAAATTCTGTGTGCGACGTCCGATTGACTTACCATCAACGGTGATGTGATCCTATCATTAAGACGGTCGATTTAAGTCTAATGTTGAATATTAAATTCTGGTTCATGGCTCGGGTCCACAAAACAACCAATAATATTATTAATATTATTATTGCGGGATCTTATATTCTACATATCTATCTCATACGGTGTCGAAATGACGAACCGTCTGCGGCGCTGAAATCCTTGAGGCAAGGCAGTTCTTTAGAGATACTCCACGTGACTTTCGGAAAAAGTTGGAGTTTGGCTGGGTTGGATCGTACTCAATTTCAACCGGGCCCTCAGCACTAAAATGTCTATAGCTTATAGACCGGGTGTCCGGTTGACGCACTGTCTGTTCCGTTAAGACCCCTATTATATGGAGGTACTCTAGGATAATTCTTCTTGGGACTTTGTGGCAGTTGGAGTATCTACCATTTTCTTGAGGAGAGGACCCTCCTGGAGACGAGCAATATTAGTGCGGGAACATAGTAGCTGGCTCTGACGTGAAGAATGAATAGTGATCCTGTGAGGGTCAGCACCGAGCGATCCTATGTGGGTCAGCACCAACCGATCCTGTGTGGGTCAACAATAAGCGATCCTGTGTGGGTCAGCACCTAGGGATCCTGTGTGGGTCAACACCGAGCGATCCTGTGTTGGTCAGCACCGAGCGATCCTGTGTGGGTCAGCACCGAGCGGTCCTGTGTGGGTCAGCACCGAGCGATCCTCTATGGGTCAGCACCTAGAGATCCTATGTGGGTCTGATGACATATTGATAATGTACTAGTATCCTGTGTGGGTCTAACTATGTACTATGATTCTCTGTGGTTCTGATGATGGTTAGGGATCCTTCATGGGTCTACCTCTTAACAGAGTAAGATTATTCAGTAGTTACATCTAATCATCTCTACTATTGTACCTAAGAAATACTTGGTGTGAGATGAGTCAGTAACTTTGTGGTATTCTTCTGTGTGGAATACCTGTGTGGTACTTACCTTCTTGGTGTTTCTTCCTTTGTGGAATAGTTGAGCTTTGGGATTTTGAGTTGGACCTTGTGTTTCCTCATGAATGAGACGGGTATACTTGATAACTTGGGTATATGTAAGGGAATATACCTAAGTAGGTTTGTCAAATGATTTCATGCTTTTTGGTTTATCCCTTGTGGATTTTATGAGACATTCAGGGTCTCGGGGTCCCTACTGAGTATCATTATACTCACCCCTGCACGAGCTATGCCCACACTTTGTTGTGTTTGGTGTAGACGACAGACAACGCTGACTAAGGACAAGAGTACTAGGACTGAAGGTAGCTCAGAGGTGGACCTTAGACAAGGAGTACTGCAGAGATGACCGATTGAGAGTTGTACCTACCCTTCAGGTAGGATCCTTGTTGGATGTTCACAAGAGCTATTCTGGTTTACTTGTACTTTCAGTTTCTTGTACTTTACAGTTGGGCTTGTATTCTGACCCCTTTTACTTACTGTACTCACTCTGTTTACTATTCAGTTTACTTGAGTTCATATCTTGTTGGTGCTTGGTTGCATGTGCTTACAGGTTATAAAGGCAATGCCTTCCCAGTTTTAGGGAATCCAATGTTGGTGCGGTGGCCGACGTATCCATACACCAGGACCCTGACTTCTAATTTCTGACTCAGTGAACGAAAACACTGATTGCGTGTGTGTTTTGAAAATTTTTCTTGTGTTTTCTTGAGTCAGCTCACCAGGTATATCTAAATGACTATGGCGCACCTGTTCCATATCAGGATGCCGCTGCGTACACAACCAGGTAGGATTCCCGATAGAGTACACGATGACGGACCACCGAGCGACGAGGCTCCGGTGCAAGGCCCTCTTACTATGTTGGCACCTTCGGGTGGTGTACCAGTAGCACCACCACCCATTGGGTAGTATTTTCCACCAGACGCACTAGCGGACATTGCATGCTGACTGAGCGCATTTCACAAGTTCCAACAGTAGAGGTCTCCAACGTTTCAAGGCGAGACAGATTCCCACCCAGCTGAGGGCTAGCTGGAGGTAGTTGCTAGAGTTTTCTGCATAGTTGAGACACCAGTAGAGTATATGGTGATCTTAGATACTAGAATTTTTCATTGAGTGACCATGAGGATGGTCCGCATAGTGATGAGGCTTCGGTAGGTGGATCATTAACCGAGATAGTACCTTCGGGTAGTGTGTCAGCTATATCACTGCCCGTTGGTCAGCAGTTACAACCGGCAGTACCGGTAGAGGACACATATAGGCTTAGTGCCTTACGTGTGATTCAGTATCAGATACCCCTCAGGTTCCGAGGCGAGCCTAACTCACAGGCGGCTAAGGACTTAATTGAGGAGGTGGCTGAGAGATCTCTAGAGCTTCTATAGCTTCAGCAAGATGACATGTCGGTATCTGAGTATTCATCGAGGTGTACCGATTATTCCTGGTACTCGATGAATATGATATGATTAATTCTTCAGAGCTAATACCTCTGAGCGAGGTGTCTTTAGGAACATCCGAGCCAGCACTATTCCTCTATGCATTCCTACTTATGTTGGGGTGCTAGAGAGTACCATTGTGGTTGAATTTTATTTGGCTTAGCGGATACATCCAGTGAATGTTAGTAGTGGGAAAACAGGAAATCGGCGCCAGTCTTAGAGACTTGGGTGTTTAAAAATGTTTCGGGAAGAAAGTGTTAGGGATAGATGAATCTGCAGGGCAACAGATGTGGAAGCATATCTAGGAGAGCAGTATGAGGTGGTGTACTTTTCAACATGTTACAACCACCACCCTTTTTGTGAAACCCACCAGGCTCATAGAGCTGGAGGACAGGGGAAGGGAGTAGTTGCATGCGGTCAAGGGGTGTGACCCAAGGGATCTAGGAATGATTTGAGGTACGTTCTGTGAATACTACTAGCTACCGTATCAATAGACATAGGTACCAATTATTCCTTCCTTCCACGAATCATGTCCAAGACCTAGAGTTTCCGGTTAAACCATTGATATGACCCTCATGTCTAGAGATGCCTTTGGGAGGATACTCGATAATCACATGTACGCCGACAGTGTGATCTGAGCCTTGAGGTGAGAGTTTCGGTTGGAACCTCTTGGTGGTAGTGTCGAGGCCTTACGACGTTAGTTTGGGTATGACTGGACATCCACAATTCATACACAGATTGACTATATTAGGCAAAAATGTTGTGGTTTATTTACAATGTTGGGATGAGGTTTTTCTTAGTCAGTAAAAAAGGAAACCTAGGCACCACAGGTTAAACTCATGAATAGGAGGGTGCAACTGATCACTCTTGAGTCAGCCAACCTTACCCTGGTGGCAGTAGGATTTTTGAGTTTTCATGTTCCCAATGTGAGTGGCTAGAGTTCCTCTAGGAATATAACTTTGAGATAGTCTATACTCCTGGGAAGGGGAACGTGGTAGCAGATGCACTCAGTAGGAGGTTTGGTCTGCAGTTGCTGAGTGAGGCGACAGAGCAGCTAGCTGCTTTATGGATATCCTACATGGATCCGGATGGAGCATCTTATCTTTAGTCTCTGACAGTCACTCCCCCACTTCTTCAGCGAGTCAGGGAGGCACAGCGTGGAGACACTGACTACGAGGCTCGACGTGTTCAGATATCCTTAGGGAAGCCACCTAATTGATTTTATGAAAGTGGGGAGCACGTAATCTTCTTCAGAGGATGTACCATGGTACCAATATCTCTACAAGAGGAGGTGTTTATGGAGTCCCATACGTCCCCTCTGATGGTACATCCTAGTGTGGTGAAGATGTATTAGGATCTCCGACGTCAGTACTGATGGCTCAGGATGAAGGAAGCAGTGGCAGAGTTTGTATCATGATGTCTCAATTGTCAGCAAGTGAATACTGACAGAGTTGGTAGAAGTATTATGCTAACAAGATACAGAGACCTATGGAGTTTGAGGATGGTGACCACGTCTTTCTACGGGTCTCACCTCAATGAGGTTTTCGGAGATTTGGCCTGGGTGTCAAGTTATCTCCGAGATTCATCGGACCCTTTCAGGTCCTTATCAGAGTTGGTGATGTGGCATATCGCCTAGACCTTCCACCACAGTTGAATAAGGTGCACAACTTCTTCCATTTTTTCCATCTGAGGAGATACATGCCCGACACATCTCACATCATCGAACACGGCGAGCTGGACATCGAGGATGGGGCGACGTTTTCGGAGGTTCCAGTGGAAATTGAGGATCGATAGGAGAGAGTCGTTCATGGGAAATTTATACATTTTGTGTGTGTACGTTGGCAGCACGGGAACCTCCAGAAGATCACATGGGAGTAGGAGGCTCTGATTCGTGCTCAGTACCCTCTTTTGGATGTTTTTCCTTTTTGTGGCTTTTGGGGAAGTAAGGCCCTAAGGTGGGGAGAATGTAATGTCCCAGAAATTCCATATATATTTTTTTTAATTATATGGAATTATTTTTAGATCGTGAAATCTAACGGTGCGTGATTCTGAGGCCCGGAGTGCCCGGAATGATCCATCGAAGTTTGGTTGAGTTTAAATTAGCATGCATAAGCATTTTTCCTGAAAAAGTGAAATAACTCTTAAACGGTAACTCCGATCAGAAATCTGAGGGCACCGTTGCGTTCAGGATGGCAATTTTACCCTAGGTGAGACTTAAGTTTAGTCGGCGCGGGGCTCCTGTGAGAAAACCCAAAAATGGAATAATCGTAAATAAAATAATTAAATAAATTATTTTATTTTTCAAATTCTTATAACTCACAAACGGTAACTCGGATTGAAAATATGAGACAACCATTGAACTCATGAGGGCATACTTTATTTAAGAAGATACTAAGTTTGGTTGGCGTGGGTCACCAGTGAATGTTAGTTTTTGGCCGTAAATAAAATAATTAAGTGAAAATTATTTTATTGTAAAATCCATAACTTTTAAATGGTAACTCAGATTGAAAATACGGGAGTACCATTGGGTTCTTTGGGGAATGTTTCACTTGGGAAGATCCTAACATCGAACGGCGTGGGTCGAGGGTGACTGTTAATAATTTTTTGAACTTTTTTTTCGGGTACGTTCAGTAAACACACGAGCGACATTATATAACTTTTGAACCGGTGATCGGAATTGAAATATGAGGTCACCGTTTAACTCACATCACTGATATTCGTTTAAGGAGTCCTTCACCTTGACTGCAGTAGGTCGAGGGTGAATGTTAGTTTTCGTTAATTTCGTGGGAGAGTTAAAAGAATAAAAATAAATTAAAGAACAACTTTTATTTTATTTTTAAAACCTCCCATTTGATGTTTATTGGTGGGGACCACCCGAACTGAAAACCACCAATTTAAATTCAAAGGTGGGGACCACCCAACCCTTGAACCCCCTTTAATGGGAGATAACTCTTGGTTTTCCTCCCATTGATGTGCCAACTCAATTAGTTTATTTAATATACTTATTTGGTACTTCACCATTTGGCTGGATGATTGTTGGAAAAAGGGAGAGCTCTTGAGAACTTAGAAGGAGATTATTCAATGAAGAATATCCACTAAAATGAAGAGCATCCTCTGGAATTAGAGAATGAGGACGACGCTTGAGACGGAATCGAAAACATGTGGGAGCAATGAAAGCTGACGTCATCATATCATCGACTTCGTCTTCTTCCTCACGCCACCTCTAACGGACAATCGAGGTAGGGGTTTTTATATATGTTTGAATTTGTTTTGTTGATTATATATATCCTAAATTTATAATGACAATGGCCAAACGAACATGGCCATCATCCCGTACATAAACCATGCTCTTCTTTATTTTTATTCTTCATGAGTTCATCGACGCCAAATAATTAAGCATCCTGGAAACACAATATTGTGTTGATCGCAACATATAGACATAGATCCCTCAACCAAAGGATCACAAATATGCAATCGTTACAATTTTTGGGCACAGAAAGAAGATGCAATGTCCTCTGGAAGGGGTGACACAGCGGCGGTTCGACGCGGTTGCGGCAGGCATCCGGCGAGGCGGTTCGGATAAGCAACAACCGAGGTGGATCACAACGGTGCGATTGGGAGGCCAGGATGACGATAGGATGAAGGGGAGCGGCTCCCTAGTGGCACGGTGGCCAGGGGGACAGCAGGTGCGGGCCGTGCGAAGTAGCCGTGGGAGGTAGCAGTTGTGGCCAATGGAAGGTGGTGGCGGCATTCAGGCGGTGCAAGGCAGCGTGCTCTTTACGAGATGCCGTTAGGAATTCAGATGTGTGGTGGGTGGAAATTTGGGTTTGAGGAGGCGCTAATTGGGAGAAGAAAACGTGAAATAAATATTAGATTGGAGAGAGAAATAAATAGGAAGGGAATAATATTTAAGGAGAAATAAATGGTAAAGGATGATTGATTTGGGGGGTTGTGTGCAGCGCATGGGAGATTGAAGGTTTTGTGCGTGGAATGAGCTTTGGAGTTGAAGGAAAAATAAAATGGTTAAATTAAAAATAATAATAATATAATAATGTTATTATTATTTTCATTGGGAAACCGTATTTTGACTGTATCTTCTTCGTGCAACCTCGGTTTCACGAATCGTTAGCAGAAGTACGACGCTCACTTCGAGACAGAAATTATGAGTCCCATATTGGATGTCTTTTTCAGGTTTTCGGATTGGGTACCCAAAACGCTCAAATAATAATAATATATTATTATTATTAAATTTTTGACCCTCTATAACTCCTACGTGTGACGTCTGATTGACTTACCGTCAACGACGGTGTGATCTTGTCATTAAGACGGCCGACTTAAGTCTAATGTTGAATATTAAATTCTGGTTCGTGGCACGGTTCCACGAAACACCCAATAATATTATTAATATTATTATTATGGGATCTTGTATTCTACATATCTCCCTTGTACGGTGTCGAAATGAAGAACCGTCTGCGGTGCTGAAATCCTTGAGGCGAGGCGGTTCTTTAGAGATACTTCACGTGACTTTTAGTTAAAGTTGTAGTTTGGTCGGGTTGGATCATACTCGAATCCAACCGGGCCCTCGGCACTAAAATGCCTATATCTTACAGATCGAGCATCTGGTTGGCACACCGTCTGTTGCGTTGAGACCCCTTTTACATGGAGGTCCTTTGGGATACTTATTTGTGGGACATCATGGTAGTTGGAGTATCGACCATTGGATTGAGGAGCGGACCCTCCCAGAGATGATTAAGCTTAGTGAGGGAACCCAGTAGCTGGATGTGATGTGAAGAATGAATAGTGATCTTGTGTGGGTCAGCACCGAGCGATCCTGTGTGGGTTAGCAACGAACAATCCTGTGTGGGTCAACACCAAGCGATCCTATGTGGGTCAGCACCTAGCGATCCTGTTTGGGTCAGCACCGAGCGATCCTGTGTGGGTCAACACCGAGCGATCCTGTGTGGGTCAGCACCGAGCGATCTTGTGTGGGTCAGCACCCAGCGATCCTGTGTGGGTCAGAACCGAGCGATTCAGTGTGGGTCAACACCTAGAGATCCTATGTGGGTCTAATGACATATTGACGAGGTACTAGGATCATGTGTGGGTCTAAATATGTACTATGATCCTCCGTGGGTCTGATGATGATTAGGGATCCTTCGTGGGTCTGCCTATTAATAGAGTAATATGATTTAGTAGTTACATATAATCATCTCTACTACTATACCTAATAAATACCTAATGTAAGTTGAGTCAATAACTTTGTGGTATTCTTCTGTGTGTTCATGGTGTTCCTTCCTTTGTGGAATAGTTGAGATTTGGGCTTTTGAGTTGGACCATTTGTTTCCTCATGAATGAGATGGGTATAATTGATAACTTCGGTATATGTATGGGAATATACCTGAGTAGGGTTGTCAATTGATTTAATGATTTTTGGTTTATCCTTTGTGGATTTTGTGCGACCTTGAGGGTCTTAGGGTCCCTACTGAGTATCGTTATACTCACCCCTGAATGGGTTATGCCCTCACTTCATTGTGTTTGGTGCAGACGACGGACAACCTTGACTAAGGACAAGAGTACTAGGACTAGAGGTAGCTCGGAGGTGGACCTTAGAAGAGGTGTACCAAAGAGATAACTGATCGAGAGCTCTACCTACCCTTCAGGTAGGATCCTTTGCGGGTGTTCACAGGAGCTATTCCAGTTTACTTGTACTTTTAGTTTCTTGTACTTTCCAGTTGGGCTTGTATTCTGGCCCCTTTTACTTTCAGCACTCACTCTGTTTACTATTTAGTTTTCTTGAGTTCGTATCTTGTTGTGTGCTTGGTTGTGTGTGCTTACATGTTATAAAGAAAATGCCTTCCTAGTTTTAGGGAATACGCCTTCGGTGCTAGTCTCCAGCCCCTAGCCTATGGAAGGCGGACTTGGGGTAGTCACGGCATGGGCCCCAGGGGACGGGTCGTGACAAAATATCCTAATTTGCCTAATTGGACTAAATTTTCCTAAATGGAATAAATGGCCAAAATTGGCCTAATTGTCTAATTGGACCAAATGGTGTAAATTGTCCTAAATTGAAAAAAAATAACTTATTGGATTAATTGGACTAATTGGCCTAAATGGACTAAATTGTCCTAAATGGAAAAATGGTATAATTGACCAAAATGACCTCAGTTAGCCTAATTTTCCTAATTCACCTAAATTTCCTAAATTGTCTAATTGGTCTAATTGTCCTAATTGGCCTAATCAGCCTAAATTGGCCAAATAAGCTTACATTTCCTAATCGGCCTAATTGGCCTAAATATTCTAAATTGGACAAAATGGACTAATTGGATGAATTATATTAAATGGTCTAAATTAGCCTAAATAACCTAAATGATCTAAATTGGCCTAAATGGTCGAATTGGCCTAAATGGTCTAAATTGTCTAATTGGCCTAATTGATCTAAATGACCTAAATGACTTAAATTGCCTAAATGGCCTAAATAGACTAAATGAACTAAATGATCTAATTGCCTAATTGGCCTAAATGGCCCAAATGGCTGAAATTGGCCAAAATGGTCTAATTGTCCTAATTGGCATAAATTGATTAATTGGCCTAAGTGACCTAATTGACTTAATTGGACTAAATGGCCTAAATGAACTAATTTTCCTAATTGGCCTAATTAGGCTAAATGTTATAAATTATCCTAAATGGCCTAAATTGGCCTAATTGGCCTAATTGGTCTAAATGGCCTAAATTTGTCTAAATGGTCTAATTGGCCTAAATGACCTAAATGGACTAATTGATATAATTGGTCTAAATGGACTAATTGGCCTAAATGGCCAAAACGACCTAATTGGCCTAAATTGACCTAAATGGCCTAAATTGGATAAATGGACTAAATTAGCCTAAATGGACTAAATTGGCCTAAATGGCATAATTTTCCTAATTGGCATGAATTGGCCTGAATTTCCAAATTGACCTAATTTTTCTAATTTTACTAATTAGTCTAAATGAGCTAAATTGGCCTAATTTTCCTAAATTTTCTAATTGACCTAATTGGCCTAATTGACCTAAATGGCCTAAATTTACCTAAGTGGCTAAAATGGAAAAAATTGGCCTAAATGGCCTAAATTGACCTAATTGGCCTAAATTCCCTAAATTGCATAATTAGTCTAATTTATCTAAATGGTCTAAATTGATGAGGATCATGGAACACATGGGCATCACGGGGTTGGAGGCGGACATGATGAGGAAGGCGGAATGCACACAAGGGGACAAGACCCTTTGCGTGGAATTGGAGGCCCAATGACAAGGGAGCGGACCAAGAGAATGAAGGAGGCCTTAAATGGATTAATCATGGAATTCCAAGAGGAGGCCCAACACCTTTGCTTGGGGGAAGCATTCGGGCCTATAATTACATTAATTAAGGCCCAAACATGCTTTTAAAAACCCAACCCAAGTGGTGCTACGAGATTTCAAGCCCACCCACCATGGAATCTTCAAAGTCAAAAGGTGGTGGGCTACTTGTCTTTTCTTTTTCCAAAAGGGTGTGCTACTTGTCTCCTAAAGTCTTGGTCAAGTGCCAAAGTTGTCAAAAGCATCCTATAGGCTTTTTGACTATGGAAAACTAGCCATTAGACTAATGTAAAGAGCCACCCCATGTGTAATTCGAATTTCAAGTTTCTTTGGCTATAAATAGCCACCCCCTTGTACTCTTGAAGCATCATGAATGAAGGTAATGTTATTATGGTGAGTTTTGCTTGCAACCTTTGTGTTCTTGCTTAATTCTTGACTTATCAAAGGATTGGTCATCCTTTGTGGCGTCTTGTGGCTAGAGTTCTTAGAGACAAGTTCTCTTTGGGTTCTACCTTGACCATTTCCCCCTTCCTTCTCATTTCACTATCCGCACACCAAATACACTTGTTTTCTTGCGGCGATCCGGGTGCTCAACGCGCGAACATTATACAAGGTTCCTAGGACAATTCCTAGCGGGTCTTGCATCGCGTATCATTTGGTATCAGAGCCCATTTGCAAGAAATCAGGTTCTTTCTTTCTTATCCTTTCTTCCATTTTCATTTCTCTTCAAATCGGGCCAACAACAATTCTGGTCCATTTTCTTCTTCCCCTACAGACGTCATTTCTTCGTCGTTTCGGACGTACAGTATATCCTTCTTGTAGTTGAGAAGCTCATCTTTCTTCTCCATTTGGGATCATTAAAATCAAAGCTATACATAGCGAGATACAGCGGGTTCAAATTTTGCAAAAAATTCTGCAATTTTAAAACCACGCAAATCTCACGTTGATTCCATTTGATGTTACAAATTATTGCTTCTCCTGCATTTAAATATTGAAAAAAAATTCATCTTGTTGCCACTGCATCTACCAAAAAAAAAAGCCAAAAAAAAAACAAAAAAAAAATCAGAAAAAAAAATTAAAGGCTCAAAAAAAAAAAATTGCAACATTTTGAATTCTACGTCCCATTTTCATTCTTCTTCTTCCCTTTTCTTCCTCTTCCCAAATTTTTCATCTTGAATCCAATTTGAATTTTATCTTTGAATTCTAGTTCGGGATTGCCACATTTCAAAGATCCTTTCGATTTGTTGAAATTGGGTAAGAACGCTATAGGAAGCAAGTTGAGGGGTAAAAGGCAAGAGTGTTACATTTTGATAAAAGCCAAAATTGAGTGAAACACGAGCGAACAAATTGTTTTGAGTGTAAACAAGTGAGGGAGTGTGTGAGGTCCATTTTTCCTTTCCCTTTCATTTTTTCTCACAGGATACGTAAATGGCGGAGTCGAGTAACACCAGTGAAGCGGACATTAAGATGTTCATGAGGGCTGTACAAGAACAATTCCAAAGGTTGAATGCGAGGATGGATGAACTTCAATCCCCTTCCAATTCTAGAGCACCACCAAGGAGGCGAGTTGTTGAAGAAGAGGAGGAGTTATCCGATTTTCACGAGTCACCAATTCGGAGAAATCAACCACCATGGAGGCAAGCCAATGATCTTGGAGGAGTGAAGTTGAGGATCCCTTCATTCCAAGGTAAGAATGATCCTGAAACTTACTTGGAATGGGAAAGAAAGGTCGAACATGTTTTTGGTTGTCACACCTATTCGGAGGAAAACAAAGTGAAGTTGGCGGCCGTGGAGTTCACCGATTATGCTAGTATTTGGTGGGACCAACTACAAGTGAGTCGACGGCGAAGTGGAGAAAGACCCATCCACACTTGGGAGGAGATGAAAGTGGTAATGCGTAAGAGGTTCATTTCTAGCCACTATTATCGTGATTTATTCCTCAAGTTGCAGGGTTTGAAACAAGGGGTCATGAGTGTTGAGGAGTATCACAAAGAGATGGAGATCATCATGATTCGAGCGAATATTGATGAGGAGCGAGAGGCCACCATGGCAAGGTTTGTGAACGGCCTCAACCATGACATCCGGGACATAGTGGACATGCACCACTACTTGGACATGGAGGATCTACTTCACATGTCCACCAAAGCGGAGAGGCAAGTAAAGGCAAGAAGGATGCGTCCTACATCTTATGGTAAGGATTCTAAACCTTCATTCAAGTTTAAGGATTCCAAACCACAAGAGCATGTAAGGGAACACAAAACTGATTCGAAGGAGTTGCCCAAACCAAAACCATTATTTCCGGAATCTAAAGGTAAAATGGGTAAGGTTGTTTCCAAATCACGAGATATCAAATGTTTTAAATGTCAAGGATTTGGACATATTGCCTCACAATGCCCAAACAAGAGAACTGATATGGATCAGATTCAGCACAAGGAGAATAATTTTGGGCTTGATAAAAATTCCAAGCCCAATTGTTGTTCGAATTGGACCAGCCCACACTTCTTGATGTCCAACACTATGGTGGGCCACAACACACTTATTTGGGACCCAAAATCATTTATCCACATGGCAAATGGTGGAAATTCGTAGCTGCACATTAATGAGGAGAGAGAAGGTGGAGAAAAGCATCATTAAGAGGGAATCCCGCTACTTTGGCTAGTGGGGTCATTAAATGGCATGGGAAAGTGTTATTTTATGCTTTTTATGTGCCTTTTGGGTTCCCCATGTCTTGTAACTCGAATTGGAGCATTTTTCTTTATTTATTTTGTCTTTATATTGTATTTTCACTCCTTTGTAATGGGGATAGATGAATGTGACGGGATTTTGAAGTTTGCTGTGCAATCTTCTTGCTTTAGCCTCTTCCCTTTGCCCGGAATTGGTGGTGCATCTCCATCGCTGGTGACGTTGTCTTTAAGCGTGGAGAAACCTTGGCGGGTGGCATTGCCTTTAAGCCTCGGTCATTCGGCTACATTACGCTGCTCCTCTTCACTTACTCATTTTTGAGCTTCCGGCGACGCATCAATTGGTATCAGAGGCGCGGTTCCAACGAGTAAGTTCTATCACATTCTTCTTATTACTCTCCATCATGTCTCGCAAGAGCGGATCTTCTACTCCTCCTGCTCCATGGGAAATAGCTAATGCACAGCTACAATCACAAATTACTCAAATCGGTGAGCAACTTGCTCAACTTTTGAGAGCACGGCGACCTGACTCCCCTCCACCGCAGCGACATCCTCGACGTCCATCACCACATAATAGACGCAATCCAGCACCATTTTATGAAGATCATGCAAATGGTGATGATTCCAGCGATTCAGAGGTAGATATGCGAAGAAGAAGAGATGATGAAGACATTGAAAGAGGGTTGAGGATCGACATTCCAGATTTTTATGGGAGTATGAATCCGGATGATTTTCTGGATTGGATGCGGGAAATCGAACGGTTCTTCGAATTTAAGAATTGTTCTGACGAGAAGAAGTGCAAGGTAGCCATTCTGAAATTTAAAGATTATGCATCACTTTGGTGGGAAAATCTGAAGAAACAGCGGGAACGTGATGATAAAGGCAAGATACGCTCATGGGAGAAGTTGAAAAAGCTTTTGAGGAGACGATTTCTGCCTGAGAATTATAAGCAAGATCTTTATTTTCGAATGCATAGCCTACGACAAGGAGATAAGTCTGTTGAAGAGTACATTCGGGAATTTGATCGTTTATTGATGCGAAGTGATGTTCCAGAATATAAAGAGCAAACAATTGCAAGGTTTTTGGGTGGATTAAATGAAGAAATTGCACATTCAGTGGAGTTGCAATCATTCTGCTCACTTGATGATGTTTGCAAGCTGGCGATCAAGGTGGAAAAGCAAAAGCGGACCTCAAGGGCACCGGCGCTCAAAAACTACAATAGAGGTACAACTGTTTATAAGGGTATTTCTTCTAATAAATCTGGTGTTGTTGAGAAGGAATTTGGAAGGAACAAGATGCTGGAAAAAGGGAAAGAGAAGGCTATGGAACAAACAAAAGGGAAGTCGAACTCCTTTGAACGTGGGAATCGAAAGTGTTTCAAATGCCATGGGTATGGTCATTTTCAGGCCAATTGCCCTAACAACCGGATTATTACTATTAAAGAGATTGAAGAAATTGAAGAGGCAATCAAAGAGGATGAACATGATGGTGAAGAAACTGAAAATGAGGAACATGTTGTGGAAGAAGCTGATGTGGGAAACATGCTGGTGCTACGAAGAGTTTTGCAAGCTCAAATCTGCCCGGAAGAAGATCAAAGAGAAAACTTGTTCCAAACTCGCTGCACCATTAATCAGCGGGTATGCATGGTGATTATTGAAAGTGGGAGCTGTACAAATGTGGCTTCAACAACACTAGTGGAGAAATTGAAGCTTCCAACTCAGAATCATCCTCACTCATATAAATTGCAATGGTTGAACAATGGGAGCACACTCCAAGTCAAAAAACAGGTTCTAATTTCATTCTCCATTGGTAAGAACTATGCTGATGAAGTACTGTGTGATGTTATTCCTATGGATGCTTGTCACTTGTTGTTGGGTAGGCCTTGGCAGTTTGACAGGGAAGTGAAATATGATGGGAGGAAGAACACTTATTCTTTTCGATCTGGGGAAAAGAATATCACACTTGCTCCTTTGAAGCCGTCCCAAACTCTGCAAGAAAAATCTGTTCCGGAAGTACCCAAAGGTAGTCTCTTTATCAGCAAAGCTCAAGTGGAGAAAGCCATAAATAAGCAAAAGCCAGTTTTTGCTTTATTGATGATGGAAAAGTCATGCCATGAGGAGAAGAGTCATCAACATCCTTTAGCTCATTCCTTAATTGGGGAATATCATGATGTTTTTCCTAATGATCTTCCAGCAGGATTACCACCATTTAGAGGCATTGAACACCAGATTGATCTCGTTCCGGGTGCACAATTGCCAAATAAACCAGCATATCGGTGTAATCCTGGAGAATCAAGGGAATTGCAGAAGCAAGTAGATGAGTTGATGGATCGAGGCTTTATAAGGCCAAGCATGAGCCCGTGTTCTGTTCCAGCATTATTGGTGCCAAAGAAAGATGGTACGTATCGCATGTGCATTGATAGTAGAGCTATCAATAATATTACCATCAAATACAGGTATCCCATCCCACGACTCGATGATATGCTTGATGAATTGCATGGTTCATCAATCTTTTCAAAGGTTGATCTTCGTAGTGGATACCACCAGATTCGAATGAAGGAAGGGGATGAGTGGAAAACAGCCTTCAAAACTAAAGGCGGATTGTTTGAGTGGCTGGTCATGCCATTCGGCCTCTCAAATGCTCCTAGCACATTCATGCGACTCATGAATGAAGTTCTGAAACCATTTATTGGTAAATTTGTGGTAGTTTATTTGGATGACATTTTGATTTACAGCAAGGATGTGGAGAGCCATGTGGATCATCTTCGGTGGGTATTTGATGTTCTACGGAAACAAAAGCTATATGGGAAGCTTGAAAAATGCGAGTTCTTTTCAACAGAAGTGGTGTTTTTGGGATATGTGGTAACCAAAGAAGGCATCATGGTGGATGAATCAAAAGTGGAAGCAATCAAGTCCTGGCCACAACCAGAATCCATTACCGAAGTAAGAAGTTTCCACGGTTTGACATCTTTTTATCGTCGCTTTGTTTCCAATTTCAGCACTATTATGGCACCTATCACTGAATGCTTGAAAAGGGGGAAATTTGAGTGGTCAAAGGCAGTAAATGAATCATTTGAAATCATTAAGAAAAAGTTGTGTGAAGCACCGGTTTTGGCGTTGCCTGATTTTGATCAAGTCTTTGAAGTGGAATGTGATGCAAGTGGAGTTGGGATAGGCGCTGTTCTCATCCAAAGCAAGCGCCCTATTGCATATTTCAGCGAGAAACTGAATGATTCAAGGAGGAATTACAGCACCTATGATAAGGAATTTTATGCGGTTATAAGAGCCCTAGATCATTGGTCTCATTATTTGAGACCGAAGCAGTTTGTTCTTCATTCTGACCATCAGGCTTTGAGGTTTATCAATGGTCAACACAAGCTGAGTTCGAGGCATGCAAAGTGGGTGGAATTCTTACAATCATTCTCATTTGTGTCAAAATACAAGAAGGGGCAAGATAATCTAGTGGCAGATGCTTTATCTCGGAGGTATGCATTACTTACAATTCTTGATGCTCGAATTCTTGGATTTCAGCTTATGAGAGAAGATTATCAGCATGATATGGAGTTTAATTCTATTTTAATCCAATGTCAAGATGGATTTGTGGAGGATTATTCTGTACATGATGGGTTTCTCTTTAAGAGAAACAAGTTGTGTGTTCCAAAGGGTAATTACAGGGACTTGCTTATTCGGGAAGCACATGAAGGGGGACTTGCTGGTCATTTTGGCATCCATAAAACCTTGGAGATACTAAAAGAGCATTTCTACTGGCCGAAGATGCAATCAAATGTCCAAGCTATTCTTTCAAGATGCGGAACATGTCAAAGAGCAAAGAGTCATTTCAAGCCTGGTTTATACACTCCGTTACCTATTCCGGAGCAGCCATGGGAAGATCTCAGCATGGATTTCATTATGGCTTTACCAAAGACTCAGCGAGGTAAAGATTCAATAATGGTTGTTGTTGATCGATTTTCTAAGATGGCTCATTTCATACCTTGTCATAAGACTGAAGATGCAGTGAAAGTGGCAGAATTGTTTTTCAAAGAGATTGTTCGCCTTCATGGAATTCCTCGCAGCATCGTTTCGGATAGAGACACAAAATTTCTCAGCCATTTTTGGAGAACATTATGGGGGAAATTCGGTACGAAACTTCTTTTCAGCACATCCCATCACCCTCAAACGGATGGGCAAACAGAAGTTACCAATCGTACATTGGGCACTATTCTGAGAACATTGGTGAACAAGAGCATGAGAGATTGGGATTTGCAACTTGCACAAGCTGAATTTGCATACAATAGATCTCCCAGTGCTACCACCCGACATTCTCCATTCGAAGTGGTTTATGGAATCAATCCAATCACTCCTATAGAATTGTGCTCTTTGCCTCTTGATTTTCAGGTAAATATTGATGCGGAGGAGAAGACAAAGCAGTTGAAGAAGCTCCATGAATCTATTCGTGCTCAAATAGAGAAGTCTAATGAGGCATACAAGAGGCGAGCAAACAAGCATCGGAAGCAGGCTATTTTCCAACCTGGAGACAAAGTGTGGATTCACCTTCGCAATGAGAGATTTCCATCCAAAAGGAAGAGCAAGCTGGCACCACGAGCTGAAGGTCCATTCGAAGTGCTTGAACGAGTGGGAAACAATGCCTACAAAATTGATTTACCAGATGATTTTGGCAGCGTTTTTGCAACATTCAACATTGGGGACTTATCTACTTACATTGAAGAAGATGATGTCGTGGATTTGAGGGCAAATCCTCTTCAACCGGGGGAGAATGATATGGATCAGATTCAGCACAAGGAGAATAATTTTGGGCTTGATAAAAATTCCAAGCCCAATTGTTGTTCGAATTGGACCAGCCCACACTTCTTGATGTCCAACACTATGGTGGGCCACAACACACTTATTTGGGACCCAAAATCATTTATCCACATGGCAAATGGTGGAAATTCGTAGCTGCACATTAATGAGGAGAGAGAAGGTGGAGAAAAGCATCATTAAGAGGGAATCCCGCTACTTTGGCTAGTGGGGTCATTAAATGGCATGGGAAAGTGTTATTTTATGCTTTTTATGTGCCTTTTGGGTTCCCCATGTCTTGTAACTCGAATTGGAGCATTTTTCTTTATTTATTTTGTCTTTATATTGTATTTTCACTCCTTTGTAATGGGGATAGATGAATGTGACGGGATTTTGAAGTTTGCTGTGCAATCTTCTTGCTTTAGCCTCTTCCCTTTGCCCGGAATTGGTGGTGCATCTCCATCGCTGGTGACGTTGTCTTTAAGCGTGGAGAAACCTTGGCGGGTGGCATTGCCTTTAAGCCTCGGTCATTCGGCTACATTACGCTGCTCCTCTTCACTTACTCATTTTTGAGCTTCCGGCGACGCATCAAGAACAATGATTATTTTGGATGATGGAGATGTTCTTAGTGCTAGCTCAAGCGAAGATGAAATGTCATCACTTGAGGATGATTCGGAGGTGGAAGTAGAAAGCCCCGTACATGGAGAAATGCTTGTGGCAAGGCGTGCTTTGAGTGCTCAACCCGAAGGAGAACATGATCAAGAGCAAAGGGAGCACATTTTTCATACTAGATGCCTCGTCAAAGATAAGGTATGTAGTATGATTATTGATGGGGGTAGTTGTACAAACGTAGCAAGTGGTTTGATGGTTGATAAATTGGGATTGGCTACAACTAGACATCCTAGGCCTTATAGATTGCAATGGTTAAATAACAGCGGGGATGTCAAAGTGACTAAGCAAGCACAAGTTCCATTTTCTATTGGGAAGTATGAAGACAAGGTGATGTGTGATGTTGTTCCAATGCATGCTAGTCATATTTTGTTGGGAAGACCGTGGCAATTTGATAGGAGGGTCACACATGATGGATACACCAATCGATATTCTTTTGAGTATAATGGGAGGACGGTTATTCTTACACCATTGAGACCTTTGCAAGCTTATGAAGACCAAGTGAGGATTGAGAGAGATTGTGAGAAGAGAGAAAAAGAAAAGAGAGAAAAAAATAGAGAGATTGAGAAGAGTGGAAAAATCAAGAGTGAAAAAGGAGTGATGAGTGAAATCAAAAGAAATGAGGGAAATAAAAGAGTTGAAAACAAGAGTGAAAATAAGAGTGAAAACAAGAGTGTTGAGGGAAAAGTGAGTCTATTTTCTGGAAAAAGAGAGATAGAGAGAGCATTAGAGGGGGAGGAAACTCTCATGCTTTTATGCAAGGGAGAATGTTTTACGGCTAACTCTCTTAACCCATCATTGCCTTCTAGGGTTGTGTCTCTTTTGCAGGAATTTGGTGATGTGTTTCCGGAGGAAATTCCCGATGGCTTACCTCCCTTGCGGGGTATCGAGCACCACATCGACTTCCTCCCAGGAGCAACACTTCCCAATCGACCGGCCTATCGGGCTAACCCGGAGGAGACTCGAGAAATCCAACGACAAGTGGAAGAATTGCTAAGGAAGGGATTTGTCCGAGAGAGCTTGAGTCCTTGTGCGGTGCCGGTAATTCTTGTCCCAAAAAAAGATGGTAAGTGGAGAATGTGTGTTGATTGTCGAGCTATCAACAAAATCACGGTAAAGTATCGTTATCCCATACCTCGTTTGGATGATATGCTTGATGAACTCCATGGTGCATGCTTGTTTACTAAAATTGACCTAAGGAGTGGATACCATCAAATTAGAATGAAAGAGGGAGATGAATGGAAAACCGCATTTAAAACTAAGTTTGGATTGTATGAATGGCTAGTTATGCCTTTTGGACTAACTAATGCCCCTAGTACATTCATGAACTTAATGAATCATGTTTTCCGTCCATTCATTGGGAAATTTGTGGTTGTGTATTTTGATGACATCCTCGTTTATTCTAAGAGCCTTGATGAACATCATGAACATTTGAAACATGTTTTTGAGACTCTTAGGATAAATAGGTTGTTTGCAAACTTGGAAAAATGTACATTTTGTTTAAATTAGGTTGTTTTCCTTGGTTTTGTGGTAGGAGCTGATGGCATGAGGGTTGATGAAGAGAAGGTGAAGGCGATTCGGGATTGGCCGCAACCAAAGAATGCCAATGAGGTGAGGAGCTTCCATGGACTTGCGAGTTTTTACCGAAGGTTCGTGAGGGACTTTTCAACAATCGCGGCACCATTGAATGAGTTGGTCAAGAAAGGGGTGAGTTTCAAGTGGGGAAAAGCTCAAGAGGAAGCCTTCTCCACACTCAAAGGTAAGTTAACCAATTCACCTCTCTTAGTTCTGCCTGACTTTTCTAAAGTTTTTGAGGTTGAGTGTGATGCCTCTGGAATAGGAATTGGGGCCGTTTTAATGCAAGACTCTAAGCCTATCGCATACTTTAGTGAGAAGCTTAATGGGGCTGCATTGAACTACTCTACCTATGACAAGGAATTGTATGCTCTCAAAAGAACTTTAGAAAATTGGCAACATTACTTGTGGCCAAGGGAATTTGTGATTCATTCGGATCATGAAAGCCTAAAATTTCTTAAGTCACAAGGAAAGTTGAATAGGCGGCATGCAAGATGGCTTGAATTCATTGAAACATTTCCTTACATCATTAAGCATAAAAAAGGAAAAGAAAATGTTGTCGCTGATGCTTTGTCTAGGAGATATTCTCTTATTACTTCAATGCATGCTAAAATACTTGGTTTTGAAATGTTGAAAAGCATGTATGAGAATGATGTGGATTTTTCTGAAATTTGGAAGTTGTGTGAAAAACATGGCAATAGTGATTTTTACAAACATGATGGATTTCTTTTTCGGAAAAATAAATTGTGTGTTCCATCTTGTTCCATGCGTGAATTGCTTGTTAGAGAAACACATGGTGGTGGATTAATGGGGCATTTTGGGGTTGAGAAAACATTGTCCTTATTGAGTGAACATTTTTATTGGCCTCACATGCGTAGGGATGTGGTAAGTGTTTGTGGAAATTGTAATGTGTGTAAACATGCAAAGTCGAAAGTGCTTCCACATGGCTTATACACCCCTTTGCCTGCTGCTTCTCATCCTTGGGTTGACATATCAATGGATTTTGTCCTCGGCTTGCCAAGATCACAATCAGGTAAGGATAGCATCTTTGTGGTGGTGGACAGGTTTAGTAAAATGGCTCATTTTATTGCTTGTTCTAAAACCAATGATGCAACTCATATCGCTGATTTGTTTTTCAGGGAAATTGTTAGGTTGCATGGCTTACCCAAGAGCATTGTGAGTGATAGGGATGTCAAATTCCTTAGTCACTTCTGGAGGACATTGTGGAACAAACTTGGAACCAAACTTTTGTTCTCCACCACTGCACACCCACAAACAGATGGTCAAACGGAGGTGGTCAATAGAACACTTTCCACATTATTGCGTTCCATCCTTAGAAAAAATCTAAAACATTGGGAAAGATGCCTACCTCACATTGAGTTTGCTTATAATCGAGTGGTTCACTCCACTACTAATGCTTCACCGTTTGAAGTTGTGTATGGTTTTAACCCATTAACTCCACTTGATATTTTACCTTTTCCTACTAATCAATTTTCGAATCTTGAAGGTGAAAAGAAGGCAAAGTTTGTGCAGGAGTTCCATGCAAAGGTAAAGGCCAACATTGAGCGGAAGAATGAACAAGTAGCGAAGCACGCCAACAAAGGTCGGCGAAAAATGGTTTTTCAACCTGGAGATTGGGTGTGGCTACACTTGAGGAAGGAGAGGTTTCCGGAGCAACGAAAATCAAAACTTCATCCACGAGGAGATGGTCCTTTCCAAGTCTTAGAGAAGATCAATGATAATGCCTACAAGATTGATTTACCCGACAGGTATGGGAATGTTAGTGGTACCTTTAATGTTGCTGATCTTTCTCCCTTTGAATTTTCAGATTCGAGGACGAATCCTTTTGAGGAGGGAGGAGATGATGAGGATCATGGAACACATGGGCATCACGGGGTTGGAGGCGGACATGATGAGGAAGGCGGAATGCACACAAGGGGACAAGACCCTTTGCGTGGAATTGGAGGCCCAATGACAAGGGAGCGGACCAAGAGAATGAAGGAGGCCTTAAATGGATTAATCATGGAATTCCAAGAGGAGGCCCAACACCTTTGCTTGGGGGAAGCATTCGGGCCTATAATTACATTAATTAAGGCCCAAACATGCTTTTAAAAACCCAACCCAAGTGGTGCTACGAGATTTCAAGCCCACCCACCATGGAATCTTCAAAGTCAAAAGGTGGTGGGCTACTTGTCTTTTCTTTTTCCAAAAGGGTGTGCTACTTGTCTCCTAAAGTCTTGGTCAAGTGCCAAAGTTGTCAAAAGCATCCTATAGGATTTTTGACTATGGAAAACTAGCCATTAGACTAATGTAAAGAGCCACCCCATGTGTAATTCGAATTTCAAGTTTCTTTGGCTATAAATAGCCACCCCCTTGTACTCTTGAAGCATCATGAATGAAGGTAATGTTATTATGGTGAGTTTTGCTTGCAACCTTTGTGTTCTTGCTTAATTCTTGACTTATCAAAGGATTGGTCATCCTTTGTGGCGTCTTGTGGCTAGAGTTCTTAGAGACAAGTTCTCTTTGGGTTCTACCTTGACCATTTCCCCTTTCCTTCTCATTTCACTATCCGCACACCAAATACACTTGTTTTCTTGCGGCGATCCGGGTGCTCAACGCGCGAACATTATACAAGGTTCCTAGGACAATTCCTAGCGGGTCTTGCATCGCGTATCATAAATTGGCCTAATCAGCTTAAATGGACTAATCGGCCTAATTGGCCTAATTGGTCTAAATTACCTAAATTGGCCAAAATGGCATATTTGGCATATTTGGCCCAAATGGTCTAAATTGGCCTAAATAACCAAAATGACCTAAATTGGAATAAATGGACTAATTAGCCTAAATGAACTAAATTGGCCTAAATTGCCTAAATGAACTAAATTTCCTAATTGGCCTCATTGGACTAATTGGCCTAATCGACTTAATTGGCCTAAATTGGACTAAATAGAAAAAATCTTCTAATGGGACTAAATGATCTAAAGGTCCTAAATTGGCCTAATTGGCCTGAATTGGTCTCATTGGCCTCATTGGACTAAATGGCCTAAATTGGCTTAAATTACCTAAATGGACTAATTGTCCTAAATGGCCTTAATGGCCTAATTGGCCTAATTAGACTAAATGGCCTAATGGGCCTAAGGGTCGAATGCGCCTAAGTGGACTAATGGGTCTAATGGGACTAAGTGGCCTAATGGGCCTAATGGGCCTAATGTGTCTAATGGGATTAAGTAACCTAATGGGCCTAATGGGCCTAAGTGGCCTAATTGGCCTCATGGGCCCATTGGGCCTAAGTGGCCAAATGGGTCTAATGGTACTAATGGGCTTAATGGTTCTAATGGTTCCACTGGTCCAAAGTGAGCTAATGGGCCTAAGTGTCTTAATGGGCCTAAGTGTCATAATGGGCCCATTACTCCAATTAGGTCTAATGGGCCTACATACCTAATGGGTTGAATGGACCAGTTGGGCCTAAGTGGTTCGATGAGCCTAATGGGACTAATGGGCCTATTGGGATAAGTATCCTAATGTGCCTAAGTGGCCTAATGGGACCATTATGGTCAATTCGACCTAATAGGATGAATGGTCGAATTGACCTAATGGACCTAATGGGCCCAATGGGACTAATGGGTCTATGGGGCCTAATGGGCCTAATGGGCCTATGTGGACGAATGGGCCTAAGTGGACTAAGTTTCCTAATGGGCCTAATGGGCCTAATAGGCCTAAGTGGCCTAAGGGACCTAAGGGGACCAATGTGCCTAATGGGTTTAAGCGGCCTAATGGGCCTAAGTGGCCTAATGGACCTAAGTGGCCTAAGTGACCTAATAGGTCTAATCGACCTATTGGTCCTAAGTGACCTAATGGGACCAATGGCCTAATTGGCCAAATGGGCCTAAGGGGGACAATGGTCCCAATGAGTCTAATAGGTCTAAGGGGCCTAAGTGGCTTAATGGGCCTAAGTAGCCTAAGTGACCTAATAGGCCTAATGGGCTGATTGGACCCATTATGTATAATGGGCCCATTATGGCCAATTCGACATAATGGCCTAATTGGTCTAATGGTCATAATGGGTCTAAGGGGCCTAATGGGGAAAAGTGGCCTAATGGGCCTAAGTGGCCTAATGGGTCGAAGTGGACCAAGTTGGATAACGGGATTAATGGGTCCAATGGGTCTAAGTGGACTAAGTTTCCTAATGGGCCTAATGGGTCTAATGGGTCTACGTGGCCTAATGTCCCAAAGTGGGCAAAGTTTCTTGATGGGCCTGATGGGCCTGATGGGTCCAATGGGCCTAATAAGTCCAATGGGTCTAAGTGGCCTAATGGAAATAAGATGCCTAAGTTGCCTAATGGTCCTAATGGGTCCAATGGGTCTAAGTGGATGAATAATCCTAAGTGGCCTAAGTTGCCTAATGAGCCTAATAGGCCTAATGGGTCTAATGGGTCTAATGGGGCTAAGTCGACTAATCAGACTAATGGGTCTAATGGGCCTAATGGAATGAATGGATTTAATGGGCCTAAGTGGCCTAATGCGCCTAAGTGGAATAATGGGCTTAATAGGCCTAAGTGGCCTAATCGACCGAATGGGCCTAAGTGGCCTAATGGGCCGAATAGACCTAATGGGATGAATGAGTCTAAGTGGTCTAAGTGGATGAATGGGCCTAATCGACCGAATGGGACTAATGGGCCTTATGGGCTTAAGTGGCCGATTGGGACTAATGGGCCTAAGTGGCTGAATGGGCCTAATGGGACAAATTGGCCTAATGTGGCATAGTGGGCGTAATGGGCCAAAGTGGAAGAATGGTCTCGTGTGGCATAATGGGCCTAATGGGCATAAGTATCCTAATGGTCCTAAGTGTCCTAATGGGCCCAGTGGGCCTAAGTGGTCCAATGGGCCTAACGGCCTTAATGCGCCTAATTGGCCAAATGGGCGTAAGTGGCCTAATGGGCGTAAGTGGCCTAATGGGCCTAGTGCGCCAAAGTGGCCAAATGGGCTGAATGGGCCTAATGCGCCTAATGGGGCTAATGGGTCCAATGGACCTGAGTGGCCTTATGGGCCTAATGGGATGAATGGGCCTAATGGACCTAATGGGCACAAGTGGCCTAATGGGAAAATGGGCTTAAGTGGCATAATGGAACTAATGGGCCTAAGTAGACTAAGTGGCCTAATCGGCCTAATCGAACATATGGGCCTAATGGTCTTGATGGCCCTAAGTGGAATAATGGGTCAAGTAGGCCGAAGTGGTCGAACGGGCCTGATGGTCTTAACGAGCCGAAGTGGCCTAAGGGGCCTAATGGGCCTCATGGGCTTGAGTGTCCTAACGGGCCTAAGTGGCATAATGGGCCTAATGAGACTTAATGGGCTTAATGGGCCTAGGTACTAAATGGGCCAAATGGGCCCAACTAGCATATGGGGCCTAATGGGACTAAGTGGCCTAATGGGCCTAGGTGGCCTAATGGGCTTAATGGGATTAATGGGTCTAGGGGCTTAATGTTCCTAATGGGCCTAAGTGGCTGGATGGGCCTAATTGGCCTAAGTGGAATAATGGGCCTGGGTGGCCTAATGGGACAAAGTTGTCTAACCAACCTAATGGGCTTAGTGGGCCTAATGGGACTAATAGGCCTAAGTGTTCTAATGGTCCTAATGGGCCTAATGGGCTGAATGGGCCTAAGTGGCCTAATGGGCCTAAGTAGCCTAATGGGCCTAATGAGCCAAAGTTGCCTAATTGCCTTAATGAGCTTAATGGGCCTAATTGACCAATGGGTCGAATGGGCCTAAGTGGACTATTGGGATGAAGTTTCATAATTGTCCAAATGGGATTAATGTGCCTAGTGGGCCTAAGAGGCCTAATGGGCCTAATGGGCCTTAGTGGCATAATAACCCTAATGTGCATAATCGACCTAATGGGCCTAAGTGGCCTAATGGGCTTAATGGGCTTACTGGTCCTAGGGGACAAATGGGTCGAATGGGCCTAATGGGCCTAATGGGCTTAATGGGCCTAATGGTCCTAATGGGCCTAAGTGGTCTAATGGGTGTAAGTTTCCCAGTCGACATAATGGTCTTAATGGACCTAAGGGGCCTAATGGGCCTAATGTACCTAAGTGGCATAATTGGCCCAATGGGCTTAATGGGCCAAGTGGGCCTAAGTGGATGAATGGGCCTAATGGGCCTAAGTAGCCCAATCAGCCTAAGTGGCCAAATAGGCCTAAGTGGTCGAATGGGCCTAAGGGGCCTAAGTGGCCTAAGTGGACTAATGGGACTAATGGGCCTAAGTGGCTAAATGGCCCAATGGGCATAATGGCCTATGTTTCCTAATGTGCGTAATGAGCCTAAGGGGCCTAATGGGTCTAATGGGCCTAAGTGCCCTAATGGGACTAATGGGCCTAAGTGACCTAATCCACATAATGGGCCTAATGGGTCTAATGGGACTAAGTGGCCTAACAGACCTAACGGGTAGAAGTGGCCAAATGGGCCTAAGTGGCCTAATGGGCCTAATGAGCCGAAGTGGCTGAATGGGCCTAATGGGTCAAAGTAGCCTAATGGTCTTAATGGGCCTAATTTTCTTAGTGAACCTAATGGGCCTAAGTGGCCTAATGGGCCTAATGGTCTAAAGTGGCCTAATGGGCCAAATAGGCCAAAGTGGCCTAATTGGTCAAATGGGCCTAAGTGGCCTAATGGGCCTAATGTGCATAATGGGCATAATTGGCCTAAGTGGCCTAATGGGCCTAATTGGATTATTGGGCCTAAGTGGCCTAATGGTCCTATTGGGTCCAAGTGGCATAATGGACCTAATGGGCCTTATGGGCCTCATGAGCCTAAGTGGCCTCATGGGACTAAGTAGCCTCATAGGCCTCATTTACATAAGTGTCCTAATGGGATTAATGGTCCCAAGGGGCCTAATGAGTTTAAGGGGCCTAATGGGATAAATGGGATTAACGGGCCTTGGTTCCAAACGGGCCTAATGTGTCGAATTAACCTAATGGGCCGAATGGTCCGAATGGTCCTAATGAGAATAAGTGGCCTAATGGGCCTAATAAGCCTAAGTGGCATAATGGGACTAAGTGGATTTATCTACCTAATGAGGTTAATGGGATTAATGGTCCTAAGGGAATAATGGGCCTAAGTAGCCCAATTGGCCAAATGGGCCTAATGGGCCTAAGGGGGCTAATGGGCCTAAGTGACCTAATGGGCCTGGGTGGCCTAATGGGCTTAATGGGATTAACAGGCCTAGGAGAAAAATGAGAATAATGGGCCTAATGGGCCAAATATGCCTAAGTGGTTGAATGGGTCCGATGTGCCTAAGTGGCCTAATGTGTCTAGGTAGCCTAATCGACCTAATGGGCCTAAGTGGCCTAATGTGCCAAATGGGCCTAAGTGGCCTAATGGGATAAGGTGGCCTAATGAGATTAATGGGCTTAACAGGCCTAGGGCCCAAATGGGCATAATGGGTTGAATTGGCCTAAGTGGCCAAATGAGCCTAAGTGGTCGGATGGGCCAAAGTTTCCTAATCGACCTAATGGGATTAATTGGACTAATGGGACTAATGGGCCTAAGTGACCTAATGGGATGAATGGGCCTAATTTTCCTAATGGGCCTAATAAACCTAATGGGCTTAAGGTTCCTAATGGGCCAAAGCTGCCTAATCGGTCTAATGGGCTTAATTGGCCTAATGGGCCTAATGGATCTAATGGGCCGAATGGGCCTAAGTGACCTAATGGGCCTAAGTAGCCTAATCGACATAATGGGATTAATGGTCCTTGTGGAACTAAGTGGCCTAATGGGCCTAATGGACCTAATGGGACTTAGTGTCATAATCAGCCTAATGTGCCAAAGTGGCTTAAGGAGCCTCAGTGGCCTAATGGGCTTAATGGGCATAACGGGACTAAGGGCCAAATGGTCCTAATGGGTTGAATGGGCCTAATGAGTTGAATGGTCCTAATTAACCCAAGTGGACCAATGGTCCTAATGGGCCTAATGGGCCTAAGTGGCCTAATGGGTCTAAGTTCCCTAATCGGCCTATTGGGCTTAATGGGTCTAATGGGCCTAATGGGCCTAATTGGCCCAATGGTCTGAATGGACCCATCGACCTAATGGAATTAATGGGCCAAGGGGGGATATGTGGCTGAATGGGGCTCAATGGCCTAATGGGTCAAAGTGCCTGAAGTGGCCTAATGTCCCTAATGGGACTAAGTGGCCAAATGGGTCTTAGTGGCCTAATTGGCCTAATGGGAATAAGTGGACTAATGGTCCTAATGGGCCTAATGGACTTAAGTGGACTAATGGGTCTAATAGGCCTAAGTGGCCTAATGGGTCGAAGTGGCCGAATGGGCCTAATGGGTATAAGTGGCCCAATGGGCCTGATTGTCCTGATAGGCCTCATCGGCCTCATGGGCCTTATGTGCCTAAGAGGCCAAATAATTCAAAGATTCCTCAATGTCCTGAGGGGCCTGATGGGCCTAACTAGCCTAATGAACCGAATGGGCCAAAGTGGCCAAATGGGCCTAATGAGCCTAATGGACCGAAGTGGCCTAATGTGCCTGATGGGAATTATGGGAATGATGGAACTAATGGGCCTAAGTGGTCTAATGAGCATAATGGACCTAAGTGGCCTGATGGACCTAATGGGCCGAATGGGCCGAATGGGTCTAAGTTGTTGAATGAGCCTAATGGGTGGAATAGGCCTAAGTGGCCTAATGAGCCGAATTAGCTTAAGTCACGTAATGTTCCTAATGATCCCAAGTGTTCGAATGTTCCTAATGAGACTGATGGGCCTAATGGACTCAATGGGATTAATGGGCCTCAGTGGCTTCATGGGCTTGATGTCTTAATGGGCCTCATGGGCCTTAGTGGCCGAACGGGCCTAATGGGACTTAGTGGCCTAATGGACCTAATGCGGTAATGAGCCTAATTGGCCTAATGGGTCTAATGGTCCTCAGTGGCTTAATGAGACTAGTGGACCTAAGTGGCCTAATGAGTTGAATGAGCTTAAGTGGTATAATGGGACTAATAAGCCTAATGGGCCTAAGTGGCCTAAGTAGCTGAATGGTCCTAATAGGCCTAAGTGGCCTAATGGGCATGATGGGATTGATGGGTCTAATGGGCCTAAGTGTCATAATGGGTCGAATGGGCCTAAGTGGATTAATGGGTCGGATGGGACTGATGGGCCTAATGGGCCTCACTGGTCTAAGTGGTCCAATGGGCCTCATGGGCCTTAGTGTTCTAATGGGATAAGTGAGCCTAATGGGCCTAAGGGGCCTAATGGGCCTGATTTTCCTAATGGGGCTCAGTGGACAAATGTGCCTAATGAGCATAATGGGTCAGGTTGGCCCAATGGGCATAATGGGCCTAAGTGGCCCAATGGTCCTAATGGACCTTAGTGGCCTAATGGACCTAATGGGCCTAATGGGCCTAAGTGGACAAATGGGACTGATGGGCCTAATGGGGCGAATGGTCTTAAGTGGCCTAATGGGCATAATGGGAATAAGTAGCCTAATGGGCCTAAGTGGCCTAATGGGCCTAAGTGGCCTGATGGGCCTGATGGGCTTGATGGGCCTAATGGGCCGAATGGGCCTCAATGGCCTAATGGGACTCATGGTCCTGATAAGACTAATGAAAATAATGGTCCTAATGGTAATAATGGGCCTAAATGGGTTAATGGGCCCAATGGGCCTAAGTGGCCGAATGAGCCTAATGGGCATAAGTGGCTGAATGGGTCTAATGGACCTAAGTGAAAAAATGGGCCTTATGGGCCTAAGTAACCTAATGGTCCTAAGTGGACACATGGGCCTAATGGGCATAAGTGGATGGATGTACCTAATGGGCCTTATGGTACCAATGGGCCTTAATGGCCTAAGTGGCCTAACAATCCTAGTGGTCCTAATGAGACTAAGTCACCTAATGGGCCTAATGGGTTTAAGTTTCCTAATGGGATGAATGGACCTAATGGGACTAGTGGAACTAAGTGGACAATGGGCCTAATGGTACTAATGGGCCTAATGGGCCTAAGTGGCCTAAGTGGACTAATCAGCCTAATCGAACAATTGTGGCTAATGGGCCAAAGTGGCCAAATGGCCAAATCGGCCTAGGTGGATGAATGGGCCTAAGTGGCCCATTGGGCCTAACATGCCTGGGTGGTCGAATGGGGATAATGGGTATGATAGGCCTAAGTGGCTGGCCTAATGATTTGGATAGTCCTAAGTGTCCTAATGGGCCTCGTGGGCCTAAGTGGCCCTCATGGTCTTATCGGCCTAAGTGGCCTAATGGTCCGAATGTTCCTAAGTGGCCAATGGGAATAATGGTCCCAAGGGGCCTAATGGGTCCAAGGATCATAATGGGCCCAAGGGGCCTAATGGGCCCAATGGTTTTAATTGGATTAACAGACATAGGTGCCAAATAGGTTGAATGGGCTTAATGGGCCTAATGGGCTGAATGGGTCCAATGGGCCTAACTGGACTAATGGGTCTAAATGGCCTAAGTGGCCTAATTGACCTAATGGTATTAATGGTCCTAATGATCCTAATGGGATTAATGGGCCTAAGTGGCATAATGGACCTAAGCGGTATAATGGGCCTAAGTGGCCTAATGGGCTTGGTTGGCCTAATGGGCATAATGGGCTTAACGGGCCTAGGGGAAAAGTGGTCCTAATTGGATGAATGGGGATCAATGGCCTAATGGGACTAAGAAACCTAATAGGCCTAAGTGGCCTAAATGGCCTAATGGTCATAGTGGGTCTAAAGGGCCTAATGGGCCTAATGGGCATAAGTTGTCTAATGGGCCTAGGTGGCCTAATGGGCTTAATGGGATTAACGGGCCCAGGGTCCAAATGGGATAGATGGGATTAACAGACTCAGTGGCCTTATGGGCCTAATGGGTCGAAGTGGCCTAATGGTCCAAAGTTGCCTAATCGACCTAATGGGCATAATGGGCCCAATAGACCCAATTGGCCAAATGGACCGAAGTGGCCTAATGGGACTAATGGGTCGAATGAGCCTAATTGGACTAAGTGGGCTAATGGGCTAAAGTTTCATAATCGGCCTAATGGGATTAAGGGGCCTAATGGGCCTAAGTGGACTAATGGGCCTAATTGGCCAAATCAGACTAATGATCTTAATGGGCCCAATGGGCCTAAGTGGCCTAATGGGCCTTAGTCGCCTAATCATCCTAATGGGGCTAAGTGGAATAATGGGCCTAAGTGGCCTAATGAGATTAATGGGATTAATGGTTCTAGGGGCCTAATGTGATGAATGGGCCTAATTAGCCTAAGTGGCCTAATACACCTAATGGGCCTAAGTTGCATAATGGGCCTAAGTTTCCTAATCATTCTAATGGGATTAATGGGCCTTAGGGGCATAATTGGATTAATGGGCCTATTGTTCCTAATGGGACTAAGTGCACTAATGAGCCTAAGTGGCCTAATCGGCCTAATGGGCTTAATGGTTCTAGTGGGCCTAGGTTCCCTAATGGGCCTAAGTGGCTTGATCGGCCAAATGGGCCCAAGTGGCCAAATAGGCCTAAGTGGCCCAATGGGCATAATGGGCCTAAGTGGCATAATGTTCCTAGTTGGCCTAAGTGGATGAATAGGCCGAATGTGCCTAAGTAGCCCAATGGGCCTAATGGGCCTAATGGGCATAAGTGGTCTAATGGGTCTAATGAGCCTGAGTGGCCTAATGGGCCTAATGCACCTAAGTGGCCTCATGGGCATAAAGGACCTTAATAGACTAATGGTCCTTAGTTTTCTAAAGGTCCAAATAGGCCTAATAGGCCTAATGGGCTTAATGGGCCTAAGTGGCCTATGTGGTCCAATGATCCTATTGGGCATAATGGGCCTAATGGGTCATATGGCCGAATTGGCCTAATGGCCTAATGGGACTAAGTAGTTAAATGGGCCGAATGGGTTTAATGGGCCTATGTGGTCTAATGGGCCTAATGGGCCCAATGGGCCGAATGGGACAAAGTGGCCTAATGGGTCAAATGGGCCGAATGGGCTAAGTGGGCTGAATGTGCCTAAGTGGACAAATCGGCTTAAAGGGACTAATGGACCAAAGTGGCCCAATGGACTGAAGTGGCTGAATGGGACTAAGTGGCCTAATGGGGATAATGGGCCTAAGTGGCCTAATGGGGCTAATGAACCGAAGTGGAGGAATGGGCTTAAGTGGTCCAATGGTTCTAATGGACCCAATGGGTGTAAGTAGCCCAGTGGGCCTAATTGTCATAATGGGTCGAAGTGGCCTAATGGGCTTAATGGGACCAGGTGGCCGAATGAGTTGAATGGTCCTAAGTGGCCCTACTGGCTGAATGGACCTAATGGGCCTAATGGGCCTAAGTGGCTTTTTGGGCCTATTGGGCCTAAGTGGCCTTGTGGGCCTAATAGGCCTAAGTGGCCTAAGTGGCCTAATCGGCCTAATCGACCGAATGGGACTAATGGGCCTAAGTGGACTAATGGGCCTAATGGGCCCAAGTTTTCAAATGGGTTGATTGGGCCTTAGTGGCCTAGTGGGCCTAATTTGCCTAAGTTTCTTAATGGGTGAATGGGATGAATGGGCCTAATGGGAATAAGTGGCCTAATGGGCCTAATTGGTATAATGGGCCTAAGTGGAATTGTGGGTCTAAGTGGCCTAATGAGCCTTAGTGGCCCAAATGGGCCTAATGGTCTGAATGTGCCTAATGGATTTAATGGGCCTAATGGCCCGAATGGGCCTAACATGCTGCTTGGGCCTAATGGGCCAAAGTGTCCGAATGGGCCTAATGGAACGAATGGGCCTAAGGGCCAAAGTGGGTCAATGGGCTTAATGTGCCTAACTGGTCTAAGGTGCCTCATGGGGCTGATGGCCCGAATGGGATTAATGGGCCAAATGGGCCAAAGTGGCCTAATTGGCCTGATGGGCCTAAGTGGCCTAATGGGCCTAAGTGGCCTAATGAGAAAAGGTGGCCTAATGGGTCTAAGTGGCATAATGAGCCTAATTGGCCTAATGTCCCTAAGTGGCATAATGGTCCTAATTGGCCTAATGGCCCTAAGTGGTCGAATGGGCATAATGGGCCTAAGGGGCATAATGGGCCTAATGGGCCTAAGCGAGCTAAGTGGCCTAATGGGTCGATGTGGACTAATGGGCCTAATTCACCTAATGGGCCTAAGTAACCTAATGGTCCCAAGTGGCCTCATGGGCGTATTGGGCCCAAGTGGCCTAATGGGTCTAATGGGCCTGATGGGCCGAATGGGCCTAATGGGCCTAATGAGATGAATTGGCCTAACTGGCCTAAGTGGCCTAATGGGCCTAAGTGGCCTAATGGGCCGAAGTGGGCTTATCAGCATACTGGGCCTAAGTGGCTGAATGGGCTAAATGGGCCTAATGGGCCTAATGGGATCAATGGTTCTAAGTGGCCTTATGGGATTAATGGGCCTACGTGGCCTAATCGACCCAATGGGTTTAATGGGACGAAGTGGCCTAATGGGCCTAATGGGACGAAGTGGCTAAAGTGGCCTAATAGGCCTAATAGGCCAAAGTGACCTATTGGGCCTAATGGGCCTAAGTATCTTAATCAGTCTAATGGGATTAATGGGCCTCAATGTACTAATGATTATAATGGGATGAAGTGGCCTAAGTGTCCTAATGGGCCTAATGGGTGAAACTAGCGTAATCAACCTAATGGGCCTAAGTGGCCTAATGGGCCTAAGTGTCATAACAGGCCTAAAGGGCCTAAGTGGAATAATGGGCCTAATGGGCCTAAGTGTCCCGATTGGCCTAATGGGCCTAAGAGGCCCAATTGGCCTAATGGACCTAAGTGGCCTCATGGGCCTAGAGGGCCTAAGTGGCCTCATGGGCCTAATGGGCCTCACTGGCCTCATGGGCCTAAGGGGCCTAAAGTGCTTCAGGGGCCTGAGTGGCCTAATGGGCCTAATCAGCATAATGAACCCAAGTAGCCAAATGGGCCTAATGGGATTAAGTTGTCTAATGGGCCTAATAGGACTAATGGGCCTAATGGCCCTAAGTGGTTTAATGGGCCTATGTGACCTAATCAACCTAATGGGCCTAATGGGAGTAATGAGCTTAAGTGGTCGAATGGGACTAAGGGGCCTAATGTGTTGAATGGTATTAAGTGGCCTAATGGGCCTAATGGGCCTAAGTGGCCTATTGGGCCTAAGTGACCTAATCAACCTAATGGGCATAATGGGCCTAAGTGGTTGAATGGGCCTAATTGGTCGAATGGGCCTAATGTGCCTAGTGGTCCTAATGGGTATAATGGCCCTAAGTGGTTGAATTGGCCTAGTGGTCCTTATGGGCCTAAGTGGCCTAATGGACCCAATGGGCCTAAGTGGACAAATGGGCCTAATGGGAAAAATGTTCCTAGTGGACCTAATGGGCCTAAGGGGCCTACTAGGCCAAAGTAGCCTAATGGGACTACGTGACCTAATGGGCCCAATGGGCCCAAGTGGCCTAATGGCCCTAAATGGCCTAATGGGATTAATGGGCCTAATGGGATTAATGGGCATAATGGCCCTAAGTGGCATAAGTGTCCTATTGGGCCTAAAGGGAATAATGGGCCTAAGTGGCCTAATTGACCTAATGGGCCTAACGGGCCTAAGTGGGCTAATGGTCCCAATGGGCCTAAGTGGCCTAAAGGTATAAATGAGCCTAACGAGACTAATGGGCCTAGGTGGCCTAATGGTCCTACATGAAAAAATGGGACTAAGTGGACTAATGGGCCTAATGATCCTAATCAGTCAAAGGGACCTAATGGACCCAAGTGGTATAATCATATCCTAATGGGCTTAAGTGGTCGAATGGGCCTAATGGGCACAATGGGCCTAAGTGGCCAAATAGGCCTAATGGGCTTAAGTGGTATAATGGGACCAATGGGACTAATGGGACTAAGTGGCCTAATGGTCCTAAAGGGCTTAATAGGATAAAGTGGCCTAATGGGCCTAAGTGTCATAATTGTAACCAAATTGGCCTAAGTGGCCAAATGGGCCAAATGGGCCTAAGTGGCCTAATCAGCCTAAAGGGACTTATGGGCCAAAGCAGCCTAATGGGCCTAAGTGGCATAATCGGCCTATTAGGCCTATCGGAAAAAGTGTCCTAATGGTCCTAATGGGACTAAGTGACCTAATTGGCTAATTAGCCAAAGTGGTGTAATTGGCCTAAGTTGTTCAATTGGCCTAAGTGGTCGAAGGGGCAATATTAAATGAATTGGCCTAATGGACCGAATGGGCCTAATGGACCTAAGTGACTTAATTGGATGAATGTGACTAAGTGGCCTAATGTACGTAATGGGCCTAACGGGCCTAAGTTCCCTAATGGACCTGATGGCCCTGATGGGAAGAATGGGCCTAATGGTCCTAATTGGCCTAAGTTGCCTAATGGGCCTAAATTGCCTAATAGGCCAAATGGGCCTAAGTGGACTAATGGGCCTAATAGGTCATTTAGGCCTAAGTGGTGTAATGGTCCTGATGAGCCTAATGGGCTTAAGTTGTCTAATGGGCCTAATGGACTAAATGGAATGAAATTGCGGAATGTACCTAATGGGTCGAACGGTCTTAATGGGCCGAATGGGCCTAGTGATCCTAATGGGCTTAAGTGACCAAGAAGTTCTAATGGGCCTAGGTTTCTTAATGGGACTAAGTGTTCCATTGGGTCTAATGGGCCTAATGGGTTGAATGGACCCACTGATCCGAAGTGGACTAGTGGGGCGAATTGGCCGAATGAGCCTAATTGGCTGAAGTGGCCTAGTGGGCCTAATGGGCCTAATGTGCCTAATGGTCCTACTAGATTGAAGTGGCCTAATGGGCCGAATGGGCCTCAAGGATCCAATGGGTGTAATGGTTTGAATGGGCCAAATGGGACTTAAGGGTCTAATGGGGCTAATGGACCTAATTAGCCGAATGGGTCGGATGGGTCTAATGAGCCTAGTGGGTCGAAGTGGCTTAGTGGACCCACTAGTCCTAATGGACCTAATGGGCCTTAGTGGACTAATGGTCTTAAGTGGACAAATGGACCTAATGCGCCTAATGGTTGTAATGGTCCTAATGGGCATAGGTGAACCAATGGGCCTAATGGGCCTAAGTGGCTGAATGGGCCTAATGGGCCTAAGTGGACCAATTTTCATAATGAGCCTAAGTGGTCTAATGGGCCTAAGTGTCTGAATGGGACAAATGGGCTGAATGGGTTGAATTGGCTGCTTAGGTTGAATGGGTCTAAGGGGCCTAAGTGGCCTAATGGGCCTAAGTGTCCTAATGGGCCCAATGGACCTAATGGGCCTAGTGGTCTAATGGGCCTAAGTGGCCTAATGGGACTAAGTTTCCTAATGGAAATTTTGGTTCTAAGTTGAAAAATGGGCCTGAGGGGCCTAAGTGGCCTAATGGGCCAAAGTGGACAAATGAGCCTAATGGGCATAATGGGCCTTAGTGGTCAAATCGGCCTAATGGTCATAATGGGACTAAGTGTCCTAATGGACCTAATGGGCCTAAGTTGACCAAATGGACTAATGAGACTAATGGGTATAATGGGCTTAAGTGGGACTATTGGGCCTATTGGGCCTAATGGGCCTACTAGTCTTAATGGGCCTAATGGGATTACTAGGATTACTGGGCCTAATGGTCCTAAGTGGAATAATGGGTCTAAGTGACCTAATGGGAATAAGTTTCCTAATTGGTCTAATGAGTCTATGTTTCCTAATGGGTCTAATGGGCCTAATGGACCTAAGTGGCCTAATGGGCCAAAGTGCATGAATGGACCTAATAGGCTTAATGGGCACAATGGGATGAAGTGGCCAAATGGGACTAAGTGGCCTAATGGGCCTAATGGGCTTAAGTGGACTAATGGACCAAATGAGATTAAATGGCCTAATGGGCCTAATGGGACTAATGGGCCTAAGTGGCCAAATGAGACTAAGTAGCCTAATGGGCATAATGGGCCAAATGGGCCTAAGTGGCCTAATGGGACAAAGTGGACTAATGAGCCTAATGGGCATAATGGGTATAATGGGCCTAATGCGCCTATGTGGTCTAATGGGCCCAATGGGCCTAAGTGGCTTAATGGGCCTAATAGGCTTAATGGGCCTAAGCGGACTGATGGGCGTAAGTGGCCTAATGGGTTTCGTGATCCTAATGGGCCTATGTGTCCTAATGGTCCTAAGTGGTCGAATGGGCCTAAGTCACCTAAGGGGACTAATGAGCCTAATGGTCCAAAGAGGTTGAATGGGACTAATGGGTCTAATGGGCCTAAGTCGCCTAAGGGGACTAATGGGCCAAATGGTCCTAAGTGGATGAATGGGACTAATGGACCTAAGTGGCATAATGGGACTAATGGGCCTAATGGTCCTAACTAACCTAATGTGCCTAATGGGACTTAGTGTCATAATGGGCCTAATGATCCTAAGTGGTTGAATGGGCCAAATGCCTCTAAGTGACATAATTGGTCAAATGGGCCAAATGGGTCTAAGTGGCTTAATGGGTCTAAGTGACCTAATGGGACTAATGGGACTATTTGGAATAATGTATATAAGTTTACTAATGGGCCTAAGTTCCTTGATGGACCTAATGGGATGAAGTGGCGTATGGGTTTAAGTGGTCGAATATGTCTAATAGGCCTGTGTGGAGAAGTTAGCCTAATGGGTCGAGGTGGCCTAACGGGCATAATGGGAATAAATGGACCAATGGGCCTAATGGTCCTTATGGGCATAATGGTCCTAAGTTACCTAATGGTCCTAATGGGCCTAAGTGGCCTAATAGGCGGAATGAGCCTCAATGGCCTAATAGCCCTAATGGACATAATGGGTTGAATGGGCTTAAGTGACCTAATGGGACTAGGTTTCCTGGTGGGAATAATGGTAATAAGTGGAATAATGTGCCTAAGTGGACTAATGGACCCAATGGGCCTAATGAGTTGAAGTGTCCTAAGTGGACTAATGGGCCTAATGGGCCTAAGTGGCCAAATGGTCCAAATGGGCCTAAGTGGTCGAATTGGCCTAATGGGATGAAATTTCCTAAGGGGAATAAGTGGCCTAATGGTTTAATGGTAATAATGGTCCTTAGTGTCCTAATGGGACTAATGGGACTGAGTGGCCTAATGGGCCGAATGCGCCTAAGTGGCCTAATGGGACTAATGGACCTAAGTGGCCTAATGGGTTGAAAGGGCCTCAATGTCCTAATGGTCCTAATGGGCCTAAGTGGATTGATGGGCCTAATAGGATGAATGAGCCTAATGGGATGAATTGTCCTAATGGGCCTAAGTGGGCTACTGGGCCTCAGTGGCCGAAATGGCCTAATGGGCCAAATTGGCTTACATGGCCTAAAGGGCCTAATTGGCCTAAGTTGCCTAATGGGATGGATGGAATGAATGGGACTAAGTGGAATAATGTGACAAAGTATCCTAATGGTCTTAAGTTTCCTAATGGGCCAAAGTAGCCAAATGGGCCGAATGGGCCTAATGGGCCTTAGTGGCCTAAGGGGTCGAAGTGGTCTATTGGGCCTAATGGTCCCGATGGGCCTAATGAGCCTAATGGGCCTTAGTGGCCTAATGGGCCTAAGTTTCCTAATGGTAATAAGTTTACTAATGGTCCTAATTGGACTAATGGGCCTAATGGGTCTAAGTGGCCTAATGGGCCTAAGGGGACTAAGTGACCTAAGAGGCCTAAGTGGTCTAAGTGGCCTAATGGGCCTAATGGGACTTAGTGGCCAAATGGGCCTAATGCGTTGAATGACCCTAAGTTGAATAATGGTATTAATGGGCCTAAGCATCCTAATTTTCTTAAGGGGCTTAATGGCCTAATGGGCCTAATGGGCCTAAGTGGCCTAAGGGTCCTAATGGGCCTAATGGGACTAATGGCCCTAATGGGCCTAAGTGGACTAACGGGTCTTAGTGGCCTAATGGACCTAAGTGGCCTAATGGACCTAAGTGGTCTAATGGGTTTAGTGGGCCTAATAGGCATAATGGGCCTAATTAGGCTAATTGGCCTAATGGGCTATATGGGCCTAAGTGGCCTAATAGGCCTAATCCAATGGTATTAATGAGCCAAATTGTCCAAATGGGCCTAAGTGGCCTAATGGGATGAATGGTCCTAAGTGGATGAATGGGTCTAATGGACTAGTTAGCCCAATGTGCTGCATGGGCCTAAGTTTCCTAAAGGGCTTAAATGGCCTAATGGTTCTAATGGGACTAATGGGTTGAATGAGTGTAAGTGGCCTAATAGGCATAATGGGCCTAAGAGGCCTTTTGGGCCTAATATAATGGACTTAGTGGGCCAAATGGACCTAAGTGTCCTAATAGGCTGAATGGGCCTAATGGGCCGAAGTGGCCCAATGGGCCTAATTGGCTGAATGGGCCTAATGGGCGTAATGGACAAATGGGTCTAATGGTCCTAATGGGCCTAATGGGACTAAGTGGCCTAATGGGCCTAATGAGCCTAATGAATGAACTTGATGCCTCTTCACTCTCCTGGATCCCATTCGACCACTTAGGCTCACTGGGCCTAAGAGGAAATCAAAACTCATGCCACGAGGCGATGGACCTTTCCAAGTGCTTAAGAAGATTAACAAAAATGATTACAGGATAGCTTTTCCAGGTGAGTATGGTGTAAGTGTCACTTTCAATGTTTCTGATATTTCTCCTTTTTTGGTTGTAGAGGATGAAGAGTCGAGGATGACTCCTTTTCAAGAAGGGGAGGATGATACGAACCATGTTGAAGGCACTGAGTTGATTACCCAAGTGGAGGAGTTGAATTTGCAAGGCATGATAACGTGTGGGAGATTAAAGAGGTTGAATGCAACAATGGGCGCCCATCTCACATCATTAGGGGCCCAATGGATCTTGCCTTGCATTTATGGAGCAAATGGGCCTATAATATCACTTATTCAATCCCAAAATTGATGTTTAAATCTAGGACAACATGGTTGCACGAATTTGGATGCCTTTCCCACATGGAGGATTCTAGAAATGGCATCTTTGGAAACCAAAGTCAAATATGGTGGGATATAGTTGGAAATTTGTGTTCTACTTTTCCAAAAGTATTTGTTAGACTTTATCTTTTTGACTTTTAAGGGGACAAGGTAGGTTTAGCCTTTATGAATTTAGGTTATTAGACCCTTGACCATTGTATCACCCCCTTGGATATAAATAGCCACCCCATGGCATTGTATTTTTATTCAAGACTTAATTGAGAGCTTATGCTTGTTTCTCCCCGTTGTGTGAGAATTGTTCCGAATTTCTCCCTTGTTCTTGTGCATTCTTTCCTTTTCAATCTACAAGTTAGATTGGTGATCCAATATCACAAAGCCCCCAATTCCATGCCTCAACCCAAGTGCGTTGTTGTGTGGATTGGCTATCACATCCCTCCCTTGACTGTGTTGTCTAAGTAGTAGGTGACACTCCTTATAGTGTTGATTGACTACTTGCATCCGCTATCCATACCCATCATCCACCACTTAGCCCCGAACCGCATCCTTCATCCGCTGACCTACGCCGTGAAGATCGGCCCACCCCGTGTGTCTCACATCAGCAACCTAGGCCCACTAGGCCACTTAAGACCATTAGGCCCATTAGGCCACTTAGGTCCATTGCGCCCTTTAGGTTCATTAGGCCCATTAATCCAATTAGGTCGATTAGGCCACTTAGTCCCATTAGGCCACTCAGGCCCATTATGCCCATTTGTCCCATTAGGTTCATTCGACCCATTAGGCCCATTTGGACTAAGGCTCGTTAAGCCCATTCATCCCACTAGTCCTATTAAGCCCATTAGGCACATTAGGCCACTTAGGCCCATGAGGCACATGAGGCCACTTAGGCCCATGAGTCCCATTAGTCCCATTGAGAAGCTTAGGACCCTTAGGTCCGTTAGGAAACTTAGACTCAATAGGCCCATTTGGCCACTTAGTCCCATTAGGACCATTATGCCCATTAAGCCAATTAGGCCCATTATGCCACTTAGGCCAATTATGCCCATTCGATCCATTAGGCTACTTAGGCCTATTATGACCATTAGTCCCATTAGGCCACTAATTCTTATTAAGACACTTAGGCCCATTTGAACCATTAGGCCACTTGAGCCACTTAGGCCCATTAGGCCCATTTGGCCACTTAGCCGCATTAGGCACATTAGGCCCATTCGGCCCATTAGGCCACTTAGACCCATTTGTCCCATTAGGAAACTTAGGCCCATTGGGCCCACTAGTCATATTAGGCTAATTCGGCCTATTAGGCCACTTAGACCCATTAGGCCCATTCAGCCACTTAGGCACATTAGGCCCACTAGGCCCATTAGGCTACTTAGTCCCATTAGGCCACTTCGATCCATTAGGCCCATTAGGCCCCTTTGGTCTATCCGTCCCATTAGGCCGGTTAGGCCATTGAGGTCCATTAGGCCCATTAGGGCACTTTGGCCCACTAGGCCACTTAGGCCCATTATGCCCATTAGGCAACTTAGACCCATTTGGCCCATTTGGCCACTAGACTCATTCGTCTCATTCGCCCCATTGGGACACTTAATCTCATTCATCAACTTAGGCCATTAGGCTCACTAGGCCCATTATGCATATTCGTCCCATTAGGCCCATTAGGACCATTGGTCCACTTAGTCCCTTTAGGCCCATGAGGCCCATTAGGCCCATGAGGCCATTGAGGCCCATCAGGCCACTAAGTCCCATGAGGCCACTAAGGCGCATTAGGCCCATTAGTTCACTTATTCCCATTAGGCCCATTAGGGACATTGGTCCACTTAGGCCTATTAGGCAGATTTGGCCACTTACGCCCATTAGGCCCATTAAGCCACTTAGGCCCAATAAACCCATTGGGCCACTTAGGCCTATTCGGCCACTTAGCCCATTCGGCCACTTAGGCCCATTAGTCCACTAAGGCCCATTAGGCCCATTAGGCCCATTAGGTCTATTCGGCAACTTAGGCCTATTAGGTCACTTAGGCCCCATTCGGCCCATTAGACCACTTAGGCTAATTAGGTTCATTTGACCCATTAGTCTCATTGGGTCCATTCATCCCATTAGGCCCATTTGGCACCTAGGCCCGTTAAGCCCATTAAGCCCATTAGGCCACTTAGGCCCATTAGGCCACTTAGGCCCATTAGGCCACTTAGGCCCATTAGTCTGATTTTCCCGCTAAAGCCCATTAGGCTTATTAGGCCACTTAGGCTTATTAGGTCACTTAGGCCCATTAGGCCCACTAGGCACATTAGGCACATTAGGCCCATTTGGCCCATTAGGCCACCTAGGACACTTAGGCCCATTAGGCTCATTAGGCACATTAGGCCACTTAGGACCATTAGGCTAATTAGACCCCTTAGTCTAATTATGCCCATTGGGCCTATTTGGCCACTTAGGCCTATTAGGCCACTTAGGCTCATTCGGTCGATTGAGCCACTTAGGCCCATTTCGCCAATTAGGCCCACTAGGCCCATTACACCCATTAGGTTGATTCAGACACCTCGGTCCATTAGGCCACTTAGGCACATTAGGACCATTAGGCACATTAGGCTGATTAGGTCCATTATGCCCATTAGGCCTATTCGACCCATTAGGCCCATAAGGTCACTTAGGACCATTAGGCCCATTATGCCCATTCGGTCACTTAGGCCCACTAGGCCCATTAGTACACTTAGGAAAATTAGGCCCATGAGGCCACTTACACCCATTATGCCCATTTGGAGAATATGGCGTATTAGGCCCAATCCACCACTTAGTCCAATTTGGCCCATTAAGACACTTAGGCCCTTGAGGCCACTTACACCCATTAGGACCATTAGGCCCATTATGCCACTTAAGCCCATTCATCCACTTAGACCCATTAGTCCCATCACACGCACTAGTCCAATTTGGCCTATTATGCCCAATCGACCACTTAGGCCCAATCGACCACTTAGGTCCATAAGGCCCATTAGGCCCATTCGATTGATTAGGATGATTAAGGCACTTTGAATGATTAGTCCCATTAGTCCCATTAGGCCATTAGGTCCATTAGTCCCATTAGGAAACTTAGGCCCATTCGGTCCATTATGTCCAGTAGGCCCATTCAGCCACTTCGGCTCATTACGCCCACTAGACCTATTAGGCCACTTAGGTCCATTAGGCACATTAGATGATGTCGTCCCATTAGGCCCATTAGTCTACTTACACCCCTTAGTCCCATTAGGCCCGTTAGGCCACTTAGACCCCTTAGGCCTATTAGGCTCATTTGGCCACTTAGGCCACTTACACCAATTAGGCCCCTTTGGACACTAAGGCCCATTAGATCCATTAAGCCACTTAGGCCCATTATGCCCCTTAGGTAAATTAGGCCCATTCGACCCATTAAACCCATCAGCCCATTCGACCCATTGGGCCCATTAGCCCACTTAGGCCCATTCTTCTCATTCGGCTACTTAGGCCCATTTGGCCCATTAGTCCCATTAGGCCCATTAGGCCACTTAGGGAATTTAGGCCCATTATGACCATTAGGCTCCTTATCCCACTAAGGCCCTTTAGGCCCATGAGTCCACTGAGACCCATTAGGTCCATCAGTCCACATAGGCCCATTAGGCCCATTGGGCCACTTAAGCTCATTTGACTACTTAGGCCCATTATCCCACTTAGGACCATGAGGACCATTATTCCCATTTGGCCCATTGATCCACTCAGGCCTATCAAACCACTTAGGCCCATTAGGCTGATTGGGCCACTTAGGCCCATTCAACCACTTAGAATCACTGGGCCCATTGATCCCATTAGGCCAATTATTCTCATTATGACCCTCAGGCCCATTAATCCCATTAGGCCCATTGGACCGCTTGTCTAGTGTGGTCATCACATGCCACTCACCACCCCTCTTTCGGTCTATCCCTACGCATTGGACCCCCATTCTGGGTTTGTGTGTGTGGGTGCTTTAGACGGCTTGGGTCAGTGCTGGTGAGTGCATCTGGTGCCTTCTTTATCTTCTACCCATGATGGCCTACCCATCACGTTTGAATCCACTTTGGTCAGGCTCGATTTGGGATCTAGGCTTACTTGGGATGGTACTGGAGTAGGGCTAGAAGTGGTCTCAGCTCGGGTTCATTCCTCTGTTAGGATCCTTCTCTATTTTGAGGATGCAGATTGAGGTCTCATATGGTGATTTTTTTTGGGATTGTTTTTTTTCTCTGTTATTGGTTCTCTATTTTGTTGGACCAATATGGTTTCTGGATTGGTCCCCTACTGAGGCCTCCATCTTCTCATCCTTCCTGTGCTCATTTCCCTGTTAGTCCAATGCGTGGGTCTTCATTGAGGTTCTAGGAGGTGTGGATCGAGTGTCTTAGGGTCTCCGGGAGGGCGAATGGCCCATCTTTTAAGGTTTGAATGATTGTGATGTTTTTTTGATGGTTTTTTTTGGTGATGTTAGAGTTTTATAGTGGTGATATGAAGACATCAGTGGTGATTAGTGGATGTCCTAGTTCATTTTTCTATGGTTCTTGACTCTAATGATGATAATTAATGATGAAGAAGGTGGTGTTCCCTACAGGGATGGGTGACTCTAGAGATGATGGTTATAACGATAATGTTCGGAGTGGATGACAACGAGGTGATGACGATAATGGGTGATTATGGTGGAGAAAAATTCTTCGACGTGATATCTTTAATGCAGTGGATTTTGTGAAAATTTATAAAATAATTTAGAGGGCCTAATGGGTATAAGTGGCCTAATATTTCTAATGTGTTGGGACCAAGTTGGATAGAGAAGGAATTAATAAGAGTTTTCTGTTATAGATTGTTGTCTTTTATTGTCAAAGAAGATAAATCAATTCACTTTGTAAAGGACTTGAAAACCATAAAATGCTTTGTTGAATTATATTACACAAATATCATAAGTTAGAAGAACTTGTAATGCAATCCTTATGAAGGAAATGGGGAGTAAAGGTACTGCCAATCATATTCAGTTTTGATTGGAAGAAAAGATGCTAGTGGAAGACATGGAAGGTTCGGTACATTCTGCTGAAAATCTGACAATGCTAAAGGTGTTCGATCAAAGACTATATATCATGATAGATGTGGTTTGTGATTAAAGTAGTTGTTTGTTGAATATGCCATATGATAATGAAGAATAATTGGTGTTCTAGAAAAGGAGAGGCTTGCGTGAAAGATTGGTTTTTGCATACAATATTGAAGGGAGTTTGGAATGTTGTGGGCAAGGCATGATTCAAGGTCAAAACATTGAAAAATGGAAAAGGCATGAAGTGTCAGAAAGATTCAAGAAGTTGAAAAAGATGAGGATGGTGCGAAGGAGACTTACGCACCCAATGAAACATCAAATGGGGTTTTGTGCGATGTGTTAGGATCTTGTGCGACACATAGGGGTTTTTGCGCATGGGGGCCGATGAGGTCTATAAAAAAGAAGTGACCCCCTCACATTTGATGAGCACGAACCTTAGAGAAATCTCGATCTATGAGGTGTGAAAGAATTTTAAGAAAAGGGAATTTCATTAAATAAATAGAGTTATGTGCAAGAAGGTGAAGTTGCGCACAAGAAGAGAGTCGCATGCAAGATTGAGTTGCACACAAGAGGTGTTTCACGAAAAAAGTTGAATCTTGCACGCATGGCATAAAAGTTGCGCTCAAGATGCCTAAAAGGGTGCGCGAAAGATTTGGGTTCTTTGCAGGTATTAAGTTGTGTGTATGATAGTTCTTACTGACTTCTAGGTAGGAAAGTGAAGATTTTTACCTCAGAGAATACACCTGCTCAATTGTAAAGAAGCACTAAAATACTATAATTCCCTATTTGTGCTAAGAGGTGAACACATGCTTGAGGATTGTTTTCCAAGTGCTACACGAGTGTAAGGGAATATCCTACTCATTGTATTAGAAAACAAAGGATTGTTTTCTAGTGGATTGTGTGGTACTGGACTATTTTCGCACCATACCAAGGACGTAGCTACTCATGTTGAGTAGTGAACCATGTAAATCTTGTGTTCCTATGGTTATGTGTGTTCAGCAGGGAAGAAACTCTTTAACAATAGGTTAAGGTTATTTAAAAAAGAAGGAAACATAAAAAGAAAAAGATATCACTGATTCACCCCCTCCCCCTCTCAGTGATACTTGGATCCTGACTGGGAAACTTCATAATGGGCCTAATTATCCTAAGTGGCCTAATAAGCCTAATGCGACAAAGTTTCCTAATGGGACGAAGTGGCCTAATGGGCCCAATGGGCCTAAGGGTCCAAATGGGCCTAAGTGGCCTAATGGTCCTAGTGGTTAATGGGCCTAATGGTCCTAAACAACCTAAGTGTCCTAAAGGTCCAAATGGGCCTAATTGGCCTAAGTGGCTGAGTGGGCTTAAGTGGCCTAATGGGCCTAAGTGAAATAATGGGCCTAATGAGCCTTAGTGGCCTAAGGGACCTAAGTCGCCTAATGGGCCTAAGTAGCCTAATGGGCCCAATGGATAATGTGTCTAATTGGACTAAGTGACCTAAGTGGCCTAATGGGCCTAATGGGCCTAAGCGTCCTAAGTGGCCTAATGGGAGCAATGGGCCTAAGTGGCATAATGGGCCTAAGTGGCCTAGGTAGCCTGATGGGCCTAATGGGTCTAAGCGGCATAAGTTACCTAAGGGGTGTAATGGACCTAATGGGCTCAATGTGCCTAAGTGTCCTAATGGGCCTAAGGGGCCTAAGTGGCCTAATGGGCCTAAGCGGCCGGAGTGTCCTAAGGGGCTAAATGGGCCAAATGGGCTCAATGGGCCTAAGTGGCCTAAGTGGTCAAATGGGCCTAATGGTCCAAATGGTCCTAAGCGGCCTAAGCGTCCTAAGGGTACAAATGGGACAAATGGGTTCAATGGGCCTAAGTGGCCAAATGGGACTAAGTGTCCGAATGAGCCAAAGTGGCCTAATGGGCATAAGTGGCCTAAGTGACCTAATGGGACTAATGGGCCTAGGTGGCCTAATGGGCCTACTAGGGTTAATGTGGATAATTGAAACAATTGAGCTAATGGGATGAATGGGCCCAATGGTCCAAGTGGGCCTAATAGGCCTCAATGGTCTAATGGTCCTAAGTGGCCAAATTGGCCCAATGGGCCCAGGTGGCCTAATCGACCTAATAGGCCTAATTGGTAGAATGGGCCTAAGTGGCCTAATGGTCCTAATGGGTTGAATGCTTGTAATGAGCCTAATGGGCCTAAGTGTCCTAATGGGCCTAATGGGACCAATGGGCCTAAGTGGCCTAATTGGGCTTTGTGGGCCTAAGTAGACCAATGGGCCTAAGTGGCCTAATCATCCTAATGGAACTAATTGGACTAATGGGAATAATGGTCCAATTAGGCCCAAGTGGCCTAATGAGCATAATGGGCCTAATGGAACTAATGATCCTAAGTGGCCTAATCGGCGTAATGGGCCTAATGGGCCTAAGTGGCCTAATAATCGTAATGGGACTAATGGGCCTAAGTGGAATAATGAGCCAATGGGCCTAAGTGGCCTAATGGGTCGAATGGGCCAAATGGGCCAAATGGGCCTAAGTTACCTAATGGGTATAAGTGAACTGATGAGCCTAAGTAGCCTAATCGGTCTAATGGGCCTAATTAGGTCTTAGGTATTATTGTTTCAGATATAGTGTTTTGGGTCTAGGAATTAGGATTTTTTTTGTTCTAATTGGCCTAAATTGGTCTAAATTGGCCTAATTTACCAAATAGACAAATGAAAAATTAGCCTAATGGCCCAATGAACTAATGGTATATTTTCCTAATGACCCAAATGACCTAATTAGTCTAAATAGCCTAATGGACCAATAGTCTAAGGGCCTAATTTGCATAATAGCCTAATTGGCATAAATGAAATAATTTTTCTAAATAGCCTATTTAGTTAAAATGGATTAAATGTTGTAATTAGATTAAATGGACTAATTGACCTAATTGACATAATTGGCCTAAATTGGCCTAAATGGCCAAATGGGTCTAATTGGTCTAATTGGTCCAAATAGACTAAATGGTCTAATTGGATTAAATGGTTTAGTTGGCCTAATTAGTCTAATTGGACTAATTGGCCTAAATTGGCGTAAATGGTCAAATAGAAAAATAAAAATTTGGCCTAATGGTGTAATGAACTAATGGGATAACAGCCTAATGGCCAAATTGGTCTAAATAGCATAATGGCCTAATCGGCAGAAATGAACTAATTGGTCTGAATGGCCTAATTGGTCCAAATGGATTAAATGATATAATTGGATTAAATATCCTAATTAGAATAATTTTTCTAATTTACCTAAATGGTTTAATTGGCCTAATTTTCCTAAATGGCCTAATAGACTAAATGACCTAGTGGACTAATTGGCCTAAATGGATTAAAGGCCTAAATTGCCTATATCCTAATGACCTAATTGGACCAATGTCCTAATTGAACTAAATGACTTAATTGGGTTAAACGACCTAATTGGTCTAACAGACCTAGTTGGACCAATTCACCCAATTCGACTAATTCACCTAAATGGCCTAATTGGATAATTAGGAAAATAGCCAAATGGAAAAATGATCAAAATTACCATGTGAACGAATAACCGAATAACGCAAAAAGTGGAATTATACCGAAATGAACATACAAGAGGAATCCATACCATACACATGTTTATTAGGCTAATTAGTATTTATTGTTTATATTAGGTCACTAGTATTAAATTTCTAATTAAATTTATTTTTAAATGCTTCTTAATTTTTTGGATTTCTTCAACAGCTACAATTTTAATTCATTCTAGGTTTATCACTTTTATATTATTCAATAATTTAGTATTATACTAATCAATGTCATTTACAGTAAGTGAAATTTGGCATTGAAGGTTGTGTGCCTTGAGAAAAATTATTTTCCTTGACTAGGAAGTAAAATAATGGAAGTGTTGTAAATGTACAAACACAAGAAAAGATTTTAATTTTTTATTGATATTTCAAATTTTTATACATAATTCATAACTAAATATCTTGTTTATATTTTCAACAGTGTTTCCTGGAGGCCCTCGATGAGAAAGAAGATGAAAAAATCAGGATAAATGATCATTTGAGACAAGTATTATGTGAGGAGCGACATGGGAAAGAAGATGATAACTTCAGACTAAGTATCTTGTTTATATTCATGTGTGACATCAATGTGCTCTTTATATGATACCTAGAGTGATTTCAATGAGGGTCCTAGTGGTGGTTGAGCTAATGGCAGTTGCAGTGGAGGTGGGGGGGAGGGTGGTGGTGGTGGCGACGAAGGTGGCAGCAGTGACAGTGATGCTGGTGGTGGTTTCAGGCATAACAGAAGTGTGTTAAGATGGATGATATATTTAAATTTATTTTAGTAATTATTTCCTAAAACCAAGAGTGAGGATCTTTCACGTAAAATTTAAAATTAATTTATTTAATATTTAAATAAATAAATACTTGTTCTTAGGAACTTTCTTCATTAGTGAATCTTGATCATCTGAAAAGACCCTTTCAGATTACCATCATTACACTGTGAGGATCCCAGGATAAAATCCCTCTAGTGGTGATCCACATGTGCTCCTATGATCTCTGAGAAACACCACTCGATCTCCAGGTGCTAGCGCGGTGAGTCAAATGTCTTATGTTGTTCGTTCTCGATCACTCATTCTTCAGCCTTGAATAAATATTTCTTACACTTCTCATTCTTGAGAGAGAGAGAGAGAGGAGGAGGAGTTGATAGAGAATTTATTTTGTGCAACAATTTTCTATTCTCAATTTTTTGATGCTCTACACAATTAACATATACGCCTATTTATAGAGTTGAGAAATAAGTTAAAATATTATTTAATTTCATACTGGCCATTAAATAAATTGACCTAAATTGTCTAATTGGCCTAAATTGAATAAATTTCCTAATTGGCTTAATTTTCCTAATCGGCCTAAGTGGCCTAAGTTGTCCTAAATGACCTAAATGGGCTAATTGGCCTAAATGACCTAAATTAGCTTAATTGGCCTAATTGACCTAAATTGCCTAAATTGTCTAATTAGTCTAATTGCCCTGATTGGACTAATTGGCCTAAATTCCCTAAATTGACTAAATCGTTTTAAATATCCTAATCAGTTTAATTGGCCTAAATGGCCAAATTGGCCAAATTGACTTAAATGGTCTAAAATAGCCTAAATGACCTAAATTGACCCAAATGGCCTAATTGGACTAAATTGGCTTAAATGAAATAAATTGTCTAATTGGATTAATTGACCTAATTGGACTAAATGACCTAAATGGCCTAAATGGACTAAATTGGTCTAAAAGACCTAAATGGCCAAAATTGGTCTAATTGGTCTAAATGGCATAATTGGCCTAAATGACCTAATTGGCATACATTGCCTAAATTTTATAATTGACCTAATTGATATAATTGGCATAAATGGCCTAAATTGTCCTAAATGGCCTAAATGGCCAAAATTGGCCCGAATGGCCTAAATTGGCCTAAATGGCCTAATTGGCCTAAATTGCCTAAATTGCATAATTGGACTAATTGGCCTAAATGGTCTAAATTTTCCTAATCGGATTAAATGGATTAATTGAACTAATTTTTCTAATTGGTCTAAATTTCCTAAATTGGCCTAAATGACATAATTGGCCTAAATGGTCTAAATTGGCCTAAATAGCCTAAATGGCCTAAATTTTCCTAAATGGCCTAATTAACCTAAATGACCTAAATTGGCCTAAATGGCCTAAATGAAATAAATTTCCTAATTGGAAAATTGGCCTAATTGGTCTAATTGGCCAAAATTGGCCAAAATTGGCCTAAATTGTCTAAATCTTCTAATGGGCCTAAATGGCCTTAAGAGCCTAAATTAGCCTAATTGGTCTAAATTAGTCTCATTGGACTCATTGGCCTAAATGGACTAAATTGGACTAAATGGCCTAAATGGTCTAATATTTCTAAATGGCCTAAATGGCCTAATTAGCCTAATTGGCCTAAATGACCTAAATTGTCCTAAATTGACTAATGGGAATAAGGGTCGAATGGGTCTAAGTGGCCTAAGTGGATTAATGGGCCTAATTTGTTTAATGGGCTTAAGTGGCATAATGGGATTAATGGGACTAAGTGGACTAATGGTAAAATTGGGCCTTAGTGACCTAATGGGTCTAATGGGCCTAATGAACTTAATAGGCCTAATGGGTCCATTGGTCCAAAGTGGAATAATGGGTCTAAGTGGTTTAATGGGACAAATTAGCCTATTGGGCCTAAGTGGACTAATGGGACTATTGGGTCTAAGTGTACGAATGGGCCCATTAAGTCCAATTAGGACTTATGGTCCAAATGGGATTAATGGTTCGAATAGACTAGTTAGGCCTAAGTGGCCTGATGGGCCTAATGAGCCTAATGAGCCTAATGGGCCTAAGTGTCCTAATGAGCCCATTATGGTCAATTTGGACTAATGGGCCTAATGGATGAATTCGCCTAATGTACCTAATGGGCCCAATGGGCCTAATGAGCCCAATGGGACTAATGGGTCTAAGGGGCCTAATGGGCCTAAGTGGATGAATGGACCTAAGTGGCCTAAGGTGCTGAATTGGTCGAAGTGGCCTAATGGGTCTATGGGGCCTAATGGGCCTAAGTGGCATAATGGGCCTAAGTGGCCTAATGGGACTAAGTGGCCTAATGGAACTAAGTGGACTAATGGGATTAAGTGCCCTAATGGGTCTAAGTGGCTTAAGTGGCCTAATAGGCCTAATGGGCCTATTGGACCTAAGTGAACTAGTGGGTCTAATGTGCCTATTGGCCTAATTGGCCTAATGGTCCAAAAGGGCCCAATGGGACCAATGAGTCTAGTGCTCCTATTGGGATTATTGGGTCTATTGGGCCTAAGTGACCTAAGGAGCCTAATGACCTCATTGGCCTAATGGGCCGAATGGGCCTAAGAGACCCAATGGTCCCAATGGGCCTAATGGGTCTAAGGGTCCTAATATTCCTAAGTAGACTAATGTGAATATTAGACATATTGGTCCTAAGTGGTTAAATGGGCCCAATGGTCTGGATGGGCCTAATGTGCCCATTATGGATAATTCAACCTAATGGGTCCAATGGGCCTAAGTGGCCTAATGGGTCAAAGTGGCCCAAGTTTTCTAATGGTCCTAATGGGTCTAATGGGTCTAAGTGGCCTAAGTTACCTAATGGACCTAATGGGTCCAATGGGTCTAAGTGGTCGAATGGTCCTAAGTGGCCTAAGTTGCATATGGGCCTAATGAGTCCAATGGGTCTAAGTGGCCTAATGGGCCTAAGTGGCCTAAGTTTCCCAATGGGCCTAATGGATCCAATGGATCTTAGCGGTCGAATGGGCCTAAGTGGCCTAAGTTTCCTAATGAGCCTAATGGGCCTAACAGGTCTAATGGGTCTAATGGGCCTAAGTGGCCTAATCAGACTAATGGGTCTAATTGGTCTGATTTGATGAATGGGTTGAATGTGCCTAGGTGGCCTAATGGGATGAATGGGTCTAATGGTACTAATTGGCCTAATGGGCCTAAGTGTCTTAATGGGCCTAAGTGGCCTAAGTTACCTAATGGGCCTGATGAGCCTGATGGGTCTAATGGGCCTAAGTTGCCTAATGGACCTCATGGGGCTAATGGGTCCAATGAACCTAAGTGGCCAAAGTTACCTAATGGGCCCAATGGGTCGAATGGGCCTAATAGTCCCAATGGGTCTAATGAGCCTAATGGGTCCAGTGAGCCTAAGTGGCCTAAGTTTCCTAATGGGCCAAAGTGGCCTAATGGTCTTAATGGGCCTAAGTGCCTAATGAGCCTAATGGGCTTAAGTGGCATAATTGGCCTAATGGGTCAAATGGGCCTAAGTGAACAAAGTTGCCTAATGGGATGAAGTGGCCTAATGGGTCTAATGGGCCTAACTGGCCTAATGGTCCTGATGGGCCTAAGTGGCCTAAGTTGACTAATGGGCATAATGGGCCTAATTGGTCTAATGGGACTAATGGTTCCAATAGGTCTAAGTGGCCTAATGGGCCTAAGTAGCCTAAGTTTCCTAATGTTCCTAATGAGCCTAATGGGTCCAATGGTTCTAGGTGGCTCAATGGGACTGAGTGGCCTAAGTTGCCTAATGGGCCAAATGGGATTAATGTGTCTAATGGGCCTAAGTGGCCTAATCTGCCTAATAGTTCTAATGGACCTAATGGTTATAATGATCCTAAGTGGCCTAATGGGTCGAATTGGTTGAATGGGAATAACATTACTGAAAAAAGGGATTTTTGGGAATGCATTTATGACAGGACCCCGTCGCAAATGGACCATTGTAGAAAAGGGCATCGCAAATATTATCTTTTATGACAGTCCGTCGCAAAAGGTTATTATTTGTGATGGGTAGTGGCACCATTACAAATTGGTTTAGTGTTTTTGTAAACTCTATTGCAACGGGCCGACCACCCGTCGCAAATCGTGTTCCGGTTTTTTTTAACTTTTTGAAATGGACCGTCACAATTAGTATTTTCGATGGTCCATCGCAAATACTGTGGAAAATACAAACAAAATAAACCCTTTTGCGATGATCCCATCGCAAATAGTTGAAAAAATAAAATAAAAATAAATAATATAATATAATATTAATAAAAATATAATATTAATATAAATTAAATCATAATATTAATATTATTACAATAAAATTATTTATAAAATAATATTAATAATAATAATAATATAATATTAATATGAATGAAATAATAATATTAATATTCATAAAATAAAATTAATTATAAAATAATTAAATAATATAATAATATTATTAATAATATTAATGAAATAATAATATTAATATTAGTAATATAATAAAAACCTCAGTATTCACAAAAATATAAAAATATATTAATTAATAAAATAATAAATATAATAAATAAATAATAAAAACTGTAATATTCAAGAAAATATAAAAAAAATGAACTATTTAAAACTTTAAATAGTTAATATTACAAAAAAAAATACATTCAAAGGTTTCATTATAAAATAAAAGTACATCATTGAGGGGAGGGTCATCTAAAGGAGCTGGAGGAGATGGTGGGGGGAACTCCATCCCTAAACTGCGAGTTAGACATCACATGTACTCCATCTTCTCCCGATCCTACTGATGCCGCCATCGACGCATCTCATTATACATCTCCTACTGTTGTTGCTCCTGTTGTCGTAGGAACTTTTTCTGCTACTGTTACTGCCACTAATGCATCTAATCCTGCTCCCTACACATATTCTCTATAAGCTAACTCTGAGCTCCTAGATTCTCCTCATATTGTTCATTAGATGATGATGACTCTTTGTGAGATCCTCTTGAGCTAGACGCTGACATCGCGAAGGTTCCATAAAAACCTCCAGGGGTCAATCGAGTGCTAATAGCAATAAGTCGGTCTTTATCGAAGGCATATTGGGTTGCCTTCATCCATGTTGCCTCATCAAATCGGGGGCACTAGTCTGACCATCGGTATCATCCTGACTCTCACTATGTGTCTGAGATGTCACGGCCTCATATGACTCCTTCAATTGAAATTTAAATTTAAAATAGTTAAAATATTATTTGTAGTTAAATTTAAAACTCAAAAAGAAATTATACTGACCACAATCTGATGTTGGCGAGTACCTCTAATCTCTACAGTAGATAGATCACTATACATCCTCCTATAAACGGCATACTCTGTAATATCGGGCTATGTGACTGCCTATATTAATATAAAATAAAACGTTTACATTTAAAGTTATATACAATTTTTAAATAAAATGTACTTACCATATGATCCTTATGCGTACTGAATGTACGACTACCAGCTCGATTGGTCACCTCCTATCTCCCCTGATTTTTCCAACCTTCTGATGATCAAATATGAAAACTCCTACTCAACCAGTGTGTACATAATCTATCCCAAACCTAAGATGAAATATAACTAGGCCAGTGTACACGACATATCACATCAAACTATGCAACTTATTCTTTCTCCATTGATTTACTTTTCAAATTGTGCAAAAATTGAGTGCAACGTGGACGCATAGCTCCCTTCCATTCTTTCTAGATAGCTTCATGAATGCTCTCATAAATGGGATACCATAAACCCAAAAAATAATTTATTATATTAAGTTATTAATTAAATTAATTTCAAAATAAATATTATTTATTTATGTACCAGACAATGCTCGAACATACAGTGCTCTACATCAATGAGAATCTGATCTCATGACACCCATGCATCATAAAAATAATTGCGTAATATAGCACTCCCCTATCCAACAGCTATATGCATAAAGCTGTGAAAAAAAATTAATAAAAAAATTATAATATACATAAATTAATTAAAACTAACTAAAATACATAGGTAAACATACCTCTGTGTAGGTGGATCAAACCCAAGATGTGGATTTTGCTCGGGGATAGGGTTTGGAATCATCAGTTGGGAAAGACTACGCCCCCTCTGAGTACTCCCTAAACTGCTAGCAGTCTGAGGGTTAGATGATCTGATATCCTAATCATCCAAACAGACGATAAAAATCCTCTTCCACATGAAACATGAAATGATTTTTTTATCAAATAGTTGAAAACAACTATTATATATAGATATATATTATATATGATTATAACAAGCATTGAAGTGTGTCAATGTTCATCCTCACCCTCATCTTCATAGCTATCTATGTCAATGTCTTTATCTTCCTCCTCAGCGTCATAAATTTCCATATTAGTTTCAATTTCATCATCTCTTATCATTTCAAATTAAGTTGTAATTTCATTAACATCATTATCACCATCGGCCCTTAATTTTGGGGTGTCATCAATGATATTCATGTCTCTTCGTGAAAAAGATGGATTCAGAGCAGTCTCTTGAAAAATTTCAATTCCTTGCACTTTAGCAGAACCACTAAACTAATTATCTCGAGATTTTCTTTTGGGGTTAAATGGTGACATGAATCGGTCACCCGATACATGCCCCCAAGGAATTTATTAAATCAAAAAAGTTGTACAGTTTTTGCATGAGGTGTAAATAACTTACACCAACACAAATAAAAAAGAAAGATAGATGTTGATAAAACAGAAATAGCTCACACAAAACCAGAGGACTCATGCAACCATCATGAGATCCATTTCAAAATAGGAGTAGACCATGCCTTACTTGTACCGATGTAAAGACAGAATTAGTCTTCATCTTCAAAATCTAAGCATAGCAGTCCAATATCATCTGCATAAAACTGATAAAAAAATCCAGCACAAATATATCCAGCCATCACACAACATGTTTTTCAGCAAGTAGAGCAGCCATAAATAAGGCATAAACCAAGAGAAAACAGGCAGAAAACCCATCAAGAACAGAGCAGATAAACAGATATGAAATCAGAGTTTTTCAGAAGGAATGCAGTCCAACTGAAACCCGTGAAGGCAAAACCAAACCGATTGTCTCAAGATTTAATTTTTATTATGCTCTACCAACCATGCAACTCCCTTCAAGTATAATAATCATTGCTTAATAAATTTTATGTGCCTAATGAGCTAATAAAAATGGTTCTTTTACTACAAGAAGACTTTTATTTTGAATATCAACGATTCCATGGATTAGATGAACACACAAGACTCTCTCATTATCCAACCACTGAAATTAAACATTGTTATGTAATGTTGTCCCAGATAACACGATTCAATGATTTCTTCTAGCATGCTGTAAAAGTCAACTTTAGTTTCTCTATAATGAGATCATATCAAGAAAACACCGCTATTCATTTTTTTTTTGATTCCCCATATGCATGTGTATGAAATCAAAATCCATTCACCACATATGCATTATATGATTTAATCATTTTGGATGGTGGGTTACTCAATACACACAATCGATTATTAATTTTATCGGTATGTTGAGATACCTGAAAATTTTTAAAACAATTATCACTATAAAAAGTATTAAATTTATTTTTTATGTGAAATAAAAAATAATTTATGTTACAAGTTTTTGAAACCAGTAGGAATTTTTTTTGATGAAGTTCTTCAAAAGACGATGTTGTAATTTATGGAAACTGTTTTTTGATATGATTATCATATAACTTATAAATAAAATAAGATTAATGTACTATTACAAAAATTATAGAATAATTTATAGGAGAAATCATAGTACAAATGGTTTCATTTCTTCATAGTTGAGAAGAATATATGTATGAGTTTTGTAATGTTCATCATCTGAAATCCATCCTTCATGAAATCCATCTAATCCAAGTTTGAGATGATTAAAAAATAATAATTGATTTCTCATATCATTGTCAAAATTTCCCTCAATACGGCTCAAGCAATTTTGTTTTAAGGGACATTAATATTGAAATTAATGAGAGCATAAAAAAGAAATTTTCTCTTGAAAATAAGCTTCTGCAATTAAGCCTTCAACTGATGCTTTGTTATGTACTTTTTTTTGATTTCTGTATGAATATCTCAAATGGGTATATCCATCAGAACTATACTGGACCTCCACATTTTGTTTCATGTAGAAAATATAATATCAAATGTTCCATTGAGTCAAAAAATCCTAGAGAGAATATTTTTTCCAATTTACATAAAATTAAAACAAAATTTTCTTGCAGTTTTTTTACTGCATCGTAGTCTATTTTCGACGCACAAATCTCTTAAAAAATATGATATGTTTGTTAGCGCATCCCAAATCAAAGGATTTAACAAACTTCTTTATCTAATCAACATAATTATTTCTATTAAAACATGATAGTCATGACTTTTCAATCCGGTAATATGACCATTTCTGACACATCTGCCTAAATTGGAAGAATAACCATCTAGAAGTCTCAAATATGAAATCCACTAACAAAATAATAAGAGACTCTATTTGGATAGCGTATAAGATTATTTTGGGTTCATTAAATTTTGTGATATGATATTTTCAAATGGTTCAAGTTCTGGTCGCTTTCAAATTTTGGAAAAATCTAATTGTGCCTTTACATTATCTCTGGTCTTACCTGGTGTATTCAAAACTATATGAAATAAATTATCAAAATATTTCTTCTCAATATGCATCACATCCAACATGTGATGGACCAAAAAATCTAACCAATATTGAAAATCCTAAAAAATGCTCCATTTTATCCATTTATGCTCTTTTCCAAACCCACCAATTTTTTGTTGGTTTATTATTGGTCCAAATTTTATGGGAGGCAATGAAGAGACAATTTAATTTAACTTTGTACCATAGATCATTATTGGAGGCCCATATTTTTCAACTATTCCTTTTCTAAAATGATATTTGTTGCTTTGAAAAGGATGATCAGTTGGAAGAAATCTACGATGATAGTTGAAAAAACAAGGTTTTTTTCTATTGACGAGCATAAACACTTTACTATCACTCATAGAGTATGAACATGATTTTGGACCATGTGTTTAGCCAAATAACATTTATTATGATGGGAAGTTACTAATTTTCCACATCAATGTAGCTTTCTGTAGGAAGTTTTATTTCGAGCAACATCATATGTACTAACACCATTACTCTATAGTGAATTTAACTCACCAATCAATGGTTTCAAATAAACATCAATATTCATTTTCGGATGACCTAGAATTAATAAGGTCAAATGATATATGGATCTTTCATCAACATCCATGGAGGTAAATTATACAAAGTTATAAAGATAGGACAACATGAATACTAACTACCATAAGAACCAAATGGACAGAAACTATCAGTATAAAGACCCAATCGCATGATTCGGGCTTCTAAAGAAAAAAACAAATGAACCTAGTCAAAATGTTTCCATTAATCACCATTAGAGGGATAGTTTAAGCTTTTACTGGTTGAAATGTTGGTTTTGTGCCATGACATCAATAATTATATGTTTTGAGACATAAATAAATGCTGCAATCTAGGTGTGAGCGGGAAATGTCTCAATTTTTTTACAAGAATAAATCTAGACTTCCCTAGTTGAGGTTATTTATACCTTGATTTTCCACATGTAGGACAACTATCCAACAACTCATTTTCACCATAATATAAGATGCAGTCATTTGAGCATGCATGAATCTTCTAATAACTAAGACCCAGATTACGAACCAGCCTCTGACTCTCTTAGAAATTTACAGGTAGCCCATTTCCTTCAGGTAGTAGTGTTTTTAACAATGAGAATATCTGATCAAAACAACTATTTGAAATTCTATTATCTGATTTAATATCCATAAATTTAGAAACTACTTTAAACCTGCTTATCTTACAACCAAGATATAATACATCTTCATCGGACCTCAACAACTCATATAAATTAGACGGTTCTAACTCAAGAGTTAAATAAATATCATCCTAAGCTTCAGTTTGTTGAAAAGACGGACCTCCACATCATGTACTAAATTTTGAAACCGTGTTGGATCTAGAACAAAATTATTATTATCTTCTCTAAAACTGCATTCACCACTTTGATACCAAAAAAATGATCTGGTTGAAAACCAAAATGCAATAAATGACTGCTAAAATTGTAAAATGTGTCATACATCCTCAGAGCACATTTTTTACAAGGACACTTCATTTTCTCTTCTGAAACAAATTTTGGTTGCGATGATGCAAATGATAAGAAAGCTTGAACACCCTCAATTTATATAGGATTTAAACCAGAACCATTTGGATTCATGTGTTGATTTATACAAGCACGATCATTTAATAATGACTGTTGTCGACTTCCTTATTCCATATTTTTCTAAAAAATATGAATAATTAGATATTTTGTATAATTAGATATAAGATAAACACTATCCAAAAAATGGAAGACAATTAAATTCTCTTTTCTAAAAATTTATAATAATTTCTATTATTTTAAAGTTATTTATACTTTTTTAATCTTTTATACCAATCTATACTCATTTATAAAAACTTATATTAATTACCACTAATTATTATTAATTACAGGTATTTGTACTAATTATTGTAAATTACCAGTGGCACAACTTCCAATGGATTGGCAGTAACACTTTTGCCCGATGACTATCCCCTTGCAACTTTATGCAACTAAAATCACTATGAAAATTTTGCTCTGACATACGAATATCCATTTTTATATGCATGATGATAAAGAGAAGGGAGGCCTCTTCATGCTTCTCTCCATGCTCATGCATACGAAAATTGATATTTGTACATCGAAGCATAATTTTCATAGTAATTTTAGTTGGAGAAGTTCCAAGGAGATGAGTCGCCCGTAAGAAGAGCCTCTTTTGTCTGAAATCTCACCTCCTTGCAACTTTCTCTGACTTAAATCACTATGAAAAATCCGCTTTGACTGATTTTAGTGGGAGAAAGTTGCAAGGAGATGATTCATCGATCAAAAGGAATCTCTTCAATCCATTGGAAATTTTTCCAGTTTATCAATGTACTCAAATTTATTCCAATTTATTACTAATTAATCCTAATTATTACTAATTAATCCTAATTATTACTAATTAATCCCAATTATTACTAATTCTTACTAATTGTAACTAATTAATCCTAATTCTTATTAATTATTACTAATTGTTACTAATTGTTACTAATTGTTACTAATTGTTACTAATTAATAATAATTAATCCTAATTAATCCTAATTAAATCTAATTATTACAAATTAATCCAAATTATTACTAATTAATCCTAATTAGTACTAATTAATCCTAATTATTACCAATTAATCCTAATTATTACTAATTAATCCTAATTATTACTAATTATTACTAATTATTACTAATTAGTCCTAATTATTACTAATTAATCCAAATTATTACTAATTAATCCTAATTATTACTACTTCTTTCAATTTTTTACTATTTAACACAATTTATTACTCATTATTACTAATTATTACTAATTATTACAATTTTTTACTAATTATTACTAATTATTACAATATAATACGAATTATTGATAATTATTACTGATTAATCCTAATTAGTGATAATTATTACTAATTAATCGTAATTATGGATAATTATTACTAATTATTACTAAATAATTCTAATTATTATAAATTGTTACCAATTATTTCAAATTATTGCAAATTATTTCTTATTAATCCTAATTGATCTTAATTATTACTAATTATTACAATTTATTACTAATTATTAAAATTTATTACTAATTATTACAATTTAATACTAATTATTACAATTTATTACTAATTATTACAATTTATTACTAATTATCACAATTTATTACTAATTATCACAATTTATTACAATTTATTACTAATTATTCCAATTTATTACTAACTAATACTAATTAATACTAATTAATACAAACTATTTATAATTATTTCCAATTATTTCTAATTATTTCTAATTATTACTAATTATTACAATTCATTACAATTTATTACAGTTTATTGCTAATTAGTACTAATTATTTCTAATTATTACTAATTATTACTAATTATTCCAAATTATTATAAATTATGACAAATTTTTTCAAATTTTTTCAAATTATTAAAAATTATTACTAATTATTACTAATTATTACAAATTATTTCTAATTATTACTAACTATTAATTTTTTTTACTAATTATTACAAATTATTGCAAATTATTACAATTTATTACAATTTATTACTAATTATTACAATTTATTACTAATTATTACTAATTATTATAAATTATTACTAATTATTACAATTTATTACTAACTAATACTAAGTAACACTAATTAATACTAACTAATACTAATTATTGCTAATTATTCCTAATTATTACTAATTATTGCTAATTATTTATAATTATTACTAATTATTACTAATTATTAATAATTATTCCTAATTGTTACTGATAATTATTAATTATTTCTAATCATTACAAATTATTACTAATTATTACTAATTATTACTAATTATTACAAATTATTCCTAATTATTACTAATTATTACAAATTATTACAATTTATTACAATTTATTACTAATTATTACAATTTATTACTAATTATTACAATTTATTGCTATTTAATACTAATTATAACTAATTAATCCTAATTATTACAATTTATTACTAATTATAACAATTTATTACTAATTATTTCAATTTATTACTAATTATTTCAATTTATTACTAATTATTTCAATTTATTACTAACGATTTCAATTTATTATTAATGATTTCAATTTATTACTAATTATTTCAATATGTTACTAATTATTTCAATTAATTAATAATTATTAAAATTTATTACTAATTATTAAAATTTGTTACAAATTATTACAATTTATTACTAATTATTACAATTTATTACTAATTATTACAATATATTACTAATTATTGATAATTATTAATGATTAATCCTAATTATCGATAATTATTACTGATTAATCGTAATTATGGATAATTATTACAAATTATTACTAAATAATTCTAATTATTATAAATTATTACTAATTATTACGTATTATTTCAAATTATTTCTAATTAATCCTAATTAATCCTAATTATTACTAATTATTACTAATTACTAATAATTATTACAATTTATTACTAATTATTAAAATTTATTACTAATTATTACAATTTATTACTAATTATTACAATTTATTACTAATTATTACAATTTATTACTAATTATCACAATTTATTACTAATTATTACTAATTATTACAATTTATTGCTAATTATTACAATTTATTACTAATTAATACTAATTAATACAAATTAATACAAATTATTTCTACTTATTTTTGAGTATTTATAATTATTTCTAAATTTTGCTAATTATTACAATTTATTACAATTTATTGCTAATTAGTACTAATTATTTCTAATTATTTCTAATTATTACTAATTATTACTAATTATTCCTAATTATTACAAATTATTTCAAATTATTTCAAATTATTTCAAATTATTACAAATTCTTACAAATTATTACTAATTATTACAAATTACTTCTAATTATTACTAATTATTACTAATTATTAAAATTTATTGCTAATTATTACAAACTATTGCAAATTATTACAATTTATTACTAATTATTACAATTTATTACTAATTATTACTAATTATTACTAATTTTTATAAATTATTACTAATTATTAAAATTTATTACTAATTATTACAATTTATTACTAACTAATACTAAGTAATACTAATTAATACTAACTAATACTAATTATTGCTAATTATTCCTAATTATTAGTAATTATTACTAATTATTTATAATTATTAGTAATTATTACTAATTATTTCTAATTGTTACTAATTGTTACTAATTATTTCTAATTGTTACAAATTATTACTAATTGTTACTAATTATTACTAATTATTACAAATTATTACTTATTATTACTAATTATTAAAATTTATTAAAATTTATTACAATTTAGTACTAATTATTACAATTTATTACTAATTATTAAAAATTATTACTAGTTAATACTAATTATAACTAATTAATCCTAATTATTACAATTTATTACTAATTATTACAATTTATTTATAATTATTTCAATTTATTACTAATTATTTCAATTTATTTCTAATTATTTCAATTTATTACTAATTATTTCAATTTATTACTAATTATTTCAATTAATTAATAATTATTGAAATTTATTACTAATTATTAAATGTTATTACTAATTATTACAATTTATTACTAATTATTACAATTTATTACTAATTATTACAATTTATTACTAATTATTACAATTTATTACTAATCATTACAATTTATTACTAATTATTTATAATTAACACTTAGACACAGTTATTCATAAAAATAAATACTGAAAAAACAAATATCTAATTCTAATTTAATTTAATTGTATCTAACTAAAAAAATTGTAAATAATTTAAAATAAAATAAATTAACTAAATAATAAAAAAATAGACAAATACCTTGAAACTGAAGTTTTCGGAGTATAAAAGTCACGGATTATGACGGGACCCGTCGCAAATGGGTGTCCCTCGACATACTATTTGCGGCAGGACAAGTATCCCATCGCAAATACTAAAAATCGCTGCTGAGTATTTGCGATGGGAATTGGAACCCGTCGCAACTACCCGTGCCCGCGGGTTAACACACATTTGGCACCAAACCTTTTGCGATGGGTCATAACCCCCCACACTCCGTCGCAAATAACTATTATTTGCGATGGGTCGATTATCACATCACAAATAACCCCTTCGGACGAGTTATTTGCGACGGACCTCTGACCCGTTACAAATAAGCTGTCGCAAATTGTCATTTTTCCCATAGTGTAATGGGCATAATGAACCTAATGGGACTAATTGGTCTAAAGGCCCTGATTGGCCTAATGGGCGTAATGCGCCAAAGTGGCTTAATAGGCCCAAGTGGCCTCAATTGCCTAATGGGCCTAATGGGCCTAAGTGGCCTCAATGGCCTAATGGGTCTAAGTGGCCCAATACACTGAATTGGTCTAAGTGGCTTAATGGGCCTAATGGGCCTAAGTAGCCTAATGGGCCTAATGGGCCTATGTGGCCTAATGGGATTGATGGGCCTAATGGGTCTAATGGGCCTCAATGGACTCATGGGCCTAATGGGCCTAAGTTGACTAAGTGGCCTAATGGGCCTAAGTCGACTAATGGGCCTCAGTGACCCAATGGGCCTAATGGGCCTAATGAGTATAAGTGGCCTAAGTGGCCTAATGGGCCTAATTCGACTAATGGACCTTAGTGGCCTAATGGTCATAATGGGCATAAGTGGCCTAATGGGCCTAATTGGCCTAAGTGGCCTAATGAGTCGAATGGGTCTAAGTGGCCTAATGGGCCGAATGTGCCTAATGGGCCCGAGTGGCCAAAATGGCCTAATGGGCCTAAGTGGCCTAATGTGCCTAATGAGCCACAACAACCTAATGGGCCTCAGTGGCCGAAATAGCCTAAAGGGCCTAATTGGACTAATGGGCCTAAGTGGCCGAATGAGCCTAATGGGCTTAAGCGACCTAATGGACCTAATGGGCCTAAGTGGCATAATGGGCTTAAGTGGCCTAATGGGCTTAATGGGCATAATGAGCCTAAGTGGCCTAAGAGGCCGAATGAGCCTAAGTGACCTAATGGACCTAATGGGCCTAAAGAGCCTAAGGGGCCTAAGGGGCCGAATGAGCCTAATGAGTCTTAGTAGCCTAATGGGACAAAGGGGCCTAATGGGCCTAATGAGCCTTAGTGGCTTACTGGCCCTAATGGGCTTAATGGGCCTATGTTGCCTAATGGACCTAATAGGCCTAATGGGCCTAAGTGGCCTAATGAGATGAATGAGCCTAAATGGCCTAATGGACCGAATGGGACTCAATGGCATAATGGGATGAATGAGCCTAATGGGCCTAAGTGGCCCAACTAGCCTAATGGGCCTAATGGGCCTAAGTGGACTAATGAGTCGAACGGGCCTAAGGGGCCTAATGGGCTAGGTGAGCCTAATGGGCTTATGTGGCATAATGGGCGCGATGAGCATAATATGCTTAATGGGTCTAAGTGGCCTAATTAGTCGAATGGGCCTAAGTGGCCTGATGGGCCGGATGGGCTTGATAGGCATAATGGGCATAATGGGCATAATGGGCCAAATGAGCCTAAGTGGCCTCATGGGCTTGATGGGCCTGATGAGCCTAACGGGTCTAATGGGCTTATGTGGCCTAATGAGCTAAATGGGCCGTGGTGGACTCATGGTCCTAATGGACCTAATGGGCCTAAGCGGCCTAATGGGACTGATGGTCCTGATGAACTAAATGGGCCTCAGTGTCCGAATGGACCTCATGGATCTAATGGGACTATTTGGCCTAATGAGCCTAAGTGGCATAATGGGTCTCAGTGGCCTAATGGGCATAATGGCCCTGATGGGCTTAGTGGGCGTAATGGTCCTAAGTGTCTTAATGGGCTTAAGTGGCCTTAGTGGCTTATGGGCCTAATGGGCCTAAGTGGCCTGATGAGATGAATGGGCCTAAATGGCCTAATGGGCCAAATGGGCCTTAGTGGCCTAATGGGCCTAAGTAGCTCAATGGGATTGATGGGCCAAATGGGCCAAATGGGCCTCAGTGGCCTCATGGTCCTAATGGGCCTAAGTGGCCTAAGTAGACTAATGAGCCTCATGAGCATAATTGGCCTAATGTGCTTAAGTGGCATAATGGGCCTGACTGGCCTAATGGGCCTGAGTGGCCTAATGGGCCTAATGAGCCTGATTGGCCTAATTTCCAAAATGGGCCTCAGTGGCCCAATTGGCCTAAGTGGCACAATGAGCCTTAGTGGCGAAATGGGCTTAATGGGACTAAGTGGCCTAATGGGCCTTAGTGGCCAAATTGACCAAATGACCCCAGTGGGCCTAATAGGCCTGATGGGCACAATGAGGCGAAGTGGACCAATGGGCCCCATGGGTCTAAGTGGCATAATAGGCCTGATGGGCCTGATGGGACCAATGGGCCTCATGGGCCTAAGTGGCCCAAGTGTCCTAAATGGGCATCATGGGCTAAAGTGGACCAATGGGCCTATTGGGCCAATTGGGCCAAATGGGCCTAATGGGCCTAATGGGCATAATGGGCCGATTGGGCCTCAATGACCTAATGGGCCTAATGGGCCTGATAGGCCCAATGGGCAGAATGCGCCTAATTGGCCCAATGGGCCTAATGGGTCTAAGTGGCCTAATGGGCCTAATGAGACAAATGGGTCTCGTGGGCCTAATAGTCCGAATGGGCCTAAGTGGCCTAATGGTCATAATGGGGCAAAGTGGCCTAATGGGCCTAATGGACTTTAGTGACCTAATGGGCTTCATAAACACAATGGGCCTAATGGGCCTAATGGGAATAATGGGCCTAAGTGGCCTAATGGACCTAATGGGACTAATGGTCTTAATGTGCCTAAGTGGATTAATGGGCCCAATGGGCCTAAGGGGATGAATGGGACTAATGGGCTTAAGTGGCGGAATGGGCCTAATGGGCTTAAGCGGTAGAATGGGCCGAATAGGCCTAAGTGGCCTAGTGGGCCTAATGGTCCTAAGTGGTCAAATGAACCTGATGGGCCTAATGGGCCTAATGGGTCTTAAGGGCCTTGAGGGCTGAATGGGCATCATGGGCCAAATGTGTCTAAGTGTCCTCATGGCCCCAATGGGCCTAATTGGCATAAGTGGCGTAATAAGCATAATTGGCATAATGGGCCTCATGGGACTTAGTGGCCTCATGGGCCTGATGGTCCTAATGGACCTAATGGGCCTAATGGTCATCATCAGCCTAAGAGTTCTAATGGGCCTAGTGGGCCTAATGGGCCTAAGGGGCCTAAGTAGCCAAATGGGCCTATGTGGCCGAATGAGCCTAAAGAGCCTAAAGGGCCTAAGAGGCCTAAGGACCTCATTGTCCTAATGGGACAAATGGGCCTAAGTGGCATCATGGGCCCAATGGGCCTAATGGGCCTAATGGCCCTAAGTGGCCTAATGGGCCTGATGGACCTAATGGGCCTCAAGGACCTACATGGCCTAATGGGCCTAAGTGGCCTAATGGGCCTAGTGGGCCTGATGGGCCTAATGGGCCGAATAGGCCGAATGGGCCTAATGGGCCTCATGGGCCTAATGAGATTAATGGGGCTAAGATGCCTCATGGGCCCAATGGACATAATGGGCCTAATGGGTCTAAGTTTCCTTAGTGTGCCTAAAGGGCCTAATGGTTCGAATGGTCCTAAGTGGCTTAATGGGCCTAATGGGCTCAATGGCCTCCTAGGCCTAAGGGGCCTAATGAGTTGAGTGGGCCCAATGGGCCTAATGGGATGAATGGTCCTAGTGGTCCCAATGGGCCTAATGGTCCTAAGTGGCCTAATGGTCCTAAGTGGCCTAAATGGGCTAGTTGGCCTAATAGGATTAATGGGCATAATGGGCCGAATGGACCCAAGTGGCCTAATAGGTCTAATGGGTCTCATTGGCCTCGTGGCCCTAAGTGGCCTTAAGGGTCTAATGGGCCTAATAGTTCTAAGTGTCCTAATAGGGATAATGGGACTCATGGTCCTAATGGGCCTCATGGGCGGAATGTGCCTCATGGGCCTAATGGGCCTGTTGGGCCTAATGGGTCAAATGGGCCCAAGTTCCCCCATGGGCCTAGTGGTCCTAATGGGCATAATGAGGCTAATGGGACCAATGGGCCTAATGGGCCTAGTGGGCCTAATGGGATTAATGGGCATAATGGGTCCAATTGTCCTGATGGGTATAATGGGCCTCATGGGCCTAAGTGGTCTCATAGTCCAAATGGGCCAAATGGGCCTAAGTTTCCTCATGGGTTTGATGGGCCACACAGTCCTAATGGGCCTCATTGGTGGAATGCGCCCCATGGGCCTAATGGGCCTAATGAGCCTCATGGGCCTAATGGTCCTAAGTGGCCTAATGGGCTGAATGGGCCTAAGTCCCTAATGGGCCTAATGGGCCTAATGGGCCTAATGGGTCTAATGAGCCTAATGGACCAAATTGGCCTAAGTGGCCTAATTGGGATAATCCACCAAATGGGCCTAATGGGTCTAAGTGGCCTAAGTGGATTAACAGACCTAACGAGCCTATTGGGACTAATGGGTTTATTGGGCCTAATGAGCCTATGTGTCTTAATGGGCCTAATGGGTCTACATGGACTAATGAGATTAATGGGAATAAGTGGCATACGTGGCTTAATGGGCCTAATGGGCCTAATGGGCCTAATGGGTTTAATGGGTCAAATGGCCCTAATGGGCATAAGTGGCCAAATGGGCTAAATGGTCCTAATGGGACTAATGGGTTTAATGCACCTAATGGACTTAAGTGGCCTAATGGGATTAATGGGACTAAGTGGCCTAAGCCCTCTAATCGACTCAATGGGCCTTATGAGCCTAAGTGTCCTAATCAGCCAAAGTGGCCAAAGTGGCCTAATTAGCCTAATCAACCAAATGGGACTAATGGGCCTAATTCCTAAGTGGCCTAAGTGGCCTAATGGGTCTAATGGGCCTGATGGCCATAGTGGGCCTAAGTGGCCTAAGTGGGTGAATCTGCCTAATCAACCAAGCGGGCCTAATGGGCTTAATGGGGCGATGTGGCCTAATCGGCCTAATCGACCGAATAGGCCTAATGGATCTAGTGGACCTAAGTGGCCAAATGGTCCTAATGTGCCTAATGGGTTGAAGTGGAGAAATCTGCCTAATCGACCGAATGGGCCTAATGGACCTAAGTGTCTTAGTTAGGCTAATCGAACGAATGGGCCTAAGTGTCTAAATCGACCTAATCGATCGAATGGGCCTAATGATCCTAGTTGTTCTAATGGGCTTAATGAGCCTAATGGGTCTAAGTGGCCTAAGTTTCCTAATCGGCCTAATCAAATGAATGGGCCTAATGGGACTTAGTGGCCTAATGTGCCTAATGGGTCTAAGTGGCCTAATCAACCTAATCGATTGAATGGGCCTAATGGGACTAAGTTGATGATTCAGACTAATGGGACTAAGTGGCCGAATGAGCCTAATGGGCCAAATTGGCCTAATGGGGTTATTTCGCCTAATGGGCCTAAGTGGACGAATGGGATTAAGCGGCCTAATGGGCCGAATGGTCCTAATGGGCATAAGTGGCCCAATGGGCCTCATGTCCTAATGGGGGCGAAATGGCCTAATGGGCCTAGTGGGCCTAAGTGGCTGAATGGGCCTAATGGGCCTAATGTGACCAATTGTCATAATGGGTCTATTAGGCCTAATGGGTGTAAGTGGCCTAATGGGTCTAAGTGGACTAATGGGCCTAGTGGGCCTAAGTGGCCCGATGGGTCTAGTGGGCCTAATGGGCTTAATGCGCCTAATTATCCTAATGGGCCTATTGGGTATAAGTGGCCTAATGGGAATAAGTGGCCTAATGTGCCTAAGTGGCCGAATGGGCCTAATGGGCATAATGTGCATAATAGTCCTAATGTTCCGAATGGGACTAATGGGCCCAATTAGCCTAAGTGGCTATATAGGCCTAATGGGCCTAATGGGACCAATGGGATGAATGGACCTAATGGACCTAAGTGGACTAATGGGCCTAGTGGTATCATTGTCATGGGTTTAGAAAATGAGAAGAGCATGACATGCATGGTATAAATGACTTCCCACTAGGATTTCATATCTCATTTGGAGTAATGATTTATGTTGTGATATGAATTTGTTGATTTTTGAAAATTTTGGAAATCGTTTTCAAATTTGTAATTTTCAAAAGAGAATGGTTGTGGTATTTTTAAAATGGGTCGATTTTTAAAACATGGTTGATGTTTTTTCAAAAATGATTGAACATAGGAAATGTTGGTTTTTGTAAATCCTGGTTATGATAGTTGAAATGTGATAGAATTTGAAATTGTTAATCCTTTCATTACTAGAGAGTGATACTTATGGTGTTTCTCAGGTGAACAGAGAATGGAACCTAGTAGGCATCGTAGAAACCAACCTAAGGAAGCTATTAAAAATTTGGTTGCATATAAGCCCTAGGTGAACCAGTAGCTGGCGTAGAGCATAGCGAAAGATTTTTAAGTTTTCAATAGTGGGAATAAAAGAGATGAATCAAGGCATGTGGACCATTTGGTTCAGTTTTAGAAGCAAAATACACCCATATTTTGGGGTGATTTAGAACCAGAAAGGGTGGAGGCATGGATAAATAGGATGAATCAAATCTTTGATTTTTTAGGAACACTAATGGAGTTCAAAGTCAAGTTAGTGACGTACATGTTGGAAGATCTTCCATGTTAGTGGTGGGAGTTTGCGATCTAGGATAAATTAGACCAAGGTATGGCATGGGAGGATTTTGAGGAATTTTTCAGCAAACAATTCTATACTCACACGTTTAGAATTCAGAGAAAAATGGATTTGTTTAGATTGAAGTAGTAGAACCTTTCTGTGATATAATATGTGGCTAAATTCATGAATTTAGTCCAGTTTTCACCTAAGGTTGTCGCTAGTGCATCTTTGGAGACACACATTTTTTAATTTGGGATGAGGTAGGAAATTTGTTAGAAGATTGCGGTAATCTGTATAACAGATTGTACGAAGATGGTCAATAGGGAAACCATGGATGAAAGGGACATATTAGGAGTGATTGGTGGAGGATATATCATGATACCTATGGGAAATGCTGGAAACTATAATTCAGGGAGCAAGTGAAAGGGGGCACTTATTTCCAAGGTGGGAGTATGGCTCAAAATCCTATGGAAGGATCAGTGAATCTTCCTATGAAGCTTAAGAGCAAGTTGGGATGTTTCCAATGTGGAGCTCTAAGACACATGAAGTGAGAATGTACATCACCACCTAGAGCATTCCATAATTTTAATTAGATGGGGCATCTTTAGTGTTATTGTCCCCATGCTCCAAGGTCGGGTGTTCGAGACACTTCTCAAGGTTCACAGTCGTCTTATGCCTCAACGGGACAAGGACAACATAATACCCCGTGTTAGTAGAACATAGTTAGTCACGATGATTCCAGGAATACCATGAATCCTTGGCATGGGTAATTTCAGCAGGGAATAAAGATAAAACTGTGGCGAGTAAGCAGGTATTTAGAGTTTAGCGGGTTTTTGTGAATGGACAACTTGTACCATCGATGGTGAGAGGTACAATTCTTTTGAATTCTACACTTATTCAAGAATTGTTTGATACAGGTGCATCTTATATTTCATTGCTTCTCATGTTGTTGATTTGTTGGGTCTAAATGTGGAAATGATGCCTTCTGTTTTGAAACTTCAAACTCCTATGGGTCAAAGAAAGTGTTGAGCCTTTCTGTATCGAGATTGTTATATAGTTGTCGGGTGACCGATTCAGGGTTGACTCAGGTTGGTTCATGGCAGCCTAATTGGTCTAATTTCCCTAAATGACCTAAATTCTTATAAATGGCCTAAATTGCCTAAATGACCTAAATGGCCTAATTGGCCTAAATGGACTAAATGACCTAATTAGACTAATTGTCCTAATTTGACTAAATGGACTAAATGGCCTGAATAGCCTAAATTATCCTAAATGGCCTAAATGGACTAATTAGCCTAAATGGACTAAATGACCTAAATTGTCGAAATTGACCTAATGGTCTAACTGTCCTAAATGGTCTAAATTGGCCTAAATTGACTAATTGGCCTAAATGACCTAAATTTCTTAATTGGCCTAATAGAACTAATTGGCCTAAATGTCTGAAATTGGCCTAAATGGTCTAAATGGATTAATTGACCTAAATGGCCTAAATTGCCAAAATTAGCCCAAATGGATTAATTAGCCTAAATGGCCTAATCATTCTAATTGACCTAAATGGCCTAAATTCGCCTAAATGACCAAAAACGGCCTAATTGGCCTAATAAGGATAAATGAATTAATTGGCCAAAATGTTCTAAATGGCCTAGTTTTTCTAATTAGTATAAATTGACTAACTGGTCTAATTGGCCTAAATGGACTAAATTAGCCTAAATGTCCTAAATTGGCTTAATTGGTCTAAATGACCTAAATGGCCTAATTGACCTAAATGGACTAAATGACCTAATTGGTGTAATTGGTCTAAATAGAATAATTTTACCAAATGGTCTAAATGACCTAAATTGGTATAATTGGCCTAATTGGTCTAAATGGCCTAAATTGGCCTAAATGTTCTAAATTGGTCTAAATGGACTAATTGGCCTAAATGGACAAAATGAAATAACTGGTCTAATTGTCCTAAATGGACTAATTTGCCTAAATATCCTAAATGGTCTAATTGGTCTAATTGCCCTGAATGGCCTAAATGACCTAAATTGGCCTAAATGGCCTAATTGGCCTAAATGGCCTAAATGGCCTAATTGGACTAATTGGCCAAATTGGTCTAAATGACCTAAATTGGCCTAAATGGACTAAATAGACTGATTGTCCTAATTTAACTAAATTGGCCTAAATGACATAAATTACCAAAATTTTCCTAATTGGCCTAATTTGTCTAAATGGTCTAAATTGGCCTAAATGACCTAATTGGTCTAAATTTCATAAATTACCTAATTGGATTAATTGGAATAATTGACCTAAATAGCCTAAATTTTCCTAAATAGATTAAATGGACTAATTAGACTAAATGACCTCAATTAGAATAATTGACATAATTGATCTAATTTGAGTAAATTGTCTAATTGGTCTAATTGACCTAATTGGCCTAAATGGCCTAAATTGGCCAAATAGGCTTAAATGTCCTAATCGGCCTAATTGTCCTAAATGGCCTAATTGGAAAAATTGGATTAAATGGTCTAAATTAGCCTAAATATCCTAAATGACCTAAATTGGCCTAAATGGCCTAATTGTCCTAAATGGCTTAAATTGGCCTAAATGACCTAAATTGTATAATCAGTCAAATTAGCCTAATTGGCCTAAATGACCTAAATGGCCTAAATGGCCTAATTGACCTAAATGGTCTAAATAAACTAAATGACCTAATTTCCTAATTGTCCTTAATGGCCTAAATGACCTAAATGGCCTAAATTTTCCTAAATGGTCTAATTGGCCTAAATAACTTAATTGGCCTAAATGGCCTAATTGGACTAATTGGACTAAATGAACTAATTGAACTAATTGTCCTAATAAGTCTAAATGGAATAAATTATCCTAAATGGACTAATTGGCCTAATTGGCCTAATTGGTCTAAATGACCTAAATTTGTCTAAATGGTCTAAATGGCCTAATCGGGCTAAATGACCTAAATGACCTAATTGATATAATTGGACTAAATTGCCTAATTTTCCTAAATGGACTAAATGACCTAATTAGACTAAATTTACCTTAATAAACTAAATTGGCCTAAATTGCCTAAATTAGCCTAAATGGCCTAAATTGGCCTAAATGGCCTAAATGGGCCTAAATGGACTAAATTGGCCTAATTGGCCAAATGGGCATGAATTTCCTAATCGGTATAATTTTAATAATTGGTATAAATGAGATAAATTGGCCTAAATTTCCTAATTGGCCTAAATTTCCTAAATTATCTAATTGATATAATTGGCCTAATTAGCCTAAATGGCCTAAATTGGCCTAAATGGACAAAATGGACAAATTGGCCTAATTGGCCTAATTGATCTAAATTGGAATAATCTGATTAAATGGCCTAATCGACCTAATTGGAATAATTGGTTTAAATTACATAAATTAGCCTAAATGTCATAATTGGCCTAATTGGCCAAAATGGTCTAAATTGGCCTAAATAGCCCGAATAACCTAAATTGGCCTAAATACACTAATTAGCCTAAATGATCTAAATTGGCCAAAAATGGCCTAAATAAAATAAATTTCCTAATTTCCCTAATTTCTGTAATTGGCCTAATTGACCTAATTGTCCTAATGGGAACAATTGGCCTAAATTAGACTAAATGGACCAAATCTTCTAATTGGCCCAAATGGTCTAAAGAGACTAAATTGGCTTAATTGGATTGAATTATTCTCATTAGCCTTATTGGCCTAAATGGCCTAAATTGGATTAAATGACCTAAATAGTCTAATTGGCCTAAATGGCCTCAATGGAGCAATTGGACTAATTGTCCTAAATGAACAAAATTGGCCTAAATGGACTAATGTGCCTAAGGGTCGAATAGTCCTAAGTGTCCTAATGGACCTAACACTACCGTAAAACCGGGTTTCTGCAGTGCCATCTTTTAACAATGCTAAAAAAAGTGATGATAAAGGCACCCCCTTTATAATTATTTTTTTAACGCTGTTAAAGGCCCCCCCTTTATCAGTGCTTTTTTTAGTAGCACTAATAAAAGGGGTCTTTATCAGCACCTTTTTTCCTAGCGCCGATAAAGTGTATATTTCAAAAAAAATCATAAAAAATAATATATTGACATATAAGTATATATATATTGACATAAATATAATATATATATTTTAAATATGTTTTAGATCGATTTGATTTGTGGTAGAGGCAAAACGAACACCCATAGCAAAAGTTATGGCAAGACGGACACCCGGAGCAGAACTTATGACCGTTGGGAGGAATTATGGTCCTTTTTTGGAATTGATGAATGCGATAAGGGATTATAGTGGTCACCAGAGTGTATATATATTCTTAATATTTGATTTGATATATGGTAATATTGGGCCTATTGGGCCTAAGTGGTCTAATGGGGAAAATGGGCCTAATGGGCCTAATGGGCCCATTATGGATAATTCATCCTAATGGGTCCAATGGGCCTAAGTGGCTTAATGGTCGATGTGTCCCAAGTTGGATAATGGGACTAATGGGTCCAATGGGTCTAAGTGGCCTAATTTTCCTAATGGTCCTAATGGGTTCAATGGGTCTAAGTGGCGTAATGGCCCTAAGTGACCTAAGTTGCATAATGGGCCTAATGTGTCCAATGGGTGTAATGCGTCCAATGGGTCTAAGTGGCCTAATGGGCTCAGGTGGCCTATGTTGCCTAATGGGCATAATGGGTCCAATGGGTCTAAGTGGTCAAATTTGCCTAAGTGTCCTATGTTTCCTAAGTTTCCTAATGAGCCTAATGGGAATAATAGGTATAATGGGTATAATGATCCTAAGTGACCTAATCAGCCTAATGAGTCTAATAGACCTAATGGACTGAATGGATTGAATGGGCCTAAGTGGCCTAATGGGATAAATGGGTCTAAGGGGCCTAAGTGGCTAAATGGGCCTAAGCTACCTAATGGGCATGATGGGTCCAATGGGCCTAAGTGGCCTAAGTTTCCTAATGGGACCCATAGGCCTAATGGGATCAATGGGCCTAATGGGTCCAATGGAACTAAGTGGTAAAAGTTACCTAATGGGCCTAATAGGCCTAATGGGCCTAATGGACCTAATAGGGCCAAATGGGTCTAATGGGCCGAATAGGTCCAATGGGCCTAATAGGTCCAATGGACTTAAGTGGCCTTAGTTTCCTAATGGGACGAAGTAGCCTAATGGCCTTAAGGGGCCTAAGTGTCCTAATGGGTCTAATGGGCCTAAGTGGCCTAATGGGTCCAATGGGCTTAAGTGGACTATGTTGCATAATGGGCCAAAGTGGCCTAATGGGATTAATGAGACTAATGGGCCTAAGTGGAATAATTTAACTAATGGGCCTAATAGGCATAATGGGTCTAATGGGACTAATGGGTGTAATATGTCTAAGTGGCATAATGGGCCTCAGTAGCCTAAGTTTCCTAATGGGCCTAATGGGCATAAGTGTCCTAAGTTTCTTAATGGGCCTAATTGGAATAATGAGACTAATGGGTATAATGGGCCCAAGTGGCCTAATCAGCCTAACAGGTCTAATGGGCCTAATGGGTCAAATGGGCCTAAGTGGCCTAATGGGTCGAATGAGTTGAATTGGACTAAGTAGTGTAATGGGCCTAAGTGGCCTAAGTTTCATAATGGTACTGATGGTTCCAATGGGACTAAGTGGTCTAAGTTACCTAATGGGCCCAATGGGCCTAATGGGCCCAATGGGTCGAATGCGTCGAATGGGCCTAATGGGTCCAATGAGCCTAAGTGTCCTAAGTTTCCTAATGGATTAAAGTGGCATAATGGGCCTTATGTTCCTAAGTGGCCTAACGGGCCTAATGGGTCGAAGTGTCGTAATGGGTCTCATGGGCCTAAGTGGTCTAATGTGACCAATGGGCCCAATGGTTCTAATGGAACTAAGTGGTCTAATGGGCCAAATGGGATAATGTGCCTAATGGGCTTAAGTGGCCTAAGTGGATGAATTGGCCTAATGGTCATAAGTAGCCTTATGAACCTAATGGGCCTAAGTGGACTAATGGGACTAATTGGCCAATGGGACTAATGGGACTAGGTTTAGTGATTTATGAAACTTGGTTTACAACAAAATCCAAAGGGGGGTTGTTAGGACCAATATGACGAGGAAGGAATTTGTTTTCATGTGTTGTATTTTGTTGTTAAGGAAATATTTTGAAGAAAGAAAAAAACCTCACTTTTTATTTGGTGGAATTCATACTGGCCATTGTTTTCAAAAGAATCAGACTCACTTTGTCCATCATAACGATGCAAAGTTGTTTGAAAGAAAAGGCACTGGTCAGACTTGTTTTGGGCCTGATATGTGAAAATATCATAATGAGGAATTGATCATTATCTGGAAAGAGATAGTAGGTCACATAGAGACTGAATCTTGTGGGAAGTAAATGGTCATCATATTCACACTACATCTGGTATGAAATAAGTGCTTGTTTTGATTAATTATTAGAGTCTACTGACTATGATAAAATTAAATGTGACTATGCTTTGTTGATTCGTATTTCATAAATCATAACTTTATTGGAGAACTTATGATGAAATCTTGATGGAAGAAAGGGGAAAATAGGTATTCCAAATCATATTCATATTTATCATATCTAGGTGGAAGAGAAGAAAGAGATGATGCCAATCGAAAAGGAATTGTACCCTGTGCAATCAGATTCGGGTTGAGAAGGAAAGAAAGAAGAAAGTGTGGATCGTAATTTGAATGATTGTACCCAAAATGATCATTGTATGGTACTGTAGCATCTGATTATCCATCGTATTCATAAGAAAACTTTTGTACCTAGGATGATCATACTCAGGTTCCGGAAGAAAAAGATCGTACCTAATATGATCATATTCAGGCAAACCATTCTCAGAAAGATCATACTCTGCACAATAATATTCAGAGATGGAATTTCATGAGGCTGATGATTGAAAATATAAGGAAATAATGAGATCAATAATGTAGTAAACCATTTAGAAAGGGTTGAATTACTTGTAGGTTTCAATTGGGTCAATTGTCATTGTATCAAAGTGGAATTGTTTTATATTTTCAAGTGGGTCAAGAGAAAAAGTGAAGAAGTAAAAGTGGTTTGAAAGAAAATTTTACTGGATGTGAAATTGAGGGGGAGCTCGACATTCAAAATAATTATCATATTCATCATTCAAAAGGAGAAGTGAAAGTTTTATAAGAATCGATAAGCTTCGAGAAGAGTTGATAGAGTTAAAATACACCCCATATTTTAGGGGAAATTGAGATTAGGGTGAGGCCCAATGGGGTGACATGGACCAATGGGCATGAGTGGCCCAATGGGCCTAATGGGCATAAGTGGTTGAATGGGTTGAATGGTACTAATGGGCCTAAGTGGCCTAATTGGCCTGATGGGATTAATGTGCATCATGGGGCCAATGGGCCTAAGTGGTCTAAGTGTTCTAATGGGCCTCATGGGTATAAGTGGCCTAATGGGACTTATGGGCCCAATGGGCCTAAGTGGCCTAGTGGGCCTGATGAGCATAATAGGACTAATGGGCCTCAGTGGCCTAATGGGCCTGATAGGCTCAATGGGCATAATGAGACTCATTGGCCCAATTGGCATAATGGGATTAATGGGTCAATGGGTCTAAGTGGCCTAATGGGCCTGATGGGCCTCATGGGCCTCATGGTCCTAATGGGCATAAGTGGCCTTAGTGGCCTAATGAATATAATGGGCCTAAGTGGCCTAATGGGCCTTAGTGGTCGAACGAGCCTGATAGGCTCGATTCGCATATTGGGCCTAATGGGCCTAACAAGCCTAAGTGGCCTAAGTGGCATAATGGGTGTAATGGTCTTAATGGGCCTAAGTGGATTAATTGATCCAATGGGCCTAACTAGCTGAATGGGTCGAATGGTCCTAATGGGCCTAAGTGGTGGAATGGGCCTAATGGGCCAAATTGGTGGAATGATCCTAATATGACTAAGTTGCCTAATTGGACTAATGGGCCTAAGTGGATGAATGGGCCTAATGGGTCGAATGGGCCTCCTATGAATAAGTGGATGAATGGGTCTAGTGGGCCCAATGGGCCTAAGTGGCCTAATGCGCCTAATGGGCCTAAGTTGCCGAATGGTCCTAGTGGGCCTAAAGGGCCTAGTGGGACAAAGTGGCCCAACATAACTAATGGGGCTCATGGTCCTAATGGGATGAATGGGATGAATGGGCCTAAGTGGCCTCATGGGCCCAATGGTCCTAATGAGACTAGGTGGCCTAATTGGCCTAATGGGCCTCATGGACCTAAGGGGCCTAAATGGCATAATGAGCCTAAGTGGCCTAATGGGCCAAGTGGGCCTAATGGGACGAATGTGACTAATTGGCCAGATGGGCCTATTGGGCCTCATGGGCCTAATGGGCATCATGGGCCAAAGTTGTCTTAAGGGTCCAATGGGAATAATGGGCCTAATAGGCCTAAGTGACCTAAGTGGGCCTAAAGAGCCGAATGGGTCGAAGTGCCCTCATGGGCCTAATGGGACCCATGGGCCTAAGGGGCCTAATGGACCCAATGTGCCTAATGGGACAAATAGACCTAGCGGCCCCAATAGGCCTAATGGGTCTAAGTGTCCTAATCGATCTAAGTGTCCTAAGGGGCCTGATGGGATTAACAAGCCTAATGGGCCTAATGAGCCCAAGTGGTATGATGGGACAAATGGACCTCATGAGCCTAAGTGGCCTCATGGGACCAATAGGCCTAATGGGCCTAAATGTCATAATTGTCTTGATGGGCCTCATGGGCCTAATGGACCCCATGGGTGGAATGCCCCTCATGGGCCTAATGTGCCTGATGGACCTAATGGGCTTCATGGTCCTAAGTGGCCTAATGGTCTGAATGGGTAGTGCCCTAATGGGCCTAGTGGGCCTAGTAGGCCTAATGGGCCTAATGGGCTTAATGGTTCTAATGGGCCTAATGGACATAATTGGACTAAGTTACCTAAGTGGCATAATCAAACTAATCGACTGAATGGGCCTAATGGGCCTAATTAGGCCTAAGTGTCCTAATGTGCCTAATGGGACTACGTGGCCTAATGGGCCTAAGTGGCCTAATAGGGATGATCGATCGAGTGGGCCTAATGGACCTATGTGGCCTAATGGGCCTAACATGGCTAATGGGACTAATGGGTTTAATGGTCCTAATGGGCATAAGTGGCCTAATGGTCCAACGTGGCCTAATGGGCCTATGTAGCCAAATGGTCCAAATAGGCTTATTGAGCCTAATGAGTTTAATGGGCCTAAGTGTCCTAATAGGCCTAATGGGACAAATTGTCCTAATGGGACTAATGGGCATAATGGGCCTAAGTGGCCTAATGGTACTAATGGACCTAATGGTCCTAAGTGGACTAAGTGGACTAATCGGTCTAATGGACCTAACGGGCCTTAGTGGCCTAATAGGACAAATGTGACTAAGTGGCCTAATGGACCTAATGGGCCTAAGTGGCATAATCCCCATAATCGACTAAATGGGCCTAATGGTCCTAATTATCCTAATGGAACTAAGTGGCCTAATGTGCATAATGGGCCTAAGTGGTCTAAGATTCCTAATTGGCCTAATCGACCGAATGATACTAATGGTCCTAATGGGCCTAAGTGGCCTAATGGCCCTAATGGGCCTAATGCCAAAGTGGCCTAGGTGACTGAATGGGGCTAATGGACCAAATGGACCTAATGGGCATAATGGGCATAATGGGCCCAAGTGGCCTAAGTGGTCTAATTGGCCTAATCAGCCGAATGGGCCTAAGTGGCCTAATGGGCCTAATGGGCCGAAGTGGGTTAATGGGCCGAAGTGGGTTAATGGGCCTAATAGAACCAAGTGGAATAATCAGCCTAATCGACCGAATGGGCCTAATGGGCCTAAGTGGCCTAATCTACCTAATCTAATGAATGGTCCTAATGGGCCTAAGTGGCCTAATGGGCCTAAAGGGCCTAATGGGACTAAGTGGCCTAATCGGGCTAATCGACCAAATGGTCCTAAGTGGTCTAGTCGGCCTAATTGATCAAATGGGCCTAATGGGACTAATGGTCTAAGTAGATTAATTGGCCAAATGGGCCTAATGTGACTAATGGTTCTAAGTAGCCTAAGTAGCCTAATTAGCCTAATCAACCGAATGGGCCTAATGGGCCTAAGTAGCCTAATGGAATGAATGGGCCTAATCGGTCCTAATGGGACTAATGGGCATAATGGGCCTAAGTGGCCTAATGGTACTAATGGACCTAATGGTCCTAAGTGGACTAAGTGGACTAATCGGTCTAATGGACCTAACGGGCCTTAGTGGCCTAATAGGACAAATGTGACTAAGTGGCCTAATGGACCTAATGGGCCTAAGTGGCATAATCCCCATAATCGACTAAATGGGCCTAATGGTCCTAATTATCCTAATGGAACTAAGTGGCCTAATGTGCATAATGGGCCTAAGTGGTCTAAGATTCCTAATTGGCCTAATCGACCGAATGATACTAATGGTCCTAATGGGCCTAAGTGGCCTAATGGCCCTAATGGGCCTAATGCCAAAGTGGCCTAGGTGACTGAATGGGGCTAATGGACCAAATGGACCTAATGGGCATAATGGGCATAATGGGCCCAAGTGGCCTAAGTGGTCTAATTGGCCTAATCAGCCGAATGGGCCTAAGTGGCCTAATGGGCCTAATGGGCCGAAGTGGGTTAATGGGCCGAAGTGGGTTAATGGGCCTAATAGAACCAAGTGGAATAATCAGCCTAATCGACCGAATGGGCCTAATGGGCCTAAGTGGCCTAATCTACCTAATCTAATGAATGGTCCTAATGGGCCTAAGTGGCCTAATGGGCCTAAAGGGCCTAATGGGACTAAGTGGCCTAATCGGGCTAATCGACCAAATGGTCCTAAGTGGTCTAGTCGGCCTAATTGATCAAATGGGCCTAATGGGACTAATGGTCTAAGTAGATTAATTGGCCAAATGGGCCTAATGTGACTAATGGTTCTAAGTAGCCTAAGTAGCCTAATTAGCCTAATCAACCGAATGGGCCTAATGGGCCTAAGTAGCCTAATGGAATGAATGGGCCTAATCGGCCTAATGGGTCTAACTGGCCTAAGTTGCTGAATTAGCCTAATTAACCGAATGGGCCAAAATGGCCTTATGGTCCTAAGTGTCCGATTGAGACTAATGGGCCTAAGTGGCTGAATGGGCATAATGGGCCAATTTGGCAAAATGCGGTTAATGGGCCTGATTGGCCTAAGTGAAAGAATGGTGTTAAGTGGAATAATGGGCCTAATTGGTCGAATGGGCGTAAGTGGCCTAATGGGCCTTCTAGGCCTAATGGGACTAATGGTCCTAATGTGTCTCATTGGCCTAATGGCCCTAATGGTAATAAGTGGCCTAATGGGCCTAATGAGCCTAAGTGGCCTAATGGGCCTAATGGGACTAATGAGACTAATGTGCCTAATGGGCCTAATGGGTCAAGTGGGCCTAATGGGTTCAATGGACCTAAGTGGCCTTATGAGCCTAATGGGTGGAATGGGTCTAATGGGCCTAATTGGACTAATGGCCCTAATGGGTCTAAGTGGCCAAATGGGCCAATGGGCCTAAAGGACCTAATGGGCCTAAGTGGACTGATGGGACAAATAGAACAAATGGGTCTAATGGACCTTAGTGGTCATATGGGCCGAATGGGCCAATGGGATGAATGGGCCCAATGGGCCTTTTGGGGATGTTTCTTGGTGAAGGGGATGTGATCAGTTCCCATGTTTGATTAAAGTTAGTTGGTGTTGTTTAATCATTTTTATCAGCTTCCCTATCTTCGTGACTTTTCCTGGTCTCAAAAGGGTTTATTCACGGAGCCAAAAACGCCCAACAGTTCTTGTATCCAACGATCTGTGGACTTACTTTCCAAGGGCAGGTTCTCATTGGGTGATATGGCCAATGACACTTAAGAACTCACATTAGTTGAGAAAATGGGAAGTCGGACTCATCACGCCCTTTTGAGGGGAATTATTGCCTATTCTAGGACTCTCTTATAGATTTAAGACATGTTCATATGTTCGCAAATCTTTGGTTTATCCCCAAGCATAGTATCCACAAATTACCCCTAGGTTGCAAGTCACGGGTATCCGCAGGGATACCGAACCATCTAAATTTAAGGTTTACCATCCCTCATTGGATTAGAAATTCTGGGGATGTTTGAGTTTGTTCAGATAGCACTGGTCTCAATACTTATAATTAGGTGCTCCGGATTTTATTGTCATCTAGGGGGGACAAAGAATGACTTGAGTGTCTAGATCGAACCCGTAATACGGGATTCCTACGTATCCTCATGAGAGGAATCAGAATCCATGTAATTTGTTGGTGTGGGGCTTATGCCTGGAAGCTTCCCATCCGATGGGAATAGAATTGGGTGGACCCTTTTGGAGTGGGCACACTTTTTAGCTCAGGCCTTCTGGAAGGCATCCTATGTATCCTGATTTAGGTTGGAATCAGAGTTCTCATTGTTCAGAAAATGTGGGGCATACACGTGGAAGCTTCCCATTTGAGAAAACATGATTTGGTGGACCCTTTCTATATGGGAACCCTTTTGAGCTCGAGCCTTCTGGTAGGAGTCCTATGTTTCCTGATTTGATCAGGAATCATAGTTCTAGTAGTTTAGAAAATGCGGGGTATATGCGTGGAAGCTGTCCATTTGAGAAAACATGATTGGGTGGACCCTTTATGTATGGGCACCCTTTTGAGCTCGGTCCTTTTGGTAGGTGTCCTACGTATCCTAATTTGATCAGGAATCAGAGTTGTCATAGTTCAGAAAATGTGGGGAATACACGTGGAAGCTTCCCATTTGAGAAAACATGATTGGGTGGAACCTTTATGTATGGGCACCCTTTTGAGCTCGGGCCTTCTAGTAGGCATCCTACATATCCTGATTTGATCAGGAATTATAGTTCTTGTAGTTTAGAAAGTGTGGTTGTGTTTTAATCCTTACAAACCTCTAAGCCCACGTGAGTCATGCTCAGTGTGAGAAACAAGAGTATGTGAAAGATTTGACAATGCACATGCCTCCTCCCCTGTTGGTGGGAGAGGGAGAGCCCGCGACGGAAGAGGTCAGGGTGACCGTGGGTGAGGGAGCAGAACAATGAACCTTCCCAGATGAATGGGTAAAGTCAATTTCCATCTGATGATGATGGTGTGAGAATTACTCCAGGAGGGATGCCCAGACACTTTAGGGAGGGGATAAGTGCTCACCGTCGACGCTCCTTGAATGGAAAAGTGAGCGGGATCCCTCAATCCTGAAGATTGGAGAGGCGAAAAGGGGATCTCGAGATTAGACTCTATACTGCCATGGGTATGTGAACCCAAGAATGCTCTGGATGTCCATTCAAGGGATGGGGTAACCCCTTTGTCTCCGCCTACTGTGGGTATGTGAACTCCGAAAGGTACGCTAATGTGCCTGAAGGTTTTAGCATGTCGGTACAGTGGATTTGGGAGAGGCCTTGGCTTGGTGCTGATGGATAGGCTATTGAGGGGATTCTAGAGGATTGGACTGAATTGGAAGGGCCTTATATGACTCAAGGTATGGAAACACCAAAGGCCTTGGCAGGCCACATGGACATATGAGGAGTGGCACCCTTCTCGTAGGTAGGTGCTACGCAGAGGGAGGGGTTGTTCGCATACCAGTGCCATACGCGAACTGAGGGGAATCCCGCGTACTAGAGTGGTACACGAATTCAGGTTTGGTCCGCATACCAAATTGGTATGTGGCGCTAGAGTCCGTTCGAGCGGTGGTGTTTGGGAGCAGCGTTGGTTAGGGCTTCGCCCGCGTAGGAGGGTTCTACGTGGCACGCTAGATAGAAGAAGGAGCATGGGCTCCTTGGTTCATGGTGAGTATATCTACGTAGGGGCCATGTTCTGTGGTTTAACAATTTTAGGTTTGCGGTTTATCAATTTACTTATGAGTTCTTTAGTTCTTAACAATTCATCCCCAGTTTATACCTATTGGTGGTTCATGAATCGGAACTTCGTGGTCCGCAAAATCCTAAGCTCCCAGAAGCCTCTTCCTTCTCCAAAAGCTGATCGCCAAGAATCCAATCCTCAATTAGACGATCCATTTCTTCTCCCCCTTGAAGTTCTTTTATAGAGGGTGGAAACGGTTGTATCTATGGTCATGCGACACCTTTTGTGGAGGCCCATAACAGGAAACCCAGCCTACAGATGACTTAGTCAACCCGAGGTTCACGGGGTATATTAAATGCACCTCGCCTACAAACCAACTCAGTCACGGGGGTGTTTCACGGCCACGCAGGGTTCTACCTTCATTTCACGAATGATGCTGTGTGTGGCAGGGGGAGGTCCGTATCTGTGTATCAGTCCAGCTGCACTTCGCTGGCCATTTGGTTCATGCCCTCATAGGAGCTCCTCCGTTTCACAAACGACAGTGTCCGTAGGTGGTGCAATTCGCCGAACTGGTCGCATACCATTGATGATGAAACAGTACACGGACTGGTTAGGTCCTTTACCATTTCTTCTAAACTTTCTTCATATTTTTTCCATATTATTGATTAAATTTGGGTAGATTCTTCCACTTATTTTAAGGTATTATCTTACTTCCCTTTTTCAGATTTTTCAGGACATCAGAATGGGGTCTGATTGGAATGAAGAGAAGGCTATTGTAATGTAGAGTGGTCCTGAAACTAGAGTGGTTTTCGATAGATATATGGAACCATTGGGGGACCAAGACTATATAAAGGGGTCCATGAAACTTTTCCTTTATCGTATTTTTCATTGAAAAGCTCTCTCGATCCCTACTTCCACGCACCGCCTCCGCGTATGGCTTCCTTTGTGAACCGCTTCATCCACGAACTAGTTTTGGATTTCGTGAGTTGATCCTCATACGCACTCGCCCCCATCCACAAAATAACTTCCCAACTGCGAACTAAAATTTAAAAACTTTTAAAAACAAAGTCACAGAGGGCTGCGTAGGGAAAACGCTACGCGGTTCAGTGGTCCGCAGATTGGAATTATCCTTCAAGCATTGAAATTTTCATTTCTAACTTCACTTAAGATATGAATTGTGAGAAACCGCATAGGGACTTAGTACGTGGTCTATTGGCCATCGCTCCATAGTCCAGGATGCCGCAGAACTCTTCCACGTACCACTGGTTCATGGAATATGGGAATCAAGAACCAACTTCGGGGTCAGTACGTGGGGCGTACTATGCATTCCCTTTGTAGAGCCTTTTCCAAATATTTGGACTTTGCCTGAATATTATCCTTTGGACTAAAAATTGATATGGTTTTCTGATGCAAGAATAAAAAATGGATCATCCATGAGATTTTTTTGTATTTATGAAGATGAGGGCCACCAAGGAAAGGAATGGTGATGATAATTTTCAAAGCTACATCATTCCCCATGACAACTTTCTGACGGATTTCCTCACGCCAGAGCTCTTAGCTTACCCGTTATCTATACAGTTTCTGATTTACAATTTTGGTCTTCCCGCTAACATACCTCTTCTGCTGCCTGACCCTGAACTCCCTTTCATTCATTTAGAGGAACTGAAAGGTCATGACCACATCAATATTTCCCCAGTAGGAGAAATAATTGCCACTCCGATTGAGGAGAACATCTTCATCTTGCGAGGCTCGACATGGACTCAGGAAAACCGTGAGTGTCGCGATGATGTTCTGAGACTAGATGTATGAGAATACCCCTCCATAATTAGCATCTCCTGATAAAATCCTAGCGGCCGATGGAGAACTAAGTGGGATTTTCGGGATGGAGGATGCTTCTCTGATGAGTGGGCCTGGGAGTTCTGGGTGCATCAAACCTGTCTGGAGTTCCCTGACCAGTTGGAGGCAGTGGGATTGCACCAGGTAGCCTAGGTGTCTCAGTTTTCAATCTTCTCTCTGGGTGAAATCCTTATATAATTGATGAGTCTCTAGTGTTTGAGTACCAACACCTTTCACCTACTGCATGGAGAAGTGGGGGTCAGTTTTTGGGACATCTACTAACTTGGAGGTCTTCCTATCCTTAGAGAAATGTACGATGAGTTTCTCCCAGCACCTTCCACGTGGAATGATACCAATCACGTGTATCCTTTGAGGATGATTTTGGTGGTTACGGCGAAGGGATTACTGGGTCATTCTCTTGATGCCCGTTACCTCATCCCTTTTGAAGCATGGATAAGGTTATTCTTGCAGACGAATAGGTCTAGGCCGAAGGCGCGTCATAGTCGAACTCACCCAACCCGTCAATCCCACCAAACTCCAGGGTCATACTATGCTACTCTTGAAGCTGGGTGGTATGCCTCATAGGGATACCAGTTTTGGCCCGTTGTTTCACCTGAGATTAGTCTAGCATACTTCTTCGCCATGTTCTTAAGCAGATGGCTCTTCCCAACCCGTGATGCATACAATAGGGTTCGGGCTCGCACTTTGATGATGGAGGCCATGCTGGTGGAGGGTTGATCTATTAATTTGTCCCTTCCTACCCTTGCCTGACTTTATGAATTATTGGGACAGATTCAGGAAGGTAGGTCTCTGTACCATCTCAGTGGACTGTTCCAACTCCTGTATGGGTGGATGGAGGAATAATTCCCCTATTATGAGTATCAGCATACCACATGGGTTCCTCATTCCAACTTTCACCCAGCTCTTCTCAGCATTTATGTTGTCCTTCCCAGGGTCGTGAGTGTTACCGATGCGGTCTGGCTATTGAACGATGTTTCTTACTTCTAGTTCACACCGCATCCTACTCCTCATGGATCCTTTAGAAGTGAAAAGGATGGTTCTTTGGAGGAATGTTCATACCTTATCAATCTTAGGGATGGGATTCTCACCACCCGTGTAGACCAAGTATTTATCTGTGAACCATACCCCCCTACCAGTTCTCCAGGAATTTTCGATGCCTTCAACAGACTGTGTTGCTTCCAGCTATTCAACTAAGGGAAGAATCTCATCCTTTGGTTCTCCATCAATTTTGGCTTATGATGATGCACAAAGGTGCTGCTAGAGAGATCATCATTCCTAACATGACAGGGCCCACCTTTCTATCGCTGGAGTATGCCCAACTATGGGTCCATTGTTACCCTGCATGGATGCTGAGAGAACCAGTTCAGTGGGTACATAAACCCTTGACTGTTTATTGGCCTGTTCCTGCCCTGATAACAACACTACACATTCCCTTCATCACAATAGGTGCAACAACCATGCCTTTTGGTTCTGTTCATTCAGCAACACAGATGGATATACCTACTTCTCCCACTCTTATGGTAATAAGGCACTCAATCCATCATCAAAAGCATATGGGAGGTATTTCATTAGTGCTACCCATTTCGGTGGGGAGCGATTCAGACTTCTCCCCTCTTGTGGATATCTCCCAAGATGATGCGGATCATGGTGCACACAAGCAGCAAGGAGTTGAGGGTGATCATGGCATTGATCGTGAAAGGAACATTAATGGAAAAGACCCATTGCATGGGATTGGTGGCCCAATGACAAGAGGAAGAATGAGGAGGATGAGAGAGGCTTTACATGGCATCATTTTGAAATTACAAGAGGAGGCCCAACATGCATGCATGGGAGGAGAAAATGGGCCTTTAATCACACTTATTAAAGCCCAAAAGTGAACCTAAAAGGACCACCCATATGCTTCCACGAAATTCAATCCACTTGCATGAAGGAAATCTCCAATGTCAAAAGTGGTGGGCCCCTTGTCTCCAAATCCATGGTGGGAATCTTCAAAGTCTTTGGGGTGGTTCCTAAAAGTCTTCTTTAGAGATATCTTGTCTCCTAAAGTCATGGACATGTGTAAACAAAGTCAAATTCGTGGGATAGGCTTTAGACTTTTGTGGGATAGGTAGTTTGACATGTATTCCTCTCATTTGGCTATAAATAGCCACCTCTTGTACCCCCTTGAAGGTTAATTTCGAATTTGAGAGTTTCTAGCATTATTATGCTTGTGTTTCTTGTGTTCTTAGGTGAATGCAAGTAAGGCTCATCAAAGGAGTGATCAACCTTTGTGGCGCTTTATAATTAGAGTTTCAAGGGGCAAGTCTCCTTGGGGTCCTAATTGATCATCCCCTTCCCCTTTTATTCCTATTGCATTTCTTTTAATTTTCATTCCCCTCTTCTTTCTTCGCTTGTGTTTCCGCATTTTTGCCAACGAATACCGCACTCATATACGGTATCATATCATTTGGTATCAGAGGAAGGCAACGGAAACCAGGTTCTTTCATTTCTATTTCTCCCATCTTTTTTTTTCTCCCCCTTCTTCCGTTTTCTGCCATCACCCATTCTGGACGGAACTTTCTTCCATATTTTCGTCTGCTTTTTCTTTGAGTTTCTGGGCGTATAATATGTCATTTTAATAGTTCAGAATCTCATCTTTCTTCTCGATTTGGAAACACTAAAATCCGACACATATATTTGGAGATATAGCTGAATCAATTCGTGCTACAGTTTCACCATTGTGAAATCTAACAATCTCCAAGGCGGATTTCCATTTGAGATTGAAGTTCAAGTTATCACAACCATTTATATCATTACAATCAGATTAGTACATTTTCCATTTGTTGTACTTTGAGCATGAAAAGCGCACTCTTTGCAATTCTTGTTTGTTGAGTAGCAAAAAAAAAAAATCAAAAAAAAAAAATCAAAAAAAAAAAAAAAAAATCAATCAAAAAAAAAAATACAAAAAAAAAGGGAAGCTGCTCATTTGAAACATTGCGTTTGCTCATATGTCATAAATTTGATTGCAATTTTCTTATCCATCATCTTCTTTCCTTCATCCATATCCAACCTTCTTCTATAACCTTTTCTCCCATTTACCCCCCACGTTTCTTGGACCTCATTGATTCAAACCCTTTTAAAATTTCTGATTTTTAAAGATTGCCATGAATTGATTGCTTCTACTAGTTGTCTTCTTGATTCTATTTAAGAACACTTGTAGGAAACAAGTTGTTGTGGTAGAAAGTGTGAGGAACCTTTTGAGAGATAAAAAAAAGAGAAGGAGTGTGAGGAATTAAAAAAAATGGCAAGTGAGGGAGAAAGAAGTGAGATCGACATTAAATTATTCATGAAAGCAGTCGCTGACCAGTTTACAAGATTGAATTCTAGGTTGGATGATATACAAAGTTCCTCATCTTCAAAGGCTCCAAGAAGGCAAGAAATTCATGAAGGTGATGATGAGTACTCCGATTTCGAAGAATCAATTCCTAGGCGAGGGCAACGTGCTGCTTGGAGAGATAATGACTTGGGAAGCATCAAAGTGACACTTCCACCCTTTCAAGGGAAGAGTGACCCAGAACTTTATTTGGAGTGGGAGCGGAAGGTTGACCATGTGTTTGGACTTCACAACTACTCGGAGGAGAAGAAGGTAAAATTGGCAGCCCTTGAGTTCAATGACTATGCAAGTATTTGGTGGGACCAATTACAAGTAAGTCGACGACGAAATGGAGAAAGGCCAATTCGAACATGGGAAGAAATGAAGATAGTAATGCATAAAAGGTACATTTCTAGTCATTACTATCGAGACTTACATTTGAAGTTACAAAATCTTGTGCAAGGTTCCATGTGTGTGGAGGAATACTACAAGGAAATGGAGATATCAATGATTCGAGCCAATTTGGAGGAGGATCGCGAAGCTACCATGGCAAGGTTCATCAATGGCTTGAATCCGGCAATTAGAGATGTGGTGAAACTACAGACCTACATTGACATGGAGGAGTTGCTACATAAGGCAGTGAAGGTCGAAAAACAACTACATTCTCGGAGAATTCAAGTAAGTTCCCATAATTTTTGGAAGGATAACCGGAAAGATCCAAAATCAATTTCTAAGTGGAATGAAACGAAACTAAGGGATTCTAAATTTGTTCCAAAACAAAGAGAAGAGGCCAAAAATAAGTTCTTCCCCACTGATTCAAAAGGAAAAATGGACACAAATTTCCCTTCTAAATCTCGTGATATAAAGTGTTTTAAGTGTCAAGGACATGGTCATATTGCATCTCAATGTCCAAACAAAAGGGCCATGATTATTTTGGATAATGGAGACATCCTTAGTGAGCACTCTAGTGATGATGAGATTCCATCTTTGGAGGAGGGTTCCGATGTAGAAGTTGAAGAACCCGTACATGGAGATGCATTGGTGGCAAGAAGAGCTTTAAACATTCAACCCAAAGATGATCATGATGAGGAGCAACGGGAACATATTTTTCATACGAGATGCCACATCAAGGAGAAGGTATGTAGTATGATCATTGATAGTGGAAGTTGTACCAATGTGGCGAGTACATTGTTGGTGGAAAAGTTGAGTTTGCCTACTCTAAGGCATACTAGACCCTATAGATTGCAATGGTTGAATGATAGTGGGGAAGTGAGGGTCACAAAACAAGCCATAGTTTCTTTTTCCATTGGAAAATATCATGATGAGGTGTTGTGTGATGTTGCTCCGATGCAAGCTGGACATTTGCTACTAGGGAGACCATGGCAATTTGATAGGAGGGTGATGTATGATGGCTATGCTAACCGCTTCTCTTTTCATTTCAGCGGTCGAAAGATTGTTTTGAATCCTCTAAGTCCCATACAAGCATATGAAGATCAAGTGAGGATAGAGAAAGAATACAAAAAGAAAAAAGAAATGAGTGAAAAAGATAGTGGGAAAAATAAAATTTTGAGTGATAAAAAAGAGAGTGATGAGTTGATGAAAAAGGAAATGAGAGAAAAAAATGAAAAGAGTGGAAAAATTAAGAGTGAAAAAGGAGAGTCGAGTGGCCTAAAAAGAAATGAGGGAAATCAAAGAGATGAAAACAAGAGTGATGAGCGAAAGGTGAGTTTATTTTCTGGAAAAAGTGAGATGAAAGGTGCTTTATTGAGCGGGAAAGTGTTCTTACTCATTAGTAAGGATGCCTACCTCGCAACTAATGAACTTCACCATTCTTTGCCTTCTTGTGTTGTGTCTTTGCTACAGGAATTTGGTGATTTGTTTCCTAAAGAAACACCCGATGGACTACCCCCTTTGAGGGGCATTGAGCATAGTATTGACTTCATACCCGGTACCGCAATTCCAAATAGGCCAGCATATAGAGCTAATCCGGAAGAGACTAGAGAGATCCAGTGTCAAGTTGAAGAACTCATGAAGAAAGGATTAGTAAGGGAAAGCATGAGTCCCTGCGCCGTTCCGGTGATCCTAGTACCCAAGAAAGATGGAACATGGCGGATGTGTGTGGATTGTCGCGCCATCAACAAAATAACAGTTAAGTACCGTTATCCCATCCCTCGACTTGATGACATGCTTGATGAATTAAATGGGGCCCCTTTGTTTTCAAAAATTGATCTTAAAAGTGGATACCACCAAATTCGAATGAAAGAAGGAGATGAGTGGAAAACTGCTTTTAAAACTAAGTTTGGTTTGTATGAGTGGTTAGTTATGCCATTTGGTTTAACTAATGCACCAAGTACATTCATGAGCTTAATGAACCATGTCCTTCGTTCATTCATTGGAAAATTTGTGGTTGTCTATTTTGATGATATCTTAGTGTATAGCAAATATTTAGACAACCATGTTGAACACTTGCGTTTGGTGTGTGAGACCCTTAAACAAAACCAACTTTATGCCAATCTTCAAAAATGTTCCTTTTGCATGGATTCTGTTGTGTTTCTTGGCTTTGTTGTAGGGGCGGAAGGGATTCGTGTGGATGATGAAAAGATCAAAGCAATTCAGGAGTGGCCCACACCGAAGAGTGCAACCGAGGTTAGAAGTTTTCATGGATTGGCAAGCTTTTATAGGAGGTTTGTAAAGGATTTTTCATCCATCGCTGCACCTCTTAATGAACTTGTAAAGAAACATGTGGTCTTTAAATGGGGTGAAAAACAAGAAAAAGCTTTTAACACACTCAAAGAAAAATTGGTCAATGCTCCCCTTTTAAGGCTACCCGATTTCACCAAAGTCTTTGAAATTGAGTGTGATGCATCGGGAGTTGGAATTGGTGCTGTTTTGACTCAAGAGTCACGTCCAATTGCTTACTTTAGTGAGAAATTGAACGGGGCAGCATTAAATTATTCAACTTACGATAAAGAACTTTATGCTTTGAAACGAACCCTGGAAACATGGCAACATTACTTATGGCCTAAAGAGTTTATTATTCATTCTGACCATGAAAGCCTTAAGTATTTGAAGTCCCAAGGTAAGTTGAATCGGCGGCATGCATCTTGGCTGGAATTCATTGAGACTTTCCCCTACGTGATCAAGCACAAAAAAGGTAAGGAAAATGTGGTTGCTGATGCTCTTTCACGAAGGTATTCACTTCTTACTTCTCTTCATTCTAGATTACTTGGACTTGAGTTACTAAAGGGAATGTATGAAAATGATGGAGATTTTTCTAAAATTTGGACATCTTGTGAAAAACATGGTTTTAAAGACTATTACAAAAATGACGGGTTTCTTTTCAAAAGGGATAAATTGTGCATTCCAAATTGTTCAACTCGAGAATTGCTTGTAAAAGAAACTCATGGGGGTGGTTTGATGGGGCATTTTGGGGTTGATAAAACACTAGCTACTTTGCATGAACATTTTTATTGGCCAAGCATGAGAAAAGATGTTATTGCAATTTGTGCTAGGTGTGTCACTTGTAAGCATGCAAAGTCCAAGGTTCAACCAAATGGATTGTATTCCCCCTTGCCCGTTCCATCCCATCCTTGGACCGACATCTCTATGGATTTTGTGTTGGGATTGCCTCGATCCCAATCGGGAAGAGATAACATTTTTGTTGTCGTGGATCGCTTTAGCAAAATGGCCCATTTCATTGCATGCTCAAAAACTAATGATGCTATACATATAGCAGATTTGTTTTTCAAAGAAATTGTGAGATTACATGGACTGCCCAAAACCATTGTAAGTGATAGGGATGTGAAATTCCTTAGCCACTTTTGGAGGACATTGTGGAATAAATTGGGAACTAAATTATTGTTCTCAACTGTTGCACATCCTCAAACTGATGGGCAAACTGAAGTGGTGAATAGGACTCTTTCTACCTTATTGCGTGCAATAATTCAAAAAAATCTAAATAATTGGGAAAAATGTTTGTCACACATAGAGTTTGCATATAACCGAGTAGTTCATTCCACTACTAACTTCTCACCTTTTGAGATTGTATATGGATTTAATCCAATGACTCCATTAGATATTCTTTCATTGCCTACTAATGAGGTTGTTGATCTCGCAGGTGATGAGAAGGCCAAATTTGTTCGGGATTTACATGCCAAGGTGAAAGCCAACATTGAAAGAAGAAATGAACAATATGCAAAGCAAGCAAACAAGGGTAGGCATAAGGTTGTACTAGAACCTGGAGATTGGGTGTGGGTGCATTTGAGGAAGGAAAGGTTCCCGGAGCAAAGAAAATCAAAACTTCAGTCACGAGGAGATGGTCCATTTCAAGTTTTAGAAAGAATCAATGATAATGCCTACAAGATTGACTTGCCCAGCAGGTATGGAAACGTGAGTGCTACCTTTAATATTTCTGATCTCTCTCCTTTTGAATATGCAGATTCGAGGACGAATCCTTTTGAAGAGGGAGGGGATGATGCGAATCATGGTGCACACAAGCAGCAAGGAGTTGAGGGTGATCATGGCATTGATCGTGAAAGGAACATTAATGGAAAAGACCCATTGCATGGGATTGGTGGCCCAATGACAAGAGGAAGAATGAGGAGGATGAGAGAGGCTTTACATGGCCTCATTTTGAAATTACAAGAGGAGGCCCAACATGCATGCATGAGAGGAGAAAATGGGCCTTTAATCACACTTATTAAAGCCCAAAAGTGAACCTAAAAGGACCACCCATATGCTTCCACGAAATTCAATCCACTTGCATGAAGGAAATCTCCAATGTCAAAAGTGGTGGGCCCCTTGTCTCCAAATCCATGGTGGGAATCTTCAAAGTCTTTGGGGTGGTTCCTAAAAGTCTTCTTTAGAGATATCTTGTCCCCTAAAGTCATGGACATGTGTAAACAAAGTCAAATTCGTGGGATAGGCTTTAGACTTTTGTGGGATAGGTAGTTTGACATGTATTCCTCTCATTTGGCTATAAATAGCCACCTCTTGTACCCCCTTGAAGGTTAATTTCGAATTTGAGAGTTTCTAGCATTATTATGCTTGTGTTTCTTGTGTTCTTAGGTGAATGCAAGTAAGGCTCATCAAAGGAGTGATCAACCTTTGTGGCGCTTTATAATTAGAGTTTCAAGGGGCAAGTCTCCTTGGGGTCCTAATTGATCATCCCCTTCCCCTTTTATTCCTATTGCATTTCTTTTAATTTTCATTCCCCTCTTCTTTCTTCGCTTGTGTTTCCGCATTTTTGCCAACGAATACCGCACTCATATACGGTATCATATCACAAGATCTTCATGGGACTAGTACCATCCAAGTATCACTAATCATACCAAATGCCCCAGTTAGTCCTCCACCTCCGGCTCCAGTGGCTGGGCCATATAAGGGAAAAGAGAGTCTCCCACCTTGGGTGACTAGCTTTAGGTCCTTCACCACTCCTATAGAGATGTTTCTAGTTTATAAATATGTGGTATTAGAGGAGGATAAAAGTGTTGATGATATAGCAAGACACCAGGCAATGCGCAAAGAGGTATGGCGCCAATTGCGTTATCTTACCACAGAGACACCTCTATCCAATCTCACCGACGAGGGTGACAATTTGCAATGATTATTTATTGAGATGGGTTCTAGTGGCTTTGATTACCAGCACCTTCACTCCCTTATTTATCAAATTGTCACTGCCTGAGGAGACCTCGCCTTCTGCAAGGACAATCTTACTAGGTTCATTTTTTTCCACTACTAGGTGGAAATTTTTTGAGTTATCTTGGAAACACTTGATCATCTGACGACCAAGGAAGTGAAGTCCCATGATTTGGTGGAGGTTCAAGAGGAAGAGATGTGGGAGTGCGAAGTCTGCACATCCAAGCTGAGGGGAAAACTGGCCTCCTCATGTGTAACTTATGAATCTATTCAGAAAAAAGGGTGGGACCTTAAAGCTGTCTTGGAGCGGGTGCATCCAACGGCTGAAGCCAAAATAGAGGAGAGAAATTCCCTGGAACAGACTATCGATGACCCGTGGAAATAACTCACCATTCTTTTAGAAAGGGTGAACTGGGCCCTATTGTAGCTTTGTCCCAAATTACATCATGTACTCCTCCACCCCTTTTACTCTTGAGGGAATCCAAATTGGGGATGTTCCTACATTCTTTCCAAACTCAATAGAACAAAATTTGGGTTTAAAATACAGCTTATCTGCGTCTTCTTATTAGCATCACTTCAGGTATATGTTAATTTTGAACCATGACTTGAAATCAGTAAGCTGAGATCACCGAATCGAGCTCTAATTTTTTCTTGAGACAAGGGGATCAGTGAGCGTAGTTCGACTATTGCTAAGGTTAAATGGAATATCTCATGAACTTTTTTGTCCTTTTCATTATTACCTTGATTTTTCCTAAGCCTGCTTGACACGGGCTTAGAGGGCATAACTTGAATTTTTCTTAGGCCGCCCTTTGCGAGTTTTCAACCTAATGGGATTTATGCCTCTTGAGTTTTTATTGCTCTATGTTTTTCCGAGGCCATACAAGGTGTAGGCCTAGAAAGCTGATACTTGTATTTTTCCCAAGACACCCTTTGCGGGTTTTCATCTTGGAAAGTTTCATACATGTTTCTGTGAGCGGTTTAATGTCCTGCAAACAAGACTATCATTACTGATATTTTAGGTCAAAAAAATTTGAACAAATGTGGTGGAGTGAGGGCCCTAATGGGGTTTTTACTGATTGTGAATGACTTAATAACTTTCAGATGTATATGGGGAGAATTTTTTTCATTCAAGTTTAAACAACATGCAGGGAATTCCATGGGGAATAGTAGCCATATGGGCCTACAGTGGTAGGAAAAGCATCGCCTAAGGAATAATTTCCTTTGGAATATGGGCCATGAGCCTCATTATGTAGATCCGCTGAGGGCGTGGTATGCATAGTTGTTCAAAGGTGTCCTTGAGTCAATAACTTTCCATTTATGATGGCTAGGTAACTTCATGGAAGTTCGAATTATGAAGACCACCAGGGGTGGCTAAAAAGGGACATGGTGTCTGAAGGGTTTGGGGACATCCATACCAATCATGTATATAGATAGGGGAACACTCCTACACATACTTGGTTGTTTAAAAGGAGGGTTAGAGCTTGATGCAGTTTAAAGTCATGCAGATGGGGAATTCTTTCAAAATGGAATGGATTTCCCTAGTTCTCATAAATTTAACTATAAACATCCCACCATACTCAGACGTGATTGTGGAAAGGTTTGTAAACTGTATCTCAGAGAGTTTTTGAATCCTGAGATAGATATGAGGGATCAGAGGCCAAGAGGCATTTGGAAAGAAGCATTGCCTAAGGAAGACTTGCCTTTGACAGACGGGCCCTGGGAAACAATATGCAGAGCTGCTGGGGGAATGGTATGCATAGTCGTGAAAAGGTTTCCTTAGGTCAATGGTTGTATTCTCCCGATTACTGGGAAACTTCAGGGAAGTTGGGATTCAAGACCACCATGGGTGGTTTATGAGAGTTCGGTTCTTTCTGGTTACAGAGTATGATTCATGGGGAGGGGGGTCTGGACACAAGAGAGACATTTTGGGTTAAGATATCCCAATAATGGGTGAATTCATCCCTCTCACAGAGGTGTGAGATGGTGATCTGTGCAGGTCTGACCTGTGCACTGAGGAAGAGAGGGAAGCCTCATTTCCTGACTGAACCCGTGAAGAGTTATTTCAAGACCGTGCAGTTTAACGTCATGCGGTAAGGACACTACTGTAAAGGTCACTCTTGATTAGAATGTAACCTCGTCTAAATACCTTGACATGTCCAAGATGTTTAAAGGATAAAGATAGTGTAAACTGTGATTCTGGGACCTCTTGGATCAGGAGAAATGATTTGGGGGCTCTGAGGATGGTAAGCATACGGGGGTTGGAAGAGTGTCACCTGAGGAAGACTTGCCTTTGGTAGACGTGCCAAGGGAGATCAATATGCAGAGCCACTGAGGGAATGGTATTCATAGTCATGCAAAGGTGTTCGTAGGTTGATTACCTTCCATGTCTGATGGCCTTGGAGGTTTATGAGGATCCATGATTATCTGGGTCACAGAGTCTGATGTATGGAAAGGGTATGTTTGGTCATGTAGGAGATATTAGTTCCCAGTTGTTTGAAGATCAAGAAGTTCCCTACACTGATTTTCCCTGCATATGGGGTACACTTTTATTTTGTGTAGGTTAACATCATGTGTTAAGGACAATCTTGATCTTAGTTTAATGGTTGTAGAGTTCGGAACAGCGTTGGATGATGCTACAATTACATATGGTATAATCAAATTATGATGCTTTGGTGTGCTCTGATTAGAAAGGGGGATGAAGGTGTAAACTATAATCCTGGGGTCTCTCAGATCAGGAGATGTGGTGTGGGGGATCTGAGGCCGGTAAGCATACGGAGATAGGAAGAGTGTCTCCTAAGGAAGGCTTGCCTTTGGTAGATAGGATAGGGGCGATCAATATACAAAGCTGTTGAGAGCATGGTATGCATAGTCATGAAAAGGTGTCTGTAGTTTGATGAACTTACACTTTTGATGGCCTTGAATGATTATGAAGATCCGAGATCGCTCATGAAACAGAGTATGAAAGATGAGGAGATATGTGTCCAAGCATATGAGAAACAACCATATTGCAATTTTCCATTTGGTTAAAGCGGCACAGCTCTGGAATTACGTCTTGGATGCAGACCATCATAGGATCCATAGGTGGTTATGCAAGCTTACCAGGTAGGGGAATCCTAACAATGTTTGAACATGAAGGGGACAAAAATGTAAACCATTTCTCTAGAAATTTTTGGATCGGGAAATGTGATATGGGGGCTCTGAGGCCAGAAAGCGTACAGAGCTAGGAAGAGTGTTGCCTTTAGAGGAATTGAATTTGGTAGACAGGCCAGGGGCAATCAATATTCAGATCTGCTAAGGGAATGGTATGCATAGTTGTACAAAGGTGTCCGCAGGTCAATGAAATTCCACTTCTGATGGACATGGGTGTTTATGGAGATCCACAATCCTCTGGGTCATGGAGTTTGATGCATGGTAAGTATTCATCCAAACATGCAAGGAGTGCTCCATCCATGGTTCACTGTGTATATGGAGTGGGTTATGACTTGTACCATGCAGTAAGGACGACTGCCATGAAGTTTATTGTCATGCGGTAAGGACAGGAATAATTTTTAGATCCATGTAGTTTAGCATCGTGTGGTAAGGACGGGGTCAAACCGACGTGAATAAGTATTCCATGCAGTTTAGCATCATGCGGTAAGGATGAGCTCCATGCAATTTAGAGTAATGCGGTAAGGATGAGGGTCGTCATTTTTTTTTCGGGGTGGCTGGGCCAAGATACATAAATCTTGGAATCGCTGCATATCCTGCGAGGGCAGGAATCAAGCCGTATATAGTTCTCAAAGTCCTTGTAATTCAAAGGGTCTTCTTGTGAAAATCTGAATTATACGCAGAAGGGGGACAATTTTTCATGGCGGCTAGGCCAGGATACAGAAATCCCAGCGTCGCTACGTATCCTGCAAGGGTAGGAATCAAGCCATATGTAGTTCTTTGAACATGGCACAGTAGATGACAAATGCCGAGATATTAATGTTTTCTCAGGTAAAGACAATATCTTGTTATGCAGTTTAAAGTCATGCAACTAGGACATCTTTCTCTTAGTTTGGGGGTCATAGAGCTCCAACCGGTGTGACATAGTTTATTTTCATGTCATAGGGATGAATTACCATGCAGTTTAACGTCGCGTGGTAAGGATGAGGGGAATTTTTAATTTAACATCCTGTAGCTTGGACAATTTACTATGTAGTTTATTGTCATGCAGTAAGGACGTCCTTCTCCCAGTTTGGGATCATAGAGTGCGTACCCACAATAATCGCATCCAAATAGGGGTGAATGCTATGATTTTAGATCATAATCAATGTGAATGAGGTTGGGAGCCTTCGGCATGCACCTAGGGGGGTGGGGGATCCTGGACAGTTTAAGATCATCGTACCAGGATTATTGGCTCTTGGTTTAGGGTCATGGAGATCAGACCGACGTGGCATAGTTTATTGTCATGTCGTAGGGACAAATTACCATGCAGTTTAACATCGTGAGGTAAGGACACTCTACTATGAAGTTTATTGTCTTGAAGTAAGTAAATTATGGTCTTGGCAGTTTAATGTCCTACAGCTCAGACGATAGCTGTTCTTATGGTTACACGAAATATTCCTTCAGAAATCTTGCATTTTTAGGAGCGACGGTGAGTTGCCAATCTATGGAGATCAGGGCATATGCTCCATTGGAGTAGACCTTGTGTATGATATATGGTCCCTCCCACTTTGTCTCCAACTTTGGTGGCTTCTTTCCTGGTATTATCAGGGTCCATAGGACCAATACCAACTCTCCTTCGAGGAAAGACTGAAGACAAACCTTTTTATTGAAAGCTTGTGCAATTTGGTTCTGATATACTTCCAAGTGGTGCAAAGTGTGAAACCGCTTCTCATCGAGTCACTCCAATTCATCAAATCGATTTTTTTCTTGCTCATAGTCAGACAATTGATCACAAATGGAAATGCGGAGTGATGGAAATTGGAGTTCAATAGGTAGAACTTCTTCTATTCTATATACTAATGAGTACGGAGTAGCCTTGGTAGCAGTGCAAGTTGTGGTTCGATAGGCCCACAAGGAATGGAAGAGTTTTTCTGGCCATTAATTCTTGTCTTTGTTCACCATTTTCTAGATTATGTTAGATAGGGTCTTGTTGAAGGCATCTATCTATCCGTTGGCCACTGCATGTTAGTGGGATGAATGGTTGGTCTTGATACCATATTCCTGGTATAGTTTCTCCAATTCGGCATAGTAGAAGTTGGTTCCATTTTCCATCAGTATTGTATGAGGGACACCAAATCTTGTAATGATATTGGCTTTCACGAAGCTGACGATGCATATTTCCACGAATTCTTTAAGGGATGCAACTTCTACCCACTTGGAAAATAAGTCGGTCGTTGTGAGAATATATTTGAATTGTTTGACCGTGGTGGGAGGATATGGCCCCATGATGTCCATTCCCCAAATAAGAAATGGCCAGGAGTACTTAGCTTGGTGAAGTAGCTCCAAGGGCTGATGAATGAAGTTGGAATGAATTTGGAAGGAGTGGCATTTCACGGTAAAGTTCACGCAATCTCGTTATAGGGTGGGAAAATAGTATCCAAGCCTCCTAATCTACTGAGAAACTTGGATCCTGATTGATGTGCTTCACACACTCCAACATTCACTTTATTAATGACGACAACAGTCTATTCTCCATCAATGCATCTAATAATGACTCCTTCAAGGCCTTTCTTGTAGAGGACCTTTTACTAGCTATTGTCTCCATATAGGACAAAATTGACTACCCTTCTCTATATTTGATCTCTTCCATCCTTATCTGATGGAATTTCTCCCCTTTTAAGGTAATTTGTAATCGGGGTCATCCAGTCGGTAGTAAGAGGATATGGATCAGGGACAGGGATGACTTCGTTGATTTCTTCCACTTTAGTTTGACCATACGGAAAGTCCATTCGATGGTGAGAAATGTTGATAAATTTTTCATCTCGGTTTAGGTCAGCTAGGGATATGGCCGCATTGGATAACGCATCGGCCTGGGCATTCTGAGACCAGGGAACATAGTTCAATATCAGTTATGTGGGGAACTCTTCCATTAAGCTTTAGACATGGTCATACAGGGGGATAAGCTCCTCCTTCTTAATAGCATAGTCACCATTGACTTGCCTGATTACCATTTCTGAGTCACCATTTACTTTAAGGTTCTACACTTGTGCCTGGAGTGAAAGCTCTAGACCTGCAATGAGGGCCTAGTATTCTGCCTCATTTGTTTGTGCATCCTTCTGACAAGAGGAAGGAATATGGTAAAACTGCATGCTCTGGGGATATGTGTATGAATCCCAACCCCACCTTGTTAAACTTCGGGTCTTCCATTCTTTTACCTGTCAGGCTTCTGGATGAGATTTCAAAGTAAATTTCCCACATTCAGGAACCTTTTGCATAGAGAAGACGTCTTCTTCATGGAGTTCTATATCTGATGAGGCGGTCTCTGTCGAGGGATGCTTTGCCAGAAAATATACCAATGCTTGGCCCTTGATAGCTTTCTAAGGCACAAACCGGATGTCAAACTATTGCAGGATGACTACCCATCAGGATAGGTGTCCGGTCAGCATTGGATGGTTGAGGATGTACTTCAACGGATTACTACGTGAGATCAGATGAACATCATGATGTTGTATATAATGTCACAGCTTCTGGACCATGAAGACTATAGCCAAATAGATCTTCTCAATATTTGAATACCAGGTCTCAGCATCGATCATGGTTTGGCTGAGATAATAAAGGTTGTTTTCACTATCGGCGTCATTCATCTACATGAGGAAGGCTACTAGTGACCATTCTAAGGTCATTATATATAGGATAAGTGGCCTTACTTCAACTGGCAGCATGAGCACCGGTGGACTCAAGAGGCACTGCTTGAGGCTATCGAATGTTTTTAGAAATCATCTGTCCATTGGTAGGTAACTCCCTTCTTCATCAACATGGTAAAGGGAAGACATTTTCCTGTGAGGTTGGCTATAAAATGCATGATATAGGCCAAGTGTCCTTGGAGTCCTCTCAGATCAGTAAGGTTGTGGGGAGGTGGAAAACCAAGGATATCCTTTGTCTTCTCATGGTCAATTTTGATGCCACAATGGCATACGAAAAAGCTGAGAATTTTCCCTGAGGTAACCCCGAAGGTGCATTTCAAGGGGTTCATCTTTAGGCTGTGTTGCTAAAGTTTTCTAAAGACGGTTCCAAGGTCTGACAGGTGATCAGAGCGCTGTCGTGATTTGACCACCAATCCATCAACATAAAATTTGATGAAATTACCCTGGAATAGTTTGAAAATGCGATGCATGACACGTTGATATGTGGAACTGGTATTTCTTATAAAAAAGGGAATGACCTTGTTGAAAAATACTTCTTAGGGGGCCTGAAGGTAGTGAATTCTTCATCTCCTCAGGCCATTCTAATTTTATTATATCCAGAATAACCATCCCTGAATAAGAGAGCCTCATATCCATCCTTCACATCGATCAATAGTTCGGTGATCGGGACCGGGAAATCATATTTCGGGCAGTGTCAATTAAGATCTCTAAAGCAGACACGGATCTGTCCATTCTTTTTTTTGACAGGGAATATGTTGGCCAACCAGATGGGATATTGGACCTCTTGAATGAAGTCTTATTTTATGATCTTGTTGACTTCAGCCTCTATCTTGGCCACATGTGTGGGGTGAATCCTTCTAGCGGCTTGCTTATAGCTTTGATGATATTCTGGAAGGACTAGGTGGTGTGTTTCCACCTTAGGATCGAGTCCTAGAATTTCTGTGTAATTCCAAGTAAAAAAATCTTGATGCTACCTCAAGAAGGAGGTATATACCTCTTGTTCCTTGAAATACATGGTAATACTAATGAGAGTGGGTCTTGGGTCTTCCTTGGTACCCAGGTTTATTTCCCTAAGTTTGTTGAAAGTGGTAGAGATAACCTCTTCTAATACAGGAGGGGCATCTCGAAGGTACTCTTCCTATTCTTCCCCCAAATCCTCCTCCTCCTCTTCTTTTGACGGGGAGAGGGCTCTTGATGCGGTCTCTTCAAATCTCGGAGGCAAGATGTCACATGGGAACTCTGTGGTGGAAGCAACTTGAGAGGAAACCTCTGGAGAGGGAGAAGCATGGGGGTGACGAGAATATTTTCCTTCTTCCATTTCATATAGTGAAATAGGGATATGTTGAGATTCCAAGGATGGAGTGTGGGAACCCTTTCTCTAGCATTATTCCTCAGATCAAGGGTCATCCGGTGCTTCTGCATTGTTAGACTTGGCTGTCATGACTAATATCATGAGAACAACTGGATACACATCCAGACTCAGATTCATACTCTCAACATGGTTGATGGGAAGCACATAATATTCACCAAGCTGCCTGAAGGGGTCTTCGAGAACCACTTCCAGACCCTTTGTGTAGGGGACCCAATCAATACCATCAATTGTAGATGTCTTCCCCTTTTTCTTGTAAAATTTGGCATCAATGTAATGCAACCCAGAGATCTCTAAAGGGGACTTGTCAACACGCAATGTCCCACCTTGTCCATTGATACAATATTTGATACACTGGTGTTAGGAGGAAGGAATGGACATGTGTTGATGTATCCATGGCCTTCCTAACAGGGTGTTGAATGTCATGATTTTATGAACCACCAGGAACTATGAATGATCCACAAGGTTTCCAAAATGGGTTTTGAGATTGATTTGTCCCACTAGATTCTGTTTGATCTGGTCATAACCCAAGAGAGTTGTGGCCAAGGGTGTCAGATTTTCCTCATTATAGCCCAACTTACGAAGTGTTCGTAGTGGGAGAATGTTGACTCTAGATCCATTTTTAATGAAGACTTTTTGGACATCAACGTCATTCAGCATGTCGGACACATATAGGGGTATGATGTGTCCTTTCATGGTGGAATCATCATCTTGATCGGTTAAGGAAATCACTTCATTACATTCATCTGGGATAGTTTTCATTCAATATATCTCGGTGGTATAAACTTCGGCTTGAAATTCCTCAGGGATGAGTAGGGATTCTATGAGTGCATCCATGAGGTCTTCTGACAAACTCAGGGCATCTAGGATTGATAGCTTGGCTGGTACTAAGTCCAGCTACTTTAGGATATCATACTTTTTCTCTAAAGGCTGGCACTTCTCTATTTTTGGGAGTTCTTTAACGGGAACTTTATGGGATGGAGCATAAGATGAGGAGGGGCCGGTCATAGGGGCAAGAGTTGGTGGTGCTCCTGTGTTCTGGGGAACCGACCTGGTCGGTTTACTTGTGCGCCCTGGGCAGTTAGACACTTGTTCCTCCTCCAATGGGTACCATAGAACAATGGGTCCAGAGTGGATTCTCGTGGTGGTAGGGGAATATTCTTGCTCCTGTTGGGTCCATTGAAGGGCCCTCCTGTGAGTTTCCATGATATTGAAAGTTTGAGCTGGGGTATAATCGTAGGGTTGCTTCTGGCCATGGCTGGGTCTACCTCAGTATCCCCTGCATCTTAGATTCCTCCTTCTGGTCCCCTGATCGGGTGTGAGGAACTTGGGTTCATAACCATACTCTTCTTCAGAGAATGGTTCCATTAAATGGATGATATTGACAGAACCGAAGATTAGTTCCTCGTTCGATGACAGATTAGTTTGATTGGCTGCCTTTGATGGTTTCGTTTGGTGGGTTGGTTCCCGTTGCGTCAAGACTGAGGGCATGAAATATGAAAGTGTCAAGGCTATCTTTGGCCCTGTCATAGATTTCTCCTCTTGTACATGTTTCTTCCCTCTCTGATTATGCCTAGATGACTAGATTGTGGAGGGTTGTGGGTTCAAGGATGGTGGTTGTGTTGCATTAAGAGCTATTAGCAGAACAATTGGTTGCTACAATAGATCTCAGAGTATTCCATGAGCTCGGTTGACCATTTTCCAAGTCACCCAACTATCAAATTTATGCTTCCTTTTGCTAACGAATTTCTGCCACTCCTCCCCCACATCTGGGTCGGTGGAAAAAACATATGCTACGTGTGTCGGGGGTGGTCCTAGCTTGACCTGCCCCGACTCCACCATCCTTTGTAGGAGGTCCTTAAAGATGAAGCATTCCTCAATACTGTGTCCCAACATCTGGTGGTATGGATAATAATCTGGTCGGTTGTCGAGGCCAACCTCTTTAGGATTTCTTGGCTTTGTTAAGTGGAGAGAGTTGAAATTCATGATGGCTATGAAATAGTCATGGATTTGGTCCTCTTAGAACAAGTAAGATTTATTCTTCATTCCTCAAATTGGTTTCTCCTAAGTATTCTTTGATCGTCTCGCCGGGGTAGAGGCGATCATTGATACACCGGAGGCCCTTGGAAATTCGGAAGAGGCCTAGGTGGTGGAGTAGGTTCAGGGGATGGCTTGAGTGTGACAGAGGATTCTTCATCTCTACCTACTCTCTTTACAGGAGCCTGTGAGGCTATTTGGGACTTGAGTTTAGTCCGCTGAAAGGATTCTTCGATCCTCTGGGTGATAGAAGAGAAATCCCAGAATCCGGTGGTGCATTTCACTGGTATGAGTTGCAAGAAAACTGATGCTGAAGATCCTCTAAGACCTTCTCATTCTCCCTCTATTTTCTATTCATGGGGTTGTTAACCGTCGTCTTGGGTAACATTGAGATGAATTATAACAGGAACTGCTATGGAAGATCCTCCCATACTTTTATTTATTGAGTAAGAAAACTTGTATACCAGATGAAGACTGAACCTTGTAAGGTTCGCACGAAACATATGAGTTTCACTGCTTCTTGTTGTTCCAGAGTTCCCATCATAGTATTGCAATGAGACATGTAGTGAATCAAATGCTATTCTGGGTCTCCTGATCCATTTAATATAGGGAATACAGGGCTCCCAAAATTTGGTGGCGGTGGCGTGTTTCTCACCCAGACTGGGTAAGGCTTTTGCTCTGGATGTATCAGAATGTGACAGCCTTCCATGGCTTCCAATCGAGTTGTAAGTGCTTCGATGGTATTGGTGAGACCCTGGTTTACATCATGTTGGGCCTGATCCCGAATGGGTATAGCCTGGGGTACTACCTAAAGTGCTGGCTCGACCGGTACCTGAGGCGCATATGCCATCAGTGGTACTTTAGGAGGATTTTGATGTACTCGCTCTGGTTGCTTCCTGAGTGGAATAAAGTCTTGGTATGCTTCTGAACCCATGTTTAGGTAGTTGGATGGGCCAGGTGTCGTGCTGGGCAGGGGCCCTATAGCACCCCAAACATTTTATGATATGTTTCTCTTAAATATAGTGTATTCATTAGATAGCCTATATTTCATGAATCATTGAGCCTATATGGAACAAAACTTGGTTACTTATAGCACATAGCCATAACCTAGCCATTAAACTTAAATTTTCCAGCTCTGTGATTTGAATTTTAAGAATATGACATACACGGTTGTGTTCAAAATGATATTTAGAGTCTAATATAATTAACTTAATCTTCAGTGAATAGTAACCTACCCTTATGAATAGTAACCTAAACTTATGAATAGTAACTTACCCTTATGAATAGTAATATGACTCTTATGAATGGTATCCATACCCTTGAGTGTATAAATGAATTTAAGCACCTTAAAAATGAAGATGAATATTTTAAGTGTTTATATATTTCGATTAAATAATGAATTAATTAAATATTTAATTAATAATATTTAGAAAATTATTTTTGAAAAATGGACCTCATTTTGGGATTCTACATGTCAAAAAATGGTTCAGGTGAATTTTTGGGATTTATTTGAAATACTTAAATTTTTGGTGAATAGTAAAATACATTAATTTACTGTATAAATACATTATAAATTAAATTAACTATTCCTAGAATTGTGAGTGATGTAGGCACCCAAATATCGAATTTACATGCATATATTACTATTCTTGGTCCTGGAATACCCACTATTTCTTGTCTTGAGAGGAAATAATAAATTAATGATTATAATATTAAGAAAACTCTTCTCTCCTCCACTATATAAACCACCTCTCACCCCCTCTTCCTCCCACACCACTCAAGCTTCAAGACATGACTAAATTCTGCCAAATACTCTTCCCAATCCCTCTCCGAAAGTCCAAGACCACCTGGTCTCACAAAAAGGCCTAAAACAAAGGCCTTAAGGAGTTCCTCAAGGAGGAGTACTCAAGAGGTGAACCTCTCTTCCTTTTTCTTTCAATTATTTTTAAAAGTTCCATTATTTTGTTATCTCTTATCACCTCACATCATCCAAATGCCATGATAATTACATTACCTTACATGTACTATATTTTCATTGTGCTAGTAGAATATTTTATCATAATCTCTCTTTTTCCCTTCCTTTTATACAATAAATGCAAACACCACCCGAGATGTGTTAATTTAACACACTCAAGGAAGACGAGTTTTCAATTTTCATTACTATCTTTAATACTAGTCATGAAACCTTTTAAATGGTTGAACATGATCATAATATATGTATTTTATCTTTTTTAATGTTCGGGAATCCTTACACACCCATAATATGGAATAATAATACAAAACAAGTTTATTATGCACAAAACCGCCGAGCTAAATCCAAGCATTTATCAATTACTTTTAACTAATGATTCATCCTCAAGTATATAACCCAGAATCATTATAAGATCATTTATATCTTTTTAATGTAACTAATACTATATATGAAAAATTATGTATGTTTAACCACATTTCAAATGAACTTTCATTCATGAATACAAGTAAACGGATCATGAAAACCAAGTAAGAAAATGCTTCCAAAACAATAAAATTGAATTTCTTAAACCCATAAAAAATGCCATTAATGAACCTAATAAGGTTACAAAATATAAATTACATGTTTATGAGGTTCTAGACTTATTAATTAATTAATCTAAATTTGATTATTCAGGTCGTTAAGAACAATCAAGAACATCTTCGAGCATAAGGTAAGGGATCCTCTCTCTCACTTTTGTTCAAGAATATCCCCTATGTTGTGACCTTTTATTTTTAATTCCTAATGATGATGTATTTTTTAGCACCCCCCCATATTGACCTTATGACATATAAATAATGGTATACCCCTTTACCTCTCATTAATCCCTTGCAATAACACTCATTACCATACCGAAATGTTTGTAAGGGGTTTTCCCATCTCACTTTCAATTCTGCGGGATTTCCATTTTTCGCCTCTTATTTATTATATGTGGTATAGGTGTAATTCCATTTGATATATATTATCATGATTCTATTTATATTCATGGTATTATGTGATTCATTTGGTGGTTATTAACTTTTGGTCATACGACTTAATTGATTACAACGTGGTAACAAGTTTGGTCTCAATTTTCACTTTATTGTGACTTGTTTAGTATTATGCACCTACTCTTTATTATGTGGTGTACCTACTGACCATTTGAGGTAAATTTTCAATTGAAATTATATTCCATTTAAATTTCCATAATCTCATAACATGGATATAATTATTTTCTAATCCGTAAACCATTTTACATATGGTATTTATTTTGAATGTTGTTTTGACTGTGGAAATATTGATGAATTTGTATCCTCTATTCTATACGAACAATGTAAAGTCATTTTTCTCTTATGTTGAACTATTTATAAAGAATTATTTAGATGCAGAGGCAGGTGGGGCCCACTATAGCCCCTCGATGCATTGGTAGGTCTCATGAGACAAATCAGTTGGCGACAAACCCTTCGAGTTTGTTTCCAAAAATCAGACGGATTTCTACCCACAGAACTAAATCGTTTTAACGTTATTATGGTATCATGTGCTAGATACATGACATCAAATTAATAAGTATTCTCTTTATTCATTATCAGTTATTACTATCCATGAGGTTTTCATTATGACAAAATCTATGGATGCAGTTTCATTCTCAGTTTATTAATGGTGTGAGTTTTTCATTTATTCGCCATGCCATGTTGATTATGTCAAATTGTTTAAAATTCAGTTATTGTTGGTATCAGAGGAAGTTTAGTAGAAAAATTGGAAACTATATTAGAAAATCTAGATTAGGTAACAAATCCCTAAGGTAGTATTTGAGGGTAAATGTACAAGAATTTCCTGGTATTTTGGTAAGGAATATATTATGTGAATCTTTCTAGCAAATACATCCCTGTCTCGATACGAGCAGGTAGAGGTGGCTCTGGCACAGATGTACCTAGGAGTGAAAACTCCAACAAGGAGTTTCGGTCTTGACCCAAGATATCCTGGTACACGACAACAGGCCTTGTTGCACTCTTGGTTATGACACTCCCAAGGTATATTCTTAGGATAATTCATATTTTCTTTACAATCCATTATGAAGGATTGAAATATAAATTATTCCTCAAAGAAACCATTTTTCTGATTTTGGGATTAGCCATGCGTAGGATCTCAATTTAAGCTAAGTATTTTGTTAAGTTAAGATTATACATTATGATTCATACCCTAATCTAGTGTGTGCCATTACTTAGAAATGGCGTTGAATGGAAGAAGGGGAATTAATACTCATGGGCAATGTAGGGATCCCCCCACTGAGCAAGTCAACATAGTCAATGTTGGAGCAGATTAGATAATGACCATATTGGGACAACTCACTCAGGTTGTAACGAATAACCATTCCACACCTATGTTGGATCATTTCATGCGGAAGAATCCCCCATCTTTTAGTAGGACTACTAATCCAGTGGTTGTTGAGCAATGGATCAAGTCCCTTGAAAAGATATTCATGACATTAAGATGAAATGAAAATGAAAAGGTAGTACTGGCAGTATATTTCATCAAGGGTGATGCTGATCAATGGTAGTACTTGATTCATAATACCACAGATGAAGAAGAAATAGCAGATATGTAATGGAGGACTTTTAAGGAAATATTCTTCAAAAAATATTTCCCTCCTGAGCAACGAACCGAAATGAAGAGGAAATTTCTTGGATTAAATAAAAGGGAAAAACAAAGTATTGTAGAGTATGAGGCTACCTTCACAAGGCTATCCAGGTATGACATAGATTACATACATGACTCGGTAGATAAGATTGATCATTTCTTTGAAGGTATTAATGCAAGTCTCTGAAGGGCACTGGCTTCTCAAAAATTTTCATCATATGATGAAATTGTATAAAGTTCCATCAAAAAAGAGATGGAATTTTCTAGATCAAATTTGTTCAAGGGAACCCAAGATAAAAAGTGGTACTCTGATAACCAAGGGAAAGGTGAAGCGCCAAATAAGAACAAAGGAATGAAGAAATTCCCATTATGCGAGAATTGTGGACAGAATCATCTCAGGAAATGCTTGAAAGGCATGGGAGTCTGCTATAAGTGTGGAGAAAAGGGTCATATATCTCATTAATGCAAGGGGAGGAAACAATTTTATGATGTTCAATGATACAATTTTAGAGATAGGGGACACTATGAAAATGAGTGTCCTAAGAACCAAGGAAACATGCCTCATAAAAGGCCAAGAGAGCAAGGGAGAGCTTATGCGATTACAACCGCAGAAGTTGAAGTTCCTAATGATGTGGTGCCAGGTACTTTAATTATTTCCGCAAACTTAGCCAACAATTTATTTGATTATGGATCATCGCATTCATTTATATCTTACCAGTTTTCCAAGAAAATTAGACATGTCCAATTTGATTTAATAAAGGATTTATTAGTCAAAACTCCTAGGGGGTGAATCATTGCAACAAAGGCATGTAGACTAGTCCCCCACATGACACATAAACGTGCTTTATTTTCTAATCTTATTGTTATACCAGTGATTGAATTTGATATAATTATCAGTATGAATTGGTTGTCAAATTATGATGTGAAGATTTATTGCAAGAAGAAGGAAGTTACAATTTTTGAAAATGGTATAGAATCTCTTATCTTTAGAGTAGTGATCTCTCCATCTGATTCTTATCTAGACCCACCCCCAGTAGCTCTGTTAAATGAAATTATTAGAGAGGAATAGAACCTAATATCTATGGGTGAGGAAACGAATCTTCAAATTGAAGATGTGCACATAGTGAAAGAATACATTGATGTATTTCTAGAGGATTTACCTAGACATCCTCCAGAGTGGGAAGTTGAGTTCTCTATTGATTTAATTCCTGGTGCAAGACCTATATCAAAGACTCCTATAGAATGGCCACCATGTAATTAGTGGAGCTAAAGAAACAACTAGAGGAATTGAGTGAAAAGAGATTTATTCAACCTAGTGTTTCTCCATGGGGAGACCCTATTCTATTTGTCAATAATAAAGATGGATCCATGAGGCTATGCATTTATTACAGGGAAATCAATGCTATTATGATAAAGAATAAGTACCCTCTGTCCCAGATTGATGATTTATTTGATCAACTTCATGGAGCTCAATAATTTTTAAATATTGACCTTAGATTTGGATATCATCAACTACGTGTGAGGAAGGAAGATATTCCTAAGACAACATTTCAAACCAGGTATGGACATTACGAGTTTATAGTGATGCCTTTTGGACTGAAAAATGCACCCTATGTTTTCATGGATTTAATGAATAGAGTTTTCAAGGAATATCTTGATAACTTTGTTGTGGTATTCATCAATGATATCCTGGTATACTCAAGAATCTATGAAGACCATGAGAATCACTTGCGAATTATTCTGAAAACTCTTAGAAGAAATGAATTATATGGTAAGTTTAGTAAGTTGATGATGCGTCGCCGGAAGCTCAAAAATGAGTAAGTGAAGAGGAGCAGCGTAATGTAGCCGAATGACCGAGGCTTAAAGGCAATGCCACCCGCCAAGGTTTCTCCACGCTTAAAGACAACGTCACCAGCGATGGAGATGCACCACCAATTCCGGGCAAAGGGAAGAGGCTAAAGCAAGAAGATTGCACAGCAAACTTCAAAATCCCGTCACATTCATCTATCCCCATTACAAAGGAGTGAAAATACAATATAAAGACAAAATAAATAAAGAAAAATGCTCCAATTCGAGTTACAAGACATGGGGAACCCAAAAGGCACATAAAAAGCATAAAATAACACTTTCCCATGCCATTTAATGACCCCACTAGCCAAAGTAGCGGGATTCCCTCTTAATGATGCTTTTCTCCACCTTCTCTCTCCTCATTAATGTGCAGCTACGAATTTCCACCATTTGCCATGTGGATAAATGATTTTGGGTCCCAAATAAGTGTGTTGTGGCCCACCATAGTGTTGGACATCAAGAAGTGTGGGCTGGTCCAATTCGAACAACAATTGGGCTTGGAATTTTTATCAAGCCCAAAATTATTCTCCTTGTGCTGAATCTGATCCATATCATTCTCCCCCGGTTGAAGAGGATTTGCCCTCAAATCCACGACATCATCTTCTTCAATGTAAGTAGATAAGTCCCCAATGTTGAATGTTGCAGAAACGCTGCCAAAATCATCTGGTAAATCAATTTTGTAGGCATTGTTTCCCACTCGTTCAAGCACTTCGAATGGACCTTCAGCTCGTGGTGCCAGCTTGCTCTTCCTTTTGGATGGAAATCTCTCCTTGCGAAGGTGAATCCACACTTTGTCTCCAGGTTGGAAAATAGCCTGCTTCCGATGCTTGTTTGCTCGCCTCTTGTATGCCTCATTAGACTTCTCTATTTGAGCACGAATAGATTCATGGAGCTTCTTCATCTGCTTTGTCTTCTCCTCCGCATCAATATTTACCTGAAAATCAAGAGGCAAAGAGCACAATTCTATAGGAGTGATTGGATTGATTCCATAAACCACTTCGAATGGAGAATGTCGGGTGGTAGCACTGGGAGATCTATTGTATGCAAATTCAGCTTGTGCAAGTTGCAAATCCCAATCTCTCATGCTCTTGTTCACCAATGTTCTCAGAATAGTGCCCAATGTACGATTGGTAACTTCTGTTTGCCCATCCGTTTGAGGGTGATGGGATGTGCTGAAAAGAAGTTTCGTACCGAATTTCCCCCATAATGTTCTCCAAAAATGGCTGAGAAATTTTGTGTCTCTATCCGAAACGATGCTGCGAGGAATTCCATGAAGGCGAACAATCTCTTTGAAAAACAATTCTGCCACTTTCACTGCATCTTCAGTCTTATGACAAGGTATGAAATGAGCCATCTTAGAAAATCGATCAACAACAACCATTATTGAATCTTTACCTCGCTGAGTCTTTGTTAAAGCCATAATGAAATCCATGCTGAGATCTTCCCATGGCTGCTCCGGAATAGGTAACGGAGTGTATAAACCAGGCTTGAAATGACTCTTTGCTCTTTGACATGTTCCGCATCTTGAAAGAATAGCTTGGACATTTGATTGCATCTTCGGCCAGTAGAAATGCTCTTTTAGTATCTCCAAGGTTTTATGGATGCCAAAATGACCAGCAAGTCCCCCTTCATGTGCTTCCCGAATAAGCAAGTCCCTGTAATTACCCTTTGGAACACACAACTTGTTTCTCTTAAAGAGAAACCCATCATGTACAGAATAATCCTCCACAAATCCATCTTGACATTGGATTAAAATAGAATTAAACTCCATATCATGCTGATAATCTTCTCTCATAAGCTGAAATCCAAGAATTCGAGCATCAAGAATTGTAAGTAATGCATACCTCCGAGATAAAGCATCTGCCACTAGATTATCTTGCCCCTTCTTGTATTTTGACACAAATGAGAATGATTGTAAGAATTCCACCCACTTTGCATGCCTCGAACTCAGCTTGTGTTGACCATTGATAAACCTCAAAGCCTGATGGTCAGAATGAAGAACAAACTGCTTCGGTCTCAAATAATGAGACCAATGATCTAGGGCTCTTATAACCGCATAAAATTCCTTATCATAGGTGCTGTAATTCCTCCTTGAATCATTCAGTTTCTCGCTGAAATATGCAATAGGGCGCTTGCTTTGGATGAGAACAGCGCCTATCCCAACTCCACTTGCATCACATTCCACTTCAAAGACTTGATCAAAATCAGGCAACGCCAAAACCGGTGCTTCACACAACTTTTTCTTAATGATTTCAAATGATTCATTTGCTGCCTTTGACCACTCAAATTTCCCCCTTTTTAAGCATTCAGTGATAGGTGCCATAATAGTGCTGAAATTGGAAACAAAGCGACGATAAAAAGATGCCAAACCGTGGAAACTTCTTACTTCGGTAATGGATTCTGGTTGTGGCCAGGACTTGATTGCTTCCACTTTTGATTCATCCACCATGATGCCTTCTTTGGTTACCACATATCCCAAAAACACCACTTCTGTTGAAAAGAACTCGCATTTTTCAAGCTTCCCATATAGCTTTTGTTTCCGTAGAACATCAAATACCCACCGAAGATGATCCACATGGCTCTCCACATCCTTGCTGTAAATCAAAATGTCATCCAAATAAACTACCACAAATTTACCAATAAATGGTTTCAGAACTTCATTCATGAGTCGCATGAATGTGCTAGGAGCATTTGAGAGGCCGAATGGCATGACCAGCCACTCAAACAATCCGCCTTTAGTTTTGAAGGCTGTTTTCCACTCATCCCCTTCCTTCATTCGAATCTGGTGGTATCCACTACGAAGATCAACCTTTGAAAAGATTGATGAACCATGCAATTCATCAAGCATATCATCGAGTCGTGGGATGGGATACCTGTATTTGATGGTAATATTATTGATAGCTCTACTATCAATGCACATGCGATACGTACCATCTTTCTTTGGCACCAATAATGCTGGAACAGAACACGGGCTCATGCTTGGCCTTATAAAGCCTCGATCCATCAACTCATCTACTTGCTTCTGCAATTCCCTTGATTCTCCAGGATTACACCGATATGCTGGTTTATTTGGCAATTGTGCACCCGGAACGAGATCAATCTGGTGTTCAATGCCTCTAAATGGTGGTAATCCTGCTGGAAGATCATTAGGAAAAACATCATGATATTCCCCAATTAAGGAATGAGCTAAAGGATGTTGATGACTCTTCTCCTCATGGCATGACTTTTCCATCATCAATAAAGCAAAAACTGGCTTTTGCTTATTTATGGCTTTCTCCACTTTGATCGCCAGCTTGCAAACATCATCAAGTGAGCAGAATGATTGCAACTCTACTGAATGTGCAATTTCTTCATTTAATCCACCCAAAAACCTTGCAATTGTTTGCTCTTTATATTCTGGAACATCACTTCGCATCAATAAACGATCAAATTCCCGAATGTACTCTTCAACAGACTTATCTCCTTGTCGTAGGCTATGCATTCGAAAATAAAGATCTTGCTTATAATTCTCAGGCAGAAATCGTCTCCTCAAAAGCTTTTTCAACTTCTCCCATGAGCGTATCTTGCCTTTATCATCACGTTCCCGCTGTTTCTTCAGATTTTCCCACCAAAGTGATGCATAATCTTTAAATTTCAGAATGGCTACCTTGCACTTCTTCTCGTCAGAACAATTCTTAAATTCGAAGAACCGTTCGATTTCCCGCATCCAATCCAGAAAATCATCCGGATTCATACTCCCATAAAAATCTGGAATGTCGATCCTCAACCCTCTTTCAATGTCTTCATCATCTCTTCTTCTTCGCATATCTACCTCTGAATCGCTGGAATCATCACCATTTGCATGATCTTCATAAAATGGTGCTGGATTGCGTCTATTATGTGGTGATGGACGTCGAGGATGTCGCTGCGGTGGAGGGGAGTCAGGTCGCCGTGCTCTCAAAAGTTGAGCAAGTTGCTCACCGATTTGAGTAATTTGTGATTGTAGCTGTGCATTAGCTATTTCCCATGGAGCAGGAGGAGTAGAAGATCCGCTCTTGCGAGACATGATGGAGAGTAATAAGAAGAATGTGATAGAACTTACTCGTTGGAACCGCGCCTCTGATACCAATTGATGCGTCGCCGGAAGCTCAAAAATGAGTAAGTGAAGAGGAGCAGCGTAATGTAGCCGAATGACCGAGGCTTAAAGGCAATGCCACCCGCCAAGGTTTCTCCACGCTTAAAGACAACGTCACCAGCGATGGAGATGCACCACCAATTCCGGGCAAAGGGAAGAGGCTAAAGCAAGAAGATTGCACAGCAAACTTCAAAATCCCGTCACATTCATCTATCCCCATTACAAAGGAGTGAAAATACAATATAAAGACAAAATAAATACAGAAAAATGCTCCAATTCGAGTTACAAGACATGGGGAACCCAAAAGGCACATAAAAAGCATAAAATAACACTTTCCCATGCCATTTAATGACCCCACTAGCCAAAGTAGCGGGATTCCCTCTTAATGATGCTTTTCTCCACCTTCTCTCTCCTCATTAATGTGCAGCTACGAATTTCCACCATTTGCCATGTGGATAAATGATTTTGGGTCCCAAATAAGTGTGTTGTGGCCCACCATAGTGTTGGACATCAAGAAGTGTGGGCTGGTCCAATTCGAACAACAATTGGGCTTGGAATTTTTATCAAGCCCAAAATTATTCTCCTTGTGCTGAATCTGATCCATATCAGTTGACTTCTGACTTCAATAATTTTCTTTTCTAGTCCATATTTTCTCTAAGGATGGAATCCTAGATTATCCTGTAAAGAAAAAGGCAATCCAAGAATGTCCCACGACAACAAACATAACTGAGGTGCACAATTTTATTGGCTTATAAGGTTACTATCAACGTTTTGTTCATAATTTTTCCCGACTGGACAACCCGCTAACCAGGATCACACATAAACGAGTTAAGTTTGTGTAGAAAAAAGAATGTACAAAATGCTTCGAAGAATTGAAAAGGATATTGTTCAATGCTCCAATTTTGACTCTTCCATATGGAAGTGATGGATTTGTAATATACAGTGATGCATCGAAGAATGGGATGGGTTTCATCCTTATGAAAAATGTTAAAGTTATTGCTTATGCATCATGGAAATTTAAGACTCATGAGAAAAATTATACAACACATGATCTTGAGTTAGAATTTGTAATATTTACTTTGAAAATATGGAGACATTATCTTTATGGTGAAAAATGTGATATATACACAGATCACAAGAGTTTGAAATGCATTTTCACACAGAAAGAACTAAACATGAGGAAAAGGAGATGGCTCGAGTTACTCAAAGATTACAATTTTTCAATACACTACCACCTAGGAAAGGAAAATAAGGTGGAAGATGCATTAAGTAGGAAAGATCACGAACTCCTGACCCAAATGAGGATTGAAAGAGATCCTATATTCATGGATCTACTGAAGATGGATATGGGAATTGTTAAAGAAGGGGAAACATATTTCCTCTTTCAAATGATTTCTAAACCATATTTATTAGAAAATATAAAAAGATATCAACCTGATGATGATAATATACACAAGAAAATTAAGGCTGTCAAGGATGGGAGATTGGAAGACTTCGTGTATGAAGAAGGAGTTCAGAAATTTGGGAAGATGTTATGTGTTTCATCACTACCTGAGATAAAAAGGGAACTATTAGACGATGCTCATAGATCAAATTTCTCTATACACCTGGGTATCCCAAATATGTATAGAGATCTGAAGGAACATTTTTGGTGGGATAATATGAAGCGGGAAATTGCTGACTACGTGTCAAGGTGCCTAGTTTGTCAACAAGTGAATGCGGGGAGACAACATCCTAGAGGGGTGATACAACCTCTACCTATTCCTACATGGAAGTGGGATAACATTATGATGGATTTTGTCACTGGACTACTAAGGAAACCTAGAAGTAATGATGCAATATGGGTAATTGTTGATCATCTCACAAAATCAGCACATTTCCTTTCTATAAGAGAGGATTTACCATTTGAGAGCCTGACAAGATTTTATATTAATGAAGTTGTAAGACTTCATGGTGAACCTCTATCGATTGTGTCCGGTCGAGATCCCCGGTTTATATCAAAATTCTGGAAAATTCTCTTGAAGGCTTTGAATATTGAGCTTCATATGAGTGATGCTTATCACCCCCAAACCAATGGACAGTCTGAAAGGACTATTCAAACTCTAGAAGACATGATGAGATCATGCTCTCTTGACTTTCAAGGTATGTGGGATCAATACTTGCCTTTGGTGGAATTTTCTTACAACAATAGTTTCCATTATAGTATTCAAATGACCCCATATGAAGCATTATATAGAAATAGATGTCTAACTCCAACTTGTTGGGATGAAGTTGGTGAGAGGAAACTTATAGGCCTAGAACTTATTGAAGAGAACATAGAAAAGGAGAAGACAATCCAAGCCTATATTAAAGCAGCTGAATAGTTATGCTGACAACTGGAGAAAGGATTTGTAATTCCAAGTGGGAGATCATGTCTTTCTAAAAGTATCTCTATGGAAGGGTGTCTTAAGATTTGGTAAGAAAAGGAAATTAATACCCAGGTACATAGAACCATTTGAAATTATGGAAAGAATCAGAGTTGTAGCTTACTGTTTAGTGATGCTTCCAAATATCTCTAGAGTTAATGATGTGTTCCACATGTTATTTTTAAAGAAATACATGCCAGAACCAATGCATGTACTCACATATGAAGAAATAAAACTGGAATCTGATTTGTCATACTGTGAAAAGATATTGGGATTCTTGACACAAGGGAGCAGGTATTGAGAAAACGGACAACTCGTCTAGTAAAAGTTCTTTGGAGAAACCATAATATCGAGGAAGCAACATGGGAACCTGAGGATGTTATGAAAAAGAACAACCCACATCTTTTTGGTGGGCTTTATACATAAAATTTTGAGGACAAAATTTCTGAAGGAGGGAATAATGTAGCACCCCAAACATTTTATGGCATGTTTCTCTTAAATACACTGTATTCATTAGATAGTCTATATTTCATGATTCACTGAGTCTCTATGGAACAAAACTTGGTTACTTATAGGAGATATCCATAACGTAGCCATTAAACTTAAATTTTCTAGCTCTATGGTTTTAATTTTAAAAATCTGACATACATGGTTGTGTTCAAAATGATATTTAGAGTCTGATAGAATTAACTTAATTTTCGATGAATAGTAGCCTACCCTTATGAATAGTAACATTCCCTTATGAATAGTAACTTACCCTTATGAATAGTAATATGACTTTTATGAATGGTATCCATACCCTTGAGTGTATAAATGAATTTATTCACCTTAAAAACGAAGATGAATATTTTAAGTGTTTATATATTTCGATTAAATAATGAATTAATTAAATATTTAATTAATCATATTAGAAAATTATTTTAAAAAATGGACTTCATTTTTGGATTCTACATGTCTAAAAATGGTTAGGGTGAATTTTTGGGATTTTTCTGAAATACTTAAATTGTTGGTGAATAGTAAAATACATTAATTTACCGTATAAATGTGTTATAAATTAAATTAACTATTCCTAGCATCATGAGTGATGTAAGCACCCAAATATAAAACTCATATGTATATATTACTATTCTTGGTAATGTAATACTCATTATTTCTTATCTTGAGAGGAAATAATAAATTAATGATTATAATATTAAGAAAACTCCTCTCCCCTCCACTATATAAACCACCTGTCACCCCCTCTTCCTCCCACACCACTCAAGATTAAATACTTTCCTAAATTATGCCAAATACTCTTCCCAAGGCCCCTTCCCACATCCAAGACCTACTGGTCTCACCAAAAGGCCTCAAAGGAAGTCCTTAAGGAGTTTCTCAAGGAGGAGTACTCAAGAGGTGAAGCTCTCTTCCTTTTTCTTTCAATTCTTTTTACAAGTTCCATTATTTTGTTCTCTCTTCTCACCTCACCTCATAAAAATGCCATGATAATTTAATTACCTTATGTGTACTATATTTTCATTGTGCTAATTTAATATTTCATCATAATATCTCTTTTTCCCTTCCTTTTATACAATAAATGCAAATACTGTCCGAGATGTGTTAATTTATCACACTCAAGGAAGACGAGTTTTCAATTTTCATTACTATCTTAAATACTAGTCATGAAACCTTTTAAATGGTTAAACCAGATCATAATATATTTATTTTATCTTTTTTAATGTTCTGGAATCCTTACACACCCATAATATGGAATAATAATACAAAACAAGTTTATTATGCACAAAACCGCCGAGCTAAATCCAAGCGTTTATCAATAACTTTTAACTAATGATTCATCCTCAAGTATACAACCCAGAATCATTATAAGGTCATTTATATCTCTTTAATGTAACTAATACTATATATTAACAATTATGTATGTTTAACCACATTTCAAATGAAATTTCATTTATGAATACAAGTAAACGGATCATGAAAACCAAGTAAGAAAATGCTTCCAAAACAATAAAATTGAATCTCTTAAACCCATAAAAAAGGCCATTAATGAACCTAATAAGGTTATAAAATATCAATTACATGTTTATTAGGTTCTTTAATTATTAATTATTGAAGATAAATTTAATTATTCAGGTCGTTAAGAACAATCAAGAACACCTTCGAGCATAAGGTAAGGGATCCTCTCTCTCACTTTTGTTCAAGAATATCCCCTATGTTGTGCCCTTTTATTTTTATTTACTAATGATGGGGTATGTTTTCGCACCTCCCCCATACTTCCCTTGTGACATATAAATAATGGGATACCCCTTTACCTCTCATTAATCTCTCACAATAACACTTGTTACCATGCCGAAATGTTTGTAAGGGGTTTTATCATATCACTTTCAATTCTACGGGATTTCCATTGTTCACCTCTTATTTATTATATGTGGTATAGGTGTACTACCATTTGATATATATTATCACGATTCTATTTATATTCATGGTATTCTATGATTCATTTGGTGGTTGTTAACTTTTGGTCATACGACTCAACTGATTACAACGTGGTAACGAGCTTGGTCTCAATTTTCACTTCTTTGTGACTTACTTAGTATTGTGCACCTACTCTTTCTTATGTGGTGTAACTACTGCCCATTTTAGATAAATTTTAAATTGAAATTATATTCCAAATAAATTTCCATGTTCTCATAACATGGATATGATTATTTTCTAATTTGTATACCATTTTACATATGGTATTTATTTTGAATGTTATTTTGATTGTGGAAATATTGATGAATTTGTATCCTCTATTTTATACGGATAATGTAAAGTCATTTTGATCTTATATTGAACTATGTATAAATAATTATTTAGATGCAGAGTCATGTGGGGCCCACTACAGCCCATCAATGCATCGATAGATCTCATGAGACCAATCAGTTGGTGACAAACCCTTCGAGTTTGTTTCCAAAAATTAAACAGGTTTCTACCCACAAAACTAAACCGTTTTAATGGTATTATGGTATCATGTGCGAGACACATGAAGTACAATTAATAATCATTATCTTTATTCATTATCAATTATTACTATCCATGAGGTTTTCACTATGAAAAAATCTATGGATGCAGTTTCCTTCTCAGTTTATTAATGGCTTGAGTTTTTAATTTATTCTCCATGCTATTTTGATTATGTAAAATTGTTTAAAATTAATTTATTATTAATTCATGTTTCCTCTATTTGTAACCCTTACTGAGTATTTGAGCTCAACCCTTTCACTTGTTTACCTTCAATAGGTTATGAAGAGGAGATCATTTATTGAGTTCTTGTGGATGCAGTTTTTAGTTTTTATTATGTATTGTATTTTGTAACCTTTTCCAATGTAATTTGAGTTATATATATGTATCAAGTTTCTTCAAGGATACTAAATTGATCGTTACTTTAGGATTTTCATTCCTTCTAACCATGCCAATATCACAAGTAATGCACCAGATCCAGTCTAGAGGGGTCGGGGTGTTATAGTCCCTGACCTTGTTTCGTTTGCTGGGGAAAACCCTTGTTGTTGAGGTTCACTTGCTGGAAGTACGTATGGTGACTCATCTTGAGGAATGTATTTGACAGGACAATTCCTCTAGATTAGCTCGATGTTAATCTACCTTAATTCCTTCATTTCCTCCTCCTAGTGAGCGAACCTATCTTTGAGTGTCAGAGGTTTGTTTGTGTTGAGAGAAGGATATGGGTTGAGGACAACTTGGCCTTTTTTCCGTTCTCTATTGGTGACTCACTAGCGAATTATAGGGTGGTTTTCTAGAGCGTTCTCGTTCAGGGTGGCCCTCTGGTTCTGAGTGTGAACGCCTGCTGGCTCATTTTGAATCACATCCCGAATGGAACCATCTTATCCCGATCCATCTGGATTTCCGTCTTCTTCAGTTCCATCTGTCGGGTAACATCCATGATGTTGACAGATTCATAATACGGGGTGGAGGAGGTGTCATCTTCCAAGTAGGAAGAGGACCTTTTGTGCCTCATATTATTTTTCCCCCTTCTATCTCAGGATTTTCTTCGGTTTTATTGACGAAGGGTGATGCAGAAGGATCCTTGGTGCAACCATATGGCACGCCTCCCTTTTTTGGGGGGGGGGGGGGTAAATGGTGACATGAATCGGTCACCCGATACATGCCCCCAAGGAATTTATTAAATCAAAAAGGTTGTACAGTTTTTTATGAGGTGTAAATAACATAAACCAACACAAATAAAAAGGAAAGATACATGTTGATAAAACAGAAACAGCTCACACAAAACTAGAGGACTCATGAAGCCATCATGATATCCATTGAAAAATATGGGTAGACCGAATGGGCCTTAGTGGACTAATGGTCCTAAAGGTTATAATGCGCCTAAGTGGGATAATCAGGCTAATCAACCGAATGGGCCTAAGTGGTCGAATCGGCCTAATTGACCAAATGGGCCTATGTGGCCAAATGGACCTAATGGGCTAAGTGGCCTAATCAACCTAATCGACCGAATGGGCCGAATGGCCCTAAGTGGCCTATTGTGTATAATGGGCCTAATGGGTCTGAGTAGCCTAAGTGGCTTAATCGGCCTAATCGACCGAATGGGACTAATGGTCCTTATGGGTCTAAGTGGTCGATTGGGCCTAATGGGCTTACGTGGCTGAATGGGCCTAATGGGCCAAATTGGCCAAATGGGGCTAATGGGCCTAATGGGACTAAGTTGTCCAATGGGCTTAAATTGCATAATGGTCCTAATGGGCCTAAGTGTCCTAATGGGCCTAGTGTCCCTATGTGGCCGAATGAGCTTAATGGGCCTAATGTGCCTATGGGGGCAAATGGGTTTAATGGGCTGAATGGGCCTATTGAGCCTAATGGACCATAATGGCCTAATGGTCTAATGGGACTAAGTGGCCTAATGGGTCTAATGGGACTAATGGGACTAAGTGGCCTAAGTGTCATAATCAGACTAATCGAACGAATGGGCCTAATGAGCCTAAGTGGCATAATGGGCCTAATATGCCTTAGTGGTCTAATGGGCCTAATGGGCATGATGGGTTGAAGTGGCCTAGTGGGACTCATGGGCCCATGTGGACTAATGGACCTCATGGCCCTAAGTGGCCTAAGGGGCCTAATGGGCCTCATGAGCCTAAGTGGCCTATTGTGGCTCATGGGCCTAAGTGGCCTTATGAGCCTAATGGGCCCAAGGGGCCTAACTGGACAAATGGACCTAATGTGATTATTGGGATTAACGGGCCTAAGTGCCAAATTTTCCAAATGGGCCAAAGTGTACTAAGGGGATTAATGGGCCTAAGTGGCCTAATGGGATTAATGGTCTTAATGGGTCTAGGGGCCAAATGAGCCTAATGGGATGAATGAGACTAATTGGCCTAAGTGGCCTAATGGGCCTCAGTGTCCTAATGGGACAATGTTTTCTAATCATCCGAATGGGATTAATGGGCTAAATGGTCCTAATGGGCCTAATGGGTCTAAGTGGCATAATGGGCCTAATGGGCTGAATGGTCATAATTGGCCTAAGTGGTCTAATGGGCCTAATTGGCCAAAATGGCCTAATGGTGCAAAGTTTCCAAATCGGCCCAATGGGCTTAATGGGATTAATGGGCCTAGTGGTCCTAAGTGTCATAATGGTCCTAAGTGACCTAATTTTCATAATGGGATTAATGGGCCTAGTGAGCCTAAATTACCTAAGGGGGATGAGTGGCCTAATGGGCCTAAGTGGCCTCATGTGCTTAATGGGCTTAACGGGCCTAGGGGCCAAATGGGCCTAGTAAGCCTAAGTTCCCTAATGGGAAGAATGGGAAGAATGGGCCTCATGTACCTATGTGGCCTAATGGGATTAATGGGACTAAGGGTCATAATGGGCATAATTGGCCTAATGTGCCTAAGTGGCCTAATCGGCCTAATGGACTTAATGGGCCTAGTGGGCCTAAGTGGTCGAATGAGCCTAAGTGGCCCAAACTACCTAATGGGCCTAAGTGGTCTGATAGGCCTAAGTGAACCAATAGGTCGAATGGGAATAATGGTCCTAATGGGCCTAAGTTGGATAATGATCCTAAGTAGCCGAATGGGCCTAAGTGGTCCAATGGGCCTAGTGAGCCTAAGTGGACTGATGAATGGGTCTCAGTGGCCTCATGGGCCTAAAGGGCATTAGTGTACTCATGGGACTAATGGGACTAATGGGCCTAAATTCCCTAAGTGGCATAATGGGCCTAATGGGCATAATGGGCCAAATGGGTCAAATGGGCCTAAGTAGTCGAATGAGAAGAATGGGCCTAAGTGGCCCAAGGGGCCTAATGGGTTGAATGGGCCTAGTGGCCTAATGGGTTTAATGGGTCAAATGGGCCTAAGTTTCCTAATGGGCGTAAGGGGTCGAAGTGGACTAATGGGCCTAATGGGCCTTAGTGGCCAAAGGGGCCTACTTGGTGTAAGTGGCCTAAGTGGCCAAATGGGCCTAATAGGCCTAAGGGGTATAAGTGTCCTAATGTGCCTAATGGGACTAAGGGGTGTAAGTAGACTAATGGGCCTAATGGGTTGACGTCGTCTAATGGGCCTAATGGACCTAAGTGGCCTAATAGGCCTAGTGGGCCTAATGAGCCTAAGTGGACGAATGGGCCTAATGGACCTAATGGACTGAATAGGCCTAAGTGGCCTAATGGGCCTAATGGGGCTAATGGGACCAATTAGTCGAAGTGGCCTAATCGGCCTAATCGACCGAATGGGCTTAATGGGCCTTATTGGCTCAAATGGGCCAAATAGGACTAGTGAGGGTAATGGGCCTAATGGGCCTAAGTGTATGAATGGGCTTAAGTGATATAATGAGCCTAATGGGCCTAATGGGCATAAGTGGCCTAAAGGGCCCAAGTGGCTAAATGGGCCTAATTGGACTAAGTGGTGGATTGGGCCTAATGCGCCATATTCGCCAAATGGGCTTAGTGGGTGTAAGTGGCCTCATGAGCCTAATTGTCCTAAGTGGACTAATGGGCCTGGTGGGACTAAGTGACCGAATGAGCCTAATGGGACTAATGCACCTAATGGGCGTAAGTGGCCTTATGAGCCTGATGGGTCTAATAGGCCTAATGGGCATAATGGACCTAATAGGCCTAATGGGCCTAATGTGACTAAGTGGCATAATTGACCTAGGTTTCTGAATCGAACTAATGGGATTAATTGGCCTAGTGGGCCTAAGTGGAGGAATGGGCCTAAGTGGCCCAATCGACCGAATGGCCTAAGTGGCCTAGTAGGTCTAAGTGGCCCAATGGGCATAATGGGACTAAGGGGTCCAATTGGCCTAATGGGCCTAAGTGGGATAATGGACCTAATAGGCCTAATGGGCCTAAGTGGCCTAGGTGGCCTAATGGGCCAAATGGGCCTAATGTGCGTAGTGGGCCTAATGGGCCTAAGTGGCCTAATCCACCTGAGTGGCCTAATGGGCCTTATGGGATTAATGGGACTAGTGGTCCTAAGTGTCCTAATAGGCTTAATGGGATTTTTCGGGAAAATCGGCATAATGGGCCTATGTGGCCTAATGGGCCTAAGTGGCCTAATGGGCCTAAGAGGCCTAATGGGCCTAAGTGGCCTAATGGTCTTAATAGGATTAATGGGACTAGGTTCCAAATGGGCCTAATGGGATGAATAGAACTAATGGTCCTAATGGGTCAAATGAGCCTAATTAGCCTAAGTGTTCAAATGGGCCGAATGGGCCTAATGGGGCCTAAGTGGCCTAATGGTCCTAAGTGGCCAAAGGGGTCTAATTAGCCTAAGTTTCCTAATGGGCCTAAATGGCCTAATGGGCAAAGTGGCCAAATAGGCCTAAGTGGCCCAATGGGTTTATTGGGCCTAAGTGGCTTAATGGACCTAATGGGCGTAAGTGGCCAAATAGGCCTAATGGGCCTAAGTGGACCAATGGCCCTAATCGCACGGTCGTAAGTGGACTGATGGGCCTAATGCGCCTCAGTAGCCTCATGGGCCTCAGTGGTCTAATGGGCCTCAATGGCCTCATGGGCCTAATGGGCCTCATGGGCCTAAAGGGACTAAGTTGACCAATGGGCCAAATGGGCCTAATGGGACGAATATGCATAATGGGCCTAGTGAGCATAATGGGCCTAAGTTAATGAATGAGCTTAAGTGGCCCAATGGGGCGAATGATACGAATGGGTCTAGTGGCCAAATGGGCCTAAGTTGCATAATGAGCATAATGGGCCTAAGTGTCCTAGTGGGCCAAAGTTCCATAATGGGCCTAATGGACCTCAGTAGCCTAAGCGGCATAATGGGATAAATGGGCCAAAGGGGCCTAATGAGCCTAATGGATCGAAGTGGCCTAATGGGCATAAGTAGCCTAATGGGCCTAATGAGCCTAAGTGGTTGAATGAGACAAATGGTTCTAAGTGGCCTAATGGGCCGAATGGGCCTAATATGACTAGTGGGCCTAAGTGTCCTAATGAGCCAAAAGGTCTAAGTGGCCTAATGGGACGAATGGGCCTAATGTGCCTAGTGGGCCTAATGGGGCTAAGTGGCCTAATGGGCCTAATGGGCCTAAGTGGCTTAAGTGGACTAATGGTTCAAATGGGCCTAAGTGTCCTAATTGGTCTTAGTGGCTTAATGGGACTAATGGTCATAGTGGACCTAAGTGGCTTAATGGATCGAATGGGTATAATTGGCCTAAGTAGCATAATGGGCCTAATTGGATTAATGGGCCTAATGGTCCTAATGGCCCTAAGTGGCCAAATGGGCCTATTGGCTCTAAGTGTACTAATGGACCTAAGGGTCCTAAGGGGCCTAATGGGACTAACGGGTCCCATGGGCCTAAGTGACCTCGTGGGCCTCATGGGCCTAAGCAACCAAATGGACCTAATGGGCTTAATAGGCCTAGTGCGATGAATGGGTTTAACAAGCCTTAGTCCAAATGGGCCTAATGGGTCGAATGGACCTAATGGGCCTATTGGTCATGAGTGGACTAATGGGCCTAATGGGCCTAAGTGGCCTTATGGGCCTAAGTGGCCCAATCGACCTAATTGGCTTAATGGGCCTAATGGGCCTAAGAGGCATAATGGACCTAAGTGGCCTAATGGACCTAAGGGTCCTAATGGTCCTAAGTGGCGTAATAGTCCTAGGTTGACTAATGGGCTTAATGGAATTTATGATCCAAGGGGCTAAATGGGTCAACTGGGCCTAATTAGCATAAGTGGCCAAATTGGCCTATGTGGCCCAATGGGCCAAAGTTTCCTGATCAGCCTAATGGGATTAATAGGCCTAATGGGACTAAGTAGCACAATGTTCCTAATTAGCCTAAGTGGCCTATTGGGACTTATGGTCCTAATGGACCTAAGGGGCCTAATGGGCAAAAGTTTCCTAATTGACCTAATGGGCATAATTGGCCTAGTGGGCCTGATGAACCGAATGGGTCAAATGGGCCTAAGTGGCCTAATCAGCCTAATGGGCTTAATGGTCCAAGTGGACCTAAGTTCCCAATGGGCCTAATGGGCCTTAGTGTCCTAATTGGCCTAATGTGCCAAAGTGGTCTAATAGGCCTAAGTGGACTAATGGGCTTAATTAGCATAATGGGCCTTGGGGCCAAATGGGCCTAATGGGCTGAATGGGCCTAATGAGTTGAATGAGCCTAATTAACCTAAGTGGCCTAATGATCCCAGTGGGCTTAATGAGCCTAATGGGCCTAAGTGGCCCAATGGGCATATGTTTCCTAATCGGTGTAATGAGCTTAATGGGCCTAATGGTCCTAATGGGCTTAATGGGCCTAAGTGGCCTCGTCAGCCTAATGGGATTAATGGACCAAGTTGGCCAAGTGGTTGAATGGGTCTAATGGACCTCAGTGGCATAATCGGCCTAATGGGACAAAGTTGTCGAAGTGGTCGAATGATCTAAGTTGCCTAATGGGGCTAGGTGGCCTAATGGGCCTAAGTGGCCTAATGGGCCTAAGTGGCCTAATGGGCCTAATGGGCCTAAGTGGCCTAATGGGGCGATGTGGACGAACGAGCCCAATGGGCATAATGGGGAAAATTTTCCAAAGTGTCTTAATGGGCCTAAGTGCCCTAAGTTGCCTAATGCACCTAATGGGCCTAAGTGGCCTAATGGGCCTAATGGGCCTCAGTGGCCTAATTGGTCTAAGTGGTCCAATGGGCCTAAGTGGCCTAATGGTCCTAATTAGACTCAGTAGTCTAATGGGCCTAATGCGGCTAATGGGCCTAATGGTCCTGAGTGGCCTAATGGGCCTGAGTGGCCTAATGGGATTAATGTACCTTAGTGGACTAATGGTCCAAATTGACCAAAGTGGCCTAATGGGTCTAATCACATTAATGGCCCTAGGTGACCAAATGAGTCGAATGGGCCGAAGTGGCCTAATGGGCCTAATGGGCCACAATGGCCTAATGGGCCTAATGTGCCTAAGTGTCCTAATGTGCCTAATGGGCCTAAGTGGCCTAATGAGTCATATAGGCCTAAGTGTCATAATCAGCCTAATGAGCCTAAGTGGCTTAATGGGCCTAATGATACTAATAGGCCTAAGTGGCTTAATGAGTCAAATAGGCCTTAGTGGCCTAATGGGTCTGATGGGCCTAATGGGCATAAGTGGCCTAATGATCTGAATGGGCTTAAGTGGCATATTGGGCCTAATGAGATTAATGGGACGAAGTGGCCTTATGGGGATGATGGGCATGATGGGTCTAATGGGCCTAAGTGGCCTAATGAGCCGATTGGGCTTAAGTGGCATGATGGGAATGATGGGCCTAATGGGTTGAATGGATCGTGGTGGCCTAATGGGCCTGATGGGTCGAATGAGCCCAAGTAGGATAATGATTCGAATTAGCCCAAGTGGACTAATGAGCCTAAGGGGACTCATGGGCCTAATGGACCTTAGTGGCCTAATAGGCCTGATGGGTCCAATGGACCGAACGAGCCTCAATGGCCTCATGGGCCTGATGACCTAATTTTCCTAATGATCCTCAAAGACCTAAGTGGCCTAATGGACCTAATGGTCCTTAGTGGCTTAGTGGGCTGAAGTGGCCTAAGTGGCCTAATGGGCCTAGTGGGCTTAAGTGTCCTAATGAGCTGAATGGGCCTAAGTGTCATAATGGGCCTAAGTGGCCTAATGGGCCTATATCCCTAATAGGCCTATGTGGCCTAATGGGCGTGATGGGCCTTAGTATCCTAATGGGCCTAAGTAGACAAAGTAGACGAATGAGGCTAATGGTACTAAGTGGACTAATGGGTCTAATGGGCCTAATGGGCCTAATGGGCCTCAGTGGCCTAATTGGCTTTATGGGCCTAATGGGCCTCCATGGCCCAATGGGCCTAATGGACCTAAGTGACTTAATGGGCATAATGGGACTAAGTGGCCTCATGGTCCTGATGGGATTCATGGGTCTAATGGGCCTCAATGGTCTAAGTGGCCTAATGGGCCTAATGGGCTTAAGTGTCCTAATGGGCTAAGTGAGCCTCATGAGCCTAAGGGGACGAATGGGCATGATTTTCCTGATGGGACCAATGGGCCTCAGTGGCCGAATGTGCCGAATGGGATTAATGGGAGTGGTAGGCCCAATTGGAGTAATGGCCCAAGTGGCCCAATGGTTCTAATGGGTCTAAGTGGCCTAATGTCCCTAATGTCCCTAATGGCCCTAATGGCCCTAAGTGGCCTAATGGGCCTGATGGGCTTAATGGGGCGAATGGACCTAAGTGGCCTAAGTGTCCTAATGGGAATAATGGGCTTAAGTGGTCGAATGGGCCTAAAGGACATGAGTGACATAATGGGCCTAATGGGCCTAAGTGGCCTAATGGTCCTAAGTCTCCTCATGAGTCTAATGGGCCAATGTGGACTGATGGGCCAAATGGACCTAATGGGCCTAATGGGACTAATGAGCCTAAGTGTCTTAACGGGCCTAATGGGTTTAAGTGGCCAAATGGGCTGAATGGGCCAAATGTTCCTAGTGGGCCTAAGTGGAAATGGGCCTAATGGGCCTAATGGGCCTAAGTGGCCTAAGTGGCCAAATCGGTCTAATCGAACAATTGGGCCTAATGGACCTAAGTTTTCTAATGGGATAAATCGGCCTATGCGGCCGAATGTCCCTAAGTATCCCACATGGCCTAATTTTCCGTCGTGACTGAATGGGCCTAATGGGCCTGATGGCCTAATTGGCCTAATGGACCAAATCGGCCTAGGTGGTCGAATGGGCCTAAGTGGAACATATGGCCTAATTTTCCTTTGTGGCCGAATGGGCCTAATGGGATCGATAGGCCTAAGTGGCCTAATGGTCCTAATAGGCCTCAGGGGACTAAGTGTCTTAATTGCCGATTGGGCCAAACTGGCCGAATGGGCCTAATGGACCCAAGGGGCCTAATGGGGTTAATGGGCTTATTGGTTCTAGGTTCCAAATGGGTCTTATAGGCCGATTGGGCCTAATGGGCTTAAGTGGCCTAATGGGCATAATGGTCTTAGTGGCAAAATCAACCTAATGAGCTTAATGGTACAAATGGGCCTAATGGTCTTAATGGGCCTAAGTGGATTAATTGTCCTAAGGAGCCTAATGGGCCTAAGTGGCCTAATGGGTCTAGGTGTCCCAACAGGCTTAATGGGCTTAACGAGCCTAGGGGCAAAAAGGGCCTAATGGGATGAATGGTTCCCAACGGCCTAATGGGCCTAAGCGGCCTAATGGGCCTAAGCGGCCTAATGGGCCTAAGTGGCCTAATCAACCTAATGGGCATAATGGTCGTAATGGGCCTAATGGGACTTATCGGCCTAAGGTTCCGAAAGGATCCAATGGGCCTAAGTGACCTAATGGGCCTGGATGGCCTAATGGGCTTAAAGGGCTTAACAGGCTTAGGCTCCAAATAGGCCTCAGTGGCCTAATGGGCCTAATGGGTCGAAGTGGCTTAATGAGGCAAAGTTGCCTAATCGAACTAATGGTTATATGAGCCCAATGGACTGAATGGGCCAAAGGGGCCTAAGTGAACAAATGGGACTAATGGGCCAAATGGGCCTAATTGGCCTAAGTGGACTAATGAGATTAAGTGGAATAATGAGCCTAATGAGCTTAATGGGTATAATGGGCCTAAGTTTCCTAAGGGGCCAAAGTGGCATAATCGACCTAATGGGCTTAAGGTCCCCAGTGGGCCTAAGTGTCCTAATGGGCCTTAGTCGCCTAATCGGCCAAATATGGATAAGTGGCCCAATGGGCTTAATGGTCTTAAAGGTCCTAGGGGCCTCATGGGCCTAATGGGCCTAATGGGATTGAGTGGCCTAATGAGCCTAGTGGGACTAAGTGGCCTCATGGGCCTAAAGGGCTTCAGTGGCATAATGGGCCTAAGTGGCATCATGTACCTAATAGGCCTAATGGTCCTAATGGGCCTAAGTGGCCTAAGTGGCCTATGTGGCCTAATGGGTCTAATGGGCCTAATGGTTCTAATGGGACAAATGGACCTAAGTGGCTGAATGGGCCTAATGGGTTTATTGGGCCAAAGTGGCCGAATGGGCCTTATGGGTGTAATGGGATGAAGTGGCCTAATGGGCGTAATGAGCCTAAGTTTCATAATGTGAACAATGGGCCTTAGTGGCTTAATGGGGGGAATGGGCTAAATGGGCCGAATGGGCCTAAGTGGCCTAATCGGCCAAATGGGCCGAATGCACCAAAGTGGCCTAATGGACCTAAGTGGCTGAATGATCCTAAGTGGCCTAATGAGGCTAATGAGCCTAAGTGGACGAATGTGCCTAAGTGTCCCAATGGGGCGAATGGGACTAAGTGACCTAATCAGACTAAAGGGTTGAATGTGCCAAAGTGGCCTAATGGACCAAAGTGGTTGAATGGGCCTAAGTGGCCTAATGGGGAGAATGGGCCTAAGTGGCCGAACGGGCCTAAGTGGCCTAATGGCGCTAATGAACCTAAGTGGAGGAATGAGCTTAAGTGGCCTAATGGTTCTAATGGGTGTAAGGGGCCGTATTGTCCTAATGGGATGAAGTGTCCCAATGGGATTAATGGGCCTAAGTGGCCGAATGAGCCAAATGGGCTAAGTGACCCAACTGGACCATTGTGACGAATGGGCCGAATGGGTCTAATGGGCCTAAGTAACCTAGTGGCCTAATGGGCCTAAGTTGCCTGATGGGCCTCAGTGGCCTAAGTGGCCTAATTGGCCTAATCAATTGAATGGGATTAATGGGCCTAGTGTCCTAAGAGGCGTTATGGGCCCAAGTTTCCAAATGGGCCTATTTGGCCTTAGTGGCCTAGTGGGCCTAATTTTCCTAAGTGGCCTCATGATCCTAATGGGATGAATGAGTTGAATGGGATTAATGAAACCAATTGTGCTAATGGGGCTAAGTGGACTAATGGTCCTAATGGGATGAATGGGCCTAATGGGCCTAGTGGTCCTAAGTGGCCTAAGGGGATTAATGGGCTAAATATGCCTGAGTGGCCTAATCAACCTAAGGGGATTAATGGGACGAAGTGGACTAATTGGCCTAATGGGCCTAAGTGGTCTAAGTGGCCTAATGAGCATAATGGGCCAAAGTGGCCCAATGTGCCTAAGTGGCCTAATGGACCTAAGTGGCATAATGGGCCTAATGGGGCTAATGTGACGAAGTGGTGTAATCGGCCCAATGGACTTAATGGGCCTAAATTGCCTAATGGGCCTAACGGGCCAAAGTGGTCTAATTGACCTAATGTGCCTAATGGGCCAAAGTGTCCTAATCGACCTAATGGGCCTAAGTGGAATAATGGGCCTAATGGTCCTAAGTGGCCAAATGGGCCAAATGTGCATAAGTGGCGTGATGGGCCTAATGGGACTAAGTGGCCTAATGGACCTAAAGGGCTTAAGTGGATTCATGGGCCTCTTGGGCTTCAGTGGTCTCATGGGCCTAATGGGCCTAAAGGGACTAAGTGGCCTAAGTGGCCTATTGAGACTAATCAGCCTAATAGGCCTAAGTATACTATTGGGCCTAAGTATCCTATTGGGCCTAATGGGATAAAGTTGTCTAATGGGCCTAATATGACTAATGGGCCTAATGGGCATTGTGGCATAATGGGACTAAGTGACCTAATCAGCCTAATGAGCATAATGGGATTAAGTGGTCGAATGGGCCTAAGGGTCCTAATGCACCGACTCGGCTTAAGTGGCCTAATGGGCCTAATGGTCCTAAGTTACCTAATCAGTATAATAGATCTAATGGGCATAATGGGCCAAAGTGGCGGAATGGACCTAATTGGCCAAATCATCCTAATGTGCTTAGTGGACCTAATGGGCCTAAGTGAAAAAATGGGTCTAATGGGCCTAATGTGCCTAAGTGGCATAATGGGCCTAATGGGATGGACGGTCCGAATGGGCCTAATGTGACTAGTGGGCCTAATGGACCTAAGTGGTTGAATGAGCCTAATGGACCTAATGGTCCTAAGTGGACAAATTGGCCAAATGGGTCTAAGTGGCTAATGGGCCTAATGGAAAAAATGTTCCTAGTGGGCCTAAGTGGACTAATGGGCCTACTAGGTCTAATGGGCCTAAGTGGCCAAATGGGCTAAATGGGCCGAATGAGTGTAAGTGGCCTAATGGACATGAGTGGTTTGGTGGGCCTTATGGGTTTAATTGGCCTAAGTGGCCTAATGGACCTAAGTGGACTAATGGGATTAATGGGCCTAATGGTTCTAATGGGTATAATGGGCCTAAGTTGGCTAAGTGGCCGAATCGGCCTAAAGGGCTGAGTGGGCCTAAGTGGCCTAATTTTCCCAATGGGATGAGTAGCCTAATATGCCTAATAAGCTTAATGGGCCTAATGGGTATAATGGGCCTAAGTGGCCTAATGGGCTTAATGGTTCAAATGGGACTAAGTGACCTAATTAGCCCAACGGGCCTAAGTGGGCTAATGGGTCGAACGAGCCTAACGGGCCTAAGTGGCCTAAGGGGATGAAGTGGCCTAATGGGTCCAACGGGCCTAAGTGGCCTAATGAGCATGATGGACCTAATGGGCATAATGGGCCTCAGTGGACGAATTGGCCTAATGGAAAAAATGTGGCCTAATGGGATTGATGGGCCTAATGGGACTCAGTGGCCTCATGGTCCTGATGGGCCTAATGGGCCTAAGTGGCCTAAATAGCTGAATGGGTCTAATGGGCCTAATGGGCCTAAGTGGCTTAATGGACTGATGGGCATAATGGGCCTAATGGGATTCAATGGACCAATGGGACTAATGGGCCTAATTAGCCTAATGGTTATAATGGTCCTGAGTGGCCTAATGTGCCTAAGTGGCTCAATGGGCCTCAGTGGCCCAATTGGCCTAATGGGCCTAAGTGGCCTAATGGGCCTTAATGGACGAATGAGCCTAATGGGCCAGATAGGCCAAATGGACATAATGGGGAAAAGTGGCCCAATGGGCCTAAGTGGCCTAATAGTCCTAATGGACCTAATGGTCCTAATGGTCCTAAGAGGCCTAAGTGGCCTCATGGGCCTAATGGGCCTATTGGGCATAAGTGGCCTTATGGGCATAATGGGCCTCATGGGCCTCATGGGCCTAATTAGACTCATGGGGCCGATGGGCCTCATGGTCCTAATGGGCCTAATGGGCATAATGGGCCTCTTAGGCTTAAGTGGCCTAATGAACTTAGTGGGCCTAAGTGGCCTAAGTGGCCTAATTGGTGTAATGGGCCTCAAGGGCCAAATGGTCCCATTGTGTCTAAAGAGTCTAATGAGCCTAAGTGTCCTGATGGGCCTAATGGGCCCCATTGTCCTAAAGGTCCAAATGGGCCGAAGGGGCCTCATGGGCCCAATGGGCCTAATGGGCCTAAGCGGCCTAATGGGCCTAATGGGCCTCATCGGCCTAATCTCCCAAAGAGAACTAAATAGCCTAAGTGGCCTAATGGGACAAATGGGTTAATGGGCCTAAGTGTCTTAATGGGCCTATGTGGCCTAATGGGCCTAAGTGGCCTAATCGGGCTAATCGACCAAATGGGCCTAATGTGCCAAAGTGGCCTAAGTGGCTTAACGGTCCCAATGGGCCTAATGGGATGAATGGGACGAATGGGTTTAATGGGCCTAATGGGTCTAAGTTTCCTAATGGGACTAATGGTCCGATGTGGCCTAATGAGACTCAATGGTCAAATGGGCCTAATGGGCCTAATGGGTTTAATAGGCCTAATGTCTCTAAGTGGCCTAATGGGCCTAAGTGGTAAAATGGGCATAATGGGACTAAGTGGCCTCATGGGCCTCATGGGCTTAATGGGCCTAAGTGGACTAATGGGCCCAAGTGGCCTAATCCCCCTAATCGAATGAATGGGCCTAATGGGCCTAAGTAGCCTAATGGGCCTAATGGACCTAATGAGCCTAATGGGCCTAAGTTGCCTTAATGGCCTAATCTGTCTAATCGACTGAATGAGACTAGTGGGACTAATGGGCTAAGTGACCTAATGGGGATGATGAGGCTAATGGGTCTAATGCCTAAGTTGACTAATGGACCTAATTGGACTAATGAGCATAATGGGCCTAAGTGGCCTAAGTGGTCTAATTGGCCTAGTCAACCAAATGATCCTAATGGGCCTAAGTGGACTAATGGGCCTAAGTGGCTTAATTGGCCTAGGTGGCGTAATGGGATTAATTGGCCTAATGGTTCTAATGGTCCTAATGGGCCTAATGGGCCAAAGTAGCCTAAGTAGCATATTGGGCCTCATGGGACTAATGGACATAATGGGACTAATGTTTCGAAGTGGCCTAATGGGCCTAATGGGACTTAAGGGCTTAATGGACCTAATTGGCCTCATGGCCATAATGGTCCTCAGTGGCCCAATGTTCCTAAGTGGCCCAATGGGCCTCAGTGGTCGAATGGGCCTAATGGTATTAAGTGGTCCAATGGGCCTAATGTACCTGATAGGCTAAATGGGAATAATGAGGCAATGTGGAACGATGGGCCTAAGTGGCCTAATGGGCCTAATGGGCCTAAGTTACCTAATGGGCCTAAGTAGCCTAATGGGCCTAAGTGGCCTAATGGGCCTAAGTTGCCTAATGGGCCTAACTGGACTAATGGTCTTGATGGGCCTCATGGGACTCATGGGTCAAATGGTCCTAAGTGTCCTAAGTGTCCTAATGGGATTCATGGGCCTAAGTTCCCTAATGGGCCTAGTGGGATAATTGACCTAAGTGTCTGAATGAGCCTAATGGGCGTAGTGGGCCTAATGGGCCTTCGTAGCCGAATGGGAATCATGGGAATAATAAGCCCAATGGGCATAATGGGCCTCATTGGCCCAATGGGACTAATGGGCCTAAGTGGCCTAATGGGCCTAATGGGCATAATGGGCCAAATGGTTCTAATGAGCCTAAGTGGTGTAAGTGGCCTAATCAACATAATGGGCATGAGTGGACTGATGGGCCTAATGGGTCGAATGGGCCTAATGGGATTTAGTGGATGAATGGGCATGATAGGCCTTATGGGTATAATGGGCCTAATGGGACAAAGTGGCCTAAGTGGCCTAATTGGCCTAATGGGCATAATGGGATAAATTGGATTAAGTGTCTTAAGGGGTCCATTGGTCCTAAGTTGTCGAACGGGCCTAATGGGCCTATGTGGGGGAATGGACCTAATGGGTCTAAGTGGCGTAATGGGCCTAATAGGAATATGTGGCCTAATGGGCCTTAGTGGCTGAATGGGCTAGATGGTCCTAATGGCCCATAAGGGCCTCAAGCGCTAAATGAGCCTAAGTGGCCTCATGGGCCTAATGGGAATAAGTGGAATAATGGGCCTAATGGGCTTAGTGGGATCATGGGCCTGATCGACCTTAGTGGCCTCATGGGCCTGATGAGCCTAATGGGCCTCATGGGCCTAATGGGCCTAATGGTCCTCATAGGCTTAAGTGGCCGAGTGGGTACAATGGGCCTAAGTGGTCGAAGTGGCATGATGGGATTAATGGGCCTAAGTGGTCGAATGGGCCTAGTGGGCCTAATGGGCCTAATGGAAAAAATGGGCCTCATGGTCCTAACGTGATGAATAGGACTAGGTGGCATCATTGGCCCAATGGAACTAATGGACCGAAGTGGCCAAATTAGCCTAAGTGGTCTAATGGGCCTGATGGGCCTAATGGGCCCCATGGGAATCATGGCCCAAAGTGACCTAAGTTTACTAATGAGCCTAAGTGTCCTAATGGTCCTTGTGGACATAAAGGTCCTAATGGGCCTAATGGGACGAATGAGCCTAATTGGCCCGAGGGACCTAGTGGGCCTGATGGGCCTAATGGACCTAATGGGACTAAGTTGCCTCATGGGCCCAATGGGCATAATTAGCCTAATAGGCCGAAGTGGGCTAAGTGGGTCACAAGGGACTAATGGGCCGAAGGGCCCAAGTGGCCTAATGGGCCCAATGGGCCCAATTGGCCTCATGGGGCGAAGGGGCCTAATGGGTTGAGTGGGCCTAATGGGACGAATTGGCCCAATGGGCCTCATGGAAGAATGAGCCTAGTGGACCCAATGAGCCTAATAGTATTAATGGGCCTAATGGGCATAATGGGCCCAAGTGGCCTGATGGGTCTAATGGGCCTCATGGACCTAACTGGACTCATGGGGCCAAAGGTCCTAATGGTCCTAAGTGTCCTAATGGGCCTGATGGTCATCCTGGGCCTAATGGGCATAATGGGCTTCATCAACAGATTGCACCTCATGGGACTAATGGGTCTAAATGGCCTAATGGGATTAATGGTCATGAGTGGTCTAATGGAACTAAGTTCCCTAATGGGCCTAATGGTCCTAATGGGCCTAATGGACCTAATGGGCCTGAGTGACCTAAGTGGCCTAATCAGGATGATCGATCGAATGGGCCTAACGGGCCTAAGTGGCCTAAGTGGCTTAATGGTCCTAATGGGACTAATGAGTTTAATGGGCCTAAAGGGTCTAAGTGTCCTAATGGGCCTAATGGGACAACGTGGCCTAATGGGCCTATGTGGCCTAATCGGGCTAATCAACCGAATGGGCCTAATGGGCCTAAGTGGCCTAAGTGGCTTAACAGGCCTAATGGGACTAATGGTACTAATGGGACCAATGGGTTTAATGGTCCTAATGGGCCTAAGTGGAATAATGGGCCTATGTGGGCTAATGGGCCTAAGTGGCCAAATGGGCCAAATGGGACTAATGGGTTCAATGGGCCTAATGGGGCTAAGTGGATGAATGGACCTAATGGGCCTCATGGGCCTAACTGGCCTAATGGTCCTAATGGGCCTAAGTGGCCTAAGGGGCCTAATGGGACCAAGTTTCCTAATCCCCTTAATTGACTAAATGGTCTTAATGGACCTAAGTGGAATAATGGGGCTAATGGGTCGAAGTGGCCTAATGGGCCAAATGGGCCAAATGGGCCAAAGTGGGCAAAGTGGCCTAATCGGCCTCATCGACCGAGTAGGACTAATGGGAATAATGGGCCTAAGTGGACGAATGATCCTTAGTGACTTAATGGGCCTAAGTGGATGAAATGGCCCAATGGTCCTAGGTGGCCTAATGGGACTAATCGACCTAATGGGGCTTAGTGGCCAAAATTACCTAATTGGCCTAATTGGCATGAGTGGCCTAATTGGCATGATGGGCCTAAGTGGCATGATGGGCCTAAGTGGCCTAATGGTTCTAAGTTGTCTAATGGGCCTAAGTAGACTAATGGGCCTAAGTGGCATAATGGGCCTAACTATCCTAATGGGCCTAGTGGGCTAATTGGTCTAATGGGCATAATTATCCTAAGTGGACTAAGTGGCCTAATGGGCTTAAGTGGCCTAATGGACCTAATGGGTCTAAGGGGCCTGAGTGGCCTAATGGGATTAATGACCCTTCGTGGCCTAATGGGCCTAAGTTTCCTAATGGGACTAATGGGCCTAATGGTCCTCAGTGGCCTAATGGGCCTAATGGTCCAAATGGGCCTAAGTAGACCAATGGGCCTAATTGTTCTAATGGGCCTAAGTGGCCTAATGAGACGAATGAGCCTAAGTGGCCTAATCGGCCTAATGGGTCTAAGTGGCCTAAGGGTCCTGATGGGCCTAATAGACCTAAGTGGCTTAATGCATTGAACATGCCTAAGTGGCCTAATGGGCCTAATGGGCCCGAGTGGCCTAATGGGAACAATGAGCCTGATAGGTCTAATGGGCCTAATGGAACGAAGTGGACTAATGCGTTGAATGGGCCTAAGTGGCATGATGGGCCATATGGGCATAATGTGTCGAATGGGCCAAAGCGTTCTAGTGGGCTTGATGGGCCTAATGGGTTTAATGGGCCTATGTGTACTAATAAGCTTAATGTGCCTAAGTGGCCTAATGGGACAAATGTGCCTCATGGGCCTAATGGGCCTAAGTGGCCTAATGGTCCTGATGGGCTAGATGGGCCTAATGGGCCTCAGTGGCCTCAGTGGCCTTATGGACCTCATGGGCCTAATGGGCCTAATTGGCCTAAGTGGCCTAATAGTCCTATAGGGCCTAATGGGCATTAGTGGTCGAATGTGTTGAATGGGGCTAATTGGCCTAATGGCCCTGATGGGCCTAATGGGTGAAATGGGCATATGTGGCTTAACGGGCCTAAGTGGCCTCCCTGGCCTAGTGGGCCTAAGGGGCCTAAGTGGCCTAATGAGTGGAATGGGCCTAAGTGAACTAATGGGCCTAATGGGCCGAAGTGGACTAATGGGCCTAATGGGCCTAAGTGGCCTAATTGGCCTAAATGGACTAATGGGCCTAAGTGACCTAACAGGTCGAGGTGGCCTAATTGGCCTTAGTGGACTAATGGTCTAAATGGGCCTGAGTGGCCTAATGGACCTAATGGGCCTTAATGGCCTAATGTGATTAATGGGACTAATAGGCATGAGTGGGAAAAATGGCTTAATGGTCCTAATGGACCTAATGGGTCACAGTGGCCTAATGGGCCTAATCAGCATAATGGGCCTAAGTGGCCAAATTGGCATAATGGGCCTAAGTGGCCTCATGGGCCTAAGTGGCCTCATGGACCTAAATGGCCTCATGGGACTAAGTGGACTAATGGGCCTAAGTGGATTCATGGGTTTGATGGGCCTAATGGGACTAGTGGGCCTCAGTGGGCACATGGGACCAATTTTCCTTATGGGCCTATGTAGCCTAATGGGCCTAAGTGGCCTAAGTTCTTGAATTGGCCAAAGTGGACTAGTGGGCCTAATGGGACTCGGTGGCCTAATGGGCCAAATGATCCTAAGTGGCCTAAGTGACCTAATGTCCCTAATGGGCATAAGTGGCCTAATGGGTATAGTGGGCCTTAATGTCTAAATGAGCCAAATGGTCCTAATGTGCCTAAGTGGCCAAATGGGCCTAGGTGGCTTAATGAGTCGAATGGTCCTAAGTGGCCTAATGGGATGAATGGGCCTCAGGGTCCTAATGGGCCTAATGGGCCTTAGTGGCCTAATGGGCATAATGGGAATGAGTGGTTGAAATGGACTAATGGGCCTAATGGGTCGCCATGACCTAATGGGCCTAATCAACCTAAGTGGCTAGAAATGCCAAATGGGCCTAAGTGGCCTAATTAGAATAATGGGTCTAAGTGGATTAATGGGCCTAAGTGAACTTATGGGCCTAATGGGCCTAAGTGGATTAATGGGCCTAAGTGGGATAATGAGCCTAAGTGGCCTAATGGGCTTAATGGGCCAAAGTGGCATAATGGGCCAAAGTGGCCTAATGGGCCCAATGGTCCATAGTGGCCTAATGGGCCTATGGGGCTGAATGGGCCTAAGTGGTCAAATGGGCCTAATGGGCATAATGTTTCTAAGTGGCCTAATTAGATGAATGGGCCTAAGTGGACCAATGGGCCTTAGTTGCCTAATGTGCCTAATGGCCCCAACTGGTCTAAGTGGCCTAATGGGACTAACGGGCCTAATGGGCATAAGTGGCTTAATGAGCCAAATGGGACTAATGGGCCTGATGGACCTAATGGGCCTAAGTGGCCTAATGGGCCTTATGTTCCAAATGGACTGAATGGTTTTAATGTTCCTAAGTGTTCTAATGAGCCGAATGGGCCTAAGTGGCCTAATGCGCCTGATGAGCCTGATGGGCATAATGGGCCGAATTGGCCTAAGAGGCCTCATGGGCTTGATGGGCCTGATGGGCTTAAGTGGCATAATGAGCAGAATGGGACTAAATGGCCTAATGGTCCTAGTTAGCCTACTGGGCCTACTGGGCCTAATGGGCCAAATGGGCTAAATGGGTCTCACTGGCCTCATGGGCCTAATGGGCCTAATGGGCCTAAGTGGACTAAGTGGCCTAATGGGATGAATGGGCCTCTGTGGCCTAATGGGCCTAATGGACCTGATGAGCCTAATGGACCCGATGGGCCTAATGTTTGTAATGGACCCAAGTGAATTAATGGGACTAAGTGGCCTTAATGGCCTAATGGGCCTAATGGTCCTAAGTGGACTAATGCACTAAACGGACCTAAGTGGCCTAATGGGTCTAGTGGGACAAAGTGGACTAATGGGATTGATGGGCCAAATGAGCCTTATGGGCCTTAGTGGCCTCATTGGCCTAATGGGCCGAAGTGGATAAAGTAACCTAATGGGCCTCAGGGGCCTAATAGGCCTAATGGACCTATGTGGGTTAATGGGACGGATAGACCTAATGGGCCTCAGAGTCCTAATGGGCCTGATTAGCCTAATGTCCATAATGAGCCTCAGTGGCCCAATGGGCCTAATTGGCTTGATGGGCCTAATGGGAAGAATGGGCCTAATTCTCCTAATGGGCCCAATGGGCCTAAGTGGCCTAATGGGCTTAATGGTCCTGATGAGGTTCATGGGCCTAATGGTTTTAATGGGACTAAGTGGCCTAACTGGGCTAAAGGGCGTAATGGGCCTAGTGGCCAAATGGGCCTAATGGGCCTAATAGAACTCAGCAGCCTAATGGGCTTGATAGGATTGATGGAAAAATGGGTCTGATGGGCTTGATGGGCCTAAGAGGCCTAAGTGGCCTAAGTGGCCTAATGGGACTAATGGGCCTAATGGGCCTAATGGGTCTAATGTTCTTAATGGTCCTAAGTGACTTAATGAGACCAATGGGCCTAAGTGGCTTGATGGGCCCAATTGGCCTAAGTGGCTTGATGGGCCGAATGGGCCTAAGTGGCAGAATGGGCCTATGTGGCAGAATTGGACGAATGTGCCTAATGGGCCTCAAGGTCTGAATGGGCCTCATGGGCCAAATGGGCCTAAGTGGTCACATGAGCCTAATGGGCCTAATGGGAATAAGTGGCCTAATGGGCATAATGAACCTAATGGGCCTCATGGGACTAAGTGGTTTCATGTGCCTAATGGGATTAATGGGCCTCCTAGGCCGAAGTGGCCTAATTTGCCTCGTTGGCCTAATGGGCCTAAGTGTCCTAATGGGCTTAATGGGCCTATGTTCCTGAATGGTCCTAGTGGGCCTAAATGGCCTAATGGACCTAATGTGCTGAAGTGGCCAGATGGGCCTAATGGGCGTAAGTGGCCTCATGGGGCTAATGGGCCTAATGGGCCTAAGTCGCCTAATGAGCCTCATGTACATAATGAACCAAATTGGATAGATGGGCCTGCTGATCCTAATGGGATTCATGTCCTTAAGGACCTAAGTGACCTAATTGGATGAATGGGCCTAAGTGGCCCAATGGGCCTAGTGGTACTAAAGGCCCAAAAGGGCCTAATTGGCCTGATGGGCCTCATGGGCCTAAGTTTCCTCGTGGGCCGAATGGCCATAATGTGCCTAATGGGCCTAAGTGGTTGATGTGGGCCTAATGTTCGGAATGGGCCTAAGTGGCCTAATGGGCCCAATGGGCCTCATGAGCCTTAAGGGCCTACTAGGTTGAGTGGGACGAATGAGATGAATGGGCCTAGTGGTCCCAATGGGCCTAAGTGGCCTAATGGGCCTAAGTGACCTAAAGGTCCTAGTGGACCTTGTGGGATTAATGGGCCTAATGGGTCAAATGGGCCTAAGTGGCATGATGGGTCTAATACCCCTTTTGGGTCTCATGGGAATAAGTTGACTCATGGGCCTAATGGTCTGAATGGGCCTAAGTGGCATAATGAGCCTGATGGGCCTAATGGGCCTAATGGGAAGAATGGGCAGAATGTGCCTCATGGGCCGAATGAGCCTCATGGACCTAATGGGCCTCATGGTCATAAGAGGCCTAATGGGCATAAGTGACCTAATGGGCCTAGTGGGCCTAATGGGACTGATGGGCTTAATGGGGCTAATGGGCTAGATGGACCAAATTTGCCTAATCGGTCTAATAGACTGAATGAGATTAATGGGCCCAAGTGGCCTAAGTGGATTAACGGTTCTAATGGGACTAGTGGGACTATTGGGTTTAATGGGCCTAATGGGCCAAAGTTTCCTAATGGGCCCAATGGGCCTAGGTGGCCTAATCCAGCTAATCGACTAAATGAGATTAATGGGCCTAAGTGTACTAATTGGATTAATGGGCCTAATGGGACTAATGGGTTTAATGGTTATAATGGGCCTTAGTGGCCTAATGGGCCTAAGTGGCCTAATGGGCTTAATGAGACCAAGTGTCCTAATTCCCTAATTGACGGAATGAGCCTAATTGTCCTAAGTGTCCTACTAGGACTAATGGTCCTAAGTGGCTTAATGGGCCTAGTGGGCCTAATCGACATAAGTGGCCTATGTGTATTAATCGGCCTAATCAGCCGAATGGGCCTAATGGGCCTAGTGGTCCTAATTGGTCTAGTGGGACTAATCGGTCTAATGGGTCTAAGTGGCCTAGTCTACCTAATCGACCGAATGGGCCTAAGTGGCCTAATGGGCCTAAAGGGTCTAATGGGCCTAAGTGGCCTAATTAGGCTAATCGACTGAATGGTCCAAAGTGGCCAAATCGAGCTAATCGATCGAATGGGCCTAATGGGCTAATGGGCCTAAGTGGATGAATGGGCCTAATGGGCTAATGGGTCTAAGTGTCCTAAGTGGCCTAATTAGCCTAATCAGCCAAATCAACTGAATGAGCCTAATGAGCCTAAGTGGCATAATGGGCCTAATGGGTCTAAGTGGCCTTAGTGACCTAATCTGCCTAATCCATAGAATGGGCCTTATGGGCCTAAGTAGACGATTGGGACTAATAGGCCGATTAGGCCTAATGGGCCAAATTGGCCTAATAGGGTTAATGGGCCTAAGTGTTAGGTTCTGGGACTACGCAGCAGAAGCATGTGGGCCGGGATTTTAAATTTTTCTGCTTCACCGGAGTGACATAACCTTGTCAGCTCCGGTGATCTTGTCCCGGCTTGGTCCGAGAATCTCGTAAGGTTCTTTAGGAGCATAAAAATAAACTTGAACATTTACCTTGTTCAGAATTGACGTGCAGGACGCCGCCGATCGTTGCTCGAAGACTCCGATGACGAAGCCCTCTAGATCGTCCACACACGCCTTGCAAATCTGCACGCGCGCTGTTCGTCAAGATCCGGGTGCTAGCGCGGATCTTCGACGCACACTTCGATGCAGTGATGATCACCACAAAACTAGCATCTTCGATCCGTGAAGGCGGAACTTGAAGAACTTGCTAGTTTGAGAGAGTCTCTCTCTAGAACTCAAGAGGAGAGATAGGCTCTCAATTCCAACGGATGAATAGTCACTAGGGGAGATCCACTCTTTAAATATATATAGGGAATATCTATTATACGCGGTAAGGGTTCCCGACCCTTGTGTATTAAACATTCACTATATATATATTATAAATAATTATTTATGACAAATTAAATTATGCCATAAATAATATTTATTATTTATCGCTGAACTGCAATATATATAATTATATATATATATATATATATATATATATATATATTACGAGACAAACATGAGTCTAACTCGACCCACACCTCCTGATAATATTAATCAAACCCAAGACATAAAAATCTGTTCGATTAAAATTTATCTATGTATTTACTTAATCACTCGTAAATACATGTTATAAATAAATTCATTAAATTATTCCAAACTTGAATAATAAAAGAATTTATTTATTACTTGGTGATCTATAGGACTTGGATAATACCCAAACCCCATGGTGGGGCCCACCAAACCCTATAACCCTATTCATCAGAATAGGGCAGATTGTCAAAGCGCTGTTGTGTGTGACCCTCTAGGCCCTTATCTCAATAGCAGTGAATAATATCACCGACTTAGAGTGGGGTCTAGTAACCCATCGAGACCCCTATAGAGATAAGGCAAAGTCAAAGCAATGACTGCCTTCCCACGAACACAGTTTGTGTAATCTAATCTCTTCGTCATCGATATCTCAATACAGCAGAATTCATACTCAGTGTCATCATTCTTCATTTGCTTTACTTTGTTTGTTGATTTGTCCGGATGGTCTTACCTTTCACTACCATGGCCATGGATTTAATGAAGGTGCAACCATCCTAATCAACCAGGCCCGAGATATCTCTTCCTAAACTCGGAAGTGACAAATCCTTTCTCGATCATTCAATCAATGTCATGCCATTAATGACGTACCCGATATAAACTACCTCACCACAACTTGTCGCCATGGTTTTCGCCTTATATCAAATGTACGGAATTAAATGACATTCACTGATAATAATCTCAAGTCAGGAGACCATTACACATGTCCGTAGATAGGAACGACCAATGACACTAGAAACATGTGGTGTTCCTATTAAGCAGGTCTGTCCTCATGATCTCGTTAGCTAGAGATCGTCAAGTGTGAACTTCATGAGATGAAGTCTCAATGCTTATGAGCCCCCAGAACCTGATGGTCACACATCATCTGTGTCCTTTCAGAATGATGTAACTGGACCATAGGACATTACTTTAAGATTACTTTCATGGCATTTCAGGGTTCTCATTATAGCCTGGGACCTGCTATAACCATTTGATGTGACAGGTAATATAAGGAAATTGCCATTAATAAAGTTGATGCAGAAGTATCTACACTATCATGGAAAGATAAATACATGTATAAAACAAACTGAATACATGTAGCAGTAATCAAAGTACAAAACAAGTTGGGTCTAGGGCACCCACTTTCAACACTCCTACTTGCACTAGAGCCAACTGATAACAGGTTTCAATCCGCTAGCTCTCACATGTGAATCATGCTTCTGCTGAGAAATGGATTTAGTCAGGGGGTCTACCACGTTGTCCTCTGTGGATACTCTGCTAACTGTCACTTCACCTCTTTGAGTAAAATCCCTCAAGAGATGAACTTCCGAAGAATAAGCTTTGTCCTCTGGTGAGACCTAGGCTCCTTGGCAAGCACCACTGCAGCAGTATTGTCACAATATACTGGAACAGGGTCTGCACTGCTAGGTACAATACCAATGTCTGAGATAAATCTATGTATCCAGACTGCTTCCTTTGCTGCATCAGAAGCTGCAATATATTCAAACTCTGCTGTAGAATCAGCAACCACAGCTTGCTTTGAGCTTCTCCATATCACTGCACCACCATTCAGGAAAAAGATGTATCCTGACTGCGATTTCATATCATCATGATCTGTCTGGAAACTAGCATCAGTGTATCACCTCACAACTAGTTCCTCATCTCCTCCATACACCAAGAACGTATCCTTAGTACACCTCAAGTACTTAAGGATAGTTTTAAAAGCTGTCCAGTGAAGCTCTCCTGGATTGGCTTGATATCTACCCACCATGCTTAAAGTAAAGGCAACATCAAACCTAGTACATAGCATGGCATACATGATAGAACCCACTACCGAAGCATAAGGGACTCTACTCATTCTGTCAATCTCCTCCTGTGTTTGTGGACACATTTTCTTGGAGAGATTTACACCATGTGACATAGGTAACAATCCTCTTTTGGATTGTTCCATATTGTACCTTTTGAGTACCTTGTCAATATATGTACTTTGACTTAGGCCAAACATCCTTTGAGGTCTATCTCAATAGATCTTGATCCCTAGGATGTAGGCTGCTTCACCAAAGTCTTTCATGGAGAAGCATTTATTTAACCAAGTCTTAACTGACTGTAAGACTTGCACCTCATTTCCCATTATTAATATGTCGTCAACATATAAAACTAAGAAAACGATAGCATTCTATTCAACCTTTTTATAGACACAAGGCTCGCTTTCATTTTTGACAAAACCAAAATCTCTTATGGGCTCATCAAATCGTACATTCCATGATCTTGATGCTTGATTCAATCCATAAATGGATCTCTACAACTTGCATACTTTATTGGCATTCTTTGACTTAACAAGCCCTTCGGGTTGAGTCATATAGACGTCTTCAACCAACTTCCCATTTAGAAAAGCAGTTTTGACATCCATTTTCCATATTTCATAATCATGAAAGGCTGCTATTGCAAGCAATATTCTGATGGATTTAAGCATTGCCACTGGTGAGAAATCATAATCAATGCCTTGACGTTGTCTGAAACCCTTTGCAACCAGTCTTTCTTTAAATATATTAACCTTACCATCCATGTCCAGCTTTTTCTTGAATACCCATTTACAACCAATGGGATTTACATCAGCTGGAGGGTCTACTAAAATCCAAACTTGATTTTGGTACATGGACTCCATCTCATAATTCATGGCTTCTTGCCATGTTGCATCTTCTTTGCCTTCTACTGCTTCCTTGTAGGTCAGAGGTTCATCATCCTCAAGGATTATTGTGTCACCTATCTCGGTGACAAGAAAACCATAACACTCTGGTTCTCTAACCTCTCGCGTAGACCTACGCAGTATCTGTGTCTCAGGAACAATTTCTTCTTCCACTTGTTCTTGTAGAGATTGTTCCTCCACCAACTCTTGTGCATCTGGAGCATTGACTTCATCGAAGTCAATCTTGCTCCCACTATTTCCAGTAGAAATGTGATCCCTTTCTAGAAATGTGGCATATCTTTCCACAATGACTTTTCTATCTAAAGGGTTATATAGGTTGTATCCTCTAGTTTCCTTAGGATAACCTACAAAGATGCACTTAGTGCTTCTGGATGCTAATTTGTCACTTGGTAAAGTCTTGACAAATGCCTCGCACCCCCACACATGCATGTGTGTCAGATTGGGTTTCTTTCCAAACCATAACTGATATGGAATTCCATTTGTGGCTTTAGTTGGTACTAGGTTAATGGTATATGCTGTTGTCTGCCAGGCGTATCCCCAAAAGGATAATGGAAGAGTTGTATGACTCATCATTGATCTGACCATGTCAAGAAAGGTCCTATTCCTCCTTTCACTAACATCATTCCATTGTGGTGTATAAGGAGGAGTGATTTGAGATATTATCCCACACTCCTTCAAATGATCAATGAAAGCTTGGTTAAGATATTCTCTGCCTCGGTCTGAGCGAAGTGCTTTTATCTTTTTACCAAGTTGGTTTTCTACTTCATTTTGGTATTCCTTAAAGAAACTAAAGGAATCTGACTTATGCCACATTAATTAGATATATCCATACCTACTATAATCATCGGTAAAATTGATGAAGTATAGAAAACCACCCCTTGACTCTACTGGAAATGGACCACATACATCGGTATGTATTAATTCCAGTACTGCATTGGCTCTTTCTCTCTTTACTGAGAAAGGTGCTTTGGTCATCTTTCCTTGTAAACAAGCTTGACATACATCTAAGGGTTCTAACCGTACCGAGTCTAGATACCCTTCTTGATGTAATTTTTGTAATCGCTTCTCGTTTACATGACCAAGCCTGAAGTGCCATAGGCGGGTGTTATTTGAGTCATGTTGGTTATTTTTGTCATTGATATCCATTACTGAGTTTTCTAGTTCTAGTATATATAAACCATTGTTAAGATGTTCCATACCATAAAATATGTTATCCCTATAAAAGAGACAACTTTTATTTCCAAACTTGAAATAAAAACCCTTAGTGTCTAGACATGACACAGAGATAATGTTTCTGGTAACAGACGGTACATAATAGCAATTGTTTAAAACAAGAACCAAACCAGTTGGTAAAGTCAAGTGATAGTCTCCCACTACCAAGGCCGCCAAACTTGCACCATTTGCAGCTCAGAGATCCACTTGACCTTTTTCAATCTTCTCAAACCTACTTGGTTCCTGTATATGAATACAAATGTGTGAGCCACATGCCGTATCCAATACCCAACTTGTAGATAATGATAGATTGCATTCAATGACAAAAATACCTGAAGCAGAAGTGTCATCTTGCTTCTTCTTCCCAGCTCTGCAATTATTTTTCCAGTGGCCTTTCTTGCCACATCCAAAACAGACAGCTTCCTGCTCATTACTCTGCCTATGAATCTTTGGCTTCTTGGCAGGACGATGCATTGGTGTCTTTGGCCTTGACTTGGCTTTAGACCCCTTTACCTTGCCCTTGTTTTTCTTGTTCAACATAAGGACAAATGTATTGGTGTTTTTCATGTCCTTATCAGCTTGGCAAACTAAATCCAAAAGATCCGGGAGTGACTTTGTCATATCATTCATATTATAATTGACAATGAAAGTCGAGAAGCTTGACGGTAAAGAGGAAAGAATGAGATCCACTGCTAGTTCGTGGTTCAGTTTGAACCCAAGGGCTTCAAGCCTCTCAATATACCCAATCATTTTGAGTACGTGAGGACCAGCTTGGTGCCCTTCTGCTAGCCTGAACTTATAAAGCGCACTTGAGATTTCATACCTTTCTTGCCTAGTCCTCTCCTGATATAGTTCTTGGAGATGTGAAATCATCTTGTAGGCGTCCTCTTCCTCATGCATTTTTTGCAATTGGATGGACGTGGATGACAGCATGATGCATCGTACATCAATCGCATCGTCTGTATGCTTTTTCCACTTATCTTTTTCCGTCTTGCTTGCTCCCTGAGGAGGCTCAGTAGGAATTGGGGATTCCAGCACATATAACTTCCTTTCTAGGCGTAGTACTATGAGCAAGTGCATGTACCACTCCTGAAAGTTATTTCCGGTTAGGATATTTTCTTTATCCAAGATTTATCGCAGTGATAAAGTACTAGTGGTGTTGGTGATTTCCATTTTGAATCTACATCAGATAAAAATTTAGCAGTTAGTAATTTGTCTTGATTACCTTTTTGACATTTTATGATTAATAAAATATCATTTAATGTCTCCCACTATTTTAATGAACCTTAATAGCCCTTACCATTATATTCGGAATACTCTATCGCTTGAGAATTCTAGTGGCAAGGATCCTTGAAACCACTTTCGTAATCTACAAGCTAGGTCTACGACACTACTTCAAGGGTTTCAAGGTAGGCACTATGCTGGCCAACCACTTGTTCTTGTGGTTCCTTGTATAGTTGAGTAAAGTCCCAGCTTTTGGAATCTGAACTTGATTCCCTCAACCTCTTGCCTCTAAAGTGATATCAATTTAGCTAAGGCTAATCCTTGACTACTCACTTTAGTTAAGTCGACCCATTTCTCACATGGAAACGCCCCGGTAGTAAGAGGCACTCTCAACTGAGGCTGATGAGCACCCAAACAACCGGTTTTGTTTAGATATGAGAAATGGAAGGCATTATGACTTAATATATCTTTGAGGGATTTTTAAATTATTAATTGATGAATATAATCACTTTTCTATTTATTATGTTCAAACTGGGTTGTCGTGCTCACAACTGAACATTCAAAAGAGTATTTATTTGTCACAACTTTATGCATTTTCTCTTGTTTACTATCCTATGTGATCATGCAATAATCATGTAGTCACATAAAAATAATAAACTATGCATAAAGTAAATCAAGAATTCCGACTGGTCTTGAGCATTCTATAATGATTCATCAATAACTGATCAATCATCACCTAGGGGCACCCATACCCGAGTCAATACAAGACTCGTGTCGCTGCTGGCCCCAGTGAAAAGCGTCCAACTCCTGTCTGGACTACCGCCTCATTTTGGCGAGGTCTGCCTCTCGGATCGTCATCGAATAAATACAAATATACTCGCACGCAGGCGAGGGGGTCTGGGGTACAAAATACAAGTGGTGCAATGGACACGCATGCCCTTATACATATTTTAATTAAAATACGATTCGCAGACCGTCATTTATCTAATTAAATATTACAATCATCGCACGCATTGAATAAATAATTAAATAAATACATACATGCCAAACATACACAGGTCGGTCAAAAGCTCAAGACCAGTTGGGGTAAAAGTGAAATAAAAATTAAATTTCAATAAATTTAAATTATGCGAGGGTGTTCTAATAAATTAAATGAATTTGATTAAATTCAAATAATTTATTTTTATCGGTTCCATTTGTTTAATTTAATTTTAATTCCAAAATTAAATTAAATTAAACCATTAATTTAATTCTAAACTTAAATTAAATTAATATTTTTGGATTAAAATAATCTAAACCCCTAAATTAATTCCAATTAATTTAATTTAAAAAACTAAATTAATTAAAATTAATTCAGTGCAGGTTACCTCTAACCGGAGAGGAGTCTGGCGGGTCTGCATACCGCCACGGGATATCGTCCTGGAAAAGCGGCGTGACCGCGGCGCGACCGTGGCATGACCGCAGGGTGACCACAGCGTGACCGCAGGGTGACCGCGGTGTGACCGCAACATCCAACGCTTCCCGCGACGGTTGCATCTCCCGACAGCCCGCTGCTCCGGTGATGGTTCGGGGCGGCCCGGAGGAAGTCTGGTGAGGGGGCGGGGAGCGAGCTGTCCAAAACATTCTGGAAGGGAGATCGCCGTCATGGCGGGCGGCTGCCGGCTGGAGCCGGTCCGACGCGGACCGCATCCGAAGAAAGGGAGGCCGGCGCGAGGGTTGTCCGGCGAAGGAGAGGCCGGCGCAAGGGCTGTTCGGCGAAGGGGAGGCCAGCGTGAGGTCTGTCCGGCGAAGGGGAGGCCGGCGCGAGGTCGGTCTGGCGTGGGGATGGCCGGCGCGAGGTCGGTCCAGCGAGGGGAGGTTGGCGCGAGGTGCGGTCCAGCGTGGGGAGGCCGGCGCGAGGAGCGGTCCGGCGCGGGGAAGTCTGGCGCGAGGTCGGTCCACCCCGGGGAAGGCCGGCGCCGTGGTGCTGGACCGCCGGAGGAGGGGAGGCCTAGGGTTTCGGCCTCCCTTGGCCCTCCCTTGGTGCGCCGTGGGAGAGAAGACTCGTAAGGGTCTTCCTCCCACTCCTTTTTTTTTACAACAAATGTCCAGCCCATTTGTTTTTTAAAAAACAAAACAAAAGGAGAAGACCCCATTTTGGGGTCTTTTCCACTCCCTTTTTTTATAAACAAATGTAGGAAGACCCCAAGTCTTGGTCTCCTCTATTTTATTATAAAAAATTTTCCACACACATTTGTGGAAAAATATTTTATATATTTTATTATTATAATAAAATTTATTATAAAATATTATAAAATATTTATTATAAAATTATAATAAAATATATTTTTGATGTTTATCTCAATTTGAGAAATAACATCAAACGAACAAGAACTTGCGACGTCGATCCGATTAAATATTTTCAAATGATCGTATCTTGATCATTCGAAATCGAAACGACACGCGGTTGAATCCGAATGAACCGTTTTAACGCCCCGCAATTAAATTTAATGAAATTTAATATTTTTTGACTCAGAAAAAAACTTGCGCTCCCTCTAATACCACTGTTAGGTTCTGGGACTACGCAGCGGAAGCATGTGGGCTGGGATTTTAAATTTTTCTGCTTCACCGGAGTGACATAACCTTGTCAGCTCCGGTGATCTTGTCCCGGCTTGGTCCGAGAATCTCGCAAGGTTATTTAGGAGCACAAAAATAAACTTGAACATTTACCTTGTTCAGAATTGACGTACAGGATGCCGCCGATCGTTTCTCGAAGACTCTGACGACGAATCCCTATAGATCATCCACACACGCCTTGCAAATCTGCACGCGCGTCGTTCGTCAAGATCCGGGTGCTAGCTCGGATCTTCGATGAACACTTCGACGCAGCGATGATCACCACAAAACTAGCATCTTCGATCCGTGAAGGTGGAACTTGAAGAACTTGCTAGTTTGAGAGAGTCCCTCTCTAGAACTCAAGAGGAGAGAGAGGCTCTCAATTCCAACAGATGAATATTCACTAGGGGAGAGCCACTCTTTAAATATATATAGGTAATATCTATTATACATGGTAAGGGTTCCCGACCCCCGTGTATTAAACATTCACTATATATATATTATAAATAATTATTTATGACAAATTAAATTATGCCATAAATAATATTTATTATTTATCATTGAACTATAATATATATAATTATATATATATATATATTACGTGATAAAAATGAGTCTTACTCGACCCGCACCTCCTGATAATATTAATCAAACCCAAGACATAAAAATATGTTTGATTAACATTTATCTATGTATTTACTTAATCACTCGTAAATACATGTTATAAATAAATTCATCAAATTATTCCAAACTTGAATAATAAAAGAATTTATTTATTACTTGGTGATCTATAGGACTTGGATAATACCCAGACCCCGTGGTGGGGCCCCCCAACCCTATAATCCTATTCATCAGAATAGGCAGATTTTCAAAGCACTGTTGTGTGTGACCCTCTAGGCCCTTATCTCAATAGCAGTGAATAATATCACCGACCTAGAGTGGGGTCTAGCAACCCATCGAGGCCCCTATGGAGATAAGGCAAAGTCAAAGCAACAAATGCCTTCCCACGAACACAGTCTGTGTAATCTAATCTCTTTGTCATCGATATCTCAATAAAGAAGAATGCATACTCAGTGTCATCATTCTTCATTTGCTTTACTTTGTTTGTTGATTTGTCCGAATGGTCTTACCTTCCACTACCATGGCCATGGATTTAATGAAGGTGAAACCATCCTAATCAACCAGGCCGGAGATATCTCTTCCTAAACTCAGAAGTGACAAATCCTTTCTCGATCATTCAATCAATGTCATGCCATTAATGGCATACCCGATATAAACTACCTCACCACAACTTGTCGCCATGGTTTTCTCCTTATATCAAATGTACGCAATTAAATGACATTCACTGATAATAATCTCAAGTCAGGAGACCATTACACATGTCCGTAGATAGGAAAGACCAATGACACTAGAAACATGTGGTGTTCCTATTAAGCGGGTCTGTCCTCATGATCTCGTTAGCTAGAGATCATCAAGTGAGAAATTCAAGAGATGAAGTCTCAATGCTTATGAGCCCCCAGCACTTGATGGTCACACATCATCTGTGTCCTTTCAGAATGATGTAACTGGACCATAGGACATTAATTTAAGATTACTTTCATGGAATTTAAGGGTTCTCATTATACCCTGGGACCTGCTATAACCATTTGATGCGACAGGTAATCTAAGGACATTTCCATTAATAAAGTGGATGCATAAGTATCTACACTATCATGGAAAGATAAATACTTGTATAAAACAAACTGAATACATGTAGCAGTAATCAAAGTACAAAACAAGTTGGGTCTAGGGCACCCACTTTCAACACTAAGTTGACAAATGGGCTAAGTGGCATAATGACCCTAATGATCCTAATGGGTGTTAGTGGCCTAATGGGACTAATGAGGTGAAGTGGCCTAATGGGCCTAAGTGGCTGAATGGGCCTAGTGGGCCTAAGTGACTGAATGGGCGTAATGGACCTAATGCTCCTAATTGGCCTAATGGGCCTAATGGGTGTAAGTGGACTAATGGGTCTAAGTGAACGAATGGGCCTAGTGTGCCTAAGTGGACTCATGGGCCTAAGTGGCTGAATGGGCCTAGTGGGACTAAGTGGCTGAGTGGTCCTATTAGGCCTAATTGGTCTAATGGGCCCAATGGGTCTAATGGGAGTAAGTGGCCTAATGGGTCTAAGTGGCTTAAAGGGCCTAGTGGGCCTAATGTGATTAATGTACCTAATAGGCCTAATGGGCCTAGGTGGCTTGATGGGTATAATGGGCCTCATGGTACTCATGGGTCTAAGTGGCCTCATGGGACCAATGTGCCTAATGGGACTAAGTGTCCTAATGGGCCTGATGGGCCTCATGGCTGGAATGTACCTCATGGTCCTAATGGGCCTAATGGTCCTGATGGTCCTAAGTGGCCTAATGGGCCTAATTGGCCTAAGTTCCCTAGTTGGCCTAGTGGACCTAATGGGCCAAATGGGTCTAATGGGGCTAATGGACCTAATTGGACTAAGTGTCCTAATTATTCTAATCGACCAAATGGGCCTAATGGGCCTATATGGCCTAAGTGGATTAATAAGCCTAGTGGGACTAATGGGTTTAATGGTCCTAATGGGCCTACTTGGCCTATTGGGCCAATGTGGCCTAATCGAGCTAATCGACCGAATGGGACTACTTGTCCAAAGTGGATTAACGGGCCTAATGAGCTTAATGGGACTAATGGGTTCAATGGTCCTAATTGTCCTAATGGGCCTACGTGGCCTAATGGGCCTACGTGGCCTAATGGGACTAATGGGACTAAGTGAAAAAATGGGCCTAATGGACTTAATGGAAGTAAGGGGTTTAATGGGCCTAAGTGGGGGTAATGGGCCTAATGGGATCATGGGCCTAAGGGGCCTAATGGGCCCAGGTGTCCTAATCCCCCTAATCCACTGAATGGACCTAATGGACCTAATGGGCCTTAGTGGAAAAATGGACCTAATGAGACTAATGGGCCTAATCGGCCTAAGTATCCTAATTGGCCTAATCGGCCCAATCAAATGATGGGACTAATGGACCTAATGGGACTAATGGGCAGAAGGCCTAAGTGGCCTAATTGGCCAAAGGGAAATAATGGGTCGAAGTGGCCTAAGTGGTCTAATCGGCCTAATCGGCCGAATGGGCCTAATGGCCCTCTGTGGCCTAATGGGCCTAATGGGCCTAAGTGACTTAATGGGTCTAATGGGACTAAGTGGCCTAATGTGCCTAATGGGCCTATGTGGCCTAATTAGCCTAATCAACCGAATGGGCCTAGTGGGCGTAATAGGCCTAAGTTGCCTAATAGGCCTAATGGGTCTAAGTGGCCTAATATGCCTAATCGACTGAATGGGTCAAATGGGCCTAAGTGGTCTAATGGGCCTAAATGGACTAATGGGCCTAAGTGTCCTAATCGGGCGAATCGACCGAATGGGTCTAGGTGGCCGAATCGACCTAATCAATCGAATGGGTCTAATGTGCCTAAGAGGCCTAATGGGCCTAATGGGCATAATGGGTCTAAGTGCCATAATCGGCCTAATCGACCGAATGGTCCTAATGGGCCTAAGTGACCTGATGGACCTAATGGGACTAATGGATCTAAGTGGCCTAAGTGACCAAATTGGCCTAATTGATCGAATGGAACTAATGGGCCTTATGGGCTTAAGTGTCTGATCAGGACTAATGGGCCTAAGTGGCTGAATAGGCCTAATGGGCCAGACCTAATGGGGTTAATGGGCCTAATGGGACTAAGTGGACGAATGGGATTAAGTGTCATAATGGGCCTAATGAGTGTAGGTGGCCTAATGGGCCTAATGGGATGAAGTGCCCTAATGGGTTTAAGTGGCCTAATGGTCCTAGTGGGCCTAAGTGGCTGAATGGGTCTAATGGGCCTAATGCACCTAATTAGCCTAATGGGTCTAATGGGCATATGTGTCCTAATGGGCCTAAGTGGCCTAATTGGCCTAGTGGGCCGAAGTGGCCTAATGTGCCTAAGTGGCCTAATGGGCCTAGTGGGCCTAAGTGGTCAAATGGTCATAATGGGCCTAATGCACCTAATTCGACTAATGGGCCTAATGGGCCTAATGGTCATAAGTGGCCTAATGGGACTAAGTTGAGTAATGGGCCAAGTGGGCCTAAGTGGTTGAATGGGCCCAATGGGCCTAATGCGCCAAATGGTCTGAATGGGCCTAATGGGCTGAATGGGCCTAATGGGCCTAATAGTCCCAATGGGACTAAGTGTACATATGGTTCTAATGGTATGAATGGGTCCAATGTTCCTAATGGGACCAATGGGACTAATGGGCCAATGTGGTCAAATGGGCTTAACGGGCAGAATGGGCCTAAGGGGCCCAATGGGCCTAAGTGGCCTTATGGGCCTAATGGGACTAATGAGACTAATGGTAATAGTGGGACTAATGGGCCTAATGGTTATAATGGGCCTAATTGGCCAAATGAAAAAATGAGCCTATGTGGCATAATGGGCCTAATGGGCCTAAGGGGCCTTAGGGGCCTTAGGGGCCTTAGGGGCCTAATCAGCCTAATCACATAGCGTGTGGGTTTTATGTGAGACTAATTCCTATGCATAAAAAATGAATTATGAATAATTTTCCTATATTATCAAGATAATATAAGTTTGTTTTATTTATTTTTAGTGAGTGACGCTTTTTGAACTAAAATGTCAATTTTAAATTGATAACGGACGCTTTGAGTCATACTGAGCACATCGTGTATCGGATTGAGGTGAGGATGATTACTACACATCAAAAATGACTTATTAATCGTTTTCATAAATTATAAAAATAATAAAAATGATATTCTTGGTTTTGAGTATGTCAGTTGTTCTTTTTAGTAAAATTAATGTTAATTTTAAATAAAAAGATTCACTTGAAGTCATATCGGTCACACCATGTGTCGGATTGGGGTGAGGATAATTCCTAAACATCCCAAATGACTTATGGATCATTTTACTAAATTATTAAAACAATATTAATGTGTTTCATAAATTTTTGAGTATTCCACTTGTTGTTTTTACTAAAATGTTATTTTGAACTGGAAACACACACTTTGAGTCATACCGGTAACATTGTGTGTGGGTTTGATATGAGACTAATTCTTACACATCATAATTAAATTATGAATAATTTTACTAAATTATCAAGACAATATGATCATTTTTTATTGGTTTTAAGGGAGTGGTGCTTTTTTATACTAAAATGTCAATTTTAAACTGATAACAGACACTTTGATCCATATCGGGAACATCGTGTATCAGATTGTGGTGATACTAATTCCTACACATCAAAAATTAATTATGGATCATTTTACTAAATTATAAAAACAATATGAATTCGTTTTATCAGTTTTGAGTATGTTAGTTGTCTTTTTTAGTAAAATTAATGTCAATTTTAAATATAAAAGACGCACTTGGAATCATACTGGTCACATTGTGCATTGGATTGATGTGCGAATGATTCTTAAACAACACAAACGAATTATCAATAATTTTCCTAAAGTATCAAAAAAATATGAATGTTTTTACTGAGTTTTTAGTATTCCACTTTTGTTTTAAAAAAAACATTTTAAATTAGAAACACACACTTTGAGTCATACTGGTCACATCATACGTAGGTTTAATGTGAGCCTAATTCCTACAAATCAAAAGTGAAATATGATATTTTTCCTAAATTATAAAGATAGTCTGAGCATGTTTGCTTGGTTTTCAGTGAGTGACACTTTTTTGTACTAAAATGTCAATTTTAAACTAATAACAGACACTTTGAATCATATCAGGAACATCTTGTATCATAATGAGGTGAGGATAATTTATACACATAAAAATGACTTATGGATAATTTTCCTAAAGTATAAAAACAATATCAAAGCATTATTTTGGTTTTGAGTATTTCAGTTGTCTTTTTAGTAAAATTAATGTCAATTTTAAATAAAAAGGTGCATTTGGAGACATAACGGTCACATCGTGTGTCAGATTGAGGTGAGGCTGATTCCTACACATATCAAATGAATTATGGATATTTTTACTCAAGTATCAAAACAATATAAATGTTTTTCCTTTTTTTTATCACAACACTTGTGTTTTGACTAAAATGTCATTTTAAACTAAAAACATGCACTTTGAGTCATACCGATCACATCGTGTGTTGGTTTGATGTGAGACTGATTACTATGCATAAAAAATTAATTATTAATCGTTTCCTAAATTATTAATAAAATATAAACTTGTTTTCTTAGTTTTTAGTGAGTGACTCTTTTTTAACTAAAATGTCAATTTTAAACTGATAACAGACAATTTGATTCATACTGGGCACATTGTGTATCGGATTAGAGTGCGGCTGATTCCTACACATCAAAAATGACTTATGTATTGTTTTCCTAAAGTATAAAAACAATGAGAATGTTTTTTATTGTTTTTTAGTATGTTAGTTGTTTTTTTTATTAAAATTAATGTCAATTTAAAAAAAAGACACACTTGGAGTCATACCGGTTACATTGTGAATCAGATTGTAGTAAAGATGATTTTTACACATCCCAAATGACTTATGGATAATTTTCCTAAAGTATCAAAACAATATGAATGTTTTTTATCCTTTTTGAGTATGTCAGTTGTCTTTTTTAGTAAAATTAATGTCAATTTTAAATAAAAAGACACACTTGGAGTCATACTTGTCACACCATGCATCATATTGAGGAGAGGATAATTATTACTTGTCCCAAATGAATTATGGATCGTTTTACTAATGCATTAAAATAATACAAATGTTTTTTCTTGATTTTGAGTACGTCTCTTGTGTTTTTTACTAAAATGTCATTTTAAACTAGAAACACACACTTTGATTCATACAGATGACATCGTGTGTTGGTTTGATGTGAGACTATTTCATACATGTCAAAACTGGATTATGAATAGTTTTCCTAAATTATAAATACAATATGATCATATTTTTTTATTTTTCAGTGAGTGGCACTTTTTGAACTATAATGTCAATTTTAAATTAATAGCAGACACTTTGAGTCATACTGAGCACATCATATATCAGATTGTGGTGTAGTTAATTCCTACATGTCACAAATGAGATATAGATTATTTTCCTAAAGTATCAAAAAATATTGTTATGTTTTCTTAGTTTTGAGTATGGTATGTGTGTTTTGAAATATAATATAAATTATAAACTAAAAACATATCGTTTGAGTCATACCTTTTGAGTGCATGATCATAGTACAAGAGTGAATTGTCCTTATTGAAGAAGTAATTTAAACCTAGAAAAATCTAACCATCAGTGTAAACCTATCAAAATTCATTAATTGAGATAAAATAAATATTTACATATTAGTATTTATGGAATATAATAAAATATATCTTACCCTTTCACAATCATAGAGAGTACAAACTCCATGATAAACCATTTACCTTATTTGATGGAAAAAACTTTAGTGTGACCCATTATGTATTTTCAAAAGACACTAAACTCTATTATAAATTTTTTACCTCTTTTTGACATTATTAAACATCAATGTATCCCTTTATATCATCCAAATGACACTGAAATCTAGGGAATCCATTAAGTCTCCTTGCATTGTGCTATAGATAAGTATATCCTTTTCTATATTCTGAGTGATTATAAACTCTAACATAACATCATAATTATTTTTTCATAAAAATGGGAATATCCCTATTTTCAATTATTTTTTTATTGAGAATAATGATGATTTTTTTATTAATGATCTTGTGAACATGGATCATTTTACATAATTAATGTGCACATGCATAATGAATTTTACTTGTATGGATTTCAAAAGAATTTTTTATATCATATCATGCATCTAATTTATGATTGAATATCCAAAATAATTCCACCACCCACCAAATTGAAACCAATATATTGTTCTTTTCTAAAAATTCATGATTCGATCGTTGGAACTTTGTATTTATTTTTTATAGATTTTCTGGATCAATCAACTAGTTTCCTTTTCAAAGGGGTTATCATTTGTATTTTTGGTACTTTATGATTTCATTTGAAGTGACTTTTTCATTTTCATAGATTTCTTCATAAGGTAGTTTATTTTCATTTGATGTCATGTTTCCTTTGACACCATCCCACCTTGATGACCGTGATCTCTCAATGTTGGTTGTCCTACAATAGTTCTCTCATACATCTTCTAGATTCGGTGGTTGATTACACATATATTTATTCAAATATTTTAGTTAGATTATATACATGTTTGATGATTGGATTAATGTTGTATGACTCTTAAGTGACTATTGGCTCCACTACTAAGTACTTTTCTTTGTAGTGTAGAGAAGTCATGGGCAAGAAACTACATCTTCTTTTTCAATTTTTTTTTGTGAGGGATTGCTTTCACACTTCATTAATATTTGATATTACTTGGAATATTCTAATATAAATTTTAGCCTATGATAATTTGTTTGAAAAAATAAGTAGAGTTTGTTTTGTTTCTAAAAAAATCCTCCACTTAAATTTCTATATAAAATCACTTAAACAAGTGGTGAAAAACATATTTTCAATAAGCTACCTGAAATACTTGAACAATGGATCTTATATTAAGTTACAATTGTTTTATGAACTTTTAAATAATTGTACTAAAAAACAACCATGGTATGATTCTCATTCTACTCCATTTCCCAAAAATTTTATTATTTGCAAGATAGCGCTTCGTCTCCTCCTCTGCCTCAGTCTCCACCTATGCCTCCTCCTAAAACTCATTCTCAAACTCTAACTCTCACTCCACCTCAGCCTCAGCCTCTGCCTCTACCTTTTCCTCTTCCTCCGCCTCCACCATTGCCCAATAATTTTATTGTTTTCAGCTCAACGCTTCTAAACAAATTTATTTACTCCATTATACTTATCATTGTGAAAGAGACCAAAAATAATATATAAGCATTTTAACACAAATGATTCACACCCCCAATATATTTCTAAGTTCATATCTTATACTAGATCACAAACATAGCAGTTAATAACCTAAATTTGATGTCAGAAAAAAATTTTAAAACATGTTTGAACCCACTCATCTCTAAACAAATTTACTTCATCTTTTGAGTAAAAATGTTTTCATCAATCATAATAGTACTGAGAAAATATGAACAAAAAAATTATTAAGAAATAAATTTAATGAAATTTTAATTACCTTCAAAAATTACATGTTCGGGGATGTTGGTATTTTCATACTTTAGGATCTCTCTCATAAATTTGCAAACATAATATCCACAATCGGTTCCATTATCTTGCTTCATAGACTGTAGAAACATTGACCAAAATAAGTAAAAAAATTTGAAATATTTTTTGATAGTTAAATCTTTCTATATATACCTAATCAGTTTCCATTTATAGTTATCCATAGGCTTTATCCATTCAAAAACTAACTACATACCATGATTTATCTTATATTTAGCGATCGCCATATTATAACAAAATTATTGTTAAAACACAGACTGAAACATATAATTTGAATTTTATCTATAAAATTTTGATTTTAGTGTATTAAAAATTCACAATACACATCATGTGTGGTCAATTTGTTGGATATTCATGCATTGGATCCAAAAAATAAATATTTGGGGTATCTAGATTAACTGTTATTAGCATCCAGTACTGCCTAAAAAACAAAAAAAAATTAAGTAATGAAAAAATTAAAAATGTATTTTATGTGATTATATTTTAGAGTTTTACATTTTCATTGTAGGCATCAAAAAGAGTCTTTCGTTTGATATTTTTTGTTCAAATTCTTTGATTAACTCGTCTTTTTTCTTCTTAATTTCTTCATTATCCAAAATAAACTTTTACATAGAAATGATACAAGGATTAATGAATCCAAATCGTGTTTCACATGGTTTTAACTTTATATAGTAGTAATATAAATTCCTGTAGAATATATTAATAGTTATTAACTTTAATAAATATATTATATCACTATTTGGATAGACATATTATGAAAATGTACCTTATGTATATATTCACAACTGAGACTCCCAACCATTCATTCTTGAGAGTATCATTTATAGTCTCAAGGCCAATTACGTCTATCATGAAAGTTCCATATATTTATTTTTTATATGGAATGTAAGTCATTTTTTCATATTTAAATGTGGTCTCTACATGAATTTGTATTGAAAATAAATATTTCTCTAGAACTGGAGGGGAGAAGGTGCTTCCGAAATGTCGTTTTGATTTCTTGGTCAATTCACTAGACTGTCTTGATCTGACCTTCTATTTTCCCATCACTTTATCAATATATAATATCAACTATTACAGGTTTTTCAAATGAAAAAATTTGTTAAATACATACCCCATGTATCTTTATAAGATTTTATGGGCATGCTATAAAAGTTATAATAGCATCATTGACCGTTGTAATATATGGATCATCAAGTGGAATAGGAAACTCAGAAGTCTGCTCATGAGCTACCTCAATCCCTACTCTCATGTGATATTTTTGTGAGGACTTTATGGTGTATCTTTTCTTTTAGGATATTATACACCTTACCCCTCAAAACAAGGTGGTTCATGGGTTTTGACAGATACAAATCACATATAATTATACCCTACAGAATTTTAGTAATATAAAGTTATTGGAAGTTGTTTGATTCACATTTATGAGAAAGTGTAGTGAAAAAATTTATTACCTCGGGTAAGGTATGCGATTAGGGGAATTCCTAGCCTCAGAGCTAGTGGGGTCATTTGGTTCATGTCCAGATCTTTGTTCCACTGTCGTTTCTCTTTGATGCTTTCTTATGCATTGGTGTGCCAAATCAGATTGGACAATAATATATTATAATGAGTCTATTTGTGTCTGCAATCATCTCACCATATTATATGTATCTTCATATGGTTATATATTCTTGAAATATGTTCAAGGAGTTTCTCCAAAACCTAATCCTCTAATGTGACCATATTGTTATGGCAGCGTCAAAGCTACTGAAAGTAGTTTTTCTTTTAGTACAGTCACTGCCGATTCTTATTTTTAAACCATATAAAAAAATATGAACATACATATATATTTTTATGTAATACTATTATAAATCATAACAAATTACTATTATTTCATACTCACACATGTTTCCCATACTAATTTTGTGTTTTCATCAACTAGTTTACCCCTTTTATTTATGCGAGACTCCTTCCATAGCACATGGCATTGGATGGAAGTGGGTTCAGATTTAGATTCATCAATACAAATGTAAACAAAGGAACATATGTTGTTTCATATCACATAAAACTATTATTGTTGATTTAAAATACATACCAATTTCTCCTCTAGTGAAGCGTACACCATCCTTTCTTTTCTATAGGGGTACATTGGTTTTGATATATGTTCTTTAATTTCAGTACTCTTTTTTTATTTCATAAATTAACAATTTTGAATCAAATTGGATAAAATGAATGATTTAAAATAATATATTATCGACTCTAATGCACCTAAAAAGATTTCTCATTCTGAATATTGATGAAAGAATTCCCTATTTCCTACTTTATAATGTGTTCATAACTAATTTGTGGGTGGGACTTTACTTTTCCCTTAGCATCCCTAAGATGAAACTTTGTAAGAAGAGTCCAAAATCCTCTATGGGATTTTATATCAGTCATTAAGAAAAATTTATTCTGTAAATATTATAAAATAAATGAACTCTACAAGGAATAATGAAAAATAAATCAGCATTTCATTTTATAATTTTTCAGTAAAATAGATAAATTATATCGTAACATTAATGTTATATATTTCCAAAGGGTTTCCTTATTTATAGGTAAGATGTGGTGCCATGAATCAATAACAATCATCACATTAATCCTCATTTTGACCCCAAAATAACTAATGAACATTGACGTTTTGAGATTAATAAGTTCGTCGTGTTGATTCCAACCAACCTAAATTTTTATATTCTGATTTCTTTCCTTGATAATTTTATTCAACAATGTGATTCTGAATTGTTTTTATTTTTTTCATCAACATGTTTTTGATCCCATAATAATTCTATATTTTCATAATCAATAGTCTTTTCTTTCTTAGGATTGCTAACATTATCATGTTCAGAAGACATTGTCTTCATCAATAGTCAAACATTTAATTTTTCTTGAATAATAACAATGTAAACACAGACAAAGGATTTGATAAGGGTCATATGTATTCTCTATTGAAAACTTTATAAACCCTTTAACTCCATATCCAAACTCTTTTTTCAAATGATTAGTGTGTATTAATTTTGATGGAAATAAATAATTGAATTTATAAAATAATTACTCCACTATGATATGTATTATCCTCTAAATTCATCTTAAGGTGAAATTTATAGACAATTATCATCCTCATCAGCTTCATCTCCCAAGTAGTTATTATTATATTTTGTTACTTGAGACTCATCATCCATCTCTTTTTTACAAGAACCTATGTTTCTTGAACTACTCTGAGCATTATTCATCCTGGGTACCAATGATCATTTTAGATGATTGTTGCTCAGAGTAGTTCAAGCAACATAAAAGATATGGGGATGAGTGTCAAGAAAAAAAATCAATAATAACTATTCAGGAGATGAAGTTGGTGAAGATGATAGTTTTCTCTTTAAAACATTTTAAATTACCACATCTTGATTTAAAATTTCAAATCTCATATCAAAATTCTAAAATTTCCCTAACACTACCATGAGAACATCAACTCATCCCCACTGAGGTGCACCGACTCTAATCTATGTTTCTAGTCCTTTTTCCCTGACTTGTATCTTAAATATAAGATCTCTATATCCATTGAGGTTCATGTGTAGGGTGTGATTATAAAAATATACAATTAAATACTAAAAGGTCCCCTAAAATATACAACACAACATATATTTGAGTACATTTTCAAAGTAGAAACACTAAAAATGCACATGTAATTAAATTCATTCTCTACTAACCAGGACACCATGATAATCAAATGTATCAACTTCATTTAAAATCAGTGAATTATAATAATTATACCATAAGTTTATACCATTGTTGTTCACTGGAATTCAAATCATTTCACTAATAAGAGGTCAACATTTGAATCATAGGAGGATAAAAAATTATTTATCTCCCTCTGAAAATAACCACATCATAGGTACCATGAGATTCAACCTCAAACACCTAGAATTCAAGACCACCCCTTAGGGATAACCATTACATGTACTTATTTCATCTAAATCATGAAATGGATATTTTAGCACCCCCTATTTTAGGTATGTAACCCTTTATTTGTGCCTTTTATGTATGAAAATTGGTTGGGTAATTTTTTGAAGAGTTTGAAATGTTTTTGGAAGGTTTTGGGGGATTTTATAAGGGATAATAATTTAATAAAATTTATAAGAAATCATGCAACACTTGCAGGAAACCATGCACAATGTGATAGGGGCCAGGGATAAGGCACACAGTTGGTGCATGGTTTTCCAAACCGTGTCACCTCCCCAGTCTATTCGTGCAAAATGGGATAGTGGGATTTTTCATGGTTGGTGCATGGTTTGTCTAACCATGTAGACAAACCAATCAAGGAACCCTCTTGAGGCAGTAGCAGGCGCACGGTTAGCGCACGATTTTCCTAACCGTGCATAGTTTAAAAGTGGGTTTTAAAAAATATACCTCATTCGTTCTTAACCCTAAACACCCCATTTGAGCCCCATTTCAACCCTCACTCATTATTTACTTATCTCCAAGTCCAGGGAACCTTTCTAAATCATTTTTTAAGTATTTAGAAGGGTTTTATTGGTGGTTTGAAGCTATATATTCCTTGGTAAGTCTTCTTTGTGGTATTTTTCTTGGTTTTTCTTAGATCTGCTTGTCTCTCTCTCCCAGTTTCTTAGATATAATCCTGTTTCAAATAGATCTAGGGTTTTTAATTCCAATCATGGTTATATTTGGCTTTTTGATGTTATGGGAATGGATATAAGGTATATTTTTGGAGTTTTCACCCAGATTTAGTGAGTGTGTGTGTCGTTGGTCATTTTTTCCAAAACCCTAAAGTCATGTGTCACTCATGACTCCTCTTGTAATAACTTGATGAATTTGATTTAAAATTAATTTTTTTTCTTGAAATTGGTTTTGAAATTTATTTTAAAATCTTGTGTGAAACCTCTTTAGTGTTGTTTTATGGGTTTGGGGGGAAATGTGATGTTGTTGTGTAATATGCTTCATTTTTGGATTTTAAAATGATGATTTTAAAATCAGTTGCTTGGTTTGATTTATGTAAAGGGTTATGAGAATGGTTTTCAATAAAAAATCTGTCTTATTGAAATGATTTTTGTCATAAATAGGGGAAATGGGTTTTGGCATAATTTTTGGAAATGTTGTTTGTCTTAAAAGGTTTTTTTTTGGTTTTGAAATTGTGGGGTAGTATGGTTTTAGAAAACATATTGGTTGATATTATTTTGGTAAATATTTATTTTATGTTTGTTGGATCAAGTGGTTAATCATGAGTTGGATGGGATAGAGAGTGGGTATGAAGTACCACCATCAAAGGGTTTAAATGTGGTCATTAATTACCACAATAAAAAGGGGGTGGTGTTTGGACTTGAAGTTACACTGTCAATGGTAACACCAACCTTGGGTGGTTGTGTTGGGTTGTGTTTGTGATGAGGTGTATGTATTGGGTCATGTGAAATGAAATGGTTTATGTAAATATGGAATGAAAAAAATGTTTAATGACTTATTGATTTCTTTCCTTGAAAATGTGTTTGTTTGGGTAAACTATTTTGGTAAGGATGTGTTTGGATTTTTGTAAATTATTGAACTGATTACTGGTTTATATAAATTGTTTTATATAAATGTGCTAACTTTCTCTATCCTAGTGCTGTGAGTAGGGAATTCATTTGGGGAAAGCCTATTGATTTTCATTACTCACCCCCTACTTTGGCAATTTGGTGATTTTGTAGATGTTGTATTCCGAGACACAGGTAAAGGTAAAGCATCTCATTTATTTAGCGGTTCATCATGATACTTGGGAGTTCTTGTGGTGTTGGATAATGGAGCTTGGTGTCGAGCTATGGAGATTTATCTTGGAGTCCTTGAGTTTTTTCATTTAGGTTTTCCACTTTGGTACTCTCATTCTGGTTATTTTTTTTGTTATGGTGGTATGTTGGTATTGTTGAATTGTATTACATTATTATCAAGCATCATATAGTTCAAGAAACATAGAAGATATGGGAGATGAGTCTCAAGAAACAAAATTCAATAATAACTATTCAGGAGATGAAGTTGGTGAGGATGATAGTTTTCTCCTTAAACCATTTTAAATTACCACATATTAATTTAAATTTTCAAATATCATCTCAAAATGATAAAATGACCCTAACACTACCATGATAACATTTAATCATCCCCACTAAGGTTCACTGACTCTAATCTATGATACTAGTCCTTTCCCTCACTTGTATCTCAAATATAAGATCTCTATATCCATTGAGGTTCATATATAGGGTGTGATTATAAAAATAGACAAGTAAATACTAAAATGGACCCTAAAATATAAAACACAACATATATTTGAGTATATTTTCAAATTAGTAACACTAAAAATACACATGTAATTAAATTCATTGTGTACTAACCAGGACACCATGATAATCGAATGTATCTACTTATTTTAATATCAATGAATTATACTAATCATACCATAAGTTTATAACAATGTTGTTCCCTGGAATTAAACTCATTTCACTAATAAGAGGATAACATTTGAATCATAGGAGGAGAAAAATTTATTTATCGCCCTATAGAAATAACCACATCACAGGTACCATGAGATTCAACCTCAGACACCTAGCATCTAAGACCATCCCTCCGGGATAACCATCGCGTGTACTTATTACATATAAATCATGAAATAGATATTGCATCACCCCTGGTTTGAGATATGTAACCCTTTATTTATGACTTTTATGTATGTAAATTGGTTGGTTAATTTTTTTAAGAGTTTTAAAGGTTTTTAGAAGGTTTTAGGGGATTTTATAAGGGTGAAAATTTTAAGCACAGTTAGTGAATACCATGCAACACTTACAGGAAACCATGCACCATGTGACAGCGGCCAGGGAGAAGGCGCACAGTTGGTGTATAGATTTAAAAATTGTGTGACATCCCCAGTATAGTTGTGTAACATGGGACAAATGGGATTCTGCACGGTTAGTGCACAGTTTGTATAACCATGTGGGCCAACCAAGTGAGGAACCCTCTTGAGGCAATAGTAGGCACACAGTTAATGCACGGTTTTCCTAACCCTTCGTTGTTTAAAAGTGGGTTTTAAAAAACATACCTCGTGCTTTCTTAACCCTAAACACTCCATTTGAGCCCCATTTCAACCCTAGCTCATTATTTCCTTCTCTCCAAGGATATATAACCTATCCCCATCATTTTTTAATCATTTAAAAGGGTTTTCTTGGTGGTTTGAAGGTAGATATTCCTTGGTAAGTCTCCTTTGTGGTAGTTTTCTTGTTTTTTCATAGATATACTTGTATCTATCTTATGGTTTCTTAGATCTAATCCTGTTTCAAATAGATCTATGGTTTTTAATTCTAATCATGGTTATATTTTTCCTTGTTTATGTTAGGGGAATGGATCTAAGGCATATTTTGGAGTTTTTACCCAGATTTGGTGGGCGTTTGTGTCGTTGTTTGTTTTTTCCAAAACCCTAGAGGTAGGCGGTCTCACTCTTGACTCCTCTTGTAAGAACTAGAAGAATTTGTTTAAAATTAATTATTTTATTGAAATTGGTTTTGAAATTTATGTGAAAATCTTGTGTGAAACCTCTTTAGTGTTGTTTTATGGGTTTTGGGGGAAATGTGATGTTGCTGTGTAATATGCTTCTTTTTTGGATTTTAAAATGATGATTTTAAAATTGGTTGCTTGGTTTGATTTATGGAAATGGGTTATGAAAATGGTTTTAAATAAAAAATTTGTTTTATTGAAATTATGTTTGGCATAAGTGGGTGAAATGGGTTTTGGCATAATTGTTGGAAATGTTTTTTGGATTAAAAGTTTGTTCTGGTTTGGAAATTGTTGGGTAGCATGGTTTTGGAAAATATATTGGTTGATATGATTTTGGTAAATATTTATTTTATAGTCTTTGAATTAAGTGGTTAATCATGAGTTAGATGGAATAGATAGTGGGCATGAAGTACCACCATCAAAGGGCTGGAATGTGGTCATGAAGTACCACAATAAAAAGGGGATGGGGTTTGGATGTGAAGTTACACAGTTAATGGTAACACCAAGATTGGGTGGTTGTGTTGGGTTGTGTGTGTGTGATGAGGTGTATGTATTGGGTCATGTGAAATGAAATGGTTTATGCCAATATGTAATGGGAAAATTGTTAATGAATTGTTGATTTCTTTCCTTGAAAATTTGTTTGTTTGGGTAAACTGTTTTGGTAAGGATGTGTTTGGTTTTTTGGAAATTATTGAACTAATTACTGGTTTATATAAATTGTTTTATATAAATGCTCTATCTTGATCTATCCTATTGGCATGAGTAGGGAATTAATTTGCGGAAAGCCTACTGATTTTCATTACTCACCCCCTACTTTGGAAATTTGGTGCTTTTGTAGATGTTGTATTTTGAGACACAGGTAAAGGTAAAGCATCTCATTTATTTAGTGGTTCATCATGATGCTTGGGAGGTCTTGTGGTGTTGGATCATGGAGATTGGTGTGGAGTTATGGAGATTTATCTTGGAGTACTTGAGTTTTGTTTTTGAGGTATTCTACTTTGGTACTATGATTCTGGTTATGTTGTTTGGTTATGGTGGTATGTTGCTATTGTTGAATTATATTACATTGTTATCATGCATCATATAGTAATGTTGGTCATGGTTTGTTTGCTTGTGTTTCTTTATTTTGTAAAAGGGAAAATCATCCCCCAATTATTCATGAATCCCTCAGAATTTATTTCCAACCATTGGATCCTTGGGAATGTCGCTTATGGACAACTAGAATCTCTACCTTGACTCAAGCCAATGAGGAGGGGTGAGACGTTACAAGTGGTATCAATTTGTTGGGTCCTTTGGCATCCGTTGTTGATCTTGGAGTTGGAATTCATTCTCAGTTTATTCTTTAAGTTGGGATAGTATAAAGGAGTATGATTGTTGGGACTTGAAATGTATATCATAAAAAGATGTAGCTATCCTTTTTATGATGAACTTTAAGTTACTAGGTAGTTAGGAACATAAGTGTTTTGGAGACACTTATAGGAGTGAAATATCATTGAAGTAGGTTTAGACAATGAGAAGAGCATGACATTCATGGTATAAATGACTTCCCACTTAGATTTAATATCTCATTTGGAGTAATTATTTATGTTGTGATATTAATTTGTTAATTTTTGAAAAAACTAGAAAGTGTTTTCAAATGTGTGATTTTGAAAAGAGAATGGTTATGGTATTTCAAAAATGGGTCGATTTTCAAAACATGGTGGCTGTTTTTTCACAAATGATTGAACATGGGAAATGTTGTATTTTGTAAATCATGTTTATGATAGTGGAAATGTGATAGAATTTGAAATTGTTAAGACTTCAGTTGCTAGTGAGTGAGACTTATGGTGTTTCTCATGTGAACAGAGAATGGAACCCTGTCGGCATCGTAGAAACCAACTAGAGGAAGCCCCTAAAAATGTGGTTGCACCTGAGCCCCAGGTGAACCAGCAGCTGGTACAGATCATAGTGAAAGCTTTTGAATCTCTTGATAGTGGGAATAAAAGAGATGAACCAAGGAATGTGGACCATTTGGTTCAGTTTAAGAAGAAAAATATACCCATCTTTTAGGGTGATTCAAAACCAGAAAGGGTGGAGGCGTGGCTAAATAGGATGAATCAAATCTTTGATTTCCTAGGAACACTGATGGAGTTCAAAGTCAAGTTTGTGATGTACATGTTGGAAGATCTTCCATGTCAGTGGTGGGAGTTAGCAATCTAGGCTAAAGTGGACCAAGGTATGGCATGAGAGGATTTAAAGGAATTGTTCAACAAATAATTCTATCCTCACACGTTTAGAATTTAGAGAACGATGGTTTTCTTTAGCTTGAAGTAGTAGAACCTTTTTGTGATATAATATGTGGCTTAATTCATGAATTTAGTCTATTTTTCACCTGAGATTGCTGCTAGTGCATCTTTGTAGATTTACATTTTTTAATTTGGGATGAGGTAAGAAATTTGTTTGAAGATTGTGGTAATCTGTATAACAGATTGTATGGATATGGTCAATAGGGAAACCATGGATGAAAGGGAAATATTAGGGGTTATGCATGGAGTAGATATCTTGATACCTATAGGAAATGGTGGAAACTATAATGTGGAGAGAAATTGTAAGAGGGACACTTATTTCCAAGGTGGGAGTATGGCTCAAAATCTGATGGAAGGATCAGTGAATCTTTCTATAAAGCCTAAGAGAAAGTCTGGATATTTATAATGTGTTACTCTAAAACACATGAAGTGAGAATGTACATAACCACCTAGAGCATGCCATAATTGTAATCAGACGAGGAATCTTCAGTGTTATTATAGCCATGCTCTAAGTTCGGGTGTTCAGGACACTTCTCAATGTTCACAGTCGTCTTTTGGCTCAACGGGATGAGGACAGTAGAATACCCCTCATCATTAGAACAAATTTAGTCATGGTGATTCCAGGAATACCATGACTCCTTAGAATGGGAAATTTCAGTTGAAAAAAAAAGATAAAAGTGTGGTGAGTAAGCACGTATTTGGAGCTGAGCGGGTTATTGTGAATGGCCAACTTGTACCATCGATGGTGATAGGTACAATTCTTTTAAATTCTACCCCTATGCAAGCATTGTTTGATACATGTGCATCTAATATTTCATTTCTTATCATGTTGTTGATTTGTTGGGTATAAATGTGGAAATGATGCCTTTTGTTTTGAAACTTCAAAATCCTCTAGGTCAAAGAAAGTGTCAAGACTTTCTATGTAGAACTTGTTGTATAGCTGTCAGGTGACCGGTTTAGGGTTGACTTGGGTTGGTTCATGGCAGCCTAATTGGACTAATTTCCCTAAATGACCTAAATTTTTCTAAATGGACTAAATTGGCCTAAAGGGCATAATTGTCTGAAATGACCTAAATGACATAATTGGCCTAAATGACCTAATTAGCCCAATTAGACTAATTGGCCTAATTGGACTAAATGGCCTAAATGGCCTAAATTGGCCTAAATGTCCTAAATGGCCTAATTGGGCTAAATGGACTGAATGAACTAAATGGCAAAATTGACTTAATGGCCTAATTGGCCAAAATGGACTAAATTGGCCTAAATTGACTAATTGGCCTAAATTACCTAAATTTTCTAATTGGAATAATTGGCCTAATTGGCCTAAATGTCCCAAATAGTCCTAAATGACCTAAATGGACTAATTGACCTAAATGACCTAAATGGCCAAAATTTCCTAAATGGGTTAATTGGCCTAAATGGCCTAATTAGCCTAATTGACCTAAATGGCCAAAATTGGCCTAAATGACCAAAATGAACTAATTGGCCTAATTGGACTAAATGGATTAATTGGCCTAAATAGTCTAAATGGACTAATTTTCCTAATTAGCATAAATGGACAAAATTAGCCTAAATGTCCTAAATTGGCCTAATTGGTCTAAATGGCCTAAATTGCTTAATTGGCCTCAATGGAGTAAATGGAATAACTGGTCTAATTGGTCTAAATGGACTAATTTTACTAAATGGCCTAAATTGGCATAATTGGAATAATTAGTCTAAATGACCAAAATTGGTCTAAATGACCTAAATGGCCTAAATAACATAACTAGTCTAATTGTCCTAAATGGACTAATTTTCCTAAGTGGCATAAATGTTGTAATTGGTATAATTGGAATGAATGGACTAAATAACCTAAATTGTCCTAAATGTACTAATTGAGTAAATGGCCTAAATTGCCTAATTGGCCTAATTGGACTAATTGGAATAATTGGCCTAATTGGTCTAAATGACCTAAATTTGCCTAAATGGACTAAATATGTAATGTTCTAGAAATTCCGTATAATTGTTTTTAATCATATGGAATTATTTCGAGACTTCAAAATCTGACAGCACGTGATTCCAAGGCTCAGAGTGCCCAGAATGATTCGTCGAAGTTTGGTTGAGTTTAAATTAGCATGTGTAAGCAGTTTTCCTGAAAAGTGGAATAACTCTTAAATGGTAACTCGAATCAGAAATCTGAGGGCACCGTTGTGTTCAGGATGGCGGGTTTACCCTAGGCGTGACTTAAGTTTAGTCAGCGCGGGCCTCCTGTGAGAAAACTCAAAAATGGCATAATCGTAAATAAAATAATTAAATAAATTATTTTATTTTTCAAATGTTTATAACTCAAAAATGGTATCTCGGATTTAAAATAAAAGACAACCAATGAACTTTTGAGGGCATGCTTTATTTAATCAGATACTAACTTTGGCCGGTGTGGGCTACCAGTGAAAGTTAGTTTTTGGCTGTAAATAAAATAATTAAGTGACAATTATTTTATTGTAAAATCCATAAATTTTAAATGGTATTTGGTATTGGAAATCGGAGAGTACCATTGGGTTCATTGGGGTGTGTTTCACTTGGTCAGAGCCTAACCTCTACCGACACGGGTCGGGGTGACTGTTAATAATTTTCTGAACTTTTTTTCAAGTGCGTTCAGTAAATGCACGAGCGGCAATATATAACTTTTGAACCGATGCTTGGAATTGAAATATGAGGGCACTGTTGAACTCACAACACCAATATTCTCTTAAGGATACCTTCACCTTGACTACAGTAGGTCGAGGTTGAAAGTTAGTTTTAGTGACTTTCGTGGGAGAGTTAAAAGAATAAAAATAAAATAAAGAACAAATTTTATTTTATTTTTAAAACCTCCCATTTTATGTTTAGTGGTGGGAACTACCCTAACTAAAAACCCCCAATTTAAATTAAAATGTGGGGACCAACCAACCCTTAAAATCCCTCTTTAATGGGAGATAACTCTTGGTTTTCCTCCCATTAATGTGCCAACTCAATTAGTTTATTTAATAAACTTATTTGGCACTTCACCATTTGGTTGGATGATTGTTGGAAAAAGGGAGAGCTTTGGAGAACTTGGAAGGATGTTCTTCAATGAAGAACATCCACTACAATGAAGAGCATCCTCCGGAATTGGAGAATGAGGACGACGCTTGAGCCAGGATTGGAAACATCTTGTGGGAGCAACAAACACTGTCGTCATCATCTCATCGACTTCGTCTTCTTCCTCGCGCCACCTATAATGGACAATCTAGGTAGGGGTTTTTATATATGTTTGAATTTGTTTTATCGATTCTTTATATCATAAATTTATGACAACGATGGCCAAACGAACATGGCCATCGTCCCACACATAAACCATGCTCCTCTTTCTTTTTATTTTTCGTGCGTTCATCAACGCCAAATAATTAAGTGCACTGGAAATGAAATATTGTGTTGAGTGAAACATATGGTCACGGAGCCCTCGACCTAAGGATTGAAAATATGCGATTGTTACAATTTTTAGACATAGAACAAAGCGGTAATGTCCTGTGGATGGGGTGACACAGTGGCGGTTCGGCGCGGTTGCGGCATGCATCCGGCAAGACGGTTCGGATAAGAAATAGCTGATGTGGCTCATGGCGGCGCGAGCAAGAGGTTGGGACGGTGGAAGGATGAAGGGGATAAGATCCCTAGTGGCGTGGTGTCCAGGTGGATAGCGGGTGCGGGCTGTTTGAATCAGCCGCGGGAGGGAGCAGGTGCGGCGGCGGAAGGAAGCGACGACGTCCAGGCGGTGCAGGGCAGCGTGTTCTTTCAGGGATTCCATTAGGAAGTCAGATGTGTGGAGGCTGGTAATTTGGGTTTGAGGAGATGTTAATTGGGAGAAGAAAATGTGAAATAAATATTAGATTGGAGAGAGAAATAAATAGGAAGGGAATAAAATTTAGGGAGAAATAAATGGTAAAGGATGATTGATTTGGGGGGTTTTGTGGAGCGCATGGGAGATTGAAGGTTTTCTGCGTGGAATGAGCTTTGGAGTTGAAGGAAAAATAAAATGGTTAAATTAAAAATAATAATAATATAATTATTTTATTATTATTTTTGTTGGGAAAAGCGTATTTTGATTGTATCTTCTTCGTGTGACCTCGGTTTCACGAACCGTCAGCGGAAGTACGACCCTAACTTTGAGACAAAAATTATGAGTCCAATATTGGACATCTTTTTCGAGTTTTCGGATTGGGTACCCGAAACGTTCAAATAATAATAATATATTATTATTATTAAATCTTCGACCCTCTATAACTCCTAAATGCGACATATGATTGACTTACCGTCAGCGGTGATGTGATCCTATCATTAAGACGATCGATTTAAGTCTAATGTTGAATATGAAAATCTAGTTCATGGCTCGAGTCCATGAAACACCCAATAATATTATTAATATTATTATTGCGGGATCTTGTATTCTACATATCTCCCTCTTAGGTGTCGAAATGACGAACCGTCTACGGCGCTGAAATCCTTGAGGCGAGGCAGTTCTTTAGAGATACTCCACATGACTTTCGAAGAAAGTTAGAGTTTGGATACGTTGAGACCCCTATTACATGTTGGTATTTTGGGATACTTCTTCATGGGACTTCGTGGCAGTTGGAGTATCGACCAGTTGCTTGAGAAGCATACCCTCCAAAAGAAGAGCAAGCTTAGTGTGGGAAACCAATAGCCGATTGTGACATGAAGAATGAATAGAGATCCTATGTGGGTCAACACTGAGCGATCCTATGTGGGTCAGCACTAAACGATCATGTGTGGGTCACCACCGAGCGATCCTATGTGGGTCATCACCTAGCGATCCTGTGTGGGTCAGAACCGAACGATCCTGTGTGGGTCAGCACCGAGCGATCCTGTGTGGGTCAGCACCGAGTGATCTTGTGTGGGTTAGCACCTAGAGATCCTATGTGGGTCTGACGATGTACTAACGAGGTACTAGGATCCTATGTGGGTTTGATGATGTACTATGATCCTCCATGGGTCTGATGATGATTAGGTATCCTTCGTGGGTCTGCCTCTTAACAGAGTAAGACGATTCAGTAGTTACATCTAATCATCTCTACTATTGTACCTAAGAAATACCTGGTGTGAGATGAGTCAGTACCTTTATGGCATTCTTCTGTGTGGAATACCTGTGTGGTACTTACCTTCGTGGTGTTCCTTCCTTTTTGGAATAGTTGAGCTTTGGTCTTTTGATTTGGACCTTCTGTTTCCTCATGAATGAGATGGGTATACTTGATAACTTGGGTATATGTATGGGAATATACCTAGGTAGAGTTTTCAATTGATTTCATGCTTTTTGGTTTATCCTTTGTGGATTTTGTGAGACCTTAAGTGTCTTGGGGTCCCTACTGAGTATCGTTATACTCACCCCTGTATGGTATATGCCCGCACTTTGTTGTGTTTAGTGTAGATGACGGACAAAAATGACTGAGGATGAGATTACCAGGACTGGAGGTAACTTAGAGGTGGACTTTAGACGAGGCGTACCACAAAGACGACCAATCTAGAGTTGTACCTACCCTTTAGGTAGGATCCTTGGTGGGTGTTTACAGGAGTTGTTCCAGTTTACTTGTACTTTCAGTTTCTTGTACTTTCTAGTTGGGTATGTATTCTGGCCCCTTTTACATACTGCACTCACTCTGTTTACTATTCAGTTTCTTTGATTTCGTATCTTGTTGTGTGCTTTGTTGTGTGTGCTTACAAGTTATAAAGGCAATGCCATCCCAGTTTTGGGGAATATGCCTTCGGTGCCAGTCTCCAGCCCCTAGCCTATGGAAGGCGGGCTTGGGGTAGTCATGACACGGGCCACGGGGGACGGGTCGTGACAAATTGGTATCTGAGGAGTCAATTCTACCGTAAAACATATGACTTTGATCTTTTTAATGGAAATAGTGTTAAGTGCAGTGAGTGTGGTTATTAGTTTTGGGAATATAGTGTTGGTGCGGCGGCCGACGTATCCATACCCCAGGACCCTGACTTCCGATTTCTGACTCAGTGCACGAAAACGCTGATTGTGTGTGTGTTTTGAAAATTTTTCTTTTGTTTTCTTGAGTTATCTCACCAGGTATAACTAAATGATTGTGGCGCACCTGTTCCTCATCAGTATGTCGTAGCATAGACAGCTAGCTAGGATTATAGAGAGAGTACATGATGACGGCCCACCGAGCGATGAGGCTCCATTGCAGGGCCCTCTTACTATGTTGGCACCTTTGGGTGGGGTACTAGTAGCACCACAACCTGTTGGGAAGTAGTTTCCACCAGCCGCACTGGAGGACGGTGCACGCCAACTGAGCGTGTTGCACGAGCTCCAGCAGTAGAGGCCTTCGAGGTTTTGAGGCGAGACAGATTCCCACCTAGCTGAGGGCTGGCTGGAGGCGGTTGCTAGAGTTTTCCACCTAGTTGTGACACCAGTAGAGTAGATGGTGATCTTAGCTACTAGAATTTTTCAGTCAGTGACTTTGAGGATGGTCCGCATAGTGATGAGGCTTCGGTACATAGACCATTACTCAAGATAGTACCTTTGGGTAGTGTGTCAGCTATATCACTGCTCGTTGGTCAGCAGTTACAACCGGTGGTACCGGTAGATGAAACATATAGGCTTAGTGCCTTACGTGTGATTCAGCATCAGATACCCCTCAGGTTTCGAGGTGAGTCCAACTCACAGTTGGTTGAGGACTATCTTGAGGAGGTTGCTGAGAGTTCTCTAGAGCTTATATAGCTTCGGAAAGATGAAATGTCAGTAGTTTATTATTCATCAAGGTGTGCCGATCATTCCTGGTACTCGATGAATACGATATGATCAGTGCTTCAGAGCTCGGGCCTCTGAGCAAGGTGTCTTTAGGGACATCCGATCTAGCACTATTCCTCTATGCATTCCACTTATGTTGGGGTGCTAGAGAGTACCTTTGTGGTTGAATGTTCTTTGGATTAGCAGATACAACCAGTAAATGTTAGTAGTTAGAAAACAGGAAACCGGTTCCAGTCTTAGAGACTTGGGCATGTAAAAATGTTTCAGGAAGAAGAAGTGTTTGGGACAGATGAATCTGCAGGGCAACAGACATGGAAGCAGAGCTAGGAGAGCAGCACGAGGTGGTGTACTTTTCAACATGTTACAACCACCACCCTTTTTGTGAACCCCACTTGGCTCGAGGAGCTGGAGGATAGGATAGGGGAGTAGCTACATGCAGTCAAGGAGTGTTACCCAAGGGCTTTAGGAATGATTCTAGGTATGGTATGTGTCTACTACTAGTTGTCGTATCAATAGACATAGGTACCAATCATTCCTTCCTTCCACGAATCATGTCCAATACCTAGATTTTCTGGTTAAACCATTGACTTGACCCTCACGTCTGGAGATACATTTGGGAGGAGACTCGATAATCACACTTATGCCGATGGTGTGACCTGACCCTTGAAGAAAGAGTTTCGATTTCAACCTCTTAGTGGCAGCGTCAAGGCCTTACGACGTTATTTTGGGTATGATTAGACATCCACAATTCATACTCATATTGATTATATTAGGAAAAAAGGTTGTGGTTTATCTAAAATGTTGGGATGAGGTTTTTATTAGTCAGAAAAAAAGGAAACCCAGGCAGCACAGGTTAAACTCATGCATAAGAGGGTGCAACCGATCACTCTTGAGTCAGACAACCTTACCCTGGTGGCAGTAGGAGTTTTGAGTTTTCAAGTTCCCAACGGGAGTGTCTAGAGTTCCTCCAGAACTATGACTTTGAGATAGTCTATACTTCTGGGAAGGGGAATGTGGTAGAAGATTCACTCAGTAGGAGGTTAGGTCTGTAGATGCTGAGTGAGGCGACAAATCAGTTATCCACTTTATGGATATCCTATGTGGATCGAGATGGAGTAGCTTATCTTCAGTCTCTGACAGTCACTCCCCCACTTCTTCAGCGAGTCAGGGAGGCGCAGTGTGGAGACACTGACTGCGAGGCTCAACGTGTTCAGATATCCTCCGGGCATCCACCTGATGTATTTTCTAAAGGTGGGGATCATGTCATCCTCTTTAGAGGACGTACCATGGTACCATTAGCACTACATGAGTAGGTGTTGAGGGAATCCCATATGTCCCCTCTAATGGTACATCCTGGTGTGATGAAGATGTATTAGGATCTCCGACGTCAGTACTGATGGCCTGGGATGAAGGAAGCAGTGGCAGAATTTGTATCATGATGTCTCAATTTTCAGCAAGTGAAGACTGCACAGAGTTGGTATAAGTCTTATGCCAACAAGATAAATAGACCTTTGGAGTTTGAGGATGGTGACCATGTCTTTCTACGGGTCTCACCTCAACAAGGTTTGCAGAGATTTGGCCGGGGTGGCAAGTTATCTTCGAGGTTCATCAGACCCTTTCAGGTCCTTAGTAGATTTTATGATGTGGCATATCACCTAGATCTTCCACCACAATTGGATAAGGTTCATGACATCTTCTATGTTTCCTAGATGAGGAGATACTTTCACGACCCATATCACGTCATCGACCACGGCGAGCTGGACATCGAGAATGGGGCGATGTTTTCGGAGGTTCCAGTGTAGATTTAGGATCTATAGGAGAGAGTCCTTTGTGGGTGATCTATACCATTGGTGCATGTATGTTGGCAGCACGGGAATCTCCAGGAGAGCACATGGGAGTAGGAGGCTCAGATTCGGGCTCAGTACCCTTTTTTGGTTGTTTTGCCTTTGTTGTGGCTTTCGGGAATGTAAAACCCTAAGGTGGGGATAATGTAATGTCCTGGAAATTCTGTATATTTTTTTTAATTATATGGAATTATTTCGAGATCATGAAATCTGACGGGGCGCGATTCTGAGGCCCAGAGTTCCCAGAATGATCCATTGAAGTTTGGTTGAGTTTAAATTGGCATGCATAAGCATTTTTCCTAAAAATATGGAATAACTCTTAAATGGTAACTCAGATCAGAAATTTGAGGTCACCGTTGCATTCAGGATAGCAGGTTTACCCTAGGTGTGACTTAATATTAGTCGGCGCGGGTCTCCTGTGAGAAAACCCAAAAATGGCATAATCATAAATAAAATAATTAAATAAATTATTTTATTTTTCAAATTCTTATAAATCACTAATGCTAAATCAGATTGAAAATACGAGACAACCGCTGAACTCGTGAGGGAATGATTTATTTAATAAGATTCTAACTTTGGCCGGCGTGGGCCACCAGTGAAAGTTAGTTTTTGGCCGTAAATAAAATAATTAAGTGACAATTATTTTATTGTAAAATCCATAACTTTTAAACGGTAACTCATATTGGAAATTTTAGAGTACCATTGGGTTATTTGGGCTATGTTTCACTTGGTTAGAGCCTAACCTCAACCAGGGTGGGTTGAGGGTGATTGTTAATAATTTTCTGAACTTTTTTTCGGCTACGTTCAGTAAACGCACGAGCGACATTATATAGCTTTTGAACCGGTGCTCGGAATTGAAATCCAAGGGCACCGTTGAACTCGCAGCATTGATATTCTCTTAAGAAGACCTTCACCTTGACTGCAATAGGTTGAGGGCGAAAGTTAGTTTTCGTGAATTTCGTGGGAGAGTTAAAAGAATAAAAATAAAATAAATAACAAATTTTATTTTATTTTTAAAACCTCCCATTTGATGTTTAGTGGTGGGGACCACCCAAACTAAAAACCCCCAAATTAAATTCAAAGGTGGGGACCACCCGACCCTTGAACTCCCCCTTTAATGGGAGATAACTCTTGGTTTTCCTACCATTTATGTGCCAACTCAATTAGTTTATTTAATAAACTTATTTGGAACTTCACAATTTGGTTTGAGGATTTTTGGAAAAAGGGAGAGCTCTGGAGAACTTGGAAGAAGATTCTTCAAAGAAGAACATCCACTACAATGAAGAGCATCCTCCAGAATTGGAGAACGAGGACGATGCTTGAGCCTGGATCGGAAACATCTTGTGGGAGCAATGAACGTCGACGTCATTATCTCATTGACTTCATCTTCTTCCTCACGCCACCTCTAATTGACAATCGAGGTAGGGGTTTTTATATAAGTTTGAATTTGTTTTATTGATTATTCATATCCTAAATTCACGACGATGATGGCCAAATGAACATGAACATCATCCCACAAATAAACCATGCTCCTCTTTCTTTTTATTCTTCGTGCGTTCATCAACGCCAAATAATTAAGCGTGCTGGAAATGAAATATTGTGTTGAGCGCAACATATGGACGTGGAGCCCTCTACCCATGGATCGAAAATATGAAATCATTACAATTTTTGGGTATAGAACGAAGCTGAAATGTCCTCTGGAAGGGGCGACACGGTGGCGGTTCGACGCGGTTGGGCAGGCATCCGGTGAGGTGGTTCGGATAAGCGACAACCGAGGTGGCTTGCAGTGGCGCGAGCAGAAGGCCGGGATGGTGAAAGGTCGAAGAAGAGCGGCTCCCTAGCGGCATGGTGGCCAGGCGGACAGTGGGTGCGGTCCGTGTGAATTAGCCGCGAGAGGCAGCAGGTGCGGTTGACGGAAGGCAACAGCAACGTTTAGGTGGTGCAGGGCATCGTGCTCTTTCCAGGATGCCGTTAGGAAGTCAGATGTGCGGTGGATGGAAATTTGGGTTTGAGGAGGCGCTAATTGGGTGAAGAAAATGTGAAATAAAGATTATATTGGAGAGAGAAATAAATATGAAGGGAATAAACTTTAATGAGAAATAAATGGTAAAGGATGATTGATTTGGGGGTTGTGTACAACGCATGGGAGATTGAAGGTTTTGTGCGTGGAATGAGATTTGGAGTTAAAGGAAAAATAAAACGATTAAATTAAAAATAATAATAATATAATAATGTTATTATTATTTTCATTTGGAAAACCTTATTTTGACTGTATCTACTTCATGCGACGTCAGTTTCACGAACCGTCATCGGAAGTACGACCCTGACTTTGAGACAGAAATTATGAGTCCAATATTGGATGTCTTTTTTGGGTTTCCGGATTGGGTACCTGAAACGATCAAATAATAATAATATATTATTATTATTAAATCTTAAACCCTCTATAACTCCTACATGCGACGTCTGGTTGACTTACCATCAATAGTGTTGTGATCCTGTCATTAGGATGGTCGATTTAAGTCTAATGTTGAATATTAAATTCTGTTTCATGGCTCGGGTCCACGAAACACCCAATAATATTATTAATATTATTATTGCGGGATATTTTATTCTACATATCTCCTTTGTATGGTGTAAAAATGAAGAACCGTCTATGGTGATGAAATCCTTAAGGCGAGGCGGTTCTTTAGAGATACTCCACGTGACTTTCGGAGAAAGTTAGAGTTTGGCTGGGTTGGATCGTACTCGAATCCAACCAGGCCCTTGGCACTAAAATGCCTATAGCTTACAGACCGGGTGTCTGGTTGACGCACTGTCTGTTGCGTTGATACCCCTATTACATGGAGTTCCTTTGGGATACTTCTTCGTGGGAATTCATGGTAGTTAGAGTATCTACCAATGGATTCAGGAGCAGACCCTCCAAGAAACGACCAAGCTTAGTGTGGGAACCCAGTAGCTGGCTGTGACATGAAGAATGGATAATGATCCTGTGTGGGTCAGCACAGAGCGATCTTGTGTGGGTCAGCACCGAACGATCCTGTGTGGGTCAACACTGAGCGATCCTATGTGGGTCAGCACCTAGCGATCCTTTGTGGGTTAGCACTGATCGATCCTATGTCGTTCAATACCGAGCGATCATGTGTGGGTCAGCACCGAGCGATCCTGTGTGGGTCAGCACCGATCGATCCTGTGTGGGTCAGCACCTAGAGATCCTATGTGGGTCTGACAATGTACTGACAAGGTACTAGGATCTTGTGTGGGTCTAACGATGTACTACGATCCTCGATGGGTCTGATGATGATTAGGGATCCTTCGTGGGTCTGCTTCTTAACAGATTAAGATGATTCAGTAGTTACATCTAATCATCTCTACTACTGTACCTAATAAATACCCAGTGTGAGTTGAGTCAGTACCTTTGCAGTATTCTTCTGTGTGGAGTACCTGTGTGGTACATACCTTCGTGGTGTTCCTTCCTTTGTGGAATAGTTGAGATTTGGGATTTTGAGGCAGACCTTGTGTTTCCTCATGAATGAGAAAAGTATACTTGATAAGTTGGGTATATGTATAGGCATATACCTAAGTAGGGTTGTCAATTGATTTAATGCTTTTTGTTTTATCCTCTGTGGATTTTGTGAGACCTTGAGGGTCTTAGGGTCCCTACTGAGTATCATTATACTCACCCTTGCACAAGCTATGCCTGCACTTAGTTGTGTTTGGTGCAGACAACGGACAATGCTGACTGAGGACAAGAGTACCAGGACTGAAGGTAGCTCGGAGGTGGACCTTAGATAAGGCGTACCATAGAGACGACTGATCGAGAGTTGTACCAACGCTTCAGGTAGGATCCTTGGCGGGTGTTCACAGGAGCTCTTCCAGTTTACTTGTACTTTCAGTTTCTTGTACTTTCCAGTTGGGCTTGTATTCTGGCCCCTTTTACTTACTGCACTCACTCTGTTTACTATTCAGTTTGCTTGATTTCATATCTTGTTGTGTGCTTGGTTGTGTGTGATTATAGGTTATAAAGGCAATGCCTACCTAGTTTTAGGGAATACACCTTCGGTGCTAGTTGCCATCCCCTAGCCTATGGAAGGCGGGCTTGGGGTAGTCACAACACGGGCCCCGGGGGACGGGTCGTGACAAAATATCCTAATTATCCCAATTGGAATAAATTTTCCTAAATGGAATAAATGGCCAAAATCGGCCTATTGGCCTAATTGTTCCAAATGGTGTAAATTGGCCTAAATTGCATAAATTACCTTATTGTCTTAATTGGCCTAATTGGCCTAAATGGCATAAATTGTCTTAAATGGCCTAAATTGTCCTAAATGGAATAGATGGGATAATTGGCCTAAATGACCCCAGTTAGCCTAATTGTCCTAATTCACCTAAATTTCCTAAATTGTATAATTGGTCTAATTGTCCTAATGGCCAAATCAGCCTAAATTGGCCAAATCGGCTTAAATGTCCTAATCGGCCTAATTGGCCTAAATATTCTAAATTGGCCTAAATGGACGAATTGGCCTAAATGGCCTAAATTGTCTAATTGGCCTAATTGGACTAATTGATCTAAATGACCTAAATGACCTAAATATCCTAAATAGCCTAAATGGACTAAATGAACAAAATGACATAATTTCCTAATTGGCCTAAATGGCCCAAATGGCCTAAATTGGCTTAAATGGTCTAATTGTCCTAATTGGCATAAATGGATTAATTGGCCTAAGTGACCTAATTGACCTAATTGGCCTAAATGGACTAAATGAACTAATTTTCCTAATTGGACTAATTAGGATAAATGTTATAAATTATCCTAAATGGCCTAAATTGGCCTAAATTGGCCTAATTGGCCCAATTGGTCTAAATGGCCTAAATTTGTCTAAATGTTCAAAATGGCCTAATTGGCCTAAATGACCTAAATGGACTAATTGATATAATTGGCCTAAATGGCCTAATTGACCTAAATGGCCTAAATGACTGAATTGTTCTAAATTGACCTAAATGGCCTAAATTAGCCTAAATGGACTAAATTAGCTCAAATGGCCTAAATTGGCCTAAATGACCTAATTTTCCTAATTGGAATGAATTGGCCTGAATTTCCTAATTGGCCTAATTTGTCTAATTTTACTAATTAGTCTAAATGAGCTAAATTGGCCTAAATGGCCTAATTTTCCTAAATTTCCTAAATTGACTAATTGATCTAATTGGCATAATTGGCCTAAATGGCCTAAATATTCCTAAATGGCCAAAATAGAAAAAATGGCCTAAATGGCCTAAATGGCCTAAATTGACCTAATTGGCCTAAATTGCCTAAATTGCATAATTGGCATAATTGCCCTAAATGGTCTAAATTAGCCTAATTGAATTAAATGGAATAATCAGCCTAATTGGACTAATTGGTCTAAATTACCTAAATTGGCATAAATGGCATAATTGGCATAATTGGCCCAAATGATCTAAATTGGCCTAAATAGCCCAAATGACCTAAATTGGACTAAATGGACTAATTAGCCTCAATGAAATAAATTGGCCTAAATAGCCTAAATGAACTAAATTTCCTAATTGGCCTAATTGGAATAATTGGCCTAATCGACTTAATTGGCCTAAATTAGACTAAATGGGCAAAATATTCTAATGGGCCTAAATGGTCTAAAGGTCCTAAATTGGACTAATTGGCCTGAATTGGTCTCATTGGCCTCATTGGACTAAATGGACTAAATTGGCTTAAATAACCTAAGTGTACTAATTGTCCTAAATGGCCTAAATGTCCTAAATGGCCTCAATGGCCTAATTGACCTAATTGGTCTAAATGATCAAAATTGGCCTAAATGGCCTAATGGGCCTAAGGGTTGAATGAGCCTAAGTGTCCTAATGGGTCTAATGGGATTAAGTGGCCTAATGGGACTAATGGTCCTAATGGTTCTAATGGGATTAAGTGATCTAATAGGCCTAATGGGCCTAAGTGGCCTAATCGACCTCATGGGCCAATTGGGCCTAAGTGGCCAAATGGGTCTAATGGGTCTAATGGGCTTAATGTGTCTAATGGTTCCACTGGTCCAAAGTGAGATAATGGTCCTAAGTGGCCTAAGTGGACTAATGTGCCGAGTGGGCCCATTTGGCCTAAGTGTCCTAATGGGCCTAAGTGTCCTAATGGGCTCATTAAGTCCAATTCGGTCTAATGGGTCTAATGGGCTTAATGGGTTGAATGGACCAGTTGGGCCTAAGTGGTCTGATGGTCCTAATGGTCCTAACGGGACTATTGGGCCTATTGGACATAAGTATCCTAATGGGCCTAAGTGGCCTAATGGGCCCATTATGGAAAATTCTACCTAATATGATGAATGGATGAATTGACCTAATGGACCTAATGGGCCTAATGGGCCCAATGTGACTAATGGGTCTATGGGGCCTAATGGGCCTATGTGGACGAATGGTCCAAAGTGGCCTAAGTGTCCTAATGGGCCTAATGGGCCTAATGGGACTAAGTGGCCTAAGGGGCCTAAGGGTTCTAATTGGCATAATGGGTTTAAGCAGCCTAATGGGCCTAAGTGGCCTAATGTACCTAAGTGTCCTAAGTGACCTAATAGTCCTAATCGACCTATTAGGCCTAAGTGACCTAATGGGACCAATGGCCTAATTGGACTAATGGGCATAATGGGTCTAAGGGGTCTAAGGGGTCTAATGGGCCTAAGTGGATTAATGGGCCTAAGTAGCCTAAGTGACCTAATAGGACTAATGGGCTGATTGGTCCTATTAGGCCTAATGGGCACATTATGGCCAATTCGACCAAATGGCCTAATTGGCCTAATGGGCATAATGGGTCTAAGGGGCCTAATGGGGATAAGTGGCTTAATGAGCCTAAGTGACCTAATGGGCATATTGGGCATATTGGGCCTAAGTGGTATAATGGGGTTAATGGGTATGATGGGCCTAATGGGCCCATGATGGATAATTCAGCCTAATTGGTCCAATGGGCCTAAGTGGCAAAATGGGTCGAAGTGGACCAAGTTGGCTAATGGGACTAATGGGTCCAATGGGTCTAAGTGGCCTAAGTTGCCTAATGGGCCTAATGGGTCCAATGGGTCTATGTGGCCTAATGTCACAAAGTGTCCTAAGTTTCCCGATGGGCCTGATGGAACTAATGGGTCCAATGGGCCTAATAAGTTCAATGGGTCTAAGTGGCCTAATGGGAATAAGTTGCCTAAGTTTCCTAGTGTGCCTAATGAGTCTAATGGGTATAAGTGGTCGAATAATCCTAATTGGCCTAAGTTTCCTAATGATCCTAAGATGCCTAATGGGTCTAATGGGCCTAATGGGATGAATGGATTGAATGGGCCTAAGTGGCCTAATGGATCTAAGTGGAAGAATGGGATTAATGGGACTAAGTGGCCTAATCGACCGAATGGGACTAAGTGTCCAAATGGGCCTTATGGGCCTAAGTGGCTAATTGGGACTAATGGACCTAAGTGGGTGAATGGGCCTAATGAGCCAAATTGGCCTAATGTGGCATAGTGGGCGTAATGGGCCAAAGTGGAAGAATGGGCATGAGTGGCATAATGGTCCTAATGGGTCGAATGGGTATAAGTAGCCTAATGGTCCTAAGTGTCCTAATGGGCCTAGTGGGCCTAAGTGGTCGAATGGGCCTAATGGCCCTAATGCTCCTAATTGGCCTAATGGGTGTAAGTGGACTAATGGGCCTAAGTGGCCTAGTGGGCCTAGTGCGCCTAAGTGGCCGAATGGGCCTAATGGGCCTAATGCACCTAATGGGACTAATGGGCCTAATGGGTCCAATGGACTTGAGTGGCCTTATGGGCCTAATGGACATAATGGGCACAAGTGGTCTAATAGGAAAATGGGCCTAAGTGGCATAATGGGCCTAAGTATCCTAAGTGGCCTAATCGGCCTAATCGAACATATGGGCCTAATGGGCCTGATGGGCCTAAGTGGAATAATGGGCCGAGTAGGCCGAAGTGGCCGAATGGGCCTGATGGTCTTAATGGGCCGAAGTGGCCTAAGGGGCCTAATGGGCCGTATGGGCCTGAGTGTCCTAATGGGCCTCATGGGCCTAAGTGGCCTCATAGGCCTAATGAGACCAAGGGACCTAAGTGGCCTAATGGTCTTAATGAGCTTAATGGGCTTAATGGGCCTAACGGGCCTAGGTACCAAATGGGCCAAATGGGCCCAACTAGCCTATGGGGCCTAATGGGACTAAGTGGCCTAATGGGCCTAGGTGGCCTAATGGGATTAATTGGCTTAATGGGCTTAATGGGTCTAGAGGCCTAATGGTCCTAATGGGTCTAAGTGTCCGGATGGGCCTAATTGGCATAAGTGGAATAATGGGCCTAGGTGGCCTAATGGGACAATGTTGCATAATCAGCCTAATGGGCATAATGGGCCTAATGGGACTGATGGGCCTAAGTGGCCTAATGGTTCTAATGGGCCTAATGGGTCGAATGGTCCTAATTGGCCTAAGTTTCCTAATGGGCCTAATGGGCCAAAGTTGCCTAATCGCCTTAATGGGCTTAATGGGCCTAATGGTCCAATGGGCTGAATAGGCCTAAGTGGCCTATTGGGCCGAAGTGTCATAATTGTCATAATGGGATTAATGTGCCTAGTGGGCCTAAGAGGCCTAATGGGCCTAATGAGCCTTAGTGGCATAATCACCCTAATGTGCATAATCGACCTAATGGGCCTAAGTGGCCTAATGGGCTTAGTGGGATTAGTGGTCCTAGGGGCCAAATGGGCCTAATGGGCCGAATGGTCCTAATGGGCCTAATGGGCCTAATGGGACTAATGGGCCTAATTGGTCTAATGGGTATAAGTTGCCTAATCGACATAATGGGCTTAATGGTCCTAAGGGGCCTAATGGGCCTAATGTGCCTAAGTGGCATAATTGGCCAAATGGTCTTAATGGGCCCAATGGGCCTAAGTGGCTTAATCAGCCTAATGGGCCTAAGTAGCCCAATCAGTATAAGTGTCCAAATAGGACTAAGTGGTCGAATGGGCCTAAGGGGCCTAAGTGGCCTAAGTGGACTAATGGGACTAATGGGCCTAAGTGGCTGAATGACCCAATGGGCCTAATGGGCCTAAGTTTCCTAAAGTGTGTAATGAGCCTAAGGAGCCTAGTGGGATTAATGAGCCTAAGTGGCCTAATCCACCTAATGGACCTAATGGGCCTAAGTGTCCTAATGGGCCTAAGTGGCCTAACGGATCTAATGGGTTGAAGTGGCCAAATGGGCCAAATGGGCCAAAGTGTCCAAATGGGCCTAGTGGGCCTAATGAGCCAAAGTGGTTGAATGGGCCTAATGGGTCGAAGTGGCCCCGTGGGCTAAATGGGCCTAATGTTATTAGTGAGCCTAATGGGCCTAAGTGGCCTAATGGGCCTAATTGGCCAAAGTGGCTTAAGTGGCCTAATGGGCCAAATAGGCCTAAGTGGCCTAATGGGCCAAATGGGCCTAAGTTTCCTAATGGGCCTAATGTTCCTAATGAGAATAATTGGCCTAAGTGGCCTAATTGGCCTAATTGGATTATTGTGCCTAATGGTCCTAATGGGCCTAAGTGGCCTAATTGGCCTATTTGGTCGAAGTGGCATAATGGGCCTAACGTGCCTTATGGGCCTAAGTGGCCCCATGGGCCTAAGTGGCCCCATGGGCCTAAGTGGCCCCATGGGCCTAAGTGGCCCCATGGGCCTAAGTGGCCCCATGGGCCTAAGTGGCCTCATAGGCCTTGTTAACCTAAGTTTCCTAATGGGCTTAATGGGCCCAAGGGGCCTAATGGGATTAAGGGGCCGAATGGGATAAATGAGATTAATAGGCCTTGGTGCCAAATGGGCCTAAGTGTCAAATGGACCTAATGGGCTGAATGGTCCTAATGAGCATAAGGGGCCTAATGGGCCTTATAAGCCTAAGTGGACTAATGGGCCTAAGTGTATTAATCAACCTAATGGCATTAATGGGCTTAATGGGACTAAGGGAACAATGGGCCTAAGTGGCCTAATGGGCCTAAGGGGCCTAATGGGCCTAAGGGGGATAATGGGCCTAAGTGACCTAATGGGCCTGGGTGGCCTAATGAGATTAATGAGATTAATGGGCCTAGGGGCCAAATGATAATGATGGGCCTAATGGGTCAAATAGGCCTAAGTGGCCGAATGGGTCCAATGGGCCTAAGTGGCCTGATGGGCCTAATGGGTCAAATAGGCCTAAGTGGCCGAATGGGTCCAATGGGCCTAAGTGGCCTGATGGGCCTAGGTAGCCTAATCGGCCTAATGGGCCTAAGTGGCCTAATGTGCCAAATGGGCCTAAGTGGCCTAATGGGCCTAGGTGGCCTAGTGGGCTTAATGAGATTAATAGACCTAGGGCCCAAATGGGCCTAATGGGTCGAATTGGCCTAAGTGGCCAAATGAGCCTAAGTGGTCGGATGGGCCAAAGTTTCCTAATGAGCCAAATGAGATTAATAGGCCTAATGGAACTAGTGGGACTAAGTGACCTAATGGGCCTAATGGGCCTAATATTACTAATGGTCCTAATAAACCTAATGAGCCTAATGGGCCTAATGGGAAAAAGCTGCCTAATCAGTCTAATGGGCTTAATTGGCCTAATGGGCCTAATGGATCTAATGGGACAAATGGGAATAAGTGACCTAATGGGCCTAAGTGGCCTAATCGACCTAATGGGATTAATGGGCCTAGTGGTACTAAGTGTCTTAATGGGCCTAATGAACCTAATGGGCCTTAGTGTCCTAATTGACCTAATGTGCCTAAGTGGTTTAATGGGCCTTAGTGGCCTAATGGGATTAATGGGCATAACAGGTCTTAGGGAGAAATGGTACTAATGGGTTGAATGGGCCTAATGGGCCTAAGTGGCCTAATGGGTCTAAGTTCCCTAATTGACCTACTGGGCTTAATTGGTCTAATGGACCGAATGGGCCTAATGGGGCTTATGTGCCTAAGTGGACTAATGCTCTGAATGGCCCCATCGACCTAATGGAATTAACGGGCCAAGGGGGGCTAAGTGGCCGAATGGGGCTCATTGGCCTAATGGGCCTATTGGGTTGAAGTGGCCTAATGGGCCTAAGTGGCCTAATGTCCCTAATGGGCCTAAGTGGCCTGATGGGCCTTAGTGTCCTAATTGGCCTAAGTGGCCTAATGGGCGTATTGGGCCTAATGGACTTAAGTGGACTAATGGGCCTAATAAGCGTAAGTGGCCTAATGGGCTGAAGTGGTCAAATGGGCCTAATGGGTATAAGTGGCCCAATGGGCTTGATTGGCGTGATGGGCCTGATGAGACTCATGGACCTCATGGGCCTAAGTGGCATAATAAGTCAAATAGGCCTCAGTGGCCTGATGGGACTGATGGGCCTAACTGGCCTAATGAGCTGAATAGGGCAAAGTGGCCAAATGGGCCTAATGGACCGAAGTGGCCTAATGAGCCTAATGGGAATGATGGGAATGATGAGCCTAATGGGCCTAAGTGGCCTAATGTGTTGAATGGACCTAAGTGTCCTAATGTGCCTAATGGGCTTGATGGGTCAAATGGGCCGAATGGGTCTAAGTGGTTGAATGAACCTAATGGGTGGAATAGGCCTAAGTGGCCTAATGAGATGAATTAGACTAAGTCATGTAATGTGCCTAATGAGCCCAAGTGGTCGAATGTGCCTAATGAGATTGATGGGCCTGATGGGCCCAATGGGATTAATGGGCCTCAGTGGCTTCATGGGCTTGATGTCTTAATGGGCCTCATGGGCCTAGGTGGATGAACAGACCTAATGGGACTTAGTGGCCTAATGTGCCTAATGTGGCAATGAGACTAAGTGGCCTAATGGGTCTAATGGTCCTCAGTTGCTTAATGAGCCTAGTGGGCCAAAGTGGCCTAATGAGCTGAATGGGAATAAGTGGTCTAATGGGCCTAATAGGCCTAATGTGCCTAAGTGGCCTAATGGGCATGATGGGCCTCAATGGCATCATGGTCCCAATGGGATTAATGGACCTAAGTGTCCTAAGTAGCTGAATGGTCCTAATGGGCCTAAGCGGCCTAATGGGCATGATGGGCTTGATGGGTATAATGGGCCTAAGTGTCCTAATGGGTCGAATGGGCCTAAGTGGCCTAATGGGTTGGATGGGACTGATGGGCCTAATGGGCCTAATGGGCCTCACTAGTCTAAGTGGTCCAATGGGCCTCATGGGCCTTAGTGTTCTAATGGGATGAGTGGGTCTAATGGGCCTAAGGGGCCTGATGGGCCTGATTTGCCTAATGGGGCTCAGTGGCCAAATGTGCCTAATGAGCATAATGGGCCTGGTAGGCCCAATGGGCATAATGTGCCTAAGTGGCCCAATAGGCCTAATGTGCCTAAGTGACCTAATGGACCTAATGGGACTAATAGGCCTAAGTGGCCAAATGGAACTGATAGGCCTAATGGGACGAATGGTCTTAAGTGGACTAAGTGGCCTAATGGGGATAATGGGCCTAAGTGGCCTAATGGGACTTAGTGGACTAATGATCTTGATGGGCCTAATGGTCCGAATGGGCCTCAATGGCCTAATGGGCCTCATGGTCCTGATAATCCTAATGGGAATAATCTATCTAATGGGAAGAATGGGCCTAAATGGCTCAATTGGCCTAATGAGCCTAAGTGGTCGAATGGGCCTAATGAGCCTAAGTGGTTGAATGGGTCTAATGGACCAAAGTGAAAAAATGGGCCTAATGGGCCTAAGTAACCTAATGGTCCTAAGTGGACACATGGTCCTAATGGGCCTAAGTGGATGGATGGACCTAATGGGCCTCATGGGACCAATGGCCCTTAGGGGCCTAAGTGGCCTAACGGTCCTAGTGGGTCTAATGAGACTAAGTCACCTAATGGGCCTAATGGGTTTAAGTTGCATAATGGGATGAATGGATCTAATGTGAATAGTGGACCTAAGTGGACAATGGAACTAATGGGCCTAATGGGCCTAAGTGGCCCAATCAGCCTAATCGAAGAATTGTGGCTAATGGGATTAAGTGGCCTAATGGCCCAATCAGCCTAGGTGGTTGAATGGGCCTAAGTGGCCCATTGGGCCTAACTTGCCTGAGTTTCCGAATGGTCCTAATGGAGTTGATAGGTTTAAGTGGTTGGCCTAATGGTCTGAATAGGCCTAAGTGTTCTAATGGGCCTCATTAGCCTAAGTGGCCCTCATGGGCCTATTAGCCTAAGTGGCCTAATGGTCCGAATGGGCCTAGGTGGCCAAATGGGCATAATGGGCCCAAGGGGCCTAATGGTCCCAATGGGACTAATTGGATTAACAGAACTAGGTGCCAAATGGGCTGAATGGGCTTAATGGGCCTAATGGGCTGAATGGGCCTAAGTGGACTAATGGGCCTAAATGGCATAATTGACCTAATGGTATTAATGGTACTAATGGGCCTAATGGGCTTAATGGGCCTAAGTGGCATAGTGGACCTAAGGGGTATAATGGGCCTAAGTGGCCTAATGGGCTTTTGTGGCCTAATGGGCATAATGGGCTTAATGGGCCTAGGGGAAAGTGGTCCTAATTGGATGAATGGACCCCAGCGGCTTAATAGGCCTAATCAACCTAATGGGCCTAAGTGGCCTAAATGGCCTAATGGTCATAGTGGATCTAAAGGGCCTAATGGGCCTAATGGGAATAAGTTGTCTAATGGGCCTAAGTGGCCTAATGGGCTTAATGGGTTTAAAGGGCTCATGGTCCAAATGGGCCAAATGGGCCTAATTGGCCTCAGTGGACTAATGGGCCTAATGGGTCGAAGTGGCCTAATGGGACAAAGTTGCCTAATTGAACTAATGGGCATAATGGGGCCAATGGACCCAATTGGCCAAATGGACCTAAGTGGCCTAATGGGACTAATGGGTCGAATGAGCCTAATTGGCCTAGGTGGAATAATGGGAAAAAGTTTCCTAATTGGCCTAATGAGATTAAGGGGTCTAATGGGCCTAAGTGGACTAAGTGGTCTAATGGGCCTAATTGGCCAAAACAGACTAATGGTCTTAATGGGCCTAGTGAGCCTAAGTGGCCTAATGGGCCTTAGTCGCCTAATCAGCCTAATGGAGACAAGTGGTATAATGGGCCTAAGTGGCCTAATGATCTTAATGGGCTTAATGGTCCTAGGGGACTAATGGGCCTAATGAGATGAATGGACCTAATTAGCCTATGTGTCCTAATGCACCAAATGGGCTTTTGTGGCTTAATGAGACCAAGTTGACTAATCGGTCTAATGGGATTAATGGGACTTAGGGGGATAATGGGAGTAATGGGCATATTGTGCCTAATGGGACTAAGTGCACTAATGAGCCTATGTGGCCTAATCAGCCTAATGGGCTTAATGGTCCTAGTGGGCCTAGGTTCCCTAATGGGCCTAAGTTGCTTGATCGGCCGAATGGGCCTAAGTGTCCAAATAGTTCTAAGTGGCCCAATGGGCATAATGGGCCTAAGTGGCCTAATGGACCTAGTTGACCTAAGTGGTCGAATGGGCTGAATGTGCCTAAGTATCCCAATGGCCCTAATGGGCCTAATGGGCCTAATGGGCATAAGTGTCCTAATGTGTCTAATGGGCCTAAGTGGCCTGATGGGCCTAAGTGGACTCATGGGCCTAAAGAACCTTTGTGGCCTAATGGGCCTAAGTGGCCTATGTGGTCCAATGATCCTAATGGGCATAATGGGCATAATGGGTCATATGGGCCGAATTGGCCTAATGACCTAATGGGACTAAGTGGATGAATGGGAAAAATGGGTTTAATGGGCTTAAGTGGCCCAATGGGCCTAATGGTCCCAATGGGCCAAATGGTCCAAAGAGGCCTAATGGGTCAAATGGGCCGAATGGGCTAAATGGGATGAATGGGCCTAAGTGGACCAATCGGCTTAAAGGGCCAAATGGGACAAAGTGTCCTAATAGACTAAAGTGGGTGAATGGGCCTAAGTGACCTAATGTGGCTAATGGGCCTAAGTGGCCTAATGGGGCTAATGAGCTAAAGTGGAGGAATGGGCTTAAGTGGCCCAATAGGTCTAATGGGCCCAATGGGTGTAAGTGGCCTAGTGGGCCTAATTGTCTTAATGGGTCAAAGTGGCCTAATGGGCTAAATGGGACCAAGTGGCCAAATGAGCCGAATGGTCCTAAGTGGACCAACTGGCTGAATGGGCCTAATGGGCCTAATGGTCCTAAGTGGCCTGTTGGGCTTATTGGGCCTAAGTGGCCTCATGGGCCTAATGGGCCTAAGTGGCCTAATAGGCCTAATCAACCGAATGAGCCTAATGGGCCTAAGTGTCCTAATGGGACCAAGTTTCCAAATGGGTCGATTGGGCATTAGTGGCCCAGTGGGCCTAATTTTCCTATGTTGCCTAATGGGAAAATGGGATGAATGGGCCTAATGGGACTAAGTGGCCTAATGAGATAATTAGTCTAATGGCCCTAAGTGGCATTGTGGGTCTAAGTGGCCTAATGAGCCTAAGTGGCCCAAATGGGCCTAATGGCCCGAATGCGCCTAATGGATCGAATGGGTCTAAGGGCCTGAATGGGCCTAACATACTGTTTGGGCCTAATGGTCCAAAGTGTCCTAATGGGTCTAATGGCCCGAATGGGCCTAAGGGCCTAATGGGACGAATGTGCCTTAGGTACAAAGTGTACCAATGGGATTAATGGGCCTAACTGGTCTAAGGTGCCTCATGGGCCTAATGGCTCGAATGGGCTTAATGGGCCAAATGGACCAAAGTGGCATAATCGGTCTAATGGGCCTAAGTGACCTAATGGGCCTAAGTGGCCTAATGGGAAAACGTGGCCTAAGGGGTCTTAGTGGCATAATGGGCCTAATTGGCCTAATGGGCCTAAGTGGTCGAATGTGCCTAATGGGCCTAAGGGGAATAATGGGCCTAATGGGCCTAAGCGGGCTAAGTGGCCTAGTGGGTCAAAGTGGCCTAATGGGCCTGATGGGCCTAAGTCGCTTAATGGGGCTAAGTAACCTAATGGGCCTAAGTGGCCTCATGGGTGTAATGGGCCTATGTGGCCTAATGGGCCTAATGGGCTTGATGGGTCGAATGGGCCTAATGTGATGAATTGGCCTAATTGGCCCAAGTGGCCTAATGGGCCTAAGTGGCCTAATGGGCTGAAGTGGCCTCATCAGCATACTAGACCTAAGTGGATGAATGGACTGAATGGGCCTAATGGACCTAATGGACCTAATGGTTCTAAGTGGCCTAAGGGGCTTAATGGGCCTAAGTGGCATAATCGACCAAATGGGTTTAATGGGACGAAGTGGCCTAATGGGACTAAGTGGCCTATTAGGCCTAGTGGGCCCAAGTATCCTAATCCTCCTAATGGGATTAATGGGCCTAAATGAACTAATGGTCATAATGGGACGAAGTGGACTAAGTGGCCTAATGGGCCTAATGGGACAAAGTAGCCTAATAAACCTAATGGGCCTAAGTGGCCTGATGGGCCTAAGTTGCCCGATGGGCCTAAGTGGCCTGATGGGCCTAATGGTTTTAAGTGGCCTCATGGGACTAAAGGGCCTAACTGGCCTCATGGGTCTAATGGGCCCCACTAGCCTCATGGGCCTAATGGGCCTAAAGGGCTTAAGGGGCCTAAGTGGACTAATGGGCCTAATCTGCATAATGGACCTATGTAGCCTAATGGGCCTAATGGGAGTAATGGTAAGTGGTCGAATGGGCCTAAGGGGCCTAATGTGTTGAATGGTATTAAGTGGCCTAGTGGGCCTAAGTAGCCTATTGGGCCTAAGTGACCTAATCAGCCTAATGGACCTAATGGGCATAATGGTCCTAAGTGGTCGAATGGGCCTAATTGGTTAATTTGCCTAGTGGTCCTAATGGGTATAATGGTCCTAAGTGGTCTAATTGGCCTAGTGGGCCTTATGGGCCTAAGCGGCCTAATGGACCCAATCGGCATAAGTGGCCAAATGGGCCTAATGGGCCTAATGGGACAAATGTTCCTAATGGGCCTAATGGGCCTAAGGGGGCTACTATTTTTGCGCCGGGTCAAAAATGCCTATAAATATGAGGTGAACCCCTCTCATTTGTTAATGCTCGACACTTAGAAGAAAACTCGAGATCTGGTGCGTGTAAAATTATACGCTAAGGGGGTTGCGTGAAAATAAAGGAGTTTGCGCGAAAAGAGGACAGTTGTGTGAAAAGAAAAAAGGTTGCGTGAAAAAGGGAAGTTGCGTGAAAAAGTTTTTTGTTCCAAAAAGGAATTTTTACGTGCAAGGCATTGGAATTTCACGCAAGATATCCTAAATGCTGCGTGAAAAATTTTGGTCTTCGCACATATTCAGTTGTGCGTATGGGAGTTCTTACCAGCTTCTGGGTAGGAAAGTGAATATTTGTACTTCAGAGAATACAATTGTTCTACTGTGAAGAAGCACTGAAATACTATAATTCCCTATTTGTGCTAAGAGGGTGCACACACGCTTATGGATTGTTTTCCATGTGCTACACGAGTCTAAGGGTATATCCTACTCGTTGTATTCTACATCGAAGGATTGTTTTCTAGTGGATTGTGTGGTAATGTATTATTTCTGTACCATACCAAGGACGTAGCTACTCATGTTGAGTAGTGAACCTTGTAAATCTTGTGTCGTGTGGTTGTGTGTGCTTAGCAGAGAAGAAAATCTTTAACAGGAGGTGAAGGTTGTTTCAATTTGAAGGAAACATAAAAAGAAAAAGATATCACTGATTCACCCCTCCCCCTCTAAGTGGTTCTTGGATCCCAACTGAAAACTTCAACTATGCCAAAGCAGCCTAATGGGACTAAGTGACCTAATGGGACCAATGGGGCTAAGTGGCCTAATGACCCTAAGTGTCTTATGGGATTAATGGGCCTAATTGGCTTAATGAGTATAAGGGTCATAAGTGGCTAAGTGTCCTAATGGGCCTAAAGGGCCTAATGGGACTAAGTGGTCTAATGGGGCGCACGGGACTAACATGCCTAAGTGGCCTAATGGTCCCAATGGGCCTAAGTGGCCTAAAGGGACTGATGGGCCTAACAGGACTAATCGTCCTAGGTGGCCTAATGGGCCTACATGGACAATGGTCCTAAGTGGACCAATGGTCCTAAAGATCCTAATCATCCAAAGGGACCTAATAGACCCAAGTGGTATAATCATAGCCTAATGGGTCTAAGTGGTCGAATGGGCCTAATGGGAACAATGAGCCTATGTGGCCCAATGGGCCTAATGGGCTTAAGTGGCATAATGTACCGAATGGGACGAATGGGCCTAAGTGGCCTAATCGGTCTAAAGGGAATAATGGTCTAATGTAGCATAATGGGCCTAGGTGGCATAATCGGCCTAATGGGCCTAATTGGCCTAATGGTCCTAAAGGGATTAATAGGACAAAGTGGCATAATGGGACTAAGTGGCATAATCGTAACCAAATTGGCCTAAGTGACCAAATGGGCCAAATGGTCCTAAGTGGCCTAATCAGCCTAAAGAGACAAATGGGCCAAAGAAGCCTAATGAGCCTAAGTGTCATAATCGGCCTAATGGGCCTATTGGCCAAAGTGTCATAATGGGCCTAATGGGACTAAGTGACTTAATTGGATAATCGACCAAAGGGGTGTAATTGTCCTAAGTTATCCAATGGGCCTAAGTGGCCGAAGGGGCTATATCAAATGAATTGGCCTAATGGACCGAATGGGCCTAATGGGCCTAAGTGACTTAATTGGATGAATGTGCCTAAGTGCCCTAATGTGCCTAATGGGCCTATGTGGCCTAATGGCCCTGATGGGATGAATGGGCCTAATGGTCCTGATTGGCCTAAGTTTCTTAATGGGTCTAAATTGCCTAATGGGCCTAAGTGGCCTAATGGGACTAATAGGTCAATTAGGCCTAAGTGGTGTAATGGGCCTAATGAGCCGAATGGGCTTAAGTTGTCTAATGGGCCTAATGGGCTAAATAGGATGAAGTTGCGGAATGGGCCTAATGGGTCGAAAGGTCTTAATGGGCCAAATGGGCCTAATGATCCTAATGGACCTAAGTGGCCTAGCAATCCTAATGGGCCTAGGTGGCCTAATGGGCCTAAGTGGACCAGTTGGTCTAATGGGCCTAATGGGTTGAATGGACCCAATGGGTCGAAGTAGACTAGTGGGGCGAATTGGCCAAATGGGCCTAATTGGATGGAGTGGCCTAATGGGCCTAATGGCCCCAATGTGCCTAATGAGCCCAATGTGCCTAAGGGGCCTACTGGACCGAAGTGGCCTAATGGGCCGAATGGGCCTCAAGGGTCTAATGGGTATAATGGTTTGAATGGCCAAATGGGACTAAAGGGTCTAATGGGGATAACAGGCCTAATTTGTCGAATGGGTCGAATGGGTCTAATGGGCCTAGTGGTTCAAAGTGGCTCAATGGACCCACTAGTCCTAATGGACCTACTGGGCCTAATGGACCTAATGGGCCTTAGTGGCCTAATGGTCTTAAGTGAAAAAATAGACATAATGCGTATAATAGTTGTAATGGGCATAATGGACCTAAGTGAACCAATGGTCCTAATGGGCCTAAGTGGATGAATGGGCCCAATGGGCCTAAGTGGACCAATGGGCCTAATGAGACTAAGTGGTCTAATGGGCCTAAGTGGCTGAATGGGAAGAATGGGCGGAATGGGTCGAATGGGCTGAATGGGTCGAATTGGGCGATTGGGTCGAATGGGCCTAAGGGTCCTAAGTGGCCTAGTGGGCCTAAGTGTCCTAATGGGCCCAATGAGACTAATGGTATTAATGGTTCTAATGGGACAATGTGTAATAATGGGCCTAAGTTTCCTAATGGACATATGGGCCTAAGTTTCATAATGGGCCTAAGGGGCCTAAGTGGCCTAATGGGCCAAGGTGGACAAATGGGCCTAATGGGCCTAATGGGCCTCAGTGTCCAAATTGGCCTAATGGGAATAATGGGACTAAGTGTCCTAATGGTCCTAATGGGCCTAAGTTGAACAAATAGACTAATGAGGCTAATGGTCCTAATGGGCTTAAGGGGGTTTACTGGGCCTGTTGGGCCTAATGGGCCTACTAGGCTTAATCGGCCTACTGGGCCTAATGGGACTACTAGGCTTACTGGGCCTAATGGTACTAAGTGGAGTAATGGGTCTAAGTGACCTAATGGCCATAAGTTTCCTAATGGGTCTAATGGGTCTAAGTTTCCTAATGGGTCTAATGGGCCTAATGGACCTAAGTGTCCTAATGGGCCAAAGTGGACAAATGGGACTAATGGGATTAATGGGCATAATGGGATGAAGTGGACAAATGGGAATAAGTAGCCTAATGGGACTAATGGGCTTAAGTGGACTAATGGACCAAATGGGCTTAAGTGGCCTAATGGGCCTAATGGGACTAATAGGCCTAAGTGGCTAGATGGGACTAAGTAGCCTAATGGGCCTAATGGGCTAAATGTGCCTAAGTGGACTAATGGGACAAAGTGGACGAATGTGCCTAATGGGCATAATGGTTATAATGGGCCTAATGGGCCTAAGTGGTCTAATGGGCCCAATGGGCCTAAGTGTCTTAATGGGCCTAAGTGGACTAATGGACCTAAGTGGCCTAATGGACCTCATGGGCCTAATGGGCGTATGTGTCCTAATGGACCTAAGTGGTCGAATGGGCATAAGTCGCCTAAGGGGACTAATGGGCCTAATGGTCCAAAGTGGCTGAATGGGACTAATGGGCCTAATGGGACTAAGTCACCTAAGGGGACAAATGGGCCCAATAATCCTAAGTGGTTGTATGAGACTAATGGGCCTAAGTGGCACAATGGGCCTAATGGGCCTAACTGGGTAAGTGGGCCTAAGTGGGTGAATGGGCCTAAGTGACATAATGGGCCTAATGGGCCTAACTGGCCTAATGTTCCTAATGGGCCAATGTGGCATAACGGGCATAATGGGATAATGGGCCTAATGATCCTAAGTGGCTGAATGGGCCATAAAACCCCAAGTGGCATAATTGGCCAAATAGTCCAAATGGGTCTAAGTGTCTTAATGGGTCTAAGTGACCTAATGGGACTAATGAGACTAAGTGGACTAATGCATCTAAGTGGACTAATGGTCCTAAGTTCCCTGATGGGCCTAATGGGCCGAAGTGATGTATGGGTTTAAGTGGTTGAATATGCCTAATGGGCCTATATGGAGGAGTTAGCCTAATGGGTCGAGGTGGCCTAATGGGCCTAATGGGAATAAATGGAACAATGTTCCTAATGGTCCTAATGGTCCTATAGGGAATAATGGGCCTAAGTGGCCTAATGGGCATAATGGGCCTAAGTGGCCTAATAGGCAAAATGGACCTCAATGGCCTAATAGCCCTAATGGACATAATGGGTTGAATGGGCCTAAGTGACCTAATGGGACTATGTATCCTAAGTGGCCTAATGGGCCTAAGTGGACAAATGGGCCTAATGGGCCTAAGTGGTCGAATTGGCATAATGAGTTGAAATGCCCTAATGGGCCTAAGTGGCCTAATGGGACTAATGGGTTAATGGTAATAATGGGCCTAATAGGACTAATGGGTCTTAGTGTCCTAATGGGACTAATGGGACTGAGTTGCCTAATGGGCCGAATGGGCCTAAGTGGCCTAATGGGACTAATGGGCCTAAGTGGCCTAATGGGATTAATGAGCCTCAATGTCCTAATGGTCCTAATGGGCCTAAGTGGATTAATGAGACTAATGGTATTAATAGGCATAATAGGATGAATGGGCCTAATGGGCCTAAGTGGCCTATTGGGTCGAAGTGGCCTAATGGGCCAAATGGGCTTGTGTGGCCTAAAGGGCCTAATGGGCCTAAGTTTCCTAATGGGCCTAATGGAATGAATGGGCCTAAGTGTAATAATGGGAAAAAGTGGCATAATGGTCTTAAGTTTCCCAATGGTCTAAAGTAGCCTAATGGTCCTGATGGGCCTAATGGGCCTTAGTAGCCTAAGGGGCCGAAGTGGCATATTGGGGCTAATGGTCCTGATGGGCCTAATGGGATTAATGGGCCTTAGTGGTCGAATGGGCCTAAGGGGACAAGTGGCCTAAGGGGCCTAAGTTTCCTAATGGGCCTAATGGGACTTAGTGGCCTAATGGGCCTAATGCGTTGAATGGGCCTAAGTGGCATAATGGGATTAATGGTCCTAATGGGCCTAAGTAGCCTAATGGGCCTAAGCGGCCTAATGGTCCTAAGGGGCCTAATGGCCTAATGGGTCTAAGTGGCCTAAGGGTCCTAATGGGATTAATGGGACTAATGGGTCATGGCCTAATGGGCCTTAGTGGACTAATGGGCCTAAGTGACCTAATGGGCCTAAGTGGCCTAATGAGTTTAGTGGGCCTAATGGGCATAATGGGCCTAATTGGCCTAATGGGCCATATAGGCCTAAGTGGCCTAATGGGCCTAATCCAATGTGCTTAATGGGCCAAATGGTCCAAATGGGCCTAAGTGGCCTAATGGAATGAATGTCCTAAGTGGCCTAGTCAGCCTAATATGCCTCATGGGCCAAAGTTTCCTAAAGGGATTAAGTTAATGGGTCTAATGGGACTAATGGGTTGAATGAGCCTAAGTGGCCTAATGGGCATAATGGGCCTAAGTGGCCTTTTGGGCCTAATCTAATGAACTTAGTAGGCCAAATTGACCTAAGTGGACTAATAGGCTGAATGGGCCTAATGGGACGAAGTGGCCTAATGGGACTAATTGGCTGAATGGGACTAATGGGCGTAATGAGACAAATGGGTCAAATGGTCCCAATGGGTCTAATGGGACTAAGTGTCCTAATGGGCCTAATGAGCCTAATGAATGAACTTGATGGATCTTCACTCTCCTGGATCCCAATTCTCCCCCTGCCTCATCTTCCCCTCCTGGGGCTTTGAGGGTCTGGTCGATGGTGATGGTGTCGCTTAACCTAGTACATCTTCATCCTTATCTTGCTTTCTTTTTCTTCCCTATTGAATTATGTGGCTTTCTGGTGTGGTCATCACATGCCACTCACCACCCCTCTTTCGGTCTATCCTTGCGCATTGGATCCCCCATTCTAGGTTTGTGTGTGCGGGTGCTTTAGACGGCTTGGGTCAGTATTGGTGAGTGCATCTGGTGCCTTCTTTCTCTTCTACCCATAATGGCCTACCCATCACGTTTGAATCCACTTTGGTCAGGCTAGATTCGGGATCTAGGCCTACTTGGGATGGTGCTGGAGTAGGGATGGCAATGGTCTCAGCTTGGGTTCATTCCTCTGTTTGGATCCTTCTCTATTTTGAGGATGCAGATTAAGGTCTCATATGGTGATTTTTTTGGGGATTTATTCTTTTTCTCTATTATTGGTTCTCTATTTTGTTGGACCAATACATTTTCCGGATTTTCCCCTACCAAGGCCTCCATCTTCTCATCCTTCCTGCGCTCATTTCCCTGTTAGTCCAGTGCGAAGGTCTTCATTGAGGTTCTAGGAGGTGTGGATCGAGTGTCTTAGGGTCTTCGGGAGGGAGAATGGACCATCTTTGATGGTTTAAATGATTTTGATGTTCTGTTTTGATGGTTTTTTAGTGGTGATGTTAGAGTTTTATAGTGGTGATATGAAGACATCTGTGGTGATTAGTGGATGTCCTGGTTCATTTTTCTATGTTTCTCGGCTCTGAAGATGATAATCGATGATGACGAAGGTGGTGTTCCCTATAGGGATGTGGTGAATTTGGAGATGATGGTTACGAAGATGATGTTCAGAATGGATGACAATGAGGTGATAACGATAACGGGTGATGATGATGGAGACAACTTCTTCGACGTGATATCTTCAATGCAGTGGATTTTATGAAAATTTATAAAATGATTTAGAGGGCATAATGGGTCTAAGTGGCCTAATATGCCTAATGTGTTGGGAGCAAGTTGGATAGGAAAGGAAGTAATAAGAGTTTTCTGTTACATATTGTTGTCTATTATTGTCAAAGAAGATAAATAAATTCACTTTGTAAAGGACTTGAAAACCATACAATGCTTTGTTGAATTATATTTCACAAATATCATAAATTAGGAGAAATTTTGATGCAATACTTGTGAAGGAAAGGGTGAGTAAATGTACTTACAATCATATTTAGTTTTTATTAGAAGGAAATATGCTAGTGGAATACATGGAAGGTTCAGTACTTTCTGCTGAAAATCTGACAATGCTAAAGGTGTTCGATCAAAGACTATACATCACGATAGATATGGTTTGTGATGAAAATAGTTTTTTGCTGAATACTCTAGATGATAATGAAGAAGAATTGGTGTTTTGGAAAAGGAGAGACTTGTGTGAAGGATTGTTTTTTTGCGCGCAAGATTGAAGGGAGTTTGGAATGTTGCGGGAAATGCATGATTCGAGGTTAAAACTTCAAAAAATGGAAAAGGCATGAAGTTCCAGAAAGATTCAAGAAGTCATGAAAGATGAGGATGGCATGAAAGATACGTATGCGCCCAATGAAAAATCAAATGGGGTTTTGTGCGATGTGTTAGGATCTTGCGCGACACATAGGGGTTTTTTCACATTGGGGCCGACGAGGTCTATAAATAAGAAGTGACCCCCTCACATTTGATGAGCTCGAACCTTAGAGAAATCCCGAGCTCTGGGCATGAATGAATTTTAATAAAATGGAAGTGCGTGAAATAAATAGAGTTATTCGCATGAAGGTGAAGTTGATCACAAGAAGAGAGTTGCACGCAAGATTGAGTTGTGCGAAAGAGGTGTTTCACAACAAAATTTTAATCTTGCATGTGTAGCATAAAAGTTGTGCGCAAGACGCCTAAAAGGGTGTGTGAAATATTTGGGTTCTTCGCACATATTCAGTTGTGTGTATGATAGTTCTTACTAACTTCTGGTTAGGAAAGTGAATATTTGTACCTTAGAGGATACACCTGCTTAATTGTAAATAAGCACTAATATACTATAATTCCTTATTTGTGCTAATAGGGTGAACACGCGCTTGAATATTGTTTTCCAAGTGCTACACGAGTGTAAGGGAATATCCTACACATTGTATTCCACATTAAAGTATTGTTTTCTAGTGGATTGTGTGGTACTAGACTATTTTCATAACATACCAAGGACGTAGCTACTCTTATTGAGTAGTGAACCATGTAAATCTTGTGTTCCTATGATTATGTGTGTTCAGAAGAGAAGAAACTCTTTAAAAATATGTTAAAGTTATTTAAAAAGGAAGGAAACATAAAAATAAAAAGATATCATTGATTCAACCCCTCCCCCTCTCAGTGACACTTGGATCCTGACTGGGTAACTTCATAATGGGCCTAATTGTCCTAAGTGGCCTAATATCCCTAATGGTCCTAAGTTGCCTAATGGGAAGAAGTGTCCCAATAGGCCTAAGGATCCAAATGGGCCTAAGTGGCCTAATGGTCCTAGTGGCTAATGGGCCTAATGGGCCTAATGGGCCTAAACGACCTAAGTGTCCTAAAGGGAAAAATGTGACTAATTGGCCTAAGTGGCTGAGTGGGATTAAGTGGCCTAATGGGACAAAGTGAACTAATGGACCTAATGGGCCTTAGTGGCCTAAGGGGCCTAAGTGGACTAATGGGCCCAATGGATAATGGGCCTAATTGGACTAAGTGACCTAAGTGGCCTAATGGGCCTAATGGGACAAAGCATACTAAGTGGCCTAATGGGAGAAATGGGTCTAAGTGGCATAATGGGCCTAAGTGGCCTAGGTATCCTAATGGGCCTAATGGGCCTAATGGGCCTAAGTGGCATAAGTTACGGGCGTAATGGGCCTAATAGGCTCAATGTGTCTAAGTGGCCTAATGGGCCTAAGGGTCCTAAGTGGCCTATTGTGCCTAAGCGGTCGGAGTGGCCTAAGGGGTTAAATGGGCCAAATGGGCTCAATGGGACAATTGGGCTCAATGGGCCTAAGTGGCCTAATGGGACTAAGTGGCCTAAGTGTCCTAATGGGCCTAAGCGGCCTAAGTGGCCTAAGGGTCTAAATAGGACTAATGGGTTCAATGGGCCTAAGTTGCCTAATGGGCCTAAGTGTCTGAATGGGCCTAAGTGGCCTAATGGTCCTAAGTGGCCTAAGTGACCTAATAGGCCTAATGGGCCTAAGTGGCCTAATGGGCCTAATGGGGCTAATGTGAATAATTGACCCAATTGTCCTGATGGGATGAATGGGCCCAATGGTCCAAGTGGACCTAATAGGCCTCAGTGGTCTAATCTTCCTAAGTGGCCGAATTGGCCCAATGGGCCCAGGTGGCCTAATCGGCCTAATGGGCCTAATTGGTCGAATGGGCCTAAGTGGCCAAATGGTCCTAATGGGTTGAATTCACATAATGAGCCTAATGGGCCTAAGTTTCCTATTGGACCTAATGGGACTAATGGGCCTAAGTGGCTTAATGGGCCTTTGTGGGCCTAAGTGGACCAATGGGCCTTTGTGGGCCTAAGTGGACCAATGAGCCTAAGTGGCCTAATCATCCTAATGGGACTAAGTGGACTAATGGGCCTAATGCCAATTGGGCCTAAGTGGCCTAATGATCCTAATGGGCCTAATGGAACTAATGATCCTAAGTGGCCTAATCGGTGTAATTGGCCTAATGGGCCTAAGTGGACTAATCGTCTTAATGGGACTAATGGGCCTAAGTGGAATAATGAGCCAATGGGCCTAAGTGGCCTAATGGGCCGAATGAAACAAATAGGACTAAGTTACCTAATGGGTATAAGTGACCAGATGAGCCTAAGTGGCCTAATCAGTCTAATGGGCCTAATTAGGTCTTAGGTATTAGTGTTTCAGATATAGTGTTTTGGCTCTAGGTTTTAGGATTTTTTTGGTTCTCATTGGCCGAAATTGGTCTAAATTGGCCAAATTTACCAAATGGCCAAATGAAAAATTAGCCTATTGGTTCAATGAACTAATGGGATATTTTCCTAATGATTTAAATGACCTAATTAGTCTAAATAGCCTAATGGACCAATAGCCTAAGGGCCTAATTTTCATAATAGACTAATTGGAATAAATGAACTAATTGGTCTAAATAGCCTATTTAGTCAAAATGGATTAAATTTTCTAATTAGATTAAATGGACTAATTGGCCTAATTGATCAAATTAGCCTAATTGGCCTAATTGTCCTAAATTGGCCTAAATGTCCAAATGGGTCTAAATGGTCTAATTGGTCCAAATAGACTAAATGGTCTAATTGGATTAAATTTTTTAGTTTGCCTAATTAGTTTAATTGGACTAATTGGCCCAAATTGGCGTAAATGGTCAAATAGACAAATAAAAAGTTGGCCAAATGATGTAATTAACTAATGGGATAATGGCCTAATGGCCAAATTGGTCTAAATAGCATATTGGCCTAATCGGCAGAAATGACCTAATTGGTCTAAATGTCCTAATTGGTCCAAATGGATTAAACGATATAATTGGATTAAATAGTCTAATTAGAATAATTTTCCTAATTTACCTAAATGGTTTAATTAGCCTAATTGTCCTAAATGGCCTAATAGACTAAATGGCCTAATGGACTAATTGTACTAAATGAATTAAAGGCCTAAATTTCCTACATCTTGTAAGAACCCAGTTCTTATTTTTGAGGTACATGTTTCTTATTTTCTCTTTTCCTTAAGTGTTTTTGAAAAAATAAGGAAAATGGGGAAAATCCTAAATTTTGGGACTACAGGTCGTGTACTATTCCACACGTTGTGTACTTTGGTCGTTTGGGATGAGTACACAGGGTGTGTGGCCATGCCGGCAACGAAGGGTGTGAAAACTGACTACACGCTGTGTAGTAGGTATTTACACGCCGTGTAGTCAGTCAGTAGGGAAACAGTAAGGCAGTGGAAGAAGCTGCTAGCTGGGCGACAGTACATGCCGTGTAGTCGAGAATACACACCGTGTACTCATGTTGATAGATGAACAGTTTGGCGGTGCCGCCAGAGGAATGGTTAAATTAGGGAAGTACATGCCGTGTAGTCAAAAGTACATGCCGTGTAGTTTGTTTTTTCTCTTAAAACGGACAGTAGCCTCCTCATTTGGAAGAGGAGGCTTTGGACGCATTTTGGAGCCTGGAGAGGAGGTCAGAGCTTTGAAGATATCTTGATCTCATGTCTGAAATCAGATTCTTCCGCCATCAATCTCATTGGAACCACACGAGTAAGAGCTTCCTTCTCCTTGTGTGTTTCTTGCCAATTATTCTTCTAAGGGAAGTTATATGAGGTTGAATGATAATCATTTTACCTCATATCTACGACGTTCTTGGACGTTTTAGAAGACGTCGTTCAGGTATACTGTTCTTGGGTGTTTAAGGTAGGTGGCTTGGTGTTTAATTTCCAACTGTTGTGTGTTTTTGTGTATTTTTATGCTACAAACCCAGGTTGGGGTATCGTGTGGCTGAGGCCTTGGCTGTTTAAATACCTAGAATTGTATATGTAATTAAATGTTATATTAAACTTCTGTTTGGGATCGCTGCTTGGATCCAGGACCACCCTGGGGGTGCGTTCCTCTCTTTAGCCATTTGCCCAGGATACCTGAGGGTATGACTTGTTTATATTATGTATTACTTTTTCCTTGAGAGGAATTGTGCTTTAATTGAATATTTACATGTTGGGCATGGCCCGATTACTTGTTTAGCCCGAGGGCAGTGTTATACTTAGCCTGAGGGAAGTGCATCTTTAGCCTGAGGGCAACTTCTTCTGTGCCTGTGGGCAGTAGACTCTGTGCCTGAGGGCGACACTTCATATGCCCGAGGGAAATATCTGTTATGCCTGAGGGCAATTACCAGCAGGTTGGATTCTGATTACTTGAGGGTAAGGGTTTGCGTATTTGAGGAAACTTACTATTTACATAGAAATTCACTGTAGTGGTTTCCTTATAATGAATGATTAAATGAATAATAAAATGGCAATATAACTGGTAAAGTTAGTTACTTTTGAGTACTGCTTAGTTTATTTAATTTTACTACTACACACTATTGTTGCATATTTTCATACAGTTGGGCATGGGCCTTTGGTGGGTGCCTACTGGGATTCATTTATCACACCCTGTTTGGGTCATGTCTTTGGCCCAAACAGATTATGTTTCTATAGGTGTGGATAAAGGAAAGGGCCCTTATACAGGTACTTTATTGCTGCTGAGGAGTAGGGGAGCATGGGACCGGGCCTAGGCTCACGATTCTACCAGCTATTTTGTTTTGCTTTGTTATACTCTGTATTGTATTTTACTAATATATAACATGTTATGGCTGTTTTCTTATAACTCGATACATGTTTCATCATATCCATATACCCGATTGGTTATCTTTTACTACAGTTGTTACATTAAATGTGTATGGTTTATTGCTTCCGTTGTTGTTGTATGATTTTCATTTTATTCCGCTGCACTACACTTTGTCAAATGAGGGTATAGTTTCCCCACTATCAGACCTGGGCCCTCGCTGCTAGTTGGCAGCCTCTGGCATTTAGGAAAATTTTCTTAAGGTCATGTGAACAATCGGGTTTGGGGCACCCGTTGAGTGGCACCCGGACCCGGGATGTTACAAAGTGGTATCAGAGGGTTCTTTCTTCTTCTTTTTTTGACTTACTATTTGCTGCCTTAGTTAGGGATAGGATGGAAGCGGTAGTTGGTAATAAGCTATGCTCGGGCATAGCTAACCCGTGTATAGGGAAAAGCCAGTCTACCTCGTATTTTTGCAATTTTTCTAATTTTTCAAATTTGACAGTTGATTTGATTTTCACCGTTGGGAGATGCACTTGTGATTGTGCTATTTATATGTTATCCATGGGTTCTATTTAGTTGCAAGCCGATGAGATGAGGGTATGCCATCTCATGCATCATTTAGGCACATGTTAGGAATCACATGCCTTGCATAGTTCCATGCCATGTAAGTGCATTAGAAATTGCATGTTGTGGCGATAGTTGTTGTGCTAGAAAAGCATGTTGTTGTGATAACTGCTTGATAAAATACCTGCTATGTGATAGGGTATCTTGGTATGAGTCTGTTGATAGAATGGATGCCAAGCTTTGGTTTTTGGGGAGTATGGGCCCTCATTGACCAGAATTTGGTAGATCATTAACTGTTTATTTAGTTATAACACAGATAAGATGTCAAACTTTGATTACCGGGGAGTATGGGCCCTCATGAATCATAATTTGACACTTAGGTGTTGTTTTTCAGTATTTTCTGGGTTTTAGAATAGTTTCTGAGCCTTACTATCTGGAGAAACCCAAGATACATGTCGTGTAGTTCCTTGGACACATGACGTGTGTTCTTCTATTCGGAAAGAAAAGAAAACTTTTTGAGTACATGCCGTGTACCTTAAGTACACGCCATGCAGTATCTTCCCGTGTCACAAACCATGTGGGCGGCGACACGGGGTGGAGAATGATTTGGGGAAAAACACGTCGTGTACCAGACATACATGCCGTGTAGTATTGACCCGGAGTCCGCTCGTGTAACTAAAAACACGGACAAAGGAGACATTAAGACATACACGTCGTGTCCACTGTGGAGCATGTCGTGTAATCTGGCCTGGGGAATCGGCCGTGTAACTAACAAATACGGGTTGGTGTCACCTCTTCTTGAACACGTCGTGTACCTGTGGGACACGCCATGTAGTCTTGTCTGAGGACAGACCGTGTGGACCTGACCATGTGGTTGGGAAAATGGGTGGTGTACACGCCGTGTGCGGGTGTAACACGCCATTTAGTGTCAAGCTGAGTAGTCATCCATGTCAAAAATGACATGGGTAGTTGGAAAATTACACCATACACATCGTGTAGTTGGTATACACGCTGTGTAGTTTTGTTGAATGGGAGCCGTGTGACTTAGCCGTGTAGAAGGACCCGGGAAAGGGAAGAGAAGTCAAGTACACATCGTGTAGTCAGTATACACACCGTGTAGTCTTGTTTTTAAAATATTGAATGCCTTCTTCCTCTTGTTTCCTTTTTGGGTTCCTTCGTTTCACTCTTTGATAATCTGGATCTAAGGCGTGTTTTGACCTTATAGAGTCATGCCACCGAGATGACCACGCGTTGTTCTCCAAGAGAGTGGCAACGATTGTAATCTAGAGATGGTTGGACATGGGCTACCATTAGACCCTTCAATAGAGCCAGATGTGGTGCCAGCTGTTATACCGGACACAGGCACGGAGGCGCAGTTCCATGAAGGCTTTATGCGGTTCATGCAGACCATCCAGGGAGCACTGCCGGCTGCCACATCTATGGCCGAGCTGACTCGTATCTTCCAGCAGCAGCATCCGCCTATGTTTTCAGGGGATGGCAGACCACAGGCTGCAGAATCTTGGCTGGGGTCTATGCAGACTATTTTTGAGCACCTAGAGATGCCACCAGGGCAGAGGGTCAAGCTCGCGATGTATATGCTGCGTGATTCCGCCAAGAGGTGGTGGGATGTTACCACCCAATCAGAGCATCACAGGGACATGGTGTGGGAAGATTTTCAGGAAGTATTCTATGACTTATTCTTTCCAGAGACGCTGAGGGTAGATAGAGCTCGAGAGTTCATGAATCTACAGCAGGTCACTATACCGGTGATGGATTATTCTACTCGTTTCACCAACCTTCAGCATTTTTCACCCATTCTGGTGGGTGATGAGACGGTGAGGGCCAGACTCTTTGAGGATGGTCTTCAGTACGACATCCAAGCACTAGTGAATGTTTTCAGGTTTCCTTCAGTACATGATATTGTGAACCAGGTGCTGATTATAGAGAGGAACCTGTGGGAAGTTAGTGGTGTGGGGCCGGGCAGTTCAGCACCAGTTTCTGGTACTATTTCTACTAGTAAAAGGAAGAGACATATGGGTTTCTCTCACGGTGACAGTACTAGCCATGCAGTTTCTTCTGGTGGCCCAGTCATGTGCTACCAGTGTGGTAGAGAGGGGCACAAGAGACCACAGTGTCCACGTGACCTAGTGGAGTGCCGAGCTTGAGGTAAGATGGGTCATCTGCAATGCTTTTGTAGGGCGTTTCTACCAGTGGCTAGTGAGAGGGGTTCTGTGCAGACTCCGCGTGCGGGAGCAGGACCATCAGCTTCTTACCAGTCGGGAAACTGGAATATGTCAGGGCGTGTAGGAAGAGATGGTGGTTATGGCCGTGGTAGCCAGACACCAGGATCTCAGAGGTAGCAGGGCGGGACAGCTTAGGGTAGCCAGGATGTGTCGTAGGGTCGCGGCACTGGGTAGGCATATGTAGTGCAATAGACCCAGCAGGAGCAGGATCCCAGACCTTCTACTGTCAGAGGTACTATTCTAGTAGCTTCTTTCTTATCTTCAGTACTTTTTGATACGGGTGCTACACATAGTTTCATATATATACCCGTCGTGGAGAGCCTTGGGATCTTTGTTTCTTATTCTTCCTCTACTGTTATGATGCTAGACACTCTGTTGGGAACTAGAACGGCTAGTGTGCGTAAGTACAAGGAGTACCCCCTTGAGGTTGGTGGGTGTCACTTTCTTTGGGACCTCTATGGCTTAGAGATGACAACATAAGACATCATTCTCAGGATGGACTGGTTGGTTCCCTTTCGATCCTTTGTAGACTGCTATCGTCGTAGGGTGAGTTTCACATCACCATAGGGTGAAGAGTTTCTATACAAGGGTAAATGGGATGTTGAGGCAAGTCGAGCTGGACCAGAGCATCGTGGATGAGGTGGAATCACAGCCCAAATTGCAAGTTTATATCTGGATGATCAGGGAACTTGTCAGTAGGATTTCCCTCCCATGGTTGATCGTTTCAGGGATGTTTTCACAGAAGACATTTCGAGTCTACCTTCAGAGCGAGAGGTGGATTTCTCTATTGATCTTGTGCCAGGAGTAGCACCAGTGTCCATTCCTCCTTATAGGATGGCTACACCAGAGTTTTAGGAGCTCAAGAGGCAGTTAGAAGAGTTATAGGCAAAGGGTTTCATCTGACCCAGTACTTCTCCTTGGGGTTCTCCGATACTTTTTGAGAAGAAGGCGGACAGTACCCTCAGACTCTGTGTAGATTATCGGAAGCTGAACCAGTTGACGGTTATGAACTGATATCCCTTGTCGAGGATTGATGATATTTTTGATCAACTTTGTGGATCACGAGTGTTCTCGAAGATTGACTTGAGATCAGGATATCATCAGCTGCGCGTGAGACCATTGGACATACCGCTTACAGCTTTTCAGAGCAGATATGGTCTGTACGAGTACTTGGTTATGCCGTTCGGACTCACGAATGCGCCAGTAGTTTTCATGGCTCTGATGAATCATGTTTTCCATCTTTACCTAGATTATTTTGTGGTAGTATTTGTGGATGACATCTAGGTGTACTCTCACACTCAACACGACCATGCCACACATCTTGAGATCGTATTGAGTACACTGAGGGAGCATCGACTATATGCTAAGCTCTCAAAGTGACACTTTTGGATGGACCAGATTCACTTCCTGGGTCATATGATCTCAGAGAAAGGTGTTTAAATAGACCCATAGAAGGTGAGATCAATAGTTTCTTGGGATCATCCTAAGAACATGTTTTAGATACGGAGTTTCTTAGGGCTGGATGGTTACTAAAGATGCTTCATACAGGACTTCTCCCGCTTAGCAGCGCCGTTGACAGGTTTGACTAAAAAGGGTGTGAAGTTCGTTTGGTCGGAAGATTGCGAGACATCCTTACAGGAGCTAACGGGAAGGTTTATATAAGCACTAGTCCCAATATTTTTAGAGCAAGGAAAGAGATATACAGTTTACTATGATGTATCAGGTATTGGACTGGGAGCAGTGTTGATGAAGGGTGACCGAGTAGTTGCATACGGGTCTCGGCAGTTGAGGCCACATGATTGGAATTACCCGACGCAAGATCTCGAGTTGGCTGCATTTGTTCAAGTGTTGCGCTATTGGAGACATTATCTCTTGGGAGATCATTTTTTGGTTTTTACCGACCACAAAAGTGTCAAGTATATTTTTACTCAGTGTGACTTGAATCTGAGGCAGCGAAGGTGGGTCGAATACCTTCAGTCCTTTGATTTTGAGCTTGCCTATACACCTGGTAAAGGTAATGTAGTAGCTGATGCACTGAGTCGGAGGACTCAGATACAGGTTATGCAGGAGGACAATGATGAGTGGTATCTTATGGCTTTGTTCTCTAAGATTCATTTGGAGGTGCATGATAGTCAGGGGCAGACTTATCTTTCCTCTATAGTTGTGACTTCTACCCTTCTGGATAGAGTGAGGATGAGACAACTATCAGATTCAGAAGACCTAGTTCTACGGGATTCGGTGGAAAGTGAGGAACCTCCTCCTGGATGGACGATAGGCGATGATGAAATTCTGCATTTCCATGGACAAGTATGGGTTCCATGGGATATACATGAGGAGATGATGCGGGAGTTTCATGCTTCAGCTTGGGAAGTTCATCCCGGAGTTACAAAGATGTACCGTGACTTGAGACGTCAGTACTGGTGGCTGGGTATGAAGAGGGAGATAGATGGTTTTGTTACAAGGTGTTCCACCTGTCAGCAGGTGAAGGCGGAGCATCGGAGGCCAGCCTAGCTTTTGTAGTAGTTACCCATTCCGGAGTATAAATGGGATGATGTCGCGATGGACTTCATGACTAGGTTGCCAAGGTCGCCTCGAGGAAATGATGTCGTGTGGGTTGTTGTGGACAGACTCATAAAAGTAGCTCACTTTTTGCCAATCAAGGAGACCTTTGGTGTTGACGAGCTCTGGAAGTTGTATATCCGGGAGATCGTACGTCTTCATGGGGTTCCTCGTTTTATCATTTCAGATAGGGACGCCCATTTTATGTCTCATTTCTAGAAAAGTTTTCAGAGGGAACTGGGTACACAGGTGCTTCTGAGCACAGCCTACCACCCTCAGACCGATGGCTAGTCATAGCGTACGATACAGGTGCTTGAGGACATGCTGCGTGCATGAGTCCTAGACTTTGGGGGCTCTTGGGGGAAACATATACCCCTAGTCAAGTTTGCCTACAATAATAGTTTTCAGGAAAATATTGAGATGGCACCATACAAGGCTTTATATGGTAGACCATGCTGATCACCTTTGTGCTGGTTAAAGGTAGGTGAGGAAGCTTTACTGGGACCACGTCTCATGCAGGAGACTTCTAAGTAGGTCCAGTTGATTCAGAAGCAGATGGCTACCGCACAGTCTCATCAGAAATCTTATGTTGATCGCTGTAGATGACCTTTGGAGTTTGTGGTCGGGGATCAGGTTTTTTTGCATGTTTCACCGAGGTTGGGACACAGGCGGATCAGGAGACATGGTAAACTTTCACCAAGGTATGTGGGGCCATTTGAGATTCTTAATAGATTCGGGCCGGTTGTTTATCGGTTTCAGTTACCTCAGAGGTACAGGGCCATGGACAACGTCTTCCATGTATCTTAGTTGCGCCGCTATCATTCAGACCCATCTCACATATTTTATCTAGAGGAGGTTGAGCTTCCAGTTGATGCGTCCTTTGAGGAGCATCCAATTCGTACCGTGGATTAGAGCACAAAGGTTCTCTGAGGTCGGTCAGTTCCTCTCGTACGGGTTCTATGTCAGCATGGCCGAGTGCAAGAAAAAACCTGGGAGCGGGAGACCGACGTACGTGCTCAGTGGCTAGAGCTGTTCTGAGATCTATCTTCTCCACCCTTGTAAGGGAAATTCGGGAACTAATTTCTTTAAGGGGGAAAGTTTGTAAGAACCCAGTTCTTATTTTGGAGGTACGGGTTTCTTATTTTCTCTTTTCCTTAAGTGTTTTTGAGAAAATAAGGAAAATGAGAAAAAATCCTAAATTTTGGGACTACACACTGTGTACTATTCCACACGCCATGTACTTTGTCCGTGTGGGATGAGTACATAGGGTGTGTAGACATGTCAGCAACGAAGGGTGTGAAAATCGACTACACGCTGTGTAGTAGGTATTTACATGCCGTGTTGTCAGTCGTCAGGGAAACAGTAAGTCAGTGGAAGCAGCCACCAGCTGGGCGACATTACATGCCATTTAGTCAAGAATACATGTCATGTACTCATGTCGACAGATGAACAGTTTGGCGGTGCCACCGGAGGAACAGTTAAATGAGGGAAGTACACGATGTGTAGTCAAAAGTACATGCTGTGTAGTTTGTTTTTTCACTTAAAATGGGCAGTAGCCTCCTCATTTGGTAGAGGAGTCTTTGGACATGTTTTGGAGCCAGGAGAGGAGGCCGGAGCTTTGAATATATCCCGATCGCACATCGGTAATCGGATTCTTCCGCTGTCGATCTTGTTGGAACCACACGAGTAAGAGATTCCTTATCCTTGTGTGTTTCTTGGCAATTATTCCTCTAAGGGAAGTTATTTGAGGTTGAATGATAATTCTTTTACCTCAGATCTACGATGTTCTTGGATGTTTCAGAAGGCATCGTTCGGGTATACCGTTCTTGGGTGTTTAAGGTAGGTGGCTTGGTGTTTAATTTCAAACTATTGTGTGTTTTTTGTGTATTTTTGTGCTATGAACCCAGGTTGGGTGTCATGACCCCCTCCCACCAAAGAAGCACCTCCTGAGCCGGAAATGGTGAAAGGGAGATAATGACCCCCGAGTCCCGCCTCTAGTAGGCCCCGAGTTGGCGACTAGCACCAAGGGTATGAGTTTTCACAAATATGGGAGGCATTACCCTTTTATTATTTTAAGATCGGGAAATAGGACAACTCAACCACCAAAAAGGAAAAGAACAAGTGTATAGAAATAAACCCAAACCAATCCCACATGCATGTTTAAATAGTTATGAAACAATGTACAAGTAAAAGAAAGCTAAAAAATACAATACCAAAAGAAAACAAGAGTTCAACAACTGCAACAACTCCAACTGTCCGACTAGTAGGGTCCCGCACGGCCCTGGTAGTCCTCTTGGAAACCTGAAAGTAAACGTAGGGTGAGCATACAAGTATACTCAGTAGGGAAACCTAAAGATCTCATGCACAAGTGAGGAGACATCCTAATGTCCCGTGAGAACAACAAAAGAAACCTAACAAGGAATTCTATCCACCCCACCTCACCGGCCACACTCACCAAAAACATAATCACCATAGGTAATAGTATATAAGAACAAGAGTATTGGGTACCCCGCACCCTTCCCCATTAGTTAGTTTCTCTTCCTAACGGTGAACGTCCTGATGCTGCCACACTCTCCCCACCCGCACATACCTAGGCCTCACAAACCGCACATCCCGCCCGCACACACCTGGGCCTCACAACCACGTATCCCGCCCGCACACACTTGGGCCTCATCTAGAAGGTTCTTGGGAAAAAGTAAAACTTTCCCGAAGAGTCTTGGGATAAAACCACCCCAATTAAAACCTACCCGAAGAGTCTTGGGTATAAGGTCACCTCAAGCCATCACAACCTAGAGAAGGAGCAGGAAGAGCTAGTAACTAAGGGGAAACACCCTCTCCCATGAAATGGGAGTGTTCGTCACTAAGTGCTCAACATTGGTGGGGTGCGGTAAAACACAAAAGATAGAGATACATATATATATATATATATATACCAAACACTCAGCCCAACCTATGGCTTCTAATTAGAGAACTGAGCACGTGCCTCGGCACTGCTACTACGAAGCATGCATACAAAAAATAAACCCAACCCCATTTAGGTTTTCATGTTTCAGAAGAATTAGTTTATTTAGTTCCTTAACTACTGGGAAACTATCTACAACCAACCCACATCGATCGTTCTTAAAACATCTCCCTGCCATCCACAAATCAAGTTAGGAAAACACAAGCAGCACAACAAAACCCTTCTTATCAACCAACCAACCCATTGATCGTTAATCCCGTTCCATTACCACGCCCCACCATTCATTAACTCTTCCACTTTTATTTATTATTCATAGCCTAATAGTCCGTTCACATTCAATCCCATCCTTGCAGCCCCACTGACAACCACTACAACCACCCTGAAACCCATACATCATTACCCCTTTAATACCATTTATCACAGCCCTGCTATAACATTCCCACAAACAAGCCAATCGCAGCCCCGCTGCTCACCCGATCCACAACAACCCAAAAAACACCCCCATCACATGCCACGTATCCAAGACAACACCCACATGTTCATTATTCCATTTTGTTCAACCGGGGTGATCACTCAAGGGTTCCAGATTTTAAATAGCCAAATTTACGTGATTAACCAATTTCCACATTCCACAAAGTTTCCATCCACAAAAATGGTCTAGAAAGATAGGGCAACATTTAATTATGCAATCAAAGGCCCCCAACAACTGTGATTTTCAGTAGGCATAAGCCTATTCAATTCACAACATATCAACAGGATAAACAAAGATAAACATAACAACTTCCCCATACTCATTCTTTAACTAGTTATTATCTTTATTTAATGGTTCAACTATTTCTCAGGAAAAAAAGAGGATACCCACCCCGCATGATGCACAAATTAGAGAGATGAAGGTAAGATCCCTACCTCAACAGGTTCTGATCACAACGCTCCCTCGGATCGACTTTAGAAGACGTTTGTCGGCGTCCGTCACTTCTGTCGGGTCCCATAAAAACCTCCTCGGGTGGAAGTCGGAAAGTAAAGGCTGAATTAAAGACAAAGGTTCCAAGATCGGAAGTTCCGCCTCGTCATTACGATCCCGTGGCCACTGACGGATTGTAAATCGGAGCTCGGACGAAGAAGTTATGGAAGAAAAGGAGCCTTCGATCTCTTGTGAGAGCTCTGCTCAGAGGAATGGGGAGGAGAGGAGTGAGTTGAAAAGGAGAATGGGACCCCCTCCTTTTATAGGCGATAAAAGAAAAAGTACACGGCGTGTACTTTATGGTACACGGCATGTACTCGGTTATTTCACACGGTCTCCACGCGGCTTCCTACACGGCTCCACGACTGTTGACTGGTCAACACACGGTTTGAGGGTAACGCATATGCGGGGAAGGACTACACAGCATGTAGTTTGGACACATGGCGTGTACCCATTTATTTCACAAGGCTCCAACACGGCACATGGCCGTTGACTGGTAACGCATATGCGGGGAAGGACTACACGACATGTAGTACTAGACACATAGCGTGTACCCATTTATTTCACACGGCAAGGACACGACCTTCAACATGGGGTATACCCGGCAAGGGGGTACACAGCGTGTACTCAAACTACATGGCGTGTAGTTTCAAAATTCTGGAAAGTGTGGGAAAAGTCCATTTTACCCTTCATAACACTTCATGGCCTTCTTTTTGACAAAGGAATGGGCCAGAGAGGTCCAGGCCATTACATCAAATACCTCTTAAAACATTCTCGTCCCCGAGAATTCAAAAACCAACCCAGAGGAACCCAACAAGATACCTATTAGGGTTCTTGTTGTAACAGGAACCCAACCAACAACCCTAATCATATATTTTAGGAATTCCTTCTCCTATGTCGAGATATTATCCACTTTAGGCGGCACTGACTCGCCTGCACGGGTTTAATCGCATCATCATTAATGTGTCTCGATTAAGAATTGGGTCTTCCCACTTTCATACATTAGGATTTTCCAACTTACATTGCCCCCAACACCGTACAACCCACACATTGCCCGAACACATGGTTTGGGGAAAATTCCTTCTTCTATGTCGAGATATTATCCACTTTAGGCGGCACTGACTCGCCCGCATGGGTTCAATTGCATAATCATTAATGTGTCTCGATTAAGAGTCAGGTTTTTCCCTTTCCCCACACATCCGGACATGCTAAACACTTCCCAAGAACAAAGAAACAAAAGGTCTCATAACTGACAAGTCAGGCATTCCATATATCAAAGGTACAGAGTATAACATCAACACAAAGCTCAGAAGAACAAGGAAAAACACAAGTCAAAACAACTCCAGGTACTGAGCGTGCATCTGGGTCTCCCGCTCCCAAGTTCTCTCCTCAAGGCCGCCATACCTCCACAACACACGAACCAACGGAATGGTTCATCCACGGAGCACCTTCTCTTTATGATCCTCGATTCTGACTGGTCGTTCCTCAAAGGTCGCATCGTCTCCCATATCTAACTCTCCCCAGTCGATAACGTGAGAGTCTTCATGCAAGTACCGACAAAGCTGGGAGACGTGGAAGACGTCATGAACCTTCTCCAAATGAGGTGGCAGGGCCAGCTGATATGCCACCTCGCCAACTCGCCTCAGCACCTCAAAGGGTCCGATGAACCTAGGTGAGAGCTTGCTCCCTTTCCCAAACCTCCGCTGCCCCTGTCGAGGGGAAACCTTCAAGAACACATGATCTCCCACCTCGAACTCCAAGGGCCTCCTCCGATGATTAGCATAAGACTTCTGTCGGTCCTGAGCCGCTTTCATCCTCTCACGTACAAGCTGGACTTTCTCTGTGGTGCTCTGCACTACCTCTGGCCCAAGAACACCTGTCTCACCAACCTCTACCCAGCAAATGGGTGAATGACATGGCCTTCCATACAAAGCCTCAAACGGTACCATGCCAATATTAGGGTGGAAGCTGTTGTTGTAGGCAAAATATACTAAAGGCAAGTGTCGTACCCATGATCCTCCAAAATCCAGAACGCATGCTTGTAGCATGTCCTACAACATCTGGATAGTCCTCTCTATCTGCCCATCGGTCTAGGGGTGGAAAGCATTGCTAAGGCATAGCTGGGTGCCAAAAGCATGTTGTAACCCCCTCCAGACTTGTGAGGTAAACCGAGTATCCTGATCTGAGATGATAGTCTTCGGAATCCCATGAAAACGCACCACCTCGTCCACGTACCTCTGTGCTAAGGTACTCACCGGGCCCGACTCCTTAATTGATAAGAAGTGAGCTGATTTCGTCAGTCGATCCACCACTACCCAGATAGCATCATAACCTCCCTCAGCTATGGGTAGTCCTGTGATGAATTCCATTGAGATGTCATCCCACTTCCACTTGGGGACATCTAAAGGATGAAACAACCCACTGGGAACATGGTGTTCAGCCTTCACTTGCTGACACACTAGGAATTTAGCCACAAACTCCGCCACTTCCTGTTTCACCCCGGGCCACCAAAACTGTTCCCTCAGGCCTCGGTACATTTTTGAAACTCCTGGATATACCTCCAAGGCTGAGCTATGGAACTCACAGAGAACTCCCTCATGCGTCGCTTCTAGAACAAACAACCTTTCATGGAAAATCATCTGATGTCGGCTATCCTCTGACCATCCTTATGGAGCGTTTCCCTGATCGACACAATCCCGCATCACCTCCACCTCGGAGTCCCCCCACTGAGACTCTTCCACCTGCTGCAACAAGGAGGACTACACCGTCATCTGAAACAAACATCCTCTAACGCCTTCTACCCTTGCATCCAAGTGCAAGGCATCTAACTCTCCCATCGCTTTCCAAGTATCAGTGGATTCTCGAACCACTTCCTTATGTGACTTCCTGCTCAGGGCATCGGCCACAACATTTCCCTTACCTTCAATGTAAGATATCTCAAATTCATAGTCTTTGAGAATCTTGAACCGTCTCCGCTGCCGTAAGTTCAGGTCACGCTGGGAGAAGATATAACGCAAGCTCTTGTGATCTGAGAATACCACAAAGTGCTCCCCAAAGAGGTAATGTCGCCACAACTTCAGTGCGAACACTACTACTGCAAGCTCTAGGTCATCGGTGGCATAGTTATGCTTGTGAGGGAGTAACTGCCTAGACCCATAACAGATCACTCCCTTCTTCTGCATCAGCACGCACCCCATACCAAGGCCAGAAGCATCACAAAACACCTCATACAACAACCCTTACTCTGGAAACCTGAGTACGGGAGCACTGACCAACTTCTCCTTCAGGTAGTCGAAATCCTTCTGGCATTTCTCGCTCCATAGGAAGACCTGGTTCTTCCTATTCAAAGCTGTCAATGGAGCAGCAACTCGAGAGAAGTCCAAAACGAACCTCCGATAGTAACTTGCTAACCCCAAGAAAATACGAACTTCTGCCACGCTCTTGGGTGCTACCCAGGAAACAACTTCCTCCACCTTCGACGGGTCCACTGAAACTCCATGCTGAGACACTATGTGCCCAATGAAGTGTACTTCTTGTGTCAAGAACTTACACTTCGACAATTTCCCGTAAAGCTGGTGGTGTCTAAGGACTTCTAAGACTGCCCTGAGATGCTCAACGTGCTCCTCCTCTGATCTTGAGTAGATCAGGATGTCATCGATATACACAACGACGAACCAGTCTAGAAACTCTCGGAAGACAAAGTTCATAAGTCCCATAAACACAGCTGGTGCATTCGTAACTCCAAACGGCATCACCAGAAACTCGAAGTGCCCATACCTGCACCTGAAAGCCATCTTCGATATGTCACTGTCCTTTACCCTCAGCTGATGATATCCAGATCGTAGATCAATCTTAGAAAACCATCCTGCTACCCTCATTTGGTCGAAGAGATCATCTATCCTTAAAAGGGGGTAACGTTTATTGATCGTTACTTGGTTCAACCTTCGGTAGTCTATTCATAGACTGAGACCACCATATGCCTTCTTTACAAACAAAACTGGAGCACACCATGGCGATACGCTAGGTCGAACAAAACCCTTCTCCATCAGATCGTCAATCTGAATCCGCAACTCCCGCAACTCCGAAGGTTCCATCTGATAAGGGGCCATCGAAATCGGACGGGCACTAGGATGTAAGACTATCCCGAACTCAACGTCACGTCGGGGGGCAGGGGGTAGAGTCACAACCTCCTCAGGAAAAACATCGAGTAACTCCCCAACAACCTTCAGAACATCTATCATCTCTGTATCAGTTGGAACCACTAATAACCCGCCTAAAAAGGAAAGGAGAGGCCCCACACACCAGCTTCCCACCTGATAGCTCCTCTCTCCAACAAAAGATGCATGTTGCCCATCCACGTCGGAGAACACGAATCTTCTCCGGAAGCAGTTGATAACAGCACTAATAGAAAACAACCAGTAGATTCCTAGGATGACATTGTATGGCTGTATCTATAACAAAAAAAGGTCCCCACTAGATCGATGTGGTCCCAACGTCATCCCACATCCCCGGAAAACACAAGATACGCTGTTCTGGACTCCAACTAGTGTATTCAGCACCAGTGGTACGGAAAGTCTCTCTACGTCTAGTCCCAAAGCATGGTCTAGACCAGGTGCAACAAAGGAGTGCAAAGCTTCCGAATCAAACAAAGAAGAAACAAGAGTACTGAACAAAAAAATCATACCTCGCACCACCTCTGGTCCTGCCAGAGCTGTCAACTCTGCTGCGTGCAACTGTCCACGCCCATCTCCACTACCTCTCTGATGTCGTCCACCTCCACGACCATGCCCTGGTCAGGGTCCCTGAGGAGCACCCTGAGTTTATCCTCCTCCCACAAAGTCTTCCCTCAGAGGAGCATGGTCCTGCTGATGCTGGAAGGGCCTCGCCGGCAACCGGTGCTGATGAGGTGGGCGCTGAACCTGCCCACCTCCACCGTACTGATCTCGGGTCGGGCACCGACTCTGAATGTGCTTGAAACCTCCACAAGAAAAACACTTCGGTCTTGGGCTCATGAAAAAGGGACGAGGACCCGAAGATCTGAACTGGAACTGCTAGGTCCTGCTCCCCACTGGCCTGAACCTTGAAGGTCCCATCGCAGGAGACCTGCTGCTGAATGCCTTCCCCTTCGACGATCCCGGCTAGATCCCCTCTCGTGGTGCACCTCCCAGTGAGTGCATCCTCTCTACAACCTCTTCATTCTTTTGTACTTCCAAGTACGTCGAAAGGGTGAAGGGGGTAACAGTATACTGGAGAAAAGGATAAAGCGCCTCCTCCAAACATCTCGCCCGATACTCCTCATCTGGGAAGAGATCCAGAGAAAAGCATAGGAGATCCTTGAAATTGATCCCCAACTCTCGTACTAACATACTCCCCTACTGAAGGGAGAGTAACTCCTGTCGCTTCTCCGCCTTGATCATCGAAGAAAGGAATTCTTCTCGGAATTCCTTCTCAAAGTCATCCCACGAAACCTCTGCCTCTATCCTCTCTCCGAGGTAGAGCATCCACCACTGTCGCGCCGCACCTCTCAGCTGACTGACTGCTAGGGGAACCCAGTACTCCCTCGGAGCACAAATCAAGGTAAAAGTGATCCCTATCTCCTCAATCCACCCCTCCGTCTCCGTATACGAAGTACTACCCTCATACTTCTTGAGGGTCTGCTTATGGAAAGAATAGAGAGTCTTCTGTCACTAGCTATCTTCCTCCTCTCGGTCAATCCTCGACTAATCGACCGCATCAATCTACTGGGCCTCGACCGTCTGAGCCACACGGGGAGGACGTCCAGGTGCCATAGCTATACGGTAAACAAGGATCGCCTAAGCCCAAGTAGTAAGGAAATTATCGAGGTTTTATTTTATCATTTTATTTCAATTTCTTTCCCAGAACACCCAAATCAAGTAAAACACAATCATGATGATGCATGTACCTTCCCTAGGGTCTCTACCCTGAAATCAATGTAGTCTCACTTGGTCGTTCAGTAGGCTCAGAGTCCTTTCATCGGATCACGAGGGGCCCTAAAATCTCGTGTCCTATCCAGTCTTCCCTAGCCTATGTCAAGCACCAAGATTAAATAACATTGTTGCCTTACCATCCCATGAAATCCTCACTGTGCCTAACTCCAGACTCTATCCTATCTCTCAAACTGCTCTGATACCATTCTGTCATGACCCCCGCCCACCAAAGAAGCCCCTCCTGAGCTGGAAATGGTGAAAGGGAGATAATGACCCCACGAGTCCCGCCTTTAGGAGGCCTCGGGTTGGTGACTAGCACCAAGGGTATGAGTTTTCACAAATATGGGAGTCATTACCCTTTTATTATTTTAAGATCGGGAAATAGGACAAGTCAACCACCAAAAATAAAAAGAACAAGTGTATAGAAATAAACCCAAACCAATCCCACATGCATGTTTAAATAGTTCTAAAATAAGTTACAAGTAAAATAAATCTCAAAAGTACAATACCAAAAGAAAACAAGAGTATATCAACTGCAACAACTCCAACTGTCCGACTAGTAGGGTCCCGCACGGCCCTGGTAGTCCTCCTGGAAACCTGAAAGTAAACGTAGGGTGAGCATAAAATTATACTCAGTAGGGAAACCTAAAGCTCTCGTGCACAAGTGGGGAGAAATCCTAATGTCCCGTGAGAACAACAGAAGAAACCTAGCAAGGAATTCTATCCACCCCACCTCACCGGCCACACTCACCAAAAACACAATCACCATAGGTAGTAGTATATAAGAACAAGAGTATTGGGTACCCCGCACCCTTCCCCATTAGTTAGCTGCTCTTCCTAACGGTGAACGTCCTGACGCTACCACACTCTCCCCGCTCGAACACACCTGGGCCTCATAAACCGCACATCCCGCCCACACACACCTAGTCCTCACAACCACGTATCCCGCCCGCACACACTTGGGCCTCACAACCACGTATCCTGCCCGCACACACCTGGGCCTCACAACCACGTATCCCGCCCGTACACACCTGGGCCTCAACCCGAAGGTTATTGGGAAAAAGTAAAACCTGCCCAAAGAGTCTTGGGCTAAAACCACCCCAATAGAAACATACCCGAAGAGTCTTGGGTGTAAGGTTGCCTCAATACATCACATCCTTGGGAAGAAGGAGCAGGAAGGAGCTAGTATCTAAGGGGAAAACACCCTCTCCCATGAAATGGGAGTGTTTGGCACCAAGTGCTCAACATTGGTGGGGTACGATAAAACACAAAAGATACAGATACATATATATATATATATATATATATATACACCAAACACTCATCCCAACCTATGGCTTCTAATCAGAGAACTGAGAACGTGCCTCGGCACTACTACTACGAAGCATGCATACAACAAATAACCCCAACCCCATTTAGGTTTTCATGTTTCAACAGAATTAGTTTATTTAGTTCCTTAAATACTGGGAAACTATCCACAACCAACCACATCGATCGTTCGTAAAATATATCCCTTCCATCCACAAATCAAGTTAGGAAAATACAAGCAGCACAATAAAACCCTTATTATCAACCAACCAACTCATTGATCGTTAATCTCGTTCCATTACCACGCCCCACCATTCATTAACTCTTCCACTTTTATTTATTATTCACAACCCAATAGTTTGTTCACATTCAAGACCATCCCTACAGCCCAGCTGCCAACCACCACAACCACCCCAAAACCTATACATCATTACCCCTTTAATACCATTTATCGCAGCCCCGCTATAACATTCCCACAAACAAGCCAATCGCAGCCCTGCTGCTCACCCAATCCACAACAACCCACAAAACACCCCCATCACATGCCACATATCCAAGCCAATACCCACATGTTCATTATTCCATTTTGTTCAACCGGGGTGATCACACGAGGGTTCCAGATTTTAAATAGCCAACTTTATGTGATTAACCAATTTCCACATTCCACAAAGTTTCTATCCACAAAAACGGTCTAGAAAGATAGGGAAACATTTAATTTCACAAGAAAAGGCCCCCAACGACCGTGATTTTCTGTAGGTATAAGCCTATTAAATTCACAACATATCAATAGGATAAACAAAGATAAACATAACAACTTCCCCATCCCTGTTCATTAACCAGTTATTATCTTTATTTAATGGTTCAACTATTTCTCATGAAAACAAGAGGATACCCACCCCGCATGATGTACAAATTAAAGAGACGAAGGTAAGATCCCTACCTCAACAGGTTCTGATCACAACGCTCCCCCGGATCGACTTTAGAAGACGTCTGTCGGCGTCCGTCACTTCTGTTGGGTCCCGAAAAACCCTCCTCGGGTGGAATTCGGAAAGGAAAGGCTGAAGGAAAGACAACGGTTCCAAGCTCGGAATTTCCGCCTCTTCGTTAAGATCCCGTGGATGCTGACGGATCATAAATCGGAGCTCGGACGAAGAAGTTATGGAAGAAAAGGAGCCTTCAAGTCTCTTGGGAGAGCTCTGCTCAGAGGAATGGGGAGGAGAGGAGTGATTTGAAAAGGAGGAGGGGACCCCTCCTTTTATAGGCGAGAAAATCAAAATTACACGGCGTGTACTTTATGGTACACGGTGTGTACTAGGTTATTTTACACGGTCTCCACACGTCTTCTAACATGGCTCCGCGGCCGTTGACTGGTCAACACACAGTTTGAGGGTAACGCATACGCGGGGAAGGACTACACGGCGTGTAGTTTGGACACACGACGTGTACCCATTTATTTCACACAGCTCCAACACGGCACATGGCCATTTACTGGTAACGCATACGCGGGGAAGGACTACACGGCGTTTAGTACTGGACACACGACTTGTACCCATTTATTTCACACAACAAGGAAACGGCCTTCAACACGGGGTATACCCGGCAAGGGGGTACACGACGTGTACTCAAACTACACGGCGTGTAGTTTTAAAATTCTAGAAAGTGTGGGAAAAGTCCTTTTTACCCTCCAGAACACTTATTGGACTTCTTTTTGACAAAGGAATTGGCCGGAGAGGTTTGGGCCATTACATTGGGGTATCGTGTGGCTGAGGCCTTGGCTGTTTAAATACCTAGAATTGTATAGGTAATTAAATGTTATATTAAACTGTTGTTTGGGATCACTTGCATCTTTAGCCTAAGGGAAACTTCTTCCGTGCCTATGGGCAGTAGACTCTGTGCCTGAGGGTGACACTTCATACGCCTGAGGGCAATATTTGTTACAACTAAGGGCAATTACCTGCGGGTTGGATTCTGATTACCTGAGGGTAAGGGTTTGCGTGTCTGAGGACACTGACTGTTTACATAGAAATTAACTATGGTGGTTTCCTTATAATGAATGATTAAATGAATAATAAAATGTCAATATAACTGGTAAAGTTAGTTACTTTTGAGTACTGCTTAGTTTATTTCATTTTACTACTGCACATTGTTGTTGCATATTTTCACACAGTTGGGCACAGGCCTTTGGTGGGTTCCTACTGGGACTCATTTCTCACACCCTGTTTGGGTCATGTATTCAGCCCAAACATATTACATTTTTGCAGGTGTGGATAAGGTCAATGGCCCTTATACAGGTAATTGATTACTGCTGAGGAGTAGGGGAGCATGGGACCGGGCTTAGGCTCACGATGTTACCGGCTGTTTTGTTTTGCTTTGTTATACTCTGTATTGTATTGTACTGTTATGTAACATGTTATGGTTGTTTTCTAAGAACTTGAGACATGTTGCATCATATATATATACCTAATTGGTTATATTTTACTGCAGTTGTTACATTAAATGTGTATGGTTTATTGCTTCCGCTGTTGTTGTATGCTTTTCATTTAATTCCGCTGCGCTACACTTTGACAAATGAGGCCATAGTTTCCCCACTATCAGACCTGAGCCCTCGCTGCTAGTCGTCAGCCTCTGGCATTTGGGAAATTCGCTTAAGGTCATGTGACCAACCGGGTTTGGGGAACCTATTGAGTGGCACCCAGACCCGGGACGTTACATATCCTAATGACCTAATTGGACCAGAAGCCTAATTGGACTAAACGACCTAATTGGATTAAACAACCTAATTGGTCTAACATACCTAATTTGCCTAAATCGCCTAATTCTCCTAATTCACCTAAATGGCCTAATTGGATAATTAGGCAAATAGCCAAATGAAAAAATGATCAAAATTACCATGTGACTGAATAACCAAATACTGCAACAAAAATGGAATTAGATCATAATGAACATACAAGAGGAATCCATACCATACACATGCTTATCAGGATAATTACTATGTATTTTTTATGTTAGGTCACTAGTATTAAATTTTTAATTAAATTTATTTTTAGATGCTTCTTAATTTTATAGATTTCTTCAACAACTAAAATTTTAATTCATTATAGGTTTATCAATTTTATATTATTCAATAATGTAGTATTATAATAATCAATGTCATTTACAGTAAGCTGCATTTGGCATCGAAGGTCGTGTGCCTCGAGAAAAATTATTTTCCTTGACTAGGAAGTAAAATAATGGAAGTGTTGTAAATGTAAAAACACAAGAAAATATTGTAATTTTTTGTTGATATTTCAAATTTTGATACATAATTCATAACTAAATATCTTGTTTATATTTTCAAAAGTGTGTTCTAGAGGCCCTCAATGATAAAGAAGATGACAACTTCGGGCTAAATGATCATTTGAGACAAGTATTATGTGAGGAGCGACATGGGAGAGTCTAATTTTGAACCATGAAAAACATCATTCCCACTAGATATTGGCCCTCATTGTGTGCTCTCCAACCTATCAAACCACCAAGATGAATAAAGCTCATACAGAAGTATATGATGCCAAAAAATAGCTATACAGGAGCGTGAAAGAAGTAAATTGATCATCGAACACTTCCTAAAAGATATATCAGTTATAAGTCCACCACTTCCATCAGATACTGCTATTAATTTTGATTCATGTATGACATCGATGTTCTCTTTATATGATACCTCGAGTGATTTCAATGAGGGTCCTAGTAGTGGTCGAGATAATGGCGGTTGCAGTGGAGGTGGTGGGGGGGGAGGGGATGGTGGCGGTGGTGGCGATGAAGGTGGTAGTGGTGACAGTGCTGGTGGTGGTGGTTTCAGGCATAATAGATGTGTGTGAAGATGGATGATATATTTAAATTTATTTTAATAATTGTTTCCTGAAACCAAGAGTGAGTATCTTTCACGTAAAATTTAAAATTAATTTATTTAATATTTAAAGAAATAAATACCTGTGCTTAGGAACTTTCTTCATTAGTGAATCTTGATCATCTGAAAAAACCCTTTTAGATTACCATCATTACACTATGAGGATCCCAGGATAAAATATCTCTAGTGGCAATCCACATGTGCTCCTATGATCTCTGAGAAACACTACTCGATCTCCAGGTGCTAACGCGGAGAGTCGAATGTCTTATGTTGTTCGTTCTCGGTCACTCGTTCTTCGGTCTTGAATAAATATTTCTTACACTTCTCATTCTTGAGAGAGAGATATAGGAGGAGTTGATAGAGAATTCGTTTTGTGCAACAATTTTCTATTCTCAATTTTTGGATTCTCTACACAATTGACATATTTATAGAGTTGATATTTAAGTTAAAATATTATTTAATTCCATACTGGCCATTGAATAAATTGACCTAAATTGTCTAATTGGCCTAAATTGCATAAATTGCCTAATTGGCTTAATTTTCCTAATCGGCCTAAGTGGACTAAGTTGTCCTAAATGGCCTAAATGGCCTAAATGACCTAAATTAACCTAATTGGGCTAATTGGCCTAAATTTCCTAAATTGTCTAATTAGTCTAATTGTCATAATTGGACTAATTTGCCTAAATGGCCTAAATTGACTAAATCATTTTAAATCTCCTAATTAGCTTAATTGGCCTAAATGGCCTAATTGGCCAAATTGACTTAAATGGTCTAAATTAGCCTAAATGACCTAAATTGGCCTAATTTGCCTAATTGGACTAAATTAGCTTAAATGACCTAAATTTTCTAATTGGATTAATTGACCTAATTGGACTAAATGACCTAAATGGCATAAATGGACTAATTGGAATAAATGGCATAAATGACCAAAATGACATAATTGCTTAATTGGCCTAAATAACCTAAATGGTCTAATTGGCCTAATTGGTCTAAAAGGATTAATTGGCCTATATGGCCTAATTGGCCTAATTGTAATAAATGGACTAAATTGACTTATTGGCCTAATTGACCTAATTTGGCTAAATATACTAAATTAGCCCAAATGACCTAAATTGGCTTAATTGAACAAATTGGTCTAAATGGTCTAAATGGACAAATTGGACTAAATGATCTAAATGAACTAATTGATATAATTGGACTAAATTTAATAATTTTTCTAAATTCCTAAATTTCCTAATTAGTATAATTTCCCTAAATGGTCTAAATTGACATAAATGACCTAAATTGGCCTAAATGGCCTAATTGTCTTAATTGTCCTTAATTTCCTGATTGAAAAAATTGGACTAATTGGCCTAATTTTTCTAATTGGTCTAAATGAGATAAATTTTCCTAAATGGCCTAATTGGTGTAAATGGACAAAATTGGCCTAAATGACCTAAATGGCCAAAATTGGTCTAATTGGTCTAAATGGCCTAAATTGGCCTAAATGACCTAATTGGCCTACATTGCCTAAATTTTATAATTTAACTAATTGATATAATTTTCCTAGATGGATTAAATTGTCCTAAATGTCCTAAATGGCCAAAATTGGCCCGAATGGCCTAAATTGTCCTAAATGGCCTAATTGGCCTAAATTGCCTAAATTGAATAATTGGACTAATTGGCCTGAATGGTCTAAATTTTCATAATTGTCTTAAATGGGCTAATCGAACTAATTGGCCCAATTGGTCTAAATTTCCTAAATTGGCCTAAATGACATAATTGGGCTAAATGTTCTAAATTAGCCTAAATAGCCTAAATGGCCTAAATTTTCCTAAATAGTCTAATTAACCTAAATGACCTAAATTTGCCTAAATGGCCTAAATGAAATAAATTTCATAATTAGAAAATTGGCCTAATTGGCCTAATTGGCCTAAATTGGCCTAAATGGTCTAAATCTTCTAATGGGCCTAAATGGCCTTAAGAGCCTAAATTGGCCTAATTGGTCTGAATTGGTCTCATTGGTCTCATTGACCTAAATGGGCTAAATTGGACTAAATGGCCTAAATGGACTAATTAGTATAAATGAACTAAATGGCCTAATTAGTCTAATTGGACTAAATGACCTAAATTGTCCTAAATTGACTAATGGGCATAAGGGTCAAATGGGCCTAAGTGGCCTAAGTGGCTTAAAGGGCCTAATTGGTCTAATGGGCTTAAGTGGCCTAATGGGATTAATGGGACTAAGTGGCCTAATTGGCCAATTGATACTAAGTGCCCTAATGGGTCTAATGGGCCTAATGGACTTAATAGGCCCAATGGGTCCATTGGTCCAAAGTGGCATAATGGGCCTAAGTGGCCTAATGGGTCGAATGGGCCTAAGTGGACTGATGGGCCTATTAGGTCTAAGTATACCAATGGGCCCATTAAGTCCAATTCTGAATTATGGGCCAAATGAGATTAATGGGTCTAATGGACTAGTTAGGCCTAAGTGGCCTGATGGGCCTAATGAGCCTAATGAGCCTAATGGGACTAAGTGTCCTAATGGGACCATTATGGTCAATTTGGACTAATGGGCCTAATGGACGAATTGGGCTAATGTACCTAATGGGCCTAATGGGCCCAATGAGCCTAATGGGTCTAAGGGGACTAATGGGCCTAAGCAGATGAATGGGACTAAGTGGCCTAACTGGTCTAATGTGTCGAATGGGTCTAAGTGGCCTAATGAGTCTAAGGGGCCAAAGGCCTAAGTGGCCTAATGGGCCTAAGTGGCCTAATGGAACTAAGTGGCCTAATGGACCTAAGTGTCCTAATGGGTCTAAGTGGACTAAGTGGCCTAATAGGCCTAATGGGCCTATTGGGCCTAAGTGAACTAATGGGGGTAATGGGCTTATTGGCCTAATTGGCCTAATGAGATAAAAGGGCCCAATGGGCCTAATGGGTATAGTGGTCCTATTGGGATTATTGGGTCTATTGGGCCTAAGTGACCTAATGAGACAAATGTCCTAATTGGACTAATGGTCCTAAGAGGACCAATGGGACCAATGAGCCTAATGGGTCTAAGGGTCCTAATAGTCCTAAGTGGACTAATGGGAATATTAGACCTATTGGGCCTAAGTGGTCCAATGAGCCCAATGGTCTGGATGGGCCTAATGTGCCCATTATGGATAATTCAACCTAATGGGTCCAATGGGCCTAAGTGGCCTAATGGGTCAAAGTGGGACAAGTTTTATAATGGTCCTAATGGGTCTAAGTGGCCTAAGTTGCCTTATGGACCTAATGGGTCCAATGGGTCTAAGTGGTAGAATGGTCCTAAGTGGCCTAAGTTGCCTAATGGGCCTAATGGGTCCAATGGGTCTAGGTGGCCTAATGGGCCTAAGTATCCTAAGTTTCCCAATGGGCCTAATGGGTCCAATGGATCTTAGCAGTCTAATGGGCCTAAGTGGCCTAAGTTTCCTAATGAGCCTAATGGGCCTAATGGGTCTAATGGGGACTAAGTGGCCTAATCAGACTAATGGGTCTAATTGGTCTAATTGGATGAATGGGTTGAATGCGCCTAGGTTACCTAATGGGATAAATGGGTCTAATGGTACTAAGTGGCCTACTGGGCCTAAGTGTCCTAATGGGCCTAAGTGGCCTAAGTTTCCTAATGGGCCTAATGAGCCTGATGGGTCTAATGGGACTAAGTGGCCTAAGTTGCCTAATGGACCCCATGGGCCTAATGGGTCCAATGAACCTAAGTGGACAAAGTTACCTAATAGGCCCAATGGGTCGAATGGGCCTAATGGGCCCAATATGTCTAATGAGCCTAATGGGTCCAGTGAGCCTAAGTGGCCTAAGTTTCCTAATGGGCCAATGTGGCCTAATGGTCTTAATGGGTCTAAGTGTCCTAATGGGCCTAATGTTCTTAAGTGGCATAATTGGCCTAATGGGTCAAATGGTCCTAAGTGAACTAAGTTGCCTAATGGGCTGAAGTGGCCTAATGGGTCTAATGGGCCTAAGTGGCCTAATGGTCCTAATGGGCCAAGTGGCCTAAGTTGACTAATGGGTATAATGGGCCTAATTGGTCTAATGGGACTAATGGTTCTAATAGGTCCAAGTGGCCTAATGGGCATAAGTAGCGTAAGTTTCCTAATGGACCTAATGGGCCGAATGGGTCCAATGGTTCTAGGTGGCTCAATGGGCCTGAGTGGCCTAAGTTGCCTAATGGGCCTAATGGGATTAATGTGTCTAATGGGACTAAGTGGCCTAATCTTCTTAATGGTTCTAATGGGCCTAATGGGTCTAATGAGCCTAAGTGGCCTAATGGGTCGAATTGGTTGAATGGGAATAACATTATTGGAAAAAGGGCTTTTTGGGTCAATGCATTTACGACGAGATCCCGTCGCAAATGGACCATTGCAGAAAAGGGAATCGCAAATATTATCTTTTACGACAGTCCGTTGCAAAAGGTTATTATTTGTGATGGGTAGTGGCACCATCAAAAATAGGTTTAGTGTTTTTTTTTAACTCTATTGCGATGGGCCGACCACCCGTCACAAATCGTGTTCCCGTTTTTTTTTTTACTTTTTGAAATGGACCGTCACAATTAGTATTTGAGACGGTCCATCGCAAATACTGTGGAAAATGCAGAAAAAATAAACCCTTTTGCAATGGGCCCGTCGTAAATAGTTGAAAAAATAAAATAAAAAATAAATAAAATAAAATAATATTAATAAAAATATAATATTAATATAAATGAAATCATAATATTAATATTATTATAATAAAATTATTTATAAAATAATATTAATAATAATAATAATATAATATTAATATGAATGAAATAATAATATTAATATTCATAAAATAAAATTAATTATAAAATAATTAAATAATATAATAATAATATTAATAATATTAATATTAGTAATATAATAAAAACCTCAGTATTCACAAAAATATAAAAATATATTAATTAATAAAATAATAAATATAATAAAAAATAAAATAATAATAAAAACTGTAATATTCAAGAAAATATAAAAAATACACTATTTAAAACTTTAAATAGTTAATATTACAAAAAAATACATTCAAATGTTTCATTATAAAATAAAAGTACATCATTGAGAGGGAGGGTCATCTAGAGGAGCTGGAGGAGATGGTGGGGGGAACTCCATCCCTAAACTACAAGTCAAACGTCGATGTACTCCATCTTCTCCTGATAGTAGTGATGTTGCCATCGTTGCATCTCATTAGGCATCTCCTACTGCTGTTGTTGTTGTTGTCGTAGGAACTTTTTCTGCTGCTGTTGTTTCCATTGACGCATCTAATCCTGCTCCCTACACATAGTCCCTATAAGCTCACTCTAAGCTCGCAGCTTCTCCTCATATTGTTCATTAGATGATGATGACTCTCCATGAGATCCTCTTGAGCTAGACGCTGACATTGCAGAGGTGCCATAAAAACCTCCAGGGGTAAATCGAGTGCTAATAGCAGTAAGTCGGTCTCTCTCGAAGGCATACTGGGTTGCTTGCATCCATTCTGCCTCATCAAATCGGGGGCACTAGTCTGACCATCAGTCTCATCCTGACTCTCACTATGTGTCTGAGACGTCGTGGCCTCATATGACTCCTTCAATTGAAATTTAAAATTAAAATAGTTAAAATATTATTTGTAGTTAAATTTAAAACTCAAAAATAAATTATACTGACCACAATCTGATACTGGCAATCACCTATAATCTCTCCAGTAAATGGATCAATATGCATCCTCCTATAAACATCATACTCTGTAATATCGGGTTGTGCGACTATCTATATGAATATAAAATAAACCTTTTAAATTTAAAGTTATATACAATATTTAAAGAAAATTTACTTACCATATGCTCCCTATGCATACTGAATGTACGACTACCATCTCGATTGGTCACCTCCTGTCTCCCCTGATTTTTCCAACCTGCTGATGATCAACTCTGAAAACCCCTACTCAAACAGTGTGTACATAATCTATCCCAAAACTGAGATGAAATATAATTAGGTTAGTGTGCATGACATATCACATCAAACTATGTAATTTCTGCTTTCTCCATTGCTTTCCTTTTCAAATTGTGCAAAAAATTGAGTGCAACATGGACGCATAGCTCCCTTCCATTCTTTCCAGATAGCTTCATGCATGCTCTCATCAATGTGATACCATAAACCCAACAATTAATTTATTATATCAAGTTATTAATTAAATTAATTTCAAAATAAATATTATTTATTTACATACCAAATAATTCTCAAACATGCAGTGCTCTATATCAACGAGAATTTGATCTCATGACACCCATGCATCAGAAAAATAATTGCGTAATATAGCGCTCCCCTATCCAATAGCTATATGCGTAAAGCTGTGAAAAAAATAATTAATCAAACAATTAGAATATACATAAATTAATTAAAACTAACTAAAATACACAGGTAAACATACCTCTGTATGCGTGGATCGAACCCAAGATTTGAATGTCGCTTAGGGATAGGGTTTGGAATCATCAGTTGGGAAAGACCACGCCCCCTCTGAGTACCCCCTAAACTGCTAGCAGTCTGAGGATCAGATGATCCGACATCCTACTCATCCAAACAGACGATACAAATCCTCTTCCACTTGAAACATGAAATGATTTTTGTTTGCAAATAGTTGAAAACAACTATTATATATAGATATATATTATATATGATTATAACTAGAATTTAAGTGTGTCAGTGTTCATCCTCATCCTCATCTTCATAGCTATCGATGTCAATGTCTTCATCTTCCTCCTCAGCATCATAAATTTCCATATTAGTTTCAATTTCATCATCTCTTTTCATTTCAAATTAAGTTTTAATGTCATTAACATCATCATCACCATCGACCCTTAACTATGGGGTGTCATCAATGATATTCATGTCTCTTTGTGAAAAAGATGGATTCAGAGCAGTCTCTTGAAAAATTTCAATTCCTTGCACTTTAGTGGAACCACATTCACTTTCAGTAAACTGATTATCTCAAGATTTAATTTTAATTATTCTCTACCAATGACGCAACTCCCTTGAAGTAGAATAATCTTTGCTTAATAAATGTGATGTTTCTGATGAGCTAATAAAAATGGTTCATTTACTGCAAGAAGACTTTTATATTAAATATCAACGATTCCATGGATTGGATGAACATGCAAGTCTCTCTCATTATCCAACCACTAACATTTAAACATCGTTATGTAATGTTGTCCTAGATTTCACGGTTCAATGATTTCTTCTAGCATGCTGTAAAAGTCAACTTTAGTTTCTCTATAATGATATCCTATTAGTAAAACACCATTATTCATTTTTTTTATTCCCCATATGAATGTGTATGAAATTTAAAACCATTCACCACATGTGTATTATAATATTTAATCATTTTGGATGGTGGGTTACTCAATACACATAATCGATTATTAATTTTATCAGCATGTTGAGATACCTGAAAATTTGTAAAACAATTATCACTATAAAAGGTATTAAATTGATTTTTTATGTGAAAAAATAATAATTTATGTTACAAGTTTTTGAAACCCGTAGGAATTTTTTTTGACGAAGTTCTTCAAAAGAAGCTGTTGTAATTTATGGAAACTATTTCTTGATTTGATTATCATATAACCTATAAATAAAATAAGATTAATGTACTATTACAAAAATTATAGAATAATTTATAGAATCACTCACAGTACAAATGGTTTCATTTCTTCATATTTGAGAAGAATATATGTATGAGCTTTGTGATGTTCATCAACTGAAATCCATCATTCATGAACTCCATCTAAGCCAAGTTCGAGCTGATTGAAAAATAATAATTGATTTCTCATATCATCATCAACATTTTCCTCAATATGGCTCAAGAGATTGTGTTTTAAGGGACATTAAGATTTAAATTAATGAGACCATAAAAAATAAATTTCCTCTTGAAAATAAGCTTCTGCAATTAAGCCTTCAACTGATGCTTTGTTACATACCTTTTTTTTCAATTTCTACGTGAATATCTCAAATGGGTACATCCATCAGAACTATATCATACCTCCACATTTTTTTTCATGCAGAAAATGTAATATCAAATGTTCTATTGAGTTAAAAAATCCTAGCGAGAATATTTTTTCCAATTTACATAAAATTAAAACAAAATATTCTTGCAGTTTTCTTACTACATCATAGTCTATTTTTGACGCACAAATCTCTCGAAAAAATATGATATGTCTGTTAGCGCATCCCAAATCAGAGGATTTAACAAACCTCTTTATCTAATCAACATAATTCTTTCTATTAAAACATGATAGTTGTGACTTTTCAATCCGGTAATATGACCATTTCTGACACATCTTCCCAAATTGGAAGAATAACCATCTGAAAGATTCAAATATGCAATCCACTAACAAAATAATAAGCGACTCTGTATAAGATTCTTTTGGATTCATTAACTTCTGTGATCTGATATTTTCAAATGGTTCAAGTTCTAGTCGCTTTCAAATTTGGGAAAAATCTAATTGTGCCTTTACATTATCTTTGTTCTTACCTGGTGTATTCAAAACTATATGAAATAAATTATCAAAATAGTTCTTCTCAATATGCATCACATATAACATGCGACGAACCAAAAAATCTGACCAATATGTAAAATCCCAAAAAATGCTCCGTTTTATCCAATTATGCCCTTTTCCAAACCCACTAATTTTTTGTTGGTTTATTATTGGTCCAAATTTTATGGGAGGTAATGAAGAGACAATTTAATTTAACTCTGTACCTGAGATCATTATCGGAGGCCCATCTTTTTCAACTATTCCTTTTCTAAAATGATATTTGTTTCTTTGAAAAGGATGATCGGTTGGAAAAAATCTACGATGACAGTCGAAAAAATAAGGTTTTTTGCTATTGACAAGCATAAACACTTTACTGTCTCTCATGGAGTACATACATGATTTTGGACCATGTGTACTTCAGCCAAATAACATTTCTTATGATGAGAAGTCACTAATTTTCCACATCAATTCAACTTTCTGTAGGAAGTTTTATTTTGAGCAACATCATATGTATTAACACCATTATTCTATAGTTAATTTAACTCATCAATTAATGGTTTCAAATAAACATCAATATTCGTTTTCGGATAACCTAGAATTAATAAGGTCAAAGGATATATGGATCGTTCATCAACATCCATGGAGTTAAATTATATGAAGTTATGAAGATAGGACAACATGAATACTAACTACCATAAAAACAAAATAGACATAAACTATCAGTAGAAAGACCCAATCGCATGATTCGGGCTTCTAAAAAAAGGCAAATGGTCAAAATGTTTCCATTAATCACCATCAGAGGGATAGTTTAATCTTTTACTGGTTGAAATGTTGGTTTTGTGCCATGACATCAATAATGATGTGTTTTGAGACATAAATAAATGCAGCAATCTGGGTGTGAGCGGGAAATATCATAATTGTTTTACAAGAATAAATCTAGACTTCCCTTATTGAGGTTCTTTATACCTTGATTTTCCACATGTAGGAAAACTACCCAATGACTCATTTTCACCATAATATAAGATGGAATGATTTGAGAATGCATGAATCTTTTGATAACTAAGAACCAAATTACGAACCAACCTCTTACTCTCATAGAAATTTACAGGAAACCCATTTCCTTCAGGTAGTAGTGTTTTTAACAAAGAGAATATCTGATCAAAACAACTATTTGACATTCCATTATCTGATTTAATATCCATAAATTTAGCAACTATTTTAAACTTTATTATCTTACAACCAAGATATAAGACATCATCAGTGGACCTCAACAACTCATATAAATTATATGGTTCTAACTCAGGAGTTAAATCAAAATCATCCTAAGTTTCAGTTTGTTGAAAAGATGGACCTCCACATCATGTACTAATTTTTGAAACTGTGCTGGATCTGGAACCAAATTATTATTATCTTCTCTAAAACTGCGTTCACCATGTTGATACCAAAAAGCATGATCTGGTTGAAAACCAAAATGCAATAAATGACTGCTAAAACTGTAAAATGTGTCATACGTCCTCAGAGCACATTTTTTACAAGGACACTTAATTTTCTCTTCTAAAACAAATTTTGGTTGTGATGGTGAAAATGATAATAAAGCTTAAACACCCTCAATATATACAGGATTTAAACCAGAACCGTTTGTATTCATGTGCAGATTTATCCAAGCACGATCATTTAATAATGATTGTTGTCGACTTCCTTATTCCATATTTTTCTAAAAAAATATGAATAGTTAGTTATTTTGTATAATTAGATATAAGATAAACACTATCCAAAAGGGAAGACAATTAAATTCTATTTTCTAGAAATTTATATTAATTTCTATTATTTTATATTTATTTATACTTTTTAATCTTTTATACCAATCTAAACTCATTTATAAAAAATTATACTAATTACCACTAATTATTATTAATTGTAGGTATTTTGTAATATTATTGTAAATTACCGGTGGCACAACTTCCAATGGATTGGCGGCAACACTTTTGCCCGATGACTATCCCCTTGCAACTTTATGCAACTAAAATCACTATGAAAAGTTTGATCTGACATATGAAAATCCATTTTTATATGCACGATGATGGAGAGCAGGGAGGCCTCTTCGTGCTTCTCTCCATGATCGTGCATACAAAAATTGGTATTTGTACATCGAAGCATAATTTGCATAGTACTTTCAGTTGGAGAAGTTCCAAGGAGATGAGTCGCCAGGAAGAAGAGCCTCTTTTGTCTGACAGCTCACCTCCTTGCATCTTTCTCTGACTTAAATCACAATGAAAAATATGCTTTGACTGATTTTAGTGGGAGAAAGTTACAAGGAGCTGAGTCATCGATCAATAGGAATCTCTTCAATCCACTGGAAATTTTTCCAGTTTATCAATGTACTCAAATTTATTCCAATTTATTACTAATTGATCCTAATTATTACTAATTAATCCTAATTATTACTAATTAATCCTAATCATTACTAATTAATCCTAATTATTACTAATTAATCCCAATTGTTACTAATTCTTACTAATTGTTACTAATTAATCCTAATTCTTATTAATTATTACTAATTGTTACTAATTGTTACTAATTATTACTAATTAATCCTAATTAATCCTAATTAAATCTAATTATTACAAATTAATCCTAATTAGTACTAATTAATCCTAATTATTACCAATTAATCTTAATTATTACTAATTAATCCTAATTATTACTAATTATTACTAATTAATCCTAATTATTACTAATTAATCCTAATTATTACTAATTAATCCTAATTATTACTACTTATTTCAATTTTTTACAAATTATCACAATTTATTACTCATTATTACTAATTATTACTAATTATTAAATTTTTTAACTAATTATTACTAATTATTACAACATATTACTAATTTTTGATAATTATTACCAATTAATCCTAATTATTGATAATTAATACTAATTAATCAAATTTATGGATAATTATTAATAATTATTACTAAATAATTCTAATTATTGTAAATTATTACTTATTATTGCAAATTATTACAAATTATTTCTAATTAATCTTAATTAATTCTAATTATTACTAATTATTAATAATTATTACAATTTATTACTAATTATTAAAATCTATTACTAATTATTACAATTTATTTCTAATTATTACAATTTATTACTAATTATCACAATTTATTACTAATTATTACTAATTATTACAATTTATTACTAGTTATTACGATTTATTACTAATTAATACTAATTAATACAAATTATTTCTAATTATTTATAATTATTTATAATTATTATTAATTATTACAATTTATTACAATTTATTGCTAATTAGTACTAATTATTTCTAATTATTTTTAATTATTACTAATTATTACTGATTATTCCTAATTATTACAAATTTTGACAAAATTTTTCAAATTATTTCAAATTATTTCAAATTATTACAAATTATTACTAATTATTACGAATTATTAAAATTTATTACTAATTATTACAAATTATTGCAAATTATTAGAATTTATTACCATTTATTACTAATTATTACAATTTATTACTAATTATTACTAATTATTATAAATTATTACTAATTATTACAATTTATTACTAATTATTACAATTTATTACTAACTAATACTAAGTAATACTAATTAATAATAACTAATACTAATTATTTCAAATTATTCATAATTATTACTAATTATTATTAATTATTTATAATTATTACTAATTATTTCTAATTGTTACTAATTATTACTAATTATTTCTAATTATTACAAATTATTACAAATTATTACAAATTATTACTCATTATTACTAATTATTACAAATTATTAATGATTACTACTAATTATTACAATTTATTAAAATTTATTACAATTTATTACAATTTATTACTAATTATTACAATTTATTACTAATTATTACAATTTATTACTAGTTAATACTAATTATTACAAATTAATCATAATTATTACAATTTATTACTAATTATTACAATTTATTACTAATTATTTCAATTTATTACTAATTATTTCAATTTAGGACTAATTATTTCAATTTATTACTAATGATTTCAATTTATTACTAATTATTTCAATTTATTTCTAATTATTTCAATTAATTAGTAATTATTAAAATTTATTACTAATTATTAAAATTTATTAAAATTTATTACAATTTATTACGAATTATTACAATTTATTACTAATTATTACAATATATTACTAATTATTGATAATTATTACTGATTAATCCTAATTATTGATAATTATTACTGATTAATCATAATTATGGATAATTATTACTAATTATTACTAAACAATTCTAATTATTATAAATTATTACTAATTGTTACAAATTGTTACAAATTATTTCTAATTAATCCTAATTAATCTTAATTATTACTAATTATTACAATTTATTAATAATTATTACAATTTATTAATAATTATTAAAATTTATTACTAATTATTACAATTTATTACCAATTATTACAATTTATTACTAATTATTACAATTTATTACTAATTATCACAATTTATTACTAATTATTACTAATTATTACAATTTATTATTAATTATTACAATTTATTACTAATTAATACTAATTAATACAAATTATTTCTAATTATTTCTAATTATTCCTAATTATTTCTAATTATTACTAATTATTACAATTTATTAAAATTTATTACTAATTAGTACTAATTATTACTAATTATTTCTAATTATTACTAATTATTACTAATTATTCCTAATTATTAAAAATTATGACAAATTATTTCAAATTGTTTCAAATTATTACAAATTATTACAAATTCTTACTAATTATTACAAATTATTTCTAATTATTACTAATTATTAAAATTTATTACTAATTATTAGAAATTATTGCAAATTATTACCATTTATTTCCATTTATTACTAATTATTACAATTTATTACTAATTATTACTAATTATTACGAATTATTATAAATTAGTACTAATTATTACAATTTATTACCAATTATTACAATTTATTACTAACTAATACTAAGTAATACTAATTAATACTAACTAATACTAATTATTGCTAATTATTCCTAATTATTATTAATTATTACTAATTATTTCTAATTATTACTAATTATTACTAATTATTTCTAATTATTTCTAATTGTTACTAATTATTACTAATTATTTCTAATTATTACAAATTATTACTAATTATTACTAATTATTACTAATTATTACTAATGATTTCTAATTATTACTAATTATTACTAATTATTGCAATTTATTAAAATTTATTACAATTTATTACTAATTATTAAAATTTATTACTAATTATTACAATTTATTACTAGTTAATACTAATTATAACTAATTAATCCTAATTATTACAATTTATTACTAATTATTACAATTTATTCATAATTATTTCAATTTATTACTAATTATTTCAATTTATTACTGATTATTTCAATTTATTACTAATTATTTCAATTTATTATTAATTATTTCAATTAAAAAATAATTATTAAATTTTTTACTAATTATTAAAATTTATTACTAATTATTACAATTTACTAGTAATTATTATAATTTATTACTAATTATTACAATTTATTTCAAATCATTACAATTTATTACTAATTATTTATAATTAACACTTAGACACTATTATTCATAAAAATAAATACTGAAAAAACAAATATCTAATTCTAATTTAATTTAATTGCATCTAACTAAAAAAATTATAAATAACTTAAAATAAATTAAATTAACTAAACAATAAAAAAATAGAAAAATACCTTGAAACTGAAGTTTTCGGAATATAAAATTCACATATTATGTTCCAATTTAAAAGTTTAAACTATGAAAAATTTTAGAAGAAATTTTTTCACAAGTGAGAGAGAGAGAGGTTGAAAAAGAAGTAGAATGAGAGAAAAAACAGATGGGGGTATATGTAGGTTAGATTATTTGTGACGGGTCCCGTCGCAAATGCCCACTGCCTGCATTAATTAAAGTCGGACGAAAAAAATTTATTTGCGACGGGACCCGTCGCAAATGGGTGCCTCTCGACATACTATTTGCGACAGGACAAGCATCCCTTCGCAAATACTAAAAACCGCCGCCGAGTATTTGCGATGGGAATTGGAACTCGTCGCAACTACCCGTGCCCACGGGTTAACGCGCATTTGGCACCAAACCTTTTGCGACGGGTCATAACCCCCCACACCACGTCGCAAATAACTATTATTTGCAATGGGCCGATTATCCCGTCGCAAATAACCCCTTCGGATGGGTTATTTGCGACGGGCCCCTGACCCGTTGCCAATAAGTCGTCACAAATTGTCATTTTCCCATAGTGTAATGGGCCTAATGCGCCTAATGAGCCTAATTGGTCTAAATGCCCGGATGGGCCTATTGGGCGTAATGCACCGAAGTGGCTTAATAGGCATAAGTGTCCTCAGTGGCCTAATGGGCCCAATGGGCCTAAGTGGCCTCAGTGGCCTAATGGGCCTAATGGGCCTAATGGGTTTAAGTGGCCAAATACGCTGAATTGGTCTAAGTGGCCTAATGGGTCTAATGAGGCTAAGTGGCCTAATGGGCCTAATGGGCCTATGTGGCCTAATGGGATTGATGAGCCTAATGGGTCTAATGGGCCTTAGTGGACTCATGGGCATAATGGGTCTAAGTTGACTAAGTGGCCGAGTGGGCCTAATGGGCATAAGTGGACTAATGAGCCTCAGTGGCCCAATGGGACTAATGAGTCTAAGTGGCCTAAGTGACCTAATGGGCCTAATTCGACCAATGAGCCTTAGTGGCCTAATGGGCCTAATGGGCATAAGTGGCCTAATGGGCCTAATGGGCCAAATTGGCCTAAGTGGCATAATGAGCCGAATGAGCCTAAGTGGCCTAATGGGCCTAATGTGCCTAATGGGCCCGAGTTGAAAAATGGCATAATGGGCCTAAGTGGAATAATGGGCCTAAGTGTCCTAATGGGCTTAATGGGCATAATGGGCCTAAGTGGCCTAAGTGGCCTAAGGGGCCTAAGGGGCCTAAGTCGCCTAATGGGCCTAAGTTGCCTAATGGACCTAATGAGCCTAAAGGGCCTAAGGGACCTAAGGGGTCGAATGGACCTAATGGGTCTCAGTAGCCTAATGGGACAAAGGGGCCTAATGCGCCTAATGGGTGTTAGTGGCCTACTGGACCTAATGGGCTTAATGATCCTATGTTGCCTAATGGACCTAATGGGCCTAATGGGCCTAAGTGGCCTAATGAGACAAATGGGCCTAAGTGACCTAATGGGCCGAATAGGCCTCAATGACATAATGAGATGAATGAGCCTAATGGGCCTAAGTGGCCTAACTAGCCTAATGGGCCTAAGTGGACTAATGAGTCGAACGGGCCTAAGGGGCCTAATGGGCCTAATGGGCCTATGTGGCCTGATGGGCTCGATGGGCATAATATGCTTAATGGGCCTAAGTGGCCTAATTAGTCGAATAGACCTAAGTATCCTGATGGGCCTGATGGGCCTGATAGGCATAATGGGCATAGTGGGCATAATGGGCCGAATGGGCCTAAGTGGCCTCATGGGCGTGATGGGCTTGATGGGCCTAATGGGTCTAATGGTCTTTTGTGGCCTAATGAGATGAATGGGCCGAAGTGGACTCATAGTCCTAATGGGCCTAAGCGGCCTAATGGGCCTGATGGTCCTGATAGACCAAATGGGCCTCATGGGCTTAATGTGACTATTTGGCCGAATGGGCCTAAGTGTCCTAATGGGCCTACTGGGCCTAATGGGCTTCAGTGGCCTAATGGGCCTAATGGCCGTGATGGGCTTAGTGGGCGTAATGGTCCTAAGTGGCTTAATGGGCTTAAGTGGCCTTAGTGGCCTATGGGCCTAATGGGCCTAAGTGGCATAATGAGCTGAATGAGCCTAAATGGCCTAATGGGCCAAATGAGCCTAAGTGGCCTAATGGGCCTAAGTGGCCTAATGGGATTGATGGGCCAAATGGGTCAAATGAGCCTCAGTGGCCTCATGGTCCTAATGGTCCTAAGTGGCCTAAGTAGGCTAATGGGCCTCATGGGCCTAATTGGCCTAATGTACTTAAGTGGCCTAAATGGCCTAAGTGGCCTAAGTGGCCTCATGGGCCCAATTGGCCTAATGTGCTTAAGTGGCCTAATGGGCCTCAGTGGCCTAATGGGCCTAATGAGCCCGATTGTCCTAATTTCCAAAATGGGCCTTAGTGGCCCAATGGGCCTAAGTGGCACAATGGGTCTTAGTGGCACAATGAGCTTAATGGGCCTAAGTGGCCTAATGGGCTTTAGTGGCCAAATGGACCAAATGGCCCCAGTGGGCCTAATAGGGCTGATGGGCACAATGGGGCGAAGTGGACCAATGAACCCCATGGGTCTAAGTGGCATAATGGGCCTGATGGGCCTCATGGGCCTAAGTGGCCTAAGTGTCCTAAATGGGCCTCATGGGCTAAAGTGGACTAATGGGCGTATTGGGCCTCAATGGCCTAATGGGGTCAATGGGCCTGATAGGCCCAATGGGCAGAATGAGCCTAATTGGATCAATGAGCCTAATGGGCCTAATGGGCCTAAGTGGGCTAATGGGCCTAATGGGCCTAATGGGACAAATGAGCCTCATAGGCCTCATGGTCCTAATGGGCCTAAGTGGCCTAATGGTCATAATGGGGCAAAGTGGCCTAATGGGACTAATGGACTTTAGTGGCCCAATGGGCCTCATAGACACGATGAGCCTAATTGGCATAATGGGCCTAAGTGGCCTAATGGGACTAATGGTCTGAATGGGCCTAAGTAGATTAATGGGGCCAATGGGCCTAAGGGGGTGAATGGGACTAATGGGTCTAAGTGGCGGAATGAGCCTAATGGGCTTAAGCGGTAGAATGGGCCTAATAGGCCTAAGTGGCCTGGTGGGTCAAATGGTCCTGATGGTCCTAATTGGCCTGATGGGTCTTAAGGGCCTTGAGGGCCGAATGGGCTTCATGGGCCAACTATGTCTAAGTGTCCTCATGGGCCCAATGGGCCTAATTGGCATAAGTGGCGTAATAGGCATAATTGGCCTAATGAGCCTCATGGGACTTAGTGGCATCATGGGCCTAATGGGCCTAATGGACCTAATGGGCCTATTGGGCCTAATGGTCATCATCGGCCTAAGATTCTGGGCCCAATGGGCCTAAGGGGCCTAAGTTGCCAAATGGGCCTATGTGGCCGAATGGGCCTAGTGGTCCTAAAGGGACTAATGGGCATAATGGACCTAAGGACCTCATGGTCCTAATGGGACAAATGGGCTTAAGTGGCCTCATGGTCCCAATGGGCCCAATGGGCCTAAGTGGCCTAATGAGCATAATGGGCCTAATGGGCCTAAGTGGCCTAATGTGCCTAATGGGCCTAATGTGTCATGACCCGACCCGTACTGGGGCTCGAGCCACAACTACCCCAAGCACGCCTCCATAGGCCAGGGGCTGGCGACCAGCGCCGAAGGCACAACAAACTAGGGGAGGCCTTTGCCTAAGAAACTGTACACACACACGCAGCCAACTCAATGAAAAAGTGCAGAGAAAAGAAATCAAGATACAACACTACTCCAAAAAGGGAAACAAACATACATGCGTCGACCTCTAACCAGTACACGTAAAGTGCTAAAAAGTACTGACAAGTAAACTGAACAGAAAAAGGGGCAAAACACGTGCCCAACCAGAAAGGTGCCACAACCCGGAAACAGGTAAAACGGAAGTAAACCACTGGTGAGTCACACCCAGAAAGTCCTGCTATGACCACTGAACGCAGCCCAAGCTCCCGTGTCCTCTACGCTCCTCCGTAGTCTCGACCTACCTGTTCGTCATCTGCAAGGGCACACCATGTGTGGGCAAAGCCCAAACATGGGTGAGTATAAAAATACTCAGTAGGATGCCCCGAAAGATTGAGGAAGCAATAAGGGAGGTACTAAAATGGTGAGCAGTAGACAGAGCAAAGAAAAGTGTAAGAGTGAAAAATAGAGAGAGTCAGCTCAACCCAACAAGAGAATGGAAGCAGACTCGTCGAGACGCAAGGAGCTAGAGACGGTTAGAAGATGAACTTCTTGTCGAGTCTTCGCTGCCTAGAGCAGGAGAGTAGACTCTTCCAACCAAGAGGAGCTAGACACAGAAAGCACGTGGCATACCCCGCACGTCTTCGCCCCTCCTAGAAGGAGAGTAACCGAACCCAAGGAGTTGGAACAACAATAGGGTGTATATATATGCTCAACAAGAAACCCGAATGAGTGTGTACGGGGATATCTATCTCCAAGCTCAACCCAAGAAGAGTCGCCAACAGTTCAAAGGATATCCAACACTGAACCCAAATGTCCCGCACGTCAACCTAGGAGGTACAAGTCAAAGGGGATCAATCACCGCACCTCGATACTATCCTCTTTGGGAGGCATTGACTCGCCCACACGGCTTTTAGGTCGCGTCGCAAGGACGCGTCTTGGTGGGAAAAGTGTCCATCATTCTCATATATCCTAAGGTCATGTCAAAGTTGTCACATCGTCGATCCGTACAACCAAGGATCCAACTCTGGTAGTTACGGAGAAAAACTCCCTGACTAACCTCATATATAAGGGCTGAGTCTGAAATAAGTCATCGGGTAACCCACTGCGCAGCCCCGGTGGAGGGTAAACCTCAATAAGTCGACGGTGACCCACTGCCTAGCCCCGCTGGAGGAGAAACCATAATAAAATGCCGGGTGACCCACTGCCCAGCACTACTGGAGGGTAAACCCTAAATAAGTCGACGGTGACCCACTGCCCAGCCCTGCTGGAGGGTAAACCATAATAAAACGTCGGGTGACCCACTGCCCAACCCTGATAGAGGGTAAACCCTAAATAAATCGACGGCGACCCACTGCCCAGCCCCGCTAGAGGGTAAACCATAATAAAATGTCAGGTGACCCACTGCCCAACCCCATTGGAGGGTAAACCATAATAAAATGTTGGGTGACCCACTGCCCAGCCCTGCTGGATGGTAAACCCTAAATAAGTCGATGGTGACCCACTGCCCAGCCCCGCTGAAGGGTAAACCGTAATAAAACGTCAGGTGACCCACTGACCAGCCCCACTGGAGGGTAAACCATAATAAAACATCGGGTGACCCACTGCCCAGCCCTGTTGGAGGGTAAACCCTAAATAAGTCGACGGTGACCCACTGCCCAGCCCCACTGGAGGGTAAACCGTAATAAGTCATCGGGTGACCCACTGCCTAGCCCTGCTGGAGGGTAAACCCGGAACTATTCCGATATCTCTGCACAACCCGTTCCATCACTGGGTGTCACTAACACCACTCGTGCGTAGGTTCAGAGTGCATCAGAGGAATCTCCAACCAACGCCCTTTCATATTTCTACATTTAATGAGATCTCAAATGGGGATTCCCACACCCAAACAGATTACACCGTTGCAATCCTTGTGGAAAAACAAACAAGATAGACTATTTACTCACCCAAAACGGACAACCGATGAATATGGTACTATTCACTATAGCCAGCCCGGGTGGGGCCCACACAACGATCCCGAAAGTCAACAAACGGATCACACCATTACGATTCCCTCGAAGAAACACACAGGATCATCTACTCGATCGCCCAAATTGGACACCCGGTGAAAAAGGTACTATTTACTGTAGCCAGCCCGGGTGGGGCCCACACCAAGATCCCAAAAAAAGTCGGGCGAACTGCGCCATCGCAATGCTCTCGGAAAAACACATCAAAACGACTATTCATTCGCCATGAATAGACATCCGATGAAAAAGTCGCAGTATGCTGCACACCGCTTAAAAGACGGCCCGTGGGGCCCACGCCTCAACTCCAATTTAGGCGGGAAGAATGCACTGTTGCAATCCCCTTATAAAAACACACAGAATGCAGTGCTCAAACACGCCAAACAGATGCTGGGTGGAAAGACAACATTTCATCATAAATCCTAGAAACCAGGCCCTGTGGGGCCCGCTCCCTGTCTCTAGCCTGAATACTTAAAGAAGCATCTCAAAAAGTCCACATGAGGACTAAGATCATGCTGACACTAATGGACCATCAATTGGACATCCCAAAAAGGAGTTAGGTCCAACGCAAGATTAATTAATTAATTAATTATTCGCATTAAGTGTTTCGTGCATCCGAGCAACGAAACCAAACCACAAAGGTTCTGAACGAACTTTGAAAGGTCCTTCTCAACTCCTGGGCCATAGTGCCTCTGACGGCACGTCAAACGGACGTCCGTCTCGCGAAGTGCATCCATCCCAGACTTTATTTAATAATTTGTTATTATTAAATTAAACCTCTTCGGGTCACCCATCTTCGGGCATAGACTCCAAAAACCCCGAAACCCACTTTAAAAAGACCACCTCGCCAACACGATACCGTAGCCACAGATGACGGTTTAGAAGTTATTGCCCCCCGAATGAAAGGGGCCTAACCGGGCCGGTTCACCCCGGTCAGCCCGGTCCGAACCGCCGCCCCGCGGCCCAGCCACGGGTCCGGCCCGTCATGTCGTTGCCTGCCCAGCAGCACTGGACCCGAGCGGGTCCGGTTTTCTCCAAACAGACCAGGCAACTGGCCGGTCTTCGTCGCCCAACAGGACCCGCAACGCGCGGGTCCTTGTTCCCCCAGCAGACCAACTTTGACTGACCTTCCTTGACGCACCTGTAGGACCCACAATGGGCGGGTCCTGGCTTCCTCCGCATGCCTGAGGCTAGACCTTGGGCTCCTCTTCCGAGCGCGACCGGCCATGCCAGACAGCCCCCCACCTGCAGCGCTCCGCCTCGACACCGACGTCGCCGCCTCTCTGTCGCTTCACCGGCTAAACCGGCCAGCCCGAGTGCTACGCTCCCTCGTGCTCCGCTGCGACACCGCCTGAAGCCAGCGCCCGTGCCAGCTTCCCTAGTTCTCCCGCACGCCCTACCTACTCGACCACGCATCGCTTCGGCACTGCCTCTGCAGCACTGCCCTGCTACCCCGGCCACCTCCGGTTCTCCGACAGGCCGAAGCCGCAGCCGGCTGCTCCACCTATGGCCTCGACGTTCCATCGTTCCAACTCGGCTCCTCCGGTCACGCACCCCCATTCGGTCAGCCGGACCCGACAATTCCACCTCATCTGAACCCCTTGGCCACACTACTTGGCTCCTCCCGGAGCTACCCCGGCCGCACCGGCGACTCTTTCCGAACCCCCGTTGCACCACCCCGACCTCCGGCCACCGCCCTTGCCGTAGTCGGGGATTCCGATGGCCGCCGCCACTAATCCGGTGGCCCGTTTCCAAATACAAAAGTGGATTCAGGATCCTTGAGACAAGGCCTCCGCAGTGCCTTCCCCCGACCAATTGATCTGACAAGATTGGCGCGTCCGAAAAGAAAAAAAATGGACGAGGAACGTCCAAGAAAAAAACTTGATTTTTCAGCATTTATTGATGGTTGTGATCGTGCAGCCATCAACGGTGTAACCAAAATGAAGAAACAAATGGGCAATGAGGAATTGTTAATTAAAACTTGAATCGGAAGTCAAAAAAATAAAAGGAATCCTACCTCGTTGGATCCGTTTGTCGTTGGCGACGCTCCTGCTCGATCCCGCTTCGATCCGCCGGAGTCCAGTCCTCAATCCGGCAAAGAACAGCGAAGAATTCCAAAGAACAGATGAGAGAGAGAGAGAGAGGAAGGAAGAGAGAGATAGAGAGAGAGAGAAAATGGGTTGTCCCCTCCCAACACTTAAGTGAATTTATAAAAATTCACTGAAACTCTCTCAACGGGCGCAGATTCCGAAACCTTCGCGCCCGCTTATTTTATATCGCGCCTAGGCAAAACGCCTCATTTAGAACTCAATAGAAGTCTCATATTTCCATTTAGAGAATTTTTTTGAAAGTTATTTGAAAGGGAATGCCAGTGATAAAAATCACTAAGTCATTATTTTAAAATGACGGTTTTTCCCTTGGGTGACATCTCTCATCGCAGGCCTGCACCCGAGACTTTTACACCCAGCCTAGGGTAAACGGCCCACTCCGGACTCAACGATGCCCTTAGTTTTTCCATCCAAGCAACCGTTTAGGAGTTATTCAGGTTTGATCTATTAAATTAATAATCTGATAATTTAATTATCCATTTAACACACCGCCAACGAGCGAGGGGTCTGAACGTCCCGCGCCAACTCATTTTATGTCGCGCCTTGGGTAAACACCGCATTTCGGACCCAACCGTGGTGTCAGATTTCCAATATGATCAACTGTTTAAGAGATATAACATTACTTTTAGTTAACCACGCGTGCGTAATATAAAAACACTTAACAATTTTATATAATTAATTCCAGGCACACTGGACCTCGGAATTGCATGCCGTCTGAAAGCCCTGCTTTGGAACGACATCAAGAAATTTTTCAGAGTCTCAGAGTCCCAAAACCCGGGTTCTTACATCATTCCCTCCTTCAAGTTTTTTGTCCCCAAAAAGCAAAACTAGGAAAAATAACTCAGGATACATATCTCACACCTAGCTCTCCCACGACCAAGAAAACTTGCACAACACCAAGTTGGCACAACACGCGAACCACAGGGATGGTTCGTACTCATAAGGTATGCTACTCTCGAGGGCATGTGTAGGAATACGCACGCACCTCATCAGTTGCGACACATGGAAGACAATCTGCGCCCACTCCTACTATTGGGAGGGTAGGGAAAGACGGTAGGAAACCTCTCAACCATTTGCACGATTCCTGAATGGCCCAAAGAAACTCTGGGGTCTTTCCCGACCGCACCTCTACTTTACACGTCACGACCGAAATCATGGTTTGTTCTTGGAACATGGTCTCGTGATTACCTCCTTCATAATACCCATCTGGTCAAACAACCAAGGAAATCCAGTCATACAAGTTTTCACAGTCTCTCTGTGTGGGGACGCACCTGAGAAACTGGTGGTCTGAGAAAACCATTAAGCGCTCTCCCCAAAGATAGTGTCTACACATTCTCAAGGAAAAACTACCACCACCAGCACCAACAGAGGGTTACACTGATGCCCCACATCACCCTAGGTAACCCCTCTATCAAAGAGTTAGATGAAAGAGTACCTCACGCAGTGTCTAATAAGTCCTACTGAGAAAATTAGAAAAAGACACAGAGTGTACCTCTTATAATCTCTTGCGCTGTAGGATTGTAAACAACCACAGCCCACAACCGCCTGCAGCCTCGTCTGTCAGCTCCCTAAGCCTGACATGGGCCATCTAGTGGTGGTGGAAGGACCTCAAAACATTGTCCTCCAACCACAGTTCTTCTTGCTTTTCTACCAACACCGCCTCCTTGGGGACCATCCTGTCCTCACCTGGTAGTTCTCTTATCACGACACTGCCTCTATCATGGTGGTGCATCTACCAACTATCTGGAAGACTCAGTACATTTGGTCGGGTAGTCTCACTCCATGTGACCTCGCACATCACAACATAGCACTAGTCCTCCCTGGTCTATCTTGGTGCTCTACGCTGTCCCCGACCATGTGCCCGAGTCCTATCAAGGGGAGACCTCCGGCGTCGAGGCCCTACCAATCAACATCCCTCTTCCAGAAATTTCTCTGTCACCAGTGCCTGCTCTAGCACCCCGTGATGGGTGAGGATGCACAAGGTCCCTAAGCTGGCACAGATCTCCTCTACAGAGATCTCGCTCAAACTTTTGTGCTCGGAAGTTGCCATCACAGACCACATCCAAGGAGTACCGAGTAAGGTCTGAAAACCTAGTCGAGTACTCAGCCACTGCCATCACTCCCTTCTGAAGCTCCAGCAGCTCCCGAAACCATAAAAAAAGACGTAAATGGGAGGGGTAGTACTTCTCACTAAACAACCGCTAGAAGTCATCCCACGAGAGTACCGACTCATCGTGCATCTGAGTAACCCTGGTTGGCTATCATTGCAGAGACATCCCGAATCTGATCAAGAAGTAACGTAGTAAAATGAGCATATATATATCAAAAATGATGGGGAGCTGACTCAATAAGAACAGTCAAAGACTCAATCCTATATGATGCACGAACCAAATTCACTGCGACAAGTGTCTTAGTGTGTTGAGTTGACAAGCGGGTTATCAGGGTCCTAGTGAATGGATACATCGACAACCGCACCATCACTGAACTCATTGGCCTGAGATCTGCTCTCGAAACACGTTGACACTATTGCAAAAAAACTCAACCAATCCCTTTTTAGTGACGTCCGAACAACTCCCCAAGGAACAAACCAACTATGATACCACTTCTTCGGGGCTCGAGCCACAACTACCCCAAGCCAGCCTCCATAGGCCAGGGGCTGGCGACCAGCGCCGAAGGCACAACAAACTAGGGGAGGACTTTTCCTAAGAAACTATACACACACATGCAGCTAACTCAATGAAAAAGTGAAGAGAAAAGAAATCAAGATACAACACTGCTAAAAAAATAGAAACCAACATACATGCATCGACCTCTAACCAGTACAAGTAAAGTGATGAAAAGTATTGACAAGTAAACTGAACAGAAAAAGGGGCAAAACACGCGCCCAACCAAAAAGGTGCCACAACCCGGCAATAGGTAAAACGGAAGTAAACCACTGGTGAGTCACACCCATAAAGTCCTAATATGGACACTGAATGTAGCCCAAGCTTCGGTGTCCTCTACGATCCTTCGTAGTCTCGACCGACCTGTCCATCGTCTGCAAGGGCACACCAAGTGCGAGAAAAGACCAAGTAGGGGTGTGTATAAAAATACTTAGTAGGATGCCCCAAAAGCTCAAGGGATAAAAAAGGGAGGTACTAAAATGGTGAGCAGTAGACAGAGCAAATAATAGTGTAAGAGTGCAAAAGAGAGAGAGAGTGAAGCTCAACCCAACAAGAGAAAGGAAGAAAACACGTCCAGATGCAAGGAGCTAGAGATGGTGAGAAGATGAACTTCTCATCGAGTCTTCGTTGCCTATAGTAGGAGAGTAGACTCATCCAACCAAGAGGAGCTAGACACGGAAAGCACATGGCATACCCCGCGCGTCTTCGCCCCTCCTAGAAGGAGAGTAACCAAACCCAAGGTGTGAGAACAACAGTAGGGTGTATATATATTCACATTGAGAAACCTGAATGAGTGTGTAAGGGGATATCTATCTCCAAGATCATCCCAAGAAGAGTCTCCAACAGTTCAAAGGATATCCAACACTGAACCCAGATGTCCCGCACATCAACCTAGGAGGTATAAGTCAAAGGGGATTAATCACCGCACCTCGATACTATCCTCTTTGGGCGGCACTGACTCGACCGCACGACTTTTATGACGCTTCCCAAGGATGTGTCTCGGTGGGAAAAACACCCCTCATTCTTGTATGTCCTAAGGTCACGTCAAAGCTGTCACATCACCAATCCGTACAACCAAGGATCCCGCTCCGATAGTCACGGAGAAAACGTCACCGACTAACCTCATAGATAAGGACTGAGTCTGAAATAAGTCGTCGGGTAACCCACTGCCCATCCCTGCTGGAGGGTAAACCTCAATAAGTCGACGGTGACCCACTACCCAGCCCTGATGGAGTGTAAACCATAATAAAACGTCGGGTGACCCACTGCCCAGCCCTACTGGAGGGTAAACCCTAAATAAGTCGACAGTGACTCACTGCCCAGCCCTACTGGAGGGTAAACCATAACAAAACGTCTGGTGACCCACTGCCCAGTCCTGCTGAAGGGTAAAACCTAAATAAATCGACGGAGACCCACTGCCCAGCCTCACTGGAGGGTAAACCAAAATAAAACATCGGGTGACCCATCTCCCAGCCCCGCTGGAGGGTAAACTGTAATAAAATGTCGGATGACCCACTGCCCATCCCTACTGGAGGGTAAACCCTAAATAAGTCGACGGTGACCCACTACCCAGCCCCGCTGAAGGGTAAACCATAATAAAACATCAGGTGACCCACTGCCCAGCCCCGCTGGAGGGTAAACCATAATAAAACACCAGGTGACCCACTGCCCATCCCTATTGGAGCGTAAACACTAAATAAGTCGACGGTGACCCACTGCCCAGCCCCGCTGGAGGGTAAACCATAATAAGTCATCGGGTGACCCACTGCCCAGCCCTGTTAGAGGGTAAACTCGGAAATGGTCCGATATCTCCGCACAACCCGTGCCATCACTGGGTGTTACTAACACCGCTTGTGCGTAGGTTCGAAGTGCGTCAGAGGAATCTTCGACCAATGCCCTTTCATATTTTCACATTTAATGAGATCTCAAACAGGGATTCCCATGACCAAATAGATTACACCATTTTAATCCTCATGAAAAAACACACAAGATAGACTATTTACTTGCCCGAAACGGACAACCGGTGAATATAATACTATTCACTATAGCCAGCCCGGGTGGGCCCACACAACGATCCCGAAACTCAACAAATGAATCTCACCATTATGATTCCCTCAGAAAAACACATGGGATTGGCTACTCGATCGCCTAAATCAGACACCCGGTGAAAAAGGTATTATTCACCATAGCCAGCCTGGGTGGGGCCCACACCACGATCCCGAAAAAGGTCGGGTGAACTGCACCATCACGATGATCTCGGAAAAACACATCAAAACGACTATTCATTCACCCTGAAACGGACGTATGATGAAAAAGTCGCAGTACGCTGCACACCGCTTAAAAGATGGCCCGTGGGGCCGACGCCTCAACTCCAATTTAGGCAGGCAGAATGCACTGTTGCAATCCCCTCAGAAAAACACATAGAATGCAGTGCTCAAACACCCCAAATGGATGTCGGGTGGAAAAACAACATTTCATTGCAAATCATGAGAACCAGGCCCTGTGGGGCCCACTTCCTCTCTCTGGCCCGAATACTCAAAGGAGCGTCTAAAAAAGTACGCACGAGGACTAGGATCACGCTGCCAGTGACGACCCCTCAATCGGAAATCCCAAACAGGAGTTAGGTCCAACAAAACATCAATCAATCAATCAATTAATCGCATTAAGCATTTCATGCCTCCGAGAAACGAAACCAAACCACAAAGGTTTCGAATGAACTTTGGAAGGTCCGTCTCAACTCCAGGGCCACAGTGCCTCTGACGACACGTCAAACAGATGTCCAGCTCGCGAAGTGTGTCCATTGTGGGCTTTATTTAATAATTTATTATTATTAAATTAAAGCTCTTCGGGTCACCCATCTTCGGGAACAGACTCCAAAAACATCTAAACCCACATTAAAAAGACCGCCTTGCCGACACGATCTCGCAGCCTCAGACGACACGTCAAACGGACACGCCGTTTAGAAGTTATGCCCCCCCCCCCCCCCCCCCCCGAACGCAAGGGGCCTAACCAAGCCGGTTCACCCCAGTCGGCCCGGTCCGAACCGCGGCCCCGCGGCCCAGCCCTGGGTCTGTCCCATCATGCAGCGGCCCGCTCAGCAGCACCAGACCCGAGAAGGTCCGGTTTTCTCCAAACAGACCGGCCAACTGGCCGGTCTTCGTCACCCAACAGGACCCGTAACGTGCGGGTCCTTTTTCCCCCAGCAGACCGGCTTTGGCCGGTCTTCCTTGACGCACCCACAGGACTCGCAGTGGGCGGGTCCTGGCTTCCTCCGCATGCCTGAGGACAGGCCTTGGGCTCCTCTTCCGAGCGCGACTGGTCACTCCAGACAGCCCCCCGCCTACAGCGCTCCGCTGTGACACCGACGTCGCTGCCTCTCCGTCGCTTCACCGGCTAAACCGGCCAGCCCGAGTGCTGTGCTCCCTCGTGCTCTGCTGCGACACCGCCTGAAGCCAGCGCCCACGCCAGCTTCCCTGGTTTTCCCAGCCACCCTACCTCCTCGGCCGCGCACTGCTCCAGTGTCGCCTCCGTAGCACTGCCCTGCCACCCCGGCCACCTCCGGTTCTCCGACACGCCGAAGCCGCAGCCGGCTGCTCCACCTCCGGCCTCGGCGTTCCACCGTTCCTACTCTGGTCCTCTGGCCAGGCACTCCCCTTCGGCCAGCCGGACCCGACAACGACACCTTATCTGAACCCCTCGACCGCACTGCTCGGATCCTCCTAGAGCTACCCCGGCTGCGTCGGTGACACCCAATGCCAGCGACTCTTTCTGAACCCCCGTTGCACCACCCCGACCTCCGGCCACTGCCCTTGCCGGAGTCGGGGATTCCGACGACCGCCGCCACCGATCTGGTGGCCTGTTTCCAAATATGAAAGAGGATTCAGGATCCTTGGGGAAAGGACTCCGCAGTGCCTGCCCCCGACCAATTGATCTGACAATATTGGCGCGTCCGAAAAGAAAAAAATGGATGAAAAATGTCCAAGAACAAAACTTGATTTTTCAGCATTTGTTGATGGTCATGTTCGTGCGGCCATCAACGATGTAACCAAAATTAAGAAACAAAGGGGCACTGAGGGATTTTTAATTAAAAATTGAATTGGAACTCGAAAAAATAAAATGAATCCTACCTCATTGGATCTGTTCGTCGTTGGCGACGCTCCTACTCGATCCCGCTTCGATCCGCCGGAGTCCGCTCCTCAATCCAGCGAAGAACGCTGAAGAATGGATGAGAGATAGAGAGAGAAAAAGGAAGAGAGAGAGAGAGAAAAATGGGTTGTCCCCTCCCAACACTTAAGTGAATTTATAAAAATTTATTGAAACTCTCTCAACGGACGCGGATTCTGAAACCTCCGTGCCCGCTTATTTTATATCAATCCTAGGCAAAACGCCCCATTTCGAACTCAACGGAAGTCTCGGATTTCCATTCCGAGACTTCGTTTGAAAGTTATTTGAAAGGGAACGCCAGTGATAAAAATCACTAACTCCTTATTTCAAAATGATGGTTTTTCCCTTGGGTGACATCTCTCATCGCAGGCTCGTGCCTGAGACTTTTACACCCCGCCTAGGGTAAACAGCCCGCTCCGGACTCAACAATGCCCTTGGTTTTCCCATCCGAGAAACTGTTTAGGTGTTATTCTGGTTTGATCTATTAAATGAATAATTTGATAATTTAATTATCCATTTAACACACCGCCAATGAGTGAGGGGTCCGAACATCCCGCGCCGACTCGTTTTTTGTCGCGCCTAGGGTAAACACCGTGTTCCAGACCCAATCGTGGTCTTGAATTTCCAATCCGATCAACCATCTAAGAGATATCACATTACTTTTAGTTAACCACATGTGTAATATAAAAACACTTAACATTTTTATATAATTAATTTCGAGCACACCGGACCTCAGAATTGCACGCCATTTGAAAGCCCTACTCTAGAATGACATCAAGAAATTTTTCAGAGTCTCAGAGTCCCAAAACCTAGGTTCTTACATAATGGGCCTCAGGGGCCTCAAGGATCTACGTAGCCTAATGGGCCTAAGTGGCCTAATGGGCCTAGTGGGCCTGATGGGCCTAATGGGCCGAATGGGAAAAATTGGCCTGATGGGCCTAATGGGCCTCATGGACCTAAGATGCCTCATGGTCCCAATGGACATAATGGTCCTAATGGGCCTAAGTTTCCTTAGTGGGCCTAATGGTTCGAATTGGCCTAAGTGGCTTAATGGGCCTAATGGGATCAATGGCCTCCTAGGCCTAAGGGGCCTAATGAGTTGAGTGGGCCTAATGGGCCTAATGGGATGAATGGTCCTAGTGCTCCCAATGGGCCTAATGTTCCTAAGTGTCCTAATGGTCCTAATTGGCCTAAAGGGCCTAGTGGGGCTAATGGGATTAATGGGAATAGTGGGCCTAATGGGCCCAAGTGGCCTGATGGGTCTAATGGGTCTCATGGGCCTCATGGGCCTAAGTGACCTCATAGGACTAATGGGCATAATGGGTAGAAGTGTCCTAATGGGACTAATGGGACTCATGTTCCTAATGGGCCTCATGGGACTCATGGGCAGAATGCGCCTCATGGACCGAATGGGCCTGATGGGCCTAATGGGCCTAATGGTCCTAAGTGGCCTAATGGGTCGAATGGGACCAAGTGCCCTCATGGGCCTAGTGGTCCTAATGGGCATAATGGGGATAATGGGTCCAATGAGCCTAATGGTCCTAGTGGGCCTAATGGGATTAATGGGCCTAATGGGTCCAAGTGTCCTGATGGGTCTAATGGGCCTCATGGGCCTAAGTGGCCTCATGTGCCCAATGGGCCAAATGGGTCTAAGTGTCCTCATGGGTCTGATGGGCCTCGTGGTTCTAATGAGCCTCATGGGCGAAATGCGTCCCATGGGCCTGATGGGCCTCATGGGCCTAATGGTCCTAAGTGGCCTAATGGGCCTAAGTCCCCAATGGGCCTAATGATCCTAATGGGGATAATGGGCCTAATGGACCTAATTGGCCTAATTGGTCTAATCCACCAAATGGGCCTAATGGGCCTAAGTGGCCAGAGTGGATTAACATACCTAATGGGCCTATTGGGACTAATGGGTTTATTGGGCCTAATGGGCCTATGTGTCCTAATGGGCCTAATGGGTCTACAAGGACTAATGATATTAATGGGACTAAGTGGAATACGTGGCTTAACGGGCCTAATGGACCTAATGGGACTAATGGGTTTAATGGTTCAAATAGCCCTAATGGGCCTAAGTGGCCAAATGGGCTAAATGGTCCTAATGGGACTAATGGGTTTAATGCGCCTAATGGTCCCAAGTGGACTAATGGGCTTAATGGAACTAAGTGGCCTAAGCCCTCTAATCGACTCATTGGGCCTTATAAGCCTAAGTGGCCTAATCAGCCAAAGTGGCCAAAGTGGCCTAATTATCCTAATCAACCAAATGGGGCTAATGGGGCTAATGGACCTAATTTCTAAGTGTCCTAAGTGTCCTGATGGGTCTAATGGGCCCAATGACCATAGTGGGCTTAAGTGGCCTAAGTGGGTGAATCTGCCTAATCGAATGAATGGGCCTAATGGGGCGATGTGGCCTAATTGGCCTAATCGAACGAATAGGCCTAATGGATCTAGTGGACCTAAGTAGCCAAATGGTCCTAATGGGCCTAATGGGTCTAAGTGAACAAATCTGCATAATCGAACGAATGGGCCTAAAGGGCCTAATGGACCTAAGTGTCTTAATCTGGCTAATCGACCGAATGGGCCTAAGTGGCCAAATCAGCCTAATCGATCGAATGGTCCTAATGATCCTAGGTGGCCAAATGGGCCTAATGAGCCTAATGGGTCTAAGTGGTCTAAGTGTCCTAATCAGCCTAATCAGATGAATGGGCCTAATGGGCCTAAGTGTCCTAATGGGCCTAATGGGTCTAAGTGGCCTAATCAACCTAATCGATTGAATGAGCCTAATGGGACTAGGTGGTCGATTCAGACTAATGGGGCTAAGTGACCGAATGAGCCTAATGGGCCAAATTGGCCTAATGGGGTTATTTGGCCTAATGGGCCTAAGTGGACGAATGGGATTAAGTGGCCTAATGAGCCTAATGAGCCTAATGGGCATAAGTGGCCCAATGAGCCTCATGTATTAATGGGGAGAAATGACCTAATGGTCCTAGTGGGCCTAAGTGGCCGAATGGGCCTGATGGGCCTAATGTGCCCAATTGGCTGAATGGGCCTATTGGCCCTAATGGGCGTAAGTGGCCTAATGGGTCGAAGTGGCCTAATGGGCCTTGTGGGACTAAGTGGCCTAATGGGCCTAAGTGGCCTGATGGGTCTAGTGGGCCTAATGGGCGTAATGTGCCTAATTGTCCTAATGGGCCTATTGGGCCTATTGGGTATAAGTGGCCTAATGGGACTAAGTGGCTTAATATGCCTAAGTGGCCGAATAGGCCTAATGGGTATAATGTTCCTAATAGTCTTAATGTTCCTAGTGGGACTAATGGCCCAATAAGCCTAAGTGGCTATATGGGCCTAATGGGCCTAATGGGATCAATGGGATGAATGGGCCTAATGGGCCTTAGTGGACTAATGGGTCTAGTGGTCTCATTGTCGTGGGTTTATAAAATGAGAAGATCATGACATGCATGGTATAAATGACTTCCCACTAGTATTTCATATCTCATTTGGAGTAATGATTTATGTTGTGATATGAATCTGTTGATTTTTGAAAATTTTGGAAATCGTTTTCAAATTTGTAATTTTGAAAAGAGAATGGTTGTGGTATTTGGAAAATGGGTTGATTTTTAAAACATGGTGGATGTTTTTTCAAAAATGATTGAACAGAGGAAATGTTGGTTTTTGTAAATCATGGTTATGATAGTTGAAATGTGATAGAATTTGAAATTGTTAAGCCTTCCATTGCTAGAGAGTGAGACTTATGGTGTTTCTCATGTGAACAGAGAATGGAACCCAATAGGCATCATAGAAACCAACCCAAGGAAGCTATTAAAAATGTGGTTGCATCTAAGCCCTAGGTGAACCAGTAGCTTGCAGAGAGCATAGTGAAAGCTTTTGAAGTTTTCAATAGTGGGAATAAAAGAGATGAATCAAGGCATGTGGACCATTTGGTTCAGTTTTAGAAGAAAAATCCACCCATATTTTGGGGTGATTCAGAACCAGAAAGGGTGGAGGTGTAGCTAAATAGGATGAATCGAATATTTGATTTTCTAGGAACACTAATGGAGTTCAAAGTCAAGTTAGTGACATACATGTTGAAAGATCTTCCATGTCAGTGGTGGGAGTTTGTGATCTAGGATAAAGTGGACCAAGGTATGGCATGGGAGGATTTCGAGGAATTGTTCAACAAACAATTCTATCCTCGCACGTTTAGAATTTAGAGAAAATGGATTTCTTTAGCTTGAAGTAGTAGAACCTTTTTGTGATATAATATGTGGCTAAATTCATAAATTTAGTCCAATTTTCACCTGAGGTTTCCGCTAGTGCATCTTTGAAGACACATTTTTTTTAATTTGGGATGAGGTAGGAAATTTGTTTGAAGATTGCGGTAATATGTATAACAGATTTTATAGAGATGGCCAATAGGGAAACCATGGATTAAAGGGACATATTAGGGGTGATTGGTGGAGGAGATATCAGGATACCTATGGGAAATGCTGTAAACTATAATTCAGGGAGTAAGTGAAAGGGGGATACTTATTTCCAAGGTGGGAGTATGGATAAAAATCAGATGGAAGGATTAGTGAATCTTCCTATGAAGCTTAAGAGCAAGTCAGGATGTTTCCAATGTGGCGCTCTAAGACATATGAAGTGAGAATGTACATCACCACCTGGAGCATGCCATAATTGTAATTAGACGAGGCATCTTCAGTGTTATTATCACCATGCTCCAAGTTCGGGTGTCTGGGACACTTCTCAAGTTTCACAATCATCTTATGCCTCAACGGGATGAGGACAACCATGAATACCATGAATCATCGACATGGGTAATTTCAGTAGGGGAATAAAGATAAAAGTGTGGTGAGTAAGCTGGTATTTGGAGCTGAGCGGGTTATTGTAAATGGACAACTTGTACCATCGATGGTGAGAGGTACAATTATTTTTGAATTCTACACTTATTCAAGCATTGTTTGATATCGGTGCATCTCATATTTCATTGCTTCTCATGTTTTTGATTTGTTGGGTCTAAATGTGGAAATGATGTCTTCTGTTTTGAAACTTCAAACTCCTCTCGGTCAAAGAAAGTGTCGAGCCTTCCTGTATCGAGATTGTTATATAATTTTTGGGTGACCGATTCAGGGTCGACCTGGGTTGGTTCGTGGTGGCCTAATTGTCCTAATTTCCCTAAATGACCTAAATTATTCTAAATGGCCTAAATTGGCCTAAATGGCCTAATTGGCCTAAATGACCTAAATGGCCTAATTGGCCTAAATGGCCTAAATGACCTAATTTGACTAATTGGCCTAATTTGACTAAATGGACTAAATGGCTTGAATGGCCTAAATTATCCTAAATGGCCTAAATGGACTAATTGGTCCAAATGGACTAAATGACCTAAATTGTTGAAATTGACTTAATGGTCTAACTGTCCTAAATGGTCTAAATTGGCCTAAATTGACTAATTGACCTAAATGACCTAAATTTCTTAATTGGCCTAATTGGCCTAATTGGCCTAAATGTCCGAAATTGGAATGAATGGGCTAAATGGATTAATTGACCTAAATGGCCTAAATTGACAAAATTAGTCCAAATGGATTAATTAGCCTAAATGGCCTAATCAGTCTAATTGACCTAAATGGCCTAAATTCGCCTAAATGACCAAAATGACCTAATTGGCCTAATTGGGATAAATTAATTAATTGGCCAAAATGGTCTAAATGGCCTAATTTTTCTAATTATCATAAATGGACTATCTGGTCTAATTGGCCTAAATGGACTAAATTAGCCTAAATGTCCTAAATTGACCTAATTGGTCTAAATGACCTAAATGGCCTAATTGACCTAAATGGACTAAATGACCTAATTAGTCTAATTTGTTTAAATAGACTAATTTTAACAAATGGTCTAAATGACCTAAATTGGTATAATTGGCATAATTGGTCTAAATGGCCTAAATTGGTCTAAATGTCCTAAATTGGTCTAAATGACCTAATTGGCTTAAATGGCCTAAATGACATAACTGGTCTAATTGTCCTAAATGGACTAATTTTCCTAAATGGCCTAAATGGTCTAATTGGTTTAATTGCCCTGAATGGGCTAAATGACCTAAATTGGTCTAAATGGCCTAATTGGCCTAAATGGCCTAATTGGACTAATTGGCCTAATTGGCCTAAATGACCTAAATTTTCCTAAATGGCCTAAATATCCTGATTGGCCTAATTGAAATAAATTTTCCTAAATGACATAAATGACCAAAATTTTACTAATTGGCATAATTGGTCTAAATGGTCTAAATTGGCCTAAATGGCATAATTGGTCTAAATTTCATAAATTACCTAATTGGAATAATTGGAATAATTGATCTAAATAGCCCAAATTTTCCTAAATAGATTAAATGGTTTAATTAGCCTAAATGACCTCAATTAGCCTAATTGACCTAATTAACCAAATTTGACTAAATTGTCTAATTATTCTAATTGTCCTAATTGGCCTAAATGGCCTAAATTGGCCAAATAGGCTTAAATGTCCTAATCAGCCTAATTGTCTTAAATTAACTAATTGGATAAATTGGATTAAATGGTCTAAATTAGCCTAAATATCCTAAATGACCTAAATTGGCCAAAATGGCCTAATTAGCCTAAATGGCATAAATTGGCCTAAATGACCTAAATTGTATAATCGGCCTAATTAGACTAATTGGCCTAAATGACCTAAATAGACTAAATAAACTGAATGACCTAATTTCCTAATTGTCCTTAATGGCCTAAATGACCTAAATGGCCTAAATTTTCCTAAATGGTCTAATTGGCCTAAATAGCTTAGTTGGCCTAAATGGCCTAATTGGACTAATTGGACTAAATGAACTAATTGAACTAATTGTACTAATAAGTCTAAATGGACTAAATTATCCTAAATGGACTAAATTGGCCTAGTTGGCCTAATTGGCCTAAATGGCCTAAATTTGTCTCAATGGTCTAAATGGCCTAACTGGCCTAAATGAACTAAATTACCAAATTTATATAATTGGAATAAATGTTTCAATTGTCCTAAATGAACTAAATGACATAATTAGACTAAATTTACCTTAATAGACTAAATTGGCCTAAATGGCCTAAATTAGCCTAAATGGCCTAAATTGGCCTAAATGGCCTAAATTGACCTAAATGGCCTAAATTGGCCTAATTGGCCTAATAGGCATAATTGCCTAATTGGTCTAATTTTAATAATTGGTATAAATGAGATAAATTGGACTAAATGGACTAATTGGCCTAAATTTCCTAAATTATCTAATTGATATAATTGGCCTAATTGGCCTAAATGGCCTAAATTGGCCTAAATGGACAAATGGGACAAATCGGCTTAAATAGCCTAATCGACCTAATTGGACTAATTGGTTTAAATTACATAAATTAGCCTAAATGGAATAATTGGCCTAATTGGCCAAAATGGTCTAAATTGGCCTAAATAGCCTAAATGAGCTAAATTGGCCTAAATGGACTAATTAGCCTAAATGTGCTAAATTAGCCTAAATCGCCTAAATGAACTAAATTTCCTAATTTCCCTAATTTCTATAATTGGCCTAATTTACCTAATTGTCCTAATTGGAATAATTGGCCTAAATTAGACTAAATAGACTAAATCTTATAACTGGCCTAAATGGTCTAAAGAGCCTAAATTGACCTAATTGGCTTGAATTGGTGTCATTGGCCTCATTGGCCTAAATGGCCTAAATTGGATTAAATTACCTAAATAGCCTAATTGGCCTAAATGAAATCAGTGGAATAATTGGACTAATTGTCCTAAATGAAAAAAATTGTCCTAATAGACTAATGGGACTAATGGGCCTAAGGGTTGAATAGGCCTAAGTGTCCTAATGAACCTAACACTACCATAAATCCAGGTTTCTACAACGCCATCCTTTAACAACGCTAAAAAAAGTGATGATAAAGGCACCCCTTTATCAGTATTTTTTTAATGCTATTAAATCCCCCCCTTTATTAGTTCTTTTTTTAGTAGTGTTAATAAAAGGGGTCTTTATAAGCACTTTTTTTCCTAGCGCCGATAAAGTGTATATTTCAAAAAAAATCATAAAGGATAATATATTGATATATAAGTATATATATATTGATATGAATATAATGTATATATTTTAAATATGTTTTAGATCGATTTGATTTGTGGTAGAGGCAAAACGAACACCCATAGCAGAAGTTATGGAAAAACGGACACCCAAAGCAGAACTTATGACTGTTGGGGGGAATTATTGTCCTTTTTTGGACTTGATGAATGTGATAAGGAGTTATAATGGTCACCAGAGTGTATATATTTTCTTAATATTTGATTTTATATGTGGTAGAATGAAAACAGACACACGGAGCAGAAGTTATGATTGTTTTAAATTGAGAAACCATCTTAGAGCCTAAAAACCTAAGAAACCCGTAACTCACTAAAACACACATAACTTCTACTTCGGGTGTCCATTTGAGTGCCGCGATAAGTCAAATAAAATCTAATGAGATGAGTGAGGACCATGTATAATAGAAACCATGAGAAGATCAAAGAAATGGAAGATATATTATTTATACCACTCTAAAAAAACTTCAACTTCAAACGGCCATAACTTTTGCTCCGGGTGTCCGTTTGGGCTCTACCACATATCAAATAGAAGTCAGAAAATAGATATATGTAGAAGGATGACTTTAACAAATTTAAAATTATGTACTAGAATCTAAAACCTTAATAAACCATCAGAAGGCCTCTAAAACTCTGTTTCCGTGTCCGATGCCCTGTCAAATTTTTCTTAAAACGGTAATAAATCCCGATCCATGTGTCTGTTTGGACTCCTCCACCTGTTATATCATAATTTGTTCCATGAGATTTGGTTTGAATAGTTACAAAGCTTAAATTAACACTTAGATCAGAAGTTATGCCTGTTTCAGTGACTCTACGATTTGTTAGGTTTTTCAAGCCCCCATTTCTAGCACTTTTTTCATGTTTGCTGTTTTTTCAAAAAGTTGTAACATATGATCTGTCTATCCGTTCAGCCTCCACCACCTATCATAACAAATATCATTTGATGATCTATGATTTGACTAGTCACAGAGCTGTAACAGACTCTTGGAACATAATTTTTCATTGTTACCCTAAGTTTAGGGTTTATTTGACTTTCTGACTGTATTTACGATTTTGGAAGGTTTCTCCATTTTTACTCGTTTTTCAGGTTTTCAGGGATTGTTTTCATTTTTCATAATTTACTATTATTTATAATAAAATATATAAAAATATGTACATATTTTTTATGTATTCACACATAAAAATTTAATTTTATAAATAAATAATTAAACATATTTACATATAAAATATATTTCACAAAATATAAGCCTTATCTAAATAAAAAACTAATATCCATTTTATTTAAAATACAAATATTTGAATATTAATATACCTATATAATGTGTATGTGTATATAGATATGTGTGTGTGTGTGTGTGTATGTATTGACAAACTGATATATATTATCTATATATTCTAAACATATGTATATACATATTAATATATAATATTTGAAAAAATATATAAATATGTATAATTATACTTATAGATACAAATATAATATATATGTGTGTGTATGTGTTGTACATATGTATTTATTTATTTATAAACACACACAAAAAATCATATTTTATAAATGTATTTAAAAATGATCTTATAAATATATATTAATATACGAATAAATATACTAATATAACCATATATATATATTAATATAACTAAATATATATATTAATATAAATATATATTAATATACAAGTAAATATAACTAAATATATATAAAAATAAATATATTAATTAATTAATGAATAGAAAAGCAATATGGTGGAGTGGTAAAGCCTTAGGTGCCCAAGAAACAGGTCCCGAGTTCGAATCCAGGGGGATGCAGGTCACGCGCCTGGGTGGAATAAGTACTAGCACTGTTAAAGGTTAGGTGGGGGTGCTGTTAAAGGCTTGGGGGATGGCTAGGGTGTGCGGGATGGGGTGGGGGTCGGGGCGCTGTTAAAGGGGGGGATCAAGCGTGGTTGAAGTCCCTCCCTGATTTGTAAATTTTTTTAATGTTTTTTTAACTTTTATAAGTGTATTTTTTTTAGCGCTGATAAAAGGAGGATTTATTAGTTCTTTTCTAATCACTAATAAAAGTGCCTACCTTTATCTTTTCTGAGATTAACAACACTTTTTCGCACTGATAAAGGCCTTTTTAGCACTGATAAATGCCTGTTTTGTGGTAGTGTAATGGGTCTAATGAGATTAAGTGGCCTAAGGGGCCTAATGGGTCTAATGGGCATAAGTGACCTAATGGGCCTAATGGGCTTAATGGGCCTAAGTAGACTAATCAGCCTAATGGGCCAATTGGGCCTAAGTGGCCTAATGGGTCTAATGGGCCTAACGATCTTAATGGGTCTAATGGGTCCACTAGGCCAAAGTGAGCGAATGGGCCTATGGGACGAATGAGCCTATTGGGCCTAAGTGGCCTAATGGTCCTAAGTGTCCTAATGGGCCCATTAAGTCCAATTCAGCCTAATGGGCCTAATGGACTTAATGCGTTGAATGAACCAGTTGGCCCTAAGTGGGATGATGGGCCTAATAGACATAATGAGATTAATTGGTTGATTGCGCCTAAGTGGCCTAATGGGACTATGTGGTTGAATGGGCCCGTTATTGTCAATTCGATCTAATGGGACGAATGGAAGAATTGTCCTAATGGACCTAATGGGCCTAATGGGTGATACGCGATGCAAGACCCGCTAGGAATTGTCCTAGGAACCTTGTATAATGTTCGCGCGTTGAGCACCCGGATCGCCGCAAGAAAACAAGTGTATTTGGTGTGCGGATAGTGAAATGAGAAGGAAGGGGGAAATGGTCAAGGTAGAACCCAAAGAGAACTTGTCTCTAAGAACTCTAGCCACAAGACGCCACAAAGGATGACCAATCCTTTGATAAGTCAAGAATTAAGCAAGAACACAAAGGTTGCAAGAAAAACTCACCATAATAACATTACCTTCATTCATGATGCTTCAAGAGTACAAGGGGGTGGCTATTTATAGCCAAAGAAACTTGAAATTCGAATTACACATGGGGTGGCTCTTTACATTAGTCTAATGGCTAGTTTTCCATAGTCAAAAAGCCTATAGGATGCTTTTGACAACTTTGGCACTTGACCAAGACTTTAGGAGACAAGTAGCACACCCTTTTGGAAAAGAAAAGACAAGTAGCCCACCACCTTTTGACTTTGAAGATTCCATGGTGGGTGGGCTTGAAATCTCGTAGCACCACTTGGGTTGGGTTTTTAAAAGCATGTTTGGGCCTTAATTAATGTAATTATAGGCCCGAATGCTTCCCCCAAGCAAAGGTGTTGGGCCTCCTCTTGGAATTCCATGATTAATCCATTTAAGGCCTCCTTCATTCTCTTGGTCCGCTCCCTTGTCATTGGGCCTCCAATTCCACGCAAAGGGTCTTGTCCACTTGTGTGCATTCCGCCTTCCTCATCATGTCCGCCTCCAACCCCGTGATGCCCATGTGTTCCATGATCCTCATCATCTCCTCCCTCCTCAAAAGGATTCGTCCTCGAATCTGAAAATTCAAAGGGAGAAAGATCAGCAACATTAAAGGTACCACTAACATTCCCATACCTGTCGGGTAAATCAATCTTGTAGGCATTATCATTGATCTTCTCTAAGACTTGGAAAGGACCATCTCCTCGTGGATGAAGTTTTGATTTTCGTTGCTCCGGAAACCTCTCCTTCCTCAAGTGTAGCCACACCCAATCTCCAGGTTGAAAAACCATTTTTCGCCGACCTTTGTTGGCGTGCTTCGCTACTTGTTCATTCTTCCGCTCAATGTTGGCCTTTACCTTTGCATGGAACTCCTGCACAAACTTTGCCTTCTTTTCACCTTCAAGATTCGAAAATTGATTAGTAGGAAAAGGTAAAATATCAAGTGGAGTTAATGGGTTAAAACCATACACAACTTCAAATGGTGAAGCATTAGTAGTGGAGTGAACCACTCGATTATAAGCAAACTCAATGTGAGGCAAGCATCTTTCCAAATGTTTTAGATTTTTTCTAAGGATGGAACGCAATAATGTGGAAAGTGTTCTATTGACCACCTCCGTTTGACCATCTGTTTGTGGGTGTGCAGTGGTGGAGAACAAAAGTTTGGTTCCAAGTTTGTTCCACAATGTCCTCCAAAAGTGACTAAGGAATTTGACATCCCTATCACTCACAATGCTCTTGGGTAAGCCATGCAACCTAACAATTTCCCTGAAAAACAAATCAGCGACATGAGTTGCATCATTGGTTTTAGAACAAGCAATAAAATGAGCCATTTTACTAAACCTGTCCACCACCACAAAGATGCTATCCTTACCTGATTGTGATCTTGGCAAGCCGAGGACAAAATCCATTGATATGTCAACCCAAGGATGAGAAGCAGCAGGCAAAGGGGTGTATAAGCCATGTGGAAGCACTTTCGACTTTGCATGTTTACACACATTACAATTTCCACAAACACTTACCACATCCCTACGCATGTGAGGCCAATAAAAATGTTCACTCAATAAGGAAAATGTTTTCTCAACCCCAAAATGCCCCATTAATCCACCACCATGTGTTTCTCTAACAAGCAATTCACGCATGGAACAAGATGGAACACACAATTTATTTTTCCGAAAAAGAAATCCATCATGTTTGTAAAAATCACTTTTGCCATGTTTTTCACACAACTTCCAAATTTCAGAAAAATCCACATCATTCTCATACATGCTTTTCAACATTTCAAAACCAAGTATTTTAGCATGCATTGAAGTAATAAGAGAATATCTCCTAGACAAAGCATCAGCGACAACATTTTCTTTTCCTTTTTTATGCTTAATGATGTAAGGAAATGTTTCAATGAATTCAAGCCATCTTGCATGCCGCCTATTCAACTTTCCTTGTGACTTAAGAAATTTTAGGCTTTCATGATCCGAATGAATCACAAATTCCCTTGGCCACAGGTAATGTTGCCAATTTTCTAAAGTTCTTTTGAGAGCATACAATTCCTTGTCATAGGTAGAGTAGTTCAATGCAGCCCCATTAAGCTTCTCACTAAAGTATGCGATAGGCTTAGAGTCTTGCATTAAAACAGCCCCAATTCCTATTCCAGAGGCATCACACTCAACCTCAAAAACTTTAGAAAAGTCAGGCAGAACTAAGAGAGGTGAATTGGTTAACTTACCTTTGAGTGTGGAGAAGGCTTCCTCTTGAGCTTTTCCCCACTTGAAACTCACCCCTTTCTTGACCAACTCATTCAATGGTGCCGCGATTGTTGAAAAGTCCCTCACGAACCTTCGGTAAAAACTCGCAAGTCCATGGAAGCTCCTCACCTCATTGGCATTCTTTGGTTGTGGCCAATCCCGAATCGCCTTCACCTTCTCTTCATCAACCCTCATGCCATCAGCTCCTACCACAAAACCAAGGAAAACAACCGAATTTAAACAAAATGTACATTTTTTCAAGTTTGCAAACAACCTATTTATCCTAAGAGTCTCAAAAACATGTTTCAAATGTTCATGATGTTCATCAAGGCTCTTAGAATAAACGAGGATGTCATCAAAATACACAACCACAAATTTCCCAATGAATGGACGGAAAACATGATTCATTAAGTTCATGAATGTACTAGGGGCATTAGTTAGTCCAAAAGGCATAACTAGCCATTCATACAATCCAAACTTAGTTTTAAATGCGGTTTTCCATTCATCTCCCTCTTTCATTCTAATTTGATGGTATCCACTCCTTAGGTCAATTTTAGTAAACAAGCATGCACCATGGAGTTCATCAAGCATATCATCCAAACGAGGTATGGGATAACGATACTTTACCGTGATTTTGTTGATAGCTCGACAATCAACACACATTCTCCACTTACCATCTTTTTTTGGGACAAGAATTACCGGCACCGCACAAGGACTCAAGCTCTCTCGGACAAATCCCTTCCTTAGCAATTCTTCCACTTGTCGTTGGATTTCTCGAGTCTCCTCCGGGTTAGCCCGATAGGCCGGTCGATTGGGAAGTGTTGCTCCTGGGAGGAAGTCGATGTGGTGCTCGATACCCCGCAAGGGAGGTAAGCCATCGGGAATTTCCTCCGGAAACACATCACCAAATTCCTGCAAAAGAGACACAACACTAGAAGGCAATGATGGGTTAAGAGAGTTAGCCGTAAAACATTCTCCCTTGCATAAAAGCATGAGAGTTTCCTCCCCCTCTAATGCTCTCTCTATCTCTCTTTTTCCAGAAAATAGACTCACTTTTCCCTCAACACTCTTGTTTTCACTCTTATTTTCACTCTTGTTTTCAACTCTTTTATTTCCCTCATTTCTTTTGATTTCACTCATCACTCCTTTTTCACTCTTGATTTTTCCACTCCTCTCAATCTCTCTATTTTTTTTCTCTCTTTTCTTTTTCTCTCTTCTCACAATCTCTCTCAATCCTCACTTAGTCTTCATAAGCTTGCAAAGGTCTCAATGGTGTAAGAATAACCGTCCTCCCATTATACTCAAAAGAATATCGATTGGTGTATCCATCATGTGTGACCCTCCTATCAAATTGCCATGGTCTTCCCAACAAAATATGACTAGCATGCATTGGAACAACATCACACATCACCTTGTCTTCATACTTCCCAATAGAAAATGGAACTTGTGCTTGCTTAGTCACTTTGACATCCTCGCTGTTATTTAACCATTGCAATCTATAAGGCCTAGGATGTCTAGTTGTAGCCAATCCCAATTTATCAACCATCAAACCACTTGCTACGTTTGTACAACTACCCCCATCAATAATCATACTACATACCTTATCTTTGACGAGGCATCTAGTATGAAAAATGTGCTCCCTTTGCTCTTGATCATGTTCTCCTTCGGGTTGAGCATTCAAAGCACGCCTTGCCACAAGCATTTCTCCATGTACGGGGCTTTCTACTTCCACCTCCGAATCATCCTCAAGTGATGGCATTTCATCTTCGCTTGAGCTAGCACTAAGAACATCTCCATCATCCAAAATAATCATTGTTCTCTTGTTTGGGCATTGTGAGGCAATATGTCCAAATCCTTGACATTTAAAACATTTGATATCTCGTGATTTGGAAACAACCTTACCCTCCATTTTACCTTTAGATTCCGGAAATAATGGTTTTGGTTTGGGCAACTCCTTCGAATCAGTTTTGTGTTCCCTTACATGCTCTTGTGGTTTGGAATCCTTAAACTTGAATGAAGGTTTAGAATCCTTACCATAAGATGTAGGGCGCATCCTTCTTGCCTTTACTTGCCTCTCCGCTTTGGTGGACATGTGAAGTAGATCCTCCATGTCCAAGTAGTGGTGCATGTCCACTATGTCCCGAATGTCATGGTTGAGGCCGTTCACAAACCTTGCCATGGTGGCCTCTTGCTCCTCATCAATATTCGCTCGAATCATGATGATCTCCATCTCTTTGTGATACTCCTCAACACTCATGACCCCTTGTTTCAAACCCTGCAACTTGAGGAACAAATCACGATAATAGTGGCTAGAAATGAACCTCTTACGCATTACCACTTTCATCTCCTCCCAAGTGTGGATGGGTCTTTCTCCACTTCGCCATCAACTCACTTGTAGTTGGTCCCACCAAATACTAGCATAATCGGTGAACTCCACGGCCGCTAACTTCACTTTGTTTTCCTCCGAATAGGTGTGACAACCAAAAACATGTTCGAACTTTCTTTCCCATTCCAAGTAAGTTTCAGGATCATTCTTACCTTGGAATGAAGGGATCCTCAACTTCACTCCTCCAAGATCATTGGCTTGTCTCCATGGTGGTTGATTTCTCCGAATTGGTGACTCGTGAAAATCGGATAACTCCTCCTCTTCTTCAACAACTCGCCTCCTTGGTGGTGCTCTAGAATTGGAAGGGGATTGAAGTTCATCCATCCTCGCATTCAACCTTTGGAATTGTTCTTGTACAGCCCTCATGAACATCTTAATGTCCGCTTCACTGGTGTTACTCGACTCCGCCATTTACGTATCCTGTGAGAAAAATGAAAGGGAAAGGAAAAATGGACCTCACACACTCCCTCACTTGTTTACACTCAAAAACAATTTGTTCGCTCGTGTTTCACTCAATTTTGGCTTTTATCAAAATGTAACACTCTTGCCTTTTACCACTCAACTTGCTTCCTATAGCGTTCTTACCCAATTTCAACAAATCGAAAGGATCTTTGAAATGTGGCAATCCCGAACTAGAATTCAAAGATAAAATTCAAATTGGATTCAAGATGAAAAATTTGGGAAGAGGAAGAAAAGGGAAGAAGAAGAATGAAAATGGGACGTAGAATTCAAAATGTTGCAATTTTTTTTTGAGCCTTTAATTTTTTTTCTGATTTTTTTTTGTTTTTTTTTTGCTCTTTTTTTGGTAGATGCAGTGGCAACAAGTTGAATTTTTTTCAATATTTAAATGCAGGAGAAGCAATAATTTGTAACATCAAATGGAATCAACGTGAGATTTGCGTGGTTTTAAAATTGCAGAATTTTTTGCAAAATTTGAACCCGCTGTATCTCGCTATGTATAGCTCTGATTTTAATGATTCCAAATGGAGAAGAAAGATGAGCTTCTCAACTACAAGAAGGATATACTGTACGTCCGAAACGACGAAGAAATGACGTCTGTAGGGGAAGAAGAAAATGGACCAGAATTGTTGTTGGCCCGATTTGAAGAGAAATGAAAATGGAAGAAAGGATAAGAAAGAAAGAACCTGATTTCTTGCAAATGGGCTCTGATACCAAATGATACGCGATGCAAGACCCGCTAGGAATTGTCCTAGGAACCTTGTATAATGTTCGCGCGTTGAGCACCCGGATCGCCGCAAGAAAACAAGTGTATTTGGTGTGCGGATAGTGAAATGAGAAGGGGGAAATGGTCAAGGTAGAACCCAAAGAGAACTTGTCTCTAAGAACTCTAGCCACAAGACGCCACAAAGGATGACCAATCCTTTGATAAGTCAAGAATTAAGCAAGAACACAAAGGTTGCAAGAAAAACTCACCATAATAACATTACCTTCATTCATGATGCTTCAAGAGTACAAGGGGGTGGCTATTTATAGCCAAAGAAACTTGAAATTCGAATTACACATGGGGTGGCTCTTTACATTAGTCTAATGGCTAGTTTTCCATAGTCAAAAAGCCTATAGGATGCTTTTGACAACTTTGGCACTTGACCAAGACTTTAGGAGACAAGTAGCACACCCTTTTGGAAAAGAAAAGACAAGTAGCCCACCACCTTTTGACTTTGAAGATTCCATGGTGGGTGGGCTTGAAATCTCGTAGCACCACTTGGGTTGGGTTTTTAAAAGCATGTTTGGGCCTTAATTAATGTAATTATAGGCCCGAATGCTTCCCCCAAGCAAAGGTGTTGGGCCTCCTCTTGGAATTCCATGATTAATCCATTTAAGGCCTCCTTCATTCTCTTGGTCCGCTCCCTTGTCATTGGGCCTCCAATTCCACGCAAAGGGTCTTGTCCACTTGTGTGCATTCCGCCTTCCTCATCATGTCCGCCTCCAACCCCGTGATGCCCATGTGTTCCATGATCCTCATCAATGGGTGTAATGGGTCTAAAGGGCATAATGGGCTTAAGTGGACGAATGGGCCTAAGTGGCCTAATTTTCCTAATGGGCCTAATGGGCCTAAGTGTCCTAATGGGTCGAAGGGGCCTAATGGGCCTAAGTGGAATAATGGACCTAAGTGGCATAAGTGACCTAATAGGACTAATGGGCCTATTGGGCCTAAGTGACCTAATAGGCCTTAGGGCCCAATGGCCTAATTTGCCTAATGTACCTAAGGGGACCAATGGGTCTAATGGGTCTCATGGGTCTAAGCGGCCTAATGGGCCTAAGTGGCCTAATGGGATTAAGTGTCCTAAGTGACCTAATAGGCCTAAGGGGCCTTATGGGCCCATTATGACCAATTCAGCCTAATGGGCATAATCTCCAAATTGACCTAATGGGCCTAGGGGCCCAATGGGCCCAATGGGTCGAAGAGGCCTAATGGGCCTAAGTGGACTAATGAGAATAAGTGGATTAATGTGCCTAAGTGACCTAATGGGAATATTGGGCCTATTTGGCCTAATTGGTCTAATGGGGCCAATGGGCCTGATGGGCCTAATGGGCCCATTATGGATAATTCAGCCTAATGGGTCCAATGGGCCTAAGTGGCTTAATGGTCGATGTGTCCCAAGTTGGATAATGGGACTAATGGGTCCAATGGGTATAAGTGGCCTAAGTTTCCTAATGGTCCTAATGGGTCCAATGGGTCTAAGTGGCGTAATGGCCCTAAGTGGCCTAAGTTGCCTAATGGGCCTAATGGGTCCAATTGGTCTAATGCATCCAATGGGTCTAAGTGGCCTAATGGTCCCAAGTGGCCTATGTTTCCTAATGGGCATAATGGTTCCAATGGGTCTAAGTGGTCAAATTGGCCTAAGTGTCCTAAGTTGCCTAATGAGCCTAATGGGCATAATGGGTATAATGGTTATAATGGTCCTAAGTGACCTAATTGGCCTAATGAGTCTAATGGACCTAATGGACTGAATGGATTGAATGGGCCTAAGTGGCCTAATGGGATGAATTATTCTAATGGTCCTAGGTGGCTAAATGTGCCTAAGTTTCCTAATGGGCATGATGGGTCCAATGGGCCTAAGTGGCCTAATGAGCCTAAGTTGGCCTAAGTTTCATAATGGGCCCCATGGGCCTAATGAGATCAATGGTCCTAATGGGTCCAATGGACCTAAGTGGTCAAAGTTACCTAATAGGCCTAATAGTTCAAACGGTCCTAATGGGCCCAATAGGTGTCCAATGGACCTAAGTGGCCTCAGTTTCCTAATGGGACGATGTGGCCTAATGGGCTTAAGGGGCCTAAGTGTCCTAATGGGTCTAATGGTCCTAAGTGGCCTAATGGGTCTAATGAGCCTAAGTGGCCTATGTTTCCTAATGGTACAAAGTGGAATAATGGGATTAATGAGACTAATGGGCCTAAGTGGCATAATTTGACAAATGGGCCTAATAGGCATAATGGGTCTAATGGGCCTAATGGGTCGAATAGGTCTATGTGGCATAATGGGCCTCAGTAGCCTAAGTTTCCTAATGGGTCTAATGGGCCTAAGTGTCCTAAGTTTACTAATAGGCCTAATGGGACTAATGGGACTAATGGGTCTAATGAGCCTAAGTGGCCTAATCAGCCTAAGGGGTCTAATGGGCCTAATGGGTCAAATGGGCCTAAGTGGCCAAATGGGTCGAATGGGTTGAATTGGACTAAGTGGCGTAATGGGCCTAAGTGACCTAAGTTTCCTAATGGTACTGATGGTTCCAATGGGCCTAAGTGGCCTAAGTTTCCTAATGGTCCCAATGGGATGAATGGGCTTAATGGGTCGAATGGGTCGAATGGGTCGAATGGGCCTAATGGGCCTAATGGGTCCAATGAGCCTAAGTTTCCTAAGTTGCATAATGGATTAAAGTGTCTTAATGGGCCTTATGTTCCTAAGTGGTCTAAGGGGCCTAATGGGTAGAAGTGTTATAATTGGCCTCATGGGCCTAAGTGGCCTAATGGAACCAATGGGCCCAATGGTCTTAATGGACCTAAGTGGTCTAGTGGGCCTAATGGGATAATAGGCCAATGGGATTAAGTGGACTAAGTGGAAGAATTGGCCTAATGGTCATAAGTATCCTAATGGACCTAATGGGTCTAAGTGGCCTAATGGGACTAATTGGACAATGAGACTAATGGGACTAGGTTCAGTGATTTATGAAACTTGGTTTACAACAAAATCCAAAGGGGGGTTGTTAGGACAAATTTGATGAGGAAGGAATTTGTTTTCATGTGTTGTATTTTGTTGTTAAGGAAATATTTTGAAGAAATAAAATCACCTCACTTTTTATTTGGTGTAACTCATACTGGCCATTGTTTTCAAAATAATCGGACCCACTCTATCCATCACAATGAGGCAAAGTTGTTTGAAATAAAAGGCACTGATCAGACTTGTTTTGGGCCCGATATGTGAAAATATCATAATGAGGAATTGATAATTATATGGAAAGAGATAGTAGGTCACATGGAGATTGAATATTTTGGGAAGTAAATGGTCATCAGATTCACACTGTATCTGGTATGAAAGAAGTGCTTGTTTTCATTAATTATCAGAGTCTACTGACTACGATAAAATTAAATGTGACTATGCTTTGCGGATTTTTATTTCATAAATCCTAATTTTATTGGAGAACTTATGATGAAATCTTGATGAAAGAAAGGGGAAAAGAGGTATTCCAAATCATATTCAGATTTATCATATATAGGTGGAAGAGAAGAAAGAGATGATGCCAATAGAAATGAAATTGTACCTAGTGCAATCAGATTCGGGCTAAGAAGGAAATAAAGAAGAAAGTGTGGATCATAATTAGAATGATTGTACCCAAAATGATCATTGTATGGTACTGTAGAATCTAATTATCCATCGTATGCATAATAAAACTTTCGTACCCAAGATGATCATACTCAGGCTCCGGAAGAAAAAGATCATACCCAATATGATCGTATTTAGGCAAACCATTCCCAGAAAGATCATACTCTGCATAATAATATTTAGAGAAGGAATTACATGAGGATGATGATTAAAAAGATAAGGAAATAATGAGACCAATAATGTATTAAACCATTTAGAAAGGGTTGAATTACTTTGTAGGTTTCAATTGGGTCAATGGTCATTGTATCAAAGTGGAATTATTTTATATTTTCAAGTGGGTCAAGAGAAGAAGTGAAGAAGTAAAAGTGGTTTGAAAGCAAAGTTTACTGGATGTGAAATTTAGGGGGAGATCAAAATTCAAAATAATTATCATATTCGTCATTCAAAAAGAGAATTGAAAGTTTTGGAAGAATCGAGAAGCTTTGAGAAGAGTTGATGGAGTCAAAATACACCCCATATTTTTGGGAAAATTGAGATTAGGGTGAATTTGATTAAGTGGGATTTTTTTTGGATTCCTGCCAAAGAATATCGAGGGTCACCTATAAAAGGTGAAAAGTATGTTGTACTTAGGGTGGAATGATGTACTATTCATGATAGAGAAGCTCCCGGTTTTAGAGAGAAGAAAAAGTTTCTGTATTCACTTTTGTTGAAGAAGTTTTGACGGATTGAAGTGAAAGAGAAGAGAAAAGATCACAACATTGTATTCAGCTAATCATCGCACTCAGTGTTTATCATACTCAGCTGATTATTGTATCTGTCTTGTCAATAATTTTTGGTTGATCGTCGTATCGGGGTAGATTAATCAGATCGTGATTTCCATATTGGGTCTTCCAGACTGAGGAAGATGGAGAATTGAAGTAGTGTCGATTTATCTCTATCTCATTATATCAAAGTTATACTTTTCATACTGGGGAACATCCTACTGAGAAAAATCATACCGGGAAAATCGTATTGGGAAGAATCGTATCAGGGAGAATCGTACTCGGAGGAATCGGACTGGGAAAATCAGACTTGGTTTTTTTTCTTAACAAAGTCTAGAAAGTTCTTACCATCTTCTGGTTAAGAAATTTAAGAAGTGTTTTCAATTGAATACATTTGTGTAATTGAAAAGAAGAACCGGTAACATGAGTTGTTACACAATCATTGCGTTACCCTATTTATGATAAGAGGGTGCATATGCACTATTGGATTGTTTACATAGTGCTACACAAGTGAACGGGTATATCCTACTCATTATAATCTAATGATTGTTTTCTAGTGGATTGTGTGGTATTGAAACACTTCCATTCCATACCAAGGACATAACTATTCTTATTGAATATTGAATATTGTAAATACTTGTGTTCCTCTGGGTGTGTGTTTGAATTGCTTTCAGTAGGGAATAGAATCTTTAACAAGAGGTTAATGTTGTTTCATTTTAAAAGAAACATAAGAGAAAAAAGTATCACTTATTCACCCCCTCCCCCTCCTAGTGATGCAATAATTCGTTGGGCACTTTCAAGTGGCCTAATGGGCCTAACTGGCCTAATGGGCCAAATGTGACTAAGTGGTCGAATGAGCTTAACTGGACTAAGTGGACTAATAGGACCAATGGGCCTAATATACCTAATGGGCCTAACTAGTCTAAGGGGCCTAATGGGCCCCATGGGTCCATTAGGCCAAACTGGACAAAGTGTCCTAATAGGTCGAATGGGCCTAAGTGCCCTAATAGGCCTAACAGGCCTAAGTGGCCTAATGGGCCCAATGGGCTGAATGAGACCAACTTTCCTAACTAACCTGACTGTTCTAATGGGCCTAATGGGCCTAAGTGGCATAATGGGCCTAACTGGCATAAGTGTCGGCCCGATGGGCCTAATGGGTCGAAGTGGCCTAAGTGGCCTAACTGGCCCAATGGGCCTAACGAGCCTAATGGTCCTAACCAGCCTAATGGGACCAATGGGACTAACTAGTCCAATGGGATGAATGGGCCAAATTGGCCTAACTCACATAAGGGGCCCAAGGGGCCTAAGGGTCTAATGGGTCCAATGGTCCTAACTAGCCAAAGTGGCCTAATGAGACCAATGAGCCTAATGGGCCTAACTGGAAAAAGTGGCCAAATGGGAATAACTAGACTAAGTGAACTAATGGGATGAATGGGTCTAAGTGGTATAATGGGCCCAATGAGCCCAATGGGTCTAACTGGCCAAAGTGGCATAATGGGCCTAACTGGCCTAAGTGGCCTAATGGGCCTAATGGGTTGAACGAACCTAAGTGTCATAATGGGCTGAATGAGCTGAAGTAGAACAATGGGATGAATGAGCCTAAGTGGTCCAATGGGCCTCATGGCCTTAATGGGCCTAATGTGCCTAATGGGCCCAATGGGCCTAAGTGGCCTAATGGGCCTAGGTGCCTAATAAGAATAAGTGGCCTAACGGTCCTAATGGGCATAATAGGCCTAAGTAGAATAATGGGCCTAATGGACCTAATGAGCTTAAGTGGAAAAAATGGGCCTAATGGGCCTAAGGGGAATAATGGGCCTAAGTGGCCTAATGAGCTTAATGGGCCCAAGTGACCAAATGGGCCTAAGTGGACAAATGGGACTAAGTGGCCTAAGTGACCTAAGTGGACTAATTGGCATAATGGGCCTAAGTGGCGTAATGGGCCAAATGGGCCTAAGTGGCCTCATGGGCATAATGGGCCTAAGTGGCCTAATGAGCCTAATGGGCCAAAGTGGCTAAATAGGCCTAAGTGTCTTAATAGGCCTAAGTGGCCTAAGTGGCCTCATGGGCCTAAGTGGCCTAAGTTTCTTAATGGGACGAATGGGACAAAGTGGCCTAATGAGCCTAATGGGCCTAAGTGGCCTAATGGGCCTAATGGGCATCAGTGGCCTAATGGGCCTAATGGACCTAAGTGGCTGAAGTGGCCTAATGGGCCTAAGTGGACTAATGGGCCTAAGTGGCTTAATGAGACTAATGGGCGTAAGTGGCCTAATGGGCCTAAGTGGCCTAATGGGATTAAGTGACCTAATGGGAATAATGGGCATAATGGGATTAAGTGGTCTAAGTGGCCTAATGGGCCGAATGGTCCCAAGTGGCCGAATGGGCCTAAGTGACCTAAGTGGCCTAATGGGCCTAAGTGTTCTAATGAGCCTAATGGGACTTAGTGACCTAATGGGACTTAGTGGCCTCATGGGCCTTAGTGTCCTAATGGGCCTAATGGGCCTGAGTAGCCTAAGTGGCCTAATGGGCCTAATGGGCCTAAGTGGCCTAATGGGGCTTAATGGCCTAAGGGACTAATGGGTCTAATGGGACTAAGTAGACTAATGGGCCTAAGGTCCTAAGTGGCCTAATGAGACTAATGGGACTAAGTGGCCGAATGGGCCTCAGTAGCCTAATTGGCCTAATGGGCCTAAGTTGCCGAAGTGGCCTAATGGGCCTAATAGGCGTAAGTGTAATAATGGGCCTAATGGGCCTAAGTGGCCTAATGAGACTTGTATGAATAATGGGACAAAGTGGACTAAGTGGCATAATGGGCCTAATGGGCCTAAGTGGACGAATGGGCCTAATGGGCATAAGTGGCCTAATGGGCCTCATGAGCCTAATGGGACTAATGGGCCTTAGTAGCCTAATGGGTCTAAGTGTCCTAATGAGCCTAATTGGCCTAATGAGCCTCTATGAACTAATGAGCTTAATGCGCCTAATTAGCCAAATGGGCCTAATGAGCCTAATGGGCCTCAGTGGCCTAATGGGCCTAATGATCCTTAATGGACTAAGTGGAATAAGATGTCCAATAGGCCTAAGTGGCCTGATGGGCCTAATGGGCCTAACTGGCATAATGGGTCGAATGGCTCGAATGGGACTAAGTGGCCTAAGGGGCCTAAGTGGCCTAAGTTGCCTAATGGGCCAAATTGACATAATGGGCCTGATGGGTCTAATGGGTTTAATGGTCCTAAGTGGCCTAATGAGATGAATGGGCCTAAGTGGCCTAATGGGCCTGATGGGCCTGATGGCCTTGATGGTTTGAATGGGCCTAGGTGGACTCATGGGCTTGATGGGCCTGATTTGTCTAATGGACTGAAGTGACCTAATGATCTCAATGGGCCTAAGTGCCCTAATGGGACGAATGAGCCTAAGTGGCCTAATGATCTCGATGGCCCTGAGTGGCCAAATGTGTCTTAGTGGCATGACGGCCCTCATGGGATTAATGGGCCTAATGGGCATAATGGGCCTAAGTTTCCTATGTGTCCTATTGTGCCTAATGGGCCTCAGTGGCCTAATGGGCCTAATGGCCGTGATGGACCTAATGGGCATAATGCGCCTAAGTTGCTTAATGGGCCTAAGTGGCCTTAGTGGCCTAATGAGATGAATGGGCAGAAGTGGCTTAATGGGCCGAAGTGGCCTAATGGGCCTAATGGGCCTAAGTGTCCTAATGAGATTGATGGGCCTAATGGGCCTAAGTGTCCTAATGAGATTGATAGGCCTAATGGGCCTTAGTGGCCTCATGGGCCTAATGAGCCTAAACGAAAAAAGTAGCCTCATGGGCCTAATGGGCATAATTAGCCTAATGGGCCTAAGTGGCCTAATGGGTCTCCATGGCCTTACAGGCCTCATGGACCTAATTGGCCTGATCGACCTAATGGGCATAATGGGCCTCACTAGCCCAATGGGCCTAATTGAACTCATGGGCCGAATGGGCCTGATCGACCTAGTGGCCATAATGGGCCTTAGTGGCCTAATGTGCCTAATGGGCCTTAGTAGCTGAATGGTCCCAATGGGGTGACGTGGACCAATGGGACTAAGTGGCCCAATGGACCTAATGGGCATAAGTAGATGAATGGGCCTAATGGGCCTAAGTGGCCTAATTGGCATGATGGGCTTAATGTGCATCATGGGGCCAATGGGCCTAAGTGGCCTAAGTGTCCTAATGAGCCTCATGGGTATAAGTGGCCTAATGGGCCTAGTGGACCCAATGGGCCTAAGTGGCCTAATGGGCCTGATGAGCATAATGGGACTAATGGGCCTCAATGGCCCAATGGGCCTGATAGGCCCAATGGGAACAATGAGACTCATTAGCCCAATTGGCCTAATGGGCTTAATGGGCTTAAGTGGTCTAATGGGCCTGATGAGCCCCAGGGGCCTCATGGTCCTAATGGGCATAAGTGGACTTAGTGGCCTAATGAGCATAATGGGCCTAAGTGGCCTAATGGGCCTAATGGGCCTTAGTGACCGAACAGGCCTGATAGGTCTGATTGGCATATTGGGCCTAATGGGTGTAAGTGGCGTAAGTGGCCTAATGGGCCTAATGGTCTTAAAGGGCCGAAGTGGATTAGTTGACCCAATGGGCCTAACTAGATGAATGGGCCAAATGGTCCTAATGGGTCTAAGTGGTGGAATGGGCCTAATGGACCTAATTGGTGGAATGGTCCTAATAGGCCTAAGTTGCCTATATGGACTAATGGGCCTAATGGGCCTAAGTGTATGAATGGGCCTCATGGGCCTAATGGGCCTCATGGGCCTCATGGGACTAAGAGGCCTCATGGTCCTAATGGGACTAATGGTCCCCATGGGCCTAATGGGATGAATGGGCCTCCTAGGCCTAAGTGGCTGAATGGGTTTAGTGGGCCCAATGGGCCTAAGTGGCCTAATGCGCCTAAGTTTCTGAATGGTCCGATTGGGACTAAAGGGCCTAGTGGGACCAAGTGGCCCGATGGACCTAATGGTCCTCATGGTCCTAATGGGACGAATGGGATGAATGGACCTAAGTGGCCTCATGGGCCCAATGGTCCTAATGGGACTAGGTGGCCGAATGGGCCTAGGGCCTCATGGACCTATGTGACCTAAATGGCATAAGGAGCCTAAGTGGCCTAATGGGAGGAGTGGGGCTAATGGGAATAATGTGCCTAATTGGCAAGATGGGCCTATTGGGACTCATGGGCCCAATGGGCATCATGGGCCAAAGTTGCCTCAAGGGTCCAATGGGCATAATGGGCCTAAGTGACATTAGTGGGCCTAAAGAACCGAATGGGACGAAGTGGCCTCATGGGCCTAATGGTTCTTGTTGGCCTAAGGGGCCTAATAGACCCAATGGGCCTAATGGGACGAATGGGATCAGTTGCCCCAATAGGCCTAATGGGTCTAAGTGGCCTAATCGATCTAAGTTTCCTAAAGGGCCTGGTGGGATTAACAAGCCTAATGGGCCTAATGGGCCCAAGTGGCCTGATGGGGAAAATTGTTCTCATGGGCCTAAGTGGCCTCATGGGACCAATGGGCCTAATGGGCCTAAATGTCCTAGTGGTCCTGATGGGCCTCATGGGCCTAATGGGCCTCATGGGCGGAATGCCCCTCATGGGCCTAATGGGCCTGATGGGCCTAATGGGCTTCATGGTCCTAACTGGCCTAATGGTTTGAATGGGTAGTGCCCTAATAGGCTTAGTGGGCCTAGTGGGCCTAATGGGACTAATGGGCCTAATGGGTCTAATGGGCCTAATAGACATAATTGGACTAAGTGACCTAAGTGGCCTAATCGACCAAATGGGCCTAATGGGCCTAAGTGGCCTAAGTGGCTTAACGGGCCAAGTGGGCTCAGTGGGACTAATTGGTTTAATGGTCCGAATAGGCCTAAGTGTCCTAATGTGCCTAATGGGATTACGTGGCCTAATGGACCTAAGTGGCCTAATAGGGTCGATCGATCGAACGGGCCTAATGGGCCTATGTGGCCTAATGGGACTAATGGGTTTAATGAGCCTAATGGGCCTAAGTGGCCTAATGGTCCTACGTGGCCTAATGGGCCTATGTATCCAAATGGGCCAAATAGGCTTAATGAGACTAATGAGTTTAATGGGCCTAAGTGGCCTAATGGACCTAATGGGACTAAGTGGCCTAATGGGCGTAATGGGCCTAAGTGGACTAATGGGACTAATGGACCTAATGAGTCTAAGTGGACTAAGTGGAATAATGGGTCTAATGGGCCTAATGGGCCTTAGTGGCCTAATAGGAAAAATGTGCCTAAGTGGCCCTAATGGACCTAATGGGCCTAAGTGGCCTAATCCCCCTAATCGACGAAATGGGCCTAATGGGGCTAATTATCCTAATGGGACTAAGTGGCATAATGTGCATAATGGGACTAATGGGCCTAAGTGTCCTAAGTTTTCTAATTGGCCTAATCTACTGAATGATACTAATGGTCCTTATGGGCCTAAGTGGCCTAAGTGGTCGTATCGGCCTAATCAGCCGAATGGGCCTAAGTGGCCTAATGGGCCTATTGGGATGAAGTGGCCTAATTGACCCAAGTGGCCTAATCAGCCTAATCGACTGAATGGACCCAATGGGCCTAAGTGACCTAATCTGCCTAATCGACCGAATGGGCCTAATGGGCCTAAGTGGACTAATGGGCCTAATGGGCCTAAGTGGCCTAATCGGGCTAATCGACCAAATGGGCCTAAGTGGTCTAGTCGGACTAATCGATCAAATGGGCCTAATGAGACTAATGGGCCTAAGTGGACTAATGGGCCAAATGGGTCTAATGTGCCTAATGAGTCTAAGTGGCCTAAGTGGCCTTATCCGCCTAATCAATCGAATGAGCCTAATGGGCCTAAGTACCTTAATGGAACGAATGGTATTAATCATACTAATGGGTCTAACTGGCCTAAGTTGCTGAATTAGCCTAATTGACCGAATAGGCCTAATGGTTCTTATGGGCCTAAGTGTCCGATTGAGACTAATGGGACTAAGTGGCTGAATGGGCCTAATGGGCCAATTTTGCATAATGTGGTTAATGGGCCTGATGGGCCTAAGTAAAAGAATGGGGTTAAGTGGTATAATGGGTCTAATTGGTTGAATGGGCATAAGTGGCCCAATGGGCCTAATGGGCCTAAGTGGCCTAATGGACCTAGTGGGCCTAAGTGGTCGAATGGGCCTAATGCATCTCATTGGCCCAATGGACCTAATGATCATAAGTTCCCTAATGGGCCTAGTGGGCCAAAGTGGCCTAATGGGCCTAATGCGCCTAATGGGCCTAATGGGTTGAGTGGGCCTAATGGGTCCAATGGACCTAAGTGGCCTTATGGGCCTAATGGGCAGAATGGGCCTAATTGGACTAATGTCCCTAATGGGCCTAATGGGCCTAAGTGGCAAAATGGTCCAATGGGCCTAAAGAACCTAATGGGCCTAAGTGGAATAGGGGGACAAATAGGACAAATGGGCCTAATGGACCTAAGTGTCCATATGGGCCGAATGGGCCAATGGGATGAATAGGCCCAATGGGCCTAATGGGACTATTTCGCGATGAAGGGGATGTGATCAGTTCCCGTGTTTGATTAAAGGGATTCGATGTTGTTTAATCATTTTTATCAGCTTCCCTATCTTCATGACTTTGCCTAGTCTCCAACGTGTTTATTTGCGGAGCTAGAAACGCCCAACGGTTCTTGTATCCAATGATCCATTGACCTTCTTTCCAAGGGTAGGCACTCATTGGGTGATATGGCCAACGACACTTAAGAACTCACATTAGTTGAGAAAATGAGAAGTCGAGCTCATCACACCCTTTTGAGGGGAATTATTTCCTATTATGGGACTCTCTTATAGATTCAAGACATGTTCATATGTTCGCAAATATTTGGTTTATCCCCAAGCATAGTATCCATAGATTACCCCTAGGTTGCAAGTCACATGTATAAATAGGGATCCAGAACCATCTACATTCAAGGCATACCATCCCTCATTGGATTAGCGATTCTGGGGAAGTTTGAGTTTGTTCGGATAGCACTGGTCTCAAGACTTATAATTAGACGCTCTGGAGTTTATTGTCATCCAGGGGGGACAGAGAGTGACTTGAGCATCTAGGTCGAACCAGTAATATGGGCTTCCTACGTATCCTCAGGAGAGGATTCAAAATCCAAGTAGTTCGTTGGTGTGGGGCTTACGCCTCGAAGCTTCCCATCTAATGGGAATATAATTGGGTGGAACCTTTTGGAGTGGGCACCCTTTTGAGCTCGGGACTTCTGGAAGGCATCCTATGTATCCTGATTTGGTCAGGAATTAGAGTTCTCCTAGTTCAGAAAATGTGGGGCATACGCGTGGAAGCTTCCCATTTGAGAAAACATGATTTGGTGGACCCTTTCTGTAAGGGAGCCCTTTTGAGATCGGGCATTTTGGTAGGTGTCCTACGTTTCCTGATTTGATCAGGAATCATAGTTCTCGTAGTTCAGAAAATGTGGGGCATACGCATGGAAGCTGCCCATTTGAGAAAACATGATTGGGTGGACCCTTTATGTATGGGAACCCTTTTGAGATCGGTCCTTCTGGTAGGTGTCCTACGTATCCCGATTTGATCAGGAATCAGAGTTATCATAGTTAAAAAAATGTGGAGAATACACGTGGAAGCTTCCCATTTGAGAAAAAAATAATTAGGTGGACCCTTTATGTATGGTAACCCTTTTGAGATCGGGCCTTCTAGTAGGCGTCCTACGTATCCTGATTTGATCAGGAATCAGAGTTCTCATAGTTCAGAAAGTGTGGTTGTGTTGTAATCCTTACAAACTTCTAAGCCCATGTGAGTTATGCTCAGTGTGAGAAACAAGATTATGTGAAAGATTTGACAATGCGCATGCCTCCTCCCCTGCTGGTGGGAGAGGGAGAGCCCGTGCCGGAAGAGGTCGGGGCGACTGTGGGCGAGGTCACAGAACAATGAACCTTCCCGGATGAAAGGGGAAAGTCTATTGCCATTCAGTGAGGATGGTGTGGGGATTACTCCAGGAGGGATTTTCAGGAACTCTCTTTAGGGAGAGGATAAGTGCTCACCTCTAGATCTCCTTGAATGGAAAATTGATCAGGATCCCTCAATCCTGAAGAGTGCAGAGGCGGAAAGGGGATCCCGGGCTCGAAATCTGTACTACCATGGGTATGTGAACCCAAGAATGCTCAGGATGTCCATTCAAGGGATGGGGTAACCCCGCCTACTGTGGGTATGTGAACTCCGAAAGGCACGCTAATGCGCCCAAAGGTTTCAACATGTCGGTACAGTGGATTTGGGAGAGGCCTTGGCTTGGTGCTGATGGATAGGCTATTGAGGGGATTCTGGAGGGTTGTACTAAATTGGAAGGGCCTTATATGACTCAGGGGATGGAAACACAAAAGGCCTTGGTGAGCCACATGGCCATATGAAGAGTGGCACCATTCTCATAGGTAGGTGCTACGCAGAGGGAGGGGCCCTTCGCGTACCAGTGTGGTATGTGAACTGAGGGTCATCCCACATTCTAGAGTGGTACGTGACTTTAGGTTTGGTCCACGTACCAAATTGGTATATGGTGCTGGAGTCCGCTCGAGCGGTAGTGGCTGAGAGCAGCGTCGTTCAGGGCTTCACCCACATAGGAGGGTTCTACGTGGCACGCTGGATCGAAGAAGGGGCATAGGCTCATTGGTTCATGGGGAGTGCATCCGCGTAGGGGCCATGGTCCATGGTTTACCAATTTTAGGTTCGCAGTTTATCAATTTACTTATGTGTTCAACAGTTCTTAACAATTCTTCCCCATTTTATACCTATTGGTGGTTCGTGAATCGGAACTTCGTGGTCTGCAAAGTCCTAAGCTCCCAGAAGCCTCTTCCTTATCCAAAATCCGATCACCAAGAATCTGATCCTCAATCAGCCAGTCCCTTTATTCTCCCCCTTGACGTCCTTTTATAGAGGGGGAAAGGGTTGTATCTATGGTCATGTAACACCTTTTGCTGAGGCCTATGACAGGAAACCCAACTTGCGGATGACTTAGTCAACCCGAGGTTCACATGGTATATTGAATGCACCTCACTTGCAAACCAACTCAGTCACGGGGGTGCTTCGCGGCCGCACAGGTTTCCACCTCCATTTCGCGAATGACGTTGTGCGTGGCGAGGGGGAGGTCCGCGTCTGTGTATCGTTCCGACCGCACTTCGCTGGACATTTGGTTCGCTCCCTCAAAGGAGCTCCTCCTTCGTTTCGCAAATGACGGTGTCCACGGGTGGCGCGATTCGCCGAACTGGCCGTGTACCATTGATGATGAACCAGTACGCGGACTGGTTAGGTCCTTTATTATTTCTTATGAACTTTATTCATATTTTTTCCATATTATTGATTAAATTTTGATAGATTTTTCCATTGATTTTTAAGGAGTATCTTACTTCCCTTATTCGGATTTTTCAAGACCCTACAAATGCCCCCCATCAGAATGGGGTCTAATTGGAACGAAGAGGAGGCTATTATGATGTAGAGTGGTCCTGAAACTAGAGTGGTTTTCAGTAGAGAGATGGAACTAGTGGGGGACCATGCCTATATAAAGGGGTCCACGTGACTTGTCCTTAACTGTATTTTTCATCTAAAATCTCTCTCGCTCCCTACTTCCGTGCACCACCTCCGCATATGGCTTCCTTCGCGAACCAATTCATCTGCAAACCAGTTTTGGATTCCATGAACTGATCCTCATCTGCACTCACCCCTGTCCACGAACTAACTTCCCAACTGCGAACTAAACTTTAACAACTTTTAAAAATTAAGTCACGGAGGTCTGTGTAGGGAAAACGCTACACGGTTAAGTGATCTATGGATTGGAATTATCCTTCAAACATTGAAATTTTCATTTCGAACTTCACTTAAGATATGAATTATGAGAACCCGCGTAGGGGCTTGGAACACGGTTTGCTAGCCATTGATCCATAGGCCAGGATGCCACAGACCTCTTCCACGTACCACTGGTTCACGGAATATGGGCATCGCGAACCAACTTTAGGGTTGGTACGTGGGGCGTACTATGCATTCCCTCTGTAGGTCCTTTTCCAAATATTTGGACTTTGCCTGAATATTATCCTTTGGACTAAACCTTGATATGGTTTCCTGATGTAGGAAGAAAACATGGCTCATCCCTGAGCTGCTATTGTATTAATGAAGACGAGGGGAACCATGGAAAGGAATGGCGATGATAATTTTCAAATCTATGACATTCCCCATGATAGATTTTTGATGGCTTTCCTGACACCAAAGCTCTTAGCTTACCCGTTATCCGTACAGTTACCACTTTATAGTGTTGGTATTCTCGCTAACATACCTCTTCCACTGCCTGACCCTGACCTCCCTTTCATCCATTTAGAGGCACCAAAAGGTCATGAACGCATCAATATTTCCCCATTAGGACAAGTCATCACCACTCTGATTGAGGAGAACATCTTCATCCTGTGAGGCTCGACATGGAATCAGGAAAAACGTGAGTGTCGTTATGATGTTTCGAGACTAGATGTGTGAGAATACCCATCCATCATCATCATCTCCTGATAAAATCCTTGTAGTGGATGGATCACTAAGTGGGATTTGCGAGCTGGAGGATGCTTCTCTGATGAGTGGGCCTAGGCGTTCTGAGTGCATCAAACCTGTCTGGAGTGCCCTGACCAGCTGGAGGCAGTGGGCTTGCACAAGGTGGTCTAGGTGTCTCGGTTTTCAATCTTCTCTCTGGCAGAAATCCTTCTAGAATTTCTTAGTCATTGGTGTTCGAGTACCAACACCTTTCACCTACTGCATGGAGAAGTGGGGGTCAGTTTGTGGGACATCTACCAGCTTGGAGGTCTTTCTATCCTTGGAGAAATGTATGATGAGTTTCTCCCAGTAGCTTCCACATGGAATGATACCAATCACATGTATCCTTTGATGAGGATTTTGCTGGTTACAGTAGAGGGATTACTGGGTCATTCTCTTGAGGCTCGTTCCCTCATCCCGTTCGAAGCATTGATAAGTTTATTCTTGCAGATGAACAGGCCTAGGATGAAGGCGCGTCGTAGTCGAACTCACCCAACCCATCAATCCCACCAAACTCCAAGGTCATACTATGCTACTCTTGAAGCAGGGTGGTATGCCTCATGGGGATACAAGTTTCATCCCGCCATTTCACCTGAGCTTAGGATAGCATGTTTCTTCGCCATGTTCTTAATAGGATGGATCTTCCAATCCCGTTACGCATACAACGGGGTTCATGCCTTCACTTTGATGATAGAGGCCATGCTGGTGGAGGTTCGATCTATTAATTTGTCCCTTCCTACCCTTGACTGACTTTATGAATTATTGGGACATATTCAGGAAGGTAGGTCTCCGTACCATTTTAGTGGACCATTCCAATTCCTGTACGAGTGGATGGCAGAACACTTCCCCTATTATGAGTATCGGCATACCACATGGGTTACTCATTTTGACTTTCACCCATCTCTTCTCAGCATTTATGTTTTTTTTCCTAGGGTCGTGAGTGTTACTGATGTGGTCGGGCTGGTGAACGATGTTTCTTACTTCTTGTTCACACCACATCCTACTCCTCATGGATCCTTTATGGGTGAAAAGGATGATTCTTTGGAGGAATGTTCATACCTTATCAATATTAGGGATGGGATGCTCACCGTCCATGTAGACCGAGTAGTTATCTGTGAACCATACCCTCCCTATCGGTTCTCCAGGCAGTTTGGATGCCTTCAACAGACTGCGTTGCTTCTAGCTATTCAATTAAGGGGAGAATGTCATCCTTTGGTTCTCCATAAATTGTGGCTTATGATGATGCACGAGGGGTGCTTTTAGAGAGATCATCATTCCTAACATGACAGGGGCCACCTTCCTATCACTGGAGTATGCCCAACTATGGGTCCATTGTTACCCTGCAGGGATGCTAAGAGAACCAGTTTGGTGGGTACAAAAACCCTTGACTATATATTGGCCCGTTCTTGCCCCGATAGCAACACTACACATTCCCTTCATCATGATAGGTGCAACGACCATGCCTTCTAATTTTGTTCCTTTAGTAACCCAGATGGATATACCTACTTCTCCCACTCTCATGGTGAGATGGCGCTCGATCCATCATCAAAAGCATCTGGGAGGGATTTCATTAGTGCAACCCATTTCAGTGGGGAACGATTCAAACTGCTCCCCTCCTATGGATATCGCCCAAGATCTTCATGGTACTAGTACTATCCAAGTATCGTTGATCATCCCAGAGGCCATGGTTAGTCCTCCACCTCCAGCTCCAGTGGCTGGGCCATCTGAGGGAAAAGAGAGTCTCCCACCTTGGGTGACTAGCTTTAGGTCCTTCCCCACTCCTATGAAGATGTTTCCTGCTTATAAATATGTGGTAGTAGAGGAGGATCAAAGTGATGATGTTGTAGAAAGAAACCAGGTAGTGCTCAAAGAGGCACGATGCTAGTTGTGTTCTCTTACTGCAAATACACCCCTAGCCAATCTCACCGACGAGGGTGACAATTTGCAGCAATTATTTATTGAGCTGGGTTCTAGTGGCTTTGATTAATAGAACCTTTACTCCCTTATTTACCAAATCGTCATTGCCTGAGGAGACCTCACCTTCTGCAAGGACAAGTAGACCCAGTTCAATTTTTCCCACTACCAGGTGGAAAATTTCTAGGATATCTCGGAAACACTCGATCATCTGATGACCAAGGAAGTGAAGGCCCGTGATTTGGTGGTAGTTCAGAAGGAAGAGCTGCGGGAGTGTGAAGCCTGTGCAGCCAAGTTGAGGGGACAACTGGCCTCTTCATGTGGGATGTTCCTCCATTATTGACCCAAATTACATAATGTACTCCCCCCCCTTTTACTCTTGAGGGACTCTAAATTTGGTATGTTCCTCCATTATTTCCGAACTCAATGGAACAAAATTTGGCTTTTAAATACCTCTTCTCTACGTCTTCCTATTAGCATCACTTCGGTTATATGTTAATTTTGAACCATGAGCTGAAATCAGTAAGATGATATCACCGAATCGAGCTCTAATTTTTGCCTGAGCCAAGGGGCTCAACGAGCATAGTTTGACTATTGCTGAGGTTGAATGGAATAACTCACAAACTTTTGTGCCTTTTTCATTATTACCCTAATTTTTGCCTAAGCCTTCTTGACACGGGCTTAGCAGGCATAACTTGACTTCTGCTTAGGCCACCCTTTGTGAGTTTTCGACCTAACAGGCTTTGTGCCTCTTGAGTTTTTATTGCTCCATGTTTTTCCGAGACCATACAAGGTGTAGGCCTGGAAAGCTGATACTCATATTTTTCCCAAGATTCCCTTTGTGGGTTTTAGTCTTGGCAAGTTTCATACATGTTTCTATGAGCGGTTTAATGTCTGGAAAACAAGACAATCATTACTGATATTTTAGGTCAAACAGCTTTGACCAAATGTGGTGGAGCGAGGGCCCCGATGGGGTTTTTACTGATTGTGGATGCCTTAATACCTTTCAAACGTATATGGGGGGAAATTTTTTCATTCAAGTTTAAACAACATGCAGGGAATTCCATGGGGCATAGTAGCCATATGGGTGCACAGAGGTTGGAACGCATCACCTAAGGAAGACTTTCCTTTGGTAGATGGTCCATAGGCCTCATTATGCAGAGCCATTGAGGGCATGGTATACATAGTTGTTCAAAGGTGTCCTTGAGTCAATAAATGTCTATTTCTGATGGCCAGGTAACTTCATGGAAGTTTGGATTATGAAGACCACCAGGGGTGGACGAAATGGGACATGGTGTCTGAAGGGTTTGGGGGAATCCATACCAATCATGTATATGGATAGGGGAACACTCCTACACATAATTGGTTGTCGCAAAGGAGGGTTATATCTTGACGCAGTTTAAAGTCATGCAGCTAGGGAATTATTCCAAAATGGAATGGCTTTCCCTATTTCTCAAAAATTTAACCAAAAATGTCCCACCATACTTAGACATGATTATGGAAAGGTTTGTAAACTATATCTCAGAGAGTTTTTGAATCCCGAGATGGATATGAGGGCTCAAAGTCCAAGAGTCATTTAGAAAGAAGAATTGCCTAAGGAAGACTTGCCTTTGGCAGATGGTCCATGGGAAACAATATACAGAGCTGCTGGGGGTATGGTATGTATAGTCGTGTAAAGGTTTCCTTAGGTAAATGGTTGTATTCTCTTGATTACTGGGAAACTTCAGGGAAGTTGGGATTCAAGACCACCAGGGGTGGTTTATGAGAGTTCGGTTCTTTCTGGTTACAGAGTATGATTCATGGGGAGGGGGGTCTGGACACGGGAGAGACATTTTTGGTTAAGATATCCTGGGAATGGGTGAAGTCATCCCTCTCATGCAAATGTGAGATGGTGATCTGTGCAGGCCTGAACCATGCATTGAGGAAGAGAGGGAAGCCTCATTTCCTGACTAAACCCGTGAAGATTTCTTTCAAGACTGTGCAATTTAACGTCATGCGGTAAGGATGCTGCTGTAAAGGTCATTCTTGATTATAATGTAACTAGGTCTAAATACCTTGACATGTCCAAGATGTGGGAAGAATACAGATAGTGTAAACTGTGATTCTGGGGTCTCTTGGATCAGGAGAAATGATGTGGGGGCTTTGAGGCTGGTAATCGTATGGGGGTCAGAACGTGTTGATTGAGGAAGACTTTCCTTTGGTAGATGGGACATGGGAGATTAGTATATAGAGCCATTGAGGGAATGATATTCATAGTCATGCAAAGGTGTTCGAAGGTCGATTACCTTCCATGTCCTATGGCCTTGGAGGTTTATGAGGATTCATGATTATCCAAGTCACAGAGTCTGACATATGGAAAGGGTATGTCTGGTCATGTTGGAGATATTAGGCCGCAGTTGACTTTGAAGCTCAAGAAGTTCCCTACACTGATTTTACCTGTGCATGGGGTACACTTTTATCCTATGTAGTTTAACATCGTGCGGTAAGGATAATATTACACTTAGTTTAACGGTTATATAGTTCGGAACAACGTTGGATGATGCTACAGTTACCTATAGGATAATCGAATTAGGATGCTTTGGTGTGATCTGATCAGAAAGGGGGGATGAAGGTGTAAACTATAATCCTGGGGTATCTCGGATCAGGATATGTGGTGTGGGGGCTCTGAGGCCAGTAAGCATATGGAGATAGGAAGAGTGTCTCCTAATGAAGACTTGCCTTTGGTAGATAGGCCAGGGGCAATCAATATACAAGCCGCTGAGGGCATGGTATGCATAGTCATGCAAAGGTGTCTGCAAGTTGACGACCTTCCACTTCCGATGGCCTTGAATGATTATGAATATTCTGGATCGCTTATGACACGGAGTATTGTAGATGGAGAGAGATGTTTCCAAGCATACGAGAAACAACCATATTGAAATTGTTCGTTTGGTTAAACCGACACAACTCTAGCGTTACTTCGTGGATGCAGACTGTCATAGGATCCACATGTGGTTATGTAAGCTTACTAGGTAGGGGAATCCTGGAAACGTCTGGACGTGAAGGGGGAAAAAATGTAAACCATTGCTCCAGAACTTTTTGGATCCGGAAATGTGATATGGGGGCTCTGAGGCTGGTAAGAGTACGGATCTAGGAAGAGTGTTGCCTTCGGAAGAACTTCCTTTGGTAGATGGGCCAGGGGAAATCAATATGAAAAGCTGCTGAGGGAATGGTATTCATAGTCATACAAAGGTGTCGGAAGGTCAATGACCTTACACTTCCGATGGCCATGGGTGTTTATGGAGATACACAATCCTCTGGGTCATGGAGTTTGATGCATGGGAAGTATCCATCCAAACTTGCAAGGAGTGTTCCAGTCATGGTTCACTGTGTATCTGGAGTGGATTATGACTTGTACCATGCAGTTTATAGTCAGGCAGTAAGGACAAGTGCCGTGCATTTTATTGTCATGCGGTAAGGACATGAAGAATTTTTAGATCCATACAGTTTAGCATCATGTGGTAAGGACGGGGTCGAACTGACGTGAATAGGGATTCCATGCAGTTTAGCATCATGAGGTAAGGATGAGCTCTGTGCAGTTTAGAGTCACGTGGTAAGGATGAGGGTCATCATTTTTTTCCCAGTGGATGGGCCAAGATACAGAAATATCGGCATCGCTACGTATCCTGCGAGGGTAGGAATCAAGCCGTATATAGTTCTCAAAGTCCTTGTAATTCAAAGGGTCTTCTTTCACAAATCTGACTTATACGCAGATGGGGGAAAATTATTTCATGGCGGCTAGGACAGGATATATAAATCCCAGCATCGCTACGTATCCTGCGAGGGTAATAATCAAGCCGTACGTAGTTCTTTGAACATGGCACAGTAGGTGACAAATGCTGGGATATCAATGTTTTCTCATGTGAAGACACTGTCTTGTTATGCAGTTTAAAGTCATGCAACTAGGACATCTTTCTCTTAGTTTGGGGGTTATAGATCTTGGACCGGTGAAACACAGTTTATTATCATGTCATAGGGATGAATTACCATGCAGTTTAACATCGTGCGGTAAGGATGAGGGGAATTTTTAGTTTAATGTCTTGTAGCTCGGACAATTTACTATGCAGTTTATTATCATGAAATAAGGACATCCTTCTCCCAGTTTGGGGTCATAGAGTTTGTACCCACAATAATCACTTCCAAATAGGGGTGCATGCTATGATTTTAGAGTAGAACCGACGTGAATGAGGCTAGGAGCCTTCAGTATGCACCTCGGGGGGGGGGGGGGGTCCTGGATAGTTTGAGATCATAGTACCAGGATTATTGGCTCTTGGTTTAGGGTCATGGAGTTTGGAATGGTGCGGCATAGTTTATTGTCATGTCACAGGGACAAAGTACTGTACAGTTTAACATCGTGTAGTTAGGAAACTCTACTATGTAGTTTATTATCATATAGTAAGGAAATTCTGTTCATGGCAGTTTAACATCCTGCAGCTCAGACGATAGTTGTTCTTATGGTTACACGAAATATTTCTTCAGAAATCTCGCATTTGTAGGAGCGGCAGTGAGATTACCATCAATGGAGATCAGTGCATATGTTCCATTGGTGTAGATCATGTGTATGATATATGGTCCCTCCCACTTTGGCTCCATCTTCGGTGGCTTCTTTACAGGTATCATCGGGGTTCGTAGGACCAATACCAATTCTCCTTTGAGGAAAGACTGAAGACGAACCTTTTTATTAAAGTCTCATTAAATCTGGTTATAATATACTTCCAGGTAGTGAAAAGTGTGAAACCACTTCTCATTGAGTCACTCCAATTCATCAAATCACTTTTTCACTTGCTCATTGTCAGAAAATTGATCACAAATGGCAATGCGGAGTGACGGAAATTGGATTTCAATGGTAATAACTTCTTCTTTTCTGTATACTAATGAGTACGAAGTATCCTTAGTAGCAGTGTGAGTTGTGGTTCGATAGGCCCACAAGGAATGGAAGATTTTGTCTGGCCATGACTTCTTGTCTTTGTTCACCATTTTCTGGAGTATGTTAGATATGGTCTTGTTAAAGGCCTCTATCTGTCTGTTGGCTGCTTCATGTTAGTGGGATGAATGGTTGGTCTTGATACTATATTCCTGGTATAGTTTCTCCAATTTGACAGAGCATAAGTTGGTGTCGTTTTCCTTCAGTATTGTATGAGGGACACCAAATTGGTAATGATATTGGATTTCATGAATCTGACGATGCATATTTCCCCGAATTCTTTAAGGGGTGCAGCTTCTTCCCACTTGGAAAATAAGTCGCTCGTTATGAGAATATATTTGAATTGTTTGACCATGGCAGGAGGATATGGTCCCATGATGTCCATTCCCCAAATGGAGAATGGCCAGGAGTACTTATTTTGGTGAATTAGCTCTGGGGGCTAATGAATGAAGTTGGCATGAATTTGGAAGGAGTGGCATTTCATGATAAAGTTTGTGTAATCCCATGCCAGGGTTGGAAAATAGTATCCAAGCCTCCGAATCTGCTGAGAAACTTGGATCCTGATTGATGTTCTTTACACACTCCAACATGCACTTCACTAATGATGACATTAGTCTCTTATCCATCAATGCATTTGAGAATAAACCCTTCAAGGCTTTTCTTATAGAGGACCTTCTACTGGCTCGTGTTACCATATAGGACAAAATTGACTACCCTTCTCTGTATTTGATCTCTTCTATCCCTATTCGATGGAATTTCTCCCCTTTGATGGTAATTCGTAATGGGGGTCATCCAGTCGGTAGTAGGAGCATATGGCTCAGGTACAGGGCTAACTTCGTCAATTTCTTCCACATTATTTTGAACATACAAAAAGACCATTATATGGTGAGAAATGTTGATAACTGTTTCATCCCAGTCTGGGTCAGCTAGGGTTGTGGACGTACTGGCTAACGCATCGGCCTGGGATTTTTGAGACTTGGGAACATAGTTTTATGTTAGTTATGTGGGGAACTCTTCCATTAACCTTCAGATGTGATCGAATAGGGGGATCATATCCTCCTTCTTAATAGCATAGTCACCATTGACTTTCTTTATGACTAGTTCCGAGTCGCCTTTTACTTTAAGGTTCTACACTTGTGCCTGGAGTGAAAGCTCTAGACCTACAATGAGCCTAGTATCCTGCATCATTGTTTGTGAATCCTTTTGAAAAGAGGAAGGAATATGGTAAAATTGACTGCTATGGGGATATGAGTATGAATCCCTACCCCACCTAGTTAAACTTGGGTTCTTCCATTATTTTACCTATCAGGCTTCTGGATGCACTATCAAAGAAAATTTCCCACTTTTGGGAATTCTTTTGCATAGAGAAGACATCTTCTTCAGGGAGTTCTATATCTAATGAGGCGGTCTCTGTCGATGCTGACTCAAGAAGGAGGTATATACCTCTTGTTCCTTGGAAGATATGGTTATACTAATGAGAGTGGGTCTTGGGTCTTCCTTGGTACCCATGTTTATTTCCCTGAGTTCATCGACAGTGGTAGAGATAAACTCTTCTAATACAAGAGGGGAATCTCAAAGGTACTCTTCCTCTTCTTCCCCCAAATCCTCCTACTCTTCTCCTTATGATGGGGATAGGTCTCTTGATGTGGGATCTCCAAAGCTTGGAGGCAAGATGTCACATGGCCACTCTATGGCGGAAGTGACTTGAGAGGAAACCTCTGGAGAGGGAGAAGAATGGGGTGACAAGCATCTTGTCCTTCTACCATTTCATAGAGTGCAGCAGGGATATCTTGAGATTCCAAGGATGGAGTGTGGGCACCCTTTCTCGAGCATTCTTCCTCAGATTGAGGGTCATCAAGTGCTTCTGCGATTTCAGACTCGGGTATCACGACTGAGATCATGAGAACAACTGGATACGCATCTGGACTCAGATTACTACTCTCAACATGGTTTATGGGAAGCACATACTCTTCACCGAGCTACCTTAAGGGGTCTCCAGGAACCAATTCCAAACCATTTTCAGTGGGGACCCCATCAATACCATCAATTGTATACATCTTCCCCTTTTGCTCGTGAAATTCAGCATCGATGTAATGCGACTTAGAGAGCGCGAAAGGGGCCTTGTCAATGCGCAATGTCCCACCTTTTCCATTTACACAATATTTGATATATTGGTGGTAGGAGGAAGGAATGTCCAGGTGTTGATGTAGCCATGGCCTTCCTAATAGGGCGTTGAATGTCGTGCTTTTCCGAACCACCATGAACTATGAATGGGCCACAAGGCGCCAAAATGGGTTCTGAGCTTGATTTGTCCCACTAGCTTCTGTTCACTCTTGTCATAACCCAAGAGAGTTGTGGCTGAGGGTGTCAGATTGTCCTTATTGTAGCCCAACCTATGAAGTGTTCATAGTGGGAGAAGGTTGACTACAGAGCCATTGTCAATGAAGACTTTCCAGAAATCAATGCCATTCAGCATACCGGACACATATAGTGGTTTGATGTGTCCTTGCATGGTGGAATCTTCATCTTGATCGGCGAAGGAAATCACTGCATTACATTCATATGGGATAGTTTCCATTAGATATATCTCGGCGGTAGAAACTTTGGCTTGAAATTCCTGGGGGATGAGTAGGGCTTCTATGAGTGCCTCCCTGAGGTCTTCTGACAAACTCAGGGTATCCAAGATTGATAGCTTGGATGGTACTGAGGCCAACTACTTTAGGATATAATAATTTTTCTCCAAAGTCCGGCGCTTCTCTATTTTTCGGAGTTATTTTATGGGAACTTTAGGAGATGGAGTATAAGATGAGGAGGGATTGGTCATAGGGGAAAGAGTTGGTGGTGCTCCTGTGTTATGGGGAACCGACCTGGTCAGTTTACTTGTGTGCCCTGGGCAGCTAGACACTTGTTCCTCCTCTGATGGGTACCATAGAACAATGGGGCCAGAGTGGCTTCTCGTGGTGGAAGGGGAATATTCTTGCTCCTGATGGGTCCATTGAAGGGACCTCCTATGAGTTTCCATGATATTGACAGTTTGAGCTGGGGTATAACCATAGGGTTGGTTTTGGTCATGGCTGTGTCTGCCTCAGTATCCCCTGCCTCTTTGATTCCTCCTTCTGGTCCCCCAATCTGGTGTCAGGAACTCGGGTTCATAAACATACTCTTCTTCATAGAATGGTTCCATTAAATGGATGACGTTGATAGAACTAAAGATTAGTTCCTTTTCAATGAAAGATTATCTTGGTTGTCTGCCTTTGATGGTTCTGTTTGGTGGGTTGGTGTCCGTTGCATCTAGTCCGAGGGCATGAAATCTAAAAGTGTCAAGACTAGCTTTGGCCCTGTCATAGATTTCTCCTCTTGTATATGTTTCTTCCCTCTCTGATTACGCTTGGAGTACCAGCTTGTGGAGGGTTGTGGGTCTGAGTACAGTGGTTGTGTCGCATTAAGAGCTATTGGTAGCACAACTAGTTGCTGCAATTGATCTTAGAGTATTCTATGAGCTCGTTTGACCATTTTCCGAGTCACCCAACCATCAAATTTATGCTCCATTTTTCTAACTACTTTTTCCGCTCCTCCCCCTCATCTAGGTCAGTGGAAAAAAAATATGCTATGTGTGCCAGGGGTTGTACTAGATTGACCTACCCCGAGTCCACCATCATTTATAGGAGGTCTTTGAAGACGAAGCATTCCTAAATATTGTGTCCCAACATCTGATGGTATGGAAAATAATCCAGTTAGTTGTCAAGGCCAACCTCTTCAAGATTTCTTGGCTCTATTAAGTGGAGCAAGTTGAAATTCATGACAGCTATGAAATAGTCGTGGACTTGGTCCTCTCAAAACGAGTAAGATTTATTTCTTCATTCCTCAAATTGGTTTCTCCTAAGTCTTCTTTGATCGTCTCGCCGGGGTGGAGGAGATCATTGATACACTAGAGTCCCTTGGAAATTCGGCAGAGGCCTAGGTGGTGGAGTAGGTGCAGGGACTGTCTTGAGTGTGACAGAGGACGCTTCAGCTCTACCTGCTCTCTTTACAGGAGCCTATGAGGCTATTGAAGACTTGAGTTTAGTCCGCTGCAAGGAGTCTTCGATCCTCTGGGAAATAGAAGAGAAATCCCGGAATCTAGTGGTGCATTTCACTGGTATGAGTGGCATTCTAAGCTCATCACGGAGGTTGTCAATGAATATATAGATCATCTCATCCTAGGGTAGTGTTCTATTCAGAGAGTAGTTCAGATCCTTCCATCTGGCGATGAAGTCTAAGACCTTCTCATTCTCCCTCTGTTTGCAATTCATGGGGTCGCTAACCGTCATCTTGGGTAATGTTGAGATGAAGTAGAACATGAACTACTGCCGAAGATCCTCCCATACTTTTATTGATTGAGCTAGCAAACTTGTATACCAGATGAAAACTGAACCTTGTAAGGTTCGAATGAAGCATCTGAGTTTCACTGCTTCTTGTTGTTCTAGAGTTCCCATCATAGAGTCGCAATGAGATGTGTAGTCCATCAAATGCTACTACAGGTCTTCTAATCCATTGAATATAGGGAATACATGGCTCCCAAAATTTATTGGTGGTAGTGTGTTTCTCACCCAGACTGGGTAAGGCTTTCGCTCTGGATGTATCATAACGCACCATCCTTCCATGGATTCCAATCAAGCTGTTAGTGCATTGATGGTATTGGTGAGACCCTAGTTTGAATCATGTTGGGCCTGATCCCGAATGGGTACAGCCTGGGGTACTACCTGAAGTGCTGGCTCGACTGGTACCTGAGGTGCATATGCCATCGGTGGCACCATAGGAGGATTTAGATGCACTCGCTCTGGTTGCTTCCTGAGTGGAAGAAAGTCTTGGTATGCTTCTGAACCCAAGTTTAGGTAGTTGGACAGGCCAGGTGTCATGATGGGCATGGGCCCTATAGAACCCCAAACATTTTATGGTATGTTTCTATTAAATACACTATATTCATTAGATAGCCTATATTTCATGAATCAATGAGCCTCTATGGAACAAAACTTGGCTACTTATAGCAGATAGTCATAACCTAGCCATTAAACTTAAATTTTCCAGCTCTGTGATTTTAATTTTAAAAATATGACATACACAGTTGTGTTCAGAATTATATTTAGAGTTTGATAGAATTAACTTAATCTTTAGTGAATAGTAACCTACCCTTATGAATAGTAACCTGTCCTTATGAATAGTAACTTACCCTTATGAATATTAATATGACTCTTATGAATGGTATCCATACCCTTGAGTTTATAAATGAATTTAGGCACCTTAAAAATGAATATGAATATTTTAAGTGTTTAAATATTTTGATTAAATAATTAATTAATTAAATATTTAATTAATCATATATAGAAAATTATTTTTGAAAAATGGACTTCATTTGTGGATTCTACACGTCGAAAAATGATGGTGTATTTTTATTCCTAATGATGGTGTATTTTTTAGAACCTCCCCAATATTTCCCTTGTGACATATAAATAATGGGATACCTCTTTACCTCTCATTAATCCCTCACAATAACACTAGTTACCATGCCGAAATGTTTGTAAGGGGTTTTCTCATCTCACTTTAAATTCTGTGGGATTTACATTATTCGCCTCTTATTTATTATATGTGTTATAGGTGTATTGAAATTTGATATATATTATCATGATTCTCTTTATATTCATGGTATTCTGTGATTCATTTGGTGGTTATTAACTTTTTTTCATACGACTCAATTGATTACAATGTGGTAACAAGCTTGGTCTCAATTTTCACTTCGTTGTGACTTGTTTAGTATTATGCACCTACTCTTTCTTATGTGGTGTACCTAATGCACATTTGAGATAAATTTTAAATTAAAATTATATTCCATTTAAATGTCCATAATCTCATAACATGGATATTATTATTGTCTAAGCCGTATACCATTTTATATATGGTATTTATTTTGAATGTTGTTTTGACTGTGGAAATATTGATGAATCTGTATCCTCTATTCTATATGGATAATGTAAAGTAATTTTTCTCTTATGTTGAACTATGTATAAAGAATGCTTTGGATGCAGAAGCAGGTGGGGTGCGCTACAGCCCCTCGATGCATTGGTAGGTCTCATGAGACAAATCAATTAGTGACAAACCCTTCGAGTTTGTTTCCAAAAATCAGACGGGTTTCTACCCATAGAACTAAACAGTTTTAAAGGAATTATGGTATCATGTACTATATACATGACATAAAATTAATAATAATTCTCTTTATTTATTATTAGTTATTACTATCCATGAGGTTTTCACTATGACAAAATCTATGGATGCAGTTTCATTCTCAGTTTATTAATGGCATGAGTTTTTCATTTATTCTCAATGCCATTTTGATTATGTCAAATTGTTTACAATTCAGTTATTATTGATTCATGCTTCCTCTATTTTTAACCCTTAATTATCATTTTATCTCACCCCTTTCACTTGTTTACCTTCAACAAGTTATGAAGAGGATATCATTTATTGAGTTATTGTGGATGTAGTCTTTAGTTTTTGTTATGTATTGTATTTTTTAACCTTTTACAATGTAATTTGAGTTAAATATATGTATCTAGTTTCTTCAAGAATACTAAACTGATTGTTCCTTTAGTATTTTCATTCCTTCTAACCATGACAATGTCACAAGTAATGCACCAGCTCCAGTCCAGAGGGGTCAGGGTGTTACAGTTGTTATCAAAGGAAGTTTTGTAGAAAACTTGGAAACTAGATTAGAAAATATAGATTAGGGAACAAATCCCTAAGGTAGTATTTGAGGGTAAATGTACAATAATGTCCTGTTATTTTGGTAAGGAATATATTATGTGAATATTTCTAGCAAATATATCCCTTTCTGGATACGAGCAGGTAGAGGTGGCTCTGGTACAGATGTACCTAGGAGTGAAAACTCCGATAAGGAGTTTTAGGCTTGACCCAGGATATCCTGGTACATGAAAATGGGCCTTTCTACACTCTTGGTTATGACACTCCTGGGGTATATTCTTAGGATAATTCATATTTTCTTTACAAGCCATTATGAAGGATTGAAATGTAAATTATTCCTCAAAGAAACCATTTTTCTGATTTTGGGATTAGCCATGCGTAGGATCTCAATTTATGCTAAGTATTTTGTTAAGTTAAGATTATACATTATGATTCATACCCTAATCTACTGTGTGCCATTATTTAGAAATGGTGTTGAATAGAATAAGGGGAATCAATACTCGTGGGCAATGTAGGGATCCCCCCACTGAGCAAGTCAACATAGTCAATGTTGGTGCAGATTAGATAATGACCATATTGGGACAACATACTCAGGTTGTAATGAATAACCATTCCACACCTGTGTTGGATCGTTTCATGCGGCAGAAGACCCCATCTTTTAGTAGGACTACTAATCCAGTGGTTACTGAGCAATGGATCAAGTCCCTTGAAAAGATATTCATGGCATTAAGATGAAATGAAAATGAAAAGGTAGTATTGGCAGTATATTTTCTCAAGGGTGATGCTGATCAATGGTGGTCCTTGATTCAAAATACCATAGAGGAAGAAGAAATATAAGATATAGAATGGAGAACTTTAAAGGAAATATTCTTCAAAAAATATTTCCCTCCTAAGCAACGAACCGAAATGAAGAGGAAATTACTTGGATTAAAGCAAATGGAAGAAGACAGTATTGTAGAGTATGAGGATACATTCAAAAGGCTATCCAGGTATGCTGTAGATTACATACGTGACTCGACACACAAGATTGATAATTTCTTTGAAGGTCTTAAGCCAAGTCTTCAAAGGGCACTGGCTTCTCAAAAAATTTCATCATATGATGAAATTGTATCAAGTGCCATCAAAACAGAGAAGGAATTTTATAGATCAAATTTGTTCAAGGGAACCCAAGATAAAAAGCAGTACTCTGATAACCAAGTGAAATGTGAAGTGCCAAAGAATAAAAAAGGAATTAAGAAATTCCCATTATGCGAGAACTGTGGAAATAATCATCTTGGAAAATGCTTGAAAGGCATGAGAGTCTGCTATAAGTGTGGAGAAAAGGGTCATCTATCTCATGAATGCAAGGGGAAGAAACAATTTGATGATGTTCAATACTACAATTGTATAGAGAGGGGACACTATAAGAACAAGTGTCGTAAGCACCAAGGAAACATTCCTCAGAAAAAGCCAAGAGAGAAAGGGATAGCTTATGCGATTACAACCACAGAAGTTGAAGTTCCTAATGATGTGGTGGTAGGTACTTTAATTGTTTCCTCAAACTTAGCCAACACTTTATTTGATTCTAGATCATTGCGTTCATTTATATCTTCACAGTTTTCCAAGAAAGTTAGACATGTCCAATTTGATTTAATAAAGGATTTATCAGTCAAAACTACTAGGGGATGCATCATTGCAACAAAGGCATGTAGACTAGTCCCCCTCATGACAAATAAATGTGCTTTAGTTTCTAACATTATCTTCATACCAATGACTGAATTTGATATAATTCTCAGTATGAATTGGATGTCAAATTATGATGCAAATATTTATTTCAAGAAGAAGGAAGTTACAATTTTTGAAAATGGTGTAGAATCTTTTATCTTTAGAGCAGTGACCTCTCCATCTAATTCTTATCTAGACCCACCCCCAGTAGCTCTGTTAAATGAAATTCTTGGTGAGGAAGAGAACCTAATATCTATGGGTGAGGAAATAAATCTTCAAATTGAAGATGTGCACATAGTGAAAGAATGCATTGATGTATTTTCAGAGGATTTACCTAAACATCCTCCAGAGCAGGAAGTTGAGTTCTCTATTGATTTAATTTTTGGTGCAAGATCTATATAAAAGAATCCCTATATAATGGCCACTGTGGAATTAGTGGAGCTAAAGAAAAAACTAGAGGAATTGAGTGAAAAGGGATTTATTCAACCTAGTGTTTCTCCATGGGGATCCCTTGTCCTATTTGTCAAGAAGAAAGATGGATCCATGATGCTATGCATTGATTACACGGAAATCAATGCTATTACGATAAAGAATAAGTATCCTCTTTCCCAGATTGATGATTTATTTGATCAACTTCATGGAGCTCAATACTTTTTGAAAATTGACCTTCGATCTGGACATCATCAGCTACATTTGAGGAAGGAAGATATTCCTAAGACAACATTTCGAATCAGGTATGGACATTATGAGTTTATAGTGATGCCTTTTGGACTGACAAATGCACCCTCTCTTTTCATGGATTTAATGAATAGAGTTTTCAAGGAATATCTTGATAAATTTGTTGTGGTATTCATCAATGATATCCTAGTATACTCAAAAATCTAAGAAGACCATGAGAATCACTTGCGGATTATTCTAAAAACTCTTAGAAGAAATGAATTATATGGGAAGTTTAGTAAGTGAGAATTCTGGATTCAATCAGTTTTTTTCTAGTCTATATTGTCTCTAAGAATATAATCCTAGTTGATCCTTCAAAGACAAAGGCAATCCAATAATGGCCCACGCCAACAAACCCAACTAAGGTACGCAGTTTTATTGTCTTAGCAGGTTACTATTGGCATTTCATTCATAATTTTTCCCAACTGGCTAACCCACTAACCAAGATCACATGTAAAAGAGTTAAGTTTGTGTGGACAAAAGAATGTAAGAAATGCTTCGAAGAATTGAAAATAATATTGGTCAATGCTCCAATTTTGACTCTTCCATATAGAAGTGATGGATTTATAATATACAATAATGCATCGAAGAATGTGCAGGGTTGCCTCCTTATGAAAAATGTTAAAGTTATTGATTATGAATCAAGGCAATTAAAAAATCATGAGAAAAATTATACAACACATGATCTTGAGTTAGCAGCCGTAATCTTTGCTCTGAAAATATGGAGACATTATCTTTACGGTGAAAAATGTGATATATACACAGATCAAAAGAGTTTGAAATACATTTTCACAGAGAAAGAACTCAACATGAGGCAAAATATATGGCTCGAGTTACTCAAAGATTAGAATTGTTCAATACACTACCACCCAGGGAAGGAAAATAAGGTGGAAGATGCATTAATTAAGAAAGATCACGGACTCCTGAACCAAATGAGGATTTAAAGAGATCCTATATTCATGGATCTACTAAAGATGGATATGGGAATTGTTAAGGAAGGGGAAACATGTTTCCTCTTTCAAATGATTGATAAACCATATTTATTAGAAAAGATAAAAATATATCTATCTAATGATGAGAATATGGACAGAAAAATTAAGGATGTCAAGGATGGGAGGTTGGAAGACTTAATGTATGAAGAAGGAGTTCTGAAATTTGGGAAGAGGTTAGTGTTCCATCAGTACCTGAGCTAAAAATGGAACTATTGGATGATGCTCATAGCTCAAATTTATCTATACACCCGAGTAGCAAAAATATGTATACAGATATGAAGGAACATTTTTTGGTGGGATAATATGAAGCAGGAAATTGCTAACTATGTGTCAAGGTGCCTAGTTTGTCAACAAGTGAAGGTGGAGAGATATAATCCTAGAGGAGTGATGAAACCTCTACCTATTCCTATGTGGAAGTGGGATAACATTACGATGGATTTTGTCACTGAACTACCAAGGACTCCTAGAAGGAATGATGAAATATGGGTAATTGTTGATCATCTCACAAAATCAGCACATTTATTTCCTATAAGAGAGGATTTACCACTTGATCACCTGACAAGAATTTATATTAATGAAGTTGTAAGACTTCATGGTAAACCTATATCGATTTTTTCTGGTCGAGATCCCCAGTTTACATCAAAATTTTGGAAAATTCTCCAGAAGGCTTTAAATATTGAGCTTCATATGAGTACTGCTTATCACCCCCAAACCAACGGATAGTCTGAAAGGACTATTCAAACTCTAGAAGACATGCTGAGATATGCTCTCTTGACTTTCAAGGTATGTGGGATCAAAACTTGCCTTTGGTGGAATTTTCTTACGACAATAGTTTCCATTCTAGTATTCAAATGGCCCCATATGGAGCATTATATGGAAAAAGATTTCAAACTCCAACTTTTTGGGATGAAGTTGGTGAGAGGAAACTTATAGGCCCATAACTTATTGAAGATACCACAAAAAAGGAGAAGACAATCCAAGACAATATTAAAACAGCCCAAAGTAGGCAGAAGAGTTATGCTGACAACTAAAGAAAGGATTTGGAATTCCAAGTGGGAGATCATGTCTTTTTGAAAGTATCTCTATGGAAGGGTGTATTAAGGTTCGGTAAGAAAGAGAAATTGAGCCCGAGGTACATAGGACCATTTGAAATTCTGGAAAGAATCGGAGCTGTAGCTTACCATTTAGTGATGCCACCAAATCTCTCCATAGTTCATGATGTGTTCCACATGTTATTGTTAAAGAAATACATGCCAGACCCAACACATGTACTCACATATGAAGGAATAGAACTGAAACCAGATTTGTCATACTGTGAAAAGCCTATCGGGATTCTTGACAAAAGGGAGAAGGTATTGAGAAATCAGAAAACTCGTCTAGTAAAGGTTCTTTGGAGAAACCAAAATATGGAGGAATCAAAATGGGAACCTGATGATGTTATGAAAAAGAACAACCCACATCTTTTTGGTGGGCTTTATACATAAAATTTTGAGGATGAAATTTTTGAAGGAGGGAATAATGTAGCACCCCAAACATTTTATGGTATGTTTCTCTTAAATACATTGTATTCATTAGATAACATATATTTCATGAATCACTGAGCCTCTATGGAACAAAACTTGGTTACTTATAGGAGATATCCATAACCTAGCCATTAAACTTAAATTTTCCAGCTCTATGATTTGAATTTTAAAAATCTGACATACACAGTTGTGATCAAAATGATATTTAGAGTCTGATAGGATTAAATTAATTTTCAGTGAATAGTAAACTACCCTTATGAATTGTAGCATGCCCTTATGAATAGTAACTTTACCTTATGAATATTAATATGACTTTTATGAATGGTATCCATACCCTTGAGTGTATAAATGAATTTAGGCACCTTAAAAGTGCAAATGAATATTTTAAGTGTTTATATATTTTGATTAAATAATGAATTAATTAAATATTTAATTAATCATATTTATAATTTTTTTTTGAAAAATGGACTTCATTTTTGGATTCTACATGTCGAAAAATGGTTAGGGTTAATTTTTGGGATTTTTCTGAAATACTTAAATTTTTGGTGAATAGTAAAATGCATTAATTTACCGTATAAATACATTATAAATTAAATTAACTATTCCTAGAATAATGAGTGATGTAAGAACCCAAATATATAACTCACATGTATATATTACTATTATTGGTCATGGAATACTCATTATTTCTTGTCTTGAGAGGAAATAATAAATTAATGATTATAATATTAAGAAAACTCCTCTCCCCTCCAGTATATAAACCACCCCTCACCCCCTCTTCCTCCCACACCACTCAAGCTTCAAGACTTGCCTAAATTATACCAAATACTCTTTCCAAGCCCCCTCCCCACGTCCAAGACCTTCTGGTCTCACAAAAATGCCTCAAACAAAGGCCTTAAGAAGTTTCTCAATGAGGAGGACTCAAGAGGTGAACCTCTCTTCCTTTTTCTTTCAATTATTTTTACAAGTTCCATTATTTTGTTCTCTATTCTCACCTCAAATCATCCAAATTACATGATAATTACATTAACTTACATGTACTATATTTTTATTGTGATAATGAAATATTTATCATAATATATCTTTTTCCCTTCCTTTTATACAATAAATGCAAACACCGTCTGAGATGTGTTAATTTATCACACTCAGGAAAGACGTGTTTTCAATTTTCATTACTATCTTAAATACTGGTCATGAAACATTTTAAATGGTTTAACCAGATAATAATATATTTATTTTATCTTTTTTAATGTTCTGGAATCCTTACACACCCATAATATGGAATAATAATACAAAACAAGTTTATTATGCACAAAACCGCCGAGCTAAATCCAAGCGTTTATTAATAACTTTTAACTAATGATTCATCCTCAAGTATATAACCCAAAATCATTATAAGATCATTTATATCTCTTTAATGTCACTAATAATCTATATTAACAATTCTATATGTTTAACCACTTTTCAAATGAACTTTCATTCATGAATATAATAAACAGATCATGAAAACCAAGTAAGAAAATGCTTCCAAAACAATAAAATTGAATCTCTTAAACCCATCAAAAAGGACATTAATGAACCTAATAAGGTTATAAAATATCAATTAAATGTTGATTAGGTTCTGGAATTATTAATTAAGGAAGCTAAATTTGATTATTTAGGTCATTAAGAACAATCTAGAACATCTTCGAGCATAAGGTAAGGGATCCTCTCTCTCACTTTTGTTCAAGAATCTCCCCTATGTTGTGCCCTTTTATTTTTTTTCCTAATCATGGGGTATGTTTTTTAACCTCCCCCATACTGAACTTATGACATATAAATAATGGGATACCCCTTTACCTCTCATTAAGCTCTCGCAATAACACTCGCCATGCAGAAATGTTTGTAAGGGGTTTTCTCATCTCACTTTTAATTCTGCGGGATTTCCATTGTTCGCATCTTATTTATTATATGTGGTATAGGTGCAATACCATTTGATATATATTATAATTATCCTCTTTATATTCATGGTATTTTTTGATTCATTTGGTGGTTGTTAACTTTTGTCCATACGACTCAATTGATTACGACGTGGTAACAAGCCTGGTCTCAATTTTCACTTCGTTGTGACTTACATAGTATTGTGCACCTACTCTTTCTTATGTGGTGTACCTACTTCCCATTTGAGATCAATTTTTAATTGAAATTATATTCCATTCAAATTTCTATATTATCATAACATGGATATGATTATTGTCTAATTTGTATACCATTTTACATATGGTATTTATTTTGAATGTTGTTTTGACTGTGGAAATATTGATGAATATGTATCTTCTATTCTATATGGATAATGTAAAGTCATTTTGCTCTTATGTTGAACTATGTATAAATAAGTATTTGTATGCAGAGGTGGGTGGGGCCCGCTACAGCCCCTCAATGCATTGGTAGGTCTCATGAGACCAATTTGTTGGTGATAAACCCTTTGAGTTTGTTTCCAAAAATCAGACGGGTTTCTGCCCACATAACTAAACCGTTTTAATGGTATTATGGTATCATGTTTCAGATACATGACTTCCAATTAACAATCATTCTCTTTATTCATTATCAGTTATTACTATCCATGAGGTTTTCATTATGACAAAATCTATAGATGCAGTTTCATTCTCAGCTTATTAATGGCGTGAGTTTTTCATTTATTCGCCATGCCATTTTGATTATGTCAAATTTTTTACAATTAATTTATTATTGATTCATGTTTCCTCTATTTGTAACCCTTACTGAGCATTTGAGCTCAAGCCTTTCACTTGTTTACCTTCAACAGGTTATGAAGAGGAGATCATTTATTGAGTTCTTGTGGATGAAGTTTTTAGTTTTTGTTATGTATTGTATTTTTTAACCTTTTCCAATGTAATTTGAGTTACATATATGTATCTAGTTTCTTCAAGGCTACTAAACTGATCATTCCTTTGGGATTTTCATTCCTTATAACTATTCCAATATCACAAGTAATGCACCGGCTCTAGTCTATAGGGTTTGGGTGTTACAGTCCCTGACCTTGTTTCATTTGCCGGGGAAAACCCTTGTTGTTGAGGTGAACTTGCTAGAAGTGCGTACTGTGACTCATCTTGAGGAACTTATTTGACAAGACAATTCCTATGGAGTAGTTCAACGTTAATACACCTTAATTACTTCATTTCCTCCCCCTGCCGAGCGAACCTCTCTTCGAGCGTGATAGGTTCTTTTGTGTTGAGAGAAGAAGACAGGTTGAGGAAAACCTGGCCTTTTTTTCTTTCTCTATTGGCGACTCACTAGCGAAGCATAGGGGGATTTTCTAGAGCATTCAGGTTTAGGGCGGCCTTCTGGTTCCAGGTGTGCATGCCTGCTGGCTCATTGTGAATCACATCCTGAACGGAACCATCTTATCCTGATCTATCTGGATTTCCATCATCTTCAGTGCCATTTGTAGGGTTAACATCCATGATGTTGACAGATTCATAATACGGGGTGGAGGAGGTGTCATCTTCCAAGTAGGAAGAGGACTTTCCGTGCCTCATACTGGTTTTCCCACTTCTATCCCGAGATTTTCTTCAGGTTTATTAAAGAAGGGTGATGCAAAAGGATCCTTGGTGCGACCTTATGGCACACCACCCTCTTGGATGGGATGATGTTTCAAAGGAAAGGACTGGACAGGGCTAGGCATGAACCTCCTCTTTTGACTACCCTCCGCAAACTAGAGAATACGGATTCTCGTGGGGGAGGTTGTTGTTGAGGTAAAAATGACCCCAACCCTAGGGGATTGGGTTGGATCCATTCCTTGGGTGCCACGCCACTTCCCATTTTTTCTATTCTTACGGGGGAATTTGTTGTTAAAAATGCCCCCAGCCCTGTAAGTACGGGTTGGTCCCGTATTGCGGCAGTTGTTGCTGCTATCACTTCCTACCTAATCTCGCGTGCTCCCATTCGAGGGTGAGCTGGACCTGGTGTCGAGTTCACCTGTGTATTAATTCCCTCTAGGGAGGAAAGCACTGATCGCTGATTGGATTTTCTTGGGCGAGAAGCCTGCTGAATGTTTTTAGTAGCCTGATTCAGAAGTTCTTGAATGACTCTCTCTCATTAGGCCTGATGCTTTTGAGACTTTCTTAAGTCCTGTTTCTGTTAGATGTGCCACCTCTCCAAAATAGGGACTTCATTTGACTGTCGTCTTGACATGATGGCATTGCAAGACCTTACGCCAAATAGGTTTTGTTGGATGAAAAGTGGAGTGAAATATAGAGACCTATGTTCTCCCCATCCACATATATGAACTCTCGTTGGAGCGTCATCAATAAGGTGATGCAATTTGTGCAGTGCACAGAGGCAGTTTGACTCAAGGACCCTTTTTCACCTCTCTAATCGTGGTTGTCACGCCAAAGGAAGGGATTCTAGGTTAATGTGATGTAGGAGCTATCCTATTGCCTTGACATGATCTACATACCCTTCACATGGTAGGAAGTTTAATTTTAACTGGAGAAGGGTTGTACAATTATTGGAGCGGATGTCATGTATGCTTTCTTTCGAAAACTCTTTAGGTATGTCAAACTGAGAGGTGTCTATGGGCCAAAAAATTATTGGTAATCATCCCTAGTCAGCCTTTTCCTTAGGTATAGTAACTTAGCATCTTCCTTCGCCAGAAATTCCTCTACTTGATCAGCCCAGCTGAGATGATCCTTGATAGTATGATCGGAGGTAGCGGGGCTGGTAGGGGTCGAACCGTTATGTGGGTTGATCTAAGGTGGCTCAGAGGATGAAAGTGGTCCTAGGTTGTCTTCTGACTAAAGAAGTATGTCTTTGATAGTTGACTGGGAATATGACATGCTTGATTCCCTCCTTATGAGTGCCTCATCATAAGAGGGCTTTTTTTGTACTTGATTCGGCAGGGGGAGGACCTTCCTGTAGATATGATATGTCACTGTGGGGAGGACCTTCACAGTTGGTGCTACAGTGGTGAGGACTACCATTGCAGCTTCAAGTCTGACTTCCAGAAATAATTATGTAGTTCATACCCTAGGGAGGACCTTCAGAGTGGACTACAGCAAGGGCATGACCTTCTTGTTGTTCAAGGCCATTACGGAGAGGGCCTTCACAATGGCTATCATGGTGGAGAGGATGACCATCATGGTTTGAAGTTCAGTGTGCATCCTAGGGAGGGCCTTCAGGACACACTGCTACAAAGAGAGGACCTTCTTGTTGCTTAAGTCCATTGTAGGGGGGACCTTTGCAATGGTAGCCATGATGGAAAGGACTACCATCATAGCTGTCGTGATAGAGAGGACTACCATCACAGCTATCTTAGGGAGAATATTTACGGGGCACAGCCTGGGGAGGGCCTTCAGAATGTACCGCAATGAGGGGAGGTCCTTCTCATTGCAGGAAATTTCTGCGGGGAGGACCTTCTCTATTATAGTGGTGAGGACTACCAACATAATCTGATACCTAGATGAATGAAATATCATTTCAATGTAACCCCTAGGGAGAACCTTTAGGTAAGGCCATGAAAATGGGAGGACCTTCTTGTCATGATGAGACATAACTGTGGGCAGGACCTTTGTATTTGTGACTACGATGGAGAGGACTACCATCATAGTCTGTGGTCCCACTGCATGGAGAGTGTTTGCAATGTATACCCAGGGAGGACCATCAGGGTGGACCGCAACAAGTGGAGGACCTTCTTGCTGCTCGATCTTCTGGTCACATAGAGGGATTCCATGTCTCACATCAAAAGAGGAACTCTTGTGATCGATCGTTATATTCCCATGAGGGAGGCCCTCATGGGTTCTCTGGGGAGGACCTTCGGAGTTGCTAGTAGCGACATTTCGGGGAGGACCTTCAAAACTGCTACTTCCACTCCCATCATATGGTAATGGGTTGGCAGGGTCCTAAGCCTTTGAGAAATTTTTGGTGGCATTGAGAAACCCATCTTCCAGTAGAGTTGAATCATGGACCCCCTCTTTATTTTTTGGCTGCCTTTGGCGTGTTTGGGGTGCTCTCTTGCGGGCAGTGGGGACTGTCTACTGTTGATAATGACTATCACCTTTGGGTACCTGCCTAATTGGGTCCTATGATGCTGTCGGGATATGCCGATGAACATCTTGAGTTTTGGTAGGGATATATGCCTTCCCTGGAGCATCCACCATGATGTACAGGTGTCCCCTAGTTGGAATGAGTGAGAATGCTCGATCCAGTTTCCCTTGTATCGCGGGATATAGCTGAAGACCCTCCTAGGAGGAAGTAGGGATGCAGATCTACTCCGAGGTGGCTATCTCATCTCTTAGACGAGTCACCTAAATTGGGGACATGGGCTCATGGTCTCGAGTCCTTGATATTTCCACCGATGCAATTACATTCTGGCAAGTCTGCAAGATATGATCTGGGATCTATACCTAGTCCTCCATCATATCCAGGATATGTAGAGAGAAATCCTTAGATGGAAAGGGCATGAGGGACCATTCCACTGTCGGAGTAGAAATGTCCTACCCCGGTCCTCTAATGGTCGGTGGATACTAACGATTCTCCTGTACGGGGCAGGTGAACGAGTCTGCCCCTATGCTAGGATATGCCAACTTACTTCTTTGTTTTTCACCACATAGGGATGACAGACTTTACTTGCATCCACAGGGAGCTATCCCTACATATTTTGGCATCCCACTGTATCGAGTCAGTGGTCTCTGTTGGTAGGAAGATGTGCCCGCCCCTTGATTTCCACCATATCGGGATGGCGGGCATCAGGAGCATCTACGAGGAGATGGTCCTGTAGGCGCTGGATTTCCACCATGTATGGTTGGTGGGATTCATAATACCAGATAGGGAGAGGCACCTAATGGGTAGGTTCCATTCTGTATGGGCGACATTCTTGATGAGGCTCGGTGGGGATGCACGCCTGCTCGTAGGTTGTCGCTATGTCAGGATGGAAGGCTTTGGAAGAGTGGACAGGTGCATGGGCCTTCCTGTGATATGTCTCTATGTCTATGTAGTGGATTTATTCTTCAAGAACGAGGGTGATGACCTATTCTAGGTTGTATATTTGCTGTCCTAGGTGGTCAGTCTGAGGGGTTAGATCTTGGGGAGTGTGGTCGTGGATCCTCGGGGTGGTATCCTCTTCAGGGTGAGGATATGAGGTCGCAATGTAGTTGTGGCAATATCTTCCAATGGGGGCCTTGGAGCGGAACCCCTTTCCAGTAGGGATGAAGTCATCATCATCGACCTCATCCACCTACCTAAGATAAAGGAGGTATTCATTATCTCGTTCTGGGGACAAGCTCCCGAAACAGTTCGAGATGGCAACAGGGGCCACCTGGATCTTCTCCTTCAGTCGTGGCTGGGCAAGTGGCCAATGGTACTTAGCCGATTGGAGGGTGTACATATCCACCTCCATATTCGAGAGAGTACCATTTAGGTGGTACTCTTAGATTAGTGTGTTTGAGACCCTGAGTTGAAGATACTGGGTGGGCGACGGGGTCCTTTGCCGATTGAGAGACCCGGTCTTCGCATTGATCCTCGTGTGTGTCTGTGAAATCCTTCGAGACACTATTGGATTAAAGGAAGATATGCTACGTACCTGTAAAGAATTTGGAACGTAAAAATAGAAAAACTTATCAACATAGAATCTCATAAACCCATGCATAATTAATGACCTTTCTTGTCCCTCCTTTTGAGCATGAAAGGAGTGCAAAGTGGGATTATTTCACCACCACATTTGAAGGCTCATGGCCGGGTCCATTCTTGTTTTGGTTGAAGAACGAACAAGATGTCCTATCAGATATTAATCATTATTTTATTATTATGGAGAATTCTATATTAGGGTAAATATTTCATGCTGGTTAAAGATTCACATTGGGTTCAGCATTTTTGTTTCATGGCAAAGGGGACATGATCGGTTCCCGTGTACGATTAAAGGGATTTGGAGTTTTTTAATCATTTCTATCGGGTTCCCTATCTTTCTGACTTTGCCTGGTCTCCAATGAGTTTATTCACAGATCTAGAAACTCCCAAAGGTTCTTATATTCAACGATCCATGGACCTTCTTTCCAAAGGGAGGCACTCATTGGGTGATATGGCCAATGACACTTAAGAACTCACATTGGTTGAGAGTATGTGAAGTCGGGATCATCGAACCCTTTTGGGGGGAATTATTGACTATTCCAGGACTCTCTAATAGATTTAAGATATATTAATATGTTTGATAATATTTATTTTATCCCCAAGCATAGTATAAATGGATTACCTCTGGGTTGTAAGTCACAGGTATATGCAGGGATCCAGAACCATCTACATTCGAGGTTTACCGTCCCTCATTGGATTAGAGATTCTAGGGAAGTATGAGTTTGTTTAGACAACACTAGTCTCAAGCCTTATAATTAGGCCCTTTGGAGTTTATTGTCATCCATGGGAGATAGAGAGTGACTTCATCATCTGGATCGAACCTATAATACGGACTTCCTACATGTACTCATGAGAGGAATCAGAATCCACATAGTTCGTTGGTGTGGGGCTTATGCCTGGAAGCTACCCTTCTGATGGGAATAGAATTGGGTGGAACCTTTTGGAGTGGGCACCCTTTTGAGCTTATTTCTTCTTGTAGGCGTCTAACGTATCCTGATTTGGTCAGGAATCAGAGTTCTCATATTTCATAAAATGTGGGGAATACGCATGGAAGATTCCCATTTGAGAAAACATGATTGGGTGGACCCTTTATGTATGGGAACCCTTTTGATCTTGGGCCTTCTGGTATGTGTCCTACATATCCTAATTTGATAAAGAATCATAGTTCTCATAGTTCAGAAAATGTGGTGCATATGTGTGGAAGCTTCCCATTTGAGAAAACATGATTGGGTGGACCCTTTATGTATGGGCACCCTTTTGAGATCAGGCCTTCTGGTAGGCATCCTATGTATCCTGATTTGATTAAGAATCAGAGTTCTCATAGTTCAGAAAATGTGGGGCATACTAGTGGAAGCTTCCTATTTGAGAAAACATTATTGGGTGGACCCTTTATGTATGGTCACTCTTTTGATCTTGGGCCTTCTGGTAGGCATCCTACATATCCCAATTTGATCAAGAATCATAGTTCTTGTAGTTCAAAAAGTGTGGATGTGTCATAATCCTTAAAAAACTCTAAGTCCACATTATTCATGCTCAGTGTGAGAAATAAGAGGATCTGAAAGATTTAATAATGCACACGCCTCTTCCCCTGTTGGTGGGAGAGGGAGATCCCATGGCGGAAGAGGCTGGGGCGACCGTGGGCGAGGGCACAGAACAATGAACCTTCTTGGATGAAATGGGAAAGGTTATTTCCATATGAAAAAGATGGTGTGGGGATTAATCCAAGAGGGATTCCCTGACACTCTCTTCAGGGTGGTGAGAAGTGATCACCACTGGTTCTCCTTGAATGGAAAAGCAATCGGGATCCCTCAATCCTGAAGAGTGGAGAGGCAGAAAGGGGCTCCTAGGCTCGGACTCTACACTACCGTGGTTATGTGAACCCATGATTACTCCAGATGTCCATTCATGGGATGGGGTAACCCCTTTGTCTCAGCCTATCGTGGGTATGTGAACTCAGGAGGGTGTGCTAATGCGCCCAAAGGTTTCAGCATGCCGGTCCGGTGTCTTTGGGAGAGGCCTTGGCTTGGTGCTGATGGATAGGCTAATAAGGAGATTTTGGAGGATTGGAATGAATTGGAAGGGACTTATATGACTCAGGGGATGAAAACACCGAAGACCTTGGTGGGAAACATGTCCATATGAGGAGTGGTTCCCTTCGCATAGGTAGGTGCTAGGTGGATGGAGAGGTTGTCCATGTACCAGTGTGGTATGCAAACTGAGGGGCATTCTGCGTACTAGAGTGGTACACAGCTTCGAGTTTGGTTCACGTACCAAATTGGTATGCAATGTTGGATACCGCTCAAGTGGTGGCAGCTGGGAGCATCACTGATCAGGGCTTCGCCCACGTAGTAGGGTGATACGCGGTGCGCTGGATCGAAGAAGGGGCATAGGCTCCCTGGTTTGTGGGGAGTACATCCACGTAGGGGCCATGGTCCACTGTTTACCAATTTTAGGTTCATGATTTACCAATTTACTTATGTGTTCTACATTTCTTAACAACTCGTACCCAGCTTATACCTATTGCTAGTTCGTGAATTGAAACTTCGCAGTCTGCAAAATCCTAAGCTCTTGAAAGCCTCTTCTTTCTCCAAAAGCTGATCGCCAAGAATCCAATCCTCAATCAGCCGATCTCTTTCTTCTCCCCCTTGAAGTCCTTTTATAGAGTGGGTAAAGGGTTGTATCTATGGTCATGTGACACCTTTTGCAGAGTCCAATGATAGGAAAACCATCCTACGGATTACTTAGTCAACCTAAGGTTAATGGGGTATATTGAATGCACCTCCCCCACGAACCATCTCTGTCACGGGGGTGCTTCACGGCCGCGCATGGTTCCACCTTCATTTCATGAAAGATGTTGTGTGTGGCGGGGGGCAGTCAATGTCTTCGTATCAGTCTAGCCACACTTCATTGGCCATTGGTTTGTGCCCGCATAGGAGTTCCACCTCCGTTTCACAAACGACGGCATCCATGAGTGGCGTGGTTTGCCGAACCAGCCGATTACCATTGATGATGAACTGGTACACGAACTGGTTAGGTCCTTTACCATTTTTTCTAAACATTCTTTATATTTTTTCCATATTATTGATGAAGGTTTGGTAGATTCTTACACTGATTTTAAGAGAGTATCTTACTTCCCTTCTGCAGATTTTCAGGACCCTACAGAGACTTATTAGCCTAATGGGCCTAATGGGACTAATGGTCCTAATGGGACTAAATGTCCTAATAGGACAATGTACCTAAGTTTCCTAATGTTCCTAGCATGGATAAGTGGCCTAATCAGCCTAATTGAATGAATGGGCCTGATGGGCCTAAGTGGAATAATGGGCCGAATAAGCCGAAGTGGCTGAATGGGCCTCGTGGGCCTGATGGGATGAAGTGTCCTAACAAGCCTCATGGACCTCATGGGCACAATGGGCCCAAGGGGCCTAAGTGGCCTAATGGGCCAAATGGGGTTAATGGGCTTAATGGGATTAATGGGCCTAGGTACCAAATGGACCAAATGGGCCTAAATGGCCTATGGGGCCTAATGAGCCTAAGCGACATAATGGTCCTAGGTGGCCTAATTGGATTAATGGTCTCAATGGGTCTAGAGGCCAAATGGGCCTAATGGGACTAAGGGGCCGAATGAGCCTAATTGGCCTAAGTGGCATAATGAGCCTAGTTGGCCTAATGAGTCAAAGTTGTCTAATCGGCCTAATGGGCTTAATTGGCCTAGTGGGCCTAATGGGATTAAGTGGCCTAAGGTACCTAATGGGCCGAATGGGCCAAATTGGCCTAAGTGGCCTATTGAGCCAAAGTGGTCTAATTGTCCAAATGGGATTAATGGGCCTAGTGGGCCTAAGAGTCCTAATGGGCCTAATGGGCCTTAGGGGCCTAATTTCCCTAATGTCCCTAATGGGCCTAAGTGTCCCAGTGGGCTTAATGGGCTTAATAGGCCTATTGGCCAAATAGACATAATGGGGCGAATGGGCCAAATGGGCTTAATGGGACTAATTAGCCTTAGTGGCCTAGTGGGTCGAATGGGCCTAAGTGGCCTAATGGGCCTAAGTTGTCTAATGTGCCTAAGTTTCCTAATCATCCAAGTGGGATTAATGGGCCTAAGAGACTTATTGGGCCTAAGGGGCTTAATGGGCCTATTGTACCTAAGTGGCCTAATCGGCCTAATGGGATAATGGGATCAATGGCCCTAAGTGGATGAATAGACCTAATGGGCCTAAGTGGCCCAATCAGCCTAAGTGGCCGAATAGGCCAAAGTGGCCTAGTGGACCCAATTGGCCTAATGGGCCTAAGTGTCTTAAGTTTCCTAATGGGCCTAATGGGCATAAGTGGCCGAATTACCAATGGGACTAATGGGCCTAATTGGAATGATGGGCCTAATGGGCCTCAATGGCCTCATGGGCCTAAAGGGCCTTAGTGGCCCAATGGGCCTTAATGGCCTTATGGTCCTAATGGAGCTAATGGGCCTAATGGGACAAATATGAATAATGGACCTAGTGGGCCTAATTGGCCTAAGTAGCTGAATGGGCCTAAGTGGCCCAATGGGCCTAATGGGACGAAGGGGAATAGTAGAAAATGGGCCCAATGGGCCTAATTTGCCTAATGGGCATAATGAGCCAAAGTGGCCTAATGGGCCTAATGGTCCCAATGGGCCTAAGTTTCCTAATGGGAATAATGAGCCTAAGTGGCCTAATGGGCCTAATGAGCCTAATGGGACTAAGTGCCCGAACGGGTCTAATGGGCCTAAGCGGCCTAAGTAGTATAGTGGGCCTAAGTGACCTATTGAGACCAATGGGTCGAAGTGGCCTAATGGGCCTAGGTGGCTTAATGGGACTACTGGGCTTAATGAGTCTAAGTGGCTGAATGGGCATAATGGGTCGAAGTGGCCTAATGGGCCTAATGTGCCTAGTGGGCCTAATGGGCCTAAGTGGCCTAATGGGCCAAATGGTACTAAGTTGCCTAATGATCCAAATGGTTCTAATAGGCCTAAGTGTCTTAATGGGCCTAATGGGACCAAGTGGACTAATGAACCTAATGGGCCTAATGGGCCTAATTTCTTAAGTGGCACAATGGGCATAATTGGATAAATGGGCCTAATGGTTCTAATGGGCCTAAGTGGCCTAATGAACCTATTGGGTATAAGTTGCCTAATGGGCCTAACGGGCCTAACGAGATTCATGGGCCTCAAGGGCCTCATGGGCCTAAGTGGCCTCATGGGCCTAAGTGGCCTCATGGGCCTCATTGGCCTAAGTGGCCTAATGGATTTAATGGGCCCAAGGGGGCTAATGGGTTTAACGGGCCTAATGAGATGAATGGGATTAACGGGACTAAGTGCCAAATGGGCCTAATGGGTAGAATGGACCTGAAGATCCGAATTGGCCTAATGGGACTAAGTGACCTAACGGGCTTAATGGGCCAAAGTGGCCTAATGGGATTAATGATCCTAATGGGCCTAAGGGGCATAATAGGCCTAAGTGGCCGAATGGGTCTAAGGGACCTAATGAGCCTAAGTGACCTAATGGGACTAGGTGGCCTAATGGGATTAATGGACCTAACGGGCCTAGGGGCCTAATGGGCCTAAGTGGCCTAATGGGTCCAATGGGCCTAAGTGGCCTAATATTCCTAATGATCCTAAGTGGCCTAATGGAAAAAATGGGCCTTAATGGCCTAATGGACCTAGGTGGCCCAATGGTCTTAATGGTCTTAACGGGCCTAAGGGCTAAGTGGGCCTAATGGGCCTAATTGGCTTAAGTGGCTAAATGGGCCTAAGTGGCCTGATGGACCAAAGTTTTTCTAATCGACCTAATGGGATTAATAGGCCTAATGGCCCTAATGGCCCTAATGGTCCTAATGGTCCTAATAGGCCTAAGTGGCCTAATGGACCGAATGGGCCTGATTGGCCTAATGGGCCTAATCGACCCAATGGGCCTAAGGGGTCTAATGGGCCAAAGTTGAATAATCGACATAATGAGTTTAATTGGCCTAATGGACCTAATGGGAAGAATGGGCCTAAGTGGCCTAATCATCCTAATGGGCTTAATGGGCTAAGTTGACGTAAGTGACCTAATGAGCCTAATGGCCCTTAATATCCTCACTGGCCTAATGTGCTTAAGTGGCCTCATGGGCATAAGTGGCCTAATGGTCTTAATGGGAAAAAGAGGCCTAGGGGCCAAATGGGCCCAATGGGTTGAACAGGCCTAATGGGTTGAATGGGCCTAGTTAACCTAAGTGTCCCAATGGGCCTAATGGGCCTAAGTTGCCTAATTGTCCTATGTTGCCTAATCGACCTAATGAGCTTAATGGGCCTGAGGGGTCTAATGGACCGAATGGGACAAAGTGGCCTAATGGGCCTAAATGGCCCATCGACCTAATGGGATTAATGGGCCAAGGAGGCCTAAGTGGACAAATGGGCCTCAATGGCCTAGTGGGACTAATGGGATGAAGTGGCCTAATGGGCCTAAGTGGCCTAATGGGCTGAATGGACCTAAGTGGCCTAATTGGCCGAATGGACCTAAGTGGTCTAATGGGTCTAATGGGCCTAAGTGGCCTAATGGGTTTAAGTGGCCTAATGGGCCGAAGTGACTGAATGAGCCTAATGGACATAATGGGCCTAAGTTGCCTAAGTGGCTTAATGGGCCTAATGGGACTAAGTGTCCTAATGGGACTATGTGTCCTAAGTGGCCTAATGGGTCTAATGGGCCTAAGTGGCCTAATGGGACTCAATGGACTAATGGGCCTAAATGGACTAATGGGTCTTACTGGCCTAATGGGCCTAATGGGCCTCAGTGGCCTGATGGGACTAATCATCATAAGTGGCCTAAGTGGCATAATGGGACTAATCGTCCTAAGTGGCCTAATGGGCCTAAGTGGCCTAATCAGCTGAATGGGCCTAAGTAGCCTAATGGGCCGAATGGCCTAAGTGACCTAATATTCCTGATTGGCCTGATGGGTCTAACCAGCCTCATGGGCCTAAGTAGCCTGATGAGCTGAAAATGACTTAGTGGCCTAATGGGCCTGATGGGCCTAATGGGCCTAAGTAGCCTAATGAGCTTAATGTGCCTAAGTGGTCAAATGGGCCTAATGAGACTAATAGACCTAAGTGGCCTAATGGTCCTCATGGGCATGATGGGCCTAATGGGACCAAGTTTCCTAATGAACCGAATGGGCATGAGTGTCCTAATGGGACTCATGGTCTTGATGGGTCGAATGGGATGAATGGGTCTAAGTGGTTGAATGGGCCTTATGAGCCGAATAGACCTAAGTGGCCTAATGAGCCGAATTGGCCTAAGTGTCATAATGTGCCTAATGGGCCTAAGTGGCCTGATGGGCCATATGAGCCTAATGGGACTAATGGGCATAGTGGACTCATGGACCCAATGGCCTAATGAGCATCATGGGCCTAAGTGGCCTAATGGTCCTAATGGGACTTAGTGGCCTAATGGGCCTAATTCAGCTAATGGGCCTAAGTAGCTTGATGGTCCTAATGGTCCTCAATGGCTTAATGGGCCTAAGTGTCCTAATGGGACTAGTGGGCCTAAGTGTCCTAATGAGATGAATGGGCCTAATAGGCCTAATGGCTGTAAGTAACCTAATGGGCGTGATGGGCCTTAGTGGCCTCATGGGCCTAATGAGACTAATGGGATTCAATGGCCTAAGTAGCCGAATAGGCCTAAGTGGCCTAATGGTCATGATGGGCATGATGGGCCTGATGGGCCTAATGGGACTTAGTGGCATAGTTGTCTTCATAGGCCTAATTGGCATGATAGGTCCAATGGGACTTACGGGACTATGTGGCCTAATGGGCCGAATGGGTATAAGTGGTCTAATGGGCCTAATGGGCCTAATGGGCCTAATGGCGCTAATGGGCCTAATGGGCCTCACTGTTCTAAGTGGTTCAATGGGACATATGGGCCTTAGTGTTCTAATGGAAATGGGCCTAAGGGGCCTGATTTTCCAAATAGGCCTCAGTGGCTGAATGTGCCTAATTAACCGAATGGGCCTGGTAGGCCCAATGGGCATAATGGGCCCAAGTGGCCCAATGGGCCTAATGGGTATAAGTTACCTAATGGGCCTAATGGTCCTAGTGGCCCTAATGGGCTAAGTGGCCCAATGGGCCTAATGGGGTGAATGGGCCTAAGTGAGATAATGGGCATAATGGGCCTATGTGGCCTAATGGGTCTGATGGGATTAATGGGTCGAATGATCCTCAATGGCCGAATGGGCCTCATGGGCCTAATAGGACCAATGGGAATAATGGTCCTAATGAAAAGAATGGCCCAAAGTGGCATAATGGGCTCAATGGGCCTAAGTGCCTGAATGGGCCTAATAGGCCTAATGGGATGAAGTGGCCGAATGGGCCTAATGGACCTAAGTAGAAAAATGAACCTAATGATTCTAAGTGGCCTCATGGGACTAATTGGCCTAAGTGGATGGATGGGCCTAATGGGACTCATGGGACTAATGGGCCTTAGGGGCCTAAGTGTCCTAATGGGACTAGTGGGCCTAATGAGCCTAAGTCACCAAATGGGACTAATGTGTTTAAGTGGCCTAATGGGCCGAATGGTCCTAATGAGACTAGTGGGACTATGTGTCCAATGGGTCTAATGGGCCTGATGGGCCAAGGTGGCCTAAGTGGACAAATCTGCCTAATCGAACAATTATGCCTAATGGGCATAAGTGGTCGAATGGGCCAAATCGGCCTAGGTGGAAGAATGGGCCTAAGTATCCCACTGGGCCTAATTTTCCTGGGTAGCCGAATGGGCCTAATGGGCTTGATAGGCCTAAGTGTGTGGACTAATGTGCCCGATAGGCCTAAGTGGCCTAATGGGCCTAATGGGCATCATGGGCCTAAGTGGGCCTCTTGGGCCTCATGGACCTAAGTGTCCCAAAGGGACTAAGTTTCCTAAATGGACTAATGTAACCAAGGGGCCTAATGGACCTAATGGGATTAATGGGCTTAATAAGACTAGGCTATAGATGGTCTGAATGGGCCTAATGGGCCTAAGTGGACCAATGGGCCTTAATGGCCTAAGTGGCCTAATCGACCGAATGGTCTTAATGGTTCTAATGGGAATAATGGTATTAATGGGTCTAAGTAGCCTAATAGAGCTAAGGGGCCTAATTGGCCTAAGTGGATTAATGGGCCTAGGTGGCCTAATGGGCTTAATGGGCTTTATTGGCCTAGGGGAAAAATGGTCCTAATGGGATGAATGGGCCTTAGCGGCCTAATGGACCTAAGTAGCCTAATGACCCTAAGTGGTCGAATCAGCCTAATGGTCATAGTCGGCCAAAAGGGCCTAATGGGCCCAAGGGGCCTCATGGGCATAAGTTGTCTAATGATCCAAGGTGTCCTAATGGACTTAATGGGCTTAACGGGCCTAGGGTCTAAATGGGTCAAATGGGCCTAGTTAGCCTCAGTGGCCTAATGGGCCTAATGGGATTAATGGATCGAAGTTTCCGAATGGGAAAAGTTGCCTAATCGGCTTAATGGGCATAATGTTCCCAATGGGCAGAATGGGCCAAATGGGCATAAGTGCCCTAATGGGACAAAGTTGCCTAATCAGCCTAATGGGATTAAGGGGCCTAATGGGCCTAATTGGCCTAAGTGTCCAAATCAACTTAATGGTCTTAATGGGCCTAGTGGCCCTAATTGGCCTAATGGGCCTTAGTCGCCTAATCGGCCTAATAGGGCTAAGTGGCATAATGGGCCTAAGTTGCCTAATGAGATTAATGAGCTCAATGGGTCTAAGGGCCTAATGGGCCTAATTAGACGAATGAGCCTAATTAGCCTAAGTTTCCTAATGTTCCTAATGGGCCTAAGTGGCCTAATGGGCCTAAGTTTCCTAATCGGTCTAATGAGATTAATGAGACTAAGGAGCCTAATGGTTCTAATGGGCCTAATGGGCCTAAGTGGACTAATGGGCCTAAGTGGCCTAATCGGCCTAATGGGCATAATGGGCCTAGTGGGCCTAAGTGGCCTTATGGGCCTAATAGGCCTAAGTGGCTTGATCGGCCTAATGGGAATAAGTGGCCTAATAGGCCTAAGTTGCCCCATGGGCATAATGGGACTAAGTGGACTAATGGGTCTAATTGGCCTAAGTGGCTGAATGGCCCGAATGAGCCTAATTAGCCCAATGGGCCTAATGAGCATATGTGGCCTAATGGACCTAATGGGCCTAAGTGGCCTCATGGTCCTTAAGGACCTTAGTGGCCTAATGGGCCTTAGTGGCCTCATGGGCCAAATAGGGTCCTAAGTGGCCTATGTGGCCCAACAAGCCTAATGGTCTATATGGTCCTAATTTTCCTAATGGACCTAATAAGACTAAGTGTTCAAATGGGCCTAATAGCCTAATGGGCCTAATTGGTTGAATGGGCCTAAGTGACCCAATGGGACTAATGAGTCAAAGTGGCCAAATGTGCGTAATGAGCCTAGGTGGCCCAATGGGCCTAAATGGATTAATGGGTTGAATGGGTCGAATGAGGCTAAGTGGCCCAATCAGCCTAAAGGGCCTAATGGGCCAAAGTGGCCTAATGGACCTAAGTGGCCTAATGGGCCTAAGTGGCCTAATGGGGCTAATGGAACTAAGTGGCTGAATGGGCCTAAGTAGCGGAATGGACTTAAGTGGCCCAATGGGTCTAATGGGCCTAATGGGTGTAGGTGGCCTAATGGGAATAATTGTCCAAATGTGATGAAGTGGCCTAATGGGGTTAATGAGACCAAGTTGACGAATGAACCAAATGGGACTAAGTCGCCCAACTGGCCCAATGGGCCTAATGGGAAGAATGGGCCAAATGGGCCTAGTGGTCTAGTGGGCCTAATGGGCCCAAGTGGCCTAATGGACCTAATGGACCTAAGTGGCCTCATGGGCCTAATGGGGATAAGTGGCCTAAGTGGTCTAATCGATCTAATTGACCGAATGGGCCTAATGGGTCTAAGTGGCCTAATGGTCCCAAGTTTCCAAATGGGTATATTGGGCCTTAGTGGCCCAATGAGCCTAAATTACCTATGTGGCCTAATGGGCCTAATGAAAAAAATGGGATGAATGGGCCTAATGGAACTAAGTGGCCTAATGGGCCTAATTGGTCAAATGGGCCTAAGTGGCTATATGAGCCTAAGTGGGCCAAATGGGCATAATGGCCCGATTAGGGCTTAGGGCCTGAATGGGCCTAACGTGCTGAATGGGGCAAACGTGTCGAATGGGCGGAAATTGACTAATGGGCCTAAGTGTCCTAATGGGCCTAATGGCCTGAATGGGTCTAAGGGTCCTAATGGGACGAATAGGCCTAATGGGAAAATGTGGACTAATGGGATTAATGGGCCTAACGGGTTTAAGGGACCTAATGGGTCTAATGTGCCAAATGGGCCAAATGGGCCAAATGGGCCAAATGGGCCAAACTAGCCTAATCCGCCTAATGGGCCTAAGTGGCCTAATGGCCTAAGTCGCCTAATGGGAAAAAGTGGCCTAATGGGCCAAATGGGACAAAGTGGAATATTGGGCCTAAGTGGCCTAATGGGCCTAAGTGGACTAATGGGACTAATGGGCATAAGTGGCCTAATGGCCCAAAGTGGCCTAATGGGCCTAATGGGCCATAGTGGCCTAATGAGGCCAAGTGGCCTAATGGGCCTAAGTGGCCTCATGGGCATAATGGGCCTATGTGGCCTAATGGGTCTAATTTTCCTGATGGCCCGAATGGGCCTAATGGGTCTAATGGGATAAAGTGGTCTAATGGGCCTAATGGGCCTAAGTGGCCTAATGGGCCTAAGTTGTCTAATGTGCCTAAGTTGCATCATGGGCGTAATGGGACTAAGTGGCCTAATGTTCCAAATGGGCCTAATGGGCCTAATGGGCCTAATGGGCCCAATGGGTCTAAGTGGCCTAAGGGGCTTAATGGGACTAATGGGCCTAAGTGGCCTAATCAACCTAATGGGCTTAGTGGGTCAAAGTGGTCTGATGGGCCTAATGCTCCAAAGTATCCTAATGGCCCAAATGGTCAAAGTGGCCTAATGGGCCTAATGGCCTGTTGGGCCTAATGGGCCTAAGTGGACTAATCAGACTAATGGCATTAATGGGCCTAAATGGACTAATGGACATAATGGGCCAAAGTGGCCAAAGTGGCCTAATGGGACTAATGGGACAAAGTGGCCTAATCGACCTAATGGGCCTAAGTTGCCTAATGGGACTAAGTGTCATAACAGGCCTAAAAGGGCCTAAGTGGTCTAATGGTTATAATGGGCCTAAGTGTCCTGATGGGCCTGATGGGCCCAAGTGGTCTCATGGGCCTAAAGAGTTTAAGTGGACTCATGGGCCTAATGGGCCTGTATGGCCTCATGGGCCTAATGGGTCTAAAGGGCTTAGGGGGCCTAAGTGGCCTAATAGGCCTAATCAGCCTAATGAGCCTAGGTAGCTAAATGGGCATAGTGGGCTTAAGTTTTTTAATGGGCCCAATAGGACTAATGGGCCTAATGGACCTAAGTGGTCTAATGGGCCTAAGTGACCTAATCAACCTAATGGGCCTAATGGTTGTAATGGGATTAAGTGCTCGAATAGGCCTAATTGGCCTATGGGCCCAATGCACTGAATGAGCTTAAGTGGCCTAATGGGCCTAATGGTCCTAAGTGGCCTATTGGGCCCAAGTGACCTAATCAGTCTAATGGACACAATGGACGTAAAGGGCGTAAAGGGCCTAAGTGGAGCAAGTGACCTAATCAGTATAATGGACCTAATGGGTGTAAAGGGCCTAAGTGGTCGAATGGGCCTAATTGTCATAATGGTCCTAATGTGCCCAATGGTTCTTCTAATGGGCATAATGGGACTAGGTGGCTGAATTGGGTTAATGGGCCTAATGGGCCTAAGGGGAATAATGAGCCTAATGGGATGAATAGACCGAACGACCCTAATGTGCTGAGTTGGCCTAATGGGCCTAAGTGGCCTAATGGGTCTAATGGGCCAAATGGGCCTAAATGGCCAAATTGGCCTAATGGTCCTAAGTGGCCTAATGAGCCTAATGGGATAAATGGGCCAAATGGGAAAAAAGTTCCTAGTGGGCCAAATGGTCCTAAATGACCTAATGGGCCTACTGGGCCTAACAAACATAATGGGCCTAAGTTGACTAATGGGCCTAATGGACCCAATGGGCCGATGTGGCCTAATTTTCCTAAGAGGCCTGATGGGATTAATGGGCCTAATTGGCATAATGAGTATAATGGTATTAATTGGACTAAGTGGCCTAATGGTCCTAAAGGTCCTAATGGGCCTAAGTGGCATAATTATCCCAATAGGCCTAAGTGGCGTAATGGGATGAATAGGCCTAACGGACCTAAGTGGCCTGAGGGGCCTAAGTGGCCTAATGGTCCTGATGGGCCTAAGTGGCCTAAAGGGACTAATTGGACTAACGGGGCTAATGGGCCTAACAGGACGAATGGGGCTATGTGGCCTAATGGGCCTACATGGCCAAATGGGAATAAGTGGACTAATGGGCCAAAAGATCCTGATCAGACAAAGGGACCTAATGGACCTAAGTGGCATAATCATAACCTAATGGACCTAAGTGGTCTAATGGGTCTAATGAGTGCAATGGGACTAAGTGGCCTAATGGGACAAATGGTCCTAAGTGGCCTAATAGGATGAATGAGACGAATCAGCCTAATGGGCCTAAGTGGCCTAATAGGCCTAAAGGGACTAATGGGACAAAGTAACCTAATGGGCCTATGTGGAATAATCAGCCTAATGGGCCTAATGGGCCTAAGTAGCCTAATGGGCCTAAAGGATCTAATCGACCAAAGTGGCCTAATGGGCCTAAGTGGTATAATCTTTACCAAATGGGCCTAAGTTGCCTAATGGTCCCAATGGGCCTAAGTGTACTAATGGTCCTAATGGGACTAAGTGGCTGAATGGGCCAAATGGACTGAATGGGCCTAATGGAATAAATGGGACTAATGGGCCTAAGTGGCATAATGGGCCTAAGTATCCTAATGGGTCGAATGGACCTAATGGGCCTAAGTGGCTGAATGGACCTAATGGATTGAATGGGCCTAATGGTCCTAATTGACCCAAGTTTCCTAATGGGCCTAAATTGCCTAATGGGCCAAATGGGCCTAAGTGGCCTAATGGGCCTAATAGGTCAATTAGTACCAAGTGGAATAATGGGCCTAATGGGCCTAAGTGGCCTAATGGATGAATGGGACTAAGTAGCCTAATGTGTCGAATGGGCCTAATGGGCCTAATGGGCCTAAGTGGTCAAATGGACCTAGTGGGTTGAATGGGTATAATCGTCTTAATTATCCTAAGTTTTCTAATGGGCATAAATTACCTAATGGGCCAAATCGTCTTAAGTAGCCTAATGGGCCTAATAGGTCAATTAGGCCGAAGTGGCATAATGGGCCTAATGACACGAATGGGTTTAAGTTGCCCAATGGGCCTAATGGGATGAATGGGCCAAAGTTTATGAATGGGCCTAATGGGTCGAAAGGTATTAATGGGTCGAATGGGCCTAATGATCCTAATGGGCCTAAGTGGCCTAATAGACCTAATGGGCCTCAGAGGCCTAATGTAACTAAGTGGCCTAATGATTCAAATGGGCCTAATGGGTCGAATGGACACAATGGTCCAAAATGGTGAGTGGGGTGAACTAGCCAAACAGGACAAATTGGATGAAGTGGCCTAATGGTCCAACTAGACCGAAGTGGCTTATTAGGCCGAATGGGCCTAAAGGGTCCAAAGGGCGTAATGGGCTGAATGGGACAAATGGGAATAAAGGGTCCAATGGTCCTCATAATCCTAATTATCTGAATGGGTCAGATGGGATTAGTGGGCCAAAGTGGCTTAATGGACTTACTGGGCCAAATAGATCTATTGTACATAATAGACCTAATGGGCCTAAGTGGCCTAATGGTCTTAAGTGGACAAATGGACCTAATGCACCTAATGGGAATAATGGGACTAAGTGAACCGATGGGACTAATGGTATTAAGTGTTCAAATGGGCCTAATAGGCCTAAGTGGACCAATGGGCCTAATGGACCTAAGTGGTCTAATGATCCTAAGTGGCCGAATGGGATGAATGGGCCTAATGGGACGAATGGGCCTAAGGGGTCGGATAGACCTAATGGGCCTAAGTGGCCTAACAGGACGAAGTGGCCTAAGGGGCCCAATGGGCCTAACGGGCCGAAGTTTCCTAATGGGCTCAATGGGCCAAATGGTCCAAATAGGTCTAAGTGCCCTAATGGGCCAAAGTGGCCTAATAGACACAATGGGATTAAGTTGCATAATGGGATTGAGGGGAATAGGTGGCCTAATGGGCCAAAGTGAACGAATGGGCCCAATGGGCCTAATGGGCATACTGGGCATAATGGGTCTTAGTGGCCAAATCAGCCTAATGGGCATAATGGGCCTAAGTGTCTGAATGGGTCGAATGGGCCTAAGTGGACCAATGGTCCAAATGACCCTAATGGGCCTACTTGGCCTAATGGGATATCTGGGCATACTGGGCCTAATGGGCCTAATGGACCTAAGTGGCATAATGTGCCTAAGTGGCATAATGGGTATAAGTTGCCTAATGGGTCTAATGGGACTAAGTGGCCTAATGGGTTTAATGGGCCTAATGGGCCTAAGTGTCCTAATGGGACAAAGTGGATGAATGGGCCTAATGGGATTAATGGGAATAATGGGCCGTAGTGGACAAATGGGGCTAATGGGCCTAAGTGTCCTCATGGGCCTAATGGGATACAGTGGACTAATTGGCCTAATGTGCCTATTGGGCCTAAGTGGACTAATGGGACAAAATGAATGAATGGACATATGGGCCTAATGGGAATAATGGGCTTAATGAGCCTAATGGACCTAATGGGCCTAAGTGGCCTAATAGGCCTAATGATCCTAATGGGCCAAAGTGGAGGAGTGGGCATAATGGGCCTAATGAGACAAAGTGTCCAAATAGTCCTAATGGGCCTAAGTTTCCTAATGGACCTATTGGGCCTAAGTGGATTAATGGACCTAATGGGCCAAATGGGCCTAAGTGTCATAATGGGACAAAGTGGATGAATTTTCCTAATGGGACGAATAGTCATAATGGACCTAATTTGCCAAAGTGGCCAAATGGGCATAAGTGGCCTAATGGGTCTGATGGGACTAATGGGACAAAGTGAGTATGATTGCACTTTTCGATTGCACTGGGTACGATTCCTTTTTTATTAGCATCATGTCTTTCTTCTTTCCCACCTAGATACAATAAATTTGGATACGATTTAAAATACCTCTTTTCCCCTTTTTCCATCAAGCTTTCATGATAAGTTCTCCAATCAACTTGTGATTTATGAAATAAAAATCAACAAAGCATAGTCACATTTAATTTTATCATAGTCAGTAGACTTTGATACTTCATCAAAACAAACACTTATTTCATACTAGATCCAATGTGAATATGATGACCATTTACTTCCAACAAGATGCATTCTCCATGCGACTAATTCTCTCTTTCCAGATAATGATCAACTTCTTATTATGATCTTTTCACATACCAAACCCAAGAAAAGTATGATTAGTGCCTTTTATTTCAAAAATCTTTGCCTCATTATAATGGACAGAGTGAGTCTGATTATTTTGAAAACAATGGCCAGTATTATTTCCACCACATACAAAGTGAGTTGATTTTATTTCTTTAAAATATTTCTTGACAATAAAATATAACACATGAAAACAAACACCTTCCTCATCAGCATGGTCCCAACAATCCCTCCCTTTGTATTTTTTTTCCAACCAAGTTTCATAAATCATTGAACTTAGGCCCGTTTAGCCCATTTGGCCCATTTACCACTTAGTCCCATTAGAAAACCTAGTCCTATTAGTCCCATTAGGCCACATACACCCATTAGATCCATTAGGTCACTTAGGCCCATTAGGACTATTATACCATTTGGACCATTTGGCCACTTAAGCCTGTTAGGCCCATGATGCCCATTAGGTCACATCGACGCATTAGGCCCATTAGGCCACTTAAGAACTTAAGGCCCATTAGGCCACATCATCTCATTAGGTAACTTAGGCTACTTAGTCCCATTGGACCCATTAGGCCCATTAGACCCATTAGGCCCATTCATCCCATTGGGCCCATTAGCCAACTTAGCCCACTCAGGCCCATTAGACTACGTAGTCCCATTAGAACCATCAATCCCATTAGGTAACTTAGGCCACTTAGGTCCATTAGGACACTTAGTCCCAGTCGACCCATTAGGCCACTTAGGCCCATTCGACCCATTAGGCCTATTAGACCCATTAGGCCGATTAGGATACTTAGGCCCATTAGACCCATTAGGACCATTAGGCCCATTAGGAAACTTAGGCCACTTAAGGCCATTGATCCACTTAGACCCATTGTACCCATTAGGCCCATTAGGAAACTTAGTAAATATAGGCCCATTAGGCCACTTAGACCTATTAGACCCATTAGGCCCATTAGGCCCATTACCCATTAGGCATGTTAGGCCACTTATGCCCATTAGGAAAATTTGGCCACTTCAGCCCATTAGGCCCATTAGGACACTTAATCCCATTAAGCCCATTAGGCCACTTCAACCCATTAGGAAACTTAGGACACTTAGGCCCATTGGATCCATTAGGCTCATTAGGCCCATTAGGCCCATTCATCCCATTAGGCACATTAGGTAACTTTGGACACTTAGTCCTGTTAGACCCATTAGGCCAATTGGACCCATATGGCCCATTAGGAAACTTGGGCCACTTAGGCCCATTTGGCCCATTCAACCCATTAGGCCACTTAGTCCCATTCCACCCATTCAACCAATTATTCCCAATAGACCCACTAGGCCGATTAGGCCACTTAGGCCCATTAGACCCATTAGGCCCCCATTAGGAAACTTAGGCCACTTCGGCCCATTTTACCACTTACACCCATTTGACCCATTAGGCCCATTAGGCAACTTAGGCCACTAAGGCCCATTATGCCACTTAGACCCATTGGACCCACTAAGCCCATTGGACCCATTATGCCCATTAGTAAACTTAGGCCATTTAGGGTCATTAGGCCACTTAGACCCATTAGACCCATTAGGCCCATTAGACAACTTAGGCCACTTACACTCATTAGAACCATTAAGCCCATTACGCTCACTAGGAAACTTGGGCCACTTCAACCCATTAGGCCACTTAGGCCCATTAGACCTATTAGGCTAAATTATCCACAATGGGCCAATTATGCCCATTAGACCCATTGCCCCATTAGACAACTTAGGCCCAATATGCCCATTAGGCCACTTAGGCACATTATGCTACTTAGGCCCATTATACCCCTTAGACCCATTAGGCTCATTTTCCCCTTAAGCCCATTAGGCCAATTAGCCCATTAGGCCCACTAGGCTGAATTGGCCATAGTGGGCCCATTCATCCCATTAGGTCACTTAGGCCCAATGGGTCCAATCATCCCATTCGGCCTATTAGGTCACTTAGGCCACTTAGGCCCATTATGACACTTAGGCCCATTAGGCCCCTTAGACCCATTAGACCCATTGGGCCGATTGGTCCCCTTAGGTCCATTAGGAAAATTAGGCCATTAGGTACATTAGTCCCACCAGGTCACTTAGGCCCAATAAGCCCAATAGTCCTATTAGGACTATTAGATCACTTAGGCCACTTAGGCCCATTAGGCCCATTAGTCCCCTTAGACCCATTAGTTCCATTGGTACCCTTAGTCCCATTGGGCCCATTAGACCCATTAGGTGCATTAGGCCACTTAGACCTATTCGTCCACTTTAGCCCATTATTCCCCTTAGACCCATTAGGCCCATTGGCCCCATTAGGCACATTAGGTACATTAGGGAAATTTTTCCATTACACCCATTAAGTTTAATTGACCATAATTGGCCCATTAGGACACTTAGGCCCATTAGGACCATTAAGCTATTAGACCCATCTGGCTGAATTAGTCATAATAGAACCATTAGTCCACTTAGGCCCAGTAATCCCATTAATCCCATTAGGCCCATTATCCCACTTAGGCCTAACTCTTCCACTTGACCCATTAATCCTATTAGGTTGAATGGGGATTAATGGGACCATTAGGACACTTATGCCCAATAGGCCCATTTGGACCGTTAGGCCACTTAGGCCACTCAAGCCCACTGGTAAAATTTGGCCTAGTGGACCCATTAGGTCCATTAATCCCTTTAGTCCCATTAAACCCATTAGGCCACTTAGGCCCAATTGTCTTATTAGGCCACTTAGGCCCATTTGGCCCATTAGGCCACTTAAGCCCATTAGACCCATTTGGCCCATTTGGCCCATTTGGCCCATTTGGCCCATTTGGACCATTTGGCCACTTAATTCCATTAGACCCATAAGGCCACTTAGGCCCATTCGATCCTTATGCTCATTTGTCTATTTAGGTCAATTTAGGTCATTTAGGATAATTTAGCTAATTAGGTTATTTCAACCATTTATGCCAATTAGGCCGTTTTGGCCATTTTAGCCAATTTTGGCCATTTAGGTCAATGAGGACAATGATACCAATTCAGGATAATTAGGCCAATTTGGGCCCTTTAGGGCATTTAGGCCAATTAAAATATTTAGTCCACTTAGGCCAATTTAGGCCAATTAGGCCAATTATTCCAATTAATCCCATTAGTCCAATTAGGCCAATTCGAAAATTTAGTTCATTTAGTTCATTTAGGATAATTTTGGTCATTTAGGATAATTAGTCAATTTAGGCCAATTTAGGTCATTTAGACTATTTATGAAAATTTAGAACATTTTTTCCAATTTACCCAATTATTCCATTTAGTCCAATTTAGACAATTTAGACCAATTATGTCAATTAGTTCAATTAGGCCATTTAAGACGATTAGGCCAATTTTGAACATTTGGGCCAATTAGGCCAATTATGCAATTTAGGAAATTTATTCTAATTAGTATATTTAGGCTAATTTTCTCCATTTAGGCCATTTGGACCAATTTAGGCCATTTAGGCCTATTTGGCCAAATAGGTCAATTAGATAATTTAGGAAATTTAATCCAATTATGCCATTTAAGCCAATTTAGGCCATTTAGTAAAATTAGGATAATTAGACCAATTTTTAACATTTAGGCTATTTTTTACAATTAGTCTATTTAGTCCAATTTATCTCATTTAGACCAATTAAGAAAATTAGGCCAATTAGACCGATCAGGCCATTGAGGCCAATTTATGCCATTTAGGCAATTTAGGCCATTTAGGTCAATTTAGGACACTTATGACAATTATACCAATTAGGTAATTTATACCATTTAGTCCAATTATATCAATTAGTCCATTTAGGTTATTTAGACCAATTAGACCATTTAGACCATTTAGACCAATTTAGGCCATTTAGACCAATTAGACCAATTTAGGCCATTTAGGCTAATTTAGTCCAATTAGTCCAATTAGAACATTTAGGAAAATTATTCCATTTAGTCCATTTATAACAATTAGTCCAATTATACCATTTAGTACAATTAATCCATTTAGGCCAATTAGGCCAATTAGACCATTTAGGCCAATTTCGACTGTTTAGGCCAATTAATCAATTTGGTCATTTAGGTCATTTTGTCCATTTAGTCCAATTATTCCATTTAGTCCATTTAGTCCATTTAGGAAAATTATACAATTTATGTTATTTAGGCCAATTTAGGTCATTTAGGCTAATTTAGTCATTTAGGCTATTTAGGCTAATTTAGACCAATTAAGCCAATACAACCAATTTATCCATTTGGGCCAATTTAGGCCATTTAGTCCAATTAGTCCAATTATTAAATTTAATACAATTTGGGAAATTTAGGCCATTTAGGCTAATTAGGCCATTTAGGACAATTAGACCAATTAGACAATTTAGGGAATTTAGGTTAATAAGGCCAATTAGGTTAATTTAGGTCATTTATGCTAACTAGAGCATTTAGGCTATTTAGGCCATTTAGGACAATTTATTCAATTTAGGACAATTAGGAAAATTAATAAAATTAGTTAATTTATAACATTTAATCCAATTAGGAAATTTAGGGAAATTTAGACCGTTTAGACCAATTAGGCCAATTAGGCCAATTTTGGTCATTTAGGCCAATTTAGGAAATTTAGGACAATTTGTCCATTTAGGCCATTTGGATAATGTACTATGAAGGGACACAAAATATATAGACTTTCATGTACGAGTAATCGTAAGTAGATGAGGCTTCTTCTCATGAGGTTCTCACTTGGTAATATCTAAGATAGGAGATTATGAGAACACACTCGTCAGTAGGAATTCTGTATGTTTTGGTGTCATCGAATATTCCTATGTATGAGTGTGTGTGATGGTCCTTAGACATTAATATTATTATTAAATCATGTCACAACTTGCATACTTAGATGTATGTCATAAACCATGACAATAATAGCTCATCGGGAAGTTGGATACGTTGGGTGTGTCACGAGTGATATGTCATTAATGAATAAGATCAGGAAAGATTTGTCACTTCCAGATTTATAGAAGTTGATATTTCAACCCTTTTATTGGAATAAAACCATCACATTAAATTCCATGGCCAAGGTTTAACCTTGTGTTTATTTCAGATAGTCAAAGGAAGACATATTGAACATATAGGTTAGTGACATGGATTTGCAACCTTCTTGATGAGATGTTGTGACAAAGAGATTATATTACATAGTGAGTGTTCGTATGTGGTTTTTGATGTTGCGACATCAAATTCTTTTTCTTGGATGCCTTGACCCTTTTCTAGACAGTAATCTTGGACTTTAGGCAAGTCTGCCTAATGTCAAAGAGAAGGAATCCTAGAGGTTCACACACTAAGTGTTTCTATTTATCTCGATTAAATTCAATTTGAGTTTAATTAATGGAATAAATATTATTCTCAAGTCTCAAGAATAATTTTATTCAATTTATATTGACCGCATAAAGTAAATAAATATTTATTCTCCGACATGTGAATAAAATATTTATTTTATTTATTGAATATTTTAATAAATATTTATTCGCTATATTGTAAATAAAATATTTATTTATGAATAAAATATTTATTCAGTTGTTTAATATATGATATATGAGTTTGAACAGACCAAGACTGAGTCCATTGAAAAATATTAATTAACAATACCATTATATAAATTTTGTTATTGCGTAAGTTGACATGTTCCACAAAATAATATTTATATAATTATTATTATGCGGTATGAGATTTATTGAAGGTAATTGATGTTATTTAATAGCTGGTATGCAATTAAACAATATTTCAACTTAAATATCAACTCTATAAATAGGTGGCTATGTTTATTGTGTAGAGAATCCAAAACTTTATAATAGAAAATTGTTGCGCACAACTAATTCTCTCTCAACTCCTCCTCTCCCTCTCTCAAGAACGAGAAGTGCAAGAAATATTTCTTCAAGACCGAAGAACGAGTGATCAAGAACAAACAACATAAGATATTGGACTCACCACACTAGCACCTAGAGATAGAGTGGTGTTTCTCAAAGATCATAGGAGCACATATAGATCTCCACTATAGGGATTTTATCCTAGGATCCTCACAGTGAAATGATGGTAACCTGAAAGGGTATTTTCAGATGATCAAAATTCACTAATGAAGAAAGTCCCTAAGCACACATATTTTTTTCTTTAAATATTAAATAAATTAAATTTAAATTTGACGTGAAAGATCCTCACTCTTGGTTTTGGGAAACGATTTTTAAAATAAATTTTAATACATCATCCATCTTTGCATGCTTCTGTTATGCCTGAAACTACCACCACCACTATTGTTGTCGCTGCAACCTTCGTCGCCCCCCCCCCCCCCCACCCCACTGCCACCGCCACTACCACCATCATCGGCTCAACCACCATTAGTACCCTCCTTTAAATCACTTTAGGTATCATATAAGGAGCGCATTGATGTCATACATGAATCAAAAGTAATAGTAGTCTATGATGAAAGTGGTGGACTTATAACTGACATGTCTTTCAGGAAGTGTTCAATGACCAATTTATTTCTTTAACACTCCCTTATATCTATTTTTTTGGCATCATCTACTTCTTCATGATCATTTTTCATTTTGGGGTTATGATAGGTTTGAGAGGCACTCGATGAGGGCCAATACCTAAATGTCCTAAATGCCCTAATTGGTTTAATTGGCCTAAATGGCCTAAATTGACCTAAATGGCCTAAATTGGCCTAAATGACCTAATTGGATTAATTGGCCTGAATTGCTTAATTGGAATAATTGGTCTAATTGGCCTAATTTTACTAATTGTTCTATATCATCTAAATTGGACCAAATATCCTAATTGGTGTAAATGGCCTAAATTGGCCTAAATGCACTAAATGGCCAAAATTATCCTAATTAGTCTAAATAGCCTAAGTTGGCCTAAATTTCCTAAATTGGCCTAAATGTATAAAATTGTCTTGAATGGACTAGATTTCCATAAATGGACTAATGGGCCTAAAATACCCAAATTGAATAATTGGCCTAATTGGCTAAATGGACTAAATTGGCCCAATCGGTTCAAATGTCATAATCATCCTAATTGGCCTAATTGGTCTAAATTGCCTAAATTGACATAAATGGAATAATTGGCCTAATTAGCCTAATTAGCCTAAATGGTCTAAATTGGCCTAAATAGCCTAAATGACCTAAATTGTCCTAAATGATCTAATTATCCTAAATGACCTAAATTGAACTAAATGGCATAAATGAACTAAATTTCCTAATTGTAAAATTGGCCTAATTGGCCTAATTGGATTAATTGGCCCAAATTGGCCTAAATAACCTAAATCTTCTAATTGGCCTAAATGGACTTAAGAGACTAAATTGGCGTAATTGGTCTGAATTGGTCGCATTGGCCTCAATGGCCAACTTTAGCCAAAATGGACAAAATGGCCTAATTAGTCTAAATATTCTAAATGGCCAAATTGGCCAAATTGGCCCGAATGACCTAAATTGGGATAAATTTTATAATGGGCCTAATGGACCTAAGGTCTGAATGGGACGAAGTGGCCTAAGTGGCCTAATGGGCCTAATGGGTCTAATGAGCATAAGTGGCCTAATGGAACTAATGGGCCTAATGATCCTAAGTGGCCGAATCGGTCTAATTAGCCAGTTGGGCCTAAGTGGGATAATGGGTCTAATGGGCCTAATGTGATTAATAGGACTAATGGTTCCACTAGTCAAAAGTGTCATAATGGCCCTAAATGGTCTAATGGGATGAATGGGACTGTTGGGCCTAAGTGGCCCAATGTGCCTATTGGGCCTAAGCGTACTAATGGGCCCATTAAGTCCAATTCAACCTAATGGGCCTAATGGGATTAATGGGTCAAATATATGATTTTGTCCTAACTGGCTTGATGGTCCTAATGGGCCTAATGAGCCTAAGTGTCCTAATGGGCCCATTATGGTCAGTTCGGCCTAATGGGACTAATGGCCGAATTGGCCTAGTGGACCTAATAGTCCTAATGGGCCCAATAGGCCTAATGGGTCTAAGGGGCCAAATCAGCCTAATTGGACAAATGGTCCTAAGTGGCCTAATGTGATGAATGGTCTTAAGTGGTGTAATAGGCCCAATGGGACTAAGGGTCCTAATGGGCCTAATGGTTCTAAGGGGCCTAATGGGCCTAAGTGGCCTAATGGGCATAAGTGGCCTAATGGTCATAGGTGGCCTAAGTGACCTAATAGTCCTAATGGGCATGTTGGGCCTAAGTAAACTAATGGGCCAAATGGGCCTATTGGCCTAATTGGCCTAATGGGCCTAAGGGGACCAATGGGTCTATTGGGCCTATTGGGTCTAAGTTACCTAATGGGTCTAATGGGAATAATGGGCCCATTATGGATAATTTGGCCTAATGGGCCGAATGGACTAATTGGCCTAATGGAACGAAGGGGTCCAATGGGTCCAATGGGTCCAAGGGGCCTAATAGGCAGAACTAGGCTAATGGGCCAAAGTGACCTAATGGGCATATTGGGCCTATTGGGCCTAAGTGGTCCAATGGGCCTAATGGTCCTGATGGGACTAATGGGCCCGTTATGGATAATTCAGCCCAATGGGTCTAATGGGCCTAAGTGGACTAATGGGTCGAAGTGGCCCAAGTTTCCTAATGGGCCTAATGGGTCTAACGGGTCCAATGGGTCTAAGTGGCTTAATGGTCCTAAGTGGCCTAAGTTGCCTAATGGGCCTAATGGGCCTAAGTGGCCTAAGTTTCCTAATGGGCCAAATGGGTCCAATTGGTCTAAGTGGTTGAATGGGCCTAAGTGGCCTAAGTTTCCTAATGAGCCAAATGTGCCAAATGGGTCTAACGGGTCTAACGGGCCAAAGTGGCGTAATCAGCCTAATGGGTCTAATAGGCCTAATGGTATGAATGGGTTGAATGAGCCTAAGTGGCCTAATGGGATGAATGGGTCCAATGGGACTAAGTGTCCTAATGGGCCTAAGTGGCCTAAGTTTCCTAATGGGCCTGATGGGCCTGATGGGTCCAATGGGCCTAAGTGGCCTAATGGGCCTAAGTGACCTAAGTTTCCTAATGGGCCCAATGGGCCTAATGTGTCAAATGGGCCTAAGTGGAAAAAGTTACCTAATGGTCCCAATGTGCCGAATGGGGGTAATGGGCCCAATGGGCTGAATGGGTCTAATGGGTCTAATTGAACTAATGGGACTAATGGCCTAAATTACCTAATGGGCCAAAGTGGCCTAATGGGATCAATGTGCCTAAGTGTCCTAATGGGCCCAAGTAGCCTAATTGTCCTAATGGTTCTAATGGGCCTAAGTGGACTAAGTTTCCTAATGGGCCTAAGTTGAATAATGGACCTAATGGGCCTAAGTGGCCTAATAGGCCTAGGTGGACTAATGGGCCTAATGGGCCTAAGTGGGTTAATGGGATTAATTTTCCTAAGTGTTCTAAGTTGACTAATGGTCCTAATGGGCCTAATGGGTCTAATGGGCCTAATTTTCCTAATGGGTCTAATAGGTCTAAGTGGTCTATTGGGCCTATGTAACCTAAGTTTCCTAATGGGACTAATGGGCTTAATGGGTCCAATGGTTCTAGGTTGCTCAATGGGCCTGAGTGGCCTAAGTTTCCTAATGGGAATAATGGGCCTAATGAGCCTAATGGGCTTAATATAGTGGGCCTTAGTGTCCTAATCAGACTAATGGGTCTAATAGGCCTAATGAATTGAATGATCCTAGGTGGCCTTATGGGTCAAATGGGTTGAATGGGACTAAGTGGACTAAGTTTCCTAATGGTCCTGATGGTTCTAATGGGCCCAAGTGGATTCAGTATGAAAGAAGTTTTTGTTTTGATAAAGAATTAGAGTCTACTGACTATGATAAAATTAAATGTCACTATGTTTTACTTATTCGTATTTCATAAATCATAAGTTTATTGGATAACTTATGATGCAAGATTAATGGAAGAAAGTGGAAAAGTGGTATTCCAAATCATATCAAGATTTATCATATCTAGGTGTAAGAGAATAAAGTTATGATGCCAATTAAAAGGAATTTTACCCAGTGCAATCAGATTCAGGATGAGAAGGAATGAAAAAAGGTACTGAGGATCGTAATCAGAATGATCCTACCCATAATGATCATTGTCATGTAATTTATCATCCTATTATCCATCATATGCATAAGAAAACTTTTTTAACCTAGGATGATCGTACTAAAGCTCAAGGGGAAAAAGATCATACCCAGTATGATCATATTCAGGCCAACCATTCTCAGAAAGATTTTACTCTAGACAATCATATTTAGAGAATTAATTTCTTAAGGCCGATGATTGAAAAGAGAAGGAAATAATGAGATCAACAATGTATTCAACCATTTCAAAAGATTTTAATTACTTTATAGGTTTCAATTGGGTCAAGAGTCATTCTATTAGAGTGGAATTGTTGTATATTTTCAAGTGGGTCAAGAGAAGAAGTGAAGAAGTAAAAGTGGTTTGAAAGAAAAGTTTTCTAGATGTGCAATTGAGTTGGAGATAGACATTCAAAACAATTATCATATTGATCATTCCGAAGGAGAAGTGAAGGTTGTAGAAGAATCAAGAAGCTTTGAGAATAGTTGATGAAGTCAAAATACATCCTAGATTTTAGGGGAAATTGATATTAGGGTGAATTTGATTAAGAGGGAAACTTTTACAGATTCCTACCAAAGCATCTCGAGGGTAACCTATAAAATCTTAAAAGTACATTGTACTTGAGGTTGACCGATGTACTTTTCATGAGAGAGAAGTTTCAAGTTTTGGAGAGAAGAAGGGGTTTCTGTATTCACTTTTGTTGAATAATTTTTGATGGATTGTAGTGAAATAGAAGAGAGAAGATCACAAAGTTTTATTCAGCTGATCGTCATACTTAGTGTTTATCATACTCAGTTGAATACCATATTCGTATTGTCAAACATATTTATTTGATCATCGCATCAGGCTGAATTAATCAAATCAGGATTTTTGTAATGGGTCTTTAAAACTGAGGAATATGGATAATTGAAGTGGTGTCGATTCATCTCTATTAAATTCTATAAAAGTTAAATTTTTCTCACTTAGGAGAATCGTACTGAGCAGAATCATATCGGGAAGAATCGTATCTGGGAGAATCATACTTGGAGGAATTGGACTAGGAAAATCATACTGGGAAAATCAGACTTGGTTTTCTTTCTCAACAAAGTCCATGAATTTTTTACTATCTTCTGGGTAATAAATTGAAGAAGTATTTTCAATTGAATACATTTGTGGAATTGAAATGAAGCACTGGTAACACGAGTTGTTACAAAATCATTGCATTTCCAAATTTGTGTTAAGAGGGTGCACACCCACAATTGGATTGTTTACATATTACTTCACGAGTGAAAGGGTATATCCTACTCATTATAATCCAATGATTGTTTTCTAGTGGATTGTGTGGTATTGGATCACTTCCATACCATACCAAGGATATAACTATTCTTATTGAATAGTGAATGTTACTTTTATTCTTGTGGATGTGTGTTTGAATAGTTTTTAGTAGGGAATACAATCTTTAATAGGAGCAGAAGGTTGTTTCATTTGAAAAGAAACATAAGAGAAAAAGGTATCACTGATTCACCCCCTCCCCTTCTCAGTGATGCAATCATTCGTTGGGCACTTTCAAGTGGCTTAATAGGCCTAATGGTCTCAACTAGACTAGTGGGCCTAAGTGGTTGAATGGTCTTAATTGGCTTAAGTGGCCTAAGGGGCCTAATGAACCTAATGACCTAATTGGCCTAAGGGGCCTAATGGGCCTAATGGGCTGACTATGAGTAACTGACCTAAGTAGCCTAATAGGCCGAATGGGCCTAAGTGGCCTAATGGATCGAATGAGCCTAATGGGCCTAGCAGGCCTAAGTAGCCTAATGGGCCTAATTTGCCTAATTGGACCAATGGGTCAAATGGTTCCAACTGGCCCAACTGGACTAATGGGCCCAATAGTCCCAATGGGCCTAAATGGGCTAATGGGACCAACTGGCATAAGTGTTGGCCCAATGGGCCTAATGTGTCAAACTGAACTAAGTGGCCCAACTAGCCCAATGGACCAATGAGCCTAATGGACCTAATTGGTCGAATGGTCCCAAACTGGACGAATAGGCTTAACTGGTCTAACTCGCATAAGGGGCCTAAGGTTCCTATTGGCCCTAATGGGTCTAATGGGTCTAACTGGCCAAAGTGGCCTAATGGGCCCAGTGAGCCTAATGGGACTAACTCGTCAAAGTGGCCCAATGGGCCTAACTGGACTAAGTGTCCTAATGAGTCTAATGGGTTGAACGGGCCTAAGTTGCATAATGGGCCTAATGAGCCTAATGGGCCTAGTGAGCCTAATGGCCCTAACTGGCCAAAGTGGCCTAATGGGCATAACTAGCCAAGGTGGAATAATTGGCCTAACTATCCTAAGTGGTCTAATGGGCCTAATGTGATGAACAAGCCTAAGTGGTGTAATGGGATGAATGAGCCTAAGTAGACCAATGGACTGAATGGACCTAAGTGGTCGAATGGGCCTAAGTGGTCCAATGGGCCTAATGGGACGAATGAGATTAATGGGACGAATGGGCCTAATGGGCATGAGTGGCCAAATGGGTCTAAGTGTCCTAATGGGCATAATGGGCATAATGGGCCTAAGTGGCCTAATGGGCCTAATGGGCCTTAGTAGCCTAATGGGCCTAAGTGTCCTAAGTGACCTAAGTGGCCTAATAGGCCTAATGAGCCTAAGTAGAATAATGGTCCTAATGGACCTAAGTGGCTAAATGGGATTGAGTGGCCTAATGGGCCTAATAGGCCTAATGGGCCTAAGTGGCCTAAGTGGCCTAATGGGCCTAAGTGGCCTAATAGGCCTAAGTGGCATAAGTGGCCTAATGTTCTAAGTGTCCTAAGTGGCCTAATGGGGCAAATGGGATTAAGTGGCCCAATGCGCCTAATGGGCCCAATGGGCCTTAGTGTCCAAATGGGAATAATGGGCCTAAGTGGCCGAAGTAGCCTAATGGGCCTAAGTGGTCCAATGGGCCCAATGTGCCTAAGTGGCCCGATGGGCCTAAGTGGCCAAATGGGCCAAATGGGCCTAATGGGCCTAAGTGGCCTAATGGGCCTAAGTGGCCTAATGGGCATCAGGGGAAAATGGTCCTAAGTGGTCGAAGTGTCCTAATGGGCATAAGTGGCTTAAGTGTCCTAATGGGCCTAATGAGCGTATGTGTCCTAATGGGTGTCAATGGCTGAATGGGCCTAATGGGCATGAGTGGCCTAATGGGCCTAATGGTTCCAAGTGGTCAAATGGGCCTAATGGGACCGAGTGGATTAAGAGTCCTAATAGGCCTAATGTGTCTAAGTGTCCTAATGACTCGAATGGGCCTAAGGGGCCTAATGGGCCTAATGGGCCTCAGTGGCCTAATTGGCCACATGGGCCTAATGGGCCGAAGTGGCCTAATAGGCCTAATGGACCTAAGTGACCTAATGAGCCTAAGTGGACTAATGGGCCTAAGGGCCCTAATGGGCCTTAGTGGCCTAATGGGCCTAAGTGGCCGAATGGGTCTAATGGGCATAATGGGTAAAAGTGTTCCAAGTGGCCAAATGTGCCAAATGGGACTAATTGGACAAATGGGTCTAAGTGGCCTAATTGGCCTCAGTGGACTAATGGTCCTAATAGGCCGAATGGGCCTAAGTGTCCTAATAAGCCTAATTGGCCTAATGGGCCGTAGTGTTCTAATGGGCCTAATGGGCATAAGTGGCCTAATGGACCTAAGTGACCTAATGGACCTCAGTGGCCTAAGTGGCATAATGTGCCTAGTGGGCCTAAGTGGCCCAATGGACCTACTGGGTCGAAGTGCCCTCATGGACCTGATGGGCCGAATGGGCCCTACTGGCCTAATGGGCCTAATGTGTCTAATGGGCATGATCAGCCTAAGGATCATAATGGGCCTCAGTGGACCAATGGGCCTCAGTGGTCGAATGGGCCTAAGGGGCCAAATGGGCCTAATAGGGCCAATGGTCACAATGAGGTGAAGTGGCCCAATGGGCCTCGTGGGCCTAAGTGACCAAATGGGCATAATGGGCCTAAGTGGCCTAATGGGCCTGATGGGTCGAATGGGCCTCATGGGCCTAATGGGCCTAAGTGGCCTAAGTGTCCTAATGAGCCTCATGGGCCTAAGTGGACTAATGGGTCTAGTGGGCTGGATATGCTAGATGGGCTTAATGGGCCTAATGGGACTAATGTGCCTAACTGGCCTATGTGGCCTAGTGGGACTAATGGTCCTAATGGTCTTAATGGGCCTAAGTGGCTAAATGGGCCTAATGGGCCTAAGTGGTTGAATGGGCCTAATGGGCCTAAGTGGTAGAATGGGCCTAAGTGGTGGAATAGGGGGGATAGTCCTAAGTTGCATAATGGGCCTGATGGGCCTAATGGGATTCAAGGACCTCAAGGGACGAATCGGCCTCATGGTCCAAATGGGCCTAAGTGGCCTCATGGACCTAATGGGACTAATCAGCATTAGTGGCCTAATGGACCTAATGGGCCTTATGGACCTCCTATGCCTAAGTGGACTAATTGGACTAGTGGGATGAATGGGCTTAAGTGGCTTAAGCTGCCTAATGGGCCTATGTGGCTGAATGGACCCAATGGGCCTAAAGGCTGAATGGTCCTAAAGGGCCTAATGGGCCGAATGGGACCAATCGGCCTAAGTGGCCCGATGGGATTAATGGGAATCTTGGTCCTAATGGAAGGAATGTTCCTAGTAAGCCGAAGTGGCCTCATGGGCCCAATAGCCCCAATGAGCCTCACTACAACAACCGCATCCCTTAGCGGCGGTTTACAAAAATCGCCGCTAAACTTGGCGTCGGCAATCTTTTAGCGGCGGTTTTTTCTATTTCACGGCGGTTTAAAAAATGTGTCGTAGATGCCTCATTTCCTGGTGGTTTCTCTCCATTTAGCGGCGGTTTTATGGGTCTGCCACATTTTTTTATTCGCGGCGGTTTTAACTGCCGCAAAATTATGCCGTTTGATGCGCCTATTTTGCGGCGGTAAAAACCGCTGCTAAATATAAACGTAATATATTTAGCGGCAGTTAAAACCGCCGCTAAATGCTGAACTGGAAAAAAAAATTTGGTTCTACTGCACCACTGCCCTGAAAAATAAATCAAACCAGAATATAGAGATCACCTAGGTTTCATGGGGATCTCAACCCCCTTCTTGGTAGTGTAGGATAGCGGTATAATAAATATAGAAACAAAATACAATAATTAAATCAACAATAAATGAAAGGCAAAGCATTGGATGAATAATATAAACTAAATATAAAAGGCCAATGACAATTTACAACCATGAATTCATGTCCATATGAAGATAAAAAACTAAAAAATAGTATACATATAGAAGGTAGCATGATACACATATCACAACCTGAACCACAATTCCTTCCTCTATGAAATCCCGTGTTTACCACAAGCACATTCACATAAGCCCATACCTGACTTTCAATGAAATTTATTAGTCATTCCATCACCTAACCATTTAATACATTGTTCCCCAGCATGAACAAGGGTGGAACCTAGATCCATCCCAATATAATCATTACCCTTTAAACATCACCTTTGAGTCCGACGATAAGTTTGGGATAAAATAAGATCATCAAGTTAGAGTCCAAGTAACTATCCCTAGGTAGTCCATACTCCAAGTTTACAAGTGAGATATTGGTAAAAGACCAAAACATCCACATAAGATCATTGACTGAGCCTAGAATGACATTCATCTAGTGATCAAGTCAAAGGAAACGGTTGGTGTCCAAAAGTCTGTCCAAGGCATTCCTACACAGGAACTCAAGTATCACACAAGAACTAACCATGCCTCAATAAAAACCATGCATCCCGCATGAAACATTGATAAAACCTATTTATCACCTCTAAGACACTTCCATCACTTCTACTACCTAGAAGGACATTTTTACTATATCTGACACGGTATTCCCCAAATTAGGTGTGTCGAAGTCATGAAAAGAAGAGATAGACCAACTGCTCATAAGAGAACTAGGTTAGATTCACCTTAATCGCACATGTGACACTTATCTGATTCACACTCACAAACTCCATAAAATTTGTCATAAAAGATGAAACCAACCCGACCAGCGTGTCAGAACACCCAATTATGAATCGAGCTTACACAATGGGGCTACCCGAATGATGCTATATAGTAGAAATGGTATTAATATAGGTTACATATATGGAAATGTTTGGTGGCAACTATGTGCCATAAATGTTACATATACAAACCAACCGTTATCATACTTGTTCAACACATCAACAATACTACTACTCATCATCTGATGCTACATCGTCACCCTCTCCACCTTCATCTCCACCACCTGCTTCCACCTGTAAGAACATTATATTGAAAATTAAATATTGTTGCATATTTATAATAAAACTTAAAACCAATAAAAGTTTGAAAACTAAATGATTTTGATTTTTTTGTGATTTACCTGCTCACCACTACCCGATGCACTACCACCGGGGGCATATCTGCTCATATACTGACATATTTCAAACAACTCTTTCTGCAAACCAGATATCTGATCCCCCTACTGGTGAACTGTGTTTCGTAGAGAAGACATCTCCCTTTGAGCATCTTCAGGTATGAAATGACTATAAGCAGGAGTAGATGTAGCCGAAATCCCTGATGGCATGCGAAAGACCTTTGATGGTACAAGTCCCAAACCCATCCCGCGCACTCTACCAGGATGCTCCTTCCCAAGAACTTTACCAACCGGGTCATCCTGGGAGACTGAGTAGGATTGCCCAGGATTGACATCCTATATTTCTTTAATTTTTACCTATAAATAAAATATCAATATATATTAACACAGTAAAAACTGATAATAAGTTATTATAATAAATAATTGACTTCATACCCCAACTTCTCTGGCAGGTTCATTAACAAAACTTCCATCTATTTTTTTATGAACATCCAGCCACAGTTCTGTTCGGGATGCGTCATGCCCTAAACTCTGTGACTGCATTAAAAAAAGATAAATCAACAATTAAATATGTTAAATAGATAATATTATCTTATAAATATTTAAACTAATTAAAATATTACCAATGACATTCGGCTTCTTGAAAAGCTTTTTGAACCCGCAGTGTGCGGGATGACCTGTTTTGCCCGGTTTGAAGCATTTTGTCTTGAGAGATCCTAAAATAAATAAAATTCAATTTAACAGTATTGTATTCAATGTCTATCTCCTCTTCATGTACATGTATAAATGTAAAATGAGGATAATATAATAATATATATTTCAATACCATCCGCTTCTCATCACGATGTCTATCGACAAAAACATTCCACTGTTCTTTCGGTACCCCACTGGGTAGCTTCTCATACATCTGTTGCAAGGTCAACGAAGTATCCTTGACATCACACCACAACCTCCATTTGAAATCTTTCCATTTTTTCCCAAGATTTTTCAATGTCCACTTCTGTGCTATCACATCAGCAATGGTAAAGTGGAAGAACATCTGTATACAGAAATTCATTTTGAATATATTAGTAACATGACATTCAATTAAACCATAAAGTAATAAAATTACCTTTATCTGAGAATCATAAACTTCATTTTTCCAGTTTGGAGGCATATGCCTCCAATCATCATATGAAATAGGCAGGGAAATGGGCTCCGCTGCCAGCTGACCTATAATCTGACCAAGTAAACCTGCGGCGTCATCCGTCGGAACCCCATAAGAATCAAATGGAACCACTATCTTCTCACCATGCATGTTCCAAACATCAGAACTTTTTATGTGTTTTTCCACGGTTTCATTGTTTTCATCTGCAATGAGCAAACAATTACTATAAACAAAATGCAATAAATTTATTTAATTAAAATTTGTACCTATGACTGTGACCCTCCAGAATGTCCGTGATGAACTGAAAGGGGCATGTCGCTGCCCCACTATTGAGGCTCCTGTAGGGGGAGGCGATGAATCATCCTCTAATGAGGCATCCACTTATGGTGTCAGAGATGGTGCAGGGGGAGATGATGCAGGGATGTAGGCAGCTGCTGCCTCAGATGTCGTGGGGACAGACGGATCGTCATCTGTCGCAGAAGTAGAAGGAATGGTGTACCGCTTCTTCCTTGGCATTACTGTCATTTAATCAAATAAAATTAAGTTCAGAATATATATTTCAAAAAAATTATGCAGAAAAAAAAATTAAAAATGATAATAGATGCCCAGTACTAACAAAAAAAATATATATATAAATGATAATGAATGACTACAGAACTGAAACAAGTGGTTGCTGAATGAATAAATAATTTTACATACAATCATTTTCCCATTCAATCATGTCGGTTTCCTGCTCCATTGCTTCATCCACTTCATTCATCCTTGCTAGACTAATATTTTCAATATCCTGATGGACAAATAATTCTGCTTCCTGTTGTTGATGAAATTCAATTGCAGAGGTCAAATCTTCCACTTCATCACCCATATCATACAAATCTCTTTGTATTACGTGAGTAACTACACTCCACCCTTCATCCACAACATCATTTACATAATATACCATTTTTGCCTGCGATGCTAAGATATATGGATCATGCAGTTCACGATCACCAACATCCATCAAGCGAGAGAAGTTTACAGAAGTAAATTGCAAGGAATCTCTTTTAACACCTCTGATAATATCGACCCATTTTCATTTGAATAAAACAACAGAAAAATTCCCGTGGTAGTTTAATTCAATAATATCATGCAGCTTTCCATAGTATTCCACTTCAGCAAACGTAAATATACCACTATTCTGTGTTTTCAAACCCACTTCTCGATCGACTGTACGAAATCTAAAACCATTCACATTATAAGCGCCGAACTTTCTAACTTGTTTTATAGGACCTCTAGCAAGAAACTTCAAATCTTCTGACAAGTCTGCTCGAGTATCAGTATTCATGATCTGAAGAAAAAAAATTAATAGATTTGCAAATTTTATGTGTCAAACTAATATTCGTATTTATTGCAATATTTATAAACTTACACGTCGTGCAAACCATTCTACCAGCTCTTTATTCATAGCTTTCGTTATATCTTTTTCATTTCGTGTTCGGCCTATCATTCGTCTCTTTGTTTGTATCCTCAACTCTTCAATAAATGGATCTGCAATTTCACTATTCAGCAGCACATATCTATGTGCCTGTAATAATTCCAATTCTGTTAGTGTCGCGTATGAGGTCCTCCCAACTGATCGGCCAATAGCAGGAAATATTTTTGATTTCTGATGCATTTGAGAATGAGTTGATGTGTCGTCAACACGTCCAACTCGATTAAATCTTGTCTCAATATCATCCAAATATCTGGAACAAAAGGTGAGACACTCCTCGGCCAAATAGCCTTCAGCAATAGAGCCTTCTGGTTGAGCTTTATTTCTCACGTATGCTTTCAAATGCCCAAGATATCTGTGAAAAAAAAAATAATATTATGCATTTATTTAAATGCAAAAAATTGTTTACTTAACTGGAAACATATAAATAAAATACCTCTCAATTGGATACATCCATCGATAATGAACGGGGCCTCCTAATTTAGCTTCGTCAACCAAATGCACAGTTAAATGCATCATGACAGTAAAAAATGATGGAGGAAAGATCATCTCCGTTGCACAAAGGGTCAATACAAACCTCTCCTGTAGGTTGTCAAGCTGAAATGGATGTAGAGATTTGTCACATAATTTCCTGAAAAATGTGCAGAATTGGAGTACAACAACAGTAACTTTTTCAGGTAATAATGTACGCAATGCCAATGGTAGTAACTATTGTAACAAAATATGTGAATCGTGACTTTTCAATCCATATAACTTACTATTCTTCAAGTCAACACACCTCGAGATGTTACTCGAATACCCATCAGATACCTTCACATTCTTTAAAATTTGAAGGAACGTATCTTTATCCCTATTTTTCATTGAAAAAATGGCCGGAGCATACTTTTCATTCTCATCTGGTCAGAGATCACGTTTTATGTTCATTACTTGTAAGTCTTTGCGAGCATTGAGATGATCCTTCGACTTTCCATGCTCATTAAGTAATGTGAAAATCAAATTATCACATACATTCTTCTCAATATGCATCACATCAAGATTGTGGTGCAAAGAATTAAATTCCCAATACGGAAGTTTGAAGAATATACTTTTTTTCTTCCATTATTGCGTTCTGATTTCACTTGACGATGCACTTCGCACTCATTTTCTGCTATCATTCAAATGATGAACCTTCCCAAATTCTGTTTTAACATTTTCAAGCTGTGTCAATATTTCAGAACCGGTTAACAACTTTGGAGGTGGTCTACGATCAATGGAACCATTAAATTTTGATTTGTTCAGCCGAAATCTATGAGATGCATCAAGAAATCTTCGATGGAACAAGAAGCACCATTTTCTACTGTGAGGTAGCCGTTTGGGCTCGAAATCAATGTTAGAAACGGGACAAGCCAAACCCGTATAAGTGTTCCAACCAGATAAATTCCCAAGCTCAGGGAAGTCACTAATGGTCCACATTAAAGTAGCATGCATTTTGAACATTGTTTTAGAAGAAACATCAAATGTCTCAACACCGTTTCTCCATAACTCCTGCAATTCTTCAATCAAAGGCTGCAGGTATACATCAATATCATTTCTAGGAATTTGTTTTCTAGGAATAATCATCGAAATGATAAAAGATGTTTGTTTCATACACATCCACGGAGGCAGATTATAAGGGATCAAAACAACTGGCCAAATGCTACAACTCGTACTCAAAGTCCCAAATGGGTTGAATCCATCGGCAGCCAATCCCAATCGAACATTCCTAGAATCAGCTGAGAAATCTGGATGTAATGAATCAAATGTCTTCCACGATTGGGAATCTCGTGGATGTCTCATTAACCCATCATTGTTATTATCTACAGCATGCCACTTCATGTGTTCAGCGGTTTTTGATGACATGAATAATCTTTGCAATCGAGGCTTCAAAGGAAAGTAACGCAAAACTTTTGCAGGTGTGTTCCTTTTCTTCTTCTCCATGAAATTATGTTCAGTCATACTTCCAACATTACCCTTTGACTTCCATCTAGAAGAAGAACATTTCTTACAATTCTGTCTACTTGAATCCTCTCCCCAGTAAAGCATACAATCATTAGGACACGCATGTATTTTTGTATAATTCAGACCAAGCTTGTTTACAACTTTTTTCATCTCATAAAACGATTCTGGGATTTTTGCTTCAGGAAATGCATCACGAATCAATTCCAATAACATAGACATTGCCTTATTTGTAATTCCACAAAGACATTTGATATGGTACAACTTCAGCAGAAATGAAATCTTTGAATATTTCAAACACCCACTATACAACTCTTGATTTCCATCGTCAACTAAATCATGAAATGCATTTTCCTCACTGAAGTTTTCCCTTACATTTGGCTCCACATAATCAAGAGGAGAATCCAATGATATGTTACAATATTGATCTGCTTGTGTTACAGTCTCAAAAACATCACTTGTCATGTTGCAATTTGTAGCATCATCTTCTGGTTGTTCTGATATGTTTTGATGCTCATAGTGGTGTCTTGCAGTGCCAAATGCATCATTTATGAGGTTTTGCATTTCATTTTCCATTGGCGAAAAACTTGGGACCTCATTCTGTGGATTAACATCAGTCCTCAATCTTTCTGTATTGTTTGATTCTCCATGCCAAATCCAACACAAATATTGATCAGGGAATTGCTTCAGTATTAAATGTTCATAAACTTCATCCCTCTTCAACCATGTTCTAAATTTACATTTAAGACATGGTCATCTTATTATCCCTTCAACAGATCGATTAGAAATTGAAAAATCTAAAAACTCATTCAAACCCTTAACATATTGAGGTGTGTTCCTCGGTAATGTGATCCGGATTTTATCCATGTATATCACAATGTGCCTACACAAAAATATACGATAGTGTAAGATTACAGAAACATAATATAATAAAGATGAACCATTGATCATAAAGTATGCATAATATAATAAAGATGATTCATTGATCACATTTACTGCTTCATACCAACAGAACAAGTCTGGTCCATAGGAGACGAAATCAACACCTCATTGAGGAGCAATAAGAATATCGGGCTACACACTTATCATAACACTATCGATCACACATTTATGTTGCCTCAAACAACACCCCATTGATGTGTGATCGAAACTGATCATAATGCATTTTAAACCTGAGACATTATGTGATTGTTTAGGCTTGACCTTAGATGTCCTCCAAGAGGAATGATGTTTCTCAATGGTTTCATACACAACCAACTATAAAGAGGGCCACTATGTTCACTTTATTCATCGAAGTGTCACCTCTCTAGGTTTGAGTATTACAAGTCAGACATTTATAATCATGTCTTCAACCATCGACATATAAAGAACCAGTTTTTTATTCAAGGGTTGTCTTAGACATTGAAACATTATTAAAACCAGTAACGTGGAACCTGCAACCAGTCTGAAGCTTGACATTCATTCATCAAATACAAATAAGAACTCTCATTCCAGTAGATTAAACCTTCTAGGAATTTTTTTAGTCATCATTTTTAAAATAATTGAATCACTGAAATTGTCTAAACATTCTACAATATTAGTGGAAATTTCATTGACTCTTGAAAAGTAGTCATCTATGTTCTCTTCTCCGTCCATATTTATTTCCTTAAATTTTCTTCAATAAATTTTCAATTCGACATCATTGAATTTCACATTAGCTTCATAACTATATTCCAATATTCCCCAATTTACAAGTCATTATAGTGCCCTATATCCTTTTGTGTAAAATTTTTCTAAAAGAGACATCAAACTTAAATTCTGAGCTTTGTCGTCAAATCCCATATTACATTTTTTAACAAATGTCATCATATCAGCTTCAACAATAGGTTGGGATCCTACTATTTATAAATCATTAACTTCATGGATAAGTTATTAGAGACATGGATATCCTATTCTTACAAATTTTATAGTTCTATTCATTAGACATAAGAAAACCAATAGTTTTTAAAAAATTCCTATATCCTTATTCAGTAATTCTTGGTGCTTAACTGAGGGATCAAACACTTTGATTCCAATTGAAGAGCCTGAGGAGATGTTTCACCATAGAGAAGGGGGTTTAATCACTAGTAACTTTTTATATCTTATATTTCATTTAAAAATAACCACTGTTGATCTATTATAATCTAATCAACTATTATAACTACTTTTCCTTACCCAAATATAGTAAAAATGAATAGCACATGGACAAAATATATTTACTATGTTTAATACTAATGTCAGCCTAATACTTGTTTTTATTGTTTTGATTCTAGAAACATATATTATACACTATGATTAGAGGTGATCCCACCAAAGAATCATTAATAAAATAAATTCACACTATTCTTTCCAAAGTTACACTGGAACAATGACTTAAAAATTCTCGATACAAAATGGATTAAAATAAAATAATAATGATAACACTTGAATATTGGGTTCCCTTTCAAATTTTGATAAATATATTTCTCCTTGAGCCTTAAAGATAAGATAAATATTATAAGTTATCTTGTTAGAAAACATTAACATTGATAATCACAATCAAAACTACTAATATTTCTCACTTTTAATCTTCTAAATATTATTCATTATGAAAATTATTACCATAGCTTCTCAAATTTGATTCATGGTACTACAAAAAAAATAATATATTAAATTTGTTTTATTGATCTATAAAATTCATGCTATTATAATATACTACACTTTTCTAAACACATCAATCACATATTACAATCTTTCGTACATGTACTTTTCATAGAAATTAATTCACATAACCCCTACATGTAGGATACACTTTTCATATAAAAACATATTTAAATTAATTTTCATAGGAACAATGCTTTATGGAGTATTCGAGTTTCTCAATCATGATGCTTTTCATAGTATTTAACATACATATTTAGACTCAATGAGTGAAATTATGGGGTTTTCTTTTAATGATATCAACAATCTCTTATCGATAATTCGTAATAATGATTAACAGATGAATCATAGTGTATTTATAGGCTATATTACTTGTGATTAACACATGTTAGTCCAAAAAATTTCGTTTAACCAATAATATAAGGCATCACTAAAAAATATGTTTCCATTGATTCATGTACTATATGATGGAAAAATCTAACTGTATAAAAATATTTTCTTGGAAACAATATTATAAAAAATATTAATTGAAATGGATTTTTAATATGCTACCTTTAAATAAAATTATGGAAACCAATACTAACATGGAATTTTCATTCAGAAAATGTAACCTCATTCTCATAATAACTTCTCATTGAATCTTGAAAAAGATTCATGTTAAACTATAATTAATGGTATGTGTTCCTCTTTACTAAACCATTTCTTCATTGGGGGACCTCATCATTACCTCGCATAGGTTTTTTACATTAAAATATTATGTCTGTGTAGAAATGATGTCACTTTCCTTCAAATGATGTGAAGTATGTTCATGTTCTATTAATAATATCCATTCCCAAATCTTCCCCACATACCAACTTTGTATCTTAAAAAAATCCTATTCATTGTATTTGAAATTATATACACACCAGATTTTAAAGGCTTCAATTTTATTCTGATGATATTGCATGGGGTTTGAATTTGAATATAGTCTACAAAATGAAAACCCTATGTTGAAGGTTGAGGATAATAGGAATTTATATTCAGTGTTGTTGATCAGATAAATCATATAGATTATTCTATTTTCATAACATTTTAAGTGGAGGAACAATTCCCCACATAAAATTTGACCCAAATCATTTTTTATCATTGGAGGTTTTTTTATAATAAGAATGTTCGTTCCTTATACCCTCCAACCATAACACTGGGGTTGGATCCTAAACATAGTTACAAACTCTATCACCTATTTTTTCAACCCCGCATATATTCTAATCCTTACACGCCACATGGGTGCACCATATACTAGTTATGTTTCTCTAAATTTGGAAATTATCCATGAAATTTCCATTGAGTTGGCATGCTAACTTTATGATATATTAGGCTATCTTGGGCTGTTGGCATTGCATTGGAGAAAATGTTTTAGAAAAAATCTATAAAAAAACATAGTAAAACTTAATTATTATATTATTCTAAACCCTCAAATAAGTCAATTAAAATAATCTCAAAATAATCCTTCTTCAATTATCAAAATAATTATTAATCAAAACATCACCCACATTTATATTCAACACTTTTCTATTGACAATGTGCTCTTAATAAAGCTCATGAAATGATCCTTCAGATCAGTTCAAAAGGCATCATAATACATGTCAGAAATTCAATGTAATAAAAAAAATTAAACAGTTAGTTGAAATTAAGGACACCATCATCAACAAATCCAATGGTTATTTACCTCACAAATCAGGTGCGGGGGGTCGCCGAAGGCCGCGGGGGGCGTGGGGAGTCGCCGGTAGCGCGAGGGGGTGGGGAGTCACCGGCCGTGAGGGCGCGGGGGGCGTGGGGAGTCGCCGGCTGCGGGGGCGTGGGGAGTCGCCGGCAGCGCGAGGGCGTGGGGAGTCGCCGGCAGCGCGAGGGCGCGGGGGGCGTGGGGAGTCGCCGGCCGCGGGCAGCGCGGGGGTGGGGAGTCGTCGGCAGCGCGAGGGTTAGGGATCGCGAAGGGGAAGGGGGAAAGGGTCGGCGGTTGTGTAAAATAAATCAGGTTTCGCGGAGGTTTATTAAAAACCGCCGCGAAACCTTTACCGAAAAAGGTTTAGCGGCGGTTTTGTGAACCGCCGCCACAAAACCGCCGCTAAACCATGTTTTTTTTGTAGTGCCTAATGAGCCTTATGTGCCTAATGAGTCTAAGTGGCTGAATGTGCCTTATGGTCCTAATGGGCCTGATAGGGACCAAGGACCCAAGTGGTCGAAGTGGGCTAATGGGCCTAAGTGGCCTAATGGGCCTAAGTGGCTTAATAGACCTAATGGGTCTAGCGGGCCTAAAGGGCCTAATGGGCCTAATGGGCCTAAAGGGCCAAATAGGCCTAATGGGCTGAATGGTCTTAATTAGCATGATAGTCTAGATGGGCCTCATGGGCCTAATGGGACTCATTGTCCTAAGTTGCCTCATGGTCCCAATGGACATAATGGGCCTAGAGGGCCTAAGTGGACTAAGTGGGAAAATTGTCCGAATGGGCCTAAGTGGCCTAATGGTCCTAATGGAACCAATTTGCCTCATGGGTCTAAGGGGCCTAATGGGTTGAGTGGGCCTAATGGAAATAATGGGACCAATGGCCAAATGGGATGAATGGGTCTAGTGGTCTCAATGGGACTAATGGTCCTAAGTTGCCTAATAGGCCTAAGTGGGCTAAAGGGCCTAGTAGGCCTAATGGGATTAATGAGACTAATGGGATTAACGGGCCCAAGTTTCCTAATGGGTCTAATGGGTCTCATGGGAATAAGTTGCCTAATGGGCCCAATGGGCATAATGGGACTAAGTTTCCTAATGGGCCTCAGGGGCCTCATGGGCCTAATTGGCCTTATAGGCCTCATGGGCGGAATGCACGTCATGGGCCTAATGTTCCTGATGGGCCTAATGGTCCTAATGGTCCTAATGGGCCTAATAATTCTAAGTAGTCGAATTGGCCTAAGTGCCCTGATGGGACTTGTGGGCCTAATGGTCCTAATGGGGCTAATGGGCCTAAGTGACCTAATTTGCCTAATTGGCCCAATCAGGCTAATCGACTGAATGGGCCTAATGGGCCTAAGTGGATTAACAGTCCTAATGGGACTATTTGGACTAATGGGTTTAATGGGACTTATGAGACTAAGTGTCCTAATGGGCCTACATGGCCTAATGGACCTGAGTGGCCGAATCAGGTTAATTGACCTAATGAGCCTAAGTGGCCTAAGTGTCTTAACGAGCCTAATGGGCCTAAGTGGCCTAACATTCCTAATGGGCCTAAGTTGCCTAATGGTCCTAATGGTCCTAAGGGGCCTAAGTGGCCTAAGTGTCCTAATCAACCCAATTGGTCGAATGGGACTAATGGGCCTAATGGGCCAAGTGGCCTAATGGTCCTAATGGTCCCAATGGGCCTAATAGTCCTAATAGGCCTAATAGGCCTAATGGGCCTAATGGTCCTAATACCTAAGTGGCATAAGTGGTCTAATGGGTCCAATGAGCATTATGGGCCTAAGTAGCCTAAGTGCTCTAATCAGAATAATCGGCTGAATGGGCCAAATGTGCCTAAGTGGCCTAATGGGCCTAGTATACCTATGTGGACTAATGGTCCTAAAGGTCATAATGGGAAAAAGTGGCCTAATGGAACTAAATGGTCGATCGGGCCTAAGTAGCCTAATGAGGCTAATGGGCCTAAGAGGTCGAATGGGCCTAAGTGGCCAAATGGGGCTAATGGGACTAAGTGGCAGAATGGGCTTAAGTGGCCTAATGGTTATAATTTTACTAATGGGTTGAAGTGGCCTAATGGGATCAATGGTACCAAGTGGTCAAATGATCCAAATGGGCCTAAGTGGCCCAACTAGCCTAATGGGACGAATGGGACGAATGTGCCTAAGTGACCCAATGGGCCCGATGGGCCTAAGTGGCCTAATGGGCCTAATGGGACTAAGTGACCTAAGTGTTCTAATCATCCTAATCAAATAAATGGGACAAATGGGCCTAATGGTCCAAAGTGGCCTAATATACCTAATGGGCCGAATGCTAAGTGGTGTAAGTGGCATCATGTGCCTAATAGGCATAATGGGCCTAAGTGGCCTAAGTGGTCTAATCAGTCTAAAATGTTGAATGGCCCTAATGAGCCTAAGTGGCCTAAAGGGACTAATGGGCCTATGTGGCCTAATGGGCCTAATGGGCCTACGTGGCCTAATTGTCCTAATTGACCGAATGGGCCTAATGGGCCGAATGGACCTAAGTGGGACTAAGGTCCTAATTGGGCTAATCGACTGAATGGGCCTAAGTGGCCTAATCAGCCTAATCGTTCGAACGGGTCTAATGGGCATAATGGGCCTAAGTGGCCTCATGGACCTAATGGGTCTAAGTGGCATAAGTGGTTGAATCGTCTTAATCGACCGAATGGGCCTAATGGGCCATAGTGGGCGAATGGGCCTAATGGAACAAATGGGACTAATGAGCCTAATGGGTCTTAGTGGCCTAATCGGCATAATCGATTGAATGGGACTAATGGGCCTTATGAGGCTAAGTGGCTGACTGGGACTAATTGGCTTAAGTGGCCGAATGAGCCTAATGTGCTAAATTGGCCTAATGGGGTTAATGGGACTAATGGGCCTAAGTGGACTAATGGGATTAAGAGAATAATTAGCCTAATGGGCCTAATGGGTGTAAGTGGACTAATGGGCTTAATGGGCTGAAGTGACCTAATGAGCTTAAGTGATCGAATGGGCATAAGTGGATGAATGGGCCTAGGGGGCCTAATTGACCTAATGGGCCCAATGGGCCTTATGGGTGTAAGTTTCCTAATGGCCCTAAGTGACCTAATGGGTGTAAGTTTCACAATGGGCCTAAGTGTCCTAATGAGCCTAGTGGGCTTAAGTGGTTGAATGGGCCGAATGGGTCTAATGGGTCGAACGGGCTAAATGGGCCTAATGGGTCGAATGGTCCCAATGGGCCTAATTTTCTTAATGGACCTAAGTGTCCTAATGGGCCAATAGGATTAAGTGACCTAATGGGACTAATGGGCCTAATGGGCCTATGTGGCTTAAGTGGAAAAATTGGACTAATCGAACGAATGAGACCAATGGACCTAAAGGGGCTAAGTGGCATAATGAGCCTAATAGGCCTAAGTGGCTGAATGAACCTAATGGGCCAAATTTTCCTATTGGTCCTCATGGGCCTAAGTGGACTAATGGGATTTATGGGCCTAAGTGGTCTAAGGGTAATGGTCCTAATGGGCCTCATGGGCCTAAGTCGCTTAATGGGACTCATGGGCCTAAGTGGCCTTATGGGCCTAATGGTACCAAGGGGACTAAGTGGTCTAATGGGCCTAATAGGCCTAATGGGATTAAAGATCTTAAAGTCCCTAGGTGCTAGATGGGTCAAATGGTCCAAATGGGCCTATGTGGCCTAATTGGCCTAAGGGGTCGAATGAGCCTAATTGGCCTAAGTGTCTTAATTAGCCCAAGTGGCCTAATGGGACAGAGTTTCCTAATTGGCCTAATGACCTTAATGGGACAAATCGGCCTAATTGGCCTAATGGAACTAATGGTCCAAATTGGCCTAAGTTTCCTAGTGGGGAAAATGGGCCAAAAATGGCCCAATGGGCCACAGTTGCCTAATCATCCTAATGGGATTAATTTTCCTAAAGGGACTAAGTGGCCTATTGGGATTAATGGGAAAAGTGGTCCTAAGTGTCCTAATGGGCCTAATGGGGCTTAGTGTCCTAATCAGACTAATGGGACTAAGTGGCCTAATGGGCCTAAATAGCCTAATGGGCTTAATGGGATTAACAGGCATTGGGGGAAAATGCGCCTAATGGGTTGAATGCGCCTAATGGGATGAATGGGTATAATGGGACGAATGGGTCTAATTAGCCTAAGTAGCCTAATTGGTTGAATGGGCCTAATGGGCCTAAGTTTCCTAATCAGCCTAATGGGATTAATGGGCCTAATGGGCATAATGGGCCTAAGTGGCCTAAGTGGATTAATCTCCCTAATCGACCAAATGGGCCTAATCGATCGAATGGTCCTAATGGGCCTAATGGACCTAATGGGATTAATGGGGTTAATGAGGTTAATGGGCCTAATGGGTCGAAGTGGCCTAAGTGTCCTAATCAGCATAATCGACTGAATGGGCCTCATGTGCCTTATGGGCCTAAGTGGTCGATTGGGCCTAAGTGGTCGAATTAGCATAATGGGCCAAATTGGCCTAGTGAGGGTAATGGGCCTAATGAGCCTAAGTGGCCGAATGGGCTTAAGTGAAATAATGGGCCTAATGGGTGTAAGTGGCCTAATGGGCCTAAGTGGATTAATGGGCCTAGTTGGCCTAAGTGGTCGAATGATCCAAATGTGCCAAATGCGCCTAATGGGCCTAATTGGCATAAGTGGCATCATGGGCATAATGGGTCTAGTTTGCCTAAGTGACTGAATGGGCCTAGTTTGCCTAAGTGACTGAATGGGCCTAATGCGCCTAATGGGACTAAGTGGCCTTATGGTCGGTCCAAATGAGCTAATGAGCCTAATGAACCTAATGGGCCTAAGTGGCCTAATGGACCTAGGTGGAAAAATCAACCTAATGGGTTAATGGGCCTAGTGGGATTAAGTTGCGAAATGGGCCTAAGTGGACCAATCGGCCTAATGGGCCTAAGTGGCCTAATAAGCCTAAGTGGCCTAATGGCCATAATGGGCCTAGGTGGCCTAAGTGGCCTAATGGGCCTAAGTGGACTAATGGTCCTAATGGTACTAATGGGCCTTAGTGGCGTAAGTGTCCTAATAGGCCTAATGTGCCTAGTGGGCCTAATGGGCCTAAGTGGCCTAATCATCCTAAGTGGCCTAATGGGCCTTATGGAATTAATGGGCCTATTGGGCCCAAGTGTCCAAATAGGACTAATGGGATTTAGTGGGAAAATCGGCCTAATGAGCCTAAGTGACTTAATGGGATTAATGGGATTAATGGGCTTAATGGGATTAACAGGCCTAGGTTCCAAATGGGCCTAATGGGACGAATGGACCTAATGGGCTGAATGGGTCGAATGAGCTTAATTAGTTTAAGTGGCCTAATGGGCCGAATGAGCCTAATGGGACCTAAGTGGACTAATGGGCCTAAGTTTCCTAATCGGCATAATGGGATTAATGGGCCTAAGGGGCCAAAGGGGTCTAATGGGACTAAGTGTCATAATGGGCCTAAGTGGCCTAATGGGCTAAGTGGCTGAATAGTCCTTAGTGGCCCATTGGGTCTAGTAGGCCCAAGTGGCCTAAGTAGCCTAATAGGACAATGGTCATAAGTGGATGAATGGGCCTAAGTGGACCAATGGGCCTAATGGGATTAATGGGCCTAAGTGAACTTATGGGCCTAATGCTCCTCAGTGGCCTCATGGGACTAAAAGGCCTTAGTGGCCTAATGGGCCTCAATGGCCTGATGGGACTAATGGGTCTCATTGTACTAAATGAACTAAGTGGACTAATGGGCCTAATGGGATGAATGTGCATAATGGGACTAGTGATCCTAATAGGAATAAGTTTCTGAATGGGTCTAATTGGACCAATGAGGCGAATTGGACAAATGGGTCTAGTGAAAAAATGGGGATAATGGGCCTAATGGGCCTAAGTTGCCTAATGGGTGTAATGGGCCTAAGTGGTATAATGGGCCAAAGTGCCCTAACGGGCCTCAGTGGCCTAAGCAGCCTAATCGGCCGAATGGGCCAAAGTGGCCTAATGTGCTGAATGGGACAAAGGGGCCTAATGGGCCAAATGGCTCAAAGTGGCCTAATGGGCCTAATGGGCCTCAGTTTCCTGATGGTCCGAGTGGGCCTAATGTGCCTAAGTGGCTGAATGGGCCTAATTGGTCTGAGTAGCCTAATGGGATGAATTGTCCTAATGTGCCCAGTGGGCCTAATGGGACTAAGTGGCCTAATGGGCCTAAGTGGCCTAATAGGCCAAATTGGTCAAATTGGCCTAATGGTCTGAATGAGATTAATTTACCTTGTGGGCCTAATGCGCCTAAGTGGACCAATGGGCCTAAGTGGCTTAAGTGGAAAAATGGTCCAAATGGGCCTAAGTGGACTAATGGGATTAAGTTGACATATGGGCCTAAAGGGAATAATGGGCCTAAGTGGCCTAATGGGTTGAGTGGGCGTAATTGGCCTAAGTGGCATAATGGACCTAATTGGTGTAATGGGCCTAATGGTCCTAATGGGCCTAAGTAGCGAAATGGGACTATTGGGTCTAAGTGGCCTAATGGGCCTATGAGGCCTAAGGGGAATAATGGGCATAACGGGCCTCATGGGCCTAAGTGGACTCATGGGCCTTATGGGCCTAAGTGGCCAAATGGGCCAAATGGGCTTAATAGGCCTAGTGGAATGAATGTGATTAATGGGCCTTGGTGCCAAATGGTCATAATGGGTCGAATGGGCCTAATGGGTTGAATGAGCCTAATAGGCCTAAGTGTCCTAATAGGCCTAATGAGCCTAAGTGGCCTTATGGGCCTAAGTGGCATAATCATCCTAATTGGCTTAATGGGCCTAATGGGCCTAAGGGGTGTAATGAACCTAAGTGGCCTAATGTTCCTAGGGCCTAGGTGGCCTAATGGGACTAGGTGGACGAATGGGATTAATGGGATTTACGAGCCTCTGGGCCAAATGGGTCGAATGGGCCTAATTATCCTAAGTGGCTAAATCGGCCTAAGTGGCCCAATGGGCCAAAGTTTCCTGATCGGCCTAATGGGACTAATAGGCCTAATGGGCCTAATGGGAATAAGTGTAATAATGGGAGAAATTGGCCTAATTGTCCTATTGGGCCGCATGGCCCAAATGGGCCAAAGTTACCTAATTAACCTTATGGGTGTAATTGGCCTAATGGGCTGAATGGGCCGAATGGTCCTAAGTAGCCTAATTGGTCTAATGGGCTTAATGGGCCTGGTGGACCTAAGTGCCATAATGGGCCTAATGGGCCTTAGTATCCTAATCGGCCTAATGTGCCTATGTGGCCTAATGGGCCTAAGTGGACTAATGGGCATAATGGGCATAACGGGCCTAAGGGCCAAATGGGAATAATGGGATGAATGTGCCTAATGATCTAAATGGTCCTAATTAACCTAAGTGGACTAATGAGCCTAATGGGCCTAATGAGACTAATGGGCCCAAGTGGCCCAATGGGCCTAAGTTTGTTAATCGTCCTAATGGGATTAATGGGCCTAATGGGCCTAATTGGCCTAATTGGCCTAAGTGGCCTAATGGGCCTAAGTGGCCTCATTGACCATATGGAATTAATGGACCAAGTGGCCCTAAGTGGATAAATGGGCCTAATGGACCTTGGTGTCCTAATCGGCCTAATGGGACAAAGTGGCCGAAGTGGCTGAATGGGTTAAGCAGCCTAATGGGCCTAAGTGGTCTAATGGGGCCAAGTGGCCTAATGGGCCTAAGTGGCCTAATGGGACTAATGGGACTAAGTGTCATAATGGGATTAATGGGCCTAAGTGGCATAATGGGATGATGTGGAAGAATGAGCCTAATGAATATAATGGGCCAAAGTGGCCTAATGGGCCAAAGTGGCCTAAGCTTCCTAATAGGCCTAATGGGCCTAAGTGGCCTTATGGTCCTAATGGGCCTTAGTGACCTAATGGGCCTAATGGGCCTAAGTGTTCCAATGGGTGTAAGTGGCCTAATGGACCTAATGAGCCCCAGTGGCCTAATGGGAATAATGGGCCTAATGGGCTTAAGTGGCCTAATGGGCCTCAATGGCCTAATAGGCCTAATCAGCTTAATGGGTCAAGGTGGCCAAATAAGTCAAATGGGCCTAAGTGGCCTAATGGTCTTAATGGGCCACACTGGCCTAATTAGCCTAATGGGCCTAAGTGTCCTCATTTGCCTAATGGGCCTAAGTGCCCTAATGAGTTGTATAGGCCTAAGTGGCCTAATGGTCCTACTGACCCTAATGGTCCTAAGTGTTTTAATGGGCCTGATGAGCCTAATGGGCCTAAGTGGCCTAATGAACCGAATAAGACTTAGTGGCCTAATGGGCCTGATGGAGCTAATGGGCCTAAGTGGCCTAATGAGTTGAATGGGACTAAGTGGACTAATGGGCCTAATGAGCCTAATGGACCTAAGTTTCCTAATAGGGATAATGGGCCTGATGGGCCTAATGGGCCTAGGTGGCATACTAAACCGAATGGGCCTAAGTGGCCTGATGGGCTTGATGGACCTAATGGGCTGAATGGGTCAAAGTGGCCTAATGGGCCTGATGGGTCGAATGGGCCTAAGAGTCCTAATGATATGAATTGGCCAAAGTGGCCCAATGGGTCTAATGGGCCTGATGGGCCAAATGGGCGTCAATGGCCTAATGGGCCTGATGGGACCTATGGGCCTAATGGGACTAAGTGGCCTCATGGGCCTAATTATCTAATGTTCCTAATGAACCTTATGGGCCTAAGTGTCCTAATGGTCTTAATGGGCCTCAGTTTCCTTATATACCTAATGCGCCTAATGGGTCTAAGTGGCCTAATTAGTCTAATGGTCCAGTGACATAATGGGCCAAAGTGGCCAAAGTGGCCCAATGGGACTAGTGGGCTTAAGTGGCCTAATGATCGGAATTGGCCTAAGTGGCATAATGGGCCTAAGTGGTCTAATGGGCCTAATATCCCTAATGGGCCTATGTGGCCTAATGGGTGTGATGGGCATTTGTACCCTCATAGTCCTAATGGGCCTAGGTAGACAATGTATCCTAATGAGGATAATGGGCCTAATGGTCTTAAGTGTCCTAATGGGCCTTATAAGCCTAATGGACCTAATGGGACTAATGGGCCTCATTGGCCTTATAGTCCTCATGGGCCTAATGGCCCTAGTGGCCCAATGGGCCTAATGGACCTAAGTGGCCTAATGGACCTAAGTGGCCTCATGGGCCTGATAGGATTGATGGGCCTAATGGGCTCACTGGTCTAAGTTTCCAAATGGGCCTCATGGGCCTAAGTGTGCTAATGGGATGATTTAGCCTAATGGGCCTAAGGGGACGAATGGGCCTGATTTGCCTAATGGGCCCAATGGGTCTCAATGGCCGAATGTGCCTAATTAGATTAATGGTCTTGGTAGGCCCAATGGGAATAATGGGCCCAAGTGTCCCAATGGGCCAAATGGGCTTAAGTGGCCTAATGGGACTAATGGGCCTAATTCGCCTAAGTGTCCCAATGGGCCTGATGGGCCTAATGGGGTGAAGTGGACTAAGTGTCCAAATGGGCATAATGAGCCTAAGTGACTGAATGGTCCTAATGGGCCTAAGTGGCTGAATGGGCCTAAAGGACCTGAGTGATAGAATAGTCCTAATGGGCCTAAGTGGTCTAATGATTCTAAGTGGCCTCATGAGCCCAATGGGCCTATGTGAACGGAACGACCTAATGGGACTCATGGGCCTAATGGGATTTAGAGGTCAGTGTGTCCTAATGGGATTAGTGGGCCTAATGAACCTAAGTGTCCTAATGGGTTTAAGTGTCCAAATGGACTGAATGGGTCTAATGTGCCTAGTGGGCCTAAGTGGATAATGGGCCTAATGGGATTAAGTGGTCTAAGTGGCCTAATCAGTCTAATAGAACAATTGGGCCTAATGGGCCTAAGTTGCATAATTGTCCAAATATGCCTAGGTGGATGAATGGCCCTAAGTGGCCCACAGGGTCTAATTTACCTTGGTGGTCGAATGGGCCTAATGGGGCTAATAGGCCTAATTAGCCTAATGGGCCAAATCTACATAGGTGGACAAATGGGCCTAAGTTTCCCATAGGGCCTAATTTTCCTTGGTGGCCGAATGGGCCGAATGGGCCTGATTGGCCTAAGTGGCCTAATGAGCCTAAGGGGCCTAATGGGCCTAAGTGGCCTTATGGGCCGAATGGGCCTAACTGTCTGAACTCCTCTAATTGGACTAATGGGCCCAAGGGGACTAATGGGATTACTGGTCTTATTGGTCATAGATTCTAAATGGTTCAAATGAGCCAAATGGGCCTAAGTGGCCTAATGGGCGTAATGGGCCTAAGTGGCCTAATGGGCCTAAGTGGCCTAATTGACATAATGGGATTAATGGTACAAATGGGCCTAATGGGATTAATGGGACTAATTGGTTTAATGTTCCTAAGGAGCTAAATGGGCCTAAGTGGCCTAATGGGTATGGGTGGCCTAATGGGCTTAATGGGCTTAACGGGCCTAGGAGAAAAAGGGCATAATGGGCTGAATGGGCCTCAGTGGCCTAATCGGCAAAAGAGTCCTAATTGGACTAAGTGACCTAATCGTTCTAATGGGAATAATGGTTGTAATGGACCTAATGGTCCTAATGGGACTAATGAGCCTAATGGGCCTAAGGGGCTTAAGGGGCCTAAGGGGGCCAATGGGCCTAAGTGGCCTAATGGCCCTAGCTGGCCTAATGAGCTTAATGGGCCTAATAGACCTTGGATCCAAATGGTCCTAATTGGCCTCAGTGTGCTAATGGGCCTAATGGGTCGAAGTGGACTAATGGTCCAATGTTTCCTCTTTGACGTAATGGGCATAATGGGCCCAATGGGCTGGATGGGCCTAAGTGGCCAAATGGGCCTAATTGGCCTAAGTGAACTAATCGTCTAAAGTTGCCTAATCTGCCTAATGGGATTAATGGGCCTAATGGGCCTAATGGTCCTAATGGGCCTAAGTGGCCTAAGGGTCCTAAGTGGCCTAATCGACTTAATGGGCCTAGTTGGCTATGTGGCATAATATGCCTTAGTCGCCTAATCAGCCTAATAGGCATAAGTTGACCAATGGTCTTAATGGGCTTAGCAGGTCTTGGGGCATAATGGGCATAATGGGCCAAATGGGATTAAGGGGCCTAATGGGCCTAATGGGCCTATGTGGGCCCATGGGCCTAAAGGGAATGAGTGGCCTAATGGGCCTAAGTGGCCTCGTGGTCCTAATAGACCGAAGGGGACTAATGGGCCTAAGTGGCTTATGTGGCCTAATGAGCCTAATGGGCCTAATGGGCCTAATGTGCCTAAGTGGATGAATGGGCCGAATGGGTTTAATGGGCCGAAGTGACCTAATGGGCCTAATGGGCATAATGGGCCGAAGTGGCCTAGTGAGCGTAATGGGCTTAAATGGCCTAATGTGCCCAATGGGCCTTAGTGGCTTAATGGGTCGAATGAGTTGAATTGGTCAAATGGGCCTAAGTTTCCTAGTCAGCATAAAGGGCCTAATACGCTAAAGCGGCCTAATGGACCTAAGTGGTCGAATGGTCCTAAGTTGCCTAAAGGGGCTAATGGGCCTAAGTGGCTGAATAGGCCTAAGTGGCCTAATGAGACCAGTGGGCCTAAGTGTCCTAATGGGGCTAATGGGGTTAAGTGGCCTAATCGACCAAAAGGGCCTAATGCGCCAAAGTGGCTGAATGGACAGAAGTTGTTGAATGGGCCAAAGTGGCCTAATCAGGCTAATGGGCCTAAGTGGCCAAATGGGGCTAAGTTGCCTAATGGGGCTAGTGGACCTAAGTGGAAGGATGAGCTTAAGTGGCCTAATGGGTGTAATAGTCCTAATGGGTGTATGGGGACTAATGGTCCTTATTATACTAATGGGCCGAAGTAGCCCAATAGGCTAAATGGTCCCAAGTGGCCGAATGAGCCAAATGGGGAGTGGACCAACTGGCCAAATGGACCAAATGGACCGAATGAGCCTAATGGGCCTAAGTGGCCTAAAGGGCCTCATGGGCCCACATTTCCAAATGGGCCTATTTGGCCTTAGTGAACAAGTGGGCCTAATTTTCCTAAGTGGCCTCATGGGCCTAATGGGAAGAATGAGATGAATGGGCCTAATGGGGCTAAGAGGCCTAATGGGCCTAATTGGGATAATGGGCTTAGTGGCCTAATGTGCCTAAGTGGCTTAATGCCCCTAAGTGGCCCGAATGGACTGAATGAGACTAATGGTATGAATGAGCCTAATGTGTTGAATGGGCCTAATGGGTCGAAGTGGCCTAATGGGCCTAAGTGGAAAAATGGGCCTAAGTGGCCAAATGGGCCAAATGGCCTAAATGGGGTCAATGGCCCAAATGGGGTTAATGGGCCGAATGGGCTGAATGGTCCTAAAGGACCTAATTGGTCGAAGTGTCCTAATGGGCCTAAGTGGCCTAATGGGCCTAATGGCGCAAATGGACCTAATGGAATGAATGGTCCTAATGGGATGAATGGGCCTAATGTGCCAAAGTGGCATAAGGGTCCTAATGGGTCAGATGGGATTAACAAGTCTAGGGAGCCTAATGGGCCTAATGGGCTGAGCATACTTAAAGCGCCTAAGTGGCCGAATGGGCCTAAGTGGCCCAATGGACCTAAGTGGCATAATGGGCCTAAGTGTCCTAATGGGATTAATGAGACTAAGGGGCATAAGTGGCCTAATGGGCATAATGGGCCTAAGTGGCCTAATTTGCCTAATGGGCCAAAGTGGCCTAGTCAACTGAATGGGCTTAAGTGGCCTAATGGGTCAAAGTGGCCTAATGGGCCTAAGTGGCCTAATGGTCCTAATGGTCTTAAGTGGGCTACTGGGCCTAAGTTTCTGAATGGGCCTAAGTGGCCGAATGGGCCTAATGGGCCAAAGTGGCCTAATCGGCCTAATGAGACTAAGTGGTCGAATTGGCCTAAGTTGGCTAATGGGCCAAAGTGGCCCAATGGGCCAAAGTGGTCGAATGAGACTAATGGGCCTAAGTGGCCTAATGGGTTTAATGGGCCTAAGTAGCCTCATTGGTATAATGGGCCTAAGTGGCCTAATGGGTCTAATGGTCCTAATGGGATGAATGGGCCTAATGGGCCTAATGGGACGAATGGTCCTAATGGGCCTATTGGGCCTAAGTGGCCTAAAAGGCTTAATTGGCCTAATGGGACTAAGTGACCTAATCGACCTAAGGGGCTTAATGGGACGAATTGGCTGAATTGGCCTAATGGGCCTAAGTGGCCTAAGTGACCTAATGAGCCTAATGGGACAAAGTGGCCTAATAGGCCTAAGTGGCCTAATGGGCATAATGGGCATAATGGGTTGAAGTTGTATAATCGACATAATGGGCTTAATGGGCCTAAATGGCCTAATGGGCCGAATGGAACAAAGTGGGATAAATGGACTAATGGGACTAATGGGCCAAAGTGGCCTAATCGCCCTAATGGGCCTAAGTGGCATAAAAGACCTAATGGGCCTAAGTGGTATAATGGGACTAATGGGCCTAAGTGTCTTGATGGGACTAATGGGCCTAAGTTTCCTAATGAGCTTAAAGGTCTTATGTGTCCTCATAAGCCTATTGGTCTTTAGTGGCCTCATGAGCCTAATGGGCCTAAAGGGACTAAGTGGCCTAAGTTGCCTAATGGGCCTAATCACCCTGATGGGCCTAAGTAGTTTGATGGGACTAATGGGATAAAGTTTTCTAATGGGCCTAATAGGACTAATGGGCTTAATGGGCCTAAGTGGCCTAATGGGACTGTGTGAACTAATCAGCCTAATGGGTGTAATGAGATTAAGTGGTTGAATGGGACTAAGGGGCCTAATGCGCCGAATGTTCTTAAGTAGCCTAATGGGCCTAATGGGTCTAAGTGGCCTAATGGTCCAAAGTGACATAATCAGCCTAATGGAGCTAATGGGCGTAATGGGTCTAAGTGGCCGAATGGGCCTAATTGGCCGAATAAGCCTAATGTGCTTAGTGGACATAATGGGCCTAATAGGCCTTAGTGGCCAAATGGACCTAATGGGCATAATGTGCCTAAGTAGCATAATGGGTCTAATTGGATGAATGGTACGAATGTACCTAATAACCCTAGGTAGATGAATGTGCCTAATGGGACTAATGGTCCTAAGTTTCCAAATGGGCCTAATGGGCCTAAGTGGCCTAATAAACCTAATGGGATTAATGTTCCTAGTGGGCCTAAGTGGTCTAATGGGCCTACTAGGCCGAATGGGCCTAAGTGGTCATATGGGCCGAATGGGATGAATGGGCCTAAGTGGCCTAATGGACATGAGTGGCCTAGTGGGCCTAATGGGCCCAATTAGACTAAGTGGCCTAATGTCCCTAAGTGGCCTAATGGCCCTAAGTGTCCTAATGGGTTTAATGGGCTTAATGGTCCTAATGTGTCATAATGGGCCTAAGTGGCCTAAGTGTCCTAATGGGCCTAAAGGGATGAGTGAGCCTAAGTGGCCTAATTAGCCCAATGGGGCTAAGTAGCCTAATGGGCCTAATGTGCCTAATGGCGTAATGGGTATAATGGGCCTAAGTTTCCTAATGGGCCTAATGGGACACATGGGACTAAGTGGTATAATTATCCCAATGAGCCTAAGTGGCCTAATGGGCTGAACGGACCTAATGAGCCTAACTGGCCTAAGTGGATGAAGTGGATTAATGGACCTAATGGGACTAAGTGGTGTAATGGGTTTGATGAGCTTAATGGGCCTTAGTGGCCTAATTGTTCTAAGGGGCCTAATGTGCCTAAGGGGTTAATGGTCCAAATGGGGTGCAGTGGTCGAATGGCCCGAATGGGTCTAAGGGGCCTAATGGGCCTAATGGGCCTAATGGGCCTAAGTTTCCTAATATGCCTAAGTGACCTAATTGGCCTAATGACCGTAATGGGTGTAATGGTCCTAAGTGGAAGAATATACCTAATTGGTCGAATGGACCTAATGTGCCTAGTGGGCCTAATGGCCCTAAGTGGTCGAATGGGCCTAAGTGGCCCAAAGGGCTTGATGGGCCCAATGAGCCTAAGTGGCCAAATGGTCCTAAAGAGCCTAATGGGCCTAAGTGGTCTCATGGGCCTCAGTGGCCTAATGGGCCTAAGTGGCCAAATGGGTCTGATGGTCCTAATGGGCCTCATGGGCCTTAGTGGCCTAAGTGGCCTAATGGTCTTAATGGGAATAAGTGTCGAATGGGCCTAATGGGCTTAAAGGACGTAATGGGCCCAATGGGCCTAATTGGATTGATGGGCCTAATGGGCATAAGTTGCCTCATGGGTCCAATGGGTATAATGGGCCTAAGTGGACTAGGTGGGCCTAAAGGGCCTAAAGGGCCTAATGGGTCGAATGGGCCTAAGTGGCCTAATGGGCCTAATGTTCCCAATAGGCCTCATGGGATGAAGGGGCCTAAGGTGACTAATAGGATGATTGGGCCTAATGGGACCAATGAGCTTAATGGGATGAATGTGCCCAGTGGGCCCAGTGGGCTCAATGGGACTAAGTGGCCTAATGAGACTAAGTGGCCTAAAGGGCCTAGTGGGTCAAATGGGTTTATTGGGACCAAGTAGCCTGATGGATCTAATGGGCCTCATGGGCCTCATGGGACTCATGGGCCTAATGGGCCTAAGTGGACTCATGGGCCCAATGGGTGTCAGTGTCCTAATGGGCCTGATGGGCCTCATGGGTGTGATGGGCCTCATGGGCCTAATGGGCCTTATTTGTGGAATGTGCCTCATCGGCCTTATGGGGCAGATGGGCCTAATGGGCCTAGTGGTCCAAAGTGGCCTAGTGGGCCTAATGAGTCTAAATTTCCTAATGGGCCTAATGGGCCTAATTGGCCTAATGGGGATAATGGGCATAATGGACCTAATGGGCCTAAGTGGCCTAGTAGTTATAATCGACCCAATGGGGCTAATGGGCCTAAGTTGCCTAAGTGGCTTAATGGACCTAATGAGCCTAATGGGACTAATGGGTTTAATGGGCCTAATGGTCCTAAGCATCCTAATGGTCCTAATGGGCCTAGGTGGCCTAATGAGACTAATGTGCCTAATCGGGCTAATCAATAGAATTGGTCTAATGGGCCTTAATGGTCTATATGGCTTAATGGGCCCAATGGGCCTAATAGGACGAATGAGTTTAATTAGATTAATGGGTCTAAATGGCCTAATGGGCCCAATGGGACTACGTGGCCTAAGGGGCCTAATGGGCCTAAGTGACCTAATGAGACTAATGAGCATAATGGGAGTAATGGGTTTAGTGGGAATAATGGGCCTAAGTGGCCTTATGGGCCTAAAGGGCCCAGTGGACCTAATGGGACCAACTAGAATAATGGGCCTAAGTGGTCTAATGAACCTAATGGGCCTAATGGGACTAAGTGGCCTAATCCCCTTAATCAACTAAATAGGCTAAATGGGCATAATGGGCATAATGCACCTATATATTCTAATGGGCCTAATGTGCCTAATGGGCATAATGGGTCTAAGTGGCCAAAGTGGCCTAATCGGCCCAATCAAAGGAATGGGATTAATGGGCCTAAGTGGCCTAATGGGCCAAATGGGACTAATGCCCAAGTGGCCTAATGGGCCCAATGTGCCTAATGGGCCTAATGGTAATAATGGACCTAATGGGCATAATGGACCTCAGTGGACTAAGTGGTCTAATCAGTCGAATCGGACGAATGGACCTATTGGACCTAAGTGGCCTAATGGTCCTAATGGGCCTAAGTGACCTAATTGGACTAATGGGCATAAGTGGCCTAAGTGGCCTAATTGTGCTAATTGGCCCAATCGACTAAATGGTTCTAATGGTCCTAAGTGGCCTAATGGGCCTGATGAGCCTAAGTGGCCTAATCCGCCTAATTGACCGAATCGGCCTCAGTGGCCTAATGGGCCTACAACTCCTAATGGACTGGAGTGGCCTAATCAGGCTAATCGAATGAATGGGACTAATTGGTTGATTGGGCCTAATGGACTTAAGTGGCTGAATGTGCCTGATGGGCCAAATTGGTCAAATGGGGCCAATGGGGCTAATGGGCCTAAGTTGCCGAATGGGCTTACGCAACATAATGGGCCAATTGGGCGTAAGTGGCCTAATGGGCCTAATGTCACTAAGTTTCCTAATGGGCCTAGTGGCCCTAAGTGGACAAATGATCCTAATGGGCCTAATGCGCCTATGAGGCTGAATGGGCCTAGTGGGATGAATGGGCCTATTTGGCCGAATGGGCCTTAGTGCCCTAATGGGCCAATGGTCCTAAGTGGCTTAATGGTCCTAATGGGCCTAATGGGCCTAATGGGACTAAGTGGTATAAGTGTCCTAATCGGCCTAATCTAATGAATGGGCCTTATGGGCATAAGTGAAAAAATGTGCCTAATAGGCCTTAGTGGTCGAATGGGCCTAATGGGCATAATGGGCTGTAGTGGCCTAGTGGGCCTCATGGGCCTAAGTGGCCTAATGGACCTCCTGGGCCTAAGTTGCCTAAGAGGCCTAATGGGTCTAATGGGACCGATGGGCCTAAGTGGCCTAATGTGCCTCATGGGCCTCATGGGCCCAAGGCGCCTAAGTGGCCAAATGGGCCTAATGGGATTAATGGGCTTAACAGGCCTAGGTTCCAAAGGGGCCAAATGGGCCAAAGTGGCCTAATGGGCCTAAGTAGACGAATGAGCCTAGGTGGCCTAATAGGCTTAATGGGCTTAACAAGTCTAGGGGCCAAATGGGCCAAATGGGCCAAATGGGCCAAATAGGCTAAATGGGCCTAAGTGGCGTAAGTGGCCTAATGGGGCTCAGTGTCCTAATATGCCAAAGTTGCCTAATCAGCCTAATGGGCTTATGGGCTAAATGGTCCTAACAGGCCTAAGGGGTCTAAGTGGCCTAATGGGCCTAATGGGTCGAATGGGCCGAATGGGCCTAATTGGCCTAAGTGTCTTAATGAGACTAATGGGCCCAATGGGATAAAGTGGCTTAATGGTCCAAAGTTTCCTAATCGGCTCCATGGGATTAATGATCCTAATGGGACTAATGGTCCTAATGGGCCTAATGGACCTAAGTGGCCTAATTGGTATAATAAGATTAATGGGTTTAATGGGCCCAAATTACCAAATGGGGCTTAGTGGCCTAATCTGCCTAATTGGACTAAGTGTCCTCATGTGATTAATGGGCTTAACGAGCCTAGGGGCCAAATTGGCCTAATGGGCCTAATAGTCCAAATGGGCCTAGTTAGCCTAAGTGCCCAATGGGATGAATGTGCCTCATGGGCCTAAGTATCCTAATGGACCTAAGTTTCCTAATCGGCCTAATGGGATTAATGGGCCTAAGGGGCCTAATGGGCATAATTGGCCAAATTGGCCTAAGTGGACTAATCGGCCTAATGGGCTTAACGGGCCCAGTGGGCCTAAGTGGGAAAATGGGCCTAACTGGACCAATCAGCCAAATGGTCCTAAGTGGGATGATAGGCCTAAGTGGTCCAATGGGCTGAATTGGCACAATGGGCCTAATGGGCCTAAGTGGCCTAATGGGCCGAATGGGCCTAAGTAGCCGAATGGACCTAATGGGCCTAAGTGCCCCTGTGGGACTAATGGACCTAAGTTGACTAATGGGTCTAATGGGTTTTAGTGGCCGCATGGGCCTAAAGGGCCTTAGTGTCCTAATGGGCCTAATGGGCTAAATGCCCTAAGTGGCATAATGAGACTAATGGGTCTAAGTAGCCAAATGAGAATAATGCACCTAAGTGGCCCAATGGGCCTAATGGGTCGAATGGGACTAGTGGACTAATGGGCCTAATAGGTCAAATGATCCTGAGTTTCCTAATGGGTGTAATGGGCCTAAGTGGCCTAATGGGCGTAATGAGCCTTAGTGGTCGAAGGGGCCTAACGGGCCTAGTGGGCGTAAGTGGCGTAAGTGGCCAAAGGGGACTAATAGTCCTAAGGGTCCTAAGTATCCTAATGACCCTAATGGGCCTATGGGGCCTTATTGGCCTAATGGGCCTAATGGGTCGATGTCTCCTAATGGGAATAATGGATCTAAGTGGCCTAATAGGCCTAGTGGGCCTAATGAGCCTAAGTGGCTGAATGAGACTAATGGGTTGAAGTGGCCTAATGGGCGTAATGGGCCTAATGATCCTAGTGGGCCTAATGGTCCTAAGTGACCTAATGGGCCTACTAGGCCTAAGTGACCTAATGTACCTAATGGGCCTAATGTACCTAATGGGCCAACTGGTCCTAAGGGGACTAATAAGCCTAATGGTTCTATTGGGCCCAAGTGTACTAATAGGCCTAATGGGCCTAAGTGGCCTAATGGGCATAAGTGGACTAATGGGCCTAATGGGTATAATTGGCTGAATGGGTCTAATTGAATTAATGGGCCTAAGGGCTAATGGGCTTAAGGGGACAATGGGACTAATGGGACAAATTGGGTGATTGGGCTTAACGGGCCTTGGTGCCAAATGGGCCTTATGGGCTTAATTGGCCTAAGGGGATTAATGGGATTAAGTAGCCTAATGGGCCTAAGGGGCGTAATGGGCCTAAGTGTCATAATGGGACTAGGTGGACTAATGGGCCTATGTGGCCTAATGGGCCTAAGTGGCCTAATGGTCCTAATGGGTATAATGAGCCTAAGTGGCCTAAAAGGCATAATTGGCCTCAGGGGATTAAGTGGACTAATGGGCCGAATGGGCTTAAGTGGCCTGATGGGCATAAGTGACCTAATGGGACTAAGTTTCCTAATCGGCCTAAGGGGCGTAATGGTCCTAAGTGGCCTAATGGGTCTAAGGGGACTAATGGGCCTAAGGGACCTAGTGGGCCTAGGTGGCATAATGGGATTAATGGGCTTAACAGGCCTTGGGGCCAAATGGGCCTAATGGCCTGAATGGGCCCAATTGGCCTAAGTGGACTAATGGGCCAAAGCTACATAATCATCCTAAAGGTATTAATGGGCCTAATGGTCCAAATGGGTCTCAGTGGCCTAATGGGTAGAATGGGCCTAAATGGCCTAAGTGACCTAATGGGTCTAATGGGCCGAAGGGGCCTAATGAGACAAAGTTTTCCAATCCGCCTAATGGGCTTAATTAGCCGAATGGGCCACTTGGTCAAGTGGGCCAAATGTTCCAAATTGGCCGAATGGGCCTAAGTGGCCTAATCGGCCTAATGGGGTTAATGGGCCTAGTGGGACGAAGTGGCCTAATGGGCCTTAGTGGCCTCATCGGCCTAATGTGCCTAAGTGGCCTAATGGGGTGAATTTCCATAATGGGGCTAAGTGTCCTAATTGGCTTAATGGGATTAACGAGCCTAGTGGACAAATGGGCCTAATGGGCCTAATGGGAATAGTGGGTTGAATGAGCCTATTTAACCTAAGTGGCCTAATGGGCGTAATGGGCCTAATGAGCCTAAGTGGCATAATGGACCTAAGTTTCCTAATCATCCTAATGATCCTAAGTGGGCCTAAGGGGCCTAATGGGACTTAGTGGGCCTAATGGGCCTATGTGGCCTAATGGGCCTAAGTGGGCCTAATTGACCAATGGGCATAGGTGGTTGAATGGGCCTAGGTTTCCAAATGGGTCTAGGTGGACTAATGGGCCTAATGAGCCTAATGGGATGTTGTGTCCTAAAAAACTAAAGGGCCTAATGGGCCTAAGTGGCATAATCTTAGCCGAATGAGCCTAAGTGGCATAATGAGCCTAGTGGGCCTAAGTGACCCAATGGGACTTGGTGGACTAATGCGTCAAATGGGATGTATGGGTCGAATGAGCCTAATGGGCCTAAGTGGATGAATTGGCTTAATGGTCCTAATGGGCCAACGTGGCCAAATAGGATTAAGTTGCCGAATGAGCCTAAGGGGCCTAATGGGGCTGAATGGGCCTAAGTAGCCTAATGGACCTAATGGGCTAAATGGACATAATGGTCCTCATGGTCCTAAGTGTTCTAATGGGCCAAATGGGCCTAAGTGGACTAATGGGCCTGATAGGCCTCATGGGCCTCATGGGCCTAAGTGGCCTAATGAGACCAATTGGCCCAAGTGTCCAATTGGGCCTATGGGTCTTAGGGGCCTAATGGGAATAATTTTCCTAAGTGACCTAATGGGAATAATGGGATGAATGGGAAGAATGTGCCTAATAGGCCTAAGTGGCCTAATGGGGCTAAGTGGCCTAATGGGCCTAATGGGCCTAATGGCATGAATGGGACTAATAATCATAAGTGTCCTAATGGTCATAATGCGCCTCGGTGGCCTAATCATTCTAATAAGATTAATGGGACTAATGGGCCTAAGTGGCATAATGGGCCTAAGTGGACGAATGGGCCTAAGTGGCCTAATGCGCCTAATGGACCAAAGTGGACAAATGGGCCTAATGGGCTAATGTGGCCTAATCAGCCTAATGCGCCTAAGTGGCCTAATGGGCCAAAGTGGATGAAGGGGCCTAAGTGACCTAATGGGATTAATGGGGTTAAGTGTCTTAATGGGCCAAAGTAGCTTAAAGGGCCTAAGTGGCTTAATGGGCCTAATGGTCCCAAGTGGCCTAATGGGCCTAATGGTCCTAATGGGATGAATGGGCTGAATGGGGATAATGTGCCTCAGTGGCCTAATCGACCTAATGGTATTAATGGGCCTCAGTGTATTAATAGACCTAATCAGCCTAACAGAATTAAGTGGCCTAATGAGCATAATGGGCTAAAGTGGCCTAATCAGAAAAATGGGCCTAAGTGTCCTAATAGGCATAACGGGCCTAAGTGGCCTAAGTGTCCTAATGGTCCTAATGGGCCAGAGTGGCCTAATGGGCCTAAGTGGCCTAATGGGACTAAGTGGCCTAATGGGCCTAATGGGCCCAAGTGGCATAATGGGCCTAATGTGTTAATGGACATAATGGTCCTAATGAGGCTTAGTGGCCTAATGGGCCTTAGTTTCTTAATGGGTGTAAGTTGCCTAATGGGCTTAATGAGGATAAGCGGCCTAATGGGAATAATGGGCATAAGTGGCCTAATGGGTTGAATGGGCCTCACTGGCCTAATGGGAATAATGGGCCTAAGTGGCATAATGTGCCAAATGGGCCTAATGTTCATATGTGGCCTAATGGGATTCAGTGGCCTAAGTGCACTAATGGGCCAAATTGACCAAATTGGCCAAATGGGCCTAAGTGGCCTAATGGGCCTAATGGGCCTCAATGGCCTAATGGACCTAATACACTAAATGGACCTATATGGCCTGATGGGCCTAAGTGGCCTAATGATCCCAAGTGTCCTAATGGGACTAAGTGGATTAATGGGCCTAATGGGACCAATGGGCCTAAGTAACCTAATGATCCTAATGGGCCTAAGTGGCCTAATGGGCATGAGTGGCCTAATAGGCTTAATTGGTTTAAGGGTCTAAGTTGACTAATGGGATTAATGGGCCTAAGTGTACTAATGGGCCTAAGTGGCCTAATGGGCCTAAGGGGACTAGGTGGACTAATAGGCTTAAGTTGCCTAATTTGCCTTGTTAGCATAATGGGGCTAATGGGCCAAAGTGGCCTAATGGATCTCAGAGGCCTAATGGTCCTAATGCATAGAATGGGATTAAGAGGCATAATGGGCTCAGTGGGCCTAATGGTCCTAAGTGGCATAATAGGCCTAATGGGCCTAAGTGGCCTAAGGGGCCTAAGTGGCCTAATGTTCTAAATAGAACTAATGGTTCTAATGGGCCTAAGTGTCCTAATGGGCCTCTATGGAATATTGGTCCTAATGCACCGAATGCGCCTAATTGGTATAATTGGCCTATGTGGCCTAATGGGCCTTAGTGGCCTAATGGGCCCAAGTGGCCTAATGGGCCAAGTGGCCATATGGGACTATGTGTCATAGTTGGTTTAATGGGACTAATGTTCCTAATTGGACTAATTGGCCTAATGAGCCTAATGTTCCATGTGGGCCTAAGTGGCCTAATGGGCCTAATCCAATGGGCATATTGGACTTAATGGGACTAATGGGCCTACGTGGCCAAATGAGCTGAATGGGTCTAATTGGCCTAATGAGCCTAGGTGCCCTAATTGGACTAATGTACCTCAAGGGCCTAATTGGTCTAAAGGGCATAAATGGCCTAATGGGTGTAATGGGCATAATGGGCCTAAGTGGCCTAATGGTCCTAATTGGTGTAATGGGCATAATGGTTCATATGTTCCTTAGTGGCCTAATTGGCCTAATCTAATGAGGTTAATGGGCCAAATGGGAATCAGTAGCCTAATGGACTGAATGAGATTAATGGGCCGAAGTGCCCTAATGGGCCTAATTGGCCTAAGTTTTTGAATGGGACTAATTGGTGTAATGGTCCAAATGGGTCTAATGGGCCTAATGGGACTAATGTTCTTAAGTTGTCTAATTGGCCTAATGAACCTAATGAATGAACCTGGTAGCTTTTCTCCCTCTTGGATCTCAATGCTCTCGCTGCCTCCTCTTCCCCTCCTATGGTTTTGAGGGTCTTCTTGATGGTGATGGAGCCACTTCACCTGATATATCATCTTTCTTCTCTTGCTTTCTTTTTCTTACCTCTAAAATAATGTGGCTTGCTGGTGTGGTCATCATGTTCTACTCACCACCCCTCTTTCAATCTATCCTTGTGCATCGAACCCCCTTTTTGGGTCTGTGTGTGCGGGTACTTTAGACGTCTTGGGTTGTCTCTAGTGAGTGTGCTCAGTGACTTCTTTCTCATATACCCATGATGGTCCACCCATCACATTTGACTCCACTTTGGCCGTACTCGATTTGAGATCTGGGCCTACTTAGGATCGTGCTGGAGTAGGGATGGTAGTGGTCTCATCTTAGGTTCATTCCTCTATTTGGATCCTTCTCTATTTTGAATATGCGGATTGAGGTCTTGTATGGTGATTTTTTTGGGATTGATTTTGTTTCTCTATTATTGGTTCTCTGTTTCCTTGGACCGATGCAGTTTTCAGCTTGGTCCCCTACTGAGGACTCCATCTTCTCATCCTTGCTTTGATCCTTTCCCTATCGGTCTAGTGTGTGGGTCTTCATGGAGGTTCTGGTAGGTGCGGATCGAGTGTCTTAGGGTCATCGTGAAGGATAATGGACCATATTTGAAGGTTTTAATGGTTGTGATGTTTTGTTTTGATGGTTTTTTGGAAGTGAAGTTGATGTTTTACAGCGGCGATATGAAGATATCAATGGTGATTAGTGGACATCCTGGTTCATTTTTCTCTGGTTCTAAGCTCCAATGATGATGGTCGATGACGATGAAAGTGGTGTTCCCACCAGAAATGTGGTGACTCTGACAGTGATGGTTATGAGGATGATGTTCTGAGTGGATGACAATGAGGTGATAATGACAACGAGTTATGATGTTGGGGACAACTTCTTCAATGTGTTATCTTCGTGCAACGACTGCACCCAATGGGCCTAAGGGGCCTAATGCACCCAATGGGCCTAAGCGGATGAATGGGCCTAAGTGGCGTAATTATTCTAATGGATAATGGGACTAATGGTCCTAATGGTCCTAAGCGTCTTAAATGGCATAAAGGGCCTAATGGGTCTAGGTGGTTGAGTGGGCCTAAGTGTTCTAATAGGACTAATGGGCCTAATGGGCATAAGTGGCCTAATGGGCCTAAGTGGCCTAATGGGACTAATGGTCCTAATGGGCCTTAGTGGCATAATGGAACTAAGTGGCCTAATGGGTCCATTGGATAATGGTCCATATGATCCTAAATGGCCTAAGTAGCCTAATGGGGCCTAAGCGGCCAAAGTGGTCTAATGGGACAAATGGGCTAAATAGCCCCAAGTGGCATAATGGGCCTAAGTGGCCTAAGTGGCCTAATGGGCCTCATGAGCCTAAGTGGCCTAAGTAACCTAAGGTGCCTAATGGGCCTAACAGGCTCAATGGGCCTAAGTGACCTAAGTGGCCTAATGGGCATAAGAAACCTAAGTGGCCTCAGGGTCCAAATGGGACTAATGGGCTCAATGGGCCTAAGAGGCCTAAAGGACCTAAGTGTATTAAGTAGACTAATGCGCCTAAGTGGGCCTAAGTGGCCTAAGTGGCATAATATGACTAATGAGCCTAAGTGGCCTAATGGGCCTAAGTGGCCTAATGAGCCTAAGTAGCCTAATGGGCCCAATGGGTCTAAGGGGATGAATGGGCCTAAAGGGCCTAACTGGCCTAATGGACCTAATGACCCTAATTGGTCTAATGGGACTAAGCGGCCTAAGAGGCCTCAAGGGACTAATGGGATTAATGGGCCTAAGTTTCTGAGTGGGCCTAAGTATCCTAATGGGACCAATGGGCACAAGTGGACTAATGGGCCTAAATGGCATAATGGGCTTAATGGGCCCTAGTGACTTAATTGACCTAAGTGGCCCAATGAGCCTAATGGCTAATGGGTCTAATGGGCCTAAGTGGCCTACATGGCCTAATGGGCCTAATGGTCCTAAGTAGCTTAAGTGGCCTAATGGGCCTAATGGGCTCAATGGGACTAAGTTCCATAATGGGCCTAAGTGTCCAAATGGGCCTAATGGGCCTAAGCAGCCTAAGTGACCTAAGGGGCCTAATGAGACTAATGAGATCAGTGGGCCTAATGGACTTAGTTGGCCTAAAGGCCTAAGTGGCATAATGGGCCTAAGTAGCCTAAGTGGCTAAGGGGTCAAATGGGCCTAATGGGCTCAATGGGCCTAAGTGGGTCAATGGGCCTAAGTGGACTAATGGGCCTAGTGGGCCTAATCGGCCTAAAAATCCTAAGTGATCTAAGGGGCCAAATAGGAAAAATGGGATCAATGGTCCTAATTGGCCTAATGGACCGAAGTGTCTGAATGGGCCTAAGTGGCCTAATGGGGCAATGAGGCCTAAGTGGGCTAATAAGCCTAATGGGCCTGAGTGGCCTAATGGGCCTAATGAGCATAAATGTTCTAATGGTACTAATGGATTTAATGGGGCTAATGAGCCTAATTGGCCTAATGGGAGGAATAGGACTAATGGGCCTAGTGGGCCTAGTGGGTGTAATAGACCTTAGTGGCCTAATGGGCTTAAGTGGCCTAATTAGCCTAATGGGCCCAAGTGGCCTAATTGGCCTAAGTGGCTGAATCAACCTAATGGGATGAATAGGCCTATTTTTCCAAATAGTCCCAATGTGATGAATGTGCCTAATAAGCCTAATGGGACTAAGTGGCCTAATGTGCCTAATGGGCCTAATGTACCTAATGGGCTTAAGAGGCCTAATGGGCCTTTATGGCCCAAAGTGGCCAAATGGGCCAAAGTGGACTAATTGACCTAACATGCCAAAGTGGCCTAATGGGCCTAATGGTCCAATTAGGCCTAAGTGGTATAATGGGCCAAATGGGTCAAATGAGCTTAAGTGGCCTAATCGGTGTAATAGGTCTAATGGGCCTAAGCGGCCTAATCATTATAATGGGCCTAAGTGGCGTGGTGGGCCAATGGGCCTAAGTGGCCTAATGGTTCGAATGGTCCTAATGGATCGAGTGGGATAAATGGGATAAATGGTTCTAAGTGGCCCAATGGGCCTAACGGGCCTAAGTGGCCTAATGAGGCTAATGGGCCTAAGTGGCCAAATCACCCTAATGGGCCTAATGGACCTAAGTGGTCGAATGGTCATAGTGGGCCTAAGTGGACTCATGGACCTAATGTTTCTAATGGGTCTAGGTGACCTAATTGGATTAAGTGGCCTAATCAGCATAATGAGACTATTTAGGACTTTGGTATTAGTGTTCCAGATATAGTGTTTTGGTATAGGTTTTAGGATTTTATGGTTATAATTGGCCTAAATTGGTCTAAATTGGACTAAATGACTAAATGGCCAAATAAATAAGGAGCATAATGGACCAATGAACTAATGGGATAATGTCCTAATGACCTAATTGGTCTAAATAGCCTAATGGCCCAATAGCCTAATGGCATAATTAGCATAATGGCCTAATTGGCATAAATGAACTAATTGTTCTAAATGTAATAATTAGTCTAAATGGATTAAATGGTATTATGGTATTAAATGGTCTAATTAACATAATTGGCCTAATTCACCTAATTGTCCTAATTAGTCTAAATGGACAAATGGGTATAATTGGCCGAATTGGTCCAAATGGATTAAATGGTCAAATTGAATTAATTAACATATTTTTCCTAATTGGCCTAAATTGGCGTAAATGGTCAAATAACCAAATGACCAATTGGCCTAATGGTGTAATGAACTAATGGGATAATGGTGTAATGACCAAATTGGTCTAAATATCCAAATGGCCAAATTGGCATAAATGACCTAATTATTCTAAATGGACTAATTGGTCCAAAAGGATTAAACGATCTAATTGGATTAAATGGTCTAATTAGCCTAATTGGCCTAATTTACCTAAATGGTTTAATCAGTCTAATTGGCATAAATGGATTAATGGACTAAATGGACTAATGTACTAATTGGCCTAATTGGATTAAAGGCCTAAATTCTCTATGGCCTAATGAACTAATTCGACTAATGGCCTAATTGTCCTAAATGAAATAATTGACCTAAAGGGCCTAATTGGACTAAATTTTCTAATTGTCCTAATTTCCTTAATTGTCCTAATTCACCTAAATGGCCTAATTGTCCAATTAGAAAAGTATCCAAATAGAAAAATGATCAAAATTACCAAGTGACTGAATAACCAAATAACACAACATAAAAGGAATTAGACTGAAATGAATAGAAACGAGGAATCCATACCATACACAGGTTTGTCTTGATAATTATTATGGATTGTTTATGTTATGTCACTAGTATTAAATTTATAATTAAATTTACATTTAGATGTTTCTTCATTTTATGGATTTCTTCAACAGCTACAATTTTAATTCATTATAGGTTTATCACTTTCATATTATTCAATAATGTCTTATTATACTAATAAATTTCATTTTCAGCAAGAATAATTTGGAATGAAAGGTTGTGTGCCTCGATCGAAATTATTTTCCTTAACTAGGAAGAAAAATAATGGAAGTGATGTAAATGCACAAACACGAGAAAAGATTTTAAGTTTTTTATTAATATTTAAAATTTTGATACGTAATTGATAATTAAATATCTTGTTTATATTTTCAACAGTGTGTCCTGGAGCCCCTCGATGAGAAATAAGATGACAAATTTGGGCCAAATGATCATTTGAGATAAGTATTAGGTGAGGAGCGCCATGGGAGAGTCTGATGTCGACCCATGAAAAACATCAGCCCCACTAGGTATTGGCACTCATCAAGTGCCTCTCAAACCTATCAGACCACCAAGATGAAAAATGCTCATATAGAAGTAGATTAGGCCAAAAAAATAACTATAAAGGAGAGTGAAAGAAGTAATTGGTCACCGAACATTTGTTGAAATATATGTCAATTATAAGTCTGCCACTTCTATCAGAGACTACTATTACTTTTGATTCATGTATGACACCAATGCACTTTTTATATGATACCTCAATTGATTTCAATGAGGGTTCTCTAGCAGCAATCCATAGGTACTCCTATGATCTCTGAGAAACACCACTCGATCTCTAGGTACTAGTGCAGTGAGTCCAATGTATTATTTTCTTCGTTCTTGATAGATCATTCTTCAGTCTTGAAGAAATATTTCTTTCACTTCTCATTCTTGAGAGAGAGAGAGAGAAGGTGGAGTTGAGAGGGAACTTGTTGTGTGAAACAATTTTCTTTTCTCAATTTTTGGATGATCTACACAATAGACCTAGATTCCTATTCATAATGTTGAGATTTAAGTTAAGATATTGTTTAATTTCATACCAGCCATTAAATAACATTAATTACCATCAATAAATCCCATACCACATAATATTATTATATAATTATTATATTTTGGCGCACGCAAACTTGTGCAATAACAAATATTATATAATGGTCTTGTTAATTAATATTTTTCAATGGACTCGGTCTTGGTCTTTTCAAACTCCTCTATCATTTATTGAACTACCGAATAAATATTTTATTCATAAATAATTTTTTTTTGCATTCTACCGAATAAATATTTATTAAAATATTAAATAAATAAAATAAATATTTTATTCACATGTCGGTGAATAAATATTTATTTAATTTATGTGATAAATATAAATTGAATAAAATTATTCCTCAAATTTGAGAATAATATTTATTCCATTCATTAAACTCAAATAGAATTTAATCAAGATTAAAGGAAACACTTAGTGTGTGACCCTCTAGGATTCCTTATCATTGACATTAGCTGGACTTGCCTAAAGTCTGAGATTACTCTCTAGCAATGGGTCGAAGCACCCAAGAGAAAGAACTTTATGTCCCAATATCGAAAACCAGATACAAACACTCACTGTGTAATATAATTGCTTTTTCACAATATCTCATCAATAAGGTTTCACATTTGTGTCACCAACCTATATGATAGATATGTATTCCTTTAACTATCTAAAATAAACACATCGTTACACCATGGACATGGAATTTAATGCGATGGTTTTATTCTAATCAAAGGGTCTATATATCAGCTTCTATAAATATGGAAGGGAAAGATACTTCCTTGACTTATTCATTAATGAAATGTCACTCATGATACACCCAACGTATCCAACTTCACCAAGAGTTGTTATCGTCCTAGTCTATGACATACATCTAAGTATGCAAGTTGTGACATGATTTAATAATAATCTTAAGGTCTAAGGACCATCACACAAACTCATATATAAGAATATCCGATGACACCAAAACATGCGGATTTCCTATTAGTGGGTCTATTCTCATAATCTCCCGTCTTAGAGATTACCAAGTTTGGACTTCATGAGAAAAAGTCTCATCTACTTATGAGTACTCGTACTTGATATTCTATGTATTGTGTGTGCCTTAATAGTATGTTATCTAAATATCCTAAATGTCCTAATTGGCCTAAATTGTCCTAAATGGCCAAAATTGGCCTAATTGACCTAATTGGTCTAAATGGTCTAAATTGGCCTAAATGGACCAATTGGCCTAAATTGCATAAATTACCTAATTGGATTAATTGGCCTAATTGATCTAAATGGCTTAAATTATCCTAATTGGCTTAAATGGTCTAATTTTTCTAAATTACCTAAATTAACCTAATTGGCCTAATTGACTTAAATTGCCTAAATTGTCTAATTGGTCGAATTGTCCTCAATGGCCTAATTAGCCTAAATGACCTAAATTTCCCAAATCAGATTAAATGTCCTAATCGGTCTAATTTTCCTAAATGGACTAAATTGGACTAAATGGACTAAATTTCTGAATTTTATTAAATGGTTTAAATTAGCCCAAATAGCCTAAATGACCTAAATTGGCCTAAATGGACTAATTGGTCTAAATGGCCTAAATTGGACTTAATGACCTAAATTTTCTAATTGGAATAATTTTCCTAAATGAAATAAATGAACTAAATGTCCTAATTGTCCTAAATGGTCTAAATGGACTAAATGAACAAATTGATTAATTGGCCATTTAGGTCATTTCGGTCATTTCGGCTGAATTGGCCAAATTGGCCTAAATGGCTTAATTGGCCTAAATGGCCTAATTGGACCAATTGGACTAAATAGACTAAATGTACTAATTGTAATAATTGGCCTAATTAGGCTAAATGGCCTAAATGACCTAAATTGGCATAATTGGTATAAATGGCCAAAATTGGTATAAATGGTCTAAATGACCTAAATGGCCTAAATGGGCTAATTGGCCTAAATGGCCTAAATGGCCTAATTGGTCTAATTGGCCTAAGTGAACTAAATTGACCTAAATAACCTAAATTGTAATAAATGGCATAAATTGGCCACAATGGCCTAATTGGTCTAATTGGCCTGAATTGCCTAATTGGCCTAATTTTCCTAATTTGTCTAGATGAGCTAAATTGTCCTAAATGGCCAAATTGTCCTAAATGGTCTAAATGGACAAAATTGGTCTAATTGGAATAATTGGTCTAAATGGACTAAATGACATAATTAGGCTAAATTACCTAAATTGTGCAATTGGCCTAATTAGCCTAATTGGACTAAATGGCCTAAATTGGTCTAAAAGGTCTAAATGGTCAAAATTTTCCTAAATGGCCTAATTGAATTAAATTGCCTAAATTGCATAATTGGCCTAATTGTACCAAATGTTCAAAGTTGGCCTAATCAGATTAAATGGCCTAATCGACCTAATTGAACTAATTGGTCTAAATTGCCTAAATTGGCCTAAAGGGCATAATTGACCGAATTGGCCTAAATGGTATAAATTGGTCTAAATAGCCTAAATGATCTAAATTGGACTAAATGGTCTAATTAGCCTAAATGTCCTAAATTGGCCTAAATGGTATAAATGAACTAAATTTCTTAATTCGCCTAATTGGCGTAATTGGTGTAATTGGCCTAATTGACCTAATTGGATTAATTGGCCTAAATGGACTAAATATTCTAAATGGCCAAAATTCCATAAAGGGACTAAATTGGCCTAATTAGACTAAATTGGTCTCATTGGCCTCATTATCCAAAATGGCCTAAATTTTCCTAAATGGCCAAAATAACCTAATTGGCCAAAATGGCCTAAATAGCCTAATTGGGATAATTATCCTAAATGACCTAAATTGGCCTAAATGTCCTAATGGTCCTAAGGATCGAATGGGCCTAAGTGGCCTAAGTGGCCTAATAGGTCTAATGGGCTTAAGTGGCTAAATGGGTTTAATGGACTTAAGTGGCCTAATGGGCTTAAGTGGCCTAATCATCCTAATGAGCCAATTTGGCCTAGTGGATTAATGAGTATAATGGGGCTAATGAGATTAATGGCCTAATTGGCCATATGGGACTAATTGGCCATATGGGTCTAAATTAGCCTAAATAGCCTAAATGTCCTAAATTGGCCTAAATGACCTAAGTTGGACCAAATAACTTAAATTTTCTAATTGGATTAATTGGCTTAATTGGACTAAATGAACTAAATGGACTAAATGTCCTAATTGGACAAAATGTCCAAAATGACCTAAATAAAAAAATTGATTAATTGCTCTAAATGGCATAAATGGCCTAAATTGGCCTAAATGGTCTAATCGGCCTAATTGTCCTAAATGGATTAATTAGTCTACATTTCCTAATTGTTCTAAATGGTATAAATGAAATAATTGGCCTAATTGGACTAATTAGGCTAAATGGCCTAAATTAACCTAAATGGCATAAATTGGCCTAAATGGTCTAAATGGCCTAAATTGGTCTAAATGGGCTAAATGGCCTAATTGGACTAAATGGCCTAATTGATATAATTGGCCTAAATGGACTAATTAGCCTAAATGACCTAAATGAACTAATTGTTCTAATTGGACTAAGTGACCTAAATTGACCTAAATGGCCTAAATTAGCCTAAATGGCATAAATTGGCCTAAATGTCCTAATTGTTCTAATTGGCATGAATTGACTAATTGGCCTAATTTTCCTAATTAGTCTAAATGGCCTAATTTTCCTAAATGTCCTAAATTGCCAAAAATTTTCTAATATCCTAATTGGTCTAAATGGCCTAAATTGGCCTAAATAAAATAATTGGGCTAAATTGCCTAAATTGTGTAATTGGCCTAATTATCCTAATTGGCCTAAATGGCATAAATTGGTCTAAATGGCCTAAATGGACAAAATTTTCCAAAATGGCCTAATTGGATTAAATTTCCTAAATTTCATTATTGGACTAATTGGACCAAATGGTTAAAACTGGCCTAATCGGTATAAATGGCATAATCGACTTAATTGACCTAATTGGTCTAAATTGCCTAAATTGGCCTAAATGGCATAATTGTCTAAATTAGCCTAAATGGTCTAAATTGGCCTAAATAGCCTAAATAACCTAAATTGGCCTAAATGGCCCAATTAGCCTAAATGTCCTAAATTGGCCTAAATGGCCCAATTAGCCTAAATGTCCTAAATTGGCATAATTGGAACAATTGGATTAATTTGCCTAAATTGGTCTAAATGGAAAAAAAATTCTAATTGGCCTAAATGCCCTAAAGGACCTAAATTGGACCAATTGTCCTGAATTGGTCTTATTGGCCTCATTGGCCTAAATAGCCTAATTTTTCCAAAATATCCTAAATGGCCTAATTAGCCTAATTGGCCTAAATGGCCTAAATTAGCCTAAATGGACTAATGGGCCTAATGGGCCTAAGGATCGAATGGTCTTAAGTGGCCTAGGTGGCCTAATGGGTCTAATGATTTTTAAGTGGCGAAATGGGCGAAATGGGATTTAAGGGGCCAAGTGGTCCAAATGTGGAAAACTTTGTACTTGAGGTGGACTGATGTGTTGTTCATAAGAGAAAATATCTGAGTTTTAGAAAGAAGAAGATGTTTCCCAGTTCAATTTTGTTGAAGAAGTTTTGACAGATTGAAGTGAAAGATAAGAGAAAAGATCACAATGTTGTGTCCAGTTGATCATCGTACTTAGTGTTTATAATCAGGGAGAATCATACTCGGAGGAATCAGACTGGGAAAATCATACTAGGAAAATCAGACTTGCTTTTTTTATGAACAAAATTCAGAATGTTCTTACCATCTTTAGGGTAAGAAATTGATGAAGTGTTTTCAATTGAATACATTTATGGAATTCAAAATAATCATAGGTAACATGAGTAGTTACACAATCATTAAATTACCCTAATTTTTCTAAGAGGGTTCACATTCACTATTAGATTGTTTACATAGTGCTACACGAGTGAAAGGGTATATCCTACTTGATGTAATCAAATGATTGTTTTCTAGTGGATTTTGTGGTAGTGGATCACTTACATACAAAACCAAGGATGTAGCTATTCTTATTGAATAGTGAATCTTGTAAACACTTGTGTTCATGTGGATATGTGTTTGAATTGTTTTCAGTAGGGAATATAATCTTTAATAAGAGGTGAAGGATGTTTCATTTGAAAAGAAATATAAGAGAAAAAAGCATCACTGATACGCCCCTTCCCCCTCTCAGTGATACAATCATCCATTGGGCACTTTCAAGTGGCCCACCAAGGGGCCTAATGGCCCTAAATGGCTGAATGGGCCTAAAGGGCCTAAGTGGGAGAATGGGCTTAACTGGCGTAAGTGGCCTAATGGGAACAATGGGACTAATGGACTTAATGGGACTAACTATCCTAAGGGGCCTAATGGGACCAATGGGCCAACTGGACCTAACCGGCCTAAGTGGCTAAATAGGATAAATGGGCCTGAGTGGCCTAATGGGTTGAATGGGCCTAATGAGTCTAACGGGCCTAAGTGTCCAAATGTGCCCAATGAGCCTTGTGCGTCTAACTAGCCAAAGTGGACTAATGGGCATAACTAGCCTAAGTGGACCAATGGGCCTAATGGGCTGAACGGGCCAAAGTAGTATAATGGGACTAATGAGCCTAATGGGACTAACTAGCCAAAGTGTCTTAATGAGCCTAACTGGCTTTAAGTGGTATAATGGGCCTAATGGGCTAAATAAGCCTAAGTGTCGTAATGGGATAAATGAGCCTAAGTAGCCCAATGGGTTGAAAGGGCCTCAATGGACCAGTGGGCCTAATGGGATGAATGGGCCTAATGGGATGAATGGGCCTAAATGTCCTAATGGGCCTAAGTGGACTAATGGGCCTAATAGGCATAATTGGGCTAAGTGGATGAATGGTCCAAATGGTCTCAAGGGGTATAATGGACCTAAGTGAAAAAATGGGCCTAATGGGCCTAATGGGAATAAGTGGACTATTGCGCCTAATGGGCCTAAGTGACCTAAGTGTCCAAATGGGCCTAAGTGGTGTAATGGTCTAAATGGGCCTAAGTTGCCTAATGGGCCTAAGTGGCCTCATGGTCCAAATGGTCTTAATGTGCCTAAGTGGCCTAAGTGGCCTAATGGGCCTAAGTGGCCTAATCAGCCTAAGTGGCCTAATGGACCTATGTGGCCTAAGTAGCCTAATGGGCCTAATGGGCCTAAGTGGCCTAATAGGCCTAATGGGATTAATAAGTCTAATGGACCTAATGGGCATAATGGAACTAAGTGGTCGAAGTGTCCTAATGGAACTAATGGGTCAAAGTGGCATAATGGGCCTAATGGGCCGAAGTAGCCTAATGAGGCTAAGTGGCCCAATGGGCCTAAGTGGGCTAATGGGCCTAATGTGCATAATGGGCCTAAGTGGGCTAATGGGCCGAAGGGGCATAATAGGCCTAAGTGGCCTAAGTGGCCTAATGGATTTAATGGGCCTAAGTGGCCTAATGGGCCTAAGTGGACTTAGTGGCATAATGGGCCTAATGGGCCTACGTGTCCTAATGGGTCTAATGGGCCTCGGTGACCTAATGGGCCTCAGTGGCCTAATGGACATAATGGGCCTTAGTGGCCTAATGGATATAATGGGCCTAAGTGGCCTAAGTGGCTTAATGAGCTTAAGTGGACTAATGGGCCTAATGGGTCAGTGGCCTAATAGGCCTCATGAGCCTAAGTGGCCTAATGATCTGAATGAGACTAAGTGGCTGAATGGACATAATGGGACTCAATGTCCTAATTTTCCAAATGGGACTAAGTGGCCGAAGTGTCCTAATGGGCCAAATGGGCCTAAGTGGATGAATGGACCTAATGAGCCTAAGTGAAAAAATGAGCCTAATTAGCCTAAGTGGTTGAATGGGCCTAAGTGGCCTAATGTGCCTAAGTGGATGAATGGTCCGAATGAGCATAATGGTCCAAAGTGGCATGAGTGGCCTAATGGGCCAAATGGGACTAAGTGTCCTAATGGGCCTTAGTGGCTTAATGGGCCTAAATGGTCAAAGTGGCCTAATGGACCTAATTGGACTAATGGTCTTAATGGGCCTCAGTGGCCTAATGGGCGTGATGAGATTAAGTGTACTAATGGGCCTAATGAGATCTAAGGGGAATAAGGGGTCTAATGGGCCTAATATGTCTAATGGGCCTCAGTGGCCTAATTGGCCTAATGGGCTTGAGTGGCCTGAGTGGTCTAATGGGCATAATGGGCATAGGTGGCCTAATGGGCCTAAGTTGCCTAATGGGCCTATGTGGCATAATGGGATTAAGTGGCCTAAGTGGCCTAATGAGCCTAATTGGCCTAAGTAGCCAAATGGGCCTAATGGGCCTAAGTGGACTAATGGGCATAATAGGCCTTAATGGCCTAATGGGTCTAATGTGCCGAATGAGCCTAAGTGGCCTATATGGCCTAATGGATATAATGGGCCTGAGTGGCCTAATGGGCCTAGTGGGACTTAGTGGATGGATGAGCCTAAGTGGCCGAAGTGGATTAATGGGCCTAATGGGCATAAAGGGCCTAAGTGGCCTAATAAGCTGAATGGGCCTAAGTTGCCTAATGGGTCTATTGGGCCTTGGTGGTCTAATGGGTCTGATGGGTTGAATGGGCCTAAGTGGCTTAAGTGGATTAATAATCCTAATGGGCCTAAGTGGCCTAATGATTTGAATATGCCCAAGTGTCCTAATGGGACTAATGAGACTAATGGGTTTAATTGGCCTAATGGGCCTAAGTGGCCTAATGGGCCTAAGTGGCCTGATATGCCAAATGTGCCTAATGGGTCTAAGTGACTTGATGGGGTTAATGGGATTAATGGGCCTAAGTGGTCTAATGATCCAATTGGGCCTAAGTGGCCAAATAGGCATGATGGGCCCAATGGTCCTAAGTGGCCTAATGGGACCGATGGGCCTGATGGACCTAATGGGATTAATGGGCCTTGGTGACCTAATGTTGAATGCACCTAAGTGTAATAATGGGCTTGATGGGCCTAATGGGCCTCATGGACCTGATGGGAATAATGGGCCAAATGGGCCTAAGTGGCCTCATGGGATCGATGGGCCTAATGCGCTTGATGGGTTTAATGGGCCCATGTGGCCTAATGAGATGAATGAGCCAAAGTGGCCTAATGGTCCTCAAGGGCCTCATGTGCCTAATGGGCCTATGTGGCCTAATGGGCCTGATGGGATAACTGGGAAAATTGGGCCTCATTAGCCTCATGGGCCTCATGGGCCTAAGTGGCCTAAGTGTCTCAATGCACCTAATGGGCATAATGTGTCTAAATGGACTTTGTGGCCTAATGGGCCTAATAGGCCTAAGTGTCTTAATGAGCCGAGTGGGCCTAAGTGGCCTTATGGGCCTGAGTGGACTAATGGCCCTAATGGGCCTAATGAGTCTAAGTGTTCAAATGGGATTGATGGGCATAATGGGCCTCAGTGGCCTCATGGTCCCAATGGGCCTAATAGGCCTCATGGTTATAAGTGGACTAAGTAGCCTAATGGGCCTCATGGGACTAATGGGACTAATTTGCTTAATGGGCCTAAGTGGCCTAGTGGGCCTGATGGGCATAATGGACCTAATGGGCTGTAGGGACCCAATGGGCCTAGTTTGCCTAATGGGCCTCATTGGCCTAATAGCCATAATGGTTCTGAGTGGCCTAATGTGCCTAAGTGGCCCAATGGGCCTCAATGGCGCAATGGGCCTCAGTGGCCCAATGGGCCTCAATGGCAAAATGGGCCTAATGGGCTAGATAGGAAAAATAGGAACAATGGGAAAAGTGGCCCATTGAGCCTAAGTGGCCCAATGGGCCCTATGACCCTAATGGTCTGAATGGGCCTAAGTGGCCTCATGGGCCCAATGGGCCTAATGGGAATTAGTCACCTAATGGAAATAATGGGCCTAATGGGCCTCATGGGCCAAAGTGGACTCATGGGCATGATAGGCCAAATGGGCCTAATGGACCTGATGGGCCTTAGTGGCCGAATGGGCCCAGTGTGCCTAAAGGGCCTAATGGGCCTAAGTGTCCTGATGGGCCTAATGGGCCTCATGGTCCTAAAGGGACGAATGGGCCGAATGGGCCGAATGGGCTTAAGGGGCCTCATAGGCCTAATGGACCTAAGCGACCAAATGAGCCTAATGGGCCTAATCGGCCTAAGATGACTAATGGGACTAAGTTGTCTAATGGGCCTAATGGGTTAATGTGCCTAATGGGGTTAAGTGTCCTAATGGGCCTACGTGGCCAAATGGACCTAAGTGGCCTAATCGGTCTAATCAATCGAATGGGCCTAATGGGCCAAAGTGGCCTAAGTGTCTTAAAGGGCCTGATGGGCCTAATGGGACGAATGGGACCAATAGGTTTAATGGGACCAATGGGCCTAAGTGGCCTAATGGGCCTAAGTGGCCTAATGGGAATCAGCGGCCAAATGGGCCTAATGGGCCTAATGGGTTTAATGGGCATAATGGTCTTAAGTGGACTAATGGGATTAAGTGGACAAATGGGCATAATGGGCCTAAGTGGTCTCATGTGCCTAATGGGCTTAAGGGGCCTATGTGGCCTAATGGTCCCAAGTGGCCTAAGCCCCCTAATCGACTGAATGGGACTAATGGGTCTAAGTGGCCTAAAGGGCATAATGGGCCTAATGGTCCTAAGTGGCCTAAGTGTCCTAATCAGCCTAATTGACCGAATGTGACTAATGGGACTAATGAGCATAAGTGGCCTAATGGTCCTAATGCCTAAGTGGCCTAAGTAGACAAATGGACATAATGTGCCTATTGGGCATAATGGGCCTAAGTGGCCTAAGTGGTCTAATTTTCCTAATCAGAAAAATGGGCCTAATGGTCTTAAGTGGCCTAATGGGCCTAAGTGGCCTAATGGGCCTAAGTGGCCTAATGGGATTAATGGACCTAGGTGGCCTAATATGATTAATGGTCCTAATGGCCCTCAATGGGCTAATGGTTCTAATGGTCCTGTTGGGCCTCATGGACCAAAGTAGCCTAAGTAGTTTAATGGGACCCATGGTCCTAATGGGTCTAATGGGCCTAAGTGGCATGATGGGACTAATGGGTCTCATGGGTTGAATGGGCCTAATGGGCCTTAGGGGCCTAATGGGCCTTAGGGGCCTAATTGGCATGATTGGCCTCATGGCCATAATGGTCCCCATAGGCCCAATGTACCTAAGTGGGCCGATGAGCCTCAGTGGCCGAATGGGCCTAATGAGCCTAAGTGGCCTAATGGGCCTAATGGTCCTGATAGGCCAAATATGAACAATGGGGCAAAGTGAACTGGGTCTAAGTGGTCTAATGGGCCTAATGGGCCGACTGGGCCTGATGGGATGAATAGGCCTAAGTGGCCTAAGTGTCCTAATGGGCTTCATGGGCCTAAGTGGCCTAATGGGCCTAGTGGGTGAATAGGCATAAGTTTCCAAATGTGACTGATGGGCGTAATGGGCCTAATGGGTCTTCATGGTCTAATGGTCATAATAGGCCCAATGGTCATAGTGGGCCTCATTGGCCCAATGGGCCTGAGTGGCCTAATGGGCCTAATGGTCTTGATGGTCCTAATGGGCCAAATGGTTCTAATGGGCCTAAGTGGCGTAAGTGGCCTAATCTGCATAGTGGTCATAAATGGCCTAATGGTTCTAATGGGTCTAATGTATCTAATGGGCCTTAGTGGCAGAAGGGGAATGAGCGGCCCAATGGGAATAATGGGCCTAATGGGCCGAAGTGGCCTAAGTGGCCTAATGGGCCTAATGGCGATAATGGGCTTAATGGGATTAATGGGTCTATGTGGATTAAGGGACCCGATGGGCCTAAGTTATCAAACGGACCTAATGGGCCTAAGTGGTGGAATGGACCTAATGGGCCTAAGTGGTGGAATGGGCCTAAGAGGCCTATGTGGCCTAATGGGCCTAAGTGGCTAAATGGGCTTGATGAGCCTAATGGGCCTCAAGGGCCTCAAGGGCCAAATGGGCCTATGTGGCCTCATGGGCCAAATGGACCTAATGGGCATAAGTGGTATAATGGCCATAATGGGGTTAATGGGCCTCATGGGCCTCATGGGCCTCAATGGCCCGATGGGCCTCATGGGCCTCAGTGGGCTTATGGGCCTCATGGGCCTCAATGGCCCGATGGGCCTCATGGGCCTAATGGGCCTAATGGACCTAATGGGCCTAATGGCCCTCCTAGTCTTAAGTGACCTAGTGGTCTCAGTGAGCCTAAGTGGCTGAAGTGGCCTGATGGGCCTAATGGTCCTAAGTGGCCAAATGGGCCTAGTGGGCCTCATGTGCCTAATGGGCCTAAGTGGCACAATGGGTCTAATGAGCCTTATGGTCCTAATGGGTCAAATGGGCCTAAGTGGCCTCATGGACCCAATGGACTTGAAGGACCAAAGTGGACTAATGGGCCCAATGGGCCTAATGGGCCTAAGTGGTCAAATGGGCATGATGGGCCTAATGGGCCTCATTGCCCTAAGTGACCTAATTACCCTAATGGGCCTTAGTGGCCTAATGGGCATTATGGGCCTAAAGGGCCTAATGGGCTGAATGAGCCCAATTATTTTGATGGACCTAGTGGTCCTCATGGGCCTAATGAACCTAATGGGCCTAAGTTGCCTCATGTGCCCAATGGGAATAATGGGCCTAATAAGACTAAGTGGGCTAAGTGGGCCGAAGGGGGATAGTGGACTGAAGGGGCCAAGTGGCCTAACAAGCCTAATAGGCCCAATGGGACCAATGGGCCTCATGGGGCTAAGGGGTACAATAGGTTTAGTGGGCCTAATGGGACGAATGGGCCTAATGGGGCTCATAGGACGAATGAGACCAGTGAGCCCAAAGTGTCTAATGGTCTTAAGTGGCCTAAAGGGTCCAGTGGGCCTAATTGTATTAATGGGCCTAATGGGCCCAAGTGGCCTGATGAATTCAATGGGCCTCCTGGGACTCATGGGCCTCATGGGCCTAAGTGGACTCATGGGCCCAAAGGGCCTAATGGGCCTAAGTGTCCTAATGGGCGTGATGGTCCTCCTGGTTCTAATGGGCCTCATCGGAAGAATGCGACTCATGGGCCTGAAGGTCCTAATGGGCCTAATGGTCATCCGTGGACTGATGGGCCTAAGTTATCTAATGGTCCCAGTGGGCCTAATGGGTCTAGTGGGACTTATGGACCTAATGGGCCAAAGTGGCCAAAGTGGCCTAATCGGGCCAAGCGACCGAATGGGCCTAAGTTGCCTAAGTGGATTAACGGTTCTAATGGGCCTAATGGGCCTAATGGGTTTAATGGTCCTAATGGGACTAAGTGTCCTAATGGGACTAATGGGCTTATGTGGCCTAATCAGGCTAATCGATCGAATGGGCCTATTGGGCCTAAGTGGCCTAATTGGCTTAACAGGCCTAATGGGCCTAATGGGACTAATGGGAATAATGAGTTTATGGGCCTAATGGGCCTAAGTGCACTAATGGAATTAATGGGCCTATGTGACCTATTGGGCTAAATGGGCATAAGTGGACAAATGGGCCAAATGGTCCTAATGGACCTAATTGGTTTAATGGGCCTAAGGGGCCTAGGTGGTTGAACGGTCCTAATTTGCCTCATGGGCCTAACTGGCCTAAAGGGCCTAATGGGCCTAAGTGGACTAAGGGGAATAATGGTCCCAAGTGGCCTAATACCCCTAATCGACTGAATAGGCATAATGAGCCTAAGTGGCCTAATGAGTTTAATGGGTCGAAGAGGCCCAATGGGCCTAATGGACCTAATGAGTCTAATGGGCTGAAGTGGCCGAAGTGGCCTAATCGGCCTCATCAACCGAGTGGGACTAATGGAAATAATGGGTCTAAAGGGCCTAAGTGGTCGAATGGGACTCAATGGCCTAGTGGGCCTAAGTGGCTGAAATGGCCTAATGGGCCTAAGTAGCCTAATGGGTCTCAGTGGCCTTATGGGACTTATTTGCCTAATGGGGCTTAGTGGCCGAAATTACCTAATGGTCCTAAGTGGCATAATGGGACTAAGTGGCCTAATGGGCCTAAGTGTCCTAGTGGGCATAACTTCCCTAATGGGCCTAAGTGGCCTAATTTCCCTAATGGACATAATGAGCCTAAGTGGGATAAGTGGCCTAATGGGCCTAATCAGCTTAAGTGGCCTAATGGGCCAATGTGTACTAATGGGTCTAAGGGGCCTGAGTGGTTTAATGGGATTAATGGGCCTTAGTGGCCTAATCGGCCTAAGTGTCATAATGGGACTAATAGGCCTTATGGTCCTTAGTGGCCTAATGGTCCTAATGATCCAAAAGGGCCTAAGTGGCCTAATGGGACTAATGGGCCCAATGGGCCTAAGTGTCCTAATGAGGAGAATGAGCCTAAGTTTCCTAATGGGCCTAATGGGCCTCAGTGGCCTAATGAGCATAATGGGCCTAAATGGCCTAAGTGGCGTAATGCGCTGAACGGGCCTAAGTGGCCTAATGGGCCTAATGGGCATGAGTGGACTAATGGGCATGATGAGTCTGATGGGCCTAATGGTCCAATGTGGCCTAATGCATTGAATGGACCTAAGTGGACTGATGGTCCATATGGGCATAATGTGTCAAATGGGCCAAAGCGGCCTGATGGGCTTGATGGGCTTGATGGGTCCAATGGGCCCATGTGGCCTAATGAGCTCAATGTGCCTAAGTTGACTAATGGTCCAATTGGGCCCCATGGTCCTGATGGGCCTAAGTGATGAGTTTGAGGGGCCTGATGGGCCTGATGGGCCTCAGTGGCCTTAGTGGCCTCATGAACCTCATGGGCCTAATGGGCCTAAGTGGCCTAATTGGCCTATAGGGCCTAATGGTCATCAGTAGCCTAATGGAACCAATGCGCATAATGGGCCTGATTAGACTAATGGCCCTGATGGCCCTAATGGGTGAAATGGGCCTATGTGCCTTAATGTGCCTAAGTGGCCTTAATGGCCTAGTGGGCCTAAGGGGCCTAAGTGGCCTAATGAGCAGAATGTGCTTAAGTTGACTAATGAACCTAATGGGCCTAAGTGGCCTCATGGGCTTGATGGGAGTCAGTGGACACATGTTCCTAATGGGATGAACTCGCATAATGGGCCTAAGTGGCCTAATGGGACTAAGTGGCCTAAGTGACCTAGTTGGCCTAAGTGGACTAATTGGCCGAATGGGCCTCAGTAGCATAATGGGCCTAATGGTCCCAATAAGACTAAGTGTCCTAAGTCACCTAATGGCCCTAATGGTCCTAGTGGGCCTTAGTGAAAAAAAATGGGCCTAATGGTCCTAATGGGCCTATGTGGCCTAATTGGCCTAATGGGCCTAAGTGGCCTAATGAGCCGAATGGGCCTAAGTGGCCTAATGAGCCTAATGTGCATGAGGGATGAAATGCCCTAATGCGCTGAATGGGCCATAGTGTCCCATTGGGCCTAATCAGCCTAATGGGCCTAAGTGGCTAAAATTGCCTAATGGGTCTAAGTGGCCGAATTGGCATAATGGGCCTAAGTGGCCCAATGGGACTAAGTGGCGTAATGGGCCTAAGCAGGCTAATTGGCCTAAGTGGATTCATGGGTTTGTTGGGCCTAATGGGCCTAATGGGCCTCTGTGGACACATGTGCCTAATGAACTTAATGGGCCTAAGTGGTATAATGTGCCTAAGTGACCTAATTGGCCTAAGTGGACTAGTGGGCCTAATAGGCCTTGTTGGCCAAATGGGCCAAATGGGCCTAATTGGACTAATGGGCCAAATGGGACTAAGTGGCCTAAGTGGCCTAATGGACCAAATGGGCGTAAGTGGCCAAATGGGCCTAATGTGCCTAATGAGCCTAATGAGCCTAAGTGGCCTAATGGCCCTAATGGTACTAATGGGCCTAAGTGGCCTAATGGGACTTCGTGGGACTAAGTGGACCAATGGGACTAAGTGGCCTAATGGTCGTAATGGGACTAATGGGCCTAAGTTATCTAATGGGCCTAATGGGGCTAATGGACATAATGGGCCAAAGTGGCCAAAGTGGCCTAATGGGCCAAATGGGCCTAAGTGGCCCAATGGACCTAAGTGGCCTAATGGGCCTAATGGGCCTAAGTGGCCTAATAGGCCTCAAGAGCCTAATGGGTCTTAGTGGCCTAATGGGCCTAAATGTCCTAAGTGGACTAATGGTCTTAATGGGCCTAATTGGCCTAATAGGGCCTTAGCAACCTAATGGGTCTAATGGTCCTAAGTGGCCTAATGGGCCTAATGGGGCTAATGGGGCTAATGGGCCTCATTGGACTAATGGGCATAATGGGCCTCAATGGACTAAGTGGCATAATGTCCCTAATGTGCCTAATGGGCCTAAGTGTCCTAATGGGCCTAAGTGGCATAATGGGTTGAATGGGTTGAACAAGACTAAGTGTCCTAAGTTACATAATAGGCCAAATGAACAAAATGGGTCTGATGGGCCTGATGAGCCTAATGGGATTAATGGGCCTAAGTGGCCTAATGAGTCAAATGGTCCTAAGTGGCCTAATGGGACTGATGACCATAATGGGATGAATGGGCCTAAGTGGCCTCATGGGTTTGACGGGTCTGGTAGGTCTAATGGGCTTAAATGGCCTAATGAGTTGAATGGGCCTAAGTGACCTAATGGGCCTAATGGGTGTAATGGGATTAAGCTGCATAATGGATCTGATGAAACTAATGGTCCAAATGGTCCTCAGTGGCCTCATGGGCCACATGGGCCTAATGGGCCTAAGTGGCCTAATGAGCTGAATGGGCCTAAGGGGCCTAATGGGCCTAATGGTCCTATGTGGCCTAATGAGTCTATGTGGCCTAATGGGATTGATGGGCCTAATGGGCCTCAGTGGCCTCATGGGCCTAACAGGAATAATGGGCCAAAGGGGCATAAGTAGCCTAATGGGCCTAATAGGCCTAATGGGCCGAATAGGCCTAAGTGGCCTAATGGGGATGATGAGCCTAGTGGGCCTTCGTGGCCTAATGGGACTCATGGTCCTAACGAGCTTGATTGATCTAATGTCCATAATGGGCATTAGTGGCCCAGTGGGCCTAATGGGTCTAAGTGTCTTGATGGGCCTTTGTGGTCGAATGGGCCGAATAGGACTAATGGGGCTGATAGGCCCAATGGGCCTAATGGGCCCAAAATGAATAACTAGTTGAATGGGCTGAATGGGCTAAATTGGCCTAATGGGCCTAATTGGTATAATATGCATGATGGACTTAAAGTGCCTCATGGGCTTAATGGGTCTAAGTGGCCTAAGTGTCCTAATGGGCATCATGGGCCTAAGTGGCCTAATGGGCCAAGTAGGCCCAAAGGGAATTAGTGGACAAATTGTCCTGATGGGCGTAGTGAGACCAATGGGCCTTAGTGGACTAATGGGCCGAATGGGCCTGATAAGCCCAATGGGTATAATGGGCCTCACTTGACCAGTTGGCCTAATGGGTCTAATGGGCTTCATGGGCCTCATGGGCATGATGGGCCTCATGGGAATGATGGGCCTCATGGTCCTAATGGGCCTATGTGGCTTAAGTGGCCTGATGGGCATAATGGGTCTAAGTGGCCTAATAGGCCTTAGTGGTCGAATGGGCCTCATATGTCTGATTGGCATATTGAGCATAATGGACCTAATGGTCTTAATGGGCCTAAGTGGCCTAAGTGGCATAAGTGGCCTGATGGGCCTAATGAGCCTAATGGTATTAATGGGCCCAAGTGGATTAATTGGCCCAATGGGCCTAAGTGGCCTAATGGGCCTAAGTGGTGGAATGGACCTAATGGGCCTAAGTGGTGGAATGATACTAATAGTCCTAAGTAGCCTAATGGGCCTAATGGGACTAAGTGGTGAATGGGGTCGATGAGCTTAATGAGACTCAAGGGCCCCAAGGGCCATATGGGCTTCCTGGGTCAAATGGGCCTAAATGGCCTCATGGGCCCAATGGGCCTAATGGGAATAATGGGCCTCATGGGACGAAGTGGCCTCATGGGCCTAATGAGCCGAATGGGTCGAATGGCCCTCATAAGCCTAAGTGGCCTAATGGGCCTAGTGGGCCTAATGGGACTAAGTGGCCTAATGGGATGAATAGGCCTAAGTTGCCGAATGGTCCTAGTGGGCCTAATGGGCCTAATGGGCCTAAGTGGCCTGATGGGTCGAATGGGCTTCATGGTTCGAATAGGCCGAAAGAACCAAATGGGCCTAAATGGCATCATGTGCTCAATGGGCCTAATGGACATAAGTGGACTAATGGGCCGAATGGCCCTAAGTGGCCTAATGGGCCTGATGAGCCTAATGGGCCTCATGGACCTAAGTGGCCTAAGTGGCCTAATTGGCCAAAGTGGCATAATGGACTGAGTGGGCCTAAAGGGTCGAATGGGCCTAATGGGATGAATGAGCCTAATTAGTCGGATGAGCCTATTGGGCCTCATGGGCCTAATGGGACCAATGGGACTAAGTATCCTAATGGTCCCAATGGGAATAATGGGCCTAATGGGCCTAAGTGGCCTAAGTGGGCCTAAGTGCTCAAATGGGTCGAATTGGCCTAAGTGGTCAAATGGGTCGAATTGGCCCAAGTGGCCTAATGGGCCTCATGGGCCTAAGGGACCCAATGGGCCTAATGGGATGAATGGGACTAGTTGGCCCAATGGGCCTAATGGATCTAAGTAGCTTAATTGGTCTAAGTGGCCTAAAGGGGTTAGTGGGCCTGATGGGATTGACAGGCCTAATTGGACTATTGGGAAAAAGTGGCCTGATGGGACTAATGGGCCTCATGGGCCTGATGGGCCTAAGTGTCCAAATGGGCCTCATGGGCCTAATGGGATTCATGGGGGGAATGCCCCTCGTAGGACTAATGGTCCTGATGGGCCTAATGGGCCTAATGGGCCTAAGTGTCCTAATGGGCTGAATGGGACTAAGTTCCGTGATGGTCCTAATGGGACTAATGGGGCCAAAGGGCCTAATGGGGCTAATGGGCCTAATGGAAATAATTGGCCTAATCAAGTTAATCGATCGAATGGGCCTAATGGGACTAAGTGGCCTAAGTGGATTAACGGGCCTAATGGGTCTAGTGGGAGTAATGGGTTTAATGGGACGAATAGGACTATGTTTACTAACGGGCCTAATGGGCCTACATTCCCTATTAGGCATAAGGGGCCTAACTGGCCTAATCGGGTGAATCGACCAAATTTGCCAAGTAGGCCTACGCGGCCTAATGGTCCTAACATGCCTAATGTTTCTAATGGGTTTAATGTGCCTAATGGGTCTTTGTGGTTGAATGGGTCTACGTGGCCTAATGGGCCTATATGGCCGAATGTGCCTAGGTAGCCAAATGGGCCTAATGTGCCTAATGGGACTAATGGATTTAATGGGCCGAATGGGCCTATATGGCCTAATAGTCCTAATGGGCCTAATGAGACTAAGTGATCTAACCCCCCTAATCGACTGAATGGGCCTAATGGGCCTAAGTGGCCTAATGGGCATAATTGACCTAATTGGACGAATCGGCCTTTTGGGCCTCAGTGGGTTAATGGGCCAAATGGGCATAAGTGGATAATGATCCTAATGGGCCTAAGTGGCCTACTCGCACTAATTGACTAAATGGGCCTAATGGGTCTAATGGGCCTAAGTGGCCTAATGGGCATAATGGGACTAAGTGGCCTAATGGGCCTAATGGCCTAAGTGGCCTAATTGGCCTAATCGGTCAAATGGGACTAATGAGCCTAATGGGCCTAAGTGGCTTAATGGGCCTAGTGGGCATAATGGGCCTAATGCATAAGTGTCCTAAGTGTCCTAATGGGCCTAATGGGCCTAATGGGCATAATGGGATTAAGCGGCCTAAGTGGTATAATTGGCCTAATCAACCAAATGGGCCAAATGGGCATAAGCGGCCTAATGGGCCTAAGTGTCCAAATGGGCATAATGGGATGAAGCAGCCTAATGGGCCTAGTGCCCCAAGTGGTCTAATCGACAAAATCGAACGAATGTGCCTAATGAGCCTAAGTGGCATAATGGGCCTAAGTGTCCTAATGGGCCCAAGTGGCCTAAGTGGCCTAATCTGCCTAATTGACCAAATGGGCCAAATGGGCCTGAGTGGAATAATGGGGCAAAAGAGGCTAATGGGCCTAAGTGGCCGAATTGGTCTAATAGACCGAATGGGCCTAAGTAGCCTAGTCGGCCTAATCGATCGAATGGGCCTAATGGGCTTAGTGGGCCTAAGAGGCCTAATGGGCCTAATGTGCCTCATGGGTCTAAGTGCCCTAAGTGCCTAATCGGCGTAATTGACCAAATGGTATTAATGGGCATAAGTGGCCTAATGGGTCAAATGGTCCTAATGGGTCGAATGGATCCAAGTGGCATGAGTAGCTGAATCGACTTAATTGACCGAATAGGTCTTATGGGCCTAAGTGGCCGATTGGGAATAATGGGACTAAGTGGCTAAAATGGCCTAATAGGTGAAATTGGCCTAATGTGTTTAATGGGCCTAAGTTGAAGAATGAGCTTAAGTGGCATAATGGGCCCAATGGGCCGAATGGGCGTAAGTGGCCTAATGGGCCTTGTGGGTCTAAGTGGTCAAATGGGCCTAATGCGCCTCATTCTCCTAATGTGACTAATGGGCATAAGTGGACTAATGGGATTAGTGTGCCAAAGGGGCCGAATGTGCCTAATTTGCCTAATGGTCCTAATTGTTCTAATGAGCCCAAGTGGCCTTATGGCCCTAATGGGCAGAATGTGCCTAATGGGCCTAATGGGCCTGAGTGGCCGAATGGGCCAATCGTCCTAAGTCACCTAATGGGACTAAGTGGCCTAATGGGCCAAATGGGATGAATGGGCCTAATGGATCTCAGTGGCCTTATGGGCCAAATGGGAAAAATGGGCATAATGGGACTAATTGGCCTAATCGGACAATGGGCCTAAGTTTTCTAATGAGACTAATGGGACTAAGTAGCCTAAGTGGCATAATCGGCCTAATCGGCCTAATCAAACGAATGGACCTAATGGGCCTGATGGGCCTAAGTGGAATAATGGGCCTAATAGGCCGAAGTGGCTGAATGGACCTGAGGTCTGATGGGCCAAAATGGCCTTAGGGGCCTAATGGGCCTTGTGGGCCTAAGTGACCTAATGGGGGCCTTATGGGCATAAGTGGCCTCATGGGCTTAATGGGACCAAGGGGCCTATATGGCCTAATAGGCCCAATGGGATTAATGGTCTTAATGTGCTTAATAGGCCTAGGTACCAAATGGACCAAATGGGCCAAATGGGTCTAACTAGCCTATGGGGCCTAATGGGCCTAAGTGGCCAAATGAGCCTAAGTGTTCTAATGGGCTTAATGGGCTTAACGGGTCTAGTGTCCAAATGGGACTAATGGGCCTAAGGGGATGAATGTTCCCAATTAGCCTAAGTGGCCTAATGGTCCTAGGTGACCTAATGGGCCAAAGTTTCCTAATCGTCCTAATGGGCTTAATGGTCTGAATGGGCCTAATGGGCCTAATGTGCCTAATGGACCGAATAAGCCTAATTGGCTTAAGGGGCCTAATGGACATAATGGGCCAAAGTTTCCTAATCGTCCTAATGGGATTAATGGGTCTAATGGCCCTAATGTGCCTAAGTATCCTATTGGGTATAAGTGGCCTAATTGACCTAATGGGATTAATGGGACGAGTCAGCCTAAGAGGCCTAATGGGCCTAATGATCCTTAGTGGCCTAATCGCCCAAATGTGCCTAATCAGCTGAATAGGCCAAAGTGGCCTAATGGGCATAATGGGCTTAATGGACCTAGGGGCTAAATGGGCATAATGGTCCGAATGGGCCTAATGGGATGAATGGGCCTAATTAGCCTAAGTGGCCTAATAGGCTAATGGTCCTAATAGGCCTACTATGCCTAGTGGCCTAATCGGCCTAATGGGATTAATGGTCCCAGTGGGCCTAAGTTGTCTAATGGGCCTGATGGGCCTATGTAGCCCAACCAGCCTAAGTAGCATAATAGGCCTAATTGGTCCAATGGGCCCAATGGGCCGAATGAGCCTAAGTGGCCTAACTGTCTAAATAGGCCTAATGGGACTAAGTGGCTGAATGGTCTAATGGGCCTAATGGCCCTAAGTGGAATGATGGCCCTAATGAGATTTAGTGGCCACATGGGCCTAAAGGGACTTAGTGGCCTAATGGGCCCTAATGTCCTCATGGTCTTAGTAGACCTAATGGGCCTAATGGGATGAATGGGCATAGTGGGCCTAGTGGGCATAATGGGACTAAGTAGCTGAGTGGGCCTAATGGGATGAATGGGCTAAGTATCCAAATGGGCCTAATGGGCCTAAGTTGCCTAATGGGCATAATAAGCCTAAGTGGCATAATGAGCCTAAGTGGCCTAATGGGACTAATGGGCCTAAGTGTCATAATTGGACCAATGGGCCTAAGTTGCCTAATGGGCATAATTGTCCAAAGTGGCCTAATGGGCCTAAGTGAAAAATGGGCCTAATGGGTCGAAATGTTCTGATGAGTCTAATGGGCCTAAGTGGCCTAATGGGCTCAATGGGCCTAATGAGCCTAAGTGGTTGAATGGGCCTAATGGGTTGAAGTGGCCTAATGATCCTAATGTGCCTAGTTGGCATAATCGTCCTAAGTGGCCTAATGGGTCTAAGTGGCCTAATGGGCCTAATGGTCCTAATTGGATTACATAGCCTAATGGTCCAAATGGGGTGAAGTGGGCTAATGGGCCTAATGGTCCTAATGGTCCTAAGTGGACTAATGGGCCTAAGTGGCCTAATGGGCCTAAGTGGCCTAATGGGCCTAATTAAACTAAGTGGCCTAATGTGCCTAATTGGATTAATAGACCTAATGGTTCTAATGGGCCAGAGTGGCCTAATGGTTCTATTGGGTCTAAGTTGCCTAATGGGCATAAGGGGCCAAATGAGCCTAATGAGCCTCATGGGCCTCATGAGACTAAGTAGCCTCATGGGACTCATTGGCCTAAGTGGATTAATGGGATTAATGGACCCAAGGGGCCTAATGGGTTTAAGCAGCATAATGGGATGAATAGGGTTAATGGGACTTGGAGACAAATGGGCCTAATGGGTCAAATGGACCTAATGAGCCGAATGGGACTAATGGGCCTAAGTGGCCTAATGGGCCTAATTGACCTAAGTGGTTTAATGGGCCTAAGTGGATTAATCGATCTAATGGGATTAATGGGCCTAATGTCCTAATGGGACTAAGTGGCGTAATGGACCTAAGTGGCCTAATGGGCCTAAGTGGCCTAATCTGCCTAGGTGGCCTAATGGGCCTAAGTGGCCTAAGTGGCCTAATGGGGCTAATGGGCCCAAGTGGCCAAATAGGCCTAATGGTGATAATGGGCACAATGGGCCTAATGGGAATAAGTTTTTTAATGGGCTAAGTGGCCTAATCGGCCTAATCGGCCTAAGTGGGCTAATGGGCCTAAGTGGCCTAATGGGCTTAATGAGATTAATGGGCCTAGGGGCCAAATGGGTTGACTGGGCTGAATGAGCCTAATTGGCCTAAGTGTCCAAATGGGCCTAAGTGGCCTGATGGGCCAAAGTTGCCTAATCGACTTAATTGGTCAAATGGGCCTAAGTTTCCTAATGGACCAAATGGGCCTAATTGGCTTAATGGGGCTAACAGACCTAATGGGCATAAGGGGCCTAATGAGACATAGTTGCTTAATCGACCTAATGTGCTTAATTGGACTAATGGGCTGAATGGGCCTAAGTGGCATAATGGGCCAATGTGTCCTAATCTTTCTAATGGGCTTAATGGGCCTAGTGGACCTAAGTGGCCTAATTGGCATAATGGGCCTTAGTGTCTTAATCGACATAATGTACCTAAGTGGCCAAATTGGCTTAATGGGCCTAACATACTTAGGGGCCAGATGGGCCTAATGGGGGGCCAAATGTACCTAATGGGCCTAATGGGTTGAATGGGCCTAATTAATCTAAGTGGCCTAGTGGGCCTAATTGGAATAATGGGCCTAAGTGGGATAATGGGTCTAAGTTGCCTAATTGGCCTAATGAACTTAATGGGCCTAAGGGGCCTAATTGGTCGAATGGGCCTAAGTGGACTAATGGGCCCAAATGGCCTCACTGTCCTAATGAGATTAATGGGATAAGGGGTGCCTAAGTGGCCTAATGGGACTCAGTGGCCTAATGGGCCTAATGGGCTGAAGTGGCCAAAGTGGCCTAATGGTCCTAATGGGCCAAAGTTGCAAAATGGGCCTAAGTGGCCAAATGGACCTAAGTGACCTAATTGTCCTAATGGGCCTAATTGGCCTATTGGGCCTAAAGGACCTAGGTGGCCTAATGGGTCTAGGTGGCCTAATGGGTCTAATGAGCCTAAGTGGCCTAATGGGCCGAAGTTGCCAAATGGGCTTAATGGACATAATGGGTCTAAGTGGACTAAGTGGATTAATGGGTCTAAGTGGCCTAATGGGCCTAAGTGACCTAATGGGCCTCAGTGGAATAGTGGGCCTAAGTGGCCTAATAGGCCTAAGTTTCTAAATGGGCCTAAGGGGCCTAATGGGCCTATGTGGCCTAATGGGACTTAGTGGCCTAATGGGTCTAATGGGACTAAGTGGCCTAAATGGATTGATGGTACTTAGTGGCCTAATGGGCCTAATGGGCCAAATGGTCCTCAGTTTCCCAATTGCCCTAATCGTCCTAAGTGGCCGAATTGGCTTATTGGGCCTAAGTGACCAAATGAGCTGAATTACTCTAAGTGGCCTAATGGGCCTAATGGTCCTTAGTGGCCTAATGGGCTTAAGTGGCCTAATGTTTCTAAGTTTCCTAATGGTCCTAAGTGGCCTAATTGGACTAATGGGACTCAATGGCCTAATTGGCCTAATGGGCCTAAGTGGCCTAAATAGCCTAATGGGCCTTAGTGGCCTTATGGGCCCAATGGGTCTCAGTGGACTAATGGGCCTAATCGTCCTAAGTGGCCTAAGTGGCCTAATGGGCCTAATGGTCCTAATGGGCCTCAGTGACCTAATGGGCCTAATGGTCCTAATGGTACTTAGTGGCCTAATGGTCCTTAGTGGCCATAGTGGACTAATGGGCCTAGTGGGCCTAAGTGGCCTAATGGGTAAAAGTGGCCGAATGGGCCTAATGGACATAATGCGCCTAAGTTTCCTAAGTGTCTTAATGGGACTAATGGGACTAAGTGGCCTAATGGGCCTAAGTGGCCTAAGTGGACGAATGGGCCTAATGGGCCTCAGTGGCCTAATGGGCCTTAGTGGCCTATTGTGTCTAAGTGGCCTAATGGATCCAAGTGGTCTAATGGGCATAAGTGGACTAATAGGCCTAATGAGACTCAATGGGTTAATGAGCCTAATGGTCCTAAGTGGCCTAAAAGGCTCGATGGGCTTAGTGGCCTAATGGGATAAATGGGCCTAATGGGCCTAAGTAACAAAATGAGATGAATGGTCCTAATGGTCCTCAATGACCAAATGAGCCTAATTGGCCTAAGTGGACTAATGGGCCTAAGTGGCCTAATGGGACTGATTGGCCTGATGGGACTAATGGGACTGATTGGCATGATGGTCGTAATTGACCTCATGGGCCTAAGTGTCCTAATGGTCCAAATAGGCCCCAGTGGCCTAATGGGCCTGATGGACATGATGGGGTTAATGATCCGAATGGGCCTAAGTATCCAAATGGGCCCAATGAGCCTAATGGATCTAAGTGGCCTGATGGTCCTGATGGTCCTAATGGGCCTGATGGGCCTAATGGGCCCAAGTGGCCTAATGAGATGAACGGACCTAAGTGGCATAATGGTCCTGATGGGCCTGATGGGTGTGATGGGATGAATGGGTCTGAGTGGCTGAATGGGCCTGATGGTTCGAATAGGCCTAAGTCACCCAATGATCCGAATTGGCCTAAATGGCCTAATTTTCCAAATGAACATAAGTGGATGAATGGTCATGATGGGCCTGATGGACCTGATGGGCCCATTGGGACCAATGGGCCTCAAATACCTCATGGGCCTGATGGCCTCATGGGATTCATGGGCCCAAGTGGTCTAATGGGCCTAATGGCCCTTAGTGGCCTAATGGGCCTAATTCGGCTAATGGACCTAAGTAGCCTAATGGGACTAGTGTTCCTCAGTGTCTTAATGGGCCTAAGTGTCCTAATGGTCCTAGTGGGCCTAAGTGGCCTAAAGAGCTGAATGGGTCTACGGGGTCTAATGGGCCTAAGTGGACTAATGGGCGTGATGGGCCTCAGTGGCCTCATGGTCCTAATGGGGTTAAGTGTCCTAAATATATTAATGGGCCTAATGGACCTAATAGGCCTAAGTGACCTAAGTATCTTAATGGGCTTAATGGGCCTAAGCGGCCTAATGGGAATGATGGGCCTGATGGGCCTAACGGGCCTTAGTAGCCTAGTTGGTCTCATGGGCCTAATTGGATGGATAGACCCAATGGGACTAATGGGACTTATGGGCCTTATGGGCCTTATGGGCCTAAGTGGCCTAATGGGAAAAATGAGCCTAAGTGTCCTAATGGTCCCGATGGGCCTGATGGGCCTAATGGGTCTAATGGGCCTAATGGACCTCACTGGTCTAAGTGGTCCAATGGACCTCATGGGCCTTAGTGTTCTAATGGGATGAGTGAGACTAATGGGCCTAAGGGGCATAATGGTCTTGATTTTCCTAATGGGGCTCAGTGACTGAATGTGACAAAAGAGCCTAAGGGGCCTAGTAGGCCTAATGGGCATAATGGAACCTAGTGACCCAATGAGCCTAATGGGCCTAAGTGGCCTAACGGGCCAAATGGCCCTAATGGACCTAATGGGCCTAAGTTTCCTAATGGGATTGATGATCCTAATGGGGAAAATGAGCCTAAGTGGCCTAAGTGGCCTAATGGACATAATGGGCCTAAGTGGTATAATGGGCCTAATGGGCCTAAGTGGCCTAATGGGCATGATGTGCCTATTGGGCCTAATAGGATTCAATGGTCTAATGGTCCTCATAGGCGTGATAGGCCCAATGGTCATAATGGGCCTAATGGAAAAAATGGGCCTAAGTGGCTTAGTGGGCCCAATGGGACGAAGTGGCCGAATGGGCCTAAGTGGATGAATGACCCTAATGGACCTAAGTGGCAGAATGGGTCTAATGGGCCTAAGTGGCCTAATGTTTCTAAGTGGACTCATGGGCCTAATGGGGCTCATGGTACTAAGGGGCCTGAGGGGCCTAAGTGGCCTAACGATCCTAGCAGTCCTAATGAGCCTAAGTCACCTAATGGGCCAAATGGGTTTAAGTGGCTGAATGGGCTAAATGGGATTAATGTGACTAGTGGGACTAAGTGGCTAATGGGACTAATGGGCCTAAGTGGCCTAATGAGCCAAATGGGCCTAGGTGGCCAAATGGGCCTAAGTGGTCCACTAGGCCTAATTTGCTTGGGTGGCCGAATGGGCCTAATGGGCCTAATAGGACTAAGTGACTGACCTAATGGGCCTAAGTATCATAATGGTATGAATGGGACCAATGGGAACAATGGTCCAATGAGCCTAATGGGGCTAATATGCTTAATAGGATTAACATACCTAGGTGATAAATGGGCCGAATGGGCCGAATGGGCCTAAGTGGACTAATGGGCCTAAATGGCCTAAGTGGCCTAATCGACCTAACAGTCTTAATGGTCCTAATGAGACAAATGGGCCTAATGGGACTAAGTAGCCTAATGGCTCTAAGGGGCCTAATGGGACTAAGTGGTCAAATGGGCCTCGGTGGCCTAATGGGCTTAATGGGATTAACAGGGCTAGGGAAAAAATGGTTCTAATAGGTCGAATGGGACTCAGCGGCCTAATGGGCCTAAGCATCCTAATGGGCCTAGGTGGAATAATCACCCTAATGGTCTTAGTGGGTCTAAAGGGCCTAATGGGCCAAAGGGGCCTAATGGGTATAAGATGTCTAATGGGATTAGGTGACCTAATGGGCTTAATGGGCTTTATGGGCATAGGGTCCAAATGGTCCAAATGGGCCAAATTGACCTCAATGGCCTAATGTGCCTAATGGGTTAAAATGGCCTAATGGGCCAAAGTAGCCTAATTGGCCTAATGGGCATAATGGGCCCAATGGTCCCAATGGTCCAAATGGGCCTAAGTGGCCTAATGGGCCTAATGGGCTGAATGAGCCTAATTGGCCTCATTGGACCAATGGGCCAAAGTGGCCCAATGGGCCAAAGTTTCCTAATCTGCCTATTGGGATTCAGGGGCCCAATGGGTCAAATGGGCCAAATTTTCCTAAGTGGCATAATGGGCCTAAGTGGCCATATCAATCTAATTTTCTTAATGGGCATAATGGGCCTAAGTGGCCTAATGAGCCTTAGTCACCTAATCGGACTAATTGGGATAAGTGGAATAATGGGCCTAAGTGGACTAATGATATTGATGGGATTAGCGGGCCTACGGGCCTAATGGGCCTAATGGGATGAATGGACCTAATTTTCCTAAGTGGCCTAATGCGCCTAATGGGCCTAAGTGGCCTAATGGGCCTAAGTTGCCTAATCGGACTAGTGGGATTAATGGGCCTAATGGGCCTAATGGGACTAATGGTCCTAGTGCGTCTAATGCTCCTAAGTGGCCTAATCGGCGTAATGAGAATAATGGACCTAATGGGCCTAAGTGGATTAATGGGCCTAAGTGTCTTGATCGTCCTAATGGGCCTAAGTGGCCTAATAGGCCTAAGTGTCCCAATGGGCATAAGTGGCCTAAGTGGCCTAACAAAACTAATTGGCCTAAGTGGCCGAATGGGTCTAAGTAGCCCATGTGCCTAATGGGAATAATGGGTGTAAGTGGCCTAATGGGCCTAATGGGACTAAGTGTCTTGATAGGCCTAATGGGACTAAGTGGCCTCATGGACCAAAGGGACCCTTGTGTCCTATTGGGAATTAGTGACCTTATTGGTTAAATAGGTCGAATAGGCATAATGGGCCTCAGTGGCCTCATGGGCCAAATAGGCCTAATGGGCCTAATTGGCCTAATGGTCCAAATGGGACTAATTGGTCGAATGGGCCTAATGGCCCAATGGACTTAATGGGTTTAATGGGCCTCAGTGGCCTAATGGACCAAATGGGTGTAATGGGCTAAAGTAGCCAAATCGGTGTAATGAGGCTAAGTGGACTAATGGGCCCAATGGTCCTAAGTGGCTTAATGGGTCGAATGGGCAGAATGGGCCTAAATGGCCCAATTGGCCTAAAGGGACTAAATATCCCAATGGGCCTAAAGGGCCTAATGGTACAAAGTTTCCTAATGGACCTAAGTGGATAAATGGGCCAAAGTAGCCTAATGGGGCTAATGATCCTAAGTGTCTAAATGGGACGAAGTGGCCAAATAGGGCTAATGGGCCTAAGTGGCAGAATGGGCTTACGTGGATCAATGTGTCTAATTGGCCTAATGGGTGTAAGTGTCCTAATGGGTCTAATTGTCCTAATGGGTCGAAGTGGCCTAATGGACTTAATGGGGCCAAGTGGCTGAATGAGCCAAATGGGCCTAAGTGGACCAACTGGCACAATAAACCTAATAGGCCAAATGGGCTGAATGGGCCTAAGTGGACTAATGGGTTTGATGGGCCTAAGTGGTCTGATGAGCCTCATGGGCCCAAGTGGCCTAATCGACCAAATGGGCCTAATGGCCCTAAGTTTTCTAATGGGCCCAAGTTTCCAAATGGGCCTATTGGGGATTAGTGGCCTAGTTGGCCTAATTTCCCTAAGTGGCCTAATGGGCCTAACTTGACGATTGGGATGAATGGGCCTAATGGGACTAAGTTTCCAAATGCGCCTTATTGGTCTAATGGAACTAAGTTTCATAATGTGCTTAAGTGGCATAATGAGCCTATGTGGCTCAAATGGGCCTAACATTCCGAATGGGCCTAATGGGCCTAAGTGGCCTAATGGGCCTAATGGCCCGAATAGGCCTAAGGGGACCAATGGTATGAATGGGCCTAATGGTCCAAAGTGGACTAATGGGTCTAATGGGCCTAATGTGTCTAAGGGGTCGGATGGGCCTAATGGGCCGAACGAGCCTAATGGGCCACATGGGCCAAAGTGGCCTAATCGGCCTAATGGGCCTAAGTGGCCTAATGGTACTAAGTTGCCTCATGAGAAAATGTGGCCTAATGTGCCTAATGGGCCTAAGTGGCCTAATGGGCCTAAGTGGCCTGAGTGGCCTAATGGACCGAAGTTGTCTAATGAGCCTAATGGGCCTAAGTGACCTAATGGGGATAAGTGGCCAAATGTGCCTAAGTGGCCTCATGGGCATAATGGGGCTAATTGGCCTAGTGGGCCTAATGGTCCTAATACGCCAAATGTGCCTAATGGGCCAAATAGGCTGAAGTGGCCTAATGGGCCTAAGTGGCATAAAGGTCCTTTAGGGCCTAATGGGACTTAGTGGGCTCATGGGCATATGGGGCATAAGTGTCCTCATGGGCGTAAGGGGCCTAAGTGGCCTAATGGGCCGAATGGGCCAAATGGGCCAAATGGGCCTAATGGGACTAATGGGTCTAAGTGGTCTAAGGGGATTAATGGGCCTAAGTGGCATGATCGACCTAATGGGCTTAGTGGGCCGAAGTGCCCTAATGGGCCTAATGGGCCAAAGTGGCCTATTGGGCCTAATGGGCCTAAGTGGCCTAATCAACCTAATGGGATTAATGGTCCTAAATAGACTAATGGTCCTAATAGACCGAAGTGGACTAATTGGCCTAATGGTCATAATGGGTGAAGGTGTCCTAATCAACTTAATGTGCCTAAGTGGAATAACGGGCCTAAAGTGCTTAAGTGGCCTAATGGTCCTAATGGGCCCAATGGGCCTAAGTGGCCTGGTAGGCCTAATGGTCCTAAGTGGCCTCATGGGCCTAAAGGTCCTAAGTGTCCTCATGGGCCTAATGGGCCTTAATGGCCTCATGGGCCTAATGGGCCTAAATGGATTAAGGGGTCTAAGTGGGATAATTGGCCTAATCAGCCTAATGAACCTAAGTAGCCTAATGGGTCTAATGAGCTTAAGTTGTCTAATGGGACCAATATGACTAATGGGCCTAATTGGACTAAGTGGTCTAATGGGCCTAAGTGACCTAATCAACCTAATGGACTAAATTGGCATAATGGGATTAAGTGGATGAATGGGTATGGGGGGACTAATGGGCATAAAGGGCCCAATAGACCTAAGGGGCCTAATGCGTTGAATGGGAATAAGTGGCCCAGTAGGCCTAATGGAACTAAGTGGAATATTGGGCCGAAGTGACCTTATCAGCCTAATGGACCTAATGGGCCTAATTGGCCTATGTGGCCGAATGGGCCTAATTGGCCGAATGAGCCTAATGTGCCTAGTGGTCCTAATGGGCATAATGGGCCTAAGTGGTTGAATTGGACTAATGAGCCTAATGGGCCTAAGTGGCATAATGGGACTAATGAGATGAATAGACCGAATGGGCCTAATGTGCCCAGTAGGCCTAATGGGCCTAAGTGGCCTACTGGGCTGAATGGGACTAATCGGCCTAAGTGGCCAAGTGGGACAAATGGGCCAAAGAGACCTAATGGGACCAATGGGACTAGTGGTACAAAGGTTCCTAGTGGGAATAAGTGTATTAATGGGTCTACTGGGCCTAAGTGGCCTAATGGGCCTAAGTGGCCTAGTGCGCCGAATTGGCCGAGTTGGCCTAATGGGTCTAAGTGGCATAATGACATCAATGGGACTAATGATCCTAATGGCCCTAATGGGTATAATGGGCCTAAGTGGCCTAGGTGTCCTAATGGGCCTAAAGGGCCTAATGGGCCTAAGTGGCCTAATTCTCCTAATGGGGCTAAGTTTCCAAATGGGTCGAACAGGCCTAACGGGCCTAAGTGGCCTAATAGTGCCAACAGGCCTAAGTGGCCTAAAGGGACGAATGGGCTTAACGGGACTAATGGTCCTAACAGGACGAATAGGCCTAGGTGGCCTATGGTCCTACATGGCCAAATGGGCGTAAGTGAACTAATGGGCCTAAAGAGCCTAATCGACCAAAGGGGCCTAATGGGCCTAAGTGGCATAATCGTAGCCTAATGGGACAAATTGTTCTAATGGGCCTTATTAGCGTAATGGGCCAAAGTATCCTATTGGGATTAATGGGCCTAAGTGGACTAATGGTCCAAATGGTCCAAATAGGCCTAATGTGCCTAAGTGAATTAATCAGCCTAAAGGGAGTAATGGCCCAAAGCAGCCTAATGGGCCTAAGTGGCATAATTGGCCTAATGGCCTAAGTGGCATAATCCTAACCAAATGGGACTAAGTTGTTGCATGTTCCAAATGGGCTTAAGTGGCCTTATCGGCCTAAAGGTCCATGAGGCCACTTAGGCCCATTAGACCCATCAATCCACTTAGGCCCATTTGGCCCATTAGGCCACTTACACCCATTAAGCCCATTTGGCCCATTGGGCCACTTACGCCCATTCGGCCCATTTGACCACTTAGACCACATAGTCCCATTTGGCAACTTAGGCCACTTAGACCCATTAGGCCCATTGGTCCACTTAGTCCTATTAGGAAACTTAGGGCCATTAGGTTGATTAAGCCACTTAAACCCATTAGGACCATTAGGAAACTTAAGCCCACTAGGCCCATTAAGCTCATTAGGCCGATTAGGCCACTTAGGACCATTAAGCCCATTAGGACTACTAGGCCCATTAATCCCATTTGGCCGATTAGAAAACTTAGGCCCATTAGGCGCATTAGGCCACTTAGGGTAATTAGGCCCATTCGTCCCATTAGGCCCATTAGGCACATTAGTCACCAATACCTGTTAAGCCTAATAAGCCCATTAGGACACTTAAGCCTATTCGGCCACTTAGCCCCATTAGGCAGATTAGGTGACTAAGTCCTGTTAGGACACTTCATTAATCCCAATAGGCTGATTAGGCCATTTAGGCCAATTAGGCCCATTACGCCCATTACACCCATTAATCCCATTTGGATGATTAGGAAATTTTGTCCCATAAGGCCACTTTGGTCCATTAGTCCGCTTAGGCAATTAGGCCCGTTAGCCCTATTGGGCCACCCAGGCCCATTTGGCCCATTCGTCCCATTGGGCTCATTATGCCCATTATGCTGATTAGACAACTTTGACCCATTAGGCCACTTCAACCCATTAGTCCCATTAGATCCACTAGGACACTAAGGCAAAATAGGTTTATTAGGCCCATTTGGACCCCAGTCCTGTTAATCCCATTAAGCCCATTAGGCCACCTAGGCCCATTAGGCCACTTAGGACCATTAGTCCCCTTAGGCCAATTAGGCCTCTTGGCCCATTATGCCCATTATGCTCATTACACCCATTACGCCCATTAGGCCCATTAGGATGCTTAGGCCCATTAGGCCACTTAGGCCCATTAGGTGAATTAGGTCACTTAGGCTAACTAAGCCTATTTGTCCCATTAGGCCCATTAGGCCCATTAGGTTCCTAGGCTCATTAAGCCCCTTAATACCATTAGGCCACTTAGGCCCATTAGGCCACTTAGCCACATTAGGCCGATTAGGAAACTAAGGCCTATTAGGCCACTTAGGCCCACTAAGCCCATTAGGCCAATTAGACACGTAGGCCCACTATGCCAGTTATGCCAATTAGGCCCATTAGGCCCATTAGGCCCATTAATTCCATTAGGCTGATTAGGAAACTTTGGCCCATTTGCCCCATTGGACCCATTATGCCCACTAGGCTGATTAGGCAACTTTGTCCCATTTGTCCACTTCAACCCATTAGCCCATTAGACCCATTAGACCCATTAGGCCACTAAGCCCAATTAGGTCCATTAGGACCATTTGGAACCTAGCCCCATTAATCCCATTAGGCCACCTAGTCCCATTAAGCCACTTAGGCCCATTAGGCCCCTTTTCCCCATTAGGCCCCTTAGGCCCATTAGGACCCTTACACCCATTATGCCCATTAGGACACTTAGGCCCATTAGGCCGCTTAGGCCCATAAGACCGTTGAGACCCATTCATCCCATTAGGTCATTTTTTTCCATAAGCTCGTTAAGACCACTTATCCCATTAGGCCACTCGGGCCCATTAGGCCACTTAGGCCCATTAGGGACCTTAGGTCCATTAGGAAACTTAGACCCATTAATCCCATTAGGCTCATTAGGACCGTTAAGCCCATTAGGTCGATTAGGCCACTTAGGCCCATTAGGCCACTTAGAACCATTAGGATCATTAGGTAACTTAGGCCCATTAGGACCATTAGGCCCATTAGGACAAATAGACCCATTTGGTACCTAGGTCTGTTGAGACCATTAACCCCATTAGGACCACTAGGCCCCATGGGACCATTTATCCCATTAGTCCACTTAGGCCCATTCATCCTGTTAGACCACTTAGGCCCATGAGGCCCATTAGGCCACTTATCCATATCCAACCTATTCTTCCCATTCGTCCACATAGGAAAATTAGGCCCATTCGGCCACCAAGGCTGATTTGGCCCATTAGGCCACCTAGGTCGATTTGGCCCATTATGCCACTTAGGCCCAATTGTTTGATTAGGTGGATTAGGCCACTTAGGCTCATTATCCCCATTAGGTCCATTATCCACTAAGGCCCACTAGGCCCATTAGGCCTATTCATCTAATTAGGCCACTCAAACCAATTTGGATCATTTGTCCACTTAGGCACATTAGGCCCGCTGGTACCGTTAGGCCACTTAGTCCTATTATGTCCATTAGGCCCATTCGACCACTTCGGCTCATTCAGTCACCTAGTCCCTTTAGGCCCATTAGGTCACTTAGGCTCATTAAGACCATTATTCACCTTAGGCCACTTAGGAGCATTAGGATCATTATGCCACTTAGGCCCATTGGCCCACTTACGCCCATTCAGACCATTAGGCCACTGAGGTCAATTAGGCCCATTCGGCCACTTATGCCCAATTGTCCCATTAATCCCATTAGGCCGATGAGGACACTTAGGCCCATTAGTCCACTTAGGCCCATTAGGCCCCTTAGGCCCATTAGGCCCCTTAGGCCCATTAAGACCATTAGGTCGATTAGGAAACTTTGGCCCATTAGGCCACTTAGGCTCATTAGGCCCATTAGGCCACTTAGGTTAATTAGGCCCATTAGGCCCATTCGGACTATTTGGACCCTCGGCCAGTTATGCCCATTAATCCCATTAGGCCACTTAGGCCCATTAGGCCACTTAGGCATATTAGGCCGATTAGGCCATTAAGGCCCATTAGGCCACTTAGGTCCACTAGGCCCATTAATTCCATTAGGCCAACAAGGCCACTTAGGCCCATTAGTACACTTAGGCACATTCAAACCATTTGTCCCATTATGCCAATTAATCCCATTAGGTCGATTATGCAACTTTGGCCCATTAGGCACCTTAAGCCCATTAGTTCAATTAGGCCCATTAGACCACTTAGTCTAATTAGTTCCCTTCATCCCATTAGCCGACTTAGGACCATTTAGGTGATTAGGCCCATTTGGCATATTAATCCCATTAAGGTGATTCAGCAACTTTGGCCCATTAGGCCACATAGGCCCATTTGGCCACTTAGGCCCATTTAGCCCATTCAGGCCATTCGGGCCATTAGGCCCATTTGGACCATTAGTCCACTTAAGACACATAGGCCTGTTGGGCCCATTAGGCCCATTAAGGCCATTAGGACACTTAGGCCCATTAGGACCACTAGGCCCATTAGGCTGATTCGGTCCATTAGGCCACTTTGAACCATTAGGCTCATTAGGCTCATTAGGCCCACTAGGCCAATTAGGCCACTTAGGCCCATTAGGCCACTTCGACCCATTAGGCCACTTAGACCCATTAGCCCATTAGTCCCATTAGGCCACTTAGGCGCATTTGGGAACTTAGGCCCATTGGTCACTTTTGGCCACCTAGGCACATTCAACCAATTAGGCAACTTAGGCCCATTTGGCCCATTTGGCCCATTTGACCACTAGGCCCATTCGTCCCATCAGGGCCATTGGACCACTTAGTCCAATTTGGCCCCCTAGGCCCATTATTCCCATTCATGCCATTTAGCCCATTCGACCCATTAGTCCCATCAGTCCACTTAGTCCATTTAGGCCCATTAAGCCCATGAGTCCCCTAAGGTGCAGTAGGCCCATCAGTCCACTTTGGCCCATTAGGCCCATTGGGCCAGTAATGCCCATTAGGCCCATTCTGCCACTTAGTCCCACTGGTCCCATTCGGACACTTAGTCCACTAGGCCCATTAGGCCCATTGCACCCATTAGGCCACATAGGCTGATTACTTCACTTAGGCCCATTGGGCCACTTCAGCCCATTAGGCCCATTCGGACACTTAAGCCCAATATGCCCATTAATCCCATTAGGTCGATGGGGCCACTTAGGCCAATGAGGCCACTTGGTCCCATTAAGCCCATTTGGCCCAAAAGCCCCATTCGGCCCATTCAGCCCATTAGGCCCATATGGCCACTTAGGCCCATTTGGTCCATTAGGCACATTAGGACCATTTGGCCCACTGGTCCCATTAGACCCATTTGGCCACTTTTTCTCACTAGGCTAATTAGGTGCATTAGGCCAAATTTGGCCCATTCAGCCACTAAGGCCCACTAGGCCCATTAAGACACTTAGGTCCATTCATCCCATTAAGCCACTTATGTACATTAGGGCCATCAAGACCATTATGCCACATAATCCCATTCGACAACTTAGGCCCATTAGGCCCATTCGCCTCACTAGGCCAATTTGGCCCATTTGGCCCATTCAGCCACTTAGGACCAATCCGTCACTTAGGCCCATAAGGCTTATTAGGCCCATTCAGTCGATTAGTCTGATTTATCCACTTAGACCGATTAGGCCCATTAATCACATTACGCCACTTAGGCCCATTGGGCCCATTTGGTCGATTAGGCCGATTAGGCCACTTAGACCCATTAGGCCCATTAACCCACTTAGGCCCATTAGGCCCATTGGTCCCATTAGGCCCCTTAGACCCATTAAACCCATTAGGATGATTAGGAAACTTAGGTTCATTAGGACACTTAGTCCCATTTGTCCCATTTGGCTACTCAGGATAATTAGGCCCATTTGGCCACTGGTCATGGTAAGCCCATTAAACCCATTAGGCCACTTAGGCCAATTAGACCAATTAGGCCGATTAGGCCACTCAGGACAATTAGACCACTTAGGACCACTCAACCCATTAATACCATTAGGTCAATTAGTCCACTTAGACCCATTAGGCCACTTAGGCCCAATAAGACAATTAGGCCCATTAGTCCACTTAGGCCCATTAGGCCCATTACACCCATTAGGTCGATTAGGAAACTTTGTCCCATTAGGACACTTAGGCCCATTGGGAAACTTAGGACAATTAGGCCCATTCATCTCATTTGGCCCATAGACCCATTAATCCCATTAAGCCCATTCGACCACTTAGGCCCATTAGGCCACTTAGGCCCATGACCCTTAAGCGAGTTAGGCCCATTTGGAACATTTAGCACCTTTTCCAGTTAATCCCATTAATCACATTAGGCCCATTATGCCCATTAAGCCACTTCGGCCCCTTGGGACAATTAGGGCCATGAGGCCACTTGGGACCATAAGGCCCATTAGGCCACTTAGGCCCATTATCCTACTTAGGACCATGAGGCCTGTTAGGCCCATGAGTCCCCTTATTCCACCTAGGCCCATGAAGACCATTTGGACACTTAGGCCCATGAGGACCATTAGGCCACTTTAGCCCATGAGGACCATTAGGGCCATTTAGACACTTAGGCCTATTCGTCCCATTATGTCACTTGGGCCCATTAGGCCACTTAGGACCATGAGGCCACTTAGGCCTATTCATCCCATTATATCACATTAGGCCCATTTGGCCACTTAGTCCCATTAGTCCTAATCATCCACTTAGGCCCATGAGGCCCATTAGTCTCATTCAATCGATTAGGCCAATTAGGCCACTTAGACCCATTAGTCCCATTAGGGCCACCATGCCAGTTAGGCCCATTAGGCCCATTCTACTGGTTAGTGAAATTAGACCCATTAGGCCCATTATGACCATTAGACCTCTTAGGCCCATTAGGATCAATCGATTGATTAGGCTAATTCAGCGAATTAAGGCTCATTCGGTTGATTAGCCCGAGTAGACCACTTAGACCCATTAGGCCATTTAGGCCCATTAGACCACTTAGGCCCATTTGTCCCATTCAGTCAATTAGGCATATTAGACCACTTAGACCCATTAGGCCCATTAGACCACTTTGGCCTATTAATCCCATTAGGCCCATTCGGTTTATTAGGCTGATTCGACCACATAGGCCCTTTAGGCCCATTAGGCCCATTCGGCCGATTAGACCACTTAGTCACTTAGGACCATTATTCCCCTTAGGCCAATTAATCCACTTAGTCATTAGGCCCATTAGGCCACTTAGGCCCATTAGGCCAATTTTTCCAATCATTTGATTAGGCCAATTAGGACACTTAGTTCGATTAGGCCACTTAGGCCCATTAGGCCCATTAATCCCATTAGACCCATTAGGCCGCCTAGTCCCATCAGGCCCACTAGGCTCATACAGTCGATTAGGGGGAATAGGGCACTTAGCCCCATTAGGTCCCTTAGGCCAATTATCCCATTAGGTCCATTACCACCACTTAGGCCCATTAAACCCATTATTCCCAATAGGCCCATTAGGCCCATTTGTCCACTTAGGCCTATTAAGACCATTAGGACACATAGGCCCATTATGCCAGTTAGGCCCATTGAACCCATTAGTCCGATTAAACCCATTAGGCCTGTTAATCCACTTAGGCCACTTAGGCCCATTATGCCCATTCGGTCGATTAACTCAATTAGGAAACCTTGGCCCATTAGGCCACGTAGGCCAATTAAGTCCATTAGGCCCATTAAACCCATTAGTCCCATTAGGTCCATTAATCCACTTAGGCCACATAGGCCCATTAGGCCCATATGGTCGATTAGCACAATTAGGCCACTTATGCCACTTAGGCCAATTAGGTCCATTAGCCCCATTAGACCAATTAGGCCCATTAGGGCACTTAGGCCCATTACTCCACTTAGGACCATTAGGTTCCCATGTTGCCCATCAGTCCCATTAGGACACTTAGTCTCATTTGGCACATTGGGCCCATGTGGCCACTTAGGCCCATAAGGCCCATGAGGCCCATTAGACCCATCAGGCCACATGGGCCCATTGGGCCCATTAGGTCTGTTAATACCATTAGGCCCACTAGTACCTTTATGCCACTTAGGCCCATTAGGCCACTTACACCCATTAGACCCATTAGGCTCACTAGGACAAATAGGCCCAACAGGCCCACTCGACCACTTCGTCCCACCAAGCCCATTAGGCCACTTAGGCCCATTAGGCAACTTAGGAAAACTAATACCATTCATCCACTTAGTCCCATTAGGCCACTTATGCCAATTAGGCTCATTATGCCAATTAGACACATTAGGTCCATTACGCCCATTCGACCACTTAGGCCCATTAGGCTCATTCAACCACTTAGACCCATTAGGCCCATTAGGCCACTTACGCCCATTATTCCCATTTGGTCCATTATACCACATAAGCTCATTTTTTCACTTAGGTCCATTAACCCTATTTGGATAATTTGGCACATTAGGCCCATTCATCCACTTAGTCCCATTAGTCCCAATCAGCCACTTAGGCCCATAAGGCCCACTAGACTCATTCAATGGATTAGGCCGACTAGGCCACTTAGACCACTTAGACCCATTAGGACACTTAGGCTCATTAGGCACATTCAGCCGATTAGGCCGATTAGGCCACTTAGGCCACTTAGACCCATTACGCCCATTAGGCCACTTAGGCCCATTAGCCCCATTGGCCCATTCGATCGATTAGCCTGATTTGGCCACTTTGGACCATTCTGTCGATTAGCCTGATTAGGCTACTTTGGCCCATTATCCCCTTTAGGCCCATTAGTCCCTTTAGGACCATTAGGCCACTTAGCCCCATTTGGTCGATTAGGCAGATTATGCCACTTAGACCCATTAGGTCCATTAGTCCCATTAGGCTACTTAGACCCACTTAGACCCATTAGACCCATTGTTCTTGTGGATGTGTGTTTGAATTTTTTTTAGTAGGGAATATAATTTTTAATAGGTGGCGAAGGTTGTTTCATTTAAAAAGAAACATAAGAGAAAAAAGTATCACTGATTCAACCCCTCCCCCCTCTCAGTGATACAATCATCTGTTGGGAACTTTCAAGTGGCCTAATGGGACCAAGGGGCCAAATGTGTCTAATGGTCCAAACTGACCTAATGAGCATAATGGGCCGAAGTGGTCGAATGGGATTAACTGGCCTAAGAGGCCTAATGGGACTAATGGACCTAATGGGTCTAATTGACCTAAGGGGCCTAATGGGACCAATGGGCCAACTGTGCCTAACTATCCTAAGTAGCCTAATAGGCCGAATGGGCCTAAGTAGCATAATGGGTTGAATGGGCCAAATCGGCCTAACGGGCCTAAGTTTCCTAATGGACCCAATGGGTCTAATGGGCCCAACTAGCCTCACTGTCCTAATGGGTTCAATGGGCCTAAGGGACATAAGTGGCATAATGGGCCAAACTCGCATAAGTGTCGGCCCAATGGGTATAATGGGTCTAATTGGCCTAAGTGGCCTAACTGAACTAATGGGACCAATGAGACTAATGGGAAAAACATTCCTAATGGGACCAATGGGCCAAACAGGCCTAATGGACTGAATGGTCCTAACTGTCCTAACTCACGTAAGGGGACCGAGGGGCCTAATGGGTGGGTCGAATGGGCCTAACTGGCCAACGTGGACTAATGAGACCAATGGTCCTAATGGGCCTAACTGGACAAATTGGACTAATGGGACTAAGTGGCCTAAGTATCCCAATTTTCCTAATGGGATAAATAAGCCTAAGTGGCGTAATGGACCCAATGAGCCTAATGGGCCAAACTGGCCAAACTAGCCTAATGGGCATAACTAGCCTAAGTGGCTTAAAGGGTCTAATGAGAAGAACGATCCTAAGTGGCATAATGGGATGAATGAGCCTAAGTATCCCAATGGGATGAATGGGACTAGGTGGCCCAATGGGATGAATGGGCCTACTGGGCCTGAGTGGCCAAATGGGCTTAAGTGGCCTTAGGGGCCTAATGGGCCTAAGTGGATGAATGGGCCTAATGGGAGTAAGTCAAAAATGGGATTAATGGGCCTAATGGGCCTAAGTGGCCTAATGAGAAAATGGGTCTCAGTTTCCTAATGGTCCTAAGAGGCCTAATGGGCCTAATGGGCCTAAGTAGCATAATGGGCGGCATAATGTGCCTAAGTGACCTAATGGGCCTAATGGGCATAATGGACCTAAATAGCCAAATGGTCCTAAGTGGAATAATGGGCCTAAGTGACCTTGGTATCCTAATGGGCCTAAGTGGCATAATGGGCCTAAGTGGCCTAATGGGCCAAGTGGGTCTCATTAGCCTAATGGTCCTAGTGGGTCTAAGTGGTTGAAGTTGCCTAATGGGCCTAAGTGGCCTAATGGGTCTAGTGTGCCTAAGTGGCATAATGGGCCAAAGTGGCCTAATGGCCCTAGTGGGATTAAGTGGCTGAATGGGCCTAATGGGCCTAATGGGCCTAATGCGCCTAATGGGATAATGGGTCGAATAGGCCTATGGGTCCAATGGGCCTAACTGGCCTTATGGGACTAATGGGCCGATTAGGCCGAATGAGCCTAATTAGACTAATGGGACTAATGGTCCAAAGTGGCCAAATGGGCCAATTGGCCTAAGTGACCTAATGGGCCTAAGTGGACTAATGGGCCAAATGGGATGAATAGGCCTAATGGACCTAAGTGGCCTTATGGGCTGAATGGGTTGAATGTGATAAATGGGCCTAATGGGCCTAATGGACCTAAGTGGCCGAATGGGCCAATGGGCCTAAGTGACGTAATGGGACTAAGTGGACTAATGGTCCAAATGGGACGAATGAGCATAATGGACCTAAGTGGCCTTATGGGCCGAATGGGCCGAATGGGCCGAATGGGCCGAATGGGCCAAATGGGACTAATGGGACTAATGAGTCTAATGGGCCTAATGAGCCCAGTGTGTCTAGTGTGCCTAAGCGGCCTAATGGGCCTAAGTGTCCTAATGGGCATAAGTGGACTAATGGTCCCAGTGGGCTTAAGTCGCCGAATGGGACTAATGGGCCTAATCCTACTAATGGGATAATGGGTTGAATGGGCCTAATGGGTCCAATGGTCTTAAGTGGCCTTATGGGCTGAATGAGCCTAATGGGCCTAATTAGACTAATGGGACTAATGAGCCTAATGGGCCTAAGTGTACAAATGGGCAATGGGCCTAAGTGTCCTAATGGGTCTAAGTGGATTAATGGTCCAAATGGGATGAATGGGCCTAATGGACCTATGTTGCCTTATGGGTCGAATGGGCCAAATAGGCCGAACGGGACTAATGGGACTAATGGGCCTCATGGGCCTAAATGGCTGAATGGGAAAATGGGCCTAAGTGACCCAATGGGCCTAATGGGCCTAAGTCGCCTAAGTTTTCTAATCGTCCTAATTGAACGAATGGGACTAATGGGCCTGAAGGGCCTAAGTGGAATAATGGGCCTAATAGGCTGAAGTGGTTGAATGGGCCCGATGGCCCTGATGGGCCGAAGTGGCCTAACGGGACTCATGGACCACATGGGCTCAATGGGCCTAAGGGGCCGAAGAGGCCTAATTGGACTAATGGTCTTAATGGGCTTAATGAGCTTAATGCGCTTAACGGGCCTAGGTACCAAATGGGACAAAGGGGCCAAATGGGCCTAACTGGCCTATGGGGCCAAATGGGCCTAAGCGGCCTAATGGGACTAGGTGGCCTAATGGGACTAATGGTCTAAAAGGGTCTTGGGGCCAAATGGTCCTAATGGGCCTAAGGGGATGAATGGGCCTAATTGGCCTAAGTGGCCTAATGGGCTTAGGTGGCCTAATGGGCCAAAGTTTCTTAATTGGTCTGATGGGATTAATGGGCCTAGTGGGCCTAATGGGTCTAAGCGGCCTAATGTGCCTAATGGGCCAAATTGGCCTAAGTGGCCTAATGGGCCTAATGGCCTTAAGTGGCCTATCAGGCCTAATTGGCCTAATTGGCTAAATGGGATTAATGGGCCAAGTGGGCCTAATAGTGTGCCTTAGTGGGCTAATCGCCCTAATGTGCCTAGTCAGACTAATGGACCTAAGTGGCCTAATGGGATGATGTGTCGCCGGAAGCTCAAAACGAGTAAGTGAAGAGGAGCAGCGTAATGTAGCCGAATGACCGAGGCTTAAAGGCAATGCCACCCGCCAAGGTTTCTCCACGCTTAAAGACAACGTCACCAGCGATGGAGATGCACCACCAATTCCGGGCAAAGGGAAGAGGCTAAAGCAAGAAGATTGCACAACAAACTTCAAAAATCCCGTCACATTCATGCCTCCCCATTACAAAGGACTGAAAATACAATATAAAGACAAAATAAATAAAGAAAAATGCTCCAATTCGAGTTACAAGACATGGGGAACCCAAAAGGCACATAAAAAGCATAAAATAACACTTTCCCATGCCATTTAATGACCCCACTAGCCAAAGTAGCGGGATTCCCTCTTAATGATGCTTTTCTCCACCTTCTCTCTCCTCATTAATGTGCAGCTACGAATTTCCACCATTTGCCATGTGGATAAATGATTTTGGGTCCCAAATAAGTGTGTTGTGGCCCACCATAGTGTTGGACATCAAGAAGTGTGGGCTGGTCCAATTCGAACAACAATTGGGCTTGGAATTTTTATCAAGCCCAAAATTATTCTCCTTGTGCTGAATCTGATCCATATCATTCTCCCCCGGTTGAAGAGGATTTGCCCTCAAATCCACGACATCATCTTCTTCAATGTAAGTAGATAAGTCCCCAATGTTGAATGTTGCAGAAACGCTGCCAAAATCATCTGGTAAATCAATTTTGTAGGCATTGTTTCCCACTCGTTCAAGCACTTTGAATGGACCTTCAGCTCGTGGTGCCAGCTTGCTCTTCCTTTTGGATGGAAATCTCTCCTTGCGAAGGTGAATCCACACTTTGTCTCCAGGTTGGAAAATAGCCTGCTTCCGATGCTTGTTTGCTCGCCTCTTGTATGCCTCATTAGACTTCTCTATTTGAGCACGAATAGATTCATGGAGCTTCTTCATCTGCTTTGTCTTCTCCTCCGCATCAATATTTACCTGAAAATCAAGAGGCAAAGAGCACAATTCTATAGGAGTGATTGGATTGATTCCATAAACCACTTCGAATGGAGAATGTCGGGTGGTAGCACTGGGAGATCTATTGTATGCAAATTCAGCTTGTGCAAGTTGCAAATCCCAATCTCTCATGCTCTTGTTCACCAATGTTCTCAGAATAGTGCCCAATGTACGATTGGTAACTTCTGTTTGCCCATCCGTTTGAGGGTGATGGGATGTGCTGAAAAGAAGTTTCGTACCGAATTTCCCCCATAATGTTCTCCAAAAATGGCTGAGAAATTTTGTGTCTCTATCCGAAACGATGCTGCGAGGAATTCCATGAAGGCGAACAATCTCTTTGAAAAACAATTCTGCCACTTTCACTGCATCTTCAGTCTTATGACAAGGTATGAAATGAGCCATCTTAGAAAATCGATCAACAACAACCATTATTGAATCTTTACCTCGCTGAGTCTTTGGTAAAGCCATAATGAAATCCATGCTGAGATCTTCCCATGGCTGCTCCGGAATAGGTAACGGAGTGTATAAACCAGGCTTGAAATGACTCTTTGCTCTTTGACATGTTCCGCATCTTGAAAGAATAGCTTGGACATTTGATTGCATCTTCGGCCAGTAGAAATGCTCTTTTAGTATCTCCAAGGTTTTATGGATGCCAAAATGACCAGCAAGTCCCCCTTCATGTGCTTCCCGAATAAGCAAGTCCCTGTAATTACCCTTTGGAACACACAACTTGTTTCTCTTAAAGAGAAACCCATCATGTACAGAATAATCCTCCACAAATCCATCTTGACATTGGATTAAAATAGAATTAAACTCCATATCATGCTGATAATCTTCTCTCATAAGCTGAAATCCAAGAATTCGAGCATCAAGAATTGTAAGTAATGCATACCTCCGAGATAAAGCATCTGCCACTAGATTATCTTGCCCCTTCTTGTATTTTGACACAAATGAGAATGATTGTAAGAATTCCACCCACTTTGCATGCCTCGAACTCAGCTTGTGTTGACCATTGATAAACCTCAAAGCCTGATGGTCAGAATGAAGAACAAACTGCTTCGGTCTCAAATAATGAGACCAATGATCTAGGGCTCTTATAACCGCATAAAATTCCTTATCATAGGTGCTGTAATTCCTCCTTGAATCATTCAGTTTCTCGCTGAAATATGCAATAGGGCGCTTGCTTTGGATGAGAACAGCGCCTATCCCAACTCCACTTGCATCACATTCCACTTCAAAGACTTGATCAAAATCAGGCAACGCCAAAACAGGTGCTTCACACAACTTTTTCTTAATGATTTCAAATGATTCATTTGCTGCCTTTGACCACTCAAATTTCCCCCTTTTCAAGCATTCAGTGATAGGTGCCATAATAGTGCTGAAATTGGAAACAAAGCGACGATAAAAAGATGCCAAACCGTGGAAACTTCTTACTTCGGTAATGGATTCTGGTTGTGGCCAGGACTTGATTGCTTCCACTTTTGATTCATCCACCATGATGCCTTCTTTGGTTACCACATATCCCAAAAACACCACTTCTGTTGAAAAGAACTCGCATTTTTCAAGCTTCCCATATAGCTTTTGTTTCCGTAGAACATCAAATACCCACCGAAGATGATCCACATGGCTCTCCACATCCTTGCTGTAAATCAAAATGTCATCCAAATAAACTACCACAAATTTACCAATAAATGGTTTCAGAACTTCATTCATGAGTCGCATGAATGTGCTAGGAGCATTTGAGAGGCCGAATGGCATGACCAGCCACTCAAACAATCCGCCTTTAGTTTTGAAGGCTGTTTTCCACTCATCCCCTTCCTTCATTCGAATCTGGTGGTATCCACTACGAAGATCAACCTTTGAAAAGATTGATGAACCATGCAATTCATCAAGCATATCATCGAGTCGTGGGATGGGATACCTGTATTTGATGGTAATATTATTGATAGCTCTACTATCAATGCACATGCGATACGTACCATCTTTCTTTGGCACCAATAATGCTGGAACAGAACACGGGCTCATGCTTGGCCTTATAAAGCCTCGATCCATCAACTCATCTACTTGCTTCTGCAATTCCCTTGATTCTCCAGGATTACACCGATATGCTGGTTTATTTGGCAATTGTGCACCCGGAACGAGATCAATCTGGTGTTCAATACCTCTAAATGGTGGTAATCCTGCTGGAAGATCATTAGGAAAAACATCATGATATTCCCCAATTAAGGAATGAGCTAAAGGATGTTGATGACTCTTCTCCTCATGGCATGACTTTTCCATCATCAATAAAGCAAAAACTGGCTTTTGCTTATTTATGGCTTTCTCCACTTGAGCTTTGCTGATAAAGAGACTACCTTTGGGTACTTCCGGAACAGATTTTTCTTGAAGAGTTTGGGACGGCTTCAAAGGAGCAAGTGTGATATTCTTTTCCCCAGATCGAAAAGAATAAGTGTTCTTCCTCCCATCATATTTCACTTCCCTGTCAAACTGCCAAGGCCTACCCAACAGCAAGTGACAAGCATCCATAGGAATAACATCACACAGTACTTCATCAGCATAGTTCTTACCAATGGAGAATGAAATTAGAACCTGTTTTTTGACTTGGAGTGTGCTCCCATTGTTCAACCATTGCAATTTATATGAGTGAGGATGATTCTGAGTTGGAAGCTTCAATTTCTCCACTAGTGTTGTTGAAGCCACATTTGTACAGCTCCCACTATCAATAATCACCATGCATACCCGCTGATTAATGGTGCAGCGAGTTTGGAACAAGTTTTCTCTTTGATCTTCTTCCGGGCAGATTTGAGCTTGCAAAACTCTTCGTAGCACCAGCATGTTTCCCACATCAGCTTCTTCCACAACATGTTCCTCATTTTCAGTTTCTTCACCATCATGGTCATCCTCTTTGATTGCCTCTTCAATTTCTTCAATCTCTTTAATAGTAATAATCCGGTTGTTAGGGCAATTGGCCTGAAAATGACCATACCCATGGCATTTGAAACACTTTCGATTCCCACGTTCAAAGGAGTTCGACTTCCCTTTTGTTTGTTCCATAGCCTTCTCTTTCCCTTTTTCCAGCATCTTGTTCCTTCCAAATTCCTTCTCAACAACACCAGATTTATTAGAAGAAATACCCTTATAAACAGTTGTACCTCTATTGTAGTTTTTGAGCGCCGGTGCCCTTGAGGTCCGCTTTTGCTTTTCCACCTTGATCGCCAGCTTGCAAACATCATCAAGTGAGCAGAATGATTGCAACTCCACTGAATGTGCAATTTCTTCATTTAATCCACCCAAAAACCTTGCAATTGTTTGCTCTTTATATTCTGGAACATCACTTCGCATCAATAAACGATCAAATTCCCGAATGTACTCTTCAACAGACTTATCTCCTTGTCGTAGGCTATGCATTCGAAAATAAAGATCTTGCTTATAATTCTCAGGCAGAAATCGTCTCCTCAAAAGCTTTTTCAACTTCTCCCATGAGCGTATCTTGCCTTTATCATCACGTTCCCGCTGTTTCTTCAGATTTTCCCACCAAAGTGATGCATAATCTTTAAATTTCAGAATGGCTACCTTGCACTTCTTCTCGTCAGAACAATTCTTAAATTCGAAGAACCGTTCGATTTCCCGCATCCAATCCAGAAAATCATCCGGATTCATACTCCCATAAAAATCTGGAATGTCGATCCTCAACCCTCTTTCAATGTCTTCATCATCTCTTCTTCTTCGCATATCTACCTCTGAATCGCTGGAATCATCACCATTTGCATGATCTTCATAAAATGGTGCTGGATTGCGTCTATTATGTGGTGATGGACGTCGAGGATGTCGCTGCGGTGGAGGGGAGTCAGGTCGCCGTGCTCTCAAAAGTTGAGCAAGTTGCTCACCGATTTGAGTAATTTGGGATTGTAGCTGTGCATTAGCTATTTCCCATGGAGCAGGAGGAGTAGAAGATCCGCTCTTGCGAGACATGATGGAGAGTAATAAGAAGAATGTGATAGAACTTACTCGTTGGAACCTCCCTCTGATACCAATTGATGTGTCGCCGGAAGCTCAAAACGAGTAAGTGAAGAGGAGCAGCGTAATGTAGCCGAATGACCGAGGCTTAAAGGCAATGCCACCCGCCAAGGTTTCTCCACGCTTAAAGACAACGTCACCAGCGATGGAGATGCACCACCAATTCCGGGCAAAGGGAAGAGGCTAAAGCAAGAAGATTGCACAACAAACTTCAAAAATCCCGTCACATTCATGCCTCCCCATTACAAAGGACTGAAAATACAATATAAAGACAAAATAAATAAAGAAAAATGCTCCAATTCGAGTTACAAGACATGGGGAACCCAAAAGGCACATAAAAAGCATAAAATAACACTTTCCCATGCCATTTAATGACCCCACTAGCCAAAGTAGCGGGATTCCCTCTTAATGATGCTTTTCTCCACCTTCTCTCTCCTCATTAATGTGCAGCTACGAATTTCCACCATTTGCCATGTGGATAAATGATTTTGGGTCCCAAATAAGTGTGTTGTGGCCCACCATAGTGTTGGACATCAAGAAGTGTGGGCTGGTCCAATTCGAACAACAATTGGGCTTGGAATTTTTATCAAGCCCAAAATTATTCTCCTTGTGCTGAATCTGATCCATATCATGGGATTATTGGGATTATTGGGCCTATGGGCCAAATGGGAAGAATTGGATAAATGGGCCTAATGGGCAGAATATGCCGAAGTGGCCTAGTGGGTCGAATGGGCCTAAGCGGCCTAATTGGCCTAAGTTTCCTAATCGGCCAAATGGGCATAATGGGACAAAGGGGCCTAATGGGCCTAATGGGTCTAATGTTCCTAGGTATCCTAATCATCCTAATGGGATAATGGGTTCAGTGGGCTAATGGGCCTAATGTGCCTTGTGGGCCTAATGACCCCATGTGGCCTAATGGGCCTAAGTGGCCTAATGGGCCTAAGTTGCTTAAGTGGACTAATTGTCCAAATGGGCCTAAGTACCCTAATGGTCCTAATGGTTATAATGTGCCTAAGTGTCCTAATGGGCCTAAAGGGACCAAGTGGCCTAATGGGCCTAATGGTCCTAATTGGCCTAAGTGTCTTAATGAGCCTAATTAGCTAAATGGGACTAATGGTTCTAATGGGTCTAAGTGTCCTAATGGGACTATTGGGTCGAAGTGGCCTAATGGGCCTAAGGGGCCTAATGGGTCTAACGGGCCACATGGACCTAATGGGCCTAAGTGGACTCTTGGGCCTCATTGGCCTAAGTGGCCTAATGTGTTTAATGGGCCCAAGGGGTCTAATGGGTTTAAGGGGCCTAATGGGATGAATGAGATCAAATATCCTTGGTGCGAAATGGGCATAATGGGCTGAATGGACCTAAAGGGCCTAATGGGCCTAAGTGACCTAATGGGCCTAATCGGCCGAAGTGACCTAATGGGACTAAGTGTCTTAATCAATCTAATGGGATTAATGGGCCTAAGGGGTGTAATGGGACCAAGTGGCCTAATGGGCCTAAGGGGGCTCGTGGGCCTAAGTGACCTAATGGGCCTAGGTGCCCTAACGAGATTAATAGACTTAACAGGCCTAGGGGGAAAATGGGCATTATGGGCCTAATGGGATGAATGTGCCTAAGTATCCAAATGGGCCTATTGGGGCTAATGGGACTGAGTTTTCTAATGAGAATAAGTGGCCTAATCGACCTAATGGTCCTATGTGGCCTAATGGGCCTAGGTGTCCTAATGGGCTTAATGGGATTAACGGGCCTTGGGGCCAAATGGAAAAAATGGACCGAATGGGCCTAATTGGCCTAAGTGGCCAAATGGGCCTAAGTGGCCTGATGGGACACAGTTTCCTAATTGGCATATTGGGATTAATAGTCTTAATGGGACTAATGGGCCTAAGTGTTCAAATGGGCCTAATTGGCCTAATGGGCCTAATCGAACTAATGGGCCTAAGGGGTCTAGTGGGCCAAAGTTGCCAAATCGACCTAATGGGTTTAATTCACCTAATGGGCCTAATGGGTTGAGTGGGCCCAAGTGGCCTAATGGGACTAAGTTCCATAATCATCCTAATGGGATTAATGGGCCTAGTAGACCTAAGTGGTCTAATGGGCCTAATGGGCTAATGGGCCTTAGTGTCCTAATCGGCCTAATGTGCCTAAGTGGCCTATTGGGCATAAGTGGCCTAATGAGATTAATGGGCATAAGAGGCCTAGGGTCCAAATGGGCCTAGTGAGCTGAATGGGCCTAATGGATTGAATGATCCAAATTAACCTAAGTGTCGCAATGGGCCTAATGGGCCTAAGTGTCCTAATGGGCCTAAGTTGCCTAATCTGTCTAATGGGCTTAATGGGCTTAAGGGGCCTAATGGGCCTAATGGGCCTAAGTAGCCTAATGGGCCTAAATGGCTTCATCAGCCTAATGGAATTAATGGGTTAAGGGGGCCTAAGTTGCCGAATGGGCCTCAATGGCCTAATGAGCCTAATGGGCCGAAGTGGTTAAAGTGGTCTAATGGTCCTAATGGGCCTAACTGGCCTAATGCGCCTAATGGGCCTAAGTGGCCTAGTGGGCATAAGTGTCCGAACTGGCCGAATGAGCTTAAGTAGCCTAATGGACCTAATGGGCCTAATGGGCCTAAGTGACCAAATGAGCCTAACGAGTCTAAGTGGCCTAATGGGACGAAGTGGACGAATGGGCCTAATGAACATAATGGGCCGAAGATGACTAAGTGGATTAATGGGCCTAATGAGACTATGTGGCCCAATGGGCTAAGTGGCCTAAGTGGTCGAATGTGCCTAATGGGCCTAAGTGGCCTAATGTGCCTCATTGGCCTAATGTGCCTAAGTGGCCTAATGGACCCAAGTGGTATAATGGGACTATGTGGCATAATGGGCCTAATGAGACTCAGTGGAATAATGGGCTTAATGGGCCTAGGTGGCCTAAATGGCCTGATGGGCCTTAGTGGCCTAATGGGCCCAATGGTCCTTAGTGGACTAAGGGCCCAAATCGTCCTAAGTGGCCTAATGTGTCTAATGGGTCTTAGTGGTATAATGGTCCTAATGCAGTTAATGGGACTAAGTAACCTAATGGGCATAATGGTCCTCAGTGTTTTAATGAGTCTAAGTGTCATAATGGGCCTAGTGGGCCTTAGTGACCTAATGAGATGAATGGGCCTAATAGGCCTAATGGGACTAAGTGACCTAATTGGCGTAATGGGCCTTAGTGGCCTCATGAACCTAATAGGACTAAGGGGCTTCAGTGACCTGAGTAGCCTAATGGGTGTAATGGGTCCTGTGGATGAATGGGCATGATGGGCCTAATGGGTCTTAGTGGCCTAGTTGGCTTCATGGACCTTATTGGCCTGATAGGCCCAATGGGTCATAGTTTCCCAATGGGCCTTGTGGGCCTATATGGACTAATGGGATGAGTGGGCATAAGTGACCTAATGGGTCTGATGGGCCTAATGGGCCTGATGGGTCACACAGGTCTAAGTGGTTCAATGGGCCCCATGGGACTTAGTGTTCTAATGGGCTGAGTGAGCCTAATGGGCCTAAGGGTCCTAATGGGACTCATTTGCCGAATGGGCCTCAATGGACAAATGTGCCTAATGAACCTAATGGGCATAGTAGTCCCAATGGGCATAATGGGCCCAAGTGGCCCAATGGGCCTATGGGCCTAAGTGTTCTAATGGGAATAATGGGCCTAATGGGCCTAATTGGCCTTAGTGACCTAATGGGTCGGATGGGCCTAATGGGGTGAATGGGCCTAAGTGGCCTAATGGGAATAATGGGCCTTAGTGGCCTCATAGACCTAATGGGCCTAAGTGGCATAATGGGCCTGATGGGCATGATGGGTCGAGTGAGCCTTAATGGCCGAATGGGACTCATGGGCCTGATAGGACCAATGGGAATAATGGGCCTAATGGGAAGAATGGTCCTAAGTGGCTTAATGGACCCAATAGGCCTAAGTGCCTAAATGGGCATAATGGGCCTAAGCGGTCGAATGGGCCTAATGGACCTAACTGGCATAATGGGCCTAAGTGGCCTAATGGTTCTAAGTGGCCTCATGGTCCTAATTGGCCTAAGTTGATGGATGGGAATAATGGGCCTTTTGGGACCAGTGGGCCTCAGGGGCCTAAGTGGCCTAACAGGCCTAGTGGGCCTAATGACCCTAAGTCACCTAATGGGCCTAATGGGTTTAAGTGTCCTAATGGGCCAAATGGGCCTAATGTGACTAGTGGGCCTATGTGGCCAATGGGCCTAACGGGCATAATGGACCTAAGTGACCTAAGTGACCAAATTAGCCTAATTGAACAATTGGTCCTAATGGGCCTAAGTGTCCTAATGGGCCGAATCGGCCTAGGCGGCTGAATGGGCCTAAGTGGCCCACTGGGCCTAATTTTCCTGGGTGGATAAATGGGCCTGATAGGACTAAGTGGCTGGCCTATTGTGCCTGATAAGCCTAAGTGGCCTAATGGACCTAATGAGCATTAGGGGCCTAACTGGGACTCTTGGGCCTCATGGTCCTAAGTTTCCTAATGGGACCAAGTTCCCTAATGAGCCGAATGGTCCTAATGAGATTAATGGTCTTAACAGGCCTAGGTGCTAAATGGGCTGAATGGGTCCAATGGGCCTAAGTGGACTAATGGGCCTAAATGTCCTAAGTGGACTAATTGACTAAATGGGATTAATTGTCCTAATGGGATTAATGGTCTTAATGGTCCTAAGTGGCCTAATGTACCTAAGGGGCCTAATTGGCCTAAGTGGCTCAACGGGCCTGGGTGGCCTAATGGGCTTAATGGTCTTAATGGGCCTAGTATAAAAATGGTCTTAATGGGATGAATGGGCCTCATCAGCCTAATGGACCTAAGCAGCCTAATGGGCATAAGTGGCCTAATCAGCATAATGGTCATAGTGGGTCGAAAGGGCCTAATGGGCCTAAGGGGACTAATGGGCATAAGTTGTCTAATGGGCCTAGGTGGCCTAATGAGCTTTATGGGCATAACAGACCTAGGGTCCAAATGGGCGTAATTGGTCTCAGTGGCCTAATGGGCCTGATGGGATTAATGTGTCGAAGTCACCTAATGGGAAAAGTTGCCTAATCGGCCTAATGGGCATAATGTGCCTAATGGTCTGAATGAGCCAAATAGGCCTAAGTGGCCTAATGGGCCTAACGAACCTAGTTGGCCTAATTGGACTAAGTGGACTAATGGGACAAAGTGGCCTAATGGGCCAAAGTTTCCTAATCGTTCTAATGGGCTTAAGGGGCCTAATGGGCCTAATTGGCCTAAGTGGCCAAATCAGCCTAATGGGCTTATTGGGCAGAGTGGGCCTAAGTGGCCTAATGGGCCTTAGTCACCTAATCGACCTAATGGGGCTAAGTAGCATAATGGGCCTAAGTGTCCTAGTGAGCTAATTGGGCTTAAAGATCCTAGGGGCCTAATGGTCCTAATGGGATGAATAGGCCTAATTAGCCTAAGTGGCCTAATGCATCTAATGGGCCTAAGTTGCCTAATCGGACTAATGGGATTAATGGGCCTAAGGTGCTTAATGTTCCTAATGGGCCTAATGTGCTTAATGGGCCTAATGGGCCTAATTGGACTAATGGTCCTAAGTGACCTAATCGTCCCATTGGGCTTAATGGGCCTAGTGGGCCTAAGTGGCCTTATGGGCATAATGGGCCTAAGTGGCTTGATCGGCATAATGGGACTAAGTGGCCTAATAGGCCTAAGTGGCCCAATGGGCATAATGGGTCTAAGTGGTCTAATGGGTCAAATTGGCCTAATTGGCCGAATGGGCCAAATGATCCTAATTTTCCCAATGGGTCTAATGGGCATAAGTGGCCTAATGGGCCAAATGGGCCTAAGTTGTGTGACGGGGCTAATCGGCCTAAGTGGTCTCATGGGCCTTAAGGACCTTAGTGGACTAATGGGCCTCAGTGATCTCATGGGCCAAATAGGGTTAATATTACTAATGGCACTAATGGTCTTAAGTGGCCTATGTGTTCCAATGGGCCTAATGGCCTAAGTGGCCTATGTGGTCCAATGGGCCTAATGGGCCTAACGGGCTATATGGTCCAAATTTTCCGAATGGTACTAATGTGACTAAGTGGTCGAATGGGCCTAATGGATTAATGGGACTAATGGGTTTAATGGGACTAAATGGACTAATGTGCCTAATGGGCATAATGGGCCGAAGTGGCCAAATGGGCGTAATCAGCCTAGGTGGCCCAATGGGCCTGAGCGGCTTAATGGGTCGAATGGGCCAAAGTGGCCGAATGGGCCAAAGTGGTCTAATCGATCTAATTGACCGAATGGGCCTAAGTGGCCTAATGGACCTAATGGGACGAATGAGATGAATGAGCCTAATGCGACTAAGTGGCCTAATGTACTTAATTGGTCTAATGGGCCTAAGTGGCATAATGGGCCTAAATGGACGAATGATCCTAAGTGGCCCAAATGGGCCTAAAGACCCGATTGGAGCTAAGGGCCTGAATGGGCCTAACGTGCCAAATGGGCCTAACGTGCTGAAGGGGCCGAAGTGGCCTAATGGGCCTAATTTTCCTAAGTGGCATAATGGGCCAAATGGGATGAATGGGATGAATGGGCATAATGAGACGAAGTGGCCTAATGAGCCTAATTTGTCTAATGGGCCTAAGTGGCATAATAGGCCTAAGTGGCTGAATGAGCCTAAGTGGCCCAAATGCGCCTAATGGCCCGAATGGGGCTAAGGGCCCAAATGGGCCTAACGTCCTGAATGGGCTGAAGTGGCGTAATGGTACTAAGTGGCTGAATGGGCCTAAGGGTCCTACTAGGATGAATGGGACTAATGGGACAAAGTGGACTGATGGGACTAATGGGTCTATGGGGCCTAATGGGCCAAATGTGCCAAACAGTTCTAATGAGCCAAATGGACCAAATGGGCCAGAGTGGACTAATCAGCCTAATGGGCCTAAGTGGCCTAGTGGGCCTAAGTTGCCTAATGGAAAAAAGTGGCCTGATGGGACTAATGGGGCTAAGTTGCATAATGTGCCTAAGTGGCTTAATGGGCCTAATTGGCCTAATGGGCCTAATGGGTGTAAGTGGCCTAAGTGGCCTAATGGGCCGAAGAGTCCTAATGGACCTAATGGGCCTAAGTGAACTCTTGGGCATAGTGGGCCTAAGTGGCATAATGGGCCTAATGGTTCTGATGGGCCGAATGGGTCTAATGGGCCTCATGGGATGAAGTTTCCTAATGGGCCTAATGGGCCTAAGTAGCCTAAGTCGTCTAATGGTCATAAGTGGCCTCATGGGCATAATGGGACTAAGTGGCCTAATGTGTTGAATGTTCCTAATTGCCTAATGGTCCTAATGGGTCTAAGTGGCTTAAGGGGATAAATGGGCCTAATGGGCCTAAGTGGCCTAATTATCATAATGGGATTAGTGGGTCGAAGTGGCCTAATGGGCCTAATGGTCCAAAGTGGCCTAATGGGCCTAATTGGACAAAGTGGCATAACGGGCCTAAGCGGCTTATTGGGCCTAATGGTCCTAAGTGGACTGATTGTACCAATGGGATTAATGGGACTAAATGGAATAATGGGCATAATGGGTAGTAGTGGCCTATTGAGCATAATTGTCCAAAGTGGTCGAATTGGCCTAATGGGTCTAAGTGGACTAATGGGACTAAGTGGCATAACGAGCCTAAAGGGCCTAAGTGGCCTAATGGTTCTAATGGGCCTAAGTGGCCTGATGGGTCTAATGGTCCTAAGTGGCCTCATGGACCTAAAGGGTCTAAGTGGCCTCATGGTCCTAATGGGTCTCAATGGACTCATGGGCCTAATGGGACTAAATGGATCTGGGGGCTTAAGTGGCCTATTGGGCCTAATCAGCCTAATAGGCCCAAGTAGCCTAATGGGCCTAATGGGATTAAGTTGTCTAATAGGCCCAATAGGACTAATGGGCTGAATGGTCCTAAGTGTTCTAATGGGCCTAAGTGACCTATTCAACCTAATGGGCCTAATGGGTGTAATGGGATTAAGTGGTCGAATGGGCCTAATGGGCCTAATGGGCCTAATGGGACTAATGCACTAGATGGGATTAAGTGGCCTAATGGGACTAAGTGGCCTATTGGGCCTAAGTGACCTAATCAGGTTGATGGAACTAATGGGCGTAATGGGTCTAAGTGATCAAATGGGCCTAATGTGCCTAGTGGTCCTAATGGACATAACAGGCCTAAGTGGCTGAATTTGCCTAATGGTCCTAATGAACCTAAGTAGGATAATGGGCCTAATGGGTTGAATAGACCGAATGTGCCTAATGTTCCGAGTAGGCCTAATGGGCCTAAGTGGCCTAATGGGCCAAATGGGCCTAAGTGGCCAACTGGTCTTAATGGTCCTAAGTGGTCTAATGGGCCTAATGGGCCCAATGGAAAAAATGTGCCTAGTGGGACTAATGGGCCTAAATGGCCTAATGGGCCTAAATGGACTAATGGGCTTAAATGGACTAATGGGTCTACTGGGCCTTAGTGGAATAATGGAAAAAAGTGGACTAATGGGCCTAATGTGCCGACGTGGCTAAACAGGCCTAAGTGGCATAATGGGATGAATGGGCCTAATGGGACTAATGGGTATAATGGGCTTAAGTGGATTTAGTGGACTAATGAGACTTAAGGGCCTAAGTGGCCTAATTATCCCAATGGGACTAAGTGGCGTAATGGGCTGAAGGGGACTAATGGGCCTAAGTGGCCTAAGTAACCTAAGTGGACTAGTGGTCCTGATGGACCTAAGTGGCCTAAAAGGACTAATGGTCCTAATAGGGCTAATGGGTCTAACAAGATGAATGGTCCTATGTGGCCTAATGGGCCTACATGGACAAAAGGTCCTAAGTAGACTAATGGGCCTAAAGAGCCTAATCAGCCAAAGGGCAAATGGGCCTGAGTGGCATGATCATATACTAATGGGCCTAATTGGTCAAATGGGTCCAATGGGCACAATGGGCCAAAGTGGGTTAATGGGACTAAGTGGCCTAATGGGCTCCTAATGGGCTTAATGGGCCTAAGAGGCCTAATCAGCCTAAAGAGCTTAATGGTCCAAAGAAACCTAATGTGCCTAAGTGGAATAATTTGTATAATGGGACTAATGGGCCTAAGTGGCCTAATGACCCTAAAGGGCCTAATTGGACAAAGTGGCCTAATGGGCCTACGTGGCATAATTGTAACCAAACGGGCCTAAGTGGCCTAATGGGACCAATGGTCCTAAGTGCCCTAATGGGCTAATGGGTCTAAGTGGGCGAATGGTCCAAATGGATTGAATGGGACTAATGGACTGAAAGGGCCGAAGTGACATAATGGGATGAAGTGGCCTTAGTAGCCTAATGGGACAAATGGTCCTAATGGGCCTAATGAGCCTAAGTGGCCGAATAGACTTAATGGGCTAAATGAGCCTAATGGTCCTAATTGGCCTAAGTTTCCTAATGGGCCGAATGGGCCTAAGGGGCCTAATTAGCCTAATAGGTCGATTCGGCCTAAGTGGCGTAATGGGACTAATGACATGAATGAGCTTAAGTTGACCAATGGACCTAATGGGCTGAATGGGCCGAAGTTTCCGAATGGGCCTAATGGGCCGAAAGGTCTTAATGGTCTGAATGGGCCCAATGATCCTAATGGGCCTAAGTGGCCTAGTAGTCATAATGGGCCTAAGTGGCCTAATAGACCTAAGTGGCCTAATGATTCTAATGGGCCTAATGGGTCAAATGGACCCAATGGGATGAAGTGATATAGTGGGGTGAATTAGCCGAATGGGCGTAATTGGCCGAAGTGGCCTAATAGGCCTAATGGGATAACTCTACTGAAGTGGCCTATTTGGATGAATGGGATAAAGGGTCCAATGGGTGTAATGGTCTAAATGGGTTGAATGGGACTAAAGGGTCCAATGGGTCTAATTGCTTGAATGGGTCAGATGGGTCTAATGGGCCTAGTGGGACAAGGTGGATTAAAGGACTTACTGGGCCTAATGGACCTATTGGGCCTAATGGACCTAATGGGCCAAAGTCGCCTAATGGTATTAAGTGGACAAAGGGACCTAATGCACCTAATGGGCATAATGGGCCTAAACGAAACAATGGTCCTAATGGGATTAAGTGGGACAATGGACCTAATGGACCTAAGTAGACCAATGGGCCTAATGGTCCTAAGTGGTCTAATGGGCCTAAGTGGCCGAATGGGCCGAATGGGCCTAATGGGATGAATGAGCCTAATGGGTCGAATAGGACTAATGGGCCTAAGTGGCCTAACGGGCCAAAGTGGCCTAACGGGCCAAAGTGGCCTAATGGCCCCAATGGGCCTAATGTGTCAAAGTTGCCTAATGGGCCCAATGGGCCAAATGGTCCAAATGGGCCTAAGTGGCCTAATGGGCTTAAGTGCACTGATGGGTCCAAGTGGCCTAATAGACACAATGGGCCTAAGTTTCATAATGGTCCTGAGGGGCCTAAGTGGCCTAATGGTCCAAAGTGGAAGAATGAGCCTAATTGGCCTAATGAGAATAATGGGCCTTAGTGGCCAAATCATCCTAATGGGCATAATGGGCCTAAGTGTCTGAATGGTCATAATTGGCCAAATTGGACTAATGGTCCGAATGTGCCTAAGTGGACTAATGGGATGAATGGGCCTAAGTGGGCCTACTGGGACTAATGGTCCTACTGGGCCAAATGTGCCTATTAGGTGTAATGGGACTAATAGGCCTACTGGGCTTAATCAGACCACTGGGCCTAAGTGGCATAATGTGCCTAAGTGGCCTAATGGGCATAAGTTGCCTAATGGGTCTAATGGGCCTAAGTGACCTAATGGGTTTAATGGACCTAATGGGCCTATGTGGCCGAATGGGCCAAAGTGGATGAATGTGCCTAATGGGATTAATGGGAATAATGGGTTGAAGTGGAAAAATGGGCCAAATGGGACAAAGTGTCCTCATGGGCCTAGTTATCCTCAATGGTCTAATGGATCTAATGTTCCTATTGGGACTAAGTGGCCTAATGGGCCAAAGTGGACAAATGGACATATGGGCCTAATGTTAATAATGGGGATAATGGGACGAATGGGCCTAATGGGCCTAAGTGGCCTAATGGGAATAATTGTCTAAATGGGCCAAAGTGGGCAAGTGGGAATAATGGGCCTAATGGGACAATGTGTCCAAATGGGCATAATGGGTCTAAGTGGCCTAATGGGAATATTGGGCCTAATTGGCTTAACGAGGCTAATGGGCCGAATAGTCCTAAGTGGCCTAATGGGACAAAGTGCATGAATTTTCCTAATTATTTGAATAGGAATAATGGGCCGAATGATCCAAAGTGGCCAAATGGTCCAAATGGGACTAAGTGGCCTAATTGCCTAATGTGACTTATGGGCATAAGTGGGTATGATTGCAATTTTCTATTGCACTGGGTACGATTCTTTTTCGATTAACATCATCTATTTCTTATCTTACACCAAGATACAATAAATCTGGACACATTTTGGAATACCTCTTTTCCCCTTTCTTGCATCAATCTTGCATGATAAGTTATCCAATCAACTTATGATTTATGAAATACGAATCAACAAAGCATCATAAAATTTAATTTTATCATAGTTAGTAGACTCTGATACTTCATCAAAAAAAAACTTCATTCATACTAGATCCGGTGTGAATCTGATGACCATTTACTTCTAGCAAGATACATTCTCTGTGCGACCAATTCTCTCTTTCCAGATAAAGATCAATTCCTCATTATGATCTTTTCACATACCAAACCCAAGACAAGTATGATCAGTGCCTTTTATTTTAAAAATATTTGCCTCATTATAATAGACAGAGTGAGTCTGATTCTTTTGAAAATAATGGCGAGTACAATTTCCACCAAATACAAAGTGAGGTGATTTTATTTCTTTGTAATCTTTCCTTGATAACAAAAGACAACACATGAAAACAAACACCTTCCTCATAATCTTGGTCCCAACAATCCCCCCCTTTGGATTTTGTTGTCATCCAAGTTTCGTAAATCATTGAACTTAGGCCCATTTGGCCCATTTCCCACTTAGGTACATTAGTAATCCTAGGACAATTGGTCCCATTAGTCCAAATACACCCATTAGACTCATTAGGCCACTTAGGACCATTAGGCCCATTATCCCATTTGGCCCATTTGATCACTTAGGCCAGTTAGGTCCATGAGGCCCATTAGGTCACATCGGCCCATTAGGCCACTTTGGCCCCTTAGGCCCATTAGGCCACATTGGCACTTGAGTCCCATTAGGCCACTTCGGCTCATTAGGCCACTTAGGCCTATTGGACCCGGTAGGCCTATTAGGCCCATTCAGCCCATTTGGCCCCTTAGGAAACTTAGGCCACTTAGGCCCATTAGGACACATAGCCCCATTAAAACCTTCAGGGCCATTTGGTAACTTAGGCCACTTAGGCCCATTAGGACACTTAGTCCCGGTCAACCCATTCAACCCATTAGGTCACTTAGGCCCATTTGACCCATTAAGCCCATTAGCCTATTAGACCAATTAGACTGATTAGGCTACTTAGTCCCATTAGACCCATTAGGACCATTAGGCCCATTAGGCAACTTAGTCCACTTGGGTCCATTGAGACACTTAGATCCATTGGACCCATTACACCCATTAGGAAATTTAGGCAATGTTGGACCATTAGGCCACTTAGACCTATTTGAACCATTATGCCCATTAGTCCCATTTCCCATTAGGCATGTTAGGCCACTTATGCCCATTAGGCCCATTTATCTACTTCATCCCATTAAGCTCATTAGGACGCTTAAGCATATTAAGCCCATTAGGCCACTTCGACCCATTAGGAAACTTAGGACACTTAGGCCCATTGGGCCCATTAGGCCCATTCATCCCATTATGTGTATTAGGTAACTTTGGCCGCTTAGGCCTATTGGACCCAATAGGCCCATTAGACACATTAGGCCCATTGGTCCCATTATAGAACTTAGGCCACTTAGGCCCATTACACCACTTAGGCCCATTGGACCCATCATGCCCATTAGGCAACTTAGGCCACTTAGGCCCATTCAAACCATTAGTCCACTTAGGCTCATTCCACCCATTCCACCCATTAGGCCCATTAAACCCATTATGCTGATTAGGCCACTTAAGCCCATTATACCCATAAGACCCATTAGGCAACTTAGGCCACTTAGGCCCATTCGACCACTTAGACCCATTGGACCCATTAGGCCCATTAGGAAATTTAGGTCACTAAGGCCTATTAGTCCACTTAAACCCATTAGACCCATTAGGCACATTGGACCCATTAGTCCCATTAGGAAACATAGGCCACTTAGGGTCATTAGGCCACTTAGGGTCATTAGGCCACTTAGACTCATTAGACCCATTAGGCCCGTTAGGCAACCTAGGCCACTTACACCCATTAGAACCATTAGGCCCATTACGCTCATTAGGCAACTTGGGCCACTTTGACCCATTAGACCACTTAGGCCCATTGGACCCATTAGGTTGAATTATCCATAATGGGCCAATTATGCCCATTATGCTCATTGGCCCCATTAGACCACTTTGGACCTATATGCCCATTAGGACACTAAGGCGCATTAGGCTACTTAGGCCCATTAGGCCCCTTAGACCCATTAGGCCCATTGGGCCCCTTAAGCCCATTCGACCAATTAGGCCATTAGGCCCACTAGGTCGAATTGTCCATAATGGGCTCATTCATCCCATTAGGTCACTTCGTCCCAACGAGTCCAATCATCCCATTAGTCCTATTAGGTCACTTAGTCCCATTAAAACACTTAGGACCATTAGGCCCCTTAGACCCATTCGACCCATTGGACCGATTGGACCCCTTAGGCCTATTAGGCCAATTAGGCCATTGGGCCCATTAGGCCCACTAGGTCACTTAGTCCAAATAGGCCCAATGGTCCCATTAGGTCTATTAGGTCATTTAGGCCACTTAGTCCCATTAGCCCCATTAGGCCCCTTAGAACCATTAGTCCCATTAGTCCCATTAGGATCATTAGGTGCATTAGACCACTTAGGCCTACTCGTCCACTTTGGCCCATTAGTCCCCTTAGACCCATTAGGCCCATTGGGCCCATTAGGTCCATTAGGGAAATTTTTCCATTAGGACCATTAGCCCATTAGACCTATTAGGTTGAATTCTTCACAGTGGACCCATTAGGACACTTAGGCCCAATTGACCCATTAATCCCATTAGGCCCCTTAGGCTCATCAGGCCACTTAGGCCCAACTAGTCCACTCGACCCATTAAGCCCATTAGGCCTATTAGGCCGAATGGGGCTTAATTAGCCCATTAGGATACTTAAGCCCAATAGACCCATTTGGACCATTAGGCCACTTAGGCCCATTGGGAAAATTTGGCCCAGTGGACCCATTAGGCCCATTAATTCCCTTAGGCCCATTCGACCCATTAGGCCACTTAGGCCCAATTGGACAATTTGGCCACTTAGTACCATTTGGCCCATTAGGCCACTTAATCCCATTAGGTCCATTTATCCCATTAGGCCCATTTGGCCACTTAATCCCATTAGACCCATTAGGCCACTTAGGCCACTTAGGCTCATTCAATCCTTAGGCACGTTAGTCCATTTCGGTCAATTTAGGTCATTTAGTATAATTAGGCTAATTAGGCCATTTAGGACATTTAGTTCAATTAGGAAATTCAGGCTATTTAGGCCAATTTAGGCAATTCAGGCCAATGAGGTAAATGAGACCAATTCAGCCCAATTAGGTCAATTTAGGCCCTTTAGAAAATTTAGGCTAATTATAAAATTTAGTCCATTTTGTCCAATTTAGGCCAATTAAGCCAATTATTTCAATTATAACCATTAGTCCAATTAGGCCAATTAGAAAATTTAGTTCATTTAGGCCATTAAGGCCAATTTTGGTCATTTAGACTAATTAGGCCATTTAGGCCAATTTAGGCCATTTAGATTATTTAGGCCAATTTAGACCGTTTAGACCAATTCCTCCAATTATGACATTTAGGCCAATTTAGACAATTTAGACCATTTAAGTCGATTATGCCAATTTTGACCATTTGGGCCAATTATGCCAATTATGCAATTTAGTAAATTTAATTCAATTAGTCCATTTTTTGCTAATTTTTTCCATTTAGGCCATTTAGACCAATTATGTCCATTTAGGCCAATTTGGCCAAATAGGCCAATTAGATAATTTAGGCAATTTAGGCCAATTATGCCATTTATGCCAATTTAGTCCATTTAGACCAATTAGGCAAATTAGAACAATTTTTTCCATTTAGGTCATTTAGGTCAATTCGTCCATTTTGTCCATTTTAGCTCATTTAGACCAATTATGAAAATTAGACAAATTAGGAAATTCAGACCAATTAGACCAATTATGTCATTTAGGCCAATTTATGCCATTTAGGCTAATTTAGGCCATTTTGGTCAATTTAGTCCACTTAGGCCAATTAGACCAATTAGATCATTTAGTCTATTTAGGCCAATTAGGCCATTTAGGCCAATTATATCAATTAGCCCATTTAGGTTATTTTGTCCAATTAGGCCATTTAGACCATTTAGACCAATTTAGGTCATTTAGACTAATTAGGCCAATTTAGGCCATTTAGGCTAGTTTAGGCCAATTATCCCAATTAGGTTAATTAGTCCATTTATGCCATTTAGAACAATTAGTCCAATTAGGTTATTTAGGAAAATTAAGCCATTTAGGCCAATTAGACCAATTAGACCATTTAGGAATATTTAGGCCATTTTGGCCAATTAATCAATTTGGTCATTTAAGTCATTTAGGTCATTTAGGACAATTAGCCCATTTAGGCCATTTACGGTATTTAGACCAATTAGTCCAAATAGACAATTTGGGTTATTTAGGCCAATTTAGGTTATTTAGTCCATTTAGTCTAATTTACGTCATTTAGGCTATTTAGGCTAATTTAGACCACTAAGCCAATACAACCAAATAGTCCATTTAAGCCAATTTATTCCATTTAGGGAAATTAGTAAATTTAAGATGATTTGGTAAATTTAGGCCATTTAGGCTAATTAGGCCATTTAGGACAATTAAACCAATTAGATAATTTAGGGAATTTAGGTCAATGGGGCCAATTAGGTCAATTTAGGTCATTTAGGACAATTAGACCATTTAGGCCATTTAGTCCACTTTGGAAAATTTAGGCCATTTATGAAAATTAGTCTTATTAAGACAATTATTTAATTTATGCAATTTAAGCCAATTACGCCATTTAGTCCAATTTAGACCATTTAGACCAATTTGGCTAATTATGCCATTTTGGCCATTTTGGCCATCTGGATAATGTACTATGAAGAGGAACATTGTACATATAATTTTAGGTATGAGTACTCATAAGCAGATAAGACTTCTTCTCATGAAGTTCACACTTGGTAATCTCCAAGACGGGAGATTATGAGAACAGACTCGTCAGTAGGAATTATTCATGTTTTGGTGTCATCAAATATTCCTATTTATAAGTGTGTGTGATGGTCCTTAGAATTTAAGATTATTATTAAAGCATGTCACAACTTTCATACTTAAATTTCTGTCATAAACCATAGTGATTAGAGATTGTGGCGAAGTTGGATACGTTGGGTGCGTCACGAGTGACATGTCATTAATGAATAAGTTGAGGAACGATTTGTCCCTTCCATCTTTATAGAAGCTGATATCTCAACCCTTTGACTGGAATAAAACCATCACATTAAATTCCATGGCCATGGTATACCAGTGTGTTTATTTCAGATAGTCAAAGGAAGACATATTGAAAATATATGTTAGTGACATTGGTGTGCAACCTTCTTTATGAGATATTGTAACAAAGAGATTATATTACACAGTGACTATTCGTATGTGGTTTTCGATGTTGCAACATCAAGTTCTTTCTCTTGGGTGCCTTGACACATTGCTAGACAGTAATCTTGGACATTAGGCAAGTCTGCCTAATGTCAATGAGAAGGAATCCTAGAGGGTCACACACTAAGTGTTTTCATCTATCTCAATTAAATTCTATTTGAGTTTAATTAATGGAATAAATATTATTCTCAAGTCTGAGGAATAATTTTATTCAATTTATATTGATCACATATTAAATAAATATTTATTCATCGACATGTGAATAAAATATTTATTTTATTTATTAAATATTTTAATAAATATTTATTTGCAATATTGTAAATAAAATATTTATTTATGAATAAAATATTTATTCATTTGTTCAATAGATGATAGAGGAGTGTGATCATACCAAGACTGAGTCCATTGACAAATATTAATTAACAATACCCTTATATAATTTTTTTGTACAAGTTGGCGTGAACCACAAAATAATAATAATATAATTATTATTATGTGGTATGAGATTTATTGAAGGTTATTAATGTTATTTAATGTCCGGTATGCAATTAAATAATATTTTAACTTAAATCTCAACTCTATAAATAGGTGGTTGTGTCTACTATGTAGAGCATCCAAAAATTGATAATAGAAAATTCTTGCGCACAATGAATTCTCTCTCAACTCCTCCTATCTCTCTCTCAAGAACAAGAAGTTAAAGAAAGATTTATTCAAGCCCAAAGAACGAGTGAATAAAATATTTATTCATTTGGTTTCGGGAAACGATTTTTAAAAGAAATTTTAATACATCATCCATCTTTGCACAGTTCTGTTAGGCCTGAAACCACCACCACCACTACTGTCATCGCCGCCTTTGTCGCCCCCCCACCCCACTACCACCGCCACCGTCATCAGCTCGACCTCCAATAGGACCCTCATTGAAATCACTCGAGGTATCATATAAGGAGAGCATTGATGTAATACATGAATCAAAAGTAATAGTAGTCTCTGATGTAAGTGGTGGACTTATAACTAACATGTCTCTCAGGAAGTGTTCGATGACCAACTTACTTCTTATACACTCCCTTATATCTATTTTTTTGGCCTCATCTACTTATGCATGAGAATTTTTCATCTTGGGGTTCTTATATGTTTTAGAGGCACTCGATGAAGGCTAATACCTAGTGGGAATGATGTTTTTCATGTGTTGACATCATAATCTCCCATGGAGCTCATCACCTAATACTTGTCTCAAATGATCATTTCACCCTAATTTTCCATATACATTATCATTGAGGGCCTCCATGCTACACTATTGAATATATAAAGAATATATTTAATTATGAATTATGTATCAAAATATGAAATATCAATAAAAAAACTTACAAACTTTTCTTGTGTTTGTGAATTTATAACTCTTATATTATTTTTCTTCCTAGTCAAGGAAAATAATTTTGATCATGGAACACGACCTTTGATGCCAAATTCCTCTTGCTTAAAATGAAATTGATTAGTATAATACTACAATATTGAATAATATGAAAGTGATAAACCAAGAATGAATTAAAATTGTATATGTTGAAGAAATCCATAAAATTAATAAGAATCTAAATATACATTTAATTAGAAATTTAATACTAGTGACATAACATAAACAATACATACTAATTAACATGATAAACATGTGAATGGTATGGATTCCTCTTGTATATTCATTTTGGTCTAATTACATTTATCTTGTGTAATTTGGTTATTTGGTCACTCAGTAATTTTGATCATTTTTCCATTTGGCTATTTGGATAATTGGACAATTAGGCCATTTACGAAAATTAGGAAAATTAGGCCAATTATTCCAATTAATTCATTTAGTCCAATTATTCCATTTATAAAAATTTGGTCATTTAGGCCAATTAGGCCATTAGGAAAATTTGGTCATTATTCCATATGAAATTTAGGCCTTTAATTCATTTAGGACAATTAGTCCATTAGGCCATTTAGGTCATTAGACCATTAAGTCCAATTAGCCTAGTTAGACCATTTAGGTCAATTAGGCCAATTAGGCTAATTAGACCATTTAATCCAATTAGATCATTTAATCCATTTAGACCAATCAGGCCATTTAGACCAATTAAGTCATTTATTCGAATTATTCAATTAGACTCTTTAGACCAATTTTTCATTATTCCATTATCCCATTAGTTCATTACACCATTATTCCAATTGGTCATTTGTCAATTTGACCATTTATGCCAATTTAGGCCAATTAGGCCAATTAGGCATATTAGGCCAATTAGACCATTTAATCCAATTGGACTATTTAATAATTTTTGACTAATTATACCATTTAGAACCATTTTGAAGTTTAGGACAACTTGGTAAATTAGGTCAATTAGTCCAATTATGAAAATTAGACCATTTAATCCAATAAGACCATTTAATCGATTTAGACTAATTAGGCCATTTAGACCAATTAGTTCATTTATGTCAATTAGGAAATTATTACAATTATTCCATTAGGTTATTAGTCCATTAGGATATTTAGATCAATTAGATCATTTAGGTCATTAGGCCATTATCCCATTAGATTAGTGGGCCATTAGGCTAATTGGTCACTTGGCCATTTGGTCATTTATGCCAATTTAGACCAATTTAGGCCAATTAGAACCAAAAAATCCTAAAACATAGAACCAAAACACTATATATGAAACACTAATAGCTAAGGCCTAATTAGGCCCATTACGCTGATTAGGCCACTTTAGGCCCATTAGGTCACTTAGGCTCATTTTTCCCATTCGGCCTAATATGCCACTTAGACCCATTTTCCCATTCGACCACTTAGCCCAGTTAGGTCGATTTGGCCACTTAGGCCCATTAGGATCATTAGGCCACTTAGGCCCATTAGGCCCATTAGGCCACTTAGGACCATTAGGCCAACTCATCCCACTCGACCCATTAGGCCCATTCAAACCATTAGTCCACTTAAGCCCATTACGACGATTATGCCACTTAGGGCTATTAGGATCATTATGCCAATTAGGCCACCATTCGGCCTATTCGGCCACTTAGGTCCAATTGGACAATTAGGCACATTAGTCTACTTAATCCCATTAGGCTGATTAGGCCACTTAGGCCCATTGGTCCACTTAGACCCAAAAATTCCCATTAGGACCATTAGGCACATTAGGCCCATTTGGCCACTTAGGCCAATTAGGATCATTAGCAGCATTTGGTCCATTAGGCCCATTATGCCACTTAGGCCCATTCGGAACATTAGGCCCATTAGGCTGATTAGGCCACCTGTGCCCATTAGGCCAACTAGGCCACTTAGGTCCATTAGGCCCATTAGGCCCATTAGGCCCATTCATCCCATTAGGGAAATTAGTCCCATTAGCCCCATTATCACCATTATGCCCATTAGGCCACAAAAGCCCGTAGGCCCATTAGCCCACTTAGACCACTTAGGGCCATTAGGCCACTTAGACCCATTCAGACACTTAGGCCCATTATCTGACTTTGGTTTATTTAGACCATTCGCCCCATTTGGCCCCTTAGGTCACTTAGTCCCATTTGGCCCTTTAGGCCACTTAGGTCCATTAGGCCACTTAGGCCCATTGATCCCATTAGACTTGTTTGTCCCCTTAGGCCACTTAGGCCCCTTAGGCCCATTAGGCCACTTCGGCTCATTAATCCCATTAGGTCCATCAGGCCCCTTAGGTCACTTATGCCGCTTAGGCCCATTAGGACTATTAGTCCACTAAGGAAACTTTGGCCCATTATTCCACTTATGCGCATTAATCCCATTAGGCCACTTAGGATGCTTAGTCCCATTAGTCTCATTAGACCACTCAGTCCCATTAGGCCCATTATCCATTGGGCCCATTAGGCATGTTAGGCCCATTGGTCCACTTAAGCCCATTAGAACACCAAGGCCCATTCGGCCCATTAGGAAACTATGGACCATTAGTCACATTTGGCCACTTAGTCCCATCAGGCCACTTATTCCAATTAGGTCCATTGGGCCCATTAGGCCACTTCGACCCACTCATCCACTTAGGCACATTCGACCCATTAGGCCCTTTAGGCCACTTAGGCAGCTGATGCCCATTAGGCTGATTTGGCCCATTAGGCCCATTCGACCCATTCGACCCCTTAGGCCTACGAAGCTCATTATACCACTTTGGATCATTTGGCCACTTAGGCCAATTAGGCCCATTAGGCCTGTTAGGAATATTAGACCACTTTGGACCATCAGGCCCTCCAAATCATTTTTTAAATTTTCATAAAAGCCACTTTGAGGAAAAAGTGGGAACCGTACACCAACATTATGACACATATCCAAATTTCAAAAATAGTCCACATATTTAAAACATTAAATGAGTATCATCATCATGGGAACCATCGTATTAGCAACAGATCTTGTAAATCACACAACCACTTAATCGAAGATAGCACGTTGAAGAAGTTGTCTCCATCATCATCACCTTTTGTCATCATCGCCACATTGTCATCCAATTCAAACATCAATGTCGTAACCATTATCACCAGATTCACCACATCATCAGTGGGAACTCCACCTTTTTCTTCATCGACCATCATCGTCAGATCCGAGAACCATAGAAAAATGAATCGGGACATCCACTAATCACCACTGATGTCTTCCTATTGTCACCGTAGAAATCCAACATCACCACCAAAAAACCATCAAAACAGAAAATCACAACCATTTGTACCATAAAATATGGGTCATTCGCCTTCCCGAAGACCCTAATCCCCTTGATCCACACCTCCCAGAACCTCCATAAAGACCCATACACCAGACTGACAGGGAAAGGAGCACAACAAGGATGAGCAGATGGAGGCCTTAATAGAGGAGCAATCCAGAAACCACATCAGTCAAACAAAATAGAGAACCAACAATAGAAAAACAAAATCGATCCCAAACACACTCACCAGTGCTGACCCAAGCCATCTAAAGCACCCATACACACATACCCAGAATGGGGGTCTGATGCATAGGGATAGATCAAAAGAGGGGTGGTGAGCGACGCACGATGACGACACCAAAAAATCCACATCAGTCAAGAAGGAATAAAAAGAAAGAAAGATAAATAATAGGATGGACCAAGTGAAGTGACACCAATATCGTCGGGTAGACCCTCAAAACCCTAGGAGGGGAAGAGGAGGCAGTAGGAGCATCGGGATCCAAGAGAGTGCCTAATGGGCCTTTGTGGGACTAAGTAGACCAATGGGCCTAAGTTGCCTAATGGCCCTAATGGGACTAATGGGCTAAAGTGATCTAATGGTTCTAATGGACATAATGGGCCAAAGTGGCCAAATGGGCCTAATGGGCCTAAGTGGCCTAATGGGACTCATGAGCCTAATGAGACTTAGTGGCCTAATGGGACTAAGTGGCCTAAGTGGCCCAATGGGCCTAGGTGGCCAAATGGGCCTAATGGGCCTAAGTGGCCTAATGGGACTCATGAGCCTAATGAGACTTAGTGGCCTAATGGGACTAAGTGGCCTAAGTGGACTAATGGGCCTAATGAGCCTAATTGGCCTAATAGGGCCTTAGAGACCTAATGGGCCTAAGTGTCCAAATGGGCCTAATGAGGCTAATAGGCCTCATTGGACTAATGGGCCTAATGGGCCTCTGTGGAATAAGTGGCATAATGTCCCTAATGGGCCTAATGGGTCTAAGTGGCCTAATGGACCTAAGTGGCATAATGGGTCGAATGGGTTGAACGAGACTAAGTGGCCTAATGGGCCTAAGTGTCCTAAGTTGCCTAATTGGTCAAACGAACAAAATGGCCCCGATGGGCCTGACGAGCCTAATGGGATTAATGAGACTAAGTGGCCTAATGAGTCGAATGGGCCTAAGTGGCCTAATGGGCCTGATGGCCATAATGGGCCGAATGGGTCTAAGTGGCCTCATGGGTTTGATGGTCCTGGTGGGCCTAATGGGATTAAATGGCCTAATGAGCTGAATGGGACTAAGTGGCCTAATGGGCCGAATGGGCCGAATGGGATTAAGTGGCATAATGGGTCTGATGGACCTAATGGTCCAAATGGTCCTCAGTGGCCTCATGGGCCTGATGGGCCTAATGGTCCTAATGGGCCTAAGTGGACTATTAAGTTGAATGGGCCTAAGGGGCCTAGTGGACTAATGGGCCAAAGTGACCTAATGGGCCTATGTGGCCTAATGGTATTGATGATCCTAATAGGCCTTAGTGGCCTCTTGGGCCTAATGGGCATAATGGGCTAAAGGGGCATAAGTAGCCTAATGGACCTAATGGGCCTAAGTGGCCTGATGGGCCCGATGGGACTAATGGGACTTTATGGCCTAATGGGCCTCATGGACCTAATGAGCATGATCAACCTAATGTCCATAATGAGTATCAGTGGCCCAATGGGTCTAATGGGACTAAGTAGACCGATGGGCCTTAGTGGTCGAATGGTTCGAATAGGCCCAATGGGACCGATAGGCCCAATGGGCCCAATGGGCCTAATGGGAAAAAGTGGTTGAATGCACCCAATGGCCAAATTGGCATAATGGACCTAATTAGCCTAATAGGCCTGATGGGCCTAATGGGCCTCATGGGCATAATGGGCCTTAGTGGCCTAAGTGTCCTAATGGGCCTAAGTTGACTAATGGGCCAAGTAGGCCCAAATGGCCTTAGTGACCTAATTGGCCTGATGGGCGTAATGTGACTAATGGGCCTTAGTTTCATAATGGGAAGAATGGGCCTGATAGGCCCAATGGGCATAATGGGCCTCATTTGACCAATTGGCCTAATGGGCCTAATGGGCTTGATGGGCCTCATGGGCTTAATGGGCCTCATGGGCCTCGTGGTCCTAATGGGACTAAGTGGCTTAAGTGTCCTGATGGGCATAATGGTCCCAAGTGACCTAATGGGCATTAGTGGCCAAATGGGCCTGACAGCCCTGATTGCATATTGATCCTAATGGACCTAATGGTTTTAATGGACCTAAGTGTCCTAAGTGGAATAAGTGGCCTGATGGGCCTAATGAGCCTAATGGTCTTAATGGTACCAAGTGGATTAATTGGCCCAATGGGCCTAAGTGGCCTAATGGGCCTAAGTGGCAGAATGGGCCTAATGGGCCTAAGTGGCAGAATGGTCCTAATAGGCCTAAGTAGCCTAATGGGCCTAAGTGTCCAAATGGGCCCTATGAGCCTAATGGCCCCCAAAGGTCCCAAGGGACAAATGGAATTCTTGGGCTAAAAGGGCCTAAATGGCCTCATGGGCCCAATGGACCTAATGTGCATAATTGGCCTCATGGGACAAAGTGGCCTCATGGGCTTAATGGGCCAAATGGGACTCATGGGCCTAATGGGAAGAATGGTCCTCCTAGGCCTAAGTGGCCTAATGGGCCTAGTGGGCCTAATGGGACTAAGTGGCCTAATGGGGTGAATATGTCTAAGTTGCTAAATGGGCCTTGTGTGCCTAATGGGACTAAGTGGCCTGATGGGCCGAATGGGCTTCATGGTCCTAATGGGCCGAATGGGCCTAACTGACCTCATGTTCCCAATAGTCCTAATGGACCTAAGTGGCCTAATGGGCCGAATGGGCCTAAGTGGCCGAATGGGCCTGATGATCCTAATGGTCCTTAGGGACCTAAGTGGCCTAAGTGGCCTAATGGGCCAAAGTGTCCTAATAGACTTAGTGGGCCTAAAGGGTCTAATGTGCCGAATGGGATGAATGAGACTAATTGGTCGGATGGGCCTATTGGGCCTCATGGGCCTAATGGGACTAATGGGACTAAGTGGCCTCATGGTCCCAATGGGAATAATGGGCCTAATGGGCCTAAGTGGCCCAAGTGGTCCTAAATGGTCAAATGGGTCGAATTGGCTTAAGTGGCCTAATGTGCCCAATGGGCCTCATGGGCCTAAGGGGACTAATGGGCCCAATGGGATGAATGGGACTAGTTGGCCCAATGGGATGAATGGGACTAGTTGGCCCAATGGGCCTAATGGATCTAAGTAGCTTAATTGGTCTAAGTGGCCTAAAGGGCTTAGTGGGCTTGATGGGATTGGCAGGCCTAATGGGCCTATGAGGCCCAAGTGGCCTGAGGGGACTAATGGGCCTCATGGGCCTAAGTGGCCTCATGGTCCCAATGGGCCTGATTGGCCTAAGTTTCCTAATGGGCCTCATGGGCCTCATGGGCCTCATGGGGGAATGCCCCTCATGGTCCTAATGGTCCTGATGGGCCTAATGGGCCTAATGTTCCTAAGTTTCCTAATGGGCCGAATGGGACTAAGTGTCCTAATGGTCCAAATGGTCTGAATAGGCCCAAAGGGCCTAATTGGGATAATGGGCCTAATGGAAATAATTGGCCTAAGTGGCCTAAGTGGCCTAATCGGGCTAATCGACCGAATGGGCATAATGAGCCTATGTTGCCTAAGTGGCTTAACGGGCCTAGTGGGACTAATGGAACTAATGGGTTTAATGGGCCGAATAGGACCAAGTTTACTAATGGTTCTAATGGGCCTATGTTCCCTAATGGGAATAATGGGCCTAACTGGCCTAATCAGGCGAATCGAACGAATTGGACCAATGGGCCTACATGGCCTAATTGGCCTAACATGCCTAATCGAACTAATAGGTTGAATGGGCCTAATGGGTCTAAGTGGCCGAATGGGCCTATGTGGCCTAATGGGTCTAACTAGCCAAATGGACCTAAGTGGCCTAATGAGCCTACATGGTGGAATGGGCCTAAGTAGACAAATGGGCCTAATGTGCCTAATGGGACTAATGGATTTAATGGGTCGAATGGGCCTAAGTGGCCTAATATTCCTAATGGACCTAAGTGGCCTAATGATCCTAATGTGACTAAGTGGCCTAATCCCTCTAATCGAATGAATGGTCCTAATGGGCCTAATGGGCCTAAGTGGCCTAATGTGCATAATTGACCTAATTGGTCGAATGGGCCTAATGAGCCTTAGTGGCCCAATGGGTCTAATGGGTGTAAGTGGCTAATGGTCCTAATTGTCCTAAGTGGCCTAATCCCACTAATTGACTAAATGGGCCTAATGGGCCTAAGTGGTCTAATGGGCATAATGAGACTAAGTGGCCTAATGGGCCTAATGGCCTAAGTGGCCTAATTGGCCTAATCGGTCAAATGGGACTAATGAGCCTAATGGGCCTAAGTGGCCTAATGGGCCTAATTGGCCTAATGGGACTAATGCCTAAGTGGACTAAGTGACCTAATGGGACTAATGGGCCTAATGGGAACAATAGGCTTAAGCGGCCTAAGTGGTCTAATCGGCCTAATCAGTCAAATGGGCCTAATGGGCCTAAGTGGCCTAATGGGCATAGTGGGCCCAATTGGTCTAATCGACATAATAGAACGAATGTGACTAATGGGCCTAAGTTTCATAATGGGCCTAAGTGGCTTAATGGGCCTAATGGGCACAAGTGACCATATTGGCCTAATCTGCCTAATTGACCAAATGGGCCAAATGGGCCTAAGTGGAATAATGGGCCTAAAGGGGCTAATGGGCCTAAGTGTCCTAATCGGTCTAATCGGCCAAATGGGCCTAAGTAGCCTAGTCGGCCTAATTGATTTAATGGGCCTAATGGGCTTAATGGGCCAAAGAGGCCTAATAGGCCTAATGGGCCTAAGGATCTAAGTGCCCTAAGTGGCCTAATCGACGTAATCGACTGAATGGTTTCAATGGGCCTAAGTTGCCTAATGGGTTGAATGGTCCTAATGGGTCAAATGGATCTAAGTGGCCTAAGTAGCTAAATCGATTTAATCAACCGAATGGGACTAATGGGCCTATGTGGCCGATTGGGACTAATGGGCCTCAGTGGCTAAATGGGACTAATAGGTGAAATTGGCCTAATTTGGTTAATGGGACTAAGTTGAATAATGAGATTAAGTGGCATAATGGGCCTAATGGGACGAATGAGCATAAGTGGCCTATTGGTCCTAATGGGCCTAAGTGTCCTAATCGGCCTTGTGGGTCCAAGTGGTCGAATGGGCCTAAGGCACCTCATTTTCCAAGTGGGCCTAATGGTCGTAAGTGGCCTAATGGGCTTAGTGGGCCTAAGGGGGAGAATTGGCCTAATGCGCCTAATGGGCCTAATATTTCTAATGGGCCTAAGTGGCCTTATGGTCCTAATGGGAAGAATGGGGCTAATGGGACTAATTGGACTAATGGGCCTAATGGCCATAATCTGCCTAATGGGCCTGAGTGTCCTAATGGGCCAATGGTCCTAAGTCACATAATGGTTCTAATTGTCCTAATGGGCCAAATGGGAAGAATGGTCCAAATGGACCTAAGTGGCCTTATGGGCCGAATGGGCCTAATGGGCCTAATGGGACTAATTGGCCTAATGGGACAATGGGCCTAATGGGCCTAAGTGGCCTAAGTGGCCTAATTGGCTAAATCGGCCTAATAAAATGATTGGGCATAATGGGCCTGATCGGCCTAAGTGGAATAATGGGATTAATAAGCCGAAGTGGCTGAATGAGCCTGATGGGTCTGATTGGCCGAAATGGCCTCAGGGACCTAATGGGCCTTGTGGGACCAAGTGGCCTAATGGGCCTCATGGGCCTAAGTGGACTCGTGGACCTAATGGGCCCAAGGGTTCTAAATGGCCTAATAGGCCTAATGGGATTAATGGTCTTAATGGGATTAATAGGCCTAGGTACTAAATGGACCAAATGGGACAAATGGGACTAACTAGCCTATGGGGCCTAATGGGCCTAAGTGGACAAATGAGCCTAAGTGTCCTAATGGGCTTAATGGGATTAAAAAGTCTAGAGGGAAAATTGGCCTAATAGGCCTAAGGGTCTGAATGGGACCAATTGGCCAAAGTGGCCTAATGGGACTAGGTGACCTAATGGGACAAAGTTTCCTAATCGTCTTAATGGGCTTAATGGTCTGAATGTGCCTAATGGGCCTAATGTGACTAATGGACCGAATAGGACTAATTGGCTTAAGGGGCCTAATGGGCATAATGGGAAAAATTTTCTTAGTCGCCTTATGAGATTAATGGGTCTAATGGGCCTAATGGTCCTAATGGGCCTAAGTGGCCTATTGGGAATAAGTGGCGTAATTGGCATAATGGGATTAATGGGCCTAGTCGGCCTAAGAGGCCTAATTGTCCTAATGATCCTTAGTGGCCTAATCACCCTAATGTTCCAAATCGGCCTAATGGGCCAAAGTGTCCTAATGGGCGTAATGGGCCTAGGGGCTAAATGGGCATAATGAGCCGAATGTGCCTAATGGGATGAATAGGCATAATTAGCCTAAGTGGCCTAATAGCCTAATGGGACCAATGGGCCTACTAAGCCTAAGTGGACTAATCGAACTAATGGGGTTAATGGTCCCAATGGGCCTAAGTTTCCGAATGGGCCTAATGGGCCTGTGTATCCCAATCAGCTTAAGTAGCCTAATAGGCCTAAGTGGCCCAATGGGCCGAATGGGCCTAAGTGGACTAAGTGTCTGAATGGGCCTAATGTGCCTAAGTGGGTGAATGGTCCAATGGGCCTATTGGGCCTAAGTGGTATGATGGACCTAATGGACCTTAGTGGCCACATGGGCCTAAAGGGCCTAATGGGCCTTAGTGGCCTCATGGTTCTAATGGGCCTAATGGGATGAATGGGAATAATGGGCCTAGTGGGCATATTGGGCCTAAGTAGCCGAGTGGGCCTAAGTGGCTCGATGGGCCTAATGGGATGAATGATCTGGGTAGACAAATGGGCCTAATGGGCCCAAGTTGCCTAATGGGCATAATGAGCCTAAGTGGCATAAGGGGTCTAATTGGACTAAGTGCCCTAATTGTCCCAATGGGGCTAAGTGGACTAATGGGCCTAATGGTCCAAGGTGGCCTAATGGGCCTAAGTGTACAATTGGGAATAATGGTTCAAAATTTCCTGATGGTCCTAATGGGCCTATGTGTCTTAATGAGCCCAATGGGCCTAATGAGCCTAAGTGGATGAATGAGCCTAATGGGTCGAAGTGGCTTAATGGGCTGACTGGTCCTAGTGTGCCTAGTTGGCCTAATGGGCCTAAGTGGCCTAATGGTCCTAAGTGGCCTAATGGGACTAATGGTCCTAAGTGGATTAAGTAGCCTAATGGGCCAAATGGGGCTAAGTGGCCTAATGGTCCTAATGGGCCTAATGGTACTAATGGTCCTAAGTGCCCCGATGGGCCTAAGTGGCCTAATGGTCCTAAGTGGCCTAATGGGCCTAAGTGGCCTAATGGGCCTAATTGGACTAAGTGTCCTAATGGGCCTAATTGGATTAATATACCTAATGGTTCCAATAGGCCTTAGTGGCCTAATGGTTCTATTGGGTCTAAGTGGCCTAATGGGCCATTAGGCCTAAGAGGCCTAATGAGCCTAATGAGCCTCGTGGGCCTCATGGGCCTAAGTGGCCTCACAGACCTCATTGGCCTAAGTTGATTAATTGGCTTAATGGGACCAAGGGGCCTAATGGGTTTAAGTGTACTAATGGGATGAATGGGATTAACAGGACTTGGAGCCAAGTGGGCCTAATGGGTCAAATGGACCTAATGAGCTGAATGGGCCTAATGGGCCTAAGTGGCCTAATGGACCTAATTGGCCGAAGTATCCTAATCAGCCTAAGTGGATTAATCGATCTAATGGGCGTAATGGGCCTAATGGACCTAAGGGGCGTAATGGGCCTAAGTGACATAGTGGGCCAAAGTGGCCTAATCTGCCTAAGTGGCCTAATGGGCCTTAGTGGCCTAAGTGGACTAATGTGCCTAATGGCCCCAAGTGGCCAAATAGGCCTAATGTGGTTAATGGGCATAATGGACCTAATGGGAATAAGTTTCCTAATGGGCCTAAGTGGCCTAATCGGCCTAATGGGATTAAGTTGCCTAATGGTCCTAGGTGGCCCATGGGCTTAATGGGATTAACAAGCCTAGGGGGCGAATGGGTCGAACGGGCCAAATTGGCCTAAGTGTCCAAATGGGCCTAAGTGGCCTGATGGGCCGAAGTTGCCTAATCGGCTTAATCGGCCAAATGGGCCTAAGTGGCCTAATGGACCAAATAGGCCTAATTGGCTTAATGGTCCTAACGGACCTAATGGGCCAATGGGGCCTAATGGTCCAAAGTTTCCTAATCAGTCTAATGTGCTTAATTGGACTAATGGTTTGAATGGGACAAAGTGGAATAATGGGCTTGATGTGTCGCCGGAAGCTCAAAACGAGTAAGTGAA